>JAUMIR010000004.1:199655000-204655000 GCA_030847615.1 Gambelia wislizenii | reverse complement strand
ACTCCTGGAACTACACAGACAACCCTGAAAAGGACTGTTTTCAGGAAGCCACATGTGTGTTTTGTGTAAGGTTGCTGTGGGTTTTTTTTTTTAATATGTAGAAAACATCAGTGTTACAAAATAAAAAAAAATATTATACAGAAAACAGTAAGGCTGCACAACAAAACCACGTGGCTAATTTTTGTGTTTGTAACATTGCTGATTTCGTACAATATTTTTGTTGCACAACTTTGCTGTTTTCTACATTAAAAAACCCCAGCAATAGTGCACAGAAGAAATATTGCACAACAAGAAATGTGCAGAAACCAGCAATATTGCATAACAAAGCCACACGTGGTTACAGCTTCAGTCATCTAAGGCTGCATATACACGGGCAAATATTCCCCTAAATATACCGCTAAGATTGCTCATTGTTCCCACAGATCGAGCCACAGTATCACCTCATTCAGAAGGGGGGAAGTCAAAATACCCAAATGTAGCGTGACAAGGGATGTCACTACTTTTGCCGGTTTATTTGGAAAGTAGCTCGACTTAGCACATTATTGCTAGTGTGAACGGCAAGTCCGTGTGAATTACCAGCAATCTTCCCGATACAGTTGCAGCAGAGCTGCACTGTGATTGGTTCTTATGATGAAGGGGTGGTCTGGCTAGATGTGGAGCCAGGAGGGAGACTCGTGTCTACCGCTTGCTTTAAACATCCAGCCAACTGGCTTGCTTTTAGCATGGGAAAAGCACTGCAGAGCAAATGAATCCTAGCCAGCTGCTTGTGTGTGTTGTGTGTGTGTGTGTGTGTGTGGCTGCTTTCCTTCCCACTTAATTATTCATCTCCTCCATGGTCTCCCTCCTTTTTTGTTGATTTATATGCAGATGAAGGTACCCTCCTCTCTGTCTTCTGCCTGGCTTTAATGATAATGATAGAGCTTCCTGGCCATCCCCCCCACCTTTGTCTGCCCAAACTCATCCAAATTAGCTATAAATCTTAAGAACTACTCACCTCTGTCCTGAAAGGAGGCAAATCTGGAATTTCGCTCACTTTATTATGTCCTGTAACTGGCCCCTTTGTCAATCAGCTGTTAAGTAAGGAGAAAAAACCTTCCATTTGGAGTTGGTTTGTGGGTAGGGAGCTGGGGGAAAATGACATTCTTTGCCTCTAAGCTGTTAAGCACACGGAGTTGGAGCCAGGGCAGACATTCCTATGGCATTTCTTTGTCTTCTCTCCAAGCTTGGCCATGCCCCCACTACATTTGGCTGTGTGAATCTCAAAGCGAAAAAAACCAAAGAGCAACAAAATACAGTTGTTTCCTCCATAGACCATGTAAACTACCCACCACTGATGTGGAAAAGCACTAAAGTGCAATTTATTGTAATAAAACCTGCAGTGTAAATGCAGCCTAAGTTTCTTTTCCTTTTGCTTGACATTTGGGTACTGCAACTTTCAAACTGGCAGAGGCTGCAGCCACAATATAGAACTCTTCACCACATTTTTTTGTATAGTAGTATAGTGTGTGCTTCAGTTTTGCATTTTGTGCACTGTTCCCAACTATATAGTGAAAAATAACGCAAGTGGAGGAGGGTTTTTCCCCCTCAGAAAGCTGTGCAGTTTCCTGTGTGTAGTAAGAAAGGCTACAAATGTAAGTTTTGAATGGAACAGAATAGAAAACTGTACAGCTTCTTAAACTTTTGTGCAGTTCACAAAAAAACTGTGCTGTTTATGTAGCACTGCAAACAAAACAAAACAAAAATCCTGTGGGAACTTTTGATGTGCCGTTTTTCTTCCCATGTACATTTGCTTGAGGGGTTGGGAATCCAAATTTGAACCCAGTAAGGAGATAAATGAGTTTCCATTCTATTACTATTATAGGCAGGATTATCTCATATTTGTAATCGGAGATTTTGCATGATCTCCCATTTGAGTACTATGTGATGTTGGGATTATTTTTCCAAAGAGAAAGAGAGGTAAAGAATCAAATTATACAGGATGTAAAAGGCAATGCTTACTATGTTAAAAATGTAATTGAAAATTTAGCTTTGACTGAAAAAGAGAAATTGTCAAACCGTCATTGGAGAAAGTTTTGGCCGTGGTTTAATGAGACAACAAGCAATGACTTAAGGGATATCTTTACAGAAACATTTTATTATTATTATTATTATTATTATTATATTAATTTTTAATTAATTTTTAAATTAAAAGAGTGATTATAGTGTGTTTAGAATAAGAGGAAAATTGTGTTAGTGTTAGGATAGATAGTTTTATTTTTGTATTAGTAAGAAAAGAGGGGGAAATTGCATTATTGTTACAGCCTTTTGCAGTAGGGTGTATTTTTCAGTAGAATGGTTTTATTTCAATAAAAAAAATCCTAATCCCTCAAAAATTCCACCCTCCTTAGCTTCTATAATAGATAATACTGGGTGTACTCAGAATACGGTTGCAAAGAATACTTTTAAATTTTCTCATCCTGAATGAGAAAGTGTCTTGACACATCAGAACTTCCCATTGCAAAAATGGTCAACCACTGCACATTTATTCTGCATTTTGAGGTTTTTGAAGGTATGTGAAAAATTAATTTGCACCCAAACCTTGGGGGGGGGGTTGTGTGTGTGTTTTTGCAGATTTTATTTTATGTTTAGATAGAAAACTATGTCTTGTGTAAAACATTACGCTCATTGAGTGCCATCCAACCTGGGAGTTTCATTTTCTGGCACTACTCTTGTTTCATTTTGGATTGTCTCATCATAGGGTTTTTGTGGTAAAAGATTTTTTAAAAGGAGGTTTACCATCCCTCCCTCAATGCAGTACTAACAAGCCTTAGCTAAGGTTAGAGAGAATAATTAGGAAGCAGGAAGTAATCAGGAGACACCTGAGGGATGCTGCTGGCTCTTCAATTAGGCAGCACCTCCTACAGAACAGCATGGCTAACAACCAACCTGCTTGGGTGTAAGCCATGCCAGACTCTGATCCTTGACTGCTGCCCATGATCTTGAACCTTGCCTTTGCCTTTGTGACCTTGTCTTTGGATTTCCCCGTTGGACCGTTGATTTGGCTTGTTGTCTCTCCATGTTTGATTCTTAAGACTGGACTCTGTTTACTCTTTGTGTCTGATTCCTAGACTGATTTTGCATACTAGTAAGCTGACTAAAACCCAGCTACTCCCTTTGAACCATGGAAGCTAATTTATTGGTTCTCAGCAGCCTGCTCTGGGCAGGATAGGACACTACCAGTAGCACTGCTGCAACCAGCATAGCTGTAGATTTGTGAATACACATTCAGCGAGAACTCACATGCACATAATTTATATTAAGTGTGGATGTATTTTCCACCAATGGCACTACCTTTCAGTGATAGTGGGATTGTGTCTCCCATGAGGCAAGAGGCTATTACTGTCAGCATTCTTAACCTGGAACTTTCAATAAAATTCTCCCCCCCCCTTTCATTTTATCTGGGAAATATACTTTTTATTGGAGGTTTGGGTGTTTTTTAAAAACTCAGGATTTTTTTATCTGAGAAGGAACCAGAAACTAATATTTTTCTCATTTCGTTGATTGCTCTAGGTATCCCGCAGGTGTTGATATTATTTCCCAGCTACATCTAGCTATTTGCCACTACAGGAAAATATATTTTATACAACTGAAGATAAATTAGGCCAAGATCTTATGCGCTTTTACCACAGGCTACATGGTTTTCTACTACACCCTATCAATGCACAACCAATTGCACAACATGTACCCCAGTCTTGCACTTACCCATTGAGCAAATGTATGCACCAAGGAGATTATCTGATGATGGGATTAATAATCTGGGACAGGGACATCACAGGAATGAGAAAGGGCTTCCTTTTCAAATGACTTCATCCCTGACCCAGTATGCTCCTGTTCTGCCTCCATTCATTTCCATTTTGTTGTTGATGATGATGGTGATGGGCAAAAGCTGTCAATAGATCACCCATTCCATTTCAGTAATGGAATCACAGTCTTGTGAAAAGGTGCCCTGTTCCTGTGGCGTGATATGGGAGGTCCGTGCCAAAGACTTCCAGGTATGATAGGGACATCCAGGTAGGTGACAGCCTTTTTTTATACCCTCCCCTGTTTACTTGGATTTTTTTTTTAAGTGTGTTTAGGTGCTTGGATTACGTTTTTGACATTTGGTTGTCTTTTTATTTTTAAATTTCCCACTCGATGCTGGCCTCCCTGTAATGTCCGGTAAGGTCAGGGCAGGACACTTCCAGTGGCAATCAGGACATCCAGGTAAGTGACAGCATTTTTTGTACCATCCTGTTTACTTTTTGTGTGTGTGTGTGTGTGTGTGTGTGTGTTTAGGTACTTGTTTCAATTTTTTGATGTTTATTTTTGGTTTTATTTTTGTATTTCCCTGTGATGCCGGCCTCCCTGTAAGGTCCTGTAAAGTCTGTGCTGAACACTTCCAGTGCCAATCAGAACATCCAGGTAAGTGACAGCCTTTTTTTCCCCCTCCCTGGGTTACTTGGAATTTTTCTTCTTTTTATTTTCTGCTTGCTGTTATTTAAAAATCTTTCCTTTACTTTTTAAAAATTTCTCCTGCACTTGTTCTCTCACAAGAATGGCCCGGGGTTTCAAAAAAGGGAGTGAATGGGGCTCTCTGTGAGAGCTCCAGTCACGCCTGGGCTGTCAAGGGGAGGAGGAGGACTTTTAAAACCGCAAGAAGGTAGGTGTCTGCAGTTACAGGGGCAGGAGTGGGGTGGTATTTAGAAGGCGAGATGGGGACACTTTATTTGGTCCCCATCTGATAATCTCTAAAGTCAAAAGTGAAAGAGAAGCCTGTATGTATGTTTTAGGAACAATTGGCAGCATGATAAGGGACCCTAGTTGCACACTCTCTGAGAAAGTTAAATAACTTCTGCAATATTTTTACACTAGTGTAGTGTTCCAACAGGAATCTGACCTTAAGTGGATTTTTTTAAAAAATATTCTACTATGGTTTGTACTAGAAGAATTTCATAGTGTGGTTATAACATTGCAATTCTTATGTAACTTTGCTGTTTGTAGTGATATTACATTTTTAGTGTCTGTATTTTTATACTATTCAATTTGTATATTAATTTTTTAACACTTTTGTTCATTGTTCCTTCTCCGTGAGAACAATTATTTCTTCTCCCTGAACCTACATTTAAATAAAGAAAAATATATTGCAAACTCTAACAGGACTCTTGCATTTTGTCTCACTTGGTTTTAACTGTGCACTTAATATGACGTTTAATTATTTTTCCCTTATAATTTTACTTGTGCCATCCACATTTACAAGAATATGCTTATTCTAGTCAGACATTTTAAAACATCACCTTGATTATACTTGTAAAGTATATTACCTGAAACAGGTCTCAGTTGAAAGTCTGAGGGGAAGAATAATGAAGAGACAGAGAAAAGAGAGAATTGAATATCCCCTGATGGGTTAAATTCATTTTGGCTCAAAAAACATTAAATAAAAAACCTTACACATTTCCTATCCCTGTTTTGTGATACAGTACACTCCCATCATGCAAGGTAAATATTTAAATAGAATTAATTAGTTCTTCAATTACTTGTGATAAAATACCTTAGCTTCAAATTATCACCACCTCCAAATTCCATGGGGAAAAAAACACACACAGAGAACTGAATGTCATAGCCACAGACAAGGTCAGCCAAATAAATTATTTCAGAATAGTTTTATTCATTTTCTATCCTTTAATGCCCTTTATATTGTTGTCTCAGTCTACCGATTACTTCCCCCCACTCTCCCCCCCATAATTGTGTCATGGAATCGTTCCAGAAGCTATAACTAGTAAGGGGGAAAATTAGAGCAAAAAATATTAGACAAAATGCATTAATTTAATGCCTCATGAATAAATGTTAATATTCATTGAGGAGCAATATCACTTTTAAATTAACACCAAAGACACAGTTACACTTGGCCTTAGGAATTCAAATGCCTGTTATTTGAGCTTCCATAGGTCTGTTGATTAATTTATTATCAGTTTACTACAAGCACTAAGCATAATTGGGATTTCCCCAGTGTCTCAACTATGAATGCTAATAGTTTAATGCATACCTCATTGCAACTTGTATAACCCACAGAGGTAAACTTCTCCATTTATAGGTTTATTTAAATGTTAGGAGTATAGTGTTCAGCCTGTAAGAAAGAGATTAGGTTAATGAGATATTATGCTGCCACATAACTGCTAAGACTTTACTCTGCTTTTTTCCCTCTTTTGTGCACACATATTGGATTTGTTTTTCAATCCTTTTAAGCTGTGTATTGAGGGGAACCTCTACATAAAGCATACAGACTTCAAGCCTTGCCTTACAAATAATTCCTATAGTGGTGGTGGCAGATTAGAATATAGCTTGATAGAAATTCTGGAAAATTGGGTAGACTAATATAATCTCCCACACTGGGCAGCTATTATGCCCATTTCTTTATTGTACAACACAAGTAGAATACCTATACATGTAGCAAGTAAACAAGAGAAATAGATAGATGGCCCGCATATTTCTGGGATCCCTAGTTAACCCAGGGTATCTAGGACTGGAAACTTGTTCAAGGGTAAGTAGTGGCAGCAACCCCATGTGTGTGGGAAAGTGGGAGCATGAATGGGGGTTGCATCACTGCTTATCAACCTGCATGCTCATGGAAGTGTTGGGAGACAAAGGAAGCCTATGTTACAGACAAAACACGAAGCCCATACACACTACAAAATTATAGTGCTATGATTTCGCTTTAACTGTCACTGTTCGGGTCTTATTTAATCCTGGGGTTTGGAGTTTAGAGAGGTATATTTCAAATTTTCAGCTAAGGAGCTCTTGTGCCTCACCAAACCACAAACCCCAAGACTTGATAGGATGTTGCCATAACACTTAAAAGTGGGATATTGTGCTACATTGTGTGAATGGGCCCCTGCCATGGGGTCCATATTCTACCTTTCTCAGTGCCTCTTTTATGTCATTTTTGGGTTTTCTTTCTGTCAGCAGGACACCAAGCAGCGTCCTTTGGGAGTGAAAGAGTGTGAGTGAGCAAGCAAGCAAAGAACATGTGCAGGCATCATAGGCTTTTTCTCCTGACAGGATACTCCTTCTGCTACTACCACTTCTGTGGCTAAAGGTAAACAAGGGGGCATCAGGGGGCAGAGTGAGCAGCGGGTGGGGGGCAGGGGCAGAATGAGTGGTGGGAGGGGGCAGCAGGGGGCAGAACAAGTGGTGAGGGGTGGCAGGGGGTAGAACGAGTAGCAGTGGGTGGCAGGGGGTAAAACGAGTGATGGGGGAGAGTTAATTCAACCAGCCTACCTCAAAGGGTTGTCATGAGGTCTCCTGGGCATTTTGGGGAGAGTTTTTTTAATGGTGTATGGTATACCGGGTCCAGCAAGTTGTAGCATAAGCATTCATAGTCTTGGTCTACTTCCTCAGATGCATGAGGAAGTAGCTAGAGGTGTGATTAGGACAGGTCATAGTCATCACTGCCCCGCCCCTACCACTCCAAAATAAACCTGCCCCTGAGCTTCTTCCCAGGCCAAATATGGCTAGATAAATGTGTTAAAATGCAGCATTGTTTGTGTTTTAAAAAATAGTTTATGTTGAACTGGGACTATGTTGCACATCAATGAGAGATTTAATCTTTCACTATAGTGTACCCATGTCAAGTGACTAGTGAAGGAAACACTGGGAACATCTTTTTTTTCTGTTACAGAATGTAATAGGGAACATCTTTGCCAGTATTGAAGTTAGAGAGCATTACCCAAATATGTTGGGGTGGCTTTAGGACCCCACTCGTGATATTGATATTTTGGAGAATATTGATTATGTCAAAGGGAATGCTGAGAGAGATGGGTAACTTTGGGACCTTTTCACCTGTGTATAGCAGTACTAACTGCAGAGAACTCCAAGTTAAAATAAAATAAACGGTTTTTATTGGAAAATAACACAGAAGCATTCACACACACAACACAGGCTCACAAGAACCACACAGGCTAATGAGAAGGTGACTACAGAGAGTTTCACATGGGGGAAATAACCCCCGAGGAGATCGGGAGAGAAATGGGGCTGTTCCGGTAGCAGAGCTCCATTTCGCACGCCCCCTTCCTTCTCCCGATCTCCTGTCATCCTCCCTCCATGCTGCTTCTATTTCCCCCCCTGCTATTTTTTACTAACAAAAGTTCTTCGTTAGTAAAATAATAATAATAATAAAAAAATAGCTGAACATACCGGGAGGGAAACGGAAGCAGCATGGAGGGAGGACGACGGGAGATTGGGAGAAGGAAGGGTGTGTACATAATGGAGCTCTGCTACCAGAACAGCCCCATTTCTCTCCTGATGTTCCCGGGGGTTATTTCCCCCATGTGAAAATCTCCTACCACTGCTGTTTTTGATTTTCTGGCACCCAAGCACCTGGGAAAGCAAAGTGCCAGTGGTAGTTGCCTCTCTGAAGCCAGAATGGGTGGCTACCACTGGCACTTCGCTTTTCCAGGTGGTTCTGCACTGGAAAAGCAAAGCACCAGCAGGAGTTGCCCGATTTGAAGGCCTGTTCTGGCTTCAGAGGAGGCAACTATCACTGGGGAGTGACTACCATTATGGATATCAGAGTCAAGCATGAGTAACAGGAAGCCAAGTAAAAACCCAATGCAGATTTGGGCTCAGGGAGGTGTGGTACTGAAATAATTACCCCACCCCCCACCCCGGCAGTGCTCAAGACCCATGGGGCAAAGATCGGGAAAGATGGGGTAGGACCCAATAAAACATTTTAAAATAATAACGTTCGTTCCCCTGTGAAAAAACAGATTGGACGCTGTGTGACCATAGGAGTCCATTCTGGCATGCCAGCCCATTACTACAGCTGATCTCTGCTCCCTCTTCCATAGTCAGGAAGGAGTATGCAGCCTTTGACCAAAGCTGATCACATGCAGGGAGCATTGCTCACATGCAGTGGGCCTGCTGCCTGACATCAGGCAGAGCAACATGGAGCGCAGTGGCAGTGGGTACAGGGGTGGGCCGGCATGCTTGTCTGGACTCTGGCCATGTGGAGGAACAGTGGAGGAACAGGTCTGATCCACAGGCAGGATGTGACAGTGGGGAGCCAGCATATCCTTGTTTGTGTAGATGTGCCCTAAGTCATGGCTGGTGTGACTGAACACTTGAAATCTGAGATGGAAAAAAGTGAGACAACGAGGCCACATGTGGCCCCAAAGGCTGGGGGGGGGGAGGGTTGGAGGCCCTTGAGCCCTCTAGAGTTTGCAGCTCACCAAAAAAGGTGAATTGCCTCCCCTGGAAATCATCAGGACTAACAACCTTTAAATTGGTGTCAGTCCATCCCTCCCCCCAAAACCAATTTTTGAAAACTAGAGGTGGAGTTCTGGCCATTTCAAGTGTTTGTTTTTAATTTTTGACATTTGTGCAGTCTCTAAAGCTACAAAAACCATCCCTTGGGTTCTCAACATTTGCTTTAAAGGCTGTATCATTAAGATGACAATTGCAACCTCCATCCATCTGCCTTCTTCATGGTGCCACAGAATATTTTACCATACTATATTGCATGGGAGCAATATATTGACCATGGGAGTTGTTCATCTTTTTGAAGCATGGGATCTCTCTTTCCCCATTACAAGCGGCACAGTGAATGACATAGTTTGCTCTATTTTATAAGCAGTTCATTCACTGATCATTGCTGGCATGTGTATCATTGTGTAGTAAAGAGGAGTTCCTGTGTGTATTTGATGCTCATCTAGAATATGAGAACTCTGAAGTACGAAGGCTTTCAAAAGAAGAAACATCCATCCTGTCCAAAGGAGGCAATTTTGCAATTACCACCACCAGAAACCCAGTTGAAGACATCATTGCCCATGTTGAATCTGCCCTCTACCATCTCCTGGAGAAAGAGGCAGAAGAGATAAGAGAAGAAACAGCTAGTATCCTGAGGAAGGCAAAACCAACCCAGCAACATAACCATAGAAGAAGAAAAAAAGCCATAAGGATCTCAATGCAGACCCAGAAATCATTATTCTCCCAGCAGACAAAGGCAATGCCACAGTAATCATGGAAACAGAAAAATACAGACAAAAAAATGAGGGAACTCTTGGATCTTGCAACATACAGAAAACTCAACCAAGACCCAACCAATAAAATCACAAGAAAAACAAATTCCTTGATCAAGAACTCATTAATTCAGCCCATCGTACACCAGAATCTATGCAGATCAGAGGCACTCCCACCAAGATTATATGGACTTCCCAAGATCCACAAGGATTCCATTCTACTCCGACCCATAGTGAGTGCAATTGGATCCCCCACGTATGACTTGACCAAGTTTCTGGCCACACAATTACAAACCCACATAGGACAAACCCCTCATTACATCAGACTCAGCTCACTTCATAGAAAAAATCAACAACATTGAACTGAATCCTGGAGACAGACTGATCAGTTTTGATGTTGTCTCCTTGTTCACCAAAGTCCCCATAATGGACACCATGGCACTCAGCCAACAAATATTTCCTGAGGACATCACAGCCTTGTTCAAACATTCCCTCACCACAAGCTACTTCCAGTGGGATAATTCATTCTATGAACAGATAGATGGAGTAGCCATGGGCAGTCTCCTGAACCCCGTGATAGCAAACTTTTACATGGAACATTTTGAAAAGCAAGCCTGGAAACAGCACCAAAAAAGCCCACAACATGGTTCCAAAATATGGATGACACTTTCACCATTTGGAACCATGAAGAAGATTTGGTCTCATTCCTGAACCAGCTGAACAGCATCCACCCAAATATCCAATTCACAATGCAAAAAGAAAAGGAAGGAACACTGCCATTTTTTGATGTCCTTGTCATCCGCAAACCAAACCAACGGTTAGGCCACAAGGTATACAGAAAACCCACACACACGGACAGATATATACACAAGAACTCCAATCATCACCCAGGACAAAAAAGAAGCACAATAAAAACATTGGTAGACCACACAAAAAGGATCTGCAAACCCCACTACCTGGAGGACGAACTGAAGCACCTAAACTGGGCCCTACAGGCTAATGGTTACTCCAGATCAGACATCACAAGAGCAGCCATACCCAGAAAACACCACAGGAATGAAGAAGAAAATCAGACAGCCAAAGGGAAGAAATTTTTGCCATACATAAAAGGAATAAAACCAAAAGACATCAAAAGAATCACAGACAGAATAGGATAGGGAAACTGATGAGGAAACACAACCTCCAAATGATCTACAGACCACCCAAGAAAATCCAAGAAATGCTACACTCAGCGAAGGACAAAAGAGACCCTCTCACAGCTGCAGGAATTTACCTGCATAGGGACCACTGAACACAGTGTGCAGACACAAATCAAGGGACATGAGAGACACTGCAGACTGGGCCAGCCAGAAAAATCAGCAGTAGCAGAACATGTTATAAACCAACCTGGACACAAAATGCTATTTGAAAACACAGAAATTCTAGACCAGGCCAACAACTATCATGTCAGGATGCACAGAGAAGCTATTGAAATCCACAAACACCTGGACAACTTCAACAGGAAAGAAGAAACTCTAAAAATAAACAAAATCTGGCTCCCAGTTTTGAAAAACAATAGAATCAAAACTGAACACTTACAAAGGAATTCCACCCAGGGACAGGGGGATTCCCAGCAGATAATGGCCCATCAACCAACCATTAGCCAAGCAGACACTAATCATCCTTGCATTTCTATACCCAGAAACTAACGTTTCAATTACACAAATTTACATCTCTTCCCCAACAGGGGTTCACAATATATAAACTCCACACATAATCCTACCCAACAGTTCTCTGAAGATGCCAACCACAGATGCAGGCAAAATGTCAGAAAAAAACTATTCCAGAACACAGGCTCACAGCCCGGAAAAAGCCCAAGGAAAATCTAACTCTGAAGTACTGTAGTTCTTTCTGATGCTCAGATTTCAAAGATTTTGTACTACTGGTGCATATTTTGATACCTATTAACATTCCCCCCCCCCACGACAGATGCAAGTAACATCCCGGTCTTGTTCTGTCTATGTTCTTAAATATTAAGAGATAAGAACCATTAAATATGTTCTCTCTTACACATAGACACACACACACACACACACATACAATTGTGGTCATTTGAACTCGGACCAGATATTTAAGACTTGCTTGATAGATTGTGACAACTATTGTGCTAGTTATGAGAAAAAAATGAAACATGAGGAGATTCTGCAGTTTATGGTCTTGCATATTTATGGCTAGAGAGGCCTGATATATGTTCACACAAAACAAAGTGATAGCCATACAAACATGATTTCCCCCCATTTTTTTTTAAAAAAAACTATTGTTTTCCCCACCAAATCTATGAAGACTTCTTCTACATTTTAGAAAACTGTTACCAAAAATGAATCAAATTATCTTAGCCATCCCTAGTCACGAGAAATATGCATGTGAAAAACCAATTAGGGTGTCCAAGTAAGGTTAGGCAAGTGATGAACAGAAAAAAGAACTATGCAAATTGTAGCATATCATCTATGACATCATCTCACCAGAAGGGTTACCTGTCCCCCACTTTCTTGTCTTTTTGGCTAGGCAGAGGGAGTATTTTTTAGTCCATATATTTAAATTCTTTTACATTTCAATCTTTGCTGAAGCTTGTTTCATTTTATTTTTAAGCTGTCCCAATGTGTGTTGATTGTTTCTGTTATATGAATTTGTTTGAACTCTGTAATATTATTTTGTTCATTTTGAAAGGTGCTCTCAGAATGGAAGCACTGAAGGAGAGGATATAAAGTATTATAAGATTATATAAAAAGTGTTAATACTATAATTTCTGGCATAAGGAAAATTCTCACCCAGAACAAACCCCTGCCAAACTAGCTCTAGGAGCAGAAAAAGAACATGTACAATAAGGGGGGCTACCGGGCTTGGCCGGGGGGATGTTTGCAGCCTGCCCAGAGCCCCATTCATGGTGGGAGACCTCAGTGGCTCAATGGTGGCTGGCCTGGTGGACACCATATTCGCCTTCTTCTTCCCAGCATGCCCCAGGGCCAGGCTGGGAAGGTGGGATGTCACAGCCAGTTGGGGTGGGCCTCCCTGCTCCGATTGACTAGGGTTGGGGCAGGGGAGGGACTTCCAACTGCATCTTCTGGCATGGCTGGATGACATGGCCTCTGCACTGGGGGCCGGTATAGAAGCTGGTCCCTCATGTCAGAGACCACAGTTGGTTCAGAGGAGCCGAAGAAGACACATTGCTGCTTGGAGAGGGAGCCAGAGGAAGGCGGTGCAGAGGGCCTTCGGCAGTATCGGTGGAAGTGGGTGGTGGCATACAGCGGTAGCCTCAGTCGTCACTTTGCAGGCTGGCCTGTAGAACTCAGGCAGTGGCACTTGGCAGCAGTCATTGTCAGCAGGCAGCAGCAGGAGGCTGTGGCCTTCAGTTTCCAAGGCCAGTGGCACCAGTGCCATGCAAGCTTGCACAGTGACAAGATGGTATACGGCAATGGCAGCTGGCAGTAAGGCCTCAGTGGTGGTGGGAGAGGGCCGGTAAAAGGTCTTGGGGCGCAGATCAGCAGTTGGCAAACAATAAAGCTTGGGCATGGTCCTTGGGAGGTTCAGGGGAAAGGGGGCCAGATGGGCTCCTCACAGTTGGACCACTGGGCTGCTTGGGTCAGCAGGATTGCCCCTTGGGCTGCTGGGGATGCTATTAGGGGTGCCACTGGGAGACGCTGGTGGGGTGCCAGGTGCATCACTGGGGCTGCCTGGGTGGCCACAGGGTGAACCACTTGGGCAACCAGAGGGTGCCATCAGTGCCACCAGGGGAACCACTGGACCACCAGAGGCACACTGGGCCATCAAGGACAGGCTGGGCAACAGGGGGAGCCACAGGGGCTACCAGGTACACACTAGGGCACTAGGGTCCCACCAGGCCACCAGGGACAACTCTGGGGCACCAGGGACACATGGGACAGTCAAGGTAACCTCTAGGCCACCAGGGACATGGGGGGAAAACCAGGGAGCCTCTGGGCCACCTGGGGTGCCACTGGGCCAATGGGGACATATGGGCCAGCCAGAGTGACCACTGGGCCACTGGGGAAACCATTGGGGTCTGCAAGGGGCAAACTAAGTTGGTCAGGAGGCACTGGGGTGCCAGGGATGGCACCAGGCCACTGGGACAGCATACCCCAAGGTGGGGCCAGGGTGGGTTTGAGGCCAAAACAGCTGTCACTTCTGCCTACATCAGGCAACAGGCCCAAGCATGCTGCTTAAGAAGGCTGCTTCCAAGGTGAGTCCTCAGTGCAAGGGTCAGTAGTAGTATACCTGTGTAGCTCATGTCAAAATGATTGACATCTGTCAAATTGTTTTAGCCCCCCCCCTTGATGTGCTTAGAGGTGGGCCTTCCTGTTTAGGCGGAACTTCCTGTCAGTGATATTGGCATTGAAAGGTGGATTTTTAACTTGCCAGCTAGAAATCAATCCTAATACGTAGGCTAATCTTCTTCCAGTTCAGACTGTGTACGACCCCTCACCTTTTAAACTAATCTTTATTGTCACCTGATTATAGTGCAAAACCACACTTCGGGGTCGCAACACTCTGTTATAAGGCTGTTCATGTTTTCCAACAGTTCAGGGATATTGGAATAATAGCCATGTTGCAGAATGAAGGACCATGTCTTGTTCTCATTTGCAATCTCAAATTTTGTGGTTAGTGACCTCACATTGGGAGGCATGGAGACACACTATCCACAATGCTGCAGCCTTATTTGAGAACTCACGCCAAACAAGTCTTGAAGAGAAATGACAACGCAGAAAAAATCACTACCTGGAAACATCACCCAAGGAGACCTTCTGCTGTGCTTTCTGCAACCGGACTTGTTTATCTCAGATTGGCCTTTTTAGTCATCAGCACGCTTGCAGAAAGCGCGGGATGAGAGTCCTTCCTGAATCTTCATTTGTGATGAGAAGCCAGAGAGAGAGAGAGAGAGGATAGTGTATCTCTGCTAGACCTACTTCCCACTCACCTGGAAGTTCCAGGGGTCTTGCTAAAGAGATAGTAAAGTTTGAAATTGTATTCTGTGGAAATACTGAGGCACAGGCATTGCTAGGGAGTGTTATATAAAATTCACTATCTCCCATTTCCCCCCTAATTTCTACATAGCTTCACCAACTTCTGAGTCAGGCACCCAACTGTTAAACTTGCTAGGCCAGCCTAACCATTTAATCAGATGCTGCTTTCTCCTCCCTTGTCCTTTAGTGTCTAGAATTTTTTTCAGTTCTGTAAACTTGATCCTCTTTCACATCAACCTTTTGTAACTCTTCAGGGTAAAAACTCCCAACAACAGCCTCCCTGTGATAATCTTTCAGCAGGAAAACAGGCCTCTTTGCACTTCTGATGACCTGGTCCACAATGAATACTTCTGGGGTGAAATTCTGTTCATATCCCTTGGCAAAAACACCCTTGCTTTTAGAAATCCTCACATGATCTCCTTTTCTGTGTATTGGAAACTCCTCTTTTGTTTTGACAGTATCCTCATACACTGTTTTTCACACTGCTGGGTGCTGTTTACACGGTGAAAATGTCCCGGGAAGAATTCGTGTCGATCCCTAGCAGTTTACACATACATCGGGTCCGGTACGTGATTTTCAGAAGGGGGGCCACCTTTTATCCCTCAACCTGCGGGACTTCCAGTCCAGCGGGGGGTTGTGCTGTTTTTTAAAAAAGTCACTGGAGGATTCGGAAAATCAGAAATGTAAACAGCCTGGGACAAAATATCTCGGTACTAGAGGATGACTGGAAATGGTGACTGGGGGTGGGCTTAGAGATCAGCGACCAGAAAAGGAAAGGTCAGTCACCCGTTCAACAGATCCAGCCTCACCAGCTGAAAATAAAGGCATCCCTTCTAGCTGCACGTAGGTTGGTGTGTGTGTGCACGCGTGTACTCAATCACCTTTTTAAATAGATTTCTACACTGCAAACCCTTCAGCTTTAACCTCTTCCTCAACTGCATGTTACAAAGAGATTGTGGTGGGCAGAGGGTTGTCCATTCATTCCGTGCCTGGATCCCCTCTCTGGGTCTGAATGGATAATCAAACATTTATCACCCCCCCCCAAGGCACAGTAAAATATTCCAGCATCTGAGCAAATGAACACACTTTCATCTTCCCCCAAGGCACAGTAAAAAAATGCCAGCCAAAATGGCTTGTGTGACACTGGCTTGAAGTCTTCACTCTGCAGCTCCCTCTGCTTTAAGCGTCAACACTTTAAAAGAAATCCCAAGCCTCTCCTCCCACCCCCACTCGGCTTGATTTCAAAAGGAAAGGACATGGTTTAATTGTTCCTCTGTCTGAGCGAAAGCTCACATTCTTGGTCTTTCAAAATGCCTTCTGCCTCTGCTTAAAGGGTTAACATTTTTAAGAGACAGGATAAACACAAGCCTCTGTCCCCTCCTTCCCCCCTCCCGGCCAGCCAATAGCATCGCTCATGGCGTGGAACTCTAAGGGAAGTATGCCACCGAGGTGAAAACACGAGTAATCGCATCCTTGATTGACAGCCAAAAAAATAATAATTATCCCATTAGGCTAAACATGTGTAAACAACAAAAGCACGGGATATAAGAGTGCGGGACCTATAAAAAGAAACGGAACTTTTGACGTGTAAATATCAATCACGGGATTTCATAAAGAGTGACAAAAATCATCTAAACAGCATGGAACCAATCTGGGATCAGAAAGTCACGGTAAGCCCCACGACAAAAATGGTTGTGTAACTGGCACCCTAGAGTGTTAGAATCATTAACATCTACAGGCCTTGCTTTGATGGTTCTGTGAAAACTTTGGTTATAACTTTTTAGAAACAGTGAAAGCATATCAATATAGGTAAATGTATTGTTAGCTGTGAAATACCTCCACATTTTTGTTTTTAGAGTACAATAAAATCTTTCCAGAGCCCCAGCCTTAACATCATTATTGGTGACAAAATGATGAATCTTGTGCTGCTTTAACTACTTACAGCTTTGTTTAGAATCTCCTGGCCATGATCTGTTTGTATTTTGTCAAGTTTTCTTCCTGCCTGAAAATTCTGTTAAGGGCATTGGATACCTCTCTACCAGTCTTATCCTTTAAAGCTGAAGCCCAGGCATATTTGGACAGAATATCTATCACTGTTAAAATGTACTTGTACCCTTTGTTATGCTTAGAAAACTGACACATATCAACTAAATCGGCCTGCCACTGGCAATCCACTTTTGCTACAATAATCTTGTTTCTTTTAAAATGAATTTTGGCTGGCTTGTGTAGTGTTTAAGCATCTTGACCAGAAAGCCATTGAGAAACCTCCCTTCTCTTAAGATTTTTGCTCTGTTTTTTGGCTTCCTGAAGTAGGGAGTTCACTCCCCCAGAGCTCCCAACTTCCCCTGGTGAATAATATATCACTCAGGACTTTTTCATGCCTAGTCAGTTTCACAGCTAAAGTAAGTATGAACACACAAGTGCAACACAAACATTTTATTGGTAGAAAGAATAGGAACATATCTACTCTTCAGGAGTTGGCGCAACATTTAAAGTCTGTGTACTCTTGTCAGCTTGTTTCTCATCACCATCAGTCTGTGTACTCTTGTCAGCTTGTTTTACAATACCATCAGCCTCCACTTCGATCTGTGTAGAAAAAAGGATTAAGAAATACTTTCTTAGGAAGAACAAAATGTGATATCTCTCTCTCTCCCCGCCCCCGATAGCCCACCCACCAACATTAGAATTTTAAGATCACAAAACTCTTACCATCAAGCTCTGGTAGACATAATCTGTGTCCATGCATTTCTTCAAAGGGTCTTCCTCAAGAGTAGGCAGAGGTAGCTTAGGATCTTCCTCTTCAGTCTGACTGGCCAGTTTCAAAAAGCTTGTGCCATCCAAAACGTCTGTGGCATTAGAAGATGCCCCCTGGTTCTGAGGAGTGTGAAGAGCTTCCACCTTTTCTACAGCCTTGAAAAGCATTTTTAAATTACAATGGCAATCACACTCAAGACTGGAGTCCTCATCAATGGGAGACATATTCTGGGATGCTGGGTGTGCATTTTCAGGGACTTGATAAAATTGTCCCAAAGGTGCAGGAGGATCAGAAAATCCCATAGGGCCATCATGTAATGGCCAGGATGAGGCCTTAGTTGGCTTTGCCCTCTGGGGAAGCCTCTGGGGGGGTGCTTGATCCCTGCATCTCCTCAGTGGAAGCCATACTCCAAGATGCTGAGCGTGCATTTTCAGGTCTTGATAAAATTGTCCCAAAGGTGCAGGAGGTATAGAAGAGCCCATAGGGCCATCATGTAATGGCCAGGATGAGGTCTTAGTTGGCTTCAGTCTCCGGGAAAGTCTCTTGGGGGTGCTTGACCCCTGCATCTCCTGAGTTGAAGCAGTATATCCCTCTGCAATATATCTTTCAGTCTGTACTCCTATTGGCCATTTTGGCCCACATGCATATGAGATGTCTGATATTCATTCCTATTGGCTGGGAGTAGTGGTGGGTGGAGGAGGAGTTCCAGCAGGGGTCACGGGACCCCTGCTGCAGCCAATCAGGGCACTGGTTGGACATTGCACGGTTAGGACCACGTGGGGTATAAAACCAGCTTGTATTGGTCAGGCAGGAGGAGTTACTTCCTACAGGGGATCACATGACCTGTACCACATGATCCGCCCAAACAAGAAGTTCATCCCACAGGAAGTTACATCCCAACAGGATGTCCTACCCCTGACAGGAACTTCAGACCTGTTTCTTCTGGTGGTGTAGGTCTGCCTGAGCAGCAAGAGGAACCCAGGCCACATCTGCGAGCTTTCCTGGCAGATGCTCCGGGCATGGAGGACCTTGCCAAGGTGGTCTCATTGATTGTAGATAAGCTGGATAGGATGGGAAGGTTTCGTTCTGGGGGTGAGAAATCCTCTACCACCAGCAGCAGCTCCATGGTGACCAATGAGCCTGGGACATCTGGTGGCAACAGAGTTCCCAGATGGGCCATAGAAAGGGCCAGTGGGGGAGACAGCTGATGAACTCCCCATCACACAGCCACAGTCCATCCAGGGAGTCAATGCATTCTAACTCGGGTGACCTTGATTCGAGATTGGAAAAGGGGAAAGGTCCAAGGAGGAAGTGATGGCAGCATTCGTGACATTGCTGTGACTCCGATACTGATTTGGACACAACATCAATGAGTCCTCAGAGGAAGAGGATTCCAGCAAGTTCAGGTACTGGTTGCCAGGAGCAAGACAACCGGGGTTGCCCCTTTGGGTGATCAGGTTGCACAAAAAGAAGGGACAGGTGGAGAAAGGAGCTTCATGGGCAGTGGGGGATGGGGCAGCCCCCAGGGAGCTCATGGTTGCCACGTCTAAAGAGGACCCCCCAGGGCATTCACTTGGACACATAAGGTGTGGTCCAAGATCCTCCAAGAATAATATGTGGACCTCTTCTCCTTGGGAAAACCCATGGGGGAGGAGGCAAGGATACACAAGGTTGACAGGAAAGGAGTTGACAAGGGCAAGGCAGATCACACTGAATGCACTTTCTCCAACTGGCTCACAGGGTACACAGTCTCCATGGGGGTGGTGGCCATGGCTTTCCCATAGCGGGGCTGACACCTCATCAACAAATTCCACCAGGTGCTGAAAACACGGGTATTGGCAGGAGACATGGCTGCCATTGAGTATGACAAGGTGTGTAGGAAGAAGGCTTCCCGCAATGACAACCACAGGTGGGATGTCATTGATGGTGGGGTCTGGCTTGTCAATGCTGGGGCCAATGCATAGGGAAGAGGGGAGGTGACCAGGGCTCCCAGAAAGAATAAGGGGAAGCTCATGGTCTTCTGGGAGTATAATTCAGGTAAGTGCACCAGGTATCGCTGTTGGTTTGAGCACTCCTGCAAAGTGGGTGCAGGTGTGCACCCCAATACACCCTGTACTAGGCAGCCTTCGGGATCACAGTCCTTTCGGACCACCGCCTAGCCTCAACAAGCGCCAGAAGGGAGGCAGGGTCAGGAACCAATGCCGGGTAGGGGAACACCAAATAGGGTGCCCAAGTTGGGGGTACCAATGGGGGACAAGGCATTCACACCAGTAACAATGCATGCCTTGCTGCCTCTCCTTGCAGCTTATCCAAAGGAAGAGGTGGCTGCATACTTAGCTGAAGGGTTCAAACATGGTTTTTGGATACCATTTGTGGTTCCCCAGGAGGTCACGGTGTTGGGCAATTTAAAATCACACAGCTGCCCAACATCTTACCCAAAAAAATCAACAAGGAGAGGGAGGCAGGCAGGGTGGTGGGCCTTTACACTGAACCTCCCATGCCAAACCTAAGGGTTTCACCCCTGGGGGTTGTGCCCAAGAAGAATCTCAATGAGTACTGGCTCATTCATCACTTGTTTTACCCTAAGGGATTGTCGGTCAATGACACAATACCACCAGAGCTGTGCTCGGTTAACTATGCATCGTTGGGCATGCGGTCAATCTCCTACAAATGTGTGGGTAGGGGGCCCTTATGACCAAGTGCGACATTCAGTCAGCTTTCTGACTGTTGTCATTCACCCGGATGACCACTGCTGGGCTTCAAATTCCAGGGTTTGTGGTATTACGACATGGTTTTGACCATGGGCTGCTCCATCAGCTGTGCAGCTTTTGAGACATTCAGCACATTTTTGGAGTGGGCGTTACAACACAGGCCTGGGTCCCCATTTGTTACACACTACTTGGATGACTCTCTTATGATGTGACCAGCTGGGGGCCCAGAATGCAGGTCTTTGCTTTCTTCCTTTCAGACCTGATGGAGGAGATTGGTGTTCCCCTAGTTCCAGACAAGACAGTGGGACCAGCAACAACTTTAGTATACTTAGGGATTCAGCTGTATTCCACAAAAGAGGATTCCTTGACAGCTGACAAACTGTGGGGGGGGGCTTAAGGAGAGGCTGCAGGGATTCATGTTGAGGGCAAAGGCCACTCTCAAGGAAGTGCAGTCCTTATTGGGCCATTTGAACTTCACATGCCAAGTGGTAGGGCCAGGCAGGGATTTTTGCACCCAGTTAGAGCATATCATGGCAGGGGTCCTCTCTCCTCACCATCATATCTGCTTGACAAAAAGGGTAAAAGAAGACCTCAGGGTGTGGTTGGACTTTCTAGATCATTACAATGGCATCAGCTTGTGGCAGGAATGCAAGGTTCTGGAGGGAGGGCAGCAGGTTCATTCTGATGCAGCAGGCAGCCTGAGAGTCAGGGTGTTTTGCAATGGTCATTGGTGCTCCCAATCATGGCCTAGGGATGGTGAGGAGGCTGGGATGTCATGTGATTTAACCTTCCTTGAGTTTTTTCTAATTCTAGTGGCTGTGTTTATCTGGCGGGAGGAGTTCAAGGACAAAAAAATATGTTTTTGGTGTGACAATCAGGCTGTTAGGATTATCAACAGGCAGTCCTCCAGGTCAGAGAGAGTTATGCAGCTTATCTGCGGGTTTGTGCTGATTTGACTCCAGTCAAACATCAGCTTCTCCACTCGGCACATTCCTGGCATTGATAATGAGGTTGTGGACGCATTGTCTCAGTTCCAGGACAACCGGTTCTGTATGCTGGCCCTGGACACTTACCTGACTCCGGCTCCCCTCCCAGCAGACCGTTGGAGCCTTGAGAGAGAACGGTGATGCAAGGGGTGGCAGACTCCTTGGTGCCATCAATGCAAGCTACCTACAGAAGGGTGTTGGACCAATTTTTTGCTTTCAGGAGGAGACACAGTTAAGGGGGCTCCTGGCCAATGGCAGAACACAAGGTTTTGCACTGCCTTCCATCCTTGAAGGACCAGGGACTGGCTCCACATACCATCTCCATGCACATGGCCGGTATCTCCTTCTTCAGCAAAGTGGCAGGCTAGGACAATCCCTGTCCAACCTTCCTTATATGCAAGGTGGTTGAAGGCTGGAGGAGGAAGCATCAATGGAGAGCTGATTACAGGTGACCATTTTCATACGGCGTGCTGGCCAAGCTCGTGACTGTCCTGTAGACGGTTTGTCATTCACATTATGAGGCCCTGCTGTTAGGCATGACCTATACAACCGCCTTGTTTGGAGTGCTGTGTGTGGGAGAACTGGTAAGTTCCTCCAAGGGAGATGTGTAAGGCAGGGCACTGCAGCTTCGCAACATATATTCAGGGAAAGACAAGCTGAGCGTACATATCCAGAGCTCCAAGAGCAATCAGCATGGAAAAGGAGCGACTCTGCAGCTGTGGAGTTTGGCTGATTAATCGCTGTGCTCAATGGCCATGATGTTCAGATTCCTGGTGGAGTACATCACTGGGCGGGGGTTCTTGTTCATACACAGTGATTGATCTCCACTGACCAAGTTTCAGTTTGTCAGTGTGTTGAAAGCTGCATTGCGGCAGCTGAGATTGCCAGACAAGAACTTTGGGAGCCACTCCTTCTGGGTAGAAGTGGCTACCATGGTGGCACGAGGTGGCCTGCCAACAGGGAATATTAAGCGGCTGGGAAGGTGTTGCTCTGGGGCCTTTGCAGTGTACATCTGGCTGGAGTTGGCCATATCAATGCAGTCCGCCTGAGGGCTGGGACCTTGGCTATTGGTGACAGCTATTAGGTGGTTGGCGGAAGGTGGGTCCTATTGGGGGACCATCTTTTGTGGCAGATAGCATGGGCCCAAATCCGGGGTAAGAAGAAGGGGGTATTTGTCAAGTTCAAGTTGAAATTCACAGTGATACCACTTTTGATAACTTGTTTCACAGGGGAGGGAAGAGTGTCAAGTGTGTGGGTTTGGCCAGAGCTCTCCCCTCTCCGTGAGTTGGTGTTGGTGGCAACCGACAACAGTACATTGGCCAACACAGTGTGGGTTAATGAAGGGATCTGGACCCATGCAATTGGTGCCAACCATTTACAGCCATTACCAAGTTGTGGCCTTTTATTGCTAATGTTCAACTAATACCTCATATATCTACTTTTGGTATTCATATGTATCCAAAATATGTTGTGAAGGTATTCTGTGTTGTGTATTCTTTCATGGGAAGGGGACAGGTGCATCCAGGCTGGGTCTGCAATTAGGAATCACACATGAACACACCCACCCCTATCTGTCTATTTATTCTTCCATCCATCTATCTGTCAAGAGAGAGAGAGAGAGAGAGTTCTACTGTACAAGGTAAACATAAACATTTCCAGCAAAATTTATATCCACTGCATGCTGTATATATACTTGCTTTGACAAATTGTGATGCATGCTTAAAGTTAAACAATCTTTCCATCCTGTTTGTGAGATACTTTTAAAATGCGAAATCCCATCTGATATGTATTTTACCATTAGTTTGGCTTTGCAAGAAATTTCACGGAAGCTTATACAGAAAAAGGTGGCAGCTGTGTGTGTTTGTTGTGAACAGGGTGTTTTGTTTTGTTTTGGTGCACTGTCTATTCTTTTCCTAATCCCTTCCTTTTTTCAGTATGATATAGAATTAGGAGCATCAAAACATTGTAGAAGGGAGGGTTGACATTAAACTGTAAACTGGCCCTTTCCACCATACGCAGAATGGACAAAGAAGTGAAATATAATTATCAAGAATCTCCTGTCTCAAGAAAAGATTCCCCTTAGGATTCTGCCATCAAAAGTAAGGAAATGTGAAACAAACAAACAAACAAACAAAAAACACCTAGGACTGAATGAAGTATATAGGAAACTAAATCTCTTCTTGTCTGAGGGATCCTTGCTTGTTCCCCTAGTTTTCATCCCCAACTGAAGTGAAATTTTAGTATTGAAAACATTGGAAAAGTTCATTTTGGGAGACTGCATCCCCCCCCCCCCAAAAAAGCAAGTAGAGCTCCAATGACAATGTACTAAACTCTTCTGAAGGATGGAAAGTTTATCTTCACCATGAATATTAAGATTACAGTTCATGTTGGATTAAACTTTCAGGAAAACATGTCAGTGCCCAGCTGAAATAGAGTTGCATTATCTAAAAGTTTAGATGTGTACCATACACTGTATATGAAGCAACCATAAACTTGTATAGGCTTGGTACACAAACAATTTCTTGTCAGCATACCATACATATCCTGATTTCCCTTATTTTCAACTTATGTCCCTGCCAATATGTTCCAAGAAACTGAAGCAGGATATAGAAATTGATGGGTATATGTTTTTCAATCATTATCTTTCACTAAATTATTTAGATAACTAGAATGAGTGAAATAATGTAAGTGATGTTGCTTTCATTAATCTCAGTGGGGTGTTTGATTTTGCAGATGGATGAAAGCTAGAGGAGAAATTAACTAAAATGGGAATTGAGGATTATTAAAAGTGATTAAGGCATATTATTGAAGTGTTATTTGTGTCACAGTAGTAATAGCTCCTTAGTCAGGACCATTTCCAGCAAGAACAGAAAGGCATCAAGAATGCCTGTGAGGCCCTATACTATATAGTTTGTCTATCTAATAGCAAGCCAATTTAATACAAGTAAAATAGTATAAAATTCAATGGGGTTATAATAGGATCTTTAGATTTTCCTTGGGGCTTTTTTGCCGGGCTGTGAGACCGTGTTCTGGAATAGTTTCTTTCTGACATTTTGTCTGCATCTGTGGCTGCCATCTTCAGAGAATGGTTAGGTAGGAGTGTATGCGGACTTATATATGCTGTGACCCCCTGTTGGGGAGCATATATAAATTTGTGTAATTGAAAGGTTAGTTTCTGGGTATAGAAATGCAAGGCTCATTAGTGAGGTTGGTTGATGGGCCATTAACTGCTGCTGGAAATCCCCCTGTCCCTGGGAGGAACTCATTTGTAAGTGCTGAATTTTTATTCTATTGTTTTTCAAAACTGGGAGCCAGATTTTGTTGACTTTTAGGGTTTCTTCTTTCCTGTTGAAGTTGTCCAGGTGTTTGTGGATTTCAATAGCTTCTCTGTGCATTCTGACATGATAGTTGTTGGCATGGTCCAGAATTTATGTGTTTTTAAATAGCATTTTGTGTTCAGGTTGGTTTATAATATGTTCTGCTACTGCTGATTTTTCTGGCTGGCCCAGTCTGCAGTGCCTCTCATGTTCCTTGATACGTGTTTGCACACTGTGTTTAGTGGTCCCTATGTAAACTTGTCCATGGCTGCATGGTATGTGGTAAACTCCTGCAGCTGTGAGAGCTCCTACCCAACCATTCTCTGAAGATGCCAGCCACAGATGCAAGTGAAACATCAGAAACAAACTATTCCAGAACATGGTCTCACAGCTTGGGGAAAAAAACCAAGGAAAATCTATGGATGCCAGCTGTGACAGCCTTCAACTTCATATAATAGGACCATTTAAAGTCCTACCACTATGAAACCAGTTGGAGGAGGCATTAAATGAGTGCTGTAACTTGTTACCCAAATCGTGTGGGGTCCTTAGGATCCCACTAGTGTCTGAATCTTAATATGACAAATACTTAATTATCTCAAAATGTCAGTGACAGATCAGGTAAAGGCAAGATCTTTTCACCTATGTATACTAGGAGTAACAGAGGAGACTCCAAGCCAGAATGTACAAATAAACTATCTTTATTGGAAATTAATGGTAACAGCATTCACACAAATACTCAGTCTTCAAGCAATCACACAAGGCTATCAAAGATAGTAGGAAGTATTTGGTTAGAAAAATAGGGAAAGAGGATTGTGGGTTATATTATATCAATGCTGTAGAGCTGAGACCAATAAGTAAACTGGCAGTGGGGAGGTCCAGCAAGCAGACCGGTGACACAAACTGATGTGCAGTCAGAAAGCAGGAGATTCATGCACCTGGTAACACAGACTTGTGTGGAGTCAGAAAGGAGAGGGTCTGTGGAAACTTGGCTGGTGTTTTAGGGTAATATTTGTATGTGATAATTCCCCTGAAGGGAAGAGATTTAGAGTGAAATACAATGTCTCTCGGAGTTTTCCAAGAATAAACAAAGGATGCTCCAGAAGACTTAATGACTGTTAATGGGTGATGTATTTGGAATTGAATAGGAGCAGGAAACATCTATGGAGATTTTCAGACGGGGACAAAAAAGTGCGTTCCCGTTTCACAATCTTCTCTCCTGCCCCTCTCCCATCCCTGTAATGATTTAATTTTTTCTCAGACCTACCCCCTTCCTTCTTGCCTGACAGCCCAGGAGTAAATGGAGCTCGAACAGAGCCCCATTCACTTCCTGAAATGGAAATTCCAGGATAATGGGGCACCTTTTCACTCACATGTCATTCCATTACAGAAACGGAATGGGGGATCTATTCATGGCTTAGCCTGTGAATACAAAGCAGCACTGGTGGAACAGAAGCAGCACGGGAGTATAATAAGATGGGGATGACATTATTGAAAGGTAAGGCTTTTAGTGGCATTTTTCTCACGCCACATTTAGAAAATCTGATAATCTCCTATTGTTGGGGAAGAAGGAAAGAGGAAAAAACCTGTCTTGCAACCATTGAGGTCTCTGCTATTGTTGAGTGGATTAGTAGATGGCTCATCTCCAGGTGTTAACTCTGACCTGAGTATTACTTGTTTGGGGAATTTCCAAAGGCCCCTCCCACAGTTATATGTGACCCCAGCCTTGGTATCTGGGGGTCCCTGGTTTATTTGCTAACTATGTGGAAAGCCACATCAAGCCAAATTATTAAATATTGCCAATTATGTGACATTCCATGAGGGGGGATGTCAGTATAGGTAACACAATGATTCATTCAATGATTAATTCTCTCTTTTTTTTCTCACTTTCAAACCCAGTTTTTATCATTCCATCACACATCCATTACAGTAGTACTAAAAAAGAAAACTCAGGATGGGTCTATGCAAGTTGGAGCAGTCTTGATTCTTTGTAGCTTGCTAAGATTAGGGGGTAGGTTAGCCCCTTGCCCAAAGATATCCATGAAGATTTGAATTAACTTTCTTCAATATAGAAAATGAATGATTGCCCTTCATTTTTATTCATACACCACACACACACACACACACACACATGGATAAAAGTGCTGCATTTGGGATTTCCTCCAACTGTGCCATTTCCTGGACTGACCCTTCCTGACAAGAATTCTACTGGTTGCAGCATTCCCCATGAAGGGAACATGTAAAGAAGTACTACCCTTGCTCCTCTTTTGGGTGGGGCAATCTGTAGTTACATCTCATTTGGGTGTTCTGTTTCTATGACCAAAGAAATAATCTCAAGTAGGATAACATAGTATAGCATATATTTACAACAGGCTCCATGTAATAAACTTTAAAAAAAGAGAGCTAGACTCTACTAAGAATCCAGGGCTTGTGACTCCCAGAATTCCCAAACTCTGAAAATATATACTAATATTTTGGAATTCCCACCAATGACACTGCCTTTCTGTGGTTGTGGGACTGTGTGTTCCTGTGAGACAAAGGCTATGCTGATGGATGCAGTGCTGCTACTAGGGTCTCCAATGCTGAACAGGCTTTTGCTGAGGAGCCAGAAAAGATGTACAAAACAATTACTGGGCAGCAGAGAAAATGGGGGGTGTCACTGGTGGAGGATCTTTTATAGAAAAGGCAGTGGCACCATAGCTAACACAGTAGTGTGCAGTAGGAGGCATAGTAAACTCTCTTTGAATGCATTTTAACACAAAAACCCTATGATGAGACAATTCAAAATGAAACAAGAGATAGTGCCAGAAGATGACTTCAACTTCAGATGGCATCTCTCCTCTCAATGATTGTCTTAAAGCAGTTATGGACTGGATGAGGAAAAACAAATTGAGACTGAATCCAGACAAAACAGAGGTACTAACAGTTACAGGCCCGAAACCAGGTTTGGGAATACAACTTCCAATCCTGGATGGAACTACACTCTCCTCCAAGGACTGTGTTCGCAGTCTGGGGGTGCTCCTGGACCCAACGCTCCAGATGTCTAATCAGGTAAATGCGACGGTCAGGAGTGCCTGTTATCAACTTCAGCTGATATGCCAGCTGCACCCTTTCCTGGAAACCAGGGACCTCAAAACTGTGGTACATGTATTGGTAACCTCCCATCTGGATTTCTGTAATGCGCTCTACATGGGGCTACCCTTGTGTTTGACTCGGAAACTTCAGCTAGTTCAGAACATGGCAGCCAGGTTGATTTCTGGTGTTTCCAGAAGAGAGCATATAACACCTGTGCTAAAAGCTCTCCACTGGCTGCCTATTAGTTTCTGGGCATAGTACAAGGTGTTGGTTATAACCTTTAAAGCCCTACATGGCTTGGGTCCAACTTATCTCTGGGACCGCCTCCTTCGGTCCTCTGGGAGGAATCTGTTACAGCCTATGAAAACAAGGCTGTCGGTGACGTCCCAGAGGGCCTTCTCTGCTGCCGCTCTCAGATTATGGAATGACCTGCTGGACGAGATCCATCTTATTACCACCTTAGACAGCTTTTAAAAAGCTGTCAAGATGGATCTTTTCTGGCAGGCCTTTCCTGAATAACTATCCCGGCCCAAGACTCGGCTGTCCTTTCTGAGCTGCAATCAGATTTTTCTTTTAACTATTGTATGTTTTAATTTTTTTTCTTTCTAATTTATATATTTTCAATTACTGTATGTTTTTAATCTTTTATAATTTAATATTATTTTAAGGGGTGGGCGGGCTAGGGTACTGTGACTATGGAGTTTTTATATTGTAAGCTGTCCCAATTGCGTTGCAGAGGGGTGGGATAGAAATAAATTATTATTATTATTATTATTATTATTATTATTATGAGAGTCCCAGGTTGGATGGCACTCAACAAGCTACTGGGGTAGAGCAGAAGACAACTCGAAGTAGTGCTGTGGCTCATGATGCAACTGGACTCAAACTGAAAGGATGTTCAGCTGTGGATGTGCTCAGAGGCAAAAGGAAAGTCTGAAGCTGCACAACATGTATTATAGGAACATGAAAAGTGAGAAGCATGAATCAAGGGAAACTAGACATGGTAAAACAAGAAATCGAACATATAAACATTGCAATACTTGAGGAGAGCAAGCTACAATGGACAGGAATGGGACATTTTGAGTCAGATAATTGCAAAGTGTTTTACTCAGGAAATGAAAATGTATGAAGAAATGGGGTGGCATGTGGATATATGTTGATGCTAATGTTTATGTGGATGATATGAGTGATGATATTGATATGTTTTATCAACTAATATTTTTTTTAAAAAAAATACAAATAAAGAGGCAGAAGAAGAACAAATGGAAAGATTATGTGCTGGTGTCCAGGAGGAAATTGATCATGCATCAAAACAGGACTTCTAGTTAATCATGGGTGATTGGAATGCAAAAGTAAGAAACAGAACAGAATCAAAGACAGTAGGAAAATTTGGCCTGAGATCAATAAATGAAGAAGGAGACCACCTGACTGAATTTTATGAAGCCAACAGTTTGTTCATCACAGACACATTCTTCAATCAAATTAAGAGGCAACTGTATTCATGGAAATCATCTGATGACCAACCTAGAAATCAAATAGACTATATAATTCGAAGCAGAAGATGGAGAAATTCCATTTTATCTGTAAAAACAAGACCAGGAGCAGATTGTGGCATAGACCATGAAGTGCTAATACAAAAAATGAGAGTAATGCTAAAGAAGAACACTAAACCAAAATATGTGCCTCAATATGACTTGAAAAACATCCCCAGATAATTTAAAGATCATGTAAAAAATACATCTGTACTATTAAGCCTAAATGCCAGGGAGCCAGAAGAACTGGACTGAAACCAGGGACATTGTCAGGGAGGAATAAAAAACACACCATCTGCAGCCAAAAAGAAAGAGAAGTTTCAGTGGATGATAGATGAAACAATTCAAGTAATTAAGGACAGATAGGAAGCAAAAGTACAGAGATAAATAGTGTCAGAAACCTGAATGCAACTATTCAGCAACTTGTGTGCAGGGATATGGAGAACTGCTATAATAACCAATGCAGAGAAATAAAAGATGACAACAACAAAAAAGGAAGAACAATAGCTTGCTTCCAAAAGATATGAGAAATCAAAGGGAAGTTTAAACCAAGAGTGGGGATGTTCTACGACCAGAAGGGAACACATTACATGATGGGACTGAATTGAATATTAAGGAAGGTCCATGCCATCAGCTCTACAGTGAACTTGCCACGGGTCAGTATAAGAGGGGTGCTCCAAAAAAGCGATACAAGGACTTCCTGAAGCAACATCTCAGGCTCGGCCAAATTGATCACCAACAATGGTCCGCCATGGCTTCACATCGGGAGGCATGGAGACGCACTATTCACAATGCTGCAGCCTTATTTGAGAGCTCACACTGAACAAGTCTTGAAGAGAAACGACAACACAGAAAGAATCACATCCCAGAAACATCATTCAAGGAGACGTTCTGCTGTGCTTTCTGCAATCGGACTTGTTTATCTCGGATTGGCCTTTTTAGTCATCAGTGTGCTTGCAGAAGGTGTGGGATGAGTCCTTCCTGAATCTTCATTTTTGAAGAAAAGCGATAAAGAGAGAGAGAGAGAGAGAGAGAGAGAGAGAATATTAAAGAAGGTCCATGCCATCACATTTCAAATATCTATGTATAGTTGTGAAAGCTGGTCAGTGGAGAAAGCTGATAGGAAGAAAAAAAGCTCATTTCAAATGTGGTGCTGGAGAAGAGATCTATAAATACTGTAGACTGCTAAAAATACAAATAAAAGTGACCCTAGAGCAAATCAAGCTCAAATTCTCCCTAGAAGCCAAGATAACCAAACCAAGACTGTCATACTTTGGACATATCATGAGAAGACATGACTCACTAGAAAATACAATAATGCTTGGTTAGGTAGAAAGCAGTAGAAACAGAGGAAAACCACATTATAGATAGATAGATTCAATCAAGAAAACCACAACCCTAAGTATGCAAGATCTGAGCAGGGTGTTGATGACAGGGGAACTTGAAATTCTCTCATTCATAGGGTCATTATAATTTGAAGTCAACTTGACGGCAGTTAACAACAACAATGATTTTGGAATACCCCCCAAATTAGGCTGAGGGATAGTCATTTGCCACAAGGCTACCACCTGAGCTGCACGGCTAAGCAAGGCAGGACTGGCCTAAGTAATTTTGCTATCTGAGGCAAAACAGCAAATCATGTCCCCATCCACTTTGGTGCACGTGCGCATATGTGTGTGTTGCAGAAAACCACATGAGCCCCTGTTTCTCTGAGTACCTCTCTACTATAAAAACCAAATTAAATAGCTAACAGCTTGCTCCTTTTGGACGGGGGGGGGGCAACAACCCAAATCTGCTACCTGGAGCAGATTCCTCACTCATCCTAATGGTAAAGACAGCCCTAAAACTTGCTAGGAAGCAGGGTTTCATATACTCAAACCAACCAACCAGTCTAGTACTTTCAACACTCTAGAAACATGGGAACACTAGAAACATAGGTTCGCCATCACTGCTTTATACGATGAATGCCATAAGATCTCCCTTTAGATGACACAATGGATGTTTGGACTTTGTAATCCAAACATCCATTGTTTCATCTAAAGGGAGATCTTATGGCATTCACCGTATTAAGCAGTGATGGCGAACCTATGACACGCATGTCAGCACTGACACGTGTAGCCATTTCTGATGACACACGGCCATAGGCCTCCTTCCGCCCCCCCCCACCTGCAACCTCACCACCCTCCCTAAAGTGGTGATCGGGGCTTCAAAGCCCTGGTCACCACTTTCTTCCAGCCCCCCCCCCCAAAGTGGCGATTGGGGCTTTGAAGCCCTGGTTGCCACTTTCCTCCACCTCCCTCCCTAAAGTGGTGATTGGGCTTTGAAGCCCTGGTCACCACTTTCCTCCCCCCTCCCACCCTCTCTAAAGTGGCAATCGGGGCTTCAAAGCCCCGGTTGCCACTTTCCTCCACCCCCCGCTTCCCTAAAGTGGTGATTGGGGCTTTGAAGCCCCATCGCCACTTTCCTCCCCCCTCCCTAAAGTGGTAATCGGGGCTTCAAAGCCCCAGTTGCCACTTCCCTCCCCCTGCCTCCCTAAAGTGATAATCAGGGCTTCAAAGCCTCGGTCCCACTCTCCTCCCCCCTCCCTAAAGTGGGACTCCACGAATATGCAGAACCACGAATGTGAAACCCACGAGTGTGGGGGGACAACTGTAGTCACAAATGTTTCATCCTCCCCTATTAGACACTCTGTGCTGGAGGTCTGTAGGCCAAAACAACAGAAGTCCGACACAGAGCATCTAGTTCTGAGACTTCTGGTTAAGCCGGGATCTTTGCCCTCACTTCCACCGGCAGAGATAATGTTTTTTTCCTCAAAGTGAAATACCACCCGAGTTATACTCAGTTTTTTGGCGAAGTTTGACACACCAAGCTCAAAAGGTTGCCCATCACTGGTATAAAGTGTACAGACTGTTTGTATATATCAGCACCCCTTTTGGTAATTTCAAAGCATTAAAATACACTTGGGGAAAAGGTGGGGTGTAAATAAAATGACTGACTGACTGGTTGGTTGACTGTTTGATTAAAAGCAGTCATTTCTCTATATGTAAAGCCACAAAAAGCTGGTCATTCTGAGAAACAAATGTTCATCTTTAGTTCTGACATTGATTTTATCATTATTGGAAAATGAATGGTATTATTTTCTATATACAGTTGTCCCTTTACATTCACATGTTTCACATTTGTGGTTTTGCATATTCATGGTTTGTAGCTGCTGCTCAACTAGCTCAAACTCCAAGACCCCACCCTCCTCCTCCTCCTCCTCCTCCTCCTCCTCCTCCTCCTCCTGTCATGGAAACAACACAACTCCAGATTGCTTTCTTACCTAGCACCAAAACAGCAGTGCCTGTTTAAAACACTCAGTAAGGTTGTGTTCTTGGCAGGGCAAAGGGAGGGAGAGCTGGAGGCGAGGGGTGTGTGGGTGAGCAGTGTGATTTGGGCATGGGGGAGTGTTGCTACAGTTGTAACTTTTAGCTTTGGTTTGGGAAAAGAGCAACCTTACTGTTTTAAATGGGCATCACTGTTTTGGTGCAAGGTAAGAAAACAAGATGGAGTTTTGTTGTTGGCAGGGCAGAGGATGGGAGAGCTGACAGGGTATGAATGTGGGTGAGGAGTATGGTTTGTGGTCCCGGGGACAGGTGTTGCTACTGCAGTGGTAGGTATCGGCAGACCTGTTGGAGGGAGAGAAGTCTACAATACTGTAGTGTAGACCGTATGTTGGAGGCAGGGCTTAATTTATTTGTGTTTTTTTCACTTTCACAATAGTGCTCCACCCCAACTCCTGCAAATGTGAAGGGACAACTGTATAACTATAACTATTGTCATTAACTGCCGAGTTGACAGAGATACCGTTAGTCCTTTTTGAGAAATGGATGACACTTGTTAGTCACAACAAATTTAACTCCCACTAGGTATGCTCTTCAGTGGGTCCCAAATTTTGGTCCCGCAGTTATTTTGGACTTCAGCTCCCAGAATTCCTTACTGTTGGTTAAGCTGGCTGCAGCTTCTGGGAGCTGAAGTTCAAAAAAACTGGAGGACCAAAGTTTGGAAACCACTGCTCTAGGTAAAACCAATGCTGGATTTAGCCCTACTTAAACAGAATGCTACAATAATTATTTCTGGGTAGAGATTCTGTGCCTCTGAAAGCTCCATGACAGGGAGAACCCATACAGGTGACATGCAGTATTTCCTGTTAAAAAGAAAAACCCTTGAAGAACACACATTAAAAAAAAAAATCTGTCTGCTGCCAGAGATCTATTGTATCTCTATATAAAAGAGGTAACAGGCCTCATTATTAATGGCAGCCACTTGGATCTGGTGTCAAGTGTCGAGATTTAACAATATTTTTCATTTCTTTTTTCATGGGTAATGATTTTCTTAATTTTATGTTACTATGATGCAAGCTTCCACGAATGGCTAGAATGAAGTCCAGGCTCTGAACATTTTTGCCATGATGACTTTTTTTATAAACCATATATATATATATATATATATATATATGCTGTTGATAGTGAAAACAACGGGGGGGGGGAGAGCTAAAGAAAATCAAACATCAGTCCAGAATGGGCCATGTTAAGAAAGTGGGTGCTTTCAGCTACATGAAAATAACCAAAGCCCTTTCCAACTCACATACCATGTTCAGTCATTGTGTGGAACAAGTGCCTTTGCAACAGTTCTCTATGCAGTCATTTTTTTCTCTTGCTGAAAAACTGAAGAAAACATCAAGTGCTTGCAACTAGTCTCTCTGCCAGGAGATGTCACCCTAGAACAATTCTTCTATTAATGTGTTTGTTTTGTGGTCCCCCACCCAAATAACTGTATTCAATAATTCCATTGTAGTATATGATTTAAAATAGGTTATTTATTTATTCATCGGGGGAGTGTATTGTATATGTTTACTAATTAACTTATAAAGAAGAAGAAAGGTATTTGAACAAATATCCCAGGACTGCAATTCCAAAAACATGTCCAAAACATCCTCCTACTGCCAAAGGATCCATGAGGCCTATGAAAAATGACCTGACAGGGTAAGAAATTGTCTCCTAATAAACTGTATCACCTGTATCACCTGCATGCTTACGTATGAAATAACGCCTGTTGAGGATGTGTCGATTTCTTTGAGTTCTCCACCGACTTCTCTGTATTCATGTTCATCCAGTGAATGTGAAAGAAATGTCCATATAAATACTGAATCCATTTTGGATCTCAGAAGCAAAGATGCCTGAGAATTATTCTTAGAACTGATTCTTATGACCAGTGTGACTGATTCTTATGACCAGTGTGTTCTCCTTTTCTTTTGCAAAGTGAGATTCATGCATTTAGTTTGGTCGGAGGAAGAGCTTATGGAAGGGATTTTTTTCCCTGGCAAAGTTAGTTCTCAATTTTGATAGGCTGAAGAAATGATTAGGATAAATTCTTGGTCTTGTGATCAGGACTGTCAGGTCTCTAGTGGAAGATTTACCAACATGGAACTGAAGAGAGAATGGTGGGAATGGGGTAGGATTGACAGTGTAGTAAATTCCCTCAAGATAATCATTTTAAGGAATTTGGGGGGACTTCCTAGTCTTTCCAGGATCTGCCACAGACCTTTTCTACTCACAGTGTCGAAGGCTTTGGTGAGGTCGACAAATGTTACATAGAGACCCTTGTTCTGCTCTCTACATTTTTCTTGCAGTTGTCTAAGGGCAAATACCATATCTGAGAAACGACAACGCAGAAAGAATCACAACCCAAAACATCACCCAAGGAGACCCTCTGCTGTGCTTTCTGCAACCGGACTTGTTTATCTCAGATTGGCCTTTTTAGTCATCAGCGTGCATGCAGAAAGTGTGGGATGAGTCCTTCCTAAATCTTCGTTTGTGAAGAAAAGCCAGAGACAGAGAGAAAGAAATTCCCTCACAATTGCCGGGGAGGCATGGTAGTCATGCTGATGGGGAAAATTATTTTCTGTTCAATCCCAGGTGCCTGTTGTCCCAAGATTACTAAAGTTAAGACTCCAAGTCCAATATATATCCCCAAAAGTGTCATCTTTACAAAGTAGCAATGGAAGGCATCATAAAGCCTCACAAAATACCTGACATAAGGGGAAATAGTCTCACAATAAATTTTAGAGCCCTCATACTTGCATATGAAACTTGCATATGGAAATATTGAGCATGTTTAAATCTTGGTTCTCATTACTTACCAACTAGGAAATCATAAGACTAGACAAAAGAGTTCAATACTAAAGGGTTCTTAAAGGTAAACTATTTAAATCTTTAATTGTGAATGATCTGCAGGGGAGAGGATCTTAAAGTAGGTTCTCGCTAAAGCAGGGGAACTCAACCCGACCACCTCCTCAGCCACTCCTGGGCAAAGCATCACAGCTCTGAGTGCCAGTGACCATTTTGCCTCACCATGCAGCCATCCATCAATAAGGCAGACATTCCAAGGGACCCCTTCCTCCAACATCTCCAGTAAGGAATAAAGTTTTCCTATTCTGCTGCCACGGCATTCTGGATCTCACTAGCAAGGCATATCATATCTCCCTCACCCCTTCAAACATGCCTGGGTAAACTAGTGGGCCAAAGAAATGTCCCTCTGGGCCATCAAACCATAACTACTTTTCAGCCAGCAATAGTTTGAATGATGAGAACTTTGCCCTTAAAGCAAGCCCAAATCAATCCCACTCAGATTGACAGTCAAACAAGGCAGGGAGTCTATTTCATGCCAGAGGACTGGATCAGAATCTAAAATGACCTTAACAGATTAGACAGCTGAGCCAAAACTAACAACATGAATTTCAACAGGGAGAAATGCAGGATACTACATTTGGGCAGTAAAAATGAAATGCACAGATATAGTATGGGTGACACATGGCTTGATGGCAGTACATATGAAAGGGCTTGATGGCAGTACATATGAAAGGAGTCTTAGTGGACCACAAGCTGAACATGAGTCAGTAGTGTGGTACAGCAGCTAAAAAACCCAATGTGATTCAAGCTGCATTAATAGGAGTATAGTGTCTACATCAAGGGAAGTAACAGTGCCACTCTATACTGCCTTGGTCAGACCTCACCTGGAATACTGTGTCCATTTCTGGGCACCACAATTCTGGAAGGATATTAAGAAGCTGGAACGTGGCCAGAAGAGGGTCACCAGGATCGTGGGAGTTTTGGAAACCATGCCCTATGAGGAGCGGCTTAAGGAGCTGGGCATGTTTAGTCTGGAGAAGAGAAGGTCGAGAGGGGACATGATAGTCATGTTTAAATATTCGAAGGGATGTCATACTGAGGATGGATTGTTTTCAGCTGCTCCAGAGATAGGACACAGAGCAATGGGTTCAAACTACAGGAAAAGATATACCACCTAAACATTAGGAAGAACTTCCTGACAGTGAGAGCTGTTTCGAAGTGGAATACACTGCCTTGTATTGTGGTGGAGTCTCCTTCTTTGGAGGCTTTTAAACAGAGGCTGGATGGCCATCTGTTGGGAATGATTTGATTGTGTATTCCTGCAAGGCAGGGGGTTGGACTGGATGGCCCTTGTGGTCTCTTCCAACTCTATGATTCTATGACTGCAGGAGCCCATTCTGTCCTGTCAGCCCATTGCTGCAGCTGATGTCTGCCTCACTGGTCTGCAACCAGGAAGCTAGCCCACAGTGGGAGGCCTTACTCATATGGTGTGGGCTGGCTTCCTGGCTATGGAGAGTGGGATGCAGGCAATGGCAGCTGCTGAAGTGACAGACAGGTGGTGGTCTGGATTTCCTCTATTCCATGCAGGTAATGGGGTATGAATGGGACAGATCCATGGGCAGAATACACTAGTGGGAAGCCAGCATATTCTGGCCTGTGTAGACAAGCCCTAGGTCTATATTCACGGGGAGGTGTCTTGATATCTAATGAAGAACTTTCATTATACCTAAGAGAGTTTCCATTAGGTACCTACTGGAGAAACTCTCAAACTGGGAATCAGGGGAACAAGAAAGGGAGTTAGCACTCTTCCCTCATAAAACTCCTTGTCAGTCTCCTAACTATGGATTCAAGACATTTAGCCATTTTCAAATTAGCCTTAATGTGGGGACTGTAATGGAAGAGCTGAAAAGGAATACTAAAGCTGTGCTTAAAACTGTTGCCTATATAATAGGCCTCTGAAACATCTGGATGGATATGTACCATGGAACTAGCATGTCTCATCTAATTGTACTTGGCCCCTTTAGGAGGTGGCAATTCTCACTCCTCCATAGTGTGCTTTGATGTGCTGCCCTCCCTTTTCTGCTTTCTCACGCTGGTGTCTCTTATCTGTTTCCACTGTAAGTCTGATCTTCAGTTGCAGCTTTGCCAATGTTCCTTACACATGCTTCTATTCCAATAAAGAACTTTATTGAAGATATGTGAGTTTGTGTTCTGTGTACATCACAGTGACTTTCAAGCTCCTGGCCTTTGCACCCTATGTGATTGTGCCTGGGAACCAGTTTAGCCAAGTTTATTGCACCCTCTCTTTCCTAGGTTTCCCTCTCTGTAATCATTTAGCTCCCCCCTCACCTTTTACTCTGCCTATAGAGCAGTGAAAAGACAGTTGATGACCAAGCCATTCACAGGACTGCTGTCCTGCAGAAATGCTTCAATAGGCAATCCATCTCCCTGTGCCAGAGAAGTCCCAGGTTAACCCAAATGTCCCCAAGACCATGTTCCTGAATTCTATTTATTGTAAACTGCATTGCCAGAACCACTTGGTCATTGATGTTCTGCCTGGGAGCCTTCACACAATGGTACAGCTCCACTGGGCTGGCTAGGCCCCCAGTTTCTCTGAAACATCCTCTACATTAGCTGTCACATCAGCGTTTGGGATCATGTCAATTGTGCCTTCAAGAGCTGCCAACAATAAGTCACCTATACCCTGTGCTCTTGTGTGTTTCCCAGACTTCTTTCTCTGTGTGTATGTGTGTGTGAAGCAGTAGTTGGTATTGGAAGGGTCTGCTCTAAGGCTGCCATGTTACTCAAATTGTGTGGGAGCTTCTGGTGACCATCTAATGTCCAAATATTAATATGGGAAATATTTAATTAGCTCAAAATTTCAGCAGGAGACTGGGTAATGGCATGATTGTTGAACCTATGTATACTGGTAGTAACAGAGGAGACTGTAAGCCAAAACATATGATTAAATGATGTTGATTGGAAATTAATAGTAACAACATTCACACAAACACTCAGGCTTCAAGCAATCACACAAGGCCATTCAAGGTAGTAGGAAGTATTTGGATAGAGGAATAGAGGAAGGGGATTTCGGATGGTACAATAGCTATCAGAGGAGCATAATTCATGCAGCAGATGATTATCAGAGATGCATTCTGAGGGTCTCACATCAAACCGGCAGCATGGATGGAGGAAGAGGAACTGTGGACAGTTTGGTGGGATTTTAGGTTGATATTTATAAGTGATAATTCCCCTGAAGGGATGAAATTTTGAGTACAATATAATGGTTTTTGGAGTTTCCCAGGACTAGACAAAGTGTTCTCCAGAAGAGTTAACAATCATTAATGGCTGGTGTATTTGGAATTGAATAGTAGCCTGCAACTTCTATTGTTGGGGAGGAAAGGAAGATGGAGGGGGGAAAGCCATTTTGCAATCATTGAGGACTCTGCTGTTGTTGAGTGGATTAGTGGATGTCTCATCTCCAGGAGTTTTCTCTGACCTGAGTATTATTTGTTTGGGAAATTTTCAAAATCCCCTCCCTTGGTTATGCCTGACTCTGCTCTTGGTAGCTGTGGGTTCCTGGTTTACCTGTTAACCACATGGAAGGCCACATCAAGCCAAATTATTAAATATTGCCAATTATCTGGTATTCCAAGATGAGGGCTGTCAGGGTAGGTAAGAGCCACATGCTCTAAGGGCTTGTCTAGACAGGCAATTTATCCTATCTTGGAGCCCTGCAGTCCAAACAACACAGGGCTCTTGCCCTGATTTGCCTCCGGACAGTCCCGACAATATCAGAGGCAAAGCCAGGGAGAAGCTGAGGTAAACCCAGTTAAAACATTTTTTAAAAAAACCAGGAAAACCTGCATTATGTGGGAAAACCCAGCTTTTTTGGCATAGAAATGCAGGCTTCATACCTGCACACCAGGCTGTATTGCCAGATCCCACCACCACTGGAGTTGCTCTTCAGCCAGAAAGGAGGCCCCTACCATATGATCAAGTCCCCCTGCATGTGACCAGCCTTGATCACATGCTGAGGTCCTCCTTCCTAGCCTCAGACAGTGACAGCGGAGGAGGCACCCACTGATACCAGCTGGCATGCGCTTACAGAGGCTGGTGTGTGCATGTGGACTTCTGCCCATTTCAACCTGGTAATGTGGGGGACGGCAGGCCAGTTCTGGTGCTAGAATACAGCTACCAGAAGGTGGCATATTCTGGCCAGTGTAACAAGTCCCAGGATTTTGTAGTAGCTTACATTTACAGAAAACATGCTAATACTTATTAGGTAACTTTATACCTTATCTTCAGAACATCCGTGTGAAGTCAGTCCATCTGAGATAGACTGGAATCATGTTAGAGTAGACCTATTGGATCAATTGCTGAATGGTGAGTCAACACACAAGTAAATTCAACACATTCTATAGGACTATTATTTGTTTTTGTGTTCCTTCAAGTCCTTTTCAACTTATGGTGACCCCTAAGGCAAACCTATCATGGGGTTTTCTCAGCAGGATTTGTTTGGGCAGGGGGTTGCTTTTGCCTTTCTTTGAAGCTGAGAGAATGTAACTTGTCAAAGATTACTTAGTGAGTTTCCAAGGCCAAGAAGGGATTCAAATACTTATCTCCAGAATCATAGTCCAACACTCAAGCCACTACACCACACTGGCTCTCAGGTCCATTCTAGTTAAAAATAATAATAGGATTTAGGCCATAAAATATCACACCCCACGTTGCCCGTGGATTTTTTGGTTCCTTCCAGGGTAGAACCTAGATACTCCAAGTCCCAATGTTCTAACCACTACTTCTGCACCTGAAATTTAACTTCTGGGGAGGAGAGTGAAATCTGAAATACTCTTGTCACATCTGTACATGCTAAGAATGCCCAACAACTCTCCAAATATGGACAACAGGTTTCCAGAGACTGGTAAAGGACTGTGATTAAAGGCAAGAGTGAAATATTGGGGGGAAAGTTACGCCAAAGGAGATGCACACCTGGAAGTGATATATTGAGTATCTGCTGAGCAGAGGATTTTTCTTCCCAGGTTTAAGCTGTGCTCAATTGATATGCAGTTTTTGACATGTCTACTACCATAAAACCAATAAATCAGAGATCATCTAGACAAGTCCCTTGTACTGAGCCAAGCAAAGTTTGCTGTTGTTGCTAGACAACATCTGTCCTCCAGCAGTTTCATAACAACCTTGAAAAAGGATTCCATAATGGCCCAATCTTTATGATGCATTGTCTAACCACATTTGGATTCTGTAAGCATTTTCCTAATAATCTAAATGTTATCATCCTGACATTTAAGCCTAGTTCTGCTGGAGAATTATGAACAGCTGTTCACAAACTTCTTAGTGGTAACTGTAACAAGATCTTCCTTTAAATTTCCTTCCCCTGCCCTGCAGCTAATATCCCCACTTCACTGACTGACTGTACATATGTATCACTATTTCAGTTGAAGAAGTGCCTGAGACAACATACAATTAAAAGACACAAAAGCCTGCTATTTAGAACATTTGCTTCCAGAAGCTGTTTCCACATTTGTCACCAGCTAATTGGCAGCTTGTATTTTTAAATCAGGTTATTAGACAATGAACTGTTCTCTTTACTCTTTGTCAGCAAGATGGCTTCTATGCAATTCAGTGGTAACAAATGGAGGAGGAACCACCTAAGTGGAACCCAGAGCTTGAAAAAGTTAATGGGAAGCTAACATGTTAGGATTACTTAAATTATTTTGGAGTGTTCATATTGTTTGTTCTTCATTACACGAGTATCATATGGTGTTGCTCATTGTTAATGCTTTCTAGCTGAAATTCAGCATGAGACTTACATCTTTGTAAGTGTTCGGGACATCGAATTGAGTAGTTCTGCAACATATGTATTCACCTAGGGGCAGCCATGATATTACAACATACAGGCTTCTGTTGTGTAATGGTAGCCACTTGAGTGACTGATACACTATGGAACTGATGTGCAACAGGCATGTATGTGCAGGAGGGCACTCCCAATGTGTATCTGGACTCAAGCTAGGAAGTACCAGAGTGCAAAAGGAGTGTCCACTGTGCATCTAAAGTGTCCAGTATCCATCACAAGAACCCAATGAGCATGAAAAGTGCCTGATGCACCTCAGAAGTGTCTGATGCTCATCATGTGTTCTTAGCTTGCCCTACAACCCCCTCCCTCTAATATCTCATAATTGGAAACATTGGACACTTGGAAGGGGTCAAGTGTGCTGAGATGATCCAAAAAGGGATCAAGTGAAGGTCACAAGGATCTGCAAAGGTGTCTTAGAAATATTTTTAGCAAGCAAACCCAAACTAGGATTGTGAAGAAGCCCCCAGTAAACAAAGCCATTAAAGAGGTATGTACTAATCCCTTCTTGGGCACCTCAGCAATGAGTCATCCAACCTAAACAATCAAATGACCTTTCCAACTCCATTCCAAAGGCAATATCCCCTTGGAACCCCCTCCTGTCCTGCAATGTAAGGTTGCCATGAACCCATCAATTCTAATCTCCCAGCCATTAAATGGTATCAACCAAGTTTCAGTTTCCTTTGTTTACCCAGTGGGAAACTCACCCAGGCCTTGTTCTAGATAAGTTCCTCCTTAATGATATGAATCAGGGTATAAATATTAGTCTGCCATCAACAGAAAGGTGTAACATTGTGGACGAAACTGTCCACTCTCTTTCTCAGTGCCCCCCCTCCACACACACATCAGATCAGAACTTCCAGTGTCACCCTCAGCCTTCTGTCTGAGTACTTCGAAACTCCACTCTTCAAGACTGGTAACTATTGCCCTATTTCCCAAATCCATCCCTCTATCCAGCCTTTCTGCCTTACTCTTCAATAGCTTTGTGTGATTCTTGTGAATATGTGTTGCATGTGTGAATGCTTTTTGTGCTATTTCCACCACTTTAACTGCCATGTCTATGGAATTTTGGGATTTGTAGTTTTGTGAAAAATTTATCCTTCTCTTTCAGGGAGCTTTGGTGCCACAACAAACTACAAATCCCAGAATTTCATAGGTTGAAGCCATGATAGTTAAAGTGGTATTGAACTGTATTATTTCTGCAATGTAGCAGCAGCCCAACTTCTGCACCCTAGCCATTTACTCAGGCAGGGCTTGGTGGGAGTTGAAATCTTACAACAGCTGGAAGGGCATGGATTCTCTTCCCCTGTATTTGGAGAAGGTGTGTATGACGGGGTTAGAGGTCCTGAAACCAAAGAAGGTTTTGGAAGCCTGAGGATTTGCTTGTGGACATCTGAGAAGAGAGTCTGAAGGCAACACCTGTGATGAGAAAGACTTGGATTTGTGTGTTCAGTATGGTTGATAAAAATTCTGCTGTTACTCTCGAAGTAGATCACTGTCTCCTCTGAGATATAATCTGCTTTTTTGCACAGTAGGGTAAGCTGTAAAACTTCATAATACTGTTGTTTCTCTCTTTCCCTCAGGGCCAGCTTTTGTCACTGCCAAGTTTTTGTTTTTTGTTTTTTTAAAGATTTCTAGTCTTGTGTTCCTGCAGGTAGGCTTTGTGAGTACAAAACATTTGTGGGAACGTCATCTGGAGTTATTTCTTTTTGTTCCACTTTTGAAAGTATTTTCCCTACCTTCCTGGGAAATCTCTCTAGTAAGTGAAAAGCCCTACATTGTGGATGGGCCCATTTCACTGCTCTGTAGACTGACACAGGCTCACCAAGAGTGATATTAGTAGAATTGTTTGTATTGTTCTCATATTTTAATGCCACCTGTTGATTTTAAATAACAATGACATCAAAGCAGCAGCTTACACAGGCAGACAAGATGAACAGCTCTGATTGTCTGGGGCAGATTGCTATTCTACCAGCAAAAAAGAAAGTCTGGTTGGTTTGCTTGTTTTGCATTCTTGAATGGTTGCCTAGTTAAATTTAAACAAAATTAAGAACATTTCCCCTTAATTTCTATTAATACATTAGCTCCATATACAATACTTTCTATCTGTTTTGCAAGCATAATGCACAGTTTTGGATAATGGAGGAGCATTAAAACAAAAAACACCCTAAAACTGAAGGCATACCTTATTTTACACATTTCTTTTTGGATCCATGTATTGAATGTAATTTCTCTGGCATAAGTTAATTCTGCTGCCTCTCTGCTTTGTGGATGATTGAATGGTCCAGTCACATTAAATGCAGATACAAAATTACCCACCTCAACAGAGGTACATCAGAGGAAGGCAAAGCAAAAGCAGTAAATCATGCAGACACCATGAACAACAATCTCCTCTATGGGAAGATAGTTTAGGCCTGCCAGAACCTTTAGTTAATTAATTGATTTCTCAGGGTACAATGTCACTCTGTTCTGCTTTGTTGAGATCTGACCTAGCATACTTTTATTAAACTTTTACTGTGGGGCTCCAAGATGGGGGCAAGACAGGGTAAATTGCCCATGTAGACAAGCCCTAAATCCTGTGCCATATCACTAAAGGAGTTGAGCATGTTTAGCTTGGTAAAGTAGGTACTAGTGGGGACAAATTACAAAACAAGAATATTTTGGTTATATATTAGGAAGAACTTACCAACAGTACTATCTGTTTAATAATGAAACAAAGTTCAGCTGAATGCAGAAAATTCACCTTTCTTAGAAGGTTTTGTTTGCTGTAGTAGTAGCAGCAAATTTGTACCATTCTCATGTGGTTAGAAACTGCTAAATCTACATTAGGAGTGGGCAACTGTGGAAGGTTAAAGGACCACATTAACCTTCCCAGGTGACCTTTGAGGACTGCACCACCCCAATGTCCCTGTTCCCACTAGCAAGCAAGCAAGGAAGGAAGCAAGCAGTAATGGTTCTGGTCCTTCCTGAGGAAAGGTTGTACTGGGGGGATTCAGAAGTTGCTGCTGTGGGGCTCTTGTCCAATACCCTGCCCATTGGACTGTGGGATCCCTCATGGTTCAGTTTTGTTCCCCATGCTGTTTAACATCTACATGATACCTTTGGGGAAATTTACCTGGGGTTTTGGGGTTTGGTGTCACCACTATGCTGATGTCACCCAATTCTATGGAGATTATTGGATGGGGACAAAAATAGTGTCCCCATCTCGCTATCTCCTCTCCTGCTACCCCCCAGCCCTGTCCCAGCACAGTGATGAACTGTTTTACACTTACCTTAATCACACTTGCTTCCCTCCCCCCAGCAGCCATGGAGTGAATGTAGCTTGCACAGAGCTGCATTCACTTCCTAGTTGAAATCCTGGGCCGTTTTCACAAGAGGACGAGCACGCAGGAAATTCAAAAAGAAAAAGAATGTTTAAAAGGTGACAGCAAGCTCAAAGACAGACTTAAAAAAATACAAAGTAACCTGGGTAGGGTATAAAAAAGGGTGTCACTTACCTATATGTCCTGATCGCACCCGGAAATGTTCTGGAACGGACTACCAACTGTTGCTGGCATAGCACTACAGGAACAAGGCACATTTTCACTCACCCGTCACATCACCATAGGAACAGAATGGGCAATCTATTCACGGCTTAAGTTGTGAATAAGAAGAAATGAGGATGAAACAGGATCAGCATGGAAGCATAACAGGACAAGGATAACATTATCTGAAAGGGAAGCCCTTTGGCCATTTCCTGGCATTCCTGTAATGCCATATTGAGGGTGTGTGATAATCTCCTGACTCCCCTTCCCATTTGATTCCAAGGAAGCTATCTCAGTACTGGACCAATGTCCGCTGTCAGTAATTGATTGGATGAGAGCAAGCAAACTGGAACATAATGCAGAGAAGACAGAGGTACTACTAGTCAGTTGAAAGGGAGATCAGGAAGCAGAGATTCAGCTTGTACTGGATGGGGTTACACTGTCCCTGAAAAGGTTCTCATCTTGTGTGTTTTCTTGGATTGAACTCTGAGCCTGGATGTCAAGGTCTCAGCAGTGTCCAGGAGTGCATCTGCAGAGCTAAAACTAGTGCACCAGTAGCACCTGTTCCTTGAGATGTCAGATCTGGCTATGATAATGTGTGCCTTGAATGTATCCTATTTGGACTACTGTAACACTATGTGGGGCTTCTTTTAGACGTGTCAGTGGGTCCAAAATGCTGCAGCTAGAAACTGATTAGGTTACAGGGAGCATATGACTATATCCCAGCTGCCACTGCCCTGGCCTTGGAGGGAGAGAAAAAGAGGCAGGCACAGCTTCATTGTGCCTAGGCCAAGAAGCAAATGAAAGGTCCCCACTCCATCCAAAATATCACTGCTGTGGCTTTGGAGGAAAAGATGAGGCAGTATCTGCTGGATTTAATCCCTTCCCAAACTGTCATCCCCTTTTCCTTGTGTGTCACCTCTTGTTTAGATTGTAAGCCTGAGGTCAGGGAACTGTCAAATTGAAAATTTGTAAGCTGCTCTGATAGCCTTTGAGACTGAAGAGTGGTGTATTAATAGTCTATATAAATAAATAAACAAAGCCCCTTGTTAAAACAGATTCACTGGCTACTGGTTCATTTCTGGGGACAATGCAAAGTGTTGGCCATGACCTATAAAGGCCTATATGGCTTAGGTCCAGACTGTTTGAAAGACTGTTTGGCTTACCACACTCCAAAGAAAAAGTGGCAAAGCAGCAGGAACATTCCATCTTCCCTGCTGCCTTACTGCATCATGGCAGTGTTATTTTGTTCCGGTCCTTGGGGGACCGAGGTAAAACAACACCTTTTTGCTAACTGGAAAAAACATGTTAGCAAAAAGACACTGTTTTAACTCAGTCCCCTATGGGACCAGAGTGAAGAAAACTGGAAGAATGCCAACATCATGCTGTAAGGAAGCAGGGAAGACAAAATATCCCTGCTGCTTTTCTGCTTTTCTTTGAAGTACAGTAAGCCCCACATTCTCTCCATATGAACTAGCCAGAGTCTTAAAATCCAGAAGGGAGGCTTTAACTCAGTCCTGCCACCCCCCACTGGTGAGGGCATAGGCAAGAGCATTCTCAGTGGCTGTTCCCACCTTCTGGAGTTCCCTTTCATAGGAGACTGGGCTGGCCCCCACCCTGCTGTCTTTTTGTGACAGGCCTTTTAGTTCAAGCAGGCTTTTAAGGCTGCTTATGGGGGGGATGTTTTTTTCAAAAAAGAATTGTATGTTTCTAAATACTTTTATGTTGTTTTTATTCTATCATTTTCCTGGAATGATTTTAATTATTTTTTTAAATATATATATATATATATATATATAGTATTTAGTTGGTTCTTTTTGTGAACCACCTTGGGTCCCACTCCAGAAGAAAGGTGGCATACAAATAATAATAAAATAAAATAAATGCGAACAAACACCCACAAACACCTTCTAGGGGACACGGGATCATTTTCACCATGTTTAGAGGCCTTCCTGGGCCATTTCAAGTGAGGTTCTTTTTAACAACAGGAAGTGAGTAGAAATCACTTTCTGTTTCTAAAAGGCCTTTGGTGGATCTAAATTTGTCAATGTGATAGGACATGCATTCACAGGAAATTTATACTGTAAAGAGCTGGCGTGGTATAATGTACAACAGCCTGCAGAGGCCAGCAGTGAGCTGGCTAAACGCAGCTGGCTAGCATATCTACATTAAGTCTAAGAGGCAGTTGTGCGAGTGGAAGTGCGGGGAGTGAACCCTTATCTGTATGGGAAAATGTTGTGTAGCCCATGTGTGAGAAACACTAACTTTATAACCCATGACTATACTGTATAACTAGATGTTCCCACACACTTCCTATCTACTTGGATTTTGCCCTTAGACTGTGCACATACAGTCTATAAAGTGCAGGATTGTACTGTATGACCACTGTGTTATGTACTCTGTTTACTAGGAGTCTCAGACTCATTGTAAATATTGCTTCAACATGCTCTAGTAAAGAAAAGTAGTTGAGACACAAGCCTGTGTCTGTGTGATTATTTCTTCAGCCTGATGACTGCAACTCTGCTACAAGAATTTTTGCTGCCTGGTCCTCTTGATATGCTCAGAGGGACCTGTGCACTACTGTGACAAAATTGACCTGAGGTGGGGTCCACAATAGGGCAGAAATGTTGCCAACAGCCCCTAGAGTGCAAAAATGGGGGGGGGAGGACAATCTTTTCTGGGGGAAAAATGCTGGTAGTTTTTTGACCCCTGGTGGGCCCAGGGGGCCTCCAAACATTGTGTGAAAGTCCTCCACACCCCTAGAGGTAATTTTGGTGAATTTTGAGGATCACTTGGAGGATATTGGAGGCCACAAAAATGGCCATGGGAGCTACATGGATCCCACATGCCACTCTTTGCCTGCCTCTGATCTAAAGAGTCTACATAATTTCTAGAACTCTAATACTATGGCATGATGGGAATTATGGCAAACAATATAAGTAGCTTACTTTGCTATGTTGATCCAGTGTGTGCATTTTCTTTTGGCAAATATATATCTATTTGCCAAAAAATAAAAATCTATTGGCTTACCACAATGCATAAGTAAGTTGTGGCATCCTTTCAAAGAACAGAAATAATAGTATCAGACTTCTTCATCTGAAACCCAAGCAAAGGGTGTGAGGTGGGAAGAGTAGGACCATATAGATGCAATGATGTCTGGCATGTTCAACATGGGAAGTTTGAAATACAAATGAATCTACTCCAGAATGCCTTCTCTACTGTTAGTCGATTGCAGATACCTTTGAATTAGGTCCAGCTTTTTACACTAATGAAGCTCGACTGCCAGTTCCTTGTCCACTTCTCAAGTTCCAAAAGCCTTATCTTCAGAAGAAGGAAGAACCAACTGATGACAAGGAAGGTTCTCATTTCTACTCTTCCATTCACCTTATTCCTTGAAGAATCTCCAGTATGGTATGTAAACAGGCACAGTGGTAGTTCTCTAATGAACTAGGATATGCCTAGCTCTTCTGGGATGTGCCCAGTAGATTCAAGCTTTACATCATTAGGAGTAGGTAGAGCATGGGTGGGTAGGAGACAGCTCATTCATTAGTGGTACATCACTAGGGTTTTTGTTTGTTTGTTTGTTGCAAATTAGTGAATTGACCAGGGTTGAGAACTAACAGATCAAATTAACACAATTGTCATCAACAAATTACTAGTTTTGCAGACAAATTTCATTGTACCTCTGCAAACTGTATTTTCTGCACAAACATTGTGATTTTGTGGGGAGGGGGGACACCCCACATTCTCTGCACAGAAATGCTACTCCAAGAAAAGTACCCTTTCCCTTTCAAAATAAATAAATACAATGAAAGTAGCTGGACCAGCATACCATATGTGATTCTCCTTGAATTGTTGAGGCTGACTTGCTGTGTTGCCCTACCACAGCCGCCACCACTTCCAGTTAACTGCCTGGGTCCTGCTGCAATGGTGTGCCAGTTGACTGCCTAGGTTGCTTTCACCACCAGTTGACAGTCTGAGTCCCATCACAGTGGCATCCTGCCACTGCCTCATTTACCCAGGTGACTGCCTGAGCCCTGTCACAGCCTGCGACTGGTGAGTGGCTGCAGGAGTGAGAGCAGGGAGGGCTCCTTGTGAGGCTGCGGGTGTGGATGCAGATTGAGTGACAGGGATTGTGGATTATGAGGTGGAAAGGGAATTTGTTTGTGTGTGGTGATTGATTGGATGTGTTTCCTGAACAGCCAATCAGCACACTGGCAGAGAAATCTTACCCAGGCCTATTGTACATACCCAAGCTATCTATCTATCTATCTATCTATCTATCTATCTATCTATATAAAATTTTTGCACAAACGATACATGTGTTTTGCACAAAACCACATTTTTTTCATGCAGGAACACTTTCTAGAAACACACTTGGGTTTTGAGTGCAAAAATGTGCTCAAAAATGTTTTGCATGAAAAACTGTATTTCTGGGAACAATAGCCAGTATCCTATTTCTAGTCATGGCTAGAGTAGACCCACTGCATGAACAGGATTTATTTATGTGTTTACTCACTATTCAACAATTGAGTCAGTGAGGAAGAAGGAAATGAGGAAGAGTTGATTTCTCTGTTAAGTTAAGACACTGAAGGTTATTGGAGGGGAGTTAGAAGCTGAAACCTTGATTCATGGGAAGAACCTATGTATAAACAGGATGAATTAAAATGTTTGTGTAAATGAAGGAGGGAGGGAATATGGGAGAGACAGAAAAACTATAGATATTTTGTAAATATGTGCTCTGAAAGTTATGCAATATGATTTATTATATTTATGAGCAATGGACAATGGATATTGTATGTAATTATAGTAATAAAAATATTTTTAAAAACAATTGAGTCAATGTATCTACTTTAGTTAGTTTATCCAACTGGATTCAGGCCAGTGTGTTTTCTGTTAAAAATGTATTCTTCCTACAAAGACATAATTTTCATGCAAAAACACTGGCTTAAATCCTGTTGGTTAATCCCAACTACAGTACACCAGATGAACTGACTTTTAACTGACCAACTTGGAGGTGAATCTCATTGATTTAGTGGGCTTGCTCTAAGTTGAGACTAACAGTAGGATTCAGGCCGCTGTTTTCAGAAACGTGTGTGTGTGTGTGTGTGTGTGTGTTGTATGCATGAGATAGAGAAATGGCTGGTTTGTATGCGAAACCACCGTTTTGTTTTTCACACATAGAAAACACATATTTTTTCCACACAAAATAATTTTCTAAAATTTTAAATATTGAGTGAAAATACATAAAATGCACACATCTGTGTTACTCTTGCTGATAACATTTTCCACATGTCACCAAAAATATTTTCCAATATGGCAACACCCCACCCCAATAATATTCTTTTAGTCCCCAGGGATGGAGTACTTAACTGTTTCAACTTTTCTCAACATCCTTTTGCCTCTAGTTGTCTTCATCCTGAGTCACTCTTTTACAATTGGAACAAAACAGTGGTGGCTATTTCTCCATAACACTATAGGAATCAGCATATTTTCAATTTTTTTAAAAAAAAATGAAGGGGTGGGAATGACCAGCTCTTCTTAATTCAGGATGGAGATCTGAGACTAAGGAAAACTCAGGCCCATGATTATAAATTAGCAACATATTAAAGCTAAACAAAAGAGCTCAACAACCTATCCTGCATGAATTTACATTTTATTAATCATGGCAGCTGAAGAATAAAGGACAAACATCTACCTTGGGGTGGTTGATCTTTAACACTTAAACTATCTAATACAGTCCTGTAGCAAACATTACATATTGGGACAGTGCTTGCTTGTCCTATTGCAGAATCCAGATACCCAGGAACAAATCATGGTCTCAATCCAAGAAAATCAGGGATTAGGTTGATAAAAATATAATTAATCAAAAGGAAACATCAATGAAGGGCTTGTCTAGATGGGATATCCCTCTGCCTTGGAACCCTACAGTCTGAACAACACAGGGCTCTTGCCCTGTTTCATCTCCGGGCAGTCCTGACAACACTGGAGCTGAAGCTGGAGGTAGCTGGGGTAAAGCCCTTTAAAATATTTTAATAAAACACCCAAGAAAACCCACATTATGAGGGAAAGCTCAGATGGGGCTAGCACAGGATCATAGGGTTCATACCTGCACAGCAGCCTGTATAGCTGGGTACTACTGCTGCTGCTGCTGGAGTTGCTCTGAAGCTAGCCTTGATCACATGCTGAGGGCTTTCCTCCTGGCTTCAGAAAGTGTGATACATGACAGCGGGAGAGGTGCCCACTGATGCTAGCTATCATGTGCATGTGGACTTCTGCCTGTTTCAGCATGGTAACAGGGGAAATGGGTCAACCCAGAGCCAGAATACACTGGTCAGCAAGTGGTGTATTCTGGCAGGTCTAGACATGCCCATTGTCATTAATAATCCAACAAGCAATAAACAAAAACTGGATGAAACTGATGGCCATATTGGGTGGAGATGACATACAATATATCTGCCAGATCACAATTTCTGGTTGTTTTTGTCTTATTTCCAAATGCTCTTGGAGGCTTCTTCTACACCAAGGGTGAATACAGTTTAGCCCTGGGGGTCATGTAGCTCCCAACTACTGTTTTTGCAGCCCTTGACTTATTCAGTCTCCCTGAGTTGCTCTCAGGAACAATGAACTACCCTTTAAATAGTTTGCTTAAACTCTTTAAACTGAACTGCTTCACTCCCCCACCTTCAAAACCAATACAGGACTTCTAGCCACTTCTGTAGCATTCATTGGTTGGTTGGTTGGTTGGTTTGACATTTTTGATCCTGGGACAGACTAATCACATTTGTCCACTGCTGTTCTCAACAATGGCATTAATTACTGTACTCCTAGCCCAATTTATAATTGTTTTGTTATCAGTATTAATATGCTGATCATGTCAGCATGTCTGGTCATGTCTGGTGGTATCTACTTGGACTCTGGTCAGCCATGGAAACCCACTTGGTGACCTTGGGTAAAACACATCCTCTCTGCCTCAGAGGAAGGTAAAGACAAGGCCCCTCTGGATTCCCCCCCCCCCAAGAAACACCTTATGAAAGGTCCATCTTAGGGTTGTCATGAGTCAGAAATGATTTGAACAACAATAGACTCTACTGGTGAAAATTACAGTGACCATTGGTTTGATTCAAATAACATTTGATTTGACTTGACTATTCCCAGCATGGGATGAAAGAGTTGGTCTGGATGGGTATTCTGATCCATAGGAAAAGGCAGCAATGTGTTCAATGAAAATTGGATCAATCTGGATGAGCAGACATTTCAATCTGAGAATATTTAGACCATTTTTATCAATTAACCGAAGTGTCATTCCAAATGTATTCTCTAACTTATTTTCAAAAGAACAACAAAAAAAAAAGAAGAAGAAGAAGAAGAAGAAGAAGAAGATGAAAGCATGTTTTAAAGCTTATATTTCACTTTTTGGCCAAATTTTAATGAGCAGCTGGGAATCCAAAAACAGCTGAAGCTTCAACATTTAAAGAAGAAGAAGAAAACCTAGGATGACCTGCAGGTGTGAGACACAAAATCTCCATTGTTTGAAAATACATATGCTATTTTTTTTTCTTGCACACCTTTTACATGTTATAGTATTAACTGAGACATCTTTATATTCTACTCTAATCTAGTTACTAGATCACAGGGGTATTATTGCAGAAATCAGGAACAGGAGACCCACAGGTTAGAAAGGGAGTTTATTCAGAAGTCACGCATGTGGGCCCCTTCATGGAATAGTTTCCAAAAGAACTAAGAGCCAAGAGCTATGGTTACAGAAGACTTTTATAAAGTAGTTATGACATGCGAGGACTTCTGGCCGGGGAGCTGAGGGGATGGAGGTCTTGAGATGGGCTTCACTCAAGATTGTCCACTCAACACTGCAAATTTGGGGTGTCAACCCAAACATTGGTCCAATTCAGGAAGGATTGCACTCAGTGGGGCTATCAGACCTCTTGGCTGTGTCCTCACATCTCGCCAAAACTAAGGCTTTATCGACATGAGAGGAGATCAGCAGGAGGGATTGGCAGCCGTTGTGGTGTTGGGGTAATTTTCAGATCTAACCCTCTTACCTCTCCCCTGGCTTTAAAGACTGCACATAAAATAAGAAAAATTGAATATCTCTACCTGATTTTGAGCTGGGAACAAAGTTCTCTCCGGGAGAAATCAGTGCCTGTCAAAGGAGCTTAGGAGCAGAATATGGTGACTGTCCTTTGAGATCGGCTGAGAGTGAGTCTTGGAGCAGCTTGAAGCTTAGAAATGGAGGTGGAGATTGGGTTTGAGAAGGAGACAGAGGTTAAAATGAAATTGAGAAAGTGGGTGGATACAAAGTGACAAAGTGGCTATAAGTGGATACGAGTATATATAAGTGGATGTAAAGTGGATACAAAGTAGATATAAGAAATAAGGTGGAGAACAGCTGTGTATAAGCAAGCTCAGACTATATGCAGTAAAGTTTTAAGATGGACTTTGACTGACTGAGCTTGGGAAACTCTAACCAAGAATGATAGGACGGGGTGAAGAAAGATTGCAGGACCATGATTTTTGACTCGTAATAAGGCTTAGGAGTTTCGGATTAACATCAACTCAGAATGGTTAACATTGACTTGGTATGGTAAATTCCCTCGTGGATTTAGTCCCCGAAGAAGACAGAAGAGGGTAGATAAGAGCAGATATATTAAGATACTGGGACACTGAGACAGCTAAAATAATTGGTCTAAACCCTACTTAAACTTCATATTTCTACGTCTATTTCTATTTGGATGTGGATTAGACCAAACAAGAGGGTCAACGAGGATAAAGAAAAAAGAAAGGAAAAGGAGTAGAAGCAAGAGGAATAAGAAGACAAAAGGAAGGACTAAATCGTTTTTAACATTCTACTGTATATTCCGGCGTATAAAACGACTGGACGTATAAGACCACCCCCCCAATTTCAAGCCAAAAATCTAGGCTTAGGCATATATTCGCCATATAAGACCACCCCCCAATTTGGCTGGCTGGCTGACTGGCTGGGGGAGTCTTGCCAGCTGATCCTCTTTGTTTCCCAGCTCATGAGGATCTCCTCATGAGTTGGGAAAGTGAACAGGATCAGCTGGCAGGGCTCTCCCAGCCAGCCAGCTGCAACATTCGCCCCTCTTCAACCTTCCAGTCAAACTTGACTCGAAGGTGGAGGAAAGGGGCAAAAATGCCCAGTTTGCCTCAGCAGCCCCCCTTCCCTCCGTCTTGGCTCTTCCAAAGGGGACGAAGGCGGGGGAAACGGGGTCCGCCATGGCAAACCCCTAGATTCACCCCCTCTCGGGCGAAGATGACCCATTTGGCTCTGTAGCCCTGATCCCTCCTTCTGGGCTCCCTTCAAGGAAGGTGAGGACAAAGGGCGAAGATGCCTTGTTTGGCTCCACAGCCCCATCCCTCCTTCTGGGCTCCCTTCTGAAGGCAGCTCAGAAGGAGGACGCAGGGCCATGGAGCCAAACACCGGGATTTGCCCCCTTTCCCCACCTTCAAGGAAGAGGGAGCAAATCTAGGGTTTAACTCCGCAGCCCCAATGCATCCTTCTGGGCTCCCTTTGCAAGGGAGCCCAGAAGAAGGCATCGGAGCTGCAGAGATAAAAGGGGTATCTTCCCTTGCTCTCCCCAGCTTCCTGGAAGGTGGGGAAAGGGAGCAAATCTAGGGGTTTAACTCCACAGACCAGATGTCTCCTTCTGGGCTCCCTTTGCAAGAAGGCATCAGGGCTGCAGCCACCCACTCCATCCCCGAAGCCACGATCCTGGGTGGGATTGTGGCTTTTGGGAGGGGGGTGGCTGGAAAGAGGGTGCAAGGGTGGCTGGAGGGAGGAGGCTTCACAGCCACCCCCTCTCTGAAGCCACAATCCTGGGTGGGATCATGGCTTTGTGGAGGGGGTGGCTGGAAGGAGGGTGGAAGGGTGGTTGGAGGGAGGGGGCTTCGCAGCCACCCTCCCTCCCCGGAGCCACGATCCTGGGTGGGATCGCAGCTTGGGGGCAGGGGGGTGGCTGGAAGCATGGTGGAAGGGTGATTGGAGGGAGGGGGCTTCACATCCACCCACCCCCTCCCTGGAGCCACAATCCTGGGTGGGATCACGGCTTTGGGGAGGGGGGTGGCTGGAAGGAGGGTGGAAGGGTGGCTGGAGAGAGGGGGCTTCGCAGCCACTCCCCTCCCCAAAGCCACGATCGGGAGCCTGATCGCAGCTTCGGGGAGGGTGGAAGGGTGGTGGGGAGGCTTTCCAGCAACACATGCCCCCCTCCACTGTCCTCCGTTGTTCCCCAAAGGGGGAGAAGGCAGAGGAGGGGGTGAATGAACCTTAAGCACTTTGCTTCACGCCCTCGCCTGATCTCCTGCCTCTTCACTCCATTTGCGAAGGGAGCGAAGAGGCAGGAGTTCAAACGGCGGGGGTGAAGCAAAGTGATAAAACCAGCCCTGATTTTAGAGCGTATTTTTCAGGGCTCAAACCTCGTCTTATACGTCGGAATATACAGTAGTTAGTTTCAAATCTATAAGAGTGGAGGAAGAGGAGGAAAGATGGAAAATTGTCCAAGGAAGCTTCTGTGGTTTAAATAAGTCTGGGGGGAGTATCACAAAGCGAAGGGTATAAAGGAGACACGTATACATAAATTTCTTTAATATAAATCATACATCTGTTTGGACAATTTTGATTTCTCTATATAAATATATATATATATAAATAAGTTAAATCTTAAGATCTATTAATTTATTAATGTATACAGAAGGAAACAATATTATCTACAATAAGGAATTGTGCTGAAGAAAGAAATATCGTACTGAGGGAGAACTGTCGGTGAAGGCGTTTTCAATGTTGTGATAAGGAGTCTGCAAATTTACAGGAACAGAAGGCTTTAAACTGACACAGAAGGTTTTACAAGCAGATTGAATAGTGATATTACAGTGACACCTGGTGGATGATGATGTAATTATTGTTACTTAATAGATTTTATTAAGAATTTACTAATAGAATCAACAAATTAAATAATAATTGATTTAGCAACTGTATGATGGTCTGAATTAATAATTAAGTTAATAGATAATTTAATTTAATTTAATCTAATAAATAAATGATTAACTAGAATAAGTAGTTACAATCAAGAGACAAAAGAGAACATTTGAAGGTTATCTTTGGGGGGTTTGAATTGAATTGATTTGGATATTGTTTGAAAAATTGCTTAGTACCATTTCTTAGCATTACTAATGTGAGACGCTAAGGTGAGATATGAACAGAAATTTATTCAGAAACCCCAAATGAATTAATTGATTAAGCAATTAATTGACCAATGATATTAGATAGAAGATTGATATAAGGTACAAGATCTGCCTAGATATAATATTGATTGAATCTGTAAAGGAGCATTTGATATCGGTGTGATACAATATCGGGTCAGCGTAAGAGGGGTGCTCCAAAAAAGCGACACAAGGACTCCCTGAAACAACATCTCAGGCTTGGACAAACTGATCACCATCAATGGTCACCCTGGCCTCACTTCAGGAGGCTTGGAGACACACTATCCACAATGTTGCAGCCTTATTTGAGAACTCACACCAAACAAGTCTTGAAGAGAAACAACAACGCAGAAAGAATCACAACCCAGAAACATCACCCAAGGTGAAAAGATACCTTCTGCTGTGCTTTCTGCAACTGGACTTGTTTATCCCGGATTGGCCTTTTTAGTCATCAGCGTGCTTGCAGAAAGTGTGGGATGAGTCCTTCCTGAATCCTCATTTGTGAAGAAAAGCCAGAGAGAGATACAATATGGAGTAATAACTTGCCTAGTAAATTTGGAGGTTATGTAAGGGAATTATATTGTTGATCATAAAAGTATTCAGAAATTTGAAGGGTATTTAAGTGATCAATATAAATATAAACTCAAGATATAAACAACTGAATAATGGCAGCTAGCAGAAGATTGAAAACGGGTGGTAGCCAAACGCAAACACAAACCTCAACTTCAAGAAGAGGATCTTTTGACAATCCAACAAAGCAATCTGATATTGGCCTACAAATATTGGAGGAATTCAGGTTTTTTAAGAGAGAGAGATCTGAGAGTATTTTAAATCCTTTAAAAAGGAAACTAAGACAGACATCGAGAAAATACACACTAAACTGGATGGCCTAAAAAAAGAGATGTCAGATTTAAAAACAAAGGTAGAAGATGTCAGAGGAAGAAAAGAAGAACTGGAAAAACAAATGGGATTAACAACAAAAGAACAGGAGAAGGAAAAATGCTATTTGATGCAAGAACTGAGATACAGAGATAAGTGAATTAAATTAAAAGGAATTTCAGAAAATTTGAGAGAAGATCTATGAGAAAAGGTAATCCCAAACTTGGCCAGATTTATAGATGTCAAAGAGGAAGAAATGGAGCAGGCAGTGGATAAACGTTTCCAAGCTAGATCATTGTTCATGAGGGAAGAAAAGATACCATAATCTGTTATAATCCCCTTTATGTGAACAAGAATGAAAAAAAGAATAATTCAAGCTAGCTACCTAGAAAAGCTGAAAAATCATGGGAAAGATATATTTAAAAAAAAAAAAGATATACCAGCTGAAGTTTCAAGAAAAAGACAGGAATAACGAACTTTAATCCAGAAACTAAAGAAACTGTATATAACATACAGATGGGAACATATAGAAGGGTTAACATTCATGTACAACCAAAAAAGACATAGAATAAATATAGCAGGAGAAGCAGAAGAATTTGTTAAAATATTGGAAGATGAAGAAAAAAAGAAGAGCTGAAGCAAAATTCGAAAAAGAAAAGCAAAGCAAACATGAAGAGTCTCAGGACACAAGGAAGGAAAAACAAACTGATAAAGATTCGAATGTCAAACAAGACCAACAGGAAGAAGAATGTGAAGAAGGAAAAGAGGAACTGCAAAGTGAGAAAGATGAATCAGATGAAGAGGGAAAATTGGGAAGTTCAGAAGAAGAAGAAGAAATAACACCAATGGAGTAACAAAATGATGACAAAAATAAGATCTTAGAAAGTGAAAGTTAAATGCCCCTAAAAAAAGAAACCAAATTTTTCATGTATTAGAAAAAAGCAAAGCAGAAATTATCTGTCTAGAGGAAACAAAAATTCAAGAAAAAGATAAATTAAAACTTTATCTTTTAGCGCAGATCAAATCTTAGGCAAGGTTTTTTTTTGAAGTTCTAATAAAAGGAAAAAGGAGAGGCAATCTATGTAAAAATATGTATGACGCTATGGAGATTTTAAACGACAAAGAAGCCCACTATATCGGTGTGAAAATTAACATGATTAATATGAGAATAGTCTTAATTGCCATCTACACTCTGATTGAAAAAAAATAGTTCTATAAAAAGTTACATCAAGAAATCAAAAAGCTAAATGAAGATAACATTATAATCACAGGACATTTCAATGGTGTTTTGGAAGCAAGGAGAAATAGAACAATATCTCTGAATAGGAAATCCCATGGAGAACTACCAAAAATTTGTTAGACCATGTTAGAGGACTTTAATCTTTAAGATGTCTGGTCTGCGAAATATGAAGGGAAAAAAGGTTTTACTTTTTTTCGGAGGCTCACAAATCAATGTCAAAGATTGACATGTTCTGGGTGACAACTGACTTGTTAATGAAAATAAAAGAAATGGAAATAATTGAAAGAATAATATCAGATCACAATCCCATAGAGATAAACCTTAAAAAGAGAATATATATTAAATAGATTAAAAGAAAACATGTTAAATGATGACAATTTTGTAAATAGAGTCAAGAAGGAAATACAATAATTCTTTAAGATTAATAAAGGAGAAGTGACGTATAAAACAACTTGGGATGCTTTTAAAGCAATGATTAGAGGGGTATTCCTCCAAAGAGGAGCTGAAATTAAAAAAAAAAAAACTTAAACAGGAAAAAAAATCAGAAATTAATAGAAGAATTAAAGGAGAAAAAAGAGATATTAAGGAAGAAACAAACAAAAAAAACCCCCAAGAATACAAATGTACATAAAACTGATTCAAGAAGCATTAAAGTCTGATCTTACCAGAACGACTGGGAATAAATTCAAAAGAATAAAACAAAGGTATTTTGAGAGAGCCAATAAAGCAGGCAGATGGTTGGCACATTGATTGAAAAATGATACGGGAAATAAAACTAATCACAGAGATAAAGACTGGAGAAATAAGGCATAGAGCACAGAAAGAAAATAATAAAGCTTTTGTAGAATGTTATAGACTACTATACACAAAACCAGATGAAACTAAATTACAGGGAAAAGAATTGGAGAAATATATAAAAGAAAACGCAAGAATGAAATTAACAGAAAACTTGAAAGAGAAACTAGAACAGCCTATTAGCGCCAATGAAATTCTACAAGCCATTAATCAATTAAAAACAGGGAAAGCACTGGGACAAGATGGCTTTATACCAGAACTCTATAAAAGATTCCAGGAAGAACTGATCTCACCACTCCAACATGTAATAAACATGATTCCAAAAGAAGGAATTCTGAACTCTTGGCAAACTGCAAATATTATTCTAATCCCAAAGGAAGGAAAAGAGAAAATAAACATTGTAAATTACCATCCTATCTCTCTTCTTAATGTGGATTAAAAACTCTATACAATGATTTTAGCAAACAGATTAAACAGCGTAATAAATGAAATAATACACGACAACCAAACTAGATTCATAAAAGGCAGACATATGTCAAATAACATAAGAACCATGATAGATGCATTAGAATATTATGAAAGAGCCAACAATATAAAAGTTGCTTTCATCCTTGAAACAGAGAAGGCTTTTGATAATGTAAGGTGGACATTTATAATGAAAACACTAAGAAAATTAAATTTTGGAGACTCATTTATCAAAAGCATAGAGACGATATATGAAAATTTTAAAAAAACATATCTGACAATAAATTGAGAAAACACAGAAATTTTCAATATACTTAACAGAATACGGCAGGAGCGTCCTCTATCACCATTGCTTTTTATCTTACCTCTAGAAAGCTTGAATAACCAGATAAAAAATGATAATCAAATACCTGGACTTAAAATAAAAGGACAAGAATATGAGTTAAAAGCTTTCGCTGATGATATTGCAATAATTTTATAAGATCCTCTAGACAACATTGGAAATCTATTTGAGTCAATTAAAAAGTTTGGAGAATTGGCAGGACTAAAATTGAACAGAGGTAAAACAGTAATAATAACAAAAAATTAACAGTGAAAGAGGAGGAACAACTAAAGGAAAAAAACATGTTGTAAAGTTGGAAAATAGGTGAAATATCTTGGTGTTTGATTAAACACAAGAAATATTGATCGTTATGAAAGCAACTATAAAAGGCTATGGCACAAAATCAAAGCTGATTTAGCACATTGGAGCAAATTGGATTTATCTTTATTTGAGAAAATATATACAATCAAGATGAATGTTCTGCCGAAATGCTTATTTCTATTCCAAAACCTGCCGATACTACAAAATGAAAAAAATGTTACAACAATGGACATTTGAGTTAAATAAATTCATTTGGGGAGGAAGAAAAGCAAGAATCAAATGGTCAACTCTAACGGCCAATAAGAATACCAGAGGAACTTCCCTACCTAATCAGAAGATATAGCATGTGGAATTAATTGGCTCTTAGATTGGGTTAAGTTAAATAACACTAGAATATTAACAATAGAGGGATACTCTCTCAGATTTGACTGGCACACATACCTAGGATATGAAAAACATCAGATAAACAAGGATTTTGAAAATCATATAATAAGGAAATCACTTATAAGAATCTGGCATAAAATTAAAAAACAATTTTATATTAAACTACCAGCATGGGTTTCCCCACAAGAAGCCTTTCTAGGAAGATTGGAAAATATGGAAAGCTGGCTGAGATATGAAGACCTGATCGACCAAGAGTCATGGAAAAAAGGAGAGGGTATAATCATGTACCCATGTGAAGAATTGGAAAGAAGAGGAATAGAAATGAATTTGTTTAAATTTTTGCAAATTAAAAATAGATTTCAAGAAGACAAGGAAAAATATGATTTTGAGATGTTGGAAACGGAATTGGATAAAATAATATGGGGAAAGAAGGGTAAGAACATATCACAAACTTACAAATTATTACTAGAAAGAAAGCTGAAAAGTGAAATAGCAACAGATGCCATGATTAAATGGGCCCAAGATATTGGAGAAGTGATAACACTGGAAGAATGGGAGAGGGTGTGGAAAGATACCAATGCATTTACAGAGTGCCTAATTTTGAAAGAAAACCATTTAAAAGTAGTTAACAGGTGGTATTTAACACCAGCAAGAATTAGTAAAATCTACAAAATTAAAGATAACAAATGTTGGCATTGTGAGAAAGATATAGATACAATGTATCATATGTGGTGGGGATGCACAATAATTAAAAAATTCTGGTCAAAAATTCATAAAATGATCCAAAACATATTTAACATACAATTCACAATGAAACCAAACTTTTATTTGTTGAATATAACATTAAACTGGAGAAGAAATTTATTCGGCAATATTGGAGAATGCTGCTTTACGCAATAACAGCTGTCAGATTGATAGTAGCAGCCAACTGGAAGAAAAAAGAAATCTCTCCAATAGATGATTGGCTGATCAAACTTAATGAGATGCAAGAAAATGATAGGCTAACATTTATTAAAAATAAGAAAAAGATAAAGAAAATGGAAGTGGAATGGTCTCCAATTCAAGAATGTTGGGGGAAAATGTGGAATATAAAAGTAATCTGGTAGCTCAATATAAAAGGACAGAGACGAAAGGTTTAGTCAGGTAAAAAGGTAAATATATTGCATGCTGAGGCGAGATGTTCCCCCTCCCGTCGCCCTTCCTCCCAGCCCAAATAATGACAAACGACCAATAATGCATAACAAAGTTGTATTGGTACATAGATACAGAGGTAAAAGAATGTGAATAGAATATAGTGGCAGAAACTGGCCACAACTCTTTTGGATGATAGTTGCCCGGTTGGCGCTTGAGCAAGGGAGGTAAACCGGCCATCAACCACCCTGCCGGTTGGTTGATGTCATATCGGTTAGCCCGAATGCTAACCGATCATGTGACTGCCATGTGATAGGGTCAAGTGATCCAAACCCGGGAATGAAAGGGGAGGGATCCCGCATCCCTCTCCCCCCTTTGGTCCCTGTGGCCAAGGACTTGAACATTCCCCTGCGAATGACCTTTGGCCCAGTCCGGAAGCCCCCTCCCCCAAGTTTGGCTCAAGAACCCCCATGCTCACCGCCACTCCTAGAAGAGTTGTGACAAGGAACAAAATAAAACACCTCACAATTACATTATATACAAGGAGACAATTAAGGGGTGGGTGGGTCTTCAGCTCACCAGAGCCAACTGACTCAGGTCCGGCAAGGCCGGGAATAAATCCCTGGCTGCCGGACCTGAAAGGAGACTGTGGAGGCAGTCTCCACCCAGCCCAGCCAATCAGGGCCCAGCCTGAGCCCCTGATTGGCTGAAATTACCCAATAGGGAAAGAGCAGCCTTTTCCCTATTGGGCAATTTACAATCCTCTCTTCGACTGGCGCGAAGCAGCCGGAGAGAGGATGCTGGGAAGATGGCTGCACCCATGGCACAGCCATGTGGAGGGCGACAGCGGGGGCTCACCCAGCTGCAACTCCGGCTGCTGGGGTAAGTCCCGAAGCCACTTTATGGAAGGTTAAAGTGACACTGAGACATGGAGCAAAATCTTTGGTGGATTCTTTAGATAGATACATATCTGAAAGGAAAGTAAAAAACTGCAATATATGGTATGAGCAGCGAGTGTAATATTTAAGAGAGAAGAAGAAGAGACAAAACTTTAAAACAACTCAGATGGGTGGGGGAACAAGGGGAACAATCAGAGGGATGGATGATTGTTTATGAGGGTGTATGTGAGAGATAAAGGAGTATGTGTAGGATAGGAATGGTGAGTGAAGGGAATTTGAGAAGATAGTACAAGATGGAAGTTAAGAAAGTTTAAAGATATGAAAGAATGAGGTAAAGTATGAGATAATAGGGTTTGTTTTGTGGATACTGTGATATGTGGAATGTTTTGTGGATACTGTGATATGTGGAAGTTAGGATTTTTGCATGTATGTTAAAATGTATAATATATGTTAAAAGTGGGTAAAAAGTATAATAAGAAGTGAAAAAGATGGGAAATATAGACTGGAAGATAATATACGCAAAGAATATAAGTGTATAGATGTGCAGATGTTTAATATATATGTTGTGTGCATTTTAACTTTCATGGTTTACAAATATAAGATTAAATAAAAAATAAGATAGGTCATACTTGGACATTTTATTTAAAGTAAGGAGTTTAGTCTAGAAACCTGAGTTAGAAAACCATAGATACTGAATTTCAGATCCTGAAGGATCTGTTCACGGATGCTTAAGGAATTCCCGTAGGAAATTACATAGCTTGCAGTATTGGTACAACTGCGTTGATCAGAATGTACCTTAGGAATGCAATATGTATTTATATTTATATATATATATATATATATATATATATATATATGCAATATATATTTCTAAAATGGTAAAAAAAAAAAGTGTTTCTTGAGCATTGGGAAATGAGAATCTTTGCAACCCAGAACTTATTTCTGCACAAAATTTGGGCTTTATGTGTATCTGTCTCTGTGTGCAGGAATATATATATATATATATATATATATATATATATATATAATTATTATTATTATTATTTTGGCACAGCAAAGTGTATTCTCTGTGAAGAAAATGTTACTTCCTGTACATAAAATGTTTTATATGTAAAAAAAAAAACCCAAACCCCTCTGCTGCTCTTGCACAGAATAACTCCCAAACACTTAATAGTCTTTGAAAATTACAGGTTTTTTTTTCAGAGACAGTGGGAAGAAGTTTATAAAATTGCTCATAATGAAATTTGTGAATCATTTCACTCCTTATATAGCTATCAATTACATTTTGCACATCTTCTAATGGTGAAAAAATCTGTATGAATAGTGATAGGAAATACAGACTTAAGCTATGTTAAAAGGCCTTTTGTAAATGGACATTTTGATGGGATTTTTACATAAAGTTAAAAAAAAAATATGAAGACTGTTACAGACCAGAAAGAGACACCTTTATCCATCTCTAGACTAGGTTACCTTTTTAATGCAGGAAGATTCAGTGTTCCTTGCTCCAGTTACTTAGCATCTAAATAAGAGAGAAGCTTTGTTTTCTGCACTCATCCCCGAGCTGTGCCCTATCTTTTAGACCAGATCAGACATCTATTTCCAACAGCACACTTTACTAAAATAACCACAGTACTATCATACTCACTTTACTGTGGAAAAATAGCTTACTCTCTTTGATGTCCACATAAACTACTGTATTAGTATTTGAATATGTACTCAGAGTGAAAAAATGTAGGAGTGTTACTAGAATTGCATGGAGTCCACGAGGATCCCACTAGTGTCTGAATTTTAATATGGGAAATATTTAATTAGGTCAAAAGGGCAGCAAAAGGCCAGGTAATGGTAGGATCTTTTGACCTATGTATACCAGTAGTAACTGAGGAGACTAGCCATAATGGACAATTAGATTATCTTTGTTGGAAATTAACCTTAACAGAATTCAAGCAAACACTCAGGCTTCAAGCAATCACACAAGGGTATCAAAGATAGTAGGAAGTATTTGGATACAGGAATAGAGTGAGGGGACTGTATGTTATACTATACCAATCCTGTAAATCTGAGACCATGAAATTAGCTGCCAGAGGGAAGGTCTGGAAGGTAGAATGGTGACACAAACTGACATGGAGTCAGAAAGCAGGGGATTAATACACCTGGCTACACAGTCTGATGTAGAGTCAAGAGGAAGAGGATCTGTGCACACTTTGGTGAGGTTTTAGGGGGCATTTATATATGATGATTCTCCTGAAAGGAAGAGATTTAGAGTGGAATACAATGTTTCTTAGTGTTTCCCAGGACTAATCAAAGGGTGTTTCAGAATAGTTAATGATAATAGGAAAAAAACATTTTGAAACCACTGAAAACTCTGCTTTTATATTCAGTGGATCAGTGGATGACTAATCTCCAGGTGTGAATTCTGACCTGAACATTATTTGTTTGGGGAATTTCCAAAGGCCATCCCTTGGTTAGATGTGACTCCACCTTGGTATCTGAGCATCCCTTTACTTACTAACCACGTGGAAGGTCACATCAAGCCAAATTATTAAATATTGCCAATGATGTGATATTTCAAGATGGGGGCTGTCAGGGTAGGTAACAGGAGACACTAAATCACATTAAAACATAACAGAAACTTAAACTAATCCTATCTCTGATGAAAGGTGTGGTATAATCATAGAATTGTAGAGTTGGAAGAGACCACAAGGGCCATCCAGTCCAACCTCCTACTATGCAGGAAATCATGATCAAAGCATCCCTGACAGATGGCCATCCAGCCTCTGTTTAAGGAAGGAGACCCTACCATGCTCTGAGGGAGTGTGTTCCACTGCCGAACAGCTCCTACTGTCAGAATGTTCCTCCTAACGTTGAGGTGGAATCTGTGTTCCTGCAGCTTGCATCCGTTGTTTTGGAGCAGCAGAAAACAAGCTTGCACCATCCTCAATGTGACACCCCTTCAAATACTTAAACGGGGCTATCATATCACCCCTCAACCATCTTTTTTCCAGGCTAAACATACCCAGATCCCTAAGTCTCTCCTCATAAGGCATGGTTTCCAGACATTTCACCATTTTAGTCACCCTCCTCTGGACATGCTCCAATTTGTCAATATCCTTTTTGAATTGTGGTGCCCAGAACTGGACACAGTATTCCAGGTGAGGTCTGAACCAAGCAGAATGGAGTGGCACTATTACTTCCCTTGATCTAGACACTATACTTCTAATGATGCAGCCCAAAATTGCATTGGCCTTTTTAGCTGCTGTATCACACTGTTGAATCATGATCAACTTGTGGTCTACTAGGACTCCTAGATCCCTTGCGCACATAGTCTCATTCAGCCAGGTCTCCCCCATCCTATATCTATGATTTTCGTTTTTCCACCCTAAGTGCAGTACCTTACATTTCTCCATATTGAATTTGATTTTGTTAGCTTTGGACCAACTCTCCAGTATATCCAGGTCATTTTGAATTTTGATCCTGTCATCTAGGGTATTAGCTACTCCTCCTAATTTAGTGTCATCTGCAAACTTGATAACTATGCCCCTAATCCTGTCATCCAAGTCATTGATAAAGATGTTGAATAGCACTGCACCCAGGACAGAACCCTGTGGCACCCCACTGGTCACATCTTTCCAAGATGAAGAGGAGCCACTGCAGAGCACTCTTTGGGTTTGGCCGGTCAACCAATTACAAATCCATGTAATAGTTAACTTGTCTAGCCTATATTTTACAAGCTTGTTTGCAAGAATGTCATGGGAAACCTTGTGAAAGGCCTTACTGAAATCAGTGTTTGTGATATCCACAATGTTCCCTTCATCTACCAAGCTGGTAATTTTATCAAAAAAATGAGATCAGATTAGTCTGACATGACTTGTTTCTCTGAAACTCATGTTTACTTTTTGTGATTATGGCATTGCCTTCTAAATGTTCTCAGACTCTCTGTTTAATGATCTGCTCTAGAATCTTCCCTGGTATTGATTTCAGACTAACTGGGCGATAATTGTTGGAATCCTCTTTTTTCCCTTTTTGAAGATGGGGACAAAGTTTGCTCTCCTCCAGTCTGCTGGGACTTCTCCTGTTCTCCAGGAGTTCTCAAAGATTATTGTCAATAGCTCTGAGATTACATTTGCCAGCTCTTTTAGTACCCTTGGATGTAGTTCATTTGGTCTTGGAGATTTAAATTCATTTAGATTAAGAAGGTATTCCTGCACTACCTCTTTACTTATTCTGTGCTGGATTTCCCCTGTTGTGTCCTCTGTCCCACTATCCTCAGGTTGATCACCCTTTTGCTTTTCTGATAACACTGAGGCAAAGAAGGTGTTGAGTAATTCTGCCTTTTCTCTGTCCCCGTTAGCATTTTGCCATTTTCTCCACATAGTGGCCCTACCATTTCCTTCTTCTCCCTTTTGCTGCAGACATACCCTTAAAACCGCACTTTTTATTGTTCTTAACCTCTCTAGCGAGCCTGAGCTCATTTTGCGCTTTAGCTTTTCTGACTTTACTACTACACGTGTTCGCTATCTGTTTGAATTCTTCTTTGGTGATTTCCCCCTTTTTCCATTTCCTGTACATGTTCTATTTAAAACTTAGCTCGGTCAAAAGTTTTTAGTCATCCATCTTGGTTTCTTGAGACACCTCCCATTTTTCTTCCTCATTGTTACTCATTGGTAAATTCATTCATTCAATCATTCAATCAATTGCTGTTGTGTCCCTTCAAGTCCTTTCCAACTTATGGTGATGCTGAAGCAAACCTACCACAGGTTTCCTTGGCAAGATTTGTTCAGAGGGAGGTTTTGCCTTCCTCTGAGGCTCAGAGAGTATGACTTGCACAAAGTAGCCCAGTAGGTTTCCATGGCTGAGTGGGGATTTAAACCCTGGTCTCCAGAGTTGTAGTCCAATGCTCAAACTACAACACCATGCTGGTCCTCTCAATTGATCAGTAATGATCTACTACAATCATTTTGAGCATAAAATGGAATAACTAAATCAGAACTAAGCTTCATCAGATCTTCTAATATTTTATTTCATTTTTTCTTATTCCCATTGCCATGATAAATATCCATGGTTTGAGATTCTGGTTCTCAAGTTCCTGAATTTTCTTGGACAAAATGTAACAGAATACTATCCCATGAAGCAACTTCCAACGAAAGGCCCTAAGCAAGAGGAAAGAAACAACTGGCTACCTCAAAATATCCAGAGTATCCCAAAGGATTGTCCATACTTGTGCTTTCATAAACATTTCAAGAGCAGTGAGGATTCCTCTTTATTTTTCACCTGAAGGGCAATTTCTTAAGATGTGTGTGTGTTACTTCTAGTTACCTGTGGACTTATGGAAACCCCATGAATTTCATAGAGTTTTCTTAGGCAAGGAACACTCAGAGGTGGTTTTACCAGCTCCTCCCTCTGAAATACATAATCTACAGCACTTGGTGTTCATTGACACACTCCCATCCAGGTACTAACCAGGGCTGACCTTGCTTAGCTTCCAAGATCAGATGGAATCTGACCCCTTTTTGGTATTGTAGGATCCCCGTTGTCAGGCTCATCCCTGAATTCTGGGCATTGGAGTGGAATTCATGGAGGCCCTGACATGTAGCTAGTATTTTCTCAGGATTTTGGAATGCCTGAGAAGTGAGCCAGGCCTCCTGGTTGGCATGGTAACGCAAGTCCTACCGGGAACTCAAGGCCACGCTCCCCAGCTACTTTTGCTCCCCCGTGTCTGTTCTCACGCTTGATGCCTTATTATCTCTGGATAGTTTACATTTACTTCAGTAGCAGCTTTGCAATGGTTCCTTACACAAGCTACTCTTCCAATAAAGAGTTTTATTGAAGAACCCTGAGTTTGTGTTCTGAGTACATCACAGAAAGCTGCTACATGTCAGGGCCTCCATGAATTCCACTCCAATGCCCAGAATTCAGGGATGAGCCTGACATACTGCCCCCCTGAAGACCAACCCTCCCCCTTTCTCAGCCCGGCTTATCGGGAAAGCGGGCATGAAACTTTCGCAATAAGCGTTTGGCATTGACATGCTCAGAAGCAACCCACTCTGCATGGCCCAAAGGCAGGTGTTTCCACTTTACCAAATACTGTAACCCTCCCCGGTGAAGTCTAGAGTCCAGAATCTCAGAAATTTCAAAATGTTGGTCTTGATCCACCAGGATCGGCTGAGGAGCAGGTTCTGGAGCCGGGTGGTGTTTGTCCGGAGGGCTCACGGGCTTGAGCAGGCTGGAATGAAACACAGGATGTACATGACGGTACAACTTAGGCAAAGACAGTTCAAAAGCCACAGGATTTATCATCCTAACAACACGAAAAGGTCCGATGTATTTGGCTCCCAACTTTTTTGAGGGTTGGGGACACTTAAGGAATTTGGTGGACAAATAAACCATATCTCCCACTGCATATCTGGGGGAAGGGTCCCGTTTCTGATCAGCATAATGTTTGTAGCGTGCTTTGGCAAAGTCCAAGGCCGAGATTACATGAGGCCACGCATCCCTGACCTTTTGACTCCACTGGGAGACCGAAACGGGGTCAGAGTTGGGAGACCCCTCCAACAAGGGGAGGGGACCGAAATCATGCCCAGACACAACCTTGAACGGCGAGAGCCCAGTGCTCTGGTGAGTGGCATTATTGTAGGCCACTTCAGCAAAAGGTAGAAGATCAACCCAATCAGATTGTTGGAAATTCACATAGCACCTTAGGTATTGTTCCAGAGTCTGGTTCGTTCGTTCCGATTGTCCATCCGATTGGGGATGATGGGAGCTGCTGAGACCAAGCTCCACCCCTAGAAGGTTTGTGAAAGCCTTCCAAAACTGCGAAGTAAATTGTGCCCCCCGATCCGACACAATCTTGGCCGGAATGCCATGAATCCGATAAATATGCTGAATGAACAATTTGGCTAGTTGGGAGGCTGTGGGGAGCTTCTTACAGGCCACAAAATGCGCTTGCTTGGAAAACAAATCAGTCACAACCCAAATAACCGTCTTTTTCCTACTCTCTGGCAAATCCACAATAAAATCCATGCTAATGACCTCCCAGGGCTTGTTTGGGGTAGGTAGAGGGTGGAGCAAACCTTTGGGCTTCCCTGACCCCCCCCTTTTGACACTGCACAAGTGGTACACCCCTTTACATAATCCTCCACCTCCTTCCTCATGCGGGGCCACCAAAATTGTCTGCGGGCCAAATGTAAAGTTTTGAGATACCCAAAATGTCCCGCACTCTTGACATCATGGCACTGTTTGAGAATACTCGCTCTCAAGACCTCAGGAACATACAGGCGATCCCCTTTCCAGGCCACCCCCTCCTTCACAGTTACCTCATTGGGGTGAGCCAGGAACCACTGGTCCCGGGGCAGTTCCGAGGCCAATTGAGCATGCCACCCTCCGGGACCTAGGGTGATACTAGCTACATGTCCAGAGATTCTGGACATGTAGCTAGTATTTTCTCAGGATTTTGGAATGCCTGAGAAGTGAGCCAGGCCTCCTGGTTGGCATGGTAACGCAAGTCCTACCGGGAACTCAAGGCCACGCTCCCCAGCTACTTTTGCTCCCCCGTGTCTGTTCTCACGCTTGATGCCTTATTATCTCTGGATAGTTTACATTTACTTCAGTAGCAGCTTTGCAATGGTTCCTTACACAAGCTACTCTTCCAATAAAGAGTTTTATTGAAGAACCCTGAGTTTGTGTTCTGAGTACATCACATTTGGCCCGCAGACAATTTTGGTGGCCCCGCATGAGGAAGGAGGTGGAGGATTATGTAAAGGGGTGTACCACTTGTGCAGTGTCAAAAGGGGGGTCAGGGAAGCCCAAAGGTTTGCTCCACCCTCTACCTACCCCAAACAAGCCCTGGGAGGTCATTAGCATGGATTTTATTGTGGATTTGCCAGAGAGTAGGAAAAAGACGGTTATTTGGGTTGTGACTGATTTGTTTTCCAAGCAAGCGCATTTTGTGGCCTGTAAGAAGCTCCCCACAGCCTCCCAACTAGCCAAATTGTTCATTCAGCATATTTATCGGATTCATGGCATTCCGGCCAAGATTGTGTCGGATCGGGGGGCACAATTTACTTCGCAGTTTTGGAAGGCTTTCACAAACCTTCTAGGGGTGGAGCTTGGTCTCAGCAGCTCCCATCATCCCCAATCGGATGGACAATCGGAACGAACGAACCAGACTCTGGAACAATACCTAAGGTGCTATGTGAATTTCCAACAATCTGATTGGGTTGATCTTCTACCTTTTGCTGAAGTGGCCTACAATAATGCCACTCACCAGAGCACTGGGCTCTCGCCGTTCAAGGTTGTGTCTGGGCATGATTTCGGTCCCCTCCCCTTGTTGGAGGGGTCTCCCAACTCTGACCCCGTTTCGGTCTCCCAGTGGAGTCAAAAGGTCAGGGATGCGTGGCCTCATGTAATCTCGGCCTTGGACTTTGCCAAAGCACGCTACAAACATTATGCTGATCAGAAACGGGACCCTTCCCCCAGATATGCAGTGGGAGATATGGTTTATTTGTCCACCAAATTCCTTAAGTGTCCCCAACCCTCAAAAAAGTTGGGAGCCAAATACATCGGACCTTTTCGTGTTGTTAGGATGATAAATCCTGTGGCTTTTGAACTGTCTTTGCCTAAGTTGTACCGTCATGTACATCCTGTGTTTCATTCCAGCCTGCTCAAGCCCGTGAGCCCTCCGGACAAACACCACCCGGCTCCAGAACCTGCTCCTCAGCCGATCCTGGTGGATCAAGACCAACATTTTGAAATTTCTGAGATTCTGGACTCTAGACTTCACCGGGGAGGGTTACAGTATTTGGTAAAGTGGAAACACCTGCCTTTGGGCCATGCAGAGTGGGTTGCTTCTGAGCATGTCAATGCCAAACGCTTATTGCGAAAGTTTCATGCCCGCTTTCCCGATAAGCCGGGCTGAGAAAGGGGGAGGGTTGGTCTTCAGGGGGGCAGTATGTCAGGCTCATCCCTGAATTCTGGGCATTGGAGTGGAATTCATGGAGGCCCTGACATGTAGCTAGTATTTTCTCAGGATTTTGGAATGCCTGAGAAGTGAGCCAGGCCTCCTGGTTGGCATGGTAACGCAAGTCCTACCGGGAACTCAAGGCCACGCTCCCCAGCTACTTTTGCTCCCCCGTGTCTGTTCTCACGCTTGATGCCTTATTATCTCTGGATAGTTTACATTTACTTCAGTAGCAGCTTTGCAATGGTTCCTTACACAAGCTACTCTTCCAATAAAGAGTTTTATTGAAGAACCCTGAGTTTGTGTTCTGAGTACATCACACCCGTATCCCCATGGGGGATTGGTTCTAGGGCCCCCATGGATACCAAAACCCATGGATAACAGTGAACACCTTTGAAAATATTGGGACTTCCGGTTTAAAATACCATAGAGTTCCCTTGGGGAATCTAGAAAATGTCTAGAGAGGATGCCTCTGTAGGCATTTTCTACAGACTGTATGGTAGGTGTGCTGTTTTGCATCCCACAGATTACTGAACCTGTGGATAATGAATCAGTGGATACGGGGACCCTACTGTAATTCAAATTCCTCAGGAAGTTCAGTTACTATGTGCTTCACATAAATTCACCCATCTATAATGATTGAAATACATACATCGATTGTAGACACAAACCTGCTATCTTTGTTTACATTGCCATTCTCACCATTTACTAAAAAGGTCATTTTGAAAACATGTCCGTCAAATGGGGTCCTCATGTGGACTTGGTCATGCTTCTTTGTGATATGCTTTGGGAAAGCATTACAGAAAAGGAAACAAGTTAACTAATAACACATAGTGGGAGAAAAGTAGGATGGGAAATAGCAGAGACTACAAATGTTCATTTCAGGAACGTTAACAGCAACAATTTCAGGTATCTGTGTAAAGTTTCCTGGTGGTCTGAAAAAGAGAGCTTGTTCAGTTAGCAGTTTTTCTTCACAGGAAATGATTTTTTAAAAAACACACGCACACACAAACCAATGCCTAGGTACTTTTCCCTTGAATGAGAATTGAAAAAGGCTACCAAAGTTTACTTTGGAATTGAGACTATTGGGAGCCTCCTGCCTGGATTTAACCTAAGGAAGAGGAAAGGAAATATTTCCTCCTGTGGTGCTCTATAGTTAGGAATTGAGAATGTGTACATGGCTGACCAGTTATTGACTCCCAACAGAGTCTGTGAGAGCAACCAGTAAAATAGCTTCGGGAGTACTAGGCGAGGCACTATGGACTTTCTGTAGTGTTGTATGGGAAATTTGCAGTTCATGGCAGCTGAAGGTGTCTTCTGTGGTTGGTAAGGTATTAATAGCACTCAAGAGAGCTGTTGGCTATGAGAGGCAAAGTACAAAATATGGAGGAAACTTGACAACTGCAGAAAGTGTCTTGGGACAGATAAACCTCTCCCTATGCCTTCTGAGATAATGAAAAAGAAAAAAAATGAAAAAAGTGTGTGGATAATAATACAATACACAAGGTAAAAATGAGCACAAAAAGAAAGTGTAATGAGGATACCAAAGAAAGTGTGCTTCAGAAGCATGCATGCTATTTTCACCTCCTGCTCAAGAATGAAAGACCTCTTTCTCAGAAATATAGAGCTGATTCCTACATGATATCTGTGACTACAACATGAAGTGTCAAGATATTGGGACACACAGTAGATTTCTTCTGTGAAGAACTGGGATATAGCAAACAGTCTGCCAGAGATCTGCAGATCTGAGCTGGCAGTATTTTGCAAGAGCTATTGGGCAAATGTATCAATATTTGCTGGACTCAAAGCCCAGGAGCTGGGCTCAGAACAGAGCTGCGTTTAAGCTTGTTTGTTCTACTTTAACTCTTGAAGTGTGAAGATGGTTTTTCTTCTGTAGATGCTGTATACTGTATACTGTAAATAGTCTTTATTATGTTCAAGTAAAGAATAAGAAAATTTTAGACATAAGCCTGTGTTTTTGCCTTTGTTCTAATGACTGAAGGAACATTTACTTTGCTACCATTTATTGCTGCCTGGACCTTTTGAAGAGGTTTCCAGTGTGTGCTTCCCCCTGACAAATCCAAATGTATAGAACCTGCTGTTACATCATGCAGTGGTCACCATTAGCTTAGTAAATTTTAAAGGGGGGAATGAATAAATCCATGAAAGATAAGATTATTAATGGTAACTAGTCATTATGGCTATATGGATCCTCAAAGTTGAGAAGCACAATACTACTGAATACAAGCTGCTGGGAAGCAATAATGAGGGAAAGCAAGAATGAGATAAAACTACTGCCTTCACACCTCAATTGTAAGCTTGTTGTCCTGTTTCTATGCTTCAGACAGTTTCACTGTTGGAAGTTAATGGTTGCACCAGATCTATTCATTTCTCATTCAGTTCTGCAGAACAATTTACCCTGATCTTCAGCTGAAAAAGAGGAACGCACAAACACTAATAATGCCATCAGGCTTACTATCTAAATGACATGCTAGAAAAGGAAATGAAATTGAAAGAGAGAGAAAGAAAAGCAATAGTTTTTCTGTTCTTTCTCACTGGAGAGTAGGAAAAAATGTCTCGTGAATTGCTTGTTCTTCTCTGATTCAAATTCCTCAGGAAGTTCAGTTACTATGTGCTTCACATAAATTCACCCATCTATAATGATTGAAATACATACATCGATTGTAGACACAAACCTGCTGTCTTTGTTTGCTTTGCCATTCTTCAAGAGGTTGGGTGTTGGGTGTTGCCAAGAATCCAAGTGGGCTGGAAGGGATCTCAAATAGAACGAATTGAAAATACTGTTACTGTGTAGAGGCTTACTCATGAGTACTCATATGAACCAGCCCAGAAGACAGAAAACAATCAACCATGTCAAAAAAATCCATTCTCAATGTATATATTTCTAGTATTTGTATCAATTTGACTTATTGCAACCAAGGTTTGTATGTGCATTTTTAAAGCATCATAGTGATAATATTCATGTTACATAATTTAACATTCATAGCTAAGTTATTGTTAGAGCCCCTAGCATGCCCCACCCTGAGAATTCTAATAATTTGCAATATTTAATAATTTGACCTTAATGGAGCCTTCTATGGAAGCTGCAGTAGACTAGGGACCCCTGAAAAAATCCCAAGGGGACACTTTGGCTGAAGTCATTCATCACTTTACAAGATTCCATGACAGGCTATGGAAAATTCCATATTAAGGTGATTTAAGAGTCAAACACTGGATCCAAGGAAATTATCTATGGGCACACCAGATGGTTGACAGTAAAGCCCATCACTTTATTTGCGGTATCCTTTGTCTGTAGGCAACATCTTTCCTGTTTCCCAGACCTAGCAATAGAAAAATGTAGTCCCTGCTTTCACTGGGAAATTCAAAGCAACCTCTCATCATCGAGTACTTGACATCTCCAGCGATACATTGTCTGTCATCAAAACCTCTTGAAATGCTTTGTTCTCACTCATTATCCCAGCACCTCAGGGCATGTTTTTTGGTATAAATAATAGCCAAAATTTCACCTCAGCGCACATAGTTCACTAGCCTGGGGACACTCTGTCCCTCTGTGTAGCCATTCCTACCTCCCCCATCCATGCTGCCAGTGTGCATTGAGACTTTGGACTACAGGACAGGTTGTATAACCCACAAAAATCTTTCTTCTGTGCTCTCTTTCCAAACACATTTCATCTTACTTTCGTAAGCCTTGTGTGAATGCTTTCTTGTTTGAATGTGAGTGTGATTGGTGTTATTATTTTTAAACTTTTAATAAAGATTGTTGTTAACTCATCATCTTGTGTGTCTGTTTATAGCTAGTAGGGGTAAACATAGCCATAAAGATTTCCTTCTTGTCTCCTCTCACATTGCTAATTGAGTTGCTTCTAATTTCCCCAACTAATTAAAAATTAGATCTTGTGTGGAACTTCCACGTCACTAGCAATTTGGGTAACACTGTATTCCTCTAAGGGACATACAGTATTAGATCATTCATGGCAATTAGTTTCATAAGGCAATAAACCTTGCATGAACATTATGGCACACAGTCAATTATACAAAGCATGCTCCATTGGGGCATCACAAGTATGTGGGGGAGTAGTAAAGTCATGGATGTTTCCTCTTGTTTGAACCAACATGTAAACCAACACATACTTCAAGATCTGCAAGGGAAGGCTTTCTCCCAGTCCCACCACCTTTTCAGGTGCAGTTGGTGAGGATTCAGGAGAAAGTCTTCCCTGTGGCTTCTCCCAGACTGTGGAAGTCTTTTCCAGGAGTGGTCCAATTGTCCCCCTCCCTGTTCTCTTTCTGTGGGGAGGTGAAAATGTTTTTATTTAAAGAGGCATTTGGTGATGGCACATAGCGTTTTTTTTTTTTAAAAAAATGGGAGTGTTAGGACATCTAACTAGCCCCAACCCCATGCACCCCAAGAAATGGTGATATTTAATAATTTGGCTCTAATATGGCCTCCATGTGGGGAGACAGTCAGTAGACCATGAAAGACTTTTGCTGTAAAATGGCAAGTCATGTCTTCACCAAAAGAAAGGGCACGGAAAATTACAAAACAATTTAATACAAAGGTCAATCTAGACCCAAGAATGCTGCCTGAACACACCCAGTGTCAGACAATTAATCCTATCATCCATAGCTGGAGTCATCTATTGTCTGTAGGTATCACCTTTCCTGAGTCCCCAGAGCTTTACACTAAAGAAGATAGCTGCTGCTTTCAATTTAAAATGATCACTAGAAGGTACTTAGCATCCCTGAAGTTTCATTGTTTAACCGGGAAACTCTCCTGCCTCATATTGTTCTACATCCAGAATCAATCACCCCAGGGCACATTTTTGAGTATAAATATTAGCCCCAAATCACACCTCATTGTTCACAGTTCATCCTTCTACCTAATCCATGCCATACTGTGCAGCCATCTCATATCCTTGTCTTACCCCCATCTTGGAGGCTGGCAGTCCTGAGGATGTAGGGCATTTACCCTATTTTGCCCATGGGAGGTCCCATGACCCATGGAGCAAAGGCAGGGCTAAGATGATGAGGAAGATGGGCTAAGGCCCATTAACATGGGTTGTTGGGTTACTGTTTTGTTTCTCATGTGAAGGGGGTTTGCCGCTGGCCAGCAGGCCTGTTTGCGGCCCGGCTGGCTGCCCCGAACACCAGCCCTCCGCCCCCGCCCCCGCTCACCAGGCATTGTCCACGATGGGGCGGGGGAGAGGTGGGGAGGGGGCTGGCCGCATGGCACACCATGCATGGCACCATCTTCCCTTTCTTCTCCCCATCACCCTTTACGGCAGGGGAGTGGAAAGGGAGATCGGGCCAATCAGGGGCGGGTTTGCTCGCCTCTGATTGGCCTGGGGATCTGGGCTAAAAGGCTACGTGCAGGCGCAACCTGCCCAGATCCAAGGCAGCGACGGAGGCAGCAGCAGTGCCCTCCATCGCGCAAAACAGCAGAAGCCCCCCCCCTCTCCTCAGGTACCAGGCTGGCTGGGTGAAGGGAGCAGGGATGATGGGAAGGCCAGGCCTGGGGGGTCCCTGACTCAGGCCAAGCCAGGCCGGGCTCATTGCCACTCGTGGCTAGGGGGGAGGCGCGGAGTGTGGTGTCGCAGGCCATCCTGCCAGTCAGGTGTGGGGAGGGCCTCACAGGGGCAGGGGAAGGTTGGCGTCTGGGTCTCCGGGAGTTTAATGGGCAAGGGGGGCACCCCTTACGGTGGTTGAGGGGGAGCTGCGGAGAGCGGGCGGCCACCCTGCTCACCAGGCTGCAGGACGTGGGGGATGGGGACCGGGCAGGCAAGGCCCAGCAGGCAAGCCAGAAGGCTCCCAGCCTGGCTATCAGGCCCCTCCCCCATCTGGAACCAATGGGCCACTCAGCAGAGTCCCCGGCAGGGGGTCTCAGGCATGCTGGCAGAAGTGCGGGGGCAGCGACCAGTCAGGCCGCAAAGGGGGGAACCGGGAGCGGAGGGTGGCCTCCCGTGCAGCTTGGGTAGGCGATGGCTGGCAAGAACCTCCCCCTTCCACCTCCTCTCACTCCCTTTTCGCCGCATGGTGTAGGCCGGGCGGGCGGTGATCCTGGGCTCAGGCATCAACGGTGGGGGCAAGGGGCCAGCCAGACCTTCACCCTCCCCATTGGTGGGACCGGCAGCGATGCTCCTCCTCTGGGATCACCCAACCCCCCTCTCCCCCCCCACCATCCAGCAGCACAACTGAGGAGCAATGGGGGGAACAAGGGCACATGCGGGCTCACACACACTGCAAGCTACGGAGAGGTTTTTTCCTTGCAGGTTTTGGGCCGCGGGGTGGCGGCCAGCACGCAAAAAATAAAAAAGAAAGAAAGAAAGAAAGTCACTAAGCATTTATTCAGACACCCTGCCGGTGAGGCAAGCCGCGCGTTACAGCTCTCAAATTGTTAAGGGCTCCAGAGGCCATGGGGCCTAAGAGGGCATTGAAGCAGCGCCACCCAGCAGAACCTGGGCCTATGCAGACAGAGGAAGCCGCCTCGACATGCAAGAGGGCTGGGATACAGGGGCTGGAGAACGGCAGCGGGGTCACCACGGCACAAGCACCGGTGGAGGTCTTTGGCCACCCAGCACCCACCCTGACAGATGTCATGGGGGCCCTGTCTGTGGTCCTGCAGAGGATGGACAAAGGGGCTGCCGTGGGCAGCGTGTCAGATCAGGCGGCTCCACCGGTGGTTGAGGCTGCCGAGGCTGGGGTGCCCAGTACTTCTTCCAGTTTAGGTGCTCCTAGCAGCAGTGAACAGTACAGATGTTCCAGGTCCAAAGGGATGAGCGGTTCCAGAGACTCCAGGCGGTCGGTCTCGAACGGGTCTTCATCGCGGCGGCGCAGCAGATCTGATGGGAGGCGGAGTCCGCACAGGAAGAGACGTCGGTCCCATTCAGGATCCTCATCAGGTGAGTCCTCAGATGAGGACAAATACAGGTATTGGGAAAAGGGGGCTTTCAAGGGGGTGGTGGCTTTGGTCTTCCCCGAGCGGGCATGGCACCTGATCAATCACCTCCGCCAGGTGCTGCTGGTGCGGGCCCAGGCAGGGGACTCCAACGCAATACTGTATGACATCGAATGCAGGAAGAAAGCATCCTGGTCTCCCATGCACAGATGGGAGACCATCAACTACCCCAATTGGTTGCAAGCCATGGGGCCGGGCAAGTGGGAGAAAGGTGAACCCCAAAAGGCAGCACGCAAAAAAGAGGGGAAGAAGCCACTGTGCTGGGAGTTTAACGGAGGCAAGTGCTCTAGATACAAGTGCAGATTTTTTTTTTTGTATATAATTTTTATTCGGTAACATTAGGTAACTTATTTTCCAACATTTTCATTTGTTTTTACATTTCCACATTCCTGCTTTTCTACATTTCTACATTTCTACTTTTATATCTTTATATTCAATACTTTTTTTTAACATTCCATACTTCCGACTAATATCTACGTATAACCTCTGTTTCCATGTATTTTAGGTCCTTATTATTTCGTTTGTTACCTTATATAAAAAACATAAGAGACATAACATAATAACATAAAAAACATAAAGACCAAATTACACACCGCAAATACAAACACAAGATCACTTCCTCAGTGTCACCTCCGGTTACAAGGTTTTACCCGAAATCAAAACGTGTTTGGATATCACTTCTTCTTAACTTGTCACTCCATCCTTATAATCTGTATTCTTTTTCCTTTCAAATCCTTCTATTTTAGCTTTACTGACTTTTCATAATAATGTTATTTGTTTATCAAATATATAACCATTTTTTCCCCAGTCCTTTATCACGTCTGCCCAGTCATCTGTTAGATTTTTACTTGTTTTATTTTTAATCCTATTTGTCAAGTTATCCATTTCTATCATCTCTAATAGTTTATCTTTCCATTCCTTTACATTAGGTGTATCTAAAGATTTCCATTTTCTGGCTATTATCAATCTGGCCGCTATAATCATGTACAACAAAAGCTTCCAATGTTTTTGCTCTGTTTCACGGCCTACTGTTTCTAACATGTTTAACAAATAAATCTCTGGCTTCATTTCATATTCAACATGTAATATTTGTTTGATTTCTTTATGAACTTTCTGCCAGAATCCCTGTATTTTCCTACATTTCCACCACATGTGTACATAAGTTCCAGGATTAGATTTGCATCTCCAACACTCTACATTAATTGTATTATTCATTTTGTTTAATTTTGTTGGTGTATAATACCATCTTTGTACTACTTTAATATAGTTTTCTTTTAAACTCTGGGCTGCTGTGAATTTCCATGTTTTCCTTCTTGCCTTTTCCCATGCCTCCAAATTTAGTGTAGATCCCAAATCTTTAGGCCCTCTTATCATGAATTCTTTTATGTTTTCCTGTTCTAATTTTACCTCCAATAATAATTTATAATATTTTGATATTTTTCTTTTTTTGTTTTCATCCCATATGATATTATCTAGTGCATTGCCTTCCATTTCAAACCCCTCTTTTTTCTGGTCCTCTCTGAATCTTTCCTTTATTTGTAAATACTCAAACCAATTTGTTTTCTGAGTTCCCTCTAATTCTTGTTTGGTTTTCAGTACGAACTCTCCATTTTCATTTATAATTCCAAGATCTCTGTATCTTAGCCAATTCTCTGTTTCTTTCCATCTGCCCATGAACGCCTCCTGTGGCGATATCCACTGGGGAATTTTCACATAAAATTTTTGTTTAACTGCCTTCCAGGTTTTTAATAATGATTTTCTTATGTAGTGGTTATTGAAGTCCTTGTTAATCTTTTCCCTTCCATACTGCAAATACGCATGCCACCCGAACCTTAAATTATGACCCTCTATATTCAGTGTCTGTTTATCTTCTAATGTTATCCAGTCTTGTATCCATACTAATGATGCCGCCATGTGGTATGTCTTTAGATCCGGCATGTCGCATCCGCCTCTTTCTTTCGTATAAATCAGGTATTTCCATTTTGTTCTTCCCTTTTTCTTATTCCAAATAAATTCCCTGAGGTCTTTATTCCAAGTTCTGAATATTTTATCCTTCTTAACTATTGGTAGATTTTGGAAGAGAAATAGCATTCTGGGCAGTACATTCATCTTATATGTTGATATTCTTCCAAATACTGAAAGATTTAATTTCTGCCATTTTTTCAAATCGTCTTTTATCTTCTTCCAGGTTACCTTGATACAAGTGCAGATTTGAGCACGCCTGTGACAGCTGCGGGGGGGGGGGCCTCCAAAGGTGAACTGTTCACGTCAGGGCGGCAGCGGCCAGACCTTTCAAAGCAGCCACCCCACCGTATCTGGCAGCAGGAAGGAGAGCAGACCCAGCGGGAACGCCAGCAACAGCACCTCAAAATGAGGTGGGGACGGGGGTCGGGAGGCCCATGGCGTTCACTCCAGTGAAAGTGGAGGCCATGTGTCCTCTCTTGCAGCCTACCCCAAGAAAGAGGTGGCCACTTATTTCGCAGAGGGATTTGAATTTGGGTTTCACATACCCAAATGGGGGGCCCTGGTGGCGCAGTAAGCTAATGCAGCCAACACTGCAGCCAAAAAGAACTCATGTTAGATCTTGAGTCTATAGGTTCGATCCCAGGGCCCCCCAGGTTGACTCAGCCTTCTGTAACTCAGTAAAATGAGGACCAGCTTATTAAGAGCTGGGGTGATGTGCTGTGGAAACTAGTATGGTAATACGGTTTCTAAAAAAGCAGCATGTCACTTATCATTGTACAGTGCATTCTGACTGCACCTGCAGTGCCAGCAGCACCATCTACTGGCAGTTATATTGTCTGCACTGTACAGCTGTTTGTAATTGTCTGCAATGTTTGTCTGTATTGATTTCTGATTTATATAAAAATTGTATAACCTGCTTGTAATGTATTGTATTGTATTGTATTGCACTGTATTGTAATGTATAACTTACTTGAATTGTACTGCACTGTATGTGATGCATTGTGATATTGTACCCCGCCCCCATCCTGAGGGGAGAGGTGGGTAATAAATAACTCAGTATTATTATTATTATTACCTTTTCAGGGCCCAAGGGAAGCCACCACCTCAGGCAACCTGAAGTCGGCAACACAGCTGCCTGAGGTGCTGGCTCACTAGATCAAAAAAGAGATCGAGGCTGGGCACATAGCGGGGTCTTTCGACCAATGACCCATGCCCAACCTAAGGGTGTCCCCACTGGGGGTGGTGCCCAAGAAGGCCCTGGGCGAGTATCAGGTCATTCACCACAGGGGCTTCTGTCAATGATGCAATCCCACCAGAACTTTGCACGGTGAGTTATGCATCTTTGGACTACACAGTTCGCCTGCTGCAAAATTGCAGACGGGGTGCACTAATGGCAAAATGTGACATCCAGTCGGCCTTCCGGCTCCTGCTGGTACACCCTGACGATCACTGCCTATTGGGCTTCAGGTTTCAGGAAAAGTGGTACTACAACATGGCATTGCCCATGGGCTGTTCCATCAGCTGCTCTGCTTTTGAAACGTTCAGCACGTTCTTAGAATGAGCCTTGCAGTGGCGCACAGGTTCCCCCTTTGTCACACACTATTTGGACAACTTCCTGATGATTGGCCCAGCTGGGGGGGAGAGTGTGGGTTTCTGCTTTCCTCTTTCCAGGCTTTGGCAGTGGAGCTGGGGGTACCGTTGCCGCCTGACAAGACGGTTGGACCAGTGACGTCCCTCATGTACCTGGGCATACAGCTTGATTCAGATAAGGGGATATCCAGAGTGCCAGACGATAAGATCCACAGCCTGAGGGTGTTGCTGGCTGACCTGCTGAGGAAAGAAAAAGCCACACTCAGAGAGGTGCAGTCGCTATTGGGGCATCTGAACTTTGCCTGCAGGGTGGTGTCCCCAGGGAGAGCATTCTGCATGTGCATTGCAAGACTCACGGGGGGGGGCACAGCACCACCGCATCCACCTTACAAGAGGGGTAAAGGAGGACATCAGGTTGTGGCTGTCTTTCCTTGAGAATTACCACGGGGTGACCCCATGGCAGGGTCGCCTGGAGCTGGGCAACAGTTTGCAGGTTCACTTTGTGGGGCGGGGAATTCAGAGACAAGAAAGTTTGTTTCTGGTGCGACAATCAGGCTGTGGTAAGGATCATCAACAGGCAATCCTCCAGGTCTGAAAGGGTCATGAGATTGGTGCACAAGTTTGTGCTTGCCTGCCTGGGGGCCAACATCAGCTTTCACACCCGGCACATACCCGGGGTGGATAATGAGATCGCAGATGCCTTGTCTCGGTTTCAGGAAGACCGGTTCCGCCTGCTGGTGCCAGACGTGGATGAGAAGGAGACCCAGTTCCCGGCAGACCTCTGGAGCCTTGGGAGTGAACCATGCTCCCCCTCCACACAGGCCAGCTACCAGAGGGCGGCGGCGCAGTTCATGCAATTCAGGCAGCAGCACGGCTATGGGTCTGACGGCCCAGCATCGGAGAGGGAAGTCCTGCACTATCTGGCTTCCTTGAAGGACAGAGGGATGGCGTCAAGGATGATAGCTGGCCAGGCGGTGGGCATTTCCTTCTTCAGCAAAGCGGCAGGGTACGGGGACACTTGCAACTCCTTCATGGTAAGGAAAGCGCTGGAGGGCTGGAGGAGGATGGCACCGGGGGTGCGTGACACTCGGCGCCCCCTATCATACGCGATGTTAGCACAGCTGGTGGATCATCTGCCATCCATATGCCACTCCAGCTATGAGGCACTGTTCTTTGGCACAGCATACACGATTGCCTTTTTCGGGGCCCTGAGGGTGGGGGAAGTGGTGTGCTCCTCCAAGTCAGACTCTTCGGGCATGGCACTGTAGATCGGCGATGTATCGTTGGGGGCCCATGAATTGTCCCTACGCATCAGGTGCCCAAAGGCAGATCAGTGCTGACATGGGGCCACCCTGCATCTATGGAGGATCGAAGGTTCTTCCCCGTGTCCCATGGCGAGCATGAAGAAGTTCGTGGAAGCACGGGGACTTGGGCAAAGTCCCTTGTTCAGGCACCGGGATGGGATACCTCTCACAAGATTCCAGTTTGTGAGCATGTTAAAAATGGCCCTCAGAGGTTTGGGCCTGCCGGCTGAGGACTTCAGCAGCCATTCCTTCCAGATAGGGGAGGCAACCATGGCAGCGGAAGCTGGCATGTCCACAGAGTCCATCATGCGCTTGGGGTGTTGGCGTTCCAGGGCCTATGCTACTTACATCAGACCGGGAAGGTCACTGCCTGCCAGGCCAGGGGCCCATGGGGACTGGTAGGCCTGCCTGTTGATGGGGTAATGGTTGGCAGAAGGCGGTTCCATGGGAACACCTTAGTGGCGGATGTATTGGGTCATGAGAAGTTGTAAGAATTCAGTGGTCTTCATCAAGTTCAAGTGCAAGTTCAAGTTCAAGTTGAAGTCCAAGGTCAAGTTCAAGTTCCATGGAGACCCCTGTTAGTTGTTAACATATGCTTGTTTACAGGGAAGGAGAGAGCATCGAGCAGGCGGCTCAGCCAGTGTCTCTCTCCTTCATGCAAGGGAGCCAGGATGGACCGGTCCCAGCACCACCCACATGTGTGGGCAGCGTTGAGTTCACGACCCATACATTGCCGCCAACCATTTAGCTTGCACGTTGCGGCCAGTTATTGCCAACACATATATATCATCATATCTACCTCAACATGTATCTATATTTACTAACCTGTACCTAACCATGTTTTCTGAAGTTTTATATTTGTAATCAATACAAAGTTAACCGAATCTGCGTGTCTGTGTTTATTCAGGAGGGCGGTGGGGGCTGTCCGGTCTGGGTCCACAATATTCTTCAAATATTTGATCATCTGTACACTAAAGAGCTGGAGTCCACCAGTAGATACATCCAAAATGTCTGTTGATCATGTTGACCTGAGAAGAGAAAAAATATTGACAGGAGGCAATGTTTTCTGATTCCCACCAATGGCAAACTCAAAATATTCTGGTAGGAAAAAAAAGCATACCGCCATGTAAGGATGGATGGATCAATATTGTTTCTGTTTGATGCCACTTTTTCATGTCTTCATCCATTAGTCCACACTGTTCAATTTCTACATTAATCTGAATTTTAAAAGAAGTATGAAAGTTTGCATTCAAATCTATCTTTCATAAGCATTTCCTCTCAAAATCAGCTGTGTCTAAACATAGATTCTTGTAAGATATGCAGTTTGAAACACTTGACACTATTTGATAAATGAGGTTGCAATCCTATACACACTTACCATTAGACTCAATGGGACTTACTTCTGAGTAGACATAAGTTGGATTGTTGTGTAGGCTCTGAACTGGGAAGTGTGGATCAATTCTGTTCATTTGTTTATTTTTTTCCAATGTCAAATGTTGAATTTCTGAAACATTTACTAGTTTCTTTTGATTGGCAACAGTTGTTCTATTGTGGCTCGAGAGAACAGACACCCCTCACATTGTGGGTAACCAAAATCTTTTATACTCTTTGAAATCCTGTTGTTTACCAGGAGAAGCCACTTAGAATAAAGGCAAGGGAGAATGTTCCATGCGGTGTCTTGATTTCTAGACAATTTATGTTCTTCTTTAAAGCTTTCTCTCCTACTTTTTTAAAGTGGGTCTTTGGAGAAATATTATATTTAGATTTTCATTTTTATTCATGGAAAATCAAAGGCAAAAATGGATTTGAGTGCTCCATTTGTTATGCCTTCTTTCTTTCTTTCTTTCTTTCTTTCTTCAAAAAGAGTCTAAACAGACTGAGAAGCTGCTCAAAATGCACTTGGCAAGAAGGGTCATTTTAATAGTACACTGGGGGCAGACTTGAAAAGTTGCTCAAATGTAAAAAAGAAATGACAGAAATAGAAGATCGTAAATTTAAAGAGAATAATTCAGTGGGGGGACTGAAAATACTTTTTGTTCAATTAAGCAACAATGATCAAGGGCTGGGGTGGTTCTAAGGAACTAATGTTACACTTTGAGAAGTAGTTTGAGTGAAATGCAAATGCAATTTTCTGTTGTTGAGTATAAAAAAGAGGATGCATATTTGTAAAGCACCATGTACATGGACAGTGCTATACAAACAAACAAGCAAACAACAACAACACATGAATATCTGGATTTGCAAGGTACTCCTTGCATCAGATAAAAGATAAGGAAATAGCACTATGCATTATCCAAGTCAAACTGGGTGGTTTTATGTCCTTTGGGGCACTTTCTGTCATTAGTATTAAAGGAATTGCATATATCTGTCTTGTACTGCTTTGGAAATATTGGAAAACCAAAGTCACACAGCAGGGAGACCCTCCAGTGCCAACACCACACTGTGTAGTAGTGAGGATAACATAATTGTGGGAAAAAATTATGAATGCTAGAGGGTCCTCACACACGATCTGGAGCTTTTAGTATTGCTGAAGGAGGACAAGTACAGGAGCACTTCCTTTATTCAGTGAAGGGAGTGCACATTCTGACAGCAGATCACCTGGGTCAGGATTAGATTATGTTGCTTTCTCCCCAGGTTGACCACCACCACCAATACTGTGGACAGCCTTTCTCCAAAGTACTGACCCTGAGAAGTTCCTGAAGCCAGATATGTCATACCCTCCAACTGCCCCCAATTAATCACCTGTCATTCCTCTTTTCCAGTTGTTTTTAACATATCCCAGTTTCTCTATCTTCCTCCCATTTTGTCACTTTTTCCTCAGCCTACTTCAGTTGCTGCACACTGATCCACACTGCAAAATCAGTAATATCTTGCAAAGCAGATTGCACTCAGGTAACTCTGTTAGGTGAACAGACAGGAGGGGGTAGAATCTTCCCTGTATACTCTGGGTGCATCTACGCTGTAGAAATGATGCCATTTGACACCAGTTTAACTGCTATGGCCCATCCTACAGAATCCTCAGACTTGTAGTTTGGTGAGGCACCAGCACTCTTTGGCCGAGAAGGCTAAAGACCTTATAAAACTACAAATCCCAGGATCCAATAGGATGGAGCTACAGCACTTAAAGTGGTGTCAAACTGCATTATTTCTACAGTGCAGATGCACCCTCAGACAAAAGCAAACATCTGCAGGCTCTCCTATCTTGCCTTTTAGTCCTCATTAATAACTTTTGCCTTCTTGACCATAAACTGATGTTGCTTGGCTACATGTGCTATGATTTTCTTCTGTAAAATGTTGGAGGGTATTGTTACCCAAAATGCTGGGGGTCAATGAGGGCCCTCTAATATACTAATATTAATATGGGGAATTAATGCACTTGACTTGGCAATATGACAGATGGGTAATGGCGGGATCTTTTAGCCTATGTATAATGATGCTAAGGAGGAGACTCTAAGCCAAAAGGTTCAATTAAATGATCTTCACTGGAAATTAATATCAACACCATACATGCAGACACTCAGGCTTCAGACACTCACACAAGGCTAATGAAAATAGTAGGAAGTATTTGGATTGAGGAATGGAGTGTGGGGATGATAACACCTGTCCTGTAGAGCAGAGATTCCTGCAGGAATGGGGTCTCAGAGTTGTGTTCCGAGAGCACACAACAAACCAGCAGCATGGAACTGGAGGAAGTGGAACTGTGAACAATTTGGTCGTGTTTTGGGATGGTATTTGTATGAAATAATTCTCCTACAATGATAGAAGTTGTGAGTGCAATACAATGGTTTTCAGAGGTTCCCAGGCTAAAACAAAGGGTACTCTGGGAGAGTTAATAATCACTAATGATCAATACTTTTGGAATTGAATAGGAAATAGGTAAGGTCTACTGTCGGTATGAGCAGGAGATGGAAATCCAGTTTCTTTCATTGCTGAGTGGATTACTGATTGACTCACTTCCAGGTGTTGAGTCTCTGTTGAAAGTGTTTGTTTTTGGAAATTTCCACACACCTCTTATCATAAAGCTCATCCTGGGGCACTCTCAGCCTTGAACCCCCAGAATTAGGTTTCCTCTAAGGGCAACTCCAAGCAACCTCACTCAAGGGTGTCACCTAGAGGCCAAAAGAAGCTGCCACCACCCAAATGCAGTCTTTCTATCCAGCCCATTTGGGAGACTGGAAAACCTCCAGGGGACTATTTCCCCCCCCCCATTGGGAACCAACCAACTCCTCCCTCCTTTCCCCAGAGAGAGAGAAAGCAATGTAGCGAAACCAGAGAGGCAGGCACATGTATGGAACTTGGCTTTTAGATAGGAAAAATAAAAAGGGTTTTATTTTATTCAAGCAAGTAAATACATTTAAAAGGTCATCATTTCATGAAGAAACACCTTTTCTTTCAGGTTCAGCTTAAACTTACAAGATATAGTAGTTTAAGGTTATATCCAGTCAAGGAAGAAAAACAAATCTAGCTAATACGTTGTCCCTACATATAAAATAAAGGTCCACTCACATTCTGAAGTCCATCAATATCAAGTCTGCTGTCCAAATTTGGCTAGGACTCATGCTTTAATCATAAGCCAGGCCCAACCAGCCTCTGAGATTCATGAATGCTCAGAGGGAAATTCAGAGGTCTGCCCTCATGGATAGATCAAGCCATGTGTCTGAGAACAAAAGGCTACAAACTGTTCAAATCACCATTAGCCAAATCTGATTGACCCTTCAGTCAGGTGATGTGATGTCATGATGATGTAAGCTTAGAAGATGAGCCCCACCTCCCACTTCTATTAACCCTTTGTTTAGCTGTTCCCGATGATCAGAGAATTGGTGATTACAGATACTGGGAAATATAGTTCTGGCATATATAGTTCTGGCCCATGAAGGGAGTTGCAATTAACCTCGAGCAGGATGATGGAACTCCATCGTGACACTCCTCCTTTGGTGCATGCATGACTCCAGCCTTATTTGGGGATCCCTGGTTTACCTATAACCATGTGGATGGCCCCTTAGCCAAATTATTAAATATAGCCAATAATTTGATATTACAAGATGGGGGCTGTCATGGTGTGTAACAGTATGACTTTTGTGCCTGATTGGCTGTAAGGAGAACTCTACTCTCCACAAAACCAGCCAGCCAGCTTCTTCACTGTCAGAGTGAAACAGAGGGTTGGTTGTGATGGTAGAAACAAATAGGAGAAAATGAGTGAGGGCCAGTGATTAGGTGATACCCAATTTTCCTTCTATACCAGTCCCTGTTTACCTTCCCATTATATGTTTGCAATCATTTAGTCAGCATTCTGGTTGCAACAGACTCAGCCAGCTTCATTCAATGTACATTCTTCAGAGGCAGCACCACACAGATATGTTACAACAGCTCAAGTTAAAGGTTATTGAGGAATGTGAGGAATGTGTCACTATTACCAGTTCTGACATCTGATATACTACTGTTGCCATAGAAAGCTTTTGCTGAAAAGAATTTTACATTGGCTCTTAGAAAAGTCAATAATCCTACATGGACTGTCACATGTTGCTCCACAGTTAAAGTTTCATTTGGCAGCCCAGTTAGGTTTATATGATAATTTGTTACAAAAAGTCACTTCTTGGCTACATTCTTTGTCAGTCTAACATCATTCCTTCCTAATGTGCCATGAGAACAGACACATTTAGCCATTGTGGGAAGGACAGGTTTTGAATATCCTTCAGAATATGGTTAAATATAAATCTAACTGCCATTAAAGATATATTAATAAAGAAGCTTCGCCATAGCAGAATGATGATATAAATTCACTCTTAGCTTAATAGCACTCTTCAGTATTCTGCATATGGTTTCAGGAAAACTGACAGTGTCCTGATGAGGTGCTAAAAATGCAAAAAAAAAGTTTCATGGCAAAGTGCAATGTGCAAATTGAATCTAAGTGCCTTGAAAATAGAAAGACACTGAAGTGTTTCTATTCAGGCATTGAGCATTTGGGCTGACATTCATCTCCTCTGAGAACAGACCATTTATTACTAGACACAGTTATGATGGTGTCATAATTTTTGCTTAAAGTAATTGCAGCCAGTGGTCACCTACCATCAGAATAATGTATGTGCATGTGTGTGTGTGTGCGTGTGTGTGCAGGTGTGCACATGTGTGCACCTTCAAGTCCTCTGTCGACTTATGGTGACCCCATGAATTTCATAGACAAGGAATACTCAGAGGTGACTTTGTCAGTTCCTTCCTCTGAAGTATAGCCTAAAGCACCTGATATTGGTTGGCAGTCTCCCATCCAAGTTCTAACCATAGTGAACCCTGCTTAGCTTCCCAGATCAGTAGGGGTCTGATGCCTTTAGTATATGTAGGCATGTTCATCAGAATAATACTGCATACTACTAAAGAAGAAAGTGACAATGTGTGCAATACAAATGTATGCCACTCAGAAACACTCCTTGAATGTGAGCAAAAAAGGAACCAGTCCAGAGAATGTTGTATAGAAACTGGTATGTATGGTTACCAAAACACACACACACACACACACATACACACACTGCCCCCAGTTTTCCCCCAAAAATTTAGAGACAGGTGGAAATATGTATTTTCATTGGCATTGTGTTGAACTAACTGAAAGTGCAATGGACCATGTGCTTCCATTCATTTATTTTTGCACTGTGAACATTCGAAAAAGCCTGACTTTATATACATATTTCAAGAACATTTATTGGAAGATGTTCTCCTTCAAGACATGGTATTGTTTTTAATCATGTGCAATTTCAGAATGTTGTTTACTAGGCTAGTAAAAACAAGAACAAGAATGATAGAAATTTAATAATAAAGTTAACACCAACTTTTGTCTAATAGCCTGATTTGATCAAAATTTATTTTTTTCAGTACTGATGTACAAATCAAACATAATCTACCACATGTGTGTTTCAGAAAGTCAGTGGCTCTCATCCATTTTCCCCATGTAAATATCATCATATATTTTTAGAGCAACAGATCCTTCTAACCTGGCCACAGAGCTGTGAACACAAGGCAGCCTGGTAGCTTGAGGATGCCAGTCCTTCAAAACAAAGGAGATCTAGTACTAGCAGATCCCATAGCAGATTTCACTAGCACAAGTAAAATAGAATTTCAGTAAAGTTCACCTCACTTTTGGTAACCACTGTTTCATTTAAGTATGGTTGCAGGGTGTGAGGGGCTATCTCTAGGAATCTGGAGGGCCTCTCTAGACAACTGGAGGCCTTCCAGCCGAAGTTGACCATAAAATCGTGCTGAAGAACCTCCAGATGTCCAGAGAGGTATAATCTCTAGGCATTTTCTAGGTCTTATAGGTCATCCAGCATGATTCTATGGTACTCTATGGTGGTTCACTAGTATTCGTGGTTTCGCTTATAAACAGTAAACCCACGAATGTATCCCCCCAGATACCAGGGGTGACCAATAGTTGCAAATGTAAGAGATATATTTCCTTTAAATTATGTTTTCCTATGTCCCTTTTCTGCCTGGCTGCATCTGCATTGCAGAAATAATCCAGTTTGCCCCCTCCTTTAACTGCCATGGCTCAATGCTATGGAAACCTGGGATTTGTAGTTTGTAGTGGCACCAGAGCTGTCTGACAGAGAAGGCTAAATATCACACAAAACTACAGTTCCCAACATTCCATAGCATTGAGCCAGGACAGTTAAAGCAGTGTCAAACTGGATTATTTCTGCAGTGCAGATGCAGCCATTGCCACCCTGAAGTCATTTGCTATTAGGTTAAACATTTTTCTTCCCGTGAAAGGAAGAAAATTGTAACATAGTGAAGCTGTAATTTAGACTAGTTTACACTTAAATGAACTATGGTATCACATATCCAACAGAGGGTGACAGTGTAATCCAGTTTCGGCTGTTGTTGATCTTTGGCAAGAAGCTTCAAGGTGATTCGAATGTACACAAAGCAAGGATATATTTGGAGGGCTGGAATGTGGGGATAAGAATTGAGAGAGAAGAAGTGCATTTAACTCTCACTCAATCTATTTATTTATCTAATCTCTGTGGGAACATTTATGCTACCAAAAAAAGCCTGAGAAGAATTCCTGTTGATCCCTAGTAGTTCACACACATCACAGGCTATTCAGAAGGAGGGGTAGCAAAAGGCCCAGTTAACCTGTGACTTTCAACCCCTCTATTTTTCAGGAACTTTTTAGGAAAGTCTGAGACAACCTGTGCTATTGGTTGTCTGAACAAGCAGGAACCATCCTGGGAAATAGGATGATTTCGATTGGTTGGACATTGCGGGGGGGGGGGCTTGCAAGGGAAGCCTTGCAATTCTTGATGCCCAGCTGGCAGAAGCTGCAGCCAGCTGATCGCCACCGGCCACTCCCTTCCTTCTTCCTCCTCCAGGCTGTGGCTAAGCCTTGCTTAAAGCATTGTTTTCTAATAGGAGGAAAAGAAGTGGGGGTGAAGAGTGGGGTGGGACAGGCAGAATTAAAGCATTGCTTTCTGCTGGAAGGAAAAGAAGTGGGGGGAAGAGTGGGTGGGACAGAAAGAACTTAAAGCATTGCTTTCTATTAGAAGGAAAAGAAGTGGGGGGGAAGATTGGGGGACAGAATTAAGGACTGTGGCTTAATTCTATTGTCTATGCTAATGTGGTCTCCTCAAGAGTAAGAATTCAAATTAACAGTAAGCACTATGTGAATGTAACAGCTATATCTTAGGATGTACCCTGTTTCTGTTAATGGAAAATTAATTGTGCAAAGTGGATGATGAGCTATTCCAAGAGAATATATTATATGGATTATTTGTGAATAAACAGCCTTAATTTTGTCAATGAAGTAAAAAATATGCACTGTGCACCCGGTAGTACCAGGTCCAGCCAAACTAAACATTATTCCATCCTCATTGCTTTCAATGGGAGAGCATGAAGGCAGGCTGGATTCTCTCATTGAAATCCTAGGAATGTAAAACCCTAGATGTCCCTGTGTGTGGGGAAAGAGGCCTGCCCGTGGTGTTAGTAGTGGGGTGCCACCCACCCTTCTTCTAGGGGAAGAAGAAGTCCCATTGAGTGCAATCAGCCTGGTTTGCCTGCCTCCATCCAAAGTGTAGTCTTTTTTTGGCCTCCCTTGGATTTCATTCCCTCCATTCAAAACCAAGGAGACCCCAGAGCCTGAAGGAGAGAGGGAGAAAAGTTCCTTTCTTCATAGTCCCACTCAAGTCAGAGGGCTTTGGAGGCAGTGGAGGACCCTACAGTGGGCAATACAAAAATGGTGGATTCTGAATTACCAGGCTCCCCTTTCAAGCCCGCCCCCTCCAAAGTCCGACCAATCATAATTCAGCTCTGCTGTGTTCCCCTTTCCTGGGAGGGCAGTAAATATAAACAACAATCACAAAACCCCAAGAATTTTGCTACCTGGGATAAATCATGGGAACAATATGAGACAGATTGAAGATGAGGATATCTCGATTCTCCCTGGGATAAAAACTGTCATGTAACTGAGCCCTGTATCTCATTGAATCCTGAAGAATTCCTGAGGTGGCATACTTACTGTGCAGTGGAATAAAAGTGGTGATAAAAGTTATCCTTTCTCACACATGGACACCAACACACATGTTACTGTGTTTACAGGGCCCCTTTTACTTGTTTGCCAAATGAGTGGTTGGTGTGTGTGTGTGTGTGAAGGAGCAAAACTGTTTTGTAAGGCTTGACAACATGCATTAATTTAATTCATGATCCATGAAGAGATTTTTTATTTTTGCATCATCCATCTTTTGCTGGACATTCTGTTGCCAGGCAACAAAATGCCATCCATCCATCTGGGGTACTCTTATGTCTATCAGCACATCCTTTTGTCTCCTCCTCCTGGAGGATAGAGGAGATGCAAATTAATCAAGATGGTGGTGTTTGTGGTTGAATTTTCTGAACAAAACTTGCCTGCTGCAAAAGAAATGAAAATAGAAAAAAATCAACATTATCAAAAAAGATATGATGTTGCAATGGAGATGATGTGATGTAATATAATGGGGGTGTCTCAGAGAATGTACTGAGTAACAGTGTAAGGTGTGCTTTCCTGGAATGGAATGCAGTGTGGAATGGATGGATTATTATTTATTATTATTAACTTCATTTGTAGCCTGCTTTTCCCCCCAAGGCTGGGACCCAAAGTGGCTCATGGTTTTAAAAACAAACAATTAAAATACACAAAAATTGCACATTAAAACAGAATTAAACCACTTACATAATTAAAACAACACCATTATATTTAAAAGAATAAAAATATACTTACAAGTATTTAAAACTTTTTAAAAAGATTTAAAACGTTTAAAAACAGCCCAACAAAACCATGCAGCATGCCCCCCCAGCCTGTTCTTTAAAAAGCCTGTCGAAATAAAAAGGTTTGGGCCTGCCACAAGAAGGACAGAAAGGAGGGGGCCAAACTTGCCTCTCTGGAGAGGGAGTTCCAGAGTCTGGGGCAGCCACCAAAAAAAGCCCTCTTTCATATCCCCACCAGCCTTACTTGAGATGGTGGTGGGACTGAGAGAAGGGCAACCTTTATACTAGTGGAGACATTTTTTATTAACATAGTGTATTTGGGGCAACCAGGCAGATTAAAAAGAAATCATAATTTCGACGATACTACACTATTTGAGCCTCTTCATAAAAAAGGACTAACCTGAATATTAGTACACACCACAAGTGACAATGCAAATGAGACTCATCATTTCAAAACAATTCCAATTTTAATTAAGTGTTAATATTTAACTAATCCATATTAGCTATATTTCCCACAAACATTAAGGGTGCGGCTATACGATCATAAAAAAATCCGTATGGGGGGCAAAAAATATGAACAGCCTGTTGTTCGTATGCATACGAACCGGCTATACGATTTTTAACCCCCCTAAACTCCGTATGACTCCCTCTTCCCAAAGCTGGCTGGAGCGAGCAAGCCAAGTGGCAGTTTTAAATCTCCCGTCACTTTTTAAAAAAAAAAAAGGTTCCTGGTTTGCGGACATTCGGTTTTCCGTATTTACAATATAAAATAAAAATAAATAAACATATAAATTCACGGACTTACCAGACGCTCGCTAGCCAGGAAAACAACATGGCGGCCGCTCCCAATTCCCCTCCGTGCTAGCCCCACCCCCTCTACTCGGCCAGCCAATCAGATTACCCTGCCTGTTCATATGTGTGCGAACGGACCGTACAGACCCGTCAGCCATCCGAACGGCGTACGGATTTCTCTTCGTGATCCGCTTTCCTTCCCGAATGCCGCGTGTGCATATTTCAGGGTGGAAAACCAGCCCCCCCTCTTTTGCATTCGTGTACATCCGAACGGCCGTTTGTACCGAAGTGCGAACTTTCGCACGCCGTACGTATTATTTAAATAGTGTAGACGGGACCTAAGTATACACTAAAAAATCTAGTTACATATTCTAAATACTTATTCTAACACCTTATATTAAGAATACATGATTTCATTCTATTCACAGAAGTTCTCTTTAAAACCATAAAAAAATCCAAATCTCCATATGTTAACACCAAATTCTTAACCCATTACTTTATATTTAACTCTTTGCTTCCCCCCCTGCCATACACATTTCAACACCTCCCCCTACCATTGGTTAAGTGCTATATCAATAGTCAAAATAGTCAAAACAGCTACTGTATAGAATGTAAACATTTTATTGGGAGAGGCATTTTATTTATTTATTTATTATCATTTTCCATTTTCCATCTTACATTTTATATATCATCACAAATAAATAATTGTATTTTCCATCCCATGTGTTCATTACAATAAAGAAGTTTTCAAAATCCATATCTAACATATTCATGGTTATAGAAACAGTTACCTTTAACTTCCGTCTTAGATCATTTTGACATCAAGGAGGTTATTGCTATATTACACAGTTCTAGATGACTTCTGATTTACATTTTCTTTTCTGTTTATCATGTCATGAATCTCCACTTTAAATTCTAGGAGAGGCATTCTTTTTCATTACAGATTCCCCCCCAAAACTATCAGATTTGGTCTCTCCCATTCTAACATAACCTCCTTATTTTGAGACCACAAACAATCCACATTCATCTTAACAACACCCCAATATTTGACATTCTTCTCCATTTTGAAGGTTATTCCATCAACCAACTCAACCTGATTTTCTGTTAATTTTTCATTAACATGCAACCTGCTGGCAATTAAAGCAATTAGTTGTATTTTGGTTTCCTTTGTCTATCCAGTGGGGAAGTGATCCAGGCTTTGTCATAATCAGAGTACACCTTCAGGATTTGAAATAGGGTATAAATATGAGTCCCTTAACAATAGTAAAGTGTGCCACAGTGGACAAACCTGGCCACTCTCTTTCTCGTCTTCCCCCAGATTGGAATCAGTATGCTGATGACACACAACTCTATTTCTTCTTTCCACCTGACTCCAAGGAAGCTTTTTCTGTGCTAAACCAGTGTCTGCTGTCAGTAAAGGACTGGATGAGGGTGAACAAATTGAAACTTAATCCAGATAAGACAGAGATGCTCTGGGTCAGTAGAAAGGCAGATCAGGGAATAGGGATTCAGCCTGTGCTGGATGGGTTCACACTGCCCCTGAAATCTCAGGTTCACAGCTTGGGTGTGCTCCTCGACTCAGATCTCAGCTTGGATGCTCAGGTTTCGGCTGTGGCCAGGAGTGCATTTACACAGTTAAAATTTGTGCACCAGCTGCACCCATTCCTTGACAAGTCAGTTCTTGCTGCAGTGACACATGCCTTGTTTATATAATGTTTGGACTACTGTAATGCACTCTACATGTGGCTGTCTTTGGAAACTGTTCAGAAACTTCAGTGAGTCCAAAATGCTATGGCCAGGCTGTTGACTGGGGCCATCTACATGGATCATGTGACCCACCTGTTGAAACATCTGCATTGGTTACCAGTCCATTTCTGGACAGAATTCAAAGTGCTGGTTATGACCTTTAAAGCCCTAGACAGCTTGGGTCCAGATAATCTGAAAGAACATATCTCCCTATACAAGCTGGCCCGAGTATTAAAATAATCAGGCAAGAGCTTTCTCTCAGTCCCACCTCCTCCACAGGTGCAGTTGGTAAGGACTCGGGAGACAGCCATTTTCGTGGCTGCTCCCAGACTGTGGAATGCCCTTCCATGGGAGGTCCGACTGGCCCACTCCCTGTTCTCTTTTTCATCAACAATTGAAGACATTTTTTTATTTAAGCAGGCATTTGAGAAGTGAATTTTAATTGGTGTGCTGCTTTTAATGTTTTAATGTTGTATTTTATTGATTTTATGTTTTAAGTTCATGTTGTGCTTTTAGTTATGTGGAAATTAATTTAATGCTTTTTAATTTTTGTAAATTGTGATATTTTAGCTGTATTTAATTGTTGTAAGACACCTTGAGTCCTTTCTTGGGAGAAAAGTGGGGTATCTCTCTCTGGCTTTTCTTCGCAAATGAAGATTCAGGAAGGACTCATCCCATGCTTTCTGCAAGCGACCTGATGACTGAAAAGGCCAATCCGAGATAAACAAGTCTAGTTGCAGAAAGCACAGCAGAGGGTCTCCTTGGGTGATGTTTCCAGGTTGTGATTCTTTCTGCATTGTCATTTCTCTTCAAAACTTGTTCAGTGTGAGTTCTCAAATAGGGCAGACCATTGTTGGTGATCAATTTGTCCGAGCCTGAGATGTTGTTTCAGGGAATCCTTTCATCACTTTTTTTGGAGCACCCCTCTTATGTTGACCCGTGGTGAGTTCACCATAGAGTACTATTTTGGGGAGGCGATGGTCCTCCATCCTAGAAATGTGCCCTGTCCAGCGCAGCTGTGTTCTCAATATCATGGCCTCAATGCTGGTGATCCCTGCTTTCTCAAGGACAGCAACATTTGTCATAAATGAATAAAATAAACCTTCTGTGCCACCCCAGAAAGGTCTGAGTATCTTTGCTGCACGAAACTCTTCTCTTCAAAACTGGTAACTATTGTGCTATATTCCCAGATCTCTCCCTGTATCCAAGCTTTCTGCCTTACTCTTCTCTAGCCTTGTATGGTTCTTAGGCACATGTGTTTTGTGTGAGATAGTTTAACTAGAGTGCTCTCTACAGTTATTACTGGTAAACATAGGTGAAAAGATCCTCTCGCAGGCTTCCATTTGAGCTAATAATTTCCCCAGATCACAGTAGAGATTTTGGCATCACGGGTGAGTCTCTAAAGCACCTCCACTTCTTAGGGGAACAATGGAATCATTCTTGATGGCAACATGTTAGATCTGATAGCAGATATGCCAGACTATGTGACATGTTTTCACTGGTAGTTTTTAATACACATGAATCTTGCACTTACAGGAACACCATTTTCATAAATAAACTGGGCATGAGGTCATTTAATTATGCTGGGTGTGCTTTCTGAAAAGCAAAGAACAGAGCCCTTAGAAATGGACCATTTTGGAAGCCAGCAGCAGCAACAACAAATCAGAGGATGAGGAGGGAAAGAGGAGGGGGGAGAGCAGAGAAGAGAAAGAAAAAAACAATAGGAAACTAGAATTGAGAATGATAATTTGTGGCCATGAGGAAGAAAGATTTTTGATCTACTCTGGACATAAAGAGATCAGTCACTAATTATGGAATGAATAGGGCCACTGTATTTAACAATGTAACATTAAGATGAAACTGTAAAGAGGGAGGACCTAATGTTGGATTTTCTGAGTCAGAAGGTCAGCTCCCAGACCTCCTCTTTAGCCACTTGTGGGCAAAGCACCTAAACCCAAGAAGGACTCCACGATGCTGGATTATTTCCCAGACTGCCCTAATTGAAGAAATCCTACCAGAGGAACCCCCTCCTCCAAGACGCATGACTAAAAGTGAGGCTGACCTTCAGGCTAGCCCCAAGGGTAACCCCTTTCCTCATTCCCTGGATCCCATGACAGTTAGAGAGACCTGCCTTACACAAAGTGCTTAATGGTGCTTAATGAGAATTGGTGCTTAATGAGAATCAGCTCTTTCTCTCCTCACTACTTGTCAAGTGATCCTTTGTTTATAAGCACCGCCCTACCCAATATCCAAGTCTCCCTAGATACAGTGCAGAGTGGGCAATAAAATAAAATAACTGGGAAAGGGGAGAAAATTCCTACCCAGTCCCAAAGCAATCAGATGAAGCTTGCACTGCACAAGAGAGTGAGAGTGTAGGCTGAGTGATAAGCAAGAAAGAGGAGGTTACAAGAATGATCCAAGCCTTTAAAGCCTGTCAGCTCTGTCCTCATGAGCTTATGCTGTGGTGACTAGCACTGTGATGCTCAAAACCTGCTGGCCTCATTTTCCTTTCAGGGCCAGCAAAACCACAGTTCTTCACTGGCAATACAGGTGGGGGGGTGAAGGGGAGAATGAGAGAGCGAATGTCTTAGGGTCTCCCATCACACTCCCAACCATTACAGTATGGCCCCTATGAATCCATAGGGGATATGTTCTCGGACTTACCATGGATACAAGAAACAGCATATGATAGCGAGCCCTATTAAAATGATTGACTACCAGCCCAAGCATACCATAGAGCTGGAGAACCTGGTGATTCCTAGAGAGAACACCTCTAATCATTAAAAATAACATTTAGTGATAAAAACCAGAGTTGTGGGGTTTTGTTTTTTAAAAAAATAAGTACTAAAATACTACAGTGCTCTCTTAAAAGCCCTCTTTTAAAAAAACCCTACAATTTTCAATAGTCTGAAAATGAAAAAAGTTTGTTGGCTGATGAAAAAAGACATTTAATCTTCCTAGGAAGGGGGTTCTAGAGCATAGGTGCAGTCACAGAAAAGGCCCAATTTCATATCTTTGCCAGCTCTACCTGTGAAGTTGATACTGTCAGAGGATGACAGGACATTCAATTCCCGGCAGAAGCCACAAACTTTCTCAGCAGACTTGGTAGCAAACCTTTCCCAAGAATACTCATACACAGAGTGTTTGGCATCCAGAAAAAGAGGAGGTGCTTTAATCTTCAAAGTAGTTTCAGCTATTCACAATATCTACAGTCAAGGTGCTACGCCAGGCATCACAGAACCACAGGAAGAGAATGATCTCTGGTCTGGCTCACTTATAGACACATCAGCATGGCATTGGCTTATTCAAGCACATGGTTACATTGCATCAGCTTTCATACTACATGGCTTTGCACTCTAGTAACCCTTCTCATGATGTAACCCTTCTCATGCAGCTGTGCCATGACCAGGCATGACTGACAGTTCATGGAGTCAGCCATCATGACTTAGCATGATTTCTGCAGTTTGACCATTTTAAAACTGGGGTTCAGTCACCAACTCCTGACAGATACAACTGACTGTAGCACATCTTGAGAATCTTGGGGAGTGCATATGGCAGGCTCATATGGAGAGACACAGTTTGTCAACTTTGACCTATGCATGTAGGGGTTTACATGTGATAGCCAGCACTTTGAATTGTATTTGTAAATAGAATGACAACTAGTGAAGCTGTTGTAGCAATGGAGTCATATGGGCCCTCTAAGCAGTCCCACTTAAATATTCAGTTCTTTGCATCAGTACAAGATCTTACAAAGCTGGTGAAAAATGAATCAATATGATCTCATCTATGATATTTTTGGAACCTCTTCTCATCTACATGAGGTGAATCATGACTTGAGGGCCTAGTAGGTCATCAGATCCATGTTTTGCAAGATTGTCTTATGAATCTCCAGTTTATTAAGCTTGCTCTTTCTCCCTTGGTTTCTTTTCTCTTTCATGTCTCCTCATCTTTAATTCCATCTTTTATCTTTCTCTATCTCTTCCCCCCCTTTCTCTTTCAAGTTATCTCATTTATTTTCTTTCATTTTTAGTTCCTCTTCACATTACAATTTAGCCACTTCCACTTAGTTTCCTTATCCTACAGTACTTTTTCTTTGTCTGCTGTTTCTTAAATGGTGTATGTCAAATCTATTTCTGTTATCACTAACATCTTTACCTCCTGTCCCAGGGTTTCCCTTGCAGGTCCTTTCACTATCTTGGGAGGTATAGTATTTCTTTACATATTGCCTTTTTGTTTACCTCAGAAAACAGTTATCACGAAAGACTTTCTTCTTTTTCTCCCTTTTTCACTCCTGTTTCTCCAGTGCTTACTGAGACAGACTATGTTTATGATTTCTTGCCTTCTATGCTGTCATAATTTAGAAAGGACAACAGCATAGGGTATTACTACAATGGCCTTTGATACTTGGGAATGTGCATGGAGCAGGTGGGAATTGGCATGTTTTGAGATGTTTTTCTTGTGCATGCAATCACCCTTCATGAAGAAACTTACCATAAGACTAAATATTTCCTTCTCCTTGCATGCAGATTATCCGTCCATCCTTTAATTATTTTTGATACAGAATAAGCTTCCTAGTTGTGTTACAAAGTAATTGGTCTCTTGGCAAATCACTGGGTGAAAAGGGATTGGAGAGGTAGCCAATTTGCCTCATATTTCAGAAAAGGGAATTTCTTGGACATTCAAAGGGAAGCCTAACAGAAGGTGTTAGTCATTGATTTTCAGGGAGAGCTCTGTTCTTTGGGAATATGTGAAGTAAAATCTGGAATTATAAATGTATGTTGTCTTGAAGATAAGCCATAGTGCACTGAAGAGGGATCCCTGTATTACTGTTACTATGACTCTATTTACTCAGGAGTCTTAAACAAAGTTCATGCAAGAAGAAGCATCCATATGGCTAGAGCAGCTATCAGTTGCTACAGTCATCTGTGTCAAGTTGCCTTGTTGTCTTCTCTCTATGCTATTGCTGGCTGGTGAGCTTACTTGTTACTCTCTAAAAGCATACAGCTTCCTTTAGCAGCAGCCAAAAGGCTGAAAGATGATGCAACAAACATAGTTTCTTGTTCCTCTCTAATCTTGAAGAAGCAGCTGAACATCTCCAAAGAAGGACTGGTGAGTCTACTTCTCCAGCAGCCTGTACCCACCAAACCAAACACAGCTTTCCAGCCATGCATGGTCTCACTAGGGCATGATAAAACAGCATATTGGCAAGCATTATGTAAACATCTGACCTGGCAGGTCACAAGTTTTGCAGGCAGGCCCTGTAGTAGTGCTATTTAAAGTGGTATTCTTCAGACCAGTGCTGGTCTGTAAGCCATTAGCGGCCAGTTCTTGTCAAGTTTGTAGGAAAGAAAGAAGTATTGTGGGTAGTTCATAGATAAGTACCTGTCTGCAAGTCATCAGCTGGCAAATTTCCAGGAGAGAAGAAACAAGTGGTAGCTAATGACATAAACAGATTACCAGCCCTGGCACAAGCGGGGGGGGGGGAATGTCAGCCTTCCATCAGGTAATTTGAGAGGCACCTCCCTATAGAAACAAAATTGAGCATCCAGTACCAGATATCCCTTTTTGTTCTATTTATCTTAAAACAATGGGTGAGTAACTTCCAGAAATCTGTGTGGGCCACGCATATTTATATCAGGTCTTCAGAATGCTACCATAACTCTAATACACCTCCCTTTTTTGACATAAAATAAAATCCTTCTCACCCTCTGTGAGTCATCAGGTTTACCATGCTTGGGGGGGGCATAGTTTGCCCAACACTTTTTTTAGTGTCAAGCAAGCATAAAACAATTAAGCACCTTGGATGCTTCCCAAGATGTTGTATTTGCAAGTGCACTAGTGACATCTTGCCACCATGGTGGTGTCTTCAAAATGCTGAAGGATTTTCCTGATAAATGTAGAAGAGATCCTTTTGACAGAAGTGTGTCAGAACCAAACCAGAAGCATATCATGCCACAAATATAATGCATGCAGAAAGAACAATGAACCTTCTCTATGAACACAGTGACAGGTTATAATTTCTCCTCTTCAGATGGTGACTAGCAGCTGAACTGGAGTTGCACACTTTGAAAATTCCAAGCCAAACATGCTCACTAGTCATGTATTGTGATGGCCTATGTTTGCCTTATGTTTCCTCCTCCTCCTCCATCTCCTTTTTGTTTTGTAGTCATTAGGTGGGCTACAGTACACAGTGAATGGGACACATTTGGCTTGGTGGGTCACCAGGTTCTACAGGCCCTGGAAAGCTCATTTGTGATTTGATGTGAGATAGCGGTCATATGTTCATGGCTTTTCATCTGTAGTGGCTTCCTCACACATGTACTTCCCTCACTGTCCAGATGGCTTTGAAATTTGGGTTTCTTACTTATTTCATATGCTTTCTTGGGAGCAAATGAAACAAATAAGATGATACATTTGTCATGTATTCTGACTATGTATGTTGTCAGATGATCAGCATCTAAGTACCTGCCACAATGCCAAGGCTTTGTGAATATATCCAATACTTTTTGAAGCTACAGAAGGGTAAGCAGTGGAACATGTGAAGTCTGTCTAAATGGAATGGCCGAAGAAATCACTCCATCTCATATCCAATGGGGGTCAGTGGCATTTCTTCAGATGCCAATCAGTATCTTCACTACACAGAATTCTTCTCTTCAAGAGTGGTAACTATAACCCTTTCTTCCCCAACCTCTATCCAACCTCCCTGCCTTTCTTTCCAATAGACTTGTATGGTTCTTCAGAGTGTATGTTTTGCAGGCTAGCGTGTTCCCTGAGTTATTGCCAATAAAAATACTTTATTTCACTCTAACTGGGAGTGCTCTGTACAGTTATTAGTGGCATACATAGGTGCAAAGATCCCCAAAGTTACCCTCTTCTCGCAACCTTCTTGATTAACTAACAGTGCTCCTGTTTATGACTCATCAAGAAAGGTGAGTCAGGACAGATGCTAAAATACAGAGGGAGATGTGCATTTCTGGGGAATTCCAATGAGCTCCTGCTTCTAAGAATGACCAGAAGAGAGGAGGGCAAGTACTAGAACTGGATAGGTGTATGGATGCAGGGTTTGTGTCCAATTAGGTCTGTAGAGGCCTATGTGGGGGAGCACAGTGCGGATGTTGGGTGTTCTTTCAACATTGTGAAAGAACAATGTTACATGTCCTGATAGCCCCCATCTTGGAATATTAAATATTTCGCTATATTTAATAATCTGGCTAAGGTGGCCATCCACATGGATACAGGTAAAGCAGGGACCCCCTAAAAACCTAGGTGGGATTCAGGTATTCACCAAAGGAAGGGGCTGTGGAAATTTCCAAAAATCAACACTCTCAAGAGAGACTCAACACCTGGAGGTGAGTCAATCTCTAACCCACTCAGCAATGGCAGGTACCCTAGAGGACCCAGACCGTACCAACCCCCATTCCCTTCCTTTTAATAAGACACGTACACTCAAAGTAGATTAACAAATTGTATTGAGTACATATTCAGAAAATTGGTTATGTACAGGTTAGTAGATAAACATTATTGACAATAAAATGGCCACAACTTGCAGATGGCTGCACAATGGTTGGCAGTTACACATGGGTCTTGATCCTATCATTGACCCAACCAAGGTTGGTCAATGGCCGCTTATCGGAGACTTCCGATTCTTATGGAGGAGAGAGTTAATGGCCAAGCCATCCCGCCTGACACTCTCTCCTACCCTGTAAACAAACTAACCATTAACCATGGGAAGGGGGTGATCTCCATGAACTTGAACTTGAATTTGACAGAAACCCCCCTTCCATAACGTTGATCATGACCCATGCAATCTGCCCTACAAATTGCAATAAACAGATTCTGGAGCACCCAAGGGAGGGTGGATGGGTCTTTGGCTCTCCTTGAGCCAAATGCAGGGGACCTGCGCTGGAGCTGCATTAAATCAGCTCTATCCCAGCTCCCCAGACATCGTCTGGCTGTGCCAGAAGCACAGCCAAATGTCCTGCCTCATTTTTGGCAGGAGCCAATCGGGGTAGGGTAGGCCCTCCCTGACTAGCTCCACTTTCCCTGGCTCCTCATGGCCACTGAGCATGCCGGGAAGGAGACGGAGAGAAGATTCCAGCCCACATGGTGACCGGCCATGTGGACGCCAGATGGGGGGGCTGCCCGGAGGATTGCGGGGGTGCCTGCTGGGCCAGAAGCGGCAAGTCCCCTTGCGGACCCAGACCATACCAACCCCCGTTCCACTCCTTTTAATAAGACACATACCCTCAAAGTGGATTAACAAATTGTATTGAGTACATATTCAGAAAATTGGTTAAGTACAGGTTAGGAGATAAACGTTATTGGCAATAAAATGGCCACAGCTTGCAGATGGCTGCACAAAGCTTGGCAATTATGCATGGGTCTTGATACCATCATTGACCCAACCCATGTTGGTCAATGGCCACTTATCGGACCCTTCTGATTCTTACAGAGGAGAGAGGTAATGGCCAAGCTGTCCTGCCTGACACTCTCTCCTCCCCTGCAAACAAAGTAAAGGGGGATGATCTCCGTGAACTTGAACTTGAAAGACACCCACCTTCCATAACCTTGATCATGACCCATGCCATCCGCCACCAAAGGTGTTTCCCCATGGGAAATTGCCTTCTGCCAACCAATCCCTGCCATCAAGAGGCAGCCCTAAAGCTCCATAGAAGCCTCAGGTCAGGCAGTCAGCATCCTCTCTGGCCGTATATATGCAGCATAGGCCCCAGACATCCATCGTCCCAGCCTCATGATGATCTTTGCAGACAGACCACCTTGTGCTGCCATGGTAGCTGCCCCAATCTGGGACGAGTGGCTGTCAAACTCGTCTGCCGGCAGCCCCATTTTCTTCAGTGTCATCTTCAGCATGCTTGTGAACTGAAAGTTGGTGAGCAGGGACCCATCCAAGTGCCTGAACAATGGCTGATTTGCAGTCCCTCTGGCACTCAGGAATTCCTGCAGGATGGCCACCGGACACAGGCGGAGCCCTTGACCTTCCGCATATGCACCGATGCCCCCCTGGCCTCGTTGGTCAATTTTGAGCACTGTATGTGCAGTGTCATTTCCCCACCTTTGGTGACCATGTCCTGTAGCTGCAAGGCCCTGCTCAACACATCCTGCTTGGAGGAGCAGACTGTCTCCCCCACTCTCAGTTCCCCAAAGAAAGCTGTGGTGTATGCGGTGCTGAAGAGGAAGGCCTCATAGCTTGAATGACAGATGGCTGGCAGGGTTCCCACCATTTGTGCCAGCATGACATATGACACTGGCCGCCGGGCATCCGCTACCCTGGGCATCATCCTCTTCCAACCCTCTATCTCTTTCCTTACAATGAAGGTATCACAGGGATCACCATGGCCAGCTGCTTTGCAGAAAAAGGATATGCCCACTGCGTGCACCGAGATGGTCTTGGATGCTAAACCTTGGCCCTTCAACAAAGCCAAGTAATGCAGCACCTCTGTCTCCAATGCTGGCCATGCTGCCCCATAGCCGTGCTGGCACTTAAAGGATAAGAAATGTGATGCAACTGTCTTGTAGCTAGCCCACATCACTGGTGCCAGGGAATCTGCAATGCCCTGAATCACTGTCCCCTTCCAAGGCTCCAAATGTCGTCTGGAAATGGAACCGCTGCTACATTAGCGTCCGAGGCCAGGGTACAGAACCGCTCTTCCTGAAACTGAGACAAAGTGTCTGCTATCTTGTTATCTATGCCTGGTATGTGCCGGGTGTAGAAACTGATGTTGGACTCCAGCAAACCAGCACGAACCTGCGCACCAGCCTCATGACCCTCTCTGACCTGGAGGACTACCTGTTGATGATCCTGACCACAGCCAGATGTTTGCACCAAAAGCATACCCTTTTATCGTTGAATTCCTCACTCCACAGGGTGACAGCCACCAGAATGGGGAAGAATTCCAGGAATGTGAGGTCCCTATTTACCACTGAACCAGCCCAATCTTGAGGCCATGGTTGCGCACACCAGTGGCCATTGTAATATACCCTAAATCCCTGGCTGTCAGCCACATCAGAATGTATCTGAAGGCCCCCGCCCAACTCCAGGTGGCCTTGCCACACTGTGACCCTGTTGCACCATTCAAGGAAAGAAAGCCACAACCTCATGTCCTCTTTCACCCCCCTGGTCAAACAAATTTGGTGATGAGGGATCAATCACCTCCTGTGAGATGCACCACTCATGTGCAGAATGCCCTCCCTGGAGAAACCACCCTGCAGGTGAAGTTCAAGTGTCCCAGGAGTGAGTGCATATCCTTCAATGTGGCTTTCTCCCTCCCCAGGAGGCCACGCAGCATCACCTTCAGCCCAGCCAGGTTATCCTCTGGCAGACTGGACACCCCTAGCACCAAATCCAGCTGTATCCCCAAATACACCAGGGACATCACCGGTCCAATCGTCTTGTCCAGTGCCAACAGGACCCCGATCTCGTCGGCCATGGTCTGGAAGGAAGACAGTAGAAACCCACACTCTGGCTCCTCACCCGGCCCCATCATTAGAAAGTCATCTAGATAGTGTGTAACAAATGGGGACCCCACCCTGTGCTGAAGTGCCCATTTCAGGAACATGCTGAATGCCTCAAAGGCTGCATAGCTGATAGAGCAACCCATAGGCAGGGCCATGTCGTAATACCATTTGTCCTGGAATTTGAAACCTAGCAGGCAATGATAATCCAGGTAGATGGGCAACAGTCTGAATGCAGATTGTATTTCACACTTGGCCATGAGGGCCCCAGGCCCTCATGTCTGAAGGAGCCAGACTGCATGTTCCAATGATGCATACCTCACCGTGTAAAGCTCTGGTGGAATACTGTCTTTGATGGATGACCCTATGGGGTATGATAGTTGTTGAATGAGGTGGTATTCCCCCGGGTTTTTCTTGGGCACCACCCCAACAGTGAAATACATAGGTTGGGCATGGGAGGCTCATCAAAGGGGCCCGCAATGTGACCTGATTCCCGTTCCTTGTCAATTTTGTGAGCCAGCACCTTGGGCAACTGTGCTCCAGACTTTAAGTTGCCCGAGGTGGAGGCCTCCCTAGTACCTTCAAATGGGATGTGAAAGCCATACTCGAAGCCATCATCTATGTACACCACTGCCTCCCTGTTGGGGTAGGCTGCCAGAAGAGGTCACATGTCATCCAGCCTCACCATTGTATAGGCCATTCGATTCTCTCCCATGGCCCGTCCCGCCACCTCACTTCAAGTTGTTGGCACTGGTGCTGCTGCCAGACCCTGTCTCCTTTCTGGCAACAAAAGAGGCAGGGTGATTGTTCCAAAAGGACTGCCCTCCCCAGCCTGCCTGGAGCAATGTGCTTTCAGGAGTTCACCCCCGCAACTGTCACATGCTTGTTCAAATTGGCATGTGCACCTCCTGCACTTACGTCCATTATACTCCCAGCAAACATGCTTTTTCCCATCCTTTTTCTTGGGAACTTTGGATGCTTCCCTTTTTTCTTTCCTGTTGGGCCCTGTGGCCATCAACCAGGTAGGGTAATCAATGGTTTCCCACCTGTGCATAGGTGACCTGGATGCCTTTTTTCTGCACTCCACATCATACAGAATAGCCACCAAATCCCCAGGCTGTGTCCATACCAGCAAGACCTTATGCAGGTGGTTGATCAGGTGCCATGCACATTCCAGGAAAACCAAAGCCATTACCCCCATGATAACTGCGTACCGACTCAGCCAATTGGCAAGGTTGCACTCCAACTGATCAGAGCCCTATTTCTCACCCTCCTTCTTGTCACACTTGTGGACCCTTGCTTCCTTCACTGGAGGAGGTACAAGCAAAAAGACACCCACATAATACCCTTGAAGGATCTTGAAATGGACCTTTCAATCCAGGTGCCCCCCCCCAGTGGGTCCTCTTTGGACATGGCTTCCTTGAGTTCCTCCCTTACTGCGTTCTTACCTCCAGTCTTCTTTTCCAGCTCGGCTTTTGCCCTGGCTTTCCACAAACTTAGGGCCCACCCCGGCATGCCTGGCTTGAAGGCCCCCTTTCCCCTGTACCTGAATTTACTGCAGTCCTCCTCTGAAGACTCACTTGAGGAGGAACCAGAGCTGGACCTTGACTCACTGCATCTGCAAGACTTCCGGCACTTCCGTCTCTGTCTCCACCCACTTCCTTATCTGCTACACCACCAAGAGGAGGAGTCCCATGAATCCGATTGCCTGGAATCCCTGGAGTCACTCATCTCCCTGGATCAGGATCACCAAGACTGCCTGCTGTAACTTGCTGCAGCCATGCTGGATGACGTGACTGGCTCTTCCCCCTTCAGTTGCATCCACTGTAATGATGGGGAGGGTCTGGGACCCTGCCTGCACTGGGGGTTAAACCTTGTCCATCCACTGCATCATGACAGACAATGCCCCATAACATCAGCTATACTGGGTGCAGGAGGAGCAAAGGCCTCAATGGGGGTTCTGGGTTCCAGCAATGGCTTGGTGGTATTGACTGGCACCATCCCTTGGTCTGTCTGGGTGGGCTCAGCCTCCTATGTCACTGGCTCAGTGTCAGATGGGGGTTGTGCCTCGGTGTGATGTCACTTCCTTGTGACCTTCTTTGGCCCCATGACTTCCGCTCAAGCTACCACGGGGTGTGTCAGGCCTGCCTGTCAGTGAGGGAGCTCCAAAAACCCAGAGTCCCCCCAATCCTAATGGGAATACGTATGCTTGTGCTGATATTTTTATTGAACAGAGACCACCAATCCATGGTCCGATGCCCTGCTAAAACAACAAAAGGGGGGAAGGGGATGGATGGAGGTAGTCAGTGATCCCCCTTTTTCCCCCCTGACATACCACCCCATGATTGGGATGGAGTGCTAACTGGCCTGCTGAGCTGGCTTGCCATCTGCCTGGGAGCCAGCCAATAGTTTGCTTCCCTGCCCCACTGCTGGGGTGGTTGCGGCCACTGGAAGGCCTGCCAGCCCAATAGGCAAGCCTGCCAGCCCACCCACCACCGGAGGGATAGGGGTGGCTACAGCAAGCCTGCTGGCCCTTTTGGCAAGCACACTGTCCTGCTGAAAAAAGGAAGAGGGTGGCCTCTGCAAGCCTGCCAGCCCATTTGGCCAAGCCTGCCAGCCGCCTCCCGGCTCACTCACCCCGCCGTGGCCTGTTCCCCCACTTTCATGCCATTCGGCACCACCGCTGGCCCCCCAATCCCCATTGCAGCCGTGGACCACTTCCTCGTTGCAGCCGCGGCCAGCCACCGAGGCACATGCAGCTCTAGGTGGACACCCTGCTGCCACCGCCTGTCCACCACCTCCCCCTGGGGCCCCACCCCTGCGCTGCCACCACCATCACCCTTAGCAGTGACACAGTGAAAAATGGGCCTCATGCTGCTGCTGCTCTTCCCCCCCATGGCTGAGCAGTCCCTCCCACCATGGGCTAGCCACTGCCGCAGCCTGGATGCTCCCAGAACAGCGTGGGGAGGAGGAGGAATGAATAAGGTCCTTACATTCCAAGGAGGGCCTAGTTCCAATGCCCACCCTTGCCTTGCTCCCCAGCCTCCTCCTGTTTGGCTCTCCTTGATCCAAATGCAGGGGAGATGCACCAGAGCTGCCTTAAATCAGTTCCATCACAACTCCCCATATGTCATCCGGCCATGCCGGAAGCGTGGCCGGATGTCCCACCTGTTTTTTGGCAGGAGCCAATCGAGGTAGGGCAGGCCCTCCCCGATTGTCTCCAGCTTCCCCGGCTCTTCCCGGCCACCAAGCCTGCCAGGAAGGAGATGGAGAGAAGATGGCGGCCCCCATGGCGACTGGCCATGTGGTTGCAGGATGGGAGGGATGCCCCAAGGATCACAAGGGTGCTCGCTGGGCTGCAAATGGGCCCGCTGGCAAGTAGCAAGGCCCCTTATGGCTTCTATATTGGATTTTCTTCTCTTTTTCCCTCCAACAATTGACCTTAGCTGTTTCCTATTCAATTCCAAAGTATCGCTCATTAACTATCATTAACTCTTCTGGTGTACCCTTTGTTCTAACCTGGGAACCTCAGAGGACCAGTGTTATTTCACTTACAACTCCTATCCCTGTAGGGAAATTGTCAACCTAAAACACCACCAAATCTGGCACAGTTCAACTTCTCCACTCAACATCAGACAATCTGGCCAAGCTCACAGTTCCACTTCCTTCCTCCATGCTGCTGGTTTGTTGTGCACCCTCAGAACACAATTCTGTGACCCTGTTGTTTCAGGAATCTCTGCTATACAGAACAGGTGTCATATTACCTATTATCTCCTCACTTGATTCTTCTATCTAAATACTTCCTACTTTTTTCGTTAGCCTTGTGTGAGTGTTTGAAGCCTGAGTTTTTGCATGAGTGCTGTGATATTATTTTCCAAGATCATTTAATTATACCTTTTGGCTTAGAGTCTCTTCCTTAATACCAATATACATAGGTCTGAAAGTTCCTGCTGTTTCCCACTCCTTGCATTGCCAAGTTGAGGGTATTACTTCCCCATCTAAATAGTAGTTTGTAAGGGGGTACTCACAGACCCTCTCCCCCAGCAAGTGGACTTCAACTTGTTGATATTATGATATTATGTTGAGCCCCTCCCAAATGGTGTGCCAGAAGAGTGGTTCTGTTGGATGATTGTTTCATCTTTTGCAGGCAGAGAAGACGTATATTCCTTTGTGGCCACAGCTTCATACACTGGGTAGTGAACAGTGCTTAGCAGGTTGCTCTTGAGACACACCTGAGGAGTTGTCTATATGAGGCCAAAAGAAATGGATTGCTCTGCAGTAATAGCAAGTAACAGCAGCTATGACTTGTCTTAATGGTTTTAGAGCCCCCATAAACTTTACATTCTCTCTACCCAAGATGGCGGCCATGAGTGAATTACTCACATTTTTAAATCTGCTGCTGTTGAACTTTAAAAAAAAAAAAGAGAGAGAGAGAGAGAGAGGGAGAGAGGGAGAGAGAGAGAGAAAGAGAACAAAACCCTATTTTCTCACCTGAGCAATTGCTCACTGAGGCAGAAATTGGACATGGCAGCAGCAGGCACTTGCCCTGTTGGGAAGCCCTGCCCGTCATGCTCATCTGGCCAATCTGGTTTGTACTTCCTGTTGTATGGGAAAGCAATTCATATTGCACATTCCCCTCAGTGTTTTTTAAAAACTCAGAGGAAATCCGTGAAGGCTTTTCCTGCAGAGTTTTTCCCATTCTGGGGCCCCCTCCTTCACAATATTACTATTAGGACAGGCTGTCTTCTTCCTTGCATTCCATGAGGAGTATTTTTGCCATTTAGACCCCTTACAAACTACTACATGGGTTTGTCATGAATTGTCATCATGGAGTGATTTGTATGATAGGCAGTGGCATAGTATCATGCTGTCACTGTTTCTAGAGCAGTATCACAGACTGAAGTTTGTTACCTTGCTGGGAACTATTTGGGTTTGCTAAAGAGAGAGAACTTCCTTCTGCAAATGGTAAAGAATCTGATTTGGATCAGGGAACTATGGTGAGGTTATTGGTCTCATTAGCCCTGTTGCACAGAAGGATTTTATAGAGGAAGAATGACTGAAATATTTGGATAGGATTGGATAAAATGGTACCGCTTTACTTTCCTGCCTCACCCGGGGGTCTGTTACAATCATCTGGAATTGTTTAAAAATGATGGGCTGTTTATCTAAAAGCAAGAGCAGTTATCACCTCATCATCACCCCTCCAATAATGAGGTGACATACTTTTGGCCCACTGAGGATAACAAGCAAATATGTATGTGTGTGTGGGGGGGGGGGGGAGAGAGAGATTTCTGCTAGTGTAAATGTTGGATAGTGTACAAAGGGACAATTGCATTCAACCTGGTGATTTCCCAGAATGGCGTCTCAGGTTTTGGGACAGAGATGGAAAACACTAGTCCCTGGGATTGCTCCATATCAAACCTCCCTTAAAAAATATCAGGGCTCAAAGCTGGGGTCATGAGCTGGGAAGGTTTCCATGGGAAAGAAAATTGCAGGCTAGAACCAGTTACAGACTAGAGGTAAACAGCCTGAAATGGAGCTCAAATGGCCTGCCCAGTAAGGAGGGAAACACATTCCAGACTAAGAAAGACCCCACTGCAGACCTGGTTTATAAGTACAGTTGTCCCTTCACATTCGCTGGGGTTTGGTTCCAGGACTCCCTGTGAATACCCAAATCTGTGAATACTCAAGTCCCATTATATGCAATGGCATAGCAAAATGGTGTCACTTATATAAGATGGCAAAATCAAGGTTTGCTTTTTTGATTATTATTTTTTAAAGAATATTTTCAAACCGTGAATACTTAAAACCGTGAATGCCAAATCCGTGAATGTGGAGGGACAACTGTACAATAAAATGAGATCTGTATTTTACCTCGTTATGTAAGTCTACCCTCTTTATTCCTAATGGATATGAAATAGACTGACTTCTGTTGGAATTAGAAGACTATTATAGATCGACCATGATTGTCATTCCAGCAAAAGTATTGCTACATCTTCATCTGAAAGCAAACATATGATACATGTCTATTTTTCTATTAAATCAGGAGCTGCTTTTAGTCCCAATTTTGAGGGAAAGCAGGAAATAACTATTATTACCTTACTACAGCTTATCAAATTGAAATTGTATTTTTAAAAAATGTTCCCCATTATTTTCTCCTTGCAAAATTAGTCATCTGTTTCATTATAGAAGCTCACACTTTTCCAGGTTTAAAACAATCCTTCAACAAAGTCTTTCTGGCAATGCCCTACATCAAAGGTGTTTTATGCACTGCATTTCTGCACTCTTCATTTTATACTCAATGATATTGATCCTAGTAGAGCTCATTAATTTACCTGCCACAAAGAAAGATTTTATTCTAAGTGTCTGGGGACAGGGCTTAAAATCATGTTGAGTTCACTGGACTATAGGGATTGCTGTGTTTTCCCACTAAAGTAGGTGTTTTATCAAAGGTCAGATTAGAGTATAGACCAGGATAATTATATCAACAGAGGCTAGACACACTGATAGGCCATTACAGTGCTCAGATAATTGGCAAGTGTTGAGGGTTTTTTGCCATTAGAACTGTATGTTTTCTTTCAAAAATATTGTTTGCTCAGACTTGGAAATGGACTATAACACTCACAATGGAAGAATCTATTAAGGTTGCTGAGTTAGCCCAAATGACCAAGTTAATGTGGCAAGTCAACTGAAGACTTTTTGAAAGATTGGAAACCAGTTATGATGTATTTTTTAAGCAATAAGAAATACTAGCTGTGCCCAGCACAATATCTTATCTTATCTTGCTTATCTTATCTTATCTTATCTTATCCGTTATCTTATCCTGCTCCTCCAACATGCTTCATGCGGGGGGTGGGGGAGAGATCATGTTCTACCACTTCCTGGGGAAAGGAAGCCCAGTCAGGATTTACTTCCAAGTATACTCACCTGGATTATGGCATGGGCCCTCAAGGCAGCTGTGAGAAATCCGGCTCTGGTGGTATGTGCAGGTTTCAGCTGAACAGCCTGGGGATGAGGTGGGGGGGGGAGAAAACTTTTCTCGTGAGTAAACCGATATGGACCTTCCTGGTGGCACAGTCGGGAACTGCAGCTACTGGAAGTGTTCCACATTGTTTACACTCCTAGTGTGTTGATTGACTGGCCAACAGAGAACTTTGATTGGTTGGGAAGTTTCCTAAGTGGCCAATCAGCACACTGGGAACAGCAATATACCTAAGAGTTTTATATAGCTAGATAATGATTGAATAATCTATGGTTACGGTTATTACAAATGTTGGTAGGTTTATTTAGTTGGATCTGCAATGGTAATGGCAGAATAATATTTTTGTTTCCTTTCCCACCTAATATTTTCATTAAAGTCAGGATGGGGGTGGGGTGGGGGGCAGAGCCCTACTATGTATTATCTTTTTTGTCTTTTTGTCCTTTCTCCATTTCTTGTTCTTTATCTCTCTTTTTTCCTTCTTTCATTTTCTTTATTTTTTTAATCCCCCACAGAATGGCTGATCAAGGAGGTTATTGCAGTTGTATATGGGAATCTTGTGTTCATAGCTGGTTTGTATCAAGGTACAAGAAACTCTTAAACTCACAATACAAATTACACTAAGTGTACAGCTGTAGCTGGAGAGACTAAATACAGGTTCTGTTTGTCTGAATTTATGAACTTATGAATTGATGATATTTAAGGATGTAAAGTGCAGCCCCTAAAGCTTGCATGGAGCACAACTTGATTTTTGTTCCCAATGAGCTTTTATAAGAAACTCAGAGAAGGCTACTGAGGGAGAATGGAAGATATGGAAGAGGAAAAACTGTGAAGAGAACATAGCAAGAGTGTGTGAATAAGAAATACCAGCTAGAAGGCAGATCTGCAGCTAATATCCACAACACAGCCTTTATCCAGCAGCAGCTTTGTGGCCAGAGAGTGGCATGATAAGGACTAGAACTCTGTTTCAGCCCATGGATTCATAGTACCAAACAGGCCCAATACCCTAAGTAGATATGTGCGGGCCATTCACACTACAGCTTTACAGTATTTTTTGTCATTCCCTCCCCCCCCCCAAAAAATGTACTGTATTTTCTTGATGGTAGATGCAGGAATAAGGGGACCAGACACAAATAAAAAGACCACACATATAGCTGGGATATAAAGGGCCACATTTATTTAGCTATAACCTACTTAAACCCATTCTGAGAGATCTGCAATGAGGAAGCAACCTAGTGAGAGAATTGCTGGGGCAGGAGATCAACTCCAAGATCGCTCCCCACCAACTTCCCTTGGGTGAAAACTCCTGAACCCCAGGGAGAACCCATAAACTGGGTTGCTCCCCAGTTAGTCCACACCTGGAAGGCTGACCCAAAAGTTGCTCCCTCAATTTGCATGAATTAAAGGGATGGGTTTACCCCTCAGGCCAGCCCCAAAGGAGGTCAAGTTTCCCACTCCTCAGGAACTAAAGGGGTAGTGCCAGCTCCCCTTTTCATCTCCAAAAGGGGGAGGTGCCAAAGGTGCTCACCAAACTACCAAAATCTCCCTCTCTATCTGCCAAGTGACCACCTATTTAAGACACCACCCCAAGCCAATTGTCAAGTCCACATCCATAGTGTGGGGTAGGCAAAAAGACTTTACTTTTTGCCAAGTAAAAGGGCAAAAATTCCTACCCTGCCCCAAAGCGAACAATTAAATCACACTGATTCAGTGGCGGGAAGGTAGACCAATCTAAGCGACAAAAAGGAGGAGGTAGAGGGGGGGTGAGCTTAAATCCCTTCTAGCCCCATCCTCTGCTTTCCTGGCAACAGCCCAGGAGCTGAGGCAAAGTTATAGGCCTCCATCCTGCACTCCCTCAAAAGGGGTTCCTACAGCACAGTTGTGACTGCGCTGGAACCCTATTCTTTAAAATCTTGAGATCACGCAAATGTCTTTAGAACACTTTGTTTTGTAACCCCCCCAAAACAAAAACCAATTGTATTTCTGTAATTTGTCAGCACAATAATTATTTAATCATCCAGTATCTTTGTTGGCTCAACAATATAAGTACAATTGGGGGTGCAGAACCCCTATGAAATTGGAAAGTCTGCAAATTTCTCTACCCCCCCCCATGTATTTAACACACACACACACAATACCTGTACTGGTGAGGTGGCTGGGCCTGGCCACAAACACATTCCCTTGCTTGCTCATTCACTCACTTTGGCAAGAGGGGGAAAGGGGATGAGATGGGGGGGGGAAGGAGGAGAGAGAAAGAGGTCATCCATCCCATCCCTTTCCCCCATGTGTCTGTGTGAGTGAGCATGCTCTCCCTCCTCACATTCCCCTGCCCTTTCCTCTCCCCCGAACGCACCTGAATGTGCAAGGGAACATGTCCCCCCTCCCTCCCTCCCCACACTGCTCCAATCCCTTCCCTCCCCTGGCCATCAAAGCAAGCAAATGATCAAGCAAATGCGTGCATGGCCAGATCCGCCCACCCCTCCAATTTGAGTTCATCCTAGCGACACTGGTGTCACTGAAGTCCCTGCTAAAAGTGGTGTAGGGCAGCAGTGGAGGTGGCAGACAATTTTCATATACTTGCATTCCCCAACGCAGTGATCAGAATTTTCAGAATAGATCAGAAATCTTTACTAGCACAGAAATCCAGAAAGCATACCATAAAAGGTTGTTGCTGAGAATTATAACTTAGAGGACACACATTATAATAAAAGCATATTACAGTCTATACAATCTGGCAGGCTTCAATACTATTGGTCACCCTTCATCCCTAACATTACCTTCCCATACCATGTCCAGTCCCTTTTTCCAAAGCTGATATTGCAACTGCAGGCTTATTTCCCCACTGCCATTGGAAACCATTATTACGCCCTTCCACAGTTGGCAAAATCCACTCGTTAAAAAGTACAGAGAAATGAAACACAGTTAACAACATGGTTACAAAACAATATAAAAAATGTCAGGAACAAGCAACTTCAGGGGCCAATCCTAACATCAATAGAGCAATCCACGAATAATCAAATACATGAATACTTAACCTGCATTGGCAGAGGGCTGACTGTATACATAATCAGATGTCTTAGAATAAAGAAAGGTTGAAATGAAAAGCGAAAATCTATCTTTTTTTTTAACTTAACATAAGCACATTTCTCTAACCATTCTCCATGCTTTCCCAAGTAAAACTTTGTCAGGACTGTATTGTTTGAGATAATAACACTTTAATTAGCAATGACCGGGGGCTTTGCTATTTAACATTCTGTCCCATTCTGAAAGTATTCCAACTATATTGTTTTAATTCCACACTATATGTATAGACACCTCCACAAGAGTTTCATACACGAAAGTACAGTGATATTCTACTAAAAATGTTCTGCAGGAAAGAAAAATGTATTTGACATAGCTTTATGAATGCATTTGAGAGCTTCAGCATCTTCAGAAATATTTCTGCTTGTATGACATTGAAGGCTTGAATCATGATCAAAGGTCAGTATAAATGAATACGTATGAATATGACTTCTGGGAAACAGAAGCATAAACATAAACATTTCCAGTAGCTACATGACTTCAATACAAGCTGAATTCAAACAGGCATCAGTGAGAGAAATTATGTGGCAAAGCACTATGAAAAGCTGATTTGGCTTTAACTTAAAAGTAAAACCAATTAACTGTGAAGCTGATCTCTAAGTGGACATCCAGTGTTAGTGTTACTTCTGCTCAAGGGAAACATCTATAAGGTTTTTAAGAGAAACTACATGAATCATGATCAAATTGGTGAATTTTCTCAACTAGAGCTAGAAGTAGTATATTATAGGTAAAAATGGTACCTGCAAATGTGTTCTTTGGAAGGGTTGATGAAAATATAATTATACATCCTTTTAAAAGTAATGTAACAATTAGTAATACCTTGTGTGTGTGTGCGTGTGCACACACACATGCATGCACATGCACGCACATGTGTAAAGCTCACTACTTTTCCTCATCACCTTTTAGGGGCACAAATACTTTTGGCATTTCTCTTTGCCAGCCTTTCTCAACCTTTTCTCCTGGAGGAGCCCATGAAATAATTTTCAGGTCTTAGGAAACCCCTACATAAAAATTATACCCACAGCTCCCTTAAAAAAAAAAATACAGAAACTGAAAAAATAGATGCTTATAATATTCCACATTGCTAGCAATACTTTTGATACTTAAAAGTAACAGGCTTGAAAAAGCATACTGGCAGATAAGTATTTATAATGTACATTAAAATACTGACAAAATATACTATAAAAATGCCAAAAAAGGTAATCTATAATAAAAATAAATTAAATGAAAGACAAATATATTTATTGTGACACATTATTAAATCCTCAAAAATGTCCTGTAGTTTGAACCCATTCCTTTGTGTCCTTGTCTCTGGAGCAGCAGAAAACAAGCTTTCTCCATCCTCAGTATTACATCCCTTCAAATATTTAAACATGGCTACATCACTGACTCTGAGACTGAGCTCTAAGCAAACAGTTTGCAAAAAGCAGCAACTAAGCAGCCAGGCTCAGGATGTAGCTTCCTGCCAAGCCAGCATCATGGTAAATGGAAGGCTTTTTTTCAATAATATGGGAGTTGGTCAGTCTATTCATGACCCCCACATTCAGTTACCAGACCTACAGTTTAAGAACCTTTTGTCTATAATGACTCATTTACTGTAATGGCTCTGCCCTCTCCAAATCTGTTTTTTTTTTAAAAAAAAGCCCTGGTCAGTTTATCCTGCTTGGGTAAGAGCTGTACAGTATTGCAATTCTCTTTTCATTGTTCTGAATTTTTTTAAAAAAAACCTCATTTTGCATTTGTACCTTTAAATCACACCTTATTTTGCATTTGTACCTTTAAATCAGTTTTATGCAAACTAGCATCCTCTTTTGTCCTCAGTTCTGACAAACAATAAGAGCTCCTGACTGCTTGCAGGATGCCTACTCAGTTGGTGTGAAAACTCATTCCTCCCTTCCTCCCCTTTGATTAGCACATCTAAGGCAGAGCAAAAGCTGGGATGGAGAGCAAGATATTTGGCTTTGGCATTTAACTTCCTTCTCCCCCCCCCCCGCCCATAAGAGGCCACTTTGGAGGTGTTGGCGTGAAAACTCATTCACACACACTAATTCCTCCTCAGCTTTTTTTCTTTTGTGGAGGGGAGAGATAAACCACTTCTCTGTGATTTTTTTTAAAACTATTTTCTTGAAGAACCCCTGGTGATCTCTGGGAGAACTCTAGGGTTTGGCAGAATCCTGGTTGAGAAACGCTGTTCTATGTCATTGTCATTGTGATTGCTGTTTTACTTTCTCAGAAGGATTTGCTTCCCAAAAAAATCTCCAAATGTAATGTGACAGCCATAGGCAATGGAACAAGCAGCAAGAAAACTGAATAATAGTAATGAAGAAGGTTGGGACAATATGTTTAAAAGTCACAATATTGATTCCTTTTGAAAAGGTTTTTTTTTTTTTTTTTGTTATTTCAGTTATGTTATCAAGGGGAGCCCTCTTAATAACAATCAGATCTCTTCCAGAGCAAGAGCTGAAGTAGATTTTCAGACTCTTATTCAGGCAAATATCTTGATTTTTTTTTAAAAAAAAAAATCTACTGAAGATTGTAGGGAAACACATTTCAATAAATGTGATGTAAGGGTTAGCATGATTCACTGGCACTTGGAAAATCCAAACTGAAGTTCTCAACACACTCCATGCCCTTGAGTCTCTCTCAGCCTGATTATCTCATAAGGCTGTTGTGAGGATAAAACACACTATATTGCTTTGAGCTCATTGGAGAGAAGACAGGCTGTAAGTGTAATTACTTCGATGATATATAGTTTCATGATTTTTTTTAATATAGAAGACTTTAACATTTAGGTGGAGGACCTGGGGAAGCTTATGTGCATGGAGATCACTCTGCATGGGTGTGGGTGCAGAGACAAGGCTGAAGTGAGCTCTGTACCTAAAGGATGGAGCCAGATTCTGTCACATCTGTTGACGTGGCTCATCAACTTGTCATAGATTTCTTTGCCCCTCTGTCTCATAAAGAGAGGTAGAAGGAACAATATACAAAAGCAGAGCTGCAGCTAAAAAACATCTGTTGTGGACAAAAAATTGCATACTTCTGGTGAAAAACCAAGAGAGTCCAAAATGTCTTTGTTGCTTTATTTAAAATTAAACAAAGTTGCATTTTAAACAAAGAAATAAACAATTAGGACACAGAGCTCTCATCTCTGCTCTGTGTCTCTCAAAAGGTTCCCTCAAACTGCTGGGAATATGCAGCTAACATACACTGAATTTCCCCCTCCTTTATAGTAAAAACTCTTATCAAACTCTTAAAGACAAAGAGCTGCCCCTGGTTTCTCTCACTTATTTTTTAACCTTGGAAACCAGGCACTGACAAGAAAACATGCTGTCACCTCACTGATTTATAACCTTAGCAAGGCTAACTGACTCTTTCTCTTTTGCCTAGTTAAAAATTATCTTCAGGTTCTCATGGATTTTAACTATAACACCCATTTTCCCTGATAGATTCATGGTCCAATAATATTCTATCTGTTTTTTCCCTTCACTCAAGTACCATCTCCAAGGAGGGGATTGAGTATAGGTGAAGTGAGATTGTGTGTGTATGTGTATCTGTTCATGGTATAACATGTGTAATGGCCAACAGACAGTAACATTAACAATAGCTTGTATGTACCCATTCTAATGTGTAATACTGTGACATGATTCTTCTGCTAGTTTCCACATTTTTTAAAAAAACTGCTATTAAAGATAAGAAATAGGCCTATCAGGCTTTCCCCATTCACTTCCCTCCCACTTGGTCTGTTGACAAGCCTAGGCTCATGTTATAGTCACTCCATAGTGAACATGCATTTGCCAATTGTTCCTAAGCAATAATATTCAAAAACATGAAAATAAGAACATCATTCACAATTCTGAAAGTTTTGTACTTGGAATGCATTGCAGTGTGTGGAGAAAATCTAATTTTTGTTTCACAACCCTAGTATTTCTACAGATTTGAAGCAGAGTAATGAATACACAAATTCCTATTTAGATAAAATAATGTGCAAAAAAAGTTTCTTAATGGCCTTAAGGAATGCTTTGAACTCATTAACAAAATAATGGAATCTTGCCCCAGAAAAAAAGAGATATAGCAGAGTGCATATTTCTTATGAGGCTGATACTGAGTACTACAGATAACAGCTGGGGTTTCAATGTGCAAGGCAATGAAACCAGAAGCATATCTTTTTTTTTTTAATGGCTTTCTTTTAGGATAAAAACACAGCCAGGAAAAATATGTTAGCATATTTGTCAGATTATGCTAATTACTTGTCAAATTTGTCAGTTACATCAATTTTGTCTGTCAATTATTAGTGCAGATGCCATGGGGCATATTTGTGAATATGCTCAAGACACATGCCAAATTAAGGAAATATTTATATCTTTATAATTTCCCCACTTCCATTACTATCACCATCATCATACATGGCAATTTATAAGTCCACCTAAACATCATAGTTTTCTGCCCCAAGGAGTTTACAATTTCAGTTGCAGTTGCCGGATGGGATCAGGGGAAGAGAGGAGTGAAAATTGGGAGGAACAAAGCAAAGGAGAAACATTAGAGATACAGGAGAAACAAATTGAAAGGCTGACTGTAAGGAAACACTATGTTAGTTGATAAGTTTTTATGAACAGCAAATTCCCAGGTACCATGTAACTCACCCCGATGACCTAAAGAACTTCATACAGCTTGGGCAGCTGATCTATTGAAACATTGTTTAAGTAATGTTGGGGTGTCATCATGGGTGTGGATGTTTAAGGGGGCTTAGGTGTCCTGACTCTGGTTGTTGTGGGCTTAAACCTAGGGTGAACTACTTTTGTAGCCCTAACCTCACAACAGAGGAAAGACCTATGTGGAAACAGCTCCTGCAAAAACGTTGAATAAATCACTTAAATGTGAGTATGCTGCAACCCCAATGTTAGGGGTAGGCAGGGGAAGCCCCCAGGCTTGGGGGGGAAGAAAGGGGGACCCTCTAAATTCAACTCTTGAGGGAGAACTGAGGAAGGAAAAACAGCTTCCTGATCAGCATGCATTACCTGCTGAAGGATGGAAAATGGCTGCGAGCCAACAGAGTGAAAAAGAAAGTGAAAGAGAGGCCTGGCTAACTGTGAGTACCACTTGTAAACAGCAAAAGGAAAAAATAAGACTTGGGAGGTTGAGGAGACAAAGGCAATATGGAAAGTTTAATGGAAAGTTTAGAGAGCTTGGAGGAAAAACAGCCCCAGGGGCTGTTTTCCCCTGTGTGGATAAGACTGCAGTGGGTACTGCTGTTGTGACTGAGGAACCAGAGAAAAGTCAGATTAAAAGCAATTTATTGGAAGAAATGTGTGTCTTTAAGATGAAGGTTTCAGAAAGGAAAAAAGGCTTGGCTGCTCCACTTGATTTGCAAACAGAGAAGGCTGCAAGCATGGGCATTTTTGCAGAAAGGCTTTTTCACCCCAGAACAGAACCTGAGGAAAGTAAAACAAATGGGGACTTGAGGAATGTTTTTTCCCAACCTGAGCAGTTTAAAATACAAATAGAAAAAGGGGCAAATACCACATTAATCTCACAAAAAGGAAAGGCCATTTATGTAGAGAATTTTAACAATGATGAAAGCAAAAAGAAAGACTGTTTTCCTTCAGAGTTTCCTTCCCACTTTGCAAGTCAACTAGGAGAGGCTGAGGAGGTTTCACCTACAGAAGCTATTGTTGTGGGGGAAAGTCAGGAAAAAGATTCAGCTGAGAGTGCTTTTTTAGAACCTGAGAAACAAAATAAAAAAACAGAAGGGACACCTGTGACTGGCACACCAAGCACTAAAGATATCAGATCACTTGGCCTAAAGAATACAGCCAGGTTAGAAGAAGAATTTTTTGCCCCTGAGAAGACAAAATTAATGGGAAAAGCAGGTTTGGCACAGAAATGTTTTTCAAAAAAAATAGAAAATATTGGCTTCAAGCACAGACAAGAGAGAAGTCACAATGCGAATTTGGGCTGTTGGCAAGGGCTGTTAGGAGGTATGAAGGAGAATGCCCAGACTGGTCAAGAAGAGATAAACCCCTCACGAAGTGTGCAGGAAAGCCAAGAACAGGAAACACCTGAAGAAAATGAAGACAATTCTCCAATAATAGATGTACAAGAATTTCTGCTTAGGGTTTTTGTTTTGGATAAAAATACTGGATCCTTTATTATGAAAAAAGAGGAAGCACAAGAATTCTTTAATTTTTCAGATGAAGTGCTGGAAAAAGCATATCCCTTTTTACAGTTGGATCTAAATGTATCTGATGAAGAGAGCCAAGATTCAAATTTATGTGTGGAAAAAAACAGGTTATTAATTAGTATAGAATACTTTTCTGAATTGTTCCAAGAATTAGAGGAACAAGGCAAGGTGTTCTTCAACACACCCCCTCAAGAGAGAAGTGAGGCTGATTATGATGAATTAGTCAGAAAGGTAAAACTTACAGTAGAAAGTGCCGAAGCTGTGCATGAGCTAGCAAAAATCGTGGAAGAACAACAAGAATTTTTATGGCAAAGAACTCATGAACAGAGAGCAATGAGGAAAAGAGATGGAAAAAGAAAAGAGGAGCAGGCCGCTACTATGGGCCCGGATAAACATTCCGGAAAGGAGGAACGAAATGATCCTGACCAAGCACCGTCAAAAAGGAGGAAGGAAGATGGAGGAGAGGAGAACTGTGGGATCGAGGAAGAGGCAGAAGTGGAAGAAAGTGAAGGCTCCTCATCCGATTCCTCAAATGAAGAAAATGACGGTGATTTCCAGAGCATAGATGATGGCGAGAGGAGTGACGAAGACTCCATGTGTTCGGATTCCACATACGGAAGACAACAGCGAGAGACGCGTGAGAGGACAATTAATAGGATATGGACTGAAACTTTACATACTCCTTTTATGAAAGTGGCTAATATTATTTTACCAAAACAGTTTGAACAACATGATATGTTAAGGCTTTGGGGTTTTGTTGTAGACCATATAAATTTACCATTGCCTAAAAAGAGACTCCCAGATTTGCGGAAATTTAGTCAGGACAAGATATGGGCCTGCCTAGAGAAAGCTTCGAGACTGCTGGAGAAAATCCTGTCTGGTCTAAAGGTACCCGACTCTGAAGAGCAACAAGCTTTTGCAAAGGCTTTGGCCTTAAGAGCTATACACAGGTTGCTCCTGAGGAAAAAACCGAGAACGTCGACCAGAGGGTTTCCTGATTGGTTAAGAGAACTCCAGTTGATTAAAAAGTTCCAGAAGATCCGCAGAGCATGGGAAGTCTTACCAGATGGACAGGAATCCATGATCGTGGAGAAGATAGAGAATACAAAAAAGAAAGTATCCAAGGAAACTGTTTTGGAATGGTTTTCTATTATTATCTCAGACCTGCGGCACAGGCTCAAGATTATGAAGCAGAAGGAGGAGTCTCGACTGCCTGGGAAGGCTTTGGCAGTGGAAGAGGAGGCCGATCCAGTGGTGCGTCCAAAGAAGACCACACCCAGGGCAAGGAGAGAGAAGATCGGGAAAGATGTCCCTGACCATCTGGAAGGATGTTCGGCTCTGTCTGCTGTGTCGGGGGTGAGCGCTACGGTGCCACCCCCGTCAACTGGTGAGGCCCAAAGAAGGGGAGAACAAACTAAAAAAGGGGAGGAAGGAATGGAAAATGGAGTGGTTGGGAAAGAAAGACCAGAAACCTTAAGTGATATAAGTGGTTCTGATCTAGAAAAAGAGGCTCCAAATGCTGTAAAGAAAAGAACAAGGTGGAGTGACTTCATGGGGATAGATGCTGATGAAAGGGTGGAGAGGCAATTGTGGGACAAGGAATTGGGAGGGGCAGGAGGAGGGGATTATTTGCCTCCAGAAGTAGATACTGCTTTTTCTGGTTCTTCTTATCTGTTAAGGCAACAGCGAGCATTCGCACCGAGGATGGGAGTGATCTCCACCAACCAGAAAGACAGACAGGAGAAACTTATAAGGGACTTGAAGGAGGATCAGCGAATGAGACTGGTGATGAATGAAGATGTGACCTCCTCCTATGGACATCCTTTGAAACATCCGTTGGAAAAGGAAAGACAAAATAAAAATCAGACTTACGCAGGGGTGACGAGGGAGGGAAACTCGGGAAACTCAGGAAGGCGATGGCTTTTGGGAGAAGAGAGGGATTGGAGGGCCAGGAGGGAAGAAGAGGAGGAGGAAGCTTACCTCGATAGGGTTTTTGAAAACCTGTCCAGTGAAAGAGATCCCAGACAGCGGTACGTGGCCCGATTCAGGTATAAAGGAGAGGATCCTGAAAGGGAGGCTAGTCAATACATCTCAGAAAAGGTGCTCAGGGATGCGTTAGGCTACAGAGGGGAGGAGGCAGAAGATGTGGTGGCCGTTATACAGTTACTGGGGTCAAAAGAGACAGACGTCTGTTTAGCTTCAGAACTAGCGTATCGCAATTTTTGGGCCAACTGCAAGCGAGCAAAACAGCAGGACCCTAATTTGTTGAAAGCCTATGAGGTAGTCCCTTTGTTCCGAAGTGATACCAAAGTCCTTACCATTAGTTTTAGAACAACCACAATACCCAAAGAGGATGTAGCTCAGTGGGTCTCAAAATATGCCACCATCCTTTCAGGACCTGAAAAGGTAAGAGATACCGCTGGTTTCTGGAATGGAGAGTACCGCTGTATTGTATCTTTCAAGAATGATGACCCTCAGTTCAGGAGAGGCAAAATCCCCAAGTATTTTTTCCTAGGGGCTGACCGAGGAATCACCAGATACAGCGGGCAGCCAGCCGCCTGTTTTCAATGCGGCTCTTATGAGCACCAGAGGCGTACTTGTCACACACCCTTATGTTCCCGCTGTGGAGCAAGAGGTCACCCCTCTGTCGCCTGTCAGGCAAGCATTCGGTGCAATTTTTGTGAAGAATTTGGGCATACCTATTTTTGGTGTCCCAAGGCCTTTTATAATTGTCAAGATGCACAGCGTCTGGAAAAAGCAAACCAGGTGGCTAAGTCAGGCAGAGAGAAGGCTCGAGAGAAAGAAGTGAGAACTCAGTCCCGGGAGAGAGGAGGTCAGTTTCAAAAAGTTGATCGAGAAAGGGAAAAGAGGGAGGAAGAAGGTAACAAACCAAAAGGAACACAAAGATCAACAGAGATTGGAGGGAAGCCCGAAGGAAAGGAGCAGACAGAGAAGGATGAATGGAGTACAGTGGACAAAAAGAAAAAAGGGAAAGTGGGGAGGAAATCACCACAGAAGGGGGAGTTGTATCAGAAGGGAGGTGAGGTGGCTCAGAAAAACAGGTTTGAATTGTTGATAAAAGGGGAAGAGAAAGAGGCTATTGGGGATGGTGATCAAGTTCCAGAGAAGAAGGAAGAGAAGCAGGCTGCTGTGGGTGTACGAGAAAGTACAGAAAGAGAAATAACTGATCAGGAATTGCTTCAGGAGTCTACAGTCATGGAAATGGACCATCAGAAGAGCTTGGAGAAAAAGGAAAAAGAAGGGGAGGTGTTTGAAAAAGAATCAGGGGAGGAAACGAGAGATGGAGTGGAAGAGATGGATACAAGTGAACAAGGTTGTTCTCTGATTCCAAAGGTTAGCTCTCAAGACTCCTTGATCCCAGAGCAGCTTTTGGTATCATACCCTTTGTCCCCTGAACTCCCTAAACCTCCAGACCCATGCCCCTTGGCTCCTGACCCTTCCTTTTCATCCCAGCCCCCTTTCACCCCATCCTCACCTCCCTCCATCTCCAACACTTGTAAGGCTACACCTCAGGAAAATCCTGAGGAGGTAGAGGTGATGCATTCAGAGGAACAAGAGATACAGTCACCAGAGCTGTGTTGAAAAAGAATGTGTTAAAAATGAGAGTTTTAATAAGTTGGACTGAAAATTAGATTTCAGTTAAGTTAGACTTTAAGTTAGATTTTTAGTAGAAAAACAATTATTTCAATCTTCATGGCCAATATACTTCTGTTAGTTTTTGGTTATTTATAACGGAGGCCTCAATACATTTTTAGGTACATAAAACAATGGGTTCATTAAAAATTGCCACATGGAATGTTCGTGGCTTGCGAACTGAGGATAGGTGCAATGAGATTTTGCCCTGCCTTGGCGGCCTGCGTTATGACATCATTGTGTTGCAGGAAACTCATATCTGTAACGAACAACAGCGGAGCCGGTGTCAGAGATTGTGGACACAAGGACCTTCTGTATGGTCATATGGGGAGTGTGGCGGTTGGGGAATAGGGGTACTGTTTAGGTCCAGGAACAATCTGACCATTGATTTCATGTTAGAAGTAGTTTTGGGGAGGTTGGTGGTGGTGGATTTTAGTATGGAGGAAAAGCAGAAAGATGGAAGAGTAGAAAAGAAAGCTTTCAGGCTGTGTGGGCTTTATGCTCCTGTAAAATATGCCGAACGGAAAAAGTTTTGGGGGTATTTAAAAAATCAGTGTAACACTCGACGGCATCTTATTATCGTAGGAGATTTCAATAACAGGGCAAGGATGATGGACAGGAGTGCTTACGCAGACCAGAAAGAGCGGACAAAGTTGTCCCTGCCCAAACCCCTGACAGCAGAAGAAAGAGAGTTGGAGTCTTTTCTAGAGAGGCAAGGTCTTAAGGATGCAGCTCTTGATGTGGAGAATGAGTTAGAATTTTTTCCTGTTTTTTGCAGAAAGGCTTTTGGTTCAGATTTTCCCCCAATGGAAGGAGTTCGATTTACTCATTATCACAAAACCTCAGCCAGCAGAATAGACCGTGTGAGAACAGTGAAGGAAATGAAGGTGGAAAAGTGCACTGTTATGATCACTCCTTGGTCGGATCATGGGCTCTTGGCTGTAGAGTTCAGTATAGGTCAGGTTTACCCCAAAGGAAGACCTCTCTGGAGGTTGCGCCCTAAATTTTTGGAAGATGTGGCATATAAAGAGTGCATCGCCTCAGCACTAGCCCACAGCCTAACTCTTGCGGACATGTACAAGGATGATTTGTGCAGGTGGTGGGAACGTGTGAAACGCGCAGTTCGGGCCACTAGCCGGGCCTACGAGACCAACATTAATGGGAAACAGATTCAGGAGTATCATTTGGCCATTTATCATTTTTTGAAGTGTCATTATCGATTGAACCAAGGTGTTCCTTTTTCAGAACAAGAGCTTAACTGGGCGAAGGGAGTGATAGCAAGATTTTGCCAAAAGCAAAGACAAAACAGAAAGAGGAGTAAAAATTTCAGGACTCGAGGTGGTGTGGTTGACATGGATGAGTGGGCAGGCGCCCGGAGTCCAAGGGCTCCGATTGAATTAAACGGCTTGAGAGCCTCCGAGTCAGACCCTATTGTATTTAGACCAAGTGAGATGCTGGATATCATGGAAGGATATTACAAGCAGTTATATGCTAGGAAAAATATAGATATAGAAGAGATTAAGGGTTTTTTTCAAGCTTTTTCAGAGGACCAGATGGGCACCCTCTATAAGGGTCTGAGTCCAGAGGATAGGAAGAGGTTGGTCTCTCCTATAGAAGAACAAGAAGTTCATGAGGTCATAGTTCAAGGGAAGGGTAAGTCTGCCCCTGGCCCAGATGGCCTCAGTTGGAATTTTTATAAAGTTTACAGGAAGTGGATTGTTCCCCCTTTAACAACTTTGTTTAATTTTTTGTGGGATAATAATGAGCTCCCTGAGACATTTTATCAAGGGGTCCTGATTTTTTTCCCAAAGAAGGGTGATCCTACCCTCCCAAAAAACTGGCGCCCCATAGCTCTGACAAACGTAGACTACCGTATGTTGGCAAAAATACTGAACAATCGGCTGGCTAAGGTGGCTGATAAGATTGTGATGGAAGCACAGACCAGTGCTGTGCCAGGTAGGACTATGGTGGACTCTCTTTGTTTGTTTCGGGAAGTGTTCCGACTCAGCAAGGAGGGAGATTGGACTGGTCAAATCCTACAGGTCGACCAGATGAAAGCTTTTGACAATGTAGATCATACGTTCCTATGGGAAACTCTCAAGTGGAAAGGGGTGCCAGAGAGATTTATTGCTTTAGTTAAATTGTTTTATAGGGATGCAGAGGTAGTTTTGCAAGTCAATGGTCATAGAGGAAAGAGGATTAAGTTAAATTCTGGGGTGAGGCAAGGTTGTCCCCTAAGCCCTCTTTTGTATGTTATTGCGTTGGATGCTATTCTGTGTAAGATTAGTTTGGACAAGAGCATCTCGGGGATCCAAATTCCGCGTCCGTTGGACAGTTCATGGTTGGTTCGATATGAATCTGTTAAATTTGTTGCCCATGCTGATGATGTGTCCTTCTTGGTTAAGGACAGGATGGAAGTTAGAAAGATTAAAGATGCTTTTGAGGCCTACGGTCGAGTTTCTGGTGCTCGACTTAACATGGAAAAGAGTTTTTTGATCAGGATTTTTGCTGCAGAGGACAAGATGGCAGCTATTCCTCTAAAGGACGTAGTTGGAGAAAAGGAAAGGTGGCAAGCAGAGCAAGAGGCAAAGATGGATAGGGTGAAGATCCTGGGGCTGAATTTTGCGTTGGCTCCAGAGGGATGGAAAGAAAATTGGTATCACTGGTTGGAAAAAGTGAAAGAGAGGGTGGCCCTCTGGCAGAGATGGAAGCTGACCATTTACCAGAGAGCCGCTTTTGTAAATACCTACCTGCTTCCCGTGGCAGCCAACTTGGCGGCTGTTTTCCCACCTCCAGATTCAGTGATTAAAGAAGCTGATCGGGTTCTCTTCAAGTTCCTTTGGGGAATGGCCACGTTCCCCCTGGCAAAGGCAGTGGCTTATGGGCAGGTAGAACAAGGGGGCCTGGACTTCCCAGCCCTGGGACCTAAGTTCATCGCCATCTTTTCTGCTCAAAACTTTGGGAAAGTTTCTCTGTTACAAAAGGGTCAGATTCAACCTCAGGCTTGGCTAGTTTTGTTTTGTGAGTGCTGGATAGGGACTAGATGGGGAAAGACTTGGTGGGAGGAAGGCTCATTAAGTTTTAGGTTTTCTTTGCCTGAAAAATTGAAAGCACCAGATTATTTGAAAGACTTTGTTTTTTACATAAAGAAATATAAAATTCATGCTGAGGAGTTGAAGGGGGAAGACAGACCAGGTCAGAGCATCAAGAGGACTTTGTACAGGAAAATAGTGGAGGAGATTTATGTTAACCCATTTTTGCAAAAGCGTCAGGCCAAACTAGATTTATCAGAATACCTAAATCACCAGACTAACCCAATTGAGTATTTCATGGACAAAAGGGTCCCCAAAAAGTTGTGGGACTTGAGGTGGAGGCTCTACCATCAGGTTCTTAATCTGAGGGGAAAGAGACCATGGACCGCAGAGGATGAGCAGACCTGTCCGCGTCTGAAATGTAAAAAGGCTGAGATTTTGAGTGGCGTGGCACAAAAGGAGACGATCAGACATTTTGTCCAGGACTGCCCGAGTGCCCGGGAAACATGGGAGGAGGTGGCCCGGGTCCTGGATTGGCCCGATTTGGCACAGCAGGCTTGGGAGACAGTGCTTTCAGGGACTGAGCCTCCGGAGGGTGTCAGGGGACCCAGAAAGTCAGTGGGCCAAAAGAGGAAGAGGAAGGAGTCTGGTTCTGTGGCTGAGAGTTTTTGGAAAGTACCCTGGTCCACGGTGCGCCTGGTAAACCTTTATGTGATGTTAGGGTTAGTTTTCCAGAGAAAAAAGGAGGTGAAAAGTCAAAATCTGCAGGATGTAAAAGGCACAGCCTATTATGTGAAGAATGTAATTGAAAATTTAGCTCTGAGTGAAAAAGAGAAATTGCCAAGCTATCGTTGGAAAAAGTTTTGGCCGTGGTTTAGTGAGACGACCCCAGCAATAACATAAAATGATATTTTAAATAAATATTTTATTAATTTTGTATTATTTTGTATTATTATTTTTAATTAATATTTTATTGGTTTTTTTTTCATTTCTAAGTAGGTATAATTATAATGTGTAAATATAATGTGATTATAGTGTGTTTAGATTAAAGGGAAAAATACATTAGTGTTAGGATAGATTTACTTTTGTATTAGTAAGAAAAGAGGAAAATAATTAGTATTGTTTTTGTATTATTGTTGTGGCCTTTTGCGGTCGGGTGTATTTTTTAGTAGAATGGTCTTACTCCAATAAAAAAAATTCCCTAAAGGATACCGCTGGGGTGTGCTGTGAAACAATGCATGACCCTTTCCCCTCACATAATTCTTACCACTTTACCAGTTACCCACCAAGCATACAAAACACAGTTCAATTCTATGCATATCTGCTCAGAGGAATGTCATAGTTCTCAGGTGACGAAAAGCAGAACTCTGTTCTATGCATGTTGATTCAGGAGTAAGCTCCAGAAAAAACAAGTTTCATGCACAATCTTTTAACTTTAAATCCTTTAAAATTGATATTATCTCCAATCATTAATTGTACTTTCCTGTGTAGGTCTAAGGAATGTCTCCTTCCTCTCAACCCCCAGACAGAATAAAATCTGGATCTCACCAGCTGTTCTCTTCTCCATGAAGTCTATCAGATCAGGAAAAGTTAGCATCAGTTATATGCAACATGTGGGCCATGGGTTGTACACTCCTACCTTAAACTGTGAGACAAACCTAAGTTAAAGATGTCAGCTATGTAAAAGTTGCATATCTGTGTGGGATTATACAAAGCTTGAGTAAACTAGTTGCTGGCTCCTTGTACCATGACTATGGTAGGGTGAATGCAACTTCACCATGGAGAAACACATTTTATGTGTTATGATGGTGAGGAATTCCACAAGCATGTGAGTTGGGGTTGGTTTTTTTTTTTTACACATTAACTATCACTTCAAACAATGCTTGTTGTAACTGAATTCCCATTCTGATTCTATTACAGCCCATATGTCAAGGAAAGCTCCATAGAAAGCATCACATTGGTACAAGTTTGTTTCAGTAGTGGATGAAGATGTGAATTAATGTCCATCTTGACATGATAGAGCAGATCACATATTGGGTCTGATGAATGTGATGTAGCAACTGTCTTTAACCCTAGCAAAAAACTGTTTCAAAATTCCAACCCAGGGGCTCCAATGTGAAGTTGCTGATATACATCTTTATATCTGTTTGCTATAAACCAAACTGAGTAAAATATGGGCCATCAGAACCTCATTACATGAATTGGGATGAATAAGATTTTTTTTTAAATGAGCCCTTTCCAAATTGGCTATATATTTTTCATAAATTCAATGGAAAGAACATAAGATTTTTTTTTAAAAAAATGTCAAATGTGGGAGAAAGCAAATCTCACAGGGTCTCCCATCCAGATCCAGGATACCCAGTGTTTAATTATTAAAGCTATTATTGGACTCCCTGTGTCCTAAACTATCCTACCATCTCTTTTTTTCCCAGCCAGGTTCTTTTTCTTTACCAGGTAGATGCAGCATTGTTCTCTCCATGCTGACAATAGCTACATCCATTCTGTTGGAAGAAGAGATGTGAATTTGGCCAGTGCACAAGCAAGTGAAAACTGTTCCATTTGTTTTGTAGACAGACTGTGAGAAATAACGAGACCACATAGAAGAAATGGGGTGAATATAAGCGGCCTTTATTTTAACCCTACCTATTTAATGCCTTCTAAATCTTCAGAGGGGGGAGTCAACCTAGTGTGGGAGCAGCTGGGGCAGATCGTCCATCCTGAACTTATGCCCCCAGCTTCCCCGGGCAAACACCTGAACCCTGGGGTTGCTCTCCAGCAGGCCCGTATCTGGAAGGTCAACCCGAATTTCCCTCACCCAATACGTACAGATTAAGGTGAGGGGTTTATCCTTCAGGACAACCCCAAGGTAGGTCTCTTTCTGTTCTCCCAGGTTGTATGACCTAAGGAGACCCTTTCAGAGACTGTCCTTTCACTGAAATTGGTGCTAATAGGTGCCTCCCCCTTTCCCACCACAGATAACAGGCAAGTATCTGCTTAGTCCCTTAATGCCCCACTAGCTCGTCTAATAAATCGCTCAACCCCTGCAGAAGATCTCAAAAAAAAAAATCAAATTGCCAGTGTCTGAAAGATGAACCCTATCCACTCTGTAGAGCTTGGGCTTGTCAAAGACAATGGCTGGATGTGGCAAGAAACATCCCCATTCCTTCTCTAAGAAATTATGGATTTGTTTGTTGGCCCATAGGAGGGCCCTGTCAATTAAACAAGGGTTCCCCTCCCCTCACCATAGCTGCCTGGGCAAAATGACAGACCACATGATCTTAACTGCAGGCCACCAAGACCTGATCACTTCCATGTCATGTGTTGCCTGTATAACCAAAGCCTTTCCCTTCAAGAAGCCCAAATCATTCCGACTGAGGTGGAGAATGAGAATGTCTGGGGGTGGGGCAGCACTCCCTAAACAGCAATGGCATAAGGCCATGCCAGAGCAGGCCCCTCCTACCCTGTCTTCCAGACTGTGGCAAGGTCCAAAATGGCACAACTGGGCCTGCCACGCCGCCCAGTACCCTATACTGTGGCCATAAATCAGCAGCTGGCATCTCACCAACAGCAATCTAGAACATGGAAGACAAAAGAGGAAAATCAAGTTTGTAACAAAGTGGGCGGACATATCTCTGGTAGGAAGAGGACTTCCAATGCCCAAAACACTGGATCGCTGCTGGCGACATGCCCATTGCTGCAGATGTAGATGCAGCCCCTATATGGAAGAAATGGGTCCCGAATCTGATTTCTCTCCTTTAACAAACCCCATTCAAGCCCAGCCTGCCCAACACTTTTGATGTCATTGTCCAAAACTGGTACCTGGTTAAAGGAGAGAAATCATTATGAACAATAAAGAGGCCCTGCTTGTCCCCCCTAGCCTGAAGATACCTTTGTAGCACCGACACGGGACAAATGTCGGTGTCACTGTACCTCAACAGCCTACCTTGTTTTCCCTTTTCCCACTGATCGGTATTAGAGAATCGCAGTGTAAAACTAACCTCCTGGTTTCCCACAATAACATCCCTTATTTCCAAGGCCCTACCTGACGTGTTGGATTTTGATGTCTTAACTAACTTGCTCACCTGTAGGGCCCCCAAAAATACCATAAGGGTGGCCACAAGAAAAAGTAATGTTTCATACGGCAATATGCAAATATCAGCCCATAACCCATGCAACCTTTCAAAATGTCAGGTGTGAGTTGGGCCCTGGTGTCAGCCTTTCTTCCCCTCTCTCTAGCCCATCCCTCCAGGGCCTTCCAAATGAGGAAGTCCCCTGTATTATCTACTGCCCCCTGGGCCTTCAGCCAGAAGGCTATGGAGGACAGCCTGATCTGAATAGATTGTGGGGAAAGGCCCCTATGGTATAAGGATACACAAAATTGCAACAGGTGTGTCACAGGGACCTGCACCCCTTGACCAAAGCCCTTGTGTTCTCTGAAGTGAAAAAATTCCTGTACCGCCCTAGCGTAAACCTTTTATGTGCTATTTGAAACTGACATACCTAGGGCCCTCCAAATCTTGGACTCCCAAGTTGCCACAGGCTTGCCGGCATCCTGTTGCCCTCAAGTGCCACATCTGGAGCCAGCTCTCTGAAGCGCTCCTGCATGCGGTAAAGAGCATCAGCAATGCCACTGTTAACACCCGCCACATGCCTTGCAATGAACCGAACGTTGTGTCTAAGGCACTGTAATGTAAAGGCCCTCACAATCCTCATGACTCATGGGGACCTCGAAGTGAGGGTGTTTATCAGCTGGACTGTTGCCAAATTGTCGCACCAAAAGTCTACCAATGAGTTGGCCAGCTCCTCTGTCCAGATAATGGAAGCAACCAGAATTGGAAAAAAAATCCAAAAATGTGAGGTCCATGGTAACCTCCGAACCAACCCAATCGTGGGGTCACCTGCTAGCACACCAGCATCCAGCAAAATAAACCCCAAGTGCAATGGACCCCACATCCAAGACTATCTGTAAGGCACCCTGCAGTTTCTGTTCCTCCCACCAGAATGAGATGCCATTAAAGTGATCCAAAAATTCCTGCCAGACCAGTAGGTCTGCCCGTATCTCTGACGTAACCCAAATCCTACAATGAGGCAGCTGAAAACTCTTAATGGCATCACACAACTAGTGAAGGAAAGCCTTACCAGGGGTGACCACCTTGCAGGCGAAGTTCAGGTGTCCTATGAGAACCTGAAATTCCCTCAAGGTGGCCTTGCACCTATCATTGAAAGTACGAACCCAGTCCCTCAAATCTGACACCTTTTCCTCTGACAATCAACATTGTTGATTGACTAAGTCTATCTCTATACCCCAAAAAGTCAACTGTTGAGAAGGGCCCTCAGTCTTCTTGGGGGCCAGGTGAACACCCAGTTCCTCCACCATAAGTTTGAATTGATGCAGCAAATGGCTGCATGTGCCTGATTCGTGTTGCCCTATGAGCAAAAAATCATTCAAGTAGTGGACGACTCCCTGCAGGTCTGTCCGCACCTTCAATGCCCATTCCAGAATGGTGCTGAACATTTCAAAGGCATTGCACAAAACCCAACAGCCCATAGGCAGGGCCCGGTCCATATAGAACCTCCCGTCGAAATGAAACCCCAACAATTCAAAGTTGTCTGGATGAACTGGGAGAAGGTGGAATGATGACTTGATGTCACATTTAACTAACTCAGCTCCCAGCCAATGTCGATGAACCTCCCTAATGGCTGCATCAAATGAAGTGTATTTCACCATACATAGCTCTGGCAGGATGAAGTCATTGAATGATTCTCCCTTTGGGTAGGACAGGGGGTTGGGCTGAATGGCCCTCATGGTCTCTTCCAACTCTACAATTCTATGATTCTAGGTGATGAATGAGCCTAAATTCCCCCGGTGCCTTCTTAGGAACTATACCCAATGGGGAAACTCTAAGGTTAGGTACTGGGGGATGGGAGAAGGGGCCAACTACCTCCCTTCAGCCGCTTCCTTCTGAATTTTCCCCCTAACTATGGACTCTCTACCCTTGACGGATTGCAAATTCTTTGCCATAAGGGCATGACTAATGCCCTGAAAATGGGATATGAAAACCAAAATAAAAACCCCAGGACAAGTAAGTGGCTGCCCAGACATCTAGATATGAATACATCCACTTGTCCAGCACTTCCAGCTTAATTGGGCTTGGGCCCTTTTTTAGGCTGGCTGGTGGACCACCCCCCCTGCCAGATCCCTCAGATCCTTTTCCCCCTCAAAACTGACTTCTACCTCTGCTGCACTTTCGAAATGAATTTGAAGCCCCACAGATGGAGCAGTAATGGCTAAATCTGCAGGGCTTCTGGTTGCACAAACCTTGGGAGCTGAACTTCCAGCATAGAATTTATTCCCCAAACCCTGGCTGCTAGACCTTTTAATAGAATTATTGGTTGAACTCTTAATCAAGTGGCCACTATGGGTGCACCCCCCTTGAATTGGCCTAGCCAGAGTAATCAGTTGCATCCACAATTGAGGGTGCATCATATCCCAGTGTAGCGTTGGGAGAATTGTCATCCATATGCAAAAGGCCTCGTCATAAAGAAGCCACGTCAGGTCAGCGAAATCAACATAGGCCCGATGGATAATATCCATGTACTAAAATAGGGCCACAGCATGGTGTGGTTGGGCTTGAGCTATTACACTGGCCAGAATAAAATAATAATAATAATAATAATAATAATAATAAACCTGAGAGCCAATTAGACCAGGTTCACTCCACCTTCCTTCCCCCCCCCTTTTCCTTCTTGTCCAATTTTTCCTTGTCTTTCCTCTCTACCCTTGTAGACTGTAAAAGGTGATCCCCCAAGGGCAGCGACATCTCCCCAAATTGTATTGTGGAGTAAGCTACCGTCTCATACCCTGCAGCCTGGGAAGTTCCAGGCAATGCACAATTCCCTGCCAGTGACCCTCCTAGTCCCCCTTGCATCAATGGCCCCCAAGGTGACCATTGAGGGGGGGGAACCAATTGAGGGTCTGTTGCACCATAGGCCAATTCAAGTGTGTGCCTGGTGAGTCTAATGCATGTGTTGTAGTGCTGGGTGTAGCTGGGGCCCAACACCCCACATCCAGAAAGGTCCCATGGGTAGGTTTGCCAAATTAGCCGGAGACTCACCTGATGGTGCTGGGGCCATGGCAAAATCAGGCTGTGCATCCGGTTCATCTTGTGGGGGGTGCACTCTGGTCAGGCTCACCCTCCAATGGATTAGATCCTGAGGAATCATCTCCTTGGATCTTCTTCTCCAGGGCATCTAAATAAGCCAGAATCTGGTTAGTGATTTTATTCCTTTTACCCTGGCACTGTGGTCTATGAATGGGACCCAAACCCACAACCCCTTGGATCTTCTCCAGGTGTTAGATCCTTTCCAAGATCACCTGCCATGCAATCTGTTCCTCCTCCTCACTGGAGGAGGGAGGATCAGGGGCTGCAGGTCACTTCGGCATGGATCCTTTGCCTTCAGATCCACCTTTACCCTTTTTGGGTGCCATGATGTTAACACTGCTACAACAAGTAATATAGCCGGGTGAGTAAGTATCCTGGGCAACCCCCTGCTTCCCACTCTAAAGCTTGAGATTATTATTATTATTATTATTATTACTGCTCACTGCTAGGCCTTATCAGCCCAGCCAGTGAGGGCCTGGGCCACTGGATCTGCTGAAATCCTGCCCCTGCAGAAGCCAACAGGCCTTATACTGCAGGAGAGTAAACGAAAAAAAAAAACACCACACTTAAATTGTCATTATTATTATTATTATTATTTGTTGTTGTTGTTGTTGTTGTTGTCCTTATTCAATAAGGGCGATGCTGCAACAGAGGCTGTAGGCCCAACCAGGCTGCTGCTCCTAGGTGGGCTGCACCATGTGCTAGGCCCCACAGGCCTTACCTAGTCTCAGCCCTACCAGAACGTACCACGTGTGGGCCTGATAAGCTATTAGGGCATGCAGGCCTCCTCCCCTGGGAGCAGGTTCCCTTAGCCCCCCCAAAAAAAGAAGTACAGGCCCCCTGAGGCCCATAGGCCCCAAGCAAGCTGATGACTCGAGCCTAGTGTTGTCACATGCAGGCCCTCTAGTCCAATCATCCAACCAGGCCCACCACCCATGCGCCAGCCCCTGGTAGGCCAAACCACTCAGCCCTAGATTAATAGGCAAGAGGATAGCCACACTGCACCCCCAGACCACTACTCTGCTGGCAGGGCTGACTAGGCCACAACCAGCCACCACTAACAAAACCCCTAATGCTGCCTAAAGCAGGCTGGATCAATCCTGGAATGGTTGAGCAGCCCCCAGCAGTGGGGTTCTCTCTGCCACAGCAAATGTCCGCTATCTTCGCTGAGGTTCCCCCCCCCAGGACCCCCCCCGGGGCCAGTCCAAAGGCCCAACTCGTGGTTGCTGCTGCAATGGGGCTCAATGTTATCCATTCTGTTCCTTGGCCATCCTGCCATCTCTGCTCTGGCCTCCTCCAAGTCCTTCTTCTTCTCTGCTCCTCGGCTGATCTGCCTGCCTTGCTTGTCAAAGAAAAAAGAAGCCGAAGTGATGGGTGGCCGGCCTTTTAAGACCTCTGAGTCCCGCCCCTCACTTCGCTTCACTGGCGCTTGCTGGTGATGCACACATCCAGGGTCTCGGGCCTTGTTGCCCTCTACAATTAGCCTCCCCGGGCAAACAGCTGAGCCGGATGACGGGGGAGCTGGGTTCTGTCAGTATTTACCAAAATTGTCAAATGTCTTTCTAAATTTGAAGGGATTAACTCTCTCTCTCTCTCTCTCTCTCTCTCTCTCTCTCTCTCTCTATATATATATATATATATATATACTGAAAGTAGGAAAAATCAAAAGTAACAGGTTGGTCTATCAGCCATATGCATGACTGATTTAATAACAAACACAGTAGTTTCTGCACTCATGTTTGGTAGTGGAATAGCATCATTGTCAGTGAAAAAATAAGATTTTTTACAGGTGCATAAAGCAAACAAAGGGAGAGTCTTCAATATCCTGCAGTGCCATTCTGCATGCAAAAAACGTTCACACAAAGCATGAATTGCAATTTGGTTTTATGTGCAGCAACTTGGAAGGAAGCTGCCTGTGGAACTAAATGTTTTTTGGAAGCATTTTCATTGCACAATCTCTGCCACCCGCTGGCTGATGGAGCTAGGGGCTGCACAGAAGTTTTCAAGAGTTAATCCAAATTTCATTAGATGATCTCTGGTGCATATCACTAATTAATGTGCACTCCAAAACAAATACACCACAGTGCAGAGGTGGCAAAGTTCAAATGAAACACTTTAGCAGCGATAAGCATAACTTTGTCTTGGGGAAAAGTGTAATCATTGTTTGTAAAGTGGAAACCATTTCATGAATGAGACTAGCAGGAAAAGGTACAATATAAAATGAAAACCCACAGTGGTTGAGCTCATGTGAACAAATGGGTCAACCTACTGGTTCATTTACACCAGAATCATCTACTCTGATTAGCAATACCTACTTGCTACTTTAGTCTCAGGCAGAACTCTTCTATAACTTTACCACCATTTAACTAAACTTTGCTGCCTTTTTCACTAAATACACTGATAAATAGAATCTAACACCTTGTATGTACAAAGCATGCACTTTGCCAATCAGCTATAGCCTGCCATTTATTTTATTCTATGTTGACCACTAGTCCACCTACCCCAGCACTATCTTCTTAATTTATAACAGTAGCAAAATGTATTCCAGCTCTACCACCTGTGATCTTTGGACTAGAGTTGCCAGGGATGGAACTGGAACATTCTGCATGCATATGCCTTCTCCCAGTTCAGCACTGGCTCCATATGTAGGCTGGAAATGAGCATAAGGCAAGCAGCCCACATTCCATTTTGATAGTCATTTTATGGTGATGTTCCACAAGGCTCAGATTCTGCATTAGTTCTCCCCAACTGCTAAGCCCAGCAGGAGCCCAAGCGAAACACAGCTTTAAACCGGGATGTGCATATTTTGCCCAGCATGGCATTTGGAATGTGATGTACAACTTAAGATGGCAATCTTAGTCTTTATATAATGTTGTTCTTAAATGTTTCTAGCTTTCATGGGTCACAGCTAAATTTGAATATGTGTGTATGTGTGTGCCTGTGTGTTTCCATTGATACAATGAAAGCAGGTCACAAAATTAAAAAGTAACCAAGTAATCAAAACCAGTGTAAAATCATACAACAGTGTGGTGTAATAATCCAATAGAATTTCAGAGTTAGCACCTGTCTGCTGCTGGCAATGGATTGAATTATCTAGTGCCTACACCACCAGCAGGGATCGCAGAAGGATGCTCAGTCTTCAGCCTTCCCACTGTAGTTGATGGCATCTTGGATGACATTTCCTTCCTTCTACAAATGAGCACATAATCTGGGAAGGAGGAGTGTTCTTGGATTACTATTTATCATCAGAGGCCCTGAGAGTGCCTACTTCACAGCTCTATTAGTATGGCCACACTGACCCATAATTCTCAGTCTCAGGATGAGACTTTTGCTGTGTGTTTTATGTGGGGCAACACTTGGATTAGTTTTGGAAGTAGGAACTGGTACACACTGCAGTGGCTAGGCTGCTTAGTGCAGCTGCAGTATGCTCCTGCACACTTCTGTCTCCTGTCCTGAAAGATCTGCACAGGCTGAAATTAGATAACGAAACAAGGTTCAGGGTGCTACTTTTTGTTTACAAAGCCCCAAACTGCTCAAAAACAGGTTATTTGAAATGCCACCTTTTTCTTATAGAACACTGTGATCTTTGTATTCTGAGTAGGAGGCCCTGCTTACTTTGCCAAAGTAAGGATAATTCGGTCGTGATGCACTTCCATTGTGATGCCCATTAGACAATATGGGGTATTTGTACCATCAAATAAATGACTTCCCAGTTATTTTCCTGACTGTTAAGAATATCATTCTTGTATTCTAGCTACCTCTTGTTCCCCGTTAACTTTGTTCATCAACTCACAACCTGGTGTGAAGCTCTATCACTTTGGACTGCTCCATGAAGGCAACAAAATAGCACTGTGACCCAGAGGGAGAAGTAGTGGCCCACCAGCTATTAGGTTTTGTCATTAGCCCTAGATCTTGTGAGCTGTAATTCTGCAACATCTTGATATCTGCTGATTTCCTAGACCCATGGCAGCATGTACAGGTGAATGGACAGTGTTGTAGGTATGAGCTGCTCCTATTCAAAATTTCATTCAGCTTGCTATATTCTTTTTATAGCTACTCCCACCTTGCTTTTGTTTTGTTTTTATTTCCACTCCTTATCTAAATTCAATTTTCTCTGCTCACTGAATACCCTCAAATCCTCACAGGGCTCTTTTTGTTTGTTTCTTTTAGATTTAGTTTTCTAATCTTTCTTTGCAGGAGTGGCACTTCAGAAGATCTTACTATTTTCCTAAATCTGCTGATGTCTCTCTCTCTCTTAGGTATCCATATTGCCTGTTTAGCTACATATAGTCCAGACTCAGAAAATGAGCTTGAATACCTATATAAAATCTTGCACCTGAAATTTTATCTATTTCAGTTAGTGGTCATCATTAGAAACTGATGATTCCCCCCCTTCCTTGTCATTTTTGTGAGAATTTACCAGAATTTGCCCATCTTATTAGGAAAAGAATGAATTTGAGATTTAAAATATTTGAATATGGAAGAAACCAAAACCGACAGATTGATCAATCCAGGCCCTAGGATTTGAGTGCTGAACTCTTCAAAGCCTGGTTTTGAATTCCCATATATTCAGTGATAATAGCATTGCATTCAGGCTGCCAACTTTTTGTTTCCTGAGAGGCTCCACATCTTTAACAGCTATATGGCAAACAGGTGTACAACACCATCTTCCCCATACTGAAAATATTTGTACCTGTTAAATTTGGCAGCACAGGTGGGAGAGAATTCCATCTCATTTTGTTTTGAAGAATTTGCCAAAATGCATGCATTTCTTCATACTAAGAATATAAAGAAATAGAGGTTATCTGGCTTCCCACTGATTGGCAGAGCCATTTAGTGGGGAGGAGCAGCCTTTGTTGCTATACTGCAGTTAGAGACCATTCCTTTGATGGTTGCAGGCAGTGGTGCCTGCTACAGGAGCTGAGGGGCAGGGCCAGAGGCCATATAAGGCCCTGCCACCCCTTGCTTCCTCCTCTTCGGTCTCAACCAATCATCGAGGCAGATCACTGAAGTGGAGCAGTGGGAATGTGGCTGACAGTCAGGCTCCAGATGGCAGCTGATGATTTGATCCTTGGCTGTGGTCTCTGAACGTGTGCCCACACAAACAGTTTTTGGTGGCTGTGCTTTGGCCATGGGCGAGCGGCATTCAGGAGGTGGCCCCTTGTTGGGCTCTACTGCAGAGCCACCGAGCAGCATTTCGGAGGTAGCCCCTCATCAGGGCTGCTCTATGGAGCCACGTGGCTCTTGGGAGGTGTCCCCTTGTCAGGTGTGCTTTGCTGAGCCAAGCAGCATGGCAGAGATGAGTGGCATAGGAGTTGACCCTCTGTCCAGGCAGTGTCGAGCTGACAGTGACTAAGACCTTTACTGTGACAGGGAGTACATGGGGAAGGGGTCTTTTTATCTCCAGGCACTGTTAGGTTTGGGGTGGCCTGGCATTGTGGGAATGTTGCTGAGTGGATGGTGCTTGGAGCATTGGAAGGTTTTGGGGGATGTTAGCTGGCTACAGGGCTCTCCATTGGGGGTGGTTTGTGAAGCCAATTCCCCCCTCCCTCCCAGGTTATAACATAGAGGGGGATATTGGGTGGCCATTTCATCAATGTCCTCCTTCTCCCTCCCAATCTCACTTTCTTCAGGACCACCTCCTTCTATATAATCCTCCCCAGACACTCAGGACCTCTGGAAGGAATTTATTACAAACTTTAAAAACTAGGCTTTCTTCGACCCCCCAGAAGACCTTTTCGGCTATTGCTCCCAGATTATGGAATGGTCTGCCAGATGAGATCCGTCATATCACCACTCTAAACAGCTTTTAAAAAGCTCTTAAGATGGATCTCTTCTGGTGGGCCTTTCCTGAATAGATACCTGGCCATCAGAAATTTATCCTTATCCCACTAAAGCCACCATCTACTGTTTATTTTTAGTATTTTTAAAGTATGTTTTAAATTTTTGAATTATTTAATTGTATTTTAAGTGGGCTTGGGATGGAGGGTCTTTGGGTGTATATTTTAATGTTTTAAGCCACACTGATTGCATTTTCTAGAGTGGTGGGATATAAATAATAATAATAATCATCATCATCATCGTCTGTTGGTGGGCCAACCATTAGATTGTCCTTCATTGGACTTTCAAATTCCTCTGGCAGGCCACCAGGGGGCAACTCCTTTAACTGTTCTTTCCCTGGGTTTTTTCCCCTTCATTTCCTCTGGCAGGCCACCAGGGGGCCACTGCTTATATTGTTCTCAGAGGGGTTGAGCTTTTCCTTGGAAGCCATCTTAGGAGTCTCACTCTGCTGGGGGGCAGCCATTTTGTGGGCTAGGCATTCATCTTTTGAACCTATTCTTGCATTTATTGTTGCTGTTGTCTGGTAACAACAACAACAACAACTGCGATAGCAGTGATAGTGAGAACAGTTATTTTCTTCTGACTTGCTGTTGGCTTGGGTGATTGACAGTTGGTAAGAATAAGAATAAGAATAAGAATTGCAGCTGCATTAATACTTGGAGTTATTTATTTGGTTCAGTTAATCTCATTTGTGTGGTGATGGCTCCAAAAAGGGTAAAGGGGGTCAGAAAGGAAAGGGCACTTCAAGTCCCAGTGGAACCCGATCCTCTTTCATCTAGTGATGAGGATGATCGGATTCTATGGAAAGCAATATTAGAAAGATTTCATTATTTTGAGGGGATTCATGGTGTTCAGGAAGAGGAAACAATTAAGTCTGGTTGTCACATTAAGAGGAAGAAGACTGCTGATGATATTCATTCTTGCTTAGATGCCTTGGAAAGGAGTATACATCTAGATGGAGCTTCAGGGTCCAAGCACTCAGATGACATGGTAGGATCTGATCTGCCTCCTGTCAATCCTCAGGAACTGCCATCGAATGAGAATGTGATTCCTGGGAGTTCAGGTGAGTCTCCTGGGGAGCCAACCACTCCTTTCACAGGAATGATTTGGCCTTGGGGCACTTGGCCTCTGCAAACACAAAACACAGCACATACACAGCCAGTGCATTCAACTTGGCCAATGCACCAACAGGTGTTGAATTTGGTCCTGTCACAATGGTCCCCTTGGTTGCCTTATGTGCCTGGATCATTGTCTGCCACCCCCCTTGGGTTGGGCCAGTGCCTGCCTGGAGCTTCTCAAGGAACCAGCTATGAGGTGGTGGCCTACTCCACCATTCCTTTTGGCGAAATGTCCCTCCCATTAGGTGATAATTTTCTTCAATCTACTAAAGACAAAATAGTGAAAGGGGAGTATGTAGTGTGATGCAGCAGCTAAAAAGGCCAATGCGATTTTGGGCTGCATCAATAGAAGTATAGTGTCTAGATCAAGGGAAGTGATAGTGCCACTCTATTCTGCCTTGGTCAGGCCTTACTTAGAATACTGTGTCCAGTTCTGGGCACCACAATTCAAAAAGGATATTGACAAATTGGAGCATGTCCAGAGAAGGGCAACTGAAATGGTGAAAGTTCTGGAAGCCATGCCTTATGAGGAGAGACTTAGGGAGCTGGGAGCTTGATGGCCATCTGTTGGGCATGCTTTGATCTTGATTTCCTGCGTGGCAGGGGGTTGAATTGGATGGCCCTCATGGTCTCTTCCAACTCTACAATTCTATGATTCTATGATTCTTTTCACTACTTTATAGAGAGGTGTATAAAAAAGATAAGGATGAGAAGGACAAGGAGAAACTTTAAAAAAGGAAAGTTGAGAGAAACTGGACCAACTGGCTTTCCAGATTTCTCATTTATGTTGGGGTAGTGGTTAAAGCACAACCCCATCATGCCACAGTCCAGTTTCAGTATTTGGACATAATTCACAGGGCCTATGGTGATTTTGCAAGTCCGGCATGGCCCCTGTACAATGAGGCATTTAGGATGAGAGCGGCGATTTACCCTTCATTGAGATGGGACATGATGCATCATCAATTATGGATTCAGCTCATGACCCCTGCTCCCCCAATTCAAGGGGAGAGGACACATAGTGGGCATTTGGTTAAAGCATCTATCATTTTCACAGCTTGCTCCCTTGCCAGCACAGCTTTGGCCACCAAACAGGTGTGTTGGGAATTCAGATCCCAAGGATTTTATAGCTGGAAACCCTGCAGATTCAGCCATGAATGCTCAATCTGTGGGGCGGAGTATTCCTTTCAGAGTTGACCCAGAGGCAAAACATCTGCCTGTGGGGGTAGGGCCAATCAAGGAGGGAGGGGTAGAGGCTCTGCCTCTCAACTTCAAAAAGGGCCCCAGTCCAATCAATAATGAGTTTTTGTGGCAATGGCTCAAAGTCTATCCTGATAGGAAGGCTGCCAAGTATTTACTTAAGGGTTTCGAGTTGGTTTTAGGATTCCATTCCAAGGGGTTAGGCGGCCATTTTGGGCATGCACTTTGAAGTCAGTTATTTGTATGGAGCATGTGGTTAGGGAAAAAATTAGGAAGGATGTTTCTGAGGGTCAAGTTTTGGGCCTGTTTTCCAATCCTCCAGTCCCCAACCTGTCTCGCCCCTGGGTGTTGTGCCCAAAAAGGCCCCGGGGGAGTTTAGACTCATTCATCATTTATCATATCCTAAAGGGGACTTGGTGAATGACTCTATTCCCCATGAGCTGTGCACGGTTAAGAATACATCCTTTGATGTCACTGTCAGGGCATTTAGACTACAGGGTTGTGGGAGCCGAGCTAGCAAGATGTGATATTAAATCCATGTTTCACTTTTCGCCAGTTCATCCAGGCTATTTTGTGTTATTAGGTTTCCAGTATGAAGGTCAATTTTATATGACCTCCCTATGGGCTGTTTGATTTCGTGCAACACATTCAAAACCTTCAACACTTTCCTTGCATAGGCATTGAGGACCAGAACAGGTTTACAAAGTGTTGTACACTATCTAGATGACTTTTTAGTAATAGGACTTTATTAGTCTGGCTAGTGCAGTTACTTATTGCATCAGTTTGAAGCATTGGTGGGGGAGCTTGGGGTTATGCTGGCACCTGAAAAAACTGAAGGATTAGCACAAGTGTTGACCTTTTTGGGTGTCAAGATTGACACAGTCAACCAGCAGTGTAGGTTGTCATTAGCTAAGGTCACCAACCATAAGGACAGGGTTACACAATTCCTAGCAAGGCATAAAGCCACCTTGCAGGAATTCCAGGTCCTTATAGGCCATTTGAATTTCACCTGTAAGGTGGTAGCACCAGGCAGGGCTTTCCTCCGCCGATTATGTGGTGCTGTTAAGGGTGTGCGGCAGCCCCATTTTAAAATCCGCATCACTAAGTATATAAAGGACAACTTGCATGTTTGGCAAGAGTTCTTGACCCAATTTAGTGGTGTCTCTTTCTGGCATGAGGAACAGAAGCTGAAGGGTAACCTGCAGATAGCCTCAGATGCAACAGATTCAACAGGGTTTGGAGTTTATTTTGGTGGCCAGTGGTGTGCAAGCAGGTGGCCTCCTGATTGGACAGCTTCAGACATAGTGTCAGATTTGACATTTTTTTGAATTTTTTCCAATCTTGGTGGCGGCAACCATTTGGGCTGATGAGTTGTCAAATTCATCTGTACATTTTTGGTGTGGCAATATAGCAACCATCCAACTGATAAACTCGCTTGCCTCAAAACCCCTTCAGGTGATGGTGCTCATCAGGGCCTTCACACTGCAGTGTTTGAAGTTTAATATTCTGTTTGTCGCTCAGTATATGGCGGGCATTAACAATGGTATTGCTGATGCTCTTTCCCACATGCAAATGGAGTGCTTCAGAGAGTTGGCCCCAGACACTGCACCCAAGGGCGATTCAATGCCAGGAAGCCTGTGGAGGCTTGGGAGGCTGAACTCGTGAGGGCACTAGGTATGTCCATGGCACCTAGTACTAAAAAGGGATACACCAGAGCTTTGCAGGGATTTTTTCAGCTCAGGGAGCAATCAGGCTTCAAGCAAAGCATTCCTCTCCCCTTCGAACAGTTTTTCAAATTCTGTATTTTTCTATACTGAAAGGGTTTGTCCCCTCAATCCATAAGGATTCGACTCTCTGCTATTGCCTTCTGGCTCAACGCCCAAGGGGTTCCAGATACCACAGGGGATTTCCACATTTGGAAAGCACTTGAAGGGTGGTCCAGGGAAAGGGGGTAAAGGGTTGACAGTAGGATCCCGCTTTCTCTGGCCATTCTGAAAAGGCTGGCCAAGATTTGGGTGGACATTTGTGTGTCGCCTTATGAGGTGCTGCTTTTTGTTGGGGCTGCGCTCACAGCCTTCTTTGGCACCTTGTGGATTAGTGAGCTAGTGCAGGCATCCAAAATGGATACATCCTACAGAGCTTTGGAGTTGGTGCATATTTTCTTGGATAAGCACCTGGTTGTTTTGACCCTGCATTTCTCAAAAATGATCAGTGAGGAAAGGGCAAGCAATGTTGGTTGTTACCATGTAGTGACCCAGAGTTATGTCCAATTAGGGCCTTGCAGCAATTTTTGGGAGTTTGGGGGCTTCAGCCAGACCCACTTTTTGTGCATGCTGATTTTCTCCATTGACCAAGTACCAATTTTGGACATTGACATCCAGAGCATTAGATAAGTTGGGCCTTCATGGTGTCCACTTTGCTACCCATTCCTTCCATATAGGAGCCGCCTCTATGGCCTCTGCATTGAGAATGCCGGCGGCAGCTGTCCAAGAGACTGGCCGGTGGAGGTCCTCCTCTTCTCGGCACTATGTGTGTTCGCTCACCTATTAACTTGTTATCTTCTTCTTTTGTCTTTCAGATTTTAGGTCCATGCTGGTGAGGCTGAGGGTGCTGATTTATGGCCACAGTATGGTTTACTGTTTGGCCCGACCAGTTGTGTCATTTTGGGCCTCACCTGAGTCTGGGGAACAGGACAATAGTGGAATGGTTGTGGAGGAGGTGTCTTCGCTGGCATGGCCTTATGCCATTGCTTTTTGAGGAGCGCCAAGGGCCTCCCCCAAATGTTCTTGTTATACATTTGGGTGGGAATGATTTGGGAGTTTTGAAAGGGAAGGCCCTGGTCCTTCAGGCGATCCATGACATGCGGGTAATCAGATTTTGGTGGCCTGAGTTTACCGTCATGTGGTCAGCCATGCTGCCTAGAAGACTTTGGAGAGGGGACAGTGATCCCCGATTAATTGAAAAGGCCCAGAGAAGGGCTAATTGGGAAATTAAAAATGCCATGCATAAGGGGTTGGAATATTACCTGTCAAATCCAGACATTGTGTCCAAGAGGACCAAGCTCTACAGAGCAGATGGGGTGCATCTTTTCGCATGTTGCAAATTTAATCTTTTTGGGTGATCTTCAGTAGGGGGTTCAGGACCTTTTGGATGATCTGGTGGGGAAAAGGGACTAAGCAGATGCTTGCCCCTTTCTGTGGTGGGGAAGGAGGCACCTTGGCACCAATTTCAGTGAAGGTAGGGTCTCTGGAAGGGCTACTTCAGGTTGTGTGGCCTAAGGGGACAGGAGACCCGCTTTGGGGTTGGCCTAAGGGATAATCTTTCACCCCAATCCATGAGACTTGGGTGGGGGACTTTCAGGTTGACCTTCCAGATGCGGGTTGGCTGATGAGCAACCCCAGGCAACTGGGGTTCCTCTCTAGGACACAGGTGTTTGCCCAGGAAGGCTGAGGGGTGTGGTCTGGCATAGACCTAGTGCCTCAGCTGATCCCTCACCAGGTTGCCTCCCCCTGCTGAAGATCTTATTGAGTATTTAAATAGGTTGAATTTAATAAAATACTTTATTTCACCCCATTTCATGTGTGTGGTCTCGTTATTCCGCAATAGGTCAGCAAAAGTGTTCAATAGAGGTTCAAGGGAGAAATTAATTTGACAAGATTGTTCTATAGCTAGCCACCACTACAGTTTGTCAACAGAGAATTCTAAAAGTAAAGGGATAGACAAAGCATTCTCAATAGCCTTTGATTAGGGGTTACATTGGTTTGCACTATTACCGTTAAAATTTCTGCATAGAGAAGTTACTTTCTTCAGTGAAAGCTAGGGCTGCATTGACTCTGTTACTGCTCTATCATTGGGAAACATTATCGGATACAATTTATACTCCAGAAAAAGTCATTAGACCCAGATCACTGAGAGGCTAATGGAAATATTTGTGTGCACAGACGGAGGCTCCACAGTTTAAGGGAGATCACAAAGATGACAAGCAGCACAAAGAGGACTGAGAATTACAGCAGGCAGGTTCAATCATGCCCTCTGGTATATAACAATGTACTCAGTTTTATGTGAAATAGTTCTGAATTCTATGCCTCATGTTTAGCTCCCATTTTAAGAGGTACTAAAATGGAGTCAGTTTCTGTAACGTATGATAGAGTGTGGGTTTATGAAAATGGCAGTTCCTCATGCTAAAGGAGAGGTTTTATTAACCAGAACATTATTATTTTTTTTAAAAAAAGTAGGCAAACATTAAAACAGAGAACAATCTGTCAAACTTTTAATCCCAACTTCAGCTCAGTTGCAGAGGAAGTTGCATGGTACATGGTGAACATGCACTAACTCTATTCCCAGAGTTGTGGGGTTTTGTCAGTTCTTTGTGTCACTATTATAAATAAGGTTTCAAATGGCATGTCCTATTTCAAAGGGGTGGGGAACTGTAGTAAATTCTGATCCCGTTGTACTATTTTTATGGATGTTGCCTAGTATTTGTGCTTTTAATAACCTGCAATTTTTACTATATAGAGTCTGAACATTCCCTTCCTCCTATCCTAACAATAAGGAAAGATCCATTGTCTCATCTATCACAAGTTTCAATCATTTTGAATTCAGTAAGACTTATGGAAAAGATAGAAAAAAGAAAACCGGAGATAAATTTACTAAGAAAAAAGGAACAGTAATGAAGAATGCACATGGTTATTTGAAAGGGAGTTGGATAATAATAATAATAATAATAATAATAATAATAATAAGTTATTTATTACCCGCCTCTCTCCTCAGAATCAGAGAGGCCTACTTCTGAAGCTTTGAACCATCACAGTACATACCTACCAAGTAGCTAACAAACCTTCTACTCCTTCCCCTCACAGTCTTAGGCAATAAAATTAACAAAAAATATTAAACCTTGGTGACTCATACAAGGCCAGTGGCTTGCAGTCTGCTTAGTGAAAGATTATTTTACTTATTCAGGACTTTCTGTCAGAATTGGTCCCAGATGTGACCTTTTCCAGCCAAGTTCTGTTCTGTTCGATCACTTTGTGGTTAATTGTGTTTGCATTCTTTTGTACTTGCTAACGTGTATGTAGTCGAACTGGGGAAAGGAAGTATGTGCTCTATGTTTGTAATGGTTTGATAAAGCTGGCACCTGGCCTCAGCTATGGGAAATGTAGCCTGAGCCCAGGTCCAGTGGGAATTGAGTGTGGGGATGATTTTAGCCAATTACTGTATAGCCCACCAGATGTTGTAAATGGTAGAATACTTTTAGTTTACTACTTGTTTACTGATTCCAGAATACTTTTAGTTTACTGCTTGTTAGTTAGGTTTGGTTCTGTGCAATGAACTTGGAGGGTTAGCTCTTTAGATTACTGTGGTAATAAAGTTTTCTGTTTTTAACTTTGAAACTGCTGGTCACTGAGTCTGAAGAAGCCAGTATACTTTCATTAGATGAAAATATGTCAGCACAGGGGTTCAGGAACTGAACATATAAGAACATATTTGTCCTAGTGTCTTTTCCATATTTCTTGTGTGGAAGTGGAAGAAGTTAAAAGTAGAATATATTACTCCTTCTCACATTTTATCCTCAAAGATACCCTGTAAGGTATGTTTGGCTGAGAGACTGGCTTGTGGAAACCCAATAAGATCCATAGCTGTTGAGGGAGTTGAAGTTTGGTTACTTATGTCCAGTGCTCTAATCACTGTACATACTGATTCTGAGGCCAGAGCTAAGGCTAGCAAGATTTATTGATTATTCTTCATGGCCTGGCATTCCAGTTCATCAAGGCATCTGCAGGGCACTGCTGATCCTTTGGGTGCCCAGTACACTGGGGAACTCCACTGGGGCATCCTAGGGGGCTGTAGGCTTCCTCCTCACTGCTGGGCTTACATATCTAGGATGCCACCTAAGAAGGCCACCACCAAGAGGCGGCATCCGGACAAGGTGCCACCAGACTCTCCCACTGCACCAACTGAGGATGGGAGTCTGGTTCCTGCACCCAAGCCTCCTGACAATGGGGGGCTCCTGGATGGGGGACGTGGATCCACGGCCTCTATTGAAGCCCTTTATGGCCTCCACTCCTGGTGCTGGGGATATAGGGGGGGTCTGTCCCTGATTGTGGAGAAGCTGGACAGGTTAGGGAACATGTAATCAGGAGGAAGGCCAGCACTACGAGCGAACGTTGGACCCCTAGACGGCAGGGAGCCAGGGACATCGGCAAGCATTGGGAGACCAGGTAGGTTGTTAGATGACGCCAGCAGCAGTGGACATTCCCGTCACTCCTGATCATGCGGCCAGAGTCATTCCAGGGATTCCAGGTGCTCAGGGTCATGCAAATCGGACACCAGAAGGCACAGCAGGTCAGGATGGGGGAGAAGCCCAAGGAGGAAGTGGCAGCAGTGCTCACGGCATCATCAAGAGTCAGACTCCAACTCAGAGACAATGTCAAGTGATTCATTGGCAGATGAGAATAGAAGCAAATTCAGGTACTGTGTGCAAGGGGCCTACAAACCTGGTCTTCCTAGTTGGGCACTGAGCTTGTGCAAGAAACAGGAGTGGAGGAAGAAAGTTGAGGCCCACAGAAAAGAGGAGGGAGCAGACCTCCTGAGCAGGGACCTTGTTGAGGCCAAGTCCAAGGAGGACCCCCCTGGTATCCACTTGGACAGGAAGGTGTGTTCCAATATCCAAAAAGGGTTCTATGTGGATGGGTTTTTGCGGTCAAGCCTTTGGGCGAGGAAGCCAGACTGCATAAGGGTGATAAGAAGGGTGGATCCTGCCGAATTCATCTTCGCCAATTGGCTCGGGGGACATGTGGTTTTCATGGGCATTGTTGCCATAACTTTCCCAGAAAGAGGCTGGCACCTCGTCAATCACTTCCGTCAGTGCTGAAGGCTAGGGCGATAGTGGGGGATTCAGTCACCATTGTGTGTGATAAGGAATGCAGGAAGAAGGCCTCTCGGTCCGCCATTCACAGGTGGGATGCCATCAACAGTGGGATATGGTTGGTCACGGCAGCGGCCAACAAGCAAGAAAAGGGGGAGACAGCCAGGGCACCCAAGAAGAAGGATGGGAAGTACATGGTCTGCTGGGAGTACAATGGTGGTAATTATACCAGGTATCACTGCCATTTTGAGCATATTTGTGAGGCGTGTGGCATCACACACCCCAAGATAACTTGCACCAGGCAATCCAGGGGGGGCAGTCTTTTTTGAGCAACTGCCCTGCTTCATCCAGCACCAGAAGGGAAGCACAGTCAGGATTAAGTTCTGTTCAAGGCAGGACAAAATGAGGTAAGAACCATGTGGGCCATGGGCAGGGACATAGCATGAACACCAGTAAAACTTGAGGCAATGCTGCCTCTGCTCTTGGCTTACCCAAATAAGAAGGCATCTGCCTACATCTCTGTGGTTTTCAACCATGTTTTCAGAATCCCATTTAAAGGTACCAGGGAGGTGTTGGTGTCAGGCAACTTGAAATCTGGAGTGCAGCTGCCAGATGTGCTTGCCCAAAAAAACTGACAAGGAGAGGGAGGCGGGCAGGATAGCAAGCTCCTTTAATGAGCCTCTTATGCCCAACCTGCATGTTTCTCCACTGGGGTTGGTGCTCAAGAAGAACCCTAGAGAATATCACCACATTCATCACCTGTCATACCCAAGGGGGGTGACAGTCAATGATGCCATCCCCCCTGAGCTGTGTTTGGTCAGGTATGCATCCCTGGACCATGCGATACAGCTCCTACAGAAATGTGGGCATGGGGCACTCACGGCCAAGTACAACATACAGGCTGCTGCCAGTCCACCCAGATCGTTGCCTCCTTGGCTTCAAATTCCAGGGCATGTGGTACTATGACATGGCACTGCCCATGGGCTGTTCCATCAGTTGTGCCGCATTTGAGACATTCAGCATGTTTCTGGAGTGAGCCTTACAGCACAGGGCACGGTCCTTGTTTGTCACACAAGACTTCCTAGTGATCGGACCAGCAGGGAGGCCAGAGTACGGGTTTCTCCTTTCTTCCTTCCTGTCTGTAATGGAGGAGATGGGCATTCCACTTGCACCGGACAAGACGGTAGGACAAGCAAGAGCCTTAGTTTATTTCAGAATACAGCTGGACTCTGTCCAAGGGGTTTCACACATGCCAAATGAAAAACTGGAGTCCCTGAAGAGGAAGCTGCATGGCCTCATAGCACAGGACAAGGGCATGCTCAAGGAAGTGCAGTCACTGCTGGGCCATCTGAAATTTGCCTGCCGGGTTGTGGCACTGGCGAGGGCCTTTTGCACAAGGGTGACACACATCATGGCAGGGGTCTGCTATCCTCATCACCACATTTGCCTAATGAGGGGGTTGAGAGAGAACTTGCAGGTGTGGCTGGACTTCCTGGCATGCTACAATGGGGTCACAGTATGGCAAGAATGGAGAGCTCTGGAGGGAGGTGCACTCCAATGTGGTAGGCAGCCTGGGGTTTGGGGTCTAGTACAACAGCCACCAGTGTTCACAACCTTGGCCCAAGGAATGGGGGGAGGTGAGATTGTCCGTGTCTTACCCTTCCTTGAATTCTTCCCCATTCTAGTGGCTGTGGTCATATGGAGGGAGGAGTTTAGAGATAAGAAGGTGTGTTTCTGGTGCAATAATCAGGCTGTGGTGTGGATTATCAACAGGCAGGTCTCCACGTCTGAGAGAGTTATGTGGCCTATGAGCAGATTTGTGCTGGTGTGCCTGGGGTCGAATATCAGCTTCTCCACACAGCACATTCCTGGCATGGATAATGAGATAGCGGATGCATTGTCTCAATCTTAGGTCAAGCGGTTCCGTACAATGGCCCCAGACACCAACCCAATGACAGTCCCCTTCCTGGAGGACCTCTGGAACCTTAGGAATGGACAGTGATGCAAGGGGTGGTATACTCCTTGGCACCATTGATGCAGGCAAACTACAGGCGGGCAGCAGACCAGTTCTTGGCCTTTAGACAGTGGCACGGCTATGGGGTTCCTGGCTAGCGACAGAATGTGAGGTGCTGCATTACTTAGCATTCCTGAAGGACCAGGGACTGGTCCCATGGACCATCTCCATTCATGTGGCTGGCATCTCCTTCTTCAGCAAGGCTGCAGGATGAGGATACCCTTCATGGTGTGGAAGGTGGTCGAAGGCTGGAGGAGGATGAGTACAAGGGCTGTCGATTCCAAGCAGCCTATTTCATATGGGCTGATAGCCAAGCTGGTGGGCATATTGCCAGCGGTATGCGACTCTGATTATGAGGCCATCCTATTCAGTGCCACCTACACCACCACCTTCTTTGGGACCCTGCAGTTGGGGGAAGTGGTGAGTGCTTCCAAATGTGACAGGTCCAACAGGGCACTGAAACTTTGGGATGTGGAGGTGTTGGAGGGCACATTAAGCCTGCACATTAGGCTCTCCAAGTATGACCAACACAGAAAGGGAACAACAGTGAGGGTTCAGAGTTTGGCTGGTTCCGCACCGTGCCCAGTGGCCAAAATGTGCAGGTTCCTAGAGGTGCACATCGCCAGGCTGGGAGCCCTGTTCAGGCACAGGGATGGAACACCACCAACCAGGTTTCAGTTTGTTGGCATCCTGAAAGCGGCATTGCAGTGTTTGGGCGTGCCAGCCAAGGACTTTGGGAGCCACTCTTTCAGGATAGGAGTGGCAACTATGGTGACTCATGAGGGCTTGACCACCGAGACCATCAAAATGTTGGGAAAGTGGTACTCCAGGGCCAACACAGGGTTGGACAATGAAGGGATCTACTATATAGTAGAAAAATTCTTATAATGGAGGTGTGTGTTTATCAAACCTTTGCTGAAAAAAAATGGTGACAGGTGGCCTCTATGTACTTGTGGGCAACATGGGCTACACAATTCTTGCCCTAGCATAACAGCCTGCATAAAATGAGTCCCCACTTTACCAACTCTGCCCAAGAACAATGCACAGATATATTTTGAAATGTGAAAAAAAATCCACTTAAAATGGAATATAGTGCTCTTCCTTAAAATAAACAGCTGCTTAAACAACCTGATGTTTAATAATATGTACAAGATTGAAATAAATCCTAGGAGGGATTTTATTCAAACTAAGTTTTTTGACAGAAAATGTGCATTAGCAAAAGAGTCCCAAAACAACCTCTTCTCATGTGTCCTATATTTAGAAGCAATAATGAAAAGCAGCACTGTGAAACAAAGCATAACAAAACGGCAGTTTGTACATAAGTACGCAGAAGTAAAAAGGACTGGTTTGTTCAAGAATAAGGTTGGACAGCAAATTCTGAGAGTATCCAAAATTCATCCTTTATCAAAATAGTTGTGATGATTATGGTCCACACACAAAATGCATTTCTTTGTTACCACATTCTCCTGTTCCAGCTCCATATTTGAATATAAGCAAAAAGTAAATCCAAGGTCATGAGTGCAATCATATATGTGACAAAAATTAATGTTTATTTCAAATGAGTGAAGTTGTCCCTTATTAAGTTACAAATATAATGCAATTTAACTATTCATTCAATATTGGAAAAGGGGTTAATTCCTAGTAACTACTTATTTGTGGCAGATCCTGGAAAGACTAGGATGTCCCCCAAAATTCCTTAAAATGATTATCTTGCTACACGAGGGCCAGCGCGGTCAAGTCAGATATGGCAATGCTCTTTCAGAGCCCTTTCTAATAACTAATGGAGTGAAGCAAGGTTGTGTTCTTGTGCAAGCTTTATTTACAATCTTCTTCAGCATGATGCTCCAAAGGGCTACGGCAGAGCTTGAAGAAGACGATGGCATCTATATACATTACCGTACTGCTGGTAGCTTGTTTAACTTAAGCTGTCTGAGGGCTCACACTAAGACTCTAAACTATCTAGTCCATAAGCTGCTCTTTGCTGATGATGCTGCCCTTGTTGCCCACACAAAAGTAGCTCTGCAGTGCCTAACATCCTGCTTTGCAACAGCTGCAGAGATGTTTGGGCTGGAAGTCAACCTGAAGAAACAGAAGTTCTTTACCAGCCTGCACCACAGGATGAACACCACCATCCCCACATTGCCATTGGCAAATCTGTGCTCAAGTCCATTCAGCAGTTCACCTACTTGGGAAGCATCATCTCCTCAGATGCCAAGACTGACAAAGAGATTGATCACGGATTAGCAAAGGCATATAGCACATTTGGAAGACTTCACGAAAGAGTCTGGAGTAATAAACAACTGAGGCAAAGCACAAAAATCAGTGTGTATAGAGCCATTGTACTGTCTATTCTCCTTTATGTATCTGAAACATGGGTCACCTATAGCCACCATCTATGACTCCTTAAATGCTTTCATCAGCACTGTATACGCACAATCCTAAATGTACACTGGACTGACTATGTGACGAATGTTGCTGACCATGAGCAAGCAGGGATCACCAGCATTGAAGCCATGATATTGAGAACACAGCTGCACTGGGCAGGACAAATTTCTAGGATGGAGGACCATCACCTCCCCAAAATAGTACTCTACGGTGAACTCGCCACGGGTCAGCGTAAGAGGGGTGCTCCAAAAAATGATACAAGGCCACCCTGAAACAATATCTCAGGCTCGGCCAAATTGATCACCAACAATGGTCTGCCCTGGCCTCACATCGGAAGGCATGGAGACGCACTATCCACAATGCTGCAGCCTTATTTGAGAACTCACGCCGAACAAGAGAAACGACAACAGAAAGAATCACAACCCAGAAACATCACCCAAGGAGACCTTCTGCTGTGCTTTCTGGAACTGGACTTGTTTATCTCGGATTGGCCTTTTTCGTCATCAGCACGCTTGCAGAAAGTGCAGGATGAGTCCTTCCTGAATCTTCGTTTGTGAAGAAAAGCCAGAGAGAGAGAGAAACTTAATTGGTTGCTAAGTTAAGCACGGGAAACACAAGCACAGGACCATCTTGCCACCTAAAATGGGGCAGAATACCCACCCCCATTTACCAAATTCAACGCCCATACCATCCAAAGCCAGGCAAATTATTTGACACATGAGTCACAAGCTTCTCTCTCCATCCCCGACAGTTAAAATACATTCATAATGATTAAAATAACTACAGGTTGAATATCTCTCATCTGAAATGTTTGGGACTAGAAGTGCTCCAAATTTAAGAATTTTTTTTTTTTTTGGTGGATTTTGGAAAACAGTACAGGTACTTGCATATAAAATGTTGTAGGGCAGCAGGAAAGGTGGTGGTAAGCCCCAGCCACCAGGCATACATTCTTCACGCTCTCCCACCTTTGGGGAGAGGAGAGGAGCAGGAAGGAAGGAAATGGTGTGGTTGGGTTTGCAGCCAAACTTTGCTCAAGTAGTCGCTGTGGTAGTGGCTGCTGCTGCTCCTCCACCACCACCCCAGCCAAAGTGAGATCTAGAGTGGGATGTGGCAGCAGTGGCTGCTGGTGACCATCTCCAGTCTTTTCTTGTAGGAGAGCCCCATGCAAAAGAAAACAAACTAACAAAAACCCTCCAGCTTCCAGTACTGGAGCCCAGATCTGTCAGTGCGTTGCCTATCCAAGTCTTCTGCAGATGGAAACCCAGTAATCATAACCAACTTTAACAGTAACAACAATGGCGACAGGGCTTCCAGCCACCGAGTTCCACCTTTGAGGTAGTGGCTGCAATGATCCTGCTCATTTGTTTGGTTGGAGAGAGACACGAGGATTTGAGAAATGGTGAGAGGCAGGGATTCCTGCCATTTCACAGAACCTTGAGTCTCTCTCCAGCTCTTTCTCTCTCAAGACTTGCAAATACACTATAGACACATACGTGTTGTATGGTCCAAAGATTTTGGATTCTGGAGCATTTCAGATTTTGGAATTCTGGACAAGGGGTACTTAAATAAGTTTCTATCCTTTCATGACATTCAATATTTACTGCTCCAGGAAAGTTCATCACTCTTCCTAATGGCAGTGCCAGGTCTATGATGCCAAGTACTTTAATGCTTTGGAATGATAGAGTATGAACCACTGAAGGACTACAACTACAACAGCATTTTTTAAAAAAGATGCCATCACATGTCACTCAACAGAGGAATAGACAGCAATAAATAAATATGAATTCTCAAAACTAGTATTTTTGATGAGAAAGAAATCTACTGCTGCTGTTTATTGCCAACTATGCTAGAAAGGACATGGACATCAATACCTTGCGCCCCCAAGGTAACATTGTGCTAAATTAGACATGAGTCTTGTGCATTACAGTGGGAAGAAAGCATAGAACATAGGGGGAGGACATAGGGAGATAAAGATTTCATAGAAAACTGACTTTTGATGTGCAAAGCATTCCCAGATATCACCTTTCAAACAGCATTGAAAACTTTGTAAGTAAACTATTCTTTCTTATCCCAAACCAAATAAGAATATATGCATTTTGTTTTAGAAATATTTCACAATATTAAAGTTTAATAATGCTACTATAGCAATTTAATGGAACAAAAAATAATAATGAAGTTTTTAACTTTAAAAATATAACTTGTAGAAAAATAGGCTCAGTATGTCAACCTATCACATATAATTAGGGAAGTATGTCAGCCTTGAGAGATTTTTCTAGTTTTAATAAATTCATTAGGTTTCCTTCAAAATTGCTGAGAGTTTTCTCCCTCCAAATGTGTACTGGGCTTTTAGTCTAGGTGAAATCCCACATCTTACTATATTTTCCCCCTGTGTTGACTTTATTAGCAAGTTCCACATTAGCTGAGCTAGATGCCGAGCAACATATGTAAGGCTAAAGACAAAAAGATGTCACCACCCAAAACATATTTATTAACATGGTTTGAAAATTGACTGTGACCTCCATTCAGGGATGTAGAAAGTCCCCTCCTTTCTCAATCATAATTTTCCCTAGCCTAATATAAACATTTCTGGCTTCCTTTAATTTTCCCTTGATGTTTTGTCTAAACATTTTTCTTTTGTGTGAAATTCAGTGGCAATTCTACATATAATATAAGGTGCATTATACGATGACAATGGAACATTTTGCCTCAGTGTTTCCTACAAGTTCCTATCACCTACTTGCTTCAAAACTCTGTTATTGTCTTTGTTTGTATAGGATTGTATAAAATTCTCCAGAGCACTTTCGTATAAACTTGAGGGCTTGGATTTGAAAAGAACTTTATTGTAGCAATTGTTATTTCAGGAAAATAATGCATTATTGTTGTTCATCTTAGATTCATTGTTTTCTTAGATGCATTGTTTCAGCTCAGCTGTGCAAATTACAGGAGGGAAATAGAAGAAAACTGCTTCAAAATTTCACTGGATCTTGTTTGTGTGTATGTGTTTGTACTTTGAGCACTTGAGGGAAGAAAAAAAAATACTTAGCATAACCTCAAACCTATTTAAGACCCAGCTGTCCAACAAGAAATAGCTAGAGTTGGGTGGTATTTTTCATAGCCTTGGCAATGCTGAAGTTGATTTCTTCAGTTACAATCATTCATGTGATCCCTTTTATCAAGACAGATAGAGTGTGTGCGCATGCATGTGTTAGGTATGTAATTTTTCACTGAATTACTTCTCCAAGGGAGCAACAAGTAATAGTAATTTCAGCACTTTTCTTCCTACTGAGAGAAAGTGTTTGAAATCCATGCCATTTTGGAAGGCTATGCACAATTCAGGTTGTATTCTGCACATAATTTGCATGTGGTCATTTTCCATAGAAAACAGCATTTTCTTCAAAGGAAACATGCAAACTAATACTTCATTGCAGAAATATAATTTCCTGCACAGAAAATGTCATTTTCAGAAAATATTTTCTGTGCAGGGGGAAAAAAAATACACCCTGTAATTGGAGAATTTGTTCTGCATAAAATTTACACATGGTTGATTTGCACTAGAAACAGCATTTTCTGCACAGGAATTAATATTTATGCCTTGAAATATTATTTTCCACACAGAAAATGCTGTTTCCTTTGCAGAAAATGCTATTTTCTGTGCTAAATAGCAACATGCAAATTTTGCGCAGAATAAGTCCTAAACTTTGAAGATTCTTGTCAATCCAGGATTCTACTCATCAGTATTTCTCAGCACCCCATAAAACACATTTTGAACCATTGTTCTAATATTTTCAAATATACCTTCCACCCTGTGTGTGTGTGTTTGTGCCTGCCTGCCTGTCTGTATGGGTGTGTGTATATGTGCCTGCCTGTGTGTGTGTCTGTGTCTGTGTGTGTGCCTATTTGTTTACAAGAAAAGTTTTAAAAAAATTATGTCCACCTGCATCCACATTTAATGAATACAGCAATGCATTTTCAGACTAAAGGCCAATAATAAGCTTGAAGGTCCTGTGCTCTTTCTGTATCCTAGATCAATTTCAATCTGGCTTTAGCCTGATTATGGGACAGAGACATTCCTGGTCACCCTGGTTGATGGAACAGAAGAGGAGGAATGGGTTCTTGTTGGTTCTCTAGGCTTTCTCAGTGAATTTAAATGCTTTTAATGGTAATATCTTGTTGGCTTTCTGGGACAGAAAATGCAGGTGCTTTCTTATGATAACTCTGCTTTTCAGAAGATTGGGACAGGGGATTCCTGTTGGAAACTGTGTCTGTTGCCTCAGTGTCTGTCTTGTGCCCATGCTGTTCCACAAACATATCCATTAAACAAATGGGATAAGTTGTCCAAAGTTTTCAAGTGTGGGGGTCACATTACTATTATGATGTCCAGTACCAGTTCTCCTTTCTATTCCAATCTGAGAAGCTGTCAGTAATAGCCTAGGGCAGTGGATCTTAGCCTTTTCTTTCCCAGGGATCTCTTTTAAATATCTTTTGTTGCCACGGACCCCTAAACTCAAGATTTAAAACAACAACAACAACACAGTTACACCATCCATTAAACCTTCCTTCAGAGGCACTGGAGGGGGAGGGAAGACTTTTCTCCTGCTTCTTCCTGCAAGTTTGTGGCTGGAACAGATTGAATGGCAATGCACAGGCCAAGCCAGCCAGTCAGCCTTTGCCTTGGCTCCTGTCATGTGGCTGCTCTACTGCAGGGAAGAGGTGGGCTGAGCAGCCTTCAAGTCTTTGTGGACCCCCTGTGAGGACACTGCTTTCCCCTGTGGGTACCCAGACCACAGGGTAAGAACCACAGGTCTGGGGGGGTGTTACCACAATTTGAAGTAAAGTGGCAGTACAGGAGGAAGGGTCTGTTTTCCCTCCCCCTCCAGTGGTGCCTTACTGCATGACATCATTCTTCTGGTTTTCTTTCATTCTGGTACCATCAGAGACCAAGGTAAAGCTGCATCTTTTTGCTACTGGGTTTTGCCAGTTACCAAAAAGACATGGTTTTATCTTAGTCTCCATGGGACTGGAATGAAGGAATGATAACCTCATGCAATAAGGCATCATGGAAAAAAGAACTTTTCCGCTCCACTACCACTTTACTTCAGAGTGTGGCAAGCCCCTAGATGTGGGTGAACAGAGTGGAGCTTAATACAAACAAGAGAGAGCTGTTCTTGGACATTCAAAATTCAGATCTGGAAATAGGAATTCAACTTGTCTTAAACAGGATTGCATTACCTTTGAAGAGACAGGTATACAGTTCTGGTGCACTTCTGGATTCAACTTCCTAAACTGATCTTACTTGTACAAAACCCTGAGCTCTCATGTTATAAGGTAGTGTATACACATTTTAATAACATATATAAAATATCCAGCTTTCAAGAGTGACAAGGAGCATATTAGGACAGTGAATGCACCAACATCATTTCCTTCTGAACTTATTTGAGTTGACCATCATGACACATTACAATAGTTACATCCCATTTGGATTACTGTAATGAACTCTGTATAGGGGTGCTTTTGAAGAGTGTTTGGACACTTCACAACTTATTCAAGAAGAGCTGCAGCCTGACTGTTAATCAGCTTATTATAGGAAGCACATGACTACAACAGCTCTCTCTCTACCAGTGTGGTTCTGGGAATAATTGAAAGTGCTGGTTTTACTCTACTAAGCCCTTTATGGCAAAATAATATTTCTATTATATTTCGCTAGTATTACACAGTAATAATATAATATAATATATCTACTTTATCTTTGGACAAGGGCTACTGGGGCCCCCAAACCTGGCCATTTCCAAGCTTTGGGGTTATTTCCCCACTTGTGACTTGGTACATTGTTTGATGCCAAGACATCAGAGCAGGTCTAAGATATTGGCTCTCATTCACAGGCTCCAATGCCATTTTGATAACATATGCCTTCAATATGCACACTGTCTCAAGAGCAATTCTTTGTACTCTAATTGATGTCAGTACATCTTCTCTGTAACTCTGAAGTAAAGAACAGTTTTCTCTGTCTGATCTTCATTTTTCAATACAGGACAGGTTTTGTTTTCTCATTTCTCCCAACAGTACATTGTTGGATTTGACATTTTCTGCAAGATTTCATCAGCCTTTTGACACTTACATCTGATCTTGACAGGCCTTCATGCTGCTTACCTGTGAGTTTACACTTTAATCTCTTAGTTAGAAGGGAAAACCTAAAAATATGATACTGTAGTGTGCTAAAGGCTTGAAAATAGAGAGGGGGGGGGTGAGAAAGAGTAGTTTACTTTGAGTTGATTTATTCCAGTGGCTGGCGGCTGTGATCATTAATCTCAAAGTCTGTTCTCTAGAAAGCGCCTGAAAAGTGAAGAGGATCATAGAATAGGAAAACTGACATCTGACCTCTTGAGCCCAGTGCCAGGTCTTCTTGTCAATAAGATCATATCAGGTGTTAACTTCAGCACAGATCATTCAAGAGACAGAACAGCCAAATAAGCAGAAGATATAATATAATTGGGAAAGGTGCAATAAAAGGACACTAAAAGATATTAGCAGTGTAGAACTCCTCATCCAAGGAAAATCTATAAAAGCTGTGACTAAAAAAATTGGATTTGTCTGAGAATGGCTTAGAGAAATGCCTGAATAAGTTTCAAATTTGCCTTTCCAAAAATTGAAGATGCATTAAACACATTTGAGTAACTGTTGGCATTTACTCCAGACAGTTATTTTGTCCAAATCTGACAGTGTCAGGAACCTAGGGTATGACAATGGACACAGGTAAAGCTATAAATACTGGAGCTTCCACTGAAGGCAGAAAATGGGGTTTGACAAGACAGTAAGGAAGGACAGGTTGCTTACCTGTAACTGTGGTTCTTCAAGTGGTAATCTGTGAAATCACACAAATGGGTTTTGCATCTGCACAGAAACATCATTTGGAACATTCTAGAACAGTCAGCTGGAAGTTTTTGGTGATAGTCCCACCCACCTCCGTGTGTTATATAAATACCGAGCCCAGTTCAATGTCCACTGCATAGCAGCAGCAACAAAACCAAGGAATGGCAGGACAATTGAGGAGAGGATGAGTGGGTTTGTGTGATTCACAGATGACCACTCAAAGAACTACAGTTACAGGTAAGCAACCTGTCCTTCTTCATTGTGGTCTCTGAATTCACACAAATGGGAGATTAGAAAGCTTACAGGCAGTGCGAGTGTCACGCATCAACTAACCACCTAACCCAGTGGCTGATCACCACATAGTGAAAATAAAGGACAAGACACATGGTAAGATGGAAACAAGAAATCATGTGTTACAAGCTTAGTAGCAAAGACAGGCAAAATAAATCAGGTCTGACCCAATGGTAAACAAGATCCTGTGGTTGTAGCAGGGTACACATCATGGGTGATATGCACATCAAAACATACACAATCCCCCACAATCTGACCAAACAAGTTCTCATTCTGGAAAATATAATAGCATTAGTATTCCACAAATTATAGTTTGACACTGCAGAGACTGTTCAGTACCTGAGATCTGGAAAAAAACAAGAACATGAATCATTTATTCCTGGCCAACAGAGCCATTCCCCATTAATTGCTCTTTGCTGAAGACACCTGTTAGTTACTGACTTCCCTTCTTTATGCCATGGCAACCCGTAACAAAAGAATAAATGTTAAGTGCCAAACTGTTGCTGAAATGTTAAGTGCCAAACTATTGCTGAAATGACAACCTTCCTGCTCATCCAGAGCTGGGAGCCTCAAAGACTGAAAAATGTTTGTCTGACTGCTTCAATGTCCATGCTGTGGGTGCCTATGAATACCAGGCTTTTTCGCACCAATACCAGACAAGGAATATTAAGTGTCAACACCACTTCTTAAATGGCAATGCATAGGACCCAAAAATTGAAATATATCCATCCAATGGAATACCAAAGCCAGACCTGAAACAATCACATATATTATAAGTATGTAAAACCACCTAGTAAATATGCACCATGAACGTACACAAAAGCACTAGCATGTCTAACCTACTAGTACATGTCGAAAGCAATTATCAAGCTCCTCCACCCCTCACTTTAAATGTTGGTTTATCTAACTCAGCCAAAACTAGAAGGTCTAGCAAATTCCTTACATGCCTGGAAGACAATTTCATGGTCTAAAAGGTGGAAGAGGCAACAAGGGGGTCAGCTATTTTAGATCTGATCCTAACCAACAGAGACGACCTGGTTAATGGGGTGCATGTGGTGGGATCCTTAGGTGAGAGTGATCATGTTCTCCTGGAGTTTGTTATACAATGGAAAGGAGAAGCCAGGCATAGTCAGACACGCATTCTTGACTTTAGGAGAGCTGATTTCAGTAAACTCAGGGAAATACTGGGGATGATCCCATGGTCAGGAATACTAAAAGAGAAGAGACCTCAAGACGGATGGGACTTTCTCAAAAGGGAGATACTGAAGGCACAATTTCAAACAGTACCATTGAGGAAGAAAAATGGGAGGTGTCTCAAGAAACCAGGATGGATGACTAAAGAACTTTCAATGGAGCTAAGTTTTAAACGGAACATGTATAGGAAATGGAAAAGGGGGGAAATCACCAAAAAAGAATTCAAACAGATAGCAAACACGTGTAGGAGTAAAGTCAGGAAAGCTAAAGCGCAGAATGAGCTCAGGCTTGCTAGGGAGGTTAAGAACAATAAAAAGGGTTTTTTTGGGTATGTCCGCAGCAAAAGGAGGAAGAAGGAAATGATAGGGCCGCTACGTGGAGAAGATGGCAAAATGCTAACAGGGGTCAGAAAAAAGGCAGAATTACTCAACACCTTCTTTGCCTCAGTGTTTTCAGAAAAGGAAAAGGAGGACCAACCTGAGGAGAATGGAACAGAGGACACAATAGGGGAAATCCAGCTCAAAATAAGTAAAGAGGTAGTACAGGAATACCTTCTTAATCTAAATGAATTTAAATCTCCAGGACCAGATGAACTACATCCAAGAGTATTAAAAGAGCTGGCAAATATAATCTCAGAGCCATTGGCAATAATATTTGAGAACTCCTGGAGAACAGGAGAAGTCCCAGCAGACTGGAGGAGGGCAAACGTTGTTCCCATCTTCAAAAAGGGGAAAAAAGAGGATCCCAGCAACTATCGTCCAGTTAGTCTGACATCAATACCAGGGAAGATTCTAGAACAGATCATTAAACAGAGAGTCTGTGAACATTTAGAAGGCTATGCCATAATCACAAAAAGTCAGCATGGGTTTCAGAGAAACAAGTCATGCCAGACTAATCTGATCTCTTTTTTTGATAAAGTTACCAGCTTGGTAGATGAAGGGAATGCTGTGGACATTGCTTACCTTGATTTCAGTAAGGCCTTTGACAAGGTTCCCCATGACATTCTTGCAAACAAGCTTGTAGAATGTGGGCTAGACAAGTTAACTGTTCAATGGATTTGTAATTGGTTGACCGGCCGAACCCAAAGGGTGCTCAGCAGTGGCTCCTCTTCGTCTTGGAAAGATGTGACCAGTGGGGTGCCACAGGGTTCTGTCCTGGGCCCAGTGCTATTCAACATCTTTATCAATGACTTGGATGAGGGAATTAGGGGCATACTTATCAAATTTGCAGATGACACCAAATTGGGAGGAGTAGCTAATACCCTAGAGGACAGGATCAAAATTCAGAATGACCTGGATAGACTGGAGAGCTGGGCCAAAGCTAACAAAATGAAATTCAATACGGAGAAATGTAAAGTACTGCATTTAGGGCGGAAAAATGAAATGCATAAATATAGGATGGGAGAGACCTGGCTGAATGAGACTACGTGCGAAAGGGATCTAGGAGTCCTAGTAGACCACAAGTTGAACATGAGCCAACAGTGTGATGTGGCAGCTAAAAAGGCCAATGCAATTTTGGGCTGTATCAATAGAAGTATAGTATCTAGATCAAGGGAAGTAATAGTGCCACTCTATTCTGCCTTGGTCAGACCTCACTTAGAATACTGTGTCCAGTTCTGGGCACCACAATTCAGAAAGGATATTGACAAATTGGAGCGTGTCCAGAGAAGGGCAACTAAAATGGTGAAAGGTCTGGAAACAATGCCTTATGAGGAGAGACTTAGGGAGCTGGGTATGTTTAGCCTAGAAAAAAGATGGTTTAGAGGCGATATGATAGCCCTGTTTAAGTATTTGAAGGGATGTCACGCTGAGGATGGAGCAGGCTTGTTTTCTGCTGCTCCAGAGACTGGAACACGGAGCAATGGATGCAAGCTCCAGGAACAGAGATTCCACCTCAACATGAGGAGGAACTTTTTGACAGTAAGAGCTGTTCAGCAGTGGAACACACTTCCTTGGAGCGTGGTGGGGTCTCCTTCCTTGGAGGTCTTTAAACAGAGGCTGGATGGCCATCTGTCGGGGATGCTTTGATCAAGATTTCCTGTGTGGCAGGGGGGTTGGACTGGATGGCCCTCGTGGTCTCTTCCAACTCTGCAATTCTATGATTCTATGATTCTATGTCTTTTTCTATAAATATCAAGGTGAATTGGAAGCTCCAGTTCAATCCCTATTTAAGTATTGGAAGGTTGCTACTAGGAAATAGATCCATTCTGGTATCTTTTAAAAGTGCTGGATCCTGCTTCTAGCTTCACTCTGTTAGCATTTCCAGGAAAAATAATGCCAATACAAATAGAGCATCCCCTTAGGCCACATGGGCAATATTCCAACTATAGTCTTCCAGAAGAAGAGCCAAAAATGCCAAGGAAAGCAGTAGTGGAAGCAGGGTGTGGCTGGGAAGAAGGAAGCAGGGACTCTGTCAAACAATCACTCCAACAAACTCTTCAAATGGTCACCAGTCATCCACCAGAAAATTTACAAGCCCCATATGCCCACACAGGGTAACACAGACACAATCCAACAAACAAACCCCTAATAACAGCCCCCCTCACAACTAATTCCCATCCCCTATGACCAGCAATCACACAGTACAACAACTAATCACACTGAGGAAACCCAGCCAGCAACATGCAGACAGACCAAGACAAGTAACACAAGCCAACCAACACTCCACTCCACTCAGACAATAGAGCACACAGATGATAAGGAAGTCAACAAACAACCTTGTAACCTCCCAAGAACCAGGAGAAAGAACAAGGAGAGCATGCAAAGATCTGAAGAAGAATTGACAAGGGGAGGGCATTGTCTTAAATATTGCAGCTTGTCCCCTATCAATTCCTTGAGGACATCAAAATGCTCCTCCTCCGACAACATCATACTGTTGTGCCTATATGAGGACACATAACTTGAAAATAAATGCCATGTAGTTCAGGAAGAATAATAAAGTCTAAAAGAATAGAAAGCAAAGACTGCAATAAACACCACTGCAGAGAAATTTTTGTACATCAGTAAGGACTAAATAAATAATAATGTTAATAACTACAACAGCAACAACAACAAAAGTAAAAAGAATGAAATGCAACTAATGCCCATATACTTTACAAAATAACAGCACAAATACAGGTCCCTGCCCTGTGGAGTTTACAGTCAAAAATAAATAAGTCCGTAATTATATTTGCAGGGGAATACAATTTTAGTGCATTTGATGAAGGGGTCTGTAGTCCTCAAAAATGTATGCCAAGACCCGCTTCTTTTTCTTTAACAGAGATATAACTCTTTGCTTATCTCACTTTCACAATGAGAACAATGAGTCCCCTATCAATGGTTATTCATATTTGGGGTCTTTCTTTCTTTCTTTCCTTCAAAAAATCCATTTGTACCCAAAAAAAAGTTTTTGCATATAGACCTTTTTATATTTAAAGTTTATATTTTATATTTAAAGTGCTAATACCATCAGGAAAAAAAATACTTTGAAAAGTTTTTGTTCTCACTGAAGGATGAAAGATGTATCTACTGTAAGGTTCCACACAATTCTTTTTAAAATTTCTATCTACTTTTCTGGGAGTAAGCTACTCAAGGGGAGTAATTGTATGCATACTTAGATGGGAACTGAGATTAGGCAAGTTACTTTTTGTACTCTCATATCTTAATACAACATGTGGGGTTATGGGAGTTCTAGCTCAAAAGGTAACTTTTCCAATCTCTGCCTGGGTCCAACTGAAATCACTGAGACTTATTTCCAAATAGACACATGCATAACTAATCTGGATATGAAGTTCACAATCCCATTGTCATATATTGTTTTCTTCAGACTCAGTGACCAGCAGTTTAAGGGTTAAAAATAGAAAACATTATTACCACTGTAATCCAAAGAGTTAACCCTAGAAGTTCATTGCTCAGAATGAACCCTAACTAACAAGCAGTACAGTAAAAGCATTCTACAATCTACAAAATCTGCTGGGCTATACAGTCATTGACTATTCCTCATCCCCATTCTCAGTGCCCACCAGACCCAAGCTCAGCCCACTTTTCCCATAGCTGAGACCAGGTACTGGTTTTATCAAATGATTACAGACTTTGGACTTTATCAGACCAGGCAAATATGGCATCATAATGGTGCATAATTAATGTGAAAGGGCACAATTATCAAATGACATCATTCTTTTTTTTTTTAATTATTTTTTATTCATGATATTTATCAACATTAAAAACATATTATACCAAACAGGCAGAGAATATCAGTATCCACATATTCATCCATCACGTATCTACCTATGTACATGTCAGATATTTGTTTCATATCTCTTTGAATATCATGTACAGCACACATACATATGTATACATCTCATCCTTTAGTCAGCTTACTATACATCTCTTATATTCATTCATTTTGTATGTTTTCATTTCAATCATATTCCCAGTCTTCCCTTCTCTTTCATAGTTTTTTTTTCCTCCTCCTTCCATCCTCCCTTTCTTCTGTCTCTCTGTCCCTATATCACACTATTCATGCAAAATATAACCATTCTTCTCCATTCTCTCTTTTCCTCTCATTCCTTTCCTCATCTCTCTCATTCATGGCTTCCTATCTAGTTTCCCCATGTTTCTCAGTATTTATCTATGTGCATCATTTAATGTTTAAATAGATATACATGTATAAAATGTTTATGTATTTCTACTTCTTTTTTGCTTTCCCTTTAGTGTTAGTTTCATATATTTATGTGGTTTCTTGAATCATTTTTTTTTTTTACTTCCCATTTCGCCTTATTTGAAGATTAGAGTTTGTTTGACATTTGTATTTAATGTTTAGTATTTAGTTCACTGTCTTCCAGTTTCTCTCTCTCTCTCTTCATCTCTCTCTCTTCCTTTTTTTTTTTTCTCTCTCCTCTTTATGATTAATATTCATGCTGCTGTTACGGATCTATATGTGTGCAGACCCATATTTATCTGCTTATATCTATGTAGTACGTAAACTGTGGGTATCTAGCTTATTCCACATTAGTTTTTGACTTTTGTTTGCTTTCTAATGTATTGTGGAGTTTTTTATTCTTGTTTCCATATATTTTGATACCATGATCCAATCTTCTTTGAATGTCCCTAAATCTTTTCCTTTAATTAACGTTGTCAATTTGTCCATTTCTATCATTTCGTATAGTTTCTCAAGCCATTGATCTCTGGACGGCGTTTCTTTTTGTTTCCATTTATTAGCGAATATTATTCTGGCAGCTGCCATCATATAAAAAATCATCTTTCCACTTTGTTTTTCTAATTCTTGGTCTATCATTCCTAACAAGTATATTTCTGGTTTTAGTGGAAGCCTGATTTTCAAAATGTCTTGAATTGTTTTTTGAATCTGTACCCAATATTTTTTAGCTTCCTCACACGTCCACCACATGTGAAAAAATGTTCCGTTTTTACTATCACATTTCCAACAATTCGGTTTTGTCTTCTTATACATTTTTGCTAATTTGGACGGTGAAAGATGCCATCTGAAATACATTTTATAAACATTTTCTCTGATATTTTGCGATAGTGTATACTTTATCCTTGTATTCCACATTTTTTCCCAATTATGTATCTCAATTGGATGACCGACGTTTTGTGCCCATTTTATCATATTTTCCTTTATTGTCTCCTCTTCAGTTTCCCATTTAAGTATTAACTTGTAAAATTTTGAGATCATATTTTTGTTTCCAGCTTGTATTATTTTTTCCAATTCTGACCTTGTATCCTCAAATCCTTCTAATTTTATATCAATCTTAAATCTCTCTTTTAGTTGCCTGTATAAATACCAGTGACATGTAAAACCTTCTCTTTCTAGTTCCTCTTGACTTTTCATTCTGATGTGACTTCCTTCTCCCGTTAATATATCTTTGTACATGATCCATTTGTTTGTTGGCACACCTTCTCAGCTGAATAGAGCTTCATGTGGGGAAGCCCATAAAGGAATCTTAATACATAATCTATTTTTATGCTTTTTCCAAATTCTCAGTAAAGACTTCCTAATTAAATGATTGTTAAAATCTTTATTCACTTTATCCTTATTATAAAACATGTATGCGTGCCATCCGAATCTATTATTGTCTCCTTCCAGTTTTAGTAATTTGTCGTCTTCTAATATAACCCAATCTTTAATCCATAATAGGCAGCATGATTCATAGTAAATTTTCAAATTCGGGACATTTAAACCACCTCTTTCTTTGGAGTCTTGTAGCACCTTCATCTTTACTCTCGGTTTCTTCCCTGACCAAATATATTTCGATATTTCCCGTTGCCAATCGTTAAACACTTTTTCGTTATGTATTACTGGAATTGTTTGAAACAAAAATATCAATTTTGGTAGTATATTCATTTTGATCACCGCAATTCTACCCAAGAATGAAAGTTTTAAATTTTGCCAATTCTTCAGGTCCTTTTTAATTTTCGTCCATATTTTCTTGTAATTGTTTGAGAATAAATCAGTATTTTTATTTGTTATTTCAATCCCCAAATATTGAGTTTTCTTGACAACTTTCCACCCTGATTTTTCCATTAGGTCATTTTTTTCTTGTCTTGTCATATTTTTTGTTATTATTACTGTTTTTTCGCTGTTAACTTTTAATCCTGTTAATAGGTTAAACTCTTCCAAAACCTTTAGTAATGTCTTGATCCCCCTGGTTGGTTCACCTAAAGATATGACCAGATCGTCTGCATACATTCTTAGTTTATATTCTGTTTTAAATGACATCATTCTTTGATGATAATGTCCTGTCCAAAAGCCAGTCCTTTTTATTGACAGGCCAAGCTGTCAATTGATTTCCTATGGCATTTTTTTTACTGTGTTTGAAACTTTGTGCCGTTGTGCTCAGTGAATACAGAGTCAATTGGCAGAACACTTCCAGGTGAGTTCAGACAGCCAGGTAGGAGACACTCTTTTTATATGAACTTCCCAGGTTTACTTGTAATTTTTAAAGTGTGCTTCTGTGCTTGTGCACATGTTTTGTGTTTTTTTTTTTATTTGCCACACTTGTGTCCTCTCACAAGAATTAGTGAGATCAAGAACCAGGAAGTGAATGGATCTCCATTCCTGCCCCATTAGTGCTGGGGCTGCCTTTTCACATGAGTAAGGTACGGTTGGTTGGGGTTTTGCTGGCATAAAAACACCACAAAATATGCAGGCAAAAGAACGTTTGTGGAGGATGGTCTGATAAAGTCCTCAGAGCATATACTCCCCTTTCCCAATTAGACTACATAATTTTTAGCGAGTACAAATGAATGTAAATACAATTAGAAAAAAAGAGATACATCAGAACTGAACTTAGCAGGGAAAGGTCACTTCTGATACTGATCCTGACAAAACAAAATTATGTTGTCACTTTAAATTCCTAGGTATGATGGGTGCAGCCAGAGCAAGGTACATACAGACCTGTCAATTTTTTTGTTTTGTTTTGTTTTGTTTTTTTGGTTTTGGTTTTGGTTTTTTTTAATTTTAAAAAATTCAAACTATTGAGCTTTTAAACATGGGTAGGAAGTAGATCCAGTGGAGAGCCTGGTAGGCCTGAAGTGGAGATTGGAAGGAAGACAGAAATGGGTTTAACCAGCTTCTCAACTACCAGTACAACTACCAGTTATAACGTAGAACTCCCATGTTAAAACAGCTCCACTGGCTACTGGTTCATTTCTGGGCACAATTCAAAGTGCTGGTCTTGGCCTATAAAGTCCTACATGGCTTAGGTCCAGTCTATCTGAAAGATTGTATCTCCCTCTATGACCCTGCAAGGGTTTTAAGATATGCAGGGGAAGGCTTTCTCTCAATCCCACCACTATCACAGGCTCTCTTGGTGAGGACATGAGAGAGAGAGCCTTCTCTGTGGTTGCCCTCACCCTTTCGAACTCCTCCTGTTGTAGGCTAGGCTGTTCCCTTCCCTGTTTTCATTTAACCAGCAGAAAAAATATTCTTGGTTAAGCAGGACTTCAATGTATAATTGTTGCTTTTATCAGGAAGTGTTTTAATTTTGTTTTTTCACTGTGTATGTTTTAATTGTTTTTAATTGTGATTTTATTTGTTCTGTAAGCTACCTTGGGTACCACTTTGGGAGAAAGGTGGCATAGAAATTGCACAAATAAAATAAAATAAAATAAAATAAAACACTTAGGATACTGACCAAGGTTCAGTCCAAAGTTCTATCCCTGAAATCTGCAGGTAGGTCTCAGAAGGACCTGTCTAAAACTCTGGAGAGTTGTTTTCAGTTAGAAATCTATGTCAGCATTGTAGAAAATTATGGCTAGATTAACCAATGAACTATCTCTGTATAAATGCTGCTGTTCCCATTCTCTTGTGTTCTGTGAGCAGGGAAATACTGGCATGTTAGCCTTTCTAGCCTTCGTATATTGTGTAAAAGGTATAAAAATGGAAAGCTACTAAAGTGTTTATGCTTAAAAATAACTTGTCATTAATATTTACCATATGATGAAAAGGACAGTGCAGCTAACATGTTGTGTGTTGTCTCTACCACATCATTTGCTTCTCAGTTTGAGGAGCTTCAGCTAGAAAGTAACGAAGAGTGAGGGATTTATGAATAATATTTGCAACTTGGTGGAGCATCATCCATACCTTTAGCAGGGTGTGAAGAGTGGTGAAATTTTAATGAGGCAGCAAGTCATACTTCAGTAGATGTGATAGCAGCCTCCATATGAAATAATGGTTGGCAAGAGGGGGGACAATTACATGAAACATTTTCAAGCTTCACATCTTTACAGTTCCTTCTTTTGTACAAGTTCCACCCAACACATTACAGTCTATGCTTTATTAACCAGATGTCTCTTGGGAGCTATGGTGTTTTACATGCCTTGTACAAGATGCTAAGATGGGCAGATTGCAGCGGGCCTTTATGTCATGTCATTTCAGAGTGCAATTTCAGGCCCTATACAGCAAGCTATTCTTGTACAGCCAAGAGATTTTGTGTGCCAAGGCATGGCACCAGATCTCTATAAAAAGGCCATGTATAGTATTCTGTACCAGCTGCCTCTTCTAGCTGGTATGCTAGTTTTAAAAATTATAAAGCTGTTTACTAGGCCCAGGGGGAAAAAAAATTGTGATGCAGTTTTGAATTCTGTTAATGTGCCCTTTCCTGTTTTGCAAAAATAAAAAAAAGTTGACATCTGTGCAGAAAAAAATAGCTAGGATATCTGGTCAAACTTTTTTCTTTCTTTCCACAAGCTAAGAAAAGAGATTCTGTGGTGTCTTTCAGATAGATTTATAATAATTTTATAATTACCTAAAAACCAATGAAAAATGAATAGCCAAACAAGTAGAAGAGAGAGGTGAAGGGAAGTGCAAGTGTCTTTTATTGATCCTGGCAAAAATACCTTTAAAAAAATTGTTGTTGGATATGGGATAGAATACCACAGCTTCCAAAAAATCCAAAAGACAGGAGACAGAATCATATGATATTGCATTATAAATTGCAGGATGTTTTTTATAGCCATCTGCACCATACTAGTGCCAGGATTTGCTTTAGGTCTTACCCTACCATGTGGTGTCATATGGTTTCAGCATCTGGTCACTCTTTATTTTGACTCCTGAACAGATAATGTCATCTAGAATGGAGATTCATAATTATTCCAAAGGCCAGAGGTTAAATGGAAGCAGACATTGTGGATTTATTTGGAAATATTTAATATGTGGAAATAAACAGCACTGTTGTCTCAGCATAAGATATTCAAAGGTCATCACTAGCTGCTGGAATGGTTAGTGTTTTTGGAAAGGCTGATACACAATGGCCCATGCCAGGGAGAAATACAGATTCAGGAAGAATCACTGCAATTTCTCATAGTGCCAGTTACAAATTGGTTTAGGAAAGTGAAGTGTGCTGTGTAGTTTAACTACTGCCCTGGTAGATGTTCCATTTTTAAAATACATTTTTGAGGTACGCTCTCCACTCAACACTGACATATCAAAGTGAAAGGTGGTGCATGCATTCCAGGCCCAGTTCTTTTTCCTGTTCAAACACAAACTCCTCATTTCACCTCATATTTGATTTCCAAAGGAGAAGGACACTGCAGAATACCTCTCTGAAGACTACAACAGCAGAATGAACACTGGTATGTACATTCAGTAGGAGCTTTGCTGCCTCAAGGACAAACCCTAGCTCAACTTCTACAGCTGTTTTCTAGGATGACAACAATTGTGTGGCATGCAATACAATATTATATCTACCTTGAAGACTTAGGAATAGAAGAAGCTCTCAGATAATTGATCCCCCTAGCCTAATATTGTCTATGCTCTTGTGTGGTAGCATGTGAAAGCTGGTGAATATGTTCCATGCCATTTGTACATTTTATATTTATGCCTAAGCTCCACCCTGTCACCTCCAACTGGTTTTCAAATAATGCCAGGTTCTTCAAATGCTAGGTATTCAAATACTGTTTGCTTGTTTTTTCCTGGTTAAACATACAACATAGAATCATAGAGTTCGAAGATACCTCAAGGGCCATCTAGTCCAATCCCCTGCCATGCAGGAATATACAATCAAATCATTCCCGGTAGATGGCCATCCAGCCTCTGTTTAAAAACCTCCAAAGAAGGAGTCTCCACCACACTCCGAGGCAGTGTATTCCACTTCCAAACAGCTCTTACTGTCAGGAGTTCTTCCTAATGTTTAGGTGGAATCTCTTTTCCTATAGTTTGAACCCATTGCTCTGTGCCCTAGTCTCCGGAATAGCAGAAAACAAGCTTGCCCCATCTTCAGTATGACATCTCTTCAAATATTTAAACATGTCTATCATGTCCCCTCTCAACCTTCTCATCTCTAGACTAAAGCTTCTCAATATCCTTCCTGAATTGTGGTGCTCAGGACTGGATACAGTATTCCAGGTGAGGTCTGACCAAAGCAGAACAGAGTGGCACTACTCCCTTGATTTAGACACTGTACTCCTATTGATGCAGCCTAGAATCACATTGCAGTTGGTTACACAACATGAAAACATTGTGTTGGGTCCAGAGACAACCAGGGCAGAATTCATTCAAAGTTAAGTTAATTGCATTATTTTTATTGGGTCTACTCTGAGCATGACTAATTCTGAATCCAATCCATCACTGTTGTTGTTGTTTACTCTACATGATAATTTAGTCAAGGTGTAGGCAACTTGGTAGGTCCATGCAAATCCTCCTGAAAGGAATACAGCTTTTGAGAATTTGTGGTTAATTCAGGGTGAGAAATATAAATTCCAGAAGCATTTAAATGTTTGTCAATTGTAGCAAAAACAAGCAAACAAGAAGATACCTTATTTTTATTTTTTATTTTTATTTATTTCTATCTATCAAAATCCAAAACTGTTCTGAGAACACTGAGCACATTGCACTAGTACCTCAAAAGATTCCATAGTATCTGAGTGCTTTAGGACAAAAATAGAATCACGTATATCCCTACCTCCCAGTGAAGTGACAGGATATGAGATAATAGATCGCAACAACCTAATTTACACTCAGAGGGAAAATCTGAGCCCTCTGAGCCAGGAATGATTCATTTCTTTCCCTCACATTCTAAAAAGCTTGCAGGGTTTGGTTTTTTTTAATGTACATGTTTATTCAACCAGTTTGCAAAGAAAATGTATTTGTGGAAGTTTTTGTGCAACAGGGCTATAATTATTCATTAATTTTCTTCTTAGAGGAAGCAGTGAGTAATTTTAGCAATATTCCTCTCACTGTGAGAAAGTCTTTGAAACTGCAGTTTTCAAAGACTCTTCACAATTCAAGGCTTATTCTGCATGCATAGACAAAAGAAAAGACTAGGTGATTGTTTTGTGCAGAAAACAGCAATTTCAGTGCAGAAATAGGCTACATAATCTGTACAGAATAGAATGCCCAGAAACATGCTGCTGCTACTATTACTATTATTTTCTGAATTAAAAAAAAAAAATTCTGCACAAAACAACTATGTGCAAATTTGGCATAAACCTCAAAGAGCAGATTCTCATTAATACAAGATTCTTTTCACCAGGGCTTCCTGACACTGGGGAAAAACAACAACAACAACAACAACTTCTCAAGCCTTTTTTGTTGTTGTTGTGGGGGCAGGAGGATATTTTCAAATATTGTCTCCATCCCTATTATACACTCCCTGGGTATTTTTGTGTCTGTGAAAATTTGTATAAATTTTTGTACATTTTTTCTTGGTATGCACATTTTGGCGAGCTTCGTCTTTCTAATATATGCTTGTTTAATGCAGTTTTGTTAAAGGTATGCATTGTTTTGCTTTCAGAAATATGTTATAACATTAAGAGAACTGCAAAAAAATGAAAGGACAATAGCGTTATATTTGTCCTAGTTAAAAAACAACAACAACCTACATCAGTCAATATTGCAACAAAATCCAAATGAATTTCTTCCCCATCTTTATGGGGTATTTCAAATGACCAGAATGCTAATTTTTGATGATGTTTTGTTTTATGGATAATCTGGTGATATTCTGTAATATGGATAATCAATCCAAGTTCATACATGACTTCTAAATTGAGCCAGAGGGAATCTCCTGGTCACTGTTTTGCTCCACACTGCACACATAGTAGTCCACACCAGTTCCAAAAGGTCAGTGGTGGATGGTGGCTTCTGTGTTAGGGGAGCAGTGAACCCACACTGCATTTTATTCCAGACTTTAAAAGATCTGTTCAAGGTGCTAAACCCTATTCCCAAAATAGTTTCAGCACTTTGGAAATCTCCGCAAAGCTCCAAGCTCCTTGGAATAAAACCCAAGAACATCCACTGAACCCCTGACATCAAAGTCACTACCCACCACTGCAAAGGGGTTGTGGGCCTGGGTTAGTGTCCCTTCTGGCCTCAATGCACTTCACCATTGCAAGAATATAAGAATGATCATTCTCCTCACTTCTGAGCATGAATTTTTCAAATGTTCCCATTTCCATCTGACAAATGTTGAAAGCTGTGTGTGTCTCCTCTGGCTGTGAGCCATAAGTACAAAAAAGAAATATATATATATAATGTAAATCTATATCAATGTTCAGTATTCAAATAACCCCTGGGGCTTGGAAAGAAATTGTGTGAAATAAGAGACATATTTCCAATATGTGAGAAGAAGAAAAGTGTTTTGCTGGCTGCTGACTTGAGGGATGTCAGATGCCAGCTTGAACAAGTCTCTGGTGCTCTTTGAGCCTTGTGGCATGAATGTGCTTGCTGTTTTCATATTCATGTACAAACTTTCCAAAAACTCTCAGGTGAAGGGTAGAGACAGGAAATAGCTGTATCTGAGAGTTTAAAGTGGTATGATGGAAACTAGGGCTACAATGAATATATGTGGGTTTTGATATCCAAAGTTAAAACTCTACATTTGTACAGCTAGAAATATTTATCCCAAATAAAGAGATGGGAGCTTCTCTCCCAGTGTAAGTAACAGTCATGGGGGAGTGGGGAATAGAGATTGGGATCAGGCAAAGAGATAAAATATCCCTCCAGTTCCAGTCCAGATTGGTGATCCACACAAATGTGTACATGCAGTAGACAGTTGCAGCCCAAAGACTATACATGGCCCTTGACATAACCTCAGAAGACCTTGCCTTTAAATTAGGTCAGATTTCTGGTGTCTTCACCATCATTCCCTTATATAGGGAAAGAGATGAGTGAAAAAGAGGGAAGGAGGGAAGAATAGAAAGAGGAAGAAACAAGGAGATAAAGAGTTTCTGAGAACTATAGTCCAATTTTTCTCCCATGCTCTGGGAGAAAAAAGTGGTGGTAAGACAGAAAAGGCAGTAGTCCTTCCCACATTTAGCTCTACTCCAGCCACTTATAAAATAAAATAAAATTCAAAGCCATGTGGTTGGCCTCATATCTGTGCACTGCAAGTGTATACTCCTTTACACATTACTCTCATGAAAATGTTTCCCATCATGAGAAATGATGGCTCTCTCACAACCCTTTGAACATTCTGAACTTTCCTGGCTCCCCCTGTGATGGACAGAAAGGTGAGCAAATGGAATGAGAGTGTGAAAGGAACCAAATCCAGAGCAGGAAACTGGAATAGGAGTGGTTTCAGGAGGTTTGAAGTGTTGCATGCCAGTTAGCCAACAGTTCAGTTGAGTCTGGGAGCATGAGTGGACTGGAGCAGAAGGCTCTGTGTGTGTTCTATATGTTTGAGGTTTGAATTTAACAAGATTGTGTGCATGAGAAGGTTGATTGGAGAAAGAGGTGGTAGTAACAGAGGGTGAAGGCAGCCAGGCTGAACATTCAAATAAAAGGGGCTTGTGCTTTGGGGCTTGTTCTCAACACCTTGTTGTGAGTTGTCACACGCCCATCACTACTGTGGCAAAAATATTGACAGCCTGGAATGATATGAAAGAAAAGAAGCATACATTTTAAAAGACAACCTCCCAAGTGAAGTACTAGGGTACAGCATAAAAAATAAATGACATCAAGATAAACTAAGGACTTTTTTGGATGTTGATTTACCGTGCCAGAAAGCTTGTAACACTCACAATGCTGCTGCGCAGTAGGGGCCCCGTTCGTATGACGCTGTTTTAGTTCCATGAGAGATTGGAGGCAGCCGCACCATATTTGGCTATTTTTTATTCATGGGCAACTTCCGTGAGTAAAAAATGGCCAAATATGGCATGGCTGCCTCCAGTCTCTCATGGAACTGAAACAGTTGATTTCAGCAGGGGGGTGGCATCGTACAAAACGGGCCCCCTGCCGCACAGCAACATCGCGAGTGTTACAAGCCTTCTGGCTCGGTAAATCAATGTCCAAAAAAGTCCTAAATTGCAAATGTGACTTTTCAGATGATGTGAAGATCTTGATTTATCTTTTCCCCATATTGAACTTACCAAATTAGCATAGAACTAATACGTTTTGAAATATCCTAGTGAAATCTGACCATAGCACATTTGTAGAACACAATTGTGTTTGTACCAGGCCCTAGAGAGAGTCCCTGCCATCTCCTATGAGAACGATCTCCCTCTGCTTGACACAAACTGGATAGTGGCTGCAAGTCAGATTAGTAGACAACAGTGGACTCAGTGGCTGAAAATTCAGCCTAATATAAGGCCACTCCCTATGCCATGAGCAATGCAAAATATGTAAATAGTATAGGATACCCTATATGAACTAGCTACTTCTTTCAAAAAAGGAGTTGCAAATACATCTAGTCCAGTTTGGTTCTGAAAGGTAGGGTTGTGTGTGTGGTTATGTGTATGAATGTGTGTGTGTGTGTGTGTGTGTGCATGTGTATGTGTATGTGTAAAACTGGTGGGAATATTAAAATTTGATTCAGCTTAGGGTGATCTACTTTCCAGGGCACAACTTGAGGAAGAATAGTAAAGTGACACAGATTCATCTGACCAAGTTCTATTTGTGTTTCTTTGCCACATTATTTGAAACACAATCACAAGAACTGATCCATTTCAGAGAGGCTGGTCAGATGATCTCATGCATGAAGGATGCAAATGAGCTTTGGCTACAATGTTACTGAAGCTAATAACTACATTTGAGAATATGTATGCTGTGCCAATTCAAGATAACTAGCTTGTTTATTAATATTAGATAAAGCTCTTGGTGTGATCTCAGTATCTGTTTTAATGTTGTCCATTTGGTGTCCACTTTGGAGACTTGTTGGATGGTTTTATGGTTCAGCTGTTCTGTACTGAACTGGGACTTCTATATAAATAAATTATAGAAGACTCAGTTTTGTAAAATTGTGATGTTATGTGTTTCACTGTGAGCAACCTGGGTTTACAACTTCCTCAACATGATGAGGCTTTGTGCAAATCCTTGTCTCTCATCTCCTGCCCTCTTTCACCGAGTTATTGAAAATGAGACTGTAATAGTAATAGATAAGCTGTCCTCAATTAACATGAATAATTTTTACCTCCCTTTCTGCAAAGAACTTACTTTCTTCAAGACTTTGTTCTGAAATTCACTTTTGGTAGTATCAGTGAAAGCATGGAATTGTCTAAGCTTTTCCACTATGCTCCATGAACACCTAACTTTGCACAAGTGCATGAGGCTTGCCTCATCATGATCCCCTCCAACTTATGTGACAGAAGCAGTGACAATGGGACACTCTTGCACATGTAGGAGGGTCCTCTATGCATCAAGGCCTAGCTTCCCCTCCTTACTAACTTCAGTGCTAAAACTACAAATTCCCAGGCACTAAGAACCCTGTAGTTTTCTAGGAAGGTCACCAGGCACCCTGGAAATGGCATGTCCCATGGGCCCTTGCATCTTGAATAAGCAAGCTTAAGATAAATAGATATGGCACACAAAGAAGCCAAGTCCACAATACATTTATCAGACAAAACAGGGATATCTAATTAATCACTTAATTCGTTCTTAAACCTCAGAAGATCATATACATTGACCAACAGTGATTATTTATAAACAAATATTGTGACCTTCCTTCCTTCCTTCCTTCCTTCCTTCCACTTCAATTAGTATTTCTAAAAATGGAGGAGATCCTGAGAAAACTCAAAGCTGCAGGGCCAGTATGAGATACTGCCATTCTTTAGAAGGTGAGAGGTCATGACTAGACATTAATCCTGTGAATGGAAAAAAGCTCTTCTTCAGAACTATCAGTTGATGAAGAGTAGGAATTGCCCTTTCAACACAAATTTTCCACATTAAAGGTTTTTTCCTTATTTTCAAATCAGAAGTAATCTAACATGCGAAAATGGACCAAAATACAGAAGTCATGACACTGTAAAACAGTGTTTCCCAGTCAATAAAACAATGGAGGAAATGAAGCCTGTTCTGATGTAGATAGATCCTAAAGAGGCATCTGTTATGTTTTAACATAGAACAAGATGAAGGGTTCTGTATTGATGAAAAGTCCCAAGGACTAGTACATGTCAACAAATAGCTCCAATAGTAGAGAAAGATACAGCCCAATGTACCTTCATTAGGTTTTATTAAGGGCTCATCTACATGAGCTAGGATACATTGGCTGAGGATCAGGCCCATTTCCCCCTGTTCCCTCCATGGAGTGGGAAGAAGTTCTGACAGGCATGCTGGCCCATCACTAAAGCTGCCTCTATCAATTTCCTCATTGTCTCAGAAGGCAGGAAGGGGGCCTGCAACATGTGCCCAAGGCTCCCTGCATGTGACTGATCTCAGTCACAAGCTGCAGGACTCCTTCCTGCCTTTTGGGAGAGCAAGGCAGACTAGCAGCAACAGCAAAGGCCAGCCTGCCAGGATGGGCTCCTATAGTCTTTCAAGGCCTGGTCTGTTTCTTCCTAGCAGAAACAGATTTAAACAGGTATTATTTTAAAATGCTGTATCAGGCCTTAAAATGCTGTATCACCTTCCCCTATCTTAGTCCCGTATCTGCCCCAGGGGTGGTGAGGACCGCCTAGGGTCAGAACAGGGCAAATGCCCTGTGTCTTATGGACTGCAGGGCTCTAAGTCAGAGGCAAGACAGGTTATTTTCCATCTAGACAAGCCCTAAATAATATCTTCTCCAAGGAAGTTTGTGACTGTGTGGAAAGTCTCAAAAATTTTCAAACACTATATTACATTTTTGAACATATTTTCAAAGCACATGAAGAAGAATCCCTCATAAACCATATATTGCCTGAGCTATAACATTCATCTTGAGTGTATTCTTGTATCCTAAAAGTTAATTTTAAATTTGTCCATTTATACAAACCGAATAATATCTCAGTAATCAATTCATTCATATTTAATTCAGTAATACGGGAAATAACTTTGGGAGTTAGCATTCCTTAAAAAAAATAGTAGCATATGATATTCACCAAAATTATTAATCAGCAAATATATTTGGTGACATAATGTCTCTGATCAGCATCAATTCAGATTTTTAACAAAGTTTCTGGTTAGCCATAATGATCCTTAAATACACTGACCATGCTCATTAATACTGAAGCTTAGTGATAAATGATAAAAGGTTGTCTGCAAAAAGAAAAATAAATGATTTAAAAACTGTGTAAAAGGCCATAAATATTAATATTTTGTCTAATAGTGAAGGCCAAAGTTTCAGAACATACATTCTGAACATACATGACTATCCTTTTCTAGCATTTCCCTCAAGAGGAAATGATTTGGGGCATGGGGGGTACTCAGTACTCTATATCTAGAACACAAATGCAGAATTCTCTGCTATTTATAGAATGCTGTAGGAAAACCAAATTACGCCAATGTTGTAAGATAAATGGACAATATATTTTGTCAAAGGCTTTATCAGCATCTAGGGTTTTTTTTAAAGCCTGATTAGATCTGTGACTATATAAACCAATCAAATCACGAATCATTTTAAGGATATCAATGGTTGCTTATGCTTGAAAAACCCTACCAGTGGAGTTTTCATGAACGAGGGAAGTAGTAACCTTTTGAATCTCATTAGCCTCAAGGGTGATAAGTTAAGCTTCTTAAAATCAATAAGCCAAGTTAACATTTTAGCATCAATACTTTTTTAAAAATAGAACTATAATTTGTACATATGGTCTTCCCCTAGTTTAGGAATCATAGTAATATAAACATTATGTAGCTAAGATGGGAAAGAACTTGACTTCCTCTTTTTATTTCCTTCAAAAAGAAAATTAGTGAAAATTACATTGTTTCTGTCAACTACATCTAGCACTCTTTTTGCATCATGGCTGCAGGGTTCACTGAGACTTATGAAGTCTTTCTTTCCATTACCAGATTTTGTAATGATTTTCACCACTACATAATTTTAGGCAGTTCTGGTTTGGTCTACACTGCCATCACACTTAAGGGTCAGAACCGAAGTATCTTCACTCAATGTCCTAGTGAGGTTTGAGAAGTCAAAGGCTTTCATGGCCGGCATGCATAGATTTTCCTTGTCCCCCCCCCAGTCTGTGAGGTCGTTTTATAGTGAGGGGTTTGTCCTATGTGGGTTTATACTTGTGTGGCCAGAAACTTGGCCAAGTCATACATGGGGGATCCAATGGCACTCACTATGGGTCAGAATGGAATGGAATCCTTGTGGATCTTGGAAAGTCCATACAGTCTTGGTGGGAAAGCCTCTGATCTGCATAGATTCTGGTGTGTGATTGGCTGAATTGATGAGTTCTTGATAAAAGTATCTGTTTTTCTGGTGATTTTGTTGGTTGGGGCTTGCTTGAGTTTTCTGTATGTTGCAGGGTCCAAGAGTTTCCTTATTTTTTGTCTGTTTTTTTTTCTGTTTCCATTACTGTGGCATTGCCTTTGTCTGCTGGGAGAATAATGATTTCTGGGTCTTCATTGAGATCCTTGATGGCTTTTCTTTCTTTGATGGTTATGTTGCTGGGTGGTGGTTTTGCCTTCCTCAGGATCCTAGCTGTTTCTCCTCTTATCTCTTCTGCCTCTTCCTCAGGGAGATATGTGGATGACACTTCCACCATTTGGAACCATGGAGAAGAAGATTTGGTCACATTCCTGGACCACCTGAACAGCATCCACCCAAATATCCAATTCACGATGGAAAAAGAAAAGGAAAGAACACTGCTATTCTTGGATGACCTAATCATCTGCAAACCAAACCAACGGTTAGGCCACAAGGTATATAGAAAACCTACACACATGGACAGATACCTACACAAGAACTCCAATCATCACCCAGGACAAAAAAGAAACAGAATAAAAACATTGGTAGACTGTGCAAAAAGGATCTGTGAACCCCTACCTGGAGGACAAACTGAGGCACATAAATTGGGCCCTACAGGCTAATGGTTACTCCAGATCAGACATCACAAGAGCATCCAGACCCAGAATAAACCACAAGAATGAAGAAGAAAAACAGCCACACAAAGGGAAGGTATTTTTACCATACATCAAAGGAGTCACAGACAGAATAGGGAAACTGATAAAGAAACACAACCTCCAAACAATCTACATAACAAACAAGAAAATCCAAGAAATGCTATGCTCAGCAAAGGACAAAAGGGACCCTCTCACAGCTGCAGAAGTTTACCGCATACCATGCAGCTGTGGACAAGTTTACATAGGGACCACAAAATGCAGTGTGCAAACACGAATCAAGGAACATGAGAGACAATGCAGAATGTGCCAGCCAGAAAAATCAGCAGTAGCAGAACATGTGATAAACCAACCTGGACACAAAATGTTATTTAAAAACACATAAATTCTGGACCAGGCCAACAACTATCATATCAGAAATCACAGAGAAGCTACTGAAATCCACAAACACCTGGACAACTTCAACAGGAAAGAAGAAACCCTAAAAGTAAACAAAATCTGGCTTCCAGTTTTGAAAAACAATAGAATCAAAACTCAACACTTACAAAGGAATTCCATCCAGGGACAGGGGAATTTCCAGCAGATAATGGGCCATTAACCAACCATTAGCCAAACAGACATTAATCCTCCTTGCATTTCTATACCCAGCAACTAAGCATTCAAATACACAAATTTACATATACTCCCCAACAGGGGTTCGTATATAAACTCCACACACACTCCTACCCAACCATTCTCTGAAGATGCTAGCCACAGATGCAGGCAAAATGTCAGAAGTAAATTCTTCAAGACCACAGCCTCACAGCCCAGGAAAAAAAACACAAGGAAAATCCTAGTGAGGTTGTTTCTTTTCATTTCTATTATACCATACACAATTCATAGATATATTCAGCGGGGTGGATTCTCAGCTTCTTGGTCATACATGGAGTTTCTGTCCTCAACAATCATAAAGACTATCTTTTAAAAATTTCCTTCTTCTGTTTTCATATCCTTCTCTTTCTCTTTCCCTTCTCTTCCTCCTGTTTTCATATTCTTCTCTCCTCTTTCTTCAGTCTCTCAATTATTTGACACATTCTTCTTTTCTTTTCATTCTTTTACAGTTTTCCTTTGGGGGCCAGTCTTAAAAATTAGAGGAAAAAAATAAAACACACACACACACAAGATTAGGGATCATGTACTAGCATTGGGGACTGAGTGGAAATACTTTCCCTCTGATCTGACACCATTATTTACCATGACTATGCACAACATAGCCATGTTGTAGTCTCATGCCCTGGAAGGAGGAGAAATCAGGGTGTTTTCTGGTTGTAGCATATGTAGAGATAATCATCAGAATCTCACCTTTATGCATAGTACTGATATTAGGGAGACTACTGAGCAACCTACACAGATGATAGCCCCAGTTTCTCCTGTTTTGGAAGGGGGAGCTATAGTGTGACTAAATCATGCCTTGCAAAAGAACATGCACTTTTTGGTGGAGTGGGCAAAAGTATATCCTTGGTCCCAGCCTTTCAGCTTCTTGTGAAGTAAGGGGGGAAGCTTAGATTAATATTGCTATTGTCTGTCTGTGAAGAGTCAACTGAAACCTGGGATTGTTACCAGTGTCAAGCCTTCTGGGAGGGCATTTTGTCCATCACACAGATGCACAGAAGATGCTAGGATATAATTTTGGCTGCTTCTCTCTGTAGCCATCTGTTAAATAGGCAAAGAGCTGAAAGAAACGGTGGTGTGCCAGTTTTACACTGCCATGGCAGACAAACATTACTGCTATACCAGCACTGAAATGTGTGGCTTGTTGGAGTGTCTTTGTTTCAACAATAGAAAATGCACTTTGTCCAAGTTTATACGTCTTAAAAGTCATATTCCTTTTTATTATTATAAGACCCATTGATTTAAAGTCAACAAATATTTTGATCTAGTGAAGAGTCATTAAGACATATTGTGGGCATTTTATCATTTATTTCTTGAACCTGCAGGGTGAATCACAGGTTTCTGTCCACTCATTTCAATGGATATGGCTGCAGAAAAATTAATTTGGTTACAAACTTAAGCTCAAGTACTTGCAAGTAAATCCCACTGAAATCAGCTGGGTTCTATCTCTGAGTCTAGCATTGTGTTCCCTGACAACCAATTCAGGGTTGGCCTATAACTTTATTGTATAACTATACTGTAATGTAACATACGTGGTAAACTCTCAGGCTTTTGCAGAACATGGATGTAATTCCTCACTAATGTTTTTCTCCAAGGAAGCAGCAAGACATTTTACCACTTTTCTTCCCATGAAAACCACACACTTTATGAATTCAGGATTATCTGCACAAAATATTCACATGGTTGATTTGCATAGAAAAGCAGCTTTTTATGTACAGGGAAAAGTTTTTTTTTTCTGTGCAACCAACAATGGGCTCATCTACACAGGCTAGAATATGGAGGCTCCCCACTGGCAGATCCTGCTCACAGATCAGGCCTGTTCCTCTGCTGTTACCTGTACAGAACAGGATTGAGTTCAGACTGGCACACTGGCTGGTCTGTGCAGCTGCTGCCAACACCTGTGTCCCACTCTCAGCAGCCAGGAAGCTGGCCCACAGCACATGAGCAAGTCCCTCTGCATGTGACCAGCCTGGCTATAAAAGAGCAAGGCAGAGGGAGGCTGCAGCAACTGGCTAGAGTGTCAGAATGGGTCACATGGGGACTTTCACATGGGGCCTGATCAGTTTTTTTTTATTTTCAGAAGTAGTGGATTTAAGGGGGCTGCCAAACTCACCCAGAGGCTTCTTTGTAGTCCGGGGCAGGACACAGAGGAATGGCTCACCTGGCATGCATCTTCTTCCCAGCATGCTGCACAGCCACGTGACACTGGGAGAAGCCCTGACCTGGAAGCCAGTCAGCTCAAGGGTCATGCTTTGAGCTGATTGGCTGGCTTGTTTAAGCTCCTCTCAGAGGGAAATTTTACCTCTGGTCTGCTGGCTGGGAATATATTCCCAACCAGCATGCTGCTGCTCCCAGTTGCTCCTGGCGAGCTGAACCACCCACCCACCCTCTGGTTTTGAGTTGTTATTGCCCAGTTTTGCATGCTATATTCAAGTCACAACTTGCAGGGAGGTTGGCATGGGTCCTGGATCCAGGAATAACAGTTTCCTGTCTCTCAGATACATGGAGAAGATGGGGAGTCACCCATGGGGGACAGGGGCCCCAGATGGGAAGGTATGCCATCTGGTGGGGCATGTGCCTTCAGGGGATCCCAATGAGGCAGGTGGAAGTCCTATCGGCTAAGGGCCCAGTCAATACCCCATCTGGATCTCCATTATGCCAGCAGCAGGCCAGCAGCGGGATCATCGGCCAGCAGGCGGATTGGTCGATGCCAGGATATGGATCCATGTGGTGGTGTAAACTCATTTTCAGGTGTAGTCAATAAAGTTGTGGTCAATATTTTTTCCAACATCAACTTGGTGTCTTTGGTCTTTCCTCCTCTGGGCCTTGCCCTTGGACATGCAAACAGGCTTTATTTTAAAACAGTATTAACATGACCTACCCTGTCTTTCCCCTGTCTTGGCCCCACTTTTGCCCTGGGGGTCATAAGGACTGCCCAGGGGCAAAGTGGGGCAAAAGCCTTGTGTCATCTGGACTGCAGGGCTGTAAGACGGGGCAAGAGTGGGTAAATTGCCTGTCCAGACAAGCCTAATATCTCTCCATGGAAATATTATTTTTATTTGCAGAAAATGCTGTTTGTAGAAAAACAACCATGTGGGATACTTGCACAGAATGAATCCTGAACTGAAAAGATTCAAATCAGTCCAGGATTCTTCTCACCAGGGTTTCTCGGCACTTCAAAAACATGTTTTTCAACTTTTTTTTTTAAAGCATCCTTTGAATAATTTTTCCATCCCTGATCCAGAATTAAGGAACATAAATGCAACTCTTTCAGCTAAGTACTTTCTATCACAACAGATGTGGAATTATAATCTTTTATGTCACCTATTTTCCTGAAATCCTTTTTGAATTTATTATTCCTGGGTTTCAGTTTATGCATGCAGAGCATGGGCTCTGCTCAGAGCTTAGAAAACTGACTTTGGCAGTTTGCAGCCCTCAGAATTCATTGGCCAACATGTACAGTGGTTTAGCTCTGGTTCCGGTATTGGGCAATACTTGCATCTCTATTCAAAATCCCCAGGTTTTTCTTTCTTTTCTTTTCTTTTTTTAAAAATGTCTTTAAAACAAACCCAAAAGTCAATAGCAACACATTTTAGTTTATTTTTTAGCCCTTCTTCCTATTAGCAACATAAATAGGAAAAAAGCTGTTTTTTGTTCAAAAATTCTTGTTTTTTCTCCCATGAAACAGTGTATTTTACAAAAAAAATGTAGCTTGAGCAACAAAATAAAAATCCTCAGAAATGTTCTTCTGAAAAAAAAAAATCCCAAAACTTTGTGGAAGAAAAAAAAAACTTTGGGGAAATTACCACACAAAAAAAAAAAGTTCTGCAATGCAAAATATATACATAAATATGTTAAATCCTGCCTCCTCATAATTTCACCCAAAGAGAACACTTTTGAAATTTTTAATTCTCAGATGCATGAACAAAATAAGGAAAGATTTACCTCCCTGGTCTGGACTTCCCCAGTTTATGAATTACTGTTCTAGTTTCTGACATGATCATTTGCGCTCGTATGGTTCTTATGTAAAATCAGCCAGTTCCCTTACCCCCAAATATGAATTTGTAATGAGGGTTTAATAGCAAAAATTAAAATTAAAAAACTGGTTTGTTACATTTATATTTCTCTCCCAATGAACTCGAAGCAGGTTACCTTGATATCTTCCTCCCAACTTTATCCTCACATGTTAGAATGAAACACAAGGACTGGGACAAAATCACTCATTTTATAACCTGTTGTGTTTTGTAATTCATAAGTCCTCATGGAAGAAATGACCAGTTTGCTGGAAACATGGAGTCACTGCATTGTCTTCTTATTTAGTTGTGAGACTTCCCCCCCCCATGCTGAACTTCATACAGTTTTTGAAATGTATTTCCCTAATTTGTGCATGTATTTGCAGGTTACCTACTTTGCAAATCCCCCATTGACTAAAATACGTTTTTGCATATCCCCCCCCCCAATTCTGCATACTTGAGCCATTCACATTTTAAAATATGCACAGTAGTTTGTGTGAACATTATTTCTCAGAAATGCCCTGTAAGTCTTGCAAACACATGAGGGCTTGGGGCAAATCTAGGGACTTGTGAAAATACTACTTTCTGGTCCAATTATTCTGCCCTCTGATTCCTATTCCTATCATGTGTAGCCCAGTCAGAAAATGAATAATATTGCTGTTGTGTGGGAAAGGGAGTCCTGTGGTTGAACTGAATCCCACCCATTTACTATTGTCCTTGAAGAAGTGATCTGCGATATTATTATAGTATTTGATCTGTGGCATGTGTGCCTAAGCCTGGCATGGAGCTGGAACTAGGCTATTGTATGACCCATTAGTTAACAATTGTTCCCTATCTTTGTCAGAGAAAACATTTGTTCTGTTCTGCCCAAGTGCTTGGGCTGTGCTTTTAATTGTCTCCAATATGTAATTATGCAAATTGGTATTTCCATTCTGGGCTGTTTCCATTGCAAGGTATAATTCCACAGCTGATGCCAAGCTTGGGGGAGGGGGGAGTCAATGGCATGCCAGTGTGCATGTCACAATAGAACAAATTTGCAAATGACAGATGAGTCTCCAGAAGATTAAATATCCAATTAGAAAAGCGTCCAAGTGTAATGCACTTATGTAATAACTCTCCAAACTTTGAGTCTCTTGAGAAGGTTTATTGGGACCAAAAGTTTTAAAGGCTTGCAAAAGACATGTCCAGAGTTTTCAACTTACTATTCATATTGGAAGTTTAATCATTTCAAATAGAATATTTTCCTTTGACTAAACTCAGAATGCACCTAAAAGCCTAGGAGCAATTGATAAAATATATACTAACCTTGATGTACCATTCAAGATTGGTTCAGCTTTAGAAGGACCTTGTTTTGACCTTTGGATAGCTATATATATATGGAAAAGTTTAGCATTCTGGGTGTTGTCAGATTACAACTTTTATGACCCCTCACCTTTATCCCCACCCCCAGCATCATCTGCTTGAGATGGCTGTTTCACTCAGCCTAATAGCAGGCCCCATTTTGGCCTACTAAGTGCAAGTTTGTTGCACTTGGGGTACTGTTTAGTCCTTGGCTTCCCTGAAGCCCCACAATCACTTGACCCTCCAAATTAAAATCTATATATATTTTCTTGGGTATGTTGGGTATGTTGCTGTTTCCAGTGTGCTGATTGGCTGCTTAGGAAACTGACCAACCAATCACAGCTTGGTTGGATAGCCAATCAGAACACTGGCAGTGGGAACATGTGGACATTTATGTCCAGTGTAAACATAGCCGCTGACAAGGAATGAGTAGAAGTGTGTGTGTGTGGCATGGTGTGTGCGTGGAGCTCGGGGAGGGTGGCAGGGGGTCGTGAGGGCTACAGTGGGGGTGAGGAAGCAGGTGGCGCATGGGGGAATGGACGCAGCAGGGTGGGGTGGGAGCAGCATGTGTGTGTGCATGTGCAGGGGTCTGGGGAGGGCATCAAGGGATAGGAGGGCTGTGGTGGGTACCGCATGGGGGGAAGGAAGGTGGCGGGGGTGGGGAGGGAACAGCATGTATGTGTATGCACATGTGCGTGGGGGTCACGGAGGGTGGCAGGGGATAGGAGGGCTGTGTCCAGGAAAGCCACCAAGTCAGCAGTTGATAAGACAACCCGGTTTCAGCAACAATAGCAGCTCCAAAATACAGTGCCTTGTGATGTCAATAGCAGTCCATAGAGTCAGGAGTCCAGAGAGAGTGAAGAACGATACGGCAGTTCGAGGTCAAAGTGTTCCGGCAGGTGGGTCAATGAATACAGTCCAGGGTCAAGGTAATCCAAGGTTTCAAGAAGCAAGGTTCCAAAAGCCAGGAGAGTCAGAGGCTGATACTTTCTCCAGGGATCACAGATAGCCTTTGACAAGGAATTCAGCATCTCTCAGCTGCTTATGTGGCCCCAGCTCCCACTCAGAGCTGCTTGGTGATTAATGAGCATCTTTCTTTTAGCCTCTGAGAGCATCGCAGCCCCTCCCTTTCTGCTCTTCTTTGGCTAAAGGTAGGTACCTGCTCTTCCTCTTGCTGTTGCTCAACTACGTCTCCAAGGCTTGGACCCTGTGCTGGGGGGAGGCTAGGCTGCTGAGACATGGGTTCTTCTGTAGCTGGCAAAGCAGGGCTAGATTCAGACTCAGCCAGCTCTGCTGCAACTGGCTCAGCCTCCTCGTCTCCTGATTCTTCAGAGTCCTCAGCCTGGCTGGCCATGACAGGCTGCAATGGGGGGGCAGGTGGCAGGTGGGGGGAGGTGGTGGGGTGGGTGTGAAGGCAACAGTGTTGTTTGTGTGTGTGTGTGCGCGCACGTGCACATGTATGGGGGGACAGGGAGGGCAGCAGGGGACGGGAGGGCTGCCGTGGGGGGGACAGGTGCCACGTGGGTGGGTGTGTGGGTGTGGAGGGAACAGCATGTGTGTGTGTGTGTGTGTGTGCACGCGGTGGGGGCACGGGGAGGGCAGCAAGGGGAACGGTGTATTCTATACCAGGTATATAACTAGTGTATCTTATTTTATCTGAAAAAAGCACTTGCATATGTGCACAACCACGAATGCACATTGATGGCCTCTTCAAAGATCCTGGATCTGATCACTCAACCATTTGGTGTGTTGTGGGGAGACTTCCCTACTCCAGCTCTAACAGAAGATTGTTGGGATTACAGCTTTGGGCGGTCAGGCAGAGTGGCTGGATCAGGCTGGAAAACCACAACTGCTGCAGCACATCTTTGTACACCAGCCAATCATACACAGAAATCTATTTCCACCCAACTCGAATGCAGTGATTTTCTCTTTTACCAAACTGTTTACACATGTTTTGATTAATGACTGGGACTGTTGATAACTCAAAGGTGTGCCAACATACTGGATCATTTCTTGCTATTACCTGATTTGAAATAATTTACAGACCAATTCACAGTTCATGCAGTTCAGAGCTCATGATTTGAGTATTAACTCAACTATTAACTCCAGCTTAAATGAGTCATGGTTGAAGGTGAAAAGTTAAATCAAGTCTTTCTAAACAATTAAGAACACCAGGCAAATAATATTTCTCATAGGAAATATGACAATAAGGTAAAGAAAATGTTGAGTGTGTTTGTTTTCAAATTTGGTACTTAGGGTAACTCTATGCCAAGAGTGGGAACTGTGCAACCCATGAGTGGTTTGCTGCCCTGGGGGATCCTGCATGGCACTTGGGTTCTTTGATCCCTTACAACTCTTTCACCCCCACATTTTTTTTTTATGGTGGAAAAACATTTTTGGGGGCCAGAAATTTCATTTGGACCATCATTTAGACAGGGTTTTACTCCTAAATGCTGGTTTCAGTAAGATCCATCATGAAAAAAAACAAAGAACATTTTAAAAGTGACTAGAACATCACTTCTCATCCCTGAAAATGCCATCTGTCTGGCTTGCATGGGATGAGGAAGAGCAAATAATAGCCCATCTACCTGTTGTGCATTTCCATCTCTGCTATAGGTAGCAGTGTCCTTGGGGATAAAGACATATTTATTTAAATATCTGAAGGTTTTAAAATTAAAAATATACTAAATGAAAATTCATATTAAAACTTAAAGTGGTGAAAAGGCATTAGTTTTCAGCCTGCCATTCTTAACCATCATTAGGGCAATGGGGTGTTCTCTTAAGTAATTCAAGGCACTATACATTAGGGGATTGCCACCATGGTGTAATGGTTTGACTACAACTATGACTCTGTAGAACAGGGTTCAAATCCCTGTTCAGCCACGGAAACCCATTGGGTGACCTTGAGCAAGTCATACTCTTTCAGCTTCAGAGGAAGGCAAAGGCACCTCCCCCTCCCATAACCGAACAAATCTTGCCAAGAAAACCTTGCGATACCTTTAGTGTAGGTTCGCTATAAAACAGAAGACTTGTAAGCACATAAAAACAGCAAACAATACATTAGGATGTAAGCCTTCACTTATTTCATTCTGGCATACAATTTTTTTAAAGATCTAAACTTTCCTTGCTGCTTGCTTTTTTGCAGGGGTATTTCTGTGAAATTGGTGTGAAGGACATTTCCCCCCTCACAAAACACTTTTTGGGAGTAAAACATGCTCTGCAAGAGCCAGGTTTGAGTGTTGGACTATGACTGTAGAAGACCAGGATTCAAATCTGTGCTCAGCAGAAGTTAATATTTCTACATTGAAATATTATTTTCCACACAAAAAATGTTGTTTTCTGTGCAAAGCAACCACATTAGAATTTTGCACAGAACCAGAATTTTTTCCCAAACTATGAAGGTTCTCATTTATCCTAATGAGCCCTAATTAGGGCAGTCAGAGACAGAATGATCAAAACAGACCCTTGCTCAGAACAACAGCCACCTTAGCTCAAGTACCAGAAGCATGGAGGGATCTAAAGAGTAAAAGGGGAAGATGGGTGATTGGAGCCCAAAGTTTGGAACTGTGAGGCCAGCCTAGATAGTGATTCCATCAAAGTTGTACCCACACTCTATTGTTTTAATAGGTTATACACTTGTGTTACCTACCCTGATATACCCCATCTCGGAATATCTAATGATTGGCTATATTTAATAATTTGGCAAAGTATGGCCATCCATGTGGTAGCAGGTAAACCAGGACACCCCCCCCCAATACCAAGGCAGGGGTCATGCAAGACCAAGGTAGGGGTCTTTGGAAATCCCCCCCCCCAAAAAAAACAAATACCCAGGTCAGAACTTAACACCTGAAGGCAAGTCATTTACTAATCCACTCAACAACAGCAAGAGACCTTAATGCTTATAAAATGGGTCTTTCCTCTCATGTTGCCCTCCAACAAAAGACCTTGTCTGTTCATATTCAATTCTAAAAGCATTGACCATTATTCGGCTCCCCCCACATCAGCAGAGCTGTTTTGGGAGGGAGCCGCCTTTGCTGCCAAGGAGGGTCAGAGACCCCTCAGAATGTTGCAGGCAGTGTTGCCTGTGACAGGAGGAGAGGGGCGGGGCCAGAGGCCATATAAGGCCCTGGCGCCCCTCAACTCCTCCTCTTCAGCCAGCAATTGTCGACCCACACTCCCGCTGCTTGAATAGTGTGATAATTGGTTGTTTTGGAGCTGGGTAGGAATTCTCTCTCCCCCTTTCTCAGGGTTTTTTTCACCTACCCCATACTAGGATAGCGGCATTTGGGAAATTGGCCAGGGTGGTGTCTAAATAGGTTAATTCCCTCTTATTATGGCAGGGAAAGGGGAGGTGTAGTTTTGGTGGGCACCTTGGCACCAATTTCGGTGAAGGTAGAGTCTCTGGAAGGGCCACTTCAGGTCGTAGGGCCTAAGGGGACAGAAGGAGACCCTCCTTGGGGTTGGCCTAAAGGATAATCCTTCACCCCAATCCATGGGGATTGGGTGAGGGACTTTTGGGATCACCTTCCAGATGTGGGCCGGCTGGTGAGCAACCCCAGGCAACTGGGGTTCCTCTCCAGGACCCAGGTGTTCGCTTGGGAAGGCTGAGGGGTGTGGTCTGGCATAGACCTACTGCCTCAGCTGGTCCCTCACCAGGTTGCCTCCCCCTGCTGAAGATCTTAGAGGGTATTAAATAGGCTGAATTTAATAAAATACTTTATTTCACCCCATTTCATGTTTGTAGTCTCATTATTCCTGCAATCGGCCGGCAAACACCATTATCTCTTCTGGAGTACCCTTTGTTTTGGCCTAGGAACCTCTGAAAGCCATTGTATTTCCCTCAAAACCTAGCCCTTCAGGAAAATTATTTCATATAAATATTATCCAAAAACACCACCCAAGTGCACACAGTTCATATTCCTCTTGACTCCACATCAGACTGTGAAGCCAGGTGTGCACAAATCCCCTGCTTTCCAATTTCATGTCAGTTCATGTCACCAGTCTATCATCTGGACCCCCCTCGCTGTCGGTGTACTTCGTGATCTATGCTCCGCAGGATCAGTACAGTATAACCCACCACCCATTACTCTATTCCTCTATCCAAATGCTTCCTACTATTTTCAATAGCCTTGTGTGAGTGTCTGAAGCCTGATTGTTTGTGTGAATGCTGTTGATATTAATTTCCAATAAAGATAATTTAATTGTAACTTTTGGCTTACAATCTCCTCCATTATTGCCTCTGTACCAATATTAAAAGGTCATGTTGTTACCAGACCTCTCATATGCCAAGTTTAGTTAGCTAAATTCCCCAAATTAATATTAGGACATCAGAGGGTCCCCATGGACCCCAAGCAATTTGGGTAACACTGGAATATGCATATGACTAGTTATGTGCTAGCATGTTGATGAGTTGATTGAGATCCATACCACATGTTCATTTGCATTTGGGATGTCACACTATTATATCAGTTGTGGCACATTTAAAGCTAAGGAATTTATTTGGGAAAAGGTTTTTTTGCTGTTGTTGTTGCTTGTTGTGTTAGTCTGGTACTGGACTTGTAAAAGGTCTTTTAATATGGGCAATTGATCTCTACAATGGTATTTGCTCAGAAAATATTACTACCCATATGTTGTTTCTTTTACATACAATAAATGGATTCGAAGAATAGATATGACACTTTAATTTCGTAATTGAAAAGATTTATCATCCTATTTGGTTCCTCCCCCTCTTTTGCCATATTTGCTAGCCTTATGGAAAAATTATATTTTTTTTTCACCCTTTTCATTACACAATCAACAAATCTTAAGAGTGCTTGTGTATCTATAGTGGCTTGTAGAAGTAATTTTGCTTATATCACATTGTCATTGTGTAGGAGGTAATTTTTCCAAACAGCCTAACAGTAAGTCCCAGTATCACTATTCTATCTTTCCTTGAGTTGATAACTGAGGACTGGGTGACAATTTGTTTTCCAGTTTCTTTCTAATAAGAATTTGCCATGGTTGCATATTTCTTTGTATTTGGGGAAAAAAGAACTTGAGGTTTTTGGGGGGAGGGTGGATCAAATATGTTAGAAACCACACAGACAAATTCATGTAACTAGGCCCAGAACTTTCAGTGCTTTGAGGCACTTAAATATTAAAAGCCTGGTTTTTTTGTCCTTGTATATACAACTGTGTTAGCAATGAATTAGGGTTACTATTCTTTTGTTTCCTAGAAGCTCCTCTTCTTTAATCACTGCAAATAGCTTTATTAATTGAATTTAACAGGTGTAGACTATAGAGAATTCCCCACCACCACCACAATATATATATATATATATATATATATATATATATATTCTCTCTCTTAAGAAAACTTTACCAGAATTCAGAAATTTCTTTACACTTATAATGGAAAAAAACATGAGGGTCTGAAAATTCAAGAATTATAGAGATCAAAGTGACCCTAGCTAGTTCTGGTTAGAGAATTAGATTTGGTTCTGAAGCCATGTGGTAATTGATCACTGGTAAATGTTGTTGTTGTGTGCTTTCAAGTCATTTCTGACTATTGGGAATCCTAAGGTGAACTAATATTGGGGCTTCTAAAGCTGAGAACATGCTATTTGCCCACAGTCATCCAGTGGGTTTTCATGGCCAAGCGGGGATTTGAACCCTGGTCTCCAGAGTCCTAGTCCAACACCCAAACCACTCTACCATGATAGGACAGGACATAATAGTTGGCATGGAATAAACAAGTATGATTGCTTCTGTTTCTTAGCCTTGAAGCTTCCTAACAATAACTTATTATGTAAAGTAAATGCAATCATATGCACAGTCTCTTACATCTTACTATTGTCTGCAGTTTTGATACCTAGTTCAAGACAATAATCCCATCAAGACAGAATTTATCTTAGAAGCTGGGTCTCTTCTCCTTGAACCTTCTAATCTGAGCAGCTTTTAGGAAGATAAAGAACTATGATTCACATTGAAGCAGCATAAAATCATTTAAAAGGCATACAAAAGTTAAAAAATAAAGCACATACCCCAATAGGATGCCTCCCTACATACAATTACCTATTATAGGAAAAAAAGGCTTTTTCCTACTATTAAATGGAGAACAGGAAGGGGGCCAGCCTAGACTTCCATGTAAGGGAATTCCAGAGGGTTGGAGCAGCCACTGAGAAGGCTCTTTCATGTTCTACCAAATGAGTCTGTGATAGAAACAGGAACAAGAGAAAGTCCACCCCTGCAGATCTTAAGACTGGTAGGTTCATATAGGGAGATATGGTCTTTCAGACAGTCTGGATCTAAGCCATACAGGATTTTATAGGTCATGCCAGCACTTTGAATTGTGTCCACAAATGAACCAGTAGCCAATCAGAGCTGTTTTAACAGGCGAGTTATTTGCTCCCTGTATCTGGCTCCACTCAGAATTCTGGACCCACTGAAGTTTCTGAACAGTTTCCAAAGGCAGCCCCATGTAGAGTGCATAACAGTAGTCCAAATGAGATGTAATCAAACCATGTTTCACCATAGCCAGATCTGCCATCTCAGGGAATGGTCACAGCTGCAACATTAGTTTTAGCTGTGTAAACATACTTCTGACCACTGCCAAAACCTGGGCACCGAGGCCCAGAGGTGAATCCAGGAGAACTGTGAGACTGAGATATCAGAAGTGAAATCATAACCAGAACAAGTAGAGCCCCTGTTCCTTAATCTGTCTTTTAACTGTCTAGGAACACCTCTGTCTTTGGAGATTATCAGACACACTTAATATGGCGTTATGATGATGCCAGAAGATCGCAAAAGGGCTTCCCTTTCGCATGATGTCATTCCCAGGTTGTCATGCTCCCATGCTGCTTCTGTTCCACCCATTTTGCTTTTAATTAATGGGCTAAGCTGTGAATAGATCCCCCATTCTGTGCCTGTCATGGAACGAGTGAGTGAAAAGGTGCCCCATTATGCTGCTGCGATGCCAGCATCAGTGGGAGTTTTGTGGCAGAGAACTTCTGGGTGTGGTCAGGAGATCAAGGTAAGCAACACACTTTTTTGTACCCTCCCTGGGTTATTTGTTTTTTAAAAATGTGTTTTTATGCTTGCTGTCACTTTTGTAAGTTTAATTTGCTTTTTATTTTTAAGTTTCCCATGCACTCATCCTCTCATGAAAATGGCCTGGGATTTCAAACCACAAAGTGAATGTAAGAGCTCCATTCACTCCTGGGCTGTTGAGAGGAGGGAAAGACATGGCAAAGGTAGGTGTGTGAAACCTTTTGTTTACATGCCAGGATGGGGATGGGAGAGGGGCAGGAAAGATCATAGCAAGACAGGGATGCTATTTTTGTCCCCATCTGAAAATCTTTGTCTGAATTAAGTTTAAATTTGTTTGTCCACATCAAATCCATTGTTGACAATAGATACTGGTTCCGTACTGAAACAGCTTCCTTGGAATCAGAAGGAAAGGTGAGTTGCATGTCTTGACACTTTGTAGAAACAATGGTGGCAAAGAGTTATAATTTCTTCACTGCCACCATCAGTATGCCATAGGTTTTCCAATGAGCTCTAGTGTGTCTTTGGTCAGACTTGCTCCAAGTCTTCTGACATCAAAGCTCTAGTCTCCATCCCATGTGTTTTATCACCAACAGGGGATTACTTGGCTCCACTCCATGGGAGGTGATGCATGGAATAGGAAAATCACCAGGGACGTGGAAACAATTGTCCACAACTCCCCATGAGCCATTAGGATCCTTCGAGATCCATAAGTCTCCCAAGGCAGACCATCTTAATTGCCCCATTGAGTCTAAATGCCACCAGACAGTTATCTGTTCATGACAAAAGAATTATAGGAAGTTCCTCCACACCCACGTCACCATCACCCCACCCAGAACAACAACAACAACAACAAAGTCTAGATTATGTATATATGGGTGGCACCAGATATTACTTTGGACAGACCCTTGGTTTCCATGGTGGACATGAAGTCCTGAACTACTCCTGATAGAGCGGCCTCCACAATGATGTTGAAGTCCTCCAGTACAAAAAGCCAAAGGGACTCAAATACTGTTGCTGAGACCAATCCAGCCAGCTCAGGAAACGGGACATTACTAATGCTCAAATAGATTTTTTTTTTAAAGTATGAAGACAATACAGTTGTCCCTCCACATTCGCGAACTTGACATTCGCGGTTTTGGTTATTCGCGGTTTTGGGAGGGCCCCCCCGGGCCCCCCCAAAACCGCGACACGGGGCCTCCAGAGGCCCCGTGAAAAGACCTGGAGGGAGCGGGGAGGCCCGGGGAGGCCTCCACGGGGCCCCCAGAGGCGCTCCGTAGGCCCCATGAAGGCCTGGGGAGGGGTGGGGAGGCCTTCGCGGGTCCCCCGGAGGCCCTCCGGAGGCCCCACGAAGGCCTGGGGAGGGAGGGAGGGAGGGCCGGGGAGACCTCAGTGGGGCCTAGGAAGGCCCCGCGAAGGCCTGGAGAGGGAGGGAGGGAGGGCCGGGGAGACCTCCGCGGGGCCTAGGAAGGCCCCGTGAAGGCCTGGGGAGGGGGGGAGGGAGGGCTGGGGAGACCTCCGCGGGGCTCAGCAAGGCCCCGCGAAGGCCTGGGGAGGGGGGAGGGAGGGCTGGGGAGACCTCCACGGGGCTTAGCAAGGCCCCGCGAAGGCCTGGGGAGGGGGGGAGGGAGGGCTGGGGAGACCTCCGCGGGGCCTAGCAAGGCCCCACGAAGGCCTGGAGAGGGAGGGAGGGAGGGCCGGGGAGACCTCCGCAGGGCCTAGCAAGGCCCCGCGAAGGCCTGGGGAGGGGGAAGGGAGGGCCAGGGAGACCTCCGCGGGGCCTAGGAAGGCCCCGCGAAGGCCTGGGGAGGGGGCGAGGGAGGGCTGGGGAGACCTCCGCGGGGCCTAGGAAGGCCCCGCGAAGGCCTGGGGAGGGGGGGGAGGGCTGGGGAGACCTCCGCGGGGCCTAGGAAGGCCCCGTGAAGGCCTGGGGAGGGGGGAGGGAGGGCCAGGGAGACCTCCGCGGGGCCTAGCAAGGCCCCGCGAAGGCCTGGGGAGGGGGGGAGGGAGGGCTGGGGAGACCTCCGTGGGGCCTAGGAAGGCCCCGCGAAGGCCTGGGGAGGGGGGAGGGAGGGCTGGGGAGGGAGGGAGGGCTGGGGAGACCTCCGCGGGGCCTAGGAAGGGCCCGTGAAGGCCTGGGGAGGGGGGAGGGAGGGCTGGGGAGGGAGGGAGGGAGACCTCTGCGGGGCCTAGCAAGGCCCCGCAAAGGCCTGGGGAGGGGGGGAGGGAGGGCTGGGGAGACCTCCGCGGGGCCTAGGAAGGCCCCGCAAAGGCCTGGGGAGGGGGGAGGGAGGGCTGGGGAGACCTCCACGGGGCCTAGCAAGGCCCCGCGAAGGCCTGGGGAGGGGGGAGGGAGGGCTGGGGAGACCTCCGCGGGGCCTAGCAAGGCCCCGCGAAGGCCTGGGGAGGGGGGAGGGAGGGCTGGGGAGACCTCCGTGGGGCCTAGGAAGGCCCCGCGAAGGCCTGGGGAGGGGGGAGGGAGGGCTGGGGAGGGAGGGAGGGCTGGGGAGACCTCCGCGGGGCCTAGGAAGGGCCCGTGAAGGCCTGGGGAGGGGGGAGGGAGGGCTGGGGAGGGAGGGAGGGAGACCTCTGCGGGGCCTAGCAAGGCCCCGCAAAGGCCTGGGGAGGGGGGGGAGGGAGGGCTGGGGAGACCTCCGCGGGGCCTAGGAAGGCCCCGCAAAGGCCTGGGGAGGGGGGAGGGAGGGCTGGGGAGACCTCCACGGGGCCTAGCAAGGCCCCGCGAAGGCCTGGGGAGGGGGGAGGGAGGGCTGGGGAGACCTCCGCGGGGCCTAGCAAGGCCCCGCGAAGGCCTGGGGAGGGGGGAGGGAGGGCTGGGGAGACCTCCGCGGGGCCTAGGAAGGCCCCGCGAAGGCCTGGGGAGGGAGGGGGGAGGGGAGTCGTTATTCGCGGATTTTTCACATTTGCGGGGGTCCGCGGAACGGAACCCCCGCAAATGTGAAGGGACGACTGTACAAGGTAGTCTTGTGTGAGCCAAGAATTCAAAAAAGTTAGTGTAATGACCAAAAAACACTCTAACCCATGTCCCAATCAAATTCACCTCTCAAAACAAAGGAATGCTGAGCAGGCCTTCCCTACTGACCTCAGAAGACTAGTGGGGGAATAAAGTGAATGAGACACACTCTCAAGCGTATACTCTTGGGCTAGGCAGTTCTAGTCTTTAAATGTAACAGTCAGCATCATGAAGTGGGCCTAAGGAATGCTAATTTAGATAAGGGTTTATAGCATACTATGTTGCTGGTTGCCCACAGAATTTGTACCAGTGACAACATACAAATTATCATCAAGGGCAGCTCAATGCAATAGTACATTGCAGTAATCCATATAAATAATATATATTGCTTGTGGATATCAGATTTCATTTCATTTTCTCATAGGTCCTGGATAGTTCTGAAATTCATCTTGTAGTGCATATAAAAGTGTCCATTGATAAAAGCCTGTTCTGAGGGGGGGAAATGCTTTCATGATTAGAGTGTGAATTATCTCCTTTATATTTATACTGTGCACAGACAGCAATACTGCTGCAAGTAGCTTCTTAAAACAGAGAATTAGGAAGTCTTTGAATATTATAGGCATGTTACCTACCCTGACACCTCCAGCCCCATGTTGATATCAATAATTGGCAATATTTAATAATTAGGTCAAATGTGGCCTTCAATGCAGTGCGGCCATTAAAACTTGAAAGCTCCAACAAATTGCAAAGACTAGCATTCAGACTCAGTCAGGTATGCACTTAGGGAGGGACTGCCTAAATTCTAAAGAAATGCTAATTTGCAAGGCAGCTGAAGGCACATACACCTGGCCAATCCCATCAGCCAAGGCTGGGAGGCTTAACATGTAAACAAACCTCATTCCGTCCCTAAACAAAGGAAGTTGCTTCCTCCTTTTCAATCACAAACTATCCACACATTAAGATGCCATTAACATATCTGGAGTGCCTTTGTCTCACCTTGAGCAATTCTGAGGGACATTGTTTTCTACTCTAAATCCCATCCCCAGAAGGCAAATGTTGACTACAAAAACCCTTCCAAAACTCCACTCAAGCACTCACAGGTTATCATCCTACCCACTCCATGTCAGACTATGCAGCCAGGCTCACGGATATTCATCTCTGCAGCCATTCCTGATCGGGACCCACTACTCTACTGGTTTCTTCCATGACCTCATCTCTGCAGGACAGGTGTTGTATTACCCACAAACAACTCTGTTCTTTATCCCTCTATCTCAATATTCCTCACTTTATTTGTTAGTCTTGTGTGACTGCTTGAAGGCTGAATGCATGTGTGAATGTTGTTATTATTGTTTTTCTTAAAGAAAGATCAATCTGTTTTACTGTCTAGTGTAATGTCTCCTCCTGTATACAAATGTCACAAGATCCACTATCTGTTGCTCCCTCTTTGCATAGCTGAGTACATTAATTCCCCAAAATAATGGCAATATTTTGTGTGTCTTTTATACCTCAGAGCATGGAGGGTAACAGGCTGGTCACTGAGTGTGCACAGAAGTGAATGCAAGCAGTGTGCATTTGAACAATAATGCTGCCAAGACAGGTGTGTGCACACATGTATAGTCATGCCTTTTGACCATCCTGCATATGACAGAGAAGGGTTTTCTGGGAAGATTCTCTAGACAAATCCTTGAGCTAGGCTGCCATACAGAAAGAATGTGACTCAAATAGATGTGTCAGGAATATTGATTAAATTACTGAGTGCAGCTGAATACACTGGCAAATTTCTCTGTCTCCTAGTATTACAACCTGTATTTGGCAAATCAATGCATAGATGAGAGGAAAATGGTACTGAGAGAGAAAGTCATCTTTGGGGCAAAGATGATCAGTTCAATGCTTCTCTCTCAATGTTAATTAAAATACAGTCATAGCCTGTCCCAGGTAAGTCTCAGTGAGCAAAATGATGTAATATCCTGAGACAATGCAATGAAGTATGCAAGCTTGAGCAACTCTTAAGGGTCTTTTCCCAAAACAGATCACTTATGAAGATCCCAAACCCCAAAGGTAATTTCTTCTGCGGGGAATGTACTCCATCTCTGACTAAGAAGCATTCTGGGGAAGAAACTTCTTGAAGCTGTTACCCTAAGAAATGTGGGGAAAAGGGGTGCTTTGAGACCCACCCATGATATCAAAATCTACATGGGGGAATTATTAGCTCAAACAGTATGCCTGTGAGAGGAGGGTAACTGCAGGGACCTTTTGTCAGGAGTTAGAAACTACACTCCATTATAAAATGGTTGAACAATTGCAGAATCATGCTGAGTCATAATGGCTGACTCCATGAACTACCAAGTCATGCCAAGTCAGGCCACTAGAGGGCAATGCCGTGTCTGTGTGTGTGTGTATGAGCTAGTCCAAAGTTCACTCTCTTCTTGTGACTGCTGATGCCTGGTGAAACAGTTTCTCCTTCAATTGTGTGTATATATATGAAAGTCAAACAGTATATATATATACTGTTTGACTTTGAAGATAAAAGTGTCAGCTGCTTATTTGAATGTCAAACACTCTGTGTGAGAGTATTCTTGGGAACAGGTTGCTGCTAAGTTTGCTGAGATAGTTTCTTGACTTATCCTGGGGATTGAGTGTCCTATCATCCCCTGACAGTGATTATGGGCCCACCTGATTGATCTCAGATTAGATAAGGTGCACCCTGAAAAGTTCCCAGAATATATATTTTTTTGTTTTGAGTGTTTTTGGCTAGTTGGCTGAGAAACAGTTAAATTTCAGCAAGGCTCTGTGTTAGAGCTATCTTCAAACAGCCTTGAAGAGCTGCCAGCTGCCAGCTGTTTGTGTTTCATAAGGACAATTTGTGGCATGTTGTGGAGAATGAAAGTGTGATCCCTGAGGGTTCAGAAGATGAAATAGCAGCATAGCAGACCAGAAGGCTAGAGCTGCAATTCTCTTATCGCTCAGCCCCTCCCAGTTAATACATACGGCCCCAGCCTTGGACAGCTTTGAAAACAGTTCATTAGAATTCGTCCTGTCTCTCAAAGATGATATGGACTAAGAGACTTTATAATACAAAGCTGTCTACTGGAGGCTGCGTGAAAGTCCATTTGGAGGAAATGAGGCAGCTTTTTCAAGAGGTGTCCAATAGAGGGGTGGACATTCCAGAAGCCCATAAGTGTTTTATTTATTGGGCAGACCTGGTAGCTGGGCATATTCTGGAAGAGGTCCAATGCAAGCAATTTGATTCCAGGACTGAGGGGAATAAACAGCCATAAATTACCAGACACAATCAGGAGAGCATTGAAACAGAGACATCTGATGTGGAGGAGGTCATGTGCGGCTATGTGCAACACTGTTTCAGATGCAATAAAGCTTGGACATTTTCAGAAGGACTGTAAAATGCCTGCATTGGATGGGAGGGGTGGCACAGCTACAGGGCAAAGGAGGGGTGCATCCTCTCAGGTTGCAAATCATGCCTTCATAGCAAAGCACCATCCTGATGGTACTGAGGGAAGAATCTGGTTACTTGATAGTGGGGCAACACACAACATGATGAATGACTTAAATTTGTTAAGCAATGTTAAAAATGCTTCCACAACCAATATTACCCTTGCAGATGGTGCTCCCACCAAGGTGCAGAAAATGGGCACTGCATATGTGTTATCTTTTGGCAAAGATTTTGAAAATGTGTGATGTGTTAGCAAAGTGGAGAATTGTATATTGAGTGTGTACCAAATGACTACTGAAGGTTATAAAGTGATATTTGAGGGGGAACAATGTACAATAACAGAAACACATAACATGGATAATGTCTGTGCAAAAGGGATAAAGAAATATGGGTTGTATTTCATGTTGCCTAAAGGGAAGGTAGCAAATGTGAATCCTGCAGACAATGTGCCTCTACATGATAAGTGTGTTTATTACTACTACAGGCTAATGGGCCAAACTAGTTACAAAGGGTTAAAGGAACTAGCCTAAGTTTGCCCTGGCTTAAGCATGAAACACTGCCCAAGATTCTTAGAATGTGCTGTGTGCAGGAAAGTTAAGGTGAAGGCTTTCCCTATTGCCAAAAAGATCCAATGTATCACCAAGAGACCATTTGAAGCTGTCCATGCTGATTTAGCAGACCCCTATAAGCCCACTGCTAAATCACATGCTAAATCAGCATGGATGCCCCCTTGTCGTGGGAGAGAGGCTTGCGTACCCTAATGATGTTTTGAGCTATGCTGGCGGTGGCATAATAGCCACTGGTAGGGTCTCCTATGCCAGACAGGTCAAAACCGAAGAGTCTGACAAAGAGTGTCAAAGGGCAGGATGGGCTCTCTAGCCTTGTGGCAACCGTCCTAGGAGAAGGAAAACTCTAATCCCAAACCCAGGCAGATGGTGCTTGTCCAACCCTGTAAGTTCAACCGTCTAAGAGAAGGAAACTCTAATAAAACCTACGACCCAAGGACCTTGTTGTTACCGTCCATGCATGCTTGCAAGGCCAGCAGACGAACCTTTGGTTTAAAGGGTGAGGCCAGTTCTGTGCACGCTGCGCTCCACCAGAAAAATCCATTGCACAGGCTCGAAGGATTTGTGATAGTGGTCATACACACTAGGTACACCTATGTATACTTACTGAAGGAGAAAAATCAGGCTGCAGACAGGTTCTGTGAGTTGGTAAATGTGGTGGAATGCGAATTTCCTTCTCATAAGGTTTCCAGTATAGTGACAGATAGGGGAGGGGAATTCTTATTCAACAGTCTGCAGACCTGGATGGGTAGGAGTGGCATTAGACACAAGACCACAAACCCAGCATCTCCAGGGGAGGATGGGCTTGCAGAAAGGAAAATTGGGATGTTGAAGTGCATGATGGAGTACATGATGGAAGATGCACAAGCCACAGCTGGGCTGTGGGGGGAGGCAGTGAAGACTGCTGCTTACCATTTAAATAGACCATGGATGTCTGGTGTCAACCAGACCCCATACTGTCTATTTTATTGTAGAGTACCAAACCTCAAGCACCTGAGGATTTTTGGACAGTATGCAAATATGGTGACTCACCTGAGGCTAAGGAAGCCTGGGCAGCCTAAAACCAGGAGCCTGTGTTTCCTTGGATATGAAGGTACCCAGCTTCCCTCACAGCTGGCAATGCCTTCTGCGGGAAGCTTATTTGTGGGCTGGGAGAAGGGAAGAGACCGGCTGATTGTGTCACTGGCATGTGCCGGCAATGTGAGGTGAAGGGTGGGGCAGAGAGGCTTAAATAGGAGTGCTGCCCCTCACTTTGCCCTCTTTGCTAATTTGCGACCCACCCTCCTGCCGGTGGAATAGTATGATAATGGTTGCTTCGGAGCCGGGTAGGAATCCCCCCCCTTTCTCAGGTTTTTTTTTCCTAACCCATACTAGGAAGGTGTAAATAAGGGGAAATTAGCCAGGGTGGTGTCTAAGTAGGTGAATTACCCCAATGCAAGGCAGGAAAGGGGAGGCGTAAATTACGGTGGACACCTATGGCACCGATTTTGGTGAAGGTTTGATTTCCAGCAGGGTCTCCTTAGGCCATACGACCTGGGAGAACAGAAGGAGACCTATCTTGGGGTTGGCCTGAAGGAAAAACCCCTCATCTTAATACATATGCATTGGGTGAGGGGCTTTCGGGTTGATATTCCAGACACTAGCTTGCTTGAGAGCAACTCCATAATTTGGGGTTACTCAAAAGGGATCAGGTGTTCGCCTGGGAAAGCTGGGGGCATAAGTCCAGGAGGGACGATCTGCCCCACCTGCTCCCACACTAGGTTGCCTCCCCCTGCTGAAGATTTAATGGGAAATAAATAGGCAGGAATTAATAATAAATATCATTTATTTTACCCCACATATCTGTGTGTGGTGCCGTTATTTCTCTGACTCAGTCCATAAATAAGTACATGTTTTCTCTCCATCCCGGAAAGGTGGTGTTCTCCAGGAGTGCAAATTTTGAAATGCACTCAGGGTAGGATAGTGTGCACTACAATCAGGAAGTTTTTGTTCCCTTGAGGAGGGATTTGCCAAGAACTTCAAAAAGTCCCACAAATGGAGGGGTGGTTGAGCCTGATGATGATGAAGGGGAGGCTAAGGAAGAAAAGCCTGACACTTCACATGCCACTCCAACACACACCACTACCACAAACAAGCATTTAGCCTGACACAGGGAGAGATAGCAGCAGTGCAAGTGAAGATGAGTCAGGCAGAACTAGGGTGCTCATCCCCAGAAGGTCAAGGAGGGTTAGAAAGGCTGCTGACAGGTTTGATGTTCAGGAAGGCAAGCTATGCAATGTCATGGCAGAGGAGGCTGCAAGTTTTCAGTATCTCCTAAAACTTCCCCAGGAAGAGCAGGAGAAGTGGAACTTAACCATAGACTCTGAGTTCGAGTCAATAGTTGAGAGGATAGTGTCCAAAGTAGTAGAGAGGCCCAAAGACCAAAAGGTTGTTGGTTGCAGGTGGGTGTACAATCTTAAGGATATGCCTGATGTGACACAAAATATAAGGCACGCTTAGTTGTGAAAGGCTTTTCTCAGGAGTGCTACCCCAATTTTGGCAAAACCTTTTCACCCAGAGCAAAGCCAGAAAGTCTTAGGTTAGTGTTAGCTGTAGCAGCCTAGAGACAGACAGTTGTGCAAACACTTTGACTTTGAAACAGTATACCTGAATGCTGATCTTGAAGAGACAATGTTCATGGAACAGGCCCCAGGGTATGACAGTGCAGGTGAGAGCAAGGTGTACTTGTGCAAAGCATTCTACAGCTTGAAACAAATTGCACCTTACTGGAACAAGTGCATACACCAAGTTTTGGTGTCACTACGTTACACAAGGAGTGTCACAGATGTCTCTGTGTGCACCAAGAGGGCAGGTGATAGTGCTGTCATGCTAGTTATCTATGTGGACAGCCTTTGTGTGGCAGCAAAGAGTGCCAGTGATGTTAAGAAAGTGCAGGTGGAGTTAGAAAGCCAGTTCAAGTTAAAGGACTTAGGCAGCGTGAGATGTTATCTAGGAGTAGCGGAAGAAAGAACCAGTCTTGGAGAATTTTTCCTAAGTCAGAAGAAGAAAATTGACAGTCTTGTGGCCAAATGTGAGCTTAGTGAGGCAAAAGTCGTGAGGACACCAATGACCACTGATTTTGTGAACTTGGAGGCAGAACAGGAGTTTGAAAGGCCTGATCTGTACCACTGAGTGGTCGGCAGTCTGTTGTTTATTGCAAACAATACAAGGCCTGACATCAGTTTTGCAGTTGGGGTGCTCACCAGAAGAGTCTCCAAGCCAAGGAGGGTGGATTAGGAAGCCCTGAAAAGGGTAGTTAGATTTCTCAAGGGGACCAGGGACATGTGTTTGAAGCTGACAGGAAGTCAGGTGACCCTGGAGTGCTATGTGGACAGCTCTTTTGCTGCTGAGAGTTCAGACAGGAAGTCAGTGACTGGGTTAGTGGTCAGGTATGCAGAGAGTCCCATAGTGTGGAGATCAAGGAAACAGTACTGTGTAGCCATTAGTACCACTGAAGCTTAATGCACAGCCTTGTCTGAGATTGCAAGTGAAGCACAATAGGTAAGGCAATGTTTGCAGACCTTGGAGAGCTGTGCCAAATGCCTGTTGAGGTGCATGAGGACTCACGAGCCTGCATAGCTATGGCATAAACAGAAAATCTGAAATGCAGGACCAAGTACATTGTGGTAAACTACCAAAATGTGAGGCAGTTAGTACAAGAAGGAGCCTTGTGTCTGAAGTACTATCCATCTGAGGACAATGTTGCAGACCTGCTCACAAAAGCCCTTCCAGCAGGAAGCCATGAGGAGTTGGCAAAGAGGTTGGGCCTTGTCACTAGTGTGTAAAGTGAAAAGTGTCAAAAGGGAAGGTCAACTGACAGACAATTGATGTCCAACAATGTATGTTAATGATGTTATGTTGTGATGATAACATGTGTCCTGCGCAGTAGTTTGACTATTTTGGAGGGAGTTAGAGACTGAACTCTATTATAAAATGGCTGAACAACTGAGATAGCATTTTGGCTTATCCTGGGGATTGAGTATCCTATCATCCCCTGACACCTTTTCACCTATGTGTACCAGTACTAATTGCAGAGAACTCCAGTTAAAGTGAAATAAAGTATTTTTATAGGAAATAACACAAATTGCATTCACACATACAACACACACTCCTAAGAACCACACAAGTCTATCAAGGAGTAAGGCAGAAAGACTGAATAGAGGGAGAGATTCACTAAAATAGGGGTGATAGTTCCCAGCCTTGAAGAGTGAAGTACTCGGACAGAAATCTGAGGGGTGGTGGTGGAAGTTCTGATCCAGAGGTCCACCAAGAAAGAGATTGACTGGGCTCATCCACAGAGGCACACCTTTCTACTGTTGGGGGACTAATATTTCTACCCTGCTTCATATCCTGAATAGGAAATCTGGGCAGGAAAAAGCCTAGATGGGCTACCCATTGGGTAAACAAAGGAAACCAAAACTTAACTGATTTCTGTTAATGTCTGGGAGATTGGGATTGATGGGTTTATGACAACCTCACAATGTAGGACAGGAGGGGGCTTTGAGGTGAGATTTCCTTGGGATTTGGGTTGGAAAGGTCACTTGATTGTTTGGATGTCTCATGGCTGAGGTGCCCAAGAAGGAATTAGAGCATACCTCCTTAATGGTTTTGTTTACCAAGGGGCTTCCACACAATCCTCATTTTGGCTTGCTTGCTAAAATATCCCAAAACACACCACAGGTCCTTTTGACCTCCAACTGCCATCTTTTCTGGCCACCCCAGTCAATGTGACTCCTAGAAGTGTCCAATATTTCCAATTTTGGGATATCATATGGAGGGGGTAGTAGGACATGCTGATAAAGCTTCCACCTCTAGCAAAAAGCTCTTATTCCTAAGAATCTACTTCCCTTTTCTAGATGCCTCTCAGCAAATCACTGTGTAGGCTCAGGACACATTCATTTCAAGTTGAAATCACTCCCCTTCAGACATCCCAGAACCCATATTTTTGCCAGATAATCCTATTAAGCTTACTCTCTTCCTTAAAGTTCTTTTCTCACTTAGAGGACCGTGATTAGCTTGTGATCCTCTTCTCTGCACTTCTCCAACCAGGAATGCAATGCTAGACCCAGAAAGGTCCAAGAAGACCAAAGAGATGTAGTTTTTGTCACCTCTACAATCTTTTGGGGACATTTTCTCTGTACATTGTGTCTCCTGCAGTCTACTTCCAACTTCTTCTCTGGTGGGTGGGTGTGTATGACAAAATATTCAGCCTTGTGAGTTTGTTCTTTTGAGATAGTATTTCTCCATCCTAAAGAAACTGTGTTCTATTAGAGATTTATTTGACTTATGCATGAATTATTTACCATTCATGGACCTCTATCACAGTACTTTTTACTTTCCAATGCAGTCCTTGTATACATCTTAATTCTCCTGTGTGTGGGAGAGAGAGAGAAAAAAGAGAGAGAGAGAGAAAGCACCTTTAGATAGCTCTGTGTGTATGAAGGTTTTTAACTCCAGTCAGCAGACACAACCTCCCTTACACATGGGTTGCAGAATATTTCAACCTTCCTGGACATACAGTAAGGGATTTACAAGTTGTGATCCTTCAACAAGGAAATTACAACGGAAGACTAGAAAGAGAAACTGCTGAATTGAATTATATCCAAAATTCCAATACATTAGCAGAGGTATGAACAAAGACATTTGGCTTCATGGCACACTACACTATATTAATGCAAGAGTCTTTCCTGTTGCACATATAACAAAAGGAATCTTCTTAGAGAGAGTTTTGAACCCAGGGATGTTACCCAAAGAGCTCTTGGAAATTTAAATATATATATATTGAGTTTCTAATATGTTGGGGAAATTAGCAGCAACTTGACCTTAGCCATGTGAAAGGGGGCAACAGAAAAAGGGATCTTGACACCAGATTTACCCCTACTAATTCTGAACAGATGCACACAAATGCAAAATGAAAAATTAACAATATGTATTAAAGACTTAAAAATAATAACACCAAGCATGCACACATTCATAGAAAAAACATTCACACAAGATTACTAGGAATGGGAGGAGAGAGAGTTTGCCAGAGGGATAGATAGGGAGATTTCTGGGGTGATATGACACCTGTCTTGTAGTCTGAGGTTATCAAGTAAACCAGCAGTGTGGGTGGATGAATGTACAGTGGCTAACACAGAGTGATGGAATGTCCCCAAGCAGAGGCTCTGTGCGCAATGACACATGATTTATGGCTGGTATTTACACCACAAATGTGCCCTTGGGTGAGGACATTTCATGGGTTGAAACAATAATCTCCAAAGATTGCACAACGAGTTCCAGGAAAACTCCTGGTCTTGACAATAGGTGTCTGAAGATGCTAATGTGTTTGCAACTGCCTGAAATGTCTTAGTGATTAGATTTACAAAGCTTGACCTGCCTCTTTGATGGCTAGGTGGTTAGGGAAGGGAAGTTTGGTACCTTCAAACACAGGAATACACCATCTGCTTAATGCAATCATTGTCTGTCACTTGGGTGTGTGGTAGAGACAATGTCCTTTTTACCTTATCTTTCCTCATATTTTGGAATTTGTCAGTTGTCCTTCCTTTCGGCAATGCATGGCTTAAAACACATGCCTATGCTGCCCTTGTTGCCCACACAGAAGCAGCTCTGCAGCACCTAACATCCTGCTTCGCAACAGCTGCACAGCTGTTTGGGCTGGAAGTTAACCTTAAGAAAATGGAAGTTCTTTACTAGCCTGCACTACAAGACGAACACCACCCTCCCCACATTGCCACTGGCAAATCTGTGCTTAAGTCCGTTCAGCAGTTCACCTACCTGGGAAGTATCATCTCCTCAGATGCCAAGATTGACAAAGAGATCGATCACAGATTAGCAAATGCATATAGTGTATTTGGAAGACTTTACAAAAGAGTCTGGAGTAACAAACACCTGAGGTGAAGCACATAAATCAGTGTGTATAGAGCCATTGTACTGTCTATTCTCCTTTATGGGTCTGAAACATGGGTCACCTATCTCCAACACTTATGACTCCTCGAACGCTTTCATCAGCACTGAATATGCACAATCCTAAATATGCACTGGACTGACTATGTGACAAACGTTGCTGTCCTTGAGCAAGCAGGGATCACCAGCATTGAGGCCATGATATTGAGAACACAGCTGCACTGGGCAGGGCACATTTCTAGGATGGAGGACCATCGCCTCCCAAAAACAGTACTCTACGGTGAACTCGCCATGGGTCAGCATAAGAGGGGCACTCCAAAAAAGCGATACAAAGGACTCCCTGAAACAACATCTCAGGCTCAGCCAAATTGATCACCAACAATGGTCTGCCCTGGCCTCACATTGGGAGGCATGGAGATGCACTATCCACAATGCTGCAGCCTTATTTGACAACTCACACCAAATAAGTCTTGAAGAAAAATGACAACAGAAAGAATCACAACCCGGAAACATCACTCAAGGAGACCTTCTGCTTTGCTTTCTGCAACTGGACTTGTTTATCTCAGATTGGCCTTTTTAGTCATTGGCGTGCTTGCAGAAAGCATGGGATGAGTCTTTCCTGAATCTTTGTTTGCGAAGAAAAACCAGAGAGAGAGAGAGGGTGGGGGAGAGAGGGAGAGGGAGATTGGGATCCATACAGTGAGTCCCTGAAATTTTTCTGCTCTTACCCGTGGAAGACCACGTTAATAAGCCAAATTTTTAATAAGCCAATTTGGGGGGTTTCTGGAGGTGGGAGTCGCTAGGGGCACTAACAGGGAAACTGACTTTTGGTACACGGATTTATTGCTTTCACACATCAAAACTAACTGATCACTGTAAAAATCTGAAAGACCTGTATCAACTTGTGCAACCCTTTGAAAATTTAGGGCAAGGGACATGATTTGCATCTTTCTGGATCCCATTACATTCTACCCCACTTCTACAACTGTATAAAAATGTTATATACCTGAGACTTTAATACTACTCAGTACTGCATCTGAAAAGGTGAGTTTATATCCACAAAAAATAATGCTAAAATTTTTTTAAAACCCATTAGTCTTAAAGGTGCTGTCACATTTCTTTTTCCCCCATCCCTTCCTCTTTTTTATATTCAGAATGTTCATGAGTTCAAACCTGTGCTCTGAGAGAATACCTGATAAAAGAGAGTTGGTATGTGCATTGTCCTATTCATAATATTTATATTTGTAATGGAGTCTGTGTACACATGTGAGCCACTGTATACAAAGGAAAGAAAGATCAATATGAGGAAAGCACTGCATCTGTCTTTATTTGCTATAATAATTCTATTCCATCCTGTATTGGAAGATCTCAAGAATATGCACAGTCATTTAAAGGTGCAAAAAAAGAAGAAGTCACAAACCCATTTGAACACAAAACAATTCAACATAAAAGAGACCCACAAACCAACAGATCAAGACGAGGAACCTTTCCTTCCTAATGTTTTGGACTACAACTGTGTTAATCTCTTATGTTCAGCAGACCATGTTCAATTGGGGCTTCTGGGAACTGAAGTCTAAAACTTGGATTTCTTTGGACAATACTTTACCCATTCCCACAATAAACCAAGACCAATCTATGATCACTTTACTCTAGATCCAATCTCTGAAACCTTCCTGTGAAGTCAGAAACTGAGATGGAGAGACAGATATATTTTTTCCTCTTTGCTCTCTTCCCTGCTTTGACTTTTAGAGCTGTGGATAACCAAGGTGGTTTTCCTCTTGAGTGGCTAGATCTCGTTGTTATTTTAAGATGAAAATGCATATATCCTTTTAATATCATGTTAAATGTTAGCAAAGAGCAGTGAATTTCCCCAGTAATTTCTGCTTAAATCAATATATCTCATATGTGAGATGTCCTGGGGAATCTTCAAAACCCCCTGTGGTTTTTTAAATACCATGTAATGGACATTATCACTTAGCTTTTTTTTCAAGTCTCTCATTATCAGGCATGAGATGTAACTGAGGCAGTCAGTGTCATTAAAGAAGTGACCTTATGTGATTTCTTTCAAAAGCAAATAATATCAGTCCATGAAATAAAAGGACAGAAAAGAAATTAGCAATGTTGATGAGTTAATGTCATGGCTGTTAACATGATTTTGATTTAAATGAAAGAATAAGTATAAAATTACTTTCCCCTCCAAATCATGTGAAATGTTTCAATGAAAAGAAAAAGTGTAAAACTAAGAGCCCATATACATGAGACAGGATACGCCGGCTCCCCAATAGTATATCCTGGTCATGGATCAGGCCAGTTGTTCCCCCGTTACCTCCATGAAATAGAAGGAAGTTCTGATGGGCATGCTGGCCCATTGCTGCAGCTGCTACTGCCATTTTCCTCACTGCCTCAGAAGCCATGAAGCCAATGCGACCAATGCCCTATGTATGTGACGAGCCTAGGTCACATGCTGTGGGACTCCCTCCTGACTTTTGAGACAGCAAGGGAAATGGTGGTGGCAGTTGCAGTAAAATGCCAGCATGCGAGGACTGGCCTGCCAGGATGGGCTTCTTTTGACATGTGGGGCCCAATCCATTCTTTCCTGGAAATAACAGATTAAAAGATGTATTATATTAAAACTTCGTATTGGGCCGTACCCTATCTTCCCTCTGTCTAGCCCTGTATCTGCCCCTGGGGTGATGAGAACTGCCTGTGGGCAGAATGGGGCAAAACCCCTACATTATCAGGACTGCAGAGCTTTAAGAAGGGGGAAAGACAAGGGTATATTGTCCATATATATAAGCCCTAAGTAACATAGTTCTGTCATTATATGCAGTCATTGTTTTTCAGTCTAGTAATTAACTGTGAAGAGGAGTCTGAAGCCCATATAGCTCTGCACATTGTGTTTAAAACTCTATAACACATTAATAATTAGGTCAGGGACTGAAAGAAGATTCAAAAATATTTGAAGAATGGTCAAAACCCATTTTTCTCAAGTATTCAGAAATGATGATGAGAGGAATCCTGGACAGATAAAGATGTCTGCAATTCAGGATTTATTCTATGAAAATTCACACAACATTGTTTTGCACACAAAATACCATTTTGAATGCAGAAAAATGCTACAGTTGTGGACTTAGTCTACACAAAATCCATACATGGCATTTTTGTGCAGAAAACAGCATTTTCTGCCTAGAAAATAGCATTTCTGTTGTAATGTTGTACAGAAAATGTTTTCTGTTGAAAAATACCACATGTGAATTTTGCATTGAATAAGTCTTGAACAGGAACATTTTTTTTTTAATGGCATTACACAGTGAAGACTTTCCTTAAGAAGTCTTCCATGGCTAAAATTACTTGTTGCTTCCTTCCAGAAGAAAGTTACCAAAGAATTGCATTCTATACTAGCATGGCAGCAAAGAAGAATATAGCCACTTTAATACTGTCAGTATTAAACAGTTGTAACTTGTCACCACCAAAAGCACCACTAGCTAGCAAAGTGTAGTTTAAAAAAAAAAATAGGTACAATATTGAATGATTGGGGGGGACCCACAAAGACATCCTTGAATTATCCATTGGTGATTCAAATGCCGTTCACAAATTTCTCTTTTATGTATTTTTAAACTTGTAATGGGGGACATGCCTGTTTTCTTTTTCTCCAAATGTATTTCCTCACCATTCCTGTCTTTCCTCACCCTTGCTCAATGTCTTTCCTCACCACCCTCCTCAACTTTTGCATGTTTGATATAAGGTCTTCCCATTTGCTAGAGAACTCCACACATTTGAAATACTGGGTTGTAAACAGCTTCTGGTACTGTGGAATAACCTCCACCCTTATGCCTTTCCTTCTTTAAAAGCTTCAAAGTTATGAAGGTTAAGAGAGAAGAATTAGTCATAATGGCAGTGCTGGTAGCTGTAAAGATCATTGGATGTTTTCAGTTAGAAATGGTAAATCTGTGGTGAGACTGCAGCTTCCATGATACTTCATCATTGGCTATGCTAGTGAGAGCTGATAGAAACTGCAGTCCAACCACATCTGTACAGCCACATGTTTCCCATCCCTAGGTTACCATTTGGTATCCAGAATATATTTAGATTTGCTACCTCTTGGTAATAAAGAATAGTTTCATAAATATCCAGTTGTACTGATCCACTAGTGGACATCTGTGGACATACCCATCAGAGATACCTGTCTTAGAGCCGAAATTATGTCCAGGTTCTTCCCATTGTGCCATGAAGATCACTTTGTGACTTTTTCCTAGCCTCATATCATGAGCTACCTCAAGGGTGGCTGTAATGATACAGTGTGTGTGTGTGTGTGATATCTAGCCTGTATAAATGAGACCAATAAATAAATAAATAGTACTCTAATCAATTAATATATCAACCAATTTAAATAACTCTGCACCCTCTTGATATAAATTCCTGCCTTTGTGCTTCTCACTCAAAGTAAGCTGCTTCCTTTTTGCATGATCCTGCCACACAGAATGCCTCTCTCTGTTCTCAAAACCCCCAACAACCTCCTAAAAATTTAGCCCTCAAATCCTGTTTTCTCCCCAGCCTAAAATATTACAGATGTGGCCTAAAATACTTTTATTAAGCTAAATTGTGTTGTTTCAGCCACCCACTCAAATGATGACTGGGAGCATCCTGGCATCACTTCTGGCCACTTAGAATTGTGTCTGCAACAAAGCATTGCAGTACTCCAGAGCTCCAGAGGAGCCCAACACGTGATTTAGCCCTTCAGGCTCCAGCGCATGTCACTCCTGAGCCAGATCTATACAACACTTTCTCTTTTCCCTATCAAGCCAGCTGATTTTTTCTTCTCCTCAATATGCCAAACTCCACTGCAAGGGAACTGCTTTATGGACTCTATAAAACACACTTGCCTGTCAATTGTACCACTTTTAGCTCTGTTATCAGCAATTTATATCACCACTTATTGGCTATTGTGAAAGGGCTGCTGAAGATTAATCCAAGGTGAGATAATCATCATCATTGGGTTATAAATAATGGTGTGTAATGTAACTGTGACAATGCAAGCCATTGAGAAGAAACAGCTGAATGTCAGCTCCTTTAAGGCTTCCAAAGAGATAGCTCAGATAATAGCTTTCCATGTGAACCAGAGGGCAAGTTCCCAATCAGATTGCCTACTGAGAGACATGTATATGTAAAAAGAGACTGCTGTGAAGAGCTAGACCTTACAAATATTTTGTTTAAAAAAAACCAACAGTCACTAACAATTTGGGATATTAGAAGCATGACACAAATTCACTGGTTAATATACCATAGGCAACCCCTCTGTCACTTCTTGAAGGACAGAAGTGGGACTTCTGGGACTTCTTGAAGACATGTGTGCCATGAAGGAAGGCAGATGATAAGACCAGATCAGGGAGATTCATGAAGAAATGATGAGGCCAAGAAGGAATAACTCATGACCGCAGTAAACTCTTTTGTTCTGTGGTTGTTGTTTTTAAAGCTTTAACATTGCTAACTGCCTTGCATAATTTTATAGAAAGATGGCATGGAAATGAAATAAATGCAGTGCAGACATCTTTAATAAGAAAACAGGGTGCTGGTCCCTCAGCTCCATAGTGAAAAATAGACACCTGAAACATGGTGCTCACTTTAAGGGAGTCTAAGAAGCACTTTGGGTTTTTAAAATGTATTAATTCATTAATGTTTGTGTCTCTGTGTTCAAGCCTGCAATACTGTTCAAGCACTTGGTAACAAGCTTCCTGAACCAGGTTGTCAATCTCTGGTCAACACAGTTTGAAGCTGGGGAATAGTCCAAAAGACAGACATATAGGGCAACCCCCTCCTATTGCTGTGGAGTGGCACACCTTCACAGGCAAGGAGTGGGCAGATCCTCATGGGGAAAGATACATGCTTAGGAGTATCACTGATCATGGTCCATTTAGAGGGTGTGGGCACAATGTCTTCAACAACTGCATAACTTTGCTTGAAAACATTAATTTGTCAAACTAAGGCCTATTCTAAACCAGGTGAAGCCAGATATATCCACTAATAAATAAATAAATGCATTATATTGCACAAATGAGAAGAATTTAGATTCCAATCTTATTTACCTAGTCTCCCATAAATCAGATGCTAGTGTATGACCAGTTTTTCCAATAATATGTTTGACAAGGATGCACATTTCAATGTGCATTGGAATGTTCATCCCACCCAAAGCACAGAGAGATTCCATGCTCACTGTGGCATCTCATATGTGCTGTATATAAATCTGATTTAAGGATTATTTTTGGAAGTGTGTATGAATGCACATATGACTTATGACTTTGGTTTTCAACCAAGTAAGTAATGTGTATGTAGATATTTGTTCCTTTATATGAATTTCTTTTGCTGGAAAGAGGACAGATGAGGACAATGACAACTGTATTGTGTGAGAAAAATGAAGGATTGGAAAAGGAGCCCTGGTGGCGCAGTGGTTAAATGCCAGTACTGTGAGTCACCATGTTGCAAGTTCGATTCCAGCAGGCTCCAAGGTTCACTCAGCCTTCCATCCTTTCGTAGGTCGGTAAAATGAGTACCCAGCTTGTGGGGGCAATTAGCTAACACACATGGAAACTGTTTAATGCAGTGTAGATGTGTAAATTGCTATTGCTTAAAACAATTTGTAAGCCGCTCTGATAACCTTGTGGCTGAAGAGCGGGAAATAAATAAATAAATAAATAAAAATAATTAAACTCTTTGATTCTTTTAAAATCCTAACCAATTTAACAGGGATACAAAGAATATTTACAAACATTCTCATTTTAGGTATCCACCAAACCCTATAAATGCCGACTGCTGTTAAATGTTTGAGTGGTCTTTTTATACAAATTACATAGGGAGAAGCAAAAAAAAAAAAAAAAAGTGATTTCCTTCCATTTCATGTACAAAAACTAACAGGCATTAAAGAAATCGTTTACTTCAGCACTGCCCAAAAGACAACATTCTCTGTCACATCCAAGGCTAATTTTGGTGATGCAAGACAGGTTCCATGATGCACAAAACTCTTGTCCTCCAAGAGAAGGGAACAGCTAAGGGACTCAGGAGGAAAGGAGAAGAGACTATTACCTGACATCTGTGGCCTGAGGTTGCCTCACATCACCTAACAACAGGTGTAGCTCCTCACATGGCTGAGGCTTTTGTTAATCCTGACCTGGTTAAGATGGTAAAGTTCATTCTAGTGAACTGGGGTGGGGGAGGGAGAGGAGGTGTTCAAGAGGTGATCCTGAACCCTTGATAGCCAAGCTGGAAGAAAGTTGTTCACTGACTTGTGCTCTCTTTGCTGCCTTGGTTATGCAACCACATCTTCCACTGTTCTCTAAGCTTTACTTCCTTCAGAAAAAGAAGTTAAAAATGAGAAGAACTGTAAACAATCAAGTAATCCTGATGCGTAAGTGCAAACTCAAACCAACCCCAGGGAAAGACAGTCTGAAAGTTTCCTGCTCTTCTATTGATCTTTCAGTTCCTTCTAATGATGGAGGAGAAATATGTTCAGTTCATATTTTATTATTATAACTGGCTTAATTCACACTTTACAAGCAATTCATATTACCAAAATGCATTTCACATTTCTATTCTGAATTCTCATATTTCTAAGTTTTCAGATTTTCTTCTCAATTTTGTAGTTCCTTTCTGCACATTTATTTATTTATTTATTTATTTATTTTTACTGCCTGAGACTTAACAAAGTGCTGGCAAAATACATTTCATAATCTGAGGAGATTATCAGACAAGTGTCTAAAAATGCTGTAATTCCGTGAATGTGGTTAGCCAAAACCTCATGGCATTATTACACTTATTATCTTCCATTGCTGTAATAATGGGAAAGAACTGCCACAGATTATTGCACGACAACGACTAGTGCTTTAACAATGAGAGTTTACTTCCATGCTTTAGCATGGATGAGATTTTGGTGGTTCTTGCGAGAAGACACAAGCATGGTTAAAACTCCAAAAACATCCTAATAAACAAAGGAAATGAACATACAAGCAGTGAAACAAACATAAAAATATTGAAACTAAACAAGTCAGTTCATAAAAAGAGCATCCCGTGCTTCATTTTCACATTCTCACCCAGCAGTTTTCTTGCTGAGGACTGCCTATTTATGATGTAATCTCACAATTACAATGGGACATGATTTTGCATGCCATTAAAATACTGTGAAAAAAGGTCTGTTGACTATCTATTGATGGCTTGTCATGTAAATTAGAAATAATGCCTTTTTCATGGCTAAAGCACAGAGTAAACACGTGAAGATGATGGTGTTATGCAATAGCGGGGCCCATTGGCAATAGCATGACTTCGTAATCCTACAATTTTTGTCATGTCTGATAATATTCTGAGACACAATAGCAAATTGTGCCCTCTTCCAAAACTCAAGTGATATTTCCTAAGGCCAGACAAATTATTTTGACATTTGAAACAGAAAAAAACTTATCAGTGCCTTTCCATCTTCTGGCTGTAAAACAAAACAAAACAAAACAAAAAAACCTACAATAAACCATTTGCAGCTATTCCTGTTTAAGGTCCATGGTTCTTCCTTCTCCTTCCCCAAAATGAGGTGAGCAGAAGACCTAAAAAATCTTTCCCTGAAAATGGCCTCTATGGGGCTGAGGGGTCTTTTGGGGGTACAGTCCTCTATTTGGTGCACTATTTTTTCTCAGGTGTATGGATAAGACTACATAATATTTAGCATAACAGTGACCATATGGACTACAAATGGCCCATAGGTGATACTTTGCACATGTGTGGCCTAATATTAGGGCTGGACTTGTTTGCCCAGTTTTGGGAGGGGCACATTTCTCTGTGCTGGTAAGGATATGGACACAGATATCTTCCCCTGTGTGGGGGGTAGCTACAAAAAATACAGTAGGCAGGATCACTACTACATTTTACACATGTTCAGGTGGTTAGAATTCCAGAACATGGTTTTAGCATGCATAGGTTTACAACCTTAGATATGCTATCGCATCCCTCCTCTGCCCAGTATTCATCCACAGAAATCAAGGCAGATATTAACTCTTTATCAATAGGTCTATACACTTTGTGACCCACAAGCCTGGGTCTTCCCCAATCTGGTGTCCTCCAAATCTTTTCAACTTTGTCACCCAGCATTCCTGACCCTTGGCCATGATGGCTAGAACTGAGGGGGGTCAAAGTCCAAAAGATCAGGTGGGTAATCTAATTGGACTAGACAGCTCTACACTGTTATAATGGTTGATTAGAGTGTTTGTGGCTGAGTTTGAAGAGATTTGTCTGTATTAATTGCCTAGAGGGCAACTTGCACATGTATGTGGTCCAGCTGATGCCTGTCCACAGTGTAACTGAGGGTGCATCTACACAGTAGAAATAATGCAGTTTGACACTACTTTAACTGCCCCATGGTTCCATCCTACAGAATCTTGGGATTTGTGAGGCACCAGCACTCTTTGGGAGAGAAGGCTAAAGACTTGTAAAACTACAAATCCCAGGATTGCATAGGATGGAGCTACAGTATTTAAAGAGGTGTCTAACTACATTATTTCTACAGTGTAGATGCACCCTGAGTTAGTGGGAGATGACTATCCTTGTATAAATCACACTGTGCAGGCTTAATTGCAAGCTGACTCCACTCTTGGCAAAGCTATAATTAGCCAGATTTTCCTAAATTGGGTTATTTAGGTTTACATTTCCTTGAATATTTCTTTTATTTAAAATCAAATGTTTGTCACTAAGTTTAGAATTTAGCACCAATACATGATCTGCTTCCTTTGCCTTGGGACCTATTTTGAAAGCCAGTAGATGGTGCTACAGGAGTGAACTCAAATCACAGTTTTCAGAGATCAGAGAATTCATTCATACTTGCACACAATTTGTTTTGCACCATGCTGAATAAATCCACTTCTAGTGTTCTGTGATATGAAAAAAAAAAAAAGTATGAACAGAAAGTCTGTGAACAAGCAAAAACCTCCACTAGGGAAAATATAGCATAAAAAATGTTTTTCTCTCCTTGAAGTCCACATGCTGAAGAATGACCAAAATGATTCAGAGGAAGAAAATGAGAGAAGGATGATTTCCAAACAGATTTTTCAACCCTTCCAATATGTTCCTGTATGAGGAAGGGTGGTGAATAAAATGAATAGAACTACCCTTCCAAATCAGGTGATTAATGAGAATTTTTTATTAACTAGGCTCAGTCTGTACAGCTCTTTTGAGTCCCTGTTTGTTCAATTTTGGTCTTCCAGATGTTCTTGGACTGCAACATCCAGCATTTTTTACCATTAGCTTGTCTGATTGGATCTTCTGGGAGTTATGATCTAACAACATCTGGAAGACCATAGTTACTCATTGCTGCAGCTATGGATATGTGTCCAGATGTTTTCCAGTATGCATATACAAAAAGGGTGGAAATCATGCATCCCTCCAGATATTGATGGATCACAACTGCCAGCATCCAATGGTGAAGAATGTTGGGAGTTGTAGTCCAAAAACATCTGGAGGGGCTCATGATTCTCACCCACATTTAGAACCTACTAAAATCTGGGTACTTATTTGTTGCATCACATAATTTCGGTGAAACCTCTTCTAACTAGCTAAATCAAATGAATTAATTGAAAATGGAGACAGTAAAATATCACAGACTGTAGCCTTCATTTAAATAATCACCTTTTAATTACTGTTCCTGATTAGTATGCAGAACACATATTAAATAAGCTTTAGTTTAATCCCTTTCATGCTATTGTTGGCTTTGACCTGCACAGCACTATTGATAAATCAGTTAATCTCCTTATTTGAAGAGATTATTTAATTAATTGATGACTTGCTGTTGAAAATAAATACCAAATTTTTTTTTGCTACAATATCAGTAAAAACTTACAAACAAAAAGCCATACCTCTTCTGATTTCAATGAAGAAACTGAACTGAACATGTAATGTTCTTAATAAAAGATTAAACATTTTGTTTAATATAAATATCAAGGCACCTATAATTTTAATGTTGTGCTTTGAAAAACATGGTGCTAATACAATCTGGAAAAGTTTCAAAATTTACAGGTAGTGGGAGAAATGCATATTCATATTGCTGATAAGCAGTGTGTAGTAAAAGCATCTGTATGAATTGTGGCACAGCTCAGCAGCTCCCAGAACAAGGATTTATAAAGAAATGTTTGCTCCAACATAATTTTGTAATTCAGTTCAATTCTGTGTTTTCCCAACCAGAAATGAATGGCAACCACTTAGTAATAGAAAGCAAGACTGTAGTACACAGTTTTTATTAAACTTGGAAGCAAACCTGGACGTAATATGCTATCAGAAATCCATACACTGATGAAGTCAAGATCAAATTTGCACATAAAGAACATATATGGTGGCATGACATCATACCACCCTGAACACACCCAATCTAGTCTGGTTTTGAGAACTAAGCAGGGTTGGTCCTGGTGAGTACTTGAATGGGAGAACTTCAGGAAATAGCAAATATCTCTAGGTAGAGCTAGGAAAGAATCTCACCAAAACCCTGGAGGTTCATTTCCAGACAGAGTATATTGAGTAGATGGATCAGTGGTCTGATAAAGTATGAACAAATATGAATAAAAATGTTTACTATTTTACAATATGAACAAACTGTGCACATGATATGCCTATAGGCAGCAAGTGTCCAAAGAGACAGATTTGCTAAAGGAGAATAGCTACAGGGAAGTCAAACCAGTCCAGGTCATGCATGGGTTATCCAAGAAGATGACAGGAGGAGTAGGGAAAGGTTTCAGCTAGGTCAGAAGTCATCCCACTGAGCTGTAAAGTCATCCCAGAAAACCAGCTTTTCCCATCATTTTCTGTAACAGTTTCAGATATCCAAAGCCAAAGAGGGATGAGACAATGGGTAGCCAGTCCAGGGGTCAAGAATTCCAGGAAACAGAGCAATACAAAGATAATGGCCAGTCACAAAGATTGAATGGTTGTGAACAACAAGGTTTCCCTGCAGCTGCTGGGAGATTTATAGGTGGCTGCCTCTAGGTGCCAGGTGCTTGATTAGTCAACATCTTCTTTTTAACATACAGTTCCCAAGAAGTTTCTCTTTCTCTCTTTGTTGGACCTCAAAGGGAGTGTGTGTGTGTTTGTGTGTGCTGAGCCCCTCAGCTGCTTCAACCACTAGCTTCCCAGATTCAGGGAGGGAATTGTCTGCAGCCAGAAACTCCTTGCAACCCAACTCCTCTGTGTCACATTGCTCAGATTACAGAGTGTGAGTTATGACAATATCCATTTAGAAAAATGTGAAATGAAGCACATATAATTTGGGGAGGCAGGGATCACCATCTGATGCACATCTGAGTCAGAGTGAACTTAGCAATGAAACCAGAGAATCTTGCATTTTGCTTATTTATATTTCCCACTGATCTGACCTTTCTCTTCATAACTGCACATTTAAATAAAATAGATCGCTGTAATTCTCATCCAGGAGATTGATGCAAATATGATGAAACAGAGGTGACGTTTTTATAAATGTATTGTGGAACTGACTATTCCAGCCAGTTTAAATACATATACCCATGGCAAAAATCTCATGACTCATTGGGAAATGTGCCTGTGGAAGTCATTGTTCAAGGTATGCCCTTTTATATATAAATAAAATACCTTCCCTCCCTGATATTATGTATCTGGTTTATGTCTATTGCTAAATCGGCATCTCTTCTCTCTTTATGGAAGAGAGATGTATGGGAAAAGTTAAGGTTTATCACATCCAACAAATATAAACTGTATTTGGAATTTTGTATCTATACTTTTCTTCATTAACATCAAAAGCTTTAAGTTACTTGTTGGAATAGCAATCTTTATTGCTAGTTCCATTTATGTCTTCTTGGAACAATGAAAAGCTTTTGCCATCATTTATAATACACAACAATTTCAGTGCTTTACTGACTTAAAGGATGCTGTTCCACATTGCTGCCTTTGTATGCCTCATCAGAGGACAGCCAAAATGGATGGTAGGATATCTTATATGGAACTGTATTCTGTATTTTTATTTCAGTTCACAAATCTGTTGAGGCAGTAAACACTAACAACATTTTGGAGAGTAAAAGAGTTTGTTTGTAGTCTGTTTCCTCATGATAAATAATCAAAGCCAGTGAACATGTGGATGTGCAATGCTGTACATCTCAAGCCTGAGAAAGGAAAGTCTCTGGGTGCATGCAAGTCAGTGGAGTAAGGAATCCACTCTGGATTTGCCTAAAATTTAAAGGTTCTATCTAAGGTATTAAAAACCTATCCCTAAAATAGATTCCACACCTTGAGTAATTCCGTTAAAGATCAACCTAAAACATAGAGCAGGTTACATGAAAGCTACCAGCCATCTCTGCATCATATTATGCATTTTTCTACATCCTGGCAGTGGTAGCAATGAATTAGAACTGGAAAACATAGTATTGGGGTGATGAAACAATGACATAAACACCTGGAAGCAACAGGGTTTATAGATTCATTATTCTAAAAATAATGGCAACACTTTGCTTTCCATAATATGCTGCTCCATCCCAAGACAAAAATATGGTTCTGAACATCAGCATTACCTGTCCATCTGGTTTATTTAGGACTTCTGAGGGCAGCACAGAGATTATGCTTATTTTACATGATTATGACCTACAGGCAATTCACAAATGCAATTGTGTCAATACCATGGTCCTCATCAAGTTCATGTGTCAATACTATTTGTGTAAACCAGCACCCTTATATGAATGGTGAACAATCATCATATTATGGAACACCCAAAAGACCAGCCACCATCTAAGAATTATCTATATTTACCGATCAATGAGAATTCCACTATAGAGCTCTCATAAACATAATTTATATTGTTAGCATACCCTACCACCCATATTTCATAACTGCACATAGTGGACACATTTCATGGTCAAGCTGATCGGAGGACAATCAAGGTCATGATGACCTGAGAAGTGCCCAGAATTATAATGATGGGAAAACCGAGATAGGATTATATATTAATGGGTCTATGCTAATCCTTTCAAGTATACAATCAGTGACCATTCCTCAAACTATACCCAACATAAACCTTTTCTATATACCCCACCTGTCCAAACATTAAGAGGTTGTCACAACTCCCATCAATGTGTTGTCACACCAGAGCTAAGGCAATCAGCTCATTTTAGACCCTTTTGACCATTCTGTGAGAAAGCCATATAAGCTTTGCTGTAACTAAAGCACCCCTCCAGGGTACAAAATAGGGTATAAATATCCTAGCTCTTACCCTAACCACATGCGCCACAGACCAGACCCTCCATTCTGCATGCCACTCTCTTTCTCAACAGACTGGATCCCCCTGTGCCACCCTAGGACTATGTCTGAATCCCTCTGCAGCACGGACCTCTTTCTTTGAGACTGGTAACTATCACCTTTCCAACCCCAACTTCTCTTATCCAACCCTTCTCACCTTTCTCTTCAATAGCCTTGTATTATTCTTAGGAGTGTATGTTCTTGTACAATCTTGTACACCCTTGCATCTCTTGTGTAAATTTGAATAAAATACTTTGTTTAATTCCAACTGGAGTGCTCTCTACAGTTAGTACTGGTTTACATAGGTGGAAAGATCCCCAAAGTTACCATCTTCTTGCAGGCCATCCTTTTGAGCTATAATTCACCCAGACTTCAAGGAGATGCTCTTAGGGTAACAGTATTAGCAAAAATCCTGAATTAAGAATGTCAGTGGAGCAGTTTAGTAAAGTACACATTCAGTCATAAGGCCATAGTAGCTGGAAACACTTCTTGGTTATCAGAAGTATTATATAAGCCCTGCCTTGATTCTTGGACAGGCCATGAACGTGATCCACCATCTTGTGTTTTTTTAAAAATATTTTTTATTGTTGTTTTAATTGCGTATAATATCACATATCACGTTATAATTGAATACATATAATTCACACATATTAAAAATAGAAAATAAAAAGAAATATATATATATAAATTAATGATAATACAAAACAAAGAAAAGATAAGTCATAAGTACAATTATTCATATTAAACATCAAATTTAACATCAATTATCAATACTTCATCTTTTCCATACTTCAATCCTTTAAAACATATTTTCTTCTTTTCTTCTGGCTAATAATAATTAACAATTAACAACAACTTCCTTTCCTTATAATATACATCTTCGTTCCTTTTTTTCTTTCCTCTTAAGTTCAGATATCTATTGATAATCATACCATTACTGGCCTCTGTTTCATTCCTTCTACTTTTTTCTTCAACTCAATTTTTGCTCTTCTTTTGTATTGTCTATTTTAACTTACACGTCTGGATTGATATTCTATTTCTTCCCTTACTTATCATATATCCTATATTTTCATTCTTCAAAAACTTATTATTACATCTTTCCCCCATCTCTCCTTCCAAATCGGTAGTAAACATCTCTATTCATCCCTAAAATCCTCTACTGTTTTATCTTTTAGCAGAAGAGTTAATTTATCCAACACTGACGTCTCATATAATTTGATTAACCATTCATCTTCTTTCGGAATATCTGGCGTCTTCCAGTACTTCGCGTATATAATTCTGGCTGTTGTCACCATATACAATATAATTCTCCAATATAGTTTTTCTATTTGCTTTTCCACCCCATTCAACATATTTAATAAATATAACTCTGCCCGCATCGGTATTTTTGTCTCTAAGACCTTTTCTATCAGTCGATGTATTTTTCCCCAAAATTTTCTTGCTTTGGGGCATTGCCACCACATGTGGAAGAATGTACCTACTTCTTTTCCACATTTCCAGCATAATTCGTACTTAATCTTATACATTTTAGCCATTTTATATGGGGTCAAATACCACCTATATAACATCTTATAATAATTTTCCCTTAGGTCATAACTTCTAGTAAATTTTATATTTATTTTCCAAGTTCTCTCCCATTGCTCCAATGTAGGTGATTGACCTAGGTCTGCTGCCCACTTAATCATATTATCCTTTATTAACTCATCTTCCATTTCTACTTCAATTAACGTTTTATACAGTTTAGAAATTAATTTTTCCTTTCCTTTTAATAATACTAAATCTATTTCCGTTAATGTTCTCTCAATACCTTCCAGTTTAATATCCTGGGCAAATTTTTCTTTTAGTTGTCTATAGAGAAACCAATGGCAAATCAGTTCTTCCTCTTCTAGCTCTTCCCTTGATTTTATAACCCATTGATCTCCTCTTAACTTTAAGATGTCCTTATACGTTAACCATTTATTTTTACATAAATATTCATTTCTATGAAAGGCTTCATGCGTAGATGTCCACAATGGGATTTTCTTAGAAATCTTATTTCTGCATTTTTGCCATACTGCTAATAGATTTTTTCTAATAAAATGATGTTTAAAATCCTTGTTCACCATCACTAAATATGCGTGCCAACCATATCTGTTATTAAATCCTTCTAACGCTAAAAGTCTTTTATCTTCTTGTTTAACCCAGTCTTGAATCCAAGCCAAGCAACACGCATAATAATATAACTTTAAGTTAGGTAATTGTAATCCTCCTCTATGTTTAGTTTCATGCAGTATTTTCCACCTTATCCTTGGTTTTTTTCCCTTGCCAGATAAATTTTGAAATATCTCTATTCCAACTTTTAAAGACTTCTTCTCTTTCTATGACTGGGAGTGTTTGAAACCAAAACATCAGTTTCGGTAAAATATTCATCTTTATCAATGAGATCCTTCCCAATAATGTTAATTTTAATTTATCCCAATGTTGTAAGTCTTTTTTTATTTGACTCCATCCTTTTATATAATTATTTTTGAACAATCCAGCATTGCTCCCTGCTATTGTTATTCCTAGATATTTCACCTTTTTCTCGATTTTAAAATTTGTAATATCCATTAATTGCTTTTCTTCTTGTTGGGATATATTTTTTGTAATCATAGACGTTTTTTCTGCGTTTATTTTAACTCCTGCTAATCTTCCAAATTCTTCCAATATTAGCATTACTCTTTTTATACTCTCTAATGGGTTTTCCAAACAGATTACAAGATCATCCACAAATGCCCTTATCTTATAATTATATTTTTGTATTCTAATCCCTTTAATCATATCATCTTCCCTTATTTTTCTATTAAGAATTTCTAATACTGTAATGAAAAGTAATTGAGACAAGGGACAACCCTGCCTCGTACCTTTCATTATTTTACATGCTTGTGTCTTTTCCCCATTCACTATAATTCTTGCTGATTGACCTTCATATAAAGCTTTAATCCAATTTATGTATTTTACCCCTAAATCCATCTTTTCCAATACTTCTATCATAAAATCCCATTTTAGACTATCAAAAGCCTTTTCAGCATCAAGAAATATAAGACTTAACTTTTTATGATTCTGTTTTTCATAATATTCAATAATATCTAGGACGATCCTTATATTGTTTCTCAAAAATCTATTCGGTAAAAAACCACACTGATCTTCATGAATCCAGACCTTTAATATCTCCTTTAACCTGTTGGCTAATATTGTTGTAAATATCTTATAGTCTGAATTCAATAATGAAATTGGTCTAAAGTTTTTCAATTCCTTTGGATCTTTCCCTTCTTTGGGGATCAGACTTATATTCGCTTCTCCCCATGATTTAGGTTTTCTCCCTTTATGAACCTCATTCATCAAAAAATGCAAAGGGTTGATTAATTCCTCATTAAATGTTTTATAATATATTGCAGATAATCCATCTGGTCCTGATGCTTTACCTAATTTCATTTTCTGAATTGCTTTTAAAATCTCCTCTTTAGATATTAGTTTATTTAACTCTTTTCTTTGTTCTTCCAATATCTGCGGCACCTTTTGATTGATAAGATATTTATTTATTTCCTCTTTCCTTTCTCCAGGTTTCTCCTGTTCTTGTTCTGAGAATATTTTAGAAAAATACTCATAGAATGCCTTCTTTATTTTCCCTTGTTGTCTGTATATATTTTCCCCAGTTCTTATTTCCGGAATTATTTTCTTCTCTCTTTCTTTCCTAATTCTATACGATAACCATTTACCTGGTCTATTCACATTTTCAAAATATCTTTGTTTCTGGTATCTTAATTTCCTTTCCATTTCTGTTGTAACTTCTAAGCTTAATTGGTGTTGCAAAATCTTAATCTCCTCTATTATTTTACCATCCTTAGGATTCTTCTTCAACTTCTGTTCTTTTTTCTTTATCTCACCTTCTATCCTGTCTTCCCTTTCTTTTCTCTTTATCTTTAATTCTATCTCTTTTTGTATGAAAAAACCTCTGATCACCGCTTTGCTCGCGTCCCAAACTATATCTACCTCTGTCTCTTTACCTAGATTTTCCTCAAAAATTTTTTTTAATGTATCTTTCGCTTCATGAATTACATTTTTGTTTTTCAACAAGAAATCTTTTAATTTCCAGGAAAATTCTGTTTTACTTTTTTTGACATGTCAAAACTATTGGGCAATGATCAGAGAGATATCTATTCTTTATTTCAATCTTTTTGATTCTTTTAACTGCGCTTTTTGACAAAAAGATCATATCAATTCTGGACCAAGTCTGGTGCCAGTCAGAGAAGCAGGTATATTCTTTCTCCAAGCCGTACTTAATTCTCCAAGAATCCACTAATGATAGATTATCTATCATCTCTAAACAGGTTTTTGGTAGCTTACCATGACTGTTTTTCCCTTTTTTACTTGACGTTCTATCAATTGAAACATCTAATACACCGTTCCAATCACCCAAAATGCAAAGCTCATCAAAGTTAGTTTCCAAAATCACATTCCATAACTTAGTATAGAATTTTGCTTTATTGTCAATCGGTGCATACAACCCAACCAATAATAACCTACTGTTCTCTATTTGGATTTCAACTCCAATATAATGCCCTTCTACATCTTTGAATATCTCCTTCGCTTCCAATTTCCTATTTATATACATTATCACTCCTTTCTTCTTCTTTTCTGTTGTTGCTGCAAAACCTTGACCCAATTTATAATTTACCATATATTTTAAATCCTTGTTTCTTATATGTATTTCCTGCAAGCATATTACATCTAGTTTTTGTCTTTCCAAATAATGAAATACTTTCCTTCTTTTCTGTGGCGAATTTAACCCTCGTACATTCCAAGATAAAATTCTTTCTAACATAACTTTAACCTATCAAATACCTTACTAGTTTTCCCCTCTTCTTCTTACTCTTAGGTCTCTTCTTGATCTATATTATTACTATCTTTTATTTCTCTCAACAAGTCATCTTCTTTATCTATTTCCTCTTCCAATCCCCCCTCTTCTTCTTCCTCTCCTTCCTCTTCTTCCTCCTTTCCTTCTACTTCTTCATCTGAATGTTCTTTCTCAAACTCATTCTTCTCCCTTCCTTCGTCCTCCTTTTCTTGAACTTTTGTTCTAATTTTCCCTGTTGTTTCCACTACTTTTTTCCCTCCTCCATTTCCATTTCCCCTAAATTCTTCATCTTCTTTTTTTCCTCCTTTATGCTTTCTTTCCAATCTCTTCACAAACTCCTTGGCCTTTTCTATATTATTAATTTTATATTTTTTGAACCTATATGTTAGTGTAACCCCTTCTATTTTTCCCCATTTGTAGCGTATTTCGTATTTTCTTAAGATTTGTATCAAGAATTTATATTCTTTCCTTTTTTAAAATATGTTTGCAGGGATGTCTTTATAAATTTTAACCTCTTTCTCCTCTATTTTCAACACGTCTTCATAAGCTTTATTTAACACTATTTCTTTTACTCTTTCTCTTAGAAAATAAATTACAATGTCCCTTGGGACCTTATTCTTCTTTGCTACCCAGGATTCAATTCTGAACATTTTATCAATTTCCAAATCAAGTTGCTCAGGGAGCCACCCTATGAATTTTGCTAATTCCGGCACTATCCTTGTATATAGATCCTCACTTTCTTGCTTTTCTATTCCTCGTATTTTAATACATTTTGATCTACTTTTTAATTCTAAAATATTCTCCTTAATTCATTCTTGTTGTTTATTGTCCTCCATTTCCTTTGTTTTTAACTCTAAATTATCCGTTCTTTGTTCAAGACTCTGTATTCTTGTTTGCAATTGTGTTAAGGCTTTTGTATTTTCTTCTATCTTTTTACCTAGATTTTCTAATTCCCTTTTAAAATCTGCCTTTATTTCTTCTCTTAATTCCTTCATTTGTGCTTTTATATCCATTCTAATTTCTTTCCCCATTTTCTTCATTTCATCCAACAATACTATGTTCATATCAGGTGTTTTTGTTGGTAATTCTATAGAGGGTCTTCTTTGACTCAATAATTGGGCTACATTTCTTCTTGTTCCTGCTGCCATTTCTCACTCCTTGCAATTATTCCACACTTTTATATATATATATGTATATCCCAATTCTGTCTTTCCTATTATTTCTCCAGTAATTTCTGTTTCTCAATGTCTCCAAACTCTAATCCCTATTCTCCAATCTCTTTCTCAATGTTACCTTTCTCCTAGTTCCTATAAAGATATAACTCTTTCAAACCTTTATTTTCTATTTCTCAATTTTCCTTTCAGTCCCAATTACCAACCAGACTCCTCAAGAGTAGAATTTCATATCCCCTCTCTAGTATTTACCAATGCTTTTTAAGTCTAATTAAGTCCATTTTACTTTACCTTCCTTTTTTTTCACCTTGAGATTATAACCCAGTGTATTTCACTACTTCCCCTCCCTCTTTATTCCCTGAACAATTATTAGGTTTTATTTATTCCGTTATTCTCCTTCTCCACATTTATATTCTCCTTTCTTTCCCCGCTGTTTTACAATGGGCTAATCTGCACACTTTTACTTTCATACACTTTCTATAACCTTAGTTCCCCAAAATAAACTCAGATTTAACTCTTATAAATACATTTCCTTAACATGATAAACCCAAACTTTACATATAAAATATATAAGGTTTCAAAGCCTGGAGGATTTGCTTATCCCCCCCCCTTTTTTTTTATTCCCCTGCTTTCCTCTTAGCTGATTTTCTCTTCTCAATTCCACCTTCAGTTTTATCTCTATTATTTCCACTTCTCCGATGATACTCTATCCAGCCCATTGCTCAGCTGTTCCTCCGTTCCTTGTATACTCCAGTCCCTTTAACATTCGCGTCAGTACTCCCGAATCAAACTTATTCCCACTTCTCTTCCTTTCTTTCTTTCTCCACTCTTGTAACTCAAAAAGACACTTTAATGCTCGCATCAGTACAGCTTTACCTTCAACTTTAACGTCCAAACATAACAATCTTATTCTTATATGTTCCTTTGTTGGTATTACTGTATCAAGTCCGTTGCTCAGCTGCTCCTCCGCTCCTTGTATACTCCTGTCCCTTTAACATTCGCGTCAGTACTCCCAAATCAAACTTATTCCCACTTCCCTTTCTCTCTTTCTTTTTCCACTCTTATAAATTAAAGACACCCTCTCAGATTCAACTCAAAGGGATCCAGTCTAATTCAAATCATTTACTAATCAGCTTATATAATTTTACTCAATTGGAAAAGTTAAGTTCTTTATATCTTTATTTTCAAACTTGCTTTTTACCTTCACCCCACTCTTCAACTTCAGAGCGGAGCTAAACGCTAATTATAAGCCTTCCTTCTTCCCGACTTTTCTTCATGAAAATTCCCACCTTGCTCTTTCAATTCTCACTATTATTTTTTTAACAAAAATTGTTTATTTTCGAGGTCTCACCTCCAAACTTCTTTTCTTTTCTTCTCTAGCCTCTTTCAGGTCTTAAAATTCTTTTAAAAGTGGTGACGGCGGTGTTCCTGCTGCCTATTTAGGCAGCTACGCAGCAAGGCAGTGGTAAGCTCTCCGACCTCCTCAGCCTTTCGTCTGAGCGTATACAGCTGTTTTCTCTCCTTCTCCCCTTTTTCTACGCACCTCAGGCTGGATAACCGGTCTTCACTGAGCCCCTCTGAACCCCTCTTCCCAAGGGGTATTTGCTCCACTCGTTCTTCTTCGAACTGTGGATTCAACGCCTCGTTGCGTGGAAGTGTCAGAGCTGCGTTCTCCTGACATGTCCGCTCACACCGCCATCTTCACCGGAACTCCGTGATCCACCATCTTGTATGCAGCCAGAAGCAATGAAGAGCAACAATGGATATGGCTCTTCAGTTATTTAATTCTTACACATAGAATAATTCATTTTTTTCTCCCAATTGAGCATAAATACAAGTGTTTTGGGACATTTTTTTTCTTTTGGGGAGCACTTTATAACTCTCCCTCCCCCCCCCCACACAAAGATTTATGAAGGTTTATTTTTTTCCTCAAAAATGTTTTTGCACAAAATGTAAAATATGTTTTTGGTACTAAATCAACATTTTTGCTATTTCTGCTGTTGACAACAACGACAGTGACAGGAACAACAGGATGCTGCTCTTCTTTCACTTGCACAGTGGACAATTCTGATACTTGACAATTTTTGGACATTGTTTCTTGAAGTGCCAAGACACAAGAACAAAACAACAACAACAAAAAAAAAACACCAGCAAACAGGTAACTAAATTGATTTTAGCAGAAAGAGTTAAAGTGGTATTACAAGAAATTAGAATGGTCAAAGCGGCTGTCTACCAAAAAGGCAACTAAGACACAACTTGAGATGTGCATCATTATAGTATTTCTGGACAGACATAATGAGAAACAGATAGTGCTTATTATTATTATTATTGATGCAAAGCTTGCATTCAATAATTTGAAATGGTGTTTTCTATTTGCGATTCAAGAGAAGATGGATTTTGGAAGTAATTTTAATACCTGGATAAAAGTGATTTACAACTGAGAATCAGGTAAGATAAGGTTACATGAGGAACTAACAAACATATGTGAAATCTGGAATGGTGCTAGACAGGGATGCCCTCTTTCCCCATTGTTATTTATCTTGGTGCTTGAAGTTCTACTGAGGTTGATAAAATCTGAGGAGAACATTAAAGGCTTGAAATTGAAGAAGGACATAATTAAACTAAGAGCCTAAGCAGGTGATTCAATAATTGTGATGGAAGAACCTCTAAAAAGTATGGGTCCATTTTTAGAAGTAGTGGAACAGTTTGATGAGGTGGCAGGATTTAAAATTAATAAACATTAGATGAAAATGTGGATCAAGAACATAACTAAGGAAAATAAAGCAAAACTAGTGGATATATCAGACTTCCAAATAGAAAAGAAAGTAAATTATTTAGGAATAGTATTATCCATCAAAAATTCAACTTTTAAAGATAATTATGAGAAGACTTGGAAAGAATTAAAACAACACCTGCAAAGATGGAGCAAATTGAGTCTATCTTTATTAAGGAGAATTTCAGCAATAAAAATGAACATCTTGCCTAAAATGCTGTTTCTCTTTCAGACCATACCAATCCAACTTAATGATGTGCCATTTAAAAAAAATCCCAAAGGGATTTATCGAAATTCATTTGGCAGAGTAAGAAACCAAGAATTTAAGTTTAACGTCCTTCAAGATGATAAGCAAAGATGTGGCGCCAGGTTACCTGATTTGAACATATATATTTTAATTTGTTCCTTAGTTTGCCTCAAGGAATGGCTAATGTTGAATAATGAAAGATTATTGCAATTGGAAGGTCTTGACCTGAGATTCAGTTTGGATGGCTACATGTGGCATAATAAATCTAAAGTGGATGTGGATTTCAATAACCATTTTAAAGACATTCTATCCTGAAAATTTGGAACAGGTATAAACACCATTATCGGTTTCTACTGAAGAAGCATTCATTATACAGGATTGATAAAAAGGCAATGGAGAAGTGGATAACATATCAGGAAGAACCCTGGAGGTGCAGTGGCTAAATACTGGTACTGCAACCCACAATATTATGAGTTTGATCCTAGAGGTCTCCAAGCTTGACTCAGCCTTCCATCCTTACATAAGTTGGTAAAATGAGTACCCAGCTTATTGGAGGCAATTAGCTAAAAACATTGTAAACTGCTTAGGGAGTGCTTTGGTATTGATAAGTGGTATATAAATATCAATGCTATTGCTATAGCAGTATTTGTTAGTGTAGGAAAATGATCAGTATAAATTTAAGACACAAGATGAGTTAGCCAAGGGGGAGTCTTATTCTCCAATGACATTGCCATAGAGAGCTGCTGGAAAGATTTAAATTGGATAAAAAGCTTTTTGGCTTTGAAAATATGAAGATGGGATTTGAGATTAAATTGTGTACAGATTATGAGCATTTGATTGGAAAAAATGTATAAATTGCTTTTCAAAATAGAGCTTGTAGAAGAACAAGTAAGGGATGTATAATTAAATGGGCCCAACATTTTGGTTACAGTATAGAGCTGCAGCAATGGGAAAAAGTGTGGTCTAAATAGTTTATGGGAGTACTGTGTTATGCTCTTAAAGACAATTTCTTTAAAATAATGTACAGGTGATATCTGTCTCCAGCAAGAATTTCTAAAATTTATGAAGTTATGCTGGAAGTGTGAAACTTAGATAGGATCCTTCTACTATTTGAGGTGGACATTTTATAAAGCCAAGAAATTTTGGATGCAAATACAGTAGTTAATGTAAGATATTTTAAAAATCAGAATATAATTGAAATCTGAATTGTTTTTATTGGGAATACCTAATGAAAAGATCAGAAACCTAAATTAGACGATGGTACCTTACATGAGTTTAACAGCAAAATTGCTTTATGGCAAGACGTGGAAGACCACAGAGATTTCAACAAAAGAGGACTGGATATTGAAGACTCTTGAGATGGCTGAAATAGATAAATCAGCTTTCTTGACTAAAGAGAAATCAATGGACAACTTTGTAAAGGACTGGGAACTGTTCATACAGTTTACAAAGAAGAGAGAAGGCAAGAATATACTGGCGGCAATTGAATGTTGATTATTGATTTTTTTATATATATACTAGACAGAAGTGTAACTATTTAGTAATACTGAAGGACAAAATTGCCATATATTTATGTCTTTGGTTAGGAGTGTAGGAAGTCACGTTTTTAGTCATGTATACTTGGATTTGTAATTGGGGAGAGTAGACTAGGGGTTTTGTATGTTTGTGTTCATTATGTGTATGTTGTATTGAGCTACTCATTAGATGTATTAGGGATATACAGTTGCCCCTCCACATTCGTGGCTTTCACTTTCACAGTTCCGGCTATTCGTGGTTTGCTCAGCAAGTGCCCCGTTTAAATCAGCTTCTCTCCCTGGCATGCAAGGGAGGGGAGCCAATTTAAACAGAGAAATCTGTGTGCCCAACTCCCCACTCTCTTCGGGCTTGGCTGGGGGGGTGGGGGTGAAGAGCCAAGCTGCTGGAGAGCGGGGATTTCAGGACAAATATGTTTTTCAACCACCCCCCTTCCTAAAGCAGCAATGGGGCTTTTCAAGCCTTGTCACGGCTTTGGGAGAGCGGGGGTGGCTAAAAAGCCTCCCCGCCACCCACCTGCCACCCCCACACTTCCCAAAGTGGCGACGGGCTTCTAAAGCCCCATCACCACTTTTGTAGGCTGTGGGGGGTGGAGAAAAGTGGCAACAGGGCTTCTAAAGCCCTGTCACTACTTTTGGAGCCTGGGGGTGGAGAAAAGCAGTGATGGGGGTTCTAAAGCCCCATTGCCGCTTTTGCAGGCTGGGGGGTAGAGAAAAGTGGTGATGGGGGTTCTAAAGCCCCATTGTTGCTTTTGCAGGCCGGGGGGTGGAGAAAAGCAGTGATGGGGGTTCTAAAGCCCCATCACCACTTTTGGAGAGCGGGGGGGGGTTGCGGGCAGGTGGTGGCCTGGCCTATTTTTATTCACATTTTTTTCACATTTGAGGGGGTCTTGTGCCCCTAACCCGCACAAATGTGGAGGGAGGACTGTAAATAACCTTCATACATTTGAGCAACCATTTTTGTCTATCTTCTATATATATTTCCCTTGGGTATGTTGCCAATTGCAGTGTGCTGATTGGCCACTTGAGAAACATTCCAAACCAATCATAGTGCTCCATTTGGCAGCCAGTTACCACTAGGAGGTGGGAGCTGCTAAGTTAAATTTCCTTTTCTCCCAGTGATGATGAAGGCCAGGTAGCAGGAGGAGGAGGAGGTGGAGGAGACATGGGGCAGAGGTGCTGGGAAATGGCTCTGGATTGCTGCTGGGCAAGGGGGTTTGAATAGAGGTGAGGGAAGAAAGAAGGAGGCAGAAAAGAAGAGGAGAAATGACTCTGGGTTGCTGCTGGGTGAAGGGGGTTTGAATAGAGGGGAGGGAGAAAGAAGGAGGCAGCAAAGAAGAGGAGAAAGTCAATTGCAATGCAGGAGAAGCAGTCAGAGCCTGGGAAAGTCCCCTGCCCCCACACATTGGAAACTACAAATCCCAGAATGCTGCCAGCGTCACAGACACCATGGTGATTGGTCAGATGGGGAGGGGTGATTTCCACTTCATTTCCTCCCCCCCCCCAGTGGGACTGGAGAGAGGTAACAAATGATTAAAATCTGTACCTATTAAAAACAGCAGTAAAGCTAGATAGATGCTGAGATAAGTGATTAGCAAACTGAACTGAAAAATATGAACAAAATGTTTTGGTTCTTCATGTTGCTCAACATGAAACTGGACTACCCTAGAGGGTAGTAACTGAAGGAGGTGGAAGCTGATTATTTTACAGTTTATATTTTCCAGTTCTCTTTGGTTAATCACTTCAACATAAATATACTTAGTTTTATGGAATAATGACATGTTTCTGGGATCCAGTACAAACTTGGCAGAAAACTGTAGTTGGTGTATGCAGGCAGATATATATATATATATATATATATATAGAGAGAGAGAGAGAGAGAGAGAGAGAGAGAGAGAGAGAGAGAGATTCGTGTGTGTGTGTGTGTGTGTGTGTGCACGCATGTACGTTTGTGTCTATGAAAACTTGGGAGAAAACTACAGTTGGCTTGCTTTTTAATCTCCCGCCTGTGTGAGATTTCATATATGTGTGTGTGTGTATGAGAACATAGCACAAAATTGCAGATGGTTTGCTTTTTAGTACTGTACCTAAACTCTTGCAGTTTATGTCATGATGACCAATAGGTAGCATCATAGATACTTTTCCACTCCTTATTTGGAAATGGGAAGTGGGTGGGAGAACCTCATTAAATAAATATGATGTCACCTCACCTGACTAGATATCCACTCTGATTGGGCACTGGCAGAGCCAATCAGAAATCCACAAGAAGGACTTTTAAAAGTTCTGATCTTTCCTTTGTTCTGAGTCGAGCACTTGGCCTAGCTAGATGGAGCTAACTAAGATGGACTCTGACCCCTATGACCTAGCTCTGGGGCCAGATGGCCTACACAGCCATGAAATACCCCAAAAAGACAACCTGTGATACCAAAAGGGTTGGGGGAGCCAACCTATCCCAAAGGCCTCAAAAAGGATCCAAAAAGAACTCTGAATTCCATCTACAGAGACTGTAAGTTAATCTGCATGTAATAGTTAGGGAATGTGTAGTTAGATTCTGTTAGATTTTATGTTTATTTGTAAGTGCTCTGAATGAATGCAAACTGTATAAGACTTAAGCTGAAACTAATAATGTTTTGCCTTTTTTAGCAACATAGACTCATGGGACTGAAATAAAGCTTTCTGTTATTTCCTAACCCTGCCTCAATTGCCTGCTTTGGTCAGCTATCGAGAACCTTCTTTAGATTAGAGAAAAGGGGTAGTCTTATTCTCATAACTGGTCTAGCTTCCCATTGCACTAGACAAGGAAAGAAACCCCTCATTAACTCAACGGGTGGTGACGAAACGAAGAGGAATCCCTTGGGTTTGGGATTGGAAAAATGGCCAACTTTGGACTCAGGCAGCTTAGATCCTTGGGTGGCCATTATGACAGAAGCTGTCTCAGTGAGGAAATTTAAGATTTTTCCCAAGTCTTCTCCCCCCACCCCATAGAACTTGGACTGACGGGGATGAGCTACACTCAGTTTTTGACCAATAGAAGACAGATATCCATTTACTGATTTGGGAAAAGGTCAATCGAGGTCATTGTAGGTTCCTGTAGAGGCGTGAGGGTGAGGTGCTGCGTGCCCAGGAGTTTTGGGAGTCCTGAGGAGAGGAACCATTTGTGTTCATTCTTTGTTCTGAGGCCATCCTGAGAAGTTTGGGCTGAACTGGTCATGTGTAAATGGGAGAGTTTAAGCGGTCACAACTGTTACTGAATTATTTTGTTTACTTCAAGTAAACTATTGTTATACCTATTCTTTTAAAAATACATGAGGAAGTCCCATTCTATTCTGTGCAGTTTACTCTCAGGTTAGTGGTTTTACAAAGTCAGCCTCACTTAAGAAAACCAATTACTTAAAAAGGGCCCTTAAATTTCCTGAAGGGTGTGGGCTTTGCTCATGGTGGAAAACGAGGAACAATTAAACAACAACAACATTTAGATGTTAGTCATAGCACTGGGGTGGAAAAATAAGCAAGGTTGGGAAAAATAATTGGACACATCTCTCTGTGAGATTTCAGATACAGTATATATATCTATATATCTATATCTATATCGATGTCGATATAGATATAGATATAGATATAGATATAGATATAGATACAGAGAGAGAGATTAAAAAGCAAACCAACAGCAGTTTTCTCCCAGGTTCACACACACACACACACACACACACACACATATTCTCTATATGAAATCTATAGAGTCAAAATGCCTAAATACACTAAAGGCACCACATCTTATCTGATCCTGGAAGCTAAGCAGGGTCAGCACCAATTAGTGCTTGGATGAGAGACCGCCAAGGAATCCCAGGTGCTGCAAACTATATTTCAGAGGAAAGAAATTGCAAAACCACCTGAGTTTTTCTTGCCCTAGGCAATTCATGAGTCTACACACAACTTGAATACACACACACACATGGAGTTAAAACCATTTAAACATTAATTAAAAGGTAGCATATAAAATGTCATCTAAGCCATAGGGTTCCCATAATTGAAGTCCTCTGTTGACTCCCATCCAAGTACTAACCAGAGGTGACTTTTGCACTACTTCTGTCTGGCATCTTTTTGAAATTGTGCCTCAAGTAGACACCTTTAGAAGAAACCCTTATTTGCACTTTGGTAATGTAAAATTTAAAATCTCCTATAATGGTGTATATTACACTGGGTGCAGCTAGCATCTTTATAATATTATATTATAACATACACATGACAAACACAAACATACAAAAACCCTAGTCTGCCCTCCCCAATTAAAAATGCAAGTACATATGTTTGAAGTCAAATTGATGGTAATGAACAATAGCTACAACATCCATTCATGTCACTGGAACTTCCTTATGAATATATATATATATATATATATATATATATATATATATATTGAGGCAGTGCAGCCAAAGGATGGAAACTGTATTGCACTACTCCATATTAGGGATATACTGTAAATAATATTTACACATTTGAACAACCTTTTTTGTTTATATCTCTTTAATATTATATTATATTTTCTCCCTTTGGCTGCACCTTCTTGATATATTTATTCATAAGGAGATTCCAGTGACATGAATGAATATTGTTGCTATTGTTCATTATCATCAAATTGACTTCAACATATGACAACCTGATCAATGAAAAAACTAAATCACCCTGTTATCAAAAACCCTGCTCAGGTCATCCATGCTCAGGACTGTGGCTTCCTTGTTTGAGTCTATACACTTGTGATGCAGTCTTCCTCTTTTCCTATTATCTTCTACCCTGAGTAAATATGTTTAAAAGTGGACTAGTATTTGCTACCTGAGGTCATAAAAACAGCAACCTCCATGATCCCTCACCATTGCCTATGCAAGACAGAGTTCATCGTAATTGTTGTCCAAGTACATCCAGAGAGCCACACATTCAACCAGAGAGGGCTTTATTCAACTGAGCATGTCACATGTTGTGCAAACCTGAGTTAATGCTAAGACAGAGTGGCTTCTCTTTTGACCTTTTCTTTACTCCAAATGTATACAGACACAATGATTTAGATCTTTTGGCTGTGTTAACTGGGACTGATCAGAGATGAGGTCCAAAACGTCTTGCACATACAAGCTGAGGAAAGTTGATGTGAAATTTATTTATTTTTCCATCCTCTTGCCTCTCAAACTGTTGCATGTCGCTCTATGTGGTTTCAAAAAGCTTTTTAAATATTATGCATCTCATTTCCTCTGCTAATAGGTAATTTTGAAAAGCTTCCATGTATTTCATTTTCACAATTAAACACACTGCATTTTTAATATATAAAATACCCTGACACAATAATATATTCATTATTTCCAAGCTAATTACATTTGCAGTCAGACACATCCTTAGACAAAGCTGTTAAATCTCAATAAGTATGTTTTAATAATCATTTGATGTTTAATTAATAAACAGTACCCAGCACATTAAATCCAAATTAAATGCTCTTGTGAGACACTCAGCTGAAAGTTATTGTAACAGAATAATAACAGCATATTTAAAGAAAAATTGTATAGCAGCTCTGTTAACCTAAGTGAACTTGTCTGAAGACACTGAAGACTTTTTCAGATGCCTTAAAACCTGTCAGGGGAGGGCGGGAGAGATACATGACTATCCTGCAGCAGTGGGTCAGTTTCGGACAACGTTGTTCCCCTCCCGTCGTCGTCTGTGTTGCTTCCATGTTCAATCTATTGCAAAGGTGCCACCTTTTACTCACAAAAAACTTATGTGAGTAAAAAATGGCACATTTGCAATAGATCAAACACTGAGGTAACACAAACGATGACAGGAGGGGAACTGTGTCATCCAAAACAGACCCCCTGCCGCAGGATAGCCACGTTCCTCTCCCACCTGATGGGTTTTAGGGCATCTGAAAAAGTCCTGAGAGATACACAGAGGGATTCCATTGTTGCAGGTATATGTTTAGAGTTAGATACACAGCTATGGAATTCTCTCCTTCAGCCACATATCCCATTTTCACACCTCACACTCTAAAATGTTGGTGATTTTTATTTTGTTTCAACCCCCAAATTATGTTTCTGTACCCCCTTATCTACCTCACACCTAGAGATGGGTCCCCAAAAGTGAGGGGCAGCCAAAAGGCTCCCAAACACAACAAAATGGACAACATCAACACAGCTTTGAAGGGTGTGGCTATTTTCTCCCCTCCCCCCAATTAAATGTTGCAGATTGAAATGGAGTGGAACAGACATATGAAAAGGGGATACTCAACAAAAGTAGACTGATCCATCCATATTCTTGGCTAGCTTTTAGATGGTAAGAAAAGTCTGTCTGGTTCTTCTGAGCTTATAATATCAATTGGGTTTTACTAGCTCTCCTTGCTTTTTCCCCTGTGCTGCTGGCCATCTGTGATGGAGAACCTTCCTGGATTTCAGGTTTACCATTCAACTCTGGGCTCCTATCATATATCAGACTCCCTTTTCTAAACCATTTTTTGGGTTTTACTGTAGGGACCCTAAGGTGTCTCCAAACATGAGCAGGCATATGTGTTTTCAGGTCTCTTGGTGGTGGGGGACAAGATTCAGACAGTTCCCTGAATGAAACAACTTAAGCAGAAGTGAAATAATAACAAGGAAAAGTTTATTTAAGTTTTATTTAGAACAACAAGCATTGAGCTGGCTGACTACTTTCTGTTACTATCTCGGCATTGTACGTCTCCATGAACTCTATGTCCTCTATCCTTTCTTGCTTTTTCTGGACACTCCTCACTTCCAGTGCTTACTTCAGACTAATCAACCCCAACTGTTAAACTCCCAGATATTAAAAAAAAAATCTCCATGACCACCACAACATTTCAGGAGTTGTGATAGGTTAACATACAGTGTGAGCATGCCAACTAGCTCTGCTGTCACATCATCTTTTACTTTGTAATAATTTTGTCATGTTTCCTAGTTCCATGCTGTTATTGGCAATGATTGTAGCTCTTCTACTTAGCTACCTTAGTTGCATAGCTGAGAAGTGTCTCCCAGTCTGACCCCTCTCAATCCTGACTTACTGGGCAGGAACCACTTTGAGTGACATGGGTCTTTTCTCCTGTTGATCAGGACTAACTGTTATTTTCATCCCCCTCCCATGAGTGATCTCTTGTGCTGCAGTCAGAAGCAGGATCCCTGTCATAATTCCCCCTCATACCAGAAATCACTTGTGCGAGGGAGGGGAAGAGTCAGCCAGCTGCATCACACTCAAAAGGAGAACAGACCCCTGTTACTTGCAGCATCTGCTGCCCAATAAGGCCGATTGGGGAACTTTCATTATCCCTACATATTCCCTACACTGTTGAACATGTAGAGATCATGAATATGAACCACTCACAAAGGTCTAACACAAGCTTATGCATTTGTAACTGTGCTTAATTCCAGCCAATGATTTTGTAATTAATTCCAGCCAATGATTTTAATATGATTATAAAGGTTTTGGTAACTCATGAGGCTCTTGAGTAGAAAGACAGAACAGAGAATGTCAAAACAGATAAAGAGATACTTCCAAAAACAATATCTTTCTTTTTAGTTTAGAATGACTTGTGCAGTCTATCCTAAAAATGCATGCAGCTAAAGCTACACACTTAACAACATCTGGAATTAGGTTCTATTGAAATGTGTTTTCAGAGGAAAGAAGGTGTTTGGGGAAATATGTCTCATGGAAATTAATGGACTGCTGTCAGGACTTTATTACATCACACTGTTATCATGCTATTATTCCACTTTAACTGCTCTGGCTGCCTCCTGTGGAATTCTGGGTTTGTAGTTTAGTGAGGCCAAAGAACTTTCTGGCTGAGAATGCTCCATGTCCTCCTTAAACTGCAAATCCCAGGATTCCACAGGAGGCAGCCACAACAATTAAAGTGGAATAATAGTGCTATAACAGTGTAGTGTGATAATCTAGTGGGATCTAGAAATAGTATTTATAGGGTCATTCCCTGTGACTGAAAGAGCATTGGAGAGAAATGAACCAGAATCCTGCTAGTGATATGTAGAGGTATAAACTCCTCTTATGTACCCCTATAGCCTTTTAAAGCCATTGCAGAAGGAGGCATCCTATACTGCCTTTGCAGAATGAACCCTCTTTGCATGCAGCCTGTCAGCTGCTGGACCACACACCCACAGACTATAACCCCAGCCCTGAGCTCTATCAGTCTTTACAAGAGACAAAATTCCTAGCTTATTTTGTAATTGAAATGAGAAATGAAGTATAATTGCTGGTTATGAATACAAGAATTCTTGTGCATTTTTTCATTGAAATCTTGCATTTGAGGATTTTTAGGGAAAACTTTGTTTGTGCAAAGGCATATATTTTGAGAAAAATAACATGTTTGGGAGCAGAGCCATTTTGTATAAATATGGCATTTTTTTTAGAAATGAAATTTTAACTGAAAAAGTTCCAAATTTGGGAGTGGTGGAAGCATCATAGAAAATGTGCAAAGAGTCTCTTAATGTTCCAACACTAGAGACTGGTGATAAATGAGGTGGTAAATCTATTTTTGGTCTAAATTGTAAAGCAGCTATACAAGGTGTTAATATTTGGGGAGGAGAGTAATGCTCAGCCACATTAGCTATCCAACATATGGAACCCTTTCCCCAGAACAGATTCAACACCTTGGATAGATCCTTTAAAGTCTGGATTAAAACCTGGAGCAGATGCATCACCCCACTGTCATAGAAGCCACCGGCATGTACTGCATGTGAAGACAGCTTTTTCATCAATGATGAGGGACTTTGGACTTTATCAGATGTGGCAAAAATCGGTAAATTATGACATTATGATATTGCAAATAGTTTCTGCTATTGCATGACATTGTCATGTTTGTGTGGTCAATCTATCCTGCCATGAATAAGGCATTGTTTTTCATTGATGGAACAAGCTGACAATAGCTCTCTGTATCACTCTTTTCAGGGTACTGAAGAGAGTGTGAAAACACATTCTGCTGTAATCATGAGATTATAGCATGAATGGGTGGTCCTCTTCCCCCCTCCCCATTCCCTGTGAGAAAACGTCCAGGTGAGAACATGAAATCTATCCACAGGACACTCTTTTTATGAACTGCCCTGGTTTGTTTGCACAATTTTAGGTTTCTTTAAATGTGTGTGTGTTTGTTTACTTTGCAAATTTGGTGTTTTAAAACACACTCACGTCTTCTTGTGAGAATGTGGCTCCCCTGGCTGCCCGTGGAGCCTGTGGCCGGGGAGCTTCCCTTGCACGGAGGGAGGAGGAGAGACCCCACTGCATCACCAGCAAGCACCAGCGACGTGAGGAGAGGGGCAGGGCCAAGATATAAAGGGCAGCCCGCCCGTCTCCTCGGCCTCTTCTGCTTTTGGCGATCAGCTGCACTTGGAGTGGGCTTGACCGGGACAGCGGAGGAGAGCATGCCTGGCTTATTGTGGTTCCTGAATTTTGATCGTGGCTGCGATCGGTTTGGTCTGTGGTTTGGAGTGCTTGCCCTCCCTGTTCGGCCTGATTATCGATCGCAGCTGCAATCGGTTGGGCTGTCAGGTGGTTGAGCGCGGGGGTGCGGGCCTTGGGCCTTGGAGCGGCTGATCACGGCTGCGATCAGCCGAGGTGGAAGTGCTCTTCTCAGGGCGTTTGGAGGGTGGCAGCCCGGGGAGGGGGGGTTGGTCACGGCTGTGACTGGCTTGAGTTGGACGCACGTTCCGGCTTTGGGAGGGGCGGCGTCTATTGCTGGGCTACATCTGTGCTTTTGGCCAGGTAGGACATGTGGGCTAGATTCCTTGTGGCCATGGAGGACAACTGGGAAAGCCCCCTTTTGGGGATCGTCAGGTGGGGCAATAACAACAGTGCTAGCGGGGGTGTTTTAATTTGGCGGGCCACCAGGGGGCCGGGTTTAAGGGCCTGTTTGCATCTGGGTTGTTTTGGCGGGCCAGTTTCAACAACCATAGCCTGCAGCACCATTTACTATAGCTTGCAGTGACATAGGCGGGCCACCACAGGTTCCCCTTAGAAAGTGGTCCTATTTGGGGGCCATTTTAGAACTGTCTTGATAGGACTGTGGCAGCCATTTTACACTATTCATATTTGTCATGTTCACATTGTTCTCAATCATACTGTTTTGAATTATACTGTTGTTTTGCATACTGTTCTGAATTTTATGCTGACTCTAATTATTGATGTTTATGCTGTTTCAATCATATTGCTGACTCAAATTGCTGGTAGTGCTGCAATAATAATAATTCAATAATAATAATAATAATAAGCTCCATAGAATCTGTTGTCACTTGTGGGCCTTATTTTGGAGATAATAATAATAATAATAATAATAATATTTGAAAGAATCCAGACACATCCGCTCCAATAGCTCCCAAAAAGGGAAAGGGGGGTGAAGGGCAAAGGGCCGGCACCAAAACGGCCGGCACCCACTCCCCCTCTTCCCCAACAAAGTGACGATGAGGATGAGTTACCGTGGCAGGCTATCCTGCAGCGTATTCAACATCTGGAGAGGATCCAGGGAATAGAGGAGGTTGAATCTGTTTATGCCAAGAGCTCAGTGAAGAAAGGAAAAATTGCTAATCAGATTATTGCACGTTTAGACGAATTGGAGAAGAGGATCCACGGGGATGATGCTTCAGGATCGCAGCAACTTGAGGGGCCCTCTAACATGCCATCGGGTGCTGGTGTTGAACTGGAATCAGTGGATGCGCTGATTCCTACTGGTGAGTTACTAGTACACAATCTAACATAGGGTGGCCATGGATTAATTGGCATACTCCCGCGGCTAGCACTGGGCCACAGGGTGATTCTCAGTTAGCTCAGGGCACAGGGGCCATGCCCCAGCAGGTGTTTGGGTGGGGAGGGCCCCAATGGTATCCATGGGGCCCATTTGCCTTTGGGGGATACAATGTACCTTCTGCAAGCTTGTCGCAGACCCTGGGATATGACACGGTAGCGTATCTGGCGGTTCCCTTTGGGGAGATGTCTCTCCCTCTGGGTGATCACCTGCTACAGTCCACACAATTAAAAATTTTAAAAGGAGAATATGTTGATGATTTTTCACTCTTATATCGGGAAATGGAAAAAAAAGATAAAGAGGACTTGGATGAGAAAGAGAGGGAGAAATTGAAAGGGTGGAAGGTCAAGAGGGCGTGGTCCAATTGGCTATCCGGATTTTTAATTCTGGCTGGGGTAATGGTGAAAGCTCAGCCACAACGGGCTGGGGCCCTATTCCAATACATAGACATCATTCACAGGGCTTACGTAGATTTTGCTGCCCTGCCTGGTTTTATATGACGAGGCCTTTCGCATGCGAGTGGCTATCTATCCATCCCTTCGCTGGGATATGATGCATCCCCAATTGTGGATGCAGCTCATGACCCCGGCACGTCCCATTCAGGGGGAGCGAACACATAGTGGTCACCTGTTGCGGCCATCAGCCGGCGCAGGAAATAAATCGGCCGCTACGGTTTCATCATCTCAGGTAGGGCAAAGGATGCTATGCTGGGAATTTAGCTCGCATGGGCAATGTTCTGGGAAGCCTTGTAGGTTTAATCATGAGTGCTCCATTTGTGGAGCCTCACATTCCTTTCAGAATTGCCCAAGAGGGAGAGGTCAGTTTAGATGCTCCAGAGGGAGGCAGGGCGCAGGTAGAGGAGGTGGCTCCTCAGCCCATCCTCCTAAAGGGCCCCAGCCCAATTAAATTAGATGTTCTGGATGCCTGGCTTGCCGTTTATCCTGATAGGCGGTCGGCCAATTATTTGTTTGAGGGTTTTCATTTTGGTTTTAAAATTCCATATCAGGGGCCTAGGCGCCCCTTTCGGGCACGCAATCGAAAGTCAGTCCATGGGATGGAACATGTCGTTAGGGATAAGATACGGAAAGAAGTATTGGAGGGGAGGGTGATCGGCCCATTTACTCGACCGCCAGTGCCTAATATGAGGGTATCCCCATTGGGTATAGTACCCAAAAAGGCACAGGGTGAGTTTAGGCTTCTACATCACTTGTCCTACCCCAGGGGCGAGTCTGTAAATGATTCTATCCCCCCCCAAATTATGTTCAGTTAGGTATACTTCTTTTGATGCGGCCATACGGGAGGTCAGACGGCATGGTCCTGGAGCCGAATTGGCAAAATGCGACATTAAGTCAGCATTTCACCTTCTCCCTGTTCATCCTGATGATTTTGAGCTGTTAGGTTTTTGTTTCGAGGGGTCTTTCTACATGGATCGAGCCTTACCCATGGGGTGTTCAGTATCCTGTAATGCTTTTGAAACCTTTAGGACCTTTTTGGAATGGATCCTTAGGATCAGAACGGGCATGCAGGGTGTGGTTCATTATTTAGATTTTTACTTATAGGGGAATATGGTTCGGTCAATTGTGGGTTTTTGTTGCATCAATTTGAATTAATGAAAAAAGAACTTGGGGTTCCCCTTGCCCAAGAGAAAATGGAAGGTCCGTCACAACGTTTGGATTTTTTTAGGCATTGAGATTGACACGATCAAGCAGCAAAGTCAGCTTTCTCAATCAAGGATTCAGGATTTGAGTTAGGGTCAGCCAATTTAGGGGTAGACATAAGGCCACCTTGAGGGAGTTTCAGATTCTTATTGGACACCTGAAATTTGCTTGCAAGGTGGTCGCCCCTGGGAGGGCTTTCCATCGCCATTTATCTGACGCCATTAAAGGTGTGAGACAATCATTTCACATGATTAGGCTAACTAGGGGCATGAAGGATGATCTGCAAGTTTGGCAGGACTTCCTGAATCATTTTAATGGAGTTTCATTCTGGCGTGAGGAAAGGAAACTGCAGGGCACATTACAAATTGCATCTGATGCAGCAGGATCTATTGGCTTCAGAGTTTACCATCGGTGGCCGGTGGTGTGCAAGTAGATGGCCCGCAGATTGGTGCGGGATAGATATCACATTGGATCTCACTTTTTTAGAATTTTTCCTGATTTTGGTGGCTTTGTTCATTTGGCCTGGTGAATTGGCGAATTCGTCGGTACATTTTTGGTACGACAATTCGGCAACTGTACAGGTGATAAACTCTCTTACGTCTAGTTCTCCTTGGGTCATGAGATTGGTTAGGTGTTTTACACTGCAATGCCTTAAGTATAAGATCTTGTTTATGGCACGGCATGTGGCTGGCGTTAACAATGAGATTGCTGACGCACTTTCCCGCATGCAGATGGAGCGCTTCAGACACATGGCTCCAGATGCCAAGCCCGAGGGTGACGAGATGCCGGTGGGCCTATGGCAGATTGGGAGTCCGAAATCTGGAGGGCCCTAGGTATGTCCGTGGTTGTTAGCACGAGAAGGAGTTACGCTAGAGCAGTTAAGGACTTTCAGCAGTTAGAGAACAAAAGGGGTTCCAGCAAGGTGTTAAGGTCCCTGTTACACACCTCTTGCAATTTTGTGTGCATCTCTATAAAAGGGACCTGGCCCCGCACTCTATTAGGGGTAGATTAGCCGCCTTAGCATTCTGGCTGAAAGTGCAGGGCCCCCCGGATAATACGGGTGACTTTCAGATAAGGAAGACACTGGAAGGATGGGCTCAGGAAAAAGGCAGAAGGAGGGATTTACGGGTCCCCCTTTCACCAGATATACTAAAGGGTTTATGCCAAGCATTGGTTGGTATCTGTTCTTCCCCCTACGAGGCGTTGCTTTTCCATGTGGCTTCCCTGCTGGCCTTTTTTGGTGCCTTACGAATTAGCGAGCTTGTGGCGCTTTCCAAAGGTGATACTTCAGGGAGGGCTTTAGAATTGAGGGATATAAAGGTGGTGGACCAACAGGTAAGTTTTACACTGCAGTTCTCAAAGACAGATCAGCTAGGTCGGGGTAAAATCGTTAAACTCCGACGCTGCAGTGATGGCGCAATATGTCCGGTGCTTGCCCTGCAGGATTATCTTCAGGTGAGGGGTCAGTGCCCGGGACTGCTGTTTACTCCTGCTGATTCTTCTCCCCTGACTAGGTATCACTTCTGGACTGTGACATCCAAGGCCTTGCAGCGGATGGGGCTAGAAGGTGTCAAGTTCGCGACACATTCTTTCCGGATAGGGGCTGCCTCTATGGTGGCGGCAATGGGGTTGTCCTCAACGGCGATACAGGGCATTGGGAGGTGGCGGTCATCCTCCTACCGGAGGTGCATCCATCCTTTACTTTACTAAGTACTTTCTTCCCCTTTTATCTTCCAGGTTTTAGACCTCAGCCGGTGAGACGTTGGGTGCTGATCTGTGGCCACAGTATGGTCTACTGGGTGGCCCGTCAGGCCCGATTAAGTTACTTTGGACCTCACCTGAGCTTGGAAGACATGGGGGTGATTGGTTGGGGAAACGGGGTTTACGCTGGAATGGGCTCATGCCATTGTTTGAAGAACGTGTTAGGCCACCGCCTGACGTTCTGATTATACATCTTGGGGGTAATGACTTGGGCTTACTTAAGGGTAAGGCCTTGGTGATTCAAGCATCACATGATTTGAAGGTGATCAAGTCTAAATGGCCTGCAGTCACCATCATGTGGTCAGCTGTACTGCCTAGGCAGCTATGGCGGGAGGAGGGGAATCCCCGCTTGATTGACAGAGCACGGCGCAAAGTCAACAGGCAAATGGGGAAGTTTTTGACTTCAATGGGGGGTTATTACTTGGCACATCCCGAAATCGTGTTTGAGAGGCCCAAGCTCTACAGGGCTGATGGGGTACATCTCTCGGACCCGGGAAATCTATTATTATTATTGGGTGATTTTCAGCTGGGGTTGAGGGACCTGTTGGCTCAAGCTGCTGGGGGATCAAGGGACTAAGCAGACGCTTGCCCCTTATCCATGTCAGGAAAGGGGGAGGTGTAGATCATGGTGTACACCTAGGGCACCGATTTCGGTGAAGGGACGGTCTCTGGAAGGGTCTCCTTAGATTGTATGATCTGGGAGAACAGAAAGAGACCTACCTTGGGGTTGGCCTGAAGGATAATCCCTCACCTTAATCTGTATGGATTGGGTGGGGGACTTTCGGGTTGACCTTCCAGACATGGGCTGGCTGGAGAGCAACCCCAAGTACTGAGGTTGCTCAACAGGGATCAGGTGTTCGCCCAGGGAAGCTGGGGGCATAAGTCCAGAAGGGACGATCCGCCCCAGCTGCTCCCTCATTAGGTTGCTTCCCCCCGCTGAAGATTTAGGGATTTAAATAGGTAGGGTGATAAATAAAACCCATTTATTTCACCCCAGATTCTGCGTGTGGTCTCTTTATTTCTCCGACTCTGTGTGCAACTGCCAAAATCTTGCCCATGCTAAATCACAGAAGTAAAGTCCCATTCTTAAAGTGTTGTTGGTGGTCATGCAATAATTCTGTGGCTGTTCTTTTGTGCAATTACAGCTATGTGCAATAAGTGTAATAATGCCACTCATTCATGGAATTAAAGCATTTTTAGACACTGATCTGATAAAGTCTATTATGAATATTCTTTGACAACCCACTTCAAAATTTATATTAAGCAGGAAAGTTTTTTCACTCCAGATCTAGAACATTTGCCGGCTGATTGCGGAATAAAGAGACCACACACATGAAATGGGGTAAAATAAAGTGTTTTATTTATATCAACCTATTTAAATCCCTCTAATTTATTCAGCAGGGGGGAGGCAACCTGGTGAGGGTCCAGCTGAGGCAGTGGATCTAAATCAGACCACACCCCTCAGCCTTCCCTGGCGAACACCTGGGTCCTGGCGAGGAATCCCATTTACCTGGGGTTGCTTGCCAGCCGGCCCGCATCTGGAAGGTGAACCCAAAAGTCCCTCACCCAAGCCCCATGGTTTGGGGTGAAGGATTATCCTTCAGGCCAACCTCAAGGCGGGTCTCCTTCTGTCCACCTAGGCCCCACGACCTGAAGTGGCCCTTCCAGAGACCCTACCTTCACCGAAAATTGGTGCCAAGGTGCCCACCGAAGCTACGCCTCCCCCTTCCCTGCCACAGAAAGGGGCAAGCGTCCGCTTAGTCCCTTTCCCCCACCAGCTCGTCCAAAAGGTCCCTCACCCCCTGCTGAAGGTCACTCAAAAAAATTGAATTTCCAATGTCCGAGAGGTGTACCCCATCAGCTCTGTAGAGCTCGGGCCTCTTGGACACAATATCAGGATGAGGGAGATAATAACCCAACCCTTTGTGTAAGGCATTCTTAATCTCCCGATTAGCACCCCTCCTGGCCTTGTCCAGTGATCGGGGATCCCCTTCCCCCCTCCATTGCCGCCTTGGCAATATGGCAGACCACATGACTGTAACGTCAGGCCATCTGGACCTGATTACCCGCATGTCATGTGTCGCTTGAAGGACCAACGCTTTCCCTTTAAGTAGACCCAAATCATTTCCCCCTAAATGAATAACAAGGATATCAGGAGGAGGCCCTTGGCACTCCTCCAACAGCAGTGGCAAGAGGCCACGCCAACGTAAGCCCCTGCGCCCCACCCACTCAACTGTTGCCCCATTCCCCAGACTCAGGTGAGGCCCAAAGTGACACCGCTGGGCCTGTCGGGCCGCCCAGTAAACCATACTGTGGCCACAAATCAGCACCCGCAGCCTCACCGTCATCGACCTAGAATCTGAAAAACAAAAGGGGAAGACAGCAAGTTAATAGGTGAGTGGACGCACGTACCGCCGAAAGGAGGAGGACCTCCATCGGCCAATCCCTTGAATTGCTGATGGTGATAAACCCATTGCCGCAGCCGTGGAAGCCGCCCCTATACGAAAGGAATGGGTAGCAAAGCGAACCCCTTGGAGGCCCAACTTACCCAGTGCCCTTGACGTCAATGTCCAGAATTGGTACTTAGTCAGAGGGGAAAAATCAGCATGGACGAAGAGCGGGCCCGCTCGAGGCCCCCGGATTGCCAAAAATTGTCGCAAAGCTCGGACTGGGCATAACTCTGCGTCACTGCATGGTCGTAAACAGCAGTGCTTGCCCTTCCCGCGCTGGTCCGTCTTGGAAAATCGTAATGTCAGCACAACCTGGTGCCCTTCCATATGAACATCCCGGAGCTCGAGAGCTCTATGAGACGCGTCCCGTTTGGACGCCTGTACGAGCTCACTGATACGTAGTGCCCCAAAGAAGGCAGTCAAAGCAGCTGCATGAAAAAGCTGCACTTCATAAGGAGACATGCAGATGCCTACCCATACCTTGGCTAACCCTTTCAAAATAACGGGCGAAATTGGGGCTCTACTATCAGCTCTACGTCCACGCTCCCTGGACCAGCCTTCCAAAGCCTTACGTATACGAAAGTCCCCAGTACTATCCGGAGCTCCCTGAGCCTTAAGCCAAAAAGCTATTGCAGAAAGTCTAATTTTTATAGATTGTGGTGATAAACCTTTGCGATACAGAAAAATGCAAAATTGAAACAGATGTTCGAAGGGCACCAAAACGCCCTGTGTAAAACCTGACTGTTCCCTAAATAGAAAAAACTCGCGCAAGGCTCTGGTATACCCTTTCATGGTGCTTGGCGCAATGGACATACCTAATGCCCTCACAAGCTCAGCCTCCCAAGCCTCCAGAGGCTTGCTGGCATAGGATCGCCCTCGGGTGCCGCGTCGGGGGCCAGCTCTCTGAAGCGCTCCATCTGCATGCGGGAAAGAGCGTCAGCAATGCCATTGTTAACGCCTGCCACATGCCGAGCGACAAACAGGATATTAAACTTCAAACACTGCAAAGTAAAGGCCCTGACGAGCACCATCACCCGAGGAGATTTGGAGGTAAGGGAGTTTATAACCTGTACAGTTGCCATATTATCGCACCAGAAGTGCATAGATGAATTCGCCAATTCCTTGGCCCAAACAGTGACCGCCACCAATATCGGGAAAAATTCGAGGAACGTCAAATCAGCCACGACATCAGAGGCAGCCCAATCGCCGGGCCACATACTGGCACACCACCGTCCACCAAAATAAACTCCAAACCCTCTGGATCCAGCCGAATCTGAGGCTATCTGAAAATTGCCCTGCAGCTTGCGTTCCTCACGCCAAAATGAGACGCCATTAAAATGGTCAAGGAACTGTTGCCAAATGAGCAAATCTGCCCTCACATCCTTAGATATCCGAATTAAATGAAAAGGCTGTCGTACCCCTTTGATGGCGTCACATAGTCGGCGAAGGAAAGCCCTGCCAGGGGCTACCACCTTACACGCGAAGTTCAAGTGACCTATCAAAACCTGAAATTCACGCAGGGAAGCTTTGCGTCTAGCTAAAAACTGCAACACCCTATCCCTCAGGCCAGAGACCTTAACATGAGATAATCTACACTGCTGGTTAACCGTGTCAATTTCAACACCTAAAAAAGTCAAGACCTGGGCAGGGCCCTCTGTTTTCTCCGGTGCCAGGGGAACCCCCAGCTCATCTGCTAACAGTTCAAACTGTCTCAGCAGATAGCTACACTGTCCAGACAAGTATGGCCCAGTCATTAAAAAGTCATCCAAATAATGGACCACACTGTGGAGGCTAGTCCTAGCCTTAAGAGCCCACTCCAAAAAAGTGCTGAAGGTTTCAAAGGCATTGCAAGAAACCGAACAACCCATGGGGAGGGCCCGATCCATATAAAACTGTCCTTCAAACTGGAAACCTAATAGCTCAAAATCATCCGGATGAACTGGTAGGAGGCGAAATGCAGATTTTATATCGCATTTTGCCATCTCCGCTCCCCAACCCTGCTGTCGAACCGCCCTAATGGCAGCATCAAATGAAGTGTATTTCACAGTACACAATTCGGGCGGGATAGAGTCATTCACTGATTCCCCTTTGGGGTATGACAAATGGTGAATGAGCCTGAATTCCCCGGGGGCCTTTTTAGGCACAACACCCAGGGGCGACACCCTTAGGTTGGGGACCGGAGGACTAGCAAAAGGACCCAGAACTCTACCCTCAATAACCTCTTTTTCAATTTTTTTTCTAACAACGTGTTCCATACCCAAAACTGATTTTAAATTGCGTGCCCAAAATGGCCGCCGAACGCCCTGAAATGGAATTCTAAAACCAAACTGGAAACCTTGAAGCAGATATGTGGCAGCCTTCCTATCAGGATAGACTTTCAGCCAACATCCCAAAACTTCATTGTTGATTGGGCTGGGGCCCTTTTTGAGGGTGAGGAGCGGGACCTCCACCCCGCCCTCCTTGATTGCCCCTGCCACGGGCAGGCAATTTGCTCCTAGGGCAGTTCCGAAAGGAATGCCCAGCCCCACAAATGGAGCACTCGTGGCTAAATCTACAGGGCTTCCTATTGCAATATCCATGGGAACCAAATTCCCAACACACTTGTTTAGTGGCCAAGGCAGAGCTTGCAGGAAAGCGAACAGAGGGGGTAACAGGTGCCTTGATTAAATGTCCGCTATGGGTCCTTTCGCCTTGAATCGGGCGAGCAGGAATCATGAGCTGCATCCATAGCTGAGGATGCATCATGTCCCATCGCAATGAAGGGTAAATTGCAGCCCTTATCCTAAAAGCCTCATCGTATAGCAGCCATGCCGGACCAGCGAAATCCCCGTAAGCCCGGTGAATAATATCCAAGTATTGAAAAAGAGGCGCTGCACGATGAGGATGAGCCTTAACCACAACCCCTGCATAGATGAGGAAACCAGAAAGCCAATTGGTCCAGTTCCTCTCTACCTTTCTCTTCCTCAATTTTTCCTTCTCCTTCTCATCCATCTCATCTCTATCTTTTTTTTCCACTTCTCTATAAAGTAGAGAAAAAACGTCCACATATTCCCCTTTCACTATCTTATCCCTTGTAGTCTGAAGCAAATGGTCACCAAGTGGCAGGGACGTCTCGCCAAATGGAATGGCTGAATAAGCCACTGCCTCATAGCCAGTTGCCTGAGGCATGCCAGAAGGAGTAACCATAGATCCTGGCCCAAAGGGTGACCAGGGAGACCAATGCGGGGTGACCAAATTCATCGCCTGTTGATGTATTGGCCAGGAAGTGGATGGTGGCTGGGCGCCCAGACCAGTGGATCCCAAATGCTGAACACAAGTGCCCCATGGCCCCCAAGGCCACGCAGCACCGGTGGGTAAAGCAGTTGCCTCAAACGGTGACTCACCTGAACTCCCTGGGATTACATTTTCCGGTGCCATGTGATCTGTAGGACCAGCCGCAAGTGGGTCTGTACTCATGTCATCCACCACTTTAGATCCTGAGGCTCCATCTGGATTAAAGTTCCTTTCCAAAGTATCTAGGCGAGAGATAATCTCATCAGCAATTTTCCTTTTCTTAACCTGCCGATCAGGTTTAGCATTCTCCCCACCCTGCACACCCTGTAACCTTTCCAAGTGCTGGATCCTGGCCATTATGTCTTTCCATGGGATCTGATCCTCGTCCTCACTAGAGGACTGAGGGGCAAGCTCAGTGGGGACTGGGGGCGGCTGCTTGGCACGCCCTTTGCCTTTAGAACCGGATTTTCCTTTATGGGAAGCCATGGGTGACCCAGTGAATATCAAATAGAAATGCTATATTATTATTATTATTATTATTATTATTATTATTAATATGTCGCTACCAGGGGAGCCAACAATTTATTATTATTATTATTATTATTATTATTATTATTATTATTAATATTATGTCACTACCGGGGGGGGGTCAACAATAAACAATTATCAATGATAATAAAAACAAGAGCAGAAAGCTCAACAACAATGGATCAGAGGAATTCTCAAAATGGCATCCAACCAATTATGCCTCACAAAATGGCTGCTCTAGAGGCCTGGGGGTGAATGAATTATTGGCCCCCTGTTGGCCCGCCAAGTACAGAGACTGAGATCCCAGCTCCTTACAACAGGCAAAGCCCTCTAAAGACTGAAGCCCCCTGGTGGCCCGCCAATTCCAAAGCAAAGCTACAATAATATTGCCCCCTGGTGGCCCACCAAAAGCGAATCCAACGGAATATTATTAACCAACCAATAAAACCAGCCCCCCCTTGCCTCAGTACACAAAAGAAACAACACCCCTTGCCCCAGTACTCCCTGTATCGCTGAATCCACGCAGTCAAGGATCGGGTGAAACTTCGTCCGTCAGGGACTGAGCCAAGAGGTAGTGTGAGGGGAGGGGGAAACTGAAAACAACCGAACAAGGGTGGCTGCGCCCAGCGACCTAAAATTCAGGCCGTGAGCCAGCCCAAAACGTGCTCGGAAGAGCGCTCGCTAAGAGCCTCTGTCAACAAGGCTGCAGCCGCAAGCCTCGGTCTGGGGGGGGCGCGACCCACCAAGCCAAGAGCCTCCGTCCACGGGCCACCACTGCAAGCCTCGGTTGGGGGGGGGAGCGCGAATGCCACCCAACAACTCCTGGCCACAGCCGCGACCAGGCGTGGGCGTGCAGGGAAAAGGAGGGGAAGAGCGCAGGTTGAAAGCGCTCTCCCAATGAGCTGCCGCACAAATCGCCCAAGACCCGGTGGCGGTGCTAGGCTGCCGCCGCAAGCCTCGGTCGCTAACGCGACCAAACCAGCCTCCACGGGGTGGGGGGGTGCACAAACGCCGCCCAACAGCTCTCGGAGTACAGGAAGAAGCCAAAGCGCTCTCCAGAGCACAAGTAGAGTCACCAACGAGCAGCGATCTCAAGGATCGCTTTGAAAGAAAGGAGGGTGGAGAAAGGGCGGCAGGGCTTTATATTGCCTCTGGCCCCGCCCTTCACCCTCCGTCGCAGGCGACACCGCCTGTGACTAATAACGTGGTCTCAGACCACAATTACAGCGGCAAAGGCGGCTCCCCTGCCTTAACAGCTCCGCTGCACGGTGGGGAGCCGGATTCTTCCAGAATGAAATTAACTATCCTGGGTACTTCGCAACATTCCCCCCACCCCAACACTTTTCCTGATTTCTCTATACACTTATGACTAATGTCTAACTATCATTGGGACTGGATGTTGAGGTAGGGAAGTGAAAACAGATTAGATGTGAAATGATAGCAATGTATGATGAGTAAAATTAAGAACTGTCCCATTGTCTACCAAAACAAAGGAGATTTTCAGACCTGCAAAAATTCATGTCTGCCGCGCGAGCAGCCTCCCGAAACTGCTGCGCGGCAAGGGTCTTCTTCGGACGACGCAGTGCCTCTTGCGAAACCGTCCGTGTCACTTCCGTGAAGCTTCGGACGGCTCGGCGCAATATTTCAATCACGGAGGTTGCCCGAGATTGAAATATGGCGCCAAGCCGTCCGAAGCTTCACGGAAGTGACACGGACGGTTTTGCAAGAGGCACAGCGTCGTCCGAAGAAGACCCTTGCCACGCAGCAATTTCAGGAGGCTGCTCGCGCGGCAGACATGAATTTTTGCAGGTCTGAAAATCTCCAAAAACAACCATAAAGTAATAAAATGCACTGGGTGTACCATTTCCCTTAGAAAATTAATATGCTCATATATATTATATGAGAGGGAATTTGGAAACTATTTCCCTAAGAGATTTTAGCTTGCATAAAGCTCAACAAACAGGTGGTCACAGATGGTAGTGGCTGTGAGACATTGTCAATGCTGAACTGAGTATAGGTTCAGAATGATCAAAAAGAAAATTCCCAGGGGGAGAGGGATGTACGACTTTATAATTCACACTGTTTTTAAAAGAAATATAATCTGTGGACACTGAACATCTGTGCTTTTTTATGTCCTTGGACTGCATCAGATCAGACTGTAGAGGGTAAAGATTGCTTTCTGCAGTGATTTGAAAGTTTACAAGATACGCTTGAAAATAAGTGAGGAAAAGGATTGAGACTAGGTTTGAGTAGCCCATAGGTAATCTCAGGATATTCTCTTGAGGTTAGAAAAAGCCCCAAAGTTAGACCATTGGCTACTTTCATCACATTTTACACACACACACACACACACACACACATTGTTGTTGATTACTGTCACTGAACAAATATTGTAGCTCTGACATTCGGTCTGCAGAAAAGTGAATTTCAGGCTTCAGTCAAAACAGGCAAGTAATTGAGAAGGGTTTAGGGATATTTTGAAGTGGAGTTCACCGTAAAACACATACACCAGGAACTCTTAAAGCAAACCAACAAACATACATTTTCTGAGGTGTGGGTCATTTTCTGATGGCACTGAGAGTTGCAATATATTGTGGATTAGAATGATGGTCAGGATTCTTATTCAGGTTAGAACTGTGATTCACTGGCATTCCCAAGAACAATTCCAACGTCGCTTCCAAGGGAATAAATTTTGATTTCCTGTGAATGGACCAAAGCTCATGTTGTAGATTCTACAACAGACCAGAACTCTGGGGAGATTAAAATGTCTAATCTTCATTCCATGAGTGTTAAGATATATACATGCACAATGACATGTGCACACATGCACCGCTCTTTCAATTTGATTTATACTTTTGCTTCTTTAGGCCAAAATTGTGCACCCTGTCACACTGCTCTGACAAAATAAATAAATAAATAAATAAATAAATAAATAAATAAAATTATCACAATTTCTTTGACTTCTTTCATGGTACCTTGGATGTTTTGTTTCAATCAGAAAGACCTTCCAAATATGGATTTCACTTGAATCAGGAGGAACTCTGGATTTCACTTTAGAAGAATCTTCAGTGACTATCTTCTCTAGCAGTTTGAGCACATGTCATTATGTGTAACATAACAAAATGTGCTCTGGGTATACACTTAGCTGATTTTGCCTGCTAAAATATGACACATTGCTGTTTTATTCCATACACGCTGATTGTCATGCAATCTAGACTAAATTCAGTTAATTATATTAAGATGCCTGGCTTCTACTGAAAATCTCAGCACAGCTTTGACTAGGAAAATAACTTCTGATGCTGCCATAATACCCATTTAAAAAGCAAGAGATTATCGAGATTATCACCAGGTATGTCAGTATGAGAAAGGATTATAAACTAATTAAGTATTTGCCACCAGTTCTTCCCTTTGATTCAAACATAACTCTAAAAATTTTAATGGTTTATATTATAATGGACAAAATTAATGAGTCTGGAGCTCTCCATTCTCCTTCGATTTCACCAGGGAAATTAACATTTCCTACAGCAATCATGAGAAATGAATCTAGCAAACAAACATAAGTGATATCCCTTGGTTTCCTATTCCCTCTCCCTTCTTTGCTTGACGTATATAGACCTTTACTGCAATCCATCAGGTTTACATATGCATTTGTCCATATTAGATGGATGCACTGAGAAATTTCAATTCAACAATCTCCTTCACCACTACTATTAAAAATGAGAGTTTTATGCTAATAGTATATCAAAATTCTTCATCCTATTTATGGCCAAAGAAATTGGGTATGGTGGATTGCAACAAATTTCTCTTTCCCCTAGAAAAGAAATTGTCCAGAGGTTTCATGGGTGTAGCACAACATCTTTCAAAGCTTTTTGTTTTGGATGGTTTTTTCCCCCTGCTGTCTGGGCCAATTTTGCATCCTTCACACTGCCCTGGAACTTGAGTTGTGAGGGAAATTGTGAACATTATAAAAATGGGGACTGAATGAGGATATTGGGAGAAGAAATTACAATGTAGCCTTATTTTCACAGAATGGTGAGAAGAAGAAAAAAAGACAAATCTCAGAAAAACTCAGATATTCTTGATGCATTTTCTTTGCATTTCTAATTAAAATAGAGTTTGGGATTTCCATTGTATGGTTTCCCTGTTCTGCTTTGTAGACTTAAAATTACAAGAAAGGAGATTTCACCTAAACATACAAGAACTTCTTGGCTGTAAGAGATATTCAAGTGTGGATAAGAATACCTCAGAGGTTGAAGACTCTCCTTCCTTTTAGGTTTTTAAGCAGAGATGAATGGCCATCTCACAGAAGTGCTTTAAGCTGTGCATTTCTGCATGGCAGAAAGCTGAAGTAAATGGCCCTTCCAGCTTTGTGATACCATGATTCTATGACTTGCCATTCACTTTAGGGATGAGCAAGAATTTCATTTGAAATAGCTTTGATAGGAATTTTCCCCCAATTGTGTGGATTTTATTGCATGGAAACAACTGGAGCTGTGCTGTTGCTTTTGTTCTTTTTTTTTTTTTTAATCTAATGTGGAAGAAACTGTCAGATTTGTCCATCCAGGGATTGAAATGCTTAACTCTTAAAAGCTTGAATTCCTTTGTGTTCAACTATGTTACTGCTGAATTAGCATTCTCACTTGTTTTTCCTCTGAGAGTCTCCTAATCTTTAACACTGGATGGCAGGGGGGCACCTTGTGGTCTTCTTCATGCTGGAATAGTTGGCCAACATCAATATGGGGAAATTTTTACTACATTTCATTTTTGAAGAATATAACAAAATTCACAAATTGCTATATATCTGCTACATAAAGATTTTGAAGTTTGTGTTTGAGGGTTGGATGCAGAGAGATTCTTATCAAAAAGAAAGGCGTGTTAGAGCCTTTTTCTCCAGCAAAAATGGAAGTGCCCACCTTAGTAGTATGAGTTTGCATGAACCAGGTGGAGGCAGAAAGTAAGCTTTAGGACCCTCCAAAGGAGGAATAGTTATTAAAGGAATTCAATTTTTCAGATAGAACAGCCTGATCCTTGCTGAAGTATTCTAGAAGAGTAAAGGCAGTAGGCAGATGTGCTCTCCCATGTCCGCCTCCATGAAGAAGTAAAGAAAGCAAATGGCTGAGGTCATAAAACAAAAGGGGAGTGCTCAGCCCTGAGTTAGCTCTTTTGGTAAAAAAAAGGGGTAATTATTTGTGTAACCCTTGATGAACCAGATGATGGGACCTGCTCATAATGCTTTGGATAGGTGACAGACAGAGGAAACAAGCAAGCAGGAAAAGAAAGGACACATTCCTAGCCTCTCTCTGTCTAACCCATTTTATCCCTAGTGAATGAGAGAATAGAAAGAAAAAGTGCAGAAGCTGGTGCATCTTCCAACAGTTTGAAAATCTCAGTTTTCCCCAATTTAGGCCTTTTCAGGCCAAAACGAACACCTTGGGTATGACCGGAAAACAAATAGGTTTCTAATGAAACTTTCTCAGTTTCTCACTGTCAGCTTCTTATCAGCATCCTGTCAGCTGTAGTTTTCACCAGTTCTAATTTCTGGATTGTCTCCAAGGGCAGCCCCATGTAAAAAGAACATTGCATTATTCCAAACAAGAGGTTACCAGAGTAGGTATCACAAGGTCACATTAATTCAGTTTCCCTTGGAACACCTTTGATATGTGTGAGGAAAGGAAAATTAAGGGTAGTGTAACACTTGGGACTTGTGTTGGCTTTGAACCAGGCTAATATTACTTCAGGGTGACATAAGCTCCCTAAAATCTCACTTGAAAGGTTGTGCTGGAGTTGGGGAAGATGTTAATAGTGTCTTAAATTGCAGATATAGGTTGTGACTTCCACCTTACTCAGATATGTATATCATGCATGGCCTTATTCCTAGTAGCAGGGCAAGGGAGTTACGTGTTGCAGAAAGAAGGGGAAAATTCAATACAGACCTTTGGTTTTGGTCGAATCCCCCATACCCACCCCATTTGTTTGGAACAGTCCTAGAAAGTTAATGGACTTTTTCTTCCATAAGAAGTTTCAGCAATGAAACCTAAATCTTTAGCAGCAGGAGGAGCTGAGTTTGTACATTATAGTGAGAACGAGGGAGGGAAAGAAGAAATGAAGGTGAGGCAGCACTTTGTGAGCAATGCTAGTTCACAGATTAATGTATTATTAGGAAAATTTTACAGCTGGGAAGTTCTGAATGTTAAGCTGTCACTAAGCTTTGTAACTGTTGATGTGACAAACTGAAAACAATATCCCATAACACTCTTAATATTTTAAGCTGGGGTGTATTTATTTGATACCCATGTTTAATATTTGAATCCCTGCCACACACAGCAATCTTCTTCATTACAAGACATCCTGACAAATTCTGTTATAACAGCAATTCCACAAAATGATCACAGAAGAAGCTAATGCAACTTGCCATCAGTGCATTTGTCCCAGTTTAGATAACCTGCAGAGCCTTCAAAAGGGTATCCTGAGACAAGATTTACAAAATTGCTACACTCTAAGTTGCTAACATTCATAAGGGATCAAAAGGTAATCTGGCCTTCAGCCACAAAGAAAGAAGTTCAATCACAAATATCAAAATGTCTTTACTACATAAAGGCATGTCTTTCACATTTGCATAATTTTTGATTTGTATAGTTGGCTACTGAAGCTATTTCTCTTTTTTAAGCACTGTCATGCCTCTTGGGAACAAGAAGCTACAGGAATATGTTAATATACAAATAAAGCTCATTAATGGGGGAGGGGAAAAGAAACTCAGCTTGACAAGAAGGGATGAATGGCACAAAAAGTTGATCCTCCCTTCCCTTTCCCAGTGTCACTGTGAAATTTATCATTTAAGAGGTGACCATATGAAATTCGTTCCTGTACTGTGAGATAAGCAACACTTTTAAAAGGACATTGTCAATATTAAAAATGGCATCTCTGAGTCATTTCTTTCTGAGAAAATACAATCTTCTCTGCAAATACCTTTACCACAATCTAAACCTCTTTTTATGGAAGTTTCTTTCAGCATTCAGTCATCATTGCTAAGTACGATGTACTATGATGAAGGAAAACATTAGCTGCTTTTTGAGGGGAAAAAGAGGTTAATTAAACATAAAAAAAATAATGATGTGGATGGCACACACATTTGGGTAGTAAATGTAGTGATGAAGTCTTTTTCCAAAAGAAGATTAAAAATGGATCTGGATTTTAAAAGTAACAGAAACAGGTGATTATTGTCATACAATGTCATCTTTCAGCCATTCTGGGTGGTGTAGCATAGGCTTTTTTATTGATGGCTTAGCCCAACAATAAAAAAAGTGACATCTCATCCATGCCAGTGCTATGCCCCCTGCATAGTTTGAAAAGGAAGGCAGGCAGGAAGGGTGGGGGGAAAGAAGCCCTCAGCATCTTATACCACATCCACTTTATTTAACATGGCTATGGCAATAATTATAGTGAACTTAATCCAGTGCAAAATAGGTGCAGTTGATACTTACTGATTCCCATGTCCTTAAGTACACTTAACCCCAGGGAGATACTGAAGAATTTAACCTTAATAAATTCCTATAAAATGTATTGATCTATCCCTTGAGAATTTAGTTGGGCCCTAGATTTCAGAGTTCTATGAGGGTTGTGACACTTTGCAGAAGTCTAAATGTATCAAAATGTGTTTTTAAAGGTACCTTTTGAGGAAATAAACGTTTAAATAAATATTTTCATAGGGTTGTTTTTTTAAAAAATGCACATTAGCATGGAAATGGAATAAATAAATTATGTGAAAATAAGCACCAGAAATGTACAGGTTATCATCCTTTCCTACGTCTACTGGGGAAAATCCAACACTGTACAATAAGACTTCCACTTGTGTGATGAGATTTTTATCTCCCCTCCACATATCCCTTCCCAAAATTTATTCCAGGGTGTCCTTCAACACTTCGGATTATATTTTAAAGGAACACATGGGACAACTGAGGCTATCAACCTCATTCCATGTCCCATTTCACTCATGGGAGCTGTTTTAGCAGATTAGCTGATTAGCACACGTGCTGAATTGATAAAACCCTTAATCTGGGGAAAATAATTTAGTATTCAAAATATTAGTGTTCATCCAGACTCTAAACTAGTATTCCAGTTTATATACAATTCTCAATGACTTTAGGATTATGTGAAATTCCTATAAGGTCGGATAAAAGAATTTAGTGTACTATGATTGTAATTAATTCAATCTAATTCTGAAACATTAAAAATCATTTTTAAAGAAAAGTGTGTAGTGCATTGACACTAATGACTGGGATGTGCAGGGATATAACTTTGTGCCTTGGGCTAAATCCATTGTTCCTACTTAAAATAAACTCATGGAAATTAATGGGTAATGTTAATCAAAACTAATTTAAATCACTAATTTAAAATATATCACACTTAATGATTATCTGCCTAAATACCCTAAAGGCACAAGATCCTGTTTGATCTTGGAAGCTAAGCAGGGTAAGATCTGGTTAGTACTTGAATGGGAGACCACCAGTGAATAGCAGGTGCTGTAGGCTATATTTCAGAGGAAGGAACTGGCAAAATCACCTCTGTATATTCCTTGCCTATGGAAACCCTGTGAAATTCATATAGAATAGTGTGACGTGTAGAGAATATCATTTTTTGCTTATATAATAATGCACATATTCATTGAGGTTTTTGAACAGAATTTATTATATTTAATACTTCATCACTGCATAGTGGTTCTTTACATACACACAAAGGACATTATCACATCAGCTTCGTGTCTTGCAGCTATCATGTTATTAAAGGAAATTGGAACATACCAGTTATAAAACATTTATTATCACACCCCTCATCATTCGCACAACTGTGCTCCTTTGGCAACCCCCCCCCCCGATGTGACAGGTCCCTTTGCTTCAGTTCTGGGATGACTGCAGTCACATGACATGAGGGGGCCTTATTCTCCTCCTCTTTCTCTCCCCTTGCCCCTTGCTATTACAAAGCAGACTGACATTTTATGTTAATAAAGCAGGAAAATGACAGGTGAGATGAATTTAGTCTTTGTTAGCAATCCCCATCCAAGAATGGAAAACATTACAACCCCTATTTAGAAGAGAGACACAGTGGTTGAAAGGTTTGGCAACTGCAACGATTAAGCATATAATTGTATCCTAGCACATAAATGGTCAGTTTCTTTCATAAGCTTCTTTCTAAACTATCAAATGCTGCCAAGAAGTCTTTCATTTGTCATAATTTCCCAACAAGAAATCCTACAATGCTTTCATAAATTATTTCCCCCTGTCCAGCTGGTATGAAAATAGCCTGGCTCAGCCACAGCCCATTGGCTTCAGTATGGAGTTCCTGCAACTTAGCCAGATGATATTTCCTTCCATCATGCCAACTCCTAGTATGTGCAACATTACTCAGATGGTATTATTAACACACATGCAGACCTTACAGGTGGCAATTTAGATGTTTCTGCTGGAGAACCAACATGACACAGTGGTTAACACAGTGGTTGGAAATGTTACTTTTTAGATTACAACTTCCAGAATCCACTGGAAGTCAGGGAAATTTAAGCCAAAAAAGTAACTCTTCCAACCTCTGTGTTGGATTGTTGCACATGGATTAGGGAGGCTTGTTCAGCCACTATGCTAAATCAGGCCAGAATTTCTCTTTAACAGTAGATTTATCAGGTATGGTGTCTTTAAAAAAAACATCAGCTTTAAAATAACAAGATACTTGGAAGGACCAGTGGGAAAGGTTTATTGCCTACAAGTTCTGTTTGTGAGCTTCCCAGATCCATCTGTTTGGTAAATATGGGAAATATCACTAGGTCAGGGGTATGAATTGTGGAGCCCCAAAACCACATCTCAGGTTTTTGCCCTGTGTCTGGTGTTGTTCAACATCTTTATATATGACTTTGATGATGGAATAGAAGGCAAGCTTATCAATGTTTCAGATGACATCAGATTGGGAGGGGAATAGCTAATACTCCAGAGGACAGGATTAGAATTCAAAATGACCTCAACAAACTGGAGATCTGGGCCAAAACTAACAATATGCATTTCAACAGGGTTAAATGATGGGCAGTACATCTAGGCAAGAAAACTGAAATGAAGAAATATAGGATGAGTGGCATCTGGCTTGAAATCAGTGCATATGAAAAGGATCTAGGGGTTTTGGGCACCACAGTTCAAGAAGTAATGTGTCTAACAGAATGGTGACCAAAGGTCTGTCTGGAAACCAAACCTAATGAGGAATGACTTAGGTTGCTGAGGATATTTAGCTCAGAAAAGAAAAGACTGAGATGTGACATGATAATCGTCTTTAAATATCTGAAGTGATGCCATGTAGAACATGGAGTGAAAATGTGCCTGAACCTCTGTGGAAAATGGCACTGGGGGGGAGCATTTGATGGCCTCCATGGTCAGAGGCCAGCTAGCTTTACTAATTCAATAGCTAGTCAATACTAATCAGCTGTATTCAAAGAAAGCAACCATAGAATCATAGAATTGGAAGAGACCACAAGGGCCATCTAGTCCAACCCCCTGCCCTGCAGGAATACACAATCAAAACATTCCCAACATTCCCATGTTAGGCAGTATCAGTATAAAAAAAACCTGAGGAGGCATGATCATCTGAAGTTTCCTATAGCAGCTTACACTGTCACTGGGAATACTCTTTCTATGTGATGCCTTCTTAAATATGTTATCATCCTGGGGATCACATAAGGAGCAAAACTGAACAGCAAAGAAATTGGGCTAGACAGTTACCTTAAAACAATTTAACTTGTCCCTGATATGTGAGTTAAATATATCATTAGAATTATCTGCATTCACCCACATACAGAAACTACATTTGGTGTGTGTACCTCTAGAAGTTTGATGTGCACATTATGTGAACTATTATTATAGACTGGGACACTTAACACTTGCAGACCCAGGCTGTATGTTCCTGTTCCCTTCCCATAATGAAAACACATACAATGACAAGCTGTCTTAATCAATTGTATTGGGTACAAGATAAACATAAGAGATTAGGTATAGATTAGTATGAAGAATATTGGCAATAAAAGGCCGCAACTTGCTAATGGCTGCCAATGGTTGGCACTATTGCATGGGTCCAGATTCCTTCACTGCCCAACCCTGTGTTGGCCAATGGTCTACTGTTGGTTGCTACCGACCCAGTCCTGGAGGCCTTGGCCAAACCGCCCCACTCAACACTCCCTCCTCCCCTGCAAACAAGTTGTTAATCAATCATGAGGGGGGGGTCTCCTTAAACTTAAACTTGACAGAGACCCCCAATTCCACGCTAACCCGGATCAGGGCCCATGCCATCCACCTAGCAAATTACGACAGATAATATGCAAAATACACAAACCAACATACCTACTGGGAGGGTGGGCAGGTCTTCTGCTCCTTGGAGCCCGACTGAGGAGTCTGTACTGGGGTCGGCTTTTAATACTGGCCCAGCACAGGCTCCACATCATCCTCCCCTTGACCAAAATAGACCAATCAGGGTGAGGGAGGCTGGTCCTGACTGGTTGGGTTTTCGTGATCTCCTTCCCAGCTGCCGAGCATGCTGGGAAGGAGGAGCAGTGATGGCTTTCCCCATGTCAGGCCATGCGGCCATGGGGGTTGCCACTTGGAGGGACTCGGGGGGTGCCAGCCAGGCCACAAATGGCCCACTGGCAAAGGCAAGTAAGCCCCCTTGTGGACCCAGACAGTACACTCCCATTCCCTTTCCATAATGAAAATACATACAACAAGTCCTGGGTGATCCCTGCCTTCCCCCACTCCCAGTGCCAACTCTGGGAGCACCAGTGGCCATTGTAATAAACCCCAAAACCCAGGCTGCCAGCCACACCTGAGTGCATCTGCAGTCCTCCCTCCAACACCTTGCATTCCTGCCATACTATCACCCCATTTAGTGGTCTAAAAAGTCCAGCCAGACCTGTAAATCCTCTTTTATCCCTTTCATTAGGTGAATGTGGTGACGAGGAGAGCAGATCCATATGGTGATGTGTGCCACTCTCATGCAGAATGCCCTCCTGGAGCCACCACCCAGCAGGCAAAGTTCAGATGTCCTAATAGTGACTGCAGTTCCTTGAGCATGGTCTTCTCTCATGTCATGAGGCCATGTAGTCTCCCTTTCAGAGCCTTGTTTGTCCTCTGGCAGGCATGAAACCCCCAAGACAAAGTCCAGTTGTACTCCTAAATAAACTAAGGATGTTGCCAGCCTCACCATCTTGTCCAGCACCAGTGGAACTTCAATGTCTTCAGCCAAGGCCTGGAATGAAAAAAGGAGAAACCTGTACTCCAGCACCCCAGCTGGCCCCATCATTAGAAAATCATCCAGGTAGTGCAGTACAAATGGGGACCCGGCCCTGTACTGCAAAGCCCATTCCAGAAACGTGCTGAACGTCTCAAATGTGGCACAACTGATGGAACAGCCCATGGGCAGCACTATGTTGTAGTACCAGATGCCCTGGAATTTGAAGCCTAAATAGCAATGGTCATTCGGGTGCACCAGAAGCAGCCTGAAGGCCCACTGGATGTCATACTTGGCCATGAGTGCACCGTGCCCACAGGTATGCAGCAACCTAACTGCATGATCCAGGGACGTATACCTCACTAAGCACAGCTCAGGCAGGATGGCATCATTGACTGAGGCCCCTTTTGGGTATGAACGGTGATGGATGAGGCAGTATCCCCATGGATTCTTCTTGGACACCACCCCCAGGGGAGTAATGCATAAATGGGGCATGGGTGGCTCAGTGAAAAGGCCTGCTATCCTGCCTGCCTCTCTCTCCTTATCAATTTTTCGGGCCAGCTCCTCTGGCAGCTGTGCTGCGGACTTTAAGTTGCCAGACACCGATGCTTACCTAGGACCCTCAAATGGGATTCTGAAGCCATGCTTGAAACCCTCAGATATATAGGCAGCTGCCTTCTTGTTTGGGTAGGCCACTAGGAGAGGTAGCATGGCCTCACGTTTTACTGGCATGCAAGCCATTCCTTCCCCCCTGCACCTGTGCTACCAACCTCATTTTGCACTGCCCTGTCCAGTGTTGGATCCTGACCCTGCCTCCTTTCTGGTGCTGGATGGATAAGGGTGGCTGCTCCAAAAGGACTGATTGACCCCGAATGGCCTGGTGCAGGTTGCCTTGGGGTGCGCACCACCGCATGCCTCACAGGTATGCTTGAATTGCCAGCGATACCTGGAACACTTACCGGTGTTGTACTTCCAGCAAACAATGTGCTTTCCTTCCTTCTTTTTGAGCACCCTGGGAGCTTCACCTTTGTCCTGCTTGTTGGCCCCCACTGTGACCAACCAAATCCCACTGTCGATGACATCCCCGTGTGAATGGCTGACCTGGAAGCCTTCTTCCTGCATTCCACATTGTATGCAATGACAGCTGTGTCCCCTGCCATAGCCCTAGCCTTCAGCACCTGATGTAGGTGGTTGATCAAGTGCCAGCCCAGTTCTGGGGAAACCATGGCCACAACTCCCATGAAGACCGCATACCCCCCATCCAGTTGGCGAAGGTGCACTCCAAAGGATCTGCCTTGCCTTTCTCAACCTCTTTTTTATCACCCCTGTGTAACCTGCCTCCTCGCCCAGGGGCTTAGCAAGGGAAAAAACATCCATGTAGTACCCTTTCAGGATCTCAGAATGCACCTTCCTGTCCAAGTGGATCCCGGGGAATCCTCTTTGGACTTGGCCTCAACCAACTCACCTCTTGGCTGATCCTCACCTTCCCCTCTTTTACTGGACTCACCTTTCTCTCTCTCTCCGTTTTCTTGACTCTCCCACAACTGCAATGCCCACCCCGGCAGGTCAGGCTTGTAGGCCCCTTTCACCCAGTACCTGGGGTGTGATATGGGGGGTGGGGGTTGTTGCTGTGGGTGTAGTGTATACACATGCCTCAGTGCCTGCAGTGACAGGGGCAGCAATGCAATACCCCCATCCGCCGTAGCCTTTCTACCCCAGCTGAGGTTGATGAGTGGAAGGGAAGGGGCAGGTCATGCCCTTGGTCCCACACCCAGGCCTTCCCCCCTCTTTGTCCCCCCATCCTTAGCTACCCCAACCCAGCTTTATTGTACACTTGCCACCAGCCTGTGGCCTGAGAGACCTATACAATGAAAGAAAAAGAGAAGGGGGGGTCCAGGCTACCCCCCTTTTCCCTCACCACTGTCTACCACTCACATGCCCTGCCCACACTGGACCTTGTCGCCATCTGTTGTTGCTGCCAACCACCGCCAATTCCTGCTACAGCCGTGCACTGCCACGACCTGCTGCCACCTCTCTCTTGCCACTGGCTAACCATCTGTCCTGCTTCTGGTGCCACTAGGAGCAGTGGCAGCCGGGCTGATCCCACCCTCAGCCACTGGGGCATCGGGAGCAGCCACTGCTGGTCCTTTTGCCTGGCCATCGATGCCTATGGCCAAGGGACCACTGGTTTGAGGGCGAGGACCGGATCCCTTATTCATGGAATGTGAGGTCGAGGTCACCGCCTAGAGCCTCTTCAAGCTGTGGCCACCTGATGACTGGGAGCTGCCGACCACCACTCACCATCTGCCGCCTTGACACCTCATCCTCCGCAGGTCCCCGGCACCTCAGCATAGCTCCTACCTCTTCAGCTCCTTGAAGCCTGACTGAGGAGATTGCATTGGGGCTGGCTTTTATACCAGACGCTGCGCAGACTTCGTGTCATCCGGCTGTGCCAGAAGCATGACCGAAAATCCCTCCCCTTGACCCAAACAGTCCAATCAGGGTGAGGGAGGCTCACCCTGACTGGTTGGGTTTTCACACCCTTCTTCCCACCACTGAGCATGCCAGGAAGGGAGAGCAGTGATGGCAACCCCCATGTCGGGCCATGCAGCTGTGGGGACTGCTACTTGGAGGGACTTTGGGGCACCGGCCAGGCCACAAATGGCCCACCAGCGAAGGTCAGTAAGCCCCTTACCTTCTCAGATAATACCTTACCTGAGTCACTAAATCAACTAGCAGCAGATTGAACTCCATTCATTCTCAGTTTCCCACACCATATTAAATGGTCATCATGGAAATAGAATGTCAGGTCTGAAAAAAGCAGGGAATGTGAGACTTCTTCTTCTTCTGTATTGCTGCTTAAAATCAATACTTCTTTGTATGTGTAACTAGATAAAAACAGGCAGAAATATTTTTATTATGAGTCTAGTGTTACCCAAAATGCTCCTTGGAAAATTCCAAGAAAATATCAAGTTTCTAATATGTTGGGGAAATTAGCAGCAACTCAACTTTAGCTATGTGAAAGCGGGTAACAAGGAGATCTTGAAAACCTTTGTCTACCAGTACTAGCCTGGATGGAATACACACACATGTGAAATGAAGTATGGTTTTTATTAAAGAGTTCAAAAATAACACCACACACAAACACATTTACACAGAAAAAGCATTCACACAAGGCTATAGAAAGGCAGTAGGAAAAACATGGGATAAAGGGTAGCAAGAGGGTTTGTTGGGGGTGATACAACCTGTCCTGTAGTCAATCTGGCAGAGTGGATGGAGGAATCTGGGATGGCCACCTAGAGGGACAGAGTGTCCCCTGGAACTGGAACTGTGCATGCTTGGGCATATTTTGGGGGGTCATTTATACCTCCAAATACACCTGAGGGGATTGGATGTTTTATGGGTTGAAACAATAGATTTCCTGAGCCTTCATGGATTGCACAATGAGTTTCCTGGTCCTGACAAAAGGTGTGGAAGATGCTAATGTGTTTCTTAATGTCCAGTGATTGGGTTTGAAAAGCTTGAGCAACCTCTGTCTTAAGGTTGGGGATTAAGGAGATGAAATTTCAAAATCAGCATCCAAAGGATGCATTCATTCATTGTCTCCCTTTTCCACTGGGGAATGTGTCCTTTTTGGCTTTTGGGCTTAATCTTCCCTGGGGCAAAACATGGCATTCAGCTGTCTTCTCTGAAACCTTTGTGCTTTTTTCCTTTCTGGAAGGTCACACTGATGACCCAAATTAATAATATGCCAGTTTATTAATACACAATTTCTGAGGTCTCTAGAAGTGGGGTGTAGGGCTAACATTAGTAGCTGAGAAGTATTAGTTGCAACTGATGAAACACAAATAATACAGTTCCAAACATGGAAGATTAAATTAATCTGCAACTCATAAACACACTAACTTTCTCCTCAGTGTCTGCCGTGAGTAATTAAATTTTATAGCTTTTTCCTCAGCAGCATCTGTTTCATATTTTTGCACTGTAGTTAAGCTATCCAATTTTTTTGGCACTGTAATAACACCACTGAGTCAATAGCTCCGGTTTGCTCTGGCATTATTGACTCAGCAATCACTTCCTTGTTTGTTTTCCTTTTTACGACACATGTGTTTTATATGCACACTTATTCCAGGCTGGTGTAATACATTATTGAAGGTGTGCCACATGCATCTTGAGAGTCAAAGTTTCATCTACAGAGCTGTAGGAAACACTTCTGGAATTACAGTATAACCAACAAGTGTGTGGGAAACACTTCTGCCTGTGCATGGCTTCAAAGCTGATACAAGGATCCTTTTCAAACATGGTTTATTTTTTGTAATTTCTGCCCTGCTCTATTTAAAGAGAGAGATATACAAAACTAATTCCATGGTTTTGAAGATTTACAGTGGCATGAATACCATATTCAAGACACATTGGTATTTCCTGCTAAGACACTACCCAAGGAACAAACATAAAACCAAGCATGGCTGACCAAAACCCAGTCTCACTGAGTCTTCACTGACCTGTGCTTTGCCAGAAATTTTGGCCTACAACTTCCATCATTCTTGTCACAATAGCACAATAGCACATTCTTGTCACAATAGCACTGAGCATATCAAGAGGACCAGGCAGCAGATAGTTCTTGTACTGAGTTAGTGAGCATCAGGTTGAAGAAATGAGCACACAGACACAGGCTTGTGTCTAAACTACTTTCCTTTATTAGAGCATGTTAAAGTTAATATTTACAATGAGACTAGGACTCCAAGCAAACAGACTACGTAACACAGCAGATATACAGCACAATCCTGCACTGTACAGCTTAGACTGCATGTGCACAGTCTAAGAGCAAAATCCAAGTACAAGGCAGTGTGTGTGAACATCTAGTTATACAAATACAGAAACAGTACTGTCATGGCCTATACAGTTAGTGTTTCTCATACACATTGGCTACACATCATTTTCCAAGGCAGATAATGGTTCACTCCCCAACTTTCATTCCCACAGTAGCCTCTTAGACAATATCTTGATATGCTAGCCAGCTGTGTTTAGCCAGCTCACTGCTGGCCCCTGCAGGCAGTAATACCATGCCAGCTCTTTACATTTTTTAGTTTTTATTTTGGTTTTCCATTATTAAATTAACATATTAGCATATTTATACAATTTATGTATTCATAAGATCTTAACTGTGTGTCATCTTGATTTACAACATAGAAAATCCAAATTTACATTATTTCTAGCAGACTTTACATCTCACGTCCTACATCATTATACAATAGCTGATGTTGATATTACATTTCTTGTAATTTAGCTTCTCTTGTATCTTCTCTGCTTGTAATAAGGCTTCCTTTAACTTTCTTGAAGTCAACTTCCTATTTCTTGTCCTCTTCTTGGTTCCTCGTTCTTCGTGCTTATATTGTCCTTTGATGGTCTAGGTTTGTGTCTCTTCTCTCCGTTTCTTATCGACTTGTACTCCTACTTAATATCTTTCTGTCTCAGGATATAATACCTATTGCTCCCAACTTACTGTTACTGCTGACTTGTATTATATTATACATACACAAATCTTTCCATTTTTTTATCTTTATACCTTCAACATTTTCATATATAGTATTGACGCATAACATTTACATATTTAGTATTAACAACTAAGCTACTGAAGTCAAGCATGATATCATTTTTAGTACCAATTTTTTTTTCTTAATACACTAAATGAGTTTCATATTTTTTGATATACCTCCTTTGTGTCTGTCCAATGTTTTATTAATACTGACCATTTCTTCTTCGTGTAACCGTTATCTTTATTTCTCATTCTGTTTGTCAGTGCATCTAATTCTAACATGTCTAGAAGTTTATCTTTCCATTCCTCAACTGTCGGTATTTCCTTCAATTTCCATTTCCTAGCCAATACCAATCTTGCTGATGTTATCATATATAATATAATCTTCCAGTATAATTTTTCTTCATTTCTATTTAAACCTTTTATTATATTTAGCAGATATAGTTCAGGATTGAATTCTAAGTTAACTTTCAAAATCTGGTTTATATTATCATATACTTTTTCCCAATATTTTTTGATTAGCTTACAGTTCCACCACATGTGAATTAATGAGCCACAAGTTTCCCCACATTTCCAGCATAAATTACTCAGCTTACTGTTCATCTTGTTTAATCTCACCGGGGTGTAATACCACCTGTGGGAGATTTTTATGTAATTCTCTTTCAATTTCTGACATGCTCTAAATGACATAGATCTTTTCCTTACTAGCTCCCAGTCTTCTAGTTGTATACTATGACCTATATCATTAGCCCATTTCCCCATGTAGTCCTTTACATTATCTAACTCTAATTTCCTGGTAAGTAGTAATTCGTAAAGTTTTGAAATCTGTTTTTTCCTCTTTGGATCTCGGAGAAGTTTATCTAGGTCATTTAAATCTGTTTGTATCCCCTCCTTGTTTACGTCCTCTTTGTATCTTTCGTTCAGTTGGTAATATGTAAACCAATTAACGTTGTATTTTCTTTGTAGTTGTTCTCTCGTTTTTAATTTTAGGTTTTTCCCTCCATCCTCTCCCTCTTCTGTTATATCTGAGTACCTTAACCATATTTCTGTATTCTTCCCTCTTAACATGAATGCTTCTTGAGGAGAAGTCCAGATTGGTATTTTATAATAGAATCTATCTTTAACCTTTTCCCACACTTTTAAGAGACCCCTCCTTATACAGTGATTTAGAAAATCCCTGTTTATTTTTTCTTTGTTGTATATCAAGTACGCATGCCAACCATATCTTGCATCGTGTCCTTCTACATTCAATATACTTTCATTATCTAAATTGATCCAGTCTTTCAGCCATGTTAGAGCCGCTGCTTCGTAGTAGGATCTAATATCTGGTAACCCACACCCTCCTCTTTCTTTCTTGTCTATTAGATAATACCATTTAATTCTTGGTTTTTTCTTTTCCCAAATAAATCGCTTCATCTCTTTTTCCCAGTTTTCAAAAATCTTTTCGTTCTTTATTATTGGGAGATTTTGAAAGAGAAAAAGTAATCTTGGTAAGATTACCATTTTTATTGCTGCTATCTTTCCTAAAATGATAAACTTAATCTGCTCCACCTTTCCATATCTTTTTTGATTTCTCTCCATACTTCACCATAGTTGTTATCGAATAAATCCCCGTTTCTTTTGGAAACCCATATGCCTAAGTATCTTACTTTACTTCTTATTTGACACTCTGATTTATATTCCAGCTCCTGTTCGTCTATTTTAGTCATGTTCTTTGTCAATATCATTGTTTTTTTCCTTATTTAGCTTAAACCCTGACAACTCTCCAAATTGTGATATTGATTTTAAAATTTCTGTTATCTGATTCATTCGGTTTTCCATTAAAATTACCAGGTCATCTGCGAAAGCTTTCAGCTTATACACATGACCTTTTATTTTAACTCCTGGTATATCCCCGTTTGATCTTATGCTATTGTTCAGAACTTCCAAAACTATTATGAATAATAATGGTGACAAGGGACAGCCTTGTCTTGTCCCTTTCTTGATATTAAAGCTCTCAGTTTTTTCACCATTAATGATTAGCTGGGCAGTTTGTTCTTTGTATAACCATTGAATCCTTTTCCTAAATTTCTCGCCCATCCCCATCCTTTTTAAGACTTCCGTCATGAAGTCCCAGTTGACATTGTCGAACGCTTTCTCCGCGTCGACAAACATCAACCCCAATTTTTTTCATTGTGTATTTCAAAATACTCTATCAAATCCAAAATGAATCTCGTATTCTGATTTAATTGTCTTTCTGGTAAAAATCCTTTCTGGTCTTCATGAATTACTTCTTTCAGAACTTTCTTTAGTCTCTCTGCCAGGATTGTTGTATACATCTTATAGTCCAGGTTGAGCAGTGAGATGGGACGATAATTTGAAATTTCCAAATTATCCTTCCCTTCTTTCGGTATTATTGTTATGTTTGCGTTTGTCCATGATTTGGGAATCCCATTTTTGTCAATATCATTAAAGATACGATAAAGAGGTAAGCTTAGTTCGTCCTCCAATTTCTTATAGAATAGGGCAGTATATCCATCAGGGCCTGGCGCTTTATTAATTTTTAATCTTTTAATGGCTGACGTAATTTCTTGCATAGAAATTGATGCATCCAATGTCTTGACCTGTTCTTCATTTACTTTTGAAAATGATTGTTTATCTAGGAATTCCTTCATTTTTACTGCGAAGTGTTCTTTTGTTTCATTTTGGTTATATAGATTAACATAGAAGTCTTTAAATAGTTGTTTTATTTCTTCTGATCTCGTTATTATTTGTTCTTTCTTCCTAATTTGTGTAACTAATTTCTTTTCAGATTCCTTCTTTAACCTAAAGGACAGCCACCTGCCCATTTTATTCGCGTGTTCAAAGTTTTGCTGTCTCATCCTTTTTAAATTTCTTTCTATGTTTGGCATGTTTTCCAGGTTTATCTGTGTTTGAATCAGTTTTATTTGCTGTATTATCTTTGTACTTTGTGGATTTTCCCTGAGTTCTTGTTCTTTTTTCCTTAATTCCTTATTTAGGAAGTGAAACCTTTCCGAGTGTTGTTTTTTCTTTTCCTTCCCTCTTTTAATTAATAATCCTCTAAACACAGCCTTCCCTGCATCCCAAACCATCCTACTCTGGCATTCTCCTGTATCGTTTTCCAGAAAGTATTGTTTTACCTCCTTTTTCAGATTTTTTACGAAGTCTTCATCTTTCAGGAGGTTTTCATTTAACCTCCAATTGAAAACTCTCTTCCTTGTCTTCAGAGAAATCTTGATTGGATTGTGATCAGATGTTATTTTTGCGAGAATCTCCATATCCTCAATTTGGGTGATTAACTTCTTAGACACCAAACACGTGTCTATCCGCGACATGGATTTATATCTTTCCGAGTAGAAGGTATAACCGGCTTCCTTTTTATATTTAGTGCTCCAAACGTCTTCTAGGACCATTTCTTCCATCATATTAAAGAAGCTTCTTGGAAGTTTCCCCTGTCCTTTCCTTTTCCCTTTTCCCGATCTATCCCTTGTTGTATTTATCACTCCATTGAAATCGTCCAGGATGATCAGATTTTCTTTCTCATAATCTCTTACTAGATCTTTCAAGTTCTTATAAAATTTTTCTTGTTTTAAGTTTGGTGCGTAGATCCCCACTATTATAATTTTCAATTCTTGTAAATTCACTTCTACTCCTATTATCTGGCCATCTTTGTCTTTAAATAATTCTTTGGCATTGTATTTTGAATTTATATAAAGCGCTATCCCTCTCTTCTTCTTCTTTTCGTGTGCTGAATAGAATAATTGTCCTAATTTCTTATTTTTCAAAAATCTCATATCATTTTGTTTTATTTTAGTCTCTTGCAGACACACAATATCATTTCTTCGTTTCCCTAAATGATGGAATACCTGTCTCCTTTTAAATTCAGAGTTTAGTCCTTTAACATTCCAAGAGGTAACATTACATGTCATTTTCTATTGTTATTGTATTTCTTTCTGATTCTTCTTCCTCTGCTGGTTCTCTCTCTTTATCCAACTGGGTCTCTTCTTCTGGTTCGGTTGGTTCCAACGCTTCTTCTGAGTCTTCTACTTCTTCTGTCTCTTCACCATCTTTTTGTCTGTGTGTTTTCCGTACTAATTCACCTTTTTTCGTCACCTTTCTTTTCCTTATATTTCTTTCATCTTTTTTCTCTGTCCTCATCTTCTTCTTTTCTTTCCCATTCCCTCCTAGGTTTCTCTTTTCCAAAACTAATACAGAATTCTCTAGCCTTCTCAATCGAGTCCACTTTATGTCTTTTCTTTTTATATGTAAATGAGATCCCTTCTATCCTCTCCCATTTGTAATTGATCCCATTTTTCATTAGTAGTTCTGTGATTTCTTTATATTCCTGTCTTTTTTTCAATATAGGTATAGGGATATCCTTAAATATTTTGATTTCTTGCTCTTCAATTTTTAGACTTTCTTCATAGCTTCTTTGTAAGATCTTATCTCTAATTTTCAGTTTGTTGAAAGAGATAACTATATCTCTAGGTAACTTCCTCTCCCTCGCTATCTTTGAGTTAATTCTAAAGATCTTTTCTGTCTCCTCATCCACATAATCCTCTGGCAGATCTGCGAAGTTTGCTAGTGCTGGAATCACCCTTTCAAATAAATTTTCATCAAACTTTTCAGATAAGCCTCTAAGCTTTAAACATTTATCCCTATACCTTAATTCGTGATTTAAGGTTAATAACTCTCCTCTTTCTTGCTGTGTTTTTATCTTGTTAGTCATTTCTTCTGTTTCCTTAGATTTGTCTTTTAGCTTATCTATTTCTGTTTTCATTCCTTCCAGATCTTTGTTTATCTTATCTATCTTTTTTCCCAATATTTCTGCTTCTTTTCTATAATCTTGTTTGATTTCTTTCCTTATGTCTTTCAATTCATTCCTTATTTCCTGTTTGAAGCTTCTGAGTTCTGTTCTGAGTTCTTCTAATATCAAACCGTGTATTTCTGGAATTTTTTGGGTTTCCAACGATCCTCTTCTAGATGTAGAAATTTGTGCTTGTTGAGTTGCTGTGGCCTTTCTGGTACTGTAAGCCATCTTTATTCTTTCTTTTATTTCAGGGTCTTTATATAATTTTAACTTCCTGTTCTTTATCTCTCTTCTTTCTTTTTCCTTTTCTTTTCCTTTTCTCTTTATTATTTGTTTTCTCTTTATTATTTATATTTCTTAATTATTTATTTGTTTGTTATTTGTTTATTAATATCTAATAATTAAGTATTTATTATCAATTTCCCCTCTAACAACCCTTATATTCTTCTTATCTTTCACTCTCTCTAACCTCCTTTGAGGTAACCTATATCACTAGAATACAATACAGTACAATAGAGTGCAATACAGTTCAATTATAATGTACTTATATACTTTCGTTATAGTTGTATTATAATACAGTTGTAATATAATTCATCACTTATCAAAAGTATCACCATACAATATATCTTATTATTTAATATAATGTCTTAGAATGGTATCTAGTATATATGTTGATTCCCAATAGATGCCCAATATGGTATATAACTTATGTATATGTAGTACTGTTCAATAGTAGCTCACAGAAGAAGGAAAAAAGAAAAAGAAAAAAAGAAAAGAAAAAAGAAAGAGAAAAAAAAGAAGAAAAGAAGAATAGGGAGAGAGAAATATAGTATACTGCTCACACGAGTCAATATTTTTTTTTCTAATCACCTTACACTATATGAGTTCTCAATTACTATAGTGCTTACTCAATTACACAGTTTACGTTGTCAGTTGCTATGATATTGACTCTCCACCTCCTATACCTCCTCTTTACCTTATTACCTTACTACCTCTTTCACTTTTAACTTCTGTCTCACTTTCTCTCTCTTTAGCTCTTTCCCCCCTTCCTTTTCTTTCCCTCCTCCAATTGTTTCGTTACCACTGCAGTTTTCTCCCTTTTCTTTCCCCCTTCACATCCCAAACTAACATCCACTAAGACCAGTTTCTTCCTCTTCTTCCAGCTGAGTCAAATCCAATGTCCGTATCCGAACCAAGTCTCCAGGTGTTCCCTAGTTGATCTTAATTGTGCGTTTCAGGTTCTTCAGTTCTCTTTCTGACTAAGAGCTCTCCGTTTTTATTTTTTGTATTCCCCAGGCACTTTGACTTCAGTGTAATAGTTCACAAACACAATTCAAGTTTTTTTTTTTTTGATGCTCAAAATTCAAAAATTGTAAAGTTGGGAGTCAACAAACTCTGTCTTTTTATACCTTTTCTAATGTGTTCCTTCAAATCAGCTCTATGGAGCACCCCTGGCGCAGAGGGGAAAAAAAAACCATTCAAAGTTAACTCCAACAGTGTCAATTCAGGCTCCTCTTCCAACACAATACACAGGCAAAAACAAACGCCAACTCCACCAGAAATTAAATCTCTTCTTTACTTACTTTACTTTTCTCTTCTTTGCTCAAATCTCAAAGCCTCAAAGCTCTCGTGTTTAGTGTCTTATCGTCCTCTTTCGCTCTTCACTTCTCCGTTTCTCTCCTTCCCTCTTTCTCTCCCTCTTTGTCTCTTGCTCCCTTTCTCTTCCGTTTGAGACTTTGTACATTAAGAGGGCCCGAGTCTATTCTGTTCCACTTGTTTTCTCCTACTCTATTCCTCGTTGAATATCTCAAGTTTGTTTTTCTCTTTAAGTTGTGCGGTTGGGCTGTAGTCTTTATGACTTCTCCTGCGGTGGGGGGAATGCCCTGCACAGATGTCTTGCTCCGTTCGGTCGAGAAACCTCCGCTTCTCCCCGTTCCGAGCCGGACACCCACCTCTTCGGGCTACCTAGCCCCCTGCTCTTCCCAGAGCTTGGGTCCCCCAATCGAATCAAAGGGAACACCCGCAGCAGTTGACCGCCGCCAGCGCTGCTCGAATCAAAGGGAAAACCCGCCGCAGTTGACCGGAACGCCCGGAGCTCCCGTGTCTAGCATCCGGTGCCTCCCGCTCTCAACCGGAAGTAGCCTCTTAGACAACATCTTGATATGCTAGCCAGCTGTGTTTAGCCAGCTCACTGCTGGCCCCTGCAGGCAGTAACACATTATACCATGCCAGCTCTTTACATTATACAGTAAATTCACCATTGATTGCACATCCCATCACCGGGACAATTCTTTACTTTTATGTATGGTGGCAAATAGTAGCCCATGAGAATCACAGACCAAAGCATCTGGAGGGAAACAACTTGGGAAAGTTTAGCCTTTCTGGCCACACAGAGTAGACAGCCATTTGTCCAAAGAGGCTTACAAACATCCAATTTATTTTATATGCAAGTCATCTTGAGTCCCAACTTCAGGGAAAGGTCAGGATTAAATAAAAACAATACAATACATTTCTTGGTATTCAGTGAAATAATGCTTCTTCAGTTAGTATGTCAAATAAAATAATGTGATATTGAATTATTTAATTCTACATTAGATCTATTTAAGCTAAGGCCCTCACAAGTATTTGTATTACTATATTCTACACTTATGTGGGAAGAAAAATAACTTGGTGGTAGAGATCACAGTTTCTACATATGGGATTTCAAATTAAACATCTAAGAGCTCCATGGTCAAAAGATCTCAGATGCAGGGCTGACAAAGATGTTGCTTAAAATATTGAAGAGTAATTCAAAATTCGTGTAGAAAGATCTGAGCTATATTCTCTTTTATTTTCTTAGCAAAATAAGTAGACTATGAAAGGTGGCTGAGAATAGTTGCAGGTGATCAAGATTTATTTCATGCAGAAGCAGAAGAAAATGTTATCGTTCATGACTTATTTTGTGCCATATTTGCACAATTTTTCTGTACAAAAATGCTGTTTTCTGCTTAATTTTTTTAAAAATTTTATGCAGCGTATGAAACATTTTTTTATTTTTTATTTTTTTTTGGCCATTTTCAAATATTCTTTCCATCCCTACTCTTAGAGGACAACCAAAATGATCAACCCTCGGGAAGCCAAACCGTATAAGGAATGGCTGAGAGAGTTGGGTAGTTTTAACCTCAAGAAGATACGATTGAGAGGTGATATAATAACTGTTTTCAAATATCTGAAGGGTTGTTCCATGGCAGATGGAGTGGGTTTATTTTCTGCTGTTCCAGAGAGTAGATTGATTCATAAAGTCAATTGACAAGAAAGGAGATTTCAGGTAAACATTAGGAAGAACTTCCTGATGGCAATAGCTATGTGACAGTGGAATAGACTCCTTCAGAAGGTGGTGGACTCTTCTTTGTTGATTTAAGTAGAGATTGGAACCCACTTCTAAGGTACTCTTTAGAAATGGATTCTTGAACTGGCAGGTGATTGCATTAGATGGCTCTACTCCCTTCCAACTCTATGATTCTATGATTGTGTTTCCTCAGTGGCCTTTCCAGCTGGTCACTAGAAGAAACAATGGTTTTGAGAATTGGTACCAAGTGCCATATCACACTAAAGAAAGTGCTAAAATATACATTATTTATTTCTCACCCCAGTTTTGGAGGAAGGTTCTTGATTTTTTTTAATTGCCAAAGAGAAATGGCAAATTTTAGAGACTTCTGCAAAAATTATTTAGAGCTTCCTTTTGAATGTGACCCTTCACCCCAATACCTTTTGAAAATTTCATAGTTTTTTTTTTTTAAAAAAAATGTTGGTTGGCATTTGTCACTGTAAAGAAAATCCATGTACTCTTGAAAATTTAGGGAAAAAATCTGCCATTCATGAGCATAGTAAATAGCCATGAGTTCAATCATGTACTAGCGATTAAATGCCCATATCTCCTGAAGATATTTATTTCAATTGTTTTTTAAACTCCAATATTTTTTTTTCTTCAAGACAGCATGGAACAAGAAAAGCTTAATGTATACATTGACAAATGAACTGTTAAGATGCTTAGTGAATGTATTGCTATTCCCATTCCATTCATTGTAGCTTGAAGTTTGTTAATACCTCATTCAGTACTGTTTTTGATTCTGAATAATTTTGTTTTAATGCATGAAACATGGTACCCCCTTTTAAAGTTAGCATATATTTAGGGAGAAGCATAGATTCTGTCAAAACCTGAAATTGATGGATCACACATCCAAAAATATGCATAATGTGATGAGAAAGAAAATTCCAGAGCCAGCTCTCCTATAATTAAGAGTGCTTTTCTTAGCAAAAAGGAAAGATTTGCATAACATTTGTCATGTCTACTTAGCTTGGAATTAATCAGATATGGCGAGTAAAGCAGGTGACTCTTTTGCTCTTGCAAAAGGAAAGAAAGAAAGAGAGTCATGAACTGAGATTCTGGATTGGTGGGAATATTTGAAGAAACAACAATAACAACCCTACTTCCTCATCAGACTTTAATAAAAATAACCAATAAAACACTACTGAAATTAATATTGAAAAGAGTTGAATGTACTGGAAACAAAACTAGAAAGGGCTATAGTCTATACTGACAGGATGAGAAAAGAACAGAAAAAGGCATCACAAGAAACATACAGTGGCGGTCAAAAAAGAATGGCACACATTTTGTTCCCCTTTCCCCACATACACATAAAATTTATCAGCTCACTGACATGATGAACCCTGTGTAACAAATCTCAGTTTAACAACCCATAGTTTGTTTAGACAAGAATGTCTTCATCCTTCCCTCCACCCTTCCTCTCCCCTTGTTCATTGTTCCTCAGTGTGCTTCATTATACCAAGAAAGGACCAAGCATTGGGATAGGATACATCCTAAGGATAATATGTGGGTGTATTTTTGACAGCAGTAGAGCTAAATTAGGTCATTGGTTGAATAATCATTTGTATCACTGAATGAATCCCTGAGAGAATTCTGAAGGATCTGTGCATCTTTCAATGAATACCATCCTAATTAGTCTGCCACCCACAGCGAAGTTATGATGAGTCAGAAATGATCTGAGCTTTTACGGGGTGACCTTGACTAGGGAAATATAACAATCCCTCCCATTACCAAAAGTCCATCTGTGTCCAGACTAGTGAAGAGAACAACAACAAAAAAATCATTGAATGACCAAGATAGGCTCATGATTACAATGATGGCCAATATATCCTAAATCATATATTAGTGGGGGTTTCAACATGACTGCTGAAATCTCTTACACCATCAACTGGGATCTGAGACTATGGTACATGAGGAATAAATCCACCCTGGTAGAATTTTTATATTATATTTTTATATTCCCCAGTGCACTTTTTCCCAGACTGGATGGTCACTGAGAATGTTTTTTGTACCAGAACCATCCAATAAAATATATATATTTTAAATGTGTGGAAATAAAACATCATCACATTTTTTTTAAATGGCATAAATATGCTTTAGTTGATAGGAGAGGAGAAATGTGCACAATTTTGAAAATATGTACAAAAATGTATACTTTACCACCTGGATGGATTTTGTACTGAATGTTCTCCCCCAAGCAGCTCACTTGTAACATGTTATCTTTTTTTTTTTTTTTTTTTTTTTGCACCAAGCGTGGACATTTTAGTCTAGATTTTATAGTAGATTTGACATTTTAGAGTCCCTATTAACTGACTGTTTATTCCCTGCACAGGGGATTGTTGGTTGTTATTCACTGTTTACTACAAAGTAAATTCAGTTTATTGTGAGCTAAATTAGGGCTGAGAATCATGCAGCACCGCAAACACAGTTGAATGGCAAGTCCCAGCAGCCCTAGCTGGCATACCCACTGGTGGAAACTAGAGAGAGCTGCAGTCCAAGAACATCTGGAGGGCTACATGATTCCATCCCCTGAGCTAAATCTGATCATACCTAGAATAGATCCACTGAATCAGTCGGGATGAGTAAGTCAACACTTAGTCAGGCCCACTGATTCAGCCTTCAATTCAACATCCCTTCAGGGTTGCATAAAAACCTGCATGTGAAGCTTACACTACGCTGGCCCATATCCCACCCTCGGGCTTACTTTAAAGCCTGGAAGCTGCTTCACACAGGCATTCCGTGCTTCAACATGAGCAGGAAGGATCAGAGAAGGTCTGGCTAGCCCTCTCCACTCACAAGCTGGATACACAATGATGACATCAGTGCTGAGATCCACAGGAGTCCTCTTGAGGTGTCAGCACTTCTGTAATCACTGTGTATCTGTTTTGGGGCTAAGGATTGTCAGATCTTCCTGCTCATGCCAAAGCATGGAATGACTGCATAAGTCAGATTTGGGGCTTTAAAGTAGGTCAACAGGGAGGCTTTGGGTGCTGTGTGATGAGGACAGAAATACCAATCTCTGCAGCACCCAAAAAAGAACATACACACCTATATGATACACAATTGAAGATCTCTCTTTCTCAGTCTGTACCAAGATGCTATGCCAGTTTTGCATAGCTGTTACATGACACAAATACTGATTAAAAGATCGAACCTGGGAATTCAACAATAACGAGTGCTAGGCCCATATTAGTTATTTTGGGACCCATTTGGGAATATGCACCAGGACTATTGTTGAATGGCTAAGCAAGAAGGGCCTGATGCCAATGTTGTTTGGGGAGGATCGTGACCCCCCCTCCACATATCCTTGTCATTCATTTGGGCAGCAATGACTTGGGAATGTTGAAGGGTAAGGCACTTCATGTCATGAGGTTGATTAAGGGTAACTGGCCTGAGGTGGAGATTATGTGGCCCACCATGCTGCTTTGGCAGTTGTGGTGGGGAAAAGGAAACCCATGTCTAATTGATAGAACCTGTCATAGAGTGAACCAGGAGATATGCAATGCCCTGGCAAAGGGGCTGGGTTACCATTTGCTACACCCAGAAATTGTTTTCTAGAAACTTGAGCTCTGCAATGTGGACAGTGTACACTTGCCTGAGTCAGGGAATAGTCTTTTCTTGGGGAGTCTGCAATTGGGCATGAGGGACCTTTTGGCCAGCATGGTGGGGGATAGGGGCTAAGCAGACACTTGCCCTTTATTTGTCGCAGTTAGTCGGGGGGGGGGGAGATGTCAGTTATTGGTGAACATCTATGGCACCCTTTTGGTGAAGGAGAGGTCTGGAACTGCCTCTTTATGTCCTGTCACTAAGCGGATGGGGGAAGGAGACTTTCCTAAAGTGGCCAATTCTAGAACCCATCTCTCTGTGTTTAGTCTTGTTATTTCCCGGGCTGCTCAGCAATAATCATTCCCCCTTAAAATTCCCTTATGATGAATGTTGCTTTTCTTCATCAAACATGCCTTCAATCCTTTCTGGGCTGTTAATGCTCTTTCAGCTCAGTCTAACCTGTTTTTATCCAATACCTTAAAACAAAGCACTGGTAGAGTGCTTAAAGAGGATATGTGAGTTGTCTTATTGACAACTTGCTTCAAAACATCCAGATAGCATTCATGATCTTGGCTCTTCTTCAGGAAACATTAAATCTTTAATCTTGCTTTAAGGTTTATAGTACCAGCCCAAACATCAGAATATCCATTATACTCTGTCTAAAGAATATTATATACACTGATCTAAAATGCAATACCTCCTCATTGTTATCACTGCAATTTCTAAAATCATATCAAATTTGAATCCATTTCCTTCACTAAAAGTAAAGTCTTTTGATAGCTATGATTTTACAACATGCTCCTTTTAATATTCAGGCTGATGGAGTAAAACTTTTAGTGTATGTCAGTCTTTCAAAGATGAGACCTCATTTTCTCGAATGCACAAACAAGGTGTAAAATGGTATACGAACCACACAGGAATAATCATTTCCCCATTTTTGGAATAGGGATGCTTAGTAATTAGTCTGATGTAATATAAATGTGGATGGCCTCTCTCTCTCTCTCTCTCTCTCTGTGTGTGTGTGTGTGTAAGCTTATGATGAGTGTTCAATAAATCATGTGCATCTTCTCATACGAAATGTATTTCTCCATAACATGCTTTGCAATAAACAAATTATAAATCAATAAAGAGAAATAAACTCCATAATTCTGCTCCACATAGAGATAGTGTTACAGCAAGTGATGGGGAAAAAATGGAAGGGGGTATAATTACATTTAACCACAGTTATATAGATCCCTGTGTATTCTGCAACATATTCTCTTTTCACTTGTGAGCTTCTCCCCACTGAATTAAATCCTGTGCCTTTGGAAGTGGTGAATTTCTGCCACCTGGCTCTGTCGGGTGTGTCTTTGTAGATGGCAAATGACTGCCATCCAGATGTCATTGCACAAATGGGAAAAAGGAATAGTCTTTGCCCCACAGACATCGCTCATAAATATCCTGGCAGAGGTTTATGCTGCAACAGAGAGCAGAGATTTATGCTGCATGAGTGCCCTATAGGATCTTGGTCCTGCTGTTTATCTTCTCTCCATGTTCAATTAGGAAAAGATACTTCTGCTATCTGGGCCAACTTCCAGTCAGATGTTCTTCTTTGACAATATTATAAAGTGAGACTCCTCTAATACACCCTTTCCCTTAACTTAATGTGAGGGCAGCAAGACACTTGCAATGCATAATGTGGTATTACCTCTGTAGTGTTTCCAGAAAGATAGGGTGAAGGTGGCTCCTCTTGGTGCATCTTGATTTTCTATATATCTACGGAGCAGTGTTTAGGGACTCTAGCAAGAAATGGCCCCAGGCTTACCTGGGAGCCCATTTTGTAGACTATGGAGATTTTCACACAGGGAAATTATTCCCCAGGGAGATTGGGACAGAAACAGGACTGTTCAAGTAGCAGTGCCCCATTTTGCATGCCCCCTTCCTTCTCGCAATCTCCCATTATCTTCCCTCCATGCTTCCATTTCTCTCTGGGTAAGTTCTGTGATTTTTTTACTAATGAAGAACGTTTGTTAGTAAAAAATCATGGAACTTACCGGGAGAGAAATGGAAGTGAGAAGGAAGAGGGTGTGCAAAACGGGGGTGCTGCTACTGGAATAGCCCCTTTTCTGTCCCGATCTCCCTGGGGAATAATTTCCCCATGTGAAAATCTCCTGTGATAGAGTGAGGGGGAAATGGAGGCTTGGCAGCTTCTTTCCCTTGCCTTGGTATCTCTTGCCTATGGTGCTGTGAGGTTTCCAAGAGCTCAGTCTAAGAGCAGGAGAACTGGCCAGTCACAGACAGCTGAGCTGGCTGCAAGGGTGGGCAGCCCCAGACAGACATTTAGGCTTCCCTCAGGTCTGCTTGGGAAGCATAAAACTGCAGACCCACTCACTTCAACTTAATTCCACAGATGGCTAGAGTATTTTATTGGGACTTTGGAGAAACAGGTTCTAGTCCCCACTGAGCCATGAAACTTACTGGATTACCTTTGCCAGTCACTCACATTCAGCCACACCTTGTTGTTGATTTTGTTGTTGTTGTGTGCCTTCTAGTCACTCCAATTTATGGAGACTCTAAGGCAAACCTATCATGGGTTTCTCTTGGCAAGATTTGTTCAGAGGAGGTTTGCCTTTGCCTTCCTCTCAGGCTGAGAAAACATGACATGCCCAAGGTCACCCAGTGGGTTTGATGGGTGATTGGGGGGTTCAAACCTTGGTCCATTGTTATAGTCCATTGCTCAAACCACTACACTATGCTACCTTACATGATATTATCATAATAAAGCAGGAAGAAGTAAAGCCTGTTTGAGTCCACTGAAGGAATGGTGGGGTATAAATGCAGTTGACAAAGCAAAAAATATTTCTGAATTACTCATTCCCCAAAAAGCCTCAGAGTAAATGTCAGACACTTATAATTGATTTCTTTTTAAAACACACACACACAGTTGTTGCACATAGCCCATGTGTGTTGGCTCACCTAAAAACTCATGCCAGGGATTAGCTTATGTACATCTTTGTTTACCATGTTGGCTCTAAATGCTACAGTAAAAATTCTGTTGCCAGTCACACTTTTAATGGACTTCTCTAGTAGTCCAAAGAGAGGCATGTCATGTAAAACATATTTATTTAGAAGCATGACTGTGGGGAAGAAAGCAAGGACAATCTACATCTTAGAAAAATTTTATAACCCTCATGAATTCTGCACAAGTGAAAAAAAAATATCTTCACAATGAGCCCTTCAGCGCTGACACTAGTGAAGAAGGAGAAGGAGAAGAGAACACACAACAACCAAACACTGCTTTCCAGAATATTTGTTTTCATGTCTGGAGACCTAAAGACAGCAATGCCCTGAAACTTCAGATATCACCCTGAGACTAAGTAAGCAGAGGCACTAAAGTACAGGCCAATTTATTTTTATTTTTTAAAAAATAAACCCTGCTGCTTATTATTTTTAACTGTATGTTTTAAACTGTTTTAAACACTGGAGATGATTTTATTCTGTTTGAAATATTGTTCTTTTGTGTATTTTAACTATGCTGTGTGCCTTCAAGTTATTTCCTACTTGTGGTGACCGTAAGGTGAGCCTTTCATAGGGTTTTCTGAGGCTGAGAGTATCTGACTTGCCCAACGTCACCCAGTGAGTTTTTCATGGCTGAGCAGAGATCTGAACCCTGGTCTACAGAGTTGTAGTCCACCACTCAAACCATTATCCCACACTGGCTATAGGGTGTATAAAATTGTAAGAGGCCTTGAAACCTGGTGTTGAGAATAAAAATAATGATGATGGCCAAGATCCCGTTGGAGCTTTATATCTGTGGGAATTAGAACTGGGCAGTTCTGTAATGACCATATCCAGTAAAGGGCTGAGGTTGCATTACAAAGTAGGGGAGCCAACAAAATGACCAATATGCATTGGGACTGATTTATGATGTGACCCACAAACATCAGAACTGATGCTCATCATTCCTATTGTGTATTGGGACACTAGTTAGGGTGTGCCGATGTGTATTAGGATACTTTTGCTAGTGTCCCATTATGTAGCTGCACCATTCACAGGGTTTCTTCACGCCTCTGCTACATAGCTAAGAATATGGAAAGTTATGTAATATATACCGTGTTATTATTTTATTATTATTTTGTTCATTTATATCCCATCGTTCTGATAATGAGACTCAACGTGGCTAACAACATACAATCAGCCCCCCATATCCACTGATTCTGTATTCATGGATTCCATCATCCATAGCTTGAAAATATTCCTCAAAAATATAGATTTCAAAAAGCATACTATGATTTTGCCATTTTATATAAGCAACACCATGTTACTATACCATCGTATATAATGAGACTTGAGCATCTATGGATTTTGGTATCCATTAGGGGTCTTGGAACGAAACCCCAGTGGATACCAAGGGACCACTGTATTTAAAACAATACAAATTAAAAAGCAGTACATTAACATTAATAACAGTATAAATATATATTTTTTAAAAAATAAACAATTTATGAAGTGAAAATATTAAACAGTAAAAATATTAAAATGGATTAAAAGACCTTAAAACAACATTTCACAGCATTAAAATTCCAACCCTAGTCAGTTTATAAAAGCCTGACAGCACAAAATGTTTTGACCTGCTGATGGAAGGAGAACAAGGATCATAGAATCATAGAATCATAGAATTGCAGAGTTGGAAGAGACCACGAGGGCCATCCAGTCCAACCCCCCTGCCACGCAGGAAATCACAATCAAAGCATCCCCGACAGATGGCCATCCAGCCTCTGTTTAAAGACCTCCAAGGAAGGAGACCCCACCACGCTCCGAGGGAGTGCGTTCCACTGCCGAACAGCTCTTACTGTCAAAAAGTTCCTCCTAATGTTGAGGTGGAATCTCTGTTCCTGGAGCTTGCACCCATTGCTCCGTGTTCCAGTCTCTGGAGCAGCAGAAAACAAGCCTGCTCCATCCTCAGCGTGACATCCCTTCAAATACTTAAACAGGGCTATCATATCGCCTCTAAACCGTCTTTTTTCCAGGCTAAACATACCCAGCTCCCTAAGTCTCTCCTCATAAGGCATTGTTTCCAGTCCTTTCACCATTTTAGTTGCCCTTCTCTGGACACGCTCCAATTTGTCAATATCCTTTCTGAATTGTGGTGCCCAGAACTGGACACAGTATTCTAAGTGAGGTCTGACCAAGGCAGAATAGAGTGGCACTATTACTTCCCTTGATCTAGACACTATACTTCTATTGATACAGCCCAAAATTGCATTGGCCTTTTTAGCTGCCGCATCACACTGTTGGCTCATGTTCAACTTGTGGTCTACTAGGACTCCTAGATCCCTTTCGCACGTAGTCTCATTCAGCCAGGTCTCTCCCATCCTATATTTATGCATTTCATTTTTCCGCCCTAAATGCAGTACTTTACATTTCTCCGTATTGAATTTCATTTTGTTAGCTTTGGCCCAGCTCTCCAGTCTATCCAGGTCATTCTGAATTTTGATCCTGTCCTCTAGGGTATTAGCTACTCCTCCCAATTTGGTGTCATCTGCAAATTTGATAAGTATGCCCCTAATTCCCTCATCTAAGTCATTGATAAAGATGTTGAATAGCACTGGGCCCAGGACAGAACCCTGTGGCACCCCACTGGTCACATCCTTCCAAGACGAAGAGGAGCCACTGCAGAGCACCCTTTGGGTTCGGCCGGTCAACCAATTACAAATCCATTGAACAGTTAACTTGTGGCCATCCTGGTCTCTCTAGGGAGGGTGGGAGCAGCCACCAAGAAGACCTGTGATAGATGATTCCAAACAATGTCAGTGACAACAATAGAAACCACAAATTGGTCTAGTCCTAAATTGTTTTCATAAATATCTGGAAGATATGGGATAGAATAGAATTTGAATTTTTTTCCTGAATGACTAGTCTGGGGCTGTTCATAATGATGTTATGTTCATAATGATTTAAACTGGCACCCTTTTTCAGCAATTAAAGGAGGGGAGAGAAAGAACAAGACAGACATACACTGGTATTATATTATCTCACGTGATTCTAAGCATCAAAGATCTTCTAACAAAAGTAAAACATATTCTTGAAGGTTCAGTACAGAATAGCTCTTTACTCCAGAAGGTTAAATAGGATCTACAGTATATCACAAATATTAGTGTTGGAAATGTGTAGAGAGTAGACTATTTCAATGTTTGGTAGGCACAGAATAGAACTCCAAGAGTATAGCTTTAACTGAAATAATGAAGATGATGTAAGGTTACAATTTGGATTTTTTGTACTTTTCCTGGGTTGCCTGGAAAAAGCTTAGATTTGTTGGTAATGTAAAACTAGTGATCAGCATCTCAAGTTTTGTCAGAACAGAAGTTCATCTAAGATGAGGACACCTAGAAGCAAAACTATATGAGACAGAGGGAGTCACATTAGTTTAGTTTACGTATGGGAGACTTTCTTTCTTTCTTTCTTTCTTTCTTTCTTTCTTTCTTTCAACAGGTGGCCATGGGTAAGGGGAGCTGAGGTTTAACCATCTACCTCATCTTACTTTATCATGGTCAGCAGTTTTAAGCAGTCTTCTTTGCTCATTTCTCTGTTAGCAAAGCAAGTCTGGAATAAAACCACTTGAAGTGATGTTGCACAAAGAGGTAAGACTAGGAGGGAAAACTCATCAACACTAAACATTACTCTTAAAAAAACAAAACCTAGAACATTATCCTCTGCTGTATTTATAAACATGACAACCATGTGGATAATAAATGTGTGTCCCCCTGTCTAGTTTACTTGGGCCTCAGATTTTTAAGTGTGAGGGAGTATGCATGGTACATATTGAAGGTAGGGGAAAGGTGTAGCAATCAGGTCAGTGGTAGAAGAATTTGAATAAACATTTTTGAAACAGGGTGGGAATTATTAATTATCCATGAGAGATGATTTACAGAGGTTCTGTCCATCTTTCCTTGCTATACATATCCTTTAAAATGGTCTTGTAAGTAATAATTCACCAGGTTATCAACGTAAGGTGAAGACATGAATGCTATACAATACAGTAGTTGGCTTTCCCCATATCCCTTTCTCCACAGGTGACTACCACAGAAGGTAGCAGTAGACTATTAAGCTTTAGAGGGCTTGAAGGCTTGTGTGGATTTTCTTGTATATCTGCAAGTAAGCCTTAATACATGGATGTACATTGCAAGAACTTTTATTCCTTATCTATAATATTATGTATAATATTAATTTTTTAAAATTTATTTACCAAATGTTACTATAGACAGAGAGTAACCCCACATATACATTATATTATATTATATTATATTATATTATTTATTTATTGGATTTGTATGCCGCCTTTCTTTCAGAATGAGACCCAAGGCAGCTCCCAATGGATGGATGGATGGATGGATAGATAGATAGATAGACAATCTATTTTATTTGTGGCCAAAACATGCTTTTGGTGTCAGTAACCTGGCCATGTAAACCAGCATAAAAAAACATATTTGTGGCTCATGAAGAAAAGGGAGGAGGAGAGGGAGAAGGAGCAGGAGGGGAAGATGGAGGAAGAGGAGGGGGTAAGGAAGGGGGGAAAAACAGTGCCTGTGTGGTACTTTTCTGATCGAGACTAGCTATATTCTACATTTTTGTGCTGTCATGTCCTAACAAACATTACTTCTGATGCTAGTGTCTGATAAAAATCATTAACTGCTAATCCTACACCGACAAGCTGACAGATTTCATTTTGTCTGATGTAAGTATCACCATTCTGTTTAATCTGCTGAATGACACTTAGAAAAGTTCCACTGAGAAATGCATTTTAATAAAATGAATGCAAGGCAAACGGGGTAAAAAAGCTCACACTTCATCTATGCCGCTAGGTAAATAATGTGTAATGCTTTTCAACTGATGAGGGAAATAAGCTTTCCTAAGCAAAGTGATTTAAACTTTCTTTTAAAATATTTTACAGGGGGGTGATATGCAGAATGCTGCTAAATCAAAATAAAAGTTAGAAAGCTTTCTAAGCATGCAAAACAAGACATAGGACATGTCACCAGTATGGAGGAAACTAATACTATACTGAAAAATTCTATCATAGCTTTCAACCTTTCCCATCCAATTCAATAGACTATATCAGATTAATTTTCATAGACAGGCTACAGGGTAACCTATATTACCACAGCTGTGAGGTAGTCAAGGAATATGTGTGTCTCAGTTTTTCATTATATATTCATCCCTAGCATACTGACTAGCTTTCTATGTACACTTCATTTAAAGCCTAGGGGAACATTAAATTTATAAGAAACCTACATGGGTTTTTTGTGAAAATTTCATCTAAGCATTGTTTCTCATGTAAAAAAGCTTTGTGACACACACAGTGTCTTTTGTGCAAAACAGAGTGTTCTGTGCAAAAATGTGTGTGTGGTTTTGTGCAAATGTAATTTTAGCAAGAAACAACCCAATATGCAATCCTTCCAAAGTAATTATAATCAAGAACTTTGTAAAAATGTTCATAATTTTACCAAGCTGAGAGGAAAATAAAAATAAAATGTGTGCCTTTATATGCAAGAATGAAATAAGAAAAGATGTCATGCCTTTTGAAGACATCATAAGCCACATCCTCCCAGAGACATTTTTGAGATGAAGAAGTGCAGTTAACCAGGGAGGCTGCAAAGTAATGAAGAAATTTGCCACAGAAAGAAAAACTACACACACAATCCCTCAGCCACCCCCAAGATAAGAAGAGCACTTCATAGCTTTTCTACATATTTTCTTCATCATGTTTTATTCAGAAGCATACTTCCTAATACTATTACTGTACTCACAATGCCACAGAGTAAAGCTAGAGATGTGACACTGAGTAGGATGTGAAATAGTGACCACATTGCAGTAGCAGTACAAGTGGTATAGTCCATAGAAATAAAGAAAGAAGCTATGCTACCACCACCACTAACAGCTAACACACATTGAAATCCTCTTAGTGCTATAAAGTGGTGTAGATGTGTAAAGTACTATTGCTTAACAATTTGTAAGCTGAAGAGCAGGGTATAAATATCTAAATAAATAAATAAAAATAAATAGTGGATATCAGCACTAAGAAATTTATATTTCCCCAAGACAAAGTGGTTGGAAGCCATCCCCTCCCTCTGCAATTGTTACCTGCCTCGACACTGCCCAGACTCATATCTATATTAATAATTGTCAATATTTAATAATCAGGTCAAATGTGGTCATCCATGCAGTGGGGCCATTAACATAAATCTGGGGAACTAGAAAAACCCAAAGACAAACATTGCTTAGTCAGGAATGTATTTAAGGGAGGCCACTTAAATTCTACATAAATGCTAATTTGCAAGGCAACTGAAGGCACTTACACATGTCTAATCCCATTTGCTAAGGCTGGCAACAAGAAACCTGTAAATGACCCTCATCAGTCCAACCTCACCCACAAAAGAAAGTTGCTTCCTCCCTTTCATTCGCAAAGTATTTAACCATTAAAATGCTATTAACATATCCAGAATGCCTTTGTTGCTCTCTAAGCAACACCACAAATATTGTCTTCTGCTCAAAACATCATGCCCAGAATGCAAACATTTACTATAAAACTTCCTTAGAAACTGTTTTCAGCATCTTTCAGCTCCTTCGCCTACATCCATGCTGCCGGTTTGCTGACTGACCCTCAGAGTGCCACTTTGAGACCACCACTCTGCTGGTTTCTTCCACAACCTCATCTCTACAGAAAAAGGGGTGTCACATCATCCACTGGAAACTTCCCTCACTATTCCTCTATCTCAATCTCTCTCACTTTATTCACTACTCTTTATGAATACTTGATGCCTGAATGTATTCATGAATGTGGTTATTATTACTTTTCCAAATAAAGATTATTGCTATACTATCTAGCTTATGTCTCCTCCATAGTACTGGTCATACGCTCCTGTCATTACCCCTCTCTTGCATTGAGAAATTGAGTACATTAATTTCCCAAATTAATGTCAATATTTAGAGGGTCTCTACGACCCCAGAATTTTTACAGTAACACATTCTCTACCCCTAAATAGGGTGGAGAATTTTGAGAGGCCATTTGCACATCCCTATAGAGGAAATAGCCTGTGCATGAGAGTGAATGTCTGCTGTATAATGTGCAACACTGGTGAGGGATATAGTGAAAACTGGTACAGATAACAACCATCAGCAGGAACATGGGACAAAGATGTACTTGACCAGACGTTTCTAGGAACTTAAGTAATATACCGACCAAGGCACAGCTTCTCTGCAGAGACAGCAGCCTTATTAAGCTATTTTATTAGTTACATTTGCATCATATATTTCCTTAAAAGTGGCCCAGGCCATGTATATTTTGTCTTCTGCCCTAACAACACTCCTATAAGCTAAGTTAGGTGAAAAGAAACAAGCTAGCCTAAAGTGACTGGATGAGCTTGACAGCCAAGTGAGGATTTGAATCTGATTCTCTTCCACGTTGGCTCCGCTGTATCAAACTACTCGTACCAAACCTTTTCATGCCTTCCCCTTCTCTCCCAGTGTTGCTTTTCCTCTCTGGACAACAGACCATTTAAGGCTACGTAACTGGCTGAACCTACCATCCTTTCCTGCCCTTTCCCACTCCTGCTTCCCCCTACCTCTGACTGTCACTCTGGCCCTGAAAGCTTCTCTTCATTTCCCTCATTGCTGGAGAACACTATCCACTTGCTAGTACTGAAGTAAGACTCTACTGCAAGCTTAGTCAGCTTCTGTTTGAGGAATATGAAGGGGCTGCCACCTTGTCTTCTACCTAAGAAAAAATATTGGGGTGGCCCTGGAGGAAAGACTTAGGCCAAGCATAACAAAGTAGCATTTCAAAACCAACAAATACAAGTGAAGTTACTATAATGTCCTTTCAGTTCCATTCTGTATGAGTAAAAAACACTTTTAAGAGCATTTTAGAAGCATTTTAAATTTGTCATATTTTATACCATCTTCTCTGGTCAATCTTAAGACTGTTTGTCTCTCCACTAACCCACCCACAAAACACAAAATAAGGAAAAGTAATTGAAAAGAAATGAGCATGTAATGTAATGACTCCATTAAGAAGTAATCCCCCAAACACTGTAACAAATAACAGGAATAAATTACTTCTAAAAAGAGCATTCCAAGCTCTTTTTTTATTATTATTATTTTGTGTCTTCTGTACTCTCAGGCTAACTCCATCTCCGTGACTACTCCCAACTAGCAGTGATGCTCTTCTCTCTGTCTTTCTCTCCCTGCTTTTTATCAAGGACAAGGGACCTCTCTCTTGACAGACAGCTCAGCTCCAACTGTCAAATCTTCCTGATCACTTTGTCACATGGAGTCAGACCATTTCTCTCTTGATCTCTGACTGGCAATAGCTCTCAGATGTTTTAGGCAAAAAGTTTTTCCCACTTGATATTATTTAACAGGAGATGTCAGAGACTGGTCCTAGGAACCTCTGTGCTCAGCCACTGGCTATTGGTGTCTCTGCACTGTAGAAACAATGCAGTTTAGCACCATTTTAACTGCCATGGCTCTATCTTAGATAATCCTGGGATTTGTAGTTTTGTGAGGCACCAGCACTCTTGGGCAGAAAAGGCTAAAGACCTTGTAAAACTACAAATTCCAGGATGCCACTTGAATTGGTGTCAAACTGCATTATTTCTACAGTGTAGATGCACCTTACATCCCATCATCATGATATTGCAGCCATGTGCTGTGGTTCTTGCAGGGATCTGAACTCCATTTCCTGAAGATGCTGTTCCCCTCCATGCGGAAATAGTATCATTACATCAATTCTTCTTGAGGTAACAGCATGGTTAATTTATGCTGACACCTGTGATATCACCTTTAGCTATTATCACTGAGAAGTTAAATGCTAAGCTCTTGCCAAGTTTCAGCACCTGCCATGTTAGCATTCAGATAACACTTTACAATGTTCAATAATTCCACAGCTTGCAGGGAGGAAAAAAGATTACAAAAGGGAAATGAGAACTGAAGTATACAGGAAAGGGTGCAGAGGGCAATAACTTACTTAAATTTATCAACTGCTTTCTCATAGTTTATGGTAAAATAATATGCCATCTAGAATTACCACAAGAAAATATGACATGTGGAACCCAAATTGAAACCTAATTTAAACTTCAAGCAAATTGTCTCACTGGAATATACAGTAGTTTAGGGCATGCTAGTAAAACCTTCATAACTAAAAAAGTATGCCCAGACAGTTAACAATAAAAAAGCTCAAGGTCACCTTTGTATTAAGGCAAGCTTTTATGCTCTCAGTTGAAGTACTCTTAGGAAAAGAATTCTAACACATCTAAGGGCAAAACTATATTCTGAAACTAGCATATATTTTTTAACAGACCAATTCTTTGGCAAAATCTGAAGCATACTTACTGTAGGGAAGACCCACTGAATTTAGAGCCAGTATAGAATCTGATACATAATCACTGCACACATATGCACACATTTTAAACATATGCACTGCTCATTTAATCTGGCCACTTTTTATTAGCTCACTTGGATTGCTTTGAAAAGGTATGTATGTTTTGGAAGGTTCATGCTACAAGGCATAGACATATTAGCCTGGAACTCACTTTCATGCTCCACATCACACAGAGTGGGGGGGGGATTTCTCAGCCAAGGGGTGAATTCCAGTTTGGAAACCATCTCAGGGGGAGAATTCTAGAAGTAGGTGTGGCAAAGGGTATGGAAGAGGCCAAGGATAAAATAGGCAAGTACAAGGAAAAGTGGGCAGGGCCAGATCCAGTTCTTACCAATTTGGATATTTCCACACCAAACATTCAAATCACAGCACATTTCTGTGGTGAAACCCAGGGCATCATCTTTCATGCCTTCAGAACATAGCTCAGTTCCACCCAGCAGTCTTTATGCCTGCAAGAACAGCTCAGTTTCTCTGTAGGATATCTGAAACTTAGATACCTTTAAATATCCTTTTCTCTGCTAAAAAAAAAAATTAAAAAAATCCTTTTCTCTGCCATCACTGGTCAAAAGTACAGCAAAAGAATAATAGAATCATAGAGTTGGAAGAGACCATGGACTTTATCAGGTGCTCTTTAAAAAACCCACAGAAGTCGGAAGGAGGACACCACTGTCCCGCTTCTGGCGGTTGATACCACATGCCTTGTCCTCCTCCCATCCTCCCTCCATGCTTCCTCCATTCTGGAGGGACAAAAAAGCACCACTTTTCATTGACAGAAGTTTCTGTCAATAAAAAGTGGCACCTTTTCCATCGCTCCAGCACAGAGGAAGCACGGAGGAAGAACGGGAGGAGGACGGGGCATGCAGTATTGACTGCTGGAAGTGGGACAGCAGCGTCCTCCTCCCAACCTCCATGTTTTGTTTTGTTTTTAGCACATCTGATAAACTCCCATGAGAGCCATTTAGAAAATTGTGAAATGGATGAGGAACTTGCAGGGGATGTTGTGCCAGTGGAGTTTACTCATAAGAAAATTTCTGTGGAGTTGCTCAAGAAAGCATGAATATCAATAACCTTGATGGAGCATGTCCACAGCCACACAGTGTTGCAGGGTGTGTGTGTGTGTGCATATACACTCTAGGAATGTGGGTCTTCACTGTTTTTTTCTTGAACAAAGAAAGGAGTAATTTTAGCAATTTTCCTCCTGCTGAAAGAAAGTCTGTGAAAACTCTGAAGTTCTTGAAGACTATTTGCAATTTGGGATTTATTCTCCACAAACAAACAAATAAAACCCTCACATAGTTGTTTGCACAGAAAAGAGCATTTTCTTTGAAAGAAATAGCAACCTGAATGGGTGGGAGTTCTTGAACAAGGGACTGCATAAAGCACAGTCACAAACAATCCCACGGAAGAAGAAAAATGGGAAACATTTGAAAATGCTAATGTGGCTGCACAGCTAACTCAATTTGTTTTTAATTTAGTTATTTATACCCCGCTCTTCAGCCACAAGGTTATCAGAGTGGCTTACAAATTGTTTTAAGCAATAGCTATTTACAAATCTACACTGCATTAAACAGTTTTCAATGTGTGTCAGCTAATTGCCCCCACAAGCTGGGTACTCAATTTACCAACCTATGAAAGGATGGAAGGCTGAGTGAACCTTGGAGCCCGCTGGAATCGAACTTGCAACATGGTGGCTTGCAATACTGTCATTTAACCACTGTGCCACCAGGGAAGTGAAAAGAAAAGAAAAAAGGAGTATGTACAGCCAGTGGAAGCACTTGGGGGAGTGCAGAGAGGCAGAAATACATGAGGTGATACCATTGGAGGAATGGGTGACACCAGCCTTAGTAGTGCCACACTGTATAGTCAGTCTTCCATAACCATGTGTTTCTCCATCCACAGTTTCAACCAACGATGGCTCCCAAAAACCCCAAATAATCTAAAAAGCAAACCTTGTTGTTCACCATTTTATATAAGGCATGCCATTTCATTACACCATTGTGTATAATGGGACTTGAGCATCAACAGATTTTGGTATCCATGGAGGGGGGGAGTCGTAGTTCTGGAACCAAAGCCCGGTGGATACTGAGGTCTCACTGTATATAGAATGGAAGGAAGGATGAATCACCAAGAAACAGTACAAATGTGTAGCTTAAACTTGCAGGAATAGTTTAAGGAAAGCTAAAGCTCAGAATGAGCTGAGACTGATTAAGCAAACAAGGAGCAACAAAAGGAAGCTTTTCAGATGCATTTGAGGCAAGAGAATGATCAAGGAGACAATAGGGCTGCTGTTCCAAAAGGATGGTAAAATGCTAACATTATGGAAAGGGAGAACTAATCAGTACTATTTTGCTTAAGTTCTTTCCCCAAAAAAGAACTGTGTGCTTCCATGCAGCAGCAGAGTCCCTGACAAGGGATCTGAACTGCAAATCAAGATTGATAGGGAGTTAGTCAGGAAACCCCAGCTAACCAAAATGAGTTCAAATCTGCAGGGCCAGAAGGTCTGCATCCCAAAGTACTGAAGAAACTTGCTGATATACTCTCTGAACCACTTCATGCCATCATTTTTGAGAAACCTTGGAGAACAGGTGAGGTGCCAAAGGACTAGAGAAGGGCAAACATTGTTTTCTTTTCAAAAATGGGAAAAAAGAAGTTCCAGAAAACTACAGACTAATCAGCCTAACTCAATACTGAGGGTGGGATATTAGAATGGGTTATACAGGAATCTGTCTGCAAGTGTCTTGATGACCCGTAGGAGCCAGCATGAGTTTGTCAAGAACAAATCTTGCCAAACTAATCTTTTATCTCCCCCCACCCAATCAGGTCACTAGTTTAGTAGATGGTGGGAATGTGGTAGATGTCATTTATGTCAATTTCAGCAAAGCATTTGATAAGGTCTCTGTAGGAGGATGATAGGACACTCAATCCCTGGCAGAAACCAAAAATATCTCGGCAGACTCAGCAGCAACCCATTCCCAAGAATACTCACACACAGGGTGATTGTCGTCCAAACAAACAGGAGACACTTTATCTTCAAGCTCAAGGCAGTTGCAACATGTACAGATATATACAGCAGACAGACAAACTGCTTTGCCAGACATCAAGGTATTTCAAGAGAAAGAATGCTCTGGACTGAGACTTATTTTATACAGATTTCACAGCGACGAGCAATAAGATGAAAAAATTGGTTGGCTTTTTTTTGTTTTTTGTTTTGTTTTGTTTTGTTTGCTTTTGTGTCAAGTGGAAAAAATGCTCAATCACACCTTGGACATCATTTAAAAAAATAATGTTGGCAGCAGCAAATTGAGGTAAGTGTAAAGACGAATAAATCACTTGTGGCTGCCATGTTTACTAGCAGGTATGCAAAGCTTATGGTGGCAAAAAATACCTTAGGACAGGTTGCAGCTGCTGCAAAATGTCATTGCTATGAGGGTCTCCATTTTTTATTGGCACTTATAGACAAGTACTGTGTTCAGTTCTAGATGCCTCATTTTAAGAAAGATAAACATATTGGAGCAGGTTTAGAGAAGGGTAATGAGGATGACAAGAGGTATGGAGAACAAAATATGAGGAAAGGATAAAGGAACTAGCCTTGTTCAGCTTGGTGAAGACAGGTCTGAGGGGCGACATGATTGCACTCTTTGAATAATCCAAGGGTTTACACAAAGAGGAAAGTGCAGACCTGCTCTCTGCTGCCCCAAAGGATAGGACCAGATCTAACAGATTGAAGTTACAGGAGAGTAGGTGTCAATTGAAAATTGGAAGGAATTTCTTGACCATAAGAATGGCTTGGCAACTGAACCAATTACCTAGTGAGGTGGTGTGTGCTCCTTCTTGGATGTCTTCAAAAATAGATTTGACAGCTACTTGCTGGGGATGCTTTAGTTGGAGATCCTTCATTGAGCAGCTGGTTGGTTTTACCATGTTTTCCACCCATGTCCAAGAATATTTCATAATTTGACAATATTAAAAGACTCCACATGGTCCAGTAGACTGGGGAGGACCATAAGTGAGGTCAAATCAAGGTTGCCAAGAACAAAGGGAGACATCATGGAAAAGTACTGGCATCTACGTCCAAAATAAGATTATGTGGGTCCCCCTTCATAAACAAAGTAATCACTGAGGTATGTGCTAATCCCCTCTTGGACAAATTGGCAATGAGTCATCTATCACAAATAAAAAGTGACTGGAACCTCCGTTAACCCCAAAACATCTCTCCTCACACCTTTCTTATCCCACAATAAGAAGGTTGTCATAAATCCATCAGCTCTAATAGCTCAGCAACTAATGACAATTAGTGAAGTCTCAGTTGCCTTTGTTTAACTGTGGGAAAACCATCTAAGCATTGTTTTACACTCAAACAGCCCTTCAGGATATGGAATTGGGTATAAATATTAGCCCCAAATAATAGCCAAGTGTGCACAGTTATACTGACACCATTAGTCTGCCAGATTGCTGTGTCATTTCTGAGTCTTCCTCACTGCCTTGAACCTCTGTTCTTCAGGACTGGTAAATATTGTCCATACTTCCCCAAATCTATTCCTCTATCCAACTTTCCTGCCTTAACTATTTGTTAGCCTTGTGTGGTTCTTGTGAGTGTGAATGCATGTGTGAAGGTTTCTGTCTTATTTTCAAATAAAAACCATTTTATTTCACTTTAACTTGGAGTCTTGACAGTTAGTACTGGTATACACAGGTGCAAAGATCTCGCAAATTACCCAACCTCTCACAGCCATAACTTTCAGGTGATTATAATTACCCCAAATAATATTGTAATTTTGGCATCATGAGTGTGTTCCCCATGGACCCCCAGAAATTCAGGTAATATTGGACTCAATGGCCCATGAGGCCCCTTCCAATTCTGATTCTATTACTCTGAATGCTTCCTTCTGTACAAGCAGTCATATGCCATTTTTTCATAAAATAAATTTTCATAAAATAAATCTAAAAGATTCTGTGAAGAATTGGCAACTCTATGGATTCTGGGTCCAAAACACTTCCTAACAGGATTTCTTAACACTCAAGAAGCATACTTTTCCATCTTTTTCTTCTTTGTTTTTTTTAATATTTATAAATATTATTTTCTTTTCTATTGCATACATAAAGAGAGAGAGAGACAGAGACAGAGAGACAGAGACGGGGGAGTGGGAGGGAGTGGGGAGACTTAGCATCATACATATATTCCAGCAGTTACATGCAAAACACATGCACCAGGCAAATGAAGTGCCAGTTCCTACAGTGATTCAAGTTAAAGTTCCCTTAGGTGTGTAATTTAATCAGTTTCATTAACATAAGACCATATTACTCTATACTTTTCACCAAGGCTCCATTAAAAAGTTCCCCCAAAAGGCAATTATGTTGGCTAATAAATTTGCATCTGCATGAGAGATTTTGAACATGAAATTCCTCCCACTCATTGCAATTCTTCAAGGATGCTCATATCTATGAAATTATCCTGCAATGGAGCTACAGGATGGGGTCATGGGAGAGTTTCAGTGAGGAAGAGGGGATTACAATTCAGTATTTATTGCATGTAAAATAAGAGCTGCCTATTGGATCATAAGTAGAATGGATCAGATTGTTCAAATGCATAATTAATACGGATGTTCTGTTAGACTAAGGGGATTTTCAGACGGGGACAAAAATAGTGTTCCCGTCTCACCATCTCCTCTCCTGCCCCCTCCCGACCCCATCCTGGCACAATAACAAACAGTTTTACACCTACCTTGATCACATGATGGTCCCTCCCCCTCGGCAGCCCAGGATTGAATGTAGCTCTCCAGAGCTGCATTCACTTCCTGATTTGAAATCCCAGGCCATTCTCGCAAGAGGATGAGCGCGCTGGAAATTCAAAAATAAAAAGTCAAATACAAATTTAAAAATTACAGCAAGCACAAAAACACACTTAAAAAATACCAAGTAACCTGAGGATGGTACAAAAAGGGGTTTCACATACCTGGATCTCCCAATCACACCAGAAGTATTCTGGAACAGACCTCCCACTGACACTGGTATCACACCAGCATAACGGGGAACCTTTTCACTCACTTGTCGTTCTGTTACAGAAATGGAGCAGGTGATCTATTCACGGCTTAGCCCATGAATTAAAAGAAATGATGGTGGAACAGGGCCAGCATGGGAACATAACAACACAGGGATGACGTCATGTGAAAAATAAGCCCTTTCATGATCTCCTGGCATCATTATCACACCATATTTAGGGCATCTGATAATCTCTTAATTCAGAGTCTAATAGTTCTGCTAGTTGATTAGTAATACTGGAAACCACACTGAAAGATTCATCCATCCAGGTCTAGAGCACTGGCTACTAAATTGTTGGAAGTCTGAGTTTAAGTCTATGCCTATTCAATCATGATAGTGCTAAGGTTGTCTCCCTTCCCCCCTGAAAGGAGACCGATTTTTAACAGCTACATGATACACAGAGACAATATGGTCCCTGAGGTACATATTGCATTTTATTGATACAAATGAGAATGAAGAATTTACAAAAAATTACAAATTTGGATTTTGGATGGAAAGAACCTGAGATTTTTTTTTAAAAAAAGTCACATGAAGGAGAAAAGAAAATAACCCTTGGTGATATACCTGATTCTCCCCACCTGTATTTTGTCTTCACAGTACTGTGAAGTAGATTAAGTTTAAAGATGGTGACAGCCCCAAAGTTACATGGTGAACTCTGGTGACACAGTGGTTAAATGATGGTACTGCAGCCACAACATTGTGAGCTTGATTCTTCAGGTGTCCAGGTTGACTCAGCCTTACATCCTTCTGAGGTTGGTAAAATAAGTACCCAGCTTGTTGGGGGCAATTAGCTAACACATTGTAAACCACTTAATTAAAAAATTAAAAAATTACAGCAAGCACAAAAACACACTTAAAAAATACCAAGTAACCTGAGGATGGTACAAAAAGGGGTTTCACATACCTGGATCTCCCAATCACACCAGAAGTATTCTGGAACAGACCTCCCACTGACACTGGTATCACACCAGCATAACGGGGAACCTTTTCACTCACTTGTCGTTCTGTTACAGAAATGGAGCAGGTGATCTATTCACGGCTTAGCCCATGAATTAAAAGAAATGATGGTGGAACAGGGCCAGCATGGGAACATAACAACACAGGGATGACGTCATGTGAAAAATAAGCCCTTTCATGATCTCCTGGCATCATTATCACACCATATTTAGGGCATCTGATAATCTCTTAATTCAGAGTCTAATAGTTCTGCTAGTTGATTAGTAATACTGGATGTAAAATCACATATAATTATAGAAAATTGCTGGCATTTGCCTGTTCATTTTTTCCCTTTAGAACTGTGTAAACTACTTTGTCTTGTTTTATATTTGTAATTTGGTTTTGAAAAAACAAATAGGTTCATATGTTGCTGAGGAAGGTATGGTCACCACTGTGGCTGATTCAATCTTCAGCCTCAAAATTACTTAGTGATATCTTGTTTTCTTTCCTTCATTACAATTTCTACATTCTCCCTCCCTCCCTCTTTTTGCATTTGATAGCAATAGACAAGAAGTTCATTTTAGTTCATTTTTTACTGAACTTACAAAAATCCACATATTTAGAATGAAGAACATGGGAGAAACCACACTGAAAGATTCATCCATCCAGGTCTAGAGCACTGGCTACTAAATTGTTGGAAGTCTGAGTTTAAGTCTATGCCTATTCAATCATGATAGTGCTAAGGTTGTCTCCCTTCCCCCCTGAAAGGAGACCGATTTTTAACAGCTACATGATACACAGAGACAATATGGTCCCTGAGGTACAAATTGCATTTTATTGATACAAATGAGAATGAAGAATTTACAAAAAATTACAAATTTGGATTTTGGATGGAGAGAACCTGAGATTTTTTTTAAAAAAAGTCACATGAAGGAGAAAAGAAAACAGCCCTTGGTGATATACCTGGTTCTCCCCACCTGTATTTTGTCTTCACAGTACTGTGAAGTAGATTAAGTTTAAAGATGGTGACAGCCCCAAAGTTACATGGTGAACTCTGGTGACACAGTGGTTAAATGATGGTACTGCAGCCACAACATTGTGAGCTTGATTCTTCAGGTGTCCAGGTTGACTCAGCCTTACATCCTTCTGAGGTTGGTAAAATAAGTACCCAGCTTGTTGGGGGCAATTAGCTAACACATTGTAAACCACTTAGAGTGCTTAGCACTATAAAGAGGTATAGAAATTCACATGCTATTGCTATTTCTATTGCTACCTGGTGAGGAGTTCAAGTTTGAGTGAAGATTCCTAGTCTAATCCCTATATCCAAACTATTCTAGTGTAACTGTTGTAGAAATCTGTTACATCTAGCTTTTCAAAGAAGAACCACCAATTCAATCTGTGAATTTTACTAGTAAATGGGCAGAGTCCATTGGAATATTCTCTTCTGCAAGCTTCATCAACATTCACAAGAGTAGTTGTGTAACTCCTATTAATTTTAATGAACTGTATTCTGGAGAATGTCTCAGTGGCCTATACCCATTGTTACTGAACAGTAAATTGTTTGTTCTTTTCACATATCATTACAATTGCATACCTATTACCACAACTTGGTGACAGACCCCAGCATTACTGAAGATACTTTAGAGAATTTCAAAGAAAGCACAGTTGTTGTTGTTTTCTTTAAAAAAATAATAAATCTGTTGCTTTGTATGCAGAGTAAGTATTCAATGTTATGCAAATTAAGATCTTGAAAAGAGGGGACACACACCACTCTTTTGGAAAGATGTCAAGAAAAGCTAGGATGTGAGGATTTTAAAAGGGATCCAGTTTAAGATCAGATGTGTCTCCATTAAAAAGGGGGGCTAAACATACTGGCCAAGACACCAGATGTCACTACAACAATGGGACTCCATTGCTGTAGTTTCTTCTGCTGATGCTGATCCCAAAAAACCTACCTCTTAAGCCAGGCAGCATCCCAACTGAAAGGTTTCTGAAGCACTGGAAATGGGGGCAGTGGGAAATGATGATTACAACACTCTTCCTCAGGGTCACATGTCAACAGCTTGTCTCAATGCTCCCTGCAACTGGGAGTGTCATTGTTTCCCAGCACCTTCATCTGCAGTCTCAGAAACCCTTTGGTTGTGGTGCTGCCTGAGTTGAGATAAGATTTTGGGGTCCCATCCTGTCATTAAGGACCACAAACATGCATCTCTAATGTTACAAAATCTTCCATCCAACTTATGATCTCATAAATGTTGGAAGGTTGCCAGCTGATTTTTAAAATTTTATTTTGGGGGGAGGAGGAAGCCCTTATTAAAGTGTTTTACAACAATAAGCAAATGTCAATAACACAGAAGAAAGATGAGAAAGAACCACTAATAAAAGCTGACCACTAAAATTGAAGACACCAAAGGAAAACAAAACTCATTAGAAATGCCCTTGGAAGCTTGCAAGCTAGGGCGTGGGGTGGGGGAAGATTATGATCTTTCCCTGATGGTTAAAGCAAACATTGGATACAGCTGGACTATCAAGGCTCTGCCTACATCTCAAAGCTAATAACTGATCTATCCTCAATGGAACGTGTCAATTCTTCATGAAAAACTGTCTAAGCTTGTTGCCCCCACCACATGTTCTGACTGTGAACTCTATAATGGCATCTTGTTAACAATGTGAAAATCTCTCAGTCTTATTTTCATTGTATTTCATAGCATCCTATCAATGTACAGTAATCCCACTTTGGTTCTAGATCAGACTTTTTTTTTAATAGTGTGGATATCCTCCTCCTCCTCCTCTTTATAAATATGCCACCTTTCCCCACAGAACCAGGACTCAAAATGGAGAAATTAGAGTAGAAATTAAGGCAAATATAGCACATGCAAAATTCTCCAATACACACACATCTTTGCATGTATATTTTAATTAAATATGTGGCATCTGAATTGGGCATCAGAGTTGATACAAATCTGGGGGATGTAAACTTGGCTCCTGCGTGTCCAGTGTTGATGGATACTTTTTAATTTGTGAAGCCCAAGGATGTGGACAGGGTCCTTTAAGAGATGAGAGTTACATATATACTAGACTCTTGCCCCTCCTGGCTTATTAAACAGGCCAGAGGGGGATTGATTGTGTGGGTAAAGGGAGTGATTAATGCATCTTTAAAACAAGGGAGGGTCCCAATATGCCTGAAGGAGACTACAGAAAGACCTCTTCTGAAAAAGTCTTCTCTGGATCCTACTGTATTGGATAACTATAGTCCATTCTTCTGCTGGCTCAGAAACTTAAATAGGCTCAAAGAGCTGTAGCCAGATTGTTAATTGGGGCTTACTACAGGGAGCACATAACTCCCTTGTTGCAAAAGCTCCACTGGCTGTCGGTCCATTTCCAGGCACAATTCAAAGTGTTGGTGATAACATTTAAAGCACTATATGGCCTGAGTCCAAGCTATTTGAAGAACTGTATCTCCCTTTATGAACACATTAGAGCTCTAAGATTTTCTGAAAAAGCCCTTCTCAGGTTCATTTGGTGGGAACAAGGGAGAGGGCCTTCTCAGTGGCTTCTCCCAGATATTAGCATTTCCTCCTAGGGAGGCAAGGATGGCCCCATCCTGGCCCTTCTTTCACCTGCAAGTTAAAACATTCTTATGCCACCAGGCTTTTAGAAACTGACTGGGATGGTCTTTTAATGCTGCGTGGAGCAGTTTTATGGTTTGTATGGGCACCAATGAATACCAGATGCTGTAGGCTATATTTTGGAGGAAGGAACTTGCAAAAAACATGGGCATTCCTTGCCTAAGAAAACCCTATGAAATTCAGAAGACAACAGGTAACTTGAAAGCACACACAAACAAACATAGTATTTTAATGAATTGTAAGGTTTTTGAATTTTACAAAATTGTTTAATTGTTTTAAAATAACTTTTATAATTTTTATTGACGTTTTTGTAGAGTTTTTAATCTGTATTGTTTTTTAAATACAGAAAGAGAGAAAGGTGGGATATAAATGAATGAATGGTGATGATGATGATGACATATTAATATTTTGCCGATTGACAATTTTTCCATTGTTTGTGCACATTTTCTAAATATACATATTTAGTCATTTTTTTTCAAACATATATATGGTTTTTTGTACTTTTTTCTTCACCAAACACAAACCATAAAACTTGGATATCTATAGAGTGCTTATCTCAAGAGGTATGACATGGATATTTTCATAGGAAAACACAAGATGGACAAATTTATTTTGTGTAAGAAAATGATATACTTTGTTTGGTCTTTTCTGGAATAATTGTCAATTCATTTCTTTGAGTAGTCCATGTTCTGGTACTATGAAAAGGGGAGCAGATGACTGTCTCTTCATCATTCCTGATCCTATACACTTCTGCCATACACCCTTCCAAGTTCTCCTTTTTCTTAACTAACTGGCCCCAAATAAGAGTTTTAAGTGCCTTTTGTGCCTTGTGTGAACACAGAGTGTTTATTTTGACACTTGTAAAAATGTTTAGAAAGTATCTTATGACAGAGTTAATATGTTGTTTTTGTCTCAATAAACAGCACCTGTAAGAACAGGATACAGTTCTTAACATTATGTAATGTAGCCTATTTTGGGAGATGAAGAAGGCAAAGCTTGAAGCTAGTCATTAGCCATCCAATGAAATGATTAGCATATACCCATTAATGACTGGGCTCTCCACATAATCCTAACTTGTTTTTCCATGATTCTGGGCATGTCTCAGGTCATCATGACCTCCGACTATCCTCCACTCAGTTTGACCCCAAACATCCCTGGCCACTGTGACCCCAAAAAGTGTCCAATATGTGCAGTTATAAAACCTTGTGGGAGGGGTAGCAGAATATGCTAACAGCCTTAGGGTCACCATAAGTCGAAAACAATTTGAGGGGACACAAGTCACACAACAACAAGTAAGTTTATGTTGATGTAAATACCTAACAGGATGCCAGCCACAGTCTTTATGTAACTCCCCAAGTCATTACTGATGGAACTGTATGTTCTATGCCTGGTATCAGCAACATCAACTCACACCTCACTTTTTGGACAGTTCCTTAGATCTCTTTGTGAATATGTTTGCTTGTTCATTCACAATGTGCACACTCATCCCTTGTTATACAACCCAGTGTGATTGGCTACACAGCATGGCAGTAATATCCTACTCACTCCATGACTGCTAGTTGGCTAAAGTTACCCAGGAAAGAAGAAGATGGAACATCAAACAGTATAACAAGTATAAGGGATTCTGAACAGTATCAGTGAGAGAAAGTAATGGTGCCAAATAATTGAAAGAAAAGCAAGTATTTTGTGTAATCTGTTTTTGATGCCTTAGTCTTTCTGGCAGTGGGGGCATGCAATTTGCCCTCACCTTCATTGCTCCCATATCAAAATAATATAACCTTTAGTGCATAAGATCAGAATACCTGGATCTAAGCCTTTAACACAATCAGGAAACCTGAAACATGCTGTGGGATGGAGAATTCCAAAACTCCATCTTACCATTATTATTATAAGAAAAGAGAGAAGAATGACTTACAGGTAGATTGTTTCAATATGGGGATGAATAAAATTAAGGCTAGGGGTGAAATATGTCAGGTTAGAGTGTGCACTGAGAACCCAAACAAGACTCAGGCAGCAATAAATTGCAGCAGAGTTGTTCCTTCAGGCATCAGAAACAAAGACTCAGACACAGGCTTGTGACTAAAAACAATTTTGTTCTTTACTGGAACATAATAAAAAATATATTTACAGATACGTACAGCTTACAGAAGAAAAATACCTCTTCTCAGTGTGAGATCCTAAAGAGACATCCTCACATTGTAAAAACCAAAGTAGAAGAAATCCTAAAAGTAAACAAAAACTGGCTGCCAGTCCTGAAAAACACTAAAATCAAAACTCACTTGCAAATGAATTCCACCTAGTGACAGGGGGATTTCCAGCAGATAATGGACCATTAACCAACCATTAGCCAAACACTAATCCTCCTTGCATATCTCCACCCAGAAACTAGCCATTCAAATACACAAATTTATATAGCTTCACCAACAGAAGTTCACAGTATAACCCCCCCCAAGCACACTCCTACCCAACCATTCTCTGAAGATGCCAGTCACAAATGCAGGTGAAACATCAGAAATAAACTCTTCCCGAACACAGCCTCACAGCCCGGAAAAAAACCAAGGAAAATTGACAAAGTAGAACTGTTTAGCTCTCTGCTCAGCCCTGCCCAGCTTTGTTCCTGGGCCCAGTCAATAATGATACAATTGCTAGACTTGCTAATTGCCATTTGCTCAGAGCTCTTGCCTTGCAAATCTTGCAAACTGTTACATCTCAGCCTCAGCTCTTTAGAGAATATATAGTGCTTGGACTGCATGTCCCAAAATCCTGACAAAATATACAATTAGTTCTGAATCTGAAAAAGTGATTTGTTATAATCTCAGGGAAGGATTACATGTCACTAGTAGTCATGTCAGTACTACTGATCAGTGAATTTAATTGCCTGATAAGGGGGCATTAAGGGGAAAAGAAAAATTACAATTCCCATGGGAAAAAAGTTTGTATTTAATAGCTACATATCCATAGTAACCAGAGAATGTAGTGGTCAGCTCTGTCTCTATAGATTAAGCAAGCCTGAACATTTTTTATCATCAGCCACAAAAGTTAAGCAGATCAATCACACCATGCAAATAGCAAAGAAGTATATATAATCTATATCCTTTTTACATAGTATGCATGAGGAAAGATGCTTATATCTTACAAATGGAAATGGAGTTGCAACTTGTTTGTGGGAACAGGTGCTATATAACTGGATAAATTAAGCTGATAGGCTACAGTCCTACTCTGCTACATGAGGATGATACAAAAGTAAAAAGAAAATCCTGATACCAGAGAGCATTTCCCGTCTCCTTAACATGCCTTCGATACCCTGAGCCTGCTGAAACATGATCTATCCATTTACATGATCTGGCCATTTCAAGGCACTCTCCAGAACTGGAATAAGGAGGGGCCATAGATAAATGGCTGCACATATGTTTTGCATGTAGAAGTTTTCAAGTTTAATTCCTGGGATGTGTAGTCAAGGCTCTAGAAAAAAGAGGAAGACCACATTACAGGTAGAGAGACTCAGTCAAGGAAACCACATCCTTGAGCTTGCAAGGCCAGAATAGGACTGTTAATGAAAGGATCTCTTGGAGAGATCTCATTCATAGAGTCATCAAAAGTCAAAGTGGGCCTGATGACAAATAATAACAACAATCTGCAGTCAAAAAATATCAGGTAGGAAATGATGGGAAGAGATATCTCTCTGACCCTATCTAAAACCACCAGTGGTCAGGGAGACCAAAGGTAATAGTCATGCAGAACTCTAGATGTTGCTGGACTGCAATTCCAAGTAGCCCTCACTGAATAGCCAGTTGTGAACAATGTTGAGAGTTATAGTCCAGAATCTGGATTGCTGCATGATTCCCACTCATATTATCAGACGTGACAAATATGGCATGATAACAATGATAGGATACTGTAAAACAGCTCCCCTATCGCATGACGCCATTCTCCAAGCATTCTACTCCTGTGAAAAAGGCATTATATTTTATTAACAGGCCAAGGCATCAATTGATATCCTATGGTGTTTCTTTCGTGGTATTGCTTGTATGCGAAACCATGTCACATTCTGCTGGTGTGCTTACACTGTCAATGGGCAAAGAACACTTCTGCCAGAACACTTCTGGGTGAGAATGTGAAAACTAGGTATGGGACGCTCTTTTTATGAAACCCCCCCCCCATTTTGCTGGAAAGTTTTTAAGTGTGTTTCAGTGCTTGTGTGTTGGTTTTGTTTGTTAATTTAGGTGTTTTTAAACTTTTAAGTGTGCTCACGTCTTCTCGCGAAAACTGCTGAAGTCTCAACCATGTGAAAGCACAGAAGTAATCAGCACTCGCAGTTCTGTTGCAACAATTCAGGGGTGGCTCTTTCTCATGATTACAGCAATGTGTGATAAGAAGTGTTATTATGCCAGGATACTTACGCTTTAAAATATAGTGGGACAAAAACATTTTTAGATGCTTGTCTGATAATCTCCATAAAATAAACAGTGGTTTGCTTACTAGTCAGGTGATTGCATAGTGCCAAAAAAAAAAAGAAAGGCTGCTGGATTATACTTTGAATAGTAATTGAAATTAGTTGCAGTATACCTAACTAATACAGCACAGGAGTGCTATGGTAGAGAACTGAAGAATTTTCTTAGATCCTAGTAAGTCTCCTTTCATTCCCATGTGGAAACTTAAAGTTAAGCTTGCTTGTTCTGTACTGCATCATACTGGGAATATTGTTATAGTTAAAATTTTATTTGTTATGCTCTGCATACACAGCTGTTTGCATTCTAGTTACACCAAAAGGATTAATATTTCAGTAATCCATTTTTCTGGAATCCAAAGCCCAAGTGTTAGATGATTACACTAATTTACTTCCTTCTGACTTTTTTTTTCCCAGAGTAAACAACAGAACTGATGGAGCATCTTTTTGGACTCATTCTTTCTCTTTATGCGTTAATTGAAAGATGATTAAACTTTGATTAATTGTCCTGGCAGGAGAAGGTGGTTCAATTGATACTCTGTATGATTCATATCAAGCAGTGACAATGGTTTACAAACCGATTGCTGCAAAATGCATATGTACGAGCCTTGTAGCCTTGTATCCCAACCTACAAAATGCTCAGCCGGTGCAGATATAATAATGATATCTGCAGGGGAAAAGTGGTTAAGTTATTTGAGTTCCTGTTCCAACACACAAGACCACAACAGGCCTTGTCTCCTTTTCTCTGTATTGTTTCATGCTCTGTCCATTTACTACACTGTATATTTTTATATTGTCATGCTTTATTGTCCTGCTGTTTTATTTTTCTTATAAAATTCATTGGGCATGCTTTGGAAGGAAGTTTATTATAAAGATATATAAAGTCACAATGTGCTCTCATTGGGAACGATTACTCATGGGGAAATTCCCTTTGATTTGTTTCAGAAATAACTGACAAATTTTCTTGGCGGGACTTCATCAGCATTTTCTGTAATGCTGAATGCCATGCAGGCTGAAGGTACCACATGCATTCACATTATTATATTGCCTCCTTAGAAATTGTAGGCAGTTTTTTAAAAGATTCAGTGAATATAGGCACCCCATTTAGGCTTGGTAGCAGGTGTCTTTGAGCAATTTTCAATGGATTCCTTTCAGCAATGTTGAATACTGAATGCTGACCATCCAGGCACAGAATATCCTTGGATAGTTCAGCTAACTGAACCACTTCTGCTGGAAATGGTCTCTAATTTATAATACGATGAAACAATATGAGCTGGAGTGGAAAAGAAAGCTAATTACAAGTATTGTTAGTGACATTAACAATAAGTATTGGCTCTGAACAAACCAGTACCTTTAAGATACCACAAATATTGATGCTAATTGTAACACACCATGACAGTTCCCATGTTTTTAAATAATTGGCTGCATTCTATAATTTGTTTTGATGTACCCTTCCATGAGGTGATGGTAAATCAGGACTCCCCATGTACCAAGGCTGGAGTCAGGCTCACAGGCACATACAACCAAAGGAAGCCATCCCGTTAAATTCCTCAAAATGTCACATCCCCAGGTAAGGATTACTCTGAAACCTCTGAAGACTATAGTTAAAATAAAAATGGCTGGTCCTTTCTGGGTGTCTCTGGTGGTGAGACATTCATGGATCACATCAAAGGTAGTTGGAATTCTCATTGTCATGTGAGATGCTGGTTTTCCTCTTCCTGGTCTCCAAATCAAGAGAGTTGCCTGTCACTGATCAGTCCTAAAATATTGGTTTCTACACAATCTTTAACATATCTGGAGATCTATTGTTTACCTCTGGGAATATCTGGCAAACACTTGTCTTCCTCTCAAGATTACCCCTTCAGGGGAATATCAGCTATAAATATCCCCCCAAATAAATTCCATCCCAGTGTGCACTGATCCCTTTCCTTCTGTCACCAAGATGTAGGACTTTTTTGGACATTAAAAAAAAACAGCGCAAGCAGCCTCGCCACATTGCGAGGCTGCAGCGCTGCAGAGCGTCCCTTTCGGATGACGCCTGTCCCTGCCAGTACTGTTGTGGTACCGCAGGGACATTCCAGCGTTATATTTCGCCAATTTTTACTCACGATCAACTTTTGTGAGTAAAAATTGGCGAAATATAACGCTGGAATGTCCCTGCAGTACCGCAACAGTACCGGCAGGGACGGGCATCATCCGAAAGGGACGCCCTGCAGCGCTGCAGCCTTGCAACGTGGCGAGGCTGCTTGCGCTGTTTTTTTTAATGTCTGAAAAAGTCCGTAGCAACCCTAATTCAGAATGACAAACATAATTAAATACATAGAGATTCAAAATCAGACTTGAAAGAGCTAAACATCCAAAGCCTTCCACATTAAACCACAGATCAGTGTACTTCAGTTTCTTCTTGATTTGATGCTTAGAAACTATTTCCTCAAATTCCAAGTTATTTCTTTCCCAAATACAATAGGATTTGGAAATTTTGGCAAATTTCATTTCAAAGCAATTAAACTATCACCCACCCTAACTTAAGTTCACACGTTCCCCCCTCACCAGCTACTGAACCTTGAATGAAATGGTGGTATTAACATAGATTCCTATGGTGGGATATTGTAGTCACCTATTAGATAGAGGATGTTGTAGTCTCTTGGATAAAGGGGAGGATAGATCGTGTGACTATGGTCTAATCGTTTTGTGGTTTGCATGTGTGTGTCCCAGTTCATATTCAAGGGTCTATGTGTGCTGGGAAATGTTTTTTGCAAGCCCTACTGAGATGTTTCAAGACAAGCCAGTGCACTAAAGTGCCAGGGCATCACCTATAGCTACAGGACCATTCAGCAAAAGAATGTGGGATTCAGTTAGCTCTGTATGATTCCATGAAAATGTGCTAGTTTTATTGAGTCCCCTCATTCACTGAGAGAGATCTCTCCCCCGACTCCACCATTCCTAATAGAATACCAGATGCTTTTCAGCAATAAGATGCAAAGGTAAACTTTCAGCAGGAAGCAGCTCTTTTATAAGGTGACTAATTCCCTCTTTTTGCCACATTCTGTTTCCAGTGCCACAATCATGTTGCCCATTGAGCTGAACAAAGCTTATTTGACAATGATAAAGAAGTTATGAAGATCACACTTCAGATCAATACAGTCATTTCTGCCCACTGGTTCTACAGTCAAGGCTTTGCAAGCTGTATTTTTACACTCGTTCTCTGATTAATCTTAATTAGCTTTTTCAGAATTCCTTTGACACCAGCATCTGTATAAACAAAACCTCTTCACTGTAACTGCATGCAAAGGAAAAGAAAATGAATATTTGTTCTGTGTTTTATGAAAAAACAATCCCTGCTGAATGTGAGATTTGTTTTCTTGCAATCCTAATCTCAGTTGTATGTGTTTTGTTATGTAAATATTTCTGTTAAATAAAAAAGAAGAGTTTAATTTCAGATGCTTCTATTTGCTATTGGCAAATGACTCTAACAATATTCTGAGTTTATCCTTAGTGAGTTTTAATGATATAGATGTGATTGAGTATATATTCTGAATAGAGTGGTATCTTTACTGGATTATTCCCCCCCCCCGAGACCTGAGGTGTCTCTATTCATTTCTTTATAGTGACTAGGAATTGGTAGAATCTCTTGAAATGGCCAAATGCAGGCTACTGTAAATAGACTTACTTCCTTTTCTAATGAAAACAAGTCAAAATATAATCTTAAGAGTGGTTATAGAATTTTGACAAACAAATATTTATGGCTTATTTATATTGTCCTGCTTGGTAAAAATGTCTGAAGCATTGCAAAGGAAGCTAGAAGAATGTGAACAACATTGATGACCAACCCCAACCCTGATGACCAACTAATGAGACCAGACACAGACTGTTGGGTTAAATAAATAAAATGACATATCCTATTTAAGTTAATTGTATCTGAAAGGTGCAAGAGGGGGGAGCAACCTGATGCAGGTCCAGCTGAGGCTAGGTGTCTACCCTAGGTTATCTCCTCAGCCTTCCCTTGGTGAAACACCTGAGCCCAGAAGGCAGTCCAATAGTTGGTTTGTTCTCTGGCTGGCCACTTACTGGAAGGTAAAGCCAATCACAAGACCTTATAATAAGTGAGAGCAAAGCCCCTAGGTCAGCTTCAAGGGTAGACTCCTTCCTCACCCCCAGGTCATAGGACTTGTAGGGACCATTCCAGAGCCCTACCCTTTACCAAAAGGATGCCAAGGTATACATTGAAATCTTAAATTCTACCCTGCTACCTGCCCAATACCTGCCTATTTAAAGACACCACCCAAAGCCAATAATCAAAATTCCTTATCTACAGTATGGAATAGGATTTTTTTAAAAAAATCCAGGTATAGGGGGAAAAATTCCTATCTGGCCCTGAAATAACCAGTAAACTCACATTGCACTGAGGTTAGAAGGGTGGGCCATGCTGCGATGATCCAAAAAAGGGGGCAGCAATGCTTTAAATAGACTGTTACCCTGTCCCCATCATGTCACATGTTAGTTGCCCCACATAAAACCTTCTGGTCTCTGACCATGGAGGCCATTAAAGGAGTACCTTCCATGCAGCGTCTTTGCTGTGCTGGTCCATGTATTTATACTTGTTGGGCAATGGATCTCTTCTTCTTCTTCTTCTTCTCCTCCTCCTCTTCCTCCTCCTCCTGCTTCTGCTTCAGCTGCCTCCTCCTCCTCCTCCTCCTCCTCCTCCTCCTCCTCTCCACTCTTCCTCTTCCTCTCCCTCCTTTTCTTTTTCCCCATTATCCCACATCACATATGTAGTAATGAATGCATAAGTAAGTAATGTCTCCTAGCCCAATGCCCCCCAAACCTACCACAACAGCCATCAACCTAATTGAATGATGGAGGTCTTTTCAGCTGGTGATTGGGACACAGGAGGATGACATTTCTAACCCCCTCCCACCCATGGGCAAGGCTGTGATGAGGAATTGCTACAGGGGTCCTGCTTCTGATTGTTGCTGTCTCATTCACTGGCCCTGATTAGAAGGTGAATGGACTTCCTTTGGCCTATCCAGTTCCTGGCTTTTAACATGGGCTGAAGGGGGCATTTATGATCATGGCAATAGTACCACAATTGTGAATACATACTTTTACTGAATATGGAGCAGTTACAGATCTGTAACTCTAGGTTATGAATTTGTAATTGGAATTCTGATGCCAGCTGCAATCATCATCATCATCATCATCATCATCATCTGTGCCGCTTTCACATTACCTTCACAGTGTGGGAGATAATGGCCTGAATCATGTCTTTAATCCCAGCTACACTAAATCCACTGGATCAAGGGGATTCATTTACAGGTTGATCCACCATTCAACCACTGATCCAGTGGGACTACCCTTTGTGGGAATTCATGCCAATTAAATATTTGTCATGATTCTTCAGCCATGCTAGACACCACAGGTCATGCAACTAAAATAATATAAGCAAGGTTTCTTTGAGAATCACTAAATTTCAACTAAAACGTTTAAAAACAAAACAAGTTCATATAGTTTTGCTTAAGGAAAACTTTTCATAAATTTCAAGGGAAGCTTTAGAAGTAATATTCCTTTCATGCATTTCACACACCTAGACATTATTATTATGCAAAATGTTCGGAGTGCTGCAATAGCAAATTCAACAAAGATGGCATTTAAAAGAAAGGAAAGAAATGAAGATATATAACCAATCAGGCTAGCTAAGTGGAGGCTTCCTTGGTAACAAATTGGTGTTTTACTCTTAGTTTGGAGTGGAATTGCATACCATGATTCATAGCAGTATTCAGAATCACATTATTTCCTTCCCTGCTGCCTTTTATTTACCTTGGGCAATCTCCTCTATTTTATAGCACTATGTTCAAATTGAATCTTGTTCTTTATACAAAGAGCAAATCAATATGAATATACACTACACATCAATGATGGGGCAAGATCCTGTTCAGCACCAATGCAGCATAAAGCCCTGCTGATGCACTTTCAGAGCAGCAATATTTGCGGTGGTGTTCTTGTGGTCATTCTCAACTAGTCCATTACTCTACACAAGTATCTAAGCTTGTCCATGTTGAAAAATGGGGAGCTTCTTGTACAAAGGGGTACTGGTTATAACATTTCTCAAGCATTCAAAAAATACAATGGCCACTAAAACCCAGAGTTATGCCAGCATAATGCTCCAAACACTTCCCAGCCCATGATCCAAAAGTCCTCCTATTTCCTTTTTTGAGAGAAAATATCTATGTATGCAGTAGGATGTCACATGGCATAAATAGAAAATTATCCTACTCACTGTAAAGAATGTGCTCTCATGTAGGTGTGCCAGTTTGACGCTGCCAGAGAGGAAGCGATTTGATGGGCTCAAGGAATTGAGGCCAGAATGATTGGGAGGCATGGCATGCAGTGGCAGCCTCAGCTGGTAGGGGATGGGCTGGTGTATTTAAGGCATTACCCTGCCCCTTCCAGCTCTTCTTTGTTACTTTGATTGATTCTTCTAGCAGTTTTTCAAGCGTTTTTTTTTTTTAAGCGTCTTTGGATAAGTATTGTTCTGAGAGTGTGCTTGCAGATTGTTTTGGGAGTGTGTTGTTCTTGCCTGCAGTTGCCTTTTTCAATTTATTTGTACTGTTAGCATTGGTGAATCGGCATGTGTGAGGGAGGGGTGTGGGGGTTACCTTGTCATTCCAGTGGGTTTTGCTTCTCTCCTAGGTTTTTTGGTGTGGTTCTTTTTTGCTGTTGCCATTGTGTTAGGTGTCTGTTCTTTTGGTGTCTTTGTTCTACCTCTACCCCCCCCCACTCCACCTTTTTAATTCATGGAGCTGTGTGTATTAGGGTATTTGCATTGGCACCAGGTCATTTGTTGTGTGGTAGATGAAGGCTTCAGAGAGCTGGCCCCCGGGGCAGGTGCATCTCTGGTTTTGATTCCAAAAGATCTGTGGAATCTTGAAGGGGTGAGGTTATACAGGCCATCAGATTGTCATTAGCTATTAGTACGCAGTCTAATTATAGGTGAGCGGGTAAGGAGTTGGAGAGTTGTCATCCATCTCAGGGTCTTTTATAAGTGTGGCCCGTCCTGGTAGGTGAGATCCTTCAATATTGTGTTTATCTGCATGACAAGAGGTTAGCACTCCAATCTAGTCATACCAGATTGTCTGTGTTAGCTTTTGCTACCAAAGTGCAAGGAGTGGTGGACAACACTGAGCATTTTACAGTGTGTAAAGCCTTAGAAGGGTGATCTTGGGAAAGGGGCCATGTAGTGGATCAGTGCAGGCCTTAATCACCTAAAATCTTGAGAGGGTTTGGTGACCTCTGGGTACATTTATTCATTTCTCCCTACAAAATTTGCCTTTTTCCTGCTGCAAGATTTACTGCATTTTGAGGGGAATTACACATCAGCAAGCTGATAGAATCATCCAAACATGATGCATCCAGCAGAGCTTTGACTTTTAATGACTTGCACCTTACTGACTCCCATGCACTTTTGAGTATTCAGTCTTCTAAGATTGACCAGAAAGGGAAGGGAGTCAAGATCTCTGTTAACAGGTGTGTTGATGCACTTTGTCCAGTGCATGCCCTGCAATATTATGTTCAGGTGAGAGGGGATTGGCCAGGATTCCTTTTTTGTCATGCTGACCTTGCTCCCCTCACCAAATACCAATTCCGGCCTGTTACCTCTATGGCTCTGCAGCGTTTGGGGCTGCAGGGGGTTCGGTTTGGCATGCACTCCTTTCAGATTGGAGCAGCATCTACAGCCTCTGATTGTTATCTGAATTGTGTGGAGTTCATGGGACCCACTTGTGACTGCTGAGTTATGGTATTATATTGGGGAATTTTAATTAGCTCAAAGGTATGACTACAAGAGGTCACATAACTTCGGGATCTTTACACCTGTGTGTACCAATACAGGAGACGCCAAGCCAAAAATGAAATAAAAAATGTTTTTTAATGGGAAATAATCATGGAAGCATTCATACATGCAGTCACATTCACAAGCAATCACACAAGGCTAACAAAGAATTAGGAGGACATATTTGGATAGAGGAATATATTTGGGAAATGGGCTATAATTACCTGTCCAGAGAACAGAGATTCAAGCAGCAAAGAAAGACTCAGACTTGAAGGTGATGGTCACACAAAAAACAGGCAGAGTGATGAGGTATATAGAGCTGTGCACACATGGCTATGATTTGAGGTAATATTTATACCAAATATCGTACCATTGAGGGGTGTTTTGAGAGTAAAAACAATGGATGGGTGAGTTTCCCACCGTTCGACAAAGAAGCTCTGTCTTTGGTGATTGCCGCTAATGGTCAGAACATTTGCAGGTACAGTTCAGAAAGATGACAGGTCCTAATTCGTGGCCATAGTATGATTTACTGGGTTGCCTGACAGACCAAAAGTTGCAATTTTGGAGCTCATCTGGGCTTCAGCAACATTGCCACTATGGAGTGTCTTGGGAGAAGTGCCCTCTAGTGGAATGGGCTGCTGTCTCTACTGTTTGAGGAGTGCATGGGGGCTCCTCCTGATGTGTTGGTGGTGCATTTGGGGGTAATTATTTGGGCTTGCTAAATGGGAAGGCCCCTATATTGCAGGCTCTGTATGTCCTGTGTTTCATAGAAAGCCAATGGCCAGGGGTTTTAATAATCTGGTCTGCTCTCCTGCCTCACCAAGTGTGGCAAGAGGACAGTGACCCCTGATGGCTAGACCCAGCCCACCATAGGGTTAATAGGGAGATCCAGAATGCTCTCAGCAGAGGTTTGGGGTAATTTGTTTGAAGAAGGTAATGATTTGTTCCTGGGAGATTTGCAGGAGGGGGTAAGATCTGCATTGGCTGGCTTGGTGGGGGACAGGGACCAAGTGGATGCTTGTTCCTTGTCAGTGGCAGGTATTGGGGGGGAGGGTACTAGTTGGTGTACACCTTGCTTCCCACTTGTGGTGAAGGGCAGGGCCCTGGAATGGAGACCTGGGACCTGAGGAGTTGCAAACGAACTGGCCTTTGGGGCTAACCTGGGGAGTTTGCTCTCTCTTATAAGGTCCTGGGACTTAGGAAGGGAGTGCTTCAGGTTTGCCTTCCAGAGAATACCAGCTGGGGTGAGCAATCCGATAATGTTGGATTTTCCTTGGGGTCAGGTGTATCACCCAAGGGACAGCTGAGGAGGTAGTCACAGGTTGACACCTGGCCTCAGCCAGATCTGCATCAAGTTGTTCCTCCCTTCTAAGCTTTGTCCCAGGTACAATTCATTAATTAAGTTGTAGGCCAAATAAAGTGGTCCTATTAAACCCATCTCTATGTGTCTGGCTCATTATTTCTTTGTTGGTCATCAAAAGGGAAGCTTTCCAATATATAGGAATTCTATGTCAGAATTGCTGGATGATGTTGATGATGATGATGATGATTTATACCCCACTCTTCAGCCACAAGGCTATCAGAGCAGTTTACAAATTGCCTTAAGCGATAGCAATTTACACATCTACACTGCATTAAGCAGTTTCCAATGTGTGTTAGCTAATTGCCCCCACATGCTGGGTACTCATTTTACTGACCTGTGAAAGGATGGAAGGCTGAGTGAACCTTGGAGCCCTCTGGAATCGAACTTGCAATGTGGTGACTTGCAATACTGGCATTTAACCACTGTGCCACCAGGGCTCCCTGGAGCGTATATGGTGATGGGCAAAAATCTCCTGTAGCTCTTGTGTGGTTATTAGGGTTCCCAAGAAACTGAAGACAAGATTTTCCACAATGTTCAAGTGTGAAAGGAAAGAGTTAAAGGTCTTGGGGTGGTAGAGGGACTTGCCTTTAAGAATGGAAATAGCAGAATTGTAGGCTAGTTTCTAGATCAGCATTTTCTGCATAGAATGGTCTAATCGAAATGATTCCATGCAGCAACATAATGCTATCCCCATGAGAATTCTTGGAGGGGGAATGGATGTGGGTTAGAGGTGACAAGTGGCTTCCATATTTGGTGGACAGTGAATCCATTCTGGTTTTTCACCGGAACTTTGAAGTAGTTATCCAAGGTGCTGACCCTATTTGGGGGCTAGAGCAGTTTGACCAGGCCACTGACCTCAAAACCACCTGATGCCTCTCAGTGGAAATGCCTGCATTTTTTTTGGGGGGGGGGTCTGGAAACTGTTTCCTAGGGATGATGCTGTATCGTCATGTAGCATTGTTTCTATTGGGTGATTCAGGAATGTGTGCCATCCCTTGAGGCAACAGCATTTTTAAAAGAAATGAAAAGAAAATCTAGACTAGAGTCCCTTTGCTTCCTCTCCTACTAGTGACATCTTTGCTTCCTCTCCTACTAGTAAGACCTCACCATGGATCAAAAATTCCTAATTTTAAATTCCCCCCCAAAAAAAAAGATGCAATTATTTCACTTCTGCTCTCATGCTCAAAATATGCCAAAAAATCTTGGGTAAAATCTTAAGTCTGATATTATTTCTTAACTGCCAGATGAGCTGATGAGATTTGAAGCCTGACACATTTGAAGGGTGTCACGTTGGCTTATCTAGGATATTGCATGTTCTGTATGAATATCACAGTAGACAGAAACTCAGAGTTTGTCACTCTTTAGAAAAGTGAGAAAGCCTGCTTGAACAGAGACTAGACTTATAACGTGGATTGGTGCATTGCAAAATCTTAGTGTCTTGATTTATTCTCTACCACTCTTGTCTAAAGGAATTGTCATTACCCAACTAATTTCACCTGAAACAAAATTTTGAGAATGAATTCAGAGGTTCTTGGTAAAGGAGAGAGGACACGTAAGACATCTGAACAGAAATACAAAAGAATTCTAATAGATTCATGAAGGTGTTCCAGTGTGTTAACTCACAGTTCCAGTTTCACCCATTCTAGAAAGTTCTGTTGTAATATGTTTCAGAACTTTCTATCACCAATGGGATTATTCCTTGCTAGATTTGCTGCTTGGAGTTCAGGGTGGGAAAATGTTTTGCTTGAGTTCAACTTGCCATCTTTTCACAGCCCCAATTTCCTTCTCAATTGGTTAGCAAATGACTCAGATTCTCAAATATACTCACTCCCCCAGACATTTTAGCAGAGGTTTGATTAGCATCCTTCTTTAGATTTCTCAGTTTTGTGTAATTATATCTCTATTATCCCCTTCTTCATTTTAATGGTTATTAAAATAGGTCCTGTGAAAGTATGATAAAAGTTAACCCTGTGGATGGGTGATTCCTCAGTTGCACAACTATGGGGCTTATTAGTCACTTCAATGAAACTGGCTTTTCAGAGTTAAGAGAGTCATGGGCTGAAACAAAAGAGATTTAAAAACCTTTTAGGGACACTGCTGAACTTCTTTTTAAGATTCTTTTCTTACCCTTTTGAAGCTCTATAAAATTATTCAAAAGACTTCTCTCACATATCTGTGACCAACCTAGATATTTTCCTACATTTTAATCAATCTTTCTTTCCATTCCTGTCTTGTTTTATTCCATGCTGAGCAACTTCACAAAGGTGTGTGCATGTTAGTTTCAAAGCTTTAATGGTGCACAATATTTACCACTGAACAAGGCTTTCATCCTGTTTATTCTGTTCTTGGGAAGGAGACCTATCTAGCTCAATGGAGCTCACTTCTGAGAAGACATGCATGGGATTGTCCTGTAATCAAATTTGGTCCAGTTACCTGTGAGGTGAAATAGATTAATGATAGATTAGCCTTGAAGTCTCCTATTCATACAATGGAGGAAGAAGGAGAGTTAATGAGTCCAAAATTCCCATGTGGAAGAACAATTCTTTTCTGTTTTATATCCTTTCCTTTCATTTGCTTATGAACTATTTCTGAATCCTTAAAATGTGTTCTCCTTTAATTGTGGGCTAATAATGTATTTGTTTGTCATTTGGAGATAATAGCCAGAACATCACAAACGTATCATTAGCTCTTAGAAGAAAATCCAATTAGGGGGAAAAAAACTCTTAGTTCCCCCCCCCCTGCTGCGTTGATTATGATTGAAAGAAAAGCAATCAAAGAAAGTATTATTGAGATATTCTCCAGGTTTATTTGTGTGCATTTTTAAAGTGATCAGGCCTCACTATATCATTTTATTGAGGGAATGATATTTAAAATGACAGTCATTCTTTAGATTAAACAAAGAAAGAATGGTTCATTGATTATAAGATAGGTCCTAATTCTCTTAGACTAAAGCACATTTATAGAACCAGTATGGTGTAGTGATCTGAGTGTTGGACTACAGCTCTGGAGATCAGAGTTTGAAACCCTGCTCAACCATGAAAACCCACTTGGTGACCTTTGACAAGTCACACACTCTCAGCCTCAGAAAACCCTGTGATAGGTTCATCATAGGGTTACCATAAGTCAGAAACGACTTGAAGGCACAAAACAACAACAAATCACATTTAGATCCCATTTATTTTAACAGGTGAGAATTTTGATTGTATAAATCTTCCACTGCACTAATATTTTTTTTAAAAAAATCCTTTATTTTGACTAAGATGTCCATCAGAACCACTTCATTGTTACCCAAATTACTGAGGCCCATGGAAATTCTACACTTGTCTACCAAAAATCAATATTTCTATGGGGAATTTTAATTAGCTCAAATAGTGGCTTTGAGAGGTCGGGTAGTGGTGGGCTCTTTTGACCTATGTATACCAGTATTAACTGACTCCAAGCCAGGATATAAAATAAAAATGTTTTTTATTGAATCAGGGGATGTGCACAAAGATACACTCAGGCTTCAAGCACTCACACAAGGCTATTGAAGAAAGTAGGAAGTATTGGGATAGAGGAATAGAGTTTAGGATGATGGGCTATATTATACCTTTCTGAAGAGCAGAGATTTATGTATCAGAAGATACTCGGAATGCAGAATGAGATGGGAAAAACTGCATACACTTTAGTGGTGTTTTGGGGTGATATTTATCCTCAATATTCCCCCTGAAGGGGTGTTATGAGTGGAATATAATGTCTGCTGGAGTTTCCCAGGGTTAAACAATGGATTCTCTGGATGTGTTAATGATCACTAATGGCTGAAAGATTGGGACTGATGGGCCTCAGGCATATCTCTATTCTTCTAGGACAGGTGTAAGGAAAAACTAGTTTTGTATGGCAGTGAGTATCCAGGTAGCTTGATTGAATTAGTGAATGACTCACTTCTATGTATGTTCAGGAAATTTAGCCCATTTCCTCCCTAATTCATCAGTTCAAGGGGGGTTCTCTTACACTTAATTACTAACCAGGCATATTTTTTTAGGGATTTTGGCAGGCTACTTCCTTAGGCTTTCTGAGCAAATTTTGAGTCCTTTTTTGGGGGAGGCCCTGGTCTACTACCAATCATGTGGAATGCCAATAATATGCCAATTTATAAAATTTAGCTAATTGATGAATTAATGGAAGAATGAGGGGCATGAGAGCAGGTAACACCATTTCCAACACTTTTACTCAATTACTGTGTACAATAACCATTCAACTGTATTGAATGGTTTTGGCAGGCCTTTCCTAATTAGATCCCGGCCTCAGGAGCTCCTGGCCTCTTTTAATCTGCTGGGCATTTATTATTTTTTAAATGTGCTTTTAGACTAGTTGTTTTTTAATTTATATTTGTTTAATATCTTTTTATGGGGGAGGGTGGTGTGGGTGGTGTGTAGGGATTTTTATCTGTATTTGTATTTTAAATTTTGTAAGCCGCCCCAATTGTTTTTAACAGAGGGGCGGGGTATAAATAATAATAATAATAATTATTATTATTATTATTATTATTTATAAGAAATGTGTTCAAATCCACATTCATCCATATTTTCTTTTTTTAATCATTTATTTAATTCCGCTTATCCACTTATACATAGCATAACATAAGATACATAACATAACATACATAGTATACATGACATAGTTTATACAGAACCTACTTGATGTATTTCATCTATATCTCAATTAATTGAGCAATTACTTATTACTTGACTCTTCACCACTCCCAATCTTTCTCCAGAACAATCCTTCCTTTACCTTCCTCTTATACACCTCTCATACTAGTCACTTCACACTACTTTCTTTCCTTCTCTCTGTTAATTCATTTACACATACCTTCTGGCTCTTACACATACCTTCTCGCACTTACACATACCTGTTCCCTCTAAGTCTGTTACCATCTTTCTATCATATGTCTTCCTCCTATTCACCTTATACATATTCTCACAATCTCTTTTCCCCTTCCTCTCTTGACTTCCTATTTACATTCATCTCGACTTGGATCATATTTTTAGCGGCTTCCTTGTGCCGCCTCTAACAATTCAATCTATAGTCAGTCCTCATTTATAATTAACATGTAGTTTTAATTGCCTTTCTCAAATAATACCATATTCTCAGTATGTAAATAAAATTAGTAGCTATACATGCAGCCTATACATTAAGATTATATGAACTATATAGAATAAAGTAGCTTTATAATGGTATGTTATACCTATTATATACATTATGCACAGTTATACATATTGTTTACAATAGTATTCATCCCCACTAATAAACTTTGTTATTTTCTGTTTTGATGACATTGATCAATGCAATGTTCTCGTAGCTTATTTGATCTAACTCAAGCTTTTGCTTCTCTTCTGCAATACCTTTTTCCCCACTCCTTTATCTTATTACTCGTATTTCATCATTTCATCTATTTCCATTTACCCATCAAGGCGGGAGTTAAATTGACTTTTTAGTTACCAAGGTTTTTCATCCATATTCCATGTTTTCTTCCAAAATTCTTGCACGGGACCCCACTCCTCCTTAATTTTTGCATACCTCATTTTATATAAGGTTCCCATTAATTTATCATTCTCCTGCATCTCTTTAATTTTTTAGTAACCAATCCACTATTTGTGGAGTTTCCTTACTCCTCCACTTTTTGGCAATGACCAGTCTTGCTGCCATCACTAAGTACAATATCGTCCTCCAATATTGTTTTGTTGTTGTTTTATCAATTGACATTATTATATTTAGTAGATATAGCTTAGGGTTCATCTCATACTGGATGTCAAATATTTCTTGTATTTTCTTGTGGATTTTTATCTAGAATCTTTTGATGGCAGGGCAAATCCACCACATGCGGTAAAGAGAGCCCACTTCTTTACTTCATCTCCAACAATGGTTATCTTTAGTTTTGTAGATTTTACTGATTTTTGTTGCTGTCATGTACCACCTGTTCACCATCTTTAGATGATTTTCCCTCAGCAGAAGACATGCCGTAAATGTGTCAGTATTTTCCCAGGGTTTATTCCATTCTTCTAATTCTATTGTGTCTCCCATATTGATTGCCCATTTGGTCATTGCATCTGTTACTGCTTCCTTTTCCATCTCCCTTTCTAAAAGTAAATTGTATATTTTCATCATTCGCTTCCTGTCCTTTTGCCAGAGTATTTTATCCAGTTCATTTTCTATCATTTCAAAGCCATATTTTTGGTTATCCTCTTGGAATTTATTTTGAAGTTGCAGAAATTTAAACCAATTCATGTTGTGTCCCATTGATTCAATCGCTTCCTGAGTTCTTAATTTTATTCCTTTCACTTCTTTCCATTCTTTTTGGTCGATTAAATCTTTGTATCTTAGCCATATTTTCGTTGTTTCCCATCTTCCCAACATGGCTTCTTGAGGAGAGAGCCAAATAGGCAATTTATTATACAATTTCCCTTTCAATTTGTTCCATATTCTCAATAATGCTTTTCTTACAATATGGTTCACAAAATCTCTATTCACGTGTGACTTCCTGTAAACCAGATACACGTGCCATCCATATGTTAGGGCGTGACCTTCTAATGTTAGCAGTTTGTCATTATCTAATTTCACCCAGTCTAGCAGCCAGTTCGTACCACAAGCTAGATAGTATAAGTTAAAATTTGGTAAGGCAGCACCACCAGACTTCTTATTTACTGTCAAGATTTGCCACTTTATCCGCAGTTTTCTTCCGCCCCAGATAAATTTATTTAGATCTGAAGTCCATTGTTGAATTGTTTTATCATTTTGAAGAATAGGTAGGTTTTGAAATAAAAATAAGCATTTAGGTAGAATAGTCATCTTTATTGCATTCACTTTCCCCAGCAAAGATAAATCCAATTTCCCCCATGTTTGCAGGTCTTTCTTAACTTCAGACCACGATCTTTTGTAGTTATTTTCATAGAGATCAATGTTCCTTTTTCCTAAACATATCCCCAAGTATTTCACTTTCTTTGTTATTTTGCATCCTGATTTGTTTTGAAGTATTTCTTCTTTCCCCCTTTGATAAGTTTTTAGTTATAATTGTTGTTTTTTTCTTTATTCAATTTAAAACCAGAAAAATCACCAAACTTATTTAATGTATCCAATAAACTTAAGATGTTATCAACTGGATCTTCCAGAATAATTGCCAAGTCATCCGCAAATGCCCTAATTTTATATTCATAGTCTTTAATTTTCAATTCCGGAATCTGGTCATCTTTCCTTATTCGTTTGATTAGTGTTTCTAAAGCTAATATGAATAATATTGGGGATAGCGGGCAACCTTGGCAAGTGTCTTTCTCGATATTGAAGATTTCAGATCTTTGTCCATTTATCAGTATACAGGCTCTTTGAGTTTTACAAATCACTTTAATATTTTTGACAAATTCTTCCCCAAAATTTAGCTCTTCTAATGTATTCATTATGAAACTCCAATTAACATTATCAAAGGCCTTCTCGGCATCTATAAAAATAGTTGCATCTTTTTTGTTGTTTGCCCTTTCATAGTGTTCAATCACATTAAGCATTGTTCTGATGTTTGAGGACATTTGTCAGCCTTTGATAAAGCCCACCTGATCATCCAGTATTAATTCTTTGATTATCATATTTATCCTATTCACCAACATTGTGTTAAGTAGTGGTACAGGCCTGTAATTTGCAACGTTAGTTGATTCCTTTCCTTCCTTGGGGATTAAGGTTATGTCTGCTATTTGCCAGGAGTTTGGGATTCCTTCCTTCTTTATTTTATTCATCATTTTTTGCATTGGTGTTACTAACTCATCTTGAATTTTTTTTAAAATTCTGCTGTAAAGCCGTCTTGTCTGGGCGATTTTCCTGTCTTCATTTGGTTGGTTGCACGTATGATTTCCTCTTCTTTGAAAGGTTGCTCTAACCTCATTTTGGCTTCTTTAATTCTCACATGTGTATTTTCTTTTACGAATTTACCCTTCACATTCTGTTGGGCCTCATCCATGTCTGTTTTCTTTATAGAGGGTCTCATAATAATCTTTAAATACAGCCTTGATATGTTTGTTCGTATAGTAACTCTGCCCTTCCTTTCTTATTTCTATTATTAAGTTCTTTTCAGCTTCTTCCTTCAATCTATATGACATCCATTTACCCGCTTTATTGGCATTCTCGAAGTATCTTTGCCTCGCTCTTTTCAGTTTATTGCCAACAGCCTCTGCCGAGTCTGCCTTCAAGGTTTTCTGAATCAGTTTTATTTTGTGTGTATCTTTATGTTTCTTGGTTGCTTCCTTAAGATCTCTTCTTTTGTTTTTAATTCTTGCACCAATTTTTGATTATGTAACAAATTTTCTTTTTTTTTATTTCTGCTCCTCTTAGCAAGAAATTTCCTTGTATTGTTGCTTTAAATGCATCCCATACTGTTTTTTCCTGTACTTCTCCTTCCTTATTTTCCTAAAAGTAGAGTTTTATTTCTTTCTTAATCCTCTGGACAAAGGTCTCATCTCTTAACATGTTTTCATTCAGTCTCCACTGGTACTCTGTCTTTGCCATTTTCAACTGAATTTCTATAGGATTATGGTCCGAAATTATTCTTTCTTGAAAGTCAAAACTTTTGATTTTTGTCAATATCTCTGTTGTGGACCAAAATTAAAGTTTTCCAGTATAGTACGGCAGGCTCTAGGAAGATTACCAGATTGTTTTTGCTTTGTTTTGTTTTATTTTATTTTCTTATGTTATGTCTCTTGATGTTTGCAGAACACCATTAAAGTCTCCTGCAATAATAATATTGTCCTTGTCTTCTTTTTCCAGCTCTTGATATAGTTTTTTTGTAAAAGCAAACTTGTTTATCGTTCGGAGCATAAATTCCTATAAATACTAATTTGGTGTTATCACATTGGATCTCCACCCCTATGTAGTGGCCTTCATTGTTGTTGATTATTTCTCTTGCAGGATATTTATTACTTACGTAGATCACCACTCCCTTTTTTCTTTTTGTCTTTGATTCTGAGAAGAAATAATGACACAACCTTTTATGGTGCATTAGTTTAGTATCTTTTTCATGTATTTTAGTTTCCTGAAGACATATAACATCTGATTTGGGTTTTTTCCCCAAAAGATGAAATACTTGACTCCATTTCTTTGGGTTATTTAACCCTTTGACATTCCATGAATTTATTTTTATTGACATTTCTAATTATTGTTTTATGGGTTTATTTCCTCTTCATCTTCCAAGATATCTCCTTCTCCTCCTTCTCCTGGTTCTTCTTACTGTTGTTCTCCCACACTCTGATCTTCTTTCTTGTCGTCAATCTACCCTTCGTCTTTATCAGAATGTTTATCATCTCCTCCTTTATCCAAATCTTCTCAAGGGGTCTGTTCTCCTTTCTCTTTCCATTTCTTTTTAAACTTAGTTTCTGCTTTCCTCTTCCTTGTCTAGTTTATTTAAAAATTCTTCCACCTATTCTGGTGTATTTATTTTATGTCTTCTTTGTTGGTATGTGAATGCAACACCCCCAATTCGTTCCCATCTGTAGAAGATATTTAACTTTTTTAACTTTTGAGTCAAGGGTTTATAAGTCTGGCGCTGTCGCAATATTTCAGTTGGTATATCTTTAAAGATCTTTATTTCTTTTCCATCAATCTCTAATTTCTCAACATAACTGGCTTGAATTACCCTCTCCTTTATTCTTTCTTATGTGAACAAGATTATTATGTCCCTGGGTAACTTTTTATCTTTGATGGTCAGCAAACTTCCACAAAAAATTTTGCCTATTGATTGTTCCAAATTTTCCTCTTTAATGTCTATGAATTTCACTAAATTTTGGAGTATCTTTTCCCACAAGTCTGCTCTGTTTGATTCAGGGCTCCCCTCAATTTTATGCACTTCTCTCTATATCACAATTCTTGAATCACTGTAGCATTTTTCCCCTCCCTTGTTCTTCTACAACTAAAGAGAGATTTTCTTCCAATTTTCCTATTTTATCCTGGTTATTTTGAACACCCCCTTTCAGATCTTTCAGTTCTGTCTTGATACTATCCAGTTTCGTATTGATTTTATCTACATCTGTCCATACCTCTTTCTTAAATACTGTGAAATCTTCCCTGAGGTCCTGCTTAAAACATCTTAGTTCTTCCAAAATTTGGATCCCAATATCAGATTGCTTCAATGGATTTTCAGAAGAGTCATGTCTTTGTCCCAAAGTTTGTATTAAAGTTTGCTGTCCTCCTGTTTTAGCCCTTGTTCCTGTGGCCATATTTCTTGTTCTAGATTATGATTATGATTTCTTTCAGTCTTGATCAGGTTTTTATTTAAGCTTAGGTTTTACTTTGATTTTCCTTCTTTCAGCCTAGGTAGTTTATTTTAAGCTTAATTTCCAATTGAAATCAATTTTGTTATTGTCAAAATAACAATACCAAATTTTATCAGCAATCAATTTCCTTGTCGCTTATTTATATTCACCTATGTCCAATCAGACAGTCCTCTCTACCCGTATTGTTCACAATACTATTAATACAGTACTATTAATTAGTTTATCCACTTGTACAGATGTTAAAGTTGTCCAATTAATTAATCCATCAGCTAATCAAATTCTCAATTGTTCTTCTATCTGTTAGTAAATTTATCTAATCAAGATCAACAATGCAGTCAATTATTAAGTAAATATTCAAATTGATCAGACTTATAACTATCACATTAATAAGGGAATATCAATTAATCCATTACATATTGCTTCCCCATGAATTCATTCACTCCCATACACTTTGACCACTGCAGTTAGCACCAAATGAGATATATGTATATGTATGTGTGTGTGTGTGTGTGTATATATATATATATATATATATATAATATGTAAATGTATATATATGCCTGTTAAGTTATTTATATATCCAATCAACCAAATGTAGCATATAGTGAGACAAGTTTTAAATCACAAGATCAATTGAAGTCAATTTAATTTACTCTGGATTTAATAATCTCTATATACTCCAATAGACTCCAATAATCTCAAATGTTCAATACGGGAGGTTAAATTTTATTTAATTCAACAATCCTAGCACAAGGTCTCGCTATATACCTTCCTCCCAAATTTGATACACTGTTGCTTTAAATTTATATTTTACTGAGCACTACTATATCCTTGAGGAGCGAGACATCAAACTATCTGACCTTGAGAAGCTATCACCTCTGTAGCTTATCTTTAACACTTCATTCCTCCCAAGGTCTAGTGTCTAAGCTGGCTTTAAACACTTTAAACACTCTTTAAATCTTTGTATCCAATATTACATTGATGTCAATAAAATTATAAGTGTACCAAACTTCTAACGTGCCCACTCCCTAAGATTTACAAGCATTGTGTCTACAAGCAACACCTTGTTATTATTTTTTTTGTTATTATTGCTTGTTTGTTTTGCTTTAGCCCTCCCCCTTTCCCCCCCCGGATATATATTCTTTTAATTTAGTCTCACTCCAGTTATCTCCAGATTCTGTTTTATTCTACAGTTATGTCCCGTCTCTTTCTATCGTCCCACTCCTCTTTTGTCTTGCTATTCTGTTGCCCCAGCTTCTCAGTCTATGCCCCTATCTCCACGGTCCGCAGTCTCCTCCTCCTCCATTTATACATATTTTCATTGAAAGAAGAACTTGTCCTCAACTATTTCACAGAAAGAGTGGCAGAGTTAAAAGAAATTAAACCAGTTAAGTAGACGTTGCAGAAGGCAACTCAGTTATTCAGAGGTAAGCCTCCCTTCATGTAAATGTGGATGGGATTGCAGCCTTGCTATGAAATCCAATATTGTCTATTCAAAAATAAACCCCACTTGGATTCAGCAAGAGGTAATAGGATTGCAGATCTGTTCTCCTGCAGTTAGGAACAGGCGAATCTGTCTGTTTCTGACCCATGTCACTTTCATGTTTATACCTCTAGCCACAAGTCCATTCTACTTCATTTCTGTGTCACACTGCATTTTTTTTAAAAAAAATAAAAATGAAGCGTTGAATATCATATATAAATAGGCATTTTTGTTTGTAAATACACATGGCAAAAATTTTGTGTCTCAAATGTAACACTTTAAGAATATTTTGATTTTTTAAAAAACCAAAAAATGATTTTTTTTTTTAAAAAAATGATCCATACAGTAGTAGTTGATCAGAGTCAGAACCTGGAACAGTCTAGGGGACTGAAAAATGCATAATTCACCAACCATTATGATCACTGGAGTCATATTCCTAAAAAGTACCTTTTCCAGGCACAGAACAAAATTCAGAAACATCAAACTCCTCAATCATCCCTAAATATAGTTAAACATCAGTCACATTAGAAATTAATTGTTATAACACAAGCTTCATCACTTTGTGATGCTGTTTGTCATGATGGAGTTCCATCCTCCTGCTACAGAGTATGCAAGTGCCATCATGTGCTATAACTACATTTCCCATTCTCTTCAATCAGCAATTCTCTGATCATCAGGAACAGGTAGACAAGGGGTTAAGAGAAGTGGGAGGTGGGGCTCATCTCCTGGGATGGCATCATAATGACATCACATCACCTAACTGGCCAATGGGATTTGAGCAATGGTGATTTGAACAGTTTGTAGGCTTTTGTTCACAGCAAATGGCTGGAGTCTGACTATGAGGTTACTGTTGAGCATGTGGCCTTGCATCTTTGGACACCAGATTTAGTATTTACAGACTTCCAGAATGTAAGTAGAATTTCTTTTGTGTAGGGACAGTTTTTTAGCTAGATCGTGTTAGGGAAATTGTCATTTGTTTTTTTTCTCCTTGACTGGATGTAATTCTTACTTTACTATATCTTTGTAACTTAAGCTGAACCTGAGAAAAATGGTGTTTTCTTCATCAAATGATTATCTCTTAAATGTGTTTGCTTGCTTGAATAAATAAGCCTTTATTATTCCTATATAAGCCAAGCTTCCATGCACCTTTTGCTTTGGATCATGCTACATTAATTCTCCTCTGTTACTGAAGAGAAGGGAGGTGGCTTGGTAAAATCTCAGCCAGGGCTGGAAAGGCCCTAGGTTCCCCGTGGTTGCATCTTGAACCACATGTAAAAAGGGGTTCTTTTAAAATCAAGTTGTGGTTGTGGCACGGAAGACATTTCTGGGATTTGTAGGCTAGATGAATTCCTGGGAGTGTGTCTAGAAGGATCCAGCTTGAGGGTTCTCCAGGAGGAGATCACCTGAGTGGATCAGAAAGGTAACCTGGCTTCTAAGGTATGTGTAAGTGGGGTGTGCATACACACAGAGAGACCAGGCCTACCTTTACACTTTTTTTAACGCTCTATCCCCATATCCATTCAGGCATGACCTAGTATGATCATCCTCATGAGCAGTGACTCACTCACCTGCTTAGCATGCCAAGACTGACCTCCTGCTATCTACATGAGACAATCAGGCTTGTCTTTGCAAATAAATAAGTAGATATAAAACCAAGATTTAGAGAAGGGGGAACCAAGTGACATAATATTTCCATCTCAGGATACTCTGCTGATAACCAGAAAAGCTACCATTATCCAAGAATTTAAACTTTGAGAAGATCTCCCAGTGTGAAATAGTCAGACTACAATTTACTATTAAGACAGATTCTTTTTCCTTTAGTACTCACTCAAGAACTAGGCTAAGATCCTATTCAATACCAGTGGAGTGTAAAATGGCAGCATTCTGCTGGTCATCTCTGCCAACCTTCCAGGGGCCATTACAGGTGACATCCCAGTGGTTGTTACATTTATGGGGGCACTGCCCTTGTGCCTGCTGATTTTTAAACTGGTTTTTTGGGCTGTGGGTGTCTGGGATGCACTTGCATAAGGAGTTGGTCAGGGGTTACACTAGCCCCAACAGGATTCTAGGCCAAGGTTTCAGCAAGGTATGATAGCCATATTTTAAGTACCTGAAGGGTTGTCATGTGTAAGATGGAGCAAGCTTGTTTTCTTCTGCTCCAGAGAATAGAACACAAACCAATGTATTTGAGATCCTAAATGTTATGAAGTACTTATTGACAATAAGAGCTTGTCAACAGTGGAATAGACATTTTTGAAGCATAGTGGACTCTCCTTCTTTTGGAGGCCTTTAAGCAGATGTTGGATGGCCATCTTTGAGTGTTCTTTAGTCATGTATTCCTGTATGGAAGGGGGCTGAATTAGATAATCCTTTAGAACCCTTCCAGTTATATGGTTCTAAGATAGGAAGATTGATATACTGTATTGTTAATTACTGTTAGTATTAATGATCACTATACTTTTCTTAGACCTTTGAACAGAGATTTCACAGTCTATAATGACTGTATCTCATGGCCTTTGAGTCCCATCCTGTTTGTGTTTGTAAGGGTCATTAGCTGTCATAAGCTATGTGGGTAAATAGCTTTCATTTTTTCATATCTGAAATTCTAGTAAGTTGTAGAATGCTGGAGCAACACTGAAATCAATAGAGTAAGTAATTTTGTTATGAAAAGTATCAACATGGTATAAAATGTATTAACATTCATGTACATCCTTTGTCATCCTTTCAAATGCCCCAGAACATTCTATGTTGTCCCTGAACACTAGCAATACTCCACCAGTAGGATTTCTCCAGTGGAGCTTTCCACAGGCATACTGGGGAACCTCCAGTGGTGTCAGTGTTATACTTTTCACAATCCTCTTTCTCCACTAGTGGAGCAGCAGAGCCTCATATCTGTCCTCTCCGTAAATATAGGATTGCTCCTCTTTGGAAGACAAAATCTTCCAAAGGATTCTTCCTCTAGTTTCAGAACATCTCTGTTTTAAACCACAAGCTAATTACCATTTATTTGTTTTCATTTCTCCCATTAATTAATGTTGAATCATATGTGGACAGAGGGCAAAGTTATCTTCATGTTAATGTTTCCCTTTGGTGACATGAATTATTGTTCTTTGTATTTTGCACATGTATAAAAACAAATTAGTTTATCTGCTGATGAAAACACAATAAAGCATTGAATAATTATTTGTCATGATTTTCCAGTCATGGGGATATAGAAAGTATTAGACTGATCCTTTTCTGCTATCAAAAGTTCCCCTGAGTGTTCACTATCTGTTGCAGTATCTTTATCTGAATAGCACTTTTTAGTATGCCAAGGGCTTTCCTTCATGCTTCCCCATAAGATTAGGAGTGGGTTATCACATTTTGGAAGGAATGTTACAAACTCATTTGGAACTGAGACCTGAGTTATTCCTGCTAAATATGACTGATGGAATAGAAAGGGGAGTGGAGAAAAAGATTTGGAGAATTATATTATATTTAATTTTAGCAGCAAGAATAACAATAGCTCAAAAGTGGAAATTACCTAATGCACCCACGTTAAATTAATGGTTCATGAAATCTCAAGATATGTTGGAATTATATATATTGACAGCTAGAATTCACAATTTACCAAAGAGAAGTTCATTGGAAAAATGGAAACCAATATTAAAATATTGGGAAACAAAAGGAATATGTTATGATGAGGAAAAATTGTTATTAATGGGATAAAGAGGCGATTGATAAAGGAAAAGATGTACATAATGATAATACAAGAAAACTGCAGAGACCAGCTAAATAAGAGAGAGGATATCACAAGTTGGTTTAATGTTGGCTTATGCAAAATATTTGCTTCAAAAGTACCAAACTTATGAGAAGTCTTAGGAATCTGATTCATTATATAGTATGCAATTATAATTATTTCAACATATTATTAATATTATTAATGCTATAATAATTTACTTTACAAGATGCATGTTTGAATTATGGAAACTTTGGATAAAGATTATAGATACAGATATAGATATAGATATATAAAGATTAGGAGTGGGTTGTTAACATTGCTATTCTAGAATATCTAAAAAGTTGTCTTTACTCTTCTCTTTACTGCAGTCTGAGTCCAGAACATCCTCTTAAGTGCCAAGTTCAAACTATTCTTGCTCAAACACATACATGTTGCTTGCTAATTATTACTTGACTGCATACTGTAAAAACATGTATGCAGTTTCAGTATGTAACCGTATCAAACTGACTCAATATATTCCAAACCATTCTGGCATTATTTAGTTCCTCTCTGTGTTTGTGCTGTGCAATGACTTTCAGTGGAGATTACATGAGAGGTTTCTATTTTTGTGAGTTGCCAAACATTTTCAAATGTAATGAGCTTGTCTTTTTTTTTCACCCTACCCTCAAAAAGTGCCAAATCCAGATGTGAAACATGGAAAACTAGTCATTGGCCACATTCAAAAGTCATTATGCTACATATGGTTGGCTGCTTTAGCCACAGATTGTACTAGAGATGACCAGACAAACCATAGTGTGTCTTTTCCCATTTCTAGCCTGCTTCTCTCCTTCCCTTTTCTCAACTTCTGTGTCAGTTAGGAAAGTTCCGTAAGCCAGGAATTAACCATGGTTCTGAATGCAAATGTAATTGCAAGCTATGATTTAAACAAACCAGAAGTTCAAAGCCAAAAAATTTATAAGTATGCCTTTCAGCTGGCTAACAAACCAAGGTTTGTTGGTGGGGATGGATATGGATATAACAAACCAGAATTGAACAAAGCATAATGTGGCTTACTCTTATGTTGAAAGCAGCAATTGCTTTTCTCTATGATGATTTCAAATTGGAACAAATGAGTAGCATCTGAACAATCAAGTGTAGCGTTATTTGGTATCTATATTAAGCAGATGCAGTGTAGATGGCAAAATATGAGCTTCTGGTAGAAAACATGAGAAAATACTTAGGATGGTCTTGTAAGGTTTTAAAAAAGAAGAAAACTTACATTTATTATTTCAGGAAATTCATCTGGGACAGGAATTGAGACAGATAAAAGAAGATTACCTGGATTTCAGTAGAAGAGCCACTAAAAGCTGGGTCTCATATGTGGATGTAAGGCATCCTGAGGAAGAAACCTCATTGATGTTCCCACCTAATGGGAGACAAAGGACTAACTAACTTTTTGGAGAAGGGGGGAGTAACCCCTGAAGACACAAAAAGGTTTGAGTAGCTACATCAAAGAAAGAAACGGAGAGGTGAAACAGAAGGTCAGGCATGGTGTATAGAATTCCATCTCACTAATCACTTTATACAAGCATTGATGCTGCTTCCCACACCAAACATCTCTGGCTCTCTGCTAGCATTCTTCTCTCTCTCTCTCTCTCTCTCTCTCCCCCTCCCCTTCTTCTTCTGTTTGTGTGTTTTCAAACTAATAGACCCTGGGTCCATGATGGGCAGAGTAAGGAGCTTGGGAATATGCTTCCCTTCCTTACAAGCAAAGGATGCCATGAGAGACGTTGTCATCTAAACTTTAGCATGACAAGTTGCCATCCTCAATCAGTTTTTCTGGGCTTTCTTAAAATCCCTTGAAAATAAGTTTACAATGGAATTACTGGCAGAATCTTCACTGTAGATGCACAAATGACAACTCCTGTAATAAAAAAAATGTAAAGACAATCAGCATCTATCTCGATAAAGCAGAAAACATAAGTGAAACACATAGATCTCTACTTGTGGCTCCTGAGGGGATATCTTAACTGCTGGGCATTGGCAAAGTGCATCATTTTTCTTGAGATTTACCTTGCATAAAAAAAGATTGGAGTCACTTCCTGTGTTTTCAGCCATATTACTCAATTTCTACTCACAGCACATAATGCTTGCTTGTCAAGAAAAATCATCACCAAGCAGCTCCAAGTATGTTTATAAGATTCTTTTATGGGCTTCCACAAATGGATGGATATCATCAAGACAAACCATTCCAGCATAATTTTGCTCCCTCTCTGTGTTTGTGCTGTGCAATGATTTTCACTGAAGCTTACATGAGATGTTTCCATTTTTGTGAGATGTCAAGGAATTTACATATATAGTGGGCTTTTCTCCTCACCCCGCCCTCAAAAAGTGCCACATCATTAAAGCAAATTGCAACAGTCTATACCCATTACTTTAGAATGGTGTGTATTTTTCCCTGAGAAAAGCTGGTTCTGCACAATATTATATTATGTTGAGGTTTAAAGGCTGGTTATTTTAGAGGGAGAAGATGGTTTTTGGTTTTGTTCTTTTAGGTTGTGTACGCTGCTCTTTTTATTTTCTCTAATGCTTCTATGCCTTAGTGGACCATAAAATAATGGGTTAAAATGAAATGTGTGCACAAGTATGCTCAAAACCAGCTATATTTCAGGAGACATGTGCTGCCTGATTCTGCCTACAGATATCTTGAACCTATTTGCTAGAAGAAGCTATACTACCCAAACATCCCCATTTTGACCAGATAATATACACATTTTCAAAACATATCCTGACTTTGCCTTTGTTCTGATTTGTTTTGTCTGGAAATAATGTCTGTAAAAAATTGAACCCTAAAATTCATCTGCATTGTATTTGTTCCTAAACAATACTGGTAACTGAGGCAGTCATTCTGTATCAAGATACATGCACAGTGTAAAGAGAGCCTCTTTACAACTCTCTAAGATGAATTGGTGGGGGGGAGCTGGTGAGCCAGAAGAGCTCTTGCAAAAATCACATTATTAGATGGCTAAGTTTGCTAACTTTGAGCTGAAGATAAAATTCGCTAAACCTAAATAGCTAGACACCTAATATCTAATTTCTTATAAGTCAAACTTGCAATGTCGTATTTCTATTCCTGCATGATATTGGGGTTTGAATGAAGAAGCTTTGCTGCCTGAGGTGGAACAGCAAATGGTCCCCCCACACACACACACTTAAGACAAAGTACATACTATGAAAGCCAGCCAAGAAATTTTGGGACACGAGACAGAAAATCTTGTAAGTACTTTTCTGCACACTCTGGCAGTGGAAATACAACAACAACAACAACAATTGAAACATACCTCACTTCTGTTGTTGCCTGAGGTGGCTGCCTCATTCTGCCAAATGGTAGGGCCAGCATCATACTGCACATTACATATGTATACAGGCCAGCAAGTCTAGCTTTACCATGTAATTTCATTTCAATAAGCCTTCCTAATTTCTACAACTTCATTCTATAGCTATTTTCCTTCTCTTCTAGTCAATATCAAACTACCCTTCCCCTCTTAGACTTCTCCCTCTGGACTCCCCTCCCCATTTTTTCTTCTTGACTTTGGTCCCTCTTCTTGTTCTTGTTTCCTAGCCCCTGACCTCAGTTCTTTTGCAATACAGTATTATACAGATCCTAATAAGAAGGCAGATTTACCAGTGTGGTGTAATGGTTTGAGCATTGGACTACAGCTCTGAACACCAGGGTTTAAATCCCCGCTCAGCCATGGAAACCCACTGGGTGACCTTGGACAAGTCACACTCTCTCAGCTTCAGAGGAAGGCAAAGGCAAACCTCTTCTGTACCAATCTTGCCAAGAAAACCCTGTGATAGGTTCACTTTAGGGTTGCCATAATTTTAGGGTCGCCATACATTGGAAACAACTTGAAGGAACACAACAACAACAATAAAAAGGTTCTACACTTCTTTTGGTAGGCTTTTCTAGATGTCCAGACTCTCTTCAGGATCTGAAAGATGTGTGACAAGCAGGGGTGTGTGATGTATGTCTTGAGTCCTCAGGAGGACTGTAATGACATAGTCCAGTCCCCCTTCTGATACATTGACAGATTGGTTTAGTCCTACTGGGTGGAGTCTGAATTAATTGTAGTTCTACATAGAGTGTATTGCTCAAAATGTTTGATTTCTCCTCTCTGTTAATAAACAGTTTGTGTTACAGTCTATGTATGTGCACTTAGTGCAAATCTGAGAACAGAAGTAATTGGGCACTGGAGGCTGAATGAGTGTCGTATCTCAGCATGCATGCAAAGGGGATGTACTTTGTGGACCATCTCAACAAATAGTAGCCAAAGGTTACAGCCCAAGAATTCTAAGACAAACAAGCACCTGGACTAATAATGGAAAGATATTTTGTTGGATTCAACAGTCTTGATTAAAATAGCATTTTCAAACTTTCTAAACCTTGATGCAAGAAAATGTGCACCACATCTTGAACACTGACACATTTGCAAGACCTACAAACCATTTCCAAGAAATAGAGTGCTCACAAAACAGCATGCATATTTTGAAATGTGCATGATTTGGGTGGGAGGATACTGGCCAGAATCCTATTGGTTACATTAGCAGACATAAGTTTATATTATGGCTATGTATGTACTTTTTGGGTCAGTGTAGATGGAAGTACTCAACCCCTTCAGCTTTCTACACCACCTGGGAGAAGATGGGGAGACAGGCATGGAATAGCTAGCTGTGCTTCAGCAGCCAGAAGCACCGAGGAACAGGCCTCTTCCTGGGGCTCGTTTACACGACAGGATTTGTAATGGAAAGTTGCGCAATTGCGATATTGTACTGCATAGATTACACGGAAGGTTTCACTGTGTCATTTTATAGCGTGATACGTGTTTACATGACATGTATTCCGTAACCAAAATTGAAGCACTACTGATTGTTCCGCACCTGATCCTGTTTCCATTGTCAAAGATGCACTCAGATACTCCTGTCAATCAATCTCACATGACCTCTATTATACACGTATTTCAATTTGGTTTTCCTGCCACCTTCATTCCTATTGGATAACTACTAATGGTTAATGTCGGGTTCTCATTGGTCTGGCCATATTACCTTTGTCTGCACATCTGGATGAGCAATGGCGGATGATGATGAAATGGAGTCCTTGGCGATTGTTGCATGCTGTTTTATTCTGTTATCCACCATATGCTCTACTTTGAGGGCAATTGATGAGAACTTGCGTGTCTACATCAGCAGGAAATCTAAAAGAACTAGCAAGGCCCTGAGATTGAGTCACGGCAGTCATGATGGGTACAGAAAAAGAAAAGTTTGCACGTCTTCAGAAACTGACATACTAGCTACCTCTCAGCAAGTTCCATCAATGCGGCCTGAGATGTTAAGGCATCTCAAAGGGCAAGATTATTTTAGGAGTATCCGAGATCCAGAGAGTGGTGGGAGAAGTTCATGATGTTGGTCTGGTCTGATCAACGTTGGTTTTCTAATTTTAGAATGGACAGATCATTGTTTATTAAACATGTCGAGATGCTGTGACCCCATGTTCAGAAGTCTGATACCAATATGAGGAAAGCTATACCCCCGAGAAGCGTGTTGCAGTTGCTATTTGGCTCCTCAGACATCGGTGCTCCTTCCTCACCGCAAGTCATCTCTTTGGAATCGGAAGAGCAACAGTCTCAAAAATTTTCGAGGAGGTTGTTTTAACAATGGAACATGTTTTCCTCTCTAAAGCCGTGTATCCAGGAGATCCAGATGAGGTACGGCAACTTTATTTAAAAAAATATGTGGGTTCTGTTGTTATTCCTATGATAACAATTCTGCTTATGCGTCCCTGAGGAAAATCAATTTTGTGCTTTCCCCCCGAAGTCAAGTTATATATTTCTAGCATGTATTTCGTTGTCCTTTTTCCCCTAACATTCCCATCCTATAATCCCATCCATGCCCACAGGCTTCAGTTTAATTTTAAAAGCAGGGTGAACCTTATATAAAAATCCAGTTAAACTCCGTACTTGCAACGTAAAGGATATTCTACATTGCAATTTTGCTGTCAAAATTTACATTCAAAATAACTGTTTAAGCATTTCTTTCATGTATTGCAGCATGATTTACAAAGGGAAATGTAGTACAGTCTTTAATGGCTAATGTGTGCATTGTTTCATGTTATAGGTAATGGCTGGATTTAAAAGAATGGGCTACCCCCATGTTATACTCGTGCTCGATATATGCCACATTACAATTGTCCCACCTGTCAGACAAGGAAACGACTACATCAATAGAAAAAAAAATAGTTACTCTGTGTTACTTCAAGGAGTTTGCGATCACAGAGGACTGTTTGTGGACACGGAGATTGGTTGGAGCAGCAAGGTGCATGCTGCGTAATTCCATTTTTTTTGAGGCAATGGAGTCAGGAATATATGTCCCTAACAAACCTACTATTACAGTTAACGGTGTACAGATTCCTCCACTGGTTCTTGCGGATGGTGCATATCCCATCAGGAAGTGGTTAATGACTCCATATAGGCTGGGTCGTTTCAACCCAAAACAAGTACTGTACAATAAATCCCATAATAAGGTTAGGAATACCATAGAACGGTGTTTTGGGCATTTCAAGGCCAGGTGGAGGGCATTAAAGTACCCCTGGAAGTTTCAGAACAAAATGTATATTCGGTCATTGCTGCATGTGTTATTCTGCACAATTACTGTGAAACAAAAGGAGAGATATTTAACCCTAAACGGTACAGGTCCAACCGATACATTTTGAACACCCTTGAGGCACCCCTTTTAAATTTGGAACAGGAAAAAAATGAGGGAGAAGCTGTGCGCAACGCGTTGGCTAATTATTTCTGGGAGAAAAGACGCAGGTAGTTGAAGCATGATCAGTTAAAACAAGCTTGTTTGTTGAAATTAAAAGTGTCTCTGTGTACCAGTTTTGTTTTGGGATTATTGAAAAATAAATTAATATGTTTTGCTTTTAAAATGAAAACCGCAGTCTGGTCTCATTTCTTTATGGGCTGTGAGGTCGCCTGTATACTAGTTGCAGAGTAGGCATGCATGCAGGGCTTTCCAGCAAGAGTATCAATACACCAAAACATTTTGATTTAACCTATTGTATCGATGGGTCCAGGTTGCAACTTTCAAATTTTAAATTCCCCAACGTGTACTGTGCCAGCCCTATACTAACCGCTGGAAGAACACTTTAAAGGCACTGTGCTTTTGTTGTCAGTGCTGGCATGGCCGCTCACAGGATGGAAGCACGGCGGATCACCTATTGGAGGTCCCAGGAGACATTATTCCTCCTAGAACACCTCGTCCAACAGGAGGGGTGTCCTAGGAGGATAATGCACTCCTCCAATAGGATGAACTGCCACTTTTTTGCTGCGGCAGCTGCCAGCCTGCGGAGGGCCGTCTATAACCGATCGGCACAGCAGTGCCGATCAAAGTTCAAAATACTTAAGGCCAAATTCTTTGAGGCCAGGGAGGCCTACAATGGCAGCCCACCACCCCTCTGTCGCCCCCCCCTTTTACCCACAGAGGCACAATCTGTGGGTAACTGGGGGGAGACCAAGCTGGAGGGATCGCCATCCTGCCGGTAAGTGGGACATGTTAAAAGCCCATATAACTTAATTACAGGAGGTATTGGTGAACTAAAACTATTGTGCTTGTTTTTAACAGGCATGTGTGGTCGAGTGAGAAGGGCGGCACAGGCGGCAGACTCGTCATCAGATGAGTCTGCTGCCGGGCAACCTGACCAGCCAGGTGGTGGAAGGGAGGAGGAGGAGGCACCACCTCTTCAAGGACAACCTCAAGCACCCGGTATTGTTTTGCCTCCAAAGTAGTTATCAATGAATAGGTTTCCTTTTGTTGCCCATTGACTATTCTTCCTGTTATTAAAAAAACATTTTCCAAACTGCCTATTGCTATGGTAATTTGTGTCACAGAAAGGAAAGACCAGCCCCTGTTTGTAGAATGTATTGCCGGATGTTGTTGCTCACCTGTCACCGATATATATTGCCATAATTTTTAAAAAAGGGTGCTGTATTCTGTGTATTCTCAGTAATTTTTTTAAAGAAAATGTAGTTGCTGTAACAGGTCATCTTTATCACCTAATTGATCTGCTAGAAATAATTTTCCATATAAAACGGTTGTCCTTCATGCTCAAGAAATAACTGCTTAGCCAACCAATAAAGTAGAGCTATCTCTGTTGAACCAAATCTTCCTGTATTAATGCAAATTTTAATGTTTGTAATTAATTATAGCACGACCCAGAAGACTGGATATGTTAGATTTTCTTTGTGGGTAGGAGGGGCAAGAATTCATTGCTGCCATATCTGATGCAGTAGGTATGTAACAACTAATGCTTCTGCAATGTTTACATACTCATTATTTGTAGTACCTATCTTTTTTAAAAATGATCAAATCTGAGATTTAATGAAGTAGTTTGACCATTACGTGCTGCAGTACTGTCAAAACCTCAGAAGACTAAAAAGTTATTTCTGTAGTTTAAATGTACATGGCCTTTATTATTAAACAAAATATATTTATCCCATCAATGAGAAATTTAGATTTGGTAGTTATCAAATATAAAAGGAATACTTCTAATTTCTATTAATTTTTTCTTCAGCCCAGAGACTGGAACCAAGATTTGCAGCTATTGAGCAGCGGCTGCTGGAGGGGGGACTGTAATGGTTGTTTTGTGTGTGTGTGTATATATATATATATATATATGTATATATGTGTGTATATATATATATTTCGGCTCCTCGCCTTGCGGCTGAGCCGCCTTTGCCGCTGTTTGCAGCCTTGAGACCAGGCTTCACATCGCAGGTGGCGTCGCCTGCGACGGAGGTGAGGGGCGGGGCTGGAGGATATAAAAGACCTCCCGCCCCTCACCTCCTCCTTCTTATCTGGCAGCCGTTGCAATCGTCCAGTAAATATATATATATATATATATATATATATATATAACATGCTGAAGAAAGCCAATTTTGTTTTTTCATCCCCCCCCCTTTATTATTTCCTATGTAAATATATGTCTGAATGTAAATAGTGTAAATACAATGACATACTTATTTTTACTACATGGTGTTTGCTCCAATTACTTTCATGAGAAGTTACATGTTTTCAAAAGGGAGTTATTGTTACATACAGCCAAAAATTGCTGAGCTAAAGGGAGAACAAATATAATATTCATATGTAACCATTGATATAAAAAATTGATATTATAATATATCATGAAGTATTGGTTTACAAGGCTACACTAACACTTCCAAATTACAAGCCAAACACCAGAAGAAAAAGTAATTTTAGAGTTGTGACAATAAGAGTGTGAAGTACAGTAGGTTTTGAGGTGTTAGAAAAGATAGAGAAAACTTTTATGCCTTTACTTTTAAAGGCTCATAATATCTGGTTTGCGGATTTTCCTTGAAGGGTGTGTTTTTACAAGTGGCACTGTAGTACTATTTTCCTTGTCAGCCAAAGGTTCAGAAAATAATTCCAAACTATGTTGTGTGGCTTGACCATGTTCTGACAGAGGCTGAGAGGGAGGCTGCTTCCTAACCACCCGACACACTACTGATGGTCTGTTAGCCATTGCTCCTAAGTATTGTACCATTTCAGAGGGAAGAGATGTCTGCTTCTCCAAATTGGTTTGTAAGAAAGAACTGGTACATTCATACATGGCATCCTCAACCTTGTGCCTTTCCTCTGTAGTTTTTTTCTAATTTATCTTGGTGCTCTTATTCTCTCTTAGATAGAGCATCCATATGAGATAGCATGTGATTCATCAATTTTGATGAATGCAGCATCAGCTGTTGATGTTCAGAGGGTTTTTGTTCCTTCCTTTTTTTACTTAGAGCCAGTCTTTCCCCTGGGGTTAGCGATGCCAAAGGTGTAGATGTTATTGTCCCTGCAATGATAGATAACAGACAGTTTAGATGACAGAGGGAAAAAAGTGTTACGCATTTTCCAAACAGTTGGATTTCACATCTTAATAAAAATGGATCTTGATACCAACCTTCATGGAATTCAGTCTGCTGACTGCTCCAAGCTAGCTCGAACTCAGTGGACCGCCTCTCGTCAGATAAATCAAGTTCAGGATCCTGACTATCCAGCAGCAATGAAGATGCAGATGTTGATGGTGTTGGAACTTCTTCAAGAGTTAAAGTAACTGTTTCCTCAGTGTTCCTCTCTGTTGTTGTTTGTAAGTCTAGAAAAGGGGGGGGGAATGATTCATTTTAAGCTATTACACAGATGCAAACACAGACAATCTAATATTGAAGTCTTAATAGCATGTATAATTCCAAAGGCTCCAAAAAGTTTCCCTGGGTAAACAAGTTAAAGTGGAAAACCCTGCAGAACAGGTATATCAGCAGGCAATTAAAGCAGTAAATTTAAAACACAATGCACTACCTGGAAATGTTAAAGAGCACTTAACCAGACAATAAATTTATTTCACAAAAGGAAATGCAGCCCTTATAACATGGAAATTACACATTGCTCCAATTTTAGGGAATACTTTTATGGACATGCTCAAAACCCACAAAGGCAAGCTTTTTCAAAACCTTTCAAATTTCATTTTTGGCACAGCAACTTAAAAATCAGCAATTTTTAAAGTTTCAGGGAAGACCTGTACTTGAGGCATATGTGTTTTGGAAAGAGAAAGTAAAGCTGCAAACAAAAGAAAGAGGTTTTACTATAATCTTTTATGGCCTTTTTATTGCCCTGGGATGGAGGCCATCATTTGGGTTATGAATTGCACGTACCAAATGATTTAGAGGGAAATCATCAGCATGGTTTCTGATTTCATCCTGATAAAATATTTCCAGAATCTTGGATTTTCCAATACAGAATACCCCCTCCCCGAGTATAATGTTGGCAATATCTAAACCAGTATATCGACTAACATCTCTCCCCTCCTCAAACTGCAGATAGGATCAAGTAACTTACGGAGCTACTTACAGCAAATTCTTCATAAATTGAAGCCCTCTTTATTTATTTCCTGACAGGAATGCATTGCATATAAAAAGCATGTTATGAACGAAAACTACCTACAGTGTTTTACATTGCCCATATTTTATAGTTTTTAAATTAAAGAATTGTCAGAGTTAAAATGAATATGTCCTATAAGAAAATCCCTACAGCGGAAAAAACACACACGTCAGAGTGCTCTTGTTGTCAGTGGGTTTAATGTTGAAATAGGATGGAAAAATTGTACGTATGAAAACAGGATGCAACAATATACTGGCTCAGGATTATAATGAGCTGAAATCAACAAGAATTTGTCCATTCGGGAAATGAATTTAAACGATGGAGCACTTTTGTTTTCAGTCTATAGGAAAATTAAATTGGAATCGGATGAGAAAGTATTCAAAGAGGAGCATGCATTGACTGTATTTTACACAATAGATCTTAATTTTAAAAAATGAAGCATATGAATACACTGTTCAACTTACCTATATCTTCATCAAACAAAGGAGGAGAGTTCACCTCCGTATCCCTCACCAGAGCTGGCGGATATGCTGTGCCTTGACTGGTTGGGGGAAAAAGCTCTGTGATCTGCTGATGAGCTGTGAGAAACTCGGGGGAGGGGGTTCAAACTGCAGTCCCCAGAGAATATAGCATGAAGTTCAGCATAGTAGCTGGACAATGACTAGAGTGCACCTGGCGGAAGACTCGACTCTTATCCGACAAGACTCATCATAGGAATTTCCTTGATTCTTATCGAGAGGCGATACGCGCAGCGCAGAAGTCTTTCTCCTCTGCATGTATTGCGTCTGCAGAGTCTCGTCCAGCAGAACTGTTTAGGGTGGTGGGGGAGCTGACGCGGATTCCCCCTGCGCAGAACCCCTTACTTAACCCGACAACGGCCTGCTGTGATGCGTTTAACATCCACTTTGCAGATAAAATCTCTCGGATAAGAGCTGACTTAGATGCCAGTGTTATGACAGAATCTATAGACGAGGTGTCCAGCAACTCCGTTGATGAAATTTTATTGGATCAGCTTCAATCTGTGAGTACCGATGACATGGACAAGCTCCTTGGTAGAGTGAGGAAGACGACCTGCCCCCTCGATCCCTGTCCATCTTGGCTGGCCACCCAAGGGGGCGATGCATCGAGAGTACTCCTTAGGGATATTATCAATGCATCCTTCAGGGAGGGGTCTGTTCCACCCTGTTTGAAGGAAGCGGCGGTTAAGCCGCTCCTGAAAAAGCCTTCCCTGGACCCCTTGGATAGGAACAACTATAGGCCAGTCTCCTTGCTGCCTTTTTTAAGCAAGGTGATTGAAAGGGCGGTCGCTTCCCAACTCCAAGCTGTCTTGGATGAAACCAATTATCTAGATCCATTTCAAACTGGATTTAGGACAGGATATGGAGTGGAGACTGCCATGGTTGCTCTGGCTGACGACCTCCGCTTGAGTATCGACAGGGGTAGTGTGACCCTGTTGGTGCTCTTGGACCTCTCAGCGGCTTTTGATACAATAGATCATTCCATCCTCCTGGATCACCTGAGGGGGTTAGGAATTGGAGGCACTGCTTTGCAGTGGTTCCGTTCCTTCCTCTCGGGCAGATCCCAGAGGGTGAGGCTCGGGGACAGTTGCTCTACTAGAATAGAGCTTAACTGTGGCGTTCCTCAGGGCGCCATCCTGTCCGCGATGCTATTTAAACATCTATATGAAGCCGCTGGGAGAGATAATTCGGAGGCATGGAGTGCGGTGTCATCAGTACGCTGATGACACCCAGGTATATTTCTCCATGTCTCAGTCATCAGCTTCGACTTCAGATGGCGTCTCTCCCCTCAATGATTGTCTTAAAGCAGTAATGGACTGGATGAGGAAAAACAAATTGAGACTGAATCCAGACAAAACGGAGGTACTAACAGTTACAGGCCCGAAACCAGGTCTGGGAATACAACTTCCAGTCCTGGATGGAACTACACTCTCCTCCAAGGACTGTGTTCACAGTCTGGGGGTGCTCCTGGACCCGACACTCCAGATGTCTAATCAGGTAAATGCGACGGTCAGGAGTGCCTGTTATCAACTTCGGCTGATACGCCAGCTGCGCCCTTGCCTGGAAACTAGAGACCTCAAAACTGTGGTACATGCACTGGTAACCTCCCGTCTGGATTTCTGTAATGCACTCTACATGGGGCTACCCTTGTGCTTGACTCGGAAACTTCAACTAGTTCAGAACATGGCAGCCAGGTTGATTTCTGGCGCTTCCAGAAGAGAGCATATAACACCTGTGCTAAAAGCTCTCCACTGGCTGCCTATTAGTTTCCGGGCACAGTACAAGGTGTTGGTTATAACCTTTAAAGCCCTACATGGCTTGGGTCCAACTTATCTCCGGGACCGCCTCCTTCCGTACGACCCTCCCCGCGCACTTCGGTCCTCTGGGAGGAATCTGTTACAGCCTATGAAAACAAGGCTGTCAGTGACCTCCCAGAGGGCCTTTTCTGCTGCCACTCCCAGATTATGGAATGGCCTGCCCGACGAGATCCATCTTATTACCACCTTAGACAGCTTTAAAAAACCTGTCAAGACGGATCTTTTCCGGCAGGCTTTCCCTGAATAACTATCCCGGCCCAAGACTCGGCTGTCCTTTCTAAGCGGCAACTAGATTTTTTAACCATTGTATGTTTAAATTTTTGTGTTTTTAATTTATCTATTTTAAATTGTTGTATGTTTTTAATCTTCTATAATTTAATATTATTTTAAGGGGTGGGTGGGTTAGGGTACTGGGACTATGGAATTTTTATATTGTAAGCCGTCTCGATTGCGTTGCAGAGGGGCGGGATAGAAATAAAATTGTATTATTATTATTTATTATTATCATTACCACTCGTAGAATTGTGGTCTTTTACTTGCCCACATCTCACCCTCAACGTTTTACTCTTAGATCTATACACTCTTCAGTGGTGCGTTCATGCCCTCGCTTACGCATCTCCTCTGCTATCTTTTCAAAAACATCAATGTTGTGATGGCTGCTCTGCAGCTGCTCCTGCACCTTCTGTTCCCCCCATAAGTCTATCAAATCTAGTGTTTCCCCATGCTATGCCATGGCCACCCTTTTATGTTCTGACCTGAGGTGTTGACACCATTGCTTCCACTGTTGAAAACAATACCGCTCCTGAGGAGATGTGCTTTGTCTATCTTTTTTTTAAAAAAGCAGGCAAATAGCAGTGGCCACTCTCATGGCACTGCCCACCGGGCACCAATTTCCGGTTTGGATGATTTTTTTAACATATACCAGTACACAGGTCACACTACAAAAAACACTGTTAGTATTACTACTTTTTAAATATACCGGCAAAACTTGCAACATCCCCAGGCACGCTACATTTGGGTATTTTGGCTACCCCCCTTCTGAATGAAGCGTAATTGTGGCTCGATCTGTGGGCACAATGAGTGATCTTCACGGAATATTTAGGGGAATAGTTGCCCGTGTAAACGAGCCCCTGGGCTTTGATGGGATCCTCTAGCAGTCCAAAAGGATTATGTCATCTTCTTGCAGCCATCTGCAACCAGTTGCTGCCTAGTTGCCTACCACCCTCCCCCAGCTATTAAATGGCCATGGGGGAGGCATACAGATAGGTTGAAGACAGCAGGATGGAAGAGGAGGCATAATTATTCCTGTTAGTGCTTTCTGCTATAGGCTCACAGCAACTTTCTCAATGAATAAAATTCCATAAAGCAGATAAACTGTACAAATAAATGCACAAATAAGGAAACATACAATAAAAATTATGCAAAGTATAGTGTGGGAAGAAAACAGGAAGCCTTGAAACCTGATACAAAACAGGAAAGGGAAATGCACATGGGAGACAGAGAAACTGAATGAATCTGAGACTCAGAGTTTCACATCTTGAAGATGAGCCCATGGCTGCCTATGCCTTCAGTACAACTGCTGCCATTCCAAAAAACCCTCAGCAAAATCTAATATCAGTTATACCAAAAGGTAATGCTGTCAGATGGACATTCTAAATTGATTGTAATCACGTGAAAATACAGTCCAAAAGAGCAAACTTCAAATCTCTTGCAAAGCAATACAAATACAAAAGTGCCTATGTATCCAAAGGATAACCCAATTCATTTCAGAAATGATACTCCATAATTGTGCTTCAAATACACTCCAGTTCACTCTGAGATACTAGCAAGTCTATAAGATAATAGAGGCCTGCAGTAGTACAAAGAAAAGTCAAGGTCAAAACCTCTCACAAAAGCATGATATACCAAATAGGGAGTGTGTGGCATTTTGTGATTCACTTTCTCATTTGCAAGCTTTCACCTTATATTCAGGTCAGACTATTCAAGTGTGGATCTTTTCTCTAAACTCCAACAAACACATTCCAATTCATGACCCCATAGACCCTATGCTTGAAAGGTAATACCAAATATTTCAAGTTTTGCAATGTGCTCTTTTTCACAGGCTGCTGTAAAAATGCTTCTAGGAGCTTTATGTGTGACTGCTTAGAGATCCCACTGATTTCAGCTGGGTTTTCTCCCAGATAAATGTGTATAGAAATGCAGCCTACAACAATGGTCCTATGCATATTTACCTGCAAGTAAACCCACAACACACAGGACTTGCTCTAAATAATCATACAGAAAACTGGATTATAAATTTCTTTTGTTGTTGTAGAAACACATGGGCAGCCAAACAGCCACCATCATCTTGATTCACACTGATCAGCCTTGTGAATTCATGTGTTGCTGTTGTTTTCCTTTGAAGTTTGGTCTGTTAAGCAGAACCAATGGACACATTTGAAAGGAGAGCTGTGCTTTTTCCATAGCCAGTTTCCCTCTTTACTGTGGCTGCTTTAGTGTAATATCTTTCAAAAAGCTTCCATTGCCTCTTTTTGCCCCTAGTAAAATTTGACCTTTTGAAAATTCTAATCTTATGACTCCACCAAGTGATTTATACAACTCCTAAATTTCTATTCTTTGTAAATTCTTAGGGCTAAATATTGATTTTAAATACCCAGCTAAAAGATTTCATAGTTCCTGGTGCTATCATAAACAATCCGAACAGAAGTACAGCGTCAGTAAAAGCTTGGTGTTTGAGCTTCATCTTATTAGATGAATGAACGTTGTGCCTATAACGTCCACATCATTAGTCTTAGGGTCAATTCACACATATATCATCATTTGATGACAAAAACACCAAGTGATGGCTTGCAAGTGTGACTGATTCAGCTAAATAACATATGTCAAATCTTGAGATTCCAAGTCATTTAACAAAATGTTTTTGTTTTGCAGTGCAGACTGTTAACATTGAAGTATAGGTCATCAAAAGATGTGCATGCACTGGTTAATTTGGCCCTTCCACTAGGTAGCGTGAGGCAGCTGACTGAGGCAGCAGATACTGTGGGGTTAGCATTTCAGGACTGTTCTCCTGAACACTGTTCCCCTCTGTTAAAGGACAGACCTCTGTGTCTCACAGTTTGTCCTGCTCTTATAAACTGACTTGCCCTTGGGTATATCTCTGTTGGGAGGACTCATGTCCTAGCTTGAAGATTTATCCAGTAAGGAGGAATTTGAATTCTTGAGCCTTAAGATGATGAAGAGTTGATGGCCCCTGTGAATCCAAGGAACAGGAAGCTACACCTCTGAATGGAGGATGCATGGCTTCAGAATCAGGTGAGGAGCACGGAACTCCTCCAGTTCACAGGAGTAAAACAGGTTGTTCCCCGTATGTGTGGTACTGGTACCTACCATTTCAATTATCCTTTGTTTGAAAATATTGTCTATTTAGGCATTTCCTAGGCCCTCCAGTGTGACTCCATGGTAACTTCCACCAGAAGTAACCATAGAGTTGCACTGGAGATGCCAAGAGAAGTAGCCGATCTAGGCATTTCCTAGGCCCTTGAGTACAATTCTATAGAGTTTGCTATTACCTGCAGTTTCAAGTATTCATGGTAAGTCTAGGAACATATCCTCTGTGGATACAGCAGGTGACCTGCACCAAGAGAAGACATGTGCTCAGCTGCAAGCTACCAGGAGGAGCCTCCCCTGGTCTACAAAGTCTCTTCAAATGAAGAACCCTCCTCCCAGGAAGACCTAACACACAACTGGTTGCACCTCAGGTCTGGGTAAATCTCAGGCAACCTAGATGTAAAATCCTCAGATCCAGCTCAGTCATGATGCTGAGAAAAATGTTTCATGCCAGCCATTCTTTCTGATCTATGCTTCTAGGAAGAGCTTACCTGGTGCCTGACCTTGGACTGTGTTTGGTTTTCATTGTGCACAAGGCTACTGATAGTTCCCTTTCCTTGGCTGACCTCTCCTCAATATTTACTGCTGTTTGGACTGAGTTGTTCTCTGGGGAGATGTGGATATTTGGCTTTAGTCTGACTAGTGACCCTGTTAGCTTACCCCTGTTTGAATTGCTTGTTGCAAGTTGGTGGGAAAGCATCATTAGACACTCCATCAAAAAAGTGATCGTGCTATGAGGGAGGGTTTTTTTGGGGGGGAAGGGCTGATTTCAACTCCTTTTTAAACAAAAAATCTATTTGCAGAAAAACACTGTTATGGGGGTGGGGTGGTGAAAGGTTTATGTAAAAACATTGAGCAGTATTCTATATCAGCTATCAGCTTCATTAAATATACTAAGTACTTAAGTAACTAGTACAGTTGCTTAAATTTACTTAATTATGCAAATGTAGAAAGTATACTTAAGTAACGAAGTTAACTATACTTCACTAAGTAACTTTTCCTGACCTGACTCACCAAACCTGATGGAAACATCATTCACCCATGCTCCAGTCACCAGTAGAATGGACTTCCTTCTCCCCCTCCCAGGTGATGCCTTGTAGAGCAGAGTGTGGTACAATCTGGTATGCCTGCTATAATTATTACAATAGTGTCATAAAGATGACTAACTAGCAATCAAAGAAAGAGCCAGTGTGGTGCAGTAACTTGAGTGTTGGAGTATGCCTCCAGAGACCAAGGTTTGAATTTCCCCTTCACCATGAAAACCCACTGGTAGCCTTGTGCAAGTCACGTACCTTCAGCCTTGGAAAGCATCATAATAGGGTGACCATAAGTTAGAAATAAATTGAAGGCACACCCACAACAGATACATTAATCATAAATACAGTACACTAATCTACCAATGACTAGATAGGGATTGTGAATATGGAACAGTTACCTATCTGTGATCTTGAATATGGAACAGTTACCTATCTGTGACTACATAGCAATCATGAACCACCATGATTGTAACTCCCCACCCACCCACCTACATCAACTGCATGAAGAAGGGGGCTTGCCGTTCACCGGTGGGCCATTTTGTGGCCCGACCAGCCACCCCCAAAAGGAGCCCTCTGAAAGTGGCCCCTCCCCCACCCTGAGAGGGGTGATTGGGCGACCACATGGGTGGTCACCATGGTTTGTCTGTCTCTCTCCCGGCACTCCCTGCAGCCTGGGGAGGTGGGAAAGCGGCAGCCAATCGGGGTGGGCATACACGGCCCCTTTTGGCTGACCAGATAGCTAGAGGGAGGGTCATCTGGCCATGCTTCAGTGTGGCCAGATTACACGAGTTAGGCTGTGATGGAGCAGATAAAGGCATCTCAGTTGCAGCCTCCCCGCAGTCTGACTCTGGGAAGCCAAAGAGACAGGGTTGGGGAAGCTAGAGGCTGTAGGACGAATCTGAGTGGAGGCTGCCTCTCCTCCCCCCTCCCCCTGGCAGAGAGGGATGGTCTAGCCTTGCAGCAGCCAGAGGGTCATGGAGCATGGCAGGCCCAGAGGCCTAGTACTCCAGCAACTTCAGCAGGGGACGGTGTGGCCGGGAGCAGCGGCCATGAGGTAGGCCTGGGCATCATTGGGCAGTAGCTCACACTAGGGGGAAGTGGGCCACGGTGCTGGACTGTGCCGGGGAGAAAAGGGCTGTGGCAGTAAGTCCCAGAGAGGGGATGCAGCAGTATGCTGCATGGGCTTGCGGCCCACCCCTCCAGGCAGTCCTGGGCTGGGTGTGCAGCTGGCGGGGGATGTGGTGATTAGGTGGTGGCCCAGCCAGCAGTGCAGGCCACAGCAAGCTGGGGCGGTGGTGCTGCTGGCTCCCCAGGGCCAGCATGACCAGAGACCGGGGGACAGCACGCCGCGGTGGTGGCGGCTCTCACCCTGGCATGGCTGGGGGCCGAAGCAAACTGCTCAATGGAGGTGGCGGCAGCAGCAGGCAAACAAGCACTTCCCACCCTCAAACAAGCAGGAGCCTCCCGAGGGGGCTGCAGGTGGGGCTGGGGTATGGTTGGCTGTTGTGGTGCCAGAGGAGGGCAGGGCTCCAGCCAGCCTTGCTGAAGTTCCACCAGCCAGACACCTCACCCCCCTTCCCTCTGCGGGGGGAGGAAGTCAATGCACTCCTCCCTTGTCTGTTCACTCCTTACTCCTGCATTGGCCAGGGAGGGTAGTGATGGGAAAATGGGAAAAGGGGGGAAAGGGGTTACCCCTTCCTCCTCATTCCTTTCTCTTACAGGGCTGAGACTTCGGGCCAACAGTTGGGACATAATAAAGATTTTTTTAAAAAAACACACAGCACAAGCACAGCACCGGCTGGGATGGGGACCATGGGGCCCAAAAAGACAGCAAAACAGCGAACACACACTGATACACAGCCACAGCCAGATGCCGAGCCCAGGCCAGGGGGCGGGGGGTGGGGCAACCTGACCAGGAGCCGGGGCCCAGCAATGGCTATGAACAGGTGCCGGAGCTGTGCCCTCCCATCGAAGCTTTGTACTCCCGGCGTCCACTATAGCTGACATTATGGGGATATTGTCCATCGTGCTGCAAAGGATGGACAAAGATTATCCCCCAGGATGGCCAGAAACCCAGGCACCACCTATGGTCATGCAGTGTCCATGGCTAGGGACCCCGGTACATCATCTAGCGTGGGCACCTCCAGTGTCAGTGTGCAGTCATGGTGCTCCAGATCCAGGGAAAGGAGCAGCTCTAGGGATGTGAGGTGCTTGGATTCCCATGGGTCTCCATCACAGCTGTGCAGCAGGTCAAGGGGTAGGCAGAGCCCAAGCAGAAAATGCCATAGGTCCTGTTCGGGTTCCTCCTCACATGAGTCCTTGGATGAAGACAAGTTCAGGTACTGGGAAAAAGGGGCTTTCAAACCGGGATTGCTGGGATGGGCACTCAAACTCAGGAAGGCCAGGGAAAAAGCTGAAGGGGAAAGGAGAAGTGGAGGTAAGAACCCCCGGGGAGGAACTTTGAGAAGCGAAGTCAAAAGGAGACCCTCCTGGGGGCCACTTGGATCATAAGGTGTGTTCCAAGATACTGCAAGGGTATTATGTTGATGTCTTCTTGTTGACCCCTCTTCCAGGGGAAGAAATGAGGGTTCACAGGAGTGAACGAAAAGGAGAATGCGAAGGCCAGTGCAGAGGTGGTGGAACGCACCTTCACCCAGTGGCTCAACGGGTACATGGTTTTCATGGGGGTGGTGGCTCTGGTCTTCCCAGAGTGTTCTTCACCAGGTGTTGCAGATAAGAGCTCAGGCAGGGGACGCCAATGCCATCTTGGATGATGTGGAATGCAGAAAGAAAGCTTCCAGGTCCCCCATGCACAGGTGGGAAAACATCGACTACCCCACTTGGCTGCAGGCCATGGGGCCTGGCAGATGAGAGAAGGGGGAGGCCCCCAAAGCAGCCCAAAACAAGGACAGGAAGAAGCCAGTCTGTTGGGAGTACAATGGAGGTAAGTGTACCAGGTACAAATGCCAGTTTGATCACTCATGTGACAGCTGCGGGGGCAGGCACCTGAAGGTGGACTGCTCCCATCAGGGTGGGGGGGCAGTCCTTTCAGAACAATCGCTCTGCCTGATCAGGTGCCAGGAAGGCGGCAGGGTCTGGCAACAGTGCCAGCAACAGCAACGCGAATGAGGTAAGCTCCGGGGCGGGGGTAAGGGGTGCATGGCTTTCACACCACTCAAATTGGAGGCCATGCAGCCGCTCCTGGCAGCATACCCCAAGAAGGAGGCAGCAGCCTATTTGGCTGCAGGCTTTGAATTTGGCTTCTGCATCCCTTTCCAAGGTCCCAGGGAAGCCTCTACTTCAGGCAACCTAAAATCCGTGTCACAGCTGCTTGAGGTGCTGGCTCAGAGATAGGGAAGGAGCAGAAGGCGGGCTGTATAGCTGGCCCCTTTGAACAAACACCTATGTCCAATTTGTGCATCTCACCACTAGGCATGGTGCCTAAGAAAGTGCCAGGGGATTATCATCTCATTAACCACCTTTCATGACCCTATCCTGCTGGAACTGTGCACGGTGATTTATGCTTCATTGGACCACGTGGTACAGCTCCTCCAGACCTGTGGGGGTAGCACACTCATGGCAAAATATTATTTACAATCAGTGTTCCGGTTGTTGCCGGTACATCGAGATGATCACTGCCTGCTGGGCTTCAAATTCCATGATAAGTGGTATTATGACATGGCACTGCCCATGGGGTGTGCCATCAGCTGCATAGCTTTCGAGGCTTTCAGTACATTCTTAGAGTGGGCTCTCCAGCACAGGGCACGATCCCCATTTCTCATGCACTACTTGGATGATTTCTTAATGATGGGTCCAGCCGAGTGAGAGGAATGTGGGTGCTTACTGTCTTCCTTCCAGGCTCTGGCTGCAGACATCGGAATCCCATTGGTACCTGACAAGATGGTGGGCCGAGCGACATCTCTGGTATACCTGTGTATTCAGCTGAATTCAGTGAAAGGAGTATCAGGACTGCCCAACAACAAGATAGCAGGCCTGAGTGCGACACTGGTGGGCCTCCTGGGGAAGGAGAATGCTACGCTGAACAAGTTGCAATCACTATTGGGGCATATGAACTTCACATGTAGGGTGGTTTCCCCAGGGAGGGCATTCTGTGCGAGCATTGTGCATCTCAATGGAAGGGTCAGAGCACATCACCACATTCGCTTGACCAGGGGGGTCAAGGAGAACATGAGGGTGTGGCTCACCTTTCTTGATCATTACAACAGGGTCACTATCTAGCAGGGATGGTTGGAGTTACAGGGGAACTGCAAGTGCATTCCGATGCAGCAGGCAGCTTGGGTTTTGGGGTCTCCTACAATGGCCACTGGTGTGCTCAGCCCTGGCCTCAGGAGTGGGCTGGGACAGGACTCTCCAGGGACCTCACTTTTCTGGATTTTTTCCCCATTCTGGTGGCCATCACACTATGGAAGGGAGAATTCAGGGATTAGAAGGTATGTTTCTGGTGCGACAATCAGGCCATGGTTAGGATCATCAACAGGCAGTCCTCCAGGTCAGAGAGGGCCAGGAGACTGGTGTGCAGGTTCATGCTAGTCTGTCTGGAGTCCAACATCCGTTTCCACGTGCAGCATATTCCGGGTGTTGATAATGAGATAGCGGACATCTTGTCTCAATTTCAGGACAGCCGGTTCCGCTTGCTGGCCCTGGATGCCAATGAGATGGCAGCCCCATACCCAGCAGACTTCTGTAACCTTGGGAGTGAACTGTGATCCAGGGCGTAGCGGATTCCTTGGTGCCATCCACACAAGCTAGCTACAAGAGAGTGGCAAACTAGTTCTTGGCCTTCCGGTGACAGCACAGCTATGGAGTGGCCTGGCCAGCATCGGAAAGAGAGGTACTGCATTATCTGGCTTCACTGAAGGAGAGATTTGGCATCCAGGACCATCACCAGGCAGGCAGCCGACATCTCTTTCTTCAGCAAAGCAGTGGGCCATGGTGATTCCTGTGACTCCTTCATGGTGAGGAAAGCCATGGAGGGTTGGAGGAGAGTGGTGCCGAAGGTAGCGGATATGAGGCAATTGGTGTCGTATGCGTTGCTGGCACGATTGGTGGCATTGCTGCCATCCATATGCTATTCCACCTATGAGGTGCTGCTCTTCAGCATGACTTACACCACCGCCTTCTTTGAGGCCCTGAGAATAGGGGAGGTGGTCTGTTCCTCCAAGATGGATGCATCTGGCAGGGCTCTGCAGATGCATGACGTGGTCATTACAGACGGGAACCTGACACTGTGCATTCGGTGCTTGAAGGTCAACCAGCGCAGCCCCACAGCCATTCTGCATTTAAGGAAGGTGGAAAGATCCTCCCCGTGCCCAGTGACATGCATGCAGGACTTTATACAGGTGAGAGGCTCTGCTGGTGGACCCCTGTTCAGGCATCTAGATGGGCTCCTGCTGACCAGGTTTCAATTTGTGAGTGTGCTGAAGATGGCCTTACGTCAGATGGGGCTGCCAGCCGAAGAGTTTGGCAGCCACTCCTTCCAGATAGGAGCTGCCACCATGGTGGCTCAAGGGGTCCTGTCAGCGGAAACCATCATGAGGCTGGGGCAATGGCAGTCCAGGGCCTACACAGTGTACATTCGGCCTGACAGAGCACTGCATGCACAGCCAGGGGGCACTGCAAACCTGTAGTGATGCCTGTTGATGGGGACAATGGTTGGCGGAAGGCGGTTCCCATGGGGAACACCTTGATGGCGGATGTCATGGATCATGATAATGGAGTGAGGTAAAGGTGTCTCTGTCAAGTTCAAGTTCCACTACAAGTTCAAGTCCACGTTCAAGGGAGACCCCCTCCTCTAGTTAATAACAGCTCCTTGTTTGCAGGGGAGGAGAGAGTCGGGCGGGTTGGGTCGGCCATCATCTCTCTCCTCCGAGGGAGTCGGGATTGACTGACATATAGCCATTGACCCACATTGGCAGGGTCAATGAGAGATCACGACCAATGCATTATCACCAACCATTTGTTAAGAAAACCACAGTGTCTGAGTGTCTTGTTATTTATGAAGGTGGAAGGGGCTGTATGGTCTGGGTCTACAAAAGGGGTCCATTCTTCTGGACAGGAGCATGGGTGAATGTTATTTCTGCCAGGTTTGGGGAAAATTGGGCCAGGAGAAATTAGTTAAGTATACATAAGTAAGCAGCTGATGGACATGGGCCCATCTTTCCTGCATAAAATCTTTTTTGTTCAAAAACCCTTTTTTTGTGCAAATATTTTTTCACAAAACATCCCAAACTGAAAAAATAAATAAAATAAAATTGAAAAATAGACAATGGGATAATATATAGGAAGCAGCACACCAATGGGGTTGTAATTGTTCACATATTTTGTCCTTGCACACAAGAATGAAGACCTTCAAAAGCTTTCTCTCTGCTGGGTGAGATTGCAAAAGAGGATATTGATTTGGACTGTTAGACATTGCTACTAGAGCCTGCCTGATCCTGGAACAGGACACTATCCCATTTCCTCCTCAATCATCAAGTGAGAATGCATAGGTAGTCCATTCAGCTGTTGTACGTGGAATATAGAAGGGGCTTCATCTTGTCCTTTGTCTTAGGCCAAATAATATCTTGGGCCACCCTGATTGTACCTGACTTAGTTTGGCATATGCATAACTAATGTGAGTGTTCTCCTTGGCCAACAAGGATGAAGTCAGGCATGCTCTTGCATTACAGAATATCCAACTAAATCAATGCAATGTGCATTAATATATCTTTAGCTTAAATGCTTACTGATCTTTGGCATCCCATCTTTTGTTACAGGGAGAAAATAGATGCTTTGGCTTAGAACTGAATTATATTTATCAAACACACTACATAATCAATTCAATCACACTGCTTACTGAATGAACAATTATGGTGTCAATTCAGGTTTTCTACTTAAAGTCTTATTTCATGTAGCTATGAGGGTTATGGATGGTGCAACTCAGCTGGTATCTTTCTTTCTCTTGAGGTAAAACTGAGTTGCCTTTTTCTGTGCTTATATTCCATCCAAGGCCAGTATATTTGGCCCATAGATATGAAAACACAGAATTAATGGGAACATTTATTTTATTTGCTTTGAAGAAATTAGTTCATGGACTTGATATAAACATGAGATATTTTATTATTTCCCCCACACCTGAGTTTTGTGTCCTATTTTCTGAATACAAGCTTCATACGAATGAAAATTTGGTGGATTTTTTTTTGGGGGGGGTGTTCAATTCCATTAAAATGGTTTGAGATTATATCCACTGGATGTCAGGTTTTGTTTTTTTTAATGGAATAGTTAAGAATCAGTTAACTTTCTAGATACAACTAAATTCACAATTATTTTAACAGAAATGGAGCCACTGATTCTTTTCTGTTTTTTTTTTTTTTTTTTTTTTTTTTGGGAAAAGAGATAAAAATAGCTGATTTCTGTGGCAAGAGTTAAACAGGCTTACTATATCATGGGGGACATTTATCCTCCTCCTGTTATCTTCCCAGTGAAATATGTGTGTTGGGGGGGGGGCTTTGTTTCTCCTTCTTGTCTCAGCTAGGATGGATAGGAGTATCCCACCCACCATGATTTCTTATATCACTCAAGAAAATAACACTGTACACATGCTTATGTGATAACACCATAAACACAGCTTTTGAAATGTCTTGACAAGTGAGACCTCTTCAGCTTTATAAAGGGGATTCTGGATGAGGTTTTCACAATTCTGAAGAAACAGAGGTGGGGGGGACTTATGAATGTTGAGATAGAGAGATAGTGCCTGCTTAAAAGCCTTGAATGATGAACATTACCTTAAGTGGTAGATTCCATCCAGTTTGTTGTCCTCCCAAGTGCCTTTTGCTAGGGCATCTATTGAAGTATAGCATGAACAAAGTTCTCTAGCACAGAATGCTGTCATTATATTTCTTCCTCACTTGCCTGAAAAATGTATTGGACCAGAACAAAAAGACCTTGATGTATGATCAGGGAAGTAAGAAGTACTGACCGTTAACAATTACTGCTCCAGGAGTGTTTCCTACCTTTTAGCAACAGCAATAAAATTGACCTTCGAACAATGAACGTAAGAGATGCCATTACAGAATGTCAGTGCTACAGCTGCTCTTATAAAGGATTACACACATTTCTCTACATATCACAATTTCTACTTCAGAGTTCCCATTTTCTTAATTTAGAGAATCTCCTTTTACATTTCTTCTGGATCAAATATATCTTCCTCCTTGGCACTTTTACAAGAAATCAGGATTGCTTTCTCTGTCTAGGAAAAAAAAAGAAATTATTTTTACAGGCAGCTGTATGTGTGGCAATATTCCATAAGATACTGAGGCAGAATCCTTGATTAAAAGTACTTTGACCAGAGGTTGTTCCAATTTAGTAAAGGATATAAAGCAGTGGCATTTTAGGTTCTTGTCAAAGGCAGAAGAAAGTCAGGCATCTATATATACTAGGTATGGACTATCTAGATCCTTTATACCATCAGTGGGCAAAGTGTGGCCCTCCAGAAGTTATTTGAATGGCAACCGTCACCTCTCAGTATTTGCTATGCTGGTTAAAGCTGATGCATATTATAAGCTAACAGCACTTGAATGGTTTAGGGATGTTTACTACTTTTGTTCTTGAAGGAAGCAATGAGTAATTTTTGATTTTTTTCCCCATTGTGAGAATGTATTTGAGAATGAAATTGCAGGAATTTGCACTTGAGGACTTATTCTGAACAAAATATGCATGTGGGTTTGTTGTGCAAAAAACAACATTTTCTGCATGGACGATGACAATTGCAGGCTGGCATCCTATTGAGTTGTTGTGAGATCATGACCTGGGCTTACAAACGTGTAACTGCTGGGGATTCATGTTTATGGTTGTTGATGACCAAATGTGACCTGCAAAATATACCTATTCAGCCTGGCAGTGCCCTAACTGAAGGGTTTCCAAGGCATTGCTGACTGGGGCACTGGGAAATGTCTGCAGTGCTCTCCAGTTGTGGGGGGTTTTTGAGAGAAGCAATTGCAGCAGGACCCTTGGGGCCTCTCCAGATTCCTGTTCTCATCATGCCTCATGACTAGGAGAGAGCTGGGAAAACCATTTCTGGGTTGGGATTATCAGATGCATCTGTGATGACATTGTAGTTATGTCTGGTGATTCAAGATCTCAGCCACTGTTTCCTGTGAAAAAAAAGTGTGCAAATTTTGAATAGAACAAGCCATGAGCTACAAAGATTCTCATCAATCCAAAATTCTCTTCACCAGAGTTTCCTGAAGCTTGAGAAACATTTTGAACTTTAAATAAAGATTATAATAAAGATTATTTATATCCTGCCCCTCCCATATGGAATGGGGCAGCAAATATCATATAAAACATTTTAAAAAAAACATTAAAAACAGTCTTGTAAAAATGTTAAAGTAACATCATTAAAACAAGCTATACAATAATAAATCAATTCAAATTTCTAACTATAAAATACAAATATTAAAATAGACTTAAGAAGGAGAAAGGTTTTTTTTAAAAAAACACACCAATATTCTTTCCATCCATCCAAGCTATGCAGTCACCACTCCTACTTCAGCAGAATTGCCACAGGAGCTTATGCTGAAGAGGACCCCAACAGCTTCCAGACTCAAAGAATCCTAGTGAGGGATGGAAAAAATGTTGAAAAATATTCAAAGTGATTGCAAAACTTTTAATTCATTTTATTTTAATACTGAGAAATCCTGATGAGAAGAATCCTGGATTGATGATAATCTTCAATTTGGGACTTATTCTGAGCAAAATTCACACATGGTTCTTTTCTATAGGAAACAGCTTTTTCTGCACAGGAAACAGCTTTTTCTGTACAGAAAATTCTGTTTTCTATGTAGAACAACCATATGTGAATTTTGTACAGAATAAGCCCCAAATTGTGAATAGGCTTTGAAAACTGTGTGATTTTCAGCCTTCCTCACAGCAGGAAGAAAATTGTAAAAATTACTTGTTGCTTCCTTTGAGAAGAAAGGGCTTGTCTCAATGGGATTTTTACCCTGGCTTCCACCACCACCACCCCACCAAGCTTGGAGCCCTACAGTCCAAACAACAGGGGTCTTTCCCTGTTTCGCCTCCAGACAGTCCTGATGACTCCAAAGCAAAGCCAGGGGGAAGATGGGGTAAACCCATTTGAAACATTTTAAATAAAAACCCAGGAAAACCTGCTTCATGAGGGAAAACCTGGATCAGGCTGGCATGGGAACACAGGATCCATATCTACATGCCAGTCTGCATTACTGGACGCCGACACCACCACCTCCGGCATTGCTCTGAAGCTGGGAAGGAGGCCCCCAGCACATGCTCAAGGCCTCCTGCATGTTACTCACCTTAATCACATGCAGAAATCCTCCTTCCCATCTTCAGAGAGAGTCTTTAAGACTAGGTAAAATCTTTTTTATGGCTGTGAAGGATGTGTAACACCAGGTGTCAACCCTGAGTAATCACCACAGTATATGAGAGATCTAAGACCCAGAGCAGGTGTGGGTTGTAGTGGGTTGGAGTAGTTATTGTGTAAATTTGCTGAGAGTGACGGGTTGACTATTGTATTTTGTATTACTTCAGACATTCTATGTTGGTGATATATCTTGCTACAGGAGATAAAGAGCTTCCAAGGACTTTGGAAGAAGCCAACTGTGTCTATGCATCATTTCAAGGTTGGTCAGTGCCATATTGTCTGATACTGCTAAAGGGTTCTGTGCTTCCGTACACTACTGTAATAGCTACAGTTGAGGACAAGCACCTCAGACAGTGCTGACAGTTGGCTTCCATAGTGGGGCTAGTTTTTGTATTTGTTGCTGCATGCCTTTTAGGGAAAAAAAAAGAGAGTCAACAAGGGGTTGTGGGCCCAGGCTGTGTTAGTTTGTAACTGCCTGTGCCAGTTATTTTTGAACCTAGTTTGAACCAGTGCTCGCAAACAGTTTTTTTGTTCCTGCATTAAAGCCAGTGATACCCAGGTTGTTTTGTGCTGCTGGGAGGCTGAAAGAAGAAACCGTGCCACAGAGAAACAGCGTTTTCTGTTTGCATTTTGTTTTTATTGTGTGTTTTTGCAAGCAATTTCCAGTGAGCATTTGGCTTATTTTGAGTTTGTGCCTGATGAGAAGAAACAACCCATGGAGCAAAGTGTTTGTTTTCATTTTTAAGTGACTTGTTTCATAAATAGCCTGCTGATATGGCTGGAGTCACTGGAACAATGTACTTTGCTAAACTAGATGGCACTAATTATTCCACGGGGTTTGTAATGGTAAAAAGCTGGCTTGTTCAAGAGAACCTGGTCCACTATATAACCAACCCACCCACAGGTCCATGGAATAATGAGCAGAGACTTGCTGACCAGAAAGCTAGAGCCACGATTATTTTGTGTTTACAAGCTGACTAGATTTTTTCTATAACGAACACGATGATGGTGTTGGCATGTTAGCAGAGCTTGAAGAATGTTTACCAGAGGTATTCCCGTGTGTCCAAGATAATACTAACAAAGACTTTACAACACCAAGTTGAGAGATGGTGCGGATGTAAAATGCCACTTGGACAAACTCAGGGCTCTGTTCATTGAATTGCAGAACAGAGGCATGCAATTCCCTGAGGCACATAAGGCCTATATAGTACTTGGCAGCCTGGATGAGAGCTGGGACTTTTTGTTGCACAGTCTGCAGAGTTTGCCAGAGGCTGAACTGACCTTGAACCTGGTCCCTGCCTGCATTCTGGAAAAGAATGAGTGGAGGAGCTTTGAGGCTGGAAGTCATGGTCAGCAACATAGCAGGAAAGAAGATAAGGAGTGACACCTGATAACAGCATCTCATGAGCAAGGCAAGCCTATGTGCAACCTCGTGAGGCAGTGCTACTCATGTGGAAAGGAAGGGCATTTGAGAAGAGATTGCCCTTCCAGGTTTAGCCACAAGAGGAAGCAGATAAAGCAGCAGCAGAAGCCTGCAAGCTAGTCTTCTCAGGCAGCTGGGCATGGTTTTCTCACCACAGCTGTTTGTAAAACCTGAGCCAAGCTGGTGTGATTGCTGGACTCTGGAGCCACATTCCATATGGTGAACTGTTTGGAGCTTTTACAGCATGTGAAGCCTTCAACAGTCTCCAAAGTGGACTTGGCAGATGGTGCTCCAAGGAAGGCAGAGAAGATGGAAACTGTGTTTATTCCCTGCCTAAGGAAACAAGTTTCGCAAGTTTTGTTTGCTCCCATTTAAAGAACTGTTTCTTAAGTGTATCTACCTTGGCCAGTGATGGGTATAAGGTGGTATTTGAGAAAAACCATTGTATTATTTCCAAGGGAGGTAAGTCTGTGCCAAGGGTGTTAAAAGGGACAGACGATATTATTTGCATCCACAAACAGAACAAGCAAATGTAGCCAATGTGACAATAGTTGCATTATCAAGCTCCTGGATATGTGTACAAAGGTGAGAATAAAGTATATAAACTAAGAAAGGCAATCTATGGGTTAAAACAATCTGCTAGATATTGGAAACATGTGTATACATAAAAAATTATGTGCCCTAGGTTTTACTAGGAATATAGCAGATGCCTGTGTCTATTCTAGAGGGAGTGGTGATGAACTGGTCATACTTGTGATTTATTTGGCATTTGCAGCTAAAAGCCAAGAGGTGATTGGCAATGTAAAATCGCAGTTAGAGAGCCAGTACAAGGTCAAGGAACTGGGATGCTTAAAACATTATCTAGACATAGAGGTTGAAAAAACTCAGGAGGGTAAGTTGGTTTTAAGTCAGACAAAAATAGATCAATTGGTTGAAAAGTGTGGTCTAACTGATGCTAAAATAACCTCAACACTATGACCACAGATTTCATTAAATCTAAATCTGATGTGCTGTTTGACATGCCAGAACTACATCATTCAGTGGTTGGAAGCCTTCTTTTTATAGCCAACTACACTAGGCCTGATATCAGTTTCTCTGTTGGCCTACTAAGTAGAAGGGTTTCTCAACCAAGCTTGGGTGACTGGATACTACTCAAAAGAGTGGTACGTTATCTAAAAGGAACCAGGGATCTGTGTCTGAAAATGGATAAAGCTGACTCTGAACCTGAGTGTTATGTTGACAGCTCGTTCACTGAAGAAAAAGACAATAAATCTGTCAGTGGACTGGTGATTAAGCATGCTGGTAATGTTATAACATGGAGGTCACAAAAACAGACTAATGTAGCTTTATTCTCAGCTGAGGCTGAATTTGCAGCACTTTCTGAACTGGCAAGGGAAATCCAATGGTTTAAACAAGTGCTTAGAATCATAGAATCATAGAATTACAGAGTTGGAAGAGACCACAAGGGCCATCCAGTCCAACCCCCTGCCATGCAGGAAATCACGATCAAAGCATCCCCGACAGATGGCCATCCAGCCTCTGTTTAAAGACCTCCAAGGAAGGAGACCCCACCACGCTCTGAGGGAGCGCGTTCCACTGCCGAACAGCTCTTACTGTCAAAAAGTTCCTCCTAATGTTGAGGTGGAATCTCTGTTCCTGGAGCTTGCATCCATTGCTCTGTGTTCCAATTCAAACTCTGCAACAAGCAGCCTCTCCCAGGAGTTTAAAAAAATTCAAACTCACAGAAGCTCCACCCTCTGCAACAAGCAGCCTCTCCCAAGAGTTTAAAAAAATTCAAACTCACAGAAGCTCCACCCTCTGCAACAAGCAGCCTCTCTCAGGAGTTTTTTAAAAAAATTCAAACTCACAGAAGCTCCACCCTCTGCAACAAGCAGCCTCTCCCAGGAGTTTTTTTAAAAAATTCAAATTCACAGAAGCTCCACCTTCTGCAACAGGCAGCCTCTCCCAGGAGTTTAAAAAAATTCAAACTCACAGAAGCTTCACCCTCTGCAACAAGCAGCCTCTTCCAGGAGTTTAAAAAAATTCAACACCTTGGGGACAAGTGTAAAGGTCCTATAAAGGTTAACGAGGATTCTGAGACCTGTATAGCGATGGCAGAGGCCAAGAATCTAAAGAGCAGAACCAAGGCCCCATCTACACAATTTAACTAATATGTACGGCATGCGGAATTTCGCTCTTCGATACACACGACTGTTCAGATTCACACACATCCAAAGGAAGGGGGGCTCGGTTTTCCACCCTGAAATATGCTCATGTGGCATTCGGGAGGGAAAGCAGATCGCGATGAAAAATCTGTTCGCCGTTCAGATGGCTGACGTTTCGCACACATACAAACAGGCAGTGTAATATGATTGGCTGGCTGAGTAGAGGGGGCAGGGCTAGCACGGAGGGGAATTGGGAGCAGCCGCCATGTTCGTTTCCCAGCTAGCGAGAGTTCGGTAAGTCCGTGAATTTTATATATTTATTTTTATTTTATATTGTAAATAGGGAAAACCAACTTTCTGCAAAGCAGAAAACTTTTTTTTTTTTTTTTTTTAAAGCAGCGGGAGATTTAAAATTGCCGCTTGGCTTGTTCGCTTCAGCCAGTTTGGGGAAGAAGGGTCATATGGAGTTTAGGGGGGTAAAAAATTGTGTAGGAGGATCGTATGCATACGAACGATGGCCTATTCGTATTTTTTACCCCCAAAACAATTTTTTTTATAATCATATAGACGCACCCCAAGTATGTTGGTGTAAGGCACACAAATGTAAGGCAAATGATACAGGACAGAGTAATGACATTACAGTATTGTATGTCAGAGGAAAACCTTGCTGACATATTCACAAAGTTGTTGCCAGCTCAGAGGCATGGGGAAATGGTTACCTTGTGAGGTTGAGTAAAAGCTGTGGACAATGACCTGTAATCATGTAAATGCCTAGAACAATTATGTCAGTATATTATGTAAAGTGTTTATGTTGTTTTTGTATAAGTTAGCCATAACAAATTATTTTGGAGGGGATTGTTGGGAACAATGTTCCTTTAAGACTAGGCAAAATATTTTGCATGGCTGCAAAGGGTGTGTAACACTAGGTGTCAACCCTGAGTAATCACCACAGTATATGAGTGAGCCAAGATCCAGTGCAGGTATGGGTTGTAGCGGGTTGGAGTAGTTACTGTGTAAGTTTGGTGAGAGTAGTGGGTTGACTATTGTGAGTATTTTGTATTACTTCAGACACTCTATGTTGGTAATATATCTTGCAACAGGAAAGAAAGAGCCTCCAAGGACTTTGGAAGAAGCCAACTGTGTCTATGCATCATTTCAAGGTTGGCCGGTGCCATATTGCCCAATACTGCTAAAGGGTTCTGTCCTTCTGCACTCTGTTGTAATAGCTAATGTTGAGGACAAGCACCTCAGACAGTGCTGATAGTTGGCTTCTCTAGTAGGCCTAGTTTTTGTATTTGTTGCTGCATGCATTGCAGGACATAAAAGAGAGCCAACACATGGGACAGTGGGGGAGGTGCCTGCTGATGCCAGCCAACATGTGGTTGCAGACTTCATCCCATTTTGTCTAGATAACAGGGGAAAACAGACCTGATCTGGGTTCAAAATATGCCAGCCAGAAGGTAGCGTATTCTGGCTGGTCTAGACAAGAGCAATATGAATGACAAATTGCATCCCTACTCATAGCACAGTACCCTGTAGCTTGAGAAGTTTATTGTTAGGAAATGTAACATTTAAAATAACAATATATGATGAATAACAAAATATGCTTAAACTACCTATAGCTGAGCAATGATCTGAGAATGTTCTGGAACACACCATATCATCCTAACATTGGCTGCTTGGTTATGATAACCACTAACTTCATTTTTCTTCAAAGTAACTTTCTAGGCTCTTTTTGTGTTCCTAACAGTTACAAAGGGGTAGCCCTTAAACTCCACCAACTCCACCCCAATTCTTCCCACTATCCCACAAAGCCCTTTGAAACTGTCTTATTCCAGCAATATTCATCCAGAGTCCACTTGGCTTATACCCAGTTCCATCCTTTAAGCTTTCAGATTGTAAGAAGCTTCTTTATATGTGAAAAAAAAAGCTTTGCTCACCATAAATACATGTTCAAACAGCTCCCCCCAGACTGACTTACAACGTGGACCATAAGATAAAGCTCTTTTTTTCATGGTTTAAAGGTTTCTCTTTGCTTTGTCAATCATTCAGACACCCACATACTCAAAAATAATTTTTGGAGAGTTGTGGGGGAGATTCCTGAATAATGTAAGATGGGGTGCTGAAGGGACATATTTTTCCTGGTTTCTCTCTTGAGCATTAGAATGAGAAACTGTCTCTCCTCCCACCCCTTTACCTCCAAGGTGATAAGATATTTTCTGCCAGTACTAGTCAGAGTTCTCATATTTGTGGGAATTGTTTTTGGACAAAGCATACAAAGTATCCAAACTGCACAAAACAACAAGCAGTGCTGCCTTGTTGCGTTGGGCTTCAAACGGACTGTTTTGCATGTGCTTGGTCAATCAGCCCATTCTTTTGCACTTGCTGTGATTGTGTTCACTTTGTTTCACGGCGGGGGGGGGGATACATTCACTTTGTGCAGATATATTATGTGAGAATTTTGGACACCTCATACAATTCTTGTATCAAAGGCAAGAGACCTTGGAGGGGTTTTTGGGGGGGGTGAAAATTTCTTGATATGCTTTCTCAGTATGTAGATGCCACATGTCTCATTGAGAGCAAATAGTGTGCATTTTGTTTTTAGAATTTTCACATCACTTGAGTATAGGGACTGCTTGGATAGTGGGAAATTTCCCAAAATAGTCTAAAACTGCTTGATTTGGGGTGATTTTCTCATGCTCAAGAACCCTATTGTAAGCAGTTCACATTGTTCAGTTCACTTTCAGGCATCTAGAAAGGCCTTTTGGGGTGCAGGTAGTAGCAGAAGGTAGGAAGAGAAGACTATTCTCCCATGAATGTCATTCAAGTAAATTATCTTAAGATCCAAGTCATTGTTTTAGTCTACTCAAAGTATACAATGTACATTATCTGTACAATCCTTTCAACAGCTTTAGACAAGACCAGAATGATCACCATGTTACAGAGCAGATGCTCTCGAAAAGCCTATGCTGACCAAGTAATGAAGATGGGCATTATAGCTCATAGAATACAAAGCTGCTGAGAGGTCCACAGAACTAATTGGCACACTCTTATTCCCTAGGATAGGTTATCCACAATGAAGGTCAAGTCTGTTTTCATCCTGAGAGGGGAAGCTGGAGCAGAGCTGGAGCCAGGCTTGGGCTACGTAGTGCTGGTGCTATTCTTCACTGCCTCGCTCCTCACTGTCTTGGCCTGGCTCCTCCAGTTCTCCCATGGCTTGTAGAATGGCCAGGGCTGGGTGGGGCATGTGCTGCTGCCATGGAGCCAAGGAGGGCCAGGCTCTGGGCATCCTCCTTGCTCTTTGCCTTCCAGAAGAACTTGCAGCACACCTGAGTGCAAGCCCTCAACCTGCAAGCTGGCACCACAGGGTAAGGAGGAGGGGAGGGGAGGGAACCAGGCTGGAGGAGGGTGGGGAGAAGGCTCTGGCATCCCAGGTTCAGAACCCTGGCTGTGCTGGCTGGGGGGGGGGATGAAGGCCCTGCCTTGCTCATTGCCTCCCACCATCTGAGGATTGGGCCAACCGTGGATAATTGTAGAGTTGGAAGAGACCACGAGGGCCATCCAGTCCAACCCCCTGCCACGCAGGAAATCATGATCAAAGCATCCCCAACAGATGGCCGTCCAGCCTCTGTTTAAAGACCTCCAAGGAAGGAGCAGCAGAAAACAAGCTTGCTCCATCCTCAAGGTGACACCCCTTCAAATACTTAAACAGGGCTACCATATCACCTCTTAACTGTCTTTTTTCCAAGCTAAACATACCCAGCTCCCTAAGTCTCTCCTCATAAGGCATCGTTTCCAGACCTTTCACCATTGTAGTCACCCTTCTATGGACACACTCCAATTTGTCAATATCCTTTTTGAATTGTGGTACCCAGAACTGGACACAGTATTCCAGGTGAGGTCTGACCAAGTCAGAATAGAGTGGCACTATTACTTCCCTTGATCTAGACAGTATACTTCTATTGATGCAGCCCAAAATCGCATTGGCCTTTTTAGTTGCTGCATCACACTGTTGACTCATGTTCAACTTGTGGTCTACCAGAACTCCTAGATCCCTTTCACATGTAGTCTCATTCAGCCAGGTCTACCCCATCCTATATCTATGTATTTCATTTGTTTGCCCTAAGTGCAGTACCTTACATTTCTCCGTATTGAATTTCATTTTGTTAGCTTTGGCCCAGCTCTCCAGTCTATCCAGGTCATTTTGAATTTTGATCCTGTTCTCTAGGGTATTAGCTACTCCTCCTAATTTGGTGTCATCTGCAAATTTGGTAAATATGCCCCTAATCCTGTCATCCAAGTCATTGATAAAAATGTTGAATAGCACTGGGCCCAGGACAGAACCCTGTGGCACCCCACTGGTCACATCCTTCCAAGACGAAGAGGAGCCACTACTGAGCACCCTTTGGGTTTGGTCGGTCAACCAATTACAAATCCATTGAACAGTTAACTTGTCTAGCCCACATTTTAGAAGCTTGTTTGCAAGAATGTCATGGGAAACTTTGTCAAAGGTCTTACTGAAATCAAGGTATGCAATATCCACAGCATTCCCTTCATCTACCAAGCTGGTAATTTTATCAAAAAAAAAAAAAAGATCAGATTAGTCTGGCATGACTTGTTTCTCTGAAACCCATGTTGACTTTTTGTGATTATGGCATTGCCTTCTAAATGTTCACAGACTCTCTGTTTGATGATCTGCTCTAGAATCTTCCCTGGTATTGATGTCAGACTAACTGGACGATAATTGTTGGGATCCTCTTTTTTCCCCTTTTTGAAAATGGGGACATTTGCCCTCCTCCAGTCTGCTGGAACTTCTCCTGTTCTCCAAGAGTTATCAAAGATTATTGCCAATGGCTCTGAGATTACATTTGCCAGCTCTTTTAATACTCTTGGATGTAGTTCATCGAATCAGCAGTTAATGAATCAGCAGATATGGGGGTCCTACTATATTATCAAATAGAGTGAGATATAAAGAGGTTTTTTTTAAGGTGATGGAATCTAATGATTGCAGTTTAGAGGGTAAATATCCCACTGTCTTAGGGAATCATTAACCATACTTTCCATCAGCTCAGCCAATCCATGTTTGGCTGCCTTAATTAGCTAGGATGGACAGCTCTCTCTCTCTCTCTCTCTCTCTCTCTCTCTCTCTCTCTCTCTCTGCCACTGCTGCTATGGCTTGTTAGGAATTTACTTAGTGTCACATGAATAGAATCAGAGGGGAAACAAATTCAAAAATAAAAGAAATGTTAGCGCAGTTGGCATATTACAGGATCAGTTGTCAGAATCCACTCTTAATTGCTGGAATTTTGCATATTTGGAGGTAGTCTGTACTCCATATTCCTATCTCCTGGTTTTCAATTGATCACAGAAAGCTCCCAATTGTCTTTTAAGTCTGTTTTTTCTCAGTCTGGGAAGAAACAATGGGGTCTAGCATTACACCATTTCAGCAAACAAGATTATAGTTACATTTGTCCCTCCAAATCCATGGATTTAAGTATTCATGGCTTGAAAATATTCTTTAAAAAAGAATAATCCAAAAAGCAAACCTTGATTTTGCCATTTTATATAAGGGACACCACTTTGCTATGCCATTGCATATAATGGGACTTGAATATTCATGGATTTTGGTATTCACAGGGGGTCCTGGAACCAAACCGCAGCAAATATGAAGGGACAACTGTAGTTATAACATCAAAATATAAGGAAAGGTACAGAAGGTTAAAACAATTATTTTCTTCTTGCAAAAAGTTATATTAATACAAATGTATGCATAACACAGATTTCAAAGCCCATGAAGGCTAAATTAGTTTGTATGCTTGACAGCTGGAATAAAGTTCCTTATTTATGGGTGTAGCGTTAATATTTTCAACACACTTCTGGTTGGTTTCAGTTTGAAATCAGAAGAGGTACAGTAAGTGTGTTTTATTCCTTTTCCTCTCACCCCCATTTTCTTTGCTTTTTAAATCTATATCTTGGCTCATTTGTTGTGGAAGTATGACATGCAAAAAATCATTATCAGCAAATAGATGTCTATCAGTGCACTCCTTGAAAATGTTATTGCAAAGAGATGAACACAGCCATTTCCCCAAATCTATGCAATTACATTTGATAATTAGCTGTAGGCATTTGCATTCCACATGAAACTTGTTAGCTCTTTTGTTAAAAGGTTAACACTCTAAATGATGTGTCCTGAACACACTTAACAAAGCATTTAATTTAGATTAAACAGATTAATATGTGCTAAATAAATGTTAACTTATTTTAAAGAACATATTCATTAACCCATAAGTGTGATGGTTGTCTATAAAAGGAAAGAGTGTAGTCAGTGGGAATGAAATACTGGAATTATTGATGTTGCTGTCTTATCAAGGAAAAGAGATAATGTCAGGATAGTGTTGCTTTTTAAAAAAATATATAGAATACCTCAATCCTGTACTGGATATGTTTAGCCTGGAAAAATGACTGTTAAGAGGCAATATGATAGCCCAGTTTAAGTATTTGAAGGGATGTCACGCTGAGGATGGAGCAGGCTTGTTTTCTGCTGCTCCAGAGACTGGAACACGGAGCAATGGATGCAAGCTCCAGGAACAGAGATTCCACCTCAACATTAGGAGTAATTTTTGACAGTAAGAGCTGTTCGGCAGTGGAGCACACTCCCTCGGAGTGTGGTGGGGTCTCCTTCCTTGGAGGTCTTTAAACAGAGGCTGGATTGTCATCTGTCGGGGATGCTTTGATCAAGATTTCCTGCATGGCAGGGGGTTGGACTGGATGGCCCTCGTGGTCTCTTCCAACTCTGCAATTCTATGATTCTATTATCTATCACAAGAAAGCCAAGCCACTTTCCCTAAAACACAACAGCTCTTTAGTACTCCTTGATCAATCATTGAGGTCTGATAGCTAGAGAATGAAAATATTTCCAGTAAAAATACTCTATTTCACTACACTGGCATACATACATGAAAAGATCCCTGCACTTACACTCCTCTCACAGGGATCTGTTTGAGCTAATAATACCCCCAGATAGATTTTGGCATCACAGGCGGTTCTTTAAAGCACCCCCACCTCTTAGGGTAATAGTACCAAAATCTGTCAAAGGATATAATGCAAAATCTGACAGAATCAGATCAATGAGATTTTGGGGAAACCCATCAACATAACCATAATCAAAGTTTATGCTCCAACTACAGAGACAGAAGAAAAAGAAATTGAAATATTCTTTGTTGGAGTCCAGGAGAAAACTGATCACATACCAAAACAGTACTTCTTTTTAATCATAGGTGATTGGACTGCAAAAGCAGTACACAATCAAAGAATGTAGGAAAATTTGACCTAGGATCAAGAAATGAAGCAGGACTGTTACAAGGCCAACAGTTTGTTCATCACAAACACATTCTTCAAGTTGTATGCTGAACATATCACATGTAAAGCAGGATTAGACTCAGAGGAAGGAAGCATGAACCATTTAAGATTTGCAGATGACATCTTACTACTAGCAGAAAATAGCAAAGACTTGGAACAATTACTGAAGAAATTCAAGGAAGTGCAAAGGTAGGTTTACAATTGAACATTAAGAAAACAAAATTAATGACCACAGATAATTTATATAACTTTAAATAAGATGATGAAGCCATTGAAATAGTTCAAGATTTTCCATACCTTGGCTCAGACATTAATCAGAATGGAGACTACAGTCAAGAAATCCAAAGAATACTAGGACTTGGAAGGACAACTTTGAAGGAACTACATACATAAGATCCTAAAGTTTAAAGACATGTCAATTAATACTAAAGTTAGGATGGTCCATGGCATCATACTTTCTATTTCTATGTATGATTTTGAAAGGTAGACAGTGAAGAAAGCTGATAGGAAGAAAATCAAATACTTTGAAATGTGGTGCTGGTGGAGAGTTATATGGATACTATAGACTGCTAAAAAGACCAATAAATGGGTCTTAGAGCATATCAAGCCTGAAATCTCCATAAAAGCCAAGATAACTAAACTGAGACTGTTGTACTTTGGACATAACATGAGAAGACATGACTCACTAGAAAGGCAATAATGTTTGGCAAGGTAGAAAGCAGTAGTAAAAGAATGCATTCAAGATGGTTAGACTCAATCTAGGAAATCATGTTCCTGAGTCTACAAAACCTGAGCAGGGCTGTTTATGAAAGGTTGACTTGGAGGTCTCTCATCTCTCTCTCTCTCTCTCTCTCTCTCTCTCTCTCTCTCTCTCTGGCTTTTCTTCACAAACAAAGATTCAGGAAGGACTCATCCTGTGCTTTCTGCAAGTGTGCTGATGACTGAAAAGGCCAATCTGAGATAAACAAGTCCAGTTGCAGAAAGCACAGCAGAGTGTCTCTTTAGTTCCTGCTATTACAGAAGGACTTCTTCCTCTCATATATAAAGTGGCCATATGTGTGTGTGTGTCTGTCAACGATGACAGTTAACAAGAACAAGCAGCCAACAATTTTCTACACTTCATGACATGAAAACCCTGCTCCTTGAGGTGTTAGCCTCACTCTAGTTAATAGAAGGAATGGCAACTCTGTAATGTCTCATCAAAGTTCTCTCCTAACCTTGTCTAAAATAATTTTAATGGCACATGCCAGCAAAAGAACAAAACAAAACAAAAAACTGGGACTTCAATATGTGTAAAGCGTCTCCTCCACCACTGAGCTATGAATCCTCAACTTTTAAAAATTGGGTCAGATATGAATTTATTCATACTTAGAATAGACCCATTGGAATAAATAGAATTTAAGTTAGTTATCATGATTAAGTTAAATTCCACTAATTTTAATGTTACTGCTCCATCGATCACTAAGTCTGGAAGTAAACCATTGATTCTGACAATAATTCCAGTCTTCCACTTACCTGGCAGTAACCACTGTTGAATGGAATTGGGCTTACTCCTCAGTATTTACATTTAGGATTGCACTGGTCATGTCATACTAGAAGCTGAAAGCTCCCCCATAGTCAAAATCAATTCAAACAAACAAGGTTTTGTGTTTCGTTTTGTTTCATTTTTAAATGTGACAAATGTAAATTCCATAAAAATTGCAAATGCATTCTAACAATGAACAGCAACTCATTACATTCTTTTTGTTATGCACTATTAGTTTATGTGCTATTTGAAATGCATGGCCAAATTAGACACCACTGAAATGTTTATATAAGAAGAAGAGTATTTTATGAATAATGGCATAAAGGGTGTTATCACCCAATCTGGAATTTTATATTCACACTTCCCATTTTAAAGCTTAAAAACAACACCTGCAATTAAAATAAAAAAGTTTTTACTGCATGCAGGAGCTCAAATTGTTCCTATTTCACAGCAGCAAATCCGTACAATGGCCTAGGAACATTCTGTTTGATGGGTCTCCTATGTGATACAAATAAGAAGCATCTTCTGTTAACAGCAAAAGTATTCAATTACTGGGTCCAATGACTTGTTGAAAAGATTTTAGAACCCCTGGGGATGTTATATCAAACATATCATTTTTAGGTCTAGCTTCATAATTGAAGAATGCTTTATTGAGAAATAAAGCAAGCTTGCAAGCAACGAGATCAGATATGGGGGAATGTATATTCAGATGCCGAGTATACACTCCCCCTTATGGGGGTCTGATTTGTGAATCTAGGGATGTGTGGGAAATTTGCCATATTGAGGCAGTTAAAGCTGGAGAGTAGGGCTTCGGTCTGAGTGGGACAATGAACTTGTTGGTTTTAGTCTGAATTTTAAGTGAGGTATCCACTATGCTGAAGTCTGTTCCCAAAATATGTTCTGCACATATGATAGGTCCTTTAAACTTCAGACTAAAACCCAGAGTGGACTATTTTGCACCAAGCAAAGCTGGCCTTTCCTTTGTTGCAGATGAAATAGATGGTAATTAGCCCTCTCTCAGGAATTCTTAGCCAAATCTGTCATTGTAGATCATGCATTGAGTAACAGATGACCTAGATGACTTCCTAAGAATGTTCCAAGTCTAAAATTCTATGACATCATCATCGATGCTAATTGTTTTGATATGATCAACTGACTAATCAACAAACTATAACTAACTATGACATCACCATTGTCCCTATCCACCCAACAGGTCCCAAAGGAGCAGCAGAAGGTATAGCATAAGCCAGCACTTGAAACATGTGATATCACTCAAACATTAAGTGAGAGCACATCTCCTTAACTATAAAAGGAACACAATTGTTACAGTTACACCACAAAAACAGTGCAGTTATCTCTCAATAAGTTGTGACTATAATGTATTATAATTATTTCATCTTTGGGAAAAAAATCAGTTACAAGTAAGTAAGTAATTGCCTTTAGACTTGCTTTGGATAAGTTGGAGGGCCTGGGGACTGGGAAAGGAGACTACCCTTGGGGCCATCCAGTCTCTGGCTGAGAGGTAATGGCATAAAGACACAAAGAGATTGGAGCAATACTTTTGAAAGATCTGGAAGCATAAAAAAGAAAAGTGGATTATCTATACCAAGGATAGGGAATGTTTAGCCCACCAGATATTTTGAACTACAGATGCAATGATTTTTTTATCATTCCCCAACCTTGGCAACACTGATGGGAACTGTAGGCCAAAATGTCTGGAGGGCAAAAGTTTATAGGGTAAGGAATATCTGAGCAGAAACTGAGATGGCCAATTTATAAACAAGGCAAGTATTTCTGTATATTACACTGTGATAGACTACCTTGATCTCAGCTGACTTGTAATGCTATCCATAAGACACAGCCTTGGGCGAGCAATGTGAACTGAAATGTATTGCTGACCAACCATGGAACAGCAAGAGAAAACACAGGCTAGAACCTATTTAGCCTATGTTGAACCTGGAAAGGAACAAGAGGGGGAGCAGCCTGATGTGGGTTCAGCTGAAGCCAGGGATCACACTTAACTACCTCCTCAGCCTTCCCTTGAGCAAAACACCTGAGCCCCAAGGGCAATCCAATAGCTGGGTTGCTCCCTGGCCAGCCATCTACTGGAAGGCAGACTCAAGGCCAAGGCAGACACACCCAAGTCACAGAGCTTACAGTGAGAATAAAACCCCCAGATCCACCTCAAGGGTAGACTCCTCCCCTACCTCCCAGTTCATACGAACTGAAGAGGAAGTTCCAGAGCCTTACCCTTCACCAAAAGAGTGCCAATCTGTACAAGAAAACTCTTATATTCTCCCCTGCTACCTACCATGGACAAGGATCAAGTGTCTGCTTAGTCCTTTTCCCCCCACCATGCCAGCCAATAATGTCCTAACTCCCCCGAAACAACATGTTACCCACCTCAGATAAATCCACCCTGTAGAGCTCAGGCCTCTGAAAAACTATAGTGGGATGTAGAAGAAAATGGCTCAACTCCTTATGCAATAAGTTTCAGTTCACTCAGTTTACCCTCCTCCGGGCTAGGTTGATACATCAGGGATCTCCCTCACCCTGCCAAATTTGACATGGCAAAATAACAGATCATAGAAGAATTATTCCTGGCCATCTAACTCTATATGACCTAGAGACCATTCAGTGACTGGAGAATAAGGGCCTTGACCTTCAACAAGCCTAATCCTTTCCTACTCAGGTTAATGATCAATACATGTGGAGGAGACCCAGTGACCTCCTCAAATAAAACAGCAACAAACCATCCCAATGAAGGTGTGTTCTTCCAAGCCAGTCCACTGTGACATACGTAGTCACTCAACCACAGTTGAGCCCCAAAGTGGCAATTGGCACACCATACAGTAAATCATACTATGGCCCCAGATCAGGACCTGCCACCTCTCCAGACAGAACCTATATTCTACGGGAAGGGGGACAATATGGTTAAAAGGAACAATATGGCAACATGGTTAAAAGTGGAGAAGACACACATAACTCTTGAATGCCAAGGATCTCCAATGCCCGATATGCTGGATAGACTGCAAGCCTAGACCCATGGAAAAAGCTGTAGAGGCAGCCCTAATCCTAAATGAATAGATACCAGACTTAACCCCTTGCAGGCCCAAGTGCTGCAAGGCCTTATAGGTGATTGTCCAAAACTGATATCTGGTAAGGGGCAAAAAAAGTCAGCATGACAAAATAATAACCCTGGTTTGGGGCACCTGGCTCATGTATAAGTCTGTAAAACACTGACAGGGCATAATGCAGGATCAAAACACTAGCCCAATGTAACCTTTGCTCCAACACCCCACTGATCTCTTTTGGAAGTAGGGATCCACAGTACTGTTCACTTCTCTGACAGTGCTAAATCTCTCAGTTCCAAAGCTCTACCTGAAACATCCCCCCTAGATGAGACTACTAATTGGCTAACTTGCAAAGCCCCTAAAATGGCAGTCGAAGCTTTGGCATGAAACAGGATTGCCTCATAACCTGAGATACAAATGTCCAACCATACTTTCCTCAAACTCCGGAGGACCTCAGGGGATAATGATTCTCATCTGTCAGACAATCTGCCCATCTCTTAGGACTGTCCAGATCTTTGTGAACTCTGAAATTACCATGTTGTCATTATACCCTTGAGCCTTAGAAGCAAAGGCCAGTGCTGACAGCTTAGCCCTGATCAACTGTGGAGCCAACCCACTTCCCCTCAAATGAACACTGCACTGCAAAATGTGGGCTACTGGAATGGGATGAGTGGCCTAAAGCCCATTTTCCAATTTAAAATGTTCAGATTTTTAACAACTGTTAAATCTTCCTGGAGAAAGCTTCCTGCAGACATCATTGCCTTGATTCCTGTTGCCTTGACTCATGTTTAGACCTTGGATTGTTCCTGACTACACTGCTGCCTGTCCCTGTGGACCCACAGAGCTACTTCTAGACTATGCTGCCTTCTGTAAGCTTTAACCCTTGGACTGTATTCTGCACTCTTCTCTGTGTGCCTTCCTGCTGGTTTTGTTGTTGCTCAAGAAAATGAAACTTGTTTGTTTTAAATTTATCTGACTCCACTTAATTGACTTTGCTACCACAGAGAGTTGACTGCTTTTCCAGTCTTTTGAGCTTGATCTTGGTCAAACTCCCAAACTGGGTATTAATTGTCAGTAACTGGCTGCTTTCTTGGACAGATTGATCTCTGACAAAGCTGCCACATTTCCCCAAGGCATATATATGCAATCAAGGCTTTGCCAAGTGCTTCTTGATGAGCAGGTGTTTCTCATAAAGTCTCAGTGATTTCCTTTGAGCTTCCTTTTGAGATTGCTGCTAGCTGTATGATGGTTGAGGTAAGTTTGTCTCTTCTTCATCCTTATCTGAATTGGCAGGACTCTCTGCTGGGACTAATGCCAACCCACTTGGACCAGGCTCTTCCTCTACTCAAGCCTCCAGGTTGGCAGGGTTCCCTGCTGGCACAGGTTTAGATAAGCCTCTGCCAAGTTCCATAGGACTGTTCCCTGCCATGTCCTCCTCCTCTGATTCCATACCTTCATCAGACTCCTGGGGCATGACAGAAAGACCCCAGAGCCAATTGAGCCTGCAGTGTCCAAAAATACCTTTAAGGCATCCCTAACCCACAACTCACCCCATCAAAATGAAATCCCATTGAATGAGGTAATGAAATTCTGCCATACACCTATGGTATGTACTCCATAATCCCGTGGGTGATCTTGATCCTGAAATGGGGTTTGAGAACCCCAGAAATAGCATCACAAAACCATACTAAGAATAACTCTATCAGGTGCTACCACCCTACAAATGAAGTCCAGGTGACTAATTAGTTCCTGGAACTCTTTGAGTATAGCCTTTCTACACCCCATAAATTCTGACACCATACACTTTAAATTGCTAAGCTTCTGAGAGGTAGCCTTCAATGCTGTTCAACAGTATCAGTCTCAATACCCAAGAAGGCTAAGCAGTCTTCTCCTGAGCTGGGGCACACCCAATTCAGTTGTTAGGGATTATAACTCTTTCATCAAAGGCACAATGCCCTGTACCTGACTGTCCAACAAACATGAAATCATCAAAATAATGGACAACTCCTTTTAGGCCAGACCTAACCATAAGGTCAGACCTAACCATTTAAGAAAAATAGTGGAGTTTTCAAACACAGCACATGACACAGAACATCTCATAGGAAAGACCAATGTAGAAAAAAATCAAAAGAAAAGTCCAGCAACTCAAAGTCTCGGGGATGTACTAGCAGCAAGCAAAATGCAGATTTAATGTTGCATTTCACCAGCTCTGTCCCAACACCCTTCCTGTGCAATGGATCACTGCATCAGTTATATCTAACAGCCCATGCAAAGTTCTGCAGGAATGGTGTCTGAATTCACCAGGTGCCTTCTTAGGAACAACTCTCAATTGAGAAACCCTCAAATTAGGCACCTAATAAGGCATCTGCAGGTAAACATAATAAGGGGGGGGGAATTTGTGAATGGCAAAAACTGTATCTTTGTTGAATGAGAGATCTGTCATCTCCTGAGCCCCCTTCTGCAGATTCAGTGCCTAGAGGAAGCTGTCCTTTGAGAATACTCCAAACTTCCCAAGGCCACCGCTGAACACCTGTGTCAAAACTAGTGTGTGTACCTGTGGACTCAATAGTAGTGTCGTGAGGCTCACCTACTGACATATGATCAGAGGCACTGCCTTCCCCAGTGCTGACTGGGCTACCATATCATCTTCACCTTCCACCACAACACAAGTGTCTTCAGACCAAAAACATTTCTCTAGAGCCTCTAAATGAGACAAGATCATTTTATTAAATCAATCTTTGCCTCCCCTTTTGGTTTCCTTGGAAACATGGACCACTGGCTGTTTAGGAGTAGCCCAGATCCTCTCTAGCTCACCTAATTATGCCAAAATAGCCACCTACCCCCTTCTTTGCCTTCCTCATCTGAAGAAAAAGGGGATAGAATAGGTGGGGGCTTAGCTGGGAGCTTCTTGACTGGGCCCATTGCTTTGGACACCCCACTGCCTTTTCTGGATGTAATAACTAGTCTTTTATAAGCACAAAATACTGGAACCTAGTCCAACACCTAGATCTATTTGGAAGGCCTGGGACATTTATGGATTGTGGCTGGTAATCAGGCCTAAGCCCTAGCTATACCAGATAAGGCCAGGGCCTGCTAGCATAATGCAAGGCCAAACCACATGTGGACTAATGAGGCCTGTCTCCTTTGGACAAACCCACTAGGCTGCCAAGTCTGAAGAAATGAGGCCTGTAACCAACCCACCCCCAACAAAATATACTAGGCCACAAAGGCCAGAGAGTAGGCCGCAGATGTCCAAAGCCTGAAAACTGCCAAAACCCAGTAAAACATACCACCCCATTAAACCTGACAGGCCTATACCACTCTTTACGCACAGGGTATAATGAGGCCTTATGAGTATGTCACAGAGACAACATGTGGCATGGCCTACAGCAGCCTAAATGCTAAAAGCCCATAAAGCATGTCAGCTTCTGTTAGGCCTGATGGGCCTGCACCCTATGAACATGCTTAGGGCCTAAAGAAACCTCAAACAACCATACATGTCCTCTACCCTACCCCCAGGCCTAATGAGGCCTATACAAACATGACTCAAAGTACGCAGGCTGTCCGAAAAGACACTCGCCACCCACCATGTGGCCAAAGATGCCACTCCAAGGCCTGCTAAAGCCTATAAAGTCCTGACCTTGAGATAAAAGGGGTAATATGAGGAAGCTCCAAATCTCCTTCTCCAAAAAGTAGAGTACAAAATGGACAAAGTGCCCTCAATGTCTTCCACTCTGCCTCCACCAACCCTTCTAACTTTTTGGAACCAAATCAACACTCTGTTTGGCAATAAGCCATCAGCTTATTGTCTGTTGCTCTGTCCACCACTCTAAGCATCTCTGTGCATCTCAGCAATGAAAATCCAAAGAGGTACATGATGGGGCAAACTGGCCTTATGTAGCTGCTCCTCCACCACTCCACACACAGTGTCATGGCACTTTGTACCTGACACAGCAACCTCTGGCCTCTCTGCCATAGAGGCCATCAAAGATAGCCCCTCCCCTGCAGTGTCATTCACTGCACAAATCCAAGGCGATATTCTCAACTCATCTCATGCAAACCCTTTAGGTCCACTTAACTGCATGTCTTTGTTTTGGAAGTTATGATCCATCTTGTTTTCATAGACATCTTTCTTTTTGAAAACTGTGAAAAATGGCCACTTCTTTGTATTCATATCCAGATTCTTAAATAAAGCAAATGGGAACCTTTCACAAGAGGCAAATATGAGCTAAATCATTTTGGATCCCACTGACAAACATAGATTTTGATGTAAATTTGACAAATAAATCACTTTGCATCTATATAAGGAAAACTGAAGTTTCAAATGCATAGACAATATGTTCTGCCTGAAACAATAGCAGGTGGGCTGGGAAGGAATCATATCATCCCTAACCAGTTTGGAAACATATTTCTAGCAATGACTTAGATTCCATTCAAATGAGAACAAGTCTAGATAATATTTGCCTTTTGATAGTAGTAAGAAACAACAAGTAGGCACAAATGTTTGGTTGATTTTTGTCAATTTAGCCCTCCCTTTCAATGTAAAACATTTGTGATCTCTTTGGAAATGGAAAATACATACAAACACTTTTATGGAAATGTATTTATTTCTTTACAAAAGGGGAAGAGAGAGAGAGACAGAAAAAAGATATGTAGTTTAAACTTTAGTGGATGGAAGAGCAAAGCCTGTAATGGCATCACATATTTTTACTTTGGATCAAATTAACAAGAATGCAAATGCAGAAGAACATGTTTTATGTAAATTGACTAAACTGTTTTGTATAAAACTCAGTACCACAAAGAAATATTAAGGAATATCTATAGGCCTCAGGAAAGAACTATAAATCTGTCTATCAGCATGGCAACCTGATTTAGGCTATAGATGGAGAACTAAAAAACAGCATACAACACAAGCATTAAAAACTAAAATATCCTGAAATGACAATTCTGGTGTGAGACTGGGGGAGGAGAATCCTCAAGGTCACAGTGGAAGTGGAATACAAAGGCAAGCCACTGATATTCTCCACTTCACCTATCTGCACATTCAAATTCTAAAATACTCATGCCCATCTCAAGTGTCATCCTGGAAATGGAGCATCCAAGTTGCTGAGGAATGTTAATATTTCACTATTTCTTTTTTTTTTTTCCATTATGATCTTTATTTTCGACAGTATCTTAACATACAAAATATATATACAGAAAATACATATCTTAGTGAGATATATGTATATATATTTATAGAAAATGCATGTCTTAAAGTAATATATTCAAATTAATACATTATTCATTCAATCTTTTTGATTCCATTTCCATATTCCAATTTTCATTCACTGTCATTTCTACCTACCACCCTACTCCTTCTATCTTTTATTATCCCTTGCTTTCCTATCCCTTATTCATTTGTTTACTTCTGTCTTCTATCTTTTCTTCCCTGCCTTCTACCTTCTCCTTTACTAACTTCCTTTAAAGTGTCATCTGTAAGAGCTATTTTAAGAATATTTGTCTCTTCCTTTTGTCCTCTCTATCTTATTACTTATCATCATGTCCAATATTTCACTATTTCATCCTCACCAGTAAGGATGAAGCTTTCCAGATTTGTCATATATATATATATATATATATATATATATATATATATATTGTGGAGCACTTGCCTAGTATTCACACATTCCAAATTGTTTTGGGAAATTATTCTGCATAGAAAAAATACCATGCTTTTAAAAAAAAAACATCATGGGAATTGTAGGAGATCCTGTGCATACAGAGGCACATGTACAAACACTGATTTCAGCCAGCTACATGAACTGGAGTGGGTGGGGGTGTTGTGGGGTTGTTGTTGTTGTTTTGGGGGAAGCAAGATTGCTGTTTTCTATGTGGCTTTTTTATATTATAATTTGTTGCATGAGATTGGTATTTTTGGAGCAGGAAACAACAATTTCTCACAAAAAATCTACATACATGGCTATCTAGAAACAGTGTTTTTGTCACAAGATCCAACAACTCTCACACAAACTCTTCACATATTTCTGTGTATAATAAGGTCTGGGTAATATTGCTTTAAGTGCAAATGGATAAAAGTTGGAGCAACAGACCATACTAGCACAGCTGAAGTGGGTTTAATCACAGATGTGTCTAGGCAGAAGGCTGACAATAGAATACTCCTAAATAGTTGAAGCACAAGATGCATTGTGTGTGGGTTTTTGTTGTTGTGAGGAATGGAGTGTTGCAGAAATTGCTGTTGAGTTTGTTAATGAGGTTTGCTGTGTATATACTGTGTTTGTTTATACTGCAACTGAAGATAAAGACCTCCAGATATCTTTGGAAGAACCTTGCTGTCAGTCTTTTTGTGTGTGAAAGTGGGTCAGAGCAGGGAAACGTCTGTTCGCTGAAGCCTTTGTTTTTGTGCCCTTTCCGCTGTGCAGTACTACTGTTTTGGCTGCTCCTGGGTTGTTTGTCCCCAGGCTGTGCCAGGTGCTTCTCAGTGACCCTATACTGAGTGTACAAATAATTATTTCTCAAAACACTTTGAAATGTGTGAAAATAGGGTAAAAACATGGCAAGTACACATGCATTAATTCTCAACCAGGGTTGCTGACACACTGCAGAAATAATGCAGTTTGACACCACTTTAACTACTGTTAAGGTCTATCAGTGTAACAAGGGAATCTCAAGGTCAAAGTTCAGTGTATTCAGATGGCTTTATTCTCTGCTGGCATGACACAGGGAATAAATCTCCATGCTGTGTTCCCCGAAACAAAGCACACACACCTTTTTATATTAGAGAAGGAAAAAAAAAACTTTAAAACTCAGGCTCTGTGCATGTCTATTACAGTAGTCACTAAACAATCTTCATTTCCCAGAAAACTTTTTTTTGGAACAGAAACGTGTTCTGTATTTGTAAATGAGCTCTTTGTTCTCCAGCATAGCATTTTATCTCTGTGTCTGGGCTTCTGGCCACGCTGGAGCAAGTGCAGTTATATTTCTCAGCTTTCTCTGACACAGACATATTTTGGCAGACTCAGTCTTTTTCTTTACAGGCTCAATATAACAAACTTTTGGGTAATCAATACAGACAGACCCCCTCACTACCATGGCTCCATCAGATGGAATCCTGGGATTTGTAGTTTGTTGTGGCACCAGAGTTCTCTGACAGAGAAGGCTAAAAGTCTCACAAAACTACAAGTCTCAGAATTCCATAGCCTTGAGCCATGACAGTTAAAGCGGTGTTTTACCTGAAGAGGTGGGGTGCCTTAGAGCCCCACATGTGATGCCAAAGACTATATTAATACTTGGGGGAATTATTATTAGCTGAAATGGAAGGCTGCGAGAGGCAGGCAACTTCAGGAACTTTTCACCTATTTTTACCAATAATACATGCAGAGAGCTCCAGCTTAAAGTGAAATAAAATGGTTTTTATTGGAAATAGTACCAGAAGCTTTCACATATGCAGCACACACTCATAAGAATCACACAAGGCTACCAAAGGATTAGGCAAAAAGATTGGATAGAGAGATAGTTTCAGGAAACAGGGTGATAGTTACCAGTCCTAAAGAGTGGATTTTGAAGTACTCAGCAGAAGTCTGAGGGTGGCATTGGAAGTTCTGATCTGGGGTCCAGCCAACAAACAGAGTGGTCAAGTCTTGTCCACAGTGGCACACCTTTCTATTGTTAGGGGCTAATATTTATACTCTGTTTCATATCCTGAAGGGTATTTTGGGCTCGGACAAAGCTGATGGATTTCCCACTGAATAGACAAAGGAAACTGAAACTTAGGTCCTGCCTATATGGTCAAAATAATACAAATGGGATGCGAAAGCTCAGCAATCCGTTCATATGGATTTGTGCACAAATTCATGTCATTCAGAAGGGGGCAGCAAAATCCACCACAAAGTCCATGTGCGCTGCATCTGGGGCTTCGTACAGATTTTTTTAAATGCTCAGTACAACATGCAAATGTGTGATTGTTTGAACAGTCACATTCACACAAACAGGCAGTGAAATCTGATTGGTTGGATGAGAATGGGAGTGGGGCTAGCAAAGAGGGAAAACAGCTGTGGCCACCACATTGGATTTTGGGCTAAGCAAGGGTCTGATAAGTCAATGAAACAATGATTTTATACTCTTTTTTAATTCTTTCGGTCTTTGTAAATATGAAGTGTTGCTCGTGTGCACTTTTTTTAATGAAAAAATGGTGGTGGCAGATTTAAAATCATGAGTGAAACACTTGTGGCCTCCAACTGGCTAGGGGGTCATGCAGAGTAGGGGGGGGGTCTTTTGGCCATGTAGGCTGTTCACATCATTGCAAATGTCTGCCTCTCTAAACATATTCATATTTCCCCCCCTCGTATAGATAAGACCTTAACTGATTGCTGTTAATGGCTGGGGGAGAGGAACTGATGGGTTTATGACAGCCTCACACTGTAGGACAGGAAGGGGTTCCAAGGGATATTTCTTGGGGATTTGGGATTGTGGAGGTCACTTGATTGTTTAGGTTGTGTGACTCAACATTGAGGGGCCCAAGAAGTAATTAGCACATACTACCTTAATGTTTACTATGGGGCTTCCACTCAATCCTGGTTTGGGCTTATTTGCCAAAATATTTCTAAGACACCTTCCCAGGTCGCTGTGACCTCCAACTGACCTCACTTTTGGATTACCTTGGTCTACTTGACCCCTTTGAAATGTTCAGTATTTCCAATTATGAGATATTACAGGGAGGTGGTAGTAGGGCATGCTAGCAGGTGTCAAACTGCATTATTACTGCAGTCTGTTAGCAGCCCAGGTTTCCAAAGTATTGGACAGGAAATGAAAAACATTGAAATTATTTCCATCTCTAGTCCAGATGGTCCCCACATCCAAAATATATGTTTATTTGCTTACTCCATTCTCATCTGAAAAGAGTACAAGAGCAGTTTACAAATATAAAAACTGAGGTAGCCCCTGCCTATAGGCTAACAGTCTGAAAGACATAACAGAAAATGAAAGTGGGGTGGGAGGAAGGAGAGAAAAAAGCAAACTCAGTCACTGGATTCTTGGTTCTAATGTTTCTTAGGTCACAGAGCTGGATTTCAGCATATTGGAATGTCTGCTGCTTTCCCTTTTTCTGGTGGATACATCAGTGGCAGTTGGTAACTGGAGGAAGGGGAGCTCTCTGAAATGGAACAGGACAAGACATTAAGGAGGGCTGTCTGCAGTAGAGATAGCACCATCCACATACAGTTAACGTTTTAAGGATTAACCATTCTTGAGTCTCATACCAATCCCTCTGTGTGACCCAAGGGAAATTTTGCCAATTTGTCAGTTCACTTGGTTTCTTTAAAATGGGAATAATAAGCCTGACCTTAGAGCTTTTATTTGGCAGTAGCAAATGTAGAGCACTTTGAGGTCTTCACCTGGGAAGTGGCAGTGATGGAAATGGATTGCATGTTTTGCCAGGGAGTCTAAAGCCAGAGATCAATGTAAGCAAAATGTTTTTGAAGCTTTATATTTTCTCTGTTTCAGTCTGTAGTATGCTGTTCCTGCCCACTTTTGCCACTGGGAAGTAGAGGCAGAAATCCTGACAGGAAAGAATTGACATAGAATTTTCTTTCTTTCTTTTTCTTGTTTACCACCTCTGGTACTTCACTTTGAACACCAGCCTGGTATTTAGAAATAAACTGTACAATCATGGGTGTGTCAACTCAAAGGTAAGCCACATTGAGTTCATTGGGACTTCCCCTGAGGTAAACATGAAGAAAATTGCAGCCTAAGCAGGTATGTTTCCCCCCAAGTTAAAGCACTGCTTTTTATTTAAACCTTTGGGGTCTGAAGGTTTTATCCAATATATTTTTGTATGGGGCTTTCAACTGTTTTACCTTGTTTTCAATTGTAAAGTGGCTGTCCCAAGCTCAGATCACAGAGAAGAATATTTTGGAAAATGACAATGAAGAGGAGATATCAAGGATTGGAAACAGCAAGGACAGTATTGAAGATCTCTGTATTCTGCTTTACTGGGTCTCTGCTACATTATTGATGGACTTTATCTATAATTGATAAGCACAAAACTGATGCCACTTTGGTAATATGAATTGCCTGTTAATTACATAATTATATAATTAATCTTTGTATCATTAACATAGTCTCTTATAACTGTTATGAATGCTATATTAGTGAAGGCAGAAGTACAGAGAGAGGTTCATTCACAAGAGTTTTTACACTCTTACCCAAACTTTTATTCCCACTATGGTCAGATTCTGAAATAGAATCTGTGTTACCTAAGAGTTGTGTATGTGGGGATATTAGAGTCCCACGTGTAATGCCAAAATATCCTGTAATAACTGGGGGAATTATTAGCTCAAAGAGGAGGCCTGTGAGGGGAGGGTAACTTTGGGGATCTTTTCACCTATGCATACCAGTACTAACTGTAGAGAGCACTCCAGTTAAAGTAAAACAAAGTAGTTTATTGGAATAATACAAAACTGAAATAACATACACAACATCCATACAAGGCTATAGCAGAGTAAGGCAGAAAGGTTGGATAGAGGGAGAGAGGTCCAGGAAGATACAGTGATAGCTACCCATCTTGAAAAGTGAAGCTGCTCAGACAGGCATCTAAAGGTGACACAGGAGGTTCTGATCCGGGGCACCCCAAGAAAGAGAGTGGCCATGGCCGTCCACTGTGGCACACCTTGCTATTGCTAAGGCTTTAATATTTACACCCTATTCTGGGCTAATCTAGTAATAATAAAGCTTGGGTGGTCTCCCACAGAATAGACAAAGGAAACCAAAGCTCAACTGATAGCTTTGATTGCAGAGAGATAGAAGTTTGATGGGTTTGTGACAAACTCAAAGGTTTGGACAGGAACGGGGCATGAGGACTGATTTTCATAGGCTATAGATTGAGGAATGGTCACTTAATTGCTTGATTGAACTGTTGCTTGAAACGCCCAAGGCTGAAAGAAAGGATTAGCATATGCCCCTTAATGACTGAGTTGTTAGCATAAACCCATTATGGGACATTTCTGCATAATCCTAACTTGGGTTTTCCCATCATTATATTTCTAGACACGTCTCAGGTCATTGTGACCTTTGACTGACCTCCAGTCTGCCCAAGACAATATGACCCTGAAAAGTGTCCAATATTTCCAGTTATGGAATCTCATAGCGAGGTGATAGTAGGGCATACTAACATCAGGATGGTTAATTCCATCTTCCACTTTTGTTAAGATAACATAGGGAGGGTTGGGAGGCTTGTTGGGTTGGAGAAGGTGGGCTCTCATTCTTTTCTTTTTTCTTCTTTTTCCAAAACACAGTCAATTTACTAGGACCATTGTCTAATGACATGGAATATTTAGGTGCCACAGACCCCAATACTGAAAGAGGCTGTTGGAAGACAATGTTCCCAATGCCTCTGTCCCAGTCCATGCATTTAGCTGATACCTGAAGGGTATCTAATATAGAAGTATGGATACATGCACTGTACTCCATGTGTCTGTGTTGGGACAGGGAGCTAACTTGACAAGGGTTCTCCCTTGCATGATGAATTTTGGGTATTCATAAGTATGTGCATACAGCCTCTTTGCATACTAGACAAATATGTGGATTTCTTGTGAATATGTTTGTCGTTATTGGAGGACCATACTTAATATTATCTCTGTCACTACAATCCAAAATATTACATTTTGTCCAGCCCTGTTATTGTTATCAGTCTTTATGGAGGATAATGCAAATCTTAAATATAAAGAACTAATTTGCTCCCTTTTGGCTAATACAAGATTAGAAGTAGCCCAAACTGGAAATCAGAACAATGGACCAAGTGTTAATTTGTGGAACACTTTATTAATGGGGAAATTAACAATGAAAATGAATACACTACAGACCTCAGGGAGATCATTTGGGGAAAAGTGGCTTCTGCTTTTAAATTATGTTAATAATTTATACCAAACAACATTGCCACCTTTGAGACATCATGTTTTTTGGAAAGATATACTTAATGTGAATTAGATACTTTTTAGTTTCACATTTTATGATTTTACTCTTATTCAATAATGCCCTGATATTCTGTAAGAATGTTTTCCTGAAATAGTCAGTTTGGTTAGTTGCTATCTCCTCTTGTTCATCTCTTCTGTTTTTTTAATTGTATTTTTTAAATAATTTTTTAAAAAAACATACTAAGCAGATATGTTGAGAAAGAGGAGGCATGTCAGCAAAGAGAGGTGGAGCTCCATGTCCCTTCTGATACATTCTTTCAATGCTCATTTTATTCTTTATTTTTATTCTTTATTTTTTTGAATTTTTAAAGTATGTTTTAATTACTAAATTATTTAATTGTATTTTAAGGAGTGGGTGGGATTGAGGGTTTAGATGTATATTTTAATTGTTGTAAGCCAATTGTGTTTTGTAGAGGGGCGGGAGATAAATAAATAATAATAATAATAATTATTGTTATCATTATTAGAGGAGCAGAATAAGCTCAACTTCCCACTAAAGATGCTGAGAAGTAGGGCTCCTGAGAAAATCAACCAGGGAATCTTAGCTAAGACATGGGTTCCATTCTCCATGCTAATGAAGAAGGATAAATCACTTTAATTCACTGTCAATCTGGTGCCAACTGTGGGTTTGTTTAATATGTTTTTAGCCTTCAAAATAATTTTTTGTTGTTTACAGTGTTTTTAAACTGATCGGGTTAATTTCATTGCATACTTCCATGAGATTGTTGGATAGAGGTAGGGCTGACATACTGAAAACGTGAGAGGGTTCCTGTACTTGAACTGTTGTGTAGAAGAAATTTCAGCTGGTGTTGTTCTCACAGAACCAGGTAACAAGCAACACTTGCAGAAATTCCCTCTTCTATATAATAAAGGTACAGGGGACCTCTCCATTTTTCTATTTGGCAACTCTAGATAGAGGTTGTAGTAGGGTATAACTACTACAAACAAACAAACAATTTGGCAACTCTAGATAGAGGTTGTAGTAGGGTATAACTACTACAAACAAACAAATTTCAATGTTTGTTGATTCAAGTAGTATAAAGTTTCTAATTTATACTCCAGGGGCAGGGTGGACTGCTCAGTTCATAGAGCATTTATGAATATTTCATATGACTTCAAACACTTTGCAATTTGTTTTAAACAGGATAGGATAGAAGTGAAAACTAGATTTAGTAGCCTAGGGATCAAGGCAGTATTTGTATGACAACCTTGGGATGATTTTGCTGGATAGTCTCCCAAAATGGAAACCAGAAGTGTCATGATGGGCAAATCATAGCATGTCATTCTTTCTGAGATTGACTGATGCAAAGTTATTGTGAGGAGACTACAGGAAGACCTTGAGCTCATCAGAGGAAAGGGAGGATATAAATGTGATCAATACGTAAATAAATGTAGGTATTACATGGCATGTCAGCTGTGCCATGCATTAGTATTAAGAAACTGGATTATTGACTTCCATCCCAATTCATTATTTCAAATACTTTTCATATCCACTCCCCCACACAGTTCCTTTATCCCACACTAGAATGCAAGCACAGTTCAGGGTCAAATGAAAATTCTCTTGTAGTTTGCTTCTCCATCCACTGATCTGGAAGCACAGACTAGGTGAAAGAACAGAAAACATTTGTTATCATGGCCACACATGTTGGATTCAAGCCAGCTCCAGCTCTCTAAGATTCATAGCCCTATGAAAATACAGGAATTTTTGAAATAAGTTTGCTCTTTCTGGTTTTCAGAAAATGTGTGTGGCTTTTTTTTATTATTTTTTTTAAAAAACATGAATTCCCTGAAACTGCATTCCTGCAACTGTCCTCTGTATTTATTTGTCAATTCCCCAGGCATTGTGTATATTAAAATACAACGGTAGGTCTTGAGCAAATATAATTCTAAAGGAAACAGAATTTTCCCTTAGCATATCATCTCACTTACCAACAGGGCCTACACAAGAGAAACAAAGAAGATGAAAGAACTGTTTCTCCCTTCTCTCTATGGAAGTTTCCCTTTTGATTACACACTCAATCCTGTTCAGTCAAAGGGCTGGCAAAAGGTAATATGAAACCCATTCCACAAAAGGTTATGGAAAGATGCAGGGACACATGAAAGCAAATGTTAAAAAAAATCACATTTGTTGCTTAGAGTCACCATTTCTTCAGTAATCTTTCTAAATATTTGATAGAATTAGATCATGTAAGACTAAATGCATTTAGTGAGACTCTGGAGGTAACAGAATTAATAGCCATATTTATTTTAAGTAAGCCTTGCCTTTTTATTATTATTGCAAGTTCTTCAAATTGTTAGTTCTGCCCAAGAAAAGCTAAACACAAAAAACTGACACATTACATTAAGAGGATAAAATCAATTTTAGATTATTTTCCATAGAGTGATGAAATTGGCCCATATCTTTGTTGCATACATATTACATCCTATAAATATTTATGGGGGAAACAACAAATGTTTTCACATCATCTCTCTCACTGATATGTACATAATCAGTTGAAAGAAATGAGTCAGATTTGCTAGTGATATCCTAATGGAAGAATTCCAGATGCCATGCTTTAGGTGAAATTAGTTTTATTAGCAATGAGAAAATAAGTTCTTTTTGTTTTCTGCACCCTTATTCCCCTCGTGCATCAATTTGATATCTATAGAGACCGTGTGTCACTGAGTACAAGTAGTTATTTTCCCTAAATGGAAGTAAAATGTTCTGACCCAGAGCTCTATATTTTGAACTATCAAATGCATATGAAGTGCAACATGTCTGCAATTACTGGTCAAAGTGACAAATGTTCCTGCCAGGTAGTACTTTCCTCAAAGCAAAGGATAGACCTGCCTATCCCCAGTTATTGCCTATGGACCATAACCCACCAGAACTTTGCTTTCCCTTCAAACCAAGAAAGAAAATGGTTACATTAAATAGTCAATTGCCCCAAGGCTGCAAAAACCAAATCAAACAATCTATACCCAATCACTGATCAAGGGCCAAGAGCCAAATCTTCAACCTTTCCGATATTGGCAAATGAATACTCCAATTATTTCTCTATTGACCAAGCTATCTAGTAATGATGGGAATAGGAGCTGAATGACATCTGCAGGGCCAGAGGTTCCCCAGCTCTCAATTAGTCAAGGACTTCTTGGAGGCATCACCACTTCCAGCATGAGTGTCATCAAAGGACAAAACAACCTGGTCTGAACTGATAAATCTCATTTCTTCACTCTGGCATTCTCATACAGATTTTCTTCCTCTATCCTCATGTGTCCAGTCTTGTATGCAGATTTTATTTTATTTGTATAAATACTTCTATTCTCTTTTTCTACTGGCTGTGCCAACCCTTCCCAACTTCAACACTCCCCAGTTTGTTGGACTACAACTCCCATCTTACCCAGCCAGTAGTGATCATTGAATTTTCTGACCAGGATAATGGAAATTGTAGTTCAACACAACTGGAAGGTATTAGGGTATGGAAAGCTGGCCTATGCATTACAATAATTTTAAACCATACACTTGCACGGCAGAGACCACAACTATGTAACTACCTTAGTATCATAGCAAAGTCACGTATCCCAGCATACACCCCTCCTGACTTACCAGGCAGCAGCTATTGTGAACAAAAGGGCTCTGTTCTGTCAGTGAGGACACTGCAGATTGATGCTCACACCCTCTCCTTCCAGTTATCTCCAGTATGACAGTAATAAGCTGAATCCATGTCACAATTACTTCTTGTACTGGAGATCTCTGGAGGGAGTGGGGTGGGAAGGTCAGTCTGCTACATCCCCACCAACAGAAGATCAAACACCTGTTGCTCACAGTGGCTGCTGTCTGGTAAGTCAGGATTGGAGGATTTTTACATTTCCCTACATATTCCCTACACTATTGAACTTGTAGAGATTGTGAACATGAATCAGTTATGAATGTGTAACTCTGGGCTACACATTCATAACAGTGACTGTGAATGCCAGCTAGTGAATTTTACATACAAGAATGTTATTCTTGGCATAATACATGTGTGTACAATAGGTTTTTTTCTGTATATGTAAACAAATTTTCACACAGCATCCTGAAGTCTGAAATAGAATTGAAAAATGTGCAAAAACTCTTGTAACCTTGCCTAGTGGGAAGAAGACTTGAAATTGTTTATTCTTCCATGTCTTCATGAAATAAATAGAGATTTCTATCCCTTCTTGCAGTAGAACAACATCTGGAAGGCCACAGCTGCCTACCTGTCAGGATAAGTCTTTGGTGTGACCTGTTCCTACCATTTTCAGTATTCTTTTGTAACCTTGCTGTTAATTGTGTTTTCATTTCTTTCTGCTTGTTAACAAGTGTTCACTGGCAATAGTGAAGGGGAATATAATGGTTGCTAATGAGAATGGAGAGATAAGCCTGCAGCTGCAAAATCAGCTTGGGAAAAGTGGCATGGATGTTGTATGGGAAGAAGACGTCAGGGAATGTTGGATAACCAATAGTATTGGAGCCCGCCAGATTTCATAGATTATGCTTTTAGTATATACTGTCTGCCTTCTAAGTTTCAATTCTGATCAACTACCTGGTATGATATGCTTTCTCGATTTCTGTGCCAATAAAGTTTTCAGATTAACCCTGAAACTGCTGGCCACTGTGTCTGGGAAGGCAAGTACATGACACCTCCCCTATCTTAGCCCATCCAGACAACTGATCTGCACATCCCTCCACCTGCTTCCATGCTTGCCTGGTATACAATGAAAATTGCTACTTTCATTTTTCAGAGCCACCAATCTGTTACCTGCCCCTACACCCCCGCCCCTACACTAATTCACAAACTGGCAGTAATTCATTAATTGGCATCAATTCATAGATCTGATGCTAAATGATAGTTTAAGTGGGTCCCAGTTGACCAGGACCTCCACAGAAGGGTTTGTGTAAAGATCACCCAGAGACCTAATGGAAGTTGTGTCAGAAAATTCCCAAAACTCAAACACACCCAAGATTGGTTATGCAAAGCCCTTTAGACAGGTTGTTAGTGAGGAATGTGTTAATCCACTCTGGACACACCTGGCCAAAACAATACTACAAAACAAAAAAAATTATTGGAAAACCCATTGCTCTGCAATGGTCTCCTTCCATACCTTTCCTAACCAACAACAGAAGGTTGTCTCAGAGCAATCAGTCTTAATGTCCCGACCATTAACAACAATTAATTTGTTGTTCCCCAGCTTCCCCTAGGAAACTCACTCAAACCTTGTTCTCAACTCAAAATACCCTTTAAGGGTGCACTATGGGCTATGAACATTACTCCAAAGCACAATAAAGTATAAGCAGCCTTCCAGATGCTGTTACTCTGTTGGTTTGCTGTGTCACCCATCATGCATAGCCATATTTCTTTGCTGCACAAACCTCTGCTTGTCAGACAGGTAAAGTATAACCTATCATCCCTGAAATCTGTTCCTCTTTCCCAATGCTTCCTCCTGATTCTTTGCTAGCCTTGTGCAATTGCTTGATGTGTGAGTGCATCTGTGAGTGGTTCTATGATTATTTTCCAATAAAATCATTTTATTTTTACTTTTCATTTGGAGTCTCATCAGTGAGTACCGGTATGTTACCTGAATTACTGAGTTTTGTGGAAATTCCACACATGTTCAAATCTTAGTTTGGGGGATTCAGTTATCTCAAATTGGCATGTGAGAGGTGGGGCAACTGTGGGGATCTTTTGACCAGTGTATACCAGTACTTACTGAATGGATGCAAGCCAGAACATTCAATAAAATGTTATTTATTGGAATTTAATCTTATCAGCATTCACACTAACACTCAAACTTCGAGCAATCACACAAGGCTATCAAAGAAAGTAGGAAGTATTTGGATAGAGGAATAGAGTGAGGGGCTTGTGGGTTATACAATACTGATCTGAAGAACAGAAACTTGTGCAAAAGCTGCAACCCTGGTGACACAGACTCAGAGAGGAATGGGAGGATGGGGACTTGGCTACACAGATTGTCATGGAGATGGGAAGAGGATCTGTGTGCACTTTGGTGGCATTTCAGGGTGGTATTTATATTCAAAATTTTCCTTGAAGGGATGGGATTTAGAGTGGAGTACAATGTCTATTAGAGATTCCTAGGTTTGGACAAAGGATTCTTTGGATGTGTTAATGATCGTTGATAGGCAAGATATTTAGGACTTAATGGGCATAGGCAACCTTTGATTGTGAAAGAGGGAAAAAGAGGAAAAACTCACTTTGCATCTCTGAGTGCTCGGCTCTCTTTGATTGGATTAGTGGATGACTCACTTTCAGATGTTCCCAGGAAGAACTCTAACCTGGGTATGACCAGTTAAAGAATTTGGGAGCTGCCCACCCCAGATTGTGTTTCGATATTTGGAGAGTCCCTGGTTTACTTGCCAACCACATGGTGGGCCCAGCTAGCCAAACTATTAAATATTGCCAATTATTAAATATTGGGTGGGGGCTGTCAAGGCAGGTAACAGTTATACACAGGTATAAAGATCCTGAAGTTACCTGGCCTCTCGCTGCACTATTTGAGCTAATTAAAATTCCCTGTATTAATATCTTAATTTGAGTGACATGAGTGGTTCCCATGACCCCACACAATTCAGGTAACAAATCATGTTGTTGATGCTACATGTATAGTAATGCAGTATATACAGTCTCATAGATGTACTGACATGATAGGTTAATGACAATCTTGCTGAAAGAATTTCTCTATGGATTGAAGAAGAAAATCATGTTATAAAAGGTGTAGATTTAGACCTCATTTCTCTAACATTTAACTCATTTTGGCAGTCCTAAACTGGTTTTCAAACTATCTAAACAATGTATGATGAAGGGCATGGGTTGATATTTGGTTGCTATAGAAACAGACAATCCAATATTTGCCTTTGGTGATACCAAAACACAATTAGGATCACTTGGACTCCATACTGAAGTAAAAGATATAGCTGATTAAATAGTCATCATTTTAACAGATTACTCCATTAATTCAATCGATCACATTAACTATACATCTGCACCATAAGAAATTAGATAAATAAAAGCTCCCAGTCACAGTTAGATGGAAATACTACCTTTAATATCCCCAATTTTGGTAACATTCTGGAGCTAAAATAGCCCCCAATATAAACAATTTACCCATATAAGAATTGAAGTTTACCTTTGCTGATAAAGATTGGCACTGATAAATCAATTACAGCTTTAGGTAAGTAATCTACTGATTAGAACAATTAAACCCTCAAAATTATTACTAATTGGAAAAGCATCATGCACAGATGTGCCTAATACTTAAAATAGTGTGTCTCTGTGTGGAATACATACTGAAAAATGTGCTGCTTATTTGTGGTGGATTTTACAGTTCCCTTGGTCTCACATGATGCAGCATTTCACTTTCCTCAGACTTCTAAAGATAATGAAGGATTGCCTTTCATTTCATTTGCATGTAGATAAGCATTGTTCAGCATTTACCTCTAAACACATTTTACAACACAGTTTAATGACCCTATTACTAAACTACACTAATAACATTCCCTGAAGCTCAAATTTATCATCCGATTTACTTCTTTCCAATATTAATGCTTCTTTGCTTTGATTAAATGCAATTTATGTTACAGTTTCCAGGAAGAAATTTAATATGTAATTGTGCTTAGTTTCCATCCTGAATTTAACATGTCAACAAGGAGGGAATACAGTAGCTATCTGCCTACTTTGTGTGCCTAGGAATGGCAGCCAGGTCAAATTTCACATCAATAGGAGACTCAATAGGCTAGTTTAAACAAGACCAGCTTATTCTCCACCTCACCCCCTGCTGCATTATATTAAAGGGCTTGCAAACTCAGGCCCAAATCTAGCTAGGACTTTATACAGCAGCAGGCTTTTATGCACTGGTCATGTTGACTGGAGGATTCTGGGAGCTGTAGTCCAAATAGTAAAATGTCAACTTTCTGTTTATGTGACTGCTCGTTATGTCTTTCAATTAGAAGCAACATCTCTAATTCCAAAGAAAGGACAGGGAGTATTCTTTAGTTTAAAGAAAAAAGTTATGATTGGAATTATCCACCACAAAGGAAGGAAACTGGAATTGCAGATCACACACACCCCATGGTAAGTCAAAACATGGGTATACAGGTGTGCTCTTCTTGTAGCTTAACTCCCACTCCAGTTAAACAGTCCAGCCCATTAGCTGTGCCAGTCCATACATAGTCCATACCAGTGGTGTGGAGGAGTGAAGGTGAAAATACACATTTTTGTTCAATCAAACTAACTAGGTTGGGTTTTTAATGCTGCATGGTGCTGTTTTAACGTTTGTGTGCCTTTAACTTTATGTGTTAACGTTTGTGTGTTTTAACTTTATACATTGTTTTTTAAAATCTTCTATTTATACTTTTATTAATGCTTTTGTATTGTTTTTAATATGTTGTTAGCTGCCTTGAGTCCCATTATTGTGAGAAAGGTGGGATATAAATGAATAAAAGAAACAAACTTTGGGAATGTTAATAGAGGGCAGAGTTGCATTGCATTTAGTCCATTTAATGATTGTCACATGGAATAACGAGACAAGACACAGAAGATTGGGTTGAAATACGGGCCACTTTATTGTAATCTTACCTATTTATTTGTTTATTTCTTAGGGTATGCAAACCAATAGGGGGAGACCCAATGTGGGGGCAGCCCGAGCAGACAGTCACGTGTGACCTATCCCCCAGCTTCCCTGGGCGACTAACCTGAGCCCCGAAGGGAATCCCAATACCTGGGATTTCCTTCGGGCACCATCTGCTGGAAGGCCCAGCACCAGGTCACAAATCCTCAAGCCATGTAGCTTCAGTGGAGGATCACAACCTGATGCTGGCCCCAAGGATAGCCTACCTTGCTGCACCCCATCCGTTAAGATGCTGGTACAGTTCAGTAAGGTCCATCCTTCCAGTCAATTTGAGGTTGCCGTAGGTGAATGCCAGATCCTTGTCTCCCCACTCCCTGCAAATTACCGTCTAGTTAAAGAACCACACCCTAGGCCAATTGTCCATGTCCCAAGCGACAGTATGGGGTAGGCAAAACCCCCCCTCCCCGTAAAAGGGTAGGTAAAAATTCATACCCAGCTCATGATGTGACCAGAATTCTCATACTGTGGCAGAGGTGGGTGGGTGGTTTGATCAAGTGGAAAAGAGGAGAAAGCCAGGGGTGGCAAAGGGTAAAATAGTCCCTGCTAGGAACCCACCCCTGCCTCCTCCTAGCCAGGGCATGTCTACGCCCTGGCCAACCCCTGTGCTCATCTCCCTGCCCATCATTAAAACACCTCCCCCAGATCTACCATTCTTAAGATCCAGGGGGTGTCTGTTAATGATTGACGCATGGAACAACGAGACAAGACACAGAACATTGGGTTGGATATGGGCCACTTTATTGTAATCTTACCTATTTATTTGTTTATTTCTTAGGGTATGCAAACCAATAGGGGGAGACCCAATGCGGGGGCAGCTGGAGCAGATGGTCATGTGTGACCTATCCCCCAACTTCGCTGGGTGACTCACCTGAGCCCCAAAGGGGATCCCGATACCTGGGATTCCCTTCAGGCACCATCTGCTGGAAGGCCCAGCACCAGGTCACAAATCCTCAAGCCATGTAGCTTCTGTGGAGGATCGCAACCCGATGCTGGCCCCAAGGATAGCCTATCTTGCTGTACCCCATCCGTTAAGATGCCGGTACAGTTCAGTAAGGTCCATCCTTCCACTCAGTTTGAGGTTGTCATAGGTGAATGCCGAATCCTTGTCTCCCCACTCCCTGCCACAGATAAGGGGCAAGTGTCTACTTAGCCCCTATCCACCACAAGGGAGGCCAATACGGTCCTCACCCCTGTTCACATACCCTCAATAAATAACTGGATCCCCCTGTCAGACAAGTGGACCCCGTCAATCCTGTAAAGTTCCGGGCATTTGTATGAAATTCCCAGGTATCAGATGAAATTGTGCCTTTGTCCATTGCCCAGTGAACAGCCTTGTTCACCTTCTTTTGGGCTATGTCCAACTGCTTGGTGTCCCCCTCACCAGGGAAAGTCTGCTGTGGAATGATGTCTGACTAAATCAGGAAAACATGCGGCCACACCAGCTTGATCCATTGCATATCTGTGAGAGCCTGGAGGGTCAAGGCTCTGCCTTTTAGCAGGCCCAGGTCATTTCCTCACAGATGTATCACCAGGACATGGGGAGGAGGTCCACGACACTCCTGAAACAGCAAATTGATCAGATCATTCCACTTCAAACCCTGATTGCCAAGCCATTCAACCGTGGCAATGTCTCCGAGACCTAGCTGCAGACCCAGGTGGCTTTTTCTGGCATGGTGTGCCACACAATACATAAAGCTGTGGCCACAAATCAATACCCGGAATCTCACATCTGTAAAAGAGCACACAGACAGTCACAGACCACAACATATCTCGTCAGTAGCAAATTGGTCGGACATATGAAGAGGAGGAAACCAGGGCCAGCAAAGGGTAAAATAGAATCTACCATTCTTAAGATCTGGGGGATGTCTGTTTTACTGATAGAATTGATCTATATTTAGGGAATATTTTCCATATTTGTGTGTAAAAGTCTAGTTCAAGTTAAATGAGACAGATAGGATTCAACTTGTAAACATAGTTCAACTTGGAGATAGGCATTCACCTTTAAATGTAAAGGCTGCCTCCAAATGTTTGTTCTACCTGCTTCTAATCACAAATGATTTCCCATAAGAAGGTTCAGTGGCTTATTTGGAAAGGTTAACAAAATCTGTGCTAAATATTGTGCTACTCTGATTTGTAAACACCCCATACTTGAAAGTAAGCAATTGTACTTGTTCCATTTCTGAAATAATGACACTTCTTTGATGGTGTGTTGTCATGACTCACAATGAATACACATCATTACACAATGAATACACCTCATGTGGAAGGAAGGACCATGGATGAGTTTATGTTTAGAATTTGTGGGGTGGGTAGGTTAATATGTAGTCCATAACCTCAACTTTGGCTTTAAACCAGAGGGATTTTCCCACACCCTTTCTACAGAGCCAGTTAATGGATTGTACATTTCCTATTTACCTATAGTGGAACCTAAAGTACAAGAAGAATCCATCAAGGTGCTTCTGTGTTGAGACAGTATAAGGGGGTGATCTATGATTTCAATTTCTTTCTTTTGGAGGTTACAGTTCCAGCCTTAACATTTTTCTTTAAAACCATAGGTATTTTGCTCATTTGGAATTTCCCTGCTTTTGGAAATGTAGGAACACATAAACACAAAAGTTGGGGAAATAAAGTCTGTTTTTATTGATAAAACTACTTCAAGCAAGATTAAAAAAAATAAAGTGATAGAAGATCTGCATCAGGGCTTGAAAGTAAAGAGTTGAAAGCATTATACAGTCGTCCCTTCACATTCACGGGGGTTACGTTCCATGGACCCCCGCGAATGTGAAAAAACCGCAAATAACAACTACCCTCATCCGGAGGCCCCATAGGCGCTTTCCCCAGCCTCCCCACTCCCTTCCTAGGCCTTCCTGGGGCCTCCGGAGACTCTCCCTAGGCCCCGTGGATGCCTGCCAGCCCTCCCCCCACCAGCCCAAGCCCTCAACGGGGCCTCCCCGGCCCTCCCCCTCCCTCCCCAGGCCTTCGTGGGGCCTAGCAAGGCCCTGTGGAGGCCTCTCCCAGCCCTCCCCCCTCCCTCCCAGGGCCTTTGTGGGGCCTAGCAAGGCCCCACGGAGGCCTCTCCCGGCCCTCCCCCTCCCTCCCCGAGCCTTCGTGGGGCCTCTGGAGCATCTCCGGAGGCCCAATTGAGGCCTCCCCGGCCCTCCCCGCTCCCTCCCAGGCCTTCATGGGGCCTCCAGAGCATCTCCGGAGGCCCCATGGAGGCCTCCCCGGCCCTCCCCGCTCCCTCCCAGGCCTTCATGGGGCCTCCAGAGCATCTCCGGAGGCCCCATGGAGGCCTCCCCAGCCCTCCCCAGCCTTCCCCAGCCCTTCATGGGGCCTCCGGAGTGTCTCTGGAGGCCCCATGATTGCTTCCCCAGCCCTTCCCACCCCCTCCCCGGGCCTTCATGGGGCCTCCGGAGTGTCTCCGGGGGCCCCGTGAAGGCTTCCCCTGCCCTCCCCCCTCCCTTCCAAGGCCTTCGCGTGGCCTCCGGAGTGTCTCCGAAGGCCCTGTGGAGGTCTCCCCGGCCCTCCCTGCTCCCTCCCAGGGCTTTCACGGGGCCTCCACTGGCCCTGTGTTGTGGTTATGGGGGGGGCGGGGGGCCCTCCCAAATCCATGAATAATCAAAACCGCGAATGTCAAGTTCGTGAATGTGGAGGGGCGACTTTAGTTATATATAACTAGGTACCTCTGAAGGATAATGAGGGTGTGAACAAGTTAACATTCAAAAGTAGTTAAATGAGTAGGAACAAATCAACTTACAGTTTTAGATTTTGAGCATTGACAGAAATTTGCAAAACCTCTCTGATCCCTTCCTCCTAGAGTCCTTGGTTGCACTGACAAGTGCAGCTTTAATTTTAGGGGAAAAAAGAATAGCCTCTGGAGAGAAGAAAGTTTCACCACCTTGGGTTAGTTCTTTTAAAGCAAAAACTGAAGCTCAGATTGGGTTCATAGACTCAGTGATATCAGAGCTACCAGCCTTCACTTCTCCATTGGCCATGGCAAGATTTGGCAGTAAGCCACTCCTTCAGGCACTTTCCTTTAGGGCTCTTTTGCTCAGAAATCTGTATCTTCTCAGGGACTTTCTTTGAGCTTCTGTTAGCTATGTCAGCTACTACTGCTGTTTCCCAGAATTCTCTTCCTTTCCCCTTTACACTCCTTTCTTTTACACCCATGGGGTAAAGTGAAAGAGTCTAAATTACAAACAGAAAAATCTATCAGTTTCTCTTTCTTCAACATTTCCTGCATTCCAGGAGAAGAGGAAGATGCTGAGTGTTTCTATTATTATTATTATTATTATTATTCCCCATTATGTTTTGCATGATTTGTACAAACATGCCCCATGCCTTTTCCTTTTGTACATATATAAAGCAAGCAAAAATGGCACAGTCTGATTCTTCACGAAGAAGCAAAGGGCCTTATCACACTACTGTTATAGCACTATTATTCTACTATAACTGCTCTAGCTGTCTCCTGTGGAATCCTGGGATTTGCAGTTTAGGGAGGGACATTTAATATTCTCTGCCAGAGAGCTCTTAGGTTTCACTAAACTACAAATTCCAGAATTCCACAGGAGGCAGCCATAGCAGTTAAAGTGGAATAATAGTGCTATAACAGCATAGTGCGAAAATAATCCATTCTTTTCTTTTTAAGTGCATGCACAGTCTTATAAAAGTGGAAGTTCTCTTCAGGGTAAGGGAGGAGAAAAATGATTTTTGTTCTACAAATGGTAATTTCCTTATGGGGGTAAACTAGGTCACCATTTACATCTGTACCTTTCTCACTGAAAGGGTGAGATGGGAGGCTGCTTGTTCCATATACCTAGAATACCAAATGGGGAAGAAGATGTTGGGTTTCAACATGGAGCTTGCAAATACTAGTGCTCCCGTACATTGAACAGTGAACCTCAAAGTGTGGACTCTTTCAGTAGGATCATTACAACTTTTATAATCTTCATGGACTGTCAATGCATCTAACTGATCTCCTATAATAAGCAATGACAATTTCTGAAATACTAAATGTCAATATGATTAAACAATCTTGTTAAAATGTCCCTGATATTAATTTATTTTTTTTTAAGGGGACAAGTTCTGTGTGAAGTCATCTTCAAGGAAAGAAGTATATTTAGCACAAAAAAATGAGAATGCAACTGATGGGCCAAAAGTGCAACACTGTCATATCCTTCCCCCACCCTCAAAAACTAACACTGTGCAGCCAGTGGTGCATTTCAGAGCACTGTAATGGCTGACTAGTTCAGTGAACATTACACAGAACAAAAATTTCTTACAAAAGAATGTGCTTCTAAATGTGTCAACATTTAGTGTCTTCAGTGACTGAATATTAATCCTAGTTAATCTCTCAAAGTTACACATTTTATTCTTTCCTGATTTACAGTCTCTCTTCAAACACCGAGATTAAAAGTGTTTGCTCTCATGGTTTCATAACATAATGCCATCATTATAAAGCAGAAGAGAAATGCTTGCATCACCAATTTATTATTAAAGTGTACTGATGAAGGGTAGTGCATGGATTTCATTGGAATTTGTCTCTGGAAATGTGTTTAGCTCTTCAGGGAGACTGCATGCTTTTCTCTCTCTAAAATGTGACAGTCTAAAAACTGATTGCAGAAAATGTAACTCAGAAAAATTATTGCATCAGTTTCTCATTTCTGAATCTGATGAGATCTCATTTGAAACAATAGAAGCTAGGCAACATGTCTTCAGTGGAACCTATACTGGAGAAAACCCACGTCCTTCAACTATTGTGTTTGCCTGACTGATGGCACTCATTCTAGACCAAATCCACAAAGTCCCTGAGAGGGAAAATGGAGTGGAGTAGAGAATGCTACCTCATTTTTCCATTCACTCACTTGGACAGGAAACACATTCAGGGGTAGCCATGTTGGCCATAAAGCAAAACAAAATACAAAATATACCAAAAAAATGTGATACGTTTACTAACCAACCAAATGCAAAACACATGATGCAAGCTTTTGAAGCTCTACTGGCTTCTTCATCAGGCAAAAGGTGTTTAAAATAATACATTTATATTATATATATATATATATATATATATTGAAAAGAAAGAAAGAAAACCCAATGCATTTCAGTCTCTGTATATATTTCAATGGCCTTCTTCAGGGGCTACATAAAAACATATACAAATATGCAAATGTAAATGTAAAATTCAAAAATGAAAAGGACAACAAATAATTATATAATAATACCTACATGAAACATCATATTCCATTTTAAAGCCTATGCATACCAATTCTGACGGTCACAAAAAAATGGGGGTAGAGAAGGGGGAGTGAGATAGGATTCAAAGATGTATCAAGCAATTAAGGATAGAAAAAAAAATTCTGATTGAGTTTACAAAAGTGGGAAGAGATCAGGTTTATCCTTTAGTTCTCCAGGAAACAAAAATTTTAATTTTAAAATCCACTCTGCTTCTGTTTTAAAAATAGAATCTTCTTGTTATCTATCTATCTATCTATATAATTCTCTTGGGTATGTTGGGAGTGGTAAGAGGGGCAAAATGAGGGGGGAGGGGCAGAATGAGAGGGGAGGGGCAGAACAAGAGGGGGAGAGGCAGAATGAGTGGGGGGAGGGGAAGAAACAGGTGTGGAGGGCAGAATGAGTGGGGGGATGGCAGAACAAGGGGGAGGGCAGAATGAGATTTGGGAGGGGCAGAATGAGTGGGGGGAGTGTAGAACGAGTGGGGGAGGGAAGAACGAATGTGGAAGGGGTAGAATGAGAGGGAGGAGGGCCAGAACAAGTGGGGGAGGGGCAGAATGAGTGGGAGAGGGGCAGAATGAATGGGGAGGGCAGAACGAGTGGGGGGAGGGGCAGAAAAAGAGGGAGAGGGAAAACAAGTGGTATGGGCAGAACGAGTGGTGGGAGGGGCAGAATGAGCAGTAGGGGTGGCAAGGGGCAGAACGAGAAATGGGAGGTGGTAGGGGGCAGATTGAGCGGCAGGTGGGTGAGTTAAACCCATCAGCCTACCTCAAAGGGTTGTCATGAGGTCTCCTGGGCATTTTGGGGCAAGTTTTTTAATGGCATATGGTATGCTAGGTCCAGCTAGTTATTATTTAATTATGTAAATCCATTCAGAACTTTTTCTAGCCTGGTTGCATGATATGTTCTTGAAGGCTATCTCATGCCCTCCCCATTTTCTACTTGATCATCTGCTAAAATTAAAAACAATGACACAACATTTGATCCTGGTTTTCTTGTTTCTTTTCAGTCCAGCAAATGGCATGAGATTTTCAGCTCCAGAAATTTCTGAAGTTTGATATTGGTATGTATAGGCTTTAAGCAGTATACAAAAATTAAAATGTATTGTGATGTTTTATGTAGGCATTCTGATATAATTTTGTGTTTTCCTTTTGATTTTTAAATTTTAAATTTATATTTTTATTTCTTGTTATGTTTTCGTGTAGCCCTTGAAGAAGGCCATTGAAATATATGCACAGGTCAAAACATGTTGCTTTTTTCCAAAATAAAAATCAAAGCCACCCACCCATTAAGGTCTTGGAGACATATCTTCCTCTTTTCCTGAGGATTCCATAGGTGGCTTTCCAGTATTTACCTCTTCGGATATCTAATAACACCAGTGAAATTCTTAACCCAAGTCCTACTCTAGCACACTCTTTATATCTCATACCAGCACTCATTTCCTGGCCTTGTCCCTAGTCATTAAAGAACCCTCCAAAATCCTCCTATTCATGTACCAAAACATTCCCTTCCCCCTTTCCTTAGACTTTCCTTAGACTTTCACCTCAGAGGTGAAAGAAGTAGCCCCTGTGTAACAGTGCCATGTGTGTGTGAGGACAGAACTGAAAGATTTTGTAATTTCAGCAGCTGCAAGAGCACTTCCATAAGATTTCGAGGTTGGAATCTTGTTGGTTAGTCCCAACTAGAGAAGGCCATTTAAACCAATTGTTGATTAGTGACTTAAAACATAGGGAAATACTAACAAAAGAATTTCAGTCTCCTGCTCTGTTACCCAGGTCCCATCTACATGAGGGGGAAAAAATCCAAAAGTACCTTGTAGTATTGGCATCTTGCAGCAGTGACATGTCTATATGTTTTTTCTGGCCTCAGAAGCCCCCATAAGCCTCGCGTTACCGATGGCAGCTGTGAGTTATTTACTCACATTACTGCTCCCCCGGTGCACTGGTGCAATTCAGCAATTTTCCAATTTTATAGGAAAGCAAAACAGAAAATATTCATCCTGTTTCATCACCTTAGTGAATGATCATCAAGGCAAAAATCCAACATGGTGGTAGACAGTGCTTGCCCTGCTAGCAAACCCCACCCCTGCTCTCACCCAGCCAATCAGCTTTGTGCTCCCCTTTGAATTTCTTGTTGTTCAATAGTCCAAATGAGCAGGAATATGCACCCCCCACGGTTTTTGAAAAATGTTTACCATGTTGTTTTTGCTGTCCCCCCCCCTCATTCCGAATAGTGTGGATTGGTGCTGGATCCCATTCAGACAGGTAGGATTCCCAGAAAATTCCATGGGGGGTATTGTCACCATTTAGACAGCCCTCCCAGAGAATCAGAAAAAAAGGTGAAGAAAGAGAAGGGGGGAATCGCCTCTCCAACCCTCTCCTTCTGCACCACATCTGACACCTTGACTGCTTGAGAGGAAGGAAAAGAAAAGGAAAGGAAAGGAAAGGAAGGGGAGTGTGATTTAGAGATGGGGATGATCTGGAACAGGAGGGCTGGAAGGTATTGGGGTCAATTTTTAGAGCCCTCCAGTTGACCAAGCTAAGATTCAAAAACTCAAGCCAAAAGTGATAATTCTTCCTTTCAGCTTTCAGAACAATAGCTGAGATGAGCTTGAGGCAGTTTGCCAATTTCTAAGCTCAATATAAGTATGAGTGGAAGACTGCATTGAACATTTTCCCCATCTCTTTCAGAGGAATGAAAATGGCAGTGTGGGCATTGTTTGTGAATCCATCAATATGGAAGCAACATGGACCACATGGGAAGAGCATGCACACCTGCTTCTGTGTCACAGAATAAGATACTTCTTGGGTAAATATTTGAATCTGGCCACAATGTTGCAATCATGTCCTTTTATTAAAAGAGACACTTCCACCAGGATTTTGTTGTCTTGATAGCTAAGGCCTATCACAATTCACTGGGATTTGTGGCACATACAGAGCCTGGAAGTTACTATGTGTGTGTTTTTGTTGTTCTGTGCTTTCAAGTCATTTCTGACTTATGTTGAACCTAAGGCAAACCTATCATGGGGTTTTCTTGGCAAGATTTGTTCAGTGGGGCGTCCTCTGTGTCTAAGAGAGTGTGATTTGCCCAAGGCCCCCCTGTGGTTTTCCATGGCCCAGCAGGGATTTGAACCCTGTTCTCCAGAGTCCTAGTCCAATGCTTAAACCACTACACCACACTAGATCTCCGTGTGTGTGTGTGTGTGTGTACACACACACAAACACTGTATATATGCAGTTATCATTCCATAGGCCAAAAAAAGAAGTTAATTACGATCACAGCTATATACACTACAAATAAATATACTTCCTATTTTTTTAAAGAAGCCACCAGAACCAGTATTTTAACTTATTTCTTAAAATAATCTGAATGACATTGTCCTCTGACCACATGGACTCCTCCTGATGGTTGGTGCACAGAACTAGACATCTGCATAGAATGCTTCTGCTGCCATGCCCAGACAGAAATGATAAATAAAAGAGTTAATTTGACACACAACCTGAGTTCCAAAGAACAAAATGCTATACACAGTCTCAGGAAAAATCCTAATATTGTCATCAAGGAGGCTGACAAAGGAGGAGCTGTAGTCATCATGGACAAATCTGATTACATACAGGAGGCTGAGATGCAACTGTCCAACACTACATTTTACAAAATCCAGTCTAATGCTCTCACAGATGAATACTGGAAGAAATTAAACAGTTTACTCATGGAATTTTCTATGGAAGTGCAGATTCAAATCCAAGTGACATATCCCAGGACACTTGACCGGACACATTCTACATACTACCCAAAATACATAAACAGGGCAACGATGGAAGGCCCATCATCTCAAGTATGGGAAAACTCACAGTTGGTGCCTCAGGATATATGTACAGTATCATTAGATCATATACCATCAGTACTTCCAGCTACGTGAAGGACACTACCGACTTCCTGCAGAAATTACAATTCATCCACAACCTTCCAGAGAACACCATCTTAGCCACCATGGATGTGGAATCTGTATATACCAATATCCAACACAAAGATGGACTACAAACAGTCAGGAGTACCATTCCAGATGGGACCACAGCATATCTAGCCACCAAGGTCTGCCACTTTGTTCTCACACCACAACTACTTGGTTTTGGTAATAACATATACCTTCAAGCACAGGTATGGCACCACAATATGCCAACATCTTTATGGCTGACCTAGAACAACACTTCCTGCCCCCCAAAATCTCTATTCAGCCTGAAGTACATTGATGATATCTTCATAATTTGGACTCATGGAGAAGACTCACTCAAGACATTCCATCAGAATTTCAACAGCTTCCATCCCACCATCAATCTCAGCCTGGAACTATCTACAGAACAAGTCCACTTGCTCAACACCACTGTGCAGCAACATGATGGCCACCTGAGCACCACAGTATATCACAAACCTACAGACCATTACATGTACTTACATGCTTCCAATTTCCACCCAGAACACAGTACTAAATCCATAGTTTACAGCCAAGCCCCCTGACAAAATTCCATATGCTCAGACCACAAGACAGGAATGCCAAACTCATGGAATTACAACAAGAATTCATCAAGTTAAAGTACCCATCATATGAAGTAATTCAAAAACAAAACAAAAAAAAAAACCTAATTGACTGGACAAGATTTGTACCCAGGACTAATCTATTATAGAACAGAGTGAAAACAGGAAATTACAGAACTTCAATAGTGGTCACAAACAGCTCTCAGATGAGACCCCTCAGATGTATAATCATTGAACTACAACCTATCTTGGACAATTTTATTTTAAGTATTTATAAACCACTCTTGAGCCACAAAGCCTCTCAGAGGAGCCTGCACATTGCTGAGCAATAGCACACATCTACACCACTTTAATAGTGTGCTAGGCACTCTCTAAGCAGTTTCCAATGTGTGTTAGCTAATTGCCCCTGCAAGCTGGGTATTGTCCTTTCAAAGGCTCTTGATGGCAGGCCTGTACTTGCCTACAGACAGCCTCTCAATCTGAAGCAGTTACTTACTGGAGGACACACAACAAAGATGGGGAGACAGGTACAAGGCTTTGCCACAAACTCAGATGCCAACTGTGTCCACACATCTGTCTTGGAAATGTCATCATGCTAATCAGATCACCCACAATATTAAAGGTACTTTCACTTGTTCATCCTCTAATGTGATATATGCCATCCTCTGTCAAAAATGCCCTTCAGCACTACATTGGGCAAACAGGCCCATTTCTTGGATAAAAGGACATAAATCAGACATTAGGAATGGGAATACACAAAAACTGGTTGCAGAACATCTTCTTGGACATTCCATATCTGACCTCAGGACAGCTGTACCTGAACAACAACAACAACAAAAACCTACAAAGGAAGATTGGAAAGAGAAATGGCAGAATTGGAATACATCCACAAATTCAAACCCATCAACAGTGGATTGAACAGAGACAATGGTTTTCTAGCAAATTACACATATTATAACACTATTTAGCACTCTAGTTTCATAAGGGCACTCATAGCCAGTTTATCACACCTCCTTTCTCATTCCCAACCAGCATCACACTACATTCCAAAACTCCCTCCACCATTTATATGTTCATCCATCCACCCTGGCCTTAGGCAACATCTTTCCTCCTTCCTTTGTCCCTCAGTGGCCAAATGAATTTGTCACCTCATCACCACACCCATAAGTTTTGCATTTCTACTCAACAATTTTTGAAGTTGAAGTCTTTCACAGCCAGCATCCATAGTCTTTTTGTGTGTGTGTGTGTTTTTCAGGCTGTGAGGCCGTGTTCTAGAAGAGTTTATTCCTGACATTTCATCTGCATCTGTGACTGGCATTTTCAGAGAATAATAATAATAATAATAATATTTATTTATACCCCGCCCCTCTGTTAAAACAATCGGGGCGGCTTACAAAATTTAAAATACAATACAAATAAAATCCCTAAACACCCCCACTCCCACCCTCCCCCATAAAAAAATTAAACAAATATAAATTAAAACAACTAATCTAAAATCACATTTAAAACTATAAATACAATAAAGTATAATAAATGGCCAGCAGCCTAGAAGAGGCCAGGATCCCCCGAGGCCGGGATCTAATTAGGAAAGGCCTGCCGAAAGAGATCCGTCTTTAGTGCTTTTTTAAAGCCACTCAGGCTTGTTATCTGACGGATTTCATTCGGCAGGTCATTCCACAATTTGGGGGCGATTACCGAAAAGGCCCTCTGGGAGGTTGCAGACAGCCTAGATTTTTGTGGCTGAAGCAAATTCCTCCCAGAGGACCGGAGTGCGCGGGGAGGATTGTATGGGAGGAGGCGGTTCCGGAGATAAGTTGGACCCAAGCCATTTAGGGCTTTAAAGGTAACAACCAACACCTTATACTGGGCCTGGAAACTTATTGGCAGCCTGGTGGCATGTGGGTGTGTGGGGTTTATATACTAGCTGTTTGTCCCTGTTGAAGAGGATTAGCATGTAAATTTGTGTATTCAGTTGTTGAATGTTCAGTTTTTAGGGTGGAAGGATATGCGAAGGGGATTAGTGTCTATTTAGCTCATGGTCCATTGTCTGCTGGGAAGCCCACTGTCCCTGGGTGAAGTTCAATTGCATGTTCTGAGTTTTTATTTTGGTGTTTTTCAGGACTGGTAGCCAAACTGTTTACTTTTAGATTTCCTCTTTCCTGTTGAAGTTGTCTAGGTGTTTGTGGATTTCAATAGCTTCCCTATGCATTCTGACCTGATAGTTGTTAGCCAGGTCCAGAATTGATGTATTTTGAAATAGTATTTTGTGTCCTGGTTGGTTTATAATGTGTTCTGCTACTGCTGATTTTTCTAACTGGCCCAGCCTGCAGTATCTCTCATGTTCCTTGATTCATGTTTGCACACTGTGTTGTTTTGTCCCTATGTAGACTTGTCCGCAGCTGCATGGTATGCGGTAAACTCCTGCAGCTCTGAGAGGGTCTCTTTTGTCCTTCTCTAAGCATAGTATTTCTTGGATATACTTGTTTGGTCTGTAAATCATTTAGAGGTTGTGTTTCCTCATCAGTTTTCCTATTGTCTGTGACTACTTAGATATATGGTAAAAATACCTTCCCTTTGGGTGGTGGTTTTTCTTCACTCCTGCAGCCAGACCCAGGAAAAGCCACAGACTGATGTAAGGCACCCATGTTTTGGGGGGAGCCAATGCCCTGAGGGACTGTATAAAAGGAGGCTGTGCCCAGAACACTTTCTCTCTTGAGCAAATCCTATGTCTGGTGTAGCAGTTTGTCCATCTACTTTGTGAATACCTGTACATATCATAAATGCTTTGAGCTTCAAGATAAAGTACCTCCTGTTTATTTGGAAGACAATCTCTCTCTGTGTGAGCATCCTTCTTGGGAATGGGTTGCTGCTGACTTCTACTGAGATATTTTTTTGCTTTCTTTGGGGACTGAGTGTCCTATCATCCCCAACAATGGGTTATGGGCTCAGAGATTGATCTCAGAGAAGATAAGGCGGACCCAGAAATGTTCCCGGATACTAGGACCCTTTTCCCTATTTTCAGTGTTTTGGCAATTTGGCAGTGAAATGGTTAAATTCCAATCCAGCATCTCTGCAGTAGGCGTTATCTCACAGAGAGCCTTGAAGAGCTGCCAGATGCAAGTTTTGTTTTTGTTTTCTGGCTAGAAGATTTTTTGCTCACAGGCAGCATGATGGCTGAGACAAGCATCGTTCACTTTGACAAGTTTGCAGACAACAATTATCAGTCCTGGAGTGTTTATATGCAGGCTTCATTAACTAGAGACAATTTGTGGTTTGTCTTGGAAAATGAAGATATGATCCTGGAGGGGTCAGAGAATGAGATAGCAGCCTTTTGTTTAGCTGACCAGAGATCTCTCACTGAGCCTGTCCCAGCTGATCCATGCTGCCGAAGCACAGACTGCTTATCAGCTGTGGGAGTCATTAAGAATAGTGCACCAGAGTTCTTCATGCCTGTCTAAGATGATATGGACAAAAAGACTGTACAATAGGATGCTTTGTCCCAGGGCTGTGTGAAAGCCGATTCGATGGAAATGAGGCAGCTGTTTCATGAGGTTGCTAATAGAGGGGTTAATATCTCTGAAGCCCATAAATGTTACATACTCCTGGGCAGTTTAATCAAGGCATGGGACTACCTCATGTATAGTTTGTGGGCTATCAACAAGCATGCCTTGTCTGTGGAGCTGGTGGCCAGGTGGATTCTGGAAGAGGTCCAACATAAGCAGTTTGACTCCTGACTGCAAATGGCTTCAGAAGAAAGGACGCAGCCAGCCAGGTGCAATCAAGAGAGCATAGCACCTCCAGAGGCATCTGACGTGGAGGAGGGAGTCTGCAGCTCTCCGGGATGCTGCTTCAGATGCAAGAAGGTTAGTTATCTCCAGAAAGACTGTAAAATGCCTGCACCAAACAGAAGGGGTGGCACAGCCATGAGGTGAAAGACTGCCCAGAGCCAGAGGGGTGCATCCTTGCAGGCTGCATGCCATGCTTATGTGGCAAAACAGCACGCTGAAAGTGCTCAGGGGGTGGTATGGTTGTTAGACAGTGGTGCAACCCATAACATGGTAAATAACATGAGACTGTTAATGGATGTACAAAATGCTTCCATAATAAATATTTCCTTTGCAGATGGTGCCCTCAGCAAGGTGCAAAAGCTGGGCACTGCATATGTACCAGCCTTTGGTAAAGAGTTCAAAAATGTGTTGTGTGCCACTAATCTAGAGAACTGTATATTATGTGTGTTCCAAATGACTGCTGATGGTTACAAGGTATTATTCAAGGGGGAACACTGTACAGTAACAGACAAACATAATGTCTGTGCCAAAGGGTTGAAGAAACAGGGGTTGTACCACATGTTGCCCAAAGATATAGTAGCAAATGAGAACCCTGCAAATAATGTGCCCCTGCATGACAAGTGTGTCCACTAGTATCACAGGTTAATGGGCCATGCTAGCTATAAAAGGTTGAAAAAAACTGGCAAAAGTCTGCCCTGGCTTGAACATGAAAAATTGCCCAAGGTTTCTGGAATGTACAGTGTGCAGGAAAGTAAAAGTGACAGCTTTTCCAATTGCAAAAAGAAGCTGGTGTGTCACTCAGAGACCTTTTGAGGTAATCGACACAGATTTAGCCAGTCCCTACAAGGCCACTGATGGGGAAAACCACTACTTCCTAGTGACTGTGGACAGTTGCACCAGGTATACCTATGTATTATACCTGCTTAAAGAGAAAAGTCAGGCTGCAGACAGGTTTCGTGAGTGAGTGAACTCAGGTTGCCAGCTTGATAACAGACAGGGGAGGTGAATTTTTATCTAATAGTCTGCAGACATGACATAAGCTTAGCTGTTGGGGTGATTAGTAGGAGGGTCTCCAAACCTAGGAAGTCGGATTGAGAAGCTCTGAAGAGAGTCATCAGGTATCTCAAGGGGACCAGGGAATTGTGTCTGAAGTTGGCAGGGAGTCAGATGACACTTGAATGCTATGTAGATAGTTCTTTTGCAGCAGAAAACTCTGACAAGAAGGCTGTGACTGGGTTGGTGATCAGATATACAGAGAGTCCCGTAGTATGGAGATTCAGAAAACAGAATTGTGTGGTTTTAAGCACAACAGAAGCTGAATTCACTGCCTTATCTGAAATGGCAAGTGAGATACAATGGTTAAGTCAAATGCTAGCAGACCTTGGAGAGCTGTGCCTCATGCCTGTTGAGGTGCACAAAGACTCCCAAGTTTGCATCGCAATCGCAGAGGCAGAGAACCTAAAGTGTAGGACAAAATACACTGTGGTATGCTACCAGAACGTGAGGCACTTGATTCAAGAGGGTGTCTTGTGTCTGCATTACTGTCCATCCGAGGACAACATTGCAGACCTGTTCACAAAAGCCCTTCCAGCAAGAACCATGATGAGCTGGCAAAGAGGCTGGGCCTTGCCACCAAAGTGTAAGGTGGAGGCATAGTAAGGGAAGGTCAACCAAAACACCACTGGTGTGTTACAATGTATGTAAATGTATAAAATGTACTGTTGTTGTATATGTACCACTGTACAGATTAGCAAAGGCATATACTGCATTTGGAAGACTTCACAAGAGAGTCTGGAGCAATAAACACCTGAGGTAAAGCACAAAAATCAGTGTGTATAGAGCCATTGTATTGCCTATCCTCCTTTATGGATCTGAAACATGGGTCACCTATCGCCACCACCTACGACTCCTCGAGCGCTTTCATCAGCGCTGTCTATGCACAATCCTAAATATACACTGGACTGACTATGTGACGAATGTTGCTGTCCTTGAGCAAGCAGGGATCACCAGTATTGAGGCCATGATATTGAGAACGCAGCTGTGCTGGGCAGGGCACGTTTCTAGGATGGAGGACCATCGCCTCCCAAAAATACTACTCTACGATGAACTCGCCACGGGTCAGCATAAGAGGGGCGCTCCAAAAAAGCGATACAAAGACTCCCTGAAAAAACATCTCAGGCTCGGCCAAATTGATCACCAACAGTGGTCCGCCCTAGCCTCACATCGGGAGGCATGGAGACGCACTATCCACAATGCTGCAGCCTTATTTGAGAACTCACGCCGAACAAGTCTTGAAGAGAAATGACAATGCAGAAAGAATCACAACCCAAAAACATCACCCAAGGAGACCTTCTGCTGTGCTTTCTGCAACCGGACTTGTTTATCTTGGATTGGCCTTTTTAGTCATCAGTGTGCTTGCAGAAAGTGTGGGATGAGTCCTTCCTGAATCTTTGTTTGCGAAGAAAAGCCAGAGAGATGTTTGTATATGTTTAGATTAATATGTGTCCTACGCAGTAGCCTGACCATTTTGGAGGGGATTGTCAGGAGTCAGTGTCTGAACTCCTTAGAAAATGGCCAGACAACTGCTAGATCTGCTGGCCTAGACAAGGCCAAGCCCAGTCTAAAAGCTGGAGGCCACAGCTGCACAATCAGTAGATTGCTGGGCATTGCATCAGGTGGAAGAATGGGATGCACAATAATTGTGGTGTGCAAAGCACAGTGCAGTGTGCAAAAGGCTGACGTAAGGCACACATGTGTTTGGGGGAGCCAATGCCCTTAGGGACTGTATAAAAGGAGGCTGCGCCCAGAGCACTTTCTCTCTTGAACAAATCCGATGCCTGGCATAGCAGTTTGTCTGTCTACTTTGTGAATACATGTACATATTGTAACTGCTTTGAGCTTCAAGATAAATTACCTCCTGTTTATTTGGAAAACAATCTCTCTCTGTGTGAGTATCCTTCTTGGGTCACTGCTGACTTCTGCTGAGATATTTTTGCTTCCTTCAGGGATTGAGTGTCCTATCATCCCCAACACAGTATTATCTGAAGATTTCAGCCACAGATGCAGGTGAAACATCAAGAATAAACTTGTCTAGAACACAGCCTCACAGCTCAGAAAAACCCACAAAAAAAACCCCTCAACTATTCAACAGTTTGTTTATAAGGTTTGTTCCTACGTACCAGTTTGCTCCATGAATCTGAAGTAGAACAAGTGTATGAAATTTCTTTCTCTCAGTTGGTCTCTAAGGTGCTACAAGATCCCTTTGCTTACTGATATTCCAGGCTAATACAGCTTGTATCTTTGAATTCTACTATATGATTCAGTTCAACCAAAGGAATAGTCCAGTGTTTCTGTTCTGCATAAGTAAAAGTTAGAGTCAAAAGTGATAAAAGTTGGTTTTCAGACTCTATTAGGAAACAAATGAACATTTACACACTCAAATGAACATTTACACACCAGTCTTGATTAAATGAAAATGCCTGACCTTAATTAACAAATTTAGAATATTAATTTACTCCCAAAGCCTATAGGCCTCCTTCCCTGAAGAATTAGATTTGACAGCCTAATTTGATAAGAAGGAAGACAAATGTATTTGATCACAGCATAAATAGTTTTATCATGAGTTGATCAAACAGTGGCTATTAACTTTTTCAAAAATAAAAATAGTACTACAGCATTATTATTTGCAATTATAAATATTTAGATACCTTACCACCTATTAGTTTCTGGGCACAGTACAAGGTGTTGGTTATGACCTTTAAAGCCCTACATGGTTTGGGTCCAACTTACCTCCGGACTGCCTCCTCCCATATGACCCTCCCCATGCACTTCGGTCCTCTGGGAGGAATCTGTTACAACCTATGAAAACAAGGCTGTCGGTGACCTCCCAGAGGGCCTTCTCTGCTACCGCTCCCAGATTATGGAATGGCCTGCCGGACGAGATCCGTCTTATTACCACCTTAGACAGCTTCAAAAAAGCTGTCAAGGTGGATCTTTTCTGGCAGGCCTTTCCCAAATAGCTATCCAGGCCCAAAGATTTGGCTGTCTTTTCCCTTAAGCTGCCATTGAATTATTCCATTTTTTTCTCTTTTTAATTACTGTATGTTTTTAATCTTTTTAATTTAATATTGTTTTAAGGGGTGGGTGGGTTAGGGTACTAATGTAATTATGGAGTTTTTATGCTGTAAGCCACCCCGATTGCGTTGCAGAGGGGCGGGATAGAAATAATAATAATAATAATAATAATAATTATTATTATTATTATTATTATTGGTAAGTACTCTTTTTATTTCCCAAGCATACTAAGGGATGAAACATATTTAAATGTATTCAGAAATTACTCTGGAATGACTGGAATATTTTCCCCTACTAGATATTCTCTGGAAGTCTGAACAGAAATTCATCCTGGTTATAGGTCAGGTCCACAAGGAATTACCTAGGCAAGGGGTGCACAAAGCATGGCCCTGGGACCACATGGGTCCCCAAGGCTGGTTTTGGAGTCTCTGACCCTTTCAGGTACCCCAAACTGCCCGTTTTCTGACACTCCTCTCTCCAAACATTCTTTCCACTTGTCCTTGAAACCTCTATGAGCAGAAATCACACTTTAAATTGGTGGCAGGGTTACTTGCATTGTTTAACATGAGAAACACCCTGTTTTTCAGTGTCGAAATGGGCTTCCAGCTCTGAAGCCCACCACAGTTGTACACCCCAATCTAGGTTCTACTCAGTTTCTTGGCATTTAATTCCCACAGTGAATGATGAACACCTCCATCTTGCTTCTCTTTGCATCACATACCATAGATCAGAGAAGATGATGGGTTGCAGGGATGGGAAAATGCATCAGTATACCTATTTTGAAACCTCTGATTAAATGAACATAAAATACCCTTCCCATTTTCACCAGGAAGTCTCACTATGTAAAGATTTTCCAGCATAGAATCATAGAATTGCAGAGTTGGAAGAGACCACGAGGGCCATCCAGTCCAACCCCCTGCCATGCAGGAAATCACAATCAAAGCATCCCTGACAGATGGCAATCCAGCCTCTGTTTAAAGACCTCCAAGGAAGGAGACCCCACCACGCTCCGAGGGAGTGTGTTCCACTGCCGAACAGCTCTTACTGTCAAAAAGTTCCTCCTAATGTCATAAGATAACCAGTTTGCCAGCTACATGTTAAAGATGAGGACATGCTAGAAAAATAGAAAGACCACCCTAATTCAGCACTAACATGAGTGGGCATGCAGGGATGGAAAGCAAGATATGTAAGAGTGAAGCATTCAAATCTCCCCCCCCCCTTTTCATGGATAGATAAATTTGTGTGTTTTCACTTTCACCACTTTTAAAAAAAAGTCTTTCCCCCAACCTGAACGTGAAGACATTTGTACTTTTTAGTAAATTTAAATTAAATTTATTGACATCAAATTCTTCCTATGTGAAGACTGTTCCATTCCTTGTATGGTCTGGGTTCTTCTTGATATATTTTAGAGTTCACCCAATGAGGAGCAGGGCTAAAGGGGAGTGTAGGGTTGGAGAGTCTACAACAATTTGAAGTTTTGTAGGATGGGGGAGTGTGCTTATCATGGTGGTGTCAAGGATTTTTTTCTTTAAAAAAAAAACAGCTAAAAAGCCACTGGAGCTGCAATCTCTGGCTACTGCCATCCTTCTCATCATCCTCCATAGTGTTCTTGGGAACAGTAGTATGGCTATTTCACTATCAATTCCAGAAGAAGTTAAATCAGCTGATCTAAGCCCATGCTACAGGGTTTTTTTTATTGGTGTCTCTGGCTTTTCTTCGCAAACGAAGATGCAGGAAGGACTCATCCCGTGCTTTCTGCAAGCACGCTGATGACTAAAAAGGCCAATCTGAGATAAACAAGTCCAGTTGCAAAAAGCACAGCAGAAGGTCTCCTTGGGTGATGTTTTTGGGTTGTGATTCTTTCTGCGTTGTCGTTTCTCTTCAAGACTTGTTCGTCGTGAGTTCTCAAATAAGGCTGCAGCATTGTGGATAGTGTGTCTCCATGCCTCCCGCTGTGAGGCCAGGGCGGACCACTGATGGTGATCAATTTGGCCAAGCCTGAGATGTTGTTTCAGGGAGTCTTTGTATCGCTTTTTTGGAGCGCCCCTCTTACGCTGACCCGTGGCGAGTTCACCGTAGAGTAGTATTTTTGGGAGGCGATAGTCCTCCATCCTAGAAACGTGCCCTGCCCAGCACAGCTGCGTTCTCAATATCATGGCCTCAATGCTGGTGATCCCTGCTTGCTCAAGGACAGCAACATTTGTTACATAGTCAGTCCAGTGTATATTTAGGATTGTGCATAGACAGTGCTGATGAAAGTGCTCGAGGAGTCGTAGGTGGTGGCGATAGGTAACAGCAGGAGAAATGAGAGGGGGGATGGAGAGAGAAAGAGAGAAGAAGAGAAAAATGAGACCTCATTATCAACACGCCAGATCCTCCAACTGTCCCAGTTTGTCAGGAAAAGTCTGGATTAGGCCTCTGCCATCCCACTTTTTCAGTGGCTTTTAAAATGTCCCAGTTTCTTGTTCTTCCTCCCCCTCTTCTGCTTCCTCCTCAGCTTATTTCAATTGCTGCAAACTGAGTTCAAACTGCAAGAGTAGTTTATGCTCAGTTGATTCAGCAGGGGGCTGAATTTGCCCTTCCCTGTAGGCTCAGGCAAAAGCAAACCACCTCTTCTAGCTTGTGTATTCTTCCTCATTAATAATCTTGCCTAAAATCTGATGTAGCCTGGACACATATGTCTTAATGTTCATTTAAGAAGTATTGTAGGGTATGTCATGCTAACCCCCTTTAACACTCCCCTGAATCATTTGATTACTTGATACCCAGCCCATGAAATGGTAGCAGAATGGCCCTACCAAAGCTTATCATTTGCAAAGTGTGGAAAGTAGCTGAGGACAACCATTTCAGTTCTGGCTTTGTCCTGGAAAGTCACATCAGGGATTAAGACCATAGCTACCACCAGATGGGAGGTCCATACTTATTATAGTGCAATGATTCCATTTTAAATGCCACAGCTGCAACTTGTGAAACCCTGGGGAAATGCTAAAGAGGAGTGGGCATAGTGCAGTCCATGAGCTGCATGTGACCCCTGAACCCAACTTTTGTGGCCCTAGAAGCCCATACCATTTCCCCAGAGCTCCCTAGCCCACCATTAAAAATTACAGTAATCTCCAGGCAATGTTTGTCCCCAAACCATGCAGAAAGTCTCCTAAACACATGAAAACACATGAAACTACCATCCCACTCCTACAAGTACCCCCAGAATCCTGAACTGCCCCATTTTCCTTTTTTTTTTCTTTATTGTCCTTCCAAAATGACAATGGGAAATGACAGAATGTCACTTCCTGCTACCATTTTAACAGGGATTGCAGAGGAAATTTGAGGTATTTGGGCTTGCAGAAGTTGTGAAAAGGTTCAGGAGGAAAATTGCTCCTTGACCTCCATGCAGATGCCCATGACATACTAGAGTTCTCTGCCTGAGAATTCTGAATACAAATCCCAGAAGAAGAAGCTCTGGTAATTAAAGTTGCATCATAGTGCTGCAATTCTGTAGTGTCGAAGGGCACAATCTTACAATGGCATCTAAGACCTGTGATGTCTTCATTACTCGTGTACCTGGATGGGACTAGATATGTTTAGAGCAGAAAAAGCATGTTGAACATGAGTGAGAAGACAGACAGGCAGACAGAAAAATAATGCTCTAGTCTGCTAAGTAGCATCAGATGCTGGCACACCCCATAAATGCATGCCTTTCTAGCCACACAAGGTCCATCTTGTCAACCAGCTGTTAAAACAGAAACTTTCACTTCTCTCACTAGCTATATTGTGAGCAAATGCCAAACAATGTCTTTTCTGCCCCCACCTTTGCAATTAACCACAATGACAAAGCTTAAAACCAAAATCCCAGATAAAAGATCATCACTTCATTCTGCCTGGCCATAACTGTATGGTGCTAAAGCATCTGGCAACACACATTTGGAGTCAAACAACATTTGCAGCAATAAGAAGCGGGTGTCACTGAGAGATTCTGTTACTGTTTACAATATAAATTCACCTTGCAGCCTCTATCTTCCTCCTTAAACACCACATGCATTTCCAATTCTTTCCTAATATTTATGAGGATTCATAAACTTGCCAGAGCTTGGAATTAAATCCCAGTTTTATGAGTGAATGATAAAAAAGAAAAAGAAATTATGATACAAACATGAATATCTGCAGGGAAGGTAAAAATGGATTTTCAGCCCTCCAATTTATCCAGAAGGTAATTTAGATACATCGCTATTGAAGCAGAATGAAAGCACCAATTTGCCAAAAGAATTCAATTTGCAAATTGTGCCTGAGTTGCAGCAAGCTTTTGTTCTAACTGGAGTTTTTAACAGAAATAATTTTACAGAAGCAGCTGAGAGAGTGCCTGCATAAGCTTCATGACCATCATTCCTTCGGTAAAACTGAGAAGAGATATGGACAGATGGAGAAAACCCTCATCAGTTGCTTTTTGCAAATAAAGAAAAGGATGGAAATAAATGTACTGTGCCCCTCTCCCTTTACACTAGGTGGTGCACCTTCTCAATTAGTGGAGAACCAGAGGAAATGAGCTCTTGTGTCACTGTACAGAGAAAAAAACCCCACAATTTCTTTATCTACAGTATTATAGTAAGATTTGGTATGCACAACAGGGAAAGTTGAAACTGTTTTATTATGTGGCTACATACTGAGATCAAACACTGGTTTAGCAAACATACATTGCTGACACACTCTAGAAATAATGTAGTTTGACACTGGTTTAACTATCATGACTCCATCCTATGGAATCATGGGATTTGTAGTTTGCTATGGCACCAGAGCTCTCTGACAGTGAAAGGTAAATATCTCATAAAACAACAAATCCCAGAATTTCATAGCACTGACCCATGGCAGTTAAAGCAGTATCAAACTACATTATTTCTGCAGTATGTCAGCTGTCCTAGATCCCTTTAAGATATAAGAAGTATTTATGCAGCCCCTCTGTTCCATATGTTCATCAGCTGCATGGTGAGTGGGAAGTAAGATCACATCTCTGGGCCACAACCCAAACTTTGACATACCTCCTGACCACTACCCCAATGCCCTTCACCAAATGGCCACAAGTTTTGCTTTATACAAAAGGACCTCCGTATATGGGGCCTTTTTTCATTGAACCCCTTTTTTCATATGGCCACACTGGTGTATGGTATTACCCTAAACATTCAGGGGTGTTAAGGACCCTCTAAATATTGATATTAATTTGGGGAATTAATATACTCAGCTTGACTATGAGAGAGGGGGCAACAGATAGCATGACCTTTTGACCTATGTATACTGGTAATAAGGAGGAGACATTAAGCTAGATAGTACAACGATTTGATCTTTATTTGAGAAAAGAATAATAACAATGTTCACACACACACTCAGGCTTCAAGCCTTCATGCAAGACTAGTGAATAAAGAAGTATTGGGATAGAGGAATAGCGAAGAGAGGCTGTTTTCTGGTGATACTATATTGATCTGAGGAGATGAGATTGTGGAGGACACCAGCAGAATAGGCGTCCCAAAGCTGGAATGGTGACACAGTCTGACATGGAGTCCAGAAGCAGGGAAAATGTGCATGCTTGAGTGGGGTTTTGGAAGGGTTTATATAGCCAATAATTTCCTTCAGGTGATGGGGTTTAGAGTGAAAGACAATACTTCTTAAAGGTTCTCAAGGTAAGATAATGGGCATTCCAGATAATGATCCTTAATGTGTGGATACTTTGTAATTGAATAAACAAAGCAACCTTCTTTGTTTGGGGAAAGGCAGAGGTACATGGGATCTTTACGAACTTGAGTATCTCAGTTTAGGCTGATGGGATTAGCCAGATCAGGCAAAAAGTTGCCTTGCATTAGCTTTCTTTGGAATTTGGGCTGGCCCCTTCTTAGTGCATACCAGACTGAGTCTCAGTGCTAGTCTTTTGGAATTCCCGGTTCTTGGGAATTCCCCAGATTACTGGCCACACTTCATGGAAATCCACATTTGGTCAAATTATTAAATACTGCCAATTATTACAGATATGGGGCAGGGGGTATCAGGATAGGTAACAATGGAGTGGTTGACAAGTGGGTGCAACTCCATTCTTGCATCACTGATCCCCACTGAATGCCTGAGGGTATATGCCCTCAACTCCACTGAGCCACAGAAACATCCCACTCTCTCTCAGAGTTACTGTGAGAGTGAAATGGGAAGGGAGAGGGCCCCATCATGTGGCACTAACCACATTAGAGAAAATACAAAATATCAATATAACTACAAAATAAAAATAAAAAACCCAACAAAATTCTATCTCAGATTTGGAAGCGAAACATGCTCCTTGAAACTGTTGCATTGAATAGCAATAATAAGGGATAAGACCCACACAAAAGTGGTGGAGTGTAAAGTTTTGCATTGAGTTTTCCCCTTCTCTGCCTTTATAACAGCACCAAGATGCCCTTCCCCTCACAGCCAATTAGTGTTCAGTAGTGTGAAGATGTATGTGGGGATTATCCAGCTGCAGTTGGACATCTGTGGAATAGGAAGAGATATCTCCTTTGTGGACCTCAAGCATTATACTGTGATGGAGATCTGGGATGGCAACAAGATCCTTTCTCATGGCTGCCCAACTGCAGTTGGACAGTCCTTTGGTGCCTTCTTGCCCTTTTGGTCACTAAATGGCTCTACCACCATCAAGCTATGGTTTTGCCAAGTTGGAGGGGATAGTGGCATTATACAAGAAGATAGCCAATACTTCCTTTCATACCATCCACTAAGTACATATACAGCCATATCAGACAGTTGCTCAGGTATAGGTCACCTGTAGGATCCTGACCAATTAGTTATGTTGCAAAATTAGTTTTTTTCTGTTCTTAAGCAATCCTTATGTGCATGTGCCAGGCGAAGGGAGTCATGATGCTTCAAATAAATAAATAAGAATGACTGCTAATTTAATAAAATAAAATAAAATCTAGGATAGCACTCAGGGTATCTTGTAGAACCAAGGGAAATGCTGAGAGAAATGGTCTCTGTTCATTTTGTTACATGCCCTGATAGCCCCCATCTTGGAATATCAAATAATTGGCTATATTTAATGATTTGGATAAGGTGGCAATCCACATGGTTACAGATAAACTAGGGACCCCCTTATACCAGGGTGTGGAAATTTCCAAAAACAAACACTCTCAAGTAAGACTAAACACCTGGAACTGAGTCATCACTAATCCACTCAGTGATAGCAAGAGACCATTGTTGCTTGTAAATGGGGTTTTCCTCTCCCTTTGCTTTCAACAATAGACTTTGCCTATTTCCTATTCAATAACAAAGTATAAATTGTTAATAATCATTAACTCTTCCAGAGTTCTCTTTGTTCAAGCCTGGGAATCTCCAAGAACCATTGTATTTCACTGACAACTCCTATCCCTGTAAGGGAGCTATTTCATATGAATATAACCCCCAAACACCACCAAATTGTACACAATTCCACTTTCTCCCTCCATACTGTTGATTTGTTGTGTGCCCTCAGAACGCAACTCTGAGACCCTGTTGCTGAAGGAATCTCTGCTGTACAGGACAGGTCATATCACCCATCATCTCTTCAGTCTATTCCCCTATCCAAATATTTCCTACTACATTTGTTAAACTTGTGTGAGTGCTTGAAGCCTGAGTGTTTGTATGGGTGCTGTGATATTATTTTCCAATAAAGATCATTTAATTGTACCTTTTGGCTTAGAGTCTCCTCCTTAATACCAGGATACATAGGTCTAAAAGGTCCTGCTGTTACCCACCTCTCACATTGCCAAGTTGAGTGTATTAATTCCCCATCTTAATATTACTGTGTTAGAGGGTCCTCCCAGACCTCCTAGCATGTTGGGTAACAATTTAAGTGCATTCCAAAATGAAATGGTTGCAACTTTTTTATGTGGAGCAAAAATGCAATGGATTACATACAGCCTTACGTTCTTGTCCTATACATGTTTATTCAGAAGTATGGTTTTTCCACCTTATGTGTCAGAATAACTTGGCTGACTGTGTTTGATACATACCTTGACTCATGTGGGTGAAGAGGTGGCCTATGTTATTCCTCTACAGACAGCAAAATGTCTTGGCAGAGAAAATACATCCATATCATACTAAATACTTAAGAATTTACTGCCCTTTGATGCCCCACACAGCATGCTACGTGAAGCAATTTCCTCACAGTGCCTAATGATAGGGCTGGCAATGCAGCTAACTAAAAAGTGAAAGGTTGTTGGGTGCTTTTGTCTGACTCTTTCTATTTGGGGAAGATTTGTTTCAAATTAACATTGTTATACTGGACAGATGTATACTTTAAAATTTATTCCATTCTAGATAGATAGATAGATAGATAGCATGTCTGACTTTATAACTGCTCTATAGAATGACTACTCTGAATGTCTGTGTGGAGTAGAAATAGAGAAAGTTAGCCTTGTCACAGTCAGTTTCCTCTACAAGACCTGCCTGGAAGAAATCCAGAGGTAAAGAATGTCTGTAGCTAAGCACCTCACAAAAGACATATCAATATGTGCTTACAGGGCTAATCTAAATAACTACTAGCCTTCAGGAAAAAGATAGGACAGCATGACACGTGGGTTGTATCTTGTTTAAAAATGTTCTCAAGTCATTATGGCATGAATAAGAGGTTTAGTCATAATGCATGGTTGTCATTTCTGTGGGATTAGCAGGTTCACTTGAAAAAGTTCAGCTTAACATACAGGATTCATGTAAATATCCTCAAGGCTCAAGCAACTGTTCAAGTTTATATTTAACACCCTTTCCCCTCTGATAAAGTGCAAATGCTGGCATAAGTCAGTTTTATTTTCTTAAAATAAAAACTTTACACACATGCAGGGACATTCCAAGACATTTAACTTCCTGAGGCAGGATAACAAACAATATACTTCCTACAACCCACTGATATCAAAATACAATGTACCCAATGCCTGCCAAGTTGTTTTGTCACATGAGGCAGAAAAAAACTTCTCCTGAACTGGTGGTAAAAATGAGGGTTGTCTGTGATCCCCACCCCATTCAGTCTGAAGATTGTTTTGTTGAGTCTAGATTGACTCAACACACAATTTACCTAAACTGGAGCCAAAATATGAATGGAGAATATGAAATCAAGATAATCAATCCTTGCACTATTGAGATTCATCAGACAATAAAAATGGATATAGCTTGTTCTCCTCCATACATCTACATAAAATTTGGAGCCATGGTAGATCCCAAACCAGTCCGATTTCAAGTATAAATTTCAGGGGAAATTGTTTTATTGTTTGGTTTGCTCTCCCCCCCCCCCCACTGTTATTTTGTTGTTTTGGTTTGCTTGTTTTTCCCTGACACTTATAAAGCCCACACTTTTTAAAAGCCGTCAGACTGATCTATCTTGGCAAATTCCATTTGCTTTTGTCCCAATACTATTTCTTCACTATTGAGGAGCCCTTCTCTAGAACCCAGAAGATCCCCAACCTCGACAGACTTCCATCAAAAATGTGCAAAATCATGTTAGAGTTAAAAAGCTCTTTGCATCAATAATGTTGCTAGTTTGCTAACTTCTAGCAATTTTTCTCTTCTCTCTCTCTCTCCTCCCCACATAATGCTTTAGCATTAGTGTGTATGCATGTAAAGCTACTTTCTATGTTTTACAAAGACGACTACGGATGAAGCCCCGGACCCCCGTGAACAGAATTTATGGTAAGTTTTGCCACCCCCCCCAAATGACACATATTTGTGTGAACGAGCATGTGAACAGATCAATGATCTTTCACACACAATTTGTATTTTATTTTATGCTGTGTAGACGGGCCCTAAAAAAATTGCCACGTGGAATGTCCATGGCTTGTGAACTGAGAATAGGCATGATAAGATTCTGCCCTGCCTTGGCGGCCTACGTTACGACATCATTGTATTGCAGGAAACTCATATCTGAAATGAACAACAGCGGAGCCAGTGTCAAAGGCTGTGGACACAAGGACCTTCTGTGTGGTCATATGGGGAGTGTGGCAGTTGGGGAGTAGGGGTTTTGTTTAGGGCCAGGAACAATTTGAGAATTGATTTTGTGTTAGTAGTTTTGGGGAGGTTGTTGGTGGTGGATTTTAGTATGGAAGAAAAGCAGAAGGATGGAAGAGTAGAAAAGAAGGCTTTCAGGCTGTGTGGGCTTTACGCTCCTGTAAAATATGCCGAACGGAAAAAAGTTTTGGGGGTATTTAAAAGATCAGTGTAACACTCGGCGGCATCTTATTATCATAGGAGATTTCAATAACATGACAAGGATGATGGACAGGAGTGCTTACGTAGACCAGAAAGAGTGGACAAAGTTGTCCCTGCCCAAACCCCTGACAGCAGAGGAAAGAGAGTTGGAGTCTTAAAGAGAAGCAAGGTCTTAAGGATACAGCCCTTGACATGGTGAATGAGTTAGAATTTTTTCCTGTTTATTGCAGAATGGGTTTTGGTTCAGATTTTCCTCCAATAGGAGTTTGATTTACTCATTATCACAAAACCTCAGCCAGCAGAAAAGACCATGTGAGGACAGTGAAGGAAATGAAGATGGAAAAGTGCACTCTTATGACCTCTCCTTGGTCGGATCATGGGCTCTTGGCTGTAGAGTTCAGTATAGGTCAGGTTTACCCCAAAGGGAGACCTCTCTGGAGGTTGTGGCCTAAATTTTTAGAAGATGTGGCATGCAAAGAGCATATCACCTCAACACAAGCCCACAGCCTAACTCTTGCTGACATGTACAGGGATGATTTGTGCAGGTGGTGGGAATGTATAAAGCGTGTGGTTCAGGCCACTAGCCAGGCTTATGAGACCAACATTAATGGGAGACAGATTCAGGAGGATCATTTGGCCATTTATCATTTTTTGAAGTGTCATTATTGAGTGAACAAGGTGTTCCTTTTTCAGAACAAGAGCTTACCTGGGCGAAGGGAGTGATAGCAAGATTTTGCCAAAAGCAAAGACAAAACAGAAAGAGGAGTAAAAAATTCAGGACTCAAGGTAGTATGGTCGACGTGGATGAGTGGGCAGGTGCCCGGAGTCCAAAGGCTTCTATAAAATTAAACCGCTTGAGGGCCTTTGAGTCACACAATACGGTAAATGATGTAAAGATGTTAAGCAATGTTTAAAATGCTTCTATAACCAATACTACCCTTGTAGATGGTGGTCCCAGCAAGGTGCAGAAAATGGGCAATGCATATGTGCCATCTTTTGGTGAAAAGGTGTTATGTGTTAGCGAACTGGAGAATTGTATATTGAGTGTGTCCCAAATGACTACTGATGGTTATAAAGGCTGAGATGTTGAGTGGTGTGGCACAAAAGGAGATGATCAGGCATTTTGCCCAGGACTGCCCGAGTGCCCGGAAAACATGGGAGGAGATGGCCAGGGTCCTGGATTGGCCAGATTTGGCACAGCAGGATTGGGAGACAGGCTTTTGGGAACCAAACCTCTGGAGGGTGTCAGGGGACCCAGAAAATCAGTGGGCCAAAAGAGGAAGAGGAAGGAGTCTGGTTCCCCGGCTTTTGAGTTTTTGGACAGTGTCCTGATCCACAGTGTGCCTGGTAAACCTCTATGTGATGTTTGGTTTATTTTTCCAAAGACAAAGGGAGGTAAAGAGTCAGAATCTGCAGGATGTAAAAGGTACTGCTTATTATGTTAAGAACGTAATTGAAAATTTAGCTCTGAATGAAAAAGAGAAATTGCCAAACGATCATTGGAAAAAGTTTTGGCCGTGGTTTAACAAGACAACCCCAGCAATAACTTAAGGGATATCTTTAAATAAACATTTTATTATTATTATTGTATTATTATTTTTATATATCTTTTATCATTTTTTCTTTTCCAAATATGTATAATTGTAATGTGTAAATCTAATGTTCATTGGAAAACAAGAGTGATTGTAGTGTGTTTAGATTAAGAGGAAAAATGTACTAGGGTTAGGGACTTCCGGGGCGTGACAGCATCGCTTTAGGCTGTGGTGAGGGAAAGCTCCTCACTGCAACCATCTGTATTCTGCGAACCTGGTTGACCAAGTGGTGAAACAACGGTCAGACCAGCAACCCTCCTCGGTAAAGGAGGGGAGTGGGCTTGTCGGGGGTCCGGTGCCAGCTTACGCTGCTACCTGTTTTTGTGGAAGGTACGCTGAATGCTGAGGGGACTGAAAAGTGGCAGACCAGAATCAGACCGTCGCAATGATGTTTGCGGCAACAGCGAGGTCAGCACCTTTATTTTAATTTTGAAACCAAGCTGAAGTAAGCAATATTGTTTGTAGGACGAGAACCATGGCTGATAATCTGGAGGAAGATAAGCCTGATACAGAAGAGAAGAAGAGGGAGAGAGAGAGGGAGAGTGACTAAGCAGACTGAGTAGGTGATAGCGGAGCGAGAAAGAGCAGAGAGAGAGCGAACAGGCGAAAAGCGGTGAGACATCATTGAGATATCTACAGCGAGCTGTGGCGGAGATTGGAAGGGCGGACTCTTGGAGTACGTTGGTGAACGCTGGAGAAAGCTGGAGGAAGGTGCATAGCATAGAAGCGGGAGAGAAAGAGAAAGAGGTGGAGAAGCACCATGCCAAGAGCAGAGAGAGAGAGAGAGAGAGAGAGAGAGAGAAGGAGAGAAAGTGTGGAAACACCGGGAACTACAACAACTGGGACCAGGCTAGAGGAACATTAATATTTAACATTACGTGAGGGGGCTGAGACCGAGGAGAAAGTTGAACTGAAAGTTAAAGAGAGAACAACTGACGGGATTGCATGTATCTCCAGTGAACCCTAGCAGTGGTAAGAGAAAGGCTGGGAGAAGGACATTGAGACTGAGACTGAGACTGAGACTGAGACTGGGACAGAAAAGACAACGGAGGAAAAGAATACAAGCTGCGGAGTAGAAAGAAACTACAGGGGAACGAAGTAGGAGTGTCTCAAGAAACCAGGATGGATGACTAAAGAACTTTCAATGGAGCTAAGTTTTAAACAGAACATATATAGGAAATGGAAAAGGGGGGAAATCACCAAAGAAGAATTCAAACAGATAGCAAACACGTGTAGGAGTAAAGTCAGAAAAGCTAAAGCACAGAATGAGCTCAGGCTTGCTAGGGAGGTTAAGAACAATAAAAATGGTTTTTTGGGGTATGTCCGCAGCAAAAGGAGGAAGAAGGAAATGATAGGGCCACTATGTGGAGAAGATGGCAAAATGCTAACAGGGGACAGAGAAAAGGCAGAATTACTCAACACCTTCTTTGCCTCAGTGTTTTCAGAAAAGGAAAAGGAGGACCAACCTGAGGAGAATGGAACAGAGGACACAATAGGGGAAATCCAGCTCAAAATAAGTAAAGAGGTAGTACAGGAATACCTTCTTAATCTAAATGAATTTAAATCTCCAGGACCAGATGAACTACATCCAAGAGTATCAAAAGAGCTGGCAAATATAATCTCAGAGCCATTGGCAATAATCTTTGAGAACTCCTGGAGAACAGGAGAAGTCCCAGCAGACTGGAGGAGGGCAAATGTTGTTCCCATCTTCAAAAAGGGGGAAAAAGAGGATCCCGACAATTATTGTCCAGTTAGTCTGACATCAATACCAGGGAAGATTCTAGAGCACATCATTAAACAGAGAGTCTGTGAACATTTAGAAGGCAATGCCATAATCACAAAAAGTCAACATGCGTTTCAGAGAAACAAGTCATGCCAGACTAATCTGATCTCTTTTTTTGATAAAGTTACCAGCTTGGTAGATGAAGGGAATGCTGTGGACATCGCATACCTTGATTTCAGTAAGGCCTTTGACAAGGTTCCCCATGACATTCTTGCAAAGAAGCTTGTAAAATGTGGGCTAGGCAAGTTAACTGTTCAATGGATTTGTAATTGGTTGACCGGCCGAACCCAAAGGGTGATCAGCAGTGGCTCCTCTTCGTCTTGGAAAGATGTGACCAGTAGGGCGCCACAGGTTCTGTCCAGGGCCCAGTGCTATTCAACATCTTTATCAATGACTTTGATGAGGGAATTAGGGGCATACTTATCAAATTTGCAGATGACACCAAATTAGGAGTAGCTAATACCCTAGAGGACAGGATCAAAATTCAGAATTACCTGGATAGACTGGAGAGCTGGGCCAAAGCTAACAAAATGAAATTCAATACGGAGAAATGTAAAGTACTGCATTTAGGGCAGAAAAATGAAATGCATAAATATAGGATAGGAGAGACCTGGCTGAATGAGACTACGTGCGAAAGGGATCTAGGAGTCCTAGTAGACCACAAGTTGAACATGAGCCAACAGTGTGATGCGGCAGCTAAAAAGGCCAATGCAATTTTGGGCTGTATCAATAGAAGTATAATGTCTAGATCAAGGGAAGTAATAGTGCCGCTCTATTCTGCCTTGGTCAGACCTCACTTAGAATACTGTGTCCAGTTCTGGGCAGCACAATTCAAAAAGGATATTGACAAATTGGAGCGTGTCCAGAGAAGAACAACTAAAATGGTGAAAGGTCTGGAAACGATGCCTTATGAGGAGAGACTTAGGGAGCTGGGTATGTTTAGCCTGGAAAAAAGACGGTTAAGAGGCGATATGATAGCCCTGTTTAAGTATTAGAGGGGATGTCATGCTGATGATGGAGCAGGCTTGTTTTCTGCTGCTCCAGAGACTGGAACACGGAGCATTGGATGCAAGCTCCAGGAACAGAGATTCCACCTCAACATGAGGAGGAACTTTTTGACAGTAAGAGCTGTTCGGGCAGTGGAACACGCTCCCTCGGAGCATGGTGGGTTCTCCTTCCTTGGAGGTCTTTAAACAGAGGCTGGATTGCCATCTGTTGGGGATGCTTTGATCAAGATTTCCTGCATGGCAGGGGGGTTGGACTGGATGGCCCTCGTGGTCTCTTCCAACTCTGCAATTCTATGATTCTATGAAATATATAAATACAAGCAAATATAAAATAGAGGTTTAAAAGCTTGAAAGGGGAAATAATAAGTGAATGGTGGGAAGTGGAGCGGCAGTAAGTGGGAATAAATAATTAAAAGGGAATTGGATGAATATAAGTAAGGAAGAGGTAAATTGATTTTTGAATATTGAATATTGTGAATTCTAGATAATTATTGATTATAACCAAGGGACTATTGGGGACAAGCTCAAGTGTTTGTGGATAAAATTGATATGTACTAGAGTGAGTTAGTCATGTCCAGAGGAGGGCGACTAAAATGGTGAAAGTTCTAGAAACGATGCCTTATGAGGAGAGACTTAGGGAGCTGGGTATGTTTAGCCTGGAAAAAAGACGGTTAAGAGGCGATATGATAGCCCTGTTTAAGTATTTGAACGGGTGTCACATTGAGGATGGAGCAAGCTTGTTTTCTGCTGCTCCAGAGATTGGAACATGGAGCAATGGATGCAAGCTCCAGGAACAGAGATTCCACCTCAACATTAGGAGGAACTTTTTGACAGTAAGAGCTGTTCGGCAGTGGAACCCACTCCCTCGGAGTGTGGTGGGGTCTCCTTCCTTGGAGGTCTTTAAACAGAGGCTGGATGGCCATCTGTTGGGGATGCTTTGATCGTGATTTCCTGCATGGCAGGGGTTGGACTGGATGGCCCTCGTGGTCTCTTCCAACTCTGCAATTCTATGATTCTATGATTCTATGATTGCTATCTATAGGGAATTGATTAATATTGACTAACATTGATTAACATTGACTAATAATTTGATTGTTGTGAACTGCATGGAAAACTATTGATATATAATATATGATATATATGATATACTGATGATATATAATCAATATATATGTAAAATAATTGACATATAATTTAAACATAATTGATACATAATTGAGTGTGATATTATACTAAGATGTAATAGCTTGAGGAAAGAGGTTAGAAAATTTAAGAATGGCTACCGGTACAAGGAAGCCTACCCAGCTAGTCCTGTAAAGGAGGCCCTCGATAGAGGGACCTAGCAAAACAGCAGATTTCACTTCTACCCTGCTTGAAGAGATGAAAAAGGAAATGAAGAAAATGCGATTGGAAGTAAGGGAAGTGATGAAAGAAATAAGGGCTGAGAGGAAAGCAGATTTGAAGAAAGAGTTAGCAAATTTTGGAAAAAAATTGAATAAACTTACAGAAGATATTGAGCAGATCAAAAAGGAGGTTCAAGACATTAAAACGAAAACACGAGATCTAGAGGTAACAACTAAGTCTATAACGAAGGAACAGGAGCAGGAGAAGAACATGATGTTGATGTATGAAGTGAGACAAAGAGAGAAATGTATAAAGATAAGAGGGTTACCGGAATTGGAAAACAAGAACATTGTAGAACGCATTTTACCACCATTGGCAAGATATCTAGAAATGACAGAAGATAAGCTGGAGACTCAATTGGATAAGACATTTAGGATTAACTCATCAATTGCTAAAGAGAAGAAAGTCCCTAGAGATATAGTAGCATGCTTTACAAGATCTACACTGAGAGATCAAATAATTGAGAAAAGCTACAACGATACACTGGAAATAGATGGGAAAGAACTTAAGATATTCAAAGATATTCCACCTTTGATACTTAAGAAGAGACCGGAATATAAATTCCTGACACAGATGTTGAGGGAGAAAAAGATAAACTATAGGTGGGAGAAAATTGATGGTGTATCATTCTTGTATCAATATAAAATCTATTGAATAAACAGTATTCAAAAAGCAAAAGAATTCTATAAGAAATTAAAGAAAGATAAAGGAAAGAGGAAAGAGGAGGGACAATCAGAAGGAAAAGGAGTTGAAGAAGGAAAAGGGGAGAAGGACATCTAGATGGGAAAGAGGTGTTGTGAGAAGAAGAAAATTTACAAAGAGAAACCATAGATTCAGATATAGACCAAGAAGAGGAAGAAGAAGGAGAAGAGGTGGTAGAAGAAGAAGAGGACTAAGAAGGAGTTAATCTTAATAAAATGGAAATCAAAATCATATTGTGGAATGTGAAAGGATTAAACACAAACTACAAGAGGAGACAAGTATTCCACCATTTGGAGAAAACTAGAAGTGATATGTCTCCGAGAAACAAGGATTAAAGAGAAAGATGAGAAGTATTTGAGAAATCCAAAGCTAGGGCAATGTTTTATCACTACAAATGAGAAAAAAAAGAAAGGGGTGGCAATGTACATCAACAAAAAATATTCAACTACGCTTATTTTTAAAGATCAGGAGGGCTCATATATAGGAGTCCAGATTAAAAACAACGATGTAAATATGCTAATTGTGGGAGTATATACTCCAACCCAAAATCAGGAAAAATTCTTTCAAGAATTAAACAAAGAAATTGCTAAATGTGACATTAAAGATGGTAACATCTTAATGATGGGCGAATAGAATGGTGTGCTTGAACCAATAATAGACAGACAATCAAATAAACCAATCAGGAAAAACCAGGGAAAGTTACCACGATCTTTTTTTGTAATGAAAGAAGACCTAGGATTAATAGATGTATGGCGCCTGAAATATGGAAGATCGAAAGGATACACTTTTTATTCTGATGTGCACCAATCATTCTCAAGAATCGATATGTTTTTTGCAACTAAAGATATAACCCCTAGCATCAATGACATTAAAATAATGCTCAAATGGATCTCGGATCATAACCTGATAATGCTAAAGATAAAAGGGAAGAAAAGAGAGTTCAACTGGTGATTGAATCATAATTTACTGCTGGAGGAAGAGAGCATCAAAGAAGCCAAAGAGACCTTGGCCATGTACTTTAAGGAAAATATATCCGATGAGATAAAGATGAAGACTGTTTGGGAAACCAACAAAGCAGTAATGCAAGGTTACTTTCTAAAAAAAGTCATGCGAAAAGAAAAAAGAAGAAAGAGAGATGAAACAACTGCTTCAGGAACTATCAAAAAAAGAAGCTAAATTAATAGATGAACCAAACAACAAGAGGTGGAAACTGGAAATAGAAATATTAAAGAAGAAAATCCAATCAAAATCAATAAAAGAAGTGTAACAGAAGATGAGATTATTAAAACAAAGATATTTCGAAACGGCAAATCAAATGGGAAGATGGTTGGCCCAAAGACTAAAAAGATATAGAGAGAACAAGTTGATTAACGAGTTGAACTATAAAGGGAAAATCATCACAGAACTAAACTTAATAAAGAAAAGTTTTTATGAGTTTTACTCTAATCGATATAAGGAGGCCACAGTTTATACAATGAATAGTGAGGAAATAAATAACTATTTGGAAAAGCAAAAAATAAGGAAACTAACATCAGCCCAGAAAGAAATATTAAATAAGGACTTCACTATGATGGAAGTAGTAGAAGCAATCAATAAAATGAAACTTGACAAAGCTCCAGGCCCAGACGGCTTCTCTGCAGTATACTATAAGAAACTAGGGGAAGTCCTACATGTGCCGCTACTGGAAACTTTCAGGGCAATAAAACAAGAGGGAATACCAGATTCCTGGAGAGAGGCTTTTATCACAGTCCTACCGAAGGAAGGGAAAGATAGACGGGATATTAAGAACTACTGTCCTATCTCATTGTTAAATCTTGATTATAAGATATTTGCTGCAATCCTGGCACAAAGATTCAAAATAGTTCTAGCCCAAATCATTCATGAAGACCAGAACGGATTTCTACCAAATAGACATGTACGTAACAATCTAAGGACAGTAATAGACATAATAAAATATTATGAAAAACACAATGAGTAACAACTGGCGATGATCTTCCTAGACACTGAGAAAGCGTTTGACAATGTGAAGTGGACATTTTTAAAAGCAGTATTGGATAAAATGAATGTTGGACACAACTTTAATATATGGATAGATGAAATATACAAAGATCAAGCAGCCAGATTGTTGATAAACAGTGAAAAAAACTGAACAAATAAGAATAAAGAAAGGTACGAGGCAAGGCTGCCCCTTATCGCCATTACTGTTTATTACTGTAATAGAAGTAATCAACAATAATGTAAGAATGAATGATAAGATTAGAGGAATGAAACTTAAAGGCTATGAGTATAAAATAAAAATGTTCACGGATGATATTGTCATAACACTGGAAGAACCAGAAGGTCAATTGGAAGAACTACTAAGAATTTTAGAAGATTTCTCAAAGATGTCGGGCTTTAAAATAAATAAGGATAAAACGGCAGTTCTAACAAAAAATATGAGAAAGCAGGAGGAAGATAAATTAAGCAGAGAAACTAGATTTAAAATTGATTTTTTTAAAATAATTTAGGAATCTGGATTACGCAAAGAAATGCAGATCTATTTAAGAACAATTTGAGGAAGTATGGAAGGGCATCAAACAGGAATTAAACAAATGGTCTAAGCTCCAACTTTCATGGTTAGGTAGAATAGCCTCAATAAAAATGTTGGTACTACCCAAATTCATATATCTTTCCCGAAACCTACCTATCATAACAAATAACAAATATTTTGCGAAGTGGAATAGAGAAATACTCAAATTTATTTGGGAGGGGGAAAAGGTGAGAGTGAAAGCAAAATTATTAACAGAAAGGAAAAATAGAGGCGGATATGCATTCCCAAATTTATTTTTGTACTACCAGGCATGTGCCTTAGTATGTCTGGAAGACTGGGCGCAGTTAGGAAATAAAAAAGTGCTTGCGTTAGAAGGTCATGAATTGGTTTTCGACTGGCACAGATATATGTGGTATAATAAGATAAAGGAGAATAGAGCTTTTGAGAACCACTATGTTAGAAAGGCACTATATAAAGTGTGGGCCAATCTGAAAACCAGATTCTATTACAAATTACCTTTCTGGGTCTCAACACAAGAAGCCCTTTTTGGGAGATCAAAGATAGAACAACAAGATTGGTTACGATACAAGGAAATATTATGGAAAGGGATTCAAGGTAATATGAAAATCAAATCAAGAGAGAAACTAGAAAGTGAGAGATATAAAATTAACTGGTTTCTTTATAAGCAAATCCAGGAAAGATATAGTATGGACCTAAGACTGAGAAACTTTCAACTAGAACCAAATGATATAGACAAAGTGCTATTTGAAAATGGGAAACCTCATATAGCAAAATACTATAAGATACTCCTGGATAGAGAATTGGAAAACGAACAGGTGAAGAATCAAATGATAAAATGGGCCCGTGACATAGGTCAGGTCATAGAAATGGAAAGGTGGGAAAAATCTAGGGAGGAAACACAGAAATTCACTCTGTCACAAAACATGAGAGAAAACTACCTAAAAATGTTCTATCAATGGTACTTAACACCAGTGAAGTTGGATAAGATGTATAAAACAGTTGTAAGATGATGTTGGAAATGTGGGGAGGTAGACAGCACCCTTATACATATTTGGTGTAATTGCCCAATGGCCAAATCCTTCTGGAAGATGATACATATCAAAGTAAAGGAGATCTTGGGAAGTAATTACCCAATGGAACCAGAAATGTATCTTTTAAACATGGTAGATAATTTATTTTATTTATTTATTTATTTATTTATTTATACCCCGCTCTTCAGCCAGGGACAAAAAGCAGCGGTGAAAAAGAAAATTATATTATATATGATAACAAGCACCAGGATCCTATATACCAGCCTCTCGAAAAAGAAAAGTGTGCCAACCATGGAGGAATGGTTAAGCAAATTATACAACAATTTGGATATGGACAGATTAACGGCCTCTATAAAAGGTAGATTGCTGAAAAAAATAGAAGAATGGGAACCGTTAAACAAATTCTTCAGAAGCTAAACAAAGCCATGGGTCAGGTAAAAAGGAGGTGGAAATAATGATATGGTCAGCAATGGGTGGGCAAAGGAGAGAGGTATGTGAATCAGGTTTCAGAAGTTAGATTTCAGTGACAACCAGATGAAACAAATGGAACATAACAAGCAGACAAGAGGGAAAATACAAAAATATGGAACACACATAAACAAAGAAGGAAGGGTCACATAGAGGAATATGTGTAAGCTAATCTTCAAAGTTTATTTACAAGAAGGGGAAGAATAACAGATAAAGCAGTTTACCTATGTGAATTTTTTTGTCTCTTTTTTAATGTAAAAAATTGATACAAAGTTTGTGATGCTATAGTGATGCTAATAGAAAAAATGTGGATGTAATGATTTTTTTAAAATAAATAAATTAAAAAAAATGTATTAGTGTTAGGATAGATAGTTTTATATTTTTATTAGTAAGAAAAGAGGATTTATTTATTTATTTATTTATTGCATTATTGTTACGGCCTTTGGCAGTTGGGTGTATTTTTCAGTAGAATGGTTTTATTCCATTCTAAATAAAAGACTCTTAAATAAAACACTCTTAAAGCAGTATTTGGACCTACTTATCAGGTCCAAAGCTCCGTATACAGTACAGATGGTCAAACATTAATTACTGATAAAGCCTCCATCTGGAATCGATGGGCTGAACATTTTCAAAGTCTCTTTAGTGACAACCAAGTAGTCCAAGGCTCAGCTATCCAGCATACGATACAAAAACTGATGAAAAATGAATTGGACATAGCTCCCACTTTGGAAGAGACCCTTAAGGCCATACAGCAGATGAAAAATCGCAAGGCAGCTGAGATTGATGGAATCCCACCTGAAGTCTGGAAACATGGAGGTCATGAACTCCATGTTAAATTCCACGAACATCTTGTGAATTGCTGGGAAAAAGGGGAACTGCCATCAGATCTCCGAGATGCAGTCATCATCACCCTGTACAAGAAAAAAGAAGCAAATCCAACTGCTCAAACTATTGTGGCATAACACTGCTCTCTGTTGCTGGAAAAATCCTTGCAAGGATACTCCTGAACAGATTAGTTCCTGCTATTGCAGAAGAACTTCTTCCTGAAAGCCAATGTGGCTTCAGAGCCAATCCGAGTACTATAGATATGGTATTTGCCCTTAGACAACTGCAAAAGAAATGTAGAGAGCAGAACAAGGGTCTCTATGTAACATTTGTCTACCTCACCAAAGCCTTCGACACTGAGTAGAAAAGGTCTGTGGCAGATCCTGGAAAGACTAGGGTGTCCCCCCAAATTCCTTAAAATGATTATCTTGCTACACGAGGGCCAGCATGGTCAAGCCAGATATGGCGATGCTCTTTCAGAGCCCTTTCTAATAACAAATGGAGTGAAGCAATGTTGTGTTCTTGCACCAACTTTATTTACAATCTTCTTCAGCATGATGCTCCAAAGGGCTATGGCAGAACTTGAAGAAGACGACGGCATCTATATACGTTACCGTACTGATGGTACCTTGTTTAACTTAAGCCGTCTGAGGGCTTGAACTAAGACTCTAAACTATCTAGTCCATGAGCTGCTCTTTGCTGATGATGCTGTCCTTGTTGCCCACACAGAAGCAGTTCTGCAGTGCCTAACATCCTGCTTCATAACCGCTGCAGAGTTTTATGGGCTGGAAGTCAACCTGAAGAAAACAGAAGTTCTTTACCAGCCTGCACAACAGGACGAACACCACCATCCCCACATTGCCATCAGCAAATCTGTGCTTAAGTCCATTCAGCAGTTCACCTTCCTGGGAAGCATCATCTCCTCAGATGCCAAGATTGACAAAGAGATTGATCACAGATTAGCAAAGGCATGTAGTGCATTTGGAAGACTTTACAAAAGAGTCTGGAGTAATAAACACCTGAGGCGAAGCACAAAAACCAATGTGTATAGGGCCATTGTACTGTCTATTCTCCTTTATGGATCTGAAACATGGGTCACCTATCTCCACCACTTATGACTCCTTGAATGCTTTCATCAGTGTTCTATACGCACAATCCTAAATATACACTGGACTGACTATGTGACAAATGTTGCTGTCCTTGAACAAGCAGGGATCACCAGCATTGAGGCCATGATATTGAGAACACAGCTGCGCTGGGCAGGGCACATTTCTAGGATGGAGGACCATCGCCTCCCCAAAATAGTACTCTATAGTGAACTCACCATGGATCAGCGTAAGAGGGGTGCTCCAAAAAAGTGATACAAGCACTCCCTGAAACAGCATCTCAGGCTTGGCCAAATTGATCACCAATAATGGTCTGCCCTGGCCTCACATCGGGAGACATGGAGACACACTATCCACAATGCTGCAGCCTTATTTGAGAACTCATGCCGAACAAGTCCTGAAGAGAAATGACAACGCAGAAAGAATCACAACCTGGAAACATCACCTAAGGAGACCTTTTGTTGTGCTTTCTGCAACTGGACTTGTTTATCTCAGATTGGCCTTTTTAGTCATCAGCACGCTTGCAGAAAGCAAGGGATGAGTCCTTCCTGAATCTTCATTTGTGAAGAAAAGCCAGAGAGAGGTCTTATTCCAATTAAAAAATTCCTAATCCCCCAAATTCCTACATTTCTTTCTTTCTCTGCTAGACCTTATGGCCTTGTCTATATGGGCTACTTAGCCCATTTTGTACCTGTCTTTGATCCCTGCAGTCCAAAAGATGCAGGGGTTTTGACGTATTTTGACTTTGGGCAGTCTTCATGATCCCCAGGGCAAAGACGGAGCAAAGACAGGGGAAGACAGGGTAAAGCCCAATAAAACATTTTAGCAAAATACCCAGGAAAAACCATATCAGCCAAGAAAACACAGATGAAACCCCACATGAATGCAGGAGACCATACTGGCATGCTGGCCTGTTGTGCAGCTGCTGTCTGCATTGCTCTCTCCAAAGCCAGGAAGGAGCCCTTTAGCATGTGACCAGGCTGGTCACATGCAGGGGGCCTTGATCACATGCTGCAGGGCAACTTCCTGGCTTTGGAAAGAGAAATACAGAAGGCAGTGGCAGTGGCTGCAGAGAGGGGCTGTCATGGTCTGGACATGATCCCATTTTATTCATGTAACAGGGGAAGAGCAGGCCAGGTCCATGGCCAGAATATTCCAGTGGGGAGCCGGTGTATTCTGGCCTGTGTAGTTGATCCCTATGAATAGGGGTTTGGGACTGGCTGCTCTTCAGCTCCTGCTTTGAATTTGATTACTCTGCTGAAGAGATCCAGTACTGTCTCTCACATTTCCCAACAAGGCAGAGGGAAATCTACTAGATTCCTCTCCCTGCAGCTGTTGAAGAATTCTCTTTCTCCACCAGAGAAATTTCAGCAAAGTGGCCATTCCATTACTACTGCCCACAAATAAGCTGGAGGATTCATGGAGGCCATTTTTTTCTCCCCATGATAAAAATATCTCTGCCATCTCTGTCTGTCTCTATAAAGTGTGAAATAATTTGGAAAGGAAACTAAGCACTCTCACCAATTAGAACTTCAAAGCAAATTTGTCTGCTCCAGTGTCAACAGAAGGTTGAACTATGGCTTCTGAAATGAGATTTAATAATGCTTACTAGCATCTGCCTTTGCTTTTTAATTTAAAAATGCTTAATTGGGAGCACTAAGAACAGCCAATTACGTTTATTTTCTTTTAAAAAAACACAAAACCAACTGTAGAAAGGTCTTAACTGCTATGGAATTTTCTGGCAAGGATGTTTATGTATGAAAGTAAGACATTTAAATTACAATTTTTACCTCCGTCAAGCTTTGATTTCCCCTGTTCTGTTCCCCCATGTGCATGCACACATATACCCTGTTCAGAGGAAAGATGAGATTTTCTTTTCCAGTTTTTCCCTTGGTATTCATATATGCTAAAAACATACATGGTTTTCCCCCCTCTGCTGTTGGTAAGCTTATATTTTGATATACTGGGGGATTTGGTCAGCCATTTTTTACCACTCTGGGATAATCCATTATAGCATGACTCTGGGACATTTGGGATGTTCTGAATGGTGAGGAGTTTCAGGCAGATAAGACTTACCTGTTTTGTTTCTTTTGGAAGGATGCCACTGATGTTTTATATATTTTTTATATCTGGGTTTATTTATAAAAACACAGTTTTGGCAGATATGGAGGAACAGCTTAAAAGTCTGACAGCTTGTCTGATCCACTACATCCACATCAACTTCCAAGAAGATACAACCATGTCCATCCTTGGGCTTTCAGAGTTTACTTCCAGCAATCTTGGTTTCTCTGTATAATTTGGAAAACTGTAGTCTCCCTTCTTTGTTTCATTGCAAAAAATATTACACTGGCCTTACCTAGGAACATGTATTGGCTTTGGGATATTTCCCATCCATTGAGAAGACTGAGAAAAACCCAGCTCTTGAGAGCAATCAGCCACTATCCTGAAAGAAAGATGAGTCAACTGTACCAGAACTGTTAGAGGAGTCTACAGCAGTACTCTAACTCAATTATTCCTCTTCTGACCCTGTGGCATTACTAAGACCAGTGTCACCCCTCCCTCTGATGGTGTCACATGGTGCGGTTTGGCCTCTCCACACCCCCTTAGTTCTGCCAGTTTTCTGACCAAATCCCCTAGTATGGCAACAAAATATACGACTGGGGAAAACAAAAATGGCAACATGTCTTAAAATGCAAGCCATGTGAGGAAACCTTCAGAAATGGAATGTTGTTAGTGTAGAAAAAGATATTGGGTGCAAAGAAGATGGGAACGAATTTTACCGCCCCCTCATCTTCAGTATTTTTTTATCCCTTTCTTTTCTATAAGTAAGAGGACCATACATGGGCAAGCAGCCATAACATTCACAAAGCTTTATATTGGGGATTTTTATTAAAAAATGTAGGGAGCTGTTAAACATACACACAAAATCTATTCAGCCTGTTACCCAGACTAACACCCCCTCCTTCCAATAATTCATAATCTGGCAATATTAGATAGTTAACGATGTCTAAGGTAGACCAGGCCCAACCAAAATTAGATTAAGTGAAGTCACTCAAAGGCCTAAAGAGGTTGTTTTAGAAATCCCCAACAACATGCCCATGAAGGAAATAAGCGAAGCTCCCCCCACCACTTTAGTCAGAGTTGTTATGGTGCAATATGCTAATCATCCCTGGAAACACTTGGCAATGAATCATACTCCAAAAGAATCAGGAATCCCCATTATCCACAAAATGTCTATCTCTTGCACCTTTCCCTATCCACAATATGGAGGTGGTCATAAGCCCATTAACTTTAATGTCTCAACCGTTAGTGGCAATCAGAGTAGCTGGAGCTTCCATTGTTTAACCCTGGGAAATTCATCGAAGCATTGTCTCTCACTCAAAACACACCAAATGAGCATGATATTGGGTATAAATATAACCCCAAATCATAGCCAAACTGTGCAGCTACAGCTGGAAACCATCAGTCTGCCCGACTGCTGTATCACCCTCAGATCTGAGTCTGAGTCTTTCTCTACTGCAAACCTCTGCTCTCCAGACAGGTAATTATAGCCCTTCTCCCCCATTCTGTCTCAACTATTCAAACATTTTCCCCGAATTCTTTGTTAACCTTGTGTGGTTGTCTTGTGACTGTGTGTTCATGTGTAAATGTTTCCATGATTATTTTGTCAGGGGATGATAGAACGCTCAATCCCTGCTAGAAGCAAAAAACAAACAAACACACACACACACAAACCAAAAAACTGTCTCAGCAGACTTAGTAGCAACCCGTTCCCAAGAATTCTCACACAGAGTCTTTGAAATCCAAACAAGCAGGAGGCACTTTTATCTTCAAGTCAAATAGTTGCAATATGTACAAATATTTACAATTGAAGGACAAACTGTTTCACCAGGCATCAGCATTCACAGGAAGAGGAGGAAGTGAGCTCTGTTCTGAGCTCTCTTATATACATATCTATAGGACATTGCCCTCTAGTGGCCTGACTAGGCATGACTTGATAGTTCATGGAGTCAGCCAGTATGACTCAGCATGATTCTGCAGTTGTTCGGCCATTTTATAATGGAGTTCATTCTCTAATTCCTGACAATCCTCTCTAAAATGGTCAAACTACTGCACAAGACACATGTTCTCATCACAACATAACATCATTAACATACATTGTTCGACATCGATCATCTGTCAGTTGACCTCCCCTTTTGACACCTTTCACTTTACACACTAGTGACAAGGCCAAGACTCTTTGCCAACTCCTCATGGCTTCCTTCTGGAAGGGCTTTTGTGAGGAGGTCTGCACCATTGTCCTCAGATGGACAGTACATCAGACACACCATACCTTGTATTAACTGCCTCACATTTTGGTAGCGTACCACAATGTACTTGGTCCTGCATTTCAGATTTTCTGCTTCTGCCATCGCTATGCAGGCTTCTGAGTCCTCATGCACCTCAACAGGCATTTGGCACAGCTCCCCAAGGTGTGCAAGCATCTGCCTTACACATTGTACTTCACTTGTCATCTCAGACAGGGCTGTGAATTCAGCTCCTGTGGTACTAATGGCCACACAGTTCTGCTTTCTTGATCTCCACACTATGGGGCTCTCTGCATACTTGACCACCAACCCGGTCACTGACTTCCTGTCTGAAGTCTTGTCAACAAAAGAGCTGTCCACATAGCACTCCAGGGTCACCTGACTTCCTGTCAGCTTCAAACACATGTCCCTGGTCCCCTTGAGAAATCTAACTGCATCCTGGAGAACAACACCTTTCCAGGATGGAGAGAAAATACATACTTATTACCCTCATATCCAAGAAAACACAGCCTCCTGGTTTTAGGCTGCCCAGGCTTCCTTGGGCTCGGGTGAATCAGTACAATTGCATAATGTCCAAAAATCCTCAGGTGCTTGAGGTTTGGTGCTCTACCATACAATAGACAATATGGAGTCTGGTTAACACTAGATGTCCACAGTCTATTTAAATGGTAAGCAGCAGTCTTCACTGCCTCCCCCCACAGCCCAGCTGGGGCTTGTGCATCTTCCATCATGTACTCCATCATGCACTTCAACATCCCAATTTTCCTTTCAGCAAGCCCATCCTCCCCTGGAGATGCTAGGTTTGTGATCTTGTGTCTAATACCCCTTCTACGCATCCAGTTCTGCAGATTAGAATTCCCCTCCCCTATCTGTCACTAGACTGGAAACCTTATGAGAAGGAAATTCCCATTCCACCACATTCACCCACTCACAGAACCTGTTTGCAGCCTGACTTTTCTCCTTCAGTAAGTATATGTAGGTGTACCTAGTGTGTCTGTCCACTATCACAAATAAATAGTGGTTACCCCCTTCAGTGGGCTTATAGGGGCCTGCTAAATCAGCATGGACAACTTCAAATGGTCTCTTCATGACACATTGGGTCTTTTTGGCAATAGGGAAAGCCTTCACCTTAACTTTGCTGGACACTACGCATTCTAAGAACCTTGGACAGTGTTTCATGCTTAAACCAGGGCACACTTTTGCTAGCTCCTTTAACCCTTTGTAACTAGCATAGCCCATTAGCCTGTGGTAGTAATGAACACACTTATCATGTAGAGGCACATTGTCTGCAGGGTTCACATTTGCCACCTTCCCTTTAAGCAACATGTAATACAACCCATCTTTCTTTATCCTTTTTGCACAGACACTACTCATGTTATGCTTTTCTGTTATTGCACAGCGTTCACCCTCAAATATTACTTTATAACCATCAGTAGTCATTTCGGACACACTCAATATACAATTCTCCAGTTCCCTAACACATAACACATTATCAAAATCTTTACCAAAAGATGGCACATATGCAGTGCCTATTTTCTGCACCTTGCTGGGAGCACCATCTGCAAGGGTAATATTGGTTAAAGAAGCATTTTAAACATTGCTTAACAGCTTTACATCATTTACCATATTGTGTGTTGCTCCACTATCAAGTAACCAAGTTCTTCCCTCAGTACCATCAGGATGGTGCTTTGCTACCAAGGCATGGCTTGCAGTCTGAGAGGATGCGTCCCTCCTTTGCTTGTAGCTGTGCCACCCATCCTATCCGGTGCAGGCACCTTACAGTCCTTCTGAAAATGTCCAGGCCTTTTGCATTTGAAACAGCGTTTCACATAGCTGCTGGCTCCCTCCTCCACATCAGATGCCTCTGGGTTTGTTTCAGTGCTCTCCCGATTGTGTCTGGTAATTTGTGGCTGTTTATCCCCCTCCATCTTGGAATCAAATTGCTTGCATTGGACCTCTTCCAGAATACACCAGCTACCAGGTCTACAGACAAATCACACTCCCTGGTGGTCTGCAGACTGTACATTAGGAAATCCCATTCCTTTGGCAAACTGCCCAATAAGATAAAGTACTTATGGGCATCTGGAATGTCCACCCCTCTATTGGCCACCTCTTGAAGAAGCTGCCTCATTTCCTCCAAATGGGCTTTCACGCAGCCTCTAGTAGACAGCTTTGTGCTATAAAATCTCTTACTCCATATCTTCTTTGAGAGGCAGGACGAATTCTGATGAACCATTTTCAAAACTGTCCAAAGCTGAAAGGTTATCTTTGCTGGGGCCGCATGTATTAACTGGAAGGGGCTGAGTGATAAGGGAATTGCAGCTCTAGCCTTCTGGTCTGCTAGCCTGAATGCTGTTATTTCATCTTCTGAACCCTCTGGGATCACACTTTCATTCTCCAAAATGTGCCACAAATTGTCCTTAATTAATAAAGCCTCCATATATAAACTCCAGGCTGGATTATTTCCATCAGCCAATTTCCCAAAACAAAGGTGTCTACTATCTTCCATTGTGCTGTCTAAATAAAAAAAATCTTCAGCTATGAAACACAAATATCTGGCAGCTACCAGCTCTTCAAGGTTGCTTGATGATAGCTCTAACACAGAACCTGGCTGAAACTTAACTGTTTCTCAGCCAACTAGCCAAAAACACTCAAAACAAAAAGATTCTGGGAACTTTTCAGGGTGCATCTTATCTAATCTGAGATCAATCAGCTGGGCCCATAACCACTGTCAGGTGATGATAGAACACTCAATCCCCAGCAGAAGCACACAAACACACACAAAAAAAAACTATCTCAGCAGACTTAGTAGCAGCCCGTTCCCAAGAATACTCTCACACAGAGTGTTTGACATCCAAATAAGCAAGAGGCACTATCTTCAAAGTCAAACAGTTGCAATATGTACAAATATTTACAATTGAAGGAGAAACTGCTTTACCAGGCATCAGCATTCACAAGAAGAAGAGAAGGAAGTGAGCTCTGTTCTGTTCTGATCTCATATATATATATATATATATATATGACATTGCCCTCTAGTGGCCTGACTAGGCATGACTTGGTAGTTCATAGAGTCAGCCATTATGACTCAGCATGATTCTGCAGTTGTTCAGCCATTTTATAATGGAGTTCAGTCTCTAACTCCTGACATATTTTCCAATAACAACCATTTTTTAAAATTTCATTTTGGCTCGGAATCTCTTCATTGAGTACTGAAATACTGTACATAGGTGCACAAGGTTCCGTAGTTACCCAGCCTCTCACAGCCATACCTTTGAGCTAATTAAAATTTCCCAATATTATATCATATTTTCTGAGTCACAAATGGGTCCCATGGACCCCCAGTAATTTGGGTAACAAGCCATCCTTCAAAATATAATGATAGACTAGGTGGACGCTGGCTCAAAACAGTAAGAAAGCTTTCAGTGACTCTTCTATAGTCACAACCATGTCCGTGATGTTTTACATAGAATGAGTATACAGGTCCCAGTGTTACTCCATGGGCTTATAGTATTGATGTGATATTTCACTAAGTTTCATCTCAAAGGCAATAAAGAGTAAGTTCAACAGTTTTCTTCCCACGGCCAGAAAGTCTTCAAAACATGCAGTTTTCGAAGACTATCACAATTTGGAACCTATTTTGGGCAAAATTTACATGTGGCTGTTTTGATCATAAATCATCATTTTCTGCACAGAAAACAGTATTTTATTTTTGGAAAATAATATTTCAATGCAGAAATATTAATTCCTGCACACACAAAAAAACTGTTTTCTATGCAAATAGACCATGTGTAATTATAGCATTTTCTGCACAGGAAACAGTTGTCCAGAAAAAATTGATACCAGCAAGCAAAGTATATGCAAACAGCAAGTAGCTAGGAAGGTGGCCAGCTTTTAATGAGCACACTGGAATGCAAACACAGTCAAGAAAGCCAAGGGCTTATGGCAGGCAGCATGGGTCCAAACAAGTCTGTGAGTCAGTGTAAAACAGGCCACAGAATATCAGGAACAGTCCGAGGTCGAGGCACGAGTCAAGGCAGCAGAGTAATCAGGAACAGTCTGAGGTCGAGGCATGAGTCACGTCAGCAAGGAACAAGGCAATGAAGTTAGCAAGAAGCTTTCTCCAGGAAGATCAGTTGATCTCTGAGAAAGCCTCCATTGCATATATATATATATATATATATATGACTGTAATAAAGATTTATATTCCCCAATATCATCTTAATTGATAACATCTCAGACATAATGTGGGCCTTATGACTCTAACATGATCACCATTTTTCTCCTGTATGATTTCTAACATCTTTGCCTGATGTAGATGTCAGCAAAGCTTCAAAAGCTTGCATAATGTATTTTATGCTTTGGAATTAGCCCAATAAAATATTGCTTTGACAGGTGCTTCTTGACGAGCAAGTAGGTTTTTCTCATAAAGTCTCAGAGATTTCCTTCAAGATTCCTTTTGAGTTCACTTCCGGGTTTATGATGGTAGAGGTAAGTCTGTCTCTTCTTCTTTGTTCTTATCTTAATTGGCAGGACTCTCTGCCAGGGCTGGTGCCATCCTATTAGGGCCGGGCTCTTCCTGTGCTCGAGCCTCCAGGCTGACAGGGTTCCCTGCTGACACAGGTGTGGATAAACCTATGCGAGGGTCCATAGGGCCGTTCCCTGCCATGTCTCCCTCCTCCTCTGATTCCATAACTTTATCAGACTCATGGGGCCTGATGACAGTATTTTCTGCATGGGAATAAATATTTCCCATGCAGAAATATTAATTCTTGCTCAGAAAATGTTTTTTATGCAAATCAACTATGTGTAGAATTTCACACTGAATGCTACAGAAACAGCATTTTCAGTGCAGGAATTAGTATTTCTGGGTTGAAATATTATTTTCTTTTCAGAATTTCTCAACACTCAAAAAACATGTCTTCTTCAACCATTTCCCAGTTTTTAAGAAAATATTTTCTACATTCCTACCTTATAGGCCAAGAGGTTGTTGTGAGCTGTGTAGTATAATACTGTGATAGGGGCTAAGTAGACACTTAGAATCATAGAACCATAGAGTTGGAAGAGACCACAAGGGCTGTCTAGTCCAACCCCCTGCCATGCAGGAATACACAATCAAATCATTCCTGACAGATAGCCATCCAGCCTCTGTTTAAAAACCTCCAAAGAAGGAGACTCCACCACTTGCCGCTTATCTGTGGCAGGGAGTGGGGGAGACAGGATTACTTTGGTGTTCACCTATGGCCCCCCCTTGGGGTTGAAGGATGGGTCTATCAACTGCACCAGCAGGTCATGTGGCTGAGGGCAGGGAGATAGGCAATCCTTGAGGCTGGTGCTGGGTTTCAGCCCCCGGCAGAAGTCATGCAGCTTGAGGTGTTTCATCCTGGGACCTCACCTTCCAGTAGATGGTGCCTGGGAAGGAATCCCAGTTTCTGGGATCCCCCTTGGGGCTCAGGTGTTTCACCCAGGGAAGCTGGGAGGGGGTCTGGGGAAACCATCAGCTCCAGCTTTTCCCGCACTGGGTCTCCCCCCCCGGTTCACATACTAAAATAAATAGTATGTGAACCAGGGGGGAGACCTCAGACATACCTCAAGAAATAAACAATTAAATAAGTTAGCTATTCAATAAAGTGGCTCATATTTCACCCCAGCTTTTGTGTCTTGACTTGTTATTTCATGTGATGATCATTAACTTAAACATCCAGATGGGAGGGGAGGACAGATGTGTTTTCACTTCTTCCTTGTAGTACCATGAACTGTTGCTTAGCTTGGGGAATGTGTGTGTAAGGAAGACTCTGAGATCTCCTTACACAAACCAGAAAAAGTCCAACAGCTTGCATAACTGGTTAATTATAGAATTGTAATCCACCAACAGGATTTAAGCCTGCTGGCGAACAAGCTAGAATATGATACAGTGGGCCCAAAAGAGGAAGGAGAGGGACATGGCTTGAGCCAAGCTAAATCCATTTTGTCATGGTCCTACGATTTAAATGTCTGAGGCATTAATTAAAAGTTCATTCATGATAGGGAAGGAGGTGGAACTTAAACCCATTTGCTGGAGCCACACTTAGTCATTAAGTGTAGAACCCTGTCAATCAATATGACCTATTCTGATCATGACATATTTAAGTATGACTAAGGTTGGATCTAAATCATTAACAATAATGCTCTCACTGCTACAGTCAGAAGGGCATTTACATTGCCTACAAATGTTTCAGTTCCCATGCTTCCCAGTGAAAGAATTAAAGTTAGAGAGGCTGGTGAAATGGAATAACCATGTAGTGCTTTGGCCTGTCAGAATAGACGATCCTGGACAAATTGCACTGGCTGTCTGACTCACCAAAAAAGAAAAAAGAAGAGTTTCACATGTTCTACTGTGACTACTACAAAATAACAAAAGGGTAACAATGACCATAACAGCTTTTAGACTAGAACAGTGATGTCCAACCTGTGGGCCTCCAGGTGCTTTGCACTACTGCTCCCAGAATTCCTGACCACTGGACCAGCTGGCTCAATGTTCTGGGAATTGGAGTCCAAAACATCTGGAGGGCCACAGGTTGGACACCACTGGACTAGAAGTTTAGCATCCAAATTTGTGTGGTGGTCAGAGCAAAACGAATTCTAACAAAATGAATTTCAACAGGGAGAAATGTAGGATACTACACTTGGGAAGTAAAAATGAAATGCACAAATATAGGATGGGTGGCACATGGCTTGATGGAAGTAAATGCGAAAAGGGATCTAGGAATCTTAGTGGACTACAAGCTGAACATGACTCAGCAGTTTGATGCAGCAGCTAAAAAAGCCAATGTGATTCTAGCCTGCATTAAATAGGAGTATAATGTCTAGAACAAGGGAAATAATAGTGCCACTCTATTCTGCTTTAGTCAGGCATCACCTGGAATACTGTGTCCAGTTCTGTGCACCACAATTTAGGAAGGATATTGAGAAGCTGGAACGTGTCCAGAGGAGGGCAACCAGCATGGTGGGAGGTCTGGAAGCCATGCCCTATGAGGGGCAGCTTAGGGAGCTGGACATGTTTAGTCTGGAGAAGAGAAGGTTGAGATGTGACATGGTAGCCATGTTTAAATATTTGAAGGGATGCCATACTGAGGATGGGGCAAGCTTGTTTTCTGCTGCTCCAGAGACTAAGACACAGAGCAATGGGTTCAAACTACAGGAAAAGAGATTCCACCTAAACATTAGAAAGAACTTCCTAATGGAAGTGGAATACATTGATTTGTAGTGTGGTGGAGTCTCCTTTGGAGGTTTTTAAACAGAAGCTGGATGGTCATCTGCCGGGAATTATTTTATTGTTTAATGTGAAGTTGAAGGCTTTCACGGCCAGCATCCATAGATTTTCCTTGGTTTTTTTCCAGGCTTTGAGGCCGTGTCTGGAAGAGTTTATTTCTGGAAGAGAAATAAACTCTTCCAGAACATGATCTCACAACCCAGAAAAAACCCAAGGAAAATCTATTTTATTGTTTATTCCTTCATGGCAGCGGGTTGGACTGGATGGCCCTTGTGGTCTCTTCCAACTCTATGATTCTATGATTTTATAATCAGGCAGAATTTATGAGAGGAAACACCTTAAAAAAGGTGTCCCTACATAAAAGGCCCTGCTGCTCATTGACTCATCAAATCAAACAGATCCAAATGCCTATGTTTTTCACCCTCCCAAAGGCTTGACTCTCTTCCTAGTTTAGGACCCCAAGCTTTGTTCATCCATGTGTTTTTTTATTTATCTATTTATTTAACGTTTATGTATGTGTATATTATGTGCATGTTGAGGAATTAGTGTCCCGGGATGTTAGCCCCCTTTTTTGGAAACTCTATGAAGTTAAAGCTGTTAAGACTTAACATTCCTCTAGCAGAGCTGCAGTTTAAGAAGGCTTATCTCATCAAATGTAGATTGCTTTGCCCTGGATTCCAAAAACAAAAGAGGCAGGCAACTTCATGTTAAATAACTTAAAACTTTACTTACGGCTATGCATGTACATATTCACTGAGAGCCTAAATCCTAACTAAACTAATTAATAGGTTTGGGGAAAAGAGAGAGACTTCATTTTGATTCACCAGGTCAGTGAGTAGAGAGAACATGGCTGCTGAAGAAGGTAAGAGAGAAAAGCAAATCTCTATATGACCATGACCAATGGAAGTGCCCTAGGCCACATGGTCTTGTTGCTTTGTTCTAAACTATGAGAGAGAGAAGGATTTTAACATGGAGGAAATTCTGTCATTCCTATTACCTACTCACCCTAATGGCAATGGCGGCTTGGGGAGAAAGTTGATTTTTTTTTTCAGCAGCACACACAGACATACTTAATCTTGTCACTCTAGTGTTTAAATCTATCTCTCTGGCTTTTCTTCACAAACGAAGATTCAGGTAGGACTCATCCCTCGCTTTCTGCAAGTGAGCTGATGAATAAAAAGGCCAATCCGAAATAAACAAGTCTGGTCGCAGAAAACACAGCAGAAGGTCTCCTTGGGTGAAGTTTCCGGGTTGTGATTCTTTCTGCGTTGTCATTTCTCTTCAAGACTTGTTCGGCGTGAGTTCTCAAATAAGGCTGCAGCATTGTGGATAGTGTGTCTCCATGCCTCCTGATGTGAGGCCAGTGCGGACCATTGTTGGTGATCAATTTGGCCAAGCCTGAGATGTTGTTTATATAAAAACATGAGACTATTCCAGTCAGGATCAGAAGCATTTGCTCATCATTATCCTTAAGGTCTAGAAACTTGCTTTGTGTCCTTATATTTGCTAAAAATAAAGTAAAAATAAAATAAATGAAAGTTGATATTCACAGGATCCAGAATTATGCACTGCACATGAAATGTCTTGCTTGTGTGCTATAATTCCAACCCCCCCCCCCAGCAGAACACATCTGCTTACTTGGCTTTTCATGGTGTACCTTCTCTACAAAGGAGGTATTAAAACAAGATCATTCTTGTCTTACTCTGTGAAAATTCCTTAGTCCTATTGCACCTTAGAGAGGATGCCAAGGGGAAAAAGTACATAATGAGATGTCCTGTGGGAAAGGAAAGGAATATTGCAAGCTGTAAATGTGTTAGCTGCTACCCTTCTAAAATTGCAAAGCCTATCTAGAAGTGAATTACTTGTGTGACCCAGTGGTAAGAAACTGATCTAATAAGGACTTAACAAAGTGTTATTTTCATTCCTTTCTAGATGTTCCAACTTAAAAAGGAACACACAAAGCCAAACTTTGTTCAAAATGTGCCTACAGAAAATACAACTAATACAATCTTTGGAGATCATATCCTATCCAGATCAGGGGCTTGCTAGACAAGGTGATATACATCCAAGGGGGTTTGGTTACAGGGGTGCCCATGGAAGGCGAATTCCATGGATAATAGCAAATGTCATCCCAGGGGGACATCCTGGGGGGACATCCCTGGGGAAAGGGGGGACTTTGCTCCTCTGCCCCTTCCCCTTCACCCCTGCCATGGCCCCGCCATGGCAGCAATCACAGGGACAAAGAGGGAAAGGGATGAGGCCAGTTGGTTCTCTGCCCTCTTCTCACTTCACACATGGACCCACCGCAGTGGAAATTGCAGAGGCAAAGGGGGAAGGGGACAAGGCCAGTTTGCTCCTCTGCCTCCTTTCTCATTCACCCCTGCCATGCCCCCGCTGCAGTGGCAATTGTGGGGGCAAAGGGGGAAGGAACGTGGCCAGTTCGCTCCTCCTCCTTCCCCATTCACCCCTGCCATGACCCCACCACAGTGGCAATCACAGGGGCAAAGGGGGAAGGAAGCAAGGTCAGTTAACTCCTCTTCCCCCTTTCCCCTTCACTCCCTCCATGACCCTGCCACTACAGTCATCACGGGGGCAAAGAGGAAGAGGGACAAGGCCAGTTTGCTCCTCCCACTCCCTTCACCCCCACAATCACCTCTGTGGCAACAGGAGCCATCCCAGGGTAAGGGACGGGGGAAGTAAGATCCTTCCTCCCCTCTCCCTTACCTCCACCATCGCCAACAATGTATACTTGAATCCATGGTTGGTGAATCAGTGGATGTGGGAATGCTACTGTTATGTGGATTGTAATGTGGATTACATGTGTAATGCAAACTTTCAGCAGTGTTCATTTGTCTCCACAGTCCTTTGGCAAAATTGCTGGTGTGCAAAGCTATCCATATTTGAAGTCCATACACAGCCATGCCTGTGAATCAAAATGGTGGTTGTGAATGAATTACTTGTGTTATTACTTTGGGCAGGTGAGTGGATTCTGTGTCCCACCAGATGTTTATGGAGTACAACTCCCATCATCCTGGGCCATTAGCCATGCTGTTTGTTGTTGATAGAAGCTGAGGCCCAACAATATCAGGAAGAAGTCTCCCACTCCATCTGTCACTAATTATGAATGAGGCAATGGTTTCTGAAGGGCTGCCTTCTGCCACATTATCCTAACTCCTTACTAAGGCCACATAAGACCTTGCTCTACTTCTGGAGATCAGGAGCGATTATCCATTAGCCATAAACTGAATACTTTTTTTTCTCCCAAATAATTCAGTTAATGCACATTTCTTTTCCATCTCTATCAGGAAGCAGAGGATTCAAGTCAGGCCTTTCAAGAGCCTATCAAGAGTCTGTGCTTTCTTTATACAGGTAGTAAGGTCTTCCTCAAGATAAAGTTGATACTAGTCTACTGCATTTGATCACAGAACCACATTTACCATAAACAGCTTACTATGTAGTGTGTCTCAAGGACTATATTTGCTAAGCCAGCAGGACAACAAATCCCAATCATGTTCAGAAAATACAGCAAAAGTTCCCAGTTTTAGATCTGAAGGCATGAATATTTTTTTTATTGGTTATTTTTACCATGCTCTTCAGCCACAAGGCTATCAGAGCGGCTTACAAATTGTTTTAAGTAATAGCAATTTACACATCTGCACTGCATTAAGCAGTTTTCAATGTGTTTTAGCTAATTGCCCCCACAAACCAAGTACTCATTTTACCGACCTACGAACGGATGGAAGTCTGAGTGAACCCTGGAGCCCTCTGGAATCGAACTTGCAACACGGTGACTTACAGTACTTGCATTTAACCACTGCACCACCAGGACTCCTTTGTACTTATGACTGGTATGGCTGGTATGAATACTAGCAGTGGATGAAACAGATGACCCTTGCATATAGTTAAAACAGTTCAGCGAATGTATTGTAATAAACTGGAAGGAGTTTTAATGTACAGCTCAGAGCCAAAGTATAGAGGAATCATCTTGTCTTAATTCTATTGTAATATAATATATTACAATTGTTATGAACTGTTCATACTAACGTTGATGTTCCTTTTTGTCTTTGATACACTGTTAATCTTGAATATAGACCTGTTCCTCTCTTTTTGATTCTAAATATTTCCAGCATAAAGCAAAGCAGAGTGCTTTGAAAGAAGAAAGTGGCTTTTTTTTTTCATTGTTTCCCCTAAAAATTAGATTGACTTTTCTATGGAAATCTCTACAAATGCATCCAAGACAGTCTCATTAAAAAAAAAAAAAGTCCTCCCAATTTAATTTCATTCTTTTTGCCATCAGCACAAACATACAAATAACTAAACTTATCCACCCAATGTGGATTTTCATTAAGCAAAAAAAAAAAAAAGAGAGAGAGAGAGAGAGAGAGAGAGAGAGAGAGAACAAAAACCCTCCAAACTGCTCTGCAAAGATTTTCTGTAATTCATGCACTCCCTGCTAAAAGCACATTTCTAGGACCTCAAGATCCCAATGAGCTGCCAAGAAAGTGGCCTAATTCACACAAATAACAGAAATTGGAAATGCCTTTCTGGACAGTATAAACTTCAGATATGTACATGAGGGATTGTCTGTTTAGGTCTCTGTGTGGGAAGAGGTGGGTTGTTTAGCCTATACAGAACCAGCAGAACAGGAAGAATATTTGGGCAAGTTCTTTACAGATCTATATTTTTAAAAACATTATTGCCAGACAATTTTACATCCAATGACCTGTTTTCTGCTGTTTTATTTAACTCCCTGAATTACAACTCATGTCTGTTTTGAAGGTACAGCAGCCTGCACGATTAGTGTCTTGTTATGATAGATGCTAACAGATAAAATGGCCATCCAGATGTACATATCAGGTTAATTCATACCTGAATGTCAAATCTTATGTTGATGTTCAAGATCACTTAGAATTTTGGCTCTTTTAATAATAAGGAGAGGGGTTGAGTGTAACACATGTAGATGTTACTTGTTTGTACATGTATTATGGGTTTTTCACATTTAGTTAGATATGTTTGTCTTTTTTTGTTTTTTTTGTTTTTTGCATTTTTAATCTATACATTGTGAATTTTATTATAGACATTTTATTTTTTATTGTATATGTATAAGCATTGAATAAAAAATTGAATTATATATATATATATATATTTGGCTGGTTCAATTTCGATAAGATTTTTCCAAAACTGACACAGCTTTTCATGAATTCAATGGAAAAGATGTGACCTGCTCCCCTCCCACCCCCATGTAAATGTGAAAGAAAGTGAAACTGATATGTGAAGTTGAAGGCTTTTATGGCCATCATCCATAGATTTTCCTTGACTTTTTTCCAGGCTGTGAGGCCATGTTCTGGAAGAGTTTCTTTCTGACGTTTCACCTAAATCTGTGGCTGGCATCTTCAGAAGATACCAGCCACAGATGCAGGCGAAACATCAGAAGAGGGTTTGCCGCTGGCCAGCAGGCTGTTTTGCGGCCCGGCCAGTCACCTCTTCACAGAGCCCTCCTCTCCCCCCCCAATGCTCTGCTTGGCGTTGGGCCTGGTGGGGGGGAAGGGCAGCTGCATGGTGAGCCCATGGGGGCTGCCATATTGGCTTCTTCTTCCCAGCAGCCACTGCTGATTGGCGGGAAGAAAAGGGAGGGAGCCAATGGAGGCGAGCCTGTCTTGCCCTGATTGGCCAGGGGAGGGGCGTGAACCTGGGCTATTTAAGCCCAGGCAAGGTCACGCCCCTCCCAGAACAGAGGCTGCGACGGAGGCAGCTGCCAATGCTCCATCATGGCCGAACAAAGAAAGGGCCCCTACCACCTCCCGGAGGAAGGTATGGAGCCACGGCTGGGCAGTGGCCAAGGCTGGGGGCGGGAGCAGTGGCCCTGTGGCCAAGGAGGGCACTGTGGGATAGGATCTCCAATGGGAAGTGCCACGCCGGCCCGCGGGAGGTGGCTGGGTGGCGGAGGAGGCTGAGTAGTGGCCAAATGGAAGGGGAGGGGATACCCGGGTGGGGTATTGGGGCCCCGGGCAGCTAGGCCTCCATGCCAGAGCCGCGAGGCAAGGGATTGGGGCCACGGTGGCCAGACCTCCGCACCAGAGCCACGTGGACGTGGGCCTTCGGGGGGGACTCTCGGCAGCCCCCTCTGCTTGGCCAGCAAGGGCGGAGGGCGGCGGTGCCTTGCAACCCCATGGGGTCCACAGGATGGGCACGGCAGCTTGGGTGGCTGGGCGGGAGCCTCTCTGGGGGACAAGGAGGGGGCTTTTGGGACCCTGGGGGCCTGGCAGAAAGGGGGAACTGGACTGGGCCCCTCCCTGCCTGGGTCTTCAGGCTCCAGTGCAAAGGTGATGGGGGGGTCTGGCTCAGCCATGTGGCCTCCCTCCTTTCCAATCACACCCCCTCCTCCTCTCCAGCATCCAGAGTGCCTGGCTGGGCAGGCTCAGCCACGTGGCCTCCCTATCTCTCCATCAACCCCCCCTGCTCATCTCTCGCTGCCAGAATGCCTGGCTGGGCAGGTGGGGACTCGGCCTGCGGGTGCCATTGGGGGAGCATAGAGGCACAAGGGGGCTAGGCAGACAGCAGGGAATGGGAGTTTTTTCCTTTTACAGGTTTTCGGGCTGTGGGACGGTGGCCAGAGTTTAAATAAAGGTTTTTTAAAAACACATAGCAATATAGACCCCACCATAACACACAGAGGATGGCACCTCCACTCAAAGGGGTTGGGAGGACTGTGGCAGTGCCATGGGGCCCAAGAGAGCATCCAAACAGTGGTGCATGCCAGAGGCGCAGCCCCCACAGGAGGCAGAGATGGCAGCTGGTGGCGAGGGGGTGGGGGCAACCAGGACAGGGGGGCAACAGTGTCACCAGCCAGTCTTCAGCCCTTCGGCCACCGGTGGAGGCATTTGGCCAAGCAACACCCACCTTAGCCAATGTCATGGGAGCCCTGTCAGTAGTCCTCCAGAGAATGGACAGGGACACCCCCTCCAGTAGCCCTGCTGCTGTGCCCAGCATCGCCGAGACACCTGAGGCGGGGTATCCCAGTACCTCTTCCAGTCTAGGTGCACCCAGTAGCAGCGGCCAGTCCAGGCATTCCAGATCCAAGGAAAGGAGTGGTTCCAGAGAATCAGGGCAGTCAGGATCCCACGGCTCTTCATCAAGATGGCATAGCAGGTCCAGTGGCCGGAACAGCCCTCGCAAGACGCGCAGACGGTCTCATTCAGATTCCTCATCAGGTGAGTCCTCGGATGAGGACAAGTACAGGTACTGGGAAAAGGGAGCCTGCAAGCCCAGCCTGCCAACGTGGGCCCTCAAACTCAGGAAAGCCAGGGAGAGGGCAGGGGAGGACAGGAAGGTAGATGGCAAGCGCCCTGAGGAGGAGGAGCTGCGGGAAGTGAAATCTAAGGAGGACCCTCCTGGGGGCCATTTGGATCATAAGGTGCGCTCGAAAATTCTGCAAGGTTATTATGTGGATGTTTTCACACTGGCACCGCCCACTGGGGCTGAGGCCATGGTGCACAAGAGTGACAAGAAGGACACCGACAAGGGTAGTGTTGAACCATCGGAGCACACCTTTGCCAACTGGCTCAACGGGTGCACGGTCTTCATGGGGGTGGTCGCTCTGGTCTTCCCTGAGTGGGCTTGGCACTTGGTCAACCACCTCCGCCAGGTCCTGATGGTGAAGGGTCAGGCAGAGGAAGCAAATGCCATCTTGTATGACATCGAGTGCAGAAAAAAGGCATCCAGGTCTCCCATGCAAAGATGGGAAACTGTGGACTACCCCACTTGGCTGTAGGCCATGGGGCCGGGCAGGTGGGAGAAGGGTGACCCCCAAAAGGGGGCACGGAAAAAGGAAGGGAAGGCTGGGTTACAATGGAGGCAAGTGCTCCAGGTACAAGTGCCGGTTTGACCACTCCTGCGACAGCTGTGGGGGGGGGACACCTGAAGGTGAATTGAACCCAGCAGGGCAGCGGGGGCAAGTCCTTTTGGAGTAGTCGCCCAGCGGCGGCAGGCTCCAGGAAGGACGCAGGATCCAGCAGCACCTCTAACAGCGGCACGTCCAAGTGAGGTGCCCGCGGGGACAGGAGGGCACATGGCTTTCACCCCGGTCAAGCTGAACGCCATGCGCCCTCTCTTAGCAGCCTACCCCAAGAAGCAGGCAGCAACATATCTAGCAGAGGGTTTCGAATTTGGGTTCTGCATCCCCATTCAGGACGAGAGGACAGCCACTACCACAGGCAACCTAAAATCAGTGGCACAGCTGCCTGAGGTACTGGCACGCAAAATTGTGAAAGAAATAGAGGCGGGGTGCGTAGCCAGCCGTTTCCAACAGCACCCCATACCTCACTTGAGGATTTCACCGTTGGGGGTAGTGCCAAAAAAGGCCCCGGGGGAATACCTCCTCATTCATCACCTTTCATACCCGAAAAGGGCCTCAGTCAATGATGCAATCCCGCAAGAGCTTTGCACGGTGAGATACACATCATTGGACTACGCTGTGTGCCTCTTGCAGAGTTGTGGTCAGGGGGCACTCATGGTGAAGTGTGACATCCAGTCGGCCTTTGGGCTGCTTCCGGTGCCCCCGGATGACCATTGCCTGTTGGGCTTCAAGTTTCAGGACAAGTGGTACTACGACATAGTGTTGCCCATGGGTTGTTCCGTCAGCGGCTCTGCGTTTGAGACCTTCAGCACATTCCTGGAATGGGCCCTACAGCACAGGGCGGTTCCCCCTTTGTCACTCACTACATGGATGACTTTGATGATGGGCCCTGCCGGGGGGGAGGAATGTGGGTTTTTGCTCTCTTCCTTCCAGGATCTTGCCAATGAGCTGGGGGTACCATTGGCACCTGACAAGACCGTAGGACCAACGACATCCCTGGTGTACCTGGGCATACAACTCGATTCCATATGAGAGATCTCCAGACTGCCTGACGACAAGATCGAGGGCCTACAGAAGCTACTAGACTGCATCCTGGGGAAAGAGAAAGCCACCTTGAAGGAAGTGCAATAACTGCTGGGGCATCTGAACTTTGCATGCTGGGTGGTGTCCCCCGGGAGGGCTTTCTGTGCACGTATTGCCAGAATCACGGGGGGGGGGCGGTCAGGGCTCTGTATCACCATATTCGCCTCACAAAGGGGGTAAAAGAGGACATGAGGGTGTGGTTAGCTTTCCTTGAGCACTACAATAGTGTCTCCAATTGGCAAGGGCACCTGGAGCTGGGGGGTGCCTTGCAGGTACACTCAGATGCAGCGGGCAGCCTGTGCATTGGGGTTTACTATGCAGGTCACTGGTGTGCTCAGCCTTGGCCGTCTGAGTGGACGACCAGGGGGGTGACCAGGGACCTCACCTTCCTGGAGTTTTTTTCCCATTTTGGTTGCCATCACCTTGTGGGGTGAGGAATTCAGGGACAAGAAGGTTTGTTTCTGGTGCGATAATCAGGCAGTGGTGAGGATCATCAACAGGCAGTCCTCCAGGTTGGAAAGGGTCATGCGGCTGGTGCGCAAATTCATGCTGGCCTGCCTGGAGGCCAACATCAGTTTCCAGGCTCAGCACATCCTGGGCGTGGATAATGAGATCGCAGATCCTTTATCTCAGTTTCAGGAGGACAGGTTCCAGCTGCTGGCACCAGAGGCCGACAAGGTGGTGGCCCCTTTCCCGGCAGACCTTTGGAGCCTTGGGAGCGAACCATGTTGAGAGGTGTAGCGGACTCCCTGGTGCCTTCCACGCAGGCATGCTATGGGAGAGCAGCTTCACAGTTCGCGGCCTTCCGGCAGAAGCACAGTTACAGGACGACGGGACCAGCATCAGAGCGAGAGGTGCTGCATTACCTGGCATCGCTAAAAGACAGGGGGCTGGCATCCAGGACCATAGCTGGCCAGGCGGCAGGTATTTCATTCTTCAGCAAAGCAGCGGGGCTGGGGGATCCCTGTGCCACCTTCCTGGTGACGAAGGTATTGGAGGGTTGGAAGAGTTCGATGCCGAGAACACCGGATTCTAGGCGGCCGGTGTCTCATGGGATGCTGGCACAGCTGGTCACACTGCTGCCTTCCATCTGCCACTCCAGCTACGAGGCTCTGTTGTTCGGGGCTGCCTACACGATCACATTCTTTGTGGCCTTGAGGGTAGGGGAGGCAGTGTGCGCCTCCAAAACAGACACGTCGGGCAGGGCGTTATAGCTGGGTGATGTCACCCTCAATGCAAATGACTTGGCCCTGTGCATCAGGCGCTCAAAGGCAGATCAGCATAGCCACGGGACCACCCTGCACCTGAGGAGGTTGGAGGGATACACACTTTGCCCGGTGGCGACCTGAAGGCTTACTTGGCAGTACGGGGCCATGACCAGGAACCACTGTTCCGGCATGTGAATGGGGTCCCGCTTACCAGATTTCAATTCGTGAGCGTCCTGAAGATGGCAATTCAGAGGTTGGGGCTGCCAGTGGAGGAATTCAGCAGCCACTCATTCAGGATTGGGGCCACAACCATGGCAGCAGAAGCTGGCCTATCCAAGGAGTCCATCATGTGTCTGGGGCGATGGCAATCCAGGGCATTTGCCAGCTACATAAGGCCCGGGAGGGTGCTGCCTGAGCAGAGGCAGGCCCCGGATGACCGGTAGGCCTGCCTGTTGATGAGACAATGGTTGGCGGAAGGCGGTTCACATGGGGAATGCCTTGGTGGCGGATGTATTGGGTCGTGATAAGGCAGGATAAAGGGGGGCCTCAATCAAGTACGAGTTCAAGTACAAGTTCAAATTCAAGTTCAAAAGGAGGCCCCTCCTCTTCCTTAATTGCTAACATGTCCTTGTTTACAGGGGAGGAGAGGGCGTCGGGCGGTCGGCCCGGCCATTGGCTCTCTCCTCTAGGTGTTTGGCTGGGATGGACCAGCCCGCCATTGGCCCACATGGATGGGCCTTGTGGATGTCACGACCCATACATTGCCGCCAACCATTTAGTTGCAAATTGCGGCCAATTTTATTGCCATATGATAACATATACCTCAACATGTATCTACCTCTATTTGTATTCATTTTACTAACATGTACCTAACCTATTTTTCTGAATATGTAAGCAATACAAAAGTTTAAGTAAGCATTGTGTGTCTGTGTATCATTCAGGAGGGCGGAGGGGCGGTACGGCCTGGGTCTGCACAGAAACTATTCCAGAACACGGCCTCACAGCCTAGAAAAAAACCAAGGAATATCTATGAAACTGATATATTTGTCCAGAGTGTTGGGCACTTGTCCCTTAAAAGTCTGAAGTCCTTTGTATTCAGCAATACTACAAGCAGAATTATGGTTGATAACTTCTTTTCTCCAATAGGTTCTCATCTTTCACAGTTGTACTGTAGATACAACACAGTCTCTCCATGTTGAGAATATTAATTAAATATGGTTGAAGCAGGTTGCATTGAATATTATTTGCTTTCTTCTTCTGGGTGTTTTTTTTTAAAAAAAAGAAATACCAGAATGCATGTTTTCCCCATAAATTTGGTAGAAAGACTATGAGTTCAAAAGTTCAAATGTGAGAGGAAACTAAATGGACAGAGTTATCCATCCTGCTTAGTGTTCTAAATTTTAAAGCCTTGTTACTGTACTAGTTATCTCTGTAAAAATCTGTTCTTGCAGTTTTGGCTTGCATTTGTATTAGTGTGCCACTTGTTACTTGTAAGCCATGTCAATATAGTGTTTTAGTGAATCAGGAAAGAAATGTATGTAAAGAAGTAATCAAATAAACAAGCTAAGTGTGCAAAATCCCAAAAGGGCTATTGGACATTGTTGGAATGGTATTTGGCACAGCAGGTAACTCGTTGTGCCAAAAAGGAACTGTAAAAGTATCTGTTCATTTTTGTAACATCAGAAGTAGGAAACTGTGTGTTTAAATAACTTTCAGCATATTTTTAAAGAAATGAACCAGAACAGAACTTCTTTTCAGAGTAAAGATCTGTTTTAGATGATCAACTCAATTCATCCAAAGGTATGTATCTGAGTCAGGCAGTGGGGGGAATATATATTCTGAATAGTAGCTGCATAGGCAATTTCTCAGGCAGACGTAGGTTAATGAGGCTGGATCTAGAAAGTGTTGGGCAGAGTCTGCGCTAAAATTTTATACCACTCTAGTGACTGAGTCACACATCTATGGGATGGCATTAATGGCCTTGGCCATCTAATTTATGTGAAGAAGTTTCAAAAGATCCCCATGCTTCAAAGAAAGACCTCTAGGCATGCATAATATACATTGAACCCATCAAATAAAGTGGGTTTCAGAGTGAGATTGTCCTCTTCTAATTTTTCACACTTGGCTCATATTCAAAGCAGTAACTTCAACACATTTAGGATGATGTGGTTGACAGGAAACTACTTAACAAAATGGTGCTCTTTTATTTAATCAAGAGAAAGTATGTAATTGAGAGATTGCTTAACAGTGCAGTCACTCAGAAGTAAGCCCCACTAGAATTTAATGGTGCTTACTCTCTAGCACAGGAGTGAACAATGCATAGTTCTTCAGATATCTTTAGACTCTGTCTCCCATCAGCCCCAGGCAGCATAGCCAATGAAGAGAGATGATCAGAATTCTAGTCCAATAAGATTAAGAGGATCACAGGTTGCCCTGTATACTTATAATTGCAGCCAAAGATGTCATATTTTGGTCTAAAGGTGATTGTTCCTTGTACAAGAGCAACAAAAAGTTAAATCTCCAGACAAGAATAAGGACTGTAGGTGGCTTGACTGCATTTGCGTGACTACATGGAAGTCACAAGGCCTCATGGCCTGTTGCTTTTCATGTTTAGTCAGAGGTGTATCCTACTGTTCTGAGTTACACTTTACTCCTGAGTACACAGACAGGGCTTGTCTAGACAGGAAATTTACCCCAGCTTTCTCCCTCATGTGGGAGCCCTGTAGTCCAAATGATGCAGGGCTCTTGCCCCGATTTGCCTCCAGACAGTCCTGAAAATATCCAAGGTGAAGCCAGGGGGAAGCCAGGGAAAACCCTTTAAAAATATTTCAAACTAACCCCTGGGAAAACCCATGTCATACAGGAAAACCCGGATGGGATCCACCATGGGAACACAGGTGGATACAGTCTGTACCTGCATGCCGTGCTGTATTGCGTGATGACGATGCTGCTGGTGTCACTCTGAAGCTGGGAAGGAGGCTCCTGAGCATGTGATCAAATCTCCCTGCATGTGACCAGCCCTGATCACATGCTTAGGGCCTCCTTCCTGGCTTTGGAGAGTGTGATGCGCAACAGCAGTGGAGGTGCCTGGAGATAGCACCCAGTGTGTGCATGCAGACTTCTGCCCATTTCATCACAGTAATGGGGGGGGGGTCAGGGCCAGTTCCGGGGTAAGAATACTGCAGCCATAAAGTGGCATATTCTGGCAAGGTAGACAAGCCCAGAGACTAAAATCTCATCTACCGTATAGAAATAATCCATTTTGACACCTTTTAAAATTTTGTACTTCTGTCCTATGGAATCCGTAGATTTGTAGATTTGCAAGGTCTTTAGCTTTCTCTGCCAAAGAGTGTTGGTGCCTCACCAAATAAATAAATACATACATACATACATAAATGCATAAAATTCCAGGATTCCATTATGTGGAATGGAGCCATGACCATTAAGTTGTTGTCAAACAGCATTATTTCTATAGTATAGAGGAGACCTTAGTCTCTCTGTAGTTTCTATTGTGTAGATGCACCTTAAGAAACTAGAAACAAGCAAAGGGTGTGATTGTGAAAACTTAGCTGATATTTTATCCATGGTGGCAGAACATGCAAGAAGTTGCATGCCAAAAATATGAGTGTTGGGTTGAAGATCAAAGATGAAAAGCAGTGCCAATATGCCTCTCATCTGAATCCAAGGTGCTGATGATAACATTCAAGACCTTAAATGGCCTGGAATATTGCTGCTGGAATGAAAACCTCTCCCTATATGCCCAAGATCTGAAGTCTTCTGCAGACCTTTTTGACCAAACAGAATAATACTATGGGAGGGTAGAAACAGAACTAGAAAGACCTTTTCTGGAGACTTCAAAAGTCTGCTGCCTATCACAAATTAGATGAACTGACTTCATCTATTAGACTTGCCAAGTAAGCAGTTGCACTTCTTGAGATGTCAAAAAACAGATATTAAGATTGACAGCTAATGATCTTTTATTTTCAGCTACCATTGTTCTGAAAATACTTGCTTTAAGGCTTTGATCCACTTCAAAGGGACTGTTTACATCAGTTCTACTTCAATAATTTTGTTGCTGCTAGCATCAGTTTTTAGATGCCGAACATATATTCTGAAGAAATAAAGATGTGGTATCTCTTGAATTCCTGCCATATGGAAAATATTGACAGATGTGTCACTTACTCCCACTGGCAATACATACCTTGCAGATTCACTCAATAATCACATTTTCACTTGAGCAGAATTTTAATATCATAACAAAAAGGAAGAACAAAAAAGGAAAAGAATGTTTCTCCCTACTATCAAGTCAGCCGAGGAATGTAGAACATGAGGAAAATATGAATAGGAGTCATGGATTTTGTCAAATTGCTTATCAGTATTCAGAGTAATAATACTCAAAGTGGTTAACAATTGAGGATCCTGTAGCATGTTAAAAATCAACAACTTTATTACATAAGCTTTTTGCTACTAATGTCCACACGTCCAGGTACATGAAGTGTTATCTTCCGTTGGCAGGTATATACAAAAGCAAGTTTGTAATTACACAGATGTGATGAAAAGCAAAAGTATATGACAATTCAATTAAGCTTATATTTATTCATAATAAGCATACTGTTAGTGAGAACTTCACTTTTGATGCCACTCATGGGTACATCTGAATTTCAACCTAGTGCCTTGGCAACAGTGTCTTTGTGTTCTAGAAAGTTGTGAATGCAAGAGGCTTAGAGACACTGGTTGCTACTCTCTTTCCTTCTCTTCATATTACTCTGAAACAGGTAGGATTGCCAGCTTGAAAACTAGTGAAGTCTCCTGTACCTTTAATGGTTGTGTAGAGGAGGGAATTTCTGTGAATTTTTGCTTGTCACACAACCAGTTCTACCTACCACTAAAAGTACAAGAGCCCTCTCCAGTTTTCATTCTGACAACTCTAGAAGTAGGAGTAGGAAATGTATGGTTTGCCAGATGAATGGTCTGAGTACAGTTCCCATCATCCTTCAGTACAATATTGGATATCTTGTCCAGCATAGATAGGAGTTGCAGTACACCATCTGGAAGGCCACACTCTATTTGTTCTGCTACTTGTGTGGCTAATCTTTCATTGCTGAAACTTAAGTTTTCCCTAGTACACCCAGACCTCCAAATATCACCCCACTATTGTCTAATGCACTCCTTATCTAGCAAGCAGCTGTTCCTCTTGCTCTGTCACTGCTATTAGGAATCTTAAGGGGGAAAAATATGGTAGTTCTGGGCTAAGTAGATTTGCCAGGTGAAGAAAACAGGATAAGGCTTCTGTACCTCTAATAGTTGTATAGAAGAGGGAATTTCAGCAGGTACTTGTGGAGAGCATGTGATGAGCATCTCATGGAGTGTTGATGAGTGAAGGGAAAGAAAGCATGAAGGATCCAATCTTGTGGCAGGAAACTGGTATGGGAGTGGTCTCCAAGAGTGAAAGGAGCTGTAGGACAGCTGACAGAGAGAGATGAAGATGTGATGTGATGAGGAGAGGGCTGGAATGTGTGTGTGGTTGTGAGTGCAGCTGAGGGATGGTATGTACAATAGGAATATCATTGAGAAAAATAGAGGCTAATTGGGCTACAGAACTGGAGGAAAGAAAGAACCTAATAATGTGGATTTGAGTCTGGCAGAATCTGAAATGATATGGTCACCACAGAGTGGGACTAGCAACCAGTTTGAATTTAACCAAGTTGAAGACAAAGTTCAAGGTATTTTTGTTATACTGTTTACACACACAACAACAACAATAACAATATTTATGTTTTGTTAATCAAATCCAGACTCCTCATGAATTATTTCCCTTACTAGTATGTATTTGACATGCTAACCCTGTGAGGAAACACACACCAATATAAATACTATCCATTGCAAGCAAAACCTCAGTCTAAGGAAGGGATAAGGGGGAAGTTTGACATAAAGGTGGCAACTGTGGAACTGTGGTCTCCACACTACTGTTTACCATGCATGCTTGACCTGCTGAAATTCCCTTTCTGCACAACCATTAAAGGTGCAGGAGCCCTGTCCTATTTTTTATTTGGTAATCCTAGGCCTTGCTACACTGGCCAGAATACTCTGCCTTCTGGTCAGAGTATTTTGGCCCCAGAGCTTCCCCCTCCCTGTTACCAAGATGAATAGGCAAAAATCCACATGCACACACCAGCCTGTATCAGCAGCTGCCTCCCTCACTGTCACACATCACACTTTCTGAGGCTGGGAAGGAAGCCCTCAGCATGTGATCAAGGCTAGTCATATGCAGGTGGCCTTGATCATATGCTGAGGGCCTCCTTTCCAGCTTCAGTGCAACATCAGTGGTAGCAATGGAGACATCTGGCTATAAAGGCTGGCTTTTTCAAGTACGGACCCTGTATCCCTGTGCCAGACCCATCTGGGTTTTCCCACATAATATGGGTTTTCCTGGGTGTTAATCTAAAATGTTTTAAATGGGTTTACCATGGCTTTACCCCAGCTCTGCCTCAGGCATTATCAGGACTGCCCAGAGATGAATCAGGGAAAGAGCCCTGTGTTGTCTAGACCGCAGGGTTCCAAAACAAGGGGAAACCATGGTAAACTGCCTGTCTAGACAAGCCCCTAGTGCTACGGATGGTGTATTAACCAAACTTTCCATTTTAAAAAGTCTGTGGTGTTTTTGTATTTTTAAAACTTTTTTTCAGCATTGTCATGCTTCCATGCTGGGAAATCTGTCTTCAAAAGCCATCTTTGGGACAACGGCAATTGAAATTCTCTAGAAAAAAAAGCTCATAAACACATATACATAAATATATAAATATAAACACATTGGTTACACTTCAAGAGTTAATATTTTTATGCACTCAATCATACCTTGTTATATTAAGAAACTCATGCATGTAATATTCCCATCCCAGTGCTCTTCAGATGTTTCAGGCTATGACTCCCATCACCCTAGCCAGTAGCTTTGCATTACAGTTCCATGATACTGTGCTGTATTCATGGAAGTGTGGCTCCAGAACAAAAATTATATTTTGGAATACCAACACAACAGGTACTTACAGGGATGTAGATAAAGGAAGGGAAATGAGAGCAATTCTCCCCACTCTCAGAATTCTGCCCTTCAATGAAATTTCCCTACACTCCCCAAATTATTAGCATTGCAGTAATGTAAAACTCCAGCTCAGCATTTTGAAGTAGAATTGAGGCATCCTAAGATGAGGGACCAACAAAGTTACCAAGGGAATCCAAATATCAGAATTCTAGGTGCAAGTGATTTTCAGTGTGTCATACTGCAATTTTAGAAATTTGAGGGCTGAAGGAAAAATTAATTGGGAGGATGAATTCTCATTTGAATAGGCAATGGCAAAAATTCTCCCCAGCCCTTTAGATACACCTCTGGTGCCATACAGACTATAGAGATGCTACAGTTCTACCAGTAGATCCAGCTTCTACCTTCTTCCAGCCCTGCCCTGTGGCTAGCAGAAAAAACAATTATGCAAAATAAACTAAATGGTGCAAGTCAGGTGTCAGGATTCAGATTTCTTGGCACAGAATTTGGGCTATCTTGATACAGATGACAGACTGTTGTTTTTTTTAATCAATACCACAGGTTAAAACCATATGAGTTTAATTACTCTTCAGTTTGTCCTATGGATCTATTCATTCCCCAGCTCTAGAGGCACATGGGAAGATTGTCATGGGAATATATAAATGTTACACATTTTAATCACTCAGTAGGTGAGATATAATAGTTAAAAAGTGTGTCATTGTGGTGTGGAACTTTAAATTAAATTTCATGCTTTTCCTTCTGCTAGTTCGGCCAAGGAACAACTATGTCTAATAGGAATTTATTCAGGAAGATATAATTCTCACCTGCACATTTTATTACCTACAATTTCACTCTGACATCTAGGTGGGAAAAAAGTTGTCTGAGCTGTTCTGTGGCTGCTTGATTACTTTCCTGATCTTCTAGGATTTCAGTCTGATATTTTATTTAATGAGAAGCCTGCATCTATATAGAACATTTATTATTATTATTATCATCTCCATGGTTTATAGAGTCATTTATTTTTCCCCTGGCCCCAAAGTCTATATCTTTCTAGTGTCTTCAGAACCAGACCCTTTAATAGATTGGTTTATAATAAATTTGCTGAAAATACATAATGTTGTACCTTGAGTTTAAATGATTTGGTTGGGAAATTAAGTTGTGAGGAGGAGACAAAACATGGAGATAGAAAATGAGTGCCAGTAATTTGAGACATCCAGATTTTAAAAAATATCTTGAAGTTCTATGCAGATTGCAAGAAAAAGAATTATTTAAATGAAAAACCATGAGATGAATCTGATTGAAATCAGATTTAAATGCCCACATTGGGCCAAATAAGGAGTGCCTTAGGAGCAACCTCAATATGTATAATTTCCAGTCTCAAATTTAACCCTTAAATACAGGTAGAGAATCAAAGATTGAAAGCACAGCATGTGACCAAAGGTTCATATTTATTCCTGAAACAACCTCGGGTACTCTCTAGCTAAAAAGGAAGTGCACAGCTCAGGTTTATCTAGGGCTGCCTCCTAAGAAATATGGTGCATACTCTACAAGCTAGTTCATCCTTATTTAGGCAGGCCCAAGTGGTTTCTTTGGCACAAATATCCTTTCAGCCAACCTTCCCCCACCCTCACTTCATGGGCTTGAATTCCCAGTTACTTCTTCCCATATAGCAGAGCCAGTGTGGTTTAGTGTTTGAGTGTTGAAGGAAGAATCTGGGAAAGTAAGGTTCAAATTGCCACTCAGACATTAAAAACTCACTGGGTGACCTTGATCAAGACACACTGTCTCAGCCTAAAAAAAGGCAATGACAAACCTCTTCTGAATAAATATCACTAGAAAACCCTATGACAGGATTGTCATATAATGGAGTCAATTTGAAAGCACATGGAAACAACAAGAGTCAACGGATCAAGGAGCAGTACTAGTGGCAGCTAGTGACATGCAGACAAGAGTGAGTTGGCAAGGGATTGCATTCCGTATCACCAAGGCAGGCAAACGTGAGTCCCAGGATTTTGGGCTGGTCCCCGGTCCTGGGGTGGTGGGCCTGGGGGGGACCCCCTGTGGGGGGTGCAGCCCACTCCTTCCTGTGTTAAGGGCTGGGGAATATGCACCATCGGGACATGTAGGTCCCAGGCCCATGCGGATCAGCTATCATTGGTCTGTAAGGGTGGGCATAAGCCTTATAGCAGCTCATGTTCAGCCTGTGTGGTGTTGGATTCCAGCCCATTTCTCCCTGGTTTGACTGGGCTAGGCAGTGGAGTCAGGACCTCTCTTATCCTAAGATTATACGAGGCTTAGGGAGACACGTGGTCTAGCTGTGGCATCGGTCGGGCCCAGCACGTCCTTGTGGGTACAAGGCCTGGTAGCAGAGGGTGGTGGAACTGGGGCCAGGGTGGCCTACCACATGGTGAGGTCTTACCAGGCCCTGCACCATTGACCAGTCCAGGTGAAAGGGGCCTAGTCAGCCCAGCAGGCCTGGTAGGCTTAGCATGTGTGCGGCCTTGTCAGGCTTTTCATGGGTGAGCAGTGTATTTGAATCGAGCCTAGCTGGCCCAGCAGGCCCGGTAGGCCTAGCATGTGGTGCAGCCTTGTCATGCCTGGGCCATTGAGTCATCCAATTGAATTGGGTCTAGTTGGCCTGGCAGGCTTGATAGGCCTAGCACATGATGCAGCCTAGGCGGGCCTGGTGCCATTAAGGCAATCACTTTTACTCCTTTTTCCTTTGGACCTGATTTGCCTGGGATAGCCCATGGTGGGCTCAAGCCTGGCAGGCCAGGGCCTTGTGCGGTGAGGCCTATAGGGCCTTCATTAACAGGCCTATGCTAGCTAACAACAACGACAACAACAACATTGCTGATATATTTGGATATGGCTTACTCCAGTGTTAACTTCCCCTTGGTCTGAAGGACCACCAGTATCCACAGAGGGGGAATTGCAGTGAATTGAGCAGCCTAGGTGCTCGGACACCAAGCTACCTCATTGGGCTTATAAATATCAATTCAAATAACAAGCTAGACATCTGGTATGGCACCCAAGAAAGGTAATGGTGGGCCTAAGGGGAAGGAGGCTTTACCCAAGCAACTATCTGTCTCAGATTCACCCTCCTCCAGTGAGGAGGAGGAACAGATACCATGGCAGGTGATCCTTAATAGGATACAAAACCTGGAAAGGATTCAAGGTGTTGTGGGTTCGGGTCCAGTGCATAGACCAAGGCGTCAGGGGAAAGAGCGTAAGGTTCCTAACCAGATTTTGGCCTGCCTAGATGCCTTGGAGAAGAGCATCCATAATGCTGGATCCAGGCCGGTGGAAGGCAATTCCAACAGGGACGTGCCACCTGGCAAGATACTGGACCAGCCAATGGATGCAGCAGTTGATGTAACAACTCCCCCTGTTGGTCCTATGTAGCCGTGGGGTGGTTGGCCACCACCAACAAATGCTGGCACATCAAACGCTGTAGGATCACAGGCAGCACATCCTAAGGCCCAACATGTCCTTTAGACTGGTCTCCCTGCAATGGTCTGCTTTGTCGCTATGTGTAGATGGAATGTTTTGGGGTGCCCAAGGGGGAGAGCAAGCATTACGAGGGACATCCCAGGGAACATGATATGAGGCTGTGGCTTACATATCCATCCCTTTTGGGCAAATGTTCCTTCCCTTAGGGAACCACTTATTACAGTCCACTAGATTCTGAAAGGGGAATATTTAGATGTATTCCCCCCTTCTGTACAGGGACATAGAAAAGGACAGGAAAGAGTTCGATGAGAGTGAAAAGGAGAAATTAAATAAAAGGAAGGTAGAGAGAAACTGGATGAATTGGCTCTTGGGTTGTTTTTTGTTTTTAAATTTTAGCTGGCATGATAGCAAGGCCCAACCTATGCAGGTCATGCCCCTTTTTCAATACATGGGTATTATTCATAGATTTCTCCAGACTGGCATGGCTTCTGTATGATGAAGCCTTTCACATGTGGACAATGATTTACCCAACCCTTCACTGGGGTATGATGCATCCCCAATTGTGGATGCAGTTAATGTCCCTGGTCCAGCCAATCCAGGGTGAGTGGACCCATAGATGTCATTTGGTCCAGAGTACAGCTGGCAGTTCCACCAAGGCCCCTGCTAACATTAGTCAGAATCAGAAAGTATTATGCTGGGAGTTCAGCTTCCATGGCATCTGTAATTGGAAGCCTTGCAAATATAGCCATAAGTGCTCTATTTGTGGGGCTTCTCATTCATTTTGGAATGGCAGTAGAGGCAAAGGACAATGGAGGGGGCAGAGGTAGAGGTGGAGAAGCTGCCAACCAACCTCAAAAAGGGTCCCAGCCCAATTAGACTGGAGGTGTTGGAAAGGTGGCTGAAGCTTTACCCTGATAGGAAAGTGGCCACCTATTTGTCTTGGGGGTTTCAGTTTGGTTATAGGATCCATTTTCCAGGAATCAGGCACCCTATGTGGCACGTAACCTACAGTCATTATCTACAGGGTACTGAGGCTTTAGTTTTGGGGGGAAATCCATAAAGAAGTTTTAAAGGGATGGGTGCTTGGCCCCTTTTCAAAGCCAGTGGTGCCTAACCTTAGAGTGTCACCATTAGACATAGTTCCTAAGAAGATGCTGGGTGAATTCAAGCTTATTCACCATCTGTCATATCTGAGGGAGGAAGCAGTCAATGACTCAATCCCACCTGAGCTGTGTACAGTAAAATGCACATCATTTGATGCGGCTATCAAGGAGGTTCATCAGCATGAGCTTGGAGCTGAACTGGCAAAATATGATATTAAATCAGCATTCTGTCTGCTTCCACTCCATCTTGACAACTTTGTGCTATTAGGATTTCAGTTTAAGGGGCAATTCTATATGGATTGCACCCTCCCCGTGAGCTGTTCAGTCTCATGTAATGCTTTTGAGATGTTTAGCACCTTTTTGGAATGGGTATTAAAGGTTAGGATGGGACAGGATGGTGTGGCCCACTATTTGGATGGTTTTTTGTTCATTGGGCAGTGCAAATCTGGGAAATGCAGCTATTTGCTGCACAGTTCAAATGGATGTCAGAGGAGCTGGGTGTTCCTCTGGCACCTGAAAAGACTGAGGGTCCCACTCAGCAATTAAGCTTTTGGGGCATAGAAATTGACACAATTAATCAGCAGTGTAGGTTATCAGAGGCCAAGGTTGAGGAGCTGAGGTAAAGGGTGACCCAGTTCAGATTTAGGCATAAGGCCACTCTCAGGGAATTTCAGGTTCTAATTTAACTTTTGTTCCTCACAATCATCTGTAAGGTGATTGCCCCAGGGTGGGCGTTCCTCCTTCGGTTATGCAACGCCATTAAAGGGACAGGATTGCCACATTATAAAATTTGAATTACATCAGTGATATGTGATGACTTTGGTGTTTGGCAGGACTATTTGATGCATTTTAATGGCATCTGACTTTGGTGGGAGGAAAGGAAGGTCCAGGGCGCACTCCAGACTGCCTCATATGCTGCAGGGTCAATTGGATTTGGGGACTATTTTGGTGGATGCTTGTGCACCAGCAGATAGCCACATGAATGGGTGGGTTCAAACATCACTACAGATTTAACCTTCTTGGAATTTTTTTCCAATTGTAGTTACATCCACCATCTGAGCTGAGGAGTTGTTCAATTCATCAGTACATTTTTGGTGCAACAGTTTAGCAATGGTCCAGGTAATAAATACACTGACCTCCAAATCCCCATGAGTAATGAGGCCCATGTGGGCCTTTACATTACAGTTCCTTAGGTATAACATCCTGTTTGTCACACGGCATTTAGTGGGCATTAACAATGGATTGCTGATGCTTTTACCCACATGCAGATGGAGTGCTTCAGAGAGATGGCTCCGGATGCAGCACCAGAGGGTGATCAGATGGGTAGGCCTATGGCAGCTTGGGAAGCTGAGGTGTAGTGGGGGCCCTAGGTGTGTCGTCAATAGCACCCAGTACAAAGAAAGGCTATGCTAGGGTACTGCAGGAATTTTTCCAGTTTTGGGATTAGGATTGTTACCAACAGGGCGTTCCCGTTCCAGTGACACAGATACTGCAATTCTCTGTTTCTTTATATCGCAGGGGTTTAGCCTCAACCTATTAGGATCAGGCTGTCAGCTATAGCCTTTTAGTGAAAGGTGCAAGGGGTGGCAGACAATACAGGGACTTCCGTATATGGAACGCCTTAGAGGGATGGACTAGAGAACAGGGCAGGAAAGCAGATACTAGAGGCCCACTCTCACCTGACATATTGAAAGGTCTACTGGAGGTATGGGCAGATATTTGCATACCACCCTACGCGGCACTGCTTTTTCATGAGGTGGGCCTCACAGCATTTTTTGGAGTTCTGCGGGTTAGTGAGCTGGTGAGAACCTCAAAGGCAGATGGTTCAGGCAGATCATTGGAATTCAGGGATGTCTCCGTGGGAGATCATGAGGGTAATCTCACACTCCATTTCTCTAAAACTGATCAAAGGGGGGTGGGGAAATGCTGCAGGCTTTTGAAATGTAATGATTCAGACATCTGTCCAGTCTTGGCCTTGCAGCACTACTTACGGGCCCAGGGGGAAAAGCATGGTCCTTTATTGATACATGCAGATTTCCCCCCTCTGACTAGGTACCAATTTTTGATGGTGACGGCCAGGGCCCTAAGCAAGCTGGGTCTGTCGGGCGTTGCTTTGGCATGCATTCTTTCCATATAGGGGCAGCATCCACGATGGCAGCAATGGGCATGCTGCCAGCAGCAATACAGAAGATTGGATGCTGGTGGTCCTCTTCATACAGAAGATATGTCCAACCACTCTGTTATTAACTTGTTGCCTTCACATTTTGTCTTACAGGCTTTAGACTGCTGACAATGAGATGCCAGGTGCTGATCTGTGGCCAGAGTATGGTATATTGGGCAGCACAGAAGGCCCAGCTATGCCACTTTGGACATCACTTCAGTTTGGGAGAGGGGTTAAGGATAGAGTGGTTGGGGAGAAGAAACCTTCGCTGGCATGGCCTTATGCCATCCCTATTTGGGGAGCACCAAGAACCTCTGCCAGATATTGTCATTCTCCACTTGGGTGGGAATGATTTGGACCTTTTAAAAGGTAAGGCATTGGTGATACAGGTGACACATGATATGGAGGTGATCAGGTCACGTTGGCCTGCAGTCACAATCATGTGGTCGGCCATTCTGCCCAAGCAGCTGTGGCGAGGTGATGGGGATCCCCATTTAATTGATAGGGCCGGACACAGGGTAAATAGGGAAATTAGGAATACCCTTGAGAAGGGACTTGGGGTTTATTTGCCACACCCAGATATAGTCTTTGAGAGGCCCGAGCTCTACAGAGCTGATGGGGTTCATCTCTCAGATGCCGGAAATGTATTATTCCTGGGGATTTTCAGTGGGGGCTGAGGGACCTCTTGGACAAGCTAGTGAGGGCTAGGTACTAAGTGGACACTTGCCTCTTATTCATGGTGGGAAAGGGGGAGGCATAGATTCCGGTGTGCTCCTATGGCATTGATTTTGGTGAAGGGACGGTCTCTGGAACAACCACTTAGGTCGTGTGACCTGCGGAAACAGAAGGAGACCTACCATGGGATTGGACTGAAGGATAATCCTCTCAACTTAATCTGTGTGGATTTGGTGGGGGACTTTTGGGTTCACCTTCCTGATGTGGGCTGGCTGGAGAGCAACTCCAGTCATTGGGGTTCCTTTACAGGGCTCAGGGCCCAGGTTTGCCTGGGGAAGCTGGGGTGGGGGAATAAATCTAGGATAGATGAACTGCCCCAGCTGCTCCCACACTAGGTTGCCCCCCCATTGAAAATTTAGGGGGTCTTGAATAGGTAGGGTTAAATAAAGACCCTTTCATTTCACCCCATTTCTTGTGTGTGGTCTCGTTATTTCCTTGAGTCGATCTATAAATGTTGATAGTTATAGAAAGACTTAGACAGGCTGAAGGCTCTTTCTTTCTTTCTTTCTTTCTTTCTTTCTTTCTTTCTTTCTTTTTGCCTTTATGTGCCACAGATCTTATACCAACCTGGTCCACAGGATGGAAATAACATTGAAACTAGCCCCCACCCCACCCCATAAATAAAGCAGCACTATATTACATTATGTAATATGTGATATGTCAAGGAATAGCTTTATTGTTCTAGGTTGGGTGCTATATTTTGTGCATAATTTTTAAAGAAACAATGGTAACATGTGTAATTACTCTGTGGTTGGTGTTTCATAGATTTAATAGTATACTTTGAAACCATTTCTGATCATTCAGCCATCTATTAACAATAAGATAAAATAAGGTAAATAAAGAAGAATCTATTTGGGAGAAAGAAAATGTGAACAATTAAGTGTACCTACTTGGTACAATAGTCCTTAACCATGTTCAGAGATACATGATGCAGTCACTTGGTGGCAGGTAAAGATGTGTATCTGGTTGGTGGCCTATGAAAAGACCAATAAAATCTGTTCTCCAGTTAGGTGATGGGTGACTTTGTACAAGTGGACTATTACAAATCTTGCCAAATTGGCTGAAAAAAGAAGACCAGTAAAACTTCTTGTTAATTGGCTGATAACATAAGATCAGTGAACAGTCGATTCTGGAAGGCAGAGATGAACAGATAGGAGGAGCATGAAGTAGTATAAAAACAGGTCTAAAAAAGAGAGAATGTAAATAGTTTGCATCCACTTCCACTGTTGCAGCTTGGGCAGTGTCTAACAGCTGCCCACTATGCTGTTTCTCAGATACTATATATATACTGTTTGGAAACTCCTATTAGTTTTAAATGTTTCATTGAGAGTGCTGCTGGGGATCAAGTGGAAGAAACATATCCTGTCAACTTTAGCATGGTTCCACTAGCTTCCCAGTCTTTGGACCTTTTCAGACATGGCAAAAATCACAGGATTATGATGTTCTGGTAACATGAATGGCCACAGCTATTGCAGGATGTTGTCGTCAGCTCATTGCTACCCCATGCCCCAGCAGCAAATAAGGCATTGCTTTTAATTGATAGGATAAGACATCAATAGATAGCCAATATCACTTCTTTCATGGTATTGAGGGCATGCGAAAGTACATCCCATTGTAATGGCCAGATTACAGTGTGAATGGGCAGTCCCCAGTGAGAAAATGTCTGTGTATGAATGTGAAAACGAAGCCTAGGACAATCTTTTTATGAACCATCCCATCAAGTTTGCACATTTTTAGGTTTTTTTCCAGTGCTTGTGTGTTCATTAACTTTGTTAATTTAGGATTTTTTTAAAAAAGTTTTAAGCTGAAATCTTGCCCATGCAAAATCACAGAAGTAAACTCCCATTCTTAAAGCACTAGCAGTCATCATGCAATAATTCCATGGCATTTCTTTCACATGATTACAGCTATGTGTGATAATAAGCGTTATAATGCCATGATGTTCCCACTATCTTCATTCGCGGAATTACAACATTTTTAGATGCTAGTCTGATAAAGTCCTTTGTCTAAGCACAATGTGAAGTACTCATTTTAAAGTTCTAAATGGCATGGGACCCAGGTACCCAACGCAAAAGGATTTCTTTCCATGACCATGAAATGACAGGTATTACAATATACAGCACAACCTTTTCGGTTGTGGCACCCTGGAAGTATATCAGTTTTCTGTTTGCTGCTGTCCACAAGCACATCCACATTTGAAACTATTCTAGATAAACACCAGCAATCATTTATCAAGTGGTCACTGATAAAATGTGCATGGGTGGCTGATTAGCCCTCTTTTATGAAGTGCTGAGTGGAATTTAACTTTTGTTCCTCACAATATCAGAAAATCTGAGCAAGAAGGGGAGTGGTAAAATAATCTGCTCAGTGTGGGCAAAAGCGAAACTGAACAATCCTACCTTCCCTACTTGAAGAAAGTTGTTAGAGGATTGCTGGTTTTCTGGTATTGTATTGCTACTATTCTCTCACCCCCTCCATCTTTTAGAATAACCCAGTTTTTGAATCTCAAATGTAATGTTCTGCACTTTAAGAAAAGAAAAAGTTTTCATGATTCTCATAGGACCTACCTGAACTCTTCCAGGAAGAATATTTTATTTCTACTTGTTCATAATTTACTTTTATGAGTGTAATGACAAGTAACATAAAGTGAAACTTTTGTAGGAAATCGTTAGTAAAGATCTCTATAAAATGTCTTCCCATAAACATTATCTCATCAGTCAGTCACTAAGGAAACAGCTCTCCCTCTCATGCATTCTTTCGCTTGCAATCCTAAAATATTCTGTCTGACAATGAGTCCTACTGAAGTAAATTGAACTTACACCTGAGTGATCAAATGTCAAATCAGACCAAGGAGATTTTCAGATGTCCTTTATATCCCACCACAGGGCCACCTGGGGATTGCAAAAGGGCTTCCCTTTCAGATGATGTCATTTTTTCTTGTCCGGCTCCCGTTCCCCCTCCGTTCTGCGAGTGGTTCTTTTTATTGATGGCTTAAGCCATCAATAGATCATCTGTTCTGTTTTTGTTAAGTTATTACAGGTAAGTGAAAAGGAGCCCCATTCCTGGGGCATGATCTGAGAGGTCCGTTCCGAACACTTCCGGGTTCGATTGGGATGAAGAGGTAAGTGACACCTTTTTTTTTATCCCTCCCCGGGTTACTTGTTAAATTAAAATGTGTTTTGCAGTTTGGTTTTTGTTTTCAATCTTTCTTTTACTTTTTATTTTTAAATTTCCTGCGTGATCATTCTCTTGCGAGAATGGGTGGGATTTGCTTTACGGGTCATGAATGCAGCTTTGTGACAGCTGCATTCACTCCTGGCCAGCCGAGGGGTGGGGAAGCAGTTCTCATGTGGGGATAAAGGTAAGTTTTTTGTTTTAAACTTTAACAGGTATGGGAGTGGGGCATGTGGGGGGTACCAGGATAGGGATAGGTTTTAACGGCTTGTCTGATAATCTTCCAAGTTAGGTTCAGCAGCTTGGTGTTATGATCTTTATCTGATGATGATGATAACCTAAGGTGGAGTAAACACCTTTAAAAACACAATACAGTTTTTAAAAAATTCAATATAAAAGTTAAAATACAGTTAGTCAAACTTTGATTTAGTAACATATGGGCTAGACAATGCAACTGTTAGCTGGACTTGTAATTGGTTGACTGACTGAACCCAAAGGGTAGCCACCAATGGCTCCTCTTCATCCTGGGGAGAAGTGACTAATGGAGTGCCACAGGATTCTGTATTGGGCCCAGTGTGATTCAACATCTTCATCAATGACTTGGATGAGGGAATAGAGGACATGCTTATGAAGTTTGCAGATGACACCAAATTAGGAGGTGTAGCTAATACCCCAGAGGATAGAGTCAGAATTCAAAATGACCTTAACAGATTAGAAACCTGGGCCAAAACTAACAAAATGAATTTCAACAGGGAAAACTGTAGGATACTACACTTGGACAGTAAAAATGAAATGCACAGGTATAGGATGGGTGACGCCTGGCCTGATAGCAGTGCATGCAAAAGGAATCTAGGAGTCTTATTGGACCACAAGCTGACCATGAGTCAGCAGTGTGATGTGGCAGCTAAAAAAGCCAGTGCAATTCTAGGCTGCATCTATAGGAGTATAGTGTCTAGATTAAAGGAAGTAATAGTGCCACTCTATTCTGCTTTAGTCAGACCTCACCTCGAATATTGTGTCCAGTTCTGGGCACCACAATTCAAGGATATTGAGAAGCTGGAACATGTCCAGAGGAAGGCAACCAAAATTGTGGGAGATCTGGAAGCCATGCCCTATGAGGAGTGGCTTAGGGAGCTGGGTATGTTTAGCCTGCAGAAGAGATGGTTGAGAGGTGACATGATAGCTGTGTTTAAATATATGAAGGGATGTCATCCTGATGATGGAGTGAGCTTGTTTTCTTCAGCCACCGATACAAGGACACGGAGCAATGGGTCCAAACTACAGGAAAAAAAGTTCCACCTAAACATTAGGAAGAACTTCCTGACAGTAAGAGCTGTTTGGAAGTGGAATACACTGCCTTAGAGTGTGGAGAGTCTCCTTCTTTGGAGGTTTTTAAATAGAGGCTGAATGGCCATCTGTCAGGAGTGCTTTGCTTGTGTATTCCTGCATGGCAGCAGTTGGACTAGATGGCCTTTGTGGTCTCTTCCGACTCTATGATTCTATGATTTAAAGCACAAGTTAAAACATACATATTAAATAATATTAAAAGGCATTTAAAAAGATTAAAATATAAATGTTCTACACCCTCTCTGCATTAAAATTCTATGTGCCATTATCAAATGCCTCCTTAAATAAAAATGCAACCTGCCAGCAAAAAGAGAGAGGCGAGGGGGCCAACCAGATATCCCATGGAAGGGTGTTCCAGAGCCTGGAATTCAATGGCAACAACTTCCAAGTAAGAATGCTGGCATTCATGGCCAAATTATTTACCTACCTGAGCCAGTACAGAGAGAGACATCTCTGATATACGGATGTGATTTCTCACTAATTTCCTTTGGTAAGGAAAAGTGGGCGGGGGGGGGGCGGAGTGGCTCTGGTTCAAAGAAAAAATCTAACCTTGACCAGGAAGCCCATCCGGAACACAGTCCACATCGAGTGTATGTACCTAAGCCTGAGGTCCAGGGATAGCTTACGGATTCTGTTAGTGTACCGGCCACCCCGTTGTCTAACAGACTCCCTAACCGAGCTAACACAGCTGGTCTCAGAGTTGCTGCTGGAGTCACCAAGACTTTTAGTTCTTGGCGACATCAACATCCCACTCGAGACCAACTTGCTAAATCTAACTGGAGCAGCTCGGAAGTTCATGGAATCCATGAAAAACATGGGCCTATCCCAATTGGTTGTCAGGCCTACACACAGTGCAGGTCATACCCTCGATGCGGCCTTTAATACGGAACAGGAATATCCGTGGGCGGAGGTTGTTAAAACCTCTGCATTGTCATGGACGGATCATTTCCTGGTCAAGATGGAGCTAAGAGCCACTGTCTGCCCCACCGGGGGTGGTGGACCTATTAGAATGGTCCGCCCTCGAAGGCTAATGGAACCAATTGGATTCCAGAAAGCCTTGGAGGGTTTAATGGTTGGTAACGCCAGTGATTCTGTTGAAGCTTTGGTTAATATTTGGAACACCGACCTCACCAAGGCTATCGACACAATCGCTCCCAAACGTTCTTTCCAGCCTGCTCCTAACCATAAGCCCTGGTATTCAGAGGAGCTTAGGAAGATCAAGCGGGCTGGACAATGACTAGAGCACACCTGGCAGAAGACTCGACTCTTATCCGACAAGACTCGTCATAGGAATTTCTTTGATTCTTATTGAGAGGTGATACATGCAGCACAGAAGTCTTTCTCCTCTGCACGTCTTGCGTCTGCAGAGTCCCGTCCAGCAGAACTGTTTAGGGTGGTGGGGGAGCTGACGCAGATTCCACCTGCTCAGAACCCCTTACACAACCCAACAACGACCTGCTGTGATGCGTTTAACATCCACTTTGCAGATAAAACCTCTCGGATAATAGCCAACTTAGATGCCAGTGTTATGACAGAATGTATAGACGAGCTGTCCAGCAACTCCGTTGATGAAATTTTATTGGATCAGCTTCAATCTGTGAGTACCGATGACGTGGACAAGCTCCTTGGTAGAGTGAGGAAGATGACCTGTCCCCTCAGTCCCTGTCCATCTTGGCTGGCCACCCAAGGGGGCGATGCTTCGAGAGTACTCCTTAGAGATATTATCAATGCGTCCTTCAGGGAGGGATCCGTTCCACCCTGTCTGAAGGAAGCGGTGTTTAAGCCGCTCCTGAAAAAGCCTTCCCTGGACGCCTTGGACAGGAACAACTATAGGCCAGTCTCCTTGCTGCCTTTTCTAAGCAAGGTGATTTGAGAGGGCGTTTGCTTCCCAACTCCAAGCTGTCTTGGATGATACCGATTATCTAGATCCATTTCAAACTGGTTGTAGGATGGGCTATGGAGTGGAGACTGCCATGGTTGCTCTGGATGATGACCTCCGCTTGGGTATCGACAGGGGTAGTGTGACCCTGTTGGTGCTCTTGGACCTCTCAGCGGCTTTTGATACAATAGATCATTCCATCCTCCTGGATCGCCTGAGGGAGTTAGGAATTGGAGGCACTGCTTTGCAGTGGTTCCATTCCTTCCTCTCAGGCAGATACCAGAGGGTGAGGCTCGGGGACAGTTGCTCTACCAGAATAGAGCTTAACTGTGGCATTCCTCAGGGTGCCATCCTGTCCCCGATGCTATTTAACATCTATATGAAGCTGCTGGGAGAGATCATTCGGAGGCATGGAGTGTGGTGTCATCAGTATGCTGATGACACCCAGCTATACTTCTCCATGTCTTGGTCATCAGCTTCGACTTCAGATGGTGTCTCTCCTCTCAATAATTGTCTTAAAGCAGTAATGGACTGGATGAGGAAAAACAAATTGAGACTGAATCCAGACCAAACGGAGGTACTAACAGTTACAGGCCCAAAACCAGGTCTGGGAATACAACTTCCAATCCTGGATGGAACTACACTCTCCTCCAAGGACTGTGTTCACAGTCTGGGGGTGCTCCTGGACCCGACACTCCAGATGTCTAATCAGGTAAATGCGACGGTCAGGAGTGCCTGCTATCAACTTCGGCTGATACGCCAACTGCGCCCTTTCCTGGAAACCAGGGACCTCGAAACTGTGGTACATGCACTGGTAACCTCCCGTCTGGATTTCTGTAATGTGCTCTACATGGGGCTACCCTTGTGTTTGACTCGGAAACTTCAACTAGTTCAGAACATGGCAGCCAGGTTGATTTCTGGTATTTCTAGAAGAAAGCATATAACACCTGTGCTAAAAGCTCTCCACTGGCTGCCTATTAGTTTCCGGGCACAGTACAAGGTGTTGGTTATAACCTTTAAAGCCCTACATGGCTTGGGTCCAACTTATCTCTGGGACCGCCTCCTTCCGTACGACCCTCCCCACGCACTTCGGTCCTCTGGGAGGAATCTGTTACAGCCTATGAAAACAAGGCTTTCAGTGAACTCCCAGAGGGCCTTCTCTGCTGCCGCTCCCAGATTATGGAATGGCCTGCCGGACGAGATCCGTCTTATTACCACCTTAGACAGCTTTAAAAAAGCTGTCAAGACGGATCTTTTCCGGCAGGCCTTTCCTGAATAACTATCCCGGCCCAAGACTCGGCTGTCCTTTTTGAGCTGCAATCAGATTTTTTTAACTATTGTATGTTTTAATTTTTTTTCTTTCTAATTTATATATTTTTAATTACTGTACGTTTTTAATCTTTTATAATTTAATATTTTTTTAATGGGTGGGTGGGCTAGGGTATTGTGTCTATGGGCTTTCTATGGAGTTTTTATATTGTAAGCTGCCCCGATTGCGTTGTAGAGGGGCAGGATAGAAATAAAAATGTATTATTATTATTATTATTATTATTATTATTATATTTGTGAAGGCAGCAACAGCAATTTTAGTCATTTTCTTCCCAATGTGAGAAAATATTCAAAACTCTGCAGTTTTTGCAGATTATTCACATTTCAAGCCTTATTTTCAGCAAAATTTGCATGTGGTTGTTTTGCCTGGGAAATAGTTGGCATTTTTTTGAACTAAAAAAAAAAAAAAATTCTGGCCAAAACAACCACACGTGAATTTGGTGAAGAATAAGTTGCAACTATAGCATTTTCTGCACAGGGATCAGCATTTTCTCTTCAGAAAATATTATTTATATGCAGAAAATGCTGCTTCTTGCACAGAAAATGTTGATCCCTGCACAAAAAATGCTGTTTTCTGTGCAAAACAATCACATTGGAATTTTACATAGAATGGGTCCTGAATTCTGAAGATCATCATCAGTCCAGGATCCTTCTCATCAGGGTTTCTCAGCTTTCAAGAAACATGTTTTTTTGGGTTCCCCCCCCCAAATTTTAGCAATTTTTCCCCTGTCCCTCTCCTGTCACTTTATAACTCAGGGAACATACTGCCCCAACCCAGCCAAGTTATTGTAGCATGTGAAAAGTTTGGTTTTTTCTGAAGGACTCAGTTTTGATAATTTAAATCACAATTAAATAATTAGTGAGGAAGATTCAGATCAGAGGTGCTTTTACTTGCTTTTCCTCCAATATTCTATCCTATGCCAGAGATATCCCCGTACAGTTTACATGGGACAAACAGGGCAGCCTCTACACAAGAGAATTAATGGACACAAATATGACATTAGAAATGGCAATACCCAAAAACCAGTTGTAGAACATTTCAATGTTCGTTGACACATAGTAAGTGATTTACAGGTTGTGCTCCTTGAATAAAGAAATTACAAAGGAAAATTAGAAAGAGAAACTGCTGAATTGAATTCTATTCACAAATTCCAGTCAGTTAGCAGAGATATGAGCAAAGACAATGGATTCATATCACACTACATATATTAATAAAACAGTCCTCACTACTACACATATAACAAAAGGAACTTTCTCAGGGAGAGTTTTAAATCCAGAGAAACTGACTTTTGGTAAGCAGATTTATTGCTTTCACACATCATCACTAACTTATCTCTGTAAAGACCTGAAAGACCTGTATTGCCTCACCCAGCCCTTTGAAAATTTAGGGCAAGAGACATGATTTGCATCTTTCTGGATCCTATTATATTCTATCCCACTCCCACAACTGTATAAACATGTTTTATATCTGAGGTCTTAATACCACTCAGTAATGCTTCTGATGAACTCGCGTTATATCCATGAACCCTCATACTAAATTATAAACCAATTAGTTTTAAAGGTGCTGCCACATTTCTTTTTTTCTCTCCTTCCTTCCTCCTTTTATGTTTTATTTTTTTATTTTTTTAAAAAAACCAATATTTTAAAAGGGAAAATAGGTCCCAGGGTCCCAAATAATGGATCCATATGTTGGAAAGGTTCTGCTGAGCCTCACAACTCCCCATGTTAGGGACAGAAAGGAGCAGGGCATCTTAACCCCCTTTTTGTATCCTGGCTTCATATTGTTGTGTGCCTTCAAGTCATTTCTGATTTATGGTGACCTTAAGATGAACCTATCACAGGGTATTCTGAGGCTGAGAGTGTGTGATTTGTGTGTCACCCAGTGGGTCTTCATGGCTGAGCAGGCTTGTAGTACAACACTCAAACCAATAACTCATGCTGACTTTCTTGGCTACATGCACTTAGGCAATTATAACATATGGCGTGATTTGGCTTAGAATGGACCTAGAAAAACAAATCAGGGGTCTCTGGTTGCCTAGCCCTCATATTTATTGAACGGGGGAGAGATACACATTGGATTTATAACAAGAGGTCTATAGCTTTCTAGGAGATAATTCTTCAAAACTTTCACTGGCCAAGCCACTGTTGTAGGATCTTTTCTAAAGTATTCTGTAGAAAACATCCTACAAGAACAGTAAAAGTGTTCAAATGATATAACTTTGTAATGTCGTCATTTCCTAGCATTCATACTGGTGAACTACATTAGAAAGTCTCTCCCCACTCCTGAATGAGAACCAAAATACAACGATAATAGCACAAGAGACAGCACCACATTGAGCACTGCCCAAGCTCAACTTCTTCTTCTCACTCATATTGATTTTGTTATCACCACTCAAGGTTTACATCTGTGCTTTTAAGGCCCAAAGCCTGTTAAATTTTTAAAAGACATTGCAACAGTCAGTCAGAACACCTTTGAGATGAGAAGTGCTTCCCACTTTTAAGAGATAAGGAATTCAAGTTAAATACTCCACATTTCAAAAAGTAAGAGTCTTCCCACAGTGGAATCTTTGTAGTAATATCTAATGTTGTACATTTTAAAGAACAGGAAACAAGTCTGGTCTTCAGAAAAAGAGGGAGATGCATCTAAGGGTAGAAATGAGAAAGTCCTGAACAGGAAGGAAAGTTGATCATCTGTAAGCTCTTTGAGATATGATACTGTAGATTTATGGCTGTATTTCACCATCACATCATATAAAGGCAGCTGCCAGACTCACCTGGCGGCTGGTTTGCAGGGCTGGTGGGGTCCTATGATGCTTCACCCTCCCACATGGCCGGGAGGGTAGGGAAGGGCACTGCCATGTCGGGGGTTCCTCTTCCCAGCATGCTTTGCTGGCCGGGAAGAGGATCGAAGATTAACCAATTAGGGGAAGGCTTCCTCTCCCTGACTGGCTCATTTGAACAGTCCGCAGTCAGTCAGGAGCAGGGACAGCCCTAGCTTTCTGATTGGCTGGGAGGAGGGGCTTGCTGCTGCAGGCAGCAGGTCTTCCCTGTGGTCTGGCAGTCAGGTATTTATTCCCCAACTGCAGTGCTGGACCAGTCAGTGGCTCACTGTGAGCTGAAGACCCACCCATCCTCCCTCATTTTATAGGTTTATGTATCATGCATGTCTGCTTGTTTGTATTACAACTCATACGTATTCTTATTTTGTCACAGCTTTCAGTGGAGGTTGGGGGTTGGCATAGATTCTGATCCAAACTCATTGGTTATAGGGGTCTCCAGCAAGGTCAAGATCAAAATCAAGTTCAAGTTCAAGGTCACGGAGATCCAGTCCCGGGGGGGGAGTCTAGACATGAACACAGATCTATTTCTCCATATCTCATCCGTCAGTCTTGAATTCCAATGCCATCTCTTCTCTCAATGAATGTCCTTGGGTAGTAATGGGCTGGATGAGGAAAAACTAATTGAAACTGAATCCAGACAAGACAGATGTGCTCACGGTAGTGGCCCCAAATCCAAGAATTGGGTTGCAATCTCCTGGATGGGGTCACACTCTCCTCCAGTGACTGTGTTCGCAGTCTGGGTGTGCTCCTTGACTCGTCACTCCTGATGATAAATCAGATAAATGCAACAGTCAGGAGCGCCTGTTATCAGCTTCGGCTGATACACCAGCTGTGCCCTTTTCTAGAAGCAAGGGACCTCGAGACCGTCATTCACGCGCTGGTAACCTCGCACCTAGACTTCTGTAATGCGCTTTATATGGGGCTACCCTTGTGCTTGGTTCAGAAACTACAGTTAGTACAAAATATGGCAGCCAGGCTTGTTTCAGGAACATCTAAGAGGAAGCACATCACTCCAGTTTCGAGGTCCCTCCACTGGCTGCCTATTGGTTTCCGGGCCCAGTATAAGGTGTTGGTTATCACCTTTAAAGCCCTAAATGGCTTGGGTCCAAGCTATCTCAGGGACCATCTCCTCCCTTATAATCCCCCCCGTGCACTCCGGTCCTCTGGGAGGAATTTGTTGCAGCCTCAAAAGTTGAGGCTTTTAGCTATCTCCCGGAGGGTTTTTGTTGTTGTTGTTGTTGTCGCCCCCAAACTATGGAACAGCCTGCCAGATGAGATCCGTCAATTGACATCTTTGGACAGCTTCAAAAAGGCTGTCAAGACAGATATCTTCCGGCAGGCCTTTCCAGAATAGATTATCCTGGCCTCGGGAACCCCCCCTCCTTCAGGAGAGTCCCCACAGCCTCCTTTGTTAACAGAACTGAATATCGCTGTTATTGCCAAATGTAGGTATGTGTTTTTATCAAATGTTTTAATTGTTGTTTTAATTTGTAATTTATTTAATAACTTTTTAAGGGGGGGAAGGGAGTATATTGTTTTACTGTATGGTTTTTTAATGTTTTGAACCGTCCTGATTGGATTACGAAAGGGCGATATATAAATTATTATTATTATTATTATTATTATTATTATTATTATTACATGCCAGCTTGGGGCATGTCATCTGGGAATCCCCCCTGCTTTTCAGGAAGTTTTGGATCATGTATTCTGGTGACTCATAGGGGAGGAGCTGGAGGCAGGCAGGCAATTTGGAAGCCTTGCATGGACTCCTCCCCTTTCTGGGCTGGTGATTGTTGGCAGATGGGCCGACAGCGAGCTCATTGACCATACAGGTAGATTGGTCAATGTCCTGATCCGAACCCATGCACATGTGCCAACTTAAGCAACTGTTATCAAATAAATGTTGTGGCCATTAATTGCCAATATATTCCTATAATATATTTTATGTTACAATGTATTTCAAAAGTCTTATAGTGTCTGTGTTTATTTGGGGGGTAAGGGTGAGGGGGGGACCCATTTACACCTTGGCACACAAATACTGAAGCCTGTCTAACCAACTGTGACACAAGAGACTGAAGAGCGTGACTCCAGATCTGAGGATACAAGGGCTAGGGATGGGTGAGAATTTCATATCAGTTTTTTTACATAATATTTTTTATTGAAAGGTGGAAATTTCTTCATATGCAGGATGGGGAAAAATTGAATGTTTTGTTTGTTCTGTACAAATGTGGTAGAAGTAGAATTGCACATCCAGGCTCTGGACGCTGATTGATTTATTCTTTAAAAGTGGGACTTGAATATACACAATTTGTTGTTGCTGCTTTTGGGTCCTCCTCCCAAATATGTTCTCCTGCTTTAGTGCCTGATAGGCTGTAATTCATTCCATGCTGGGAACATCTGTACATATTAAGGGTGTGCACTGTCACAAAGATTTAGCTTGGAGCCTGATTCATGTAGAAAATGGCTCGATTTGGCTTGAGCTATTTGGGAAGCCAGCTGACTCAAATCAGCTGCTGAAGCCAAAGTTGTTGGGATATGTAGTTTGCAATCCAATAAGTTGAGATATTTTTACTGCTAAAGGGTTAACTGATAGAAGCAAACAGAATGTTTGATGTAACTTCCTACTGAATTGTGATTGGGTTTCCAGGGAAAGAGGTGTGCCCAAATCCTTCCCTTTGTCTGGAAACACTGCCATGAGGCCTCTGTCACCATGATATTTTTGAGTAACAGGACATGCATTGCAGTCGTGCACATATTTTATAATCGTGTAGTATTTTAGTCAATTTTGGTAGTTTTTAGCCTACTTTCATCATAATGCTACTGATGTTCTGTAACATATGCTCTGAGTATGTGAGTAATTAAGTTTTTATACTTTTAAACTACTTTTAAGTGTTTCTGAGTCTTTATTATACTAGATGTGTAACTTGGGGTAACAGGGTGCGGTTATCTAAACTTACATGCTGGAACCATACACGCAAACTGCTGCAAATGTGTTTAAACAGTTAAACTCTGCTGATTTATTGTGCTTCCTAAGGAAATGTAAAAGCCATCAATTTTATGGCTGCCTTGTCTTGTAAAGGTATTTTCCAGTGAAGTGCAGTGGAGGAACATTTGCTGAATGTTTCATATTTCCCAATAAAAGTGAGATGTGGAAATCTGAAGGTCCACACCCTTTGACTATCATGGGAAACCTGCAAAGCCCTGTCTCTCAGTTATGTGAAGGAATTTGACTGAATTGTAGTAGAGTTTGATGAGTTGATGAAGCCTGACAAATTTCATCTACTTTTTCTTCACTAAGTGCCTTTAAATTTACACACACACACACACACACACACACATACATAGGGAAAGAAAATGGCCAACAACAATTGTTTTGGGACGATAGAAGTCCCTTTCCCCAAACCAGAAATTACTTGAAGTCACAAATTTGGGGGGGGGATTTGGAGGGGAGACTCCCCACAGGCCTAAAAGAAGCTAGCATTCCTTCTCCCATGGCAAATCTCACCCTCCATTGTGGGCAGCTTTCCAGGAGGGAATGGTTTGCCTAATGGTGAATGGAAGACATGTACGTGGTCAGCAAGAGGTGAGCTATCCACTCAGACTAACCGAGGAGATTTTCAGACACGGAAAAATCGTCCCTTGCCGCGCGAGCAGCCTCCCGAAACTGCTGCGCGGCAAGGGTATTTTTCGGACGACGCTGTGCCTCTTGCGAAGCCGTCCGTGTCACTTCCGTGAAGCTTGGGACGGCTCCGCGCCATATTTCAAGCACGGGCAGCCTCCGTGATTGAAATATGACGCGGAGCCGTCCCAAGCTTCACGGAAGTGACACGGACGGCTTCGCAAGAGGCACAGCGTCGTCCGAAAAATACCCTTGCCGCGCAGCAGTTTCGGGAGGCTGCTCGCGCGGCAAGGGACGATTTTTCCGTGTCTGAAAATCTCCCGAGTGTGTGTAGTGAGAGAGCAGGTAATAGGACAGGAAGCAGGGGCAAGTTGCTGTGGTGGCAGTGTTGGCTGAATGGCAGAGGGAAGAGGTAGATTGAAAGGGGACTGGCATGCAGAAAGAGCCAAACTAACATGTAACTATAAGTAAGAAAGCACCCATGCCAGGAGGGGTTATGAGCAGGGTTACTCTCCTAAAGAAGTCCAGGTTTTCTCAGAGGTTTGGTAAGACTGACTGCACCTAAGCAGCAGTTTCATGGTCAAGAGGCAAAAAACAAGGGCAGCTGGTGGAGGCTAAGTAAGTGTAAGGACAAGACTTCAGGGGGAGAGGAAGACAGAAGTAGAGAGATAGACACATAGCTGAAGCAACAACATTGCTAGACAAGCCTGACCCACCAGTGGTGAGTCGAAACACTCTTTTAGGCAGCACAAAGGGAAACATTTGATAGGGATGTAAAGAATATTCAAAAAGTGTCATCTTCTCCAAGAATTATTGCATTGTACTGTGCTGCAATACTTCTTTGTAAAAAAAAAGGAAAAAAAAAGACTTATTTTTGCAAAACAAACTCCTTTGTAGAAAAAAGGGTTTGGTGCAAAAGACAGCATACTTTGCTGGAAGTGCATAGTTTTCTGTGCAAATTACTTTTTGTTGTTTGTATAAACATTTTTTGTAGATGTTCTGAAATGTAAAAAATGCAATCTCACCCAATCAGGATGGGGGTAAGGGTCATTTCTGAAACCATTCATACCTGTAAGAATGAAATAAAGGTTTGCCTCCCTGGGATTAGGCTGGACTGACTATACCCAGGGAACACCAAGATGTATAATGAGAGACAGATAGAATCATAGAATCATAGACTGCGTTTACATGAGCAAATATTCCCCTAAATATACTGCTAAGATTGCTCATTGTTCCCATGGATCGAGCCACAGTATCACCTCATTCAGAAGGGGGGAAGTCAAAATACCCAACTTTAGCGTGGCAGGGGATGTAGCTACTTTTGCCAGTTTATTTGAATAGTAGTGCGACTTAGCGCATTATTGGTAGTGTGAACTTCAAATCTGTGTGAATTAACAGCAATCTTCCCAATACAGTTGCAGCAGAGCTGCACTGTGATTGGTTCTTATGATGAAGGGGTGGGCTGGCTAGATGTGGAGTCAGGAGGGAGACTCAGTAGCAGTAGGAAATTAAAAATCCTTCCTTTCTTCTGCTTAGAGATGAGCCGGCTTGTTTTAGCATACTTACTGTTTCAGAGAGATATCGATCCTTCTTTAGTGTGTGTGTGTGTGTGTGTGTGTGCACTCATGTGGGAGAGAGAGGGAAAAGCACAGCTGACAGAGCGAAAAGAATCTCAGCTGCTTGTGTGTGTGTGCTGTTGGCTGCTTTCCTTCCCCTCGCACTGCCTCCTCTTTCCTTCCTCTCCGTCTTCTGCCTGGCATTAATGATAATGATAGAGCTGCCTGGCCACGCCCCCCCACAACTTTGTCTGTGTAAACTAAAGCCATCATCCAAATTAGCCATAAATCGTAAGAACTATTCACCTATGTTCCGAAAGGACGGAAATCTGGAATTTCACTCACTTTATTCTGTTGTGTAGCTGGCCCCTTTGTTGATCAGCTGTTAAGCACAGAGAAAAAACCTTCCACCTGGAGTTTGATTTGTGGGCAGGGAGCTGGTGGGGGGAGAGGCAAAGGGTGACATTCTTTGTCCATCAGCTGTTAAGCACACGGAGTTGGGACCAGGGCAAACATTCCTATGGCATTTCTTTGTCTTCTCTCCAAGCTTGGCCACACACCCACCACATTTGGCTGTGTGAATCTCAAAGCGAAAAAAACCAAAGAGCAACAAAATATAGTTGTTTCCTCCATAGACCATATAAACTACCCACCACTGGTGCGAAAAAGCGCTAAAGCACAATTTATTGTAATAAAAGCTGCCGTGTAACTGCAGCCATAGATCATAGAACTGTAGAGTTGGAAGAGACCACAAGGGCCGTCCAATCCAACCCCCTGTCATGCAGGAATCATGATCAAAGCATCCCTGACAGATGGCCATCCAGCCTCTGTTTAAAGACCTCCAAGGAAGGAACCCCACCACATTCCAAGGGAGTGTGTTCCACTGCCGAACAGCTCTGACTGTAAGAATGTTCCTCCTAATGTTGAGGTGGAATCTCTGTTCCTGGAGGTTCCATCCATTCCTCTGTGTTCTAGTCTCTGGAGCAGCAGAAAACAAGCTTGCTCCATCCTCAATGTGACACCCCTTCAAATACTTAAACAGGGCTATCATATCACCCCTTAACCATCTTTTTTCCAGGCTAAACATATCCAGCTCCCTAAGTCTTTCCTCATAAGGCATGGTTTCCAGACATTTCACCATTTTAGTCGCCCTCGTCTGGACACGCTCGAATTTTTCAATATCCTTCTTGAATTGTGGTGCCCAGAACTGGATACAGTATTCTAAGTGAGGCCTGACCAAGGCAGAATAGAGTGGCGCTATTGCTTCCCTTGATCTAGACACTATACTTCAAAATCGCATTGGCCTTTTTAGCTGCCGCATCACACTGTTGACTCATGTTCAACTTGTGGTCTATTAGGACTCCCAGATTCCTTTCGCACGTAGTCTCGTTCAGATGAGACGGGTGGGTGGAGACAGTTGGAGGAGGAGGATAATAGGTTGGCATGGTGAGGAGGCAGTGGAGAATGTTAGATAAAAGAAAGCTTCAAGCCTGTGAGTCCACACTTACCAGGATGCTACACACTGGACTGTGTTTCTTTGTCCTGACACTATGCAGGCAGGGTCAGAGACTGAGGACTTTATCAGATGATCCCCTTAAAGCATTCATTTCCTGGCATAAAAAATCCATTTTTATGCAGCAAAAGAATGCCTTCCCCCCCCGCACTTACCTTGCTTTCCTGGCAAAGGCAGCCTTGGCAATGAAAATGGAAGTGAACAGAGCTCCATTCACTTCCTCCTTTGAAATCCTATGGAATATCACAAGACTTCATCTCACAGGAAATTAAAAACAAAAAACAAAAATAACACTAAAAAAGTGGGGAAGAGCACAAAACACTCTTTAAAACTTACAAGTAATCTGGGGAGGGTCATAAAAAGCGTGTCACTTGCTTAGATGTCACAATCTCACCCTGAAGTGTTCACACCAGACTGGCCATTGATGGGGTAAGTACAGTTTAAAAAGAGATGTGAGGATTCACACACCAGCTATGCTGGCAAAAACATGGCAGGGGGGATCAATTGATGGTTTAAGCTATCAATTTAAAAGTATGGGTTTTTAAGGGGACATAACCATGGAAGGGCAACATTGTATGGTATGTGCATCCTTTTGTGGTTATGTGGTATCGCTAATGCTTTATTCTGTGCATCTGATAAAGTCCTGAGACAGTGAGGTGGCCACCTGACTAAAGTGGGCCTTTGATATGTGCTGGGGATTGGTTCCAGGATCCTCCATGGATACCAAAACCTGTGAATTTTGATGTCCCATTATATAGAATGGTGTAGTAAAAGACTGTCCCTTATTTAAATTGGCAAAATCAAAGTTTGCTTTTAGGATTTTTTTTTAATAAATATTTTCAAGCCATGGATGGCTGAAACCATGGATGCAAAATCTGTGGATATAGAGGACTGACTTTATATGTAATTATTAAACAATACTTTTTTCAGATGGGCATGGTCTTCCTAGTGGCAACTAGGAAAACATTACTAAATGTTCGAAGTTATGCTCAGATTTCCAGATAGTGTCTGCACCAATGGAGCAGCCTGGCTGGGCAGTGGGAAGTAGAGGCACCCGGAGATGAGGGGAGGGAAGCTGGCAAAGTTAGGCAGCCATAGGGAGTGACAAACACAAGTAACCTTAACCTCCAGGATTTGAGTCCTTGGGGAGGTAAACCTTAAGCCCACCAGTGTACATTTCCAGAATGACATTCACTGGGTTCTACTAGTTCTTCTTGACACTGGAGGGCAGAAAGAGAAAAAGGCAGGCAAACTGCTTATAGTGAACTTATAGTTAATTAAGCAGCACCCTTTCTAGGCAGTCATGTTCTCCCCGATGACATCTTATTTCAAAACTGTCCTGGTTATGCTCCATAACCTAAAAGCAGTCAATTATTTGTGTTTCTCTGTGCTGGAAATTTATTTTGAACTGAATAGTAAATCGCTATGAGTCACTTTGGTATGAGCAGCCCAATAAATAGGTCATAAAGACCTTGGAGGAAGCATTTGTTATCAATTGCTGATTAAATCTATAATAATATGTGAAAGCAAAGTTTATTTGGTTTGGTGGAGAGTTCCAGAGAAACGATAAAATCCACTGCCAGCCATGATGTTTGCCTTTCCTGTGATAAGTGATTTCGAAGGGAATATCATCCCACAATAAAGAATATAGTTTTGTGTCACAGGACAGAGAAATAAGAATTAGGTAAATATTTTCTGTTTATCCAGCAGCATAAAATCAAAGCGGTACAAAAGTCTCAAAAGTCAAATTAGGTTAAGTCTTACAATTCATATGGGAGCAGAATTAGCTTTTTAGTCAAAGAAATAGTGCTGGTAAAATGTAATTAAATTGCAAGTTGTATGCTTCTGGGGAAAAATACAAATAGGCAGAATCTCCCAAGTATTGTATATATGATTTTGAATAACAATTTCATTCAATGTTATAGTAAAGTCAAAGCAAATGTTCTGGTACAAACTACATTGAAGTTTATGCATATTGCTTCTACATATAGATTTGACTGTTGCCTCTTATTTGAAAGAACCATTTCATAACCTAAAACAGTCTAGTAATGCCCTTCAAGAACTCAGGATCACCTCTCCATCATGATGAGGTGGCTGGGTAGGACTTTGTGGAGGTCACATTCAAATACATAATTTTAAACATTTGGTTGATTTCAGAGTTCCTTATACTTAAAATAGATGTACTGAAATAAATGGGATTTAAGTTACTTATTACTAACCTAAGTTTCATTGATTTAAATAGGTTTACTCTATGGAGATTTTCACAGGGCCAAAATGTCCCATCACTGCCCCGCCACCTCCTCTCCCGTTCCTGCCACGGAATAACATAAATCTTTCACACACTTACCTTAATTCTGCAGCAGGAACAGGCTCCCCCTCCCCTCGCTGGCTGGCCATAAATGCAGCTGTCGTAAGGCTGCTTTTACGACCGGCCATCTGAAACATTATCACGTGATAATGGCCAGATGGTAAATTTAAAAAATAAAACTCCCCCAAACATAAAATCAGTTCACCAAGCACAAAAACACACTTTAAATCACATAATCAAAACAGGGTGGGTAAAATAAAGGGTACCACTTACCTGGCTGTCCAGATTGTACCAGGAAGTGCTCAGAATGGACCTCCCCTCCATGGCTATCATTTCGGAACAGGAACGGGGCTCCTGTTCGCACACCTGTGATTGTGTGATAGCGACGGAAGGGGAGGTCTATTCACAATGAAAAATCATGATTACATTGTTCTGGAACAGTCACGGGAGTAGGATGGATGCAGGACAGAATGGGGTCAACATCATCCAAAAGGGAAAACCTTTCCCAACCCTGTTCTGTTCCTGCCACGGGATATATAGCCCGTTGAAAATCTCCTAAGTCTGCTTAGTCAGAATCCAACCCATTTTTTTCCTGAATAACAGATTGCAAAAAGTGGCTAAGTTCTCCTCCTCTTGCTATTTCAAGTCCTTTGAATCAGTTCAATTAAAACTGGAATTCATAAAATTTAAGTGATGGCACTAGGGGGTGCAGAGAAGCCAAACTGCACCAGATGACAAATACAGGGGAGGTGTATCACAGCCTTAGTGATGCCACAGCAAAGTTTAAATGTCTTATGTATCTCTAGTGCTTAATTTAATTCCATACAATATGACCCCACCAGCAGGAATCTAAACATAGTCTACCAGTCATGTGTCACAGTTTAGCAGGGACTGGGCATCCTTCACCATTTTTGCTTTTTCAGGAAAGCAGCAAAAATTACCATTATCTAGTCCCTGATAGACCACTGTACAATGTGCCTCTGAACACAAGTTGCTAGGGAAGAAAGCCCTCCTTTGGGATTTTACATTTTACATTTTCATCTGCTTGGTCATTAGAAGAACCAAGACTAGATAGAAAAGTCTTTCATCTCATCCAGTGCAGTACTTCTTTTATACTATTGGATGATGGAGTGAGTTTAGCTTTGTGGATCAGAACTGATACAGGCCTCACTTAGTTACTGGTCAAAACCCAACTGAAATTAAGTGCTGTCATTGTCACAAAGCTTAATAACTAAGATCAAGAAAGTTTTCAGAACACACACACACACACACACACAACCTAAATCAAATCTTTGGAAGATAGCTATGCAAGGATGAAGAATTCTCAGATTGAAACTTCTCTATTGGAATCTGTTTCATTTTAGACTTCATGTGTTGCTTTCCACTGGCCACTTATTAGATTCATTAGATAAGCGCAAAGATATTACTGAGCAGATCAGACATGTATTCTAACTCGTCTTTGCCTGAAGGTACCTAATAGGAAAACAGGAAAGTTTGAAGGCATATACTTGTTAACAGAATCTAATTATTTGTTTGTTTCTGGTTGCAGAGACAGTTTCTTTACAATGAGCAACACTAGATGAAAAGACTTCTTTTCATTATCAGAAATGTATGCTGACATTCCCTTAAAGGGAATTGCAAACAAGCAGCTACATCATCTGCTCCTAAATTCTGGTGGTAATGATATTTATGAAAACTAATGCTGGACTCTTCCCTTACCTCCAAAGGTCCAACTATCTTAATTTCAGGTCAAGGAGGTGGCTCTTGAAAATGGCACCCCAGTGCTGAATTTTATTCCTGTCTCCCTTAACATCATTTTCCTTATGTCCTTGATGCAGAAATCATGGAACAGCAGACCCACGGATTGGAAAGTGAGTTTTATTACACCGGTGGGCCTGACTGGAATATCTTCCAAAGAGTCAGAACCCCGAGTCATGACTACAGAAAACCTTTATACAGTTTAATGACCGTATGCAAAAACAATTCCCTCCTCCTTCTCTTTGGTGTCAGCAGTTTCCCCGAGTTTCCCTTGAAACAGTTTGTTGATAGTTCAGAAAGTACAAGGCAAAATAGCTTAGGAACATTTAGGTACAGTTCGACCGCTATTAGAGAAAGAATTTGTTTACCTCAGCTTATCATATGTTTCTGGAACATAGAGTTGATTAGTAAGGAACATTGAAAAGACTTTGCAGACTTCTAGAGTCTCATGGGCTATCTAGTCTGACCCCAAATAGTAATTGTAATTAACAGCATTCAGCAAATAGACATTAGAATGCAAATGGCTACCACATTGTCTATTTGTAAATTTTTCTACATTCATTTTGACAGATGCCAGAAATAAAAATCACATATGGTGATGGTATCAGGAGGAAGTGAAAAGGATTCTGAAAACTGAAGAGGTGTAGACAAGACAACAATTTGGATGGCAGCCTCATGATAAGTGTAGTATGTTATTCTCTCTGACACGATTTTTTCATTGTTCTTCATTTGTTTATTGTGATAATTTTCAGAGATGTACAATTTGGGAAGCCAAGGCTGCAGAGCTTCTATAACATAACCCTTACAGTTGATTTGTGGGTGTAACAGCAATAACCCTGGAGACTTCCCCATGAAAAAACCTGGGGCTCAGCTACACGGCAGAATTAAATATGGGATAATTTGTGTTATCTCCATTTTGGTCCTGTCCCACGTTGTGCCCACGATGAATCCAAATAATTAGTGCTTGACAAAATACCCGAATTTGTAGTTCACATGGCCTGTCAGCTGGGTGGGGGGATGAGCCCTTCAGTGACAGCCCTTCATCTCCCATCCCTTCATTTCCCCAGCAGCAGTAGCTTTCTGGGTAGGGCGGGATTGGCTGTGCATGCCGGGTATTCCCCGCTCAGTCCTCATCATCACACAAAGTGTGGGGCGGGCTTCTGCTGCCTAGGTCACTTCCTCCGTGACTGACAGTCACGGAGGAAATGTCCTCGGCAGCTGCTGGGGTGCCATGTGGAATGGGCTGTTGTGGCCTAGGGTGCTTCCTCTGTGACTGTCAGCCATGGAGGAAGTGGCCTTGGCTGCGGGAGTCCATTCTGCCTGGTGCAGGACATGCGAGGGCTGAGCGGGACAGACCCAGAGCATACAGCCCATACCACCCTCTGGGAAAAAAGCCACTGCCAGGGAAATGAAGGGATCGAGCTGAAGAGCAGTCATGGAGGCAGAGTCCTCAGCCACATGCCATGGGAAGGATGAGCTGGTCCAGGGATGGGGAGAGCACTGGGGTTGCTCAGCCTGGGCTAGAAGCAGCAGCAAGGAGGAGGAGGGAGTGGAGCCCGGCTCCAGGCTTAGGAGGAGGAGGTGGCAGATCCGACACAGGGCCATTCAAAAATGGCAGATCCTCAATTGCAAGGCATCCTTGCAAGCCTTCCCCCTCTGAAGTCCGACCAATCACAATTCAGGTCTGCTGTGTGCCCTTTATCCAAGATGGTTGCTGATTGATCAGACAACCATTTGTATGTTTTTCCTTGCACTTTTTTTTTAAAAACGGAGAAATAGCAGGTTGGAAAGTCACATATTTTGTGGGGGGGTTGCCTCCCCTCCTTTCGAATAGTGCATGTCTGGCCCAATGAGTGTGAGGACCAATAGGATTCTTCTCAAATTCTTCCCAGATCTTTTATTTGTCATGTAATGAACCTCCTGGGGATTTTTCATCAGTATGTAAGTTAACTGTCTTTCCAGAAAACTTTCTATCTAGTTCAAAGGCCATCTTCTGATTATTTATAAGACCAACATGTTCCAAATTCAAGTCAGCCCTTTTAAAAGGCCACAATTTTCTTTTTATTCTTTATATTTTGTTGTAAAATCAGGAGAAAATATGAGAATAAATAGCTAAAGGGAACAATGGAAATGCATTGTAGCGATCTAAGAGTTATTCCTATAGTATGGGTTAGGGCTGAAGAAAGACCCAAGTTCAGTATCTAAAATAGAATGCTACAAATACTGCTGTACTACAAACTTGAAATACCTCCCATTTCAAGATCTCTGCATGTCTGCTGTCACTTCCCACACACCCCTAAAATCATTTCAGTTGACTTGCAACCACTTCTTATCTCTTTTCACCAGCTGCAAGATCCAGCTAAAAGCTTTCCTCCTACAGAATGCTTCAACCTGTGGGGTATGTGCTATTCTTCATAACAGAGAGGCCAAGGGGTGGGGGAAAATGTAAAGAGGGCATAAGACTATTTTGCTGGTGAAAGGCCCAAGATTCAACCATGGGTGTTTTTTTACTGCAGTGTGTTACCTGTGCATCCATTTTCACCACAGTGAAAAATAGTGGCAATCCCTGTAAGAAACAATAACAATTTTTCACTAATAAACAGCTTTTCAATTCAAGCCCCACCCTGCTGTTTTCTTTTATTTTCATGTTAAATGCCTTCCATCTCTTAAAAAACAAGCACACACAATTTTTTATTTATTTTTTTGTGGGGAGTGGGTATCTGGGTTGTATGTTATGTTAGCCTCCCTCAGCCTGATGCCCTCCAGATTTGTTGGATACAGCACTCACAGTCCCCTAGCCCTAATTGAAATGGGAACCTTTAATGAAAGATATAAGCTTTGCTGCTGAACCACAGTGACTCCTAAATTCACTCTGGGTCCAAAATTTGAAGGAACTATCCAAAGTGCTGGAGGTATTTTTTTAAAAAAATAGAATCCAGCACCTTGGATAGTTCCTTTAATGTACAGATTAAAACTCTAATTGCTACCATACTAACATGCAAGCCACTATACACCATTCATGTATCATAAGACCTGTGCAGGTACAGTATTACCTTCCTGCCTTACTTTTGAGCTTCTCTGAGAGATCTGACCAGCCACTCCTGGTGACTGAAGAAAGGTTTGATTGGTTTCAACAAACTAATTGATGTGATCGTCACATCACTAATTCACAACTTCATCAATGTTGGTGTTTTGGTCTCTCTTCAGCAAGGGATAGTGTTCCTTTCATGGATATCTTCTAATAACTAATTTCATCCTCTTTCTAAATAGCCAAACATCTATGAGAAAACATACACACTAAATGTGAAATGTAATGTAAATCCTTCCCAATCATATAAGCCTGCTCCTTATTGTGCAACTGGTATGTTCTCAGAGATTTTCTTCTGGCAACATTCCAAAGAGGAAAACATTTTAATTGTATGATAGTACAGTGGGAGCCATTAGATGACTTAAGGTTCAGCATTCTGAGGAGCTGGCACTTTGAGGCAATTGAAGATTACACATAGCACGAACTGTTCATGAGTCAATTAATAATGTGACATTTTTCAACTGGAGGAGGGCAGGATTAGTTCTGATGACAGTTTGTTAATTGATTCCTGTAGATGTAATGAAGGACACAATGACACTAGAGTCTAATTTTACTGAGGGGGATGTGCAGAAGACACTGGGTTATTTTTGTTTTTTTATCTTGGAGTTCATTTTATAAGTCCAAGTTCCAATTGGTGATTTCCATTTAAAGTGCACACTAATATTTTCTTACCTTGAATATATTAAGATGGCTCCAAAACACCAGGGACAAAGTGTTAATGGCACAATTAATAGAATCTTGTAAATAGGTCCTTCTATTCTAGACAAAAGACTAAGGGCTCATCTAAGTAACCAAGATATGCTGGCATATCCTGGCTGCGGGTGTGGCCTCCCCCCACACCCCCGTTAACTGGATAAAATAGGTCAGAGACACAGACCATGCTCAGGGACCCTGCCCTAGGAGAGCCAGGGAGATGGTTGTGGCAGTGAGGAGCAGTATGCTGGATGGGCTCCTATGGACATATGGGGCCCGATTCATTTTTTCATAGGTAACCTAGGTATTTTTTTCCCAAAATGCTTTATTGGGCCCTATCCCTGCTTACCCCTGTTCCAGATCCATATCTGCCCTGGGGTCATTTGGAATGACCAGGGCAGATCAGGGTAAATGCCCTGTATTGTTTGACCTTCAGTGCTCTGAAATGGAGGCAAGTCAGGGTATTTGGCCACTGTAGACAAGCCTCTCAGTCAACCAAACACAGCCTCAGATTTTATTTTCTGGCTATCTTTCCAACCTGTTTTATGTTAATCACAGAATAATGCAGTCCTATGCATATTACTCGGAGTCCAGTCCCATTGATTTCAATACTTGGGAGTTAGTTACAGTTGTCCCTCCATATCCACAGATTTGGTATCCACATATTTAAATGTTCACAGGTTGAAAATATTCCTTAAAAAATAATGATCCAAAAAGCAAACCTTGATTTTGTCATCTTATATAAGGGACACCATTTTGCTATGCCATTGCATATAATGAGACTTGAGTATTCATGGATTTTGGTATTCACAGAGGGGTCCTGGAAAGAAACCCCAGAAAATATAAAGGGACAACTGTATAAGCAGGCCTGGATAGGATTATATTGTAACTGAACTGGAAGTAGATATCAGACATCTGTTCCACACATTGGAAGTGCTGGTTTTCCTTCACTTTTGTACTAACTGTACATCACTCAGAACTTGAATAAGTAATAAGTTGTCCCATTGCTCTCAAGGTATAGAGAACAACTTTTTCTTGGAGTTAGCAAGCTTAAGAAAATGTTTCTATAACAAGACTGCCTACTTATGTGGACTAGAGTGCATGTATAGGTTTATTGATAAAGAGAACTATGGAAAATGGTGATGGGGAATGAAAATATAATCCTCAGAGTTTAGGATGTGAGAGAAACACCCCCTCCCCCATAAAAAAAGCTTGTTATAAAAACCAAGAGGGAAAGTTATCCTCAAACAGCTTTCCAACAGACTTCATTTTTTGAACTAGCTAGCACTGGATATTGCCAGAGATAGGATATTGAGTGAGATAAAAGGTTGGTTTGATTTAGTGTGGCAATTCATTAGGACTTAGCTGAATCAGCACTGCTGGTTTCAGGGACTGAAGAACAGTTCACATTGATGAGCTATTTTTTTCTGCTAGTTGAAAGTTGTTGGACTGTCCCTCTTTGACTCTCTTTAGTTACAAGTTGTGTGACCTCGGGCAAACTAATTGCTCTCATTGTGCATTGCTTTTGTTATCTACTGAGGAGTAATGCTATTCATTTAGTTGTGAATGTAGTTCTTTTCCTCTTTAATAAAAATAATATTTGTCATGCCTTTTATTTCACCTCTCAACATGTAATGAAACCACTAACAAACACTTAGAAATGAGTTAACAATGTAATGAAACCACTAACAAACACTTAGAAATGAGTTAACAATAAATGAAACAAAAGGAAGTAGCTAGCAGCCGTTTTATCCCACAATGGTTTGTGGTAAACAAACAGGCAAAGAAGAAACTCTCCTAACATGGGATTCAGGCTGGCTGGTTAAGGCATCTATTGCAAGGAATTCAACATAGAAGACACAATTCAGTCTTTGTTGCTTGTACCACCAACATGAATTCATGAGATCTCAGGCAAGGTACAAAAATGGGGGGGGGTGATTTGGGGGATTATGCCTCTAAGAACCTGTCCCAGCAGCATAGTCTCTGGGAACTGTAGTCCAAAAAGTAACAATTCCAAGCATGGGGTTCAATGTTATTTTTGCTTGTGAAGTGGAAGTTTCTGGAGACAATTAAAGGTTCATGAGAACACAAATTGTTTTCTTGCAAAGTCATTAAAACAGGTAATTTATAACAGACTCTCCAAATATCTATTTTTCCTCAAAAGATGCACTTATGAACATTTATTAATCATCAACTGCATTTGAAAATGTGTATTTTAGGATAAAGTACTTTAAGGTATTAAGGCTTTTTTGTTGTTGTTATGTGACAAAATGTTATTGTAAATGCCTTTTTTGTTTAAATAAAAAAAGATGGTGTTATCCTAAAAAAATCCAACAACCTTAAAATATTCATTTTCGAATTCAGTTTGATATATATTGGGAGAGATGAGGGCTACATGGAGAAATCTGGAAAAGTGTGAAATCAGAAGAATAATTAAGTCTCAGCCTGGAAGTTAGTTCCAGAGATTTGGCTAAGGTCAAGTTGCAACCAAATTCACAATGATTCCCCCATATGAGGTATCCCACATTTAAGATGGAAACCTGTGGCGTTACTACGGCCTGTGTCCCCCTCCCTCTGACAGTGTCACCTGGTTCAGTTCAGCCTCTCCACACACCCTGAGTGCTGCCACTGATGGAAAGCCATTTTAACCAAATTCAGAATTGTGACCTAAAGTGAACAATGTGCTAGAAGGCAATTATTGGCCTCAGGGGGTTGTTTTAATCTCTTCTCCCTTTGCATCACTATATGCTGTTCAAAAATCTGTCCCAGGGTGTGTGTTTCCCAGACATTAGTCTTTCTGCCCAATTCTTCTTCCATCAGCAGAGAAATGCTACTGAATCTAGGTATGGAAACGAGATATTCACGGACCTAATCTGCAAACTAGCTCCTCTGACAAATCATAGTTGCACTAGAAGCAGGGATGAGCAACTACAGCACTACAGATGGTTTTAGCCAGTATAGCCATGCCCTATGAGAAGCCATGCTCTGTGAGAAGCAGCTTAGAGAGCTGGGTATGTTTAGCCTGGAGAAGAGAAAGTAAAGAGGTGACATGATAGGCATGTTGAAATATTTGAAGGGATGTCATACTGAGAATGGGGCAAGCTTGTTTTCGGTGGCTCCAGAGACCAGGACACAGAACAATGGGTTCAAACTACAGGAAAAGCGACTCCACCTAAACATTAGGAAGAACTTCCTGACAGTAAGAGCTGTTCAGTAATGGAATGCACTGCCTTGGAGTGTGGTGGAGTTTTCTTCTTTGGAGGTTTTTAAACAGAAGCTGGATGGCCATCTGTCAGGAGTGCTTTGACTGGATATTCCTGCATGGCAGTGTGTTGGACTAGATGGCACTTGTTGTCTCTTCCACTCTATGGTCCCACCTACATAAAAAAAAAATATGTACGCCGTTTGGAAGATCACTGTTCCGTACACACAGCAATTCGGATTCATACGTGCCATTCAGAAGGGGGGCTAGCAAACCCCTCGTAAACTATGTGGATTTGGTGTTCGGGAGGATTAGTGGATCTCAGCATAAAATATGTACAGCCGTTCAAATGGCTGATGGTCTGTACACCCCGTTTGCACACATACGAACAGGCAGTGTAATCTGATTGGCTGGCTGAGTCGAGGGGGCAGGGCTAGCAAGGAGGGGAATTGAGAACGGCCATCATGTTGGATTCCCGGCTAAGCGAGCATCCGGAAAGTCCGTGAAATGTATATATTTATTTTTATTTTTCATTGTAAATAGGGAAAACCTAATGTCTGCAAAGCAGGCCCCTTTTAAAATAATTTTTTTAAAAAAATGGCAGGAGATTTAAAATCACTGCTTGGCTTGCTCATTCCATCCAGATGGGGAAGGGGTCTCATACAGATATTAGGGGGGCAGAAAATTGTGTAGGTGGATCGTATGCATACGAATGGCTGCCTATTCATATTTTTTAACCCCCCCAAATGGATTTTTTTTAAATTGTATAGATGGACCCTATGATTCTATAATATTCAATAATAAGGGAAAACAGTAGTGAAAGTTCATTAGCATTGGTTGTCCAAGAGTTGTCTATCCCTGTCTTAAAGAAAGCAGAATGGAATTCAGACCACTTTCCATTATGAGATACTCCATACTAGAAAACACACTTTTGTTGCACTTTTTTAAAAAGTGAATTTACATTGACTTTCCTCACATGACTACAAAGTCTGCTTGTATTTTATTGCAGGGAAGATTAGATTCTTCAAATAGAAAATGTTCTGTCTCATCCTTATCACTTCTCTGCCACTGAGAGTAGAAGAGAAATCTCTTTGATTGTTTAATCCAAGCTATCCTTAGCAGATAGAGATAGGATTTCTTACTAGCTATTGGAAATCAGACAAATTAAGAGCAATGAAGAAGGGAAAAGAGCTATGTTTGTCTACTGTGAAGTCAATTCCATTGAACTCCATGGTACCTAACTTCCAGTTAAGTTTGTGTAGAACAGCCCAAAATCAGGGAGGGAGGGAATGAAATGTGGGGGGGGGGAGAAAGAAAGAACAGAAAGATATATCATGCAGAGCTGTGTGGAATTTCTGCCCAGCAATGGGGCAACCACCAGCAACAGAAAAGAAGTAAACATTAGGGTGCATATGGTTCAAAGATGCAGAGCAAAGCCAGGGAACAAGCAGCAAAGGCATGGGGGTAGCTAGTGACAGTGCGAGTGGCAATGATACACCTAGCTTGTCCTTTTCCCCTTACCACCTATGCAAATATGAGCATCACCTCAAGGAATCAGTGCCAATGGCAACAGAAGTACAAGTAGAAGGGATGATGGATAACTCCCCCCCCCCTTTGTCAACTAACACAAGGACATGGGAGCTGCCAAAGATATGGGTGAGTAGGGAGACGGGCACTCTGCTGCCTCAGAAAGCTCCTATCTGGTGAAGATAAGGCTGGCTATCCCTTGGGTTAGTAGGAGGATCCTACAATGAGAACCAGAGCTCCTCATTCCTCCATTCCCTCAAATAGACACTTTTCCAAGAGGAAAAGCTTCTAGGGTGTGAGGAGAACTGCCTTGGCAAAAGGCATACTGCCCCCCCTTCTACCACCATCAGGGTCCTGATCCAGGATGTTCTAACCTGTGTATATTGACTATTTTGGTACTTACTGTTACTTGGGTCCAAATCTGGGACTTATTTAGCATTTGTTTGTATTGATCCTGATGATACTTATCATTGCCAGTCCCTGACCCTGGTCTCACTACTTGTGGGTGTTGATCTTGTTTTCTGTTATGGCCTGATTCAGGATTTCCTTTCCATTTGCAGGGCCTGGATCCTGGCACCATCTACTGCTTTAAAGGGGTCTGGGTCAGACCACCTAGTCATAGTGACTGAAGTGCACGAGGGACAGCACCTTTACAAAAGAATGGCCTACATGTCTAAAAAAAGGGGGGGAAGCTAGCTTACTGGAGTCTCTGTATCCTTGAGGGCCATACGGGCTATCAGGTTCAAAATACACTTCCTCCTAGAGTCTCATCAGGATGTACAGCTTCCAAAGCCAGTCAAGTTGTTTTGGCATTTGGGGCAGAAGTATGTTTCCTATCCCCTGTTTCACCTTGGCTAATAGTAGGGCTGGTCCTTGAGGACTGTCTCCTACCCATATGAACCAGGCTGAGCTGTTTGATCTATATCAGAGGCTCTCTGGGCTGTAACTGGTAAATATCTTTATTGGAAGGCACAAAGAGTGTTTCTCAGTGGTGGCACCACATAGCTGGAATTCTCGGTCCTAAAAAGTGTACTATGATACCTTTCTTACAGTTTCATACTGATATTAGACAGGCACTGACTTAAACAAACAAACAAACCAACAAACTCTTCCAGGCATGTTCTTATTGATTTCTTATTGATTTAAGCCATTGCCTCTGGTTTTGTTGATGCTGGCTGGGGCAGGTGTATTAGTTTGATCAAATTCATTTTCCATCTGCTTCTTAGTGTATTTACAAATAATTTTCACAAATGAATAAGGTATGGCCTGAATACTACAAATGTGGTTTGAGTGAAAAACTGCCACCCTAATTCTGCTTCTAGTTCACCGTGTGTGTGTGTGTGTGTGTGTGTGTAAATAAAAATTTCTGGCTAGTCCGGACAGAGCACAAAGTATATAATCCTGACATCGTCTTCACACATACACACACATTAGTACCTCATATGCTAGGCTCTAGAGAAAGAGAGATCGAAAAAAATGAAATCAGAAAATGCTATAAATAACTCAATCCCTCTCTGTGTGACCAGTTGTAGATGGTGATGTATTGATTGAAAAGAAGGCTCATGTTGTAGAGCCTTTTAATGAAGGCCTAGCAGCTACCATGATTTAATGCTTTAGAAATTGGCTGCAAAGGTTGCTAAGAAACATTTAACAGGCATGTATCAAGTCCTTAAGCCTCAGGATGAATTGTTCACTTGCTACACATAAATTATGGTCAAACCAATGTTTAAGGAGACAGTGATAGAAGTGTATTATTGGTCCACAACAAACATCATCAGTGCTAAACTGCCACAATAAGAACTCTGTCCCCAATGAACATCTAGACTTAATGGAGACTTGGAATTTTCAAATAAAGCTTACCTCATCCATCAAAGGAAGCAGCAGGGATTCTATCACAACAGCCTTAGCTACAGTATCATTTTCCCAGTACACTATCAGGTTAACACTCACACTGATGAGTACAGTTGAGTATTAAAGCCTGCTAATTAATGTGTTTTCTTATCAGTCTATAGTACATTTTATTAGGTGAAGTGACTTTATTAATTTAACCCTCTGTCAATGGATGGGGTGAAACACATCTCAACAGCATGCGGGGGCGGGGTGGGGCGGTGGAATCATAAAATTCCTTTGGCTATTTACATTACATAGTTAAAATGTTATGATTCTACTTTAACTTTCATGGTTCAATCCTTAGGAATCCTGAGATATGCAGTTAGAATTCCCAGCCAGAGAGAGGAAGAACTTGACAGGAAAAAGGTTAGATGGCCAGGACTACCTTATTCCCTTAAGGGCAGGTGCAAGCCAAAAATCAGAGCAGCTAAATCAGAGTAGTGGGTTACTGCTTCAGGGTCTAACCCCAGTACCCAGCTCAGTTAGCAACCCATAGAAAACAATTATTATTATTTTTGCGTTATTGTTATGGCCTTTTGCAATTGGATGTATTTTTCCGTGGAATGGTCTTATTCCAATAAAAAAAATCCAAAATTCCTAGAGATCCACCCAGTCCTCACCTGCAAGAGTGGTGCCTGTGGTTCCAGACGGGTTTGATCCTGTAATCCTTTGCTGAGGCCTGGATCCAGGCCATGAAACCACTGAGCGGTCACAGGGGCTTGTATTGGGGATGACTTACTGAAACCAAGGGCTTGTCTATACTGGCAAAATTACCCTGGCTTTCCCCCCTTCCAAAGGCCTGCAATCCAGCTAATGTGGGGCTTTTGCCCCATTCTTCCTGTGGGCAGTCTTCACCACTCCTGGGGCAGATATAGGGCTGGAATGGGGATAATCCTTGATAGGGACCTTTATCACATAAAAAAAAAACAGTTTAATGCATTCCCATCAGAATGGGATAGATCAGGCCACAAGTGTATGCTCTGCCAGGTCTGGGCAGCAGGCCTGCAGCATGTGACCATGGCTTGTCACATGCAAAGGGCTTGATACATGGCGTAGCTGGCTGCCCCGACCAAGCAGAGCAGTGAAAATGGCTGCAGTTGCTGCAGCAACGGGCTGGCATTCCTGTTTGGACTCCAGCCTGTTTTCTTCAGTTAACCAGGAAAGAACTGGTATAGATGAATCCCAGGGTCCTGAAGCCAGAGAACATGTACCACCAGCAGGGATGAGATCCTGTGATTATTTGCTGCACTTTGGAGCCAACTAACAGACAAGAAGAGTGTAATCTGCAGTCATCTCTGTGTGTCAGAGCCAGATCCTGAAGTGGATTACCATCACTTTGTGTCCATTTCTCCAGACAATAATCCTCAACTTGGGTGGGTACCCAGCTACCTGAGCTGGCAGTGTCACATGAAGTGTAGCTCCCACTGAATGATACAAATATGAGGGGACTCAAAGAAGATGAACCCAGTAACCTGTTTGTAGCCTGTGAAGCCAAATAAAAGGAGTTGGTAGCCACTTGGTGGTCTAATGTTGTCATGGCAAGAGATGGCTGCAGTGCATACCTCCTCAGAAAAGGGGAGGCATGACACTGTGGAGAAGAGAAGGTTGAGAGATGACATGATAGCCATGTTTAAATATTTGAAAGGATGTCAAACTGAGAATGGGGCAAGCTTGTTTTCTGCTGCTCCAGAGACTAGGACACAGAGCATTGGGTTCAAACAATAGGAAAAGAGATTCCACCTAAACATTAGGAAGAACTTCCTGACAGTAAGGACTTTTTTGGACATCTAAAATGCAATGGAAGCAGCCTCGCCACGTTGCAAGGCTGCTGCGCTGCAGGGCGTCCCTTTCGCATGACGCCCGTCCCTGCCAGTACTGTTGCGGTACTGCAGGGACATTTGAGTGTTATATTTCGGCAATTTTTACTCACGAAAGTTGATTGTGAGTAAAAATCGCTGAAATATAACACTCAAATGTCCCTGCGGTACCGCAACAGTACTGGCAGGGACGGGTGTCATGCGAAAGGGACGCCCTGCAGTGCAGCAGCCTCGCAACGTGGCGAGGCTGCTTCCGTTGCATTTTAGAGGTCTGACAAAGTCCTAAGAGCTGTTTGGAAGTGGAATACACTGCCTTGGAGTGTGCTGGAGTCTCCTTCTTTGGAGGTTTTTAAACAGACACTGCATGGCCATCAGTGGGGAATAATTTGATTGTGTATTCCTGCATGGCAGGGGTTGGACTGTATGGCCCTTGTGGTCTCTTCCAACTCTATGATTCTATGATTCTATGATTTGTGGGATAAATGCATGCATAAAATGTTATAAGAGCTTTCAAAAAGTTTCCAGATGCCTTCAACTGAAAGCAGACCTATTAATGTAACAAACTTTAAAAAATGATTAATAGAAAGCTCCTTGCAGTATGAAAGTGGCTGCCTTCCATTTTGTGAGGAGGAGGAGCAATTACTGTGAACCAGTGAAATGTCTGTCCATTTTGAAATCTTACTTGAGATTGCTTTGTAAGAAACAATATAGAATGGGCAAAGTCAATTGCTCAACATTCCCTTTTCTGCTGACCTTGAAGAAATGATTAAAAGAAAACTTCTGCAGTTTTTCAGACTTCACTGCTTTTAAAACTAAACATAAAACTAGGTTGGAAGGCTCTTCAGTATTTTCTAAGAAAAGTTGTTAGATTCAAAACCCAAATGTATTTAGACACACCTCTGATTTTAATCAATTGAATTCACAAGTGAGCCACAGTTTTGCTGATTATGTATTTGTACCTGGACTGTCATTGAAATATTGCTAGGTCTGCATTAATGAAAACTTGGTGGCACTGGTATGTTGATGACTGAAATAGATAAATTGAAATATATACCCCCATGTGTTGGATTAGCTCAAAAATAATCTGGACATGAAGCATATTTGTTGAAGCATCTTTGCATAGTCATTAAACAAAATATCTTGGAGCTCAAGACAACCCAAGACAACTTTTAAGTGGCTGGCCTTAAAAGTCACTCCACCACCCCACCCAGGATCGATGTTTAATACCTATCCTGCCTTCAGTTCACTCTGTTTCTCAGAATAAATTAGAGAGCGCACCGACCATTCCACAGACCCTTACTCTGCTCCTTTGCAATGCCAGGTCAGTTAAAAACAAGACACATATTATCCATGACCTTTTATTCGATGAGGCTGCTGACCTGGCATGCTTTACAGAGACCTGGCTGGGAGAGGCCAGTGCTGCGACTTGGGCGCAGGCACTCCCGGTTGGGTACTCAGTTAGTGAGCAGGTAAGGAAAAGTGGGCGGGGGGGGCGGAGTGGCTCTGGTTCTTAAAAACAATATAACCTTGAGCAGGAAGCCTATCTGGAACACAGTCCACATCGAGTGTATGTACCTAAGCCTGAGGTCCAGGGATAGCTCAGGGATTCCGTTAGTGTACCGGCCACCCCGTTGTCTAACAAACTCCCTAACCAAGCTAACACAGCTGGTCTCAGAGTTGCTGCTGGAGTCACCCAGACTTTTAGTTCTTGGCGACGTCAACATCCCACTCGAGACCAGCTTGCTAAATCTAACTGGCGCAGCTCGGGAGTTCATGGAATCCATGACAAACATGGGGCTATCCCAATTGGTTGTCGGGCCTACTCACTGTGCAGGTCATACCCTTGATGCGGCCTTTAGTATGGAACAAGAATATCCGTGGGCGGAGGTTGTTAAAACCTCTGCATTGTCATGGACGGATCATTTCCTGGTCAAGATGGAGCTAAGAGCCACTGTCTGCCCCACCGGGATGCTGGACCTATTAGAATGGTCCGCCCTTGAAGGCTAATGGAACCAATTGGATTCCAGAAAGCCTTGGAGGGTTTAATGGTTGGTAACGCCGGTGATTCTGTTGAAGCTTTGGTTAATATTTGGAACACCGACCTCACCAAGGCTATCGACACAATCGCTCCCAAACGTCCTTTCCAGCCTGCTCCTAACTGTAAGCCCTGGTATTCAGAGGAGCTTAGGAAGATCAAGCGGGCTGGACAACGACTAGAGCGCACCTGGCAGAAGACTCGACGCTTATCCGACAAGACTCGTCATAGGAATTTCCTTGATTCTTATTGAGAGGCGATACATGCAGCACAGAAGTCTTTCTCCTCTGCACGTATTGTTTCTGCAGAGTCCTGTCCAGCAGAACTGTTTAGGGTGGTGGGGGAGCTGACGCAGATTCCATTTGTGCAGAACCCCTTACTCAACCCGACAACGGCCTGCTGTGATGCGTTTAACATCCACTTTGCAGATAAAATCTCTCGGATAAGAGCCGACTTAGATGCCAGTGTTATGACAGAATCTATAGACAAGGTGTCCAGCAACTCCGTTGATGAAATTTTATTGGATCAGCTTCAATCTGTGAGTACCGATGACGTGGACAAGCTCCTTGGTAGAGTGAGGAAGACGACCTATCCCCTCGATCCCTGTCCATCTTGGCTGGCCACCCAAGGGGGCAACACATCGAGAGTACTCCTTAGAGATATTATCAATGCGTCCTTCAGGGAGGGATCCGTTCCACCCTGTCTGATGGAAGCAGCGGTTAAGCCGCTCCTGAAAAAGCCTTCCCTGGACTCCTTGGACAGGAAGAACTATAGGCCAGTCTCCTTGCTGCCTTTTCTAAGCAAGGTGATTGAGAAGGCTGTCGCTTCCCAACTCCAAGCTGTCTTGGATGAAACCGTTTATTTAGATCCATTTCAAACTGGCTTTAGGACGGGCTATGGAGTGGAGACTGCCATGGTTGCTCTGGCTGACGACCTCCGCTTGGGTATCGACAGGGGTAGTGTGACCCTGTTGGTGCTCTTGGACCTCTCAGCGGCGTTTGATACAATAGATCATTCCATCCTCCTGGATCGCCTGAGGGAGTTAGGAATTGGAGGCACTGCTTTGCAGTGGTTCCGTTCCTTCCTCTCGGGCAGATACCAGAGGGTGAGGCTCGGGGACAGTTGCTCTACCAGAATAGAGCTTAACTGTGGTGTTCCTCAGGGGGCCATCCTGTCCCCGATGCTATTTAAACATCTATATGAAGCCGCTGGAAGAGATCATTCAGAGGCATGGAGTGCGGTGTCATCAGTATGCTGATGACACCCAGCTATACTTCTCCATGTCTTGGTCATCAGCTTCGACTTCAGATGGTGTCTCTCCTCTCAATAATTATCTTAAAGCAGTAATGGACTGGATGAGGAAAAACAAATTGAGATTGAATCCAGACCAAACGGAGGTACTAACAGTTACAGGCCCAAAACCAGGTCTGGGAATACAACATCCAATCCTGGATGGAACTACACTCTCCTCCAAGGACTGTGTTTGCAGTCTTGGGGTGCTCCTGGACCTGACGCTCCAGATGTCTAATCAGGTAGATGAGATAGTCAGGAGTGCCTGCTATCAACTTCAGCTGATACGCCAGCGGCGCCCTTTCCTGGAAACAAGGGACCTCGAAACTGTGGTACATGCACTGGTAACCTCCCGTCTGGATTTCTGTAATGCGCTCTACATGGGGCTACCCTTGTGCTTGACTCAGAAACTTCAACTAGTTCAGAACATGGCAGCCAGGTTGATTTCTGGTATTTCTAGAAGAAAGCATATAACACCTGTGCTAAAAGCTCTCCACTGGCTGCCTATTAGTTTCCAGGCACAGGACAAGGTTTTGGTTATAACCTTTAAAGCCCTACATGGCTTGGGTCCAACTTATCTCCGGGACCGCCTCCTTCCGTACGACCCTCCCCGCGCACTTCGGTCCTCTGGGAGGAATCTGTTACAGCCTATGAAAACAAGGCTGTCGGTGACCTCCCAGAGGGCCTTCTCTGCTGCCGCTCCCAGATTATGGAATGGCCTGCCGGACGAGATCCATCTTATTACCACCTTAGACAGCTTTAAAAAAGCTGTCAAGATGGATCTTTTCCGGCAGGCCTTTCCTGAATAACTATCCCGGCCCAAGACTCGGCTGTCCTTTTTGAGCTGCAATCAGATTTTTTTAACTATTGTATATTTTAATTTTTTTCTTTCTAATTTATATATTTTTAATTACTGTATGTTTTTAATCTTTTATAATTTAATATTATTTTAATGGGTGGGTAGGCTAGGGTACTGTGTCTATGGAGTTTTTATATTGTAAGCTGCCTCGATTGCGTTACAGAGGGGCGGGATAGAAATAAAATTGTATTATTATTATTATTATTATTATTATTATTAGGAAAGGCTAAAAGGCATGATATTTTTTGCTCTTTGGGACTTTATTTGAGAAATTCAATTGCATAAAAAATGCATGTGATTTTTTTGACAGAGAAAACATGTTTTGGAATTAAAAAAAAAAATTCTGTGCAAATTCCATTCGCTTGTCCAGGGGAAAGTTCGGCTCTGCATGAAATAACAGACCAACACAGATGATAGCATAGAGTCAAAGAACTAGGCCACAACTTTATTGGTTGCAGCCATGCAGATATGTTTGGCACCGACATAGGTCCAGATCCAGAACAACCTGCCTGTTGACCAATGAGCCTGATCTTCTGGAACACTGCTGGAACCTTTGGGATGACAGGAAAGAATCCACCTGGGTGGGTTCCCCAGTGTGGTCCCTTTGTCACCAAAGGGCGCTGGAACAGTGTCTGCCCCCAAGCTGGGCAAGAGCAGATCTGCCCCACACACCCCAAATCCCTTAAGGGAACCCTGATGCATAGCAATGCCAGGAAGAGACTGGTACTCAATATCCTAGATCCAGGACCCATGCCAACAACCCTGCAAAGCTGTGATACTATATAGATGGCAATATGCCCCACAAAACACATATATCACAAGATACTGGATAAAACAAAGGGTGGGTGGGAGGGATTCATATTATAAGAAAAGAAATTTTACCTAAACATTAGGAAGTTATTTTTATTTTATTTTATTTTATTTTATTTTATTTTATTTTATTTTACTGTAAGAGCTGTTTTGACAGTGGACTAGATTGCTTTGGACAGTATTGGCTCTCCTTTGCAGGACTTTAAAAAGAGGTTGGATGGGTATCTTTCAGGAGTGCTTTAGATGTGTATTCCTGTGTGGCAAGGGATTGGAGTAATGGCCCTTGTGGCCCCCTCCAACTCTAAGATTCTATGATTCTCATTTACCTGAACACAACTTCACTTCAGCTTGTGTTCACATCTGTTTTTGAATGGGAGAAAATCTATGCCCACACACAAATTCAAAATGTTTTTGAGCTTGTATTCCCTAATATACATGCTCTATGCACATTTCTTAACACAGCATGCACCCCATATCTAATATGGAATACATTCCCAGACTTACTGTGGATAGCAAAAATTGTGGATGTAGTGAACTCTATATTTCCAATGGAAGCATACCATAACACCTCTAGGCATTTGGAGGTCCTCCAGCATGACTCTATGATCAGCTTCTGCCAGAAGTGAACATAGAATCATGCTGGAGGACCTAGAAAATGCATAGAGAGAACATATTTGTTTTAGACACAAGTAAGTGAAACAGTATCAGTCCCATGGATATAGAGGTCATACTGTATACATTATTTTTTCACAATCGTTATCCCTTTGTTGCCAATTTCCCCTAATAAACACATTTGTGAGTGCAGATTTCCATTAATATACATGTTTTTGTGCTCTGTTTTACCATTTCACACCAGATCAAAACGTTCTGAAAACTGTGGATTTTAGCAAAGTGCAGTCGAAATTCTCATACAAGAATAGCAGACACAGATTTGCTAAATTTACATAAACACTGAGGTCTTATCTACACTAGCCAGGATACACCAGTTCCCTACCAGTGTATCCTAGCTACAGAGGTGGCCCGTTCCCCTGCATTACCAGCAGAAGACAGGCTGGAGTTCAAACAGGATGCTGGGCCATTGCTGAAAATACTGCCGCCACCAATTTCTACCTAGCGTGGAAGCCTGGCAAGGGCCCCACAACATGTGACTGCGGGCCCCTTGCATGTGACTAGCCTCAGTCACATGCTACAGGACCCCTGCCTAGCTTCCTGAAGAGCCAGGGAGCTGTCAGCAACAGTGAGGAGTGGTGTGCTGGATGGGCTCCCAGGGATACGTGGGACCTGATCTGGGGTAAGTGGACTAAACAGGCCCTATCCTGGCTTGCCCTTGTTCCAGTCCTGTATCAGCCCTGGTGGCTGTTTAGACTGTCCATTGGCAAATTAGGGTATATACCCTGCATCAGCTGGACTGCAGGGCTCTGGAATGGGGACAAGTCAGGGATCTGCCCACTGCAGACAAGGCCTTAGACCTGATTAATTTCTCCCACATTTCATCTTGAGCACAATACCATCCTCATTCTGTGTAACTGATACCAAAGGCAACATGGATATTTTTAGTCATTTCTACCAGCAAGTGAGAGAGGGTTCCTAATTCAGATCTCCCTCTCTGAGGTTACTCCCCTCTCTATGTCTTTGGAGGGGGAAGATCAAATATACTCTATGATCCTGAGATACCCCCCAAAACATTTCAGGGGCCATACAATTTCATCCTAAGTGGTATATGTGAATTTTGTCTAAAGAAGGGGTAGAAAAAATAAAGCTTGTGGGCCAAACTCTTATTTGCACTCCCCTATGGAGTACACACACAGGCACACTCACACTCTTAAGCTGGTGAAAATAAACAATGAATCTGAGAGCAAAATTTGGCTCTGAGTTGCCAAGTAGTTGAAGAAGAAAAAGGGGAGGAGGAGGAACCACTGCTGAGTGTTCTGGGGATGATCCTCTGGTCTTTTGGAGGTTGTGTCTTTTACTTTTAAAGAAGTTTTAGAAGTGTATCTAGAACCTTTACTTTTCTTTAACCAACAAGTAGGTTTCATAAACAGCATTTCAAACTTCCCTCTCAGGCCTCTTGTAACCACAGAAACTGCCATTGCTCTTTTTAAACCTAGATAATCTATTTTAAAGACTTAATGTAATTTTAATGAATTAATTTTAAATAATAAATGTATTTTATTTTGTGAGTAATATAATTTAATATTCAGTGAATAAAGATATTTAATAAAAATTAAATAAATTATTAAATGTGGAACTTCTTAGTAATGAAATGGTAACCAACTTATTATTTAGCTAATTAGGCTACTTTATAGCTAATCAGAGTAATTGGGCCATGTCCCTTTTGAGACTGTAAACCTTAAGTACTTGGTCAACCTGATAAAATGACCACTTCCAGTTTAACACTTGAAATCTCCTTTCTCCTTTGAAAGACCGATGCATGCTTGTTCAAGGTACACTCCATGAAGACACATGTTTCTATTCACCTCATGCAAATGGGTGCTAGATTTCCTACAAAAGGCAATTGCAAACCTCCTCTGAATAAATCTTGCCCAGAAAACCCTTAGGTAGGGTTCACATAAATCAGAAGGCTCATTTACACTGCAGTTTTAATCCTGCCTGGAGAGATTGGAAAAATTGTGATCTCGAATCTCTCCCTGACTGTTCCCACAATTTGTCATGGGTAGCAAAGGTCTTGTTTTTTTTAAACTTGTTGTTTACACATACCTCCATCCTGGGAAAGGGGCACACAGCAGAGCTGGAATTTGATTGGTCAGATGTTGGAGTGGACTGGCTTGCAAGGGAAGCCTGGCAATTCTGGATCTGCCATTTTTGAATTGGGATGGTCCTCCACAGCCTCCGCAGCCCAGCTAGCAGAAGCCCCCCCACAGCCCCTGTAGCTCTTCCCTCCTGGCTCCACCCTAGTCCTTGGGAGCTTGTTCTGCCAAGTGCCACTGGAGCTTGGGAAGTCTAGGGCCCTAGGCCTCCTAAGCAAAGGCAGCATTAGGCGGAACTAGCTACCAAGGGCTAGGGCACTGGGCCAAATGGGCTAGATGAGGGGGGACGTCTGGCCCACTCGGCACTTTCCTGCCTCACAGCTGACTATGATGGCTTCTGTCACTGAGGGAACGGTCCCTCAGTGGAAGAAACCACCACAGTCGGGGGTGGGAGAAAGGGCTGGCTAGGGGAGGGGAGGGGAGGGGAGGGGAAGGGAGGGGAGGAAGGTCTGGGCTGTTCAGCCCAGGCTTTGGAGCCAGTGCAGGACCCCACGTAGGGCCATACAAAAATGGCAGATCAAGAACTGCAAGGCTTCCCTTGCAAGCCCACCCCCTCCAAAGTCCAACTAATCAAAATTCATCCCCATTCCCAGGATGGTTCCTGATTGTTCAGACAACCAATAGCGTGGGTTTTCCCGGACTTTCCAAAAAAGTCTGGAAAATAGAGGGGTAGAAAGTCACTGGTTTACTGGTGTTTTTTTTGTTTTGTTTTGTTTTGTTTTTTGCTACCCCTCCTTCCAAATAGCTCATGTCTGCCCCGATGACTGTGTGAACCAATAGGGTTCAATATTCATTCTTCCCGGTTTTATTTTGCCATATAAATGGGCCCAGAGTCAACTTGAAGGCATGTAACAACAAGAAACAGAGTAATAAATAAGCAATGTGATTTCTCAATATAAACTGAAAAAAATGTGAACAGAAAATGCCATGCTAGGAGAAAAATAGGTTTGTCAGTCTATTTAATGTTCCTGTTCTTTTGCTATTGTAATATAGTAGTCTGATGCATAGAAATTAAAAGCCAATGAAACTTTCCTTCATCCTGGCATTTTTGTGTCAGGAATAGCTTTGTCTGTTTAATTCCTAAATTTACACCTGCTGTTGAAGATACAATAACCTTCAAAAGTCAGTAACTGTAGAAGTGAAAGAAGACATGAGGATTTGCCTTAAATTTTAAAGATTTTTATTTTATTTTTTTTGTTTCTAAACAATATGTGATAGTTGTCTGCATTTAATTGGGATCACTTAAATTCACTTGGGATCTTATAAAGGTGAATGCAAAGATAACTTAAAGAGTATACAGGTGTAACAAGATACTTAACAGGTGATATGAATCTGAAGGGAATGGAGTAGAAAAGAACACATTCTGGTCAGGAGCTTTTGTGACTAGTATTTTCCAGAATCTAGCAATAGGTAATTGCCTCATTGGAGTCTCCCACTGCCATTTCCACAAAACACAAACAAAACAGCCAAGAAGCAAGAGGCTGTTCTGCAGAGGATCAGTGAAAAAATAACTGCAGGCAAAGTCACTGTTGTTACACCTACTTGCTGAGGATCTTTAAAAGAGAGAGAGTTGAACTGACCCCTTTTTCACCACAGTGACCATGTGGCATCCTCTGTCTTGTTTAAGGAAGCTAGAAAAAGGAAATCAAGAAGAAAGGCCAGAGACACTATTTATAAATCCATTCCTGATAAGACTGAAATATTCCTAGGAAAATAGTGAAGAATGGCTTACAGGGAAAATCTTCATTGGCTTCCAATTTCCATGGGTCAGGTTGCTACATTATAATGTTGGAATGGAACCTTTTGCTAATTTCATTCTCAAGGAAATAAAAAGTAATATTGACAGTTTTCTTTTCACTATGAGAAAGTCTTGGAAAAATGCAAAGACAATCTGAAGTTCAGGAGTTATCCTGCACAAAATTTGCACATCGTATATTTGCACACAAATAATAACACACACACCACCAAGCACTATACAGTGTTGCATGGGAGAGGTGTTTTAATGGCCTTGTATGACAATGAGGCATGCTATTCGTCTATGGCATCTCACACCATGATGGGGAAGAGTCGAGGACAGAGCTTACCTTATTTAGGTCCTGCTGCCCCAGGCCTCTTCCTCCTGTACTTTTGTGGTTAGTGGTTTGGTTTGGTGGTGAGGGGTGACTGTGTTTATTGGTGTGTGGCTCTTTTGTGTGTGAAAGTGTGGGTTGGCGCACATGGCGTGTGTGCTTGCGGCTGCTGCCGCCATTCTGTTGAGTGTGGAATGAGTGAGAGGGCATGTGGCTGCTTTTGTTTGGGACCTGGGGACCTGGCGTGTGTGTGTGTGTGTGGTTGCTTGGGCCATTTGTGCTGCTTGTCTGACTGTTGTGTGTGTGGGGATGCTCTGGCTCTGCTGTGTACTCTGTGTGTTTATGTGCATGCACATGAGTGCAGCTGTACTCCAAACGCATGTGTAGGTCCTGTGCTGTCGTGTTCCTGGTGCTCTGTGTGTGTGTGTGTTTTGCCTGGTTGCGGGCTGGATGCAAGTATGTGCAGTATTGACCTGGCAGTGCATGTAGGTGTGGCTGTTTCGGTACCCCCATATGAGGCTGATTGTAAATACTTTTTATTTTCATAGACTCATAGAGCTGGAAGAGACTATAAGGCCTATAAAGTGCAGCCCCTGCCATGCAGGAATACACAATCAAAGCATTCCCAATAGATGGCCATCCAGCATCTGTTTAAAAACCTCCAAAGAAGGAAAATCTACTACACTCTGAGGCAGTCCATTCCACTGCCGAACAGCTCTTACTGTCAGGAAGTTCTTCCTAATGTTTAGGTTTGTTTTTTTTTTTAACTGCTTTTCCTATGAGCTTCATTCAAACCAACTATTTTGTATAGTTTCCTCTTTAGATTACTGTAGCAATAAAGTTTTCTGTTTAACTTTGAAGCTGCTGGTTACTGAATATGAGGAAGGTAGCAACATTGCCACATGTCCAACATAGCTCCGTGCATATGTGTGCAACTCCCTGTGATCAGGAGCATATATTCAAAGGAATTTGCCAAACTCTAAAACCTATCCTTGATTCACTAGGTTGTGCCTATCAAATCACCCCTCTTATTCTCATAGCTGCTTGGAAAGAAACATTCCAGTAATTTGACGAGTAAGCATATTCTGAAGGTATAGATTTTAAAACACCTAATTGTTTAATTAATCTGCCTATAGCACTATGTTATCTTTCTCATAATTAAGCATAACTTTAATATCTGTTAATAAAATAACTATTGATTTTGTCCTGCTGTATTAGGATTAATTTAATATTACTGTACTCATTGATTTAAACATTAATCAGGGTGTGTTCAACTGTAGCTTTGACGGTTCAAGTATTCTTCCCCCATGTCAAATTATTCTAATATTAAGTCCTATTATATTTCTGAGCCATGCCTGAATATCATTCTGGCTCAGTCTGGGCAATAAACAGAAGGAAGATATGATGGGTCTCCAAAGGAATAGTGGTATGCAGTTTAATTCAAAGAGAAAAGTATATAGCCAGCTGTAAAGGTTTTGATGACTTTTATATGTCTAGCCATAATGAAAGCTATGCAGTTGATAACCCAAATCTATCTCCTTGACCACCATTCAAAATTTGGGATGTCATTCAGCCAAGTTTCATATTCTATCAGTCCCATTAATTTCAGCAAGAGATTTTAAAAGATCTGGAATTCCATTTGAAATGAATGTAACACAGAGGAACTTAACTTTGGGCTGTTATACATCTAACAGGTTGAACTGTTTCCTTTCTATTGTGGAAGAGTTAAACACAATTTAAATAGTGTGTGACATAAGGGCGTTGCATATATAACTGTAGACAGATAAGCTCAGATTATTTTTCTCTCTTTTGAAGATCATCTGTCTATATACAGGACAATATACTGCACATAAATTCTTTCTGTCACTAAAGACAAGAAACTCTCATTTCAGTTTTCTCACTTTAGGATGTGTGTGTATGTATTTCAAGATTTCTTGGGCTAAATCTAGCACGTGTGCACATACACACACAAATAAAGGAAGGAAGGAAGTCTTAATTAGTGGATACCCATTTAAATCAATTGGAGTTCAGTGGTCATTAACAACATCTGTTCATCTCAGTGAATGTAGGATTAATGCTGTATTTAGTCTTTTGTCCTAACTATGAAGACATTTATGAATTTTGTTATTTTTCCCTTTAATTGTGCTTAACAGTACAGCCTAGTTTTGTTTTCTTGTTGTTCTAATTTTAGCAAACACACACACACAACCCACCCACCCCCCAATCAAACGAAAGTCTAGTTTCCCCCATTTGCACTGGCCAATTCAATAGGTACAAGCTATTCTCAGCATGGAGAAAACCATACTATACCTACATGCCAAATAGATGATAAATGTGAGGAGCCCCCAAAGGGGGCTTAGCCGCTTGCCGGCAGGCCTTTTTGTGGCCCGGCCGGCGCCCCCGGATGCCTCTTGGCCGCTGCACTCCCCCCCGCTCCGCCAGGAGTGGGGGGGGAGGAGCGGAGGACCGCATGGCCCTCCGTGGCAGCCGCCATGCTGGTGTCTCCTTCCCAGGCCGCATTGCGGCCGGAAGAGGCGTAGGAAGGGGCGCCAGCCAATCGGAGCGGGCCGGGTCACCCCCGATTGGCTGGACCCCTCCCAGAGGGGCGGGTCATCCGGCCGGCTCTGACGCGGCCGGATGACGTCAGAGGAGGGGCGACGGAGCCAATATAAGGTGGCTCCGTCGGCTCTCCCTCCTCTTTTGGCTCCGAGGAGCTGAAGACCCACCCACCCTCCCTCAGGGGCTTCAACCCTTGTCGCAATTTGCAGGGCGGCAGATGTCATGAGTCGTGATAGGGCAGGAGGTCAGGGGTCTCCATCAAGTGCAAGTTCAAGAACTAGTTCAAGTTCAAGTTTAAGTTCAAGGGAGACCCCGCCTCTAATGATTAACAGTTTGTTTTCAGGGGAGGAGAGGGAGTCGGGTAGATGGCCCGGCCAACAGCCCTCTCCTCCAGGGAGTCAGCATGGGCTGACAGATGTCTTGGCCCACATGGATGGGCTCAAGAAATGGGGTCACGACCTAGGCATTGCTGCCAACCATCCAGCCAAAATTGCGGCAACAATTTATTGCCAAACATGTATTCACTAACATGTATCTAACCTATGTTTTCTGAAGATGTAACCAAAATATAATCTTTGTATCCAAAAGCAAGTGTTGAATTTTTCATTCAAAGGGGCGGAGGGGTCGTACGGTCTGGGTCCGCAAAGAGGTGGTAACTTGTAGCACATGGTAGCTTCCACATCAATGTAATGGTGTATCTGCTCTGGGTTTTAGTTCAAACTTAACTTATCCACGAGTTGAACTCTGTTCCCAAAATAGGTTCAACCTCTTAGGCACCTACTTTAAAATTTAAAATCCAGAATGGGTTCTCCAGCCCTCTGAAATAGGATGGCAGTGGTGGCATCTTTAATTCAATTGCCTGAATACACAAGGATTCAAAGTCAGAAAGACATCTGATTCTAAGCCCTGGATGTAGATAAACACAACTATCAGAAGATTTGGTTTCAAACAATCTAGTGATGGTAAATTTTGATTTTCTGAATCCTAATAGATGTCGAGAACAAGGAAGCAGCTTTGGGATACTTACTATTTTTTTCCCTGCAGTGAAGGAAAGCTGCACACCCTGCTCTGAAAATAGCTTTATAGACATTATTTTATGGAAACTATGCAGCTTCTCCAAAGAACTGTGAAGTCTTCCCTGAAAACTATGCAATTTTTTTTTTATCAAATAAAGGAAATTGTGCAACAGTCAAACAGGCAAAGGCTACAGCTTCAGACAGCCTGGGGTTCTTTTCCTGCCGTGTAATATTTGGGTTGCACAATATTCAGACCACAAAGGCTGCAACTTCAGAAACCCTGAGTTTCTTTTTCTGACGTGTATGTTTGAATGAAAACTCTCAAACATCGCTGGAGCTTCCCTGCCTACTGTGTGTGTGTGTCTGGTTTTCTACCATTTCCCCCACCCCACCCCCATACTATCACAATATCGAGCCTGTCATCATGTTGTTTTATAGGGATATAGTATGCAATTTAGTTTTGGACTGTACAGCCTCTTCTCAAGTACTCTGTGTGTGTGTGTAGGTGTGTGTGTGTTTGTGTGTGTGTGTAGGGTTTCTTTGTTTTTTAATTAGAAAGCTGCTGCTCACTATTCTGTGCATAGCGAGAAGACCACAAGCATAGGTTTATACTGTGAAGCTGGGCAGTTTGTCAGACTCTATACAGTTCTTGAAAAATGTGCAGTTTATGAGGAACAACAACAAAATGATTCCTACACAGTTATGGGAACTTTTCAATATGTTGTTTTTCTTCCTGTATGTGTTTCTGAGCCAGGAACTCCTTTGGCATCAGTTTGGAAACTGACGAATTTCCATCCTAAAACAGCCTTTCTAAGAGATATGCATCCTAGATGCATTACATAGGAAGAGCAGCTGTGCTCACTTTACCAATCCATTAATGAGACTCAGTGAATGACTGTGAGTCCCATGCCAGTAGAAAGGCAGGATATAAATAAATTATGAGCTATTAATTGTTTCTCTCCATAAAACTCCTTTCATAACTTCAAATTGCATAGCATAGGCCAAGGTGGCAGTCGGGTGATGTACTGAAAGAAAACTCAGAAATGTTAATCACCGGGCAAAACTGCACTGAAGTTAAGTGTTCTTCTATACCATTTATTGCAGCAATGGGAAAGTATTCAGCAAGAGCTTAACTTTCCCATTAAAATCAAGGAGGTGCACAAGCCTTTCTAGTGGACTATCACTTCTCCTGTGGACCATCACCTAAGACTCTCTTGTCACTTCTCTGGTATCTATGTTTTCCTCTCTCAGTTTTGATAGATTGGTGACAAAGGACTAAATTAAAAACAGGCCCAGCTCTACCACTAGACAAAGAGAGATGTTGCCTCAGGGAGCATATCTGGAGTTTCATCAAAAGGCAGCATGCAATTAGGCTTGGTTGCTTTTGCTTATGGGAAAGGCCCAAATAGAAGATTAAAAAGGAGGTGATATCTTTACATAGGGCAACTCACAAAAATATATTATTTCTTAGTGGACCACAAACTGAACATGAGTCAGCAGTGTGATGCAGCAGCTAAAAAACCAATGCAATTCTAGGCTGGATTAATAGGGGTATAGTGTCTAGATCAAGGGAAGTAATAATGATACTCTATTCTGCTTTGATCAGACCTCACCCTGGAATATTGTGTCCAGTTCTGGGCACCACAGTTCAGGAAGGATATTAAGAAGCTGGAACGTGTCCAGAGGATGGCAACCAAAATGCTGGGAGGTCTGGAAGCCATGTCCTATGAGGAGTGGCTTAGAGAGCTCGGCATATTTAGTCTGGAGAAGAGAAGGTTGAGAGGTGACATGATAGCAATGTTTAAATATTTGAAAGGATATCATACTGAAGATGGGGCAAGCTCGTTTTCTGCTGTTCCAGAAACTAGGACACAGAGCAATGGGTTCAAACTAAATTAAAATGGGTTTAATTTAGTCCTTTGTCACCAGTCTATCAAAACTGAGAGAGGAAAACAGATACCAGAGAAGTGACAAGAGAGTCTTAGGTGATGGTCCACAGGAGAAGTGACAGTCCACTAGAAAGGCTTGTGCACCTCCTACTGGAAAAGAGATTCCACCTAAACATTAGGAAGAACTTCCTGACAGTAAGAGCCATTCAGAAGTGGAATACACTGCCTCGTAGTGTGTTGGAGTCTCCTTCTTTGGAGGTCTTTAAACAGAGGCTGGATGGCCATCTGTCAGGAATGATTTGCTTGTTTATTCCTGCATGGCAGGGGTTGGACTGGATGGCCCTTGTGGTCTCTTCCAACTCTATGATTCTATGGTTCTCTCCCACCCTGGTCCTCTAGTATCTACCTAGTCCTCTAGGCAGATACTGAATGGACCGTGGGGCTTTGTGCATGTTGGGGAATCAACTATGCCCTGTGGATGTGTTGTTTGCTGCTCTGCCTCACAGAACAAAATGTTTTGAGCTGAACAGTGTCCTGAAAATTAGAAGTGCATTTTGATTAGAAGGTCTTTTCAGATTGGGCAAAAGGTTTCACCTACCAAGTATCAATGAGATTATTTTTGCCATTACAAGAAACCAAACTGAATGTTAATATAGGATCATACATTTTGAAGTACAAGATCTCACAGAATTGCAGCTACATCTGGCATATTATATGGAGCACAGTTTGCTAAGCTTTGTTCTTCCAAAATCCCCAGTAAAATAAAGAAACAGGCTAGGGGAGAGATTGTGCAGGAACAGTGGCTGGGTGATTGTACCCTTTGTAACTCTTGAGTGTTTTTAAGCAATTTGCATTAGAATTAGCAGCAGACAAGTGCCCAAGTGGTTGCAAGGTTTTGTCCAAGTGTATTTAACAATTACAGACAAACGATTAAACTGTATTAAGAAAACTAATCCTATACTTTCAGCCCTGTGATCCCAGTAAGCTTTTGTCCAATGATGACTTAAGCCATCCTTCCCTTATAGTTAATGCAGTTAAGCTGCTGTAGCTAGAAAGAATCAATCTGTGGTCACTGAAAGGAATATATTTCATTGAAACAAAGACTATTTCAGATGCTGACCAACAGAGGGGAAAATACACTAAGCGGATAGGGAGAGAGTGTTTTAGAGTATTGTAATAGGGAACATAAATGCAATCATTAGGATCTTTGATAGGATTGTCTGGTGGGACAAATATTTGATGGTAATTAACAACAACATAGTACTTCCATCCCAGAGTCACTCTGAACACCATTGAAGAAGGCTGTAGTTTGGAGAAGCAATCCTCAATCTTCTTTCAGCAAGAGCAGGCAACGTCTAGAATCAGGGTCCACATTCACCCCAGGACATCGGAGGTTTGCCCTCTTCTCTCTTCCCTCCAAACCCTGATTTGTTTTGTTTCAGGTCCCCACATAGCTTCTCATACCCTCTAATGGGCAAGGCCACATTGGCAGTGCTTGCAGACTGCATCTGCCCCTTGAGACATTCTTTCTGCACCCCTGATTTAATTAATGAGCTATCTTTGTAGGAAGAGACTGTTGGAAGTGAAGAAGCATCAACACTTGTTTAGGGTAGTTGGGGACAGAGGGAAGTCTAGAGTTGCATGTCTATCCTTTTGATTCAGTTCTGTGCTTCATTGATCAAAGTACTCAAAGATTTTACTTCCTAGTGGCATGTAGAGGTCACTTTCCCCCTTCCTCCAAGCAGTTTTAGTGCTTTACAACTTTTAGGAGATTATCAGACAGGAACAAAAAAAGCATTCCTATCCCACAATCTCCACTCCTGCCTGTGTCCCATCCCTGTCACGCCACAATCATCCTCCCCACCACACTTACCTCCTCTCCTGTTGTTCCGGCAGCCTAGGAGTGAACAAAATGCTAACAGAGCTACCTTCACTTCCCGGATCGAAATCCCACGGATTCTCATGAGAAGACACGAGTGCGGGAAATTCAAAAAGGAAAAAAAGAACTCAAAAAATTACAGCAAGCACAAAAACACACTTTAAAAGGTAAAAGGAGTAACCTGGGGAGGGTCATAAAAAGTCTGTTGTTTACCTGGATGTCCCGATCTCACCCGGACATGTTCTGGAAATGACAGCCCATTGACATTGGACTTTCGCCAGCATAACAGGGAACCTTGTCTCACACAGGAACATCCATGATATGAATGGAACAGGGGATCTATTGACAGCTTCTCCCATCAATAAAAAGCAGCACCAGTGGAACAACAGTAGAAATGGGGCATAACGAGGGGGGAATGATGCCCTTTTGTGATCCCCTGGCATTCCTGTAACACTACTTTTAACACATCTGATAATCTCCTTAGTCCAAGCAGCCAGCTGACATGAGGCAACTCAGCCTCAAGATGCATTACACACAGTCATGAGAGTCAGCTTTTAGGGACTTTTGTACCCAAGTTAGATAACTCTCTTCTATCTGTCTATTTTCCTACCTCAGGTATATTCTCTGCCACAATAAATGTAAGGTGTTTTTTTTTTTAACCTTACTAGAGCATCCTGCATATTTCTATCCTGTTTTATACCACAAGCTCATATTGCACTGGGGCTATGCTTCACTCTGCTTAATATAAATACCAAGAATTTCCTACAGAGACATTCCCAGGCAGATGGGAGTGAGAAAGAAGTAAGTGGGAGAAGGCAGAAGACATATGATTTACTTGCATCACTTGGCAAGGAAAGATGTTTCTCTCCTTTCTACTGTCTATATGCAGTCTAGAACAGAGGGAAGAATAATAGGATGTTGTGTGGTCTTATTAATCTGCCTTTTCCTCTTCCTATACGTACTATCCTAGACTAGGGATAGAAAGCATATTTGAAAATATTTGAATAAGTGATGAAAAATGACAAGAGGAGTAGTGGGAAGATGAGAATCTTAGTAGTTCGGGACATATTCTTCATGAAACAGGCATACAGTACTCTTTTTTTTTTACTCAGAAAGTATAATTTTATTACAGAAACATGATTTTCTGTGCAGAAAAGGATGTTTCTGTACATAAAATGCTAGACCATTTTCTGTGAAACCCTCCCCCCACATATATTTGTATTTTGTGCCAGGTAAGTCAGGGGGTGTGAACAATGTTTGAAAACTGTGGAGCTTTCAAGGAATTTCACACAGTAAGAAGAAAAATAGTGAAAAAATTCACAATTCAGGACATTCTGTGCAAAATTCCAAAAGGTTATTTTGCACAGAAAACAATACAGATTCTATCTTCTGCACAAAACAACCACATGCCAATTTTTTGCAGAATAAATTCTGTATTGTGAAGATTCTCATCACACAAGCCCAGGTTCTTGTCATCAGGGTTTCCTGGCATCTCTCTCTCTCTCTCTCTCTCTCTTCTCATATGCTTTCCATCCCAATCAGGAAGAATCCCACAGAACTAGAAGTGCACTTTAAAAAATATCTGATTTTTTTTCCACTTTTATTTTTGACTTGCATTTTCTTTCTCCGGGTACTTGGTGAAACACACTTCATTCAACACACACTCTTTTGGATATGGGGCATTTATATACCTTGCAATAAACCAGACTTCTTACTGGGGTTCAAAAAATACCTAATAAATAATGCAGTGATTATTTTTTATTAATCCTAGTGCATTAAGTTTCAGCACAAGCAGAAAAACAGGAATGGTCGAGGCTTTAATTCAGTGGGAGAGCATTGTTTTGCATGCAGACTTCCCAATTAATATCTTGGATGATAGCAAAGATTTATGTGAGATCTTGGAGAATCTCCACCATCAAGAATTGAAAATACTGGCTAATAGTTGACTGATGACTTCAAAGTCAGTGGGATAGTAAACCCATTCCTGGTATTAAATAAGTTATTGAAAGTGCTAAACCTATTTTAGGGATATGATTCAGTGTGTAAAGGCTGCTGCCACACTACAGAAGTAATTCTGTTTGACACAGCTTTAACTGCCATGGCTCAATTCTATGGAATCCTGGGATCTATAGTTTTCTGACATATTTCACCTTCTCTGTCAGAGAGCTCTGGTGCCACAACAAACTACAGTCCCAGGATCCCATAGGAAGGAGCCATGATAGTTAAACCAGTGTCAAATTGCATTAGTGACCAATAAATGAAAAAAGAGTCAGACACAACAGTTGGATTGAAACATGGGCCACTTTATTGAATAACTAACCTATTTAGTTATTTATTTCTTGTGATATGCAAACCAAGGGGGAAGACCCAGTGCGGGAAAAGCTGGAGCTGATGGTCTCCCCAGACTCACCTCCCAGCTTCCCTGGTGAAACACCTGAACCCCAAGGGGGATCCCAGCAAACTCAGATGCCCCCTGGGCACCATCTACTGGAAGGCGAGGCCCCAGGATGAAACACCTCAAGCACCAAACTTCTGTTGAGGGCTCAAGCCTGGTGCCAGCCAAGGACAGTCTATCTCCCTGCCCCCAGATACATAACCTGCAGGTGTAGTTCGATAGACCCATCCTACACCCAAAATGGGTGCCATGGGTAAACACCGAAGTAACCCTGTCTCGCCCACTCCCTGCCACAAATAAGGGCAAGGGTCCACTTAGCCCTAATCCCCCACCAAGGTGGCTAAAACAGCCATCACCCCAGTTTGTATGTCCTCAAGAAATAATTGAATCCCAACCTCTGACAAGTGGACCCCATCAACCCAGTAAAGCTCTGGATTATCATACATGATCTTAGGGTGGTCAATATAATGACCAAGCCCCATGACCATTGCTCTCTGAATCTCCCGGTTGACCCTCTTACAGGCAACATCAATATATTTTGTATCACCCTCGCCAGCATAAACCTACCAAGGGATAATGGCCTACCAAATTAGGTGCACATCAGGCCATAATGACTTGATGCACTGCATGCCTTCCCTGGCATGCAGAACTAGGGCTTTCCCTTTTAATAAACCTAAATTGTTGCCACCTAAGTGGATAACCAAAACATGAGGCTGAGGTCCATGATGCTCCCCAAACAAATTGGGAATTAAACTATGCCATTTAAGGCCTCTTCTGCCCAACCACTTGACTGCAGCCAATCTGCCCAACCCCAAATGGGTTCCAAATCAACTAGAATTGGCATGGTGTACAGCCAAAAAAGCAAAGCTGTGGCTGCATATCAGCACTCAGCATCTTGTTGGCCACCCGCTAGGATCTGTAAGATATAAAATATCAACAGGGTTAAAAACAAAGAGGTCGCACATATCTGTGTTAAACAGCTGACTTCCAAGGACAAACCCTCCTGATCACATCAGGCGACATACCGATTGCCACAGCTGTGGAAGCTGCTCCTATCCTAAAAGAATGGGAGCAAAAACGAACACCCAACAACCCCAAGCAGGAAAGTGCTTTAGACATCACAGTCTTGAACCAGTAGTGGGTCAAAGGGGATTCATCTGCATGGCAAAAGAGAAATCCCAGTTGGGAACCACATGCCTTTGAATAAACCCGCAATACCCTGACCGGGCAAAGGGTTTCATCTGACACTTCTCCAAGAAGAATTTGGCACTCTTACCCATCTGGTCAATTTTTGATCTTCAAATTAAGAAAGACACTTGCTGGGCAGACAATGTCCAGTCACCAAATTACAATGCCCTCCCAGACCTTTTCCCCTTTGACATCACTATCAGTTCTCTTATGTGCACGCCCACAAAAAAGGCTGTAAGTGAGGCAGTGCGGAACAGTAGTTTCTCAGAGGCAGCAGAACAAATCACTGGCCAAACATGGTGCAAACCTTTCAATATTGCTGGTGTAAGGGGACATCTATCATCACTCACCTTCCCCCTTTCTCTGGACCACCCCTCAATGGCTTTCCGCACTCAAAAATAATGGGTGTTATCCCTAAAACATTGCATCTTGCTCCAAAAGGTGAAAGCAGGAAGTTGAGAACACATAGATTGAGGAGCCAAATTCATGTTCTTCAAAAACACACAGAACTGCAGAATGTGATGGGCCGGAACTGGCCATGTGTCACCCCAGTGGCTTTTGCTCCTAAATTCAAAAAATTCATTAACTGCTCTAGTGTAAACTGTGTAAACAACAGATGTTGTTCCTTGTGCTGGGGGTGATGGACCAACCAATTGCCCTGACTCGGTTGTCCAAGGTCCCACAGATCCTCCAGCATTGGATCCAGTTTGTCAGCGACCCTGGGAGCCAATTGCCTGAAGTGGTCCATCTACATACAGGAGAGATCATCAGCTAATCCATTGTCAACTCCCAGCACAAACAAACCACACAACGATCTGGGTGAAAAATGGTCACGGCAGCAACTGCACACCCGGAAAGCTCGCTCACTCTCCCTCCCAACGGCCCACTGTGATGATCCTGGCCCACTTCCTCACATCCCTCCCAGCATGCACAGGCCAATTGGGGCAAGACAGCCTACCATGTAATGGTCAGGGCAAAGCAGCAGCTGTGTGATGGTCAAGGAGGCAGATGCACAGCTGGCTGGCTCGCCCACTCGCTCGCTTACTCTCCTGGGGTGAAACAGGCCGCTGCACAATGGTTGGGATGAAGTAGCAGCTGCACGATGGCTACACACCTGGATCGCTTGCTCACTCGCTCACTCCCACTCCCAGGGTGAAGCAGGCTGCCGCACAATGGTCGGGGTGAAGCGGCAGCTGTGAGATGGTCGGGGAGGCAGCCGCATGCTTGGATGGCTCGCTCACTCACTCATTCACACCCCCTCCCTTCCCCTAGGGCATTGTTTCTCATCCTGTGGGTCCCCAGATGTTATTGGACTACAGTTCCCAGGAGCCCTCTGAGATCTCACCTTGACAGCCAGGTGGTCCTCCCAGTCATTTGTGAGGCTGTGAGTTCAATCCTACAACGTCACTAATGACTGGGAGGACCACCTGGATGCCAAGGTGAGACCTTAGAGGGCTCCTTGGAACTGTAGTCCAACAACATCTGGGGACCCACAGGTTGAGAAACACTGCCCTATGGTCAAGGGCAGCAAAAAGGGGGGCAAAATGGCTGGTGGCATCCCTCCATCCACTGACCTACCGGGCAACTGCTCCTATAATACCACCTGGCCCTAAATGACAACCACCCCTTCTGGCCAACAAACCACTCGGCTGTCCTGAGAGACTACTTCATTCAAACTGTTGAAAGGAGAAGAGAAGGACATCAGTGGTGGCAAGACCTTAAATAAGGTAAGCTCTGCCCCTAACCCTTCCCAGCCATGGTATGATCCACCATGGCCAATCACTGTCTTGCCTCATGTGAGGCCATTAGAACACCCCTCCATGCAATCTGTGTAATGCTTGGGGGGTGATTATTATTTCTGCAGTGTGGCAGCAGCTTTGGATAGTTCCTTTAAAGTTAAGACTAAAAAACTAGAATGGATATCCTGTCCTACTTTACCTGGAAGTCAACAGTCATAATGATATCATGGCTTAGACAATCTGAACATATATAACACTGTTTCCTATGTATGCTCAGGGATGGAACACCTGCTTTGCATGCAGGGTTCCCAAGTTGAGTCTATCTCCCTTTTTTTGTTGTTTTAAGAAATTATATGTGAGGTAATGGCAGCAGGATGAGTGTGGCAAATATGGCATCATAAGGAAGCCTAATGATCACGAAAGGATGCACATACTAGACAACGTCATACTTTCATGATCATGGGTTGGAAATAAGGTGTATTTTGTTACTGATGGCCCAAGCCGTCAATTGATCTCCCATTTCACTTTGTTGCTGGCATTTCTGGTATTTGAATCCTCGCACCATTGTGCCCACATGAATTCAGCATCAATGGGCAAACACTTCCACTTGAGATCGCAGCAGCCATCTGTGCTCCATTTATGCCAGGGATGCCTCACTGACACTTGTAAAGGTAGGTCTGGTCAGGGGGTTCTTTTACCAGAATAAAAATGCCACAGTTTATGCCAGCAAAAGAAAATTAATGGGGGTGGTTTGATAAAGTCCTGTGTGTCTGCCTCAGATGTCAGATAGCTGCTTCCAGAGTAGACAATAGGAAATGAAATGAACAAACATTTTGACTAGTTTAAGATGGCCTACCTGTGTTCCCTATGTGTGCTTTCCTAGAGATGGGCAACCAACTGTCCATGAGAACTTTAACTACTTGCAGCAATATCATTTCTACCTACTGTTATTTCCCTGGTTGTAGGCACCTGAGTGAGATTCAGAATTCTAGCCTTGCCTTGTGTGATAATATCTCAGGTGATGCCTGTTCTTTAAGAAGATTCCAAATATCTCTCTCCAAGCAAAGAATTCTGGAGCATTAATGAAGAAACAAACATAAATAAGGGTGGATTACAGGGGTTTTGAAGCAAGAAATTGATTCAGAATCAAAGGAAGTCTCTTTTAATGCATGTTTGGTTGATTTATTATTGCTACACTCCAGGAGCTTAGGAAAAATGCATTTCCATCCATCATCTTCTTTCAAAAGGTGGATAGAAATCAGCCTTTATGCCAAAGGCAAGAAATCTGTTGATAACAACAGACTCCCAAGACAAAGCAACAGGGTGTAAATCAAGTTAGTCTGATCACATGACTAAGCCCATTGAGATTGACTTTCCATCTTTGCAAACAGAAACAATCCCTCTCCATTTGTGTACATTGGTCATGTACGATTTCACACTGTAAAGACACATGAGACAGTTAGCATTCCTATTCAAGGGTGCATCATATTCATTGCCCTTGTCACTGTGTGCCTTCAAGACAGTTTTAGCTTATGGTGACCCTAAGGTGAACCTATCACTGGATTTTCTTGGCAAGATTTGTTCAGAGGGGATTTTTACCTTTGCCTTCCTCTGAGGCTGAGAGGGTGTGACTTGTCCATGGTCACCCAGCTGGTTTCCATGGCTATGGGGGGATATGAACCCTGGTTTCCAGACTTGTAGTCCAATGGTCAAACTGCTATACCATGCTGGCTCATAGCAGGATTCATATTCATGTTCCTAGCAGCCTTCCACAGTTCCACTGTGAGAGAAACTGAGAAGGAACAATAGGGTTGTCTGTAGAAGTAAAATCTGACAAAGAATTACTAGGCATTGTTGGGAACATTACTAATGTACATGGAATATTTGCCAAACTGGATTTTCTACATAAAAAAAAGCTAATGCCCTCCTTTTGCCCCTATTTTTATAGTATTAGTTTCGATAAAGAAACTGATGCTTCCCCCTTCTCTGAGCTGACATATGGTAGCTCCCTTGGATAATTTAATGCTGGCCCTCATGCACATGGCTGAATACACAGGACCTCATATTTGGACTTTTAAGAGTTAGGTACTGAACCCCCTGAACTTGGATGAACAAATCTGTCTGGGCTTTTTGTCGACATTTTAAAAATAATAATGATCACAAGCTCTTTCCATCCCAAACCTGAAGGACTTTTTCAGTAAAATATGGCCAAAAGCAAAATGAAACCAACTTCTCACACATCCCTACACAGCATATAAATCACACAAGCTGAAAGACAGCATATGGCATGTAGTGTTTACATGATGACAGCATTACATAATTACAGCTGTGTCAGAAGCACTTTTCAAAAGAGTGAAAAGCCTGGATGAATATTTTGGGTGGACAGCCAAACACATCCTGAAAACAAAGGTTAGGGATTTATTTTTATTTATTTATTTTGCCACTAGCCAAAACAATTTAAATGTGCAGGGATATTTTTCAGCTCAAGTACATTAGCATCTCTAATGAAAATGGATTTTGTTTAGGTACGGGGCTAATAGCTCTGACAGCCTAATTGCTGCACACTGACTGCTAGCTATTAATTAATTATTATTTTATCCTATAATTTATTTACCCTGCAAAACTGCCACTTAAATGCAGCATCTGTTTCCCTCTGAGCTCTTGCTTTGACTTAATTTTACAGCCAAACAGCAGGAAGAGCAGAGAGAGTTAGGTTAAAACTTGCCCAAGGTCACAAAGATAGTAATCGGCTTTTATTGGAACTGTGTATGATGATTGGATGAGGTGTTGACACTGGCCACCGGAGCCTACTTGTTCTCAGCAGCTAGCAAATGGAGTCACACAGAGACACAATGCAATTCTGGTCCAAATATTGCTTTGCTTCTCCTGAGGAAGCTTAGAGGACTGGATCAGACAGGTAGGAAGAAACAGTACATGGCTCCCCATTATGAATTGACAGCAAACTGTCTAACCAAGGACAAAGTGGGGGTGGGGGAGACCATTGTTTCTTTTCCTTGGCCCATATAAGAGAGCTTGTAAAATTTCCTTTTGGGACAACAGCTCCTAGAATTTTAACAATCAGCATCGTCTCTGACCAGAAAGGCTGAGGCTTTCTGGGAGCTGAAATTCAAGACAGTAAATTTTCCAAGATTCTCCATATGATTTCTAACGATCAGAGCATTTCCCCATTCCATTCATTTCCATATTCCTCTGCTGTACCTGGAAACATTTTCCCTTCCATCTGAATTTGGACTAGTTTATCTAGGAGCATTTAGAAAGTTTGTTCTAATTGTAGAACACATTTGTTGCCTGACTTTTAAGCTGTCCCCATGATCATAAGGCTGAAGTGAGATCCATAGATTCTGGGCAAATCTGGGACCACAGCTTTATTAACAAGGATGATATGCGATACAAAATCTTAGTTCTATGGCACTTGGCAGAGAGAGAATCTGCCTCATACCCTCCTCCTAGCATGACAGTTAAGGGCCAGCTTCGCCCTTAGGCAGAAGGTTGTACTGCTTGCTTCCACCCCATCCAGTTTCACTTTGAGGTGTTCAGAAGAAAGTATCCTACCTCACTACCCCTACCAAAAGTCCCAAGACTCAGAATATATGATTCCAGAAAGCCTGAAAGAATTCTTTTCATTATTCCATGAGTGCTAAGACCCTAAGAAGGTCATCTGACCAGCTGAAGTGACACTAGATCAAAGGCAATTGTGCTAAATCCAGCCCTCTCCCAGGCTTGGGATGTTAGAAATTACATAGGACTACCTTTAGCCTAGCTTGGTTCTTTTGCTAATAAATTTTAGCCAGTAGAACACTTATGCTAGCAGATAGCTCTTTCAGCAGATCTGTGAGGTAAGCTGTTAGAAGAGGGTTCATCTTTTTCTAAAAGAAGGTGATTCCTACTGACAGAAAAAGCTTGTGATGAATCCTCCCTACAACAACACATATTTGAGGAAGAATTGTACTGCAAGGTAGCTGGAGTGGAAAGAATATTTGAAAATATTCCTCTAAAATGGTTGAAAAAAAGTTTCTTGAGTTTTGGGAAACCCTGATGAAAAGAATGCTGGACTGGTGAGAAACTTGACAGTTTGGAACCTATCATGTGCAAATTCACATGTAGTATTTTTGCACAGAAAACAGAATTCTCTGTACAAGAAACAAATGTTTTTGTACAGGAAATAATATTTCTAGTCAGAAATATAATTTTCATGCAAAACAACAAAACACCTTGTGTGAATTTTGTGCAAAATAAATGCAGAAATATTATTTCCTGTGCAGAAAATGCTATTTCCTGTTCAGAAAATGTCATTTTTCTAAGCAAAAAAAAAAAAAAAAAAAGCCACATAATATTCAAAACTTATTTTGCACAGAATAAGTCCTGAACTTGAATTGTTTTTGAAAACTCTGGAGTTTTTGAAGGCTTTCTTGCATTGGGAAGAACATTGTTCAAATTACTCATTGTTTCCTCCAGGGAGAAAAAATCAGTAAAGCATTGCACCCCTAGTTCATTCAACTCTTTCCCAACTGTCACTGCTGCACTTTCACCTTTCTACAGTTGGGGGGAAAAGTTGGAAGCAGGGTCTACTCTACTGGCTTTCTTGAGAGACAAGACCCATTTAATTGTTTTTTCTCCCTGAACCTTTCATCCTGGTCATTTTAAGAATTATGCAACTTAAACCCAGTAATTTGGTGCAATTTAAATAATTGGTATTTGGGTGCTGGCTCACAGCAGGATTAATATTTTCCCTCTTATCTCCTTTTCATCTTATGTTGATTGTAGAAATGAAAATCTTTGCTTATTTATTATTTCATGTTAGTACAACAATAAATTAAATGTTCCTTCCCCCACTTAAATGAGATTATAAATGTCTTGGTTTTAAACAAAAGCATTAGTGCAAAATTCTTTTTTTTTTGTCATTGTTGTTTTCAAAACTATTATCTTTGCACAGAAAATTCTCCATGAAATTTTCTCAAAAAAATAAATAAATCCCAAAATGCAGTATTTGCTGCCTTCTCATATATGTAGTTGCACTTGGTGAGTTGTTTGAATTTTTGGGATCAGTCACCTTGTCCTCTTGAACTTGATCTGTACATGTTTAGCTCCAGAAGGAAGAAAGGGGACTAGTCTTGTTCAGATAAAGGATTTTTAGAGGAATTATATTTTGTACAAATTTCAGAAACAATGTCCTTTTCTTTAAAAATTGTCTCAGGTTCCATTCACACCACAGTTATAATACTAGGATTCCACTTTACCTGCAATGGTAGCATCCTATGGACACCTGGGATTTGTAGTCTGGTGAGGCACCAGAACTCCTTGGCTGAGAATTCTAAATACCTTTCTCTAAACTGCAAATCCCAGGATGCTATAGGATGAAACCATGGTAGCTAAAAGGGGGGAACAGTGTTATAAATGTATGGTTTGAAAGGACCCTGCATCTCTTGATGCTGGCAAGCTCTATTGAGGGGGAAAGAGGATCCTTGAGATGCTGTTGCACTGAACCAAATCAGCCAGTCTCAATTAACATGTTGGCAAGAGGAAAATTTACTCACTGTTTTCAGCACTTGAACAGCTAATCTACTGCAAATCATCCAGTGACTGGACCAGTAGAGCCCAGTATACCTCCTGCCTACTCTGTTTCAAGGATCCTTTCCCATTTACCTGTGAAGGAATTCCTGCATATATTGTGAAGGACTCTGCAACACAGTCTGTGTATACCCTCAGTTTGCATACCTTCGGCTTATCTAGACTGGCCAGAATACACCACCTTTCGGGTGGCATATTCTGGCCCTGCAGCCGGCCCATTCCTCCTCCCCACCCAATTACCTAGATGAAGTAGTCAGGATTCCACATATGCCAGCCATCACACACACATGCTGGCTGGTATTGTCAGGAACCCCCCGCACTGTTGTGCTTTGCACTCTCCAAAGCCAGGAAGTTGCCCCTCAGCATGTGATCAAGGCTGGTCACATGCTGGGACCCTTGATCACGTGCTGAGGGTCTCCTTTCCAGCAGCAGAGTGACTCCAGCAGTGGCAGCATCTGGCGATGCAGACCAGTGTGCAGGTACAGATCCTACATTCCTGTGCAAGACCCATGCAGGTTTTTCTGCATAATGCAAGTTTTCCTGGGTGTTAATTTAATCTATTGTAAGTGGTTTTACCCAGCTGCCCAAGGTGAAACAGGGCAAGAGACCTGTGTTGTTTGGACTGCAGGGCTGTAAGACAAGGGGGAAGCTGGGGTAAATTGCCCCTTGGCTGCATCTGCACTACAGAAATAATCCAGTTTGACATCACTTTAACTGCCATGGCTCAATGCTATGGAATTCTGGGATCTGTAGTTTTGTGAGATATTTAGACTTCTTTGTTAAAGAGCTCTGCTGCCACAACAAACTACAAACCCCAGAATTCCATAGCATTGAGCCATGGCAATTGAAGTGGTGTCAAACTGGATTATTTCTGCAGTGTAGATACAGCCCTTATCACTTGCCCTTGTTTGGTCTTGTTTTCCCATCCATCTTACACTCCATAAAGAATGCATTTATATTCTGCTAAATGGCAGGGGGGTTGGACTGGATGGCCCTCGTGGTCTCTTCCAACTCTGCAATTCTATGATTCTATGATTCTATGATATATTTTTGGGGGGTAACATCAATAATGCTAAGAAAATTGTCTTTCAGGTAAACCTGTTGATCAACATGACTAATCTTCATGAATATGGCCTAAATCCTATTGTTAGTCCCTGGTGAGGTAGACCCATTGAATCAGTGGGATTTACATAAGGGTGGCTCAGAATTCATCAATTGACTGGATGGGTCTATTACAGTTAGGACTATAATTTGGATTCAGACCCAGGGATTCAGTTGTTGAATAAGTTTCCAAGAAAGTCTAGGATTACCAGTGGGGTGGTAAAGTACTTCAGATAAATTCAAAATTAATGGGGATGATTCCAACTCAGCCAGATGAGATCCAAAGCAGCTTGTATAACTAACTAAGATCTGGAGTGGATTGGCCCATTACCAATATCAATCTGGACTAATTCAGAGTAATCAAGAGTTGGGGGGGGGGAGGAGCTAGAGTATGTTTCCAACCACCCTGTGTAAGGAAAATGCCATGATTTATGACAGAGGATGAGGAGAGGAGCTGGAATTTGCAGGGTTAGCTTTACCTTCCCTGGCAAGAATCCCACTAACAATCACGCCAATTACACTGTTTGGGGAAGAGGAATAATGGGAGGCCAATGAACTATATACATTCTGTTTGCTTTAGCAGTGTTGCCTTCTTTTCTAGATTAAGTTGGTAGCAGTAGATCTCTACTGTGTCACCTCCCTCCCTAACACACTGCTTCTTGATCCAGTCCTTTACTTCTGGCAATTACTTCTAGTGTTTAGATGTGTATTTTTTTAGTAAACCTGTACTTGAACTCTGAACTTTAGGGGTCCTAGGGTCTCGAGCAGGTTGCCTCTAATAGTAGCACAGCTGTGACAACCTAGAAATGCTTCTTTCTGTCTGTCTTTTTAATTTTTGTTTTGCTTTGTCTTTCTGTACTCTATGTGTAACCCCCCCCCAAAAAAAAATCTTCCTGCAAAGACAAGCAGACATACTTCACAAGAATATTATACAGTGGATCCTTGGTATCCACTGGGGGTTGGTTCCAGGACCCTCTGTGGATACCAAAATCCATGGATACTCAAGTCCCATTATATACAGTGGCACTGTAAAGTGGTGTCCTTTATATAAAATGGCAAATTCAAGGCTTGCTTATTGAAATTTATTTTTTGGGGAATATTTTCAAGCTGTGGATGGTGGAATCCCTTGATGTCAAATACGTGGATATAGAGGGCTGACTGTACAGGGTGCAGCATGAACTGGAAGGACTGAACACTCAGCTGACTGTACCTGAGTCAGAATGTTGTTGTTTTGGGAGGGGGGAAATACATTTAATGGTGGTTAGTCCCCAACCACCCAAAGCTACCTGACTGGAGTTTGGCTGGCATTTCCTATGAATGGATTAACACATGTCCACATTTCCTGCACTTGATTTTTTTTTTTAATGAAAGTTACAGTTCTTTTTCCAACATACCTCAGTGGTGCTCTCAGGAGTGTACTTTAAAGACAATATATCACTGGTCTTTCACCAACTGTACTGGCTTACAGTTTGCATCCAAGCTCAAGACAGGGTTGTGGTTTTGACATCAAAGTTCCCAAGAGCTTGGGGCCAAGATATGTGAAAGACTGCCTGTTCCCCCATGAGCCTGTCATGAATTTGAAATCTTCAGAGGATTGGTCTGTTTTTAAATAATGTTTTTATCTATTGTAGATTGCCTTAGGGTCCTGGCAGGCTGAGGGGTGAAGGAATACTTCAATGAAGAAACAAATGAATGAAAGAATAATGGTAGGCCTGAACTGTGTTTCTAAATAACCCAGAAGTCTGAGTTTGCATAAATCAGTTTGTTTCCAAGAATTGTAGGCCAACATATCTGGAGGTTGTGAGCTTGAAGAAGACTCAAAATATGTGGAGGTCACGAGGTTGAGGAAGAATCAAAATTTCAGGCTAGAATACTGTTGGTGTGATACACATGTGGTTGTACTTTTTTTGGAAATGGATGTATTCACTTCATGGTTATGTAAGTGGAGTTCCACAAGTGTAACTATTTTATATGGACCTAAATCATATTGTTAGCCCTGACCATAGGAGAACCACTAAATCAATTTTATGTGCCTATGTATTGCTTAAATTGAATTAATGGGTCTACACTGGTGGGGTCTCATCAACAGGATTCCACTCATGGAACTGTATGTTTTGTTTTTTTTCCCACTGAAATATTGGCATGAGGAATGCACAATAGATTATGCCTTCCCCTTTGTACAATGGGAAAATAAGCAGGCACATTGTCAGATTAACAGTTGGTTTCTGTTTTCAGCAGAAATATGGTATAACAGAACCATCATGTAAATACATACACACAGATTTACACCATGGAAGCACAATATAGAATTTCACCCTCAATTTTCTGAATCCCAATTCAGATTTGAGATCTAAAGCAAGTTACATTCAACTTAAATTAGTTCAAAATGAATTGCAAATCAGTAAATTGTGCACAGCCTTAATTCTAGATATAGGAAAAAGTAACCCCCCTGTTTCATCATCCTTCATATATTAGCCCACATATATAAGGACACTTCAGATATCCTTCAGTGTCCCTTATTCAAAAAAAGCTCTAGTTTTCCATTGGTAGCTTCTGCGTAAATCATTAATATGACACTAACTTTCTTTTGGGAATTGGCAGTTGCTCCCCCAGAAAATCTTACTAGTTTTAACCAATTTTGGTTTGCTACAAACATTCTCAGAAGACTGATGTGTACCCTCTTTCACTCCCTTATTCTGCTTTTGGATAAGGGGGCATTTTGGGGGCATTTGGATAAAAAATGGGAAAGAATAAACATTTTTCGATATCTAAGGTGATTTGGACTGTAAATCTGTCATCAGCTCTGAAAAACTGAAGGGAGAATGCTAAAAAGCAATCTGTTCCAAATTTTCATCCCACGTAATATGGAACTACATCCTCAGCTCTCAGTATTGATGCCTGGTCATGGAAACGAAGCCAAATGAGGTGACATAAGAAGGACACAGCTGAATCAAAAACTGTGCCACCATCACCAGTCACCACTCTAGTTTCATTAAAAACTTAATTGGAACCAAACAACACTGTCATGGAGCTCATAAGTATTTCCTGTTTTTTCTGCCTAAGAATTGGTTGTTCAAGGACTGGAAAATTAGCAAAGAGCATGTTTACACTCTGCTCCTCTATTACAAGAAGTGATTATTTTGATAAACAATGAACTGCAGCCAGGAAGGAATGCCAACATTTGTTGACAGATTCAACAATGTGTTTCAGTGATTGCACTTCATTCTTTTGCATGCTGTAGGCAATTCACCTGAAATTAATGTTTGTGACTAGGCTACTGTCCTAGATGGCAAATGAGCCTCCAAACCAGAGGCTAATAAGGTGTCTGGAAAACTGAATGAGTGTGACTGTGCCATAAACTAAGTGCTGATTCATACATACATTTATACATGTTCATTACTGCATTTCTATCTGATTTTGCAACACTCAATTTACCATTCCCCCCAATAGATAGATAGATAGATAGATAGATAGATAGATAGATAGAGATAGATGAAAGATCAACAGAGAGACAGATTTGCTATCATTCCTTTAGCACAACATAGGAGGAACATGTTTTAGGCAAGGACAAAATCTAAATAATGATGATGATGATGATGATAATAATAATAATAATAATGTATTTATATTCCGCCTTTTCCCTAGGAATCAAGGTGGGGTACAAGATAATTATAACAATAAGATATTATAATAATAAAATCTCAAAGTTAAAAAACAATCCCATATCCCATCCCTCCTCCCAATCATAAAAACAACAAAAAACAATAAAACAGAAATTAAACAGCAGAATATATTAAAATTTACAAATACAAATTCAATAAAATTTTGGGTAGATTTGTTTTTTAAAAAAAAAAATCTGGAAGGCTAATCTGGAAAGGTTTGCCGGAAGAGCTCCATCTTAATAGCTTTTTTAAAGGCTTCTAGGGTGGTAATATGACGGATCTCGTCCGGCAGGTCATTCCATACATAGCTTGGGAGTGGCAGATGAAAGGTCCTCTGGGTCACCTCAGCCAATCTGGTCTTCTTTGACTGCAACAGGTTATTCCCAGAAGACCTAAGTGTGCAGGGTGGATTATATGCAGGAAGGCGATCCTGAAAATTAGCCTGGGCCCAGGACATGTAGGGCTTTAAAGGTTATAACCAACACCTTGTACCTTGCCCAGAAACTAATTGGCAGCCAATGAAGGGATTTTAAGGCAGCTGTGATGTGGTCGGCCTTAGGTGTACCCACAACCAACCTGTCTGCCATGTTTTGTACCAATTGAAGTTTCCAATCTTTGCACGAGGGTAGCCCCATGTAGAGCGCATTGCAGAAGTCAAGCCAAGAGCTTACCAGTGTGTGTACTACTGTTTCTAGGTCACCATACTCCAGAAAGGGTTGCAGCTGATGTATCAGTCAAAGCTGATAACAGGCACTCCTGACCATCATATCTATCTGGACTGTCAGCTGGAGAGACAGGTCAAGGAGCACCCCCAAGCTGCAAACACAGTCCTTCAGGGAAGTGTGACCCCCATCCAGGACTGGCAGACATATCTCCATTCCCAGGTTAGGAGTCCCAGTAGCAAGTACCTCCATCTTATCTGGATTCAGCTTGAGTCTGTTTTCCCTCATCCAATCCATTACCACCTTAAGACAGTCATTCAGAGGAGAGATGCCATCCTTAGTCACTGCAGCAGTCCGAGACATAGAGAAACATATTTGGGTGTCAACAGCATACTGATAACACCCTGCCCCATGTATCCGGATGATCTCTCCCAGTGGCTTCATGTAAATGTTAAAAAGCATAGGAGACAGGATTGCACCCTGGGGGATGCCAAATCTTAACTCTCTTTTAGAAGAGAAACTGTCTCCCAGCATCACCATCTGGAATGTGCCAGAAAGATAGGAATGGACCCACTGCAAAGCAGTGCCCCTAATTCCCAATTCTCCCAGGTGTTCCAGAAAGATACCATGGTCAATGGTATCGAAGGCTGCTGAGAGGTCCAAGAGCACCTGCAGGATCACACTTCCCCTGTTGATGCCCAGACATAGATCATTGGCTAAGGCGACCATGGCAGTCTTGAGTCTGTATCCTATCCTAAATCTGGTTTGAAATGGCTCTAGAAACTCAGTTTCTTCCAAGACTGCTTAGAGTTGAATGGTGACCTCTCTTTCGATTACCTTGCTTAAGAATGGTAAAAGGGAGCCTGGCCTATAATTGTTTTTGCCCAGGGGGTCAAGGGAGGGCTTTTTAAGGAGTGGTTTAACCACTGCCTCTTTTAGGCAAGATGGAAGTCGGCCTTCCCTGAAAGATGCATTGATTATACGCTTCAACAGCACCTTGATTGTATCTCCCCCTTGGACGGCCAGGCAGAGATCGAGAGAACAGGTTGTCTTTTTCATACTACCAAGGAGCTTGTCCATGTCCTCAGTACACACCGACTCAAATTGATCCAGTATCACAGTATTCACAGAGATGCTAGATACCTCTCCTGTCGCTTCTGCCACAAGGCCAGCATCCAAAGTGGCTCTTATCTGAGAGATTTTGTCTGTGAAGTGATTATTTAAAGCATCACAGCAGGCTTTAGTTGGCTTTAATAAAGGGTTCTGGGTGGAGGGCATTTGTGTTAAATCCCTTACCACCCTGAACAGCTCTGCTAGACGAGACTTTGCAGATGTAATACACGCAGAATAAAAGGACTTCTCAGCTGCATTTATTGCCACTCAATAGGATTTACGAAATTTCCTATAACGTGTCTTGTCGGATATGAGGTTTTTTTTACCAGCGGTGCTCTAATCATTGTCCAGCCCACTTCATTCTCCTGAGATCTTCAATATACCAGGGGTTGTGGTTAGAAGCGGGTTGGAAAGGAAGCTTGGGAGTGATAGTATCTATAGCCCTGGTAAGATTGTTGTTCCAGGTATTAACCAAGGCTTTGACAGTATCGTCAGCATCACCAATCATTAAACCCTCTAGGGCTTCTTGGAGCCTAGTGGGTTCCATCAGCCTTCAAGGGCGGACCATTTTAATAGGTCCTCCACCCCTGATGGGGGGAATAGTGGCTCTCAGTCCAAGCTTGACCAAGAAATGATCCATCCAAGACAATGCAGAGATATTAACTATCTCCACCCATGGATATGCCTGTTCTGTACAAAAGACACATCGAGGGTATGACCTGCACAAAGCGTGGGCTCAGAGACTATCTGAGAAAGGTCCATGTTTGTCATGGAAACCATGAAGTCCTGAACTGCACCTGCTAAGTTTGTTAAACTGGCCTCGAGGGGGATGTTGAGGTTGCTCAGGATTAAAAGCCTAGGTGACTCCAACACCAACTCCGAGACCAGCTGGGTCAGCTCAGCTAGGGAGTCTGTTAAGCAATGGGGTGGACAGTAGACCAACAGAATCCCCAGACTTTCCCTTGTCTTTAAACTAAGGTAAATACACTGTGGTCCATTCCACTGACAGGCATCCTGGTCAAAGTAAGATTGTTTTTATGGATGACAACCACTCCCCCCCCTCACCCATGTCCCCTCACCTGTTCATTAATGGCGTACCCGGCTGGTAGGGCCTGAGCCCAAATAGCTCAACTATCAACACCCAGCCAGGACTCCGTAAAACACACCAGGTCAGCCTCTTCATCCATCAATAAATCATGGACAATATGGGTTTTATTTTTGACCGACCTGGCATTACATAAGAGCAGGGAAAGTTTCAGTGGATAAATTTTGCTATGATAAACTAACCATGTCTAGAGACATTATTTGATGCAATATACTGTATGTTCCATAGTAGTTCAAAAAGAACGATTTTTTAAAAAAAAAATGATATGAAAGCATTGTATGACAACTAGGCCAATAGTATACTTAGGGCATAAAATAAATGTTTGCACATTAGCTTCCATGAAAAATCTGGGAAAAAGTGTCTTTAATTTTTTTTTTTAATGGTCAGGAGTAGGATTTTAAAACTTGTATTGAATATAGACTATAGTTGTCCCTTCATATTCACTGGGGTTTGGTTCCAGGACCCCCCCCCCCCCGTGGATACCAAAATCCACGAATACTCAAGTCTCATTATATGCAATGGCATAGCAAAATGGTGTCCCTTATATAAGATGGCAAAATTGAGGTTTGCTTTTTGGATTTTTTTTTTTTTTAAGAATATTTTCAAGCCATGAATACTTAAATCCGTGGATACCAAATCTGTGGATATGGAGGGACAACTGTATTCTGTTGGTCTCTACTGCTTTCTTTTTCTCTCTTTTTAATAAAGAAATAACTTTTTTCCCCCTGCAAAATCAACTAGTCCTCAACTAGAATTCTTCCCTTCTACCTCAATTTTATGTGTTGTCACTCTGGTTAATTGTTCATTTTAAAAACTTTTAGCCTATAAGGTCCTGTATAGAGTTAGTGTCTGGTGGAGCTTTCCCCACAAACCAGTAAACCCAGTGCATTGCTCTTAATACCCCTTCCTGCTAAAAAGCTTCAGAGCCTCAAAAAAGCTGCAACAGGACCCCACAGGACCACTTGCTGGTGGTAGGAGGATGGATGCATCATCCTTCAATGCCCCACTCCTAAAGCACATAATTCCTTTGGCTGGTGTGGCTACCTGATTTTTAAAGTAGGTTTTGTAGGTTATGGCATTGTAACTACATCTTCCATGTAATATCTTAGCCATTGCCTATGGTGCTGTTATAAGGTGTAGCCCTCCAAGTGCTGGCGGAGTTTAGAAAAATGGGCCTAGACCATCTGAGATGGCCTACGTCTGCTCTATTAGTTCTCATCATGTTCATATAATGTCAAAATGGGTCATACAATACAAGCTGAGGGAAAGAGTTGGGGTGGGGAGCCAGAACTGTGGGGAAATGGTTTCATTCTTCATCAAAAGAATGTGCCTGCTCATACAGCACTTTCGGTGAAGCAGTTTTGGCTGATAAACACATTACTACACTTGAACATCCTCCAGATTTGGCACCATGTGGCTTTTTTCTTTTCCCTAAAATGAAATTGGTGCTTAAAGGAACACATTTTGAGTCAATTGATACAGTATGAAGAAAACAGCAGATGTGTTGACACAGCTGACAGAAACTGATCTGCTCCATGCCTTCGACCAGTGGAAAACAAGACTGCATCAGTGTGCGAGTGTGAATGGGGAGTATATTGAAGTGGACAAGCATTATTAGAATTGTAATACATATAAATAAAGATGGGTTATTGTATCAGTCTCATTATTTAACAGACAGACTTTGTATGCTTTATTCTGAGTTAAGCCAGAGTCCTTCTAGCCCAGTATGGTTAATTTGGATTGGCTGTGATATTTCAGGATTTAGGCAGACATCTTTCTTAGGTTTAGCTGGAGATCATTAGCATTCCCTGGTGGTCTCCCACCCAGGTATAAACCAGACCTAACTCTGCTTAACTTTTAAAATCAGACAAGATGAGGTGTGTTTGGGATGACATGTTGATAATAGGTGTGTTCTCTTGATCAGATGTGCTCAGGGGGCAATGATGGTTTTTACAAGGCACAAAAGGTCTCTGATCAAAGTCACTTGAAAGCTGCTGCTTGCTAATTTAATCATTAGCATATCCCAAATATAAAATTTGTTATAAATCTTGTCCTTAACTTTGAAGTATTTCTATTCATAATAGCTCCAGTGTTCATAATCATTTGCCCTATTGTATAAATTTGTGCCATTTGTAATGTTTACACAGTTTGGGGGTATTATGAATTGAGTGGCATCTTACCCTGAATTTTTGTACTGGTTTGAAAGGTTAAATGAGATTCAGTGTATGCACTGCATCCCAAAACCATCTTCCCCATAGAGAGATTCAGTCACTCCAGTCTATAGATGCCCAGTTTGTCAACAATGTTCTCTGCTGAGTTCATTATTATGCTGAAGAAAACAAAACAAACAAAAGGGCAGAATTCATATATCTTTATTATATTTATTTAAAATATTTCTAGGCAGGAAACTTCCCAAGCTCACTTATATGATAATATTCCAGATGATTAAACATTCATTCAATACAACAAACACAAGCAATAAGACCATGCAGCTCAGACAGTACTGAAATCTAAAATGCAATTTGATTTTAAAATAAAGAACAATCCAGTAAGACATAGTCACAGAAAGGCCAAATAAAACAAATAAGTCCTCAGGGCTTCCTGAATAGTTTGCTGTGATAGTCCTCAATGGACAGAGAGGGCAATCCATTCCACTTTGGAAAAATATGCTCTTTCTCAGGTCATTGCACATTTTTCTGGTTTTGTAACTAGGGAAGTGAAAAGGTCTTCTGTTGCCAACATTAGGGCATTGCCTAACCCCAATATCAGCCCATTAACCACTTGAGCAAAAAATGCTGGATAACAATGAACCAGTGCCATGGGATCAATAAAGAAAGATAGATGTGTGTGCTGCCACAGAATAAGACCTTGTTTTTATGCTAGCTAAACTGCTACCAGTAATCAGTTATGAAAGGGGAGCATACATGCCCATTTCACTTTAGCCATGTACATCTGAATGCACAGGCAATGTTATTCATTATCCAGTTAGTCCCAACTATGTAGAGTTGATCCATTTAATCAATGGAATTTATATAACTGATAATTTACCAAGCTCCTGTTGATTCAGTAGGTCTACTCTGGTGGGGACTTGTTGCCCAAATTGTGTGGGGTCTGTGGGACCCACTTGTGACCTTTGAAATATGATATTAAATTGGGGAATTTTACTTAGCTCAAAGGTATGGGTGCAAGAGGTTGGGTAACTTATGGACCCTTTGCACCTGTGTATACCAGTACTCACTGAGGAGATCCCAAGCCAAAATGAAATATAAGTGCTTTTTATTGGAAAATAATCATGGAGACATTCACACGTGCACTCATGTTCACAAGCTATCATACAAGGCTAACAAAGAATTAGAAGGAAATATTTGGATAGAGGAATAACTTCAGGGAATGGGCTATAATTACCTGTCTGGAGAGCAGATGTTTGTGCAGCAGAGAAACACTGAGACTTGAAGCTGAGGGTGATACGGCAGTCAGATAGAGTGATGGTGTTCAACTGTAGCATCACACTTTCACTATGATTTAGGGTAATATTTATACCTGATATTATACCCTTAAGGGGTATTTTGAGTGTAAAACAATGCTTGGGTGAGTTTTCCACAATTAGACAAGGAAACTCCAGCTTTGTTGATTACCGCTAAAGGTTGAGACGTTAAAATTACTGTGCTTATGGCCTCCTCTGTATTATGGATGAGGAAATGTGTGAAGGAAAAAACATTTACTGGGATGAGTAGGGATAATAGGTGCTCTGGTCACTGTTGTGTTTGGAGTATAAACACTGCCAGGTGCATCCAGGTGAGATTAGCACATTCCTCCCTAATGTCTGTTTTAGGGGAACTTCACTTAATCATGTCCTGGGCATGTTTTCTGTGAAATTTCCAAGACAACTTCTTAGGTCTTTGGGTGACCTTCACTTGAACCTATTTATGGCTGGTGTGGTCTACGGGAGACCTCATGAATCGTCCAATATTGCCAAATTATTAATTATTGGAGGGAGGGGGCTGCAAGGCCAGGTAACAGAATTAAATCCTAACAAGTGGATTTAATTGGTAGGTTTCAGGAAACTTGAACTTTTACTTAACCAAGAAATCCAGGTATTATTTGAAAAGATTTTGTTCATATCAGTTATGTATCCTTGACATAATATGGGTTAGGCAAAAAGGAGTTACTGGCTTCTCCCACTTTTTGATGCCTCACTTTCTGTTGATTCACTCTTTTGACAAAAAGGAGATTTTCAGACTACACTGTTATAGTGTTACTATTCCACTTCAAGTGCTCTGCTTTCCTCCTGTGGAATTCTGGGGTTTGTAGTTTAGTGAGGCCTAAGATCTCTCTGGCTGAGAGTTGTAAATGCCCCTCCCTAAACTGCAAATCCCAAGATTCAAGAGAAGGCAGCCATAGCAAATAAAGTGGAATAGTAACACTATAACAGTGTTGTCTGAAAATCTCCTTACAAATTACAGACAAGTTCCATCCATTTGATGAAGCAACTCTTTTCATCATTTATTCTTCTTGTCTACAAAGCTCAGTTGGGACCACTGGTGTGCAAGTAGGTGTGAAGGGCTAAACTGATTTACATTAGAATTTAAAATGTATGTGTGTTCCAAATTTGCCATATACAAATTAGCAACACTGGGGGCCACAGGACTACCCATAGCAACCCCTTAATTTGTAAATAAAATTGATCTTGAAATCTGAAATAATTTTTCTCCAATATTATGTCCAGTACATCTAAAAGAAAATGAGTAGGAGGTAATTTCTGTTGTCTGGATTCCAAATATGTTTCTATCACCTCTCGTGCACCATCATGAGGGATGGATGTATAGAGTGCATTAACATCCATTGTTATCAAACATGCTGTGGGATCTACATGTTGGTGTTCTATTTTTTGTATAAAATCTGCAGAATCTTTTATGTATGATTGTGATTGAATAACAAAAGGAGGCAATTGTTTATCTAAAAATTGAGAGAGAGGTTCCAGTATGGATCCAGAGCCTGAAACGATTGGTCTACCAGGGGGTGGAAAGGATTTTTTGTGAATTTTAGGTAGGATATAGAATATAGGGACTTGTGGGTGTTCTTGTATCATATATTTGCCCATCGTGGAGTCCACATATCCTAATGCTATAGCTTCATTAACCTTGACTTTAATAATAAATGAAATGGAATTGGTTGGGTCATGTGTCAGTTTCCTATAACTGGTCAGATCTTCCAGTTGTCGATGTACCTCCTTGATATAGTCAATTCTATTTAAAAGAACTATAGTTCCACCTTTGTCAGCTGGTTTAATGACAATGTCAGGATTTCTTGATAAAGATTTTAAGGTCATATGTTCCTCATAAGACATATTGAACCATGGTCTGTTGAGTGTTTTCTCCATTTTAATTATGTCCTTAAGTACCATATCTTCAAATGTGGAAATCAAATGATTTTGAATTGTTGGTATGTACTTAGATGGTCGTTTGAGTGTTGCTCTTTTATTTTGAGAAGATGTGCCAAAATATAATCTAAGTTTTAATAAAAACTTAGTTGGAACTAAAGTTGGGAACCAGTTTACATAACTATACAACATGTGGTTTTCAACTGTATTCCTAAATGTTCATTAAAACATTATGTATGTAATAAATCAAAGAGTATCACCATAAGTGACTATTTCTTAATCCATTCATGTTGTGATACAGGTTATGTAAAGTTAGCCAGCACTTGGTCTATAGTGTAGCTCATTTGATATGTTATAGACAAAAACATTACCATATGTGATTGTGAATCAATCTATGTATGTGTATACACATGGTTATTGTTTAATAATTAGCACTTGATTTATAGTTCAATACCTGATTTATAGTTTAGTATAGTTCAATTGATGATGTCATCTCATTAGCTTCTGTGGAGGTGGTGTTTTAGACCTTCCCTTCTATTAACCCTTTCCTTACCTGATACTATGCTGGCAAGACAATACTGTTTACACATAAAGGGAGTTGTAGTTCTCTGGCAGAACAATAGGAGTTGCAATCAACTTTGAGACACCATGATGGGACTCCATCATGACAGTAGGCACACAGTCCCAAGATTTGCCTATGGAAAGAGTGGACCTCTCATTGTATTAATGGAACTTGTCTGTGTAATTTGCAAGTGTTGAAAGAGTGGACTTTTGTCAGTTCTTCCTACAGAGGCTCACTTTGGGCTGTTCACATGCACATTATCCTTATTGAGATAATGAAAGGGGGTTGCCATTTTTCAAGGTATGTTTGTCACTAGGAAGTGTTCTTTTCTGTTTGCATAGTTCTGAAAAGCAGAGGTATTTGTAAAAGTGCTTTGTTTTGAAAGAAAAGGTGAAGATAGCCTTGTGGCTGAAGAGTGGGGTATAAATAAATAAATAAATAAAGATTGTTACCCTGAGAAATTGCAGAGCTGCTCCTGTGCTCACTTTAGTGTTGTCTAGTTGTATTATTCTACCAAAAAAAAAAAAATCAATAAAACATACTTGCCATATCACCTGAAAGAAAACTACTTTAAAAGCCATTTGGATACTACAGGTATGTTAGTGTATCACACACATCTCATTAAAGACATGAAAGGACTTTGTTTATTTACTTTACTTTTGCATATAGATAGATAGGTAGACAGACAGACAATGTTCATTTAGCTTTTGGAACCATTCAAAAGTGATATATAGTGTGCTATTTATGTTTTTCCACAGCCAAATTGCATAAAAACAATCTGGGTTCCACTTTTCAACTGCTTCCACTTTCTGACAGTGCTGCAGTCCCCAACTTGTCAGATAAGTTGGGGGGGGGATTTCCACTATATTTTCATTAAAAATCTACTCTAGTTAGACTTTATTCTAATACATTTCTAGCTGAACATTTCTTTTTATCATTTCAGTTAATTTCCTTCTTGCACTGTTGAATTCTATCCCATGCAGAGTACCATTGCAAATATCCATTGCATTACCTAATGTTTCCTAGGGATTATGAGTCATCTTTAGTAAAAAGCTGTTACAAGCAGAAGTGATGATGAGATAAAATCAACAATTCTAATAATTTAAGAAGTTCTAGCAGAAGTTGTTTCCCCCCCTCTGTCAGAAATTTAATTTTATCTTAACCCTTCAGTATGCTGGATATAAAATCATTTCCCCCCTTTATTAGAAAGCCTACAATTGTATGGCTGCAGGGAACATACAACTGCCTTGTTGTAACAGCTCCATTGGCTGCAGGTCTATTTCTGGACACATCATTCAGAGTGCTGATGATGACCTATAAAGCCCTATACAACTTAGGTCCAGGCTATGTGAATGACCATATCTATCTTTATAAGCCCATTAAAACTTTAAGGCTCTTCTCTCTGTCACACAACCTTCTCAGGTTTGTTTGGTGGAAACAAGGAACACAACCTCTTTGGTGGATGTTCCCAGTCTTTGGAACTCCATGGAGGTTTGGATGGCTCCCTCCTTGATCTCTTAATGCAGATTCTTAGAATAATAAGGTTTATGGATTCCTTGAAATGAAATCCAAAAAAACATCCCTAAATCCTTCCTTCAAATAACATGCTACCTCACTATCCAGGTAAATGTGCAAATAGTATTGTCAAATTGCCCAGCCTAATTGAGCAAGGCCCTTTCGGAGGGACAGAGGGACTCCCTTTTCCCTTCATACCTGACTGATCCTTAGATCCACCTATTCCCCTTCCTTTCAGACAATTCCCACAAAGAATGAGGTCTCCTACAAATTGAACATTCATGTTTAAATTTGCAGTAACACTAATTGCATGCACCCTGCACACAAAACTCCCAATGTAACTTATTCTCCTCAATGGGAACTGTGATGGATGGCTAGTGAGCCACTGAGGATGGTGAACTCCAGGAGCCAATCCTCTGTGAGGAGGTGGAAGGAGGAGGGGCTTTTGGAGGGAAAAAGGGGGAGTGGGACCAGTGGTAGGGAGTGGTAGGATACATGGCCACCACTCCAGAACCAACCCTCCCAGGGACAATAGGAAAGGCTAAAGGTGGTTTGTAATGGCTGAAGCCCCACAGTGTGACCAGTTAGAGGTCTCATTAGCCTGCCTAACCCAAATCCAAAATGGCATCCACAAGAAACCTAATCTAAAATGGTGTGTGACAGAAACCCCAATTGAAAATCGTGTCTAAGAGGTACAACCAAAAATGGTAGGCTGACCCACTGGAGGCTAAAAAATCTTGCCCACCCCCTGCCTTGGTGAAATCCCCAATCACAGACAACCAAGAACCAAAAGAGAGTTGCAGAAAATACCCACCCATAAATGGGCCCTACCCATGCACCCCTGGGCCCAAGTGGGCCAGAAAATCTGCCTCTCCCCTTCCCAAACACTGAAAGAAAATCCCGCAAGTAAACAAATATCAAATAACCAACAAGGCAATAAAACATTTAATAAAGAGAAAATGAGAATGAACACTGCATCTCTTAACCAACATTGCAAAGCAAACAGGTCCAAACATGCCCCAGGTTAAGGAATAATGGTAATGTAATGATTGAGATACAGAGAACAAGGTGAAATGGAGAATGCGGCTCCCCCTGCCGCCCGCGGAGCCTGCGGCCGGGGAGCTCCTGTTGCGGCAGGGAGGAGGGAGACATCACAGCGTGGCCGGCAAGCGCCGGCGACGCGAGGAGAGGGGCGGGGCCAGGATAAAAGGGCAGCCCACCCCTCTCCTCGGCCTCTTTCTTTCTGAGCGAGCGACGGAGCGCGACGGAGTTTGGAACGACGGATTCGATAAGGGGGTTTTTTCTTGTGGTTTGGAGTGCGGGGGCTTTGAGAGAGAGCGGGGTTTGGAGAGCAAGGGGGGGTTTTGGCAGCACGGGGATCTTTTGTTTGGTGAAGGGTGGTTTCTGTGCCTTTGCCAACTAGAGTGGTCGGATCTCCCCCCCCCCCGGGGTGGCTTCGATCGCTGCGGCGGTCCGGCTGGGGCGTCGCTGATACGGGGCAACGATTGAGACTGGGTTCCCCCCCCCGCTTGACTGCTCAGTGCTTGGGGCTCATTGCCCCCACGGCTGCGTGGGCGAGCGATCGGGCGTTGGGTGGCTCTGGCTGGGGTGACGTCTGGGCGCGGCTGCGCTGATTGAAGGGGGGATCGTGTGGTTTTTGTTCCGTGAGTTTAGAGGAGAGCTCTGGGAACGGCCGTTCCAGTGGGATTGGGTGGCAGTGAGTGACAGAGTACATTAATTTGGCGGGCCACCAGGGGGCTTGTTATGGCTTTATCAGTTGAGGAGTAGCCTGCGCTGCCTCCCCCTTTTGGCGGGCCACCAGAGGGCTTTATTTTACAAATTGTCAATAGCCTGCAGTTCCACAAGCGGGCCACCAGGGCCAGGTTGGGGGCCATTTTGTAGTTAATTGTTAGCCAGTCAGCCATTTTACTATCTGTCATTTGATTGTGGGTTCTTGTGTGTTGCTGTTTTGATCGTTAAGGGAATTCAGGTTGTGGAATATTTTACTGTTTATGCTAATTTGGAGCACATTGCTTAATCAAAACTGTGGTGGTCACAAATAATAATTTTACTGTTTATGCTAATTTGGAGCACATTGCTTAATCAAAACTGAGGTGGTCACAAATAATAATAATAGTTCATTGGGGTCATATTCTGACCTGATTATATAATAAAAATAATAATAATAATAATAAATCAATTTTACGGTACAGACAATTGTATCAATGGCACCTAAGAAGGGAAAAGGTGGGGCTAAGGGCAAGGGGCCCGCACCAAAGCGACCGACACCCGCTCCCCCTCTTCCTCAGAACAGTGACGATGAGGAGGAGATACCGTGGCAGGCTATCCTGCAACGTATTCAACACTTAGAGAAGATTCAGGGAATAGGGGAGGTTGAGTTTGTTCCTGCCAATAGTTCAGTTCAGAAAAGAACCATGGCTAATCAGATTATTGCTCGTTTAGATCAATTGGAGAAGAGGATCCAAGGCGAGGATGCTTCAGGATCACACCAACCGGATTTGCCCTCTGACATGTCATCAGGGATCGGTATGGAACCCAGAGCTCTGGAGGCCCCGATTCCTACTGGTGAGTCACCACATAATGCTAATACACAAACCAACATTATGTGGCCATGGGCCAATTGGCATACACCCACGGCCAACAGTGGGGTACTGGGAGGTCCTCAGCCCATGCAAGGCGCCTGGGCCATGCCACAACAGGTAGTTGGATGGGGTGGGCCCCAAGGGGCTCCATGGGGCTCTGCTGCATCTGGGGGGTACACTGTACCTTCCACAGGCTTATCACAGACCACCGGATATGACACGGTAGCTTATCCGGCTGTCCCCTTTGGGGAGATGTCTCTGCCTCTTGGTGATCACCTGTTACAATCCACACGTGAAAAGATTCTAAAGGGTGATTATGTTGATGTCTTTTCACTTTTATATCGAGAATTGGAGAAGAAAGATAGAGAGGATTTGGATGAAAAAGAGAAGGAAAAATTGAAGAGGCGGAAGGTTGAGAGGACTTGGTCCAATTGGCTTTCCGGATTTTTAATTTTGGCAGGGGTTACAGTGAAGGGTCAACCATACCGGGCTGGGGCTCTATTCCAGTACATAGATATCATCCACAGGGCATATGTGGATTTCGCTGGCCCTGCTTGGCTCTTATATGATGAAGCTTTCCGCATGCGGGCGGCTATCTATCCTTCTCTTCGCTGGGATATGATGCATCCACAATTGTGGATGCAGCTCATGACCCCGGCACGGCCAATTCAGGGCGAACGAACCCATAGTGGTCATTTATTACGGCCATCAGCTGCTGTGGGAAATAAAGTGTCCACGGCGGTTTCCTCATCACAGGCAGGGCAAAGGATGCTATGCTGGGAGTTTAGTTCACATGGGCAATGTTCTCGGAAGCCTTGCAGGTTTAATCATGAGTGCTCCATTTGTGGAGCCTCACATTCCTTTCGGAACTGCCCTCGAGGAAGGAATCAGTTTAGAGGCTCTAGAGGGGGACAGGGCACTGGTAGAGGAGGTGGCCCCTCAGCCCCTCCTCCTAAAGGGCCCCAGCCCAATTAAGCTTGACATTTTGGATGCTTGGCTTGCTGTTTATCCCGATAGGCAGTCGGCCGGTTATTTGTTTCGGGGTTTTCATTTTGGTTTTAGGATTCCATATCAGGGGCCTAGGCGCCCCTTTAGGGCAGGCAACCTGAAATCGGTCCGAGGGATGGAACATGTGGTTAGGGAGAAGATTCGGAAAGAGGTATTAGAGGGAAGGGTAATCGGCCCTTTTACCCGGCCACCGGTCCCCAATTTGAGGGTTTCCCCATTGGGTATAGTACCCAAGAAGGTTAAGGGTGAGTTTAGGCTAATACATCATTTGTCTTACCCTAGGGGCGAGTCAGTGAATGATTCCATCCCTCCAGAATTATGTTCAGTTAGATATACTTCCTTTGATGTGGCCATACGGGAAGTTAGACGGCATGGTCCGGGGGCTGAGTTGGCAAAATGCGACATTAAGTCAGCATTCCGCCTTCTCCCGGTTCATCCTGATGATTTTGAGCTTTTAGGTTTTCACTTCGATGGATCCTTTTACATGGACCGGGCATTACCCATGGGGTGTTCAGTATCCTGTAATGCCTTTGAAACTTTTAGTACCTTTTTGGAATGGGCCCTGAGAGCCAGAACGGGTATGCAGGGGGTAGTTCATTATTTAGATGATTTTTTACTTATTGGGAAATATGGTTCAGGCAACTGTGGGTTTTTATTATGGCAATTTGAACTAATGGCAGAGGAACTCGGGGTTCCTCTTGCCCCTGAAAAAACTGAGGGTCCGTCCCAACAGTTAACTTTTTTGGGTGTTGAAATTGATACGATTAAACAACAGTGCAGGCTTTCTGAATCAAAGATTCAGGATCTGAGAGTCAGGGTCAGTTATTTTAAGGGTAGACACAAGGCCACCTTGAGGGAGTTTCAGGTTCTTATTGGACACCTGAACTTTGCTTGCAAGGTGGTTGCCCCGGGGAGGGCTTTCCTTCGCCGTTTATGTGAAGCCATTAAAGGAGTACGGAAACCATTTCATATGGTCAGGTTAACTAAGGACATACAAGATGATCTTCAAGTCTGGCTAGACTTTCTTATTTACTTTAATGGAGTTTCATTTTGGCGTGAGGAAAGGAGGCTGCAGGGTACATTACAAATTGCGTCTGATGCAGCAGGATCCATCGGCTTTGGAGTTTACTTTGGTGGTCGGTGGTGTGCGAGCCGATGGCCTGCAGATTGGTACGGGACAGACATCACTTTAGATCTCACTTTCTTAGAATTTTTTCCAATTTTAGTGGCTTCATTCCTTTGGCCCAGGGAGTTGGCTAATTCGTCGGTACATTTTTGGTGCGACAATTCGGCAACAGTACAGGTCATAAACTCCCTTACATCCAAGTCTCCCCGGGTTATGAGGTTAGTTAGGTGTTTCACATTACAATGTCTTAAGTTTAACATCTTGTTTATGGCACGGCATGTGGCGGGCGTCCACAATGAGATTGCTGACGCTCTTTCCCGCATGCAGATGGAGTGCTTCAGGCAGTTGGCTCCAGATGCCGAGCCCGAGGGCGACAAGATGCCGGTGGGTCTATGGCAGATTGGGAATCCGAAATCTGGAGGGCTTTAGGTATGTCTGTGGCTCCTAGCACTAGACGGAGTTATGCCAAGGCAGTTAAGGATTTTCAGCAATTCAGGAAGCAGAGGGGGTTTCAACAGGGTATTAGGGTCCCTGTTTCACACATTTTACAATATTGTGTGTATCTTTATAAAAGAGGCTTGGCCCCGCAATCCATTAGGGGCCGACTAGCGGCATTAGCTTTTTGGCTGAAAGTGCAGGGGGCCCCGGATCATACGGATGATTTCCGGATACGAAAGGCATTGGAGGGATGGACTCGGGAAAAAGGCAGAAAGAGGGATTTACGGGTCCCCCTTTCGCCAGACATATTAAAGGGTTTGCGCCAGACATTTCCAGTGATCTGTTCTTCCCCCTATGAAGTGTTGCTTTTTCACGCGGCTTCCTTGCTGGCCTTTTTCGGGGCCTTACGGATTAGCGAACTTGTGGTGCTTTCCAAAGCTGATACTTCAAGGAGGGCTTTGGAATTTGGGGATATAGTTGTGGCCGGCCAGCAGGTGAGTTTGACCATACGCTTTTCAAAGACAGATCAATCTGGTAGGGGAAAAATCATTAGACTCCAAAGTTGTAGTGATGTCACCATATGTCCAGTATTTGCCATGCAGGAGTATCTTCAGGTACGGGGTCAGCATTCAGGACCACTGTTTACTCATGCCGATTCTTCTCCCCTGACTAGGTATCAGTTTTGGACGGTGACATCCAAGGCCTTGCAGCGGTTGGGGCTGACAGGTGTCAAGTTTGCGACACATTCTTTTCGCATTGGGGCAGCTTCTACAGCGGCGGCGATGGGGTTGTCCTCAACGGCTATACAGGGCATTGGGAGATGGCGGTCATCCTCCTATCGGAGGTATATCCGCCCTTTACTTTACTAACTACTTTCTTCCCCTTTTGTCTTCCAGGTTTTAGACCTCAGCTGGTGAGACGTCGGGTGCTGATTTGTGGCCACAGTATGGTCTACTGGGCGGCCCGTCAGGCCCGTTTAAGTTACTTTGGACCTCACCTGAGCTTGGAAGACATGGGGGTGATTGAGTGGTTGGGGAAGCGGGGCTTACGGTGGCATGGGTTACTGCCATTATTGTTTGAAGAACGTGTTGGGCCACCGCCTGACGTTCTGGTCATACATTTGGGGGGCAATGATTTGGGCTTGCTTAAAGGTAAGGCCCTAGTGATTCAAGCGTCACATGATTTAAAGGTGATCATGTCTACATGGCCTGTAGTCACCATCATGTGGTCAGCTATACTACCTAGGCAACTATGGCGGGGGGAGGGGAACCCACGCTTGATTGACAGAGCACGGCGCAAAGTCAATAGGCAAATTGGGAAGTTTTTGATTTCAATGGGAGGATATTTCCTAGCACACCCTGAAATCCTGTTCGAGAGGCCCGAGCTCTACAGAGCGGACGGGGTTCACCTCTCGGACGCGGGAAATTTACTGTTTTTGGGAAATTTTCAGCGGGGGTTGAGGGACTTGTTGGCTCAAGCTAGTGGGGGATTAAGGGACTAAGCGGACGCTTGCCCCTTATCTATGGTGGGAAAGGGGGAGGCGTAGATCGTGGTGTACACCTAGGGCACCGATTTCGGTGAAGGGATGGTCTCTGGAAGGGTCTCCTTAGATTGTATGATCTGGGAGAACAGAAGGAGACCTACCTTGGGGTTGGCCTGAAGGATAATCCCTCACCTTAATCTGTATGGATTGGGTGGGGGACTTTCGGGTTGACCTTCCAGACTCGGGCCGGCTGGAGAGCAACCACAAGTACTGAGGTTGCTCAACAGGGCTCAGGTGTTCGCCCGGGGAAGCTGGGGGCATAAGTCCAGAAGGGACGATCCGCCCCAGCTGCTCCCTCACTAGGTTGCCTCCCCCCGCTGAAGATTTAGGGATTTAAATAGGTAGGGTGATAAATAAAAACCATTTATTTCACCCCAAATTCTGTGTGTGGTCTCTTTATTTCTCCGACTCTGTTTGCAATGCGGCTCCCCCTGCCGCCCGCGGAGCCTGCGGCCGGGGAGCTCCTGTTGCGGCAGGGAGGAGGGAGACATCACAGCGTGGCCGGCAAGCGCCGGCGACGCGAGGAGAGGGGCGGGGCCAGGATAAAAGGGCAGCCCACCCCTCTCCTCGGCCTCTTTCTTTCTGAGCGACCCACCCTCCCGCCGCTTGAATAGTGTGATAATGGTTGCTTCGGAGCCGGGTAGGAATTTTTTCCCCCTTTTTCAAAGGGGGTTTTTCGCCTACCCCATACTAGGAAAGCGGCAATATGGGAAAATTGGCTAGGGTGGTGTCTAATTAGGTAAATTATCACCCAAGTGAAGTGGGAAAGGGGGAGGCGTAGATCGTGGTGTACACCTAGGGCACCGATTTCGGTGAAGGGATGGTCTCTGGAAGGGTCTCCTTAGATTGTATGATCTGGGAGAACAGAAGGAGACCTACCTTGGGGTTGGCCTGAAGGATAATCCCTCACCTTAATCTGTATGGATTGGGTGGGGGACTTTCGGGTTGACCTTCCAGACTCGGGCCGGCTGGAGAGCAACCACAAGTACTGAGGTTGCTCAACAGGGCTCAGGTGTTCGCCCGGGGAAGCTGGGGGCATAAGTCCAGAAGGGACGATCCGCCCCAGCTGCTCCCTCACTAGGTTGCCTCCCCCCGCTGAAGATTTAGGGATTTAAATAGGTAGGGTGATAAATAAAAACCATTTATTTCACCCCAAATTCTGTGTGTGGTCTCTTTATTTCTCCGACTCTGTTTGCAAAAGTGTTATCTATATGCTCATAAAACAAAGATCCAAAGAGGGCTTGTGATGGTAATGCCATCCTTAAGTAACCTCTGGCTCTCCCCCTGCATCATATGCAGCAACTTGGCATTAAGTATAATGAATTCTGTCCTCTAATCATGGAGGCCATCAAAGGTATACCCTTCCCCACAGTGTCATTTGCCATGCAGGTCCAGATACATAAAATAAATTAACAACAAACAAACATAACTTTTGGCAGTTCTATGATCACTACCGTCTGAAACAGTATGAACACTACAGTTTTGGGGAATTTGAAAAAGAGAGAGATCTTTGGCTATGAGGCAGTGAGCTTTGGCTATGAGAGAGTGAGATTCCAACTGGGCTACACACCCCTCCCTTAACTACAGAAGCTTTATAAGAACTGTTGCTTGGTGTGTGTCAGGGCCTTTGGCTACGAGGGAGTGAGATTCCAACTGGGCTCCACACCCCCTCCCTTCCCCACAGAAGCTATAAGACCTGTTGCTTGCTATGTGTCAGGGCCTTGGCTGAGAGGGAGTGACATTGTAACTGGGCTCCACGCCCCCTGCCTTCACCCAGAAGCTTTAAGAATGGTTGCTTGCTGTATGTCGGGGCTTTAGGCTGTGAGGGAGTAAGATTTCAACTGGGCTTTACTGCCCCCTCCCTTCACCCAGAAGCCTTAAGATCTAGAAGATCATTGGAATAAGGGACAAGCATATACTGCCGGGCATGATCTGGGAGTGAGGATTGAAGTGGTGCAGGGGAATGGAAGGTATGGCAGGAACAAAGTGAAAGTTTGTTACAAAGGAAGGAGGGATAGATGTTTAAAAACTATCCCCACTTTCACTTCACTCTGTTCCCCGGAATGGATTGGAGAATGTACCAACCATACCGCAGAAACTTACCTTGCTCTTTGCAATACCAGGTTGGTAAAAAACAAGACCCACATTATTTATGATCTTCTCTTGGAAGAGGACGCCAACCTGGCTTGCTTCACTGAGACCTGGCTGGGAGAGGACAGCACCATAACTTGGGCACAGGCCCTCCCAGCCGGGTACTCTGTTAGTAAGCAGGTAAGGGGAAGTGGGCGAGGGGGCGGAGTGGCTCTGGTTCATAAAAATATCCTTACCCTGACCAGGATACCTGTCCAGAAATCAGTCCACTTTGAGTGTATGTACCTGAGCCTGAAGACCAGGGAGAGTCTAGGGATTCTGTTAGTATACCATCCGCATACCATTGTCTAACAGACATGTAAATGTGACGGTCAGGAGTGCCTGTTATCAGCTTCGGCTGATACACCAGCTGCACCCTTTCCTGGAAGTCAGGGACCTTGAGACCATGGTACATGCTCTGGTAACCTCCCATCTTGATTTCTGTAATGCACTCTACATGGGGCTACCCTCGTGCTTGGTCTGGAAACTTCAACTAGTACAGAATATGGCAGCTAGACTAGTCCTGGGTACATCCAGAAGAGACCATATATCACCGATCTTAAGATCACTCCACTGGCTGCCCATTAGTTTTCTGGGCCCAGTACAATGTGTTGGTTATCACCTTTCAAGTCCTAAATGGCTTGGGTCCAGCCTATTTCAGGACCACATCTTTCCATATAATCCTCCCCATGCACTTAGGTCCTCTGGGAGGAATTTACTACAACTTTAAAAACTAGGCTTTCTTTGACCTCCAAGAGGACCTTTTTGGCTATTGCTCCCAGATTACGGAACAACCTGTTGGATGAGATCCATCATATCACCACTCTAAACAGCTTTTTAAAAAAGCTCTTAAGACGGATCTCTTCCAGCAGGTCTTTCCTGAATAGATACCCAGCCATCAGAAATGTATCCCAATCTGACTACAGCCACAATCTATTGTTTATTTTTAGTATTTTTAATTATGTTTAAATTTTTTGAACTATTTAATTATATTTTAAGAGGGGGGTGGGATGGAGGGTTTTTGGGTGTATATTTTAATGTTGTAAGCTGCCCCGATTGTGTTTTGTAGAGGGGCAGAATATCATCATCATCATCATCATCATCATCATTACAGTATTTCCATAAAAGTAGCATCCTATACCAGTGAAAGATGGATAGCTCCATGACCAGAACTGACTGGTTATACAAATTATTTTGTGAGTCTCAGGCAAAGATGTGAAGAATCTTGTTGACTGTATCTCCTGGGAAATTCGAAATATTTCTGCCTTCCCTTAGATGCCAGATGAATGCAGAAACCTCTAGGTGCACCTAAATTATGTTATTTTTATAAACATTTGGTTGCAACTCAAAATATAACCTTCTCAAAAGAGATTGAAGCAATCTGTGAAACTTCCAGTCATTTTATTTTTAAGTCAGAGAAAACACTGGCACTATAGATATTGTAAGTTCTTGCCTACCACTCAGCCTTTGCACCCATTTCTGCATTATCAGGAAGGACTCTTGCAGGCTATGTGCTGTAGGGCTTTATCAGACACAGCAAAAACCGTGTCAGAAGAACACTACAAGAACAAAAACAGGCAACATTACCAGATGATGTCGTCCTTCAGCCATTCCAGGGGTGTAGCACAGGCATGAATAATGTGTCTCTTTTTATTGATGGCTTAGCCCATCAATAAAAAAGGGACACTTTATTCATGCCCATGCTACGCCCCCAGAATGGCTGAAGGATGATATCATCTGGTAATGTTGCCCTTTCTGTTCTTGTAACATTCTTCTGATGTGGTTAGAGATGCAGTTTTGTGCGATGTTCCCCCATGTCTGATAATGTCCCTAATCACTGTGTATATATAGGTACAGTAGGACCCCTGTATCCATGGGGGATTGGTTCTGGGCCCACCGCAGATAATGAAATCCACGGATAATAATGAACACTACTTTCAAGAGAACCCTCCTGGGGAAGTGGGGGAGGTGAACTCACCTCCTTCTTCCCTCCTTGCCCAACCCGCTACTAGCTCTGCCATGCTGCCAGCATATCCCCCTGTGGAGAAGAGAGGGGGGAGTTGAGTACCCACCCCCACCATCACCATCCATGGATAATTGAATCAGAGGATGGTGAATCAGTGGATGTGGGGGTGCTAATGTATTGCATGGATAGTGTTATTATACAGTTTCACAAGAAAGGTGAACCTTTCTCTTTTAATCTATGTATACCAGCACTAAGGAGGAGAGCAAAAGGTACAATTAAATGATCTTTATTGGAAATTAATATCAGAAGCTTTCACACACACACTCAATCTTCAGACACTCAAAGAAGGCCAACAAAATAGTATGAAGTACTTGGACAGAGGAATAGAGTAAGGGGGTAGTAGGTTATACTATACCAATCCTGTGGAGCGGAGATCACAAAGTAACCTGACAGAGAGGGGGTCCAAATGATGGCTGGCTACACAGTGTGATGTGGAGACAAAAGGAGGTGAAACTGTGCACAACTTGGTGGTGTTTTGGGGTGATATTTATGTGAAATGGCTCACCTACAGGATAGGAGTGAAATACAATGCTTCTCAGATGTTCTAAGGCAAAAGAAAGAGCACTCTGGAAGAGTTAACAATTGTTAATGTTCAATACTTTTGGAACTGAATAGGAAACAGGCAACATCCTTTGTTAGAAGGGGTAGGAGAGGGAAATCCCTTTTCACAAGCAATAAGGTCTCTTGCTATCACTGAGTGGATTAGTGATTGACTCATCTCCAGGTGTTAAGTCTTACTTGAATGTTCTGTTTTTGGGAATTTCCATGGGCCCTTTCCTTGGCCTTGTATGAATCCCACCTTGGGATCCCTGGTTTACCTATAACCACATGGATGGCCATGTTAGTCAAAATATTAAATATAGCCAATTTTTTTTATATTCCAAGATGGGGGCTGTCAGGATAGGTAACAGAGCAATGGAAATAATTACTTTCTAAAAGTAATAACACTGGAGTCTAAAAGTTATATTTCAGTGTTCTGCCCACACTCATAGATGGGAGGCTGAGGTAGGTCAAGGACAAGTTATGAGAGATATCAGACCCACTTAAAAGACTTTACATGGATGTAACAAAGAAAAAAATTCTTGCCTTGGTTCCTTCTAGGAAGTTTTGTAACTTCAAATATCATTTCCTAGTTAAGTAGTGCCAGCTTGGTGTAATGGATAGAGTGTTGAGCTAACCATCTTCATAGAGGCCTGGGATTTCTGAGTGTTACAGTCCAAAAAGAATTATTTCCACACTCTAGTTGTGACCTATGCAGTTTTCCCATCTCTTAAAAGAACTAATTACAATTCTAGAGTACAGTTAATATCAGATACCTGAAATAATTAAATATTTATACTAAATAATAGGTCTGAGGTACTTCATCATTTGGGAGTCTAACCTTTTATTTATTTTATTTTATTACATTGGGAGAAGATTATCTTAATCAAACAGCTTTATTTCTGCTACCAGGATCTTGCTGGAACCATCTATGAAATATTCCTTTTAAAACTAGGAATATTTATGACATCTTTGGTAACTAGGATAGTATAGCACTGTTTTAAATAGACCTAAGAAAACCTGTTGAGAAAACCTGCTGCTTCTAAAGCAGAAATTTCTTGATGTACCTTAGTTTTCTAACCTAATTAAAACTCAGGAGGATTTCTAAAGTCAGAAAGATGTAGAACTGCCACTAAAGGAGAGAATATTTGTGCACAAGAACAACAAGAATAATGAAGGAAATAGGTCATTTTGCAAATGCATTGTGGGATTAGAACAGAATGAGGCCTAGTTTATGAGTGAAAGGTTCAGAGTTAGTTGTTATTTTATGGTATTTAAAAACATAACGGATACAACATGCATCCTTATATGTTGTTGAAAATCATGCCACAAATGGAAATACTATTTAAAAAAAAAAGTGTGTTTCTTGAGGGTTAGGAAACCCTGATGAGGATAATACCAGATGTGCATGAATCTTCACAGTTTGGGACTCATTCTATATAAAACTTCCATGTGGTGTTTCTGTGTAGAAATCAGCATTTCTGCATAGGAAACAGAATTGTTTCTGTTGACATTTGTATTAATGCATATTAATTTAAATTTATGTGCATAAAATGCTATTTCCTAAGCAGAAAATCCTGTTTTTGCACAAAACAACTAGAAGAGAATTTTGTGCAGAATAACTTCCCAACTGAAGCATTTTCTGCACAAGAAACAGCATTTGGTGCACAAAAAATTATATTTATTTTAATTTCTTACCAGACAATCCTGTTTTCTCTTCCAATAGACCATGTGCAAGTTTTGCTCTCAAGAAGTACTGAATTGCAAATAGTCTTTGGAAACTGTACAATTTTAAAGTTTTTCTTCCACCAGCAGCCTGAAGTATGGGCTCATCTACATGAACCAGGATACACCAAAATGGGCCAGAGTCCAGGCAAGCCAGCCTGTGACTGCAGCCACCACCACCAGTATCTTCCTCTCTGTCTCAGAAGGCAGGAAGCCAGCCCACATCATGTGAGCAAGGCTCCCTGCATGTGACCAACCTTGGTCACATGCTGCAAGATTCCTTCCTCCTTCTGTGAAAGCCAGGGAGACTGGCAACAGCCACTACACGATGATGATGATGATGATGATGATGGTGATGGTGATGGTGATGGTGATTTTCATTTCAGAAAAGTAATGCTAGCCCATACATAGGCCTAAACAGAAGGGGGTTTGCCACTGGCCAGCAGGCCTTTTTGCGGCCCGGCCGGCTGCCCTTCCTTCCAGCCCTCCTGCCCCACCCCCACCGGCTGGTGTTGCCAACAGGGGGGGTGGCCGCATGACAAGGCCACAGGCACCGCCATCTTGCTGTCTCCTTCCCAGCTGCCTTTGCAGCTGGGAGGGAAGGAAGGAAGCGGGCCAATCAAGAGTGGCCAAGGTGCACCCTGATTGGCTCAAAAAAGGACGGGAATCTGGGAGATAAAAGGCCGTGCCAAGCCGCAGCCCTCCCAGATTCCAGGCAGCGATGGAGGCAGCAGCTGGGCACGCCGTCACAGCCGAGTGGAGATGACTCCTCTGCAACCCCACTCCCCCACACCAGAGGAAGGTATGTGGGCTGGGTAGGTGGGCCAGGCAGCAGACAGGGTACGGGCGTAGGGTGGGGTCCGGGGAGGAATTCCCCACACCTCAGCATGGGGGGCTGGCTCAGCACGAGGGGCGTTTGCCTGCCGCCCTGTGCGGCACTTGGTGTGAACCGCTCCCGGTGGTGCGCTTTCAGGGCCAGCGGCACCAAGCCTCGGTGGAGGTGGATTGCCGTGCTCGGCGGGGGGGGGCATGAGCCTGCCGGGGCTTGGCGGGCATGGTGCACAGGGCGGACGGTTCCAACCTTCAGCACCAGGCTATCCGGGGCACCACAGGGTGGCCCTCCTGTGGGCCGTGTGGCTTCAGGCTGCAGTGGGGGGAACCCCCCCCAACTGATTGGCGTGTGGAGCGGACTGCCTAGGCATTCGGTGCTGGGCTTGCAAGGGCACCTCAAGACAACACAGCCGTGGGCCATGGAGCTACGGCCGCAGGGAGGGATCGCTCTCCCGACTAGGTGGCACACGGGGCAGACAGCCTCAAGCCCTTGGCGCTGGGCTCTTTGGGGGCTCCCTCAGAATGGTGTAGCCATGGGCCACGGGAGGAGGGATCCCCTCGGGTAGCATGAGCAGCTCTGCAGTGGAGGCAGCGGGGGCTGGGCAGGAGTTCCAGGGTAGTTGCAGCTTCTGGGTTATTCCCTGAGGGGTTAAAGGGGGAGGGCCGGGGACCACCTGGGGGAACTTGGGTTAACCCCCTCTCTTGGCAGTCGGTTCCCACAGCTATCCCTCGCTCAAAAAAAAAACTTGAAGGGGGCCCATGGGAACAGGGGTTGAATGGGCCTCGAGGCCATGAGGCATTGGCCCGCTGGCAGGGGGCTCCACCAGCCCAATACTTCCCTCTGCCCAACACGCATCCAGGCTGGGTGGGTTTGGGAGCAGGAGGTTGGCAAACAGGGCTAGATGCAAAGGAAAGGTTTTTTTTTTCATTTTAAAGGCTTCGGGCCACGGGACGGCGGTTGGCGGTAAATAAAGGTGTTTTTTGGGTTTTTTTTTTAAAAAAAAACACCTTGCTCTCGCAGTTCACCATACAAGTTAGTGTACGCTGGGCGGTTATTGAGGAAGCCATGGGGCCCAAGAGAACATCGAAACAGCACCACGTGACTGAACCCCAGTCTATGCAGGTAGATGGAACCGGTGCTAGTGGTGAGGGGGCACGGCAGATGGAGCAAGGCACCAGCAATGGCACCAATCAGCCTCCGCCCCCCCGGCCCCCAGTGGAGGCATTCGGCCCGCCAGCCCCCACCCTGGTGGATGTCATCTTGCCAGTAGTCCTGCAAAAGATGGACAAGGAATCCCCCTCTGGTGGCACAGTGGAGCAGGCCGTGCCAGTGGTCGTCGAGACGGCCAAGGCCGGGGAGCCAAGCACCTCTTCCAGCTTAGGTGCTCCCAGCAGCAGTGGGTGATTCGGATGTTCCAGATCCAAAGGGAGAAGCAGGTCCAGGGACTCAGGACAGTCAGACTCGCATGGCTCATCATCATGGCAATGAAGCAGATCGGGGGCAGGCAGAGCCTGAGCCGGAAGTGAAGGCGGTCCCGTTCAGGTTCCTCTTCAGGTGAGTCCTCGGATGAGGACAAGTACAGGTATTGGGAAAAGGGGGCCTTCAAGCCAGGCCTGCCAGGATGGGCCCTCAAGCTCAGAAGAGCCTGGGAGAAGGTGGGGGAGGACTGGAAGGTGGGTGGCAAGCACCCGCAAGGGGAGGAACTCAGGGAGGCAAAATCCAAAGAAGACCCCCCCCCAGGGGATCACTTGGATCACAAGGTGCATTCCAAGATTCTGTAAGGTTACTATGTGGATGTTTTCACCTTCGCACCACCGTCCGGGGCTGAGACTAGGGTGCACAAAAGTGACAAAAAGGATAATGACAAGAGCAGTACAGAACCATTGGAGTGCACCTTTGCCAACTGGCTCAATGGGTACATGGTCTTCATGGGGGTGGTTGCCTTGGTTTACCCAGATCGGGCTTGGCATCTGATCAATCACCTCCGCCAAGTCCTGCTGGTGCGGGCACAAGCGGGAGACTCCAATGCCATCCTGTATGACATTGAATGCAGGAAGAAGTCTTCCAGGTCTCTCGTGCACAGATGGGAAACCATCGACTACCCCACCTGGCTGCAGGCCACGGGGGCTAGCAGGCGGGACAAGGGTGAACCCCCTAAGGCAGGGTGCAAGAAGGAGGGGAAAAAGCCAGTGTGCTGGGAGTACAATGGGGGCAAGTGTGCTAGGTACAAGTGCAGGTTTGAGCATTCCTGCAACAACTGTGGGGGCAGGCATCCGAAGGTGAATTGTTTCCATCAGAGCGGCGGAGGCCAGTCCTTTCGGAGCAGTCGCCTAGCTGCAGCCAGCGGTAGAAAGGATGGGGGATCTAGCAGCAACGCCAACACTAGCGCCGCAAAATGAAGCAAGTGCAGGGGCGGGGGGACGCATGGCATTCACACCGGTTAAGCTGGAGGCCATGCATCCCCTTTCAGGGCCCAAGGGAGGCCTCCACCTCAGGCAACTTGAAATCAGCAGCACAGATGCCCGAGGTGCTGGCTCACAAGATAAGAAAAGAGATTGAGGCAGGGCGCATAGCTGGCCTTTCGACCACCGACCCATGTCCAACTTAAGAATCTCACCATTGGGGGTGGTACCCAAGAAGGCCCCAGAGTAATACCGCCTCATTCATCACCTCTCCTACCCAAAGGGGGCATCGGTCAATGACGCGATCCCACCAGAGCTGTGCATTGTGAGATACGCATCATTGGACTATGCAGTGCATCTCCTGCAGAATTGCGGTCAGGGTGCCCTGATGGAAAAAATTGACATTCAATTGGAATTCAGGCTGCTGCCAGTGCATCCAGATGATCATTGCCTGTTGGGCTTCAAGTTTAGAGACAAGTGGTACTACGACATGGCCTTGCCCATAGGCTGCTCCATCAGCTGCTCCGCATTTGAGACCTTTAGCGCATTCCTGGAGTGGGCTCTACAACGTAGGGCGGGTTCCCCCTTCGTCACGCACTACTTGGATGATTTCTTGATGATGGGCCTGGCTGGGGGGGGAAGAGTGTGGATTTCTGCTTCCTTCCTTCCAGGATTTGGCAACCGAGCTGGGAGTACCGTTGGCACCTGACAAGACGGTGGGGCCAACGACATCCCTGGTGTACCTGGGTATACAGCCTGATTCAGAAAAAGGAATCTCCAGGCTGCCTGATGACAAGATCATCGGCCTTCGGGCATTACTGGCTGATCTCCTGGAAAAAGAGAAAGCTACGTTGAAGGAAGTGCAATCGCTATTGGGGCATCTGAACTTTGCATGCAGGGTGGTTTCCCCCAGGTGGGCTTTCTGTGCACGTATTGTGAGACTCACAGGGGGGGGGGTAAGGGCACAACACCACCGCATTCGCATCACAAGAAGGGTGAAAGAGGACTTGCGAGTGTGGCTGTCTTTTCTTGAGCTTTAAAACGGGTTCACCATGTGGCAAAGGCGTATGGATCTGGGAGGCAGCTTGCAGGTTCACTCTGATGCAGTGGGCAGCCTTGGCTTTGGGGTCTACTATGAAGGACACTGGTGCACGCAGCCTTGGCCACCTGAGTGGGTGGCGCAGGGTGTGACCAGAGACCTCACATTCTTGGAATTCTTCCCCATCCTGGTGGCCATCACACTGTGGGGTGGTGAATTCAGGGACAAATAGGTTTGTTTCTGGTGTGACAATCAGGCTGTGGTTAAGATCATCAACAGGCAGTCCTCCAGGTCTGAAAGGGTCATGCGGCTGGTGCGCAGGTTTGTGCTAGCCTGCCTGGAGGCCAACATCAGTTTCCATACTCAACACATTCCGGGTGTGGATAATGAGATCACAGATGCCTTGTCTCGGTTTCAGGACGACAGGTTCCATTCGCTAGCGCCGGATGCAGACAAGGCGGCAGTCCCTTTCCCAGCAGATCTTTGGAGCCTTGGGAGCAAACCGTGATCCAGGGTGTAATGGACTCCTTGGCACCTTCTACGCAAGCCATCTACAAAAGAGCAACATCCCAGTTCCTGAGCTTCTGGCAGATGCACAGCTACAGGTCGGCAGGCCCAGCATTGGCGCGGGAGGTGCTGCACTACCTGGCTTCCTAGAAAGACAGGAGGCTGGCATCAAGGACCATTGCTGGTGAAGCAGCGGGCATTTCCTTCTTCTGCAAGGCAGCGGGCCATGGGGACCCCTGCAACACCTTCCTGGTAAGGAAAGCATTGGAGGGATGGAGGAGGGCGAAGCCGAGGGTGTCTGATGCAAGGCAGCCGGTATCTCATGCAATGCTGGCACAACTGGTGGCCCACCTACCATTCATATGCCATTCTAGCTTTGAGGCACTGCTATTTGGCACAGCATACACGATCGCATTCTTCAGGGCACTGCAGGTTGGGGAGGTGGTGTGCTCCTCCAAATCCGATGAGTCTGGCAAGGCGCTGCAGATTGGTGATGTCACCATCGGTGCCAATGACTTGTCCCTGTACATTAGGCATTCAAAGGCTGACCAGCATGGCTGCGGGGCCACCCTGCATTTGAGGAAGGTAGAGGGCTCCTCCACGTGCCCTGTAGAAAGCATAAAGGTCTTTGTGGAGGTGTGGGGCAATGGACAGGGCCCCCTGTTCCGGCATGAGGATGGGACGCCCCTGACCAGGTACCAATTTGTTAGCGTGCTGAAGATGGTGATCCAGCAGCTGGGATTGCCAGCTGAAGACTTTGGCAGCCACTCATTCAGAATATTTTTATTTATTTTTTATTTAGTTAGTTATTTATACCCCACTCTTCAGCCACAAGGCTATCAGAGCGGCTTACAAATTGTTTTAAGCAATAGCTATTTACACATCTACCCTGCATTAAACAGTTTCCAATGTGTGTTAACTAATTGTCCCCCACAAGCTGGGTACTCAATTTACTGACCTACGAAAGGATGGAAGGCTGAGTGAACCTTGGAGCCCGCTGGAATCGAACTTGCAACGTGGATTAGGGTGCTGGCATTCTGGGGCCTACGTCACCTACATCAGACCCAGGAGGGCGCTGCCTGCACGGCCAGGGGTCCGGCAAAACCGGTAGGCCTGCCTGTTGAGGGGGATAATGGTTGGCGGAAGGCAGTTCCCATGGGGAACGCCTTAGTGGCGGATGTATTGGGTCATGATAAGGTAAATAAAAGGGGTCTCCATCAAGTACAAGTTCAAGTACTAGTTCAAGTTCAAGTTCAAGGGAGGCCCCCTTTTATGTTTGCTAACATGAATAGAATAGAATAGAATCTTTATTACGGTCATAGACCAGCACAGGTAAAAAGGGGATACAGAATAAAGGTAAGATCACAGAATAAAAACAGGCTAAAAGCAGTATTTAAAATGTTAGCTCCAGTATAACAAGTATAACAAGATAACAAGAATAGGTTGACACTATTCTACTGCTGAGGACATTGTCTGACGAATTTTAACCGCAGCTGCGCAGAATCTGGCAACATTATAAGTTGTTCCTGGGTTGGTGTCTGAAAGCAACAAGTTTATGTAGAATTGTCCAGTGTGCCCTTGATATTTATGCAACAGGGGTGAAATAAGTCTGAGACGTATGTCCCTGTAGTATGAGCACTGGAGTAATACATGCTCTGTTGTTTCTATTTGGCCTGAGTTGCAGGGGCACAGTCTGTCTGAGAAGGGGATCTTCTTGTATCGGCCTTCAAGGACAGCTGAAGGGAGGGCATGACACCGTGCAAGAGTAAAGGCCCTTCGATGTTTAGGTATTTCAAGTGTTGCTAAGTATGCCAAAGGTGAGGCCAGATATCTATTGGAGTCACTAGCAATGAAGGTTGGAGTACTGGCTATGTCCAGTTGTCGCTCTATATCTGCTACCCATTGTTTGATAGTAGCTTTTGCCCTATCATATCCCAGGCTTAGCAGAAGAACTGGGGAAAGGCCCAGCATTGAGATTTTAGTCATCACTGTCTGTTTCCAGCTGGATTGGAAATCATCACTTAAGGTTAGTGGAGCAAGGCCAGTGGGAAAGAGGGATAGTCTGAGCCAGTAGTTGAGTATGGTCACCCACACTCTGGCCTCCATTTTCATAAATCCTGACTCCAGTCTCAGAGCTGCGTTAGAGACACATTTTGGAGTTTGGAAAGCTGATCTTAAGAATTTGGATTGGACAAGTTCTAATGGAGCAGGGTTGGGGAAGGGTCCCAATTGGGATCCATAAAGCAGTTGTGCTACTGGTTTGGCTTCAAAAAGTTTGAGCGCTGCAGGTAAGTAGTGGCCTCCTCTTGTCTTAAGAAATTTGAGAATGGTTGTTGTGCTCCTCTGTGCATTGCAAGCAGCATACTCTCCATGTGCTTTCCTACTACCAGTGGCTTGAAAAATTACCCCCAGGTATTTGAAGCAAGAGACCTGTTCAATCTTGTGGCCATCTATATTCCAGTTGTAGTTCTTAGGCCTTTTAGCGAATGCCATGATTTTAGTTTTTTGATAGTTGAGTTCTAGCTGTTCCACTCGGCAATAATATGTTAGTGCTCTTAGGGCTCTTTTTAGTCCAATGGGAGATCTTGAAAGTACTGCTGCATCATCCGCATAAAGCAGCGTTGAAATATGCCTTCCCTTTAATTTTGGGGGGTGGAAGTTAGTGTTGTTGAGGTGATCCACCAAATCATTAATGTAGAAGTTAAACAGGAGTGGAGCTAGAATGCAACCTTGCTTGACACCCTTCTCAGTGACAATGTCATTGGTGAGATGTCCCTGGGGGTTACATCTTACTTTTAATGAGGTCCCTTCATGCAGCATACGAATTAGATGGAGTAAACGTCGGTCGATCGAAGAAGCCTCCAGTTTTTTCCACAGTTTGGTTCGGGGTATAGAGTCAAATTGCTAACATGAACTTGTTTACAGGGGAGGAGAGAGTGTCCAGTGGATGGCTCGGCCAATGGCTCTCTCCTCTAAAGAAGGATCGGGATGGACCGATCCCAGCTTTGCCCACACGGTTGGGCAATTGAGGAGATCACGACCCATACACTGCCGCCAACCATTTAGCTTGCAATTTGCGACCAATTATTGCCAAAACATACTCTACCTCAAACATATTTACTCTAACATGTATTCACTTTATTACTAACATGTACCTAACCATGTATTCCGAATATGTAATCAATACAAAGTTAAAAAGAATTGTGTGTCTGAGTTTGATTAAGAGGGCTGAGGGGCTGTACGGTCTGGGTCTGCAATAAGATGTCAGTGGTCATCCACTAGTACAGTAGGACTTTGTTTCCCTTGTCTCATGTCTAGCTCTCCACATCATCAAGAAAACTGATCTAGATGTTTCCCCAGACCAATAGAACAGGTTTGAGGGTACATGTGTTTCAAGGGGAGGGGAAATCTTCATTCTTTATTTAAATTAGTGAAAGCAATTCCATCAGGAATTTTGAAGATTATAGAAAAGGGTGTGTAATAACTCCTGGGGGCCTGATGTACTCAGGTTACTGACAAACCAGATTGTGTGATTACTAAGATAAAAAAAATACCACATATGTAAAGTAATAACATATATGTACAAAATGCAAATGCCAAATACAAAGGAAGCTTACATGTGGTCCTCAGCTGATGGATGTGACAAACCCTCCTAGGTACAGTTACACTAGTTTCCCAAATGTGCCAGGGCATAGCTCCATGTGCTGGCAGCGGACTTCCTTCCCATGCAGCAAGAACAAAGGTGTGCACTCCTGCTAAAATATTATATAGGTTTCTCCCTTGCTCTCATAGCTGTCATGAGAAACACAGGCAGGTAAACAGATTATAATATTTGTGAAAGGGAGCATTAGCCTGACTAAGCAGTGACGGACAGACCATATTCTTTCTGTTAGTTAGCCAGGAATATCTTTATCTGGAATAGGAAGAATCAGGTACAGGATAGTATATTGTTGGAGCTGTGCTTGCTTGGCAATTAATCTGTGTGAGAGGACAATCATAGCAAATATAAAATCACCACTGTTATTGGCTATACTGTTTTCATAGGGCTCTATGAATAAAAAATGTTATACAGGACAATGTGCTTGCTCACTTCTGTCTCCTCATCGTTCTTTGGTACCAGTCCAAATACTGGATGCCAAGCTAAACATAGACAATGGTACATTAAAGCTGATGTACCTTCTGGGTATCAGAATGCTCAGAAAGTCCATAACATGGGCCTACAGACTATGGGGTATCATGACCTGGCCTATGGGAACATTCATTCTTGCCCTGTTCTACACCAGCTCAAAAAAGCCTTCCATTGTATCCTATAAGCCTTTTGTTACAGGCCAGATATTTTAGGTTGCCTGCTTTGTGGACTGGGACCAATAAAGTACAGAGTGTAACTTATAGAGTATAGCATATAAGATATAATACAGGTATTTGAGTATCTATCTATCTATCCAGCCATCTATCTATCATGTATTAGAGTATCTATCTATCTATCTATCTATCTATCTATCTATCTGCTATCTATCAGAACTTGGCAGCAGCTTTAGTTAGGGAAAATGTCAATAAAGGATGATTGATATTAACCTCACACAGTGGATGTGAGCAGATGTGACTTGTAATAACCGTTAGTAGAAAAGAGGATGCCCAGTAGATTTGTTCACGAATAACCTTTCACCTAAGGGAATGGTACATATTTGTATAGCTATGAATGCTTATAATAAAAACAGCCTAAAAATAATCAACAGTCTGCTCATTTCCCATATAAATATCCTGAGATACCAATATTTAAGAATGCTTAAGTGGAGTGTTGATAACTTGGCCTATTTGGTTTAACCATCATCATGAACTGGGTACCTAGGTGGCCAGTAGATGAGAATGGAACTTGAGAAGCCATATTAGCTGGCAAGTGTCAGGGACCTTCAGTCCTTCAGTATTCAGAGACAGGGCTGGGGAACCATGTCTGTTTCATTTTCCAAGTCTACTCACTGTTGCTCTTTCTCTGTGAAGCTGTGCATGTAGCTGTGTTGTTATATGTTTGCACATGGATATATGTGCTTGTGTATCAGTGGGTATGTGAAGGTTTTGCATGTGTGTCTGCATGGGAGAATGTGACCCTGCCCACTTCACTTTCACCCCAATCTACCAGCCTACCTCTTTTTTCTTTGTGTCTGTCTTGTTTTCATGCCCCACCATTCTGGCAAAAAAAAAGATGACATATAAGACAATAACAGCAATAGGAAGCTGAAAATATAATTAAAATTAGATTTATAAGAATAAACAACAGCCTCTAAATTAAGTCTGAATCAAGTCCTCAGTAGTCTTTTCTTTGGTGAGGTGAAGGTATCCACCACTTGCTGGATTTATGTACAAGTTGAACAATCTACATTTTGGGGCACTGGGTTATAAATGACGTCTACATATGAGGAAAATAGATTATTCTCATCACCTTCCCTTAATTTAGACAATATCACCAGCAAGGAGGAATCACTGGATTCTCCCTTTGTCCTATCAGACTGCCAGACTACGTTCTTTCCCTTCAGCCAGCTTGCCTGTTCTCCTGCCTGGTTTCTATTGTATTTTTTTTGCCACCTGCCCATGAAATGAATTCATTCTTATATGAGAAGGTCTGTTCTAACTCTGCATTTCCTTATCATATAGTAGATTGGATTGGACATTCCTATTATTAATGAAAATTTGAAAAGAAAATTAGTAAATTAAATTGTCCTTTTAGTAGTGACCTCAGTGTTAAGGGGAAGGGAGGAGAGAGAAAAAACACCAAACAATTCCTCATATACTAAAGTTGTTAGCAACAGCATTGTGAATTTATTCTGTGTAACTGAATGACTGCCAGTTTAAATAATACCAAAAAAAAAAGTTAGATGGAAATGTAATCCAAACAATATGAAAAGCTAATAGATGACATATTCAAACAGGTGAATATAGGAATGCATTAATGGATGATAAGAACATTATTTGAGAGACTAGCAAAAGGTTCTAAAACTGCCAATAAGAATATGTTAAATATATTAGCAGCAGAACACTTGCCGGATCATTCACAGAGCTATTGTACCTTCAAGGTGAAAAAGATGCATTCAAGGATGACAGGAACTGCCGAGAAGCTAAATGAATTATTTGCATCTGTCTTCATAAAGTGAGCTGTTGAAAAAATGTGCATCCACTTATAAATTGGTTTCCCCCCCCCCTTCTTTTCAGATGAAATGTATGACATATTTCTGAAAAGGGGTGCAGAGGAATGGAGGATAGCAAAGAACCAGATTTCAATCAATTTAGAGATATAAAATTGTTAAGGGCACTTGCGATGCTCAATATTCAGACAACATCATGGGCAAACTTCTGCATGTGTGAATCTGCTCTTAGGGCCAGATGCAAATCCCCAGGACATCTTGATCTGGAGTCCCAAGAGTTGCAAGCATGAAAAGTTACCACATGCCAGTACCACATTTCTTCAGGCGTTAAGGTCAGAGCATGAAGACAACTTGAGAGTTCTGATGTGAGTCCTTCATCTGGTAGCTGCCAATTGGTTGCAAAGTATGAGGAATTCACTATGGTTGCATCAAAAGACCCTTCCTAACTCCTTTAAAATCTCTTTGATGGGGCCTGGGATTTTGTCTTTTTGCTTTTCATGGTTGAGTGCTCACACTCTTGGGATGGAGATGGCACACCCAAACAAAAATAAGTATGTTTCTCTTCAATTTGTTCTTGAAGAATTTTTTAAGCACTCAGTAGGTGTAACATTGGGTTTGTCTATATGAGCAACATACGCCTTTTTGCTCCTGCCTCAGAGCCTGCAGTCCTGATGACGCAGGATATTTGTCCTGTTCTGCCCCCAGACAGTGCTTACCACTCCCTGGGCAGATACAGGGCTCAGATGGGGTGAAGGTGGTGTAGGGCCTGATACAACATTTTAGAATACAGTTGCCCCTCCACATTTGCGAACTTAGCATTCACGGTTTTGAATATTCGCGGGTTTTGGGAGGGCCCCCTGCCCTCCCAAAAGCAGTGACATGGGGCCTCTGGAGGCCCCATTAAGGCCTTGGGCGGGAGGGGGAGGGCCGGGGAGACCTTCACGGGGTTCCCAGAGATGATCCGGAAGCCCCATGAAGGCCTTGGGAGGGAGGGGGGAGGGCCGGGGAGGCGATCATGCGGGAGACGCTCCAGAGGCCCCATGAAGGCCTTGGGAGGGAGGGGGAGGGCTGGGGAGACCTTCACGGGGGATGACTGTAATACCTGGTTTAATCCATTTCTGCTGGAAGGAAACAGATCTGGCCACATATGACTAGCCCTCGCTTCTGCCACCACCTCCCTGGCTCTCCCAAAAGGCAGGAATCAGGACTAGTCACATGTTGTGGCTTCCTGCCTTCTGAGACAGCAAGTGAAATGGCAGCAGTAGCAGCAGCAGTAGCAGCAGCAGCAGCAGCAGCCATGGGCCAATGTGCCCATCAGGACTTGCTCCCATTCTGTGGAGGAAATGGGGGAACAACAGGCCTCTTCCACAGCCAGGAAACACTGCCATGAAGCTGGCATATTTTGGCTCATGTAGATGAGCCTTGTAAAGATTACTTAGAGGTGTGGAGCTAATTAATTACCCTGGGTACAAGCAGAGAGTCTTGGGTGCATAAGGGTTAAAAGTTAAAGACCCTTGCACAATACCCAATTATAGCACAATTATTCCAGTTTAACTTTCATGGTAGCATTCTCTGTAACCCTGGGATTTTCAGTTTAGGGAGGAGGATTTACAGTTCTCAGGCAAAGAACTTAAGTGCCCCATCAAACTATAAATTCCAGAATTCCATAGAATGTAGCCATGGCAGTTAAAGTGGAATCATAGAGCTATAATTGTGCAATGTGAAAAAGCCCCTTGCTTCTATTCCTTATCCCAACTACCAGCTCTCTACTGTTGACATTTCAATTACTACTACTACTACTACTACTAATAATAATAATAAAATTTATTTATATCCCACCCCTCTGCGAACAATCGGGGTGGCTTACAACAGTAAAATAGTACATAGAATAAAACAACTCAAAATCCCTTTCCCCCCTTAAAACATTATTAAATCAATACAATTCAAATAGTTCTGCCTGTTCTGTTTGTGAAAGTCTGTATAATGTCATATGTCATATGTACTACACAAATAAAGTGCTATGATTATAATTGCATATTATTAGTTTCTAAAGAAGTCACTTGGAATGTGAGTAAACCTAGGGGAGAATGGAGTGGAGTGTCTTTTTTAAGGATCATTATTGCTTATTAGATGAACATAACTTTGAGCTGCAAAACGATGACTTACAGACGATACAGAAGATGAAACACTATTATTAGCAAGTTTTAACTTACAATCAAAGGTGATATTTGAAATCATTTGCTATTGGATCAGCAGATTACTTCTTCCATCATTGATATAAGCATTTTTAGTGCACTACCTCATTACTGTATTATCTGCATTTTATGTCTCGACATTTTTAACAGCCATAAACTTTTGGCTTAATTCCATTATGATTATTTTCAATTACAGAATGGCATGTAATGAACAACAATATATTCCAGTGAATTTGTTCTATTGATTTTTTCCATAAATATTTTCACAATCATGCATCTTGGCTTGCTTTCCTTTGCATTCTAAATCTCTTCAGTCAAAACAAACTTACAAACATGACAGTTTATAGCTACGCAGCCAGAAGCCATACAGATGAGGCTGAATGCACAAATATATCAAGCTAAAATGGAGGTGATATCGGTACTTCCTTAAAAAATAAATAAATCCAGTTTTGAGTCAGAGTTTTATTTAACAAGGGTACACTAATTGGAGTAGAACCCCTTGCATCCAAATTGCAAGGTGCAAATCCTTGTATTTGCAACATCCTTGGTGGAAAATGCATAAGATGTCCCTTGTTTGAACCTTGTTTCAAGAACTGTGTGTTGTGCAACCTAATACCACTAGAGGCCAGATTTCTAATTTTTATGGATGGTGAATTTATGCCACCTATGGGAAGGCTTTAGGCCTTGTGAGAGAGACTTCAGTGTCATCCTCACAAATGACAAAGGACTTCCAAAAAGCCTTAAAAATATGGCATTTTTATCCAATGTAAAGTATGTAATAAGTCTAGGAGTGCATTCAAACTGCACAGTTAACAAGCTGTGAGACTTACCTGTAGCTTGATGTCTGGGGAGGAGTGTGTGGCTCTGCTGGCCAGCTGGCATGCTGGGCTTTTCCTTCCCAGTGGACTGTGTGGCTCAGCTCACTCAAGGAAGAAGGAGGCAAGCTCAATCAATAAGTTCACAGCTGGTTTGAACTCATTGGCTGGGGTGTTAGACCAGAGTAAGCTGCTTGCAGTCTTCACTTTGGTCGGGTTGGGGAATATTCAAGGACTGCTCTCCCACTTGCTTGTCAATTCTCTCTGGAGCATTGTCCCACTGTTCAGCAGTCTATTTGCAAATAATTTTTTATAAGCATTTTGTTATAATATGTACCATCTGTGTAATTTTGCTATCTAGTCACAACTATGGGGCAGTTGGCATGTGTCCTGTATCCAGAACATCTTTTACCTGTGCCTCCAAGGCATTGGTATGGGACAGAGTTCACCTATGGGACTTGGGGGTATGGGTCAGAAAGGGTATTGCACACCTGTGAGCAGACACTTTTCCAGCACCCCCTGGAGCACAGGGGGATCTTGCTGAGCTACCACCCATGGCAATCCCCCTTCTGCCTTAGGTGTGTTTTCAGCAGTGGGTCAGTGACAAGGTCATTGATCAACAGGCAGGTTGGTTCATGCCTGGATCTGGACCCAAGTGTGTGCCGACCCATGTATAGCTATAATCGTTAAAGCTGTGAACTTTTATTTTCCACTTTTGCCTCAGTGTGGTGGTATTCTTTTTGAATAGCACTATAATACCTGGACACTCAACAACACTTATACTCCACTTTATCTGTTATGGCAGTATCCTATGGAATCCTAGGATTTGAAGTTTAGTGAGGTACTTAGAATTCTCTGCATACCTGCACTACACTCTCCTACACTACAGCAGTGAAGCTGTCTGGCAGCAAATTCAAACTACTTCATGAAATTACAAATCCCAGGATGCATGAAGATGGAACCATGACATTTAAAGTGATACTAAAGTGCAATAATTGTGTAGCATGGATATACTTCATATCTCTTCAGTGATGGAGAGAAATTGGAGAAGGGGGGTATCCTATGACATATGCTGCTGGATTGCTTTGTTGCATCTGTTTTCTGGAAGCACAATTTGCAGATAATTGCCCTAATCACAGGCAAATCAATACAATGTGGTAGAGCTTTTCTTATGTCATCAGTCTTCTTCAGTGAAAATGAGTCCTATTCCACAACAATCTAATCAAAATGTTGCTTGCTGCAGCTTGTTTAGAAATAGTTATGGATTGGAAATCTCTAGAGGCATTCCTCTTCAAGAGTTGGTTAGACAAAATGTGGCCTGTTCTCTCAGGGAGGGGAAATACAACCTAATAGTCATTAAAAGATATTGAAAAAAATGAGACACTTTTTTGCTGATACATGGACTCAAAACATGTATGAAGATGGTGAAGTGTAAAGTTCTGCCAGCAGACATATGTAGAGTACTGGCTCCTAGAGAGGGAAGATGGAGTGGTCAGCTTTGTGTCAGTGTGAGACAGGTTTCTCAACACGGCCAATGGCCAGTTGGTGGTGGTTTGGATCAGGGATAGAACTGTGCCCGGATGCCATAAAGCAGCCATTTTCTTTTGAGTGAATCACTTATGGAAGGACATGGTGGATGCCTCCTTATGTAAAGTAAGAAAGAAGTAGAACTGTCAGTACTAGTGTAGTGGTCCCACAATAACTTGACTATGGTAACAGTTTACTATATGTGCCAGTAACGGTCAACCATGGTGGGGCCAGGATCATGTTTTCATTTTGCCAAGTGCCTAAGGGCTGCAGATGTTTGGTGCATTTTTTTTTTAGTTCAAAATATAATTTTTATTTATTTATTTTTATGATGACAATTTCTCCACACACTCACTTTTATTTCTTTATTCAGCATTATGTTTTATTTAACTCAATATTCTCTTACTTCAACATAATTAATTGTAATTAATCAAAAATAGATTCCTCATAATTTAAGTCATCGTTATCAGCTTTAACAAATGGCTCTAATTAATTTTAGTTAAAGTTTAACAACTTATTTACATTTGGTCACAGCGAATTCAAACAACAACTAAATAGAACTATAGCCTAAACCCCAACAATGGTAGACCCATTGAATCAATGGGACTTACATAAACACTAACATATCAAGGGCTTGATTAGATGGGCAGTATACTCTCTCTTGTCTCCATCATAGAGCCTTACAGTCCTGATGGTGCAGGGCTTTTGCTCAGTTCTGCCCCTAGGCACTCCTCACCACCCCCTGGGGTAGATACAGAGATCAGATGGGGCTAATATGGGGAAGGGCCCTTTCCCATATTTTTTAAAATACCCACTTTAATCCGATTCTGCTGGCAAACAACAGATTGGGCCCTGTGTGTCTGCAGGCGCCTGTCCCAGCAGGCCAGCCCATCACTCCAGCTGCCGGTCTGCCTCACTCTCTCCAAACCAGGAAGGAGTCCTGCAGCATGTGACCAAGGCAGGAGGCCTTGGTCACATATTGTGCACCAGCTTCCTCACTACCAGTGGAGCAGAGAAGATGGTGGTGGCAGTGGCAGCTGCAGCAATGGGCTGGCATGCCTGTCAGGACTTCATCCCATTTTGTGGAGGGAACAGGGGGGCAATGGGCCTGCTTTGCAGCCAGTATATGGCAGTGGGGAGTCTGGCTCATGTAGATGAGCCTCAAATTTCAATTGATTTAATAGGTCTAGCCTAGCCACTAATAAATAGATTCAGTTCCAGCAGAGGCTATGGCACAGAACCATAAAGGACTGGAGGATGCTGTCAAAATGCCTTTCTAGGAAATTAAGCACAAAGGGCAGATATTAAGGACATATGATACAGGGACTGGGAAGAGGAGAGAAAGAAAGGGAAGGAAAATCTGGAGACTAGTTAATTACAAGTTTTATTTGATCTTTCCTTTTGTATTGGCTTTTCTTCATTTCAAACATTGCAAATAGAAAGCTAGTCTAACTAACATTTTTGTTTAACTTTCCTTTTCCCTCTAAACTTGATAGTAGTGCATGTGAAATGTATCTAGGAGTCAGCAGTGAACATGAGTTATCAGTGTGATGCAGCAGCCAGAAAAGCCAATTTGATTCTAGGCTGTGTCAATAGGAGTATAGTGTTTAGACTGAGAGAAATAATATTGTCACTCTATTCTACTTTGGCCTGACCTCACCTGGAATGCTGTGTCCATTTCAGAACACCACAATTCAAGAAGGATGTTGACAAGCTGGAACTTTTCAAAGGGAGGCAACCAAAATGGTGAAAGGTCTGGAAGCCATGCCCTATGAGGAGCAACTTAGAACTGGGCATGTTTAGCGTGGAAAAGAGAAGGTTAAGTGGGGACATGATAGCTATCTTTAAATATTTGAAAGGGTGTCAAATTGAGCATGGAGCAAGCTTGTTTTCTGCAGCTCCAGAGACTAGGACATGGAGCAATGGGTTCAAACTACAGGAAAAGAGATTCAACCTAAAAATTAGGAAGAACTTCCTAACTTTAAGAGCTGTTTGGTAGTGAAACACACTGCCTTGGAATGTGGTGGAGTATCCTTCTTGTGGGGGGGGGCTTAAACAGAGGCTGGATGGGCATCTGTCAGGAGTGCTTTGATTGTGTGTTTCTGCATGGCAGGATGTTGGGCTGGATGGACCTTGTGGTTTTTTTCAACTCTATGATTCTATGATTCTAAGGACTTTATCAGACGGGCTTAACGAAATGGAACATAAATGCCCCAGGATCGCTAAAGAGGTTTTTTTCTTTTTCTTTTCCTCAGATGGTGTCCTCCTCACCTGTTCTGACCCCGTTCTGACTCTGTGTGCTTTCCATTTTGTTTTATTCATGGGGAAAAGTGGTCAATAGATTTCCCGTTCCATTTCTGTAATGGAATCACTGGTGTGTGAACTGGTTTGCTGTTATGCTTGTGCGATGTTAAAACACTTCTGGGTACGATCATGACATCCAGGTGAGTGACAGCCTTTTCTGTGCCATCCCCACGTTGCTTTTAAAGCTTTAAAAGTGTTTTGGTGCTTTTTTTTAATTTTTAGAAGTCTTCCTGTATTTTTATTTTAAAATTACACCCCCCCCCGGCTGCCTGCCTCTGTAAAGTCCTGGAAGGTAAGTAGAGAACACTTCTGGTGGCAATCTGGACATCCAGGTAAGTGACAGACTTTTTTGTACCCTCCCCTGTTTAAAAGAAAGAACTTGTTTCTTTTAAAGGCTGTTTAGGTGATTGTTTAATTTTTTGATGTCTGGGCTTTTTTTATTTTTAAATTCCCTGTGTGATGCAGGGCTCCCTGTAAGGTCCTGGGAGGTCCCTGCAAAACACTTCCTACTTCAACTGGGACAAAGAGGTAAGTGACAGCCTTTTTTTGTTCCATGCCTGGGTTAATTGGGTTTTTTAAAGAGTGTTTAGGTGCTTGATGCACTTCTTTGAGGTTTGGGGGATTTTTTATTTTTAAATTCCCCACGCAATTCGGTCTCCAGGAAGCGGAGGGGGTTTTGGTCTCCAGGGAGGGGAGGGGGCTCTGTCCATTCCCTTCCTGCACAGGCGGAAGAGGGGGGAGCAGTTTCTGTCCCAGGATTAAGGTAAGTGTGTGAACATTTTTTTTTATTCAGTTACAGGGATGGGAGGAGAGTGGGTGGGTGGGTAATGGAACAGGAACGGGTTTTAAGGGCCCATCTGATAAAGTACTAACTCTTTATTGTCAGCATTACATTTAGCACTCACTTCCTGTTTTGCTTTTTCCATCTCCCCATAGCCTAAAACAGGCCAAGAGAATCCAACATAGAGCAAAATTTACCACCTTGCTCATAAAGAGGTTTAGGTGTACTGGGGCTACATTAGGGCCCCTGGGACAAGCATAAAGTCTGAAAACTGCACTTCACTCACCCTGGATATACATTGATAGGGACTCCTCACCATACAGCCCACCACTTCAAGAAATGAGGCTTGGGGTAAGTGCTCTTTCAAAAATGGCTACCGTATATTCCGGTGTATAAGATGACTTGGCACATAAGACGACCCCCCCCCCAATTTTAAAGTTAAAATATAGACTTTGCCCCCCACCAGCCAGCCAGCCACCTGGCTGGAAACCCTGCCCCCCCCACCAGCCAGCTAGCTCAGTGGCTGTAGATGATGGAATAGTCTGTGAAATTAAAGGACTGGGAACAGCTTAAAAACATGGGATACTTTGAAAAATCTCTGTGGTGTTCAATCTTTGGAAAGTAAGATTTCATTAATAATGAAGTTGGTTAATATGAAACTATCAAATCCCAGATTTTTGAATGAACACATTAATGATTTTAGAGCCACATTGGCAGACTTGCAAACTCCTGGAGAGGAAATCCCCAAAACTATGCAAATGGAAATCTTCCTGGCAAGTTTACCAAAATACAATCCCTAAATGGAGGTCAATTAACACTTCAAAGGCAAAGCAGTCATTCTCACAGCAGTGGGAAGGATCTGCTGGGAAGACTGCCCAGGGAATTGACCACTTCAAAGACAAGGCAGTCATTCTCACAGCAGGGGAAAATATCTGCTGGGCATATAAGACGACCCCCCACTTTTGAGGAGATTTTCAAGTGTAAAAAAGCAGTCTTATACACAGGAATATACGGTAGATATTGCATGCATTTTATTATCACAGCTTGTTCTATGAAATGCACTGTTCTAAGCTGTTGTCCTTTGTTCTTGATCTGATGTTTATTCTCTTTTCTAATAAAATTGATACAGAGGAGGAGGAGGAGGAAGAGGAGGAGGAGGAAGGGTCCCCAAACAGCCAGGACATCCTCTAGTTTCTTCACTTGTGAAGGGGAGCTCAACTTCTCTTAAACTAGGGCTACAAGCCCCTGTAGGCTTTATTTCCACTGAATCAAAGTTAATTCTTATCCTCTATACCCCTATCGTCATGGTCCTCTTTGGCTAGAGAAGGGGGAGAATTTTGTTTGGTCTGCATTTTTAATGTACTGATCCCAGTCACTTTTCCCAGACCAGGATGCACATTAGAACAATACAGCCCCTCTGATTCTGCACCTCTCCAGATTTTTCAATACCATTCAATACTCAGCTATTTAAGAAATTCATACACATGTACATACATCAGAGCATAACAAATGAAAACATGAAGACATTAGAGGGGAGTGGGCATAGAAATGTGAGATTTGGTAGTGTTGTCCCACCTTAGAACAGGCTACACTCATACCTGCTTAGCTTGTGAAACATTGTTGCATCATGCATCTTCAGATTGTGATTTGAACTGGACCCGTGATTTGGAAGTCCACTTTAGCTGACTTGAGTCCCTATATTGGGAGAATATAATAAGTGCTCAATTAATACATTGCAGTGAAAACAGAAAAACAAAAACAAAACATCATTATGTAAAAAAAATATGATAGATTAAATACCTCTTCCTACAGTATGGACTTTTTCAGACGCCCTAAAATCTGTGAGGGATGCCGGGAGAGGAATGCGGCTATCGCGCAGCAGGGGGTCCATTTCGGATGATGCCATTCCCCTCCCATCATTGCCCGTGTTACTTCCATGTTTGATTTATTGCAAATGCACCACTTTTTACTCACGAAAAACTTCTGTGAGTAAAAAATGGCACCTTTTCAATAGATTGAACACGGAGGTAACACGGACGACACCGGGAGGGGAACGGTGTCATCCGAAATGGACCCCCTACCACACGATAGCCACGTACCTCTCCCGGCATCCCCTCATGGATTTTAGGGCATCTGAAAAAGTCCTATATTTCCACAAAGACAGCTATGCAGAAGGGGGTGAGCTTTTATCAGCAAAATCAGAACAGTAATTTTGACTTCCTAAGCACCCTGTTCATTATAGCAGTGTTGACCTTCCTGAACTGGCATGATGAAGCTGTTTAAGGCTGACTAGCCCAGCAATCCTTCCAGATAGTCTTTCAATCCACTGCCTGATTTACTGCTGGTGAGAGAAGTAAAACCAGGATTGAATGCATAAAACAAAGAGATGGAGACCAAAATAAAAAATAAAAGGAAAGAAAGTGAGCATCAAATAAACTGTCATGTATTTCCCACTAAGAGCATACTGTAAACCAACAGGAACAAAGCAAATTTAGTCATCTCCTTCTCTTTCTCCTTCTGTGAACTTAAGCACACCCTCTCTCTTTCCCTTCCTAGTTATTCCCAAGAGATTAAATGCAATCATATTCAATAGACAAACCTCTGTTATTTTGTCTGGTTCAAAAGAACTGTGAAATGTACTGATTTGTATCTGAGAGCAGATTTATAACAGAGGGTTGACATTTCATAGAACAAGCTTTGGAGTAATTTCAAAATGGTGGATTGGCTTTCTGTGTTGGAACACAGGCATCTTTTCCAAGCTGCCAAAAATGGATTCAGTCAAGGAAAGGCAGCTGTCGTACATTGTACCCCTTGAGAAATTTTAAATCCTCAAATATTTGTCCTCAGAGAAGAAATTGCCAGGTAAATTTTAAATTTCAGGTTGAACAAATTGCAATGACAACCTAGATATGAACAGAATTAATCTGACAAATTTTGATACTGTCATCAATATCTATCTATTTATCTACCTATGTTCCTCTCAGATTTCTTCAGCCATGTCATCCTAGCAGAAATATCCAGTATATCTGTGTTCCATTTCACTTTTCATGAAATAATTTGTGTGGCTGCTCTAGTTCGGTACAGGAGTTAGCATTAATTGTAAGGGCTCAGCATTAATTAATTGTATGCAATGAACTATCAGATAAAGAACTTGATAATAAAATCCAGAAGTATAGCATTTTTTGTTGTTGCTCTTGTTGTTGGTATATCCTGTTGCCCAAAATGTAGCAAGCAACAGTAGCTGAAATTTGTTGTGAGATCGTTCTCCCCACAAAAGCTACTATGGGATGGGCAATCATTTTTGGATCCTATGTGGACTGTACCATCCCCATTTGGGGGGGGGCATTTTGATCAGGGTGGTTTTTTTTAGTAATTTGTGGGTGTTTGGGGGTGGAGCATGGTCCTGAAACAACATTAGAAAGCCAAAACCAATTGCTGACCCGAACCTGTGTGTTTTTTCTTAGACATTTCCCCCTTGAGCTTGGGATTTAGGTGGACCCAGGAGGGCAGGAACCACTGAAGACCTCCCCACTGCATTATATGTGTTCCTTATGATTACCACTGCTGCTCTAGACCTATTCTTCCCATTAAGGGGATATTCCTGTTGGTGACTGAAATCACAATGTATAACAAGTCACCAGGTACTAAATGCAGCAGTGTTTGGCTGCTTCCACACTGCAGAAATAATTCAGTTTGACACCATTTTAACTGTCAGGGCTCAATGCTATGGAATTCTGGGATCTGTAGTTTTGTGTAATATTTAGCCTTTCTTTCAGAGAGCTCTGGGAGGCATTTGAAAGAGAAGCCTTCTTGTGTCTCATAGATCCAGTGGGATATGCTGTCTCTCTCTTTTAAGGTCATAGTCAGGTATATTATCACAATGCCATCACAACAGACACTCAGTCTGGAGGTATCCAGTCAATGACATACCTGTAGAAGTAGATACATTGTGTCTATTTGGTTTAAAACAGGGGTGGAGAATCCATGGGCCTGCAGGTATTGATTTACTACTTCTCCCATGGCCCAGTAGCCAGATTGAGTGGGGCTGATGGGAATCTGAATCTATCAACGTTTAGAAAACCATATGTCCCTCAGCTCTGCCAGTTTAACTTTGTTTGTATTCCTATAGTCAAAGATCAAAGTCATCATGCAAATTCACAAGACATTTTAATGGGACAGAGGATATTTTGTGCACACAAGTGTCAACAACAAATCCAGTATTGTACTGGATAGTTACTGTAATGTTAAATCATTTTACTGTAAGTCCAGCTTATTTCTGAGTCACTTTGGTTACTTCACCAGTAGCAAGTAGACATATTTATTGTAGGTCCCAAGTCCAATCCATTTGCTAATTGTTGAACTAGCACATGACTTGTTGAAATAAATGGGATGTGCCACTTCACAGGGAAGGGCTCTAATCTCTTAGAGGAAGGCATGTCTTGTTCTCTGTTTGTTTGGCACTTATCATCAAGTGGCTCACATTATAGAAAAGCAATAGACTGTTCCTGCCTCGAAAAGCTAAGTATGCAATTAAAATGTAAATTGTAGTCCATGAACCTGTGTGGAGGAGTGTATGGTGCAGGCCTGAATGACCTGTCAGGATAAAAAAAAGTTTTGGGGGTATTTAAAAAATCAGTGTAACACTCGACGGCATCTTATTATCGTAGGAGATTTCAATAACAGGGCAAGGATGATGGACAGGAGTGCTTACGCAGACCAAAAAGAGCGGACAAAGTTGTCCCTGCCCAAACCCCTGACAGCAGAAGAAAGAGAGTTGGAGTCTTTTCTAGAGAGGCAAGGTCTTAAGGATGCAGCTCTTGATGTGGAGAATGAGTTAGAATTTTTTCCTGTTTTTTGCAGAAAGGCTTTTGGTTCAGATTTTCCCCCAATGGAAGGAGTTCGATTTACTCATTATCACAAAACCTCAGCCAGCAGAATAGACCGTGTGAGAACAGTGAAAGAAATGAAGGTGGAAAAGTGCACTGTTATGATCACTCCTTGGTCGGATCATGGGCTCTTGGCTGTAGAGTTCAGTATAGGTCAGGTTTACCCCAAAGGAAGACCTCTCTGGAGGTTGCGCCCTAAATTTTTGGAAGATGTGGCATATAAAGAGCGCATCGCCTCAGCACTAGCCCACAGCCTAACTCTTGCGGACATGTACAAGGATGATTTGTGCAGGTGGTGGGAACGTGTGAAACGCGCAGTTCGGGCCACTAGCCGGGCCTACGAGACCAACATTAATGGGAAACAGATTCAGGAGTATCATTTGGCCATTTATCATTTTTTGAAGTGTCATTATCGATTGAACCAAGGTGTTCCTTTTTCAGAACAAGAGCTTAACTGGGCGAAGGGAGTGATAGCAAGATTTTGCCAAAAGCAAAGACAAAACAGAAAGAGGAGTAAAAATTTCAGGACTCGAGGTGGTGTGGTTGACATGGATGAGTGGGCAGGCGCCCGGAGTCCAAGGGCTCCGATTGAATTAAACGGCTTGAGAGCCTCCGAGTCAGACCCTATTGTATTTAGACCAAGTGAGATGCTGGATATCATGGAAGGATATTACAAGCAGTTATATGCTAGGAAAAATATAGATATAGAAGAGATTAAGGGTTTTTTTCAAGCTTTTTCAGAGGACCAGATGGGCACCCTCTATAAGGGTCTGAGTCCAGAGGATAGGAAGAGGTTGGTCTCTCCTATAGAAGAACAAGAAGTTCATGAGGTCATAGTTCAAGGGAAGGGTAAGTCTGCCCCTGGCCCAGATGGCCTCAGTTGGAATTTTTATAAAGTTTACAGGAAGTGGATTGTTCCCCCTTTAACAACTTTGTTTAATTTTTTGTGGGATAATAATGAGCTCCCTGAGACATTTTATCAAGGGGTCCTGATTTTTTTCCCAAAGGAGGGTGATCCTACCCTCCCAAAAAACTGGCGCCCCATAGCTCTGACCAACGTAGACTACCGTATGTTGGCAAAAATACTGAACAATCGGCTGGCTAAGGTGGCTGATAAGATTGTGATGGAAGCACAGACCAGTGCTGTGCCAGGTAGGACTATGGTGGACTCTCTTTGTTTGTTTCGGGAAGTGTTCCGACTCAACAAGGAGGGAGATTGGACTGGTCAAATCCTACAGGTCGACCAGATGAAAGCTTTTGACAATGTAGATCATACGTTCCTATGGGAAACTCTCAAGTGGAAAGGGGTGCCAGAGAGATTTATTGCTTTAGTTAAATTGTTTTATAGGGATGCAGAGGTAGTTTTGCAAGTCAATGGTCATAGAGGAAAGAGGATTCAGTTAAATTCTGGGGTGAGGCAAGGTTGTCCCCTAAGCCCTCTTTTGTATGTTATTGCGTTGGATGCTATTCTGTGTAAGATTAGTTTGGACAAGAGCATCTCGGGGATCCAAATTCCGCGTCTGTTGGACAGTTCATGGTTGGTTCGATATGAATCTGTTAAATTTGTTGCCCATGCTGATGATGTGTCCTTCTTGGTTAAGGACAGGATGGAAGTTAGAAAGATTAAAGATGCTTTTGAGGCCTACGGTCGAGTTTCTGGTGCTCGACTTAACATGGAAAAGAGTTTTTTGATCAGGATTTTTGCTGCAGAGGACAAGATGGCAGCTATTCCTCTAAAGGACGTAGTTGGAGAAAAGGAAAGGTGGCAAGCAGAGCAAGAGGCAAAGATGGATAGGGTGAAGATCCTGGGGCTGAATTTTGCGTTGGCTCCAGAGGGATGGAAAGAAAATTGGTATCGCTGGTTGGAAAAAGTGAAAGAGAGGGTGGCCCTCTGGCAGAGATGGAAGCTGACCATTTACCAGAGAGCCGCTTTTGTAAATACCTACCTGCTTCCCGTGGCAGCCAACTTGGCGGCTGTTTTCCCACCTCCAGATTCAGTGATTAAAGAAGCTGATCGGGTTCTCTTCAAGTTCCTTTGGGGAATGGCCACGTTCCCCCTGGCAAGGGCAGTGGCTTATGGGCAGGTAGAACAAGGGGGCCTGGACTTCCCAGCCCTGGGACCTAAGTTCATCGCCATCTTTTCTGCTCAAAACTTTGGGAAAGTTTCTCTGTTACAAAAGGGTCAGATTCAACCTCAGGCTTGGCTAGTTTTGTTTTGTGAGTGCTGGATAGGGACTAGATGGGGAAAGACTTGGTGGGAGGAAGGCTCATTAAGTTTTAGGTTTTCTTTGCCTGAAAAATTGAAAGCACCAGATTATTTGAAAGACTTTGTTTTTTACATAAAGAAATATAAAATTCATGCTGAGGAGTTGAAGGGGGAAGACAGACCAGGTCAGAGCATCAAGAGGACTTTGTACAGGAAAATAGTGGAGGAGATTTATGTTAACCCGTTTTTGCAAAAGCGTCAGGCCAAACTAGATTTATCAGAATACCTAAATCACCAGACTAACCCAATTGAGTATTTCATGGACAAAAGGGTCCCCAAAAAGTTATGGGACTTGAGGTGGAGGCTCTACCATCAGGTTCTTAATCTGAAGGGAAAGAGACCATGGACCGCAGAGGATGAGCAGACCTGTCCGCGTCTGAAATGTAAAAAGGCTGAGATTTTGAGTGGCGTGGCAAAAAAGGAGACGATCAGACATTTTGTCCAGGACTGCCCGAGTGCCCGGGAAACATGGGAGGAGGTGGCCCGGGTCCTGGATTGGCCCGATTTGGCACAGCAGGCTTGGGAGACAGTGCTTTCGGGGACTGAGCCTCCAGAGGGTGTCAGGGGACCCAGAAAGTCAGTGGGCCAAAAGAGGAAGAGGAAGGAGTCTGGTTCTGTGGCTGAGAGTTTTTGGAAAGTACCCTGGTCCACGGTGCGCCTGGTAAACCTTTATGTGATGTTAGGGTTAGTTTTCCAGAGAAAAAAGGAGGTGAAAAGTCAAAATCTGCAGGATGTAAAAGGCACTGCCTATTATGTGAAGAATGTAATTGAAAATTTAGCTCTGAGTGAAAAAGAGAAATTGCCAAGCTATCGTTGGAAAAAGTTTTGGCCGTGGTTTAGTGAGACGACCCCAGCAATAACATAAAATGATATTTTAAATAAATATTTTATTAATTTTGTATTATTTTGTATTATTATTTTTAATTAATATTTTATTGGTTTTTTTTCATTTCTAAGTAGGTATAATTATAATGTGTAAATATAATGTGATTATAGTGTGTTTAGATTAAAAGGAAAAATACATTAGTGTTAGGATAGATTTACTTTTGTATTAGTAAGAAAAGAGGAAAATAATTAGTATTGTTTTTGTATTATTGTTGTGGCCTTTTGCGGTCGGGTGTATTTTTTAGTAGAATGGTCTTACTCCAATAAAAAAATTCCCTAAAATTCCCAGGTATGTCTCTCTATTTTATTTAATATTAGGGATATTTGAGCAATTCTGTTGTAGTTTTAATTCTGACAGGCTAGTCTTGATCCATGCTTTGGGGACTGTCCACAGGGCAGATGCAGAATCCTCACATTGACAGATGGGTGGAGACACATCTAAAAATATGTGCACCTTTCAAGTCCATATAATCCGATGCTTACACATGGTATAATCAAATGGGGAGATGCATTCAGGCATAAAAATAAGCAAGGAAAGGGTCAGCTTTCTTATCTTGTTCTTTTTAATGATGGAAATGGTTATCATAAATGTGGAGGAGGGAAATGGAGACTGCACATTTTGATGACTTTACAAATGTGCCCATTCTGTTTAAAATTCCTATTCAATGTATGCATAGCAATAAAGGCAAAAAACCCTATTGGGTGGCTTTGAATAGCCAATATGGCACATAGATTTAACCACCCACCCCCTAGGAAAATTAAATATTACTAGGAAGTAGTAGTAAAATTGAAAGCTGCAATGTTTGTATTTATTTTATAAATAAGTAAATAATCACTGCTATCCTGTGTCCATAAAAACCCTCTGGGAAACAAGCATATCTTTGTGGTTCTTCTACATTTTTAGGGCTCTTTGTAAGACTCCCAGTGGAAAAGTCTGACACATTCTGGTCCACAAACAAACTTCAAATAATTGTTTTTCTCTCTCCCTCCACAATATTTGTAATCCTACACAGGGCACAGAAATATAGGTTTACTGAACTCCCAGCAGGTTGTCATACCAAGCTGGTGGTTTGAATATGGCTTGGTGTTCCTTTCACTCACTGTCTTTGGAGCCTGGTTCCCCCCACCTCTGCTCAAAACATTGTCTATAAATATTTAAATGCATAAATATAGAAAACGACATACTGTACATGCTTCTTTAGAACAGGACTATGGGAAGAAGTAATTGAGGATTGTAAGAAGAAACTAAAAGAGTTCTTTGAATTAAATTTAAATAAAGAGGTAGACAATAATGTGGTCTGGGATACAGGGAAAGCAGTAATGAGGGGAATCCTTAAGAACTGGAATGTAATAATTAACAGGAAAAAGCAAGCAAAACAGAAATTAATATTGGACGAAATAAAATCAAAAGAACAGGAATTGTTGAAAACCCCAGATAATAAGGGAATTAAAAAGCAGATTAAAATACTACAAGAGCAACTAGCCATGATTATGACAGATGAAATAAAGAAAAAGTTGTACTATCTAAAACAAATAAATTTTGAACATGGTAACAAACCAGGCAGGTGGCTGGCCTACAAGCTGAGGAAAGAAAAGCTAAAAGGTTAATAATGAAAATAAAAATGGGAGACAAGGAAATAACTGATGAAATACAAATACAGAAAATATTTCATAATTACTTTAAAACAATTTATAGTAAGTCAGAGACCTCACTCATAAAAATAGAGAACTATATAAGAAAATGTGTTATTAGCAAAGCTACAGACATGCAAAAAAAAAGAAGAACTGAACAAAGACATAACGATAGAAGAAATAGCAGATACAATAAGGAGAATGAAATCAAAGAAAACCCCAGGACCTGACAGCCTGCCAGCAGAATATTATAAAAAATTCCAAGCAGAACTAATTATACCTTTTTCAATGGTATTAAAGGATACCCTTGAAAAGAATAAAATTCCCAGCAGTTGGAGAGAAGCAAATATAGTCCTAATTCTGAAAGAGGGTCGAGATCATCTACAAATAAAAAATTATTGCCCCATCTCATTACTGAATGAAGACTATAAGATCTTCGCAGCCATACTAGCCAACAGACTTAAATCCTTTTTGCAAGATTACATACAAAATGACCAAAACGGCTTTCTCCCCCAAAGACAAATAAAAGATAACATTAGATCGGTAATTAATATATTAGAATATCTACACTATCACAACGAAATTAAAGGGGCTCTATTTTTTTTAGATGCAGAGAAAGCCTTTGACAACTTAAATTGGCCCTTTATGTTGAAAACATTAGAAGATATAGAAATTGGGCAAAATTTTTGCAAATGGATCCAAATTTTATATAAGGAGCAAAAAGCCAGACTAATAATAAATGGAAAGTTAACGGAAGAGTTAAATATTGAGAAAGGTACTAGGCAGGGATGCCCTTTATTTCCTTTGTTATTTATTTTAGTACTAGAAGTCTTAATTAACGAAATAAGAAAAGATAAGGAAATTAAAGGGCTCAAAGTGAAGAAAGAAGAATACAAGGTAAAGGCATTCGCAGATGACCTGGTAATTATCTTAGAAGAACCAGTAAATGGAGTTGGGCGATTAATAGAGAGAGTGGAAGAATTTGGAAAATTGGCTGGATTTAAAATTAACAAAGAAAAAAACAAGATATTAGTGAAGAATTTAAATAAAAATGAAAAAGATGAATTTGAAAAAAAGTCAAAGTGTGAAATAGTAAAAAAAAGTAAGATACTTAAGAATAAATTTGACAACCAATAATCAACACTTATTCGACAATAACTACGATACAATATGGAAAGGCATTAAAAAAGACTTACCGTATATTCCGGCATATAAGACGACTTTTGAGCACTCAAAAGTACCCTCCAAAATTGACAGTCGTCCTATACGCTGGATACACTTTGCTTCGCCCACCTGCCTATCTCCTGCCTCTTCGCAAACGGAGCGAAGAGGCAGGAGATGGGGCAGGGGGGTGAAGCAAAGTGTTTTGAAGATCATTCGCCCTCCTCCTCTGCCTTCTCCCCCTTTGGGGAGCAACGGAAGAAAGAGGAGGGGGGCGAACATTGCGGTTTGCCGCAGCCGCCGCTCGAGCGCTTCTGCAGCGGCCGAGGCAAACCCGCGATTCGCCCCCTCTCCCCACCGAAGGTGGGGAGAAGGGGCGAACGTGCCCCGTTTGGCCACACAGTCTGCGGATCCCCCTCCTGCGCTCCCTCCTGGAAGGAAGCGCAGGAGGGGCATGCAAAGGCTGCGCGGCCAAACCCGCGATTCGCCCCTTCTCCCCACCTTCCTGGAAGGTGGGGAGAAGGGGCGAACATGCCCCATTTGGCCGTACAGCCTCCGGATCCCCCTCCTGCGCTCTCTCCTGGAAGGGAGCGCAGGAGGGGCATGCAGAGGCTGCGCGGCCAAACCCGCGATTCGCCCCTTCTCCCCACCTTCCTGGAAGGTGGGGAGAAGGGGCGAACGTGCCCAGTTTGGCCGTGCAGCCTCCGGATCCCCCTCCAGCGCTCCCTCCTGGAAGGGAGCGCAGGAGGGGCATGCAGAGGCTGCACGGCCAAACCCGCGATTTGCCCCTTCTCCCCACCTTCCTAGAAGGTGGGGAGAAGGGGCAAACATGCCCGGTTTGGCCGTGCAGCCTACGGATCCCCCTCCTGTGCTCCCTCCTGGAAGGGAGCGCAGGAGGGGCATGCAGAGGCTGCGCGGCCAAACCCGCGATTCGCCCCTTCTCCCCACCTTCCTGGAAGGTGGGGAGAAGGGGCAAATGTGCCCCTTTTGGGTGCACAGCCTCCGCATCCTCCTCCTGCGCTCCCTCCTGGAATGGAGCGCAGGAGGGGCATGCGGGGGCTATGCGTTGGAAGAGGGGGGTCGTCTTATAGGGTGAATATATCACAAACTCTGCATTTTTCCTTAAAAATGGGGGGTCGTCTTATACGCTGGGTCGTCTTATACACCGGAATATACGGTAAATAGATGTGATGGACTGAACTTATCACTGCTAGGAAGAATGGCCACCATAAAAATGAGTGTCCTACCAAAATTAATGTTTCACTTCCAAACAATACCAATAGTTATATCGAATAAAATTTTTAAAACATGGCAAACAAATATAAATAATTTTTTATGGGCTGGAAGAAAACTTAGATTTAAATGGAAAATATTAGTAGATGATAAAGAAAGAGGTGGATTGGGCCTACCGGATTTGAGAATTTACTTTGAAACAACATGTCTCTCTTGGTTAAAGCAATGGGTATTTTTAGAGAATAGAAGGAATTTAGAACTAAAGGAGTTTGAGTTAAAACTAGTCTGGCATGGATACTTAGGATACAATAAGATAAAAATAAACAAAGATTTTAAAAACCATGTGATAAGAAGATCGTTATTCAGAATTTGGGAAAAATATAAATTTAGAATATGCCCGAAAATTCCAGGATGGCTGTCACCCCAGGAAGCCTTTTGTAAAAATGAATTAAGAGATTATAATTGGATAACCTACAAAGAACTTATGGTGAAAAGGGGAGATACATGGGAAATTAGAGAATGGCAGGACTTAACAGCAGCAGGTTTTCAAATACAGTGGTTAACTTACTACCAAATTAGATTCAGAGTGAAGGAAGATTTAAGACAAAGACAATATGAAGGAGAAACCTCGGAGTTTGAAAAGCTATTAAGAGCGGGTAATAAAAATTTAATTAGTAGACTCTATAAATTGGTATTAAAATGGAATACAGAGGATGAACAAATAAAACACTGTATGGTAAATTGGGCTAGAGATATTGGACATAATATACCTTTAGAGCAATGGGAGGACACTTGGAGAAGAGGTTTGAAATTTACCTGCTGCTATAATTTGAAGGAAATTTTTTATAAATTAATGCATAGATGGTATAAGACACCGTCTAACTTAGCAAAAATGAGGAAGGACATATCTCCTCAATGTTGGAGATGTAAAGAACATAAAGGCACATTCTACCATATGTGGTGGGATTGCAGCAAAATAAGATTTTGGTTAAAAATAAATAAAGAAATAGAGAAAATCATAGATATAAAATTAGGCTTGAGACCTGAACTATACTTGCTAAATATGATTAACTTAGAAAACCCAAAAGAAAAAGAACATAGACACTTATTACTCTATTTGATTACGGCAGCAAGGTTGGTGGTAGCAAAAAATGGGAAGAGCGCATGTGCCCCGTCAAAGTTAAATTGGTCGGAGAAAGTAATAGAACTGGCCAAATTGGATAAGATAACAAATTGGGTGAAGAAAAAAAACGACAAAAGACTATGTGAAGATTTGGGAACTGCTTATAAAATGTTATAAATAAAAAGAGGGAAATATAAGCATTCTTGGTTTTTATAGTTAGGCAAACAGACAGAAGGGTTATATATTTAATGTTTTTTCTCTTCTCTCTCACTGTTGTACCTGATATATATGTGGTAAAGGATTAAATAAATGGAGATAGTTAAAGAATGCAACCACAAGGAACCATGATTATTTAACAAAATGTAATTATTTAATAAGAATTACTGGCTTTAAAGTTGGTTACAGTGAATAAATATTGTAGAAGGAAGGTAATGTTAGAGTAACAAAGTTTAAAGTAAACAAATGTGTGAAAATGGTAATAATGGATGATATAGGAGGATGAATTTAGAATGTAATATATAGTCAAACAAGAACAAGCGGGAATTATTTTTTTTTTAATAACCTGTGCTTATATGTGTTCATATGTGTATATTTATATAGGAATAGGTGATTGTTATGTTATGTTGGGATGTTGTCATTGTCGTTGTCTTTTTTTTCGCTCTTTTTGTTTTTGTTTGTTTTTGTTTTTTGTTTTTTTTCCTGGTTTTTGTTTTTTGTTTTTATTTTATTTTATTACTATATCTTTTTCTTTCTTTCGCTTCTGTATTTGAATTGGGAGGAATAGGAACATTTTAGTGTTAAACTCTTTGTCTTATTGTCATATGATGTATGTTATGATCATTTAATAAATTAATTTTAAAAAAAGAACAGGACTATGGAGTATTCCACTTCTACACAGACTAACATGAATTCATCTCTGAACTAATTAGAGGTCTTAACTGAACTTGGTTTAAAGACAACATTACTATCAATTATGTTGTGTGAAGATTTGGGATGACAGTGATAGGGAGGCACATACTTCATTAAGTTTTCTGGCACCAATCCAAACTACCTAGTCTCCAAAATTTGTCCAACCTTTGTTTAGACCCCAAACTTCCAAAATAAAGTACATAGCCAATAGCGTAACCCTGAGCTGAAATGTTTTGAGAGAAATTCATATGTCTTAGCAAAGTAAGATGTATGTATATGCAATTTAATGCAAAGTTAAATGTGCTTAAGCCTATGTCTCTCAATTACAGAGACAGAGAAAGATAATATCTTGTATACTTTTCCCCATCCCCTGCAATGTGTTTTTGTAACTTTCAAACTGATGATAAAATTGGGAGATATCAAAACCTTGCACATAATTGGTCTAATAAAGTTATTGCACTGATATAAATTTTGGGGTTCTTCTCATGGTCAACACAGCTTCATTTGCCTTTCCCCTCTGTCACTGATACTAGAGTTTATATATGCAGCAGCAATTACCTAATTTTATTATCATTACCTATATTTCTATCCTGCTTTATTTCCCAGTTTGGGACTCAAAGCATTGTACAATAAAAACACATTGCTAAAATCAGCAAAATACACAAGTTAAAACACAATTTAACAACTCAAAAAGTTAAGAACAGCTAAAACTCTAAAAACACATGCATGCACACACACACACACACACACACACAAACAAACAACATCACATATACCCCAGCACTGCCATTAGCAGAGATCAGCAAAGGCCTACCAAAACAGGAAAGTTTTTACTTGGCTCTGGAAGGAAGGCAGGGAGGGTGCCAATCTGACTTCTCTGGACAGGGAGTTCCAGAGCTTGGGGGCAGCCACTGAGAAGACCCTCTCCCAAGTTCCCACTAGATGTACTTGTGAGGGTTCTGGGACCGAGAGAATGGCCTCCCCAGCAGATCGCAGTGCCCAGGCTGGTTCATAAGGGAGAATATGGTCCTTCAAATAACCCAGACCTGAGTCATGTAGGGCTTTACAGATCATAACCAGCACTTTGAATTGTGCCCAGAAACAGACTGGTAGCCAGTGGAACTACTGTAACAAGGGGGTTGTATGATCCCTGTAGCCAGCTCCACTACAAGGATAAGTGTACAAAGTGATGAAAATTGCACAAGAACTAAGTTTCTGTCAAGAAACTCAGAAATAGCAGATAGAATTGTGGGTTGAATTAACTGCATTAGTCATGATGATGTAATCTACTTTTCTTTTTCTGTCTGTTTGTAATTCATGTTAAAGAAATGTTGTTAAGATTTGACCAACTGTAGGAATATAAATCTTACCTTATTTCATTGCCCTACCGCCAACATGAAGATGCCAGACACAAGAGGTGGATGAAATAAAGCCACAACGTTACTAACCTCAAGAATCTGCAATGTGGCAGCAAACGGGATGTGTGGCCATTAATTTGAATGTGAGAATGTAGTTAAGCCAGTTCTCCCATCCAGAGAATTCCAGGCTCAAAACCCAGGATATAGACCCTGTGATTCATCCTAGCCCAATCTCATGAAGGGGTCAAAGGGTCCCAAAGGATTCTTCTGGGTGGTTTCGTTGGCACTTTTACCTGAGGAATTCATCCTGGGACAAGAACTGCCCTCAAGTCAGTTAGCTGTAATAGGGCAATGGGTGAATTCTTTCACCTTGTGGTGCCACCAAAAGCCTTTAAAGAGAGCCAGTTGAACTAAGTGGCTGCAGCTCACCAGTTGCACACTAAACCTATTATCTAAATAGAAAAATGTAGCCAATGGTCTCAAACATCATATAGCATGAAATAGCTGGGGGAAACATGTCACTGGCCAATCATGGCTTGACAAAAAAAAATCCCACTTGCTAAAAGGCAACTGGAAAATCCCCTGCTATATAGAGGTGGGTGGGTGGAGAGAAGAAATGAAGAAGAGACTGAGTCATGGCAGCACTGCCTTAAATAATACATTGCAGCTCCACAGGACACCAGCATGATAGCACAGCCCAACCTGCTATTTTGCCATTTGGCCAATAGCTTGGGGAGAGCAAAACCACTCTCATCAGAAAGCCAGGGGAGTGTGATTGTCACATGCAAGAATAAATGCAAGGAGCCCTGGTGGTGCAGTGGTTAAATGCCAGTACTGCAAGCCACCACGTCACAAGTTCGATTCCAGCCGGCTCCAAGGCTCACTCAGCCTTCCATCCTTTCGTAGGTCGGTAAATTTAGTACCCAGCTTGTGGGGGGCAATTAGCTAACACACATTGGAAACTGTTTAATGCAGTGTAGATGTGTAAATAGCTATTGCTTAAAACAATTTGTAAGCCGCTCTGATAGCCTTGTGGCTGAAGAGCGGGGTATAAATAAATAAATAAATAAATACAATTTTTTAAAAAATTAATAAGTTTCCCCCCATGCTTGATGGGATTACAAGAGTCTTCATTTTTTGAGGATTTTTCAAACTTTGTAGCTTTTTTGTAAAAAACAAAAAGTTTTTTTTTTGCAAATAACTTGTTTATTGAACACAAACACAAATAAACAGCCATATACAAACTGTGAAGAATGTGTGTATTTTCTTTAAAAAAAAAAAACCCAACATGCTGTTTTCTGCATTAAAAGTGCTTTTCATAAAACTTCTTTTTTCCACTCAGAAAATTATTTTTCTGAAAAGTCCTGCAATATGAAACATGTTGTTGTAGTTGACCATGTCCTCAGAAGGTCTTTCTTGCTGAGGTGAGAAAAAATGTGAGTATTCTTTACATCCTTAATCTAGTGTTGACACTTTAAGCATGCTCCACTTGATGCCTTAACTGACATGAAGCTGTATAGCAGGCATTTCATGCTCCTTCCTATGTTTCAAACTCTTCTCTTTCAAGTAGAGATGGATTCTACAAACTGAAGTGAAATTCATTTTTAAAGATCTGGCTGTATTTTTTTTTTCCTCAGAGAAAATATAATCGAAGAGCTAGCAAAGAAAAGCCTCTTAGAAGGAGGAAAGCAATATCACTTTTCTCATCAGTTTTATATGAAATTTAGTACAGCACTAAGGAGGAAATGGGAGGTCTATCATCTGTCTTTATTCAGTGAGGAATTTCAGTAGTTCACTTTTCTTTTTTTCATTTCATTGGGGAAAATATAGACCCAGTACTTCTTTTTTGGGAGGGGGTTAGTTTATTCCTTAAAAAAAAATGTTTACTATTTCAGACTGTTTGAGGGGACATTCATTTGGCATTTATACATAAAATTTGAAATACAATTTAGAAAACCTAATTATTTTAAGCCCAAGCCATTCTGTGTGGCTGTGTTCTCTTTAATTAAAAAATCCACATTTTCAGGAGATTTGATTGGGAAAATATGCAGCTAAATATAGGACAGTTCCAAAGTAGAATCATCTAATCTAATTAGAATAATTTGATCTGGTTTAACACTATTATGTCTTTGGCAGAAGATCCATTTTAAGGCTTGGCAGAACTGCTAACGTTTGGGATAAATTTCATGTAGAATTCTTTAATGCTAAATTGGCATTAAAAGGAAGCGTGCTTGGAATAACTGCAAAAAGGCGAGAAGAGAGACCTTGAGGAAAGAAATTTGATCTAGGACTATTGTTTGGGATGACTCATTATTATCTCTGTCTCTACCTTTCGATCTGAGAGTCACAAATAGGAGATTTGCCATAAGTGAATCCAGAAGGCAGTTTTCATCACATGTCTACTGTGAATTTGAACAGATGCAATTCCTGACCTTAATCCAGCCTGGGGGAAAAAACAGGAATAATCTAGTCTGAGAAAATGAAAGACTGACAAAGATCATTATTATCAGAGCTAGGGTCTAATTATATTGTTCCTGAATGGTGTGGGAGAAATGGGGGTATTAACAATTGGAGGGGACCCATTATTACTTCTTGAGGTTATCTCCTCTGCACAAAGTCATCTCTTTTCACCTAATGTCATCTATCTATCTATCTATCTATCTAGTGCAATATACTGGTTTAAACTGAATATATACAGCAGGATTGGGAATCTTACAACCATGGGAAACCTACACATCTCTTACTGTATCAAACAGAAATAATGTCACTTGTATTCATCACCAAACATGATGGCATTAGCCATCTTAATGTTCATTCCAAGAATGTTCACACAAAACATTGAGCCAAAATATCACTCTGGGGTTGTCTATACGGTGAAAATTCTCCTCACAGAATTAGAGGAGAACACGATGTATCTCATTGTCATCACACATCAATCTGCTGTATTCAGAAGGAGGAGGGCAATTCCACCAACGACTCCACAGGAAAAGTCTTTGAGGCTTTTCCTGAAGTTTTTAAAAAGTTCTGTGGGGAATGTGCATTCCCACAGATTGGGACAACCAATTCACATTCATTTGCATTCCTGATAAGAATGGAAGTTGGAAGCTGATTAGTTGCATGTGTGCAGTGGGCAGAGCTTGCTAACAAAGCAAGTGCCTGGAACTACCATGTTGGATTTTCACCTTAGCGATTGTGCACTGAGGCAATGAAACAGCCTTTTTTTCTTTTTTCTGTTTATTTAGCCAGAATATCACTTTCACACCTTAGATATGCTTTTATTTAAAAAAAAAAAACTATTTGTTAGGAGAATAATTCACTTGTGCCTGCCATCTTGATTTGCAGGCCTGCCCGCTGGAGTAGCAAAAGTGGATAGCTTCACATGCCTGTGATCTGGCCAAAAAACAAACAACAACAACAAAACCATTAAGACAATGTGAAGCTGCTTCAAATTGGTGTTAATTCAAGCTGATCCACATCCCCCCCCCTTGTATAGACAACACCTCTGAAAATGTGGAAGGAACAACTACAGTCAGAATTATGTTGGTAGTCTCAACTAGAGTAGACTCACTCACTCAAATGTTGAATCAACACTTATATAAAACCCATCGATTCAATAGGTATACTTTACTTGGAACTAAAACTAGGATCCAGGTTTTCAACTACTTTGTTTTCTTTGTCCTGTCAGCACTGAGTCAATCCACTCACCCCTTTTTAAAAAAATCAAATCATCAACACAAGCAGGAGATAATGAGTCAGGAATGATTTGATGGGTATGCCTGCATGGCAGGGGGTTGGACTAGATGGCCCTTGTTGTTTCTTCCAACTCTATGACTCTATGACTCTATGTATTCTTGCTGTTTGGTGAACACTTCTGCAAACTAGCTGCAGACTTCTCACAGAATAACAGGGATTGAAAAGCAGTGTATGAGAAAGATTTAGGCTGAAGAATATAAATTTTAGCAGGCTATGGAAAGGTCCTGAGGAAGAACTCATGTAACATATTTGACCAAAGCCTGACCATACAGGAAAATGTATCTTGATTTGGGGTCTTTTCTTATCCATTCCACCAAGTTGGAAAACAAAAGTTATGCATAAAACAAAAGTGGGTAAAGTGTGGTCCTGGCCCCATGTGTCCCACGTTGCAAATGTCTGTTTTTGCAACCTGTGATCCCACTAGATTCCCAGACTGCCCTCTATCTGGCCCCAAAAATGTGAACTACAATTTAAGGGGTGATAGATGCACTCACTTCTTGGCAGTCTGATGAAACCGTGAACAGCTCTGAACAGGAACAGGGACATAGGATTCAGGAGAAAACATAAAACACACCAGTAGTCATCAAAACGGTATATATGTTATAAGTACAAAAGGAAAAATCAGACCACTACTATTCTGAAGGGAGAATCAAACAATTATTATTATTATTATTATTATTATTATTATATTTCTATCCCACTTTTTCCCAGTTTGGGACTCAAAGCAATGTACAATAAAAACACTTTGCTAAAATCAGCAAAATACAAAAGTTAAAACACAATTAAACAATTAAAAAAGTTTAAAACAGCTAAAACTCTAAAAACACACACATATAAACACCCGCATGTACACAACACTCACATATACCCCAGCATTAGCAAAGATCGACAAAGGGCTGTCAAAACAGGAAAGTTTTTACTTGGCTCTGGAAGGATGGCAGGGAGGGTGCCAATCTGACTTCTCTGGGCAGAGCATTCTAGAGCCTGGGGCAGCCACTGAGAAGGTGACGCCTGAGTTCCCACCAGATGTACCAACTTTTCTACTCCTTTCCACATTTAACCCTGTAATTTTTCAAAAAAAATATGCATTAAATTTGTCAGGGTGCTGGGATATACAATCACGGGAAATTTATACTATAAAGAGCTAGTATGGTATGTTACAGCCTGCAGGGGCCAGCAATGAGAAAACTAATTACAGCTGGCAAGCATATCGAGATTACGTCTGGGAGACAGGCATGGGAAGGGCAGGTGAAGAAAATCTTTTCTGTATGGGGAAATGTGTGTGAGAACTACTAACTGTATAACCTATGACTGTACTGTATCTGGACTGAATAACTAGATTACCCCACACTTTCTGTCTCTGCACTTGACTTGGATTTTGCTCTCAGATTGTATGTTTTCAGTCTGAGCTGTAAACTGACAGGACTGCACTATACATTGTGCTGTGTTACGTAGTCTGTAAACTAGAAGTCTCAGACTCACTGTAAATGATAGTATAATATGTTTTAGTAAAGACGAATAGTTTAGACACATGCCTGTGTCTGCATGCTCATTTTTTCACCTGATGACTGCAACTCTGATACAGCAACTTTTGCTGTCTGGTCCTCTTGATATGCTCAGAGTCACCAGTGCACTACTGTGACACAGTTAAGGGCATTTCCCCTCAAAATATGTATTCTAACATTTCCACATATTCATTTAAATCCATTTTGACATTTCCCCCCCCCCCTCTTTTCAGCTGACAAGTGCACCAGGGCATTTAAAACATGTAAAAGCCAATGGTCGAATGAACTCTGAGCCATACATTTGCATGAGAAATATGGTTAATTTCAGTTTCTATTGGATGTCTTACAGACTGAATTCCTCAAGCTTCTATACTCAATATTGCTTAGGTATAATATATATAATGAAATGTATCCCATTTCTGTAGGAAGGAGGAGAGGTCATGCAATCTTACCTGGGTTTTGTATCTATGTATTTAGAATATTTATAACCCAGCCTTCAGCCCCAAAAGGCTCCCAGGGCAGCTTATGAAACATTAATTTGACAGTTTTGTAGTTTTCTAGGAGATGACATCATTTGCTTTCATCACAATATTCAGTGTTCTTTGATCCTGTTTCTACAAAATAATGGGTTAAATATCTGAAGACTTAAACATAACCCAAAAAAATCCATTGAGGAAAAAAAATCACTTATCCATTGAGATGAGCTGCCCAAAGAGGTGGACATCTGTTCTCTGGCAACTGAGGTACAACAGGATGATGTTTCCAGTCCCTTTCTGCTAGAGAATGAGTCTGCAAGGAGGAATTGTAATAGGGGTCCTGCTTCTGAACATTGATTGTTGTTGAAAAGAGATTGGAAATGTCATCTTCCTGCAATCCCAATCACTAGCTGAACAGACCTCCCATTGTTTCACCTACCAGCCAACAGTGCCATCAAACAATAGAATTCTGTAGAGAATTGGGAAGGGGATCATAAATACATAGTATTACTGAATATGGAGCAGTGTACGGATCTAGGTTACAAATCCATAACTACTACAGAGTGCCAGCTGTCCTTTATGATCAAGACTGGCTCCAGGTATTCTATCATCTGGCACAAAACATAAGATAGGACCATTTACCATCCCATGAACAGACTTTCTCCATCCCATGACTGGACTGAAAGTTGAATTTTACTTCAAAACTACAGACAAGTCAACATCCTCCCTTGCATTGAGAAACAGGATAAAGGGTGTATGAAAGGCCACATGGAACACACAGTTTTTTCTGCACCTTCCCACTCAGCATCTGCCACCTGAGGCATCTGCTTCACAGTGCCTAATGGAAAGGCTGGCTCTGCTCGTTACGAAACACAGGATTTGTATGAGGAGGGAGCTTTTGTAATAGCTGAACAGTAGGCATAGAAGTAGAATTCATTTTGGACATATAGACTGGCCCTGCACTTTCCTTGTAACTGAAGATCAATTAGCTAATTATGTGAGGAAAAATTTACTGAGATAAGGACTAAACCTACTCACTGTACCCTGGTGAGCTCAACCTATCAATAACAAGTCTGTTCCTGACTATGTATAACCATTGTAGGTTCTTGTTCCGGTTCACATGACAATGTGGCAGAAATCTCAGAAATTATATAGATGGGTAAGAAGCTAGGTAGACGAGTAAAGCACATATAATTCAGTGGAAGAAAAGTCTTAGAAATCTTGCTTCAGGTTCTAGTGTTTACCTAAAGAGTTTCATATTTTCCAATAGTACTATTTTCCTTGCTGTTCTGCAAGTGAGCCAAGGACAGGATGTAAGATCTCCATGACAAGTAAATTTCCATGAGATGACATTTAAGAATAATGCTTTCCCTTTTAATGAAACAAAATGGGACAGTAAAGAGATGACAATTTCAGAGCATAGGAACCTGTTAGAGGGAAAAAAATATATTTAAAGCCATTTGGTAAATTGCAATGTTCATTTTTTTTGAAACCATGGCTGTTGTAGAAAATAAACTGTGAAGTGATGCTTAGTCAACTATGCCCAATTTTCCAAGCATTTGCACTCATGAATCATTGTTTTATATTGCAAAATAAAATATAAATATGTCAGAGATGGAAATGTGAATTGGAACATGGTAATTTAAGCCACCACACTGTCAGCTATAGAGACTTTATTTGTGTTCATTATTGTGTGATCACGCAACCCCCCCCCCCAAAAAAAAAATCATTTATGTCAGCTCTGTGTTATATCTAAAACCTTTTTCCAGGTCAGGGAGACTTCTAATGTTAAATAAAATTGCTGTTGATAAATACAGGATGGTATAAAACATGACGAGATTATATAATACACTGTGCTGTGCAACTTCAGTTTCAACTAAGTTTCAAGTAAGATTAGCTGTGTTGGTCTAAATTGAGCCAACACTGTCTAGCCTTATTTAAATGAATTCTTTCTTAGGCTGGAGGGTGCAGTCCTTAAAAGGAGGCACCAAAGGACACAAATTAGGAAATTTGTTCCATGCCTCGAATTTTAAGAGCCTACTCTCAACCAAAAAAGAATGCTCACACTTCTCTTCAAAAACTGATTTAGGCATTGTCTACACCATCATAAAAATCCATGTTCTTGTGTGTGGACACACACACCCATTGTTGTAATGGAACTCAGTTATCTCCAGAAGAACTGGAGTAAATGGTGAAGTTTTTTTTTAACATGTGTCCATACCATTTTAAGAGGTATTTGTCCTGGATCCTCATTGGAACTGAATGGACATTGTCTGTGCAGTTTAAATGCCTGCATCATCCAGACTGCTGGGCTCAGGAATGGGAGGAGGCCACTTCATTTGCCTTCCTAAACAAGGTCTTAGACACAGCACTGATACATACAAATCTGAGGATCTACAGTTCTTTCAGTTTTCAGAAACTGACGTGAAAATCTATCACATCCATATGCTTTGCCTTTTCATGAATCTCACCTGCATTCTGAGCTCCTCCTTTGGATCAGTTTCCAAGAGTTGGTTTTCTTCTTCCTCCCTAGAAATTCATACACATTTTTGCAAATATTTCCCCTAATGGATGTGTTTTTCTATGTGTTTTTTAATCAGTGACTCAAACTTGTTTGTGCATAAAGATGAGGAGCTTGCCATTTAAAAAAAATAGAGGGACAGCAACCCTAATATAACATCATAGAAAACTGAATAAACATGGATTCAAGCTGAAACTGTTAAAAAGCTTAGCATTAGACCCTCTGCCTGGAGGATCAAATGTGTCAGTTTCACCTCTTCATAAATTCAGATATTTTTAATTAATGTTCTTCCCATTAAGCTTATGAAGAAATTTGTCTTTTTTCCTTCTTTCGCTTTGCTCTTCATAACATGCTTTCAGTGATTAACTTTTGAACTTTTGAAACTTCAGTACTATGGACCTTTCTAATTCTTGAATAACCTTCTAGACACGATAACCCTTCATGATCTGGACTGACATCACTCCTTGTGACTGTTTCTCCTAAGTAGAGAATGTGATGTCCCTCAGCACTTCCTGCTTCTAGGCGCAGGACATACACTATCTTGTGGAGAATGTGGGATCATCATCACTATAAAAATAAAAACCAACTACCATTCCAGTTGTCTTCTCTGATGGTGTGTGTGTGTGTCATCTTATGTTAGCCTAAGCTTTTGAAAATGACAGCCCACATCTGTAGAAGCTGGCTGCAGACCATGAAAGCTTATGCTGAAGTAATTTGGTTAATCTAGAAAGACTCCCTTTCCTTACTCCCCTATTTTTGTCTGTGAAAAATTGTATATTTTTTCCCATGAGAGGGTATCAACCAAATATGGAAGGGATGGTGTTGTGATATCCTCTCCAATTCGAAAAAACTGAGGCTGCATTCCTCCTCCCCTGAGCTGTATGTTCCAGAAAGTAGTGGCAGTAGCAGATGATCCAACTTACTACCTGTTCCTATTGTATGCACCAGTGGCTAATGAATTATTCTGCTTGTAACAAGGGATAGTGAAAGGGCTAGAAGAACATCTGGTGGCAGGTTATCCCGTTTTAATTCCCTCAGTGTTGCACGGGGAGATGTATTATCATCAATCCAATGAGGTGAGTGGCCATCATATTAACTTGTTCTCAAAATGTCTGTCAGGCTTTGCTGATTAAATCCTACTAACCATGGCTGAAAGCCAAGACTAATTATTAAAGCCGATAATATATGTGACTCTTGCTCCTGAAACATATGTTTTGCATCTTGCTATAAAGGGGAAAAAACACCAAAGACCAAAGGTGCATTGGCATTTATTCTGAACTGAGATGAAGGATTCTCTGTTTTCTTTTAAACAAGATGATGAATTATTTCCTCTTTGAAACCTATATGAAATCAGTTCCTGGTTTCTCTAGGATGTCTTCTTATTATAAACCTCATCTCTTATGCTTTGGCCAAAATGGCTACTCCCAGCAGCACAAGCTACTCAGGATCCTATAACCAACCACTGATGCCTAGAGTGCATGGTTTCAACCAAGACATTTATTTGCTATGACCTGAAGATTTTGGATTATCAGACATGGCAAATATGGCATGATAATGATGCCAAAAGAATGCAAAAAGGCACCCATATTGCATGACCTTGTGCTATGGTGTTATGCGGTTGTTAATAAGGCATTCTTTTCTCTCAATCATCCAAAGCCTGCTGTGGCATTTTTGTCGCAGAATTGCAAGTGTCTGAAACCACATACCATTCTCGTCAATACAGTTTCAATGGGCAGTCCTTGCCAGAACACTTCTGGGTGAGAACACAAAAACTAGGTACAGGATGCTCTTTTTATGAACCTCTCTGTTTTGCAGGCAAGTTTTTAAGTGTGTTTCAGTGCTTGTGTGATTCATTTTGTTTTTTAATTTAGCAGTTTTTAGACTTTTAAATGTGCTCATGTCTTCTCGTGAGAACCACCAAGATCACATGCCCTGGCGAACATGGAAGTAAACAGCACTAGCATTTGTGCTCCGATAATGTCAGGGCTGCTCTTTCTAATTATTACAGTGACCTGTGATAAAAATCACTAAGACTCCTAGATCCTTTTCGCATGTACTGCCCTCAAGCCATGTGTCACCCATCCTATACCTGTGCCTTAAATTTTTAGTTCCCAAGTGTAGTATCCTACATTTCTCCCTGTTGAAATTCATTTTGTTAGTATTGGCCCAGCTTTCTAATTTGTTGAGGTCATTTTGAATTCTGATCCTGTCCTCTGGGGTATAGCTACCCCTTCTAATTTGGTGTCATCTGCAAACTTGATAAGCATACCCTCTATTCCCTCATCCAAGTCATTTCCATATAGCCAATTATTTGATGTGTATAACTATGAGCAAGTATCATAGATGTTTCTGTAGGGCCAGATGTAATATGTGCATTCCAATGAAATATTGTGTGGTAGATTGGTGCCCTGTATTCTGAAAGATGTTGCCCTTGAAGCAATACGGAAGTAGAGACCTTGAATCATATTCTTTTACATTGTAAATTCTATACCCGAATACATCAATATATAATCTACCCCTTGGTCAGGATGATGAAGGGCAGATCAGAAATCTTCTATGTAAATTTTTTGATGGAAGAAAAATGCCCAAAAGTTACTTTAGCTGTAGCCAAATTCCTCTCTGAAGCTGTACAAGCGCTGAAGCTCTGAACCCTCTATGTACAAAGAAATGGCCATAGTGCAATTTAGTATTGCATACACTCTTGTCATATGCAGGTTTTACTGTTGATCATTGTTACTGTTTGTACTTGTAAGTTTGGGGTCTTTGGACTGCAATAAAATGACAATGATGATGATGAATTAAAATAATTTAAGTTACAATTCTGTGTTTTCTATAAGACAGTGTGTAGAGTGAGGTCCAGCAAATTTTGATGATTGCTGTACATTTCTTGTGATTTCTGTGTTAGGCTATGTTCTGGAAACTTTAAATTTATGAAGTAGTGGGGAGAAAGTGTACAGTTGAATAACCTCTGCTCACAGTGTTATATTTAATATAATTAGTTTGTCACTGAAGATTTATAGAGCATTGTATTCAGTGGAAAAGTTTTTCTTTTGCCATAAGAGCCAGACTAGCTTGAAATGAAATATGCCGACACAGAAATTTCCTTCTTAAAACACTATGAGATCCAGTTAAGGGGGCTTTTTTATAATCATCATAACAATGAAAACTATTAAGTTGTGGTTTATACTTTTAACATAATTGCCCACTAAAATGAATGGAAAACTTTAGTCTGTATAAGTAATGGGAACAGTGGGAGGGAGGGATGGGCAAAACCTACATTTCAAATCTTATTCCGCCAGGTACTACTTGAATACTTCCCCTCCCCCAAATATCATCTGACTGGATCAAGGTTATGCCAAATTAATCTTTCTCTTTAATAGTATTTATTGTGTACAAAAGGTATTCGTTGGAGTAAGCAAAGAGTGATATATGATATACAAAATTTAGAAAATCATGGAATGAGTGCATCCAGAGAGTGGGGGAGAAAATATTGTTTCAGAATCTTATTTTCTGTATACTGGAGCAGGCATTTTAAATTCATTTGTGAAATTTTGACACAGGTGTTTGTCAAGAAGTGGTGGTGGTCATGCCACCCTTTAAACTTTATTTAAGAAAGAAAATCATATTGAGGATTTTATTTGAAATGTTATTTTGTATGTGGACATTTTTCTACCCCACATCATTCTCTTCAGACAGAACAACTATGTGTAACCTTGTCGAGTACAAAATAAAATGCATGATTTTTTACAGCAAAGAACAAACAGAGATAGAAGTTTGCTTTTTCAGGGATAACTGCTGTGGATGTAGAATGCAGATGTGCATATACATTCAAGTTACAACAGTCTTCTGGACTCCATTGACATTTATTGGGCAAGTTGCCTTTAGGTTAACCCAGGTAAATTGGAAGAGATAAGGGAGGCAAGCCAATTAAGCTAATTCTGATCTCTTGGATGACTATGTGCAAGAGGCAACCAGTGGCTCAGTTACTTTGGGGCACTGCATGTTCCTTTTTTAATGGGAGGTATTTATAAGTTGCCATCCATGATGCTAAACCCTATCACCAAAATAGGTTCAGTATCTTGGTTAACTCCCATGAACCTGTCCCTTGAAGGAATGGCACCATCCATTGCCTCTGCTGTGCACAGTTAAAACAATGCTGCTGTTGGGGCAGTGGGGTTACATACTGGCATCACTGCCATTGCTGCTTGCCCTTGCATTCAACATTTTAACATTTCATATTCTTTCCATCCCAAATATAAAGAATAGCAATAGCAATAGCATTGATATTGATATACTGCTTATCAGTGCCAAAGCACTTCCTAAGCAGTTTACAATGTTTTTAGATAATTGCCCCCAACAAGCTGAGTACTCATTTTAACAACTTACAGAAGGATGGAAGACTGAGTCAACATTGGAGCCTTCTCGGACCAAACTCATAACATTGTGGTTTGCAGTACTGGCATTTAACCACTGCACGACCAGCAGTATGTGAATTTGTGTAAATTCTTTAAAAAATGAACAGAAGCAAACCTCTCCCATATCCATAAGACAAACTGAATAGGGTACAGCTTTTTCCCCTACAAGGAGAACAAATATACCTGCCTCCCAGATAAAAGATGAGGGAGGGAGAAGAGGTGTTAATCCTAAACTCTTGGGAGAGTGTGCTTGTTGCTGAGGGGGTGGAGCTTCTGTGAGTCACATCTGTAAGTCACTAGGGGGTGGAGCTGGGAGCCTAGCTCTATATAACTCCTTGCATAGGCACGCACCGAACGGCACACAAATTTGGGCAACCAAGCAAAAATACAGCTTACCTAAAAGTGCAGCATAGAGTTATCAGCATTACCTAAGAGTTCTTAGATTACCTAAAAGCTCTCACCATGGACACTGAGGGGACTGCTGCAGTCACATGCAACACATGTGGGATGTTTGTCTTCTTGTCTACAGATGTGGGGAACTTCACATGCACCAAGTAAAAGTTGGTAGCCCTCTTAGAGGAGAAAGTCCAGCAGCTGGAGACACGGGTAGCTACATTTCTTCATATTCATGAGCAAGAGGTTTTTCTGGACAGAACAGAACAAACAGTCTTGGACGGGGACCACACAGAGGAAGTGGCTGTGGATGTGAGGGTCACTTCACAGACACAGGAGGTAGAAAGCTGGAGGAATGTCACACACAGAACAAGAAAATCCAGGGATTCTTCGGGCAGCTTGCAGCTACAGAATCGATTTGAAGCCCTTTCCCTTATCAAGGACAATGAGGAAGAACAGCATGGACAGACTTCAGGGGGAGAACAGGGGACCTTGAGAGTACCACCACAAGGAACAGCAGCTACAAAGGCTCAGGGGAGGCGTGTGGCAGTGGTGGGGGACTCCTTGCTGAGGGGTAAAGAAGCAGTGGTTTGTGGGCCTGAAAGATGTCTCGGGAGGTGTGTTGTCTCCCTGGGGCAAAGATCTGTGATGTGCCGGAGAGGCTGACAAGACTGGTCAAGCCTATGGATCATTACCCCTTCCTTTTGGTCCATGTGGGAAGCAATGATACTGCAAGGCACAGCTTTCCGAAGATCAGAAGAGATTATGAGGCTCTGGGGAGGAAGCTGAAAGAAATGGATGCACAGGCTGTCATCTTGTCTCTTCTGCCAGTTGAAGGGCATGATCCAGGAAGGGAGAGGAAAATAGCTGACATAAACAACTGGCTCTGTAGATGGTGTAGCCAAGAATGATTTGAATTCTTGGATCATGGGCAGCACTTCCATGATGGGGGAAATCTGGCAAGGGATGGGGTGCATCTAACGACAGTTGGCAGAAATATTTTTGCCAACAGTCTCAAGAATTTGATCAGGAGGGCTTTAAACTGAGTCATATGGGGGAGGGAGACGTATTCTGGAAGGCAAAAGAGTTGGAGAAAATAGTCAAACTGTCATAGAGGGAACAAGGGCAAACAGTGCAAGGACCCAAGAGTGGGAGGCAAAAAAGCTTGCACAGGCAGCAAGTAAAGGGAGCACATGGTCTTAGACGTCTCTATACTAATGTGCAGAGCATGAAAAATAAGCAAGATGAACTTGAATTCCTAGCACAACAAAGCAAATATGATATAATAGGCATTACTGAAACCTGGTGGGATGAGTCTCATGATTGAAATGTAGGAATAGAGGGGTATAAACTTTATAAGACAAACAGGCCAAACAGGAAAGGAGGAGAAATAGCATTATATGTCAGGGATATTTATACCAGTGAAGAGATCCATGACATCAGTGCTGGAAGCCAGGTGGAGAGCATCTGGATAAAAATTAAAGGGGAGGGAAACAACAGGGATGTTATTGTGGGACTCTACTACAGACCCTCAAGTCAGACCAAGGAATTGGATGATGAATGTCTAGAACAGATGACCACACAAACAGAAAGGAGAGATGTAGTAGTGATGGATGACTTCACTATCCTGATATTTGCTGGCAGTCTAACTCAACCAAAACATCAAAGTCTACCAAATTCCTTACTTGCCTGGAAGACAATTTCATGGTCAAAATGGTGGAAGAGGCAACAAGGGGGTCAGCTATTTCAGATCTGATCCTAACCAACAGGGATCACCTGGTTAATGTGATGCAAAGATCCTTAGGTGGAAGTGATAATGTTCTCCTGGAGTTTGTTATACAATGAAAAGGAGAAGCCAGGCATAGTCAGGCACACATTCTAGACTTTAGGAGAGCTGATTTCAATAAACTCAGGGAAATACTGAGGGTGACCCCATGGTCAGGAATACTAGAAGAGAAGGGACTTCAAGACAGATGGGACTTTCTCAAAAGGGAGATACTGAAGACACAATTTAAAACAGTGCCAATGAGGCAGAAAAATGGGAGGTGTCTCAAGAAACCAGGATGGATGACAAAAGAACTTTAAACGGCACTAGGTTTTAAATGGAACATATATAGGAAATGGAAAAAGGGAGAAATCACCAAAGAAGAATTCAAACAGATAGTGAACACGTGTAGGAGTAAGGTCAGAAAAGCTAAAGTGCAGAATGAGCTCAGGCTGACTAGAGAGTTTAAAAACAATAAAAAGGGTGTTTTTTTTTTATATGTCCACAGCAAAAGGAGGAAGAAAGAAATGGTAAGGCCACTATGCAGAGAAGATGGCAAGATGCTAACAGGGGACAGAGAAAAGGCAGAATTACTCAACACCTTCTTTGCCTCAGTGTTTTCAGAAAAGGAAAAGGGTGAAAAACCTGAGGATAATGGAATAGAGGACACAATAGAGGAAATCCAGCACAGAATAAGCAAAGAGGTAGTACAGGAATACCTTCTTAATCTCAATGAATTTAAATCTCCAGGACCAGATGAACTAATAATAATAATAAATTTATTTATACCACGCCCCTCTGCTAAAAAAAATCAGGGCGGCTTACAAAAATTAAAACATTATAATAATGACTAAAAACACCACCCACCACCCACCCTCCTCCATAAAAAAACATTAAACACTATAAAATTAAAACCTTCTAACTAAAAACACATTAAAAAGATATATACATAATTTTAAAAAGCCAAGAGACTGAGCTCCTGAGGCCGGGATCTAATCAGGAAAGGCTTGGCGAAAGAGATCCGTCTTTAGTGCTTTTTTTAAAGCTACTCAGGCTTGTCAACTGACGGATCTCATTCGGCAGGCCATTCCATAAATTGGGGGCGATTACCGAAAAGGCCGTCTGGGAGGTTGCAGACAGCCTAGATTTTTGTGGCTGAAGCAGATTCCTCCTAGAGGACCGGAGTGCGCGGGGAGGATTGTATCGGAGGAGGCAGTTCCGGAGATAAGTTGGACCCAAGCCATTTAGGGCTTTAAAGGTAATAAACAACACCTTATACTGGGCCCGGAAACTAATAGGCAGCCAGTGGAGAGATTTCAATACTGGAGTTGTAAATCTCCGGGATGTTCCTGAGACCACTCTGGCTGCCATATTTTGTACCAACTGAAGTTTCCGGAGCAAGCATGAGGGTAGCCCCATGTAGAGTGCATTGCAGAAATCTAGACGAGAGGTTACCAGCATGTGCACCACAGTCTCAAGGTCCCTTACTTCCAGGAAAGGGCGCAGCTGGGGTATCAGCCAAAGCTGATAACAAGCGCTCCTGACCGTTGCATTCACTTGACTCGTCACCTGAAGCAATGAATCAAGGAGCATCCCCAGACTGTGAACACAGTCCTTAACGGAGAGTGTGACCCCGTCCAGGACTGGCGGTTGCAACCCAACTCCTGGTTTCGGGGCTGCTACTGTGAGCACCTCAGTTTTGTCTTGATTTAATCTCAATCTGTTTTTCCTCATCCAGCCCATTACTGCTTTAAGATAATCATTAAGAGGAGAGACGCCATCGGAATTCGAGGCCGATGATCAGGACAAGGAGAAATAGATCTGGTTGTCATCAGTGTACTGATAACACCCAGCCCCATAACACCGAATAATGTCACCCAGCGGCTTCATATAGATGTTAAACAGCATCGGGGACAGGATGGCGCCCTGTGGAACACAACAAGTAAGCTCCTTTCTGCTGGAGCAGCTGTCCCCAAGCCGCATCCTCTGGGACCTGCCCAAGAGGAAGGACCGGAACCACTGGAGTGCAATGCCTCCGATTCCTAACCCACTCAGGTGATCCAGGAAAATGCCATGATCTATCATATCGAAAACCACTGAGAGGTCCAGAAGCACCAGCAGGGACACATTACCCCTGTCAATGCTTAGACGCAGATCATTGGTCAAGGCAACCATGGCAGTCTCAACTCCAAATCCCGTCCTGAAGCCAGTTTGAAATGGGTCTAGATAATCAGTTTCATCCAAGACCACATGGAGTTGAAGAGCAACTGCCCTCTCGATCACTTTGCTCAAGAATGGTAACATAGAAACCGGCCTATAGTTGTTCATGTCCAGGGGGTCTAGGGAAGGTTTTTTTCAGGAGCGGCCTAACCACCGCTTCCTTTAAACAGGATGGAACACACCCTTCCCTGAGGGATGCATTGATGATGTCCTTAAGGAACACCATCAAGGTACCCCCACCTTGGATGGCCAGCCATGAAGGGCAAGGATCAATTGAGCAGGTCGTCTTCCTCACTCTACCAAGTAGCTTGTCCACATCCTCAGTACTAACAGATTGAAATTGATTTAGTAAACTTACATCAATGGAGTTGCTGGACACCTCGTCAATTGTTTCTTTCAAAATACTGGCATCTAAGTCGGCTCTTATCCGAGAGATTTTATCTGCAAAGAAGTTGTTAAATGTGTCACAGCAGGCTGTTGTTGGGTTAAGCAATGGGTTCTGCACAGGTATAACCTGTGTCATCTCCCTTACCACCCTAAACAGTTCTGCTGGATGGGACTCTGCAGACACAATACGTGCAGAGGAGAAGGTTCTCTGCGCTGCATGTATTGCATCTCCATAGGACCGAAGAAAATTCCTATGTCGAGTCCTGTCGGATAAGAGTCGAGTTTTCCGCCAGTTGCGCTCTAGTCGTTGTCCAACCCGCTTCATTTTCCTAAGCTCTGAAGTATACCATGGCTTACGGTTAGAAGCAGGATGGAAAGGATGCTTGGGAGCGATCTTGTCAATAGCTTTGGTAAGATTGGTGTTCCAAGTATTAACCAAAGCTTCGACAGGGTCACCGGTGTTACCAACCATTAAACCCTCCAAGGCTTTCTGGAATCCTATTGGTTCCATTAGCCTTCGGGGGCGGACCATTCTAATGGGTCCACCACTCCCGGTGGGGCGGGAAGAGACTCTTAGTTCAGTCTTGACCAGGAAATTATCCGTCCATGACAATGCAGTGGTTTTAATAACCGCCACCCATGGATATTCCTGTTCTGTACTAAAGACCGCATCGAGAGTATGACCCGCACAATGTGTGGGCCCAATGACCACTACATCGAAGAGTATTAAAAGAGCTGGCAGATGTAATCTCAGAGCCATTGAGAACTCCTGGAGAACAGGAGAAGTCCCAGCAAACTGGAGGAGGGCAAACGTTGTCCCCATCTTCAAAAAGGGGAATAAAGAGGATCCCAACAATTATCATCTAGTTAGTCTGACATCAATACCAGGGAAGTTTCTAGAGCAGATCATTAAATAGATAGTCTGTGAACATTTAGAAGGTAATGTCATAATCACAAAAAGTCAACATGGGTTTCAGAGAAACAAGTCATGCCAGACTAATCTGATCTCTTTCTCTCTCTTTTTGTTTGTTTGTTTGTTGTTTATAAAATTACCAGCTTGGTAGATGAAGGGAACACTGTGTATATCGCATACCTTGATTTCAGTAAGGCCTTTGACAAGGTTCCCCATTACATTCTTGCAAACAAGCTTGTAAAATGTGGACTAGACAAGTTAACTGTTAAATGGATTTGTAATTGCTTGACCAGCCAAACCTAAAGGGTGCTCAGCAGTGGCTCCTCTTTGTCTTGGAAAAAGGTGACCAGTGGGGTGCCACAGGGTTCTGTCCTGGGCAACAATCGTGAGTAAAATATGACGGTAGAAGCAAAAATATCACGGTCAAATCTCCCAGCGGTACTGCAACAGTACCGCTGGGAAGGAGCGTCGTACAAAACTGACGCCCTCTTGTGCTGCAGCGTCGCAACCTGGCGACACTGCTAGCGTTATTTTTACATTGTCCGAAAAAGTCCATAGTGTCAAAGGAACTAACAGTGCTGCTCTATTCTGCCTTGGTCAGGCCTCACCTGGAATACTGTGTCCAGTTCTGGGAACCGCAATTCAAAAAGGATATTGGACAAATTGGAGCGTGTCCTGAGAAGGGTGACTAAAATGGTGAAAGGTCTGGAAATGATGCCTTATGAGGAGAGACTTAGGGAGCTGGGTATTTTTAGCCTGAAAAAAAGACAGTTAAGGGGCCATATGAATGCCCATTTAAGTATTTGAAGGGGTGTCACGTTGAGGATAGAGCAGGCTTGTTTTCTGCTGCTCCAGAGACTGGAACATGGAATAATGGATGCAAGCTGCAGGAACAGATATTCCACCTCAACATTAGGAGGAACTTTTTTACAGTAAGAGCTGTTCAGCAGTGGAACACACTCCCTTGGAGCGTGGTGGGGTCTCCTTCCTTGGAGGTCTTTCAACAGAGGCTGGATGGCCATCTGTCAGGGATGCTTTGATCGTGATTTCCTGTGTGGCAGGGGGTTGGACTGGATGGCCTTCATGGTCTCTTCCAAATCTACAATTCTATGATTTTATGATTCTAATCTAACACTTGTATGTCTGAATACAGAGATTAAAATCCAAGTTTAAATTGAGGTATACACTCAAAGTCCTGTGTAAGGCCAAATGAATCTGTCAAATTAACCTTTCCTCACATTTTTAAAAAACAATGATGTTCTTCCAGCTATGAAGGTATTTGTGGATTTTCAAAAATCCATGTAAAAATCAACTGAGATGATTTTCTTAACATTCCATAAGAGGAACCTTTGTTGGATTTGAGACCCTAGAAGGTGACAAATGTACTCACTCTCTGGACATGCCCACTTTTGTATACGGTGTTTTGTTTTTAGTTAGAGCTGGACCTTGTATATACAAATTTAGCAATGCCATAGCAATCATAGTTCGGTGAGGGACAATATCAAAGGTCAAATGTGTTCAGTTCCTTATATTTCCAATAAATAATATTAAATCATAGGTGATGGGCCTTCATACTGGCTATACTGTGGAAGTCCCTTTCTAGGGGTTCTAGAATATCCCCCTCCTTGTAGTCCTTCTGTCATCAAGCAATTTTTTTCCCTTTTTTTGAGAACTGAAGGTTTTTAATGAAGGGGTTTTAAAGTTGTATGGTTTTAATTGTACTCTTTCTTTTATAATATTTTAATTGTATATTTTAAAACTGTTTTTAGTGTTATTAAAGCTAAATAATTAATTCTATTTAACATTGTTAATTTGTATTTTTTAACTATATTGTACACATTTTAAATTGTACTCTACCTGAAGTCCCAGTTTTGGACAAAAGGTGCAGTATAAATAGCCAATTTGAATCCCATCTTGGGAGAAAGACAGGGTACAAATTCAACAAATGAAATAAAACAAAGATAATAATGAGAATCATAATACTGACCTACTTTTGATTTAATCTTCAGGCTTTACACTGGGATTGTGTGTTGCTTATCAGTGGTGAGAGATACATGCATTCACGTATGTATGTATGTCCTGCCCTTTCTCCAAGGATGGCAGAGTTTTTGCTTGTAAGGGAGAATTATAACAAGTAATTCTCTAACCTGATAGCCTGTAAAAGTACAAGAGCCTTGTGGCAGATAATCTATGTGTATTGTATTCTCATTTGCATTATTTCTGTACCAGATAATTCCTTTTTAAAATATATCACTGGGACCCATCCTCCATAATGTATACTCTATGATTACTGTATACATTGGCAAGAAGAATAAGATAGTAATCATGCTTCAAAAATATCCTTCAACTCAAAAAGAAGGGGAATGCATTAGGTTATTTCAACAATGTAAGGAGGTGTGAATTATGCTAGTAGGTGGGATACTTTAATAGCTGCAGGTGGTGAAATTAAATTTGAGCTTTGAAAAACTCCATTTCATTATCCTCGATTTTTCTCGGTTCTCCCATCCTGGCTAATTATATTCAGAGGAATTCTAGTGCTCTTTCATGCCACTTCTGAGACATTCCTTTTATTGCTGCTTATCTCTGGATGTTTACAAGTTCAGGCTGCAAGCAAAATCATAGTCTGGCCGTGCCAGTTTTGTGAATATGTTGGGACCAACTGAAAGAAACGATCCGGCACCATTAAATGAATTATTTAAACTGTTAGGCTGGTTCTGAATAAATATTTACATAAACCATGGTGGCAAGCAAATTGTCACAAGGCAAAGACTCACTAAGGTGATATGAGTGAGTATTGATAGAAAGCCATGGGATCTGACCAAGGAACAAAAGAAACAATAATTGGATTAAGCAAGTGCCAAAATAGAGATATGAAGTGATTCCCCAAGAATGTTGAACTGGGGCTTCATTTGAAGCCCAAAGTAATCTTGAGAACAACCGTCAGAAATGCTAATAAATTCCCTTTGAGAATGCCATTGTGTATTCATGCGACTGAGCTAGTCAAACAAAATCATGTTCATTATTAGATATTATTTCTAGAATTATTTTTACAGAAATTGACAAGTGGAACTGGAGTAGGAGTCAGTAATGGAAGATAATAGATGATAATGATTTGTAATTTGTTTGGGGGAAAGTGATTTGCAATTGTGATGGCTGATACTTAAGTTCTCTGTTCTTGCAATTTCCAGAGTATGAATGCTATACTTAAAGAGGAATAGAGCTTTTCCTGTGGTGCTAAGATGGCCAGCTGGATACCTCTGAGTTAGATCCAGCCCAGACAGGTCCCCAGTAAACTGACCATTTTTAAAACATAAAATCTTGCTATTCAAATATAAATCTAAATTATATTAACCCCTCGCCAACACAGATTTGAGTAAGCATTATGGGAGAGTAGGAATATTTCAATGAAGACAGCTTGGTGTAATGATTTGAGCATTGGACTATGACTCTGGAAACCAGGGTTCAAATCCCCACTCAGCCATGAAAACCTACTGGGTGACCTAGAGCAAGGCACACTCTCTCATCCTCAGAGGAAGGTCATGACAAACCCCTTCTGAACTAATCTTGTGAAGAAAACCCTGTGGTAGGTTTACCTTATGGTCATAAATTAGAAATGACTTGAAGGAACATAACAACAACAAACAACAACAAAAGGAACATTCCATAATTTAATATAATGATGCCCATTTCAGTGTTCTAAAGAATGGCATAGTTTCTTTTGTGATAGGACCTGACACCCCCCAGAAGCAGAAAAATAGGCCCTGGATCCCTTGTCATTGCCCTCACTTCAAAGTCCCTCCCTTTAAAATCACCCGCCGCCTCCTCCCCCCCCCCAAAAAAAGGAGAATAACCAGTGTTGACTATGTCTGCTGTAGAGACATACCTGTAAATGGAGAATCCTGGAAGGGCATACTATGTTGACTAGGGCTGCTGCCACCTTGCTGAAATAATGTGTTTTGACTCCGCTTTAACTGCCAGAGGTCAATGCTATGTAATTCTGGGATTTTAATTTTGTGAGATATTTCGCCTTCTCTGTCAGAGAGCTCTGGTGCCACAACAAACTACAAATTCCAGGATTCCATAGGATGGTGTCATGATAGTTAAGCTGGTGTAAAAATGCATTATTTCTTCAGTATAGCAGCAGCCTAGAACTGCCAGATACTCACTAAGAGTACCAACATAAAACATCATGGAACTCAATGATGCTTTGACAGCTTTGGTGAAGCAGGACAGGATAGCTTAGGAAAATGGAAGGATGCTGCTATTCTACCCCCGCCCCACCCCCTGCCACCTGATGTGGCTGCTTCATGATACCTAATGGTATGGCTGGCCCCAAGGAAGGGGATGGAGCTAAGAGAAGACTACAAGAGTAGTTCTGGCTGATGCTGTTCCAAAGTACATCTGTTTAGAAACAACTATTTTACAATTTTATTTGATGTGACAGTGATGTGAGGGAACCCCTAGCCTGCTATATAACACCAGATATGGAGGCCAATCAGACTTCCAAACCAGTGATATGGACACCTTTAAAGTTGTCAGCAAGAAAAGCTCAACCCAAGAGCTGAGACTTTCTAGCAGCATAAAGGCAATACAATCATTATGGAACTTTTCCAACTCCTAGTCAGTCAATGGATATCTACAGAAAACTGGGGATAAAATATAGATGAAGGGTTTTTTTTTTCCCTGCCTGCCATAATGACTAAAGAAAAATCTGATAAAGAGAAATATCTATCTTGTTGCATAAGGTGGGGAAGGAAGTAGTCGAGTTCAATAACAATCTTCAAAAAGGGGTAAAGATAGAGTTCAGCAAAATACTGGCACAATTCGAAGGATATTGTAAGCCAAGAAAAATGGGAAACCTTTGTAAGAATAAGACCTGTTTCTTTGAAAGAATGAGAACATGCAGAAAATGGAGAGTTTAAAACACTTAGCAAGATCTGTGCTTATGGGTCCTACACAGATTTTCTGATTGGAGATAAGGGTTATATGTGACACTAGGGAGAAAACCATAAAATAAATGTTCCATGAAGAACACTTCACCCTGTAGAAGGAACAACTGTCTTAAGATTTGTAGCACTGCAGAAGTGGTGAAGGCTAAAGAACAAAAGCTGAAATCTTCCTCAACAGATGCCCTTACCAAGTGTCCAATCACACATCTGGAATCACATTTTTTCTTCTTTTTATCTTGTAAATTTGAATACTGGAGTAGCACTCAGTCTATTTGGATAGCTCACTCTCTCTGCTCTGGATTTCATTACCCTAATTGTCCATCATGTTTGGAAATAGTATTTCTCTTCATTTATTCATTGTATTTACATTCTATCCTCCCAAGAAAGATAGTAGGGTACGATAAATATGATTCACCTACCAGCTCTGTGAGATTGAGTAGTGAGTGTCCTAAAGGTCACCCAATAAACATTATGGGTAGAAAGGGATGTGCATCCAGGTTTTCCATGGTCCTGATTTTTTAAAATAATAATAATAATAATAATAAACTGATAAACAATCCAGACCATGTATCAAATGTTCCCTCTGGTGTATCACTGAAAAGAGTTCAAGTTGCTAAAGACTATTGCTCCAGATGAGGCATTAAATGAGATTATGTGATACAGGGTGGGATATAAAAGGTACGAGTGAGTGAATAAATAGTTGTTGCTAAAGATCAGTGAGAAATTCATTGCATTGGCCCAATTATGCAACCTTACCCAATTCACTCCCAAACCAAGGGCCAGCCAGGACTTGGCTACATGAAATTTGCATTGAGAAACATGTACATTTATGAACTTGAGATGCAATCTGTGGAAAAAGAAAGAAGATATGTTCAAATTTTTTTTTAAAATGCTGTCAGACATTTCAGCCAGTGGGATCAAATGTATGCATTTCAAAAACAAAGTAAAGAAACACAGAGATATGGTATGAATTTCCATGTTGCTGTTGTGGCGGGGAGGGGGGGAATCCTCCCAATCTAATACAAACCTGAGCCAGATCAAAGTTCTGGTGGCACAGTGGTTAAATGCCAGTGCTGAAAGTCACCACATTGCAAGTTCAATTCCAGAGGGCTCCAAGGTTCACTCAGCATTCCATCCTTTCATAGGTCGGTAAAAAGAGTACCTGGCTTGTGGGGTCAATTAGCTAACACACATTGGAAACTGCTTAATGCAGTGTAGATGTGTAAATTGCTATTGCTTAAAACAATTTGTAAGCCACTCTGATAACCTTGTGGCTGAAGAGTGGGGTATAAATGACTAATAAATAAAATAAATAAAGTTCAAAGTGGAAATAAGAGATCTTTAAGAAGCTCTAGCAGCATAGAGTTGCATATCTCTAGTTGCTGTTTTTGGAATAAAATTGGAGAAGGCTATTTGTCATGAGAGCCACTATGATGTTTGAGTATTGGATTAGGACTCTGGGAGAGCAGAGTTTGAATCCCCACTCAGCCATGGAAATCCACTAAGTGACCTTGGGCACATTACACTTTCTCAGCATTAGAAGAAAAATGAGTAAATCTTGCAAAGAAAATCCTACAATAAGATTATCATTAAGTGAGACTTGGAGGCACATAAGAACAAAATTTGGCACTCTTCCTCTAACTTCCTTACCAAGGGGTAGGCATTAAGGCCTAATCCAGCTGCTACTCACAGTTAGAGAAGACCTGTTGAATCATCAGGATTTGCATATCTGTTAACTTGTCATTCAGCAACTGATTTGGTGGGGTTACTGTCAGGATTGGTCCTGGACCTTCTCCAGCCAAGCTCAATTTTGTTGTATCACTTTGTGGCCAATTGTGTTTGTACTCCTTTGAAACTTGCTAATGAGTATGTAGTCTAACTGGGAGAAGGGGGGGGATATGCTCTATGTCTGTAACTGTTTGATTAAAATTTGTACATGGTCTTTGCTCTGAGAAAAATGGGATGTGCCCACTGTTGGTGTGAACTAGGAGTGGGGATGATGGATAATTACTAATTACTGTATAGCCTGTCAGATTTTGTACTGTAGATCGTAAATACTTTTTAACTTATTACTTTGTACATAGGTTTCATTCTGAGCAATTAACCTCTAGGGTTATCACTTTGGATTACTATACCAATAAAGTTTTCTGTTTTAATCTCTGAAACTGCTGGTTACTGAGCCTGAAGAAGCCAGTACATGACTGCTATTCTAGTTGAGTCTAGCTAGTAATTATGTTACCCGAATTATGTGGGGTCCAGGAGGAACCCACTTGTGTCTAGATATTAATATGGGGAATTTTAATTGGCTCAATATGGCAGCAAGTGGCTGGGTAACTATGGGTCCTTTTAACTTTTTTATACTAACTGACAAGACTCACAACCAGGAAATAAAATAAAATAGTTTTTATTGAAAAATAACCTTGGAAGCATTTACACCAATACTCAGACTTCAAGCAATTGCACAAGGCTATTGAAGAAAGTAGGAAGCATTGGGATAGAAGGATAGAGTTCAGGGTGATGGACTATACTATACCTGTCCAAAGAGCAGAGATTCATGTAGCAGAAGAACGTCAGATGGAGCTCTGAGGCTCACACAGAAGACAGCCAGAGTGATGGGATGCAGGAAACTGTGAACACTTTGACTGTTTTGGCATGATATTTATACCAAATATTTACCCTTAAGGTGTGTTATGAGTAGAATACAATGTTAGATGGAGTTTTCCACAGTTAGACAATGAAAACTCCTTCTATGTTAATGATTGCTAATGGGTAAGGCATTAAGACTGATGGGCATCAGGCACCCTTCTATTGTCGAGGAGAGGGGTGCGAAGGAAAACCTATTTGCAGAGTCAAGAGTGCTCTGGTCACTTGACTGAATTAATGACTGACTCATTTCCAGGTGTGTCCAGGAGAATTATCACATTCAACCCCAAGTAGCCATCCAGAGGGGGGGGTGTCCACATAATTGCTACCCGGGTGTGTATTTTTGGGAATTTAGAAAGACCTTGTCCTTAGGTTTTGAGCAAACCTTAGCTCAGTCCCTATTTGGGGGAAGTTTGGGACATTTAGTAAATTGATGAATTATTGGCCGGGCGGGGGTGTCAGGGCAGGTAGCAATTGGATCTAGGCCTAAGAAGTGGCAGCATACACATCAAGTGATGCCATACACATCAATTCAGGATTAAGTCTCCAACTGAATTCAGTGGGACATACTCTAAATACAGTAAGTGATCACAGAACTGTAATTTTAGCTATCCTCCTATTTTAGTTCCCCAAGCTTTTAGCACGGAGTGCTCTAAGTGCCCTTCACTAATGGATTATCAAATGAAGATGTGACTTTCTTACCACTGCCATTTGGTGAAGGTATTTTTAGCCCGTACAGGGTGTTGGACTCTGAAATTCATCCCTGAAATGTGTACAAGGGAAAGAAATGTGGGTAGGAGCTATATGGCAAAAACTGTGGATTTATATTTTCATAACGTAATGAACTTGCTTCCCTGTTTTCTTCAGTCCTCAGGTGACCTGCAAACATTCAGCCTTTGGTTCTGAAACAGGTTACCAAATGCCTCAGTCAGCATAGTCAATGTTTAGGAGAACATGGGATACATATGGCCTGTCAACTACCTGCAGCCCCAAAGCCTCCATTTGAAACATCTAGTGCCTTTAAATTTCTCCCAGTACCCCCCCATCTTAATTAGTAATGGGTTGGGTGTTGCCTAACAAGCTAAAGCTCAGTCTCAACAAAACAGTAAATATGATCAGTAGAAAAAATTATCATGGTTGAGAAGTAAGACTTGCTTTTGTTAGTATTTATTTCCCCCAGAAGAATACTGTTCTCATTTTGAAGTTGCTCCTGGATTGGAAGTTGCTGCTAGATGTTTGGGTGTTGCTGTGGCCAGGAGTGCCTTTACTCAGTTTTGACTGATGCACTGACTGTGTCTCCTCTTGAGATGACGTATGTAGCTAAAGCAATATATACCTCGGTTTCTTCCAGAAATGCTCTTATAAAGCAGGGGAAAATGAACCTTTGGTCCTACTCAATATATTTTGTTCTACAGTTTCCATCAGTTCCATCCAGCATGGCCCCCAAGTAGACGTTTATGGGAGTTCTACATCTGAACATCTGGATGGACCAAAGGCTCCCCATTCCTATTCTAAAGAAATAAAATACTGATAAAATGGCAACCCATGTTGATGGTGATCTACATGGACACCTGCTCCATGGTGAAGGAGACAGGAAAATATTCACTCTTCTATTTACATGAAGAAAAAATCCACTATGGGCTTATCTACATGTGCCAGGATACACTGGTTCCCCATCAGCATATCCTGCCTGTGGATCAAGCCCATTCCTTCCCTTCCTGAAATGGGAGGAAGTCCAGAAGGGCACACTGGTATGTCACTGCAGCCACCACCACTGCAGTCTCCCTCACTCTCCTGGAAGCTAGGAAGCAGGCCCACAACATGTGACCATGACCTCATGCATGTGGCCAACCTCGGTCACATGTTGCAGGACTCCTTCCTCCTGCAGAAGAGCAGTGGCAGACCAGCAGTTACAGCAGTGGGCCAGCCTGCTGGGATGGGCTCCTGTATTCATGCAGGGCCTGATCCATCTTTTGTTGGTGGGAATGGATTAAAACATTTTATCAGGTTCTATTCTGTCTTTCCCATCTTATCCCCATCTTTGCCCTGGGGAGTCATGAGGACTGCCCAGGGGCAGAACAGGACAAAAGCCCTGTGTCATCAGGACTGCAGGACTCTAAGATGGGGGCAAAATGGGGTGTACTGCCTATGTAAAGCCCTATGTGTGTGTATGTGCCTTCAAGACACCTGTTGACCTATGGCAACCCCATGAATATTGTGTGGTTTTCTTAGGCAAGGAGATGGTTTTGCCAATTCCATCCTATGAAATACTGTATAGCCAACAGCACCTGGTAGTCTCATTTAAAGAGGAACACAAATAAAATGACACACACTTTTTTTCTGATGCACAGACCAGTATGAGCTAATGAGCAGACTAGGGAAGGGATGGAGTGAGTAAAAACAGAAAAAGTCATTTTAGCAGCTTCATCTCTACCATCTATATTCAGAAAACAGCTTTATTTCTCTCCTCTACTGCATGAAAACTAATGGAGTGTCTGCTTTCGTGTGTATGTATACTGTTTTTTCTTTCTTTCTTCAGTGCTTGCATATGCTAGCCTGTTTTTCCACTGGGATATTTCTCCATGTGTATCAGTTTAATATCCAAAAATTTCATAATTAATGCCTGTTACAGTGCTGTTTATTGATTTTGTACTGGGTGGCAGATGAAACATATTAAAGATATGGAACTAAGCCATCGTTGATGACTTTACAATGTCTAGGAGGACACATTTTACTTAAAGACAGCAGTGGGCATAAGTCTTGGCAGTTGTGGTAGTAAAGATTTGGCCTATGGGAGCAAGGGAAAATGATTCCCCACTTGCTTTAAAACACTAAAGATGCACACTAAACAATGTGCTCTCCTTTTCTGCTTGTTTTACTTGTTCTGTGTCCTATAAATTAAAATATGAATATAAAGGGGCAAAACCTCCAGAGAGGTATGTGGTGTATGCATGCCATCCTAGCCAGGCTTTTAACCATCCTGAGCAATACTTTGGGGATTATGAAAATCTCTGCTAAGCCATTTTAGCAGCAGTGGTACATAGATACAGTGGTGATTAATCTTGCCTCAGGATCAAGAGTTATAGGTCTCCAGGAGATCAAATGGAGTTTATGAGGCAGCCTAGTTTTTTCTGTGCTTCTCCCCAACTCATTTCTCCCATTTTCTCAGAAATATAGGTGAAGGGAAAGCACACTGTGATCATTATAGAAGGAAAGGGGAGCAATGAATAGTGACTGAAAGGTTGGAAAGGAACAGTACAAACAGTTTAAGACTGGCAAAGTCTCATTCCCAAATGTCCAGCATTATCTCTTCATTCACTTCTTGGATTATTGTTGAGGATTTACTACAACACCACTTTTCCTACCAGCAACCCCTTGTTGATAGATGCATTGTCAGAACCTTCAACCTATGGGTAGGCTGAGAATGTAGATCTCTAGATGATCAGAAGTAGATCAGAAAGGATTTCTGACTCCTACCTTTCAGAAATAACAAAATATTCCCCGTTTCCCACCTGAGTTCATGTTGGTGAAATGAAGAAATCTTGCAAACAAAAGCAAAATAGAAAATGGTTTAACAGTTTGATTTGTTTAAACTGTTAACATAGCTTCTTCAACTCCATGTAATGCAGTTTAGCACATTCTAGATCATCCTTTGTATTTCTCAGTTGTAGTTAAAACATAACTGCTTTGCTGTCATGCATTCAGTATGGAATCTGGAATGTTATCCAAAATCTTGGTTCCAAATGCAGATTTATCTACTACTTTATATAAGTCATTCCAACATGGAACAATACAGATGGAGGTAAAGTTCATGGGTTCCATGCACATAACCAGAATCAGCTAGACAAGTTGAGTCAGTTTTAATTTCTAAGATCAAAGTAATCATCCCCCACAAAATGCTATGATCATGAGACATGGTGTGGTTTACCTAAGTCTCAATTTTCTTTCTCTGATAAAGAAATAAGTGTCTCCTTCTCTTCAGGCATTGTGAGAAATTGGTAAAGTCGCCCCTCTGTATTCTGTATCCATGGATTTGGAACCCATGGATTCCACCATCCACAGTTTGAAACTATTAAAAAAATAATTCCAAGGAGCAAACCTTGATTTTGCCATTTTGTATAAGGGACACCATTTTACTATGCCATCGTATATGATAGGACTTGAGCATCCATGGATTTTGGTATCCATGGGGGGTGTATCCTGGAACCAAACCACCATCAGATACGGAGGGCTCACTCTACTCCATGTGTAGCCCATAACTTTGGAGTTTTGATTCAGGTACTCTTTCCCTTTCACTGAAGGATTGGGGGAAAGGAAGGTTCTCCTGTCTCTCCTTCTCTACTTGGAATAGAAAGGATATTTGAAAATATTTAAAACCTGTTTTTTTTTGGGGGGGAACACTTTTTTTTCCCCCAAGAGTTAAGGAACTCTGACAAGAAGAATTTTGTCTAATGAGTATGTTTGCAGTTTGGGGCATATTCTGCACAAGATTCACATGTGTTTGTTTTGCACAAAAAGCATTTTATACACAGGAAATAATATTTCTGAATTGAAATCTTATGTGCAGAAAAATGATGTTTAATGTGCAGGAAATGCTGTAATCGAGCAGGTTATTCTGCATAAAATTTGCATATGGTTGATTTGCAAGGGAACAACATTTTCTCTTCAGGAAATAATATTTCTGTATTGAAATACTATTTTCTGCACACAAAATGCAAATAATTCCTTCGATAGAAAATGCTGTTTTCTATGCAAAACAAATGCTTGCATATTTATTTATTTATTTATTTACTGATCTTGCTGAGTATCTCCCAAATTGAAAATAGCCTTCAAAAATGGTGTGATTTTTGAAGATTTTTTTGTAGAAGGAAGAAATTTTCTAAAATCACTCATTGCTTCCTTTAAGAAGAAACCTAATGAAGAATTATGTCCCTGTTCTCTACCATAGAGCAACAATCTCAACCACATAGTCATATGAAAATATATATTCAGTCTGGAATGATCACAGATCTGTTTGTGGGCAAATATGTCACTTCATTTTAATGGACCTTTTCCATTTCACACATCCAAGTCTATTCTATTGCAGTTCCTTGTCAACTTGTTTTTGTTCTAGATTTTACTACAAGATGCTGAACCAATTTTGCCCAGCTTCTTTAAAGTTTAGACTAAAATCAAGCATGGATGCTTCATCCTGTAGGTGTGGGAGCCACCAGCTAGGGTAGTGAATCTCATTTTTATTATTATTATTATTCACAATAGATATTGAGAACAATGGGATGGTGCTATGTCCCACTGCTTTGGGACAATAAGGATATTATTTTCCATTGACATGATGGGAAACTGCACATCTTTTCCACAAAGGTTGTGCATCTTGCCTAGTTTTCTGCAAACTGTGAAGCTTTCAGCATAGAAATAGAAAATTGTACAGCTTTGGCACAGAATGCAGTTCCCCTCCAATGGTGAAGCTGTATGGATGGGGGAACTATTTTACAGATGGACCAGGCTTGAGGCCTGTAATCCAGTGAGTGTTGAATGTGCTGCTCATGTGAGCACAGGGGGTGGGGACAGAGGCTTTATAGACTCCTGCTGCACCCTGCCACTTCCTCTATTGATTGACCCACCCTCCCACCACTAACATAGTATACTGTATTGTTCCCCTAATATGGTTTCAAAAATTACATGAAATTCATTGATACCTATGATATGCAATTGGTTTAATTGCTCTTTAATATTATAACACATAATAATTGGACCTGTTTTGTTTGTTTAAAAACAAAAAACCTGAAACCATACATGGGTTGCCTTGCACCCAAGTTCTGGGAGAAATGTAGGATAATAATCTAAAATATTTATTTTTTTTAAAAAAAATGTGCTGAATAAAGTGTGAAGAAGTACTTTCCTTATGCATTTGCCTAAATCTACAGGCAATCAGTTTCATTGGCTGATGTGGGAGCAATATCAATTAGACACAACCTCAGGAGCGGTATGTTTTGATATCTGTTTATACTACAAAGAGCAGGTTCATTCAATTAAAACAAAGGAATGTGATTCTCTGGGTTGGTGAGAGGAGGGATCCATAACATCTGAGGTAGTTCCCTCCCTTGCCCAGAGAGAGGCAGGAAGTTGAATCTTGGTTTCATGAGTATGTGAAGAACCACCAAGGCTCCTTCCCTTTCTGCTCTCCATGAGGCCAGTTTGACTTCCTGCCTCGCCCCGAGCAGAGCTCCAGAGGCTCTCCTTCACCTTCATCCTTCTTACTACTATTCATTCTCATCTTTCCAACTCCAACTTTCATTCTCAACCTCATCTCCATCCTTGCTCCTGTATCACCCTTCCTCATCATAAAAAAACTCATTTATGTTTTCCTACCTTTCCTTTGTTCCCGTGCCTATCCTCCACATGGTCTTGACCCCTCCTCCTCCACATTTAACCCAACCTTCCCCTTGGGAGATCATGGCTCAGGGAGACAGGAGAGAAATAGGAAAGCAAGGGGACAAAAGGCAAAAGAAAGCCGCCAATATACATGTGGCAGGAAAACAACCAACCAATGGCTGCTCCAGGAGTGCAGCACAGGGGTCTGCTCAAGCGGTGGGAAACTCCACAGCCCAAAGCTGCCTTGGGAAAGCATAAGAGGCAACAAGCCAGACATTGGAGGAAACAGCACCCCAGAGCCACTCTTGGGAGTGAGACATGGGCTCCCAGCTGCTCAAGTGGAAAACCACCAGCCCAGAACCCCTCAGGGAGCATGTCATGGGCAGGGGGAAAGTTACACTCTCTGCAGGTCCCAGAGGAACACCCACTGACCAGCTGCCACAACAACGCCCCCATCAGGCAATCAGGGAGCGAACCGCATGCTCGGGCAAAATACATGTTGGAGCAGGTGACCCATTTCAGGAGGGAAGGAGTGGGGGACACAGTGGGGGGATTCTAAGAAGGGTAACAGAGGCCAATCCCATTTGTGTTCCCCTAGTCCCCCAGCCTGATCAGGAACAGCCGCGCCAAACCACACAAGAGAGCACGAGTCACCCCCTCCTTACCATCAAATGTGGGAGGGAATTGGAAGGGGAGGATGCATGCTCAGCAAGCCAGAGCAAAACTGCCATCAGCCAGAGCCACAGGCTGGGAAGGGACCAAGCCATCTGGGTGGTGCTCCAGCTGCTTGCCCAAGTGCTTATCCCAGACCCTGCAGACTCCCTAGAGATCAGGTGGGCGCAAGCAAGCACCTCAAGGCAAATGATCCAGCGACAAGCTTCACGGTTGCAGGTTTTGGCACATGGAGAGTCAGTACTGTCTTGGAGGGAGGGAGGAGAAATGTACCTGTCTTGGAGGGAGGGAGGAGAAATGTGCCTGCACACAGATCAAAGGGAGGGGGAGCAAGAGGCAGAGTGGGCAGAGCTGGACTACACAAAGTCACACAACCATTGCACAGTCCAAGCATCCAAAGGGGCCACAATCTGAAAGACCACAAGATCTCATTGGCCACCCACACTTGGTCGGTCTTCAGAGGCCCGCTAGTGCTATCTACAGGCCACCTGGAGAAGAGAAAGGCAGTCTCTTCCCCACACTCATCTGATGGGTCAGGTTGCAACTTGGCAGATGAGCGAGACCTGGAAGAAATTGTCACAGACACTTGCCTCCCAGAGGAGGATGTGGAGCAATAGCACACAAAGAAAGAAGTAGGGGAATGATCAGATTCAGATTCGATTGAAGCTGAACCTTCATATAGACTGTTCTACATGGAGGACATTGCACCATTACTGGCCAAGGTGACTACATTAGGCCTCCCCACTACTGTGGCCCAACAAGACCAGAAGGAGCAATTGCCACAAGAGCTGAGTGAAAGAGCTGCCACAGTGCTTCCTCATAGCCACATTCTTTCAGGGTCTCACATTCTCCTAGGGTCCAGAAAAAGGATCTACCATTCCCATCTCTCTTTGATCAGTTAATTAAGGAGTAATGGGAGAAGCCCATGCAGGAGGAAAAGCAGCACAATGATAGCACAGACATTCTACTCCACATGCAAACAGGTTCTGGATACCCTTAAGGTCCCCACAGTTGACCAGCCAGTGGTGTCACTCGTCTCTAATTTGCTCGCACCCAAGGAGGGCGAGGGATCCCTCAAGGACCCAGATGAAAAGAGAGCAGATGGAGCCCTCACAAAGTGCATGAGGCCTCAGCCCTGGGCACATGTGCTTTGGTGGCAACCTCCATCTTTGCAAGAGCTGCCCTCCTCTGGGTGGAGGACGTCATCCACAGAGAGCAATTAGGTACCCAGATCCTCCTTAGGACCTTGTTAAAGATCTACAGAATGCTTCAGTTTATAGCCGATACCTCTCAGGTTTCTACAGCATTCACAGCTTGGTTCATAGGTGCAGAAGCAGAAGCTCATCACTCCATTTGGATTAAGCATGGGGAGGTAGACATGCATTCTAGAGCAAACTTGTCCACTGCACTGTTTAAAGGAGCTAAACTCTTTGGAGACAGAGCACTGAAGGATATCTTGGTGGAAACCAAGGACAAGGAGTGGGCGATGCCCACCATGGGTAAGAAGGGAGACTGGAAAGGGACCAAGCATCCTTTTCAGCCCTCCACATCCTTTTGTTCCACAAGGGGTTTCAGCAAAAAGAGACTTTCACTCCTTTCTCCACCTGGGAAAGATCTAGCTACATCATCAGGCAAGCGTCAGCTGCCCAAACCCCAGGAAACCACAGGGGCAAGCACCAAAGCCAGAGAGGAGGTGCCATGCAATGTTTCTGACTTCAGGAACCCACCAGTAGGGGGCAGGATGGCCCTGTTCCAGGAAGCATGGTTGAACTCTACGTCAGACAGATGGGTCCTGTCAACAGTAGCACAGGAATACCACATAGAGTTCAACACAAGACCCAGGAATAGATTTCTACCTGCACCCGTACCCAAGAATCCATAGATAGAAAGTTCGAGGCCATACAGCACCTTGAGAGAATCAGGGCAACAGAGGAGGCCCCTCTCCAACAGCGATTCTTTGGGGTCTACTCCTTCTTCACAGTTCCAAAGAAAGGAGGGGTCTCCAGATCCATCCTGGATTTAAAGTACATGAACTCTTTTAGTATCTACAAAATATTCCAGATGGAGACCCTCTCTTCCATCAGAGAAGCCCTTCCGAAAGGTGACTTCCTCGCCTTGCTGAACTTAGCAGAAGCATATCTGCACATAAAGATTGAAAAGGAGAGCAGACAATTCCTCAGATTCGTCTTTGGAGAATGACATTTTCAGTTCAGGGCCCTACCCTTCAGGCTAGTCTCAGCCCCAAGGCTATTCACCAAGGTCCTGGTAGCACTGATAGCTCTCCTGGGGACTCAGGGTATCCACCTTTACCTGGATGATGTATTGCTGAGTGCCTTGTCATTCTGAAAGGCCCAAAAGGATTTAGAGACAACGAATCTCTGCCTACAAAGACACAGATTTATAATAAACTTCAACAAGAGCCATCTGGTTCCAGCTCAAGCCATTTCTCACCTGGGCAACTGGATAGCCACAAGAAGAGAAATTATCTTTCTCTCAGAAGAGAGACAACACATCATCAGGAAGGAAGCACAGAGAGCACATGGTCAAACCCTAGCTCCTCTGATTACATTAGCCAGACTTCTTGGCCTCATGATCTTGGCAATCCAGGTAGTCCCATGGGCACGTTTCCACTCCAAATCCCTACAGGGATTCCTGAAGGACTTCCAGCAACTAATAGCCCTGTGCAAGTGTCTGCTGCTCTGAACCCCAGCTACAGTCAAGGCATCCCTGGAGTGGTGGACGACCAAGGAAAATATTGCAAAAGGCTTTCCCTTTACCCAGAAGAACCCCATAACTGTCACCTCTGACATGAGCCTATGAGGATGGAGCTACTGAACAAGTTCAGAACCATGGAGGTGAACATATTTGACTCAGAAAACAATGTCAAGCTGCCCAGGTTCTTCACTAGGTTCCACTGCCAGAGAGCAGAGGGCATTGATACGATGAGGAGTCCTTGGCTGAGAGGACTCCTATACCTTTTTCCCCTGCTTCCTCAAATTGGGAAGATCTTCAGAAAGGTCAGGGAAGAGAAAGTACGAGCAGTCCTCATAGTCCTACATTGGCCACGGAGGCCTTGGTTCTTAGACATCATGGAGCTGCAGAGACAGAACTGTGGCGCCTACCACAGAGGGTAGACCTCCTAATCCAGGGACCTCTCCATCACCTGAAGATGGCATGGCTTCAACTAGCCACCTGGAGATTGAATGGAGGGCCCTGAGAGAATGCAGCCATGAGAGGCAGTGAAAGCAATGCTGCTTTCGTCACACAATCAACTGCACACATATACAAGGCTACATAGCAGGCCTTCAGGCATTGGTGTTGGAACACCTCCATTCCCCAAGAAGGGTCAGCTCTAAAGAACATTCTAGCATTCCTGCAAAGTGGATTGAAGCTAGGGCTCAGGCCCAACACCCTAAAGAGACAAGCCGTTGCCCTTTCCTCAATACTGCCACTTCCTTACAGAGGAACTCTTCCATCACACCCACATGTGAGGACATTCATTAGAGGAGCAATGATCATATCCCCACCAGTGAGGCACTGATTTCCATCCTGATGTCTTCCGTTGGTCCTTAAACAATTCATGCAACCACCGTTCGAGCCTCTACAGATGATTCTGCTGAGAACTCTTACCCTGAAAGTGACTTTCGTAGTCACCATCACCTCAGCAACAAGGGTGTCAGAGCTAGCAGTACTCTCTGTCAGAGAACATGTATGTACATCCAATGAGGACTATGTTGCTTTGTGTTCAGATCTGTCCTTCACACCTAAGATAGTATCCAGCTTCCACCTCTCCCAGGAGCTGATCTTACCCTCCTTCTGTCCAAGTCCCACACATCCAACGGAGAATTTGTGGCACAAGCTGGATGTGTGCAGAGCACTCAAAATATATATCAAGAGAACACGGCCCTTCAGGTATTGAGACTCACTCTTCATGTCCTTCAACCTGACATCCATGGGAGCACGGGCCTCAAGACAACCATTGCCTCATGGATAAAGGTGTGTATCCTGATGGCCTACAACCTGGCCAAGGCACCCAGGCCTACCAGGGTAACAGCACACTCCACTAGGTAGGCAGCCACCTCTGTATTTTTTTCCCCTCCAACACCCCCATATCAAAAATATGCCAGGAGGCCACACTTGGAGCACACCCTCCTCCTTCATTCAACATTATAAGGTGGACAAATTCAGGCCAACAGATGCCACTTTTGGCAGGAGAGTCCTCCAGGAGGTCATAAAGGACTAGTAATCTGAATCTCAGTCACATCCTCCCTAAGTAGATCTTTAAAAGGCTTGTCCATGTCCCAGATGTTATGGATTCCTCCTCTCTCCAACCCCAGAATGCACCTTCATGATAAGTAACCAATGTGGCAATTTATGTCACTGCATGCAACATTTTTCACTCACAACTCATCATGGGATACTGTAGTAGTAGACACTCCAGTAACTAAACACATGCATATTGATTGAAGCTGAATACAGCCATGTTTAGAAGTAACTAGGTATAACTAGCTAATTGTCACAATTCTTTTTGATTTGTTTTCCTTTTTTGGCAATCACTAACACATAACTCTAGCAAGTCATATTATGCTTGTAACATAACAAGGGTTAGATTCACTACTTTGGGGTGTAATTGTAACTCTCTAGTTACAGGGTTCGACTACACTGAATGATGGAAAAGGAATGTCATACGGTTCAAACCCTAGCTTATGTTGCTTTTTGTATTCTCTTGTACATAATAACTATTATTACTCTTGTAAGTACTATAAGTAATACAAGTTGGAGGTGGTTTGTATCACATGCCAGTAGCTTGTAACATTCAGATTTTTCTTTTCAGTAACTGAGAAGTAATCTAAAAAGCATTATAATTTTCTTCTACACTCAGGGGAAAATGCAAAAAAAAAAAAAAGCCACTCCACTTTCACAGACTGCAGGTAGTGCTGGAAAAATGAAAGAACATTATTTGTTCAACACTAGTTTCAAGTAAACCTTGTTAAAAGGTTGAATCTAAATCTGGCTATTTATACTACCCTCAAAAAGCAGAATAATTAATTTTAACACAATCAATGTAAGACTGCATTTAAAGTTCAGACAATTGATAGTCTATACCAATTTTTAGGTCCTGTCCAAATGGTGAAAATAATCCAAATGGAAATCACACGGAAGATGATCTGTCCAAAGAAACATTCACATCAATATGTCTCATTCAGAATGGGGGCAGCCAAATCCACCATAAAAGCTATGAAGGGAAGCCTTCAGAGCTTTAGTCAGAGTCTTTAAAAAGCTCCATAGGGGATATGAAAATGCGCTTGTTAGGATAGTCACATTCACATTGCTGCAATGAGGCAGAGTAAGCTGATTGGTCAGACGAGCATGGCGGCAGGGTTAGCAAACAGGGAAAGTGCCTGTTGCTGCCCTATTGGATTTTTGGCTAAGTGAGAGATCAGTAAGTTGATAAAATGATGATCTTTCCCTCTCTTTTATTCTTTATTCCTTTTTTAAAATACAAAGTATCTCATGTGCACACCATAGTAAAATGTTATTTTTAAAAATTCAGCAGTGGCAGATTACTCTCTCTCTCTCTGGCTTTTCTTTGCAAATGAAGATTCAGGAAGGTCTCATCCCGCGCTTTCTGCAAGCACGCTGATAACTAAAAAGGCCAATCCAAGATAAACAAGTCCGGTTGCAGAAAGCACAGCAGAAGATCTAGGGGCAGAATGAGGCAAAAACCATGTGTCATCAGGACTACAGGGCTCTGTAATGGGGCCAAACTAGGGTACTTAGCCAATGTAAGTTTCCAATTAAACTCATTCTCAAGCACAAGATTATAGACTGCATGATTTACTCGTAGGTGTTCATGTATCCCATTGTACCTAATAATGTAGGCAGAGACAACAAATCAATTGCTGGTTTCCATTTTTGAAAACACATAGGTTGGCTGCAACTCAGATCTGTCTGAAAAGTTATTTAGTAAACTCTTTTTTTTGTTTCTGAAATTATACAGAACATCACTATAAATTGTTGCTGCTTCCTGACCTTTTTTAAATCATAAAAACCCAGAGACTGAGAATAGGTTTTTTGGATCAGGATAGATGTGTATGTATGGAAATCAAGTCTGAACATAAGTGCTGTGAAGTTCCACTGGGAAGTATTATTGTCATAGAGGTATTTTAATTGTTCATTGATTAGGTCCCATTAATTTGTAAAGGCTCAGATTCAACAGTTAATGCAGTTGATGTACTTATTGTTCACTTGGTTTAAGTGTTAGTCATTAAGTAAATTAGAAACTGAATTGACTTTTGATGGCACATAATTGGTTTATCTAAATGACTGGAAAAATTGGGGAAAAGGTAAATGTTTTGGAACAATCTTGGCACTACAATAAAAGATAATTAGGTCTAGGGAGCAGTTTTTCTGGATTGTTTTTGAAAACCTACCCCTTCTTTAATATTCTTTTTTTTTAATGGAATATACATTTTAGTAGCTTAAAATAGACAAACTTTCAGTCTCACAACTGATAAGTTCCAACTCTGATCCCAAAGCTGTAATCATTGTTGTCCTTAGCCTGAAGTCATAATTTGAAGAAATGATAAGCTTGCAGGAAGGTAGGGTTTGCTGATTATAAATAAGATAATATAGCTTAGATGTTCCTGATCTGGTACAGGTATACCAGCTACTTTCCCCACATATTCTTCCTCATGTGCCTTAGGGGTAAGAGTATAGTTTAGTGTGCATGGCTTGCCTGCAAAGGAAACTACAAAGGTAACTACAATTCACAATATCTTCAGGTAGGGCTTGGAAAGAAGACCCTATCTGAAATCATAAAGAGCAGCAGTCACTCAGTGTAGGGAAAGATGAGCTAGATGTGTCCATAGTCAGACTGTATACAGCCCCAGTTCTTGATATCCCATTTGCCTTCAGAAACTCCAGTTAGGCATTAGAGTGGGCTCTTGGTATCCAGTGGGGTTGGGTTACAGGACCTCCCTATACCCAAATTCATGGACACTTAAGTCCCATTATGAGGTTTATGCTTACTAGTGAATGAATCTTTGGGTTGGCAGAGTGAAAAATTAGTAATGGAATCAACTCCACATTATATTTTGGTGGTAAAATTCCTTTTCAAACATACAGTTTTAATTTGTTTGAATGTTTATTTGCCACCAACTATCTCACCTTTTTTCTCTAGTGGCATGTGAACATAGCTGGAAAATTTAATAATAGAATTAAACTTGAAATACCCTAGGGCCATCAAAGTTATTATGGGGGATTTCAATGCTAGGGTGGGGTCTTCCCTACAGGAGTTTGTTCAAAAGGGGATTGTGCTGGCCACTTACCTCCAAAATGAATAATCATGGTACTCTCATGACCGGATAAGAAACCAAGCAGGTTCCTGGTTTATTTCGCTGGTGTATAATTGTAATCTTCAGTTATTGGGGGACAGAGCTGATAGCTACGTTTATACATTTACATTTCATTACAGATTTTCCAGCAGCGCTTTGGACTACATTTGTGTCTCATCTAGAAACAGATTTATTTTCAGATGTTGAAGTTCTTGTGAGGGAGGACAGTGATCACCAACCTGTAACCATCAGTTTTCTAGGTCACTCAGATCTTAGACCCAGTAGCCCTGGAATAGAAAATTTGCTGGGGAACTTGGAAGATGGGCAGGTCAGGAGGCTCAAAGTGAGCAAGGTTGACACTGAATCACTCACCAAGTTTTTAACCTCTGAGCAGATCAGGTCAGATTATAGATCCATAACATTAGGCTGTATAGATAGGAACAAACCCCTCCTTGGCTTTAACAATCTTTGTTGTTCATTGAGAAATTTCTAATTGATGAGGCCCCACATAGAAAATCCCAGTTTTCTGGACCTACTTGGTTTGATTTTGATTGTCTTAGAGCTACGAGATGCTTCAGATCTGCCATGCGACAGACTCTATACCAGCCTTCATCAGCCAATCACTCAAGGATGCTAATTCTCAGATGTAATTATTTAAAAAAAATGTCTACGAAGAAGGCCAATTATACAGCCAGGCTTTGGGCGGACTCACAGAGCTGCAGAAGGACTGCTCGAATGTGTGCATTGTGGGCTGTCTGCTTGAGAGAGTAGATGAGAAAATAGTAGTCCACATAGTCCCTGAAAACATCATTTACAAAGTGTTGGAACACGGCAGGAGTGTTGCATAGTCCAAAGGGCATGACCGTGTACTCATAATGGCCATGCCATGTGAGGAAGGGAGTCTTCCACTTGTCCCCAGGCAAAATTCTCACCAGAGTGCATGCCACATGAAGGTCCAGTTTGGTAAGAACCTTGGTGTGCCAGAGCCCTTCTAACAGTTCCAGTATCAGAGGCAGAGGGTACCAGTTGCAAATCGTGATCCGGTTGAGGGCTTGGTAGTCATTACATAAGCCCAATTAACCACACTTTTTATACACAAAGAGCACATGTGCACCTGCAAGACACTTGGACAGCCAAATAAACCCCTTTTCAGTTTTTTTTCCCTAAAAAGTCCCACAAAGCCTTCAGGCTCAGAAAAGGAATACAGGCACCCGACTGTTACCCAGGTACCAAATTGATGGCACAATCACAGACTCAATATGGCGGGAGTATGATCACTTCCTTTTAGTCAAAAACATCTGCAAAATCCTGTATTTAGCTGCTAGTTCTACAGGTATTCTACAAAGTCTTATGTTGAAGCTGCCTGAATCCGCTCCGGCCATGATGCTCTTGGCAGTAGGCAGAAGCAAAGAGCACTTCCCACTGTGTCCAGGAGATGTGAGGGTCATGCTGCATCAGCCAAGGCATTCCTACCACCAATGGAAAATGTGGTACTGTGGTACTGTGGCCATGTAGAACTTGAGCTGCTCTACATGGCCTTGGATTTCCAGGGTCAGAATCGAGATTTGGTGAGACACGGGGCCAGATGTCAGGAGATGTCCATCAATTGTCACCACTGGCCAAGGTTCTGCCAGCAGCTGCAGTGGAATCCAGTGTTGTTTCATGAAGCCAAGGTCTATGAAATTGCTTGAAGCCCCAGAGTCAATCATGGCTCCCACGGGCAGCAGCTGGGAGTCTTCAACCGTAATGGTAGCAGCAACCAACAAGGTGTCCTTCCTGGGTTCCGAAGGGAGTAGGGATAGGTTTCCCTCATGCTCTCCCAGACTTCTGAATCTTTCTAAGCCTGGGAGTATGACATCACTTTACATATTTAAATATGGCTATCATATCACCCCTTAACCATATTTTTTCCAGGCTAAACTTACCCAGCTCCCTAAATCTTTTCTCATAAGGCATGGTTTCCAGACCTTTCACCATTTTAGTTGCCCTCCTCAGGACACGCTCCAATTTGTCAATATCCTTGTTGAATTGTGGTACCCAGAACTGGACACAGTATTCTAGGTGAGGCCTGACTAGGCAGAATAGAGTGGCACTATTATTTCCCTTGATCTAGACACTATACTTCTATTGATGCAGACCAAAATCACATTGGCCTTTTCAGCTGCCGCATCACACTGTTGACTCATGTTCAACTTGTGGTCTACTAGGACTCCTAGATTCCTTTCACACATAGTCTCGTTCAGTCTGGTCTCCCTCATCCTGTATGTACGCATTTCGTTTTTCCACCCTAATTCAGTTTCAGTTTCTGAATTCAGTTTCTCCGTACTGAATTTCATTTTGTTAGCTTTGGCCCAGCTCTCCAGTCTATCCAGGTCATTTTGAATTTTGATCCTGTCCTCTAGGGTATTAGCTACTCCTCCTAATTTGGTGTCATCTGCAAATTTGATAAGTATGCCCTCTATTCTCTCATCCAAGTCATTGATAAAGATGTTGAATAGCACTGGGACCAGGACAGAACCCTGTGGCACCCCACTGGTCACATCTTTCCAAGACGAAAAGGAGCCACTGCTGAGCACCCTTTGGGTTCGGCCGGTCAACCAATTACAAATCCATTTAAAAGTTAACGTGTCTAGCCCACCTTTTACAAGCTTGTTTGCAAGAATGTCATGGGGAACCTTGTCAAAGGCCTTACTGAAATCAAGGTATACGATATCCACAGTGTTCCCTTCATCTACCAAGCTGGTAATTTTATATATAAAAAAAGAGATCAGATTAGTCTGGCATGACTTGTTTCTCTGAAACCCATGTTGATTTTTTGTGATTATGGCATTGCCTAGTAAATGTTCACAGGCTCTCTGTTTAATGATCTGCTCTAGAATCTTCCCTGGTATTGATGTCAGACTAACTGGACAATAACTGTTGAGATCCTCTTTTTCCCCCTTTTTGAAGATGGGGACAACATTTGCCCTCCTCCAGTCTCTTGGAATTCTCCTGTTCTCCAGGAGTTCTCAAAGATTATTGCCAATGTCTCTGAGATTACATTTGCCAGCTCCGTTAATACCGTTTGATGTAGTTCATCTGGTCCTGGAGATTTAAATTCATTTAGATTAAGAAGGTATTCCTGTACTACCTCTTTACTTATTCAGTGCTGGATTTCCCCTATTGTGTCCTCTGTTCCCTTATCCTCAGGTTGATCATCCTTTTCCTTTTCTGAAAACACTGAGGCAAAGTAGGTGTTGAGTAATTCTGCCTTTTCTCTGTCCCCTGTTAGCATTTTGCCATCTTCTCCACGTACTGGCTCTACCATTTCCTTCTTCTTCCTTTTGCTGCAGACATACCCCCCCAAAAACCCTTTTTATTGTTCTTAACCTCTCTAGCGAGCCTGAGCTCATTCTGCACTTTAGCTTTTCTAACTTTACTTCTACATGTGTACACTACTTGTTTGAATTCTTCATTGGTGATTTCTCCCTTTTTCCATTTCCTATATATGTTCCGTTTAAAAACTAGTGCCGTTTAAAGTTCTTTTGTCATCCATCCTGGTTTCTTGAGACACCTCCCATTTTTCTTCCTCATTGGCACTGTTTGAAATTGTGCCTTCAGTATCTCCCTTTTGAGAAAGTCCTATCTGTCTTGAAGTCCCTTCTCTTCTAGTATTCCTGACCATGGGGTCACCCTCAGTATTTCCCTGAGTTTATTGAAATCAGCTCTCCTAAAGTCTAGAATGTGTGCCTGACTATGCCTGGCTTCTCCTTTCCATTGTATAACAAACTCCAGGAGAACATGATCACTCCTACCTAAAGATCTTTGCACCCCATTAACCAGGTCATCCCTGTTGGTTAGGATCAGATCTAAAATAGCTGACCCCCTTGTTGCCTCTTCCACCTTTTGGACCATGAAATTGTCTTCCAGGCAAGTAAGAAATGTGCTAGACCTTGAAGTTTTGGTTGAGTTAGATTGCCAGAAAATATCAGGATAGTTGAAGTCACCCATCACTACTACATCTCTCCTTTCTATGTGTGTGGGTAGTCTGTTCTAGAAAGGCATCATCCAATTCCTCCATCTGACCTGGAGGTCTGTAGTAGAGTCCCACAATAACATCCTTGTTGTTTCCCTCCCCTTTAATTTTTATCCAGACGCTCTCCACCTGGCTTCCAGTACTGATGTCATGGATCTCTTCACTGGTATAAATATCCCTGACATATAATGCTATTTCTCCCCCTTTCCTGTTTGGCCTGTTTCCCTTATAAAGGTTATACCCCTCTATTCCTACATTCCAATCATGAGAATCATCCCACCATGTTTCAGTAATGCCTATTATATCATATTTGATTTGTTGTGCTAGGAGTTCAAGTTCATCTTGCTTATTTCCCATGCTCTGCACATTAGTATAGAGACATCTAAGACCATGTTTTCCCTTTACTTGCTGCCTATGCAAGTTTTTTTCCTCCCACTGTTGGGTCCTTGCACTGCTTGCCTTGTTCCCTCTATGACAGTTTGACTATTTTCTCCAGCCCTTTTGCCTTCCAGAATACTGTCTCCCTCCCTCATATGACTCAGTTTAAAGCCCTCCTGATCAAATTCTTGAGACTTTTGGCAAAAATGTTTCTGCCAACTCTCATGAGATGCACCACATACCTTGCCAGAAGTCCCCCCTGATGGAACTGCAGCCCATGATTGAAGAATCCAAATCATTCTCAGCGACACCATCTACGCAGCCAGTTGTTTACATTGGCTATTTTCCTCTCCCTTCCTGGACCATGCCCTTCAACTGGCAGAAGAGATGATATAACAACCTTTGCATCCATTTCTTTCATCTTCCTCCCAAGAGCCTCATAACCTCTCCTGATCTTCGGAAAGCTGTGCCTTGCAGTATCATTTGTTCCCACATGGACCAAAAGGAAGGGGAAATTATCAGTAGGCTTGACCAGTCTTGTCAGCCTCTCCGTCACATCACAGATTTTGCCCCAGTGAGACAACACACCTCCCATGACATCTTTTCAGGCCCACAAATGACTGCTTCTGTACCCCTCAGCAAGAAGCCCACCACCACCACCAGATGCCTCTGCCGAGGCTTAGCAGTAGCTGTTCCTTGCAGTGGTGCTCTCAGGGTCCCCACCTCTGCCCCTGAAGTCTGTCCATGCTGTTCTTCCTTATTGTCCTTGATAAGGGCGAGAGCTTCGAATTGATTCTGTAGCCGTAAGCTGCCAGAACAATCTCTGGTTTTTCTACTTCTGTGTGTAAGCTGCTCGAAGAATCCCTGGATTTTCTTGTTCTGTGTGTGACATTCCTCCAGCTTTTTACCTCCTGTGCATGTGAAGTGACACTCTCCTCCCCAGCCATTTCCTCTGTGCAGTCCCCGTCCAAGACTGTTCATTCTGTTCTGTCCAGGAAAACATCTTGCTCACGAATATGGAGAAGTGTAGCTACCCAGGTCTCCAGCTGCTGGACTTTCTCCTCCAAGAGGCCTACCAACTTGTACTTGGTGCATGTGAAGTTCCCCACATCTGTAGACAAGAAGACAAACATCCCAGAAGTGTTGCAGGTGACTGCAGCTGTTCCTTCATTTTCCATGCTGAAAAGTCTTAGATAATCAGTGCTGCTTATGCTGTACTTTTGCTTGGTTGATAAAATTCCTGTGGAAGCTATTATATAGAGCTAGGGTCCCAGCTCCATCCCCTAGTGACTCACAGATGTGACTCACAGAAGCTCCACCCCTCAGCAACAGGCACACTCTCCCCAGAGTTTTAAAAAATTCAAGCTCACAGAAGCTCCACCCCCTCTGCAACAAGCACATTCTCATAAGAGTTAAAAAATTCAAGCTCACCCACTCAAAATGGCTGCCCATAAGCTAATCTCCTTCTTCTCCCTGATAGGAAACTGGCCTGGAAAGCCTCTGGAAGGAGTTATATAGAGCTAGGCTCCCAGCTCCACCCCTAGTGACTCACAGGTGTGACTCACAGAAGCTCTACCCCCTCGGCAACACTCTCCCAAGAGTTTTAAAAAAATCAAACTCACAGAAGCTCCACCCCCTCAGCAACAAGCACACTCTCGCAAGAGTGTTTTTTTTAATTCAAACTCACAGAAGCTCCACCCCCTCAGTAACAAGCACACTCTCGCAAGAGAGTGCACTCCTGCACTCTTTTCCGGCCACCAAGAGGTGGGACTAAGCACATCCTAGTTGCATGGGTTCTTCTGTAGAGCTAGTGGAGAGAACTGCAGAAGTAACTAGAGGTGTCACAGGAACTGGTCCCACCAGTCACAGGGCAGCTCCCTGTCTGTGAGCTGTCAGCTGAGCATCAATTCTGGTGGTCTCTTCAATCAGCAAGGCAAGAGAGGCAAGGAGTGCAGAGTGGGCCAGCTCAGCCAACACCAGGTCTGAGAGCCCAAAACGATGCTGCAACTGTAGAGCACTATCGTTCCAAGTCAAGTTTTGGACTATGAACAGGAAAGCAGTGGTATACTCTGCCACTAATCCTTTCCCCACCTCAGAGTCTGCATGCAATGTTCTGCAGTTTCTAACTTCACAGGATCCCCCCAAGTGACTGTCATCTCCTGTACAAAAGTGTCCATGTTATTCAGGAGAGGACTGTCCTGGGTCAAGTAAGGAGTAGCCCATTTGGTAGCAGGCCTTGCAAGCCGGCTCACCAGAAAGGCTACTTTTTGAGTATCAGTAGGAAAGTCCTCTGGCCTGAGTTTAAAATGTAGCTTACAGCTTGCCAGAAAGCTGTCCAGTGTATCTTTGTCCACAAAATTTTTTTCTGGCATAAGAGCAAAACATTTGTTCCAACAGACAGGTGGTGGAGCAGGCCCTTGATTAACTTGGGCTTGCAAAGCAGCCACAGCCTACATCAGCTGAGTTATTTGATTGAGAAGCATCTGGTTTTGCACTTGAAGCTCCTCCGTGGTTTCTTTGCTGTCTTAAAGTAGGTCAGAAATCAATCTGTCCAAGAAAGCAGCCAGTAACCAGCAATTGATAGACAGTTTGGTAGTTTGACCAAGATAAAGCTCAAAGGAATGGAAAAGCAGCTAACTCTCCATGATAGCAAAGTCAATTAAGTGGAGTCAGATAAGTTTTGAAACAAGCAAGGGTCAGTTTCTCGTGCAGCAGCAAAGCCAGCAGGAAGGCACACAGAGAAGAGTCCAGAATACAATCCAAGGGTCAAAGCTTACAGAAGGCAGTTTAGATGAGAAGTAGGTCTGTGGATCCACAGAGTCAGGCAACAGTGAAGTCAGGAATAGTCCAAGGTCTAAACACAAATCAAGGCAACACGAGTCAAGGCAACAGAAATCAAGGCAATGAAGTTAGCAGGAAGCTTTCTCTTGGAATACAAGGAGTTTGAATAAAAAGACAAACATATAAATTATGTGTTTCTGCAGATGATCTTGTTATCTCTTTATCTCCTTGTATTTTTTTATCTACTCTTATCTTCCTGCATAATATCTCTAAAATTATTATGAATAATAATGGGGAGAGGGGAAATCCTTGTCCCACTCCCTTCTCGATTTTAATTAAATGAGTTTTTTCTCCATTTATTATAATTTGAACTGTTTGATGTTCGGAAATTGCTTTAATCCAGTTCACAGAATTACTGCCAATGTCCAATCTTTCTAAGGTCTCCACACAAAATACTGTTAAAAGCTTTTTCTGCATCTATGAAAATAAGTGTTTGTTTTTTCTCAGGATGTTTATCAAAATATTCAATCAGATTCAATACTGTTCTGGTATTGCTTCTTAAATATCTTTTTGGTAAGAAACCCATTTCATCATCATGAATCGATTCAATCAAAAAAATTTCAATCTTTCCACCAGGATTGATGTGAGTATTTTATAATCAATGTTTAGAAGTGAAATCGTCCTATACAGTCATCCCTTCACATTCTCAGGGGTTAGGTTCAGAAGACCCCTTCAGAGGCCCCGTTGCCAGTTCTCCCCACCCCCCGCCCCCTAAAAAGTGGCAACGGGGCTTTCAGAGGCTCCGTCAACAATTCCTCCCCGCCCTCCCCAGAGCAGCAAACCGTGAATATGCGGAAATGCAAGTGTGGAGGCCGCGAATGTGGAGGGAGAACAGTAATTCTTATGTAATTAGGCATTCTATTATAAGCATGGAGGGCAGATGGAGATGGGAACCCCTCTTTCCATTTCTGTGGTACTGGTCGTTAAGACCCTAGTGACAGGGAAAATTTACAATCAGTGTCGTTGTTTTAAAATTGTTGATTTAGCATTGTTGCTAACATTGATCATTGTTGATTTAGAACTGTTGGTTCAATGGGTCTGTTACAGTCAAAGCTAGCAATTGAGATCTGAGGAACCCTGGAAGTATTCCATTTTTTTAAAGTTACATGTACACCAACATATATTGAAGTTACAATCACAAGGTAATACAGTTATACCTTCATTGTTGAGAAAATGAATTAATTCCTAGCTAACTGTCTATAACATTTTACTTTCAAGCTCTGGGTAGGACCCATGTCTCTGGGAAAGACTAGTCAGTAACTGTACCTAGTACTGAGCTAGACAGGCTCATGCTCTGACTTGATATAAAGCACATTATTATGCCCCTATGGTTTGCATGTTCCTAATTATATTCCAAAGGAGGGGCACATTGTTCAGTATCAGCAGGAAAGTGAGAATTACCCTGGGGCCTTAGAGACTGATTCCACTTTAGAAACCCCTCAGGCATTTGTTCCTGTCTTCCTCTCCCATGTAATATAATTATTTCTGCTGATCAAGGAATATCACTGTGATTATTTATTTGTATATCAGCAGTTACCATAGTAGGTGGAATGACACATCAGAAGGTTTCTAAACATCCAAAAGGATGAAGGATTCTTTCAATAAACTCATTTATTAGCAGATTTTTTTCTGTTCTACATTTATAGGTTATTTTTTTTAATATAGCTGACTTAGCTGATCTTTCTATTTGTCACTCACTCATACCACACAATCACATATAAAATAAAGCTCATAAAGAACATTATGCAAATATAGGCAGGAATTTTATGGGGAAATCATTATAGTTTGGGCTTTAAAATTTTTTGTTTTTTATTAATCTTAGTACATAGATCCATATGACATTCAGTCCCTCTCTCCCTCTCTCCCTCTCTCTCTCTCTCTGGCTTCTCTTCGCAAATGAAGATTCAGGAAAGACTCATCCCGTGCTTTCTGCAAGTGCGCTGATGACTAAAAAGGCCAATCCGAGATAGACAAGTCCAGTTGCAGAAAGCACAGCAGAAGGTTTCCTTGGGTGATGTTTCCGGGTTGTGATTTTTTCTGCGTTGTCATTTCTCTTCAAGACGTGTTCGGCATGAGTTCTCAAATAAGGCTGCAGCATTGTGGATAGTGTGTCTCCATGCCTCCCAATGTGTGGCCAGGGCAGACTATTGTTATTGATCAATTTGGCCGAGCCTGAGGTGTTGTTTCACGGAGTCCTTGTATCGCTTTTTTGGAGTGCCCCTCTTATGCTGACCCATGGCAAGTTCACCATAGAATACTGTTTTTGGGAGCCGATGGTCCTCCATCCTAGAAACATGCCCTGCCCAGCGCAGCTGTGTTCTCAATATCATGGCCTCAATGCTGGTGATCCCTGCTTGCTCAAGGCCGGCAACATTCGTCACATAGTCAGTCCAGTGTATATTTAGGAGTGTGCATAAACAGCGCTGATGAAAGCGTTAGAGGAGTCATAACTGGTGGCAATAGGTGACCCATATTTCAGACCCATAAAGGAGAATAGACAGTACAATGGCTCTATACACACTGATTTTTGTGCTTTGCCTCAGGTGTTTATTGCTCCAGACTCTTTTGTGAAGTCTTCCAAATGAGCTATATGCTTTGCTAATCTGTGATCGATCTCTTTGTCAATCTTGGCATCTGAGGAGATGATGCCTCCCAGGTAGGTGAACTGCTGAACGGACTTAAGCACAGAGTTGCCGACGGCAATGTGGGGATGGTGGTGTTCATCCTGTGGTGCAGGCTGGTAATGAACTTCCATTTTCTTCAGGTTGACTTCCAGCCCAAACAGCTCTGCAGCTGTTGCGAAGCAGGATGTTAGGCGCTGCACAGCTGCTTCTGTGTGGGCAACAAGGGTAGCATCATCAGCGAAGAGCAACTCACGGACTAGATAGTTTAGAGTCTTAGTGTGAGCCCTCAGACGGCTTAAGTTAAACAAGCTACCATTAGTATGGTAATGTATATAGATCCTGTCGTCTTCTTCAAGCTCTGCCTTAGCCCTTTGGAGCATCATGCTGAAGAAGATGGTAAATAAAGTTGGCACAAGAACACAACCTTGCTTCACTCTGTTAGTTATTAGGAAAGGGCTCTGAAAGAGTATGATGATGGTTAATTGCAAAATATTGTTTTACAGCTAAAAAGAAATTATTGTCATAACTTTTTACTTCTCAAAACTGTATTTTCTATTCACACATTTACACTGATTTAGTTAATTTATACTTTTGGAAAACTGATTCATACAAATGTTGAAGTCTTTGGTTGTAGTGTGTAAGTATCACCTCCCCCCAAGTTATTTAATTTTTGCTATTAAGTCAATAGTATAGTGAGCAAAAAAAGAACTCAAATACTAGTATTCCATTGACCATAATCCTCATTATGTCACTGTTATTCATGTTGTACAACTAGAGCAAAGCAGTCCAGCTATGAGAAGCAATGTTACAAGTCTTAAAAAGTACACACTAGTGGCGCAATGGTTAAATGCCAGTACTGCAAGTCACCACGTTGCAAGTTCAATTCCAGCAGGCTCCAAGGTTCACTCAGCCTTCCATGGTTTCGTAGGTCAGTAAAATAAGTACCCAGCTTGTGGGGGGCAATTAGCTAATACATATTGGAAACTGCTTAATGCAGTGTAGATGTGTAAATTGCTATTGCTTAACACAATTTGTAAGCCGCTCTGATAGCCTTGTGGCTGAAGAGTGGGGTATAAATAAATAAATAACACAGAAAGGGGAGAAAGATGATCTGAAAGTTGTAGGTATTTGTAGTAGAACTGAATTTGATGTGAAATTTGAAGTGCTTTCACAGAGGAAATAATCACAGCGCTATAAAGGATTCCTCACTTGCTTCACTTTCAGAGTTCAGCTGTTAATCAAACCACTACTGTTTGGAAGGTTGCTATTCCCAATTTTTCTGCTGCATACAATTGCTTAAGGAGGTCTCTATTTAGGAATACAAGCCTTTTCCCCCACCAACTTGCTGTACCGGCATATTGGTGTACATATATTTTTGACAGATGTTCTTAAGAGCATCAATAATGCTGAGAAGCATGGAAAATATTAAGTTCTCATTACACCATGTTCTAAAGTAATTGCCTGATTCTTAAATGTGATGATGATTGTATAGATGTATTTATGATCATTTCATTTCATTTTATTTTATTTTATTTATATCCCAGCTTTCTCCCAGCACAGAATTCAGCATGGCATACAACATTTAAAAATACAATCTATATATATAATACTCTTGGGTATGTTGCTGTTCCCAGTGTGCTGATTGGCCACTTGGCAAACATACCCAACCAATCATAGTGCTCTGTTGGCTGGCCAATCAGCAGCTTGATAGTGTTTTTCACCTCCTTGGCCTATACAGCCACATTTTTGCCTGTTGAGCTGCAGTAAGTAAATACTCAGCCAGCTCCCCTTGCTGTCTTAATATGCATGCATGGGGGAAAGTAATGCTGCTTTCTATGTGTCCACTAACCTCTTCTTTCTTCTTTCCCCTTCTGTCCTACCATTTTGTACTGCCTGGGGCCTTTCAAAGGCTGCCTGGGGCCTAGGACCTTTTTGTGCAGGCTGGGACCTAGGGCCAGGGGCCTTTCTGTGCTGCCTGGGGCCTTGGGGGCATGGGACTTTTCTGTCCTGCTTGGGGCTCTTCTGTGCTACCAGGGGCCTAGGGTCTTTTTGTGCCGGTTGGGGTTAGGGGCCTTTCTCTGCTGCCAGGAGCCTGGAGCCTTTCTGTGCTACCTGGGACCTTTATGTCCATCCTGGTGCCTTTCTGTGCTGCCAGAGGCCTGGTAAATTTCTGTCCAGCCTGGGGCTTTTTTATACTGCCTGCACCCTTTCTGTGATACCAGAGGCCTGGGGCCTTTCTGTTCAGCCTGGGACCTGGGACCTTTTTGTGCTGCCTGGGGTCTATCTGTCTGGCCTGGGGCTTTTTTGTGCTGCCTGGGGCCTTTCTGTTCAGCCTGGGACATTTTTGTGCTGCCTGGGGCATTTCTGTCTGGCCTGGGGCCTGGGGCTTTTTTGTGCTGTCTGGAGTCTTTCTGTTCTGTCAGAGGCCAGGGGCCTTTCTGTACAGCCTGGGGCTTTTTTGTGCTACCTGGGGGCTTTCTGTTCAGCCTGGGGCCTGTGACTTTTTGGGCTGCCTGGGGCCTTTCTGTCTGGCCTGGGGCCTTTTTGTGCTGCCTGGGGCCTTTCTGTGCTGTCAGAGGCCTGGGACTTTTTTGTGTTGCCTGGGGCCTTTCTGTGGTGCCAGAAGCCAGGGGCCTTTCTATTTGGCTTGGGGCCAGGGACCTCTTTGTACTGCCTGGGGCCTGGAGCCTTTCTGTCCAGCCTGGGGCTTTTTGTACTGTCTGGGGCCTAGGGCCTTTCTGTGCTGCCTGGGGCTTGGGGCCTTTCTGTCCAGCCAAGGGCCTGGGGCCTTTCTGTTCAGCCTGGAGTTTTTTTGTGCTGTCTGGGGCCTGGAGCCTTTCTGTGCTGCCAGAGGCCTGGGGCGTTTCTGTCCAGCCAGGGGCCTTTCTGTGCTGCCAGAGGCCTGGGGCCTTTCTATTCAGCCTGGGGCCTGGGAATAGCCTTTTTGTGCTGCCTGGGGCCTTTCTGTCCAGCCTGGGCCTGGGGTCTTTTTGTGCTGCCTGGGGCCTGGAGACTTTCAACTTTCTATGGATTCTGGGGCCTTTCTGTGCTGCCTGGAGACTTTCTGTGTGGCCTGGGGCCTTTCTGTGCTGCCTGGGGCTTTGGGCCTTTCTGTGCAGCCTGGGGCTTTCTCTGTTACCTGGGGCCTTTCTGTGCTGCCTGAGACCTGGGGCCTGGGGCCTTTATGTGCTGCCTGGGGCTTTTCTGTCCTGCCAGAGGCTTGGGGTCTTTCTGTTTGGCCTGGGGCCTGAGACATTTTTGCGCTGCCTGGGTTTTTTTGTGCTGCCTGGGGCCTTTCTGTGCTGCCATATGCCTGGGGCCTTTCTGTCCAGCCTGGGGCCTTTTTGTGCTGTCTGGAGCCTGGGGACATTCAACTTTCTGTGGTTTCTGGGACCTTTCTGTGTGGCCTGGGGGTCTTTCTGTGCAGCCTGGGATTTTTCTGTGCTGCCTGGGCCTTTTGGGCCTTTCTGTGCTGCCTGGGGCCTTTTTGTGCTGCTTGGCCCCTTGGGCCCCTTGGGCCCTGTTTGTAGCTGTGCCCTGGGTCTTCTGTGCTGTCTGTAGCAGTTTCTTCCTCTTGGGCCTTGGAGTGGAAATGTGGAAAACTTCAAGTCCTTTCTAAACATGATGATGGAGGGACTCTCGCATCCTGCCATGTGTGGGTTGTGTGTGTGTAGCATGGGTGTGTGTGTAGTGTAGTGTAGGGTGTGTGTATGTAGCATGAGGTGTTTGTGTGTTTGTGCAATTGCATGGTGGCAGCAGAGGGGCTCTCGTGTCCTGGCATGCATGGTGTGTGGGTATGTGCGCTTGCATGCCAGTGGCAAAGTGGCTCTCACATCCTGCTGTGCATAGTGTGTGTATGTGTGTAGCATGGTGTGTATATGTGTTTAGTTTGGTGTTTGTGTGTTTATGTGCAATTGCATGGCAGTTGTGGAGGAGCTCTCATGTCCTGGTGCATGTGGTGTGTGTGTACATGTGATTGCATGGTGGTAGCGGAGGGACTCTCATTTCCTGGTGCACATGGTGTGTGTATGTAGTGTGGTGTTACATGGTGTGTGTATGTGTGGTTGCATGGTGATGGTGGAGTTCTCACATCCTGGCATGCATGGTGTGTGTGTGTCTACCATTGTGTGTCTGTGTGTGTACACGCAGTTGCGTGGCAGTGGCAGAGGGATTCTCGGCATGAAATTATCCATCATAGTTGATTTGAAAGGTTATATATTAATACATCAAATGATCGTACTCTTGACATGTTTCCTAAGTGGCCAATCAGCAGAATTAGGAATTGAAACATAGAATCACACTGAAACATTTTGATGCAGATAACGGTGTATGTTACACCAGGTATGGCTAGTACAATTTTAAAACTCTTAATACACACAATTAAATCAATTTTGAGTTTAAAAAACACGAATTCAAAACAACATTAAAATATATTTAAATGATAGTAAAATACAAACAGTACACCCCTCCTCCCCATTAAAAGTTCTGTCTGCCACAACATACTAAAAACCAAATGTCTTCTTAAATAAAAAGGTCTTTACCTGCCAGCAGAAAGACAGCAAGGAGAGGGCCAATTTGATCTCCCACAGAAGGGAGTTCCATAACTTGGGAGTGGCCACCAAGAAGGCTCCCTTGTGTCCTTACCAGATGTGCCTGGAACAATACAAAGCCTTTCCCCATCCATCTTAGATGGCAGTCTCATATTGGGAGATACAGTTTTTCAAATAATCTGGACCCAAGCTATGTAGGGCTTTAAAGGTCAAAGGTAACACTTTGAATTCTGCCCTTAAAGATTGGCAATGTGGTTGTTTCTGCAACAGGGTTATGTGCTCCCTATAGCTCTGCCCCACTCAGCAACCTGGCTGCTGCAGTTTAGACCTGCTAAAGTTTCTGAACTCCAAAGGCAGTCTCACAGAAAGTGAATTAGAGTAATCCAAATGGTATGTACTCAAGATGTGTGTCACAGTAACCAGATCTGTAATCTTAAGGAATGGGTGCAGCTAGGGCACCAATTTTAGCTGTGCAAATGTACACCTGGCTGAACCTGAAACCTGGGCATCCAGTCTCAGCTCTGAGTCCAGGAGCACACCGAAGCTGTGAACTGAGATTTCATGTGGAGTGTAACTTCGTCCAATGCAAGCTGAGTCCTTCTTACCCGATCTGCCTTTTCACTGACCAGGAGCACCTCTGTCTTGTCTGGATTAAGTTTCAGTTTATTTGCCTTCATTGTTGAGTCCATTGTTGAGAGCCGACATTGGTTTAGTATAGAGACAGCTTCCTTGGAACTGGATGGAAAGACCAGATAGAGTTGGGTGACATCAGCATAATGGTGACATCCAACTCCAGATAACCTCTCCCAGTGGTTTCATGCAGTGGTTTCACTCTCCCAGAGGTTTCTGGATAACCTCTCCCAGAGGTTTCATGGAGATGTTAAATAGCATGAGCAACAAAACTGAGCTCTAAAGGACCCTGCAGGACAATGGTCATGGGGTTAATTGGGAAACACACACCCCCATCACCAACTTCTGAGTTTGGCCCTCCAAGAAGGACCAGAAACACTGCAGAATAGTGCCCCAAGTCCAATCCCAGAGAGGAAGCTCAGAAGAATACTAAGGTTGATGGTATGAACAGCTGCTGAAAGATCCAGCAGAACCAAGAGACGCACACTCCCCTACTCTAGTTTCCTATATACGTCATCCACCAAAATGACCAATGGTGTCTCTGTCCCATAGCAAGGTCTGAAGCCAGACAGAAATGCATCTAGGTAATCTGTTTCATCCAGGAACCCCTGGAGCTGGAAAGCTACCACATATGCCAGAACCTTGCCCAGCAAACGAATATTGAAGATTGGCCAGTAGTTATCAAGTGTGGTCTTTCCACAGAGCTGGAAAAGCTGTTGTTAATCATGCAGGAGATCGCAAGAAGAGTAACATAATGAGCCCCAGATTTCTGCCCAGCTGGAGGATTTGGAAAATTGGCAAAACAACTTACTACCATCACATCAATTTGGACTCATTGTGCTGACTTCAGCTGGCATCATGGACCATGAGGAAACTAGGGGCAAAAACAGATGAGGAAAAATCTGGAAAAGAAAAGTAGAAAGAAAACAATCAAGTTATCTCAATTTGACTAATCAATACAGGTTGCAGAATTTTGTTGTTCTTGTCAGAGCAGAACTTTGTTTGCCCGTGAATAACATTTTAAATATATATATATATATATATATATATATATATGTTTAGGGCAGCATTCACACAACACTCTATCATGTTTCTTGGCATTTAAAACAAAACATTATCAAGGCTCTCTGCCAAGCCTAATCTGGCTCAATGTAGCATGCTGCCTTATTCAAGGTAAAAATTGAAACAGGGTGCAGAAACAGTGAGAGGAAGCATTAACACTTTGCTCCAGAATAATAACACAGATTGTGTGATGCATTAAGAAGCTAGAAGTTTAGTCTCTAAGAGGGAGAGGAACGCTAAATTGTGTGCAGTTGTAAATAACAGGTCACAAGAAAAGGTGAACTCAGCAATCCATTTCTGTAGAAGATCAGGGGAATTAACTTGCAATAAATCCCAGTAAACTAGCTTTACACACATACAAAACCACCTGTGCATTTAATACAATGGCAACTACATGGAGGAATAATGCTGAAAACAGGAAAAGAAAAATGCAGTCAGAGTAGAAGTTACACTTTCTTGACAGCATCAAGCACAATAAGTACAAAGTAGTTAATTCTGGCTTTGCTGTTAGGAAGAAATATTTTATGAGCACATATCATCTGGCTATTGGGGAGGGCAAGGTGGAAATAATAATTCCACCCCCACCCCATTCCCAGCCTCAGCTGACTCCGATTGCAGGCTTGGGTCTTCCTGGCTGGCAGGCTGGTGTTCCTGAGGGGTTTGGGAGTGGCCTAAAACACCAGGCACTCCGGACCATGCCCCCTCTCGCGGCTGCTCTGCTGCCAAAAGTCCTCAGGGCCCACTATAGCCTTCTAACCCGATGGCGTGGGGAGAAGAGGCTGCTGCAGGCTTGGAGTCCTTCTGGCTGGCTGGCTAGAAATGGGGATTCTTACTAGATATTAGACATTGCTTTTAACTATAAATGAGATAGTAGAAGATTTCTAGAAGAGACACAGCAAGTGAAAGGAAATGCCAATGAAATAACAACCATGTTGTAAATGGAAATATTTAAAATACATGTATGTTTGGGTTCATTGACGATGTATTATGAAAGGGTTAACCAGGCAGGAAAGAAAAACCTGTGCCTTTGACTAGAGTAGGGGTCCGAGAGAGGTCCCACTGTTTACCTCCGGAGTCTGATTGACAATTACATTGCATTAACTCCCAGTAAGAATAGGTCATGATAGCAATTCTGTACCGATACAGAAAATCCAAGGGTGAGTTCCTACATGTAGTGTACAGTAAATCTCTATATGCAGAGTTAGGCATTAGTTGTGTTATGCAACCCTTGTGAAGAATGGTATTGCTGTGCAACTGAAGACACCCAAATGTGCAACCTAATGAATCCCCATGTACATCCACCTGTGCATCTGCATGTGCGTACACATCAGTTCCAGGAACTGGAACTGAAGATTTCATTTCATACCAAAAACAGACTCATATCACTGTTAAAAGATCAACTTTATCAGTTCATGTGAATAATGGCAGAGCATTTATGAAGGTGCTGGGAATGACAGAGGAAAGTGTTCACATGTTTAGCTGATGGTTTCTAGCATCCCCCACCCCCCTATAACAAGTGGTAGAAATAGGACACCATGAATTCTATTCAGGCTTCCAAGGGGCCAACACTCCTAATCCACAAAAACCAAAATAATAAAATAAAATAAACATGTGGCTGTCTGAAAAGTGGTTTTGTGATAAAAATGTGTCTGGTGAAAAACACATTTTCATGTAAAACAGAGGGGGTGATTTTTTCAGATAGCCACATGATTATTTTGTGAAATACTGTCTTTTTTTGTGCAATTTAGCAATCAAAAGTGGGTCCATCTGGAAATGATATTTTGAGCATGAAAAATGTTGTACAGTGGTTTGTACATTAAAAAAAACAACAACCAGATATTCTTCTTGCAAAAAACCACTGTTTCCAGATAATGATTAGTGGGTTTTTGCACAGAAGACAATAATTTTGCCCTCAAAAGCTGGTATCTGGAAACAGTGTCTAGATCACACACACACACACACACACACACAAAGTTTGTTTTTCCACAAAATAACACCATTTTCACATGAACCCCTCCATGTCTATTCTGACTAGAATAATTTCTCAAAAAGTTTCCAAGGTGTGAATAAGTGAGTTATTCCTCTTGGTCAAGTTTCCCAAATGTGAAAATAATTCTCTCTCTCTCTCTCTCTCTCTCTCTCTCTCTCTCTCTCTCTTCCCCACCCCCAAGGAAAAGTATAAATGAAAATTATTCATACTCTACTTTATTTACAATGTAGGTGGAACTGAATGCAGACATTCCACATTGAATGCCCTTCCCAAAAAAGAATCCAACCATGTTTGCATGCATAAGGATGTAATGCACTAGGGATACAATTCTACACTAATTTTCTTCTTCAAGGAAGACTTATTTTTAGCATTATTATTTTTTTTTGCCCTGTGAGAAAATCTTTGAAAATCATGTAGGCTGCTAAGAAGCTTCACAATTTGGGATCTATTCTGCACCAAATTCATATATTGTTTTGCACAGAACATAGCATTTTCTGCACAGGAAATAACATTTCCTGTTGCTGTTTCCTATGCAGAAAATAACATTTCTTGTTGCTGTTCATGGGCAGAAATATTACTTTGCTTGCAGAAAATGCTATTTTCTGTATAAAACAACCATGTGTGAGTTCTGTGCAGAATAAGTTCCAAAATATGAAGATTTTCATCAGTCCATGGGAGGGGGGGTTGAACCATTTAAAAATATATATTTGAATATTCTTTCCATCCCTATCAGACACCAACATGATTCCAGCACCAGTGTGAAAGCTGGAGCAAATTCAGTGGAAGGTGATTGATCTGGAATGATCAGCTTGGTGGAATGTTGTGGTCTTTACATACGATTGGTTGTTCAGAAAAAAGGGGGGGGATCTGTCTGACAGAATAAATGGCAGAGCCAGGAAGATTCAAAACCAAATGGAGTCATAGCCACAGCCAGAAAATGGAGTCAGAACCAGGACAGGAGACTCAGAAGAAAGGGGTACATTTTGGGCAAAGCTCCAGGAGGGCAGGAACAATATCAAAGCACTGAGCTCTCTTAGTGGAGCCTCAGCTGAAGAAGAGCAGGAGAAGAACACTTGCAGCAGACTTAAAGACCAACTTGATCAGGAGTTATTCATTGAGGTCTAAACAGGTGGTTTATCCAGCTTTGCTTGTAAATAGACTGGGATGAAGGTGAACTGAGGAACTGACCTATGGTTTTATTGGAAATGGAACCAGATCGTCTTAATGTGAACCTAATTAACATAATTAAACAGAATTGATATTAGTTATTAGTATATTAAGAAGAAAGATTGGTTTTACCCAATTTCAGCTAAGTCAGATACACTGTTCTCTAGGGAAAACAAATTTGGTTGCAGTAGGTACCTTTGAAGAGATGTGTTATCTAATGTGTACTTTTTAGACTTTGTATTGCTGTACTTGTGCCAACCCTCGAATTCCGATGGCATCTCTCCTCTTAATGACTGTCTTAAAGCAGTAGTGGGCTGGATGAGGAAAAACAGATTGAGATTAAATCTGGACAAAATGGAGGTGCTCACGGTCACAGCCCCAAAACCAGGAGTTGGGTTGCAACCTCCAGTCCTGGATGGGGTCACACTCTCCATTAAGGACTGTGTTCGCAGTCTGGGGGTTCTCCTTGATTCATTGCTTCAAATGATGAGTCAGGTGAATGTGACAGTCAGGAGAGCCTGTTATCAGCTTCGGCTGATATGCCAGCTGCACCCTTTCCTGGAAGTAAGGGACCTAGAGACTGTGGTGCACGCGCTGGTAACCTCTCATCTAGATTTATGCAATGCACTTTACATGGGGCTACCCTCGTGCTTGGTCCAGAAACTTCAGTTGGTACAAAATATGGCAGCCAGAGTTGTCTCTGGAACATCTTGGAGAGACCATATAACTCCAGTATTAAAATCTCTCTACTGGCTGCCTATCAGTTTCCAGGCCCAGTATAAGGTGTTGGTTATTATGTTTAAAGCCCTAAATGGCTTGGGTCCAACTTATCTTTGGAACTGCCTCCTCCCATACAATCCTCCCTGTGCACTCCGGTCCTCTGGGAGGGATTTGCTTCAGCCGCAAAAATCTAGGCTGTCTGTAACCTCCCAGAGGGCCTTTTTGGTAATTGCCCCCAATTTGTGGAATGGCCTGCCAAACGAGATCTGTCAGATGACGAGCTTAAGTAGCTTCAAAAAGCACTAAAGATGGATCTCTTTTGGCAGGCCTTTCCTGTTTAGATCCCGGCCTCAGGAGCTGCATCTCCTGGCCTTTTTTTAGTCTTGTTTATATTTGTTTTTAATGTGATTTTAGCTAGGTGGTTTTAATTTTATATTGTTTAATGTCTTTTTATGGGGAAGGGTGGGGGTGGGTGGTGCTTTTAGTTGGCATTGTAGAGTTTTAATTGTTGGAAGCTGCCCCGATTGTTTTTAGTAGAGGGGCGGGGAATAAATAAATATTATTATTATTATTATTATTATTATTATTATTAACTGCTCTGCCTTCTAATTTTCCTCCTATTCAATTCAGTGTGCTGGTTTTGACCTATAAAGCCCTAAATGGCTTGGGGCCAGAATATTTTCTTACAAATGTGCCTGCCTGGAATTTGAGTTCTTCAACAGAGACACTATTGCATCTCCAACCAAATCAGGGGACAAGGATGTTGTGTATCCAAGATAGATCTTTCTCTGTAGCAGATCAGCTGTTATGGAAATCCACTACATAGGAAATCAGATTCGCTCGATTTTTTCTTGTGCTTCCAGATGTATTGTTCCACATTGTCTTTGATCCTTAAAAAAACAGTTTTAGGATTGATTTCTCAGATTCATTTAATTGTTCGGCTCCTTAAAACCAGTTTTTAAACTTAAAATCAAAACAAAATCAAAATAAAACTGGTTTTTAATTCTTTCTTTTTTAAAAAAAAAATCTGTTTCAGATAACTTTTAGAGTACTTCTTGGTGTACAGACAATTAATAATAAAAATTGCAAATACAGAAATAAATGTGTGGGTTTTTTTTTTTAAAAAAACTTGTTTAAATGTATATAAATTTTATTTCACTTTTAGTGGATCTAAGATCACTTTGCCTATGCCAGGTACCACCATCATAAACAAGGTTAGGTATACGATGACAGTGGACTGTAGAGAAGTTGTAATATAGGAAGTGTGACAGGTAGTTTCCATTGAAAGAGAAACCAAAAGTGGTTCTTCTCGTAAATTAAAAGTGGTCTCTTACAATGTAGTGGTAGTCTGAGGTCATTAAAAAAAAAGACTTCCACGTGATTGCTAGTGGTTTTAAGTCTCCACACATGGTGGATAGCAGTGGGAATTCTTTCACAATTTCTCTCCCTTCTTTAGTCTGCCATTTTCAACTGGAAGCTCCCCAGTGTTGCTTTCTTCTTGGGGTATGCAAATCTGTCAATCTTCCTCTCACTGACTTCTTTGTTTTCCCACTGGCATTCTTGTTCTCTTCAACTACACTCTAAGGAGATTTTCACACGCCGAAAATATTGCCTCCAGAAACCGGGACAGAAATATTTCTGTCCCGGAAGCAGCGCCGCGGTTCGCACGCTCACCTCCCTCTTCCGTTGTTCCGTCGTCCTCGCTTTGGGTTTTTTCCTCTCTCTTCCGGAATATTTTATTAACGGCAAACTCCCGTTAGTAAAATATTCCAGAAGAGGGAGGGAAAAACCCAAAGCGAGGACGACGGAACAACGGAAGAGGGAGGTGAGCGTGCGAACCGCGGCGCTGCTTCCGGGACAGAAATATTTCTGTCCCGGTTTCTGGAGGCAATATTTTCGGCGTGTGAAAATCTCCTAAAACTCATTCTCCCATATGAAAATCTGTGTCTTTTTTATGTATCTCTCTCTCAGACTGTCGTTCCAATCACATGGGGAAAGACGGAAAGCAATGAGTGGCAAAGGGTTAAGCACTTCCCTCTCACCTGTGCCTTGCTTGTACCACACTTCTGCTTTGCCCATTAGATATCAATATAGCATTGGGCTTTTTGGAAGAGGCTGCTGAAACATTGCAGAAATAATGCAGTTTGACACTGCTTTAAATGCCATGGCTCAATGCTATGGAATTCTGGGATCTGTACCTTTGTGAGATATTTAGGTTTCTGTCAGAGAGCTCTGGTGCCACAAGAAACTACAAATCCCAGGATTCCATAGGATGGAGCCAGGATAGTTAAAGCAGTCTCAAACTGCATTATTTCTGCAGTGTGGCAGCAGCCAGAGTGAAAAGTCAGGGTAGTAATGTGGTGAAGAACGAGAATCAGCCATGGTCCTGCAACAAGAGATGCATCTATGATAGTAAACCTCTGTCATCATAGCTATGTCTCCTGATGAGACCCACAAAAAAAATACTTTGAAGCCAGGCACCAACATAGGGATTTCTGAGGCACTGAGGTATACAGTGGTGAGTGAATAGGGTTGCCATAAATAATAATAATAATAATAATAATAATATTTATTTATACCCCGCCCCTCTGCCAAAAACAATCGGGGCGGCTCCCAACAATTAAAACACCACAATAATGACTAAAAACACCACCCACCCCCACCCTCCCACATAAAAAGACATTAAACACAATAAGATTAAAACCTTCTAGCTAAAAAACACATTAAAACAAATATATACATAATTTTTTAAAAGCCAGGAGACTGAGTTCCTAAATCCCAGAAAACCAGGAAAATCCCAGATTAGAGGTACAGAAAGTTGTCCCATCTGGCTGGGCTCCTTCAAACAGCAGATCCCAGATTTCAACTCCAGGCTTTCTGTCTAAGGCTCTCTGCTCTGGGTCACATGGGGAGTGAGTGCAGAATGTGGGAGAGTGCAGTGTATAAAAGGCAGGTGTTGGAATATGCAGAGCAGGCAGCAACAGAGTGAAGGAAAATCAAGAGAGAGGAAAGAAGGCCAGCAATTTACTTGTGTGTGTGTGTGTGGTGAGTCTGGTCTCCAAGGTCACTGATTGTGTAGAAGCTCCCTGAGGGGGGGTGCTAAGTACACCCCTCCTTGGATGAGTGGCTGGTGCACCTTTTGGGTGTTGCTGGGAGGTGGGATGACCTGGTGGGGCAGCAGGTCCTCTTCCCCACTCACCCGGATGGCAGCGGCAGCAAGAAGCCCAGTTTTGCTTATTTAAATCATGGGAATTTGCTGCACACTCACCTCCTCCCCATGGCAGGCCGGTGGGTCCCCGCTGGGCTGGCTTAGCCATTTGGCAGTGGCAGCTGCATGCCCCTTTACCCCAATCCCCCCCAGCCCCCTCCTTGACCTATAGGACTTCAAATCCTATCAATGCTCACAGGCTTGTTGGATGAAGGCAGCTGAATGGGTCTCTCCCTGCCCATCCATGTCCGCTGGAAGAAAGCCAGGAGCCTACTTGGCCCTCTCCTCCACAGTGGCAGAGAACTCCCTGTGTGAAGGAGGACGAGGAAGATGTGGGAGAGGCCAGAGCTGGACAGGAACCCCTAGCATCCCCATGGCCATGCTGTTGGGGTTTCTGGGAGTTGTGAGTCCACAGGACACCTCTTTCTGACCATCTTGGCACCATGTGGGAGGGGGTTATAAACCATGAAGAGAAGAAGGCAAGCTGGGAACTGACCATAGGACAAAGCTGTTGGCCGCCTTCTCCTCCAGCCAGGGGCCAAGTCTCAGAAGAGCTGGGCCCACAAGAGGGGTGGGAAGTGAAGGACTCCCTGGCATGGAAGAGGCTGGGACTGCCAGAAGACGATGACATGGTGGGGATAGGAAGCTAGAGCTCTGAAAGTCGAGGACGGGGTGTGAGATTGGGTGGTTGAGGCAAAAGCTATTGCTGCCAACCAGGTGAGCCAGCCCAGTGGGGAAGAGGACTCACTACCCTGCCACTGCTGAAAGGTACAATTGGTACAAGACAACTTAAACATCTGGAATATGGAATAAAACAATGTTAAATTTCAAAAAGTGTGGGGGGGGGTTTGTCTTGTTCTTTATCGATAATCCCCCCTCCAGTCCTGTATACTTTTGCCCTTGTTTTGTGGCAGAGAATTATGGCAACCCCCATGAAGAAGTATCCTGTCCTCTTCTGGGAGCAAGGTGCCTGTAACAGGCAGCTGTGAGGGTTGGATGCTTTTTTACTCATTGCCTTACTCCCCATCATCTCAGAAACCCCCGTTTGTTTGTGTGTCTGCCTGGCTTTTAAGGTAGGTTTTTTTGGGGGGTGGTTGGTCATTGCAATGGTGCAATGTCTGTAAATGTGAATTCTAAAATTTACCTTGCAAGTCTGACATTTTAAATACTGAACAGGATGCTACATAGTATTTTGGAAGCAGAGTTCTTTGCCTTTGATAAAAAGATAACTATTGCAATATGGTAGTGGAAACTGAACCAAATTAAGGTGAAGAGAAAATACTGTCCACTTGAGGTTTCATTATATTATTGTTTTTATATTTGAAGGTAGATTTAGGAATACATGAACCCCCACCTTTGTCCCCTGAAAACTGTCTGTGAGTGTTTCTGTAACTTTGGGGAAGCAAGTGAAAGTCACAGAATTTTGATGTGAGGTTGTACACTAATTTTGATCAGGATGTCAAAGATGTTGTTGGTAATGTCATTCTTCCAGCCAAAACAAAGATAATCTGCTCCTTTGAGCACCAATTTATCTGCACACAGCATACCGGCCTTCTTTGACCTTGAAGGTGAATGCTCCTGGGAATGATTCTACATGATGACTTAGCAGAAGCTGATGTCTGAATTTGCTTCTTTTCTCTTAACACCTCATCTCCCCATTTTGTGCCATGCCTTCTAGCTTATAACCTTGAGTGTATGGAAAACCTTGTTTCTGAGTGGTCTCACACAAGCTGTTCTGGGAGTATTTTTGGCTGATCAGCAGGTTAAAACCACTTCAGATAAATCCACAATATTCTGGTTGTGGCTTTATTTCAAGCCAACAACACATTTTAACCTATTACTAAAGGTTTAGACATAAGTCAACATCCTAAATCTGGTTGTTAGGTCAACTAGAAGAGACCTATTGAATCAATGGAATTTGTAAAAGTGCTGATTTATGAAGTCCTGATTGATCCAGTGGGCCTACTCTGGCTGGGAGTAACAACTGAATTTAGGCCCACAACTGATACATGACATATAGTAATTTTTGTTGAATAATTTTAATTGCAATGGAGACTTGATGTGGTAGTGAGATGGATGCATGATATTCTTTGACTTTTCTGTGGGAGGTTGATTAAGATGGTCTACCCTAGGAGACATATGCACCCCTGGTGGTTCTTGGGGAGTTTCCTGTTGCCTTGGCAGGTGATCCTGTTGAAAGGAGACAAGGAGGGAGGGTACAAGTAGAAGCTTGGAGGAAGCCACAAAGTGGGGGCTGGAGGGAGAGGGGGGAAAATGTGGAGGAGGGAGAACTTGTGCATGTGAGTCAGTGCTGAAGGGGTGCAGAAGTGGGGAGGAGCAGCAGGAAAGAAGGCCTGTGAGATCTGACTTAAGTCCAGAGAATCTGAAAGACTGTATCTCCCTATGCGAACCTGCCAGAATCTAAAGATCTATAGGGGAAGGCTTTAGTCATTCCTGCCACTGTCACAGGCTCACAATGTATGCCTTTTAAAGGATTTCACACTGTTTTAATGTGATGCTTTTAATTGTTAAATTAAATTTAAATTGTTAAATCAAAATAAAATTGTCAAATTTAATATAGGTTGAATTTTAATTCATTCCTTTTGTGATCCACCTTGGGTCCCATTCCAGGAGAAATACGGCATATATATGAAATAAAGGGGTCATCTAAATGGTCAAAATAATCCTCATGGAATTCGCTGGCAATGTGATCTGTCTTAATGGCAATCTACATCAATGTGTCATATTTGGAAGGGGGCAGAAAAAACTCCAAAAACTACACCTGGAGAGCCTTCACAGCTTTCTCCGGAGTTTTTTAAAAGTTCTGTAGGGAATGTACATTCCCACTCATTAAGACAATTACATTCACATTGCTGTGCTTTCCCATACGAGAGGAACTGCAAGCTGATTGGCTGGATGAGCATGGGACCAGGGCTTGCTAACAGCCATCGCAAAGGTAATAAAATGTACAGATTTGTACAGTTGTCCCTTCATATTCACTGGGGTTTGGTTCCAGGACCCCCCATGGATACCAAAATTTGTGAGTATTCAAGTCCCATTATAGGCAATGGCATAGCAAAATAGTGTCCCTTATATAAGATGGCAAAATCAAGGTTGGCTTTTTGGATTATTATTTTTTTAAGAATATTGTCAAGCTGTGAATACTTAAATCCATGGATACCAAATCCATGGATACGGAGGGACAACTGTATTATCTGTTTTCCCCTCATTTTTTTCTATATTCTATTTCTATATTCTATTTTCTATATTCTATTTTCTATTGTGAAATATCACTTGCACACATAATGGAAAAACATTTCTTTAAAATATATAAAATAAAAATTTGATGGCAGCAGATTTAAAAACACAAGTACCACTCATGGCTACCATCTTGGCTAGAGGGCATGTTTATGGGTGCTGTAAAATCATTAAGACAATTAAGACAATTTGCAGCTGCAGTCTTTTTTTTTCAGGCTCCTATGAGCCCAAATAAATGAAATAATAAATAGATTTCACAATCATATTATCTACATGAGAAATAACAGAGGAGGAAGGGTCTCTCTGCATACAATTGAGACTCTATCTGCTAGGTGTTCTGATAGTTGAGGTTTCACCTGGAAGAATCCTGAGGCATATGGTGAGGCAGAAAGGCACAGAAGTTTGAACTTTCATTTATGAAATGTTAAAACCCAGCTAAGCTTAATTCTCTCTCCTTCTAAAGGCTGTCAGGCCAGGCTGCAGTGGCCAAGGGGTGGACCCACCCTGGCACAGATCCTTCTGTTGACGTATTTTTAGTAAAAGGCTACCAGGTTTCTATTTTAGCAATTAGGGTTCAGCTTGGACTATTGGGCCAGCCACAAACTTCCAGAGCCAAACTATCATTTGGAAAATGAAACAGTCATTGATGATGATGATGATGATCCAGCCTTTCTCTCAAAGCTGGAACTGATTTGGTGACTAAAATCTAAAAGTCAGAGAAATTTCATATCAGAGGCATCTAGCTCAGCCCCTCAATACTCCCTGGCAGTATTACCTTTCTGTAGGCCTAGGCTAAAGTAAACCGTAGGAGTCAGGGACTGGAGCTGCAGGTAACTATTGCAGCCTTTTCAATACTGAGCCAGGGGCTGCTCCATATTTGGGGAAAACTGTAATCCCCATTATCCCTCACTGCTGGCTAAGTCTGATGGGAGTTGCAGTCTGTGAACAGAAATGTTGGGAAAACCTCTTTGCAGGTAAATAAATAAATAAAAATGAATATTTTCCCCTATCTCTATGGGCTTGTCTTCACTGACAAACAAATGAACTAACATAAATAAATAAATAAATAAATAAATAAATAAATCCTGCTTCACATTGCAGTTTCCTGGTCTGCAGTGACCCTGTTAATACCACATACACTGAGGCAAGCTCAGCATAACCAGCCACATATTTCTCCCTAACAAACTCAGTGGGGGCTATCTACATCTCAGTTCCTTAGCATTAGTTTCACCCACACAGCCATGCCTGCTGTGCTTTCCTCCCCCACTCCTTCCCAGCATGAATAAACCTATCAACCAATGGTCTTTATGGTGGAAGGGGATGAATGAAGAAGGGTGTACACGCTTGCTGGTTCATTCACTCACTTGCTCACTCACTCATCTGATTCCCTTCTCATCCAAGTAAGTGGCTGAACAGGGGAGATGGGATGGGAGGAAGGCAGTGATATTTGGCATGAGTCAACCTCTACCCCAGAAGCTGGCATTTATTCCCAAGAGGTGACAGTGGCAGCAAGAGGGTTAAGCCCAGACAGCAGCTAATCAGCTGCCAAATTCAGGGGAGGGGGTCTGCAAGAGGAAGCACAGAAACCCCTTCCCTGACTCCCATGGGCAACTGACACAGGTGCTCTGCAGGATCTGAGACCATGGCATGATCCTTCCCTGCCTTTCTCTGTGGTGGAGCTCCATGGATAGTCCCAAGTCCTAGGCACAATTCTGATAGGGGTGGGATGAGACAGGGGGAAGGAAGGTGGAGGGGACTCACACTAATGGCTCATTCACTTGCTTGCTCCTGCAGAAATCTGCTTACATATATTCACTGAAGTAAAACAAATGTTGACACACAGCTGATGGGGAGGAAAGGATGGGGGAAAGGAAGATGGATGGGGCACATACCTGCTGGCTAGCTCACTCGTGCAGAGATCTGCATACATACATATGTACACTGAAGTAAAAACAAAATGGTGACACACACAACAATTGCCAGTAACCACACACAAACCTGTCCCATCCACCTATTCCACCCTGATCCTGGCACGCATGTGAAAAATCCAGCTTCTCCTAAAACTGAGTTTTTAAAAGTGAGTTTTTAAAAAATCATGTTAATGCCTACAAGAAGTGCTTTCACTGTGATGCCAGCCATATGTCATGTGTTCCAACAGCACTGGAAATGAAGTAGGTATGATTCCACCACCACCCACCCCATGTAGACAAGCTGTATGATGAGAGAATAAGGCATTGAAAGTTTTTTATCCCCCTACCCTCTCCTGCTAGAACTATGCAGCCCTGGAAAATGCACAATCGCTGGTAAAAACAAAAATGGGGAAAAATGCTTTTTTTTTTTTTTTTGGTAATCTCACGCAGACATTGAAAATGATTCATTTTTAAGGGGCAATATGATAGCCCTGTTTAAGTATTTGAAGGGGTGTCACATTGAGGATGGAGCAAGATTGTTTTCTGCTGCTCCAGAGACTAGAACACAGAGCAATGGATGCAAGCTCCAGAAACAGAGATTCCACCTCAACATTAGGAGGAATTTTTCTGACAGTAAGAGTTGTTTGGCAATGGAACACACTCCCTCAGAGCGTGGTGGGGTCTCCTTCCTTAGAGGTCTTTAAACAGACTGGATGGCCATCTGTCAAGGATGCTTTGATCATGATTTCCAGCGTGGCAGGGGGTTGGACTGGATGGCCCTTGTGGTCTCTTCCAGCTCTACAATTCTATGGTTCATTCTTTTGTTTGAGAATTAGATCAAGTAAGATTTGCATTCCTGTTCTAAACTCCTGCTAAGAACATTTCAAGTGGTTAAGAAGCTGGAAGATCAATCCAACTATTTGATTCATTAATGCAATGGTGACCCCTGTTACACCAGTGCTATTTTCTGGCTGCTGGTATCCACAATTTGCACAGGGCTTGCTTGACCATTGTTGCCTCAATAACCTGAAGACACCAGGCCCTGCCTGCTCTCAGAAGCTAAGCCCTGTCAGGCCTGGTTAGTATACTGGCTGAAGAATGAAATAATAATTATGTAAGCCTTTAGCTGTCGGCTGTAAGATACTGTTATTATATCACACACAGTAATGGTGACCCCCCCCCCCGCCATCTCTCCCATATGGTTCTGCATTCCCTCCCTGCTCTCAATACACTGGAAAACCTATACAATTAATATTCAGGCCTAAGTCAGATATAATTTTCTCAGTCTCTTAAGTTAAAGTAGTAGTATATCTCCTTGGCTCGGTTGTGCTTTTCTTCCCTACAAAAAAGAAGAATTGCAGTGAGCAGCCTTCAGCATTGCTTGTTCCAGAAAATGCTCTGGAAGTAATTTGTCTTCTGAGGCTTATGACTAACAACTTAAACATGACAACAATCACAAGTGTATATTTCTGTTTTACAGTTTTATAAGGAAACTAAATCTGTTCTCCCTAACTTATGCAAAATGAAATTCATGGTTATGAGCCATGTGTAAAAGCAAAGCAGGGAGTAATAAACCTGGGTGAGAACCAGGGGATTCTGGAATTATGCATAATATCTGAAGCTTAAAACCTGCTCATCAGACTGCTTTAGAATCCCATGTGGCACACAGAAGCTCTATCTTCAGTTATTTCTAAACTCTAGCATTTTTAAAAATGTTGCTCTGTGTGCACTCCCTCTCCAGCCCATCTGAAAATACACTGTGGTTGGTTTATAGCAATGCTCTTAAAGTAGTGCCAGTAGGCCACTTCCTCTCTATCAAACCACAAATGATTTGTCACAGAAAGCTAGACACACCCATTATAAATTAGAAAAGAACTCTGTGGTCTGCTTCAAACAAGTGTGGAACTTTAAGAGAACACTCTTGAATTCACATGTATACAACTAAGTCCAGTGCCACATGGTGACTAAATCATGTAATTACACTATCCACATATGATTGCTCATCAGGGAACTTCATATTTCTGGCAGATGTGGCCAATCCAGAGATCTCATGTTGCTGGCTCATCACAAATGCTCAAGTTGTACTTCCGTGTTCTCTTCTGCATTGGAAGGAGACTCATAAGCACATAGAGTCTCAATAGATTCCTAGGTTGTAATCCAGCCACAGGTTGTGGTGATCTCTGTTCAAACCATGAAGCTCTAGAACACAACCTATGCATAAACATAGAAGCAGTTTCCCTGTGGTGCTAACTCACTGAGCTACTATGTGTGGGGACTCAACTGGGAACCATCTAATTGGAAACCAAGTCAGCACACTGCAAAGTGTGGACTGGTGAGGGCAGATGTATGACTAACATTCTCACTGAGCAAGCCATGTGTGAGGGAGCAATATAGGGAAGCAGTTCCCACATGGCTCCATAAGTGTATGAAAGGTGCCATTATGAAGCTTTGTGCACATATTCCAATACCCTATATTCATTGCACAACACATGTTTCATTCCTTGCCTCATTTCCGTCAAATGGACATCTATTTGTTTTTCAAGTACACATTTCTCTCTAAAATGCCAAGTACAATCTAAACAAACTCTGTAGTGCCTACCTATTATGGATCTTTGCCCTACTCAAGAAAGAGTCCTGGGTCTAGCTCAAGTCACCTTTTTCAAGTTCCCACCCCCTCAAAAATAGAACTTCTCCAGAAAATAAACCAAAACATTTTGTAAAGCCCCACTCAAAGAGTTGTTTAAAATATGAATGGATAGTCAACTCTGCTGACACTTGGAAAATTCAAGGTAAAGCTAGCCATTCTAGGCAGTTTCCCTGACCAATTGCCATTAGAATAAGATCTGAAGGGAGCTATTCAGAGCTCATTGCAGCTTCACATATCTTCTCCAAGCAGGGCAAAAGGAAGAAAAATGAAAGGGAAATAGAGTGTTATATGAGCAATACCTAGGGCATAGTTAATACCACCAAATCATTTTGGAGTCAAGAGAAGTTTGGGCTTAGCAGGGAAGAAAGAGAATTAATGTCTGGTTTCATCTACCTATGAATCTTCTGAAACACCCCCAGTCTTCAAAGTTCACATTTACATCTTGAACTTTGTGTCTTTGACTTCTCTCGGTACATAGGCAGCATGGGGCTTATTTTAGCATTATTTTAAAATCTTCAGCTTCAAGGATTTTAATAGTCATGTCAAATGTTTTGCACTGTGTGGAGCTGATTTGGGTCTGGAGTTTTGGGGACTAGTAAAGTCTGCATCAAAGAAGAGAAGAGGTTGCCTAGACCCCAAATTCTGCTTCAGTTCAGCACATGGGAAGAAGAGAGATGAAAGGAATAATTGTGTGCTGTGAGGATAAAATATGAATGAGGACATGTCCACATCATCAATGTACCCCAGTTTGTCCAGAGTCCTGCATTCCTGATGATATAGGATTTTTGCCCTGTTCTGCCCCTGGACAGCTTTCACCACCCCTTGGGCAGATACAGGACTCAGAAAGAGGGAAGGCAGGGTAGGGCCTTTTACTATGTTCTAAATTAATGGCTGGTTTGATCCATTCTTGCCAGGAAGGAACAGTTTGGGCCCCATGTATCAGCAGGAGCCATTCCAACAGGCTGGCTGGTTGTTTCAGCAGCCGCTCTGCCTCACTGTCTCTGAAGTGGGGTGCCAGGGTATCCTGGCTCATGTAGATAAGCTCTCAATGATAATTTTATTGCAGGGTTGTTGTTTAAATAAGAATCTGCCTAATTTCTCTTCATATTTGGAATGGGAAGATGCCCAGGTGCTTTTAAGAAAAGACAGAATCCAAAAGGTATAACAATTCCCATCTTTAACACCTTCATAGAAGGAAGGTAAAACATGACCCCATCCAAGCTGAGAATTGCTATATCACATTTGGCCAGTGCAAATAAGTGAGCATTTCATTTTAATTTGTGCTTGTAAAATGAATCAAAATTTGCCAATTTCTTCATTGCATTATGATCTTATTAATAAAGAAAATAAAGGCAAACCCTTTCTCATAGTGATTTCTACTGCAATCACAGTAGCCCATGGAGAGACTTGACATCCTCAAAAATACTATACCTTCCTTTCTGCCATGCTGTATAGCTGAATATGAGAGTGCTGTGAAAATGAAAAAATGGGCAAATCTCTTATCTTTCTTATACACTTTTTGCAAGGCTCCTGGAACCACCAGAAAGAATTAGGAAATGTTCAGAGTTCTTGTTTGATTTGAAAGAAGAAACACTTGGATAATTAAGTCCATTTCATTTTTTTTATTTTTTATTTATTTATTTTTTTGGTAGGGTAGCCACACCCAGCATGAACACAGCTTTGCATGTTAGCTGGAGGATATTGAGAAGGGGGCTTGTTGCTGGCCGGCAGGCCTGTTTGCGGCCCGGCCGGCGGCCCCAGGGAGCAGCCCTCCAGCCACGCCCCCCCCCCCACTGGCCAGGCGTTGTCCTGGGCGGGGCGGGTGTGGACGAGGGGGGGGAATGCGGGCCGCCATCTTCCCCCTTCTTCTTCCCATCACCCCTTGCGGTGGGAGGGAGAAGGGGAGGCTAGGCCAATCAGGGGCGAGCTTGCTCGCCTCTGATTGGCCCATGGATCTGGGTAAAGGGCAGCGCGCCTGCGTGCCCCTCCCAGATCCGAGGTGGCGGCGGAGGCAGCAGCAGCGCTCTCCGCCGCGCCAGAAAAGCGGATCCCGCCCACCCTCCCTCAGTTCATCTTTGTCGCAATTTGCAGGCGGATGTTTGGGTCGTGAGAAGCTGGATATTCAGGGGTCTCCATCAAGTTCAAGTGCAAGTTCAAGTTCAAAGCCAAGTTCAAGTTCAAGGGAGACCCCTGCTGGCTGCTAATATGTTTGTTTACAGGGAAGGAGAGAGCGTCAAGTGGACGGCTCGGCCAGTGCTTCTCTCCTTCAAGCAGGGGAACCGGGATGGACCGGTTCCCGCGCCACCCACATGTGTGGGGCGGCGGGGTGGTCACGACCCATACATTGCCGCCAACCATTAGCTGGCAAATTGCGGCCAATTATTGCCAAAACATATATATCAATTTACCTACCTCCAACATGTATCTTTGATCTACCTCAATGTATGTATATTACTAACCTGTACTTAACTGTGTTTTCTGAAATATATACTTGCAAGCAATACATGTTCAATCAAATCTGAGTGTCTGTGATTATTCAAGGGAGGCTGTGGGGGCCGTCCGGTCTGGGTCCGCAAGTATAGTCCAAACAGGTAAATATTGCAAGCTATTCCCCCCTCAACCCCCGTTTGGCCTTTGTCAAATAGCTGTTCATAAAATTCATCATCTGTAGCCAAGTTCCATGAATATAACCACATCTATTCAGACCAAAAGCTTTGGGCACAACACTTGCTTTCTGTGCATAAGTATTATTTTTTTGTGCAGAAAAAAAATAGTTTTATCTATACACACATACACACACACACCTATGCATAAAATGTGCCAAACTGTGAAGATTCTTGTCATTTCAGGATTCAACTCATCCAGATTTCCCAACACTCAGTATATATATACAGGTCAATCCCCATATCCACAGATTTGGTATCCACAGTTTCACTTATCCATGTTTAAAAAAAATGTTCTGTCTTGCAATAGCAATAGCAATAGCAATCGCATTTATATTTCTATACCACTTATCAATGCAAATCACTCCCTAAGCAGTTTACAATGTGTGTTAGCTAGTTGCCCCCAATAAGCTGGGTACTCAGTTTACTGACCTATGGAAGGATGGAAAGCTGCGTGAACCTTGGAGCCCTTGGGATCGAACTCACAACCTTTGTGGCTGTAGTACCGTCATTTAACCACTCTCTAGGCATTTCTAGGCTCTCCAATGTGATTCTATGGTCAACTCCCAGTGTTTGTCTCATTGAAAACAATAGGGTTCCCTATTATCCACGGTTTCAGGTATCCATGGAAGGTCTTGGAACATATCTCCTGCAGATACAGGGCCAACCTGTATATATTCCCATATTTATATATTTAACCTATAGTTGAAGACAACCCTTTCATCAGTATTTTCCAATCTGTATCCTCTCAAACCATATAAATATGCAAGGTAGGACTCACTCGATAATCACATTCAGACAGTTAAAATAATAGCAATACAACTCTGCAGAATGTCTCTCTCAAACACAGGCCTCAGTTTTAAAGCACTGTTTCCCCTTTGTGCTTCTTTACCCTAGCACTATCCTTTATAGTGAGGTAAAATGTTATCTGGCCATACCTTCCTCCCTCCAAATAATTCATAATCTGGCATGTTCATGAGGTAGACCAAGCCAGTAAAGGTCACCCAAAGACCTAAGAAGTTGCCTAGGAAATTCCCCAAGCCAAACATGCCTAGAATGAGATGAAGTGAAGCTGCCCTTTAGTCAGAGTCGTTAGGGTGGGATGTGCAAATTTCTGCTGGATGAACCTTGCAGTGAGTCACACTCTCAAAACAAAAAGTGACCAGAATAGCAATTGTCCACACTCATTCCCACAAACGTCTTTCCTTCACACCTTTTCCCATCCACAATACAGAGGTAGGACATTTTCAGACACATCTTACTGCACAAGAAGACTCCAGGAGAGGTACGCAGCTATCCCGTGGCAGGGGGTCCTTTTCGGACGCCGCCGTCCCTCTCACGGCATCGTCCGTGACAGTTCCAGGTCCCATCTACAGCAACCATGCCATTGTTTAATAACTGATAAATTCAGTGAGTAAAAAATGGTGCGGTTGCTGTAGATGGGACCCAGAACTGTCACGGCCAATGCCACGAGAGGGATAGTGGCATCCGAAAAGGACCCCCTGCTGCAAGAGAGCCACGTACCTCTCCCGGAGTCTTCTTGTGCAGTAAGACATGTCTGAAAATGTCCATAGACAAAAACCCATCAGCATTAATGTTCTGACCATTAGCAGCAATCAACAAAGCTGGAGTTTCTTTGTCTAAATGTGGGAAACTCAACCAACCATAGTTTTTAATTTCAAAACATCCCTTAAGGGTGTGATATTGGGTATAAATATTACCCTCAAATCATAGCTATATTTCCACATACTGCTACTCTGCCTGCCTTCTGTGACCCTCAGATTCAAGTCTGAGGAGATTATCAGACGACCTAAATATAGCATGACAGGGATGCCAGGAGATTGCAAAAGGGCTTCCCTTTCAGATGACATCGTTAACAGGTTGTCATGCTCCTGTGCCCCTTCCATTCCCCCAGTGCTCCTTTTTATTCATCAGCTAAATCATGAATTGATCCATCATTCCATTTCTGTAAAAGAACAACAGGTGAGTGAAAAGGTGCCCCGTTGCGCTGGCACAATGCCAGTGTCACTGGGATGTCTGTGCCAAACACTTCCAAGTACAATCAGGAGAAGGAGGTAAGTAACACACTTTTTTGTACCCTCCCTGGGTTACTTGTACTTTTTAAAGTATGTTTTTGTGCTTGGTTTCTGACATTTATTTTTCTTTTTTCTTTTTGCATTTCCAGCGCGATGGTCCTCTCACAAGAATGGCTGGGATTTCCATTCCAGAAAGTGAATGCAGCTCCATGAGAACTGCATTCACTCCTGGGCTGCCGGAGGGAGGGAAAGAAGTGGCAAAGGTAGGTCTGAAGACTTTTATTTTTATAGCGTTACAGGGATGGGAGTGGAGTGGGAGAGGAGATAGCGAGATGGGGACGCTGTTTTTCTCCCATCTGATAATCTCTTGAGTCTTGCTCTGCTGCACAAATCTCTGCTCTCCAGACAGGTAAGTATAGCCCATTCCCCAAAACTATTCCTATATCCAAATAATTTTTTTTAATTTTTAATTAGGTATTTATACCCTGCTTTTCAGCCACAAAGGCTATCAGATCAGCTTACAAATTGTTAAGCCATAGCAATGTACACATCGACACTGCATTAAGTAGTTTCCAATGTGTATTACCTACTTGCCCCACAAGCTGGGTACTCATTAGGAAATACTTCCTCCTAATTCTTCATAAGCCTTGTGTGATTGCTTGTGAACATGTGTACGTGTGCAAATGCTTCCATGATTATTTTTCAATTAAAAAAATATTTCATTTTTGGTTTGGGGTCTCCCCAGTGAGAACTGGTAAAAACAGGTGTAAAGATCCCAAGTTACCTGACCTCTTGCTATCATACCTTTGAACTAATTAAAATTCCTCAATATAATATCAAAACTCAGAGGTCACAAGTGGATCCCACGGACCCCACACAATTCAAGTAACAAAAATAAAAATACATGCACACATTACATTCTGCCACATAGCAGGACTGTTTTTTCACAGAACTCCAAAAAGCCCTTCACACAAAAGCATCACATCACACACACACACACACACACAGAGGCATGGTGAGAACAGTATACTTTAGATTTAACAGAGTTGGAAAATAATCTTTGAGAAAGGAATTTGCTACAAGGTTTTTCTCTCTTGCTTCTTCAGCCATTTGGTAGAAAAACTCATTCCCCCCCTTACCAATTAGGGGGCTGATTGATTGGTCAATGTGCCCAAATTCTAACACCTGCTCTGTTTAGCAGCAAATTATTAAAATGATCCATGGGATGTCTATTTTCTGCATTTCATTCAGATAAGTTTATAACTGAAGAGACGGTAGCTAATTCTCCAGTAAGCCTTGTGACTGAACAGAGATTTAAATCTGCTTTTTTCAGTTGTAATATGACACTCTCTAACCCCTATATCACATACCTCTGGACCACCAGAAAACTGGGCACTTTCCAAAATTATTGAACAATTTAAACATCACAGCAGATATATTTTTTAAGAGGGCGCCTCTTCAAAAAGTCCAGGCAGTAAAGAATGGTAGCAGAGTATTTGCTCCTTCAGGCATAAGAATAAAGGCACAGACACAGGCTTGTTTCTAAAACAAACTTCTCTTTTGCATGGGCATAATGAAGTATATTTACATATATATATATATATATATATATATATATATATACACACACACACACACAGCATTCAGAAGAAAACATCTTCACACACTGAGATCTAAAACAGAACTGCTCAGTTCAACTCTATAGGACAAACTAAATACCCAGCTCTGCAGAGTTCCTAGCACCTCCTCCAGTCAGCTCTCCATCAGAGCTGAGAGGTCATCAATATTGATACATTTACTAGCTTTTTGCAAACTGCCACTAGCTCTCTCTCTCTCTGCTGTGCTCTGCAGACTGTTTGTTACATTCCATTTCTTTACAGAATAAATCTACTGTATGTCCCAATATCTTGATATTAATATGTTATCCAAGGTTAATAGAAAGACGTCTTTGACTCACAGTTATTAATGAAGGACTAGTTCTATTTGACAGGCAAAAAACATTTCAGAAAGATTGGGCAAAATGCTTTCAGTCTTAATAAAATGAGGTTTTGCAATCGCAATGAAAGCCACTGAAATTAAGAGGGATGGCAAGGTTTATTTTTTCCTTCTGAGTGGCATGTTTTGAATGAGAAATTTCCTGCTTTTCCCTGGCAAAATGTAAGAATGACTTGCTTTGCTATCAGTTCAGTGACTTTAATAATAGTTTTGGGACTTTAATGTGACAGTGCTGAACTGCATAGGCTGTGGAGCATCTCTCCAAAGTCATGATGGTGTTGGTCTTGAACTGTCTGTCAGAGCTCTGACTTCTCATAAACAAGTCCAGTACATGTCCAGGAAACTGCTTTGCTCCTCACATTTGCTCCATCTTGTGAAGTATGGCAACAGAATTCAAAACGACCTTGATAAACTACAAAACTGGTTTGAAATTAATAAAATGAAATTCAGAAGAGAAGAATGCAAAATTCTACATTAAGACCACAAAAACCAAATGCACAGGCATAGGATGGGGATACTTGGCTTAGCAGTACTACATGTGAAAAGGCATGTGGGATTCTTGTTGATCATAAATTGAACATGAGCCAATAGTGTCATGATGCAACAAAGAAGGCAATTGATATCTTAGCCTACATTTATAGAAGAATAGTTCCCAAGTAGAGGGAAGTAATAGTCCCCCTACAACCTGTGCTGGTCAAACTTCATCTGGAGTACTGTGTTCAGTTCTGGATACCTCATTTTAAGAAGGATATAGACAAGTTGGAGTGACTTCAGAGAAGGGAAATGAGGATGATAAGAGCTATTGAGAAAGAAAAACATATGAGAAGAAGTTGAAGGAGCTGGGCTTGTTCAGCTTGGAGAAGAGAAGATTGAGGGGTGACATGATCACACTCTTGAAGTACCTCAAGGTCTGCAACAAAGAGGAGGGTTCAAACTTGTTCTCTGCTGCCTCAGATGGTAAAACTAGGTGTAATGGTTTTAAGTTACATGAGGGTAGATTTCAATTGAATGGGAGAAGGAATTAGTACTTAACAGTGAGAGAGATTTGGCAATGGAAGGAATGGCCTTGAGAGGTGGTGGAGTCTCCTTCTCGGGATGTCTTTAAAAAGGGGCTGGACCTGCTGGGGATGCTTTACCTGGAGATGTTGTGTTGAGCAGGGGGTTGGACTGCAGAAATAATACTGTTTGATACCACTTTAACTATTAGCTCCATACTATGGATTCTTGGGATTTGTAGTTTGTTGTGGCAGCAGAGCTCTCTGACAGAGAAGGCTAAATATCTCACAAATCTACAAATCCCAGAATTCCATAGCATTGAATCATGGCAGTTAAACTGATGTCAAACTGCACTATTTCTGCAGTGTTATGATTCTATGAGTGTGATAAATAAGCCCACAACTCAGCACTATCCTAGGGATGCTTCACAGGGAAGCTTTTGGTGTTGTTCTTGACATTAAGAATCTAAGATTTGCTAAGCAAATCACTTTATTAGTACAGGAAGTGACTCCACCTTAAATAATGCCACAATATTCTCCTCTGTTGTTCTTTGCATTAATCATGCTACTTTTGTATGGTTAGGTATTTTGTGCAAAACAAATAGGGTTATGTTAATCACTACTCCCACTCTGAAACAATGAAGAATCTTGTCCAAGTATTTATACTTCTTGAAAATTCAAATGCAGCTTGTCAGATGCAGACAAGGTGACCAGTTCCTCACTTTCAGAACATTCCCTTTGCTCCTTCAGGAACAAGCAAAACTAGAGGAAATATGCTTACACCTCACATCACTATAGAATGATTTTTTAGGCCATAGCTGAATCCTGAGGTGGCTTTGCTTGAGGACACGGGTCACTTGCTCTTCTCCCTTTTAAGAGGACAGAACCTACAGGTAGCTACGGTACCTTGGCAGGTCAAATTTGGTGTATGGGTAGAGGTTCCTATCCCTTCTATAGGCACTGAAGTATCTCTACAGAATGGTTGCTGTTTTTGTGTGCCTTCAAGTCATTTCTCACTCATGGAGGTCCTAAAGCAAACCTGTTTTCCTGTCAAAATGTGGTCAGAGAGGTTTGCCTTCCTCTGAGGCTGAGAGAGCATTACTTAACCAAGGTCACCAAGTGGGTTTCTATGGCCAAGCAGGGATTTGAACCCTGGTCTCCAGACCAGTAATCCAACTGTCAAACCACTACACTGTGCAAATTCTCTCCCAGAATACAAGCAGATAATTAATCTTTGCCATTACCGCAGAGTAAATGTGAGCACATTTTCAAGTATATCCGATGTTCCCATGAATCTGCACATTACAAAGGTAAATTGAGAGCAGCAGTGGTCTTTGGGCAAATTCTCCTAAAGGAAAGCTTATTTGTCATTCCTGGTTTTCTGATTGGGGGACCCCTCATATGTTTTCAAGGAATCTCAGGATTCTCAAGAAGATTAAAAACCAGTGGATTCTGTGGTGTCACCTGATGCAGTTTAGCCTCTCTGCACACACACACACACCCAGTGCTGCCACTGAATGGATTAGATGAGGGATTAAATAATTTGCACATTTCTAGGAAATGATTTGTCACATCATTTAATATGGCTGAACATTATGTCTAAATGTTACCTTAGAAACATTTCTGGTGAATGCTGCTTTGCAGAAAAATATAAAACCCCAATTGCTTAAGTTATTTCCAGCAATGAAATTCTTTCAGCTTCAGTGCTTACTTTCTCCCTGACCTTCATTTGTTCTGTTATTTGAATAGTGCACAGGAATATGATCTTGCAGAGATTAACTTCTACTTTACCCCTCTCCTGTTTTGCATAGGATTTGAACCTCTCATCAGCTTCTTCTAGCTGCTATTTTACAGAAATTGGCATGAAAATGCAGGATTCTTTTTGTGGAATGGGGAGAAAGAAAAGCATGACAGTTAGTAGGAGCCTTGAATATTCGTTGCACCAGGTGATATAAATGTGGACCCATATTCTACATCACCTACTTAGTTATGAATGTATAACTCAGTAACCTCTTCAGGTCTAATCCCGTCCCCACCAAACTACTTTACCAGGGAGCAGCCACACCAAGAAATAGAAGTCTGTTCAGCTGGTGATCAGGGTACAGGGACATTTCTAGCACCCCACCATTGAGCAAGGCTGCAACAACAACAACAAAAATCAACAGGGGTCCTGCTTCTGATGGCTGCATCCTCACTCACTGGAAGGAGGGGATGGAAACATAATGTTCCCACACTCTGATGGCCACCTGTCAGGAAAAGCTTGCAATACCAGCTTTTCCTACCATTTCACATCCATTGATTACTGCAGCTTGAGGCTTGCCTCTCCTTTGTAATGGTAAAGATTAAGGTGCTTGGCATGACTGGAAATAGGTGGTTTACTGTCAATGGCCAAATTCAGAATAAAAAAGATGTGTTTGGGGATGGGGGTAACAGATGAGAAGAGGGTTTTAAATATTTGAAACCAATAAATGAAAGACATGTCAAGTTTGTCTATTTTTAAAATACTTTTATATCACTACTTTTCCTTTTGCTCTTCATTGAAAGCAATAATGATGAGCTAGTAACTCTTTAGAAATACTGTTTAGTAATAAATCTTACTGTTTTAAATCTGGGGCTGTTGCCTACTGAGTTTAAAGAAGACTGCTTATGACACCAGGGGGTCATTTACATGGGCAAATATTCCCCTAAATATACCGCTAAGATAGCTCATAGTTCCCACGGATCGCAGCACAGCATCACCTCATTCAGAAGGGGGGAAGATAAAACACCCAAATATAGCGTGGCAGGGGATGTCGCTATTTTTGCAGGAATATTTGCAATGTAGTGCTTTATTGGCAGTGTAAACTAGCATTCTGCTAAGGGTTGAAGCACAGCTGCATTGTGATTGGTTGATGATGCAGGGGTGGGCTTAAAAGAGGGTCAGGGAGGAGGCAAAGACAGTAGCCATTAGAGAAGAAACTTGCAAAAATCCTGTCTGCTATTTTGCGAGCCAGTTTGCAAAAAAAAAAAAAAAAAAAAAAAAAAGGATTCCCAACTTCTTTCATTCCTGGAGCATTCCTTCTCATCCTCTGCTGTTTTGAAAGTATGTAAAGCTCATTCGTCACTTTTATCCTGTGCACGGGGGAGGGAGAGAAACCATTTCACAAAGGGCTGTAGCAAGATGAACTGCTATTTTCCCTCTCTCTCTCTGCTTGGGGGAAGGAGGGAGGGGGAAAGAGAGAGAGAGAGAGAGAGAGAGAGAGAGAGCAACTGGAAAAACTTGCGATCCACGGCATGGTCTTTTAGCAGAGAGATTACTCTCCCTCTGCTTTATGGAGTGAGTTCATTTACAGGCAGATTTACAGAGACACACAGAGCCACACCCCCCACACTTATTCAAGTCTGAACTTCAAAGCGACATAATTAGAAAAAAAAAAAAAACCGGACTTGGCACAGCTGCGGAAAATAATTAAACCGCAAGTTGCTGCTATAAATCTGCTGTGTAAACCAGCCCTAGCTGAACAGGCCACCATCTCTCAGTGCATCTGATGCTTGGTAAAGTAGGTTTGAGAAGGCAGTTACAATTGTGGCAATCATGCCGTGATTGTGGCTATGTGGAGCTGGTGAATACAGAACAGTTATGGATCCGTACCTCTAGGTTACAATTCCATAACTGCAATAAAGAATGACAGCCATTATACCCTCAGTGATTGTGCTGCAGATTGGTATGGGCAAATCTATTAGTTCCTTCCTCTCTTGCATTGACAATTTTTTTGAAAGTGCAAAAATCTTTTCATCCTCAATACTGTGAATTTGTAAGTGTTTCAAACAAACAAACACCATCCCTGCCATTTCCACTGGCAAAATTCAAAATAGCTTATCCTCAGCATCTTGTTCCTGCCTGCTGAATAGATATTGCAGATGAGAAGCCTCCCAGGAAAGAAAGAGAAAGAGAGAGAAAAAGGACTTTTTCGGACGCTGAAAAATAACGCAAGCATAATTCTGTACAGAATAAATCACCAATTACATTTTCTTAGAAGAAAATGCCATTTTCTGTGCAGAACAGCTATGTGTGAGTTTTGCATAGAATTTGTCCTGAATTTTAAAGGTTCTTGCCTGTCTAAGATTCCTCTCATCAGGGTTTCTCAGCACTTGATAAACATGTTTTGTGACCATTTTTCAAATATTTTCAAATATTCTTTCCATTCCTAAATGTTTCACAAGGAGTCATCCCAGAGGACATACAGTATTGTCTGCCTCCTCCATCGTGTTCTCAGACAGTGAGGACTCCTCTGGATGATCACCCTTAATAAGCGGGTCTTACAAGCAAGCCACTTCATCTGACTGTTGTTTGATGGGAAAACCCAGTTATTCACTGCATCATTGTAGAGTTGTTTGCTGTATCATTGTGGAGTTGAGCAGCTGAGTAAAGGAAGTCAAAGGAGCTACACAGCAGCGTGAACCAGTCTGTAACTTCCTTTACATTGGGAAATATGATTGAGGGATACCCATACTAGATGGTACTTTCTTGAGAAATAGATGCTATGCAAGCAAAGCATGCACTCATGAAAGACAGACGAGGAACACAAATGAAAACCAAAAAAAAAAAAAAAAAAAAGCGAGAGACCTGAAAGTTTGAGACCATGTTATGTCACCATTCCTTTTAAAGCAAATTATTTCATCCCAAAGGGAAATGTGAATAAAAATGACCAGTGCTTTATGGCAGGGGAGTGAAGGTGGAATTAGAAGCAGAGGCACAAATAGCTCATTGAAATACAATCACAAAAGGGGCAGTCAGTACTACAGTTGCTATTTTAAGGCTGGAGACTTCATCTTCGGTTTGAAAGACAAAAAGAACCAGCAAATATTCTGGCTGCCCTCCAAAAGAAAAACGTCATTGCTTTAAAAAAAAAGCAGTGCATGAGCATCAATATCCTGTTGTATTGGTTTGTGTGTCCTCTGCAGAAAAAATGAAAGGACCCCCCACCACCACCACCCTTGCTGCCTAATCGGGATAAGTTGCAGTGCCTTGAATTCTACTTAAATTCCAAGGGTAGAATATCTGTCTACAAAAATAGATCTATATTTGAGTGTCCTTGTTGAAATATTTCTTGTAACTGTTCAGTTCAGCTGCAGCAGTGGGTTTGCTTTGTAAAAAGTAAGCTAGGCAGAACTGTATGAATTATCTAGGAACTTCCTGAAAAACAATGCTTTTTTTTCTTTGTTCCCATCTTCAGGAGAGTTCAGAACACCATCTCGATCCTTAAGAGTAGCTTCATAGGGTCAAACTAGATGATATACTGAGGGGGAAAAAAACTTTCTAAGTTTTTGGCAAAGATACTCCCTCAAGTGAAAGAGATGTTTGATTATTGGATGTATGGGCTTGTCTATACTAGTGAAAACCCCAAATCCCCCCTGAATCTCACCAAATAATGCCATACAACATGTATCCTTTTCCTTGAATCTGAAGCATTAATGCCACATGACATTATGTGACCCTATCCACACCAGACTCCGCAATCACACCTTAATCTGGGTTTTAGAAAACTCAGTTTTCTCCTGAGTTTGCTTGAAACTCCAGAGAAAACTGTAGTATTAAAAATCCATCCACATTGGATTTGTGGGGTGGAGAGGTGAGGAGGGACAAATGCTGCCTGAGGCACTGCCATTTCCACTCCTCCTTGGAGCCACCTCTTCATTCCGAAGGCAGAGTCCATGTGCTAGTCATTCTCTCTAACCTTCTGACCCCAGAGAGCACAACTAGCTCTAGGACTCTGCTTTCACAGGGTTCAGAGCGGGCAGTTGTGTGCTGGAAAAACAGAGCCCCAGCACTACCTGCTCTCTCTGAGGTCAGAAGAACTGGCCAGCCCTACCATTGTGAGGCTGGCTACCCATTCTTAGTTCAGAGAGAGCGACTAGTGCTGGGCTCTGCATTCATGGAGCTTAGGGCAGGTGATTGTGCACTGGAAAAGCAGAGTCCTCAGTGCTAGTTGCTCTGTCTGAAGTCAGAACAGGCAGTCAGTCTCAAAATGGTGGGCCTGGCTGGTCATTCTGACCTCAGAGTGGGAAACTGTGCACTAGAAAAGCAGAACCCTGGTGTTAGTCCCTCTCTCTGAAGTCAGAATGGGCAGCTAGCCTTGCAATGTGATTATGCACCAGAAAGGCAGAGCCATGTCACTCTTCCAGCCCATGCCAATAGCAGAGGTGCCACAGAGGTGGCTGGCTAGCAGCAGCAACAGATCCACAGCTTCACTGGGGTAAAAATCCAAATGCAGCTTCAGGTTTTGACAGGTAAAGTATGGCACTTAAATCTGGGCCAGAGTAGTCCAAATTTCACGTGCCACAGCTCTTTGACAATGTATTCTGAATTTCATCCAAAATTTTACCCCCTGTGTAGACAAACCCTATGTCTTCCCTTATTTCATCCTTGCACACAAAACCTTTCTGCACAAGAATACAATGTTTTCTGCACAATCTTTATCAACTAATCACACTTTTGCATAGGAAATGGATTCCTGTACCAAAAAAAAAAAAATCACAGAAAACCTCTTGCTGCATGTAGACACACATTCACAAACACACATTTTCTCTACAAACAAAAATCATATTTTAGTACATGTTTTTCACATAGGAAAGGGCAAAGACTCTCATTGTTGTGCCTCCCTTTTTGGGTGGGATGTTCTAGATATGTTTTTTCTCATCAAAGATGAGAATATTTATGAGCATTCTTTCCATCCCTACTGTTTATTATAGCCATTTCCTTCACTTTTGTATCTTGCATTTAGCAGGGCCTGTGAGACCAGGTTTGGACCCTGGTGAAAATAAATGGGCACTCCCCTCCTCAGTTGCATGACAGGCAGAGACAGGTAAAGGGGCCCCTGGCTGTGCATGAAGGGAAGGGATACAAAGAAGGCCTTCATGTCCTACTCACCTCCTTTCCTCCCTGACTTTCTGCAGGTCGAGAAGACCTATTGCCTAGAGGGCCTCCTAGTTGGCAGGCAGGCAGCAGTCTCAGTGAAAAACAAAGTAGGTGGGTGGATGGGGTGCTATAGGGTGAAAATGAGGCAGCTTTTTGGTAACGATGGGGAAATGGGTACGTCTCTGGCACTTTGAGAGCCTGGAAGTTGGCTAGGCTGGAGGCACAAGGGCTTTCCTCCTTGGCTCCCTGTCAGGCTGCTTCAGTTATTGTTTAAAGCAGTGGAGTCCAGTTTCCTTTTCTGATGGTCATTTTGATCACCTGGTAGACCAGCTAAAAACCTTTACATGGTTCTGATTTTGTATATCATTATTACTTTCTCTGTAATTCACTAATATCACAATGTATGTCAAAAAGTGGGGAGGCAAGTAATGATAGCACAGTGAAAAGCAACATGAAATACAGTTGGGCCTTGTCTTCCTTTCAGACCACAAAGCTCCAGTAATTTATACAGGTTTCCCCTGCCCCATCAGGCCTGGCATTTAGTGTGCTTTGATTTGTGATTGCTCATTGGAACATAGACATGAGTTCAATTTAGAAGTGTGATTGCTGAAGCTTGGATCTCTGGGAAAGACGAATACACATCCACCCTTAATGTCTAGTTTCATCCATAGATAGATGATATGGTCATATGGTGTCTGTCTGCCTATTATCTATCCATCCATCTTTCTATCACCATTGGTATACATGGCACTTTACATGAGTAGTTTACAATTGTTATTCGGCAGTTTCCTGCCCTCAGGCTTACAGTCTAAAAAGACATGACACACAAGGGAGGGGGATAGCATTGGGGAATGGGCATAAATCCAGCAGATACTGTCTACTCTTCTCTTCCTCCTAGGCCACAGCAGAGGGAGTTGGGATGGAGGGAGGGCCTTTCCTCAGCTGCTGGGCCTAGGCATAATAGAGCTGTGTCTGCCTGCTCCCCTCCCTCCAAGGCCACAACAGTGCAATGCTTGAGGTATAGTGGAGAATGGTGTCCCATCACCACTGTTGAAGAAAGGTCAGATACCCTTCCAGACAGCTTCTATACATAGAATGGGATGGGGGACCACATTGTTCTTCATCTGAAAGCAAATTTTTGGGCCAATCCTATAGGTAAAGCTGTCATTTTCAAATAAACCTTTGCTGCCTCTGAGGTTGTAGAAAGAGATGTAATGGTGATAAAGCTGCTCTCCGTGCCATTAAAAACTTTACTCATCTGTTTATATAGAGCATGAACCTCCTAAATACCTACAACAGCAAGGCTTCTCTTTCTGATCTATTGACAACCCTGGTAATGTTAAATCTGATGAGACCATGGCTGTGGCTATGATACTTGGTAGCAGGAAAATGTGTGTGTATGTTAATGCCAACTGCCTCCAAGAACCAGCACATGTCCTTGGGCATGTATTAAGTGAGAAGCTATGGCTGCATCCATGCATCTTCATGATTTTATGATTGAAAAATGCAACTTCATTGCATGGAAGCCTGACTCCTCGGCCTAAGGGACCAAAATCCACAGAAATATGCAAAATGATAGTTTAGAAAAGTGGAGAAAATGAAGTGATAGAGGAATTTTAAAACCCATGCTTCCATTTCAATATATATAGATATTTGTAGCATTTATACCATGGTCTATATCTATAGAAGCTCTGAGAACACAGAGAGAGGGGGGATTTTTTTAAAAAAGGACAACCTGAATGTCCCCTAGTGTGCAATCTAAGAAGTGATGGAGTGAAAGGAAAAGGGGAGGTGGAGAGAAAAGGAAAACAAATTCAAATGTTATGTGGTTCCTCAACCTGGTGGAATGGCTGCTAGTTGACCACTAAGGAGAGGAAGAAAAAAAATGTTGAAAGTGGCATCCCAAGAGGAAGCAGTGCATCACATTTTTTTCCTTTTTTCTTTTCTTTTTTTAAAGACATTATAGTAAAGATCCCATAGCTGCCAGTGGTCCTGCTTTCCCTCTCTACCTTTTCATCAGCCTGGTTGAATGGATCATGGGTGAAAGGCTAAACCCAGCAGAGTTGGTTTCTTTACAGGGCTGCTGGTGACCCCACTGTTCTCCTTTGCCTATTCTACAGGCTAGAGGAACAGCTACTGTGAGACTGTTGAGAAGAAGAACATCAGTGGACCTTCTTCTCAAGAGCATTAATGGTAGCTTTGCTTACTTTCTGTCCATTCTGTAGCCTGGTGGACTGGCTGCTGGCATTGGTGGCTGGTGATTTCCATATGGCAGGGGTGGTAAATCTACCCTGGCGGTTAGTCCAAACTTTAGATGATTTTAGCCACACTTCTGAACACTGTCTCCAAAATAGGATCAACATTCAGGATATCTCTATTATAGCTCAGACTGAGACCCAGAGACATAGAAGCCACCAACCACTACTGGCTTCTGGTTGACAATGGTGGGGGGGGGGAATGCAAGGAAGGAGAGAGTCCTGACATTGTAGAACTGGTGAAGCTAGGAAAACCATTCCACTCATTCTAACAGCATAATCTTAGCCATGTTTACTCAGGAGTAAGTCCTGCAGCGTTTAATGGGGTGTACTAACAAAAAGAAAATAAAAAAAAAATGCCCATGACTATATTCTGAGCCCCCATTTCCTTTCTCTCACTAGAACCTTTCCAAAATGCTAATTTTGTAATGGCTGGATATGGAAATTTGGAGTGTAAGACTTTGACATTGCTGCAACCATTTCACTGACTCACAGAACTGTTATGCTAATATGCTATGACTTTTGCATGCAAATAGTCAAAATGAGCTCACAGGAGTGCAACCACTTAAACCATATATCCCTATTTCATTTTTTCCTCCTATTGTAGAATTTGCTTCTTCTTTTAAATACTAGGCAAATGGTTGAGATTCCCTGTTTATGGAATTCAATTTTACTTGCATGTCTTCATTCCCACTTGTCTGCCTGGTAGTGGTGATGGTTATGTGCAGATATAATTCCTTTTTTGCAAAGCCAAAGCAATTTAAAGAAACTGCCAGAAAGTGCTTTCCTAAAAGGCAATGCAAGCATGGCAACTGTAGGACTTAGGCAGTTTAAAGATGTACAACTAGGAATGACACTTGGGAGCCTAGCAGTGTGAGCTGATCATCCCAGAGTCCCTAAATATAAACTTCTCTGTACTCACTAGGTTAGGCAAGTAGGGATTGGATGAAGAGTCCAGTTTCAGTCAAAGGTTTGACAGGCTTCTGTTGGGCCACACTTCTTGGAATGTCCACCATCCAGGTGCTCTTTAATATACATTTTGCAATCATTGCAGTGACTGGAAGATGTGGAGATGTCTCGAAGAGAAATGGACACATTTGGAAAGTGTACACGAAAAATTGTGCACATTTTAAATTTGTACAAAGTACAGTCATCCCTTCACATTCGTGGGGGTTAGGTTCCCCAGACCCCCGCGAATGCGAAAAATCCACGAATAACAACTGCCCTCCCACTCCCCCACCAAAGCAACCACGGGGCCTCTGGAGGCTCTACAGTCGCTTTCCCCTGCCTCCCCCTCCCTCTATAGGCCTTCATGGGGCCTCCAGGGCGTCTCCGAAGGCCTCATGATCGCCTCCCTGGCCCTTCCCACCCCATCCCCAGGCCTTCATGGGGCCTCCAAAGCATCTCCGGAGGCCCCATGATTGCCTCCCCGGCCCTCCCCAGGCCTTCATGGGGCCTGCTGGAGCTTCTCCGGAGGTCCCGTGAAGGCCTCCCCACCCCTCCCCACCCCTCCCCAGGCCTTCATGGGGCCTCCAGAGTGTCTCCGGAGGCCCCAAGATTGCCTCCCCTGCCCTCCCCAGGCCTTCATGGGGTCTCCGGAGCATCTCCGGAGGTCCTGTGAAGGCCTCCCAAGCCCTCCCCACCCCCTCCCCAGGCCTTCATGGGGCCTCCGGAGCGTCTCCGGAGGCCCCATGAAGGCCTCCCTGGCCCTCCCCCCTCCTGCCCAAGGCCTTAGCCTGGGCCTGCAGAGGCCCTGTGTTGCGGCTTTTGGGAGGGCGGGGGCCCTCCCAAAACCCATGAATATTCAAAACCGCGAATGCCAAATTTGTGAATGTGGAAGGGCAACTGTACTGCTAAAATGTGCTGTAGTCAAAGTGGGTTGATACACTGAAGAATGCATACATACATACACCACACCACATCTTGTGGGGGGGACATAAAAAATAATATATTTTATCTCATCAGATAGGGAGAGAATGATGACACTGGTAAAGGTACAAAGGTAGATGATGGAAAATGAAGAAAGCTGTGGATGTGGATTTTAGAGATCTGTTGTTCCTATTCAAACAAGTCATTCTTTTCCACCTGCAACATGAGAATAATTATGAGAGCCAAAGCAGGGGGATGGGAAAGTTGTAAATAATTTTGTACAAAAGAACAATGTTTATAACAAATTGGAACCCAATAAAATTTGATGGAGCAATTTGTCATGTACTGCATTCTTCAGACCCAATGAGAAACAGTTTCAGAGTTAAAATAATTTAAAAACCAGAAAACTTTATTAACACAACAATCCTAAGAGCTAATCCTACAAGTCCATTGCTCAGAATGAAACCTAACTAACAAGCAGTAAACTAAAAGCATTCTACAATTTACAAAATGTGTTGGGTTATACAGTAATTGGCTATCCATCATCCCTACACTCAGTTCCCCCCACACCTGAGCTCAGCCCACTTTCCCCATAGCTGAGGCCAGGTGCTGAAGAACACTTGGGGGGGGCATTGGTGACGTGTCCGTTTCAATGAATCCTCTCACCAAGTTATTGTCCACAAACTCATGCAACACTCCTATCTCTTTGGGAGTCATAGCATATAATGTGGGTTTGGGGGTAATGTTCCTCCTGGAGTGATCTGTATAGTACAGTCAGTCTGTTGATGGGCAGTCAAAAATTCACACTCCTTTTCCAAGAACACTTCTTGGAGGTCTTCATACTCTGCAGGGATCCAGCCCATGTCTTCCTCACCTCCACTGTTTTCTACCTCTGGTGGTAGCCCTCCCAGCTTCTCGTCCCTTGCAGAAACCACCACAGTTACTGTGGCTGCTACCTTTCTCTCTCGGGACAAAGTGTCTTTTTGGCACTACTCTCTAGTGAGAACACTACAGCCAGGAGCAGGAAAAGTTAATGTCCCTCTGGACCAACTGATAACTGGATCATGGAAGCACAGACAATTCAGTTCTAACACTTTGGGGTATTATTTAGTTGGTGCAATCACAATTTTTATGGGCTCCCTAAGGTCCCCTACTGCCAGGAACACCTGTGAAGTCTGGTACCACACCAGCCCACCCCTCATATCACTGCCATCCATCTGAACAAAGTTAATGGCTTCTGGAAGGTCTTCTCACTGCAAACCCAAGCCCATGGCTACCAACAGATTCATCAAGCATGTCACGGCCTGGACTGAATACTGGGTATGGTAGTTATTTGAGTCATCTCCCTGCCAGGCCTTGACATGAGTTAGTAGAATGCTGGAATCTCTCCTACACACACACCACCTTTAGGAGATGGGAGGGGGAAAGAATCTCTCCCCTCACTTTGAGGAGATGAGAGGGGGGATAAAGCACTAAGGTCAAAGAGTTGGTCTGGGATGAGAGGGGAGGCAAAGGAAAAAGGACAAGGAGTTGTTCTGGGAAGCCAGCTGTGGATTAGCTCCCAGGAGGGGAATGCAGCTGGGGATTGGTGGTATGGAAATTGAACCTCAGGGGAGGGGTTTTATCTCTGTGTGCTGCTTAGCATTTTCCGAACTGACTTTGCTCTGTTCCGTACTGCATAGCCTGATCAATAAACCAATTGTTTTGTATGGATATTGCTTTAGTGTATGTATGTTAATGAGTTCATCACAAAGTACTTCATGCACCCTGAATCCAACAGAGAATCCAAGTCCATGCCCCCCTTGATATTTCTCAGATTTGCTGGGATGTAGAATGGTTTCATGCTGCCACTCAGCCCACTTTTCCCATCGCTGAAGCCAGGTGATGGTTTTATCGAACCATTACAAACATACAGCACATACTCCCTTTCCCCAGCCAGACTATACTTGGTTAGCAAGTATAAAAGCATTTAGATACAATTGGCCACAAAGTGATACAAAAGAACTGAACTTGGCAAGAGAAAGTCACATCTGGGACTGATCCTGACACAGTAATAATTTACTTATTTCCTTAAATAAAATATTTGTCCACCACCCAATAATAGCATTATCTGGAAAGATTACAAAAATAACTTACACCCATAAATATAATAACATGCAAATAAGAAAACAAGAACAATAACAAACAGCATTCAAAACACTGGGAACTTAGTCTAACTTAGGCAGGTGCCTCATATTGAGTTAGGCCCCAACTTGTCTCAGAATTACCAAACATAATCGGCAGGTCTCCAGGGGTTTAAGGTAGGATGTTTTCTATCTTGGTGTTCTTTGGGAATCTCTCACTGAAGCACTAACCATTCTGAACCTTAGTAGCTTCTGAAACCAGATGAGTTTCATTGTCTTCAGAATAGTTTTGTAGTTCATAAATACTATAGCATCCAATATTCTCAGCAGATCTTCTATCCATATACTGCCCAGGCCCAGGACAGCTTAGCTTCCAAGATCAGATAAGATCAGCATCTTCATGGTGACATAAATGTTGGGGTTAGAGTGCCTGAATGTGATATAAAAGGATGGATGATGAATTTAGGGTTTTGCCCTTTGTTTTCTCCTTAGCCAACGTTTTTGACAGAACAATGTTATTATCAGCAAAAGCAGCCATGGACAAGTTCACCATATCCTTCAAAAAGGGAGATATACAAATGTCAACTCCTTCTCACCTCCAATCTCTACTATGAATGGACTGACTGTTAGACATAAAAAAATCCATCACTTTTAGGGATGTAAATCTTCTGTAACTTTCTTCTCAAATGTAGCAACTATGTAGCATTTTTTCCTAATAGTGACCACATATATACTGGATCTTTTCAAGCATCTTTTTTTTTTCTAATCTAATGCATTTGAATGTCATTTCACTAATATAAGCATATGTGTGTCAATTCCTTCTAATGTACATATTTTTAATGGCAAATTTTATTGCAAAATTTGCAGAAATACAAATGTTAAAGCATACAAGTTACAATTCACCATAGTTTGGAATAAACTAGGTACATATAACTAATTACTTGAACTTATATTGTCAAAAAAATGAATGTGTAACTACATTAAATTATTATTGTAATGTAACATTAGAGATTATTACTCTCTGCTACTTGGGTATATGTATAGAATTCAAAGACATAGCCATATTAGTCTGGAATACCAGTAAGCAAAGGGATCTTGTAGCACCTTTGAGACTGAGAGAAAGAAGTCGTAGCACAAGCTTTCGTAGACATGGTCTACTTCCTCATATGCATTGAGTAAACTGGTGCCTAGGAACAAATCTTATAAGCAGACTTTTGAATAGTCATAAGAGTGTAACAGTGGGCTGAACAGAGGAAATTGTTTCCTACCACAAAACATATTATAATACTAGTTAACACCCTAGTCTTGTTAAAGCACCTTTGGCCAGTTTATCACATATCTTTTTCATTCCCAGATAGCATCACACTACAATCCAAAACTCCCCCTACCATTTATATGTTAATCCACTGACCCTGGCCTTAGGCAACATCTTTCCTCCTGCCTTTGTCCCTCAACCACTATTGTTAAACTTGACACCCCGTCACAACATCCACAAGTTTTGCATTTCTATGGCCAATCAACATCCTGCTTATAAGATTACCAGGCACCCATTCACTCCATGCATCTGATGAAGTAGACCAAGTCTACAAAAGCTTATACTACAACTACTTTCTCTTGGGTATACAATATGTATATTGAGTGACATTGTAGAGGGAAGCATCCTGTGTCTTCCCATACAATGCTATTGTTCTCAGTGCACAGGAACAACCAGGGGATCTCTTGCACACTGGGGAGGAAGTAGGGTCAGAAGTGTTTTCCCTCTGATAGTGATGTAAGTACTCTGGCAGGGATTTAGGGGTTATTTAGCCAATAAATAATAACCTCATTCCATTTGTCCAACTCCATGAATGACAAATATACAATTATGGGAATGTGGCCTTATAAAATGGTAAAATAGGAGGATCATGGGGCTGACATGATGTGTTTGGTGCTACTCCATCATATCCTCTTGTGGGTGCTGAGGCAAAAACAAAGCAGATGTAAGTAAGAATTGATTGCCAACACCATCTAGCATTCAGATGATTTTTTTCAAAAGTAACTAAACATAATTGATTTAGTTACTTGTGAGTAACATAACAGTAAAAAAAAAACATTCTTTTAAAAATCATAACTATAATCTCAAATATTTTGAGGTTTGGGACTATACCAGTAAGTAATTACTTTTAAAATTATATTTAACACAAGTAAAAGTAGCTAAGTTAGCAGTGACATGCAGACCAAACAAATTTCTCCCCAATTCCTTATAGCTCTTACAAGATGTTTAAAAACTATAACTCTTGCCAGATGCTCAGAAGAGTGCAACCAAAATAGTGGGAGGTCTGGAAACCATGCCCTATGAGAGGAGCACGTTAGGGAGCTGGGTATTTTTAGACTGGGGAAGAGAAGGTTAAGAGTGGACATGATAGCCATGTTGAAATATTTGAAGGGATGTCATACTGAGGATGGAGCAAGCTTGTTTTCTGTGGCTTCAGAGACTAGGACACAGAACAATGGACTCCAACTACAGGAAAAGAGATTCCACCTGAACATTAGGAAGACCTTTCTGACAATAAGAGCTGTTCAGTGATGGAACATGCTGCCTCGGAGTGTGGTGGAGTCTCCTTCTTTGGAGGTTTTTAAACAGAGGCTGGATGGCCATCTGTCAAGAATGCTTTGATTCTTTATTCCAGCATGGAAGGTGGTTGGACTGGATAGCCCTTGAGGTCTCTTCCAACTCTATGATTGTATGAATCCATGGAATATGGCAGTTGGGACTGCTCCCATGTTTCTTCTGATTTCTACATGTCTACATTTCATATGTTGTGACTGGATCTCCTGGCTTTTGTGCTAAACAAGCTAACTTTAGTACTTAGATTACCTTTGCATATATTCAGTATGTGATGCGTAACAAATATGGATCAGCAATACACATAAAACGTGTAGTCTCTTGTTTCCTTTAACTTGCTGTTTTCTATGTAGGTAAGAATCAACCAAGTCTTCAAATGTGACTATACGTCCACATTGCCACAATCTATATTGAATGGGTTGTTCACTGATCTATTTCAAAAAGAACTAGAGTTCCAGGAAACTTTCTTGGGGCAATACTCTCTCATCCAGGTCTTATGGCTGAACTTCTCTATTAAGAGAACATCCCAAATGTTTGAGCTCCATAATGAAAAAAGAGCAGCAAACTACTGTCTGGATCCATTTAGGAATAATTCTCATCCTGGCTGACACTAGAAAAGAAAGGGTTATATATATATATATATATATATATATATGGGCATTGTTGGCCACTCTCTTCCAAAAACTTTAGCAAAATTAAATTACCAGTAGAAGACAAACAGGTTCAAAGCAGCCTGTCAGCTTCTCAGGGAAACAAGTGGATTAGTATTTATTAACACCCCTTGGGAATGACTGCTAACTAACCAGTGGCTCTGAACTGTTTTTATAATTATCTAGAGATTTCACCTGAGGCGTACAATATTGAACTTTTGCCTTAGCTTTCTCATGCAATTTTAACCCCCATTTTGAAAGGTGAAGGACTCTAAAAAACAAGAACAACAAAAGCCATTTTAAAAACTTGTGGATGAGAAAAGCCTTTGATAAGTGTCAGGTTTAGCTGGGCGGGGGGAATGCTCATTGTAGAACAAAATAAATCCCAGATATGAGGGTCTCAGAAACTGTAGAAGAATATATGTTTACTGGAATTTCCACTGCTGTCTTCGCAATTCAGAAAAAAAAAGAAGTTTCAAAATATTTTTGAGGACTGGAAGGATTTAATCCTGCAGATTTTCAAGATGGAGTAAAACCAGGCAAGATCCAGAATAGTACCCATATGGCTACCTCTTTTAAGTTAGGGAAACTGGCAGATTGTTGTATTAGTAAGCCTCCAAAAAAGAGTGCTCACAATTGATGCAGCTATTGCTGGTGGAACAGGAATTGAAATGAAGGACTGTACCAGGTTATGGTTAGAAGGACAGAGTGCCCCTCTCACCACCCCAATGTTTCCTTTTCCTGCTTTGCTTTATAAATTTGGTCTGCAATGCTCTCATGTCTTTTCAACTGCTCTCAAAAGGATCTCACAGAAAATCCCCACACAGAATACAATAGTTAGCACAACACACATAGACATAATTATATCTTTGAGAAAAGTAAAGTACTATCAGTAACAGGAAAGTCTTGCTAGTGAGTTACAACTTTTTAGTATAAGAGACAACGTCCAAAACTATGGATCCTGACAAATGACAGAACTATCATCTTTTAAACATGTGGCTTATTCTGGCCTCTCCTATATGTATCAAGTCCTCTCTAACCCCTTCTGAAGCATAAAGGGAGGTGTTTTTTTTTGTTTTGCAAAAAGGAATGGGGAAGTAGTGCCTAGTATTGGCAATCTCTACTGTCATATAGAAGTGAAGAAAACTGGCTCTGGCTTCCAAGGGGTAGATGGTGTTTTTGTAATGGAGAATTTGATATTCCAGACTCTCTGGATAATCTTTATCCTTTGCTAGGCATGGACAAAATGGTCAGATTTTGTCTTTTACTGTTGCAATTGGAGAGGGGAGTGTAGCAATCCTTGCCAAAGAGATTGTGGACTTTATCAAACGTGGCAAATAAGGCATCATAACAATGCCTGATGAACGTGAAAGGGCATGCATATCAGACAATGTTATGCTTTCACAATTATGTGTAGGGAATAAGGATTATTATTATTATTATTATTATTATTATTATTATTGATTGACCATGCTATCAATAGATCTCCCAAGCCAGTTTTTTTGCCAGTATTGCCGGTGTTTTGAAAACTTGCACCATTGTCCTGTCGTGATTACATTGTCAATGGGTGGTCCTGCCAGAACACTTCCAGGTGAGAACTCGAAAGCCAAGTAGGGAAATCTCTTTCTATGAATCTCCCTGGTTTACATTGAAGTTTTAAAGTGTGTTTATGTGCTTGTGTGTACTTTGTGTGTTAAATTTGCTGTATTTGTAAATTTTTCCATGTTTGCAACTTCTCGTGAGAATCACCGAGATCACAAAGGCAGAAGCAAACAGAGTTCTATTCATGCTCCACTAATTCTGGGGCTGCTTACTGGCACTATTGAAGTTAGGTCTGATAAAAGGTGTTCTTTTGCCAGCAGAAAAATGCTACAAAATATGGTGGGAAAGAAACGTTTATGGAGGATCCTCTGATAAAGTCCTATGAGTCACTGGGGCACAATAGAGGTAGAATCAATAAGCTAGGACTCCCTGCAAAATCCTATTTATATTTCATGAGATGAACCTGAGTTATTCCCTTTCTCTTAGGTGGACACATCACAGCGTTGTTGTGAGGATAAAGTGAAGAGGAGGTGACATATATATGCTGACCTGAGCTTACTTTAGGAAAGGAGGGACATAAATGTTACTGACAGGATAATTTCTTAAACTCCCCCATGAATTGTCATGAATGAGCTTTTCCTATAGCTAGTTCTTCACTCATCCATAGCTAAAATAGAGAGTGTTTTTGATTATCTTCTCTCTGTCAGAGTTGTTCTGTGGAAAGGGAGCTTTGTCAAACCACATATGATTATACCTTAGACTATGTCTGATCCACCCATCTTCTCTGCAACCTTTATCCATTTTCAGGAATTTAAGGGAGAGGAAGTAGATTACTTCACTTTCCAAAGTAAGCAATTTCAGAGCTTTGTTAATTTCCCAATTCACTTTTTCTTTTAAAAGCAAATCCAACTGTTGCATACTTTTGAAAGCAGTGCAATGTGATACTCACGAGAATGATGCTACATGAAGATATGGCATCATTTACAAGAAATCTGTAGAAGGAAAAGGCTGACCTTGGAACTTTATAGAAGTTTCTATTACTCATCACAGTGTATGAAAAGTAACCTATTGCTTACTCATGTTACCATACTGAAAATAACTGGCTATATTACATTTGATTGCCAAAGGCACAAATGCCTTGGTTTAAGGCAGTGTTTGGCCCCATCTACATGATAAAAAAAAAATGCGTACGGTGTTCAAAAGATTGATCATGTGTACATACAGCCGTTCAGATGCATACGTGTCTTTCGGAAGGGGGGTTAGTGAATCCCCCATAAACTACATGGATTCGGCATTTGGGAGGATTAGCAAATCTCGACCTAAAATCCGTACAGCCATTCGTATTCTTGATCGTCTGTACACCCCGTTCACACACATATGAAAAGGCAGTGTAATCTGATTGGCTGGCCAAGCAGAGGGGACAGGGCTAGCAAAGAGGGGCAGTGGGAGTGGCCACCATGTTGGATTCCTGACTAAGCGAGTGAACTGTAAGGGCATGAAATGGAGACTTTTAACATTTATTCATTTTTATTTCATATTGTAAATATGGAAAACCAACTGTCCGCATAACAGGGACCTTTTTAAATAATAAAAAAGGGGGTGGGAGATTTAAAACCTCTGCTTGGAACACTTGCTCCAGCCAGCTGGGCAAGGGGGGGGTCATACAGATTTTAAGGGGGGGTAAAATTGTGTAGGCAGATTGTACGCATTTGAACGACTGCCTTTTTGAATTTTTTATCCCCCAAATGGATTTTATTTTTGGTCATGTAGACAGGGCCTTTATAACATTGGTTCATGTAGAAAGAGTTGTAAATAAATGTATTTTTGCTGTTGTTATTTGCTACTGATGGCTCATCAACATGGGCCAGGATAAGCCGGCTCCCCACTGGCATATCCAGGCTGTGGATCAGGCTTGTTCCTCCCCAGTTACCATCACCAAATGGGAGGAAGTCACCACCTCCTTCGCTCTCTCTGTAGGCAGGAAGCTGGCCCACAACATGTGACCAAGGACCCCTGCATGTGAGCAGCCTTGGTCACATACTGCAGACCTGTTTCCTGCTGCAGAAGAGCAATGGCAGAAGGCAGCTGAAACAAAAGGCTGATGTGCCAGAAGGGGCTCCTGCAGTCACACAAGGTCCCATCCATTTCCCCCCAGTGGGACTGCATTAAAGCAGGTATTTTTTAAAAGTGTTTATTAGGCCCTACCCCGAGTTCCCCCCCATCTTTGACACAGGTGTCATGAGGACTGCAGCAAAGTCTCCTCCACCTTTACATAGACCAAGCATGGGCATCATGTGGCCCTCCTGGTGTTGCACTGCAACTTCCATTAGACATAGTCAACATAATCAGTAGTGAGGAAGTTGCAGTCCCACAAGAGCTGGTGGGATACACAGTCCACAACCTTGTTTTATATCCTTCTGCCTGTTGTATGAGTAGGTTGCCTATTTGGTTCTTGCTTCCTCAAACCTAAGAAGACGTAAAGTCCAACATTTAACTGAATTCTGTCAACATAACAGGTCATTGTGCTGGTTTTAGTCTTTCTTCTTCCTTTGTGGCAAAAGGCTATGGAGCTTCATAGTGATCAAACCATCCTGGGTAGCTTCTAATTTCCCAGAATTAACAGTGTACATGGTGTGGTAAAGACCCCTTGAAGAGGTCTGCTGACTTTTCTCCTTGCTAAAACTTTCTAATTCCCTACATCTTTTCACCTCTGAGTTGCTAATTGGTGCACCAATACATTACCTCTCTTGGGCTGCTAGTTGGTGATCTACAATCTACAAAAAAACAAAAAACAAAAAACCCAACACTGTATATTGGCAAGCTATTAAACTGTGCCTCATCTATTGATTTCAAAAGCTGGTATGAAAAGAAAAGAGAAAATCTACACACCCCAGCATAGTTAGTACTGGTGGAAATGTTTCTTTGTCTAGATTTTTGCTCATACAGATTTGGACTGGATGAGGTGAAACTTCAGAGACTGTTTCAGCTGATTAAAAATCTTGATGTAACACTTTATAAGAAATAACCTACACAGGAAATAACCTATACAGGCAATTATATAAGTTATTCGTACCTTAGGACAAAAATGTATTATTTTTTGTGTTTAGCAGATTACCTTTGTAAGCAACTATATTGTTAATACAGTGGATGTAGCTCTATGCCATAAACCCTGTAGATCTTCTTGAATACATGTGATTGTATTAGCAAAAATCAAGGCTATATCATTATAATAATGACATTCAGATTTAATTAGCTGGTAAAGCTCTTCTTAATTAACTTGAAACTAGTTGTACAATGACTGATAATACCAATTATTTTGAATAACTATTTATTTTTAAGGCTGCGATGATTAAGGTCTATAAATTGAGACAGGAGACCTAATGAGGTACTGCTTTAGGGGCTTGATATTCCAAATTCTTTCTAATTTATTGCAATGATTTTCCACCCCAACTTCAGTGGATAAGATGTTCAGAAGCACACACTCAGCTATTCTGTAAATCCTAAAGTCACCTTTATATACCTTTCTTTTGAATTTTAAGTAGCATACTTTGCTATACTTGTCAAATAACCATGAATGGCCATTTTATGTTTCATGAACATAAGACTGTGAAATCTCCATGAGGCACACACTGTGCAACCATCTGCTTGTTTACTTTGGTTATCTAAATGAGAGGCCAGACTCTAAAAACTTGATATTTTGCTTTTAAATGTTTGATGGCACATATTGTTTGTTGTCAATATGGTGTTCATTGGAGTGGGTCAGAAAACATTATTTGAAAATGAACTGCAGAGACATAAAATAAAATGCCCCTAGTCTTCAAAGACCACGTGGATTTTTAATTTTTTTAGACCAATTTGTTTAATAATAATATTGTATGTAGATGTTCTTTAACTGCTTAAAAAATTGGTTAAGTGTTCCAGATATATGGGTGTTATTACAAAGACAGCAAGCATATAACAGCAAATTTTCATTAAAGAGCAAACGCTTTTTACTTTATTTTTGCACAGTTCTTTGAGACATGAATACAACATGATAAAGATATCACCCTTTAAGGTAGACTTCTACTTTTTTTTCCTACATTCTTATTTCACAGGCCTGTGCAGGGTGTGATCTACAGCACAATAGAATTGTACTTTATCATGCCAGGAGCTTTACAACTGCCTTATTTTGTTTGTATTTATTTATTTGACCTTAGAGAGCAAAAGTAGGGTTATTGAACATTCAGGATGTCAGTGGACCCTCAGTATCCACAGAGGTTTGGTTCAAGGATCCCCTGTGGATACCAAAAACCACTGATGCTCAAGTCCTCATTTAAAATTTAAAGTACTTCTGATCAACTGCAGCCAGGCCAAGAAGTGACCCCAGAACAGCAGTGGAGGCTGTGGAAGCAAGGCCTGGGCACCAAGTCTTCATTCTTCCTGTTTTGAATGTAGTGTTTCTGCTCTTTGCTTCCAAAGGTGGAAGTGGCAGATGGTATGCTCCCAGCAGGAAGAAGAGGCACCTGGTACCTGGGGCTTCCCATCACAGCTTCCTCCTCTCCTGTGTGCATGGAAGTCAATCCCAAGATGGTGGCGGCATGTGAGGTAGAAGCAACAAACACCTAGTGCCCAGGGCTTACCATGACCAGCTCTCCCTCATGTGCACATAAAAGTAAAAAAACAGGGTGATGCTGGCATGTGAGGTAGAAGTGTCATTTACCTGGTGTCTGGGGCTTACCACTGCTGCCTCTCCTGTGCACATGGAAGTAAATCCCAGGGTGGTGGGGATGTTGGCACATAAGGTAGAAGTGGCAAGCAGCAAACAACTGGCACCCAAGACTTACTGTCACTGCCTCCCAATCGCCTGTGCCCATGGAACTCAGTCCCAGGATGATGTTGCCATGCAAGGCAGAAGTGGCAGCAGCAACATTCCTGGTGCCCAAGGCTTAGTTTCACCACCTCTTCCCCCTCACCTGCGCACATGAAAGTCAATACTAGGATGATGCTGGTCTATGAGACAGATCTGGTGCCCAGCGCTTGCCACTTGTGTCTCATGTGTCAGCATCCTGGAACTGACTTCTATGTGCATAGGAGACTGCAGTGGTATGTCCTAGCACCAGTGCATGTTGCTTGCTGCTTCTCCGTCATGTGCCAGAATCATCTTGGGACTGACTTTCATGCACACAGGAGAGCAGGGGGCTGCAGTTGTAAACCCTGGGCCAGGTGCTTGCCACTCACTGCTTCTGCCTTGTGTGCCAGCATCCCCAGGATTCTGGCATTGGCTTCCATGTGTACAGGAGAGGGAGAGACTGCAGTGGTAAGCCCCTGGTGCCAGGTGCACATTCTTCCTGCTTCCTATTGGAAGCAAAGAGCAGAAATGCAGCAACCAAAGCAAGAGGAATGTGTGCCTGGTGCCCAGTTCTTGCTGCAACAGCCTCCACTGCTGTCCTGGGTCCACTTCTCAGTCAATTGCAAATAACAGGGTTTTTATTTTGTTTAAACATTTCTTCATTTTCAGTCTGTGGTTGGTTAAATCTGTGGATCCTGAGCCCACAGATGCCAAGGGCCCACTGTATTGCTGTGTCAAAAAAGTGACTTCATAGAAAAGTGCATAGTTCAGCAAGTAATCAAGTTACTGAGTACAGCCCTAAAATCTATTTTGTGGTGATTGCAGGCTGTGTCATGACTCATCCTCTGGAGTCAGAAGATTCAGACACAGAGGAGTCAGTGTCAAGATCTGGGGCATGGGTGGCAAGGTCTTTCAGTGGAAGCATCAGGACCAGGGCAGGTGGGCAAGTGGAGAACTGAACCCCTGAATACCAGAGAAAAAGCAGGCCCAGGAAGAGGGTGCCAGCTCAGGAACACAGCCGTCAGAGTCCAAGTAAAGCCAAAATCCAAAAATGAGCTGAGGTCAGCACATGTACCAAGAATCCAGAGGACCAGAGGCAAAGGCAGGTCCAAGAAGCAAGGGTCCAAACACAATGAGGCTGTAGCAGGCAAGGGCAATTGCTCAAGGTCCCACAAGTAGCCACAGGCAGCACAGAAGACATGTTGCTGTGGCAAAAGCTGAGTAGACAATGCTGTTCTTAAATAGCTGTTCCTCTGCTTGCTCCAGGTGTGCTGCATGAGCACAGCTAGGTGTGCCTGATAAGTTGGCCCTGGTCCTTTCAAGATTTCCACAACCAGGGCCTAATTCTACAAAGAGAGGCAGCATCTGCTTTAACAGCCAGAGGCCTAGTCCTGCAAGGAGAGGCAGATCCTGACAGCCAGGAATTTACAGCTCCTGATGATGGTGGTCTGTCCAAGTCTGAGGAGCTGGGGTCTGAGGCAGAGAGAGGCCCTACTCCCCAGCAGGAGGTGGGAGACACTGAGGACACATTAATATCCTTTGCAGAGTGTCAGAGACATTAAGCTGATCCCAATGGATGTTAAATAGAAGATGGTACTTAATTAAGTGTTTGGTGCCTTGTTATAGCTGCCTATAATTCTCCCAGCAGCTCCCTGGTGTCTTTTTTTCCCCAATCATTCTGTCTTGGTGATTGGCAGTATTCTTCAGTGTGTGTGTTTTCTTGATCTTGGACTGTCTATGATTTATGAGTGTTTTACTTCTTGCTGGTTTTGTTTATCTGGACTACTGACTTGCTGTATGACTTCTGGACCAGCTGATGACCATCCTCTTGTTTCAGCCTTCATCCTGCTGGATAACCTGTGACTGACCTGGACTGGATTAACTACCTGAGAAGCTCTTGCACTTCAGCCACCTGATTCCTGGGACACTAGCTCACTGGAGAACAGGCTGCATTTGTGTGCTTCTACCACAATCATTACTACAGATTTAGTGACTGAAGGAAGAGAGGTGATTCATTGAAAAGCAACATGACTCCTTGGCCGTAGAACATAGAGAGGTTGTTTGCCGGCCGATTGCGGAATAAAGAGACCACACACATGAAATGGGGTGAAATAAAATGATTTTATTAAATTCAACCTATTTAAATCCCTCTAATTTATTCAGCAGGGGGAGGCAACCTGGTGAGGGACCAGCTGAGGCAGTAGGTCTAAACCAGACCACACCCCTCAGCCTTCCCTGGCAAACACCTGGGTCCTGGCGAGGAATCCCAGTTCCCTGGGGTTGCTCGCCAGCCGGCCCGCGTCTGGAAGGTGAACCCAAAAGTCCCTCACCCAAGCCCCATGGTTTGGGGTGAAGGATTATCCTTCAGGCCAACCTCAAGGCGGGTCTCCTTCTGTCCACCTAGGCCCCAAGACCTGAAGTGGCCCTTCCAGAGACCCTACCTTCACCGAAAATTGGTGCCAAGGTGCCCACCGAAGCTACGCCTCCCCCTTCCCTGCCAACAATTGGAATTGACCTACTTAGACACCACCCGAGCCAATTTCCCAAATGCCGCCATCCTAGTATGGGGTAGGCGAAAAACCCTCCGGGAAAAGGAGGGAAAAAATTCCTACCCGGCTCCAAAGCAACCAATTATCACACTATTCAGGCGGCGGGAGGGTGGGTCAAAGATCGCTTAGCCGGAAAGAGGGTGGAGAAAGGGCGGCAGGGCTTTATATTGCCTCTGGCCCCGCCCTTCACCCTCTGTCGCAGGCGACGCTGCCTGCGACTGAGAAAGTGGTCTCCAGACCACAATTACGGCGGCAAAGGCGGCTCCCCTGCCTCAACGGCTCTGCCGCACGGTGGGGAGCCGGATTGCCGGCCGATTGCGGAATAAAGAGACCACACACATGAAATGGGGTGAAATAAAATGATTTTATTAAATTCAACCTATTTAAATCCCTCTAATTTATTCAGCAGGGGGAGGCAACCTGGTGAGGGACCAGCTGAGGCAGTAGGTCTAAACCAGACCACACCCTTCAGCCTTCCCTGGCGAACACCTGGGTCCTGGCGAGGAATCCCAGTTCCCTGGGGTTGCTCGCCAGCCGGCCCGCGTCTGGAAGGTGAACCCAAAAGTCCCTCACCCAAGCCCCATGGTTTGGGGTGAAGGATTATCCTTCAGGCCAACCTCAAGGCGGGTCTCCTTCTGTCCACCTAGGCCCCAAGACCTGAAGTGGCCCTTCCAGAGACCCTACCTTCACCGAAAATTGGTGCCAAGGTGCCCACCGAAGCTACGCCTCCCCCTTCCCTGCCACAAAAAGGGGCAAGCGTCCGCTTAGTCCCTTTCCCCCACCAGCTCGTCCAAAAGGTCCCTCACCCCCTGCTGAAGATCACTTAAAAAGATTGAATTTCCAATATCCGAGAGGTGTACCCCATCAGCTCTGTAGAGCTCGGGCTTCTTGGATACAATATCAGGATGAGGGAGATAATAACCCAACCCTCTTAACATGGCGTTTTTAATTTCCCGATTAGCGCCCCGCCGGGCTTTGTCCAATGAACGGGGATCACCTTCCCCTCTCCAAAAACGCCTTGGCAATATGGCCGACCACATGACGGCAATATCAGGCCATCTTGACCTGATTACCCGCATGTCGTGGATCGCCTGAAGGACCAACGCCTTCCCTTTCAGTAGGCCCAAATCATTCCCCCCTAAGTGTATAACAAGGATGTTAGGTGGAGGCCCTTGGCGCTCCTCAAAAAGCAGTGGCAACAGGCCACGCCATCGCAGACCCCTACGCCCCACCCACTCAACCGTTGCCCCATTCCCCAGACTCAGGTGAGGCCCAAAGTGACACAATCGGGCCTGTCGGGCCGCCCAGTACACCATACTGTGGCCACAAATCAGCACCCGCAGCCTCACCATCATCGGCCTAGAATCTGAAAAACAAAAGGGGAAGACAACAAGTTAGTAGGTGAGTGGACGCACGTAGCGCCGAAAGGAGGAGGACCTCCATCGGCCAATCCCCTGAATTGCTGATGTCGGCATGCCCATTGCCGCAGCCGTAGAAGCAGCTCCTATACGGAAAGAATGGGTAGCAAAGCGAACCCCATGGATTCCCAACTTACCCAATGCCTTTGACGTCAATGTCCAGAATTGATACTTGGTCAGAGGAGAAAAATCAGCATGTACAAAGAGGGGTCCTGGTTGCGGCCCCCGGATTGCTAAAAATTGTTGTAATGCCCTGACTGGGCATAGCTCTGGGTCAGTGCAGGGTAGCAAACAACAGCGCTTGCCCTTCCCGCACTGATCCGTTTTAGAAAATCGCAACGTCAGAGTGACCCGTTGCCCTTCCATGTGAACATCCCGTAGTTCAAGAGCTCTACGAGACACATCCAGTCTGGACGCCCGCACGAACTCGCTGATGCGTAGAGCCCCAAAAAAGGCAGTCAATGCTGCTGCATGAAAAAGCAGCACTTCATATGGAGACATACAGACGCCTGCCCAGATCTTGGCCAGCCCTTTCAATATAGTGGGAGAAATTGGGGCTCTACTATCAGTCCTACGTCCGCGCTCCCTGGACCAGCCTTCCAGGGCTTTACGGATACGGAAATCCCCGGTACAATCCTGAACTCCCTGAGCCTTAAGCCAAAATGCAATAGCTGAGAGTCTAACTTTTATAGACTGTGGGGATAAGCCCCTGCGATACAAATAAACACAAAACTGAAACAGATGCTCGAAGGGCACCGTAGAGCCCTGTTTAAAGCCTGAATGCGTTCGAAATTGAAAAAACTCACGCAAAGCCCTGGTGTACCCCTTCATGGTGCTTGGTGCAATGGACATACCTAATGCCCTTACAAGTTCAGCCTCCCAAGCCTCCACAGGCTTGTTGGCATCGGATCGCCCTCGGGTGCCGCGTCGGGGGCCAGCTCTCTGAAGCGCTCCATCTGCATGCGGGAAAGAGCGTCAGCAATGCCATTGTTAACGCCCGCCACATGCCGAGCGACAAACAGGATATTAAACTTTAAACACTGTAATGTAAAGGCCCTGACGAGCACCATCACCCGAGGGGATTTGGAGGTGAGAGAGTTTATTACTTGGACGGTTGCCATGTTATCGCACCAAAAGTGCACAGATGAATTTGCCAATTCCTTGGCCCAAATAGTGGCCGCTACCAGGATTGGGAAGAATTCAAGGAACGTTAAATCTGCCACAATATCAGAGGCAGCCCAATCACTGGGCCACATACTGGCACACCACCGTCCACCGAAATAAACTCCAAAGCCCATAGATCCAGCCGCATCTGAAGCTATCTGCAAATTGCCATGGAGCCTGCGTTCCTCACGCCAAAATGAGACACCATTAAAGTGTTGTAAGAACTGCTGCCAGACAAGCAGATCCGCCCTAACATCCTTAGATATCCGAATTAGGTAAAATGGCTGTCTCACCCCTTTAATAGCGTCACACAGTCGGCGAAGGAAAGCCCTACCAGGGGCTACCACCTTACAGGCGAAATTCAAATGCCCTATAAGAACCTGAAATTCGCGTAAAGAAGCTTTGTGTCTAGCTAAAAACTGTAAGACCCTATCTCGAAGGTCAGAAACCTTAGCGGCAGACAATCTACACTGCTGGTTGACCGTATCAATTTCAACACCTAAAAAAGTTAACACCTGGGCCGGGCCTTCTGTCTTCTCCGGAGCCAGGGGGACCCCCAATTCATCTGCTAACACTTCAAACTGCCGCAGCAGATAATTACACTGTCCTGATAAGTAAGGTCCAATCACTAAAAAATCATCCAAATAATGTACCACACTGTGGAGGCTAGTCCTAGCCTTAAGAGCCCACTCAAGAAAAGTGCTGAAGGTTTCAAAGGCGTTACAAGAAACCGAACAGCCCATGGGGAGGGCCCGATCCATATAGAACCGCCCTTCAAACTGAAAACCTAACAACTCGAAATCCTCAGGATGAACTGGTAAAAGGCGAAATGCAGATTTTATATCACATTTCGCCATCTCAGCACCCAAGCCTTGTTGTCGAACTGCCCTAATGGCAGCATCAAAGGAAGTGTATTTCACAGTACACAAATCATGTGGGATAGAGTCATTCACCGAGTCCCCTTTGGGATAAGACAAATGGTGAATGAGTCTAAATTCCCCGGGGGCCTTTTTGGGCACAACGCCCAGAGGGGACACCCTCAGGTTGGGGACCGGAGGACTAGCAAAAGGACCAAGAACTCTACCCTCATCAACCTCTTTTTTAATTTTCTTTCTAACAACATGCTCCATACCTAAAACTGATTTTAAATTGCGGGCCCAGAATGGCCGCCTAACACCCTGAAACGGAATCCTAAAACCAAACTGGAAACCATTAAGCAAATACGTGGCAGCCTTCCTATTCGGATAGACTTTTAGCCAACGTCTCAAAACTTCATTGTTGATTGGGCTGGGGCCCTTTTTGAGGGTGAGGAGTGGGACCTCCCCCCCGCCCTCCTTGAGTGCCCCTACCGCGGGCGGGCAATCTGCCCTTCTGGCAGTTCCGAAAGGAATGCCCTGCGCCACAAATAGAGCACTCATGGCTATACCTGCAGGGCTTCCTATTGCAATATCCATGTGAACTAAACTCCCAACAAACCTGCTTAGCGGCTAAGGCAGTATTGGCAGGAAAGCGAACCGCAGAGGTGCTAGCTGCCTTGATTAAATGTCCACTATGGGTCCTTTCACCTTGAATGGGGCGAGCAGGGGTCATGAGCTGCATCCATAACTGAGGATGCATCATGTCCCATCGCAACGAAGGGTAAATTGCAGCCCTCATCCTAAAAGCCTCATCGTACAGTAGCCATGCCGGACCCGCAAAATCACCATAGGCCCGGTGGATAATGTCCAAGTACTGGAACAGGGCCGCTGCACGATGAAGATGTGCCTTAACCAGAACTCCTGCATAAATAAGGAAACCGGAAAGCCAATTGGTCCAGTTCCTATCTACCTTTCTCTTTTTCAATTTTTCTTTCTCCTTCTCATCCATCTCGTCTCTATCTTTTTTCTCCACTTCTCTATAAAGGAGAGAAAAGACGTCCACAAATTCCCCTTTTACAATCTTCTCCCTAGTAGCCGGAAGCAAATGGTCACCCAATGGGAGAGACATCTCACCAAAGGGGATGGCTGAGTAAGCCACTGCCTCATAGCCGGACGCCTGAGGCATGCTAGAAGGGCTAAACATAGAACCTGGACCATAAGATGTCCAGGGAGACCATTGTGGGTTGACCAGATTCAATGCCTGATGATGCACTGGCCAGGAAGCTGGCGATGGCTGAGCACCTGGACCAGCACATCCCATGTGCTGAACACCAGTGCCCCATGGCCCCCAAGGCCACGTCACACCGGTGGGAAAAGCATTTGCCTCAAAGGGCGACTCACCTGAACTTCCTTGGAGTACATTCTCTGCTGCCATCTGGTCTAGAGGAGCAGCCGGAGGTAAGTCCGTGCCCATGTCATCCAATACTTTGGATCCCGAAGCTCCATCTGGGTGCATGTTCCTTTCCAAAGTATCTAGGCGGGAGAGAATCTCATCAGCAATCCTCCTCCTCTTAAGAGGGCGATTAGACTTAGCAGCCTCCCCGTCCTGTACACCTTGTAACCTTTCTAAGTGCTGAATCCTGGCCAATATATCCTTCCAAGGGATCTGGTCTTCCTCTTCACTGGAGGACTGAGGGGCATGCTCCGTGGGAACAGGTGGCGGCTGCTTAGGAGCCCGCCCTTTGCCTTTTGAACCAGGTTTTCCCTTTTGAGGAGCCATGGGAATGCCAAATAATTATCAATCCAATTATTATTATTATTATTATTATTATTGTTATTATTATTAATATAACTATATCAGCCACCAACCAACCTCTGTAACCACGTGTACAGTTCAAAATAATAACACCAATAACAAAACTCTCAGTAATTGAAAAGAAGCACTAGATTGCAAAATGGCCCCCCTTTACTATTATGCACCTCAAAATGGCTGCCCTGGAGGCCTGCCTAATGAACAAGAGGGAGGGGGGGGGAGGCAATAACAGTTGCCTTATAATGGCCTACCCACAACTTGGAACTGCATACAAAGCCCTCTGGAGGCCCGCCAAGGAACTCAAGATAAGAACTCTCAACAATGTTAGCCCCCTGGTGGCCCGCCAAATCCTAAGATTATTATGCACCTCAGAAAAAATACAGCAACAATAGCCCCCTGGTGGCCCGCCAATTCCTGAACAATCAATCAACCAGCCTCCCCACCACCCAGGCAACCCTCAAATTGCATGCAAACCCAAGCCCGGTACTCCCTGCATCGATGTCCTGTCCCACGCCGATGGAGAGAAGCACAGGCCGGAGAGAACCAGCAGAAGCTGCATGCACGCCCCGGTCACTCGGAGAAAGGAATTCCGCCGGGGGGGGGGGGTAGTCGCAGCCACAACCAAGTACGCCCAGCAGGTGAGCGCTGCTCGGAAAAAAGGGGGGGGTAGCGCCACCCAAGAGGGAAGCGTAAAAAACTCCCACCAACTCTGGCCGCAGCCGCGACCAGGCACCAGCGCGCTCGAGAAGAGCGCTGGTCGAAGGAGGGGGAGCGCTGCCCGGGCGGGCAGCGCAACAGCCGCCACGCTCTCCGGTCGCAGCCGCGACCGGGCACAAGCACACACAAGGAGCGCCGCTCTGGGGGGGGGGCGCCACCCAGGAGAGTGCGACCAAGCACCAGCGCGCTCTGAGAAGAGCGCTGGTCGAGGGAGGGGGAGCGCTGCCCGGGCGGGGAGCGCAAAACCCCCAGGCTCTCCGGTCGCAGCCGCGACCAGGCACAGGCGCGCCCAAAAGAGCGCCGCTCCGGGGGGGGGCGCTGCCCAGGAGGGAAGCACAACAGCCCCCACGATCACAGGTCGCAGCCGCGACCAGCAACCAGCGCGCTCAGAACAAGAGCGCTGATCAGGAGAGGAGGAGGGGGTAGCGCCGCCCCGTAGGAGAGCGCAAGAACCCCCACGAACACTCTCACCAGCCAAGCCCACGCAGCGATCTCAAAGATCGCTTAGCCGGAAAGAGGGTGGAGAAAGGGCGGCAGGGCTTTATATTGCCTCTGGCCCCGCCCTTCACCCTCTGTCGCAGGCGACGCTGCCTGCGACTGAGAAAGTGGTCTCCAGACCACAATTACGGCGGCAAAGGCGGCTCCCCTGCCTCAACGGCTCTGCCGCACGGTGGGGAGCCGGATTTTGGCCCTACTTCCCATGCAGTTCCTTCAGCCTGCACAAGAGTCCAGCCAAATTTTCTCTTTCACTATTATCTGCAGAAACACAGCAGGCACTTTGGTTTGTTTGCTGGCATTGGAATTCATCATGATCAATGCCTTGGTGCCACCTAGATAGAAGAATTGTTGTTGTTTAAGTTGGTAGCACTATATTTTTACACACCAAATGTGTGGTAGCCATATTAAGGAAATGGCAAAAAGGATATTTTAATATGCCCTTTCATATGCAATATTGCTAATTGCTAACAAATAATAAGATGTGCTGAAATTGCAATGTGAGAATGAACTGTGTCTGAGGTGAAGCTTAGCTGCCAAACACTATCAAGGTTTTGTCAATATCCTCAGTGGAGTCATAGCAAATGCTTATCTTGCTTTAGTCTGTAACTGAATTCCTGAAATGTAAACAGTATTGCAAGAAAGGGAAGTCTCAAAGGAAGACAAACTGTCTCAAGGGAAGTGCCAAATATGGACATGGACATGGAAACCACAAGATGGGAGGAAGGAAGTGCTCTTGTTTGTATTTCATAACACACTGTATGTTCTATAAAATGTTACACTCAATGTGGCTCGGGGCAACTTGGGCTTTTGGAAATTATTCCACCAAGGGCTTGCGTGAAATTGAAAATAAAGCTCACTTTCTCAACTTCTCTGTGGTCCTGAGTCTGGTTCCTGCAACATTTCTGGGGGCTCATCCGGGATCTGCAGGTGGCTTTTGCCTGGCCCTAGTCTGCCGTGTCGGATAGGGGGGCTGGGGCTCTCATGCCCTGCTCCAGGCACCACCGACCTGTTTTAGTCGGAAGAGTGGGAAGCCAGAGCCATGGTCCCCTGAATGACTACGAGCAACAGGACGACCCTGGTACAGAGAAAGAAGCTGAGCTCAAATGTCTTCAGGAATCAGGTGAGTATAAACAAGGGAAATATTGTGGCCCACTCCATAAGAGGGGAAGAGCGGCTTGATCACCCCCTAAAGGGCAACCCGAGTACCCAGATAAGACGCAGTGATGCACTGGTGAAACCGTTGTACCATTGAAGCATTGAGAAAGTGGTAATATTGTAATTTGGGGCAATTTGGGAAAAGTGGGAGGTAGAAACGAATGCCTGTGATTTGAATATATGCAATGTGTGTGTGAGTTTGTATGTGTGACTGTCGCGGTTCTTGATACTGGTGTCCATTTCATCTTGGTCCGAGCAATAGGACCCCTTATCTACTGTCCACGCATTTTTTCCCCTTATGTCTCTTGTCTGTGTCTATTTTAGGAGGGTGGACATGGGTGGTGGAGGAAGCAATATTTGCACCCCTAGAGTTGTTTGTTGAAAAATTGTCCTGATTAGGCCCTCTTTCATAGTAGGATGGCCCAGTGGAGGATCTTTGTAGTTAGATAAAATTTGGTGTGTGTATTCTGTAAATGTTGGTGACCCAGAACATCCAAATCAGATTTAATAAAGATCTCCCTGGATTAAGATTAAAAAAAAGAGAGAGAAAGGTAATGAAAAGGAGCTTAGCTAAAGCAGTGTAAGCAGCAACAGGAATAGGAAATTGTATATGAAATTAAGTGGGAAGTAATGATCAGAGAATTAATCAGACCAACAGATAGGAAGAAGGAGGGGGAAGTCATATGCTTGATTTATGAATGTGTAAATGTATTTTAGGTATGTTTAAAAAGAGTGTAGTTGTGGTGTCTTGCTGATCTTTATGCTTGTTTGTTTTTGTTTTGAAGACTGTAATTATTGTAATTATTGGTCAGGTATGTAAGTCATTTAAGTGTCTTTTTTGTTTGAACGGTTAATTGTTCAATGTGTAACGTGTAATGTTTTAAGGTGTCAAATGTGGTAATTAAGTAGGAAAAAACCTTGACTCAGGAGATACAGTGGTGTTTGAATCCCCCCCCCAGTGGTTGAAAAGTGCCAAGAGATCCCAAGCCAAGGTTATGGTAATTAGAAAAGGAAAATTGGCCAATAAATTAAAGCCAGTGTTAGATTCCCTGGGTAGATGACCTGATAGGGCCAATGGCACCCCCCACCTTACATTACAAATTCCTTCTCTAGTTTTCTACTCCACTCCTATTATATTCATTTTCATTTATTATATACCCTGTCTTTCTACCAAAAAAGTTATCAAAGGCAGCTAACAATAACAAAATACAGATTTAAAAAAATCCTAATCAAAAGATAATTTGTGTGACCCACAAATTAACTGAAAACAGAAAATAAGAAAAGACCTTGTATCCTATGCTTCACCATGCCTAGGCCCAGAAGTAGATGAAAGGCCCTTCTTCTGGCTGCTGCCCTGGCCTTGAAGGGTGGAGATGGAGAGAAGAACTATTATTATTTGTGCAATTTCTATGCCACCTTTCTCCCAAAATGGGACCCAAGGTGCTTTACAGATTTTAAAATCACAATTAAAAATCAATTAAAACATACAAAGTTAAAAAAAAATGATAAAAACAACATAAAAACACACTCTAATTAAAAGCTACAATCATATGTCAATGGCCTGCTTAAGCATGTTTTTGCCTGCTGGCAAAATGACAACAGTGAAGGGGCAGTATCTGCTGGACTTAATCCTCTCCTCCCTTAGTTATTTCCTTTACTTGTCTGTCTTGTTTTTAGATTGTATGCCTGAGAGCAAGGAACTGTTGGTTTTTTTCCTTATTCTTTTTCTTGTAAAGCACCATGCATAGAGATGACACTATATAAATAAATAAATGCTGATGGTGATGATGATGATGATAATGAGAACAACAACAACAACATAGCACCTTTTGTCAGGGAAAATAGATATTGTGATTAGAAATTTGTCTCTCCCTCCCTGAGTAATTTTTCACCAGAGAACAAGGCGCCAGCTCGTCTATCAGAAGCTCATAAATCTGTCTGGTTTTGTTATTTTGTTCTTTGGGGGTTGCAAATAAGAAATCGAAACTTGAAATTGTTTCTTCTTTCGATTCTCGAAAAGACTGGGTGTTCAGAGGCTATATAACTGGGAGGGGTTATTGGAGTGAGTTTTGAGCTTCAAGACTGTGTGTCTCTCTCTTGCTTTGAGAGAACCTTTTGTTTAGCTCCTGAGAATTTTTGGAGCACATAGAAAACATGGTTAAATGTTTTCTGTTACTGTTTTCCTTTTATTCATTTGTTACTAATAAAAATCCTTAAAGGATTTTGGCATGGACTTATCTTTTGCACCAAAGGAGTACTTGTTTGCTCACAAGACACACGTTTCTTTGCTGCATGTGTTCCTGTTCAGATGAACAGGGAGTGACTGCACTCTGCACATTCCCACGACAGGTTATGGTGTGCCCAGGATTGCTGGCTCAGGAGCTTATGAGCCGTGAAGCTCTTATGCTGCAAATTGTTTAAGCCTGAGTTGAGAGGGGCTTTGAACAAGTGGCAAGCTGGGCAACTTGTCCCTTTGGTGTGAAGTTTTTTTCTTTTGAAGCTGTTGGAGCTTGTTTTGTCTGTGCCTGGCAAGCACAGAGGGGATCTGGAAGGTGAGAATGCCTGTGTGGAGCTGTGAGAGCTGCTGAGATGGAGCCATTTATAACGCCCAGCTGGTAAGCTACCCCTGTGAGGGAAGCAGATATTCAGTGAGAGGGGCTAGAGAGTTTATGGACAATGGCTCAGAGTGTGGCAGTTTTTCCCTTCCAAAAGTTAAATGATAAGAATTATCATTTGTGGGCTCTGAAGATGGAAGCTTATTTGCATCAACAATTGATACACGCCCCCATTTTGCCCCCCCTGCCCAAGGGGCTCCTTTATTACAGCAGCAAGCTGAAGAACAGGCACAGGTGTCCCTCATTTTGGCAATTGAGGACAGTCAGTGGATGTATGTGCGAGGTTGTGCCACAGCCAGGGACATTTGGCGGGCACTGCGGCAAGTCTATGTCCATGCTGGGACTGGTTCACAGCTTATGTTAACAAGAAAGCTGTACAGACTAAAGCTGCAGCCAGATGGCGATGTCGCTACACATATATCTACTCTGCATCAGTATTTTGACCAGTTACAGGAGATTAATGTGAATTTTACAGAACAAGAAAAATGCCATATTCTCCTATCCAGCTTATCAGAAAAATTTGATTCCCTAATATTTTCCTTCGAAAATATGCCTCCAGCAAATTTGACCATTAATTTCATTACTGGACATTTGTTGGAAGAGGAGGCAAAGTGGTTGGAGAGAAAGAATTCCCCTGCTCAAAAGGCTGTACAGCCAAAAGCCCGCAATTCTACGAATGCTCCAGTAGATGGCTCCAAAGACCCCAGTAAGGGTGAAGTTCCTGCTTTTGTTGTAAAGACTAGGCTTTGCTGGAACTGCAGAAAGGACAGACACCTTTCCAAAGAATGCAAAGCAAAGAAATCCAAAAAGACAAAGAAGCCTGCTTCTTCCAGCATGACTGTTTCTGCAGTTGTTTTGCAAACTGTGAAGGAGCAAAATAGAAATTTATCTGAATGGGCCCTGGATAGTGGCTGTAATGAACACATCTCCAATAATAAAGAACTTTTTAAGGACTTTAAAGAGACTGGCCCCTCAAGTGTGAGTTTGGCTGATGGATCCAAGTCAAAATGTTTGGGTAAAGGTACATGTTTTGTACAATGTTTGAACATGGATGTAAAAAATGTTCAGTATGTTCCTGATTTAAAAATGTGTTTGTTCTCTGTTGCGAAATTGACACAGGAGGGCTGTGAAGTACAATTTAAAGGGAACAAATGTTTTATTCTAAAGGATGGTACTATTATGGCTGAAGGGGTTTTTCATGACCAACTGTACTATATGTATGATAATATACAGGAGCCTCAGACTAGTACTGTAATGGCAAACTCTCCCTTGCATGATAATTGTGTTCATTTGTTGCATAGGAGATTTGGCCATGCTAGTTTTAAGGTCCTCAGGCAGATGCCTGAGATGGTGGATGGGCTGAGTTTGAGGGCTTGTCAGAAGTACCTGGATTGTCAAAAATGTAAGAAATCGAAATCCAGGGTCCATCCTTTTCCCAAGCATAGTGAGAGAAAGTCAAAAAGAATTCTTGAGCTGATTCATATGGACCTATCTGGCACCTATCCACCATCCCTGGGAGGAGCCAAGTACATTCTGGTCCTGGTCGATGATTTCAGTCGTTACTGCTTTCTATTCTTGCTCAAGAGTAAGGATGAGACATTTCAGACTTTCAAAAATTGGGTGGCTTATGTTGAGAGACATTTTCCTCAGAAGGTGTCATCTCTCCAGTCAGATAGGGGAGGGGAATTCATGTCAAATCAGTTCCAAAATTGGCTAAAGCAGAAAGGAATTTCCCACAGATTGACAGCCCCTTTTAGTCCCAGCCAGAACGGGATATCTGAGAGAAAAATTGGTGTTTTGCAAACAATTAAAGATAGCCTGATGTTTGATGCAAACATTGAACAAAAGTACTGGGGAGAAGCTATGTTGACAGCTGGTTATTTAAGTAACCATGTACCCAGTTCTGTGGTTTCAAATACACCCTTCTTCATGTTTTATGGCAAAAAGCCATCTGTGAAGCATATTATGACCTTTGGGTCCTATGCATGGGTGCATATCCCTAAGGCAATCAGAAAGAAGGGAGAACCCAAAGCTAGGAGGCTCAGGTTTGTCGGCTATGAACAATCATCAAAGGCCTGGCGTTTCACAGTGGGGATGGGAGAGTTTTGATTTCCCGGAATGCTGAATTTGCAGAACAGTCCAATTGGTCTCATATTCACTCTAATCTAGATGTGATTTTGCCTTCATTTGTTGGTGAAAATCAGCCTGAGCATCAGCAGCAACAGCCTGCTGAGTCAGGCACTGATACTTCCCCAGACTTGGGAGGGGAGGGTTCCAAACATGAGTCCTTTGATGTGGAAAGTGATTCAAATGCAGATTCTGACAATGATCAGGCTCAGCCTGTCACCCCCCATCGCTCTAACAGAGAGACAAAGGGAGTGCCTCCTCTAAGATTCACAGCACAGAATGTAAAAGTCTGCCAGGTGACTTTTGAACCTGACAGTTTTACTGATGTTTTAAAGTTGCCTAAAGAAGAACAACAGAAGTGGCAGGAGGCAATGGAAAATGAAATGGAATCCATCAAAAGCCATGATGTTTTCCGTATTGTGGCGTTGCCACAGGGAGAAAAGGCTGTGGGTTGTTGTTCGGTGTATAAGAGAAAGCAATTGCAGGATGGGAGTGTCAAATACAAAGCACGTTTGGTTGCAAAGGGGTATTCACAGATACAGAATCAAAATTATGACCAAGTTTTTGCTGTCAAGGATGATGGGAGTTGTAGCTCTTCACCTCTGGCTCAAACTTACCACCTTGTTATGCAGCAGAGCCGACCAGCTTAGATCAGTGGTTAATGCTTTCCTTCAAAGCAGCAGAGTTTCAGAGAATAGGCTGAAGATCCTGACAAACTCTCCAAGCCTTCTCACTCTTCTCCAGGTGTCTCCAAAACGTCTCCAGGATTCACTCAGGCAACTCAGTAGTTTTATATAAAACCTACTTTATTCTTCTATATAAATATACTATATGGTCAACAAATCACAATATCTCCAAACTACTCCACCTCTACTCAACCACAATACATTGGCAAACATTGCAATTTTATAGCCATTGTTTATCACCACCCACTAGTTAGTTTCCACCCAGTGGGTGTGTACTTCCATTCTGATTGATCCACGTAGTTCCACCCATACTTAAGACCAACCCATGTATTTCAACATTTCACCTTGTACACTTAATGATTCTCAGGTGTTTCCATTCTGCATTCAGTACCTCTGTCCTTGGCTCTCAGGACTTATAGATTACATTAACAGTTTCACCTGTGTAGCTTCATAATTGCTCTTGCTTAGTCATTGTGACTTTCACATACATATTTTATTTCTTTCACTGTATGTCCCATGTTGCATTTTCCTTAACATTTGCTCCCACTGTTAAAGTACAAAGTGTTAAAATTGCTTTGTCTATTGCAAGTTTAAACCAACTCAAAGTCAATCACTTTGATGTAGAGACTGCATATTTAAATGCTCCATTGGATGAGTGCATCTATATGGAGCAGGCCCCTGGTTTTCATAGTGGGGGAGCAGACCAGGTTTATGGTCTCAATAAAGCCTTGTATGGTCTCAAACAAAGTGGCAGGTGTTGGTATCTTTGTTTGGATGAACAGCTGAAAAATGTTGGTTTTCAGAACAGCATTGCTGACCCATGTTTATATACAAGGGGTGTTAATCAGAATTATGAAATTCTCATCACTTTCGTTGATGATTTCTGTCTGATTGACCAAGGTCAAATTGAAGGACCTTGGTCAAATTAAAAACTATTTGGGAGTAGATTTCAAAAGGTTTGAAAATAGTGATTTTAAAATGAGTCAAGTTCAAAAAATTGAAAAGGTTTTAGATCTTTGTAACATGTCTCAATGTAAACCTGCACGGACTCCTATGTGTTGTGATTTCATAAATGTCACAGATTCTAGGCCATTCGAATGTCCTTAACTTTTTCATTCTGTAATTGGAAGTTTATTGTATATTGCAAGATGGTCACACCCATATATGCAATATGCTGTAAATGTTTTGTCCAGAAAAGTGTCAAAACCAACTCAACATGATTGGCAAGGTTTAAAAAGAGTGTTACGATATTTACGTGGAACCTTAAATTGTGGCGTAAAGTCAGTTCACAAGGTTGCCATGAGTTGGAAGCGTTTGCTAACATCAATTTCGCCAGCGAAATCCAAAATAGAAAATCTAATTCAGGGATGATAATTTTTTATGCTGGCACTGCTATACACTGGGGGTCAAAAAAGCAATCTACCATTGCTTTAAGCTCGGCAGAGGCAGAATTTGCGGCGTTGTCAAGCATGGTGAATGAACTGATTTATCTGAAACAAATTTTCAGTGATTTGGGTATGCCAATTTCAGGAGCTGTTAAAGTTTTTGAAGATTCCCAAGCATGTATAGCAATGGCAACAGCGCAAGGTGTGAAGAGCAGAACAAAACATGTGGCTGTGAAATTTCAGAATGTTAGAGAAGCTGTTCAAAATGGTTTAATTGATTTGGTGTATTTTCCCAGTGAAGAAAATGTAGCAGATTTGTTTACTAAAGCATTGGGTCACATTAAGCATGACCTTCTGTGTGAAAATCTGGGTATGATATGTGAAATATAAAGTATATTTGCCTGGGTGAAGAATTAGAGGGGTGTCAGGGAAAATAGATATTGTGATTAGAAGTTTGTCTCTCCCTCCCTGAGTAATTTTTCACCAGAGTACAAGGCGCCAGCTCGTCTATCAGAAGCTCATAAATCTGTCTGGTTTTGTTATTTTGTTCTTTGGGGGTTGCAAATAAGAAATCGAAACTTGAAATTGTTTCTTCTTTCGATTCTCGAAAAGACTGGGTGTTCAGAGGCTATATAACTGGGAGGGGTTATTGGAGCGAGTTTTGAGCTTCAAGACTGTGTGTGTCTCTCTTGCTTTGAGAGAACCTTTTGTTTAGCTCCTGAGAAGCTTTGGAGCACATAGAAAACAGGGTTAAATGTTTTCTGTTACTGTTTTCCTTTTATTCATTTGTTACTAATAAAAAGCCTTAAAGTATTTTGGCATGGACTTATCTTTTGCACCAAAGGAGTACTTGTTTGCTCACAAGACACGTTTCTTTGCTGCATGTGTTCCTGTTCAGATGAACAGGGAGTGACTGCACTCTGCACATTCCCACAACACCTTTTGGAGCCCCTTCAACCAACAACCAGCTAGTATATCCAAGACCTGTCTGAAGAAAAGATGCCCTGGCTTATTAGTGGAAGAACCACTGAGACAACAGTGACCTAGCCTCCATTGGCAGAATGTCCTGGCGTCAGCAAACAAACACCAAGAAGGCCTCCTGCAATTATCTGCACAAGACACTTTGTCCCCTCCTTGCTCAGTCCCAACAATACATCTCCCTTCTTCTTGTCTTACCACTATATATGTCTTTGCATGTGAAACTTTTGTTATTATAACTGAGAACTTATTTCCTAGGTCTGCTTTAGAATAAATAGGTTGGTATCTAGGCTGTGACTGATAGCAAATAGCAGCAGAATCTGCTGTCTCTGACAGCTAGTTACTTAGTGTCCTCTACAGGACTGGTGCCAAGGACAAATGTGCTTTTCACAACATGGGCTGGCTGCTTCAGATGTTCTAGGAAAAATTAGATGCAAACTCTTCCACCTGTGAACTGTCCATCACTTAGCTCTTGAAGCTATAAACCTATGGTGTCTGTTAGCCTTTAAGGCTCCTAGTTATCTATAACAGATTTCATCAAAAGAGCTCCTGTCAACTTCTCTCCTTGACTGTTGGATCTGAATATTTGCCAAAAAATAAAAATGCACCAGGGACTATTGTAGGAAAGTCCTTTGATTTGTTCACGCAGCTGTTAATCCTGAGGGTCTTTGATCTTCATTAGTTCCCCCAGGAAATAATGAGGAGCATCGGCCCATGGACAGAACTAAAGTGAACCATAAAACATCATTGCTGTTAATAGACTCTAAGTACAGTCCATGAAAATAGTCTGTTTCCATGGTTAGTGGTGTGTGGGTGTGTGTGCGCACGTGTGCGCTCACATGCACACGCACACATCTTCATAGGAACTGGAACTCTTACTACACCTCATTGAAATGATGAAAGAAATTACTGAATCATTTTCCCCCCTCCAAGACAGACAAGCATTTGGAGCTTGCAAAAGGTTGTCTGTGTAGGGCATTTCAATAAAACTTGCTGTTATGAAGGATGGCTGCAGAACCTTTCTATATGGGTATTAATGATGCTTAAAATGTATTCCTGAATATACACATCTGCTTACCAATATAGATATAAAGCAGCATGGCATGCTCTGTGATCTCCTCCTTAACAAATAGATTAGTGCAAATGCCAGAGTATGGCTTCATAGCTTTACTAATGTACATGGGGCGGGAAAAAAAGTTTGGTTATAGTTTGATAAATGCTCCTGTGTGCCTCAGAACCACTGTAATTTTTATCAAGAGATGTGCTGAAGTACCTGTGAATAATGTGGGCATCTGGAGAAGTATAACTTCCACTCAGTTTTCAGCAGAATCATTGCCTATTGTCTCTGCTTCTTTCCACTCTGATAAATTTTGGCTACAAAATTGCTGCCCATAGTACAATAGTATCATTCCTTGAAAAAAAAATACTCATCTCATAATAGTGCCCTGTTGTGAGATGCAGGATGATGTACATCAACCCTGTTTAAAGATCCCAAATTGATGCTTGGATGGGACAAAATCATCTCTTTATGGAGTAAAGTTCCTTATGGAGTAAAGTGATTGTCTTGAAGGTTAGGAAATGTGAACTAATTGGTAAGAACCCATTTGTTGGATGCCATGGGCTTCAAAGCAACAGATCTGCAGATACGGCTATCGCTACTAATATGAGGTAATTGCTTCAGGCAAAAGAGGATGAGGGGTATCTGATGTTACTCCTATACCCCTGCCTCCCCTTTGTTGGAGGACACAGGTGTATGCTATACTATCTGGGATTCATTTGCATTCCATTTGTAATTTTCCATTTGTAAATTTCCATTCCATATGTAATTTGGGATATAATGCAGCATGATGTGATAGTGCTGTTCCAGGGGCATTCTTGGGGAGGGGGGAGATCGCTACCTGAGCACTGTTTTCCATGATGCATTTTCGTCCCATTGTTACAAAGGAAATGGTGTCCAGCTACTGAGGACAGCCAAGCCACCATATTAAGCAGTGGAAAAGATTCACCTGTCCATGGTAATAATTTTTTTATACATATAAAGCTCACATCTTCAAATTCTGAAAATTCATCTGTTCCTTCCAAGTTCACCATATGTTCCCCCACCAAATTCATGGGGGATGCATAGTCTTATAAAGGGGAAATCTCTGGGCCTGACTTAGTTGGAATTGTTTGGTGGGCCCCTGGTATCCTTTGGGATTTGGTTTTAGACCCCCCCCCATGGATACCAAAATCCATGGATGCTCAAGTCCCATTATAGCTAATGGCATAGTAAAATGGTGTCCCTTATATAAAATGGTAAAATCAAGGTTCGCCTCTTGTAGTTTATTGATTGATTGATTGATATATTTTCAAGCTGTGGACGGTGGAATCCATGGGTGCCAAATCCATGGATACAGAGGGCTGACTGTACTATTTGTTCTCCCCAAATCTATCTGCTGCTACCCTGCTGATCCTATAAGCATGAGTCTGTCCCTTCTGGTGCCGCCCTTGTGACTAAGATTAGAAAAAGAGACATGCTATGCCTCTGTTTTAAGATTCATCACTGAAGGCCTGACTACTCAGTGTCATTGGCTCAAGGGAAGTTTTGCATTTATTGCAGCCATTTCTCTACATGTTTCCTTATAGAGGTACAGTATATGAGTTGCACACAGGGCAGCATTATCATGGAGGCTAAACATGGGGCCCTTTCACACTAGACAATTATACAGTAGCACTGTGATTCCACTAACTGCCATGACTACATCCTATGGAATCCTGTGGTTTTATAGTTTGGTGAGGCACTGGAGCTCTCTGGTTAAGAATTTCAAATGCCCCTCCCTAAACTTGAAAGTGGAATCACAATGCTATAATTTGTAGTGTGAAAAGACCTCTGCAGTAACCACAGGCATTAAAAATCAAGTCCACTCCTCCACAATATCATGCCATCATTCACACAGTCCAGAGCATATATTTTTATTTTTTATTTTTTGGACAATGCAATAGTGATGGAACTCTGGTATCTGTAAATCTACAATCCTATTCAATCATTCTAAATTCCACACATGATAAGCGATAAATGGAATGAGTACATTAGCTCTGAACTAATCACTGCCACTCTTCATATGTATGTTTTGAGGACAAGAGTCTGTAGAGCAGGGGAGAGCAGCTATAGCTCTCCACATGTTTCTGGACTTAAACTTCATAAGTCCCTCACCTCTGGCTATGACATCTAGAGATGTTGCAAGTTGTTGACCATCTGGAGAGCCAAAGCTGTTGTTCCACTCATGCAGGCTTCTTGCATGATTCATAGTGATTTCACAGGTCAAACACAGGAAAAGTAAGAAGAGTGGTGGTGAGGGAGACACTGAAGTAGAGCTAGTGATTTCATCCCTGTTCATTCCACATCATTTCCAGGGAAATGAATACCTGAATAGGATATCTGTCTATCTATTGTGACTAATGTGTATGATGCTTTACAGAAGAGGAGATGCAACTATGAGATATCTTTGCTAGGAGGGGGCATGAATCTAAATCAATGTAGATATTGTATGATGTGATGGTGGAGAAATATTTGAAGGAGAGGAAGTGAACAGAAGGGGAAGCAATCTCGCAGAAAAAAGAAGGGAAGGGTGTGTGTTTGAAGTGAGGAATTGACAGCTGCAGAGCTGACAGAAGTGGAGGTGATGTGAGATTTCCCATATCGTGCCCTATTGATATTCCCAACCTTGAGTGAAAAGATTATTACTGCTACATATACATAATTCAACCTTTATTTAAAGTTCTTTCCCCCTTCTTCATTTTGTTCATTTTGGTGCTTATTGATTTTCTGCTTCTTGTAATTTGTGGGAGCTCACAGAGTATCAGCTATTTCATTTTAAATTGATAACATCACATTGGACCATGGAAGAACATCTTAACTTGGCAGAATCCATGGGGGGCTTCGGTATTATATGACCCCAAATCCATGCAGTCTGAAACCTCCTAAAATGCCCAACATAGTCCATCTGCTTTAATTCTCCTCTTAAAATGCACTCCTGTTTAAATATCAAATAACCAGCATATGAGACTAGGTGTGATGTACCAGCCAAGTGAGTGAACTGTCTTTCTCACTCATAGCATTAAGAAAACTTTCTGCTCAACAAGACTTCTAGTTTTTCAGCTCTAATACATCAAGTACTTTGATCTTGGTAGAACCAAAAGAGAGGCATCTTTTAGTGTTTTTATTTGTTTGTTGGCATGAATGAAAAACCTAGTTCATTCAGAATGAAAACAGTTCTGATCAAAATACCTTCACCACACTTTTGTCTTGCTTTGTTTATTTTCAGTGATATTTATTTATTTATTTATTTAAAACTCTTCTTTCTAACCACTCTTCCTTAAAGTGAGGCACTCAGGGGGTAGTTTCCTCTGATTCAAAACATTTAAAAAACCACAAGGCAATAAAAATATGATCTAACACCAGAAGAAATAAATGCAAGACAGCACAAAATATAAATAAAGAAATAATGAGGCAATAAGGCAATGAATATCATTCAAGCATTCAATAGGCCTGCCAGAACACAAAAGAAGGAGAAAAATGACAAGCAGGGTTAGCTTTGCCAGGTCAGCAGCTTCACATCCACTGAGGATTCAGGGTCCAAACCTGAGATTGTTGTGTTGTCATAAAATTGGCTCCATATGATGTCACAGATGCAGGGCAGGCAATTATTGGGAAGAAGGCTAGAATTGTTTCTGTATCAGTTAATTAGGGAAATGAACATGAGGGGAATCCCAGTAAATGGGTCCAAAATTTAGGAAAAACCCAGGAGGTGTGACATTGGAGGTGTGTGTGGAGGAATAATATGGAACAAAAGTAATTTTCAGTGGTCAGGAAGATGATGAGGATAATGATTTATTTATATAGCACCATCTGTGTACATGACACTTTCCATGAGTGGTTTACAGTACACAACACACAAGGAAAATGGGATGGCAGTGGGGGAAGGATTTAAGTCCAGCAGGTGCTGGTTGCAGTGGCAGCTGGGATGGAGGGAGGGTCTCTCCTTAGCTGCTGAGTTTAGATATGATGGAGTTATGCCTGCCTCCTCTTCTCTCTGAGGCTATGGCAGTGGCAGTTGGGATAGAGATTGGGCCTCAGCTGCTGGGCCTTGCCATGATGCTCCCAGTAGCTTCAGAGCAGTTGTCATAATTCCTGCTAGGGCTCAACACTGCATGTCCTACAACATGCATGACATATGGGAAGTTTGTACAAGTTCTAAACTACTGCTGGGGCTTGTAGAAGGAATTTACCAACTTTCCAATGATGGGTGTCTGCACACAGGTCAGTAGGAGAGAATGAAAGGTAGTCTTTCCCTTTGTATTCTGCTGGCCTTTACTCCTGTGGAGGTTGTCATATTCTCTACAAAACTGTGGCTGTGGTGGCTGCTTCTGTAAGGTCAAGACTGATTCCTGACTGTTCCTTCCACTCCAGGACTTTTACCTTCCTTGCTGGTGAAGTAATATAAAGCAGAGCCAGACATTGGCAGGGCCCAGGCCCTTCTTAAGGTGTGACTACACAGGTGGGAAGCTCCACACCTATCTCATAGCCACAGCAGATTTCTTTGATCCACAGTGGGCTATAAATAACACACTCACCAGACTCTCTGATTGTAGATCAGAGTATCTTGCCACAAGCTAATTGCTGTCAGAGTAAAAAGGTGGGCCTACACTGATCATGTGTCCTATATGCCATGCTATTTCTGGAGACAGGGCTGGGGCTGCTTTGGATTTTCCCCCCCTGTTTGGTCATGCATATGAATATGTGAATATATGTGGTCCTAGAATACTGTAAAATGGGAAATGTTCACAATCAATGGATAATAATAATTAAAAATAAACAAACATGCCAGAATGCAGTCCCATCCACTTGAGATGCCAATCCTCAGTCACCACATGGCCAATAATCTGGGTTTCCTTTTCATATCCAGAGCAAACTGCAAATCTTCCTGATCCAGAGCAAACTGCAAATCTTCCTGATCCCCAGTGAAGATATGAATCACCGATATTGTTGTATGTCAACTGTACCATAAACACAGGGTGGGTGCTGGTTTTATTACCCATGTAATCCAGCCCTTAGTTTGAGAATAGGCAATAGAGTCTGGTATTGAGAATAGTAGAGTCTGGTAATGGTGTGCCTCCCACAGTGAGAGTGTGGGTTGACTCTGTGTCATCCATCTCTAATATCCCTGGGTGAGAGGCAGGGATTGATGGGAAGAACTGGGGTTACTTAGGTAAGAGCTGATATTGTGATTACTGTGTCTGACCTACTGCCCTGACATTTTCTTTTAGTTTGTTTTATTTGTTGGTCTGTTCTGTCTGTACATGTATATTGGTGAATCTCAGGGGAGGGGAAGGAACAGGGTGCCCTTACTGATGTAATCTCAAGCAAAGGGAGATATGGTGCTGGGGGATGGACAGGCCTGATATAGGAAAGACAGGATAGATATTTGAAATTATCCCATGTTTTAGTCTTTTCCTATCCTTCAAGATCCAAGTTACCCTGTCAGCCCACCTTCTACTCTGCAGGTGCTGCTGAATGCCAGTTCAGTCTGTAATAATGCAACCACCATCCATGACTTGGTTGTAGATGAAGGGACTGTAGGAGTAATGAGTCTAAAAATAAAAATGTATTAAAAAATTCCAGGGATCTAGCCCTTTTAAAAGCAATAAAAAAATATCTTCTTTAAAAGGAGTTAAAAATCACTCACTTTCAAATTCATGCAGAGTGGCTTAAGATTGCTGAGACAAGCTCAATTAACATTTAAAAGTGTATTCAGAGGTCTGTGGTCTGTGAGATCACCCAGTTAGATTAGACTCATTACAAAAACAAAGGAGTCAGTTTAAAAATGCAAATCAAAAGTTTACTGAAGGTATATCAATCTCAATCTACATACTAAAACCAACTTTAAAAAGAAAGGGTTTCTAACTAACTAGGAGGAGTTAGGGTAGAAAGACTCACCCAGCCCTTAGTGGTAGAGGCTGCATGGTGAACATCATGGCATGGCTTCATAGCATGGCAAAGACAAAGATAGCAAAGAGAAGATGGCTACAGCCGCATGGAGACTCTAACTTAAAAGAGTCTCACAAAGAGCAATAAAATTTAAATTAGGTCATGTGTTGAATGACCCAGCACTCCAGGTGGCTGGAAGTGCCCAGTGAAATAAGAGAAAAGGAGTTTGGGAGAACAGAAGCATGCAGGGAAAAATTCCTAGACTTATCTTAGGATGTGAATGTGGTACACAAGATTGCTTTTACATTACAATAATTATTTCCCCACATACTACAGGGACAAGCCTGGTATGCATCACAGATACCTGGATGAATGATCTCAGTAGAGTGGCTTCACCCAGCTTTGTCTGCCTGGTTACTCAGTGCAGAATCAGCCCAAACTGGTGGACCAGGGGAAGAGTTAGTGTCATCCAAAATGATTCTATCATTCTCAGAAGGAAACCCATCCATTCTAGTACTGACTTTGAAGAATGGTACCTTGTCTTGGGCCAAGAAGACAGAGTGTAGATGCCGCTGATGTACTGCCCACTCCATTTCCTGAAGTGGTCCTGAAAGGAGTGCTGGAGAACCCCAGGACTGTGGTTCTGGGGATCTCAACATCCATGTCAAGGCTGTCCTGAAAAGGCCTAATTGGGACTTCATGGCTACTGTGAAAATTATGGGTCTGTCTTAGTACGGTACATCATTGCCCTGACATATGGCAGGACATACTTAGACATTTCCCTCCCTATTGGGTGGACTGAGGATGATCTGGAAGGAACACAACAACCACATTGTCATGTCCAAACCATTTCTTCATGAAGTTTGGTTTGGTGGTAACAGATCCTCCCTGCAGTAGTGGAGAACCAATTAAGATGGTCTGCCCCCAGAGCCTTCTGAAGTCTGAAGGATTCCTGAATGTTCTGAGGGAATTTCTGGCTGATAGGGCTGGTATTTGGCCAAGACTTTGGTCTCACTGTGGAATGGTGAGGTGGAAAGAACCATTGATGCAGACAACTCATAAGTACCCAGTGTAGTGTTGTGGTGCCAGTAATTCACCTTGGTTTACAGAAGATCTATGACCAATGAAACAGGCTAGATGAAAGCTACAGTTTAGGTGGGGTAAGCCATGGAGCAAACATGACCAACAGTTGGCAAAGATCTTTTCCTGTGCCTACTATGCAGTAGTGAATTTGGAGGAAAAAAACGTTATGTCTTCAGCACACCAGCCAGCAGAGCTATTCTCAGTGGAAAGGAGCCTATTGGAACCAGAGTCAGAGAGGCCAGGATTAGATTCCTTGGTTACCTGTTGTGATAAACTTGCTAGGTCTTTGAAGAAAAAATTGCTCATATTCACTCAGATTGTGATGCCAGTTATTGCAGAGTCAAGGGAGGTGTCCAGTTTGCTGTCTGGTCAATGTTCTAGGGATCACTTTCAGATGTTGCAGCCTGATGATGTGGACAAAACACATGAATTGGTCCACTCCCACCATATGTAGTCTTGACTCTTTCCCATCTTTGCTGTTAAATTCTAGCAGATGTAGATTGTTTGAGTGGGTTCAAGGGGTGGTAAATGCCTCATTATGTCAGGGGGAGGGACTTGCTGCCTTGGAAGAGGCTATAGTGCACCCTCTCCTGAAGTAAACCTCCTTGGACTTGGAAGTATGTGAGAACTACCAAATTAATTAATAAAATGATAAATAAATAAAAGGTATTATCGTACAAAAATGCACTTCACTTTCTAAAACTGGTTTAATTTTCAAAGGTTCTCCCTTGAGTGAATCTTTCATCATTTCATCTTTTGTATATACAATTGTCCCTTCATATTTGCTGGGGCTTAGTTCCAGGACCCTCTGTGGATACAAAAATCTATGAATACTCAAGTCCCATTATATGCAATGGTGTAGCAAAATGGTGTCCCTTATATAAGATGGCAAAATCAAGGTTTGCTTTTTGGATTATTATTTTTAAAGAATATTTTCAAGTCATGAATACTTAAATCCATGAATACCAAATCTGTGGATACAGAGGGACAACTATAGTTCTTCAGTTTATTGTTTCTGTCATTTTTCTTTCTTCTTGATCATATAGTATATTCTCCTGCTGGTCATATAGCACTCCCAGTCATAGTTTAAATTTCCCTTTGATTTTATTGATTTTTCCCTTGCAGATGAGGTCTCTTATTCTTCCTTTTTAATTGTCATCTTCTATTTCTCTGCATTGATTATTATAGTACTGTAGTTCTCTTTGTCCCTGTGCACAAGTTGCTGAATAGTTTTTCAGGATTCTGACTCCATTTCTGTCACCCTTTTCTTTTTCTTCTTGACTGTCCCTAACTGTTTGAAGAGCTTCTTTCTTTATAAAACATTTTTATTTAAACATCTACATTTTACAATGAAAAAAACATACAAGGGGAAAATAATAAACAACAAAGGACAAAAGACACACATACTAAGGAAAAACACTAAACAATAATCTCAACCCCTCCTCATCTATTCCCTCCCTTGTAAACTATCCCTTAATTGTTTGAAGAGTTTCATCTGTCATCCACTGAGGCTTCCTTTCTTTTTGGCTGAAGATAGTGTCTTTTTGTATTCTTCCCTGGCTTGTCCAAATTTCTTCTGGCTCTTGGTCAGTTAGGCTTTACATTGCAAATCTATTTTTACATTGTCTTTAAATTCTATGGGAATGTTCTTCAGGTTGCATTTTGGCACAGTGTTTGATTTAGTGTTCTTCTTTATCTTTACTCTTAATACACACATACACACACACACACACAAACACACACACACACATATATATATATGGTTCATAGACTGTGCCAGAATTTGTTTCTGGTCTTGTTTTTGCAGAAAGAATGGAGCTTCTCCACCTTCTGCTTCCAATTATGTAGTCTATGTGCCATTTTTGCAAGTCTGAATTTTATTACCTTATTGGTTTAATTTATACACAACATGTGTATTCTGTAAAAGGTGGGAAAGGTGTAATAAGTCACACCAATTAATCACACACACAAAACTTTTGATGAGTGTGATACAAAAGCCACAAAAAATTCCACAGGAACCACCCCCTTCTGCCCATCCAGACATGGTTTCCTGGAAAGTTGGCATTTTGGGCCATGTTCTAGAATACAGAGTTTTGGCCCTGATTCCTATGAATTTTTTCTGGCTTGTTGAATAACTCCCATTTATTGTTTCACAACTGGTGAATTTGGTAAGCAATGTTATCTGAAATGCTGAAATGTTGTGAGCTATTTTCCAGAAAACAGATGTTTCTCCTAGAATGATTAGTATAAAGTGATTCCCAAGCAATATTTGTGACTTGTGGCATTACTCCCATCGATTCTTTTGCATCTGTTGAATTTGGTGTCCTTGGCTTCATGAAAGGTAGGCATCCTTGGCTATTTTCTGGATGCTTTGCCTGGAATTGGTTGGGAAATATAGTTTCTGTGGAATTTTTGTAGCTTGTGGCATCTCTCCTAGCTAATCTTGTGTGGCTGATGAATCTGCTGGGCATGGCACCTATACTCCCATATCAATCAGTAAGAAAGCTAGGGGAAGTGTCACCAATAAAAGATAACGTTAAACAGAATGTGTTAATTTTTAAGCTACCACAAGAACTGTAGCTTTTCCTCTGAAAGACCAGCATGTCTAAGTCCCTGAAAAATTTGTTTTCTTTTCTGTAAGAATGCACAAAGAAACACACACAAGTTCAAAGCAAATAACAATCCAGTATCACACATGTGTTTGCCCACTAACACCACCTGATAAATACAAATATATAACTCATATTTGCTTTAAAGACCCATTTAACTTTGGGGTTCACGTGTCTGAACAAAAGGTTCAAAGTACTATACCATACACCAAATACAAAGAAATTTGGAATTAGCCCTTTCCAAAGAACTTCATTTATTATTGAAATTACTTACAATAAATCTAAAACCTACAGTAAACATCTACTCTTCCTCAATGAGCACCTGTCTATCTATCTACAAATATATGCATCTATCTATCCTCTAGCTGGCTTTCTCTCTGTCTCTTTTCCATCTGGGAGCATCCAGGTCAGCTCTCAAAAAGCTTGGGCTTATATTTTTTCTGGGTTTTCTGGAAACCCTGTAATGATTGCCATGTATTTGCATTGTGTGCTTATATGCTTATAGCTCTGTTTAAAACAAAGTAATAAATGAATAAATAAAGCTCTGCTCTATCCAGAAAAAAGCCAGCCCCCTCCCCAACAAAACCTGAGGGCTCTCCTTTTCTGCAGTCTATCTCTGCTTCCAGATAGGCTAGTGACTTTCCTTTTAAAAATGAAGGCTTAGAATCTGGGCCAGCTGATGACCCTAACAGGAACTGAGTACAATGCCTAGAATCCAGCCAATCTGGTCATATGTGAACCTTACAATATGAATCTTCAATACCCCTCCCTGAAAAAACACTCTGGAAATTCTCCACTGGACTTACTATTCTGCAGAGAACAAAAGGCACTGAAGAAGGAAAATTACAACTCATATTTGAGGACAAATGCAAAGGAAAAAGATGGGGAATTAATCTACAGCCCCTTTAAGACTGATTTAAATTTTAGCATGAACTTTGGTGCATATCAATCCACTTCCTCAGTCGTTGGCTCTGAAGAAATGGACTGATATCCACAAATGTTCATGCTAAAATATAAACCAGTCTGAAAAGGACTGCTAGATTCCTCCCCCCATGCTCAGCTTCTCTTTTTCCACCTGCAGTAACTTACTAACAGATTTCTTCTGTGAGTCAGAATGGTTTCATTTTCAAAAGGAAGTGGCATCTACCATCACCCCACCCCTCCCTCCTTTTCTGCCTTACTGAAGGAAAATCCAAGAGCAGGGGGAAGAAACAGTCTTGACTTGATGCAGATTCAAGGTGCCTCCTACCCAGTTGAAGTTCCTGGCAGTTGATATCTGCTTCTGATGCCTCAGTGAGGAAAAGGGGATTGAGGAGCCAGCATTGCAACCCCTTATTTAGTGCACCCTGGGGTGGAGTGCCCCCCCAGCCCCCATTAGGACACTACTGATGAAAAGTATGTTTGAGGTCAGTTATAGTTAATCAAATCCACAGAACTGCAACTTTGAAAGTCAGTATTTCAGTTTAATGTACATTTCATTTCTTTGTAATGGTGGCCCCAAAATAGTAACCTCTACGGTGAACTCGCCACGGGTCAGCGTAAGAGGGGCGCTCCAAAAAAGCGATACAAGGACTCCCTGAAACAACATCTCAGGCTTGGCCAAATTGATCACCAACAATGGTCCGCCCTGGCCTCACATCGTGAGGCATGGAGACACACTATCCACAATGCTGCAGCCTTATTTGAGAACTCACGGCGAACAAGTCTTGAAGAGAAACGGCAATGCAGAAAGAATCACAACCCGGTAACATCACCTGAGGAAACCTTCTGCTGTGCTTTCTGCAACCAGACTTTTCTATCTCGGATTGGCCTTTTTAGTCATCAGCGCGCTTGCAGAAAACGCGGGATGAGTCCTTCCTGAATCTTCGTTTGCGAAGAAAAGCCAGAGAGAGAGAATGGTGGCCCACTTTTGGAAGGGGGCATAGTCTAATCCAAATAATGTCATCTAATTCCATCTGTCATGGAATCTTGTATGGAATAACACAATTCTAGTTCAAAGCAAGTATATGGAATGCAAGAAGGGGAGGAATGGGCTAGCTATTCAACATTACAGAATGCTGCCATAATATTATGCTACAATAATACCGTACTTAGAATGCATCAGTGATGGAAGAGGAAAGTAGTAATTTCTCTTTAAACACAGAGCAGCTTGGAATATTAGTGTCTTTGAGAAGACTGGGTTCTGGTTGAAAAAAAATATAGAGTGAAGACAAAAATATTTTTGCATATGGAAAATCATATTGAAATATAGGATAAATATATATAAAAATGATTTAGCATAATCATAGCCATCTGGTGTATAGATTCCTTTATTGATACATATGTCAGTTGTTTCAGTGTAAGGGGAAGCTACTGACAGATTTATGCATAGAACACCATCAGGAAGAAAATGTAAGATCATCTCCATAATTGGTTTCAGTCATTTTATACATTAAGAACTTTGTGTTGAAAATACAGTACATGATGCTCACATGGTGTCAAGGCATTCACCACCTTCTGAAAACAAAATCTGGCAGTCCCAGCAACTTCACCAAACATTGCAATTAAAGGGAGAAGTGGTAAAATTATATTACAATGACATACAATAGTTGGAGAAATGTATGGTGTACTGGAATAAAAGTGGTCCTCGGGAGAACTTCCACAGTAATTGTGAGATTATGACAGTTATGTAACTTATTAGTTTGCTCTATTCTTAATACTAATTTTGCATTTATATGAATGATTTTTGTTGTTGTTGTGTGCCTTCATGTCATTTCTGACTTACAGCTACCCTACAGCAAAGTATCACAGGTTTTTCTGAGATTGAGAGTGTGTTACTTGCCAAGGTCACCAAATGGGTTTTCATGGATGAGTGGGAGTTTGAACCCTAGTCTCCAGAATTATAGTCCAAAACTCAAACCACTATGCCACACTGGCACCTTTGGTTGATTATTATATTGTAGTATTATATTATTACCGAAAGAGGTCTTGGAAATTTCAAGAAAATACTGAATTTATAATACATTGGAAAAAAAATTAGCAGCAACTCAACTTAACCATGTGAAAGGAGGCAACAGAGAAGGGGATCTTTATGCCAACTTTACCCTACTAACTCTGAACGGATGCACACAAATGCCAAATGAAAAATTAACAATGATATTTATTAAAGATATAAACATAATAACACCAAGCACTCACACATTCATACAAAAGCATTCACACAAGACCACTAAGAATGGAAGAAGAGAGGTTGCCAGAGGGATAGACAGGAAGATTGCTAGGGTGATACAACACATGCCTTGTAGTCTGAAGCCATTGAGCAAGCCGGCAGTGTGGATGGATGAATCTGGAGTGGCTAACACAAGAGAGAAACATAGTGTCCCCAAGCAAAGTTTCTGTGTGCAATGAGGCATGATTTTTGGCCAATATTTATACCAAAAATATGCCCTCAGGTGAGGAAGTTTCATGGGTTAAAACAATAGTCTCTAAAGATTACACAATGAGTTCCAGGAAAGCTCCTGGACCTGACAACAGGTATCCAAAGATGCTAATGTGTTTGTAACTGCCTTAAATGTCTTAGTGATTAGATTTATAAAACGGGAGCTGCCTCTTTTGATGGTTAGGTGGTTAGGGAAGAGAGGCTCAATACTTTTTTTAAAAAAAGGAATACTCCATCTGCTTAATGGAATCATTGTCTGTCACCTGGGTGTGTGGTGAAGACAATGTCCTTTTGTCCTCATATTTCCTCATAGTTTGGAATTTGTCAGTAGTTCTTCCTTTGGGTGATGTATGGCTTTCAGCATGTGCCTATTGGGATTCATACAGCCAGTCCCTGAAACTTTACTGCTTTTCCCAGTGGAAGACCACATTAATAAGCCAAATTATTAATAAGCCAATTTTGTGAGTTTCTGGAGGTGGGTGCTCATTTGATGTGCAAACAATATTAGTTACATCCCTATGTCACCTGTCCTTCAGTGATTTACAGGTGGTGTTACGTGGCTCTGCTCTGCTCCACCCATCCCTCCTCCTTCATTTTATTTATATCCTGACTTTTTCCCAGACTGAGACTCAAGGTTGGTTATGAAAGACAGGAAATTAAAGTGAAAATACATATACAGTGCACCCTTGGTATCCGTTGGGGTTTGGCTATAGGACTCCCTATGGATACCAAAATCGGTGGATACTCAAGTCCCATTATTTTCAGTGGTATATTAAAATAGTAACCCTTATATAAAAAATGATTTACAACTCAAAGGTTTGCTTTTTGGAATTTTGTAAAAAAAAAAAATTTTTCGAGCCATGGTTGGATGAATCCGTAGATGCAGAATGTGTGGATATGGAGGGCTGACTGTAGTTAAAAACAAGGATATACGAGCTAAACTTTTGGCTAAAATTGTTATTCATGCCTAAGGGCTTAGCCCTCCCAACTATCACTGATACATTTCAATCAAGATGGAAAAAGACAGTAACTCAGAAAAGAGTTAAATTTAGGATTTTCACAAAATGTTATTTTTGCTATGGGCTATGCAAAATACAGGAAGGCATTTACCCAGGCCAAGTTTAATGTGCTCCCATCATTGGTTCTGAATGGCCAGTATAATAATATACCATACTGTGAAAGCTTGTGCCCTTGTGAAGCAGAAGAAGTAGAAAGTATGGGGCATGTCCTTTTGCAATGTTCTTTCTATCGCGATATATTATGTTATTTTACTAATCTAATTTTACAAAATATTCCAGGAAGATCTGATTTGTTTTATATTGATTGCCTCTTGACTGATTGGTTCCCAGAGATTAGAGCCAAGGTAGCTAGTTTTTGTGCGGCGGCAGTAGCTTGTAGGTGGAGGATGTTGTTTCAATCCTAAATTTTAAATATCTAATGTAGTTTCACTATTTCAACATTATTACTTTTAGCATTGCACTTATCCTTAATATTGTAACTTAATTTTATATTTAATAGTGCATTTTAATTCATTTTATTGTGTTTTATCTACTTTGTTTTTTACTTATTGGTCAATTCATCAATAGTTAAGATTAAAACAGTATGATATTAAGTTAAAACAAAGATTTAAAACAGTAGAGCACCATAAAAGTCCTTCTCTTGTTAAGAATCAATTCCCAAAAGACTTGCTGGGATAAGAGATAAATGTTTCCTCTGAAAAACTTAAAGCTCAGCCAGGCTTATATGGGAAGATATGGTCCTTCATATAGCCTGCTTCACCCTACTTTGATATCCTCATAGGTCAGGTTGAGAAAATGAGAGTGAATTTCTTAAACATGGATTTAAATAAAGACATCTATCATGCAATGCTGTTACATATCTCATCACAGATTTTATTTTAAATTGTACTATGGAGAAGATGACAATCACAGCCCTACTGGCATTGTCCCTGTTTCTCATTGCAAGGTTTCAAATTGCATAGGCTGGTAAAGGCCTGGTATGTGTTTACACGGGCAAATATTTCCCTAAATATACCACTAAGATTGCTCATTGTTCCCACAAATCACACCACAGTATCGCCTCATTCAGAAGGGGGGAAGGTAAAAACCCCAAATATAGCATCTCAGGGGATCTCACTACTTTTGCCGGTTTATTTGAAAAGTAGCATGATTTAGCACACTATTGATAGTGTAAACAACCATTTTGCTAAGGGTTGCGTGAATTACCAGCAATCTTCCCGATACAGTTACAGCACAGCTGCATTGTGACTGGTTCTTATGATGAAGGGGTGGGCTGGCTAGATGTGGAGTCAGGAGGGAGATTCAGTAGCGATCCAGGAAATCTTAAAATCCTTTGTGTCTACTGCTTGCTTTGGTGCCAAGGGAGTCTGTACAAGTAGCTGCAAGGGGGAGTCAGTTGCTCAGTCTCAATCAGCTGTTACCCACGGAGAAAAAAACCTTCACCTTCATGTCTGTGTTTTGATTTGGGGCCAGGGAGCTACCGGGGCGGGGGAGGTAATGGCTCAGTGTCAACCAGCTGTTGACCACAGAGTTGGGGTCAGGGCAGACCCTATTGCATTCCTTTGTCCTTCTCTCCAATGCTTGGCCACACATACACCCCACATTTGCCTCTCTGAATCTCAAAGTGGAAAAAAACAAAGAGCAACATAATAGAACTGATTCCTCCATACATCAAGTAAACTACCCACCACTGGTGCGAAAAAGCGCTAAAGTGCAATTTATCGCTATAAAACCTGCCGTGTAATTGCAACCCTGGTTTTCAAACTGCAGACCCAGCTCTGGTTGCTAGGTTACAGACTTCCTTGGGCGAGGCCCTCTCTGGCCTTTGTACTATTAGCAGTGAGCATCCCCCATCCCAATCTCTTTTGTAGCTAGCTTTACTAATTCAGGATTTTGACTATATTCAAATGTAGAACTAGAATGGCCTTAAATCCATGTTCTTGGACTATATATGTCCAGGGAATGATTTAGGTTTGCCTAAGGGCAAAGTCCTCATCATTCAGACTATTGCTTACTGAGGAGCTATTAAGGCTGGATGGTCCTAAGCGGCATGGTGAAGGATCATTCCAATGTATTTGGCCTTGGGGATTCTTAGCTTACAAGAGTTTCATCCAGCCTCTTAAGTGTTGAACTGTAACTTGTTGTTTACTAATGTTATCTTTTCCAGATGCTAGATTTTGTCCGGAGAGGTGGCAGGTCCTGATTTGTGGTCATAGTATTGTTTATGGGGTAGCATGCCAAGCCTGGAACTACCATTTGGGGGCTCAACTGAGGTTGAACAATCAGGTCACAGTAGAGTGGCTTAGTAAAAGGGGCCTTTTTTGGCATGGTTTGTTGCCTCTGTTGTTTAGGGAGTACAGAGGGCCTACACCCCCACCCCATGTAATTCACTTGACTGGGAATGATCTTGGTTTGTTGAAGGACAAGGCCTTTATTCTACAGGCTCTGCATGACCTTAGGGCCATTCAGACCAGATAGCCATGTGTAAGATTTGTGTGGTCTGCCTTTTTTTTTTTTTTTTTTTTGCCTCACCAAATTTGGCAGCATGAGGGCAACCCATGTTGCATTGATAGGACATGCAGGAGGGTTAACAGAGGAATCTGTAATGCTCTAAGTAGGGGTTTGGGCCACTTCTCACATCTTAATATAGTATTTCAGCACCCTGAGCTCTACAGAGCAGATGGTCTGCATTTATCTGAGGAGGGTAATATGTTGTTCATAGATTTGCAACAAGGGGTGAATGCCCTTTTGGCCAGCCTAGTGGGGAAAAGGGACTAAGCAGACACTTATCCATCAGCCATGGCAGGTAGTGGAGGGAGAAAGGTAACAGGCACAGTGAATATCTTGGTACCCTTTTGGTGAAGGAGAGGACTCTGGAACTGCCTCTTTAGGCCCTGTGACCCTGGTGATGGGGAAGGAGACTAACCTTGGGACCAGCTTGGGGGATTTGCCCTCATTTAAGTCCTGTGACTTGGGGCGGAGTTCCTCAGGTCTGCTTTCCAGTTGGGCTGCCCCCCAGGGCTCAGATGGTTTGCCCAGGGGAAGGCTGAGGAGGAAGTCATGGAGTGACACCTGCCTCAGCTGATCCCACTCTAGGTTGTGGCCCTGTTCTTGATCCTCTCCAGGTTCATTCATTTTAAATAGGTTTTAGGGTAAATAAAGTGTCCCTTATTCAACCCAGCTTTCTGTGTTTGGTTTCATTATTCCATGGTTGGTCAGCAAAGCACTAAGCTCCCTGGCCCGAGTGGACATATTTATCTGTTTCATTATTTTTAAAAGAATTCTCAAGTTCTTTCCATTCTGAATATGAAGAATTTGAGAAATATGGTACATTCCTATAACAAAGAGAAATGAAATCCTCACCCATTCCCAAGTAGGATTAGGCACAAAGCGTTTCATAATTCATTTCCTGTGCTTGGAAGAAAATGATTTGCTGTAGCTGTGATGTATATGTTGTGATTTGTAATGTTGGTCAGTGGGAGAAAAAGAGCTGTGATTGAAGTGTGAAAGCTGAAATGAATAAGGCCTGATGAACTAATCATCTAATAAAATATTATATGCAAATAGCCTTTTGGGAAATATTGAGTGAAACAACTAGAGGATTTTTAAAAAATCAGGTGGTAGTATGTTGCCCTTCAATAAAATTGTGCAGATTCTGGGGTAGGGGAGACAACTGGACAGAAAGAGAAAGAAATGCATAAGACCAGGAGGTACAAGAGAGAAAATACTTGCAGAAGTGTTATGAGGAAAGGGAATCAAACATGAAGAAAGAGTGGGGAGATAAATGAAGAATACTGGGGACCACAAGAGAAAAGGAAGACACAAATGAAGACTGTGAGTGGGAACAAATGGAAATAAACAGAAGGAGGAATAGAAAGAAAGGGTGTGGAAAGACAAGACACAGAACACAAATGGAAGGGAGGGAAACAGAAAGAGAAAGTAAAAGCAATTATCTTGCCTCAGCTTGTGCTGGCTTATTTGTGGCAAACCACATCAAACAGTACCAGTGCTGTCTGGGTGCTGGGGCCCCTGAATTTTGCTGGAGGGGTTTGGAAGCACACCAATGAGTCTGGGAGGTCACAAGCTGTCTATATGTTGCACTTTCCACACCCGTGCTGTAGATAGTGGTACAGTAAAAATTGGCCTTTCCATAGACAAGATTACTGGTTTAGATAATTAATATCCTCATGATGCATTAAATGTTTTCTAATGTGAGATGTATGTATATCACTGGATAAGTATTATTCCATACAGACATAACAACTTTTGTGACCAACAGTTTATTTGGCCAGGATCCTATTGGAGGATTACACTAGTGTGACTGTAGTAGGGGTTTGAACTAGTGGTTGTACCTGTTCTGACATTATGCAAGGAGGTATCCACTACCTCCTTTCACAAGCAGTTCCTTCTGTTTGCCCAACAGTGCAACTGCATGGCTTATATGGCAATCTAAGACCTGGTCACAACTCCAGACCTTCCCCCTGCCTCAAGATCAATCAACCTCAAATTGGCCCATAGAATGTGCCAGGAACTCACATCCAAATGTTGAAATTCTTCACATTGCCACTGGACTAGCCTCCTCTGCCCACCTTTCCTAACAATCCACAGTCCAGTAGCACTGTTCACTCCACTAGCTTTACACAGGATTTTGGCCTTTGTCCCCAGCATGCCCTGATTGATGGGATGGCAATTGGGAATTTAGCCTGGTTATAGCAGTTTAGTGTTGAACTAACTTCTAAGATACTTTGTGTTGTATTTGCTCCAGTTCTATAAGATGGATCCGCAGGTTTTTGTTTTTTTTACCACGTTGATGACTTGTTTATCAGCACCTACTGTATTGACAGATGAGATAAGATTCAAACCAGATCCCCCTGACTCATAACTCTATTATGTGCCATATCATGTCAGCTGTCAGTATGCTTAATCATTAGTGTATGTTTATCCTACTGTGTATTTATCATAAGTGTGATGTGAGCCATTTCAGGGAGGAGGGACAAACAAGTTGGTCAATATGTTGTTCATACTGGCTCTATGACTGCAGTTCTCAGAGAACTAAATAAGACTTAGGTCCCAAGAAGTTCAGAAGTTGTGGGATGGTGTGAAAAATTTCTGAGAATCCATAAAAGTTTTGGGCTAACCCTACTTACCTTCCATGAGATGGCTAAGTGTGTGTGTTTGTGTATTTTCTTTATTTTGCTACCTATGTTTGCCTCCCAAAAATAGTACTCTGTGGTGAACTCGCCACGGGTCAGTGTAAGAGTGGTGCTCCAAAAAAGCGATACAAGGACTCCCTGAAACAACATCCCAGGCTCGGACCAATTGATCACCAACAATGTTCTGCCCTGGCCTCACATCGGGGGGCATGGAGACACACTATCCACAATGCTGCAGCCTTATTTGAAAACTCACACTGAACAAGTCTTGAAGAAAAACGACAATGCAGAAAGAATCACAACCTGGAAACATCACCCAAGGAGACCTTCTTCTGTGCTTTCTGCAACCGGACTTGTTTATCTTGGATTGGCCTTTTTAGTCATCAGTGCACTTGCAGAAAGTGCAGGATGAGTCCTTCCTGAATCTTCATTTCCAAAGAAAAGCCAGAGAGGTCTCTTCTCCTGTACTTTACAGCCCCCCGGCTTCCTGAAACCCCTTCCCCCAGAAGACTGAAACTCATAAACTCCTCCCTCAGGAGCTGTCGGTTACCTGGAAATGATGAGGGCTGAGGGGGTTGTTACTTGTTATTAGAAATGACATTTTTGCTACCTTTCTTACTTTTTTAGCAATAGCAACAAAGAACCAAGATTATCCTTCAGGTACTCAGCAGGGAACATAACTGGAAACATGTCCTCCAGGGGATGAAGCAATGATGTTAAGGCCTCTAGAGATCCAGTTTTCACATATCAGTATTGATTAATCTATGGTCTGTTGCATTTTGCTGAAGCTGCCACATACCCTCTGGCAGTGGTGATTTATAGCTCTAATGTAAGTGAAACAGTGAATCCACTCTGAGTTTTAGTTCAAGCTTCAATGAGATTTCTATGGTGCTATCCCCATTGGTGGGTTGCTAGGGTTCATCACCTTTGAAATGCCCTTTAAAATTTGCACTAAAACTCGGTGGATTAACCACCCAACTGACATAGGGGTCACCAGCTGCAACTCCCATTTGGTATAAAAGGTTTATTCATTCAGTTTGGTTGTTAATCAATGGATTTCTGCTCAGGCAATGCTAAGAACACTTACTTTCTGTAGTGATTTTAATGATGTCATCTCTTCTCTTGCCTTCCTCTAAGACAAGGCACTGGCTTTGGAATTGTTCTTTTGACCAAAGAGTGTTAATATTGGTGTTAGATCACTAGGATATTTGTAGGCCCAAGTTCCCAAGGACATTACAGGTCTAAGAATGAGGTAGCTTGGAATCAAATTTTTCTTCTTACATTTAAAAGTCATCTGTCTTCCAGAATACCCTTGCACACAACCAATTGTGCTCCAGATGTGTTGGGGAAATAGATTGTATTTATTTTAATTATGTATATCCTATCTTTCCAGCCACCATGGTAAATGGCTGGAGTGATCAGAGTTCAAGAGCACTAAGTTGCAGATGGCTCTTTTAAATGGTCAAGGACAGCTTTAGCCATGTTGGTGGATGATCTATGCAGGGAACTGGACAAGGAATGTGTCCCTGTTGGTTATACTAGATCTCTCAGTGGCTATTGATACAATCAATGCTATCCTTCTGGATTGCCTTTCTGGGATGGAACTTGGGGGACACTCTTATGCAGTGGCCCTTTGTGGAGGGGTAAACACAGAAGGTGGTACTGGGGGACTCCTATCTGATGTCTTGGCCGTTGGCCTGTGGCACCCCTCAGTGTTTGGTTTTGTTCCCCATGGTGTTTAACATCTACATGAAACTGTTGGAAGAGTTTTGGGGTTTGCTTTCACCAGTATGCTGATGACACCCAACTCTGTCCCTCCCTCCCATCTGATTCCCAGGAAGCTATCTTGATACTGAACCAATATCTGTTGTTAGTAATGGACTGGATGAATGCAAATAAATTGAATGTAATCCAGACAAGACAGAGGTGCCCCTAGTCAGTCAAAAGGCAGAACAGGAAAGAGGGATTCTACCTGTGGTGGATGGAGTTACACTCCCCCTGAAATCTCAGGCTCACAGCTTAGGTGTCCTCCAAGATTCAGCTCTGAGCTTAGATGCCCAGGTTTCAGTGGTGGACAGGAGTGCATTTGCATAATTAAAACTGGGGCGCCAACTGTGCCCCTTCCTTGAAACATCAGACCTGGTAATGGTGACACACGCCTTCATTACATCCCATTTGGACTACTGTAACACACTCTACATGGGGCTGCCTTTGAAACTGTTTGGAAATTTCAGTGGGTCCAGAATGCTCTGGCCAGAATCCTGATTGGAGCCTGCTATAAGGAGCATACAATTCCCTTAACTAAAACAGCTTCACTGGTTGCCAGTTCATTTCAGGGCTCATTTAAAAGTGCTGGTCATAACCTATAAAGCCCTATGCAGCTTATATCCAGACTATTTGAAAGACCACATCTCCCTTTATGAACCTACCAGACTTTTGAGATCCACAGGGGAACATTTTCTCTTGGTCCCAACACTATCACAAGCTTGTTTGGTAAGGACATGAGAAAGAGCCTTCTCAGTGGCAGCTTCCATCCTCTGGAATGCCCTTCTGTGGGAGGCTAGGCTGGCCCTCTCCCTGCTTTCCTTTCACCTGCAGGCAAAGGCATTTTTTAAATAATAATAATAATAATAATAATAATAATTATTATTATTATTTATACCCCACTCCTCTGTCAAAACAATCGGGGCGGCTTACAAAAATTAAAATACAATACAGATAAAATCCCCAAACACCCCCACCCCTGCCATCCCCCATAAAAAAATATTAAACAATTATAAATTAAAACCAACTGATCTAAAATCACATTTAAAAACAATAAATACAATAAAATACAATAAATGGCCAGCGGGCTAAAAGAGGCCAGGATCCCCTGAGGCCGGGATCTAATTAGGAAAGGCCTGCCGAAAGAGATCCTTCTTTAGTGCTTTTTTAAAGCTATTCAGGCTTGTTATCTGACACATCTCATTTGGCAGGTCATTCCACAATTTGGGGGTGATTACCGAAAAGGCCCTCTGGGAGGTTGCAGACAGCCTAGATTTTTATGGCTGAAGGAAATTCCTCCCAGAGGACCGGAGTGCATGGGGAGGATTGTATGGGAGGAGGCGGTTCTGGAGATAAGTTGGACCCAAGCCATTTAGGGCTTTAAAGGTAATAACCAACACCTTATACTGGGCCCGGAAACTGATAGGCAGCCAGTGGAGAGATTTTAATACTGGAGTTATATGGTCTTTCCGAGATGTTCCCGAGACCACTCTGGCTGCCATATTTTGTACCAACTGAAGTTTCCAGACCAAGCATGAGGGCAGCCCCATGTAGAGTGCATTGCAGAAATCTAGACGCGAGGTTACCAGCATGTGCACCACAGTCTCGAGGTCCCTTACTTCCAGTAAATGGCGCAGCTGGCGTATCAGCCGGAGCTGATAACAGGCACTCCTGACTGTCGCATTCACCTGACTAGTCATCTGAAGTGATGAATCAAGGAGCACCCCCAGACTGTGAACACAGTCCTTAACGGAGAGTGTGACCCCGTCCAGGACTGGAGGTTGCAACACAACTCCTGGTTTTGGGGTCGATACCGTGAGCACCTCCGTTTTATATGGATTTAATCTCAATCTGTTTTTCCTCATCCAGCCCATTACTGCTTTAAGACAATCATTAAGAGGAGAGATGCCATCGGAATTCGAGGCCGACAATTGGGACAAGGAGAAATAGATCTGGGTGTCATCAGCATACTGAGAACACCCAGCCCCATAACTCCGAATAATCTCACCCAGTGGCTTCATCGGGGACAGGATGGCGCCCTGCGGACCACCACAAGTAAGCTCTTTTCTGCTGGAGGAGCTGTCCCCGAGCAACACCCTCTTGGACCTGCCTGAGAGGAAGGACCAGAACCACTGGAGCGCAGTGCCTCCAATTCCTAACCCACTCAAGCGATCCAAGAGGATGCTATGATCTATCGTATCGAAAGCCGCTGAGATGCCTAAAAGCACCAACAGGGTCGCACTACCCCTGTCAATGCTTAGATGCAGGTCAGTCTCAACTCCATATCCCATCCTAAAGCCAGTTTGAAATGGGTCTAGATAATCGGTTTCATCCAAGACAGCTTGGAGTTGAAGAGCAACTGCCCTCTCGATCACCTTGCCCAAAAATGGTAATAAAGAGACTGGCCTATAATTTTTCATATCCAGGGGGTCCAGGGAAGGTTTTTTCAGAATAGGCTTAACAGCCGCCTCCTTTAGACATGATGGAATATATCCTTCCCTGAAGGATGCATTGATGATGCTCACAAGGAACTTCCACAATGTATCCCCTCCCTGGACGGTCAGCCAAGATGGGCAAGGGTCAAGGGGCAGGTTGTCTTCCTCACACTACCAAGGTGTTTGTCCATGTCCTCGGTACTCACGGATTGAAATTGATCCAGTAAACTTACATCAATGGAGTTGCTGGACACCTCGTCAATTGTTTCTGTCAAATTACTGGCATCTAAGTCGGCTCTTACCCGAGAGATTTTGTCTACAAAGAAATTGTTAAACACCTCACAGCAGTCCGTCGTTGGGTTAAGCAATTCGTTCTGTGCAGGAATAACCTGCATCATCTCCCTTACCACCCTAAACAGCTCTGCTGGACGGGACTCTGCAGACGCAATACGTGCAGAGGAGAAGGATCTCTGTGCTGCACGTATTGCCTCTCGATAGGACCAAAGAAAGTTCCTATGACGAGTCCTGTCGGATAAGAGTCGAGTTTTCCGCCAGTTGCAGTCTAATTGTTGTCCAACCCGCTTCATTTATTTATTTATTTAATCAAGCTTTTAATATATAATGTATAAGCAGGGGGGCTTTTTAACGGATGTTTTATTTACCTTTTAAAACATTGTTAAAATATTTTAAAATGTTTTAATCTGTGATTTTAACTGTTTTGAATTATATTATAATTGTTTTAATTTAGGATTCTAGGAAGCCACCTCTGGCCCCACTTTGGGAGAAAGGCAGCATATTAATCAATTAATTAACTAAATAAATAAATATTATTAAACTAGAGATATATAGCCTGCTCATAACACCTTGCCAGGGTCCATCCATGCAGTGTAACATTGATTACTGAACACTTAACCCTCCTGAAACATTTCATTGGCTGCATATTGGGTAGGTTATAAATACAAATTTTCTCATCCTTAATGAAAAAGAAAAAAGGTGAAAAATCATTGAAAAATGCACAAAATTCTCAATATCATGGTGAAAACTTTTGAAATGGACATTCTTGCATGCATAGTGAAAGAAGTACAAATTTACATCCCTGGAATGGGGAGGGGCGACAGGTTTACACTGCTGTTCTCTTATTTATACCCAACATCACCTCTGCAATCCTATGTAATTGTACTCGCATAAATTGTGTTCAGCTGATTGGGAGAAGGAAAAGGCAGAGTTCAAATGGCAATACTCTCCAACCCCATTATGCTGACTTCAAATAGATAGGCATGACAAGACCACCCGTGATTGTAACTTTGTGCATTCATCATAATGTGTGAAGAGAGACCTCTGTCACTAATGAATTCAAAATCGAGAAAAATGGCAACTATAGATGCAATTATTTATGTAGCATGTCTGCCTTAAACCATGATGAATATGTTACGATTTAAGAAGATTAATCATACAGGACAGCAGCATGGGCTATAGTCACCAGTACAGAACCATTTGTAGTGCGTGTATAATTAAAAAGCACACCAACCACACTTTCCCCAGGGTTGTCCTAGATCCCAAAAGGATTCCAGCTCCTTGTGATTAAAAGGAGATTATCAGACATGTTAAAAGTGGTGTTTCAAGAACACCAGGAGATCGCAAAAGGGCTCCCTTTTCAGACAACATCATTCCCCCCTCGATATTCCCCCCTGTTCTGCTGCCATTCTGCCAGCACTGCTTTTTATTGATGGGAGAAGCCATCCATAGATCCCCTGTTCTGTTTCTGTCATGGATGTTCCTGTGTGTGACAAGGTGCCCTGTTATGCTGGTGAGATCCCAGTGTCAAGGGGCAGTCCCTGCCAGATCAAATCCAGGTGAGATCGGGACATCCAGGTAAGTTACACACTTTTTATTACCCTCCCTGGGTTACTTCTACCTTTTAAAGTGTGTTTTTGTGCTTGCTATAATTTTTTTCATGTTTTTTTTTTTTTTTTTTTTTGAATTTCCAGTGCTCGCATCTTCTTGTGGGAATCTGTGGGATTTCGATCCAGGAAGTGAAGGGAGATCTGTTAGAGCTCCATTCAATCCTGGCCTGACAGAATGACAGGAAAGGAGGTAAGTGCAATGGGGAGGGTGATTGTGGTGTGACAGGAATGGAACAGGGGTAGGAGTGGAGATTGTGGGACTGGAACGCTTTGTTCGTTCCTATCTGATAATCTCCAAAGTATTGCATCACCTGTAAATACTTTAAGCAGACTGTCACTTTTAGGAGCACAATGACTGGCAGGACCTATTATATTAAACAACACATCACCTGCTGGATCTGCAATCTTATTTATGTGGAATGAATGCAGACATATAGGATGTCATCTGAAGTACGTAGGCAAAACAACCACAGACCTATTACTCTAAACAGAAAGCTAGAGAAGCCAGGCATTTCAACTTGGAACAGCACAACCACTTTGCTTTGTCCCTGTTTGGCACTGAGTTGCCATCTCCTTCAGACATTTTAGACAAAAGGGAGATTTTTTGGATTTATAAACTAAAAACTCACTACATGGCCTCAAATTAGAGGATCCTGATAACATAATATTCTAAACTTGCACCTTGAAGGTGGAAGCTGAAACAAAACATTTTGCTAATCATGTATATCTATATCTATACATTGAGTCAGTGTGGTATAATTATTTGAGCATTGGAGTACAGCTGAGAAGACCAAGGCTTGAATTCCCATTGAGCCATGGAAATCATCTGGGTGACCTTGGGAAAGTCACACTATCTCAGCCTCAGAGGAAGGTGATGACAAACCTCCTCTGAACAAATCTTGCCGAGAAAACTCTGTCCTAGGTTCACCTTAGAATGAGAAATTATTTGAAGGTACAGAACAACAAAAATATTTTTAAGGGTCTGTTTGTTAAATGCAGAGAGAGAGAGAGAGAGAGAGAGAGAGAGAGAGAGAGAAATTTCCAATGATTGTTGTTGCTTCTCTAGCAGCCCTCTGCACTGGCAATGTGAGTTTTGTTTCCTTTCTGATTTAATATTTTGTTTATTTTTTATAGGTTTTTATCAGCTGTATGAACAGAGTGGAGGTGGGAAGCAAACACTGGAAGTCCTTGTTGATTTAATCTCCCAATTTAATCTGATTTGGTAGGTGTTGTTTCTTTGAGTTTTCTAAAACAAAGTTTTAAATGCCCTTGTTCTAGGGCCCTTGGCTGCACCTGTGTAATGACTAAACACAGATGGGGATTTCATGTGATGCATTAAACACACACACACACACACACAGAGAGAGAGAGAGAGAGAGAGAGAGAGAGAGAAGCCAGTGCAATGTTGAAATTTGGAAAGAGATTTGTTCCATACCATGTAAAACTTGAATTTTACTCTTAGAAATTAGAAAATCAACCAAAATATCAGAATGGAAGATCTAAAATTAGGAAAGAGTAGTGCCTTCCTGGGAATGTTACTTATTGGAAACTCATTTTATTCTCATTTGTAAGTACTTTTTTGAATAAAAAAGAGCTTCATCGAGTTACTTTTTGAACTACAATAACCAGATTCACCTGGTCAATGGCCATACTGGTTAGGGAGTTCTGGGAGTTGTAGTACAAAAAATAATATTTCAAGATTCTTCAAGTGCTTTGACTGCAGAGGAACTTCCACACAAAGGTTCTTTGGAAATTTTTTTCTGAGTTTGTCAATAAAAAACCCCTGATGTGTATACATGGGAGAAAACCACTTTGCATCAAACATTTTCTTATCTCAGAAGTTAGGTGAAGGAGGTTAGTATTAACACACAGATATACCTCAGGGTATTGTAAGGTGCATAGGTGAGAGAGACAAAATTGCAGAACTAACAAAACAATAGTGTGGGAGTGTTTCCCCCTCCCGAAAATTATTTTGCCTCAAACTCAGTGAGGAATTTGAGAGTTCACCACCATTCCTCAGTGAGGAGTTTGTGTTGTTCATCTCTAGTAGAATTGTGTGGGTGTGTGTGGGTCTTTACTTTCCTCCTTTTTTTCCTCCTTGAAGTTGCAAGTGGCTGCCAAAACAGAAAGTTTGGGTAAGGGTTGCAATTTGGTAGATGCTTACATGGGAGCACACCATTTAACAGAGTAGGTAGTTAGGTAGCTTGAGGATTGCACTGTAAACTGTATTTAAAGAGAAGTAGAAAGATATGTGAGAGCATGGTTTGATGGCAAAAAACATCTTGCCCATAATTCAAAGACATCATTACTTGGCCAAACTGTCCAGAACTGCATCTTTTGAACCAAAGATCATGGCATAAGTGTAATTGCTAGTTCCAATCAGTATGGACATCCTGAATCAAAGGGACTTATATAAGTGTTGACTTGCCATTCAGGACCACCAGTTGGATTTAGGAGTAGGTCTCATATCTGCCAAAACCTTTTATATCCAAGATAATTTAGATTTCATGCTTTCATCCTTACCCTTAAGCCCGTTAACTGCATGTATTGACATAATTTGTCTTACTTCAGATGCATGTATGGATCCTTGCATTGTGAAAGAAAAAGGAGGAAAGACCCACTGTTTTTGCATAAAACAGAGGTATTAATACACTTGGGAGATCTCTTTAGTTCACAAAAAGTTAAAAGAAAAATGCGGGAGGCATTGAATCAAATAGTGCATTGAGAAATGAAGGCACTCAGTGGCTATCCCAAAGTAACTGTTGAGTTAGGGTGAAATAGGGAATCAAGAAGCATGAGGAATATTGAAGGCACTTTCTTCTTTTCCCCTTCCTTAGATGGCTTGCAGTTTCAATCTGCTTCTCACCTCTCACTCCAAGAGAGGCCCTCCCTTTTTTTACACCTCTAACTCAAACCAAGAGAGCCAGTGTGGTGTAGTGGTTTGAGCATTGGACTTAAGAGATTTTCACATGGGGAAATTATTCCCCAGAGAGTTCAGGACAGAAATGGGTTTGTTCTGGAAGCAGTGCCACGTTTCGCACACCCCTCTCCCTCTCCTGATTTTCTGTCGTTCTCATGCTATGCTCGTTCTATTTCTATTTATTAATGATGAACTCTCATTAATAAAAAATTGTGGAACCTAGTGGGAAGGAAATAGAACAAGCACAGTGTCAGGATGATGGAAGATCAGGAGAGGGAAGTAGGCATGTGAAATGCAGCGCTGCTTCCAGAACAGCCCCATTTCTGTCCCAATCTCACCAGGGAATAATTTCCCCATGTGAAAATCTCCTATTAATCTGGAAATCAGGGTTAAAATCTCCACTCAGACATGAAAACCCACTGGGTGACCTTGGACAAATCACACACTCTCAGCCTCAGAGGAGGGCAACAACAAACCCCGTCTGAACAAATTTTCCCAAGAAAATCCCATGGTAGGTTTGTCTTCAGTTCACCATAAGTAGGAAACAGCTTGAAGATACACAACAACAACCACCATTAAATAAGATATCCTGGTGGAGGGCATCTCTGAGAGCATGGAGCATAGGACAAATGTATTCCACCCTGCAAAACTTTGCTTCAGGTTTCTCTTATTTCCCTATTACACTTGCTTCAGTCTTCCTCTCCACATGTTCCACATGTCTCTTTTGTTTGTTCTCCTCATCTCAGAATACATACTATAAACTGCTCAAGGGAGAGATTTTGTGTGTGTGCTTATATCAGTGCCAGGGACTTGAATCCATGTACTTTTTTGTACCATAACTCTCAACTTCCCTCACCATTATTTATGCTATTTAGGGATGAGGGAATGTGGAGTCCACCAGAATTTTTTGGGGAGCAGATAGTCCCTAGCCACTGGAAAATGAAGAACATCTTATTTCAGAAGAAATCCTGTTAAGTTAAAAGTGATAATAGTAACAACAGTATTTGGTTGTCTAATAGGAGGATCACTGATGAGAAAGTAAGGCATTCTGGTTGTATTTGATCAACTATCTCCCCCATAGATCTGGCACTGACAACCACTGGTGCCATGAACCCTCATGTGAAAAAGATGTCAGCTCAAGCAAAAGCAGTGTACAATTGAATCTTCTTGTTTATAGTGATGCATTATTTAAATAGCTAGAAATCAATGTTTAAAAAAATAGCAAAAAATACAGACAGAAAACAAACAATATTAGGTTGATTTTCCATGTGTGTGTGTTTTTTTCCCCAGGCTGTGAGGCTGTGTTCTGGAAGAGTTTACTTCTGACATTTCACCTGCATCTGCAGCTGGCATCTTCATTCTCTGAAGATTCCAGCCACAGATGCAGGTGAAACATCAGAAGTAAGCTCTTCAAGAACACGGCCTCACAGCCCAGAAAAAAAACCAAGGAAAATCTATGGAAGCCATCCGTGAAAGCCTTAGAATTTGCAATACCGTTGCCCCTCGGCATTCGTGGCTTTCACACTCGCGGTTTTGATTATTCGCGGTTTAGCCCCAGCCCTTAGGGAAGGCTGCCGAGAGGCGGTCAACCTCCTGCCTGCACCTTCTCCGGCCTTCCAGAGGCAGCTCCGGGGCTTCAAAGCCCCGAAATCTGCTCAGGAAGGTCGGGGGGTGGGGCGGGCAGCCTCCCTCCCTCCGCCTTTCCTGGCCTTCCTAAGGGGACTTCGAGGCTTCTAAGACCCGGAGTCCCCTCAGGAAGGCCGGGGAGAAGCCAGGCAGCTTCCCTCCCACCCACCCGCTGGCCTTCCTAAGGGGACTCTGAGGCTTCTAAGCCCTGGAGTCCACTCAGGAAGGCTGGGGAGAGGAAGACAGCCGCCCGCCTGCTGCCTTCCCCGGCCTTCTGAAGCGGGAGAGAGGCAGTGCAGAGAGGCAGTGCAGCCTCCTCCCCACCCACATGCTGCCTTCCACGGCCTTTCTCAGCAGGCTCCAGGGCTCCAAAGCCCCGGAGTCTGCTGATTAAGGCCAGGGAGAGGCAGCACAGCCTCCTCCCCACCCACACGCAGCCTTCCCCGGCCTTTCTCAGTGGGGTCCGGGGCTTTGGAGCCCACTCCCTCGGGCAGGGGGGCAGGAGCAGTGTCTGTTATTCGCAGTTTTTCCACATTCGCGGGGGTCTCAAGAACCTAACCCCTGCGAATTTGGAGGGACAACTGTATTAGGTTGGATAGCCTCTAAGTAAATATGTTTACATTCAGTAACTGACATAATGTCAGGGAAATCATAATACACTCCTTCTGGGATTCTCTCCCTAGCAAAGGTTCACGTTTTTGAATATTTCCATGTGCCAAATTATTTTTGCACATGAAAACATAATAAGTAGAATTTCTGTACTTAAACAAACAAACAAAAAATGCTGAGCAATTTTTTGGCATGATGGAACATTTTAACATGCAGTGCAGTTCCTGAAATGACATAGTCCACACTGCATAAATGATGTGTTTCCCCCTTAAAATTTATGTCTTGGATTGTAAATATATTTGTCTCAGAAAGTAAATCTATGTGCCTGAAGGTGCCACAAGCCAGTACTATTTTTAAATGTAAGGGAGCTGCTGGACTCATCTTGCTTGTGGCCGCCAGCTTGTTTGCGGTCCAGTCGGTTTCCCCCTGGGCATGTCTCCCATGTGGTGGAGGGCGCCATGGATGCCACCATACTTGTTCCTCCTTTCTGGTCTGCTCTACAGCCCAGGAAGGGAGTGCAAAATGGCAACCAATGAGGTCAGGTCAGCCTTGCTCTAATTGGTCACTTAAACAGCTCCTGGCCAATCAGAGGCCTCCCTGGGCCTTGGCTGCTGATTGGCTGGGAGGTGGGACACTGCTGCCTTTTGCAACAGTTTTCACTCTGGTCCAGCGGTCACGTATAAATTCCTGACCGCCACACCAGATTGGCCAGTGGCTTGCAAGGAGCCAAAACCCACCCACCCTCCCTTTGTCTTATGTCTGTAGGTTATTGATTTCATGTATTTACTCTTTGTACCTGATCCAAGGTCATTGGTAATTAATGATCTCCATCATGTTCATGGTCAAGTTCAAGTTCAAGTTCAAGTTCACAGAGACCCCTCAACTTTCCAATGGTTGGTGAGAAGGGGGAGGGATCGATAGGCATGCTGGGGCCTGTCCAGGACTCCTCTCCTGCATCAGTGGTGTGTGTCAGTGGTGGACTGACAGGGGTTTCATCAATCAGCATTCGGGTTGGTCAATGTCTGGATCTGGACCCATGTGATTTGAGCCAACCACAGCTGTTATTAATAAAGTTGTAGGCTTTTATTGCCTATATATATATACCCAGTATATCTTTCAAACGTATATTGTGTCTGTCGTTATTTGGGGAGAGAGTGTGGGGAGCACATCCGGCCTGAACACGCAAAATACAAAACCGATTTCCATCTATTTATTTGCCACATGTTTTCTGTCCCTAAGCATTAGAATTGTCTCAAAGTTATGAGTTAAAATGAAATTACTTATTCAATAATGTGTGAACCAATGTAGAGAAAAAGAGATAGTAAATGATAGTGTTAGCAATCTTGGCATCAAATTATCATCTGTTCTTTCCATGTTTGCCCAATACAGTTTTTGCTGGATATATATGCAAAGAAAGCTTAATGATTTTCCATGTGGTGAGACAAGCCCACACAATTATCTAAACAGCAATCATAGTGAAAAGAGTCTCAGAATTATATGACAGGTCAGATGTCCCTCGACACCCTCAAAATGAGCAAAAATTATAGTTGTTTAATATGAAAGGGAGAAAATGACACAGATCTTTGTCAAACTGAAATTGTCTGTACCAATAAGAACAGAATACTGAAAAATACCATGAAAATAGGTGTCATCAGTATGCAGATGACACCCAAGTCTACTAATATTTTCCACCACAATCCAAGGAAGCTATTTCAACCCTAAAACCAGTGTCTTTCATTAGTAATGGACTGGATGAGGGTGAACAAATTGAAATTTAATCCAGACAAGATGGAAGTACTCCTGATCAGTTGAAAGACAGATCAGGGAATAGGGGTTCAGCCTACATTGGATGGGGTTACACTCCCCATGAAGACACAGTTCATAGCTTGGGTTACTCCTGGATTCAATCCTGAGCTTCAGAGATCAGGTTTTGTTGGTAGCCATGAGTGTGTTCACACAGCTGAGGCTTGTGTGCTGGCTGTGCCCCTTTCCTTGAGACATCAGATCTGGTGATGGTGACACATGTCTTAGTTACATCTCAATTGGATTTACTTTAATGTGCTCCATTTGAAAAATGTTCAGCAACTTCAGCTGGTCCAAAGAGCTACAGACAAATTGTTAACTGGGGCTGGCTACGGGAAGCTCACAACTCCCTTGTCTGCCAGTCTTCCAGAATTGTTTCCGCCCACAATTCAAAGTGTTGGTTTTGACCTATAAAGGCAAATATGGCTCATGTCCAGGTTATTTGAAGGACTGTATGCTCCCTCACAACCTACTTGTGTATTGAGATCTGCTGGAGAGGCCCTTCTCTCTGTCCCATGACCCTCACAGATATATCTGGTAGGAACACAGGAGAGGGTCTTCTCAGTGGCTGCTCCCAGGCTCTGGAACTGCTTTTCAAGAAAGGTAAGACTAGCACCCTTCCTACTTTCTTTCTGTAAACAGGGGAAGTCTTTTCTGATTTGACCGGCCTTTGAGGACTGATTGTTTAGGCAAGATAGGCTTTGTACACTGTACAGCTAGACTGTTCCCCTCCATGATGTTCTTTGGACAGCAGTGAAGGCTGTTTTGCTTTGACAGGTATCTGGGAACTGACCATTTATGGGGACAGTGTTTATAATAATGTGCTGTTTTGTCTGTATTTGTTGCTTTTGAATGGATATTTTCTTCTTAAAATCTATCAGTAGTTTAACTGTATTTTAACTTTGTATATTTTTAGCAGTATGTGATTTTAGCTGTATCCCTTTTTTAAGTAAGGTATCTTGAGTCCCAGGACTGGGAAAAAAAGTGGAATGTATGAATGGATGGAGAGAGGGAGGGTCTGTTCTAAACAAAGGAATAAAATGTGGATTGGTGCTCAGTAACGCCAATTTGCAGCAGCTTTCATCTGTCTAAATGGGGAGGTTGCAATGTCGCTGGTGTGCGAAGCTATCCCTGTTTGCTGTTCACATGGAGGCATGCCAGAGAATCAAGATGGTGGGCACAAAAACAACAACCCTAAATTGAAGGTGTTAAAGACTGATCTTTAATTTAAATAATGAAGGGGGGGGGAAGACAGGCTGTTTCATTGCTTCGGTGCACAATCACTACAGCAACAATCCAACATGGCAGTTCCAGGGGATGCCATGTTAGCAAGCTCTGCCCCCCCCCCACACACACACACATCTGACCAATCAGCTCTCCCATTCAGGAATGTGATACGATGTGAACAGTTGTCCCAACAGCAGAGATGTACATTTCTGTCAGGGCTTTCAAACACCTTCAGGAAAAGCAGGAAAAGCTTTTCCTGCGTAGTTTGTCCAGATTTTGTTCCCCTCTCTCTGAAAAAAAACAGAACACTGTGTAACACTGTGGGATCCCATTTGGACACATGGGATTCTCCATGAATTCTATGATGTTTTATTTCACTGTCTGGACTACCCCAGAGAGAGAGAGAGCGAGAGAGAGATAAACTAAGGACAACTGCTCTGAAGGTTTAATAGGGATGTGCTATTTGCTGTTTTGTGGTGGTAGTGAGGAAGATGAGGATGCAGTACTAACACCTTAAATATTTCCTTTGAAATATTTGCATCTATGTTAAGGAGAAAGTATAACATATTCTCCTCTCTTCATGCTGTGCCATTCATCAGTGTACAGCAATGGCTCAGAGCAATTTTACTTTCTCTTCATGTCCCAAGGGTCCCAGTATAGATTTTGATTCCTGCTAGCTAGACTGAGCTTTGGAACACTAGGTACCTGATGCTCTGCCTTGATGAGCTGCTCTTTATTGGCTATGTAAATCCTCATTTTTATGCTAGTGATGTGGTGAAAAGTGTTGTCCTGCACAATGACCCTTTTGGGAAAAGAAGACAGATACTTAGTTCTAAGGATAAATGAGTTTTTCCTTTCTTTTTCTTTTTCTTTTTTTTACTTTTTTGCTGATAAGCAACATTTTCCCATTAAGTGTACTCATTAAGAATAGATTTCTCATAGAATTCAGGGCCTACTGCTACAAAATAATTGAGACACATTTAGGGAATAGTGACAGCCAACAGCATACCTTTTCCAAGATTGGGCCAAGGGCATAGTTCTCTGCTAAGGCCCAGTTCAGACCTTCACTGTGGTAAAGAGCCGTGCAGACACACCTCCTCTTCACTCCCACTGACCAACAATTCCTATTATCTCTATCCAGTACAGTCATTATTTTGACATCATGGGGGTTATAGAGTACAACACATCTAGGCTATAAGATTCTCCTCTGCTAATCTAATACACATTGTGTCAGCTTTCATATAGCTCATACAGAAGTCCTAATGGACCATTCAAGTAATTAGAAACCCCCCCCCCTGAATCTGGGGATTATTACTTTTTCATTGTTTTCAAGACAAAAAGCTGTCCAAGCTCTTATTCAGCATTATCATACTCCCCTATCACCCCATTCACATAATGACCATTGAATGGCCTGTGTCATCTTGATGTCCAGTGTCTTCTTGAAACAGCAGAAGGCAGCAAGGAAGTCTGTTTGCCTGAAACTTAATTTCTGTTTTCATTGGCACTTAGAAGTCATCACTTCTGGCCTAAAGTAACCATGTTAATAATACACCAGGAGTTCTGGGAGAGCTAGAAAGGTGTGTGTTTGTGTGTGTGTGTGTGGGGGGTCTCCATTACTGGTAGTAGCAGTTGTTGCAATCACATGATATATCTGGTAGTATGATACTACTGTCCCTGTAGGCTTCATTTAGAGCACCTTTAGCGAAGTCACATTCACTTCTTAACTTTTTTAATTTGACTGCATGCAAAGTACACTACCAGAAATACTTGTCCTCTTTTTGTCATGAAATATTGAATCAATCATAGAATCATAATAGAAGTGGAAGAGACCACAAAGGACATCCAGTCCAACCCCCTGCCATGAAGTAATACACGATAAAATCATTCCTGACAGATGGCCGTCCAACCTCTGTTTAAAAACCTCCAAACAAGGAGACTTGTGAAGACACACCCAACTAAAGGTGGTGGCAGGTTTGGGTGTGCAACGCCAGTACCCTGGTGAGATCAAACTCCTTTACCCAAAAAGGCTCTGATGCTGAATATCCAGTTCAAAAAAGGGGGAAGTTTATTTTAAAGAACAAAAGAAAAGGGCTTTCTCCTCCCCAGCTCTAAAAGGCTTGAAATGAAAGGTACTTTACAGTTGGAGTTTCAGCAGTCTTCAGGGTGACATCTCTCTGGGTTTGATCTCCTCACTCAATGGAGCTGGTGCAGGGTCTTTCAGCTCCTGGTTCCTTTGTTATTGGCAACTAATTTGGCTGATGGTGTAAGAAATGCCCTTCCCGGCTGTCTGGGCCTGTTTGCCACCAGAACTGCTCTCTGCAAGCATTGTATTAGACTGCCCAAAGGAACTAAAAAGCTTCTAGGTAAAACAGAGCTTGCTGGGAAAGAACAAACCAAAACCTAGAAAAATGCAGGGGAATTCTTAGCTCCTCCCATGTGGCAAATATGTCTCCTATACTCAGACATGCTAAGGCCTTGAAAAGAAAACAAAGGAAAATGCAGGGGAGATTTAAACACTCCTGGCTGGACATCACACTCCCCGCTCAAAATTTCAATGAAATTTTGCCATCCTATGACCTAACTTATCCATTTATACAGTAAACCCAAAATGATTTATCTAACTCTGAACAGGGTGACTAAGTCTGTCAAAGGTCTTTGATACTTGATTTTAGCTCTTTGAAGTCTACCTCCAACAAGTAGAAGACCTCTGCTGTCCATAACCGGATATAAATCTTTAAGGACACTGTGCCTAGGTAAATGGTGTTGCTTTTCTATGCATCTGGATTCTTCCTTGAATTCAGATCTCTGTACAGACCTGTAGATCAGGGTTTCCGCTTTAACCATGTCCATAGTTGTTAGTGCTGCTTTCTCTCTGAAAGTTATAAAATGGATGAGTCTAGCAAGAGCACGTTGGAGACAGCCACTGAGAGAACTTTGTGAATTTCCTGGCATCTAAATGAGGCAACCTTATGCTGGGCGCATTTACCAAGTCTATTTTGCAGCTGCTAATCTCTGGCAGGCACTCAGGTAACTCAAAACATGTTTCAGTTCTACTTCTGTAGTGATCTGGAACATCTAACTCCATCAGGAATTTTGGACTGGTCAGCCAAGTGGATGACTGCACCTTTTGGGCTAAAGCTCCTCTTGTAGCAATATCAGCTGGATTTCACTCAGAAGGAACATATTTCCATTGACTTTGCTGAGTGCAAGAAAGAATTTTGTTCACTCTGTTGGTTATGTACATTTTAAATCTCTTCGTAGTGTTTGTGAGGTATCCTAATACGACCATACTATCAGTATACAATAATGTTCTATGGAATGTTGTTTCCACCTCTGTACAAATGGTTTGAAGAAGTTGGGTAGCTAGCAAAGCAGCACACAGCTCCAATTTGGGTATTGTCTGTTTGGGTGCTACCTTTGCGTTGGCCATAATGAATCCTATATGCCTCTCGGTGCTACTCCTTGCTCTCAAATACGCTACTGCGGCAATTGCCTTTTCAGAGGCATCACAAAAAATGTGTAACTCATAAATGGTATTTGGTCCATACTCTACAGGAACATACTGTCTTGGCACAGTAAGATGTTCAATGTCCTTGATCTGAGATGCCCAGGCCTTCCATGCTAAGTCCAGGGCTGGGGGCAGATTTTCATCCCAGTCTTTGACTTGGTTTATTACTTCTCTAAAGATGTTTTTGTTTTTGGCCACTGGTTTTTTTGATGTTTTTGGCCACTGGTGCTGCAATACCCATGGGGTCATAAATACTATTAATTGAAGAGAGTACTTTCCTCCTTGTAGTCTGAAGTTCAAGTTTTGGGATTCTGATCGAAAGTCTATCAGTGAAGACATTCCACAAAATACCAAGGCTACTCTGTGTACGCTTGTCTTCAAAGATTGTTGTGACCTCCTTTTCAACAAGCTCTTCTTTAGGAAAAGTCTCCAAAACTTCTCTGCTGTTAGAGACTACTTTATGAAGTTTTATGTTAGCCAAGTTTAGCACAGACTGTACCTCTTTAACGACTCGGCTAGCCTCCTGTACTGAGTCAAAGAAATCAGTAAGTCATCCACGTAAAAGTTTGAGTTGATTGCTAGATAAGCCTCTGTACTACACTGATTTTTATAAGTTTCTGCAGTCCTTTTAAGACAGTAGTTAGCTACTGCTGGGCTAGGGGTATTTCCAAAAACATGTACTCTCATGCGGAACTCAGTGATATTTTCCAAGGTTTCTGTGTTTTGGAACCACAGGAACTTTAGGAAGCAGCGATGTTCTGGCTTAACCAGGAAGGCATAGAACATTTTGTGTATGTCTCCTGTCACCGCTATTCTCCTTTCTCTAAACTTCAGAAGTGCTCCTAGTAAGCTGTTAAGCAAGTCTGGACCTTTAAGAAGAACATCATTAAGTGAGATGTTTTGCACCTTTGCACTTGAGTCGAAAACTATTCTCACCTTTTCTGGCTTTTGTGGGTGAGTTACCTTATGGTATGGCAGGAACCATTGTTCTTGGGGGTCACTGCACAAAGGAACTCTTTCAGCATAGTTGCTTATAAACAGATCTTAAATGAACTGCACAATTTGTTCCTTTAAAGTGGGGTCTTTAAGCATTCTATTTCTCAAAGCAAAAACTCTTTTCTCAGCAAGTTGACGGTTGTTAGGCAAAATTGGTCGATCTTCTCTAAAGGGAAGGGGTGCCATCCAGCTCCCTTCACTATTCTGGACTGTCTCTAGATTCATTATGTCTAGGAACTTTCTTTCCTCACGGGAAAATGCTATGTCTTCATCTCTTGATGAAGTTTCAAAAATGGCACTGTTGTCTGGGATAATACCAAGGCAACAGACTTTAATGTGGCTTAGACAACTTTGTAGTTGTGTGGATCGTGAATTCGGGAATTGGCTGTTGCCTGTAAGATTGAACACTGTTGGTGGGCTTTTGCTATGGACGCACACAGGTCCAATTACTAACAATCCAAGTGGCAATTTCTGTGCTATTGGCGCACCTGGAGGTCCATTTGCTTGCTTCAAGACCTGAAACAGCTCTGGGCAATCTGAGCCTATCAGGAGGGAAATTTCAGCATCTTCGTCCAATGCAGGAATTTCTTTTGCTATAGCCTTCAGGTGTGCGTGACTTTCAGCTACAGCCTTGGTTGCTATTTGGTTCTTGTTTCTTGGGATAGAAGGGCACTCTATTAATGGAGGAAGTTTAATGCACCTTTTGCCACCGCATGGCGAAATCATGAACTCAGTTGACACTCTACCCTGCATTCGTTGTCGTCCAGCGCAGGTAGCTATGGTGTATTCAAGCCTCTTGGCTTTGACTGCAAAAGTATTGAAGAACTCTGGTGTGGCCAGGGATGCATCGCTCTGTGAATCTAGGGCAATATAAATTCTTTTTCTAAAGTGAGGTTTGTTCTCTGAGAAAACTTCAGCTAGACAAATTGGATGACATATCCTAGTCTGTGTTGAGTCCTGGCATAGCTTTGTGCATGCCACAACTGACTCCGCTTCTAAAGTAGGTGTAACTGCCTTTTCTGCAGCCTCACTTTTAGAACTCTCTGTTTTCTTCTTGAGTTTGGGTGACACTGAAGGTGATTTAAAACGGTGCATTGCTGAACAGTGCTGTGGGCTACTGCATTCTGCACATTTCACCTTTACTTTGCAGTTTTTGGCAAAGAGACTTCTTGAACCACAGCATCGGAAGCAAACGTTTGCTTTAGTTGCTATTTCCAGCCTTTCGTCAAAAGGCCTTTTTGAGAACTCTTTACAATCTGCAAGGCTATGTGGTTTGTTATGAATGGGACATGGAATTTCTTTAGTCTCTGGCTTCTTATCTGACTTGAACTGAGTGACCTCAGTAGATGGGGAAGAACTACAACCGTGTTCTTCCCCATCTCTTTGATAGGTTTTTTGTCCTCCTTTACAGTCTTCCCTGGATGCATATTCTGGTACAGGGTTGGGAACCCAGTCTGTGGGTCATTTCTTTCCTTTGCAGCTCTTGTCACAAAGGTCACAAGGTAACTAAAGAGTGGGTAGTGTTGCATGTTGAGTTCCTTATAAGAAAACACCTCTCTTCCCCACATCCCCTGGAGCTGAAAGGGTAGTTTTTGGAGCACCTGCCTCTGCGTGATGTACTGATCTAAACAAGCTAGACCAGGTAACTCTGGATTACATTTTGCAGACTGAAGTTCAACTAAAACATCACTTAAGTCCCAAAGCAGACGGTAGTCTTTTGACTTGAGGATTGGGAACTTATAAAGCCGATTCAATAAGGATGCTTCTATTTCTGTTGATGCACCATATCGCTCCTCTAATCTGTTCCACGCTGTCTGCAACGCCTTATCCGGGTCTGACACGTAGGCTGCGTAGATTCTCTGGACCTGAAGTGACGAGTTGGGGCCCAACCATGCCATGAGTAAGGTGAGCTCCTCATCTGCTTGCAGCTTCAAGTCTCTAATGGCTCTCTGAAAAGTTACCTTCCATACGATGAAGTCTTCAGGAAGGTCTGAGACTTTCTGGACTCCCTTGTCTCTAAGGTCCTTCCTGGGAGTTTAAAATATAAATGGTGAACAAGACTCCATGAAGGTGGGAATTGTCTCTGCAGGCTGGAAGAAGCATGGACTCCTTTTAGTCTGCAAATCAGCTTGACTGGCAGGCAGGTCGATAGATTCTCTAGGCCTGTAAGTCTTGGGAGCTTCAGCAGCCAGGGCTTGCTGGATAGTCATGCTAACATGGCTGGGAATTTGGCTCCCCACGATGGGATTCTGGTCTCTAAAGGATTCATTGACTGGCATATTTATAGGTAGACAGTCACGATGAATGACCTTCTCTTTGCAGACAAGTTCCTCTGTAGGCTGAAACCATGGAACGGCAGGCAATTTTGTCTTGCTGGCATCTAAATTAGGAGATGACTTGACCACTGGGTCTTTTGGGGAGCCACAAAAAAAAAAGTCTTTTGGGGACCCACAAAGAACAAGGTAGATATCCTGTCTCTAGGCTCTTGTGTAGGGAGCTTCCTCAAGTTTTCTTCACTCAGATCATCTTGGAAGGTCCTGGCTAAAATCCTGGCCTTTATGGACAGTTTTGAAGCCTCCTTAGCCTTGAGTAGAAGTTTCTTCTCATTCTGAATAGCAAGTTCTTGCCTTTCTTGCTCTGCTTTGCGGGCAGCTTCTTGCTTTTCTTGCTCTGCTTTGCGGGCAGCTTCTTGCTTTTCTTGCTCTGCTTTGCGGGCAGCTTCTTCCATCACTTGCTTTGCTTTGCGGGCAGCTTCTTGCTTTTCTTGCTCTGCTTTAAGGGCAGCTTCTTGCTTTTCTAAATCAACCTCTTGATGGGAAAAGGTTAGTTCTTCACTGGCCATTGCTGCTTCTGTTTCGGCATGCAATATTTCAGACTTCAATTTCATTCTTTCCACTTCTTTGAACTGCTGGGCTGCCATAGACGAACTCCAGCTAGCATGGGAAGAAGAACTGCTACTACAACCTTTACTGGAGTGGGAACCACATCTGTGCGAAGAAGACTTGCTGGTGTTTTTGAGCTCTTTGCACTTTGAGGTTTCCCTGGGTATACTCCTCTGCTGGATTTGGCACTGCCGGCAGGGGACTTTTCACTCTCTTTATTAAATTCCAAACTCTGTAGCCAGAACTTGACTATGTCCAAAACTGCACTGTACTCCTTTTCTTTATCCTCAACTTCTTTCAGAAACTGTTTTAGTCTGGATTCTGCATCGGGATTGTTAATGGTCTGAAATGTTTGGATCCTTTTATTCACCACTTTTTTCCACTTTAGAAAACTGGATTGCTGGGTAAGCTCTCTTCTTTGCATGTCTTCTGAGCCACAGACTGCTGACAGCAAAGACTTAGCATGCTGCAAACTCTTCCAGGCTTGCAGTTCTTTCACACTTAAGTGCCTTTCTTCCTCCAACAGCAGTTCTAGGGCCCTCTCAGTTGGGTGCCTGTCTCTGAGGGAGCGAGTGTCATGTGTGTGTCCATGTGCTGTTTCTTCAGAAAGCTTATCCATTCTGGCTGGTCCTTGTCACCAAAGCAACAACTCAGCAAGGATGAAGAGGACTAAATGGTGTAGTGCTGATTTTTACTTACAGCCTGCTACTGATCCGCTCTCCTGCTATCACCACTCCTATGCTACTTCAGCACAGCCAGACCTGGAGTTGGTTGAAGAGTCTTCTAGCTCCTTTCTTCAGATTTGCAACGTGAACAAACATAAAACACACGTTATTCTCTTTATAATGCTCTATCCATATACTTAAGTGGAAAAAGCTCTTCCAAAATGGCCCCCGACCATGTGCTCAGAACTCTGCAGGAAAAAGTAGCCTCAAAATGGCCGACAACCATGTGCTCAGAACTGTGCAGGAAGAAGTACTCAAAATGGCTGCTGTAGCAAGACAGGATATCTAAACACAGCAACTTTTGCTTCTCCCTTTCACAGTTACAGAAAGATCTCTTCTCCCTCTATGCGAGTCTTGGGGAACTTGCTTCAATGCTGGGCCATGCAGTGGGACTCTCTCTTGACAGACCGGAGCGGCAAAGGCCACCAGGTGTTCTTACACTGTGAAGACACACCCAACTAAAGGTGGTGGCAGGTTTGGGTGTGCAACGCCAGTACCCTGGCGAGATCAAACTCCTTTACCCAAAAAGGCTCTGATGCTGAATATCCAGTTCAAAAAAGGGGGAAGTTTATTTTAAAGAACAAAAGAAAAGGGCTTTCTTCTCCCCAGCTCTAAAAGGCTTGAAATGAAAGGTACTTTACAGTTGGAGTTTCAGCAGTCTTCAGGGTGACATTTCTCTGGGTTTGATCTCCTCACTCAATGGAGCTGGTGCAGGGTCTTTCAGCTCCTGATTCCTTTGTTATTGGCAACTAATTTGGCTGATGGTGTAAGAAATGCCCTTCCCAGCTGTCTGGGCCTGTTTTCCACCAATGCTAAGGCCTTGAAAAGAAAACAAAGGAAAATGCAGGGGAGATTTAAACAGTCCTGGCTGGACATCACAAGACTCCACCACACTCCAAGGCAGTGTATTCCACTGCTTAATAGCTCTTACTGTCAGGAAGTTCTTCCCAATGTTTAGGTGGAATCTCTTTTCTTGTAGTTTGAACCCATTGCTCCATGTCCTAGTCTCTGGAGCAGCAGAAAACAAGCTTACTTCATCCTCAGTATGACATCCCTTCAAATATTTAAACATGGCTATCATGTCACCTCTCAGCCTTCTCTTCGCCAGACTACACATGCCCAGGTGCTCCTCATAGGAGATGGCTTCCAGACCTCCTATCATTTTGTTCGCCCTCCTCTGGACACATTCCAGCTTCTCAATATCCTTCAGTAATTCTATATATGCATTGCTAGACTTCTGGTATTTGCAGAATCTGGGGCATGAGTTCACAGAAAAAGTTAACAGAAGTTTTCAGCATAGTTATTTCTGTTGAGTTATATTTGAAGGGGAAGGATGTGGGGGTTTTGACAACTGGTTTTGTTTCTTCAAAATGCTGCTGTTCAGTTTGAAAATATGATGACTCTAAAAATATAGATGCTATGTAAAAGTGTGATTCCACACATCTTTCTTTCTCTTGACTTCTTCTTTATTATGCCATTTACACTAAAGAACACCTGGAGTCACATGTGAAGAACATCTCCTCCAACATTGTATATCAATCACTAACCATGTAGGAACCATTAACCTAAGCAAATTTGGAAGCAGGGCATGACAATAATAGCTTGTCCCTGTTGCTTATTGCAGGAAACAAATAATTCAAATATACAGTATACCATCTCCATACATAAAGAGATAGCTATCATGTATTAACCATTGATAGCAACTGTCTCCACAAATCTGTGAAATCCTTTGACTTATTTAATCAATCAAAGCATTTTTAGCTTACTAAAGCAGCTTAAAAAAAATCAATGTTAGGATAGTGTCTGCCCTCAGGATTGCCATCTAAAAGTCATGTGACACTGAAGGAAAAAGGGAAGATGGGGGAGGAACAATCTCATGCACTAGATCTTAAAATTATAGTTCTTGTAAACTATTTCTTTTCTTCTTTTCTTTTCTTTTCTTTTCAAGTCATCTGAAGCAATCTTGGCTATACATAAATACATGATGGTGGTGGTGATCCTAATATTCTTCTTGAATTTCAGTTTGCACAAAACTTGGTCCAGCCCTAATTTTACAGGGAAACTTTCAAGTTTTAGTCCAGTTACAGTTTCCAATATCTGTAGTGCTTTCAGAAGACCACTTTACTTAGTGAACTTTCAGAGGCAGTTCTTCAATTTGTACTAGCAAATTATTGTCCCCTCATATACATATGATGAAAGCCAATTCTTAATATAGATCAGGTTGGGGGTGGGGTATATGAATAGTCATTACTTCATTAGTTGTTCTGCAATGGGCAATATGAAGTGTTGAACTGAAGATACTTACCATTTTTCAGAAATATTTTCAGCTGTCCCAAAAATGTACCTCTCATGCTATTATTTGCACCACCTTCATTCTCTTTGCTTTGTCATTTGCCTTCAATGACATCCAATGGTGTATTTGAGCCAGGGTCTGCATGGTCAACATGCTGGGATTTATTTTATTTTATTTTACTTTACTTTACTTTACTTTACTTTATTTTTTGAATAGCAGATTTGACATTCAAATTTTTTGAATAGCAGGGTTGACCCATCACTCCATTTGTTTTCCCTACCCTGTGTGAATTCACCTGAAATCCTCACAGTAGATTTGTTCTATCTTGAAGGAGCAATTCAGACCTACAGTTTTTACCAAAACACCCACAAAACCTTTTTTTGGTGGAGATGAAAACTGCCTTTCATTAATGATATGAATCAACACGATTGACAGTACCACTAGGGACTCTCAAGACATGTGCCTGTACTTCAGAATTTACTGCTGCTGCACTAATGTTCAAGTCTGTTTAGCAGTGTAAAGATATAATATCTTCCAATTTCTTTATATGTTCCCTAATTCACCAAGATTGATCACATGATTAGCCTAGGAAGAAGAAAGCAGCACAGATGGGGGTGGACACATAATGGAACTGAACAGAACAAAACAGAAAGAGGGGAGTGACTATTCATACTGTTAAAGTTTTTTGGGGAAAATATTTCTCTCAACCTCTACCCACCAGGCCATCTTCTTATTTTTGATAAAAGAATTAAAATGGGGAAGGAAATTGTGCCACACCACCAGCAAGTGAATTTGGATTATTCTTCCCTTTTTGCATAGTGAGATACTATCTTTTTCTTGACTCTAATATATTCCATAGAAATGTAGTGAAACAGAGCTAGCAAAGGCTACTTAATTTCAAAAGTGATGCAGCTCAGTAAACCATACCAAATACTGAAAGATACTTATGTAGATCAAGGGATATTTTATATGGTCTGCTGTTTAATCGGGTCATTCAGTCTCTAACAAGGGTGTCGTCCTGCTTTATATGCTTCTCCTTTGCTGAAGACACAAAGATGTTTAAACAAGTCCTCTGTTTTCTTTTGAGATTGACAGTGGAGCCAAAGTGAATAAAATGAAGATGTGTGCTGAACATAATTATTCAGAAGATGATAGGAATGTTTAATATGATACACCATTTATCTTATGCTTTGTTCCTCACAAGACATTTAGGCTTCATAGTAGCTGGATTACTCTAGTTCATTCAAGTGGTAAAATAGAAGCTAATGGAAGCTGTGGTGTATAAAATAGAAGGCACTATTCAACATGTTGCTGATGTACCTTCACCCCAATATAATATCATGTCACACAACAAAACCACTTTCTTGACACCTGTTTGCAACTGGACAATGGACATTTAACCACAACACCATTCTGAAAAACCACTGATTGCCACACATAAATTACATCTCCAACTTTCACCCAGAAAACAGCACAAAATGTATTGTGTATAGCCAAGCACTCCAGTGCAACTACATATGTTCAGACTCATAAGTCAGAGACTCAGAATGTAGGGATCTGCAGCAGGCATTTCTCAAATCACAACACCCAGCCAAGGAGGTGAAAATAATATCCACAAGGTAAGACTAGTAGCTAGAAATAATGTAATGCAAGGTAGAGTAAAAACAGAAAATGACAGAACACCACAAGTTGTCACTCATAGACCCCAGTTGACACCAGTCAAATGCATAACCCATGAGCTACAACCAATGTGATAATACAGTCCTATCACATGATCTAGGTAGGAGGCCTTTACTGGTTTACAGGCAACTTAAGCAACTGCTCACCTACAATAGGATACATAAAATTGATGGCATTACAGGGACAAGAACTCACCACAAATCCAGATACCAACTCTGTCCCTACATATACTCTGGCAGCAACATCACAGGTGCTAATAATTTCATCCACAAAATCAGGGGTACATTTACTTGCTCATCTTCTAAGCACTATATGCTATCCTATGTCTTTATTGCCCCTCTACACTCTATATTAAACAGACAGCACAGTCTCTGCACAAGAAAGTAAATGGACACATATCCAACAGTAGGAATGGCAATACCCAAAACTAGTTGCAGAGAATTTCAGTCCTCCTGGACATGCAATATGGGACTTACAAGTGGTGATTCTTAAAGAAAAAAAAAAGATTAGAAAGAGAAACTGATGAACAGGGATATATTCACAAATTCCAATCCATAGTCTCTGACCAATCCATGAATAGAAATAATGGCTGCATGGTGATCTGCATATATTAATATGCTAATAATCACAACTGCATATATTATAAAAGGAATGTCCTCAGAGAAGGTTTTGGCCTAAGGGAATTTACTTTCATTAAGCAGATATGTTTCTTTCACATGCCAATGCTAACTGATAACTTTAAAGACTACTGGGAAGCACTCAAACAACCTGTATCATCTCACACAGCTCTTTGAAGATTTATGACCATGGTTACAGTCTGCATCTTTCTGTATCCAACTGCATTCTATCCCACTCCCATAACTGTATATCTATGCTTTAAGAATCTGTGGCTTTAATACCTCTCTATCAGGGCATCTGAAGGAGTGGGTTTATATCTGTGGAAGCTCATGCAAAAATAACTCAGTACTAAAGATGCTGATACATTCCTCCTTCTTGTTCCCCCACATTATCATGGTTTCAGAGCACACATTTTCAATGTTGTAACAGCGATGAAGTCTGCAAGCTCAGGGGGAGTCTAGTATAAGCTTGAATTTTTGAACTGTGGGAATGATGTGTCATTATAGTGAAATATGTCCCTCTCCTGAGGACGTCACTGTTCCTCAGAGAGAGAGAGAGAGAGAGAGAGAATTCATTCATACCAAGGGCATTTATTTTCTTTGTCAAGAGTTAAGGTAAAGAAATTTGCCAGTTATGCTTTCTCTCACATTTGAATTTTGTAATCCTGAAATTCTTTCTATCTTTTATTTTCAATAGGAGAGAAGGAAGGGAGGTCTGGGGAAACCAAGTCTTTCCTGGGGCGTTGCCACAATCTGCCTGATTATTTCAAATAAATAAATAAATAAATAAATAATCAGATTCACTCTTTCACTATATTGATACAGTGGCAAGAGAACCCACTGGAAATTTCCCCAATTCTATTTTCTCTCTTTTTAAATTCGCTTGCAGTGCCACTATAGTAGTAGAGCAGAAACGGAGGCCATTGGAGAATGCTGAAAAATTTCACACTAAAGTGCAATTACAGCAGTGAATGCTTTTAAGTCAGGGAATGTGGGGTGTAGGAAAAAGGACAAAATCCTCCTGAGAAATAGCCAAATAAGGAGAAACATTCATGGAGGAGGTACTGGGCAGCTATCCATAATTCTCTCAAGGGCAGGAAAGTTAAAGTAGCATCAATTTTGATAACCATGGCACCAAAATGACGTGTGAAAGGATTTTGCATAGACATGAGAGACTTTTGGAACTTTAGGGTCATGACCTGAGATTTGGATGACATGGCTAACTTTGGTATGGTAAAGTTAAGGCACATGCTGAATTTAAAAATCATTGCATTAGGAAGGTTCATATACGAGTTTGGTATAAATATAAGCAGAGGTTCCCTCCGCCCCACCCCCCCAGATAACATAACCACCTCATTGCAGGAGGCCTTTATTACTCTCCACACTGCACAAATATGCCAGTTTAAAACTAGATTATTTGCCATGGCTCCTTCCTATGGAATCCTGGGGTTTGTAGTTTGGTGAGACACCAGCACTCTGTGGCAGATAAGGCTAAAGACCTTGTAAAACTAGAAATTCCAGGATTCAATAGGAAGGGCCATGGCAAATGGATTATTTGCATACAGTTGTCCCTCTGTATCCACAGATTTGGTATCCATGGATTTAAATATTCACAGCTTGAAAATATTCTTTATAAAATAATAATCCACATCACTGGAAAAGTGGCTGGGGGACACATAGAAAGCAACATTATTTTCCCCCATGCATGCATATTAAGAGAGCAAGGGGAGATGGCTGAGTATTTAGTTATTGCAGCTCAACAGACAAAGATGTGGCTGTAGGCCAAGGAGGTGGTACTGAAAAATGCCCTCAAGCTGCTGATTATCCAGCCAACAGAGTGCTACAATTGGTTGGGTGTGTTTCCTAAGTGGCCAATCAGCACACTGGGAATGACAATATACCCAAGAGAATTATCTATATCTATATCTATATCTATATAGAGATATATAGATATAGATATAGATATAGATATAGATATAGATTGTCTCTATTAAAATTAAATAATTATAGGAAAATGTGAAGTATGAAAGGCAGCATTGCAATCCTGGGACATGTCTAGACTGGCCAGAATATGCCACCTTCCAGACAGTATATTCTGGCCTAGAGCTGGACTGTTTCTCTCCATGTTACTGAGATGAAATAGACAGAAGTCCACATGCGCTTGCTGGCTGCTGCATGCACACGCTGACTGGTATCGGCAGGTGCCTCCCCTGCTGTTGTGCATCACACTCTTTGAAGCCAGAAAGGAGGCCTTCAGCATGTGATCAAGACTGGTCACATGCAGTGGGCCTTGATTATGTGCTAGAGGCCTTCTTCCCAGCTGCAGATCAACTCCAGTGGTTGAAATGGTGGCAGCTGGTTATACAGGCTGGTGTGCAGGTATGGACCCTGCGTTCCTGTGCCAGACCCATCTGGATCTTTCGGCAGGTTTTTCCGGGTGTTAATTTAAAACATTTTAAAAGAGTTTACCCCGGCTTCCCTTTGGCTTTGTCTCAGGTGTCATCAGGACTGCCTGGAGGCAAAATGGGACAAGAACCCTGTGTGGTTTTACTGCAGGGCTCCAAGATGGTGGGAAGCCAGGGTAAATTGCCTATCTAGACATAAAACCCTGATTCTTTAGTTGAACAAAGGACTACTGTGAAAAAGCTCTTACTTTTGAGTAAAAAACAAAATAATAAAGCTACTAAGTATGGCTTTAATGTAGCTCTATTGTTTAAGTGAAATTGTGAATTGATTTTTTTATTTTTTTCCTGGCTGGGATCATCATATAAGGAATTTTGAGAAAAGTGGGAAGAAAAGAATTTTTTTTCTCCCCAGAAGCAGAATGTATTACTCTGCAAAAAATAAGATTAATTTGTATTCTTTATGTACATTTTGTCTTTGTATTCTTTATTTTTAAAGCAATTAGTGAGATATACAAACTCAGCATGATAACAGAAAATTATTAACAAAGTGATGAAACAACATCAACAGAAGCCCTCGAGCAGGCCAGACAAAAGGCAGGGAAAATAGCATCCATAATTCACTGGGAAGGTGTGCCTCTTTGCCAATGGGAAGCTGTACCTAGCAATTCTTAACCCCACTCCAGGATGCGATTATGGTTGCTTTTTTGTTGACAAGTTTAGATGTCTAATAGTTAGAATTCTTGATAGCTTTGCAGTTCATTCAAAAGACTCTTACTGCTATAAATCTTCCCATCCCTTGCTGCAGAGAAACTCTGTGAAAATCTTACTGTAAAAAAGTTAATTGGTTATAATGCTTATAATAAGTCTCTTGAATTGAAGTGTCTGGCAAAGAAAAAAAAGAGTTCAAATTATGTCAGAGAAGGTCAGATTGTCTGGGTATTAATGTGAGTACTGGATATTATGCCTGAGCTGAGGTTACCAATACAAAGGTAGCACATTCTCTTGAACCTTTCTGCAAATATCTTCATGTGACATTATCACACCATCTTTTTTTTAATCCATTAAACTTCAAATCAGTATTTTCTATCCACAGAGCAAAAGCCCAGGGTGATTCTTAACTGCACATTCAGAATGATAGTCTTCAGGTAAGAAATAGTGTGGTTTAACCTTTGGGCAAGGAGAGCTATATAAATCTTGGGAGTCTTGATTGATTGACAATACAAGATGGTAAGACACTGGTTATGCTGGATCTTTTCCTAATTGAAGAATGACTATAATTCTCATTTCACCCCAGTATAATGGAATATTGCCCCAATTCAACAGATTAAACAATTTAATTAAACAATGAGTTAATCCAAATTTTTTATTTATTTTTTTTTATTTTGTTAGAATTCATCTGCAAAATCATTCATTCCAGATTATTCAAAATTCTTCAGGGGCTAAATTCAAGAATTAGTCACAACTAGAATAGACCAACAGAATGACATGGCCTTATTAAGCCAACATATACAGTAAGTGTCATTCATTCAATGGAACTACTCAAGTTGGAACTAATGATTGGATTCAGGCATAGATTTTAAAATAACAAATAACAATTTGCACTATGTCAACTATACCAGTGAGGCCTACAGAATGCATATGCCCCCTAAATCCATTTTGAAGTAACCCAGCCCCCTTTTTATCTATTTATTTTATTAAAAATACAAAATGAATCAGTCCTGAGAATGAATAGTCAGTTAAGCCTTACACTTGTAATGTAGAGAATGTGCCATTTTTAAAATCTGCCCAGGACATTTTGAATTAAAAATGAAGAACCAAGAGCTATACTCCATTGCTGCAGCATCACCCGCTCAAACATGTTCTGGACCTAAGTAGCAATCTTCTCTGGTTAATATATTTGCTACTGGCCACTATTTCAATTTTTCTATGCACATTTTTAAAGCTCACAGTATACACCATTTTGTAGTCACTCTTTTGTTTATTTGATCTTATGAATTATTGATTTTATCTTGTCCTGCATTTTACATAAACATAAATGTTTGTTTCTCAAGTGAAGCTAATCAGAATCAATTAGATCTGAGAAGTACAAGCAGAAAACAAGGTTTTTCCCTCCCTGCTGAATGGGGATAATTTGCAGTATGTGGTATAAAAATATTTAAGCATAAGGCTACCATACAAAAAAAGGATCTGGTTTAAAATGCTTCTGTAATTTGCTTTACAAATAGTGACAGTAACTTCCTTCAGCTGCAAAAAAGCCACAAGAAACAATTATGATGAGAACTTTATTGTGTATCTCCTGGAAGTCATTCTACCTAATACAATCATATATATGTTTTTATACTGTTTTAACTCTCATGGCTTTTCCCAAATGCATCTTATAATTGCAATGAGGTAAAATTGCTAATAATTCTCTTCTAGAGATCAGTATAATACAATACTTACAGAAGTACATTTGTCCAGGTTTTCACAGAAAAGGGAATGCGTTTTGAGTCTTTTTAGAGCCATAGTACTGCCATGCTTTCTAGTTAATGACACTTTGCTTGACCCCATGTTCATCTGTGAGTTCTCTTAGGGCACGATTTGGAGGGAGTAAGCAGCATTATCCAACTGCTTCTTGTTCTGTCACTCCAAAGCTCCCAAGCATTCTGCCTGTGTTGGTCGATTTAAAAAATAAAATAAAATGGAAAATTTGCTGACCATAATTTTGTATTTCTCCAAAGCACTGAAGCATTGTTCTGGGGACATTTTACTAGGGTGAATGGAAGTCACGCATAAACACCCACATAAATGGTAGAGAATATTTGGAGGGAATGTTGTGGTGAATTGCTTTTTGAAATATAGGCAAGAAATAAAAATCTCAGAAAAAAAATCAGCTCAGATCTTGGTGATGCTGTCATGCATCCATGAATGTATGCAGAGGAGTCATTTAAAGTTAAGCTGTACCATGTGGGTTACTTGCATGAGAAAGGGGTTTAGGTGTTGATCATTAACGACTAAGTAACTTTCAAATCAGTCCTTAAATAAGTGGAGAATGGGAATCATAAGCAAGGCAGTTGGGCTTCTTGATCACTCATCATCGTTATCATTATCCTTATCATTTTTTTAAATTGTTCTCCACACTGAAGGGATATTAGCAATTACAAATTAGGCCATGTTCAGAGAGTGTGCAATGCTGGACAAGATTTACCAAGAGCAAATAGCATTTAAAACTCAAGTAAAGCTACATTAACCTCCCAGGACTGCACAACCACATATACTTTAAAGAAGATTTTATTTGTCATGCATCCTAGGGCTCATCGATACTGACAGGAAAATCATGCTTACCTTTAGGTTTCCCTGGTCCACAGTGCCACAGACTAGTCCACAGCACTCACCAAGGCAAGTTCAGGAGCACTGTCCACTCAATTCTCACCTTTGAATTCACCCCACTCTGACAAATCACAGTATGCACGGCCACAGGGCTGTGGCCATTCTGCATTTTTCCCTCCCCCCCATGCATGTGAAAAGTACATATATCTGTGTGCCAGTCAATACAGATATAATGGGTATGCACTTATCCAAACAACTGCTGCATAAGCAAAATAAATTGTGAGGAAGGAACCACTAAAAGCTGACACTGAAACAGGGAAAGAGGCATTTCCTAGTTGGAAAGGTCAGCTGATTGCCTGGCCTAGGGAGCTTCTTCCCAACGTCTTCCATCCACCCACCAAAACTCCTCCCCCCAACCCCACACTGATGTTGCTATGGAATGTAGTCCACACACATACCTGAATTTTCCACTTCAATGTGGAGTAAATCCCAACTCTTTTTGGTATGGATTAAAGCCCCACAGCACTGAAAATACCTGGATTCGAGCTGTACATTGTCTGGACAGCTCACTGTGAAAATGAGGTGAGATCATTTTATTTGGCCAGTATAGACAAGCCACTAGACATATAAATTTGCTTACAAGGTTACCACTAGTGGTGCTGAAGGCTTTTGCTCTGAGCTATTCTACAAGGGCTCCTTTAGAAGTTACTTTTATAGCATGGGAACAGTTGCAACAGAGCTCTTTCATGAACTGTGTGAGTAATACAAGAAGCCCCAGGCCATGTGGCACAAGTCAAATTGGAACACCAACTAGGAAACAGGAGGAGGGGGGAATCTAAAAAATCAAACAAAAATGAATATGATAGTAAATAATACTAGGAAAGTATACAGAATACAGAATTACCAATGCCTCAAGGCAATTACGTGTTTTTTTTACTTATTTATTTATTGGATTTATATCCCACCTTTCTCCCAAGATGGGATTCAAATATGACACATAACCAATTATGTAAGACAATATAGAATGATACAAAGAATAAACTTCATAATAATACAAAGCAGAATAATACCAAATACTATAACCAAGCACTACGTGTGTGTGTGTGTGTGTGTGTGTGTGTAGCCAGGGCAGCTGCAAAGGAAAGCAATATCTTAATCATATACAGTATAGCAAGTGGGGCTCAGTAGTAAGCACTGGTTTAAACCTAAATGTGCAAGTCCATGATGAACACAGGAGTTAGAAACACATTACAGTCTGTTCAATGCTTGCAAACAGAAAGGACAACTATATACAGTCCACAAACCATGTGCCATTGGCAAAATATGATGAAAAATTTTACAGGTTGTAATGAAGAGCTGTAATAAATGACTACATCCAGAAATGTGAAGCTGTTTCAATTACTCTTCATCTGCAGCCATGGAAATAATATGATTATTGTAATGAGTAGGCATGGTACAGCTTCTTTTAAGCTCAGCAGCTCTGTTATCAAGCTACTTGTGAGTTATACTCATTAACTCAGGTTAAGTTGTATAAAAAATGGTAACATGTATATGCAACTTTACAAGTGCAAATGCTGCTAGTATTACTACATCCCTCAGTGTGTTACCCAAAATGCTCCTTGGAAAATTCCAAGAAAATATTGAGTTTCTAATATGTTGGGGAAATTAGCAGCAACTTGACTTTAGCAATGTGAAAGCGGGTAACAAGGGGACCTTGAAAACCTTTGTCTACCAGTACTAGCCTGGATGGAATACACACACATGTAAAATTAAGTACAGTTTTTATTAAAGAGTTCAAAAATAACACCACACACACACACACACACACACACACATTCATCCAGAAAAACATTCACACAAGGCTATAGAAAGGCAGTAGGAGAAGTTAGATAGAGGGTAGCAAGAGGATTTGTTGGAGGTGATACAACCTGTCCTGTAGTCAATCCAGCAGAGTGGATGGAGGAATCTGGGTGGCTAACACAGAGTGACAGGGTCACCCCTGTAACTGGAACTGTGTACAGTGAGGCTACTTTTGGGGGTCATTTATACCTCCAAACACACCTGAGGAGACTGGATGTTTCATGGGTTGAAACAATAGATTTCATGAGCCTTCCTAGTCTTGACAAAAAGTGTGGAAGATACTAATGTGTTTCTTAATGTCCAGTGATTGGATTTTAAACTTTTTAGCAACCTATTTTAAGGTTTTGGTGATTAAGGAAAGGAAATTTCAAAATCAGCAAATAGAAAGGTTTCATTTCATCCATTGTCTCCCTTTCCTGGGAAATCTGTCCTTTTTGGCTTTCCTCAGGTAAGATATAGATGACCTTTTCTGAGATCATCCTGTGCTTTTTCCCTTGTGGAAGGTCACATTGATGAACCAATTAACAATATGCCAGTTTATTAATACACAATTTCTGAGGTCTCTAGAAGTGGGGTGTAAGCCGTGCTTAACATGTGTGCAAGACCTGAGCAGGGCTGTTAAAGATAGGATGGCTTAGACGTCTCTCATTCATATGGTCTCCCTAAGTCAAAGTTGACTTAATGGCAGTTAACAACAAAGTTTCTTACTTGGTGTTTTTCAAGTAAAATTAGGTCATTTTATTTGCATATCACCTTTCTGTATGTATTACACTCGAAGCTGCATAGCATGGCACAAGCGATAAGAAAGGATATAGAGATATTAACAATAGATTTCTATCCAGTATGTTAGTATTTTTTTCAGCAGCTCCTGATTATACCAGATGACCACAAACCACAGTGTGAAAATATCTCATCTTCTGATGAGATTTCATTTAGATGTTACTTTCCAATTGCAAAAGAAAGTCCCATTTCATGCATGCAGAATTAGAAGACTGTCTAAATTACATAGGACCAGGTAATAGATGGAAGTGGTATTTATTTTTATCTCTTTGTTGCATCTTTTAAATCCTGTCTTTAATGCATGTCAATTGGGAGGTGGTCCCCTCTTCCCTTCACCCCTCCCCAAATAAACACAGACACCATTGCTTGAAAACATCTTGTATTGTAACAGGAAATAACATTGAAAGATGATGTAGTCAAAATTGGAAATAAAGGCCACAACTTTTTGATGACAGTTGCTTAGGTTGGCACATATACATGGGTTCGGCTCTGGATCGACCAACCTGCCTGTCTGGTCGATGCCACTGTTGTCGGCCCAACTGCCAACAATCACCAGCCTGTAAAAGAAGAGGAGTTTTGGCAGGCCCCAACCTGTTGGCCAGCCCTGTATCCTCCCCTCCCTCCCACATGATCCAGAATGGCCGTCCAAGGGGGCTTGTCCCCAATGTCATGCCCCAAATTGGCATGTACACATGTCCTTACCCCCAGGATCTCCATGGCCTTGAACTTAAACTTGACCTAGACCTAGAACTTGTTGGAGACCCCTTACCAATAAGTTATGATCAGAACCCATGCCAACCACCCCTAAAAGCTGTGACAAAAAACAAAGATACTGCATACTGAACTTAAACCAACAAAGGATGGGTGGGTCTTCAGCTCCCTGAGAGCCACTGCCTGGTCCAGCGGTGCAGTCAGGAATTTATACCTGACCGCCTGACCAGAGGGGAAACCTGCTGCACAGAGCAGCAGGCCCCACCCCCACAGCCAATCAGAGGTCAGGCACCTCTTTGCCCCCAATTTGCCACTTGCTGCTAGAAACAGCCAATCAGGAGGAGGAAGCCTCCTCTTGTTTGGCTATTGCCCGATCTTCTCTCCCAGCCAGCCAAACATGCTGGGAAGAGGACAAGCAGTATGGCTGCACCCAGGCTGCTCCCTTCTGACCACTCAGGAGGGCTGAAGGCTGGAGGACCCCACCAGCCCCGCAAATCCAGCTGTCAGGAGGGGGGGAAGTCCCACAGCCACCTTCTGATGAGCTTAGAGTAGAACAGGTGACTCTTCTCCTCTCCACTTTATCTTTGCAATAATACCAGGTGAAAAACAGTAACTGGTCCACGATTCCCTGGTGAGTTTCATGGTTGAGTGGGGCTTGAACCTGGACCTCGAAAATTCCACATTAGAGTGCAGTAATTTTCAAAGGTTCCCTTATCATTCATATACCTAAAAATGTCAAAATGTTTCAAACATTTTTTAAAGTAGTATTTCCTAGTGAAGCTATTCCAACTTGATTTGGAGTGTTTCATTTGATTTGTTGAACATACTGCTCTCTCTTTTTAAAGAAAAGAGTTCTTCATTTTGGCTGAGACTTTAAATAAATGCTTTTTTTGGTTGTTTAAAGTTGCTGATCTCTTTGAGGGCTGACTTGCCTTCTTTCTAATGTATGATAGGCACTTGCGAACCCAGGCCGTACCGCCCCTCCGCCCTTCCAAATAATGCACAGACACACAACATTTTCTTAACTTTGTATTGGTTACATATTCAGAATATAAGGTTAGGTACAGGTTAGTAAAGTGATTACAAGTTGAGGTAGATGCATGTTGGAGTATATGTTTTCATTTTGGCAATAAAATTCATTTCATTTTGGCAATTTGCAACTGAATGGTTGGCGGCAATGTATGGGTTGTGATATCCGCAAGGCCCATCCATGTGGGCTGAGTGGCGGGTTGGACCATGCAAACCCGCCTCCTGGAGGAGAGAGCCAATGGCCAGGCCAACCGCCCAAACCTCTCTCCTCCCCTGTAAACAAGTACATGTTAGCAAATAAGAGGGGGAGAGGCCTCCCTTGAACTTGAACTTGTACTTGAACTTATACTTGATGGAACCCCCCCCCTTCATCCTGCCTTATCACAACCCAATACAACCATTGCCCCATCAACAGGCAGGCCTACTGGTCATCCGGGGCCTCTGTCGGCTCAGGCAGCGCCTTCCCAGGCCTTATGTAGCTAATACATGCCCTGGATCGCCACCTCCCCAATCGCATGATGGATTCCTTGGACGGGCCAGCCTCTGCCATCCTGGTTGCGGCCCCTATCCGAAATGAATGGCTGCCGAATTCTTCCACTGGTAGCCCCAATCGCTGAATTGCCATCTTCAGGACGCTCACAAATTGGAATCTGGTAAGCGGGACCCTGTCTGCATGCCAGAACAGCAGCCCACGTTCGTGGCCCCGAACTTCCAAGTAGGCCTTTAGGCTCGCCACAGGGCAAGGAGTATATTCTTCCAGCCTTCTCAGGTGCAGGGTGGTCCTGCGGCTATGCTGGTCTGCCTTTGAGTGCCTGATGCGCAGGGCCAAGTCATTCACACCAATGGTGACATCACCTAACTGCAATGCCCGGCAGAACGTGTCCACTTTGGAGGTGCACACTGCCTTCCCCACCCTCAAGGTCCCAAAAATGAGATCATATAGGCTGCCCCAAATAGCAGTGTCTCATAGCTGGAGTGGCAAATGGCCGGCAGGAGGGCAACCATCTGTGCCAGCATCGCATGAGACACCAGCCACCTTGAGTCTGGCGCCCTCGGTGCCACCCTCTTCCAACCCTCCAATGCTCTCTTCACTAGGAAGGTGGTGCAGTGGTCCCCCATCCCTGCTGCTTTGCTGAAGAAGGAAATACCTGCTGCCTGGCCAGCAATGGTCCTGGCCGCTAGTCCTTTGTCCTTTAGGGATGCCAGGTAATGTAGCACCTCTCTCTCTGATGCTGGCCCCGTCGTAACCGTAACCGTGGCTCTGCTGGAAGGCCGTGAACTGCGATGCTGCTATCCTGTAGCATGCCTGCATGGAAGGAGCCAAGGAGTCCACTACACCCCTTAGCACGGTTCACTCCCAAGGCTCCAAAGGTCTGCTGGGAAAGGGGCCGCTGCCTCATCCGCATCCGGTGCTAGCAACCGGAACCGGTCTGCCTGAAAGCGAGATAATGCATCTGCGATCTCATTATCCACGCCCGGGATGTGCCAAGCTTGGAAACTGATGTTAGCCTCCAGGCAGGCCAGCACGAACTTGCGCACCAGCCACATAACCCTTTCCAACCTGGAGGACGGTCTGTTGATGATTATAACCACTGCTTGATTGTCACACCAGAAACAAACCTTCATGTCCCTGAACTCCCCACCCACAGGATGATTGCAACCAGAATGGGAAAAAACTCCAGGAAGGTGAAGTCCCTTGTCACACCGCTGGCCACCCACTCAGGCAGCCAAGGCTGAGCACACCAGTGACCCACATAGTAAACACTGAAGCCCAGGCTGCCCGCTGCATCTGAGTGCACCTGCAAGGTACCCCCTAGCTCCAGTCACCCCTGCCACATGGTGACCCCATTGTAGTGCTCAAGGAAAGTTAACTACACCCTCATGTCCTCTTTTGCGAATGCAGTGATGCAGTGCCCTGACCCCCCCCCCCCAGTGATTCGGGCAATACGTGCGCAGAAAGCCCTCCCGGGGGACACCACCCGGCATGTGAAGTTCAGATGCCCCTTCTCACTGGGAGGGGCGCAGCCGCGCTTGAGCTTAAATAGCCCTGGTCCGCACCCCTCCCCTTAGCCAATCAGGGCAAGGCAGGCTCGTCCCCATTGGCTCACACCTATTTCCTCCTTCCCAGCAGCAAAGGCAGCTGGGAAGAAGACGGCAAAATGGCTCCCCCCATGGGCCTGCCATGCGGCCACCCTCTCTCCCTCCCCCCACCCCTCATGAGGCCGAGCGGGGTGGGCGAGGGGAGGAGGGCTTCAGAAGAGGGCAACCGGCTGGGCCGCAAAACAGCCCGCCGGCCAGCGGCGAGCCTTCTTAATGTGACCCATAGATAGTTTATTTAAATTATCCTGGAACTTGCTGATGATTTTGACTCTTCTAAGAACTACTTGCACAGATGGCAGATCAGAAGGCATAATCATGGAGTGTATCACTTCAAGATTAAGGCTGGGATTAAGTTATTGAATCCTTCCTCATACAGAATGGAGAATTTGTAAACATACATAGAGACCAGAATTCTTTCCTTACTATGTGGTATTTCACAGCTATATACAAATACTCTGTTTGATATTTTCTACCTTATCTGTAGGCAGAGAAATAAAGGGAACCAATCAAATGCATATATCTTGTTGGGAATCACACAGCCCTCCAGATGTTTTTGGATTGTAACTCTCAGCAATTCTTATCATTGACTGTTCTGGCTAAGGCTGCTGAGGTTTGTACTCCAAAAAAATCTGGAAGACCAAATGTGTCCTACTCTACTCTAAAGGAAGGGAGAGATTTTTCCAATATTTTCTCAATGATAGGGTTCACCATTAACAGAGGCAGGAGCACAGCTTTCTTTTTCTTCTTCCTCTTCCTCATTTTTGCAGTTGGCAACTATGTTGGCAGAGTGCTCATAATTTTGCACCCTCACCAATGCCCTGGATCCAGCATCTTCCCAGGATATTGTTGGAAGATGGGAATACCCCCTCCCATGTTGGAAGAAAACTCTACAAAACTATTTTTCTAGAGGGGGGAGAAAAGGGAGAAAATTTTTTTCTTAGTGCAAATGTCTTCTAGGATATTTCATCTCAACTCTAATTTTAATACTTACAAAGGAACATTAATTCTTGTAATTCTCCAATCTGTAATTAGTACTAATTTGAGATTTGGTGAAACATTCTGAATTTATGCCCAAATATAAGCTTTGAGGAAATCTAATTCTTTGTTTAGAGAAAAATGGGAGGCTTGGATTCATATTGGCTTGGAAATTGGTTTAACCATTTCCATCACTTGGGGTGTGTGTGTCTTAGTTCACCTCCAAGCCAAACGAATATAAGTCATGAGTGCTTTGCACATCCACAGTAGTGCAGGACAAGAATAGTTTTACTGCGTTATCTGCATTAATGCAAAATTGCAGCAGCATTCATCTCCATGGTTCTTTGGCAAGTTTGCTTGTATGCAAAGTTATCTGAAATTGGAGGCTTTCACGGCCGGCATCCATAGATTTTCCTTGGGTTATTTTCCGGACTGTGAGGCTGTGTTCTGGAATAGTTTCTTTCTGATGGAACACAGCCTCACAGCCTGGAAAAAAACCAAGGAAAATCTACAAAGTTATCTGTGTTTGAAATCCACACAGAGGCATGCCGGCAAATCAAGATGGTGGCTGTGAGTGAATTACTCACATTATTATTCTCCACAAGTTGCCACCACTGCACTGGTTTTTTAAAACTTTAAATCTAATGTGTGAAAGTGCAACCTACCACCTAAAAATCTGTTTGGTTGCCTTATCGCTGCAAAAATGTGCATGATCACTACCTCAAAACTAAGAAATGGCAGTTACAGCCACTGCATTGTCAGCAAGCCAGCCATCACCACTCCCACATCCAACCAATCAGCTTTCAAGTTCTGCAATGTGCTGTGCTGAGAATCAGTTGTCGAAATGAGATGTAATGTGCATTTAAAAAAAAAAAAACCTTCAGGAAAAGCCACAAAGGGATCTCATTGGGACAAAAGATATTCTCTTTTAATTTTGTGAGAAGTTTTATCACTGTCTAGCCAATCCCCTAGTTTCCAGAAACATTTGGCCTTCAGTTTGTATGTTGTTGATGATGATGATGACTTAGTGTCCCTCCCTCTATCCTTCCAATCGTTTTTCTGCTTTGTTTATCATGTTGACTTGTGCAGAGATTCTTGTGCTATTGGTAGTCTAGACATGAAAATAATGATCTGGGGGTAAATTATGCCAGAGTGCCAATTATACAAGAAGATTAAAGTTTGGATTTCCAGTTCATTTTGCAGTTTTGAATCAACTTATTACTGGAATATTATCACCTGTTTTCTAATGGGGGGTTCAGTACAGAAAATGGATGGATAACATGCTTAGGTTCTGGATAACTGTCAATTATGTATTGAATCAAAGTTATGAATTACAAATGGAACATGAATTCATTACTGGGTTTCAAATATATAAAAGTACATGATGCTTAGAATTACAGATGAGAAGATTTTTGTTCTTTCTGTATTTTGATGCAAACTTACTGAATCATCAGATCACCTTATCAGCTTGAAATACAAGTTAGATATGAATTTTATTCATGAAGAGTTTTGTGCAGAACATATTTTGTGTAAACTGCAAAAAAAATAAATAAATAATTCTGGTGACTCAGTTTCAACCTGAAAAAAATGGAAAATGTTCAAGACATTTTCTTATCATGGCAAAGCATCCAGTTTTGACTAAAATCTCACAAGTTGTAAGATTTCTTTACACTCTTAGTTGAATTTTTCAATTGAGAGCTATCAGTAACATGGATGCCAGGGAACCAATCTGCAAAAATCTACTGAGTTTACAAATCTAACGTCAGGTGCAGTTTTGGAAAAACAAAAGGCAATGATATATACTGAAAGTGCAATTTCCCAGCTAGCAAAAGCAAGCATGATTTGTTCATGCTCATTCTGAAAAGAAAAAGAAAATAAAGAGAGAAAAAAACTTTTTTCCCAAATATTTATTTATTCATTCTTTCTTACATACAATACATAAAATACATGGAATTCAAGCAAATACTCAAACAATCCACCCACAAACACGTTAATAACAAAATAATAATAACAATCAAAAATGAAAAAAAACTTGATGGAGAGGATGTACTAGGTATGTGGTCCCACATGAACTCAGGATTTTTGATATTATCAATAAATTAGCAATATTCTGTTGTCCTAATTGCATTTTCTTACAGGGCAGACAGGCTTTTTGTATACCCAAGAGTTCTATGGTGCAGAACATTGAAGGGTAAGGTCTTTTTCAAGTCAATGAAGAGTAGTGACAGGTCCTACATAAAATACAAATTGTATCATTAAATTTGTACAATGTAGGAAATTCTTTGCACAAGAAGCAATCAATTTTCTGCTTGGTTTTAATTATTGTTTGTTATTTGCCATCAAGTCAACTTTAACTTAGGCAACCCTATAAATAAGAGACCTGCAACAGCTCTGGTCATCATATAACCTGCTCAGTCTTGCAAACTTAGGGCTGAGGCTTCCTTGATTGAACCTATCCACCTGTCCTGTGGTCTTCCTCTTCTCCTACTACCTTCTACTTTACCAAACATTACTATCTGCCCCCCAATGGGCCACATCATCTCATGATATGTCCAAAGTATGACAGCCTCAGTTTAGTCATCTTGCTTTTAGTGAGAGCAAAGGCCTGATTTATTCTTCGACACACTCATTTGTTTTTTTAATGGCCAACGGTGTCTGAAGAACTCTCCTCTAGCATTACTTTTCAAATGAGTTGATTTTCTTTTGTCAGATTTCTTTCCGTCCAGCTTCCACAACCATACATAAAAAGTGGCATGGATGATTCCATGCTTTTTTTTTTTCCATGGGTGCCAGTAAAATTTATTCAGTTTGAAGGAGCAGGGTGATAGTCTCAGTAAAGTTAAAAGGTGATCTAATGGCCTGAGTGTTCTTATCTAACTTTTTTAAAAGTATATTTATGCTGAATATAGCATGTGAATATTTTGAAGCATATTTGCAAAAAATTGAAATAGGATCAAATTGTCTTAATGGTGTTTGGCAAAATTGCAGGCATGTGTGGCTATCCACTTTTGCTATCTCAGTGGGCATGCCTGTGATTCAAGATGGTAGATGCGACTTGTGTTTATATTTTTGCCAATTGCCACCACCAAATGGTTTAAAAAAAAAGATGGCATATCTAAGGTGCGAAAGTGTGATATTCCACCTAAATAAACATAAAAAAGAAAAGAAAAAAGCAGTTTCATTGCCTCAGCATACTATCACTAAGGTGAAAATCCAAGATGGCAGTTTCGGGGCACTTGCCTTCTTAGCAAGCCCCACCCCTTGCTTCTGTCTTGCCAATAAGCTTTCTACTTCTGCTTTTCTGTGGAAATGTGAATAAATTCAATCTCCTGTTCTAATGATTGGTCATGTGCATTCCCCATGGAGTTTTTTAAAAACTTCAGAAAAGTCCCAAAGCCTTTTCCCTTGAGGTTTATGGTGGATTTGGCCCTCCTCATTCTGAAAATGGTGGAATTATGTGGGATCCCATTAAGTCAGGTACAATTTTAAGTGAATTCTAAGAGGATTACAGCATTTTCACCGTAAAGACAATGCCTAGGTGTTCAGTTTCTTCCACATACTTCTGACAGTTGGACTTCCTAGCAGGCTGCTTGTGGAGCACCTAAAAGCCAGATTATTTTTTAAGAACTGTGGACTTATTTTTATTTATTTATTTTAATGCCAGGTTCCCCACACACCAGGTCATCTGGCTTTCTGGAATGTCAGTGAAACTTCTGAGTACCAGAGAGAGCATAAAAAGATATATTTTAAAGAAACACCTACACCCCTCAGCCATTTTGCAACTTTATTAAGGTGCATATGTACAATTGTCACTCCCCTAGCTCAGTTGAAAAATTTCACTGAACATTCTCTCCTTCTCTTTTCAAATGAATGACCAAATGTGTGTTTGTGTGTGTGTGTGTGTGTGAGAGAGAGAGAGAGAGAGAGAGAGAGAAAGAGCCATGAAGAACTCTGTCTTTTCTAAGAAGTATGACTTTCAGAATCTTTTCTCCAAGCTGTATCTGAACTCCTCAAAATACTATGGTATAATTGTAATTGCTACTCCCAACCAGAGTAAACCAATTGAATCAATGGGATTTACATAAGTGTTGACTTACCATTTGGTAACTGAGTAAATGGTTCAACTCTAACTTGGGACCAGTGAATGGATTCAGTGGGTGAGCAAATGTGGTCCACTTCCATCAGCCTTACCCAATATAGTCAATGGTGAAAAATACCAGCAGTTGTAATTCAGCAACATCTGGAGGGCCACATTTTGTCCACACCTCCTTTAGGCCCAGGTGGTCATATGCTTGTTGTCTACTGCAATGTTCAAGTGGATATAAAGCTGCCCTGTTTGCTTGTGTGTTTTAGCCCAAGAGCATTTTTTCTTTTGTTTTTGCTTTAATTGTTTTCTTTATGGAGATGCACAATGAATGTGAGAGGAGCATCCCTCATCTTCCCTTGGAGGAACATACATTCTTGTCTACAGTTTTCTGGACCATGTTGTATCACGTGTGCCCTTGTGGCTATGGGGATGCAGTGGTGTTTTGTGTTTTTTGTGGTTAAGGGTTGTCTAGGTCACAATGGAATCATTGCTCACCTCCATGTGTCACAGGGCTCTCAAAGTGGACATAATTCCCATTTGCTGTTGATGGCATAGGTTCATTTTAGGCGTAGGTTCAGTTTACTTGGGAAGATGTGTTACTCCAATAAGTTTTTATTCACTTTCTGATGCACCTTACTACTGCCTGAACTCAGTTTGAATAAATATTCAATAAATAAATATGAATAAATATTTTTAAAATAACCCATCTTCTTGAAAGAACACTAGAAAATGATGAAGCATTGTTAAGAGGTAACACAAGGGTGGGGATTGGGGTGGAAAGGCAGTTACCCATCCAGTAGTAAGTGATAAATTTCCTTCCTTCAGCACTGAAAGTCAACCTCCCGCCCACCAGATGAAATGGCTTAAATGCCTCTCCTTCAGTCACCCTAAATGAAAACCAGAGTGTGTCTTTTTGCCTTGGTCCCAGTTCCTATTCAGAAATGCCTTAAGTTAAAGTATATGTAATTGCAGCATATAGAAAAATGGACAAGGCCCCTATTTTTAGTTACATTCCAGTAAACAGCACTGCCAGAACAATACCTGTGGAGTTCCTACACTCAGCACTTGATATCTTTGTCACTCTTAATGGAAGAAGGAAAAAAAAAAGGAAAGAAGAAAAGGAAAGTTGCTTCTTTGCTAGTCTGAGACTGTATCTGGGGATACAGGCTATTTTATTTGTTAAGCATCAGGCACAAATGGATTATACCAAATATCCAAAATAAAGATAAGCATTGACCCTGTGTGCTTTTCTTTCTATTGCTGTCTTAATATGGAGCTGCCCGTGTTTCAGGCTGGCATTATGAATGTAATTCCCTGTTCTAAGCATGAATAAAAGCAGACACAATGCACCATTCACATCTTTCAAAAGTTCCATCAGACACACTGTCCTTTGCTGCTATCTGTTATTAAAATCTTAGTAGTTTATAGCATCTCCCCCCCTACCTTCGTGAAATAGAGCTTCTGTCCTTTCTTTTGATATAAAAAGCCTTCATTCTGGTCCACTGTGTTTCCTCACCCTAAAACACCCTGTGAAACTTCTGCACTGCTTTGAAGCCATGCCAAACATGTACTCTTGTCGCTCATCATTCACTGCCAGGGCTGTGATACAGGGTTGGCATTTACAAAACTTTTCCCATTCTGAAACATCTTTGTCAAGGGTGGGGGAAAGAAATAAGAAAATAACAACCTGACATGCAAAACTTTTCACATAATGTTGTTGATAATAAGAGCATGTGAGAAAATTGGGAGCTGTCTCACTGGCTTTCTTGAGGCTATTGGAAAGTTGACGGAGTTGGCAAATGACTTAATCCTTTTAGAATTCCACTGTAACTCTATACGAGGAATGAGTAACTTGTGATGGTCAGGGTGATGTTGGATTGTGACTCTCACCAGTGTTCACCATTATCTTTGGTGGCTAGGGCTCATGGGGTGTACAGCCCAACAATATCAGAACCACATGCTCTTCACCCTTCCTTTGGCTTTATTTTGTTGCCTATCCCTCCCATAATTATAAACTCATTTTTATCAGTAGGAAAAGCAAGACAATTATATTAGGGAGCAGATTCAGGGTGTTATGAAAGGTAAGAAAAATGGTGGGTTACATTGTTCTGTTTTTACTGACTCCTATGCCAAAGGACCATGGTTGGTTTCTGGTGCTACACATCCTGACTAGAGTAAATAGGATAAATTACTGTTGTTGTTCTTATTCAGGAATGTAAATGTTTTGTGCCTGCCCTCCACAATTAGAATCGTGCAAATGAGAGAGTGGGGAAGTTCTGGTTGGACCCATCTCCTACATCACACCATTCTGGTTTAGATATGTTCAACAGAGAAGACCTGAAGTGGGAAGCCTAGTCTACATGGATAATTCTGAACACAGCTTAGAAGACCTTTTTTTGACCAGGTAGATATACTTTTGGCAACTGGCTTCAATAGTTGAAGAAGGAACTTTAATACTGTGGATGGCTGGTTATTTTTATCTTTTATTGGTGATTCTTTTTTCAAGTGTGTTTTAATGTTTTATGCTTTTATAGATTTAACGTTTGTTCTATTGAACTGTAATCGGCCTTGAATCCAATTCCTGAGGGAAAGGAGGGATATGAAGAGATGAAATTTTGCACTTATTCTGTTCTTTCATGCAAGAATGTCTACTTCCAAAAGTTTTCCGTACACTGAGTAAGATTTCAAGAATTTGTGCATATTGAAACAATAACATAAACAATTATTTGCTCCATGGAACATTTTGTGAAAAATAATTTGGATTTTGGTCAACAACAACAACAACAAACCACCCTCCAGCATTTTATTCAGCAAACAGTGTATATTGCACAAAATACATTTTCTGCACAAAACACCAAGGTTTTTTTTGTTTTGTTTTGTTTTGTTAAAAATTCTCCAAGTATGTGGTCAATTACTAGTCATCATCAAGGCTGAAAAAATGCATTCTTTTTAATCCCTAGATATAAATGAAATTGATAAGCAAAGACATATATAAATATATGCATATAGGACTTAACAGACATAGCAAAAACTGCTTCCAAAGAATGCTACAAGAACAAAAACAGGTGACATTACCAGATGACATCATCCTTCAGCCATTCTGTGGGTGTAGTGTGGGCATGAATAACACATCCCTTTTTATTGACAGCTTAGCCTGTCAATAAAAAGGGGGCACTTTATTCACGCCTGAGCTATGCCCCTGAAATGGCTGAAGGACACAAGTGTCTCATAATGTATCCCTTTCTGTTCTTGTAGCATTCTTCTGACATGGTTGGGGATGTGGTTATGTGCCATGTTTCCCCACATCTGATAAAGTCCATAGTCTAAACTACATGGGCAGCCTACTTAAATAGAGCAGGCTTCTATGGGGTGGGACCAGCTGAGAAGGAAGTGACAGAGAGGGTGGTGCCAGGAAACATGTTCTCCTTCTCCCCAGCTTCTTGGGAAAATGATGGATTCCTGAACAGGGCATTTGCAATTCATAGATCAATTAGAATTCTATGAAGCTACTTCCATTCACTCAAAGATTCCAACCTGGTTGGCTCAACACATTTTGCTCTCTGAGGCAAATGAGAAGGTGGTACCCCTTCTATTCCATGTACAAAACCAAGTGGATTGTCAATTGAATGCAATGGTAAGATTGGCTCTTTTCCCAACATTTCATAAAGACTATTTGGACAGTAAGAAATGATGTGCCACTTCTACTTTGGAAGGTCAGAATAACTTAGATGGGGCTCTGTACAGCCTCTCTCTTGCACTTGACATCTACACCAATGTACTTTTAATAAACATAGAACACGTGGTACTTCTAAGCTTTTCGTTTGTTTGATGAATATTAAATTGCATGCTACAGCATTTTGAAAGTGAACCTCTCCTTGGAAAAACCAGGGAGACTTGACTTAGCTCTCATTATTCTTAGAATAAATTATCAGATGTACAAGACCTGGCAAGTTATATCTGGTGAGTGGCAATGAGAATGTGATGATATATACTAAGAATTGTACAGGACATTTGACATATAAGTGAGATGTATGAGTTACCCTTATTTTACAATTTCATTTATTATGATGTTATTCTACCATATTCCAAGTATGACATGGTAGCATATAGGCTTCACCCCATCCCGTTTTATACACACAACAATTATGTCAACCTCATTCCATTTTATACACATATCAATTATTTGTCACAAAGCTGCCCTGAAGATGTCAAGTTTGAAAGCCACTGAGCTGTAATTTCAAAATGAAAAATATAATGGATCAAATTTGCAGGTGACTTTCCACCAGAAACACCCTAGCTGAAGGAGACTATGACTCTTACACTAGGATGATAACAGAAAATAATGAGAATTTTGCTTGGTTTCCAGTCACAGCTAATAGAAGATAAAAACAACATCAGCCTACACCTCGAAAGTGGTAACAGTCAGTGAAAGGACCTGACTGCTAGAAGTAAATAAGGGTGCTTGCAGGAGTCAAGTCAAACCCATGAAGTAGTCTAAACAAAGCAATAGGCAGTTTCCCCTGCCCTACCTAGTACAAACACAGAATTCAGCAGAGAAAAAATCATGCCATTTTTTAAAAGAAATCTTCCTTGTCTTACACTATATAGAGGATTATTTTTCCAAGTTTAACTAGCTTATATAAGTTTGCTTATAATGTATTGCTCATGTGTTCTGTCTCCTAATCAAGGTTACTCAAAAAAAAAAAAAAAAGGAAGAGAAAATATTCTGATCATGGATTATTAGTTATCAGTACTTCTTTCCCTAGTGCTAGTGAGCCAGCAAATTAGGCACACTTAAACATCAATTCTAGACTTTAAGCATCAGAAAATGAAAGGAGAACTTTCCTTTCCTCATACCATGCCAAAGACAGTACGCCTACGAGCCTCAATCACTAGGGAACATGAGCAGGATTTGTTGTTATTCATATTATTTTGCTTAATTTATGCTTCACCTTCCTCCTAAGAAGGCATCCAAGGTAGCTATGGTGCTATGTAATTATGTCCTGCTTGTGAGTTTCCCATGGGTGTTTGGATGTCCATTGTGCAGGACCAGAATTTTGGACAGGGTAGACTTTTCCTCTTACATTGCACAGATTATGGGGTTTTTTAAAATTTCATTTTGTTTTTTTTTTTAAATACCACACCTGCCTGGATGGTGAGAGCTTCCTCAGAGGACCTTCTATGAATCCACCTGCCATTGCAGGTGGATAAGTTATTCAGAAGCAGCATTGCCATTAGTCTCAGAAATTTATCTGACCACCCTCCTAAACCCCGTTCTTTTCCAAAATAACTTTGCTGTTTTTATGCCTGCAAAAAATCTCCGCATGCCACACTTACCTCTAATCCCAGGAAAAGTCTTCTTGGCAATGAACAAGGAGCTAACGGAGTTCCATTCACTTCCCCATTTGAAACTCTGTGTAGTCTTGTGAGAATGCATAGTGCATGAAATTCAAAAATAAGAACAAATAAGACAGGAAAAGTTGCAAAAATCACCAAAACACACTAAAAAAAGTCCCAAGTAAACTGTGGGGGTCATAAAAAGTGTGTCATCTACCTGGATGTCATGATCTTACCCAGAAATATTCTTGCCAGACTGGCCATTGATGCTGCATTCACATGAGTACAATGGTGTGAAGTTTCAAATGCTGGCAATGCCAGCACAAAAGTGCCACAGGGATCAATTGACAGCTTCAGCCATTAAGAAAAAAGTATTTTTTTTAAACAGGACATGATCAAAAAAGGGCAATGTTGTGTGGTATGCACACCCTTTCGCAATCGTTAGGCATCCTTATGATGCCTTATTTACCTTGTCTGATAACGCCCTCAGTGTCATGCTTGCCTCTGGCTGCAGGGTGCTGGGAATACCAAATTCTCCTCTCACACACCCCCAGTGCCATCAGTGATTCTGTCAGTTGCTGCCACTCTTTTCTTTCTGGTGGCAGTGACTACAACTGCTGCCACCTCTTGGCACCCCTTTCAGTGTGTGGAAGGTGCCTCCTTCTCCACCTCCACCTTCTCCTCTGCAGCTGGATATGTGTGTGTGCTAGGGTACTGATGCTACCACATCTTCCTTTTGAGGCAAGCAGGTTGTGGTACCTTCAGATTAAGAGATGTAGATGTGGTTGCCACTGTATCCTTCTCCTTTTGGGGAACTATGGTGTGTAGGTGCTGCAGCCACTTCTACCATGTCCTCCACTTCTTTGGGGAGGAGAGTAGCAATTGCCACAATCATAATATTCTTCTCAAAAGTCAGTGTGTATAGAGCCATTGTACTGTCTATTCTCCTTTATGGGTCTGAAACATGGGTCACCTATCACCACCACTTACGACTCCTCGAACGCTTTCATCAACGCTGTATATGCACAATCCTAAGTATACACTGGACTGACTATGTGATGAATGTTGCTGTCCTTGAGCAAGCAGGGATCACCAGCATTGAGGCCATGATATTGAGAACACAGCTGGCTGGGCAGGGCACATTTCTAGGATGGAGGACCATCGCCTCCCAAAAATAGTACTCTACGGTGAACTCGCCACAGGTCAGCGTAAGAGGGGTGCTCCAAAAAAGCAATATAAGGACTCCCTGAAACAACATCTCAGGCTTGGCCAAATTGATCACCAACAATGGTCCACCATGGCCTTACATCGGGAGGCATAGAGACACACTATCCACAATGCTGCAGCCTTATTTGAGAACTCACACCGAACAAGTCTTGAAAAGAAATGACAACACAGAAAGAATCACAACCCAGAAATATCACCCAAGGAGACCCTCTGCTGTGCTTTCTGCAACCGGATTTGCTTATCTCGGATTGTCCTTTTTAGTCATCAGCGCGCTTGCAGAAAGCACGGGATGATTCCTTCCTGAATCTTCGTTTGCGAAGAAAAGCCAGAGAGAGAGAGAGAGAGAGAATATTCTTCTATAGTATAGGAAGGGATGCTGCCTCAGCCAGCTCTTTGTTTCATGCTCCAGGCAATGAGAAAGCTTAGGTCATTCCTGCAGCTTTTCATCGAAGACAGGGCCTTCTCAGTGATAGCACTGATTTTTGGAATATCCTTCCCAAAGGAGCTTGGATGGCACCAATATTGTTTCAATGCTGGCACTTGATGATTTTTAAAAAAACAAACATCTTCAGGCTTTTTAGATTTACTCAGAATATCGCATTCTGTGGTTGTATTATTCACTTTTATTTATCAATTGCTTTTATACTTCTGATGTCCTAATTGTTTTAACCTTTTGACTGGCAAGCTGTTGATACTGTTTGGGGAACTACTTGAGATGAAGAGTATGAAAGAAAATAAAAATATCAATAAGACTTGTTAAAGTATGCCTCTAGATGTCAGTTGGCTTTGATACATTCTGAACTCTTGAGTCAGCAAGTCTAATTAACATTTAAGATGGGGGGGCACAGTTCAGTAGAAGAGGGGGAATGAATATTAGACACTATTTTTGCACAAAAGAATAGACTCTTCTATTTGTCTCACACCCCATGCTGTATCATCAGGATTCCTGTTGTGAAAGACAACTATACTCTTCAAAGCAAAACAAAACTTTGCTAGTTTTTTTTTTAAATGTTCTAAGGAGATGGGCTTGATTAACAAGATGGCTTTTTTTTTCATTTTGTTGTGATATTTAATACCAACTGTGTTGATGTTAAAGAAGACCTTCAGGAACAAAACAGAATGCCTCTGTAGAGAAGGATGCTTCTCTTTATGTGGGATAGATTGTTTGGCACAAATTGCTAGAAGCTGAAATCAATTTAGACTCATCAGGGAGAAAAAAAGATATTCCTCCAGAACTGTCTTGCCTTTTGAAGGAAGTCCAGAGCTCATTATTGAAACTTCTGCAACTTGTGAGATCATCTGAAGAAATTTCTTCCATATTTCATCCTTGCATTTGGGAATAACCATTAAAAACAAACACACACACCCTAAATTCTCTTTATTGTTCCCCACTCTTTGCTGCACAAGTGATATAGATCTAGAGATACAGTTAACCAGAGTTAGGAGGAACGATACTTTTCATTTGAAATGCTATAAACATTGGAAACACAAATCCAAAATTTTAACAATTTTATTCATTATTAAAATTGACTTTGTCAAGCACAGACTTGGAATAATTACATTTGCCTGAGTTGGTCTTGGTGCAAAATAGAAAAAGTGAAGTCTGTCTATGAATTTTTACTAAGCTGCAGATGCTAAGAGAAAGCCAGCATATGAAAGTGTGATGTAGTTTGTCATGGATATCCTTCCCCTCCCAATATTTTAAACCATGTTGTGAATGTTTGCAACTCTGATTTTAATTTAAGATTTGGATTCTAAAATTAAAATTTACCATCTAAATTAATCTTGTCTGTGTTTTTAATCTCTTCCATAGGATTGATTTTATTATAAAAATCAGAATGAGAAGGAACCCTCTGACCTTTTTTCAAATTAATATTTAATCAAATTTATTTATTTATTTATTTATTTATATTTCATTTTTATGCTGCCTTTCTCCCTAGATAGGACCCAAAGTGGCTTCCATAAAATATATTCCATAAAATATATATCCAAACTGTAAAGGCAAACCAAACTGTAGAATCAAATTCAAAAGTCTGAAAGGATACAGGGAGTAACTGAGCTGTATAATTTAGAAATGACAGCAGAATGTCTAAGGATATTCATTTTAACATTTGAATATTTTAACATTTTAAGCACACCTGCCATACTTCAGAGTTCAACATCAGCTAAAACTATGCACCAGTGTTTGGCATTATACAGGTGACAGACAAGTGAATCCAAATCAGTGGAGACTGTATTTCATTTAATGTCTCCAGCATGCTTCTTATGTTGTGTACTGTATATAAGCAGATAAACTGATCTCAGATTTTTCTGGTTTCTGTTTATGGAATGAAGTGTTGGATAATAATTTACTTCTCAACATAATTACTCATACAACTATAACTTCAGATAATGCATATACTTTTCAGTCTTTTGTTTAATATAGACACATGTTTTCTTCTTTTCAACAGTCATGTAATTAGGAAGGTGAGATGACAACATCTTTCACTTCAAGTGTGTGTGTGTGTGTGTGAAGGTGGAGTTTTGTGTCCTACAAAAATGTTTCTGAAATTGAAATTTGTCCCTCAGACTGAAAGTGCTGCCTCCCTCCCTTGGCCTAGGCTCATATTACTTGGAAAGAAAAAGGAGGATGCCAGCATGTTATGATAAAATATGCACTATACTGAAGGGAACATAATGTGATAATTGAAACAAGATCATCTGAGCTGGTGTCAAACTGAAGAACAAGAGGGCATACACTTGAACTATAGAACATTGTTCATTGAATTGTCTCCCCTGAAAGGCTTATTTTGCACGTTAACCACTTCACAAATAAATCTCCACCATTTTAGAATAGATGGTAATATCTCTCTGGCTTTTCTTCACAAACGAAAATTCAGGAATGAATCATCCCGTGCTTTCTGAAAGCGTGCTGATGACTAAAAAGGCCAATCCGAGATAAACAAGTTCGGTCACAGAAAGCACAGCAGAAGGTCTCCTTGGGTGATGTTTCCAGATTGTGATTCTTTCTGCGTTGTTGTTTCTCTTCAAGACTTGTTTGGCATGAGTTCTAAAATAAGGCTGCAGCACTGTGGATAGTGCGTCTCCATGCCTCCCGATGTGAAGCCAGGGCAGACCATTGTTGGTGATCAATTTTGCCGAGCCTGAGATGTTGTTTCAGGGAGTCCTTGTATCTTTTTTTGGAGCATGATATACTAGGAAAAAATATGTCTTTAGGGAACAATTCCTTCCTTTCAATAGATCTGTTAGTTTTCAAAATTATTTTCAGGAAATCCTGAGGTTTCTAGGCTACCTGTTGAGGGTTCTTCAGCAAATAGATCAGCTCCCTACACCCCCTCCCAACCCCCCCCCCATTTTCATAATCTCTCAGCTACAGATGTAAAAAATACTTGCATATTTTCTTGTCCTTGAAGAGAAAGGGTGGCTTTGGCACTTTGAGATACACTGGTGAAAAACAGTGGCCAACCACTCAGGGTTGTCTTTTGTTTTACATTTTAGGAACTTTTTGTGTGTGTAAGAAACAATATCTTTCTTGGGTGGAAAAACAGTCCCAAAATGTGAAAAATCATTGAACTTCATTCAAAGATTCATATTCTCACCCAATGGGGAAGAAATGTTTAAAATTCTTCATTTGTGCATCCAAGAATGAAAAAGGTTTACATCCCTAAAACTCAGTCCCAAAGGAGCAAGTGGTGGTGATAGGTAATAGCAACACTATAGCCACAAAAGTGGGAACCCTACCAATTCCCAAAATTTAAGATGTTATCACACCAGCCTCATTTTTTTGTCCTAATCGCATTAGAGAAGCAAATGTTCACACATCGCTCTCCAACACGCAACAATCCTGCAAGTGTTCTGCTGTGTCCTTCCACACTAGCTCTGAAACACTGCCTCCCTACTTACTTATTGTGCATGTGTGCCTTTCTTTCTTTTTCTTTCTTTCTTTCTTTCTTTCTTTCTTTCTTTTTCCTTTTTGCTGCTGTTCCATAATTGTGGTGAAACATTTAAAACAAACAAACAAACATTGGTTTATCATAACTATGCAATCACAGCAAAAGAAAAAAAAAGCATGGGAAATCAGCCTGCTTCGGCATAGCAAGGGGGAGGGGGAAAGAGAGAGGGGGGAGGAGGGGAATCACATGGCTGCAGCCATGTTTGCACTGCTATGGAACGGACCTATCACACCAGGAAGAAGACAGACACAGCAGTGATATCAGAAGCCATTGGCATGTTTCTCTCATCAATGAAAAGGTATGCTAGAGAAACGACAACAAACCAAAGCTGTTTATTCAAGAATCTTCCACCACTGGTCTCACCAGTAGAAGCCTTGTCACTAAGTAGCCTTAGATAGGGTGTGGAATGGCTTACATAAAAAGATCTAATTTACATAAGAAATGAAGAGTTACATTTAAAAGACAGTACTCAGTTACTTCAAGAAGGTAAAGTAATGCACTGGTTCCCATACCTACAAATACTGTAAAAGAAAGATTAAAAAAAGATCTAGCAGAAGAAGTTATCTCTCTCTCTCTCTGGCTTTTCTTCACAAACGAAGATTCAGGAAGGACTCATCCCGCGCTTTCTGCAAGTGCGCTGATGACTAAAAAGACCAGTCTGAGATAAACAAGTCTGGTTGCAGAAAGCACAGCAGAAGGTCTCCTTGGGGGATGTTTCTGGGGTATAGATATGACGCAAGATATTGAGCTGATACTGAACAAAGGTGATAGAGGCATATTATCTAGATTATATCAACTGCTATTGGAACTTGAAATGGAAAAAGAAGTGGTGAAAGCATATATGATTAAATGGGCAGTTGATATAGGTGAAAATATTAATATGGAGGATTGGGAACTGACATGGTGTAAAATTGGGAAATATACCAGATCATAACATCTCCAAGAAAATTTGCCCCTCTCCTCTTCTTTTTATTGAGACCTTCGCTAGAGTAAGAGCTGCTTCACAAATAGAATACCTCAATTGGAATCCACCACCATTCTACATTTGTGAGACCATTTGCTTCCTTGAAAACATGGGGTTGAATTTCAGCAGGTTTCAGGGGGATGAATTTTATGAAAGGGGGTTGCTTACATTTAAGGTGAGAGTTTCCCCTTTCCTTTCTTATTACAAGCCCATCCACACATCCCATTCAATACGCACATACACTGTTGCACAGTGTATTCTGTTCCTGAATAGCCAGGAATTCTAGTAAGGTGTTCTAAGCAGCCACGCTGCCACTTTAAACAATGGCAAATCTCCCCCGCCTCCAGATTTACAATGGGATAGGGGAATAGACACCCTAGGCAACATGAGTTCTCATGGCAAGTTCATCCTCCTGAAAATCTTCCACCTCTATAACTCTGCAATGTGAAAGTGTCTTTAGAAATTGACAAATGGGAATTAAAACAAAATATTGCAGTATACAAAGCCCCTGTTGAGAGTGCTACCCACTTAGCCATGACATCTTCAGGGTAGTGAAATCCATTATCTCCTCCTCTGCTTTTCTTTTTTCCCCTACTGCAACAGTCAATCAACCTTTCATGGACTCTGAACACCCTCTGTCCACATTGGTTTTAGTTTCTACCCCTAACTTTTTTTTCTTTTAGCAGGCTGTAATTCTAAAAACCTTGGTGTTTCCCCAAACCTGCTGATACGTCCTTTTTATGTGTAGAAAAGGTGCCATTTTGGCTACTTGAAAAATGAGTTCACTATTAGTGTATGTGATTAACATTTCCAATTATGACATTTTTGAATGTCAAACACTTTTTGAATCAAGAGTAACATTTTCTCCCTTACAATTTTTATAGTGCTTTTAAACCACATGTAATTGAAACAGTTGGCAGATAGAACTCCAGGGATTCGCCCCTCAATATGTCTAAGTTCAGGTTGCTTCTTTCCTAGTGTAAGCTGGCTGAGTCTAAAACAGCTTGCTGCCTGATGCAACCTTGCATGTCCCATAAAAGGTAATGCTCTCCCCATCCCAAGTGGTTTGAAGTTCCAGGGACACTGCTACAGAATTGATTTTCTCTGCTCCCTATCACTCTGCCTCTATGTCCATTACAGCTGATAGCAACTTTTGCCTGTTTCTTGCTTCCTCTCTTTCCCATCTCACTGAGGGTCACCTTGTCCATACTCCATAGAGAGTTATTCTCAACTATCAGAAGACCATCTGCCATCATTATCTGCTATTGACGAAGCATTAACTGACCAACACTCCATCAAACAACAATCTCTGTTAGTGAGTGCTAACAGAAAATGGACCCACCAAAAAGCAAGGAGTTATCAATATGCTTGGCTGAACCCTGAGGTCTGCAAAAGTGTGTGTGTGTGTACCTGGAGGAAAGCCTCTGCACTGCCACATCTGGATATGTGGCTCTGAAGATGTCAAAATTAGCCACAAACAGGGGATTCCAAAATAAGAGGGAACAGACTGTTACTTACTCTCTGGGCTTTTCATCTCCAACAAAGGGAACACAATCTGAATTTGATTATCATTGGTAATTTGGCTATCAAAGTTTACAAAGTGTCTGGAAGCCACACACAGAACAGAGACAGCCCAGATCTGAACAGAAATTGGTCAGTATTCTACATCAGCTACCTAGTTATATACTACATTAAGAATAATTAAGTAACCTCTCCTGGCCCGCCCACACACCCCGAATCTGATAGAAATGTTATTCACCCATGCTCTGAGTGCCAGCAGAATGGACCTCCTTCTCCTTATTCAACTAATAAATAGGTTGAGGGGGTAGTTATGATTGAGACAACCATGTCACAATCATGACTAATTCTTTAGCAATCATGAATACGGAACAGTTATGGATGAGTAAATCTAAGTAAGTGTTCTCTGTTCATGATCACTACATAGGACTTTATCAGATGCAGCAAATATGGTGTCATAAGGATGCCTAATGATCACGAAAGGATGTCCTTTCACAATCATATCTTGTCAAAAAGCATTTTATTTTATCAACAGGCCATGCTGTCAATAGATCTCCCCTGGCTCTTTGTTGCCAGCATTTCCAGCAATTGAAACTTCATGCCATTATGCTCACCTGAATGCACCTTGAATGACAGAACACTTCTGGGTGAGATCATGACAGCCAGGTAGGGGATGCTCTTTTTTGTTTTTTACCTCCCCAGTTTACTTGTAATTTTTTTAGTGTGTTTTTCTGCTTGTGTGAACATTTTCTGTGTTTCTTTTTATTTTATAAATTTCCTTTGTTCGTGTCTTCTCACAAGATTCATGGAGATCACAAGCACAGAAATGAACAGAGCTTCATTCACTCTCCATTAGTGCCTGGGGGCTGCCTTTTACCAGAACTGAAAGTAAGGTCTGGGGGGGGGCAGTTCTTTTGCCAGCATAAAACAGCACAGAATATGCCAGCAAAAGAACAATTTTAGAGGCTTGATTGATAAAGTCCTTAGTCCTGAGTGTGACACTATTGTAATGATCATAACTTTCCCCCCAAACTACATACTCATTAGTTACATGTGGAGAAAGAGGTCCATTTTGCTGGTGATTGGAACACAAGTGAATGATGTTTCCATCAGGTTTGGGGGGAAGGGTCAGAAAAGATTACTTAGTTCAATATACTTAACTAAGTAGCTGATGTAGAATACTGGTTGCTATTTTCTTTCTAATAGGGTCAGAAATTTTACTCCATGTCTTTTCTTGCCTTTGTCCTCACTCCCCTCATGATCCCCTAAGATACCCTGAAACATCAGCTTAAACAAACTTCTCAAACAAGATGCAGACCCATGATTCCAACATTGTCGTTTTTTTCTTCTGGTATATGGTTTTTTGACATCCTTGCCTGCTGAAGCCAATGAGCTTAAAAATTAGTGTAATGCATGTTATATCTTTTGATTGGCCTAATAAAGGAATAACAGCAGCAACAACAACTTATTTCTTACCCACCTCTCCCTATGGATTGAGGCAGACAACAACAAATTAACACATAAACATAACATTGGTTAAAAACACATACCCGTCAAAAACATATATCAATTTAAAACAAGTAAAAACAATCAATACACAATTTAAAATTCACACTTTAAAATGATCTGGATAGGCCTGTGGGAAGAGGCTAGTCTTTAATGCTGCTTTGAATGACAGCATCACCACAATGTGTACTTCGGATTTTGTTTTATTTTGTTGCATGGCCAACATGATTACCCCTGAATGTACTTCCATTTTGAAATATTTTGCTGCAGGACCCATTAGTTCTGATCTCTCAGGAAGCAGTTGGCATTACAAAAAAGAAGCTGTCAGTACCTGTAACACTATCATAAGATCAAATGCTGTTATTCAAGCTGGGAAATACCATTGCAACTGCACATTAAACATGGCAGAATTGATCAAGGATTCTTACCATTTAGCTGAAACACATATCGTCTGTACTTTACAACTTGAAAGGGAAATCTTCTCAGTACATCATGCTTGCTCTTTTGGCTTAATCTTCAGAGGAACAGAAAGATCAGCCTTCTGCAATGAAATCTGATCTATATTTTGTGCTCTATTTCTCATCTAGTTACCAGTTCACAAACAGTAATTTGTGTGAATAACAAGTGCATGTATACTTCCAACACACATACACTTTTATACTTCTTACCTTGTTCATAAGCTGATAGTATGATTTACTATCTCTTCTCTTCTTCTGATTCAGACTGTAGGTGTGGGTGGCTATTAATAGATGGCAGTTTAAGAGAATAGCAAAAGCAACAGTATTGATATTTATATACTGCTTATCAGTTCCAAAGTACACCCTAAGTGCTTTTATAATGTATTAGCTAATTGCCCACAACAAGCTGGGTACACATGCAGAAGAAGACACATACAGAGCAGGGACATAAAGAATAATTTACAAACATTCAAAACTGTAAAAGAAAATGGCTCTTGATGTTGGAAAATCCTGATGAGGTGAATTCTAGACTGATGAGACTCTTCACAGTTCAGGACTTAGGACTTTATCAGACTAACCCATTAATGCATTCTTTTGTCGGCATAAAAAATAATCCCCTACCACCACACATAACTTTGCTTTCCCAGCAAAGGCTTCCCTGGCAACGAAAGAGGAAATGAATGGAGCCCCATTCACTTCCTCCTTTGAAATCCCATGGATTATAGAGAGACTTCATCACATGGGAAATTAAAAACAAAAAACAAAAATAAGACAAAAACTTTTAAAAAGCACAGGAACACACTTTAAAGGTCCCAAGTAACCTGGGCAGGATCATAAAAAGTGTGTCACTTACCTGGCTGTTGTGATCTCATCCAGAAGTGTTTGTGCCAGACTGGCCATTGATGCTGCATTGATGTGAGGCCTAAGGAGCACCTACAGACAGCACAGAAATTCCAAGGCTGAAGGTGTAGCTAAAGACACCACAGAAGGTCCAAGGCTGAAGCCTCATCTCCAGAAAGCACAAAAGGCCCAAGGAGCATCTACAAACAGTGCAGAAGTCCCAAGGAATAGCTTGTAATGCATGATAGGCTATAGAATCTGAGGAGGAGGAGGACATGGCAGGGAACAGTCCTAGGGGCCCTGGCACATGTTTATCTACACATGTGCCAGCAGGGAACCCTGCCAACCTAGAGGCTCGAGCAGAGGAAGAGCCTGGTCCAAGTGGGTTGGCATCAGTCCCAGCAGAGAGTCCTGCCCACTCAGATAAGGATGAAGAAGAGGAGAGAGACTTACCTTCACCATTGTATACCCAGCAGTGAGCACAAAAGCAGGCTCAAAGGAAATCTCGGAGAATTTATGAGAGGAACTTGCTCATTAAGAAACACCTGGCAAAGCCTTAATTGCTTTATATAGGCTGGGAGAGGCAATGGAGGCTTTGTCAGAGATCAACCGATCTACCTGGAGAAAGTTTCCTGCTGCCTTTGGTGCCTGAATCCTTGCTGCTTTGCCGTGTACCTTTACCTTGGACTGTTCCTGATGTCCCTGTTGCCTGATCCTACTGTGAAGAATTACATTGTTAACACACACAGAGAAGGATACAAGACTTTGTGTGTATGTGGGTGTGTTCACATATGCACATACATATAGACAAAGCAGTATTTGAGTCTGTTTCTATTGGCACTTGGAAAACAGGTGCAGAGTTTTAGTAGTATATTGAAATATTAGTAGTATATTTAGTAGTATATTGAAATCAAGGCCAACTGTAACATCAGTGACCTGTGGTTCAAGTGGGGGCTAGGATGCCTTACTTTGTCACTGTGGGGTGAGGTGTTCCCCCAGATCCTCTGTCTGCTGGTGGCTTCAGGGTTGAAGAGGATGCCCTTTCTTATCTGAGGACAGTAATGAGTATATGGACCATCCCACAATGCTCCAGAAATTTAGAATGGTTACTTCCCAGCCCCAGCTACCTAGGACAATGGGCTTAGGATAGGTTTCAGCATCAGAGAGTCAGTGTGGTGTAGTCGTTTAAGCATTGGATTATGATTCTGGAGACCAGGATTTTAATCCTTACTCACCCATGGAACCTCATTGGGGGACCTTGGGCAAGTTGCATTTTCTCAGCCTCAGAAGAAGGAGAAGGCAAAATCACTCTGAATAAATCTTGTGAAGAAAACCAATGATAGGTTCACTTTAGGATTATCATATGTTGGAAATTACTTGAGGGCATACATCATCATCATCATCAACAACAACAAATTCATTGTTAGCTGTGTTGAGTCCCTATATTGGGAGAAATGTGGGACGATGATGGTGGTGGTGGTGCCAGTTGTGATGGTGGTGGTGGTGATGATGGCAGCATCAGAGTGCTGGGACTCCATCAGCTATGTGGAGGTTTTGGGCGCTGACACTGGACCTGTATATAAAAAATGTGGTCCTGAATGCACATTCACTCTGGGATGCACTCAGATTTCATTCCAGTGTTTTATATAGCAAGAGGTAATTGTACTGCATTGCAATTGATATTTCTTCTCCCATCTGAATCAAAGGGTAGCAATCAATTCATTCTTCAAAGTGTTGATATAGAATTGTACAAAACATGTGTAGCTGAACTTGTTCACTGAATTTTATTCCCACATGTTAATATTAAATTGGAAAGCAATAAATATATTTACAAGCTCCTACAAAGGAGAGTCCATCACCTTTCAACGTACTCTGGCAGTAGAATACACTATCTCAGACGTTCCTTCATTGGAGGTTTCTAAACAGACGTTGGATGTTCATCTGTCAGGGATGCTTTAGCCATTGGTTTTAGATGTCTTCTTGAAGAAAACTTGAGAGTTTTAAATGTCTCCTCAAGGAAAAAAATGGATCAATTAGGCTTTTCTAGCTTTCCCCTAACTTTTGCTACTGGATTTCATCTTTTTTAGATATTATATACTCTCTGTGATTTTGAATTAACTGCTTTAAAAAAGCACATGCTATATACCACTAAAATATTGTTTTATGATAGAAAGTTTAGAAATTATGCTAAATAAATTAGACAGAAGCTAGTTCACTCTCCAGAGGAAGCTGAGAGCACTATGTACCACAGATCACACACAGACAGTTTCACATCCACACCACCATCTGTTTTCACATCCTCAGTACATTCCTTTCATCCCAACCCATTTTTTACACAAGGTATTTGACTAGTAAACTAGTTCTTGCTGTAAAAATAGCTAGCTTTTTTTTAAAGGCATTAGTTTTTCAGATTCCCACTGCTTTATGACAAAGACAGATTATGGCCAAAGAACTTTTTTCATTGCTTTCATGAGGTTGGTTCCCCAGCTATAAAATCTGTCATAAAATGAGTGCTTCTGCAAGAGATAAAAATAGAAGTTTTTCATGCCGAGTCTGCAACCTTGTTATGATTTTCCATACTGAAGTGTGTGAAGTGCTTTTTCCCAGTTCTAAATGACATCAAGAGTGAGGACAGGAAATATTGTTCTCTGTATTGAGGTAAAACAATCCCCCTTGAAGAAGAATGCTGTGAAAAGATTTGAAAGAAGTCTTTTTGCGAGAACAGTTGTCACTCTCTACTTAAACCAGGGTAAATGGTTATATGAATATGGTTTCATTAATTGTCATTTTTATTTCACACTGGGAGGGCATTACACAACCAGATTATTACAGTTTGATACTACTGTAACTCTCAAAACTCCATCATATGGTATTCTGGTATTTGTGGTTTGGTGACACAGTTCGAATTCTCTGCTATTAAAAATATGAAGCTAAACAGGTTAAAGCACTTTCAAAACATAATGTTAAAAAAGACAACACACCTCATAAAAACTACATTTTATTGCAATAGATTATTCCAGCATATAATATGACTGGGCATATATGACGAACCCCCAATTTTCAAGTAAAAATCTAGAGTTTGGCATATATTCGCCATATAAGACCCCCCCCCCCAATTTGGCTGTCTGGCTGGCTGGGGGAGCCTTGCCAGCTGATCCTCTTTGTTTCCCAACTCAGGGTTGCCTTGTCCATCCCCCCTTCCCTCCATCTTCATTCTCTTTGGAAGGGAATGAAGATGGAGAGAATGGGCAGCAGCCGTGGCAAATTTGCCTCGGTCGCTGTACGGGTGGCTCGAGGGGGGGCTTTCCAGCCAGCCACCTCCTCCCCAAGGCCATGACTGGGAGCCCGATCATGCCTTCGGGGAGGGTGGAAGGGGGGCTCGAGGGGGGCTTTCCAGCCATCCACCCCCTCCCCGAAGCCACGACTGGGAGCCCGATAGCACCTTCAGGGAGGGGGGAATGGTGGCTCTAGGGGGGGCTTTCCAGCCAACCCCCCCTCTCCAAGGCCATGATCAGAAGCCCGATCGCACCTTCAGGGAGGGTGGAAGGTTGGCTCGAGATATGAAGGCGGAGGGAATGGGCAGTGGCCGTTGCAAACTGCGGGATTCCCCCCTTTCGTCCACCTTCCAGGAAGGAGGAAAGGGGCAAAAATGCCCAGTTTGCCTCATCCGCCACTCCCTCCATCTTCATTCTCTTTCAAAGGGAATGAAGGTGGGGGAACTGGGGGCAGCCGCTGCAAACTGGGTACATTCGCTCCTTTCTTCCACCTTCCAGGAAGGAGGAAGAAAGGGGTGAACATACCCGGTTTGCCTTCGCCGCTGCTTGATTTCCTGTGTGTTCTTTCCCTTCGGGGAATGAACACACAGGAGATTGAGTGGTGGCCACGGCAAACATAACGTTCACCCCCCTCCTCTGTCTTCAGTTGCTCCCCAAAGGGAGAGAAGGCAGAGGAGGGGGCAAATGAATCGGTAAACACTTTGCCTCACCCCCGCCCGATCTCCTGCCTCTTTGCTCCATTTGCAAAGGGAGCGAAGGGGCAGGAGATCAGGCAGCGGGTGAAGCAAAGTGTATCTGGCATATAAGATGACCCCTGGTTTTGGAGGATATTTTTCAGGGCTCAAAGGTCGTCTTATAGGCTGGAATATACGGTAAATAAAAAGATCTTTGCCTACTAACAGAAAGAGACCAGATAAGAGACCCACTGAGCCTCCCTGAGAAAAGAGTTCCACATTCTGGGAACAGCCACTGAGAAGGCTCTGTTCTGGTTCCTCACCAAATCTGCTGTGGTGGTGGTACAATTGAGAACAGCCAAACCTCCTAGAACCTAAAACTTGGGCAGGGTCATATAGGGAGGCAGAGTTTTTTTTAGACATGGACCCAAGCCATAAAGGGCTTTAAAGGCCATAACCATCACTCTGAATTCTGCCCAGAAATGGACTGCTAGCTAGTTTCAACAAGAGAGTTTTATACTCCGTATGACCAGCCCTGGTCAGTAGCCTGAGTACACCATTTTGGATGTTTTCAAACAATTGCAAAGGCAGCCGCACATGTTACAGTAATTTGAAGGGGGTGTAATCAAGGCATGTCTCACTGTAGACCATTCTGACATGGAGGAATGGGCACAGCTGGTATACTAATCTTAACTGTTCAAATGCTCTCCTGACCACCACTGAAACCTGGGCCTCTAGATTCAGGGCTGAGTCCAAGAGTACTTCTAAGCTATGGGCATGAGATATCAGTGGGAGTATAATCCAAATATCTAAATCATAGAGAATCATAGAGTCAGAAGAGACCACAAGGGCCATCCAGTTCTACTTCCTGCCATGCAAGAATACACAATCAAAGCACATCTAACAGATGACCATCTAGCCTCTGTTTAAAAATGTCCAAAGGAGACTCCACCATAGTTTGAGGTAGTGTATTCCACTGTTGAACATCTCTTACCATCAGAAAGTATTTTCTTAATATTTAAGAAATATTAAGAAAGGTTCTCCAGCCTGCAACAGCCTTTCACCCCATTCCACTGGGTCAGGAGCTGTAGTGGGGCCCTGAGGACTTCTTGGCAGTGAGGCAGCAGTGGGAGGGGGTGTGGCAAGGAGTGGCTGGCATCTTAAGCCACTCCCACACCCCTCAGAAACACCAGCCAGCAGCCACAAGGACACGAAGCCTACAATTGGAGTCAGCTGAGGCCGGGAATGGAGTGTTACAAAAGAAGGCGGGATCGCTGTTTGTTAGCTATCCCACCTTCAGTTCACCCGGTTTCCCAGAATGGATTGGAGAGCGTACTAACCATTCCACAGAACTTTACTTTGCTCCTCTGCAATACCAGGTTGGTTAAGAATAAAACTCATATTATTTACGATCTTCTCTTGGATGAGGATGCTGACCTGGCTTGCTTCATGGAAACCTGGCTGGGAGAGGATAGCGCTGTCACGTGGACGCAGGCCCTCCCAGCTGGGTATTCTGTCAGTGAGCAGGTATGGGGAAGTGGGTGAGGGGGGGGCGGAGTGGCTCTGGTTTATAAGAACAATCTGACCTTAACCAGGATACCTGTCCAAAACACAGTCCACTTTGAGTGTATGTACCTTAGCCTGAGGACCAGGGATAGTTTGGGGATTCTGCTAGTATACTGACCACCCCATTGTCTAGCAGACTCTCTAACTGAGCTGACACAGCTGGTCTCGGAGCTGCTGTTGGAGTCACCCAGACTTTTAGTTTTGGGCGACTTCAACATTCCACTCGAGACCAGCTTGCCAAATCTGACTGGTGCGGCTCGGGAGTTCATGGAAACCATGACAAACATGGGTCTATCCCAAATGGTCATCGGGCCCACACATTGTGCGGGTCATACCCTCGATGTGGTCTTTAGTACGGAGCAGGAATATCCTTGGGCGGAGGTTATAAAAACCACTGCATTGTCATGGACGGATCATTTCCTGGTCAAGACTGAACTAAGATTCTCTTCCCGCCCCACCGGGGGTGGTGGACCCATTAAAATGGTCTGCCCTCAAAGGCTAATGGAACCAAGAGGATTCCAGAAAGCCTTGTAGGGTCTAATGCTTGGTAACGCCGGTGACCCTGTCGAAGCTTTGGTTAATACCTGCAACACCGATCTTACCAAGGCTCTCGACACGATCGCTCCCAAGCATCCTTTCCAATCCGCTCCAAACCGTAAGCCATGGTATACAACAGAGCTTGGGAAAATGAGGCGGGTTGGACAACGACTAGAGCGCAACTGGCGGAAAACTTGACTCTTATCAGACAGGACTCGTCATAGGAACTTTCTTTGGTCCTATTGAGAGGCAATACGTGCAGCGCAGAGATCCTTCTTCTCTGCACATATTGCGTCTGCAGAGTCCCATCCAGCAGAGCTGTTTAGGGTGGTAAGGGAGATGACGCAGGTTATTCCTGCGCAGAACCCATTGCTTAACCCAACGACAGCCCGTTGTGATGCGTTTAACAACTTCTTTGCAGAGTGGTCTCGGGAACATCTCGGAGAGACCATATAACTCCAGTATTAAGATCTCTCCACTGGCTGCCTACCAGTTTCTGGCCCCAGTATATGGTGTTGGTTATTACCTTTAAAGCCCTAAATGGCTTGGGTCCAACTTATCTCCAGAACCACCTCCTCCCATACAATCCTCCCCGCGCACTCTGGTCCTCTGGGAGGAATTTGCTTCAGCCACAAAAATCTAGGCTGTCTGCAACCTCCCAGAGGGCCTTTTCAGTAATCGCCCCCAAATTGTGGAATGACCTGCCGAACGAGATCCGTCAGATGACAAGCCTGAGTAGCTTTAAAAAGGCACTAAAGATGGATCTCTTTTGGCAGGCCTTTCCTAATTAGATCCCGGCCTCAGGGGGATCCTGGCCTCTTTTAGTCTGCTGGCTATTTATTGTATTTATTGTTTTTAAAGGTGATTTTAGACAGTTGCTTTTAATTTATATGTGTTTAATATTTTTTTATGGGGGAGGGTGGGGTTGGGGGGTGTTTAGGGATTTTTATATGTATTGTATTTAAATTTTGTAAGCCGCCCCGATTGCTTTAACAGAGGGGCGGGGTATAAATAAATATTATTATTATTATTATTATTATTATGTGGAATCTCTTTACCAACCAATAGATTGAATCCATTGCTCCATGTTGTCATCATTGTCATCATCATCATCATCATCATCATCTTTATTTCTTACCTGTCTCTTCCTATGCATTGAGGCAGAGAACAAAACAGAATAGTACCACTCTATACTGCTTTGCTCAGACCTCACCTGGAATACTGTCTGTGGTCCCAGGCACCACAATTCAAGAAGGATATTGACAAGCTGGAACATGTCCAGAGGAGGGCAACCAAAATAATGAAAAGTCTGGAAACCATGCCCTATGAGGAGTGGCTTAGGGAGCTGGGTATGTTTAGCCAGTGACTAGGACACCAGCAGCTGTAATGGGTGTTGCACGTTATATGTTATTATTTCCCTTGATCACACTAAACAATACTGGGTTTCATCTGACCTTCTTCCATATGAACTTCCCAATCTATAGAGTCTGTGTGAGTCATCTTGTAAATTCCCAACTATATTTGGTCAGGTGATGGAGGTAGCCTTTTGTTGGCCTTCCCCCCCTCCCCAGCTGGGAAATCTGTACTGGGAGCCTCCCTCAACTGGGAGCTTCAAGAAGTGTTCTTTGCTGCCCTCTTCTTGACCTTGCAATTTAAGAAATATTTTCATGTATAGATGCTCCATCATATTGCTCATCTGCCATAATTACATGCATTTCTTCTTCGCTTTTATTCTGTCTGACTTTTCATTGTGGTTTATGATGTTTTTACTGCAGTTGTTTTTAAACTGTTTTATTGCTTATTTTATTGTTGCTTGATACTTTCTGTCTATTGCTTTTTATTGCATTTTATTATTTTTGTAAGCTGCTCTGAATTGCATTAGGAATGGTGGGGTATAAATGTTTTAGAGAAACAAACAAAGAAATAAACAAAGGTTAATCTATTGATGCTGTGACTATTTTTGAAGTTTTGTATGTATAGGCACAGCATTTCAAAATGCCAGCCATGATTGCACTTCTCTAGAGAAATAAGAAGCCATAAAAGTATGTTATTTACCTGACATGTCATCTTGATAGCAAGAGTAAGGTAGCAAGTATGTTTTTTAGTCCAAAAGCTACCATGATTAGGAAGTCACTTAGCTGAATTGAGGCTTTGATTTCATGCACAATTACATTGGAGTAAACCACATGCACTACAGTTAGAGTTACTTCTGTGCAAAATGTACAGAAAAAAGCCGACATGATGTAATGATTTGAGTCCTGGACCACGAGTCCTTTTTCAATATATATATATATATTTATTCAGACACTCAATACAAAAATGAAACTGAACATAATTAACACATACAAAACAAAATAAAGGGAGACAAAAACAATTGCTATCTACAATTCCTCAAATAAAAACACATATAAACATAATAGGTTCCTAGCTATTGCATAAGATATTTATATTATCTTATAATATAAAATGACCTGGATAGACTGGAGAGCTGGGGCAAAGGGAACAAAATGAAATTCAATACAGAGAAATGTTAGGTACTGCACTTAGGGCGAAAAAACAAAATGCATAGATATAGGATGAGGGAGACCTGGCTGAACGAGACTACATGCGAAAGGGATCTAGGAGTCTTAGTAGACCACAAGTTGAACATGAGTCAACAGTGTGATGTGGCAGCTAAAAAGGCCAATGTGATTTTGGGCTGCATCAGTAGAAGTATAGTGTCTAGATCAAGGGAAGTAATAGTGCCACTCTATTCTACCTTGTTCAGGCCTCACCTAGAATACTGTGTCCAGTTCTGGGAACCACAATTCAGAAAGGATATTGACAAATTGGAGCGTGTCCAGAGAAGTGCGACTAAAATGGTGAAAGGTCTGGAAACCATGCCTTTTGAGGAAAGACTTAGGGAGCTGGGTATGCTTAGCCTGGAAAAAAGATGGTTAAGGGGCGATATGAATGCCCTGTTTAAGTATTTGAAGGGGTGTCACATTGAGGATAGAGCAAGCTTGTTTTCTGCTGCTCCAGAGACTAGAACACGGAACAATGGATGCAAGCTCCAGGAACAGAGATTCCACCTCAACATTAGGAGGAACTTTTTGACAGTAAGAGCTGTTCGGCAGTGGAACACACTCCCTCGGAGCATGGTGGGGTTTCCTTCCTTGGAGGTCTTCAAGAAGAGGCTGGATGGCCATCTGTCAGGGATGCTTTTATTGTGTATTCCTGCATGGCAGGGGGTTGGAGTGGATGGCCCTCATGGTCTTTTCCAACTCTACAATTCTATGATTCTATTATCATAATCGTAACCCTTTTAAGCATCCATCAATTCTTCTTGGCTCTTCTGTATGATTTGTCTTTATAACATTTGTAAAGTTTATAGTTTTATAAATTAATTCAATATCTGATAGCTTCCTATTTAGTCTTCTTATTTGGTTTCTTAATCAAATCTGTTTACAGTTGTCATTCCTCACATTTTTATAGTAATCTAGAACTACCTTCCAATTCTTTTTTGAAATTATCTATTGTTTGATTCCTAATCAAACAGGTAATTTTATTCATCACCATATAATCATAAAGCTTAAGTAACTGAAATGTCTGGGATTTCTTTTTCTTTTCATTTTCTAGCAAAAATAGTTCTCACTATTACTGTCATATAAAAGATAATTTTGCCATATTTTTTTTTCCAGAGTATCATCAACCATACCTAACAAAAATATTTTTGGATTTTTCTCAATCTTACATTTCAATATGAGTCCAAGAGCTTATCTACGTGGGCAGTTTACTGCAGCTTATCCCCATTTCAGAACCCTACAGTCCAAATGACTCAGGATATTTACCCTGTTTTTGCCCCGGGCATTCCAAGAAATCCCCAGGGCAGATACGGGAATGGAATGGGGGTAACCTGGGATAGGGCCTGATAAATTGTTTTGAAAAAATGCCCAGTTTACCTAGGGAGAAGCAGATCAGGCCCTGCAGCTCCACAGGTACCCATCCACCACGCCACTCCCCATGGCCACCACCATCTCCTTGGGTCTCCTGGAAGCCAGGAAGGGGTCCCTCAGCATGTGACCAAGGCTGATCACATTCAAGCGGCCTGCTGTCACATATTGCAGAACCCCTGCTTGGCTTCTGCAGAACCCCTGCTAGTCGAGAAAATGGTGGTTGCGGCCAGAGTTTCAGCGACTCGCCGACATCCTGTTAAGATTCCAGTCCATTTTCTCTAGGTAACGGGGGAAACAGGCCAGCTCTGAAGTCAAGATACACCATCAGGAAGATGGTGTATCCTGGCTATTATAGATAAGTCCCAAGAAACCTGAATCCTTGTTTCATCATGAAGGTGTATTGGGTGACCTTGGCCAATAAAAGGAAAAAAAAAACAGAAAATTCAAATGTTGCAAGAGGCTTTACTAAAGAAAGAGAAGGAACATGAAAAAGATCCACTAAATGAGGCAGTAAAAAATGAATTAAAGATGATACAAAATCAAATGAAGATGGAATATATGGAAGAGATAGAAAAAAAGATGAGTTTTGTAAAACAAAGATTTTACAAGGGAGGAAACAAAATTGGAAAATGGCTGGCATATAAATTGAGAAAAGAACAAGAGAAGAAACAGATCTTGAGAATTAAGGAAAATGGAAATATAAGAACAAATCCCGATAAAATAAAAAACTGTTTTCAGAGATATTACACAAATCTGTTCAAGGAGCGTAAAAGGAAGGAAGAAAAGGAAGCCAAAATTAAGGAATATTTGACATCATAAAAACTACAGAAAATACATGATATGGACAGAGAAGAATTAGATAAACAAATAACAATAGGAGAAATTGAGCAATCATTTGAAAAACTAAAAAATGGGAAAACTCCGGGTCCTGATGGATTCCCAGCAATATGTTATAAGACATTTGAAGGAGAATTGAAGAAACCCCTATTAAGGACATTTAACACAATAATAAGAGAAGGGAGAATGCCAACCTCCTGGGAAAACGTGAATATTTAATTAATACCAAAAGAAAATAGAAACCCGGAAGAATTAAGCAACTACAGACCCATTGCGCTTTTAAATACAGATTATAAAATCTTTACGATATTCATGGTGGAACGCTTGAAGAAAATACTAAATGAATGGATTGGAAAAGATCAAACTGGTTTTCTACAAAATAGACATATGAGATACAATATAAGAAAGATAGTAAACTTGATAGAATACTTTGAGAAACATCCGGGAAAGAAATTTGTGCTAATATGTCTAGATGCAGAGAAAGCTTTTGACAGTGTAAACTGGGTCTGTATGATAGAAACTGTGCATGAACTGGGTATAGGACAAAACTTTTTGAATGGAATTAAAGTGATATATAATAAACAGATTGCTCAAATTATAATAAATGGTCAACATACAGATAAAATAAGAATAGAGAAAGGGGTGCGTCAAGGATTCCCTCTCTCCCCATTGCTATTTATCACAGTTCTAGAAGTATTATGTAGGGAAATAAGACAAAAGGATGATATACAGGGAGTCAGAATAAAGAAACATATATATAAAATGTCAGTTTTTGCCGATGACCTGGCTAAAACATTAGAAGATCCATTACAATCGATACAAAATTTACAGAAACTACTAGAAAGATTTGGAGAGATCTCTGGAATAAGGATAAATAGAGAAAAGACTGTAATGTTGACCAAAAATATAGGGAAGAAAGATGAAGAAAAATTAAAAGATATATCAGGCTTTCGAATAGAAAGGAAAATCAAATATTTGGGTATAGTAATTACAAAAAATAACATGGACTTGGCTGAAAATAATTATAAGACAAAATGGAAAGATATTAGGAAAGATTTAGAAAACTGGAAACAGTTGAATTTATCATTAATGGGCAGAGTGGCCGCAGTTAAAATGACAATACTACCAAAAATGCTGTATATCTTCCAAAAGTTACCAATATAAAATAATGATAAGTTATTTAAAGAATGGGATAAAGATCTATCTAGATTCATATGGAATAATAAGAAACCGAGAATAAAATGGAAATTACTGCAAGAGGAAAAGGTTAAAGGTGGCCTAAACCTTCCAAATTTAAAATTATATCATCAATCTTGTGCACTGGTATGGTTAAATGAATGGTTCCTATTAAAAGATGACATGATCATAACCTTGGAGGGAAATGGTCTAAGATATGGGCTGCATGCCTATTTATGGTATCAAAAAGAGGTTATAGATAAAAACTTCAATAATCATATTGTTAGAAAATCTTTTTTGAAAGCATGGAAGGAAATGAAGAACAAGATGTATACAAAGATACCTTTATGGGTTTATCCTCAAGAAGCCTTTAGAAGAACTGAGATGCCACACCTAGAAACATGGTGGACTTATGGAGATTTATTATATGTTCAGAAAGGAAGTATTAGACTGAAAACAAGAGAGGAATTAGAACAGGAACTGATAAAGTGCAATTGGTTTCAATATAAGCAGATCATGGAGAGATATACTATGCACAAAAAGTTGATAGGAACTGAGGAGTTAAAAACGGAATTTGATGAGTTAATCACAGAGGAGAAACCCTTTAAGGTATCAGGAGTATACAAATTGTTGTTAAAGCTAGATTTGGAGTCTGAAGCAGTAAAAGAATTTATGATCAGATGGTCACAGGATGTTAGAGACAATATTCCAATAGAGAGCTGGGAAGTTCTACGGAGGAAAAATATGAAATTAATGATAAACAGCGAACTGAAGGAGAACTGCTATAAAATGCAATATCGTTGGTACATGACCCCCTCAAGGCTAGCAAAAATGTACAAGGCGAAAATAAGTAAATGTTGGAAATGTGAAGCGGCTGGAGGCACTTTTTTTCATATGTGGTGGTCATGCAAAATTGTGAAAAAATTCTGGATAAATATTCATAACTTTATAAGAAGGATAATTAAAATGGACTTCAGATTAAAACCAGAACTGTATCTATTAAATATGTTTGATAGGGATTTCCCGAAGGAATATAAAAGTATGATGCTTTGCATGACCATCACAGGACATATTGTCTTTGCGAGAAATTGGAAATCAAAAGCAATTCCGAATAGTGAGGATTCGATGAGAAAATTATTGGAAGTAGCTCGAATGGAACAGCTCACTTGTTGGATAAAGCACCAGTCAAAAAATGAATTCAGAAAAGAATGGAGTAGCCTAATTGAATATTGGAAAGCTGAAGGGAATAGTATAACAGCAACTTGGTTTATTGATTAAGGAAACTTATTAAACATGTAAATAAAGGGATAAATATGTATCTCTCTGTCAGGGGAATACAGGGAAAATCCTGTATTTAGAAATTAATGGTATAATACAGCTAAATGTAATAAAGATAGAAAGCCAATGTTAGAAATAAATTCAAAATCCAGACAACAGTGTAAAGGAAGTAATTGAATTTTATTGTTGTGAAATACGTTTAAAATAAAATAATAAAAAAAAGAAAAAATGCCCAGTTTACCTAGGGAAAACCAGATCAGGCCCTGCGGCTCCACAGGTACCCATCCACCATGCCACTCCTCATGGCCACCACCATCTCCTTGGGTCTCCTGGAAGCCAGGAAGGGGTCCCTCATCATGTGACCGAGGCTGATCACATGCAAGCGGCCTGCTGTCACATATTGCAGAACCCCTGCTTGGCTTCTGCTTTAGTGGAGAAAATGGTGGTTGCGGCCAGAGCTTCAGCGACTGGCCGACATCCTGTTAGGATTCCAGTCCATTTTCTCTAGGTAACAGGGGGGAAACAGGCCAGCTCTGAAGTCAAGATACACCAGCAGGAAGATGGTGTATCCTGGCTAATATAGATAAGTCCCAAGAAACCTGAATCCTTGTTTCATCATGAAAGTGTATTGGGTGACCTTGGCCAAGCCCCATTTCCTTTGTAAGCTGGAGTAAACTTGAAGGCACAGGACAACAACACAGTAGCATGCACAAAAGCAGGCTGTACAGTCCCTAAAATTTACTTTTGGTCCATTTGTTAGTTTGTTCTTTTAGATCTATTTAAATGTGCACTTTTGAGCAAAGTTGCTGCTTCTTCACAGTTGCTCCTATGCTTCTAAAAGTGTATAAGAAGACTTTCCCCAGTGCTCAACATATAGAGGTTCTAGAAGTAGCTTGCTCCCATAACCCTTTGAGTCACTTTTTTTTTAAAAAAACTATTGTATTTAGAAATATGCTGGGGATATCACTTGAATAAAACTGTAGTGGGAGCTTCTGAAATTCATTAAAGACCCTTCACTTTTCCTCCCCTAATCCAAACTTCATTTCTGCCTGTGTGGGCTGAAGTCATGTCAATGTTAGCAGCCACATGTTTGATACCCAGCCCCTCTGATGTCATTTAGGCCTGTCAAGCAACCTATTAATGAGCTGCAACAAGCGCACCAGTCAGTGCTGCTCCCAAAAATGTTATAAAAATAGAACACAGGGTTACTTGAATCACAATTGTTTGTATGCTGTATCTGCAGAAGCTGACCCAGTAAAGTAAATTGCAAAGAGTTACCTACCAATTTTTGAATTGATCTTTTTGGGAGGTGTGGATAAAATTGGTACCTGAGAAATTCACAGTCAGTAGAGCAACGTTGCAAAGAGAAACCCTTGTATTGGATTTTTTTTAAAAAAATCAGAGCAGAAACTATACAAATTTAAAGATGTAATAGGCTTTGCTGCCAGACTTTCCAAAAGCTTAAAGCATCAAGGCCTTGTATGTGTTGAGCAACAAAATGTTATCAACACAGAGTTAAGGCAGTAATATCCGATTTAAATTCTAGAAGGCTAATCTTGCTATGAATACCTAGGCACACAATCTTAACATCATTCCCTGATGGGAAGTATAAAAACATAATCAAGAGTATAGAAAAACATAAAAATTATTCTATAACATATTTATGTTTTGTATCAACTTTAGACACAGTATGCTATTTTAGTTCTGTAGTGCCCTCACGGAAGGCTACTCATTCTTACCCAACAGTTAGAAGAAGCAGATATCACCATTACTGCTGCTATAACCTCTTAGGATTTATTTTGTGCCAGCAATAGTATGATGTATGTGGTGTGCAGAACACAGTAGAGACTCAGTACTGATTCACACATGATTTCTCTGTAGTTAGTTGGCTGTACATTAAAGCCCTTTTCAAGATGTTTTGGATGTAACTATTTTAATCTGTTGCAGCAAAAACAGCAGAGTTCTTTGGCAGATTAATCCTCATACACTAGAATAAAAAAACTTGGGTTATGTGGACTAGCTGTTTCTTTTTCCCCGAATCACAATGAAAATTTGAATGTGTACACAGGAAGATACCATAAAGCAACCAGCAATTAGTGTGTATATGCATGAAAAGCTTGAATTCTCTAACATGTATGCCAAGTAGATGAAATCTGGGGACAGAGGCTAGAAAGAAGAATGCTGATAGACATTCAGCATTCTTCTTGAGGAGAACTGTGTAACGCTAGCAGTTGCCATGGTCATGCAGCAGTGCTGAGGAAAAGCAGACAAAGACATCTGTGTGCTATTGGGATAAGAAGGCTGCTGGCTCTGAGCAGTCTATTTCTCTAATACCTCAGAGAATATGGTCCCATCTACACGAGGGATAAAAAAAAACATACATGGGGTTAAAAGTCCTAAAAGGCAGGTGTTTGCAAGCATACAAACTGTCTACGCAATTTTTAGACCCCCTACAATCTGCATGACCCCCTGGCCCAGCTGACAAATGTGCAGAGGCAGCTTGTGTTTGCTGCTACCTCCCCCTCTTCTTCTTTGGCCATTTCAAAGAAGCCTCATATTTTTTTTTCCTTTATTTTTTCTGGATGGTGTCCCCTTCAGCCCAGTCACCTGCTTCAGCTGGCTCTCCCAAGGGTTCCTCATCCCTCCTTCCAGGCTCCAGTCCCCTCCCGGTCCCACCGCCACCACTGTTGTCCTCTGCCCCCTGGCAGTCCTTTTAAAACACACACACATACACACAGATACACAAACACACTTTCTCCTAGGAGGGAGGAGGAGGAGGAGGACAGTGGTGGTGGGGTGGGAAGGGGGCTGGAGACAGGGATGGGGTCATCCTCTGGAGGGAGGTGGCATGGCAGTCCTTTAAAAACACACACACACACGTGTGCACACTCACTCCCTTCTGGAAGGGAAGGAGGAGGAGTACAGCAGCAGTGGGGCAGGGAGGGAGCTGGAGCCAGGGCCTGGTTCATTGTCCGGAGGAAGGTGGCATGGCCCAGCTTGGCCTGGTTGAAGGAGGAGGAAGAAGGACAGTGGCGGCTGTGATGGGGCTCTTGCAAACATTTAAAAAAACATGGTGGCCACCACTAATTCCCCTTTTTGCTAGCCCTGCCCCCTGTGGTGGATCGGCCTATCAAAAGGCTGCCTGTTCATATCTGTGTGACTGTGGTGTACACATGGGTTGCACATTTGAATAGCATGCAGATTTATCCTGAAACCCCCCCGGATGAGTCACTCACGGACTTTAGGATGGGTTTTGCCACCCCTACCCCTCTGAATGAATTGTGTGTGTGTGTGAATGGCTGTGTGTACAGATCGCTGATCTTTCATACACCGTTCATATTTTATTTTACTTTTTGCTGGATAGACTGGACCTTAGTTTGCTCAGAATCAGCAGCCGCCTCCTCCTGATAACACACCAACAAATTTGTCCTCCTGCCCTTGCCAATTTTCCATATTTGTCTTCTGGCACAGGCAATTTTCTAGGCCAGACTAACACTTTGGCTCTGAGGATTCATCTTTCTTCTCCTGTTGCTACTTCACTGCCACCATCTTCATTCTAACCATAGTTTAGTAATGTGTAAGTGCATTTTAAATCTATCACTAAATGAATTCTGCAGGAAAACAATGCTTCTGGTGGGTTATACTGTTCCATTGTAGTCCATGTGAGTTAAAGACTCATGTTTATTATACCACAGGCTTTTAGAAATTATTATCCACATCATCAGAAATATGGAATGTTGTTCAGAATTTCTAGTGTATATTTGTAATGCATGGTTGTGGACATCAAGGAATTATAGACAGTGAGATTAAAGGATAATTTCAGAATTTAATTTTACTCCAATATCTCAGTTGACAATCTTATTCTGAACATGCATACCATATATACCTTGAATTATGGATAACACTCCATTCATATCGTAATACATTTTTTAGTTCTCTAGGTTCCACAGGACTGACTCTCTGTTTACACCTCCGCATAATGTTTGTACTTCATTAAGTTAATATGCATGGGAAGGGAGTGACGTGAACTAGCCCACTGGTCTGAAAACTACACATGAGGAGGGCTGTTTCTGGCCAAGATCCTACATTACATCAGCATAGCATAAATATCTTCCAGCAGAGTTACACTTCATGACCCCTATACTGAATAGAATTGTCACACTGAAAGAGAATTGTTACTCAATGGTAAATAATCAGGACCTTGGACAGCAAATCTGGAAACCAGTTTTAACTTTCCACTCTTTTTACTTAGATCAGTTTCTACAAAGCCTTGTGGATTTGGGCCTAAAAGGTTTTCTTTAGTGAATCACTGCACAGCTATATTTCTCTTTGTACCTCCATTCCACCCATCCTTGGCACTGCCTGACTTAGTGAATAGACAACAAGAATTAGTTCTACTGACCTTAGCTGGGAAATGAATCCTATGTTTCAATGTTGTTGATATTGCTGTATGATTGATTGATTGATATAACTTGCTTGCTTGTCAGTTATGAGAAGGTAGAAACTTTATTTTGCATAAGCATTGTTAATCAACATGAGATCATGCTAAACCAGTTATAAAAGTGCTGCTTCAATCAATAAAGTTGTTCCTCTTGTTCATGACAAGTGCTGGTGTGGTCGTTCTTCTCTTGAGTAGGGGTACACCTTTGATAAAGGGTGATTTGAGTTTCAGGTCCACCCAATGAAACCAAACCTGGTATCCCCAGTCCCCATGCACCTCAATAATTGGTGATATTTAATAATTTGGCCTCAATGTGACCTTTCATGAAAGCTGCAGTAGAGGGACCTCTGAAATAGTCCCCAAAAGACACTCTGGCTGGAAAAGGTCTAGTCATGCATCACTTTAAGGAGAAGCCATGGAACAATCCACATTTTAAGACAACAAAGATCAAGCCAGACCTAAGGAAATATTCTCCAAGCACACCTGTTGGCAGACAAAAATCCCATCAGCTGTAGTTGGAACATCGTTTGTCTGTAAGCAACAGGTTTCCTGATTCCCATACCTAGCAATGAAAAAAGGTAATCACTGCTTTCAATTCAAAATGACCACCCTTCGGAAAGTACTTGACATCTCCAGAGATCCATTGTTCAATCATGAAACTCTCCTGAAACGTATTGTTCTCACTCAAAATCCGATCACCTCAGGGCACATTTTTGGGTATAAATAATAGCCCAAAACCATACCTCTGCATGCATAGATCATTTTCCTGGGGGCACTCTGCCCCTCTGTGTAGCCATTCCTAACTCCTCCATCCATTCTGCCAGTCTGTTCTGAGACTTAAGACTATAGGACAGGCCGTATCACCCACAACAGCCTCCTTCTATTCTCTATCCAAATATATCCTACTTTCTTTCATTAATCTTGTGTGAATGCTTCTTGCATGACTCTCTGTGTGATTGGTGTTATTTGTGAACTCTTTAATAAAAATCATTAATTTTACATTTGTGTGTTCTGTTCAGGTTAGCACAGGTATACATAGGTTCAAAATCCCCTTGTTGCCCCCTATCACATTGCCAAGTCGAGTTGCTGCTAATTTCCCCAAAATATTAATAACTTGATCTTGTGTGGGATTTCCATGTCACTAGCAATTTGGGTAACACCACAGTGCTGCATTCCAAAAGCAGGAACCTGACTGGAGTCTGGTATTCTAGAACTCACCCAACAGCACAACTTATGTGGATCAGTGCAATTTTAATGTGCAAAGGCAATGCATAGAGGAATTATGCATTTACACACTGTTCAGTGTACCATAATGTGCCACTGCATACACAATGGTCCTAAATACACAACTCCACTTACACCATTATCAGTTGGACATGACCATAACACATTGCCCCTCCCAAAAGCCCACTCCCCATATAGAAAGCAATTCACAGCTGCATATGGCACTAACAGAACTCCCCCAATATGTTTCTGAATAATGTGATGTAATGCAGATTCAGTGGTATTTCCTGCCTTCCACTAAGAACAGGTCCATTCACTTAGGAAGTAATTTCAATGTTTAGCAGCAGCTTTTTTTTCTTCTTCTTCTAACCAAAACTGAGGATTTGAGGCTCTAACCAACACTGCCCATGCTATAAGGGGATCTTCTTTGCATGCTTCTTCAGATATAGAATGTGAAAATGTTGCTTTTGGGGACCACAGTTCCCAGAATATTCTGTCCTGCATTGCTCCTGGCCATGCCAGCTGGGTGATTGTGGAAATGATAGTCCAAAATGTTAACTTTTCAAAATTATGCTCTGGGAAGAAGGAGACTTTGACTATTAACTTTTCATCCACCCCAGTACTTTTCATGCACTTTAACAGATTTGAAACACAATTAGAAATAGCCCTTTTAAAAATATAGTTGTACTGTCTTTCTAGACCTTATAATTACTATGTATTGGTCAGCAGCTGAGCTTGCCACTGTGCCATTGCTTTGGTGATTGGCAGCCAACACAAAAGGGGCTTTGATAATTGGTATCCAGTTCTATGAAATGATTATACTGAAAGGCACCATGTCTGAATTAAACTAAGGTGGTATAAACATTTTGCCTATAGTTTTATATCAATAAGGTGGCTGTTGTTGGTTTGAAGACTTTGGAGACATTCTATATAAATGGTGTGGAAGTTGCAGTTTTAAAGCAGTCATGTCCATAGGTGAAATATGCCAGTTCCAGTTGTCAAAACAGCTAACACATTCTCTTCATGTACATTTCAAATGTCACATCAGAAACTTAATACAAAAGAACTCAACCCACCTTTACTTTCCCTCCAACTGCTTCCTTTAGACAGTCACATTCACATTGCTACGCTGAGGCAGTGCAAGCTGATTGGCAGGAGAAGCACAGGGGTGGGGCTTGTAAAGAGGGAAAGCACCTGCTGCTGTCATGTTGGATTTTTGGGTAATTGAGAGATCAGTAAAGCAATAAAATAGCAATCTTTCTCTCCCTTTTATCTCTTTTTTTCTTTCATCAATGTGAAATATTGCTTGTGTACACCACTGGAATTATTAAAAAAAAAAACAGCAGCAGCAGATTTAAAAGTGCAAGTAATTCACTCATGGCCGCCATCGTGGCTAGGGCACATGCAAAGTTTATGGGGGCCCTTAATCCTTAAAACAGCTTGCAGCTGCTGCGAATTGCTACTACTACAGAACAATCCATCCCCCCCCATATAGATGGGACCCAAGAATCACATTATAGACACTGAGTGCTTCACTCGTAAAAATATAGGTTTGAATCCTTGTGTGTTCATTCATTTTAGTGTTGCATTTTTGCCATCACTTCTTTTCTGTAAGGCTAATCATCTTTAATACTTCTATGGCAGGCAGGTACAACTTGGTCCTCTTTGTGTTGACATTAATTTTATGGATTTAGTTTGGCCAGGACAGATGAGGAGAATTTTGTTTCAATTTGTTACTGAAGAATTCCTTAAAGTTTATAAATGTTTTCATATTCAGGATGGAAAGCTCATAAAAATGTGAATGTTAGAGAAAGCAAAACTGACAGATTTCCCTGTCGCTACCTGTGATCCATCAAGCCTAATACAACTCATTATCAGACCATCAAAAACTCAATAAATCTTCCTGTATTGCAGCTGGCCTAGGGTTACAAAACCTAAAGTTCAGGTGCTGAGAAGAATCTTATTGCTCCATTTACTTGTGTATACTGATGCAGGTAGTGGTGGCGGGAAGAAAAACGCAATGGATGAAATGACTAGGCAAGAAATAAAGCAGTGGAGAAAGAAGCTGCTAAGGGTTTCTCTACATAGGCTGAATATGCTGGCTGCCCGCCATCATATTCTCCATGCAGATCTGGCCTGTTGCTCCCCCATTACCTTCATGGAATGGGATGGAGTCCAGATTGGAACTTCAGCCAGCGTCTGCAGCTGCCACCCATTTCCCTCTCTCTGAAGCCAGGAAGCTGGCCTCCAGTATGTGAGCAAGGCACCCTGCATATGACCATCCTTGGTCACATGCTGCAGGATTCCTTCCTGGCTATGGAGGTGTGTGGCAGACAGCATCTGCAGCAATGGGCCAGTGTGATGGAATGGGTTCCTGCAGTCACATGGGGCCTGATCTTTTTTTTTTTTTTTTTTTTTTTGCCAGCTGGAGCAGATTTTGCCAGATATTTTTTTAAAATGGTGTAATGGGTCTTGCCCTGTCTTCCCCCCATCTTTGCCCCTTGGGTCATGAGAACTGCCCTGGGGCAAAATGGGCAAAAGCCCTGTGTCATCTGGACTGCCGGGCTCTAAGACGGGGGCAAAATGGTAAATTTCCCATCTGGACATATCCTTAGAGCCATCACATTTTGCCTGCTTTCCCTTTCTACTGCTTTATGAGAAAAGTAAAACCACTAGTATAGTGCACCAATGAGATTCTGGCCTGTGTCTCTTGGTTATCAAACTAGGGATGTTATCTTGAACTATTTTATCTCCACATGCTGGGACCAATACTTATAGTAGTTGTATCCCAACTGTGGAAGAGAAGGAACATTCCTCTATAATATTCTCCTTATATTCATGTCCTGAAGTGTTGTGGAAGAATGATTCTGCAGTGAAAAATATGGACTTTTTTGTGTGCAACCCTCCCCCCTCCCCCTGTTTCCTGTGTAGAAAACAGGAAAATGTGTTTTCTGCACAGGAAACCCATTGCTTACATAGAAAAGGGGTGAGGGGATTGCACAAAAAGCCATATGGTTCCGCGTACTGAAAAATTGCTCCACAACATGTCAGGGTGTTCACATAACAGAATTTTCACTGGGCTGTTATTTGTATCAATTGTTAGGAAACCCATGGGAATGAATAATAATAAATCTTTTCTTCATCTGTAGTCCAAATGTTATGCAGGTCTGGTTTAAATATAAGACTAGAAGAAACTCTGCTTTCCCCACTATAGAGTTAGGAGGAAAAGAATGTCAAAGGCATGTTGGCAATGACAAAGTTAGATGCTCATAATGACTATTGATGCCAGATCTGCATGGAGATTGGAAGCATTAGATTGCAGATTATAAGAATTAGTTTAGGTGGCAATTCCATTTGATTCAGTTTGGAAGTTGATAAACATAATAGTAAGCCTGGTAGTGCACGAGGACATTGAGCAGGAGCATGTATTTGATGTGCCCTGAGTGACATTCATCCATTCTCTTTCTTTCTCAATTATAGATTAATTGACACTAACACAAATGTTCTCAGCAGAATACAAAATATTGCTGAGTGCACAAAGGCATTCACAATTGCCTTTCAGAACATAATGCCTTTGTGTAGAAAATGCTGTTTTAATGTAGCATAAAAATGCAATTTTAATCTTTAAGCAGGTGTGACTGTAATGGGAAGAAAAGGGTAGTTACTTTTTCCCATTTAACTGTCAACACATTCAACTATTATTTTGTTCTGTTCTAGACATTATTTTCCTCATAAAATTAGATTAATTCATGTGACTTCAATGAATGCAGAGTGGACTGCTTTTGGGCAGGGGGAAGAGGCAGGAATTGGTAATACTGTCAAATTTTGCCTGGGGAGGATATTGTCCACCCTGCAGTTGTTTTATTCTTGCAGTGAAATGCTTGCTGTGCCAGGGAAAAATGGTTAAGTGGATGGAGAACAGACCTCTTGGACCTTGAAAATTATGCATTCTGTTGGAAGAAGAAAGTTTATTCTAGGTTTTGGTATTTGTTAAAATCAGTGCTGTATTCCATCCTGCTTCTCCTCTTGGGGATTTGATACCTAACTGCCTTGAAAGAGTATGGCCTAGTAATTAGAATATTGGCTGTTGTTTACTAGAGAGACCTGTCTTTGAATTCCTAGTCAGTCAAGAAGACCACCATGATAGAGACTGCATGCATGCAGCAGCTAGCTACTATGATTAAATAACATTGACACTGAAAGGTAACTCCCCTAACTCACCTCAGAACCCTGGGAGACCTGGATGACAAGGAATTAATAATCTACACTGGGGCCATGTTGTCATACCAGAAATAAACAGAAGAGTTAGTTAGCTAAATCCTCCACCCGTATCCAGACCATAACCAAGATGGGGGGGGGATCCAAAAATGTAAGTTCAGCCATAATGCCAGGCTCCACCCAATCACTAGGCCATGTATGGGCACACTATCACCCCATGGAATGAACTCTGAAACTTACTGACCATGCAACATCTGACAATACCAGTAAGGCATCCTGAAGTTTCAGCTCCACACATGAAAAGGGTGTCCCATTGAAAGTACTAAGAAATTCCAGCCATACTTCCAGGTGTGATACTAATCCTGTGATGCAACTTCCTAACTCCACCGATAGTGTCACAGAGATGCCTGAGGAAATTTTATTTATTTATTTAGAGGAATTATAACCCACTGTTCAGCCACAAATGCTCTCAGAGCGGCTTACAAATTGTTAATTTAACAGTTCCCTGCTCTCCAGCTTCCAATCTAAATAAAATCCTGGCACATAAGGAAAAGGGAATGGCAGTAAGGGAAGGGATTAGATCTAGCAGATACTGCTGGTTCTTCTCTCCCTCCAAGGGCAGGGCAGTGGCAGAAGCACTTTCCTTCATACCCTGCAATTTCTCCCTGGACAACCTACATAACTAATTAACAGAATCAACACCTTCGAATACCAACTGGTGAGTAAGACCTTCAGTTTTTTCCTGAGCCAGGAGAACTCCCAGCTCCTGTGCCAGGGAACAAAACCCAGCCAAAAGGGAAGCACATTGACCAGTCCCATATTGACCGGGGGAGGGACACATTCAAATAATGTCTTGTCCCTCTTTGTCCTGTTCTCAGCTTAATTGCCCATTTGAGGAAAGTACAGTGGGCCCTCTGTATCCATGGATTCTGCATCCAACGATTCAACTATCCACAGCTTGAAAGTATTTTTTTTAAAAAAATTCCCCCAAAGCAAACTGTGATTTTGCCATTTTATGTAAGAGACACAATTTTACTACACCATTGTATATAATGGAACTTGAGTATCCACAGTTTTAATATTCACAGGGGTCATGGTACCAAACCCCAGCAGATAACAAGGGCCCCAGCATATATAAAAAAGCCAGGAAACCAATTTGCCCAGGTCCTATCTACGTTGCATTTCTTTAGCTTCTCCTTTTCCTTGTCATCCATCTCCCCCCTGTCCTTCTTCTCCAACACATGATAATGTAGGGGGAAAACATCCACAAATTCATTCTGCAGTATCTTCTCCCCTATGGATTGCAGGAGATGATCACCCAAAGAGACAATCTGCTCCACATAAGGTATGGCTGCATTATAAGCATCACTGGATGGATTCCCCAGTCCTCACCCTGACCTGCTTGTGTTGCTCCACTAGGATAATTGGACCAGCGAGCCCATTGAGGCTGAACCCAAGTCCAGGTGGGTTGTCTGATTGGCCTGGTTCTGGCCCCTCCTGAACTACTGCTGGCACCCTGCATACTAGGATGGCTGCCATCCTAGTCCAAGGACCCCAGAGCCAACTATATTCTCCTGAGATCCCACTAGTCATGGCTTATGCCTCATCCAAAGTCACTTCTGCTGCCGACGTCTCTGCTGATCCATCAAGGTCACTTGATGAAGCTGCATACATTACATCATCACCATCTAAAGCTATAGCAGGTCCTCTTGGCTCCTCTTGGCACCACCATATCACTAGGGGCATTAAGATGAACCAATATTTGGTCAGAGAGACTCACCTTGTTAGATATCCTAGATACCTTTTTGGGAGGTGGAGGTGACTGCTTTGGAGTAGTGTTGGCCTTCTCTAAGGCCACCAGCCTGGCCATGATGGCCACCAAAGTACCCCACTCCTATTCATCCTTTGATGAGAATGTTACTTTCAGAAGAAGACAATTCAATGCTTACCAATTAGCTGGGCTGTTCCCTTTAGATTCTCCTCCCCACCTTTCTTGGGCCCTATAACCAAACTGACCCCATGACAATGGACCTAGTCTAATAGTCAAACCAAACAGGAACTGACCACTGGCTTTAGGTTGAGGAGCCCGACTGGGCCCTAGCATGTGTTTAGCCACTGCCAACAGCCTAAGTAAGACCCCCTCCGTAGCTAACCAACCCAAACCAGGCCTACTTGGGCATAAAAGCCCAAGTGTGGCCAAAATGTGGCATAAGCCTATTGGGACTTGCAACAGCCAACCCTGGCAAAACTAGAGCCTGAATCCCAACTAAAGTTTACAGAGGACTAAACGTCCAGTTCAATCCTATGCAGGCTGATAGCAATAGCAATAGCACTTGCATTTCTATACTGCTTTATAGCACTAAGCACTCTCTAAGTGGTTTACAATGTGTTAGCTAATTGTCCTCAACAAGCTGGATACTCATAGGTCTGAATGGGTTCTAAACAGTTGATAATGAGGGGCCTAAAGGCCTTAGAGGCTTGCTGGTGTAGGACAATCAAACAAAGCCTGTGGGCCAAAGTGGGGCCTGGGTTTCCAACAAGGGGCCTACAGGACCAAGCAAGGCCTACAGTCCTGACACAAGGACCAGAAGGCCAGCTGGCCCAGACAAATGGATAGACAATAGAAGCCTAACCAAGACCTAAAGGACAAGGGGGGAAGCTATGGACCTAAGCAAGGCCTAAACGCCTACTCAAGGCCTACAGGTCTTATGGAATCCTAAAGGCTGAGTGAAAAGGACTACAATAATTGACACCCAATTAAGGCCTATTGGCTTAATCAGGACCAGGACAGTAAAATCCTCCTTGGGCCTATCTCCCCAACTACCCCTGATCTGCATAACCTAACTGGAGACTATGCCACTGCCAAAAACTGAAACCACCACCACCCCAATTCCTGGACCAGGAGACCATAGGTAGCCCAATCACACCACTGCAAAGCTGATCCTCTGATCCACTGATCCTCATCATGACATGACCAGGCTAGCCCCAGGCCCCAGATCACCACCAAACTATACTGCTGCCTTAAAACTGTCAGGAGCTAGAGACTGAACTCCATTATAAAATGGCCAAACAACTGTAGAACCATGGTGCATGAACTACCAAGTCATGCCTAGTCAGGCCACTAGAGGGCAATGTCCTGTAGATATATATATATGAGAGCTGAGAACCGAACACACTTCCTCTTTCTTCCTGTGAATGCTAAGGCCTGCTGGAGCAGTTTCTCCTTGTATTGTAAATATTTGTATATGCTGCAACAGTTTGAGTTTGAAGATCAAAGTGCCTCCTGCTTACTTGGACATCAAACACTCTGTGTGTGAGTATTCTTGGGAATGGGTTGCTACTGAGTCTACTGAGACAGGGTGTTTTTGTTTGTTTGTTTGTTTGTTTTTTGCTTCTGCTGGGAATTGTGTGTCCTATCATTCCCTGACAGTGGTTATGGGCCCAGCTGACATGATAAGTGTCAAACAATGTGCCCCTACATGATAAGTGTGTTTATTACTATCACAGGCTACCACAGGCTAATGGGCCATGCTAGTTACAAAGGGTTAAAGGAGCTAGCAAAAGTGTGCCCTGGTTTAATGAAACACTGCCCAAGGTTCTTAGAATATGCAGTGTGCAGGAAAGTGAAGGTGAAAGCTTTCCCTATTGCCAAAAAGACCCAATGTGTCACCAACAGACCCTTTGAAGTTGTCCACGCTGATTTAGCAGGCCCCTATAATTCCCCTGAAGGGGGTAACCACTATTTATTTGTGATAGCAGACAGGCACACTAGGTACACCTACGTATACTTACTGAAGGAGAAAAATCAGACTGCAGACAGGGTCCATGAGTTGGTGAACATGGAAGAACGCAAATTTCCTTCTCATAAGGTTTCTAGTCTAGTGACAGATAGAGGAGGGGAATTCTTATCTAACAGTCTGCAGATCTGGATGCGTAGGAGGGGCATTAGACACAAGACCACAAACCAAGCATCTCCAGGGGAGGATGGGCTTGCAGAAAGGAAAATTGGGATGTTGAATTGCATGATGGAGTGCATGATGGAAGATGCACAAGCCACAGCTGGGCTGTGCGAGTAGGCAGTGAAGACTGCTGCTTACCATTTAAATAGACTGTGGATGTCTAGTGTTAACCAGACCCCATATTGTCTATTGTTTGGTAGAGCACCAAACCTCAAGCACCTGAGAGTTTTTGGACAATATGCATGTGGACTGATTCACCTGAGCCTAAGGAAGCCTGAGCAGCCTAAAACCAGGAGGCTGCATTCCTTGGATATGAGGGTAATAAGTACGTGTTTTCTCCATCCTGGAAAGGTGGTATTCTCCAGGAGTGCAAACTTTAAAATGCACTCAGGGTGGGACAGATTGCATTGCAATCAGGAGGTGTTTGTTCCCTTGGGGAGGGATGTGTCAACAACTCCCAAAAGTCCCACAAATGGAGGGGTGGTAAGGCCTGATGATGAAGGAGAGCCAGAGGAAGAAAAGCCTGACACTTCATGTGCCACTCCAACACACACATCATGACAAACAAGCATTCAGCTTGACAAAAGGTGAGATAGCAGCAGCAGTGCAAGTGAGGATGAGTCAGACAGAACTAGGGTGCTCATCCCAGAAGGTCGACGAGGGTCAGAAAGGCTCCTGACAGATTTGTTGTTCAGGAAGCCAGGCTATGCAATGTCATGGCAGAGGAGCCTGCAAGTTTTCAGGATCTCCTAAAACTTCCCCAGGAAGAGCAGGAGAAGTGGAACTCAGCCATGGACTCTGAGTTTGAGTCACTAGTTGAGAGGAAAGTGTTCCAGGTAGTTGAGAGTCCCAAAGACCAAAATGTTGTTGGTTGCAGGTGGGTGTACAAGCTGAAGGACATGCCTGATGGGACACAAAAATGTAAGGCACACTTAGTTGTGAAAGGGTTTTCTCAGGAGTGCTACACCAATTTTGACAAAACCTTTTTGCCCACAGCAAAACCAAAAAGTCTTAGGTTAGTGTTAACTGTAGCAGCGAAGAGGCAGATGGTTGTGCAACACTTTGACTTTGAAACAGCATACCTGAATGCTGATCTTGAAGAGACAGTGTTCATGGAACAGGCCCCAGGGTATGACAGTGCAGGTGAGAGCAAGATGTACTTGTTGCACAAAGCACTCTACGGCTTGAAACAAAGCACATGTTGCTGGAACAAGTGCATACACCAAGTTTTGGTATCATTAGGTTACACAAGGAGTGTCGCAGATGCCTGTGTGTACACCAAAGGGGCAAGTGATAGTGCTGTCATGCCAGTTATCTATGTGGACAACCTTTGTGTGGCAGCAAAGAGTGGCAGTGATGTCAAGAAAGTTCAGGTGGAGTTAGAAAACCGGTTCAAGTTGAAGGTCTTAGTCAGCTTCAGATGTTATTTAGGCATAGAGGTAGAAAGAACTGGTAATGGAGAATTTTTCCTAAGCCAGAAGAAGAAGGTTGACAGTCTTGTGGCCAAGTGTGGGCTTAGTGAGGCTAAGGTGGTCAGGACACCAATGACCACTGATTTTGTGAACTTAGAGGCAGAACAAGAATTTGAAAGGCCTGATCTGTAACACTCAGTGGTATGCAGTCTGTTTTTTATTGCAAACAACAGAAGGCCTGACATCAGTTTTGCAGTTGGGGTGCTCAGCAGAAGAGTCTCCAAGCCAATGAGGGTGGATTGGGAAGCCCTGAAGAGGGTAGTTTGATTTCTCAAGGGGTCCAGGGACATGAGCTTGAAGCTGGCAAGAAGTCAGGTGACCCTTGAATGCTATGTGGACAGTTCTTTTGCTGCTGAGACTTCAGACAGTAAGTCAGTGACTGGGTTGGTGGTCAGGTATGCAGAGAGCCCTATAGTGTGGAGATCAAGAAAGCAGAAATGTGTAGCCATTAGTACCACTGAAGCTGAATTCGCTGCCTTGGTTGAGATGTCAAGTCAGCTACAGTGGGTAAGGCAGATGCTTGCAGAACTTGGGGAGCCATGCTAAGTGACTGTTGAGGTGCACAAGGACTCACAAGCCTGCATAGCTATGGCAGAAGCAGAAAATCTGAAATGTACGACCAAGGACATTGCTGTATGCTACCAAAATGTGAGGCAGTTAATACAAGAAGGTGTCCTGTGTCTGAAGTACTGTCCATCTGAGGACAATGTTGCACACCTGCTCACAAAACCCCTTCCAACAGGAACCATGAGGCATTGACAAAGAGGCTGGGCCTTGTCACTAGTGTATAAAGTAAAAGGTGTCAAAAGGGAAAGTCAACCAACAGATGATTGATGTCCAACATTCTATGTTAATGATGTTATATGTTGTGATGAGAACATGTGTCCTGTGCAGTAGTTTGACCATTTTGTTTTTTGTTTGTTTGTTTGTTTTTGTTTTGTTTTTTTGAAGGGACTGTCAGGAGTTAGAGACTGAACTCCATTATAAAATGGCCAAACAACTGCAGAACCATGCTGCATGAACTACCAAGTCATGCCTAGTCAGGCCACTAGGGGGCAATGTTCTTTAGATTTTATATATATATATATATATATATACAGTTGTCCCTCCACTTTCGCGAACTTAACATTCGCGGTTTTGATTATTCGCGGTTTTGGGAGAGCCCCCGCGGGCCCCCCCAAAACCACGACAGGGGGCCTCCTGAGGCCCCGTGAAAGCCCTGGGAGGGGCTGGGGAGGCCTTCAAGGGACCCCCGGAGGCGCTCCGGAGGCCCCATGAAGGCCTGAGGAGGGAGTGGGGAGGGCCGAGGAGGCGAGGGGAGTCCAGGGAAAGTGGCGAGGGGAGCGACAACGGGGCCTCCGGAGGCCTCGGGGGTCGCTCGGGGAGGGCGGGGGGCGGCAGGGAAGAGCGACCGCGAGGCCTCCGGAGGCCTCGGGGGTCGCTCGGGGAGGGCGGGGGGCGGCAGGGAAGAGCGACCGCGAGGCCTCCGGAGGCCTCGGGGGTCGCTCGGGGAGGGCGGGGGGCGGCAGGGAAGAGCGACCGCGAGGCCTCCGGAGGCCTCGGGGGTCGCTCGGGGAGGGCGGGGGGCGGCAGGGAAGAGCGACCGCGAGGCCTCCGGAGGCCTCGGGGGTCGCTCGGGGAGGGCGGGGGGCGGCAGGGAAGAGCGACCGCGAGGCCTCCGGAGGCCTCGGGGGTCGCTCGGGGAGGGCGGGGGGCGGCAGGGAAGAGCGACCGCGAGGCCTCCGGAGGCCTCGGGGGTTGCTCGGGGAGGGCGGGGGGCGGCAGGGAAGAGCGACCGCGAGGCCTCCGGAGGCCTCGGGGGTCGCTCGGGGAGGGCGGGGGGCGGCAGGGAAGAGCGACGCGAGGCCTCCGGAGGCCTCGGGGGTCGCTCGGGGAGGGTGGGGGGCGGCAGGGAAGAGCGACGCGAGGCCTCCGGAGGCCTCGGGGGTCGCTCGGGGAGGGCGGGGGGCGGCAGGGAAGAGCGACGCGAGGCCTCCGGAGGCCTCGGGGGTCGCTCGGGGAGGGCGGGGGGCGGCAGGGAAGAGCGACGCAAGGCCTCCGGAGGCCTCGGGGTCGCTTGGGGAGGGCGGGGGGCGGCAGGGAAGAGCGACTGCGAGGCCTCCGGAGGCCTCGGGGGTCGCTTGGGGAGAGCGGGGGGCGGCAGGGAAGAGCGACGCGAGGCCTCCGGAGGCCTCGGGGAGAGCGGGGGCGGCAGGGAAGAGCGACGCGAGGCCTCCGGAGGCCTCGGGGTCGCTTGGGGAGGGCGGGGGGGCGGCAGGGAAGAGCGACCGCGAGGCCTCAGGAGGCCTCGGGGGTCGCTTGGGGAGAGCGGGGGGCGGCAGGGAAGAGCGACGCGAGGCCTCCGGAGGCCTCGGGTCGCTTGGGGAGGGCGGGGGGCGGCAGAGAAGAGCGACGCGAGGCCTCCGGAGGCCTCGGGTCGCTTGGGGAGGGCGGGTGGAGGGCTGCCATTATTCGCGGAATTTTCACATTCGCGGGGGTCTATGGAACCTAACCCCCGCGAATGTGAAGGGACAACTGTATATATATATATAAGAACTCAGAACTGAGCTCACTTCCTCCTTCTTCCTGTGAATGCTGAGGCCTGGTGAAGCAGTTTCTCTTTGAATTAATATTTACATATATATTGCAACTGTTTGAGTTTAAAGATAAAAGTGCCTACTGCTTATTTGGATATCAAATTGTTAATATTTATATATATTGCAACTGTTTGAGTTCAAAAATAAAAGTGCCTACTGCTTATTTGGATGTCTTGGGAACAGGTTGCTACTGAGTCTACTGAGACAGTTTTTCTCATGTCTGCTGGGAATTGTGTGTCCTATTATCCCCTGAAATAAACACACTCATCACTCACCCCGATACTCTTCAATTATTCATTGCCACTCTCATCTATTTGCTTGCTTGCTCTGCCTACTAGCTCTCTTGCTCACAAGTGCCTCGATGTCATCCAGTCAAAGAGGGAGAAGAGGGGGAAGCAGGAGCTTATAAACCTTCCAACTCCTCCCCCTATGTTCTCCATCATGGCACACAGCACTGTGACATGATTTATCCTAGCGTCCTTCCAGATGGAGGCTAGCAAGGGCAACTCTCTGCCTATGAAGCTGTGCAGTGAGATGGATATTGTGTACCCTTGCAAGACAAGTTGCACTTCCCACGTTTCATTTGGGAGAGAGGCTGTTACAGTTAAGCAACTACAAATCCAGAATACATCTGTTAGTCAGATAAAAATGCACTTGGAGGCTCAGCTTGCAGATTTCAAGTTCCCTTTCCTCAGAGTTCTAACAAGGCTGAGGCCTCTACATGTTTACAGAAGTACCACAAGGCTTTTGTGTTATCAGTGGACGGATGACAGAAAGTAAGGAGATTTTCACATGAGCTATCTGTTCCATTGCAGGCACAGAACTGGGTCACTGACAGATTTCTCTTTCAGACGATGCTCACCCCCCTTCCATGCCCTCAACATGACTATTCTGTTTTCTCCCCGTGATATTTCAATCACGGGGAGAAGTCGTTAATGACCATCCATTCCTTTTCTGTCACAGAGTCACGGGTGGTCTGAAAGGTGTCCCGTTCCTCTCCTGCAATGACAGCTGCAGCGGGGAGGTCCATTCTGGACACTTCTGGGCAGGAATGGGACACCCAGGTAAGTGTCATCCTTTCCCCCTCCTCCCTGGATTACTTGTATTTTTTTTAAAAAAAAATGTACTTTGTTTTTGGTTTTTGCTGTTTGGGGGGGTTATTTTTGAATTTCCCGTGTGGCCATTCTCTTGCAAAAACGAGTGGGGTTTGGCTTCACTGCTGTAAAAGCAGCTTTACGGCAGCTGCATTTACAACAGTGAAGCCGAGGGGAGAGGGGGGACATGCCTGCTGCAAGAATAAGGTAAGTGTGTGATCATTTTCTTTAATCCTGTAGCAGGGACGGGAGAGGGGCATGCGGAGCAGAAATGGGGCATTTGGCCCTGTTGTGAAAATCTCCTTAGTGCTTTAAATAGAACATATCTTTTAATATATTGTATATTCAAGGATTTAGTTTATTACTTTTTTTTCAAATGTAGTTTTTTCCCCAATGAATCCTGGGGATAAAACTTTTTAAAAATGTGAAATAATATCTTTTAAATGAAATTCAAAGTTTTAAACGTAAATGCATTTACTTCATATTGATGTAAGCAGTTCCACATCTATCTGTGTAAAAGTAAGGCAACCTCCTGCAGCTTTTTTTTTTTTAATATAACTGTTAATGTCAGGGACCAATGTTCCATCAGCTTAAATGTAAGCAGGACTGTGATATGCAGCAGCTTTGGAGAGGGCTGCTCTGTCCTATCTCCTCTCCTCCTGGTTTCCATAAAAATGCAGAGCAAACCAGTATCCATCTATAAGCTCTCTCCTTTCTGTCTCATCAATATGAGTATTCCATTTCTGGTGCTGCACAGAGGGCAAACTCAAAGGAAGAAAATGTTTTAGAGCTCTAAGTCAAACTGCCATCCATCACAGTGAAGGGCCCTAATGGCAGGAAGCACTGTGGATCTTCTTATGCACCAGAGTGCACCAAAACCATCTAAATCTCATTGCTAGTATATTCATTTTGCCACACAAGCAGCAAGTAGATAGCTTTGTATTCTTAAACCTTTTAGCTCCATCCTTTTTAATATTCACAAGAGAGCCTTAGATACTCTATCCAGTCACCACATCTATGACAGGGTTTATTTTGAGCTATGGCTCAGAATCCCACAACCTGCTCAGAGAGAATCTAGCTTGCAATGCACCTACACATGAGAAGTGAAAAAAAGGAAAGAGGTAGATTGTAAAACTGTGGTGACAGAGCAGAGAGTAATGCTTTAGGCTGTACTTGAGGGAGGGGAATGTTTTAATGCCTGCATTCATAGAAATCCCTGCAAAAAAGAAAACCAAAACAATGGACAGAGGACTGGACTAGAACCTTTTATCACTGCCTTCATAGATTTCTTCATGCAAAGAATGTTAAACAACAATCAAGGATTGAAAAATGGCAACACATGCTGTTACCTGCCTTGACACCCCCACCCCTTACCTTTAATAATTGGCAATATTTAATAATTTGGCCAACTGTGGGCTTTCCAGGGTGTAGCCAGTAAACTGGGGGCTTCCAAGACCCAGGAATCCCAAAGACTAGCACTGAGACTCAGTCAGGTATGCACTAGGGAGGAGCCATCACAAATTCCAAAGAAAGGTAACCACAGGGCAACTTTATTGCCCAAACATCTTGCTAATACGATCAAACTTAGCTGAGATACTCAAGGTTTGTAAAGAGCTATCTTACCTCTACCTCCCTGGAAACAAAGAAGGTTGCTCTCTCCATTCAGTTCCAAAGTATCAGCACATAAAGGGTCATTAACATATGTGGAATATCCATTGTCTTATCTTGAGAACCTCTTAGAAACATTGTCTTTCACTGTAAATCCCATCTCCTGAAGGGAATTATTGGATATTCATATCCTTTCAAAACAACACCAAATTGTCTACAACATCTACAGCTCCTCCTCGTACACCCATGCTGCCAGTTTGCTGATAGACCGTTAGAGCACAACTCTGAGACTCTGTTGCTGAAGGAATCTCTGCTCTACAGGACACGTGTCATATCTTCCAAAAACTCCCTTCACCTTACTCTTCTGTCCCAATCCTTCCTACTTTATTTGCCAGCCTTGCGTGATTGCTTGAAGCCTGAGTGTGTGTATGAATGTTATTATCGCCTTCTCAATAAAGATTAATTAATTAATTATCTAGCTTAACATCTCCTCTTGAGTACTGGTATACATAGGTTAAAAGGTCCTGCTTTTTTGCCCTCCCCTCGTATTGCCAAGCTAAGTATATTAATTCCCCAAATTAATATTGATATTTAGAGGGTCCTTAAGACCTCCTAGCATTTAGGGTAACAGTGCCACTCTGGGACTTGCTTTGAGCTTCAGAATTCTCTAATTCTGGCTAGCAATTTTGATGCACTTGCAGAAGATGCCAACCAGAGTGTCCTGATTATCACTAAGTTCCCACTGCAAACCAGTGTGCAAACTGTAGGTGGAGGTTCACATAGCAAAGCATTCCTTTCTCTTTCTAGATAGGTAGACAGATGGACAGACAGAACACCTCACAAAGGTCAGGGTGAATTCTAAAAAAGAATCATGTTCCTGACATCTATTATTATATATGCGTTTATTTATATGCATTGTTGTAAGTGTATTGAATAAAGGATGGAGGTGGACATAAATGTACAAGTGAGGGTCTGGTGACAATGCCAGTTGGAACCTGGGTAAGGGCTTAGAACAGGTCTTTGGATGGAGGAAGTGGAGGAGTTCAGTGGGATTAATATGTTTTAATGTTTTATGTTTTATATATTTTAAACTATCATGATTTTAATTGTTGTATTTTAATTCTTTTTTATATGTTGTGAGCTGCCTTGGATCCCATTCAGGGAGAAAGCCCTCTTGAATCCTGTTCAGACATATTTATTACATAAATACATTAAAATAAATAAATAAAATAAGTTATGACTTTGGTTTCTGGCAAAACCAAACCAAAAATAGCCCACCCATCTTCTGTACTCCCTCTTGCTCTTCCTCCTCAGCTTTCTCAGGAGAACGCTAGTTTGTCTATAACCCAGTGAAAATCCTTCCTTAGGCCTTAAACCAAGATATGTTCACCTTCACAGATCACCTTTCAAAATGTCAAGAACTGAAACCATTGCAATAAGTTGAACAATCTGCACAAATTCCTTTCTTCTAATTGCATCTTCATATGCATCTTAATATCACTACCTAGTATTATTTTCTTGTCTTTTCTGGCCTACCTTTAACATATTGCAATGATAGTGCAATGTGGGAGTCCAAATTACCATTCTGCTTTCATGCTCACTCATTTCTTTGCCTCTGTATAAATGAATAGAGAGAACACCTCCTTAGCCTTTTCCATTATTCAGTAGCCAATATAGTTAGGGAGAGAGAAAAAACAAATCTATGGTGCAGTCCTGCTGCTTTTCTGGATGATTGGAATGTTTATTTTAGTAGCATCTGCATTGCTAGGCAAGTAATCATTCATCAGGTATTTGTCATTCTATGTTGTATTACAAAACAGAGGGAGGAGTGACTTATCCAGTACTAAAACTTTCACACTGATCTGCAGAATCTAGGGTACAAAGAAAGATGTTTAATTTAGACCCTCACTAAGGAATCCAGACACTTCCTTCCATATGCTGCTGCTTTCCTTGAAATGATAGTTGCTTGCTTAACTAAAGGCCACCTACATAGTAAAGGAACAAGAGGGACTGAGAAGAAGAGTTGAATTGTGCACATTAAGGTCACTTTTATAGAAATAGTTTTCACCTAAAATGGTAATTGAACACAGAGATATTGAGAGGGGAAGGGGGAGAGAGAGGGAAGGAGAAATGCATCCAGAGGTGACAAAGATGCCCAAGTGAAATAAAAAAATGAAGGGTGCTGGTGCAGGCACACCAGCTGAATTTATGTCACTGTTCAGCCTGGCAACCTCGTCACTTATACTGCCACCAAATAAATATCTTTGGAGACTGCAGTTCCACAGTTGCCACCTTTATGTCAGACTTTCCCCTTATCCCTTCCTTGGACTGGGGTTTGACTTAATCTGGATAATACTTGTATCAGTGTGTGTTTACTCACAGGGTTAGTATGCCAAATGAATGCTAGTAAGGGAAATAAATTATGAGGAGTCTGGATTTGATAAACAAACAAAGATTGGTTTATTACTTAACAGTATAATAGCAACGCTTTGAACTTTGCCTTCAACTTGGTTAACTTTAAACTGGTTGCTAGTTCTGCTCAGTGGTGACCATATAATTTCAGAATCTGCCAGACTCAATAACAGGTTGTTAGGTTCTTTCTTTCCTCTCACTCTGTATTCCAATTAGCCTCTGTTTCTCTCAACAATATTCCCACTGCACATACATTCCCTCAGCTGCACTCACAACCATACACACATTCCAGCCCTCTCCCCATCACGTCACATCTTCAACTTGCCCTATCAATTGTCACCCACTTCCTTTCACTCTAGGAGACCCCTCCCATACCAGTTTCTTGCCACAGGATTGGCTCCATCATGCTCTCTTCCCATTCACTCATCAACATTCCATCAGACACTCATTGTGTGCTCTCCATAGTGCTATACTATGCTATGCTGTGATACATAATATGATACTTTGCTTCTCCCCCACACACAATTGCAGGTGTATTGGCTGAACCTGCCCTGCATTTTCTCTGCTTCTTTCCTTTTATGTTTGTTTTCCTTTTCTTGCCTCAAGGAAAAAAATCAATTTGCTGTTATGCTAATTGCTAAGAGGAGCAAACAATAAAAAACTACAGTTTTCAATTTTAAAAAAAGAAAAAAGTCACAAAAGAAGCTTTAAAAGCATAATTTTGCACTAGGTTTGCACTCTGTGTGATTCAGCCAGATGTTTTCTTTTGTAGATATTGGTGTGTTTAATTATATAACTGGAGTGTGGGATATGCTTAGAAAATAGGAATGAGGATTCTTGGTCTAGCCTTGCTCACAATTTTACTTTATTTTGAAATGAAGTTTAAAATACAGGCAAAAAAACCCTACACTTTTAAAAAAGGCTTTGAGAAAAGCTGATAGTTACAACTCAGGCAGTGATCACATGGCTCTCTTTTGGTGTCAAACAGCTTTCTGTAACTGCTTATCCATTTCAGCTTGCTAGGTATTAGGGGATGTAAAATCTAGCATACATAAACAAGGATGTCTTGTTTTGATGTAATCTATATTTCTATCCAAATATTGCCCTGGAAGTTAAATATATGAACCAACAAGCAGAGCTTGGCCAAGACATTTTCTTTCTGAGGGCCTGTCTACACTGCAGAAATACAGCAGTTTGACTCTACTTTATCCACCATAGTTCTAGCCTATGGAATCCTGGTATTGTACTTTTGTGAGGTATTTTGCCTTTTCAATCAAAGAACTCTAGTGTCTTAACAAACAACAAATCCCAGGTGTTAGTGCCCCTAATAAGCCCCACCAAAAATGGGTTTATTAATAATTTGGCATATTAATATAGTCTTCCACAGGGAAGAGCAGTAAGATATCAGGGAGTCACTGTAAGGATCCCAAAGGCATTTGCTAAGCTATGTATCACTCAAAGGAAGGACTATTGACAAATTCCAAACTATGAGGAAACCTAATGAGGTCAAGAGGACATTTGCCTACACACACCCAAGTGACAGACAATTGATCCCATCATTGGTGGATCGGTATCCCCTTCCCTTAGTCCCCAAAATGCAGCAGTTAAGGAGGCAGCTCAAACTTTGTGAAACTAATCACCAAGACATTAAGAGTAGTTGCAAAACATTAACATAATCAGAAACTCATCTTTCAAATCCAGGAATTTCATGTAACCCATTGTTTAATCTCTGAGAGCACCTGGAATCCATTGTTTCAACACACGAAATCCTATCACCTGATGGTACATTTTGGGTATAAATACTGGCCAAAAATCATGCTTCATTGCGCACAGAATCTCTTCCTGGTGACACTACATCTCTCTGTGTTAGCCACTCCTTCTTCATCCATCCATGCTGCCAGTCTGCTTCAAAACTTTTGACTATGAGACAGGTGCCATATTTCTCCTGAAAACCCCCTATCTGCTCCTCTGGCAACATCTATTTTCTTCCATTCCTAGTAGTCTTGTGTGAATGCTTTATCATATGAATGTGTGCATGATTGCTGTTATTATTTTATGTCTTTAATAAATATCACTGTTAATTTTTCATTTTTGCACTTGTGTGTATATCAGTTCAGTGCTACTAAGGGTAGACATAAATGTAAGATCCCTCTTTTTTGCCCTCTTTCACATTGCTAAAGTTGAGTTGCTGCTAATTTCCCCAACATGTTAGAAACTCGATATTTGAATATCCACGAGCTGTTTGGGTAACACAGAATTCCATAGGATATGGTGGATACACCATACTGCTGTATTTCTGCAGTGTAGACAGACCCTGAGACAAATGACAAGATTTTCCCACTTCCCACACTCATTGCCCATACAGACGTCAACTGCTCTCTCTCTCTCTCTCTCTCTCCCCTCTCTCTCTCTGTGTGTGTGACTTCAAATCACCTGTCAACTTATGACAACCCCATGGATTTCATAGGGCTTTCTTAGGCAAAGGATACTGGTTTTGCAAGTTCTAGACTAGCAGTTAAATCTTAAGGCCCTGCCTATACGAGGGGAAAATAATCCATACAGGGGGTAAATACTTTGAAAAGGTGGGGGTTCACAAGGATGCAAACTGCCTACACAGTTTGTAGTCCCCTCCTAAATTCCACATGACCCCTAGCCAGCTGGCTGCCAGGTCAAGGGAAGCTGGCACAGGGGAAAGAAATGGAGCATTGCTAGGTCTCCACAGAGCATGCATGCCAGCTGGTGCTGCAAAGAGGAGCGTAGGGAACCCTCTCAGAAAGGGGCCAAAATGGGATGGTGGCTGGGGAAAGAAGAAACGTTGGGTGGGTGGGTGGGTGCTCTGAGGTACTGCGACTGGCAATCTAGCTTTCTGAGCAGGAAAATTTTACCTGGGGCAGCCCCAAGAGCTCGAGCTCTGCGCAATGGACAGGAAGGGCTCCACCGAGATTTGAGCCCTCCCAAGGCAGCAGGAAGCCTAGACCACCTGAGATGTGTGGTGTGTGTGTGTGCACACGCCCATGCACGCACAAACTTCCTATACTCAGCCTCAGCCCGAGTTCCAGGTTCTGCTGCTTCTGCCGCTGTTTGCTTGCAAAATCCAACATGGCAGCCGCAGCCGATCTCCCTCCCTGATAGCCCCCCCACTCTCCTCATCCAGCCAATCACATTTCCCCCCCCATTTATATTTGTGCAAACAGGACTGGCCAAATGGACGCTCATTCAGAAGCCACACAGATTTTTGCCAGAGATCCAGATGAAGCCATGGATGGGCTGGTCACAGACTTTAGGGTGAGTTTTGCCACCTCCACCCTTCTGAATGACACATAGTAATACAAACAGCCATCTGTACAGATGGTCAATCTTTCAGAAGCTGTCTGGATTTATTTATTTATTTTGTCATGTGGACAACACCTAAATTAAAACTCGATAGGCCAAACTTTATAGTCTACAGAGTAAAGGAGCTATCCAAGGTGCTGAACCTATTGAGGCAGCATAGATTTCATCACTTAAGAATGCTCAAATATTTAGAGATTTGCATCCCCATTTCCATGAAACCTCCAATTGCTACTGTTGAGGTAACTGCAGTAATGGTAGGGCTGGGCATATGAATCTGTTAGACCACTCTTTAATTTAGCCAAGTACTTTCCATCCTTACTTGAAAAAGCTGTCCATGCTTTTAAGGATCTTGTGCCTAAAATCCCATATCTGTCTCTCTTTCTCTGTCTCCCCCCCCCTCCCGCCTCTGCTCTATGTACAAGATCTGTATTAAATAACAAGATTGATAAAATTACCCATCTTTATATGTATTACAATTCTAATGCTTGTCCCTTTCAATAGACTCCCCGCTCACACTCACACACTGATGCAGTCTTGTTTTTCACTAGTTGAAGGTGTGGAGCAAATCAGTTTCTGTCAGCTGTTTCAACACATCTGCCGTTTTCTTCTTTACTGCTTCAGTTGACTCAAAACATGTACCTTTAAGCACCACTTTCACTTTAGGGAAAAGACAAAAGTTGCATGGTGCCAAATCGGGCAAATAGGGAGGATGTTCAAGTGTAGTAATGTGTTTATTGGCCAAAAACTGCTTCACAGAAAGTGCTGTGTGAGCAGGCACATTATCTTGATGAAGAATGAAACCCTTTTTTCACAGTTCTGGCCTTTTTTTCTGACTCTTTCTCTCAGCTTTGTCAAAACTTCCCTATAATAATGCTGGTTCACTGTTCAGCCTTCTGGAACCCATTCTGCCCAAATTACAACTTTGCTGTAAAAACAAAAATAATGAGTATGGCTTTGAATGTGGGATTTCTTTGATGTGCTTCTTTCATTCTTTCACTAGGCAATGCCCCCTTCTACAAAAAAGGGGCAGGAAAAAAATGGGGACAATTGTTTGCTTTTGTAGTTGATTTCCAACCATTACTTCTTAGTTACCACTTGGTAATCAAAGAAAGTTTGATAGTTAGTTTAGCATGTCTCACTAAAGCTAATAGTATGTCTCCTATCATTGCTTTCTGTAAATCACCTACTCTAAAGGAGCTGATAGTGAGTGCTGCAATGAAAAATGCCAATTCACAATCCTGAATCACATCCTTCTATGCATATCACTTGTGCATATTTTTTTTGTTTAATGCAGATGCATACACACACTCAAACGTGACGCTGTCTACATGTGTACTATGTTGCTCACTATTAAGACAATGCCTACATACTTTAGTTAATTGTCTAACTAGTATTTGTATCACAGGCCCTAGTAGCTGTGCATTGGAGCACCAACTGAAGCAAATGAACAAGAAATAATATTTGTCGAGTGCACTGTGGTGCAGTTTTATGGATCCTTCACAACTCGTATTCTTTCTACATTCTCCATATATTTACCTTCATGCGCACAGCAAGATGTGCCTACAGAGCTTTGTAAAGAGTGATGTCCTTTTGTACAGATGAGTGTATGAAGTGATGCCCTTTTGCACAGATCATTCTCTAGCTATGTAGCCAATGGCAGGCAGAGACCTTTTGTATAAAAGCAGCTCCTGTAATGGAAACTTAATACTCTTCTGCTTATGGCTCTCCTCTGTTCCAAGAAAACAGTTCAGCCAGAGAGCAGTAACAAATTGTCAAAAGGTATGAAGTCAGGATGAGGAATAACAAAAGCAACAACAAAACTTAGTGGGAACTGAGCAATCTGTCATTGTCTAAATGGTGTCTGACAGATATTAAATGTCCATTGTACACTGTAGTCATAGACAATAATATGAAAACAGAGCTTCTTGATTAGTTTATTCTGTTACTCATTTTCTTGATGAAATTCTCTCCCTCTCTTGTTAAATTGTAGATCTTCATCATTGTTCTTTTACAAAAGATAATTGTCTGATTACTGTCTATGCTGCTATTAGTTAGCAAGATGTACAGAACAGTTTTCCATAACTATGTTTATTTTTCAGGTGGTTGCCAATACATATATTGACTAAATGCACTGTCATGAATGGACAAATCAAAGCTTTTGTATCTTGTAGCTATCTGAAGCTGATATATTAATTTGTTGTTAACTTAATCAGACCATGTAAAAAAGGAGAATGAAACGTGCTTTGTGTGAAGATGATTTCAAACTAATTTATCAAATCAGCATTTGGTTTCCAACTTTTTCTCCCTCTGCTATAAGTTTTCACACTTTATTTAGAAGGGAAAATATTTATTGATGGTATGAGATGGCAGTTTGCCAGAGTATATACGATTTGTTTTTAAGGTTGTAATGTTTCCTAACATTCTGTATTTTGATGTGGCTGTAGATACAGTCAATTATTATGTAAGACTTTAACAAGAAATGCATGAGCAATGACACTAAACAACATTACGTCCTTGATCTTATTCTTACATCTCATCTTGTCCTTACAATTAATCAGACATAAAATGTCAGGTTTTTAAAACAACTTTGCAGTTATCTTCATCCTCTGGCATTACTAAACCCGGTGTGACACCCCCCCCCTCATGGTGTCACCTGGTGCAATTTGGCCTCTTCGCACCACCTTAGTGTGGACACTGTCTTCATCAGTCCTAGCCATCATTCCCAAACAGCAAGGCCAATGACGATGGATTATGGTAATTGCAGTTCCATGATACATGAAAGGCTGCAAGTTATATACCCCTGCACTACAATTCCTGTTTTGCCTCCACTACAGTGCTTGTTCACTCAGCCTGCAATGTCTATTCAGCCTTACCCACATCAAAATGAATGGAACTAATGAGTAACCCACATCAAAATGAATGGAACTAATTTTTGAATAGGCATGTATAGGATAATACACACACACACACACTTTATAAGAATAGGTTTTTTGTTTTGTTTTGTTTTGTTTTTTGTAGGGGGGTTTCTGGGCTGTGAGGCTGTGTTCTAGAAGAGTTTATTCCTGATGTTTCATCTGTATCTGTGGCCAGCATCTTCAGAGAATGGTGGTGTGTGGGTGTGGGGGGTTTATATACTGTGAGTCTCTGATGAAGAGGATTAGCATGTCAATTTGTGTATTCAGTTGTTGGATATTCAGTTCTTAGGGTGGGAGGATATATGATGGGGACTAGTGTCCACTGGTGGTGCAGTGGTTAAATGCCAGTACTACAAGTCACCACAATTGCGAGGTCAATTCCAGAGGGCTTCAAGGTTCACTCAGCCTTCCATCCTTCCATAGGTTGGTAAAATGATTACCCAGCTTCTGGGAGCAATTAGCTAATACACATTGGAAACTGATTAATGCAGAGTAGATGTATAAATTGCTATTGCTTAACAATTTGTAAGCCGCTCTGATAGCCTTTGTGGCTGAAGAGCGGGGCATAAATGCCTAATAAAAATAAAAATAAAAATAAAAATAAATCATTTTTTTAAACTCATTGTCCATTGTCTGCTGGGAAGCACCTTGTCCCTGGAACATACAACTGTGGAGAAGTTTACATAGGGACCACAAAATGCAGTGTGCAAACACAAATCAAGGAACATGAGAGACTCTGCAGACTAGGCCAGCCAGAAAAATCAGCAGTAGCAGAACACATTATAAACCAACCTGGGCACAAAATACTATTTGAAAACAGTGAAATTCCGGATCAGGATAAGAACTATCAGGTCAGAATGCATAGGGAAGCTATCAAAATCCACAAACACTTGGACAACTTCAACAGGAAAGAAGAAACCCTAAAAGTAAACAAAGTTTGGCTACCAGTCCTGAAAAACACCAAAATTAAAACTCAGGATATGCAAATGAACCTCACCCAGGGACAAGCAGATACTGGACCATGAGCTAAATAGATACTATCCCCTTTGCATATCCTCCCACACTAAGAACTGAACATCCTACAACTGAATACACAAATTGACATGCTAATCCTCTTCAACAGGGACTCACAGTATATAACCCCCACACACACATACACACAAACCACCATTCTCTGAAAATGTCAGCCACAGATGCAGGCAAAACATCATGAATAAGCTTCTTATAGAGCACAGCATCACAGCCCAGGGGAAAACAGAAACAAAAACAAAAACCTATCGATGCCAGCCATGAAAGCCTTCAACTCCACATTTTATAAGGAATTTCCAATATACTAAAACAATAAAAAGCAAAGGAAATAAAAGAAATACACAACCATGACAAATAACAACAACAAAAGAATATACAAAGAAAAAATGCAGAAAATGAGTGAAGCTTTTTACCAATGTTTGCATATGCTATGAAGTCTTACTTCCTCTAATACAAAATAACATATACTTCCACTACTTGTTTATCCTACCAGTTTTCAAAACCCACAGTTGACACTTGTAAAAAGATAATGAACGAATCCCAAGCTTTCATAAAATTACTCAATGATTTTCCTCTTATTAAAATAGCTAACATCCATTTCAGCAGGATAATACAATTTTAGTAGCCAAATTTCTTTTGTTGGAATTGAATGCCTGGGCCAGTGTGGTAAAAACACTGTGGGAAAGGTACCTATTCCTGAGTAAAAAAAACTAAAATGAATCTATATAATTCATTTCATCCAAGCACTCCTGGAAGTGGAATGACTGGTTTTAAACCATGGTACATGATCTACAATGGGAACTGGAGAGAGGGAGATTTTCCCTTTGGGTTCTCCTGGGCCTTTCAACAGTTTTTGTACCATTAACAATTATATTCTTCTAGGTTGGTGGCTCCATTTTTTTTTTCTAGAGGGCCAAGTTGAGAGAGTGGTGTTGTGGGACACCTGCTTGTCACCAGGACCCATGCTGTCTCTTGGGGCTGGATATAGAGGTACATTTGATGGGGGTACAAGGAAGGCTGTCCTGGTCCTCTCCCTGGGGTTGTATATGATGAAAATACTCATAGAATTCAAGGGGAGTACAATTTGTCTTAATGAGATCCCACATCAATCTGCCATATTTGGAAAGGGTGGGACTGAAAAAACCTATTAAAAAAAATCCAAAGGAAATGCACATTCCTGCTCATTGGGGCAACTGATTTGCTTTCATGCACATTCCCCATAGAAGTGGAAGTGAAAGCTGATTGGTCAGACATGTGTGAGCTTGCTGGCAAAGCAAGTGCTCTGACAGCCATGTTGGGATTTTGCTGCAGTGATCATGCACTGAGGTGATGAAACAGCCTTTTTTTCTATTTATTTAAGCGAAATAGTGATCTCCTGCACCTTATATATGATTTTTTTTCAAAAAAATACTGTTCGGTGGGGGCAATTGGTGGGAATAAAAATGTGAGTAATTCACTCACGCCCACCATCTTGATTCACAGGCATTTGTGTTTGAACAACAAATGTGGATAGCTTCGCATGTCTCCAATCTTGCCAAAAATCATTGAGACAAATGAAAGCTGCTGTGAATTGGCATTAGTGCTCATCAATCCACATTTTATAGCCTTGTATAGACAAGCCCCCGTTGTGTATCTCCACATGGGCACTGCAGCCATCCCCCAGACAGCAAACGGTATTGTGGGTAAAAGGGGCTCCCCTCTAAAAAACACATAAATCTTAAATCTATATATATATATATTTTTACTGCTTGCCACCTTTAGTGCTCTTTAGGAAATAGGCTATACAGGTATATACATTAAGAAATAAAGGAAATAACAGAAATTATGAAGGGATTAATATCAGCTGTCACTTTGTGCAGGATCTTGAGTATATGTGGGGGTGTTGCAGGGAAGCTACATTAATAGCTGTTGCAATAATGCTGTAATAGTGTCAAGCTTTTTATTAACAAGCATATTGTTCTATGTCCAGGTTCCTATAGTCATCTTAGAATATCGGTGATTATTTGATAAAGGTCACCTAATGTAGCTGTTAAATGTTACAGACATTTATCATTTTTAGATTCTATAAAGGTTTCCAGATATCTACTTATTAGTTAATAGAGAACCAATATTTCTGTCCCCTTCCTTTTGCTGGGATTTATCTAACCATCTGCAATAGCCATATATATATAATTTAATCTTTGTCACTGTAAACCCTGAAGATGCTTTGTCTTATTTAAAGCTCAGCAGGAATGGCAACATTTGACATTCTTCTCCCTCAAAAAGAAAGAGTGGCAAACACTGCAAATAAATTGTTCATCACATTTAGGTTACTGTGGGAGGTCTTTTGTCCCAAGGAAGCTAAGTGAAATTAGAAAAGATAAAGGAACCCCATACAAAGTGATTCACACCACTTCAAGTACTATGAGTAAAAAAAAATGTATCTTTGTAATGCTGAAACACAATTCTTGGCAGTTCAAAAGTGCAATCATATTCACATCTACTCAGAGTTCAGCCCTGCTGATTCCAAGTCAAGGATGCAGAAGACCGTAGCCAGGAAGATTAATCTTATGGGTTGGATTGTTAACCTACCCTGACACCCCCTGCCTCATATCTGCAATAATAAATTGGCAATATTTAATAATTAGGTCAAATTTGGCCTTCCATGTAGTATAGCCATTAAAGCTGGAAAAGTCCAAGAAATCCCAAAGACTAGCATTCAGACTCAGTCAGGTATGCACTTAAGGAGCGGCCAAGCCAAATTCCAAAGAAATGTTAATTTGCAAAGGCAACTATGTGCCTGACACCTGGCTAATCCTATCAGCCAAGGCTGAGATACTCAAACCTGTAAACAAACCCCATACCTTTACCCTTCCCTAAACAAAGAAGGTTGGTTCCTCCATTCAGTTACAAAGCATCCGCACATTAAGATTCCATTAACATATCTGGAGTGCCTATTGTCTAACCTTGAGCAACTCTGAGAAGCATTGTCTTTCACTAATCCCATCCACTGACTATAAAACCCCCTTGAAAACAACACCAGCCTCTTCAGCTCCTTCTCCTACATCCATACCACTGGCTTGCTCACAGAGCTCATTCTGAGAACCCGCTGCTGCAGGAACTTCTGCTCTAAAGGACAGATGTTGTATCTCCCACAAACAACTCCCTTCCCTATTAATCTATCCCAATGTTTCCTACTTTGTTGTCTAGTCTTGTGTGAATACTTCAAACCTGAATGTGTGTCTGAATGTTATTATTATTGTTTTCTCAAATAAAGACCAATTTATTGTACTATCTAGCTTAATGTCTCCTCCTTAGTACCGGTAAATGTAGGTTAAACAATCCTGCTATCCTGTTGCCCCCCTTGCACAGCCAACCTGAGTATATTAATTCTCCAAATTCTCTGGCTTTTCTTTGCAAATGAAGATTCAGGAATGACTCATCCTGCACTTTCTGAAAGCGTGCTGATGACTGAAAAGGCCAATCTGAGATAAACATGTCCGGTTTCAGAAAGCACAGCAGAGGGTCTCCTTGGGTGATGTTTCCAGGTTGTGATTCTTTCTGCGTTGTCGTTTATCTTCAAGACTTGTTCAGTGTGAGTTCTCAAATAAGGCTGCAGCATTGTGGATAGTGCGTCTCCATGCCTCCCGATATGAGGCCAGGGTGGATCATTGTTGGTGATCAATTTGGCTGAGCCTGAGATGTTGTTTCAGGGAGTCCTTGTAACACTTTTTTGGAGTGACCCTCTTAGACCGACCCGTGGTGAGTTCACCACAGAGTACCATTTTTGGGAGGCGATGGTCCTCCATCCTAGAAACGTGCCCTGCCCAGCAGCTGTGTTCTCAATATCATGGCCTCAGTGCTTGTGATCCCTGCTTGCTCAAGGACAACAATATTCGTCACATAGTCAGTCCAGTGTATGTTTAGGATTGTGTGTATACAGCGCTGATGAAAGTGTTCGAGGAGTCGTAAGTGTTGGTGATAGGTGACCCATGTTTCAGACCCGTAAAGGAGAATAGACAGTACAATGGCTCTATACACACTGATTTTTGTGCTTCGCCTCAGGTGTTTGTTACTCCAGACTAATATCAATATTTTGAGGGTCCTTAAGAACCCCGAGCATTTAGGGTAACAGGATGGATCTGTTAGTGGGGGAAATGACATTTCCTAAGCATATAGGCCAAGCATGCAGGCCAGGTCATAAATGTTGTTGCTGGCTTCCTCGTCTCTCTCCCCTTTTCTGATAGTGTTACAACTCTGCCTTTCATTTCCCTCACCCACAAGGAAGACAGCCAAAGAGTACATGTTCCTTGTCACATATCTAGAATGCCTCCTATTTTTGCCCTGTCAGAGCTTTCTCCTTGTTGACAAGGCAAGACAACTACAATCACCACAACAGACTTGTGTATCTATTCGTTGACCTAGGGGTACCTTATGTAACCAGATACCCTTTCTAAAGGGCAAATCATTCATCCTAAGTATATCACAAATATTCATTTAAATGCATATTTTGAGAGAAAATTCACATTTAAGCATGATCCAGAGTATCATTCTATTTGTGGATAAATCTATGAATTAAAAATATTAGACCACATATACAGTTGTCCCTTCATATTCATTGGGGTTTGGTTCCAGGACCCCCATGGATACAAAAATCCATGAATATTTAAGTCCCATTATATGTAATGGCATAGCAAAATGGTGCCCCTTATATAAGATGGCAAAATCGAGTTTTGCTTTTGGAATATTATTTTTTTAAGAATATTTTCAAGCCGTGTATACTTAAATCTGTGGATACCAAATCCATGGATACAGAGAGACAACTGTATTCAAATGAGGATATTGAAAGATTTTAAAGAGATATCCACAAACTGAGGCAAAAATGCAATGAAATTATGGGTAGCCCATACTTAAATATGTATTTTCTCTCAGACAAACTAGCTGATCCCAAGTGAAAATTCCCTATCATTTTTAAACTAGTGGCAGCTCCCCCCAATGCTTGTATTATAAGAAGAGCATGCTTGACATGATATGCTCTGTTTGTGTTTTTGCCCAGTTCTTGATCTTTCCCATGCCTGACTTTATCACATTCTCCCATAACTGGAGGGACAATATTGCCCTTTGGCCAAAATGGGATTATAAACTAAGAAGATTTGTTTTCTGCAGAATGTCTCAACTGGATATTCTGTCTCTCTTAACAAATCCTAGTGTGCCTGAGGACTGATCTAACGTTCAGTTTGCATGTATGTGTTAGTACAAGACAAGTCGCAAGTCTGACTTCCTACTCAAAGTAAATTACCCATGTGATTGTTGGACAGGAATCTTCACCTTACTTTTCAGTGATGCACATCACATCTTCAAATCAGGAATGGAAAGAATATGCAATTTAAAATAAATGGTCAAAAAGTGTGTTTCTTTAGTGTTGGCAAAACCTGGCAAGATCGTGCATGGAAGACAATCTTACGCTGCTTCCTGAACAGGTTTTTTTCTTTTTTTTTTGCCACAAAAACTTCCCCGTTGAGTAATTTTTGTGCAAAATAAGTAAGAACTGAAAGTAGTCTTCAAAATCTGCATAGGAAACTGATTTGTTAGGTTCTTTCTTTCTTTCTTTCTTTCTTTCTTTCTTTCAGCACAAAACAATCACGTGTTTTTCTCCACAGAATAATTCCTCCAGAACACATTGAGGTATTCAATACAAGGATAACAGTGTGCAAAAATCTTATTGGTTTATTCTTCCTCATGAAGGGGGTCTCCAACTTTTAGGACATCATTTTTTTCCTAACCTGGGAATGAATAATTACAATCCGGCTCCCCCAACATCAGCAGAACTGTTTTGGGAGGGAGCCGCCTTTGCTGCTGAGGAGGGTCAGAGACCCCTCAGAACATTGCAGGCAGTGTTGCCTGTGACAGGGGGAGAGGGGCGGGGCCAGAGGCCATATAAGGCCCTGCCGCCCCTCAACTCATCTTCTTCAGCCAGCAATCATCGACCCACCCTCCCACCACTTGAATAGTGTGATAACTGGTTGCTTCGGAGCCAGGTAGGAATTTCTCCCGCTTTTCTTGGGAGTTTTTTCGCCTACCCCATACTAGGATAACGGCATTTGGGAAATTGGCCAGGGTGGTGTCTAAATAGGTTAATTGCCTCTTATTATGACGGGGAAAGGGGAGGCATAGTTTCGGTGGCACCTTGGCACCAATGTCGGTGAAGGTAGGGTCTCTGGAAGGGCCACTTCAGGTCGTGGGGCCTAAGGGAGACCTGCCTTGGGGTTGGCCTAAAGGATAATCCTTCACCCCAATCCGTGGGGATTGGGTGAGGGACTTTTGGGTTCACCTTTCAGATGCAGGCCAGCTGGTGAGCAACCCCAGGCAACTGGGGTTTCTCTCCAGGACCCAGGTGTTCACCTGGGAAGGCTGAGGGGTGTGGTCTAGCATAGACCTACTGCCTCAGCTGGTCCCTCACCAGGTTGCCTCCCCCTGCTGAAGATCTTAGAGGGTATTAAATAGGCTGAATTTAATAAAATACTTTATTTCACCCTATTTAATGTGTGTGGTCTCATTATTCCCGCAATCGACCGGCAAATATTATTTCCATCCCTACTCCTTTAGCTCAGTTTTGGTAATCTACAAAATTTTAATTTAATTTGTGAAGTACTAGTCTTGGCAAAATGTCTGCTAAAGCCAAATCTGCACTACACAAATAATCCAGTTTGAAACTATATTATTTGTCATGGTTCCTTCCTATTGAATTATGTCATTTCTAGTCTTACATGCCTTTCGCCCTCTCTGCCAAAGAGTCCTGGTGCTTCAGCAAACTACAAAGCCCAGGATTCAATAGGAACAAGCCATGGCAAATAATACAGTTTCAAACTGGCTTAATTCTGTAGTATGGATTTGTCCTAAGATTGCTGACTAGTAAGCCACTAGTGTTACGTACCCTGATAGCCCCCATCTTGGAATATCAAATAATAGGCTATATTTAATAATTTAGCTAAGGTGGCCATTCACATGGTTACAGATAAACCAGAGACCCCCCTAATACGAAGGTGGGATTCATGCAAAACAAGGAAAGAGACTGCGGAAATTCCCCAAAACAAACACTCTCAAGTAATATTCAACACCTGGAGGTGAGCGAACACTAATCCACTCACTGATAGCAAGAGACCTTATTGCTTGTGAAATGGTATTTCCTCTCCTGCTCCCCTCCAACAATAGACCTTGCCTATTTCCTATTCAGTTCCAATGTAACAATCATTAACGACGGTTAACTCTTCCAAGGTACTCTTTTGTTTTAGCCTGGGAACCTCCAAGAACCAGTATATTTTCACCCACAACTCCTATCCCTGTAAGGGAATCATTTCATTTAAATACCACCCACAAAACACCACCAAATTGTGCACAGTTCCACTTCCTTTTGACTCTCTATCACACTGTGTAGCCAGCCCATCGTCTGGACCTGCCTGCTGTCATCGTACTTTGCTATCTCAGTGCTGCAGGATCGGTACTGTATAACCCACTACCCCCTTACTTTATTCCTCTATCCATATACTTCCTACTATTTTGTTGGCCTTGTGTGAGTGCTTGAAGCCTGAATGTTTGTGTGAATGCTGTGATATGGTTTTCCAAAAATTATAATTTAATTTTACCTTTTGCTTAGAGTCTCCTCCTTTGTACTGGTATAAGTAGGTTAAAAGGTCCTGCCGCTACCCCCTCTCTTATTGCTAAGTCAAGTGCAATAGTTCCCCATATTAATCTCAGTATATTAGAGGGTTCTCATGGACCCCAGCATTTCAGGTAACACTGAAAACTCAAAAACAAAGATAAATGACTTTCTTAATATTTATAATATCATCATAGAAATGCAAACCACAGAAACAGGGGGTCAAATAATTCTTGAGACTCACCGTTTTCTACCTCTGCCCCCAGCCCACCCACATCCCAAGGGGGAAAAATGTCCCAAAGTAGTAGTTATTAGCATTCCAACTAGGGAAGCTAATATTAGCACCTAAGCTTATGTTCTTTGCTGTTTTTCCTGTTGCTGTTGTGTGTTTTTTTAATTCATTCCAATTTTATACTATGCAAAATTACTCTGAAGTGGTTTGTGTTTGATCTTAACACTCACAATATTCTATCAAATGTGGCCCATTACACAGACTAATTGCAACATATGTTTCCCTTACATCAAACTTCTCTTGTGGCACTTGAAATAATTGGGCACAGCAGGGGACAAGTGGAGAAAAAGACATATACAGTGACTCTAATCCATGCTTACTCCAAAAAAAGTCCTGCTTGAGTTCAGAGAGTTACTCCTGAATAAGGCTGCAGGGGGTTTCTGTCTTAGGCTACAATCCTATTCACAATCCTAACCTTACTTGAAGGTTACAAGGAGGTCATCAGGATTTAGTTTTAAGTGGCCACATACAGGATTATTCTGAACAATTCACTTCCAAATTGCTTTCCTTTGTGGCTATCACTAACTTGACAGAGCCTGAAAACATTACTTTTGGTTGCATGTGATATACTGATAGATTACTATGCAGTAAAGAGAATGGGCCATTCTCTGCTTTTGTTGCCTCTCTGGTTTCTTTCCATATCTTGAGATTCATTGTTAAGAGCATCTGGGAAAGGAGTTGAAAATGAAACAACAATAATATATAAATCTCTAGCAGACTCGCACAATTCATGACCTATGAAGCCTAATTCAGCCCAGAGCCATGTATTATGGATTATCAGGTACTTGACAAACACTGTGTTTTTCTAGTACCAGACAAGCAGTAAAAACAAGAGGCTTGTCAAATTACTGGGGGTGCCACATATGGTGAGCTGACTCCAACTGGCTTCAAGGAGTTGCAAGTGAAACAGATTGGATTTATAGGAGCACTGTAGTCATCATAACATATGCAGTTCTACTTGGGTTATCTCAGAAAGGATTTCCCACAGAAAGTTAATATACCAAAAAGGTAACCAAAGCAGATAATCTTTCATATGCATTTGGGGATTAGGGAGGGGGGATATGGTGGGGAGATTTGACATCTTAATTTTCAAGGTACTTCATCACATGTGTGTCTCATATTGAAATCAGTGACTTTCAAACCGAAGGTATTTTTCATAGAATCATAGAATTGTAGAGTTGGAAGAGACCATGAGGGCCATCCAGTCCAACTCCCTGCCACGCAGGAAATCTTGATCAAAGCATCCCCGACAGATGGCTATCCAGCCTCTGTTTAAAGACCTCCAAGGAAGGAGCCCCCACCATGCTCCGAGGGAGTGTGTTCCACTGCCGAACAGCTCTTACTGTCAAAAAGTTCCTCCTCATGTTGAGGTGGAACCTCTGTTCCTGGAGCTTGCATCCATTGCTCTGTGTTCCAGTCTCTGGAGCATCAGAAAACAAGCCTGCTCCATCCTCAGCATGGCATCCCTTCAAATACTTAAACAGGGCTATCATATCACCTCTTAACCGTCTTTTTTCCAGGCTAAACATACACAGCTCCTTAAGTCTCTCCTCATAAGGCATGGTTTCCAGACCTTTCACCATTTTAGTTGCCCTTCTCTGGACATGCTCCAGTTTGTCAATATCCTTTTTGAATTGTGGTGCCCAGAACTGGACACAGTATTCTAAGTGAGGTCTGACCAAGGCAGAATAGAGCGGCACTATTACTTCCCTTGATCTAGACACTATACTTCTATTGATACAGCCCAAAATCACATAGGCCTATACTTCTTAGCTGCTGCATCACACTGTTGACTCATGTTCAACTTGTGGTCTACTAGGACTCCTAGATCCCTTTCACACGTAGTCTTGTTCAGCCAGGTCTCTCCCATCCTATATCTATGCATTTCATTTTTCCGCCCTAAGTGCAGTACTTTACATTTCTCTGTGTTGAATTTCATTTTGTTAGCTTTGGCCCAGCTCTCCACTCTATCCAGGTCATTTTGAATTTTGATCCTGTCCTTTAGGGTATTAGCTACTCCTCCTAATTTGGTGTCATCTGCAAATTTGATAAGTATGTCCCTAATTCCCTCATCGAAGTCATTGATAAAGCTGTTGAATAGCACTGGGCCCAGGACAGAACCCTGTGGATTTTTGAAAGATCAGAACACATGTCTGCTCATGTAAGATTAATCCCCCCACATACAATAATGCCTACTACTGCAGCCTCCCAGCACATCATTTCAGAAGATCCCCCAGCCATCATGCAGCCTTACATTCCTCATCATTGCTATGCTGACAAGAGGTCACATGATTCCTTTACCTTCCTTTCATGGAAATAAATCTGGATTCAAGCACATCAGAGTTAAAAGTGCTTAACATTTACTGGATCAGTTACTTCCCAAAATGTGTATTTGGCTCAGATCAGAATAATTTTGGTGGCACTTAATGGTTTCAGCTGCACATCCCAAAGATTTTACTGGGATTTAAGAACCACATGTTTTTATTCTATCAGGGTCAGAATGTCTAGAAAATTTCAGCCAGAAATGTGGTCTTTGTGAAAATAGACAACTGTTGCAAGACTTTCATAATTTGACATTTTGGTGGGGGGAAAGTAGGAGATTATCAGACATGGCAAAAACTGTGTCAGAAGAACATGACAGGAACAGAAATGGGTGACATTATCAAACTATGTCATCCTTCAGCATTCCAGGGATGTAGCGCTGAGGTGAATACGGTGTCCCTTTGTATTGGCAGCTTAGCCCCGTCAATACAAAAGTGAAGCCTTGTCCACACCAGCACTATACCTCAGGAATAGCTGAGGACACAGGCATCTAATGTCACTCTGTCTGTTCTCATCACAATCTTCTGATGTGGTTGGGGACACAGTTTTTTGCTGCATCCCCCCCATCTGATAATCTCCATAATATTTTTGCACATAAACCAGTATGGATGGACCCTATCTACTTTTACCATAGGTAATTATATAAACACCTAGGAAGAAAAGAGAAATATTGACCATATATTGTTCCCTAATGAAACGATCTTACTGCACGAGCATGTGTTTTATAGATGTCAATTCCAGTTAAATGCATCTTGGACATATGGTTAGTTTATATTAAAGGATATGCCTAGACCACATTCATATCCTATGCATCATATCCTATTTTCCCAATTATTTTATATTTATGACTGGCATCCTGTTAAACGGTTATAGTATTGACAGCTGAACTTATAATATTCTAACTGCTTGGGGTTCACATGTATGGCCATGAAAGAGCCATTGTGATGCCAAAAATCTTCCATCACAGCCTGGTAGCACTCCAACCAAAGCGTTTTTGAGTTGCTGGAGATTGAGGTGCTGGAATTGTTTGGGTGATGACAGACTGCAAAAGTAGCTGGGGGGTTTTGATGGAGGGGAAATAATCAGTAGTCATGTAGGAGCTTGACCCTTATTGTAAAAAAAAAAAAAATCAAAAAAATCAAGAGAATGTCATTTTGTGCAAAATTCATCTTCTTCTGTACATAATGTTCACTTTTATGCTAAAACAATTTTTGAATAAAATTAAGTTTTCCCACATTTTTTAAAAACCTATAATAAATGATGAAAAAAATAACAATGCATAAAAACTCTTGTAATCTTTCTCTGCAGTGAAAAAATTGAAATTATTTGCCTTTTTTTCCCATGTGAAAAATTAAATAAGATAAGATTTGCATCCCTGCCTCAGAGCAGGAATGATAAAAGCATTTTAGAATAGTCTGCACAATCTGGAACAGTGTTTGCTTGAAAAATTCTAGCTGTATCAATTTTTTGTATAAACTGACCTCCCAATGATCAACGAGGGCAAGGGGGACAGATCACCCACCAGAAGGTTTGAACAACCAAAAACAAAGCAAAAAATGCAGTTCCTTTCTTAACTAGGTCCTCTATGTTGTATGTTAGCTTTTGTAATAATTGCTTACCAAAAAATCTAAGGGGTCAATGTATCCTTTTTTTGTAATCTCCACACTGTAAAGGTTGTTCTTGCATAAAACTGACTGGACCCACTCCTTTGAAATTTGTCAGACCTAATTCCCTCAGAAGAGGGAAATATTCTAGCATTTTACTTTTGTCAAAGATCATTGTCATTGTCATCATCATCATCATCATCATTATCACCACCACCACCATCTGCAGTTCCCTTAAAAAACACCACCACCACCAACAACAACATTTGAATGCATACCCAAAATCAACCATCCAATATGGCAGGTATAATCCCTTCATAACAAGCACCTATGCCTGCAAATTCAATTCAGTTGTGCTGAAGAGAAAGGGGCAGGGGGAGTTCCATCCATTTGATTGCCATTGATAATTCAGTGGAAAAAAATTAAAATTTAGATTTCCAAACTGAGATTTGGACTCAGAACCTGACTGAATTTGGATTCACATACAGTCCTGTATTGGGCCAAGCCATATCAGACAAATCTCTAAATTTGAGTCCCAGTTGGGTCTTATGGTAGATGTGCATTATTTGTGTATTTTGTATAGGCATTCTCTCTCTCTCTTCCTCTCTCTGTATACATAAAAACACATATGCACATAAAAATCTTTATTTTGTCCTGGAAAAAATATCTACCAAAGTGGCCATTTCCCTCTTTCTTAAAAAAATAAATCTAAATTTAAAGAGAAGACCTCCCCACCCCACCACTTGTGACATTTTCAGACATCAAGCTGGCTCCTAGCAATCATGACTTTTTCCAGAGGCCTGGTGTGACCCTGTCACTCTGTGCAGAATCCCTAATTGCATTATCAGCTGAAGGACTTCAGAATGTTCTTTCCGTTAGTGCCAATTACTTTGTGCCTCTGTCTTGATTATATGTCTCCTGATTGTTGCATTGTTTAACAAGGAGGCCCTGTGTGCAATGAAAGCTTCAAATGAGGAGTGGCTTAGGGAGCTGGGCATGTTTAGCCTGGAGAAGAGCAGGTTGAGAGGTGACATGATAGCCGTGTTTAAATATTTGAAGGGGTGTCATACTGAGGATGGAGAAAGCTTGTTTTCTGCAGCTGTTTGGCAGTGGGATACACGGCCTCAGAGTGTGATGGAGTCTCCTTCTTTGGAGGTTTTTAAGCAAAGGCTGGATGACCATCTGTCAGGAATGATTTGCTTGTGTCAAATCTGTCAGGAATGATTTGCTTCATGGCAGGAGGTTGGACTAGATGGACCTTGCGGTCTCTTCCAGCTTTATGATTCTATGATTTCACCCACACCATGAGATGCATGACAAAGAGTGGTCATGAGACAACACCCTTTGACCTCCCCATAGTTACTGATAACAATGATAATGGGAGCTATTGATAGCAATGGTGATGAATGCAACAATGACAATAAGAATAACAGTTAGTATCAATAATTAATATTGGCCTGTATTCTGCATCAGTTTTGGCTGGAAGGAAGTCCATTCTGCTGTTGATTGGAGCATGGGTGAGTAATGTTTCCATCAGTTTTGGGGAGGAAAGCAAAAAGGCACCCCGTACATGTGGTGCAATCTGGGAGGTCTGTGCCGAACACTTCCGGTGGCAATTGGGACAGCCAGGTAAATGACAGCCTTTTTTGTACCCTCCGCTGTTTACATGTTTGTGTTACTGTGTCTACATGTTTGGTTTAAGTTTCTGACCTTTAGTTTTGTTTTATTTTTAAATTTCCCGTGCGATGCTGGCCTCCCTGTAGGGTCTTGGAAAGTCCGTGATGCACACTTCAGGTGGCAATCAGGACATCCAGGTAAGTGCTATCCTTTTTTGTACCCTCCCCTATTTACTTGTTTTTATGTTTGCTTGTTTGTTTTTTTACTGTGTCTAGGTGTTTGTTTTAAGTTTTTGATGTTTGGTTGTTGTTTTTTTAAATTTCCTGCACGATGCCAGCCTCCTTGTAAGGTCCTGGAAGGTCTGTGCCGAACACATCCAGTGTCGATCAGGACATCCAGGTAAGTGAGAGCCTTTTTTGTACCCTTCTCTGTTTACTTTTGTGTGTGTGTGTGTTTGGGGGGTATTTAGGTACTTGGTTTAGCTTTTGTGTGTGTATTCTTCCTTTTAACTTTGAATTACCTGTGTGATTGTTCTCTTGTGAGAGTGGCCAGGATTTATTTTACAGGAAGTGAATGGACCTCTGTGAGAGCTCCATTAAAGCCTGGGCTGCCGGATGGGAGGGGAAGACTTTTTATTCTGCTAAAAGGTACATGGGGGGGGGATCTGTTACAGTGACAGGAGTGGGGTGGGAATTAGAAGGCAAGATGGGGACACTTTATTTGGTTCCCGTCTGTTAATCTCCTTAAAGTGGTGTCAAACTGCATTATTTTACAGTGTAAGATGCACCCTTTGTTGGGATGTGAAGACAGTTCTCCCTGCCCAAATCCAATACTCCCTACAGATTTCTGTAAAGCCATGTCCTCTGTGAAGTTTATTTGATTTACTGAAGCTCTTTTGCCTTACCTCAGAATTCTCACATATTTCACTTGTGAATAAAGTTTCACAAATTCCTTTTAATTTTTTCATGATTTTTGGCAGCAAACCTTCACTCTTTTCACTACTTCTTTTTAGCTTTCTCATGCCAGTTATGGACAATAGTTTGGTTACTTTTCTTTACTTAGCATGTATTTTTATTTTATTAATTTCTTATATAATATGATAATCTCTCTCTCTGGCTTTTCTTCGCAAACGAAGATTCAGGAAGGACTCATCCCGTGCTTTCTGCAAGTGCGCTGATGACTAAAAAGGCCAATCCGAGATAAACAAGTCTGGTTGCAAAAAGCACAGCAGAAGGTCTCCTTGGGTGATGTTTTTGGGTTGTGATTCTATCTGCGTTGTCGTTTCTCTTCAAGACTTGTTCGGCATGAGTTTTCAAATAAGGCTGCAGCATTGTGGATAGTGCGTCTCCATGCCTCCCGATGTGAGGCCAGGGCGGACCACTGTTGGTGATCAATTTGGCCGAGCCTGAGGTGTTGTTTCAGGGAGTCTTTGTATCGCTTTTTTGGAGTGCCCCTCTTACGCTGATCCGTGGCGAGTTCACCGTAGAGTAGTATTTTTGGGAGGCGATGGTCCTCCATCCGAGAAACGTGCCCTGCCCAGCGCAGCTGCGTTCTCAGTATCATGGCCTCAATGCTGGTGATCCCTGCTTGCTCAAGGACAGCAACATTCGTCACATAGTCAGTCCAGTGTATATTTAGGATTGTGCGTAGACAACACTGATGAAAGCGCTCGAGGAGTCGTAGGTGGTGGCGATAGGTGACCCATGTTTCAGATCCATAAAGGAGGATAGACAGTACAATGGCTCTATACACACTGATTTTTGTGCTTTGCCTCAGGTGTTTATTGCTCCAGACTCTTTTGTGAAGTCTTCCAAATGCACTATATGCCTTTGCTAATCTGTGATCGATCGATCAATATGATAATAAAACAGTTACTATTACACATAAGTGCAGGCTTTATGGTGCATGTGCCCCCCTACCCCATTCTTGAGTCACCCAAGTCCCTGAAGATAGCTCAAACCTCCTTTAAAAGAAATATATTTTTGGCCTCAAATTATGCTAAACACACTAACACCACCTACAAATGTGGCAGCTTGACATTTCTCCTTCCCCCACAATGCCAGATTGGTCTGAATGAGAATCCAAGGTGACAGCATACACCCACACATCCAGCAGAATGTAAGATAGAACCTATGGGTGGGGAGAGTGGGATCATGATCGACTACTACAATTTTACTTTCCCATTCCTAGGTTTTGCCTGCTGCAGTAGAGAGATACTCAGATACCTGTGTGGCCTGCTGGGGATGTATGCAGTCAAATACATGTCCCTGGCACCTGTGTTGTTTCCAACCTCGGTTGTATACACTTGACTCATGGAAGGTAGATTTAAAAAGATTCCATATGCCAAGTGGATTTTCCCATGTGGGCTAGAAGAAGTAGAAACTGTGGGCCATGTGTTACTTTACTGTACTTTTTTATCAAGATCTTAGGACCTCTCTTATAACACCACTCACACACACAAATATTCCAGGTAGGCAGGACAAGTTTTATTTAGAATATCTCTTGTCTGACCTAAATGCTCAGAGACAGCTAAAGTTGCTGTTTTTGTGCAGCAGCCATAAATTGTTGCAGATGTGTGGAAAAGTAAAGATTGTTATGCATTTTGTAAATGGTTTCTACATACTTCTTCCATTGTTATTGATATGGTTTTAATTGCATGTAATGTATGTATGTAAAGGTAATTGTGATCTTCTTATCTTTATTTTTTATTTTATTCTGCTGACTATTTGCCATAATAAAATTTTACTTACTATGCTACAGTTGACTTGCACACAAGAATTACCAAAATAATTTCAGATACATAATTCTACTCTGAATCTGATCTCTTGCTGTCTCTTTTTTTCTCTGGCTTTCCCTCACTTACCTTTTGATTGTATTCTTGCTACTGGGATGATTCAGTTCCATTGTATTGTGTCTTTATGAATCTCCATTAGGTGGTACACACCATTCTTACACAGAGTCCCTGAAGAGGTGAACTCACACTATGCATTTAAACACTGCTAGAAGTAATTTAGATAAATGATGCTGTTCAGAGTGATCTGTTACAACCAGAACAAACTGTCTTCCTCACAGTATCATCCAGCTGTGATATAGCCTTCTGGCCAGGACAAGAATTAAACATGTTTAATTGATGCCATTTTAAATTCTGAGGCCTGTTTTTCTGAAGCAGCAGCTGAATCATGCTCAATGAGACAGCAGTAATCATGTACTAAAAACATATGTTATATGACAGTATGGAAAGCCTATTAAAATGTGGCAAAAGAGTTCATGGTGGTGGTGCTGAAGCCTCTGGCAGTAACTGGTTGAGATGCCCTAGTGTCAAAGTGAAGCCAGGCATGCAAGGTCTTTGAACACCATTGGCCAAGCTGCTCTGCTCTTCAGGGATTCTTCCTGCCTTTGGCTGAATTTCATAGATGTTGTTGTTGTTGCTGCTGCTGCTGCTGCTGCTGTTGTGTGCCTTCAAGTCATTTATGTTAGGCAAAGGTAAAAGGCAGGGGAAGCAGAAGAAGCCAATGCAGGGAGGAGGGCAGCATGGATGTAGCAAAACAAGAGTCAGATCGCTTGCTTGGGAAAGAGAATATCATTAAAACATTCAGGAAATAAGGAATCAAATTCAGAGAAGAACAAGGGGCTTGTCTACACTATTATAAACCCTGAATATCCCTGCAAATTCCCCCAAATCTATGATGATCAGGCCACATGATGTATGTCCTTTTCCCTGAATCAGGGGTGATCAGGCCACATGGTTCTTGACCCAGGTTTGTGGCATTTTGAGGTATTTTATGTTGATGTGGAGTTAATAGGATTTGGGTTTTTATTGTATTTTTGTCTGCCACTGCTGCAGCTGCTGCCTCCATCACTGCCGCCGCCACCACTGCTGCCACTTCTACCAACACCGCTGCCGCCGCTATCACTATGACCATTTTAAAGCTCAGGAGGCAATTCCCAATTGAAGAGAGAGGTTTTCTCCCTTTCCTCCAGCTTGGCAGCACTGCCACCATAAGCTCTCTGTCCACCCATCGCTTCCTTCAAGTGCTTCTGTTGCTTTCTTCATGCATTTCTTCCTGCAATGAGAGAGTGAACAGAGGCAGTGCACCCAAGCCAAGGTAAGGGACAAAACCTCTTCCTTTGGCTGGGAACTGTCTCCTGACCTTTAAAATATGGTCGAGGTGGCAGTGGCTGTGGATGAAACTCCATGTGGTCAGTGAAGACAAGGTACTCCACATCCCTGTGGGGAATAATAATGTGCAGGGCTTTGGGGGGAATACAGGGACATGCAGGCAGAATTTCATTTGGAGTTTTTGCCCCACATTTAGGTAAGCCCAAGGATAGTTTTGTCATCATAGGAGCCCCAGAGTATTGGTCATCTCCAAACTATCCTTCAATTGAAATAGCTTGGATAGCTGTGGTGATAGTCCTCCTTGATTAAAAATGCTGCTAGTAAAGGCCAGGTCAGTGAATGTCAAATAACAACTTTCCTGGATGTGAGCCTATATCAACATGCCAACCTGACTTATATCACAGAGACCTGGCTGGATGACATGCAGATGAGAAATCAATCTCTCCCAATGTGAAGTTGAAAGCTTTCATGGCCGGCATCCATAGATTTTCCTTGAGGATTTTTTTTCTGGGCTGTGAGGCTGTGTTCTGGAATAGTTTCTTTCTGACGTTTCTCCGGCATCTGTGGCTGGCATCTTCAGAGAATGGTTGGGTAGGTGTGTGTGTGTGGAGTTTATATGCTGTGAACCCCTGCTGGGGAGAGTAAGTAAATTTGTGTAATTGAATGGTTAATGTGAAGTCAAAGGTTTTCACAGCTGGCATCCATAGATTTTCCTTGTTTTTTTTTTTTTCTGGGCTGTGCAGCCGTGTTCTGGAATAGTTTCTTTCTGACGATTCACCTGCATCTGTGGCTGGCATCTTCAGAAACTAACCATTCAATTACTAACCATTCAATTACACAAATTTACATATTCTCCCCAACAGGGGTTCACAGCATATAAGCTCCACAAACATACCTACCCAACCATTCTCTGAAGATGGTGGTGCACACTGGTGGCACAGTGGTTAAATGCCAGTACTGCAAGTCACCATGTTGCAAGTTTGATTCCAGAGGGCTCCAAGGTTCACTCAGCCTTCCATCTTTCATAGGTCAGTAAAATGAGTACCCAGCTTGTGGGGGCAATTAGCTAAACACACATTGGAAACTGCTTAATGCAGCATAGATGTGTAAATTGCTATTGCTTAAAAGTTTGTAAGCCGCTCTGATAGCCTTGTGGCTGAAGAGCGGGGTATAAATAAATAAATAAATAAAATGCCAGCCACAGATGCAGGCGAAATGTCAGAAAGAAACTATTCCAGAACACGGACTCACAGCCTGGAAAAAAAACCAAGGAAAATCTATTGAATTGTTAGTTTCTGGGTATAGAAATACAAGGAGCCTTGCATTTCTATACCCAGAAACTAACCGTTCAATTACACAAATTTACAGGTTCTATCTTTGTTACTAAGCCAGGAAACATTCCTTTTGAATAAGAGTGAGCTCAAAGAAGACTCATTGCCAATGTGAAAGCCCTCTTTTTTTTTCTTTTTCTCATGGTTCGAGAGAGAGGAGGAAGACTGAGATGCTGAGGGAGTTGGTAAGGTGACAACAGCCCCTCCAGGGAATCCGCTTGAGAAGGATACAAGTAACCCCACCGATTTTAACTTTGACTACAACATAAAACTGAAAGAAAGCTGTTTCACAGGGTTTTTTGAATTGATAAAGGCTTTCAAGAAACGAAACTGCACATTACTAATTGCTTGGAACAAGTGCTAACTTTTGGAAGATGCTGAGAGAAGGGAGGAGATAAAGAGAGAGAGGGAGTAAAACGTGGAAGGAAAGTGAGAGACTGAAAAAACTGAAAAGAGTGACAGAGACGGAGATGGAGGCAGAGAAGGGTTTAAGACAGTGAATGATGAAGAAGCGCTGAATCTGATAGAGGGGCGAGCTGAGGAAGGAGAGAAGGAAACTGTTGCTGGAAAAGAAGGAAGGGAGCCAAGACAGCGTGGATACCTCATAAACCAGAGGAGGGTATCTAGAGAAAGGTGGAGAGGTGGAGTGGAGGCAAGGTGTGGAGTGGGAGGCAGCAGAAAGTAATAATTCAGAACATGCACTACAAAGCCAGAGAGGACAAGACGAGGGAAGGGGAGAAGATACGGAAGAAGGTAGAAACGAGAGATTGAATTCAGAAAGAAGAAGCTGAACCGTGTTTTCCCTGGGTACTCTTTGCCCTCTACCCTTTGTCTTCCCTTACTTTCCAAACTCAGCTGCAAAGGGAGAGAACTATGGGAAGACAGAGCTCTGGAGAGGTGGCCGGAGGCGTAATAAGCAAAGATGAAAAAGACAGCATTTTGGGGGTGTTTTGGAGTAAATAGATTTTTGAAAGTGTGGGAAGGAAGGGGGGAAAGTGGAAGGGGACATAGTAGATTGTGTGAAATATAGCAGATTTGAATGACACAGAGAGGAGAGTAGGGCACTAAGAATTAGGATTCAGACCCATTGTTACAGAGAGTGTATGAGAGGAGAGGCGTAGTAGAGAAGTAGTAGTAGAGAGGAGAGGAGTAGAGAGGAGAGGAGTATTAGTAGAGAAGAAGTAGTGCTGGTGAAAACAGTGCTGGGGAAAATAAAAAGCTTGGATGGTTATAGCAAAATTGAGTGATATAGAGAGAATTACCTAAGCTGGAAAGAGTAGAATAAAAAGAAATGTAGTGGAGCAACAAGAAGATATGAAGAAATAAAGAAGATTACTGGTAGGAGAGATAGAGAGGAGTGAATCAGGAATACTGGGAAGATAAGAGGTAGGAGGATCTTCAGAAAACAGATAGACAAAAGAGAGAAGTAGACAGAAAAGATAAATTGGAAATATATAAGAAATATAATACTGTCTATTTCAGTTTATACAACTTATGAGATTGTATTATAAGTCAAGATACTATAAGTAGAACTGGAAACATTTGAAAAAAATCAATAACTTACTGATTACATAAAGTAAAAACTTGACAATTCCCTATATTTTCTATAAAAAAATTATATTGTATAATCAGTTGATGGAAATTACGGTCTCATTTACTTTTGTTTGGTAGATAAATAATATTTTAAGGGTGTAAAGGGACAGGCAGGGAAGTAAAACAGTGATGATTAAAGCAATAAAGACTTTACAATAATACAGTTTGTCACCAATACACACACACACACACACACAAAACAAAAATTAGAATAGAAAGTTTGGAGTGGGGGAGAGATATTAGGTAAAGATGCCAGCAAAAAGACATACACAAATTCAGACATTGACAACAAGAAGACAATCAATAGAAACACCAGAGACTCAACAGGTTCTATTACAAGAATTCAGGAAATTTAGAGAAGAAATGACATTGGAACTGAGAGAGATAAGAAAAGATATTAAGAAGGAATTAGATGACTTTGGCAAGAAATTAAACAAGATAACAGCGGATGTAGAACAATTAAATGTAAAAGTGGAGGAATTAGATACAAAAACAAAAAAGGTAGAAAAAACAACAGAACAATTAGAATCAGAATATGAACAAGGACAGGAGAAAAAATTGAAGCTTGAAATGAGATTAAGGGGAAAATGTCTAAAAATAGGAGGGCTGATTGAAGTTGAGGAAGAAGGCTTATATGAGAGATTAGTACCAGGACTGGCAAATTATGTTGAGATATCCTTAGAAAAGATAGAGGTGGATAGAATATTCAGAATAAATTCAAAGGTGGCCACTCAAAGGAAGCTGCCAAGAGATATCATCATTTACTTCATGAGAGGAAGGATAAGAGATAAAATCTTACAAAAGAACTATGAAACAAAATTAATGATAGAAGACAATGAAGTGGAGATATATAAAGATATCCCAACTCAAATCCTGAAAAGAAGGAAAGATTACCAATTTATAACTTCAAGGCTACAAAAAAAAGGGGGGGATGCAATATAGATGGGAAAGAGTAGAGGTAATATCTTTTACATATCTCCAAAGGAGATATAGGCTCAATACGATTAGAAAGGCAAAGGAATTTCTTGCAAAACATGGCAAAGATCTGAATGGAAAGGAAAGAAGGAGAGAGGAAAAAAAGACAACAAGGAAGAACAAATCCCCAAAGGAGGAGATAGAAGATGACATAAAAGAATTTGAGGGAGAAATTGAGAGAATTAGAGGGAGTAACGAAGAATTAGAAAGGAAAGAATCACAGAATAGAAGTGAAGAAGAGGAGGAAATAGAAGTGGAGGAAGAAGAAATTGAAGAAGACAAAGAAAGATCGGCAGAAATGGAAGAAGAAGAGGATGATGAAATTGAAGAAGAGACAATAAATATAAAACAATATAAGGAAATGGCTATATAGAAAAGTTATATAGCTAAAAAATAAACAGCTAATAATTAAACAAGAGAAATGGACATTAAATTGATCTCATGGAATGTAAGGGGGATGAACTCCCCACATAAAAGAAATCAGATATTCCATCATCTAGAAAAGACAAAAGCATATGTGATTTGCATCCAAAAAAAACACATAAAGGAGAAAAATAATAAAAAATACTAAGAACTAGAAAATTGGGTCATGAATTTGTAAATTCAATTGGAAAAAAGAAAAAAGGGATAGTACTTTACGTAAATAGAAATTAGCTTCAAAAGAGTTGTTGAAAGACTCAAATGGAAGATATATAGGGGTGAAATGATAGTGATGGATAAAAAACCCCTCTAACATTGGGTATGTACGCACCATCAGAAAATAGAGACAAATTTTATTGGGATTTACTGAAAGTGCTATTGGAAGCAGAAATTGATGATATAATATGTCTGGGTGACTGGAATGGGGTATTAGATCCCTTCAAAGATAGACTGTCTAAAAAGAATATATAAAAAGAAACAGGGAAAATTGCCTAGATCATTCTCAGACTTTATGGAAAATCTGTCATTAATTGATGTATGGAGATATCTGAATGGTAATTATAAAATATAATTTTATTCAGCGAGTCACAAATTCCTCTTGAGAATAGATATGTTTTTGTATCAAAAAAATTGGCAAGAAATATAATTTCTATGGAAATTTCACCAAGAACGATCTCAGATCATAATATGATACAACTGAAGTTCAAAAATACTAAAAGAAATTACAGTTGGAGTCTTAATGAGACCCTGATATTAGAGGAAAAAGTACAGCAAAGAGTTAGAGAAGCATTAAAAAACTATTTCAAAGAGAATAGAGAAGATGGTGTAGCAATGCACATTATATGGGATTCAAGTAAGGCTGTAATAAGAGGATTGTTAATGCAAATACACTGTGAGAGAAATAAAATAATAAAAGAAAAATGCAATATCTTCAAGAAGCATTGAAAAATAAAGAAAAGGAACTTGAGAAACATCCAACGAATGATAAGATGTTGAAAGAAATAAAAATTATACAAGGACAATTAAATAGAGAAACAATGCTAGAAATCAAAAAAAATATGAGATATGCAAAACAAAGGTTTTATGAAACCTTAATAAGGTTTCATAATAAAATAGGGCAATGGTTGGCTTTCAAATTGCAGAAAGAACAAGAGAAACAACAAATTTTGAAAATTTTGAAAATAAAGATAAAAGGAAAAGAAACAACGAAACTAGAGAAAATTAGAAAAGAATTTCAAGAATATTATAGAAACCTATTTAGGGAAACAACTTTGGCTGAAAACAAGATAGAAATCATAAGAAAACATTTCAGCACATTTTGGCAATAAATGAAAAACAGAAAGAAGAATTAAACAAAAAATAACAATATTGGAAGTAGAGAAGGCAATTAGACCAATGAAGAGTGGCAAAGCTCCGGGACCTGATGGCTTTCTGTCAAGCTACTACAAGATCTTTGAAGATGAAATTAAAATACCACTATGGATGACCTTTAATAAAATAAGGATGGGAGAGTATGCTCCAAGGTCCTGGAATAATGCAAACATTATATTAATACTAAAAGAAAATAAGGACCTAGAAGATGTAAAAAAAATTTAGGCCCATCTCACTGTTAAATACAGATTATAAGATCTTTTCATCAATTCTTGCAGAAAGGTTGAAGCTAATTTTAAACAAATGGACAAGCAGTGATCAATCAGGATTCTTGCCAAAAAGATATCTAAGAATAACATTAGGAAAATCTTAAATCTAATTGAATATTTTGATAAACATCCTGAGAAGAAGCTAGCTTTGATCTTTCTAGACGCGGAAAAAGCTATTGACAGCGTTAGATGGCAATATATGATGGAATTAATAGAAATAATGGGCTTGAGAAGAAATTTCATACGGGTGATACAAGCAATGTATCAGCATGAAACAGCTCAAATAATAATAAATGGACAGAAGACAAGAGAAATAAAGCTGGGAAAAGGGGTCAGGCAAGGATGTCCCCTTTCACCTCTACTTTTTATAATAGCATTAGAAACATTATGTGAAGCTATAAGAAGGGATAATAAAATATGGAGTGTGAGGATTAAAAAGCAAATTTTCAAGATATGTGCTTATGCTGATGATATGGTCATATCACTAGAAGATCCCCTAGAATCAATAAACAACTTACAAGAAAAACTGGAACTGTTCGGCAAAATGTCAGGAATTAAAGTCAATAAAGAAAAAACAATGATTTTGATGAAAAACCTAGATAAAAAAGAGGAAGAGAGATTAACAAAGTCAACCAATTATAAAATAGAAAAGAAGATAAGATATCTGGGAATTATGATAATGAAAAACAATTTGGAGCTAATAGATAATAATTACAAAAAGTCTTGGAACAAAGTAAAAAAAGATATAGAAAGATGGAAGATGCTAAGTCTATCAATGTCAGGGAGGATATCAGCTATCAAGATGACAGTATTGCTGAAAATGCTTTTTTTTTTTTTTTTGTTCCAAAATCTACCCATACTAAACAATAACAAGCTATTCAAAATATGGGGAAAAGAATTGTCGAATTACATTTGGCAGAACAAAAAACCAAGAATAAGCTGGAAAGTATCAACAGATGGTAAAGACAGAGGGGGATTAGGGTTACCTAACCTGAAATTGTATTATCAGGCATGTGTTTTAGTATGGTTGCATGATTGGTTTAAGCTTAATAACAGTAGAATAACAACACTAGAAGGGGCAGATATAAGATATGGTGTACATGCATACCTGGTATGAGAAAGGTATGAGAAGGGAAGATAGATAAAAGTTTTGGCAGTCATATCGTTAGAAAAGCGTTGTTAAAAACATGGAAAGATGTTAAAAAACATATATACACAAGGCTGCCATCATGGGTATCACCACAAGAAACCTTTAGAAGGACAGAAATGATTGATCTAAACGAATGGTGGACATACAAAGATTAAGCTGAAAGGAAGGGACAAATAGGTTTAAGACTAGAAAAGAATTGGAAGAAGGCAATAAAATTACTAATTGGTTTCAACACAGACAACTATTGGAAAGATACAATATTGATAAAAAATTATATGGCATAATAAATCAACAGACAGAGCTAGATGAAATGATAACTGGGGGAAAAAGAAATAACAATATCTGAGTCATACAAGCTGCTATTAAAATTAGACCTAGAATCAATAGTGATAAAGGAATACATGATCAGATGGTCACAGAATATTGGACGTGATATTCTTTTATAGGATTGGGAGAAACTATGGAAAAGTAACATGAGATTTACACCTTGTATGGAATTGAGAGAAAACTGCTACAAAATGCTATTTTGATGGTATGGCCCCACAAAAATTAGCAAAAATGTATAAAGGGAATGTAACAAATTGCTGGAAATGTAAGAAAGTAAATACTATATTTTTTCATATGTGGTGGTCATGTAAATGGGCAAGAAAATTTTGGAATGACATTCATAATTTGATAAGGAAAATATTGAAAATTGAGATCAGATTCAAGCCAGAAATATATTTACTGAATATTTTAGGTAAAGACTTCCCAAAGGAATTGAAGAGAATCACGCTCTACATGACCACCATGGCAAGAACTACATACGCCAGATATTGGAAACAAAAAGAAACACCAAATTTAGAGGAGTGGATGAGAAAATTATTGGAAATAGCCCAGATGGAACAATGTACCTGCTGGATTAATAACAGATCACTAATTAAGTTTAGGCAGGAGTGGGAATAATTAATAGAATTCTGGAAAGTTGAATGGAGCAAATATGCAATCACTTGGTTAATTGATTAAATATTTAAAACATATACAAGTAAAAGACAAAATAATTAGACAAATAGATTATATAGAAATGTTGAAATACATCTTTGTTAGAAAGTTATGAGGAAAAATAATCATGATTTCATCAAGGTTCTATCCTACAACCTTCTGGATTTGTGTGTACATTTGAGTTACGTGACTAGGACTGGGATGATGATAGCATTAGGTGGAACTCTTTACAGTTCTGTTGTCATGGGCAGATCTCTAGCAGGTGGTTTGTTTGTTTGTTTTATTAGTTACTGAGATCTTCTGCAGAGGTTGGGGTCAAGTAAGCCAGTTGGCATGGGGAAATGGCTGGTGGGTTGGACTAGAGTCAAACCAGTCCCTTTGTGCTCTAGGGAAATGGCTATTAGAGCAACATTGATATAAAACACCTAACAAGTCCAAATGAGCATGGACCAAAGCCTGTTTGAAGGCCTACTCTGTGTTGCCATGGGTAATAATAATAATAATAATAATAATACTCTGCAAAGGCTGCATCAGCAAAGACCCATCTAGCAGAGTTGCTTCAAGTGGCCAGGTGCTTTTTACATCATGGTTCACATGAAGATGATTTAGAGCACTGAACATCCGTATGAGGAAAAAAAATCCCTAGCACTTTGCAGATAACATTGCTTGGATCCATTAAGAACTGGATGCTACAATTGATACAGACCCAATTGATGCAACTTTGGGCCTTGCTTGTCCAATTATAATGGATACTTTTCAATTTGTAGATCCTGAGTATTTGTGCATCCTGAGCTAAATATCTCTAGTTTGATTCTTTTTTTAGGTGAAAATATTTTCCAGTTTAATTTTGGGTTTCAAGATAGAAACAGAAAAGAAATATTTGCTTCCAGCACTTCTGTTTCCCATAGTTTTCATTGAGTGGTGCTGTGTCAGTATCCTTTCACTCTAACCTGCAATGACCAGGGGTCACATGAGACTATTGGAAGTGAGGGCAGTGCTTCCTGGATTAGTACTTGTGTGAGTCCTGGCAATAGTGAATAGACAAAAGACACATGGTTACATAGGACCCGTTCACAATTCACAATTATAGTACTGTGATTCTACTTTAACTAGCACAGTCTTATAGGCACATCCTATGGAATCCTGTATTTTGTAGTTTGGAAAGGCAGTAAAGCTTTCTGGCCAATAAGCCTAAATACCCCTCCCTAAACTTTAAATCATAGAATTCCATAGGAAGGACTGTTACCTTAAGAGGTAGGAGGTGCTTTGCAACCCACCTGAGATACCAAAAATCTAGATGGGGGGATTATTAGCTCAAACATCATTCCTGAGAGAGGAGGGTAATTGCAGGGATCTTTTCACATATGAATACCAGTACTAACTCCAGAGAACTCCAGGTTGAAGTGAAATAAAGTATTTTTATTGGAACTATCACAAAAACTATGCACACAGGCAACACATGTTCTCAAGAACCACACAAGACTGTTAAGAGTAAGGCAGATAGATTTAATAGAGGGAGAGACTCAAGGAAAATAGGGCAATAGTTACCAGTCTTGAAGACCGGAGTTTCGAAGTACTCAGAAATCTGACAGTAGCACTGGAAGTTCCAATCTGGAGGTGCACTGGGAAAGAGAGTGGCCAGGCTCTTACACAGTGGTACACCTTTCTATTGTGTGTGTGTGTGGGGGGGCTAATATTTATACCTTGCTTCATATCCTGAAGGAATACTCTGGCTAGGACAAAAACTAGATGGGTTTCCCATTGGGAGGGAAAAAGGAAACCAAAACTTAACTGATTTCTGTTAATGGCTGGTGTTTTGGAATTGATGAGTTTACAACAACCTCAAAATGCCAGACAGGGACAGGGTTTTGAGGTGAGAGTTCCTTGGGATTGGGGTTGGAAAGATCACTTGATTGTTTGGTTGGATGACTCATTGTTGTGGTGCCCAAGAAGGAATTAACACATATCTCCTTAATGGCTTTGTTTATTGGGAGGGGTGTTCCACACAATCCTAGTTAGGGCTTGCTTGTTAAGATATTTCTAAGATACCTTCCCAGGTCCTTGTGGCCTCCACCTGACCTCTTTTTTGATCACCCAAGTCCACTTGACCCTTTCAAAGTGTCCATTATTACCAATTATTGGATATTATAGTGAAGGGATAGTAGGACATGCAAACAGGACTCATGACAGTTAAAGTGGAATCATAGCATTTTAACTGTGCAGTGTGAAAGGGCCATAATCAGTAAAAGCTTGTGAAATGGTCATTGATGACAATGAATGTCAGGTAAGAGTGAAAACAAGCCAGGTTAATAGAAACAAACTGCAGACATTTTTGAAGCAAATTGGAACAAGTACACACACACACACACACACAGAGAGAGAGAGAGAGAGAGAGAGAGAGAGAGAGAAATGGCAGGTGTTTCTTGGCACTGTCAACGATATGTATTTTTAAAATACATAGCTCTGGCTCAGTTTCTAGTTCTCTTTCCAGAAAGCTAGATTCCTTGGAGAACGCTGTGACAGAAAATACTGCTTCCATTTATGGCATATACATGTCTCCACTGCTACTGCTTTTCTGAACAGCTTACACATTCTTATAAATTACCACTGGGGAGTGGAATCAAGACAAACAAAACTTCATGGCTATGACCTTTTATAGTTACGCAGCAGCTCCTAAGTAACAAGAGCAGAACAGTCTTTTCAAATTATCATGCTTTGTCAGGTTGTGTTAACATATATGTGTATCTCGCCTTAGTGATTTTCAGGGTGGTCAAGCCTCCCACTCTTCTCATTTCCCTTGGAAAGGTCAGATAGATAGATAGATAGATAGATAGATAGATCCCTCTGAGGCTTATCAAAATCTAAAGAGGAGAGATAGATAGAGAGAGAGAGAATTGCACATTATGGAATGCACTGCTGTTGCTTTGTCATGTCTTTTTGCAGGTGACAGTATTAACACCTCACAGGCAAATTAAAAGTCTATGTGGAAGGAGGCATAGCATAATGGGGAACCCCAAAGTGTTCTGAGCAGGAATCAAAACCTGCAATCTGATATAAGCAGAACTGGGAGTAAATAGATGGCTCACCCTGACCCAAACTTGTATTGCAAAACAGTATTTCTCTGGTGGGGTTAACACATTTGAATCAAGGCTCAAGTGTTTGTTTTTTCCTTTCCTTTTCCTGTAAAGAAACACAAACTAGTAAAGGAACTAGTGTAGGAAATCTACCTTACAACAAGGATATTGTTATAACTAAGAGGCAATAGAAAAACATACTGCACTTATACCAATGCTGCCTGGCACTAGCAAGTGGGAGGAATTTCTCACACATATCTGGGGGAAATGGAGGTAGGGGCACCAGAGTCATCCCCAAGTTTCTGCCCTTGCCAGTGCCAACTATCTGTTTTAGGAGGTGCGCTTGTGAAGATTTCTCTGACATAAGAGCTATCTCATACCAAAGCTGGTCTAGTTGTCCATAGATCATTATTGTTTATTGTGACTAGAAATAGCTTTCCTGGGTATCAAGGCAAAAGTGTTCCATACTGTGTGCCATTTGATCCTTTTGACTTAAGATATGAGGGATTGAACCTAGGACCTTCTCCACTCAAAGCACATGCTTCTCCACCTAATCATATAAGCCCTACCTCTGTCATTGGGTAAGAAACTTCCCAAGGTGAGAATAATCAAAATTTTCATTGTATGGAACAGACTGAACTCTTTTTAAATTTGTAAGGAGCTGCTACAGCAGATACAACATTTGACTATATTGTCATTACATTTTGTGGCCATCTGTTCAATGAATAGTTAAAAGGTGGTTTTAAAGTCCATGTGCTGGATCTTTTTTTATTGCTGTTATTAATTATTTTATGCTTGTTACAGTACATTTTTAAAAGAAATTATTTTAATGGATTCTGTTAGAAATTTGTAATCACATTATGAACAGCCTTCCCACTGAGCTTGTGGAAAGAAGGATGCACAATTTAGATTTAGATAAATTGTCTCTATTTATCTAGATAAATCTAGATCTCTCTCTCTCTCTGGCTTTTCTTCGCAAACGAAGATTCAGGAAGGACTCATCCCGCACTTTCTGAAAGTGTGCTGATGACTAAAAAGGCCAATCCAAGATAAACAAGTCTGGTTGCAGAAAGCACAGCAGAAGGTCTCCTTGGGTGATGTTTCCAGGTTGTGATTCTTTCTGTGTTGTCATTTCTCTTCAAGACTTGTTCGGTGTGAGTTCTCAAATAAGGCTGCAACATTGTGCATAGTGCGTCTCTATGCCTTCCAATGTGAGGCCAGGGCAGACCACAGTTGGTGATCAATTTGGTCAAGCCTGAAGTGTTGTTTTAGGGAGTCCTTGTATCGCTTTTTTGGAGTGCTCCTCTTATTCTGACCAGTGGCGAGTTCACCATAGAATACTATTCTGGGGAGGCAATAGTCTTCCATCCTAGAAACATGCCCTGCCCAGTGCAGCTATGTTCTCAATCTCATGGCCTCAATGCTGGTGATCCCTGCTTGCTCAAGGAAAGCAACATTCATCACATAGTCCAGTGTATATTTAGCATTGTGCATATACAGCGCTGAGGGAAGTGTTCGAGCAGTCGTAAGTGGTGGCTATAGGTGACCCATGTTTCAGACCCATAAAGGAGAATAGACAGTACAATGACTCTATACACACTGATTTTTGTGCTTCGCCTCAGGTGTTTATTACTCCAGACTCTTTTATTACTCCAGACTCTTTTGTAAAGTGTTCTAAATGCGCTATATGCCTTTGCTAATCTGTGATAGATCTCTTCATCAATCTTGGCATCTGAGGAGATGATGCTTCCCAGGTAGGTGAACTGCTGCACGGATTTGAGCACAGATTTGCTGACTGCAATGTGGGGATGATGGTGTTCGTCCTGTGATGCAGGCTGGTAAAGAACTTCCATTTTCTTCAGGTTGACTTCCAGCCCAAACAGCTATGCAGCTGTTGTGAAGCAGGATGTTAGGCTCTGCATAGCTGCTTATGTGTGGGCAACAAGGGCAGCAGCATCAGTGAACAGTGGCTCACGGACTAGATAGTTTAGAGTCTTAGTGCAAGCCCTCAGACGGCTTAAGTTAAACAAGCTACCATCAGTACGGTAACGTATATAGATGTCGTCTTTTTCAAGCTCTGCCATAGCTCTTTGGAGCATCAAGCTGAAGAAGATTGTAAATAAAGTTGGAGCAAGAACACAACCTTGCTTCACTCCATTAGTTATTAGAAAGGGATCTGAAAGAGCATTGCCATATCTGACTTGATCGTGCTGGCCCTCGTGTAGCAAGATAATCAGTTTAAGGAATCTGTAATAAGGAAAAAGTCTGCCACAGACCTTTTCTACTCATAGTGTCGAAAGCTTTGGTGAGGTAGACAAATGTTACATAGAGACCCTTGTTCTGCTCTCTACATTTCTCTTGCAGTTGTCTAACGGCAAATACTATATCTGTAGTACTCCTATTGGCTCTGAAGCCACATTGGCTTTCAGGAAGAAGTTCTATTGCAATAACAGGAACTAATCTGTTCGGGAGTATCCTTGCAAGGATTTTTCCAGCAATAGCGAGCAATGTTATGCCTCGATAGTTTGAGCAATTGGATTTTGCTCCTTTTTTCTTGTAAAGGGTGATGATGACTGCATCTCGGAGATCTGATGGCAGTTCCCCTTTTTCCCAGCAATTCACAAGGAGTTCATGGAATTTATCATGGAGTACATGACCTCCGTGTTTCCAACCTTCAGGTGGGAATCCGTCAATCCCAGCTGCTTTGCCTTTTTTCATCTGCTGTATGGCCTTAGGGGTCTCTTCCAGAGTGGGAGCTATGTCCAATTCATTTTTCATTGGTTTTTGTATCATATGTTGGATAGCTGAGCCTTGGACTACTTGGTTGGCACTAAAGAGACTTTGAAAGTGTTCAGCACATCGATTCTGGAAGGATGCTTTATCAGTAATTGATGTTTGACCATCTGTACTGTATAAGAAGCTTTGGACCTGATAAGTAGGTTCAAACATTGCTTTAAGAGCTTCATAAAATCCTCTAAGATCACCCAGATCTGCACAGAAGAAGGATGCACAATTTAGATTTAGATAAATACTAGACAAATTCTCTCTATTTATCTAGATACATCTAGATACATTTCAGATAAATACCAAATAAATGATACCTGTCTCCCTTTAAAAATGGTACTTCAACTTTTGTGTTAGACAAGTAAGTCTATCTGGCTGTTCTAAGCAGTAACCTGAAAGCTGAAGGCTAAAGAAATTGTTGGGGCTGGCTTCAAGTTTGATGCCTTCTTATATCCTAATCTTCTATACACAACCTTCTGGAGCCCATCCTTCAGTCACACTCTCATACCTAGATGGGTCTGGGAAGCAGATAGCCATGCTAAATTTCCCACAGTGCACAGAAACAGCTGTTGGAAGTTGCTGTGTGCTGAAACAGGATTCAAAATTCTTTTCTATTATACTATTTATTGAGTTTCTCTTAAAAGAGAAGCAACACTACAATTTTATACTAGGTTTCCACCAAATTAATAGTCATACCTTCATCCAGGGCAAACGTAAGGATTATAGCTGAGTAGGTCCTAAAGGCACCAGAACCTGTTTTATCTTGGAATCTAAGTAGGGTCACCCCTGGTTTGTATTTGAATGGGAGACTGTCAACAAATACCACATGTTGCAGACTATATTTCAGGGGAAGGAAGTGGCAAAATCACTTCTGAATATTCCTTGCCTAAGAAAGCCCTATGAAATTCATGTGTCACCATAAGTCAGCAGGCAACTTGAAGGCACATACATATCCTTCATCAGAAATGCCTAGATTCTTCTTCCACCAGACAGAAAGTGGGGGGAGGGTTCCCAAGTTTTCCTTGGGTGATAGACTTAACAATCAATACTAAAGCTCCCCCAATAAATTTTGCTGCCTAAAGCAAAGGACAAAATGATACCCTCTCCATTCCATATGTAAACCAAATGGAGTGGCATTTGAACCTCATCACACCATTGTTAATGATATACCAGATGATAGCAGGCTCATTTGGAGGAGTTGGGTCTGGTTGTGTGCTGATCAGTGGTGGTGGGGTGTCAGGAGGACTCTGGGGTACTCTTACTGCAGCCTTTCAGCATCTGACACCTGCCACAATTTTGTCTGACTAATGGTAGTCCAGTCCCGGTTAGTTACATATGGTATACTTGTAAGGGACTGTTTGCCTTCCTGACTCCATAGTTGACCATAGAACTCCATCACTCATGATTTTCTGTGTAGGAGTCTTGTGACAAACACATATTGGGGTTTCTGTCTAGGATGAGGATGCAAAAAAATCTGACCGACTTGATTGTTTTGTTTCTCATATTCCCATTAATTCCCAGTTCATGTTCAACTAGCATTTACTTGGTTTTACCTAGATTACCCGAAGGAATGAAAATATTTAACTATTTCATCCATGCATTCAAGGATGAATGATTTCCATAGTTTTATCACACTAAAGGAGAACACAAATATTACTACACACTTCTTGTCTAGTATTCAGTGTTTCAGGAAATTATTCATGCACACATGGGTTGATTGTGTCAAAATTATGGGGGTTTTGTAAACAAACATGCCTTTCTGCATCAAATTCACTTTCCAGGTTTCAAGATGGTGCTTAAAAAGAGGGGAAATTTATTTATATGTTTGGACATAAAAAAGCAGTTTTGGAAACACACACAAGTTTCTGAAGTGTTATTTTGTCAGTTATTTTGTCGTAGGGCTTTGTACAAAAAATACATATTTTGTGAAAAAGCCACACATTGTTTTCAGAAACAAAATGGTGTTTTTGTGTGTGTGTGTGCACAACTACAAAAATATGTTTCTACACAAAATACTAATTTTGCATGAAAAAAAATTCCTGGTTTCTGGAAATGGAGAGAGGTAGCAAAAAGTACTTATCATACAACCCTCCCCACACACACACTCTTCACACAAAAATAAATGGCTTCCAAATCCCCATGTGCATTTTTGTGCAACATTGCCATTATTTTACTTTTTTAGAAATCTGTTTTGCACAAGGGAACCAGGGGAGTTTTTTCATGAAGATATCATGTTTTGGCACAAATAACTTGATGCTAATGCAAAAGCTTCATGTTTATTTCTCTGCATAACAATTTCTCAACACAGTTCTGGAAGTGCAAGTACTGGGTGAAAACTGCAAAATTTGTGGCTTTGTGTTACTCTTCCCAGCTGGGTTTCAAAAGTTCCAGGAAACCCATTTTTTTTTTCAGTCAGGAAACAAATATTTGTAAATATTTTTTCCATTCCTAATCACCAGCTAAATTCAATCTCCAGTTTGCTCATATGGAAATTGTCATATTACTTAGTGCTCCTGTTGAAGCCACCACAAAAGCCAATGTGTGTCACCTATTTATTTATTTATTTTATTCATATCCCAGCTTTCTCCCAGCATGGGATTCAAAGCAGCATACAATGTTTTGAAAACACAATACAATTGAAAAACTCTTAGTACAAAAATTAAAAGGTAATTAAACTAAACTTCAATTTAAAAAACCCACAAGTTTAAAAAAGCATTTAAAAGACATTTAAAACATTTTGTTTTTAGAATCCTATTGACATTCTTGTCTTCTTCCAGTTTTGTAGCAGATCATGAGACTGTTTCTTCCTATACAGAAACTGATGCATACAGTTGGACCCGTGTATCCACAGGGGTTTCATTCCCAGACTTACCGCAGATACTGGAAACCATGGATAATAGTGAACCCTATTAAAATAAAGAACTTCTGGTGAAAACAAACCATAGAATTGTGTTGGAGGACCTAGAAGATGCCTAGAGAGAATGACTCTCTAGGTGTTTTCCAATGTGACTCTATGGTATATATCCCCTATTCTGTATGCTATGGATAACTGAAACTACTGATATTGGTTCTGTAGATACAGGAGTCAAACTGTACTTTTGTAATTATTTTTTCCCCCAAATGAACATAGTTTTATATGCCTTACCTCACTGAGAAGAGTGTGATTGTGTGCATTCATGAAATAACACCCATTTTAGCTGTGCATATTCTCTGAAGGTACATATAGTTTTCTTTGTGTATGCCTTCTCAAGGTAATCCCATTGGCAGTGTTGGGGGGGTACATTTTCATAAGGAGATGTGGATCCTATTTATTTATTTATTGAATTTTTACCCCTCCTTTCTATCAAGATGGGATTCAAGGTGGTTTACAATAATGTTGAAAAGATTAAGCTAAAACATTAATTTACAAAAGCTAAAAAAGAAATAGTTATTTAAAAAATGATTAAAAAGACTTTAAAAAATACTTCAAACATACAGATTAAAATACAGCACACCACTTTACACACACACTACTGATCCATAATTAAAATTCAGAGGCCTGCCTGAATAAAAACATCATCACCTGCTAGTGGAAAGAGGGCAGGGAAGGGGACAGCCAGTCTTCCCATGGAAGGGAGTTTCTTTTAATTTCTTTCCTATCTTTAGTTATAAGAAGTTGTGATTAATTATTTAAATAAGAGCCAACCATTCAGTGCAAACATATGATTTTAGTCACCTACATTGGATTAGGTACATTTTCTTTTGTTTCCATTCATTCTCAATAGTATTTTCTTTCAGAGCACTCATTCAGGTTTGCCAGTAGCACAAAAACATAAGGAGAAGCTGCCAGAAGAGTTGTGAGCTAAAGATATACGTCAGTGGAACAAAATGAATGTTTCTTTGCAAAGTGATTTCTAAAGCAATGCATAAATGTCCTTATAGGAGACTTGCTCATATTTTGCTCAGCACAGCATTCTGTGCATCTTGAGTGAGATGCTACTTATTCTGTGCATGAAATGTGAATTGGATTCAAGAACAACTATTTTTATTCCACAGAACTCAGCATTTTAAAATCTTCGCTCGATAGCCACTACTGATGTCCTTTTGCTGTAAGAAATGTATACCTCTTTTTTTTCCCCCTCAAACTTGGAAAGTGGGGGCAGGGAGCTGTACATGGCTTTTTTTTTTTTCAGATAAGAAATTGTCAGGAACACTGACCAGGGATGTAAATCCTTCACTATTTCATGTGAGGATGAATAATTATGGAAGTTTTCTCCCTGCTTTGGAGAAAAGAAGCATCCTTCAACAATATTTCCCCTGTGTTTGAATTTCCCGAAGTGTTGTAGAGGGATTATTTCTGCCAAGAAAAACACATTGTTGGGGGTGGAGTGGAGAGTTTACTTACACACACACACACACACACACACACATGCTTTTCTGCATAGAAAACATGTTTTTGCACAAAAGAACCATATGCTTTTCTCTCAGAATAATTTCTCTGGGATATTTGAATACCAAAAGAAAAATACAAAAATTCTTGCTGGTCTATTATTTCTTCCCAATGTGGTTTACTGACTGCTAGGAAGCCTGTCTTTAAAAACAAAGGAACAAGCAAAACAAAAAAGGAATGGGTAATTATGAATAGTCTTCATATCCCTAACATTCCCTGCCACCACTATTTCTTAACTGCACATAGTGGACTCTTTTTGGGGTCGTGCTGACTGGACACTGTTCAGGGTCAGGCTGACCAGAGGACAGTCAAGGTCATTATGACCTGAGAAGTGTCCAGAATCATAATGGTGGGAAAACCAAGACAAGATTATCTGGAAAACCCATTCATTAATGGGCCTATGCTAATGCTTTCAGTCATGCAATTCAGTCATGACTATCCCTTGACCCATACCCAATGGAAATCTTTCCTATATACCCTACCGATCCAAACATTAAGAGGTTGTTGCAAATTTCATCAATGTTTTGTCTCTCCGGAGCTAAGGCAATGAGCTCAGTTTCCCAATCCATGGGAAAGCCATCCAGGCTTTGTCATAACCAGAGCATCCCTCCAGGGTACGAAAATAAGGTGTGTGTGTGTGTGTGTGTGTGTGTGTGTACGTACACACACACTAGCTCAGACCCTAACCACATGTCCCACAGACTGGACCCACCATTCTGCATGTCTCCTTGTCACTCTGTTTCTCAATGAACCAGACCCCTTGTGCCACCCTCAGAAACTGTCTGAGTCTCTCAGCTGCACAGTTCTTTCTCTGAGGCTGGAAACTATCACCCTTCCGCCCCTTTACTTTTCTCTCTCCAACCCTTCAGCCTTTCTTTTCCATACTCTTGTATGGTTCTTAACAATGCATGTTCTTATATGATAGTTTATCTCTTGTGTTAATTCAAATAAAATACTTCGTTTAATTTCAACTGGAGTGCTCTCTACAGTTAATACTGGTAAACATAGATGGAAAGCTCCCCGAAGTTACCGCCTTCTTGCAGGCCTCTGTTTTGAGCTATAATTCCCCAAAACTTCAAGAAGAAGATTTTTAGGGTAACAAGATATTCAACCAATACAGACTAAGCTATTTTCTATCTAAGAACTGTGTAACATCAACTGTCCTGAGATGCTGATGATATGGGTTGGTAAAAGCACTGTCAACATGTTAGTGCTAAGATGCACTGTGAATATCTTCTCCTTCCCTCAACCTTGAGTCTAGAGGAATGAATAATTTTCCATGTGTGGAGGCTATTCTTGATGAGCTCAATATTTTAAAATCCTATTTCCCTTTGTAGTTTATTTTTTTTCCTCTTCCAGCAGCTGAATCTTTTATTTTCCAGGGTACATACCCATATAGATGCTATGGAGAAGTGTTAGATTACTTATATTGTCCTCCGACACCACTGTTGCTCAACTCTTCTTTATGACTTTTCTTATCTCTTCCCTGTTTTATTTCTCTCTGACTATATGAGTTCCAGGAATGGATTCAAAATATTTATGTCTGCTTTTCAATTTGGAGAAATAAGTGTTTGCATGACGGATCATTGTTATGGCTGTTTTCTGCAAGCTCTTTATGACTTATTTTGTCTCAACATTCTCAATATGCCTACTAATGAATGTTTCTAAGGTAATTCACAGGCTGTTATGTTTCTTGCCTGTGTTTGCTTCATCCCAAACCAATTAGATATAGATACCACAGAAAAAAATATTAACACAGTTCTGCTGCAAGAAACGTTACTATAAAGAACCGATAATGAGTGGCTGTAGAATGCAGGCAAGTTTCTCTGTAACAATGGTTGCTTAAACAGAGGAAGGAGATGCTTCTGGCATCTCATCACCTTAATTCAAGATGGCCCAATGATGATATTGTAGCTACCAGCTCCGTAGAGATCATTTGACACAAGGGACCACTAGGCTTCCCCCTGATCTCATAGAACTGTGGACTTTGTCTGGGCTCCTCTGTCTGCTCTCAAATGTTTGCTGACATTGAATGTGAATTGGGTTCCAGAATGTTCGTTTTGACACTGGGATATCTTCACTATAATCTCTATAATCCCCACAGTTTCTGTTGTTAGGAACAAATGCATGCAACTGATTCCTCCAGTAAGTGAGTGATTAAGTCAATCAATCAATCAATCAATCAATCAAATTTGATGAGGACCTGGGAGAGAGAATTCTCTGTGGCTTCTCCTAAATCGTGGAATTTCTTCTGGAATGAGGTTTGGTTGGCCCCCTCTCTCCTTTCCTTTCTATGGTGGGTGAAAGCCTTCATGTTCATGCAGGCCCTTGGTTGAAAGTTTATCTGCCAGAAAGGGTTTGTAGAGGGGATGTGGTTCTTTATCCTTTTTATTATGATCTGCATCCTTATATTGTTTTAATATTCTGCTTTTAATTGAACTGCTGCTTAATTCTTTGACTTTTGTATAAATAAAATTTTAACTGTACCTTGTTCTTTAAATGTTGTAGGCTGCCTTGGATTCTGCACAGGGATAAAAGTGGGATATAAATCAGATCAATCAATCAGAGTACTGTGGAATGAATATATTTAATGCACGGTGGCTTAAGTGAAGCTCCACAAATGACACTATTTAACATTGGCCTAAATCCTATTGTTAGTCCCAACTAAAACAAAGTTGTGAAGTCGAAGGCTTTCATGGCCGGCATCCATTGATTTTCCTTGGTTTTTTTTCCAGGCTGTGAGGCCGTGTTCTAGAATAGTTTATTTCTGACTTTTCGCCTGCATCTGTGGCTGGCATCTTCAGAGAATGGTTGTGTAGGTGTGTGTATGGTGTTTATATGCTGTGACCCCCTGTTGGGGAAGATATGTAAATTTGTGTAATTGAATGGTTAGTTTCTGGGTATAGAAATCAAGGCTCGTAAGTGTCTGTTTGGCTAATAGTTGGTTGATGGGCCATTATCTGCTGGGAATCCCCCTGTCCCTAGGTGGAGGTCATTTGCAAGTGTTGAGTTCTGATTTTAGTGTTTTTCAGGACTGGCAGCCAGATTTTGTTACTTGTAGGGTTTTTTCTTTTCTATTGAAGTTGTCATGTTGTTTGTGGATTTCAATAGCTTCTCTGTGCATCCTGACATGATAGTTGTTGGCCTGGTCCAGAAGTTCTGTGTTTTCAAATAGCATTTTGTGTCCAGGTTGGTTTATAACATGTTCTGCTACTGCTGATTTTTCTGGCTGGCCGAGTCTGCAGTGTCTCTCATGTTCCTTGATTTGTGTTTGCACACTGCGTTTAGTGGTCCCTATGTAAACTTGTCCACAGCTGCATGGTATACGGTAAACTCCTGCAGCTGTGAGAGGGTCTCTTTTGTCCTTTGCTGAGCGTAGCATTTCTTGGATTTTCTTGGTTGGTCTGTAGATTGTTTGGAGGTTGTGTTTCCTCATCAGTTTCCCTATTCTGTCTGTGACTCCTTTGATGTATGGTAAAAATACCTTCCCTTTGGGTGGCTGTTCTTCTTCTTCATTCTTGTGGTTTATTCTGGGTCTGGCTGCTCTTGTGATGTCTGATCTGGAGTAACCATTAGCCTGTAGACTCCAGTTTAGGTGCCTCGGTTCATCCTCCAGGTAGTGGGGTTCAGAGATCCTTTTTGCATGGCCTACCAATATTTTTATTGTGCTTCTTTTTTGTCCTGGATGATGATTGGAATTCTTGTGTAGGTATCTGTGTGTGTGTGCGGGGGCTTCTGTATACCTTGTGGCCTAACCGTTGGTTTGGTTTGCAGATGACTAGGACATCCAAGAATGGCACTGTTCCTTCCTTCTCTAAAGCAAAGTTGTTCAATCAATTGGATTCATCTACATGTTGACTGCCAATTTATTCAGTGTAGGGATGTAATTCTTCACCAAGTTTCTTCTCCAAGGTAGCAACAAGTAATTTTAATAATTTTCTTCATGCTGCAAGAAGGTATTAGAAAATTACATAGTTTTTGAACGCTATTCAGAATTAAGGACTTATTCTGCACAAAAATTGCATGTGGGTGTTTTGCACCGAAAACAGCATTTTCAGGGCACACATCAATATTTCTGTGAGGAAATTCAGCTTTCTGCACAGAAAATGCTGTTTTCTATGTAAATCAACAATGTGTGCATTTTATGCAGTATAAATCCCAACTATAGCAGAAAATAGCATTTTTTGTGCAGAAACTACTATTTCTGTGTTGAAATATTTTTTCCATGCAGAAATGGAACCAGCTATATTTAGCAGGGCTGTTGATGATGTGATGACTTCTCAGTCTCTCATTCATAGGGTTACCATAAGTCAAAGTTTACTTGACAGCACTTAACAATAAGAACATATTTAGTTTGGTACCTAAACATTTTCTCGGCAAAGGCTAACCACATGTTGGTCAGAATCCTATTGCTGCACTGCAACTACATGACTATGTTTTCCGTAACTACAGCAGTGTTGGCAGTGGCAGCCACAGAGGATGAGGGCTGCAGACACTGCAACCATGAGTATAGTCTACCAATAGGATTCAAGACCTTGTATTTGCCTGGTGATTGGGAGAAATGATGGGGCTTAGGTGGGTACCACCCCATCTGCCCAAGCAACAGGATCACATTTGTCTTCTGGTGATAAGCCTTTCTTAACTTAACTAGTCCAGAGGCCGCTTTCATGAGCCTCCTCTCCCACTACTCTTTATAAACACCATTCAAGTGGGATTGCTTTCTTTCCTAATGCACTTTTATAACCATTGTGGGATTGTAGCATCTGATAGAGCTAAAGCCCTATCACAACCCTCCATATTAAATTAATCTTCTCTGCATGCAGGTGGGGGTTTGGAGGGTGCATGCATGTACATACACACACAATATGCCTGCCTAAGGCAGGAGGATGGCCAGGGAGGGGTATATATTGGTGGAGGAGGTCTCTCCTTTGAATTATTTCCCTGATGGGGCTCATGGTGAGGCTCTGGAGGGCATGAGGAATGGAGGAAAAAGCCGTTCATCAGGGTCCTTGTGGTTGGAGAGGCCAGCCCAACTGCAGCAGCCTAGGCCCTGGCTCTAATCCCCAGCTGCCCTCCTGTTTCTTCTCCCCTGCTGCAACTCAGTGTCATGCCATGCCCTCTGGTTGGAGAGGTGAGGGTGGAGAGAAATGAGGGGGCTCATGCCAAATCTCTTCCTCTTCTCCCCACCTTCCCTGGGAGAACCATGCAGCCTGTCCCCTGGCTCCCCCCAACCATCAGTGTTAGTTGAACCCCAAGGTGAGTAGGTAGGAAAGCAGGCTGGATGGCATGGAAGGAAGACAGTCCTGACCAGGGTGCATGGGAGGCAGCAGCCCTTGCATGCCTCGTCCATCTGTTGCTGCTGCTTGTGCCATGGACCCTGATGGCCTGCCTTCTTCTCCCTCCCTCCCTCCCAAGCCTTGCCAGGAGCCCCCTCCTCCCCTGCTCTCCCTCCCCAGCCATCCTCCTGCCTCAGGTGGGCATTCCATGTGTCTGTGTGGGGGGTATACACTGAGGAGCTATCAGTGTGTTTTTATATGAGTGCCAAACATTAAACAGAGTCTGCTTTTCAACAAGTGCTCCAGTCTCTAATTGAAATTTTGCACTTAAATCATTGTAAGGGAAAGAAAAAAAATGTTTACAATTGTCTCCCATTGGGCAAGAACTGAAGAACAGTTATGTTATGTGGTAAGGCACAATGGTTGCACTTTCGCTTTACCTGCCTTGTGCAATATGCATCCTAGTCCTCTGCTGATGTGCAATCTACTGCTGGAGGTATACTCAAAGCCTCCTAGAAACTGAGATCTTGTGTTCTGCTGTCATAACTATCAAGAGCCCAGGTTCTCCGCCATGCCATGTTGAGGGCTAGAGTTAGGGCTAGATTACAGACTGTCTGGAATAATAGCAATCATGCTAATTACAGTGATGGTAGTAGGGAAGATGGAGATGTTGATTCAGATAGAGATGTAGGCAAGATCAACCCTAGTCTGGACTTTACAGTATCATTCTTCCTGGAATGTATGTAATATTTGCATAGATCTATCTTTGGAATGGATCACTACCTTTGTCATCTTAGAGAGCAAGAAACTTACCTATTTATTTAGCTTTTGATGTGTGCATGGAGCCTCTTAGTAAAAGATTGTCCCTTTAAAGGAACAAGGTAACCTTGTTGAAGCATCAATACGATGGAAAATTTCTATAAGTATAATGAATTTAGTTTGCCCAAGCAAGGGGAAAGCATTGTCATCTAAAATACGGTCTGAAAGTAAAAACAGCGATGTCATGATTATGTGCTTATGTGTGGCAGAAAACTAAGTCTGAGTTTAAAAACATTGTGAAGAAAGCGTGAGAAGTTTGAAACATATATATCAAGAAATAAGAACAGAATAAAAAGCAAGAATATGTTTCAAACCAGAGTTAGTGCAAGGACAACCTAATGTGGTTATATCCACAAATATCATAAACCTGAATAGGAAAAGTATACTTACTCTGTGATACAGGCTTTTTTCATACATTCATGAGTTGATTATATACCTTTAATGACTTTTCCCATGATAACTACCGAATGTATAACTTTAATTCTGTTGAAAAACATTGCATTCTACAGGATTCTGGACTAATTAAACATTCAAAGAGCATAGAAGCATGGGATTGGAAATAACCTTGGAGGTTACCTAGTCCAATGTCCTATTCTTTGCTGTTGTTTCTATAAGATTTTTGTTCTAACATCATAAATTAACCACCCACTGGACTCATCAAATGATGAAATGCACAGATGAATGAGTTCATAACTAATTTGTTTTGTTTATTTCATGTTTATAAAGCTCTGCAAAGCTATAGAGTTCATTTATTAGCAAAGAGAGCTGCCAAAATGTGGACTAACATAGGGAATATGCTGACCTTCCGTCTGTATGAAGCTAGATTTTGTAGCATTTTTGTTTTGTCTTATCATGTAACTTTATTTTGTGGTCTGAATTCTGTCAGTATTTTCTTTCTACCATTTTTTTAAAGAAAAAGAGTTGCGAGAATGATTTTTCCTCATGCACCAAATGTTATGCACATTTTGGCATGTACTTTTCCTAATGTGTCTTGAAGAAACAAACCGGCATCACACAACTCCTTAAAACAAATCCCAAATTCCTAAGTTAATTGGGCCAATGCAGATTGAATTGTTTCAGATGAATATGAGCTCATATGAGCCTGATTTGAATCTGGAGTGGATTGGCAAGGTTTCAAGCCATTTAGACTAATTTGGAGTTGTAGTGTGAAACTACATAATGCATCAAATAAGAAAAATGTCATGAAAAGGCAACATATCATGGTAGAGTGATGAAGAGTGGAGTTGAATTTGTGTCAGCAACACATATATCGTTAGTCTAGTACTACACAAGCACCATATTTAGGCCAGGATTCCCCACATGGCTTATGCTGGCATAACCCCTAATTACAGTGGTGTCTATGTTTTAAATATCATTTCAGAAGGAGGCATCCTGTACCTACTTGATCAAGACCTTTACCACTGGATGTGCAAGTATACATGGATATTTCCAGGTGCAAACTTGCCTCTGCCCACTGACTAGAACCAATAAATCAGGTTCTTTTTTTGAACCTTTTTGGGAAGGTGGTGGTGGCTTCTTCTTCTTTCCCACGTATGTCAGGGTAGCCCTGTGGTTCCTGGATGTACCCCATGGCCAAATACACCCCCCATCATATATGCCAATAAAAAAAACTATTGGATCTTGGCCATACTTAACAGACAAGTGGAGAAAGCACTGTGAACTTTGCACACAACAGACAGTATATGCTTTGTGAGCACACATTTAAAAATTGTAAAGTGTAACTTGTGGTTATGCCTGGATATGTTCTTTTTTTTTAACTGTGTGAAGGGAGGTATCCAGTACCTCCTTCAAGGCCCCCATCATGGGGGCTGCTGAGCATGGCTCTTTCTCTCCAACCACTGATCAGCTGTCATGGTGTGCCTGTCTCACTCTAGCTGGTCTTGGCACTTGGGTGGTAGTGGTAGGGAAGAGTATCATTATACATTGGTTGCTCCTTCTTCCATCTGTTGATCTGCCCATCAGTATCCAGGAGGAGGAAGCTGTTAACAGCAGCCCAGTGGCTGTTGTCACTTCCCAGAGGAAGCAGGTGAGCACAAGAAGCTGAGATTTCTATACTGCTTTATCATTCTATGCACTCTCTAAGCAGTTTACAAGGTGTTAGCAAAAAGGATGGAAAGCTGAGCTGTACAGGACTGAACACACAACGCTGAGGTTTCAGTAATGGCATTTAACCACTGGACCACCAAGGCTCCCTTTACCGATACACCTTTTAAAGAATACACAGAGAGAAGGGAGGAAAGGAAGAATCTGATACTCACTGTTTAAGCCAGATGACAGGAAAGGTATGCATGCACTTTTATGAATAGCTATAAAGATCATGATTTGGATAAATTCTAAGCTTTAAATCCTCACATGGCTCATGTTCATATGTGATTACAAGAATCCACACACAAAAATCCTTAGCAAAGGGATGGGGAATATATTTTCTGCATAGGTTCCCTGTCTGCCTGTCACCCAAAACATTGTTCATTCACCTAGTAAGAAGGACAAAAAGTATGAGGGCATGGTGGTGGTGGATTGGCAAAGCCTCCTCACTCCCAGAAAAAGGTAGAAATAATTACTGTATAGCCACAACAGCTCCATATATGCAAGCAGCCAGCTCTGTTCTATAGAGTTAGCTGCTTCCTGAATGTCTGGCTCTCTAAATCCGCAGATCCAGGTTCTGTGGGGAAGGGTGGGGAGTATGACTTCTTATCTAAGCCAAGTATGTAATAAAATAATGTGCGTGCCTATGTCATGGACATTATCCAATGAATTACCAATAGACTTCTACAGTAGCCTACAATAGTCACTCCAAGATATATTTTGTCCTTTAGTGGATTTGTTTGAAATGGATTCAGTGCTACAGATTGTTTAATTGCATCAAAACAATAATTGTGTATATATTTTTGCTTATGTCTTTGAAAGTGCATTTAACTCTACTTGTTTTCATATTTTTTTTTATGTAAGCCACCTTGGATCACACCAAAGCAAGAAATAAATTAATAAGTAGCAACAGAAACAATAGTCCAGGTTCCAGTGCTAATTTTATCCTTTCAAGGATACAAATTTTAAAAAACTGGCAAACCATAATGGGAAGAGGAGATTATAAAAAAATTGTGCCCATGTGCAATACTAGCTCTTTAACCTCACCTCCAAATCTCTGAAATATGCTTATCTGGACACAAGCTAAAAGACTACTGGAACAGTGACTAGAGAGTGTTCATACTTCTACTACTACTACTACTAATAATAATAATAATAATCTCTGCTAAATATGCACTGTGTGACCTTTTATGTATATGAAATAATTCAAGGATTTAATGACTCCAATTCCTCTTGTCTAATTATGAAAACAAAACAAAACAAAAAAAACACCCCGCTTTTCCCTGTGAATGGATTGCCCCTCCCTCCCCAACCAAAGAAACAATTCAACGGGGAAATGTCATAATATTATTTTACACAAAGTTATTAGGAAAAGAAAATATTAAAAAATACAGATGGATGCACAGACAAAAATGATTGGAAAAAAACACAATAAAGACTTCTTGATTTGATTGTATTTTAGGAAATTAGCCAGTGAATAATTAATCAGCCTTGCAAAATTGCAAAACTTAGTAGCCCAGAAAGAATTTATTCCAGGAAAAGACAGATCACTCTAGTTCTTGTCTGTATTACTTTCATTTTTAATATATATATATATGTGTGTGTGTGTGTATGTGTGTGTGTGTGTATGTGTGTGTATAATATGTGATGTGATTTGTTCTATCACATATCTGCATCCATCTCTGAGGGGTTTGTTTATTAAGAAAATGCACAAAATGTGAATTTTTGAATATAGTTAAATATACCTTCCATGCACTTTATCCTAAAATATAAATTTATTTGCACATGTTGCTACATTTATTCAGTTTAAGTCTTCATTTCAGTATTTGGAGCAGTATGCAACCTAAAGGGTAGCTGCTTTCTGATCTGCATATTAGGACATTTTCAGACACGGAAAATCAGCTTCTTGCCGCGCAAGCAGCCTCCGGAACAGTATCAACAACTTTCTTCTTCAGTATTGACAGTATGCACAACTTTCGTGAGTAAAAAATAGCACGGCTGCCTCCAGTGCTGGCCGCAACAGTCACGGACGACGCCGAGAGAGAAACGGCATCATTCAAAATGGATCCTTGCCGCGCAGCAGCCTCGACACTGTTCCGGAGGCTGCTTGCACGGCAAGAAGCTGATTTTCCATGTCTGAAAATGTCCGTAGTCTGGAAAGTGTAAGCTTGGTCAGTTTGCTTTAAATTGTGGACCAAACCAAGGGCTTGTCTATACAGTGAAAAAAAAAAAAACTCCTCATAGAATTAGAGAAGAATACCTTTTGTCCCAATGGGATCCTGTATCATTTTGCCATATTTGGAAGGAGGGGGTACAAATACTCCAAATACCCTCCTGTATTTAAAAAAAAAAAAAAAACCTGAAGGAAAGGTGCATTCCCACTCATTGCGACAAACAATTCGCTTTCCTGCACATTCCTGATAAGAGCAGAAGTGGAAAGCTAATTGGTCAGATGTGAACTGCTAACAAGGCAAGTGCCTGGAGCTACCATGTTGGATTTTCACCATAGCGATCATGTGTTGAGACAACAAAACAGCCTTTTTCTTCTTTTTTCTGTTTATTTAAGTGGAAGATTGCACTTCCACACATTCAATTTGCTTAAAAACAAACAAACAATTGTTCAGTGGCAGCACCTGGTGACAGTAAAAGTGCAAGTAATTCAGGCGTGCCCCCATCTTGATTCTCAGGCATGCCTGTTTGAACAACAAACACATATGGGTTTGCATGCCTGCAATCTTTTTTTTTTAAAGAACCATATAGACAAATGAAAAATGCTGTGAATTGGCATTAGTGCTCATCAGTCCACATTTTATTGCCTCATATAGATGAGCCCAAAACATCTTTGTTTTGTCCTAGCCTGCCTATCTACACATAGTTAAAATCCTTCACACATAAGCTCTATTGAACCAGCAATAAAAACAGGATTTAAATCAATGCATGTCAGAGAGAGCAGGCTAGTCCTACCCTCTCCCCCATTATTTCCACTGCTTTCCTCACATGGAAGCAACAGTCTGAACAGGAGAATCTTAATTACATGTGGACGCTCCCCTAAAAGTCTGAAAAATCGAGGTTCCTATCAAGTGTGGACAATGTATGTCTGCCACCAATCCCAAAGCAATATGGGCAGATTACACCATCTGTTTCAGCCAAGGTTACCCAAATCTCTGCCCTTTGTTGTATCAAAAGAAGTAACCTGGGGCCTTATTTTTTCTGCTTCTGCCATGTGCTCTCTCTCTTCTTCATGAAGGAAGACATGGGGGAGCATATCTCCCTACTATCTTCTAAACACTTAAAATAGTTCAGTGAGAATCAGGCTGTTCTATCTAATGAATGGACTTCTTTAGTAAATATTCCTCCTTTTGAGGATCTTAAAACCTATTTTCTGCCTCCACTTGGGTCCTGCAAACTCATCCTGCTAAGGTGGGCATTTCTGCTGTTGCTGAAGAAAAAGGCTCTAACAGACCTTTCTTTTCAATAAGAATATCTCTGCACCCAATTGTTACAGGCCAGAAAAACTTCAGCTGGCAATTCCTAAGCCTGTTTATCCTCAGCCCCATCAAAAAAGGAGCATATAACCTGGTAAAACCCATAGACTATACAATATACAGCATAAGATTTGTGACAATGTCTGCTGAAGTTGAAGGCTTTCATGGCCAGCATCCATAGATTTTCCATGTTTTTTTCTGGGCTGTGAGACCATGAAAAGTTTATTCCTGATGTTTCGCCTGCATCTGTGGCTGGCATCTTCAGAAGATGCCAGCCACATGTGCAGGGGAAATGTTAGGAATAAACTCTTCCAGAACATGGCCTCACAGCCTGGAAAAAAAACCATGGAAAACCAATGTCTGCTGACTTTCTGTCTTGTAAAAAAAAGGGGGAACTTCTTTAGGTTTCATCTCTGGGAAGATTGTCAGAGGGTCCCTTAAAATATGTAAATACAAGCCATAATGGCTGACCTGAGGTAACCCTGCAAGTTGAGGTAACCCTGCATTAGATGACATCTGATGAACAAGTAGTGTGGAGAAATCTAAAAATGCAGTTTACACTAGACAAAGATATCTAGTATACTGAATATAAAGATAAGATCTAGCTTCAGATTGGATAATCAATGTGTTGTGTGGGTGGCAGGCGACAAGAAAAAAGCTAAAGTCCGAGCCACAAAAATTCAGGCAGCTTTTTAGCATGCCTGTAATGCTGGCAAAGGCACTGTTTGAACAAACTATGAAAGATTGTTCCTGGTAGAACTGACATGCTGCCCTAAAATACAGATTCATGATGGAATGGCTAGGATAGATATATGCCTACATGCTATTAATATAGTTAAGATTTGTTCAAGAATTGCTTAAGGAGATTAACCTTTGAAGACAATAGATGAGATAATATTTTGTCATGGATAATGGGTGAAGTGTCAAGATGAAATGTTCTGATGAACATGATGGCTATATGGCTTAATATAAGCTGCCTAACATAGGATGTTATGGAATGTCATGAAGCTGAAATGTATGTATATTTACAGTATATCTAGCTATACGAATACTTACAATAAATAACCTAAAATGCTACCAAAAGAGTACTAAAGATTGTAAGAGTTCTTACAATCTTTTTTTGCCCAAAAGAAAATAAAAGAAGTTGCCAAGAAAGGACATTTATTATGTCTTCATAGGTGTATGGGGAGAGAGATTTTTTCCTTTGTTTTTATGATTTCTTCCAATTTCTCCAGATCTAGTGTAGTTGTTGTCTGTTGCCGGGGGCATAGCAAGGGAATAAGAAGGCTTTGGATCCTTTAGACTGGAAGACTACTTTGATCTGTGCCTAGTGTGTTCCTGATATGCATTTTCCCCATTCTCAGTAGAGGAGCAATGGCAGCAGATTTCTATGACCACAATTAGAATCTCTCCAGCAGCTTATCTGTCTGTGGACTTCCTTATGGAAAGAAATATCTTGCCAGTTGTTGCTGTTGTTGTTTGTTGTTGTTGTTGTTGTTGTTGTGTGCCTTCAGGTCATTTTTGACTTATGGCAATGGTAAGTGAAACTATCATGGGGTTTTCTCAGCAAGCTTTGCTCAGGGTGGTTTTGCCCAAACAATTTCACTATAACCAAATTATAACACAGAAAGGTTCTTAAGCACAGAGGAAAGAGAGGAAATCTGTAAATATGTATTTCTTCTACTGATTACTTAGACGCAAAATATATTTTCATGAATATTTTTTTCTGTCCTAACATACACAGATATACAATACCATCACCCACTCCCACATCTGTGGCACAGCGATTTCCTAAGCATTCCCTTTCTTGCTTCAGTTTCTAACTGCTAAAATGGAACTTAATTTGTTTGTTTTATCTGTAGTTCAAGTTTTACATTAGGTGTAATATGCCATGTGATTTACTTTATTTAATTGCCATTTTTTTCTTCCATTGTTGACAAAAATGAATAGCACATTGGGCAAGATACTTTCTATATCACTGTGAGGGGAAAAAAAGCATGTTCTCTAAGCTTAATCGTGGATTTTAATTGCCAGTCTTGATTTGAAAATAATTGTTCACAGCAATTAAGTAAATGCCCCAATTTCATTAACAGACTTCCTAATTAGAACCTACTACATAAAACCGCCAATGTTTGCTTCATTAGCTTTGATTTACTGTATCTAATACCTTAAAAAAAACACCCTATCCTATTAGTATTATCATGCACTAGTGCATTCTAGTTAATAATTGGTGCTGCATTTGTGAGGTGTCCTGGGGAAGTTTTAATAATCAGAAGATTATATTTGAATTTTACAGGTAGTTTCTCACAGAGTGTGCAATCAAAGCTAGGGAATGTTCTATGTCCTATGATTTCAACAGTAAGGACATTTGGTTTAAATACAAAATTACATGTTACAATTTATAAAATGTCCACTGAGAGGGGAAAAAGACAATGCTGTGCCACTACCAGTAATGCCTTGCTAAAGTTATGACACTGTAATGTGTATCTTCCCAGCCCAGCTTAAGTAGCAAAAGCTATTAAATAGGAGTAAGAAAATAATATTAGAAGAAATAGCATTAGAACACAGAATAACTAAATACTGATGAAAGAAAGGTAGGGACTTAACAGATGCCATACTTGTTAAGTTAAAGTACATGTTACTAAGAATGGGAACTCATCATGCAGCTGCCATTTTCTGAGGCAGTTGTGGATAGGAGCTTCAATTTCAGCAGAACAGTGAACCCACTCTAGGTTTTAGTTCAGTCTTGGAGGGGCTATCCAAGGTGCTGCACCATATTGCTAAAACAAGTTCATTGTCTTAGATAGCTGCATTGAAGTTTCAGCTGAAACCTGGAGTAGATTCACCATCCCACCGACATGAGCATCACCCACTGCACTGTTCTGAGTAATACTTCTGTTCTCCCGAAGCCATGTTAGTTTTCAGAAATAAATCTGTTCTGACTTTACAAAGAATACAAATTATCCCCCCACTCTTTTACACGTAGTTATGACAGACTCCTGTCAATCACACTGGTAGGTTTGGGGCCACCACCAACTAAGTGCTAGCTGACTTCCTGCCTTCTTCAAAAACACACAGAGTCCAAAAAACTCAGCCAGACAGTTTGTTAGAGCCCTGGCTTCACCCCAGCAGCAAAACTTCACTTTGTACTGTGGGGTACTTGCCTATACTGGGCCCATAACCCACTGTCCACTCATTATAGGCTCACTGAGAGGTGACTGGCACAGCCTGGGGACAAACTAGACCCGGGAGTAGCCAAACAGCAGATAAAGTATGCAGCAGAATAGGGCTTGAAAAACAAAGGCTTCAGCTAGCATGCTTTATCACTGATTTGACCCACTTAAACTCACAATAAGAAGACTTACAGGCAGCAAAGCCATTCTGGAGGCTTTCTCTTCAGTTCAAGTACAAAACAAACACAGAATATATACAGCAAACCTCAATAACAAATCCAACAGCAATTCTCCAACACTCCTCAACACCAACCAACAACAACTCACTCAGAGTGTATCTTTATAGGAGTGTTTGACTAGTCACCTTCTGCCTAGCTACAGCTGTGCACATACCCACTTCAGCTGTGCCAGCAGAGTGGTCTGTTGCTTCAATGTTTTCTTACTGCAATTAAAGAGATATTATCCTGACAAATTCTACATGGACTAGTTATTAAAATAAGTTATGTCTCCTGGCTCAAACCTTGTTCCCCCTGCCAAAAAAAACCCTGCTTCCTGGGCATCAGCTGCACCAAGAAGAGAAGGTCTATTCTGCTAGATATCAGGGTATGGGTGGATGATGTTTCCACCCCCTCCTACCAGTAAGAAGGCTACAAAGGTCAGAAGCAGGACCTCTGAACTGGAAGGACATGAATTGAGGTTTGCCCACCATGGATTATTATGGTACAACAAAGTTAAAGTGAACGTAAATTTTAATAACCACTTTGTGATACATGCCTTACTAAGAATATACAATAGATATAAACCCAGGTTGTGTCCAAAAATGCCAAAATGGGTCTCAGCACAAGAAACTCATTATAGAAAAGAAACAACAGGTAAAGAAGAATTCAATATTACATACTAGGGAGTAATGGTTTTTGAAATTACCTGATGTAGCTGAAATGGGTAAGCTATCTGCTTTGATTAGAGAAAAATCATTGGTGACATTTTTAAAACATTGGAAAAACCTCATGGACTTTTCACAGAAAAAAGAAAATGACTTGACAGTTTTTAATTTTGGTAATTAGCTAGATTTGGTTATCAAAATAAGTGTATGATGTAACTTTTAGTGAAAGAGATAAAAGTATATTAGATGTCTATATAATCACTGAAGAGAAAGTTGGAAGTCACTGTTCTTTCTATTTTTTTCTTTTTATATATCACTTTTTTGTTCTTTTTATTCATTTTCTTAAACATCTGTAAGTTTTATTATATTTTGAAAAACTTCTAATAAAAATTATATGTACAAAAAAGAAAAAGAAAAAGGAGGACCCCTGTCATAAGTCCTTGCTTGCAAGTGTAAGAGGGTGGAAACACCATCCACCCATGCCTTGATTGCCAGAAGAGTGAATGTCCTTTTCTTGGTGTGGTTGATGTGAAGTATACTTTTTTTGCGGGGGGTGGGGGTGGAGGGGAACAATTACAGTAGTGATTATTTAGGGATTGTGAATACAGATCATTTATGGATGTGCAATTCCAGATGTGTCCAAACAATATCTGGGCAACCAGCCAAAGGCTGATTACTACACAGCTGATTGCAGAGGCACAGCACAGTCACGCTAATTACAGGCAAAGGCATAAAGGCAGTGTGAAGTCAGACACTTACTTCACTAGCAAGCAAAACACAAGTCCACACAAACAAAGTCCAGTATAGAAGGTCCAGGTACAACAAGCAGAGTTCAGCCTAGTTCAGCAGAATCCAGGTCCAGAAAACAGAGTCCAGAGTACACAAACACAGTCCAGGTCAAACACAGTGAGCAGGAACTCAGTAGGCACTCAGGTAGGTCAGATAATTTCTGACAACCCCTGAAATGCAGTGCTGCATATTTATAGAGCTCACACAACTAACACAGCTGCTGCTTAACTAATTGCTGCTTCCTATAAATACACTGCAACTGACTCAAGTCCTCCTTTTGTTGTTGCCATACTGTGAGAGGTAAGTTGTCCTCTGTATCTGAAGGAGCAAGACCCTCTGCCAGAGCTGGTACTACTCTACTATCTGTGTCTGAGACCTGTGGCTCTGGAACATCTTCCTGCTCTGGTTCAGCAAGTCCTGGCATGTCCACTGTTTCAGTCTATGAGTCAGAGTCCATTTCCAAGTTCTGGAATCAGGGTGTGACACCATGACACATCCGTAAATGTGATACAGAATTCTGGCCAATGTTTCCTATGGTGATTCTTTGTGAACAGCCTCTTTTATGTTATGAAGTCAGCTCTCCAGTACAGTTTGAGAGATCAAGAAAGTTGGTCTTTGTAGAGGGTAAAACTTGCTTTGCCATTCCTACCTCTCTAAAATTTTACTGTCAAATTATTAGTGTTTTATTTTGTTTTGGTTATTAAATGGTAATAGGTCTCTGCTTTAGGAATCTACTCAACTAAGAAATGATCTAAACTCCTTGCATAAATGTAATATACTGGGAAATAGAGAAAGGAGATAATAGAATCTAAAAGTCATAGAATTATGGAGTTGGAAGAGACCTCCAGGGCCATCCAGTCCAACCCCCTGCCATGCAGGAATACACAATCAAATCATTCCCAACAGATGGCCATCCAGACTCTGTTTAAAACCCCCCAAAGTAGGAGACTCCACCACACTACGAGACAGTGTATTCCACTTCCAAACAGCTCTTACTGTCAGGAAAATTTTCCTAATGTTTAGGTGGAATTTCTTTTCCTATAGTTTGAACCCACTGCTCTGTGTCCTAGTCTCTGGAGCAGCAGAAAACAAGCCTGCTCCATCCTCATTATGACATCCCTTCAAATATTTAAACAGGCTTATCATATCCCCTCTCAACCTTCTCTTCTCCAGAGTAAACATACTGAGCTCCCTAAGCCACTTCTCATAGGGCATGGTTTCCAGACCACCCACCATCCTGGTCACCCTCATCTGGACACGCTCCAGCTTCTCAATATCCTTCCTGAATTGTGGTTCCCAGAACTGGACACAGTACTCCAGGTGAGGTCTGACCAAAGCAGAATAGATTGCACTATTACTTCCCTTAATCTAGACATTATACTCCTATTAATGCAGCCTAGGATCACATTGGCTTTTTTAGCTGCTGCATCACACTGCTGACTCATGTTTAGATTGTGTTCCACTAAGACTCCTAGATCCTTTTTGCATATACTGCCCTCAAGCCATGTGTCAGCCATCCTATAACTGTGCATTTCATTTTTACTGCCCAAGTGTAGTATTCTACATTTCCCCTTGTTGAAGTTCATTTTGTTAATTTTGGCCCAGCTTTCTAATCTGTTAAGGTCATTTTGGATTCTTATCCTGTCCTCTGGGGTATTAGCTACCCCTCCTAATTTGGTGTCATCTGCAAACTTGATTAGCATACCCTCTATTCCCTCATCCATGTCATTGATTAAGATGTTGAATAGCACTGGGCCCAGGAGAGAACCCTGTGGCACCCCACTGGTCACTTCTCTCCAGGATGAAGAGGAGCCATTGGTGACTACTCTTTGGGTTTGGTCAGTCAACCAATTACAAATCCACCTAACAGTTGCATTGTCTACCCACAGGTTAGTAACTTTTTTTGCAAGAACATCATGGGAGACCCTGGCAAAAGCCTTACTGAAATCATGATATACTACATCCACTGTCTTCCCTTCATCTATCAAATTTGTAACTCTATAAAAAAAAGAGATGAGATTAGTCTGGCATGACTTGTTTTTGAGTAATCCATGTTGACTTTTTGTGATCATGGCATTCTTTTCTAAGTGGTTACAGATTGTCTGTTTAATGATCTGCTCTAGAATCTTTCCTAGTATTGATGTCAGGCAGACTGGACAGTATTTATTTGAGTCTTCTTTCCCCACCTTTTTAAAGATGGGGACAACATTTGCCCTCCTCCAGTCTGCAGGGACCTCCCCTGTTCTCCAGGAATTCTCAAAGATTATTGACAGTGGTTCTAAGATTACTTCTGCCACTATTTTTAATATCCTTGGATGAAGTTAATCCGTACCTGGAGACTTGAACTCATTTATACTGGTCAGGTATTCCGGAACTACCTCTACCAATTCTGTGCTGTATTTCCCCTACTGCATCATCTGCTCCATCTTCCCCAGGTTGAGCACTGTTCCCCCTTTGGGAGATGACTGAAGCAAAGAAGGTGTTAATTAGTTCTGCCTTTTCTCTGTTCCCTGTTAGCCTGTCACCATCCTCTTTATGAAGCAGCCCTACCATTTTCTTGTTCTTCCTTTTGTACAGACATACCCAAAAAAGCTCTTTTTATTATTTTTAACCTCTCTAGCAAGCCTGAGCTCCAGGTGAGCTTTGGCTTTTCTGACTTTCCCCCGACATGAGCTGGCTATTTGTTTGAATTCTTCTTTGGTGATATCCCCCTTTTTCCATTTCTTGTACATGTCCTTTTTAAGTTTTAGCTCAGTTGAGAGTTATTTTAACATCCATCCTGGTTTCTTTAGAAACCTCCCCTTTTTCCTCCTCACTGGAACTGTTTGAAGTTGTGCCTTCAATATCTCACTTTTTAGAAACTCCCATCCTTCACCAACTCCTTTATCTTTTAGTATTTCTGACCATGGGATCACTCCCAGTAATTTCCTAAGTTCTCTGAAATCAGCTTTCTTAAAGTCTAGAATACATGCCTGACCATGCTTGGCTTCCCCTTTCCTCTGTATAACAAACTACCCCCTAGGGATCCTGCCACTTCCACACTGCTAACTATGTCATCCCCATTGGTTAGGATCAGATCTAAAATAGCTGATCCCCTTGTTGCCTCTTCCACCTTCTGGACAATGAAATTGTCTGCAAGGCATGTGAGGAATTTGTTGGACCTTAAATTCTTGGCAGAGTTGGACTTCCAATAAATATCAGGATAGCTGAAATCCCCTACTACTACTACATCTCTCCTTTCTGAATGTGTAGTCATCTGTTCCAGGAAGGCATCATCAAAGTCCTCAGTTTGGCTTGGAGGCCTGTAGTAGACCCCCAGAATGGTATTCCTGCTGTTTCTCTCTCCCGTAACTTTTACCCAGATGCTCTCTACCTGGCTCCCAGGATTTAAGTCATGGATCTGTTCACAGGTGTACACATCCTTAACATATAATGCTAATCCACCACCCTTACTGTTTGGTCTATTTTTCTGAAATAGGCTATACCCCTCTATTCATATATTCCAATCATGAGACTCGTCCCACCAAGTTTCAGTGATGCCTATGATATCATATTTGTTTTGTTGCGCTAAGAGTTTGAGTTCATCTTGTTTATTTCCGATGCTCTGTACATTTGCATAGAGACATCTGAGACCATGGGCTATTTCCCCTATCTGCCTTTTAAAGGGTTTATTCCTCCATTGATGGGTTGTTGTATTATTTGCCTTTTTCTCTATGTAACATTTGGGCTACTATCTCTAGCAATCAATGAACTCCTGCCTTCAAGAGTACTGTCTCCCTCCCCCATACAATTCAGTTTAAAGCCCTCCTGATGAGAACTTTCAGACTCTTCACAAAAAAATTCCTACCAACTGCTGTGAGGTGCAGCCCATCTCTTGCCAGAAGTCCACTTCCCTGAAACCTCATCCCATGCTCCAGGAAGCCAAATTGTTCCTGGCGGCACCATATACATAGCTGTTTGCTCACCTCCACTATTCTTCTCTCCCTTCCTGGGCCATGCCCTTCCACTGGAAGGACAGACGAAATGACTATCTGTGCATCCAGGTTCTTCAGATTCCTACCCAAGGCCTCATAATCCCTTGTGATCTTCTGGAGGCTATGCCTTGCAGTGCCGTTGGTTCCCACATGGACCAAAAGGAAGGGATAATGGTCAGAAGGCTTGATGAGTCTTGTCTGTTACATCTTGAATTTTTGCCCAGGTAGACAGCATACCTCTCTTTTGTCAGGCCTGCAGACTACTTCTTCTGTTCCTCACAAGAGGGAATCCCCTACCACTGCCCTCCTCCTCCTCCTTCAAGTCTTAGCAGAGGCTCCTTTACATGTTGGATCCACCAAGGTTTCCTGTATGTTCCCTGAGGCCTGGCACTGCTGCTCCTCCTCTTCTTCTTTGGAAAGAGAGAGATCTTCAAATCAATTCTGTAGCTTCAAGCTGGTTGAAGGAGCCCTGGCCTTTCTACTTCTCTTTGTCACATTCCTCCAAGTGTTCATTTCCTGCATATGGGTAATGGCCTCCTCCGTAGACACCTCCCTGTTGTGTTCTGCTTCCAGGATGGTCTTCTCCACTCTTTCCAAGAAAACTTCTTGCTCCCTAATATTAAGAAGAGTAGATATGCTGTCCTCAAGATGCTTGACCTTCTCTTCCAGCAGGGCTACCAACTTGCATTTGCTGCAAATATAGCTTCCCACCTCCTCTGGTAGGAAGACAAACATCCCACAGGTGTTGCAGGTGACTGCAGCAGATCCCTCACTGGCCATATTCAGTCTTCTTAAGTAGTCACTGAAAGAGAACTTTAGGCTTCCCTGTCCAAACTCCTCTAGTATCCCCCCTCCACCCAATGCCCGTTGGCCTTGTTTCTCAGAAGAGCTCCTATGCCCCTGTTATGTTAGAACTGCACATACCACAAGGCACTTGCTGCTGATTTTCTAAGATTAGCCTGGAAAGGTTACAATAGCAGTTATCTGGAGCTAGTGGCTGCTTACTCTGCAACCAAGCAGCTCAACAGAAGTCTTCCCCCCTCACTAAAGAACTCTGTGCCTCATCCTCAAACTCCCCTGCTAAACACCCACACCAAATACCCTTGTTGTCCTCTCTCCTGTACACTGAGCTCTATAGACTGAAGGTGCAGTTATAGAGAGAGCGAGTGCTACAGACTGCTAGCTTCTGCCTCTGCCCTATTGACCTATTTCTTAGCTCCTCCCTCTGACTCTGACTTACTTTCCTTTCAGCAGTCTCTATGTCTCACTTGCTCTCAAGAGGAGCAGCTCACCAAAGAAATGCAAATGAGCCCCTTCTCCAGGCAAGCCTAGACTCAGTCCATACAAACAGACAGCCTTGACCCAAGCAAGCACACTAGCGTTAGCCCAACAAACTCTCTGGGGCTGAAGAAGTTTAATTCTACAGCCACAAGCTTACCTTATGCTGCCTCTTCCACCACACCCATGCCAAATACCCCTGTTGTCCTCTCTCCTGTTCACCTTGTTCCTGTACACTGAGCTCCAGGAAAGAAAGCATGTGTGCCCCTGGTAAATATGGACAGCTAGCCCGCTGTAGTGACAATGTTTCAGATTAGTTGAAGTACTATATAATAATAAGCTGTGAACACTTTTTTTCTTGTTAGCTATAATATGCTATCAAAGGGACTACTTGATGATTTTGTAAAAAGAACAGTTTTTTCCCCACTGTGACAATAGTATAATAGTTCCTCCAAAAGGAAGCACAGAAGTCTCCATTTTGATCAATGGGTTGTAGCTTCTCAGTGATGGTGGCAAATTTGCTGAAAGGCTACTCAGTACTGTTCACAGATAATTACTAGGGAAGATGACAGTAAAATCAAACTATTGTTACTTGGCATTTTCAAGAGACCTTCCCCATCCCCACTTTATAACATTTCTCTGAACAATGTCATACCAAATCTACTTTTCTGGAAGTTGCACTTAAATTCAACTTCTTAAGAACCTGAAGCTCAACTCAGACAAGATTTATAGGGCTTTCTGATGACTGACCAGTAGTTTTGAATTCCTAGTTAGAAGAGGAACAACATAATACCTTACTCAAGCATGTATTCTCTGTTTTGTTTGTTTGTTTGTTTGTTTGTATGCAGGATGTATCATGCCCTAAGGCATATCTGGTGTCATTTACCCAAATTATTTAATGTTTTCAATCATTAGTATTTTTCTAAGGCCAGTGCTGAAATGTGAAGACAGCTCTGGGCAGTTGCAGTAGACATCATAAATCTGATGTTACCTCAGAGCCCAGAGTTGGGTGGGGAAGGAATCTGACAGGTGCTGAGAAGTCTATCTCTTCTCCTTTCAGTACCAGGTCTTTGTGGAAGAAATGCAAGGACAGGTGGTTCTGAAGTGGTCTCCACCTACTGCCTTCTCTTGCCATCCAGTTGCAAGATGCACTGATGCAGACCATATCCCATGGAGGCATGCAGGAGGCACTCCAAGAAAAGTGGCCTGGAAGTAGGATGGTTCTAGGTGGTGGGAGGGAACCTAGTCTGAGGCCTCCTCAATTGCAGTTCCATCAAAAGATCTATTCTAATATCACTTGGGTGGTAAAGCAGCCACTGCTCTCACATAAGCATAACTCATGGCTCATGGCTAGGGACCTTGGAAGAATTTCAGGATGGTACTCTGAAGCTTCCTCACAAATGAACCATGTCCCCCAGGAAAAACCTTGGGCAATGGTGGATACTGCTTCAATGAAGTTTTTGGCTGGGGGGGAGGTCTTATGAGGACTTCTTCTGTGGTGCATCAAGGAAATAATGCTGTAAGAGGATATCAAAATGGGTCACTTCAGTCAACAAAGTCCCATTTGGTAATATTGTTACTCAAAGGGGGGGGGCATAGGGAGCCCACCCATGATATGTTATTATCTGGGGGAATTATAGCTCAAATAGAATGTTATAAGAGGTGGGTAACTCTGGGATCTTTTCACTGTGTATACTATTAGGCACTGCAGAGAACTCCAGGTTAAAGTTAGGTAAAATGGTTTTATTGGGGAAAAAAAGCATTCACACGTGCAACACATGCTCACAAGAACCACACGAGGCTAGCAAAGAGTTTCAGGCAGAAAGGTTGGATACTGGGATAGATTCAGGAGATGGGACTATAGCTACCAGTCTTGAGAATAGAGAAGTACTCAGATGGAAGTCTGAGTGTGGCACTGGAAGCTTCTGAGGACACTTCGACGGAGAGAGTGGCAGGGTCTCATCCACCATGGCACCCCTTTCTATTGTTTAGGGCTAATATTTATACTATATTTCATGTCCTGAAGGGGTATTTGGCTTAGAAAAAAGCTTAGATGGGTTTCCCACCATTTAAACAAAGGAAACTGAAACTTGGGTGAATATTGTTAATGGCTGAGAGATAGAAACTGATGGGTTTATGACAACCTAGCATTGTAGGAAAGGGAAGGGTGCCGAGGGGTATTTCCTGGGGATAGGAATTGTTTTGGTCACTTGTTGGCTTTTGATGTGTGATTAATCACAAAGGGGTCCCAAGAGGGGATTAGCACATACCTCCGTATTGCTGTTGTTTACTAGGGGCTTCACTTAATGCTCTCTTGGGTGTGTTTGCTAGAATGTTTCCAAGACACCTTCTCAGGTCCTTGTCACCTCCATTTGACCTCCTTTTTGGTCCATTCTGATCTACTAGACCCCTTGAAGTGTCTAATACTGCCAATTATGAGGTATTATAGGGGGGTGTACGATGAAGGGCATGGTAACAATATGATCTAGGAAACAGAAGCCCTATAGGATTCGGGTTTTTTTAATCTCAAATTCATATATGGTTTTGAGGCTCTCCTCTGTTATTTATATTAACAGCTAATCCTTGCCTACTTGCTTATGCAGAAAGGAAAACAGAGGGGAGAAACATTTGTAATGCAAAGGAGCATTTCTGGCCTCTGTAGCTTTTACATTTGCATTATAAACTCTGAGAGAAGGGATAGACTCTATCTGAAGATGCTCCCTGAATCTATTTGAAAGGAGATTTTGAAAGGAGTATTGAAAGGAGATTTTGCAACATGACCCTAGGCTGCTTGTTCAGTTGTTGAACTCCTCTTAATTTGTTGAAGTGAAAGCTCTTTCCTGTCATTTAATTTAAACCAATTGTTTGCAATCAGGTAAATAAACTGTGCAGACATATAATTCAAGGAAGAGCAAGAGGCTGGTGGAACTTTGTCCTTTGTCTGTACACATAACCTTACTACTCAGAATTGTTTTGGACTATAAAGTTTATAAATTTCTGGAAGAGATACAATGTCTAGCACTTATAAAATAGGCTGAATTGTTGCAGATGAACCATTAATACACCTTGTGCTTAGGAAAGATAGGTTTGCTCAGTTTCAGTTGCAACTTTTAATGTCAGAGACCCTCTGTAATGGGGGTAGGGAGAAGAATAGAGCAAATGTATCAATGTGATACAGTAAATAGGGTATCAAATTAATGTGGAGAGATACTGATCCAGGTTCAAACATGATATGTTAAACTTATAGCATGGAAGTAATGATAAGTTTTTGTTACTCTAAAGTGGAAAGAGTCTAGTCAACAGGCTACACAAAACCTACAGGTCTGGTGCCCAAGCCCTCCCAAGCCCTATGTTTCTGCCCTAAATCCTCCCTAAGAGGTCTAATGTATGTAAGTGTTTCATTCCAGAGTCCAGAGCAGGATCAGCATACTTGGGGGAAGGATAGATTTAAAATACTCCCCATCTAGTTTTTATTTTAAAATGCTCCCACCTACAGTATATGAAGTTGTAAAAAAGACAAAAATACCCACTGGCGGCAACAGAATACACACATGCAATGAAATCACAATGGGGGGAGATTTTAATCACACCTTCATTGGCCTCAATGTGGATCAGAACTGTGTGCGCTTACTTTAGAGTAAAGAACATAATGTTGTGTGTCATTTTACCCTGAAGAGCAAAGCTCCCTTTGCAAATACAGAAAGCTTACCGTATATTTTGGCATATAAGATGACTGGGCGTATAAGACCCCCCCCCAATTTCCAGCCAAAAATCTAGGCTTAGGCATATATTCGCCAGATAAGACGACCACCACCCCAATTTGGCTGGCTGGGGGGGGGGCTTGCCAGCTGATCCTCTTTGTTTCCCAACTCATGAGGATCTTCTCGTGAGTTGGGAAAGCGAACAGGATCAGCTGGCAGGGCAACATTCGCCCCTCTCTTCAACCTTCCAGTCAAACTGGACTCGAAGGTGGAGGAAAGGGGTGAAAATGGCCAGTTTGCCTCAGCAGCCCCCTTCCCTCCGTCTTGGCTCTTCCGAAGGGGACCAATGCGGGGGAAGAGGGGGCAGCCGCGGCAAACCCCTAGATTCGCCCCCTCTCCCCACCTTCAAGGAAGGTGGGGAGAATGGGCGAACATGCCCCGTTTGGCTCCATAGGGAGGACGCGGGGCCGTAGAGCCAAACCCCAGGATTCGCCCCCTCTCTCCACCATCAAGGGAGAGGGAGCAAATCTAGGGATTCAACTCAACAGCCCCGATCCCTCCTTCTGGGCTCCCTCCTCCCGCTATTCCCCAACCCACAGGAGGCTGCCCAGTCTCCTGGTGGGTTGGGAAATGTGGGATGGTCAGCTGGCTCGGGGAGGTTCTCCCTCCTCCCATGATTCCCCAACCCATGAGGAAGCTGCCCAGCCCCCTTTTGGGTTGGGGTATGTGGGATGGCCAGCTGGCTAAGGGGGGTTCTTCCTCCTCCCATGATTCCCCAACCCACGAGGAGGCTGCCCAGCCCCCTTTTGGATTGGGGAATGCGGGATGACCAGCTGGCTAAGGGGGGTTCTTCCTCCTTCCGCGATTCCCCAACCCACGAGGAGGCTGCCCAGCCTCCTGGTGGGTTGGGGAATGTGGGATGGCCAGCTGGCTGGAGGGGTGGAGGGAGGGGGCTTTGGGGAGGGTGGAAGGATATTTGGAGGGAGGGGGCTTCACAGCCACCCCTCCTCTCCAAAGCACGGCTTTGGGGAAGGGGGGTGGCTGGGCGGAGGGTGGATGGGTGGCTGGGGGGAGGGGGCTTCGCAGCCACCCCCACTCTCCAAAGTGCGGCTTTGGGGAAGGGATTTTTTTTTAATAGGGAATTTTTTATTGGAGTAAGACCATTCTGCTAAAAAATACACCCGACCGCAAAAGGCCATAACAATAATACAAAAATAATACTAATTATTTTCCTCTTTTCTTACTAATACAAAAATAAATCTATCCTAACACTAATGTATTTTTCCCTTTAATCTGAACACACTATAATCACATTATATTTACACATTATAATTATACCTACTTGGAAATAAAAAAACCCAGTAAAATATTAATTAAAAATAATAAGAAAAAATTAATAAAATATTTATTTAAAATATCATTTTATGTTATTGCTGGGGTCGTCTCACTAAACCACGGCCAAAACTTTTTCCAACGATGGTTTGGCAATTTCTCTTTTTCACTCAGAGCTAAATTTTCAATGACATTCTTCACATAATAGGCAGTGCCTTTTACATCCAGCAGATTTTGACTTTTCACCTCCTTTTGTCTCTGGAAAACTAACCTTAACATCACATAGAGGTTTACCAGGCGCACCGTAGACCAGGGCACTTTCCAAAACCTCTCAGCCATGGCGGAACCAGGCTCCTTCTCTTTTGGCCCACTGACTTTCTGGGTCCCCTGACACCCTCTGGAGGCTCAGTCCCTGAAAGCACTGTCTCCCAAGCCTACTGTGCCAAATCTGGCCAATCCAGGACCCGGGCCACCTCCTCCCATGTTTCCCGGGCACTCAGGCAGTCCTGGACAAAATGTCTGATCATCTCCTTTTGTGCCACGCCACTCAAAATCTCAGCCTTTTTACATTTCAGACACGGACAAGTCTGCTCATCCTCTGCGGTCCATGGTCTCTTTCCCCTCAGATTAAGAACCTGATGGTAGAGCCTCCACCTCAAGTCCCACAACTTTTTGGGGACCCTTTTGTCCATGAAATACTCAATTGGGTTAGTCTGGTGATGTAGGTATTCTGATAAATCTAGTTTGGCCTGACGCTTTTGCAAAAACGGGTTAACATAAATCTCCTCCACTATTTTCCTGTAAAAACTCCTCTTCATGCTCTGACCTGGTCTCTCTTCCCCCTTCAACTCCTCAGCATGAATTTTATATTTCTTTATGTAAAAAACAAAGTCTTTCAAATAATCTGGTGCTTTCAATTTTTCAGGTAAAGAAAACCTAAAACATAATGAGCCTTCCTCCCACCAAGTCTTTCCCCTTCTAGTCCCTATCCAGCACTCACAAAACAAATTATTATCCCACAAAAAATTAAACAAAGTTGTTAAAGGGGGAACAATCCACTTCCTGTAAACTTTATAAAAATTCCAACTGAGGCCATCTGGGCCAGGGGCCGACTTACCCTTCCCTTGAACTTTGACCTCACGGACTTCTTGTTCTTCTATAGGAGAGACCAACCTCTTCCTGTCCTCTGGACTCAAACCCTTATAGAGGGTGCCCATCTGGTCCTCTGAAAAAGCTTGGAAAAAAACCTTAATCTCTTCTATATCTATGTTTTTCCAAGCATATAACTGCCTGTAACATCCTTCCATGATATTCAGCATCTCACTTGGTCTAAATACAATAGGGTCTGACCCAGAGGACCTTAAGCCGTTTAATTCGATCGGAGCCTTTGGACTCTGGGTGCCTGCCCACTCATCTACGTCAACCACACCACCTCGAGTCCTGAAATTTTTACTCCTCTTTCTGTTTTGTCTTTCCTTTTGGCAAAATCTTGCTATCACTCTGTTCGCCCAGTTAAGCTCTTGTTCTGAAAAAAGAACACCTTCGTTCAATCAATAATGACACTTCAAAAAATGGTGAAATAATACTCCTGAATCTGTCTCCCATTAATGTTGGTCTCGTAAGCCCGGCTAGTGGGGAAGGGGGGTGGCTGAGCGGAGGGTGGCTGGGTGGCTGGGGGGAGGGGGCTTTGCAGCCACCCCCTCTCCAAAGCGTGGATTTGGGGAAGGGGGTGGCTGGGCAGAGGGTGGATAGGTGGCTGGGGAGAGGGGGCTTGGCAGCCACACCCCCTCTCCAAAGCGCGGGAAGGGGGTGGCTGGGCTGAGGGTGGCTGGGTGGCTGGGGGGAGGGGTTTTTACAGCCACTCCCCCTCTCCAAAGTGCGGCTTTGGGGAAAGGGGATGGCTGGGTGGAGGGTGGCTGGGTGGCTGGGGGGAGGGTGCTTCACAGCCACCCCCCTTTCCAAAGCACGGCTTTGGGGAAGGGGGGTGGCTGGGCGGAGGGTGGATGGGTGGCTGGGGGGAGGGGGCTTCGCAGCCACCCCCCCTCTCCAAAGCACGGCTTAGGGGAAGGGGGTGGCTGGGCGAAGGTGGGGAGAAAGAGCAAAGCCAACAACAAAATTTACACTGAATAATTCCCAAACTACAACTAATGTTTGGAAAATGGCACAAGAAGAAAATTGCTAAAATTACTCATGACTTCCTTTAAGAATGAAATTAGTAAATAATTGCATCCCTATAGAGAGTAACTATATGTAGATGACTCTACAGGTTATTGCTCAATGCACAATGGAAGAGAGGACAGAGGGAGTGAGATATTGCAATCACCTTCTGCTTGTGTTTCCTTTTTTTAAAAAAAAAATTATTTAACATTTATTAGACATATAACATAACATGCAATTTGCATACACCAACATCAATAACAATAACAGAAACAACAACAGTGAATAATCAACAAAACTAGACAAAACATGTGGATAAAACAAACCTCCCACGTGCTCTCTTCCTGCCCTTGATTCTATTCTTTCTCCATCTCCTACAAATATTTCATTTATACCTTCTTTTTTTCCATTTTAACAAACCAGATAACTGCTAGTACCACTTTCATTTTCAATTCGTTCTATATCCATTATGCAACACTCTTGTTCATCATAAGCTTCCATCACTCTTTTGTTTGGCTTTAAATATCCTTCTCTATCAAATTACAACACCTAAAGATTATCATTAACATTATACAATGGATATCCAACATAACAGCAACATCAAGGTAAGGAAACTTGAGTAAATAACTTCGCGTATTAGCTACTGAACCCAATTGTACTGACCTCTCCTTTTTGTTTCATGTATTTTATAAATGGTTCCCATACTTTTAAATACCTCTCCAATACTTTCCCTCTCACCAAATTTGTTAATTTATCCATTTGCGCCAATTCCATTACTTTCTCTTTCCATTCTAATCTTGTTGGAATTTCTTTAGACTTCCACCTTTTGGCCAGAACCACTTGCGCTGCCGTGATTAAGTAGGTTATTAATGTTCTATTCTCCTTCTCTTTTCCATTTTCTAAATTTATCATATTTAATAGATAAAGTTCTGGTCTCAATCCTATATCAAAACCAACTATCTTTTCAATCTCCTTATTTATCTTATTCCAATATCTCTGTATTTTACCACATTCCCACCACATGTGGTAAAACGTTCCCTTTTGTTCTTCACATTTCCAACAAGCAATTAAATTACTTTTCTTCATTTTTGCTATTTTTATAGGTGTCATATACCATCTGTGCATCATCTTGTAGAAATTCTCTTTTAAATTATAACTACACGTGAAATTTAGTCCCTTTCGCCAAACATCCTCCCATTGATCTATATCTATATTATGACCTATATCTTTTGCCCAATTCAACATACATTGTTTGATTTGCTCTTCTTCTGTATTGTACCTTAGGAGTAGTCTATAGATCTTACTAATTAGATGTCCATCTTCCGTTTTTATTATCTTCTCAAATTCTGATATTTCCTCTTCATATTGTTTATTCTTCAAGTCTTCTTTGATTCTAGCCCTTACCTGATAATAATGTAACCATTGCATTTGTATTCCTTCATCCTTTAACTTCTCCCACTCTTTGATACTCCATACTCCTACCTTTTTCTCCATTAGATCCTTATATGTTAACCAATTATATTCTCTTAATTCCTTTTTACAGAAGGCCTCTTGGGGGGAAAGCCATCCTGGTATTTTTGGACAGAGTCTGTGTTTATATTTGTCCCAAACCCTAATCAAGGATTTCCTTATTACATGATTTTTAAATTCTTTATTTACCTTAACCTTATCATAACCCAAATAACCGTGCCATCCCATTTTTAGTTCATGTCCCTCTAATTCCAAATTTCTTTTATTATCTAATAGAATCCATTGCTTTATCCATGACAGGCATACTGCTTCATAGTATATCCTCATATCCGGCATCCCTAAGCCTCCTCGTTCTCTAGCATCTGTCAAAATCTTCCATTTAATTCTTGGTTTCCTTCCTGCCCACAAAAATCTCACTAATTCTCTCTGCCAATTCATAAGAATTTTATTTGAATAGATAATTGGTATTGTCTGAAATAGGAACATAAGTTTGGGCAAAACACTCATTTTAATAGTAGAGATTCTCCCCATCAAAGATAAATTTAAATCATTCCATTTTCCCAAATCCACTTTTATATCCTTCCATATTTTATCATAGTTGTTTTGAAATAATTGTTGGTTATTAGTCGTTAAGTTAATACCCAGATATCTCACTTTCTTAACAATTTCAAAATTTGTTATCTTGCCTAATCCCTCCTTTTCTTGTATACTCAGATTTTTTTGTTAGTATTTTAGTTTTTTCTTTATTTATTTTGAAACCCGCCACTTTGTGTTTCCTAATTTCAACATGTGTGAATAAAACATAAGTCAGTTTGGCATCAATTAACAAAAATTGATTATTCTAAAAACTTTTTTTTCATGGATGGATTTTTAGTAGGGACGGGTTTCAATTTTATTTCAATTATTTTCTGATAAGAATTTACACTATTCCCCCCCCCCAGATTTCTTTATATTCATGAAGGAAATGACCAGATGTTTTTTTGGGGGGGATTTTAATTTCATCTTAAGTGTAGAAATGTAGGAGAAATGGAGATGTACTAATATGTCCATCCAAGGACAGAGCTTTGGGTGTCTAAGGAGATTATCAGACATGGCAAAAAATCTGTGAAAAGATCACTAGAAAAAAAGGAAGGGATGACCTTACCAGACGAAGTTGTCCTCCAGGCATTCCAGGGGCATAGTGTGGCCCTGAGTAAAGTTTCCCTTTCTAATAGCAGCTTGCCCATCAATAGAAAAATGAAGCCTCATTCACAGCAGCACTACACCCCCAGAATAGCTGAAGGAGGCGGGCATCTAGTAAGGTCACCCTTTCTGTTCTCCTAGTGATCTTCTGGTGCAGTTGGGAACACAATTTTTGGCATGTTCCCCTGCATCTGATAATCTCCTAACTCTTTAAACCAGGTTTGGACAAAGTGCAGCTGCCCAAATGCTGGTGAATTTCAACTTCCAACATTCCTCACCATTCTCTAGCTAGAGGCCATGGGAGCGGCAATCCCAAGAGTCTCTGGAGGGCTACATTTTACCCATCCCTATTTAAAATCTGTATTTGAATCCCTGTATTTAGACATGTTCATGCTGTTAGCTACTTGTTTTTCCTGAGAGGCTCCTCATCTTTTTTTCCCTCCTTGATTAAAAATAACTCATTCAGATATGAGATAATCAAAAGTAATTTCTCTGAGATCATCACATTTGGTGGAGAGAATAGATAATGATGGCAGTCTGACTGCATCATTGTTCCCTATAATTTATTTTTAATAAAGGCTAATTTGGATAATACTGTTTCTCCACAATTTGAAATGGGGGCAATTAGATAAGACAGAAATCTAAGGAAAATGTTTAAAATGGGAGAAGTATTAATTAAGTCAATAGGTTTGTACATCCACTACACACTGTGGTAGGCATTCATTTGGTCTGTTATAGATCACAGAAGCCAGTATTAAAAGGATTGTGGGGTGGATGGGGAAAGATTATGGAAATCCATAATAAATACACAACACCCCCAAACTGTTATTGCTATGTGGAATGACCTGCCTAATGAGATCCATCAGATAACAAGCCTGAATAGCTTTAAAAAAGCACTAAAGACGAATCTCTTTCAGCAGGCCTTTCCTAATTAGATCCTGGCCTCAGGGGATCCTGGCCTCTTTTAGTCTGCTGGCCATTTATTGTATTTTATTGTATTTATTGTTTTTAAATGTGATTTTAGATCAGTTGGTTTTAATTTATAATTATTTAATTTTTTTATGGGGGAGGGTGGGGTGGGGGGTGTTCGGGGATTTTATCTGTATTGTATTTTAATTTTTGTAAACCGCCCCGATTGTTTTGACAGAGGGGCAGGGTATAAATAAATTATTATTATTATTATTATTACTACTACTACTACTACTGCTACTATGGTGGGGAAAGTCAAAAGAAGTAATTTAGAAAATCAACAGGTATCTGTAGAGATGTCAAGAAATGTTGCTTATCTGGCACTTATGATTAAGACAGTTGTGTCAACATTGTGATATATCCTGTTGAGGATTCTTCATCCACCCTTAGGGTTTTCACCTCCATTGCAAGAAAGAGGGATCAAAATTTCTCCCTCCCTCTCTCTATTCCTTTCTTTCTTTCCTTCTCACCCTCCCTCCCTCCTTTCTGTTTTTGGTCATGCTATTAAGAATTTACACAAAAGAAGAACGTTTTCAGGGTGCCATTCACATGATGAAAATGTCCTGGGAAGAATTCGTGTCGATCCCTGGCAGTTTACACATACATCGGGTCGGGTACTTGATTTTCGGAAGGGGGGGACCTTTTATCCTTCAACCTGCGGGAATTCCAGTCCCGCGGTTTGTGCCGGTTTTTAAAAAAGTCATTGGAGGTTTCGGAAAATCGGAAATGTAAGCAGCCTGTGACAGAATATCTTGGTACTAGGGGATGACCAGAAATGGTGACTGGGGGCGGGCTTAGAGATAAGTGACCAGAAAAGGAGGGGTCAGTCACCCGTTCAACAGATCCAGCCTCACCAGATGAAAACAAAGGCATCCCTTCCAGCTGCACGTAGGTTGATGTGTGTGTGCATGCGCATGTACTCAATCACCTTTTTAAATGGATTTCTACACTGCAAACCCTTCAGCTTTAACCTCTTCGTCAACTGCATGTTACAAAGAGATCGTGGTGGGCAGAGGGTCGCCCATTCATCCCCTGCCTTGATCACTTCCCTGGGTCTGAACGGACACAGTAAAATATTCCAGCCTCTGAGCAAATGAACACCTTTAATTCCCCCTCTCTGTGTCTGTGTCCTTCAAAGTGCCTGTCTGTTGCTGGCTTGAAATCATTCAATCAGCAAGTTCACTCTGCTCCTAAAACTCTGCTATAAGGGTTAACATTTTAAAGAGGCAAGGGGAAACCCAAGCCTCCCCCCTACCTCACTTGGCTTGATTTCAAAAGGAAAGCACTCCCTGCGTCTGAGCGAAAGATCTCAGTCTGGGTCTTTCAAAATGCCTTCTGCCTCTGCTTAAAGGGTTAACATTTTTAAGAGACAGGATAAACACAAGCCCCTCTCCCCCCCAGCCAGCCAATAGCATCGCTCGTGGCGCGGAACTCTAAAGGAAGTGCGTCACCGAGGTTGTGAAAACACGAGTAATCACATCCTTGATTGACAGCAAAAAAAAAAAAAAAAAAAAAAAAAAATCCCGGTAAGCTAAACATGTGTAAACAGCAAAAGCATGGGATATAACAGTGCGGGACCAATAAAGACTTTTGTCATGTAAATATCAATCACGGGATCTTCCAAGATTTCCTAAAGAGTGACAAAATCGTATAAACAGTGAGGGACGGATATGGGATCAGGAAGTCACGGTAAGCCCCGCGACAATTTTTGTCGTGTAACTGGCACCCAAGTTTCCCTTTGTGAAGTTAAACATATACAAGGAAAGCAAGTAAAAAAGGGCAGAGTGATTAGTCCTATAAATGGAACCAGCTCATTGAGTGATTCTACTTTCTAATTGTTCATGCAAAAAGATAGTAGATACCATAGTTTTACATTTTATGCATTTGCAGAAATGGGGTCTTTCAAATGTTCAAATTGTCTGTGAGACTGTTGCTTCTGTTCATTCTCATTCTTTAGTGCAGAAAGACAAATCAAGTTAAGACTTGCATTTTTAGTCCTCTACTTTAATTCTTGTTCTGCAGTATGTGCTGGTCAGCCATTTTGCAAATTTATGTTCTTTAAATAAGTGACGAACACCAGCAAAGCCTACCAGTATAAGTTCCCACCAAACAGAAAAAGGTGGGATGGAACAAACCAAGCAGAAGGGGAAAAGTGAGAAGATAGATGTTATTTTTTTTCTTTTAAAAACTGTAATGGTTTATTTGCTGTTATGATATCCTCCTCCCATTATAAAACAGCATAGCTAACTATCCAAGTAATATAGTTATAACATATTCAGGGGTAGCCATGCTGACCACACAGCAAAACAAAATACAAAATCCACAAAAACTGATACCTTTATTAGCCAGCTAAACACAAATCACATGGTGCAAGCTTTCGAAGTTCTACTGGCTTCTTCAGGCAAAATATTTTTTTAAAAAAAAGAAGAAGGAGGAGGAGGAGCAGGAGGAGGAGGAGCAAAAGTGATGAAATTGGGTCACAGGCATGTTTAAGATGTTATTTTTACTGTTGTTTGGGTGAGGCCACTCCTACTTCCTGGCCATGTGGAGTTGAGGAAAAAAAAACAGTAAAATTTTAATCCTTTTGCAGCAGCGAGCAACTTCTCTGTCATCCAGCATGTCCCCGTACCTTTGTGAAGCAAAGAGCTCCTTTATTTAGGCCGAGATCATTGGACTTTTCAAGATATCTCTGTACTGCTTCGTCTGGAAACAACTTTTAGATGCTGTGTAGGTAAAACTAGCCAATTATAGTCCAAAAGAGTTTTACCTTTGTTGGAAGCAAAAACCTCAGAGAGTTTAGTCTCAGTCTATATTTCCCTCTTGTTAAGGATCACCTTGTTGTGGCAAAATGAAATATCATCAAATCTAGGAAACACATTCAGTGGTAGCCGTGTTGGCCATGCAGCAAAACAAAATCCAAAATCCACCAAAAATAAGTGATACCTTTATTAGCCAGTTTTGGATTTGCATTGTGCATAGATTGGATATTGTAGGAGAAGGGCTAATTGTGTAGAGCAGGTCTGAGTTGGACCCAGATCCGGTGACACTATTGTCTACGAAATCCAGTTCTAATAGGATTGCCAACACTATGTTCCAGGATGATTTGATTTCCTTTGAGATCTCCCCCCAGCAATGGAAATGTTGCCTCTAATCGACCAGTGCTTGAACCATGTGATATCCCTCTTCCATGATTTATTGCGACCAACATAACTGTAATAGTAACTAAAAGGTTATTGTTACAGCACAAAAGGAATGAGGTTATCCCTTACTAAGGGTGCATCTACATTGTAGAAATAAAGCAGTTTGACATAATTTTAACTGTCATGGCTCTACCCTACAGAATCCTAGAATTTGTAGTTTTGTGAGGCACTAGCACTCTTTGGCAGAGAAGGCTAAATACCTTGTAAAACTACAAATCCCAGAATTCTGTAGGGTGGAGGCATGGCAGTTAAAATGGTTTCAAATTGCATTATTCTTATACTGTATGAGCACCCTAATTCACATTTCTAATATATCTGTGAATGAGCAAATACACCAATCACAATAATCTAGTTACTTGTGTCTATGTGGGGATAGAAAGAATGTTCAAAAATACTTGAAAAATGGTTTTAAAAAACTTGTTTTCAAGGGTCAAGAATCCCTGATGAGAATCCTGTACTGATGAGCATCTTCACTGTTTGAGATTTAATCTGTGCAAAACTCATACATGGTTGTTTTGTGCAGTAAACAACATTGTCTGTGAAGGAACTAGCATTTCCTGCTTGGAAAACATTTCAACACAGAAATATTAATTCCTGTTCAGAGAATGTTGTTCTCTCTGCACAAAAACCTGGAACTGGGCATTTGATCTGCATAAAAGTCACACATGGTTGATTTCATAGAAAACAGCTATTTTATTTTTTACACAGAAAACAGCATTTTCTGTGCAGAAATTAATATTTCTGCATTGAAATATTATTTTCCAAACAAAAATATTATTTCCTCTGCAGAAAATGCTGTTCTCTGATCAAAACAACAACATGCTTATTTTCTGCAAAACAATTCCCCAATTACAGCTCTTTTTTTGCACAAAAAACGTTTGTGTATAAGAATTAATATTTATGTGTTGAAATATTATTTTCCATTGATAAAAAGCTGTTTCCTGTGTAGAAAATTCTATTTTCTGTGGAAAACAACTGCATGTGATTTTTGAGCATAATAAATCCCAAATTGCAAAAAGCCTTTGAAAACTATGTGATTTTCAAAGACTTTCTCACAGAGGAAAGAAAATTGCTAAAATTACTTGTTGCTACCTTTGAGAAGAAATTTAGGGTTTGTCTACACTGGCCAGAATACACCACGTTCTGTCAGAATATTCCAGCCATGGGCCTGTGTTGCCCCCTGCCCCCCATAACCTGCCCTTCTGTTGCAGCAACTGAGGGGTTTCTTTCACATCCATGGCTCATGCATGAACCTGTGCTTCTGTTCTCCACACTGCCCATGTCTTCCAAGACCAGGAACAAGGCTTCGTGCCTCACAGTAACCTCAACAGAGGCGATGTGCATGACCCAGCCAGGAAACGGCTGCACCTGGCACTGTGCAGACCATGTGTGTAGACACACACATGTTGTCGTGGTAACAGAACTCACCATTTTCTCCAGGAGAGCCATAGCAAATGGTGAGGGTTTTGTTTTTTTAACTATGTGTCCACTCCCTTTTAAGGGGTATTTGCCCTGGATTCTCACCAGAACTGCCCATACATGATCTGGACAGTTCAGAATAGAAATAGAGCCAAAACTCTATGACATCTGGACAGCTGGGTGTCATTATGGAGCCCCACTGTGACCATAGAAAGGAGCCTATCATCAGTTACCTTGCTTCTTCAAAGTTATTTTTTTTCATCATCCTCTGTCACTAACATAATACATACCATTTACTTTTCTTGAAAAAGACAGAGAGTGCAAATAATAAGGAATAATATGCATGTTAAGTATATGAAAACTGACTTTCTTTCAAATTATTGCACATTGCAAGCTGGACACTGGGATGATACCTGCCAAAGTTAATATGAGAAATGTGTGGTCAATGAAACACGACAGGACTGTTCAAAAACATCAGCATCCTTACTCCACCTCCAAATAGCCTGGATGCAGATGGATGAGTAAGTTAGCTCAGTTGTTGGTTTTCATTCAAATCAAAATTAAGCTGTCAGGCAGAGGCGGGAGCTTAGTGGTGGCCCCTCTCTGTTTTAAGGGTCTTCCCTGAGACTGAATGAAGGAGGCAGTTAACTAGCCAGAGAACCTAAAGAGCTAAGAGGAACTCATCTACTGCTACTGGAATAGGAGAGGTGGGAAGTCTCCAGTGGGGGTGGGTAGGGAGTTAGCAGCATTGAAGACAACAGACTGCACAGTGCTGGCAGATGCATGGCTGAGCAGGGACTGGGAGTGGGGCAAGTGATGCCAGACAACCCCATGGTGCATCGGCCTGATGTACTGCCAGACCCAGTCCAGCACAGTTGTGTCTATGAAGCAGAGGTAGCTGCTGTCAACTAAGAAGTTCAGGATCAGGCAGAAGCAGATGTCACCAGAAGTGATTTAGAATGTTTTTTCTAAGATAAACTATTTGTCCTTGATTCCTCCCAGCAACAGCAGAACAGAGAAAAAGGACCAATTGCTAGTTTTCTTTATTAGGCATGATAGAAACAGGTTTCATTTTTGAAATCTTAAGGATAATGTGTGGTCATGCACCAGCCACTAGCTACAATCTGTGTGCCTAAAGGGTGTTTAGTTGATTCATGATGAAAGGACATAACCAAATTGTAGTGGAATTAGTTGTGTGATTTTCCCCATTAATTTCATAGGCTGATTATCAGTCTTGATGTGTATGCAATAGGGTAGATGAAAGTCTTAACTCTTCTTTCCTTAGCATCACTGCTCCAGTCAAAAATGAAAGCTCCCTACAACAGTTTCTGTTTAATAACAACACAACAACAACAACAACAATTCAAGAGTTCCCTTCATCATTTGTGTGTGTCCATGGGATAGGGCAGACCTTAAAATACCAATTTAACTTTCAGTTTTAACAGAATGGGAGGTATAAATATATTAAGATTCTCATCATGGATGGATATATTTTAATGAATTTGACAACTGAATAGTGTGTATGTGTGTGTGTTCCATATATATGGAAGGAATGGAACTGATATGGGATATTCAGGTCATCTAAAACTATTTTTTTTTTAGTTTTATGTAAATGTTAAAATTCAATTAACTTGCCCTTAATAGAAACTCTCCTCCCCAATCAAGTTTAGAGACTCATCTACTGCACCAGAAAAGCCAGAATGTTCTCATTTCTAATGAAGAGTGCTAGAAATTATAAATTATACTACACTTTCAAGCTATGGAATGTTTGCATGATGATGGGCCTCACTTAGCCTTCCAAATTGTGTTGGAATTCAAGTCCCAACAGTTCTAGCCAACAAGAATTACACTCCAACAATAGCTGGAGGACCACATGATTCCCACCACTCATCCACATGCTGAGACACCAACATGCTATTGTTTACACTTTAGTCCTAGGCCTTGTTTACATGACAAAAAAAGCCTGAGAAGAATTCGTGTTGATCCCTGGTAGTTCACATGCATCACGAGCTATTCAGAAGGAGGGGTAGCAAAAAGCCTGGTTAACCTGTGACTTTCCACACCTCTATTTTTCAGGGGGGGTTGGGGAAAGACAGAGACAACCCGTGCTATTGGTTGTCTGAACAACTAGGAACCATCCCAGGACATGGGATGGTTTCTGATTGGTTGGACATTGGAGGGAGCAGGCTTGCGAGGGAAGCCTTGCAATTGCCATTTTGGTAGCCCCCCACCAGGGTCCTCCGCTAGCTCCAAAGCAGCCAGCTGAGTGCCAGCCAAGGTCTCTCCCCTCCCCTGCCCACACCGAAGCATCTATGGAGAAGACCCCCACCCCTCATGACTAATCCCCCCTTGCCAGTCACAGATAAGACCCCCTGCCTCACACTGCTTTCCCCCCTTGCTGCCACATGGGGCAGGAGAGGCTTCTCCATGACTGCGAGTCATGGATAAGCCTCCCCACCCACGTGGAAATTTTTCCCCTTGCCACTGAACAGGGTGGGAGGGGCCTCTCCATTACTGCCAGTCATGGAGAAGCCCTCCCACCCCACACAGCTTTTTCCCCTTGTCACCATGCGAGTCAGGGGGACCTTTTCCATGACTGGCAGTCATGGGGAAGCCCCCCCAGCCCATGCTGTGGCAATGGTGGGAGGCAGTAGACCCATGGGACAGGGGAGGGGGTTCTCTTTAGAGGCAAGGGTAGCTGTGGCCAACAGGGGTGGGGGTGGTTCTCCCAGACTGACCATTTCAAAAATGGTGGATCCAGACTTCCCTTGTAATTCTGTCCCCTCCAAAGTCCGACCAATCGGACTTTGTGCCTCTATCGCAGGATGGAGGCACTCAGAACAAGATTTTTTTTTTAAAAAAAAACTGAGACTTATGCTACCATGACAAAACATGTAAACAACAAGGGATGAACTCGGAATGAGGAAATCCCATTTCTCCCCATGATAAAAACTGTTGTGTGACTGAGCCCCTAGAGGCCACCAACTGGCCTACAACAGGCTAAAGATAATGATAGAAATGCTGCTCTCCTCAGTGCTGAATCCAAGTTTTTGAGGGGCATTGGACAAAATACTCTTAGTGGAGTTGACCCTCTTGCTTAATGAATCTACTGTCTCACCCCATGGTCATTGGCTGTTGTTGCTCCTTCTCTTATCCATGTTGCCACCTCTTTGCTTGGGAGGTAGAGAGCCATTGAGTAAGTAGATAGGAGCATCTCCTGCTTCTTACTTTCACTATTAGTGGGACAGGGCAAGTAATGAGGAAACAAATAGGATGCTCTGTCAGCAGCAGTTCAGCTTGGACTAAATTAGAATATTCCCCTTCACCCCAAATAATAATTCTACCTGCTAAATAAATCTTACTTCAGTTCCCAAATGTATACCATTGTAGATTGCAAGACATTGAAAACCATTCACACCTAGAAGTCTTTGAAGCTGCTGCCACAGTGCAGAAATAATGCAGTTTGACACCACTTTGACTATCATGGCTCCATTCTATGGAATCCTGGGATTTGTGACAAAGAAGGCTAAATATCTCACAAAACTACAAGGGGGCTCGCCAATTGACGGCGGGCTGTATTGCGGCCCGTCCGTCTGCCCCAGATGGAGCCCTCCCGGGAGGCATCCTAAACCACCATCCCCGCACCCATGGGGGGGATGCGGGGAGACCGCATGGCCGGTCACTCAGGAGGCCGCCATGGTGGGCCCATCTCCTTCCCAGCAGGCATTGCTGCTGGGAGGAGGCGGGAAGGGCCAGCCAAGGGGGGAGACCAAGCCCTGCCCTCATTGTCCAGCAGGGCTGGGAAGGGGAGGGCCATCCGGCTGAACTTCGGCGCAGCTGGATGATACAGGCAGGCTGCGACAGAGTTGATATAAGGCAGCTCCATCGCTCCCTCCTGGCAGTCGGGCTCCAGAGAGCCGAAGAGGAGGGTCGGGAGAAGAGAGTGATTCGGAGGCGAGAATGTGGAGGTGGGCCACCTCCACCCCTTCCTCCACCCCTCTGGCCTGGCCCTTGGTACAGGTCATGGCCGTAAGTCGGGGGTGGGGGGAAGGAGGGTTCTGCTGGCACAGAGGCGTGGCCTGCTGGGGCTTGCCGCGGTAAGGGAGGGTGGCTCGCTGGCACCAGCAGCAACCCCCTCCCTGGGCGACCCCCCCTCTCCCTGGTCGGCACACCCCCCTGTGGAAGGCCCTGGGTGAGGCCAGCCTCTATGGCCATGCAAAAGGGGGGGGCAAAGACCATCTGCTCCGCTGTGGCCCCATGGGGGACTCGCTCGCTGCCAGACAGGCATGGAAGAGGGTCGGCGTCCCTGGACGGGGCACGGGTGGCCGAAAATATGGAGGTGAAGCAACGACCTCTTGAGGCCACGGGGTGGGGGCCTGGTGCTCCCGGGTGGGCTGCTGCGGAGGCGGCTTCTGGTGCCCGCGGGCAGTCGTGGGTCAAGTGCTGCTTGCTTTGGGGACAGAAGCTGCGAGGCTGTGGCATGGCTGGACACCTGGGGGTGAATGTGGGGGCAGTAGCCAAAGGGAGGCTGACAGCAGCCAGGGGGTCAGCAGCGACTGGGCAACAGGCGTGTGGGCCATGCAGCCGCGGGCAGGCAGCAGCCAGTGCTCATGTGGGCACAGGCAAGTGGCTGGCGGCCACAAGATCCCGGCTGGGGGATGAGGGCTCAGAGGACCATTTCTGCTTGCTCAGCTCCTCCATGCTTTCCCCCCCTTCCTCCCCCCTTCAGCCAGCCTTCCCAGCAAAAGTAACAAAATAATAATAATAAGAAGAAGAAGAAGAAGAAAAAGAAAACAACAATAATGAAAGGGTTTTTCCCTTTCAGGTTCCACACTGTGCCGGGGGTTGGGGAGAAACTGGGAGGTAGCCTTCTCCTTCATCTTCCCCTTATTTTCACAAGGCTCGGGCCATGGGGCGGTGGTCAGCACTTAATAAAGTAAAAAAAAAAAAAAAAAAAGCACAATCACTAACACAGCAAGGGGCATGGGGCCCAAACAGCCAGCAAAGCAGCGGCCTCATTCAGAGGTGCCGCCACTGCTTGAGGCCGATCAAGGTGATGGGGGGGGATGGGCAGCCTGAGCCATAGGTGGGACCCAGCACATGCCTTCCAGTATCTGAGCAGTGCCCGCCTGTGGAGACCTTTGTTATGCCCATGCCCACCATAGCAGATATCATGGGGGTGTTGGCCATCATGCTGCAAAAGATGGATGAGGACCAGCCTCCAGTGAGAGCGGAAACTCAGGTGCTGCCTACCATCACAGCCAGCCCTGTGGTGGGGGTGCCTGGTACATCATCTACCGTGGGCACGTCCAGCGGCAGTGGCCGTTCGTGCCAGTCCATGTCAAGTGGCAGGAGCAGATCCAGGGACTCGAGGCATTCTGACTCTCGGGGATCATCATCCAGAAGGCGGCACAGTGGATCGAGGGGCAAGCGGAGCCCGAGCAGGAAGTGCCGCAGGTCACGTTCAGGTTCCTCCTCATGTGAGTCCTCAGACGAAGCCAAGTTCAGGTATTGAGAAAAGGGGGCTTTCAAGCCTGGGTTGCTGGGTTGGGCTCTCAAACTCAGGAAGGCCAGGGAGAAAGCTGCCATGGAAAGGAGCAGTGGGGGTAAGAACCCCCCCCCAGGGGAAGAACTCAGGGAGGCCAAGTCCAAGGAGGACCCCTGGGGGGGGTATTTGGACCACAAGGTGCACTCTAAGATTCTGCAGGGGTACTACGTTGATATATTCTCATTGGCCCCTCCCCCAGGGGCGGAGGCTAGGGTCCATAAGATCAACAAGAAAGACAATGAGAAGGCCACTGCAGAAGTGGAGTGCACTTTTGCCAACTGGCTCAATGGGTATGCTGTCTTCATGGGGGTGGTAGCTTTGGTTTTCCCAGAAGGGGCCTGGCATCTGATCAACCACCTTCGGCAAGTTTTGGTGGTAAGGGCTCAGGCAGGGGATGCTAACACCATTTTGTATGATGTGGAGTGCCAGAAGAAGGCTTCCAGGTCCCCCATGCACAGGTGGGAGACCATTGACTACCCCAAGTGGCTCCAGGCCACTGGGCCCAGCAGGCGGGAAAAGGGGGAGGTCCCCAAGGTGCCCAAGAAAAAGGATGGGAAGAAGCCTGTTTGCTGGGAGTACAATGGGGGTAAGTGCACAAGGTACAAATGCAGGTTTGATCACTCATGTGACAGCTGTGGGGGTGGGCACTCCAAGACAAGCTGCTCCCATCATGGGGGTGCGGGATAGACCTTTTGGAACAGTCGCCCTGCCTCAACCGGCGCCAGGAAGGAGGCAGGGTCTGGCAGCAACGCCACCAGCAGCAGTGCAAAATAAGGCGTGCCCCAGGGAGGGGGTTGGAGATGGCATTGCTTTCACACCGGTCAAGTTGGAAGCCATGTGTCCACTCCTGGCAGCATACCCCAGAAGGGAGTATGCTGGCTTCCAATTTGGTTTCTTCATCCCATATCAGGGTCCCAGGGAGGCCTCCAGCTCAGGCAACTTAAAGTCAGCCATACAGTTGCCTGAGGTGTTGGTTAAGACAATTAAAAAAGAGCTGAAGGCCAGCCACATCGCGGGCACATTTGATGGCCCTCCAATGAAAAATCTGTGGGTATCGCCACTAGGAGTTGTACCCAAAAAGGTGCCAGGGGAATATCGCCTCATTCACCACCTATCCTACCCAAAGGGATCATTAGTCAATGATGCCATCCCACCAGAGCTGTGCACAGTAAGATATGCATCTTTAGACCATGCGGTACACCTACTTCAAACCTGTGGGAAGGGTGCTCTCATGGCAAAATCTGACATTCAATCGGCATTCTGGCTGTTGCCAGTGCACCCTGATGATCACTGCCTACTGGGTTTCTAGTTTCAAGAAAAATGGTACTATGATATGGTGCTTCCCATGGGATGCTCCATCAGTTGTGCTGCTTTTGAGGCATTCAGCACCTTCCTGGAGTGGGCTCTACAGCACAGAGTGGGATCCCCATTTGTCATGCATTACTTGGACGACTTTTTAATGATGGGCCCAGCTGGGGGGATGGAGTGCGAGTTTTTGATCTCTTCCTTCCAGGCTCTGGCAGTGGAACTTTGGGTCCCTTTGGCGCCAGACAAGATGGTGGGCCCAGCAACATCCTTGGTGTATCTGGGTATTCAGATGGATTCAGGGGAAGTGGTATCGAGACTGCCTGATGACAAGATAGCAAGCTTGAAAGCAGTATTGAATGGACTCCTGGGGAAAGAGGAGGCGACGCTGAAAGAACTGCAATCGCTCTTGGGCCACCTGAATTTCGCATGTAGAGTGGTGGCCCCAGGGAGGGCCTTCTGTGCACGCATTGCACATCTCACTGGGGGGCACAGCACTACCGCATTCGCTTGACGCGTGTGGTCAAGGAGGACATGAGGGTGTGGGTCACCTTTTTAGATCACTACAATGGGGTCACAATGTGGCAGGGGTGATTGGAGCCAACGGGGGACCTGCAGGTCTATTCTGATGCAACGGGCAGCCTGGGTTTCGGAGTCTACTAAAATGGCCACTGGTGTGCACAGCCATGGCCTCAGGATTGGCAGGGGGCAGGGCTGTCCATGGACCTCACCTTCTTGGAATTCTTTCCCATCCTGGTGGCCATCACATTATGGAGGGGAGAATTCAGAAACAAGAGGGTGTGTTTTTGGTGCCACAATCAGGCAGTAGTTAGGATCATCAACAGGCAGTCCTCCAGGTCAGAGAGGGTCATGAGACTGGTACGCAGGTTTGTGCTACTTTGCCTGGAGTCCAATATCAGTTTCCAAGCCTGGGACATTCTAGGCGTGGATAACGAGATAGCAGATGCTTTATCTCAATTTCAGGAGGAGCGTTTCCGCTTGCTGGCACCAAACACAGACAAGACGGCGACCCCATTCCCGGTAGAGCTCTGGAGCCTTGGGAGCGACTCATGATCCAGGATGCAGCAGACTCTTTGGCACCATCCACAAGGGCAAGCTACAAGAGGGCAGCCTCCCAGTTCTTGGCCTTCAGGCGACAGCATGGCTATGGGGTGGCCTGGCCAGCATCGGAAAGAGAAGTACTGCATTACCTGGCTTCCTTACGGGAAAGGGGTTTGGCATCCAGAACCATCGCTGGACAGGCAGCAGGAATCTCCTTCTTCAGCAAAGTGGCCAGCCATGGTGACCCTGTGATTCCTTCATGGTGAGAAAAGCCATGGAGGGTTGGAGAAGGGCAACTCCAAAGGTTGCAGATGGACGGCGGCTGCTGTTGTACGAGCTGCTGGGGCAGCTGGTGGCGCTGCTGCCATCCAGATGCCATTCCAGGTATGAGGCAATACTTTTTAGCACAGCTTACACTACGGCCTTCTTTGGGGCTCTGAGAGTGGGGGCTGTCTGCTCTTCCAAGAAGGATGAGTCCGGATGGGCATTGCAGATGCGCGACGTGGCCCTTTCAGGGGGGAGCATGACTCTGCACATACGGTGTTTGAAAGCTGACCAACGGGGCCATGGGGCCACTTTGCAGCTGCAACAGCTGGCGGGATCCTCCCCGTGCCCAGTGACCTACATGCAGAGCTTCCTGAAAATGAGGGGCCTGAGCAGCAGCCCCCTGTTCCGGCACTGGGACGGGATGCCCCTGACCTGGTTTCAATTTGTGGGTGTGTTCAAGAAGGTCCTGCATTGGCTGGGGCTGCCGACAGAAGAGTTCGGCAGTCACTCATTCCAGATAGGAGCGGCAACCATGGCAGCGGCTGTGGGCCTGTCGGCAGAATCCATCATGCGACTGGGTCGCTGGAGGTCCGGGGCCTATGCAGCGTATATCCGGCCACAGAGACAGCTGCGAACACAGCCAGGGCCCAGTCTGGACCAGTAGGGCTGCCTGTTGGTGTAATGGTTGGCGGAAGGCAGTTCCATGGGGAACGCCTTAGTGGCAGATGTCATGGGTCGTGATAAGGGAGTAAATTAGGGGTCTCCAGCAAGTACAAGTTCAAGTTCAGGTAGAAGTTCAGGTTCAAGGAGACCCCTCTCCTTGGTTATAACATTCCTTGTTTACAGGGAGTAGAGAGAGTCAGGCGGGTCGGCCTGGCCATCACCTCTCTCCTCCAAGGGGTGTCGGGATTGACTGATATGTAGCATTGATCCGCATGGGCAGAGCAATGAGAGATCACGACCCATGCATGGCCGCCAACCATTTAGCTTGCAAATTGTGGCCAATTTTATTCCCAACAACAATGTATAACATCTATGTATTACTCAACAACAATGTATTACTCAACAATGTATTTACTAACCTGTACTTAACCTATGTTTTCCAAAGATGTAGAAATACATATCTGCTAGAGCTACCATGGTGAGAGTTGTCTCTTTATTTGAGGGTGGAAGGGGTGGTACGGTCTGGGTCTGCAAATGCCAGAATTCCATAGCTTTGAGGGGCGCTCCAAAAAAGTGATACAAGGACTCCCTGAAACAACATCTCAGGCTTGGTCAAATTGATCACCAATAATGGTCCACCATGGCCTCACATCAGGAGGCATGGAGACGCACTATCCACAATGCTGCAGCCTTATTTGAGAGCTCATGTTGAACAAGTCTTGAAGAGAAATGACAATGCAGAAAGAATCACAACCTGGAAACATCACCCAAGGAGACCTTCTCTGTGTTTTCTGCAACCAGACATGTTTATCTCGGATTGGCCTTCTCAGTCATCAGAGTGCTTGCAGAAAGCACGGGATGAGTCCTTCCTGAATTTTCATTTGCAAATAAAAGCCAGAGAGAGAGAGAGAGAGAGAGAGAGAGCCATGGCAGTTAAAGTGGTATCAAATTGCATTATTTCTGCACTGTTGCAGCAGCCTATGTTTGCTGTGTTTTCCTTCCCTTGGTAACTTTGCTAGCCCCTTCTGTTTGAATGTCTAATTGCATTTCTAAACGCTCAACTGAAGCTTCAAGTTATTGCTATGCTAGAAATTTGGGAACTGAACAATAATCTAATTGGAAGACACCAATTCTTTTTTGCAGGGCAATGCCTGAATGGTGAAGAAAGGGGCTGACATGAGCACATCCCTGTTGGGGTGTGAGACCTTACCTTACCATATCTATCCTTGACACCCTCCCTTTTCTTCTAATATGTGGTACCATTCTAATGGATGCTATCCAGAGGAATTTCTGGGAACCTATGGTAGTGTATCATGTTCCCATCCCAACTACAGAACTGAAGGAGAGAATACTGCATAACTTGGAGAAGGAGACTATCTTGCTGCAGACTGTGACTTCCTCTCCTTCTTCTCTCCTTCCTTCTCATGTTAAACAAATAGAGTCATATTCATAAGTCTATCCTGTTTTAAATCTGGTCACACCCACTCTGGGACCTGGACATACAGTTGGAATGCAGACACTCTCATACCTGTGCAGATTTCAACCAAGAAAATACAGATCTGAACAGGGAAGATTTTGGTCCTCCTATATCTTATACTATACTAACGTATTCCACCCAAAGCAAGAAAGCCATTCAAGTGAAAGTGAACAGACAAATGGTAGGCTTCCAGAGGCATGGGCCAGTAGTAAGAGAAATGTTCACTTATCCTCTGAATGTTTTAAGAAATTGTAATGAAAAAAAATCTTGCACGTTCATGTTGCCAAATATCTTACCAGCAATAAAACCCAAAATATATTTCCCCCATGGTGTATTCTTGTCATGTTACTTAGCTTGGCTCACAGCCTTCAAAGTTTGACCTTTTCTGAGCTCCCAGTGTGTGGCTATTCCTTTGCCTCCATGAGTGCTATTCTTTGTAACAGGCAAGGAGTTTCTTTGTACAAGTCCATCTGCCCCGTGCTGAGTTCTGTTCCATCAGGAGGCTTGTTGAAATCTTTATGCCTTCCCATAGATCTCTCCAGTTAATTATTTTAGCTTAAATGTTTATCTTTCTGCCTCTTGCCTTTTGTGCATTTCTCTTTTCTTTTTTACCTTTTCCTCTCAACATGCTGAAAAGTTGGTTCACACTGTGTCTCTGTAGTAGGTCTGTGATTGCAGCAAAAATTCAATATGGATACAGAACACCATCTTAGCCCTCTCTTAGTGACCCCTACAGAACCAAAAATTACAGCTTTTATCTTTCCCTCAGGCGACAGGCAGAGTTGCTTTCTCTCTTCTCTCCATTTCTTTTTTTCTCAGATTTTACATCCATAAAGAAACTTGACTAATAAGTAGGTGCTTTGAGATGGGGCACATAGGAAAGAATCAGGCCCCCATGAACGTAATGTGTAAGGTGTGCTTGTAAGGTAGATATAAGAGAGAAAGAACTCAAAATGCTAATACTTGGTGGCAATTGAGTCAAGGTGAATATGGAACAAATTCTTAAGAGTCAGTCAGAAGCTGTGGGTGTCTTGAATGAGAAGTACAGATTTTTAATACTTACTTCACTTCATAAATAAGAGAGGAAGGAGGGGGAAAATAGTAGAAAGCCTACCTTTGGGGATGAGAGTAGAAAATTACATGGTATTTAAACATACATTCATATGCAATGGATCAGAATCTAATCAGCTTTTCCAAAGTTCTCATCTGATTTGCATGAATTTTCAATTCAGTTGTGGGAGGATGTTTTATGATTAACACTTCTTAGGAGGCACATCATTTGTCATCTGTGTTATGTAGAGGCATTTCCTTGAATTAATATTATTATTCTTACTTTGGAATCAATACCTGTTCAAGATTTTTTTTAAAAAAAAAATCATAGATTCATCATTTGGAAAGATTCAGAATGAAACTTAGGTGTGGTTTTAGAAGATTTCCTTAGATTAGATATGTTTTGCCTACGCTGACACCCCCAGCCCCGTAGGTAAATTAATGAATTGGCAATATTTAATAATTAGGTCAAACATGGTCTTCCATGTAGTGCTGCCATTAACATAAACTGGGAAAAACCCAAAGACAAACATTACTTAGTCAGGAATGTACTTCAGGAGAGACCATCTAAATTCTAAAAGAAATGCTAATTTGCAAAGCAACTAGAGGCAGTACACATGGCTAATCCCATTTGCCCAAGCTGGCAACATGAAACCTGTAAACTACCCTCATTAGTTTTCTTCACCCAAACAAAGGAAGTTGCTTCCTCTCTTTCATTCACAAAGTATTAAATCATCAAAATGCTATTAACATATTCAGAATGTCTTTGTCACTCTCAGAGCAACAGCTCAAAGTATTCTACTCAAAATCCCATCCCCAGAAGGCAAATATTTACTATAAAAACCCATTTAAAACTCCACTCAAGCACGCACAGTCATCTTCCTATTGACTCCACATCAAACTGTGTAGCCATTCCAGATTGGGACCCCCATGCTCCTGCTTTCCTCCACAACCTCATCTATTCAGGAAAAAAATGTTGTATCACCCATTGAAAACTCCCCTTGCTATTCCTCTATCTCAGTCTCTCCCACTTGTTTTCCTAGTCTTGCATGAATGCTTGATGCCTGAATGAGTGTGTGAATGTAGTCATTATGACTTTTCCTAATAAAGATTATTGTTATATTATCTCACTTATGTCTCCTCCATAGTACTGGAATAATTGGTCACAAGATCTTGCCATTTCCCCCCTTGCATTGGCAAGGCAAGTACATTAATTCCCCAAATTAATGTTGATGTTTTGAGGGTCCTCATGACCCCAGAGCTATTAGGGTAACATATGGACTTTTTCGGATGCTGAAAAATAACACAAGCAGCCTCGTCGCGTTGCGAGGCTGCTGCGCTGCAAAGCGTCAGTTTCGGATTATGCTCGCCCCTGCCGGTACTGTTGCGGTACCGTGGGGAGAGTTGAGTGTCATATTTCGTTGATTTTTACTCATGAAAGTTGATTGTGATTAAAAATCAATGAAATATGATGCTCAAATATCCCCACGGTACCGCAACAGTACCGGAAGGGGAGAGCGTCATCTGAAACTGACGCTTTGCAGCACAGCAGCCTCGCAATGCGACGAGGCTGCTAGCGTTATTTTTCAGCATCCGAAAAAGTCCTATGTGTGCCTAAATGCCTAATGTTGCTTCAAACATTCATGCATACCACTTATGAAGCAATGCCATGCATGTTTATTCAAAAGTCATTACCCAAAGTGCTTGTGAAAAACTCCACACAAATATTCAGTCTCTAATATGTTGGGGAAATTAGCAGCAATTTGACTTTAGCAATGCAAAAGGGGACAACGAAGTGATCTTTATGCCAATTGTATACCCCACTAACTCTGAACTGATACACACAAACAATATTAAAAATTAAAAATAATATTTATTAAGGATTTAAAAGTAATAACACCAAGCATGTAGACATTCATACAATGAGGCATTAACACAAGATGACTAGGAATGGAAGAATAATGACTGACAGAGGGATAGATAGGGAGTTTTCAGGGGAAATATGACACCCGTCCTATAGTCCAAAGTTGTTGGGGAGACCAGCAGTATGGATGGATGAAGCAGTTGTGGCTAACACAGAGAGACGTAGTGTCGCCAGAAAGAGACTCTGTGCACAACGAGGCATGATTTGGGACTAGTATTTATACCAAAAATGTGCCCTTAGGTGAGGAGGTTTCATGTGTTGAAACAATGGATTTCAGGTGTTTCTCAGAGATTAAACAATTGGTCTCAGGAAAAACTCCAGGGTTTGACAATAGGTGTCCAAAGATGTTAATGTGTTGCAACTACTGTTAATGTTCTGCTGATTAGTCTCACAAAGCTTGAGCTGCCTCCTTAGTGGCTTGGTGTGTAGTTAAGGGAAGGGGATACAAAGGATTACTCCATCCACCAGTGATGGGATCAATTAACTGTCACTTAGGTGTATGCAGGCAAATATCCTCTTGACCTCCTTATGTTTCCTCACAGATTGGAATTTGTTAATAGTCCTTCCTTGGGCAATACATGGCTTAACACGTGCCTTTTGGAATACTTACAGCAAGTCCCTGATATTATACTGTCCTTCCCCATGGAAGACCATATAAATGAGCCAATTTGGGGGGTTTCTGTAAGTGGGGCTCATTAGGGGCACTAACAATCAAGTGACATTCTAGTTAATGGTGCTTAGTAGCACCTTTCCTACTTTTATGTTCTAGACTTCTATGCTTATCAGTATGTTTTGTTTTGGTGTGTGATAAAGATGTTCCCAAATGCCAGCATTCCTCCCCCCTGTTTTTTCCCCATTTGGGCCTGGATCATAAACTTGGATTATGGTTATACAGATAGATTTAAGTGAAACATTCCTTAAAGATTCAGTATCTTGAAACACAATGCTGGTAAACACTATGTTTGTAGTATTCCCAATGGATCAAACACTGTAGGCAAAACTTTTCGATCACATCAAATAGACTTTTCAGTAGAAATTACACATTTAAGTTGCTTACTTTCCCCCTTTATTTACACATTTATTTGGCAATTTAGAGAGAAGAACTTTTCAGGAAATATGGTATTCACTTATTGGTTAAGGGCAACATATTATTTTTAGAGGATCTGCAGTAGGGCTTGAAGGCCATATTAAGTGGCCTTATGGGGGACAGGAACTAAACAGAGACTTGATTTGTGGCAGGTTAGTGCAGGAAAGTAAATTTTTAATCAATAATTGGGGAGACACGAGGGCATGTGTTAGTGAAAAGTAATTCTCTGGATTTCCCCATTTGGGGGTGTGATTTGTGGATAGGAAAGGGAAGAAACTTTGAAACTGGACTTCATTGGCTTTTTCTGTTAGGGCTCGGGGCTTGCAGGGCGGGCCAAGATATTCAGCTTGCCTGGAAATAGACCAAGCAGGGAGAAGCTACATCGATTAGATTGCCTCTTGGGTCTGAGGTGGCTAACTCTTGACATGCTGGAGAGAAGGTAAGATTACACCTCCTGCAGCATACCCTGCACTAAGCATCCCTGCTGCAGATCAGAATTAAATTATTAATAAAGTGGCCCTTAGTTTTTCCATACATTTTGTGTATATGTCTCTTTAGTCAGAGTGAGTGGGCAAACACATTCATTTGGTGATTTAGAATTGCATCCAGATAAAGTTACTCAGCAGGACATTCTAGTTATAGGCAAGAAGTCCACTCTTGTATCTTCTCCATCATAAACACTTGATTCTCAAGGGTTTGTGAAAGGTGCAGTTATTTTTGGTAGCATTTCTATTCTTCAAATATGTGACATACATTCAACTTTTTTGCAATTCACCATGTGACACAGGAGGTGCTGCATAAGAAAAAAAAAGATTCCAGGTTTACAGAAATAACTTCATGGATCTTTAAATGATAGCCTCCCTTTCATTAAATTGCACTCCACTATGACCCAAAGGAAGAAAGCAAATCTTCATAAATTTTCTTTGCACAGGCAAAAATGAATACGGTTATCCGTTCATATTCACTGGGGTTTGGTCTCAGGATGCCCTGTGGAAACCAAAATCAGTGAATATTCAAGTCCCATTATATGCAATGGCATAGCAAGATGGTGTCCCTTATATAAGATGGTAAGATGGTTTGATTTTTTGATTGTTATTTTTTAAAGAATATTTTCAAGCCATGAATATTTAAATCTGTGGATACCAAATCCGTGAATATGGAGGGACAACTGTAATATTAACATGTTCCTTCTTGCTCTGAAAAACTATACAGCTTAAAAACACTATTCAAAGACTGAGAATTACCCGGAGTCAAAAATGTATGTGGAAAAATCAGGTTCCCATTGCTGTCAGAGACCTGCACTGCAAGAACCCCTTTTGCTATTGAGCAGGATGAGACCAGTAATTTAGCCTGGATGCCTGTGCCGTGGTGTGGAGGGAGTGACCAAAGGGTATTTAATCCCTGCTGCCCCCCACCTCACTGGAGAATGGCAACTGCAGCACTGTAATGTTTACATTGTGTGTTGAGACAAGAAACTGCAGGACCTATGGGGTCTTTTCAGCTGCCCGATCCAATACACTCCAACCAGGGGAGTGCTGCAGTTGACATTTTGCATATTCCTGATGTTTAGTGCCTCAGAAACCCTTTGCTTGGGCACTTCCTGTCTTAAGAATTAGTGACTATGGTGACAGCTCCATTGCTGTAGCTACATCTGGGGATGCAGGATCTCAACCAGCCTTTTCTGTAGAGAAATGTCCTTTTTAATGCAAAGAATAATGTTTCTTTGCAGGAAGCTTGTTGTCTTTGGAAAAAAATTCTCTTTTCTGTACAAAAATTCCACATGCATTTTTAATGAAAAAGAAGTCCCAAACAGTCATGCTTCTTTTTTCCCCAGTATTCTCCTTGTCAGGAGGAAAAGCATTTTTCATCTATCTGAAAATTTTTGAATATTCTTTCATACCTACCCAGAAGAGGCTATGTAGAGGAAGATGTAGTGCTATGCCGATATATTCAATAGCTGGAATCAACAGGGGCAGAAAGCAGTTATAACTTCCATTCTGTTCATTTCCTCTAATGTTTTACATAACTGTTTATTTTATAGTGGGTAGTGTGGTTAGCTTGCTGGTAAAGGTGGTTGGTCATTACTTTTATTTCAGCGTGTAACCTTGTTGATGAAATCTAACACCTTTATGACATCTAAGATACACAGATTTCATGGAGTGTGAAAGGAAAGATTCTATTCATGTGCTTTTTTGTTAGATATAAAACATTTTGTACTTTTCAGCTGTGATGTGGGCAACACGTTCTTTTCAAAGGTTTTATCATTTCCTTTGTGTTCTTTGATGGAAACACAACCATTTTCTCATCCTTATCTGTTTGAGCAGAGGGAGCATTGTGCAATCTATAACATTTGTAGTTATGGCACAAATAAGCCTATTCTGAAGTAGGACCTTGAGATCTAGCTACAAGTCAGAATCTTTCATCAGTCATGCCCTATATATTACTAGAAAATAAACCAGTGTACCTTAAAGAACTAAAACTCTAAAACTCTGTTTTGTAGTGTAGGAATTATCTTGGCATTTCATAAAGGACATGTCATATTGAAGAATCCCTCCCGCTCCCCAGTAACCAGACTTGGCACAAAACTTACATTAATTCAAATATCCATCTTACAAAGGTAAAAGTTTTGGGTTATTGCTTTTTCATCCACTCTTTTGGCAACATTTGACATACTGCACCTGTCATTCTATTGGGCAGAGTCAGAATTTGTATTTATTATTTTCATATATACCCTGTCTTACCAAATTGCTAGGGCTTGCTTTTAGGTAGATACTCAGAGATAGTATTATTATCATGTTGGTCTATCATCATCATCTCTGCCCCAGAATAATTGGTGAATATCAGTACCCTGGTTATTATTATTAATATTAGGAGGGACTTTAGGGAGGACTCCATAACCTGAATGTGAAAAATAAAAGAAAGAAAAACAAGCAAACAAGAAGGGATAATCCTGTGATGAATGTTGGTTAATGAGTACAACAGATTCAAAGTAAAGTTTGGGAAAGTTTCTTTCTTAGGACTACAAATTAGGGATGGAAAGAATATTAAAAATAGTAAAAATGACTTTTTCTGAGAATCTAGAAACTCTGATGGGAAGAATCCTGGACTGATGAGAATCTTTGCAGTTTATTCCACATAAAATTTGCACCTATTTCCACACAGAAATATTATTTTCTGAGCAGAAAAAACTGTTTCCTGTGCAGAAAATACTGGGGGGAAGGGGTTGTACAAAACAACTATGTACAAATTTGGTACAGAGTAAGTCCCAAATTGTAAATAGGTTTCAAAAATTGCTTGGATTTTGAAATCATTCTCAGAGTGGGAAGAAAATCACTAAAACTGCTCATTTGTAAAGAGAGTAACAAATTACATGTCCTTAAGGCCTTAACATTTCCTGACCTGGCCACCGTGCTGGGGCGAAAGAAAAATCTGTCTAATGGTAATGTAGTTGTTTCCCCCAGTGTCTGTCAATGGATGAATTTTACCACTTCATCCATGTCCAAAATGCCTCATCCAGCTTCCTACATTTGTCCTCCACCCCCAAGTCCTCAGAGAGCGGTGCTGGTTACAGACACAGTTGTTTTTGACTTCTACTGGCCTTCCATAGCTAAGATTTGATTTACTTTCAAATTCCTTCTTCTTCCTATATGTTCCTCAGGATCACCTCAGGAGGCCTTGCTATCAGCATTTTTGCTATCTATAAAGTGGTAGGTCACTGCAAGATTTAAAGGCCTTTTTGTTCATGGTACCTATTTACAGAATTCTTTGCTTAGAGAAGTTTGACTGCCCTATGTCATCCAAATGATCACAAACATAATCCTGTTTAAAAAAAAAAAAAGCATCCATCCCTCTAAGATTTAATAGAAACAGGATGGCTATCCATTACATAAAGGATATTAAAAACAATCTCTCTCTCTCTGGCTTTTCTTCGCAAACGAAGATTCAGGAAGGACTCATCCCGCGCTTTCTGCAAGCGCGCTGATGACTAAAAAGGCCAATCCGAGATAAACAAGACCGGTTGCAAAAAGCACAGCAGAAGGTCTCCTTGGGTGATGTTTTTGGGTTGTGATTCTTTCTGCGTTGTCATTTCTCTTCAAGACTTGTTCGTCGTGAGTTCTCAAATAAGGCTGCAGCATTGTGAATAGTGCGTATCCATGCCTCCCGATGTGAGGCCAGGGCGGACCACTGTTGGTGATCAATTTGGCCAAGCCTGAGGTGTTTCAGGGAGTCTTTGTATCGCTTTTTTGGAGCGCCCCTCTTACGCTGACCCATGGCGAGTTCACTGTAGAGTAGTATTTTTGGGAGGCAATGGTCCTCCATCCTAGAAACGTGCCCTGCCCAGCGCAGATGTGTTCTCAATATCATGGCCTCAATGCTGGTGATCCCTGCTTGCTCAAGGAAAGCAACATTTGTCACATAGTCAGTCCAGTGTATATTTAGGATTGTGCGTAGACAGCGCTGGTGAAAGCGCTCGAGGAGTCGTAGCTGGTGGCGATAGGTGACCCATGTTTCAGATCCATAAAGGAGGATAGACATACGATGGCTCTATACACACTGATTTTTGTGCTTTGCCTCAGGTGTTTATTGCTCCAGACTCTTTTGTGAAGTCTTCCAAATGCACTATATGCCTTTGCTAATCTGTGATCGATCTCTTTGTCAATCTTGGCATCTGAGGAGATGATGCTTCCCAGGTAGGTGAACTGCTGAATGGACTTGAGCACAGATTTGCCTATGGCAATGTGGGGATGGTGGTGTTCGTCCTGTGGTGCAGGCTGGTAAAGAACTTCTGTTTTCTTCAGGTTGACTTCTAGCCCAAACAGCTCTGCAGCTGTTGCAAAGCAGGATGTTAGGCGCTGCAGAGATGCTTCTGTGTGGGCAACAAGGGCAGCATCATCGGCGAAGAGCAGCTCACGGACTAGATAGTTTAGAGTCTTAGTGTGAGCCCTCAGACGGCTTAAGTTAAACAAGCTACCATCAGTACGGTAGCGTATATAGATGCCGTCGTCTTCTTCAAGCTCTGCCATAGCCCTTTGGAGTATCGTGCTAAAGAAGATTGTAAATAAAGTTGGTGCAAGAACACAACCTTGCTTCACTCCATTAGTTATTAAAAAGGGCTCTGAAAGAGCATCGCCATATCTGACTTGACCACGCTGTCCCTCGTGTAGCAAGATAATCATTTTAAGGAATTTGGGGGGACATCCTAGTCTTTCCAGGATCTGCCACAGACCTTTTCTACTTACAGTGTCAAAGGCTTTGGTGAGGTCGACAAATGTTACATAGAGACCCTTGTTCTGCTCCCTACATTTTTCTTGCAGTTGCCTAAGGGCAAATACCATGTCTGTAGTACTCCTATTGGCTCTGAAGCCACATTGGCTTTCGGGGAGAAGTTCTTCTGCAATAGCAGGAACTAATCTGTTCAGGAGTATCCTTGCAAGGATTTTTCCAGCACTAGAGAGCAGTGTTATGCCTCGATAGTTTGAGCAATCGGATTTTGCTCCTTTTTTCTTGTACAGGGTGATGATGACTGCATCTCGGAGGTCTGATGGCAGTTCCCCTTTTTCCCAGCAATTCACAAGGAATTCAAGGAATTTTTCGTGGAGTGCATGACCTCCGTGTTTCCAAACTTCAGGTGGGATTCCATCAATCCCAGCTGCCTTGCCGTTTTTCATCTGCTGTACAGTACAATCTAGAACATAGTCAAAAATATGTTTGCAGGCTATTGGAAAACTCTGCCGTAGAGATTCCTGGACTGACAAGAAGCTTCACGGTTTGAGACTTATTGTGCACATTTCCAAACTGTGTTTTCTTGTGTTTGTGCGGGAAACAGCATTTGTTGTTTCCTGCATTAATTTTTTTCTGAACACACACACAGAGAAATAATTTATTTTTGTGCAGAATAAGTCTCAGACAGAATAGGGAAACTGATGAGGAAACAACCTCCAAACAATCTACAGATCAACCAATAAAATCCAAGAAATGCTTCACTCAGTGAAAGACAAAAGAAACCCTCTCACAGCTCCAGGAGTTTACCAAATACCATGCAGCTGTGGACACGTTTACATAGGGACCACAAAATGCAGTGTGCAAACACAAATCCAGGAACATGAGAGACACTGCAGAAGTAATGGAGCTTGCATCCATTACACTGTGTTCTAATCTCTAGAGCAACAGAAAACAAGCTTGCTCCATCCTCAATGTGACACTCCTTCAAATACTTAAACAAGGCTATCATATCGCCCCTTAGCCATCTTTTTTCCAGGCTAAACATACATTTCAGTGCAGCCAGTTCAGGCAGTTCTGCTTGTGTATCAACTGACAATTTTGTCAATCAGACAGGATCTGGTGACTGTGTAGTATTCATGGTCCAGCACAATCTGTGCTAAATTTGTTCTGTTTCCCTGCTGCATCAGCCTGAATATGTAAGATGAAAATTGCATGAACATTTATTTTTATGCAAGTTTTCCTATTATATACATCTGATGCACATTTGTGTAATATATGCATTTAATATGCAATTTTTCAGCTAAAACTGCACTACAAAATTCACAGAAATATGCAGCGGGAAGGAAGATTTGTTACAATCTGCATATTGCTCTAGGAAGTATGAATTAGGTTGCTTTGTTTAAAACTGTGGTCCATATAGCATTCTCCCATCCTTAGTTTCTACTGTATGGGCAGACCATATACTCTATTCTCTCATTACACACAAATGCTTTTTGTACAGCCCTGTGTACTGGATTCATTGCAATCTGTCACACTGCAGATTGAGGTTAAACCAAAAAGGTCATTTACTGCCAGTGTGGAAGAAACACTTCAATGTAAAAAAAATTGGAGCCTTAACACAGAGGGGGGAAAAAAAGGGGGGGGGCTTTCCATTCCAGCAAACAAGCCACTTATTCTTACAACTTAGATCTTGCAGGTTCATAGTGAATGTTGTGTGTCAGGTTGTGCATTAAGACAACCAAGTACTAGGATTATTTTCTGCAAGTAAGCTATCAAACATAGTTTAGTGTATAAATTGTGCACTCTAAAACTGCATTGTGAATAGCTCAGTTGAATAGGGAAAACCAATAACAGTATGGTAGAGTGGTTTGAATGTTGGACTAGAACCCTTGGAGACCAGGGTTCAAAGCTCCACCCAGCCATGGAAACCCACTTAATAACCTTGAGGAGGTCACACTCTCCTAACCTTAGAGGCAGGCAACAGAAGGCCTCTCTTGCCAAGAAACCCCTATGATAGGCTTGCCTTAGGGTCACCTAAGTCAGAAATGACTTGAACACACATGACAACAATAGCAAACAAACAAGCAAACAACAGAAAGAAGATATCCGTGTGCTCTCACATACACACACAAACACACAAAAAGTAGGAACTCTCCACAGGGCTGAGAGTTTATTGAAATAAACCTTGTAAAGTAAAACTGGATTCTGAGGTAAATATTACTGAAGGGAAAAAAACTTCAACACCCTGGAAAGGTCCTTTCAACTTCAAACCCAGAGAGGATTTTCTCCTCTTCTGACAATGGAGCAACCACCTGCCAAAGGTCTAAAGTAAGAGACACTTGAAGGACAGGACTTTTAGCAAACCCTTTTTGTGACTATCTGACTAGAAAGTGAATGTCACATCCAGAGCTCTGATTCATTATTGGAGTGATAACAGGGAAATAGTAGTTGAACTAAAATATGGAAAGAGATGATTCCTTAAAGACACAGTACCTCTGAAACATTGCAACCATTTTATGAGTGTAAGTCAGTAGCTTGTATTGCAGATGAGATACGAGACTTGCCTAAAGTCACATAGGGATTTTCTGTTGGTTTTTTTCTGGGCTGTGAGGCTGTGTTCTGGAAGAGTTTATTTTTGACGTTTTGCCTGTATCTGTGGCTGGCATCTTCAGAGAATGGTTGGGTAGGAGTGTGTGGGTGGTTTATACATTCACATAGGGAATTCTCATGCTATGGGGATTTCCTGATTCATAGGTCAGAACCTAACACCGAGTTAGGTTCAGATTTTTTTCATTCTTTCAATGCATGTGCCCACCCTATAGGATCACTAAGGCTTGTGTCACATGAGGTGGTTTGGCCTCCATGCTCCCCTCCCCCTCACCAGCACTGCCACTGTGCCCACACTTTCAGGAAAGAGATATTTAAATGTGAATTACAATCACACATGCACATCTGCCCAAGTACCCATGACCTTCTGTTGAACTTAAGCACTAATGACTAGGAATGTTGAATGAAAGCAATGGTAAAATAGAAGCCTATTAAAAGACTGTAGGAGTTAGCCTAGACTCATCATAATATATGTGTTCAATTATAAAAGCAAGGAGGATAGAATAAAGACTTGATGTTGAATGTATTATTGGGATGAATTAATATCACAACAGAATGAAAGGAATTGCTTTAATTATATGTTTTGTGTTTTACTACAGAAAAAAGGGGTTCGTAATAATAACAACAAAGCAATGCAGTAGTTCTGTCTGCAACAGCTAGGAGTTTACTTCCAGTACAATTAAATGGAAGGTTAAAGAAAAGCTATTTCAGCCTACCCAAATCTAAAGGGTAGATTGGGGATTTAAACAAACACACCACACAATTAGTAGTAACAAAACAATTGAGACTAGCATGGAGATGGTGGGGAGAAGGTAACTTTTTTGTGTCTGTCATAATAACATAACCTTGGGTAATTCCAGGGAGTGGATTTGAGATGGATCCAAGACTAACAAAAGCAAGTGTTATGTCATAATTATGTTATGCCATTCACACACTCAACATATGACAATGTGTGTGTGTGCATGGATGTGCATCTGCTTTCAAAATACTTGTTGATTTATGGTGGTACCATGATTTTCAGAGGGTTTTCTTAGGCAAAAAAGAGCAAAGGACAACTATGAGTAGTGCTATGGCCAGTGATGCAACTAGAGTCAAGGCAAAAGGTTGCTCAGCTGTTGATATGCTCAGAGGTGAAAGGAAAATCTGAAGCAGCACAACACATGTTACAGGAACATGGAATGTGGGAACATGAATCAGGGGAAGCTAGATATAATAAAACAAGAAATTGAACCTATAAACATTGCAATACTTGGTGTGAGCAAGCTAAAGTGGACAGGAATGGGACATTTTGAATCAGATAACTACACAGTGTTTTATTCAGGAAAAGAAAATCAAAGAAGTAATAGGGTGGTGTTAATAGTGAGGAGAGGTGCAGCAAAAGCGTTCAAAAGATAGAATGCAAACTTTCTGCTCCAAGGCAGAAGAAGAAGAAAGTGCTGGAGTCCAGGAGGAGATTAGTCACACAGGAAAACAGGACTTCTTGTTAATCATAGGGAATTGGAATGCAAAAGCAGGAAACAGAACAGAATAAAAGATTATAGGAAAATTTGGCCTAGGATCAAGAAATGAAGTAGGAGAGTGACTGAATTTTTTGAGCAAAACAGTTTGTTCATCATGAACACATTCTTCAACCAAACAAAGAAGTGACTGTACACATGGATATCACCTGATAGCCAATCTAGAAATCAAATCTATTCCATAATTGGAAACAGATGATGGAGAAGTTCCATTCTCTCTGCAAAAACAAGGCCAGGAGCAGATTTTGGCACAGACCATGCACCACTAATATAAAAAATTAGAACAAAGCTACAGAAGAACACTAAACCGAACACCATGCTGAAATAAAACCTGAAGAACATCCCTGTAGATTTTTAAAATAATGTGAAAAATAGATTCGCGCTATTAAAACTAATTGACCAGGAGCCAGAATAACTCTGGACTAAAGCCAGGGACATTGTCAGGGAGAAATGGAAAAAGACACTATCTGCAGGCAAAAAGAATAAAAAAAGGAAATCCTCAATGGACGACAGATGAAACTCTTCAAGCAGTTAAGGACAGTCAGGCAGCAAAAATAAAAGGTGACAAATATAGAGTCAGAACCCTGCATGCAACTGTACAGGGACAAGGAGAATTACTACAATAATAAACACAAAGAAAAAGAGGATGATAACAAAAAAGGAAGACCAAGAGACCCCTTCCACAAGATTCAAGAAATCAAAGGGAAATTTAAACCAAGAGTGAGGGTGATCTACAACCAACAGGGAAATACATTACATGACCAAGTATAAATAAAAACCCAATCGAAACAATAGCCTGAAGTAGATTTTCCATGGGTTTTTTTCCCCAGGCTGTAAGGCCATGTTCTGGAAGTTTCTTTCTGACTTTTTGCCTGCATCTGTGGCTGGCATCTTCAGAGAATATTTTATAGGAGTGTGTGTGGAGTTTATATACTGTGAACCCCTTTTGGGGAGGATATGTAAATTTGTGTACTTGAATGGCTAGTTTCTGGGTGGAGATATGCAAGGAGGATTAGTGTCTGTTTGGCTAATGTTGGTTAATGGCCCATTACCTGCTGGAAATCCCCCTGTCACTAGATGGAGTTCATTTGCAAGTGTTGAGTTTTGATCTTAGTGTTTTTCAGGATTGGCAGCCAGATTTTGTTTACTTGTAGGGTTTCTTCTTTCCTGTTGAAGTTGTCCTGTTGTTTGTGGATTTCAATAGCTTCTCTGTATATTCTGACATGATAGTTGTTGACCTGGTCCAGAATGTCTGTGTTTTCAAATAGCATTTTCTGTCCAGGTTGGTTTATAACATGTTCTGCTACTGCTGATTTTTCTGGCTGCCCCAGTCTGCAGTCTCTCATGTTCCTTGATCTGTGTTTGCACACTGCGTTTAGTGGTCCCTATGTAAACTTGTCCACAGCTGCATGGTATGTGGTAAACTACAGCTGTGAGAGGGTCTCTTTTGTCCTTTGCTGAGCGTAGCATTTCTTGGATTTTCTTGGTTGGTCTGTAGATTGTTTGGAGGTTGTGTTTCCTCATCAGTTTCCCTATTCTTTCTGTGACTCCTTTGATGTATGGTAAAAATACCTTCCCTTTGGGTGGCTGTTTTTCTTCTTCGTTCTTGTGGTTTATTCTGGGTCTGGCTGCTCTTGTGATGTCTGATCTGGAGCAACCATTAGCCTGTAGGGTCCAGTTTAGGTGCCTCGGTTCATCCTCCAGGTAGTGGGGTTCACAGATTGTGCTGAAGCAGTGTAATTCTGGAACCAGGAAGGAACTTTAGGAGTTGTCTTTGGGTCCTGTAAACTGAGGGGTGGGGAAAGTGACCTTCTTGGAGGCTGACCTGAAGGATAAACCCTCTATTTAATTTCTGCAAATTTTGGGAGGACTTTTGGGTCAGGCTTCCTAATGTGGGCTGGCTGCGGAGCAACCCAGCTTAATGGTTCTCCCTGGGGTTCAGGTGTTTTTGCCCAAGGGATGTTGGGGAGGGGTTTTTGGTGTTGACCTCCTGGCCCCAACTATTCCTACACTTGGTTGCTCCCCTCATTGCAGATCTCTCAGAAAGGGTTAAATACACCATAGTGTAATAAAAGCAATCCTTTACAACCCAGCTATATAACTGTGGTCTTCTTATTGTGTCTAGTCTCCTTATTCTTATGTCTATCAGCAATTTTCTTATACCATAACAGACTCTTTTTCTATTTAGCATGGCATGATCAGCTCTGACTGGCAGAAGTTCTTTTTGGTATGAGGCAGAGATTGTTTCCATCATCTCCTACCTCATTCTTTTAATTGGATATGCCAATGATTGAATCTGAATGCAAAGCAATTATGGCATGACACCCTTCTGTCAAATACTGAGGATAAATATTAGAGGAAGGCTATTATGTGAACTTGTTTCCCAGTGTCATTTGGAAGGCCAGAATTTGGGGGGCAGGGAAATAAAAATGCAAATTGTTCTGCATCTGGATTAGGAGGCAATCCTTATGTAGTCCTCTGCTCCAGTGCCAAAATCTACTGAAGACACATATTAAAAAAAAATATTAAGCTACACAATTACTTTACTATGAAAACAATAAAAGAACCATTGTACAACAGAAGGGCAAAATGCTATAAACTTATACCACAAGCAGGATAAATAAACTGAATTCAATTAAAATGCCTGGAGAAATAAAAAATGTCCGCATCTGGCACTGAACAAAATTGTAAGTTCTACTTGAAGTTCGTCTTGAACTTCTTCAGGGAGGGTTACTAACATTATGGTAACATCATAGATTTATTCATCACACATTTTCCAAAAACTCTTCTGATGAATTATTTCAGTGATTATGGCAGATCTGGAGTTTGTGAGAAAGTTGCTGTAAACTGCTTAAAGCAGACACGAAAAAGTTGGGTATTGACAGTGCAGTAAATGTATGCGAATTCTTTGTTTTCAGGATACTAGCTTCAGTAACTCACTGAACACTATATATTTCATTCAATCAGTATTCCACTAAAGTACTTTCTTTTCTTATGATTCATCATAATAACATCATGATTTTAAGAAATGCTGGCAGTAAACATTTGTCACTTTTATAACACCTTTTTTTTCATATGGGAAACTTTGCTAACTTATTAATGCATTATCTTGGAGATCTGACATTTTGTGCCAAGTAATTCTTATGCAATGCCTGTTCAATTTCAAAGTCAGATACAGATAAATCTATAAAGCCATTTGTTGTTGTTGGGGGTAGCAGCTTAACAGAGAACTATTGTTTTAAGGAATCACAATCCTGGCTGTTTTAGCAAAGATTTGACAAGACCCTTTCTTATGATGTTTTCGTTTCATCATCTAAAGCATAGTTCAATAGAAATAAATAGACTCAAAGTACAAAAGAATAAGTAATGAAATAATTCCATCCAAGATGAGTGAAGGGTGACATCTTCCATTTCTATATGAACTCTCTCCTTTTGGGGCGTGAATATGATTTAATGGAAATCCAATCCTCAATGAAACAGGTATTCTTACTAGCCAGACTTATTATTTCTTATTAAAATGATTAAGTAGAAATCTTGAGTGAAGCACATAATTTTCTAATATATCCTGGATACAGTCCACACCTTTCAAAAAATTGAACTTGAAAAAGGACCCATAAGGATCTGATGCCAGGATTAAGCTTAGCAAAATACTATACCATCTTAAAACGTTATTAAATTGGTGCACAATGTGGGTTTAAAAGAATAAGAAGAGCGCTACTGGATCAGATCACAGTCCTGCTTAGTCCAACATCCAGATTCCCTCCAGATGGCTATGTGAAACTGACAAGTAGGACATGAGAACAAAAGCCTTCTCCATCAGTTGTTCTCCAGCAACTGGTATTCAGAGAAATGCTACTTCAGATCTTGATAAGATATTTGATGACCAACCATTAAATAACGAGACCAGACACAAGCAAATGGGTTGAGTAAGGGCCACTTTATTGATCTATACCCTATTTAACTGAATTTGGGCCTTGTGATAAGCAAAGCAGGGGGTGGAGCAACCTGATGTGGGTCCAGCTGAGGCCCAGGCATCAACCTGTGCCAGCACCCCCAGCCTTTCCTGGGGCAAAACACCAGACTCTAGGGGCAACCCAAAACCATTGGCTGCTGCCTGGACAGTCATTTACTTGAAGGCAAACTGAGGGGCTCCCCCCCACCCCAAGACTTTATAAGAAAGAGTAAACCCTCAGCTCAGGCCCAAGGACAAACTCTTTCTCCATCCTCCTGGTCTCATGAGCTATAGAGGCAGTTCCAGAGTCCAACTCTTCACCAAATGTGTGCCAAGGTATACACTGGTCTAATAAATTTCTCCCTCATAACCTGCCAAGTGGGAAGCTATTTTAGACCCCACCCATACTCAGTTTTCCAAGTCCTAAGAAATAAAATATGGGGTAAGCAAAAAACCCAAGGTAAAAGGGAAAAAAATTCCTACCTGGCCAAGAAATGACCAGTTTAGCCCACACTGCACTGAGGGTGGGTGGGTCACAGCAAGAAGAGCAAAGAAGACATACGAAGGGGAGACAAGGCATTAAATACCTCTGTCTCCTCCCCCATCACATGACCAGCACTTAGCATCACATGCCAAGTGCAGGGGATTCTGGCCTCTATTCATGGAGGCCATCAAACCACCACCCCTCCTTGCAGCATTTGTTCACTGCACAGTCAAGGGAGTGCAATCTATGATGACTTGTAGGTTTTGACAGTTTTATTGTCCATGATTTTTTTCTGGTCTGTCTGTTTTTAAAGTTAGTATGCATCACCAGATTTTGAAGGAGTAAATTCTGTCATTTAATTATGTTCCATGTGAAATTACATGTAGTTTTCCCCCCCCCTTACCTGTTCTTAATGAACCACCTATCAGTGTCAGTGTATCATCACAAGTTCCAGCACTTGGAAAGAGAGAATAGCCTTCTCTCTGTCCACCTTCTCTGCACTCTTCAAAATGTTATATCCCTCTTATTTCATCTCCTCTCACTCTCTCTCAGATGAAGCTAAGAACCTCCAAATGTTGCAATCTTTATTCAAATTGAAGATGGTCCAGACTCATGATTGTTCAGGAATGTATCTACACTAGAGGGATATAGCAGTTTGAGAGTACTTTAACTGCCATGCTACATCCCGAGGAATCCAGGGATTTGTAGATTGTGAAACACTGCAGTATTTCAGGAGTGGTCAGCTGTATCAGTGAATTCTGAACACCTTACCAAATTACATATCCCAGGATTCCACAGGATCTAGAGACAACAGTTAAAGTGGTATCACACTGCTAAAACTGTGTGGTATTCAGGCACTTGAGATAATCCTTTTCTGCATAGCCTCTTTATCACATTACTATATCCTTTATATGTATGGTGACCAGAACTGTATATCAGGCTATACTACACACACACACACGCACTACAGTATTGACATTTGTTTGGATCTGCATCCTGTTGTTGTCGTTGGTGCTGCTGCTGTTGTTTGCCTTCAAATTGTGACCATAAAGCAAACCTGTCATGGGATTTTCTTGGCAAGATTTGTTCAAGGTTTGACTTTGCCTTCCTCTGGTGCTGAGATAGTGTGACTTGCCCAAGGTCACCCAGTGACTTTCCCTAATATGGAATCTATGGATTCCATGAAATCTCCCCCTCCCCATTTCAGCCACATTTAGGGTCACAGTTCTTTTCCCTTTTCTAGGCAGTCCTGCCAGGTCAAGTTCAATCAGTGTATATATAAATTTTAGGATTTATTTGTCCCAATGTACATCACTTTACAGTTACATTGAATTGCATTCACCATCCTGTTACTTATTTACTCCTTCAGCAGTTCCAAAATCTCTATTATAGAATACCTTTATTCAGGCAGGCAAAATGGTACTGGGCTAATATGAGTTTCAGATTCTGGCTTTTTCCTGTTTAAGTATGGATTTGGTTGCATGGCTCCAGACTGGTCCTAAGACACACACTGTATTACACACACACACACACACACACACACAATTGTGAATGTCACCTTGAGAGAAATTAAAAGAAAAAATTGGCTAAATAGCTGGGTATAGCTACCAAAATTTCCAAATGTACATTCTAGCATTGTTCCTTTCCCTCACAAGAAGAAACATACAAGTTTGGTTGAAAAAAATGCATTCCCTCATTTTCTTTAAGTCTCAGATGAAGAATCAACTAGGGAAAATGCAGATCACTGGAGACATATTTGTGTGGAGACATACTTGTGTGGACTAATATTTATATTGCATTACCTGGGTGTTGTGCTCCAACAGTAACTGGTCCCAGTTTCAGACTCTTAATCCAATCATAGTTTGTTACATTACAGAACTATTATCTCTGCTTGAATTTTTTTTTGCTTTGTATTAGCAACAAACAGGTTTCTAGACACATCATAATAGATGGCACCCTATACTGAGTAATCAGTATATTTTCCCATTCATGTAGCTCCAGTGATGTAGTTTCCCCTTTGAGATGTTTGGTCCCCTCCCCCAACTAATAAATAAGACACATGTAATAACTATAATTGGTAAATCTGGATAAGCAACATTATTACACATTTTTTTATTTATACAGGCTTTTTAATCTGCCGTAAACTGATATTATGGATATTAATTATTATTTTATTTCCACATTCTTGTTATGATGATTAATTGTGAGGTGTCTTGGAATCTTAAAAAAATATGTTATAAACATATTTTAAGTGTGTGTGTTTGTGTGTAATGTATACATTAAGGGTAAATATTCAGACCAAGAGTTATAGCCACAAGGGTTGTGCCACCTTGCCCCCCCCCAAATTATTTATCAGTGACCCTACACTGTGCTTTCCTTTTCTCCCAGGTACACTCACACTCCCCCTGATGTACCCCCACACTCGGTCAGTGGCTGGGTCCTAGAAGGGCAGCAGAGCACCATCTGGCTGCAATTGGGCAGACAGGAAAAAGGATCTACAATTGTTCTTCTAAGTGCTCTGGAGATCCAAGAGGATGAACACTATTCTTTTTTTTTCTAATTGTCAAACTGCAGCCAGATGATGCCTGGGTACCTCCCCACCAGCCACTGACTAGCCATTAAGGTATGTCCCAGCACTGTTAAGGAGTGAGCAAGGCAGTAGTGGATATCTCCTCCCACGACGTAGCCAATAGTGCATATGCTGGTAAAAGCCCAGTTATGCCAGTGTGTAATACTTGCAGGATTTATGTTTTGCTAATTGGTTTAATTTAATTTCATTTAATTTATATCCTGCCTTCTTTTCAGAACTTGGATGCAAATTTGTCATTTTAAAATTGTTGTTGTGCTGCTGTGTGCCTTCAAGTCATTTCCAGCTTATGGTGACCTTAAGGCCAACATTTCACAGGTTTTTCTTGGCTAGATTTGTACAGATGGGGATTGCCTTTGCCTTCCTCTGAGGCTGAGAGAATGTGACTTGCCCAAGGGTAACCCAGTGGGTTTCCATGTCCAAGCGGGGAGCTGAACCCTGGTCTTCAGAGTCATAGTCCAACGCTCTAATCACTACAACATGCTGGCTTTCCATTTTAAAACAGATAGTGATAAAAACAAGTATTGGTAAAAGCAAACAACATAATTAACTATTCAAAATACCAATAAACTAAAATGTCACAATTTTAAAGTCTTGTATTAAAAACAGTACAGCACAAGAACTTTTAAAAACCCTTTCCTTAAAAAGAGCCATTTAATTGCTGAAAGTTGTGTTTACTGGTTGAAGAACAAATGGCAATGGATCAGACCCAGTCATGCCAAGGTGGTGGGGGGAAGGTGTTTCACATTCCACAATCATAGCACTATATTCCACTTCTATAGGCATGACATCATACTATGGAATCCTGGTATTTGCAGTTCAGAGCAAGGTATTTAGAATTCTCTGCCAGAGAGCTCTAGTAGTATACCCTAATAAAAAAAATCCAGGATTAGGTGGAATGCAGCAATAACAGTTGAAGTGGGGTACAGTGCCACAACCATGTAGCGTGATGTGTTTAAGTTTAAGATGTGTGGAATCTTCAGTAGTTAATAGGTACACAAAGATATTCACTGATACTTATTTTCTGGCTAAAAAATGGTTTGCCAACATGCAGAAAAGTAGGTCAGGGAAAATAATAATAAGTGTGGCCATACCATGGTTTATTGGGCAGCACACCATGGCCATTTCAAATCTCACCTGGGTTTGGGCAATCTGACTGTGGTCAAGTGGCTGGGCAAGAGGGGCCTTTGGTAGCATGGCCTACTGCCAACATTGTTCAGGGAGCACCTGGGGCCTCCATAGCTATCCTAATATGGAGATTATCCAGTCCACCTGGTCTGGTGTGTCTAATTTGTACTTGGTTATTTTGTCCAGGCAAGTATGGCCAGGGGAGGGAGATCCTCCCTGTATTGACACAGCCTGAAGGAAGGTTAACAGGGAAATCCGGAATGCCCTGGCCTGAGGGTTGGGCCATTTCTTGTTACATCCACAAATTATTTTGGATGGCCTGAGCTCTACAGAGCTGATGAAGCCCACTTATCCAAAGCAGTGAACCATTTATTCCTGGGAGATCTGCCACAGTATGTGAGGGCTCTTTGGGCCAATCTGATGGGGGATTGGAGTTAAGCAGACACTTACCCCTTATGCATGGCAGGTAGTGAAGGGGGGAAGTAAGTTTTTTTAAACACCTATGGCACCCATTTGGGGAAGGCAAAGTCTCTGGAGCTGCCTTTATATGTCATGGGACCCGGAGGGTGGGGAAGGAGGCTGTCCTTGGGGTTAGCCTGAGGGTTTAGCCCTCACTTCAAGTCATATGACTTGGGGGTTGGAGTCTCAGTTTGGCATTCCAGTAGTGGGGCAGCCAGGGAGCAGCCCAGCATTTGGTTCTCCTTTGTGTTTCACCAAGGGGAAGCTTGGGAAAAGGTCTGAAGAGACCACCTGCCTCAGGTGCTCCCACAATTGATTGCTTCCCCTTTGGCACATCTCTACGGATCAAACTTAAAGAGGAGATAATGTAAAGAAAGTGGCTCATATTCCATCCAAGTCCTGTGTATGGTCTTGTTATTGTATGGATTGGTCAGCAATAGGTATTTTTTTTTCTTATCTCCTTCATGGGGAAGGAGTTTTAAAAAAAAAAAATCTGAGGAGGACAACTTCAAAGGGAATATTTATCTTTTCTGGTTTAATTAATGTTTTCTGTTAGCTCCCAAAACTTCTCTTTGCACTTTATGTTCCATACTGGGGCACCACACCCAGCTCTTGTGGCTGTCCAAGTGTGATCCTTACACCATTGGACTCTACTAAGACCCCTCCTGTAATTTCAAGATACTGCTCCTTGGCTTCAAGTCTGTGACCCCTGGATCCCATGATACAATCCTCAGAAGATCTGGCAAGCTGATGATGATTGTATCCCCAAGATATTTTGTTGAATCATATGTCATACAAGTCTACTATACCATGATCTGTACATAAAGGTATTGCAGAGGTTTAAGGAGAAGGAAGAAAATGAGAAAATGGTAGGATCATTTAACAAATGAAGGTCATTTAGTAAATTAGCCTGACTTATTGAACAATGTTGATAGGAAACACTAATGAAAATGAAGAAAACAAATGGAACTTATGACTATTGATTGGTGATAGCCTTAATTAAAATCCTTAATTAATCAATTGTTAAAAAAATCGAATTAATGTGGACTTTATCAATTACAGGATTTGCAAATATTCATATAAGGTTTTAAAAATCAAATTAAAAGTTCTATTAACTGGGGAAAATAGTTCAAAGATGTGAATTAAAAAAAATGTAATCCTCCTCCACCTCTAATTATTTCATGGCTGTTAGAAAATATTTCTTTATAAGAAGTTTAAGAAGGAAGCATGATAAAATGGCAAGGGAACAAAAATTCAGGAAGAGGTGAAGGTTAGAAAAGAAATTCAGGGTATATTATACGATACAAACTTGTTGAAACATCTACTTTTGAGATGGATTATCTTTCCAAGGTTCATATAACACCATGATTCTTGTAAATTAGCCATTTAATTTGAAAGGGAATTAAATTCCTCAGTGATGTTTTATGCACAAACTGACAATATCAACAGGAGTTGAAATACATATTTTAAAAATGTATTAGTTCTGTGAAGCCAAGAAAGAAAGGAAGGAAGGAAGGAAGATGTACTTGCTGCACTAAAAGTCTTGACATATGTTTTATACCAGTTTCAGAAAACTCTTGAGATATAGGGCAGAAAGTGGTATTTCAGAAGTCTTTATATTAATATTATCAACACATTGTCATGTCTATAGACTATCATAAAATATAGACTGCTTCTAAAACATAAAATCATAAAAAGCTGAAGCCTCCCTAAGGATCATCAAGTCCAGTTCCCCAATAAAGCTGCATTCTGCTTGAAATGAAAAGGTGAATGCTTCTCCACAACAAGGCAGAGATCTAGCGTGCCTAAAAGAAACAACACTGCAACTCTGTTGTCAGATAGCCTTACTTTTCTGCTCTTATTTTAATTTTACAGGAATCTTTTATAAGACACTGTGTAGGTCTGGTGAAAATCCAGCAGGAGTTTTCTAATTTATCATCTGTAGAAAACACTCTGTTCAGCAATGCATTCTTTACAAAACTGTGTGACTACCGTATGTTTACCCATTCAGAACAATGACAATGGTGATGGTTTTCATTCTCAAATCACTTATTGGTATTTATTTGCTACAATCTCTCACAATCTCTAGCATCATGACATCACTGTAGCACTCACTATGGGGTCTGTGATAGGCTGGGGGTCACATCTTCAAGAAGAAGGCAAACAAAACAACATTGCTAAAATGGTTAAGCAGTAAAACAAATCACAATTCAAGTAGATAGTAGAAAGCAAAAGAGAATGAGGCCCGCCTACATGACGAAAAAAATCCATAAGGCGTTCGAATGTTTGATCGTTCGAATTTAATCTGTCATGTACACACGATCAAACATTCGAATGGCTGTACAGATTTTTTGGAAATCCGGCAAATTTACCGAATGCCAGAATGCCAGACTTTACGGGGGAATTCACTGTCCCCCTTCTGATTGCTAAGTTTATGTTCGAATGTTCGCTTGTACAAACTATCGATCTTTCAAATGCCATACTGATTTTTTTCATTGTGTAGACTGGGCCTGAATATTGTGAAAGAAGTCCTAAGAAATCCATTGTAACAAGGATAGATGAAGACATGGAGAGGAGAAACAAATATTAGCACACATAGGACAAGAGGCAAAAATCCAGCTTGCCAAAAGCATGGTGAAAGTGGTGTATTAATCTTATTTTGTATTACTTTTGGGAGAAAGACATCTTATACTGCTGGTAGCAAAACCAAGGAACAATTTTGTGTCACCTTAAAGACTAACAAGCTTTGTTTGGCATAAGTTTTTATAGCCTGCATCCTGCTTCATGAAATTACATTGGGCTGGATGCTAGGCCTATAAAGCCTGTTCGGCTTTAACGTGACACAACACTCTTTCACCAAAGGCATATCCGTTTTGTTCTGTATCAATATGCAAAGGGAGACTGAGAGAAAGAAGTTGATAGCATGAGCTTCCATAGACTTAAGTCTACTTCATCAGATGCATGGAGTGAAGTGCCTAGGAACATACTTTCATAGCTATGAATGAGCAACAGTGTGTTTGAATAGCAATAGAAATGCAAAACTTGTGGGTATGGTGATTTGGTGATAAATTTAATTTTAATTATATTTGTTGAGGGACAAAGGAGGAAAGATGCTGCCTAAAGCCAAGGCAAATAGATAACCATATGAATGGAGGAGAGTGCTACTGAAATGTAGTGTGCTGTTGTCTGGGAACCAGAAAGGAGGTGATAAACTGGCCAAGACAGCCCTCATGAGGCTGGGGTGTTAATTAGTATTATATGTGTAGGAAACCATTGTCTCTATTCCACCCACTGTCAATGGGCTGGAGTTCATGGATTTATCCTAAATTTGCTGTTTCTCTTTCCAATCTTCCTTTGTAGCTTGTGTATTTGTTTCTTTGAGGATTGCTGTTCTGAGGTCCAAGATGGAATGTCCAGGAAGATTGCAGCTGGTTGTTGTGTATTTCCATTCTGAATGTCTGAATTATGTCCATTTATCTTTTGGCTGAAGGGCATTGTTGACAGAGGATGGCATGTATCACATAAGAGGATGCAGAAGTGAAAGTACCTCTAATATTGTGGGTGATGTGATTAGGTCCTATGATGATAATTCCCAAGTAGATGTGTGGGTAGAGTTGGCATCTGAGTTTGTGGTAAGGTCTTGTACACACAGAATCATAGAATCATAAAGTTGGAAGAGACCTCAAGGGCCATTCAGTAGAACCCCCTGCCATGCAGGAATACAAAATCAAATCATTCCTGACAGGGGGCCATCCAGCCTCTGTTTAAAAACCTCCAAAGAAGGAGACTCCACCACACTACGAGGCAGTGTATTCCACTTCTGAACAGCTCTTACTGTCAGGAAATTCTTCCTAATGTTTTACGTGGAATTTCTTTTCCTGTAGTTTGAACCCAATGCTCTGTGTCCTAGTCTCCGGAGCAGCAGAAAACAAGCTTGCTCCATCCTCAGTATGACATCCCTTCAAATGTTTAAACATGACTTTCATGTCCCCTCTCAACCTTCTCTTCTCCAGGCTAAACATGGCCAGTTCCCTAAGTTGCTTCTCATAGGACATGGACTCCAGACCGTCCACCATCCTGGTCGCCCTCCTCTGGACATGTTCCAGCTTGTCAACATCTTTTTTGAATTGTGGTGCCCAGAACTGGACACAGTATTCCAAGTAAGGTCTGACTAAAGCAGAATAGAGTGGCACCATTACTTCCCTTGATCTAGACACTATACTCCTATCAATGCAGCCTAGAATTGCATTGGCTTTTTTTAGCTACTGCATCACACACAGAGATGGCCTGACCATCTCCTCATCTGTATTGTGTCGACTACTGTATGTGAGTAACTGTTTGATACTGGGAGGCTGTCTGAAGCCAAGTAAAGGCCTGCCACCAACAGTTTCTTGTTTTTGTTTTCTCTTGAACTCACCAGATAACATGTTGCTAGAATATTTCCATCACTTTGAAATACAGCAATTGACTTTTGATTGGATACATCCTTAAGGCTGAAATTCTGTGCACGTTTCCTTGGGAGCAGGGATATGTGAGGAATTGATTTTAGTGTAAGGTTTGACAAAGTAGTCTTGATCTGCACTTCTTCAAGCTTATACCCTCCAACTGTCCTAATTTGTCAAGGACAGTTCTGATTAATTCTCTTGCCTTCCCACTTGTTCAGGTGATTTTAAAATAGCCCAGTTTCTCCCTCATTCTCCCACTTTTCCCCTTTGCCCTCAGCTTTGTTTTGTTGCTGCAGACTGAGTTCAAAATTCAAAAGTAGTTTGCACTCAATTAGTTCAGCAGGTGGGAGAGGAGAGGGATGGACAGAATCTTGCCTCTCCTAGTAGGTACAGGCAAAAACAAGCTGTTGCATCCCCTGCTGGCATGTGTGTTCTTCCTCATTAATCTTTTGTCATCATGACCACACTCTGATGTTCCTTGGCTACATGTCCCAGTTTTCGTCTGTGGAATGTTGGAGGGTATTGGGCATGTCCATCAGCAGATAGAATTTGAAGTGTGGAGTGTCCACATTGAAGAATGGCGATGTCCATTGTTACCCTAAGAGTTGGAGGTTCTTTAGAGCTCTACCTGAGGTGCCAAAATCTCTATTATTATCTGGGGGGGGTGTTATTATCTCAAAAAGAAGCCTGTGAGAGGAGGGTAACTTCAGGGATCATTTCACCTGTGTATAACTGTAGAGAACGCTCCAGTTAAAGTGAAACAAAATATTTTTATTGGAAATAACACATACAAAACATACACTCTTAAGAACCATACAAGCATACAAAACATACAGTCTTAAGAACCATACAAGACCATTGGAAAGAAAGGTAGGGAGGTTGGATAGAGAGAGGTCTGGGAAGATAGACTTATAATTACCAGTCTTGAAGAGAAGAGTTCTGTGCAGTGAAGATGTTCAGGCTGGCATCTATGGGTGGCATAAAGAATCCAGCAGAGTAATGGTGTCCATCTGTGGCACACTTTACTATTTTTAGGGGACTAATATTTATACCCTATTTAATATCCTGAAGGGATAGAGTAGGACCCCTGTATCTGTGGGGGATTGGTTCCAGACCCCACCATGGATAACAAAATCCATGGATAATAGCAAACACCATTGAAAATAATGGGACTTCCAGTTTAAAATACCATAGAGTTGCTTTGGAGGACCTAGAAAATGGCTGGAGAGGACACATTTTCTAGGAAAACTCTATAATACCTGTGCTGAAACTGAAACCATGGTTAATTGAATCAGCGGATGGGGGGGGTTCTACTGTACTCTGGTTATGAGAAAGCCTTGATGGCTTTCCCACGGGATAGACAAAGGAAACCGAAACTCAACTGATTACTTTAATTGCTGGGAGATAGAAATTGATTGATTTGTGATAACCTCACAAGGTTGGACAGGAGGGAGTATAGGAGATATTTTTGTAGGAACAGATTAATGAAGGATCACTTAATTGCTTAATTGAATCATTGCTGAAACACCCAGGACTGGAAAAAAGGATTAGCACATACCTCCTTAACTTTTATGCTTTCCGCATAATCCTAGCTTAGGCTTTCTTGCTATTATATTGCTAGATGCATCCCAAGTCATTTTGACCTCCACTTGACCTCTGGTTTGCCTCATCCACCCTGACCCTGAAAAGTGTCCAATATTATCACTTATGAGATACTGAGGGGAGGGTTAGTAGGGCAGACTATCACCATTTTGGGGGAAAATACATACAGTATGTGAAAAGTGTAGGTGCAAACAATGCTTAATATGCTTTAGTCTCAGGGAGGACGAATGTATTCAAGTATGCATTTGAAATAAAATAAGAAAGGGGAGGGATAAATATTATCATGATGCAAATATAACAATGAGCAGAACCAGGGGCAGGCCAGATAGGGAGATGTCAAGATGTGGAGATACATACATATTTTAGAGATGCCTGCGTCTTTACTTAGAGGTAAGTCCCACTGACCTATGTGAAGTTTACTTTTAAGCAAGCAAGCATTTGACCAGGCTGCAATTCATTTCTATATGGGATGTCCATGACTTTGATCTTCCACCTAGCTCCACTGTGATGTTGATCCCGCACAGATTTGTATGCCAGATGGAGTAACAACTTTGTACTGTCACAATAAGGAACATCCTCCAAGTAGAAATTGCCTGCCAGTTGGCCTAATGTGGGACCAATTTCATGCTGTGGATATTCGCTAATATCTGGAAGGATCCCAGCAAAATAAAGAGCAGGTGTAGGCAATTGGTTTCATATTTCTGAGGAGTAATCTTCAGCACCTGCTCAAATCCAGCTTTTATAATGCCATATGTTTATGCCATTACTGAATAGCACTGAAGAAAATCTAGGTCCAGCTTTGACTACGTACTACATTAGATAATTCCTTTCACCCCAAACTGTAGCCAGGAGTGGGGGGACTAGAATGTGTGGTTGACACCTAGGGTTGCTATGAGATTGTTCATATTTCAGGAACAGAATGAACCCTTTGTTGCCAACAGTAAATTCCTCATGAATAATTAGAGGTGATGTCCTATTTGAGAGTTTGATAGATTGAACTGAAGATCTGGGGCATGCAATTTTCTGTAGATTTATCAGATTTCTCTGTTAGATGGTATAGACACCCTTCCTGGGTGAAATATAGAAATCCCAAACCCTTTCCATCATACTGTCATACTGTTGCTTTTGTCGCAACTCAAGCCACAAAGGAAAAGAGAAGTAGTTGCTCCCTCTCTCCCCATTCCCCTCTTTCTCTGATGGCTGTCACTTGGCTAATAGCTGCATGCCAGGAGCACCGGGAAATATAATTTCTTCTCTCATTTTTTCCAGTAACCCACCCTGTCTAGAGTGCTAACAAAGACTAGGGTGGCTCATGGGGGAGAGATAGTTTGAAAGCTACTGTGGGAGTGCCTAGACAAGATAATGTTTCTCTCCCGAAGGACTTGGGTCACAACGCTCTTGGAACTGAGCTAAGAGTTGGGTGAGCTATTATCTAAGCTTATGGAAAACATGAGGTTTCCCCTCATGCCTGACCAAAGGAGTTCTTCTCTTCATCATCAGTCTGTGATATACATACACTTACATTATTTATCTGTGTACTATGATGTCAAGCTTACATCATTTAATGCCAATGAACTGATGAAGAAAAAAAAAATCAGGACAAGTTTATACAGGGAGGAAATTTGTTCCTCTCTCTCCCACTCTCCCTCCTCCCTCCCTATTTTAACACTACAGGGAATTGGAGTCTCTCCCCCCCCACACACACACACATGGCTCCTTTCACTGTAGCAGTTTAAAACAGGGATGAGGAATGTGTAACCCTCAAATTATGTTGGAACTGGAACTACTATCAGCCCTAGTCAGAATAGCCTATGGTAATGAATGAGTTGCAGTCCAATAACTTCTGGAAGACCACACTTTGTTGACTCCTGCTTTTAAGAAGAAACAGAGGTAAGTTAATATCCTAAATGCCTTGCTTGATAGTTTCAGATCATGTTTCCTTAACATGCCCAGGTTAATAAATGATAATCCTGTAACACAGTATCTGTGATTTTAATAGCTAAGGCTTCTCTGACATATGACTTCTCAAGGTAACATAGACTATCTGTAGTTTATTGCTACTATTAATCATTAACTAGCCTCCAATAGTCCTAGAAGCATGCCAAAACAAGATAGACCAGGATGGTGAACTGGCAGATCTGATAGGTTTGTTCTAAATATGGGAAGTTTGCGGGTTTGTCTTAAAATGTAAACAACTGGGATGCCTCCTCTCCGTGTAAAAAGTTCTTGAAAACTGCAGTTTTCTCAGAGTATTCAAAGATTGGGACTTTTTCAGTGCCAAAAAATCCACCCAGTTTTTTTTTTTTCACAGAAAACATCATTTTCTGAACAGAATTCTCTTCAGCCCCTGACAGGCACAGCTGTGCAGGGTGAGGATGCACATTTTCCAGATGTGAGGGGAAAAGAGACCAAGGCTGATGATGCCATGGTTCCTGCGCCATGGACAGGAAAACAAGGAGTGGGGCCAGAGGCAATTTAAGGCCTTTCCACCCCTCACTTCTGCCTCTTTTCCATTGAGCCATGCTTTTTGCTGAGGAACCATGTTTTCTATGCAGGAAATGTCTCCATGAGCATTTTTCTTGCAAATAAGTTCCAAACTCTAAGGATTCTCATCCCTGTAGTATTCTCTTCATCAGGGTTTTCCAGCACTCAGAAAACACGTTTTTTTAACCTGTTGTGTGAATATTCTTTCCATCTCTAGTAAGCAGTCAGTCTCAGTAAAACTGATCAACATTTCCAAAAATCTTCAGTCCTTTACTTTACAGTCTATGACCATAGTCCTACATTGAAGACTTTATCACACTACACTGTTATAGTGCTATTATTCCACTGTAACTGCTATGGCTATCTCCTGTGGAATTCTGGGATTTGTAGTTTAGTAAAGCCTAAGAGCCCTCTGGCTGAGAATGGTAAATGTCCCTCCCTAAACTGAAAATCCCAGGATTCCACAAGAGGCAGCCATAGCAGTTAAAGTGGAACAATAGCACTATAACGGTGCAGTATGATAATCTCCAGACAGATGTTGCAAAGAGATGTAGCTATGATAGGAGATTTTCAGACAAGGGAAAACACCCTCCAGAGGTCAGGAGAGAAACAGAGCTGTTCCACTTCCAGCACTCCATTTCACATGCCCCCGTCCTTCTCCCAACCTCCATTTGTTCTCCCTCCATCCTGCTTTCATTTTCCTTCAGCTATTTTCTGCTATTTTTTACTAATGGAAACTTCCCCGTTTCTCTCCTGACCTCAGTGGGGTTCCCCCCCCATCTGAAAAGCTCCATAGTCTCCCATCACCCCCCCCCAAAAAAACCCAACCTTTTCTCAGCTTCAATGCACCAAATACGGATATTTCCTGGTTAGAGAACAGCAGGGTGAACAGCAGAAAAGTGTCCCCCTTTTCTTCTATAGCTGGAGGCACAACAACAAGAATCTGAAGGTATCTGTTGGGGTCCTCAGAGGTCCCTGCAGAGAATTTCACTGCTCTGCGAGAAGAATTACAAACACATGCCGGGACAGATTGATGGAAGCATATGTGTGCAAAATATCACAGCATTGCTGAGCTAAGTATTGCCCTCAGTTACCTTGGTAGTGGTAGCCATAGCCCAGTGGTCTATAGGCCCCATGTTATTCAAGAGCACTGTGGAAATACAACACCCCCCTACAATGTACACATATCCCCCCTTTACATATAAACAATCAGATAAATGGTGTTAGTATTGGTCCTACTTGCATATATCCACAGAATGATGTGGACTGTAGGCATAAGGAACTCATGACCACCTCCTCATATGACCATTACCCTGTAGGAGTAATGAGTCTAAAAATAAAATTGTATTAAAAATTCCAGGATCTAGTCCTTTTAAAAAGCAACAAAATTATCTTCCTTAAAAAAGAGTTAAAAACATTTACTTTTAAATTCATGCAGAGTGCAACTTAGGAATGCAGACTAAGCTCAATTAACATTTTTAAAAAGGTGTGTTCAGAGGTCTGAGATCACCCAGTTAAATTAGACTCATTACAAAAACAAAGGAGTCAGTTTAAAATGCAAATCAGAATTTACTGAAGGTATATCAGTCTCAATCTACATACTAAAACAAACTTTAAAAAGAGGTTCATAACTAACTAATAGTATTTAGGGTAGAAAAACTCACCCAGCCTACAGCGGTAAGAGGCTGCATGGTGAACATCATGTCATGGTTGCAGGAAAGATGGGCTAAACAAAGATAATATGGTTTAAGATGACTACAGCCTCATGGACACTCTCTTAAAACTTAAAAGAGAACTTACACAGAGCAATAAAATTTAAATTAGGTCATGTGTTGAATGACCCAGCACTCCAGTTGACTGGAAGTGCCCAGTGAAATAAGAGAAAGGGAATTTTGGACAACAGAAGCATGCAGGGAAAAGCCCTAAACTTATCTTAGGAAGTGAATGAGGTACACAAGATTGCTTTTGCATTACAATGATTATTTCCCCACATACTACATACCCCCTCCATTGTGCAGCTGTACATCCATAGGGTTTTCCTGTGCAGATTGTCCTCACCAAAGTGTGAATATCTGAGGGGTGTGTCTTGGCTGGAGTGGGGTCAGGGGTATAGACCTGCACCCAGTAAACACCGCTGCTTCCTTCATGTATGAAGGAGGAGCAAATGGGAGACTCAAACAGCAAAAACAAAACAAAAAACAAACAACCAACAAAAACATTTCTAGTTCTCTTTTATCCCTCCACCTGAATTCTAGCTGTGACACCACATTTGTACCCATGAAGGGGAATATCAATTAGTTTTCAGTGAGGGGAAACATTCATCCATCTTTCACATATATAATAGGGAAAGGATTGTGTTAAAAGTTGAAGTTTTTCTGAAGACTCAACTCTGCAGTGTAGATAAATGACTGGTAATACGCCGGAGTAGGGGAGGAATATTGTGTTACCTCTTCTTCAAAACTGACCTTGTACAGGGTGGCATTTTACATATTCCCTCATAAACTAAATGTCCTTTTTTCCCTCACATGATACTTTGCTTTACAGGAAATATATTACTATTTATTATAGGAAACCACTTAGTGAAGTCTTTTTGCCATGAAAAGTGAAGCACATGAACCTTGCTAGCTGGCTAGCTTGATTTGTTGACTGATTTATATTATTGAGGGGGAGGAAATTACTTATTGACTAAAATGACCTGCTTCTGACTCAGGTGTAGGCTTTTACACTCAAAATATTTGAATAACAGAATTTCAAAAATGGTCAAATTTTGAATATTTGCTCCTTGTTCTCACATCCCTCTATTAAAGACTAAAGATTGACAGTACTGTTGAATTCACTGAGATTTCTGTCACACTTTTATGTTGGAGAAAGAAGATTTTGTTGTTCTCTTGTAACTCTGTTCACGTTTTACAAGCTCTATAGCTTCTCTAGCACAAGGAGATAAAGTTTATGAGGTTCTTTAATCAGCCTGGCTGAAAGTACACCAAACATCTGTGTCTGGGAGGCCTACCTTCACTATGTGGTAGAGAAGCAAAATATGAAAAAGTTTCTTTTTTTTCCTGAACATTGAAGTGAATTATGATTCTCTTTCTCAAGGATATAACAAGGCATAGTGAAAAACAGAATTTTAAGCTTGAGTTGTTTGAGTTCTCATGTGATGACAAAAATGGAATTTAAAACTTTATGCCTTAACTTATAGGACACAGCTGAACTTCCTATATCCACACCTTTGGGAATATAAAAAAAATGTCTGTGAGGTGGGATTTTTCTGGAACAGAACTGATTTTTTAAAAGATATAGTTATACTGTGTTCACATGCATAAAGCATGCATAAAGGAAGAATGTTGGGGCCTGAACAGTAAGGCTTTTATTCCAATTTTATATTGGTTAATAAACAGTGTGTATCATTTAGCACCCTTTCACATATATATCAGCATACCAATGTCTATTTCAGCACAAACAGGATTTTCCCTGTGAATAAAAAGGCCAAAATGGTAACCTCACAGTGAAATCCAAGCTGCTCAAGACCTGAGAGGCTATGGCTCTTTCAAGGAGTTCAATGATCCTTTAGTCTGCAGTTCTCTGCCACATTGTAACAGCAGGATGAGTGAAAGAAGACAAGTTCAGTTCAATGCCAATTTAATAAATACTAGTTTGTATTTATTACTATTATTAATACTAATAAATTCATTAGTATTCGTATAAAATAAATACTAGTATTAATAAATACTAATAAGTAAGTAAAGAGATAGTAAAGAAATACCTTCTTAATCTAAATGAATTTAAATCTCCAGGACCAGATGAGCTACATAAAGGGTATATTAAAAGAGCTGGCAAATGTAATCTCAGAGCCATTGGCAATGATCTTTGAGAACTTCTGGAGAACAGGAGAAGTCCCAACAGACTGGAGGAGGAAAAACGTCCCCATCTTCAACAAGAGAAAAAAAGAGGAGCTCAACAATTATTGTCCAGTTAATCTGACATCAAAACCAGGGAAGATTCTAGAGCAGATCATTAAACAGAGAGTCTGTGAACATTTAGAAGGCAATGCCATAATCAGAAAAAGTCAATATGAGTTTCAGAGAAACAAGTCATGCCAGACTGATCTAATCTCTTTTTTTATATATAAAATTACTAGCTTGGTAGGTGAAGGGAATGCTGTGGATATCACATACCTTGATTTCAGTAAGGCCTTTGACAAGGTTCCCCATGAAATTCTTGTAAAATGTGGGCTAGACAAGTTAACTGTTCAATGGATTTGTAATTGGTTGACTGGCCATACCCAAAGGGTGCTCAGCAGTGGTTCCTCTTCGTCTTGGAAAGATGTGACCAGTGGGGTGCCACAGGGTTCTGTCCTGGGCCCAGTGCTATTTAATATCTTTATCAATGACTTGGATGAGGGAATTAGGGGCATACTTAACAAATCTGCAGATGACACCAAATTAAGAGGAGTAGCTAATACTGTAGAGGACAGGATCAAAAGTCAAAATGACCTGGATAGACTGGAGAGCTGGGCCAAAGTTAACAAAATGAAATTCAATACGGAGAAATGTAGGGTACTGTACTTAGGGCGGAAAAACGAAATGCATAGATACAGGATGGAGGAGACCTGGCTGAACGAGACTACATGCAAAAGGGATCTAGGAGTCCTAGTAGACCGCAAGTTGAACATGAGTCAACGGTGTGTTGCGGCAGCTAAAAAGGCCAATGTGATTTTGGGCTGCAACAATAGAAGTATAATGTCTAGATCAAGGGAAGTAATAGTGCCACTCTATTCTGCCTTGGTCAGGCCTCACCTAGAATATTGTGTCCAGTTCTGGGCACCACAATTAAAAAAGGATATTGACAAATTGGAGTGTGTCCAGAGAAGGATGACTAAAATTATGAAAGGTCTGGAAACAATGCCTTATGAAGAAAGAGTTAGGGAGCTGGGTATGTTTAGCCTAGAAAAAAGATGGTTAAGAGGCGATATGATAGCCCTGTTTAAGTATTTGAAAGGGTGTCACATTGAAGATGGAGCAGGCTTGTTTTCTGCTGCTCCAGAGACTAGAACACGGAGCAATGGATGCAAGCTCCAGGCAAGCTCCAGGAACAGAGATTCCACCTTAACATTAGGAGGAACCTTCTGACAGTAAGAGCTGTTTGGTAGTGGAATACACTCCCTCAGAGCATAGTGCGGTCTCCTTCCTTGGAGGTCTTTAAACAGAGGCTGGATGGCCATCTGTCAGGGATGCTTTGATTGTGATTTTCCACATGGCAGGGGTTCCGACTGGATGGTCCTTGTGGTCTCTTCCAACTCTACAATTCTATGATTCTATGATTTTAGTTCCATCTTCCTATCACCATACAAACAAATGGCTGACCATAGGAAAGACATTACAACACCCCCTCCCCCAAAAACCCACAAGTGTCGAATTGTGGGGGGGGGGCACTCCTGTATATAAAAAAAAAATTGTATTTGTGGTTCTCAAACCATTTGAGTGGTTGTAGACTGAACAGTCACATGTGCATCAGAAGAAGGCTGGATTGGTCACTCCATTGGTTCTTTCTGAAGGAGATCATGGAAACTCTTCTCATTGGAAGAGTACATCCTCTATAGTTGTGTGGGGAATTCACCACATCAAGGGGTTGAGGTACTGTTTGTTTTTTGCTTTTGTATTTAGTTTTGTTGTTTTTGGTTTTAAAACAGGACTGCATAATCTGCATTTCAATGAACTTGATCCTGAAGTAATCTACAGGTAACAATCCAAGATTTCTAGGTAAGTGGTGTATCCCATAGACCAAAAGAAACACATTAATCAACATGTACACATTTTTAATGGGTAAAGAAAAAAAAAGTGCCTATTGTTAAAGGACTCTCTCTCTTTCTCTCTCTCTCTCTCTCTCTCTCACACACACACACACACACACAGAGAGAGAGAGAGTTTAGTAGATTTGCTCTGTGAATCAAGAAATACATGCCATTGAAATAACATATGCAAAAATGCACACATTTATTTTAAAAGTCCACAAGGCATGCATGATTCTCTTGGGGTGGGGTTACAGAAATTTGGAGGAGATGTTAAAAGGAATTATTTTAAAATACATCTCCCACAAGTAGAACTACATGGAAACAGAGTTGTTTGTTTGTTTCTTTAAAATGGCCCCTCCCGAACGCCATCCTCTAGGAAATACTACGATGATAGTGGTTGGGAGTATACATGTGACACAACTGTTCCTACTTCTGCTTCCAGTCAGAGGGCATAAAGACCATCTTCCAAAGCATTGTACAGGTTCTTAAACTGAAATTATAGGACTTTTTCAGACAAACTTAAATCCGGCAGGAGACGTCGGGAGAGGTACATGGCTATTCCTTGGCAGGGGGTCCTTTTTGGATGCCACCATCTGTCTCCTGGCATTGTCCATGTCAGTTCTGTTTCCGATCTATTGCAACCGTGCAATTTTTTTACTCACGGACAACTTCCGTGAGTAAAAAAATGGCACAGTTGCAATAGATCGGACATGGAACTGACACAGACGATGCCGGGAGAGGGACGGCAGCATCCGAAAAGGACCCCCACCATGGAATAGCCACGTACCTCTCCTGACATCTTTTGCCAGATTTAAGGTTGTCTGAAAAAGTCCATAGATTCTTCTGGGGAGTTGCTTGCTACTGTTTAGGGGCCAGTGGGGAAAAGAAGTGAACTAAACAGGGAGTAAAACCATTGGTCATTTGTTGATTGGCCTGACGATGACAGTTACTTATTCTTGAATGTTCTGCCCTATTCTTTTCTTCTTGATAGCCTACTCCTTGAATATAGGATTATTATTTATTTTTAAAGAGAGTATCTCTACCGGAAAGTCTAGGAATCTCTGATACAACATAAACTGTCTTTTCAATCTGAGTACCACAAAGTGGATTGAATGTCAATTTTGTAGCAGGCTTATACAGTCAGACTGTTGACATGTTTAGATTTTCCAGGAAAATCTGGACTGCTACATTCATTCCTCATGATATTAATTCATTTTCTTTTCTTTTGTAACTATATGAAATGAATCATGTTGTGACTTGATATTATATAATCTTCTGAGAACTTAGATTGTGGGATAACACCAAATTTGCTTTCTCAAAATACATACACACACATTTTCTCTTTCCTACTTATTTTGAGTCATTTCATGCTATCTAGGTATGCACTCCTTTCTTTTATTTGGATTCCTGCAATGCCACATAGCATCACAGGAGATGTGTTTGCTGTCCTCCAGTGAATGGAGTCAAAATGACATGGCTGTGCACCATGATGTAGAAAGCAGGGGGGAGAACCAGAGCCTTTCTAAATCCATGTCACCCCCTCTTCTTCCTCTTTTGATTATTTTCGCCGACCCACCCTCCCACCTCTGACACAGTGTAAGTTTGCTGGTCACTTCAGGGCCAGGTAGGATTTTTCCCCTTTTCCATGTTTTTTCTCCTACCTTACACTATCAAAAGAGACTTAGTAATCTGGCTCATGGTGGTGCCTTAAATAGGCAGGTACTGGGGAGAGAGTGTAGGAGGAGTTCAGTGAGCACCTATGGCACCTTTTTGGTGAAGGTTAAGTCTCTGGGGCTGCTCCCACAATTCATGTGACTTGCAGGTTCAGAAGGAGGCTGTCCTTAGGACTGGCCTGATGGTTTAGCCCTCACTAGAGGTCATGCAATTTAAGGGTTGTATCCTCATGTTATCCTTCCAGCTGGGGAGCAATCCAGCTTTTGGGTTCTCCCTGGGACTAAGCTATTTTGCCTAGGGGAAGCTAGGAAGGAGGTCTGGGAGATGCCACTGTCCCAGCTGTTCCCACACTGGGTCTCTCCCACTTTTTGCACTTCTCAAGGTGATAGTCAAATAAAATGGCCTATTTTCATCTAAGCTATGTGTATGGTCTCATTATTTCATGTGTTGGTCAGCAAATAAATACTGGACCCTCTAGCTCCTGCTTCTAAAAATTTCTACTGATTCTTTCTGATCATGCTCTGATCAGAAAACTTGTTGCTTAGAACTCTCTCATCTCCCCCCCCTAAAATTTTGAGTTACATGATCCATTAAATAATGCATAATATACTATCTTGCATTCAGTACATTGGTATTATACCTTCTATATGTTAAAGTACCATACAAAAATATGATCCAAATTCCCTGACCCAAATATTGAAAGTTAAGAGAAAAACTACATATACATTAATTCTGCCATGTCTGTCATTTCTAAAAGTTCTAGTAATTCTAATATAATAGCAGATATTTAATAAGTAAATTCTAATTTCTGATGACTAATACAGTTTTGACCATAAACCTACATCAGTGTGTCATAGCAGAAATCTCTGCATGAGGAGTTACATACACATTGACTGTCCTATACAACCCATATGTTGAATGACAGTGTTGCACAATTGGGTTAAATCTGTCTGGACTATATATATTTTTTAGATTTATGTTTACCTCATTTAAGCGCCTGAAGCTATAGAAATGTATTGTATAATAGCATGTTATGAAAATAGACACTTGTTAGAACTGGGCATGGAGCCAGCCTAGGTATATAAAAAAACATAAGCATGAAAGAAGATAAATAACTGGCTTATAATACTAACAAGCCCAACAGTATAAGTTGGGTATAAATGCCACCAAAACACCTGTGTACTTGTACTCAAGAAAAGGAGACACCAGTAGGTTTGAAAGAGAATAAACCTTGGCATGTACACTAAGCCAAGACAGGTAGAATGGTAATGACTCCTACTTGACCCCAGACACTTATTTTAGTTGGATGAAAGAGCAGGGGAGGAGTGTAGATTTTCCTGCTGCTTAGCTAAATAAAGGCTGGAGAGGGTATAAAATAGAAGCCTTTTGAACAACAAAGCACCAGATTTTGCTCCCAGAAAAAAAAAAAAAAAAAACTGGTCCACATCTAGGCTGCTGCTACTGCCAAGCAATCACTGATCATCTGAACTCCTACATGTGGTAAGTTATTCCTTTTTTGATGAAGCTTCTTATACAACCTTATTATGCAACCAAATACTAGTGTAGAAATAAGGTAAAACAGGCATGCTAGGAGAGGGGTGTAACTCTTTGCTATATAATTATAATAGAAGTGTAAATTTGTTATAAGCATGTGCCTAGGTCTGTGTAAGCTGTGCCACTGAGGACACCATACTGTACTTACCTGTCCTATGTGTTCCTAGAATAAATATTAGTATAAAACTTGTTCTCATGATAGACCAAGGTTTAAGGATAGTTAAACAGAATACTGGAGTTGATCGGATAGGACTGGGTTTTGCAACCTTGGGAGTCTAGGTGACCAACACAGCAGCTCCTAGAAAATCTTAACAGATTCAGAGCAACAGGTATAAGGCAAAGAACCTTCAGTCTCCTACAAGATACAGAGGTGGAGGAACCATGCTTGTGCCACCATCCCATATGCTATCTTATCTTATTGTATAGGATAATAATTCTTAACATCTTATAAAATGCATGGGTTTTGGTCATAATGTCCATTTTGTGTGTGTCCTTTTCCCCACGTGGATACTCTTTTTCCCTCCAAAACAAGGTAAAACCTCTGCAGAATGGAAAGTGGCTTGGGAGGCTGGAGTAGGGAAGGGAGAACAAGTAAAATGTGGTTCTGCTCCTCCCTTCACCAACTGGAGTCTCTGTTGTATTGGGATCCTTTCCCTTAATGGAAGGAGCTCTTCTGTTTGTAGAAGGACCATTTTAGTATCCAAGTCACAGGCCTTATCTACATGGGCAATTTACCCCAGCTTGCCCATCTGAGAACCCTGCAGTCCATATGACACAGGGTGTTTGTGCCATTCTGCCCCCCTGATATTGTGCTTTAAGATAATACCTGCATTGATCTACTGCCTCAAGGAAAAAAACAGAGCCAGCTCCATGTGTCCACAGGAGCATATCCTGGAAAACCAGTCCATAGCTCCAGCTGCCAGTCACCCTTACCCTTTTGGGTCCAGGAAGGGTTCCTGCAGCATGTGACCAAGACAGGTCACATGGAAAGGGCCTTTGGTCACATGTGGAGGCCAGCTTCCTTGATGCCTGGAGAGCAATGAAGGTGGTGGTGGTGGTCGTGGTAGCTGCAGAGATGTGCTGGCATTCCTGTCTGGGCTCTGAGCTCTTTTGTAGAGGTAACAGGGGAGACACAGGCCTGGTCCATGGCCAGGATATGCTGGTGGGGAGCTAGCATATTCTGTCTTGTGCATATGAGCCCATAGACATTTGGAGGACTGTGGTGTACCCCCATGGCCATTTTGGTTCTTGTCAACTGTGAATGCACACCAGTGCAGCCATGAAGTTGTTTTCCTTGTGTAATGTGCTCAGATAATGCTAGGTCCTATAGCTTACTGATCCTGTGCAAACCTATTTTTATGAATGGAGATTTCCATTTTTTCCTACAAAGAAATTAAACAGTGAAAGCAAGCCTACCATCAGTAAACTTGTAGTATAAGAAAGAAATCCCCTAGGTAGTGTGTTCAACTTTTCTTTCTTTATACTGGCCTACTGCTTACATGAGTTTCTGATGCAAGGGACTGGGTGGGGGTGTAGGAATATTTGGTATCTATATCAAGCAGAGTGCAACATAGTCAGTGCAATGTGAACTTTTAGTAGAAAACAGGAAAAATGTTCAGGGTGCTCTTGTGAAGTAAAATAAGGGGGGACTTACATTTATTATTTCATGCAATCCATCTTGGAATAGGAAAGGAGATAGACAAAGGAGAATGACCTAAATTTCAGTAGAAGCAACCCTAAAAGCTGGCTGTCCTGTGTGGATGTAAGGCATCCTGAGTCAGGAACCTCATTATTGCTCGCTTCTCAGACAATGGAGACAAAGAACTAACTTTTGGAAGCAGGTGGAAGTGACCTCTGCAGGCAGGAAGGAAGCAAAAATGCTTGAGTACATAGATCAACTAAAGAAACAGAGAGAAGAAACAAAAGGGCAGACAGGCTGCCTAGAATTCTCTCTCACTAATTACTTTATACAAGTGTTGATGTCTCTTTGCTTCTAACAACTATCCAAACTATCCCTCAGATTATCTGAGAAAATCAGATGTTAAACATGAGTTAATAACTGTAATGTGTATTTGTCCTGGATTCCGCCATGCTTGCTTACTCAAATGTTGGCTTGATCTGTTTTGATCTTGTGCTCTTTGAGTATATTGATCCCATCGACCTCTGTGAGGCTTAGTTACTACTACTTCCCCCAGGAAATGCAGCACACTCTCCAATGAATTAATTATTCTCTTTAACCTTGCTAAAATTTTGCATTCTGGGACCAGGCAAATCTCCAAGCAGCAGAGGGTTAACCAAAAATCAATTTGCAATATAAAGTATGAGTTGATGAGGAAGGGGGAGGGCAACTTTATCACATTAACCTGCTCGAGCAGCAATTGCATTTCCTGAGAACTAATTACACTGCATTTCCCAAAGCACTTGAAAACTGAAGTTTTCATTCAGAAAACACACACACACAAGTCTATTAAATTTGTATCTATGCAGGATATTAAAAAGAGAGTTTCATCTTTTAATGCACCAGCCTTCATTTCTTCATTTTGTTTCTTTTTCTTTTTTCCATATTAGAGCTGGCACCTGTTATGAGTCAATTTAATGCTTAAAGAAACTGCACTTCTGTCAGGTTTTTCTCAGGGTTCCAGTAGTTTGGTTGCTTGAAATAAATTAAGGACAGTCTGAAGAAGAATGCTGTTAAGAGTTCTGTACTGAAGTTTTATTATTTTCAACATTTGATACAGAAGTTGTTGTTTCAGAACTGGTGAAATATCACTAGAGAAACACATGTGGTTTTTCATACCACACACATAGTGGGGAATTGTGCACAAAACACCAGTTTTGCAAGAAAAAAAATGCATTTCTGAAAGCAGGATTTTTTTGCCCAGCAATATTTTGGATTTTACACAAAACCCAGCAATCTTCATGCAAGAAACAAATCAAAACATGTATTTCTGCACATAATAATTTCATGAAACTTTTCTGGAAGTGTGTATACCAGGTGAAAACTGCAGATACATTCATTTCTCTGGCAGCAGGGAGAAAAATTTGTAAATTACTTGTCCTCATATACAAAGCTGAAAAGTCTGTAGCTTGGACTAGGGTTATAATTCTTCACTAATGTTCTTCTTGAAGGAAGGAATTGGTAATTTCAGCAATTTTCTTCCACCTCGGAAAAAGTGTCCTAGAATTGTGGTGTTTTTGAAGACTATTTGGGACTTGGCACAAAATTCAGTTTGTTGTTTTATACTGAAAACAGTATTTTTCATGTAGCTAAGTAGCCTCTCCTGGCCCAAAGCCACCAAACCTGATGGAAGCATCATTCTCTAATCACTGCTAGAATGGACCTCCTTCTCGCCCCCCATATGCCTGATGCCTAATAAAGTAGGTTGGGAAGGAAGTTGCAACTGTGGCAATAGTATCACAATCATGTAGTAGTGATCATGAATATGCAACAGTTAGATCTACTCATCTGCAACTGTTCCATATTCCTGATCACTTAGTCATGATTGTGAAACTGTTGCCATAGTTGTAACACACACACCCAACCTACTTTACGAGGCATCAGCCGCATAGGGTGAAGCTGGTTCATTCTACTGGTAACTGGAGCATATGTGAATGATGTTTCCATCAGGTTTGAGAGGGGACTGGACCAGGAGAGGTTATTGATTAAATATATTTAAATAAGCAGCTGATACAGTTTACTAGCCAGTATTTCTCCAATATCTCTCTTTTTTTTTTTTTTTTTTTTTTTTTTGCACAGAAAGACTGTTTCCAGCCCAGAAAGTGCACAGATTAAATCCCAAATTGTGAAGATTCTCATCAGCCTAGGATTCTTCCCACCAGGGTATTTTAGCACTTAAGAAACATGCTTTTCAACCATTTTTCATTAAAAAAATATATTATTTCCTGAGCCCAAACTGCATAGACCTTCCTATGTCATAACCAGAACTCTGAATTGTGCCCAGAAACAGGCAGGTAGCCAGTGGAACTGTTGTAGCAACGGAGCTGTATGGTCTGTGTAAGTATGTGGAACCCTGCACATTGCACATAGGGAAAGGTTTAAACTTCTCCCTGAACCACCAAAGACCTCCCCCCACCAATATTCCATTGGCAGCAATAGAGACACTTTGTCCTTTTTTGTTCCCAACTGTACAACTGGCAGAGGAGAGATAATTTGAGGGGGGAAAATATGTAGAAGAAAGTTTGCATTTCCTCTTATGTGGATGAAGATTCCAGTCCAGAGTATACACATCACACACTTCCTGGATAGGATAGAAGCAAATTATTTGGAAATGCATGCAACATATTTTAATGTTTTTTGTAGTTTAGTCTTAGAATATATATATATATATATATATATATATATATATATTGCTCTTAGTTATGTTGCCATTTCCACTGTGTTGATTGGCTGCTTAGGGAACTGACCAACCAAAGCTCTGTTGGGCAGCCAATCAGCACACTGGGGGCAGGACCATGTGGAAGCTGAAATCCTTTGTAAACATGGCAGAGGGGGATGAGTAACATGGGGGGATGTGGCATGGTGTATATGTGTGTGTGTGCATGCGTGCGGCATGTACAGGGTGTGGGCAGGGTGGCACAGGATGCAGGGAAGGCAGCATGGGGTGCAGGGAGGGCAGTGTGAGCATGGTGAGGGCAGCACAGGGTGCAGGGAAGGCAGCACAGGGTGCAGGGAAGGCAGCACAGGGTGCAGGGAGAGGGGCACTGGGAGTGGGGAGGGCAACACAAGCATGGGAGGACAGCATGTGCCACAGGGGGGCACAGGGAGGGTGGCTCGAGCATGGGGAGGACAGCACAGGGCTGCATGGGGAGGGAGGCACTGGCTTGGGAGTATGGCACAGGGGAGTGGCATGTGTACCGTGGGGGATGTAGTGCACTGGGGGAATGGTGTATGTTACACCGGGTATAGCTAGTAAGCTGTATAATTCTCTCTGATTAGAGATAGAATATCTGAAAATATTCAAAAAATTAATGAAAACATATTTATTGTGTGTTGGGCAACCTTGACAAGGAGAATCCTGCACTGGTGAGAATATTTGCAGTTCAGGACTTATTCTGCACAAAATTCATGTTTTACCAGAAAACAGGATTTTCTGTACATAAAAATGATATGCATGTGCAGAAAATGCTGGGTTTTGCACCATAAATACAAATGTTATGCAGACTGTCCCAAACTGTGAATACTCTTTAAATATGCAGTTTTTGAAGACTTCCACAAAGCAGGAAGACAATTGCTAAAATTTCGTAGTGCTACCTGTGAGGATGAACTTAGTGAAGTATTGCATGCTTTACTGTGACCCATCTCTAGTCACACATATTTACATGGGGCTACTTTGGGTAGAATTTAGAGGGGATATCATTTAGAAATGGATCATATTGGAATCAATCAGCATGGGTGGACAACATCCACATTCAAACATGCACCACTGATTAATTGGAATTAAAAACATTGAGGGCTGGAGTGTTTTTTTTTTCTTTTTAATGTGCAGCTGTGTTCCATCATGGATCCCCCCCCCCCAATATGGTAAGTCTGAGGGAAACAAACCAAAATAAAATAATATATTGGAGCTTGGAAAAAGTTGTTATTGGAAATACAACACCAAAAGTAACTATTGTAGTTCCCTGAAGTAGCTTTTCCAAACTCTCTCCTGTTTCTTTCTCTCTCTCTCCTCTCCCCGAACTTGAAAATTGGGGTTTTAAACTGTTAAAAAGGCAATATTGATCCAGCCTAAATCACACGAGCAACTTTATTTTAGTCACAAGGTTTCATCCTCCCTTTTCCCAATAGCTATAGTAAGAAATTTTTATTCAGGACGATGCTTGGGACCTATCATTATTTGAAAATGGTTCTAATTAACTTATTGTCCAGCTCTAGTATCATATTAAGTAAACAGAAACTAATTACAATCCTGTTACAACAGGATTAATCTTGCCCATTTTGTGTAGAGCTCTTCTCTCTAGAAGGCTAACTCACTCTTAGCAGGCAACAAAGATATCCCAGTAAAAATGACCTGCCTGCATAAACCTTCAAGGACAGGGTCACTTATTCTTCCTCTTCAATTCACAAAGAATCACTTTGAATCTGAACAGCTTCATATTTCTTTGAAAAAGGCAATTTGGGCATTTTATCATTTCAGGGCTTGTCGTCCCAACAAGACTATTCCTATCTGTTTTGATCAAAGATTTCTCCGCTCCAACAGCATCAAACAATCTCACAGCATTAAGTGCATTACTGAAATACAAATATTAATCAGTGATTAATACCTGCATGATGTGTCTCTGGGCTTCTCTATATGGGCAATATAGACCATCTTGCCTCCATCTTATAACCCTGCAGCTTTTACCCCATTCTGACTCCAGGCAGTCCTCACAAGACTGAGATGGGGGGAGAGATGGGATGGGGGCCCTTACCACATTTTTGTTTTAAAAATACCTGCTTTAATCAGTTCCCGTTGGGAAGAAACAGAGCAGGCCCCATGTGTCTTCAGGAGCACATCCCAGCAGGCTGGCACATAGGTGCAGCTGCCAATTGTCCTTACCCTTCTGGGTCCAGGAAGGGGCCCTGCAGAATATGACCAAGGCTGGTCACACGCAAGGGGACTTAGGCACATTTTGCGGGCCAGCTTCTTTACTTCCAGGAGAGAACAGGAGATGGCAGTGGCAGCGGCTACAGTAATGGGCTAGTGTGCCTGTCTGGATGCTGGCCCATTTGGAGGCAGTAACATGGGAGGAATGGTCCTGATCCATGGCCAGTATATGCTGTCTGGGAGCTGATATATCCTGGCTCATGTAGATGAGCCCTCTGTCCCAAACTGATTTTAATCTTCAATCTAGTTTTATTCCCAGTTATTCAGAAATGAAGTCCTATTCTTATGACTTGGAACTGCATTATCAAATGATGAGGGCTAAACACAGTACAAGCTTGCTTTAGTTAATAACAGTTGGTATGACCTGGAAATATGAACACAAACAAAAGTTCCTTTTTAAAAATGCATAAACACACACACACACAAATTTTGAACCATTTCTTTTAAAATGGATGGGTACTTCGATGGGTACAAATAAGACAGATGTGCATAGCCCTGCTCAGAACTAAAGATATAAATCTTTGCTCATTTTATTCTCACATGCAAGAATGAAGATCTTCAAAAGTATTCTCCCTGCTTGATGGGTTTATAAGAGTTATTTTGTGTATTTTCAATGAGTTCTTGCATCTCAGGATCTATTCTTGCAAAATTTCAAACTTTTTAGACCATTTTTTCCCACAACCATTTTTTTCTCACTGGTGATAAGAACATTAATGAGTATTCATCCCTACTAAGAATTAAGGACCTTTCACACTACACAAATATAACACTATGTGTCCACTTTAACTGCTATGGTTCCATCCTATGGAATCCTGAGATTTGCAATTTAGGAAGGAGACTTTAGAGTGTTCAGGCAGACAGCTCTATTGCTTCATCAAAGTACAAACCCCAAGATTTCATTGGATGGAACCATGATGAAGCAACAGAAAGCCGTTGTGTGTTTTCAAGGCATTTCTGACTTATGGTGACCCTAAGGCAAACCTGTCACAAGATTTTCGTGGCAGAAGTTGGTCAGAGGGGGGTTGGCCTTGCCTTCCTCTGAAGCTGAGACAGTGTCACCCAGTAGGTTTTCATGGCCAAGTGGGGATTCGAACCCTGGTCTCCCCATGTCCTAGTGCAACACTCAAACCACTACACCACATTGACTCTCATTGAAAGTAGAATGGCAGTACTTTAATTATGTAGTGCACCCTACACAGAGGGCTCAGAATTCTTAGAGAGTTGGTAAAGATCTCACATTTTTTCCAACACTACAAATTTCAATGTGCCTTTATTTAATTATTGCTCTCTCTAGCACATTTACTGTGCAGACCTCCCCCTTCCCACATCCACATCAATGAAATTGGTGCACAAAAGTATATTTGTTGTTGTGTGCCTCCAAGTCATTTCTGACTTATGGTGACACTAAGGCAAACCTATCATGGGTTTTTTTTGGCAAGTTTCGTTCAGAGGGGGTTTGTTATTATACACAGAGTTAAAACTTCCCTTGAGGTTAGTATTTTCAGCCTACCTCAAAGGATTGTTGCAGGAATTATTTAAAGGAATCAACTGATAATCATTACATGTTAAAAGCTGAGATCATGCATGTGAAATATTTCAAGCACTAAAATATTGAGGTGGTTAAGCTTTTGCACAATACTTATGACATTTCTTAGAAACAGACAAAGTGTTGTGACTCTCTTTCCCTGACATATTTTTTTAAAGCATCTGTCTTGGAAATACATCAACTGAGTGTTTGATCTGATTATTGAAGGAAGGGTATTCCATAAACGAAGCTCTCCATGTGATCATAGAGAGTAATTCTACAACCTTTAGCAAGTGTTCTCACTTCATTTGGCACACCAAGTTTTCCTCCTTTACAATTAAACACCCAGTGTGTGTATGTGTATTTTCTCATTTCTCACAAAGAATGAGGGTTTCACAGATGACCGGGTTTTCCCAGCTAGTATTACACTCATTTCTTACAGGAAAAAGGTTACAGAAAAAGGTTGTTTTCTCCAAATGGATACCAGTGAGATAACTTTCATCTCCTGAAAGTCACATCATACATAACTATTCTTTTAAAACACTTTCTTGCTCTATAATGTTTATACATAAAGCAATTTTGATTCATATTTATGTGTGGATTTAGCTCTGTCCCATTTTCTTTTCTTATAGAATAGTCACAGAATAATAGACAGGATATAGGGAGAATGAGCAAAGGAAGATTAAGCACAAGTTGATATTCCTCTGATATCTTTAGGAGAGATGAAGGCTGTAATCCTGTCACATTACTTGGAAAAAGCACCATTATATTCAGTAGGACACACATTTGAGGAAACACATATACGGTGGCATGATTAAGCATGTGCTTAACTTGTCCAATACAATCAAAATGCCTTTAGAGTTCTTTCTATAGCTGGACCATGTCAAAGCAAATAGCAGCTGCCATCTTGTTAGTACATATGAAGGTTATGCCTATGCATGCCTTTTTATGGTTGTTGTGGAGGGAGGTATTTCCTCCCTCCCTCACTTGTGCAAAAACTCCCAACTACTGTACTCAACATTGCCTGAACCCCAATATGGTCATGTAAGTGGCCAAGGGGGGAGGGGTGATCAAGAAGCTTCTGGATATCTTCTGATAGTCATATACAATGAAGATACCATACTCCAGAAACTCTGGGGGTCCTGGAAGATGCCTTCATTGGCATGCCTCCAGCTATTCGGACATTGTGAGATGCTTCTCTGTTGTCCCAACTTCCTCTGGCCACTACATGGCTATGTTGGTGGGGGAAGAATACTGAGCTTGCCTGTGGGAAAGTGAGAGACAGAGTTTAGATTCATTTCCATGATTCAGGATCTCAGCCAGCAGTTACTGATAAGCTAAATTGGGTTTGTACATGGGTGGTCTATCTTTCAATATTGTTGTGTTGTCTATAGGTTCATATTTCCATCCTTCTAGCCTCTTGTCTAATATGCTTATTATTGTCTTAAGAAAGCCTGCATGAGCAAGGTTTTATGGGAGCTTGGAACCTCTGACACCCCATCAGGGTATGCTTAAACTGGCCACTCCAAAGACTTGGTGAGAAACATGGTCTTAGCCCATTCCTCATGATTCATCACAGCACTCTCCTTCTCCTCCTTTGGTACTTAACCTATGTTACCAAGGCCTTGTTTCTTATGCTTGGAGTTTTGAGGCCAGCACACACATACCCACAGGTACGCACATACTTATGGTTTTCCCGTGGCTTCCTTTTCTGTAATTCTCTCTCTCTCTCTCTCTCTCTCTCTCTCTCTCTCTCTGCTCTTAGGCTCTCTATTCCAAACCCTAATGTTGCAACCAAATTGTGTTTGACTCTCAGGATCTTTAATAATAGATTGATTTGTTTGATCATATCATCCTCACCTAAAGCTTTCCTATTAGATAGTTGTACACAACTATATTATAAAATTTTGAGTTCATGCTGCAAAGCCAGTGGACCAGAGTATATCCTAGCCTGTGTACATGGTGACCAATCAGGGAGTCAGGTCATTTCAGTTCCCCTTATGCTGGCACAAGGTAAACATACTTTCTTTAACTTTAGTTCTTCCTCTTTTTCTTGGGTCCACTGTAGGTCTATCCATTCTGTTCCTTGTGCAGCCTTTATTTTGTCTTTAAAACTCAAAGGATTCCATGTTATTTGCAGCTTCCCAAGTTCAGCCTCAGCCTTTCTCTACTATTTCCCCCCTGCTCCTTATTGTGTGAACTCTGGTCCCACAGAGCCTCCCAGCATACATTAAATTCGTAGGTATGGTTAACCTTCAACCTGGAACTTTGTGGCTCTGTACTTGGCAGCATTGCAACCAGGGTGGATGAAGTGGTCACGCACGCACACACACCTGTGTTTTGCTTCCCCTCACCAGATTCCCCCCCCCTGAACTTTTTTTCCTCTTTTCAATCCATGACATGGAAGCCATTTTAAAGAACAGGAGCAATTTCAAAATAGGATTCAATAGGAATACAGTTAATAATGCAAGGTGAGTACATAACAAAAGCCACATTTAGAAGAGACCTTCAAAGTCAACCCACTCAAAGGTTTCCCAACAGAGAATCAATTTCACTATCACAATCATTAATTACTGAAATGATCCTGGGAAAACAAACCTTGTACAAAAGAGGTTTGGGAAGTGTAGGCCACACGCAGCCCCAGCCCATGTTTCATGGATTCTTAAACCCCAGAAGCCCCCTTAAAGTCTCATGCCCGCCAAATATAATTTTCCAGTTGATTTTTTAACCAAAATATAAGACAAAAACACCTAAAATGTGGGCCCCTCACTACCCCCCAAACTCTCCCCAGCCCCACCTCAAAATGAAGTGAACAATTTCAGCTGAACATCAAAACTGGAAATGAGGCTACCTCACTGCCAGCGATGCTGAAGCCTGAAGGATGTGGTTGTGAAGGGGGGCTGTCTGCACCCCTTTACAGTCTCCTGCCCTACTGTATAGCTGCCTGACCCATGAAGAGTTAACTATCAGAACTTCATATTTTGGGTTAGAAATACAGTCAGTCTTCCACATTCACAGGTTTCACATTCACAATTTTTGAGTATTCACAGTTTGTAGCTACTGCCGGAATACGTCTACAGTACTGTTATTGCAAGACTTTGTGCTCCTTCTCTTTCCCCTCCTCTCTGCTAAAACCTCAATCTTTGCACCACCATGATTCTGCAAGATTTGCAAAGTCCCTCCACCTCCCTCTACTCTGGTGGGAAGACTGTCTCTGCCTCCACACCCACCCCATCCTTGTCCTCTCCTTTCTCTTCCTCCATTCCAGCCAACAACATTGCCTGTTTCTCCCTTTCCCGTGTTTGAATGGAAATGGACTTTTAAGGTGGGGTAGCAATGTTTAGCTCCTGATTATGGTGCACAATTCATACTGATTTGGATGTCAGGTGAGCATGAGATGTGGGGTTTTGTTGCTGGTCAGGCAAAGAGATTCAGAGGTGAGGGTGGGAAAGTTTTGCGTGCCCAAGAACTGCTGCGGCGGCAGCAAGGACTGTGCTTTTCACTTTGCTTTGAGGGGAGATGGGCTGGAATATTTTTTTTAAAGTTGGTGTAGCTTAGTTTGGGTGCCAGGACAGCAAGAGACATGGGGTGTTGTTGCTGGCCAGGCACATGCAGGGGGAGGCAAGGGTGGGAAAGTTTTGCATGCCCAAGAACTACTGCCACTGTTGTGGCGGGGACTGTGCTGTTCACTTTGGTTTGCAGGGAGATGAGGTGGAATAAGATTTTATTACACGTATTGGTGTTAGTGGCAGGATACAGGGAGGGGAAGGCAAGGGTGGGTGAAGTTTGCATGCGTGCCTGAGAATTGCTGCCATCACTGCGGCAGCTGTGCTTTTCACTTGGGCTGGAGGGGAGAAGGGTTGAATCAGATTTTTAAAGAGGCAGTTTGGTTTGGATGCCAGCTGGCAATGAGAGGTACAGGTACTGGTGTTGGTGGTGGGACACAGAGAGGGGAGGCAAGGGTGAGCAAGATTTGCATGCACACCTAGAACTGATGCCATTGTCACAGTGGCTGTGCTTTTCATTTGGGCTCGAGGAGAGATAGGCTTGAATCAGAGTTTCGAAGAGGCAGTTTGGTTTGAATGCCAGCTGGGAACTAGAGGTAGAGTGGGTTTTGTTTTTGTATTTGTTTTTGTTTTGCTTAGATAAGGGGATTGAGAGAGGTACAAGGCCTAGCTACTTTGCAAGTGTGGTGGAAGTGTCATTGTTCAAATGTGGGAAAAGGAGGAACAGGCAATGCTGTAGGCTTGAGTGAAGGAAGAGAAAGGGGAGGACAAGGATAGTGTGGGCAAGTGGGCAGAATCTGCAGTCTTGTTGGTTGCAGCTAACATTCAGTTTGGATTGGAGGGAGGCAGAGGGACTTTGGAAATTGACTGAGGCATCATGCAAAGGCAGGAAAGTGAGGTTCCAGCAGTGCTCTTGGTGGGAGAGGAGTGTACAGCATGTTTGGGGCAGGGCTTAATTTATTCACAGTTTTTTCACTTCCATGATGGTGATCTGCCCCTAACCCCTGCCAATGTGGAGGGTTGACTGCAGACTGAATTTCTTGATCCCTCCATCCTTACCATTCCTCTAATTTCAATAGTGTCAGATTTTCTGTTCTTTACCTAGCCAGCAATAAATTAAGCTCTTTGCCTGCATTAAGAAGCAAGAGTTTGCTTCTGCTTCAGTTATTATGAAGAGCAGAGGGTAGTGGCAAAGCCAAGTTTTTGAGTCTGGAATTCTTGGAGGTCTCTCAAAAAAAGTGTGAAACCATTTAAATATGAATTCAATATTCATATCCAAAGAACAATGAGGGCCATGAATTTTGACAGGAGTAGTTGCAGGCATATGAATGTTTAATATATTCTATTTCTACTGATGCAACTTTCTGCTCTCTTTGTTCATGTGTGTGCATATGTGTTTGTCTGTGTGATTTCAGAAACCTCAAAACCTATTTAGGTTAAAAGGTTTCAAGGACTGGAAGAAACCTCTTGAAAAAGAAAGAATTTCATAAATGTAAGAATATAGCAACTTCTGGCTCCTGAAAAAAACCTCTGCCTGTCACATAGCCAACTGTGACTCTGGTGTTGTGTTTTATTGCTGTCCATTTACCTCAGCATACATTTTTGTGTGAGTCTCTCTTAGCTGTTGGAGAATTGCCCATGAATAAAGATCAAATGTCCCATCTGCTTCACTTTTTATTCCAAACTTTGAAGGAAGGATCCAAGATAATGTTTCTATTTTGGGAATAAGATCCGGATCCTCAGATGAAAAGTGGAAGCCGATTCACTACTCCACTGCTACAGGAACCACCAGCTCCCACTGTACAGGGCACTCAAACTTTCATGCAAACAAAAGGATCTTATGGCAGTGAATTCCAGAAGCTGGCTCACAAATTAAATTTTTGAGGACAACAAATCTCTCGGATGTGGCAACCTCAAACACGAGACTTGCACATTATGATTGACAGCAGACTGTGACATTTGCTAGGTCAAGGATGGGCAAAGTGCACAGCCAGGGCTGTTTGGAGCTGTTTTTGTGGTCCCCAGGGCATCTCAGGGATTAAAAATGCAAAAACAAACAAACAAACAAACACAAAAACAAAATAAAAATGCCTCCCTCCAAATGACCTCTAAGGGAGTGTGGCATAATGTGATAATGAGGGATTGCATCTCCCATTATCCTGCAAACAAAGACTACCTTGCCAGCACATCTATCAGGAAAACCAAGGATTAACCAGAGGTGGGAGGTATAGGGATACTTCCCGAGTTAGCATCATCAGTGATGTCACATCAACAGAGGCAGACTTGACCAACCATAAATGCCAGAGTGGCAATTCAAAACAAGGTATAAACACATTGTGTGAGCACATGGCTAGGGTCAGGCCATGAGGAGGGAGAAAAAGCGATACTCTGAGATAGAGACACCATGTCTCAGAGGCTGAGGAGTTGAACAATGGAGGCAGCTGTTGAGCCAGGCCTGAGATGGCCCAGCTGGCTCACCACCTCCATGGAATTCACAGACTGAATCCTACATACAGACTGCATAGTTGTAAGTTGTCAGGAACAGTTCTTAGTTAGAACGGTATCAGGACATTTTGATTGATTTTGTCTTGGCTAAATGTAATTCCATACTTTTACTATTTCTGTAACTCTAAGTGTACCTGGGGATGGGAGGTGCCTGTCCTCATAAGAGATTTGCTTAAGCCTGAACTTACTTAAATAAACTAAGGCTTTTTTTCTATATTCTAAGGCTGAGGGTACACACACCTATTTTTTTCAGTCATTCTATTTCTTTTGCTTTGGGACAGAAGGGAAGGGGAAGGTACATCCCTGCAAGTCAGGAGGTAACAATGAACTAGAACTCCCACAGTCTCCCCTTGGACTGTGGTATAATGAAGTGTGGGAATCAGGGGGTGGTGGTGGCATGCCTGAAAAGAGATATAGTTCTGAGGGATCTCCAGACCTGAGGGATCCCTGAGAGTGTGTCTCTGTGGGAATAGTTCTCAGGTTAGAAGGACTCCTGAGCTGGATCAGAAAGGTACCCTTGCTTCTCAGGTGTGTGTATGCTGTGTGTGCCTACATGCACAGAGGCCAGGCTATATCAAACAAGCATTTCCACCATGTTTGGAGGTCCGTTGGACTACCCAGGGATCAAAAAAAAAAAAAAACTTGAAAAACTTTCAAAATATATATATGCATTGAAATGTCTCAAAATCCCTTCTAGGGGTCCAGAAAAGCCCCAAAACATTGTAAGAATGCTTCCATATCCTCTAGAAGGCACTTGAGGACCTTTGGGGGCATTTATTTTCTTTTTGTGTGAGAGAGAGAGGGTACAGTGGTGGGGTGCGAATATGTCTTCCTAGGCATTAGCATGCCCTACTACCCCACTCCTATAATAGCTCATAATTGGAAATATTGGACATTTCAAAGGCATCAAGTTGACCAGGATGATAAAAAAAAAATAGGTCAGCTGGATATCACAAGGACATGAGAAGGTGTCTTAAATATATTTTAGCTAGCAGGCCCAAACTAGGATTGTGCAGAAGCCTACAGTAAACAAAGCCATTATGGAGGTATATGCTAATTCCTTCTTGGTTACCTCAGCAATAAGTTACCCAACCAAACAATCAAGTGATTTCCAACCCCAATCCCAAGGAACTCTCACCTTGAAACCCCTCCTCCTTATCAATTCTAATCTCCCAGTCATTAAGAATATTCAGTTAAGTTTGGGTTCCCTTTGTTTACCTGGTGGGAAGCCCATCCAGGCTTTATCCTAGCCAGAGTACCCCTTCAGGATATGAAATAGGGTATAAATATCCCAGCTCAGACCCCAGCTAAGTGTGCCACAGATGGAAATTGACACTCTGCCGGATTCTCTGTGCCACCCTCAGCCACTCATCTGAGCCTCTTTGCTGCATGGAATTATTCTCTTCAAGACTAGTAACTGTAACTATATTCTTCCCAAACCTTTCTGTATCCAACCTCCCCACCTTTCTTTCCAATAGCCTTGTATAGTTCTTAAAGGTGTATGTTTTATGTGATAGCATATCCCCTGTGTTCTTTCCAATAAAAATATTTTATTTCACTTTAAAACTGGAGTGTTCTCTAGAGTTAGTACTGGTATACATAAGTGAAAAGATCCTGAAGTCACCCACATCTCAGCTAATGTGAGCTTCCGTTGATCTAATAATTTCCATTGAGCTAATAATTTCCCCAGATAGATTTTGGCATAAAGCACCCCCACCTCATAGGGTAACATAGCCTTAACAATCATCCACACCTACTGTAGGTTCACCTATCAAGGCCTTGGAATGTTTGAGGGGACTGTAGAGAGAGAAAAAAAATGAGAGCTAAAAATGTAACAGTTAGTTGTGGACAGAGTTTAAAGTGGAAGCTAGAAATGAGAAGTATCTGCAAGAAGGGAGGGAGGAGGGAGGTGGTCAGGGAAAATTATAGTGAATGACACATGATAGTCAGTGACTAACATAAATTAGCGCTTATCTGCATCAGCCAGGATATGCCAGCTCCCTGCTAGCATGTCCTGGCTGTGGAGGTGTCCTGTTCTACCCCTGTTATCTGCAGGAAATGGGCTGGTGTCCATACAGGAATGTCATCCTGTCCCTGCAGGTGTCACCACCTCCATTATCTTTGCTATTTTGGAAGCCAGGCAGGGGGCCTGTAACTGAAGGCCCCCTGCATATGACCAGTCTTGGCTTCTGGGTGAACCAGGAAGATGGTGGCAGGAGCAATGGGTGGACAGGCTCCTGTGGACACATGGGGCCTGATCTGGGTTTTTAGCAGCAGTAATGGATTCAATTGGGTATTATGCTATAATGCTTCATCAGATTCTAGTCTGGCTTGCCCTTGTCTCATCCCTGTATCTGCCCCAGGGGAGGTGTAGATTGCTTGTGGGCAGAACAGGGCAAAAGCCCTGCAGGGCTCTAAGACTGGAGCAAGCTGGGGTATTTTGCCCATGTAGATAACTCCATAGTCAGCCAGTTTTGTTGTGCTTGCTGTTACAAAAAAGCCTTTTCATAAAGGAATTGTTTCTTGTGGTTTCATTTCTATTTTAATTGTTGTATTTTGGAGACTCTGAATTGCAGCCATACGCCGTCAAGAACCCTGAAAACAAACACACTTGCCCAAGTTTGGAACCAACTTAGTGTCAATTTTTGTGAGCTCAAGGAAGGGTTTAGATGACAAGTTAGATAGATGGCAGGAATCCAGGATTAAACAATAAATAGCCTGGAAACGGCTCTCCGTCAAATAAATTTCCATTAGTTACTCATAACCATTGAACATCTGAACATTGTGCCTATACTGGTAATATTACATTTCCTGAATTGATAAAAGTATACATTTCAAGTTCATTTTGACTACTGGTTACTATGGACATTTTTAGACATGCCTTACTGTGCTAGAAGCTTTCAGGAAAGCTTCAGTGCTGCCACGCGGCAGGGACTGCATTTTGGACGACTCCATCCCTCTGGTGAAATCGTCCGTGTCACTTCCGTGTAGGATTGGAGGCGGCCACACCATATTTTATTCACGGACAACTTTTGTGAATAAAATCTGGCAAAATATGGTGCAGCCACCTCCAATCCTACATGGAAGTGACACGGACGATTTCGCCAGAGGGACAGTGTCATCTGAAATGGAGTTCCTGCTGCGCGGCAGCACTGAAGCTCTCCCAAAAGCATCTAGCATGGTAAGACATGTCTGAAAATGCCCTAAGTCTGTAGGAAAGGGAACTGCACATTTAATAATACTTCTAGAATAGTGGCCTTCTGCCAAACTGATGGTCATGAATATTGGAAGCAGTATGGCAATGGTATCTGTGAAGGAAGGAGAAGCAGAGCTTCACTTAGGGTATGAAATCTGCCCTAGATTTTATTAGATGGGTCTTAACTGCAGGACAGAAGAAGAGGGACACAGCATGATCTAATTAATTGTTATCATTTCCTACTTTTCTAGCATTTGATATTTGATCCTTGCAGGGAGGGGCTCTCAACAAATTGGATATTTAAAGTCCTGAGTTAGTGAAAAGGATTATTTTAATGATTGTTGCTATCTCTTTAATGAAAACTCTGTAAATGCTACCAGGAGATAAGATAAAATATAACAATCTCACTGAAGGCTGATTCTTTACTAATCTTTCAATTAAGCAATAATGGTTAAGATTCAGGTCATTTCTCAGGGGATTATTTAAGGCCTAGGAGGTGCTGATGGCAGTTAATTAAGCCCTGCTGGTTATTAATCCACCAAAATGGCCCAGCTTTGAGATTTTTATTGATACTAATTAAATACTGTTTACAGCAATAAAAGCACCAAGTTTAGAGAGTTTCTATAAAACAGGGATGGCTAACTTTTGTATTCTCAGGTGTTGTGCTCTTTTGAGTGATCTGGGGGCCATGGGAGCATTTCACTATTCAAACTGGTGCTCTCTTGGGTTAGGAAGGTTCTGTAATAAAGCTAGGCCTTAGCTCTAAACACTACCTCATTCCTGTGGCTGTACTCATAGACTTTGAAAGTGTGGCAATGTTTTTGTTGAAGTTCTTATAGGAGTGTAAGGAGAAAGTCCAAAAAAGAGTTAGGGCTACAGAGTTAAGGTTAAATATTTTTTTGCAAAACTTTTCTATCCAGGAAGCACAAAAATGCCTTGAAGTTTCACTCCAGGTGATAATGGGTGGCACCTTTGTTACCTAAGCAATGTGTGTGCAGCTTCCCTGTAGTTTTGTTACATTGATAACACATGAAATAACAAGAAAGGGCTGAATCAAGTGGGCAGTTGTCACCTCAGTGACACCAGCAGGGAGGGGGTGATGTAGGAGACAGAAAGACCTTATATGAAAATGTCACATATCATTTAACCTTTTGACATTTCTTTGTTCCTTCTCTGCTTCACTGGGCTGGTGTGTGGACTGCAAGTATGAGGAAGCAGGTCATGCAGTTGAATCGCTTAGTGAGGAATTGAAGCCACACTTTACAACAGCCACTCTTTAACCCTAAATTGCATAGAGAGTTTGAGATTATTTAGGATAAAATTATGACCTTCTGAGGTGGGAAATTGTTAGACCTCCAGATGATGTCATACTGCAGCTCCCATCAGGCCTAGCCAGTATAGCCAATGGTGATGCATGCTAGCAGTTGCCATACAACATCTGGAGGACTACCAGTTGCCTAGTTCTGCCTAAACTCATAATGGGAACACCTGCCTAAGAACAGAGAATAATTTATTTGTGTTTGATTTGTAATTATCCACAAAAGTATCCATTTTGTACTTCCTAAAACTAATTTGTGAGGTAAGGTCTACACTGCCTCTGAAATATACATTTATTTCAAGGCTTGTAGCGTATTTGGGAAATACACAAAAAAGGTAAATGCCCTAAATTCTGCCTTGTTTAAATATAAGAATGAATCTTCTGTTGAGCTACACTATAATTTTCCCACATTGAACATATTTATCAGTAGTTTTAGGGCCGGATCCGTGAGCATGTGCAATAATTTAGTTTTGTTTTGTTCTGGTCTGTTTTTGTGTTTTCTTTTTTGGGATAGCAGTCTCCACCTTTCTTCACTGTTGGCTATGCTGGCTAGGGTTGATGAGTGTTGTAGTCCAACAACTTCTGGAAGGGCACAACTCCCTGATCCTTTCTCTATATGGCTTCCCATCAACATAGAGAAAATTACCACAGTGCAAGTCTTTGCCCAGCTTTATTTATGAAAGATATTCAATTTGGGTAGTCTTTTGTTGGGATGAACAAAACTGAAAGAATACACATAAACACATGTCTACCCCTTCGCTGCACCTCTGCTACCAGATGCTTTGATAGCATATTAGCACCCAGGTGGCATAGTTAATTTAGTGCTACTCTGCAGGGAGTGCTCTATGATGTTTGTAATAATAATCAGTAACTCCCAGTGGCTAAGATTTTTCAGACTGTCTCAGATTACTCTGACATCTATACATCGCTAGAGCATTATTCGAGACAAAATGAGTGGGGAGAATTAATTTGAGCATTTCATGAGGGTATGTGGGAGGCTGAACCCAAGATGGGTAGGCAAACCAAAAGTACTTCTCAATTTTGCAAAAATTTACCAAGTGACTGATGTTTACATATTTTTTCTTTTCTTTTGGCGAAGTGTAAATGACTGCTGGTGGCATGCATTATTTTATACAGACTTTGAGGAAGAAACAATTTTGCATTTATTCATTAACATCTTGTGAAAAAGCCGCTGTCAATATATTAAGATTATTAAAAAGTTGTTTAGATGGATCAAGCCACATAGATATTGTAAATCTAATCTAGTGGGAAGGGGGAAATATAGACATTTTCTTTGGCTAAAAATCTCAATTGAAGAATCAAATATATATTGTAAATCTTATTGTCACATTCTCAGACCATGATCATTAGTGCCTAGGATGGTGGATTTCATGCCAGTAAATCATCCTTGGGATAGTAAAAGAGCTATCCGAAGTATTGAACCCCATCTCCAAAACAGGTTCAGTACATTGGGTATCATTTGGAGGGTCATACTAGCATTGTTGATTGACCTTAATAACCCTTCATCAGACTCAATGTTATGCCATTGCTTCAGCTATATACAAACTGTCATTAGAAATTCAAAATTATACAGTGCTTGGGACCAAGATCTAAATAACACTGTTCCAGAAAAGAAGTGATTTAAAATATGGAATCCTACTTTTGCAAATGGTAGATACATCTGATGATTCAGAGATATTGGAAGAAAGTGGGAGACAAAGGAGATTATCAGCCACGGCAAAAACCATTTCAGAAGAGTGTGATGATAACACATGATCAGATGATGTTGTCCTTCAGTGTTCTGGGGGTGTAGTGTGGGCATGAACAAGATGTCCCTTTTTATTGACTGCTTAGCCTCTTCAATAAAAAAGTGGAATCTTGTCCATGCCAGTGCTATGCCCTGGGAACGGCTGAGGATGCAGGCGTCTGATAATGTCACCCTTTCTGTTAATGTTGCGTTCTTCTGATGCGGTATGGGATGCAGTTTTTTGCTGCATTTCCCCACGTCTGATAAAGTCCATCACTAATCAAAGCATAACTATGGAAATGAAAATAGCCTTGCTGAATATTTCCGTCGGATGCAATGATAAGTTACTTCATAAAAGATCTTACTACATTTTTATTTTTGGTCTCCAGGCAAGATATTGCCAAGCAATAGAAAACAGGATTCATGTTAAAAATTTGTTCATTTTGTATAAAAGGGCATGGGACTTGCTTTGTTAGAAAAGTTAACTGGCAAATTGAAATATTTACCAGGAAAAAAAGACAGAGACATGTTTATGGGAGTACAGCTCTGCTTAGTGATTTGTTTGGAAGAACAGGGGAGGCACATATGGGCTGATACCACGTAAATCATATTTGTATATCATTCCGAACTTTTTTCTTTCCTCTCATTTGCCCTGCTGCATGTGTTAAAAGTATTGCAATACTTGGGGGTTCCCCCCTATTTTTTTTTTTTTTTATCAAAGAAGATTTTTGTTTCACTTCAGCTTTCATCAGAGTTTTCTAGAATGTGAACAGTTGTAATGTGAAAGAAAGCAAAATGGAAAGATTTGCCCATCCCTACTTGTAGTGTGTGTGTGTGTATTCACAGTAGTGAATATGTTCAGAAACCTTTTTTGTACATTTAAACAATATGCACACACCTTACTCAATAAAAAAAACATGCATTAGAATAATGCATACATACATTGCATATATTTTGAAAAAAGGTGCACAAAAATATTGAGTTTTCATAAGGAAAGGGGAGGGGAGTCTCACAAATGTTTATGGAACAGGGTGGAACCCAAACGTTGGTGAGAGTGATAAATTGAAAGAGAATAGGAATGACAGATTTTCACACCTCTAAGGAAGAACCACTGTGTGGTAGTGATTTAAATGATGGGTTAGGAACCTGGGAGATCAGGATTTGAGTCCCCACCCAGCCATAAAAACCCACTGGGTGACTTTGGGAAATTGCACTTTCAGTGTAAGAGGAGGGAATGACAACCCCATCACCACCCACAAAAATTGTCTGGGAAGCCCTGCAAAAGGTTCACTAAAAATCAGAATTGACTTCAAGGCACATAACAACAAAGAAAGAAGAATGTGACTAACATTTTCTTCACCAGTTATTCTTCTATTCCAAATCAGCTCCTGGCTGTAATGGAATATGTGATACATGATGGGAGGTACTATGGCCTTGGTATAAATGTGATTAGGCCTCAGTACAACTAAGGTTAGCTACAGTGTACAAATACCTGTCCACTTGATTACACACAAAGGAGGGTTCCAAATATGTTTATATTTAGATTATGCATGTGCTTCCTCACTATTTTGTTGTTGTGTACTTTCAAGTGATTTCTGACTTATGGTGACCCTAAGCTGAGTCTTTAATGGGGTTTTGTTGTCAAAATTTGTTCAGAGGGGATTTGCCATTGCCTTCCTCTGAGGCTGAGAGCATGTGACTTGCCCAGGGTCACCTAGTAGGTTTCCATGGCTGAGTGGGGATTCAAACCCTGATCTCCAGAGTTGTAGTCTGATGCTCAGACAACTACATCAGAGGTCTCTCCCTCACTTCTATTTGATCTCATTTCCCCCATTCCACAGCTGCTTTCTTTTGCTTTCTTTTTTCTCTTATTTTTTAAGAATAGCATTATTAATATTAATAGTAATAACAGTAGTTGTTGTATCCTACCTTTTCCCCTGTCTGAAGCTCAAGGCAGGTTACAATAGAAATGTATATATATATATATATAGCAAATATAAAAGCTAAAAATATCATTAAACTATCCATATAATTATACCAGTTAAAAAAAACATAGATATTTAAAATAACAAATAAACAAAGCATATAGTGACAATACAGCACAATTTTGCAAGTTCTCATTCCCTTTAGCAATCTGTCTTCAAATGCCTTTATTCCTATTCTATTATTATCTACCATGTCTTGGTGAATAGAGGATATTGGCATGCCTTGAAGGCCAAATACTTCTTAAAGGGCCCTCAAAGCAACATGTCAGACTATTCCCTTCAGATACTATATCAGCTTTTTAGTCATAATGCAAACATAGAGTAGTGGTTTGTATTAATTAAGATATTATAACTTAACCAAATATACCTATTGGTGTTTCCAACATCTGTATTTTATGAGGCATAAAATGTAAGTTAGATTTTTCATTACACTGAGCAGTTCTCACTAAACTTTCAGCTTCTGCCTAAAGTTAAATTATGAGGGTCAACAAGATTTCATCAAAGCACAACAAACACTGTCCAAAGTCAGGAGATGCAGTAAAGCCATCTCTCCCTTGAATTATACACTTAATGAAGTGTGAAAATGATGACATTTAATATCTTCAATGAAAGCTGCTTCAGGGAACACTTCATCACTTTAGAATTGGTACCTGGTAATTTGACTTTACTTGACTAAACCAACATTTCTGTATAACTGCCGACTTTTAACACTCTTCTGACTGGAAACTATCATATTTCTACATAAACAGTATATAATTTGTGAAGACAAAGCCTGTCAGAGTCAGCTTCCAGGTTGGAAAGGAACATATTACCTGCCAAAAAAAGTAAGGGACTGATGGTAAGAGAGTCTATGAACTGTAACCCAAAAGCATAATTTAAATACGTAATAATGCTGTACTTACAAAGAGCTGGCAAATTATATGTATGATTATATATATGCTTTCATCAAGGTGATATTCAAGGAACAAAAAAAGGGGATTAGAATATTTTTGTGTGAGCAGAAAGTTTTTGTTTGTTTGTTTGTTTGTTTTGTTTTGTTTGTGTGTGTTTTGTGGTTTTTTTTTTTCTTTTCCAGAAATGTTGTGTCATTAACAGTGCTCAGACCTTCACTGTTGGAACATCCAAGCACTGACACCATTAAAAACATTGACCTTCAGACATGCAGCAGCCTAATTTGTAGTGCACAGAGACCCCCTAAATCAGGAATAATTTTCTTGATGAGCTATTTGTCTGTCACAGGACTGAAGGGGGAAAGCAAATCTAGACATGACTGAGATTCCTGTTTCTTTCATGGAAAACTGACAAATTTGGGGCTTATCTACACTGCAAAAAAATGCAGAATCACCTCAGATCCAGTGCTGGCAGTCCAAATGATGTACATCTATTTCCGCAGAGGATCCACTTGTTTGCCCTTAACCTGACTCTGCTCCAAACTAAGCAAAGTTGGGGAAAATTCTGGGGTTTCCTGGAAACTTCAGAGTGACCTCGTGTTCTTTTGCTCTCTAGACAGCCGGATCAGGCTCAATCTGGCCTGATCAAGTTGTCCGCACACAAGTGGGCACCATCTCCTTTACACTGTGCAGGGAAGGGATGGATCCCCATGGGCACTACTGCCACTGCCATCACATTGCCAACCAAATAGCTCCTTGAGAGAGCCTGGCTGGTGGCATCGCTTCTGCTTAGGCCAAAACAGGGCACTTGTGTAACTAATGAGGAGGTGGTAGAGTGAACCCCCTCCTTGTTGATCACATGTCGGGGTGCCCTGTTCTGACTTTAGCAGAAATAATGATGCCGGTCAGACTCTTGCAGGGAGCTGCTTGGCCAGCCCTGAAAACAGGGGACAAGCCATGGGGTCAATGTGGTGTCAGCTTGGCTGGCCCATGTGGTCGATGATGCACCATCATACCAGATTTGGCCAGGTGTGTGTGGCCACCATATTGCCCTGGACTGGCCCCAGATCATGGCCAGTGGAGACAAGCCCTTTGTTCCAGATGCTCATTGGATTCTTTTTTCCTTGTGTTCAGCTTCAACAGCTGGATCTGAGAAAATGCATATTGATAACATGTGATTGGAGATTGGTGTGAAATTATTTTAATTTGGTTTGGAGAAGAATTTATCAAAAAAATTTGCAAATTCATTTATATTCTGAATGAAAGGGACTTGAACTTCTAAGCAACATGGGAGAAGCTACAACTGAAAGGTCTGTCCATTCAGCCTGAACACTTTGAGTACTTAACTCTTAAAGGTCAGCCTTTGAATTCCTGTGTATTCAATCATGTTAGTACTAAATTAAGTTTGCCACTTCTTTTCCCCTAGAAAGTCTTATCTTTTTAAAACACCATAGGCAAAAAAGTGCAGTGCCATGGCTCTACATAGTGAATTCGGCTTTTGTAAAGTGGGTGGGGGAGTGATTTTGTTTTAGGTTTTTGTTTTTTTAAAAAAATTAAGGTTTACCAAAAGTTGCAAATTTCTTCATCACGTGGAAGAAAGAGAAATTGACAGATTTGTCCATCTCTTCTCACTATATGTATAGAGAGACAGCCTTACTTCTATGCATTCATTCACTGATCTAGGCAGTTACATTTGAAGTGACGTGAAGGTGTATGAAAGTACTATTTGTGATTCCCACCCTCTCATTCTAATGGCCCATTCAGACCTACACAGTGCCAGTAGGTATGGCAGCTACGAAGTTATAAGCTGACAACTCTGAATCAACCCTATGAAAATTATATAAGTTAAGATATGAGAACCAGGAGGGGGATAATAGTAATATGATTTCCTAGTAGTTGCTTATTGGAAAGAGATAGTTGGGGGAATAAAGTACCAAGTGGCTCATGTTTCCATCACAAATTTCAACCTGCTTAATTCAGTTGCTATCACCAATTTTAGACAAGGAATCTTTAGTGATTCTGCTATAAAATGTATTGATCCGCAATCCTTGCAATGACACATCTATCTATCTATCTATCTATCTAATTCTCTTGGGTATGTTGCCATTCCCAGTGTGCTGATTGGTGCTTAGGAAACATACCCAACCAATAGTAGTGCTCCGTTGGCTGGCCAATCAGCAGCTTGAGGGTGTTTTTCAGCAGCCAATGGAGCACTATGATTGATTGGGTATGTTTTCTAAGTGGCCAATCAGCTCACTGGGAAAGGCAACATACCCAAGAGAATTATATATATAGATAATTATGTGTCTCTCTGGTCATTTTAGAGACAGAAAAAAATAGCAGATTTTCAGACCCTTTGGAAGAAACATTAAGACAGATGTATGCTGCTCTTGCCACAAAGTTTTAACATTCATCACATTTCTGAGGTTGTAAAAAACAAATATCCACATAATACAAACTGGTAATTTCAGAGAGTTTGTGCTCCTGTGATGAACAGAAAAGCTTCCACGGAGAGCTTTTTCAAACTTAGAACATTGTCTTAGGTGTGCATTCAGAGAAAAGTAAACATGGGGCTTTTGTATACTGCATGGGTCCTTTGTAGGAGTTCTGGAACCTGCTTGAATTTTTAACTCTGAATGGGCTCATGTGGATGAAAACCAGTCTGACGTCTCTTCTAATTGACAGAAAAATCCCAAAGTGTATTTTAGAAGGTATTATTTATTCACTAGTATCCTTAGAATAAGAGAAGAATAATTCGGTAGCACATAGAGCTAGCAACCATTGTATCGGTGTGTGAGATCAGTGGCACATCTACTCCATTTCATTCCTTCTATTCTGCACAAAGTTTATATATTCAACAAAAGTACCAGTGATCATTATTCTCCACATCAGAAAGTTTCTAAAGGTCATTTGAGTGAAAGTATCTCACCCCCTGCTCCCAGAATTAAAGCACAGGATTAAAAGGATTACAAGGGACTCCCAACTTTATTTATAACAAGGCACTACAATAAGCAGAAAAATCCTCACACTCCTAACAGAAGTGTAGGCACCCTGAAACTTGTGTACACAATTGGAAGATACTTCTTCTATTTTCAAGGTAGGAACTAGCATCCTGGTTTATGCCTGGATCAGTCAAGTTGTTGATTCATGCATAACATAGCCTGATCAACTTGAAGTGAAAGGAATGGGAGATTGCCACTCAGTTCTACTGTTCAAGCTTAGCTCCCTTTCCACAATTTCCTTTTGCTGGCTGGAAGGAAGTAGCAATTGTTTTGCCATCCTGAAGCATCAGGTTTCTTGCCAGGGTATCTTTTATTTTATCATGTACTTCCTTGTATCTGAAATGAGGAAAAAGCATTCACCACTTAACCAAATCAGAATACGCAATCACTTGGTTGGCCTATGAAGGATGGGAATAGGCTGAAAAAAGTAACCCCAACAAACAACCCAGGGAAACACACAACAAATTCCTACTTAACTTTGCTGTGGGTGACCAGCTAATATCACATCATAATCAATGGAGGGACTGCTGTATGTACAGAAAAGAGAAGAGAATGTGTGTGGACATAGGAAGGCTAGTGAATTCCCCAACTTGTTCAGGTCACCTACGGTACATCATGCTGTCAGAGCTATCACTCTATGTGTCCATGTCCCAATCTCAGAGCAGTGTGGACAAAATTAATTATAATGAAGTATAACTTGATGTTCCCTTAATCCAAGATAAACCCAGTAGTCCACCATTCATATCTGTGTTTCTGGACTGAGTTTCAGTTTGGTAGGCCATATCTAGCACATCACCACAATCAGATACCTGTTCAGAGACTTCATCATTTCACTGAGATTTGGGGAATGGAGAGTTATAACTGGATGCCATCAGCATGTCAATGATACTTAGCTACCAAGCCATTCCCAGCAACTTCCTATTAAAGGACATAGTGGGGAAGAAAAACCTGATGGTACTACCTGATGTAAACTCCTATGCGGTTTTTCCCCACACCACCCTTATGAATCTTTCATGACATGAATAAATGGCACCATCATACTCTTTTTGTACCAGTTCTCCCTTGCCAGGGTATTCAGGAGGCTGGAAGTACAGAAGTCATCTGAGAAGCTGTGTGAAAATGGAAGTATAATCTGTGTCTTAGTCTTGACTAAATCCAATACCAAGTGCTTGACTACTCAGGCCACCTTTCTCCATTCCTCATTCAATGGGGCTCTTGAATGTTATTCTAAGCTTTTGCTCAATGTTCCCCATTCAAGAACATACACTAGACTATTATTACTTTAGGCAATGGGATAGCTGCTCATTTTCAGCATTCAGAAACACCAACAAATCATCATTTCCCTTTCAAAAATACAGAGAAGGCTATTGTGTATTGCCTCTATTTGAAAGCCAAACCTAAGCAACACAATACAGAACTGAAACTTTGTTGCATTTGTGTGAATAAGCCATTATGCATGCTAACAGCTTGCTCACCACCATCATTTTTTAACTTGTCATGAATCCATCCCCATTAATATTTATAGTCTTGTTGTACTTGGGGATACATATTCATTTCTATGAATGCACAGTTGCCATGCAAGTAGGAAATCACTGATACCCACCAGCATCCTCCCCCCCCCCGTCACACACTGCCTTTCACACAGGTTTTCACTGGGCAGCTTTTCTGTGAAATGCTTACAATTCCACAAGATGGCACCATGAGAAATAGCATATGTTCACCACTATTATCTTCTATATAATTCTGCACTAACTTGTCAGATTGAGAGAGCATGCTGTGCCCTGCATAGTTAAAGACATCATGATACTAGTCCATTGTGAACATCACTTACCCTTAGTACAGCAATGTGTAGGTTCCTTGGACCAAGTACCACACAAGTCTATACATTCTTACTCTAAAGGTGTGTTGCTGTGAAATCATCCTACATGTAAGAGAGTCAGTCTACTCAGAGTAGTGTAATGGGTAGAGTGTTGGAGTGGGACTTGGGAGATGTAGGTTCTAATTACTATTGTGTCATGAAACTCACTGACAGCCCTTCGTTTCTTGGCCTGACCTACATCACAAGGCTTTTGTTGTGAGAATAACATGGGACAAAGGAAAGGCATCTCCTTTAATTAAAGGAAAGGAAGGAAAGAAAGGTAATTAATATAGAATAAATAAATGCAAGACTTGGAAAACTTATGTAAGTGATCAGCTGTACCAATAGCCACAGTAGCAGTACGAAATCGTACTTGATGCTGTGTTTGTATTTCAGGGAGAATTGGCAAAGAGGGGATTGCCAAATACCTAGAAGGTCATGGCTTGTGGTCTGGGATGAGCTTGATGGGTAACCAGTTGTGTAAGCTTGAGCTACACACTGTTATTTATTTATTGTTTTATTTTGCTTTATTTATTTATAACCCACCTTTCTCTCATTATAGGGTTCCCAGCATGGTCACAACTGAGTTGGAGGAACCCCTTTTGATGAAGTGCAGGTTGGAGGCCTTTAATGTGGCCTCAGTGCCTGCACTGTCGCTTAGAAAGCAGAGGGTGTGACTACAGGGTATTTAAACTGGCCACCCTCTGCCTCATCCTTTTTGACATTTGATCCACACTGTGGATGTGGTCTTGACAATAGGCTTAGAGTGGTGTCTTAAATAGGTGGTCACTTGGCAGACAGATGGGGAGATTTTGTAGTTCAGTGTGCACCTTTGGCACCTCCCCCTTTTGGAGGTGAAGGGAGGGATCTGAAACTTCCCCTTTAGTTCCTGTGAACCAAGGAGTAGGGAAAGTGACCTCCTTTGGGTCTGGCCCAAGAGATAAACCCTCTCTTTAAGTCCTGTGACTTCATGGAGGGACATTTGGGTTGGCCTTCCAGATGCAGACTGACTGGGGAGCAATCCAACTTATCTGTTATCCTTGGGGCTCAGGTGTTTTGCCCAAGTTGGGGAGGGGTTTTTGGAGCTGACCTCCTGCCCCAACAATTCCCACACTAGGTTGCTCCCCCATTGCAGATCTCTCAGAAAGGGATTAAATAGGTTATAGCTAAATAAAAGTGTCCCTTTACAATCCAGCTTATATGTGTGGTCTCTTTATTGTGTGTGGTCTCCTTATTCCTGTTTCTATCATCAAATGAGACTTGAGGTAGCTAACAACACATTTAAAACAATACATATTAAAACTATGCAAACCCTTTAATAAAAGCATAAATATAAAAGTTATTTTAAAAACAGTTAATTTTAAAGTTGAAAACATTAAACATTAATAACATTAGAAATAATTAGAAGTCTACAAGAAAACCTTAAAAACAGCACTGCACAGCATTAAACACCCACTTCAGTCTCTTTCTAAAAGACCAATGACATAAAATGTTCTAATTTGCTGACAGAAGGAGAGTGACAATGAGGACATCCTTGCTTCCTAGAGAGGGAGTTCTAATGTCTGGGAGCAGCCACCAAGAAGGCCCTCTCCCCTTGTTCCCAGCAAACAAGCCTAAGTAGGGAATGGAAAAGAGAGAAGTGTCTATCCACAAAAGCTCAGATCTCTGATGGGCTCATTGAGGCAGATATGGTCCTTCAAATACCCTAGACCCAAACCATTGTTGCACAAGTTGTTATCATATGTGGAAATCCATGCATGTAAAAGATCTTACTGTGGGAAACTGAAATTAGTTCAAATTAATTGGCAAGCAAAAGGTCACGTAACTTTGCAGGATCTTTCACCCTGTGTATACCAGTACTAACTGGGATAAAATGATCCGGACAAACCAAATAACCTTGAAATCTTTATTGGAAATGAACTGAAACTGCATTCACACCACACACATCCATCCATCACACTCACAAGAACTATCAAGGAAAAGCAAGAGAAATCTGAAAGGTGGGTTAGATTAGGGCAAATTCAGGGAAATACTTTACTGCTCCAAAGTGAGGAATTCCTCACGGGAAGTACAGCAGAAGGAAATTACTCTTGAGTAGCTTGCAATTACAGATGGTAGCCAGTTAAAGCACAGGGAAAGGGGAAAATTAGAAGTGAGAGAAAGAAATCCTTTGTCCAGTACAGACATAGGTTAAGCACAGAGAGAGAGAGGAAAGCCCTTGTCAGACGGGGAGGGATAGATTTGGAAGGGGGAGAAGGAAAGGGGGAGGGAAATGGGGAGACAGGCTGATGTGGAGACAGAAAGGAATTGGGGCCCAAGCACACTCAGGGGAGAGTTTGGGGTATAATGATATGCAAAATCTCCTTTGAAGATACAATTTAAAAAGGGAAACAATTGTCCATTGGAAGATTCCCAACATTGCAGCAAAGGGAACTCTGGATGAGCAAGCATGATATGAAAAGGGAAGTTTTCAGACTGATGTATGACAGACATCGGTCTCTTTGGGATGCAGATAGGGTGAGCTGGAAACTAGACCTCACATAACAATGAGATTTCCCGCTTACTTTTGAAATGGTCAGAATGATGCATCCTCCTGGTGCCTTCTCAGGAAAGCATGGCATTATTATGGCAAACTTCAAAGAAACTCCAGTTCAGCTTCACAAAGGTGTGAAACACTCTGCAGAACCTGAGATGCCCTCTCCTTGGGCTGTATGCGAGGGCAAGTATGTGCTCTAGCCTTGACCTGTATTTTCTGTAAGCCTTCTGGAGGGCTTGGCATTAATATATTTTAATCAAAATGTGCATCAAAAATGGATGGAACAGTCGCTTTCATTACATCATAAAGGTATGGAGTCAAAGTCTTGGAGATGCTGCTCTTCTGTTTCCTAGACTATCCCACATTTAGGAATGACCACTGTAATTCTGGTTCGTGCCAACTTAATTACCACTGTAATTCTGGTTCGTGCCAACTTTACAAGCTTTTATTTCTGAGCCCATTCCATCCTCCCTCCAAACAACTATAGGAAGATAATAAATTGATTTGAAATGTGGTGCTATACTGTGGAGAGTACTGTGGATACCCTGGACTACCAAAAAGACAAATCAGCAGGTCATATAACAAATCAAGCCTGAAACTCTCCATAGAAGCCAAGATGATTCAACTTCGGCATTACTCACTAGAAAAGACAATGATACTTGACAAACTGGAAGGCAGCAGGAAAAGAGGAAGATCCCATTACAAATGGATAGTCTCAAGCAAGGAGGCCACATCCTGAGTCCGCAAGGGCTGTTGCTGATAGGGTGACTTGGAGGTCTCTTATTCATAGGCTCACCATAAGTCAAAGTCAACAAGAGATAGCAACAAAAAGAGTAAGCGTGGAGAGAAAAAAAGATGAATCCAATTAAGCATGGGTCAAAGTCCATTTTAGAGCTAATTCTGCAGCAATGAGGGAAGTGAACAAACCATTTTTACTGTCGCTATTACATCAGTTCAATCTCATCCAGCAAAGGAGTTCCAGGTAGTTAAAGGGCTATTACATCCTAGACCTCAGGCTGCTAGGGAGGAATCCTCAATGAAGAGCTATAATGAATTTACTAAATCTCTCTGGCTTCTCTTTGCAAATGAAGATTCAGGAAGGACTCATCCCGCGCTTTCTGCAAGCGCGTTGATGACTAAAAAGGCCAATCCGAGATAGACAAGTCCGGATGCAGAAAGCACAGCAGAAGGTTTCCTTGGGTGATGTTTCCGGGTTGTGATGTTTTCTGCGTTGTTTCTCTTCAAGACTTTTTCGGCGTGAGTTCTCAAATAAGGCTGCAGCATTGTGGATAGTGTGTCTCCATGCCTCCCAGTGTGAGGCCAGGGCGGAGCATTGTTGGTGATCAATTTGGCCAAGCCTGAGATGTTGTTTCAGGGAGTCCTTGTATCACTTTTTTGGAGCACTCCTCTTACGCTGACCCGTGGTGAGTTCACTGTAGAATACTATTTTGGGGAGGCGATGGTCCTCCACCCTAGAAGCATGCCCTGCCCAGCGCAGTTGTGTTCTCAATATCATGGCCTCAATGCTGGTTATCCCTGCTTGCTCAAGGACAGCAACATTCGTCACATAGTCAGTCCAGTGTATATTTAGGATTGTGCATAAACAGCGCTGATGAAAGCACTCGAGGAGTCGTAAGTGGTGGCGATAGGTGACCCATGTTTCAGACCCATAAAGGAGAACAGACAGTACAATGGCTCTATACACAATGATTTTTGTATTTCATCTCAGGTGTTTATTATCCAGACTCTTTTGTGAAGTCTTTCAAATGCACTATGTGCCTTTGCTAATCTGTGATCAATCTCTTTGTCAATCTTGGCATCTGAGGAGATGATGCTTCCCAGGTAGGTGAACTGCTGAACAGACTTGAGCACAGAGTTGCCGATGGCAATGTGAGGATGGTGGTGTTCATCCTGTGGTGCAGGCTGATAAAGAACTTCCATTTTCTTCAGGTTGACTTCCAGCCCAAACAGCTATGCAGCTGTTGCGAAGCAGGATGTTAGGTGCTGCAGAGCTGCTTCTGTGTGGGCAACAAGGGCAGCAGCAGCAGCGAAGAGCAGCTCACAGACTAGATAGTTTAGAGTCTTAGTGCGAGCCCTCAGACGGCTTAAGTTAAACAAGCTACCATCAGTACAGTAACGTATATAGATGCCGTCCTCTTCTTTGAGCTCTGCCGTAGCCCTTTGGAGCATCATGCTGAAGAAGATTGTAAATAAAGTTGGCACAAGAACACAACCTTGCTTGACTCCATTTGTTATTAGAAAGGGCTCTGAAAGAGCATCGCCATATCTTACTTGACTGCACTGCCCCTCGTGTAGCAAGATAATCATTTTAAGGAATTTAGGGGGACATCCTAGTCTTTCCAGGATCTGCCACAGACCTTACCTACTCACGGTGTTGAAGGCTTTGGTGAAGTCAACAAATGTTACATAAAGACCCTTGTTCTGCTCTCTACATTTTTCTTGCAGTTATCTAAGGGCAAATACCATATCTGTAGTACTCCTATTGGCTCTGAAGCCACATTGGCTTTCAGGAAGAAGTTCTTCTGCAATAGCAGGAACTAATCTGTTCAGGAGTATCCTTGCAAGGATTTTTCCAGCACTAGAGAGCAGTGTTATGCCACGATAGTTTGAGCAATCGGATTTTGCTCCTTTTTTCTTGTACAGGGTGATGATGACTGCATCTCGGAGATCTGATGGCAGTTCCCCCTTTTCCCAGCAATTCACCAGGAGTTCGTGGAATTTATCATGGAGTACATGACCTCTGTGTTTCAAAACTTCAGGTGGGATTCCATCAATCCCAGCTGCCTTGCCATTTTTCAACTGCTGTATGGCCTTAAGGGTCTCTTCCAAAGTGGGATCTATGTCCAATTCATTTTTCATCGGTTTTTGTATCATATGTTGGATAGCTGAGCCTTGGACTACTAGGTTGGCATTAAAGAGACTTTAAAAGTGTTCAGCCCATCGATTCCGGATGGAGGCTTTATCAGTAATTAATGTTTGACCATTTGTACTGTATAAGGAGCTTTGGACCTGTTAAATAGGTCCAAACACTGCCTTAAGAGATTCATAAAATCCTCTAGAAACCCCCAGATCTTCACAGTGTTGTGTCTTTTCTGCTATATTGATCCACCACTTGTTCTACATGTCTCGAAGTTTTTGTTGAAGTTTACTACATGTGAGATGGAAAGCTGCATTTCTTACATGGCAAGTTGGCTGGGCAAGGTATGCCTGGTGAGCAGTTCTCTTCTTTGCCAACAGCTCCTGGATCTCTTGGTTGTTTTCATCAAACCAGTCTTGATTTTTCTTGTGGGACAACCCGAGGGATTCTTCCGCGGACTGGAGGATACTGTTTTTGATATGTTTCCAAAGTACTGTAGGAGAAGGATCTATAGGATGGTGTTCAAGTTTTGTTTGCAGGTTTGCCTGGAAGTTGTCTCTCATGGTAGCTTGTTGAAGATTGTTGACTTGGAGTCTCCTCTTTAAGATGCCACACCTCTTAGGTTTGAACTTAAGATGAAGATTTAGTTTACATCTGACGAGGTGATGATCTGTCTGGCATTCTGCACTGGGCATGAGTATGGCGGACATCGCAAATGTTTCTCTGGTGGACTAGAACATAGTCAATGAGGTGCCATAGTTTGGATCGGGGATGCATCCAGGTTGTCTTCAAGCTGTCTTTCTGCTGAAAGATTGTGTTTGTAATAGTCAGCTGTTGTTCTGCACAGAACTCTAGCAGGAGGCGTCCGTTATCATTGCAGTTTCCAACACCATGCTTGCCTAAGACACCTTTCCAGGCTTCAGAGTTCTTTCCTACTCTGGCATTGAAGTCACCAAGGATAATAATTTTATCTTCTACACGGACTTTTTGTATGAGGTGGTGTAGGTCTGTGTAGAATTTTTCTTTCTCTACAGGGTCGACTTGCATAGTTGGGGCATATATACTAAAGAAAACAGCATGAGGGAGGCGTAAGGAAATAATGAGATCAGAGTGTCCTGTTGGCAAGGTTTCAAGTTTGCAGGCAATGGAGTTTTTAATCATGAATCCTACTCCTGAAAGATGTTTTTCAGTTTTGGGTTTGCCAGAGCAGTAAAGTGCGTAGCTGGCGCCATGTTCTTTAAGTCTGCCTTCCTCATGGAGACGATGTTCACTAAGAGCAGTGATGTCAATATTAAGTCGTGATAGTTCATGGGCTATTAGACCAGAATGATGCTCAGGCCGTCCACTATCTTCAGAGTCTCGCATGGTTCTGATGTTCCAGCATGCAAGCATCAGTTTATTTATACCTTTGGAGGCCGGTGTGTGCCTTTGTTTCTTTGCCTTGGTTTGACTGCATCAGAAGATTCCTGTTGGCCACGGCTAGCCAACCATGTAGTTGGGGATGAGCTTTTGTTAGGCCACCTTTTCTAGGCCCCTCTCCATATGGAGCAAGCAGTGCTCTCCTTAAAAAAGGCTGCTTGGTCATTCAGGATGTTGCCGAACAAGACTGTCATCTCCCAGGTCAGCCTCGAGTGACCAAAGTCCTGAACTGTCTGCATGCAGGGTTGGGTCTGCGACTTTCAGTGCATCTTTGCACCTGCCATTTTGTCCCTTGCCTGTTGCTACAGGGCGCTTTTTTGGGGGGGGAATTGGATTTGTCCTTCGAGACTGTGCAATGGGTTTTTCTGGTGGAGCGCAGCGTGCACAGAACTTGCCTCACCCTTTAAACCAAAGGTTTGTCTTCTGGCCTTGCAAGCATGGACGGTAGCAGTGAGGTCCTCTGGCCATAGGTTTGATTAGAGTTTCCTTCTCTTAGATAGTTGACCTTACAGGGTAGGACGAGCACCATCTGCCTGGGTTTGGGATTAGAGTTTTCCTTCTCCTATGATGGTTGCCACAAGGCTAGAGAGCCCATCCTGCCCTTTGATGCTCTTTGTCAGACCCTTCGGTTTTGACCTGTCTGGCATGGGAGACCCTACCAGTGGCTATTGTGCCACCACCAGCATAGCTCAAAACATCATTAGGGTACACAAGCCTCTCTCCCATGACAAGGGGGCATCAATGGAGAGGATTTACTAAATACTTTGCAAAGAAAATCACTCACATCTGTTCTGACTTGGACTCTACATTGAAGGTAGTATGGGGAGATAACCAAGGAAGATACTTGTTTGGTTTTTTTATGGATGAGTTTCAGTTTGCTCAACAAAATGATGTGGATAAGTTGCTTGGAGAGGTGAGGCCAACCACTTGTCTATTAGACTCATGCCCATCCTGGCTAATTAAAGCTGCCAGAGGAGAACTAGCCAACTGAATGGTGGAGATTATAAAGGCTTCTTTGAAAGAGGACTATGTTACAACCTCTCTAAAAGAAGCAACTGTAAGACTTTTGTTGACAAATCCTTCATCAGACCCCACCTCCCTAGATAACTATTGGGCAGTCTCTAATCTTCCTTTTTAAGTAAGGTCTTAGAGTGAGTGGTCACAACAAAACTCCAGGCTTTCTTGGATGAAATTGATTATCTGGATCCATTTCAATCTGGCTTCAGGCCTGGTTATGGGACAAAAACAGTCTTGGTCATCTTGGCGAATGACCTCTACCAGAAATTGGACAATGAGACTGTGTCCATTCTGGTCTTTCTGGGTCATTCAGCAGCATTTGGATTGTTTGGCTAATATGGAACTTGGGAGCATTGACTTATAGTGGTTCCAGTCTTTCATGGTTGGACACTCCTAGAGTTTATTGCTGGGGAATTGTTCAGCCTTTTGGTCAATGCTGCCCCTATGCTTCTTAATATCTACATGAAACTGCTGGGAGTGGTCATCTGGAGTTTGGGGGTTAGTTGTCATCAGTACGCTGATGACATCCAACTCTATCTCCCTTTTACAACTTGATGACAAGGACGCTATGGAAGTCCCGAATCATTATCTAGATGCACTGAATAACTGGTGAATAAACCAAGGGTCAGTCCAGACAAGACAATAGTGCTGTTGATTAATAGGAAGACTAATTAGGGGTTGGGGTCACAGTCTGATCTGAGATTGCACCCCTTCTGAAAGATCAAGTTCATAGCTTGGGGATGCTCTTGGACCCAGCACTGCTTCTGGAATGCAAGTGTTTGAATGGGAGTGGGTGGCAAGAGGTCTTTCCTTCCTTGAAACATGGAGGGAGAAGTTGGAAAGAAGAGGAGAGTTCCCAGTACAGGTAGCTGTTACTCTTCTGGAGAATGATAGCCACACAGAATGGCAAGAAATGTCATTGGACACAAGCGTTTCAATTAAATTACAGTTTTCTCACTTTCAAAGACTTCTTGACAACAAAGACAGACCATAGCTCAATCATTCATTGATTTTTAAAGTAGAAGACTTTACCAACTTCTATATGATGCCATGTTGAATGATAACTGGGATGTGATAAGCCAAGTGTAGACTGGCCAGGCTTATTGGGAATTGCAATTTTTTTAAAAGTTTTTTTCCCAAGTTCTACATTGTTTACCCTGGACATGGAATTTCTGATTTTAAATCCCTATCACCTACTTGGGTTTGTAAAATAGAAACACCAGATACTGTCAGGCAAATAGCTGGGAAGGCAAATACATTTTAAATTTGATTTGTTTATTAAAATGCTATAAATGATGATTAGCAATAATCATTCATAACATATTTATGAGTTTGGATAGTGGGGACATACATGAGTGCAGCACATAAAATGAAGCCATGAACAAAGTAATGTCAGAGTGAGATACAGGTTTTTTAAATACACACACACACACACACACACACACAAAATTAGATTTCTAAGATGTCAGGGAATACTAAGAAGCTTTTATTTAGTCTTCCACTGTAGCAAAAAAAAATAAAATATGAAATATTGTTTTAGTACTCCATGGTCACATCATTTGGCTCCTGGGTATCATATTTAGCTTGTCTGGGGAATTTATCATGTGAATTCAAAATGAGGACTTAGCTCCATTCATTTCTACAAAGGTTTCCAGATTGTCAAAAATTAAAACAAAGACAGCAGGGCTACCGGGGTCAGCCAATGAGCCTTTTGTGGCCTGCCCAAAGCCCTGTTCCTGGTCAGTGGCCCCATGGCCATGTGGTGGGTGGCATGGGGACCGCCATAATGGCCTTCCCTCTCCCAGCCTGCCCTGTGGGCCGGGCGGACCATTAGAGACTGCAGTTGGCTCCTTGGAGCCAAAGATGTGAGAGCTGCTGCTGGGAGCTGGAGCCAAGGGAAGTGATGGAGGAGGCCTTCAGCAGCTGAAGGGGCCTTTGGCAATGGTGACCTGTGATGGAGTCCTGCGGCGGCACTCACTGGTGTAGGCTTGTGGTGACAGGGGATGATCCTGAGAGGCAGCGGCAGCAGCGGTGGAGTCTGGCGGTGGCAGTAGTTGCATGTGGAGGCTGCAGCTGGTCTCGAGTGGGTGCAATCAGTGGCTGAGGCCTGCGGAGGCAGCGGATGGGGTACAAGGCAGCTTAGGGGGAGGCTGGCGGTTGGGTCTTGGGCTGCAGGTCAGTGGCCAGCATTCAATAAAGTTTGGGAGGTGGTCTTCAGAGGTCTTTGGGGCTCTGGGGCCATCAGGGCAGGGCTAACATGATTAGATCAGAGGGGCCAGGATCCCTTCAGCTACCAGCCTTGGGCTACCAGGGAACACACTTGGGCCACCAGGGATCCCATTAGGGCCCTCAGTGAGGTCATTGGGGCCAACAGGGAACCATGTGGGCCCCCAGGGATGCCATGGGACTACCAGGGCCTACACTGGGCCACCAGGGCCACCGCTGGGCCAGCAGGGCCATCACTGGGGTCCATCAAGGAGGTTGCTGGGCCACCAGGGATGCCACTGGATCACCAGGGACACCACTGGGCCACCAGAGATGCCACTGGATGTGAGGGAAACCACAGGAACACTGGGGACACCACTGGACATGAGGGATAACACTAGGGCACCACTGGGCCACCAAGGGTCCACTGGACAGCACAGAGAGGTCAGCACAGGTGAGGGCTCAACACAGCTGCTGGATCTGCTCTCAACAGGTCCTTAGGTCAGCTATGCTGCCTAAGAAGGTGGCTGCTAAGGCTAGGCTGCAGATCGGGAGTCAGTCAAACAGGCCCATCATATCAATCATAGAAATGACCTCACACATAAGACCAATTTCTTCTGACTGTATGGGGCTGTTCGAGCAGCTGGAAGAGCCCAGGCCACAACTGTAGGTTTTCATGGCAGATACTTTGCTTTTAGACACCGCTCAGAGGTGCTCTTGATGGTTGTAGAGAAACTGGACAGGATGGGAAACCTGCGGTCAGTAGGTGAACATGTCACTATAGCAAGTGGAACCTCCACAGGGGTCAATGAGCCTGAGATGTCTGGGGGCAATGGAGTGCCCAATGGGCCAATAGAAGGGGTTGGCAGAGGGGACTGTCTCCGGCACTCCCCTTCGCACATCGACAGTCCATCCAGGGATTCAACACATTCCTACTCGGGTGGCCCTGATTCAAGATGGTACAAGGGAACAGAAAAGGGGAAGTGTCCGAGGAGGAAGCGACAGCACTGTTCACTATGAGTCCAATTCTGATTCGGATACAACAACAGGTGACTCATCCGAGGAAGAGGATTCTGGCAAGGTCAGGTATTGGTTGCTGGGGGCTAACAAACTGGGATTGTCCCATTGGGTGATCAGGTTGCACAAGAGGAAGGGCTGGGATTGGCCAAGGGGATAGGGGAGCCTCCAGGGGAGGAGCTTGTGGTTGCCAAGTCCAATGAGAACCCCCTGGGCATTCACTTGGACAAAAAGGTGCAATCCCAGATCCTCCAGGGGTACTATGTGGATGTCTTTTCCTTGGTGAAACCTGCTGAGGAGGAGGCGAGAATGCACAAGGTTGACAGGAAAGGAGATGACAAGGGTAAGGCAGACCCCGTCGAGCGCACATTCACCAACTGGCTCATGGGGTACACAGTTTTCAGGGGGGTGGGCACAGCTTTCCTGGACTGGGGCTGGCACCTCATCAAACACTTCTGCCAGGTGCTCAAGACAAGGGTGTTGGCAGGAGATGCAGCGGACATTGAGTATGATGAGGAATGTCAGAAGAAAGCTTCTTGCAATGACAACCACAGGTGGGATGTCATCAATGGCAGGATCTGGCTAGTAATAGCTGTGGCTAACACACAGGGAAGAGGAGAGGTGGCCAGGACACCCAGGAAGAAGGAGGGGAAGCACATAGAATCCTAGAATCATAGAATTGTAGAGTTGGAAGAGACCACGAGGGCCATCCAGTCCAACCCCCTGCCATGCAGGAATGGAATACACAATCATGGTCTGCTGGAAGTACAATGCTGGTAAGTGCACCAAGGATTGCTGCCGGTTTGAGCATTCCTGTGAGGCATGTTCTGGAATGCACCCAAAGGCGGCCTGCACCAGGCAGCCTTCGAGGTCACAGTCCTTTTGGACTGGCTGCCCTGCCTCAACCAGCGCCAGAAGGGAGACAGGGTCGGGAACCAATGCTGGGCAGGGGAGTGCCAAATAGGGTGACTGGGTAAGGGGCAAAGGGGGGAGGCATGGCGTACACACCCATCAAACTGCACATCAAACACCCAGCAAACTGCAGCCAGCATGGGGCCGCCATGATGGACTTCTCTCTCTCAGCCTGCACCGCAAGACGGGCAGAGGGCACAAAGGATGGGCCAGTCAGGGTGGGCATCCCCCACTCCGATTGGCTGACACAGCGGTAAGGGCAGGACTTCTGCCCCCAGTGTCAGAAACTGCAGTTGGCTTCTTGGAGCCAAAGACCAACTCTCCATCCTTTCTTTGTTAGTGTCTATGTTTTGTAGAGTCATAGTTTGCTTGTATCTCTTTCATGTTACAATGTATAAGGTGGATAGCATGGATACTGACCTGGGTTAAACAGAAGGGGGGGTCTCTTTCAAGTTCATGTTCAAGTTCACAGAAACCCCCTGCCCCCTTTTAGACTTGTTTCACAGGGGATGGGAGAGTGTCAAGTGGGTGGAGCATGGCCGGGACTCTTCACCTTCATGCATTGGTGTTGGTGGTGACCGGCAGCAGTCCATTGACCAACACAGGCTTGACCAATGAGGGGATCTGGACCCATGCAATTGGTGCAAACCATTTACAGCTATTATCAAATTTGTGGCCTTTTATTGCCAATATTCATCATATTACCTCATATAACCAATTTCCTTATGTTACTCATATGTACCCAAAATATTTTGTGAAGATATTTGGTTTTTATGTATTTCTTTTCATGGGAAGGGATGGGAGCATACGGGCTGGGTCTGCAAAACATCAACACTGATTTTATAGGGAATAGTTCTAAAATTATGGTTATAGAACCATCAATTACACACACACACACACACACACACATTAACGTGAGAATGATGTACTCGGAAGAAAAATATATAACATAGTCATGGGCAAATTTGCCTCAATCTGATTCTACCAATGCACAGCAGATATCAACTAGTATCATTTTAATCAGTTACTGGCAGGCTGAGATACCATGTGTGCTCCTAACCTGCTAGAATATTGAATCAAGTCACGTCCCAGACAGTCTATAGCCACTCTGTTACCTACCCTGATAGCCCCCATCTTGGAATATCTAATAATTGGCTGTATTTAATAATTTGCCTTTGTGTGGCCATCCATGTGTTTGCAGGTAAACCAGGAATGCCCAGATATCATGGCAGGATTCATTTATGACCAAGGGAGAGGCTTTTGGAAATTCCCAAAAAACCCAAATACTCAGATCAGAACTTAACACCTGGAGGTGAGTCACTCACTAATCCACTCAACAATAGCAGAGTCCTTAATTCTTGTAAATGGGTCCTTTATTCCCGCTCTCCTTCCAACCATAGACCTTTTCTGTAACTATTCAATTCCAAACACAGCACCCATTAGCTGATTGTTAACTCTTCCAGAGTACCCTTTGTTTAGTCATGGGAACCTCCAAGAAACATTGTATTCCACTCGAAGTCCTATCCCTTCGGGGGAATTACTCCATATTAATTTCATCCTAAAACACCACCCAAGTGTGCACAACTCCCCTGCTTTCCAACTTCATGACAGTTCATGTCCCCAGTGTATCATCTGGACCTCTTCGCTGTTGGAATACTTCACGATCTCAGTTCTGCAAGATTGGTACAATATCACCCACAATCCTCTTACTCTATTCCTCTATCCAAATACTTCCAACTACTTTTGATAGCCTTGTGTGAGTGTCTGAAGCTTGAGTGTTTGCATGACTGCTGTTGACATTAATTTCCTATAAAGATCATTTAATTGTACGTTTTGGCTAAGAATCTTCTCTGTTATTACTGGTATACATAGGTTAAAAGGTCCCACCATTGCCCAGTCTCTCGCATGCCAAGTTGAGTTACTTAAATTCCCCAGATTAATATTAGGACATTAGAGGGTCCCCACTGACTCCACACAATTTGGGTAACAGGTCCATTAATAAGCATTTAATATATTTTGTGATTCTGATCAATATACATATTTTATAACAGTGATAGACAGAAGGTAGATCAGGTGTTACTAGTAAGACTGGGTAATTTGCAGTAGATCAGCAAGGGCCTCCAAATCGCAATTGCTTAAAAGCAGCCATATTAATAAGAATTTATCAACATTTGTACCAGATCCCTAATCTATGGTAATTCAAATGTAGGTCTGTATTTGTGTCATCCAAGTGTGTGGTTCTTTAATGTGGCATAGGTAATTTGCTCTCTCCCATTGAGACAAGGATGAAGGCTGCTTCTCTGTCTCCCTTACATTGACAAGGACAGTTGGATGGTGCCCATGCACATTACCACAGCCAATGAGTGGCAGGGGAGTACAGATGCATTTCGGAGCATCCAGGTACAATTACACACATGCGTGTGTGTTTTTGCATGTGCATGTGCACACATGTAGACTCTTCCTTACTATACATACTTTGGTGCACTCAAATATCATTCATTTTTTTCTTTTCCATAATGAAATGACATAAAGAACCTAAATCTGAAAGAAATGAATAAGCCAGCCTCCTGTGAGATGAGTCAAAGACAAGAGCTTCACCCACAGCAGCAGGATGAGGCAGCCCTTCTGCTTAGATCTTAGCTGCCAGTATAAACAAGATGCATCAGCAGCAAGATTTATAAGGTGGTCATTTTATAGTACTGGCAGAACATCAATAGTTAAGCTAATGAGGCACACCCACTAAGCTTTCAGAGGCAGAAAGGGACTCTTCGGCTGTACTTGAAATGGAGCGGGTAGATTTTGCATTTGAGCCGTGGTAGCAGTTCAGATAAGCTGCTACTTCTTCTGACTAGCAGAACAAAATGTGTAAATCTTGGGGTGTTAATACAAACTTGATGTATGCCTGGTTGCTCACTATCCACTCAACTATGTATATTTGTAAATAATTCTGCTTTATACAATATCATTTTAATCTCCAGGGAAGGTTCATAGATCAATGGTATACAGCATAGGCATTGCATTGAGAACCGAATAGTACACTTCCTTGCCCATGCAGACAAAAAAAAAAAAAATATTCAGGTGATAGAAAAGACCACTTGACCAAGTCCCTGGAGATCTAGGCTAATCCTGGGCTACAGGGACACATAGTCTGAACTGATATAATTAGAATTATAAAAAATATGTCAGCCACATTACTGCTGAGTTTCTCAGTTTGCTACCAGTAAATTTTCCTCCCTACGTATTTCCATATTGGGGTTTTTCCCCATACAGAAACTGTATGAATTATTGTGCACATTTTCCCCAAAATGTACACATGTTTTATATTCCTTTTTATTTGGCAAGTACTTTCTTGTACACATTCTTCAAATGTATGAAATTTAGTTATGCATATTTTCAAAGGTGCATATATTTTAGATCTTCTTTCAGAGTTTTCAAATGTATAGATTTCTGAGGCTAGATGAATTCTTTTCCATTAACAGTCTCCAAAGGTGTGAAATGGACATTTCCATATGGAAGTGATGCCTGTTGCCGCTCTGAAATTTTCAACAATTGAGCTCCTGGATTTACCTGCTGCCCAACAGCTCCCGTTGGGGCCCGTCCAGTTCCCTGACTTCCATGCACCCCCTTCACAGTCTCCTTTAACCATTGCTGGCATCCCCTTCCTGGTGTCCTCCACAGGCCAGGAAGGGATGCAAAAATGGAGCACCAATTGGAGCAGGCCATCCCTGCCCTGATTGGCTGCTTTTGAAAGGAGGCAGGACACTGCTGCCTTTTACAGCAGCTTTATAGACATTCACTACAATTTATGGCCTTTTTGCAGCAGCCACTTTACAGTTGCTGCTTTACAGCAATGAGGCCGGGTATATAGCCCGGCCTTGGTGCTGATCAGGCCAGTGGCTCATTGGAAGACAAAGAAGAAGGATCACTGGGAGCCGGGCTGCTGAAGAGGCTGAAGATGGGAGGCCGAACTGGAGCAGAGGCTGAGCAGGCAGCCGCAGTCCTAACAGGGCCGATGGATGGCAGCAGCTAGAGTGGCTGGAGACAGAGCAGAGGGATGAGCAGCCAATGGAGTTCCAAGCGGAGACATGGTGACCAGCGGTGACACACATCGGTTGGCGACAGGCAGGGTCTCAGGCTTTGGGGTCAGTGACCAGAGCAAAATGAAGCTAGAGGGGCGCTGGTGACAGCAATGAGGGTGGAGGATGGAGTGAGGGATCATAGCTCCACCAGGCCAATGAAAGGGGGGTCCCGGCTGGCAAAAGTGGGTCCACCAGACCAATCAGAGGTATCTTCCCAGCCACAGGACTTCCGGTGGTGGAGGCGACGGGAAGAGGGGAGGCTCCGCGGAGCTCGTGAAACTCCCCTGCCTGGTTTGGGGAAGAAATCCCCCGAAATAAAAGAAAATCAGGAGGACAACTCATCCAAGGCAGAGACGAGTGGAGGAGACGTTGGGCAAGCCCGAATTCGACTCCGTCGAGAAGGGGGAAGTGGCGGAAACAACGAATTGCGGAGAGTTGAAGAGGGCGGCAACCATTCCCTCCCAAACGCGGGACCGCTGCATTCGGTACTCGGCAGCACAACCGTCACCACCACCTACTAAATAACAGCGTGGGACGATGAAGTAAACATCTTCTTCATTCAAGTAAGGAAAGTTCCCAAAATAACAGCTGTTTCTTTAGTCTAATAGTTAATCCGAGGGAATATACCTCGTAGACCCTGTAGTGTAATACGACCCTCTTAAAGGGGAAGGAAACGCTTACTAAGATTGTAATTAAGAAGACTAAACACTTCCAGAGGATTGGGACGCTGCTTCTTGCTTCCGATAAAGAACTGGTGAGATACAGCTAGTGAGATAATTAAACTTGGCAATTACTTAAATAAAAGAAATACATTAACCCTGAAAAGGAAAAAGGAGGAAGGAGAAGTGAGGATAACCTGAACTGGGAATGAAAATATAAAGAGAAGAGACACAGAAGAGACTTTGGGACTAAGACAGAGAGGAAGATAAGGAGGACTCCTTACATTGTAAATTGTTGGTAATCTGGAAACTACTCTCTGTATTCTTGGACTTTCATTTAAGGCAAGCTAATTTAACTTAGTTGCTGCATAAATGAGGTGTAAAATTAAATTTGTATAGCTACAATTTATATAACTTGTAAGACACCCTTCTCTAGTATATTCATATTCTTGTAAAATATCCCCTTCCAGTAGCCTTTACTAAAGCTTTACTGCCCTCCTTGGTTTTTCCCCTTCCTCTTGCCTTTGGTCCTTTTCTTTCCTTGCTATACTCCTATTCCTATTTTGTACTCCCCCCCTTATTTAAGAGGACAAATAGATATATTGTTTAAGATTTACATGTAAGATGTAATATGTAATCCTATTGGGAGCTTGATATGGTTAAGAGAGTTATAAGCAGGGGATACCATAACACTGTTTAAAGTTGTTTAAATTGTTTAAATCTGATGTTATATGGTACTATAGGAGGAGATTAATTCGTACCAATAGAATTAAGACTCCTAAAAACTTACAATTACCAGTAAAGAGGAGGAAGGGTGGAGAGATAGAGAAAGATAATATAAAGATTGAAACAGATAGGGTAAGATCAAGAAGAACAGGAAGAATAGGAAGTTGGGTAAGAAGAGGATAGTAGTAGATAGAAACAGTGGGGAAAACCAGAAAAGAGACAGATTATAGAGGCTGGATATGCCTATTACTAGGAAAAACCTTGCTCAAGCCCAAAACCAATCACAGTCGGCTAGAAGACCATCCTTAGAGATGGCTACTAAGATCACAGACACTAACCAACTGCTATTAAATGAATTCAAGAAATTAAGCAACGGAATAAAACTAGAAATGAAAGATATGAAAGAAGAAATTAAACAGGGCATACAGAAACAACTGGATAAATTTGGTGACAAACTAGAAGAAGCAACCAAAGATATCACAAAGATAAGTACAGAACTACAAACAGTACAAGATAAAACAAAAAATTTGGAAAATAAAACAAAGGAATTAGAATCAAAAATAGAATATGAAAGTACATTAAGGACATTGCAAGAAATAAAAGTCAGAGCAAAATGTATAAAACTGAGGGGCTTGGATGAACAGAAAAATGAAGACCTTACAAATAGATTGATTCCTGCCTTAGCAGAGTTTATAGGTTGGTCACCTGAACAACTGGATATGGAGGTGGACAAACTTTATCGAATTAACTCATGGATAGCAAAGAAAAAGAAGCTACCACGTGACATTGTAATTTACTTTATAAGAGAGCGAGTTAAAGATATCATTATACAAGAAAGCTATAAAAGAGAGTTGAAAATAGATGGACAAAATATTCAAATATTCAAAGATATCCCCCTCCAAATATTAAAAAAAGACAGGAATATAAATCCCTGACTCAAGTATTAAAGATGGAAAATATTCCTTATAAGTGGAATAGAATTGAAGGGGTCTCTTTCACATACAAGTATAGGAATTATACAATTAACACATCAATTAAGGCAAAGGAATTTCTGAAGAAATTTAAGAAAACAGTAAACAGAGGGAATAAAGAAAGTGAAAGTGAAGTAAATACTACTGAAACAAGATCAAAATGAGAGAGTCCCAAAGAACAAAGAAAGAGAAGGGAAATAGGTGATGGAAATCAAGAAGTAAGGGAGGATATCATAGGAACGAGCCAAAAATCAGAAACAATAGATCTAGAAACTAAAGGAAGGGATAGACAAATTTTTGATATAAGTGATGAGGAAGATAGACTGACACTAGAGGAAGAAAGGGAAACACTAAGAAAGGACCCAAACTCAGAAGAAAGCGAAAGAGAGGACCTAGGAGAAGAGGAGGAGTTAAGTGAGAGAGAAGAAAGCGAGGGAGAAGGAGAGATATAAATAAACTAAAAAAAAAGGAGAAGGAAAGGAGAGGGAGGGGAGAAGAGAAAGGGAAATAATGTCAAAGAGCAAGATATTAACATGGAATGTAAAGGGGATGAATAGCCCAGGAAAAAGGAGGAAGGTCTTCCATTATTTAGTGAAACAGAAAGCAGATATTATTACACTACAAGAAACGCACATAAAAGAACAAGACATAAGACTAATAAAAAACACAAAACTTGGAGAGTTGTACTCAACAAAATATGGGAAAAAAAAGAGAGGGGTGGCGATATATGTTGGAAAGCAATACGTCTCTAAAGAAGTGTTTTGTGATAAAAACGGACGATATCTAGGCGTAGAAGTTAAACTGTTTGATAAAACTATATTGTTTGTCGGCATCTATGCTCCACAAGAAAATAAAAATAGATTTTTTCAAGACTTGTTAAAGGTCATCTTGGAGACGGAATATACTAATTATATAATAGCTGGAGATTGGAATGCAGTGTGGGATGCGGAAATAGATAGATCCCATAGAGCAATAAAAAAAAGTGAAACAAGGTAATCTTCCCAAATCTGCAAAAGACCTAATAGAAAACTTGGTAATGGTAGATGCATGGAGGCAATTACATAAAGTCGATAGAGACTATACATTTTATTCTGACCGACATCATTGTTGGTCAAGAATAGACATGATTATGATCTCGAAAACATCATTAAAGGATGTTGAGAGTGTAGCCATATTACCGAAAATAATCTCGGATCACTCACCTCTGATTATGGAATTAGGAAAGAGAAAATTACCCTTCTATTGGAAATTGAATGATATATTGCTGAAAAAAGATAAAATCATTGAACATACTAAAAGGATTATAGAACAATACTTTATAGATAATATGGATAAAGAATCAACAATAGACATAGTGTGGGATGCGGGGAAAGCGGTGATCAGGGGGGAACTTTTAAAACAAGAAGTGAGTTACAAGAGAGAAAAGAACAAAAAACAAGATAAAATATGGATAGAAATAACAAATAAAGAAAAAGAGCTTAAATTAAACCCGAAAAATGAGACTCTAGTAAGAGAATTAAAAGTACTTAAGAAACAATTAGACATAGAAATGAAGACTGAACTGGGCCAGAAATTAAAATTTGCCCAACAAAAATATTTTGAACATGCAAATAAGCCAGGAAAATGGCTTGCATGGAAACTAAGAAAGGAAAGAGAGAAAAAATTAATAACAGAAATTAGAGCTAACGGGGAGAGACTAGTCAAACAAGAAGATATTATGAATACCTTTTATACTTACTTTCGTGGGGTTTATAGAGAACATTTAAATACGGAAGAAATATGTGGAAAGACCAGAAATTATTTAGAAAATGAAAACATACCTCAGATAACGGAGGCCCAAAGACAAACGTTAAATGAACCAATTGCTATAAATGAGATAAGAGAGGCAATAAAAAAACTGAAATCTGGGAAAGCTCCAGGGCCGGACGGTTTTTCAGTACTTTATTATAAAACATTCATTGATGAACTGATAAATCCCCTACATAAGCTATTTAACAGTATAAACCAATCGAAGTGTCCAGCAACGTGGAATAAAGCTAACATCGTCCTAATACCAAAAGAGGGGAAAGATACAATACAAGTATCGAATTATCGACCAATATCCTTGTTAAATATTGACTATAAGATCTTTACGAACATACTTGCAGAAAGACTAAAAAAAATATTAGTAACATGGATAGACGAGGACCAAAACGGTTTCCTCCCGAATAGAGATACAAAAAATAATTTAAGAACTTTACTAAATGTAATAGAATTTTATGAAAAACATAATGAGAAGAAATTAGCGATGATATTCATAGATGCTGAGAAAGCATTTGATAACATCAATTGGGAATTTATGACGATGATATTGGAAAAAATGAGAATTGGTAATAGATACTTGGATTGGATAAAAAAAAATTACTACAACCAAGAAGCACAAATAATAATCAACGGGGAGAAATCAAGTAGGTGTCCAATAAAGAGAGGTACACGTCAGGGGTGCCCCCTTTCTCCACTTCTGTTTATTATAGTATTGGAGGTGTTATGTAGGAAAATCAGGCTAGATCAGCAAATAAAAGGGGTTAAGATTCAAGATTTCCATTATAAATATAAAGCATTTGCTGACGACTTGGTTTTCTTTCTAGACAACCCAATAGATTGTATTGAAAAGCTAGTCAAAACTATAGAAGAATATGGGGAATTGGCGGGAATAAAAATAAATAGAGAAAAAACAGTCATAATAACAAAAAACATAAATAAAAAAGAAAAACAGCAATTGGAAAATAAAACCGGATTTAAAGTAGAAAACAAGACAAGATATTTGGGAATAAATATAACAAACAAAAATATAGATTTATATGAGAATAATTATATAAGAACTTGGAAGAAGATAAAAGAAGATCTCTCGAGGTGGAATAGTTTGGAGATATCATGGTTGGGCAGAATAGCCACGGTAAAAATGATGGTGCTACCAAAGTTGCTATATTTATTCCAAAATATCCCAATACTAAAAAATGAGAAATTTTTCGATATGGTGAATAGGGACTTGTGTAAATTTATATGGAGGAATAAGAGGCCCAGAATTAAGAGGAAGATACTGCAGGACTCTAAAGAAAGAGGAGGTCTAAGTCTTCCTGACTTCAGAAGTTACTATCATGCAAGCAGCATTTTATGGATTAAAGAATGGATGACACTGAAGAATACTAGACTTCTGCAGTTAGAAGGCTTTAACCTCCCTTTCGGATGGCATGCCTATGTCTGGTATAATAAAGCCAAGATACATAAAGAATTTTCACACCACTATGTTAGATACGCTTTATTAAGAATATGGTTGAAATATAAAACAAAATTTTACTCAAAGATACCAGTATGGCTGTCCACTCACGAGGCGTTTCACAAGAGAGAAAATCTATTTAGAGATAGATGGTTAACCTATAAAGACATACTGAAAAAAGTAGGAGGAATGTATATTATGAAGTCCCAAGAAGAGTTAAAAAAAGATAACATTTGTTGCCACTGGTTTCTCTATCGACAAATGTTTGAAAACTTTAAAAAAGATTTGAGATTAGAAGGCATTGAAGAGGAACAGACAGAATTGGATAAAATCATTTGGGAAAGTAAAGACAAGATGCTATCAAGAATATACAAACTGGTTTTGAAAGTAAATCTAGAACAAGAAATAATAAAACCATATATGATAACATGGGCCCTAAATATTAAGAGACCAATAACCCTAGAAGAATGGGAAAATTCCTGGATAAAAAATACTGGATTCACAAGAAGTGTTAGTTTAAAGGAAAATTATTATAAGTCCATCTTTAGATGGTACTTGACACCCGAAAAGATCGCAAAGATATATAAAAATTCAACGAATCTATGTTGGAAATGTAATAAAGAAGTGGGCACATATTACCATACATGGTGGGAATGTAGAGAAACTAAAAAATTTTGGGGGAAGATTCATAACACTATTTGTGATTGTTTAAAGATAGAGTTCTGCTGTAAACCGGAGATTTATTTATTGAATATTTTACATGGAATAAATGCTCATGACTTAAGGAAATATAGAAAAATTATATTGTACATGATATCTGCTGCGAGGATGATCTTTGCAAAACATTGGAAAAATCAAGGAACACCTCAAATTGAAGAATGGTCATTCCGACTCTATGAAATGTATGAAATGGACAGACTAACAATTATTTTAGATGAAAAAAAAAAAAAACCCAGAAAGACTGTGAAGACTGGAAGATGCTGATACCTCTGTGGAAAAAAACAGGGGGGGGAATTAGCAGCGATAGGCATTGAATAACCAATATCTAGAAAAAGTGTGAAGGAAGAGAAACAGAAACTTTCTTATAGACAAGGAAAAGGGAAAAGAAGAAGCATGGAATACGCATACTTGAATGTAAGAAGAAGAAGTATGGAAGTTTATGTTATGTATGTTATATATTAATGTTTCATATTGATATACACATATAAGTATGAGTGTGTTTGAAATATGAGTATATGTATAACTGTATGGCTATGTTACTGTTTAATAAAATTTGGATTAAAAAAAAAAAAGAGGTATCTTCCCAGCCACAGGAGAGTCCACTAGGAAACAGGGTAGCACTCTAGGCCACTGGGGGTGAGGGTCCACAAGGCCTCCTGGGAACCCCCTGGGCCACTGGGGAGTTGTCAAGGCACCAGGGATCCCGCTGGGCTGCCAGGAAGCCCACTAGGCCACCAGGAAGCCACTCAGCCACCAGGAAGCCACTAGGACATCAGGGAGCCACTGGGCCACCAGGGAATTTGAGGGAAAATGAAGGGTCCACATATTAAGGGGCTCCCATTGTCCACTAGCAGTTTTGGAGCAACCCCACCCTACCCAGCAGCAGTTCATGGGGAAGGCATGTGGTGGGGAACCACACATCCAGGGAGAAGGGCAAGCCAACCCAGCAGGGGCAGGCCAACTCAGCATCCAATAGCCAGTTGGGGGGCCTGATGCTTCCCAAGAAAGCAATGCCAGGGGGCAGACCTCTCACCAGGGGTCAAGCAGGCAGGGCCACCAGATCATATGCAGCCCTTGCCCCACAGAGTAGGAGGGCACCACTTGAGCACTGAGCGACACTGGGTGAGCTGGGCATCTGAGAGACATGCTGCAGTCCCTCATGGATGAAGACCCTAGTCTGGATGACATTTCAGAGGTGATCATGTTTGTAGCAGAAAAGCTGGACAAACTCCGAAGTAGGGGGTGCACAGGTTCCTGGCAGCCGACCACATGAAACAGCTCCATGGACGTCAGCAAGCCGGGCACCTCCAAGGGCAATGAGACATCTGGTAATCCTGGTGCAGGACCGGTGGGAAGGGAGCACAGATGGTATTCACCGTTGCGCAGTGATAGTGCATCCAATGTGATGGATCACTCTTCTTCAGCAGAAGGGGGTGAGAGAAAGCAAGGAAGTGCTGAAAAGAGGAGAACCAAGAGGAAGAAACACAGGTGCTGCTCATGGCATGAACACAGGACAGATTTGGATACTGATAAAACATCAGGTGAGTCATCAGAGGAGGAGGACGTAAGTAAATTTAAACATTGGGCAGTGGAGGCAAGGGAACTGTGTCTTCCAAAGTGGGTGATCAGGTTGTGCCCGTGGCAAGGGCAGGACGGCAAGAGAATTGCATGCACAGGGGAACAGGGGGAGGGGGAGTCGCCTTCTGAGGCTGCACTCATGGTGTTCAAAAACAAGGAAGACCCCTCAGGAATGCACCTAGATAAGAAGGTATGAGACAAGATACTAAAGGGGTACTATGTGGATGTCTTCTCCCTTGTCAACCCAACAGATGAGGATGGGAGGGTTTTCAAGAGTGACAGGAAAAGCTCTAACAAGGGAAAAGGGGACCCAGTTGAACACACCTTCACCAATTGGTTATCAGGGTATGGAATGTTCATGGGGTGGTGGTGGACATGGTTTACCCAGAAGAAGACTAGCACCCCATCAACCATTTTTTGAGTGAGCTCAAGGCCAGAGCCTTGGCCAGTGAGGCAGAAGCCATTGAGTACAACAAGGAATTCCACAAGTGTGCATCATGCAATGACAGCCACAGGTGGGATCTCATCAGTGACAAGATCTGGCTTGTCATGGTGGGACCACACATCAAGGGCAAGGGGGAGGTGGCCAAGGCACCTCACAAGAAGGAAGCGAGATGCATGGTGTGCTGGGAGTATAACTTAGGTAAGTGTTTCAGGTCCTGGTGCAAGTTTGAACATAGTTGCAAGTCCTGCTTTGGCATGCATCCAAGAATCAATTGCACCTGGTCATCATCGGGACAGCAGTCCTTTCAGAATGGCCACCCTGCTTCTGCTGGCCCAAAGAAGGAAGCAGGGTCAGGAGCCAATGCCAGTCAAGGTAGTGCCAAGCAGAACTGAGCAACTGGGGGTTAGAATGCATGGCGTTCACACCTGTCAAGCCTCAAACACTGTTCCCTCACCCCAATCTCTACCCCAACAAAAAGCCAGCTGTCTATTTAGCGGATGAGTTTACACATGGTTTTCAAATCCCATTTGTGGAACCCAGGATGGCATCAGACTCAGGCAACTTGAAGTATGCTTTGGAGTTGCCTGCCATGCTGGCATGGAAAATTAAGAAGGAATATGAAGCTGGGAGGGTCACAGGCCCCTTTGATAAATCACCCATGGATAATCTCAGAATTTTTACATTGGGTGTAGTACCTAAGAAGATCCCGGGCAAGTACAGGCTCATTCACCACCTGTCCTACCCCAAGGGGTCCTCAGTCAATGATTCTATCTGGGCAGAGCTATGCTCTCTTAAGTATGCCTCCTTGGATCATGCCATAAAACTTATCCAGACATGTGGCCAAGGGGCAGTCATGGCAAAATGTAACATTCAATCCACTTTCTGGTTGCTCTGAGTTCATCCGGAGGATCACGGCTTATTGGGTTTCAAATTTCAAGGCCTGTCATGCTATGACATGGCATTGTCTATGGGTTGTTCCATCAGTTGTGCTGTGTTCGAAATATTCAGCACATTCCTTGAATGGGCGTTACAAAACAGGGAAGGATCACCTTTTGTCACACACTACTTGGATGATTTTCTAATTATTGGGCCAGCTAAGGGGCCAGAGTTTGGATTTTTTCTTTCTACGTTTCAGGTTTTAGCGGAGGAAGGCAGACCCCGTTGGTGCTGGAAAAGACGGTCGGACCAGCCATGGCTTTGATGTACATGGGAATAATTTTGGATTCTGAAAAAGGGATATCTTGCCTGCCAGCTAAAAAGTTGACAGGCCTCAAGGAGTGGCTGAAGGGACTCATGTCACACAACAAGGCCACTCTCAAAGAAGTGCAGTCACTATTAGGTCATCTTAACTTTGCTTGCAGGGTGCTGGTGCTGGGAGGAGCCTTTTATGCCAGGTTGGCAGGCATCATGAAGTGTGTGCAGTCTCTTCATCACTGTATTCATTTGACCAGAGGGATAAAAGAGGATCTTGCTGGCTGAAATTCCTGGGGGCCTTCAATGGGATCACCTTGTGCCAAGGGCACAAGGTTTGGGGTGATGGCTGGCAAATTCATTTAAATGTGTTGGAGAGCCTTGGGTTTGGGGTCTTTTACAATGGCCATTGGTTCGTGCAACATTGGCCAGTGGAGTGGGGAAAGACTGACATTCTGCGTGATCTAACATTCCTTGAATTCTTCCCAATTTTAGTGGCAGTAGTTATCTGGAGGGAGGAATTCAGAGACAAAAAAAGTCTGCTTTTGGTGTGATAATCAGGCTGTGGTACGGATTATCAACAGGCAGTTTTCGAGGTCGGAGAGAGTCATAAGGCTGGTGCGGCAATTTATGCTGGTTTGCTTAACAGTGAACATCAGCTTCTCTGCATGTCATATTCCAGGCATGGATAACGAGATTGCAGATGCATTATCTCAGCTTCAGGACACACGGTTCTGTACTTTGGCCCCAGACACAGATCCAGAACTGGCCCCGTTCCCCACGGAGCTCTGGCTTCTTCAGAGAGAACAGTGATTTGGAGAGTCCTCAACTCATTCGCACCATCAACACAGGCAAGCTACAGGAGGGCAGTTGCCAGTTCTTTGCATTCAGGAGGAGGAATGGATGCAGGGGCTCCTGGCCAATGGTGGAAAGAGAGGTACTGCATTACTTTACAGCCTTAAAGAGCCAGGGATTGGCTCCACATTCCCTTTCGCTACAGCTGGCTGGCATTTCATTCTTCATCAAGGCAGCGGGATTCAGTGATCCTTGTGCAACCTTCCTCATCCAGAGGGTGGTGGAAGGTTGGTGCAGGATGAGCCAGCTGATGACAGATGCAAGACTTCCAATTTCCTACACCATGCTTGGCAAGTTTGTGGCCAAACTGCATGAGGTTTACTGGTCCAGGTATGAAGCTCTACTGTTTGGCACGGCCTTCATGACAGCCTTCTTCACTGCCCTGTGAATCAGTGAGCTGGTTTCTTTATCCAAGAGGGATGTAAGTGACAGAGTGTTGCAGCTGGGTGACGTGTCGCTCAGGGCAGATGCGCTGGGTATCTGAGTACGGCGTTCCAAGTGTGATCAGCTTGGAAAAGGGGTGACTGCAGTTGCAGAGCCTTGAGAATTCATCACCATGTCCAGTGGACATCATGCACAGGTTCCTGGAGAAGTGTCCCAAGGTGAGAGGCCACCTTTTCATCTATGAGTATTCGTCTCTGCTGATGCAGTACCAGTTCGTCAGCATGCTGAGAGCTGCGCTAAGGCACCTGGGATTGCCAGCTGAAGAGTTTGGGGGCTACTCCTTTCGGATCAGGGCAGCTACCACATCCACAAAAGGGGGCCTGCTTAGAGACTATCAAGCAGCTGGAAAGATGGCATTCCAGGGCCTTTGCAGGGTACATAGAGCATGCTTTAATAATCCTAATGCAGGCGGACTCAGGGACTGGAGTCTAGGTCTTTCTTGGTAGCAGCTGCTTGGGGTTGGTGGAAGGTGAACCCTGGTGGGACTGCCTTTTGTGGCAGTTGGAGTGGGTCCCGTTCCAGGGTCATTGGCAATGGGGATGAGTCTCCATCAAGTTGAAGGTCAAGTTCATGTTTAAGTTAAAGGTCACAGAGACACCCTGTGGGACAGGGGAAGGGAAGGGCTAGTCAGGCAGGCGGAGCTTGGTCAGGGCTCCTCCCCCCTTATTTCAGTGGTGGTGTTGTTGGTGGCAACCGACAGTGATATCATCGACCAGTATTCAGGTTGGTCGATGTCTGGCTCCAGACCCATGCGATTTAAGCCAACCATATGCGGCTGTTATCAATAAAGTTGTGGCCTTTATTGCCAATGAATATATACCTCAATGCATATATACTTCATCATGTACCAGTATATCTTATGTGAAATATACGTTGTGTCTGTCATTATTTGGGGGAGAGGGGAAGGGGAATGTCCGGCTTGGGTACACAACCACTGTTCATGGAAGTGAAGAGTGTGAAACAATATTGTTATTTCTGGTTTTTTAACACTGTTATTTGCTTCCAAAAGCTCAGTATCACATTCTTCTGCCACAGGATTTAGAAATGGCACATTTATCTGTATTTTCTGGGGGAAAGGTTTCCATGAAAGAAAAGTCACTGCTTCAACTCTTTATCTTATCTCTGCAAACAGGACTGTCTTGTTCCAACATAGACTTCTCTCTCTCTGCCTGTGCCTGATATAGCTCTAATCATGGCCCGAAGTGGAACCTTCAGAATCTCATTCAGTTGTAATGACTTATTGAGCATCAAAGCATTTCAAAGTGGTCACATCAGCTTTTGAATGAAATCCCAAGGCCCCCACAGATACCTGTTGTACCAGGTAAGTGATAATATAATGCAAGAAGGCCAGTTCTCTTACACACCAAAAGCTGTCACAGACAGGGGAAAAAAAAAAAACTCTTCAGGAGACTATAGCCCATCTGAATAGAGCCATGACCAAACAGAAACATAATAAGCTAAATCTTACATTATTCCGATGTAGGGATATAAATCTTTGCTTATTTTGTGATCCCACATCAGATACAAAACTGCAAGCTTTTTTTCTCCTTGCCTGAAAGAAGACAAGATACTTCCTGTCACCTTCAAGACTGTTTTCACATTAGCTAAAAGGCTTTTTGTGAAACTTCTGTAGAATTGTGTGACTGAATGGCCATTGGTGTGCACAGCCGTGGCCTCAGGAGTGGGCTGGGACAGGGCTCTCCAGGGCTCTCTCGCATTCCTGGAATTTTTTCCCATTCTGGTAGCTGTCACATTATGGAGGGAAGAATTCAGGGACAAGAAGGTCTGTTTCTGGTGTGACAATCAGGCCGTGGTTAGGATCATCAACAGGCAGTCCTCTAGGTCTGAGAGGGTCATGAGGCTGGTGCACAGGTTCATGCTATTCTGTCTGGAGTCCAATATCAATTTCCACAAGTGACACATTCCTGGTGTGGATAATGAGATAGTGGATGTTTTGTCTTGGTTTCAGGATGACTGGTTTCGCTTGCAGGCCCCAGATGCCGACTCGTTTGCGGTCCCATTCCCGGCAGACCTCTGGAGGCTTGGGAGCGAACCATGATCCAGGGCTTAGCAGACTCCTTGGCACCTTCAACACAGGCTAGCTACAAAAGAGCAGCATCCCAGTTCTTGGTCTTCTGGAGACAGCACAGCTATGGGACAGCGTGGCCGGCATTGGAAAGAGAGGCATTGCATTACCTTGCTTCACTGAAGGCAAGAGGTCTGGCATCCCGGACCATCACCAGAAAGGCAGCTGGCACTTCCTTCTTCAGCAAAACATGGGGACCCCTGTGACACCTTCATGGTGAGGAAGGCAATGGAAGGTTGGAGGAGAGCAATGCTGAAGGTAGCGGATGCGAGGCAGCCAGTGTTGTATGCTATACTGACATGGTTGGTGGTGTTACTGCTGTCAATATGTCTTTCCAGCTATGAGGCACTGCTCTTCAGCATGGCTTACACCACCACCTTCTTTGGGGCCCTGAGGGTTGGGGAGGCAGTTTGTCCATCCAAAAATGATGCATCTGGCAGGGCTCTGCAGTTGCATGACATGCCATTGCAGACAGGAACCTGATTTTGTGCATACGACACTCTAAGGCCAACCAGCGTGACCTCAGGGCCACCCTGCATTTGAGGAAAGTGGTTGGATCCTCCCCATGCCCAGTTGCCTGCATGCAGGACTTCATATGAGCGAGGGGCTCCGAAAGCAGACCCATGTTCAGGCATCGGGATGGGCTCCTGTTGACCAGGTTTCAATTTGTGAGTGTGCTGAAGATGGCTTTACATCAGATAGTGCTGCTGGCAGAAGAGTTTGGCAGCCACTCCTTCAGGATAGGAGCCACCACCATGGCGGCTCATGGGGGCCTGCCAGCTGAAACCATCATGAGGTTGGGGTGCTAGTGGTCTGGGGCCTATGCAGCATACATCTGGCCTGAGAGAGTACTGTCTGTACAGCCAGGGGCCTCGGCAAGCCTGTTAGTGGGAATAATGGTTGGTGGAAGGTGACCTAGGGCTGCCTGTTGATGGGGCTGCCTGTTGATGGGGATAATGGTTGGTGGAAGGCAGTTCCCATGGGGGACACCTTGGTGGTGGATGTCATGGGTTGTGATAATCGAGTGAGGAGTATGGGGTCTCCATCAAGTTCAAATTCTAGCACAAAGTCAAGTTCAATTTCAAGGGACACCCTGCCTCTAGTTGCTAACACGACCTTGTTTGCAGGGGAGGAGATAGAGTTGGTCGGGTCAGGTCAGCCATCATCTCTCTCCTTCAGGTGAGACGGGATTGACTGACGGATAGCCATTGACCCACATAGGTGGAGCCAATGAGAGATCATGGCCCATGGCAGTATTGCCAACCATTTAGCTTGCAAATTGCGGCCATTTATTGCCAACAATGTCTTTACTAACCTGTATTTAACCATGTTTTCTGAAATATGTAATCAATACAATTATTACAAAAGCCATAGTGTGTGAGTGTTTTTTTTTGGAGGGTGGACGGGTTGTATGGTCTGGGTCCGCAAAGCTGTCACAGATGGGGGGGGGACTATAGCCCATCTGAATAGAGCCATGACCAAACAGAAACATACTGAGCTAAATCTTACATTATCCCAAAGTAGGGATATAAATCTTTGCTTATTTTGTGATCACACATCAGATACAAAACTGCAAGCTTTTTTTCTCTTTGCCTGAAAGAAGACAAGATACTTCCTGCCACCTTCAAGACTGTTTTCTCATTAGCTAAAAGGCTTTTTGTGAAACCTGTGTAGAATTGCATGACTGAACTGTGGTAGCTGCTGCCTTGTTTCATGGACTTTCAAAAATTAGAAGCATCAGATGGGTCTTATGTGTCCTTTTTTTATCAATCAGTAACTCCTTCTGTGGTTAGTACATGTGTGTGCTTTAGTGTGTGTTAAGGAACAAGATAGTCATTTTGTGCAGGAACATTTTCTGCAAATTGCAAAAACCTCGACAGAAAAAAAAAAAGTTTATCTTGTTCTCACATTGGAGTCAAAACATCCTGCAAAGTTAACAAACTCTCTAAAGGCTGTCTTGTATCTTGAGACTGCATGTCTCACAAACAACAAATAACAATGTCTCCTATTTGTACTCCTACATTGGGTAGACCCACTGAAATGAATGGGACTTCTTAATCACCACTAACTTAAGTCACTTTGAAGTAAATGAGGTACTTTACATAGGGCCAATGTTGAATTTACCCTACTAAATTGCATGCAAGGCACTGCATTGTAGTGATGGAGAATGCAGATACTGAAATTGCCAGTGATGTTTTACCTAAAATCAAATGAAAGTGCTCTTCATTGGGCGGGGGGGGGGGGACTGTCGTGGAAAGCTTAAAGGACATGCTAGGACTACAGGGAACAAATCTGTTCCATGTTCTACAATGCTTATTTAAAAAATGAAACAGCATTGCAGTATTGAGGAAAAGTACAATAAAAAAAGTACACTTTCTAATTTGCATATTAGTTGGGGAAGAGTAAAATAGCTTGGTTTGTATTAAAATGCAGATCAAAAACATTTGCCCCAGTCCCTATTCAGTGAGCTGAATGACAACTGTATTGTGTCCCCTACACAAGAAGAGAACTACAACAGGAAATCCAGGATGACACCTAGAATAACTGTGCTAATTCATCTGGTAACAGGAGATGATCACATGAGGCTTCTACAGAGCAGCAATCATTTTTCTGAAGCAAACAGAAACATACCAGTATTGCAGCAATCTTTGGACTTTTTCAGACGGTGATTTGTAACACAAGCAGCCTCGTCCCTATTGCAAGGATGCTGCGCTGCAGGGGGGGCATTTCAGATGATGCTGTCCCTGCGCCGATACTGTTGCAGAAGAGCTGGGAGGCTGCAGCACCATGTTTGGCAATTTCCTAATCACGGAAGTTGACCGTGATTAGAAAATCACCAAATATAGTGCTGCAGCCTCCCAGTTCTTCCGCAACAGTATTGGCACAGGGACAGCATCATCCAAAATGCCCCCCTGCAGCACAGCAGCCTCACAATGGGGACGAGGCTGCTTACATTACAAATCGCTGTCCAAAAGAGTCCTTTATCACACCTCCACTTCAATACCAGTATGGTGCTGCACATTCCTTCCTCACTGCCCCAGTTCCTCCCTGTTAATTCCCTTACGTAGGGCAAACAGATTGGTTTGGCAGAGGGGGGGAGATCAGGCCAGTTGGGGGGGGGGAGATCATTCCTGTGAAGGGGAGAGGGAAAAGAGATTGGACCAGTGGAGGAGTGGGAAGAGAGGAGTGGGAAGAAGAGGAGAGGAGAAAGAGATTGGACCAGTGGAGGGGAGAAGATATATTGGTCTGGTGAGGGGGGGGAGAGATTGGGCCAGTAGAGGGTGAAAAGAGATCTGTCTGGTGAGGGGGGGAGAAAGATCACTCTGGTGGGTCACGCCAAAACAAATATGTATGAAAGGCACAGCTCTGCTTGCTTGAGAATAGCATGGGGGAAGGAGGAGAGAGGGGAAAGCAGTCGTGCCATGTGACTGCTATCTCTTCCATTTCTGAAGCAGAAGAGATTACCACATGAGGGGGTAATATGGGATAGCAGTGCTGTTGTGAGTCATTAATGGGGTGTCCCCATCAATGACAAAATGTGCTTCAGAAACAACTGAAGCGCACACAACAATGGAATGAAGACAATGTCATGCGGTAAGGACCACCCAATAATGCTACTATCTTGCTCTAGTCACGCAATAGAAGCCTTGTGTGATAATCTCCTTAATTAAACTATATTATTAAATTATTCACTGAATACTTGAAGAATTACAAAGGGATTCAGGAGCGTTTCAATAAGATTGAATGATTCCACATACTTCTATGAGAAATTTTAAGCAAATCTGGTGGCTCTTCCTAATGATAAATGTTGAAGGAGGCTAGCAGGTTCTTCAGAAGATCAGTAAACATCCCTAGTTGGATTTGTTCATCTCTAGCCAGTGATGATTGGCAGCTTCCATTTCAGTCTGGTTGTGAAGCCATTCTAGGATTTAGCCTCAACTTAAAGGAGCTATCCAAAGTGCTAAATGCATTTTGGGGCTAGAGTTCAGCACCTTGGTTAGTTCTTTCATCTTTTCAGCTATGAATTCCCAGCTCCATCGACACATGATCAGCACTAGGCAGCCTTATGGGAGATATGGGAAAAGGTATTTCATTCAGTCTTCTCATAAACAGATAACTGGATCAAGGGATGTCCATTCAGCCCATTCTAGCAACAATTAATACAAACACAACAAGCACATTGCATCCTATGTGACATCCTTTCATATACACGGATTGCATTCAGCAATACAGATGTAAGGAGAATTTATTGAAGGACATAGGAGGTCTGCGGCCTTGCAGATGTTGTTGGTAAAATTATACATAGTTCAAGAACATCTGCTGGGCAAGAGGCTAACTTTACTGTCATATTAAACAGAAAGAAAATCACCATAGGAAACTCAAGCTACAGCTAAGAATAATGCTAGATAGTGACTGAAATGAGAGCCAGCATGGTGTAGTGGTTTGAGTGTTGTACTAGGACACTGGGAGACCAGGGTTTGAATCCTCACTTGGCCATGGAAACCCACTTGGGCAAGTCACACTCTCTCATCCTCAGAGGACACCAAAGGCAAACTTCCTCTGAACAAATCTCACTAAGAAAATCCTGTAATAATTTCACTTTAGTGTCACCATAAGTCAGAAATGACTTGAAGGCACACAACAACAAACAAAGTGACTGAAATATGTACTCACAATATCCACTCAGGAGGTCACTGTTCCTGCTTTACAGATGGGGAATGGAGTCAGAAAGGTAGTGACACCTTAATGAGGGTCCTGAACATTTTGGAAGGGGATTCAGTGAACCTTTAGGGGAAGGGAATTAAATCCTCCATTTAACACTTTAAAAAAACCATTAACACTCTATGCAACACTAGAAATGTCCAAGTACCTTTCCCCACCACACAGATAGCTGGTCCAGTTTGTCATAGGGATAGGAATTTCCATTTTCCTCCCCTTTTCATACATTATATCATCAAACAGATCTCACTGGTTACTGTCCTATATGGCCTAGAGGCAGGAAACTCATTAACTAATGTTCCTGTCTCACAATGTGGTCTGCCATAGGTTTTCTCAGGTATGGGGGCTCCAGGCCAAGTAGGTGATTTTAGGGAAGAGTTTAGGTCAAGAGCAGAAAATATTTTGGGGATGGGAAGCTGAATATTCCCCTCCATGGGCCAGATCATCCAAGGGTCTTATCACTGACAGCATTAGCCTCCCATCCAATAAATGTGTCATCTGCAGTATCTCCTCCCAATGCCTCAAATATCCTCATTCCTTATGCATGGAAGGAAGAAAAGTACACCTTATAGGAGGAGAAAGTGTACAAAAGGGCAAACAAATTGAAACTTAATCCAGACAAGACAGAGGCACTCCTGTTTAGTTGAAAGGAGATCAGGAAAAAGGGACCCCACCTGTGTTGGATGGGGTCACACTCCCCCTGAAATCTCAGGCTCGCAATCTGGATGTTCTCCTGGATTCCATTCTGAGTCTGGATGACCAGGTTTCAGCAGAGGCCAGGTGTGTATTTGCACAGCTTAAACTTGTGTGCCAGCTACACCCTTTCCTTAACATGTCAGATCTGGTCATGATGACACATGCCTTGATTATAACCCATTTGAACTACTGTAATGCACAGTACATGAGGCTGCCTTTGGAAACTGTTCAGAAACTTCAACGGGTCCAGAATGCTGCAGCCAGAATGCTGACTGGGGCCAGTTACAGGGAGCATATAACTCCTCTGTTAAAACAGTCTTTCACTGGCTACTGGTTCATTTCTGGGCACAATTCAATATGTTGATCATGACCTATAAAGCCCTATATGGCTTGGGTCCATACTATTTGAAAGACCAGATCTTCTGATATGATCCTGCCAGAGCCCTAAGGTCATCAGAAGGACGCTTTCTTTTGGTTCTACGTTCATCACAAGTTTGCTTGCTGAGGGCTCGAGAGAGAGCATTCTCAGTGTCTACTCTAACATAATAATAATAAAAAAATATTTTTTATTTTTATTTTTAACCCACCCCTCTGCTTGGCAACCAGGGTGGCCTACAACAAGATTCAAACACAGCAAGTTAAAATAATCCTTCCCAATCCTAACCCTCCCACCCCTTAAAATTAAATTAAACTAATAGAGAATTAAAACAAAGATAAAATACAATAAATAAATAAATAAATAAATAAATAAAGGCAATAGCAGCAGGGGAGCGGGTAAGCAATCAGCTCCACATCAGATGGGAAATTATTCCGGGAAGGCCTGCCAGAAGAGATCCATCTTTAGCACTTTCTTGAAGCTATCAAGAGTAGTGATAAGACGGATCTTGTCCGGCAGGTCATTCCAAAGTCTGGGAGCCGTAGAAGAGAAGGCCCTCTGGGAGGTCTGCGACAGCCTAGTTTTCATAGGCTGCAGCAGGTTCCTCCCAGAGGACCGAAGTGCGCAGAGGGGATCATATGGGATGAGGTGGTCCCGAAGATAAGATGGACCCAAGCCATGTAGGGTTTTAAAGGTTAAAACCAACACCTTGTACTGTGCCCAGAAACTGATCGGCAGCCAGGGGAGAGATTTAAGCACTGGTGTTATATGCTCTCTCCTAGATATACTTGTAATTGGTAACTGATCTCTGAACTGACTTTTGACTATTCTTGCATCTTGTATGGACTATTGGGGTGTGCAGCCTCACCTTAAGGTTCTTCATTTCTTTTTTCTCCCCTTCCTACCATGCATATGACCTCCATGCAAGAAGAAGAGAGATGAGCTCTCACTTAAACACATTTTTTTCTGAATAAATATGGATGTCACTGCTGTAATACTTAGAAACTTCTGATTTGTTTTATCTTATCCTAACTTGAACCTCCCAAGGTTGGGTGAGTCTATTACCCTGAAATCCTCTTAGTTAGCTAAGGACCTAGACTTGTTTTGAATATGTAGATTGCTATACTTTCTTTAAACATTTTGATATGCATTTTTAAGCAAATGTCTTTATTGTCCTAAATTTGTCTGCTTAGCTTTAATGACTAGGTGATTCAGAACACATACAAATGCAAATTGAGTTTGGTCAGTCTTCCATCTCTGCTAACTCTGCTTACTTTAAAAGAAACTTTTCTTAAGAAGATATTCCTAAAGGTTTTGCTCCCTGGAATCTTTAATATTTTTTTTAATTTAATACTCATACCCCCCCCCAACAATTTGGTATTTAAACACATTGGACATGGCATTTCTCTCTCAGAGAAGGGAGGCAACATATCATCTGCATCATCCATCACTGGCTGGCAGACTGTTTGTTCTTCAGAGTGAGGCACGTTTTCCTTATCTGCTTCTGCTGCTCTCTCCAAGGGAGCCTGGGCAGTTTCTGCAGGCTGAACCACTCATTCCCTTTCTGCTTCTTCAGTCTGAGCCACACTTTCCCTCACTGCCTCATCTGCATTCTCTGCTTTCTCCTCTTCCTTGGCAAGGGGGTTCATGACAGCTGGAGGTTCACTTCTCTTTGGTGTATATTCTAGTAGGGCAAGCAAAGCAAGGCAAAACTGAATTTACAGTAAGACAAGGTGACACAAATTTCAAACTCAAGGCAAATAAAGCAAGCCAAAGTTCATTTTCTAGTATGGCAAGGCAAAACAAGCCAAATCCCCGGTGGCACAGTGGTTACATTCTGGTACTATAGCCAAAACATTGTGAGTTCCATCCCAAGGTCTTGGTTGACTCAGCCTTCCATCCTTTCGTGGGTTGGTAAAATGAGTACCTGTCTTGTAGGGGCAATCAGCTAATACACTTTGTAAACCACTTAGAGATTGCCTAGCATGCTATAAAGCAGTGTAGATGCATAAGTGTTATTGCTAAAAAATTTATAAGCTGCTCTGAGAGTCTTTAGGGCTGAAGAGTGGCATATAAATACTCAAATAAAATAAAATAAACAAAAGATTCAGATTCTAGGTAGCACTCTGTGGTTCAGCTGGGGAGTTCTACAAGCAGGATCAAACTGAGATCCTGATGCAGAGTGGATTCTGGGAAAACAGGGTCAGAGAGTTGGGTCAACACTGAGAGTGCTTTTCTTTCCCATATTTTCTCCAGATCCATGTCCTTATCCTCCAGCACTTTCCCCAAAGTACTTATACTGGTGTAATTCCAGTTACACCAGGGCAAGCCTTCAAAAGGGTTTCATCCATGAAAAGTAAAGTGTCATTCTGTATAAAATTTACTTTTTGCAGTAATTTAAAAGAACTCCTTCATAAAATGATACCTAAACCTAAATAACCTGTTGAAAATATCAAAGAATGTTTCCAACCAGTGTTGGGGATATTAAGATAAGAAGGGCTCCTTTTGCATATGTGGTGGACTTCTAAGAAGATGAAAGTTACGTGTCTAAGATTTATATATTAATGCAAAACAATTTAAAGGTAGCTTTTGTAATGTTACCAGAAATGTTTCTGGTGGGAATTATGGATAAAGAATTGGATATTAAATATGGATTACTTCTTCACTAGATGACAACAGAAGCAATAATGTTGCTCACTGAAACTTGGAAATGGGCTGAAGAACTGATGATGAAATAATGGACTGTTAAGGTTGCTGAGTTAGCCCAGCTGGCCAACTTAATGTGGGTTCTAAAGGACAAGCCAATTGAAGACTGTTTGAAAGATTGGAAACTGTTTATGGGCTTTTTGAGAAATAAAACATCTAATGCTGTAATAATCTGTGGTTATGGTTATTAGCAATTAGTAGGATTAATTACCTATCGCCACCATTTACGACTCCTCGAATGCTTCCACCAGCGCCGTTTACGCACAATCCTAAATATACACTGGACTGACTATGTGATGAATGTTGCTGTCCTTGCGCAAGCAGGGATCACCAGCATTGAGGCCATGATATTGAGAACACATCTGCGCTGGGCAGGGCATGTGTCTAGGATGGAGGACCATCGCCTCCCCAAAATAGTACTCTACGGTGAACTCGCCACGGATCAGCGTAAGAGGGGCACGCCAAAAAAGCGATACAAGGACTCCCTGAAACAACATCTCAGGCTTGGCCAAATTGATCACCAACAATGGTCTGCCCTGGCCTCACATCCGGAGGCATGGAGACACACTATCCACAATGCTGCAGCCTTATTTGAGAACTCACGCCGAAGAAGTCTTTAAGAGAAACGACAATGCAGAAAGAGTGACAACCCGGTAACATCACCCGAGGAAACCTTCTGCTGTGCTTTCTGCAATTGGACTTGTCAATCTCGGATTGACCTTTTTAGTCATCAGTGCACTTGTAGAAAACGCGGGATGAGTCTTTCCTGAATCTTCATTTGCGAAGAAAAGCGGAGAGAGAGAGAGGGAGAGAGAGAGGGGGGATTAATTAGTTGGATCTATAATTGTAGATATATATATACACACACACACAGAGAGAGAGAGAGAGTATGCATCTCCACCCCCACTTTCATTACAGTTAGGACTGAGGGAGACAAAGACCTCCTGTATTTTAGTTATACATCTCTTTCCCGCCTTTTCTTTTCCCTCCTTTTCTTCTCTCTGTTTATTTCCTGAATGTATATTATTTTGATTTTGAATTAGGTTGCTAGTGGTAAAAATCAATAAATTAAAAAATTGCAAAAAAAAATAATAATGAAAGAAAGTAAAGTATCTTTTTTATGGAGCATATCTCCATCTCACTAAAAATAAAACTGATAACTAATGGAATTGCAGTCTTAAAAGCCTTATCATCCACTTCATCTGTTGTGTCTGAATTGTGTACAATCTAGGCTCACACTCAGGTTCCATACTGGAGTAACAATGCAGACCTTGGCAATCCACCACCTCAAGGATTTTTGCCTATAAACTGATCAATCTATTTCATGGGGCTGTTTAGAAGACAGAAAGGAAGCACATAAAAATGTTGTTCAAACTAACATGCTACATAAATAGTGTTTACTATGAACACTGGAGGCTAATATGCACACACACACTTTTTTTTTTTTAAATAGTTTTCAGGTATAGCAGCATTAAGGTGAAATTGATAAAACAAATTAGTAATCTAACTAATTTACCAACAAACAGGAAAATGTTATCCAAAGACTGCTGCTGATTCAGAATTCTTAAACAGAGGTAACAACAGTATTTCAACTCATGATGCTTACATTTATTCATAGAATCATAGAATCACAGAGTTGGAATAGACCACAAGGGCCATCCAGTCCAACCCCATGTCATGCAGATATACACAATCAAATCAGTCCTGACAGAATCCAGCAGCAATCCAGCCTCTGCTTAAAAACCTCCAAAGAAGGAGACCCAACCACACTACAAGGCAGTGTATTCTACTTTCGAACAACTCTTACTGTCAGGAAGTTCTTCGTAATGTTTAGGTGGAATCTATTTTCCTGTACTTTAAACCCATTGCTTCGTGTCCTGGTCTCTGGAGGAGCAGAAATCAAGCTTGCTCCATCCACAGTATGACATCCCTTCAAATATTTAGACATAGCTATCATGTCAGCTCTCAGTCTTCTCTTCTCCAGACTAAACATGCCCACCTCCCTAAGCCGCTCCTCATAGGGCATGGCTTCCAGACCTCCCACCACCCTGGTTGCCCTCCTCTGGACATGTTCCAGCTTCTCAATATCCTTCCTGAATTGTGTTGTCCAGAACTGGACACAGTATTCCAGGTGAGGTCTGACCAAAGCAGAATAGAGTGGCACTATTGCTTCCCTTGATCTAGACACTATATTCCTATTAATGCAGCCTAGAATTGAATTGGCTTTTTTAGCTGCTGCATCACACTGCTGACTCATGCAACATAATGGAGTAATACAGGCCAGACTAAGACAGATTTATTTATTCATTTAGTCATTTGAGTCCTACCATGTGACTCTAAAGGTACTCAAATGGCAGCTAATAATATGTAGAGCAATAAAGAAACTATTCAAGAAAATCCAGTGGGCTGTTCCCACTGTGAAAACTGCTTCTGGCAGTGAAACTTTGAGGGGGGTACCTCCCACTTCAACCCCCTTTTTCCCCGAGAGGGTTAAGAAACCCTCCGGAGGAGATTTCCAACCAGCTACAGAAGGGGGTGGGGGAGAAAGTCCTGTCATTCCAGTACACATCCCATTAGAGCAATGTTGGAATCAGGCCATGAATAAAGAATCCATAGCTTAGGTGTGCTAATGGATTCAACTCTGATCCTGGAAGATCAGATTTCAGTGGTGCCAAGGGTTTTGCACAGTGTTATGCAAAACCCTTGTGGGAGTAGAAATCCACTCAAGATCTATTGGCTTCAGTGGGGAATTAGAAACAACTCAAATGGCATATGAGAGGCTCACATAACTTTTGCAGGACCTTGGAAGCCTGTCTATACAGGTGGAGTGAAGGAAGCACATGGGTGGCAGACATCCAGAATGCAACTTTATTGAACAATTGTAGCATTCACACACACAAACCCCATGCATTCAGTTATCAAGTGAACAAGACTTTCAGAGTAAGGTAAGAATTTAGTTAGAAGGGAACAGTTAGGCTATGAGGGGAATACTGTACCTAATTCCTGAAGCTCCTCCTTCTGGAGAAGCAGCTTTACTCTCGAGTAGCAGCAGCAAGGGCAGGGAGGGAAAGGCTTGTGTTGGAAGGGTTAGAATTACTGGAGTGGGGGAGGAATGCCTGAAGCCAACTGGAAGCCATATTGATTTACACTGAGCCCTTGGTATTTGCTACGATTTGGTTCCAGGACCCTCTGTGCATACCAAAATTTGTGGATGCTTAAGTCCCATTTTATACAATAGTAAAATGGTATCTCTTATATAAAATGTCAAACTCAAGGTTTCCTTGATTTTTTGGGTATGTGTGTATGATATTTTCAATCCATGGATGATTGGATCCATGGATACAGAATCTATGGATATGAAGGGCCAACTGTACTGTAACATACTCTGCATGTGGTTGCCTGAATGTTCAGAAACTTCAGTGGTGGAAAGAGCTGTGTCCAGATTGCTAACTAGGGCTGGCTACAGGGAACACACAACTCTCTTGTGGTTACAGCTCTACTGGCTGCTGGTCCATCTCTGGGCTTAATTAAAAGTGCTGGTTTGAAAGACCTTATTTTCCCTTACAAACCAGCCTGTGCTTTGAGATCTGCTGGGGCGACACTTTTCTCCATCCCACCATCCTCACAGCTACATCTTGTGGGAACATTAGAGAGAGCCTTCTCAGTGGCTACCCCCAGACTCTGGAACTCCCTTCCCAGGGAATTTAGACTGGCACCCTCAATACTTCATTTTCACAGACAAGTAACAACATTTTGTTTAGACAGACATTTCATGATTGACTATATAAGGTCCATCCCACCAAATAATGTGCTGGATCTTGCTAACGTTTGTGCTGGTATGTGTGTGTGTTTTAATGTGCTTTAATCTGATTTTAATATTTTTGATTGTTTAATCTTATTTTAACTTTTGTAACTTGTGGATTTTAACATTTTTTTTTAATTTGTTGTAAACCACTTTGAGACCTGAACTGGGAAAAAGGAGATAACAACAACAACAACAACAACAACACACCAACAGTTTAAAATCTAATAAACAAGGTACCCTGAGACAGCCATGTTATCAGTTACAGGAGCTGAATTCAAAAAGTTCTAAAATGGCATTCATGGTGACATTCTGGGGTAGAGCTTATGTGCAGTCCCACATAAGAGATGGCTTGCAAATTTGAGGCTTTCTTGCCTCTGGATTAGTGTGAAAAAACAGTGATTTTAGATTGGTTCTGGATCTGGAATATAACCAAGAATGCCACATCCTCAAAGGTGATGTTTGCAATATATTTGTATAATGGCTGCTTGCTAACTACAGTAAAATTTTGATGACTTATTACATTCCCATATATTCACCATCCATTTAGAGGACTAAAAGAATTTAGAGGAAAACAAGAATCCCTGAAACAGCCTATAATATTTCAGTGCTTCCTGGGGGGAAAAAGTAAGCATGCTTCTGAAGTGTACAGTAGTCTCCCTCATGATGATCTATCCATGATGATCTGACAAAATGTAATGAAATACAATCTACAATAAGCCTCTTGAACCACTCTGACGAGTACATTCCAAAATTATGGCACCATACCTGAAAAGTCCCTGTACTTTTAGCCTGATAAAGAAAGATGATGTTCCATATTAACTGCAGAGCAAAGGGACTGTACTGAGTAGGTGATTTGCCTTTACAATCATGGAGACATCATCAGAGAGATGTCACTATTCAAAGTCATCAACAAAATGCTGAGTATTTCTAGATGAGAAACATTACACCTTCCTTTCTATCCATAAAGCTCCATTCTATGAGCAGCAGAATTCTTCAGCAAATTTAACCCCTATACCAATCAAAGAGCCATGCAATCATTGTCTTAGAACTCTAGAAATCTAAAAAGGAAAAAGAGGTAAGCATTGCAAGATAAAAAGAAATATACATAAAAGGTAACATAGATATTATTATCCCTTATATCATTAAAACAATGAAAGAAACTTTATGAAGCAGATAACTGCAGTTTATTGTGAATGTGAAAATCTAAATCTATAAGAACTGGACAACAGTGGGACAGAGGTTGGTTGGTTGGTCGCCATTTCAAATCCCTTTTCTTGCTCTTCAGTTTTTGAGTGCTTGAGACTAGTGAGCATAATAGAAAGCTTTATCTTCCTAGACTAAGCAGAAGAGATTTAAACGACCAAATGTGCTGCATTGCATTACATTGGTTTCATGCCTTCTCAACTGAGAAATGTAGTTCAATGGAGAAATGTAGAAACACCTCCATTCCCAGTTCCACTAAGGTAAGTAAATCAATCAGTGGAACAACACCATCAGACCCTGGCCTGTATGCTTTAAGAATTAATTCTTTTATCTATTTTTACTACAGCTTTATGTTATGCTTTAATTGATTGTGCAGTGCCCTGAAATTTGCAATAGGGTAGCATAGATTTATTTGAAATGAAAGTGTGTGGAAGACAGAAAGTTAGAGTATTCTAACAGAGAATTTCTGGCACTGTCACCAAATGACAATTCCATGATAAGATGATTGACAAAGTGTCTATATTGTTTAGGTATGCCCCAACAGGAGTCCTGTATACATAAATTATGTCTACTAATTGCATAATCTATTTCTGTTGTAAATAATATTTTATCCGATCCTTTTAACGTACAAAATATTTTTTATATTAGTTGATCTTCTTATCATGACAGTGACTCTGAAAAGTGTCACCATATTTCAGCTAAATCACCATATTTCAGATAAAGGCACAGACACTGAGTATAAGTATTCAAGTGTATTGATTTTTTTAAAAAAAAAATAATGTTATGTTCCAAATTCCTTTGAGATGATGTTATTGTTGCTAACAGGTTGTCTTTAAACCAGGGGTGGATAACTGTGGAAGGTGTTGAAGTCATTTTTCATTCCTGCACTGCTGGCTGGTTCACATTGTCACTTCCAACATAACCAGAAGTGATATCAAACCACTTCTAGTTTCATTTTGATATTCAGTTGATGTCTGGATAGTTTGAAGAGTTCTGCAACATATTGAGGGGGGGCAGTGGGAACTAAATCACCACATTTGACAGTGTCTTTCAGTCATTGTTGTCTGTTTTGGGGTCTGTGGCCTTTGGAGGGCTTCAGGAGGTGGACAGTTGGGCCCTCACAGTTGCATGTAGGCCAAGGACCATGTTTTCCCCACTCCTGTTGTAAATGTTGTAAAATTCATTGAAAGCTGGCCACCAATTCCATCTGGTCAGATCCAACATTAAGGCAATAATATTTGCACACAACTTCCATTGGCTGTTATTTTACATCAGAGGAGAAAACAAACAAAAGAGGTCTATAGCACATTAAAGTCTAATTGGTTTACTGTGTCATAACCTTCCATTTCAATTAGAATCATCACATGAAAAGAGAAAAACACATCACCCCAAAAAGGAACAAAAGAAGACAGAGATTTGCATAATATTTGCTTTTATTAATTTATGTGCATATAAGGAAATTCATATTTGAATAGATTAGACCTTAAAAAAGAAATGCAAATGACGGTAAAGACTTCAATGTGTGAGCCTGCTTTAGGGATGGAAAGAATATTGGAAAATATTTGAAAAATGGTCTAAAAACGTGTTTGTTCAAGTGTTGAGAAACTGTGATGAGAAGACTCCTGAACCAATGAGAACCTTCACAAAATGTTTCATGTGTGTGTTTTTCCTGCAGAAATCAGCATTTTCTGTGTAATCAACAGCCTTTTCTATGTGAAAAATAATATTTTAATGCAGATATATTAATTCCTTCAGAGAAAAGGCTGTTTTCTGCATGGAAAATGCTGTTTTCTATGCAAATCAACCATGTGTGAATTTTATGCAGCATTTTCTGCACAGAAAACAACCTTTTCCGAATGTGAACTAATTTTGATATATTATTTGTTCATGCAAAAAAAGGTTGTCTCCTTCACAAAAAAATAAAATAAAATGTTGATTTCTGCACAAAACAACCATGTAGGTTTTTTCCCCCAACAGATTTTATCCGAAATTACTAATAGATGTCACAAGCCATGTGGTTTTCAAAGACTTTCTCACTGTGGGAAGAAAATTGCCGAAATTACTCATTACTACCTTTGAGAAGAAATTTAGTAGATAATTACATCCCTAGCCTGCTCAGTCTCCTGTCCAAAGGCTGACTGCTAATGGGCAGCTTTAAGACTTCTATTCTTGATAATTTTTGTTTTTGTTCAAGCCAGACTCAGAACTGACAATCCCTCAAATTGACAATTGTCCTCTCAGGAGTGGGAAAATGGCCATCTTAACCTCATGGCCATCCTAACCTGGTTATCTAAGGTATGTTTGTGTGTCTTGGGGGGGGGGGACAGAAGGGGGGAATGTAAACAGTGAGATCAAAAGGCAATGCAAATGACAAAAAAGTGTTTTATGTGAATTTAGGATAAGCAAAAATGGCATAAATTTCATACAACATGAACAGGGAAGAGAAGAAGGTCCACTGGGGTGTAGTGGTTCAAGTGTTGGATTTGGAGGATCCAGGGATTAGTCTCCACAGCATTGTGAACTTTGCTGGTTGACCATCATGCTAGTGACTGGTCAATCACTATCAGCCTGATGGTACTTACAAGGCTGTTGTTAGGATATGAGGGGAGAGGAGCAGTCATGAGCTCACTGGATAAAAGCCAGGATTTTACCTTATCTAATAAATTAATAAATATAAATGAAGCACTTCTTTCCTCTTTCAGTTCAACATTTGAACATAATTCTCTGGTCCTAACAGTGCCTGCTGGAATCACCAAACAGGAGTCAGCTTATGTCAGTTGCCATCCCAACAGTTATTTCCACACCACACCACTGAGTAGTCTGTAATGCTTCCATCCATGAGGTTATGGAAACTGTATGGTTCCATACCACTCATGTAATATGCACCGAACATGATAAGAATTTCAAACCTATCCAATCACCTTGAAATAATATTTAGAAGAATTTAAGACTGCAGTCTTGCATGCTCTTAACTGAACTCTTATGAACTGAACTCCATGAACACTTAATTGAACTCTATGGATGCTATAGGGCTGGGAAAGACATGCGTAAAATTGCTCTGCACAAAGTTGGATTATGCCTGATGTGTTTATTTATTTAAATCCATTCTCTCTGTGAAGTCTTCTTCATGTACAATTATTTTTTACTGTTGCATTTATTATACATAATATATACACATGCATTTGACTGTGCCATGAAAACAAAGTTATAATGGAGCAACTTTATAGCTGCTCTTACAATCCCTAATCTTCCTTAGAGTAATTTGCTCTACCTTCCATTAACTTCAATCATTGCCACTAAAATCAGATTTTTAAAAATGAGTCAGCCCAGTGTGGTCTGCTCAACATTTAGAGTAAACAAGTCACAAAATAAAAATGAAAAACTTTGCTGAACCTTTTAAACTGTTTGCTGGGTAGATTAAAAACCATGAACTCGATCACTTGATATATCAACTTAATGTGCCTCTTTTGAGTGTTATGGTCTCTAGCCCTAATTTGTTTTCCTTAGCCTTAATTGTCTAGCACTTAGAGAATTATATTGTCTGTTTTTAAAAAATATAAATCACACAATGAAGCTAAAAGTGGATATGAAAGCAAGGAGAGTTATTCTTCTTAAAATTAGCTTTTTAGTTTTCCAGATTTAAATGATACACAATTTGGTGGTTTGGAAGACAAGTAAAAAGTCTATAAAGCTAGCCAAATGTAGTGGCCATTTTGGAAAGATTGTGCTCAGTGACTTGTCATTGATCTTCTACCATGGAATAGTTTCACATTTTTTTCTCTAAAACTGAATGTTGATCATTCTGTTAAACAAGTTTACTCTTGACAGCAGTTTCAAATGCCATACAAATGTATGAAGCAAAGCATACATTGCCAGTACAATGAGCTTTTTTTCTCTAAATTTATGCTCATGGACAACACAGTTGACCCAGGATTGGATTAAAGATGGTGTTGGATAGATTTTCATTTCTCTTGAAAACTACTTGGGCTGTGAATCTGAAAGTCCCCATTTTGTATCCTGAATATACCTCATAATCACCTGGTGGTCTTTGGCATGTCCATTGTTGGTGGGGGGGGCATTACTGACTTACTGTATAATATTGTTGTAAGGATAATGATTAGATATTTACAGCTGAAATTATTTGGGCAATTGAAATTGTTATTCGAATGCTTTTATATAGTACTTACTATTGTTATTTATCAAGTTAAAATGTCTAGCAGGCTGGGGGAAAAGAAGTAGTTATACTTGCGGACCCAGGCCGGACTTCTCCCCGCATCCGCATAACACAAGACACTGACACAATGTATCTTCACAAATTTTATTGAGTGCATAATGATGAGTGATAGAGATAAACATATGATACATGATAAGATATATTGAACATAGAACCATAGAATTGTAGAGTTGGAAGAGACCACAAGAGCCATCCAGTCCAACCCCCTACCATGCAGGAATCACAATCAAAGCATCCCTGAAAGATGGCCATCCAGCCTCTGTTTAAAGACCTCCAAGGAAGGAGACCCCACCACACTCCGAGGAAGTGTGTTCCACTGCTGAACTACTCTTACTGTCAGAAAGTTCCTCCTAATGTTGAGGTGGAATCTCTGTTCCTGGAGCTTGCATCCATTGCTCCGTATTCTAGTCTCTGGAGCAGCAGAAAACAAGCTTTCTCCATCCTCAATGTGACACCCCTTCAAATACTTAAACAGGGCTATCATATCACTCCTTAACCATCTTTTTTCGAGGCTAAACATACCCAGATCTCTAAGTCTTTCCTCATAAGGCATGGTTTCCAGACCTTTCACCATTTTTGCCGCCCTCTTCTGGACACGCTCCAATTTGTCAACATCTTTTATGAATTGTGGTGCCCAGTACTTGACACAGTATTCTAGGTGAGGCCTGACCAAGACAGAATAGAGTGGCACTATGACTTCCCTTGATCTAGACAGTATACTTCTATTGATGCAGCTCGAAATCACATTGACCTTCTTAGCTGCTGCATCACACTGTTGGCTCATGTTCAACTTGTGGTCTACTAGGACTCCTAGATCCCTTTCACACGTTGTCTCATTCAGCCAGGTCTCCCCCATCCTGTATCTATACATTTTGTTTTTCTGCCCTAAGTGCAGTACCTTATATTTCTCCATATTGAATTTCATTTTGTTAGATATATTATGGTGATAAAAAGGCCAAAACTTTGATAACAGCTGTAAATGTTTAGCACACATCACATGGGTCCGAATCCCTTCATCAACTAACCCACTTTTGGGCAATGGCACCTGTCGGTCACCACCGACACCAGTCAGCTTGAAGGGGAGGCATCCTGGCCAAGCTCAACCCCCTTGATGACCCTCCCCTCCCCTGTGAAACAAGCATGAAAACAATAAAAGGGGTCTCTGTGAACTTGAACTTGGCCTTGACCTTGACCTTAATGGAGACCCCCACCCTGGCCAATTACCCTGGATCATGCCAACCACCACAAAAGATGGTCCCCAATGGGACCCACCTTCTGCCAACCCTGAACAGCCATCACCAAAGGGCTTACTTCCCAATGTGTCAGGCAGTCTGCAAAGAGATAATCAACTCAGACTGGATGTACATTGCAAAGGCCCTGGAGCACTACCTGCCCAGCCACTTAATGGCCTTCGGGCAGGCCCCCTTGCATCACTGGGGTTGCCACCCCAGTACAGAAGGAGTGGCTTCCAAACTGCTCTGCCGGCAAACCTACTGCCACAATGCAGCTCTCAGCAAACTGACAAACTGGAACCTCATCAGTGGTGTCCCATCCTTGTGCAGAAACAGGGGGCCGCACCTGGTGTGGCACACCTCTAGGAACCCACACATCATGACCACTGGGCATGGCAATGATACTGGCATACTCCGCAGCCACAGAGTTGCCCCTTTTCCATGCTGGTTGCACTTAGAATGCTGGACCTCGATGCAGTGTCTAATCCCCCAATGATATGTCGGTGACCTGCAGCATCCTTCCTGACACATCTCTCTTGGAGGAACACACTAGCTCACCAATACGCTGAGCCCTGAACAAAGCTGTGGTAAATTCCGTGCCAAAGAGCAGGGCCTCATATCGAGACCTGCACTCTTTGCGCAGCGTGGGCACCAGCTGGACCAGTATGCCATAGGAAATTGGCCTCCTGTCATTGGCATTCTGTTAGCATGTCCTCCTCCAGCCTTCCACAGCTCTCTGGATGAGGAAAGTGGCACAAGGATCACCACAGCCCAGTGCCTTGCTGAAGAACGAAATACCAGCCATATGAATGGAGATGGTACGCAGAGCCAGTCCCTGATACTTTAAGGCCACAAGGAAGTGCAGCACCTCGTGTTCTGATGCCAGCCAGGAGCCCCTGTAACCATGTCTCCTCCTGAAAGAAAAAAACAACAAAACAAAACAGGTCAACCACCCATCTGTAGCTCACTTGCATTGATAGCTCCAGAGAGTCAATGACCCCTTGAATCACTGTGTTTACCAAGGCACCAGAGGTCCGTGAGGAATTGGGCTGGCTCTGGGTCCATGTCTGGGGCAAATGTATGGAATCGCTCATCCTGGAAATGAGGCAACACATCGGCAAACACATTATCTACGCCAGGAATGTGATGCACAGAGAAGCTGATGTTTGAGGTTAAGCACACAAGCACAAACTTGTGGACAAGCTGCATGACTCTCTCTGTCCTGGATGACTGCCTGTTGATACTCCGCACCACCGCCTGATTATCACACCAAAAACAAACATTCTTGTTTTTGAACTCCTCATGCCAGATGACTACTGCCACTAGGAATGGGAAAAATGCAAGGAAGGTTAGGTCCCGTACAATCCCCGTCTCCCCCCCTCCACACTCCGGCCCCCCAGCCGGCCCCATCATTAGAAAACCATACAGATAAAAAGTGACGAATGGGGTACCTGCCCTGTGCTGTAACACACATTCAAGGAAGGTGTGGAACATCTCGAATGCCACACAGCTGATGGAACAGCCCATGGGCAACATCATGTTGTAGTACCACATCCCCCGGAACTTAAAGCCCAACAGACAGCGGTCATCCAGATGAACCAGAAGCAGTCAAAAAGCAGACTAGATTTCACATTTTGCCATGAGTGCTCCCTGTCCACATGTCTGAATGAGCTTGACTGCATGGTCTAGCGACGCATACTTCACTGAACATAGCTCTGGCGGTATGGCGTCATTGACCAATGACCCTTTGGGTTATTAAAGGTGATGCATAAGCCTGTACTCACCCAGACTCTTCTTAGGTACCACCCCCAATGGTGATATCTGCAGGTTGGGCATGGGAGGTTTGGTGAAGGGGCCAGCCACCCTCCCTGCCTTCCTTTCTTTGTCAATTTTCCTTCCGAGCACTTCTAGCAACTCTGTGGCTGATTACAAATTGCCAGAATCTGTGGCCTCCTGAGGGCCCACAAAAGGTATCCTGAGTCCACATTTGAATCCCTCAGCTAAGTAGGCAGCCGCCTTCTTATTTGGGTAAATGTTGAGGAGGGGCAACAAGGCATGCCATTTTACAGGGGTAAACACCATGGTCCTCCCTTTCAAACCCCCACAAAAAACAGTTCTGTTTGGTGCTCCCCTGCCCAGCATTGGTTCCCATCCCAGATTCCCTCCTGGTGCCAGTTGAGGCAGAGCAGCCAGACTGAAAGGACCACTGTCCCAATGACTGCCTGGTGCAATTGACCCTAGGGTGCATGCACAAGCATGACTTAAAAGTGTGGGCAAGCCAGCACCAGGACCTGGTGCACTTACCTGCATTGAACTCCAGCAGACCATGCATCTCCCCTCCTTCTTCCAAGATGCTTTTTGCTGCCTCCACTTTTCCCCGGGTATTCTGCCCCACAGTGACCAGCCAAAGCCCACCACTGATGATGGCCCACCTGTGATTATTATTACAGGATGCCTGTTTGTGACACTCCTCATCACATTCAATGGCTGCCACCTCCCCGGCCAAGCCCTTGGCCTTGAGCACACTGAAAAAGTGGTTGATGAGGTGCCAACCCCTTTCCGAGAAAACCATCATAACTACCCCCATGAAGACCATGTTCCCCTTCAACCAGTTGTTGAACATGTGCTCAACGGGGGTCCAACTTACCCTTCTTAGTAGTTTTCTTGTCACTTTTGTGCACCCTTGCCTCTTCCCCAGCATTTTTCACCAGGGGAAAAAAAAATGTCTACATAATACCCCTTCAGGATCTTGGACCTCAACTTCCTGTCCAAATGAATACCTGGGGGATCCTCCTTATTTTTGAGGAGTGAGAGTTCCTCTCCAAGTGAAACCCCTTTGTCCTCTTTTTTCCCAGGAGGACCCTTCTCACCTGGCCCTTCCGTGAGTGCAGTCTTATCACCCAGTGGGGCAACCCAGGTTTTTTTAGCCCCTGTCAACCAATAACTGAATTTGCTTAAATCCTCCTTCTTGGAAGATTCACCTGACATCATTTCAATATCTGAAATTGACCCATGCCGGTGCCTCAGGCAGTGCCTCTGCTTCTTCCTGGGACACCTCTTCTTCCCACTGCTTTTGTGATGCCTGGTATCAGCTTCAGCTGAGGTAGAGCGCTTGTCCAGTGGTATCCCTGGTGGCCCAATGGATACCCTGGTGGCCCAATGGTTCCCCTGGTGGGCTATTGGTGCCCTGGCAGCCCGTTGGTGTCCATGGCAGCCCCAGTGGTGTTCCCCCATGGCCTGGTGGTGCCCCCAGTGTTTTGGTGTCATACCCCCCAATAACTCAGTGGCACTTCACCCAGGTGGCCCAGTGGTACCACCCAAACAGCAGCCCGGTGTCCCCACAGTGACCACCCCAAGCCTTTATTAAACACTGCCCAGTGACCTATGGCCCAAGCACCAGGCCCAGCATCGCCCACCTCGTGGGTCCTGCTTCCACTGATGTACCCACAGTCACTGTGGCAGCTTCCATGACCACCTCATGGCTGCCTCTGCACTCTGTGCTGCCACCGAAGCCACCACTACCAACTTCCGTGCAGCCACTGAAGCCACCTCTGCTGACCTCCATGTGGCTGTCGAAGCCACCACCTCTGTTCTCCATGAGGCCCCTACCACTGACACCATTGCCTGCTTTATGGCCCCTCAGGCCACCTCAGCAGCTACTACCACCAGCACCCACCACACCACCACATGGCCCACCACCATCAGTCTGTCTGCTGCTCACCCAGAGCCCGCCTTGGCTCCAACAGCTGCTGGTTACAGGCCGGACTTAGGCTGCTTGCTTGGCCTGTGCTCCAGCCCTGCCTCCTCAGCAGGGTCTCCAGCAGGCTCTTCTGACTTCTTTGGCTATGTGCGAGCCAATAAGCCCTACAACGCTGGGACTGGCTTAAATACCAACCCCAGCAATGCAAAGCAGCTGTCATAAAAGTCCACGAGAGGTGGTGTCATCTGGGTGTGCTGGCTGGAAAGCCGGCCTCCTCTGCCAAGCCAACCAATCAGAGTGGGGCAGGCCCACTCCAATTAGCTGGCCTCTTTGTGCCTTTCTCCTGGCCTGCAAACCAGGCCGGGAAGAAGAGGCAAGACATGGTGCCTCTGATGCCAGCTATCAAGTGGCCACATGGAGATGGGGGGGGTCTGCCTGGGTGCTTGGGAGCTGACTGGGCTCCAAACTGGCCACCAGCCGAGCCTGGCAACCCCCTTATAGTAGACCTACTAAAATAAATGGGAGTGGATTCAGGTAACTTAGGTTTAGCATTGCAATAGTTAGTTTACAATTAAAAGTTTAATGCCAATGTGTCTATAACCCTTGCATTCTAGCAAGCATAGTGAAATAGGCTGCATTTTAGGTGGATAGAGATCCATGTTATACTGAAAACAATGGATATTATCAGTTGTGGGGGAACACACCAAAAAGTCACATTCCTAACCACGTCAGAAGATTGCTAAAAGAACAGAAATGGAGACTTTACCAGACGCTGTGTCCTTCTGCCATTCTGGGGGCATCGCACTGCCACAGATGAGGCCTCCCTTTTCCATTGGAAAGAAGAAGCTGCAAATTAAAAGGGATGCCTCACTGATGCCCATGCTATGCCCCTGGAATGCTGGAAGATGGCATTGTTTGGTAAGGTGACCCCTTCCTGTCTGCCTGTTCTTCTAGCGCTCTTCTGACACAGTTTTTGCTGCATCTGATAATCTCTTTTCATACAAGCCTGTTGTATGTTTCCTGAGGTGCAGGTTTCTCCAGAGTTCTACAATACAAGTGCAACATGTAAGAGCATATTACTGGTGCCAATCCTACCATTAGGAGAAATGAGGTGGTTGCCTCAAAAGGCAGATGTTAGGGACGGGGAGTGTGAGTGAGATGTTAGAGGTCAGGGCCATGTGTACTACCTTCAGGGAAGTGGAGGATGGTGTAATGGCTCAAGTGCTAATCTGCTTTGCATGTGAGTTAAGCATGAGTGGGCACCATCTTGTACTCCACTTTAGGCAGCAAAAGTCTTGGAACAGTTCTGTATGTTACTGAGCAAGGATCCCCCTCTCCCATGCATCTTTCAGTTCCTGATAAACACAGTGAGCTTTTGAGACATGATGGAGGTGCAGTAGAACTCCTTGTGTGAATGACTAATGACTTATACTGAAGCCAAGTTTTCCAATAAAAGAGTTGATTAATAATCTCTAGATCATCCCTAGTGTTCTTATTGCTCTTTCTAGTGGAGGTACATAAGTATGTCTTGTTATATTTACGGCATCACTTTTTAAGATTAATGAGGGCCACTTTGTTCCAAACTATTTCTTTTAACTTGTGAGAACTGTGGCTCTTCTTACTCTAATTATTCTCCAGGCACCAAATTAATTACAAAAAAGCATCCACCATCAGGAGACATTTAATTAACAAGGCAACGTGAGGAATCATGTAAACTGTATTAACTACAGAGACGGAGAGCTGATTGCTGAATAAAACACTGTGATCACATTTATTGGACAACTGATTAAATGACTGCAGTAGGGTTACAGAAGAACATGTCACTGGGGAAAATATTAAAGATGTCTCCTCTAGCTAGTCTGATAAAGCTAGTGATCTGGTATCTTTTCTGGCTGCTGTTTCTCTCAAGAGCTACAAACATCTGACAAAACCCATTCCAATAATTCTGCCTCAGTTTCCACAACTGCATCATACTACCACAGAATTTGTAGAGGAACAGAGAGGGTTAAAACAGGATTGGGGAAGCTTTGTCCCTCCATATGTTTCAGACTGCAGCTCCCACAATCTCTTTGGTATATGCCTTGCTGGATGAGGCTGATGGGGACTGAAGGTCTAAATAATAAATAAAATACCTAAATAAATTAAAATACCTAAATAATAAATAAAATAAATAAAGGTCAAAACTTCTGAAGGGAGATACCATTTTCCACACCTCTGCATTTCACTTTACCCAAATATAGACCTGCAGGGCATATTCTCAGTCCAAAAATCTCTGAAATTAATGTAAGGAATATGACATAAGTGCTGCTCTTGGCCAAAAAAATGTGGTAGAAAGCAGGACTCCTAATGTTTACATGAAGCCTGACCAATCCAGACATGTCATGCTGCCTAGGGGCAGCCTGCCAATTGTTGGGACTGCTGCTTTATACCTTGGTTCCCTTCTATGGTTTTCTTAGTACAACAGTCCTGAGCTACTACCTCTATTTAGTCATTTTTGAAGTATATTGTTTAAACACGCAAGGAGAGGAGTGCATTAGCCCTGCATCCTCCTTTATGACTTTACTAATGCAAAAGTGATATATCTGAAGAGTGGATCCTCTTCCACCCATAGAGGCTTTCCACGTCTGTTAGAACATGAAAGTATGGTGTGTTTCCACAAGTAGAAGGGGCTGTCTTCTTTAAGCGTGTAACTTTTATATGAGAAATACAATGACAGAGGGGGTGAGGTAGGGAATGATTCCCCCTTCACATACTAAGGAGATTATCAGATGTGGCTAATGTGGCACCAGAATAACAATAGCAGAACACAAAAGCATGCCAGTGACATCATCCTTTTGTGTTCTGCTGTCATTATTCTGGTGTTTCTTTTTATTGATGGGCTGAGCTGTCACTAGATGTCAATAGATGCTGCATTGCCAGCATCTGAAACCTCGTACCATTGTCCTGCCATGATTCCAACATCAATGGGTGGCCCTGCCAGAACACTTCTGGGTGGGATTGGGAAAACAACGTAGACTACCTTCTTTTTAAGAACCTTCCTGGGTTACTTGTTATTTTTTTTAATATGTGTATGTGCTTTTAAAAAACTTTTTTGTGTGTATTCTTTTAATTTTGAATTTCCCACGCTCACGTCTTCTCATTAGAATGGGTGGGATTTCAGTCCAGGAAATGAATGGAGCTCTGTTAGAGCTCTATTTATGCCTGGGTTACCTTTCAGTGGAAGAGAAGGTAAGTCTGATGAGGAGGGTTATTGTGTCAGGACAGGGATGGGATTGGACATTGTGGGACAGGAACACTTTTTGTGTTCCTGGCTGATAATTTCCTTAGATAACACACTTCAGAAAGGTCTGAATAGGGCTCTGACATGCATAGTAGTTTATTCAGCTAACTCCCCCTCCTCAAATACTTAAGTTTCCTGGTAAAACAAGTTCCAGCATTCCTCACATTAGTTCTGAAAATTCCTAGCAATCCATACAACTCTTGTTTCAGTCTTTCTGGGATTTAAACTACACTGCTCCCCATATTGCCAGCTTTCTATGTGCAGTTCCAGTAACCCAATTATCTGTGCCACCCATACCAACTGAATTGTGTCCAATCAGGTGGAGTCTAAAATGGTCCCAATTCATCTTGTCATGAGATTTTCCTTGTCGTTCTCAAAATACATATTCCCCACCCCACTTCCCCAGATTTTATGCAAGCCAAGATTGTTTGGCTGGGAATCACACAACGAGACAGATTTTGTGTGGGTGGCTTTTTCTTTCCTTAAAAAAGAAAGAAAGAAAGAAACCATCTTCTCTACTGGATGTTCTGATTTCATTTCACAAACTGCTTTAAAAAATTTGGATGACTTTGTTGACATTTAATGAATTTTGGCTCTCATAAAACTTTTGACACCTTTCAGGGAGCAAAGAAAAAGGGAGGGAGGAGTGGGGGGGAATGATCACACAGTCTGCTAAACCTGTACTGCCCTTGCCATATGGTGAGCGCAAATGTTTCGAAAGCAGCAAATGTTCTGTCAGGAATTCTCTGAGATGTTTTGATTGGATTGCTCTATTATCTCAACAAGTCTGCCAAAGGAAAACACCTGTACAATGAAAAGTGTGCTGGATCAGCCAGCCTGTAATGGAGGAAGGAAACTGAAGCATGTAATGACAAGTTACCTGTCACCAGAAGGTATGCTGAATAGGTTATGATAGATTTTTTGGATGCACATATTTTGCCATACTCCTTCCCTGTGACAAAGAGGGGCTGTTTCAGCTCTAGTAACCCTGTGTCCTTGAAGATGCCACAACTTCTCAGTGCTCTCAAAGAGTAGCATAGGAATCAATTGTTTTTAATATAGACATTTTCTGTGGAAATGTATTACTAACTGGTCATGGAGTAAGCATAAGATTAGAGACAGTCAATGCATTTTTTTTCTCAAAGCGATGAAGTCGGTGTGGCAGGTGTTGTAATATGTACTTTCACTTATGCTAATACAGATTTTTACATATTTTTGTTTCATTTCAAAAATCTGTAAAACCCATTTCATCCAAAGAGACTCCAGGACAATAGAAAGAGTTATGAACACAATGGAGAAGTAGCCTAAAACCATTCTTTGATTCTGTTAGGATTCTGTTTAGAGCCTGAAATTTGTCATAAAGCTTGTAGGCTAGGGGGAATGAATACTTCTACTGAATCAAACATTTTGAGGATTTTTTTTGAGGGGGGAGGGTTGAGGGGCAGACACCTTAATGAATTCATAAAGGACAAATATTATGTCCTTGTGGGGATGCAGATAAGATATATTTCTATTACTACGGTATATTCCGGTGTATAAGACGACTGGGTGTATAAGACCCCCCCCCAATTTCCAGCCAAAAATCTAGGCTTAGGCATATATTCGCCAGATAAGAGCCCCCCCCCAATTTGGCTGGCTGGCTGGCTGACTGGCTGGGGGAGCCTTGCCAGCTGATCCTCTTTGTAGTTGGGAAAGCGAACAGGATCAGCTGGCAGGGCAACATTCGCCCCTCTCTTCAACCTTCCAGTCAAACTGGACTCGAAGGTGGAGGAAAGGGGCAAAAATGCCCAGTTTGCCTCAAAAGCCCACTTCCCTCAATCTTGGCTCTTCCGAAGGGGACCAAGGCAGGGGAAACGGGGGCAGCCGTGGCAAACCCCTAGATTTGCTCCCTCTCCCCACCTTCAAGGAAGGTGGGGAGAAGGGGCGAACATGCCCCGTTTGGCTCCATAAGGAGGCCGCGGGGCCATGGAGCCAAACCCCGTGATTCGTCCCCTCTCCCCACCGTCAAGGGAGAGGGAGCGAATCTAAGGATTTAACAACACAGCCCTGATCCCTCCTTCTGGGCTCCCTCCTCCCAATTCCCCAACACATAGGAAGCTGCCCAGCCCCCTTTTGGGTTGGGGAATGCGGGATGGCCAGCTGGCTAAGGGGGGGTTTCTTCCTCCTCCCGCAATTCCCCAACCCACCAGGAGGCTGCCCAGCCTCCTGGTGGGTTGGGGAATGTGTGATGGCCAGCTGGCTGGGGGGATGGAGGGAGGGGGATTAAGGGAGGGTGCAAGGATGGTTGGAGGGAGGGGGCTTTGCAGCCACCCCTTCTCCAAATTGCGGCTTTGGGGAAGGGGGGTGGCTGGGCGGAGGGTGGATCGGTGGCTGGGGAGAGCAGGGCTTCGCAACCACCCCTCCTCTCCAAAGCACGGTTTGGGGGAAGGGGGATGGCTGGGCAGAGGGTGGATGGCTGGTGGGGGGAGGGGGCGTTGCAGCCACCCCCCCTCCAAAGTGCAGCTTTGGGGAAGGGGGTGGCTGGGCGGAGGGTGGCTGGGTGGCTGGGGGTAGGGGGCTTCGCAGCCACACCCCCTCTCCAAAGTGTGGCTTTGGGGAAGGGGGGTGGCTGGGCGGAGGGTGGCTGGGCAGAGGGGGCTTCACAGCCACACCCCCTCTCCAAAGCGCGGCTTTGGGGAAGGGGTTGGATGGGTGGAGGGTGGCTGGGGGGACGGGGCTTCGCAGCCAACCCCCCTCTCCAAACCGCAGCTTTGGGGAAGGGGGGTGGATGGGCAGAGGGTGGATGGCTGGCTGGGGGGAGGGGGCTTTGCAGCCACCCCCTTTCAAAAGCGTGGCTTTGGGGAAGGAGGTGGCTGGGTGGCTGGGGGGAGGGGGCTTCGCAGCCACACCCTCTCTCCAAAGTGTGGCTTTGAGGAAGGGGGGGTGGCTGGGCGGAGGGTGGCTGGGTGGCTGGGTGGAGGGGGCTTCGCAGCCACACCCCCTCTCCAAAGTGTAGCTTTGGGGAAGGGGTTGGATCGGTGGAGGGTGGCTGGGGGGACGGGGCTTCGCAGCCACCCCCCTCTCCAAACCGCAGCTTTGGGGAAGGGGGGTGGATGGGCGGAGGGTGGATGGCTGGCTGGGGGGGAGGGGGCTTCGCAGCCACCCCCTTCTCCAAAGCCCGATTCCAATGGAACCGCGGCTTTTGGGAAAGGGGGTGGATGGGGGGAGGTTGGATGGGGGGAGGCTGGGAGGGGGCTTCACATCCACCCCCCCTCTCCAAAGCACAGCTTTGGGGAAGGGGGTGGCTGGGCGGAGGGTGGATGGAGGAGGGGGCTTCGCAGCCACCCCCTTCTCCAAAGCCCGATTCCAATGGAACTGCGGCTTTGGGGAAGGGGGGTGGATGGGCGGAGTGTGGCTGGGGGGATGGGGGAGAGGGCTTCGCAGCCACCCCCCTTCTCCAAAGCTGCGATCCAATGGAACTGCGGCTTTGGGGAAGGGGGGTGGATGGGTGGAGGGTGGCTGGAGGGAGGGGGGAGGGGGCTTCGCATCAACCCCCCTCTCCAAAGCATGGCTTTGGGGAAGGGGGTGGCTGGGCAGAGGGTGGATGGGTGTCTGGGTGGAGGGGGCTTCGCAGCCACCCCCCTCTCCAAACCGCAGCTTTGGGGAAGGGGGGTGGATGGGCAGAGGGTGGCTGGCTGGCTGGGGGGAGGGGGCTTCGCAGCCACCCCCCTTCTCCAAAGCCCGATTCCAATGGAACCGTGGCTTTCGGGAAAGGGGGTGGATGGGGGGAGGGTGGATGGGGGGAGGCTGGGAGGGGGCTTCGCATCCACCCCCCCTCTCCAAAGCACAGCTTTGGGGAAGGGGGTGGCTGGGCGGAAGGTGGATGGAGGAGGGGGCTTCGCAGCCACCCCCTTCTCCAAAGCCAGATTCCAATGGAACTGTGGCTTTGGGGAAGGGGGGTGGATGGGAGGAGTGTGGCTGGGGGGACGGGGAGAGGGCTTCGCAGCCACCCCCTTCTCTAAAGCTGCAATTCCAATGGAACTGCGGCTTTGGGGAAGGGGGGTGGATGGGTGGAGGGTGGCTGGAGGGAGGGGGGAGGGGGCTTCGCATCCACCCCCCCTCCAAAGCACGGCTTTGGGGAAGGGGGTGGCTGGGTGGAGGGTGGATGGGTGTCTGGGTGGAGGGGGCTTCGCAGCCACCCCCCCTCTCCAAAGCATGGCTTTGGGGAAGGGGTTGGCTGGGCGGAGGGTGGATGGCTGGCTGGGGGGAGGGGGCTTTGAAGCCACCCCCCCTGTCCAAAGAGTGGCTTTGGGGAAGGGGGTGGATGGGCAGAGGTTGGCTGGGTGAGGCTGGGAGGGGGCTTCGCAGCCACCCCCCTTCTCCAAAGCCGCTGTTCCAACGGAACCGTGGCTTTGGGGAACGGGGGTGGATGGGTGGAGGGTGGCTGGGGGCTTCGCAGCCACCCACCTTCTCCAAAGCTACAATTCCAATGGAACCGCGGCTTTGGGGAAGGGGGGTGGATGGGTGGAGGGTGGTTGGGGTTAGGGGGCTTTGCAGCCACCCCCCTTCTCCAAAGCTGCAATTCCAATGGAACCGTGGCTTTGAGGAAGGGGGGTTGATGGGCGGAGGGTGGCTGGGGGAGGGGGGAATGGGGCTTTGCAGCCACCCCCCTGCTCGAAAGCTGCTATTCCAATGGAACCGTGGCTTTGGGAAAGGGGGTCGATGGGCAGAGGGTGGCTGGGGGAGGGAGATTTGCAGCCCCCACTTCTCCAAAGCCGCGATTCCAATGGAACCGCGGCTTTGGGGAAGGGGTGTGGATCGGGGGAGGGTGGCTGGGGGGAGGGGGCATTTTCACCCTTTTCCTCCACCTTCAAGCAAGGTGGGGGGAAAGGGCGAATCTAGCATTTTGCCTCGGCCGCTGCAGAGACGATCAAGCGGCAGCCGTGGCAAACCGCAACGTTCACCCCCCTCCTCTGTCTCCCTTGCTCCCCAAAGGGGGAGAAGGCAGGGGAGGGGGGTGAATGAACTGGAAAAGCACTTTGCTTCACCACCACCCCCAGCCTCATCTCCTGCCTCTTCCCTCCGTTTGCGAAGAGGCAGGAGATAGGCAGGCAGGTGAAGCAAAGTATATCCGGCGTATAAGACGAATGTCAATTTTGGAGGGCACTTTTGAGTGCTCAAAAGTCATCTTATACGCTGGAATATACGGTACTCTGAATTTAAAAATGAAATACATTTAGGATATATGCTATATATTTTGTAATTGATGGTGAATATGGACCCAAACAAAGGTAGTTGAACATAATGACTAAAAGCTATAATGTACACTGCTCAGACAAGATGCCATAGTGTGAACAATTTCACATTCTTGGTGTGAATATATTAAATTATTGATGATCTTGTTGCACAACCAGAACTCCTATAAGAGAGGGAGGCTTTCTCCTGACTCCATCATAAGACAATGTTGCAGCAGTAACAAAACCAGCAGTCCTACACTCACAATTGCAGAATGGAGTAGGAGAGGTTGAAAAAGAGGCAGTCACCACAGCTTTGTCATAGGACAAAGACAGGGATCAATATAGTGAGGAACAGAAATGGCTGGTGAAAGGCAATGGATGACCCTGTTGCCACTTGAGGAGGCATCTGCATAATATTTGCCTTCCATGAGATGCCAGTTGTTTATGCCTGGATCCAAGGGTTCTCTAGATTCAAGGCACTATGATAGGCATGGCTTGGGAAATAATCTCTCATATAGTACAAGTAACTTTTCTGATCACCCCTGCCATAGTTGTTTGACTTCTAGGGACCCTTGTTTTGTTTATTTATTTATTGAAAATTATTTTATTAACACTTTTTAAAAATATATTAAGAATTACAAAGATTAAAAAAGAGAAAAGATAGAAAACTGAAATACAATAATATGAAAATTAAAAAATGAAGAAGAAAAAAATTTAAAAAGAAAAAGAAAAGAAAGGAGCAAAACATGACTTGTGACCTTTTGTTTGAACATTATATAGGCATATAGCTACTTATGCCTCTGTCTCCAAAAAAACAACATATTCCTTTCTTTCAATAGCCTATTCTTTCTAATAAACAAAACCGAAAATTAACAAAATACAAAAAAGCTATAAGGGGTTTCCAGTTTAAGAAATTTCACTAATGATCTTTCTCTAATCAAACCAGACAATTTGTCTATTTCTGCTAGCTCTGTTAGTTTCAATAAACATTCCTCCACAGTAGGTAGTGTTGAATTCTTCCATCTTTAGGCATGCAAGAATCCTGTTGTAATACTTATATGCTGAAGTAGTCTTCCATGACTCTTTTGCAACTGCACATCCATGAATCCTGAAAGGAAAAAAAAAGTTTATGTTATGTTATGTTGTGAAGTCAAAGGCTTTCACAGCCAGCATCCATAGGTTTTCTTTGGGTTTTTTTTCTGGGCTATGAGGCCGTGTTCTGGAAGAGTTTATTCCTGACATTTCGCCTGCATCTGCCAACTGCTGGAGCCGCGGGCTGGCCAGGAATAAATACCCGGCTGACGGACCACGGTGGGGATTGGCCCCACCTCCCGGCCAATCAACAGCCGCGCTGAGCGCGGGCCCTGATTGGACAAAGGCAAGGTGAGCCAACCAATGGGGTAGGAGCAGCCTCCTCCCGATTGGCTACCCTACGATCCTCTTCCCTGCCTGCAGGAGCAGGCTGGGGAGAGGAGGATGGCCGGCATGGCGGTGGCCATGCCAGCCATGCGGCAGGCCCGGGCGTGGGGCGACACCAGCCACAAATGCGGCCGCCCGGTAAGTCCCGGGCAGGCGGCTTGTGTACATAATAAGTCCCCAACTATATCATTTTCTGCACAGAGAATAATATTTCTGCACAAACATGCTTTTTACTGTGCAGAAAAACGGCATGGAGTGTAAGAAAATGTCAAAATTTTGTATAGAATGCCTTAAACTGTGGATAGTCTTCAAAAACTGTGTAGATTTCTTGCAGTGGGGGTAAAAATGCTAAAAATTACTTCCTGCTTCCTTTGAGAAAGGGAAAAAAAGGGAAGAATTGCATCCCTGCTATGTTGGCAGGGTTTTCTGCTTTGCTTGAGTTGAATGGCATCTCAGCAAATGTATATTTAAGACCTGATTTTATATATATAGACATATATAGCTATGTCTGAGATGTGATCTTGCTCCACTAGAGCTAGAAATGCTTAAACAGGAGATTCCTTTTTTAAAAAAGTTACTTTTCCAAATATAAAAATCTAGATTGTTTTTAGTGAAGAACAAAAAACAAAAACAAAAACACCTTCAATTTACAAGAAATTTTTTAATTGGTGGAAGAATAAAGGAGTTACTATGCTTTTTGTACCAGAAGAAAGAATGATATTTTAAGTTAGTCTGTATTTTTAGATGTGTTCTGTATTTTGTATTTCTATATATACTAAATTGTAATGGTCCATGGCTACAAACTCTACAGTTACAGATGGCATTTCAGCCTCTCTGAATGGTACACTCTTCCTGGATTCAAAGACCCACCTCTAATTCCCTGTTCATTTTTTTTACAAGGGCTTGTGACCACTTGTAGATGATTCTTTCCTGATTCCCAAGTATATTTCCCTTTTGTTGTCTGTTGCCTGCCCTTTTGAGAGGGATGAATTAGAATGCATTAGATAACAGGAGAGCAGTGCTGGGAGGGGGTGCAAAGACCTAAGACCAGGAATGTTAGATCATATGAGGGTGGTTTTTTTGGGTGGGGGGGGAAGCAAGAGTCAGGTTCTTTTCAGTTTGTTCTCAAGCATATCATGCAAAAGTATAGCAAGCATTATAAATGTACAATATCAGAAATTATCATACCTTCGGGAAAGTGTGTGTTCTTTAGACTGAGCCACTTTGACAATTGATGCCTGAAAATACAGTTCCAATCAGTCGTTCTCTACAAACATTCAAATGGAAGTACCATATTCAGAGGTAGCCATATTGGCCATGCAGCAAAATACAACAAAATACAAAATCCACAAAAGAATAAAACCTTTATTGGCCAACTGAAATGCTGAAAATACATCATGCAATCTTTTGATGCTTCACTGGCTTCTTCATCAGGCAAAGATGTTTTAAAAATTATACAGAAGAAGAAATGCAACAAGATAAGAGTCACAGGTATCACCTTTTTGTGTGGATTTTAGATTTTGCTTTGCTGCATGGCCAACATAGTTAGCCCAGAATGTGTTTTCTGCATTTGAAGATACCTCATTTTGCCACAACAAGGGGAATCCTAAACAAGAGGGAAATATGGACTGGGACTAAACTCTTTGAGGTTTCTGCCTCCAACAAATGTAAAACTTCTCTTGCAGACTATATAATTGGCTACCTGTACAGCACCTAAAAGTTGTTTCAAGATGCAGCAGTACAGAGACTTTTTGAAAAAAATTAAATTATCTCTGCTTAACAAAGGAGCATATGGCTTCACAAAGGATTAGGGACATCTAGGATACCAGAGAGGTTGCCTCACTACTGCAAAAGTATTTAAATGTTACTGTATTTCGTTTCAACTCCACATGGCCAAGGAGTAGGAGTAGTCTCTGTGTGCATGAGATCCCTCACTTGAACAACACAAATAACATCTGTAACAACATGTAGGCCTGTGACTCCAACATCATCACTTTTCCTTCTTTATTTTTTGCCTTATGGAGAAGCCAGTAGAGCTTTGAAAGCTTGCATTATGTGTTTTAAAATTTTGGTTGGCCAATAAAGGTATCACTTTTTTTTTTTTGGTAGATTTTGGATTTTGTTTTGCTGCATGGACAGCTCAGCTACCCCTGAATAGATGGGTAGCTGAGCTGTCTCAGATGTCCTTCTATTGTCAGTTAAGATGGTTGGGAGGGCTCTCAATGCAGGCAGAGACCACTCTCCTTCTTGGCCCTATGGGGACCAGGGACAAAGGGCAATAAAGAACAGATAATAAAAACTTCAACTTCATGAGCAAGAGAAAAGTAACTTCTCTTAAGGGCTAGGTTGTCCATGTACTCTGTGAACCTAACTGCTCCATTCTTAGGAGAGAACATTGAATTTCTCCAGAGGTTCCTGTACTGTTATGTTAAGTTGCTATAAAGATAAAACTTGCCAATTGTGGTCCAAATGAAAGAGTTTTATCTTTGGAGGTAAAAACCTCAAAGAGTTAAGTTGCAGTCCATTAGCTCCCTCTTCTTAAAGTTTCCCATGTTGCAGTAAGTGGTAGTGCCACTTATTTTAAGATGAGAATACTTGGACCCTGTTTTGAACACAGGTTTTCGAAGCAACCCACATAACTTCTAGGAAAAGTTTCTTAGAAAAATAAACAGAGTGGTAGTGCAGGGTGGTTGATTTTTTCTTTTCTTTTTTGCTTTCCCCCACTGACTCTTTAATTCAATTATATCATAAAAGCTCACTATGTACTTCAAAAATAAATTAACTCAAGATGTTACTCTACTCTCCATCTGCTGCATTGCCTTAAATGTATTTTGTCTGCTCCCATATTACTTGAAGTTATTTTTCCATCAAAATTCACAAACTTTTACTTGCTGGGGAGGCAAAGAGGTGGGGAGTCATTGCCTTTTCTGGTAACACCTCTTTGTTTTAGAAATTACCTCATAAACTCTGTGTGTATGTGTGTATTTGTGAGAGAGAGCATTTTCCCTGTTATTTTCCTGTATGAAAGTAAATGTACAGTAACTGCTAGGTGCAATAACCTTTCATTTCTCCCATTTTAATCTGGATTCAATGTGCTTTTAGTAGAGTCTTCCTTTTCTTTTGCATAAGTGGGTCTGTTCTGCAGAAAATTTTCATCAAGTGGCAAAATGACACTTCTCTTTATCTAAATGTTCAGTGTAAAAAGATTTGTGTGTTTTTTGATTACTTGACACCTTTAAATCAATGTGGGTTGGAGGCAAGAAAAATGATCAGGAAGAGTTTTAATTCTATTTTATTTTAAAAAAAACTCAGTTAGGAAGTGCATATGGGATTAGCTTGCATTCTAACCTTCTATGTAATTTTATGAAAAGAACTTTGATTTCCTCTTACAAAACCTCAAAGACAATCCTTTGTCATGGAAACAGTTGGGATAATCAAGTTATTCTTGAGCTACTTTCTTTATTATTGTTGTTATACTATTCCTATCCTACTTTTTTTCCCCTTCAGAAGTAAAACTCAAGGCAGAATTTAAAAAAAATAAAAGCAACTACAGTAAATTTTGTCCTGGCCAACTATCTTTTATGTCCTAGAGGTACATAAATACCACCAAGTTTTCACTTTGACTCTTTTTAATGGTGTACCATCAGCTTTTTTAGAGAGGAAATATATATCCCTGACAGCTAACATGTCTGCCATTTTCAGTCAGGCATGGTTGTGACAGATAAACAGACTTCTTTGTTGCCAATATTAAAGTACATACACTTTTTGTATAGCAACCCAAATTTTTATGTTTTGGGCAGGCTTGACAATTTATTGTATCCTTTTTTTCATACTCTCTTTATGGAATCAGTCTTAATTAGGGATGAAAAGAGTATTTGAAAATGGCTGAAAATGTATTTTTCAAGTGCCAGGGCACCCTGATGAGGAGAATCTTGGACTGGCAAGAATTCTTCCAAATTCAGGATGTATTCCTCACAAAATTGCATGTGGTTTTCTGTGCAGAAAAAAAAAAATCTCTTATATATTATTTTTTGTGTAGAAAATGTCATTTCCTTAAAAAAAAAAGTTTGTTTCCTCTTCAGGAAATGCTGTTGTCTGGTTTTTTTTTTTAAATGTACTAATATTAAGCAGAATAAAGCCCCAACTACAATGTTTCTGCATAAGAAGTAGCATTTTGTGCACAGAAATATGGGGACATCCTATGGTTACTGGACTGCAGCTCCCAGTATTCCTCAATGCTGGCTGGAGCTGCTGAAGGAGGAACAATTCCTGATCCCAAACCCCATGAAGCGGGCTTGCCGCTGGATGGCAAGCGGTTTTGCGGCCCTCTTGCTTCCCCCCTTCTCTCCCCACCCCCACGCAGCTTGTGGACCCCGGCGGGGGGGGGAGGGGCATGGCCACATGGCGAGCCACAGGGAACCACCATCTTCCTTCTTCCTCCCAGTGGTCTTTGCGGCCAGGAGGGAGGAGGAAGGAGCGGACCAATGGGGGCGGGCCTGCCTTGCCCCGATTGGTCCATGGGAGGGTGGGAAAGCAGCCTATTTAATGCCGTACGGTGCCGGGATCGGCCCAGAAGCGGGGCAGCAAAGGAGGCAGCAGCCAGGCGCTCCGTTGCAGCCCGCAAAATGGCTGTGTTCTGCCCCGAAGGTATGTGGATCCAGGGCGCTTCAGGGTGGGGTCAATTGGCTGGGGCGCATGGGCCTGGAGTTTGAGACCCTGCCCGGTCACACCCTGTGCAGTGGCCTCCGAGGGGAGCCAACTGGGGGGGCAGCGGGTGGGTGCAAGCGACCACAGGGCCAAGACGCGTCCGGGCGAGTGACGTGCGGAGCGAGCGAGGCGATGGATGGGCATGGGTGACCCCGAGGGGTGATCCCATGTCTGGGTGAGCGGCGAGTGAGCACGAGCCACGGGCGGGGACCCCAGGGGGGTGGGAAACAGAGTGGCTCAGGCAGCCAGCAGAGGAGCGGAAAGGGGCAGTGGCAAGCAGGCTGCCCAGAAGGGGCTGGAGGACAGCAAACCCCCCTATGTTGGAGGAGGGGCGGTGGGCCCGAGGAGCTTCCTCCACTTGCTGGTGGCCTGGGGGGGTGCCCAGTGGCTGAGGCGGGCAGCAGTCGCGGCAGTGGTTCACCCATGCGGCCCCCCCTGCAGCCCGGGAGTCTGACTGGGGATCGAGCCAGCTCCATCCCTCAGTGGCAGGGGACAGCGGCCTCGCCAGGGACCCCTCCACCAGCCTGCACACCAGTACCTCCCCAGGGTAGGGGGGAAACCCCTTGCAAAAAAAAAAAAAGAAAGAAAAACACACCAGCGAGCTACCACGTTTAGCAATGGGGCATCAGTAGGGCGGCAGGGTCATGCAGGCAGACCCTCCCCAACCACATCCACCCTCTCCCCAGACACATGGGAAGTGGGACAGGTGGGACGAGGAGGGCACGCAGCTAGGTGGATAATTTTTTCTTTTACATGTTTCAGGCCGTGGAACGGCGGTTGGCACTGAAATAATTTTTTTTTAAAAAAAGAAAAGCACCCAAGCATGTCACTGTGCATACACCTGCCCACACACAGCACCACAGCAGGAGGGTTGGGAGGTGTTGGCAGCAGGCATCGGGCCCAAGAGGACAGCAAAGCGGTGCCAGGTGGTGGAACTGCAGCCCCCGCAAGGGGGGGAAATTGCGGATGGTGGGGAAGGGGCGGGGCTAGGGAACAGCAATGGCTTCCCGGCCCCTTGGCCTCCCGTGGAGGCTTTTAGCCAGCCGGCCCCCACCCTGGCTGATGTTATGGGAGTTTTGTCTGTGGTCCTTCAGAAGATGGACAAAGATAACTCTGCTAACAACAAGCAGGGTGCAACGGCAGCCGCGGTGGCGTCGGGGCTAGTGGAACCCGTTACTTCGGCCGACAAGCCTAGCACCTCTTCCAGTCTGGGTCCTCCCCAGTAGCCGCAGTCAGTCCAGACAATCCAGATCCAAGGAAAGGAGTGGTTCCAGGGAACACAGCCGGTCGGACTCACATGGCTCCTCGTCACGGTGGCAAGGCAGATCCAGGAGCAAGCAGAGCCCGAGCAGGAAGTGCAGATGATCCCGGTCAGGTTCCTCCTGAGGTGAATCCTCGGATGAGGACAAATACAGTTATTGGGAAAAAGGGACGTTCAAGCCAGGCCTGCCGGGCTGGGCTCTCAAGCTCAGGTGAGCCAGGGACAAGGCGAGGGAGGAAAGGAAGGCGGGTGGCAAGCACCCACAAGGGAAGGAGCTCAGGGAAGCCAAATCCAAGTAGGACCCTCCCAGAGGCCACTTGGATCACAAGGTGCGATCCAAGATCCTGCAGGGATATTATGTGGATGTCTTTATGCTGGCACCGCCCCCTGGGGTGGAAGCCAGGGTGCACAAGAATGACAAGAAAGAGAGTGACAAAGCTAGTGCGGATACGGTGGAGCGCACCTTTGCCAACTGGCTCAACAGGTACACGGTCTTCATGGGAGTGGTGGCCCTGGTCTTCCCGGAGCGGGCATGGCACTTGGTCAACCACCTCTGCCAGGTTCTGTTAGTGCGGGCCCAAGCTGCAAATGCCAATGCCATCCTGTACGACATTAAGTGAGGGAAGAAGGCATCCAGATCACCCATGCACAGGTGGGAGACCATCGACTATCCCACCTGGCTGCAGGCCACTGGGCCGGGGAGGAGGGAAACGGGTGACCCCCATAAGGCGGCACACAAGAGGGAAGGGAAGAAAACGGTGTGCTGGGAGTACAATGGAGGCAAGTGCTCCAGGTACAAGTGCCGGTTCGAGCATTCTTGTGATTGTTGTGGGGGTGGCCACCCAAAGGCGAATTGCACCCGGCAGGGGAGTGGTGGCCAGTCCTTTCGGAACAATCACCCAGTGGCTGCTGGCAACAGAAAGGACACAGGAGCCAGCGGCTCCTCCAGTAGTGGCACCGCAAAGTGAAACAGGTGAGGGGGTAGGGGCATGCATGGCATCCACGCCAGTCAAGCTGGAGGCTGTGCACCCTCTTTTGGCAGCCTAACCCAAGAAACAGGCTGCAACCTACTTAGCGGAGAGGGATTTGAATTTGGGTTCCGCATCCCATTTCAATGTCCAAGGGAAGCCACCACCTCAGGCAACTTGAAATCAGCAGCACAGTTGCCCGAGGTGCTGGCCGAGATCGCCAAGGAGATAGAGGCGGGTCGGATTGCGGGCCCTTTTGATCAGTGCCCAATGCCTAATCTCAGGATTTCACCATTGGGGGTGGTGCCCAAGAAGACCCCCGGGGAATACCACCTCATTCACCACCTGTCTTACCCAAAAGGGGCTTCCATCAATGATGCTATCCCAGACGAACTTTGCATGGTGAGATATGCATCATTGGACTATGCAGTACATCTCCTGCAGAATTGTGGTCAGGGTGCCCTCATGGCAAAGTGTGACATTCAATCTGCCTTCAGGCTGCTGCCCATGCATCCTGAGGACCATTGCCTTCTGGGCTTCAGGTTCCAGGACAAGTGGTACTATGACATGGCGTTGCCCATGGGTTGCTTCATCAGCTGCTCGGCATTTGAGACTTTCAGCACATTCCTCGAATGGGCCCTGCAACACAGGGTGGGTTCCCCCTTTGTTACGCACTACTTGGACAATTTCTTGATGATGGGGCCAGCCGGGGGGGGTGGAATGTGGCTCTCTGCTTTCTTCCTTTCAGGCTATGGCAACGGAGCTGAGGGTGCCGCTGGCACCTGTAGGACCAACGACATCCCTGGTGTACCTGGGGGATACAGCTTGATTTGGTACAGGGAATCTCCAGACTGCCCGACGACAAGATCGAGGGCTTGCGAGAGTTGCTGGCTGAGCTCCTGAAAAAAGAGAAAGGCACACTGAAGGAAGTGCAGTCCCTATTGGGTCACCTGAACTTTGCAAGCAGGGTAGTGTCACCCGGGAGGGCCTTTTGCACACGCATTGCCAGAATCACAGGGGGGTCAGGGCGCAGCACCACCGCATTTGCCTCACAAGAGGCGTGAAGGAGGACATAAGGGTCTGGCTTTCTTTCCTCCAGCATTACAATGGTGTCAGCACATGGCAGGGGTGTATGGATCTGGAGGGCAGTCTGCAGGTCCACTCAGACGCAGCTGGCAGCCTGGGTTTTGGGTTTTTTTATGCGGGGCACTGGTGCGCTCAGACATGGCCACCTGAGTGGGCGTCCTCAGGGGTGACCAGAGACCTCACATTCTTGGAATTTTTCCCCATCCTGGTGACCATCATGTTGCGGGATGGGGAGTTCAGGGACAAGAAGGTCTGTTTCTGGTGTGACAATCAAGCAGTGCTAAGGATTATCAACAGGCAGTCCTCCAGGTCAGAAAAGGTCATGCGGGTAGTGCGCAGGTTTGTGCTAACCTGCTTGGAGGCCAACATCAGCTTCCACGCTCGGCACATCCCGGGCATGGCTAAGGAGATCGCAGATGCCTTATCACGGTTTCTGGAGGAACGGTTACATATGCTGGCGCCGGATGCGGAGAAAACAGCAGTGCCTTTCCCAGCAGACCTCTGGAGCCTTGGGAGCGAACTGTGATCCAGGGTGTAGCGGACTCCTTGGCACCTTCCACGCAGGCCTGTTACGAGAGGGCAGCATCCCAATTCTTGGCATTCAGGCAGAGGCATGGCTGCAGGACAACGGGACCGGCATCGGAGCGGGAGTTGCTGCATTACCTGGCCCCCCTGAAAGACAGAGGGCTGGCGCCTAGGACCATAGCTGGCAAGGCAGCCGGCATTTCGTTCTTCAGCAAAGCGGCAAGGCTTGGGGACCCTTGCAACTCCTTCCTGGTAAGAAAGGCAATGGAGGGATGGAGGAGGGCAACACCAAGGGAGCCGGATGCAAGGCACCCGGTGTCGCACGTAATGTTAGGTCAGCTGGTAGCTCTACTGCCGTCCATCTGCCACTCCAACTACGAGGCGCTGCTTTTCGGGGCAGCATTCACGATTGCATTCTTCAGGGTGCTGCAGATTGGGGAGGTGGTGTGCTCATCAAAGGCAGACAAGTCAGGCAGGGCTCTGCAGTGGAGAGATGTCACCATGGGCACCAACAGCCTGGCCCTGTGCATCAGGTGATCGAAAGCGGACCAGCACGGCCGTGGGACCACACTGCATTTGAGAGGGCTAGAGGGCTCCACCCCATGCCCCTTAGCAAGCTTGAAGGCCTTCATGGAAGTAAGGGGCTGTGATCGGGGTCCCCTGTTCAGGCACAGAGATGGGGTCCCGCTCACCAGATTTCAATTTGTGAGTATGCTGAAGATGGCAGTCCGGTGGTTGGGCCTGCCGGCAGAAGAATTTGGCAGCCATTTGTTCCTGATAGGGGCAGCTACCATGGCAGCGGAGGCGGGCATGTCTACGGAGTCCATCATGAGAATTGGGCGTTGGTGCTCCAGGGCATATGTCAACTACATACGACCAGGGAGGGCATGGCCCCGGAAGCAGAAGGCCCAAGAAGACCAGTAGGCCTGCCTGTTGATAGTGGTAATGGTTGGCGGAAGGCGGTCCACATTGGGGAACGCCTTGGTGGCGGATGTATTGGGTCGTGATAAGGCAATAATAGGAGGGGCCTCCATTGAGTACTAGTTCATGGTCAAGTTCAAGTTCAAGGGAGGCACCTCTCGTGTTGCTAACATGCAATTCGTTTACAGGGGAGGAGAGAGAGTCGGGCAGATGCCTGGCTGATGACTCTCTCCTCTAGGAGAAGGGATTGGGATGGACCAATCCGCTGTTGCCCTCCATGGGGGGGGGCAGGAAGGAGATCACGACCCATACATTGCCACCAACCATTCCAGCTTGCAAGTTGCGGCCAATTTATTGCCATATCATTACTGTACCTCTATCATTACTTGTAACTACCTCAACATGTATTTCTTAATTACTAACCTGTACCTAACCATGTTTTCTAAGTATGTACCAATACAAGTTATAGAACAATAAGTTGTGTGTGTGTCTTTTGAGGGGCGGATGGGCGTTACTGTCTGGGCCTGCAAGCAGGCTTGCCGCTGGATGGCAAGCATTTTTGCGGCCCAACCCGGCCACCAACCCTGTGGCCCTCTTGCTTCCCCTCTTCTCTCCCCGCCCCCGCGCAGCTTGTGGAGCCCGTGGGGGGAGGGGGTATGGCTGCGTGGTGAGCCACAGAGCGCCGCCATCTTCCTTCTTCCTCCCAGTGGTCTTTGCGGCCGGGAGGGAGGAGGAAGGAGCGGACCAATGGGGGCGGGCCTGCCTTTCCCCGACTGGTCCATGGGAGGGTGGGAAAGCAGCGTATTTAAGGCCGCGTGGGGCCAGGATCAGCCCAGAAGTGGGGGGCCGATGGAGGCAGCAGCCAGGCACTCTGTCACGGCCTGCAAAACGCCCACCCACCCTCCCTTCACTCCCCCCAAAAATGTCTCAATTTGCGGGCGGATTAATTGGGTGGTGATAAGGCAATACTAGGAGAGGCCTCCATTGAATACTAGTTCATGGTCAAGTTCAAGGGAGGCCCCTCTTGTGTTGCTAACCTGCAGTTCGTTTACAGGGGAGGAGAGAGAGTCCGGCAGATGCCCGGCCGATGACTCTCTCCTCTAGGAGAAGGGATTCGGATGGACCAATCTGCTGTTGCCCCCCATGGGGTGGGCGGGAAGGAGATCACGACCCATACATTGCCGCCAACCATTCCAGCTTGTAAGTTGCGGCCAATTTATTGCCATATCATTACTGTACCTCTATCATTACTTGTAACTACCTCAACATGTATTTCTTAATTACTAACCTGTACCTAACCATGTTTTCTGAATATGAACCAATACAAGTTATAGAACAATAAGTTGTGTGTGTGTCTTTTGAGGGGCGGAGGGGCAGTACGGTCTGGGCCCGCAAATAGGGAAAGCACCTCTATAGCTGCATCTGGACACTTATATTTTTGACAATATTATTTTTTTTAACGCAGAAAATGCTGTTGCCCACACAGGAAATGCTGTTTTCTTTGCAAAAATACTATGTATCAACTTTGAACAGACCAAGTCCCGAACTGTGAATAGTGTTTGAAAACAATATAGTTCTTAAAGGCTTCCTTGCAGGTAGAAAATTGGTGTAATTAATCTTTTTTTCTTTTGAGAATGATGTTAGTGAAGATTTACATCCCACCTCTTAAAGTGACAAAAAAAAAATGTGTTCTAGCTTCTTCTAGGAGCCAGCTGGTTCAGCCATCGTAGTCATTTTATCAAATGTAGCAGGCCGTACTAAGCTCCTTATTGAAGACTTTTACATTTTTGTCATAGTATACACATATGCTAGAACTTTCCTAGATTTGTAATTTGTACTTGTTCGTTTTGTCCTTCTTTGATTCTTTTTTAAACATAGAGACAATCTATGACAGTAATAAAGTTAACAGGTCATGTCTTACAGAAGATTGTCATTAAAATATAATTAAACTATCTATAACATTAAAACGTAATTTAAAACATGAAGAAGAAAAAATAGGAAAGATCACAAGAAGCTTCAAGAAAAGCTTCTAGAAGTTCTACCAGAAAAATTAGTTTGAACCTTCATAAACTGGCTTCTTTTTCCATTGTAATAAATTGCCTTCATTAGTTTAACAGTTGCACTGTGTCCATTAATGATTAATAGAACATTTACTTCACTCCTGTCTAATTATAGGGACACCCATCACTGCCACTTCATCCTGCTTTTAAAAAAGAAAGAAAGAAAGAAGGAAGGAAGGAAAGAAAGAAAGAAAGAAAGAAAGAAAGAAAGAAAGAAAGAAAGAAAGAAATGGGTCTTTGATACTGTTTCCAGGCATCTGCTATCACTTTAGTATGTGTTTGTGTGTTCGAAGGCAATCTCTTCCCCATTCCATTATATATGTTGGGTTTTTTTTGTTTTTTGTTTTAAGTGAAACAGCCAGTCAGGGATAATGTCTTTGATGCAATGACCTTAAATTCAGTGTGGCCAATCATATTTGGCTTTTGAAATTTACAGACAGGAATGTAAAAAGTGTTCCTGTCCCATAATTTCCAATCCTGCCCCTGTCCCAGCACAATAACCCTCCCCACTGCACTTACTTTGTTGGGTGTCGTAAGGCAGCCCAGTAATGAACGGATCTCTAAAGGAGTTCCGTTCACTTCCTGGACTGAAATCTCACCCTTTCTTATGAGAAGATGTGAGCACAGGAAATTCAAAAATAAAAAGTAAAATGCACACAAAAAAGTTACACCAACCACAAAAACACACTTTTAAACTTACAAATAACCTGGGGAAGGTCATAAAAAGTGTGCCACCTGGATGTCCTGATCTCACCTGGAAGTGTTTGCATAGGTCTGCCCATTGATGCTGCATTCCCAAGAGTTAAATGGTCTGAGGTTTCACACGCTGGCAATACCAGCACCAAATTGCAGTGGGGGATATATTGATGGCTCTGCATGTCAATAGAAAGAAACACCATAATGACATCAGTGGAACACAAAAGAACAATGTTGTCTGATATTGGCATCCTTTTACGTTCCTCTGGTGTCATTATGGCACCAGATTAGCTGCATCTGATAATCTCCTATATCTTGTGATTACTAATTCAGGTCTCACTGGCAACTCTAGCCAACTAGGGATCATAAAACAAACATTTTGGGGGGAAGGGGTTGGCCTTCTGAAAATGCCATCCCCAGGGGGAATAGTGAAAGGGAAAATTACACACACACACACCAATTCTGACCAATTCTATTTGACCTAGAACATATGTGTTACTTTAAAAAAAGAATACAGTGCCTGCTTGGCAGATCTGCTAGCTCATCTTCAACTGTTCCCCTTCATATAAAGAAACAAGAAACAAACATGCATATGGGTGTGAAGAATGTTATGATGGTAAGAGTTGTTCTACAGTGGAAAGTGCTGCCTGGGAGTGTGATAGAGTCTCCTTCTTTGGAGGTTTTTAAACAGAGGCTGGATGGTCATCTGCCAGGAATGTTTTGATTGTGCATGGCAGGGTGTTGAACTAGATGGCCCTTGTGGTCTCTTCCCACTCTACGATTCTATGAGATATCTGTGTGAATGGAAAAGATAAACACTGTGGTATAAGGGTGATACCATGAGGGAGGGTGCCTTTGGCTTCACACCCTTCTGATCCCTCTGACTTCCATTCCGTGATTCCTAATAATAATAATAATAATAATAATAATAATAATAATAAATAATAATAATAATAATAGTAATATAAAAATCCTTAGTGGGAATGTGATCATCAAGGGAAGAATGTTTCACAGCTTTGTTTTAAAGCAGAAATAGGAAATATGGGGGATTCCTGGGGTTACTGAAGTACAGATCCCAGACTTCCTCAACATTAGCAACACTAGCTAGGGTTTTTCAATGTGAAGTCGAAGGCTTTCATGACCGGTATCCATAGATTTTCCTTGGGCTTTTTCTGGGCTGTGAGGTCTATTCCAGAACATGACTTCACAGCCCAGGAAAAAAAAAAAACAAGGAAAAACTAGCTAGAGTTGTTGGAAAAGGAACAATTCCTGATTCCCATCTCCACGTGACCCCAGAAAATGGGGAATTGCACCTCTATTGCAGCATCTAGTGAAATTCTATCTACAGTAATCATTGGAAAGAAAACTACTAGATTTAAACACTTTGGTAACAACCCAGGGATTCTGAAGTTACATATATTGTGAAGTTGAAGGCTTTCATGGCCGGCATCCATATATTTCCCTTGTTTTTTTTCCCTGTGAGGCCATGTTCTGGAATAGTTTCTTTCTGACGTTTTGCCTGCATCTGTGGCTGGCATCCTCAGAGAATGGTTGGGTAGGTGTGTATGTGGAGTTTATATGCTATGAACCCCTGTTGGGGAGTATATGTAAATTTGTGTGATTGAATGGTTAGTCTCTGGGTATGGAAACACAAGGCTCATTAGCGCCTGTTGGCTAATGGTTGGTTGATGGGCCATTATCTGCTGGGAATCCCCCTGTCCCTAGATGGAATTCTTTTGTACGTGTTGAGTTTTGATTCTATTGTATTTCAAAACTGGGAGCCAGATTTTATTTACTTTTAAAGTTTCTTATTTCCTGTTGAAGTTGTCCAGGCGTTTGTGGATTTCAATAGCTTTTCTGTGCATCCTGACATGATAGTTGTTGGCCTGGTCTAGAATTTCTGTGTTTTCAAATAGCATTTTGTGTCCAGGTTGGTTTATAACATGTTCTGCTACTGCTGATTTTTCTGGCTGGCCCAGCCTGCAGTGTCTCTCATGTTCCTTGATTTGTGTTTGCACACTGCGTTTAGTGGTCCCTATGTAAACTTGTCCACAGCTGCATGGCATACGGTAAACTCCTGCAGCTGAGTGTAGCATTTCTTGGATTTTCTTGGTTGGCCTGTAGATTGTTTGGAGGTTGTGTTTCCTCATCAGTTTCCCTATTCTGTCTGTGACTCCTTTGATGTATGGTAAAAATACCTTCCCTTTGGGGTGGCTGTTTTTCTTCTTCATGCCTGTGTTTTTTCTGGGTCTGGCTGCTCTTGTGATGTCTGATCTGGAGTAACCATTAGCCTGTAGAGCCCAGTTTAGGTGCCTCAGTTTGTCCTCCAGGTAGTGGGGTTTGCTGATACTTTTTGCATGGTCTACCAAAGTTTTTATTGTGCTTCTTTTTTGTCCTGGATGATTATTGGATGATTGTATACCAAGTGTACAAAACCTTATGCTACAATTTCTTTCTCTCAGTTCAGATTTTTTCAAATGGGGGAAAAAAACCGGTTGAGGTCAGGAGGAGGACGGCGCTGTCCCATTTACAGTGCTCTGTTTCAGATGACAACTGTCCTCCTCCCAACCTTCCCCCATGCATCCTCCATGCTGCAGGCACAAGAAACATACCATTTTTTATCAATGGGGGTTTTTCGTTAATAAAAGTGGTGCGTTTCTCACGCCTGCAACACAGAGGAAGCATGGGGGAAGGTTGGGAGGAGGACAGCATTGTCCAAAACAGAGTGCTTTAAGTGGGACAGCCCCATCCTCCTCCTGACCTCCATGGGTCCCCCCCTGTTGAAAAAGTCCTTAGTCTCAAATTGAAGCAAAGCGAGCTTTATCAAACAATATATTTCAAGAGGTGAAAATCTGTTATTTTCATCTTGATTTTTGCACCTGAATCATTTTCCTTCCTCACCCATAGGTAAGTGATAGTTTATTGACTGCCCAGGTTAACAAACAATGTGAGTATGGCAGAAGCAAAGCACACAGTGAGCCAGTGGCACTGATGAAAAACACCCAACCATGGGCTAGGTGGTTGTGTGACTCAATCATCACATTTCTTCTTGTTGCTGGATTTTTGCGTGTGAAGAAATTGCAGCTTGACAGACATGTTATGAGATGGTGCCTGCCACCTCTTGCCAATTTGTGGATGCTTCTCTTAGACACTCTGATGTATAAATTTCTAACAGTCGAAAGCTACAGCAAACATTTAAAGGACATTGGTCTCATTACTGTCCTTATTACTGAGACATACCTGGTGAGAGAATTGTAACAATCAGTTCACCATTTCTATTCTGATTCTGCACAGTACTGAACACAACTTTTAAGACATGTTGATTAGCAAACTCTGCCAACATCCCTTTTAGTTTTGCCAAGTGAGGAACAGGAGTGAGGAACAGGTTTTGACATGTTGGACATATTTTAACTTTTGAAATGTTGCTGCCAACTTTCTTCACATTCAAAAATAGGAAAGAAAAAGGCAACCTGTTGTGCTGACAGAATTGGCACTTAATCCTTGCTTTCCCTAAATTAAAAAGGACAATATTTCAAGGAGAATATGAGTGTAAGCAGGCCTTTTGCTTTGTTTTACTTCATGTGATTTTTTAAACCTATTTAAACTATGGAGTTAAATAGTTTAAGCTTGATTCTCTCTCTCAGTCTCAATCTCAATCTCTTTTTCCCTCTCTTGATCTCTTTCTCTTTCAATCTGCCTTAAATATAAAACAAACAAAAAGATGGAACTAAAGCCCATCAATAAAATAAGCAAAACATCCATCTGGATAAAAGGTCCTTCCTCATCAACACAGATTAATTTTTAACGGTCTGAGTGATTAATAACAATAATAACAATATTTTTTCTTCCAGCAGAAGGCAAAGGAGTGAGCCAGTCCACCCTCAATAGGGAGTGTACAAAATGAATGCATCAGAACTTTATCAGACAAAGAAAAAAACCTGTGTCATTATGATGAAATAATAACATAATGGGCTGAAATCATCATACAATGTTGTCCTCCCATGGCTAGCATGTGCACAAGCTGTGAATAAGGCGTCACTTTTTATTCATGTACTAAGCTGTTAATAGAGTTTTAATATCACTGTTTTCTCAATATTAAGAGCATGCAAAACAAAGTCCCACTGTAATCATGAGAACACTGTGAATTGGTGGTCCTTTCTCCCCTTGTTCCCATTGTCACTGAGAAAACTTCCAGGTGTCAATGTGAAAACGATCAACAGGACACTCTTTTTATGAGCTGTCCCATATTGCTGGCAAGTTTTTATGTATGCTTCAGGGTTTATCTGTGTATTTAATTTGTTATTTTAAGTGTTTTTAGTGTTTTTACATGAATTCACATCTTGAAAGAACCACCCAGATCTCACGTCCCAGCTAACATGGAAGTAAGTGGAAATTACAGCATAATTAGAAGGCAATGTGAAGACAAGTGCTAATGTAGCAGGACCTTTAAAAAGCTAGTAGTGGTTGTTTGACAATTTCAGTTATAATGCCATGATGATTCAGCCTTCCTTACTCACACTATTACAGTGTTTTAACACTCTAGTCTGATAATGTCCTGAATGTTTAATATGTGTATGTATGTAGATATGTATGTACCTAAATATAAATTACAAATTTATATTTTATTAGTTTATGTTGTTTTTGTTGTTGTGTGCCTTGAAGTCGTTTCAGACGTCTGTTGACCCTAAGGTGAACCTGTCATAGGGTTTTATTGGCAAGATTTTTTCAGAGGTGATGTGCCTTTGTCTTTCTCTGAATCTGAGGGAGTGGGACTTGCTCTTGGTCACCCAGGGGGTTTCCATGGCCAAACCCTCGTCGAACTCAGCTGTAGTCCAACATTCAAAACACGACACCTTGCTCGCTTTCTTAGTTACTTTTATTCCATTCTATTTATACATTATTGTTTTCTCAGACCTTCGACTCAGGATGGTATTTGTGGCACTTTTAACAATTTACAATTCCTGACATTTTTTCTATTAGGAAAAAAAAAACTGTAAGAGATATAAAACCATTGTGAACCACTGTCAACTTTGTGTATAGATCAGGGCTTTCATTTCATTTGTCAAAGTTCCAGGCAGTTTTACATATCATTGTGTGAAGGGATGTAGTAATCCCCTTCCCCCCCCCCAAAAAAAGCAATTTATGGGTTTGGGAAGCCATTGATTTAAGACAGTGGGGGTTCTTCTTGATTTTCAGCTATAAATGCTGTACTGGTGGGGGAAAAGTGTTATTGCAGTTCTGTCAAGAGAACCAGGAATGGCCCCTTCTGCAACACTGATGGAATCATGTTTTTATATACATAAACTCTATACATCCATTCATCCTGCTGAAAGAATATGCGAAGAGGAAGGGACCAATATGCATCACCCTTACATTCAGCCTCTCCTACAGTACTACACCTTCACTGCTGACTTTTGATGCTATGATGGGGGGAGCAGAGTGCATTCAGCTAAAAATGCAGAATGCTTCCTGAGATTGGGAAGTCTCTGTAATCAGGGTTACCAGTTGTGGGGAGGATTTAAGAATGTTCCATAATGTTATAACACTCCTTCAGACTCTCATGCTGAAGATATGAAAGTCACTAGTAAGACTCATGGTGATGGTCACATGGGGATGGGGCTTGTGCCCATAGTCTCACTCTCCTTTCATATGTTATCTGAATGGAAGTTGTCGTGTCATTCTACCCAGAAATTTTTTTAGGAGGGTTGGAAAGGATCAAACTCTTTTCTCAGTTTTTTTGCTCATAATCACCAGTACTAAAACTGGCATCTCCCCCCAGCATGGAATATTTGTTACAGAGAAATATTCTCTGAATTCTCAAAAATACAAAGAAGGAACCAGATATCCTTTACCTTTCCATCTCCATTTCAAAATAAGCCCATCAGTCCCTCAAAATAATTCCACTTCATTTCTTCCACTTCATTTATTCATTTTCTTGAATAAATTATTGAATGGGGAATCAACGTGTAGGTAAATCTAATTAATTCAATGGATCTTCTTTAGCTGAGACTAACAATAGGATTTGGGGTTTGTGTAAAGAAGTGTGAGAAACCATTGAAAAATGAATAAAAACATGCCCATGAGGGATACAGCTTTAAAAATCATTTGCTCTTATATGCAAGAATGAAAATATAGTTGGACCCCCGTATCCACTGGGGATTGGTTCTTGGGAGGGCGTGGATACCACAACCCATGGATAATAGCAAACACCATTGAAAATAATGGGGCTTCTGGTTTAAAATACCATAGAGTTGCCTTGGAGGTCCTAGAAAATGGCTAAAGGTGACACATTTTCTAGGAAGACTCTATGGTAGGTGTGTTGTTTTGTTTCCCATGGATAATTGAATCAGTGTATAATGAATCAATGGATACAGGGGTCCCACTATAAGCATAATTTATATTTCTAATTCCTAGAGGCCAAATATCAGTGACATTTGAAATTAAGATGAAGAATAATTTTGAATATGTGGTTCCTAAGTCTTAGCTCTGATAACTGAACAGACCTGTTCCACATATTATAGTTGTCAAATCGAGGAATGTTTGAATCATTCATTGTGGAAGCTCCTGTCATTCATTCAGTCAACCATTCATGTGCAGTGGTGTGCCACATGGAGAGGGCAGATCATTGAACATGAATGAAAAGACTAGATGAAATAAAAGATCTGAGGCATCGTGGTATATCCAGTCTACATGATGAACTACTACACACAATAAACTTCCCATGAAATATCAGGTAGAATTATTTTAAGCAGTGTCTCGTGCTAAATATGCAGTGTAAACCACCCTGTCACATTGTTCAATTTTGATTCCTTATTTTTTGGCTTTGTAGGCTGCTGACTATCTCTATATTGACCAATATGATGTGGAAACTAATTTAACTAAACAATGTAATCCTTCCTCGTAAACATCTTTGGATAAAACAGCATTGTTCTTTCCCCTTATCAGCTGTTCATGATTTTACTTTATCCTGTACAACAGCATGGACTAAAATAGTTTACTGCCTCAGTCAGAGGACAAAATTGTGCCACTCCCATTACACATACAGAAGATAATTGGATCGGCAGCTGAATCTTACTTCAGCACTAGCAACTGAATTGTATCTCCCACCACAAGTGGAGTACAACAAGCTATGATAACAAGTTAGGGCAGACTAAATAGCAAAGTTACATCTCCTTCCTCCAAAAGAAGGCAATGACCAGGGGGATTTAAAGCAAGAGCTTCCCAGCATCCTCTTCATGAGGGAGTTGCTTCACTCTGCCTCATGGTAAGGCCAGGTCTGATCAATAGGCTTCCACCTATTGTAAATCTATTGTCCACATCATACGCAATGTATGACTCTTCAGCCCAAATGCAGTAACCATATATTATATCCGGTCAGTTTGTTCATCTCTCCCTTCTTTTTAAAATTCCCATCAAGCTTCTTATGTTCTTGAGGTACACTATGACAACATGAGAAGTTGATTAAGAACCGAAGAGCCTAATTATTTATATTCTATCCATACTTCTCCCCTCCCCCCTCCCCAACATTGGGTCACATTTTAGTAAAATCAACATTCTGGTTACATTGATTTTTAAAATGCTGAACAGTTCAGTGGAGATTTTCAAGAACTATTTAAGATACGTACATGGACATATGCGTGCATGCGTGCACACACACACATGAAGACAGCCATCTGGCAACCCAAATAAATCAGATTAATTTGGATGATGTTAAAAATTAATCAGATTTATAATTCAAACTGATTCTCAAGCAGTAAAACCTTCAATGTAGGTTCTAGAAGCTTTCCTGCTACAGAGACACCCCTTTTCTCAAATGTATGAAGTTAAAATGGGGACCCAGGGATTGTGGAGAGGAGACAACAGGATCTCATAGAAAGACTAGGCCCTCAGTATTAGGCTCTGGGACTATTATAATGTTAGCATCTTGATTCTAGATTCTAGAGACATACGTAACCATAAGAAATATATTCCCCATGTTACCCAGTGTGACTGTCTACTGATTTTGTTTATGCATGCAACAGTTTTCAAGACCCAAACACGCAGAGACCCTGAATGTGTCAAGGAGTCTCCCCACTTCAAACTTCCACTCTACACCTATGAAGAGCATCAACAGAAGATGCCCCTACTCCACACGTTTGCTTAAAGTAGATGATTAAACAGCTCCAGAACTTTGCAACTATTGTTGATTTCTCAACTAATGTCAGGCTATATTTTAAAACTGCTGGGATATCTTCTTTTATATTTTAACATAATAAACATTTACTGTAAAAAAAAAATACAATGCAGCCAAAATGGTGTAAAATTCATGGATTTGAGTGGCTGATATTATCTTACTGTGCGTTTTCCACAGAATGGCACCTTCATCACTTGTGGTTGTAGTCTAGAATCAGAATGAGTAACTTTGTTCAGAATTAAATCTACAAATAGTAAGACTACAGATAAAATAGTTTTGTTGAATCACAAGGAGCATTCTAAGTGGGAAAAATGCTTTTAAAAAATAAGTTGATGAATAGGTTTATTTTGTGTTGTGTTATAGATCACTAATGACCTTTACTGTGTGCTATGATAATGCTTTTCTGCATCATGCCACAGTGACATCAGCAAAAAATTAGATATTTTTGTCCCAGTCATATCATTGATTTAGACCAGTGGTTCTTAACTTTTAGTCTGGGGACCCCCAGGGGTCCACAGTGTCTTCACAGGGGGTCCTTGAAGGCTTGAACGCTGATTGGCCCACCTCCTCCCTGCAGTGGAGCAGCCACATGACAGGAACCAAGGCAAAAGCTGGATGGCTGCTTGGTTTGTCCTGTACATTGTCATTCAATCCACTCAAGCCACAAACTTGCAGGAAGATGCAGAAGAAATGTTGTATCTCTACATCCAGTGCCTCTGAAGGAAGGTTTAATGGATGGTGTAATTGTGTAGTTGTTAGGGTTTTAAATCCTGAGTTAAGTCTTGGAGTTCCACAGCAACAAAAGATATTTAAAGGGGGTTCTTGGTAAAGAAAAGGTTGAGAGCTACTAATTTAGACTTATTGGATTTTTTTTTTGTCCCACAGATTTTGTTGTTTGTTTGTTAGATTACAGATTATATAAACTGCAACTGGAAAGTGGGTAGAATTTAGGTCATTGTTGACTACTGTTAAGGTGAGAATATCCTAGAAAGATTGAATTGCATGTCTATTTTTATGTGCTATGTGCAACAACAAGTGAATCAGAAGGAGTGAAATGGCCCAGCCTAGTCTCTGGGAGTTGTCAGGGAGTAAAAAAGTATTTTTGTGGGATCACGTTAACTCCTGTTATCTACATCTTCTTGTTTTCCCCAATTTTAAGTCATTCCAATAGCTCTTTTGAATAATTCTTTGAAACAGCAGAATTTACCCCCAAAATTATAAGAATAAAGCCATATGTGTTCATTGGTTTACTAGGTAAGGCCATGAAACACCACATGGAAATTCATAGCTCATCATGCCTAAGAAATACTTGACACATGTAATTGTAGAAAACTACCACAAAAATGTTAATTCTTTTTCATTAGCACTAAGATATCTTCCATTCCACCTGTTAGTAGAAGATTTATGGGATTTTTTTTCTTTTTATAGCTGTACTGTTTTGTTCTATTTCATATGGTGATTTCATTTTTTGTGGTGATTGTGTGATATTACTATTGCTTGGAAATTCATAAGCTGCCTAATAAGGAGCTATCCTGAAATACAGGGTATGAACACATAGTTGTTATTGTTGCTGTTTACTTTTGACTTTAGTTTTTATTTAAATCAGGAATCATATGCAACTACCTCCCAGGAGCATATAATAAGTTTCTCTGAATGTTTTCCAGATGGTTCTGTGCATACCATCATATAGTCTAACACTGGGATACACCGAAAGGGGTCTCTTTTCACCATTTTACTGAGGCTGAGAAGCAGCTTCAGAATCAAATATGAGCTTGACTGTCAAAGACTTTCAGTCAAACATTATGCCCAGTCCAACATGACTGTAAAAAAAATTGTAAGGATAGAAAATGCCTTTGATTGATAAAGAGCTTAAGTAAAATAAGGCAGAGCTAGACCAGCTTACGTGAAATCTTCAAGGCAGTGAGTATGAAAGTTGTCAATCTCTTTGATTTGATCCCTTTCAAGAGTGAAGGTTTTCAGAACCATGCAGCAAAGCGCTTAAGCTAACTTTACTAAATGTGTTGTGAATTTTAAGTTGTGTGTGATGCCACCTTCATCTTCAAATATAGACTTCTTTTACCAATGTGATCTATAGCTGCCATGCAACATCAGATAGACATAGAAGTTATTAAATATTTAAAGAGATGTACACAATCAGTTTGCAACACAGTACTGAATGCAGTTACCAGGAAATAAGTATACTACCAAAATTCAAATGTTTCATATTGCAGATGCAAGCTAAGTTCTCTTATCAGAGAGTAAAGCCTACTGGAAACAGTGGGATGTACTTCCAAGGAAATATACACAGAATTCTGTTAAATACGCTGCTTACCAGTTTGTACTGGTTTTTACCCGTGGTGACGGAGTGAACTGGGCATTTTCCTATAATTTTCCTATAATGCTTTATCAGGCCATACCCCAGCCTTGGGGTGGTGAAGACTGCCCAGGGGCAAAACAGGGCAAATGCCCTGCATCATATAGACTGCAAGGCTATGAGACTGGGGCAAGTTGGTTTATTTAGTCCATGTAGACAAGCCATAAGATGACCTTCAAGGTCCCTTCCAACTTTTAATTCTGCATCAGTTGTGGGCAACTTCAAAAGGCTGGAGGCTATGCATGCACGCACGCACGCACGCACACACCACTCTGGAGTTCAGATGTCTGTACTTCCACTTCATACCTGTCACATTATTTTTAAAACTTCAGAGTAACCCATTACCCTATGAGTTGTGCTACCAATTTTCTCTCCATTGCTTAAGAATATAAGTGCACATTCTTTACTCTTTCTGATCACTGATCATTATTCTCTATCATCTCTACAGAAATACATTGTGGGGGTGGGATGGGGTAGGGAGAATTCTTCAAAGAAAAATTGCATGTGTCTTTCTGCATGGAAAACAATATTCTTGCCTAGGAAACAGCATAGGCAATTGTGGCTTCTGACTCAACAGGGCAGCTGCTGCTGTTAAAAAAAAAAAATCCTGTTTGGGCTTGAGTAATCGAAGACTTGATGAGGAGGCTAGTAGATACAACACCCCAGGGAAGGGGTGGTGATTGGAGTAGTGGAGGTGGTGGAAGGGATCAGGTGAGTGTTGTTTCCAGAGCACCTAACTGAGTTTGTAAAGTGCAGTGAGGGCTCCTGCTCTGACTCCTTGATTTTCTGAGCACAGTGTCCTAAAACTGTTTTCTTCTGACTTTTGCAACAGGGTCGGTTGTAAATGCCACCCCATCAAGAAAGGAGTACACTAAAACTCAGATGAGACATAAAATAAAGGAAATCCAGGGTGTTCAGTGGCATTTGGATAGACAAAAGGAAGGGTCCCGTTTTGGTGACTCCTCTTTCTTTCTTTTTATAGATGAGTGATTCCCAACATGGGCTACACATACTCCAGGGGTACAAACCAGGACATGTAGGGGCGCGCGTGCGCACACACACACACACAAGGAATAATGGTGGGGAAGGGCACATAGGTCAACAGTGTGAGACAAGATACAACACCAGATGGTATGCTCCCAGCAGGAAGCCAGAAGAATGTGTGCCTGCTACCCAGAGCTTCCCACCATAGCCTCCCTCTCTCCTGAAGCTTCAATCTCATGGCAAGCTCTGGACAGTGGAGTCAAGCCTGGCACCATGGAGAAATGGAACTTCCAAGAGTTTGCCTGTGGCTGTAGGTGATCTTCTCCCCTCCCTCCTCATAATGTGGATATTGACCAATCACCAAGAATTTCTCAGGACACATTTAACACTTTAGTATAAAACAGTGAGAAGGCATACTCTTCATTCCTTCAAACAGGTAATGAGAAAATACTGTGATGAATACATGAAGTATGAGTTTTCATATATAGGAGATGAAGACTGTCCTAAGCCCCAGTGTATAGTCTGTGGGAAAATATCCAATGGTAGCATGAAACCTTCTTTACTTATGCAGCATTTACAAACAAAAAAAATGCCAACTACACAAACAAGGAGTGCAGGTTTTTTTTACCACCTAGCAAAACATCAGAAATTATATCATTCTTGCCTTCAAGTAACAAAGATAATTAAAAAGGTGCTTGAAGCTTCCTATCATATTAGTTATTGTATTGATAAATGTGGTAAGAGTCATACTATAGCTGAGAATTTAATTTCTCCTCATGTAAAAGATGACATTCTGTGTATGCTTGGAGAAGAATGTGAGGAAAATTAACACTACAGTATGACCCTTGTATCCATGGGGGATTGGTTCCAGGGACCTCCGTGGATAATGAGTTCTCCGGATAATAGTGAACACCACCACCACCCCAGTCACCATTGCCACCATGGAAACCTTCCCACTGGGTGAAGGGAGAAGGGAAGCAAGACTTCTCCTCCCCTCCCTTCACCCTCCCATTGCTATTGGAGTCACTGGAGCCAGGGGGAGGAAGAGATGAGGGGGCGAGACAACCTCCTCCCATCTCTTCACCCTCCTGTCACCATCAGAGCCACTGGAGCCATGGGGGGGAGAAGGAAGAAGGGAGGCAAGACCCCCTCCTCCCCTCCCTTTGCCCTTCCATCACCATTTCTGCCACGGAAGCCATCCAGAAGCCTACTCCCCTCCCTCCCCCATCCAACCCCCACTGTTGCCAACCATGGATAATTGAATCAGTGATTGGTGAATCGGTGGATGCGGGGGTGCTACTATATCCCTCTTTTGAACAATACAGTATCACAGAGAATTCAAGAGATGTCTGACAATGTTGAAGCTACAGTAACAGGTGGAATTAAAACAGGTTTTTTTCTGTTCAAGTTGATGAAAGAACATATGCTTATTTCACTGTTTTGCTCATTATTGCAAGGCATTTGAAAGGCAATGGAGTTGAAGAAAAACTTTTGCTTTGTCATCCTCTGTCAGAGCACACAAGAGGTTATTTCAAAGAAAAGGAAATTAATTATTCTAATTGTTGCAGGTTATGTACTTATGCAGGCAGGTCTATGTTGCGTTTTTACTGCAGTCTTTGGGGGAGCATGCCATGAAGGTAGCCCCCAGTATAACCTGGAGTTACTGCTGCATCCATAGGCAAAGCCTAGCATCTAAGCACTCTCCTGGGTGCTGTTTACACGATGAAAATGTTCTGGGAAGAATTCATGTCGATCCCCGGCAGTTTAAATGTACATCGGGTCGGACACATGGTTTTCGGAAGGGGGGCCACCTTTTGTCGCTCGACCTGCGGGACTTTCAATCCCGCGGGTTGTGCCGAATTTTTAAAAAGGCTCGGGGGGAAGCAGAAAATTGAAAATGTAAACAGCCCGTGACAACATATCCCGGGTACAGGAGATGCCCGGAAATTGTCCTATCCGTGGGCGGGCTCTGACCAGTTAGTAGGTGGTGTACCTGCCCCCTTTTTGGCCATCCCAAAAATTTAAAGTTGATACATCTCCATTTTCCTGCTGGACGTTTACCTGTGAACAGTTGCGGCTATGGACGCAGAATGCGCACCTCGTCCCAGGAAAGGTGGCCATGGGATCTCGTGGTCCTACAACGAAACCGTAGATCTTTTGGCAATATGGGGCGAGGAGAAGGTGCAGGAGCAGCTTAGGGGATCCCACAGAAATATAGATTTGTTTGAAAAGATTTCTGCCAAAATGAAAAAGAAAGGGCATGACCGCACCGCTGAAGAGTGCCGAACGAAGACGAAACTGATGCGGAAGAATTATCGCCAGGTAAATGACCACAACTCAAAAAGTGGCAACAACGCGGCTATAATGCCCTTTTATAAAGAACTGCATGCCATTCTGGGTGGTGATGCCAACTACCACCCGAAGCGGCTTGGAAGCACCACCGACATTGTGCGGGTTCCGCGAGGGTCAGCAGTTCCCCATCACGCCCCCCTCATCGCAGAAGAAGAGGAATTCCCTCCATCATCCCAAGAGATGTTGCAGGGTTTCTCTGAGGAACTGTTTTCACAACCCCTGGGTGAGTTTTTTAAAAAAACAATGTAAAATGTTTGTGAAAAATCGATTAATCCTTTACGCGAATTTCAGTATTGTGCCACTTAAATTTATTTCTAAATGATCAATGCTAACCCAATGCTGATATTCATTCTTTGGGTCTGTAATGTGTACACCGAGTAATTTACAGCTGTTTTTTTCCTGCTTCTATTAGTGGAAATGTACGGCATCTAAGTGAAAACTCGGTTGTTTAATTTTCTTTTTTCACATCTACAAAAATATTGTTTACAGTCTCTTGCTGCTACGATGAACAGTAGCTTTACAGCTTTTAATTTTAGAAACACTAGCTAAGTTCGCCATGTTTAAAACTATGCCCTGAATTGTTGATGTGCCGTATTGAGGTATCCTCTTTTTTTATGCTAATGATGGCAGTAAAAACCAAATGGGGCTCTTTTGTTTCTGTGCCCTGGGACTGAAAAGTGATGCATGCACCTTGGCACATTTGAAATGGTGCCCCCTGAAGTAGCCATAAACAAGGATGTAAACTACTAGTTGTCCTCTTCCACTGAGGGCTAGGCACTGCTGCAGAATATGTAAACTGCATACGTTAATTCTAACGAATAACTCTTGGTTAACCAGATGTATCTCCCACCCAGGAATCTGATGATGCTACTGTGACTGTAAGCCTTACTGAGGAGGGAGAGGCAAATGTGGTAGTCAATGAAACTCAGGTTAACAATACGGTTGTGGTGGAGGAAATTGACACTGTGTGGTCAACCACACCTGCACGTAATGGTATGGTTCCAAGGACTATAGGGCTGGGTATTCACTAAACCTTCCTCTATAAGGGACACAAAAAAATTCATTCAATATTTTGCGTTCTATCTCCTACAGCTGCCGACTTGAGTAATCCCACAGCCACATTGTCCCCCGCGGAGAGATTAGCCTTATTTCGTAGGAAAAAAAACGTTCTTTGGATGTTTCGGAGATGATGGTGAATACAAGATCTGTGGCTGATATGTTTGCGTCTCGGATAGAAAAAATATCAAAAGAGCAAACTATGTCTTTGCAGGGTTACCTAGAAAAATTCTATGAGCATTCAGTTGATGAATCAGAGAGGATGCTGAAAGAAATTCAAAGGCAGAATGACCTATTTGGGGACTTGGTAACTCATATTAGGTCAATGGGTAATGTAAAAAAACGTGCTGTGGAGAGGAGAAATAATACAACTAACAATGTCACTGTGGAAGATAAGGAGAATTCTGTTGTCGAAAAGCATGATACACCCACAAAAAAGTGTTCTCAAAGTACTTTAAATGCAAGCCAACCCGCAAGGGTGATTAAGAAAAAAACTCCCTTGTCACTGTAGGTGTAGTAGAAAAAGTAAGAAATGTCTGTAAGTGTTGGGGGAAAACATGCACATTTTTAATTGTTTAATTGTGTCTGTACTGCAGTTATCTACCTCAAAAATGAACCTACGATTTCAATAAAAAATTAACAAGGTTATTCTTATTCTGTATAACTGTTTAGTTTAGAAAAAATAATTGAAATAATCAGGCTGTATGTTGTGCAAACAGTAAACAATTTTTTTTTTTTTGGAAAAAAATAAAATAAATTCTTTTAAATTTTTACAGATATATATATATATTCATATGAACATATTTACATTAAGGAATGGGCATATTTACATGGACATTTTAGTTACATAATTTACAATTAAATAGGAATATTTACAATGCTTACAATATTTACAGTATTTACAATAGTAACAAATGGAATCCAATCTTTTTTACAAAACAGATATATATACATGAAGACACAGAAATTATTTACAGTATTTACAAGGCAAGCCTTTCCTGTAAGGCTTGCACCCTCCTGCCAAGGTCCCTTATTTCTTCCCGAAGTGTCCTCCCTGTAATGTAAAGCAAATCAAATTATTCATTTGATGCAACTGAATTATGCAAATAACACATAGCCCTACCCTTCATTTTCATTTAATAAAAATTATTTACCTAGCTCCTCAATCCTGGCTATTATATTAAGCCCAGCCAGCTGTGCCGCTGCCTCCTGGGCATCTTGGGGTCCTTAAAAGACAATGAAGCAGCACTTTAATATCTCTGCTGAAAACTGTTCAATAAATTTTTCTATGGCCATTACTACTAGGGGAATATTGAAATTTTGTGAAAGTTACCTTGAGGGGGTGCAGCCGGTGCTGGGCCTGCCTGCTCCTCCTCATCAGATGAGGGTTCAGAGATGGGCTCCCCAGCGGCCCATCTCTGGATCCGGACCGCTGTAAAAACATATAGAAGGGGAAACTATTATTATATCCTAAAGAGGAATCACACACACACACATACACTTACATGGGCACACATACCAATTGTTACCATATATGTCTGGGAGGTGCTTACCTCTGGGGAGCCTGTCGCACCAGCTTGGCCGTCCTGCACGGACCCACATGTTGTGCAGGACAGCATAAAATGGCAGCCGCCTTCCGGGGGGGGGGGTATCGTCAGTGGCCTCCAATGCCACAAAAAAATTGCCCTTCAGGGTCTTAAATTTTGAGCGGCATTGGAGGCCAGAACGTATGTAGCCCCTCGTCTGGAGGAACCGTGCTGCCTCCTGGAAGAAGTTGCGGTTCCTCTGGTTGGAGGACCGCATCAGCCGGTCCGGCGCACCGACCTGCTGGGCCAGGGATTCCAACATCAAGTTGGTCTCCCTGGTTCCCCAGTAGGCAATGCGCCAATCCGGCCGGATACGTCCTCTCCCCCCTTCGGCCATTGTAACGCCATGTGGCGGGATGCGAAAACTCGAGTTTATAACTTTGCGCGTTGACCGTTCCATTTTTGAAACAAGCCTATGGAGTTTGGAGCTTGCAAAACTTTTCAAAATTTAAGTAGTTTGTGCTAATCGATTGGTTAATTAGCGGAGGATACTCTCTGAGGGTATTAGGCAGTGTCTGGATCCTTTACCAGAAAGAGTAATCCCTGGCAAAAGCCCACCAATTTCTGTAACTGCCTAAACTGCAACAATGTATCAGTTCTGGCAGCTTGCCTTAAAATTCATTTGTATCAAGTGTGGCCTACTTTTCAGAGTTCAGTTCCACTCCTATTAGACAGCATACTATATATTCAAAACTCAAATCTTAAAAGTCAAAGGTATTTCAACTTCTGAAAAAGGGTAATAACCAATACTGTCAGGAAAAGGGATAACAGGTACTTAAAGGAAAGGAAACACTTTATTGTGCATAGGAAGAAGTAATCCAATACATTGAGGACATGGCAAACCATTCATAAACTTGCTCCCCGTCACCATGGTGATCTCCGCGCCAAATATATTCTTTTAAAGTGTTCCGTACCGCCTCCCCCGCTCCTTCTCCATGGCATCATTATTTACCATCGGTGCCCCCAGCATGTCAAGGACAAACCTCTGCACACGCTGGTTAGGATCATCAAGGATACTGCCCTTGGTTTCACATATATTGTGTAGAATAACACATGCACATATTACAGAACAGACATTCTCCTCTGCTACCTCTATACAGTATTTTAATGCCCTCCATCTCAATTTCAGAAGGCCGAAGCACCTCTCCACCGTCGATCTAATCTTGTTATGGTACCTATTGTACAGTCTCTGTTTGGGATTTGTAGTCCCCCGGAACGGTGTCAACAGCCAATTTCTTATTGGATATGCTCCATCTACAAGAGTAAGTGGTACTACCTGCTTCCCCATAATTGTCAGTGTAGGATTACCAGGCACAAATATCCCAGCCTCCATAGTCTCAAAAAAACCAGGGTTCCTTAACATTCGGGCGTCGTGATTCTTCCCGCTCCAACCGATCTCCGCATCAATAAAAACCCCACGGTGGTCACAAGTCCCTTGAAGAAGAATGCTGTATCTATTCTTTCTGTTGATAAATTCATCCCCTTGGCATATGGGGGGGATTATATTAACATGGCACCCATCCAGGCAAGCTACCACTTGTGGATATCCCATTGCTGCAAAGGAATCCATCACCTAGGAAATGAATAAATGAAAAAAAGGAGACAGTGAGAAGTCAGAAGGAGGATTTTTCGATTAAACATATCTGTCCAAAAATACACTTTCCTTTACTTTTTTGCCATGCTATACATGTCCTCTACATATAAACGTAGGGGGAAGCTTTCAGTACTATCAGTACATTATTATACACGTGTACTCCATACTGCTTTGCTTAAAAGTCTTACAGTACATGCGATTACACAATTTATCAAAAGCAAAAATAAAAGAAAAAAAATACCTTTCTGTAGTCTCCGAGGAAGACTTTTCGCTTAAGAAGTAACTTTTCCATTGCGAGCACGACCTCCACAAAAATCATGCACACAGTTGCTCTCCCTACACCAAACAACTGGGAAACTGCTCCATACGAGCACTGGTGGGCGAGAAGGAAAATGGCAACAGTGAATCTCTTCTCAACAGGGATGGCTTTTCTCATGTTCATGTCCGACTTTGCAATCTCTGGGCGTAGTAGCTCTGCAAGGCGCATAAATAGGAACCGTGGCATCCTGAAGTACAGTATCCAACGTTTGTCCGACCAGATGTTCATCACAAATTTCTCCCACCACTCGTCCGTTGTCAGGTACACCCACCACCGTCGCTTCCTCCACTCTGGGCGAACAATTCTCAAAACCTCTGGGGAATCGATGGCAGCAAAGTACATGACCTGTGGTCTTGAAAGTGCTTTTTCCATCGCTTGGGAATGGAGAAGAAGAAGGAAAATAAGAAGCATCCTTCTTCTATGAATGATTATTACGCGCCTCTTAAGAGCTAAAAGAGATAATTGTAAATGGGCAGCAGTAGCCAGAGCTGCCGAAGTGGCCACCTCCATGTTGCCATACAGAAAAAGATGAGGTGCATGAAACGTGCATGTGACATCCTTCTTTGTTTAAACTTTGGCCAATTGCTGCATCCGTGGTGGGAAAAAGGACTGGAAACATATAGACCAACATTTGAAAAAACGAGTAATTGCATCTTTGTTTGACAGACCAAAAAAAATCACAGTACATCTATTGCGTGTAAACAATAAAATCACGGGATAAAGCATCCCAGAATATTAAATTAAAAATGGTACTTTGTACATGTAAATATCAGGCACGGGACCAAACGGGATATCCATAGCAGTGACATAAATCGTATAAACAGCGGGGGACGGATTCGGGATCACAATAACACGGTAAGCCCTGCGGCATTTTTTGTCGTGTAACTGGCGCCCTGGTAAATTAGAAGTCATTCTTGCTGAAGCTGTTAAACTGGTTAATTTTATAAAGTCAAAGTCCACAAACTTGAGGATTTTCAAAGTACTGTGTGAAGAGATGATGAGTCTTTATTCTACCCTACTCCTTCATACAGAAATAAGATGGCCCTCTCATGGTAAAGTCCTTACCAGGTTGTTCAAACTTAGATATGAGGTCCAGGTGGTTTTTTATAAGACCATCCTTTGTAACTTGTTTCCAAGGGCTTGGTTACACAGTGAAAAAAACCCGTGAAGAATTCGCCAAGATTCCTAATTGTTTACATCCATTGCGGCACAAAGTCGCCTCTTTCAGAAGAAGGGGCACAAAAACCCATTAGTAACACAATAAAGGATTTCGGGACTTTTCCCTGCTTTTTTGAAAAGTAGCGCATTTTCGATAGTCTGAACAAGCATCACACTACGTGCTGTGTGAATTACCAGCAATCTTTCGGATACATTCACAGCAGAGCTTTGCCATGATTGGTTGAACTCACCAGGGAGGGGTTTGGACAAGGAGGGGATGGAAGAAAGACCCATGTTGTTTCCAGCCACAAAAAAGACTGTGCTAGCCATGTGTGTGCGTCTCCTTCTCTCCCTCCCTCCTTGCTAATTTCAGTCTCAGTGTGTGTGAATGATCTAGTCTCCCCTGCTGAGATCACATCCCTTCTCTTCTCCTTGTGCTTAGCCACGAAAAGACTGGAGTCCTAGCCTTGTGTGTGCGCGTCTCCTTCTTTCCCTCCCTCCTTGCTAATTTCAGTCTCAGTGTGTGTGAATGATCTAGTCTCCCCTGCTGAGATCGCGTCCCTTCTCTTCTCCTTGTGCTTAGCCACGAAAAAGACTGGAGTCCTAGCCTTGTGTGTGTGCGTCTCCTTCTTTCCCTCCCTCCTTGCTACCTTGTGCCCAGCTGCTACGATCTGAAGAATTAGTCTTTTCCAGTCTCTCTTGTGTGTGTGTGTGAATGTTCATCTCAGGCATTCCTGTGGTAATCAGAGGATGTGCTTGGGAGGCCATGCCCTCGTCTCAGTCTGTGTGTGAATATCAAAGCAGAACACAGCTGAAAACTAAACCGATAGATCAATTAAGCCATATATCATCTGAACGATGCACTACAGCTGCGAAACAGCGATAAAGCGCAAATTACCACAATAAAAACTATTGTTTAACTGAAGCCCAAGTTACATGACTGTGATTGGCTTCAGACTCTTGCATACGAGGTCCGTCTATTAAATAATGAGACTGATACAATAACCCATCTTTATTTATATATATTACAATTCTAATGCTTGTCCCCTTCAATATATTCCCCATTCATACTCACACCCTGATACAGTCTTGCTTTCCACTCTCCAAAGGCATGGAACAGATAAGTTTCTGTCAGCTGTTTCAATACATCTGTCTTTTTCTTCTTTACTGCATCAACTGACTCAAAACATGTTCCTTTAAGCACCAATTTCACTTTAGGGAAAAGAAAAAGTCACATGTTGCCAAATCTGGTGAATATGGTGGATGCTCAAGTGTAGTGATGCATTTATCAGCCAAAAATTGCTTCATAGAAAGTACTGTGTGAGCAGGTGCATTGTCTTGATGAAGAATAAAGCCATTTTCCCACAGTTCTGGCCTTTTTTCTAACTCTTTCTCTCAGCTTTCTCAAAACTTCCTTATAATAATACTGGCTCACTGTTTGGAACCCATCCTGCCAAAATTATACCCTTGATATAAAAAAACCCAAAAAACAACAATGATCATGGCTTTGAATGTGGACTTGCTTTGTTGTGCTTTTTTGCATTCTTGGCGATGATGGTGTTTTCCAGTGCAATGACTGTCGTTTTGTCTCAGGATCATACTGGAAGATCCAGGTTTCATCACCAATGATGATTTTTTGAAAAAGGTTTGGGTTTACCTCAAGTTGCTGCAGAATGTCATGTTGCTCAACTTTTAAACTTAGCATATTTTGTGCAGAAAACAGCATTTTCTGTGTAGGAAACAGTATTTACTGCATGGAAAATAATATTTAAACTGAGAAATACAATTCCTGCACAGAAAATGCTGTAATTGGGGATTTATTTCTGTGTAAAATTCACATATGGTTGATTTGCATAGAAGACAGGAAATGCTATATCTTGTGCAGAAAATAGCATTTTCTGCACAAAACAACCACATGTGAATTTTGCACAGATTAGCTCCCGAATTACAAATAACCTTTAAAAATGGTATGGTTTTCAAAGACTTTTTTGCAGTGGGAAGAAAATAACTGAAATTACCTGTTCACTACCTTCAAGAAGAAATTTAGTGAAGAATTACATCCCTGCTCAACATTGGCTGAGGTGCTAACCATGTTCAGGGCTGCTGCTGGCTAACTGAAGCAGAGGGATATGGTGGCAGAGGAAGCAAGTACATTTATTTTCTGAGGAGGAGAAACCACATAAGTTTTCTATGCAGACAAAGTATACTGAAGGACATCCTGAGCAGTGAAGAACTGCATGGCTCTTCTTTCTTTCTTTGGAAGGGTGTTTCAAGTGTCAGAACACACTTTTTTTTTTTGGCAGTGTCATCATCATCATCATTATTTTTATTTCTATCCCACTTTTTTTCCAATTTGGAATTCAAAGCGGCATACAATAAAAAGACATTGTTAAAATCAACAAAATACAAAAGTCAAAACACAATTAAACAACTAACAAAGTTAAAAACAGCTGAAACTCTAAAACACACACACACGTATATGCACACATGTACACAACCCTCACATATACACCAGCACTTCCATTAGGAAAGATCAACAAAGGCCTGCTGAAACAAGAAAGTTTTAACTTGCTCTGGAAGGAAGGCAAGGAGGGAGCCAATCTGACTTCTCTGGGCAGAGAGTTCCAGATCCTTGCGGCAGTCACTTATAAGGCTCTCTCCTGAGTTCCCACCAGATGTACCTGCGAGAGTGGTGGGACAGACAGAATGGCCTCCCCAACAGATCAAAGATCCCAGGTTGGTTCATAAGGGAGTATCTCTCTCTCTCTGACTTTTCTTCACAAACGAAGATTCAGGAAAGACTCATCCCACGATTTCTGCAAGCACGCTGATGACTAAAAAGGCCAATCCAAGATAAAGAAGTCTGGTTGCAGAAAGCACAGCAGAAGGTCTCCTTGGGTGATGTTTCCGGGTTGTGATTCTTTCTGAGTTGTCGTTTCTCTTCAAGACTTGTTTGGCGTGAGTTCTCAAATAAGGCTGCAGCATTGTGGATAGTGTGTCTCCATGCCTCCCAGTGTGAGGCCAGGGTGGAACATTGCTGGTGATCAATTTGGCCAAGCCTGATGTTGTTTCAATGAGTTCTTGTATTGATTTTTTGGAGTGCCCCTCTTACGCTGACCCATAGAGTATGAATTCACCGTAGAGTAGTATTTTGGGAAGGTGATGGTCCTCCATCCTAGAAATGTGCCCTGCCCAGCGCAGCTATGTTCTCAATATCATGGCCTCAATGGTGGTGATCCCTTCTTGCTCAAGGACAGCAACATTCATCACATAGTCAGTCCAGTGCATATTAAGATTTGTTAGTAAATTGAACAAAACAGCGTATACAATCATCTGATGGATTGTGCGTATACAGCGCTGATGAAAGCGTTCGAGGAGTTGGAAGTGTTGGTGATAGGTGACCCATGTTGCAGACCCATAAAGGAGAATGGATAGTATAATGGCTCTATACACACTGATTTTTGTGCTTCACCTCAGGTGTTTATTACTCCAGACTCTTTTGTAAAGTCTTCCAAATGTGCTATATGCCTTTGCTAATCTGTGATGGATCTCTTTGTCAATCTTGCATCTGAGGAGATGATGCTTCCCAGGTAGGTGAACTGCTGAACAGACTTAAGCATAGATTGCTGTCGGCAATGTGGGGATGGTGGTGTTTGTCCTGTGGTGCAGGCTGGTAGAGAACTTCCGTTTTCTTCAGGTTGACTTCCAGCCCAAACAGCTCTGCAGCTCTTGTGAAGCAGGATGTTAGGCACTGCAGAGCTGCTTCTGTGTGGGCAACAAGGGCAGCATCATCAGCGAAGAGCAGCTCACGGACTAGATAGTTTAGAGTCTTAGTGCGAGCCCTCAGATGGCTTAAGATAAACAAGCTACCGTCAGTACGGTAACTTATATAGATGTCATCTTCCTCTTCAAGCTCTGCTGTAGCTCTTTGGAGCATCACGCTGAAGAAGATTGTAAATAAAGTTGGAGCAAGAACACAACCTCGCTTCACTCCATTAGTTATTAGAAAAAGCTCTGAAAGAGCATTGCCATATCTGACTTGACCGTGCTGGCCCTCGTGTAGCAAGATAATCATTTTAAGGAATTTGGGGGGACACCTTAGTCTTTCCAGGATCTGCCACAGACCTTTTCTACTCACAGTGTCAAAGGCTTTGGTGAGGTCAACAAATGTTACATAGAGACCCTTGTTCTGCTCTCTACATTTCTCTTGCAGTTGTCTAAGGGTAAATACCATATCTGTAGTACTCCTATTGGCTCTGAAGCCACATTGACTTTCAGGAAGAAGTTCTTCTGCAATAGCAGGAACTAATCTGTTCAGGAGTATCCTTGCAAGGATTTTTCCAGCAATAGAGAGCAGTGTTATGCCTCAATATTTTGAGCAGTCAAATTTTCTCCTTTTTTCTTATACAAGTTGATGATGACTGCATCTCGGAGATCTGATGAGAGTTCCCCTTATTCCCAGCAATTCACAAGGAGTTCATGGAATTTATCGTGGACTGCATGACCTCCGTGTTTCCAAACATCAGGTGGGATTCCATCAATCCCAGCTGCATTGCCATTTTTCTTCTTCTGTATGGCCTTAAGGGTCTCTTCCAAAGTGGGAGCTATGTCCAATAAATTTTTCATTGGTTTTGGTATCATATGTTGGATAGCTGAGCCTTGGACTACTCGGTTGGCACTAAAGAGACTTTGAAAATGTTCAGCCCATCGATTCACGATGGAGGCTTTATCAGCAATTAATGTTTGACCATTTGTACTGTATAAGGAGCCTTGGACCTGATAAGTAGGTCCAAACACTACATTAAGAGCTTCATAAAATCCTCTAAGATCACCCAGATCTGCACAGCGTTTTGTCTTTTCTGCTATATTGATCCACCACTTGTTCTGCATGTCTCGGAGTTTTTGTTCAAGTTTATTCCATGTGAGGCAGAAAGCTGCTTTTCTTACATGGCAAGTTGGCTTGGCAAAGTATGCCTGGTGAGCAGTTCTCTTCTTTGAGAAAAGCTCCTGGATCTCTTGGTTGTTTTCATCAAACCAGTCTTAATTTTTCTTGTGGGAGAACTCAAGGGATTCTACTGTAGAATGGAGGATACTGTTTTTGATATGTTGCCAAAACACTGTAGGAGAAGGATCTGTAGGATGGTCTTCAAGTTTTGTTTGCAGATTTGCCTGGAAGTTGTCTCTCATGGTAGCTTGTTGAAGATTGTTGACTTGGAGTCTCCTCTTTAAGATGCCACCCCTCTTAGATTTGAGCATAAGATGAAGATTTAGTTTACATCTTACGAGGTGATGATCTGTTTGGCATTCTGCACTCGGCATCACTCAAGTATGACAGACATCGCGGATGTTTCTCTGCTGGACTAGAACATAGTCAATGAGGTGCCAATGTTTGGATCGGGGATGCATCCAGGTTGTCTTCAAGCTATCTTTCTGCTGAAAGATAGTGTTTGTAAGTCAGCTGTTGTTCTGCACAGAACTCTAGTAAGAGGTGTCCATTATCATTACAATTTCCAACACCATGCTTACCTAAGACACCTTTCCAGGCTTCGGAGTTCTTTCCTACTCTAGCATTGAGGTCACCAAGGATAATAATTTTATCTTCTACACGGACTTTTTGTATGAGTTGGCATAGGTCTGTGTAGAATTTGTCTTTCTCTACAGGGTCGGCTTGCATAGTTGGGGCATATATACTAAAGAGAACAACATGTGGGAGGCATAGGGAAATAATGTGATCAGAGTGTCGTGTTGGCAAGGTTTCAAGTTTGCAGGCAATGGAGTTTTTAATCATAAAGCCTACTCCTGAAATATGTTTTTCAGTTTTGGGTTGGCCAGACCAGTAGAGTGTGTAGCCGGCGCCGTGTTTTTTAAGGCTGCCTTCCTCATGGAGACGAACTTCACTAACAGCAGTGATGTCAATATTAAGTTATGATAGTTCATGGGCTATTAGAGCAGAATGATGCTCAGGCCGTCCACTATTTGCAGAATCTCACATGGTTCTGATATTCCAGCATGCAAGTGTGAGTTTATTTACATTTTGGAAGCCTATGTGTGCCTCTGTTTCTTTGCCTTGGTTTGACCGCATCACAAGATGCCCATTGGCCGCGGCAAGCCAACCAGGTAGGTGGGGATGAGCTTTTGTTAGCCCACCTTTTCTAGGCCCCTCTCCATAATGAGCAAGCAGTGCTCTCCTTAAAAAAGGTTGCTTGGTTGTTCAGGATGCTGCTGAACAAGACTGTTATCCCCCGGGTCTGCCTCATGCAACCAATTTTCTGAACTGTCTGCATGCAGGGTTGGGTCTGCGGCTTCCAATGCATATTTACACCTGCTGTTTTGTCCCTCGCCTATCGCTACAGGGCTTTTTCGGAATTGGATTTGTCCTTTGAGCCTATGCAACGGATTTTTCTGGGGGAGTGCAGTGTGCACAGAACTGGCCTCACCCTGTAAACTAAAGGTTCATTTGCTGTGGCCTTGCAAGCATGGATGGTAGCAGCAAGGTCCTCAGGTCATAGGTTCGATTAGAGTTTCCTTCTCTTAGATGGTTGACCTTACAGGGTTGGACGAGCACCATCTGCCCGGGTTTGGGACTAGAGTTTTCCTTCTCCTAGGATGGTTGCCATAAGGCTAGAGAGCCCATCCTGCCCTTTAATGCTCTTTGTCAGACCCTTCAGTTTTGACCTATCTGGCATGGGAGACCCTACTGGTGGCTATTATGCCACTGCCAGCATAGCTCAAAACATCATTAGGGTACACAAGCCTCTCTCCCACAACAAGGGGGCAGCAATGGACAGGATATGGGAGAATACGGTCTTTCGAATAACCTGGACCTGAGTTGTGTAGGGTCATAACCAGCACTTTGAAGTGTGCCTGGGAACAGTGTCATCAGTGGATCACTACTGCTGTTCTATTTGAATGTTACTTGTTGTCAGTCAGTTGTTAGGTGGGAGCATCATTGATTGGCAGCTTTGTTTGTATGATAGCTTCAGTTGCTTTACTGATATGCATGTTTATTGCATATCAGTAAACAGATATCACTCTGCCATACTGACAGCCATCCAGCTGTGAAGCAGTGGTGAAGCTAAAACCAACCACAGCACAGGGAAACATGCTTTATGCATATTGCAGTAACACATATGCTAATACCAATGTCCTTTGCTGACTTTTCTTGGTATTTTGGAGGTTAAGTGAGCATAAATTAGTAAAAGATACTAAACCAAACTTCAAATTTAAATTTTATTATTGAAATTTCTTCAGGAGATAAATCTCCTGAATTTCATCAACTTTAGACTCAACAGAGCAAAGCCAAGACTGACGTTCATGTTCCCCTAAAATATGGTGAACACAGAAGATTTTAAGTAAAGTGAGCTCTCTCTCTCTCTCTCTCTCTCTCTCTCTCTCTCTCTCTCAAATATATTGGCATTTATCTGACTTTTTTTTTTTTTAAGTGCTCTGAAAATTTCCTAGTCTTCCAGAACAGGTTTTTACAATAGGGGATTTTCAGCATGGGAGAGAGGAGTATTGCTCCCTTCTTCTTGCTTATGGAAAGTGGTTCCTTGAACACAATGACAGCATTTGATACTGGAAAACAATTAAAACAACTTAAAGTACACAATTTTAATACCCCCATTAACATTTGTCTCTTGACTCTCCAGTGCCCAGTGCAGAGAACATGGGGACCAGTCTCATCTTCAGATAGGGTGCCTGTGCCTTCCCAGGTTTAGGAGTCATATAATGCCAAGCAAGCACGGCCCTGCAACTGGTTGCATAAATAAAGCATTTGCTGCTAATTTTAATAACTAGATAGGTTCATGATGAGATAGTCTGCTTTCCACATAGCCAGGTGCCAGGCTATTTAAAGTTTTAATGGTTAAAGACAAGACCCCAAACTGAGCTTAGTAAACATTTAGGAACCATGGATCATCAGTATCTATTGTATACAACAGATTAGGAAATCTGCCCATTTTGGTTTCTCATACATTTTAATTTCAAGAATTTCAGTAAATTCTGTTTTAAACAACAACAAAAACCACAAATTGAATCAACATTTTCACCTATCCCTCAGGATGAGGAATCCTATTAGTTTTGTTTTGTTGCACATTTGAATCTTGCACTTAAAACAGTATTAATGATCTGACATTTTCACTGATCTCTAATCAGGAAAATCAATACCATCAATTTTACTGGAACCTTGGGTACTTTATTATTGGAAGCACAGATATATGGTTGACTGTCAGGACTGGAATAGCAATGTGAATTGTTCCCAGTTTGGCTATGCTGGCTTATTTCTCAAGTTGTAAAAAACTCAGCTAGGAAGCAGTCTCCAGTTAGCTTGGGTATCTGAAATGTTAGCTCTGGGACCATAATTTATCCACTTATGTCTCAACTTAAATGATTACGACTAATGCAATTTTAAATAAATATTTTCCATCACTGCACAAACTTGGGGAAAAAAATAACTTATTTGGGGTCTAATTAGTACAGTACAGTCATACAGTCTATATAGTTAATAATCCTAAACTTGCTTCCTCTGCTGAAGCTGATGGCATTAACTAACACATAAGTGTGTTTAGAAATGAAAATAGAGAATTATGAATAAAATAATGTCTCATAATCCCTCTCTTTCATGACATATCACATTTTTTTTCCTGTGACTCATATTCATGCTACAAATCTAAAATCTCTTCATTTCCCCTCCAAAATAAATCCCTGTAGTTAAATCTTCAGTCCCTGCTTATCAATTTTGCTAGCATGTATTTTATATTGTTAATGTTTCAACTTTAGTGCCTTTTGAGACATTATGCAGTTATACATTATTAATTCTTTTTTGCCATAATTGTACTTTATTTGATAAAATCACAAGTGCAGCACCATAAATTATGACTCTTGTGCACACATACATATAATACAGGAAGTACCTGTACATAGTTAGACATTACATTATTTACCTTTTCCATTAGAAGTTTTACCTGCCCTAAAACTTGCCTTACCTTCTATTTATAATTGGTAATATTTAATAATTTGGCCAACTGTGGCCTTCCAAGAGAAAGACTGGTAAACTGGGAACTCTAAATCCCATCCCCTGAAGGAAATTATTGGATATATATATATAAAAATCCCTTCAAACCAACACCAAATTGTTTACAGCTCCTCCTCCTACATCCATGCTGCCAATTTGCTGATGGACCCTCAGAGCATAACTCTGAGACTCTGTTGCTGAAGGAATCTCTGCTCTACAGGACAGGTGTTGTATCTCCCCAAAACTCCCATCACCCTCCTCCTCTATCCCAATCCTTCCTACTTTATTTGATAGCCTTTCATGATTGCTTGAAGCCTGTGTGTTTGTGTGAACATTGTTATTATTGCTTTCTCAAATAAAGATTAATTAATTGTACTATCTAGCTTATATCTCCTCCTGAGTACTGGTATACATAGGTTAAAAGGTCCTGCTTTGTTACCCTCCTCTTCTATTGCCAAGCTGAGTATATTAATTCCCCAAATTAATATTGATATTTAAGTGGGTCCTTAAGGCCCCTGAGCCTTTAGGGTAACAAAAGAATCTGAGAGAATATCTGCAGAATCAAAGAATGGAATCAGTACAGTATAGCTACAGGGAACGGTATGCCACTGCATGGCCCGGAGAAGAGTGACAGCACATTTCATTCAGCACATCCTAGGCCATATGGCATCCACCACAGTGGTGAGCCCCCTTTCCAGGCTACAGATGCAACCTTTACCAGCTTGGTTCCTCCAGATGTTCAATCCATTGTTGGATGATCCCTCCAAGATGCTCTCTGTGCCTCGCCTGATACTCAGGGCGCTGGACTGGTGGACTTGGCTGGAGGCTGTCCACTGCAGTTTACCCTTCATACACACCCAACCCTCCAGATCCCTGACAACAGACACATCCATGACTGGATGGGGCACTGACTCGCACAGCCTAAATGTCTGCGGGCTATGGTCTCTGAGAGACTCCAAGATGCAGATCAACACCCTGGAGCTGCTGGCAGTATTCAAGGTGCTAAAAGCATTTGAGCAGTCCCTTCAGGGATGAATGATTCAGGTTGTGTCAAAGAACATCACCACAGTTTTCTACATCAGCAAGGAGGGACCAGGTCATAGACACTCCTGGATTTGATGGTCAAGATGTGGGACAGGTGTGTGGTCAGACAGATATCACTGATGGACATTTATCTGTCAGGGAGCCAGAATGACATCACAGATTCACTGAGCCAAACTCAGAGCAGCTGTCACAAGTGGTCCATAGCAACAGACATTCTAGAGACCCTATTTGCAGACTGGGGAATACTGGTCATAGATCTCTTCGTGACCAAAGAGAACACCAAATGCCAACTGTACTGCTCGAGGCAGCCTTCCTCGCAGAGAAACCTAGGGATGTGTTTTTCTTTGAATGGGTGGCCGTCAGGCTCTACACCTTTCCTCCCTTCCCATTACTCTCCAGAGTGGTAGTGAAGCTATGACACGACAGGGCAAGCTCCATACTGATAAACCCCTGGTGGCCCAGACAAACATGGTTCTCTCCTCTTATTCTTCTATCACAGGAGAGATTTTGACACCTACCTCTCCAGTGAGACACCCTCTCACTCCAGAATGGTCCATCCTGACCTGGAAATGATCAAACCAACAGCGTGGTTCATCAGCCACTAGTACTCCTGTCGGACATGGCTAGGACCATCCTACAGGCTGCCCAACAACCTTCCACTCAAAGGGCTTACCAATATAAATGGCAGAAGTTCTGCAAATTTCTCACCGACTTGAACCTTTTCCCTATTAATGCATCAGTCCCGCTTCTCTTCGACTTCCTTGCCACCGTGTCAACAAAGGGTCTTTCCCTCTCCTCTATTCAAGCATATGTTGCTGCAGCATCCTGGAACTTCTAGCATCTTGGAATGCAGTCATGTTTCAAGGACCCCTTGGTCCACAGGTTCCTACAGGGATATAAGAACTTGCATCCCCCAGTGACTGGCCCAACTAACACTTGGGATCTCCAATTAGTTCTACAGGCTCTATCAGGGACTCCCTTTGAGCCTATGGAAAGTATTGATGTATGCCTCCTCTCTGTGCACTCAGAGCGGACACTCCCTACACCCAGTTTCATAGGGATAAGGTCATTTTTAGGTTGGATGTGGCGTTCCTACCCAAGGTGGTTTCATCCTTTCACCTGAACCAGGATATAGTCTTGGCGTCTTTTGGCCCTCCACTCATGGCTGATAACACTGGCTCCTACTACCCACTGAACATCAAGTCAGCTCTGGAGCTCTACTTGAGCAAGGCAGCATCCTTCTGGTGTTCAAATAGACTGTTTGTCTGCTACTCAGGCCCTAAAAGGGGGCTGGCAGTTTCATCACAGTTTTTCTCCAAGTGGGTAGCATCTACAATTACATCTCTTATGAGGTAATGGGCAAGCCCCTGCCTTCCGCAGTACGAACCCATTCTACTAGAGCAACAGCTACCTCAATGGTGTTCCTACGAGGGGTTCCTCTGCCAGATATCTGCAGAGTGGCCACATAAGCAACACCGCTCACCTTTGTGAAGAACTATAAATTAAACTCTGCTAGGAATGATGGCTCAGTCCTGGGTAGGGCAGTCCTTATGCCATTGACAACCTGAATTGACAGGTTATCTCTTTTAATCTTTATTCTAATATAACATTATTTTTCTTTATACTGTTGTCCTGTTTTTATTGGTTTTAGGACACCCCCCACCTTCCTGGTTTGTGAGCTTGCTAGTCTACCCATTGTCTGCATTCACAGAGACCACGAAGAGGAAGAACAGGTTACTTACCATAACTATAGTTCTTTGAGTGGTCTTCTGTGAATTCACACAAACCCACCCTCTGCCCCTCTGGTGTCCTACCTCTCACATCATTTTTTAATATGCGGCTATAAGGAACTGAGCAGTTGGTGAGAGGTGGGGGCTTATATAGGCCAGGGGTGAGGGGGGTGGAGCTACCACCCAAAAGTTTGAATTGAGGTTTCTGGAAGTTTCTAAAGTGCTCTGTGCAGGCAGAGGATTAACCCATTGTGTGAATTCACAGAAGACCACTTGAAGAACTATAGGTATAGTAAATAACCTATTCTTTTGAGATTCAACAGAAACATGATTAGTATTAAGTGTCTTCTTTTGTGCTGGATCTTTTTTAAAAAAATCCATAATTTTGCACACATTTGTTTATATTTTTCCTTTGTTAAATGTTTCCCAGCACTATGATCTACAGTGGGTCAAAAATAGGATCATATCACCTCACCCCCCCCCCAAAAAAACCCACTACAAGTTCCTTCAGATATCTGACAGGTTTTTGATATATGCTGCAATATACTATGTTTGTGATAGGCTGCCAGTGCTTTCACTGGGGCACCACAGCAATTTATGTCACTCAGATACAGACTTTTGAATGGACTGAAGATGAGCATGGCACTAGGCATGATAAATTTACATAAAATGTCTATAGCAACATTAGTAAATACCCTAGAGGGGAAATAACCTATCACACTTTGTACATGCATTCTTTGGAAAAGCTGAAGAGTAAAGAGGAAGCAAACCAATTGTCCCTACAATTCCCAAAGAGCTTTTGAACAATAAGCCTTGAAAAATGGAACTCACTCTTCTTTCCTGCCAAGAAAAAAAAATCTGGTAAACTCTTACCACCAGATGTCTCATGTCCTCAGCAGTAGTGTGATTCTATGGGCTCTTCCATTACCCTACTCACCTTAGAAAGCCAGGATATAATTAAAGCCCTGAGAATGTCTGCCTGATGGTAGATATTCATCTCTTCTCCAGTTTAAAATTGATATATGAAAATGTATTTGAAAATAAAAAACACATTTTTTATTTCTTGCTATGGCTGGTATCATGTTGGTTACTCTCAACTAGAGTAGAACCATTTAATCAAGCCAGTCAACACATAGGAAAATCCCATTCTTTGGACAGGCATTCCCACAGTTATTTTACAGAATGGATTGGGTGAGAATTTTGTTTTGGTTCAAATAAGAATCTAAAAATAAGAATTTTAAATATGAAAAATCTTTTTTCATATTCTGGTGGAAAGAACTTAAAATATAAAATGCACTGAAAGAAAGAGAAATCAGAAGTGACAAATTCAGCAGAGTTTGAGTGCTTTACTTGCATATTAATCATCTTGACACTGTTTAGGCTTGCCACTTCAAAACAAAACAAAATGGGAGGCTCTGCATCTTTAAGGGGCTTCATGGAAGGCAGATGAAAAATGGACTTCTCCATGGTGAGAATTGCTCTATACAGTATATTGAATTTGGACATTGTATTTTGGGAGGAATTATGTTTCAGCTCATTTTTGAAGATCCCCCCCCCAAATTCACATATTTCTTCACATTCAAAATGTATGCACCTTCAAGTCATCTGTCATCTTATGACAACCTGATGAATTTCATAGGCTTTTCTGAGGGGTTGTCTAGATGATAAAAAACAAAACGAACAAACAAAAAAAACCCCACACCTCCTCATAGAATTTGAGGAGAATACCTTTTGCCTTTGTGGCTTTACGTGAAGTTTTTTAAAAATGCAGGGGAAATGTGCACTCCCACTTGTTAGGACAACTGAATCACAGTGCACCACATTCCTGAAAAAGAGCAGAAGTGGAAACTAATTGGTTGGACGTGCGTGGGGGGGGCAGGCTTGCGGGCTATGAGTCTGGAGTTTTGTGGTAGCTTGCTGGGAATGAGTTTTGGAGTTCTGTGTTAGTGATTGTGTGCTTTTTTTGCTTTGCTGAGGTGACCAAACAGCTTTTTAAGCAGAAGGTTGCACTTTCACATCTTAGATTTACAGTAAAAAAAAAAAAAATACTGTACAGTGGCAGCAACTTTTTAAGAATAATAATGTAAGCAATTCACTCCCAGCCACCATGTTGATTCGCAGGCATGGCTCTGTGTGAACATCAAAGACAGACAGCTTTGTATACCAGCAATTTTGCCGAAAAAACTGGAGACAAATGATCACTGTTGTGAACTTCTGTTAATGTGCAATAGTCAGCATTATTCAAGCTGCCAGTCTCACCCAGCAGCCATTTGCGGTCCCGGCACTGGCCCCCGTCCCCCCACAGCAGGAGCATGGCCATTGCTATGCATCCGTCTTCCTCCCGACAGACATTGCAACTGGCTGGGGGCTTGACAGACTGGCAGCCAATCAGAATTACAGCTTGAATTTGAAAAAAGGGAAGCCTTCATCATGCTTCCCTCTGGTCCAGTGATTGGGTATATATTTCCAGTCACCTCACTAGGCTAGCCAGTTGCTCTCTGTGAGATGACCCACCTACCCTCTAGGAAGGGATTGATATGTGTTACAGAGTTTCTAACTGTCACAACTTTGGGGGGATGTATGGGATGGGTCCTGGATCCAAGGTAATCAGTCTTGGGGGTCTCTGTCACTGGGAGGTCACTGAGATTCCCTCCAGGGGTACTGAGGGCATTGTCCAGGAGGACTTGCTTGCTCAGGGCATGCACCTTCTGGGTGCCCCCTTTTTTATTTGGGGGGGTAAGGAGGTTGGTCAGTAGGGCACTGAGGCCTGTGGGGACTCCATCCCATCCTGGCTTTTACTTGTCAGCATGCAGGCTGACAATGGGCTCATCGACCAACAGGAGGGTTGGTTGATGCCTGGATCCAGACCCATGTGTTTGAGCCAACCAACTGCAGCTGTCATCAATAAAGTTGTGGCCATTTATTGCCAAAAATGTGAATGTTTGTGTCTGGCTTTTATTGTGGGGTGGGATGGGCATCTTGCTTGGACACAGAAATCTTTTTGTCTAGACAAGCCTTTAGGCAAAAAATACTTAGAGGTTGTTCTGCTAGTTCCTTCCTCTGAAATATAGCCTACAGCACCTGGTATTGGTTGGCAGTATCCCATCCAAATACTAACCAGGGCTGGCCTTGGTTATCTTCTAATATTAGACAGGATCTGGTGCATTTAGAGTATAAGAAATAGGGATTTTAAAGAAATCTGAATTCAGGAGAAAATAGTATTTACCAACTGTCCCACTCCTACCTGCACTGTAGCAAATGACACAACTTTCTATATGGTGCTGCAGCAATGGGCTGGCAGCAAAGTGGTGCTGCAGCAATGGGCTGGTATTCCTTTATGGGGCCCTGTTGGTGCAATAAGCTAATGCAGCCAAAACTGCATCACCCCAAAAAACACATGTTAGATCTTGATTCTATAGGTTTCTATTTCTATTTCACCCTTCCCTTTTATATCTGAAATGCAGCTTTCATAACCCTCTTTCTTTTATTCCTTCTAAACCAGGGATGGGCAAGTGTATGGGTGGGGAATGGGTTGTGGTTTGTTCTTTTGCCCCCTGCCCACAAAAAAAGAGGTTGAATCCAAGGCACATGGGAAGTGATGCAAAAATCACATCTGGTTGAAAGTTTTGTTCCATTTTTACAGAATTTTCAGCATTTTTGAGGGGAAGTAAGGTTCTGAGGGTGGGTAGTTTCACTTTATTTGGGGCCATTTCCAGGTGAAAAACACTTGAAAAGCAGACTTTTAAAAAATATGGGGAGTTTTCATGAGCTGCAAAAATGGGATTGTTGGTCATTTGTGGCCCACAGTCTGGACGTTCCCCACCTCTGTTCTAAATAATGATAATATTTGAGTTCAGAAAAATATTTAAAATCAAGAATACAATTTTTCTGATATATATATATAAAATATATATAAAAAAATATATAAAATTTGCTACCCTAGAAAAAGAATGCCAGAGTATCTTGGCAGCCCAGTTTCCAGAGTGATCTAGTACACAGAGAATGGAGTGGGTTCATAACTCCTCACCCTCTCCCAATGTTGTTTCCCTCCTGGTCCTGCCCTCAACCCAATGTTTATGCAGTAGAAGTCAAAATACTTCTAAAAGCTGTTGTTGTTCTTGTGTGCCTTCAAATCATTTCCAACTTGTGTCAATCCTAAGGTAAACCTATCACAGGGTTTTCTGAGGACTGACAATGTGTGACTTGCCCAAGGTCACCCAGTATGTTTTCATGGCCAAGTGGGGGATTTGAACCCTTGTCTCCAGAGTTGTAGTCCAACACTCAACCACAACACCACTCTGGCTCTAAAAGTATATATAGCTGTTATTCTTCTATTTATTTTTTAGTATAAACTACTTTTATATTAGGACATGGTTACAAGGAAAAAAGGTTAAATCTTATATTCTCAGCTGTGATTTGTTGGTAATCATCCTACATTCAATTACTGGAGTGGTAGGGGTGGGCTCCTTGGATATTTTGGGGTAAATGGTGTCTAGAGTGGAAAGTATGAAACTTTCTCTATCTGTGCACCCCCTAAATCAAACCCCACAGCTTAAAAAGTAAGGGCATCAAGATGAGCTACTACCTGTGTTCCTAAAGTACTGTAATGTCTTCAAATGGGCATCTATGTGTGAGTTCCTTGTATAGAAGCATCTCTTGGTAGACAGAAAGGACTGATTTGCAACACTGTGGGTAAAATTAAGTGGAATGGCCCCCTTCCAATCTTCACACATTATTCCTACATATTGGGGAAACCATCCAAATAGGGATGTTAGCTTCCCCCCCCAAAAAAAATCCCAAATACCCAGTATTGAATCAGTTTGATTAATGCAGTTTACAGAAGAAGACTTTCAAGAAAAGATCCTGAATTCTTACAACTTTCCTACCTGCCATTGGGTTAATAAGACCAAGAGCCATTCACTTGGGTTTTCCACATAATACTGAGCAACTACCCCATGCTTTGTACCTTCAATAGTAGCAGTCAACAAAGCTGTTGAACAAATAGAGTTAGAAAACCACAGTAGGCAATTTAGGCCTTATCTACACAATCAATTTACCCTGTCTCATCTGAGATCCCTGCAGTATTTGACCTGTTCTTCCCCCAACAGTCCTTACGACCTGCAGGGCAGAAATGGGGCTCAGAAAGGGGCAAACTGGGATAAGGTGTAATACAGTGTTCTAAAATAATACATACTTTGCTCCATTGCTGCTGGGAAAAATAGCAGGCCCTGCGTGTCTGCAGGAGCTCATTCCAGCAGGCCAACCCATTGCTCCAGCTGCTGGTCACCCTTATCTTTCTGGGTCCAGGAAGGGTTCCTGCACCATGTGACTAAGACTGGTCACATGCAGGGGTCCTTTGTTCACATGCAGGGGGGGCTTTGGGCACAGATTGTGTATGGCTTCCTCAATGCAAAGAGGTCAAGGAAGATGACAGTGGTGCTACAGCAACGTACTGGCATTTCTGTATGGACTCCAGCCCATTTTATTGAGGTAACAGGAGAGACACAGGCCCGATCCATGGCCAGGATATGACAGTAGGGAGCCATCATATCCTGGCTCATGTAGATGAGCCCTTAATTTGTCTTCTCCTAATCAAGTCAATTGTTCAGTAAACATAAATAAATGAAATAAATAAATGATAATAAATAAATGAAATAAAGCTATTATTGTGATGATATGTAAAGAATAATGGACTGCTTTAGCACTTGCAATCCACCACCCCCTACAACTATCAAAGCTACCTGAACATTTGTTGGCTGTAGAACTGAGAATGTGATAAAGCAGACTTTGGGGATTGTTGAAACTGTGATGAATAGAAGAAATGTATAATTCAGAAGCAGAAGGGGGATTTTCTTGGGAGACAGACCAAACACAAGCTAAACTCTCTCTCTCTCTCTCTCCTGCATTCAGAAAAAGAGAGTGAAGCAAGTGGTGCATGGATAAATATTTATACTTCATTCCTATCATTGCCAACTCTCTGATGAAATTAAAGTACAGTGTAATTTATCACATAGTCTCTCTTAATTAAAACATCTGTTCTGATTCCCAGAGAATCCATAAATGATTCATTGGTTATATATAATGTTTTTATATATTTGTTCCTTTTTGAGTCAATATTATGCAGTTGGTGTGATCATATTTGCATTTGGTAAAATTAATGAAAACCCATAGTGATGAGATAAAATTGGAATCTTTGAATCCCCCTCTCTGCAAAAAAAGATTTTTTTAAAAAAATCACTAGGGATTAATTCTTATATGGTAATGTTCACTTACACCACCAGTCCTTGAATTGTTTTTGTTTGGTTGCTTGCTTCTTTCCTCTCCACCCCCCACCCCCCACTAGGCCATTTGAAAATTGTTAAGGGCCACTTTAAAAAAACAAACACCACCCTGTTTGGCTCCACAAATCAATGCATAACTCATACTTTAATACAATTTTCTTCCTTGGCATTGGCATTATTATCAAAAACAGCATGAGACCATGAAAATCAGAGGCCTTAAGCCAAGCTGCTTAGAAGGGCTTCTTCAACTAGTTAGGCAATGAATACAAAAAAATTAAAAAAAATGTGAAAGTATGGGGGGAAATGTACACAAAATGTATCAGTTTTGAATAATGAATATGTACAATTGAATATATGTAATTATTGTGCAACTAAAAGGGGGAAAACCTCACAATCCAAAACAGACCCATCAGAAGGAGCTTTGAGGTAGAATACAGAGAACCTCAACAATCTCAGGTTCAGCAGATTCATACAGTGATAGAGTCATACTCTCTGGAGATTATCAGATGCATTAAAAGTGGTGTTACATGAACACCAGGAGATCACTAAAGGGCTCCCTTTTCAGATGACATAATTCCCCCCTCATAATTCACCCATTCTACTGCCGTTCCACCAGTGCTGCTTTTTATTGATGGGAGAAGCCATCAATAAATCCCCCTGTTCCGTTTCTGTCATTGATTTGCCAATGACTGAAAAGGTGCCCCATTTCGCTGGCAAGATCCCACCATCAATGGGAGAAACCTGCCAGAACACTTCCTGGTGAGATCGGGACCTCAAGGTAAGTGCCACACTTTTTAAAAACTTCCCTGGTTTACTTGAAAGTTTTAAAGTGTGTTTTTCTGCTTGCTGTCACTTTTTTTCTTCCTTTTTTGGGCTGTATTTTGCTTTTTATTTTTGAATTTCCTGTGCTTGCATCTTCTCGCGAGAATCTGTGGGATTTCTCTCCAGAAAGTGAATGGAACTCCATTAGAGCTCCATTCACTCCTGGGCTGCCCTGTCAATGCTACTAAAGGTAGGTCTGAAAAGTTTTGTTATTGTGCCAGGACAGGGGTGGTAGAAGAGATTGTGGGATAGGAACACATTTTTTTTTTCATTTTTGTCTGATAAACTCCTTTGTGATAACAAGCAGGAGATATGGACAAGTCTATAGCTTGGGGTGCACTTCAACTGAATTTGTTTACTTGAGTTTAAAGGTGGAATAAGTCATAGTGAGGGATAACTTTCCATCACGACTAATTAGTTTTGAATATCAGGGAAGTCATGGTGGGAGTGGTGGGGTGATAATTCTCCTCCTTCCCACACACTTTTCTCAGTCTAAATCTTCCCTAATCCATTTGTTCTGTGAGGAGAAATGTACAGATAGCAGTAAGGACTTTTTTGGATGAGTCTTTTACAGTGCAAGCAGCCTCATTGCGTTGTGAGGCTGCTGCGCTGCAGAGCATCCCTTTCGGATGACGCTCTCCCCTGCTGGTACTGTTGTGTTACCGCGGGGACACTGCAGTGTTATATTTAGTGGTTTTCTAATCACGATCAACTTTCGTGATTAGAAAACCGCCGAATATAATGCTGCAGTGTCCCCGCGGTAATGCAACAGTACCAGCAGGGGAGAGCGTCATCTGAAAGGGACACTCTGCAGCGCAGCAGCCTCGCAACGTGATGAGGCTGCTTGCGCTGTAAAAAACTCATCAGAAAAAGTCCTAAGTCTCCCACACACTGATTTCCTACAAAAAGAGAGCAAAATTATTGGAGGGGGAATTTGTAGTGCACTGAAATAAAGATTGGAAGTACCATTTTAAAAATGTACTGGGAGCAGTGAAAAATGGGTATAACATGCTTCTTGAAAATTTTGCTTTCAGCTCTTCCTAATAGAAAAAGAGGCTAATGAAGTCCAGATTTTTATACTGTCTAGCATGTAGCTTAGACCAAAAACTGTACCACCATTCACACTGCTAGTAAGTAAATGAATAAACCATAGTTTCTGAGGCAATACTTATTAGATAAAAACAATAACCTGCCCATTTCTTGTATCAGTGAAATATATAATGGAAGGAAAGAAAAGAAGGGGGGACTAGCACCCTCATACACCTCACAGTGTTGAAGTTAGATTCAAAATAATTCAAAAGTATCTTAAGAATGAAGGAGGAGAAAAATGAAATGTCTTTTCATGATGAAATATATTTTTTCAGGAAACTAGAGGACACATTTTAGGACAGCAGTACTTCTTCCTCTTTTCTGGAGGGCAATAGAACACAATCCCTCTTAGAGGTGGTCTAATATATTTTTCTGCCTGAGACAAGCCAGGGAATGGTGTCCTCTTCCCACCCAATCAAAGTGTGCATCATCAAAAGCACAAGGGTGGGCAATGGCAGAATGAACCCTCCAGCACAGTGTAGTGTTGCATGGGGTGTGTGTGCTTTGATGGCTTCACATGACGAGAGGCCTTTAATTGTGTCATGGCATTTCATGCCATAATGTAGGGGGTTTAAGGCAGAGCAGAGGCTATTTAAACCTTCTCCTCTTTTGGTTGAATTTGACCCACCTTCCCATCTGTCATAGTGTGAATCTTCTGGACACTTATGGGCCAGGTAGGAATCCCCCCCTCTTTTCCATGAGGGTTTTTTTTTTCCTACCCCACACTGTTACAAGGGACTTGGAGAAGTGGCCTTAGGCTGGTGTCATAAATAGATGGTCAACTGGCAGGTTGTGATGGGGATTGAGATGGGAATTAGTTCGGTGTACACCTATGACACCCCTTTGGGTTGAAGGATGGCTCAATCAAACTACCCTTGCAGGTCATGTGACTTGTGGGTTGGAGAGTAGACTATCCTTGAGGCCAGTCCAAGGGTTAAGCCCTCACCAGAAGTCATGCAACTTGAGGTGTCTCATCCTGGGGTTTTGTCTTCCAGGAGATTGTGCCCGGGGGTAGCCCAATTGATAGGAAACCCCCCGGGGCTCAGGTGTTTCACCCAGGGAAGCTGTGAGGTAGGTCCAGGTGAGACCATTGGCTCCAGCATTTTCTGCATTGGATCTCCCTCCTAGTTTGCATATCCCAAGGAATAAAGATTAAATAGGTGATAGAATAAATAAAGTGACCCCTATTTTAACCCCGGCTTTGTGTCTGGCCTCATTATTTCATGTGTTGGTCATCAAAGGGTGGGGACCATTGTTAATCTCTGCACTTGTATGGATTGCACTGTATCAATGCATCCAGTATGACTTCCAGTTTCATTGTCCACCAATATTCTGGATTCTTAAGAGGGTTTTTTTTAACCTATGTGGGACTCTTTGGGATTGTAGGGACACAAACACCATATTTATAGCACATCTGAACCATTTTTTGGGAACATTTGCGGGCTGAAAATCACCTGTAAAATATCTGGACCATCAAGGAGCTTTGGAGATCTTGAGGAGCTGCAAAATGGGTCCCCATCTCTGCTTTAGCATTTGAGGCAGAAGCTCTCCAAACCACCTCTATGCATCCTTCACAGTAAAATTACATTAACAAACCAAGTAACTACCAATATGCTATCCTTCTGTGACATGTCATATCTGCCCCCTGAGGTGTCCACTTCAACTGCCAATTAGGACTGGCCCTGGACCTTCATCTATGGGAGATTACCAGACACAGCAAAAACTGCATCAGAAGAATGTGGCGAGAACAGAAATAGGCAACATTATCTGATGACATCATCCTTTAGTGTTCTGGGGGTGTAATGCAGGTGTGAATAAGGCGTCCCTTTTATTGGTGTCTTAGCCCCATTAATTTAAAAGTGAAGCCTCGTTTGCACCAGTACTATGCCCCAGGAATGGCTGGGGATGTGGGTGTCTGATAATGTTGCCCTTTGTGTTCACTTTGCATTCTTCTGACGCAGTTTGGGCCATGGTTTTTTGCCACATTTCCCCATGTCTGATAATCTCCGTGAACTATAGATATTCCAAGCTAAAGTAGGAGGTCATTTTGCAGACTTTTATCCACATCCCAGCCACATTTAAAAAACAAAAACAAACAAAAAAAAAACAATCACTGCCTTCCCCCTTCTTACTACGACCCAGCATAGCATTAGGTTTGGGACAGTGAAGAATGCAGTCTGATGGCTGCTCATGAATCCACTGCTTCAGAAACAGTGAGTCCCTTCTTGGTTTTACCACCACTCTTCCTGCAGCTGCTGAACTTCTCCTGCTGCTGAAACTCTGCTTAGATAGGGTTCACCTCCAAGGGAACTCCTGTATAACTCAGCTCCTAGAGGGAGAAGTAAAACCAAAAGTCGATTTGCCATCACTAGCATAGCAAATTCAAAGTTCCACCACTACTGTTATTGATGTCATTGTGGTGGCAGCTGAGACATAACAAAACACAAAATCTCTTAGGAAAGAAGAAATTAGTGCAGCATAAGCTATTCCTAGAAATGAATCAAAAGGGACAGCATGGTGTATTCATTTGAGCATTGGACTATGACTCTGGAGACATGGGTTCAAATCCCGTCTGTTCAGCTGTGGAAACACACTGGGTGACCTTAGGCAAGTCACACTATCTCAGCCTCTGAGGAAGGCACAGACAAACCCCTTCTGAACAAATCTCACCGATAAACCCCTACCTTAGGGTCACCATAACTAGGAAACAAAGGCACACAACAAAGGTGAATCACAGTTCTGAGAAGCTGCTGGATAATCTCAATTTATTCTCAGGAAAGTTGGTGAAATTCTCCCTATCTCCAATTCCCCTACACACAGTATAGGTGGAGAATGTTGAGAGGCCATTTGTGTGATATTTTGCTCTCCCTCCCTCCCTCCCTCCCCCCCTCTCTCTCTCTCACACACACACCGGACAACTTTAGATATAGAAACAGGACACACAGAAATGGTATGTAAAAACTCCGAAGAACTTGATCTAGATTAAGATCTGGGTTCAAATTTAAGTACAAACACACTATTGTTTATAAAAAAGAAAGAGAAAAAGATTTCTAGTGGAGCTTTTTTATTTATTGGATTTATATTCTGTCAGTCTCCCAAGATGAGATTGAAGATGACTAATATGATTGGTAAGACCTCTGCCCTAAAGCTAGTAATATCACATTTAAAACATAGCAAAGAAGATATAAGGGAAGTGGAAAGAGGAGGGGGGAAATAAATAAAGCAGTGCTTATAAAGTTTTAAACATGATGAATTTTATAGGGCTTATAAAATTCAGTGCTAAAGTGGAGCTAGATGGAACAGTAGATGCAACTTGCTGGAATAACTGCAAATTGAATGTTAAAGGAGGAAGGAAGAGGTGTCTTCCTTTTCCCCACTGTTACCACACTACACTGTTATAGCACTATTATTCCACATTAACTGCTCTGGCTGCCTCTTGTGGAATCCTGGGATTTGCAGTATAGGAAGAGACATTTAGCATTCTCAGCCAGAGAACTCTTAAGCTAAACAAAATTGCAAATACCAGAATTCCACAGGAGGCAGCCCAGCCCAAGCAGTTTAAAGTGGAATAATAGTGCTATAACAGTGTAGTATGCTCCATCACTCATTCTCTTCATTGTTGTGCTGACTCTCAGGACTCAGGAATCAGATGATAAAATGTGTTCTCAAGCTCTTGCCAATGCAAATATCTACCGTATTTTCCGGCATATAAGATGACTGGGCGTATAAGACGACCCCCAACTTTACCAGTTAAAATACAGAGTTTGGGATATACTCACCATATAAGACTATCCCCCCACATCCAGCCAGCCACCCCATTTTGTCTTCAGGAAGTGGGTGGCTGCCTGGCAAGCCTCCCCCTGTCTAGCCAAACACCCCTCCACCCTTCCTGAAGCTGCAATGGGAGCAAAGGGAGCAAAAACCCAGGAGAACGGGGGGGAAGATGAGGCAAGGTGTCTAAAATTGCCCCTCTCCTTGGCGTTCACTCCCTTTGGGGAGAATCAAAGGCTGAGGAGAGGGGCTATTTTAGGGTTATGTTGACAATTCAGTATGCTACAGTTTACATCCAGTGCTGTCCTTTCCTTTGCAGGAAACCCTTTGAGCCAACCAGTGGTTTAGTGGAATCAGGGTTCACAGGGTCAAGCCCTGGAACTTTTTGATTAGCAGTGATGATGATAACATGTCCCATTCTTCCCTGTTCTCTAAGAGTACACTTTTAATCCTCCAAGTAGCTGTAGAGGGTAGGGCAGATTTTTCCAGCAGAAATAAATTGTTGCAGGCTATTTCTTTTGTAATGCACAATATTTTGGGCTGTCTTGGTTTTCAGAGAGAAATGAAGAGCTATTAGCTATACAAACGTCCCCCCAAACCCTTACCTCTAGTGGACAGGAAAACTTCTAGAACTGTTTTCTGGGACCAATGTAATTGCCTGGAAGTGTGGACTCTTGCTGGGGGCATGGCTTTGAGTACAATGAGAACTTTCAATTCACCATTTCTGATTCCATTGCTGTGGTTCCAGAAGCTTCTGTGAATGCAAAGGGGAAAGAAACCATTTTGAAAATATCCCCTTCCTTTCACTTCATGCCATTTTTTACAATGTTCCCAAATATTCTAAAGCAGGTAGGGGCTTTAGAAGGGAACAGGAAATCTATGAAAATTGCCTCCTCTTCCCATCCTTCACAGAAGCTTCTCATGGATCAAGAAGACTACTACAAAGAGAAATACAGCACTAGAGACAACCCTATGAGTGGAAACCAGTTTCTCCTATAAATGTGCTTGCAGCCCTAATTCTAGGTCTCCACAATCTAATAATGCTGTGCATTTGCACATTAAGACTGCATGCTAAATGATAACATCAGTGGATAGAACTAGATGTTCATGAAAGTGAGAGAACTGCAGAAAGCTGCTATTCCACATAGCATCCATTTCTGTAATAAACAAGGTGCATCACACAACATCATTATACTTCAGGTTCTTCCATGGCTGCTTCCTACTTTGTGTGTTTCAGAGTGTCAGAGGGAAAGAAGGGCAGGAGATGCGAGGCTGTTGTATTCACACTCAGTCCTTCAGTGCCCATTCACTGTTAGCTGCTTCCTTGATATCTTCTATGTCTTGTGAGAATATCTGGCTTGATTTCCTATATCAAATGTGGCTTTTAAAATTTTAAAAGAAATGACAATACTTCACAGTCTTCCTGTCTTTGATGTTTTTAATTGTTCTGGGGTGAATAAGAAGTAAAAAGGAGAGAGGACTCCCCAGAAATAAATGTTCTTATTCCCAATTGTGTTAATGGAAACCAGGTGGGTGATGGCATCCCCCAGATGGATTCCAAAGGAAGTTCAACATTTCTTCTGCCTGGGTTTAATAACTTGCTGACTAGCTTCAGTGTGCCAATAGAAAATACGTAGTCCACAGCAGTTTCCACTCATCTGCTTTCAGTTTCATGCTCTGTTACTTTGGGAGCCTGCCACTGTAATTGGAAGGGGATCCATTTTTGTAGGCATGGGACCATGGGAGTGTAGATACTTAGTGAATGGATGAGAAGTCTTCTTTGGCTCCTCTTTTGTTGGCAACTTTTCTCATCTGCTGCTGTGGGTTTCTGCTGGGTGAATAGGTCCTCCTAGGGTACTATAGTTTCATATGCTGCCAATGAATGTTTGTGCTATGAGCTCAAACATGCAGCTGCTTTTCACTGTTCTCTAGTTTAGTTTGGGAAAATGTATAAGGAACCTTTTTTTTAAAAAAAAAAAGAACCTTATTTCAGGTCCAAAGAGACAAATACTTACATTCGGAGCATTGTGATTTCAGTCAAACAGAACTTCATTCTCTCTAGTGTTTTATACCAGTTATATGCTGGGGAAACTGATTCTTGTCTGTATGTATGTTTGTGTATGGAATGAATGATGAGGCAGAATCTAAAAGGAAAATAAAACTACAGGTGGGGACAGACCATAGTTTTCTGGAGTTTGTCCAACATACAAGCACTATATAATATTTCTCTATTTCTTTAATGGATTTATATCCCATTTTCCTCCCTCAAATGGTACTTGGTCCAACTGAGTAAAACTGATTAAAAATGCAACCAAGACACAGATTACATGTGAAAATACAAATTAAAAAGTCAATCTAAACCGTGTTAATAAAATGGATGTAATAGAATTAAATATTCAGCACCCATTTGGTTAAAAAAAGCTCCTCCCTCAGAAGGTAGCCAATCACCAAAAGCTTGCCTTGAGGAAAGGGCTCCAAGGAAGAGTAACAGAGAAGGTGTCAGCTTAGTCTCTTTTGGTAGAGAGTTCAGAAATCTGAAGTGGCCATCTAGATAGCTCTCTCTTCTTTCTCCGCCTGTCAGGATTGGTCCGGACGTGACCGGTTCCTGCCAATTTTTAGTATTTTTCTGTAAACTTGCTGTTAAGTGCCTCTGCAAACTGTTTGGAAACTTCAGCAGGTCCAGAATGCAGCGGCCCAAATGCTGACTGGGGCTAGTTATAGTAAACATATAACTCCCTTGTTAAAACAGCTTAACTGGCTATTGATTCATTTCCAGTCACAATTCAAAGTGCTGGTCATGGCCCTATATGGCTTGGGTCCAAACTATTTGAAGGATTGTATCTCATGATAAGAACCTGCCAGAATTTTAAGATCACCAGGAGAAGGCTTTCTGTCAGTCCCCTCATCATCACAGGTTTGTTTGGTGAGGACACTGTTACCCTAATCACTCTAGGGGTCTTGTGGACCCTCAAAATATCAACATTAATTTGGAGAATTAATGTACTCAACCTGGAAATGCAAGAGAGGAGAGTAATGGCAGAAGCTTGTGACCAACTATACCAGTACTATGGATGAGACATAAACTAGATAGAATAACAATAATCTTTATTCAGAAAAGTAATAATAACCAAATTCATGCACACATTCAGACAACAAGCATTCACACAAGACTAGCGGAAAAAGTGGGAGGGATTGAAATAGATGAATAGCAAGGGAAGTTGCCAATGGGAACAATGGCAAGCCAGCAGAGTGGGGGATCTCAGAGTGGTGCTCTGAGGGTCAGTCAGTAAATTGGCCGCATGGATGTAGGAGGGGGTGCTGACAGATGCTGAAGACAGTTTTCAAGGGGATTTTATAGTAAATTTGCCTTCTGGGATGAGGTTTGACTAGAAGACAATTCTTTGTGGTGTTGCTCTGAGAGCAACAAAGGAATTCCAGATTTCTTAATTGTAATTTGATGGTTGAATATTTTGTGAATGAAAGAGAGGAAGCAACTTTTTTTGTTTGGGTGAGGAAAGCAAATGAATATAGTTTATAGGTTTTGAGTTGCCAGTCTGGGCAAATGGGATTAGTCTTGTGTACCTGCCTCCAGTTGCCATGCAAATTAGCATTCCTTTTAGAATTTAGATGGCCTCTCCTTAAGTGCATTTCTAACTAAGCAAGGTTTGTCCTTGGGTTTTTCCAATTTTCCCAGTTTATGTTAATGGCTCCACTACATGGAAGACCATGTTTGACCTAATTATTAAATATTGCCAATTTGTTAATGTAACTATGGGGTTGGGAGTATCAGGGCTGGTAACAACATGAGAGAGAGCCTTCTCACTGGCTGCTCCCACCCTCTGGAACTCTCTTCTTTGGAGGCTAGGCTGGCCCCCTCCCTGCTTTCCTTTTGCCAGCAGGCAAATATATTTGTATTCAAGTAGACTTTTAATTTCTACCTGTGCACACAGAGGCTTTTTATTGGTTTTTTTTAACTTCTACATGTTTTATATAATTTTCAATTATCATGATTTTAATTGTTTTAACTTTTAATTGTCATATTTTTAATTGCATGTTGTATTTATGTGTTGTGAGCCACTTTGAGTCGCATTTTGGAAGAAAGGTGGTATATAAAGCAAATAAATGAATTCTTTGTGCTTAGAAAAATAGAATCATAGAGTTGGAAGAGACTACAAGGGCCATCCAGTCCAACCCCCTGCCATGCAGGAATACAAAATCAAACCATTTCCAACAGATGGCCATCCAGTCTATGTTTAAAAACCTCCAAAAAAGGAGACTCCACCACACTATGAGGCAGTGTATTCCACTTCCAAACAGCTCTTACTGTCAGGAAGCTCTTCCTAATGGTTAGGTGGAATCTCTTTTCCTGTAGTTTGAACCCATTGCTCCGTGTCCTAGTCTCTGGAGCAGCAGAAAACAAGCTTGCTCCATCCTCAGTATGACATTCCTTCAAATGTTTAAACATGGCTATCATGTCACCTCTCAACCTTCTCTTCTCCAGACTAAACATACCCAGTTCCCTAAGCTGCTCCTCATAGGAGATGGCTTCCAGAACTCCCACCATCCTGGTCACCCTGGTGGCGCAGTGGTTAAATGCCAGTACTGCAAGTCACCACGTCGCAAGTTCAATTCCAGTGGGCTCCAAGGTTCACTCAGCCTTCCATCCTTTTGTAGGTTGGTAAAATGAGTACCCAGCTTGTGGGGGCAATTAGTGAACACACATTGGAAACTGCTTAATGCAGTGTAGATGTGTAAATTGCTGTTGCTTAAAATAATTTGTAAGCCGCTCTGATAGCCTTCTGGCTGAAGAGCGGGGTATAAATAAATAAATAAACAAATATAAAAAAAACACCCTCCTCTGGACACATTCCAGCTTCTCAATATCCTTCCCGAATTGTGGTGCTCAGAACTGGACACAATATTCCAGGTGAAGTCTCTGACCAAAGCAGAATAGAGTAGCATAATTTCTTCCCTTGATTTAGACACTATACTCCTATTAATGCAGCCTAGAATCGTATTGGATTTTTTTAGCTGCTGTATCACTATGAACCTATATAAGCCCAATATGGTTTCTTCAGTTTTAGTTGTGATTGTTAAGAAGCATTCTGTGGTGAATATGGAAGGGGAATATGCCAGTTAGTAATGGGAATGAAGAGATAAGCTTGCAGCTGCACTATCAACTGGGGAAAAGTGATATAGATGTTACCTCAAAAGCAGGGGTTAGGGAATGACCAGTAACCAATAGTATTGAAGCCTGCCAGATTTCATAGAGTGTAATATGCTTTTAGTATACTGTCTGCTTTCTTAGTTCTATTCTGAGCAACAGCTTTGTAGGATATGCTTTCTGGATTTCTATGTCAATAAAGTTTTCTGTTTAACTCTGAAACTGTGGGTCACTGTGTCTAGGAACACAAGTACATGACACCACCAGATGTGCCTCTGAGGGAGGCAGGGACCAAAAAAAAAAAAAAAGGTCTCCTCCAAAGATTTCCAAGCTCAGGCTGTCTTGGACTGAGCAATATGGCTCAGATAGCCTGGGCCAAGTCATAAGAAGTCACAAGAAGAACTTTGAATTGTGCCTGGAAACGGACTGGTGAATAGTGGAGTTGTCATAACAAGTAAGTCAAAAGTTCTCCATTACCAGTCTTTGCCAAGAGTTTGCAGTATTTTGGACTAGCTAATGTTTTTGGACCCCTTCTGTTAGCATGCCCTACTACCCCAACCCCTACAATATCTCATAATAGGAAATATTGAACACTTTTTGGGGTCAAGTTGGCCAGGATAAACCAAAAAGAGGTCAGATGGAGGCCACAACGACCTGGGATGTGTCTTAGTAAAATTTTGGCAAGCAAGCCCATATTAGGATTATGAGGAAGCCCCTTAATAAACAAAGTCATTAAGGAGATATGTGCTAATTCCTTCTTGGGCATCTCAGCAATGAGTCATCCGACCAAACAATTAAGTGACCATTCCCAACCCTACTCCTAAGGAAATTTCACTTCAGACCCCCTCCTGTCCTGCATTGTGAGGTTGTTGTAAACCCATTGATTCCTGTCTCCCAGCCATTAAAACAATCAGTTAAGTTTTGTTTTCCTTTGTTTACCCAGAGGGAAAACCATCCAGGCTTTGTCCTAGTCAAGAGTACCCTTTCAGGATCTGAAGCAGGATATAAATATTAGTCCCTCAACAATAGAAAGGTGTGCTATGGTGGACAAACTCAGCCACTTTCTTTCTTGGTGTGCCTTTGGATTGAAACCTCCTGTGCCACCCTCAACACCCATCTCAGTACCTTCAGTACACAAAACTCTGCTCTTCCAGACTGGTAACTATCACCATCTTTTCCTGAATCTTTCCCACTATCCAGTCTCCTTACTTCTCAATAACCTTGTATGGTTCTCAGGAACGTGTATTGCATGTGTGAATACATCTGTGTTGTTTCTAATAAAAATACTCTATTTCACTTTAAGCTGGAGTGTTCTTGGCAGTTAGTGCTGGTATACATAGGTGAAAAGATCCCCACAGTTACCCTTCTCTCTTAGGCATCTGTTTGAACTAATAGTTCCCCCAGCTAATAATAAAGATTTTGATATTATGGATGGATCTCTAAAGTACCCCCCCCCCAATTCTTAGGGTAACACTTCAAAGAAAGCTCCACATGAATATTTACGTAATCCAAAACACATGTTAATTAAGGTATATGTAATTGTGGCTAGATCTAGAGATCTAAGAATGGGTGCAAGTGTAAGTTGTATAAACACTACTCCTGGCTGGAGCACTCCATATTCTGGACTGATATGAAATGAAATCGTTTCAGTTCATATTGATTCCAGAATTCTCCATTCCCATTATTGCCTTTTGCAAACTTATCAAACAGCATCAGGGAGGGCTCCTTAGAGCCATTGCTACACTGTCTCAGGCTTATGATGCAGAAACATGATCTTGCAAATTAAAATTGAACACAGTGGGATATACTTCTAAGTAAGTATACAAGTACTCTGTCTAAATTTGCAAAAGCTTAACATATGTTGTAGTGATTACTCTAGGAAGCATCTGGTTAAGGTTGTAATTATTCTACAGACTGTAAATGTATGTACCCTTCACAGATACAGCAGTTTGATACCACTTTAACTGTCATGACTCCATCCTAAAGAATAATGGAATTTGTAAACTGGTGCTTCCTTGCTCTACTAGAAAGCTCTAGTGTTATAGTTCAGGAGAATACACTGGAGATGTCTAGCAGAGAATTCTAAGCACCTCACCAAACAGGATTGTGTAAGATGAACCCATAACAATTAAGACTGCATTAAACTGCTGTTACCACATAGAAAGTATGTATCTATGTGAGGGTGAGCATGTGACTTGTACGAAACCACCACTCCAGATACTGATTGATTTCTGATGAATGATGAAGTGGAACCCAGCTATTGATCCAGATCACATCCTCATTTATTTATTTATTTTACATACTAGCTTTTCATAGCTGTTTCTTTGTAAGATTGGCAATGAGTCAAAAATGATATTTTCCCATTGAAAAGTAACACAGAGGTATCAGTTCTTCAAAAATAGATCATTTTAAGTAATCATACATTTGCTTCTTAGCTTTGCAGAGAGTCAAAATTGTGTGTATATACATCTGTTAGAAACTGTAATAACACTTCAGGACATCAGGTTTCTCCATGTTTGCTTACTACTGATATAGGACTCCCCCCACCCTGTATACAAACACACACACACACAGAGAGAGAGTCTAAATGGTGGAATTTTTTTTAGTGTGTAATACACATTAGATAGTCCATAAACATTGTTTCTGTTAAGAAAAATCTGGGAAGATGATTTTGAATTTTAAAGTGAATTAAAGACACATTGTGTGTTGCTCACCCTATAACATTTAATAAAACTCCCATTCATTAATGTGGTACATTACCCTTGCCTTCCATACACATTGTTCTGCTTTAATCCAGGGCACGCATACCTTGTTGCTTTGAAAGGAAAATGTGTCCTTTTCCTCACTGTGCCATTAAAATTTAGTGGCATAGTGATCAGCAGAAGATTTGCTCCAACTGCAGTGTTGGGGGGGGGCAGTGTGTCCTCTATATATCCAAAAGTTGCCCCTAAACACTCTCAGCAGCCTGTATGATACCTACACCTATGTTTCCATGCCTTGTTTTCCATGCATTTTCTATGATACCAGGAGCTACATTTCTCATACATTATGGTTGCAGCATCAGGGGCATGTAGGCTGAAGTACTACTATATCCCAGAAGGCCTCTTGCCTCCACAGAACCTACTTAATAAATCAGAGTATAGGATGTTGCAGAGAAGGCTCTGAGCAGATGGAGGCTTCCTAGAAGCTTCTAGGCCCTTACATAGTCCCCACTGGTTATGTATTTTTTATTCCCAGACCTGAAACACATGTTCATTCATAGTATCCCCAACTTAAATCCCAGAGATCAAGTACATTGCAGATGGATGTTCGGTTTTTAAACAAAACAAATAAAGCTTAGAATTCTCATTCTTTCAGTGACTGTACTAGAATGATTTACCAATGGGGAAATGAAGAATTACACCCATGGGCTACACATCAAAGCCCTGGGCATAGAGAAATCACTTTCATTGAAAATACATGCTCTGAGAGCAAAGACACGTGCCACTACCTGCATCATTTGCAGGGCCATGGACTCACCCAAACAACCCTTTGTAGACTGTGGCCCAGTATGAGTGGTCCCCATTTTTCTCCTGTGACACCGTGTCTCCTTCCCAGTAGCCCATACTGTTTTTGCAAGCTCCAGGAGGATCAACCAATCAGTTGGCAATGTAGGTGAACCCTACTCTGTGCCCAATGTCAAAGATTCCTTCTGATCCTCCACAGAGGGATGTAAGCTATCCACAAGAGTTTGCCTGGTATTCACGTTCTGACAGCCTTTCCTCTCTTCCACCCTTATCTATGGATTGCATATAGTCTTATGATGTTTATATTCTTTGGCTGATGCCACACTGCAGAAATAATGCTGTCTGACACTGCTTTAAATATCAAATCCTGGGTTTTCTAGCTTGCTGTGGCACCAGAGCTCTCTGACAGAGAAGGCTAAATATATTCCAAAACTACAAATCCCATCATTCCATAGCATTGAGCCATGCCAAGTTAAAGTGGTATCAAACTGCATTATTTCTGCAGTGTGTCAGCTGCCTTTGTCACAACTTTGTGTGGTGTAGCATGGGGCAAGATCCAGTTTTGTTGAGAAACAGGGAGCCTTTCATTCCTAGGTATATGGGCCTCACAAGGGACCTTGAGAACAAATGGGGATCAGTCCCAGCTCAGGGCCCATGGCTCATGTGAATTCTACAGCTGTCACTCCTTGGTTGCTCTTCACCAGTCAGGCTAGGGTCTAGTGAGTTTGATAACAGGTGGATCATCTAATCCCAATCTCTGCATCTATGCCTCATGCCGAGCCAACACTGTAACAGCTGTAAGCAATAAAGTTGTGGCCTTTTTTCCACATCCAAAGCTGTCTGTGCACTTCTTCTACTAGAGTTCACCTGCCACTATCCAAACAAACCTCTCATTCAAGACAATGGGGATCCTCTGGACATTTAGAACATTTCAGATACTCTCAGCCTTTGGAACAGGATTAAACTTCATTTTGTGCTGATCTCTTCCTTCAGCTCTATCAGAGTACATGCCACTTGATATGAGCAGTTTATAATTATTAATTTGACAGTTCCCTGCACTCTAATTTACAATCTAAAAAGACACAACACACAAGGAAAAAGGGATGGCCATAGGGGAAAGGTTTAAGACCAACAGATGCTGGCTGCTTTTTTTCCCCTCTGAGGCCACAGCAATGGCAGTTAGAATTGCAGGCGGATCTTTCATCAGCTGCTGGGTCTAGGCATTGTTATTATATATTATAATATATTATATTAAATACTGGTTATCCCTGGCCAAATCTAAGAGATTAATTCATATATTTCAGCTTTCCCCTTCAAAACAGTTGCAACATCTGTTTGTCAAAATTATATCTTATTTTTTAAACAATAAATAAATTGAAATCAGATATATTAATTCAGAGGAAGAATCCTTAAAAGACCATTTTATAAGCAAGAATGTTCGCCTCATGAAAACCATAGAGGTGTTTGATTTGTTTTCCTCTTTTTTTACTGCCCAAGTCTATAGCACCATGTTTTCAAACTGTCTTCCAATGGCATCTAAAAACTAGACACATCCTTCAGAGATAAAGATCTATAAATTAACTGGCTCATGTTTTACAACAGAAGTAGAACTGACACAGAATAGCAAAGATGGAACTGAATAATACTGCAAAACCATCTTCTCTACTGTATTACCTCAATGCAGCCCTAAATTGACCAATAAAATATCACATATTTGATTAAATCAACAGCTTGTAAATGTCATAGGTTTCAGTTCTGGCAGTCTGAATAGTACAGGATCCTAGTATAACATAATTGACTTTAACCCATATATATGGAAGCCAGTGCCGTATTTTATCTGCAGCAGACTTAGATGTTTTGAGATTGTAGACACTGTGCTGAGAAGGGGATATGGATTCACATTGCAATTCTAATAACTCACAGGACTCATCGTACCATGACACCTGAACTTTCTGCTATGCAAAATCAGGAAGTGTGATGGATTGCTGAGAACGTGTTGTGCTGCTATATTAGTGGAGGGTTACATGAAAAGGTGGAGAAAGTCTCCACATTTAAATAAGTGACTGGGGTTAGAATGACATTGTTATTCAAAGCCTACACTAGAAATGTAAAGGTCAAGCTTGCTTTTGATGACTTGCCTGTGGTACCCACTTGTGGAAAAAAATGACTTCATGTGCAATATATATATATATATATATATATATATATATATAATCTCCCTTTCTTCCTTATAGGACTATGATGCTATCTCCAGGATATCAGCTGGTGTTTCATACTTCCCAGCTCCTAAAATCAGGTAAAAATACTATGTCACTCAAATTTTGACAACACACCATCATGTGATTTTTATGATACTTCATGGGCTTCTGTGTTTAGTTATCAGTATTCCTTGTTAACAATTTGTTTTTAAAACAGTTTAAAAAAATCGCAAGAGTGAGTCATGTCACTGCAGCACCATTCCAAACATTTTAATGTCATCTGACTCGACCTGATTAGTACTTGGATGAGACATCACTAGGTAATATCAGGGCTCTCCTTATAGGGCTAATAAGGGATGCATGGAAGATATTATTAAGGCAATTATTCAGTGATCTTAATATCATATTATGTTTGACATTAGTGGGTTGCCAACTGTTGCAGGTATGGACAGAACCATGATGAAAATAATTCCTTCTATACTACTAAGTGACTGGGGACATGATACCTGAAGTTTCAATTGTAACTATGTGTCTCTCTGGCTTTTCTTTGCAAACGAAGATTCAGGAAGGTCTCATCCCACATTTTCTGCAAGCACGCTGATGACTAAAAAGGCCAATCCGAGATAAACAAGTCCGGTTGCAGAAAGCACAGCAGAAGGTCTCCTTGGGTGATGTTTCCGGGTTGTGATTCTTTCTGCGTTGTCGTTTCTCTTCAAGACTTGTTTGGAGTGAGTTCCCAAATAAGGCTACAGCATTGTGGATAGTGCATCTCCATGCCTTCCAATGTGAGGCCAGGGCGGACCATTGTTGGTGATCAATTTGGCTGAGCCTGAGATGTTGTTTCAGGGAGTCCTTGTATCATTTTTTTGGAGCGCCTCTCTTACGCTGACCCGAGGCGAGTTCACCGTAGAGTACTATTTTTGGGAGGCAATGGTCCTCCATCCTAGAAACGTGCCCTGCCCAGCGCAGTTGTGTTCTCAATATCATGGCCTCAATGCTGGTGATCCCTGTGTAGAAGACTCCTAACAGGGTACCACAGTCTGTCTTCCTCCTTCTGCCCCATGGCTGAATATCTCATAGGACACTTTTTTTTTCCTTTCTTTTTTTGTACACAGCATGGGAGGCCAGTATACTTCTGTTTCCTAATTCAGCCTTTCTATTTAACCAAGGTTCAGGTGGGGAAGTTCACCTGTTGTACAGTCCAGTTAAACTGTAACGCTTAGACTTGGTGGCTTTATGCTACTGAAATTTCTGGGATTAATAAAGCAAAGTTTAGGAAAGTTACATTTTGGAATACTACTTCCTGAATCCTCAAGCCAACATGATAACACTGGCTGGGTGATGAAGTCCCCCAAGCCCTTTTTTCATGACCTATATGGGCTGTTATTCATTTTCACCTGGGCTGTTACACATTTCCACCTGCAGTGCATTAAGCTTTCCTTATCACCTGCTAAGATAAAATAGATGACCAAGACACCATAAAGTATGAGAACTGATGCAGGATGGTTTGGCTCAATATACAGCCACAGATGGGGCTTTGTTAGGCATACTCTCATACACATAGTCCATAGGCTAACTTAATTTTACCAGCATACCACCTGAATTGATTACAGACTGTGGAACATGAAACAGTAATCTTTGTATCTAACTGTGCAGGTATAGCTTGACAGATACGTTGATGTGACTATATCAGGTACAAAGTTTGAAACCACTGAATTCTTGTATTAAAAGATTAAGTAAGGCTACATGAGAAAATGATTGGTGGGAAAGAAACTAGCAAAATACACTAAAAGGCTTGTAGCAGAAATGGAATTATAGATGTGAAATTCTTTTCATTTAATAGAGCAAAATTATAACAATATTTACATTGCAAAGCTGATCTAGGCAAATAGTTTTTCCAGAGACTTTATCATTATGTGCTTATACAGAGAATGGCATTTTTAATTGGACTCTGTTACTCAGAAGTGCAGCTCATACATTTCATTCAATTGGAAAAGAATGAGGAGAATGCTAGGCAAGGTTCTGAACAGTCTCCTTTCTAAAACTCAAGGAAATGCTCAGCATTCAAAATCCAAGTAAGTCTTCACCTTGTTTTAACACCTTGTGGACTGGAACAAAAACAAAATAGAAACTGTGTGGACACCTAAGACAGACCAGCAGAATCTGCAATACCCTATGTTGGTCCCAATATGTCAACCATGCAGAGTGTTCCATTTACCAGAGGGTAAGTAAGCATCTCTCTGCCCACTTCTCTGGCACTGTAGAAAATGGATCAAGCCCCTAGCAGGTCACAATACATGCCTAATGGGCTGTATCAGTCTGATATATCACCAGTTGCATTGAAATGCCATATAACATTAACCATACAACATTTAAACAACAACAACACTCCACATAACCACTGATATTTCATCTTTTAAATACCATACACAGTGATGCTAACTGTTATCATAACTGATAACAGCCCTCCCTCCCCTGCTCTCTCTCTCTCTGTGAATAGTGATTGGGGTCAGATTATGTGAATGGGAGGTAAGAGAAGCTTTCATTAGGGCAACTCCAGGGAGCTTCTTCCTCATCATGTTGAGGTCACTTTATGCAAAGGATTTTTGTGCATAATTAAGGACTCAGGAGGAATGCACACTCCTGACTCCTCCCTCCCTCCTGCCTTTCCTTCTTTCTTATTTATTTATTAACCCCATTGAATGTCATATTCTAAATGGAAAATTATCACAAATTGCACATTAAGTGACACAAAATATTTTCTATCAGTAAGCAGATAGGTCTCCTTCCTTGGAGGTCTTTAAACAGAGGCTGGATGGCCATCTGTTGGGGATGCTTTGATCATGATTTCCTGCATGGCAGGGGGTTGGACTGGATGGCCCTCATGGTCTCTTCCAACTCTGCAATTCTATGCTTCTATGATTCTATGATCTGTGTAATTAACTGCATTTTCTCAGTTCAATCCCTCCATATTCACACTATCATGTTAAGTGCTGAATTGCTGTTGGCCACTTTTCTTCATAGACGGGATGGAAAGAACTGATGGTTTATGACATTCACATACAGGAGAAAGTGAAATATTTTCCCATCCCTACTCCCAGGCAGTCTCATCCAGCCACTGACCCAGCTAGAAGTTTCTTAGAGCAAGCAATGCAGCAACACCATTGTATCATTTGACTTTCTAAATGTACATCTTTTGGAAAGATATCTCCAGGTATGGGAGGAATATAGTTAGAAAGAGAGAAAGGTAACAAAGATCATTATGAGGGAAGGCATAATTTAATCTACAGTTTACAGTAATCTAGTGAGAAATTATGCAGTAAAAGGTCCAGACTGAGGTGTACACATTCTTAAGCCTGGCCTTTCCTCTCCAACCAAGGGCTATAGGATTTTGTGTCCAAGTGATGTGTGGCCTCTAGGGATGTAATTCATCATTATGTTTCTTCTTGAAAGTAGCAATGTGTAATTTCAGCAACTGTTTTATCACTTCAAGAGATTGTTTTGAGATGGAGAGGGAAATATCAGGCTATTTGCTGGAGTAGAGTGAGATAACTGAAGAATGACCTACTGGAGAGTTGAGGTTTGAGTTTGAAGGAAGAACAGAAGTTATAAAGAATGAGGCCTTGTCACAGGTGAGAAGGGAGAGAACAAGAAGGAGTGCTTTGGATCAGGATGGGAACCAGTGCACCCTCAACTCTACATACAGACACAATCACACAAAGTTATGACTTGGAGACCAGCCCATGAGGGATGTACAGAGACAGAAGAAGGTCAATGTGCATTATTGTCCAATAGCTTGGATTGAGTGGAGATCTTCCCAAATTCCATCATCTCACACTCATCGTTTATCCTCTCTCAGCTTCTACCAAGTTACTATCTTGATACTTTGTTGGTTTTACCCAGGTTATTCTATTTCCTTATGGTTTCTGGATAGTTCCATGAGTCCCAAGTTACTGTTTTGATACATCAACTGTGAAGAATATTTGATACAGCTGTTTCACATTTCAAGGAATCCTTTGTTCATCCTCAACTTTTGAAGGACCTCTTGTCTTCCCTCTGGTCAGGTTGCCCCTCCCCATCCCTCTGGCCAGATTGCCCCCACAGGAGCTCCTCCTCACATGCACATACACATTCTTCACATACACACAACATAGATTCACAAACCCCAATCAATGCTTCAAAGGTAATATTATCTAACCCTTCTGCTGATTCAGACTGTTTATATTCTGTTGAAAACATTTTTCCACTATATATATATATATATATATATATATATATATAATTTTCTTGTGTGAAACTTTGCTGTACAATTCAGACAAAGACTGGACTCTAACATACTAGTATAACTAGAACCTTAGAGCAACACAAAATCAGAAAGTACATATTCCAGAGTATTACCAAAAGTAACACAAATCAGAAAACATATTCCAGGGTGTTCTCTGCATTGATTACATAAATTTTGGTGATAATTATCTAACCAGACTGTTAAAAACAGAGAACAGAACTATAGAGATGCAATTAGATATTTGCTCCTGTGGATAATATAATGTACTATGATTGAAAACTGAAGGACTTGAACATGTTTTCCAACAACAACCACCCAACACACCCACACAATGTGCCTCAATAATACCAGTACTCTTAGCAGTAGCAGTGGTAATAACAGTAACATGTCCCTACCTCTTGGTGTCACCCTTGAACAGACTTGAACTCATCTTTGTTTCCAAGCACATGACTCACTACATGAGTTATTTAGGAATATTTTTTTTAGGGGTTAGGATTTTTTTATTGGAATAAGACCATTCTACTGAAAAATACACCCAACCGCAAAAGTCCATAACAATAACACAAAAATAATATTAATTGTTTTCCTCTTTTCTTACTAATACAAAAATAAAACTATCTATCCTAACACTAATACATTTTTCCTCTTAATCTAAATGCACTATAATCACATTATACAGTTGTCCCTTGACATTCGCGGGGGTTAGGTTCCACGGACCCCCGTGAATGTCAAAAAACCGCGAATATTGATTGCCCTCCCCCCACCCTCCCCAGGCATTCACGGAGCCTTCGAAGGCTCCGTGAAGGCCTCCGCGGCCTCCCTCCACCCTCCCCAGGCCTTCACGGAGCCTTGCAAGGCTCCGTGAAGGCCTCCCACCTCCTCCCCCATCCCTCCCCGGGGCCTTCAAGGAGCCTTCCAAGGCTCCGTGAAGGCCTCCGCGGCCTCCCCCCACACTCCCCAGGCCTTCATGGAGCCTTGCAAGGCTCCGTGAAGGCCTCCCACCTCCTCCCCCATCCCTCCCCGGGGCCTCCCCCCACCCTCCCCAGGCCTTCACGGAGCCTTCCAAGGCTCTGTGAAGGCCTCCCCCCAACCTCCCCCCTCCCTCCCCGAGGCCTTCACGGAGCCTTTCAAGGCTCCCTGAAGGCCTCCGCGGCCTCCCCCCACCCTCCCCAGGCCTTCACGGGGCCTCTGGAGGTTCTCCAAAGGCCCCGTGAACGCCTCCCCGGCCCTCCCCGTTCCTTCCCAGGGCTTTCAAGGGGCCTCCGGAGGCCCCTTTTCACGGTTTTTGGGGGGCCCGGGGGGGCTCTCCCAAAACCGCGAATAATTAAAACCGTGAATGCTGAGTTCACGAATGTGGAGGGGCAACTGCATTTACACAATACAATTATACTTATTTGGAAAAGAAAAAAATAATAAAAGATTAATTAAAAATAATACAAAATTATACAAAAATACAATAATAATAATAAAATATTTATTTATTTAAAATATCCTTTTAAGTTATTGCTGGGGTTGTCTTACTAAACCACAGCCAAAACTTTTTCCAATGATGGTTTGGCAATTTCTCTTTTTCACTCAGAGCTAAATTCTCAATTACGTTTTTCACATAATAAGCAGTGCCTTTTACATCCTGCAGATTTTGACTTTTCAGCTCCCGTTGTCTTTGGAAAACTAACCCTAACATCACATAGAGATTGACCAAGTGCACCGTGGACCAGGGTACTTTCTAAAAACTCTCAGCCATCAAACCAGTCTCCTTCCTCTTCCTCTTTTGGCCCACTGACGTTCTGGGTACCCTGACACCCCCTGGAGGTTCAGTCCCTGAAAGTATTGTCTCCCAAGCTTGTTGTGCCAAATCTGGCCAATCCAGGACCCGGGCCACCTCCTCCCATGTTTTCCGGGCACTTGGGCAGTCCTGGACAAAATGTCTGATCATTTCCTTTTGTGCCACGCCACTCAAAATCTCAGCCTTTTTACATTTCAGACGAGGACAAATCTGCTCATCCTCTGCGGTTCACAGTCTCCTTCCCCTCAGATTAAGAACCTGATGGTAGAGCGTCCACCTCAAGTCCCACAACTTTTTGGGGACCCTTTTGTCCATGAAATACTCAGTCAGGCTAGTCTGGTGTTTTAGGTAGTCTGACGAATCTGGTTTGGCCTGACGTTTTTGCAAACACGGGTTAATTTAGGACTTTATCACACCAGGCAAATATGGTGTCATAATGATGCCTAATTAATGTAAAAGGGCACACATATCATATGATGTCATTTTTTTGCTATCATGTATTGTCCCAAAGCCATTCATTTTTATTGGTGGGCCAAGCTATCAATAGATCTGCAGTGGTGCTTTTTGCTGGCATTGCCAGCATTTGAAAGTTTACATCATTGTGCTCATGGGAATACAACATCAATGGCAGAACACTTTCAGGTGATATCACGACAGCCAGGTATGGAATGCTCTTTTTATGAACCTCCATGGTATACTGAACTTTTAAAGTGTGTTTCTGTGCTTGTGTGAATGTTTTATGTCTTTATTTTGCTTTATTTTTAAAATTTGCCGCGCTCGCATCTTCTCACAAGAATCAGTGGGATCTCAAACCAGGAAGTAAATGGAACTCCATTTGTGCTCCATTTATTCTGAGGCTGCCTCTTTAAGGTAGGCCTGATAAAGGGGATTCTTTTGTTGGCATAAAAACAGTGCAAAATATGCCAGCAAAAGAACATTTCTGGAGGGCGGTCTGATAAAGTCCTTAGTTGCATTTCCTAGTTCTTCTGTTCTTTGAGCAATGCATAAGGCAAATTTTCAACATGCTGTGAACTGCTGTATAACTTGGAGTTCAGTCATTCACTCAAAATAGCATTAGCTCCACCAGTAGTGCCAATGTAAATCTGCTCTGGGTTTTAGGTTTCCCTTCAAAGGGGCTGCCCAATGTGCTAACTCTAATTTGAGAACATGCTTTAACACCTTGGGTTGCTTGGGTTCCTTTAAAGTTCAGAATAAAACCCAAAGAAAATCATCACCCTATAGACATCAGTAACACCACCCTGCACTGGTTAACTCTGTACTAGTGTGAAACACCTCACTTGCCAAATCTTGTACCCCAGGTCTCTTACAGATGGACAACCAGGCCTTTAAAAATGATGAATTGGTAGTCTTAACACCATTTTACCAAGACCATTATCTTTCTGTGCAGAATACAGTTGTGTTTTTCTGCTGGTAAAAGAAAAAATCCAGTCAAGCTAGGAAGAGGCAGTCCTTTCTTCCCATTTCAGCTCCAGTGAGTCTTTGAAACCAGCTCAAAAGGGCTAGAATAACCTTCAGATCCATTTTTTTTTATGTCATGGAGGGCAACAAGGAGGAGTGGAGAGTAAGCATGTCCCATTGCAGTTACCAATGCAATGCTGGATTTAGCCCTCTTTGGTGTTGTCTAGATGAGAAGATATAAAATAGATTTGTAGCAGCACTCATTTAAAATAGAATAGAATCTTTATTACGGTTATAGACCAGCACAGGTAAAAGGGGGATACAGAATAAAAGAGGAATAAAACCTCTTGCACAGGTTAAAAACAGCATTTCAGATGGTATATTTTCAGTACATCAAGACAAGGCAACGTTGGTACTAGTCTACTGTGGAGGCCAATGCCTGATGGATTTTAATCACTGCTGCACAGAATCTGGCAACATTATATGTTGTATCTGGGCCAGAGTCTGAAAGCAACAGAGAAGTGTAGAATTGCCCAATGTATCCTTGGTATTTAAGCAATAGGGGTTAAATAAGACTGAGACAGATGTCCCTGTAGTATGAGCACTGGAGAAGTACATGCTCTGTTGTTTCTATTTGGCCAGAGTTACAGGGGCATAGTCTGTCCAAGAAGGAGATCTTCTTGTATCGGCCTTCAAGGATGGCTGAGGTGAGGGCATGACATTGTGCCAAGGTAAAAGCCCTCCTGTGCTTAGGTACTTCAAGATTTGCTAAGTATGCCATAGGTGAGGCCAAACATCTGTTGGAGTCACAAACAGTAAAGGTTGGAGTGCTGGCCAGATCCAGTTGTTGCTCTATATCTACCACCCGTTGTTTGATAGTTGCTTTAGCCCTATTGTATCCCAGGCTAAGCAGATCTGGAGAAAAGCCCAGTGTTGAAATTTTAGTCATCACTATCTGTTTCCACCTGGACTGGAAATCATCACTCAAGGTTAGTGGAGCAAGGCCAGTGGGGAAGAGGGATAGTCTGAGCCAGTAGCTGAGTATGGTTACACATACTATGGCCTCCACATTCATAAAGCCTGACTCTAATCTCAGAGTTGTGTTAGAAACACATTTTGGAGCTTGAAAAGCTGATCTTAAAAATTTGGGTTGTACAAGTTCTAATGGTGCAGAGTTGGGGAAGGGTCCCAACTGGGATCCATAAAGCAGTTGTGCTACTGATTCGGCTTCAAAACATTTGAGCACAGCAGGTAAATAATGGCCCCCTCTTGTCTTAAGAAATTTCAGAATGGTTCTTTTGGCTCCTCTGCCTATTTCCAGCAGCATACTCCCCTTGTGCTTTCCTACTACCAATGGTGTGAAAGATTACCCCCAGGTATTTGAAGCAGGAGACCTGTTCAATTTTGTGTCCATCCATATTCCAGATATGTTTCTTGGGTCTTTTAGCAAATGCCATGATTTTAACTTTTTGATAGTTGAGTTCTAACTGATCCTCTCTGCAGTATTGTGTTAGTGCTCTTAGGGTTCTTTTTAGGCCAATGGATGTTCTTGAAAGTACTTCTGTATCATCTGCATAAAGTAGGGCTGAAATATGCCTTCCCTCTAGTGTTGGAGGATGGAAGTTTCTGTTGTCGAGATGGCCCACCATGGCGTTGATGTAAAAGTTGAACAACACTAGGGCAACCTTGGTTGCAACCTTGCTTGACACCCTTCTCAGTGACAGTGGCATTGATGAGATTGCCTTTGGGGTTCTCTCTCTGGCTTCTCTTCGCAAACAAAGATTCAGGAAGGACTCATCCTGCGCTTTCTGCAAGCATGCTGATCACTGAAAAGGCCAATCTGAGATAAACATGTCTGGTTTCTGAAAGCACAGCATAAGGTCTCCTTGGGTGATGTTTCCAGGTTGTGATTCTTTCAGTGTTGTCGTTTCTCTTCAAGACTTGTTCAGTGTGAGTTCTCAAATAAGGCTGAAACATTGTGGATAGTGCGTCTCCATGCCTCCTGATGTGAGGCCAGGGCGGACCATTGTTGGTGATAAATTTGGCCAAGCCTGAGATGTTGTTTCAGGGAATCCTTCTATCATTTTTTGGAGCACCCCTCTTACGCTGACCTGTGGCAAGTTCACTTTAGAGTACTATTTTTGGGAGGCAATGGTCCTCCATCCTAGAAACGTGCCCTGCCCAGCACAGCTGTGTTCTCAATATCATGACCCCAATGCTGGTGATCCCTGCTTGCTCAAGGAGAAGCAACATTCGTCACATACTCAGTCCAGTGTATATTCAGGATTGTGCATATACAGAGCTGATGAAAGTATTCGAGGAGTCATAAGTGGTGGTGATAGGTGACCCATGTTTCAGACCCGTAAAGGAGAATAGATAGTACAATGGCTCTATACACACTGATTTTTGTGCTTTGCCTCGGGTGTTTGTTACTCCAGACTCTTTTGTAAAGTCTTTGGAATGCACTATGTGTCTTTGCTAATCTGTGATTGATCTCTTTGTCAATCTTGGCATCTGAGGAGATGATGCTTCCCTGGTAGTTGAACTGCTAAATGAACTTAAGCACAGATTTGCCTACAGCAATGTGGGGATGCTGGTGTTCATCCTGTGGTGCAGGCTCGTAGAGAACTTCCATATTCTACAAGTTGACTTCCAGCCCAAACAGCTCTGCAGCTATTGCAAAGCAGGATGTTCGGCACTGCAGAGCTGCTTCTGTGTTGGCAATAAGGGCAGCATCATCAGCGAAGAGGGGCTCACAGACTAGATAGTTTAGAGTCTTAGTGCGGGCCCTCAGACTGCTTAAGTTAAGCTACCATCAATACGGTAACGTATATAGATGCCGTCGTCTTCTTCAAGCTCTGCCATAGCCCTTTGGAGCATCATGCTGAAGAAGATTGTAAATAAAGTTAGAGCAAGAACACAACCTTGCTTCACTCCATTAGTTATTAGAAAGGGCTCTGAAAGAGCATTGCCATATCTGACTTGACCGTGCTGGCAAGATAATCATTTTAAGGAATTTCGAGGGACATCCTAGTCTTTCCAGGATCTGCCACAGACCTTTTCTACTCACAGTGATGAAGGCTTTGGTGAGGTCGACAAATATTACATAGAGTTCCTTGTTCTGCTGTCTACATTTCTCTTGCAGTTGTCTAAGGGCAAATACCATATCTATAGTACTCCTATTGGCTCTGAAGCCACATTGGCTTTCAGGAAGAAGTTCTTCTGCAAAAGCAGGAACTAATCTGTTCAGGAGTATCCTTGTAAGGATTTTTTCCAGCAAAAGAGAACAGTGTTATATCTCGATAGTTTGAGCGATCGGATTTTGCTCCTTTTTTCTTGTACAGGGTGATGATGACTGGATCTCAGAGATCTGATGGCAGTTCCCCTTTTTCCCAGCAATTCACAAGGAGTCCATGGAATTTGTCATGGTGTACATGACCTCCGTGTGTCCAAACTTCAGGTGGGATTCCATCAATCCCAGCTGCCTTGCCGTTTTTTATCTGCTGTATGGCCTTAAGGTTCTCTTCCAAAGTGGGAGCTATGTCCAATTCATTTTTCATCGGTTTTTGTATCATATGTTGGATAGCTGAGCCTTGGACTACTCGGTTGACACTTACATCTTACTTTAAGGGAGGTCCCTTCATGCAGCATAGGAATAAGGTAGAGTAGTCACTGGTCAATTGAGGAAGCCTCCAGTTTTCCCCACAGTTTTGATTGAGATATAGAGTCAAAAGACACTTTAAAGTCTATAAAGGCAACATAGAGAGAAGTTGTGCTGCAAGTGGAATATTTTTCAATAAGGTGGTGGAGTACAAGTTATGATCTATGGTGGATCGATCTTCCCTAAAGACAGCTGGTTAATCTGCAAGAATGTTTTCTTGTTCCAGCCAGGTCTGGAGTTTCCACTGTAGGTGTCTTGCAAACAGTTTGCAGATTGTATTGAGGAGACTATTTGGTTTGTAGTAGCAGGATGATCCTTCCTTCCTTTTTTATATATGGGGGAAATGATTGCAAGCACCCAATCCTTGGGTGCTTGAACAGATTTTTCAATGCATGTGAAAAGTAAAGCCAGGATAGGGTCCCAGAATTCCAAATTGTTTTAATGGCTTCTGCAGGTATTAAATCTTCCCCTGGAGCCTTCCCCTTTCTTAGTTGAGCTACAAGGTTCTTGAACTCTGACTCTGTCACTGGTGCTCACCTTGGGAAATTTCTATATATAATTATCTTGGGTATGTTGTCATTTCCAGTGTGCTGCTTAGGGACCTGACCATCCAATCACAGGCTGCTTAGGGACCTGACCATCCAATCACAGGTCTGTGGGGCAGTCAATCAGCACACTGGGGGTGGGATCATATAGATCCAAACATGGCTGCTGGAAAGGGAGTAGCATGGTGGTGATATGGTATGTGCTGGAGTGCAGAGGGTGGGGACCAAGAGGCAGAATGAGTGAAGAGGGTTGTCAGGGGGGCAGAACAAGTGGAAGGGGGCAGAAAGAGTGGAGAGGGGCAGCAGGGGGACAGAACTAACAGATGGGGCAGCAGGGGGGCAGGAGGAGTGGAGAGGGGCTTCAGGGGGGTAGAACAAAGGGAGGGGGGATGGTGGGGGCAGAAAGAGCAGAGGAGGGTGGCCGGGGGCAGAACAAGCAGAGGGGGTGGCAGGGGCAGAAAGAGCAGAGGGGGCTTTGGGGGGTAGAACAAGTGGCGGGGGGATGGTGGGGGGTAAAAAGAGCAGAGGGGAGCTTCAGGGGCAGACAAGTAGAAGGGGGATGGCAGGGGGGAGAACAAGCAGAGGGGGGTGGCAGGGGACAAAAAGAGCAGAGGGGGACTTCAGGGAGGAGAACAAGCAGAGGGGTGGCAGGGGGCATAAAAAGTGGAGGGGGGCTTCAGGGGGAAGAACAAGTGGAGGGGGTGGCAGGGGGCAGAAGAGTGGAGAGGTGCTTCAGGGGGGAAGAACAAGCAGAGGGGGTGGCAGGGGCAGAAAGAGCAGAGGGAGACTTCAGGGAGGAGAACAAGCAGAGAGGTGACAGTACAAGCGGAGGGGGTGGCAGGGGGCAGAACAAGTGGAGGGGGTAGCAGGGGCAGAAAGAGCAGAGGGGGAATAACATGTGGAGGGGTGGTGGCAGGGGGAAGAAGGAGTTGAGGGGGAGCTTCGGGGGGGCTGAACAATCAGAGAGGGGATGGTAGGGGGCAGAAAGAGCAGAGGAGCAGCAGAGGGCAGAACAAGCGGAGGGGATGGCAGGGGGCAGAAGAAGCGGAGGGGGTGGCGGGGGAAGAACAAGCAGAGAGGGGTGGCAGAGGGCAGAAAGAGTGGAGGGGGGATTTAAGGGGGGCAGAACAAGTGGAGGGGGGATGGCAGGGGGCAGAAAGAGGATAGGGGACTTCAGGGGGCAGAAGAAGCAGAGGGGGTGGCAGGGTAAGAACAAGCAGAGGAGGGTGGCAGGGGGAAGAGCAAGCAGAGGGGGTGACAGGGGGTAGAACAAGTGGAGGGGGTGGCAGGGTGGCAGAACAGGTGGAGGGGTGGTGTCAGGGGGCAGAACAAGCAGAGGGTGGTGGCAGGGGTAGAACAAGCAGAGGGGGCAGCAGGGCAGAAAAAGCAGAGGGGGGCAGATAGAGTGGCGGGGGTGGCGGGGGGGGACAAGTGGCAGGGGGCAAGTTAAACCAACCAGCCTACCTCAGAGCGTTCTCATGAGGTCTCCTGGGCATTTTGGGGAGAGTTTTTTTAATGGTGTATGGTACGCCAGGTCCAACTAGTTCTCTATATTTTGGCTAGATCCAGTTGTTGCTCTATATCTACCACCCATTGTTTGATAGTTGCTTTAGCCCTATTGTATCCCAGGCTAAGCAGAAGATCTGGAGAAAAGCCCAGTGTTGAAATTTTAGTCATCACTGTCTGTTACCACCTAGACTGGAAATCATCACTCAAGGTTGGTGGAGCAAGGCCGGTGGGGAAGAGGTATAGTCTGAGCACATCCACTTTCAGCATAGGTGTCCTTATACAGTGCTTGGAAGTGATCCTCCCAGATCCGTAAGGGAATGTGGCAGTCCACTCTAGCTGGAGGGTTACTTTGGGAACTTGATGAAATATGCTAGAATAAAGCTGTGTTGTTGGATTTGACTGCCTGAATGAGTTGTGTCCAGTTGTTCTTCATGGCCTCTTTTTTCTTGTACACCAGGTATTTTTTGTAGTCTCTCTTCTGCTGCAGCAGCATTAGCAGAGTTTCTGGCATGTTACTGGTTACATAACCCTGGTAAGTGGTGATGAGACATTTTTATTATTATTATTATTAACACATTCCTTGTCAAACCGTGGTTTTGAGTGGTGCTGTTGTTGCCTCCATTGTGCACTGTTTTGGTGATTTAGAAACCGGCTCTCAAGGACTAGGATACCCTTTAGATCAATTTTTTTGATGGCATGGAGAGCAACAAGAGGAGTGGAAAGTAAGCAAGTCTCATTGCAATTACCAATGCAATGGTCGATTTAGACCTCTTTGGGGTTGTCTACATGAGAAGATATAAAACGGATTTGCAGCAGCACTCATTTGTCTCTGTGGTCTTGGCAGACATAGTCTATTGTATGCCAAGCTATCCACATTTGAAGTGCACACACAACCATGCCTGTGAATCAAGATGGTGGCCAAGAGTACAACACATTATTATTCTCCACACGTGTTGTTGCCACTCCACAGTATTATTATTATCATTTTTACTTGTATATCAAAGGTGCTCAAGTGCAACCTTCCACTTATAAAAAGCTCTTTGGTTGCCACAGCACAGCAAAAAAGTGCACACTTGATAACTCTTTCTTCTTCTTCTTTCTCTTCTCTTTGGCTTTTCTTCGCAAACGAAGATTCAGGAAGGACTCATCCCGCGCTTTCTGCAAGCGCGCTGATGACTAAAACACATGATGTTTCTGCAAGCGCGCTGATGACTTGATAACACATGATGTGAAAATGGCACTTCTGGCCAATTCATTGCTGGCAAGGCTGGCCCCTGCCTGCACATCCAACCATTCCACTGTCCACTACCATTCTCACCAAAAATGTGCAGTGTCCCAAATTGGATATCCAAATGTGCGATAATGCACATTATTTTAAAAACTTCATGAAAATCTGCAAAGTCTTTTCCCTGCAATAGATGGGGGTTTGGGCCCCTCTCCTTCTGAATACCATGAATGTCGTTCACAGCATGTAGAGACAGAACATATTCTTGTCAAATTCTATGAGGAGTATTTTCATTGTTGAGATAGCACCTTTGTTTCTGGTCAGGTTATCTTTCTTCTTTTGAAAATGTGGGAGAAAAAAACTTTATCTGTCTCTCTCTCTCTCTCTCTGCCTCTCTCTCTCTCTCTCTCATACACACATACACAAACACACACACAATATACCAGGATGGAAATAGTTGCCTTCCTTGTAATCAGCAGGCAGCTCTGTATTGTCATGTGAAGACTTCAGCACTCAGCAGATCTGTAAAGATCACTGTGTCATTTTCTTAAGCAAGCAGGGATCCGAAGCTGTGCTTTGTGTTCATTTTACACAGTGGGATTTCTTTTCGCCTCATATGAGACAGTCATCTTAGGCCTGTCACATACATTATTCAAAAACATACAGCTTTTGGCTAATAAGCCAATCAGAACAAAGTCATTACTTTGGCAATGAAGTGTGGAGTTGCAGAGAGAGGAGGGGGAGAGAGAGAGTCCACCAAAGAAATTTGCTTCAGCAGTGAGAACCCTGACACAATATGGCATACAACAAGGATGAAAATGGAGAGACTGTGAACTTGACAACATTATTCATATAACACAAAAAATATGGGGGGGGGATTCAAGGAATGAGTACTATTTATAGGAGTTTATTGAAACACAGCTTTAGGATACATTAATAAAAATCCTCTGAAATTTCATGAACTATTCATAAAATGATGGTATATCCAAGTCATACTGCTATGATATGGGCTGTTTTATTCTAGGTCTGTGCATTGATCCCATTCAGAGCATGATTTGTCATTTTGTTTCTGGGCCGAAGTCTAGATCAGGTTGGATCCAATCTGGATCCTGAATCTGAATTAAGATTTGAGAATCTGGACCACCAGTCCTCCCCCTTTCACTTGCACTGGAAAAGCAAATTCAGCTTTTGCAGTGGGGGAAGAGTTATGTATCTGCATAAATGTATAGACATGGTATACTGAGGTTGGAAATTGTATGGCCCTCCAGATATTGTTGAACAGCAACTCCCAGGAGACCAAGCCAATACAGCCAGTGATGATGAATGCTGTGAGTCACAGTTTAACAATATCTGGAGGGCCATACAATCATCCCTGCCTCATGGTAGATCCTTTAGAGCACATTAGCCCAGCTCAATTTTAGATAGTTTCCAGGGTTTAGTGATAGGTACCTGTATAGTTTGTTTTGGGGGGATCTTTTTTAACTGTTGACTGATGAATATTGACAATTCTTTTATCCTGACACTGCCTTTCTAGTTCTGAGGTACCTTCATAGAGTACCTAGAGGATCACAGCATCTCCAGCTGTGGGGGGAAAGACATACCGAGAAAAGCAAAGGCAGTCAGGCACCATGCAAGCAGCAGCATTTAACAGAAGTGAGCAGAAAGGGAGGCAGAGGGACACAACAAAAAAGATAAGAAGATCATAGAATCATAGAGTTGGAAGAGACCACAAGGGCCATCTAGTCCAACCCCCTGTCATGCAGGAATACATAATCAAATCATTCCCGACAGATAGACATCCAGCCCCTATTTAAAAACCTTCAAAGAAGGAGAGTCCACCACACTCCAAGGCAGTGTATCCAGCTGTTCACTCTCCTGAGGGTTCCCCCTGTCTTCTTTGCTTCACAATATAAATTAAATAATAAATTAAATATAATATAAAATTATATAAAAATTAAATAAAAAATTACTAAAGAAAAGATAGTCAAAGAAGAAAGTGCTAAGTTGAACATTACTGTTGAACATTAAGAAAACAAAAACAACAACCACAGAGGATCTACATAAATTCAGTACAGATGATGAGGAAATTGAAATAGTTAAATTTGAAATCAGCCATGGATCAGAATGGAGATTGCAGTCAAGAAATCAGAAGAAGACTAGGAATGGGAAGGGCAGCTATGAAAGAACTAGAGAAAATCTTACAGTGCAAAGATATAACATTGAACACTAAAGTTAGGATTGCCCAAGCCCTTGTATTTCTCATAACCATGTACGGAGGTGAGAGCTGGACAGTGAAGAACACTGACACTAAGAAAATTAACTCATTCAAGATGTGGTGCTGGAGAAGAGTGCTACAGATACTTTGGACTGCCAAAAAGGCCAATAAATGGGTCCTAGAACAAATCACACCTGAGCTATACCTAGAAGCCAAACTGACTAAACTGAGACTATCGTACTTCTGCCATATTATGAGAAGGCATGACTCACTAGCAAAGATAATAATGCTGGGAAAGGTAAAAGGCAGTATGAAAAGAGGAAGGTTGTTTCCCTAAATGCTTGGCAGTCTTAAGGACCCTCCAAATATCAAAACCTCCCCAATATACTAACTTGGGGAATTAATATACTCAGGTTGGCTATGCGAGAGGGGGAAACAGTGGGGTCTTTTAACTTATGTATAACGGAAATCAGGAGGAGATGTTAAGTTAGATAGTACAATAATTTATCGTTATTTGAGAAAATAATAATAACATTTACACACACATTCAGGCTTCAAGAATTCACACAAGGCTAGCGAATGAAGTAGAAAGTATTGGGTTAGAGGAATAGTGAAGGGAGGTTTTTTTTTCTGGTGATACTGTACTGATCTGAGGAGATGAGGTCAGGGAAGAAACCAGCAGAGTGGGGGTACTGAAGCTGGAACAGCTACACAGTCTGTCATGGTGTCCAGAAGCAGGGGAACCGTGTGCTCTTGAGTGGATTTTGGAGGGTTTTCTATAGTAAATAATCTCCTTCAGGGGATGGAATTTAGAGTGAAAGGCAGTGTTTTTTTGGAGTTGCTCAGGGTAAGACAATGATCACTCCAGATATGCTAATGGTCCTTAATATGTGGATACTTTGTAACTGAATAGAGGAAGCAACCTTCTTTGTTTGGGAAAGGTAAGAGGCATGAGGGTTCTGTTCAGATTTGATTATCCCAGCTTTAGGCTGATAGGATTAGCCAGGTGTTCAGCCAGGATGTTGCCCTGCAAATTACCATTTCTTTGGGATTTGGGCAGCCCCTCCTTAGTGCATTCCTGACTAAGTCTGAACACCAGTCTTTGGGATTCCTGGTTTTGGAATTTCCCAGCTTTAATGGCCACACTATGTGGAGGGCCACATTTGACCTAATTATTAAATATTGACAATTTATTATAGGTGCGGGGCAGGGGGTGTCAGGGAAGGTAACAAGGCCACATACTAGAAGGATAGACTCGATGAAGGAGGTCACAGCCCTGAGCCTGCAGAACCAGAGTAGAGCACTTGAGGATAGGGGGTCTTGGAGATGTCTTATTGATAGCGTCACCATGAGTCAAGGTTGACTCAAAGGCAGTTAACAATAGCAAACCATATGATAGAAAACAGGTTCAGGGGTAGGTATGTTGTCCTTGCAGCAAAATAAAACAAAATCTAAAATCCATAGAAGAGTGATGCTTTTATTGGCCAGCCTAAATGCATAAAATATATAATGGAAGCTTCCAAAGCTCCACTGGCTTCTTCATCAAGCAAAAGATGTAAAAAAAAACATACAGGAGAAGAAAATTTACAATGTTAGAATCACAGATCTGCCTTTTGTATTAGAAGTTGTTTCTATTGTAGTTCAGTTGGATTGGAAGGATGTCAGTGTAGGCACTGGCTACTCCCCTCTCGGCCATATGAGGACTGAGACAAAGGATAATAAAATTTTAACAATCCATTAGCAGCAGTAAAGTAACTCCTCTTGGGATCCAGGATATCTCTGTGAAGCCAAAGACACTTTGTGAAGTCGAAGGTCCTTTTCTTAGGGAGAGAACATTGAATTTCTCAAGAAGCCTCTGCACTGCTATAACTGGAAAAAAACTTTTAGGTACTGTATAGGTAAAACTTATTTATTTATTATTTATTTCCTTTTAGGTATTTATACTCTGCTCTTCAGCCACAAAGGCTCTCAGAGCGGCTTACAAATTGTTTTAAGCAATAGTAATTTATATATCTACACCACATTAAGCAGTTTCCAATGTGTGTTAGCTAATTGCCCCCGCAAGCCAGGTATTCATTTTACTGACCTACAAAAGAATGGAAGGCTTAGTGAACCCTGGAGCCTTCTGCGATTGAACTTGCAACATGGTGGCTTACAGGACTGGCATTTAACCACTTTGCCACCAGGGCTCCCTTGCTAGTTATAGGCCAAATTATAAAACTTAGTAATTATAGGCCAAATTATAGTTGCTTTTCTGTAGATGCAACATGATAGTAATACATGTACCTGGTGAATAAAATGAATGTGTTTGTTGGTAGACCAGAGAACTTAGTGAATGGGCATACAAACAAGACATATTTTTTTAAAAAATGAATCACACTGAGAAAGCAAATCAGACACTTAACAGCAAAGAGATATAATTGTAGCAGGTGTGTGTGTGTATGTGTGAAGATACATTTTGCCATCTAGAACAACCAAAGACTCATAAAGGGATTATGACTCTAATAAGAAAGGGAAGCAGAGGGTGCAGCTATTGTACTCAATAAGGCAAAAGACTGGGAAATTATTATTGTTATTAATAATAATAATAATAATAATAATAAAATTATTTCTATCCCACCACTCTGCAATGCAATTGGGGTTGCTTACAGCATAAAAATTCCATAATTACATTAGTACCCTAACCCACCCACCCCTTAAAACAATATTAAATTAAAAAGATTAAAACATACAATAAGTAAAAAGAGAAAAAAAATGGAATAATTCAATGGCAGCTTAAGGGAAAAGACAGCCGAATCTTTGGGCCAGGATAGCTATTCAGGAAAGGCCTGCCAGAAAAGATCTGTCTTGACAGCTTTTTTGAAGCTGTCTAAGGTGGTAATAAGATGAATCTCATCCGGCAGGCCATTCCATAATCTGGGAGTGGTAGCAGAGAAGGCCCTCTCGGAGGTCACGGACAGCCTTGTTTTCATAGGTTGTAACAGATTCCTCCCAGAGGACTGAAGTGTGTGGGGTCGTATGGGAGGAGGTGGTTCTGGAGGTAAGTTGGACCCAAGCCATGAAGGGCTTTAAAGTTCATAACAAACACCTTGTACTGTGCCTGGAAACTAATAGGCAGCCAGTGGAGAGCTTTTAACACAGGTTTTACATGCTCTCTTCTGGAAATGCCAGAAATCAACCTGGCTGCCATGTTCTGAACTAGTTGAAGTTTCCAAGTCAAGCACAAGGGTAGCCCCATGTAGAGCACATTTCAGAAGTCAAGACAAGAGGTTACCAAGCGCATGTACCACAGTTTCAAAGTCCCTGATTTCCAGGAAAGGTTGCAGCTGGCATATCAGCTGAAGTTGATAACAGGCACTCCTGACCATTGCATTTACCTGATTAGACATCTGGAGCAACGGGTCCAGGAGCACCCCTAGACTGTGGACACAGTCCTTGGAGGAGAGTGTGATTCCATCCAGGATTGGAAGTTGTATTCCCAGACCTGGTTTCAGGCCCATAACTGTTAGTACCTCCATTTTGTCTGGATTCAGTCTCAATTTGTTTTTCCTTATCCAGTCCATTACTGCCTTAAGACAATCATTGAGAGGAGAGACGCCATCTGAAGTCGAAGTTGACAACCGAGACATGGGGAAATATATCTGGGTGTCATCAGCATACTGATGACACCACACTCCATGACTCTGAATGATCTCTCCCATCGGCTTTATATAGATGTTAAATAGGATGGCACCCTGGGGTACGCCATAATTAAGCTCTAGTCTAATACAGCAACTGTCCCAAGCCTCACCCTCTGGGATCTGCCCAAGAGAAAAGAACGGAAGCACTGCAAGGCTCCCTCAGGCAATCCAAGAGGATGGAATGATCTATTGTATCAAAGGCTGCTGAGAGGTCCAAGAGCACCAACAGGGTCACACTACCCCTGCCGATCCCCACACAAAGGTCATCAGCCAGAGCAACCATGGCAGTCTCAACTCCATATCCAGAAAGACTTAAGAGTCTCAGAAAGACCAAGCTCATATGACAATTAACAGCGGCCTGCCCAACACCCTTACCAGAGCTCTCCTGATCTGCTATAGCCCTAGGAAATCAACAAAGAGATGCAGGGTGTCTCTAGAACTTCAATAATCTCACACAATCTATCTCCATAAATACTGTGATTGCAGAGTACTGGGGAAATTCTTGACCCAGATTGAACATTAGAACTGTCAATGAGTAAAGCCCATCTCCACCTCACCTTCTTTATCAAAGGTTACATGGTTATGTTAGATTCATACTTTTCCCACCTTTGCTTTGCTCATTGTTGACACCTAAATCTCTGGTTTGATCTGAAATACTTTGGACTGTGCTTTTCCCCTCTGGAATTGAATTGAGCCAATCTGATTTGATCTGGAGCTGGTACAAATTGTTCCAAATCAGCCTAATTTGCTTCATTATTAGGAATTCAGCTGAATCAGTTCCATAGCTGTACTGTCCTAATTCCTACCACAGGCTAGCAGCTTGTAGCATTCAGGATTTGAAAACATTGGCCAATATTCTGTATCATCTTAACTAAGTAACCTAATTAACTAAGTATCATACTTAAATAAGTAAAACAATCATAACCCATCCTCCTCAAACCTGAAAGAAATATCATTAACCCGTGCTTTGATTTCTGGCAGACTGGACCTCCTTCTCCCCATGCATCTGATGCCAGTAAAGTATGTTGGAGGGACTTATGATCATAGCAATAATGTGAGTCATGACTAAGTGATTGTGAATATGGAACAGATACAGATGAGTAAATCTAGGTAACTGTTCTGTATTCTTGCCTAGTATGCTTAACTAAGTAGCTGATATAGAATACTGGCCAATGTAACTAGCTGAGTTAATTTTGAGAACTATAATGATATTGATACCATAACTGGTAATAATTACTTTTTAAAATTAACTTTCCACACTCTGGATGGAGCCTTGGCATTGAATGCAGGTCTTGGGAGGGAGGCCTATTTAGCCCTACCAAATTAAGGCTTCAATATACCAGCTTTATGAAGTTTTCTGATTTTTTTTTAAACTCCATGATGCCTAGGGAGAGTGACTTAAACCACATCTGGCATGTAAGTAAGTTTTTCTACTTTCTGAACATCAACTTAGGGGAAAAAATACATGTAATGAAATACAATTTTCTGTGCCAACTTGCATTTGTTCTTGTGGGATTTACCTATTTACAAGGTGACATATACATAAATCTTGTTTTATTCCACTTCCTAGATTTGCTGGTAAAAAATGTGAAATCTGCAGTTCTCAGACTCACAAATAAAATCACATATGACAAAGATGCAGAGCTTTTGGTATGGGAGCCTGAATCCTAACACTATATTTCCATTGTATGCTGACTTTAGAATTTATGTTGAAGAGGAAAAATTGTAATAGAGTTTTGTTTCATTCTTGGTTCTTAAACAATGCTTTTATTATGTATTGACATTCTCTTCTCCCTCCCACCCCAATTTCTGCTGACAACTCATTTCATTAAGAATGTGCAAAATCTTGTCTCTTTATTTTTTATGGATATTTCCAGGCTCCAATACGCTAGCACCAGAAATCTAGGAGATTTACCTGAGAATGCAACAAGGTGAATTTTGTAATGAATTCTCAGAAGAAAAACTATGTGTGAGATTCAGCAAAGACAACTAACAGTTCTGGAACATGTTAAAGATAAATTTCTTATAACCTAAGCTTTCATGCATCTGCTGAAGAGAGATAAACTTCATGATAGGGATTCTATAACAAACCTATTAGCCTTAAAGGTGTCATGGGTGTCTTTAGTGTTTTTGCATTGAAGGTAACCATGATGTTTTTGTTTTGAATACATATCACAATCCATTATTGTGCATCATGTTGCCCAATCAAAAACATAGACAAAGAGTAGTAGAGATCTGAATAATTGATACTGGACATCACTTACATAATTAACTCATGGCTATGGACCCCAGAGAGGGGGGGGCAGGAATATTTGTGCCCACTCCTGAAATGAACAGACAAAATTAAACTATCAAGGTTCCTTTGTAACGGAGTCCCCTCAGGAATTATCAACCAGAAATGTACTAAATGATCAGAAATAGCATTCCCAGTTCCAGAACATTATAGGCCCTGAGATTTCTGGGCCAGAAGCTAGTCATTTTGAGACAGCTCCTGGTGATGTCAACGAAGTAACCAAAACTGCCATTTTTTTAGTTTTACAGTAGCAACTGTGTACGTTTTTGCAGAGGTAAGTTGACCAAACAGTTTTTTAAGTGGAAGGTCACACTTCCACAGCTTAGATTTAAAGTTTTTGTGGTTTTTTTTAAAACTATGCAGCAGCACCAACTTGTGGAAAATAATAACATGAATAATTCACTCGCTGCCACCATCTTGATTTATAGGCATGCCTTCATGTGAAGTTCAAACATGGGTAAATTCAAATACAAGTGATCTTGCAAAAAAAATGTAGAAACAAATGGACGCTGCTGAGATTTTGCATTAATGTGCAACAATCCATATTATATTGCTTCATCTAGATGAGTCCCTGGACCCCTGAAGAGCTTCTGCAAGTTGCAACAACTAATTAAGCTTTGCAAATTTAGCAGGCTGCTACTCTATTCGGTGAGCTGGAGATATGCACAGAGTCTTTTCCTGTTGCCCAGAGCTGAGCCCCCCAAAACTGGAGAATTTGCACACTTGCCTCCCACCTGAAAATGACCCATAAAACTAGAGACACAGGTCTAGGTCCTGATTTCTGGCGTCCTTATATTGAACATGTGGGAGGAACCTGTAAGTGCACATTGTTCTTGTAAGAGTATCCATAGTAAAGGATGATTGGATGTTAATGTATGGGGTACGTTAAAGTGTGAAGAGAAAGGGGGAGAGAGGGAGAGAGGGGAGAGAGATTTCATTCCTGCTTTCTGTGGTATTGTGTCCTACCTGTCATCTTCATTATATATATCATGTGATAGAAATGCACCATTAGAGTACTTCTTAGTGACACTATAAAGCAAAAGTTTGTAAAGTACGATCCTAGGGCCATATGTTGCCCCACAAATCCGCTTTTGTGGCTCTTGACCACTCCAGACTCCATAGACTGCCATTTCTCTGGCTGAAAAAGAGTAAAATTCCCTCTTTTAGAAACCTCCAAGAGGTGCAATTCAATTTTTAAAGCATCTGCAGGTCACCCTTGTACTGTTCAGCCTCAAAATCATACCTGTTTTTCAAAACCAGAAGTTGACATCTTGCAATGTGGGGATGGGGGGGGGATATTTGATTGGTTGGTTTGGCCATTTTTGGTAAGCAGTGAAGCCTCCAGAAGGTCTCAGGGATGTACCACAGTTGCAAACCTATGCTGTATTATTTACTTATCACCTTTTTTTTTCAGGGAGCCCTGGTGGCACAGTGGTTAAATGCAAGTACTGCAGCCACAATATTGTGAATTTGATCCCAAGGGCTCCAGGGTTCACTTAGCCTTCCATCCTTTTGTAGGTCAGTAAAATGAGTACCCAGCATATGGGGGCAATTAGCTACCACACATTGGAAAGCACATAATGCTGTGTAGGTGTATAAAGTGCTATTGCTAACAACTTGTAAGCCACTTTGAGATTGTTTGTAGCTGAAGAGTGGGGTATAAATACCTAAATAAATAAAATATAAATATTTTTAGAGCCACTCCCAGAGCGATTTACAAACTGTTAATTTGACTGTTCCCTGACCTGAGCCTTACAATCTAAAAATATACAAATCACAAGGAAAAAGGGATGATAGTAGGAAGGGGATTAAGTCCAGTAAATGCTGGCCTCAGAGGCCAGAACAATGGATGGAGGGCTTTTCCTCAGCTGCTGCAATCAGGCATGATGGTACTGTGCTTGACTGATATAGAGCCATACTTGCTTATAAAGCTCTCAGAGCCCTAGGGATATTTTATTAATTTATTTATTAAAATATTTATATACCACCCTCTATCCAAAGATTTCAGGGTGGCTTACAATAACATTAATTTAAAATGGCATATAGTTACAAAAGTTTTAAAGATTTAAAAAATATATTATTATTTTTTTCAATTTAAAAACAGACAATTTAAACCTGGTAAAAACAATCTTGGATAATATATCTACAAAATGTGCAGCCTGGATAAAATCAGTCTGGCCCAAAGGCTTTAATAAAAAGGTTTTAACTTGGCACTGAAATGATTCTAACATTGGTATCAATCAAGTCTCCAGAGGGAGGGAATTCCACAACCGGGGTACTACTGCATAAAAGACTCTCTCCCATGTCCTCCCACAATGTATTTCCCTTACTGATGGGATACAGAGGAGGGACCCTTCAAGAAATGTCAATTCTCAGGCAGGCATATACAAAGAGAGGCACTCCCTCAAGTGTTGAGGTCCCAAGCCACTTGGGCTTTAAATGTTATTGTCAGTATATTGAATTCAGAATGGAAACTTATCAGCAGCCAGTGCAATTCCTTCAGAGCAGGTGTCATATGATATCTGAACAGAACCACAGTGGGCAGGCTAGTTGCTGTATTTTGCACTAGCTGCAGTCTCTGAGTCTTCTTCAAAGAACGCTCCATATAGGGTGTATTGCAATTGTCTAAATGGGAAGCTACCAGTGCATGGACTACTCTGCCTAAGTTATCCATGTCCAGGAAAGGCTGTAGCTGGCAGACCACTTGAAACTGTCCCCAAGCACTCTGAGCCACCGAGTCTATCTGGGCCTCCAGTGACAAGGATGTATCTAGGAGTACTCCCAGACTACACACACGCTCCTTCAGGGAGAGTGCAACCCCATCCAGGGAAAGCAGTCTACCTAATTCCTGGACTCATGAACCACCAATCCATGGAGACTCTGTCTTCTCAGGATTCAGTTTTGGTTTATTCACACTCATCCAGCCCATTACAGCATCCAGGGACTGATTCAGGACCTCCATAGCCCCAGCCAACTTCAGTGACAAGGAGAAGTAGAGTTGAGTGTCATCAGCATATTGAAGACACCCAATCCCAAAATTCCTAATAACCTTTCCCAGTGGACTCATACAGATGTTGAACAAGAGCCACTCTCTGGAACTGACTTTGCAAATAGGAGTAGAACCACGGTAAAACAGTGCCTTCTTCTCCCATCCACCAGAGCTGGTCCAGTAAGATACCATGATCAATGGTAATTAAAGCCACTGAGAGATCCAGGAGAATCAACAGATAGCACTCCCCCATCTTTCCTTCAGAGTAGGTAATCAGTCAGAGCAACCAAAAATGTATCAATACTGAACCCTAGCCTGAAACAAGACTGAAATGGATCTAGCTAATCTGTTTCCTTTAAGAACACCACTGCCAAGGCACCACATGTTCAAGAACTTTGCCCAAAATAGAAGATATCAGTGATAGAGCAGAAGTTATCACATGCCTCTGGGTCCAGGGAGGTCATCTTCATGAGAGGGGGCACTACAGCCTCCTTCAAGGCAGAAGGCACCCCCACTGACATAGTGAAGCATTTACCACCCCTTGGATTCATCCAATCAATCCACATCTGCTAGATCTTAAGAGCCAAGATGCGTAAGGGTCAAGACTTGCATGTAGTGGGATGGACTGATTCAAGTATCTTGTCCACATCATCAGGCTACAGCAACTTAAATTGATTGCAAGAAAATTGAATTTAAATCCCTCCCTCTGTTGATCATCTTCAGACAGAGAGATTAATGATATAATATATGAGAAGACTTGCCACAGATGCAGTCTGATTACACCATCATTTGCAGTGCGAACAATTAAAACAGAAAGTTTCTAATTAAGCCTTGTTCCCCATGTTATCTGAACCAGGCTGTAGTTAGCACCTCCACAACAAGCCAAGATATTAAATTACAGTTGGGAGTTGATTTATTTTCCTGACTAATTTCAAAACTAGTGCCCATAGTGGTCCATCTCAGTCAAAATGTGAAATTATGGTTAATTAGAAACTCCCTAGTTTGATTCCTAATGCTGTGAACGGAAAGGGAAGACACTGTGCACTAAGGCAAACACATCCCCCCAAACATCCTCTCCAACCTGTTATTAACTGTGTCCTTGGTGTACAGAAGATCCCAAGGAGCTGAAATGAGAAGGACTATGACTGGAGTGCAGATGATGGAAAACTCAACTTATATCTGACAATACACGATATGTAGAGTTGCAATACGTGCAGTGAAGAAAGCCTTCTTCTCTGCACATATTGAACCTGTGAATTCACATCCAACTGAATTATTTAGGCTTTTGAGGAGGTCTAACGCAGGCACCTTTTCCCTTGAATCCAATTCTAGAGTTCTCAGCAGTTCACTGTGATGACTTTAGTTATCATTTCATAGATAAAATCTCTTAGATAAGAGCCAACTTAGATACCATTCTTATACCAGCAGAATTGACAATAGGGTGTCCAGCAACTCCATGGTAGGATTCACTGGCTCAGATTCAGTTGGTGAGTACAACAGATGTGGATAAGCTGCTAGGACAAATAAGGAAGGCAACTTGTCCTCTTGATCCCTGTCCTTCTTGACTGACTGTCCAGGGAGGAGATGCAGTTAGATAACCTCAACTGCAATGTATTATTAATGCATCTTTCAGGGAGAGAAGTTTTCCATCTTTTTAAAAAGAAGTGGTGGTATGAGCACTTCTTTAAAAAGCCCTCCCTGGATTAAAATAACTATAGGCCAGTATCAAATCACCCTTTTCTGGGCAAGCTGATTGAGAGGGCAGTTGCCTCCTAACTCCAGGCAGTCTTGCATGATACAAGTTTTCTAGACCATTTCAAACAGGCTTCAGAGCAGAACATGGAGTTGAGATTAGTACATTCACCTTACTGGATGATCTTTGCCTGAGCATTGACAAGGGGATTATGTCCCTGTTGGTGCTTTTGGACCATGGTATCCTTCTGGAACATCTGAGGGGTTTGGGAATTGGAATCAATGTCCTTCAGTGGTTCTGATGTGTCAACCAGCCTTGGATGGGGTTACACTCCCCATGAAAGACTGTGTTTACAGCCAGGGAGTTCTTCTGGATCTGTCACTCCAAATTACAGCTCAGATAGGTGTGGTGGCCAGGAGTGCTTACTATCAGCTTTGGCTGATATGTCAGCTGTGGACCTTCCTAGAACTGGAGGACCTAAAGGTGGTAGTGCATGTCCTAGTAACCTCAAGGTTGGACTTCTGCAATGCTTTGTACATTGAGCTACCTCTGTACCAAATTCAGAAACTTTAATTAGTTCAAAACTTGCAGACAGATTGGTTACTGGTACATCTAGGACTGATCACATTACACCAATATTAAAATTGCTCCACTGGCTGCCAAATTATTTCTGGGCAAATTACAAAATGTTGGTTATCATCTTTAAAGGCCTGTATGGTTTGAGTCCAGGTTATCTACAGGATTGCCTCCTCTAGTATAATCTGCCCCATGCACACAGGTACTAAGGGGAGACATTTACTCCAGCCATAGACTTTGAAACGGCCTGCCAGAAGAGATCCAACAGCTGAATACACTGTCTGAATTAAAAACATTAAAAGTCAGACTCTTCCAGTGGGCCTATCCAGCTGATTTCTAAATTATGAATTTTAAAATATGTATTCTTTTAATATGTATTATTCTTATATATTCCTTTAAGCTGATGTTATGTTTTTAACTGTTTTATGTGTTTTAACTGATGTCATGTGTTTATAACTGATGTATGTGTTGCATTTTAACTTTTTGCTCTTCCCCACCTCAATCTATGGGGGAGAGGTGGGTAAGAAATAATAATAATCTCTCTCTATATAAAAATCTTGGGCATGTTTCCTTTCCCAGTGTGCTGATTGGCAGCTTAGGAAAAATACCCAACAAATCCCCTCCCTCCTCTCACTCTCTCAGCCAATCACTACCGACATGCAAATTCCCTCTCCACATCACAATCCACTCCTGCCATTCAATCTTGTGGCTTGTGGCTGTTGAATTAAACTTCTTTAGCCCCAGAGAGTTCTTGGGATAGTTTTTTGGGTAAAACTAGTGTGCTTGCTTGAGTCAAGGCTGTTTGTTTATGTGGTATGACTGTAGGGACTCATTAGCATTTGTTTGATGAGCTGCTTGTGTTGTGAGGAAGTGAGTCAGAGACTGTTGAGAGAAAGTAGGTGCAAGGGAGAGGGAGCAGTAGCTCTGTATGTAGTTGAAGTCCCAGTCTCTGGAGCTCAGCATACCAGGAGCAAGGTGAACAGGGGTGTTTGGCATAGGTGTTTAGCAGGGGGGTTGAGAGGGAGGCACAGAGTTCTGTTGTAGCACCTACTTCAAAGTACTCAACATGGACAGTGAGGGAACGTCTGTAGTCACCCGCAGCAGCTTGTGATGTTTCTCTTCTTAACTGTGGATGTGCAGAGCTACACCTATAGCAAGTGAAAGTAGGTTGTGTTGCTGGAAGAGAAGGTTTGGCAACTTGAGGCCCAATTAGCCACAATACAGCATATTAGGGAGCAAGAGGTTATCTTAGACAGAGCAGAAGGTCCTGGTTCAGGAACATGCAGGGGATGGCTTGTCAGGGGATGATGATAGGACATTCAATCCCCAGCAGAAGCAAAAAAAAAAAAAACCTGTCTCAGCAGACTTGATAGCAACCCTTTCCCAAGAATACTCACACACAGAGTGTTTGACATCCAGAAAACAGGAGGTGCTTTAATCTTCAACTTAGTTTCAGCTATTCACAATATCTACAGTCAAAGTGCTACACCAGGCATCACAGAATCACAGGAAGAGAGTGAACACTGGTCTGGCTCACTTCTATACGCATCAGCTTAGCACTGGCTTATTCAACCACATGGTTACAATGCATCAGATTTCATACTACATGGCTTTACCCTCTAGTAACCCTTCTTCTCATGCAGCTGTGGCATGATTAGGCATGACTGGCAGTTCATGGAGTCATGGAGTCAGTCATCATGACTCAGCATGATTTCTGCAGTTGTTTGGCCATTTTAAAACTGGGGTTCATTCACTAACTCCTGACATGTCTCTCTGGAGGAGGTTTGTTCAGACACATGGAGGTTGATGTTTGGAAGAATGCGACTTGTAGAAGGAGGAGGGGCCATTCTATGAGTTTGGAACTATAGAACCAGTCTGAAGCTCTCCCCCTTGTTAGTGATGAGAAGGAATTGGAAGGAGAGCAGCAGAGCCAGGCCTCAGAGAATGTGCATAAGACTTTGGATGGTTGAGCACACAGATTGGCCTATGCCAGTCCTTGGAGGAGGTGTGTAGTGGTGGTAGGAGACTCTTTGCTGAGGGGTACAGAATCAGTAGTTTGCAGGCCTGATAAGATGTCTCGAGAGGTGTGCTGTCTCCCAGGTACAAAATCCATGATGTAACAGAGAGGCTGACTAGACTAATGAAGCCCACTGACCATTATCCCTTCCTTTTGGTCCACATGAGAACCAATGATACTGCAATATCAAAAGTGATTATGACGCTCTGAGTAGGAAGCTGAAGGACTTGGATGCACAGGTAGTCATTTTATCTGTTCTCCCAGTGGAAGGGGGTTTGACGCTGGCCGGCAGGCCTATTTGCGGCCCGGCCGGCGGCCCCAGAAAGCAGCCTCCTGGCTCTGCTCCCCCTTCCTCTCCCCGCTCGCCAGGCACTGTCCTGGGCGGGGAGGGGACGACCGCCATCTTCCTCCTTCTCCTTCCCATCACCCTCAGCGGCGGGGAGGGGAAGGAGAGGCTAGGCCAATCAGAGGCGAGCTTGCTCACCTCTGATTGGTCTACGGATCCGGGTAAGGGCAGCGCGCCTGCGCGCCCCACCCCAGATCCGAGGCAGCGGCGGAGGAAGCAGCACGCTCTCCGCCGCGCCTGAAAGCGGAACCCGCCCACCCTCCCTCAGTTCATCTTTGTCGCAATTTGCGGGCGGATGTTTGGGTCATGAGAAGTTGGATATTCAGGGGTCTCCGTCAAGTTCAAGTGCAAGTCCAAGTTCAAAGCCAAGGTCAAGTTCAAGGGAGACCCCTGCTAGCTGCTAATATATGTTTGTTTACAGGGAAGGAGAGAGTGTCGAGCGGACGGCTCAGCCAGTACCTCTCTCCTTCATGCAGGGGAACCGGGAGCTCACGACCCATACATTGCCGCCAACCATTAACTGGCAAGTTGCGGCCAATTATTGTCAAATATATATATATATATATATATCATTTATCTACCTCAACATTATATCATTTATATACCTCAACGTTTTGTATATTACTAACCTGTACCTAACTATGTTTTTCTGAAGTTATCTGTAAGCAATACATAGTCAACCCAATCTGAGTGTCTGTCATTATTTCAAGGGGGCTGTGGGGCTGTCCGGTCTGGGTCCGCAAAGGCATGGTCCAGGAAGAGAGAGAAAGATAGTCGAGGTGAACAACTAACTGCACAGATATTGCTGCCAGGAATGGTTTGGCTTCCTAGACCATGGTGTGTGGTTTCATGGAGGGAGACTACTGGCAAGGGATGGGTTGCCCCTCAAAGCAGTTGGCAGGAATGTTTTTGCTAAGACACTGAAAGATCTGATCAGGAGGGCTTTAAACTGAGTTGTGTGGGGGAGGAGACAGTATTCATGAGGACAGATGTTCACCAAGTGCTGGAGATAATAGCCCAAATATTATACAGAGAACGTGGCAAATAGTTCAAGAGCCCAACAGTGGGAGGAATAAACACTTTAAAAGGCAGATATGGGGAATGAGCCATGGTCTTATCTCAGCAAAGCAAATATGATTTAATACGCATCACTGAAACCTGGTGGGATGAGTCTCATGATTGGAATGTACTAATAGAGGGGTATAACCTACTTCAGAGAAATAGACCAAACAGGAAGGGTGGTAGAATAGCATTATGTATTAAGGATGTGTACACCTGTGAACAGATCCATGACTTAAATCCTAGGAGCCAGGTTGAGAACATCTGGGTAAAAATCAAGGGGGAGAGAAACATCAGGGATATCATTGTGGGGTTTACTACAGACCTCCAAGCCAAACTGAGGACTTGGATGATACCTTCTTAGAAGAGATGACTGCACATTCAGGAAAGGGAGATTTACTACATAATAATGGGGGATTGTAACTATCCTGATATTTGTTGGAAGTCCAAATCTGCCAAAAATTTAAGGTCCAACAAATTCCTCACTTGCTTTGCAGACAATTTTATTGTCCAGAAGGTAGAAGAGGCAACAAGACAAATAGCTATTTTAGATCTGATCCTAACCAACAGATTGATCTGGTTAATGGAGTGGAAGTGGTGGGAACCTTAGGGAGGAGTGACTATGTTCTCCTGGAATTTGTTATACAGAGGAAAGGGGAAGCCAAGCATAGTCAGGCATGCCTTCTAGACTTTATGAAAGCTGATTTCAGAATAGGGATTTACTGGGGGTGATCTCATGGTCAGGAATACTAAAAGAGAAGGGAGTTCATGAGGGATGGGAGTTTCTTAAAAGTGAGATATTGAAGGCATAACTTCAAACAGTTCCAATGAGGAGGGAAAATGGCATGTTTCTAAAGAAACCAGGATGGATGACTAAAGAAATTTCAACGGAGCTAAGTTTTAAATGGAACATGTATAGGAAATGGAAAAAGGGGAAATCACCAAAGAAGAATTAAAACAAATGGCTAGCTCGTGTACGGGGAAAATTAGAAAAGCAAAAGCACAGATGGTGCTCAGGCTTGCTAGAGAGGTTAAAAACAATACAAACGGCTTTTATGAATATGTCCACAGAAAAAGAAAGAACAAGGAAGTGGTAGGAAAGCTGCAGGGTGATGGTGACAAAATACTAACAGGGAACAGAGAAAAGACAGCTTCTTTGCCACAGTCTTCTATGAAAAGGAGAAGAGTGTTCAAGCTGGAGAAAATTGAGAAGATGATGCAGTAGGGGTAATGCAGCACAGCATACGTAAAGAAGTTGTTCAGGAATACCTGGCCAGTATAAATGAATTCAAGTCTCCAGGGTGAATGATTAACTCCAGATGAACTACATGCAAGGGTACTAAAAGAACTGGCAGAAGTAATCTCAGAACCACTGGCAATAACCTTTGATAAATCCTGGAGAACAGAAGAGGTCCCAGCAGACTAAAGAGGGCAAATGATGTTGCCATCTTTAAAAAGGGGGCAAAAGAAGACCCAAATAATTATTGCCCAGTCAGCCTGACACCAATACTAAGAACAATTTTAGAGCAGATCATTAAACAGACAGTCTATAAGCACTTAGAAAGGAATGTCGTGATCAGTAAAAGTCAACATGAGTTTCTGAAAAGCGAGTCATGCCTGACTAATCTTATCTCTTTTTTTTATAGAGTTACACACTTGGTAGATAAAGGGGATGCTGTGGATGTAGTGTGTGGATGTAGTGTATCTTGATTTCAATAAGGCTTTTGATAAGGTCCCCCATGATGTCCTTGCAAAAAAGTAAGTAACCTGTGGGCTAGAAAATGCAACTGTTAGGTGGATTTATAATTAGTTTATGGGCCAAATCTAAAGGGTGCTCACCAATGGCTCCTCTTCAGCCTGGAGAGACATGACCAGTGGGGTGCCATGGGATTCTGTCCTGGGTCCAGTGCTATTCAACATCTTTATCAATGGCTTGGATAAGGAGATAGAGGGCATGCTTATCAAGTTTGCAGATGACACCAAATTAGGAGTAGCAGCTAATACGCCAGAGGATAAGATCAGCATCCAAAATGACCTTAACAGATTAGAAAGCTGGGCCAAAACTAACAACATGAATTTCAACAGAGAGCAATGTAGGATATTACCCTTTGGCAGTAAAAATGAAATGCACAGATATAGTATGGGTGACACCTGACTTGATGGCAGTCCATGTGAAAGGGATCAAGGAGTCTTAGTGGACCACATACTGAACATGAGTCAGCAGTGTGCTGCAGCAGCTAAAAAGGCAATGTGATTCTAAGCTGCATCAATAGGAGTATAGTGTCTAGATCAAGGGAAGTAATAGTGCCACTCTATTCTGTTTTAGTTAGACCTCACCTGGAACTGTGTCCAGTTCTAGACACCACAATTCCAGAAGGTCATGAACAAGCTGGAATGTGTCCAAGGAGGGCAATCAAAATGGTGGTGGTGGGGGGTCTGGAAGCCATGCCCTATGAGGAGCAGCTTAAGGACCTGGGTGTGTTTAGCCTAGGGAAAATAATGTTAAGAGGAGACATGATAGCCATGTTTAAATATGAAAAATGAAAAATATTTGAAGGGAATGTCATACTGAGGATGGTGCAAGCTTGTTTTCTGCTGTTCCAGAGACTAAGATACAGAGCAATGAATTCAAACTACAGGAAAAGAGATTCCATCTAAACATTAGGATGAACTTCCTGACAGTAAGAGCTGTTTGCAAGTGGAATACAGTGCCTCGGAGTGTGGTGGAGTCTCCTTCTTTGTTTTTTTTTTTTGTTTTTTAACAGAGGCTAGATGGCTATCTGTTGGGAATGCTTTGATTGTGTATTCCTGCATGGCAGGGGGTTGGACCGGATAGCCCTTGTGGTCTCTTCCAACTCTATGATTCTATTCATCTGCATTGACACCCCCAGCCTTACAAGGATCCCTCCCTCCTCTCACTCCCTCAGCCACTCACCACCCACATGTAAAACAATGTAATATTCTTTCCTAAAATGATACCATGTAGCTGAACCATGTGAAAGGACTCTGAGAAAAAAACACATAAAACAATTTATTATTATAGATTTTCCTTGGGTGTTTTCCAGGTGTGAGGCTGTGTTCTGTCTATGGATGTTGGCTGTGAAAGCCTTTGGCTTCACAATTTATTTATTTATTTTTTAAAAAAATATAAAAATGGGTGAACCATGTGAAAGAACTCTGAGAAACGATAGAAGAAAATGTAATGAAACATTAGAGGATAGATCCTCTAAGACATCAAAATGAGATATTACGATGAAAAAGACAGACAACATTACAGAAAGAAAATAGCAATTGGACATATGCTACACCAGGTACACCTAGCAGTAGCAGTAGCAGTAGCAGTAGTAGTAGTAATGATGACTATTCGTCTCAAATGTTAATTGTATGCTAATCAGTATAATAGTTTATGAAATTATTATATATTGACCAGGATCATCTTCATCCTTATTTTCATCATCCTGATAGTTTCCTTACTTCAACGTCTTCAGTTGTATCTATATCATTGACAAATGGAGGACACTTGGTCTAATGCTCTGGAAGACAGGAGATATCATATAGCCAATAATCTGCTAATTTGCCTTTGTGTTTCTCCTAAAAGTGTTGTCTATGTCTTGCCCTCTATGATATTAAAATAGAAGACAGGCACTCCTGGAAATTTTGAACCCTAGAATTCCCCCTAAAGCAGAGATGATAGAATATAGAATAGAAAAATTGTTGCTTCTGATGATTTGGTGTACAATTCCTATTAGCCATACCTAATGTGGCAGTGGTAATGGGCTGTGGTAATCCATTATCTCTATCAGACACTGGGCTTAGCAATGTCTTAATAGAACTTACTGCATTCCAGAAAGTTTCCTGTATCAGAGCCAGCAGAGATGTACTGATATTCAGACCTGTAATGAATCTACTCCAGAATTCCTTAATTCAGTTCTTAATATGGTTTCTAAAAAGAAGTATACTATGCAAATATATTCTATCAATTGCTCAATCAATTACTGTCCTTAGTCTGATAATTTTGCCCTTTGTGTTATCCTTGCATCCTAAATGATGTGTTTTTGTAATAGTAGGTACCTCATCTGATAAAATCCTTAGACAACAATTTTCCCCTACAATAGAAACAACTTCTAATATTGAATATTAGAGTCCCTTGCGAACTTGCTTCCCTTCCTTTTTGTTTCAATGATGAAAGATGAGTAGGCCTCCTTTCTAACAAATTGCCACTATATCAGAGTTGTTAGAAGGAGTTGGTGTAGTAAGATAGCACATAATGCCATATATAACATATATACAGGTTTGAAGGGTTGACAACCAAATAGCATTTCTGCTTTCTGAAAATAATTTCTGGAAAGGTTTAGGAATTGACCTAAATGAATAAATGGGATGTATTCAGTTAACAACACTTTGATGCTAGATGCTCTTCCTAATTGACAAACAGATTTTTGGGACCCTATTAATGCTTCATAAAAACTTTGTACCAAGCTTTCATATCTCTGCTGTAAAAAAAAAAAGGTGGGGAAGAAAGAAAGTTTCCTCCACTGCATCTATGCCATCTTATGGCTACTTATACTGTTAGGCTCAGAAAACAAACAAAAACAGAGATATTGGCTCTCTTGTTCAACTTCACTGTTCTGATGTGTTGAAAGTACCTTTTCCCCATGCTTGTAACATTCAGTGCTCACTAAGGTATCTGTTTTTCTAACCATGTTTGGCCAATCCACTGGTAGAACTCTTATGTTCTTAGAATTCTTTATTTTGTAATACTCATTTACAATTTCTATGGGCACCTGTGAGCCTTTCTATAGGCACCTATGAACATTCCAGTGACTAGATCTATGGCAACATATAAAGAAGAAAGAAGGACATAACAAGAGCTCTTCTGGATCAGATCAAAACTTCCTCTGATACATCATCCTATATTCTGCAGTGACCACCCAGAAGTAACTGGGAAGCACACAAGTAGCTCATAAAGGCAATAATCATAGCATATTCTTTCTCTTCAGCAACAGGTACTTAAAAGATTGTCCTAGTGTGTGTGGTGTGTTTGTGTAACATGGTGTGTGTGAGTGTGTAGCATCGTGTGTGTGCATGCACAGTTCCATGGTGGTTGCAGTGGGACTCTTGCATCCTGCCACATGTGGTGTGTGTGGTGTAGCATGGAGTGTGTGTGTATGTGGGATTGCATGGTGGTGGAGGGGCTGTTGTGTCCTTGCACAAGTGGTGTGTGTGTGTATAGCTGGGGGCTGTAGCATGGTATGTGTGGTTGCATGGTGGCAGCGGAGGGGGTTTCACATCCTGTCACATGGGGGTGTAACTGGTGTGTACGTGTGATTGCATAGCGGCAGCAGAGGGGCTCTTATTTCCTGGCATGTGGGGTGTGTGTGTGTGTGTGTGTATATGCACAGTGGCAGCAGTGGAGGGGCTCTTAGTATGAAACTAGCTGTATCTGGCATAACATATGCCATTATAGTTGAAAGGTTATATATTAATGTGTCAAATGATTATACTCTTGACATGTTTCCTAAGTGGCTAATCAATAGAGTGGTAATGGAAATATACTGAACCATTTTATATGTATAGATAACAGTGTATGTTACTCTTGGTATAGCTAGTATTTAATAATTAGGTCAACATCTGGCCTTCCATGCTGTGTGGCCATTACTAAAAACCTGGGACATTTCCCAACTAGGAAACCCAAAGACACATATTGCTTAGTCAGGTAAGCACTTAGGGAGACACTATCTACATTCTAAAGAAATGCTAGTTCGCAAGGCAACTGAAGGCACATACAGCTGGCTAATTCCATCTGTGAAGGCTGGCAAACTCAACCCTGTAAATGACCCTCCTTAGTTTACCCTCTTTAGTTTACCCTTACCAGACAAGGGAAATTGCTTCCTTCCTTTCACTAGCAAAATATCCACACATTAAGATGCCATTAACATATCCAGAATGTCTTTGTTGCTCTCTGAGCAACACCATGAAACATTGTCTTCTATTCTAAATCCCATCCCCAGAAGGCAAATATTGACTATAAAAACCTTTCCAAAATTCCACTCAAGTGCACACAGTTCATCTTCCTCTCTCTTCCACATCAAACTGTGTAGCCGTTCCTGATTAGTACCCCCACTCTGCTGGTTTCTTCCATGACCTCATCTCTACAGGACAGGTGTTGTATTTATTACCCACTGGAAACTCCCTTTGCTATTCCTCTATCTCAATTTCTCAATTTCTTTATTCGCTAGTCTTGCATGAATGCTTGATTCCTGAATGTGTGTGTGAATCTTGTTGTTATTGTTTTTCTCAAATAATGATCAATTTGTTATACTATCTAGCTCAACATTTCCTTTTGATTACTGGTACACAAAGATCACAAAATCCTCTGTTGCCCCATTTGCATTGCCAAGCTGACTACATTAATTCCCCAAATTAACGTCAGTATTTTGAGGGTCTCCATGACCCCTGAGCATAGAGAGTAACAGTACTTAAACATATAGATTAAGAGTTTGGCTTATTATGCCGCATCATGGATGCCTTGCCAACTGATAAGTTATCCTAAAAGAAGAGTGAGGAGCCATATTCCTTATGACATTAGGTCTGGCTGAAGCAATGATAGAACATCTCTATCTGGCACTTCAACCAGAAATGTTACCTCACTACTTGCCTTCCTTGCAGGGGTGCTAGAGGAGGAGTTAAAGATTGTGACTTTTTTGATGCAGTTTAAGTCCCAAGTGTTACCTCTGCCTTAGGACACAACTCACAGACGCAGAATGGAAATCAGGCAACCAGTGGTCTGATTTGAAACTCAGTTTTTTTTTTTTTTCATTTAGCCAAATGGGTGCTGAAAGGAGTTCAGGACAAAGATAAAACACTTGGCCAGGCCTTTTAAAGATTTGGCTGAATCCATAGCATAGATAGAAGGACCAATCAGTGCATTTTACACATCCCCCTTGGAATGCCCATCTCTATGTCATCAAGGTACAGGTGTGCATGCTTAGAGAATGGCCTGACCTATTTTTGTACCTGTCTCTTGGAACATCTTATGATACAAACACATAGTCAGATCAAAATAGCCTATACTCCCTGCCATTCTATGTGGTCAGGCTAGCTACTTCCTCTTGCAGCTTAGCAAAGTGTCTGGTTTTTTTCTCTTGTAGTTACAGCTTTGCAGAGAAAGAAAAAAATTAATTTGCCACCTGGTTGAAGGGGGGGAGAGAGAGAAAGAACTTTCACAGCATCAGGGTGTTGGAGAGGACCCCGAGAGGCCATTCAGTCCAACACCGAATAAGATGTTTGAAATCCAGTATTGGAGGCAGCGGAGCTGGGGATATTTAAGGATATCTTTCTGCCTCCACCTTGCACAAGGGTGGGGATCAACTGACCCTTGAAAACACCAGTTGAGAGGACGGAACTTTACTCGTTCTCCATTTGGAGAACAAAATGAACTCTTAGGGGGAATCCACATAACAGAAATAATTCAGTTTGAAACTGGATTATTTAGATGGCTCCTTCCTATGGAATCCTGGGATTTGTATTTTTACAAGGTGTTTAGCCTTGTCTGACGAACAGTGCTGGTGCCTCACCAAACTACAAATCCCAGGATTCCATAGGAAGGAGCCATCTAAATAACCCAGTTTCAACAGGGAATATTTCTCTAGTGTGGATGCCCCCCTACTGTTTGAAGATCCTGTCTGAAAGCAGCTATCTTTGAACATCATTCTCCCTCCAGGTTGAGAGGAGTGTGCTGTAGGATTCTTGTTTTTATCTATGACCAGTGAATGGAGACAAGAGCAGCAAATCTTCTCTCTTGCTCCTATAGCTTACAAGCTGTAGGAGATAGAAAGTAAGAGGGACTTTGCTGGGAGCCCCCATGGCACAGAACTGAACACTGTTAGCTGGACCAGGCCCATGGTCTGGGGGTTCCATCCTCTGTGCTGCAGTGATATTATCCTGCAGTAGTTAATTGGGGATGCAGTTTTTTTAATACGGGCTTGTCTACACTACAGAAATACAACAGTTTGACACCAACTTATCTACCACAGTTCTATCCTATGGAATCCTGGTATTTGTAGTTTGGTGAGGCACCAGAGTTCTCTAAAAGAAAAGGCTAAATACCTCACAAAACTATAAGTACCAAGATTCCATAGGAAAGGACTATGGTGGGTAATGTAGTGTCAAACTGCTACATTTCTGCAGTGTAGACAGACCCTAAATTTCTTCTTGAAGTTAGTGATGAATTATTTCAATAATTTTCTTCCCACTGTGAGAAAATCTTCAAATACCACAGTTTTCAAGGGCTGTTCACAATTCGTGACTTATTCTGTACAGAATTTGCATGTGACAGAGAATACAGCTCTTTCTGCATGGAAAGTAATATTTCAATCCAGCAATATTAACTTCTGTGCAGAAAATGTTTTTTTTCCCCCTGTGCAAAATAGCCATGTGCAAATTTTACACTGAATAAGTACCAAACTACAAAGATTCTCATCAGTTCAGAATTCTTCTCATCATCATTACTCAACACCCACCCCCCCAAAAAAATGATTTCAACCTTTTTTCAAATATTTTGAATATTCTTTCTACCCCTACAGTTAATTGTGACTGTGGCTTGGAATTTATAATATATTATAGTATAAGGCAATTTGTAATGCAAAAACAGTTCAGGAACAAGCAAATCAGATTCTAGTTCAGACCATGGCTAGGATGAGCCAGTGACCAACCCAAAATTTCCCACTAAACTTTATGGTTGATTGAGGATGCCATATGCAATATGCAACATGGTAATCACTAAATAAATCTTTGCCAACCCACTTTTCTGTCTACCACAGATATAACATTCTCAGCAATCCATCCTCTCATGCAAAGACAAACAATTGTTGTAGCTTTCTTCCGAACATGGGAGAAAATGGATATTTATGCACAGTATTCTTGCTGGTTTTGATCATCCCTAAATGGTGTGGAGTATTATCCTGCTCATCATGCAGTGTTATTTTACATACCCACAGAGAGAAAGGATTGAATTCTCTCCTGTTCTGTTCCATTTGAGCACTCAGTTGGTTTTATTCTGGAGGACTGGGGGTTCTGCTGACACTTAAAATAACAAACTCCCAGACACACACAGGCTTACACGCCACCACAGTTGTTAACATTCAAGTTCTTTATCATTATTATAATACCTTTTCCTCCTGTGAGAGAATGAGCCTTCTTACATTACACTTTGGAGAAATCCCATGTGTGTGCATACATGTGTGCATGTGTGTGCATGCATTGTTTGGGTGAGTAGCTTATAGACATTTCTGTGTTCTGGTGAGCCCTCTATGAGGCTGCTATATGTGCTCTTGGCTTAATGGGCAGCTATAAATTCTCTCTCCTTGGCCTGCAGTACTTTCATCCTGTAGCAAGAACAGAAAGCAGCAGCAGCAGCAACAGTGATGACAGCACTAGAAATTGTCTCACTGCTGCAGCTGAGTGGTGGTGAGCTTAGCCCTATCTGAGCTACTGTTGCCACCACTGTTATTGCCATAGCTGCTGCTGCTGTTTCTTATTCCTGTTAAATTGCTCCAGCTCCAGCCTCCCTGTGAGTTGTGTAGTGGGTGAGAGGTGGCACCACAAGTCCTGGGTCTATTCAGGGAGTAGGGAGGATGAGGAATTGCAAGAAGGAGATTTCACACACACACCCTGGAGATTTTTAGATGGAGGAAATAACCCCCATGGAGATCGGGAGAGAAACGGGGCTGTTCTGCTGCCAGTGCTCCATTTCACACACACCTGTCCTTCTCCCAATCTCAATTTGTTCTCCCTCCATCCTGCTTTCATTTTCCTTCTTCTATTTTCCAGAAGGTCTTCGTTAGTAAAAAAAAATAGCAGAAGGAAAAAGAAAGCAGGATGGAGGGAGAACAAATGGAGATAGGGAGAAGGACGGGGATATGCGAAATGGAGTGCTGGCAGCGGAACAGCCCCATTTCTCCCCCGACCTCCGCAGGGGTTATTTCCCCCATCCGAAAATCTCACCTGTCTCTGCCTCCTTTGATGTTTCTGTCCCATATAACCCAAGACAATCATCTCCCAGTGAGAATGTACTCTCAGAGAAGGAAACACAGCTTCTTAAGTGAGCATGGCAAATTACCCATGCCTGATGGTTGTGAGGGCCTGGGCTCTGCAATGGTGCCTGAGGGAAGTGGGGTTCAGTGACTCCATACTCATTCAACAAAATGTGACATGGCTACCCCTGAATATGCATACTTACTCTTTTTCCTACCCCTCTCCCTGTCATGCCCTACCCCTCAAAGGACAGTGAAGATGAATTTGAACTAGAGATACAGGGACAGAGTGACCAACAGGCTGAGGAGCAAAGTGTTCAACTTGCACAAGCTGCTGAGGAACAGAGCACCCAACAGGCACAGTCTTCTGAGGAATAAGGATATTAAACAGCCACAAACGCCAGAGGAACAAAATACAAACTTATCTAGTTTCATGCAACATTGACAAGAAAAGGAAAGACATATGAGGTCAGAGAGAATAAACAGGAAGCAGAAAATAATCAGGCAACACTTGAGGGATGCTGCTGGCCCATAAATTACTAAAGTACAGGGGAGTTTTCACTGTGAACAGTGCAAAATGGTTACAGAGGAAATGTTTCTGTATACAAACTCTAATATATTATCTTCAAACACAATAATAAAGAATCAATTTTCTATAAATCTCCAGTGTATATTGTGATTCTGAATGAAGTTAGTTTTAGTGCATATATTATACCAAAGTGTCACATGCAAGTAATAATTACTTAATCAATAAATAAGTACATATAAATTTTTACAAACACATAATCAAGTCCTTATATATATGAAAAGATTTCTTGGTACACTCAGATATAGTAACACCTGACAAACAACCCATTTCAGTGACTGGTCATTATAAATGTGGGAATGGCTCTTGTTGCAATCAATCACTAAACATGAAGCACTTTATACACCCTCAGACAAAGCAAAAGTTTGTACTAAGAGGTTTTACAAATTGTGCTTCAAAAAATGTGATAAATGTAATCATGTGCCCATGCAATCTTCTGTACACAGGAATGACCAAAAGAGAAGTTAAGACTAGGGTCACAGAACACAAATCTAGAATAAGAAATCAGACATTGGGATGTCCTCTGGTAGAGCATTTTTTAGAGATGAAACAACCCCAGAGTCTTTAAGATTTTTTTGTGATAGAGAAAGTTTCTGATAGTTCTAATTTTATCTCACTAGCTGAAAACAAATTGCAACAAAGAGAAGCATGGTGGATCTTTAAATTAAATTCTAAGAAACCAGCAGGACTTAATGAAGTAATTGATTTTACTGGTTTTTTATGAATGAACTAGTTTTTGTGAATGATGTGATTATAGCCATGCATACCAAGGTTTCCCTACTACTGAGGAAGTAGAGCAAAGGTTAATTGAATACTTAACATCTCCCATAATGTGTCAACTTGCAGGCTTTTCTGGATTGGGTTTAATACTTGGGGGAATTTAGTTCAGCACAGACAGGGAGTGGAAGGAAATTATCATTGTGACTGCTAAACGTACAGTTGAGGTAAGCAGCTATGGGCTTTGTACTCTTTAATCTTCAATGTTTAAAAGAGATAATGGGGCATTTTTGCACTAAATGTTTTTGTGTGAATTAATTATAGATTCCTAGCATCACATTATTAAAGGAAACGAAACATCAACTAGAATTAATCTCTGGAGGTTGTCGTCTGCAATGCACTCTGGAAAGTAATTGGAGTATGTGGCTTACCCCATTCATCACTGTACTATCTCATATTTGGACATCTTATTTGAAAGAAGATACTTCTCCTGTCTAATTGGAATGATGAAAGGAAAATGACTTCATACAAGTGAATGCATCCCCAAACCCTGCAAATAAGCATTTAAGGACATTGTGGACACTTTGGAATTTGCATCCCACATGTTCATATATATAAGGACTTGATTATGTGTTTGTAAAAATTTATATGTACTTATTTATTGATTAAGTAATTATTACTTGCCTGTGACACTTTGGTATAATATATGCACTAAAACTAACTTCATTCAGAATCACAATATACACTGGAGATTTATAGAAAATTGATTCTTTATTATTGTGTTTGAAGATAATATATTAGAGTTTGTATACAGAAACATTTCCTCTGTAACCATTTTGCACAGCCCATGAATTAGGCAGCACCTCCTCTGGAACAGCACGTCTAACAACTCACCTGCTTTGGTGTAAGACATGAGGGACTCAGACTTTTGAATGACTGCCTGTGATCTTGAACCTTGCCTTTGTGATCTCATCTTTGGATTTCCCCTTTGGACTGTTGATTTGGCTTCTTGTATCTCTATGTTTGATTCTTAAGACTAGACATCATTTACTCTTTGTGCATGGTTCCTAGACTGACTTGGCATACTGGTAAGCTGACTAAAACTCAGCTACTCCCTTTGAACTGTGGAGCCATATTCCTTATGACAGTTGGTTCTTGGCAGCCTGCTTTGAGCAGTACAGGGCACTCCTCAAACAACTGGAGTTAAAAATACTACAGCCAGTTTTGCAAACTGCAGCAGCTGCTTCTCTTTTTCATCCAAGTAAGTTAGCTGTCTCTCTCTCTCTCTTTCTCTGGCAAGAATAGAAGTCAGTTCTCTTTTGCTCACCTGTGTTTATGTGGTATTAGGAGGAGAGTGGGATGAACAAAGAGCATTGTTATTTCTCACTGTGTACAGGAGGCAGAAAAAAATGCAACACTTCAGAACAATTGAGTGCTGGGAAAATATTATGCAAATGCCTCACACTTCTTCTATTCTTCCTAGATGGGTGTCCTGACTGTTGTCAACACAATTTTTCAACAAGGAATTGATTAATTGAGAAATCTGTTCAATCCCTACTATTAAACTTGTCCACTCAGTATAGGCTCACTGAGAGGTATCTGGCACTGCCTGGGGATGAACTAAACCCAGGAGTAGCCAAACAGCAGATAAATTATGTGGCAGAATAGGGCTTGAAAAAATAAAGGCTTTCACCAACAATAAGAAGACTTACAAGCAGCAAGGTTCATATATATATATATATATATATATATATATATATATATATATCTGTAGGCTTAATCTTCAGTTCCAGTACAAAATAAACACACAATATATACAAAAAACATAAATAACAAATCCAACAGCAATTCTCCAAACATCCAACACTCCTCAACACCAGCCCACAACAATAACTCACACAGAGTGTATCTTTCTAGGAGTATTTGGCTAATCACCTTCTGCCTAGCCACAGCTGCGCACACACCCATTTCAGCTGTGCTATCAGAGTGGTCTGTTGCACCAACATTTTCTTACTGCACTTATAGGGATATTATCCTGACAAATTGAGTGTTATAGTGCACACACTGCTGTTCTTTGGGATGTTATGGATGAAGAGAGTTGCCTACATTTTTAAAAAAATGCTTTGAAACATTTTCGTGGGATCACTTTGATGGATTTCATGACATCACAATTTACCACAAAACCACTATTGGAGAATCTCCAAACATGGTGGTGAGTGACCCTTCCAAAGTACTGAAGGATATCCTAGAATACTGGAGCAAGCTATACATGTATCCAGAGATTAAGTATCCACAGTTTTGCTTATCCACATCCAAAAATTGTTCTCTCTAGGCATTTCTAGGTCCTCCAATGCAATTCTATCATCAATTTCCAGTGTTTGTCTAATTGAAAATAATAGGGTTCCTTATTATCCACAGTTTTCACCAGGGATCTTTGAACATATCCCCCATGGATACAGGGGTCAACCTGTACTGTGAACAGGTCTCTCACATGTTTTGTATCTCTTTAAAGTAGTTGCAGGCACAGTTAGGCCTGTTCACTGCTGTTAGTCCTGGGTTGTGTCTGTGTGGGAGAATATGCTTACAAGATGTTATACTATAGAGAAACACAGACATCTTATGTTGCCTATCTCTTGAAAGCCTATCTCTTGAAAGCAAGGCCTAAGTCAGGCCTCTTGTACAAAGCATGGACATACACACACACACCCAACTTATATAACAACCCGCTCCAAAGTTCTGATGATTCACCGACATGGTGACTGGCAATGACAGAATGGACAGACATGGGGAACAAAAGAAGCAAGGAGGCAGGCCTTGTCAACATAATAAATGGTTGTTTCAGTGTCCCCGCTGTTTCCCTTTTCTCAAAGTTCTTAGAAATCTGAGGGAAGAGTTTGGCAGAATGGGTTGAAGAACAACAATGGGATAGCCCTGTCAATATTTACAGGAATACCTGCCAGGCCAAGTGGGTAGCACAGAGCCAAGGGGGGCATAATTCTGCTTTAACTTTTCTTTAATGAGATACAGTTATATAGCAATCCTCATGTGCATACTCTCTCACTCTCTTTTTTGTTATGCCTGCATTCTTTCTTTTCATTAATATATGAAGATAACTACTGCCAGAATTCTTCTAATGAAATCCTGGAAAACTGGGGAAACACCAAAGAAGGAGGAATGGCTGAGAAAGATATTAGAAATTGCCGAGATGGACAAACTATCATATATGCTGAAAGAAAAGTCAAATACTAAGTTCATAAAGGATTGGGAAAAATTATGGGAATATTTACAATGTAAATATGGTAAAAACATGACTTTAGGATTTAAACATTAAAAATGTATGGAGACAAATGAGCTATTCTGGAGTAGACGTCACATGTCAGAAGAGTCAAATTTAAAGGAGAGGTAAAAATTAAGAAATAGAGGGCTATATACTCCTTTAAAATGGTAAAAAGAAGGTTGATAAATGTTCTGTAATAGCTGGTATGCTGATATGGTTAAAATTCAAATGATAAACAGAATATGTATTATGGGGTGGGGGTAGGGAGGGAGAGGATGTTTATGTAGTTGTAGATGTTTTGTGATGTCAAATGTTGTATGTTATGTGATGTATGTTTCTATGTCTACATGTAAATAAATAAATAAAGAGGCTATTCCAATGTGATTTAAAAAAAAAAAAACTCATTAAATTTTTTTACCAAAAGAGAAAGATAGAGCAGGAGAAATTTGAGGCCAATCAGAAACTTCAGCTTTTTCAGAAGAATATGAGGAAAAGCACAGCTGGATCCAGAAGTGCAGAGAGACATAATGGGAGAAATAATGGTGAGCTGCCAATTAAATGACAGTTGTCCCGCCGTATCCACATATTTGGTATTCACGGATTTAAGTATTCATGGCTTGAAAATACTGTTAAAATAATCATAATCCAAAAAGCAAACCTTGATTTTGCCATCTTAAATGCTATTGCATATAAAGGGACTTGAGTATTCACAAATTTTGGTATCCATGGCAGGGGTGGGGGCTGAGAAACTGAGAATTCAACTTCAGAGAATATGAAGTGACAACTGTAGTTATCAGGTGCTGCAAAAATCTCCCTTGCATCCAAGCCTTTTTTTTTTCTATCTCTGAGACTGTTCTCAGTATTTCATGCTCTGAACCCACTGGTGGTGAAAGATGACGAAACACTAACACCACCCTTCATACATTCGAGCACACTTACAGATAGTGATCTCCACAGCAAAAGAATACAAGTATTTTTTAGATACTGCTGTTTGGTGGGAAACCCTCTAGCATTTCATAGAAGAAAGCAGGGCCAGCCATACTCATGCAACAAGGAGATCTGACCCTCTTGAGGCAGCAGAATTTGAGTGTTTTTCAAGGTAGCAATCTCAGATTGTTTTCAGGTACACTCTCCCAGGGAGACACATCCTTCCAAATGAAGATAATATATAAATGCAGCATTTGATTTCTGAATGGTGCAGCAAGACTACATAAAGCACTTGGCTCCAAGATGGAGAAATGACACATTTGGTGTTCTGATTCAGACAACAAGACATCTTAAGCCATCATTGAAATAGGCGGGGTCTGACATCCCAGAATTATAGTCTACTGAATGATGATGGGGCCAACACAATTCAGATTCAAATAGTCCAAAAGCAGAATTCTGGAATTAAAAGTGTCAATAAGTTGCTGGTTCCAGATGGGATAGGGGAAGTCACTTATCGTATGACAAGTAAACACCACCAGGTTTCAGTAAACCATATTAGATCCCACGCCAGGGGAGGAAGGAGGCAGTGAGAGGTCAGTCATAGTCAAATCCTTCTCCACATGCAACCAGGGCCAGTCCCATCATTAAGACAAGTGAGGTGGCTGCCTCCTGAAACAGATCTGAGAATGTTCTGAAAAGGCAGCAAGTGACAATTCATTTTGTCTGGTTTTGTTGTATTCTAAAGTAAAGGGTGAAAAAGATGCTTGTGGGATCTTGTAGCTCCTTTTCCAAAACAATTTGCCAGATTTTAGGTACTTATGGGCATTCACCAAGGTCAGTGAGGTCTTCACACAGTCATACAACGTCCCTTGGGGAAGAATAGTTCCTATCCACTATTTGAGATTTTTTTAAAAAAAGAATATAAAATGCAAACAGGGTACAAACTCATTAGCGAGGTAAGTATTATAATCAATGATGGTGCCAGTCTGTCTTACACATGAGTTCTCATGCCCCATTCAGGGTTGTTGTTTTTGACAGATCAATGTCCATGGGATGCCTTGCTCTGTCTTTATTCTCTTTACTCTCACCTCCCAGAACTGGGAACATTAACTTTAAAAATTATCATTTTCCCCCCATTAAACAGTTTCATTACATCTACCATTCACGGAATAAAATTTTAACTGTTATGTTGACTGGTGTGCTTTATATGTTTAAAAGAAAGCTATAGCTGTCAGTACCTGAGGGCCTATCAGTTTGTTAAGAGACTCAGGACTTTTTCAGACATTTAAAAAGCAACGCAAGCAGACTCGTCAGCTTGTGAAGCTGCTGCGCTGCAAAGTGTCAGTTTCGGATGCTGCTGCCCTCTGGCGGTACTGTTGCGGTACCGCAGGGAGTGTTGAGTGTCATATTTGCTTGATTTTTACTCATGACCAACTTTTGTGAGTAAAAATCAAGCAAATATGACACTCAACACTCCCTGCGGTACCACAACAGTACCGCCAGAGGGCAGCATCATCCGAAACTGACACTTTGCAGCGCAGCAGCCTCGCAAGCTGACGAGTCTGCTTGCGTTGCTTTTTAAACGTCCGAAAAAGTCCTTACTCTGTCCTATAGATTCCTGGTATTTGTAGTTTGGTGAAGTCTCTAATAGAAAAAGGCTAAATACGTCACAAAACTACAAATACCAGATTCCATAGGGTAGAACTATGGTGGATGAAGTGGTGTCAAACTGCTGTATTTCTGCAGCCTAGACGGAGCCTTTATCCCCAACCTCTGATCACTCACTGTATATTAGGGCAGCCAAATAGCTAAATAATAAGCTCAAACTCACTAATTGTTAATTAAAAGTAAATGTGTAGTTATCTTTTTCTCTTTCTTTTTTCTTTTTTATAAAAAGCACATCTAATTAACATGATGCTACAAAGTTATATCCCATCTTTACCTCCATGCCTCAGTTCTGTCTATCTACTTCTGAATATAATCCTTTTGCATGAGAGCTGGAACAGATATCTGGGAGCCACAGTTACTGACATAGAACTGCAAAGCAATAGTGAGAGGATGTGATTTACTGGAAATAAACATGAGCCAGGTAAGGATCACATTACCTACCCCCACACCTGATTCTGTCCCCTTCTGTTAATATTAATTCTATTAATATTAATTCTGTTAATATTAATTCTGTTAATATTAGCTAACACACATTGGAAACTGTTTAATGCAGTTAGATGTGTAAATAAATATTGCTTATAACAATTTCTATGCTGCTCTGATAGCCTTGTGGCTGAAGAGCGGGGTATAAATAACTAAATAATAGTAATAAAAATATAACTTGATATGCCACAATCTATTACATGCTGCCTTTTGCAATGGACCCATTTTACATCGCTCTCTGTAATACAGCACTCCTTCATCTGTACACATTCAGAATAATTGCATGCTGTCATTTGCCTTCAGTCATAGACACTGATGAACAGCTTATGTGATTAAAACTTCTTCAAATAGTCTCATATTTATTTTACTGAATTAATAGGTTTCATTTTAACACACAAAATGTAAAGCAATGTATCCTTTAAAAAGCAGCATCTTCCTTGACATAATTAAAAATTGTCATGAATAGGTGTGTGTCACAGTATGTCTATCAGAAGATTGCATAGGAAAGGCATAAATATCTGTATATTTTATCTCTCTACCTATCTGTCTGTCTGTCTGTATGTGTAGGATTATACTACATGTCACCAATAACTCTAGAAAAAGAGCCAAAAGTAGCAAGACTGGGATCCAGTGTCAATCAGAACTGAGTAATATGCTAGATGCCCCCACAAGTCAAAGGAAGGAAAGTGATGAATGGCGGAGTCTTTTCAGTTTTGGTACCCTGTTTATATACAGTCGTCCTTCCACATTTGTGGGGGTTAGGGGCACAAGATCCCTGAAAATGTGAAAAAGGCATGAATAAAAATAGGCCTCCCCCCCACCTGCAACCCCCTGCCCTTCCAAAGTGGCAACGGACCTTTTTGAGTCCCATCGTTGCTTTGGGAAGCATGGGGGTGGCTGGCAAACCTCCAACCCGCCTGGCCACCACAACCCCTGGCCCTTCCTGAAGCAGCTATGGGGCTCTTGAGCCCCATCGCTGCTTTGGGAAGCACGGGGGGGCTGGCAGACCTCCCATCCCCCTGGCCGCCACCCCCCAGCCCTTCCTAAAGTGGCTACGGGGCTCTCGATCCCATCGCAGCTTTGGGAAGTGTAGGGGTGGCTGGCAAACCGCCCATCTGGCTGCCACCCCTGGCCCTTCCCAAAGCAGTTACAGGGCTCTTGAGTTGGGTTGGCTGGAAAACCTCCCACCTGCTGCTACCCCTGGCCCTTCCTGAAGCAACAATGGGGATCTCAAGCCCCATCACTGCTTCATGAAGGACGGGGGTGGCTGGCAAACCTCCTGGCAGACCGGCTGCTGCCCCCAGCCCTTCCCAAAGTGGTGGGCCCTTCCCAAAGTGGTGGGCCCTTCCCAAAGGGGTGGTGACCAGGTGGGCAGAAGGTTTGCCAGCCACCCCCCCATGCTTCCCAAAGTGGTGATGGGGCTAGAGAAGCCCCATAGCCACTTAGGGAAGGGCTGGTGGATGGATGGAGGGCAGCAGAGAGGCTTTTCAGCCACCCCACCATCCCAAAGCTGTGACAAGGCTTGAAAAGCCCCATTGCCACTTTGGGAAGGGTGGGGGTGGCTGAAATGCACCTTTGCTGTGAAATCCCTGCTCTCCCAGGGCTTGGCTGTCCACCCCAAATGGAGCCAAGCCCCAGGAGAGCAGGGAATTGGGTGTGTGGTTTGCTTGGGGAGCACTCTTGTTTAAATTGTCTCCCCTCCCTTGTGTGTGAGGGAGAGAAGCTGATTTAAATGGGATGCTTTCTGAGCAAACCGTGAATAGGCAGAACCACGAAAGTGAAAGCCGCAAATGTGGAGGGGCAACTGTAATTTCTATTTGGCATTATGGTAGCTTTTGGTGAGAGTTTAAAAAACTATATATATCTTGGGTATGTTGCTATTTCAAGTGTGCTGATTGGCCACTTAGGAAACTGACCAACCAATCAAAGCTCGGTTGGGCAGCGAATCAACACACTGTGGCCAGGACCATGTGGAAGTTTCAGGCCTGTCTAAACATGGGCACTGCAGAGGTTTACTCCATGAAACCAACCCCTCCCCCAATAGGCCCAGTTGTTACCACACACCAAACCTCCCCGTTGCATCCTGCCACCTGTGTGAATGTGTGGGCCTGCTCACGGGGCAGCACTCTGAGACACTGCCTTGAGACTGGGTCCAACCACCAGGCCTGCTCAGTGCTCCTTTCACTGGTTTCCTGAATAAAACACTGTGTAATTATCTGACTCAAAATGTTCAATTCCTATCCACTTTGGCTCACTCACCCCTAGTATTTCAATGTTTATGCAGTCCTTTTTCTTGTTCTTTTTTTTACTATGTCTAGCTTCCTTTGATTCATGCTTCTCACATTCCATGTCCCTATATTATATATGTTGTGCAACTTTGGACTTTCCTTTTGCCTCTAAGTATGTCAACAGCTGAATGTCCTTTTGGCTTGAGTCTTTTGTGTCATTAGCCACAGCACTACTTGTAGTTGTCCTCTGCTTTCCCCCAGTAGCTCATTGAGTGCCATCTGACCTCAGCATTTCATCTTCTGGCACTATCTCTTGTCTCATTTTTGATAGTCTCACCATAGGATTTCCTGGTAAATAATATTCAAAAGGAGGTTTACCATACCACCTTTTGTGCAGCACTAATAAGTGTTAACTATGATGCCATTGCCAAAGTTTTCTCCCAATACTGCTGCTACCCAGTAGCTGTTTGGCACATTTAGTTTGGCTCCTCAGAAAAAAAGCGTGTCTCACATTGGAGACCCTCCCAGCAGCACTGCTGCCTTCAGCATAGCCTCTTGCCTCACAGAAGGTGCAATCCTACCATCACAGAAAGGTAGTGCCATTGGCAGAACAAGTAGAAGTATCAAAATGTAAAGGTGGTGTCCAAGTTACAGACAATGGGGAGACTTTTTAAAGTTGGATATGGTTTTCTGGTATCCAGTTAGACGGAACATCTATAGCTTTGCATCAAACAACTGGATGAAGTGTACTTTTTTTTCTGAACATGCCCACCAAATCTAGTATTTTGATGATGATTATGATGATGATGATGATAAGAATAACAGTGTAGACTTAAATTGTTTTCTCCCCCTGCAGCCAAGTTAGACCACTTTCTATATTTTCAATAACTGATGCATGCATTTCAGTAGATCTTAAAGTTTAATTTAGTTGAAAGTAGAATTTCTGTAAGGTATGAATAAGCTGTTTGGCATATATGCAGAACTTGAGAAAAGTTTTGCTTTTTTTTTTGGAACTTCAGAAAGTAACATACAAATAACTACTTGTGTTTGGGACTTGTATGAGCAGTTGTTCTAAAAGGTAACTTTTCCAAGTTCTGCATATCTTTATACGTTGAACAACATTATGCATACCTTGGGAAAAGGCAATCTCCAACCTATTCTGCTTTACCATGCTTTTAGAGGAAACTGTAACATTTTTTCCCTGCTGCTACGCCATGCACATTTGAAGATACATTGGGAAATGCACTGACATTGCAGGAGGGACCAGTTACCTGTGGGTTGGAATGCGGATCTGAGAAGGTGTGCATACTTTTCTTAGCATAATCTATCTAAAGGCTGTTTGGCAGTGGAACACACTCCCTCGGAGCGTGGTGGAGTCTCCTTCCTTGGAGGTCTTTAAACAGAGGCTGGATTGCCACCTGTCCGGGATGCTTTGATCAATATTTCCTGCGTGGCAGGGAGTTGGACTGGATGGCCCTCGTGGTCTCTTCCAACTCTACAATTCTATGATTCTATGAATTGTTGCAAGGATAGCTTGGGAAGGAGCACACAAATCTGAGTTCCTTGCAGAAAGCTTCTGCATAGCTTCAATCTCTCTTCAGTATGATTTAAATAAATCCAATTTATTGCTAGCATAGGAATCCTATGGGCCATTGGAATTCAGTAGTTGTGGAGTTTTTTCCAAGTATGCATATCATATTTGTTTTTGCAGTCACAAGAAATTGTTATGGGACTGGGTACACAACTGAAAACTGTACTGGATTTGTTCCTTGTGCATTGCCCAGGAATAGATATCCATAAAGGAAACATCATTTGTGTTAATGGAATCACAGCCTTGAATATGTCTCCCAGTGAAGAAAAAACTATATGAAGAATAGCTCTATCCATCTCCAAAGGAAAGGCATGGCAATAATAAGCCCAAGAACCATTGCCTATGGCCTTTGCATTCACGAAAAGAAGCCACAACTCTACAGCTCATACCCAGTTTATTATGTACTAATAAAAAAGGACCACATTCTAAGTAAGAACATAAAGAACATTAAGGAAACATTATTAGCCATAAATAACCAAGCAGACCGTAATGGCTCAGTTATCTTAATAAGATCTGACTTTAATAGCAAATGGTAGCCAATATAGAACTTGAGGTGTAGATATACTCAAAAGCTCATTGGTAAATCTATAAAATATGTACTATCCATCCATATGGTGAACCCAATGGGGATATTTTCTTCATATGAAGATTCATTGATGTGTTAGTTGTCCTCTGGCTTCACATAAAAATGGCTCAGAATGTAATACGCACATGTTACATTTCACAGTAACCACCTGAAATGAAATACTGAAATATATCAGGTAGAGATAGGCAAGGGGAAGACTATTCCAATATCATCTTTACATTTGCTTCTTTTGCATGGCAAGGATATATCACAATGTCTTAAAAGATAACACAGTTTCCAGAGGTGTAGCCATGTTTGTCTGTTGCAATAAAAACAAGAAGATGAGTCTTGTGGAATGTTAAAGGCTGACACATTTATTTGATATGGCTTTTTTTTTTTTGTGAACTGCTGCCCATTTCATCAGTTGTATGGACAGTGGGGACAGAGAAAAACGAATTGAAAAAAAGGTCAAAACAGTGATCATATCCAACTAATAGCATAATCTATGCCAACATATCCAACAATTGAATGAACAACAGAAGGTGAACACCTTGAGGATAGGGAGGGGGAGAATATAAAATAATATTCAGCAGTGTCCAAAAATGTGTTCTTAATACCTTGGAAAAATGCAATCTCCAACCTATTCTGCTATACCATGCTTTTAGAGGAAACTGTAACATTTTTTTCCTGCTGCTACGCCATGCACATTTGAAGATACATTGGGAAATGCACTGACATTGCAGGAGGGACCAGTTACCTGTGGGTTGGAATGCGGATCTGAGAAGGTGTGCATACTTTTCTTAGCATAATTATCCCTGATGAGAAGAATCCTGGACTATGAGAATCTTGCAGTCTGGGACTCATTCTACACAATATTTGAATGTGGGTGTTTTGTGCAGAAAACAGCATTTCAGCACAGAAAATTTTTAGATATATTGGCTGGAAATCACATTCACAGCTCCAAATGTATAACCCTGAGTTATACATTCATAACTGATTAGTATTCCTGAGTCATAGAATCATAGAATTGCAGAGTTGGAAGAGACCACAAGGGCCATCCAGTCCAACCCCCTGCCATGCAGGAAATCACAATCAAAGCATCCCCGACAGATGGCCATCCAGCCTCTGTTTAAAGACCTCCAAGGAAGGAGACCCCACCACGTTCCGAGGGAGTGCATTCCACTGTCAAACAGCTCTTACTGTCAAAAAGTTCCTCCTAATGTTGAGGTGGAATCTCTGTTCCTGGAGCTTGCATCCATTGCTCCGTGTTCCAGTCTCTGGAGCAGCAGAAAATAAGCTTGCTCCATCCTCAACGTGACACCCCTTCAGATACTTAAACAGGGCTATCATATCACCTCTTAACCATCTTTTTTCCAGGCTAAACATACCCAGCTCCCTAAGTCTCTCTTCATAAGGCATGGTTTCCAGACCTTTCACCATTTTAGTCGCCCTCCTCTGGACACGCTCCAATTTGTCAATATCCTTTTTGAATTGTGGTGCCCAGAACTGGACACAGTATTCTAGGTGAGGTCTGACCAAGGCAGAATAGAGCAGCACTATTTCTTCCCTTGATATGGACACTATACTTCTATTGATGCAGCCCAAAATCGCATTGGCCTTTTTAGCTGCCGCATCACACTGTTGACTCATGTTCAACTTGTGGTGTACTAGGAGTCCTAGATCCCTTTTGCACGTAGTCTCATTCAGCCAGGTCTCCCCCATCCTATATCTATGCATTTCATTTTTTCACCCTAAGTGCAGTACCTTACATTTCTCCGTATCGAATTTCATTTTGTTAGCTTTCGCCCAGCTCTCCAGTTTATCCAGGTCATCTTGAATCTTGATCCTGTCCTCCAGGGTATTAGCTACTCCTCCTAATTTGGTGTCATCTGCAAATTTGATAAGTATGTCCCTAATTCCATCATCGAAGTCATTGATAAAGATGTTGAATAGCACTGGGCCCAGGACAGAACCCTGTGGCACCCCACTGGTCACATCTTTCCAAGATGAAGAGGAGCCATTGCTGAGCACCCTTTGGGGTCGGCCGGTCAACCAATTACAAATCCATTGAACTGTTAACTTGTCTAGACCACATTTTACAAGCTTGTTTGCAAGAATGTCATGGGGAACCTTGTCAAAGGCCTTACTAAAATCAAGGTATGTGATGTCCACAGCATTCCCTTCATCTACCAAGCTGGTAATTTTATCAAAAAAAGAGATCAGATTAGTCTGGCATGACTTGTTACTCTGAAACCCATGTTGACTTTTTGTGATTATGGCATTGCCTTCTAAATGTTCACAGACTCTCTGTTTAATGATCTGCTCTAGAATCTTCCCTGGTATTGATGTCAGACTAACTGGACGATAATTGTTGGGATCCTCTTTTTTCCCCTTTTTGAAGATGGGGACAACGTTTGCACTCCTCCAGTCTGCTGGGACTTCTCCTGTTCTCCAGGAGTACTCAAAGATTATTGCCAATGGCTCTGAGATAATATTTGCCAGCTCTTTTAATTCTCTTGGATGTAGTTCATCTGGTCCTGGAGATTTAAAATCATTTAGGTTAAGAAGGTATTCCTGTACTACCTCTTTGCTTATTCTGTGCTGGATTTCCCCTGTTGTGTCTTCTGTACTTTTATCCTCAGGTTGGTTCCCTTTACCTTTTCTGAAAACACTGAGGTGAAGAAGGTGTTGAGTAATTCTGGCTTTTCTCTGTCCCCTGTTAGCATTTTGCCATCTTCTCCGCGTAGTGGCCCAACCATTTCCTTCTTCCTCCTTTTGCTGCGGACATACCCAAAAAACCCCTTTTTATTTTTCTTAACCTCTCTAGCAAGCCTGAGCTCATTCTGTGCTTTAGCTTTTCTGACTTTACTCCTACACGTGTTAGCTATCTGTTTGAATTCTTCTTTGGTGATTTCCCCCTTTTTCCATTTCTTATACATGTTCCGTTTAAAACTTAGCCCTGTTGATATTTCTTTAGTCAACCATCCTGGTTTCTTGAGACACCTCCCATTTTTCTTCCTCAATGGTACTGTTTGAAATTGTGCCTTCAGTATCTCCCTTTTGAGAAAGTCCCATCCGTCTTGAAGTCTCTTCTCTTTTAGTATTCCTGACCATGGGATCACCCCCAGTATTTCCCTGCGTTTATTGAAATCAGCTCTCCTAAAGTTAAGAATGCGTGTCTGACTATGCCTGGCTTCTCCTTTCCATTGTATAACAAACTCCAGGAGAACATGATCACTCTCACCTAAGGATCCCACTACTTGCACCCCATTAACCAGGTCATCCCTGTTGGTTAGGATCAGATCTAAAACAGCTGACCGCCTTGTTGCCTTTTCCACCTTTTGGACCATGAAATTGTCTTCCAGACAAGTAAGGAATTTGCTAGACCTTGAAGTTTTGGTTGAGTTAGATTTCCAGCAAATATCAGGATAGTTGAAGTCACCCATCACTACTACATCTCTCCTTTCTGCATGTGTGTTCATCTGTTCTAGAAAGTCATCATCCAATTCCTCCATCTGACTTGGGGGTCTGTAGTAGAGTCCCACAATAACATCCATGTTGTTTCCCTCCCCTTTAATTTTTATCCAGATGCTCTCCACCTGGCCTCCAGTATTGATGTCATGGATCTCTTCACTGGTGTAAATATCCTTGACATATAATGCTGTTCCTCCTCCTTTCCTGTTTGGCCTGTTTTTCTTAAAAATGTTATACCCCTCTATTCCTACATTCCAATCATGAGACTCGTCCCACCAGGTTTCAGTAATACCTATTATATCATATTTGTTTTGTAGTGCTAGAAGTTCAAGTTCACCTTGCTTATTTCCCATGCTCTGTGCATTAGTGTAGAGACATCTAAGACCATGTGTTCCCTTTACTTGCTGCCTGTGCAAATTTTTTTTGCCTCCCACTGTTGGGTCCTTGTGCTGTTTGCCCTTGTTCCCTCTATGACAGCTTGACAATTTTCTCCGGCTCTTTTGCCTTCCAGAATACTGTCTCCCTCCCCCATATGACTCAGTTTAAAGCCCTCCTGATCAAATTCTTGAGACTGTAGGCAAAAACGTTTCTGCCAACTGGTGTGAGATGCACCCCATCTCTTGCCAGAAGTCCCCCCTCATGGAAGCGCAGCCCATGATCCAAGAATCCAAATTGTTCTCGGCGACACCATCTACGGAGCCAGTTGTTTACGTCGGCTATTTTTCTTTCTCTTCCTGGACCATGCCCTTCAACTGGCAGAAGAGATAAGATGACCACCTGTGCATCCATTACTTTCAGCTTCCTCTCCAGAGCCTCATAATCTCTTCTGATTTTCAGAAAGCTGTGCCTTGCCGTAACATTGGTTCCCACATGGACCAAAAGGAAGGGGTAATGATCTGTAGGCTTGACGAGTCTTGTTAGCCGCTCCGTCACATCACGGATCTTTGCCCCAGGGAGACAACACACCTCATGAAACATATTGTCAGGCCCACAAACCCCTGCTTCTGTACCTCATAGCAAGGAGTCTCCCACCACCACCACACGCCTCCGCCGAGGCTTCGCAGCTGCTGTTCCTTGCAGTGGTCCTCTCAAGGTCCCCTGCTCTGCCCCTGAAGTCTGTCCATGCTGTTCTTCCTCATTGTCCTTGATAAGAGAGAGGGCTTCGAATGTGTTCTGTAGCTGCAAGCTGCTTGAAGTATCCCTGGATTTTCTTGTTCTGTGTGTGACATTCTTCCAGCTGTCTACGTCCTGTGTCTGTGGAGTGACCCTCTCTTCCCCAGCCAGTTCCTCTGTGTGGTCCCCGTCCAAGAGTGTTTGTTCTGTTCTGTCCAGGAAAACCTCTTGCTCGTGAATCTGTTGAAGTGTAGCTACCCTTGTCTCCAGCTGCTGGACTTTCTCCTCCAAGAGGGCTACCAACTTGCACTTGGTACATGTGAAGTTCCCCACGTCTGTAACCAAGAAGACAAACATCGCACAAGTATTGCAGGTGACCGCCACAGTCCCCTCAGTGTCCATGGTGAGAGTTTTTAGGTAATCTAAGAACTCTTAATGCTGAAAACTCTATGCACTTTTAAGCAGCCTCTCCCAGGAGTTTAAAAAAATTCAAAACTCACAGAATCTCCACCCACTGCAACAAGCAACCTCCAATAGTCCTACGTATTCAATAGTGGAGGAAATATGTAGGGATTGTAGAAGTCCCCCAATCCTGACTTACTAAGCAGCAGCTGCTGCAAACAACTGAAGTCTGTTCTCCTGTCAATTGGGGTGCAGCAGACTGGTGTTCCCATCTTACCCCTCCAGCAATCTCCAGTCTAAGAAGGAACTGAACAAGGGATTCTGCTTCTGGATGTCACACCAGGGATCGCTGGAGGCAGGGAAGTGAAAATGTTAGTCTGCTATGTTCCAATAAACATGAGAACTTGGGGGGCGGAGCCACGCACCACCAGATGTGGCCGTAGAATCCACTCTCTCTGATGGGATATCTTTGAAATAAAGAAAACACCTTGTTAAAGCAGTTAGTTAAAGAAAAAGAACTGTGTCCTCTGTTCCGGAATGCTGTGAGTAACTTCTGTTTTATTTAAAAGCTAGAAGCTGAAAGCTGAAGCCCGAGTTTGAGGATTTATGAGGGAAGCTGATGTCGAGAGAACAAAGAGGAGATAAGGGAAAGAAAACATTTTTACAAACTCCCTTATGGACAAGATCTAAAAATAAGCCCTCAGATAAGACAATTTCGAGATTAGAACGGGCTTTATCAGCTGAGATATTAACAACAACTGAAAAGATTAGAAAAGAAAAACAACAAACCGAAGCAATTAAAATGGCGACTGGAACAGGGGGAGGAAAAAATGGGCAGAAAAATGGACAGAAAGGAAACCTGTCAGGGCAAGAAGATTTACAATCTTTGCTGGCACAGAATTATGAAAAATTACTCCAAAGTTTTGAAGCTCATACATTTGAACTAAGAAATGAAATTAAATTAATGAAGCAGGAAACTGTACAAGAGGTATCTAAACAACTTCAGACTGCTGTGCAGCAAATCAACCAGGAGATGGCAGGAGTGTGCAAAGAAATTTAAAAAGTGAATCTTACGGTAAACGACAACAGGAACTGGCTTCAAAGACATGATGTAGACATTGCTGAGATACAAACGAAAATTATAGCTTTGGAAGATCAAAGCAGAAGGATAAACATCAGAATTCGAAATGTTCCACATTTTGAAAAAGAAACTCCAACCCAGCTGAGAATTAAAATAATAAACTGGTTCCAACAACTGACACCCCAGCTACAGTGGGTGCAAGAAGATTTTGAGAGAATCCATAGAACTGGATTCAGGAAAACAACTCCCAGTGATGTATTGGTAAAAGTGGCCAACTACTATAAAAAAGAGACATTTATGAAAGAAATTAGGAAACTGGGTGATCAAATATTTTTTGAATCAACACCAGTGATGATTTTCAATGATTTATGTGCGAAAACCTTGGAATGGAGGAGAGGTATCAAACCCATTATAGCCATATTGGAAAAAAAACAATATTAACTACAATTGGGGATACCCAGTATTTTTGAAGTTCAAGTATGCTGGGAAATTCTACAAAATAAAAACACTGGAAGAAGGATTACAACTGCTGACAACGCTGGGACTGAGAGAGAAAGAACAAGAAGCAGAAAAAGATCAAGGAGAGCTGAAAGGAGCAACAGGAGGAGAGGAGAAATGAAGATATATAGACAAGGGACTGGAAAAAAACCTGAGAGATGGGATCAAAGGTGACATCGGTGGTAGGTGACACCCCCTCCCCCCCTCTAAGTTTGTAGCTATGGCGGGGATGGCAATCCCTGGGAGTAGGAGGGGGGAGAAGAAAGGGGTAGGGGGGAGGGGTAGGGGGGAAGGGGGGAAGGTGGAGGGTGGTGCAGGGGGGAATGTAATTGTTATTGTTTATTGTTTATTTGAGTGTTGTAGTATGTGTGCACTATGGGGGACTATGAGAAGTAGAAATTTATTATACATAATATGGAAGGTAGATTGAGAATATTGACTTTAAATGTTAAAGTATTAGGAAATGTAATAAAACGGAAAAGAATAGAACCATTATTAAATAAATCTAAAGCAGATATAATATTCCTTCAAGAAACACATCAGAATAAAGATGGAGTGAATGAATTGAAGTTGAAATGGGCAAATATATATGAAAAAGCTTTTGGAACATCAAAATCAAGAGGAGTAGCAACTATTTTGTCGAAAGGATGTGATTTTATTGTTAAGAAAATTAAAAAAGATATAAATGGAAGATATATAATTATGCAAGGAATTAGTGGTGAGGAACATCTCACTTTAGTTAATCTGTATGCACCAAATGAAGGTCAAATAGAATTCTATGAAGAAGTTATTAAAGCTACAAATGAAATAAGTGAAGGATCTATAATAATGGCAGGAGATTTTAATATGGTAATGGATAAGCAGAAAGATAAATCTAACCCTACTAAAGAGGACAAGAAAATGTATGAAACTGGTTTGAACAAAATTATAAATAGAAATGGACTATGAGATGTATGGAGAGAATGGAAAGGAGAAGAAAAGAGATACACCTATTATTCACCAACACATAAAAATTATTCTAGAATAGATTATATTTTTGTGACAAAAGATCTGGTCCCACAAATTGTAAATACAGATATAGGGATTATAAAAGTCACAGACCATGCGACAGTTATAGCAGATATAAAGATTATAAAAGATTATAAATTAGCAAAAAGATGGAGATTGGATACAAAAATTTTGGGTTATAAAAGTATAGTAGAGAAAATACAGGTAGAATTAAAAGAAATATGGGAAATAAATAGAGTAGGACAAGGCAATCAAGCATTATTGTGGGATTCAATGAAAGCTGTAGCAAGGGGAATATTTATTAGGGAAGCACATACATTGTGGAAAAAATGTGGGAAAAGTAGGAAGAAACTAGAAGAAGAAATTAAGGGTCTAGAAAAAGATTATTTCAGAAACAGAGATAAACAGACTCACGTATTAATACAAGCAAAGAGAAAAGAGTTAGAAAAGGAAGATATAGAAACAGCAAAAAGAAATCTGTTATTTATGAAAAGAGATTTTTTTGAATATAGTAATAAAAATTCTAGAATGTTAGCAAGAGCCACACAAACAAATAAATTTAAAAGTCTGATTGGAATTATTAAAAATGAAAAAGGGGAAAAGAGTAACTTGATGAAAGATAAATTAAAGATATTTCAAGAATATTATCAAAAATTATATTCAGCAGGTGATTCACCGAAAAATTTAGAGAAATATATACAGGAAAATTGTAAGGATATAATTAGTGAGGAGGAGAAAGAATTAATGGAAAAACCAATAACAGAACAGGAAATAGAAGATATTATAAATAAATTGAAACTAGGGAAGGTTCCAGGAGAAGATGGTTTGGGAACTGAATATTATAAAACATTTAAAAGTATATTAATACCTAGAATGAAAGCATTATATAATAATATTTTAACAGGAGATAAGATCCCACCATCATGGAAACAATCTCTGATTATATTAATTCCAAAACCAGATAAAGATTTGACAGACCCAGAATCATATAGACCAATATCATTAATAAATCAAGATGCAAAAATATTAACAGCAATAATGGCGAAAAGGATGAATAAATTTATGTACAAATATATACAAAAAGATCAATGTGGATTTATAGAAGGAAGACAGATGGCTAATTTAACTGGAACAGTAATAAATTTAATAGAAATAATTAGAAGAAAGAAAATTAAAGCAGGGCTTATAGCTATAGATATATTTAAAGCTTTTGATTGTGTGGAATGGCCAGCAATAAAAAATATAATGAAAACATTGGGATTTGGAGAAAAATTTAGGGGTGTGATTGACCAATTATATACAAAAAATAAAGCTACAGTAATAGTAAATGATGGTAAGACAGAACAAATAAATTTATCTAGGGGAACAAGACAAGGCTGCCCACTCTCCCCAATATTTGCTATGGTAATAGAAATATTAGCTAATGTAATTAGAAATGATGAAGATATTAAAGGGATAGGAAATATTGAAGAGATAAAACTGAATATGTTTGCAGATGATACTTTAATAACAATACAAGATCCATTGGAAAAAATGCAAGAGATAGAGAGACATTTGGAAACGTTTGGGAAGATGACAGGTTTACAAGTAAATTGGAATAAATCAGAAATGATGATATTTAATTATACAGAGGCAGAGCAAAAAAATATGAAGAGTAAAAAGAAATGTATTAAAATAAAAGAGCAAATAAAATATTTAGGAATAAATATTGTGGCAGAACTGGAAAAACTAGAGGAAAAAATTTTACTATGTTAAGGAAAGATATGGAGAAAAGAATAGGGAAATATGGGAAAATTAAATTGTCATGGTTTGGAAGAATAGCGCTGGTTAAAATGAAAATATTACCAAAAATATTTTTTTTATTTAGAATGCTACCTATTAAAGTATCAGAAACTGAATTTAAAAAGTGGCAAAATATGATAAATAATTATTGTAATGGAGGCAAAAGATCAAGAATCAGTAAAAATAGATGGTACAAATCTCAAAAAAAAAGGAGGTTTAGGCTTACCTAATCTAAAGCTGTATTATGTAGCGAATCAACTGAGATATATTATTGATAGTGTTGCAGAAGTCAAGGAAATAGAATGGATGGAAATAAATAAACAAGAGATAGAGTTAAAATTAAGAAATATATTTTTTTGTAAACTAAAAAAGAAATTTAGGGAATCAATACAATCTGTTTCTTTAAAAAATATATTAGAAATATGGAATAAATATAAAAAAGTATTAGTTCCAGGAATATCTCCATTAACGCCGGTAATATTGTTAGAGGGTTTCCCAGCAATCTTAAGAAATGAAGTGGAAGCAAAATTAGGAGGACAAGAAATTATAAAGTTGAAGGAATGGATGGGGAAAATGAAAAATAAAAATTATATGGAAAAAATATTAAAGGAGCAAGGATTTACATGGTTTAAATTGATACAGTTAGAAAGATGGACAAAAAAATGTTTAAAGGAGGATAGTTGTAGGAAAAGTACAAAATTTGAGGAATTAATTACAAAAGCTATTCAAGAGAAAAAAGTTATAAAGGGTATTACAAGCAAAATATATAGAATGTTAATGGATAATGAAGAAGTGCAAGACCATTTAAAAGATGTTTGGGAAACAGATGTAGCAATTGTAATAGACAAATCTAAGTGGGAAAAAATATGGAATACGCAACATTTGAAAACATTATCAGTAAGAATAAAAGAAAATTACTATAAGATTATATGGAGATGGCATTTAACTCCAGTAAGATTGAATCAAATAGATAAAAAGCATTCAGCACAGTGTTGGAGGGGATGCCAAGAATTGGGAATGTATATGCATATGTGGTGGAATTGCAAATATGTACAGAAATTTTGGGAAATAGTAATGAAGGAAATAAGTGAAATACTGGAGATAAATATACCATTAAGCCCTGAAATAGCATTATTATCATATTGTGAAAAAATACAAGAATCTCAAATTGTTAAGGATTTGTTAACAAATTTGCTGACAGCAGCAAGGTTAATAATAGCAAAGAAATGGAAAATACAAGGTGAATACAAAATAGAAGAATGGTATGACGAGGTATGGAATATAGCAATAAATGAGAAATTAACAAATATGGTTAAGGAAAAAAAAGGAGGGTTAAATAAGAATGTGTTTGGTGAAAAATGGAGTAAATTTTTAGAATTTGTATTAATAAAAGGGAGAGGAAGCAAACCTGAGATAGAAACAATGATTTTGGAAAGAGGGATGAATATAAAGGGAAGTCCCTCGGTGGAGGGAATCACTGTTATATATGTTTGTTAGTTTTATGTAGTAATTGTATGTCTGTTTTTTTTTTTTAATTTTAAAAAAATTAATAAAATTATTTAAAAAAAACATGAGAACTTACTCCTATTACTCTCAGAGTCTGATGTCTGGTAAATAAGAAGGGAGGATCAAGCTGGGAGATGTTACTTGGCTATGTAACTGAGGTAGTTACATAGCTAAATGGTAGATCAAGAGTACTGGCCACTATTTTCAGCACAGAAAATAATGCAGTTAGAAGACTTATTCTATGCAAAACTCACATGTGGCATTTTAGTATAGGAAACAGCATTTCTATGCAGTTAAAAACAATTTCTGCAGAGAATTATATTATATTATGCCCCCCAAAAATCTGCTCTCTGTGCATAGAGTGGTGTTTCCAGCAAAAAAGTGTTAATTTTGCACAGAATAAGTATGAATCAAGGGACGCTAGATGTAGTAAAACAAGAAGTGGAATGTATAAATATTGCAATACTTGGAGTGAGTGAGTGACAGGAATTGGACATTTTAAGTCACATAATTACAGTGGACTGACTATGTGATGAATGTTGCTGTCCTTGAGCAAGCAGGAATCACCAGTATTGAGACCATGATATTGAGAATGCAGGTGCGCTGGGCAGGGCACGTTTCTAGGATGGAGGACCATTGCCTCCCAAAAATACTACTCTACGGTGAACTCGCCACGGGTAAGCGTAAGAGGGGCACTCCCAAAAAGCAATACAAAGACTCCCTGAAACAACATCTCAGGCTCGGCCAAATTAATCACCAAGAGTGGTCTGCCCTGGCCTCACATCGGGAGACATGGAGACGCACTATCCACAATGCTGCAACCTTATTTGAGAACTCATGCCAAAAAAGTCTTGAAGAGAAATGACACCACAGAAAGAATCACAACCCAAAAACATCACCCAAGGAGACCTTCTGCTGTGCTTTTTGCAACCGGACTTCTTTATCTCGGATTGGACTTTTTAGTCATCAGCGCGCTTGCAGAAAGTGCAGGATGTGTCCTTCCTGAATCTTCGCTTGCGAAGAAAAGCCAGAGAGAGAGAGAGAGAGAGAGAGAGAGAGAGAGAGAGAGAGAGAGAGATGGAGACTCAGGAAATAAAATCTAAGAAGAAATGGGGTGGCATGTATAGTGAGGAGAGATGTAGCAAAAGCAGTTAAAGGATATAATGTAAAATCTGACTGGATCACAGCAATAAGTCATCTGGGGAAACCCATCAATATAACCATAATCCAAGTTTATGCTCCAACTACAGATACAGGAGAAGAAGAAATCAAAAGATTTTGAGCTGGAGTCTTGGAGGAAATAGATCACACACCAAAACAGGAATTCTTGTTAATCACAGGTGATTGTAATGAAAAAGACGAAGCAGAGCTGACACAAATATTATATGACACTTTGGCCTAAGATCAAGAATTGAAGCAGGGGAGTGACTGAATTTTTGTGAGGCTAACAGTTCATTCACTGATTGTTGATTTTTGTATTTGTTTATTTATGTGATTTTAAGTTTAGGTGGATTTTAATTTGATACTAGTTTAATATCTTTTTATGGAGGTGGGTGGGGGTGGGTGGGGTTTAGAGATTTTAGTCCGTATTGTTGTATTTTAACTGTTGTAAGCTGCCTTAACAGTTTTTAACAGAGGGGCGGGGGTAAAAATAAATTTTATTATTATTATTATTATTCACAAACACATTCTTCAAGCAACCCAAGAAGTGACTGTATATATGACATCACCAGGGGGCCAATATAGAAATCAAATAAACTACATAACTGGAAGCAGAAGATGGAGAAGCCAGATTCTCTCTGCAAAAACCAGAACCCTGTGGGATCGAACTCATAACCTTGTAGCTTGCAGTACTGGCATTTAACCACTGCACCACCAGGGCAGATGTCATCATACTTGTAGAAGAAATATAGCAAAGACTTGGAACAATTACTGAAGAAGGTCAAGGATGAAAGTGCAAAAAAGGTTTATAGCTGAACATTAAGAATACAAAAATAATGACGACAGATGATTTACATAATTTAAATGTAAAAGATGAAGATACTGAAATAGTTCAAGAATTCCCATAGCTTGGCTCAGTCATTAATCAGAATGGACAGTAAAGAAAGCTGGTAGGAAGAAAATAAACTCATTTGACAGGTGGTGCTAGAGAAGAGTTCTAGGTATACCATGGACAGTTAAAAAGAAAAATAAATTTGTTCTAGAGGAAATCAAGCTTGAACTCTCCCTAGGAGCCAAAATGAGTAAACTGAGACTGTTGTACTTCAGCCATATCATGAGAAGACATGACCTAGAAAAGACAATTATGCTCAGAAAGGTAGAAGGCAGTAGGAAAAGAGGAAGACCACATTCCAGATGGAGTGACTCAATCAAGGAAGAGACATCCCTGCGTATGCAAGACCTAAACAGGGGTGTTGAGGATAGGGTGACTTGGATGTCTCTCATTCAAAGGCTCACCGTAAGTTGAAGTTGACTTGATGGCAGTTAACAAGAAAACAAAAGCAAAGTTACAAAAGTCTGTTTTGGTGGGGTTTTTTTGTTTGTTTGTTTGTTTTGGAGCAAGGAGGAAATTGTTGAAACTACTCATTGCTTCCTTTGTAAAGAAAATTAGAGAATATTTACATCTGTACATGTGGAATTCTGATGAAAGGCAATATGAACTAATCCTGTAATCCTATACACCTCACTGAACTGAGTGAGACATAGGACTTTTTCTGACAAGCCTTAACACGCAAGAAGACTCTGAGAGAGGTACGACACTGTCGCGTGGTGGGGATCCTTTTCAGATGTCGCCATCCCTCTCGCAGCATCGTCTGTGACAGTTCCATGTCCCATCTACGTTCCATGTCCCAACTATGGAAGTTGTCCGTGAGTAAAATATGGTGTGGTTGCTGTAGATGGGACATGGAACTGTCATGGACGATGCCGCAAGAGGGATGGCGGCGTCCGAAAAGGACCCCCTGCTGCGCGACAGTGTCATATCTCTCCTGGAGTCTTCTTGCATGGTAAGGCTTGTCTGAAAAAGTCCTTAGTTCTATGCATATATAGCATACAGGAGGTAGAAGCTGGTGTATGTTTTAGGCAATTATGAAATCCTACCTCTTCCCTGAGATTTTTGACCAGCACTGATGATAATCTCAACTGCCCCTCCAAGTTTACAGGCGGAAGTATTTCCTAGGTTTAGCTCTGTGCCACACTATAAGAGCTGCTAGTTTTGTTGTATTTTATCTGATTTTATATCATTTCCATTCCACACTGTATTTTCAGGCTTTAAAAACATATGAACACACTTGATCCTGCCCACAAACTCATTTGAACATGGGACATTTTTATATATCACAATACACTGGACTCCTCATCTAATATACTATAAAATATCCTAGATTCCACATACACGTGTTTTCTGGGTTTTACCTTCTGAAACATGTTGAATTCAGAAAGTCCAATTAATTAAGTAAAAATAATTTTCAGTACTACCCACATATCATTTCCCTGAATATACTCCAATAGCTTCCAATTCCAACTTCACTGGTAACATGCATGGCCCATGGTGGGTACTTTTTGATGGGACCATGGTAAGAGAACAGGAGACTTTGCATGTAGCACAGGGTACAGAAACATAGCATTTGAGGGGGCATAGTTTGTGGCTACTTAAGGCCAGAACATCCCCTCACATGCCTCTGACTCATATCATGCAGCCCATCCTCCTACCCTCTGTGCAGTGTGAGTTTTCCTGGCTGCTGTGGGTCCAGGTAGGGAAGCTTCTCTCACTTTACATCTTTTGTTTTGTTTTGTTTTGTTTTGTTTTGTTTTCTTTGTCTGCCCCATACTGTATCTGTGGGACATGGTCAATTGGCTCGGGGTTGGTGATACAACTAGGTGGTCATTTGACAGGTAGGGTGGGGGAAGAGAATTTCAGAGTTTGGTGTACACCTTGGCACCCTTTTGGTTAACGGCATGGCTCAGGAATGGCCTTCACAGGTTCTGGGATTGGGGGTGAGGAAGAAGTCTACCCTTCGGGCAGATCTGGGGGTTTATAAGGTCCTGGGACTTGGATAGGAGTGCCCTGGGTTTACCATCCAGTAAGTGGCAGGCTGGGGAACAACCTAGATATTGGATTCCCTCGAGGCTCATGTGTTTTGCCCAGGAGAAGGCTGAGGAGTCTAGGGTAGACACCTGCATCAGCTGGAGCTGTATCAGGTTGCTTCCCTCTTTCTTGCTCCACTCACGTTCAATTAACTTAAATAGGACATAGGTTAAAATGAAGTGGCACTTGTTTAACCCAACTTTCTGTGTCTGGACTTATTATTCCATGGTTGGTCATCAATTAACTGTCATGTATTTCAATTTATAATTTTGTTATCCTAGTACAATGAGAGTTAGTAGCCTTATCCTCTGTACATTAGTCGAATCCGACTTTAAAGCTATACAGGTTGGTGGCTGTTGCTACATCTTACAGAAGCAAATATGACAGTTTACTTATCATATTTCTACAGTCCTTCTCTCTCTCTCTCTCTCTCTCTATATATATATATATATATAGAGAGAGAGAGAGAGAGAGAGAGAGAGAGAGAGAGAGATCTGCTTTCACAGATGGAAGTAGACAAAAATTTTATTCTACCTGTCTGCATGATCACCATCTGAACATCCCATCAGTACTTTCCCAATCAGCAACAGTCATTTATGTTTCATATTTTATGGTTCCTGAATTTTATCTTCTGCAACATGTGTTGAATTCAGAATCTCACATGAATTAAATAGAAACAGTTGTCACCGCTACCCATATATCTGTAATTTTACCCTTTTCCTCTAGTTACTCAGACAGCTTTCAAGTTGAAACTTTGTTGGACAAATTAACCTTCATGCATTTCAATTTACATATTTTTATCATTGGTTGTTTATCATCTATACATTTCTCCCTCTCTTTACATTTTGATTCTGTGTCATGTTAAGTTCTTTCAAGCATCAATGCCATCTCTTCTACAACAGATGTCATTAAGTATCAACAGTGAATTATATTGTCTGATGAAATGTAATGGCTTTGTAATGAAGTACAGCTTGCACAAACTATTTCTTCCTTCATTACTGAATTTGGGGACCTAAAATCCAGAACAACATCAATAATTTTACAGCAGCCTGGGCTTATTGAGAATGGTTGGCTGGGAGCTGTTAACATTGGCTATCAATTTTGAGTTTTGCTCATTGTACCATATTGTTGTTTTGCCTCATTAGCTGTTCATAATTCTCTTGTCCTCTGATTTGAAAATGGCAGCCAAACACAGCTACCAAAATGTAGATGCATGCCTCAGCCGGATAGTTATATCTCCCTTTTTGAAGATAAATGCATTTTAATTCAACAAAATATATTGTCACAGGAAATAAAGTCTATAGTATATATTGTGAAAGGAAGGAAGAGAGCTATAAATTGAGAAAATAACTTCCTTGTTTGATTGATTTTTTAAAAAGAAATACACCTTAAAGAGTAGCTCTGGCAAAATATTTGAACAAAAGGAAGCATTCTGGGGAAAAAGAAAATGACAAAAAAAAAAAAAACCACCAATCATAGCTACAAAAATGTTCTAATTGTGATTGGCCCCCCCAAAAGCTTGCACCCCAACTCTGAAAATTGCCACGATGTCTCCCTGTGATTCCCAAATTGTGTGTAGAGCAAAGTAGTATGATGTTAGACCACCAGGGAGTACTGACGGGTGAATTAATAAAGTAATTTAAGATTCCCATGAAGCCGCCATCATGTCTCACTCCCTCAGTGAAGGGTACAAGCTATTGCTTGGTCTGGGGCTTGAGTTCCTTCAAAGTATTCTCTGTTGAAGATATGTAATTCTGCCTTGTCCCCACCTTAAGCTTGATTCAATAGCATACAAACACCACAAAACAGTGATACCTTGATTGTCATCACTAGATTGTCACCACTAGATTGTCACTGACTGGATCATTTAGTTGCAGACACATATCAAAATAACTATCCTCAGGAAAGTCTAACTTTTGCATCTCTACATGAAGCACTGCAGTAGGTGTTTTGCTTTAGAAGATGTAACCAGATAAGGAAATTTAATTTATTTTTAAGTAGGTATTTAGACCCTGCTCTTCAGCCTCAAAGGCTATCACAAAGGCATTAAGCAGTTTCCCATGTGTATTAGGTAATTGCCCCCACAAGGCAGGTACTCATTAATAGAAATGTGGTTGTAGCCCTCTGAAAGTGAGTAGTTTTTTTTTTTAACTTTTACACAAAAGAAAACTACATGTGTGCAGTGTATGAATGAAGTGTGTCCATTTTATGTTCATTTATATCTGTATTCTGTTAAGGAGCTCAAGAGGGTTTATATTATTCTTACAGCAGCCAGAGTGAGAGTGAGAGCTACCAACTGTTCCAAAGTCAACTAGTGAGCAGAGGGAGGATTTAAATCTCAGTTTCCCAGTTCTCTCTCTCTCTCTCTCTCTCTCTCTCTCTTTCTCTGGCTTTTCTTCGCAAACGAAGATTCAGGAAGGACACATCCAGGGCCGGTTTAAGGAATTTTGGGACCCCCTGCAATGCTTTACTTTGGGGCCCCCATATGTTTATCTCAGATCAATGTAACCTAACCTATTCACCGTACAGGATGTTCAGATTATAGTAGGACCCCCGTATCGATGGATTCATTATCCATGGAACACAAAACAGCACACCTACAATCAAGTCTTCCTAGAAAATGTGTCTTCCCTAGCCCTTTTCTAGGCCCTCCAAGGCAACTCTATGGTATTTTAAACAAGAAGTCCCATTATTTTCAATGGCGTTCACTATTATTCATGGTTTTCAGAATCCACGCCCCCCCCCAAGCCAATCCCCAGTGGATAAGCCTACTATATTACATAATTTGCCACCAATAATTTAGTTTAAAGACTATATTATAGGCACTAACATAATATTTTTTGTTTATTAGCAATTAATGTAATGGTGTAGATTTCCTCAAAGAAAATAAAGAGTAGACTACAAGCTAAACATGAGTTAGCAGTGTGATGCAGCAGCAAAAAATGCCAATGCGATTCTAGGCTGCATTGATAGGAGTAGTGTCTAGATCAAGGGAAGTAATAGTATCACTCCATTCTGCTTTGGTCAGACCTCACCTGGAATACTGTTTCCAATTCTGGGCACAAGAAAGAGAAGGATGGTGCGAGGTCTGGAAGCCATTACGCCCTATGAGGAACGGCTTAGGGAGCTGGGTATGCTTAGCCTGGAGAAGAGAAGGTTGAGAGGTGACGTGATAGCCATGTTTAAATATTTGAAGGAATGTCATACTGAGGATGGAGCAAGCTTGTTTTCTGCTGCTCCAGAGACTAGGACACGGAGCCATGGGTTCAAACTACAGGAAAAGAGATTCCACCTGAATATTGGGAAGAACCTCCTGACAGTAAGAGCTGTTTGGAAGTGGAATACACTGCCTTGGAGTGTGGTGGAGTCTCCTTCTTTGGTTTTTTTTTAAACATAGGTTGGATGGCTGAAGAAGACCAAGGGGGAAAGGGAGGGGAGAGGAAACAAGACATGTTAAAAGCAGCTGGAAAGATGGGCTGGAGGGGATCTATGTGCAAGGAAGGAAAGGAAAGGAAAGGAAAGGAAAGGAAAGGAAAGGAAAGGAAAGGAAGAGAAAGAAAGAAGCCCTTTCTGAGGGAGACAACCCTCAAATTCCCTGTCTCTCTCTCTCACACACACACTCACCCTCTCCGACGTCCCTCTCCCTCCAGCTTCTGCCATGGAGGGCTGCTGTTTCTTTTTCTTTCTCTTTAGTTTTGGAGAGGCTGTTTTGTTTGTTTTTTAAAAAAAGCCAACAGGAGGTTTTTGGAGGAGGAGGGTAAGAGGGGGCTCCTCCCGGCTGTCTCCTGGCTGTCTCCTTCAGATTAAGGAGGCCAACACGGGGCCCTCTCTTGACCTCGGGGCCCCCTGCCAATGCTGATTTGGCAGACAGGTTAAACCGGCCCTGGACACATCCCACGCTTTCTGCAAGCGCGCTGATGACTAAAAAGGCCAATCCGAGATAAACAAGTCCAGTTGCAGAATGCACAGCAGAAGGGCTCCTTGGGTGATGTTTTTGGGTTGTGATTCTTTCTGCGTTGTTGTTTCTCTTCAAGACTTATTTGGTGTGAGTTCTCAAATAAGGCTGCAGCATTGTGGATAGTGCGTCTCCATGCCTATACATGTGAGGCCAGGGCGGACCACTCTTGGTGATCAATTTGGCTGAGCCTGAAATGTTGTTTCAGGGAGTCTTTGTATTGCTTTTTTGGAGCGCACCTCTTATGCTGACCCGTGGCAAGTTCACCGTAGAGTAATATTTTTGGGAGGCGATGGTCCTCCATCCTAGAAACGTGCCCTGCCCATGCAGTTGCATTCTCAATATCATGGTCTCAATGCTGGTGATCCCTGCTTGCTCAAGGACAGCAACATTTGTCACGTAGTCAGTCCAGTGTATATTTAGGATTGTGCGTAGACAGCGCTGATGAAAGTGTTCGAGGAGTCATAGGTGGTGGCGATAGGTGACCCATGTTTCAGATCCTTCCCAGTTCTAATCCAACACTATAACCATGACTTCTCAAAAATACAAAAAGAAGGCCTTTAAATTTAGAGGAGAGGAACATATGCATATCTATGTAACTTCAAGTTAATCAGTCAACTTAATCAGTTGAAAGAGAACTGCCATTAGCAATTACACTTCCTAGAGTGTAATACAAACTCTGCACCATGATTCTGACGTCCAAATGTATCCCCCCCCAAAAAAAAATCACCCAGTCACAGGGAATAGAGCACATTTGTCATAATTTTTCTGAAATGTATATAACAACACATTAAAGCTCACCCAAAGTACAGTTCTCTTAGCTATCAAATTTGAGATAATTTATCTCATAGAAAATGAAAGAAACATAACATGGCCTCTAGGGGAGTGCTTTCAATTTCACAAAGTCTGAAATTGGTTAATGGCACTGCTGTCATGCAAATGTTGATAATCTGAGACAAATGGTGTAAATAACTCAAAACTCAGAGATGAATGCTGGCAATCTATTTCCCTAATTAAAAAAACAACAAACAAACAAACAAACAAAAACAATCCTGGAGAAATATATATATATATATATATATATATATATATTTAAGAGTCTACCAAAAGCTTTACCAAGGATTGTAACAAACTTGAGCCGCACAGGCCAAAGGGTCTCACACCAAACTGGCTGGGCAAGAGATATGACCCCTGCTCAAACTATAAGGCTTAACTGTCATCCAGTTTTGCTTGTCCACTATGACACATACAACTATTAAGGCCTAAATCCAATTACTAGTCCCATCTAAACCCATTGACTCAATTAAGATGTGCTAAGTGAACATGTATCCAGGTTTCATTGGTTCAGTGGGTTTGTTCTAGCTGGGGCTACCAGACATATGACCCAGAATTTAAGCCCAGTTCTTATTTGTACGTTTGCATTGTTCTGTTTTGTTGAGATGAGTTTCTATACATTTTTTTAACTGAGAGAAAAAAACTGTTAATACTAACTGCTGATGTATGTTTTGCTATGTTTTGTTGTGCAATATTTTCTATTGTTTATGTCATAGCATGTTGATATCATGTAGGGAGGGTTGGTTTAATCACTTTGCTTTCCCTTTTGTTTTGTTTTTTAAACAGTTAAGAGTATTCAGTACAAAACAAAACAAAACATTGTTTTACCTAGGGCAGATGATTCAAACAATGTTTCCTCTCCTCCCTGTGTTACAGATGAATAATAAACTAATTAATAATTTTGATGACCTATATTTTCAGCCCAGGTGGAACACACAGGCAGCCAGCTTGTTCTGCCTAATGGCAAAATTGAATCTTTAGTGGGTTAATTTCCTAAAAAGCATATTTATTTATTATAACCCTATATAACTTAGAAACCTACTTTCTAAAGAAATTTTGATCCTGCCCCACCTCCAGTGCAGCTGTGAGGGAAGGGGAGGCACAGGATAGAGGCCAGAATAAACTATCTCATGGCATGTGCATCATAAGCTAGATGATGGGGGGGAGGATATTTAAGGCTCTGCCGCCCCCAATTCTTCCTCTTGATCTTTTGATGGCCCACCCACCACCACCACCACTGATATAGTGTGGTGTCACGTGGTTGCTTCAGCGCTGGGTAGGAATCTTTACCTTCCCCCCACTTTTGCTGGGGAGGGTTTTTTTGCCTACCTCACTCTGTGATCAGTCAGACATTGGACAGTTAGACAGGATGGTGTCTTAAATAGGCAGTCACTTGGCAAGTGGAAAGGGGGAAATTTGATAGTCAGTGAGCACCTATGGCACCACCTTTTTGTGAAGTGGGGGCCCTGGGAACTGCCTTTCTATGTCCTGCGAGTAGAGAGGTAGGGAAAGGGATTTGCCTTGAGGATGGCCTGAGGGAGAAACCCTTATCTCAAGTCATGTGACTTGTGGGAGGAACTTTCAGGTTGGCCTTCCAGATGTGGGCAGGCTGGGGAATAACCTAACTTCTGGGTTATCTCTGGGGCTCAGGTGTTTTCACATTAGGGGAAGCTGTGAAGAAGGTCTGGGGAGAGAACTTCTGCACCAGCCACTCCCACACCAGGTTAACCCCTTTTCATTACAGTTCTCCAGATCAAGCATAACTAGGAAGAGAATTTAAATAAAAGTGGTCCATTTTCAACCAAACTACTTGTGTCTGGTCTCTTTATTCCTGGGTCTGTCAGCAGTTAATAAATGTTATACTTCCAAGGTTTCAAGTAGTAGCTAGCCACCATTATAATTTCTAAAGAGTGATTTACCTTCCAGGCTCTCAGAAGTAATTAAAATTCTAAGTTTTTGTTACTTAAAGAAAGTATCTGAATACTGATGGCCAGTTGCACAAAACACACTCTCCTCCTGTCCAACCAGAACAGAGCATCAGCAATGGATATTATTTTCTCACCAATTAGTGAGACTACACATATAAGCTATTAAAGCAGTTAAAACATTATGGTTATGCTGCAAGAACAGCAGCATTGTCCCACAGTAAATTACAGTTGTAACATTTACCTTAGTTATTGGGAAATTAACTAATTATCTGTAACTAATTAGTTACTATTTATTTCCATGTTCTGTTTCTGATCCACTAAGTTGAATGTACTAGCCTGTAGCTTCCTGACAGGTCTCTCAAACTCCCATTGCTCTCTGTTGACTCCATTTAAAAGCCCTAAACATCTAACAAAGCAGATTTATTCATACCATGAGATTTACTGAGATTCATTCAGCTCATAGCAGGCTTCCAGTAATGGCTTGGTGAGTCACAAGTTGTGAAGACCTTCTTTATATTTAACTTAATGAGATTTTCCAAATTAAATTGTCATAATGGCAAGAAGTATAGCACAAAGGTGGAAGTGCCTATGTCAGAAACAGTTGAACTCTCAGCTATCCAGCTGTGTAATACATGGTGGAAGCTAATAGGACTCACAAAGGCTTTTCGATGTTGACTTGTTCATGAGACTGGTACTCCACCCACCACTTTCTAGAGGGGTGCCAAACAATTCCAGGTCTGAAGAGAACAACAAAACATTGCAAAATGGTTAGGTGGTACACAATTGACTTAGATCTCTGGTCATGGAGCAATTCACCATGCTGCAGATAACTATGTTACTCTAAGAGATGGGAAGGGGACATTGGAGTCCCATCCACAATGGCAGCACCTCCTTGAAATCTGGGGGAATTATAGCTCAAAATGAGGCCTGCGAGAGAAGGATAATTTGGGGGATCTTTTCACCTATGTATACCAATGTAAACTGTAGAAAGCACTCCAGTTAAAGTTAAACAAAATTTTATTTGAATTAACTCAGGGGATACACTAATATACAAGAATATACACTCTTACGAACCATACAAGGCTATTGAAGAGTAAGGTGGGAAAGGTTGGATAGAGAGAAGTCAGGGGTGGAAGGGTGATATTTACCAGTCTCGGAGAAAGAGGTCCATGCAGTGGAGAGAATCAGACAGCATAGGATAATCTGGTCCATTGGGAAGGAGAATGGTGGGGCCCGTTTGTAGCACACTGGCTGTGACACACCCAGCTAAGGTCAGAGCTATGCTAGCCATACCCCGTTTTGTACCCTGGATTGATATGATAATTATGGCAAAGCCTGAATGGCTTTCTCATGAAATGGACAAAAGGGCTGATTGCCTTAACTCCAAAGTGACAGAACATTGATGGGATTTGCAACAACCTCTTAATGTTCAGACAGGTAGGTTGTATAGGATAGATTTCCATAGGGTTTAGGTTGATGGATGGTCACTGATTGCATGTTTGAAAGGATTAGCATAGACCCATTAACGTCTGGGTTTTCCACATAATCCTATCTGGGTTTTCATGACCCTGGACACATCTCATGTCATTGGAACCTTGACTGTCCTCTGTTCAGCTTGACCCTGAATGTCCCTGGTCAGAGTGACCCCAAAAAGTGTCCATTATGTGCAGTTATGAAATGCGAGGAAGGGTAGTAGTGTATACTAACAACTAATGTCTTCATGATGGGTGGGATGTGGATATTAATTTAGTTATCATCTGTTTCACTGTTGATCAGGGCTTCTGGTGGACCAGTGTTGCATAGTAGATGTGCTTGAAGGTCTTTTTTGGTTGATATTTTTAAGTAAAACAAACTGATTCATTCTTCCCAGACTATGTGCAGGTTGAAACATAGCTGTCCTTTGGTTTTCACACTTCCCTGAATTCTGTGAAAAACAAAAGACTACCATTTTTAACCTGACTTGTTTCTAAAGTACATTTTAATAGGAAGACTTTTACTCATTTTTCTCTAATTGGGCTGCTTTTAATTTAGAACTTCTCAATTTTTGTGTTTTAATGTCAATCCTATATCATATTAGCCACCCTAAGAACTATTTTAGTGGAAGGTGTGGATATAATGTTAAGCAGTGAATCATATATAATTGTATTTATCTGCACATTTTCACAAGAAACCTCACAAGAGATTGATGCTGAAATGGAGTGCAACAGGCTTATAAATGAACACATTTGAACCCAAGACAAACTATAAATACAGTAGACTAATCTATTTATCTGTAGGGCACAGTGGCCCTTTGTTTAAGTATAAAGTCAAAATATGCTGGGGCTGGGATATCTGGGGAAGCAAACTCTGCTGGAAATAAGCCACCACACACAGTTGCACTAACCCAAAAATATTCACAGTGGTCTTCAAAATTAAAGGCCATGTATGGAAAAATTGAAGTAGAATAGATAATGTCTCCTTCAGAGGAGTTCCAAAACTTTCATTGATGTGTTTTGTATAACTGAGATTCTACCATTTTTAATTTCTTGTTCAGAGCTGGCTTGACCTTTTTAATGTACCTTTGCAGCTGGAATATGTTGGGACCTGAACTACTGTAGTTGAAAACCTAAGAATGTTTCAGGGGATTATGATGAGCATACTCCCATCACATATTTCAGATCAATATTACTTACTCTATTAATTTTCACCATCTTACAACCTTCTTCAGCCCAAGATCTGAGCTATTTAAAATTATGAATAAGGTTGTCACAAAATGTTAAGCATGTCACCTTTTACTTTGGTTGAAAACATCTTGTTAAACTGTGATTAGGAGTTTTGTGAAGCACTTCATCTGTTCATCACAATGAAGGTTTCATGTTGGTGGACCGTGAGCTGTGGCATTTGACATGCAGTTTCTCAGATTCACACATTTTAAAGAGATGTACCTTTGGCAGCGCTAGTTGTTAAGTGTTATCAAGATGGCTTCAACATATGACAACTCTGTGAATGAGAGCTTTCTAAGATGTCCTGTTATTAGCAGTCCTGCTAAGATCTTGCAAACTCAGAGCTTTGGCTTGCTTGAACCTATCCTCCTGTGATGCAGTATTTCTCTTGTTTGACTGCCTTCCATTTTACAGAGCACTATCATTTTTTTCTAATGATTCATGTCATCTCATAAGCTGTCCAAAGTATCATAGCCTCAGTGTAGTAATTTTGGATGCTAGGGAGAGATCAGGCTTGCTTTGATCTAGGATTTATTTGTTTGGTACTGTGACCAGATATGAAAAAGACGAATGGCCCACAAACTACACCATATGAAATTCCTTCTACGTGCCAATAAGGCTGTGTGAACCTTTTCATTTTGTACATTTGGCTATCCTAGGCTTTAGGGTAGTGGTAGTCAACTGTGATGGGGCTATCTCATATTTCCTCAGCATGTCATACCCCCACACACACAAATGCACAAACACACAACAAAATGGAAGTTGTGCATTTTTTATTTCAGGCATTGGGATGCTTGGGAGACCAGATAGGTTGGAAAATTAACATTTTTATGTTTTCTGGCAGGTTTTTTTTTTTACTTTTTTTTTAATTTGTTACATCCTTAGTCATTACAAAAATAATCAATCATACATCCCGATCCATGTAACATATTTTCTTCTGATTATAAAAAACCCCCACACACATAAATAGTCTTCAAATACCATCTATTTCCTTATTCTTTCTAACTATATACTAACATTCTTTTCCATTTTAGCAAAATTATTATTTTTCCTTTATCTGTATTCCTCTATATGTTCCTTCCTCCTTAGTTTGTTTGGGATTTCTATATTTGCATGTTTATCTTCTATCTGTTCTTATGCAGTCTGCACATTACTTTTGGCTATATCTCACAAGTTCCATATAACTGTATAAATTCAGCGCGCTTGCAGAAAGCGCGGGATGAGTCCTTCCTGAATCTTCGTTTGCGAAGAAAAGCCAGAGATAAATTTACGCATTACTCTGCCCACCTATCTTTGTCCTTATCATTGAGGGTTCCTACTTCTTCCTTACCTTATCATATTTTATCTTATTTTAATTTAATTTGACTTTATTCTGTCTTCCAAAAATTTTTAATTGGTTCCCATTCCTTCTCTATTCTATTCAGCGGTCTTCCTTTCAAATAAGCGGTAAGTCTATCCATATCCAGATTATCATACAATTTACCAAGCCACTTTTCCATAGTTGGTACCCTTTTTCCCTTCCAGTTTTTAGCATATAGTATCCTAGAACTTGTAATCATATATAATATAATTCTCTTCTTCTCATTTAGACTTCCATTCTTGATTTTATCTACCATGTTCTGCAAATAATTCTCTGGTTCTAATGGATAATTAATTCCCAGAATTTCTTTGACCTTAATATGTGTTTTCTTCCACAAAGATTTGACCATTGAACAATTCCACCAAATACGGAATAATACACCTTGTGCTTCTCCGCATTTCCAACAGCCTCTTTTCCCAGTTTTGTACATCTAATCTAATCTCACTGGTGTTAAATACCACTGGCAAGCATGGTGTTGGAAATTGCAATGATAACAGACACCTCCTGCTAGAGTTCTGTGCAGAACAACAGCTGACTATTACAGACACAATTATTCAGCAGAAAGATAGCTTGAAGACAACCTGGATGCATTCCGATCCAAACATTGGCACCTCATTGACTATGTTCTAGTCCGCCAGAGAAACATTCGCGATGTCTGTCATACCCGAGTGATGCCCAGTGCAGAATGCCAAACAGATCAAGTCAGACATGGTGATGCTCTTTCAGAGTCCTTTCTAATAACTAATGGAGTGAAGCAACGTTGTGTTCTTGCACCAACATTATTTACAATCTTCTTCAGCACGATGCTCCAAAGGGCTACGACAGAGCTTGAAGAAGACGAAGGCATCTATATATGTTACCGTACTGATGGTAGCTTATTTAACTTAACTTAAGCCGTCTGAGGGCTCACACTAAGGACCTTTTCAGATGGAAGAAAAGTAATGCAAGCAGCGTCGCCAGGTTGCGACGCTGCTGCGCAAGAGGGCGCCAGTTTTGAACAACGCGATCAGCGAGTAAAATATGACACTGGGAAGGAAAAATATCACGCTCAAATGTCCCAGCGGTACTGCAACAGTACCACTGGGAAGAGCGTCATTTGAAACTGGTGCCCTCTTGCGCAGCAGCGTCGCAACCTGGCGATGCTGCTTGCGTTACTTTTCTTCCATCCGAAAAAGTCCTAAGAGTCCTAAGAGTCTAAACTATCTAGTCTGTGAGCTGCTCTTTGCTGATGATGCTGCCCTTGTTGCCCACACAGAAACAGCTCTGCAGCACCTAACATCCTACTTCGCAACAGCTGCAGAGCTGTTTGGGCTGGAAGTCAACCTGAAGAAAACAGAAGTTCTTTACCAGCCTGCTCCACTGGATGAACACCACCATCCCCACATTGCCATCAGCAAATATGTGCTCAAGTCCGTTCAGCAGTTCACCTACCTGGGAAGCATCATCTCCTCAGATGCCAAGATTGACAAAGAGATCGATCACAAATTAGCAAAGGCTAACAGCACATTTGGAAGACTTTACAAAAGAGTCTGGAGTAATAAACACCTGAGGCGAAGCACAAAAATCAGTGTGTATAGAGCAATTGTACTGTCTATTCTCCTTTATGGATTTGAAACATGGGTCACCTATCACCACCACCTACGACTCCTCGAACGCTTTCATCAGCACTGTCTACGCAAAATCCTAAGTATTCTCTGGACTGACTATGTGATGAATGTTGCTGTCCTTGAGCAAGCAGGGATCACCAGCATTGAGGCCATGATATTGAGAACACAGCTGCGCTGGGCAGGGAATGTTTCTAGGATGGAGGACCATCGCCTCCCAAAAATAGTACTCTATGGTGAACTCACCACAGGTCAGCATAAGAGGGGCTCTCCCAAAAAGCGATACAAGGACTCCCTGAAGATACATCTCAGTCTCTGCCAAATTGATCAACAACATTGGTCCACCCTGGCCTCACATCGGGAGGCATGGAGACACATTATCCACAATGCCGCAGCTTTATTTGTGAACTCACGCCGAACAAGTCTTGAAGAGAAATGACAACGCAGAAAGAATCGCAACACGGAAACATCACCGAAGGAGACCTTCTGCTGTGCTTTCTGCAACCAGACCTATTTATCTCGGATTGGCCTTTTTAGTCATCAGCGTGCTTGAAGAAAGCACGGGATGAGTCCTTCCTGAATCTTCATTTGCGAAGAAAAGCGAGAGAGAAAAACATCTTTATATAATTTTCTTTCATGTTTTGTGACAAGGTGAATTTCTGTGTAACCTCCCATGATTTATCCCATCTTTCAAGTTCTATAACATGACCTATATCACAAGCCCATTTAATAATTTGATCTTTCACCTGTTCATTTTCTAAGTCTCTCTCCAGAAGAATTTTATATCTAGCTATATGTTGTTTTCCATTTCTGAAAATCACCTTATGAATATTGTTTGATTTAGTTTGGAAATTTATCAACCTCTGGTGCATTCTATATCTTTCGTATAGTTGTTTATAAAGAAACCAGTTTGATTTAAAACCCTCACTTTCTAATATCTCTCTTGTTTTTATTTTCATGATGTTTTGTAAATCGTTCCTTAATATATCTTGATATCTTAACCATTCTTGTTGTTCTTTCTTAGATCTTCTAAAGAAAGCCTCTTGGGTTGAAATCCATAAGGATAACTTTTGCTAGAATCTAGCTTTCAAATTTAGCCATACTTTAAGCAGTGCCCTTCTAATATAATGGCTCTCAAATGCTTTATTCTCCTTCCTCTTATTGTACCACAGATACCCGTGCCACCAAAAAGTAAGTTGTGGCCTTCCAGAGCTAATAATTTTTCATTCCTAAACTGTATCCAATCCTCAAGCCATTTTAGGGTGCATGCCTGGTAATAAAGATTTAATTTTAGGAGGGCACATCCTCCTCTATCTTTTCTTTGTTAGACGCTTTGTTTTTACTTGCGCCTTTTCCCCTTCCCAAATGTATTTGAGTATTTGTTTGTTCCATTCCACAAAACATTTGTTATTTATTACAATCGGTATGTTTTGGAAGAGGAACTTAAATTTGGGTAGCATGGACAGTTGTTTTGATGCTATTCTTCCTAACATAGATAGATGCTGTTTAGACCATTTTTCTAACTCTTTTTAAATTTCATTCCATAGTTTCTTATAATTTTTCTTAAATAAATCTGCATTTCTCTTTGTAATCCAAATTCCTAGATATTTTATTTTTTTCTCAATTTTAAATCTGGTTACCTGACATTTACTAGCACACCACCTACCCCCAAAATAAACCCCCAAACCAACAGACCCTGCCGCATCTGAAGAGATCTGAAAAGCATTACACAGTTTCTTCTCTTCGCGCCAAAATGAGACGCCATTAAAGTAGTCCAGAAATTCCTGCCAAACCTGCAGATCTGCCCCAATCTCCCTCGTAATCCGAATCATATAATGCGGCTGCTGGACCCCCACAATGGCATCACAGAGGCGCCGGAGAAAAGCTCTGAACTGCTGAACTCTATCCCACAACTCAACAATCTTTGCTGCAGATAGGCAGCACTGCTGATTAACAGAATCAATTTCATTGCCGAGAAAAGTCAGTTGTTGAGCAGGGCCCTCAGTTTTTTCAGGAGCCAGGGGAACCCCAAGTTCCCCCACCATTTGTTCAAAATGCTCCAATAATTGTTTGCAAATGCCTGTCCCCAACTCCCTTATCAATAAAAAATCATCTAGATAATGTACTACTCCCCTCTGTCCCGTTCTAACCTTCAGGGCCCACTCCAAAAAAGTACTGAATGTTTCAAATGCATTACATGAACCTGAGCAGCCCATGGGCAAAGCGTGGTCCATATAAAAATTCCCCTCAAACTGAAACTCCAGCAGCTCAAAGTCATCAGGGTGAACAGGGAGGAGGTGAAATATGGATTTAATGTCGCACTTCGCCATCTCTGCTCCCACCCCATGCCTTCAGACTTCACGAACGGCTGCTTCAAAGGAAATATACCTAACCGTACATAGTTCCGGCGGGATGAAATCATTTACCGACTCCCCTTTCGGATAGGACAAATGGTCTATAAGCCTATATACTCCCCTGCGGTCTTCTTGGGTATGATGCCCAAAGGAGAAACCCGTAAATTAGGTACCGGGGGCCTATGAAAAGGGCCAACAACCCTACACTCAGCTACCTCCTTGCATATCTTTTCCTTAACTATATGTTCATTCCCCTTTACTGATTGAAGATTCCATGCCCTAAAGGGATGATGGGCCCCTTGGTATGGAATACGAAAACCTAAATGAATACCCCGTGATAAATAGGCAGCCGCTGTTCTGTTGGGGTAAGCTACCAGCCACCTATCTAAAACTTCCACTTTAATTGGACTGGGGCCCTTTTTGAGGCTGATTGGGAGGGCCAGCCCCTTTACCAGATCCATGGCCCCCTTTTGCCCCCCTAAATTTTCCCCTGCTCTTTGGGCAGTTCTGAAAGGAATGAGAAGCCCTGCAAATAGAGCACTCATGGATAAATCTGCAGGGCTTCCTAGAACATGCTCCATTGGAGCTTAACTCCCAGCAGAGCATCCTAGCGCCAATCCCTGAGGCACCAGGTGTCTTGGCTATGGCTGGGATTGAAGTTTTAATTAGGTGACCACTATGCGTATGCTCCCCCTGAATCGGCCTTACCGGGGTCATCAGCTGCATCCACAATTGTGGGTGCATCATATCCCAACGTAACCCTGGGTAGATGGCTGCCCTCATGCGAAAGGCCTCATGATAAATGAGCCACGCAGGGCCAGCGAAGTCAACGTATGCCCTGTGTATAATATCCATGTATTGGAACAAGGTGGCTGACCGTTGCGGGTGTGCCTTAGCAATGATACCAGCCATGATCAAAAATCCCGTCAGCCAATTGGACCATGTTTGTTCCTTTTCTTCAGCTTCTCTTTCTCCTTATCATCCAACTCATCCTTATCCTTCTTTTCCAGCTCCCGGTATAGAAGGGAAAATACATATTCAACATATTCTCCACGAAGTATCTTTTCCCTGGTGGATTGCAGTAAATGATCCCCAAGAGGGAGAGACATATCCCCAAAGGGGATCGCTGAATATACCACAGTGTCATATCCCGGCACCTGGCCGGAACCCAACAAAGGAGCTACACCGCCAGATGGGGACCCACAACCCCCAAATGCAAATGAACCCCAAGGTGAACCTTGCAGACCAACCCAGGCTTAACCGTGCTGGGTGAATGGCCAACCCCATTGTCCACCCTGTGGGTCCACCCCCTGTTGTGTCGCACTGGCCCAGCCTACCCATGGCCAGCTCGACATGGTGTGAGCAGCAAAAGTGGTGTGTGGCTCACCTGGGAGAGCCAGCTGGCCGATGCTCGTATCCGGGGCCCCGGATCCTGATGCATCATCACCTTGTATCCTCTTCTCCAGTACATATAATCGGGCGAGAATTTGATTAGCCACTTTACCCTTCTTTACAACACGTTTTACCCCTGGAATTGGATCCCCATTCTCCATGCCCTGCATCCTTTCCAGGTAGTGAATCCTATCCAAAACTGCTTCCCATGGGATTTCTTCTTCCTCATCACTAGATGATGGTGACTGAGGCACCGGCAGAGGGGGTGCCTTCTTTTTAGGAACAGGCCCCTTCCCCTTACCTCCAGGCTTACCCTTCTTAGGAGCCATATCTTGAAATGGGACAGAACCACTAGCAATAGAACAACAACGAGAGAAGCCAATGTAAACCAACCTCAACCACTAATGTTAGCCTAACAAGTGGCACAGCCTGAGCCCCTGGCTAAAGCCAGGCCAAACCAAAAACAATCCACTGAAATCCCTCCCACGGCGTACACAGAATAACTATTCTAGCCAATGAAGGGAGAGAACGTGTATGTATAATTATTCCCTGATGAGGGAACAAGTGCCCCAATAAAACTTAACTAGGCCTGATGCCTAAGGCCCAGGCCAGAGGCCTATGCCAGAGCCCCAGATGGCCCTCGAAGATCTCACAACCAGGCCAATCCCAGAAGGGAATCAAACTTCTATATGATTATTATTATTACTATGACTATTATTATTATTACAAAGGTAAAGATCCCTAACCCAAGTAGGCCTGAGGCCCACACCTTAGGCCTAGGCCTGAGACCCAGGCCTGCAGCCTATTCCAGAGACCCAAGATAGCCCTTAAAGGCCTCCACAAACTAGGCCAATGCCAGTATAAACTCAATTCTATTATTATTATTATTATTATTATTATTTATAATGTCCTTAATAAGGCAGATGCTACCAAGTCCAGCCTAAATAGGCCCTAAGCCACATGGAGCCCAGGCCCTGGGCCCAACCAGGCCCTTAATCCCCCCAGGTACACCACCAGCAGGCCTAAGAGCAACCAAAAAGCCCCCTATGAGGCCTCAGGGAACCCCCTGTGGAAAGAAAAAAGGGGGGCTGGACCACCCATATGCTGGGCCTCAACGCCACACCAACCCGCCCCCCCACTGGGAGCGACTGAAAGCAGGCTGGTGGCCAGGCCCGACAATCAAGTCCCGCAGCTGTTTGTCCGCGGCCGCTGCGTGGATGGGCCTCTTGCCTGCCGCCGACACCCCACACACCACGTCCCCCCTGGCAGAAGTGCCCCGGCCATTGGAAGGCCTGGCCCCGTGCAGGAGCCAGCGTGAGCGCCGCAAACGGCCTCAGCACCCCCGCCTCCTAATCCTGCCCCCACCCACACCCTCAGCTAAGGCCCGTTTGGGCTGGGGCAAGGCCCCCACTCAGCCGCGTGGCACCCGCTGCAAAAACACTCGTTTTGATGTCCCCCGCCAAGACAGCCATGCTGTTAGCCACTCAGCCCTCTCCTTCTGATCGCCGAAATGAAGAGGCTGAGGAGAGGGTGGGGCCTCCTTTTATATCTTGTGGCCCCGCCCTTCTCCTCACGTCACCGGCTCATGCCGGCGGCGTCAGGCACAGGGTCTCCTGCCTCCTCACAGCCCGCAAAGGAGCTTCCACACTGCAGGCTCTGCAGCACAGCGTGGGAGCTGGATTATTAGACTGTCTCTCTTTGGCTCCAACACCCCATTCCAATCCCCCATCATCAAGGTATTATCATCTTTAATATTACTTTCAGCTATTTCCTTCTTTAGTTTTTTGAAGAAGTTTTCTTGATTCTGAATAGGACTATAAACTCTCACTAATAATAAACTAGTATCATTTATTTTTGTTTGGATTCCTACATATAACCCCTCCTGATCCTTAAAAGTGAGTGTGGCCAGATATTTTTTACTTATATGTATTACCACCCCTTTTTTCTTTTTTGTATTAGAGGAGATAAAGGTCTGCCCCAACTTTGGATTTCGGAGATATTTCTCATCCTTTTCCTTTAACCTTGTTTCTTGGAGACATATAATATCTATTCTAGATTTTTCCAATTGGTGAAATATTTGTCTCCTTTTAAAATTTGTATTCATTCCCTTAACATTCCAGGATACTGCTTTTACTTCCATTTTGTATTGTTATTAAGTTATTTTATCTAGTCTTCTTCCTCTTCTCTTTCTTCTTCTTCTCCTTCCTCTCCTTGTTCGCTATCTGTATCTATATTCTCTCTTTGTTGGATTTCTTCTTCCTCTGTCCCTTGTTCTTCTTTCCCTTGTTGCTTTCCTACCTCATCTCCTTCTGTATCCCTTTCCTCTTTTCCTTGTTGATTTTGCTCCTCTTGTCTCCTCCCTTTATTCTTCCTTAGCATCCTGTAAAATTCCTTCACTTTTTGTATACTATTGATTCTATATCTTTTATATTGGTAGGAAAACGATACTCCCTCAATTTTCTCCCATCTGTAATTGATCTTATTCTCCATCAGTAACTGCATCAGAAATTTATACTCCTGTCTTTTCTTGAGTATCGTTGGTGGAATGTCTTTGAATATCTTAATATCTCTTCCCTCTATAGTCAAGATTTCATTATAGCTTTTCTCAATTATTTGGTCCCTTAACTTGCCTCTTGTAAAACAAGTTACTGTGTCTCTTGGGACTTTCCTTTCCTTAGCTATAGCTTAATTAATCCTAAATGTCTTGTCCAATTGAAGCTCAAGTTTATCCTCTGTCATTTCTAAGTAGCTTGCCAATGGTGGTATAATACGTTCTGCAATGTTTTCATTTTCCAGTTCTGGTAGTCCTCTTATTTTAATGCATATCTTTCTTTGTCTTAATTCATTTATCAACATCATATTTCTTTCCTGTTCCTGTTGTGGCATTATTGATTGCATTGTTGCCTCTAATGTTTGAGTTTTCATTTTTTTTAAAATCTTGAACCTCTTTTTAATCTGATCTTTATCCACCGTAAGTTTATTCAGTTTTTTTCCCAAAATTACTTAACTCTTTCCTTAGATCTGGCTTCATTTCAGCTCTTATTTCTTTCATCTCGTCCCTTATTTCCAACCTTATTTTCTTCATTTCCTTTCTCATCTCTTTTAACAATACCAAGCTGTATTCTGCTGTCTTACTAGGTCCTTCTATCGAGAGCCTCCTTTGTAAAACTAATTGAGTTTGTTTTCTAGTACTTGTAGCCATTCTAAATTATAAATTATATATATATATATATATATATATATATATATATATATTATTGTATATATCATATATTTTTATTGTATATATTATATATTATCCCTTTAATATTTATCCCTTTATATTACCGAATATAGATCTTTTCTGTAGTTAATATTTTATATCTTTGATATCTTTTTTTCCTTCCCCTCTGATTCTTAGACCAATTTCTGTAATCAGAATGTTATCCTGTATCTTGGGTCACCCTCACTTAGTTATCTCACCCCTCCTTTTGACAGACCCACCCCCCTGACTTAACTCCTCAATACATTTCAAATAGTGTAAAGATATGGCTAATCTTATGTAACCTTATATATCTAATTTTTAAATCTCAATATTTTGCCTCTCTATTTCTCTAGCTTACCAATTGACTTTCCAACCTCAGCTGGAATAGCCCTTTGCTCTTTGCAAATTGCAGTTTACCAGATATTGTCCCAGGGTATCTTTTCTTTTCTTTTCTTTTCTTTCGCCCAGTCTTCCCCGCAATTTATATCCCAATTTCCACCCCACCTTATTCCCCCCCACAATTTATCCTTCCAAAGAATTACCTTGACGCTAGCCTCCTCTCTAACTAGTCCACTTTCCCATTTAGTTTCACTTCAAGTTCAAATTCCAGCCTCCTTGCTGTTTTAGCCACTCAAAAATCAGTAAACAGCATATCACCTTCAGTAATCAGTTCACATTCAGTAGTCAATAACCCCAGATTTCTCCAGCTTAGCCTTCTCTTATTCCCCTCACTGTCACCTGGAGCTTTCTCTTGGTGACCACACTATCAGCTATCAGCTTATAGCTTGCAGCTAGTGGGGTTTTTTTTCCCCTCTTCCTCCTCCTCTTCTTTCGCTGCTCTCGGTCTATTGTCAGCTGTCTGTTGTTAACTTGTAGCTAATATTTTTTCCCCTCCCTCTTCTTTTGCTGCTCTTTCACTGCCCACAAAGTTCTCCAGCTGGGCTTTCCTTAACTCCCCTCTCGGTCTGCTGTCTGCTGTTGTTGTTGACTTGTAGCTAGTGTGGGTTTTTTAACTCCCATTTCTTTTGCTGCTCCCAAGTTTCACCTGTTTGGTTTTCTCTTAATCACCACACTGTTTGTTGACTGTTGTCATCTTGTAGGTACAGCTGGTGGGTTTTCCCCCCCCGTCTCCTCTTCCTTCACTACTTTTTCACTTCCCATAGACTTCTCCAGCTTAGCTTAATTTTCTCCTACATGCCACATTTCCTATCCCCCTTCTTTCTTGCCTTTCTTGCCTTTGCTTTTTCCACTGCCTCCTCAAAGCTTTCTCATTATTCCACCACAGTTTTTTCTTTCCTTTTCTTATCTTCCATCTTTCTTTCTTTCTTTCTTCACCTCCCTCTAGACTCTTTCTCTTTCAACACCTCTTTCTCTCTTACAGTCCCAAAAGTGCTAAATTGTTGAGATAAGGATAATCCAAAACAAACAAACTTAAATGGCTTACTTCAGCTTCACTTTAACTTTAAAATAAAGGCGCTGGCATAACTGTTGCTGCAAACTGCATGCACTGATCTGAATCTGGTCTGCTGCTCTTTGGTCCCCTCAGCCTTCTGCGTGTCTCCCCAACATGGAGTAGGACCACTAGGAATGGCACTAGACCCCCGACAAGCCCGCTCCCCTTCTTTACCGAGAAGGGTGGCTGGTCTAGCCTCCTTGTATTTGTTTTAAGGTATGGCCAAGCCAGATATCCAGAATACAGATGACTGTAGCCAAGAGCTCACTCTCACCACAGCCTACCGCAACACCATCAAGCCCCCCTGGAAATGACACCTGCTTAGTTTTCTGGCAGTTTTACCCCCCCCCTTTTGTGATTTTTTGACCATTTTTTCTATGTCTGTATTAGGAGACAGTCAATACTACATAGAAAATACATTAAAATATCCTTTATTTATTTCAGACTTTTCCTCTGAATATATGATTCCTACATTTAAAAAAAAAACATCTCTCAGACTTCAAACTGTTTTGCTTCAAAAGGAATATCTCAGTTCTCCTTGAATTTTGCTTTAGACAAGATACAGTGGTGGTTCTACATGTTTGTTGGTGTCAGGATTGCCACAGGTGAAGCACAGTCCTATGCATGTGTTCTCAGATGTATGTGCTACTTTGTTCATTGTATCTTATGCTCTCAGGTAAGTGCACATAGGCTTGCCTCTCTTTGCAGCTTCATAACACCATGACTGGCAAAACAAATATTACCATCTGAACTACATGAGTACAGTAAAATTCTTCTATTGTTTCTTTTCTCTTACTGGTGTGCCAAAATCTGTCTTTGTCTTTTCTAAGAGTTTTCTTCCGCATGAAAGAGGTTTCTGTTTCCGTCTTTCATTTACAAGATGCTTTGGAATTCCTTTTGACTATCTGTTCAGAGTGGTTTTTATTGCGATTTATTGTGTGAAGGTTCTGTGTTTTCTCCTTTCTTTCTATTACAAAGTTCTCTAGTCCTCTGTAGACTCCACAGCTGCCTATACTTCCTGTTCTCAAAAGTCCTCATGGGATTAGCTGCCTTGTAATGTCTTCCCATGAGCTTTAATGGAATCAAGGGAAGCCAGAGGTGCTACAGTCCATTAGGGAGATGAGTGCAGAGTTAAAAGTAAGACACATGCATAGAACCAAATGCAACTGGTTGTTAAGGGAAGTGCAACTCATGATTCACCTATGGATATTTTACCAATTTTTAAAATCATCTTATGATTTTATCAAATAATTTCATATTCAATCAAACTGAATGAGAATGGTTGAAAAATATGTCAGAAATATTTGGAGCAACAGCTGTTAAAGATGCAGGAATCCTATCTGGAAGGGGATGGGGTGGTATGTAGCAACCCTAACCTGTGGGTAAAGACAGAATCATAATCCACTTGTTTAATTTGAGGTAATGATCATTTCATAAGCAATATCACAATAATAGAAAGCTGTTACCTGCCTTGATACCCCTCCCTTCCAATAATTTATCAATTGTCTATATTTGATAAATGGGCTTATTTATTGGCATTCCATGTAGTTGGTAGTAGACCTGGACCTCCCAAATACAAGTACTCAAGGTTTGTGAAGTTGAAGGCTTCCACGACCAGCATCCATAGATTTTCCTTGGGTTCCCCCCCCCCCGGGCTGTGAGACCGTGTTCTGGAATAGTTTCTTTCTGACATTTTGCCTGCATCTGTGGCTGGCATCTTCAGAGAATGGTTGGGTAGGAGTGTATGTGACCCCAACCAGGGGTCACAGCATATATAAGTCTACATAGACTCCTACCCAACCATTCTCTGAAGATGCCAGCCACATATGCAGGTGAAATGTCAGAAAGAAACTATTCCAGAACACGGTCCCACAGCCCAGAAAAAAAAACCAAGGAAAGTCTATACTCAAGCTTTGTTCAGAAAACCTAAGGAAGAGGCCATTCCAAATTCCTAAAATACATGCCCGGGTAGTAATTATGCAGACCACCCCCCTGGACTGGTAGTTACAGTGGAAATGGGCTAATTCTCCTGGACATACCTGGAAGTGAGTCATTCATTAATTCAATCAAAGTGGCTGGACACACTTTGCTCTGCAAAACTGGTTTCCCTTCCCACCTCTCCTAAAACAATGGAAGGTTGCCTGACACCCATCAGTCTTATATTTCAGCCATCAGCGATCACTAACACATCCAGAGCTTCCATTGTCTAATTGTGAGAAACTCCATCAAACACTGTATTCCACTCATAACACCCCTTCAGGGGGATATCAAACATAAATATCACCTCAGACTACAGCAAAAGTGTGCTCAGTTTCTCATAGGCCATCACTATGTTTGCTGTGTTACCCGGCCTGCATAGCCATGCTTCTTCTCTGTACAAATCTCTGCTCTTCAGACAGGTATAGTATAGCCCTTCATCCCAAATTCTATTCCTCTATCCCAGTACTTCTTCCTATTCTTCACTAACCTTGTGTGATTGCTAGAAGTCTAAGTGTTGGTATGAATGCCTCTGATATTATTTTTAAATAAAAACCATTTAAATTTTATTTCCTGGCTGTCAGTCTCATCAAATAATGCCAGTATATATAGGTGAAAAGATCCCATAGTTATCAGCCTCTTGCTGCCACAATGTACTAATTAAAATTCCTCATATTAATATCTGGACATGAGTGGGTTCTTCATGGACCCCCAGTAATTCAGGTAACAAAGCAATAGCCAGACATTCTTTCAGACTTGGCTTCCATCCCTTTGAAAAATTAAAAGACACTTAAAAGAAAATGCATACACTGTGCTTCCTCTGGGCTATCAACTCTCTCCTTTATCTGAAATAGCAAGCAAGACTCCATTTTCATTCCATAGAAAGCAGGAAGGACAAGGTACCAGCAGACTACCATACCCTCCCTCATTTCACAAATGGAGATATATGTAGCAAGGCAACATCAGAGTGTGATCAAGATGGCAAAAGTTATTAATGAGGAAGAACACATAAGCTAGGAGAGGCTATAACAATTTGTTTTTGCTTGAATCTATCAGGAATGGCAGGATCCTGTCCCCTTCTGTCCTTTCCTCCAGCTGAATTAATTGAGTATAAACTAACTTTGCACTTTGAACTCAGTTTGCATCAACTAAAGAAAGTTGAGGGGAAAACGGGAAAGTGAGAGGAAGAAAGAGAAACTGGGACATTTTAAAACTAGCTGAAAAAAAATAGCACAACAAAAGATTAATTGGGACTTTCCCTGCTAATTCAGAACAGTATGGACTACCAGAGCAGTTCACACTGCAGTTACATGCCTTTGGTTATCTTGGAGCTTTGCAAAGGGCCAGCCAGTAACACCTACAGGTGAAAGATATTTTCCCCTTCTAGAACAGCAACTGACTTTCCAAAATGAGGCTTTGCCAGTGGAACGTAATATACAAAGAGGTTCCTGGGTGCCAGTTACACGACAAAAATTGTTGCGGGGCTTACCATGACATTTGGTCCTGAATCTGTCCCTCACCGTTTATACGATTTTTGTCACTGATCTGGATATCCTGGGTGGTCCCGTGACTGATATTTACATGTCTGAAGGTCCTTTTTTTATTTTTGGTACCGCAACGCTTTTATCCCGTGCTTTTATTGTTTACACACAGGTAGCGTACCGGGATTTTTTTTTTTGTATGTAAATCAAGGATGCGATTACTTGTTTTTTCAAACTTTGGGCTACGTGTTTCCGGTTCTTCTTCCCGCCATGGATGCAGTGATTGGCTACAGTTTAAACAAAGAAGGACATCACATGTCTTTTTCATGCACCTCTTGTTCTTCTTTATGGCAACATGGAGGCGGCCACATCAGCTGCTCTGACTACCACTGCCCGTTTGTGATTATCTCTTTTAGCTCTTAAGAGGTGGGTAATAATCAGGCATAGGAGAAAGATGCTTCTTATTTTCCTTATCCTTCTCCATTCCCAAGTGATGGAAACAGCCATTTTTCGACCACAGGTTATATACTTTGCTGCCGTGGAACCCCTGGAGGTTCTGAGGCATGTTCGCCCCGACCGGAGGAAGCGACGGTGGTGGGTTTACGCGACAACGAATGAGTGGTGGGAGAAATTCGTGATAAACATCTGGTTGGATGAACGGTGGATACTGCACTTCAGGATGCCTCAGTTCCTCTTTATCCGTCTTACCGAGTTACTCCATCCAGAGATTGCTAAGTTGGACACAAACATGAGAAAAGTCATCTCTGTTGAGAAGAGATTCACTATTGCCGTTTTCCTTCTCACCCACCGCTGCTCATATGGTGCAGTTTCCCAGCTGTTCGGTGTCGGAAGAGCAACTGTGTGTAAGATTTTTGTGGAGGTCATCCTTACTATGGAGAAGTTACTTCTTAAGTGGACAGTCTTCCTGGGAGATCACAGAAAGGTATTTTTTTTCTTTCAATTTATGTGCTTGTGAAAAATCGTCTAATCGCATCAATTGCTAAGTGTTAAAAAAATGAAATATGCAGTCCCCTATGTTATACCTTAATGATAACCATTACAGCTTCCCCGTATGTTGTTATTAAGGAAATTGAGATCATGCCACAGGATATAGCAATTCTTATGTCTGGACATATATGTTTAATTGAAAATTCATCTTTCTGTGTTCTCACTGTTCCCTTTCCTTTGCATTTGATATTTTTAGGTAATGGATTCCTTTGCAGAAATGGGATACCCACAAGTGGTCACTTGCCTGGATGGATGCCATGTTAATATAATCCCCCCCCATCCGCCAAGGGGACGAATTTATCAACAGGAAGAATAGGTACAGTGTTCTTCTGCAAGGGACTTGTGACCACAGGAGAGTTTTTATTGACAAGGAGATTGGTTGGAGCGGGAAGAATCATGAGGCCTGAATGTTAAGGAACTCTGTTTTTTTTTTTTTTTTTTTTTTAAGACTATGGAGGCTGGCATCTTTGTGCCTGGTAATCCTACACTGACAATTATGGGGAAGCAGGTAGTACCTCTAACTCTGGTAGATGATGCATATCTAATAAGGAATTGGGTGCTGACACCGTTTAGGGGGCCCACAAATCCCAAACAGAGACTGTACAATAGGTACCATAACAAAATTCGATCGACGGTGGAGAAGTGCTTCGGCCATTTGAATTCGAGGTGGAGGGCTTTAAAATACTGTATTGAGGTTGCTGAGGAGAATCTATGTTCTGTAATATGTGTAATGTTTTCTGATTATCTAAAAAAGTAAACTGTTAATTGTTTGCACATACAGAAGACTCTTTATTTCCCATAAATTCACTACCTCACTTCTATAAGCTGTAAAAAAATACTTAAAAGAAAACTGTTTTAACATGGTACATATATGAGGTAGAATAGTGTAAGAGAAATAGAAATTAACTATGTGAAAATTTAGCATTACTTACTCCCCACAAGTAAGGGTACATCAATTGCTACTGATAATAGAGCTACATTGACAGTAGCACTTTTTTTTTTTAATTAATCTTGCTGGTCTCCTGGGATTTAAAGAACTTCCAGGTAAACTTTTTGTGGATGTCGTATGATTATTCTCCTGAGAATTCTCCTTATCTTCCTCGTCTACATTGTTAGAGTTACAATTTCTTTTCTCCACTACACGTTTTTTAGCATTTCCCATGGACTTAATGTGAGTTACCAAGTCCCCAAACAGATCATTTTGTTTTTGTATTTCTTTGAGCATCCGCTCTGATTCATCCACGGAATGCTCATAGAATTTTTCTAGGTACCCTTGCAAAGACATTGTCTGTTCTTTAGATATTTTTTCAATTCTAGACACAAACATTTCAGCTATTGATCTCAAATTCGCCATCAAATCATTCACATCAGAAGAACGCTTCTTCCTATGAAATAAGGCCGACCTCTCAGCAGGGGACAATGTGGCAGTAGGATTACTCAAAACTGCAACTGAAGAAAATTGGAAATAAAAAATCAGTAACATAGTTTATTACAGTACTGACCAAGGTTTAACTATTACCCAGCCCTGTAACGATTACATACATACCATTACGTGCAGGTGTGGTTGACCACACAGTGTCAATCGATTCTGCCACAACCATGTTGGTACCCTCAGTTTCATTGACTGTCAAAGTTTCAGTATTCTCCCCAGTTAAGGTTAAAGTCACAGTAGATTCATCAGATCCCTGGGTGCCAGATCCATCTTGATAAAAATGAAAAGTAAAGGAAAATAAGAAAGTCTGTTAATAGAAGAAATCAAAGCACTTTAAATAATCAACAGCATTTCAGCACCACTTGTGGAAGAGGAAAACAAGTAATTAGCTTATTTGTTTATGGCTACTGCCAGAGACACCATTGCAAACGTGCCAAGATGCACACATCACTTTACAGTCCCAGGGCACACAAACAAAAGTGCACCATTTGCCATTTACAGCCTTCATTTGCAAAATAAAGGGGAAACCACAGACCATGGTATCACCACTTCAGGGCATATCAGTAAATATGGCGAAGTGTTTCTGTTTAGGTAGAAGTCTATGGACTAAAGCTACATTTCATCACTTCAGCACGGAAATTTATAGATTATATTTGGATGTTGAGAAAACAGAAAATTAAACATCCATGTTTTCACTTTGATGCCAAACATTTCTTCTACTGGCAGCAAACAGCTAAAGCTGTAATTTTAGAAGCCTTTACAGTAAAGACACATAGCATGCATATCAGTAATGGGTTAGCCATGAACACTTATAAAATGTCTACTTGGCAAAACAATGAAATTCGAGAACAGGATTAATCGAGTTTTCACATACTTCTTAATGCTTTTTTAAAAAAGGAAAACTTACCTAGGGGCTGTGAGAACAATTCCTCAGAGAACCCCTGAAGCATCTCTTGGGATGAGGGCGGGAATCTCACATTTTCTTCGATGAGGGGGGCGTGATGGGGAACCGCTGACCCTTGCGGAACATGCACAATGTCGGTGGTGCTCCCAAGCCGCTTCAGTTAGTAGTTGGCATCACCACCCAGAATGGCATGCAGTTCTTTATAAAAGGGCATGGTTGTCGCATTGTTGCCACTTTTTGAGTTGTGGTCATTTCCCTGGTGGAAATTCTTCTGCATCAGTTTAGTCTTCATACGGCACTCTTCTGTGGTGTGATCATGCCCTTTGGTTTTCATTTCGGCAGCAATCTTTTCAAACAGGTCTATATTTCTGTGGGACCCCCTCAGCTGTTCCTGCACCTTTTCCTCACCCCATATGGCCAAAAGGTCTAGGGTTTCGTTGTAGGACCATGAGATCCCACAACTGCCTTTCCTAGGACGAGGTGTGCTTTCAGCATCCATCGCTTTAACTGCTCAGGTAAATGGCCAGGAGAACAATGGAGAGGTATCTTCTTCAAATTTTGGGATGGCCAGAAAGGGGGCAGGTACACCTCCTACTTACTGGCCAGAGCCCGCCCACGGACAGGGCAATTTCCAGGCATCTCCTGTGCCCGTGATATGTAGTCACGGGCTGTTTACATTTCCAATTTTCCGCATCCCCCTGTGACTTTTTTAAAAACCGGCATAACCCACGGGATTGAAAGTCCCAAGGGTTGAGAGACAAATGGTGCCCCCCCTTCCGAAAAAACGTGTCCAACCCGATGTATGTGTAAACTGCCAGGGATCAACACGAATTCTTCCCGGGACATTTTCATCGTGTAAACGGCACCCTGCTGTGGTGTTGCACTCAGTGCCCAAATAATTAGGAACAGAATCGTGGCTGCATCAGCATGCTTGCAGAAAGTGCGGGATGAGTCCTTCCTGAATTTTCATTTGCGAAAAAAAGCCAGAGCAAAGTTAAAAGTGTTGCCTCACTTTAAACTGCTCCTTTAAGAAGCTTGACATTCAATGTTCATAGATTACTGCTGGGCTTCTCACATGGTCTTGCCAGGTGTTTTGTTTTAACACATTCCTAAAATATTGACTAGGGAGAGAGGATCAAAGCAGTTTTGGTATTCACTTTGTTCTGAATTACCATCCTAAAGTTCAGATGTTCTCTTTGAAGATCTATAGCAAACAAACTTAGCTCTGGAAATTAAAATGGGACCCCCCCCCCCGAGACATACTTCTTGGGAGACTTCCAGTACCTTATTGTACTGGTTTCTTGAGACACCTCCCATTTTTCTTCCTCATTGGTACTGTTTGAAATTGTACCTTCAGTATCTCCCTTTTGAGCAAGTTCCATTCGTCTTGAAGTCCCTTCTCTTTTAGTTTTCCTGACCATGGGATCACCCCCAGTATTTCCCTGAGTTTATTGAAATCAGCTCTCCTAAAGTCTAGAATGTGTGTCTGACTATGCCTGGCTTCTCCTTTCCATTGTATAAGAAATTCCAGGAGAACATGATCATTCTCACGTAAGGATCCCACCACTTGCACCCCATTAACTAGGTCATCCCTGTTGGTTAGGATCAGATCTAAAATAGCTGACCCTCTGGTTTCCTTTTCCACCTTTTAGACAATGAAATTGTCTTCCAGGCAAGTAAGGAATTTGCTAGACCTTGAAGTTTTGGTTGAGTTAGACTTCCAGGAAATATCAGAATAATTGAAGTCACCCATCCCTAGTACATCTGTCCTTTCTGCATGTGTGGTCATCTGTTCTAGAGAGGCATCATCCAATTCCTCCATCTGACTTGGGGGTCAGGGAGGAAGGCGGGGGGGCAGGGAGGAAGTTTCTGAAGAATTTTTTTTTAAGTCAGCAGTTAGAGGTACAGATCAAAGCTGGAACAGACTTTGAGTTTCTCTTATATATCTGCCTAATGCAATTATAACCTTATGGCATTCAGAAGAGCTTCCCTATCTCACACAAGTTCCCACCCAAATATTTTTACAGAACAAGGTTTGCCTATTGTGCTGTTCTTTTCTGGTTTTGACACCAATGGTATTCACCCAAAAGGAAGACACAAGACACTATGGAGATTATCAGATAGGAACACAAAAATAATTCCTGTCCCACAATCTCCACTCCTGCCCCTGTCCTGCCACAACCACCCTCCCCACTGCACTTACCCTCTCTCTTACCAACAGGGCAGCCCAGAGTGAACGGAGCTCTAACAGAGCTCCGTTCACTTCCTGGAGTGAAATCCCACCCATTCTCATGAGAAAACGTGAGCACAGGAAATTAAAAGTTAAAAAGAAGAATAAAACAGAAAAAGTGACACCAAGCACAAAAAAACACATTTTAAAATTAACAAGTAACTGGGGGAGGGTCATAAAAAGAGGGTAGCTTACCTGGATGTCCTGATCTCACTTGGAAGTGTTCTGACAGGGAGCGCCCATTGATGCTGGGATTGTGCCAGTAACACAGGTCACCTTCTTGCACACACAAAACTAGGACAGAAACAGAATGGGAGATCTATTGATGGTTTCTCCTGTCAATAAAACAAACAAACAAACAAACAAAAAAACAGCCCCTGCAGAACGGGGGCAGAATGAGTGCATAACAATAGGGGATGATGTCATCTGGTAGGGAAGCCCTTTTGCAATCTCCTGGCATTGTTGGAACACCACATTTGATGCATCTGATAATCTCCCGTATGTGGGCTAAGATTTCAAAATTAGTGCTATTTAAGAATTTTACTCTTAGAGAGATTATTATTTTCTTTTTAAATAATGAGACATTTTCCAATCTGAATCTCTTGGACTGAACATGGAAATGGACAGAATTTTTGGTTGGAAACCCATACATTTCCGACCTCTTGTTATGTTTCACAAAAGGGGAATAAAGATAAATTTTCAGCAAGATGCACACTTAAAATATATATGCAATCAGCCCATTTTATACACATCTAAAAATCCATGTAAACATACTTAGTCAATGGGTTCATGAATCTATTTCTGTAAGCACTGATGATTGCATTTGGGGGTGGGGAACCTACACCAAAAATATGTGCCCATGCATCTTCTTTCTTTCTTTCTTTCTTTCTTTCTTTCTTTCTTTCTTTCTTTCTTTCATTTACACAGAACAAGCAAGAAACATACTCAGGACCTGTGCTGCAGGGGGTCCGTTTCAGATGATGCTATGCCCACGCCGATACTGTTGTGGAAGTGCTGGGAGGCTGCAGCACCATATTTGGCAATTTCCTAATCACGATCAACTTTCCTGATTAGAAAATTGCCAAATATGGCACTGCAGCCTCCCAGCACTTCTGCAACCGTATTGGCAGGGGAGAGTGTCATCCGAAACGGACCCCCTGCTGTGCAGCAGCCTTGCAACAGGGACGAGGCTACTTCCGTTACAAAACCCCGTCCAAAAAAGTCCTCAGAGAAATGAAGGAAGACTGGAAATGGATATGACAGATGTGATCATTTCTAATTGCAAATATTAAGCTTCATGCTAATTGCAGAAGAAGTGGGAAGAAGGCCTTCAATTCTTCTGGGTGGTGATGTTTCATCACGAGTCTCTTCATACCTCCCGCTTCTTTAGGCTTCTGCCCTGAATTTAATTTAAAGAAGCCAAAACCTGGAGTAAGGTCAGTACCTGCTAATGGGTGTACCATTTGTGTCTCAGTGGAGGGACAGGCCACAGCTTCCTGGTCTTCTGTAAAGGGCCAATCATTTGACACCAGCTGAGGCCCCAGATTGGCTAATGTGCAGGAGAAGCTTTTGGAGCTCCGCACAGCCATACAGATATCAGATCAGCAACACTCCTCCACCACCTCTTTTCCATTTGTCCTTGTGAATTTTATGATAAAGTATGTTTTAGAGCACAACGGCTTCATGCTCTCCAACTGTTCTGATTTCGCAGGGACAATCCTAATGAATCCTGTCATCTCACTTATTCAGATGCTTTTAAAATGCCCTAGTTTCTCTCTCATCCTCCCATTTCACTCTTTGTCCTCAGCTTCCTTCTGTTGCTGCAAACAGAGTTAAAAGTGCAAAAGTAGTTGGCAATCAACTCAGCAGGAAGAAGAGGCAAGAGCCAACTTCTTCAGATTCTCCTAGCTTGTGTGTTCTTTCTCATGAATGATTTTGCCATCTTGATCACATTCTGATATTGCTTAGTCACACATATCTCAGCTTTCATCTGAGAAATGTTACATGGTATGTACTTTCTATTGGTTTGAAAGGATCATAGTTAGTGTTTTATCAGTTCCCCAGATAGTTCATATGATTGTGCATTGCTTTGTATTTGAAAGGAATATGGACTACTTCAAGATTCCACAGCTTATGACAAGACAACCTCCGTGCAGCTACCGTGCCAAGTATAGTAGCCCAATGGTGGCTTGATAAATATATTGCCCCTCATTACCTACCCTGATAACCCTTGGAATATCACATAATTGACAATATATAATAATTTGGCTTGATATGGCCTCCCATGTGGTTAGCAGGTAAACCAGGGCCCCCCAGACACCAAGGCTGGAATCATATATAACCAAGGGAGTGGTCTTTGGAAATTCCCCAAAGAAGTAATACTCAGGTCAGAGTTAACACCTGGAGATGAGTCATCCACTGATCAACTCAACAATAACAGAGACCTTGATGTTTGTGAATTGGGTTTTTCCTCTTCACTTCCTCCCCAAACAATATATCTTGCCTGCTCCCATTCAATTCCAAATACATTGCAAATGAATGATAATTAACTCTTCTTGGTCACTTTTTAATGATTATCAGATTACTAAATTAATCATTAATCTAATTACTAAATTAATCACAGGGATGACAGGAGATTGCCAAAGGGCTTACTCTTTGGACTGCATTGTCCTCATCCCGTTATGCTCCCGTCCTGGTTCAGTGCTGCCCTTGTGTCTTCTTATTCACAGCTCAAGTCATGAATAGATCACCCATTTCATTCCTGTCATGGAATGACAGGTAAGTGAAAAGGTGCCCCTTTATGCTGGTTCAATGCCAGCCGCAGAGGGAGGTCTGTGCCAAACACTTCCGCTTGAGATCGGGACATCCAGGTAAGTGACACCCTACCCCCCCCATCAGGTTAGTTGCATTTTTAACTGAGTTTTTATGCTTGCTGTCACTTTTCAATCTTTCCTTTACTTCTTTTTAACAGCCAGGTAGTCAAATCAGGAAGTGAATGGGGCTCTGTTTGAGCTTCATTCACTCCTGGGCTGCCAGAGGGGAGGGGATGCAGTTTTTATCCCACTTATCAAGGTAGGTCTGAATTTATTACACCGTTAACAGGGACAGGGAGTGGCAGTAGATAGATGGTGAGACAGGGACACTATATTTGTCCCCCATCTGAAAAAGTCCTTTGTCTAGTCCTGGGAAACACCAATAGACATTGTATTCTACTCTAAATCTCATCCCTTCAGGGGAATTATCACATATAAATATCACACTAAAACACCACCAAAATGTCCACCATCTTCCTACATCCATGCTGCCAGATTGCTATGAGACCCTCAGAATGCATCTCTGAGAATTTTCCGCTGCATGACTCTGTTCCTCTGATAGCTATTGTATCACCTGAGAACCCCTTACTCTATCCATATACTTTTACTATCTGTGATAGCCTTGTGTGATTGCTTGAAGCCTGAGTATTTATGTGAATGTTGTTAAGATTAATTTACAATAAAGTTCATTTAATTGTATGTTTTGGCTTAGAGTCTCCTCCATTACTACCGGTATACATAGGTCAAAAAATCCCAGTGTTACCTGGCCTCTTGCTGCCTTTTTGAGCTAATGAAACATTCTCCATATTAAAATTCAGACACTAGCAGGATCCTCTTGCAGTCCACACAATTTGGGTAACATCCTGCCTACCTGGGATAAGAAAATCAAGCACTTTTCCCACCACAATCCATAGGTAGTGGGCTATGTTCAGCTGAATATTTCACAAATTGCATGGATCTGGATTAGGCCACCTTCAGGACCAATTACATGGATTCCTTCATCAGAAACTGGGTAAAACAAACAAAACAAAAACCTGCTAGCTATTTCGTTAAATATCTGTTGTACCAAATGGAGATGTCCTCTTTTGGACAGTCACTATGCCATTTTGAAACCATGTTTGAGAAAGCCCTGAGCTCAGTTATGATTGTTTTCACTTTAACTTCTGTGAACTATTTTGACAAGTAAAATTGGCTACTCAGGTCCAGTTGATGATAATGTTAAGGAAAATAGATCAGTGTTGAAAAAGTGTGCCATTGTTTCTGCAGCATCTACTGCAAAAAACTAACACAGCTACTTCTTTGAAAACTGTTTCTGCAGTGATCCTTAGCTTCTAAGGTTAACTTCTAGAGAACACACATGAGATAACTTCTCCCATTGAGATTTAGGAAGCTTCATAACACCTGTCTTTAAAACCAGCCAGTGACCTGTTTTTACTTTTGTTTTGTTTTGTTCTTTAGTTGCTCATATAAGCTTGATTTTATCCTGTTGATTTCATGCATTTTTTATTTGACTTTTTTTCAGGAAAAAGGCAAAGTATTAAAACCTATTGCATGTTGCCTTGAGCAGAGAAGAGATGAGACCAAAATGTTTAATAATAATAATAATAATAATAATAATTTTATACCGCCCCTCTGTTAAAACAATCGGGGCGGCTTATAAAAATTAAAATACCAATACAATTTGAAATCCACAAACACCACCCACCCCCACCCTCCCCCATAAAAAGATATTAAACCAAATACATTAAAACAACTGATATAAAATCACATTAAAATAATAAATAGCCAGCAGACTAAAAAAAGCCAGGAGCCCTGAGGCCGGGAACTAATCAGGAAAGGCCTGCCGAAAGAGATCCGTCTTTAGGGCTTTTTTAAAGCTACTCAGGCTCGTCATCTGACGGATCTTAAAAAAATAAATAAATGACAGAGTTTTTGTTTGTTTGTTTTTTAAATAGGGATACATGTTAAATTTGGGGCTGAATTTTTTTTATATTACTTTTTATTATTTCATTGAGACTCATACATATACATTTAACATTAACATCATTCTACATTTATTATTCTATCAATTTAAAAGATAAAAACAGAATGACTTCCACCGTACGAAATAACACCAAGATTTTGTTCTGTATCTGGCTTAATTTCTTCCTTCCTAAACCCAATAATAGCATCGTTCAATTGTAACTTCTTTTTCTTTCTTATGTTAATCTCCTCTCATCTCTTTCTGTAATTCTCTTCCCGCTCCTTATTCCTCTTCCCTTCCTTTCTCGTTTCCTACATCCATGTTTTATTCCCTTATATATCTTATCTATATTTCATGTTGCGATAATTTTATTTTATATTTTATATCTCTATATCTCTATCAATATTCCATCTTTTCCTGCAATAACTAATCACAGGTTGCCATTCTATTTCTGTCTTTTCTACTAATTCCTGGTTTAATATTCTAGTTAGTTTATCGTTTTCTCTCATTATTAGTACCTTCGTCAGCCAATTTTCTATTAAGGGGAGAAATTATCTTTATTTCTCCACTTCACCGCTATAACCAACCGAGCTGCTGTACATAAGTATAGTATTATTCGCCAATACTTTCTGTCTTCTCATGTTGCCAATATTGAAGTCATGTTCAGGAGGTATAACTTTGGAAAAATTCAAATTTGATATTAAACATATTCTGTATTATCTTGTGTACTTTCTGCCAAAATTTATGTATAACCAAGCAAGCCCACCACATATGTCCGAGTGTACCCGCTTCTTTTTCACATTTCCAACATTCCTTCCCTTTCTGTCCATACATCTTATGTATCCTGCTTGGGGTTAGGTACCATCTGTTGCATATCTTGAAACAGTTTTCTTTCAAGTCTTGACATGCTGTGAACTTTTTTGTTTGCCTCCATGCTTGTTCCCATTCTTCCAAATGAATTTCTTCTCCAACATCTCTAGCCCACTTAATCATAGCTTCTCTTATTGTTTCTGTTTCAAGCTGTCTGGTAATGAAGCAATTATATAGTCTTGATATCTTCTTTCTTCTATCACCCCATATGATCTTTTCATAATCCATCTCCTCCTCCATAAAACTGTGTTCACCTTCATCTTTCTTGAACCTGCTGTATACTTGTTGATACGAGAACCAATTAAATTGCCATCCCTCCTGTTGTAATTCTTCTCTCATCTTTATTCCCATCTTTCCTTTTCCTTCCTTCTTAAACAGTTCCTTGTAGATGATCCATTTATCTGTTTTGCCTAGACAACCCCATCTTCCAAGAAAGGCCTCTACCGGCGAAATCCATTTCGGCATCTTCGCAAAGTAATGCTTATATACTTTGTTCCAGCCTTGCAACAGTGCTCTTCGTACAATATGATTGGCGAAATCTTTGTGTATAGCAGCCTTGTTATATCCTAAATAGGCATGCCAACCCAGCCTTAATCTGGCTCCTTCTAAAGTTAGTAGTTTTTGATCTCCTAGTTTTATCCATTCACTTAACCAAACTACTACGCATGCCTTGTGGTAGGTTTGTAGGTCCGGCAGATCTAATCCTCCCTTTTCTGATTTTTCAATTAATGTTTGCCACTTTATCCTCGCTTTCCGACCATTCCCTATAAAGTCACTTAAGTCTCTCTTCCAGGTTTTAAATGGCTTGTCGTTCATTATAATTGGCAAATTTTGAAACAGGAACATTAATTTAGGGAGGACAGACATTTTAATCGCTGCAATTTTCCCCATTAGTGAGAGGTTTAATTTAGAACAAGTTGCTAAGTTTACCTTGATTGTTTTCCAGGTTATTTCATAATTATTATCGTATAAATCCAAGCTCCTACTAGATATCCATATCCCAAGATACTTCACCTTCTGTTCTAATCTACATTTAGATCTTTCACTTAAGATTTCTTGCTCCTTTTTGGATAAATTTTTTGAGAGAACTATCGTTTTGTCTTTGTTTATTTTAAATACAGCATATATACCAAATTCTGCTATGGTTTCCATTAAGTGACTCATATTTTCAATGGGGTTTTCTAATATGATCGCTACATCGTTGGCAAATACCCTGACCTTATATTCATAGCTCTTAATTTTTAGTCCTTGTATCTTTTTGTCATGCCTAATTTTATTCAATAGAATCTCAAGCACTGTTATGAAAAGCAGCGGGGACAGAGGACATCCTTGCCTAGTTCCTTTTTGTATTAAGATCTCTTGCGTCTTTTCACCGTTTATAAGAATCGAGGCTCTTTGTTCCATATATATTTGCCTTATATTGGCTGTCATAAAGTGCCCGAATCCCAATTCCTCCACTGTTCTGATCAAGCAGCACCAATTGATGTTATCAAAGGCCTTCTCCGCATCTGCAAATATTATAGCCGCTTTGCGATCATTATTCTTCTCCAGAAATTCCAATGTGTCAACTATATATCTGATATTAGTTGAAAGTAACCTTCCTGGAAGGAAACCGCTTTGATCAGTGTGAATTAGTTCTTTTAATATACCGCTTATTCTATTTGATAACATACTGGCATAGATTTTGTAATCCACATTCAAAAGGGATATCGGGCGATAGTTTTTGGGATCAGTTTTTTCTTTGCCTTCTTTCCAAATTACAGTGACATTTGCCGTCTTCCATGTGTCTGGCATCCCTTCTCTATGGATCAGGTTGATTGTTTCTAGAAGGTGACTTGCTATTTCTTGCTCAAACATCTTATAAAACGTATCCGTAAAACCATCTGGTCCCGGCGTCTTACCCCTTTTTAAATCCTGGATTGCCTTGGTTAGTTCTCCCATAGAAAAGGGCTGGGAAAGTTTCAGCTCATGGTCTTCCGGTAGTCGAGCAAAGTTATTTTCTTTTATATAATTATTCATCTTATTAACCCAAGCTTCTCCCTGTTTTTCTTCTTTATATAATGAAGCATAGTAATTTACAAAGGCCTTCTTAATATCCTCCTGGAGCATTAAGACTTCTTCCACTCTTATTTCATTAATCATCTTCTTATCTTTCTCCTTTTTCAGTCTATAGGATAACCATCTCCCCGTCTTGTTAGCTTCTTCAAATGTCCGCTGCTTTATTTTTTTCATCTTCTCTCCAATTTCTTCTACCATCGTTGTATTAATAGATCTTTTTATCAATTCTATTTCTTTTATTAGTACTTTGTTTTGCGGTCTTTCTTTCAGTCTCTGTTCTTTTTCCTTCAATTTTTGTAGGAGCCCCTGATCACTATTCTTCCTAGCTCTAGCTTTTTCTGCGCCCTTTTGCAAGAGCATCCCTCTAATAGTGGCTTTAAAGGCATCCCACACTATTTTCATTTTTATGCCTACTTTTTTTATTTTCCTCGAAGAATTGACTTATCCTTCTTTTCATTTTTACGATGAACTCTTCATCCTTCATTAGGTCCTCTTTAAACCTCCAAGAGTATTCTCTTCTGAAAAGTGTCATTTTCAGGTTTATTGGATTGTGGTCAGATATCACTTTTGGCATTATCATCATCTCCTTTATCCTTGATAGCAAAGTCTTCGATGTCCAAAACATGTCAATCCTCGACATCGTCTTGTGGGCTTCCGAGTAGTATGTATATCCTTTCTCCATCGAATACTTGGCCGTCCATAAATCTGCTAGTTGGAATTCTTCCATTAAGTCTAGGCATACCTTAGGAAGTTTGCCCTGGTTCTTCCTCGTATCTTTTCCTGATCTGTCTCTTCTTGCATCTAACACACCGTTGAAATCTCCAGTTAAGATTATCAGCCCTTTTTCAAATTTGGTCATCTGCATATGTAGTTCCCTGTAGAATCTTTCTTTTCTCTCTAATGGTCCATAGATTGCAATTATGTATATTTTTTCATTATTCAAATTTATCTCTATTCCAACCAGGTGCCCTTCATTATCGTTAAGTATTTGCTTTACTTCATATTTTTTATTTACATATATTACCACCCCCTTTTTCTTCTTAGGTGATAGAGACACAAATTCTTGGCCTAATTTAAAATTTTTAAAATGTTTGCTCTCACTTTGGCGTATTCTAACTTCCTGGAGACAAGTTATGTCTGCCTTGCTTTTTTCCAAATAATGGTATACTTTCCATCTTTTGATTGACGTATTGAGGCCCTTCACATTTCATGATATTATGTTTAATGTCATTTTTTATTCCTCCTCATCCTCTTCTTCATTTCCTCCTTCAGCTTTCCCATTCTTTTCCTCCTCCTCCTTATCTCCTTCTTTATCAGATTCTTGTTGTGACACTTCTTTCCCTTCCTCTGAGCTATTATTGCTCTCCTCTTTGTCTTCTAGATCTTCTGCTTTCTCACTATTTTTTGGATGTTGCCTTCCCCCTTCTCTGTGTCTTTTCCTCTTTCTCCTATCTTCATCCTTCTTTTCATCCTCTTCAAGTCTACTCATCATTTCTTTTACTTTATCGGTTGAGTTTATTCTATATCTTTTCTGCTTATATGTGAAGGAGATTCCCTCTATTTTGTCCCATCTGAAATTCACGCCCAGCCTTGTCAGTTTTTGAGTGAGATGTTTGTACTCATATCGTCTTTTAAGAACCTCTGCTGGAATATCTTTATATATCTGAATCTCTTGTCCCTCAATCATTAATTTTCGCATGTAGTTTGTTTGGATGATTTTCTCTCTATACCTCGTCCTCGTAAAGGAGATTACAATGTCCCTAGGCAGTTTCTTTTCTTTTGCAATTGCTGAGCTGGCTCTAAACATCCTGTCAATCTCACTTTCCAAAACCCCTTCTGGTTCTTCCATGTAGTTTGCCAATGCCGGTATTAATCTTTCTTGTAAATTTTCATACATTATTTCTGGTAGGCCTCTCAGCTTAACACATTTCTCTCTATATCTTATCTCTTGGGAGAGGTTGGTCTGTTTTACACTATTCAAATCTTTCCTCATAATTGATGTTTGGTTTTCTAAATTTGTAGTTCTATTCTTCATATTTTCTACCTCTCCTTTAATTGATTTTATCTCCGTTGTTATTTTATCCAGCCTCTTCTCTATTCTATCAAAATCTAACTTGATATCTTTTTTTCAGATTCCTAATTTCTTCCTTTATCTCTCGTTTAAAAGATTTAAGTTCTTCCAAGATCTGGACATTTATATCTGTTTGTTTGGGTGGCATGTCTATAGAAGTTCTTCTTACTGTTGACACTTGGGAGACAGTGTATGCCCTTGGTCTCAAACCAGAGGCCATCCGTGGATCTATATACTTATACTATATACTTATGATTCTACTGAATGTGCCTATAATGATACTTCTTTATGATCAATGCTTCCTTATCTTTGTACTTCCTTACACAAATTTCCCATAACTATGGGGTCACTTAAATCTTAATAATGATCTTATACATACCAATCAACATACAGATCCCTTTGCTTTTAATATGCTAACCATTCCTTAACATCTTTTTTTAATATATATATATATATATATATGTTCTATATATAAATATATTTATTATTGTTGATATTTTAAGTTGAAGGGTTTTTTTGCTTTATTTTTTGTTTTGTTATGTTGTTTTAGTTGGTCTTCTATCGAAGTCTTAATCTTAGTCCCGGAGCTGTTAGTCACACTCTCAACTCTTTCTGTGTGCCCCTATCACTCCTCCGTTATCACCAGCCTCCGTCTGCTCCGTCCGATACGCCCAGCACTCTCCATCTGCCTCCGTCACTCCTCCGCTCTCACCAGCCTCCATCTGCTCCATCCAATACTCCCAGCACTCTCTGTCTGCCCCTGTCACTCCTTCGCTCTCCCCAGCCTCCGTCTGCTCCATCCCACACTCCCAGCACTCTCCGTCTGCCCCCGTCACTCCTCCGCTCTCACCAGCCTCCGTCTACTCCATCCCACGCTCCCAGCACTCTCCGTCTGCCCCGTCGCTCCTCCGCTCTCCCCAGCCTCCGTCTGCTCCATCCCACACTCCCAGCACTCTCCGTCTGCCCCCGTCACTCCTCCGCTCTCACCAGCCTCCGTCTGCTCCATCCCACGCTCCCAGCACTCTCCGTCTGCCCCATCACTCCTCCGCTCTCACCAGCCTCCGTCTACTCCGTCCCATGCTCCCAGCACTCTCCATCTGCCCCGTCACTCCTCCGCTCTCACCAGCCTCCGTCTACTCCGTCCCACGCTCACAGCACTCTCCGTCTGCCTCCGTCACTCCTCTGATCCCCCCAGCCTCCGTCTGCTGTGTCCCACACTCTTAGATCCTTCCATTTGCCTCCGTCACTCCACCACTCTCACCAGCATCCGTCTGCTCCGTTTCACTCTCTTCGTTCCAGCCCTATGGCTGATGGAACTGCATACCCTCAATTTGGAGAAGAGAACACTAGGCAGGGCAGGGGTGGCAGTGAGAAGAGACTGACATTGAAACTTAATCCAGAAAAGACAGAGGTGCTCCTGGTCAATCAAAAGGTTGATCAGGGACTCGAGATTCAGCCTGTATTAGATGGGATTGCACTCCCCCTGAAGACACAAATTCACAGTTTGAGTGTACTCCTGGACTCAGCTTTGAACCTGGATGCCGAAGTTTCTGTGGCAATCAGTGCTTTTGTACATATAAAGCTTGTGTACCAACTGGTCTCTACACTTCCCACTCAGTATACTCCACAATGTTTATAATCCAGTTCACAGTTCACAGTTATAATCCAGTCCACGATTTAGAACCTTCTCTCAGTCACAGCACTCTCCTCCCTTCTCCACTCCACTCCAGATTTTTGCTTTCTCTTATCCTCCTTGTCCGTTCCTTCTCCTCCTCTTTCTCTTTCCCACAGCTGTTTGCAGTTAATTAGCAAGCCATGACACAGTTCTATTACTTTTTTCCTTTATTTTATTGTTTTATTTTATCACCCTTTATCTTCCCCTTTCCCCTTTTATCTCTATCCTGTTTTGAACAATATCACTTAATATACCAGCCTGTTATTTTATTTCCTGTTACAAGAAAAGGAAACTTGGAAGAGGAGAAAGCTTATAAATATCCACTATACAAGTACTTTCCTCTGACCAGAGGCTTTTCATTAATAGACTCTAGATGAGAGCCAACTGTTGAAGGTAAAGTTGACTTCTTTGGGTTATTTCCACCACATTTGTATTATTTAACAATGTCACGCACAAAAATAGGGTGGAGAAATGAGGACTAATGCCTTAAGGCTTCAGAGGCAGCAATGGCTGCTCAGCCTGCCAACTTGTACTTGAGGGTGGGAATCTTCCCTTTTTCCCCCAAGATCCAATTTAGACAGCTACTGTGAGCCCCAATATTAACATACCTTCCCAGGCATGTAGTTGGGGTGGTCCTTTAATCAGACCCCCCTTTGCTGCTTCTGAACAACAGGTCCCCACGGAACCCTGTTAGAGCCTGTCCGACGTCCTCGCTTCCCCTGCTGGAAGTCAAATTTGGGGCTGAATTAAAATGCCCTGAAGAGATGAATAGTGATTTTGTAAAGTGATAGTCCTTGTCCTTCCCGGCCTCCCCCGGGGCAGGGAGGGGAACAGGAAAGTGGAGATCAATCAGGGTGAACCAAAGAAAAGGGTGGGACATACAACCGTGCTTCCGGTGTGGCTGGATGACAAGGGAGCCTGCACCGGCACCAGTATTTAAGCCAGCCTCCAGCATGGGTCCCTCAGTTTGCTCATTGCAAGCTGAAGACCCACCCACCCTCCCTATGTTATCATGTTTTCATATATATTATTAGTTGCAATTTGCTGGGTGGATGGCATGGGTCCTGATCCATGCAAAGGAGCATGGGTGGTCTCCATCAAGTTCAAGCTTAAGTTCAAGTTCATGGAGATCCTCCCCCCTCTTTTTGTTAACACCTTGTTTTCAGGGAAGGGGAGAGCATTAAGTGGAGCAGCTTGGCCAAAGAGCTCTTCCCTCCAGGAGAGTTGGTAGTGACCTACATGAGACCATTGGCCAACACAAGGTTGGACAATGATGGGGTTACAACCTATGCAATTGTGCCAACCATTTGTAGCCATCAGCAATTTGCAGCCTTTTATTGCCAACCATCATCTACTAACCTGTACTTAATCCTTATGTTTATCTTGTACTCAATACAATTGTTAATCATAGTCTGTGCATGTTTCTTCCTTAAGGCAGGGGGAGTGGGGTGTATGGTTTCGGTCCACAAATAGATCAGTGTTGAAAAAGTGTGTCATTATTTCTGCAGCATATGCTGCAAAAGACTAACACAGCTACTTCTTTGAAAACTGTTTCTGCAGTGACCCTTAGCTTCTGAGATTAACTTCTGTACCACACATAAGATAACTTCCCCCACTGAGATTTAGGAAGCTTCATAATACCTGTCTTTTTTGGGGGGAAAAGGTAAAGTATTAAAATCTACTGCATATTGCTTTGAACAGAGGAGAGGTGAGACTGAATTTTTTTAAATAAATAAATGACAGGGTGGTGGTTTGTTTGTTTGTTTGTTTTGTTGTTGTTGTTTTTGTTTTAAATAGGGATACATGTTAAATTTGGGGCTGAATTAAAATGCCCTGAAGAGATGAATAGTGATTTTGTAAAGTTTTCATGTGTAAATTTTTCAGGGGAGGGGAAAATGTTTGAAATATTTATACGGGTGGTCCACATTATTTATGATGACAACTATGCTCTTCTTCTTTTCAATTTATTTTTGTACTACTGTTACAGAGTAGGAATAGCAGAGTAACTTTGCAAAAACAAAGATTTTAAGATCTTTAGAGAGCTGAGGACACCCCCATACCCTTCTTTATGCCCTGCTCATAATCTGAGAAATAAATGATAGCCAACACCCCCAACCCCAAGACTGGATCTGAGATACATTGTTGTGGGGAAAACATAGGGTGCCAAAGAACATCTGAGAATATTTTTAAAATGGTTTTTAAAAATCCTACAACAACATATTTTTGAGTGTTGAGTAACCCTGATGAGAAGACTCCTGGACTGACCAGAATCTTTGCTGCTTGGGATTTATTCACATGTGGTTGTTTTGCACACCAAACAGGATTTTCTGTGCAGAGAACTGCATTTTCAATAAAGATATATTAATCTCAGGGCAGGAGATCAATTTTTCTCTGCAGAAAATGCTGTAATTGGGGATCCATTCTGAGTAAAATTCACACATAGTTGATTTAATTGAAAACAGCATTTTCTGTGCAGAGAACAGCCATTTCTACACAGAAATTAATATTTATGCATTGAAATATTTTCCACACAGAAAACATTATTTCCCTGCATAGAAAATGCTGTTTTCTGTACAAAACAACCATGTGTGAATTTTGTATAGAACAAGTCCCAAAGTGCAAATAGATTTCAAGAATTGTGTGGTTTTTGAAGACGTTCTTGCAGTGGGAAGAAAATTGCTGAAATTACTCATTGCTACCTTTGAGAAGAAACTTAGGGCTGGTTTACACAGCAGATTTATTGCGGCAACTTGCGGTTTAATTATTTTCCGCAGCTGTGCCAGTCAGGTTTTTTTTCTAATTATGTCGCTTTGCAGTTCAGACTTGAATAAGTGTGGGGTGTGTGGCTCTGTGTGTCTCTGTAAATCTGTCTGTAAATGAACTCACTACATAAAGCAGAGGGAGAGTAATCTCTCTGCTAAAAGACCATGCCGTGGATCGTGGATCCCCCAAGCAGAGAGAGAGAGAGGGAAAATAGAGTTCATCTTGCTACAGCCCTTTGTGAAATGGTTTCTCTCCCTCCCCCGTGCACAGGATAAAAGTGACGAACAGGTTTACATACTTTCAAAACAGCAGAGGATGAGAAGGAATGCTCCAGGAATGAAAGAAGTTGGGAATCCTTTTTTTTTTTTTTTTTGCAAACTGGCTCGCAAAATAGCAGACAGGATTTTTGCAAGTTTCTTCTCTAATGGCTACTGTCTTTGTCTCCTCCCTGCCCCTCTTTTAAGCCCATCCCTGCATCATCAACCAATCACGATGCAGCTGTGCTTTAACTCTTAGCGGAATGCTAGTTTACACTGCCAATAAAGCACTACATTGCAAATATTCCTGCAAAAATAGCGACATGCCCTGCCACGCTATATTTGGGTGTTTTACCTTCCCCCCTTCTGAATGAGGCGATGCTGTGCTGCGATCCATGTGAACTATGAGCTATCTTAGCGGTATATTTAGGGGAATATTTGCCCGTGTAAATGACCCCTTAATGAAGAACGGCATCCTTAGTAAAACAGCTGCCAAACAGATGGTACCAACCAGGGGTTCTTCCATCACCACCTATGGTGGCAGTACCAAAATGAGAAACTTGGGGGAGGATTCCTAGAAAACCAGTCTGAACAGTTTAATGAACCTGCCTCCCTATAAATCCTTCCATTTGAGGGAGGCAGCATTCACTTTTATATTGAGCCAGGCATTGTGAAGAGAGAACTTTCAGCTCAGCCTTAGTTTCAACGGCTGCTTTGTCTGTTTCTGTCTGTATCTTCGGGGAGACTAAGATTAAAGAACATTGAACCTTAATATGACTTACATCATATGATTTCCTCATTAGTTAAGAGGCCAGAAATGTTTCTGTGGCTGTCATTTTTGATGTTATTTTTATTGTTTAAAAATTACAGAATATCACTATCCATACTGGAAAGGATATTTGGGGCATTGCATTGAGAGTTTTTGTTTTGTGGACACAGGCCATGATGGCCAGGGAATTCTTGGGAGTTGCCCAAAAATGTTTCCCCATCCCAGACTTCTCCATAGGTACAATCCCATTCAAGGGCTCTGCTGGGAACCATATGTGGAGGGGGAAAACTTGTCATTTCCAAGAAAACTGTACCATTTGGTTCCATTGAAATAACCCATATATGGACTTCTGAGGCCATGGTGGAAGATGATCTTCCCAACCTAGGTTGAGATAAAATAGGCCTCCAAGGCAAATTCAGTGGAGGTGGCTTTTCTGAGGGATGCTGAATGGTCCAGGCAGTCACTTCCTGGATGGCATCCTGTTGGTGAATTACAACCGTGTAAGTAGGACTAATACCATCACAATTCACTTTTTTGGGGTCATTATGGAGATTGGAATTACAGACCACACAGACACACCCAAATCCCACATTTTCTCAGCTGCAGCCCCCACAACCTGGCAATTTCCTGGCCAGTAGAGTCCAAGTGGAGCAGCAGACAAGTGCCCAGCTATTTTCCTGTATCTGGAGTCAGAGCAAGGACATAATCTGCAGGAACCTCCGAAGGTCCCCCGAGGACCCAGCAGATGCCAGTCTCTTTGTCAAGCTGTAGAAGAGCTAGATGCTTTTCTTTTGTTTTTTCTCACTCTTTACTGACTAGGAAATGGCTGGGTTTGGGAGGCTGCAGGTTAGAAAAGGTGATGGGGTTGTCTGGTGAAAGCTTCAACCTTCTTGAAGTTATGTCTCCTGATACAGGACTGTGGCTATTATTTGGAAAGAAAAAAGAACAATAAAAAAACCTGTCCGGGCATCCTAGAGGTGAAGAGATGTGGAAAGAGATCAAATTCTGGGGTGGGGGGAATCCAATAGCATGACAGCTGATGACCGGGAATGTTTTGCCTGGACATTGTTCATTCACCATTTTTTTGGACTGGTACGGGGATCTTGGGTAGGAAAAAGTCTCAAAACTGTACCCTATTTGCCCCAACCCTGCCTTGCACTTTGTGGTATCACATGGAGTCCAAACACTTGGGCAGGTTTGTATTTAAGCATCCAAAGTAATAAATACTTAGGCTTTTTTGTTATGTCATTTAATTTTCAAACACACTTCAATCAAATATGCATAAATATGAATATTTAATATTGTAATATGCATTTATAGTTTTTTAAAGGGAAATCTGTAGCTTGGCAAGTATGACTTACAGTAGACCTAGGGTATGTTTGGATATTTTTTTAAAATCTGTAAGCCAACAGTGATTGCAGATCCCCCCCCCCTGCCTTTTGATCTGCTCAAAAATCTGGCTATTTATAATCAACTCTAGGACTAGCCTAAACATTACTTCCACTTTTAAGATATCCTTTGGCTCTTCATAAAGATTACCCTTAGGCCAAAATTTTCATTACAAGCCTATAAAAACTCCTTTTAAAAACTCAAACACCCTGTTTATCTCTCAGACCTATTGCTACTATACATCCTCTCCCAGCTGTTCAGATAAGCAAACACCTGGGGGAATTTGATAAGTCCACAATATAAATTGAACCCCTGGGTTCTTCTAAGCTTTCAATGGCACTATTTCACTTAATAAGTCAGCAGTTCCCATCTGAGGTTTCAGGGGCTGCAATGACTTTGGCTTTGAACACACAAGGGGGAAAGTATTTTATTGATTTGTTTCTTTTTCACAGGTCTTTCAATAGATTCCCTCATCCCTGGTACTCTGTGACTGATTGTTTGGGGTTTTTTAATGAATAAATAAAACTCTAGGCACAATAAATTATGGAATAATAGGCCATTTACATGTGCAAACTATGGATGTTGAAAAGTTACAATACTGTAGTATACTATTATTCTTTGACCTTGCTCTTCAAAATGTTCTGACAATTGCATTTTCTATCTGCTTTATCTCTGTATCTTTGAATAGTTGTTTTAAATTAAAGTTAGATGAAATCATGTTTGTGAACATATGTCTGTGTGTCTGCATCCATTTGCTCGTCACAGCTGTTATACTATGAATTGTGGAGCTCTTCTGTCTTTTGGCTTTTTCATAAAAATCATCTATGAGGCTCATGTAAAAAAAGGAAGTTTGGATTCAGAAACAATGATTAACAGCAATCTTACTTATTTGATTACTCATATAAAAAAAATGAAGATTGAAGGCATAGCCACAAAATAAGTTCAGGTACAATTATTCATCAATTATCCAATACAAGCAACCACAAGTTCCCTGTGGAAGTAACTGGTTAACTTAACTCACTAATTCTAATTAACCCTTTCCCTCAAAACTAAGGTATACCTATGTTGTATTAGAATTGGTGCTTAATGAGGACTATTTTTATTAGTTTTGCAGTGTAACAGCATCTTCCAAGTTACCTTTATATTTATTGGGGTGTGGATTCAATAAACATTACAGAAGGAATTCAAGTGCTAGATTATGTTGTGCTTCAGGCTCTTGTTCTGTGGTCTCTTGTGGATGTTGAGGTAACAGCTAATATAGGTGGATATGAGGGGAATGTGTTAAGTACCAAAGGTCAGCAGCTTCAAACATTCAGATTTGTTTCTTAAAAGTACTGTATTTAAAATCAACTATGTCTGTTACTTTTCAGAAACAGGAACATGCAGTGTTACATTTTAAAATTGCAGTTATACTGGTAACTGACTACTGAGGAGGGGCCTTGTAAGTATAATTAATGTATTAGCTAACACACATTGGAAACCACTTAATGCAGTATACATGTGTAAATTGCTTTTGCTTAAAACAATTGTAAGCCGCTGTGATAGCCTTGTGGCTGAAGATCGGGGTATAAATAACTAAATATAATGCTAATTCCATTTCAAAAATAACTTTCTAAGCTCTAGCTTCCTATTTTGGATAAAATGAAAAGCTATGGCCAACTGAACATTTCTTGGTTTATGGAGATATGCTGAGAAGAAAGGAGGGGATGGGCTGCAGGTGGAGGTGCAAGCTCCATTTGTATTTCAGCTTATGGTTGTTCAAATATGGCTAAATCCTAACTTTTTTCTGGAAGAAGTCCAGCCACCAAGAAATCTATTCAGCAGTGAATATCTCTGAGAACGGGCCTTTGAGTTATTTACTGTGACTCTTGGCTTGTTCAAGACAAAATTGTTCTGTCCTGTTACTAGCCATGACACTCCTCCCCCCCTTTTCTCTGAGGGTTCCCACTATAATAATTGGCAACATTTAATAATTTGGTCAAACACATGGTCTTCCACATAGTGTAGCCATTAACATAGCAAACCAAAGACACACTGATTAAGTCATTGTTTTCTTGGCCAATTCAATCTGGCCCTGACTCCCAGAGCCAGCTGCCGCCACTTATCCCTGAGCAGCAGAAGAACGGCTGCATTGTGAAAGATAAGGATGGATCTCTAGAGTTGATTAGCTCTCAGGATTGATATAGGTGGCCCAGGATGGTTCCTATTTGGGGTCACTTTCTGGAATATTGCAGGCTGGGCAAACAAATGCTGGGACAGTAATTTCCACCAATGTATTTCCTCATTTGATATAATATTATTACATGAAACTTGGGGCATGAATTCCATTATTTTAGAAGGTTATTTTGTATATTCCCTTATGGTCTCTAAGCCAAACAAAAAAGGCCGCCCAATGGGTGACATTGCTATACTTGTCACAGGTCACCTAACTGCTAAAATCACTGAGCTAGATAAGTGCGAGTAATTAGCCCATAGTATTCTCTTGGAGGCAAAGAGTAATCATCTCATATTTATTTCAATCTATATCCCACCCATTACAGCTATTTTTTAAATTATATCTTATTTCCAACCGTAATTCAGAATCTCTGGCTTTTCTTCGCAAACGAAGATTCAGGAAGGACTCATCCCGCGCTTTCTGCAAGCGCGCTGATGACTAAAAAGGCCAATCCGAGATAAACAATTCAGAATACATCATACTATATACATCTATATACATTTTTCAATATATATCAATATATATTATTTCCTTATATAACAAACTCAAGGTGTTAATGTAGGTGGAAAATGCATATTTTGTAAACCCATGTTTCTTCAACTTTCATTCTCCTACCCTCTTCCCACTCTTTTCTTCTTCCCTCCTCCTTTCTTGCTTCCGTTTACTGTATCACCTGAATGAGGTATGTCCATGTTAGTCTCTTTCTTTATCCTCCCTACCTCTATTATTCTTGTATTCTTTATTTTGAAATAAGATTGTAGCTTATGCTTTAATGTTCGGTATCTTATTTCTGAAATATGATACTTATAGAACCACTTTTAATTGACTTGGTGGCTTTATATATCTTGTTTCAGTTTATCTTCCTCTTCCATCTTTTCTCCCATAATTTCTGAATCGGTTGCCATTCTTCTTCTAATTTTTTCATGTTTGCTTTATTTAATATGTAACTCCTATTTCTTTATTTTGGGTGACATGAATGCCAGGGTTGGCCAAATAACACCATGCTTGAAGAAAGATACCCTATTTTAGAAGTTCTGAGAGATAACAGATCATTTCATTATAAAAATTCTAAAGATACAGTTTCAAACTTTTCTGGCTTTTGTTTATTCCAACTACAACTTATTCTGGATTTGGTGAATTTAAATGGGGACTCTGCTTTGGAGGGGCTGAGTAATTTCACCTTTGCAAACTTGTTCAGCTCAAGCACAGTGGACTATGGGTTTGTTTCTAGAAATGCCTATGATTTAGTTCACAAATTTAAAGTTGGCATTTCTATAGATAGTGATCACCAACCATTAATTCTCACAGTACAGGTTCCTAAGACTTGGGTTGGAAGGACATATCCCCTTAAGCTGAAAATCCAGATGAGCCCCCAACAAGAAAAGAGTAAATTGGACAGATGAATTAGGCATTAGACTGGAAATTAAACTTAGATCTGAGAAGGCCTTAATGAGAAAAGAGCAAATTGTATCTGAGACATTAGTGACAATAGTTTTAGAGGCCTTTGATGATTTAATCCTTCTTTTCCAAGATGATCTTACAGAGGGAAAATTGGGGAAAGTTAGTGAATTAAACACCAAAGGGATGAATACAGTTTGTTTTGACAAAGAGTATTTTCTGAAAAGAAGAGCTCTTAGAGATTGCTATACAGGTTATAGGAAGTCAGGACTCAACCATCTTCCTAGGTCGTATTATGAAATCAAGAGTGAATATAAGACCCTTTTAGCCGAAAAAAGACACCAATATGTAGAAATCTCATGTGATAGGTTGCTGTCAGCTTCTCTGGATAATAATGCAAAATCCTTCTGGCAGATTTTATCTTGCACTCTGCGTTGTAATGTTCAACTTCCCAGCTCTGAAATTCCAGCCTGTGTTTGGGAGGAGCATTTCAAATCCATCTTTACAGACCCAAATATTCCTGAATCAGCATATGTCAACATCATAGATGGTTCTTCCCACTCTGTACCTCTATGGGACCCAGTATCCCCAGATGAAGTGGTTGAATTAATCTGGCAGCTTAAAGGGGGTAAAGCTCCAGGTACTGATTATATTCCATCTGAATTCATAAAAACTAACCAACAGTGGTGGGCCCCATTAATAGCCACCCTATTTACTGCCATTAATAATTCTGGAAAAGTCCCTGCCAGCTGGAAACTTGCGGTAGTAATTCCAATTTACAAGAAAGGACAACACAGTGACCCTGGCGATTATAGACCAATTAACCTACTTTCAATTCTTGGCAAGTTGTATGCAAGATACGTATGCAACAAAGTCCTAGCATCCATAGAATAATTTTAAAAAGTCCTTACAATTGCCCAGGCAGCTTTTAGGAAAGACTATTCCCCTATTGGTCACTGCCTAATTCTTTACCATCTTGCAGAGAAATATTTAAAACACATAAGGAGCAAATTGTATGTTGCATTTATGGACTCGAAACCTGCCTTTGACTTGATCCCCAGACCCAAACTATGGGACAACCTTAGTCAGGTGGACGATAGAAGGCTTGTTTATCTTTTTAGGGCTCTCTACAGCAATAGTATACTCTAAGTGAGATATGGCATTCATGGCCAACTGTCAAAGAACTTAGTATGAACTAAGGGAGGGCGCAAGACTAAATTCCAAAGAAATGTTAATTCACAAATCAACTGAAGGCAACAGCATACCAAGCCCCAGGCTAATCCTATCTTCTAAGACTGGCACAAAACCAAACCTGCCAATGACCCTCTAACCCTGTACTTCACCTAAACAAAGGAACATTGCTTCCTCTTGCAAAATATTAACTCATCAAAACACTATTAGCATATCTGTAATGTCTTTGTCACTCTCTGAGCAACAGCTTAAAGTATTGTCTTCCACTCAAAATTCCATCCCCAAAAGGCAATTATCTCCTATATAAACCCTTTGGAAATGCCACTCAGGTGCACAGTCGATCTTCCTCTCAACTCCATGTCAAATTGTGTAGCCAGGTGCACAGATCTCCTTCTTGTGGACACACTGTCCATCTGTGTAGCCATTCCACATTGGGACCCCTACCTTCCTGGTTTCCTCCGTAACTTCTTCTCTTCAGGAAAAGGTGTGGTATCAGCCACTGAAATTTCACTTGTTATTCCTCTGTCTCAGTCTTTCCCACATTATTTCATTAGTCTTGTGTGAATCCTAGATGCCTGAATGTGTGTGTGAATGTGATTATTACTCTTCAAAATAAAGATTATTGTTATTCTATCTAGCTTATATCTATTTCATTAGTACTGGAATAGCTGGTCACAAGATCCTGCCATTACCCCTCTCTTGTATAGCCAAAACGAGTATCATTAATTCCCCAGATTAATGTTGGTATTTTTAGGGTCCCTATGACCCCAGAGAGATTAGGGTAACAGATCTACTTTCCAGTTTTAATGCCACTGGAAATGTACAGATTTTGCATCTCCCTGGGTCCTGGCATTGCATTCAGGAGGTCTCCTTTTACTTTCTGTGAGTGAAGAAAGCTTACACTTTAATGCATCAGTTTGAATTACTGGAGAAAGGTGTAATTGTGCAGGTAGGGCTTTCTTTTTTTTCCCCACCCTCCTGCAGTTCACTTGCTGTACCTCTAGGGTCCCTACTATTATGCTCCTTGTCAGGGCATTAGTTTTGTTGTGGTGTTAACTAAATTCTTCCTTAAGCACTATGGGGACAACAACTGAATGATCTGGCAAGTTGTAATAGCAGCTGGGAAAACATTAGCAGTTTTCTTTCTAAATCAACAGCTTTGAAAATATGTCATTGTAATAAACACAATAGCCTGAGTGAAAAACACACATTAACAAGAGCAATATATAACAGGCTTAATTCTCCTAAGATATACTTTTTTTAATCCCATGAAGCCAATGTCTGATTGTGTTTGTAGCTGAAAAAGCTACGTATCTAATAAGCTTTATGGAATAAATGGGATATTTTTGTAGCCTCAAGCTATTTAGGATACCTGAAGAATTAATAACAGTATTGGAATAGGTCAGCTCAGATGCTGCCAGCTTTCTTTAATGCCAGGCAGAGCATTTATAAAACGCATTACCTTCAGCTCTAGTGAGGTTATATCATGTTTGGTGCTAATGATAGTTGTTAAGTGCTAGCAAAACTGGTTGATGGTGAAGACACTTAACCAGAAATATAGCTAATGGCAAACAGTAGGAGGGCTTCTTATTGAAAATGGCTCTTTCATTAGCAAAGAAACATCAAGTGCTTTCATAAAACAATTTTAAAGCTGAGCAGGGTTGGAACTGGTCAAAGGGCTTGGTCACATGTTAATTTATACTGGCATGCTATTTAATGGTAAGCAGATCATAGGGGATTGCAACACTGTGGTCAGCCACATTTGTACAGCTGTCCTTTCGAAGATGGAACAGTAACTGTAGAGTTTCCAGGTGGAATCACTGCACTGGCATTTATGTGTCCTTGAATGCCTCTGAATATGGAGAATGCTAATGACACTATAAATCAATAAGTTCCCATTATGCAAAGAAAGAGGAATCTAAAAAGGTTTGTAAAGTTAGGAAAGGATGGTGGGGGCCACTGCTCTCATCTGTCTGGTTCAAAGTTCTCCTGTGGAAGATCCCTCTCTGGAATCAAAAGAGGTGTAAGTCAGTTAGTTAGAACACAGCTGCGCTGGGCAGGGCACGTTTCTAGGATGGAGGACCATCGCCTCCCAAAAATACTACTCTACGGTGAACTCGCCACGGGTCAGCGTAAGAGGGGCGCTCCAAAAAAGCGATACAAAGACTCCCTGAAACAACATCTCAGGCTTGGCCAAATTGATCACCAACAGTGGTCCGCCCTGGCCTCACATCGGGAGGCATGGAGACGCACTATCCACAATGCTGCAGCCTTATTTGAGAACTCACGCCGAACAAGTCTTGAAGAGAAACGACAACGCAGAAAGAATCACAACCCAAAAACATCACCCAAGGAGACCTTCTGCTGTGCTTTTTGCAACCGGACTTGTTTATCTCGGATTGGCCTTTTTAGTCATCAGCGCGCTTGCAGAAAGCGCGGGATGAGTCCTTCCTGAATCTTCGTTTGCGAAGAAAAGCCAGAGAGATATTTTTCAAAAATTAATGATGTTTAGGCTGCACAACTGGTAGAGTGGTAAGGCCCCTAATCATATTAAAGTTCATTGAACTTAAATTCCAACAAAAGCAGTGGGGCTGAGCATACAACTCAGCTCCAGGTTATCTGAAGGACCTTACTCTTCTATATAACTCTGACCTAGGCTTTCAATTTTTGGTAGAGGTCACCCCTCAGTCCTACCAGCCTCAAAGGCATGAATGGTAGGAGCAGAAAAGAGGGCTATCTTAGTGATTGCATCCAGGATCTGGGACTTTTTACCAAGGGGCTCTGCTGGCCATCAACCTGTTGTCCTTCTGCTTGTAGGTAAACACTTCAGGAAACTGGCTTCTGAGGATGGCACTTGATAGGAGTTCAATGCTGTATTTCATTTTTTGTGTTGTGTTTTAAATTGTTTCAGCTTGTGTGTTTTTTAAAACCCTCTATTTGAATAGTTATCTTGTTTTGTGTTGTGGTTTTCCATGGACTGTCTCATTTGCTAACCTATTTTTAAACTCCTTTTTAAAATTCCGCATCCTGTTTGGTTTTACATATTTGTGAACTGGAATAGGAAAAGTGTTTATGTTCTCATTATCCTTAACATGTTGTAACACTTGGCAAATCTTAATATAAATAGTTGAAAAGAAGAAGTCACCACTATACAAAGTTATACTCGGGATAGTAGTATTTGATTTAAGCACAATATATAATCATACCTTTAGAAGACTCAGTAATGTCAGTGTTACAAAATCTCAAACTATGGGGATCAACATTATACTCATAGACAATTTTATAGAGAATTTTGCATCTCCAGATGTTCAGGGTATCTCCACATAGCAGTCTAACTCTGCTCAGAGATAGGCCATCCACACCATCCTATAGCCCTGCCAAATTTTGGCACCTGCTTGGTATTGTTAGCCTTTGGAATTGTTTTCTATCCCAGCTAACTCTGGTAAGAATTTTGCAAATAAGAACTGGTGCCTGAATTTGCTTTTTTTCCCCTCCTCCATCCCAAATTCTTTCCTTTTATGTCAGTTTTTTTGAAAAAAGAATCCAGGCATGAACTCAATCATAGTATTGCTACTAACCTTTTTAAGCTCTTCAAGGATCCTTTTTCTAGCTGAAGAACATGATCAATCATGAAGAATTATCCTCCCTGAGGGAATAAAGACTGCCAAATTTCAAATAGATGCATGACAGTGGCATGTCTACATGTGGGGCAAAAACTCCAAATGAAGTTCTGCCCGCATGCTCCCGCATACTCCCCCAAACCCTGCACATTATTATTATTTTCCACAGGGATGTGGGGTACCATATATTCCGGTGTATAAAATGACTGGGCATATAAGATGACTCCCCAATTTTCAACTAAAAATCTAGGGTTTGGCATATATTCGCCATATAAGACCACCACCACCCCAATTTGGCTGGCTGGCTGGCTGACTGGCTTGCCAGCTGATCCTCTTTGTTTCCCAACTCACAATGATCTCCTCATGCATTGGGAAAGCGAACAGGATCAGCTGGCAGGGCTCTCCCAGCCAGCCAGCCACAACATTCACCCCTCTCTTCCACCTTCGGTTGCTCCCCAAAGGGGGTGAAGGCAGAGGAGGGGGGCGAATGACCCTCGTTTGCCTTGACCACTGCCCATTCCCTCCATCTTCATTCCCTTTGCAACGGGAATGAAGACGGAGGGGATGGGCGGAAGGGTGGCTGGAGGGGGGTCTTCCCAGGTACCCACCCCCTCCCTGAAGCTGTGATCGGGAGTCTGATCGCAACATTATTATTATTATTAGTAGTAGTAGTATCCCACCTCTCCCATCAGGATCGGGGTGGCAAACATACAAACATCAGAACAATCCCGTACAAATATTAAAACAGCACCATTAAAACAATTTCTATTATTATAAATAACTTCACACTTTAAATACTTTAAATATAATACAAATGTTAAAAACCTGAATAAAAAAAGATCATAGAATTACTTTTGCTGTACAGTAGGACCCTGAATCTTCGTTTGTGAAGAAAAGCCAGAGAGAGAGAGAGAGAGAGAGAGAGAGAGAGAGAGAGAGAGAGAGAGGACCCCTGTATCCACTGATTCAATTATCCACTGATTCAATTATCCACGGGACACAAAATGGCACACCTACCATAGAGTATCCCTAGAAAATGTGTCCTCTCGAGCCATTTTCTACGTCCTCCAAGGCAACTCTATGGTATTTTAAACTGGAAGGCCCATTATTTTCAATGGTGTTTGCTATTATCCACGGTTTTCGGTATCCATGCCCTCCCCAGAACCAATCCCCAGTGGATACGGGGTCCTACTGTACTATAGCTTTGGTCCCGGCTTTACATCCCATGGCATTGGTGCCAGGAAGTGATGTCTGGAGAGATGGGGTGTTTTTTGCATGTTTTCATGTGTTCTGCATGGTTTAGAAGCAAAATTTGCCTGACTATTGTGCCACTTTTATTTTTTAAAAATGAGGGTTGGGAGGCTTTAGGGGGCCACATTTGGCCTGCAAGTGATAGATGAATTTATCAGCAGAGATTAGAGATGTAAAATGTCTGGAAATTTTGAAACCATGAAAAAAAACCCCTGTTTTTCCAAAAAAAAAATATGAATTTTTTTGGAAAAATGGAAGAAAATGCAATGCTAGCACTTTTTACAGATTGAAAGTCACTCTGTTACTTTACAAGGAACATACAATATGACTATGTACAATTAGATCTGTCATAAAATGATCACAATTTGTACATTAAAGATACAGCGACTTTGGGGAGGGGGTGGGTGGCTGGAAGGGGTGGCTGGAGGGAGGGGGCTTCATGGAGGGTGGAAGGGTGGCTGGAGAGAGGGGGCTTCCCAGCCACCCACCCCCTCCTTGAAGCCATGATCGGGAGCCGGATCGTGGCTTTGGGGAGGTGGTGGGTGGCTGGAGGGAGGGGGCTGGAAGGTGGGGGCTTCACAGAGGGTGGAAGGGTGGCTGGAGGGAGGGGGCTTCCCAGTCACCCACCCCCTTCCCAAAGCCATGATTGGGAGCCAGATCACAGCTTTGGGGAGGTGGTGGGTGGCTGGACGGAGGGGTCTGGAGGGGGGGCTTCGTGGAGGTTTGAAGGGTGGCTGGAGGGAAGGGGCTTCCCAGCCACCCACCCGCTCCCCAAAGCCACAACCGGGAGCCCGATTGCGGCTTTGGGGAGGGGGGTGGCTGGAAGGGTGGACTGGAGGGAGGGGGCTTCATTGAGGGTGGAAGGGTGGCTGGAAGGAGAGGGCTTCCCAACCATCAACCCCTCTCCGAAGCCACAATCGGGAGCCCGATCATGGCTTTGGGGAGGGTGGAAGGGTGGCTGGAGGGGGGGGGCTTTCCAGCAACATTTGCCCCCCTCCTCTGTCTTCAGTTGCTCCCCAAAGGGGGAGAAGGCAGAGGAGGGGGGTGAATGAACCGTAAGCACTTTGCATCACCCCCCGGCCCGATCTCCTGCCTCTTCGCTCTGTTTGCGAAGGGAGCGAAGAGGCAGGAGTTCAGATGGCGGGGGTGAAGCAAAGTGTATCCACCGTATAAGACGAGCCCTGATTTTGGAGCCTATTTTTCAGGGCTCAAATGTCGTCTTATACACAGAATATACGGTACCTTGTCTTCACTGTCCCTTCAGAGTTTCATCCACCACCACCGCTGCTGCCACCACCGCTGCTACCATCACTGCTGGTACAGAGACCAATTTTAAAGCTCTGGAGACAGTTCTCATCTAAAGGGAAAGGTTTCCTCCATTCCCCTGGCTTGACAGCACTGCCTTCATCCACTCTCTTGCTCACTGGTCACAGGAAAAAGCACTTGAAGAAAGTGACAGACAAGTTGTGATCAGGTGGAGGCAACACTGCTAAGCCAAGGGAAGGGAGAAAACCTCTCCATTCTGCCAGGAACTGCCTCCAGAGCAGTTCTAAAATTGGTCTCAGTGGCATCAACAATGGCAACAGCAGCAGCTGTGGTGGAGGACAAAAATGAGGAGAAAACCCTGAATTCTACATTCTCCACATCTAGGTTAAATACCTTTGGATGCCCCAAATCTGGGCTGTGCAACATGTGGCCAGATCACCCCAGATTTGGGGGAAAGGCGATGCTTCAGGAGAGTTCATAGGAGGATTTGGGGTATTTGACAGTGTACACAAGCCCACTTTTGTGCAAAGGATGTATTTCTGTATGGAAAACAAGAAGTTGCAGGTCTATCACCACTGGCGTGGACTGGAAAAGCAACAGGTCTCTGCCTTGCTGTTGCATAATTGATCACATGGCTGGTTGCTTGTTCTGACCTCAGAGAAAGCAACTATGGTCCAGGGCTCTGCACAATCACTCACTCTGAGGTCAGAATGTGGCCTGCACCACCATCATGCCAGAAAAGCAGAGCCCTGGTGCATAATCACTCTCTCTGAGGTCAGAAGGAGTGGCCAGCCTCACAATGGCATGCCTGGCTGCTCCTTCTGAGCTCAGAGAGAGCAACTTTGAACTGGGAAGGCATAGCCCTGGTGCAAAGTAGCTCTCATTGAGGTCAGAACAACTAGCCATCCCCACAATGGTGGGGATGGCTGCCTCATTCTGACCTCAGAGCAGGCAACTGCGTGCCAGAGATCTGCCTTTGGAATGAGAGAGTGGTGTCAAGTGGGGGAGAGGCCAACTCAGGCAGCCCTTGTCCTGCCTCCACACCCCACAAATCCAGGGTGGATGCATTGTTCACACTATAGTTTTCTCCAGAGTTTCAAGCAAACTCTAGAGAAAATTAAGTTTTTAAAATCTGGATTGAGGTGGTATACCCTAGGTTTGGTGTGGATAGAGCCATACAATGTGTAGACTTATCACACTAGATTTGGTGACAAGACTGCACGTAGTGTGGCCTTATCAGGCCAGATTCTAGGAGAGTTCAAGGTTTTTTTTCCCCCCAATAGCGTAGACAAGCCCTAGGACATGGAGTAATGGATTCAAGCCACAGAAAAAGAGATTATACCTAAACATTAGGAAGAACTTCCTGATGGTAAGAGCTGTTCGACAGTGGAATACATTCCCCCAGAATATAGTGGATTCTCCATCTTTGGTTTTGTCTTTTTTAAAACAGAGGCTGGATGTCCATCTGTTGGGGGTGCATTGATGTTGTATTCCTGCAGCTGAACTGGTATATTCCTGCATTTGGACTGGATAGCCTTTGTGGTTTCTTTCAACTCTATGATTCTGCATCATTCACCACAAAAATAGCTTATGTGAGTAGGTGTTAGTTTTCAGTATCAAATGAAGTCTTGAATAAGCCTGGAAATACAAACAGTTCCAGTAGAGATATCACCTGTACACATAATTTTGGGCATTTTGGAGGAAGGTTATATGAAAGTGGTAGTACGAAAGTAAGAAAAGTGCAACATTTTAGAAAGATATAGCAAGATTTGGGTAATTATAATGAATTACATTTGGGAGAGAGAGGAGTGGCTGGCTCAAATTGCTACCAAACTCAAAGAAAATATTTCACCCTTGATTGAATGGATAGATGACACTCTTTTGAGGAAAGGCACCAAGGTGCACACACTGTGAATCTTTTGTAATATGCACACTATATTGTACAGAGGGAAACTCTAAAACTTTGGATGTATAAAAGGGAAAACCATTTTTGATAATTCCCTGCATTGTTTGCGGTATGTTACACTCACACATCCTGTCTTTCTCCATCCCACAGGTGCTCAGAATGTGATTTAGTTCCCAGCTTAAAATATGTTACATTTGTGGATGTCAAAAAATAATAATAATTTGTGGATACAGTTACAGAGGTGGGCTCCTTACCCTACCCTGCTCTTACTAAAACCTTTTCTTGCCCTCAGTGAAATCTGAAAGAAACCATTGCAAATGGGAAGCCTTCCAGATATTATGACTACTCACATTTGCTGAACCAGGGTCTTTGTTGGTATTGTGAAAGCTCTAACTCCACACTTCTAAGCAGAAAGATGAAGCTGGCTGAACAGTGGGGTCATGAAGCAGAGGAGAAAAAGATATGGAAGCTTAGCATAACAGGTGTTAAAACAAAGGTTTTAGAAATTAAACCTAGATTACTTCATATTTATTAAAAGAGAGGATGACTGACATTCATCCACTGCCTATTTCATTTGTTTGGTAAGGCATTTACACCACCTTATGAAGCTTGCAATTTGTTTAATATTAAAAATTAAAAATGGGATTGGTTGGTCCAATGCTGGAATGGCTCATATGTTAAAACTTGAATATTTTAAGTGGGATTTACACACCAAAATGGGAATCTCAGCTACCAGAAATACTGTGAGCCCTGATTAAAGTTTTTTTCCTTCCCAGTTTGTATTTGATTTTGGGCAATAAAACCACTTGTATACCAGTACTCAGGAGGAGACTAGCACACTAAATAGTACAATTAATTGATCTTTATTAAGGAACTAATAATAACAACATTCACGCACACATTTAGGCTTCAAGCACTCACACAAGGCTAGTGAAATAAGGAAGTATTTGAATAGAGGAACAGAATAAGGGGTTGTTTTGGATGATACTGTACTGATCAGATGAGTTGAGATCATGGAAAAAATCAGCAAGTGCAGGTCCAGAAGTGGGATGTCTGACAAGGAGTCTAGAGGAGAATGAACTGTGTGCCCTGGCAACACAGACTGACAGAGTCAACAAGAAAGGGATCTGTGCACACATGAGTGGAGTTTTAGAAGGGTTTTTACACCTATTATTTTCCTTCAGGGGATGGGATTTAGAGTGAAAGACAATACTTATCAAAGGTTCTCACGTTAAGACAATGAACACTCTGGATGTGTTAACCACCCTTAATGTGTTAGTAATTTGAAATTGACTGAAGCAAGCAGCCCTCTTTGGTTGTGGTGAGGGGAGAGGGTAAACAACACTTTTACAAACCTTGAGTACCTCAGCTATGTTTGATTTGATTAGCCAGATGTTCAGGCAAGAAGTTGCCTTTCACATTACCTTTCTTTGCAATTTGTAATTGTCAGGGTGATGGGATGTGCAACCTGGAAATTTAAACTGTGGAGAATGGGTGTGGTGTTTTGCAGCCTGCAGGAGGTGGTGATGGGGGGGGCTGGATGCAGCTGGCTACCATGTCTTAATTGGGCCTGGGAGTCTGGCATGGCGGGGGGGGGGGAGCCGGGGTCCTTATCTCTGTGGGAGGGTGTGTGTGGGAGCCACTGACTCTGTATTGTTGAGTTGGATTGTGCTCTGGGGCTGTGTAGTTTGGTCTGGGCTATACAGTGGCAGGACTGCACTGTGCATTGATTGTGCTGTGATGTAGTCTGTATGGTATGATAGGAGTCTCAGACTCATTGTAAATATCACTATAATATGTTTTAGTAAAGAGAAATATTTTAGACTCACATCTGTGTCTGTGTGCTCATTTCTTCACCCAATGAATGCAACTCTGATACAACAACTTTTGCTGCCTGGTTCTCTTGATATGCTCAAAGGAACCAGTGCACCACCATGTCAGTATTGGCCCTTCCCAAGTGTATATGTAACTTAGTCTCAGGGCTAGTCTTTAGGATTCCTGGTTTGGGGCCGTTTCTGGTTTACTTACCACACTTGTGGAAGGCAACAGTTAGCCAAATGATTAAATATTGCCAATTATTACATGACATGGGATAGGGGCTGTCAGGGCTGGATAACACACTGACCAAACAGACTTCAGCATATTAGGTAATGTGAAAGCTCCTTCTGACATTGTAGTACAGACATTTAAAATGTATTAGCACTTTTAGTTATTTGTAGTAAGTTTCCTTGAAAGCTAATATTTAGGAAAAGTCAGTGTATAAATGCTTTAATCTGCAATCCAGTTATGTTTAACTGGGAGGTGCTTGACTTCCCAGTTAAAAAAAATCTGTTTATATTTAGCTGTGAGGAAGCGTTCAGTGTAACTTATTTTTGATTAGAATTATATAAGTTTGTACTGTTATACAAATATATTCATTTATATACATGTCTGATCAACAAAAGGAACTGACTCACTCACAACTTACCATAATGCAATCAAAATGAAGTCTGGTTTGTCCATTACACTAAAGCAAATGGCAGACTGAGGTGAGTAGGTTAAAAAATTCAGACTGCAGGTAGTAAAACAGTATATCAGAGGTGATAAAATAGCATACACATGCACACCCTGATCCCTTTATATAATATTTGTATGATTCTGTGCATACTTCTTGGGTCCTGGAGTGGTACAATTGAAATTTTAACACCTTGTTCAGATTAAGTGTGTAAAATGGCTCTTAGTTATGTTCAATATAATCTCCACAAGCCCATTTGAAGACCACATTCCACACAGATTGTTACCATCTGTTAAAAATCACAAAGCAGAGAGGAAGGTTTGAATTCACCATCAATCCAGCCTGTCAATATGACATGGAAAAGGGAGGAAGCTTTCTCAGGCAGAAAACCATGAAAAATAAAATAGAAGAGGTTTTGTATATCCATGGAGATTAACAGTGGCCATTACAAATGCCAGAATTCTAAGTCTGAGAAGTATCTCTACTCATTGTTTGCATAACAGACACACATATGCTTCCAACAATAACCCACAGGTAAGACTTCTTCACAAGAGCAGTTCATCATAACTGTTAAAGTGTTAACAGTAATGCAAGACCAAGACCAAGGGAACAGATTGCAAATATAACCTCTTATAGTACCTCAAAGAGCATGAAGTATTTCGTTCCACTGGAAGAGGAATACATGCAAATATTTTCCACAATGAATAAAAATATAAAAAGACAGTGATGCAAAAACAACTCTTATATAATGGCCCAGTACCCTTCTATTGGAATATAAATAACTGGACTATATGACAGATTCTCTGCATCCTTGGACAATTGCAGAAAGCAATGAGAAATTAAAATTGTACCTGCCAAGGAAAATTGTCCTTTCTCGGGGATAGTCTCCTTTCTATATGACTAGAAAAGGATGTCCAGAAAAAAAGAATCCCCCCAAAAGATAAGGTGATGGGGCTGGGGGAAGAAAGGCAGTGGTAACAAAAGCCAGAGTTACTTCTTTGACATGACCCCATAAATTTCATAGGGTTTTGCTTACACTATTTTGGGAGAAAGGTGAGATATTTATGTATGCTTCTTTCTACTTTGCCCTAATAACATCTCTCTCTCTCTCTCTCTCTCTCTCTCTCTCTCTGTGTGTGTGTGTGTGTGTGTGAGAGAGAGAGAGAGAGAGAGCACTTTATGACTCAGTGTGGATTACAACTCAACTCATCTCCTAAATCTCAGCCCTGTATTCTAACAGCTACTTCCAGAGAGCTGTGTTTCCCATATGTGTTGCAATTGCAGCCTCTTTCTGAACCCACACTGAGGCCCCCCCCCCCAAAAAAAATACCCAGCACCATATGTGTTCTAAAGCAGAGGTTTTTAACCTGTGGTCCACAGACTCCTGTGGGCCCACAATGTTCTCACACTATGACCACAGCCTTGGCCAATCAGCTTTATTAGTGGTAGCACAATCCCCAGCTTCAGTGATGTGACAGCCAATGGATACTCAGAGATGGGACTTCTGCGTGGAATGGAGGAGGCAGAGTGGGCAGATTTTGTGTGAGAATGTGAGAGAAAATGAGGAGAGCAGGGAAGGGTAGGAGGCAGATAGGTGGGGCACTCCTAAGGTTTAGGGGAGGGATGGGGCAGGAGCAGAGGAGCAGCAAGTAGATCACAACCTCCTGATGGATTCAGCAGAAGGGGTCAACAGCCAAACACAGGGGCCTGTACTGGGCTTCTTGCTTCAGTCTGAGAACTGTGGAAAGAGGGACACATTCATCAGTGGGGCAACTGCTTATACTCAAGGGTTGGTGGGTGAGTGGGTGGTGATGCATGTGGGGATGCAGGTGTCACCTAAAGGCTGTGAGTGTAGTAGAGGGTCAGGAAGTGTCGGGGTGAGAAGAGAGGACACCCCTTCCTCCTCTCTTGCATGTCCTCCCAAGCTGCCCTGCTGCCACTTCTGTTACTTTCTCCCTCAGGGAAGACAAAGAGTTTCTGAGGGTGTGGAGGGTCAGTGTTATGCTCAGAGAGGCACTGGGGGTGTGGGAGATAACAACAAGTGTTTGGGGTCTGCTCTGTGGGATGGGGAGAAAGTGAGAGTTTCCTGAAAGGAGTATGTGGAGAGTGGGGGAACAAGCCTGCTAAGACAACAACAACAACAACCATTTATATCCCGCCCCTCTACAAAATGCAATTGGGGCGGCTTACAACATTTAAAATATATACATATAAACCCCTCCATCCCACCACACACACACCCTTAAAATATAAGACCATGGAGGGGCTAGCAGAGTGACACGGTATGTGGGAGGATGGACACTGAGATTTTGTGGGGTAAGGAGAACTACTCCTGAAGTTGAAAGTTTGGGGCAGAGAGAGGCTGGTAATATTCGTGTCCAGCTGAGAGGCTGCTTTTCAAGGTTTCTCAGATGTCTCCCTAAGGAAGAGGGTGGACAGAACAGGATTTGATAAGCTGGGTCCAAGATCCTTTAAAGGTGTGCTTGGAGAGAGTAGAAGAGCCTCCTTCAAATCCCAGAGAAGAGGTTGATATTTATTATAAAGGCAGGGTTCTGGGGATCAGAGTTATTATCTTCCATGTGCACAAGTCCCTTTTGGGACAGTGCTTCGTGGTTCCCTGCTTTCAGGGAGCAGAGTTATTGACTTCCATGTGCACAAGTCCCTTTTTGGACAGTGCTTCATGACCCCATGACTATGTGGGGCACCAGCTTTTCATGACATCTACTGAGGGAATTTTACTGAGGGAGGCATTTACACCAGGAACTGAGCTTGGTCCCACACAAATTTGAAGTGGATCAATGATGATCCAGCCAAGGACATTGAGTATACTTAGGCTGTGGTTGGGAGATGAGGAATTCATTATTTTCTTTGGAATCCTATCCACATCTGTAAATTTGTGTTCTTCATCCAGGATCCTCATTGAAAATATTGTATTAAACCAAAGCACAACTATCTATGTTGCTTCTGATGACCAATTTCAATCTTTTCTAAGGGGGATTAGCATGTAAGTAAAAAGGCAGCTAAATGGCTTTGCTGCTTGTGGTCATGGAACATGGTCTCAGGACCATGTTTGTCCCATGTTTTATGGTTTGCATAAACAATTTCAGAACCTAAACATTTAATGTGTGATGGTGGAAATGAGGGGCCCATCCTCAGCGACAATTTGTGAACAGTAGTCCTTGGAATTCAGGACAGAACTAGAAGTACAGGCAAGTTAACAAAGTGGGAATCAGTTATCTTACTCAGATAAATGTTGGGGAACTGTTGGACATGGAGCCCTGAGTAGGACCCCCTACTCATCACCAAAATAACATAAAGCAACGTGCAATGAAATGAAGGACCCTAATAACTTACTCGCAACAATGCCTCTGCTTCCTCTTCCTCTCTCTATCCTTATCCTCCCCTTCCCTCCTCCCCCCTATCTTTTTCCAAGTTCAGAACTCAAGTGGCTTACATCATATATAAATTAAATAAATAATTAAACTATAAAAATTACAAACAGTTAATGACATAATCAATTAGAGAAGGGAAAATAGCAGGAAATATAAAATATAAAAAATCCAGAAAATTATATATTGCTGTTCCCCTTAAACCATCAATCCTCAAACGCTTGTCAAAACAAAAGGGTCTTCATCTTCTTGTGGAAACATAGTAAGGAGGGTGACAATCTAACCTCTCCAGGGAGGGAGTTCCAGAACCTGGTAACAGCCATCAAGAAGAGTCTAACCTGTGTTCCCACCAGATATACCTGTAGGGGGGTGGGATAGAGAATAAGGTCTCCCTAGGCTGAAGATATTTAAAATGGAAAGTCAAAATATACAAATTACCATCCAAGAGTCCAGTGCCTCTTCTCTTGTCCTAACAGGTTCTTCAGCCTGAAAGTCTTTGCCAGCACATTTCTAGACACTGAAATCATTGTGCCACAGTAGCAAGGGGGTGAAGTCTGGAGGAGGAGACAGAAGGAGCATATTAAAATGGGTATGGGAGAATGGTACACTGTTGCTGCTTGCACTTGCTCTGCAAATATCTATTTTAACATTTGTGTACATGTAATTGCTTCAACAGATCTACTCTAGCTCAGAGTAACAGTTGGATTTGGGACAATATATTTATTAAATTGTGGAGTTGTTCTTTTTAATTACACAAATGGTGTCACATGAAAACTTCACTGGGAAAACTGAGACACGGGCTGCCCATTCAGAAGTGATATGGGATTTTGAGGCACAACTCCCATGACCTGCAGGATGATCAAAGTACAAGGGAGCAAGCCAGTATAAAACACAGATAGTATGAGAGACACAGACTATGTCTCAAGGAAAAAAACATTAGAGTGTTCTTCCCACCATGTCACAGGTTTCTACTATTACATTTTATAGAGAATGGAAAAGATGTCAACTTGTCATTCACAATAGTTGTGATACAAATCACATGTTTGTTGCCATAGCAAAAGGAAATAGGGGTAGAAAATGGACAGGGGAAAGAAGTATCACATCAAAATCAACACTAACATTGCCACCCCCACCCCTATTCCACCATTGCATATATCTCAAATAGAACAAAACTTCCATTTTGGCTATTAATACATTCACATCGTAACCATAAACCAAAACAAAGTGAGCATAGGATGGCTTTGTAGTAGGGCCGGGCTGGATTCATGGATAGCCAGACTCAAATCCACACCCTAAGACTGTGGGCATGTCTACACAACTGAAAAAAAAAATCCATTTGAGGGGTAAAAAATATGAAAAAGCAGTCGTACGAATGCATACGATCTGCCTAAACAATTTTTTTACCCCCACAAACTCCATATGACCCCCCCTTCCCCAGGTGGCTGGAGCGAGCAAGCCAAGTGGCAGTTTTAGATATCCTGCTGCTTAAAAAAAAAAAAAAAAAAATTAAAAGGTGCCTGTTTTGCGGACAGTCAGTTTTCCTTATTTAAAATGTAAAATAAAAATATATGTAAAAATCTCCATTTCATGCCCTTACTGGAATCCAACATGGCAGCTGCTCCCAATTCCCCTCCTTGCTAGCCCCACCCCCTCTGCTTGGACAGCCAATCAGATTACCCTGCCTGCTCATATGTGTGAGAACGGGGGTACAGATGATCAACAGCTGTACGGATTTAAGGTTGAGATCCACTAATCCTTCCGAACACCGAATCTACGTACTTTACGGGGGATTTGCTAGCTCCCCTTCCGAAAGACATACATGCATCTGAACGGCCATGTGTACACATGATCAAACTTTTGAATGCCGTAGGTAATTTTTTTTATCATGTAGACACCCCCTGTGTTCTCCAATATAGGGATTTCTACAGTTTATAACTAGAATACACCATGCAGAATTTTGCTGATGCTTCTTGAGCAAGGGAAGTTCTTAATAATGTAATGAGGCTTGGCCCATCAAAAGTCTTCATACTGTCTGTAAGTCACAGGGCTGCATGTGTTGCATATCCCTATTATTTCATAGAATCATGGAGCTGAAAGAGACCAAAAGGGCCATCCAGTCCAACCTCCTGCCATGCAATCAAATAATTTTCCATAGATAGCCATCCAGCCTCTGCTTAAAAACCTCCAAAGAAGGAGAGTCCACCACACTCTGAGGCACTGTGTTCCACTTCTGAACAGCTCTTACTGTCAGGAAGTTCTTCCTAATGTTTAGGTGGAATCTCTTTTCCTGTAGTTTGAACACATTGCTCCATGTCCTAGTCTCTGGAGCAGCAGAAAACAAACTTGCTCCATCCTCAGTATGACATCCCTTCAAATATTTAAACATGGCTATCATGTCCCCTTCTCAACCTTCTCTTCTCCAGACTAAACATGCCCAGCTCCCTAAGCTGCTCCTCATAGGGCATGGTTTCCAGACCTCCCACCATCCTGGTTGCCCTCCTCTGAACACGTTCCAGTTTCTCAATATACTTCCTGAATTGTAGTGCCCAGAACTGGACACAATATTCTGGGTGAGGTCTGACCAAAGTAGAATAGAGTGGCACTATAAAATTGCCTTCATTATTAAAGCAGCCTCTGAGGCATGAGTGTTCACAGAGGTAGCTTATTAAGTTAGATGTTCTCCAAGTGATGATGTTAGTGGCTTCCAAGAAGCCGTGATTTTGCTCCTGTCATTTTGCACCTGGCAATAAAGGGCAACTGAGTAAATACGCAAGATGCACAAACTACGTCATTACTTTTTCAAATTATGAGGTTAGCACAGCTTCTTGAAATAACGATCATGTATTACAGATGTCTTTCATCCATATCTGTGCTGATCTCTCTCTTATTCAAGAGATTCACTTGATTTAGAAGTGCGAGCTGTAAATCTGCAGCCTTGACAGAAACCTATTCATAAAGCATGGAGATTTTTGCCATACATTTTGGAGGAAAGTCAATGTTGCAAAGTGAAGTGTAAAATTATTCCTGTCTCAATGTTATTTTTGAGCCATATATCTCTGCCTTTTATGAACAGCCGGCATATTTGGAAGAATTATGTCTGAGTCATAAATCCCTATTTGCTCAGGACATGACTAATAGGTGTCTTTAACACAGTAAAATGATATTACTGTCTTATCTTGCAGATTTTTTTTAACCTCTGAAGCACTCACAGGACGAAATGAAATTTAAACAGCTTGACAAGTCTTAATACATATTCTCTCTGAAAAACACCAGTCACATCCCTCCTTTTCTGGTCCATTGGGTCTTATAAATGGATACTATAATTTATATATAAGGGCTTTCAACATTTATTCTTTCAATATTTAGCAAGCAGAATGGACCTACTTGCTTGTGAGTTGTTATCAGCTTCAGGAAATGTTGAAGGATCAGAACAAATATGTTTGGATGGCTGAGAAGAGGCAGAAGCTATTCAGCCATACTGAACACAGGATGTAGTATTGCCCCAACTAAGCTCCAAGTCAGTATGCCCAAGATCACAGCTGACAGGACCAACCGTATCCATCAATGATACTTGGGGACATCTCACACATGTGATGTGAGGCTAGGGCGGACTTTTGTTGGTGATCAATTTGGCCAAGCCTGAGGTGTTGTTTTAGGGAGTCCTTGTATCACTTTTTTGGAGAACCCCTCTTACGCTGACCTGTGGCGAGTTCACCGTAGAGTACTATTTTTGGGAGGCGATGGTCCTCCATCCTAGAAACGTGCCCTGCCCAGCGCAGCTGTGTTCTCAATATCATGGCCTCAATGCACACTGTTTTTTGTGCTTCGCCTCAGGTGTTTGCTACTCTAGACTCTTTTGTAAAGTCTTCCAAATGTGCTATATGACTTTGCTAATCTGTGATCGATCTCTTTGTCAATCTTGGCATCTGAGGAGATGATGCTTCCCAGGTAGGTGAATTGCTGAATGGACTTAAGCACAGATTACTGAACATCCAATTTGATGGGTACCACAATTTCCAGCCTATTTCGCATTGCACCATGTACCTCTGAAGCCCAGTGAGAAGCAAAACTACCTTCAGTACGTTTCCTGACACAGTTGTTGTGAGACTCACCCGCAAACAAGACAGGGGAGTTTGTTCATCATTAACTGGAAGCATTATTGATTCTTTTTCGGCTTTTTGAAGTGCACTATGACTGTGACTCAGACAGTTGTACCAAATTGCTGGTGAAGACCAAAAGTCTCTATACAGATTTAGCAGATATAGATGTGCCACTCTTTCCTTTCTGTGCATATTTCAAACATTGTTACCATTTTTAAATTATTTTCAATTACATTTTACACTTATTGTTGTTGCAATTGTTATTACAATTATTACCCTTATTTCAATGTTATTCCCCAGTTCTTTCCAATCTCTATAATTAATATTGCCTCCTTTTTAACAACCCAAATTAACTCCAATAAGTCAGAACATAAAGAAAAAAAAATATTTTGACTTCCCCTACCATCAGTTCACCATTTAATGTTAGTCTACTTCCCGCCCCTTGCTGTTCTGCCTTTCATTTCCTACTTTGTATATGTTACTAACTTTCTTTTCTTTATTATTTTTTCCCCATATTTCTTCTTTAATTGATTTTTTTGAATTTCTATAAATCATTGTCTCTTATTCATTTATAGCAATTTTTATACTCTGCCTCGTTTATTCTCTCTTGATCTCATTATCGTGAACTTTTGCCAAATTATGGGTGTACGTTCATTCTCTCATATTTACAAATCTCCCTTTTCTCTCTTTTGATCCTCTTTCCTATCCGCGTTTTGCGTTATCTATATCCTTACTCTCGCCTATTTATTTATTTATTTTTAAATCCATTATTTATTTTTCCCTTTTCCCCTTTTTCCTCTTCCCTTTTTCTAGAACTTATCTCTTTCTTTCCCTTCCTGTATGTATGACCACACCGGGTCCCACGTTTCAATGAATAGCTTATTTTTTTTGTTCTCTACGAGAAATGTTAATTTCTCCATTTCCACTGTTTCTAATAATTTCTCTATCCATTCCAATTCAGATGGGGTCTCCTCCTTTCTCCAGTATCTTGCATATACAATTTTTGCTGTGGTACACATATGCCATAGTAATCTTTTTACTCTACCATTTTCATTTGCAATATTGGTATTCTTGTAAATACCTAGCAAAAAGATTTCTGGCTTCATTTCTATTTCTTTTCTCAAGATCTTCTGAATTTTGGCTCTAATCATCCTTCAAAATTTCTTTGCCTTTTTACAACCCCACCATTGATGAAAGAAAGTTCCTTTTTTTTCTTGACATTTCCAACATTTGTTGGATTCTCCCTTTACCATCTTTGCAATTTTTACCGGGGGGAGATACCATCTCATCATTATTTTTAAAGCATTTTTCTGCAAATTATAAGATCTTGAGAATTTTGCTATTCTATACCATGATGCTTCCCATCCTTCATATTCAATATTCTGTCCTATATCTTTAGCCCAGTTTACCATGTATTCCTTTATTATTTCTGATTCTGTTTCCATTCTAAGTAATAGCTTATATATTTTGGACAGTAGATGTGCATTTCCATTTTCTAAAATTTCTTCAAAGGCTGTTTTTGATAATTCAATTCCATCTTCTGCCATATCCTTCTTAAATCTCTCTTTTATTTGAAGGTATGGAAACCATTGTAGGTTCCTACCTTCTTGCTTCAGTTGCTCACTATCTTTCAATTTAAGATTATCTTTGGTACCATTTATAAGATCTTTATAAGTAATCCAAACCGCTTCACTTCTTAAACTTCTGATTGATAACGCTTCCCTTGGTGATACACAACTTGGTAATTTTGCGAACAGATATCTTCTATATTTAGACCATATTTTATAGAGGGATTTTCGAATGAAATGGTTATTAAACTGTTTTTGGACTTTTGGTTTTTTTATACCAAAGGAAAGAATGCCAACCAAAATGGAGTTCGTGGCCCTCCAGTAAGAGGAGTCTTGGGTTATCTAATTTGAGCCATGTTTTAATCCACATTAAGCCACTTGCTTCATAATAAAGCCTCAAATCAGGTATACCCATTCCCCCTCTACTTCTTGTATCTGTCAATACTTTGAATCTTATTCTAGGTTTCTTCCCTTGCCAAACTAGTTTCGCTAAGTCTTTATTACACTCTTTAAACCATTTTGATGGTATTAGAATTGGAATCATCTGAAACAGGAATAAAATCTTGGGAAAAATACTCATTTTAATCAGGGAGATTCTCCCCATTAAGGACAGGTCTAACTTTTTCCAAACCTCCATTTTATTTTTAATTTGCGACCACACCACACCATAGTTGTTTGGGAAGAGTTGTCTATTTTTGCCCGAGATTATTATTCCTAGATATTTTACTTTCTCGACTGATTTAATTCCCCACTTTTTTTCCAACTGATGTTCCTCTTCTCTCTTTAAATTTTTACACAAAAATTCCATTTTTTCTTTATTGATCTTAAAACCCGCCCATTCTCCAAATTCTTTTATCACATTTTTAAATTATTTTCAAATATAAATATAAATCAGATTTTTTTTCTCTAAAAAAGCATGCACACTCAGGAACAATATAATATATAAAATAAAGGAATAAGGCTAATAAACAAATTTGTTGGGAAGTGAGAGACGTACTTTGCTGTTCTTGGTTCAAAAAAATGTTAAGCCATGTTTTTGTAGAATAAACTTCTTTTATTTAGTTGACACATTTCGGATGTGAACCGTTCTTCACAAGCTGATTTTTCTTCTCTCTTTTCCTATAGCAAAGCCAGGACTCTGAATGTAAAAAATCTTTTTTACCCCTAACAATCTCAGGGCTTGGTTACACGGTGAAAAAAAACCGTGAAGAATTTGCCAAGATTCCTAAATGTTTACATGCATTGCGGCACAAAGTCACCTCTTTCAGAAGGAGGGGGGCACAAAAACCCATTAGTAATGCAATAAAGGATTTCAGGACTTTCCCTGACTTTTTTGAAAAGTAGCACATTTTCGATAGTCTGAACAAGCATCACACTACATGCTGTGTGAATTACCAGCAATCTTTCGGATACATTCACAGCAGAGCTATGCCATGATTGGTTGAACTCACCAGGGAGGGCTTTGGACAAGGAGGGGATGGAGGAAAGATCCATGTTGTTTCCAGCCATGAAAAAGACAATGAGTGCTAGCCTTGTGTGTGTGTGTGTCTTTCCTTCTCTCCCTCCTGCCTTGCTACTTTCAGTCTCAGTGTGTGTGAATGATCTATTCTCCCCTCATAGAATTCAAGGATAATGTGATTTGTCTAAATGCCATCTCACATCAATACACCATCTACAGAAGGAGGGAGGTAAAATACATGAAAAACTGTGCAGGAAAAACCTTTGTGGCTTTTCCCATATTTTTTTTTTAAGTGCTGCAGAGAATGTGCATTCCTGCTCGTTGGGACAGCAGATTCACATTCATTCATGTTCCTGATAAGAGTGGAAGTGGAAAGCTGATTGGTAGGACATGTGCAGGGGGTGGATCTTGCCAACAAGGCAAGCACCTGGAACTGCCATGTTGGATTTTTGCCTTAACGATCATGTGCCAAGGTGACAAAATGGCCTTTCCCCCCTTTTTTTCTATTTATTTAGTCAGAATATCACACTTTCACACCTTACACATGCTTTTTCTTAAAATTGGTTTGCGGTGGCAACTGGTGACAATGCAAACATAAGTAGTTCACTCGATCATGCCATCTTGATTTGCAGGCATGCCTGCTTAAACAGCAAAGACAGATAGCTTCACATGCCCATAATCTTGCAAAAATAAAAATAAGGGGGAAAAAAGGTTAAGACAAATCAAAGCTACTTTGAATTGGTACAAGCACACATCAATCCACATTTTTCCCCTCATAGAGACAAGCCCTAAAATTCTAATCACATCCCTGGGATGCAAGAAATATCACATAGATGTCTCTTTGCACCCCCACCCAGAAGTAGATATAGTGGCAATTTCTTGAAAGTATGAAAAAGATGTATGAAGAGGTTATGTGGTTACATAAGCCAGTCTCACACACCCTTGCAGCCAGGCCCACTGGCTATGCCCCTCATTGGCCATATGTTTGGCATCAATACAGGAAGAGGCCTTAAAGCTGACATACAACATGATCATTGCACTCATACAGAAGCAGTTCTTGTGAAACAGATAGTTTTTTCCCTCCTAGGGCTCCCACATGCCCTAGAAAAGCTGAAAAGGCCCATCTGGAAGGGCTATGAACTTCTCCAAAGCAGGCTTTCAGTATTGGAGAGACATGAACAGAGGGAGAAAACAAAGATCCAGACACGGCTGTGAGCATCGCATTGGTTTTAGGCCTGAGAGCATGCTAATTAATGTATATAGCAACCTTTGTTGCAGTCATCAGCAGAGCAGAGACTCTCCTAACTTAACAATTGTCTCATGTCTTTATTTCAGATATTTTTCATGACATTTTACAATAAAGGCACAATCTTCTTTATTTAGAATGCATTTTAGAATAAGAGAATATATAAATTAACTAATAAGTGTCAAAGAAATCACAATAGTTAGGAACTGAAGAAAGATATTGCAACCTTTGTGTGACTAGACATATGAAATAATTCAATAACCCATTTATATCAAATCATTACATTACTGTTGAAGAGCATCTGAGTGCCTTTTGTATTTCAGTGCAGCCAAGCCACTCACATATAGAATTAGACATTGCATTGTTTTTGTTTTGTTTTGTTCTTTGAACTGTTTTATTGACACAGCTGAAATTAAAGTCTTTGAAATGTTGTCTCTGCTTGTTTTCAGTTTTCATGTATAGCAGGGGTAGCTATAGACACATTATGACTGTGATGTTATAATAATGTCAAAACAAATACAAGAAATAGGCCAGGGTCACAATACAAAGCTCCCCACCTTGCACTTAGAGATTATACTAACTGCATTCATATCAGAGTTCTTTTAGCTTCCCATAACAATCCTGTAACTCTAAGGCTACCTCAGCAGAAATCTATTCAGTCATTATTTTGTGGTGGGTATGAAGAGGCCTATTACATTAACTTATATTGATGAGAGGACTGATCATAGCTTTTGGAAAAGGCAGGTGGCTAGCTCAGGTAGCAGATGCTGGGAGAACAGTAATGATATGCTGGAGGGAAGAGCTATGATCCAACTAAGACTTCCTTTATCCCCTCAACTACCTAGCTTCCATCACGTATAGTAAAGGACACTGTCCCATTGGTAATGCTTGAAACAAAATTAAGTTATCATTCTGATCAATTTTTGTATGTGGAATTTACCCCAATCTTCTCCCCCCACCCCCATGGTTCTAGGGGCTGCTGGAAAGGATGTGGCTGTCTTTTCAACTCACAATGTAAGGGGAGGTCATGGACTGTCACAACATTGTGTCATGACATAGCAGTATCTGGACAGATTTGGCTGGGTTATGAAGACCTGACTCACCCAGACTTCAGCCTCTTACTTCTTCAGGAGCCCTCCCTCCCTCCCTCCCCATGGTTCAGTGCAGAGTACAGCTGATTGCTTTGGGTGCAAGTAAGATTTTTTTTCCCCTGTCACCTGAGGGCAATGCTACAAAAAAGTGTCAGGGAAATGTTTGCCCATCCTGTACTGGTTACGCACAGGGCACATGAAATCGATTGGCTAGGCAGTGCTGCTTAGATAGGACACACAGGTGGCTAATGCAGAAATAAGGTAAGGGCAGGGTAGATCTGTAGAAGTCGCCATTGGAGTGAAAGGCTGGTTTTTAGACTGTCTCCTCAGTCATATGGGCTGAAGTGTTTGGAAGGGAACAGCCCTTGGGGCCAGTCCTAGTGACATCTCCCTTTAAAGCTCAGGGTTTTAGGTAGATTGGGATGGGGCAGGTCCCCTGGTGACAGGGCCAGCTGGTGACAGCCTGTGAAGTGACATATTGGTAGCAGGGATCAGGTAATTCATCGTGGCATGAGAGAGAAAGAGAGGTCACAGAAGACCTTCACTCTCAACCATACTTCTGCACTATGGACTTTATCAAACAATTCCCTTAAAATGTTCTTTTGTCTGCATTAAAAAACAATCCATTTGTATGCCAGCAAAAGAATGCTCCCACCTGCACTTACTTTGCTTTCCCAGCAAAGGCAGGTCTAGCAATAAAGAGTAAGTGAATGGAGCTCCATTCATTTCCTCTTTTGAAATCCCATGGAATATTGCGAGACTTCATCACATGGGAAATTCAAAAACAAAAACAAAAACAACAAAAAAGTGGTGGGGGGGAAGCACAATAACACACTTTAAAACTTACAAGTAACCAGGGGAGGGTCATAAAAACTGTGTCACTTACTTGGATGCCGTGATTTCACCCGGAAGTGTTTGCACCGGACTGGCCATTGATGGGATAAGTACCATTAAAAAAAGAAAGAAAAAAAAAAGATGTGATGTTTCACATGCTGGCTATGCCAGCAAACAAATGCCATGGGGGAATCAATTGACAGTTTAAACTGTCAATTAAAGAGTATGAGTTTTTAAGGGGCGATAACTGTGAAAGGGCAATGTCATGTGGTACGCACACCCTTTTGTGGTTATGTGGCATCATTATGACACGTTATTCTGTGTGTCTGATAAAGTCCTAAATCTCTGCTGCAGATTAGGGCTTTGTATATAGGTCCTTTCTATATGGTCAAAATAATATGAACGGCGTGCGGCCGTACAGTGATCCGTTCAAATAGTCATTCACACAAAGACATGTCATTCAGAAGGGGGGCAGCCAAATCCACCACAAAAGTCCATGTGTGTCGCGTCCATGGATTTGAATGGATTTTTTAAAAGCTCCATACGACATGTGAATGTGCAATCATTTGAACACTCACTTTTGCACAAATATGAACAGGAAGTCCAGTCTGATTGGCTGGATGAGGATGGGCGTGGGACTAGCAAAGAGGGAACACAGCTGTGGCCACCATGTTGGATTTTCAGCTAAGCAAGGATCCAGTAAGCCAATAAAACAGAAATTTTTTAAAAAATCTTTCTGTCTTTGTAAATACAGAACTATATCTTTTAAACATCTCTGATTCAGAGCTTCCGAGTGAATTTAGAAAGATGATCCTTTACATGTCCACCACAGCAAGGATTATATATGCGAGGTATTGGAGGCAACAAAAGATCCCTGACAAAGAAGAATGGATGTTCAAACTATGGGAAATAATGCAGATGGAGCGCTTAACATGCTCGATTAAATGTCGTTCAACTGAGAAATTTAGAAAAGAATGGGAAATTGTAATACGATATTGGTCTAAGAAATGGAATGGTTGCATGATAACATGGCTCAAAGACTAATCTATAAACAATGTAATTTAGGAGCGATTAATAGGCATTAAGAACATATAGACCGAAATGCAGATTTCTTCAAATCCTCTGCTGGGTTTCTCCAGGAAGGATATAATTTTCGAATGGAAACAATTAAGGGGAGAATGGTATGGTTTACTTTATCTAGAAATAAGACACGATCATAAGATTGTAATGGAAAATGGACCCTGTGAAACCAGTTCTTAAACAGTACAGAAAACTTTATGTTTGTAATTAATGAAAGACAATTGTTTATCGTATGTTTATTAAGCCTACTCAGCACAGACGAGTGGGAAGCAATTTTGTTTTAGAAATTTGGTGGAAAATGAAGATGTATATGTAAATGTGGTTGTAATAATAATAATAATAATAATAAAAAAGTAAATATGAAATGTTGCTTGTGTGCAGCCTGGGAAACTGGTGGGTTTTTTTTTTTTTTAATGATGGCGACAGAGTTAAAATTGCAAGTAAATCACTCATGGCTGCCAACTGGCTGGGGGGTCATGCATAGTTTTGGGTTGGGTCTTTTGGCCATGTAGGCAGTTCACATCATTGCGAATGCCTGCCTTTCCAAATGTGTTCATATTTTTCCCCCTCATATAGACAAGACCATAGCTAATGAAGTGTGTAATTATTTTTTGTTACCTGAGAGAATAAGCAGATTCAACTGACTTTGATTGTAATGACTGCATGACACAAATGATATAACCCCCTTTTTTTTTTTTAGGAATAAATGATACCAACTCGTCTTGCACAACCAGTTTTCTATTTTTTCCTGTATTACATCTATTTGATCTCTCTTGTTGTCTCAGAATTATCCTCCGAATTCATCTAAAATTTTACTTTTGCAAAATTTGATGTCAACTGAGAAGAGGTTTTGATATCTGCCAAGCTATTCAATCATCAGCCTAAGAAAAGCAGAACTCATTTAAAAGATTATTTAACACAAAGTGCTGTCTTTTATGTATATGGAACTGGGATAGACCTAGGGTTATTTATCCCTATGTTTATTTATGAGGTAAAGATGAGCATGGATTTCTACTTTCCCATGCTTTTACCAAAAGGAAAGCCACTATGCTGATAGGAACTGTGTGTAGAGTTGAAGAGAACCATTAGTTTGTGGTGTGGAAGATAATCAGGTTATATATATATATATATATATATATATATATATATATATTTCAAGAGTTTTATTTATTTGGTTTTATTGTTCTTCCTTGGGCTTGGAATAGATGTCAAATCAGAGCAAGTGGCAAGTGTGCAAAACTATTTGACACTCTTTGCTTTTGAAATGTACATTCATCATTCTCCTCTTCAGATGAAGTTTGCTCAAGGCTAGACTAGGCACATACAGAGGTGGGGGGACTGAGGTAGGGGGGAGAGAGAGTTTATAAAGTTGCTTCTTCAAGATGAAATAGTAGGATCTGGAAGTGCTGAACAGTACATGTTTTTCAAAACTCCCCCCCCCCAAAAAAAAACCCCACTCAAATGACAAGCATTTACTGCCTCCAGGCATATCAAGCCAGGACTTGAAAAAAGAGTTTTCACCCTCGTGCTATGAGACTGTCATTTTCTGATGTAAACAACTAACAAATATTACATTTCCTCTTAGGCACTAATAATCACATGGAAAATTTCATGTGTGGAACCCTCTTGAGAAATTTTGCTTGTCTTATCAGAACTCTTGGCTTCCCTCAAAAAATACTCAGATGTTTCTCTTAAGTAGAAAAAAAATCCAGATTTTTTTCTGGACATTTTACTTGTGGAATTCAGTATCAGTACTACTCTGAAGTATGGAATTTATACATGCTAGGTCTGTACTTGGACCAGGATATAAGTCCATGTAACTCAAGAGAGCTTCAGTGAACTAGCAACAACTGTTAATAACCCCTGTTGATAGTGCTCCATAACCCAGGGCCCATTCACATTACTGAAGTATAGCAACATTATTCCACTTTAACTGCCATTGTTCTAGCCTATGGAATCTTGGGATTGGTAGTTGAGGGAAACACATTTAGAATTTTCAGCCAGTGAGTTGCAGTGTCTCACTTAACTAGGATGGGACCCTGTGGCCTCACTAAGGCCGGTGTCACTCCTCCTTCCAACAGTTCACCTTGTGCGGTTTGGCCGCTGCACACCCACCCACCCTGTGCTGCCACTAATGGGATCATAATGGTTAAAGTGGAATAGTAATATCATAATTCCATCCCAGCCAGGTTAGATGATAGAGGATTCTCTTATTTGTTCAAACACTCTCAAAAATGGATCCAATTCAGGTTAAAATTATTAAAAATGAGTCACTGCTTTCTTGATTTCACAGCTGTAGTTCAGGTCACAAGAACCTAGCTACAAATGGTATAACTAATGATGTTTGCTTTTACCTTCTCAAACTCAGTTTGGTCTCTGCCTGAGAGAACTAAAGCAAAATAATATATACTACTTGGACTCAGCGTACCATATACCATTAAGAAACTTCCCCAAACATGCCTGGTAGATCTTACAACAACCCTGTAAGGTAGGCCAGTGGATTTGAATTTATCCTACCTCTTCTCAGTGTTCCACATTTTTTCCTGAATTGCTGAGGGTGACTCTCTCTGTTGCCCAGCTGCCACCGCCACCACTTGACTGCCTGGGTCACATTGCAGTGGGAATGGATATATTACTGTGTAGACTTAGATCATATGTGGGAATTGTGCAGCCCTGAGACATTGGTGAACTGAAAAGGCCTGCAGTCTTAGTAAATATAGCCAACACTGTAGCACATTGTTTGGTTGTTCCCAGTATGACATTGGAATATATAGATTTGCATGTGGGTGGTGACTGGCTGAGGGAGTGGTTGGATATGTTTCCTAAGTGGCCAGTCAGCACACTGGAAAAGGCAACATACCCAAGAGAATTATAGAGAGAGAACATAGATTGGGGGGTTGGGGAGGCTTTTGAGCCCGAGCTGTCAAAACTATTTGTTTGACAAAATGTCAAACTCCATTGTTGCTCACATTTAAATCTATAGCTGCACTGTATATTCTCTGTTTTATGCTAGAAACTAGTTTGTTTAGTTCTACATCTTTCCCCTGCCCCTCTCCAAAAAACAGGGAGTGTTAATATAGACCTTTCAAACTAAGGTCAGCACCACACTTTCCTTTCACTGCTGCATCCTTCTTTCCCCAGAAGATACTTGCTCTTTTGGCTTGGATTAGTCACAGGAGTGAATTCCACCATCCAGGGATCATGCAGTGAAAGACCTGATGTTGCTACACACTGAAGAAAACTTGGTTTTGTTATAGCTGGTTATACCCATTATAAAACCATGATTCCTTTGGGACCAGAAAATGAGATGTCTGCACATTACCATGCCTTAGCACTCAATATTTTTGAATTGGTAGCACTACACCAGTGATGTGGATGTGCTGTTCAACTGGTGAGCTTCCCTCCTTTTAACTATTGCAAAATAGTGGTGTGTGTGAAGGAAGAAGGTCATTTACTCTTGCACTATAACGCTGTTCATATGTGTGCATGTGCACTTCCATATTATGTAGAAGGAAATTAGATGTGTCAGGTAGCATTCTGGAAGAGAGGTACTCTGCCTGTTGTCCTCCCAAATGTCCTCCCAAAACCATTTTAGCTGCTGCCCACAACCAACCAGCTGATGTCCTAGCATCCTCCCCTTATTTCATTTTCTGTTGTGCTCCTTTCAACTTGGTTGTCATACTAGAACACCTCTCATCTCACTGTTGCTCCCCTCTGCTGATTCCTGATCTACTCTTGGATTAATTTCATTGCCTACTACCTGAAGGGTTGTTAACCTAAACTACCTTTTCTTGGCGGCCATCTTGAAAGGGCATGGGAAAGAAGCCCTCAGGACTTTCTTCCCAGCCAAGATGGGATAGACTAGACAGGTCTCCCTAAACATATCTTTAAACTTTAAATGTTAAAGTGAGCAAGCAACAGAAGGCATGAATCAAAAAGATGGTGAATCGAGTCTGTTTAGTCTTGGCTGAATTGGGAAACAGTGGGCAGCTCTCCTAGTTGTCTTTTCAAATCAGAGAGTACACAATACAAATCAATTTTGTGCTCATTTCAGATCCTTATTAACTAATAAAGCTGTGGCCCTTTCAGCTAACATCTGTCTCAGGTTTTTATAATGGGAGAGCAATGCATCTTTCACCAAGGGAATGGTGCACCTGGTTTGTAGTAGCAGGTGAAAAATGTCCCTTGGAAATAATGTGAAGGTTCATTATATCTTCAATTACAGTTTAGAAAAGGATGGAAATTTTTTAGCCCTCCAGCTGTTCTTTGACTGCAGCTTCCATCACCCCAAGTCCAAATAGCGAGTGGTGAGATTGCCAGTTCTACAAGATCTGGAAGGCCACAAGTTTCTCACCCATGCTTTCTGGGTGCAGAATTGAAATAAATATGATAATTTGGGAATTGAGATCTGTGTTTTGATGATTTTTTAAAAAAATCTCACAAATTTAATAAATAATTTTAAAAGTTGATTTCTAATCTATTTCTCAAACACAGTGGCATCTTCTAGCTGCAATTTTGGCATGTTTGAAATATATTTTATTGACTGATTTTTATTAAAACATTTCTACCACACCCTATATCAAAAAGATCTCAGGGTAGTTTCCAAAGAACATTAAAACATCAGGTTCAACAGTTCAAAACATATTAAATATGATAAGAGTTTAAAACAGATTTAAAAGATTAAACACTTTTTAAAGCTATGCAACAGTATTTGTGAGGAAAGGTCTGGCAGCCTTGCCCTACTAGAAGTGGCTTTGGGAGCTGGATATGTTTAGCCTAGAGAAGAGAAGGTTAAGAGGTGACATGATAGCCAATACTTTAAAAGATGTCATATTGAAGAGGGAGCAAGTTTGTTTTCTGCGACTCCAGAGGCTAAGACATGGAGCAATGATCTCCAACAACAGGAAAAGAGATTCCACCTAAACACTAGGAAGAACTTCCTGACAGTAAGATATGTTCAACTGTAGAATATACCGCCTCGGAGTGTGAAGGAGTCTCCTTCTCTGGAGGTTTTTAAACAGAGGCTGGATGGCCATCTGTTGGGAGTGCTTTGATTGTGTATTCCTGCAGGGCAGGGGGTTGGACTGAATGGCTCTCATGGTCTTATCCAACTCTGTGATTCTATTATTATAAGATGATTTTATGATTCTATGAAATGAGGCCAAAAGGCCTTAATAAACGACCAACCTTTCATTTGGTGCCTAAATGAAATGAGTGTTGATGCCAATCAGGCATCCAAGGGGAGGGCATTCCACAATTGGGGTGCCACAGCTGAGAAAGTGCTCTTTCATTTCCTAACACAGTGTGTTGACCTTACTCATGGAACACAGAGAACAATGCCCCAGCTCAGCAGTCCTCAGTCCTCAGTCATATATTGTGACCTGCAAATATTGAATACCTTTGTATGTCACCTTATTGCTGTTGTGTGCTTTAAGTCATTTCTGACTTGTGGTGACCCTAAAGTTAACCTATCAAGGAGTTTTCTTGGTAAGATTTGTTCAGAGGGGGTTTGCCTTTGCTCTCCTCTGAGGCTGAAAGAGTACAACTTATCCAAAGTCACCCAGTGGGTTTCCATGGGCAAGCAGGGATTTGAATCCTGGGTGCCAGTTACACAACAGAAATTGTCGCGGTGCTTACCGTGTCTTTGTGATCACAAATCCATCCCTCGCTGTTTATACGATTTATGTCACTGATCTGGATATCCCAGGTGGTCCCGTGACTGATATTTACATGTCCAAAGTTCTGGTTTTTTTAGGTTGTAGGTTTTTTTTTGGCTGTCAATCAAAGATGCAATTACTCGTGTTTTCACAACCTTGGTGACGCACTTCCTTTAGAGTTCCGCACCACAAGCGATGCTATTGGCTGGCTGGGGGGGGGAGAGAGGGGGGCAGAGGTTTGTTATTCACCCTTGCTTCTTTAAAATTTTAACCCTTTCAGAAGAGGCAGAAAGCATTTTGAAAGATCCAGACAGATCTTTCGCTCAGACGCAGGGCTTTCCTTTTGAAATCAAGCCGAGTGCTTTCCTTTTGAAATCAAGCTGCTTGGGTTTCCCCTTGCCTCTTTAAAATATTAACCCTTACAGCAGGCTGCAGAGATTTCAAGCCGGCTACAGGCAGGCGTTTTGAAAGACACAGACACAGAGAGGGGGAATTAAAGGGTGTTCATTCGCTCAGAGGCTTGAATATTTTAATGCGCCCATTCTGACCCAGGGAGGTGACCAAGGCAGGGGATGAATGGGCGACCCTCTGCCCACCACGTTCTCTCTGTAACATGCAGTAGAGGAAAAGGTAAAGCTGAAGGGTTTGCAGTGTAGAAATCCATTTAAAAAGGTGATTGAGTACACACACACCCCGCGCACACACACACACACACATCGACCTTCGTGCAGCTGGAAGGGATGCCTTTGTTTTCGGCTGGTGAGGCTGGATCTGTTGAACGGTTGACTGACCCCTCCTTTTCTGGTCGCTGATCTCTAAGCCCACCCCCAGTCACCATTTCCGGTCATCCCAGTACCGAGACATTTTGTCCCAGGCTGTTTACCTTTCCGATTTTCCGAATCCTTCAGTGACTTTTTTAGAAACCGGCACAAACCGTGGGACTGGAAGTCCTGCAGGTTGAGGGATAAAAGGTGGCCCCCCATCCGAAAATTATGTACCCGACCCTATGTATGTGTAAACTGCCAGGGATCGACAAGAATTCTTCCCGGGACATTTTCATCGTGTAAACGGACCCCTGGTCATCATGCTGGCTCTCCTGCATGTCAATGATGAGCTGTCAAAAACTAATCACTGTTGGCTCAGCAAGCCTGAAACATGCATACTTTGAAATATACTTTCAAATGTGAGTTAAAATATTATAATCAAATATTGAAAGAGACTGTATTGTTGAACACAAAATGCAAAGACAGCATAGTCAGCTGATATCAAGTACTAAAAAAACAAAACCACTGGATAAGAGAGAAAGAGAGAAGAGCAGGGGAAGGGAACGGGGGAATAACTATGTACCTCCCCAGTCTGCCTACTGAAGACATCAAGTTTTGACTATTTGATCTTCACCTAACACAAAGGAGAGTTGTGAAAATAATGCTCAGAAACAATTTGTCTTGCCCTCTGTTACACAGGTAGACTTTTTTTTAAAAAATGGAGGAGTCAAATGTGTGTGTGTGTGTGTGTGTGTGTGTGTGTTTTCCTTGTTCCAACACTGGGTCCCCACTAAAACCATTTACTGCCTGTAGTTCCTGTGAAAAGCTGTAATTAATGCCAGTGCTCATTGGGAACAGACCTTTCAGAGGAGCTGTTTGATTGAGGGCACTAATACATTCTATCTACATTACAGAACACAAATGTAAGGGAGTAACAGCCTACACTCAAAACCAGCTGGACTATAAGCAACTTCGGAATTGAGTTGTCCACACAGTTCATTATCAATCCCCCAACCTTTCAATCCCTCAATTAAGTTTTCTTTTTCTGGTTTTTTTTTAACTGAACTGTCAAGTTGCAAATCAAAGCAGTAAATAAACTCAAAGGAATTAGCATCTACAGGCCTTTTAAGCAAGCCTGACAAAAGCTGTTTGGAACAGACTTCTGAGAGAAGGCAATGTGGAATCTAAATTATGATTTCCAAAATAAACCGCTCTGAATTTTGTGCACATTATCAGCACTGCAAACCCACACTACTTGCCAGTGATTTCCCCACCATCAAGAGCCCAGCATGCTTGATGAAAATGTTTGATAATAATATATTCAGGTGTACCTCTGTTGGCCCTGTGGCAAAATACATCAAAACACAACATTCACCAGAAAATCAGAAAAATATGTCATGCAAGCTTTCAAAGCTTCACTGGTGTCTTCATCAGGCAAAGCTATTAAAAATAAAGCAGGAGAAGAAAAATGATGTTGTTGGAATGACAAGTCTTCATTTTGCAAAGTGATCTTGGAGCATGTTTGAGACTGAGAGAAAGAAGTTGGTAGCATAAGCTTCCATAGACTTATGCTACCAAGTTCTTTCTCTCAGTCTCCAATGTGCTACAAGATCCCTTTGCATACTGATCCAGACTAACATGGCTATGTCTTTGAGGCCTATATTTTGTCTCATGTTATTTATGTTGTCAGTTAAGATGCTCTAGAGAGATAACAATGCAGGCAGAGACGACTCCCCTTCTTGACCATGTGGGAACTGAAGAATAAAAGATAGGCAATAAAGGGGCAATAAAAGACAGATAATAATCAATTTTACTGATACTGCTTTCTAAAATTTCATCACTGACATGTGTCCTGTTCCAGTATTTGACATTTTGATAGCTAGCAAGGAAAATAGGTGGAAGTTTTCCTTAAATTCATTAAAAAAAAAAAAAACCTCCAATATTTCCAAATATTTTTATAAAGAACTTGGATTTTTTTAAAAATGTAGAAAACTCCAAAACTGACTGATTTGTCCCCCAGGTCATAGAATCATAGAATCATAGAATTGCAGAGTTGGAAGAGACCACGAGGGCCATCCAGTCCAACCCCCCTGCCACGCAGGAAATCTTGATCAAAGCATCCCCGACAGATGGCCATCCAGCCTCTGTTTAAAGACCTCCAAGGAAGGAGACCCCACCACGCTCCGAGGGAGTGTGTTCCACTGCCGAACAGCTCTTACTGTCAAAAAGTTCCTCCTCATGTTGAGGTGGAATCTCTGTTCCTGGAGCTTGCACCCATTGCTCCGTGTTCCAGTCTCTGGAGCAGCAGAAAACAAGCCTGCTCCATCCTCAGCGTGACATCCCTTCAAATACTTAAACAGGGCTATCATATCACCTCTTAACTGTCTTTTTTCCAGGCTAAACATACCCAGCTCCCTAAGTCTCTCCTCATAAGGCATCATTTCCAGACCTTTCACCATTTTAGTTGCCCTTCTCTGGACACGCTCCAATTTGTCAATATCCTTTCTGAATTGTGGTGCCCAGAACTGGACACAGTATTCTAGGTGAGGTCTGACCAAGGCAGAATAGAGTGGCACTATTACTTCCCTTGATCTAGATACTATACTTCTATTGATACAGCCCAAAATCGCATTGGCCTTTTTAGCTGCCGCATCACACTGTTAGCTCATGTTCAACTTGTGGTCTACTAGGACTCCTAGATCCCTTTCGCACGTAGTCTCATTCAGCCAGGTCTCTCCCATCCTATATTTATGCATTTCATTTTTCCGCCCTAAATGCAGTACTTTACATTTCTCCATATTGAATTTCATTTTGTTAGCTTTGGCCCAGCTCTCCAGTCTATCCAGGTCATTCTGAATTTTGATCCTGTCCTCTAGGGTATTAGCTACTCCTCCCAATTTGGTGTCATCTGCAAATTTGATAAGTATGCCCCTAATTCCCTCATCTAAGTCATTGATAAAGATGTTGAATAGCACTGGGCCCAGGACAGAACCCTGTGGCACCCCACTGGTCACATCTTTCCAAGACGAAGAGGAGCCACTGCTGAGCACCCTTTGGGTTCGGCCAGTCAACCAACTACAAATCCATTGAACAGTTAACTTGTCTAGCCCACATTTTACAAGCTTGTTTGCAAGAATGTCATGGGGAACCTTGTCAAAGGCCTTACTGAAATCAAGGTATGCAATGTCCACAGCATTCCCTTCATCTACCTGGTAACTTTATCAAAAAAAGAGATCAGATTAGTCTGGCATGACTTGTTTCTCTGAAACCCATGTTGACTTTTTGTGATTATGGCATTGCCTTCTAAATGTTCAGAGACTCTCTGTTTAATGATCTGCTCTAGAATCTTCCCTGGTATTGATGTCAGACTAACTGGACGATAATTGTCGGGATCTTCTTTTTTTCCCCTTTTTGAAGATGGGAACAACGTTTGCCCTCCTGCAGTCTGCTGGGACTTCTCCTGTTCTCCAGGAGTTCTCAAATATTATTGCCAATGGCTCTGAGATTATATTTGCCAGCTCTTTTAATACTCTTGGATGTAGTTCATCTGGTCCTGGAGATTTAAATTCATTTAGATTAAGAAGGTATTCCTGTACTACCTCTTTACTTATTTTGAGCTGGATTTCCCCTATTGTGTCCTCTGTTCCATTCTCCTCAGGTTGGTCCTCCTTTTCCTTTTCTGAAAACACTGAGGCAAAGAAGGTGTTGAGTAATTCTGCCTTTTCTGTGTCCCCTGTTAGCATTTTGCCATCTTCTCCACGTAGCGACCCTATCATTTCCTTCTTCCTCCTTTTGCTGCGGACATACCCAAAAAAACCCTTTTTATTGTTCTTAACCTCCCTAGCAAGCCTGAGCTCATTCTGCGCTTTAGCTTTTCTGACTTTACTCCTACACGTGTTCGCTATCTGTTTGAATTCTTCTTTGGTGATTTCCCCCCTTTTCCATTTCCTATACATGTTCCATTTAAAACTTAGCTCCATTGAAAGTTCTTTAGTCATCCTATTTAACCATTACTTTAATAAGAGGAAATGTGGAACATAATCAGCATTTCAAATGTGTGTGTGTGTGTGGGGGGAAGTAGTTTTGTAAGCTTGGCCTTCACGGTCTAGCAAGATATGGTGATGCTCTTTCAGAGCCCTTTCTAATAACTAATGGAGTGAAGCAAGGTTGTGTTCTTGATCCAACTTTATTTACAATCTTCTTCAGCATGATGCTCCAAAGGGCAATGGCAGAGCTCTAAGAAGAAGATGGCATCTATATATGTTACCGTATTGATGGTAGCTTGTTTAACTTAAGCTGACTGAGGGCTCGCACTTAGACTCTAAACTATCTAGTCCGTGAACTGCTCTTTCCTGATGATGCTGCCCTTGTTGCCCACACAGAAGCAGCTCTGCAGTGCCTAACATCCTGCTTCGAAACAGTTGCAGAGCTGTTTGGGCTGGAAGTCAACCTGAAGAAAATGGAAGTTCTCTACCAGCCTGCCCCAGAGGATGAACACCACCATCCCTACATTGCCGTAGACAAATCTGTGCTTAAATCCATTCAGCAGTTCACCTACCTGGGAAGCATCATCTCCTCAGATGCCAAGACTGACAAAGAGATTGATTACAGATTAGCAAAGGCATATAGTGCATTTGGAAGACTTTACAAAAGAGTCTGGAGAAACAAACACCTGAGATAAAGCACAAAAATCAGTGTGTATAGAGCCATTGTACTGTCCATTTTCCTTTACAGGTCTGAAACATGGGTCACCTATCACAACCACTTCCAACTCCTTGAACGCTTTCATCAGCAATGTATACACACAACCCTAAATATACACTGCACTGACTATGTGAAAATGTTGCTTTCCTTGCGCAAGCAGGAATCACCAGCATTGAGACCATGATATTGAGAACACAGCTGCACTGGGCAGGGCACGTTTCTAGGATGGAGGACCATTGCCTCCCAAAAATAGTACTCTATGGTGAACTCGCCATGGGTCAGCGTAAGAGGGGCACTCCAAAAAAGCAATACAAGGACTCCCTGAAACAACACCTCAGGCTTGGCCAAATTGATCACCAACAATGGTCCGCCATGGCCTCACATCGGGAGGCATGGAGACACACTATCCACAATGCTGCAGCCTTATTTGAGAGCTCATGCTGAACAAGTCTTGAAGAGAAATGACAATGCAGAAAGAATCACAGCCCATAAATATCACCCAAGGAAACCTTCTACTGTGCTTTCTGCAACCGGACTTGTTTATCTCAGATTGGCCTTTTTATTATTCATCAGTGGGCTTGCAGAAAGTGCAGGATGAGTCCTTCCTGAATCTTCATCTATAAAGAAAAGCCAGCGAGCGAGAGAGACGCTGTCTTACCACACCCACATCCCAACATATTTCACATGAATATTGAATTTGAACCCTCAGGGAGGACAAAACCAAGTTTGTAAGATGGTAAAAGCAAACCATGTTATTTTCATTATTCTGGGTGGGGAGGACTATCTAAAAATAACACCTTCAGAAACCATAGCATGAATAATTGACTGGGAGATGTTCCCACCTAAGTCATGCACACCCCACACCCCACCATAGCCATTTCTGTGTTACTGGAGAGTGGAAGGATCAACAGAGATATGCACCCAGCTACTTTGGGGTGTAGTACAACAGGGGCCTGTCAGGATCCTGCCTGTAGCTAGGCCTTGCTTAGCTTGACTACAGTCAGGTTCCTACCATGCTCTGTAGCTAGGCCTTGTTTATGGTTGGGAGGGGGATCGGAATGTGAGTCCGCTGAGGTTCTCAGCAGCTTTGGTGGCTGGTAGCTAGGCTTCAAGGTCACATCTGGTGGGGAGCTTGGGAACAAGGTGGTTGGTGGTTTTGCCCACCAAGCCTCAGTTTTAAAGCTACCGGTACACTTTTTTTCCCCTGTAAGTCAGCTCTGCCAATATTCTTGGAGCTATTTGTTTCTTTACCTCATCAATAAAACACTTTAACCAGTGATTTGTTGTCTGAGTGAATTTAAGTCCCAACGGGATCCTTACAGGGCCTCTGGGTTTTTTTGGGAAATCCCTGTAGATGATGTCGTTGTAGCATATGTGACTGTAGCTAAACAGCTGGACACATCTCTAGTGATTCCTCCCACTCTGCAAAGACATGAAAATGGCATTTTAGGGAGTTTATGTCACTTAAAAAGTGGGTTGCAGGGGACATTTGAGTTGCTGGACCCAATAGAGAATTTCAATTAAAAAAAATGGGTAAGACAACACAAGTTAGACTTAGGCTATCCTAACTCTCTAACAAGTTGCCAGTACAGATTTTATCTTTTTGCTTGTCCTTCACAGATTTATTATTTACTTAGAATAGAGGTTACTGCAACTTGTGAGCACTGTAGTGATATAGATTTTTCCTGTATGGAAATCCTTTTTCAACATGTGTTCTACTTATAGTAGGAACTTACTCCCCTTTTATACCAATTGAACTGTCATGCATTCCCTACAAAGTAACCTGTGAGTTATAGGTGAGAATTGAAACACAGCTGAGAATTCTTTGTGAGAGGTCCTTATCTCAACTTGTTGAACTACAATTTTATAGGCAAGGGAAAGAAAAAAAAATAGTACTGCTAAACCATTTTATGACTAAACCCATAATAGCCTCTGGGGAAAATGTCAGACAAATAATTGAGGGTGAGCTGTGCATTTTAAATAATGATACTAAGTTTGGAAGTGTGGAGCTCAGAGTGAATTTCCCCAGCTCATAGATGTTTCACCTAGTCCAAACTTGGCCTTGTTCAAACTTCTCTTCTTTGCCTTAGCCTTTCCATTGTTGTCTCCTTCCCATTTATGCTGAGAGTTCCCTAGCAGAAGCATTGTCAAGGCAACAATTTCTCATTCATTTTATTTTATTTTAATTATTTTATTTATATCCTGACTTTCTTCCAGCACTGGGACCTCAGCTATTTCACAACTTGATTAAAATGAATGCATCTAAAACACAGTAAAGTAGATTGCTACATTAAAAAAAATAACAAAGCACAGAATTTTAAAACTTTGTTAGCCTGGTGAATGTTAAGACCCACTTATAATGCAGTTTACCAAGGATCTGATGCCCTGATTATGGACACAGAAGCCTTGGGAAATTAAAATTTACAAGGATACTGGCCTTTTGTTTACTGAATCAAGATTTTAAACACAACTTTTGCTGCAACAAAAGAGCCACTGTTCTCATCATTGCATCACATATTTTGAGGGAGGGCAAAAGGAAAGGGTAGTAAAGAAGGTGGTAATGGTAAGTTATTTAAGTTATTTTTTTCACATTTCCTACTGGGAGTTGGGACTCATGCAGGAGTTAGATTGGGGAAGCTTTTATCTTTGACATGGAAAAGGTCCACATTTCAGTTCCCAGAACCTCTGGTTTTGCCTGGGAAAGACCTTATAAAATCTCAGTGTAGACAATAATGAGTTCAATAGACTAATGATCTGTTTTGGTGAGATATTGCTTTCTATATTCTTAGCTTCAGATTGTTCTCTATAACATCACAAGGTATGAAACTAGATCAGGGGCTCAGAATGAGACCAACTTAAAATGTGCTGATTCTGGGCCAGTCTGAGCTCAAACTGTCTCATTTTGAGCAGAATTAATAGTGAAGAATCTCACCCTTCATTACTTTTATGGCAGCATTCAGCAAGTCATTGGGGCTATACAGGTGGTACATTCTGTGGAGGACTTTTTATGGGTTTTTCATGCCCTTCTCATTGGGAGGAGAAATGAAATGGACCTAACATAATATCTCCCTGGTTGGCAAGCTTAAGACTGCCATCTTTTCTAGGAATAGAAAAATGTAACACCTGAACAAGCTAAATATTTTCACGTATACAGAGAGTAACTTGTACTCAGAAAATCATGCAGTAGAGTTCCAATCATGCAGGAGAAAAGAATTTTCACAATTATACCTTTACCCTATAGCTCCATGTGTCTGCCCTCCGAAAAATTGCCCTGTGTGGCTAGGTGAACTTCTGGAGCAGTCTGGGAGATGAAGGGGGAATCAGAGAAGGTTACTGTCCCTTCCCTTCTTCTAGTGAAGAGCATTTGCTGGATGGCAATGCTTTACAGGAATGGAAGGAATCCTTCCAGTCACAGAATGGCCAATCTGAATCTGACCCAGTGTCTCAATGGATGTATTTATTCATTTATTTAATCTATATCCCACTTTTCTTCCTATAAGGGACCAAAAGCAGCTCACACCCTACACTGGATGCTCCCAGTTATATAAATGCTTACAGAAATGGGAAACATTACTGTACATCACCATATTAAGAAAGAAACAGCTTCAGATGGTTAATTAAAATGCAGAGGGAATTTATGCTTTTACTACTTTGTACTCTGAAATCTTGAAATAAGGTACTAGATTTAGACAGGAAAAATAAAATGCACAAATATAGGATGGATGACATGTCACTTGATAACAATACATGTGAAAAGAATCTAGGGGATCTTAGTAAGCCACACACTAAACTTTAGTCAACAGAGTGATGCAGCTTAGGGGTGGGGAGCCCAATGCAATTCTAGGCTACATCAACATAAATATCGTGTCCAGACTGAAGGAAATCGTAGTACCACTCCATTCTGTTTTGTTCAGACCTCACACTGTAATACTGTGTCCAGTTTTAGACATCACAGTTCTAAAAGGATATTGACAAGCTGGAACATGTTAAGAGGAGAGTAACCAAGTTGGTAGAAAGTGTGAAAACAAAGCCCTATGACGAATGGATAAGTTCAGTTTGAAGAAGACTGAAAGATTGTATGTTAGCCTTTTTTAAACACCTGAAGTGATGTCATGTAGAAGATAGTATAAACTCTGCTGTTCCAGAGACTGAAACACAAACAAATGGTTTCAGATTACAATGAGAGACATACCACCTAAATATTAGGAAGAACTTTTTGACTGTAATAGCAACAGTGGAATAGACTGTCTCAGCAGGTGGTGGACTCTCCTTCTTCAGAGGTCTTTAAACATAAGAGTTGTTTAGATGACAAAAAATCTTCAAAGAATGCAGGTAGAATACCTTTTGTCCAGATGAGCTCCTGCCAGGATTTGCCATATTGGGGAGAGGCCTGAAAACGCAAAGTAGTTTGTGATAACAGCTTTTGCTGTTTCTCATTATCTTTTTTAAAAAGTACACAAAATGCACATAACAGGCCAATTGAACAACCAATTCAAATTGGGGTACATCCAGGAAGTCAAAACATAATTGGTGGGATGTGCGCAGGGGTGGGCTTGCTGGTAACGAAGCAGCTGGAGCTGCCATTGTTGTTTTTGGGGACACAATAAAGTGCACAATCAAGCACTATTTTCAAGCAGCAGAGCAAAAAAAAATAATGTTTGTAAGCAGAAGATCACTCTTCCACATCTGTCATTTAATGGCAAAAAAGGAGAGGGAACTGGAGGGAGCTTTTCTGGAGATAATACAGCAGGTAATTCACTCACAGCCACCATCTTTTCTCACAGGCATGCTCCTGTGAACTGCAAACTAGGATAGCTTTCCATGCCAGTGGTCTTGTGAATGATTTGTGGGAACAAATGAACACGGAAGTGATAGTGAGGTAATGTACTATTTTTTTGCTATTAATCCTCCCATCTAGCTGAACCCAGCGATTGGCCATCTCTCAGGAGTGCTTTAGCTGTGTTTTCCTGCATAGCAAACAGTTGGACTAGATGGTCATTGTGGTTCCTTCCAGCTCTCTGATTTTATTAAACTCACACTCAAAGTCAAATTTTGATATCAAATATCAAAAGGCTGAATTATATTCTAATCACAAAATTATCTCCCAAAATGGCTCCATTATTTATGGAGATCTATAAGATCTATATAGCAATCCCATTTATACTGTCACTTTCCTCTAATGAGCTCAAGCAAGTGTGTTTGGCGATCCTTCCTGCACTTTATCCTCATAATAATACTGTGAATTATGTCAGGCTGAAATAGAGTGACTGGGACAGGGTCATTCAGTGATTTTTATGGTTTAATGGGAACTATTGGCTGAATCTCCCAAGCCTGGATCCAAAAGTATGGCCACTACACAATACTAGCTCTCTCCAGACACAATCACATCTTGAAAAAGCAGTAGAATACAAGTATTAAGAAGGACACTAACTGAAAAGAAAATCTGATGAACAAAATAACTGGGAAAGTGATCACATTAAAGCAATCATTTGCAGTTAAATACATAGTATTACAGAAAATGAAACTTAAATGCATTGGCTATTTCTAGCCTTCCCCTATATAGTAACTCATTTTCTGGAAGTAATCAGTCACTGCAGCAATTTCTTTTTCTTAAAATACCAGATGCCACTTCTCTCAGCGAAAGCCAAGAGTAAAAGCATTAAACATTAGGGCATCAGGTCAGAAGGTAATGCCCTACCATTGTCAGACATGAACAATTGTCCAAATGCATTATAGATACTTTGTCTGAAGCATCCATTATGGACCACTGTTGGAAGCAAGGTGGCATACATAGAACCCTTTAATAATAGAATGTCATCTATTGTGCAGTTTAAAACTTCATGCCTCTGGGATCCCCAATAACTTGACTATTGTTAGTTTATAAGATAGCTCCCACTGTTGTCTCTCTCCATGACAAGTCTATTGTATACTATTGACATATCTATGCACTGAATAGACCATCTCTTTGGTATAATTGGATAGTTGTAATGTAAGTACTAACTTAATTAGCAGGGATGGCCAGCTGACATTTTGAGATATCCCAGAAATGCAAGCCATGACTATAATACAGTGTAAAGCCTGGACATATGTGTATCACAGCTTGGAAAAGTTACCTATTTGGACTACAACAGAAGCAATCTCTATGTTAGCTGAGGGATTTTGGGAACTATGATTCAGCAAAGAAAAAAGAAAAAAAACTTTTCTAAACTCTGCTTGGTGTGTAGGTAATGGGTGTCATGAGAGGAAGAAAGAAGCTGTTAAAATGTAAATGGAGAAAGGAACTGGAATTTGCAGTTGCCTGGCAACAAAAGAGAAAGAGTTTTTAAACATTGTATATCACCTTGGGGCTCTGGTGGTTTGGACTTGGATTAAAAATGCCATAGATAAATAGATGGGTGGATAGAAAGGCAGGCAGGCAGCTAGAAGATTCTTGAGGAAGGAAAATAGGGAAAAGTAGGGTTTGGGGACTGATGGTCTTCTACAAACAGTCATTGCCTATGTGGGTGCTCTACTCTCTTATTGCACAAATTGTATATGAATAACAATCATCAGGAGCACAACCATCATTTTGAGAGAAAATCTTCTCCACAAAAGACATGAGTTAAGTTATAAACAAAACCACATTCCATTTGTGGTAGATTTCCGTCCAGCATCTTCTAGCCAATTAGAGAAAGCTATACATTCCTTTCTGAACTCTTGCTAGAGCAATCACCAAGCCTCCAGCTACAGTGTTCCCACAGTCACCAAATCTAATGAGACTGCTGGTAAAAGCTGCCCTGAAAACACCGGTCAGCAATCCAGGATCACATCCTTGTGATACAAAGCATTGCATCACCAGTAAATACGTTAAGTGAACTGTCACTTTTAGGAGCATACTGACTGGTGGGACCTACTAAACAACATTTCTCCTGTGCAGTCCTGCAATTTTATTTATGTGATTGAATGCAGGCGTGCAGGATGCCATTTGCAGTGCATGGGCAAAACAACCACAGTACATGCTCCAGGAACCATAGCCCTGCTATTCTAAGCAGGAAGTTAGAGCATCCAGTGACCAGGCATTTCAACTTGGAACATCACAGCCTCTCTGATTTATCCCTGTTTGGCAATGAGGTGCCATCCCCTTCAGACATTTTGGAGGAAAAGGAGGATTTGGGGGGTTCTAGACTAAAAACTCTTAACACCACATGGCCTCAACTTAGAGGATAATACCAACATCCACTAAGACTGCTGATACCATAGTGTTCTAAACTATAATCTAGTATGCATCCCAGTTTCATCTCTGGCTACTGAAGAACACAGAAGCCAAAATGTTCTTCTCTTGATACGTACTTTTAAGATCTGCCTTCAATAAATATGAATAGCAAACAGTTGTTACAAAAACAAAATTGTTTCAGATCAGACATCTGCCTTCTGCCTTGTGTTGCACCTAACACAAAACACAAATGTCTGAGCAGCTGCTAGCCTTATATTTCCAGGAAATGGAACCACCATTTTGTTTTCATCCTGGCAGGTGTTGTGTGGTGTCATGTGATATTCATACCTCTACCAGGTACATGCCAGGTTACATTCTCCATCTTGCGAATCACTTTACCTCTAGACCTCAGGGTTTAAATATTTACCCAAAATTTTAGACTTTCATGTTTCTCCAACCACCACTTTTGTTTTTTAAACACCTCTAGAGGAACCTCATGGAGGAGTTCAACCTCCTCTAGAGGAGTTTAACTACCTCTAGAGAAAAGTTATGGTATATTGAGGAGATAGCATAGAATGCAACAAATATTGCTTTATGTTTGCATCTCTTTAAGAGTCTGAAGAGTAAATTCCCTGCAAACTTTCAGGTATGGTGATTAATTCTGTTTATCTTAAAATCAGGATGGTTCATCCTTTGAATACAGGAGGATCTTATACCTACCTATATTGTCCATTTGTTGCTGACCGCAAAGCTTATATCTATCAGATAGACAAATTAATAAACACTAGCTGGACCCAACATAACATACATTGGTGATGCATCGAGGGTAAGTTGCTCTGTTGATGTGTCATTGCCACCACTGACAATTGACTGCATGGGTCCTGTTGGAGTGACAGTGGTGGCATCCTGCTACTGCTGTCAGTCCTGCCCCACCACCGGTTGACTATGTGGATCTGCAATCAAATGGCACCATGGCAGGTCAACAGAGCAACTCACCCTCAATGTACCACTGACATGTTACATCGGGTACAGCTAGTTGGAGTGGCAGTAGTGGCATCCTGCCACCACTGCCATTCCCACCACCACCACCATTAAGTGTGTGGCCTCTCTCAGAGGGCAGCAGTGGCCTCCTTCCACTGACATTCCCACTTCCACTGCAAAATTCACTCACCAGCAGCAGTGCCAAGACCTCCAACCATTTGGCTGGGAAAGGTCGCAGCTTGGCGGCAGCAGGGCCATGGCCTCCCCCCTGTTTGGTTGGGCAAGGCTGCAGCTCAGCAGCAGTAGGGCTATGAACCCCCCCATTAGGCCTGGAAAGGCCACAGCTCAGTGGCAGTGGTGTAATGAGCTCCCCCTCCCCATTTGTCAGGCAAGGCCACAACTCAGCAATGATTGTGGGCTGAGGTGGTGCTGCTGAGAGCTGATTGGACAGCCAAGGATTGCCTAAGCAGCCAATCAGCACACTGGAAATGGCAACATACCCAAGAGAGAGAGACTGATAAGGCCCTAGAATATGACCATCTCAAAGGTATGATTAAATTAGGCTGTTGATGAAAGCTGTATGTCTGCATGCAACACCCAGACCTCTTTGGTATATACATCCCCACAATTTTGCCTAGGTTGGACTCCAACATAGACCTGAGCTGCAGTGATGATATGTGTTGGCCATCAGGGGTGGGGGGATGTCCACTTTTATACATCAGAGTTGCCAACAACTGAAAGTAAGGGTAACCTCATCCTGATTATGTGTTCCTATTGTTGTTATTGGGGAGTCAGTATGTGAGAGGGAGAAGAACACCATCATGTCCACAATCCCAGGAAAGAGGTCTGTTGCCTACCTGTTTGCTGATCTGCACAATTCCTGGTGGACTGGTGCCTACTCCAGATACCTGCACTCCCTGAAGAACCTGGGCTCAGGTACTCAACCACCTACGGGCTAATAAGCCAGATGACCACTCATCTCCTTTGCAAGGGGATAAAATCTGTGATGGGCTGGCCTCTGGCATGGCTGCCACCAAATGAGGAGACACCAAAGGGGGTCCCCTTTGGCTGAGCTACCCTGAGGGTGGAGCAAGTGTAAGGACCAGTACCTCTATAGATTTTCCTTGGGTTCTTTCCAGGCTGTGAGGCAGTGTTCTGGAAAAGTTTCTTTCTGACATTTCTCCTGCATCTGGGGCTGGCATCTTTCTCTGAAGATGCCAGTCACAGATGCAGGAGAAATGTCAAAAAGAAACTTTTCCAGAACACTGCCTCACAGCCTGGAAAGAACCCAAGGAAAATTTATGGATGCCGGCCATGAAAGCCTTCGACTTCACACCAGTACCTCTGTTTGGCAGGGGAAGGAGTGCATGGGGGTTTTCTGTTAAAATAATTTCTGTTCAATAATTAAGCACATATACATAGACACACAATGCAAAAAAAAGGATGAACAAATATTTAGACACAGAACAGTTAACACAATAATCCCTTTCTCCCCTCCCCCTCATAAAATAATATTTACTGCATACAGTACTCTCTAACTGATTTTAATTAATAATATTAATTCCACCTCTCTTATCTTCTCTCTTCCTTATTTAACCTATTTACAAAAACAATAGTCCACATTCCTTTCATTTGCAAGAAAACCCACAAAAAAGAAAAGAAAACCCTGATTTCTAGCTATCAAACCCAGCAACACTAGTATCCCCTTTGTTTGGGAAGGGGAGTAGTGCATGGGCTTTATAAAAAAATTTTTAAAAAACCCTGGGGTCGTTTACACGGGCAAATATTCCTCTAAATATACTGCTAAGATAGCTCATAGTTCCCACGGATCGCAGCACAGCATCACCTCATTCATAAGGGGGGAAGGTAAAACACCCAAATATAGTGTGCCAGGTGATGTCGCTACTTTTATTGGTATATTTGCAATGTAGTGCTTTATTGGCAGTGTAAACTACCATTCTGTTAAGAGCTTCCACAGATCTTTACTGTGATTGGTTGCTATGATGTAAGGGGCTGGCTTAAAAGAGATGGACTGCGTTCAGTAGTGATCAGGAAACTTTGAAAAATCCTCTCTGCTATTTTGCAGAAAGTCTGCCAAGAAAAAGGATTCCCAAGACCTTTCAGTCATAAAGTTCCCATCTGTCAGCTCTGCTTGGGGGAGGGAGAGAGAGAGTGGGGAGGGGGACTGATGGACTGAGAGGCAAAAATCCTCTGCTATTTTGCAAGTCTGTGAACCCTGACTAAACAAATCGTGCTGGAAAAACTTGTGATAGGTTCACCTTAGGATCCACGGCGTGGCAGCAAGGTCTTTCCCTCTGCTTCAGGGAGTGGGTTCATTTACAGGCAGATTTACAGAGACACAGAGACAGAGCCACTTCTTTGATCTTCCCCCCTGCTATTTGGGCAGTTTGTGAGTCTTTAGCTCGGAAACGCAAGGCTTCAAAGGAGGGTCTATGCCCTTTCCCATACAGCCTTTGTCTGCTTGGGAGGCCACACCCCACACTTTTTCAAGTCTGAACGAAAAAGCGGCATAATTAGGGGGAAAAAACCTGACTGGCACAGATGCGGAAAAGAATTAAAGTGCAAGTTGCCACAATAAATCTGCTGTGTAAACCAGCCCCTTGCCTGCCAGCAAAAGAAACCGTGTTACACAGAGAGCATGGGAGGAGAAGCCCCCAAGGGAACAGCCATTATGGCAAGAATGGGCAATGGTAGATATGGTATGGGGAGACAGTCCTATTATCATGGTGGAAGGGAAAGCCACTGGATATTGGTAACCCCCAAGCTATCCCTCACTTCAAATAGTTTGGATGTCATTGGCAACAAGCCCCCTGGGCTGACATTGCTGCTGCTTAATGCCAGGTCAGTGAATTAAAAATATATATTTGATCCAGGACTTGATTCTGTATGAGCATGCCAACCTGGCCTATATTATGGAGACCTGGCTGGATGAAGTTGAGGGGCGGGGTTAACCTCTCCCAATTTTGTCCACCTGGATTCTATCTATAGCAGCATCATCTATCCTATTCCAAAGGGGGTTCAGTAAATGATTACTTTCCACTTGCATTTTGCACGATTCACTATATTTTGTTTGATTCTATGATCCATTAAGTCCATAGGCACAGGGTTGGGGATAAGCTGGCTAAGTGTGGTATCAAGTCCACTTTCCATCTTTTGCCTGTGCACCCACAGGATTTTGAGTTATTAGGTTTCTGTTTTGAGGGAAAATATTACATGAATTGGGCCCTACCAATGTACTGTTCTGTGTCTTGTTCAGCCTTCAAAACATTTAGTACTTTTAAAGAGTGGGCTATTAAGGCACAAACTGGCTCAAGAGGTATAGTTCACTACCTGGACAACTTTTAATTTATTGGATGGTATTGTGATGGTCAGTGTCTAGCCTTACTACAGGAATTTGGCTGGTTGTCCAGTGAGCTGAGTGTGCCTTTGGCCCCAGAGAAGACTGAGGGCCCTGACCATCATCTAATGTTTCTCAGAATTCATATTGACACAATACACAAGTTACATAGATTGTACAAGGCTAAAGGTCATGATCTTAGGATGAGGGTTTTGACTTTCGTCACATGATGGAAGGCTACCTTGCAAAATTTGCAGAAGCTCATTGGGCACTTGAATTTTGCTTGCAAGGTGGTGGTTCCAGGGATGTCCTTCCTCTGGCACCTATGTGACACTATTAACAGAGTTACTAGACCACATCATTGGTTCTGTATTACTGCAGGGATCAGAAAAGTTTTGAAGACCTGGCAGGACATCTTGGTGGAGTTTAATGACATTTCTTTTTGGCAGGATGAGCGTAGGCTGCAAGGGGTGTTACAAGTCTCCTCAGATGCAGCAGGCACAATTGGTTTGGGGGTGTATTTTAGGGTAAGGTGGCTTGCAGGTGAGTGGCCAGTGTCATGGGTGAACACTGGGATTACAGATGATCTTACCTTTTTAAAAATTTTTCCAATCCCTGTGGTTGTGACCATTTGGGCAGACAAGCTGTCCAACTCCGTGGTCCCCTTCTGGTGTGACAACAATATATTATTTCCAGCCCATCATGTGCCAGGTGTGGATAATGGCATAGCTGATGCCCTCTCTCATATATAAACAGAGCGCTTCAGGACATTGTCTCCCGAGGCAGCTGCTGCAGTGGACTCTATGCTAGTAGACCTGTGGAGCTTGGAGAGACAAAGTAGTGAGGTCTGTAAGTCCATCCATAGCTCCAAGTACAAGGAAGGAATATGCTGGGTGGTGGGGGAATTTGTCCAGTTCAGGTCATGAAAGGACCTTGGCAAGGCCTTACCAGTGCTAGTCACACATTTGTTGCAATATTGCATATCCCTGCATTTTTTCACCACAGTTCATTAGAGTTAAACTTTCACCTTTTGGTTAGAAGCCCACGGGCTGGCAGACACCACAGGAGACTTTAGAATCTGTAAGTTTTTGGAAGGGGGTCCAGGGAGAAGGGTAAAGTCTCCAACATCAGAGATTCTCTTTCTCCTAACATGTTGAAGGGCTTGAGGGGAGTATAGCAGGATGTTTGTAGTTGACCAAGTTTCAGTTTTGGTCCATTATGTCCAGGGCCCTATCCGCCATTGGCCTGTGAGGGGTTAATTTTTGTATGCATTCCTTCAGAACAGGGGTGGCATCTACTGTTGCTGTTCTAGGTATGGATTCAGCTGCTATCAAATGAATGGGGCTTTGGAGGTCTTCAGCATATTACAGTTACATTTGCCCTTTGAATCACTAATCTGGCTTCCTCTTTTTGTTTTTCAGATTGTAGGTTGTGGCCTGTGAGGCCTCATGTGATGATCTGTGGCCACAGCATGATTTACTGCCTCACACTTGGGTCTGGGCAACATGGCCATCATTGAATGGTTGAGCAAAATAGGTCTTTGCTGGCATGGCCTCACACCATGCTCTTTGGGGAGCACTGTGGGCCTCAGCCAAATACACTTATGCTGTATGGGGAGCACCGTGGGCTTCTGCCATATATGCTTATGCTGTTTGGGGAGAACCATGGGCCTCCACAACATATGCTTACACTGTTTGGGGAACGCCGTGGTCTCCGCCACATATGCCAATGCTATTTGGGGAGTGCTGAGGGCCTCTGCTACATTCATTTGGGAGGGAATGATGTGGTTTTGATTAATGGAAAGAGGCCCTTATACTACAGGCAGTGAATGATATGAGGGTCATTAAGAAAGAATGGCCAGAAGTGCACATTACATGGTCTGCCACGCTGGTTTGGATGGGGGAAGGAGACACATGTTTGATTGACTGGGCTCAATGCTGGGCCAATAGGGAGATTTGTAACGCCCTGATGAAGGGTTTGGGCCAGTATATTCCATACGCAGATATTGTGTTGCAAAGGGCAAAGCTCTACTGAGCAGATGGCATCCACCTATCTGAAGCTGGGAATACCATTTTTCTTAGGGATCTTCAGTGGGGTTTCAGATCCTTCTTGGTGAGGAATAGGGGCTAAGTGGATACTTGCCCCATATCTGGAGCCCTGGTGGCACAGTGGTTAAATGCCAGTACTGCAGCCACAATGTTGTGAGTTCATTCCTATAGGGCTCCAGGATGACTCAGCCTTCCAGCCTTCCATAGGTCAGTAAAATGAGTAACCAGCTTGTTGGGGGAAATTAGCTAACACATTGTAAACTGCATAGGGAGTGCTCTGCCCTGATAAACAATATAGAAATATAAATGCTGTGCTATGCTAAATGCTCTGCTATATCTATGGCAGGTGGAAGGAGGAAATTTGGTAGTCTAGCAAGCACTTATGGCACCACCTTTTGGTGAAGGGTGGTCCATGGAACTGCCTCTTTAGTTCCTGCAACTAGGGGGGTGGGTAGGGAAAGGGACTTCCCTTGGGGCTGGCTTGCGGGATAAACCATCATTACATGTTCTACAACTTGGGGAAGGGACATTCAGCTTGGCCTTCCAGATGTGGGCAAGCTGGGAAGTAGCCCATCTTTTGGGCTATCTCTGTGGTTCAGGTGTTTTGCCCAGAGGAAGCTGGGGAGAAGGTCTCCGGATAGACAACCTACCCTGGCTGCTCCCAAACTAGGTTACTTTCCCCCATTGCAGTTTTCCAGTTAAATATTAAATAGGATAGATTTAAATAAAGTGACCCATTTTCAACGCAATATTGTTGTCTGGTCTCATTATTTCCTGGGTCATGCTATTTTATGATCACATGCATTTTGCACAAAAATAAATAGCATGAATAGTCTTTGGAAACTGCAGTTTTCAAAGACTCTAACGGCAAGAAGAAAATTGCTAAAGTTATATCTTTCTTCCTTCAAGAAGTATTAGTAACAAATTATATCCCTATTTTAACTTTTATTGGGACTTCCTATGTGAGCTAGGTACTTTTGTTATTTGCTCCTCTTCTCTCAGTCCCCCCCCTCATAACTCCCTTTCCCTTTCTGCCTCCACATGGAGCTACAGAGCTTAGTAAAAAGTCACCAGGTACAGGTATTTGTCTAAGCCTCAGATGCATAAAGAAATTTTCTATTTTTGGAAAACTCTTCTCAATAAACAAACAAACAAACCAAACAAGCAAATTTCTCACCCATCCTTACTTTACCATGTCATGCCTGATGACACTAAGTATAAATTCTACCCAGTAATCAAGGAACTCAGTGGCTTCTAAGGAATAAAAAGGTTTGTAACACTGCATGACTAGAAAGACATTTCTTCCATGCTTTATAAAAGAATGTCTGGCTCTTTTCCAGTATAAGAAATCTTATTTTATGCATGGTAAATTCATTTGTTCAATGCTAGTAGCGAACTCAGTTCAAGGAGAACTCAAACACAAAATGATAGGGTGGATACAAGCAAGGGAATCTAGAACTTGGAAGCAACTATTCACAAAAAGTCAATAGCTAAAGTGTAACTAAGGCTTAGGTTGTAATAGGAGTTCATAGATACACACAGTTGGAAGTATCCCAAATGCCATCTTGTCCAGTGATCTGTTGATGATGCAGAAAATACTCAGCTAAAATGTCTCATCATCACAGAAAACCTTTAAACCTCTAAATTAAAATAAGCACATCAACACAGTATTATGAAATAATATATCTGTCACACACACAAACACACACACACGTGCGTGGAGTCACAAGGGGAGGTGCTGAAGCCCAAGAAAAAGAAAAAGGCTAAGTTCCAAGGACACTAAGCAATAAACATTTCTAATGCATTAATGTGATATATTATTTCCATATGTTCAGTTTCTATGGATACACAAGCTTTGATTACACCCCATTTGGATTACTGTAACACACACTATGTGGTGCTGCCTTTGGAAACTGTTTACAAACGTCAGTGGGTCGAAAATGCTGCAGCCAGGTTGATGACTGGGGCAGGTTATACAGGTTCCTCTGGCTTCTGATCTATTCCCAGGCAGAATTCAAAGTGTTGTTTATGACCTTTAACAACATACATGGCTTCGGTCTAAACTATTTAAAATACTGTATCTCCCTGTATGAGAAGGCCTAAGATACTGAGGGAAGGGCTTTGTCTTTGTCCCACCACCACTACATGCTAGTTTAATGAGGCCTTCTCAGTGGCTGCTCCCAAGCTGTGGAACTCCCTCCCATAGGTGAGCCAATTAGCCCCCTCCCTGCTCTCTTTCTGCTTGCAGGTTAAGACCTTGTTTCAGAAGGCTTTTGATTGATTTTTTAAAAAGTACTAGCTGGCCCCATGCACCCCCGCTGCTTGCTCTGCTCCCCCACACCACCCCATTTGTTTTACCCCATGCTGTCCACCCCTCTGCTCGTTCTTCCCCCTGCTGCCCCCTGGCCACTCGTTCTGCCCCCTGCCTCCCCCCCACTAGTTCTGCCCCCTGATGCCCACCACCACTCATTCTGCCCCCTTCCACCCCCAACACTTATTCTTCCCACTGCTGCTCCCACCACTCATATTACCCCTGATGCCCCCACCACTTGTTCTGCTCCCTACCGCTACCCCAACACTCATTCTTCCCCCGCCACACCCACTGCTCATTCTGCCCCCCCAGCCACTTGTTCTACCCCCCCGCCCTCTCCTTGGCCCCCCACCAACTGCACTCTGGCACACGCGCACACACCACATCCACCCCCATGTTACCCACTGTCCCGATCCAGCCACCATATTGGAAATCTATATGGTCCCGCCCCCAGTGTGCCACCCCCACTGTTCATTCTTCCCCCTACCACCCCCCACTGCTTGTTCTGCCCCCTGCCACCTTCCCACTCATTCTGCCCCCCACCCTCGCCATGGTCACCACACTCCCTGCACTCCAGCACACACACACACACCACATCCACCCCCATGTTACTCACTGTTCCGATCCAGCTGCCATGTTGGAAATCTACATGGTCCCACCCCCAGTGTGCTGATTGACTGCACAACAGACCTGTGATTGGTTGTTCAGTTCCCTAAGCAGCCAATCAGCACACTGGAAATGACAATATACCCAAGAGAATTATATATATAGATATGGTGGAATAGTGTTGATAGTGGGTGTGATGTGTTTTTATCTTGCTTGATTTAAATTATGTTTAAGTGTATTTTAAACATTTTTAAGTATTATTTAAAACTAATTTTTAAATCTTCTGTATCAGCATACCCCTGGTAATTATCCCTGTCCCTTTTTCTCTGGATGCCTAAACTGTATTTCAATATGGTCAAATGAAGTTTGAAGTTGCTGCACTTCTAGAAATTTGTCAGCTGAAGGAAAATTTCATTGGGCAGGCAGAATTCTTATGATGGCAATGCCCACATTTACTCCCCCATCTCTTCACCCTTGGGTGCAGGGCTGGTTTAAGGGATTTGGGGGGCTCCTGCATTGCTTTATTTTGGGGGTCCATATGTTTATCTCAGGTCAATGTAACCTAAACTATTCACAGCACAGGATGTTCAGATTACAGTAGGACCCCCGTATCCACAGATTCATTATCCATGGGAAACAAAACAGCATACCTACCATAGAGTCTCCCTAGAAAATGTGTCCTCTCTAGCCATTATAGGTCCACCAAGGCAACTCTATGGTATTTTAAACCAAAAGTCCCATTATTGTCAATGGTTTTCACTATTATCCACGGTTTTCAGTATCCACACCCCCCCCAGAACAAATAAGGGGACCTACTGTATTACATAATTTGCTACCAATAATTTAGTTTAAAAACTATATTATAGGCACTAACATAATATTTTTTGTTTATTAGCAATTAATGTAATGATGTAGATTTCCTCAAAGAAAATAAAGAGTAGACTACAAGCTGAACATGAGTTAGCAGTGTAATGCAGCAGCAAAAAAAAAAAAAGCCAATGTGATTCTAAGCTACATTTATAGGAGTATAGTGTCTAGATCAAGGGAAGTAATAGTATCACTCCATTCTGCTTTGGTCAGACCTCACCTGGAATACTGTGTCCTCTTCTGGGCACCACAATTCAAGAAGGATACTGAGAAGGATGGTGGGAGGTCTGGAAGCCATGCCCTATGAGAAGCAGCTTAGGGAGCTGGGTATGTTTAGCCTGGAGAAGAGAAGGTTAAGAGGTGACATGATAGTCATGTTTTAATATTTGAAGGGATGTCATACTGAGGATGGGGCAAGCTTGTTTTCTGCTGCTCCAGAGACTAGGACATGGAGCATTGGGTTCAAACTACAGGAAAAGAGATTCCACCTAAACATTAGGCAGAACTTCCTGGCAGTAAGAGCTGCTCAGAAGTGGAATACACTGCCTCGAAGTGTGTTGTATGTGGGGAAATAATCATTGTAATATAAAAGCAATCTTGTGTACCTCATTCACAATCTTAGATAAGTCTAGGGTTTTTTCCCTGCATGCATTTTGTTCTCCCAAAATTCCCTTCTCTTACTTCACTGAGCACTTCTAGCCAACTGGAAGTGCTGAGTGATTGGACACATGACCTAATTTGAATTTTATTGCTTTTGTGTAACTTGCTCTTCTTCTGAATCTGACTCTCCATGAGAATGGAGGCATCTTAAGCTTTCCTGTAACCATGCCATGATGCATCGGAACCCAGCCCACGGCTGGTGAGTCTCTCTTACCCATTCTTAGTAAGTTAGGGACCTTTTCTTAAGTTTGTTTTTAGTATGTAGATTGAGACTGATATACCTTCAGTAAACTTTGTTTTACATTTTAAACTGACTCCTTTGTTTTGTAATGAGTCTAATTTAACTGGGGGATCCCAGATCTCTGAATACACTTTCAAATGATAATAGAGCTTAAGTCTACTTCTTAATCACACTCTGCATAAAGCGTGAAGTCAAATGTGACTGAATGATTTTACCTTTTTAAAAAGGAGATAATTCTTGTTTTTAAAGGACTAGATCCTGCAATTTTATTTTTAGACTCATTACCTTCCTACAAAAAGGGTTAATGGTTCCCAGATTTAAAGACTTAAAAGCTCAATTTAATTTTTGTTTTTTGCAAAAGTTTTGTTTTTATTTTTTATCTGATCACCTCAGAGCTGCTACTTTTGGTCTCCCTCTCGGCTTGAACACAAAGGCAGTAAAGCAATAAACCAATAAACCAATAAACCAACATGGCTGCTGAAGCTACCCTGCCTGCCTTTTTAGCCATGGAAAAGCTTTGTGGGCCGAATTATAGAAGATGGGCATTTTCTTTTGAAACATACATGAAGGCAATGGGATTTATTGATGTTTTACACAATCCAAGGCCTCCTCAGGGGAGAGAAAGGACTGATTTTGATAGGATTGATCAAAAGGTACTAGCCTTCATACTTTTAACAACTGATCAGGCACTAATTTCTGAAATCAAAGATAAGAGAACAGCAAAAGATGCTTGGGACACTTTGAAAGATTTGTGTGGTACAAAATCCATGGGAAATTCTATTGCAATGATGATTAAACTTGTGAACATGAAATTATCAAATCCAAGATGTCTAGATGAACACATTAATGATTTTAGAGCTACATTAGCAGAATTGCAATCTCCTGGAGAAGAGATTCCAAAGGCTATGCAAGTTGGGATTTTCTTAGCAAGCTTACCAAAGTTTTACAATCCCATCATAAATACTTTGCAATTAAAGAATGATTTAACCCTACCAGAAGCTTATATTCAAATAAGGGAATTTCAACATAGGCAGAATTTGATGCATAATGACAAAGTTGAATCCAGAAATTCTAACTTTAACCAGCAAGTAAATTTGGCTGGAAAGGAAAAGAAACATTTTAAAGCCCACTCTAAGCCCCCCTCCTCTTCTGAGCCAAATGGGGTACAATTAAACACTAAAGCTTCAAAGGGAAACAGGCAGTCATTCTCACAGCAAGAGATGACTGGCCAGAGGCAACAGAATGAAAAAGCACATAGAGCTAGTAACACAGGAGCTGATGCTAAACAGAGGTTTCACATTGGAATGGCTTATGAAAAAGTAATGCAAGCTTCTGGAAATGAATATAAAAATGCTCTTGTCATAGATTCTGGAGCCTCAAATACATTTTTCAATAAAAGGGAATATTTCCAAGATTTTAATGAAGAAGTAAGATTCCCTGTCTACCTTGCCAATGGAGATACTGTTTCTGTACAAGGGATTGGAACTGTATATCTTCCTATGAAATTGGGAGCTAGAACAGAGATATTGAAAATTGTAGACGCAGTCTATGCTCCAGAATTGAAGAGCTCCCTCTACTCAGTAAAAATGAGCACCTCTAGAGGCAACAGAGTAATTTTCAAAAAGAATGCATGTTATGGTTTTCATGGCAAACAGTTGATTTTTAAAGGCACTCTAAAGGATGATGGCCTTTATCACATGGAGATCAGTGACTCAAATGCCAATGTTGCCACTCAATGTAAACACAAAGACTGCATAAATTTATGGCATAGAAGGTTTGCTCATAGAAATGTTGAATGCATAAAGAAATTGGCTAACCAAGAGCTAGCAAGAGACTTTCATTTCAAGAACTGTTGTGTGAATGAAAGGTGTGTGGAATGCATTAAAGTCAAGGCTACTGCACCTTCACACAAGCCTCTCACAGAAAGGCAATCTACAAAACCTCTTGAACTGATACACGCTGACATCTGTGGGCCATTTAGACAGAAATCAGTTGGTGGAAACCTCTATTTTCACCTGCACAGATGATTTCAGCAAATATACCCACTCTTACCTCCTAAAGGAGAAAAGTCAAGCTTTTGAAAAGTTCAAAGAGTACTTTAATTATGTCACTACTAAATTTAATTACAAAATTCAGAATCTGAGGACGGATAATGGGACTGAGTTTGTCAATCATCAATTTGATGAGTTCTTAAAGGAACATGGCATCAGACACCAGACTTCTGGGATTTATAGTCCTCAACAAAATGGTTTATCAGGGACAATGAACCGAACCTTAAAGGAAATGGCAATTGCAATGCTTGTGCAGGCTAACATGTCTAAAGCTTATTGGTCTGAGGCAATTCTCACAGCCACATACTTATACAACAGACTTCCAACCAGATCCAGAGATGTTACTCCATTTGAGTTGTGGCATGGTGTGAAACCCAGACTCAACCATCTAAGGGTTTTTGGATCAAAAGCTTATACATACATTCCCAAACAGAAAAGAGACAAACTGGACTGTAGAAGTGAAGAGGGAATTTTTATTGGCTATGCCAAAGGTGCTTACAAAATCCTAAACCCTGATGGACACACAATGAGAATAACAAGTGCTGTTTATGTTGATGAAAGACCTCAACTTAATTCTAATCCAAACAAAGATTTCTATTCAGATGTGTTTGCAGTGGAAGAAGACCCTGACCCTGATTCTCAGCGGCAGCCACAGCGTGTGCAGCTCTTTCACCCTCCTGCAAGTGCTTCGCATCCAGAAGGGGCTCCCTCAGCCCAGGACTTACCAGAGGACGGAGGACCGGACAGCGCGCCACGAGCAGAGCCAGGAACTCAAGTCCAGGTGAGACAGTCTGCGAGGGGTAACAGGGGAGTGCCTCCTTTGAGATTCTCCTACCTAACCACAGGGGAAAGCCTTCTGGAACCCTCTGACTGGCAGAAGATCAGAGGAATGCCAACGTCTGATTCTGAAAAATGGGTGAAAGCAGCAATGGAGGAAATGGAGTCCTTATATAAGAGTAAAACATGGACTCTGACAGAATTGCCAAAAGGCAAGAAGGCAATTGGCTGCAGATGGGTCTTTACAACGAAGCAAAATGCAGAAGGGGAGATTGAAAGATATAAAGCCAGACTTGTAGCTAAACGTTACAATCAGCAATTTGGAGAAGATTTTCATGAGACTTTCTCCCCAGTTGTTACACACACAGCTATTAGAGAACCCTATTGGCTGTTGCAGCTTCCAAGAGAATGCATGTACAACATCTAAATGTGAAGACAGCGTTTCTTTATGGAGATCTAGATGAGGAAGTGTACATGGAACAGCCTTCAGGATTTGTAGTACCTGGAAAGGAGCATTTAGTATGTAAACTTGAGAAAAGCTTGTATGGGTTAAAACAAGCTGCCAAGAAAGGGCACGAAAAACTGAATCTGCTCCTTATCAAAGAAGGATTTACTCCAGGCACTGTTGACCAATGTGTTTACAAAAGATTCAGAAACAATAGATGGACTTACATTGCAAGTTATGTTGATGATTTGATTCTGTGCAGTCAAGACAAAGCAGATAGTCAAGAGATACTCCTGAATCTCCAGAAAGAAATAGATATTAAAAGTTTGGGAGATATCTCACACTATCTTGGAGTACAAATTGAAAGAGACCGTGATGGAAGCTTCTTTCTTAATCAAAAGCAAAAGATTGTAGATCTTTTGGACTGTCTTGGTTTAAGAGATGCAAAGGATGCTCTAACGCCAATGGAAGTGGGCTTCTTAAAGAGCAATGAGGCATCTGAACCTTTGAGAGACAGTGAAAAATACAGAACTGCAGTTGGAAAACTTCTGTACATAGCAAACTTCACTAGACCTGATATTGCAAATGCTGTTGGCATCTTATGTAGAATGGTTAATTCTCCTACTCTTCGAGATTTTACTGCAGTGAAGCGAATTGCAAGATATTTAAAAGCGACTGCTGACTTCAAACTGATGCTGCCAGCATGTGACAAGCCACGACTGATTGCCTATGCAGATGCTGATTGGGGCAGTGATTTGGTGGAGAGAAAATCTACCAGTGGAAACATCATCTTCTATGGTGGTGGAGCAGTAAGTTGGACAAGTCGGAAGCAGAGTACAGTGGCGGATAGTTCCACAGGTGCCGAGTGCGTCTCAGCGAAAACAGCTTGTGATGAAATCAAATGGCTGCAGAATTTGCTTCTGGATCTTGGGATAGAGGAACCCAAGCCAACCATTTTGATGCAAGACAATCAAAGCTGTATCAAGATTTCTCAGAGTGACAAGCCTCTGAAGAAGAACATTAACATTGCTTTCCACAAGGTGAGAGAAATGTGCCAGAGTCAACTTGTTCAACTGGAGTACTGCAACTCAGAAGAGATGATAGCTGATGTTTTAACAAAGCCTCTTCCTAAGGACAGTTTCCTTAGACTACGAGAAGAAATGAAGATTGTTCCTGAAGCATCCTATGGATTGAGAAGGGGAATGTTGTATGTGGGGAAATAATCATTGTAATATAAAAGCAATCTTGTGTACCTCATTCACAATCTTAGATAAGTCTAGGGTTTTTTCCCTTGCATGCATTTTGTTCTCCCAAAATTCCCTTCTCTTACTTCACTGAGCACTTCTAGCCAACTGGAAGTGCTGAGTGATTGGACACATGACCTAATTTGAATTTTATTGCTTTTGTGTAACTTGCTCTTCTTCTGAATCTGACTCTCCATGAGAATGGAGGCATCTTAAGCTTTCCTGTAACCATGCCATGATGCATCGGAACCCAGCCCACGGCTGGTGAGTCTCTCTTACCCATTCTTAGTAAGTTAGGGACCTTTTCTTAAGTTTGCTTTTAGTATGTAGATTGAGACTGATATACCTTCAGTAAACTTTGTTTTACATTTTAAACTGACTCCTTTGTTTTGTAATGAGTCTAATTTAACTGGGGGATCCCAGATCTCTGAATACACTTTTAAATGATAATTGAGCTTAAGTCTGCTTCTTAATCACACTCTGCATAAAGCGTGAAGTCAAATGTGACTGAATGATTTTACCTTTTTAAAAAGGAGATAATTCTTGTTGTTTTTAAAGACTAGATCCTGCAATTTTATTTTTAGACTCATTACCTTCCTACAAAGTGTGGTGGAGTTTCCTTCTTTGGAGGTTTTTAAGCAGAGGTTGGATGGCCATCTGTTGTGAGGGCTTTGATTGTGTGTTCCTGCAGGGCAGAAGCCAATTGGATGGGATGGCTGTTGGGGTCCCTTTCAGCCCTATGTTTCTATGATTTGAGGTAGCATTCAGAGCCTGGAAAAGTTACCTTTGGATCACACCTTCCAAAATTCGCCTGCCAGGACCCTTTTCAAGGTCTGGTTGCATTGTTCCTTTTTCAACATTCCCTAGCCCAGTGGTTCTTAACCTGGGGTCCATGATGTCCTCACATGGGGTCCATAAAGGCTTGAAGGCTACTTGGCCCACTTCCTCCCTATAGTGGAGCAGCCACATGACAGGAACCAAGGCAAAGGCTGGCTGGCTTGGCCTGTACGGTGCCATTCAATCCACTCGAGCCAGAAACTTGCAGGAAGAAGTGAGAGTGCCTCTGAGGGAAAGTTTAATGGCTGGTGTATTTGTATTCTTGTTGTTGTTGTTCTTAGCTATTATTATTATCTATTATTAAATTAGGGTTTTAAATCTTGATTTAAGTCTTGGGGCAACAAAAGATATTTAAAGAGGGTCCCTAGTAAAGAAAAGGTTAAGAACCACTGCTCTAGCCCAATGGCTCTCACATAACACTAATGGGATACTGGTGTTTTAGTGACAACAATACAACCATTGTTCCCAGTAATATTAACTCCAATTTTTATATATATACTTTTTATTCTTCTGTTCAAAGAGCTAAAGTGTTGTACAAGTTTCAGCATTGCACTATGACTGTGGAGACCAGGGTTTGAATCCTTACTCAACCATTAATACCAACTGGGTGATCTCGGGCAAGTCACACTCTCTCAGTTTCAAAGGAAGGCAAAGGCATACCCCCTTTGAACAAATCTTGCCTAGAAAACCCAATGATAGGTAACCCTTAGTCAGACATTACTTGAAGGCACAAAGACAAACACACAAATTCCTTTTGTAGGTTGAACTCAGTTGGCAGCAAGGAGAGGAAGCTAAAAACAAAGGGGGAAAGGGAGGGAGGGGAGAGAAACCAGGACATTTTAAGAGCAGCTGGAAATATGGGATGGAGGGGATATATGTGGAGTGTGGCTGGTGAATGGGGACCCTTAGAGGGAAGAAGAGGGGGCCACCCTTTATCCCAGTAGAGGTAGGAGAAGGAGAGAAGAGAGATCAGAAAAGAGTGAGAGAGAGGAAGAAAGGGAAGGGAAGCAAGCAAGCAAGCAAGAAGCCGTTTCTGAAGGGGGAAGAGACCACCCTTTCCCTGAGAGAGCAGGGGAGAAAGAGATGGAAAGAGACAACCCTCACGCTTCCCTCCCCCCTTTCTCTCTCTCTCTCTCACACACAGTCAACCATCTCTGACACAAATAGGAACACAAACCTGGCTTGAGTTTTGATGATCCCCGGGAAGAGTGGGTGAGTGAGCAGCAAACTCCTCTCAGCTTCAGCCACAAAGAGGACAGCTTGTCCTGCTCAGTGGGGGAGGAGTAAGGAGACACTGCTTTAAAGAAAGGCCTTATAGTCAATTCTACATGCCTCAAGCTCACAGCAGGTTTTAGGCTTGCTCTCTTGCTCACTCTTTCTTTCTCTCTTTCTCTTTCTCTGTCCAGTTTTTACAGGAGGAGGGTTAGGAGCCCCCCCCCTGCAGCTTGCCCTACTGGTGGGGGTGGAGGGAGGAAAGAGGAAGAAGACAGGAGATGCTGCTTTTAAAAAAAGGGCAGCGGGAGGTTTTTTGGCTTGTGCGATCTCTCTCTCTCTCTTGTTTTTCTAGGAGGTGGATTAGGACGTGGGCCCCTGTGGCTGTGGGGCCCACCGCAGCTGCGGATTTTATGGTACCCTTAAACCGCCCCTGCTTGGGTGTAGTGTACACCCCAACCACACACCTGATGTATGGGTGTCTTTTCTAGTCCTGGGTGATGGGGTATGGTGAAACTTTGAAGCTCTCAGTATATTTTTACCAATTCCTTTTCCATTCATTGACTTTCTCATTGAAGTTGGAAAGCACCCCAAAATATGGACCATGTGAGATTTTCCTTTGTTTCCTCTACATCTTGTTGGTATTACATTTTTTAAAAAATTGTTGCTCCAGTTGTAGGACATTGTCTCTGATGAGGTGCATGCAACTCCAATGAGAGGTCACTCCTTGAACCACAAAGAGCACTTCACTTCAGCTTTTCTAAATTATATTTTGTTCTTAAAAGCAGTATTTGACACTTTTTGGGTCCAATGCATTACACTGAATAGAACAGAAAGGTACCACATTAGGAAAGACTAGTAGGTATTTTGCCGATCAAAAGAAAAAAAAAACACGTTTTTTGCTGATGGATCCAGGAAATAATGAGTCCAGACACAAGATATGGGTTGAAAAAGGCGACTTTATTTAATTTAACATATTTAAATATTTAAGTATTCAAACTGAAAAGGGGGAAGGCAACCTAGTCTGGGAGCAGCGAGGGCAGGAGGTCTACCCCCAGACCCTCTTCCCAGTTTTCTCCGGCAAAAAAACATGAGCCCTAGCCATAACCCAGCCTCTGGGTTCCTAATCAGCTGCCCCACACTGGGAAGGCCAACCAGAGAGTCCCTCCCCAAAGTTGCAGAAAGTGAGGGGTTATCCCTCAGGCCAGCTCAAAGGGAGGCCCTTTTGCCACCCCCTTAGTCACAGGACCTAAAGTTGCAGGACCAGGGAACCCTAGTGGCACAGTGTTTAAATGTCAGTACTGCAAGCCACAAGGTTATGAGTTCGATCCCAGAGGGCTCCAAGGTTATCTCAGCCATCCATCCTTCCATATGTCTGTAAAATGAGTACCCAGCTTGTTGGGAGCAATTAGCTAAAAAACAATGTAAACTGCTTAGGGAGTGCTTCAACACAAATCTCTCTCTCTCTGGCTTTTCTTCGCAAATGAAGATTCAGCAAGGACTCATCCCGTGCAGGGATCACCAGCATTGAGGTCATGATATTGAAAACACAGCTGCATTGGGCAGGGCACGTTTCTAGGATGGAGGACCATCGCCTCCAAAAAACAGTACTCTACGGTGAACTCGCCACGGGTCAGCGTAAGAGGGGTTCTCCAAAAACGTGATACAAGGACTCCCTAAAACAACACCTCAGGCTTGGCCAAATTGATCACCAACAAAAGTCCACCCTAGCCTCACATCAGGAGGCATGGAGACGCACTATCCACAATCTCTCTCTGGCTTTTCTTCGCAAACAAAGATTCAGGAAGGTTTTCTGCAAGTGCGCTGATGACTAAAAAGGCCAATCCGAGATAAATATGTCCGGTTGCAGAATGCAAAGCAGAAAGTCTCCTTGGGTGATGTCTCTGCCTTGTGATTCTTTCTGCGTTGTCTTTGCTCTTCAAGACTTGTTCGGCGTGAGTTCTCAAATAAGGCTGCAGCATTGTGGATAGTGCATCTCCATGCCTCCTGATGTGTGGCGAGGGCGGACCATTGTTGGTGATCAATTTGGCTGAGCCTGAGATGTTGCTTCAGGGAGTCCTTATATTGCTTTTTTGGAGTGCCTCTCTTATGCAGACCCGTGGCGAGTTCACCATAGAGTACTATTTTTGGGAGGCGATGGTCCTCCATCCTAGAAATGTGCCCTGCCCAGCACAGCTGTGTTCTTAATATCATGGTCTCAATGCTGGTGATCCCTGCTTGCTCAAGGACAGCAACATTCGTCACATAGTCAGTCCAGTGTATATATAGGATTGTGCGTATACAGCACTGATGAAAGCATTCAAGGAGTCGTAAATGTTGGTGATAGGTGACCAATGTTTCAGACCCATAAAGGAGAATAGACAGTACAATGGCTCTATACACACTGATTGTTGTGCTTTGCCTCAGGAGTTTACTACTCCAGACTCTTTTGTAAAGTCTTCGAAAATATGACTTTGCTAATCTGTGATCAATCTCTTTGTCAATCTTGGCATTTGATGAGATGATACTTTACAGGTAGGTGAACTGCTGAACGGACTTGAGCACAGATTTGCTCATGGCAATTTGGGGATGATGGTGTTCGTCCTGTGGTGCACACTGGTAAAGAACTTCCATTTCCTTTAGGTAGACTTCCAGCTGAACAGCTCTGTAGCTGTTGCAAAGCAGGATGTTAGGCGCTGCAGAGCTGCTTCTGTGTGGGCAACAAGGGCAGCCTCATCAGCAAAGAGAAGCTCACAAACTAGATTGTTTACAGTCTTAGTGCAAGCCCTCAGACGGCTTAAGTTAAACAAGCAACCATCAGTACGGTAACGTATATAGATGTCATCTTCTTCTTCAAGCTCTGCTGTAGCCCTTTGGAGCATCATGCTGAAGAAGACTGTAAATAAAGTTGGAGCAAGAACACAACCTTGCTTCACCCCATAAGTTATTAGAAAGGGCTCTGAAAGAGCATTGTTATATCTGACTTGTCTGTGCTGGCCCTCGTGTAGCAAGATAATCATTTCAAGGAATTTGGGGGGACATCGTAGTCTTTCCAGGATCTTCCACAGACCTTTTCTACTCACAGTGTCGAAGCCTTTGGTGAGTTCAACATATGTTACATAGAGACCCTTGTTCTGCTCTCTATATTTCTCTTGCAATTGTCTAAGGGCAAATACGATATCTGTAGTACTCCTGTTGGCTCTGAAGCCACATTGGCTTTCAGAGAGAAGTTCTTCTGCAATAGCAGGTACTAATCTGTTCAGGAGTATCCTTGCAAGGATTTTTCCAGCAATAGAGAGCAGTGTTATGCCTTGATAGTTTAAGCAATCAGATTTTGCTCCTTTTTTCTGGTACAGGGTGAAGATGACTGCATCTCAGAGAACTGATGGCAGTTCCCCCTTTTCCCAGCAATTCACAAGGAGTTCGTGGAATTTAACATGGAGTTCACGGCCCCCATGTTTCCAAACTTCAGGAGGGATTCCATCAATCCCAGCTGTCTTGCCATTTTTCATCTGCTGTATGGCCTTAAGGGTGTCTTCCAAAGTGGGAGCTATGTCCAGTTCATTTTTCATCAGTTTCTGTATCATATGTTGGATAGCTGAGACTTGGACTACTCGGTTGGCACTAAAGAGACTTTGAAAGTGTTCAGCCCATCGATTCATAATGGAGGCTCTATCAGTAATTAATGTTTGACCATCTGTACTATATAAGGAGCTTTGGACCTGATAAGTAGGTCCAAACACTGCTTTAAGAGCTTCATAAAATCCTCTAAGATCACCCAGATCAGCACAGTGTTGGGTCTTTTCTGCTATATTGATCCATCACTTGTTCTGCATGTCTCAGAGTTTTTGTTGACGTTTACTACATGTGAGGCAGAAAGCTGCTTTTCTTACATGGCAAGTTGGCTGGGCGAGGTATGCCTGGTGAGCAGTTCTCTTCTTTGCCAACAGCTCCTGGATCTCTTGGTTGTTTTCATCAAACCAGTCTTGATTTTTCTTGTGGGTGAACTCAAGGGATTATTCCGCAGACTGGAGAATACTGTTTTTGATACGTTGCCAAAGCACTGTAGGAGAAGGATCTGTAGGATGGTCTTCAGGTTTTGTTTACAGATTTGCCTGGAAGTTGTCTCTCATGGTAGCTTGTAGAAGATTGTTGACTTGGAGTCTCCTCTTTAAGATGCCACCCCTCTTAGGTTTGAACCTAAGATGAAGGTTTAGTTTACATCTTATGAGGCGATGATCTGTTTGGCATTCTTCACTGAGCATCACTCGGGTATGACGGACATTGTGAATGTTTCTCTGGCGGACTAGATCATAGTCAATAAGGTGCCAATATTTGGATCGGGGATGCATCCAGGTTGTCTTCAAGCTATCTTTCTGCTGAAAGATAGTGTTTGTAATAGTCAGCTGTTGTTCTGCACAGAACTCTAGCAAGAGGCATCTGTTATCATTGCCATTTCCAACACCATGCTTGCCTAAGACACCTTTCCAGGGTTCAGAGTTCTTTCCTACTCTGGCATTGAAGTCACCAAGGATAATAATTTTATCTTCTACAGGGACTTTTTGTATGAATTTGCGTAGGTCTGTGTAGAATTTGTCTTTCTCTACAGGATCAGCTTGCATAGTTGGGGCATATATACTAAAGAAAACAACATGAGCGAGGTATAAGGAAATAATGTGATCAGAGTGTCCTGTTGGCAAGGTTTCGAGTTTGGAGGCAATGGAGATTTAATCATAAAGCCTCCTCCTGAAAGAGGTTTTTGGGTTTTGGGTTTGCCAGACCAGTAAATTGTGTAGCTGACTCCGTGTTCTTTAAGGCTTACTTCCTCATGGAGACGAACTTCACTAAGAGCAGCTTCAGCACTAATAAGCAGTATATAAATATCAATGCTATTGTTATTGTTGTTGCTAGCTTCAGGGCCCCCCACCTTATTGAAATGTTTTGGCAAGATGCTCACTGAACTAATGTCTCTTCCCACTCAACTAGCCAGTTACCACGTATTTAAAACACCACCTCAGCCACTTGCCCAGTGCTGACAACCATAGTATGGGGTAGGATAAAAAAAACACAATGGAGGGAGGCAAAAATTCTTACCTGGCCCTGAAGCAACCACAAAAGTCACACTATGATAGCAGGGGGAAGGTGGGTTGATCAAGGCAAAGAGAGAGAGCGGCTGGGGGCATTAGGGCCTTAAATAATCTCTTACCACACCCACTGTGCTCATGTAAATGGCACATGTGCAATTTGCCAAATTACCAGGCCTCAAGCCTTGTCCATCAGCAAAATAACCCCCCCCATCCAGAAAAGGCATTGTCCCTTTTGATTTGTTTATAGAATAAGCATAAAATGGCAAGTAGTTGGAACACAGAGACATTGTTCTTTATCATACAGGTGCCAGTGTCCTACAAAGATTGCACTGTTGGTATATTTCTGTGTGCTTTCCTTAAAGAATTAGTTAATCTGGGAGATTTAAATAACCTGTGCTAGCATTTTAGGGTTAAAAACATACCAAATTTTAGAGCAGTAACCTTAGCACATTTAGTATGATAAGGCTGATAAACTGCTTAACAAAATTAGTTAGTCTGAAAGTGCAGCTAGATTTCTTTTCCTTCTCCTTTCCCCGCTTTTTTAGTTTCACTAAATGGTGTTCTTTTATTTTAATCAAATGAGTATAATTGAAAGATTGCTTCACCCTGCAATCCTATATGTTTACTGAGAAGGAAGCCCTACTTTATTTATTGTGTGTTGTATTATCTAGCACAGGGGAGGACACCATGCAGGTCACCAATTGAACTCCATCTCCCATCTGTTCCTGCCAACATAAGCCAGTGGTGAGGAACTGTAAGAACTACATTGAACTTCAAAATTCAGTTAATATAGTATATGTTTCTAACAACAGACGGTTCAGATACCTAGTGATAACTTTGAGGAGGTTAAATCAAGCTGTTGTCTGTCTGCCAGGGCACAGAAACAATTACTCAAATTCGCAATCACAGTTACAAATGTGTAACCTATAGTTATGTAATTCATATTCATGATCCCTACATAGTCACAATCATGACAATAGTATAGGGGATATGTAAGGATTGAAAAAGTCTCCTAATCCTGCCCAGCCAGGCAGCAGCACTGCAAGCAACAGAGGTTTATTTTACTGTCAACCAGTGTTACCCTCTATGCTTAGGGGTCATGAAGACCCTCAAAATATGAACACCAATTTGGGGGGAGAATGTACAGTCGTCCCTCCACATTTTCCAGGGGTTAGGGTCTTGAGGCCCCTGCGAATGTGGAAAAAACATGAATAAAAAATGCTGCTCCCGCGACCCTCCCCAGAGGGAGGGAGGCAGCGGGAGGGTGTCTGGCCAGCCTGGTCGGCCTCTCCACAGCCTTCCTGAGGGGACTCCATGACTTAGAAGCACCAGAGCCCCCTTAGGAAAGCCAGGGAAGGCAGCCAGCGGGCGGGCGGGAGGCCACCCTGCCTCCCTGCGGCCCTCCTGAATGGACTCTGGGGCTTTGAAGCCCTGGAGCCCACTGAGGAAGGCCAGGGAAGACAGCTGGCGGGAGCGAGGGAAGCTGCCTTGCCTCCCCACGGCCTTCCTGAGCAGACACCAGGGCTTTGAAGCCTCAGAGCCTGCTGAGGAAGGCCGGGGAAGGCAGCGGGTGGGTGGGAGGGAAGCTGCCCTGCCTCGCCGTGGCCTTCCTGAGCGGACTTCGGGGATTTGAGGCCCCAGGGCCTGCTTAGGAAGGCTGGCGAAGGCAACAGGTAGGCAGGCAGGCAGGCAGCCTTCCTGAGCGTGTTCTGGGGCTTTGAAGTTCCCCACGTAGGATGGCTGGGGAAGGCAGCAGGTGGGTGGGTGGGAGGGAAGCTGCCCTGCCTCCCCGTGGCCTTCCTGAGCAGACTCCGGGGCTTTCAAGCCCTAGAGCCCACTTAGGAAGGCTGGGGAAGGCAGCAGGTGGGCAGGTGGAAGGCTGCCCTGCCTCTCCCCAGCCTTCCTGAGCATTCTCCGGGGCTTTGACACCCTGGAGCCCACTTGGGAAGGCCAGGGAAGGCAGTGGGTGGGAGTGAGGGAAGCTGACCTGCCTCCCCATGGATTTTCTGAGTGGACTCCGGGGCTTTGAAGCCCCAGAGCCCTCTTAGGAAGGCTGGGGAAGGCAGTGAGTGGGGGGGTGGCCGGGCAGTTGGGAGAGAAGCTGCCCTGCCTCCCCATAGCCTTCCTGAGCAGATTCTGGGGCTTTGAAGCCTCGGAGCCCCCTCAGGAAGGCTGGGGAAGGCAACGGGCTGGAGCGAGGGAAGCTGCCTGACCTCTCCCCAGTCTTCCTGAGGGGCCTCCGGGGCTTAGAAGCCCCGGAGCCCCCTCAGGAAGGCCAGGAAAGGAAGCGGGAGGGAGGGAGGGAGGGAGGGAGGCTTCCCCCCGGCCTTCCTGAGTGGACTCTGGGGCTTTGAAGCCCCGGAGCCACCTCTGGAAGGCCAGGGAAGGTGCAGGCAGGAGGTTGCCCTGCCTCTCGCCAGCCTTCCCGAAGGGGCTCGGGGCTAAACCACGAATAATCAAAACTGCGAGTGTGAAAGCCGCAAATGTGGAGGGGCAACTCTGCTTGGCTTGGCTATGCAAATATGGGGCAACAGATAGAGGATCTTGTGACCTTTGTATACCAGTAATCAGGACATTAAGTAGATAGTACAAAAAATTGATCTTTATTTGGGAAAAACAATAATAACAGCATTCTCACACACATTCAGGCTTTAATCATTCATGCAAGACTAACAAATAAAGTGAGAGTTGTTGAGACAGACAGATAAAGAAGGGTATTGTTTGTGGGAGATACAACACCTGTCCTGCAGAGATGATGTCAAAGAAGAAACCATCAGAGTGTGGGTCCCAATCTGGAATGGCTACACAGTTTGATGTGGAGTTGAAAGGAAGATGAACTGTGTGCCTGGCTACATAGATGGATGTAGTATCCGCAGGAAGAAGGTCTGTGTGCACTTGAGTGGGGTTTTGGAAGGATTCTTACAGATAATATTTGCCTTCTGGGGATGGGATTTAGAGTAGAACACAATGTCTCTCAGAGTTGCTCAAGATGAGAGAAAGGCACTCCAGGTATCCTAACGGGATCTTAATGTGCCATTATGTTGCAATTGAAGGAGAGGAAGCAACTTCCTTTGTTTAGGGACGGGTGAAGGAATGAGGGTTGTTTACAGGTTGAGCCTCCCAGCCTTGGCTGAAGGTATTGGCCTTCAGCTGCCTTGTGAATTAACATTTCTTTAGAATTTAGGCCGCCTCTCCCTACATGCATATCTCATTGAGCCTGAACACTAGTCTTTGCAATTTGTTGGAATTTTCCAGCACTGCATTTGACCTAATTATTACTGCATTTGGCCACATGTGACCTAATTATTAAATATTGCCAATTATTGATATAGACATGGGGCTGGGGGTGTCAGGGTAGGTAATACCAGGATGCAGCAGACTGATGCTCCCACCACAAATGCCACAAGTGATCTCTGGTATGAGGTGGAATTGATTCACTGGAGTCTGATGAAAGGAGGGGGTGGGCATGTCAGCCTGCTGTGTCTTAATCAGCAAGAGAACAGATCTCCATTATTCACAGTGGCTGCTGCCCAGTAAGGCAGGATTGGGGTCAGGGGTTGGGCCAGGAGACACTACTTAGTTAAGTATCTCAGTTTAGAATCCCAGCCTCTATCTATAACTTAACCTGCTCCTTTATTTAAAAGTAGTTAGAGATAATAAGATAATCCTGATCATAAAAGTAAATATACCATAAAATGATGGTGTAAGAGGTTTGGGAAACTGAAACAACAGTATATTTTTATTACCTGGAAATAATATATTGCACTCTTGGTAAGAAGGATATATGGTTGAGATTTCTACAATATCTGTACAAATGTATAATTATATTTTTTATCTTCAAATGGTTAGGAGGAGATCTCATAGGTGAGTTAATTAATTCTTCAAATGGTTAGGAGGTGATCTCATAGATTAGTTAATTAATTGCTGTGAATGTTGGTGGTTTTTACAGTACATACAACTTTCTCTGCTTCACATTTTGCAATTCTGAAGATCAAATGCAAAGGCTATCAGTGCTTTAAATGGCCTGTGCTGCACTGTGTGTTATGGGCATGAGGAATTGTTTATGGGTATAAATCCTTAATTGCAAATCCTGTTTTATTTAAATTGTCTTTTTGTTAATGTTGTCAGGGCTGTTACCTTATCATATGAGCCTAGACTGGCATGCAGTGGCTCCCCTGGTAACACAATTGTTTGTATGTTGTATGCATGGAAAGATATTTTATTTTTTTAAGTGTTTTTCTCCCCAAGGGTTGGGAAATCTTGAGGAGGAGAATCCTAGACTAGTCAAAATCTTTGAAGTTTGGAGTTCATTCTGTATGAAAAATGCATGTGAACTCCCCCCATTCCCCCCCCCAGAGAAAACAGTCTTTTTAATCAGAAAAAGTTTCCTGCACATAACCTTTTTTGTTGGGGGTGGGGGGACACAGAGTAACTCCCAAACTATGACTAGTCTTCAAAAGCTAAATAGATGTTGACAGCTTTCTTACAGTTAGGGTAAAAGAATGGTCAATTTATTTGTTCTCGTTTATGAGAATGAAATTTACAAAAGTTTACATTCCTAGTAAATGAGAATGAGAGCTATCATGAATTGACTATTGTCTCTGGAATTTATATATTCCTTCACCATTGTTTCAACAGAAAGTCTTTCAGTAAAGTAAGTTCACATAAATTAGGGCCAAACTAGATGAGACACAGAATATCTGTGAACAGATATGGACCAGGATAAATGGTTCTTATGTACCAACATAAATTAATGATGTAAGAAAAAGGCCCCCCACATGATCTCAGCCTACATGAACAAAATACCACAAAATTGCTAGTAATCATGGCATACCTCCTGTGCCACTCACAGCACACGTTTCCAATACTTTTTTTTTTTTTCATATGACAGACCAGGCATATAATTTCGATGGGCTCCATGGAGTTATCTGGTTTTGTCACAGCATGTAAGGTTTTCTGAACTTCAAGTACATGGGCTAACTTTTGCAGAAAGCAGGTAGTGGGATGTTACAGAAATATGTGTTAATTGCTCTAGAAGGAGGTTGGCTTGGGATGATGCAAGACTTGTTCTGTCAAACACAGTGACAATGATGGCTGAGGATGCAGTACATTAGCTGCATCACATAACATTTTTGACAACCAATTATTATAACCATGATCCTATATGCTCAAAGAATGTAAATATAGACGAGTGTGATACAGGCTAATGTATTCAAAAATTGTGGGTAGCCAAGTCTAATATATTTTTTTAACATTATAATCCTAGAATCTCATCTCTTTTCCTTGTGATTGTTTATTTACAAAGTCAGCTATAACCAGTTTTACAAATACAAAAGAAGTTATAATATGCACAGTACCAGGAACTTTGATTATTGCAGAGAGGTGAAGCATAACCCCACAAAAAGGTAGGTCCATGAGTGAAAATGTCTTGCATGGCCTGTGTAATCCACTGTTGAACCGTTACTGCTTTCTAATCTTCTACATGTGGATAAATCTCCCAAATGCAGGCTCTGTTGTGTAGATCTGGGAGATGAGAACAATTTAGGTTAGGTGGTAAATAACATAAATTGAGCATTGGTTATCAGTCTGTGTTTATGTACATTCCAATAAGAAACATTTCTATTGTTTTCATGTTATTTTTTTTAAAAAAAATCTCCTACTTTTTCCCTATGAAAAAGAAGTAACTAAAAGTAACATGCAAAACACTTTAACAAGCTAAAAGAAGCAGGAAAATTCAGAGGATCAAAATGAATAATCAGTAAATATAAACAAAAGGAGAATCAAATGCTTGTTGAAAAAGAAATGGTTCACCTGATGACAAAACACAGATAATGAGGAAAATGTCCTAACCCCTTGTAGCAGGGAGTTCCACATACACAGTGCTGAGAAAGCCTTATTATGTGTTTCTACCAGCCATACCACTGAACCCAATATAGGGACTTAATCCTTCACTAATAATCTTCTCAAAGGAAGCAATGAATAATTTTAGCAATTTTCTTCCTGTTGCAAGAAAGTTGTCAAAAGCCATGCAATTTTTGAAGCCTATTCACAATTATGGACCTACATTGTGCAAAATTCATGCACATTTGTTTTGCACTGAAAACAGCATTTTGTGAACAGAAAATAGTATTTGTGCACAGAAACCTATTTCCTGTGAAGAAAGTGCTATTTTCTATGCAAACCATGTGCGCATTTTTGACAGACTAAGTCCTGAACTGCAAAGATTCCCATCACTTTAACATTATTTTCTTCAGACACACACGGAGAAAATTGTTTTTCAACCTTTTTTGGAATATTTTCGAATCCTAGGTAGGACACAAACAGTCCTGGATGAGCCTTAGTAGGAGGTGCAAATGAAACAAAGATAGGGTATCTGTGACACAGAGGCCAAAACCAAGGGCATGATGTACAACATTATGCTGAACCCAGCTTCAAAACTAGATACCAGATTTATTGGAGGGCATGCAAACCTGTTCAAAATGGGTTGCAAACATTCATTCAGGTAAATCTTCCTGAGTAGACCTGTCTGGATTAAGTGTCAGTTTGTTTCCCCTTGTTCACTTCAGAACTGCTTCCAGACAGCCATTCAGGGCCTCCATCATCTTGCTGGCATTTAGCACACAGAAAACAGAGGAGATTATCAGATGCTCTCTATATGGCATTATAATGATACCAGGAGATCACTAAAGGGCTTTCCTTTCACATGATGTTGTTCCTCTCTCGTTATGCTCCTGTTCGGCTGTTGTTATACTGGTGCTGCTTTTTATTCATGGGCTAAGCCATGAATGGATCCCCTGTTCTGTTTTTGTGATGGATTTGCCTGTGAGTGAAAAAGTTATTGTTTCACTGGTGCAATCCCCACGTCAATGGGAGGTCGATGCCAGAACACTTCCTGTTGAGATCAGGACATCCATGTAAGTGACACACTTTGTTGTACCCTCCCTGAGTTACTTTTAAAGTTTTAAGTGTGTTTTTGTGCTTGCTGTCACTTTTTACTTTTTATTTTTTCATTTCCCTGCTCTCGTCTTCAGCTGGGATTTCAAACCAGGAAGTGAAGCTCCATTCACTCCTGGGCTGCCGTGGAAGTGTGAACAAGGTAGGTTTAAACTTTTTTGTTACCGTGGTATGCTTTTTTGTTATCGTGGTATGACAGGGGCAGGAGAGGAGCAGGAGAGGAGATTGTGGGACAGGAATGCTTTTGTGTGTGTGTGTTCCCATTTGATAATCTTCAGAGATAGAGCAGAATGTCACCCTCACATGATGGCAATTCAGGTGAAAAGTCTAGATGACTTCATGCAACAGTGTCACGTAAAGATATTGAACAACCTGGAACTTTGCAGCAGCTTTCATGCCAAAGAAAATGAGGTGTAGCAGCTGTCTCCCAGTACAAGATCTCATCCCTCCTGAAAAGACCAAAGACATCATACTATAATTTCATCATCCAAAGCCAGAGAGACATCCCAGAAGTATTACTATGGTTAATGATACCCAAATCCAAACCAAGAGGACATACAAGTTTGCATTCCGCCTCTTAATTTCCTGGTGCAGATCTTCCACAAAGATGACCAGAGTGGTTTTCACCTCAAAATCTGGCAGATATATTGGACATGATCCATATATCCAACATCACTGAAGGTTTCCTGGAGTTGAGAGACACAACTTGTTCTAATAACTAGCTCAAAAACAGCAAATTTGACTCTGAACAAAGGTTGTTTCAAATCAACATGGTAGAAATGGTAAAGATGAAACTACTGCCCCTTTCAAAGTGAACAGTTTCCTTAAGAGGACTATTAACTATGTCTGAGGTCTAGAGGAAGAGCCCAGTCCTGGAAGATCTAAGGCATCTAAAATATTTGCGTCATCTTCATCATTATTGTCATTGTTGTCATCAACTCAAAAGCTAGAAGGACAAGGACTGATGAAGTTGATGGCAGATTTCAAACCTCAATACATTTTTCCCTTGTCTCAGGCTGCACTAGACATATCAACTTGAGTGCATTTACAACTAAGTGTGGTAGTTATATATCAGAGTCAAAGAAGATGTGACTGTCTTTTTTCCCTGCCAGATTTAAAGCAAATGGGTCATAGTGTGTTTCCAAGGCCTCCAAGAACTGACCTTCTAGACCTATGGCAAAAGGAACCCACCATCTAGAGGAGTTACATTTGCTGACCTTGTACAGACATGAAGGCGCTGGTGAGACAGTTTTCCTTTACGATCATCACTACCATAGACTATTCCCTAAAATGGGCTATATGACCTAAAATAAGCTCTAATCTCTATTCTACCATGCTTGTCTAAAGTCTTCTCCCATTTGCAGTCTATTTCATTGTCTTCCAGTTTCTGAAATACCAAGGAGGGGGGAAATGACTATATGATTTTGGTAAGGAAATTTGAGAGTAATCACATAGCACATGAGACTGAACTATCAGTGGTGGTGACTCTATTGAGTAATCAGCAATGACGGATAATAAAGCTCAGCCAAGATTTTTCAGCCATTTTTCTTAGTTCAACAAAATCACTTTCCTATCAATGCCCCCCCGCCACTTCATTTGAGTCTGTTTGGATTATGAATCTCCTGCCTTGATATGCACAAATCATTGATCATGGCAGTCTGTGTTCATGACAAATATGACATCAGAGAATTTTGCATATGGCTATTAGTATGTTTAATTACTGTGTATTCTGTCTTAGGTAGCAATCTCTATTTCAGTATATTGTCCCAGATATTACACATAACCTGCTGTGATCTTGTGTACTGCCCACTTGTTACCCAAAATGCTCCTTGGAAATTCCAGGAAAATATCGAGTTTCTAATATGTTGGGAAAATTAGCAGCAACTCAACTTTAGCAATGTGATAGGGGGCAACAAGGGAATCTTGAGCCTATGTATACCATAGAGCTGGATGGAATACATACATATGTGAAATTAATTTTGGTTTTTATTAAGAGTTCAAAAATTAACACCAAACACACACACAGTCACACAAGAAGCATTCACACAAGGCTATAGAAAGCACTAGGAAAAACTTGGATAGAGGGTAGCAAGAGGATTTGTTGTGCATGATATGACCTGTGTTGGCCAATCTGACAGAGTAGATGGAGGAATCTGGAATGGCTGCACAGGGGGACAGCATTTCCCCTGGAAGTGGCTCTGTGTGCAATAGAGCTTGATTTTGAGGATCATATTTACACCCTCAAATATGTAAGCCTCCTGGGTTGGAACAATAGATTCCATGAGCCTCCATGAATAGCACAATGAGTTTCTTGGTGTTGACATTAGGTGGTGAAGATGCTAATGTATTGCAAACTATCCTTAATGTCCTGTGATTGGGTTTACAAAGCTTGAGCTTCCTCTTTAATTGTTGGGGATTGAGGAGAGGAAATTTCAAAACAAACACACAAAGGATTCATCCATCCATTATTATCTTTCAGATGTATAGTGGAAATTGTGTCCTTTTGACCTTTAATACTTCCTTAGTCTTCCCTAGGGCAAAGCATGGCATTCAGCTGACCTTTCTGAGACCATCCTGCTTTTCCCTTGTGGAAGACCACATCAATAAACCAAATTATTAATATGCCAATTTATTAATACACCAATTTTATTATATGCCAATTTCTGAGGTCTCTGGAAGTAGAACTGTCAGCCTTACTGACACACTGCACAGCTCAACAATGGTCCTTCCTGAGCTGGCTGAATTGGTCTTTTGGCAGTGGTGTTGGAGTTCAGCCTCACCCAGCTTGCTGTACTGGAGGACTTCAACAACAATGCTGAGTCCATTCTGTAAGGAGCAGCTTACAGAATGTTCAAGGTACTATCTGGTGCCACTCATGCTGCAGGCCACAACCTAGTTTCCTGTGCTGAGTGGGATGGTGTGGTTTGGATGTGGAGGAAGTTTCTATAGTTCCATTGTCATAGACAGATCACTACCTGGAGGGATTCAGACTCACTGGGATTCAGAGCTTCCACAGTGATGAGACTGATTAAAATGGTCCACTCCTAATGGATTCCTATGGTTTCTAGGAGGCTCTTGGAGAATTTCCTGTTTTCTTGGCAGGAGATCCTGTTGAAACCTTGGCTGATCTGTTGAAATGGAGAAAAAGTCACAGTGGAGTGGAGCCAAGTGATCCCCCTGGATTACTAGGAGCCAACAGCAATGAAATGAGTGGAACAGTACTAGAGTGACTATGGCAGAAGATTTGAGCATGTCCAACTGAATATTGGCTAGAACATATAGGAAAGGCTGTACTGGTGGCAGTAGAAAAAAATTATCTGCCACCATTGCTTCTGCATGATTTCATCCAGCTCAGCTGTCTTGCACGGTCAGAGGCTTTTTATGCTCTGCCCCACAAGAGAAACATGTAGAAAACTCAGAAGCCTACTATGAAGAAGTTGCATTAAACTTTGCAGGTAAAATCACTTGGATGTGCTCTGACTTGGATGCTGTAGTTGATAGAGGTTCAGTGGGTGTAATCTTGGCTCCTAATTCTCCAGTGTTATTGGATATGTTTCATTTTGTTCAGCCTGGGGACATGGACACAATCCTGGCTGAAGTGAGAGACACCACATGTCCTTTGTGGCTTATAAAAGCTGTCAGAGAAAGACAGAAAGTGGGTAGGAGGAGGAGTGAATACATCACTATATCAAGACAGATTTCTATCCTACTTAACAGAGGTTGTGATGACCCCTTTACAAAACAAAAACAAAAAACCAATGATGATGTTTGTTGTTGTTGTTGTTATTGTTGTTGTTGTTGTTGTTGTTGTGTGCCTTTAAGTCATTTCTAACTCAGGGCAACCCTAAGGTGAACCTATCACAGGGTTTCCTGAGGGCTGAGAGTATGTGATTGCCCAAGGTCACCCAGTTCATTTTCATGACCGAGCAGAGATTTGAACCCTTTTCTCCAGAGTCGTAGTTAAACTGAAACCAGTATCCCACTCTGGCTCTCAGCTAGGTATCTACTGGTCATTCTGGATTAAACAGATTATGTACATTTATTTCATTCTGGATCCAGGTTTGGCTATGGGATGGAAAAAGTTGTGGTTGACTTGATAGATGACCTGCATTGGGAACTAGAGGGAGGAGTGTGTCTCTATTGGTTTTGCTGGACATCTCAGTGGTTTACAATATTGTCAACTATGATATCCTTCTAAACTATCGCTCTGGGTTGGAACATGGGGACACTGTCTTACGCTGGTTCCAATCCTTCTTGGGGGAACAAATTCAGAAGGTCATGCTAAAGGATTCCTGTTTGACCTGTGGAGACCCCTAGGGCTTGGTTTTGTCCCCAATGCTATTCACCATCTACATGAAACCACTAGAAGAAATTATCCAGAATTTTAGCATTGGATAATACTGGTATGCTAATGACACTCAACTCAATCTATCCTTTCAGTCTAATTCCAAGGAATCTGTCTTGGTGGAAAACCAGTGTCTTTTGTCAATAATGGTCTGGATGAGTAGAAACAGAAGCTTAATGTAGACAAAACAGAGCTTCTTCTGTTCAGTTGAAAGGCAGATCAGGGAACAGAGATACAGCCTGTGCTAGATGGGGTTACAGAGAAGTCTCATCTTGGATGTATTCTTGGACTCAGCCTTGAGCCTGAAGGCCCAGGTCTCAGCAATGGCCAGGAGCACAGTTAAAGCTAGTGTGCCCTCTTTGGCCGCAGCTGCCTCCACGCGGACATGCCTCTCGCAAAGGATCTCTTGCATCCCTCCCCTGAGGAGGAGAAGTGAAAGCATAAGAAAAAGCGCTTGGTCCAGAGTCCCAACTCTTACTTCATGGATGTGAAATGTCCAGGTTGCTACAAAATCACAACTGTGTTCAGTCATGCTCAGACAGTGGTTTTGTGTGTTGGCTGCTCAACTTTGCTATGCCAGCCCACTGGCAGAAAAGCACGGTTGACAGAAGGATGCTCCTTCAGGTGAAAGCAGCATTAAATGAAGCAGACGGTTGTCCAGGATGGGTGAGGCTACATGCACAGTTGCTGGCTTAGATATTGAAGATTTCAAGAACATGAATGGATTCCCAACACACCAAAAGCAAGCTGCAGCTGTGTAACTCTTGAGGTCTTCAGCTTGCTGCCTATGAAATAGGATTAATCTGTGGCTATCCCTGTTCTTGTAGCCTCACCCATTTGACTCAATAAATTTTGGATATAAAGAAAAAAATAAATAAAGCTAGTGTGCCAGCTGTACCCATGCCATTAAATATCTGAGGTGACCACAGTGACATATGTATTGATTACATCCCATTTGGATTACACTAACACACCTTATGTGGGGTTGCCTTTGGAAACTGTTCAGAAACTGAAGTAGATCCAAAATGCTGCTGCCAGACTGTTGACTGGGGCTGGCTACAGGGAACATATAAGTTTCCTTTTGAAACAGTTCCACTGGCTACCAGTTCATGTCCAGCCTCAATTCAAAGTGCTGGTTATGCCCTATAAAGCACAATGTGGATTGGATCTAGACAGGAGGAGCTGCCTGGCCAGCCACTGGTTGCAGAGAGGGAAGAGGACAGGATCTCTTTGACACCCCAGCTTCACCTCACCTTCCTGAGCTGAACTGCTTATTCTTTGGGCTGACATTGAACTTGGTTGGCATGGAACAAAAGAAGGAGCACCCCAGCCCAGGAAGGTGAGATGAAGCCAGAGTGTTGAAGAGCTGCTCTCCTCTTCCTTCTCCACAAGCAGCAGCTGGCCAGGTGGCTCCTCCTGTCCCTTTCATTGCACCTGGCTTCAGACACTGCTGCCACTGGGATGGGTGAAGGGCTGATAGCATGGTCTCTCCTCCTGTTCCTCACGGTGGCCACCCTCCTTATTGTCTCCATGTGCTGCCAGGTTCCCTTGGGCAGGAGAATCGTTCACTATACTGTACAGTTCAAAGGGTAATGGTAAGGGCAAAAAACAAAACAAAACAAAACAAATGATCACTACTTATGTATATATTTGTTTATGTATATATTTGTTTTTAATGTGTTTTTTAGTTAGAAGGTTTTAATCTTATTGTGTTTAATGTCTTTTTATGGGGGAGGGTGGGGGTGGGTGGTGTTTTTAGTCATTATTTTAATGTTTTAATTGTTGGAAGCCGCCCCGATTGTTTTTAGCAGAGGGGCGGGGTATAAATATTATTATTATTATTATTATTATTATTACTGCAAAAAGTGCTTCTGGGTGCTTGATGGCAAGTCCACCCCCTGCACACATGTGACTAATCAGATCTCCACTTCCATCCTCTCCAGACTGTGCAGCAAATCGAATTGGTTGTCCCAATGAGCAGGCAGGAATGTGCATTTCCTTTGCAGTTTTTTTTAAAAAAAACTTTGGGAAAACCCATGAAGACTTTTTCCACAGAGTATATGGCATTTTTGCCCCCCTCCTTCCAAACATGGTGAATCACCATTGGATCCCATTTGGTCAAAAGGTATTCTCCTTGAATTCTGTGAGGAGTATTTTCACCATTTAGACAAGCCCTGAGTTTCTTTAACTCAAGACACTAGGAAATAAAAGTGAGGTTTGTGAATGGTGCATGCTGGGATGATGGGGTAATGTGGAAGTGACAACACAGACACATATGTACACATGTTCAAGTGGAATGTCTTAGAATGCATTTTCAAGTTAATGCAGAAACATGATAGAACATGAGAAAAAATGTCAAAGTAACTGCACATGCACAGTCCTTTAAGAACAAGGGAGAGAGTGTGCAAGAGCTTATAAACTTTCCTTGTCTACCCTTTTGGATCATCAGCATTTTCCCACTCTCTTTTTGTCCTATAAAGGCTTTATTGGCTGTTTAATGGTCAAGAAAGAATGTTTGTCTTTTATTCATTGTTATGTAAGGCTTTTTTGTCTACTCTTTCCTGACTGTAGTTGGAGGAAGTAGTTTGTTGCATGACAGTTGGTTTCTTTTATTAGCCTGATCTGGACTTAACTGAATTGATCTACAGATAAATGCTAATATTATCTGGATTGATTTGTTCATAGCAGATTCATATCACGTTTCAAAGCTAATACTGATCGGTCTAATTTATTCACATTTGGCAGTAGTGTGCAGAAATTTTACTGGGTTGGTGAATATTAACAGGTGCCATTGAAGTGACTGGTAGTACCCATGTCCTGCAGCTAAGAGCTTTGGGACCCATGGACAGAATAGGTGATCACTTTTGGGACAAATTTTCCTTAGCCATTTTAAATTCTGAGGAACAGGGTCTGGGATAACACAGGAAGTTGCTCTATGCAGACATTGATGTGGCCTACAGGGGAAATGTGCATCTGGTGATTGAGTCTGGATGGACTTGCCAGTTGTCCATACAGATTTTTTCCCATTAGAATGCAATTTTCACATAGATTATCCTCCTTTTCAGGTACTGATTAACATTAAAATGTGGATATACCATATATTCCGGTGTATAAGATGACTGGGCGCATAAGACGACCCCCCCAATTTTTAAGTTAAAATACAGAGTTTTCCCCCCCCCCCCAGCCAGCCAGCCAGCCAGCCAGCTGGCTGGAAAGCCTGTTCCCCACCAGCCAGCCAGCTCAGTAGCTGTAGATGATGGAATAGTCTGTGAAATTAAAGGACTGAGAACAGCTAAAAAAGCATGGGATACTTTGAAAAATCTCTGTGGTGTTCAATCTTTGGAAAGTAAGGTTGCATTAATACTGTAAGTTGGTTAATATGAAGCTATCAAATCCCAAATTTTTGAATGAGCACATTAATGGTTTTAGAGCCACATTGGCAGAGAAGAGAATTTCACCATAGACAAAGCTTGATGCAAAATGAGAAGCTGAATCGAGAAATTCTAATTTTAGACTAACTTGTCCTAAAAAAAAACATCATTTTGACTTTCCTGAGCTAAATAGAGGGCCATTTAACTCTTCAAATGCAAAGCAGTCATTCTCACAGCAGGAGGAAGGATCTGCTGGGAAAACTGCCCAGGCCATTTTACACTTCAATCATTCTCACAGCAGGGGAAAAGGTCTACTGGGGTATAAGACCACCACCCCACTTTTGAGGAGATTTTCAAGTGTTAAAAAGTAGTCTTGTATGCAGGAATATACGGTAGTTAAATCCAATTCTTATGCCATATCTCTTCTTTACTTCTCTGGATGCAACAGACCCATTCACTCATCTTTTAATCTCTCTCTGGCTTTTCTTTGCAAACGAAGATTCAGGAAGGACTCATCCTGCACTTTCTGCAAGTGCACTGATTACTGAAAAGGCCAATCCAAGATAAACAAGTCCGGTTGCAGAAAGCACAGCAGAGGCTCTCCTTGGGTGATGTTTCCGGGTTCTGATTCTTTCTGCATTGTTGTTTCTCTTCAAGACTTGTTCGGCGTGAATTTTCAAATAAAGCTGCAGCATTGTGGATAATGTATCTCCATGCCTCCTGATGTGAAGCCAGGGCGGACCATTGTTGGTGATCAATTTGGTGAAGCCTGAGATGTTGTTTCAGGGAATCCTTGTTTCGCTTTTTTGGAGTGCCCCTCTTATGCTGATCTGTGACGAGTTCACCGTAGAGTACTATTTTTTGGAGGCAATGGTCCACCATCCTAGAAACGTGCCCTGCCCAGCGCAGCTGTGTTCTCAATATCATGGCCTCAGTGCTGGTGATCCCTGCTTGTTCAAGGACAGCAACATTCATCACATAGTCAGTCCAGTGTATATTTAGGATTATAAGTATACAGCGCTGATGAAAGCATTCGAGGAGTCGTAAGTGTTGGCGATAGATGACCCATGTTTCAGACCCGAAAGGAGAATAGACAGTACAATAGCTCTATATACACTGATTTTTATGCTTCACCTCAGGTGTTTGTTACTCCAGACTCTTTTGTAAAGTCTTCCAAATGTGATATTTTTCATCTGCTGTATGGCCTTAAGGGTCTCTTCCAAAGTGAGAGCTACTCATCTTTTAATAATAATGAGTGAAATGGGTCAGTGATCTCCAGTCTAAAAACCTCTAATACCAGAACCTGTAAAGATGTCATTCATTTATTTAATTTATATTCTGCTTTTTGCCTAATATGGGAGCGAGGTTATATGGCCATATATAATGAGTTTATTTAACTTCTTAGAGTGTTGCTGGCAATCAACACAAGCAAGTGAAAAATAGGAGCCCAAAATCTGTTTTTCTAGAGCACTTTGCAAGATGGTGCCTTATCTCAGGGCTGGTCTAAAAAGAGTTTGCTCCTGGAGACAAATGACCACCCCAACACCTATCCTATAACTGGGTTGGTAGCTGAGTCATAGCTTAACCCTGATAATAGACAGTGACTTCCATGGCACCTGAGAACAACAGGCTACCTAAGAGGGCACAGAGCAAGCTCCATGAAGCATGTAATTTTGTCTCTCCAGTTTCATTCAATCACTTCATTTTACTTGAAGGTAGGGCTGGCCCTGTATTGTCTACATGAGTACGAACATGGTTAGTTTCTGGTGTGTATTGAAGCCAAGTCATAATTTACAGATTGTTTTTTATTTCCATTTGGCTGTATATGGTGTATGTTTGCGTGTGTGTGTGTGTGTAATAAGTAAGAGAGAGAGAGAGAGAGAGAGAGGAGGGGAAATCCACAACATTTGGCCAATAGCAATTACTTTTAGCTCCTTTAGCCTTTGTATTCCATGCTGGCATCCTTCTTTCAAAAAATTCCAGCTGGGTTCCTTGCTCAGTTGAAGATTCTCTTCAGGCTGGAAGACAATGAAGCTTAGAAATACAAAAGTATGCCTGTGTATGAGGAGACTGGCTCAGTTTCAAGCAAGGGGTTAAGATTACTTCCCCCTTTCCTCCAGTACTAATACAATTTCAAATGCATGCTCTGCATGTGTCTTTTTGAAGGAGGGTGGTAGAGGGGGAATCCTTAGTACCTATTGGCTAGGCTCTATCAGCTGCGGTTTAGCTCAAGCTGCTGCTAAAGAGCTGTATTGATCTGAAGGGTAAATGTGTAGAGAGAGTCAGAGGGAGAGAGGGAGAGATCCAGATCCAATCATTTCTGAGAAGAGAGACAACCTCTCTGCCAGAAAGAAAGTGGTTTCAACCCATCTGCTTTCCTTGTCATATCTTTGGTGAATGAGAAAGAGGACGCCTGCAAAAGCTGTTTGTTGCTACGGTGGGGTAGAGACAAGGTTTTCCTTAGCAGAAGCTGCTGTTGCATCTTGCTGCCGCTGCTGCTCCTCTTACTGCTGCAGTTGCATATAGCAGGTAAGCCTGCCTTTTAAAGCAAAGCAAAATGATGATGATTGAATGCATTTGGATGGTATCCGCAGCATCCTCCAATACTGGGTCCAGTGGAGGATCCGAGATTTGCAAACACTGTATCACTAGATTGGTTGGGAAGGTGATTACAATCTGGAGGAAAGGGAACCAGTCTGTTGAAGAAGGTTGTCCCACACACTGTGAAAGGGAAAACTTGAACAAGTTAAAAAAAAAAAAGTAGATAAGACTCCGGAATGCTGAAAATATTGATACAAATAGAAGAAAGGGATTGCAATGTAGAAAGCAGCTCCTCTGCCAAAGTGTGTAGATGGGGAGCAAATAGCAGACAATTCTCCCTCTTCTGTGGCTTTAAAATGCACAGGTTATGCTTACTGACTACTTGATGTTTGATAGATTGGAGATAAGAGTGAGAAATATTCACCAATGTTGGTATCACTGGATTTTTTTTAAAAAAAGTTCATTCACCTTCATGAATTAACTATAATGCAGAACTTGAGTTTGAAGGGATTTATGAAAAAAAATTAAGTATTTTTTAATTAGGTGGTTATTGCTTAGGATACTGAAAAACAGATCTTTTTAAAAGAAGAGAGGGTTGTTCCTCTATAGTTAAAATAAAACTATCCAAAGCAACTTTTTCTCAGTAAACCTGTGGTGCCTGTACCTGTTGTGTTGATGTCTGTTAAACAGATGATATTTCTGAGCAAAGATCTAGTTCAGATGTGGCAAATAAGGCATTTCAGTGCAAGCTCTGAGGTACAATTACCTGCTCACTCTCACACACACCAAATGATGTTTCCAAATCAATCATGTGGTGATAAGTGAAACAGGCATAATTATTAAATAAGCATTTGCATGAATTATTTAGCCATGAATTGTTATCATTCCTGGAAGAGATGTTTTTTGGATGTAGAGTACTGGGATGGGAGAAGCCACATAATTTGTATCTCTCTTTAGATGCAGAATCCTCCCAATTAGAAATCTGACATACAGTTGTGTGACTTTGATAGGTTTGTATTCAGATTTTCTCTTTGGGGCACACATCTGTTGTAAGTTACAGTGTTTCCCACAGTGAAAGAATAGGTGACCAATGGATTTTTGTTTCTAGGTTCTGCAATTATTTTGTGATCCTGCTTATTTGTGTTTGCATGCATTGTAAAGCATACCCACAGGGTGCTTATGAGGAAAATAGCTGCTGCTGTAATGTTGGATGGAACCCCCCCCCCCACACACACACAGAAAGTGTTTTAGATTTCTTTTGCTCTACAGTTTTCCATTTCTAATTCAGCCAACGGAGGCATAACAATTTTAACAAACCAAGCAGGTGTTAATGGCAAGCAAAGCACTTTACAGTACACACTTCACTGGCTGTAAGACAAAATATTATTAAGGGTAAATGCTATGCTTGGAAGAAACATGTTAATGCAGTCATATAATTGATGCACTGGTCAAGAGATCTTTGATAAAATCCTCCATTAAGACCTGATTAGGTGTTTCAGTGACTGCTATGGACCGTCACAAGGATTTTTTTCCCAGAGTTTTACAAATAAGTCCCCAGAAAGAGGAGCCAGATGGTTACACCAGCAATGTCATAAGCAGTTAATTGCAGAGCTGATTCATAGCCCTCTGGAATGTATCAGCACCTAAACTGTAAGGCTTACATCTTGACTGATGAAACTAGTTGCTCTGTGCTCACCTGTGCCAAGATCAAAGAGTCTTTTTTGGAAATGGTACAGTAATATATTCACTTTGTTCTCAGTAGTTACGACAAATCATGGTTTACTGTAGGAAACTACACCAGAAAAGAATTTGTATTGTGTATCTACCCACAACTATAATTGCATGACACATTGTGCTTCCCTCTTTCCCCCAACAGCATTGTTGAGAATTTGGATTCATTTGCAATAGCTGTAGTTTGTGCCAAGCCTGTGGCATTCCTTCTCTGGTTATCTGGACTGTACGGCAGCTAGGGACTTTAAGATCTCCCAAAGCTTATGTTCTGTTCACCATAGCAGAAGGAAGTTTTGCTCCACCAGAATGTGAAGGTCCTCTTAGGCTATCCACTCTCACTCTCACTCAGATAACAGTATGCGGTAATTCATGATGACCATTTGTTATGTGTATCTGCATAAGACATGGGTGACTGGTGCCAGCTTACTCAGATTTGTTGCCTGCATCAGGAACAGAACTGCCTTTTGCTTGCCAACATAAAAGCAAAGACCTTTGTAGCAATCAACAGTTCAGCATAATTGTCAGTCCAGATTGTTTTTAGAAAGGATCTCACTTTTTGTTGTTGTTATTGAATTCTGAAGAGCTGTGCAATATTATGTTTTCCTCATTATTTGTCAGCTTGCATGGGCTGTTACTCGAGAGCAGTCCTAAACAGCAGATACATGGAAGTAAATCTGACCGTTTCAATTGAATTTACTTGCAACCAGCAGACTCATCTCACATTATTTCATAGAAAAGGGAGCCTTGACAGTTTTGTGTCTTTCATGTTCAATCCCAACAGCATAGGAAGAGTATAATCTCATGGGAGGATCCAGTTGCTCCAACTTCATCTCCTATGGATGTCAGGGATGCATCACTGGCAGATGAAGCCACACTGTGGAAATAGCAATGTGATTGCTGTCACTTTTGTGCTTGCAGAGTTGCTCCAATACCAACTCTTCAGTAATAATTTGTAAGCCTCCCTTGGCCCTAATTCTCATGTTAGCACTCTGATATACTTGCCATTGATGAATTTAATCACCTTGGGTAAGTCTTGCAGTCCAAGAACCAATGATAACCCTCTCACTTCTCAGAAGTGTAACTGATGTGGAACAGAATATAAATTGGTCAATCAAGAGGACATCTGCTGGACATCCCAAAATTTAATCTGTTCCTTTAAAATTAACTAGAAGTCAGTGTCATGCTCCTAGGAATTCGATTGGATGTGAATGGTTAGTTGCTAAATATTAGTGTTAAGCTAAATGATTAACCTTATAATTTGTTCAGGGTGTGTGTGTTCTATTGTGTGTGTGTGTGTGTTTTTAGACAGTTGTATATTTTATCTGTAAAACATCTAAGCTGCAATTCAAAGTGATATCTGCAATAGTGTTTAGATTGTCCTCTGACCTGCCTAAAACCAGCTCTGGAGAAGTGTGCTGCCCTCTAGAGCAGGCTTTTGGGGTGCTAGTGGTATAATTATATACACATAGGCCTCTGAGCCCCTCCATTCCGTATGTCTCTCTTCATATGAACCAGACTCCCTCAGCTGTCTCCCTCCCAACATCTGGAATGTAGGAGAAAGAAAGGAGTCTGGCATAGGTTTCATAAAAGGATCACATGGTCATTCACATCCTGGACAAGATTGCCTTTCATATGAAGGGACTAAGGGCTTATCTACATGAGCCAGGATACTCTGGCTCCCTGCTGGCATATCCCTGCTGCAGATCAGGCCAGTTCTTCCCCCATTATCTGGACAAAGGGGGTCAGAGTCCTGACAGAACACTGGCCTGTTGCTACAGCCACCACCACCACCACCATCTCCCTTTCTTTGCCAGTTCCAGGAAGCTGGCCCGCACCACGTGACAAGTCCCCCTGCATGCAGACACATGGGGTCCAGCCTGAAATAGAGTAAATGGGGTATTAAAAAAAAACTGCAGTATCAGGCCCTACCCTATCTTGCCCCTGTCTGAGCCCCATCTATGCCCCAAATGTTATAAGGACTGGAGAACGGGGCAAATGTCCTGAATTTTTTGGACTACAGGGCTCTCAGATAGGGACAGAACAGGGTAAACAGCCCATGTAGATAAGGGTAAACAGCCCATGAGAAAAGACCTGAAGTTTTTTTGAGGTGTTCTTTTTGTTTTCTGGTCCATTGTAGACGTCTAGGATTTAAGCCAGGGATGAGCACCTTGTAGTGAGTGGTTGCAAAAGATATTACAAACTAGATGCCACATTTCCATGCCTCAGGGCACTGATGTAGGAGTTTCAGCATGAGCCAATAAGTAACTAGGTGATTTGAGTATTTAAATATTATTGAAGCAGACCATAGTGTAGGATCCAGGCATTAAGAGGCAGTTCCAGTGCTACAACTGGAGATATAAGGCTCAGTTTCTGGAACTCTACAATCTGAATTCTGTTCTGCCTCTAATCAAGACCAACCACTAACTACCAGCGGCTGGCCTGATCAATGTCTTGGATCTGCTTATCTGGAATTTTGCTTGATTTCAACTGGATTTAGTTTCAAGTCAGCTTGCTCACAGAAGATCATTGATGCCATTTGCCAATCATTTCACAATTTTTTATCCTGTTAGGCTTTGCATAGTAAGTTCTTGTAAGCTTCTTTGTTGTTAATTCCACTTTCCAGATAATGGAACAGAGGCTGTTCTTGGAGCCCCCGATAAAGGTAAATGCTGACTGAAAATTGAATCCAACTTCTTGTAGTAGAAATTTAAGGACCATTTTGTCATTAATACTTTGGCCTGCCTCACACAGCATGAAATTTCTAGTTCAGAATAGGAAATCTCAACCAGTAACCCCCCAGATGCTGTTAAGCTACAACTCCCATCATCCTGACCATTGGCCTTCCTAGTTGGGATGGTGGGCATTGGAATCCAGCATCACCTGGAGAGCAACAAGTTCCGTACTTCTCAACTCCTTCTTTAACTTTACTCCTTCTTTAACTTTATTTCTGTTTGGAAAGGCTGTTGCTTCCTGTGATTGATCTCCAACAAGATTGTTTGCTTCTCATTGCTATCTTGGTGAAAATAATAAAAATGTACCTTAAAAAATAGGCAACTCACAACAGTCTAAATGTACTAAATCTTAACCTGGAATTAGAGAAGAAATTGATGTAGTTCAGCAAATGATGAAAAAATTGTAAGTATGAAAATTAATATGCTTTTAAGTGTTCTTGTTGATTTATTACTAAGTTTTATCCCTTCTTGTTACTCTACTTTCACAGAGAAACAAAGATATTGAACTGGTATTGGGGCTCAGTTGTCTAATACCTGTGGCATCACTAAAGCTGGTGTCACCCCTCCTCCTGATGGTATCACCTGGTGCAGTTTGGCCTCTCCGCACCTTCTTAGTGCTGCCACTGTCTAATGTTCCACACAAGGGAAGGTTAGAGATAGGAAAATTAGCTTATTCTATCCTAATTCTACACAAGCCCTCTGCCCAAATGAATTTAAATTAAATAAACACATGTAGGTTTGTGTACATGGTTCAGCTGCATATATATACAAACTTAGCACAGAATATTTGTGTGTGTGTAAATTATCTGCATTTTGTGCATTTTTCAAATAGGTCATAGAATCATAGAATTGTAGAGCTGGAAGAGACCATGAGGGTCATCCGGTCCAACCCCCTGCCATGCAGGAATACACAATCAAAGGTGTATTTTTTTTCTTTCTTTCGTGTAGTGTATTGCAAGCTCCAAAATGTGAACATTTCTGACTTTCAATTTCCTTCAACTCCATGTTCAGTGCCAGGGGGTACAAACTCTGTAAATCCTAAGAAAAACCTGGATGGAACAAATTTACCACCCAACTCTATTCTACACCCTACTCTAAACATTATCAGTTTGACAGCCATTTCTCTTTGTTTGGATCCCATGCTACTTTGCTATCATCTCTATGTAATTTGATTGCTTAAATGTTATTGGAATAGACTGCAGGGTGGGATTCAGCCATCATAGGATTCTGCTATGCTATAATTAGAAGATAGGACTGAGTTCCAGGACATATGCATTATCACACATTGCCAGTGTATGCGGCATGTCTACAGATTTGTTTAAAAGAACCAGGCTTGTGCCTACCAACCATGCCAAAACCAGCTCAGGAGCTCTCAGGTACTTGAAAACTATCTTGTTTTCTGCAATCCTGGATGGGCATTAAAATCAAAAAGACATATTAAGCCTCTGGTGTCCTGCCATACATGGCTGATTTGGGCAAATATGTCTCCCACCCAGTTCCATAAATTGAGGACAACTGGTCTGGCAACTGAATATTACATCCAAGTGGTGACAAGACAGCATCCTGTGTGCTACAAACAGCATTGTCCGCCGCTGCTTTGCATCATTTCTGCGACCCCTGTTCTCCCCAGCATCTAATGCCTGAGGCTGCTGTCACGAAAAAGTTGTGTGGATCATAATGCAGATAAGAAGGTACAGAGAAGCAAGGAGGGAAAGTCATAACCCATCTATATAAATTTAGCAACCTCTCAAGTCCCTTAGTTTAAATATGGGATCTCTATTCAGATATGGAGTCAGATGGTGAGTAATATGCATACTCAATTTAAATGTGTTTGCTTCAGATCATAGCATTACCACCTTCTAACCCACTGATTTGTAAAGTACTTAGAGAGGTCTTGAACATGAAAGCTTCTCCTTCAGAGTTCCATTCTCTTTTACACTATAAATGGCTCGTAAAAATGCCTCCTCTTTAAGTGTATGTACACACACACAAAGTTCTGTATACACACACACTTAAATGGGTGACATTTTTATGAGCCATTTTAAAAGGAGAATAGAATTTGGTATTATATAGCACCTATCATATTCAAGGTATTGCAAGGCAGTTTTCCATGCACTTGAGTTACAGTTCATGCCAGCAAAAGAGGCTGCATAGACAAATGCTTCTAACGGGAATAGTGTCCAAAACACCAGGGTCATCCACTACTCTTTTTGAAAAATGGCCTATGATCTTCAGCTTTTACTCAACTAGTTGGCTGAAAAAGGTACAGTAAACCAGAATTCAGCATCTTATATGAGCAATGGCCCCATAAAAGTCAAGTACAGCCCCTTCCTTTTTCTTCCCTTTCCACCACTTGGTAGTATTGTAGGGATATTAAAATTTAGCAGACAACTGGGCTTAGAAAACTAGGTTTCTGACATTACAGGCAATTCTGTACTAAAGTACATTAGAATCCATTTAACTCAGAGGCTGAATGCACCCGGTATGCTTTCCTCAACAACACTAAGGATGTCTGCTGGTTGGGAACTGGTAAATTTTAATGCATGTCGGCCACTGTTTTTATGTTTGCTTGTGCTGCTCTTATCTCAGCAGTGTTGTTTCACTCAAGACAAAGTCAAATGGAGTTTAAAAGAGAGCTATAGAATAGATACGGAAAAATCTGGCCTTCCGGATGTATTTGGACTTCAGCTCCCATCATCCCTTTACATTGGCTATGGCTGATGTTAGTTGCAGTCCAATAACAATCCCCACCTAAAGATTATATAATATTCAGTCAGTTCTCTGCATGATTTCTGAGAACATGATTATGGCTGCCACTGTCAAACCATATATAACCAGACATAACCTGCAAAGGCAGGGGACAAGGCAGCTGTGCTGATATCTAGGGGTTGTCTAAACGATCAAAATAATTCTCATGGAATTCACTTGGAATACAATCTGTCTTAATGAGAATCCACATCAGATCACAGTATTGAGAAGGAGGGGGAGAACAAATCCACCATAAACTCCACCAGGAACGCCTACAATGTTTTCCCCATATTTTTTTAAAAAAAGCTCCATAGGAGATGCACATTCCTGCTCATTAAGACAGTCACATTTATATTGCTTCACATTCCCATAGGAGAGGAAGCATAAGCTGATTGGTCAGATGAGCATGGGGCGGGGCTTGCTAACAGGGCTAGCACCCGTTGCCGCCATGTTGGACTTTCACCTTAGTGAACAATCGCTAAGGTGATAAAATGGTGGTTTGTATTATGTTTTTTTTTTCTTTTTGTAAACATGATATATCGCTTGTGTGCACCATGGGAAATGTTTTTGGTTTGTTTTAATGGCTGTGGCGGATTTTAAAATATGAGTAATTCACTCATGGATGCCCCCTTGGCTAGGGGGCATGCAAATTTTATGGGGCTGTAAAACCATTAAGACCGTTCTCAGCTGCTGCAAATTGCTATTACAGCAGAGCAATCATAGGATCATAGAATCATAGAATCGTAGAATTGTAGAGTTGGAAGAGACCACGAGGGCCATCCAGTCCAACCCCCTGCCTTGCAAAGCATCCCCGACAGATGGCCATCCAGCCTCTGTTTAAAGACCTCCAAGGAAGGAGACCCCACCACGCTTCGAGGGAGTGTGTTCCACTGCCAAACAGCTCTTACTGTCAAAAAGTTCCTCCTAATGTTGAGGTGGAATCTCTGTTCCTGGAGCTTGCATCCATTGCTCCGTGTTCCAGTCTCTGGAGCAGCAGAAAACAAGCTTGCTCCATCCTCAACATGACAGCCCTTGAAATACTTAAACAGGGCTATCATATCACCTCTTAACTGTCTTTTTTCCAGGCTAAAGATACCCAGCTCCCTAAGTCTCTCCTCATATGGCATGGTTTCCAGGCTTTTCACCATTTTAGTTGCCCTTCTCTGGACATGCTCCAATTTGTCCATATCCTTTTTGAATTGTGGTTGGCCAAATTTTAAATATTGGCCTTAGGCCAACTATTAAATATTGGCCTTAGGCCAACTATTACCTATTCTTGCAGATAGAAATGGTCTTTTTAGAGTATACACACACACACACACACAGAGAGAGAGAGAGAGAGAGAGAGAGAGAGAGAGAGAGAGAGAGAGAGAGAGAGAGATGCAGGACACTCAGAGACTTTTTTTTTTAAAGAGAAAGACATTAGAGAAGTCACATGCATTATTATCTCCTTCACCCTCACCATCTTCATCTATAATGACATTTCAGTATAAGCAAAATTATTTAAGAAAAAAATGTTAAATAAATAAATGGGTTCCTAGAATTATATAACAGTTTGCTGTCCATGGCAATTTTTCTCTTCTTTACTTCATTCTCCAGTTTTAAGTTGTTATTTAGTACATCTGACAGAGTGAACATTCATTCAAAATATATTCTATCCTAAATATGGTTACCATTCATTAGGCTGGGCAGTATTTTTTCTCCATAAATATGATAAAACAAAATAGACTTTTTCACTTAAAGTTTTGGTGCTTTACAAACTTTGCTGCTGTTATTATCATGAATCATAAGTTCCCCAGCATAGCTATTTTCTCTCTTTCCTTACCTCTTCCTCCTCCTGTTTTGCTTCTATGGTTGAAGGCTGATTTACCTGTTGTTGAGGCTAAACAGGGGCTCTCACCTTGGAACCCCCAGATTAGCTTCCCTGTAGAGGTAACCCTGAGTAGCCTTACTCCAGGGTGCCCCCTACAGGGCAAAAGCTGCCACCACTCATCGCAGTGTTTATAACCAGCCCAGTGAGAGACTGGATAACCAGTGGGACTACTTGCCACTGTGAACCAACCAACTCTTCCCTCTTGTCCCCAAAAAGACAGAGAAATGTAGCAAACCCAAGAGGTATAGACACACGCAGCATCAATGTGTAGGAAGATTAAGAAGACTTATTTTATTCAAGCAAATTCAAGTTATATAAATCTCCCATGAGGCAGGCTTCTTCCATGCCCCAAGCATGCTTTAAAGTTACAGAAATAGAAAGGTATTAAAGTCAAAGCAATCAGTTATTCTAAGCTACATTCAGCTTTTGAGCTAAGCTAGGCGGCTTGCTCTAACAACCATTCCCAACGTTTGGCTTTAACATGCTGGGCTATATAGAGCCTCCTTTGTCCTTTCCAAGCTGCATGGTCTGACTAAGCAATGTCCTCACACAAAAGCAGTTATACCTTAGTTGGGATTTCTGGTTCAAGAGTTGTGATTGGCCATTTCTGGTCTGGTGATGTGATGTCATTGACGATGCCATCTCCTGAGATTCTGTGGAGGTGGTGTTTTAGACCCTTCCTTCCAGTTAACCCCTTCCTTACCTGATGCCATGTTGGCAAGACAATACTGTTTGCAAATAAGGGGAACTGTAGTTCTCTGGCAGAATGATGGGAGTTGCAATCAACTTTGAGGCAGGATAATGGAAACTGCATCATGACACCTGTATAGACTAACTCTAGTATAAAATACTTGGCTACAATCAAACACAACCTGTTCGCCAAAGGCTTCCTGTCTATTTATGGTACTTCAGCAATCAATTTCTCATTGTGCTTTCCTTTTTAGATCTTACTATCTGGGTGTTTCTGTTTGAATCTGCGGACAGTAATCTGTGATAAGGCCTCCTTGGTAGTGACATCTATAGCTGGCTCTCCCCAGAAATGCTCAATTACTATCTGCTCTTGGGTACCAGTTTTGTCCTTGTTTTTTTTTTTTTTTTTAAATAAACATCGTAATCTCCTTCCTATAGATGTGGTGTTATTTACTATGGTTCTGTCATTTAAAACAAAAGTTTTAACTGATGGTTTTAAATTCTGCTCTCAGCCCCCTTGGAACCTGATAGGCTGTAAGATGGACTACTGAGAGATCAAATAAAGAAATACAGTAAATCAGTAAATCCATGTGGGACACTTCTTTGGGTGTTTTACATTTACTATTATAGAACTGTCGACCTGAAAGGAATATTCAGACTGCTGAGTTCAGGCTTGTGAATAGCTGAAAATTTGTAGCAAATAAGAATTACAGGTAATACAGACAGAAAACTTTGGGGTTCAGTGTTACATCAGGCAACACTGTTCAGGATCCCTTCAAAGCAGTTTTGGGAGAGCTGTGGGAAGCTACAATGTAGGGACAGGAAGGTCACATTCTGTTATGCAAGTGGCAATCTTCTTTCATGACACACTTTGATTTAATAACCTCCAGGCTTAGACCTTACATAGGAATTTGGTGAATCAACACTATACAAGTTCAGTTGATTCAGTGGGTATACTCTAGTTAGGACTAACCACTGGATTTAGTCCATAATGTTTCCCAAGCATCAGCTGAGTTTTTCCAGCTTCATTTTCATTTCATGACATCATCCATTCCATGTGAAGTTGAAGCGCTCTGGCTGACCAATCCAAACCATTTCCATCCCACTTTAAAAAACAAAAATTCTTTGCAGTTTGATTGTGAATTTTAATGCCTTATATGTGTGAAATGTCTCCTTCTCTCTATCCCTCTAGAATTTTACATTGCAAAATCCCTTGAGGATCCAATCTGAGTCAGATGGTGAGAAATACAGTTTAATAACAGAAAGTACAGTACTGCAAAGCCTCTTTTACTTCCCAGCTATTGCTGAAGGCACAAGACAGCAAGGGAATTTGTTGAACAGTACTTGTGCATATGCTGTTGCAGGTGGGTGGTGGGAGAATCCAAAACAAAGTCATGCAGTCATTCACACTGACTGAACATGATGTGCGTATAATTTATCTATCTTGAATGATGCCAACTGACCTGGGAGAATTATTTCAGGTTGGCTAGAATAGAACATGATTGGAATGCCATTGCTCTTAGACTGACCTATAACTGACCTAGATCATATACTGGCATTTGAAAGAATGTGATAACCTATTTTGTGAGCTGTTGTGTGGACAATCCCCCTGGTGATTCTCCCTTTTGGCCTATAGCTCTGGCCAACCTGGACTGAAATGCCAGTGTTCCTGGCACAGATAGCATGATCCTCAGGCTGAAATCAATTTCCCATAAGGAAATATATTTAAGAGTATTATGTATGGCTTTGTAGATCCTTTCCATCTTCAATCATGCCGGTAGGTATGCATGAAACTCATGACTATACTGGGAATGTTATTAATAGTAGCAACAATAGTAGCAGTATAGCAACAACAACAGACATCCCTCAGTATTCCTTCCATTGACTCATGACTCATTGACTCAAGTTGAATTATTTTTAAAACACCAAGCAGTATTACATGCAAATTTGGCAATGAAATTGTGCCTAAAGCAACATCAAACAGCAAATGCAAGTGTCTCAGCAAATGGTTTGTCCCCATTGTTTGTCCCCGTTGTTGATTCAGAGAGGAAGCTTCATTCCTAATCACCTTCTCTGTTGTTCCCTCAAGCCTAGTAACACCCAAAGTGCATCCCATCCAGCGATATTCTGGTTGATGGGAGAGATGAGGGACAGAGAGGCAGAAGAATTTGGAGAGATCCTATTTGCCTCTTCTGTCTTGTGGCCTACCCTAATGTTCTTATTCATCTACAAAGCTAAGACAGAGAGGAGTGGGTTTCAGTGGTGGGTGTGGTAGAGATGATTTGAGGTTGGTAAGACAAGGACTTATCCCTAGTTATCACCCGCTATGTGCTCACATTTTTTTTCAACTAGTCTTTCCCCATCAATCAGGATGAAAACAAACTGCTTAAGAGCAACTGCAGAAAAAAACAGTCTTGGCTGAAATGTCAGCTTGGAATAACTCACAGGAGAGCAATCCCCCTACTTTTTAAATGCAATGTTTAGCTTCCTCACAGTGCAACATGCCCAAATTCCTGCCGTGTCCCCAATTAAAGTAAAGCCTCAGGATGTACTAAAAACTGGGAGGAAATCTTTGAATGCTTCTTCTTAATTGGTTCTGAGATTCAGGCCTGTTATCAGAACTGAACAGAGAAGAATCAGTATTAACACCTGGACTCATGTCTATGCAAAATCCAGAGTTCCTAAAGCAGCAATTAAATGGCTTAATCTTAAAACCCTCCTAGGTTCAATTCAGTAGATCTGCTCTGAAGGGCAGTGCTAATTCTTCATGAATTGCCATTTCACATTAGCCAATGCTGTTTTAATTTCTGTACCATTCCTGCCAGGCAATCCTCTGAGTTCCTTCCAAGGCTTTGGAACTCCCCCACCCTTGAGTGACTTTCTTTCTTGTCCTTTAAAAACCCCACCTCTAATGATAAATATTTGTGCTTCAAACTGCAGCCTCCTCCCCTCCTTTATTAGTTACATTTATATCCTAAACTATGTCAAGATACCAACCAACATGGTGGAGGGGTGAGGTTAAAGTGTATAATTCTAACAATTATGTAATGCTTGAAATTTAGGGTTTTGCTTTTTTAAACAAAACATATTTATGAGCACCTTATAATGTGAGGAACTAAACTTTAGCCTACTTTGCTTGTGTGTTAATCTAGCACTGAGCTGAAGGTATCATTTTCTCCTTATGATATTGATGCTGAAGGGACTACTTTATTGTTACAACAATCCTGTGAGATTAGGTCAGGCTGAGGGAGAGCAAATGGCCAAAGGTCACCCAGTTATTCATGGTTCACTGGGAACTGGAACCTGGATCCCCCAAGCCCAAATCCGACATCCTAACCACTGCATTTCCTCTACGCCTGTGAGGGAGAAAGAGAGACAGCTATGCACCAATGTACTCATCATTTCAAAGAACAGTTTTTGCCCAGTTCTATTTGCAGAAATGCTCACCCATGTTGATTTATTCTCTTGATTTCATTTCCATTATTTTTTTTCCCCCCTCAGTGATATCTTTCCACAGCCAAACCTTGAGTGGTACCATTTGCCTGCAATGGGTTGGAATCACACATTAATTTGGGAAGAAGAAAAAGAATCATGAACAGGGAGGAAATGGTGCCCAAACTAACATACAAATGGTGCCATAGCTAGAAAAAAACAATGACACTGAGCAGGATGGGGAAGGAAGAAAAAGAGGCTATTTTGCACAAATTATTTTCTGCAGGAAATATTTGTTCCCCTCAGCAATATTTTTCAACCCCCAAAATAGAAACTGGTACAGCTTGACATATAAGTAACATCATTAGTGTGTGAACTCAGATGGCTGTAAAGCTAAGGCAATCAGTTATATTCCCCATACCAAGAGTATTGACCATTTTCCCCCCTTAGGCTTCAGCTGTACATTTTAATGGAATATCAGTCCTCGAAGCATTAACACATTTTGGAGCCTTTAAATCAACGGTGACCTATTCAATCAGAGGGTGCTCCAGTAATGCAATGGCTCACAAGGTTAATGATGGATCATGGTGTGATGCAATTTGTACAGTGCCATTTCACCCATTAGATTTCCCCCTATGTTTGTGCTGGTTACGTTATCACATCTAAATTATAAGCCAAGCTGGCCCTCATTCCTGGAGATAGCTGGTTATTACCAGAAAGTCTGGAATGCTATACTGGGAGGGGCTCCAAGTCTTACAGGCAGATGATAAATTTATCATGCTGTAGCTAGAGTCAGGGTCAGGTTTCTCAGTCACTGTTTGACACCTGCCTCCTGTGGCTCCATTTGACCATCTGGATGAACAGACAGTTGAGAGGTGAGTAGAAATGAGACCTCTGACTCCCTCACTGTTTTTAACTACCATTTTTCCCCAATGGGGAAAGTTAGCTGACCTAACCTGCTCTGGAAGATTTACAATAAGAACTGTCTGTAATTTCTCTCTCTCCTGTTTCCTCCACTGAAGGCCACACATGACCTGCCTGAAAACACACTGATATTTTCCAAAGGCCTTTTAAAAATGATTATAGATGTCACATCAGAGTGAATCTGGTTGTTCCAGGCATCTAGAGGAAGGGAATGGAGGTTACTTTCTATAACTAAATTTACTGTAATGCTAAAGCAAGTGTTTCTCTCCCTCAGTCCTGTCAGCCTTCATTTGCTCCTGTGAGGTTGCTGCATAGAGACATTGTTATTCTGAAAGGAACTGAAATGATAAGAATGGACAAGTGACAGTACTGAATGCCTTTGAATGTTTGCAGGGTGTGTCTGTATTCTAATATTAGTGTTTTCTCGCAAGTCCTTTTCCAAGGAGGACAAGTGGCTCATCTCTGTTGTGTTGCCACACTTCAGCCTTTCAAACTGCTTTCTGTGTCATTTGATTTTCCATTTTGATCTTCATGGAAACCATTTTGAAACAATTAGGTTGCAAACTAAGTTGTCTGCCAAGGAATCTTAACATGTTGGCCATGGATACCATCAGTGACATCCTGTATGACCATTACATGCTCATACGTGGCACCATAACTACAGTGCTGCATAGTAAATTCCACCCAGACCTCCCCAACCACCAATTAGTGGTAAGTAGCCAATAGGGTCAACAAGCATCTGTTCCTCTGTTGATTGAGAAGCAGCTGCTTGATGTTTCCACCCCCTCTTGTGAGAGATCTCTGGCATGACAGGCAGAAAAAGAACTCCTGTTGTGAATCCCCCTCACACCAGAGATTGCTCATGTAAGGGAGGGGGTGTCAGGCAGCCACTTCTTGATTGACAGGGAAGCAGACTCCTGTTGATCGCTAGCAGCAGTTTACCAGTAGGTGAGGTTTGGGGAACATTCATGGTCCCTATATAACTCCGAAACTATGGGCTACATAGAGATTGTGAATATGTAGCAGTTAGGAATGCATAACTGTAGGTTACATATTCGTAACTGCCCAACAGGTTCCAGCACTTGAATTTAAGTGTGCTCTGTATCAGGGCTTTAGCAATCAATCAATCAATCAATCAATGAATGTCTTTTGCTTTGTTGACATATCAAGCAGGTGATGAAATTATGTTCAAGGAAAGCAAACTTGAGCCATTTAATTTCCCCAAAGCCCTATTCCAAATATGGGTGGGTAAGACTTTCATTTGAGGTTATGTTTGATAAAATTGACCAAAATTTACAATATTCTTTATATTTATCTGATTTTTTCTTCCTCTTCCTCTTCTTAATGTGTAACAAACTACAAGTACCAGATTTGTCTTTCTGGGCTGAGGACTTTATCTCATAAAAATATGGCTTGAAATCCATCCTTATTCAACCATGTTGACACAGAATTTGGGTTGCCACACCCCCATAGGTTCTTCATTTGTATCTATTGGATTTGGTTGATTGTGATGGATGAAAATTATGTTTTAATTCAGTTTGCGTAAGAATTTACCAACATGAACAGATAACTTCATCTTGGTAGAGAAATTTCTTGTCGATTAAAAAAAAAAATTGAATGTGAGCAAAAGCAAAACTGGCACATTTTTGAACTGGCACATACGGTATTGATTAAATTCTTGGAAATTCAAAAGATTATTCAAAGGGGATTTTTTTTAAAAAGGTTTCCTTCATTTCCATGTGCTAGAAGGCATCCTTATAATAAAGAACATACAATAATAAAGAGCAGCTGGGCATATGTAGGGGAAGAAAAAAATGCAGGACTGGTTCTCCAACAGCTGTTTTATTTGAAAAGAGCACTGTTAAAGACACCTCCATGGAAAGGAAGATTAAATCAGGATTGTTAAAAAACAAAAATCAAAATCATAGTATGCCATTCCATATAACCCATTTTTAGACATATATTACAAAATATCTCATTCAGATCATATTTCATTATGTTTTGATAAGACATCTTACAGAAGAAAAAGATGCCTTATTTTAAAGTGTAGCAAAAGATTTAAAAGGTTGCATGTTGGTTTTTGGAGAGGGAATTAAAGAGTGGCAGTGCATTCCTTCATACAATTAATCTTCTAGTTTTGAGGGACTTAACTGCTGAGGAATCACAGAAGTTATTTGGTGAAATTAACTTTAAAGAAGAGGTCACAGTGTAAACCATGAGCCTCATATACTGTAGCCCCATATGGCCCCATCACACCCAACACCCCCCTCTCTCTTTTTAAAGGTGCCACACCAAATTACAGTTCCCAAGACTTCATAGCATCCTGCCATGACAGTTAAATTGCAATCATAGTGCTATAACTGTATAGTGTGAAACAGTTCCAGGACAGACTTTATCTGGGCTCTTCATTTTTACTTTTAATCACAGTGCTTTGGTGAGGGTTGTAAAGGAACTTGTTGATTGATATCAAGTAAACAGGGGAAAAAAACACCCTCTCAAACAGAACAGTCTAAATATTTTTTTCATTCTTTGAGAAAAACAATCAAAGAGAAGTGGGGTGGGGATGGGAGGGGGTCATGAGGGTATATGTTTTGTATTGTCCTTTTTATTGCTGTTCTTTGTCTTTCGTATGTGTGTGTGTCTGTTTAACACTATGTTTCTTTATGGGTGTTGCATGTTTAATTTATTTTAAGATTGTTACTTAATGAAGATTATTTGAATTATAACAATTTCTTCATTCTTTGAAATTCCTCAATCCCCATTCTTACCTTTTTGATTGTCGATAGCTTCCATTTGTAATGCATTTTTAAGGCTACTCCTTCCCAAACCATAAGGACATGAGCAACCTCTTTTTACAAAGTTCAAGACATCTCTTGTAACCAAAGTCCCATACCAATCTGTCTGGTATTTGGCAGGCTCCTTCTCCTCCAAAGGGGCAACTATGCTTCAAAATTTCATCCACAGAGCCCTCCCCCCTACATATCTTGCTTCTGTCATTTAATGCTAAAAATACTCAATTATGTTAAAATGAAATGTGTATGCATGCCATACACTACACATTTTTAAAAAATTTCCCATGAAAGTTAGTAGGATGTCATAAAGCTTTGAACTGATAGTGAGGCAGGATGTTCTCCTCCTCAGATCCACAGTGATCTGAGTGAAACTGACCGGCTTTCAGAAGCTTGCTCTGTTCCATACTGACTAGTTTTCCACATGATTCTCTTATAACATATGGACCAAATATTGCCCGAGAGCAGGGATTGGAATCACATGGCCCTTTAGATGATTCAGGACTGCTACTCCCAGCATCTCTAGCCACTAGAACCAGTGGAGAGGGATGCTGGGAGCTTCAGTCCAATAGCAACTGGAGGGTACATTTTTTCCACTTCTGTTTTAGAGTATGTCCCAAGTCCCCTGCACTTTATTTATTTATTTATTTATTTATTTATTTATTTATTTATTTATTTATTTTGGCAAGAGAAGATTGCCATGACTGGACAAGCTGTTTTCTCACTACCTGAAATAAAATACATTGGAAGCAGGAAACAGATTGTTAGGCTCCCTTACTTGCAAGATTTATGGTCTGGTCTTTTTGTTAGCATACCTTATAAGTAGCAGAGGAAAAAAGAAAGGAAGAAAGATATAGGAAAGAAAAAAGAAGGGAGGAAGGCAGAACTCTGTACTTTTGAAACAATTAGACTGGTGACCATTTCTGAAAGATGTTCCATCATTCCCCCAGCCCCAGGCAAAAGACCTGAGTATTATATGGTACAAGGATTCATTTTGGAGGAAAATAACTGAAGCTTTAAAAGTCCAAATTGGAAGAGGAAAAGCCCACCCTGTTAGCATTGCAGTTTAATTGTCCATGTTGCCAGGCATTAACAAATAGCACCAAAGCAAGTCAACAAGTGGTAAGACAAAGATTTTTTAAAAATGCTTTTCTTTCAGTATGTCTTTCATTAAGGAAAGTTAGGTCCCACGGACTGTAGATATCATTTTCTTAGCTGAGAAAATTAAAGCCTGGGAAATGCTACAGGATAAATTCATGTGGTAGCCATTTTGTGGATGTTACTGAAAAGGGGAACAATGTGGACAATAGGAAATGACTGAAGGGTTTCATTAAATTGTGAGCATTTGCCTCATTAACATTGTAATTCTGGACCAATTTTAAAGCTGTCTTCAACACTCATTAACCCAGCTGCATTCTATAATGCACTTACTGTGAACATAGAGAAAGAAATGGCTTTAGAAACATTGCTGTATAATTATTACAAAAATGTTGTAAACCTCATTTGACTGAAGGCTTTGACATTCACTGTTCTTGGACATCCCTCAAACATGTCATCACTGACTTACATTTGAAGCCATTCTTCCCATCCCACCCCCCACCCCCCACTAGGTCTTGACTAAGTTCTGCATCAATATAAGTTGATCATCCAAGGAAATACTTCAGATCCCAGAGCAAAGAGTCAGACCTAGAGTGGAACTGGGAGAGATTTGTAGGGAATCTGAGGAATCTGATTTCCTTCCAACATTCCATGGACCTCTCTCATTTGGGAGAAGGCAATGCCATAGGTAACCTGGACCCAAACCATGTAGGGCTTTAAAGGTAATAACCAACACTTTGTATTTTGCCTTCTACACTGATACATCAGTCCTAGATATACTAGTGATTAATCTGCCTGCTGTGTTTAGAAGCAATTGAAGTTTCTGAACTTGGAACAGAGGTAGCCCAATGTACAGTGCATCAGAAAAGTCTAGCCTTGTGGTTACCAGCAAGTGCATTACCATCTATAGATCCTCCAACTCTAGGAAGGGGTACAGCTAGCATAATAGCTGAAGCTAGCAATAAGCACTCCTGGCCACTGCATCTATCTGAGTTGTCATTTGTAGCTCTGGATCCCGAAGCACCCCCAGGCTGCAAACACAGTCTTTGAGGGGGAGTGTAACTCCACCCAGGACTGGTTGACACACCTCTAAACCCAGGTTAGGACCCTTGATATTAAGCACCTCCATCTTGTCTGGATTCAGCTTCAGTTTGTTTTCCCTTATTCAGCCCATTACCTCCTCCAGGCATTCATTCAGAGGAAACAAACTATCCTTAGCTGAGGCTGTTTTTGAAGGCATGGAGAAATATATTTGGGTGTCATCAGCATACTGATAGCACCCCACTCCATGACTCTGGATAATCCCTCCCAGAGATTTCATGTAGATATGGGGTGGTGGCAATAACCTGTATTGCCTAGAAAACCCTATGATAAGGTCACCATAACCCAGAATCAGCTTGAAGGAACAGGCCAACCAAAACCTCTATAGATAACAGCACACTTATGACAATAAAGATACATTGTTTCTTTTCACATTGAAGAAATATGCTGGAGTCTATGAAAGTTTACACATAAATGTATTGGTTGGTTTTAAAGGTACCACAAAACTCCCCCCCCCCTTTTTAACTTCTTCAAGGGTACTAGGCTCTCTATATGGGAGAGTGAGGTCTGAAAAAGTTCCCATACAAATTGCTCCTCTTTGGAGAGGTTGAGATCCATAGTAAGGGTGAGCAAATCTATCAGTTCCTTTTTCTCACACATTACAATATTGTGAATGTTGATAAATTTTGATCTAAAGCACACTGAAATGAACTTCTTATCCATCCCTAGGCAATGAAAAATTCTCATTGCTTTGGGGTTTGTTTGTTTTTTTTAATTTAAATTTTGCAAATATTGGTAAATCCTGGTTGAAACTGAAATAAAACAAATTTGTAGCACATTCTAATTAAGGATGTAATGGAAGACACATATTGGAATCCTGTTTATCCAAAATTATGCCAGTGGATGTGACAGTGGATGGAGGGGGAAAAGCCATGGACATTGTGGCCAAAAAGTAAGATATTGGAGGAAAAGCATGGTCGAAGCTGGTAGATATTGTTTGCATTCTCTTGCCACAGCTCCATGGATAAAGTACAACCACCAGTCTAGTCCACTAACAGGATTCCTGCCTCAGAGTTATAAGTCAAACTATTTTCATGTCTAGCCAGATATTCTATACTCTGACATGTGATGGGAAAATCTGTCATATCAGTTTTGTTGTAACCCATGTTGAAATTTTTAAATCTGAAGTTCTCTCCATCTTTTTTTTTTTTACCTGTTGAACATTTAAAAACACAGTAAGAATTACAGAAAAAAATGAAATAGGATATAAAAAGCTAGGGTACAACAATATAAAAAGTAGAAAGAGCAGCACAAAAATAGAAAATGAATAGAAAAAGAAAAGAAAGGGAAACGGGAAAAGGTGACTTCTACTCTTCCTTTAGGCAGACACTCTCTCTCTGGCTTTTCAGGAAGGACTCATCCCGTGCTTTCTGCAAGCGCGCTGATGACTAAAAAGGCCAATCGAAGATAAACAAGTCCAGTTGCAGAAAGCAAAGCAGAAGGTCTCCTTGGGTGATGTTTCTGGGTTGTGATTCTTTCTGTGTTGTCATTTCTCTTCAAGACTTGTTCGGCGTGAGTTCTCAAATAAGGCTGCAGCATTGTGGATAGTGCGTCTCCATGCCTCCCGATGTGTGGCGAGGATGGACCATTGTTGGTGATCAATTTGGCCGAGCCTGAGATGTTGTTTCAGGGAGTCCTTGTATCGCTTTTTGGGAGTGCCCCTCTTGTGCTGACCCGTGGCGAGTTCACCGTAGAGTACTATTTTGGGGAGGCGATGGTCCTCCATCCTAGAAATGTGTCCTGCCCAGCACAGCCGTGTTCTCAATATGATGGCCTCAATGCTGGTGATACCTGCTTGCTCAAGGACAGCAACATTCGTCACATAGTCAGTCCAGTGTATATTTAGGATTGTGCATATACAGTGCTGATGAAAGCGTTCAAGGAATCGTAAGTGGTGGCGATAGGTGACCCATGTTTCAGACTCATAAAGGGGAATAGACAGTACAATGGCTTTATACACACTGATTTTTGTGCTTGGCCTCAGGTGTTTATTACTCCAGGCTCTTTTGTAAAGTCTTCCAAATGCGCTATATGCCTTTGCTAATCTGTGATCGATCTCTTTATGAATATTATTATTTATGCCTCTCTCTCTAAATTTATAACATGATCCCTTCATGCAATAGCCTATTGTTTATAAACATCAAAACTAAAACTTACCAAATGTATTATTTCCCCTTGCTATATATAAGTATATAAGGGGTTTCCAGTCTTTGGAAAATATCACTAATTATTTTTCTCTAGCCAAAGCAGACAGTTCATGCATTTCTACAGCTTCCACAGCCATTCTGTCATGGTAGACAATGTTGGACTCTTCCGTCTCATACAACAGTCTCACTTTCATGGTCATATATTAAAATAATCTTCTCTAATTCTTTTACAGCTGTGCCTTTATCAATCCTGAAAGAAAAAAAATTATGTAACATCATATACCGATCTAACATCTTTTCATAAACATTCTCTTTAAAATGATAACATAATATACAGTAAGACCCCCTATCTATGGGGGTTCAGTTCCCGGACTTACCATGGAAACTGGAAACTGTGGATAACAGTGAACCCTATTAAAAGTAATGGATTTCCATTAAAAAAAATACCATAGATTTTTCTTGGAGGACCTAGGAGACATCTAGAGGGGATACCCTGCTAGATATTTTCTATGATTTCTCTATGGTATGTTCCTGTTTTGGGTCCCACGGAAAACTGAAACTGTGGATATTGGTTCTGCATTATCATAACTGCTTAACTTCTTCCATTTTGAATTTCATTAAAAAAAATTACATTTTAGCAGTTACCTATTCTATCTATAAACTATTGCATCTCCAATTCTGGCCTGTTTTGTAAACCCATTCACCTTTTTATCCATTTTAGATCTTTCCAATAAGTATAAGTAAAGAAAACCATTGAAAACTATATCCTTCTATTATTAATTACTCCTTTGATAACTTAACAATCTTTCTTTACCATCCAAACTGAACAGCAGGCTTCAGGTAAAAATCAATCTTCCTCTTGCATCTTGTCATATTTTGTATTTGACTATTGGCTTTTTGCTTTGCCATGCAAACTTAGATATATCCTGTCACTGCTTACTTACATGGTATATTGAGTGTCAAAACAGATATTGTCTGAGATAGAAATATCTTTCTAAACAAAACATTATTTATCACCAGAATTCTCCCTCAGTAACAAATTTAATTTCTCTCATTTTAACATATCCTTCTTAATCTCATTCCATGTCTTAACATAATTATTTTGAAACGGCATACAATATAATTCATATTTGTGTTAACAATACCTTCAGTCTTTAATTCCTTCTCAGTTTTAAAACCAGTTTTGTCAATTCACTCAACTTGATCTTCTGTATCCATATCATATTCATCAGCAATCTCTTTGGTAATACAATCACCAGGGTCTTCCAAAATCACTCTGAATCCCAAATAAAATTCTCCCTCTCTCTATTTCAGAAATGGCATATTGCCCAGATCTTTTCTTATCTCTTCATCTATAACCTCAACTTTATTCTCCAGAATCTCCACTCCATCAGCAATTCATTTCATATCCCCAACCAACTTCCCCACTGCTTCTCCAATTTGTTTAACCACGTTTTCCATCTCTTTCTTCAGTGTCTCATTCCCCTTTACCATATCATTCTCATAAGTCTGATATCTTCAAACAGGTTTTGTAAAAATTCTTCTCCAGGCACTTTTGTCATTTTTCTAGTGGATGTCATATTCAGTAAACCCAAAGTAAAAATCCAACAATTACAGAGTTAAAAAATACTCTTGGTGGTCTTCCTCCTCCTCCTCCTCCTCCTCCTCCTCCTCCTCTTCTTCTGTAGGGTTAACAATTTAGTCTCAGTATGGTCTCCATAGTTAATAGCACCATTCAGCTATTCTTAGTCTTTTTTTTTTCCGTTTAAAGTGAACAATTCACATTCCTACAGAGGTCTGGTCTCTTTGCCTAACGAGCTTCAATATTCACAAATTGCATTCATCAAAAATAAAATAAGAAGTCTTCTATCTTATCAAATTAGTCCCCTTTATCCATTATAACTTTTGCTAAGCCACACTCTCTTGCTAAGCTTTTTTGCTTTAAAAAAAATGTGAATAGTCTTTATTTTCTCTCTTCTAGTTTTCAGAAAGAAGGAAACTCACAGAGGCTTTTATCTCCCTGTCAATCAGAAAATATATCTTCTATCATAAATCAATTGTAAATTATCTAATTAGAAGGTGATTTAAAAAGTGAGCTCTTTGGTGGTCCAGTGCCCATTAAAGGCTCACTTAAATGGCTTGAGCCTGATGGTTATCCCAAGCCCTGCTCAACCCGCCTTTCAACTCCTGAGATTCCACAGTCTCCGAACAAGGAGCAGCATTTTGGAGCACACATGCATACTATCTTGCTCTCTCTTTGTCTGGGGAGAGTTTTTGCCGGCTAGAACTTGCCTCCTAGCTGCCAATTGTGCAACCCAAGCTTTCTCTGCTGCAGAGTGTCACACAGGGGTGTCAAACCACCATCATTCCTCTCCCAGAAGTTGAAGTTCTTACCATCTTGAACATAAATACATTCAGGGATTTTGGTAAATTCTCCAAAAAACAAATTGAAACAAAATTCTTTCTGATTTGCCCCAACAATATTAAATAGGTAATTCTCAGCATAAAGGGAGCCATGATGTACCTGCCTGACATACAGGTTTGAGAAGTTGAGGAAGCCCTCAGGGGAAAAATATGTGACATTCCTAAATAAACAAAAACTTGATTAACCATTCAAGATTCAAACACAGAGCTTCATGAATTGAGCATCCCAAACCTTCTGCTTTGATACTTTGGTTTCTCTTACATTTGCTTTTCTACAAATTAAAATTTAGTCCACTCTGTATATGTAACAATAACAATAAAACATATGAAAATTAATTGAAATGGAAAAATAAAATAAAATTAAAATCTCAACCAATTTCAGACTGGCAGCAGCTCTCCACCATCTTTAGGAGAGCTTGCTTTTAACATTAACTACTAAATTCTTCCAAGTGGGGACAGAGGGACTACACTTTGGTACTGCTGCATGGAAAACATGTGTTCTATAATTGAGTTATGGCTCCCTTAGCTTGAAAATAATAGTTGATTTCAGTGACTAAAGTTCTAAGCCATGACTTTTTCCTTCCTTTTGCTGCACATTGATGAAAATTTGTTGGGATTTCTAAGGACCAGATAACACTTGTTGGAGGTCCAGCAATGGCTGTTGCAAAAAGCCATTTCTTTATCCCTAATCTAAATGTTAAGTATGTCCTACATAGAATACCACATACATCCATACATTTGTATCAGTGACACAGGAATGGCAGGTCCCTGGAAATCTCTTAGCAAAGTGCCTGGCTGATTATTTTCTATTCTACCTGGAGGTCATTATTAGCTAGTTAGTGCTCTTTGATTATCTGACAGGTGGCTATAAACCTTGATGAATGCCCCCTGCCAGCAAAGCAAAATGTGACCTCCCTCCCCCAAAAGTTGGTGAATCCTAATAACATAGATTATTTGATTGATGCATACGATGCTATTTAATTACAGGAATAACTGAGGAAGAGGAAATTTGTCACTTCCCCATTTATTATCCCATAATTAGACTGCAACTAATCAGGCCCTCTGATTGGCTAACAGGATTCTACAAGTAATTTACTATCATTCACCATTGCAACAAGATAAAAGAGGAAGCATAAATTATCATAAAATGCCTTTTAACCAAAGTTAAAAGTTTTTTGTTAATTAAAAAAAATAGTAAACAGGCCTGCATCTTCTATCTGTCAGGTATGTAATGAAATACTTCTGCTGTACAATGACAGAGTACTTTTTCAGTATCTAATATTTATGCATATGTTATTCTGGAGACTAGCATAGATCAATACTGTAATAGAGAGCAAAGCATTTGTCTTGGTTTAGGCTTGTATATAGTACTTTCTGCATACTTTGCTTAACATCAAAATACAATAAATAGACCCAATGGATGATGGTAATGCCACATCTCAGGGGCTACTAAATCTTAATTGTGGCATCTTACTGGTGAGGGCTAGATATAATTAAATATTAAAATTGATTAGACTTTGCCAAGCTGGCTTGGTTGAGGAGCCAGGTTTTTTCTTGATGCTGTTCCTTGGCTGGGCACAGTTGCTAGCTTTCAGGACTCTTGAGGGATGAATCACTGATAGAGCCATGGTAGTTAGGTAGCTAGTAGTTCATGCACTTTCAGGATTTTTCCTTCTGCTTGTATGTTTTGTGCTCTAACAAGTTTTGTGAGGTTGGTAGTGTTTCAAAAATTAATAACATCTATTGGAGGAGGGGGAAAGGTCATACCTGGAAAGAAAATGATTAATGTGCCTCTCAACAGCAATGAAATGTTCATTTCCCCTTCTTTTGGATAGGTCCCAGAAGTGTGAGACAAGAAGCATGTCATTTGTCTTTCTTCTGTGGCCTCTTTAATAGAACATCCAAACTGCCCCTCAGAAAGGCAATATTGTCCATCAACTTGAGGGAAACTAATGTGCTACTTAGCCCCAATTTAAAGGTGTACCTTGATGTTCTCAGAAACTTAATTCTATAGACTGGATTCCAATTATTTCTGAGCTGTAAATTTCTCATTTTCACCTGTGAAGAATATCCTGGGTTTCCAGTGCTTTTCTGTACACACATAGCCTATTGTCTTAGATGGAAAGATATAAATATCAGCCATGTCATACAGCAAGGCACGAGATACAAGGGGAATAAATATGGTTGGGAGAGTGGTACTCAAAAATAAATCTGTATATATAATCAGCAGCATAACATGATTTTTGTTGAGTTATTTTATTGTATTATATTGAAATGTTGTCTTTTAATTCAGTTTGGATAAATAAATGAAAATGTTACCTATCCTAATATTATTTGTAGCATAACACAAAACTGTGAGCCAAAACGGCCCTTATTGGGAGTTGCTTGTCAATGTTGTGTGTCTTCAAACTCACTCTGATTTGTGGTGAGTCTCTCCTAGGGTTTTATTGGGAAGAGTTATTCAGAGGAGGTTTATCATTGCCTTACTCTTCAGGTGAGAGAATGTGATTTCACCAAGATCATCCAGTGGGTTTCCATGGTTGTGTGGGGATTCAAACCCTGTTCTTGCAGGGTCCTAGTCCAAAACTCAAATCACTACACTATATTGGTTTTTGCCTTATTGGTAGTGCCAGGGGGAGGGTAGGATATTTTTATTGGGAGTACTGAACATTCAGCAATGTTCCCCCCCCCGTGCTTTACTGGAAGTACCTTTACAAGACAGGCAGCCATAGAACAGATGGCATTTACCCTCCTTAGAAAGCACAGTAAATCAGCAGAGTTTCTTTGCGTAAAATACATATGCAGCAGACGTGTATTGATTCGAGCATGCAAGCTTAAGATAACCACCACACAATTTCCCCAAGTTATATTTCTAGCATAAAAAGGATTCAGAAACACTTAAAAGTAGTTTAAAAGTTTAAAAACATCTTTACTCACAGTCTCAGAGTATTTCTTACAGAACATCTGCAGCATCATTATAAGTGAAGTCTAAACTACGGTAGTAAAAATGACTAAAAACTACATGTTTACAAACAAAATATACAGGAACCATGCAGTGCAGGTACTGTCTCTAAAAAGGTATCATTGTGACTGGACAAACCTCATGGTAGTTTCCAGACAAAGAGAAGGACTTGGACACAACTCTTTCTCTGGAGAACCAATTACATTTCAGTAGGAAGGTACATCAAGCATTCTGTCTGCTTCTATTAGTTATCCCTTTAGCAGTCAAACATTTCAATTTATTGGATTGCAAGCTACATATCCCAACAATTTTCAATAGCCTGATCCTATTGATTTTTTTTTTAAAAAAATAAGATTTCTCCTAATTTCAATTGTGTAAGTTGTTAGTCCCAAGTAGAAAAGAATACTGAATTAATAGAAATTGCATTAATCATTGAGTTGTCAAGTTCCCACTTAGGAAGACTAGGAAGACTAGATTGATGTAAGTGAACATATGGTCCAAAAAGTTTGATTTGCTGTTTTATTTTGTAAAAATTAAGCCCTGAAGACTGAATAGTAAAGATGTAAGCATGTCTGATTAGAGTAAAAACCAGATTTTTGTGTGTCTGTGTGTGTTAAACACCATAGTACTGAGACTGTAGGCAAAAGCTAGTTCCAGGCATGAAGCCAATCTAACTAAAAAATAAAATGAGATAAAGGAAAATAGCCAGACAAAAGGTAAACAAATGGCTAGCATATAATGAACATGAAAAAAATGTACTAATATATGATGGCTGATGCAATCTGATGACAGACAGTCAGGAAACTGGTTTCACAAGTGTTTACTCACTGATAAAAGACCAGCAAGATATCATCTCTGATTGGATGGGAAAATCTGTTTTAAATTATTGGGGACATATGAGGTCTGCCTCTGACTGAACAGACAGATACAAAAGATGCTACAAAGCTAGCTCATAAGAGATGAATGCCAGGCTGATGAGACTCAGTCTCCAATAGAGACACATCTGTTTACAATAGCTCTGGTGCTAATAACACTGTTGGCAACTGAGACATATTCAGATAATGCTAGTATGAGAGAAACAGAGAAAACAATTACTCTCAAAGAGGTTATAATGATGAAATAACTCTTATCTTAATAGATAGATGCCTATTATAATTATAAGCAATACTTTGATGGGTTGCTGTGTCTATGGAAGATTATCATCTTCCATGGATGATAGATACACACACACACCAGTGCCCATGGAATATTATCTACCCTGGATGTCTGTGCTTGACACACACAGAATACATGTTCAGTTCCTTACAAGTGTAAGTACAATATATAATGCCTATTAGTGAATGTTGCTTAGATAAATATGAAACAATCTGATAAAGATGCCAATATGAAGTAAGAAGTATAATGCCTTATGTGTAAGGTAAAGTTAAGAGTAACCTATGTGCTAGATGATGCAAAGTCTAAGGGGAGTAAGTATTTCTATATCTACTACAATATTAATATAAGAATAAATATTCTTTGCTCATTCTCCCATAGAAATAGCCCGAGATTCCAATACCTAAGAGTTCTTAAGTGGAATGTTGATGCTGACGCTGTCTGTTTGGACTATATCATTGATCATGAGCTGAGAGCCCAGGGAACCAGAAGGTGACAAGGAGGAGCTCCAAACAGATATAGATTAGCTGGCAAGTGGCAAAGAACCCTCAATCTCTGTCTAGAGAGACTGGGTGAGGAACCATGCCCATTTCACATGTTTGAGTAGAAATATAAAGAATATTGACAAATTTTCTCATCCCTGATGACAAACAACATTTTGACATGTTGAGACACCTTGTCAAACAAACCAAAAAGAGATCAGCACCTTTTTATGTACACAGAGAGAAAATATATATTGTGCAAAAGGTGTATTTTTCACAAAGCACTTTCTGCAAAACAAGAATGCCTCAAAAAAAAAAAAAGCCTATCTGCAAAATGCAGAGGAAACAATCCTTGAAAATATACAAATTCCGTGATAATTTCACTCATTATGAAGAAAACTTGCATACAAGAATTAAATAAGCAAAGATTTTCATTCCTAGGCTTGAACAAACCCAAGTCACATTGTTGCTAATGGATGTAGTGGTTAGAGCACTGGCCTGGTACTTTGGTAATCGAAGTTCAGTTTTTGAGCAGCCATACTTTTCAGACAACCTGTCCTATGTCTAAGATGGACAGATCTGTCAAATTTGCTTTCTCTCACTTTTTTCCTTTATGCAAAGTTCGTTGAACTTTCATCAAAACCAAAACTAAGCAACTTTATTTCCCATTCCTACCTATCTCACAGTGTTTTGAGGTTCATGCGGGGAGGAACTGAGCCATGTTTGTTGCCTTGAGCTCATTGGAGCAAAAGCAGGATACAAATGTAACTAAAACCACACATACAAAGAAGACTCACAAATGTTCTCTTGTTTCATCAGACCCTTTCTCCAGAAACATAATTTATCTGAAAGGGGAGTAAATGGACTCTGTTTTCATACATGCACTAAAGCTTATATAAGTGGACACAAAGATGGCACTCCTCCTCCATAATTAAGGAAACAATATTGTTACTGAAAAACTTTTGGCATTGGGACAGATTAGCCAGCCCAGCTGCTTTTGTGAATTTCAGAACTATGGCACAAAGAGTTCCTGATGGTTGTAATCATATTTGTCGAGTTGCAAGCAAAATGAAAGGATGCATAGGCTTCCCATTATCAGCGGCTTTTCTTGCACATATGAAATAGAATGGCCCATGAAAGCAAGCTATATAATTGACATACAGTAGCTCATGTCCACATGCTGAGTATTAGAACTGATGCTAAAAATACATATATCCTTATGCTGGAGGGCATGAGCTGTGGTGAGCCAGTCTCCAACCTGGCCCCAAAGATTTTGCTACCCAATGCAGAGGACAGGATGTTATCCTACATCATATAAAAGCTGACTAGACTTCCAGTTGAAACTTAACTCAGCATAGATGACAAAATGGCATTCTCTTACTTCCTGGAGGACAGTATACTACCTTTCAAGGTTAAGAGTAGGCTCTACAGTATACACAATTCTTTTCCAACTAGATAGCTCTGCCTTCCAATACTTTACCACTGTTCCATGTCTCCAGCATCTGTCACCTTAGGCAGATGCCTCCTGCTGAATGGAAGTATTGTCAGTATTACAACAATATTATGACCATATATTGTAATGGCATGCCTCTGTAGAGGAAAGTGCTAACCTGAAGTACCGTGGCTTGCCTGACACCACCTAATAAGTTTATAGCAGAAGTGAGATTTAAGCCGGACCATACAGAAGAGTTTCTGTGCCACTATGAAATCAGAGGTGTACGTACCTGGGGGAGGGATGAGGGAAGTGCATCCCCAAATAAGAAATCTCCTCCTCCTCCTCAATTACTTTTTCCTCCAGTTCCCAAATTTCTAGCATTGCAGAGAGTAAGACATTGAAAATTGTTTCCAGTTCTTATATTTGCCTTTTAGTGACCCCTGTGGCCACTTTCCCTGCCCCCTTTCTTTGGATACCTAAACTGGATACTTAAATGCCCAACTGAAATTTTCAGTTACTGAAATATCAGAAATTTGGGGGCTACAGAAAATTTTCATTGGGGGCAGAATTCTTAGTTGGAGGCCATGCCTTCATTTGCTGGAGCTATACTACTCTATGACATAAATTGAAGCCTTTCTTACCACATCTGTCTGGCACTAAAGATTCCACTACTGAATGTCTGTGCTATCATGTTATATCATTTAAAGGGATAAGCACAGGGTTGGAGGGATCGTATCTTTAGATTTAAGGCCCATTTCACTGGTTTTCAATTGATCTGGCCATTTGAAATTCCTACAGTTACAGGCCCGAAACCAGGTCTGGGAATACAACTTCCAATCCTGGATGGAACTACACTCTCCTCCAAGGATTGTGTTTTCAGTCTGGGGGTGCTCCTGGACCTGTCACTCCAGATGTCTAATCAGGTTAATGTGATGGTCAGGAGTGCCTGTTATCAACTTCGGCTGATACGCCAGCTGCACCCTTTCCTGGAAACTAGGGACCTCGAAACTGTGGTACATGCACTGGTAACCTCCTGTCTGGATTTCTGTAATGCATACTACATGGGGCTACCCTTGTGCTTGACTCGGAAACTTCAGCTAGTCCAGAACATGGCAGCCAGGTTGATTTCTGGTGTTTCCAGAAGAGAGCATATAACACCTGTGCTAAAAGCTCTCCACTGGCTGCCTATTAGTTTCTGGGCACAGTACAAGGTGTTGTTTATGATCTTTAAAGCCCTACATGGCTTGGGTCCAACTTACCTCCAGGACCGCCTCCTTCCGTACGACCCTCCCCACATACTTCGGTCCTCTGGGAGGAATCTGTTACAGCCTATGAAAACAAGTCTGTCGGTGACCTCCCAGAGGGCCTTCTCTGCTGCTACCTCCAGATTATGGAATGGCCTGCCGGACGAGATCTGTCTTATTACCACCTTAGACAGCTTCAAAAAAGCTGTCAAGACGGATCTTTTCCAGCAGGTCTTTCCTGAATAATTATCCCGGCCCAAGACTCGGCTGTCCTTTCTTCTAATTTATATATTTTTAATTATTGTATGTTCTTAATCCTTCATAATTTAATATTATTTTAAGGGGTGGGTAGGCTAGGGTATTGTGGTTATGGAATTTTTATATTGTAAGCCGTCCCGATATAGGTTTTAGAGGCAACCCTCCCACAAAACACACACAGGCTTCATTACTTACTCTATTCTTGTACACAGAAAAGTTAAGAATTTTGAAGAAGTCGTTGTCAAAAAAAGAGAAACATCTCTTTGCTAAGCAGCTATGAGAATCAAGGGGAAAAAATCTAGAAAAAAATCTAAAAAATCCTGTTCAGGTGACCAACAATTCTGTGGTAATTATATACAGCTGCAAGCTATCTCACTTCTCCTTGCAGGTGCTAGAAAGTCTAGCAGCCTAGCCTAACTGTCTATAAATATAATTCCTCAAACTTTAAAGAAATACTCTTTTTAGAATCAATACGTACTGATGTCTTCATAACTCTTCCTCCCCACCACTTTTACATAGTTCAATAAGACTTGTTTCCATTAGATCAGGGTGGGTGATGTATGGTTGTCCAGATGTTTTTGGACTCTTAAGTCCCACCAGTCCTAGACACCAACCTAAAGGTCAGGCATAATGGGAGCTTCAATCCAGCAACATCTGCAGTGCCATGTGTTCACCATCCCTCCAGTATATGCTACATTACCTCTGCTATAATTGATGGTGGTGGTGGTGTCATGTTCTCAGACTTGTTTATTTCACCTACCAAGTGCTGAAAGGTTTCAGTGTTCTCAGGTTGCAATCTGAAAACAGAGTTCAGAAATTTACTTTGAAGAACAAATGTAATGACATGGTGAAGTGATCTATAGGTGAGCAGTTAGTACAATGATGCACCACCACCTTTATTCTTTTATGGGTGACTTCAGCATGTTATTACATCCAATTTTTCTTGTTTGTTTTTATAAAACCTTGCCCAGCTCTGGAACTCAATGGGACTTACTTCTAAATAAGCATTATGCATTGAGCTTACTTTCTGCTCACTGTGGCCACATTAATAGAGGGTGAGATTTATACTGGGCAGCCAAGGCAGAAGGCTCCTTGATCTGTCCATGAAGATCAGTAGAAGATCTTGTACCACCAACCTGTTTCTCTCCATCATTTATTACATAGGGATGTGTAATATTAACATGGGAGAGGGGAACAATGTATGGCCACTTAAATCCCTCAAATGAAACTTGGGAAATTACTGTTAAAAAATGCAGACTAAGTGGCCAGGATGCAGTTGCAGGGAAGGCAGAAACACTGCAATTCTGCATTCACTTCCATCCTCATCATCAATATATGAAGTTGGAAGAAGCTATAGTCAAGATTTAATTATTCAAAGAAAACACAGAGTTTCCTCTTCCAACATTTTACTGCTATTCTCCAAACATCAGCTGTCTGGTACTAAGCTCTGTTGAGCTCAATGGGATTTACTTCTGAGTTCCCATGGATAGGATAAGTCCATGAATAGGGGATGCCTCTAGTTCATATGAACATTGATATATGAATGCTATGGCATCCGACATTGAACTTGTTGAGTTTCATTATATGCTTATGTGTGAACATGTTACAGGACAGTTACAGATTTCTCTAGTGTAGCATTACTTAAAGGAATAACATTCATCTTGCTTTAGTGCTAAAGCATTTCCCTTTTTGGCAGTATGGAACAGAGATATAGCTGCTCCTAAAGCAGTTTTAACTATTGTTTCTATAATGGTTTTAACTGTTACTGTATTTACTATGTTTTTTTTCCTTTAACAATTTATTTTTATCAAACTATTTTTTTGCTTTTAATCTGGAAATGTTTTACATTGTTTCTATTGTTTGCTGCCTTGAGATCATGTGGTAAGGGGCAGGATAAGAGTGTTTTAGTAACTAAAATAAAATAAAATAAAATAATGAAAAAAATCTTTTAATAAATAAACTATAAGACCAGTAGTTTTCTGTACACATACTTTCTCTGGGCTGGGATTGGCAGCTGTTTCAAATGTCAATTATTCTGTTCTAACATTGTTTTTGATTGATCTGTGAGATCTCTCAAGGTCTCGTAAGATCTAGACATCCATAGATATTGAGAAATAAATGTACATACACCTCCTCAAGTGTAATCTCCTAGTCTGCCACCATTTTCCCCTGATGGTGATGAGCTTGCTGTCCAAATAAAGTCACACTGCCTGAATAAAGTTACATACAGGGCCCTGCATTCTCCTTAGGAACTGCCATATGTGTTCTGAAATGCAAAGTGTGTGCTTTGTTCTTTTGTAAGCAATACCCTTAATGGCAAGGTATTAGGTATTGTTTAGAATAACAAACACAGAACTTTGAATATTAGATTTAAACATGAATTTGTTAATGTTTACAGCTGGAAAAAAGAAAATTAACTCATTGTCATTAACAGTGGGGATGTGAAAATTTAATTTGTTGCACTTTCCATTAATTAATTCATTAATTAATTGATTCGTTTTTAAAGAAACAAAATAATTTATAGGGAATGCTATCTTACATTGTCACTGGTTTCCATTTTGATTTTGACTCTTTCAAAATCAATGATGTTTTCATTTTTTAAAAAATGCTTTCCCCATTGTTGAAAAGTTACTGCAAAGAGTAAAAATTGCAGCTTTCTTGAATGTATTTAAAGTCAAACAAACAACCCTGCCCCCACATTAGATACTTTAGAGAGCCCTGGTGATGCAGTGGTTAAATGCTGGTACTGCAGCCACAATGTTGCAAGTTCGATTCCCAATGGCTCCAAGGTTCACTCAGCCTTCCATCCTTTCATAGGTCAGTAAAATGAGTACCCAGCTTGTGGGTGCAATTAGCTAACACACATTGGAAATTGCTTAATGTGGTGTAGATGTGTAAAGTGCCATTGCTTAACAATTTGTAAGCTGCTCTGAGAGACATTGTGGCTTGAAGAGCAGGGTATAAATACCTAAATAAATAAAAATATTTATTTATTTATTTATTTATACAGAGAGAGGCAGAGTATGCCAGCCAGTTCAGGGCATGGACAGGCAGGCAAACTTGTGACAAATTTGAAATATATTTTTATTTATTTCTAAATATCTTTCTTGCACATTCTAGTCCAAATCTTCTGAAATCTCTGTTCCTAGCTCTTTGCACTGTTCTCTAAAAACATAAAGTAGTTGTATTCTTTCCTCCTCCTGACACAACAAGCCAGCACTAAACCATGCGATCTTCCTCCTCTTCTTTATAAGACTACCCACTGTTATGAGTAAAGCAAACATTCCTTCAGCCATAGGAATAATGAGTGTGGTTAATAAAGTATCTAGGGGCAGATCCAAGCTCTGGAACACTGCTTCTATATTTTATTCCCACAGTATTTTATTTCAGTGTATCCAAAACTTTGTATACAGTCTTCCAACAAAAGTGATAAAAGTTGCTGCTAGTACAATCTAATAGTAATTAAAACATCAGCTCTTGTGAGGACTATGATTAAAGGGCTGCTGCAAATGAATCATATGACAGTTTAGTACAAAATTGACAATGCTTTTCTCTTTCTTCTTTGATACAGTACTTACTGAAATTTATTCAGCTATGAAGACATGAAAAATACATGATAAAGAAACCTGTACTAACATTGCACCCTATGGCTATAAATATGTTAGATAAAATCAATTTACTATGCTAGTTTATTATCTGCCTGCCACCTCCGAAACTGGATGAATTTTGTTTTACAGAGGCTCACGTTTCAGAATTGTCTCCTCTTCATCTCCTTCTTCTTCCAAAAAAATCATTTAAGTAGTTTAAGAATGCAATTAATTGGGGAGGTAAATATCCATTTGTTTGTTAAGCCTGCCATAATGGTTTGCAAATAGATACAGGATATTTTGATAAGTTTGCTTTCTGCAATCAGTGGATTGAAAAAAATACCACTTGGTATTTTTTGCTTTTTTTAAAAAAAAAATATATACAGGATGTAGTGTTCTGCTTCTGAAAACATTTCATCTGGAAGCAGGTAGCTTATTTCAATAACAAAAATAATGAAGTTGCTGTATTTATAAAGGTTTTGGAGAGACATTTGATTTCACTCATTCACACACCTCAATGCACATTAAGGCTGTAATGCTATAGCAACTTACTTGAGAGTAAGCCCCACTGACCTAAGTAGAATTTATATTTGAGTATATAGTGTATGGGATCACTCTGTAAGAGAATACTGAATAGCATAATCCTGTACATGTCTTGTTCAGAAATAAGTTTCTCTGAGTTCAGCAGGACTATAATTAGTGGCGGTAAGTATAAGATTTTAGCTTTTCTCAGTATGCAGCAGTAATAAACAGTGGACTTTAACATGTACATACCCCATATTCTCCATCATATTATGAAGTTCAAGTTGTTTCTCAATCTATAATGGATCTAATAGCCAACAGATTAGTAGTGTTTGGAACTTTTTCCAGGGATAGTGTTCCTATTTCCCAGTTTCACTTGACCTTAAATTACATAGAATGTCTGTTGGCCTGTGTTGAGCTTAACTAATTCCACCACCCCCAGCTTGCAACTCTTCTGCTCTCTTTGATGATTCTGTCCTTTCTCCCATACTGTCACTGTTGCCTTGAACTCTCTCTCAGTACACCTACAGAGTGCTGCTTCTGTTGCTTGAAATCTCCCTTACCTTGTCTTATATTACTATCTGGCTCTACAGTAACTGCCTCATGGGATCTGACCAAAGACCTAATTAGTCACACAGTCTGTTTTCTACAGTCACAATCCAAATGCCTTTGGGAAGCCCACAAGCGAGATATGGTGACAGTAGTTCTCTTCCACTGTAGCTCCTGATAATTAGTATTCATAAGTGTGTTCCCTCTGATCCTGAAGACAGTAGATAGCCATCTAGAGTACTAGCAATTAATAATCCATGGTGGTCTTACTTCTAAATAGTTTGTTAAACTCCTGGAGACAGCTATGTTTGTTTCCACTACTCTTTAGGCATCACAGATACTGGGAACTGACAACTGCCAAGTGGCTGAGGGTCACATTGCCTCTTCCTAGGATCTTGGAGAGATCCATTCCCCATTTCCCACCTGCATACCGAACAAGGCCATTTTTTTGCCCCCAGGATGGGCCATCACACCCCTCAAAGCTGCTGGGAGGCTGCTATTGGTCATTCAACTGTGTTTTGGACCATTTTTCACTTTCTCTCCTGTTCCAGGCTTGGACTATCATTTTCTCCTTGTGAAAAAAAAATCCCCATGTGGGTCTAACAAAGTTGTGAGAGGTGGGAAGGCCAAAACAATACTTTAGCATTCCTAGCAGAGCCTTTGTATAAAGCTATTGTCCATACAAGGGGGTGATTCAAACATTCAGTTGTCTCCATAGAGTTTGTTTCATATATGAAGATATACGAAATCCTTTCCTAACTCAGTGATTTTCAAATGTATTTAGACTAAAACACCAGGCATCCCTAGCAAAAGGGTATACTGACAGGGAAATGGATATAAACCACATCTGGAAGGCACTAGGTGGGGGAAGGCTGGAATAACTTAACATTGTAGCAACCAGCTAGTGAAAAGACATATCTGATTCTGATCATGCCTAAGGGGTTCTATCAGGAGTATGATAAGTTCCTGCATGTTAGGGAGATGCTTTGTACAAGATCATGTTGTCATTTGTTGGAGAATGACAAAAGATATTGAATTCTTGGCTGCTCCATCAAATTGACTTTACATTTCCCTTTTCTTTGCCACTTCCTGCTCTTTTATACAACCCACCAGTTGAGATTCCAGCTTCAAAAGAACAAATAAATAATGTTCAGACCATTCTCTAAACCAATCTCATACTTGTTGATAGGGTTTCCACTCCCCTCATTTAGACTATCTTAATTGGCTCTTTCATATCTCAGCTAATGTAGTACATGTCCTTTCATGCTTGCATTGTCATCCCTATTTACATCTATCTCTATCACTTCAGGCAGCTCAGCTCCCTTTGGGGTGAAGAGCATCCATTTGACAAATAAACACAATGTGATGGCTTAGTTGTACCAGCTAGGATAATCACAAAAAAAGTAAGCTGGATAATTTCCCAAGTTGTCATTTTTTTATTATTATTATTTTTTTTGAGAAGAGACCAGGAAAAACAAAAAGTAAGCAAAGGTTCAGTTTCAAGTTTTCCAGTTTATTTGATAGTGGCAATTCAGGGTCTTATGCATCTACGTACTCACTAAAAATATTTTTTTCTCCCTCTCTGTAGTCCATGGAGCAATGACTTGGAACCAATAAAAAGACAAATATCCCACTGACATTATCTTACTGTATGGCTTTACATTAGGCAATAGTAACACTGTTTCCCAAACTGTGGATGGGTCACACAAAGATTCATATGTCATCTTTTTTATTTCACCGAACCAATGGTATACTGTTACTGTGAGTCATTCCGTTTAAAAGTCATATTCTTTTCAACCCTTTGTTTTTAAATTCTGCTCAAATGCATACAACACATTTACGTCAGAAACTTATAGTCCACCCTTTTGGTGCTCAGAGCAGCTTGCAACTGTCTAAGTACAAACTCTCTGAAGGCAGGTGAAACCCTTGGACAGCTCCAATAGCCCTGTTAAAACTGTCTCCTAATGGGAAATATCTAAGAGTAGGGGCCAAAATTAACTGCAGCTTTATTTGGACTGAGATCTGTATGTGGTTGGCTATGCTTCCATAATGGATTGAATCCACTGAGGGGAGCTGAATGGGTGGTTAAAGGATCTTGTCATGATCCTGGAGTTCTCTGTTTCTGAGATAATGGAGGTACAGAATGTGAGAATGGTAGCAGGGTTATGTCCTCTGATTAGGAGGGCTCCAAATAAGAAATAAATGACCCTTTCCCAGAAGAAACAGCCAGAATTTCATCTTCACCAAGTCCTCCTGTATAGAGTGTAATGTCCAAGGATTAGGCATCATTGTAGTAACTCCTGGAAGCTTGAATATGTTTAACAGATGAGTACTACTTAAAAATGCATTAGAAGCAGTATGTAGTAAGATCAGAAGTCTGTGAATTTACACATTATTGCTCTGCCAGGCTATGCAATCATATTTAGATCTCCAGCATCTATCCATGAACTCCTTTTGCTGACCAAGCCATGAAAGAATAAGACTACCACCAGAACTTGGATTGAAATATGGACCACTTTATTTTAAGCTATCACCTATTTAAATTTATCCTCTGAGATGTGCAAAAGATGAGCAACTTAGTGTGGGAGCAGTTGGGGCCAGGGTCTCTCTCAGACCTCCCCCCACAGTTCCCTCTGGGCAAAATCACCTGAGCCCCAGGGAGAACCCAAAAGCTGGGCTGCTGCCCAGCTAGGCCTCTACTGGAAGGCCACCCAGAGGATCCAAACCAAAGTCATCTGACCTGTAGCGAGGGCTAAATCCTCAGGCCAACATTTTAACATGGCCTCCCTTCATAGGAGGCCAGAAAAAGCCCTTCTCCCAATGCTATGATGTGGATTCAGTCCTTATTCCATAACTGAGTTTACTCTGCACTTGCAGCAGATTTCCAAGGTACTAGTAGACTCTCAGGAAGGCTACCTGAGACCTTTTTATTGGAGATGTCAGTTTCTGAGCATGGGAAATTCTGCCTTCAAAACAGAAACTCAGCCACTGAGCTTTGGCACCTTCCCTTATATCTAGCACTTTCCCATGAGTTTGTTCTTAAACCAAAATAGCAAGAGGTAGGATAATCAGATCCTTGTCCACATGTTTGCCTTCAAATGTAAAGTACAAAATATCTATTACCTGTCACATTCTATCTGAATGAAATAAAATAAATTATTTTGAAAAACATCTGGAATTCAAATATTTTTGCACACATTTCTGACACATTACCAAGCCAAAACACTAAATGCATATGTTCAATGGTACCTTTTATTAATGACCAGGAGACTTTTATATTTGATGAGTACTTCAATGTATTTATACATTGAATACCATACTTCAATGTGCTTATAGTATTTATAGTTTTACAACAGGGGTGATAATCTATCCAAAGGTTCTAGACTGCAATTCCCAGCATTCCTCACCATTAGCTTTGCTGGTAAGTATTGATAGGCTCTGCAGCCAGCAATACCTGGAGGACTACACGATTCCCTCTCTGATTTCACAAGAACTTGAAAGTAAATGTGAGCAAATGAAAGTAAATTAAGTTAGAGTTAGGGGCAAAAGCAACCTCTTCTTGAAGCCACACTGGTAAAAGTCTATATAGACTTCGTACTTCACTGGGGTAGCCTTCAAAAGACCCAATTAATCAGCCACTAGTATTTTGCATCTTGCATTTATTAATAATGATCACAAATGAAAACAGTCTTTCCATAAATACAAACAAGCATACATTTATGTTAAATGGCTGAGCAACTTATAGACTGCTGGGCAGTAATTAAATAATTCAGCATGTTTGTTAATAAACTATGTCACGTCTCTGTATTCCTTGGTGGCTCCTGCTGGGCTCAGAATTTTAATTTTAGCACAGGCAATTTCAAAAATGTAGGTGTGATTTGTACTAAAACCCTTGTTCTCTTTTCATAACTTATCTCTGCAGGAGGAGGGCCTACCTCTGTGTCACTATTGCATATGATCTGGTTGTTTTTTAACTCTTTTTTCATAGCTTGGTAGCATGGTATAATAGGTGTGTAAGTCATTCATTTGTTCATATACAAATGACCACCCCCATGAGATTTCAATGTGAATCCTATTAGCAATCCCAGATAGAGCAGACCAATTAAATCAGTGGGAATTACATAAGTATTGACTCACCATTCCACAGTTGATTCAGTGAATCTACTCTGGTTAGGCTTATGAGAGCTTTTGTGTATATATATATTTATTATTTTGGAGTCATCTGCAAAAAAATTCACAGAATTCTATTTTTCTATTTTTTACTTCCAGATTCTAGTAGGTATGTCTTTTTTTCTGTAGCTTATGCTTTTGCCAAAACCTACTGCTTCTGTGCAAAATACAGTGATCTCCAGGGCAAGGGGTATTCCATCCCATTTCCATTTTTTTAGGAGGTTTAAAATTGATAATTCCATAGGAAAATGCAAATGCAGTAACCACAACAGCAAAAACGAATCCCCAGTTCCAATACATATGTAACCCATTCCTTGGAAAAAAATGTAGGATGTGAGTGTATATTCTACATGTATGGAATATGTGTATGAATACATAGTATGTGGAACTAGCACACAAGTCTGGCAATCATAATTCTAAAAAAAAATGGCATGATTCATGAGAAAAGATGATAGTGATTGATAATGTGGAAAGAAGTGGGAAAAGAGGAAAACTACACAAGTGGATTGATTCAGTCAAGGAAGTCATGGCCCTGAAACTGCAAAATCTTGGCAGGTCTGTTAATAACAGGGTTCCTGCTGGTCTCTCATTCATAAGATGATGGTATAGCAATTAAGAACAACAACAAAGTAAATTTACCCCTTTGCTTTCTTCAATATCCAGAAGAAGGTGCTAGTGTATCACAAACTCTGCACTTTTATTGAAAGAAATAACCAGGGATAAAGTGCCTTTTGTTATGTTAATGTACTATCCTTTCAGCTGTATAGACTAAACATTAATTGATGTCAGACAAGTGCTTTCAGAGCCTACTGACTACCCAGAACATAGGACTGACCAAAATGTATTGATTTACTGTATCTATACTTTGCCTTCAATTGACTGCTTAGACACTGTTCTCCCTTAGCCTAATCAGATGTTTGATTCTATTTAGCTGTAACAGGAAATTCAGACCAATCAAATAAACTCTGCTGTCTAATGCAACAAGAGTTAAATATGTGTCAGCACTTCTACTACCCTGTGCTGAAACTATGCAGAATGAGTTGAATGCACATAATGGCCTGAATCCTATTGTGATCCCAACTAGCATTGATTCATTAAATCAATGGGAAATATATAAGTGTTGACTTACCATTCAACATTTGATTGAATGAGTTTACTATAGTGGGGACTTCAAATAGTATTCAGGCCCAGATTGCCAACTAGCAGGAGTAGGTAAAGATATTTTGCTGTCTGAAGTAGACCAGCAAATAAGGTCCCTTCAAGTCACAGTGAATAGTACCAAAGCCAACCAGTTTATTGAATCTGTGGAAAGGCAAATGGGACAGAAAATCCCAAAAGCACTTCTACCCATGCCTGGCAGTAAAGATAGAACAACCATAAACTACATAACTATTTTTTACCCATTTATGGCACCCTAAATCTGCTGTCTGGATTGGGTATTTTATTCTTCCTAACAGTAGGGCTGGCCTTGCCATCCAGTTTTGGAAGGTGGAGTTTCCTTACCAGGCTAAACCCAATGCATTCAAGCAACAAAGAAGACTTTTACTTTTTTCCCCCTTAACACCCTGCTAAAACTCTAGTTTTCTATGGCTTCGCTTTATCATCAAGAAGGAATTTGCTCCATTTCTTGCAATTCCCAGCAAAGACAAAAATACCAAATACAGCAGAAAGTAATTCCAATACAGAAAACCTATCCATTTTCTATGTCTGTTACAGACAATGAAATACAGTCTAAACTGTACCTGAAATACGAATTTCAAATACATGAATTTATAGCACTGGCAACTGCTTATGTGGTAAGTGGTTTTCTGTTGTGCTTGATTTGGGGTGCCAATTTTGGAAAACTTGTTCCTATGTTTCACTGAGTTTTTTTTGTTTTTGTTTTTGTTTTTTTTAAATAAACCTGCTGTTGCTTCGTAAGAACAGCATGTATTTCAGTGAGAACAACAAAACATTTGTTGGAACCAAGTGGTCCTTCATTCATTGTGTCTTGAGAGACTTGACCACAGGCTACTGAAACAGCAGGACTAATATATCACTCATCATATCAACAAACATACATGGTTGAAGGGTAAGAAAGGGGTTAGGTTTCTCCTTGTCCAGAAGGGAATCAATCATTTTTCTTTGAGACTGACTTGAGCATGCAGATGGGGAGAATGGAAAAATCAATAGTAATTTAGTTTTCAGATCAACTTCAAACACTAAGCAATAAGACAGTGAATACTTTGGGGGATAAATTATCGAAAATGTGTGCTTTGTGTGTGTCAGTCTGTAATGACAGGGTTCTTAAAAGGAAGATCTGATGCTTCCAGCTTTCATACTTATGTCAGCACTGAATGTACTGAAAAAATATATCTTGGAAACAGCTATTAAATTGTTTCACTTGTGGATATCTTGTACCTTTCAGTGGGAATTCCCTGCAAGTGGCCAATGTAGCTTGTGTTGATGGAAAGTCCAGGTGCATCTCAAAATCACTGTAGGCAAACAGTATTCCCCTGTAGAGCTGTGTTGTCTTAGGGAATCTTAGTGTTGTCTTAGTGATACATTTAGCATATGTGAAATTAACAGTCTTTCCCTAAAACTACAATAAGGTTAATGGATAGCTGTCATACACTGTTGTTCCCCCACAGCATCACATGATGGAACATTTGGAGCTAAATGTGTTCTCACTAGGCAGCTAACACCTATCTCTTTGTCACCTGAGTAAAGTGAAGTTGTTCAAGTGCTGGAGCAATATAATTGACACTGAATTCTGACAAGACAAGATGAAAGTTCTGAGGGTGTGTGACTTTGACTGTTCTGGATTGCCTTGTTCTGATTGGATTTGCACTCCTTTGATAGTCTAGTCAAGACTAGTCCTTAATACAACCTTGTCATTATAGGCACATGTGGCCTCAGTGGCATGAAGGTCTTTCCCTCATTTTTAACTCCTAATCCATCTATTCATGTCAGCTGTCCATGGAAAAGATAGGTCATCCACACTGATGCTTGAATGAGTCATCTCTCATTTGGACAACTGTATTATGACATAGGACTGCCTTTGAAAACAATCCAGAAATGACAATCTATATATATAATTCTCTGGGATATGTTGCTTTTTCCAGTGTGCTGATTGGCTGCTTAAGAAACATACCCAACCACTCCCTCAGTCAATCACCACCCACATGCAAATATATATTTCCAATGTCATACTGGGAGCTACCAAACAATGTGCTACAGTGTTGGCTATAGTTACTAAGGTTGCAGGCCTTTCCAGTTCACCAGTGTCTCAGGGCTGCAGAATTCCCACTTATGATCTAAGTCTACACAGTAATATAATTTCTGTTACTGCAGCACCGGGACCCAGGCAGTCAACTGGCATCAGCAGCAGCAGGGCAAAAGAGCAAGTCACCTTCAGCAATTCTGAGGAATGTGTGGAACACTGACAAGAGGGAGAAGGAATTCAAATCCACCAGCCTAATTTATAGGGTTGTTGCGAGGTCTACCAGGAGTGTTTTGGGGGATTTCTTAATGGTGTATGGTACACTGGGTATAGTTAGTTGGTACAAAATATGGATGAAAGAATACTGCTACAGTTGCCACCAAAGCATATAACAGTATTATCAGAATTTCATTGAGTTACCTATTTCTGGGTGTTAGTATTGACCTTCAAGGTGTTGGTACTGACCTTCAAGGTGTTGGTATTGATCTTCAAAGCCCTCAAGGGATTCATGTCTATAAAGCTGTCTGATTGTTCTGACTTCAGAGTGGGTGATTATGCACCAGAAAGGTAGAGCCCCAGTGCTAGTCCCTCTCTCTGAAGTCAGAATGATCAGCCAGTCTCACAATGGTGGGTCTGGCCGTTCCTTCTGACCTCAGAGAGAGTGATTGTGCTCCATGAAAGCAGAGCCCCAGTGCTAGTCACTCTCTCTGAGGTCAGAATGATCAGTCCGCCTCAAAATGGTGAGTCTGGCCACTCCTTCTGACCTCAGAGACAGTGACCAGAATGATGGCTTTTGCCTTTGTAATGAGGCAGTGGCACCAAGGAAGGGGGAAACTGGCAGTGTGTCACGCAGCATGAATGCATCTTGCCCACCCCCGAGTCGAGGGCAGAATTGTTCACACTACAGTTTTCTCCAGGGTTTCAGGCAAATTCCAAAGAAAAGTGTGACTGTCCTAAAACCCATGTCCTTATGAACATGTGCTACCTTTTCCCCAATAACTCTAATGCATTTTTTTAAAAAGAACCTTGATATTCCCACCTGCAATTCTAAATGATACAATCCATTGAGGACCTCCTCGCTCATTCTGGTGGATATATAAACGAACTCTCATTGATTATTCATCAAGCATTGAAATGCTGACTGATTCACATGGGAATTAGTTTTTAACTCTGTCTTTTTGAGAGGCGATATTATGAAATCTGAAAGGCAAGTGTCTGCACTTTTGCAGTCTGCCCTGAATCACATGTTAGTGATAAAAAAGGGTCATTTAAAAAAAAAGGGGGGCAGTGATATTGAAGTGCAGTTAAGGCAGACACCTTTACAGAAAACATTCTTCTCTGAGTTCTTTTTATTTTTAAAAAAATGATTTGCTGGGATTTTTTCCATCTATCAGTTAAATCAGTAACAGATTATTATTCATTTGTCCATGTGCAGGTATAAAAATCCAGCTTGGTGGCTTTTCTGGCCACCATTATCTGCTTATTTGTCCACCTATTTCATTTCTATAAACTATTAATTCCCTGCCCTAGATATAATTTTTATATTTTTTAAAAAGAATGAAGGTGTGTTTTTTTTAGTACTGCTTATATGCAAGTTTCCCCTTATTTTGATACAATAAGCTGTCACACAGGGGTTCTTCAATTAAGGTCCATGGACTCCTAGTGGGTTTATGGATGGGATTCAGGAGGGATGCAATTTCATTTCTGTCACAGTAAATTTTAAGATAAAATAGTAGTCTTTTCAAAAGCAATCTGTTCAGAGAAAGACTGTGTGTGTGATTTAAAAAACAAACCAATAGCACTTCTCCCAAGTTTGTCCTGAATCCCAGCTCGATGCAGTTAATCACTATATATATATATATATATATATATACACACACACACACACACACACACACACATATTCCTTGAAGCAATTAACAAACAGAACTAAAGAAATATAAAATGAGTAAAACATGTTGACTTCCTGAATTTTCCGTTTGGTACTGAGGTGCCATCTCCTTCAGGCATTTTGAACAAAAGGAAGTATTCCTGGATTCACAGACTTAAGACACTAACAAGACATGGCCTCAACCTAGAGGATAATGCTATTATCCACTGAAAAATGCTGGAGTGCTCCAAACTGCCACCTTGGATGCAGTTTCATCTTTAGCAACTTGAAGAAGATGGAAGCCAAAACATTTTGCTCATTTTATATATTTTTCAGTTCTGTTTGTTAATCTCTCTCTCTCTCACACACACACTTGTGTGTATATGTGTGCATGCGTTACAGAAAACTCTGTATGAAGGAAATCAGTTTTCAATGCAATGTAATAAATTGTATGAAAGATTGTCTATGTAGGTTTTTATGTAAATTGGGGGGGGAGAGGGCTTCATAGTTTTCATCAGATTCTCAAAGGGGTTGAGAAACCCCACTCCCAACTTAAAAATCTTCTTCTAAATGTAAAGCCTAGACATGCACATACTTTAAAAACAGCCAATGTGTTTGGTTGTCTTGATAAGATAAGACTCACAGTTCTGGATTTTCAAATTAGTTCACAACCCAAAATACTCTTTGCGTGAGGACTTTGCTACTCCTGGCATTTATGAGACATGCTGTATAAATGCTAGCAGGTTAATAACCTTTTAAAACTTTGATTTGGGATTTGACAGCATTTACATAATAGGCCTTGAGATTTTGCCTTAAGGCTGCAGAGTCTTGTTAGAACCCTAGGGGGTCTTTCAAACCTTTAGAAAAAGATGAGTTATATTCAGCTTCCTTAAATTCCATGGAGATATCTCTTCAGTTAAGGATTCTGCTAAAGGGCTTAAGATGTCTTACCTGAGTCATATAGCATCCTTCCTCTTCATATGATGTTTCCTGAGGGTATTGTGTATGTGGGGGGGGGCTTCAATACATCCTTTTGTTTCTTTTATTTCATATATTTTATACTCCTTTTCAAAACTAAAAAAGTTAACATGATCACAAGACTAAAACTAAAAAAAGTTATCACAATCAGAGGGGGAAACAACTTAATATATTAGTCAGTAATACAGTTGCTAAAATTTACAAAAAAAGAAATTAAAGGAATTGAGAACCCATTTCTGCAAAATATATGGGAAATATGGTATAAATATAAGAAAGAATTTTGGCCTATTGATTCTGCATTAACACCGGTTATAATGGAAAAATAATTCCCAAATAATTTGAAGGAAAAAATGGGGAAGGAATTAAAGAAAAGAGGACTAGACAAAATAGAGGGATGGATAGGATGAATGGGTGAGAAAGGGAGTATAAGAAAGAAATTATGTGGAATGAAAATTTCATGGTTTAATTGCATACAGTTAGAACAATGGATTAAAAATTGGAAAAAGAATCATAAAGAAACAAGGGAATTCACAAAGTTTGAAAATTTGGTGAAAAAAGGTGAAAAGAGGGATGATAATGAAAGTTTGAAAGGTATTACAAGTGAATTATATAAAATATTGATAAAAAAATAAGGATAAAAAAGACAAAGGGGAATATTTAAGGAGAATATGGGAGGAAGATTTGAAACAAAAAATTGGAGAGCATGAATGGGATAAGATTTGGAAACAAAGACAACTAAAAATATGTCAATACAGATAAAAGAAAATTACTATAAAATAATATGGAGATGGTATTTGACACCAGCAAGATTGCATAATATAGACAAGAATAACTCTAAATATTGTTGGAGAGGTTGTCAAGAAATAGGTACATATATGCATATGTGGTGGAATTGTAAATTTGTACAGCAGTTTTGGGAAATGGTTTTTATAGAAATAGAGAATATTCTGAATAGAAATATAGAAAGGAAACTGAACATAGCATTGATGTCAATTTATAATGGAGAGAATGGGAACCACACAGAAAAGGATTTAACAACAAATTTATTAACAGCAGCAAGATTAATTATAGCAAGACATTGGAAAATGCAAATAAATGTAGAAGTGGAGGAGTGGTATAAAGAAGTTTGGAAAATGGCAATAAACGATAAGTTAACATGTAGAATTAAAGTAAGAAGAGGAAGTTGGAAAGAAAGTGATTTTTATAAAATTTGGAAAGTATTTGTTAAAAAAGTATTACAGACAATAGATGGGAGGTTACCTCCACGAGAAGAAATGAGATTCTGGAAAGATTAGGTAAGGGATAATGGCTCCGGTGAAGGGGAGCACTGAGGTGGGGGGGGTAGGGGAATTAATATTTTTGAATAGAATCATAGTAAAGAATCTATGTTAACTTTTGAAATTAGTTAATAGAAAAATTGTGACGTGTATGGTAATTTTATGTGTTATAAATAAGTATTGATTGGATATTATAATGTATGATTATAAAATTAATAAAAATATTTTTAAAAATACAGTGGCTAAAAAAAAATCTGGTAAAAAATTCACAACCTCAGTACCTTTAAAAACAGCATGAAATACATCAAACACCAACACATCAGGTTAGCCATCAAAATACTCCAAAAGAAGACCAACAATCAACTGCACTTTCAAGGCTGATTGAAACAAAAATGTCTGCAGCATCTTTCTGAAGGAAAACAAAGAAGGGGCTAAACATATGTCTTTAAGGAGAGAGTTCCTTAAATGTGGAACCATCACTTAGAAAGCCTTTCAAAGATTATAGAAATGGACATGGCAAATGGCTCAGTGGTTTAAAAGCTAGTCAACACAATAACAGAAGGCAGTATATATATATATATATATATATATATATATATATAATACAACTACACAGTCCATACAGAACATTCTCTTTTAGGAAGCCACCACTGAGAAGACCTTGATGTGTGGAGAGAAGCAAAGCATATTACATGCTGAAGGATACAGGTTTAATCTTTGGCATCTTTTTTAAAGGAATCTGAGAGCAAGGCTGGAAAAGGTTGCTACTTCTAATGAATGGATGTGCTACTGAACAGATTTTGTAGGTTAGATGGGCCATCAATCTAGCTCCATAAAAGGCATAGCTATGTAAAAGTAAAGTCAAAAGTGAATGCAAGTAAATGGAGTGTCACATTTAGCATTTTTAAGAAATCACCTGGAATAACTAGTTTTGCATTTTTCATCCATATTTAGTTGTAGAATTGACACCATTCTTTTAATATCAAACTGGAATCACAATTCCAAAGCTTCCCTTGTTTATCTGGGCCGCCTGTGGTTGCTTTTTTAAACCTTGTTTTTTCTCCTCTGTGTTTCACACAATCATCATTTAATGTGGCAGTGCAATACTCAGCTAATTTATCAGCATTGGGATCCTCATTCTTTCAGCCCTTCTTCCAGCCTCTTCCTTAGAAGTACCTTTGTTGCACAGATTCCTATGATTAATGAACCAATTGTAGCTATTCTTATAAAGTACATTGTGGCAAGGGGGCATATGGCATGAAAGGTCAGAAGTAGCTGTACCGTAACATTGATTAAAGTGCTGAAAATGAGTTATGGACAGAGAGATGACTCCCTCTGAAAATAAAAATGGGGGGGGGTGATCACGGGGAGGCTAAACCATGACAGGGGTATTAAACTATCTTTCTTGATTCTTATCACTGAGCCACTTATTAACCCTTTAGCTCCTGAACTAACATTTAGGATTTCATTATCATCACCACCATCAGTCCAGAAGGCAGCCCTAGCCTTAAGTTTCACTCTGTGAATTTCTCATTGGGAATCACAGAAATTTCCAGGTGTAGTTCAGACAAGGGCTGCTTTGTATGTTCAATCCCTCTCTTTCTCATTCTCTCTCTCTCTCACACACACCCACATGAACTGTGGATTGGATTTTAAAAAATATTCTAAACATGGACATAGAACTTGGAAACATTTCCTTATGACTTGGAGAAACATTAACTAGGCACGGCATCCTTGTTCATAGTCTATGCCTTTTCCACCAAAGAATTCATTGTGTGGATGAGTCAAAGGTAAAGGTGAAGGAAGGGAAAATTATGAGACTTGGGGGTCAGTTACACAGCTGTTTTTATTGCAATAGTTTGTGCTTTAGCACTTTTTCACACCAGTGCCAGATAGTTTACATGATTTAGTGTGAAATTGGTTGATCTGTTTAGTTTTCGGCTTTGTAGTTCACACAGACAAAGGTGGGGGCGTGGCCTCCCAAGCACATCTGGGGGAAGCTGAGAGGGAGGGAGGGAAAGAGAGAGAGAGAGAGCAAGCACTGGCACCTTTCTGTCCCTCTTCTTCCCCAGCCGGCAGAAGCAATGGAGTCTCCCTCAAGCCCCCCTTCCCCTCACCCTCTCTCTCTCTCTCTCTCTCACACACACACACACACACGATCACAGCAGGGTGAGGGAGCGAACAGCCGGTGGAGCAGATCACTACTCTCTCTCTCTCTCTCTCTCTCTCTCTCTCTCTCTCTCTCTCTCTCACTCTCTCTCTCTCTCTCTCTCACACACACACACAATACACACAGAGAGGAACAGTGGGGATTCCTCAGCTGCAGCAGCCAAGCAGGGAGGCAGACAGCTGAGCTCCAGCCAGAGACAGCAGAGAAGGGAGGAATGTATAAGCCCGGTATAAGGTGTTGGTTATTACCTTTAAAGCCCTAAGTGGCTTGGGTCCAACTTATCTCCGGAACCGCCTCCTCCCATAAAATCTTCCCCATGCACTCCGGTCCTCTGGGAGGAATTTGCTTCAGCCACAAAAATCTAGGCTGTCTGCAACCTCCCAGAGGGCCTTTTCAGTAATCGCCCCCAAATTGTGGAATGACCTGCTGAACGAGATCCATCAGATGACAAGCCTGAGTAGCTTTTTTTTTATATATAATTTTTATTAATAAAAATCATCGTGTAAATTACAGAAGCTAAAAGTTAGCGTCACATAAAAATATCCATGATCAACCACATAAATAAAAATTCTGACTTCCCCCGTCCAAATAGCTCAAGGTATTTTGTAAGTGCCTTATCTTTATTTTCTCCCTTGCTTCTATTCCCTTTAATCAGCTCATTTTACTATTTGACTTTTTACATACGCTAATGCTTCCCTGTGTCATCTCTCCTGTTCTTCAATTCCATCTTTATTTCCTCTTCCTCCTTTCTCTATTTCTTAACCTTCTCATTAATTGTATTCTTAAGGTTCCTGTTCTTTCCCCATTCTGTTTTCCTTATATCTCTATATATTTGTTTACCCCCCATCTTGTCTTGCAGTAATCAACTATTGGTAACCATTCTTCTTCTGTTTTTAAAGCCACATCTTGGTTGATTATTCGTGTTAATTTATCATTTTCACTCATTATAGTTATTTTATTTAACCAATCTTCTATCTTTGGTTCTTCTTTATTTTTCCATTGTGCCGCAATCGTCATTCTTGTGGCTGTACATAGATACAGTAGTACTCTCCAATAATTTCCCTCTACTTCTTTTTCCAAAATTGAAGTGATATTGAGAAGGTATAGCTTTGGGTTCAGTTCAAATTCGATATTAAATATTTTTTGAATTATTCTATGCACCTTCATCCAAAATTTGCTTATAACTGGGCAGGTCCACCAGGACCGAGACATGGAGAAGTATATCTGGGTGTCATCCGCATACTGATGACACAGCATTCCATGCCTCCGAATGACCTCTCCCAGCGGCTTCATACAGATGTTAAATAGCATCGGGGATAGGATGGCACCCTGAGGAACGCCACAGTTAAGCTCTATTCTAGTAGAGCAACTGTCCCCAAGCATCACCCTCTGGGATCTGCCCAAGAGGAAGGAACAGAACCACTGCAAGGCAGTGCCTCTGATTCCTAACTCCCTCAGGCGATCCAAGAGGGTGGAATGGTCTATTGTATCAAAGGCCGCTTGAGGTCCAAGAGCACCAAGAGGGTCACACTACCCCTGTCGATCCCCAAGCGGAGGTCATCAGCCAGAGCAACCATGGCAGTCTCCACTCCATAACCCGTCCTAAAGCCAGGTTTTTAGACTGGTTTTTATGAAAAGTTCAGGATGTGTTATAAAGAATTAATAGTTCAGGGTTCTAAGTTCTCTAGCATGACACTGGAAGGGATTTTGATAATTTGCTCTCTGGGTACCATGCATATGTTCACACATACCAGTAATGTATGAGTGGAAAATTTTGGACTGCAACTCCCATCATTTTTCAGCACTAGCTATAAGCAGGGAAGTTGCAGTCCAAGAACACCTGGAGGGTTGCAGTTGTATGCAGTATAGCTTCTACATTGGTCATAGATCAATGGCATGCATATAATACTGTCCAGGGTTAAGACCCCTTTAAGTATTTATTTTTACTTATTTATTTAAGGCATTTCCATATTGTCTCCCAAGTATGACTCTGGGCCATACAGAACAGTAGATCTAATTGCTATTCATGCCCCAGAATCTCATTTCAATTGACTGTTAACCTCTCCTTCGCACAGGGAACACACATTTGTATTGCTTGCCTGAAGCCTGAGGTTAAGGGGCAAAGGTACATCATTCTCAGTTATCTGACTCCATTCCTTGCTCAGACAGATTCAAAGGTAGAATAGGTGTTACACTCTCAGTCTAACTTGTCCCATCAGCGAGGACAAAATGAGAACTCATATATGATAACATGAGAGGATGAGTACAATATCAATGTGATCAATATTTCCGTGAAATTCCGCTAAATTAAAAACAATGTGCTGTGTCCAATGGTACATTTGTCTTAAAAGAAAAATGCACTCATTTCTTGCTGATCCATTCTCCCAAGTGGAACATCCTCCAGCAAACCACCTTGAACACACCCAGTCTCATCTCATTTCAAAATCTAAGCAGGCTTAGGGGTTGACTACACGGTGAAAAAAATCCATGAGGAATTCGAACATGATGCCATTGGTCCTCACTGATGATGGCCCAGATGTGTGATATTTGGATGGAGGGGGGCTAAAAACACCACATAGTCCATGATAACTGCTTTCACTGTTTTTTCCAATCTTTTTGAAAATGTGCGTCAAAATGTGCACAATAAGTCATCTGTACAAACAATTCTCAAAAGGTCATCTGTACAACCAATTTGCAGAACAGCTCACAAGGCAGGGCTTGCGATGCTGAGGCTGCCATTGTTGTTTTGCCACTGGCCTGGGCTGAGTCCATGACAGCACCTGGGCCGTGCTAGAGCTGCCGCTCTTGGGAAGTTCATTGCACCTCCAGGTGGCCTTCCCCCCCCCAGGAACGTGTTGCTTTAGGACTCTTTCAAGCAGTGTGGCCACATCACTGCGGGGCCATTGTGCCTTTGGCCACACACCCACTCCCACCACTCCACTCTCAAGTGGTGAGACTGTTGCATGCTCAGAATCAGAACAATCTTTGGAAAGGGTTGGGCACCAGGGAAGGAAGGTAACCGAAGAGGCCTGGCACTTGGTGTGGGCTGGAGCAGCTGGGCTTCACCTCCTCAGGTCCCCCGAAAGACCCACTGACTATCTGACAGAGGCACAAGAGGGGGGAGGGATGAGAGAGGGAGGGGGAGGGGTGAAATGCCACCAAGAGAAGCGATGGGGCTGCAGGGAGGGGGAGCTTTGCCTGTCATCCATCAGTGCAGAAACCAAAAAGGCCACACTCGCCTCCCTTGCTTCCTGCACCTTTTCCGAGAAACAGGGTGAGGAAGAGAGAGGCATCTCAGGGGAGCCTCCCAGAGTCCGGCTGGGATGGCATAGAGAGAGAGGATGGGCAGTTTCGTTTTTCTCTCACTCCCTCTCTTGGAGCTTTGCCAGGGCTCCCCTCTCACCTGACCCCCCTTTTGGAGAAGAGGCATATCCCTGAGGTGACCGAGACAGAGTGCCCAGGATGCCTCTTCCCCTGGGCTGTCTGCTTGGATGACGGAGGCCGCCATAGGGTATTGTCACGGGGTGTTTCCTTGCATTAAGAGGAAACTGATCCCCCCACCCTGGCTGTGTGAACTGCAATATCGCTACTTCTTCACTTCAACCAATTTCAAACAAAATTGTTTGGCACAATTGGGCACTGGAGTGAAAGGGAGGTAAGGGATATTTTCCTGACTTAATTCTCCTGTCTAGCTGACCCCCTGGACCTGCTTCATATTTGGATGGAAGACCATCAGGGAATACCAAAAATCTCCAAGTAGAGCTAGGAAAGAATCCTGCCAGAAACCTTGGTTAATGCCTGCCTGTCAATATGGGGTACCTTAAGCCAATGATCTTACTCAGTATGTGACAACTACCTGTTTCTCTATGTAGAACGGATTAACAAAAACCAACTACTTTTGAGGAGTATGTTCTGCTAAAGCAAAGTGACCACTGTATGTAATACAATGAACACATGCAGAACTGTGCTACCTAATGTTAGTCTTAGGCTGCAGTCTGTGGTGCAGTTTTTCCAAGAGTCATTTCCATGGTGCTCTGAAACTTTATTTTGAAGAATGAATCTATACAGTTTGGCTAGTACCTATCATTTATATTCTTGAGAACACTTGTTATGGGCACAACTTTAACTGACTGTATTAAATGATATGACATCTGCACCTGAGTATGCTTACCCTATCCTGGAGATACCAGTTAAATTGTGTTCATGGGCTTGTCTACACAGGACAAAAACACTGTAATAATAATAATAATAAAAATATTTGTATCCTGCCCCTCTACAAAATGCAATTGGGGCGGCTTACAACATTTAAATTATACATAAATAAACCTCTATCCCCCCACTTAAAATACAATTAAATAATTAAACAATTAAAAATACTTATTAAATACTAAAAAACAACACAATAAAATAACTGGATAGGGATCGGACTAATAAGATTTTTTTCCTCTCTGATGGCCGGGTATCTGATGCCTGCCAGAAGAAATCCATCTTAAGAGATTTTTAAAAGCTATTTAGGGTGGTAATGTGATGGATCTCATCCGGCAGGCCATTCCATAATCTGGGAGCAATAGCTGAAAAGGTCCTCTGGGAGGTCAAGGAAAGCCTAGTTTTTAAAGGTTGCAGCAGATTCCTCCCAGAGGACCTGAGTGCATGGGGAAGATTATATGGAAAGAGGCAGTCCCCAAGATAGGCTGGACCCAAGCCATTTAGGGCTTTAAAAGTGATAACAAGCACCTTGTACTGGGCCCAGAAACTAATGGGCAGCCAGTGTAGTGACCTTAAGATCAGTGTTATATGGTCTCTTCTAGATGTACCCAAGACCAGTCTGGCTGCCATATTCTGTTCTAGTTGAAGTTTCCGGACCAAGCACAAGGGTAGCCCCATGTAGAGTGCATTAAAGAAATCAAGATGGGAGGTTACCAGATCATATACTACGGTCTCAAGGTCCCTGATTTCCAGGAAAGGGTGCAGCTGGCGGATCAGCCAAAGCTGATAACAGGTGCTCCTGACCATTGCATTTACCTGATGTGTCATCTGAAGTGACGAGTCCAGGAGTACCCCCAAACTGTGAACACAGTCCCTGGAGGAGAGTGTGACTCCATCCAGGACTGGAAGTTGTATCCTAATAACTGGGTTTGGAGCTGCTACCGTGTGAACCTCTGTTTTGTCTGGAATCAGCTTCAATTTGTTTTTCCTCATCCAGTCCATTGCTGCCCTAAGACAATCATTGAGAGAAGAGACACCATCTGAAGTCAGAGCCAAAGACCGAGACATGGAGAAATATATCTGGGTGTCATGAGCGTACTGATAACACCCCACCCCATGCCTCCAAATGATCTCTCCCAGCGGCTTCATATATATATTGAATAGCATCAGGGATAGGATGGCACCTTGTGGGATGCCACAATTAATTTCTTTCCTTGCAGAGTAACTGTCCCCAAGCATCACCCTCTGGAATCTACTTGAGAGGAAGGAGCGTAACCACTGCAAGGCAGTGCCTCTGATTCCTAACCTCCTCAGGCGATCCAAGAGGATGTCATGATCTATTGTATCAAAAGCCGCTGAGAGATCCAGTAACACCAACAGGGTCACATTACCTCTGTCGATGTTCAGGCGAGGGTAATCAGCTAAGGCAACCATGGCTGTCTCAACTCCAAATCCTGTCCTAAAGCCAGTTTGAAATGGATATAGATAACTGGTTTCTTCCAAATAGCTTGGAGTTGAAGAGCAACCACGCTCTCAATCAGCTTGCTCAAAAAAGGTAATAAAGAGACTGGCCTGTAGTTCTTCATATCCAGAGGGTCAAGAGAAGATCTTTTTAGGAGAGGTCTAACTGCCGCTTCCTTCAAGCAAGATGGAATGTGACCTTCCCTAAGGGACATATTGATGATGCCCCTGAAGAACATCCTCAAGGCATTACCCCCATGGACAGCCAGCCATGAAGGGCAAGGGTCAAGAGGACAGGTAATGTTCCTCACTCTACCAAGGAACTTGTCCACGTCATCAGTACTTACAGATTGAAACTGACCCAGTATAACCTCATCAATGGAGTTACTGGACACCTCATCAATTGAATCTGCTCTAACCCCAGCATCCAAATTGGCTCTTATCTGAGAGATTTTATCTGCAAAGAAGTTGTTAAATGTGTCACAGCAGGCCGGTGTTGGGTTTAGTAATGAGTTTTGCACAGGTGCAACTAGTGTCAGTTCCCTCACCACCCTAAATAGCTCTGCTGGGCAAGACTCTGCAGACACAATGAGTCACCTCACCTCAAATCCAGGTCTGACAGCCCAGATGACATGTGGCTACTCTGGGTCCTATTTTGGCCATTCCAGTTGTCCACATGGCAAAAGCTGCACCATTCCTCTAACTCTGCACTGAGAAGCACAGGGAAGGGAAGAGATCTCTGTGGAGCTACTGCAGCCCCTTCCCTCACCAGCTGAGAAGCTGTATGGAAAGCCTGCCCGGTGTACCAGTGCTTCTGTTGAGGGCACAAATGGACACCCAGACATGTCATCAACAAGGAGGGGAGCACTCTACCCCCTCCTCGTTGATTGTACGGGCACCCCATTACTATCCTCAGAAGAAGTGGCAGTGTACCAGGAAGGCTTTCCTTCTGCTGAGGGCAGATGTGGGACACCTGTGTAATCAATGAGGAAGGGGTAGAGTTACCCCTTCTTGTTGATCACATGGTGCTGTGCCCCATTCTGACCTTACTGGCAGCAATAGTGAAGGCTAGGATCTGCGGAGGCTGCTTGGACAGCAGGCAAGGTAGCAGCGGCAGCGGTGGTAACACCAAAGGGGAGTATGAGGTTGCATGTAACTGGTTTAGGTGTTGGGACACTGCACACATATCTGCTGTTAAGGCAAAGGAATCACTTTCAAAATTGCTTCTGGAGTGAAAAGGATTTGGGAGGAAAGAGGAGCAGAAATGGAAGGGACACCAGAATTTTAAAACATTGATAAATTCCTTTTCCGGCACACAAAGGGTGATTTTAGTTCATGCCCTCACCTCCTTTAAACTTTAAGTTTATTGCAGTATAGGGCTTCTGTTAGAAGTGGTTGATTAAAATTGTTACACCATCATAAAGCAGTGAAAACTCTTAAACTTGTGAGATTATCAGATGGGCTTAATACCCTGGAACAGGGACGCAACAGGATCGAGAAAGGGATTGCCCTTCAGATGACATCATCCCTATCCTGTTCTGCCCCTGTGCTGCCTCCGTTCAGTCACCATTTTTTTTAATTCATGGGGAAAAGTCATTAATAGATCACATGTTCCATTTCTGAAACGGAATCACGGGTGTGTGAACCGGTGCCCCATTATGCTGATGCAATCTGGGAGATCTGTGCCAAACATTTCCGGGTACTATCAGGATATATCGGTAAGTGACAACCTTTTTTGTACCCTCCCCTGTTTACTTGGGTTTTGTTAGTGTGGTTAGGTGCTTGGTTTAGTTTTTTGATGCTTGGTTTTTGTTTTGTTTTTAAATTTCCCATGAGATGCAGGGCTCCCTGTAAGGGCCTGGAAGGTCTGTAAAGAACAGTTCCAGTGGCCTTGGGGAGACCTCCATTCACTTCCTGGACTGCTGGAAAGGGGTGAGCAGTTTCTGTCATGTGATTAAGGTAGGTGTCTGGAAAAAAAAACAGTTACAGGGACAGGAGTGGGGTGAGAATTAGAAGGCAAGACGGGGACGCTATATTTGTCCCTGTGTGATCATCTCCTTGCTGTTTTCAGAAACAAACGAAGTAGTGAACCAGTTCAATATTTTCCTCATAACCAGTGCAATATTTTCCTCATACAAGAGCTTCAGAGCAAGTAGAGCAAATCTGAACAGTGTATAGATTTTGATTCTTTTCCTCCCCCCCCCCTTTTTTTTTTTTGCACAGGGGGTGGGGTGGGGAAGAGGAATACTACTTTTTTTTTCTTTTGGCTTGTACAAGTTTTCAATGAAGATGTTCTTTTTAAGGCTGCTTCTGTAGTGTACTGTGAAATGCCAAATTATAATGGGAAGGAGTGGGGAGCACAGTCTGTTGCATATAGAGCAGATGGCTGGAATTCTGCTAATAAACAAGCATTAACCTGATACCTGTTGGTACATCTGGAAATAAATCCATAAGAGGCTACAGCTGGTAGTGGGATAAAGAACTAAGGATGAGCATAAGAAGGAAAAGGGAACAGAGAGACATTTGAAACATCAGAACTTTGTGTGTGTGTTTCAGTTTTCAAATCAGAAACAACCCTTTTAAACAGTGCATTAAAAAACAATCAGGAGAGCAATGAGGGGAAAGAGGTAGGGAATAAATATGAACACTGAACAACTAATTGGAAATAAAGGGTTGGATGGAGGTGGGAAGGCCATAATGATCCCCAAACACTGTGTCCATAGTATGTAGTACAATGCACAAATTAGGGATGAAAATATATTCATGTATTTCATACTCATATGCAAGAATTGATCATTTCAAAAGCTTTCTTCTGCTGGTTGATAGTTTTTGGAGGGCTTACACATTTCTCTTTTTCTTTTCTTTTTTTTTCATTTTGGCACTATTGAGTGGGAGAATTGTTCCAAACTGCCCCTATGTTGGGCTTATACACAAAAAACACTGCACAGGAAAGTGAATTTGGAACAAAAAGCAGTATTTTCTGCATGGAGTTATTCAGAAAAGCGGGGGGAAGGTGTCTGGAAGTATCAAAACTTTTCAATTATTTTTGTTTTGATTTTACCTACATATTCATGGTTTCACCCATTTGCACTGAGCCGTTTTAAATTATTATTCAGGAATTATGGCCAAATGTTAAAGTACTTTAGCAATATTACACTAATTAAGCATTAGGGTCATTTTTCTTTTATTGTTAGTATTCCTCTTTCTCTTGCTTGAGCTCTGTTGAATCTGGGTCCTGGAAACACTGGCAGCATTTCTTGGCAGCAGCCATCTTAGCTAGTTCCCGTATAACACAGTTATAACAATATAGTTCCTTCGAGTGGTACATTTCATTTTGGAAAATACTGGGTTAAATTGAACTGACTTGGAGACTGGGAATGAAAAGTCTTTGATTGGAGCCCTGGTGGTGCAGTGGTTAAATGCCAGTACTGCAAGTCACCACGTTGCAAGTTCGATTCCAGCAGGCTCCAAGTTTCACTCAGCCTTCCATCCTTTCGTAGGTCGGTAAAATGAGTACCCAGCTTGTGGGGAGCAATTAGCTAACACACATTGGAAACTGCTTAATGCAGTGTAGATGTGTAAATAGCTATTGCTTAAAACAATTTGTAAGCCGCTCTGATAGCCTTGATAAATATATAAATAAATTGATAATGGGTTTGTCTGTGGATTGTTGCACAGTAACGCCAATTCACAGCAGCTTTTGTCTCCATAGTTTGGGGGGTGGGGTTTGAAAATCACAGGCATGTGAAGCTATCTGCATTCACTGTTCAGACAGCGTGCAAATCAATATGGTCAGCATAAGTAAATTACTTGCATTTTTATTGTCACAAGTTCCCACCACAAAACAGTATTTTTTTAAAAAAATCCAAGGTGCGGAAGTGCAATCTTCTGCTTAAATGCACAGAAAAAAGAAGAAACACATGTTGACTACAGCAAAACTCCAACATGGCAGTTCAGGGCACTTGCCTTGCCAGCAAGCTCTGTCCCCTGCACACATCCAACCAATCAGCTTTCTACTTCTGTTCTTATGGAGAATGCACATCAAAGCGAATCGGTTGTCCCAATGATCAGGAATGCACAATTCCATTTAAGTTTTTCTTACAAAAGTAATAAGTCTGTGAAGTCTTTTTCTGCATAGTTTTTGCAATTTTGGGCCCCCTTTTCCAAATACGGTAGATTGATGCAGGATCCCATTGGGACAAATCGTATTATCCTCGAATTCTAGGAAGAGTATTTTTGCAATATAGAAAAGCCCAATGACTGAAGTTCCCTGGGAATACTTTTGGATCAGGAAAACATTATGGAGATCCCCAAAATAAAATCAGTTCGTACAGGAACAAGCCTGGGACTTTCAGATACTTTTTTTTCTTGTAAGGAGAGGCTCTATAATCAGGGCCGATTTAACCTGTCTGCCAAATCAGCATTGGCAGGGGGCCCCGAGGTCTAAGAGAGGGCCCCGTGTTGGCCTCCTTAATCTGATGAAGGAGACAGCCAGGAGACAGCCGGGAGGAGCCCCCTCTTACCCTACTCCTCCAAAAACCTCCTGCTGGCTTTTTTTAAAAAAACAAACAACACAGCCTCTCCAAAACTAAAGATAAAGAGAAAGAAACAGTAGCCCTCCATGGCAGAAGCTGGAGGGAGAGGCACGTCAGAGAGGGTGAGTGTGTGTGTGTGAGAGAGACAGGGAATTTGAGGGTTGTCTCCCTCAGAAAGGGCTTCTTTCTTTCTTTCTTTCTTTCTTTCTTCCTTCCCTTTCCTTCCTTCCACATAGATCCCCTCCAGCCCATATTTCCAGCTGCTTTTAACATGTCTTGGTTCCTCTCCCCTCCCTTTCCCCCTTGGTCTTCTTCAGCCATCCAACCTATGTTTAAAAAAAAAACCAAAAAAAGAGACTCCACCACACTCCAAGGCAGTGTATTCCACTTCCAAACAGCTCTTACTGTCAGGAGGTTCTTCCTAATATTCAGGTGGAATCTCTTTTCCTGTAGTTTGAACCCATGGCTCCGTGTCCTAGTCTCTGGAGCAGCAGAAAACAAGCTTGCTCCTTCCTCAGTATGGCATCCCTTCAAATATTTAAACATGGCTATCATGTCACTTCTCAACCTTCTCTTCTCCAGGCTAAGCATACCCAACTCCCTAAGCCGTTCCTCGTAGGGCGTAATGGCTTCCAGAACTCCCACCATCCTTCTCAGCATCTTTCTTGTTCCCAGAATTGGAAACGGTATTCCAGGTGAGGTCTGACCAAAGCAGAATGGAGTGATACTATTACTTCCCTTGATCTAGACACTACTCCTATTAATGCAGCCTAGAATCACTTTGGCATTTTTGCTGCTGCATCACACTGCTAACTCATGTTTAGTTTGTAGTCTACTCTTTATTTTCTTTGAGGAAATCTACACCATTACATTAATTGCTAATAAACAAAAAATATTATGTTAGTGCCTATAATATTGTTTTTAAACTAAATTATTTGTGGCAAATTATGTAATATAGTAGGCCCCTCTTATCCACTGGGGATCGGTTCGGGGGGGGGGGCGTGGATTCTGAAAACCATGAATAATAGTGAACGCCTTACTGGTGATGAAATTCAACAGATGGGACACAATCTCTGAGAAAGCTGTCTCTGCTTATTATTCAGCTTATGTTGAATGATGGAGAAGCCCTAGACATGACCACAGTACATGAGCAAATTAGTATAGGGAACAGACTAAGCCATACAGAGCTTTTAAGATGAACACAAGAAGACAGTGAAAGGTTTTTGTTTTCCTTAATACCAAAACACCTGTTCCCATATATTTGAGCAGGTTACAGGTAAGTGTAGTTTCCAAACATCATTCTAAGGTAGGCCTTCATACACTATACACTATATTGCAATAGTCAGCCTAACATGGATAACTATGACATGGATAATTGTCTGTGTTATGCTAAAGCTCTAGCCTAAAAGATAAAGGCATTCCAGGGCACAGAGACTACCCGGTCCACACTGATAAAACCCCTAGGCTGTGAATGATCTTTTAGGATAGGTACAAGTCCAAGCAGAAGAGGTTGAACACCATCTCTGTGAAGAGATGGTCCTTAACCACAGAAAAGAACTGAATTTCGTGGCCTTCATCTAGGCCACTACTGATTCCAGGCATCAGAGTAGTACTTCCATCATCTCACCTGACTCTGAAAGGGAAAGATAGCTGAAAATCTCAGACTGTTGGTAGCACCTCATTTCAAATCCCCAAATGACTTCTTTGATATTGGGGACCAAACTAATAGCTGATTGTCATGTGATAGCCAGGAGTAATTAATAGTGTAGGACATGACCTTCACAGAATTGCAACCAAAGAATAAAGTCCTCCTTTATCCACGGAAAGCCCAAATTTGGGAACAGGAGACACAGTCAATACCATGTGTTACAACATCCCAGTTATTTTACTATTAGTTTGTCATTTATGTTATGTACTACATCTGTATATCTATGATTATGCGGGCTTCACAATAATATTGTGGTCCTTTGGTAGAGCAACTAAGTATGTGAATATACATGACATCTAATCTCTTGCAATATATATTCTGATGATGTGAAGACTCCAGTAAAAGCATAGAACTGCTTCCAATTAAGTATTATACTATTTTTCTGTCCCAGTTCTGCTATCAGGAGGCACTCTTTTTTATTAGACTTTTTGAGCAGCAATTAAATGGAATGCAATGAAGCCACTAATGGGGTAAAAATCACCAATTCAACTGTGTGACTGGACAGAAACTAAGTTTGTGAAATGCCAGTGTTCTTGAGATTAAAATCATTCTTGGTGCAGCACTTTGGTGTCAGACAGACAAGAAAAGAAAGTGGAATTTGTAATATTTTTTTGACAGCATCACAGACATAAAGGGGGGGGGAACAACCAGAATGATAAATTCACCCTCTTTTTCATTGTATAGATTTTTGAGAAATGAGCCCAAGAAAGAAAGTAACTTCTTTAGAAACAGAACATTCCACAAATGACACAGAGCCTCAGTCTAATTGATTGTGAAATTATTTCCCAAACAGTGTGTTAGAAACTTGTGGCATCCTGTTTCCTTAATGGGGTTATGAAGAGCACAAACAGAAACACTGTGCAATTAGGACAAGAAGACAAGGGGGGGAAACATATCAAACCATGTCTGTGAGCTAGATTATATGTTCAAAGCAGGAAGGAAATGCTCTGGGCCCTATCTCATGCCCAAACCACTTCATCCCCCAACACGGTCATCCAACCCACTCCTTCTAGTCCCACCTCCAGTAGATTACAGGGAGTGTGGCAGAGAAATCACTGCTGGAATCACCTCAACCAGTGATTCTCTTTCTAATGTTCTCCCCTCTCAATTGGTTGGGGAGGAAGAGTACCATATTAATTTACCCACTCTCAGCTGATGTCCGCAAAGGCGGGTTGAAAGTCTATCATTCCTCCCTCAATTATCTTGTTGAAGTAAAGCAAGGTTCCCATTTGAAGTTCAACCCAGCACTATAGATGGGGATCTGCTGATAGCTTTGCATCAATTATTCAGAATACATATATCCTGTATTCCTAATACAGCAACAGGAATTACAGATTCCAAATGTTGCTGGATTGCAAATCCCACCATTATTTACCATTGACCATGTGTCTAGAGATGATGGCATTGTACTCAAATGGAATCTGGAGGTCTGTATGATTTCTACCTTTCAATGTTTCCCAAATAACCATGGGATAGGGGGAGATTTCCAATGCTTTTCAATTTTTTTTATGTTTTCCCTTCAGCTCAGGCCTGGTGGCTGCTTTAAAAAAAAGTTGAGGGCTGCTCCTCTCTTGTTCATAGAAACTAGTACTATTATGAAACTGGGATTCAAGAATTTGCATCTCTGAGGCCCTGCTATCCTGCAGTATTCTTTCAACACTAACAGCACTCACTTTCTAATGAGAATAAGGTCAACCACAAATATCTACTTGCAAGAAGAAACTCTAATGAATTCTTTTGTTTATTGGGGTGCAGACCATTTGAAAAAAATGAGGCCATTTGGGAAGAGGACACTTTTTTTTCTCAGCATCAAGCAGTTGTGAAGAGGATGTTCCTTTAAGCCTAGATAGTCTATTAATAATGACAATATTCAGAACACATCAGTGATATAGAATACAGTAATACACTTTCTGCCTCTGAAAATTGTTCTAAATATTGTCATCATTACTAGATTTCTTCCATTTTAGATTTTATTTTACCTCTTAACTCTTTTAAAATACGCAGAAGGGGTTTACAAAGAATCATGCTGGGGGTCAGAGGAAGAGCTAAACTGTTGCAACCCCTGTGCCCGACATGTACTCAGGACCAAATTGAGTCCTAACATGGAGTCACCCCCATTCACGCATGCGTGTGCAGGCATGCACACACACTTTTATTTAAACTGCATAGTATCAAAGCCTATTGACACAAGCATTATTCTCCATAACTGCCAATGGGCTTATGTACTTGAGCTAAATACCCTGGCTCCCCCCACACCCGTCTCAGAGTCTTGCAGTCCATATGATGCAGGACATTTGTTTCATTCTACCCCCAGGCTGTCCTCATCACCCCCTTGGCAGATAATGAGCTGAGACGGGGGCAAGCTGGGAAAGGCCCCATAAAAACATTGTATCATAATACCTGTTTAAATCCATTACTACCAGCCAAAATCAGGATCAGGTCCCCTTGACTCTCCTGGAAACCAGGAAGGGGTCCTGCAGTCTGCAGGGGGCCTTCCATCACATGTTGCAGCCCCCCTTCCTGGCTTCTGAAATAGCAAAGAAAATGGTGGTGATAGTCCTGCAGGGATGGCCCAGCATTCCTGTGTGGACTCTTCCAGGTAACAGGGACAGAACGGGCCACCTCCCCAACCAGGATATGCTGGTGCAGAGCCGATGTATCTTTACTTGTGTAAATAAGTCCAATGTGTGCGTGTTTGTTTGATACCATTATTTTGTCCTTTTGTAACACCCAAAGTCTGTTGGCTGGGGTGGTTGCCTCACTCTGCCTAATGGCAGGGCCAATCCTGACTGTAATAGCACGGGACTGGACTTTATAGCTAGTGAGTAGCTTCTTGCTCTCCAAATTCAAATTTTTGCTGGGGTAAAAGATTGTAAAAGTTTCATTTTGTCACAAGGTTTAAACAGAAAGGAGGTCCGGTGACAAAACAAACTCTCTAGTTCTCTGCATTCATTCCTAATTCAGTGGCTTTAAGTAACTCCCAAGTTGATTTCCAACATAAGCAGTGTTTCTATCAAAAGGAACAGTTTTCAGAACACAGGTTTCCACTTCCCAGAAGGGGAAGAATACAAAAATAAACAAATAAGCCCACTAGTACAAGACTCCTTGTTCTCCTTAGAAACTGGAACATTTTTCATGGAGAAAACAGCAATTTATGTGCAGAAATTAATATTCCTGCATTGAAATATTATTTTACATGAAGAAAATGCTGTTTCCTGCACAGAGAATGCTGTTTTCCGAAAAAAACAACAATGTGCAAATTTTGTGCAGAACAAGCCCCGAACTGCACAGATTCTGACCAGTCCAGGATTCATCTCGTCAGGGTTTCTCAACACTTGAAAAACATGTTTTTCAGTCATTTCCTGAACAATGTTTAATATTTGTTCCACCCCTAGTTATCCTCCCTTTATTATTTCTACTCTGCTCAGACCATAACATTCTTGACCAAGGATGATTTCCCAGTGATTGAAGACACCATAATCTCATTATCAGAAGCTCAGATGAATCATAGAATCATAGAATCATAGAATTGCAGAGTTGGAAGAGACCACGAGGGCCATCCAGTCCAACCCCCCTGCCATGCAGGAAATCTTGATCAAAGCATCCCCGACAGATGGCAATCCAGCCTCTGTTTAAAGACCTCCAAGGAAGGAGACCCCACCATGCTCCGAGGGAGTGTGTTCCACTGCCGAACAGCTCTTACTGTCAAAAAGTTCCTCCTAATGTTGAGGTGGAATCTCTGTTCCTGGAGCTTGCATCCATTGCTCCGTGTTCCAGTCTCTGGAGCAGCAGAAAACAAGCCTGCTCCATCCTCAGCGTGACATCCCTTCAAATATTTAAACAGGGCTATCATATCAATGAACTTCAGAAAGGTAGTAGTGAAATCTCTGTTCAAAAGTAAGCCACACTGAGTTCAATGAAGCTTGTTCTCAGGTAAGCGGTATAGGATTGCATTTTAGACCTAAGTCTCATTGAGTTCAGGGAGAGTATTTCTCTCCCTGTAGGACTGCAGCCTAAGTGGCTTATTGCTGCGTGTTGTTGGCTAATAGCTGCATCCTAACGAGGGTTGACAGGTTAGGACTATCCCAGGCCCTGAGACTTAAAAGCTAAAAGCTGAGATCTAGGGATGACACCCTTGTGATGCCATAGGAGGCAGGCTATGATGATGTTATAAGAATGATGTTAAAGAAGGCAGGCCCAATGACACCATTATGCATGATACCTTAAGCATCCACCACAGCTGCATGCCATTCAGATAAAAAACACAACTCTAACAATTGGGGAAACAATTTATTTATATAATTTTCAAGGCAGCACTGTTGCCCAGAGATCTTCCTCCTTCACACTAAGGACTGAAGAGAGATCTGGCCTTGAGATCTGGCAACCCTGATTGCAAGCTGTGTTGGGACTCGTACCAGGAGAAAAGGTGGAACATAAATTCTGATTTCAATCACTTTAGCGAATCAAATTTTTAAAAGGTCTCATTCCAGTTTCTAGTCCAAACCAGAGCAAACCCACTGAAACAATGGAACTTGAATAAGTGTTGATTTATCAAGTTCCCATTGATTCAGTGAGTCTACTGTACTTGGGACTAGCAATCGGATTTAGGTCAAAGTGGATAAAGAAAAGCACAACCATTACTGCAGTTTCCAATATCATACTCACTACGCCATGGTGTATAAGTTTAACTATAACCAATATGTTCCATATTCAAATATCACATTATCTCAATGAAATACATTTTATTAATCTGTACATATTTTTCCAATGATGTATGCCATCTTAAATAATTCTCACCATCAATCTGTGATTTTTTTGAACAAACTCTGTTTTCATAAGATGATAAAAACTCGTCCAACTTCTAATCACCTCTAAGCTACCTTGTATTTTTGATATAAGAGCTTACAAACTATCTAGAGTTCTGCTAAATACCTTAAATACATCTGATCTTGGAAGCTAAGTGGTGTCATTCCCAGTTAGTACGGTACTTGGGTGGGAGACCACCAGTGAATATCAGGTGCTATAGCAATATTTCAGAGGATGGAACTGGCAAAGCCACCTCTAAGTATTCCTTACCTAAGAAAACCCTATGAAATTTGTTGGGCCACCAAAAGTCTACATGTGACTTGAAGGCAAACACACCATGCTAGCATGACACAAGTGATAATTGATTCTGAATTAATCTAGGCCAGATCCATGACTAGTGAAGATATCAGTCTAATGTGTGGGCATTTTTAAGGGTTAGAACAGCTGTGGATCCTGATCAATCCCATGTCTCCTAAGAGATTTCCTACAGTCCATAGCGCTGCAGACTAATTATTTCTGGGTGGATGAAAGGGGGATTTTCACATCCCAATTCCTGTTTGCTTTAGCTTTGTACAAATTGTGAATGTGGATATTGTACACACATTGTAAATAGAAAATGCTACACTCTCACATGTGGTCTAGTCATTAGTTTCTATGTAGCATTCTTTTTACATAAAGTGGTTCTGAGAGTTTCCAGTGGTTGTCTAGGGACATTTTGTAAACAAAATTATGTATATTTCTTTTGTCACTGCACTACACTGTAGTATCAAAATGCAACACAGCATACTTTATTAGTCTATTACTGCTTTTTTTTTCAATGTGTGACCAAGTGCTTTTACTTATCAAAGGTATATATTAACAGCTCAGTGAAACATACCCTAGAGTGTTCTAATGCCATTAAACTAAGATTTTAAAAATTCAATTGATCTATTAAAATTCTCTTTTTCAAGCGGTCTATAAGCTTCTGGTACTTAATTAGAAATAGTCCTATTTAAAAGCATTTTTTCTATTTTAAATGTTTAATTAAACTCCCCCTCCCCCATGTGAACATTTATTGGATTCCTTAATATTATAAAGAGACTCGCCATAAGTAGCAATTTCATTCCATTGAGGGAGAGAAATGTTACACAGAATGACAAGGAAGTGAAATTCATGTCCCCTGGAGTTCAGGTTTCAAAACACTCAGGATGTCATTATAGTCAGACATTGGTTGAAACAGCTTTTGCTGTTTCTTCTTCAGAAAGCTTAGTCAGGAACCTGCATGTTAAGTTTATGTGTAAAACCATAACTTATAGAAATATAGATCTACTGTGTCTGAAATACTAATGATAGCAATGGGCAGGCTTCAAAGGGATTACCACCTAGGTTCAAATATCCACCAGCTGTAGCAGTTCACAGACAGCAAACCTGCTTGAAGGCTTAAATTTAGCAGAGAAGGCAAATTAGCTCCTTCTGAAGTGATACAGCCAGGTAGGAAGGCCACATTCTCTTTGAAGTTTGACTACTGCTAACATTTCTCAAGCAACTGAACTTTGACAAGAGAGGCTGTACATATTTGTCTTCCCTTTCTTGGCTTCTGTACTAATAGTATATCAGAAAGGCTGGATTATTTTGTTCCCATCCCTCAAAGTTACATTTTAACACTGAAAAGGAGAAGCACATGTTTTCTGAAACAGCAGCAAATAGATATTGACTGTTAGGACTTTTTCAAACCGGGGGGGGGACCCAAGGAGTTCAGGAGAATGGGGCTGTTCACTTACGGTGCCCTGTTTCAGACACCACCATCCTCCTCCCGACATTCCCATGTGCTTCCTCCGTGCTGCGGGCACCACTTTTTATTGATGGAGGTTTTCTGTCAATGGCTCCTTTTCATCCTGGAGGGAAGTGGCCAATGGAGTGCCACAGGGTTCTGTCCTGGGCCCAGTGCTATTCAACATCTTTATCAATGACTTGGGTGAGGAAATAGAGAGTATGCTTATCAAGTTTAAAGATGACACTAAATTAGGAGGGGTCACTAATACCCCAGAGGATAGGATCAGAATCCAAAATGATCTCAACAGATTAGAAAGCTAGGCCAAAACTAACAACATGAATTTCAACAGGGAGAAATACTCCACTTGGACAGTAAAAATGAAATGGATAGATATAGGATGGGTGACACCTGTCTTAATGGCAGGACATGTGAAAGGGATCTAGGTGTCTTAGCGGACCACGAGCTGAACATGACTCAGCAGTGTGATGCAGCAGCTAAAAAAGCCAATGCAATTCTAGGCTGCATTAATAGGAGTATAGTGTCTAGATCAAGGGAAGTAATAGTGCCGCTCTATTCTGCTTTGGTCACACCTCACCTGGAATATTGTGTCCAGTTCTGGGCACCACAACTCAGGAAGGATATTGAGAAGCTGGAATGTGTCCAAAGGAGGGCAACCAAGATGGTGGGAGGTCTGGAAGCCATGCCCTATGAGGAGGGGCTTAGGGAGCTGGACATGTTTAATCTGGAGAAGAAAAGGTTGCGAGGTGACATTATATCCATATTTAAATATGTAAAGTGATGTTATACTGCGGATGGGGCAAGCTTGTTTTCTGCTGCTTCAGAGACTAGGACATGGAGCAATGGGTTCAAACTAAAGGAAAAGAGATTCCACCTAAACATCAGGAGGAAATTCCTGACAGTAAGAGCTGTTTGGAAGTGGAATACACTGCTTGGGAGTGTGGTGGAGTCTCCTTCTTTGGAGGTGTTTAAACAGAGGCTGGATGGACATCTGTCAGGAATGCTTTGATTGTTTATTCCTGCATGGCAGGGGGTTGGAATGGATGGCCCTTGTGGTCTCTTCCAACTCTATGATTCTATGAGTCTATGAGAGGGCTGACTTTGGTTGAATTAGAACTGGAAGTCACAAAATGTCTGGCATGTAGATATCTACACACAGGTTGTTGTGGTTTGGAGAAAATTCCCAGTCATTATGCATACTGCTGACAATAGCTGTCTGGATAATATCCAAACTTAGGACTTTATCAGATGCAGCAAAAACTGCATCGTAAGGATGCCACAATAACACAAAAGTGTGAAATTATCAGATGACATCATCGTTCAGCTGTTCTGGGGGTGTAGTACGGGCATGCATGAGGCGTAACTTTTTATTGATGACTTAGCCCATCAATTAAAAAAAGTGATGCATCATCCGTGTCAGTGTTATACCCCTGGAATGGCTGAATGATGACATTGTCTGATAATTTTGCCTTTTGTGTTATCGTCCTAGATAATGTGGTTTTTTCACGCTACTTACCTCGTCTGATAAAATCCTCAGTTACATTTGGTTCCCTTTGAAACCAATGAAACTTAAGTTATATCATGATTATCTTGTTCCACTTGTTTCTGTGGGAAGTGATTGCATCTAACTTAATCTGGGATCCAATGCCATGACTTTGTCTTGTGAGAGCAGCTACCAAGGAAGCAAGACACTCAGAGAAGGTGAGATTTGCTTATTTATGTAATACCTGGTTCTTTTGATTCCTTTATGTAAATATGTACATATGCAAGGATGTTTGTATGTTAGCCTTTTTCCTAGGGTTCTAAGTTCCACAAAAATCTATATATTTTTTCTACTGGGAGGTAGGGAAGGGAATAATAATTTTGCTCACCTCTATAGAAAAAGAGAATGTGTTTTGGATTTCTCTGTGTTTGAGAATTTAGGATCCGTTCATACATTGACCTCATATCATGACACCAACATTTCTAATGAGCCAATGCTGACATTAAGATGAGCTCAGATAGTTGTTTGACCACTGACCAGTAGACACAGAATTAATCAACTGGGATTTGCAATTGGTCATAAACTGCTGTCGGGGCGGGTGAGATTCCCCTATACAACTATGATCAGTTTGAGTAAGAAAGAAATTTTTATTAAAATTAATGAATAGTATACATAGTAGGACTCCTGTATCTGCTGATTCATTATCCACTGATTCAATTATCCACAGTTTCAGTTTCAGCACAGCTACACTAGAGTCTTCCTAGAAAATGTGTCCTCTCTAGCCATTTTCTAGGTCCCCCAAGGCAACTCTGTGGTATTTTAAACTGGAAGTCCCATTATTTTCAATGGTGTTCACTATTATCCATGGATTTTATTATCCATGGTGGGGCACGGTACCAATCCCCCACAGATACGGGGGTTCTACTGTACAGGCAATCAGTCTCAAGGTATATAGTATTTAGAACTTTTTATCTTTCCTGTCAAATAAAAGTCCTGGCTATCATGGCATGAATCTTCCATAGATTCAAAACATTCAGCCCAATCTGGTCCAATAAGCTCTGATTGCCTGGAATAGCTTCTCTTTTCAATTCAGTGGGGGAGCTATTTCACATTTGCATTCCTTTGGATCTTTGTGAATGAGTAAGAATCAAATTAGTAAACTGATATATTACTACAATGGAATACCTCTGTGGGGATTTCTAAGACACCTTGAGGACGCCTGAAGATCAATTAGTTTTTCAACAAGTAAACATAACATTTCAGTGAAATATAACAAAACACAAAATCCATAAGCCAATGGTATATTTATTGGTCCAACTAAAAAGCACAATATACATCATACAAGTTTTTGAAGCTCCGCTGGCTTCTTCATCAGGCAAAGATATTAAAAATCAAACAGGAGAAGAAAAGTGATGATGTTGGAGTCACAGGCCTACATTTGGCAAGGGGATCTTGTAGCATGTTCAAGAGTAACTGAAAGAAAGACATTGGTAGTATAAGCTTTCATAGACTTCTACCAACTCTCTCAGTCTCCAATGTGCTACAAGATCCCTTTGCATACTGATCTACACTAACAGGGCCATGGCCTTGTCTAGATGGGCCAAATCAAACAGCCTCCCCTCGTTCCCATGCCCAGCAGTCTGGGTGACATAGGGTTTTTGCTCTGTTTCTAGACTGAACTGCCCAGATAACATCTGGGAAGTTCTGATGAGAGTCTGGGGCAAATACCCTTAAAATGGAGCAAACATGTGGTAAAAAAAAAAAAAAAACCCTCACTATTTGCTGCAATTTTTTTTCTCTGGAGAAAGCAGTAACTTCCATTAGTGCACCAGAGGGATGTCTGCACATGCAGCTCATGTGGTGTCCAGCGCAGCCATTTCCTGATTGTGTCATGTGTGTCACATTTGCTAAGATCACTGCATTGCACCCAGCCATGTGACCATGGCCAGGTACCTTGTTCCTGCCCTCAGAAGAGACAAGTGGCACAGGGAAGAGAAGCACTGGTTTGCAGATAGGCCACGGGTATGCAGACATCCCTCTGTTGCTGCAATGGAATTGCAGGTAATGGGGGGGAAACACCACAGGCCTGGGGCCAGAATACTCTGGCCAGAACATGGAGTATTCTGGCCAGTGTAGACAAGCCCTATGTCTGAGGCCTCCATTTTGTCTCAGATATTACTTCAGTAGAGATGGTCTGGAGGGATCTCAAGTGGAAGCAGAGGCCACTTCTGCTCTTGGCCCTATGGGGAACAGGGATGAAGGGCAATAAAAGACAGGCAATAAAATTTCAAATCCATCAGCAGTAGCAAAGTAATTTCCATGTTAACATAAATAAGCATTCTCTTCTCCTGTTTGATTTTTAACATCTTTGCATGATGAAGAAGCCAATGAAGATTTGAAAGCTTGCATGATGTATTTTGTGCTTTTAGTCAGCCCAATAAAGATATCACTGGTTTTAGGTTTTGGATTTTCTTGTATTTTTCTGCATGGCCAACATGGCAACCCTGATAATATTTCAGCTCTTAGCCTACCCTTTAGCCTACCTTGAATGGGTGCGCGCGTGTGCACACACACACACACACAGATTGTTATTCATAATCATATACTAGATATTTTACCAAGTAAAGCAACAAAGACTTTATAATATTTCCTTACTGAGACAGAATGTAATATTCCCAGCAAAATCAGAGCACTGAATCACTGTCAACAATCACCACCTTCGCAGAAATCTCACTAGAAGTTCTACAAATCTGAGTAAGGATAGCATTCATAATCTCAAACAATGTATTGATTGACTGATTGATTGCTCTGAATCATATTGTTCAAAGTGTCTTTCACAACAAATTCTGGGGAATGGTGGTAGTGGAAGTGGTGGTGGGCAGCTGTTGTTTTAAAATTATTGAAATATCAGAGCACTGTAACAGAGTGTGTTAAAAACAAAAATGGGGATCTGAATCTATTCAAATTCTATTCAGATGATATTATTTCATGAAAAGCTACAAAACTAGGGTTCTGGTATGAATGATACCACAGTGTGAGTATAATACTGTGATTTCCTGGACTGGGAACGACAATTTTTTCCATGCAGACCTTACATAATGTAAAAAGTTATTTTCCTCCTTTTCTGTAAAACTATTTCTGATAATCAGAAGTGGCTCTCAGCAATACAGTACACAGAAAAACAGAGACAAATGAAGATCAGTTCATAGATTTTCCTTGGTTTTTTTCTGGGCTGTGAGGCCATGTTCTGGAAGAGTTTCTTTCTGATGTTTTGCCTGCATCAATGCCAGCCACAGATGCAGGCGAAATGTCAGAAAGAAACTCTTCCAGAACACGGCCTCACAGCCCGGAAAAAGCCCAAGGAAAATCTATGGATGCTGGCCATGAAAGCCTTCAGCTTCACAAAGATCAGTTCCTTTGCAGAAGCTTATATAGCTGGGAAAGCGTAAAGCAATGTAACACCTATCATGAAGTACCTAAGGATAAGTAAACATTTTCCTGATTCCTTTTCCAATACTGCTTCTTTAGAAGGGCCACTTACAATAGATGAAACAGAAGGCTTTTTTAAAAAAAGCTTTATCTTTTTCTTCCTTATTGAGTTTAATATCAGCCTATCTCTGTGCCACAGTTGGAAAAAATCAAATAAGCATGGCTTCTGTATCTGACAACAGCAGCTCTCTCTGGGTAAACTACAACTCATACAGAGAGAAGCTCAGAACAGGTTCCATATATTATCCCAGAATAGGGTGAATCAATGGTCTTTGTGGGTTTTTCAAAGAAGATTGGGTTTAGCCAAACTGTAGGAAAGAAATCCTGACAATTCAAGGCTTTGGAATCTACTATTGGGAGCTCGTGGTCCGACTGGGAAGGGGGGAACCACAGCTTTCAGTGAGTCCATCTCCTTTCTCAACCATAGACTGCCACCTGAATTCCAGCATTTGGAAGGTTACTTTTAAGAAGAATTAATATAGTGACATGGCAAAGCCATTTAAAACTAAGCAGTTGTAGGATGATGTCATGGGACCCATTTATGGATGGTGTCAGCCTCCCATTATATTCATTTCTTAAAAGCAACCTTTTAACCGCTGCTTGACTGTTGTTTATTATGTTGATACACCTATTAAGAGAACTGTTCAGTATGTGTATGGGGGGGATTCAGATACTGTAATGACCCCAAAGTTAACTCCCATGGATCACAGCTTAAATTTCTTTGTGTTTGTGTGTACACACACATTGAATAATTCATTTAACATCTGTATCAACATAAACAAAGGGTAGGGAGAGATTGGAATATAACACTTTAAAAAATAATATAATATCTGTCGTTTGAATACAGCCCCCACCCCATATACACAGATGATATGTTCCTGGACTTACCACGTATAAGTGAAACGGAGGATGATATCAAACCCTATTAAAAATAAAGGACTTCCTGTACAAACATACCATAAGTTTGTGTTCAAGTACCTGGTGATTCCTAGAAAGGACACTTCTCTAGGCATTTTCCAGCACAACACTATGATATGTGTCCCCCTATTTTGTGTCCCTCAGATAACAGAAACTGTAGATATTGGTTCTGCAGATACAGAGGGCAGCCTGCATTTGGCAATATTCTTTCCATCCTTATTACAGGACACTTACCATGGTGAACCCACTGAACAACACATCAACTTGTCCATATAGGGAACATCCTGAGGTCCAAGTACCAGGTTCAGAGAGGAGTCTTGAAGGGAAAGGGATAAGGTGAGTGATAGGAGCCCAAGAGTTTGGAACTGCAGGACCAGCCTGGAGAGGGATTCTGTCACAAGCACATTAGATTATACAGTCAATTGTTCATTTGGGGTCTTGGTTCAGTTGTGCAACACTGCTATTCAATGCAAGAATTGTGCAGCACAAATAATGCATTACTTTGCATGCAGAAATGTATGCAGTGCAAGCCTGATGTAGGATCTCGGCCATGACATAAAAACAACCCTTGTCTTGGTATGGCCCTGAAAATGCATATTGATTATTTTCGTCTGTCACATTGTTGGAATAGTTCCCTTCCTTGCTGTGACTGAAACATTTTAAAAATGGAGGTGGGGGCTGTCTTTTCTGAGAATGCATTCGTTACACAAGTCTTGGCTACTTAAGGTGTTAATGGAATATGTCAAACAAATGCCAGATCACTGGTGATGTCAACCTATAGCATTGTCATTGCTATGATGAATTGTCCTTTAGTCTGTGCCATTGATAGAAAATGAAATTGCATCATGGAGCTGAGACATCATTACTTCAGTGGAATCGGGGTTATATAGTGAGCAGCTGGAAGAGAATATCAAGTAGTGTGTAGGAGAGAGCAGTTTATAAGCTTAGGGTTCCCCAAATGAACTTCAGAGCTGTCATGAGACATTGGTTTCAGGCTGTCAAAAATCTTATGTTGAACCAGGATTTCGTTTTGGTCATGCAACGCTGAAGTTGTTTATCAGAAGCTCTGAGTTATTAATCCTTCCTTGAAGCCACATAATTAAAATTCAAGAAGGTATTATTCTGGATTAGTACTGGAATTTTATGACATGATGTCACCCTGTAAAGCTCCTTTATATTACTCCTAACCCAGCTCACTTATAAAGCAGAGACCAATGCCAAGTAAATTGGCTGCTGGTGCTATCAGCATCCTGCAGTGTTTTTGTTAATTATCTTGCCATAGTTGTCTGATGCAGATAACAATCTTTCCAAAAGTGGAGACAGATTTAAAGAGGCAGAAGTAATGAAAATTGATTTCTGCAGCCTGTCATGACAAGATCTGTTGGGAGACCCTCCTCCCCACCATGATCCTCCTCAATGCAATTCATAGCACAGGTAGGGTCCTCATTACAGCATACTAATTACAGTGCCTGGACAGGAGGTGTCTGCTGTGATTGACAGCTCAACACATGAAAAAGTCTTCTGAATTGAGTTCATTTGTAAAGTACCCAGGGAAAGCATGGATCCAACTACTGGGAGGTTATAAGAGCAAAGATGAGACAATAAGAGCAACAGAAAAATGTACTGTTACCAGGTCATGCCCAGATCTCATAAAGACAAATTGTGCATATAGGTGTTTGTTTTTAAAATGTAAATTTTGACAGGATAACATATTATTACCATAATCCCAGCAAACTGTCATGGCTATATGAAATGAAACAGTAAATATATGGTGTACTTGAGAAATGTAGATGCAACTATGCTTTGCAACTCTCTTCTATTGGCTCACTACGTCTTTGTCCTTCCACTGCCAGGCAAATACACTTTTATTATGAAAGGCATCTGGGCTTCTAATCTGGATTGTCAATTTGTTTCAATTGGTGTCTTTTATTTTTATGTATTTATTTTTTATTTACTGTAAGTCTGCTCACTGTCTTGTATTTTATCATTGCTAGGTGCCTGGAATACTGTTTGTACGGGAACGCTGGAATACAGATTAAATTAAATTAAAGGATGAATGAATAAATGGGTAGTCCATATAGCATCTAAGTTTTTAAACATGCAGTAATAATCATTTAAACTTACCTCTAAAAGTGCTGTCTTTGATTTTAACACCCTATCCTTGCTGAATATCTCGGGAAGACTCTCTAGATATGAGTCTGCTGATGTGTCAAAACGTTCTACCAAGATGTCATGTGTTCCAATTTTCCCCATTTACTGGAAATATTCATTGTTTTTTTAAGGGTGCACACCAATGAAAATGTTTGATTCAGAAGTTACTTTGGCAGCTCAGAAAAAAAAGGTTGATTTGTCTCATGCTCCTTCAGGGGCCACCTAGGGCCCTTTCATGCTGTATAACAATAGTGATATGATTCCATTTTAATTGTCATGACAACATCATATGAAACTCTGGGTATTGGAATTCAGGGAGGTATTTTGAGAATTCTCAGCCAGAGAGCTCTAGTGCCTCACCAAACTACAAAGCCCAGGATGCAGCCATGAATGTTAAAAAGGACTCATAATGCTGTCATTACGTAGTGTGAAAGAGCTCCTAATTCCCCTTTGCTAGCATGAGAACCTTTCTCTGGATAATTCAAACCTTTGTGTATCACTGAAGACAACTGTGTAAGGCTTGGGGGGGTCAGTTTTCTGACTTCCAGGCCTTCCAGGGAGTGCATAGGTTGCCACAAAACAAAACAAACGTATGTGTCTGGACGTCCACTTTTAAAAACTTCTGCTGAAAACATCCTCCCACTATAGTCTTCTAGTCAGAGGGTCTTCCTTGCTTTTTATTTCTATGTTTGGAGTCCATCTTATCACTTGGGTTACACTAAACAATGGGAGAGGGGGAGCAAAGGTGACAACTCCATGTCTTTCTCACCTCACTCAGCTATAGTCCCTTGACTCAGATTGTGAGGACCTGGTGGAATTTGACAATTATTTCATGTGGTGGTGGTGTTAACAACTGGCACCAACTGAACAGACAGATCTAGTGATGGCTCTTTTAGAGTCTAAAGCCATACTGGAAGCCCCAAGAGCCTCTACTGCCTTTGCAGACAGAAGCAGAATCACAAAATGCAATGAAAACCCAGGAGTGGTTCTTTTGATACCCTGTTCCAAAACATTGTGGTTGATAGTTTGTTTGTTTTTTAAGAATTTTGGCCATGCTATGACCACGTTGGAAGTAAGAGGTGTTAATCACTAATTTTCATTATTGTCATCTCCTCCCCATTCTCAGTGTTTTCCTTGGGATAAAGGCTAAGACCTATATTGTCCTTGATTAGTATAAATCCACACTCATCTAGTTAAACAATGATTGTGCTATACTACTCTTCTGCCAAATAACAATAAGGTGCAACTGATTATGTATCTGCCAGTGTGTCTGCTTATTATCCCATTGTGCAATGGGAAATTCACAGTCACTGCTTCTGCAATTTCAGTGAATTAGGTGGCATACTGAAGGCACAGACAAATCATTAAGCACCAGCTAAGAATCACAGCTGTGTCTGGAATCCTGTTGGTTACTCCCAACAAGAATGCATCAATTGAATCAATTGCTGAATGGGGATTCAACCCATAGGTAATTTGCATTGATTCAGTGGATCCACTCTAATTAGGACTAAGAATAGGAATTATCCACACATATGGAACCCGCTTATGAAGCCATGAACTGAATACATCCATTACACAACGGCTGGTATCAACAAGATTCTGTACCAATTTTTGCAAAAATGCTGTCTGTGTCGCTTTATTCTCTGAGTTGCTTCCAGATATTCAGAAAAGCTAAATTATTTTGTTTATTTTTCACATTTAAATCCTGTGTTTTGTTCAAGGATCTCAAAGTGGTCTATATGCTCCTTTTCCCTATTTGCATTCTAACAGTAGAGAAGATAGGCTGAAAGTTTGTGGTTGGTCCAAGGTCACTGAGTGTGGGGATGTGAACCCAAGTGTTCCCAGTCACTACACTAGATCACTAGGTTTAGGGTACTTTGGAGAATGTCAGAGCTTTGGATGGAGTCCCAGTAGGTCCGAAACACCCAGTTTGGTTTGTGAGTCAGTAACTGTTCAAAGTGAATGCACATCTCTTTTCTCTGTAGGAAATATATGTGGAAATTCTTCAAATATTTGAAAGGAGGATGCAGGGGATATAATTTGTCTCTCATGAACCTGTAGGTAAATGTTTTCATGTGACACTAGAGAGTACCATGTAGCGCATAGCCTGGTATTCCGTATGTTGCAATCACTGAGCTCCATTTTAACTAGATTTTCAGACAACACTGTTATAGTGTTACTATTCCACTTTATTTGCTCTGGCTGCCTCCTGTTGAATCCTGGGATTTGCAGTTTAGGGAGGGGCATTTACAACTCTCAGCCAGAGAGCTCTTAGGCCTCACTAAACTACAAACCCCAGAATTCCACAGCAGGAAGCCAGAACAGTTAAAGTGCAATAGTAACACTATAACAGTGTAGTCTGAAAATCTCCTAAATCTCTGACTACATATTATTACAGAACAAATGTGTGTGTATGTGTTCTTTCTATCCAAAAGAAATTTGCTTTTAAAAATAATGTTGGACTCTGCATAGACGTTTCATGAGATGCTACGTGCAGCAGTTCATAATATTGTTGGGGCATGGGATCCCAGGGTTGTAATTCTTCACTAAATTTATTCTCGAAGGTAGCAGTAAGTAATTTCAGCAATTTTCTTCCCACTTTAGGAACACCTTTGAAAACCATACAGTTTTTGAAAGCTATTCACAGTTCAGGACGTATTCTACACTAAGTTAGTATGTGGTTATCTTGTGCAGAAAACAGCATTCTGTGAGGAAAATAATATTTTAATGCATAAATATTAATTCCTGTGCAGCTAAATCAACCATCTGCGACTTTTACGCAACATAAATCCCCTATTACAGCATTTTCTGCACAGACAACAGCATTTTCTGCACAGAAAACAGCATTTTCTGCAAAGGCATTAATATTTCTGCATTGAAAATTTATTTTCCACACAGAAAATTCTGTTTCCTGCACAGAACAACTACTTGTGCACTTTGTGCAGAATATATGTCAAACTGTGAAGATTCTTGTCAGTCCAGGCTTCCACTCATCAGGGTTTCTGAACACTAAAAAAGAAGTTTTTAACCATTTTGCAGGGATATTTTGGAATAATCTTTCCATCCCTACAGAGTCTTGGGTTGTGATTTCAATGTAAGAATAATAAACTACTGTGTGTTCCTCTTCATATTGTCCCTCTCTAGCTCTTTGTCATGAGTTCTTTCAAGTTTGTGGGTAGATTCCTCCCCGCCCCCACATGATGTGTTTCCTGATACATTTAACTGGAGATATTAGTGACTGAACTTTGAACCTATTGTACACACAATGCATGGTCTTCCATTGAGCTATTGCCCTTTCCCACAGAATTTCACTGTTTTACCTGCAAAATGTTGGAAGTTATTCACTCCGTACTTGGCTACACAGTGATTCTACGTTGAAATACCTAACTATTATTCTATACTGTCTGATAGGAAGGAAAACATAGCCTGTCTGTTCCACTGGACCTCTTGTGGATTGTGTTTGTTGTGCTGTTCTCCAGTTGCTGGTTTTATTTTATTTTTTGCTTTTCTAGTATTTTTAAAATATAAATAATCCTTTAGTACTCTTTATTTTGTGCTGTTGCACTCATCTATAAAATTGTGTGAGAGATCAAGATCATTATAAGGAGCATTGCATGTATTATATGGATTATTGCATACCTTACCGTACTGATGGTAGCTTGTTTAACTTAAGCCATCTGAGGGCTCACACTAAGACTCTAAACTATCTAGTCCGTGAGATGCTCTTCGCTGATGATGATGCCCTTCTTGCCAACACAGAAGCAGCTCTGCAGCGCCTAACATCCTGCTTCGCAACAGCTGTAGAGCTATTTGGGCTGGAAGTCAACCTGAAGAAAATGGAAGTTCTCTACCAGCCTGCACCACAGGATGAACACCACCATCTCCACATTGCCATAGGCAAATCTGTGCTTAAGTCCATTCAGCAATTCACCTACCTGGGGAGCATCATCTACTCAGATGTCAAGATTAACCAAGAGATCAATCACAGATTAGCAAAAGTGTATAGCACATTTGGAAGACTTTACAAAAGAGTCTGGAGTAACGAACACCTGAGACGAAGCACAAAAATCAGTGTATATAGAGCCATTGAACTGTCTATTCTCCTTTACAGGTCTGAAACATGGGTCACCTATCACCAACACTTACGACTCCTCGAACACTTTCATCAGCGCTGTATACGCATAATCCTAAATATACACTGGACCGACTATGTGACAAATGTTGCTTGAGCAAGCAGGGATCACCAGCATTGAGGCCATGACACTAAGAACACAGCTGCGCTGGGCAGGGCATGTTTCTAAGATGGAGGATCATTGCCTCCCAAAAATAGTAGTCTACAGTGAACTTACCATGGGTCAGCGTAAGAGGGGCTCTCCAAAAAAGAGATACAAGGACTCCCTGAAACAACATCTCAGGCTTGGCCAAATTGATCACCAACAATGGTCCACCATGGCCTCACATTGGGAGGCATGGAGACGCACTATCCACAATGTTGCAGCCTTGTTTGAGAGCTCACGCCAAACAAGTCTTGAAGAGAAATGATAACACAGAAAGAGTCACAACTCAGAACCATCACCCAAGGAAACCTTCTGCTGTGCTTTCTGCAACTGGGCATGTTTATCTTGGATTGGCCTTTTCAATCATCAGTGTGCTTGCAGAAAGCATGGGATGAGTCCTTCCTGAATCTTTGTTTGTGAAGAAAAGCCAGAGAGAATGAGATTGCCTGTATGATAAAGGACATTTCATGATACTAAGGAGCATTGCACATGAAGCCCTTGGATCATTACAGGGAGATAAGTGTAATGAAAATACATAAAACACATAATAGTGTTATTATGAACAGAGTCTGATGACTTTATCAGACACGGCACACACAGAATCATAACGATGCCTAACGAATATGAAAGGGCACCAATACAAGACGACGTCATGCTTTTTTTTTTTTTAATTGTCAGGCCAAGCTATCAACAGATCAGCCATGACATCTTTTCTGCCATGATTGTGAGTGTGTGAAACTGTGTCCCATTTTGCTGGTGTGAGTCCAGCATCAAAAGACAAACCCCGCCAGAACACTTCTGAGTGGGAATGGGACACTCTTTTTATGAACCTCCCCAGGTTGCAGGAAAGTTTTTAATTGAGTTTCAGTGCTTGTTTGTGCACATCAGTCTCTACCAGTGCACATCAGCAGTCCCTAGTCATTGTTCAGATGAGCATCTGGAGCACCCAAAGTGCTTCAGCATCTATTGCACATTGGTACAGATGTGCATCACTCCCAATGTACAATGGTCATTTTGCTGGCTATGTAGTAAGCAGCAGCCCCTTGCTGGACATGAATGTTGCTAAACTGCTCAATTCTATTTTCCACAGACATAAGCCCACTTATGTAAATGCAAGCCTCATACTGTATTCCAGCATGTCATTATTAACTAAATAGCCTGAAAGCTTCATTAAAATTACAGATGGGCTAGACATTTGTTGGATTCACATTTTAATGTGAGGTTACCCAGTTCATATGTCACAGAACTAAAAGCAGGCCTGTAATACAGTTTCAAGTCAGCTAGCCATCATCCACATAGCCAGATGGCATACATTTGAAAAATGAGTGTAGACACACTTGAATCAATGTGTACAAAACTGGACATATTTTGGGGGGTGGGAATGAAGGAAAAATATGTATGGATTTCTGTGGAAGGCGAAGTCCACAAATGGAATAAGCTTGATGATCAAAGAAGGAGAACCTCAGAGAGTCTGGACTCCATAGCTGCACATTTTTGCCCACTGCAATTGTTAATTTGTTAATATAAATTCTTAATGCAATGAATACAGAATTCCAACCACAGCAAAATCCTCAAAGAGGAGATTGGGGTTGCCTGAGGAGCAAGCTCATGACTGTCAGTATTTCAAAAGCAACTGTTCTTAATTTCTTAAAGAATCACAAGTGCAGCACAGCAAAAAAGCAGTTGGAAAAGTTTGATTTTACTAAATGCGGGAGGGGGAGGTACAGGGAACACTGTAGAGATATGAACAGGTCTTTTTTGGAACATTGCCTCTTGGCACATCATGTTTCCGATTGTTAGATGTTTTGCTTTGGCTTGGAGATACATAGTTTTAAGAAGGAAAAAGAATTCTGGGAGAAAAACAATTTTTGTGCAGGAATCTTTGGATTTTGCTCATACTTTCTTGTTCACCCATCTCTATAGCATATTGGGCTGTCATCTTGATTTTTTTTCTTAAAAAAATCCTTTTGTATGTGCCACATTTTGAGAGAAATCATATATTTTAAAGAGGTAGTAAAATGTATCAGTATTAGCTTTGGTTAAATCTTTTTCTTTTGTCAGCCTCTTTCTTGTTTGATGTTGAGGTCATCATTTTATAGAACTAAAACACTGATCACAGATATTTCTGAGATGGTTAGAATTTTGATTTAAAACAAGAATTCAGTCAATGCTTTAAATAGGTCGAAAATGCTTTCATATGCCATCACATTTCTCTGACAGGTTGAAGAATAAGGTTAAGAAAATTGCTTTAGATATCAGAATGAGGAGTAATGATCACCTTGATAGTGATGCCTCAAAGATATGTGCATGGGGAATTTGCACCAACTTTGTGCTACTCAGTGAATGGGAAAGCACAGAAGAAGGAACACTGGAAACAATTGTGCTATTCTTACATGCAGCAATTCTTGAAGAAATACTGTACATTACCACCCTCCTGTTCTTGTGTTTTTCCTGTGACCCTCACAATTATGAAACAAAGTATGATAGCCCACATTATCTTTGAGTCAGACATTTGGTGCCCTTTCTCTTCACTGTTAATCTCTGGATGCTCTCAAATATCTTCCCAGAACATGTTTACACTGTCAGGGATGATGGGAGTTGTAGCTCTTCACCTCTGGCTCAAACTCACCACCTTGTTATGCAGCAGAGCCGACCGGCTTAGATTAGTGGTTATTGCTTTCCTCCAAAGCAGCAGAGTTTCAGAGAATAGGCTGAAGATCCTGACAAACTTTCCAAGCCTTCTCACTCTTCTCCAGGTGTCTCTAAAACATCTCTAGGATTCACTCAGGCAACTCAGTAGTTTTATATAAAACCTACTTTATTCTTCTATATAAATATACTATATGGTCAACAAATCACAATCTCTACACACTACTCCACAATATCTCCAAACTACTCCACCTCTACTCAACAACAATACATTGGCAAACATTGCAATTTTATAGCCATTGTTTATCACCACCCACTAGTTAGTTTCCACCCAGTGGGTGTGTACTTCCATTCTGATTGGTCCACGTAGTTCCACCCATACTTAAGACCAACCCATGTATTTCAACATTTCACCTTGTACACTTAATGATTCTCAGGTGTTTCCATTCTGCATTCAGTACCTCTGTCCTTGGCTCTCAGGACTTCTAGATTGCATTAGCAGTTTCACCTGTGTAGCTTCATAATTGCTCTTGCTTAGTCATTGTGACTTTCACATACATATTTTATTTCTTTCACTGTATGTCCCATGTTGCATTTTCCTTAATATACACCTGAGTGTAAACTCAGAGTTATCTTACAGACTAGACATCATGGGAGCTATGATGCAAGTTTGTTTTGGTGTGTCATTAGGAGTCATTCATTGATCTGTTTAGTGCTTTGGGCTTTCATAATGGATGCTTACTGATGGACAATCAAAATTTAGAAAGTTCCTCTTTTACTTAACCAGTTTATAGTAATTATATTTCCTCAAGTTGTACAAACTTGACAAGCTATAATTACTTATCACTGACCATAATTTAGCTAGTGCAAGATTACTCCCTGAAAAATGAAATGGTAGGAGATGCTCTGAAGTGCTGTGTGTGTGTGTGTGTGCGCGCGCGCGCCTTATAAGCTAATCATCTGACCAGGGTTGGAGGTGGCAAAATTTCTCCCCCAGTTATGTACAGTGGAGAAGTGGAATTTTTTTGCAGTTTTTTAAATTAATGTATACAAGTATATTGGTTAAAAAAAACCCTGAGGGTTCAATCCTATACAGTTACTTGGGAGTATATTTCATTGAATTCAATGGCGTTTACTTCCTTGTGTATATATACAGGATGGTTGAATGAAAACTGCAACAAGCTAAGGTTCTTACTAGGCCATATCAGAAACCAGCATTACAACTGGTAAGTACAAAAATTGGACTGAGAGATATTAGAAGCATTTCTCAGGAAGAGGAATATCATGAATACCCCATAATGTATTTCCATCCTTACTCTTAAACAAGTGCTTAGTCAGTATATAATATCTTTTTCATTATTTTCCCTCTGGATTTTTTTTCTTCTTCTTTCCTCCTATACTGCAGCTTTTCTTGACTAAAATAACTCATAATTGCAGTAAAGGAAATGCTCATCAAGATCTGAAGGAAAAGTGAAGTAAACTCCTGGCAACTTCATTACAGAAATACTGTTTCACATGGGAATTATTTAGTTCTATTTCTCATTCCAGTTAAGAAATAGAAATGCTGCATATGTGAGGGGTGAAAGATTATTCAAAATGCACTGCTGAAATGGCATTTATTGTAAGAAAACAAAACAAAAATGCCTATGCCAGTGCTTTCCTGATTTTCTACCCTCCAGGAAAACTTTGTATGCAGATTTGTCTACAACAGATGCCCTATTCATTACAAAGGATACTGGAACATATTCCATTATGCACATTTGGTAAACAAACTGTTTCGATCTCTTAAAACTTTGCCTGTATCAGAAATAAGGAAACTGTGACTTGCCAGATGCTGTCGGACTATAACTCCTATCAGCTCCACCAGCATTTCTAATGGATGAGGATGGTCGGAGCTGTAATCAAACCATACCTAGTGCTTCCCTACCACTGCCCTACATGAACAGAGAATATATTCTAAAACACATATTCTTCACCGCGATATTACAAGGACAATTGATAGTTCTGCCTTTCAAGGCAGCTTGTCCTATGCTAGTGATCAATACCCTCTGTCCCAATTTGACAGAGAGAATCCCAGTTAATCCTTTCTCATCCCTCTTTTTTCATTTGTTTTTCCAATGTCCCAGCTTGTCTCTCCTCCTTCAACTTTCTCCTTTTGGCCTCAGCTTACTTTAATTACTGCAAACTGAGTTCACAATGCAAAAATAGTTGGCCCTCAGTTAACTCAGCCGGAGGGGAGAGAGTGGAATTGTCCCCTTCCCTATGGAATCAAGTAAAAGCAAACTCCTGCAGCCTCTCCTAAGTTGTTTGTTCTTCCCAATTAATAACTTTTGTCACCTTGAACACACTCTGATGTTGCTTGGCCACATGTGTCCCAGTTTCCATGTGGAAAGCATTGGAGGGGATGGCATTCTTTTCATTAACTGCTGATAGCCTCATATAAATCCTCAAGGATCTCTAAGGTCTGAAAACCACTGACTTATCAACATTCTATAAGCAGCCTCCTTTATTTCATGTTTACCTATGGAGGTAGAACATGGATTTCACTGAAGGGGAATCAACTTAGTAAACTACTAGCAGCCACCACAAAGGGCTATTTCAGTTGGGTGAGGGACACTGTGATTACTCTGCTATTCTCCCTCCCTCTTTACTTCCTCCATTTTGATTTTCTTTCACCTAGAAACCTAGATGACAAAGGCAAAGGCAACAACCAAATAGGATCTTATCTGCACAGGCTGAATGAAACAGCTCCTCCTCCCCCATTCTTGCACCCAGCTATTCAGACAATACAGGGTTTTGACCCTTATTCTAATCTGAACTGTCCAGACAATGTCCAGTAAGCTCCAACTAGAAACCAAGGCTTTAAAAATACCTGGGAAAACCCAATATGGTGGGGGAAACTGGGGTGTCCCATGGTGAGACAAGGAGCTGTCTTCACATGTGTGCTGAAAGGTATCAGCAAGCATCTCTGCTGCTGGTGTTGCACATCATGCTCTCTAAGATCACAATGTGAGCAAGGCTGGGCACCTCATTTCCAGCCTCATATAACTCAATATGTAACACCACCACCAGCAGCAGAGGTGTCCCTGACAGCATGTACATGCAGGCAGCTGTGTGTTCCTGCCATGGAACAAAAGGCAATGTGGGGGTGGGATCTGGGGCTGCTCCGGGGCCAGAATACTCTGGCTAGAATGTGGAGTATTCTGGCCAGTATAGATAAGACCTTTGTCTCTTATCTACTGAAGTTACTTTCCACAAAGGCCTTTAGATTTCTAAATTAGATTTGGATTTTGTTATATATCTGTTACATATCCTATGCACAAATTCAGCTTGTATTCTGTGAGCAGAAGCACAAATTTCTGCTTTCTATTGGAAATCACTCCAAGATGTGTGAAGTAATAGTGGAATACCTACTGTTTAGCTTGCATTCTTGTGGAAAGTTTGGTTCACCCTGTGAATGAGTGCTGCATTCACATCCTGTGTTTTGATTTTCAGGACCCACTTTCATACTTACCTAGTAATCAGGAAGGCTTGAATTAAGAAGTGCAATTTCAGATTTATGGATGGTGTAAAAAGTATCTTAGTACCCTTCCCCAACCTAGGACCCTCCAAATGTTTTATACTACAGTGCCTGCCACCCTGAACAGTATAGCCAGTCATCAGAGATGTTGAGTGTTATGAACCAAAATATCATGAGGGCACCATGCTGGTTTAGATACTCAGTCCCCCACATGAGGGAGAAAAGGAATATTCATATTTTTAGAACAATCAGAATGTCTTAGACTGTGTACATACCAAATACAGTATCTTCTCTCTTGTCTACACTATTAAGAACACAAATCCCCCTGTGAATTCCCCTGAAACTGTGGTGATCAGGCCACACAACATACATCCCTTTCCCCAAATCTGGGGCAATCAAGCCACATGACTCTGTTATGCGGATCACTGATGTCTGGGGAAATGTCCACTCATGAACTATGTTTAAAACAGGGAAATAAGCAACTCAAATGGCATAGCAAGTGGTGTGTAACAATTTGCAGGATCATGACCCTATGTATATGGGTGCAGTTACAGAAAATACACAGGAGGCAGATGTCAAATTCACACAGCCCACACATACAATTCATCAAGCAACAAGACCATCAGAATAAGACAAGAGATAGTTAGAAAAAGGATGTAGTTGAAGGCTTGCAGATAATAGTGCACGTGATCTGTGAAGCTCAATTCTCCTCATGAGAAGCAGTATTACTCATGAGCAATGGTTGCACAAATGTGGAAGAGACTTAAGAGAGGGGTGTTAGGATAGAAGAGAAGTAGGGGAGTGAGTATGGGAGGAAAGAGACAGGGAGGAGGTATCATAGACTTAGACAACATGGGTTCAGACAGCAAGTGTACTGGACCCCACAAGGACAAAGGGGAGGGGGAAACGGGAAGCAAAGTGACATGAATTCAGTTAGAAAGGAGTGACTGAACCAAATAATCTATCTATTCTTGGGGTTTTATAGGAAAATCCCCTTTGACGTTTGTAACCTAAATAAATGAACACATGGCTTCTAATAGTTCTCAAGTGTTTATACAAAGGAATTCTGGATAGCCAGGTTTCAGGGAAATTGGGGTGATTTGACACTGAGGAATGCTGGGCAGAGCTCTTGTCTCTCTGGGCTGTCATATGAGCTTCATCTACAAAGCAATGAGAGTCACCTTGTATGGTTGATGGCTGCCTCCTCAGAGACAGATGCAGGAAGATCATATCCATTTCTAAAGGAGATGTTGTACTCAGTGCCTTAGGTGAGATTTTCCCAACCATAAAGAGGGCCCATCCTTAGCTTAATTAATTGCATACCCTTGGCTTGACTCTTCCAGAGTACTTTTATTTCCTGCTCTGCTCCTGGATGGCTCTGTTTTGATATCAAGGCACTGCTTTCAATAAAAATGAATCAAAATGGCTTTCATGTCAGTTCTTTGTGTTACAACAAATGGCCCAGATTCTGGGCATTTTGGGGTGATTTCCAATGATGTGGCATATGTTGGATTTGGGGGTTTTCTCCACATTTTTGTCTGCCACCACCACCACCACCATTTTAAAGCTCAGAAGGCAAGTTCCTGGCTCAAAGGAGAGGTTTTCTCCCTTCCCCTGGCTTGGCATTGCTGCCTCTGCCTGTTCTCCTGCTTGCCTCTTGCAGGAAGAGGCACTTGAATCAAGTAATGGAGGTGCTTGAAGCAAGCAATGGGTGATTGGAGAGTGGGTGGAAACAGTGCTGCTGAGCCAGGGCAAGGGAGAAAACCTTTCTTCCTGTGCTAAAATGGTCACAGCAGCAATGGTGGTGGTGCCAGTGACAGATAAAAATCTGCAACTACAGTGAAGAGAAGTACCCAATATCCCTGAAGAGAATAAATACTGTACAGGGCTTCAGGGCAAATGCAGGGGCATGAGGGCAGGACTCTGTATGGACTTCTGGCCCCATGTGTAGATGAGCCCATAGTCATAGAGGCATCCTGACAATGTTGAATGTGAGAATCATGAGATCTTTGAGTCTTTGTATAAATAACAAATACTTTGCTTCATGCAATGACTCTCATAATAAACCTTGACATTTTGTAGTATGTTCATTGATCAAGACACTCTTACTCCCCAGGAGAGCAATTTGATGAGGATGCCTTTAGGTGATAATCTATATATGGGCAACTTTCTATGGACCATACAGTGACACAGCATTTATGTGTGGGTCTACATTCTAACAGCCCACTGTGTCATTTGGAGCTTCCTGCAAGCTGAAACTTTTCCATTCCAGTCATTAATGAAGTAGCAAGGTGACCTTCTTCTTTCCCCCGCCTCCTTTTTATTGTTGTTATGAAACTTAGACTGGAAATAATTGACATACTTCGAACAGTCTCTAAAGACTAATTAGCCATAGGGAGTCATGTATTAAATCAGTCTAGGTTGAATGAAATGCCTTTTCCAGGAGGAAAAGAACTGAAGTGCAGCATTTTTTTTTTTTTTTAAAAAAATCAGGTCAGTTTACTACTGCATCCAGTTCCATGATAGAAAGATAGCTAATTCACATTTTGAAAGCTTCTGCTTAGGAACAAAGGGAGCAGTGTTATTATTCATATTTTTCTTGGATCTAAAATCTTCCTTAAAATTCATTACTGCTGATTCTTTGCTATGTGACTTACAGACTGAACCTAAGTATGCTTACTCAAAAGAAAACATCATTATGCCCAGAGGGGATTTCTTTCTGATGAATGTGCTTAGGATTTCATACTCAGTTATAAATGTTTTTCTTCACTTATACCCATGCATTGTAGATTTTTTTTTATCTGAAATGCAACTATTCACATATTGCTTTCCCCCAAGTGGATCCATAGATCTCCATGAGATTTCTGTCATACTATCAAGTATTCAGTACTGAAGCAAAACTAAGTATGATGAAAGATATAGTATAGTCAAGGACAAGTGAGTCTTAAAATGACAGGTAAATCTGCAGAAAATAAATGGCAAGCTTAGGAGCAAAGAAGGTCATCATTGAAGGTTAATAGAAATGGTACACAACTACAATTTGAAGTTTGGGCCCTGTTTATAGAGTTCTTATCAAAGTATAAAAACAGACCCAAAGTGATACTAAGTGAATGGGTGACGATCACTGTGCCTGAATGGCAAAGTGGGGAGAATCAGAAAGATGTCATGAATAAATAAGGACAATGCTCCCATAGGATAAACCTTGTCAGCGATATGTCAAAATTGCCATAGTAAGGGATTGTTCTTGCTATGTTACAGTACTGCAGGGTGAACCCTAAAGTGACAAAAACAGTAATGGCAAGTAAGGGCATTATAATTCACACAAGCATTTGGCATATGAGCTGGTTTGTTGTTAAAGGGGGTTCAAAGTCCTTGGTACTGGCTCTGTTTCCCCCCACCTCCCCTCCTCTCTCTGTGTTTAATTGTTACCAGTAGGCTTTTGTGACATGTTTACAACATGATTTTGGCTAGCACCTGTTGGGAAGTTATGCTATTATAAACTAACTTACAATTGTGTAAAGCTGAATTGTGCCATTGCACAACGATCATATTCTCAGCAGGAGAGAGGAGACATAGCTACACCTTTGGAACCATTCCAGAAGTGGAGCCAGCAGCATGGCCATTGAACAATGTGTCCTGATTCACAATGTGTCCCAATGCACATTTCCTGATGCACAAGATATCCCATTGTGCAATGGGAACCCTGTTTCACAACAGGACATCTTGTGCCATGCCCCATTGTACATCATTTCAGCATGGCTGTGTATTATGTCAACGAAGTAGCTCCCTCATCATAAAGTTATACATTGCAACTTCTGATCTTAGCCTTTATTTTTAATTCTGGATGCTAGTATTTGCAGTCCCTTTTTTGAGTGGAGAAAGAGGCATCAGTTGATTGAGTGATTAAAATGAATCCCCCATTACTGCCAAAATGTTTAAAAACCCAGCACCATGTGAGCTGGGATCATCATGCTGGTCCTTCTATAGAAGTTATTGTACAGCTGGGAAGCAGGGTTAATGAATAAATGAAAAGGAGTGTCCGATTAACCCAGCCATGATTGTGTTATGGAGGGAAAAAATAAGGTTCTTAGATTTAACAGTGTCAGTAGCCTTTTTGGACTTCCTGAGCGAGCTGTGTGAATAAACACACCTACTAGGCTAACAGGTTTCACAAAATATTTCACATACTGTATATTAAAATGAAAGTGCTAGAAACATGTACAATTAAAATAATATTTACAAACACCCTTTACTGAGTGGGGGGAAGTATACGTATAGTACAATAGGTAAATGTACATCTTAAGAAACATGTGTTTAGAATGCTTATGAATTTCACCACAGGAAGAAAAAAAAATCCCCAACCCAATAAAACAAGTATCAGTGGGATTTGTTCCAAAATGGCACAAATTAACTTTTACAGTTCTAATGGGTTTGGGGGTTTAAAAACCATAGCATCAGTGTGAGAAGATTCCCCTTCCAACAAACTCCAAAGGGCACCTGGATCTCTCAATTAAAAAATGGAATGTTCAACCACTTCTTCAGAACAGAGGTCAATCTCTCAAGTACCACTCAGCTTGTGCAATGTGTGCTAAGTGGTTTTCCATGCCTCTTTCTGAAACAGCAGCAACAACCTTATGGGGATGCCACATGACAGGATATCCTCTAACAGTAGCATGGGGCCTCTGTGTGTGCGCACACACTGGGGACTAATAACAAACCTTGAAGTGATATATATTAATTTATTTATACCCTCTGCTAAAAACAATCGGGGCAGCTTCCAACAATTAAAATGCTACAATACCGACTAAAAGCACCACCCACACCCACCCTCCCGCATAAAAAGACATTAAACAGTATAAAATTAAAACCACCTAACTAAAATCACATTAAAAAAACAAATATAAACAAGACCCCCCCAAAAAAGGCCAGGAGATGCAGCTCCTGAGGCCGGGATCTAATCAGGAAAGGCCTACAGAAAGAGATCCGTCTTCAGTGCTTTTTAAAAGCTACTTAAGCTCGTCATCTGATGGATCTTGTTTGGCAAGCCATTCCATAAATTGGGGGAGATTACCAAAATGGCCCTCTGGGACATTGCAGACAGTCTAGATTTTTGTGGCTGAAGCAAATTCCTCCCAGAGGACCGGAGTGTGCGGGGAGGATTATATGGGAGGAGGAGGTTCTGAAGATAAGTTGGACCCAAGCTATTTAGGGCTTTAAAGGTAATAACCAACACCTTATACTGGGCCCAGAAACTGATAGGCAGCCAGTGGAGAGATTTTAATACTGGATATATAAATAACTCTTGCGAACAGACTCGGAGAAATAAGGAGACCGCACACAGTATATGGGGTAAAATAAAATAATCTTTATTTATGACTCTGCCTATTTATTTCCCTTTAATTATTCAGTGGGGGGAGGCAACCTAGTGTGGGATCAGCTGGGGCGGATCGTCCCTCCAGGACATATGCCCCCAGCTTCCCCGGAAGAACACCTAAGCCCTGTTGAGTAACCCCAAGAGATGGGGTTGCTCTCTAGCTGGCCCATGTCTGGAAGGTCAACCCGAAAGTCCCTCACCCAATCCATACAGATGAAGGTGAAGGAATTATCCTTCAGGCCAACCCCAAGGTAGGTCTCCTGTTCTCCCAGACCATACAATCTAGAGAGACCCTTCCAGAGACCGTCCCTTCACCGAAATTGGTGCCATAGGTGTCCATTGTAATCTACGCCTCCCCCCTTTTCTGCCAAGATAAGAGGCAAGTGTCCGCTTCGTCCCTTAAACCCCCACTAGCTTGTCCAACAGGTCCCTCAACCCCTGCTGAAGATCCCCCAGAAAAATTTAATTGCCAGCATCTGAGAGATGGACTCCATCAGCTCTGTAGAGCTCAGGCCTCTCAAAGACAATTTGGGGGTGTGCCAAATAATAACCCCCCTTTTCCCTTAGAAAGTTACCAATTTGTCTGTTAACCTTCCATCTAGCCCTGTCAATAAGTCAGGGGTTCCCCTCCCCATGCCACAGTTGTCTGGGCAAGATGGCCGACCACATGATGCTGACCAAAGGCCACCTGGCCCTAATCGTATCCAGATCATGCGACACCTGAATTACCAAGGCCTTACCTTTAAGCAAGCCGAGGTCGTTCCCACTGAGGTGGAGGATCAGAATGTCAGGCGGGGCCCCCCGATACTCCTCAAACAAACAAGGCATCAAACCGTGCCACCGAAGACCCCCTTTCCCCAACCTCTCAATTAACACCCTGTCTCCCAGGCTAAGGTGAGGTCCAAAATGCCTCAACCGGGCTTGTCGGGCCACCCAGTAGACCATACTGTGGCCACAGATCAGCGCCCGGCGTCTCACCATCAGACGTCTCAAACCTGGAAGACAAAAGGGGAAGAAGATAAGTTAGTACGTTAGAGGACGGACATACCTCTGATACGCAGAGGATCTCCATCACCCAAGCTGTTGTATCGCACCTGGCGGCATTCCAATAGCTGCCGCCGTGGACGCAGCGCCAATCCAGAAAGAATGTGTCCCAAACCGGATGCCTGACATCCCAAGTTGAGCCAAAGCTTTGGCAGTTACAGCCCAAAACTGATACCTGGTGAGGGGAGCCCCATCAGCATGAACAAAGAATTGGCCAGGGTGAAAACCCTGGACTCGTAGATACCCCTGCAATGCAAGGACTGGACAAATTTCTTGGTCAGAGCACTTAGTCAGTGTAGATGACTTCCCCTTCCCCACTGGTCAGTTTTGGAAAAGCGTAGGGTGAACCGGACCTCCTGGTCTGACACCCTCACATCCCTAAGTTCTAACGCCCTCCCTGAAGAATCTGACTTTGATGCCACTACCAACTCACTAACCCGCAGAGCCCCGAAAAATGCCATCAGGGCCGCTGCATGAAAGAGTCAAGCTTCATAAGGTGACGCACACGTCGAGCACAAATTTTGAGCAAACCCCTTAAGACGTCAGGAGAAAGGGGGGCTCTGGCATCCACCTGTCTACTCCACTCTCTAGCCCAGCCCTCCAGTGCCTTTCTTATGCGAAAATCTCCTGTGCAGTCATCAGCTCCCTGAACCTTAAGCCAAAATGCTAAGGCAGCCAGTCGGCTTCTGATGGACTGAGGTGCAAGCCCTTTTTGTCGTAAGAAAACAAAAAATTAAGTAGTTGTGTCACAGGTACTTGCACCCATTGTGGTATCCCTTTCTGCTCCCTAAATTGATAAAACTCCTTAACTGTCCTAGCATAGCTCCTCCTAGTACTGACAGCGACAGACATGCCTAGGGCCTTCCAAATTTCGGGCTCCCAAGCATCCACAGGCCCTCCGGCATCCTGTCGCCCTCCTGCAGCACGGCTGGAGCCAGCTCTCTGAAGCGCTCCATCTGCATGTGGGAAAGAGCGTCAGCAATCTCATTGTTCATGCGCGCCACATGCCGCACAACAAACAGTATATTATGCCCAAGGCAATGAAAAGTAAAAGCCCAAACAAGCCTCATAACCCACGGGGATGTGGATGTGAGTGTGTTTATCACGTGAACCGCTGCAGCATTGTCGCGCCAAAAGTGGACAGTAGAATTTGCCAGCTCCTTTCACCAAATAGTAGCCGCCACCAGAATTGGAAAAAACTCTAAAAATGTTAGGTCTAGAGTGACATCGGTTCCAACCCAGTCGTCTGGCCACTTACTGGAACACCAACCTCCCCCGAAATAAACCCCAAATCCAATATATCCCGCTGCATCAGAGGCAATCTGAAGTGCCCCCTGTAGTTTACGTTCCTCCTGCCAGAATGAGATGCCATTAAATTGACCCAAAAACTCTTGCCAAACCAATAGATCCTCCCGGATCTCCCCATTAATTCGAATTTTGTGGTGAGGTTGCTGAATCCCTATAACCGTGTCACATAACCGGTGAACTCCCTGGGGCCACCACTTTGCAGGCAAAATTCAGGTGTCCAACAAGAACCTGAAATTCCCGAAGGGTGGCCTTGTGTCTACTTCAAAATTGAACGACCCTATCCCTTAAGTCCCTGACTTTCTGGTCAGACAAACAGCATTGCTGATTGACAGTGTCAATCTCAATGCCCAAAAAGGTTAGCTGTTGAGAGGGACCCTCAGTCTTTTCCGGTGCCAGGGGAACCCCTAATTCCCCTGCCATCAAGTCAAACTGCTGCAGTAGATAACTGCACTGGCCAGAACCCAATTCCCCTATGAAAAGAAAATCATCCAAATAATGTACCACCCCACCTAACCCCGTTCTGATTCTCAAAGCCCACTCCAGAAAGGTACTAAATGTTTCGAATGCATTACATGTCACAGAACAACCCATGGGTAAGGCACGGCCCATATAGTACCGCCCTTCAAAGTGGAATCCCAACAATTCAAAATCCTGGGGATGGACAGGTAATAAAAGAAATACAGACTTAATGTCTCATTTTGCCATTTTGGCCCCAGCTCCATGCTGCCGTACCTCACGTATGGTGGCATCGAATGAAGTGTACCAAACCATACACATTTCCTGAGGGATGAAGTCATTAACTGACTCCCCTTTAGAATAGGTCAGGTGGTATATAGGCCTAAACTCTCCTGGTGTCTTCTTGGGCACAATACCCAGGGGAGAAACCCTAAGGTTAGGCGTCGGAGGCTTGGAAAAAGGGCCAACTACTCTACCTTCTAGAACTTCCTTCCGTATTTTTTCCCTAACAATATGTTTGTTTCCTTTTACAGACTGGAGGTTACGGGCTCTAAAAGGGCATCTAGCCCCCTTGTAAGGTATCCTAAAACCCAAATGAAAACCTTGTGATAAGTAGGAGGCTGCCTGCCTGTCAGGATAAGCAGCCAACCACCTATTGAGTACATCCAACTTAATTGGACTGGGGCCCTTTTTGAGATGTAGTGAGGGTTCCGCCCCTGCGTCCTGCACCTTGACTGCCCCTAGTGCCCCGAAACTGACCCCTGCCTCTCAGACAGTTCCAAAAGGAGTGAGAAGCCCCACAGATGGAGCACTCATGGCTAAATCTGCAGGGCTTTTGGGAACATGTGCCATGGGAGCTGAATTCCCAACATAACCTTTTGTGTCCTGAGCTGGAGGTGGTAGAAGATTTTGGTCCAGCCGGGGGCGCCACTCGCAACAGGTGGCCACTGTGTGTCCGTTCCCCCTGAATTGGTCATGCTGGGATCATGAGCTGCATCCACAACTGTGGCTGCATCATGTCCCAGCGCAAAGTGGGGTAGATTGCAGCTCGCATGTGAAAGGCCTCATCGTAAAGAAGCCAAGCTGGGCCTGCAAAGTCCACGTAGGCCCTGTGGATTATGTCAATGTATTGTAGCAGGGCTGCAGCACGGTGGGGTTGTGCTTTGGCTAATACACCGGCCAATATTAAAAAGCCCGACATCCAGTTGGACCAATTCTTCTCCACCTTTTGCTTTCTCAATTTCTCCTTTTCCTTCTCATCCAGGTCATCTTTATCCTTCTTTTCCAATTCTCGATACATCAAGGAGAATACGTCGACATATTCCCCTCTCAGTATCTTGTCCTTGGTGCTAGGCAGTAAATGGTCACCTAGGGGGAGAGATATTTCCCCAAATGGAATTGCCGAATAAGCCACTGAGTTTTACCCTGATGCCTGGGGGTTTCTGGTTAACCAGCAGGGCTGGTAGGCAGAGGACCAAACCCACCAAAGGCATGAGGTCCCCAAGTTGACCATTGAGGCCCTACCCAGCTGAAGGCTTGTGATGCCATAGGCCAGCCCAATTGTGTGCCTTGTGTCCCCCCAACCTGCGGTGTTGCATTGGGTGAGCCAGGATGCCAACCTGCCCAGGGCCAGCATGGCCCTGCATTACCTGACACAGAATCAACAGGGTGTGACATAGAATCAATGGAGGACTCACCCATAGTAGCCTGTCCATCACCAGCCTCGGGTTCCGCCTTGCGTCAGGGTAGCAAGATGTTGTCCCCCTCCGATGGTCTGGATCCCAAAGCCTCGTCATCATGGATCTTCTTTTTCAATACATCTAGGCGTGCAAGAATCTGGTCAGCCATTTTGCTTTTACCTACTGGGCGCTTAGGCATGCTAGGCACACCCTGCACGTCCACTCCCTGCAGCCTCTCCAGCTGTTGGATCCTTTCCAAGATCGCCTTCCACGGGACCTCTTCTTCTTCATCACTGGATAAGGGTGTAGGGAGAGGAGCGGCAGGGTGCTTTGGTACTGGGCCTTTACCCTTGCCACCGGACATACCTTTTTTAGGGGCCATAACCTATTATAATCAAGAATCCAAAGACCCCAGCTAAGTGCAATTAATCACGGTCTGCAGTTGTTATTATTACTATTATTATTGTCCTAAACCAAATGGCAAAAGGGCAATCCAATGCAATCCGTTATAGCAGGGTGCCGGGCAGCACCCGCAGTCGGGTGGGGAACCCCCCCAATTGGTCCAAACCACTACCAGTGATATTCATATTCTTATTCTTATTCTTATTATTGGGTAGACCACAGGATGCCCCAATATAATACAAATGCAGCCCACTGAGACTCAGGCCTAGTAAGCCCTGGGTGGAGAGGCCCAACCTGCCTCAGGCCACTACCACCAGCCCTCAAAAGTCAGATGCAAAATGGAGCCAATCGCTGACACCTATGCCCGCTGGGGCACACTCACTAGACCCCTATTCCCTAGTATGGAAATCAGGCCTGCTAGGCCCCGACCAGGCCACGTGGATGCCGAGGCGGTGGTCGGAAGCCTCAGCAACCACCTCCCTTCTAGGCCCTGTCAAATATAGCCACCGGCCCCACGTGGTGCTAAACCCGAACTCCTTGCATTGAATCGGGCCTGCTAGGCCCCAACCTAGAAATTGAGAGGCCCAGACAGTAGCCAGAGGCCCAAGTGAGACCACCACCCACTAGCCCCCTGTGGACCCTAAGATCACCCCAGGCACCGCGCAGTGCCACCAGACACTCGGGCCTACTCGCGGTATGAAGCTCCGGTGCTCCCAGTGTGCCAGCCATCAGCTACCCTTCACCCTCAGGCCCTACAGGGAACCAAAATGAGGGGAGGGGGGAAGCACAAGCCCCTTCTACCGCTAGATGCTGCCCAGTCCACAGCCGTGGCACTGAATAGACTTGGGCCGCTCTAGTTGGGAGGCCCTCGCACTGCCCGAGACTCCTCCCCCATAGCGTGAGGCCCCTGCCCCCCCGGGATACCCCTGTAGGGGGAAAAACCTGCGGCTGCAGCCGCTGCCATCAGGGCTCAACCATCCAAACCAACAGCTATATATGGAGAATGTGGGCCACGATCCCAAACCACTCCAAAGGCCACCAACCACGAAGACTCACAGTCTGACCGCACTGCTCTCTCCATCGACCGCTCGCTCCTGGAGTGCTCCCCAGGCTCGCCGAGACATAGGGGGCAGGCAGCCTTGATATACCCAGCCCTGCCCCTCTGTTCACGTCGCTGGTGCTTCACCAGTGACGCAATCAGTGGTCTCCCCTCCTCCCATTCGCAAAGAAGGATTCCCAGCCACACGCGCTGCTGAGCGGCAGGGAATCCAATTCTCCCTTCACTATATCTCCAGTCAAGTTAGCAGCCCCCCATATGATCTCTGATTGAGATATCAGGCAGTAGATCTCTTGTGCATATGTCAGTTTAGGCCTCAGGGCTCTTAGTCCATCTGGAATTGTTATTCAGGAATTTCATGGACATGGACATCCAACCTCTTCTGTTTTGACTAGAGAAAAGATGGATGCATCATTATACAACTTAGCCTATAAAATGCAGGTGATGTTACTTACATATCACTAGTAAGTTTTCTGAATAATTAGTATATGTCAAATAACTATATAATAAAAAATATGCATCAAGTAAGTGTTTTGACACCATATGATATGAATCCTCTTAAGGTGTTAAAGCAGAGTAATACTGTTTAGACGGGCAGGTTTGCTATTTTGACTCTTGTAGCTTGTAATAGTTCTCAGGAAGACATTTCCCATTAACCCACAGTGACATGGCACATGGGCACAGCTCTACCCATGTGCCAATGATCCAAACAGACATTGGAGTGTCCCTGATACAAACTTCAGAATGGTTGGAAATTACCAACAACATGTCCCTACTCCTACATTGATTGTTCAGTCACCACCATCTGTTTAGGTACCAGCAGAGCTTTATATTCCAGTGGTATTAAATAGGCTCTTGATCTACATCATTAATAGTTTGACAATTCTGAATGCAGAAAATATATTTTAAAAACACACTGATTTTCTCCTGTTTTTGAAAATGTAATTTATTGTTAATGTGTTAACAGTCCCACTGGATAGGACTTTAATGTCCTTTCACTCAGTTTATGCCTCTCTCCTTTTCCTGTTTCCCTCTTAGGAAGGACAAATCTCCTTCCAAAATCCAAGACAGGCTGTAGTGGGGGCTGTTCAAAAGTGTAATCCTCAAATTCCACAGACCTATTAGAGTAATAAAATTATGGTTCTGCAGTATTTCCAGCTAATTAAAATGTTGTCACTTCAAGGAGAAGATTTCCCTGGCTGTGTTTGGTATAAAAATACTTTGCTGGAATCTCTCCATCCTGCAGAATCCTAGAATCATAAACAGAGTTGGAAGGAGCCCTATAGGTCATCAAGTCCAGACCTCCCTCCATGCAAGGACATCAACTAGAACTGTGGTCCAACCTCTTTTTGAAGAGTTTCAGAGAAGCCACCTCCTCACTAGGTAATTGGTTCCATTACTAAGCCACTCTCACTGTCAAGAAGATGTTTCTAATGTTCAATTGAAATGTATTGTACTTAAAATCATCTCTATATGATTCTCTTGAGTATGTTGTCATTCCCAGTGTGCTGATTGGCTGCTTAGGAAACATACCCAATGAATTGTTGTCCTCTGTTGGCCTGCCAATCAGCAGCTTGAGGTCATTTTTCAGCACTGCCTTCTTGGCCTACAGCCACATCTTTGCCCGTTGAGCTGCAGTAACTAAATACTCAGCTAGCTCCCCTTGCTGTCTTAATAAGAATGCATGGGGAAAATAATGTTGCTTTCTATGTGTCCCCCACCCTCTTCTTTCTTCTTTTTCCTCCTGTCCTACCTTTCAGGATAGGTTTCCCTCCCCTTCCTCTGCTCTTTACCCCTTCTGCACCCAAAACCTTGAGCCCTTTCCCCCCTCCTTCTGTCAAGGTAATATTGCTGTCAGGGTAAAAGTACAAAAGGAAAAATGTTGGAGCAACAGACCACAGACTAGCACAGCTGAAGTGTGTTTGTTCACAGCTGTGGCTGGCAGAGGGATGACTAGCAAACAATCCTCTATATCCAAAGGACATGATGCACTGTGTGTGGGTTGGTGTCATGGAGAAAGAGGAGTGTTGATAGTTGTTGGAGAAATTGCTGTTGAGTTTGATCTATATATCCTGTATTTGTTTATACTGAAACTGAAGATAAAGGCCTCCTGATATTTTTGGATGAACCTCACTGTCTGTAAGTCTTTTTGTGTGTGAAAGTGGTTCAGAGCTGTGGAACAGCTGCTAGCTGAAGCCTTTGTTTTTGTGCCTTTCTGCTGTGCATTTCTGTTGTTTGGCTACTCCTGGGTTAGTTTGTGCCCAGGCCGTGCCAGATACCTCTCAGTGAGCCTATACTGCGTGGACACCTTCTGCCCCAAGAAACATCCTGGCTGAAAAAAAAAAACTTGGAAAAGGGTGAGAAGGAGGTGGGAGGCTGCCCTGGGGTTCCAGGACCTCTTTTTCCTCCTTAGGGGACCCCTTGGGGTCCTCTGGTCACCCCTGGGTCTGTTTCCTGTGGGAAGAAAGTCTTTCTTTGCAAATGCTGCACCGGGCAGGCTGCCGCCTGCTAAATATACCTCCGGCTGGTGGGAAGAGCCAAAACTGGTGAAGGAGGGGAAATGGAATGAAGTAAAGTGGGCTCTCATTGGATGCCAGTTTACCCCCTCCCCATGGGAATCCAGCATGCTGCCCTTGAAGGACACCTGGCATCAAAGGGGAAGTCTGAGGCTCTCCAGGCTGTGGGTGGGGCAAAGGCAAGCCCAAAGACTCACAAAAAAGTTAGAGGTGACCATTCCACTCCTTTCTGGAATGGGTACTAAAAAGCAGTAGACAAGGGTCTCTGGACCCCCTCTTCTCTAACAAGGCAGAACTTTTTCATGCTACTTTCACCAAGTATCTAGACCAGTGGTACTTAACCTGGCACCTGGTGAACCCCAGGGGTCCTTGGTGTCCTTGCAGGGGGTCTGCAAAGGCTTGAAGGCTGCTTAGACCAGCTCCTGCCTACAGTGGAGTGGCCATGTGACAGGACCCAAGGGAAAGGCTGGTTTGCTGGCTTGGCCTGCATATTGCCATTCAATCCACTCCAGCCACAAACTTGTAGGAAGAAGCAGGAGAAAAGGCTTCCCTCAAATTTCAGTGCCTCTGAGGGAAGATTTCATGGATGGTATATTGTTGTTGTTGTTGTTTGTTTGTTTTAAATCTAAAGTCATGGGGATCCATGGCAACAAAAGATATTTAAAGGGGGCACTAGTAAAGAAAAGGTTAAGAGGCATTGTTGTAATTGAATTATTGTTTTTGTTATCAGGTATTATTGTTATTGTTAGGGTTTTAAAAATCTTGAGTTAAATCTTGGGGGCCCATGACAACAAAAGATATTTAAAGGGGCTCCTTGGTAAAGAAAAGATTAAGAGCTAGTGCTGTAATTGTATTAGTATTAGTATTAGTATTGGTATTGGTATTAGTATTGGTGTGCCTGGCATAACATACACCATTATGTGCCCTGCTGGGGTTTCAAGTGGTGGTTGCAGTGTGGAGCTTGGAGTAGCAGTGTTCCTTTCACACAGTTCACCTACATGGTATTATTTTAGGGGGGAAATACTGCATTTTTTTACAAGTGAGTGGTGATTGAGTGAGGGAATTGGTTGGGAATGTTTCCTGAGTTGCCAACCAGCACACTGGGAAAGGAAACATACCAAAGCCGTGTGTGTGTGTGTGTGTGTGATTTGTTTTGTAAGAATTGAGTCAGTGAAAATGGACCTCCCAACTAATTAATAGAATTTTTGGAATAGTAGACACTATTTACTCTGTTATAGATCAACTTTTGATATGGGTTTTTATATTGCCTGGGCACCCAGGGGGGGTCACATCATTGCCCTGCTGCCCCTGCTGCCACTGCAACGAGACCCAGGCAGTCAACTGGTGGCAGTAGTGGCAGTGGGGGCAGGGCAACAGGGCGACTCACCCTTAATGCACCACCAGCTTATGTTACGTCAGGTACAGCTAGTCTTAAAGGACTTTATCAGACATTTAAAACATGACATCATAACGATGCCATATAAGGGGTACGCAGATCAGACGACGTCACCCTTTTGCAGGTAAAATCATCCCCAAACCCATACCTTTTAATTGATGGCTTAAGTGACCAATAGATCCCGCTGCTGCTTTTGTGCCAGCATTGCTGGTGTGCAAAAGCTTGGGCCATTTAACTCTCATACTTACCTCAACAATGGCCAGTCCAGCATGAACACTTCTGGGTGAGATCAGGACATCCAGGTAAGTTTTGCTCTTTTTATGACCCTCCCTGGGTTACTTGGGACTTTTAAAGTGTATGTGTTTGCTTTTTAAAACTTTAAATGCTTTATTTGTATTTTTATTTTTGAATTTCCTATATGACGAAGTCTCAAGGGATTTTGAGCCAGGAAGTGAACGGGGCTCTGCTCACTTCCTCTTTATTGCTGGATCTGCCTTTGCTGGGGAAAGAGGTAAGTATGGGGGGAGCATTCTTTTGCTGGCATAAAATTGTTTTTTAATGCTGGCAAAATAACATTTGAAGGGGCTAGTCTGATAAAGCCCTTCGTCCTACTTTTGGGGCCAGCAGAGAAAAAATCTGCACCCTCCTCTCTGTGACAGCCCTTTTGTCATATACTCTCTTCTTTAGACTCAGTCCCTTTTAAGGCCAAAGGTGGATGGGGCTTCTGTTCAGTAGCATGGTAAATATACTCTTGGTTTTCTTCCAGACTTTAAAGCAACTATCCAAAGCAAACACATTTTAGAGATAAGGCTCAGCACCTTGGATATCACAGAGTGAGATTTGCTGCACCACTACCATGGAAGCCATGGGCCACCCCTGGGCAAAATACATGCTCATTATTGCAACTTGTCTATGGCAGGCATGGCTATAATGTTAGTACATCACCAAAACAAGCAAAAAAGTATTTGCTTATTTATTTATAGCTTAGGCTTGTCCTGATGGCTCAGTGTAATAGGCTGAGGAGAGTGGATCTGCTCTATGGGGAAGTGGTGGAGGGTAACACCTTCAGTGGTAGTGGCCTATAAGGAATGTATACAAACTACAGGGAGTAGGACATAAGAGTGTAAGATGGGAAGTCTCCTCCCAGCAATTCTGCAGAAATTGGTTGCAGTGAGCAAGGTCTGGTTGCAGTGAACTGGAATGGTCCCACAGCCATAGTGATGAGCCATACTGGTGTTCAAGAGGATACCTGGTTCCCACATGCTCCCCTATAGGACCAACAAAGGATCTCTCTCTCTCTCTCTCTCTCTCTCTCTTCATGAAAACTGCTGGAAACCATACGTAACTGGATGGTAATATGTAATCAACAATATAATCAGTGAGACTTGCTAGAAAACACTTAGCTGATTTTAAGCAACTATTGGGGTGGTTGAAATATGATAAACCAAGTAAAGACATCACATTATAGTTTTATCTGCCTAGGAAATGCAGGTGTGAGCCAACCATCTAGGCAGCAAAATGTCACCCCTCTTGGAACATCCAGGCCATTCCTCAAGGAAACTAGGGGCTTGTTTACAGTGCCCCCCCACCAAAAAAATGTGGACTCACTTCAAATCCAGCACTGGCAGTCCAGACACCATAAGGCTACTTCTGGTGAGGATCCATACCTTTTAGCCCTTAACCCAGCTTTGTTCCAAGCAAAGCAAAGTTGGGGAAAACCCCAAGATTTCCCATAAAATCCACAGGGACCTCAGGGTCTTTTGCTGTGTGGACAATTGGGTCCTGTCTGTTTCATCTTGTTCCAGTTGTTCACATGCAAAAGTGGTGCTATCTCCCTTACCCTGCACTGAAAAGCACAGGGAAGGGGAGGAACCTCCGTTGGAGCCATTGCCACCTGGTCAGCCAAGCAACTTCCTGCAGGAGCCTAGCTGGCAGTGTCACTTCTGTTGAGGTCAGAACAGGGTGCCTATGCAATCAATGAGGAGGGGGTAGAGTAACCCCTTCTTGTTGATCACATGTCCAGGCTCTCCTTCTGACCTTAGCAGAAGTGACAACATGCTGGGAAGGCTTTTGATGGAGCTCCTTGGTCATTGAGAAAGTGGCAGCAGCAGCTCTGAAAATGGGATGGGCCAATGAGAACAATGCAGTGTTGGCACAGCTGGCCTATGGGGACAACAACAGTCATTACACCGGATTTGGCCCAGTGTGTGTGGCTGTGATCATGGTTGTCCAGGGCCCCAGATTTAAGGGGCAAGTGTAGATGAGCCCTAGATGTGATAGTTTGCTTCAAAAACCTCCACCTTTCAATCTAATAATTATCCCTTTAATTAACAAAGTTGTGGCCAGGTCTTAAATCAAAGACTGTTCCTTTCCTCTTCCCCCTTGAATAAAAACTTGTGTTTAAGAAGGAAAGGCGTTTTCCCATGGGGAGTGAAATGTGTTTCTTCTCATTGGAAGGCAATGTAGATCTCCAAATATAGGCATTAAGTGTTTTCAGAGTGTTTATTTAATTTCTGGAAGGGGCAAGTTGCTCCAAAGGTGGCATAATTTGGGGTGATAATACAGTCGTCCCTCCACATTCGCGGGGGTTAGGGGCGCAAAAACCCTGCAAATGTGAAAAAACCACAAATAAGATACACCTCCCCCCACCCACCCACAACCCCCCCCTCCAAGGTGGTGACTGGGCTTTAGAAGCCTCCTAGACACTTCTCAGCCACCACACCCACCTTTCGAAAGCTGCTCTCCAAAGAGAGCCAAGCCCCGAGACAGCAGGGAGATCGGGTCTAAAGCACCCACCTCCCTGCTCTCTTGAGGCTTTGGCTCTCCAGTTTAAACAGAAGCAAGCCCCAGGAGAGCGGGAGGGGCGCTTTAGACCCGATCTTCCCCCTCTCCCTGGGCTTGGCTCTGTTTGAAATGGAGAGCCAAAGCCCCCAGAAAGTAGGGAGATCGGGTCTAAAGCACCCACCTCCCTGCTCTCTCGGGGCTTTGGCTCTCCAGTTCAAATGGAGGCAAGCCCCAGGAGAGCGGGAGGGGCGCTTTAGACCCGATCTCCCCCCTCTCCCTGGGGTTGGCTCTGTTTGAAATGGAGAGCCAAAGCCCCCAGAAAGTAGGGAGATCGGGTCTAAAGCACCCACCTCCCTGCTCTCTCGGGGCTTTGGCTCTCCAGTTCAAATGGAGGCATGCCCCTGAGGTGGATGGAGTTCCCTTCCAGAGAGGGGGTGGAGAAGGAGGAGAAACCACGAATACACAAAACTGCGAAAGTCAAAGCCGTGAATGTGGAGGGACAACTGTATATGGAGATGTCCAACACTCTGTGTGTGTGTGTTATAAGACCTGCTTTAGAAAATACAAATATCCCATATTAGAGGAGTGGAGAATGCTGATATTAACAGCAATTGGGGAGTCAGCTTTTTGAAGGCCTTTTCTGGGAAAAAAAGGGGGAATGTATACATGGTTTTAATTGCATGTTTTAATTTAATGGTTTAGACAGCTTAATTGCATTTTATTATTTTATGCAATTCACCTTGGGAATCCTTCTATGCTGAGAGAGAAGATAACAATTAGACAAATTGAAAATGTCAAAAAATAATAAATCTCCCCACTGTATTTTAACAATGCTAAGTGCCAAAGGTGAAGCTGAACAAGTAATAATTGCAAGTTTCAAAACTAACATTACCAATGTACTGAAATGTACTCCAATTTGGACTGTGGCAAATTTACCATCAGTGGATATTCCATAACTGGGAACAGTAGATGAGAATTTGTCTCTTTTGACCCTAGCTGACTTATCTGGAATCTGATTTACAAATCATATTATTGGGAGGTTATCTTTGGCAGATTGCCGATGCCATGATGTGACACAAAGGAGGAGTATTTGGCCCCACAACCTTGGTTTTTTTTTTACACATTTTAGATCATGAGCAACTGAAGTAGGAAGATATTCTCCTTATGAAGAAAACATTTTCAGTAACAAGAAATGATGGAAATTGGCTACACATAGGTGTGAAGTTGTTCATGGAAATTGCCCATACATAGTTGTGTGTGTGGTGTAGTGGTTTGAGCATTGGACTAGGACTCTGTAGAATGGTTCAGATCCCCACTCAGTCATGGAAACCAACTCAGTAACCTTGTACAATCCACATGTTCTCAGCCTTTAGAGGAAGGCAAAGGAAAACCTGCACTGGATAAATCTTGCCTAGAAAACACCGTGTTGGGTTCACCTTAGGATTGCCATAAGTAAAAAATGACTCAAAGGCACACAACCTCAATAGGTATGATGGAATGGCTGGATCTGTGTGCAGCTCTCCCATGTGATAAATGATGACATTTTGGCTGTTAGAACTTTCTAGACAGGAAGGAGCACAATAAATCTTTTTCTTCCAGCTCAACCTAGCTTAGGTAGCAAGGCCTTGCTGAATTTTGACATGTCTTGGTATTCTTAACTATTTGAGAGTCCTGATCTCAGACTTGGATCTTGACCTTGCCATCTAGTTTGGCTTTCAAGTTCAGAATTGTTAGTTGACTCAAATTCTGGCTTGCATCTGCTTCTCAGTATGTCATGTGTCTCTGCTTTAGTTTTAGGTCCTGGCTACTTGCTGACTCAAGGCTAATCCCAGACTAATGTCCGTAGCCCAGTTCTGACATAATGGAACAATAGGACCCCCGTATCTACAAATGCCGTAACAGAGAACATCATTGAAAATAATGGGACTTCGGGTTTAAAATACCATAGAGTTGCCTTGGCGGGCCTAGTAAATGTCTAAGAGAGGATGCCTCTCTAGGCATTTTCTCAGAAGACTCTATGGTATGTATTTTGTTTTGTGTCCTGCAGAAAACTGAAACTGTGGATATTAGTTCTGCAGATATGGGGGTCCTACTGTATAAGAAGATGTGTAGAAGGTGTTGGGCTAGATGATGGAAATACTCCTCATAGAATTTGAGGAGAATACCTTTTGTCCCAACATGCTGTGAATGAGATTTGTGATATACAGAAGGAGGGATGCCGAAAACTCCATCTACTGCAGGGGGGGGGGAGCCTTTGGGGTTTCCCCCCAAAGTTCTTTAAATAATGCATGGAATGCACATTACCGCTTGTTTGGACATCCAATTCAGGATGTTGCACATTCTCAGCAAGGGTGGAAGTGGAGAGCGGATTGGTCAGATGTGCATGGGGGAGGGGATGAGCTTGCTGGCAATGAAGTGACTAGAAGCACCATTTGGGAGTTTTGTATTATCAGTCATGCACATTTTTGCTGCTCTGAGGTGATGAGATAGCTTTTTAAAGCAAAAAGTCATATTTGTGCACCTTTTATTTACAGTTTTAAAAAATACTGCACAGTGGTGACCATGTGTGGAGAATAATAACACGTTGTAATTTACTCACCCACCATCTTGATTTTCAGGCATGGCTGCATGGGCACTTCATATGTTGATAGCTTCTCGTACAATCAATTTTGCAAAAGGATCATGGGAATAAGTGAATGCTGCTGTGAATTTGTGTTAGTGCACAGGACTCAATATTATATATTTTCTTCTAAACAACCCCACACAATCATGACAGGTCTGATATTGAAAACAGGGTCGAAGCTTAACGCTGAAATCTGGGTGAAGAACAGTAGTAATCTGGTGACCTGAAGACTTGTGGGATGTCCTCGAAGACTGCTTGCCCACACTGACGTGACACAGTTGCTTTGGGAGCTTGATATCCATAATGACACCAGACTGACATGATGGCATTATCTGATTTCCTGGTGGCAGGAGGTTATTCCGTGGCATGATTGCTCTATTCTCCTTTATGGATCTGCAACATAGGTCACCTATCACCACCACCTACAACTCCTTGAACACTTTCATCAGCGCTGTATACGCACAATCCTAAATATACACTAGACTGACTATGTGACAAATGTTGCTGTCCTTGTGCAAGCAGGGATCACCAGCATTGAGGCCATGATATTGAGGACACAGCTGCGCTGGGCAGGGCACGTTTCTAGGATGGAGGACCATTGCCTCCCAAAAATAGTACTCTATGGTGAACTCCCCACAGGTCAGCGTAAGAGGGGCACTCAAAAAAAAAATGATACAAGGACTCCCTGAAACAACATCTCAGGCTCGGCCAAATTGATCACCAACAATGGTCTATCCTGGCCTCACATTGGGAGGCATGGAGATGCACTATCCACAATGCTGCAGCCTTATTTGAGAACTCATGCCGAACAAGTCTTGAAGAGAAACGACAACGCAGAAAGAATCACAACCCAGAAACATCACCCAAGGAGACCTTCTGCTGTGCTTTCTGCAACCGGGCATGTTTATCTCAGATTGGCCTTTTCAGTCATCAGTACACTTGCAGAAAGTGTGGGATGAATCCTTCCTGAATCTTCGTTTGTGAAGACAAAGCCAGAACAGAGAACAGAACAGAAATGGAGAGAGCATTTAAACCACAGGATAGCAAAGCAAACCTTAGCATAGCCTACGATTATTTGCTTTCATGAAACTGGTATTAAACCTGAGTAGGTTGGGCGGAGTGCATGCTTTCTCCCTAAGTATACCCAGCTGTTACATTTGGAACAATGAGTTTATATAAATAGAACATATTTTAATTCCCATTTCAACATATCTAGTTATCTAGTGTGCCTTGCCGGAGTCATTCTCTGTCAAGAAAATATTGTCAATCACTTATTAATAAAAGAGAGTTAATTTAAGATTTCTTTAATGCTTTGATGTTTAAAACTCTGACTCAGTAGGGAGTTTTTAAACAAAGTCATGGAAATAAAGTTATGTCTTTATTATCTGTAATCTTGGTATAGAAATATCTGTTTAAGGCTCAGCTTTGCTTAACCACATATCTCTACCTCATAGATAGGGGAAACCTAATATTTTATGCTGTTTTTGAACTGTGTGCAATTGTAGCAGGACTGTTTTAAAGAAATGTGAAGTAAATTTTGCAGTGGTAAAATATAGTAGGTGCTTTGTAATGAATTTAGTGAACTCATCTCATACAATTTTGCTTTTATTCCTGAGAAAAAAAAATTAAGTTAATTTCCTAATGTAAAATAAAATCCTTATCCTGTCCCAGAAGAATGTGCCCACAAACCAAATAAATAAAATGAAATAAATCCATTTTAAACCATCCTTAAAGAACTTGTTGAAAACTAATAGGAGGCTGGATCCCAAGTGGATTTCTGCTGATGACCGACTTGATGAAGTCAATGTACCTTTCTGACACAATGCTTTAGCCATATTAGATCTACCGCATGGAGTCAAAGTCATTCATTCTGCAGCTGAATACCCAAGGGAGTCATTCATATTACAGACTTCCTGAGCAAGAAAAGTTAATCAGCAACACTGAGTCAATGAAAACCCTGATGAGGAAAATGCCAGTGAGAAGTCAGTGCTGGTAACTAAAGCCAACTCAAGAGGCAACTGGAGGTTTGAATAATTCCCTCTATGTGAAAGAGGAATACAGTTGGGCCTCCACATTCACTGGGGTTAGGGATGCAGGACCACCATGAAAGTGGAAAAACCATGAATATCTCTACCCCCCCCTCCAAATCATATTTAACACACACAATAAGTACAATCTGCAGATTCAACCCACTGTGGGTGTCTTTAAGGCAGTGGGGCTCCTCTGCAAGGCAGAAGCGGGCAACTGGTGGGGCTTGCCACTACCTCTGCTGCTGCCCTATGCCATTTTTATAGGGACTTAAAATACTCACCACACAGTTTGCAGTCTTTCTCAATCTCACGAGGCTTGCAGTCCCTATTAAAAATGGCATAGCTTATCAGCAGAGGCAGCAGCAAATAATCTGTGAATAATCAAACCTGCAAAAGTTCAACTTGTGAGTGTGGAGGGCCAACTGTATTTTGAAATCAAGGGTTGTCCTCTTCATAGAGAAGTCTAGAATTATTAGAATTAAATAATTATAACTCCATAATAAATAGGCAGGTAAACAGTGTAGTCTTACATAGGGTTGCCATATTCCAGCACTTCAAATCCAGGCATCTAGCTTGCATATTATGCATAATTGATATAATTATGCATATTATGCAACTTGCTATAAGTATACATATTATACAAAGTGCTATTATTACCATTTTTGCTTTCTAATTACATTGGTTCCATGTGGTAATATTTTTATTTTTTTACCTCTATGTTTGTCTTGATACCATTCCTTCAGTCTTGGTCCAACTATGTTTCAGTCTTGTTACAATTTTTTATAGTAAATACTTTTCTGAGAGAACCAATAGTTATGTCAATAGTGCTGAACTTGAAACAGAGATACCCAATTTCAAATCCCTGTTTAGCATCAAATGTAATGTAACCTTAAGCCAACACTACCTCTCAGAAAATCTACTTTACAGGGTTGTTATAGGCAGTAATAGCAGGACATGAGCCATGTAAAGTGGGCATCAATACTCCTACTGTGGTAAACAACAACCATCTTTTTCTATGAACACAAATGTCTAATGCGATCATATTCCATCAGATCACTACAGTATTATTATTTATTCATTTTATTTTTATTTTTATTTTTTATTTTATTTTATTTTGGCCATCTGATTAAAATCCATGAAAATACCACAAGGTGCCCCTGAAAGTGGCTGTCATTTGATTCACGGTGGAAAATGCAGAGGAAGTAAGGACAAATGTACAAACCACACCTTCTCCCTTTGGTCTTTGACTGATCTTGTCCCTAGTTCTCTTGTTCTTTGCACCCTCCAACTGCACCTTTCTTCTTCCTTCACTTTGAACTTTCACTATGCTCCCTGTACTTGTTTCTTGCAGCCCACTGCTTGCATCTCTCAACATCTTTTCTCTCTTTGTCTGACCTTTGGTCACCACCTCACCCTCTCTTACACGTGCCATCACCTTACCTCTACTTCCTTTGCTGCTCACATGCTCATCTTTCCTTCCCTGCTTTCCCCTCCTTCACCTTGCTATGTCTCCCTCCCTTGCTTCAAGAACTCTTGCAGGGGGTTGGACTGGATGACCCTTGTGGTCTCTTCCAACTCCAAGATTCTACGATTCTATGATTCTTTCCCTCTGTCATGATGGAGTTTCCATCATCCTGCCTGCAGGGTGATGCACTCCCATCATTCTGCAAGACTACATTTCCCATTATCTGCTAACAGGATTGTCTTGTTAGCATGGCATCAGGTAAACAAAGGGTTAACGGTCATAGGAACCAAAGGTGGGAGGTGAAGGGCATCTCCTAATTCAGCATAATCAATGGCGTCTGATCACCTGAGGCAGGCTTTACCAATCAAGAATGCCACAGTGGGAATTCCAAATCAGGTATAACTGCTTTGTGTGAGCACATGGCTAGGGTCAGATCGTGTGGCTTGAGTCAAACAAGGGAGTCTCTGGACAGAACACCATGTGTCATGAAGACAGCCCCATCATCCTGTAAAGGTGATGGCACTGCCATCACCACCATGTTTTAGAGCAAAGAGCCTGGATTGATGTTAGAGTGGGGCTGGCTGGCCTAACTCACAGCTCCCCTGGTTCCAGATGGATATGAAGTGAGTCCAACCAGGACCGGCTTAACCGTACTGCCAAATCAGCATCTGCAGGGGCCTTACAGCTGGGGGGGGCACCCTCCTGCTGGCTTTTTAAAAAAAAAAAAACCCCAAAGCATCTCCCAAACTAGAAAGAGAAAGAAGGACCTGCCCTCCCTGGAGCTGGAGCTGGAGCTGGAGCTGGAGCTGGAGCTGGAGCTGGAGCTGGAGCTGGAGCTGGAGCTGGAGCTGGAGCTGGAGCTGGAGCTGGAGCGAGTTTGCTGCTCCCTCGCCCCTCCTCCCAGGATTGTCAAAAGGCAAGCCAGCCAGGTGTGTGTCAGAGAGGGGTGAGTGTGTGTGTATGAGAGAAAGGGGGGAGGAGGGAGAGAAGCAAGTGTGACGGTTGTCTCTTTCTCCCCTGCTCTTTCTTCAGAAAGGGCTTCTTCCTTCCTTCCTTCCTTCCTTCCACATTGAGCCCATCCACCCCATCTTTCCAGCTCCTCTTAACATGTCCTGGTTTCTCTCCCTTCCCCCTATGTCTTCAGCTTCCTCCCCTTGCTGCCAACTGAGTTCAACCTGCAAAAGGAATGTGTGTGTCTTTGCCTATGTGCCTTCAAGTCATTTCTGACTAAGGTGAACCTACCATGTTAAGGAAAATGCAACATGGGACATACAGTGAAAGAAATAAAATATGTATGTGAAAGTCACAATGACTAAGCAAGAGCAATTATGGGGCTACACAGGTGAAACTGCTAATGTAATCTAGAAGACCTGAGAGCCAAGGACAGAGGTACTGAATGCAGATTGGAAAGACCTGAGAATCATTAAGTGTACAAGGTGAAATGTTGAAATACATGGGTTGGTCTTAAGTATGGGTGGAACTATGTGGACCAATCAGAATGGAAGTACACACCCACTGGGTGGAAACTAACTAGTGGGTGGTGATAAACAATGGCTATAAAATTGCAATGTTTGCCAATGTATTGTAGTTGGAGTAGAGTTGGAGTAGTTTGGAGATATTGTGGAGTAGTGTGAAGAGATTGTGATTTGTTGACCATATAGTATATTTATATAGAAGAATAAAGTAGGTTTTATATAAAACTACTGAGTTGCCTGAGTGAATCCTGGAGACGTTTGGAGACACCTGGAGAAGAGTGAGAAGGCTTGGAGAGTTTGTCAGGATCTTCAGCCTATTCTCTGAAACTCTGCTGCTTTGGAGAAAAGCATTAACCACTGATCTAAGCTGGTTGGCTCTGCTGTATAAAAAGGTGGTGAGTTTGAGCCAGAGGTGAAGAGCTACAACTCCCATCATCCCTGACAAGGGTTATGGGCCCAGTTACTAGAGCACCCAGCATCCACAGAAGCTGAAAGTTCCAGAGAGTGGAAGAAAGCTTTGTGGACGATAGATCAGAGCAAGCTGTTTGTGCTGCACTGATAAGCCTCGGAAGTAAATCATTTTGTGTTTTGCTTAAGCCCAGACGGGTCGGCTGTGCATACTCAGAAGGACTGAGTCAAATTGAGTCACTGCACAAATCAAGATGGAATTTCTAAAGTTTAGTAAATTGAATAGAAACAACTACTCTACCTGGAAGATTTATGCCCAATCTCTACTAGTAAAGGAAGGTCTGTGGTCAACAGTTGAAACAGGGCTGGCAGCTGATGCTGATGAAGCCACTAAAGAGAGAGATAGTAAAGCAAAAGCCTGTCTTTATCTCATGCTTGAAGAAGACTTAATTAATGACGTCAGAGATAAAGCGACCGCCAAGGATGTGTGGGATACCTTGCAGAGATTACACACTCCTTCAACTGCTTTTGCAAAAATGCTATGGTCTAAAAGAATATACAGGCAAAAGATGGCTAAAGGGCAGTGTGTGATAGAACATTTAAAAATAATGCAAGATTTGTTTGTGCAAGCTGAACTGAGGGGAGTGCAAATTAGCAAAGAGCAGCAATGCTACATTTTAGTAGAATCGCTAGACTCTTCGTGGGACAACATAACGAACAGCTTGCAGAACTTGCCAGAAGCTGAGCTTAATAGAGACTTAATTGTGGCCAGAATACTGGAAGAGAACCAGAGAAGAATGTCTGAGCAGGGTGACTCAGCAAGCTTAAAGACTGTGCCAAAACAACAAACAACTCCTGACTGGCGAACGCAGGAGGAGGCAGCCTCTACAAGGGAGCAACGGAGGTGCTTTTATTGTAAGAAGATTGGTCATCTGCAGAGACATTGTAAACATTTTGCAGCTGAGAGACGCAAGCAAGCAGAGAGCAGATGGCAGCCGCGGCAGTATCAAAAACAGTCCAGACCTCCATTTTTGAGGGACAGTGGTAATAAAAAGGGGTTTGCAACCATGATTAAGGAAAAACAAAATGCAAATTCTAAATGGCTAGTTGATTCAGGAGCCTCATCTTCGATGTGTAATGATATAAATTTAATAAGTAATAGAAAATCAGCTAATGTAAATGCTGTAGTTTTGGCTGACGGGAAAGAGCTAAGTACTGTAAAACAAATGGGTACTGTGTACATTCCAGGGCTAAAAGAGAATTTTAATGATGTCTTACATGTAAAGGAGTTAGAAAATAATTTGTTATCAGTAAGCAGATTAACAGAAAGAGACTACACAGTCATCTTTGAAAAGAACATGTGTAAGATAAAACTGAATGGGGAATTGCGTGGCATAGGTTTGAAAAAGGACAAACTTTATTATTTGGAGGACAATATTGATAGCTACAGGGCTGAAGAAGCTAATAACATAGAAAATATTCCAATCCACAAAGACTGCATACACGAGCTTCATAGAAAATTCGGCCATGCAAGCTTCAAATGTTTAAAGAATTTAATCAGTATGTGTCCAGATTTAAAAGTTGCTGAATGCAAAAACCACTTAGATTGTACGGTATGTCAACAGGTAAAGGTCAGAGCTTTTCCAGTAGCTAAGAAAACAAAAAGAATTGCTCAAAGACCATTTCAGCATGTACATGCAGATGTCGCCCAAGCTAATTGCTTGTCCTTAGGGGGAAGCAAGTATTTCCTAGTAATTGTTGATAGGTATACAAGGTTTGCATTTGTGAGAATAATGAAAAACAAATCTGACGCTGGGCAAAGTTTAAAAGCATGGGTAAGAATGGTGGAAAGACAATTTGATAGCAGAGTAGGCACCATCATTACTGATAGAGGAGGAGAATTTTTAAATAATCAATTGTTTAACTGGTTTCAAAAGGTGGGAATAAGGCATGAAACTACAAACCCTGCTTGTCCTAGTGAGGATGGGTTAGCAGAGAAGAAAATACAAGATATAAAAAGAATTACTGCTTGTATGATGGCAGATGCAGGGGTGAAAGATAGTTTTTGGGCAGAAGCAACTTTGACTGCAATACATATCAGTAACAGATTGTATCATTCAGAAATTGAAGACATTCCCTACAGGTTATTGTATGGGAGAATGCCAAATTATAACTACTTAAGGGTTTTTGGACAATTTGCTCATGTTTACACACCTGCTTGTTTCAGGAGGAAAGGAGAACCCAAAAGCAAAAGGCTTAGGTTTTTGGGGTATTCTGGAAATAGCTACAAGTTTCATTTGGGAGGAAAACAAGTGCAGTATTCTAGGTCTGCAAATTTTGAGAGACATGCTGGTTGGGACAAACTGCATGCCAATAAAGAAGTGTTTTTGAGATTAGGGAGTTCAAATGAGCCAGAAGCACAAACTGAACCAATCTCAGGAAACGGAGGGGTTTCAGTTAAGCAGGAAGCATCACCTAGCAGCAGTGGTAGTTCTTCTGATGATGAGATAGCATCTAGGCCTACTACTACTCGAATGACTGAAGACAAGAGATTTAGTCATAGAACTACAACTCCCAGTAGAGAAAGTGAGGATGAAAGAGACAGAACAGCAGATTTTATTCCCAGGCGTAGTCATAGAGTTAGAAAGCCTCCAGATAGGTTTGTTGTGACAAAGGCAAGAGCTTGTTTAGCAGTAGAAGAGCCTGAAAGTTTTGAAGATTTGGAAAGTTATTCTAGTGAAGAACAGGAAAGATGGTTTGATGCAATGGATAATGAGTTTGGTTGCCTGGTAAATAAAGATGTTTTTGAAATTGTTGACAGACCCAAAGACAAGAAAGTAATTGGTTGTAAATGGGTATACAAAAGGAAAGAAATGCCAGATGGAAGTATCAAATATAAAGCTAGGTTAGTGGCTAAGGGTTTTGCACAACAGCAGTATGAGAACTATGATAAGACATATTCTCCAACTGCAAAGCCAGAAAGTCTGAGAATGGTTCTAGCTGTAGCAGTAAAAAGGAATTTAGTTGTAGAACATTTTGATTTTGAAACAGCTTACTTGAATGCAGTTTTGAATGAAGAAATATTTATGGAACAGCCACAAGGTTTCGAAGAAAATGGTAGTCAGAGAGTTTATAAATTAAAGAAAGCGTTGTATGGTTTAAAACAAAGTGCCAGAGCGTGGAATCTGTGCATCAATGATGAGCTAGTTAAGCTAGGTTACAAGAGGAGCATTGCAGATGCTTGTGTTTATACAAAAGGAGACATAGTATTAGTGATCTATGTAGATGATTTGTGCGTAGCAGCAAAGTCAAAACAGGAAATTGAGTCAGTAAAAAGAGAATTGTCTGAGAAGTTTGTTTTGAAGGACTTAGGTGTATTGAAGTCTTATTTAGGTATTTGCGTTGAATGGACAGAAGAAGGACATTGTTTGTTAAGTCAGAGAAATAAAATTGAAAGATTGATTGAAAAGTGTGGATTACAGAATGCAAAAATAGTAAGAGCTCCAATGACAACTGGTTTTGTGTCTGAGGAAACAACTAGAGCGTTTGAGGACAAGATTCTCTTCAGAAGTATAATAGGATCTTTACAATTCATATCTTGCCATACCAGACCAGACATTTCTTATGCTGTAAATGTTTTGTCTAGAAGGGTTAATGATCCAAAAATTGAAGACTGGACAGCGGTAAAACATTTGTTGAGATATTTGAAAGGAACCGTAGATAGGAAATTGATAATAAGAAACAATAGTTCAGATCTAGATTGTTATGTAGACAGTTCATTTGCATCAGAATTAGGAGACAAGAAGTCAGTTACAGGAATGATAATTAAATATAGTGAAAGTCCAATAGTTTGGAGAAGTAGAAAACAAACTAATGTAGCGTTAAGCACAACGGAAGCAGAATTCGCTGCTTTGAATGAGATAGTAAATGAGGTACAGTGGATTAAGCAATTGCTAAATGATTTAAATGAAAGTTACAAGATACCAGTGGAAATTCTGGAAGATTCACAGTCATGCATAGCAATGGCTGAAACTGAAAGTTTGAAGAACAGAACAAAATATGTTGGTGTAAGATATCAAAATGTGCGAGACATGGTTCAGAAGGGTGAAATAGAATTGAGATATATAGAAACACAACACAACATAGCAGATTTGTTCACAAAAGCATTGACAGTAGAAAAACATGAAAGGCTGACACAAATGGTTGGAATGACATTGTAAGACACATACAATATTTTATTTCGGAGGGGATTGTTAAGGAAAATGCAACATGGGACATACAGTGAAAGAAATAAAATATGTATGTGAAAGTCACAATGACTAAGCAAGAGCAATTATGGGGCTACACAGGTGAAACTGCTAATGTAATCTAGAAGACCTGAGAGCCAAGGACAGAGGTACTGAATGCAGATTGGAAAGACCTGAGAATCATTAAGTGTACAAGGTGAAATGTTGAAATACATGGGTTGGTCTTAAGTATGGGTGGAACTATGTGGACCAATCAGAATGGAAGTACACACCCACTGGGTGGAAACTAACTAGTGGGTGGTGATAAACAATGGCTATAAAATTGCAATGTTTGCCAATGTATTGTAGTTGGAGTAGAGTTGGAGTAGTTTGGAGATATTGTGGAGTAGTGTGTAGAGATTGTGATTTGTTGACCATATAGTATATTTATATAGAAGAATAAAGTAGGTTTTATATAAAACTACTGAGTTGCCTGAGTGAATCCTGGAGACGTTTGGAGACACCTGGAGAAGAGTGAGAAGGCTTGGAGAGTTTGTCAGGATCTTCAGCCTATTCTCTGAAACTCTGCTGCTTTGGAGAAAAGCATTAACCACTGATCTAAGCTGGTTGGCTCTGCTGTATAAAAAGGTGGTGAGTTTGAACCAGAGGTGAAGAGCTACAACTCCCATCATCCCTGACATACCATGGGGTATTCTAGGCAAGATTTGTTCAAAGGGGGTGTGTCTTTGACTTCCTTTCAGGCTGAGAGAGTGTGACTTGCCCAAGGTCACCCAGTGGGTATTCATGGCTGAGTAAGGATTCAAACCCTGGTCTCCACAGTCATAGTGCAATGCTGAAACTTCTACAACACTCTAGCTCTTTTAACAGAATAATATGAAGAATATAAATAAAAATTTGGAATAATGTTACTGGGAACAATGGTTTTATAGTTGTCACTAAACACACCAGTATCCCATTAGTATTATGTGTGAGGCATTGGCCTAGAGCAGTGGTTCTTAATCTTTTCTTTACCAGAGACCCACTTTAAATATCTTTTGTTGCCCCAAGACTTAACTCAAGATTTAAAACCCTAATAATAATAGCTAACAACAACAATACAATTACACCATCCATTAAACTTTTCCTCAGAGACCCTCTTGCTTCTTCCTGCAAGTTTGTGGATTGAATGGCAATGTGCAGGCCAAGCCAGCCAGCCTTTGCCTTGGTTCCTGTCACGTGGCTGCTCCACTACAGGGAGGAGGTGGGCCAAGCAGCCTTCAAGCCTTTGAGGACCCCCTGTGAGGACATCATGGATCCCAGGTTAAAAAACACTGGGCTAGAGAATGCTGGAAAAGGAACAATGCAACCAAACCTTGAGAAGGGTGCTGGCAGGGGGATTCTGGGAGGTATAATCCAAAAGTAACTTTCCCAGGCTCTTAATGCAGCCTAGAATCATAGGGCTGGAAGGGACCCCAACAACAGCCCATCCAATTGGCTTCTGCCCTGCAGGAACACACAATCAAAGCCCTCACAACAGATGGCCATCCAACCTCTGCTTAAAAACCTCCAAAGAAGGAGACTTCATCACACTCCATTTCAGTGTATCCCACTGCCAAACAGAAGCAGAAAACAAGCTTGCTCCATCCTCAGTATGACATCCCTTCAAACATTTAAACATGGCTATAATGTCACCTCTCAGCCTTCTCTTCTCCAGGCTAAACATGCCCTAGCTCCCTAAGCCGCTCTTCATAGGGCATGGATTCCAGACCTCCCACCATCCTGTTCACCCTCCTCTGGACACGTTCCAGCTTGTCCATATCCTTCCTGAATTGTTGTGCCCAGAACTGGAAACAGTATTCCAGGTGAGGTCTGAACAAAGTAGAATGGAGTGGTACTATTACTTCCCTTGATCTAGACACTATACTCCTATTAATACAGCCTAGAATCACATTGGTATTTTTTGCTCCTGCATCACACTTCTAACTCATGTTTAGCTTGTAGTCTACTCTTTATTTTCTTTGAGGAAACCTACACCATTACATTAATTGCTAAACTAAATTATCGGTGGCAAATTACGTAATACTGTAGCCCTCCCCTTATCCACTGGATATTGATTCTGGGGGGCGTAGATACTGAAAACCAAGGATAATAGTGAACACCATTGACAATAATGGGACTTCTGATTTAAAATAACATAGTGTTGCCTTGGAGAACCTAGAAAATGGCTAGAGAGGACACATTTTCTAGGAAGACTCTATGGTAGGTGTGCTGTTTTGTGTCCCGTGGATAATGAATCTATGGATACGGGGGTCCTACTGTAATCTGAACATCTTGTATTGTGAATAAGTTAGGTTATATTGACTTGAGATAAACATATGGGGCCCCCAAAATAAAGCATTGCACCCCCCCCCAATTCCTTAAACTGTCCCTGCATCCAACAGAAGACTACAGATTGTAAGTAGATCTTTAGGGCCTGTTTAGAATTGCGTTAGGGGACTTTATGTTATGTTATTTTCTTAAACTTTTACAGAATGTAGCATATAATAACTAAATGCTTTGACTTTAAATACCTTTGCTATTTCTGTAACTCTAATGTGGGCCGGGGAGGGGCATGGAAGGTTCCTGTGTTCATGAGAGATTTGGATAATTTGAACTTGATTGAATAAAATAAGTTTTTCTTGATTTTCCTATATGCTGATGCTGCACATGCCTACATCCCTTGGTCATCACTACATTTCTCTCTCTCTCTGGGGATAGGAGGGAGGAGCTGATTGGTTCACAGTGACAGGTAATCCCACTGGCTATCCAGTCTCCCACTGGGCTGGTCGTAAACACTTCAGTGGGTGGTGTAGGGGGTGCCCTTGAGCAAGGCTGTTCAGGTTTACCTCTACAGGGAAGCTTACTCTGGGTTTTACAGGCAGAGAGCCCCCAGAATAGCCTTGATACACTCCCTTTCTCTTTGTGCTGCTTCAGCTTCCTTCTTTTTCACTTTTTACACATCTTGCTGCACTTCCTTCACTGCCTCCCTTCTCCCCATATGCTTCACCTTGCTCCTCAGCCATGCCTCCCTCCCTTGCAGCCACATTTGCACCTAAGACCCTCTCCTCCCTGCAGCTTGTTTTGTTTTATTCTGCTGCCTGACTAAAGAAGCACTGTATGTAGATCCATGCAGAGTTATACTACTGCATGTTAACTTTCTGCAGTTACTACTTTGGTAAGTTAATAGTTCAGATGTCTGGAAGTAAGCGTTCACCACACATTCAGTTCACACAGTTTATAAAATGTAGAAGCATGAATGAGGAAAGAACAAAGCCACTAGATGCTACTCTGAAACGTTTGGGGCAGAATGGATGCATTGTGTTCTTCTCAATATTCAGAATGAATTGTGGAACTTAGAAACATAGATTCAAATTATTTCTTCCCTGAATGTGTAATGTTGAAAGTGTATGTATGTGTGCCTCTCAGTCTTTCTTTGCCACAGTTCCAAACCCATGAAACCTAGACACTTGAAACTTGGTTGTGTATTCAGGGGACTCTGAGTATATGGACCAAGAGTTATTTTCTTTTTAAACAATAGATTTTAACTAATTAAACCTCCCTTTATCCCCAATACCTATTGAGTTATCGGTGACATTGAATTACCAGGGACTTATCTACATGGGCAGTATAACCCGTCTTGCCTCTGTCTTAAAGCTCCGAAAACACAGGGCTTTTGCCCCATTCTTCCCTCAGGGAGTCTTCATGACCCCCCGGGCAGAGATGGTGCTAAGAACTTTATCAGACACAGTCTTTAAAATGTTGTTTTGCCGGCACAAAAAAACCCCAAAATTTTGTGCCACCAAAAGAATGCCTCCTGCACTTACCTCCTTTTCCAGCAAAGGCTCCTCTGTGAATGAAGAGGAAGTAACGGATCCCCGTTCACTCCCTTGATTGTAATTTCATGCTATTTCATCACATGGGAAATTCAAAATTAAAAACAGAAATAAAACATTTAAAGTTTACACAAGCATCTATACATACTTTAAAAACCCCAAGTAACCTGGGGAGGGTAAAAAAAAAAAAGTTTGTCACTTACCTGGAAGTTCTTCACACTGGTCTGGGCACTTACAGGGTAAGTATGAGATTTAAAGGGGCAGAGGTATCACGGCAAAAAAGTTGCAGGGGGATCTATTGATGGCTTAAGCTGTCAATTAAAAACAATGAGATTTTGGCTTTTTATAACTGTGAAAGGGCAATGTGGTCTGATCCATGCGCCCTTTCACGGTTGTGTGGCATTGCGATGACATGCATTTTATGTGTCTGATAAACTCCTAAGACAGGGGGAAGATGCAGTAGAGCCTGTTACAGTTATTTAAAATAATACATTATTTGATCTGTTCCCACCAGCAAAATAAAAAATAAAAATTAAAAAATTAAAAAAAGTTCAGGTCCTTCTTCAGAAGGAAGGAGTGCTGCAGCATGAGACCAAGGCTGATCCCATGCAGGGACTTGGTCACATATTGCAGGCCAGCTTCAAAGCTTCCAGGAAAGCGAGGGAGACTGTGGCAGTTGTGGCTGCAGTGATGGGCTGGCATGCCTATCAGGACTTCCTCCATTTTTTGGAGTGAACAGGGGAAGAACAGGCTTGATCCACAGGCAGGATACACTGATGGGGAGCCAGCATATCCTGGCCCATGTAGATAAGCCCTAAGCAGATATCAGACTCTTCAGAAGTAAGAGCCTTGATGTTTCATTGGTTTTAGTGTTGGACTAGGACACTGAGAGACCAGGGTTCTAAATTCCTGCTTAGCCATGGAAACGCATTGAGTGACTTTCAGCATGTCACACACTGTCAGCCTCAGAGGAAGTCAAGGGCAGCCCTCCTCTGAACAAATTCTGCAAAGAAAATCCCATGATACGTTTGCTTTAGAGTTATCACGAGTCAGGAATGACTTGAAGGCACACAACAACAACAATTTCAGGGAGACAGGCTATTTAAACTCCCAGCCTTTCTCATTGCTAGAGGAACTCAGGTCTTACTGCTGTGTAAGCCAGCTATCTGTTGAACCTTGTCAGTTACTGAGTCAAATATGCATCACTCTCATCTCTCCCTTGACACATTCTGCCTCACAGTAGAGCCAGCTTGGTCTTATAGGCTCCTGAAGGCTCTTGTTTGTGTCCCCTCAAAACTGGATCTCATCCATGCTAAAGTTAGACAAATATTCTAAGCTTTGGTAAGAGGGGAACTTAATATTTAGGATAACATTTTGTGTGTTTATAGAAATTCTAAACAGGCTCCTATTAAGTATGGCTCCTCCTTTGATATTTTGGTAAGCACCACTTGTTTTGAGGTTTGTATTTTCAAGTGCAAGATAAGCCCAAGTATTCAAAAGCTACATCTGTTCAAAGCTTACAGATGGTCTTTTGTGTTATCTCTAGCTTCTGTATAATTATGTGCAACATTGCCTTTCTTTGGGAGGTGTTGCTACGTAGCGATACATTATAATTGAACTTGAATCTGTGTATGCTTCATAGGGCTTTCTACAATGGTTATAATGAATTCTTCAGTTTACACATTGGAACCTCTTGAGCAAAGATGGGATTTGTAGGCATTAGACAGTGAACTTATTGCTAGATGGAGAAAAGAGGTTCCTTTTAATTTTTTCCCCCTGTGGAAAAAATAAGCCATAGACAGCTCTCTTTCTCCCCCCAGATTTGGAGAAAAAGTCATCTAAAGAGCAAATGGTAACATTTTGTTAATTGAGTCATCCAGCAGAAAATTATATTAGTGCTATTTAATTTATGAATTATATACAATAGGTGAAATGATGCCTTTTACTGAGACAAGAAGCATTAGTTGATCCAATAAACGCTTTGCCTTTGCCTAAGTATCTTATTGTATAGAAACAATAGAAGGGAAGAACAAGAACGCAAAGGCTTAGAATGTGTGTTCCTTCATAAAATGGGGAGAAGATCTGAGTAATTTGTTCAAATTAACTGCTGAAGCATACTACATATGAAATATAAAGGTCTTCTTTAGGAGTGCTTTGTTTCTAGAAAGATGCCTCATGTTGTGCTGTATCTTAGACCAATATCTCCTCCTACCCCCACTTCTCCTAGAATAAGATTGATACTGTGGATATATCCATACTACAAGATTATAGAACTTTCATTCTGCTTTAACTGCCATGTCTCCATGCTATGGAGACATGGAGTTTTGTGAGGTAATTAGAATTTTCTGTTACAAAGAGGTCCAATACTGTAGTTCGAGGAAGTGCACTAGAAACTGCTTAGTATCTTACCAAACTACAAAGCTCAGAATTCCAAAGGAGTAGCAAAGATAGTTAAAGTGATATCTAACTGTTATAACTGCATAGTGTGGAGACACCATGCTGTGGCTTGCAACTCACAATATATCCAGCATTAACTATTCTTGCTAGGGCAGTAGGACTGATACTGTGGGTATATCCATGCTACAGGACTATAGATTTTATTCTGCTTTAACTGCCATGTCTCTGTGGTATGGAATATTGAGATGTGAAGTTTTGTGATGTAATTTTGTTAGGGAACTGTAAACCAACAAACCCTGAAGGCCCACATGTTCTTCAGCCTTGGACTGGAAGGATATATGACTCTGCTTGATGTGTTTGCGTCTTTGTTACCAGATTGTTGTTAATAATACTGCTGTCATTCCTTATTTATTACATAATATACAGCCATCCTTTTCTAAAAATGGTATACAAGGTAGTTCACAGCACAGATTAAAGCAAAGTGCTTTAAGCAGATTATATTGTAATTATATTGCGTTGCAGAGGGGTGGGATAGAAATAAAATTTTATTATTTATTTATTATTATTATTATTATTATTATAAAGTAGACCTAAAATGACAACAATTGTGATAAAATATTTTAAAACAATTAAATAGGCCATCCTATTAAAAGAACATTATTGTAAGTATAACAGTATTTTAAAAGTGACAAAATAAAAATACAGCATACACAGAGACCATTAAAAGACCCTATGCCCAGCTAGTTAGGAAATTATCAGATGCTTGGGGGGGGGAAGCCCCAAAGGAGCCCTTGAGAATGACATCACTGTACTGGGAAGGGTTCCTGTTATTGCACATGTCATCCTCGTGGCGTGCTTGCTCCATCCTCCCTCCATGCTGAAGCGATGAAAAGGGTGCCACTTTTCATTAGCAGGCATTTTGTCAGCATGGAGAGAAGATGGAGCAAGCACACGAGGAGGACAACATCATGTGGTATCGGGACCCATTCCCAGTACAGTGATGTCATTCTCAAGGGCTCCTTTGGGGCTTTTTTCAAGTGTCGGATAATCTCCTTAGTCACCCAAAGCCTATTTAAAGTGGGGGAAAAAATTTGCTGCTGGTAAAAGAAGAACAAAGAGTGTGTCAGCCTAGTTTCCTGTGGAAGAAAGTTCTATAGCCTGGGAGCAGCCACTGAGAATACTCTCTCACATGTCATCACCAGATGGCCCTGTGCAAGTGGTGGGGCTGAGAGAGCTCAAAACTCAAGCAGGCTCATGTATGGAGATATGGTCCTCCAGATAGTCTGGACTCAAACCATAGACGGACTATAGGTCATAGCAAGCACTTTGAATTGAAAGCAAGATGGTAACCAGTGAAGATGTATATAACAGGGGAGTTCTATGTTCCCTATAAACAACTTGTATTGCACAATAAAAGTGTAATGGCCACTGCAGTGGCAGGCTTTGTAGCTGCTTTATATGTGCTGTGTTGTTATGTTCCACCTCCAGTCTAACTTATACTAAACTTATCACAATTTACCATCTTGTCTAGGTTCATGATGCTACCATTATTCAACCAGCAAACATCAGCCCACAACAGAAGGGATATTTGTTGAGATGGGCTGAATAAGAATCTGTTTGGCAAATAGATTATCTGAGGCTCTTCGGGCTCCTTGCCCCCTACTCATTGAATAACCAAACTGGAGCCTTTGGATGCATCCTAGGTGGATGCTGCTGCTGTTAGGATAGAATCAGTCACAATGAGGGGGATAGTGCCAAGAGGTCATGCTGAGAATGAGTTATCAAACAGAAATTGTCAGCACTTTTAATGCAAAATGAGATTACCTGGATTTGTCACCTAAGTAGTTGGCCTTGGGGTGGGGAAAGGAACCTGCTTTGGGGTATGAATGATTCACACACTTAGGGCTCATATGCAGCAGGCAGGATACACCAGCTCCCCAGCAGCATATGCTGCCTCTGGAGCTGGCCAGTCCCCCGCCTTCTGATACCTGCAGAAAATGGACCAGAGTCCAAACAGGATGCCACCCAGTTGTTGAAGCTGCTACCACCACTGCTATTTTCTCCACTAACATGGATGCCAGGCAGGGATCCCACAATATGTCACATGCTACAAGACCCCTGCCTGGCTTCCGGGAGTGCCAGGGGAGCTGGTGGCGACAGCAAGTAGTGGTGTTCTGGGATAGGGTCCCATGGTATGTGAGGCCTGATCCAGCAGAAACTGATTAAACTGGGTATCTTCCTAACACACAATAAAAGGCCCTATCCTGGCTTGCCCCAATTCCACCCCTGGATCTAACCTGGGGGTCATAAGAACTGCCTAAGGGCAGATGATGGTAAAAGCCATGCATTGTTTCGACTGCAGGGCTCTGTAATGGGGGCAAGCTGCACTATTTGGCCAATGCAGCTCTTAGAAGCTCTTAGAATCTTACATTGGAGGGCCTGAACTCAGAATAGCACCTTTCAATGCATAATCATATTCAGTCATTGGGACCAAGCCTAGCCCCAGTTTGGTCTGACTTTTAGTAGCAAAACTTCAAAAGGTCCACACAGCTTTCATCTCTGCAGATTTTTTGTAATTCAGTAGGATTTTTGCCCTTGCTTGTGCAACCACCTGCATGTTTCCTTTTTATTTTTCGTTATGGTCACCAAGGGCCAATGTATTCAAGAAATGATACCTGATTAATGTGCCCCCTCAACTGTACTGATTTATCAGGGACACTCCTGATCAATCCTCTTTTGTCCCAATTTTAGGCTATTTTTAGAATGCCTTGGCCCTCCCACTTTCTTTTGTTGTCCTCAACTTACTTCAGTTGGTGCAAACAGATTTCAAAGTGCAAAAGTAATTTGCACAAAATTAATTCAACAGAGGGGAAAGAAGAATCAGGCAAAAGCAAACTGCTATAGCCTCTCCTAGCTTGTGAATTCCTCTTCTTCATTAATGCATTTTGCCATCTTGAGCATACTTTGATGTTGCTTGGCCGTACATACATACCCCTAATTTTCTTTTTCTTTTTTCCTGTGAAATTCTGGAGGGTATGAGTTTCAGAGGTCAAAATCACCCTTGGCCCACCAAGTGATCATCCCTGGATTAATCTGCAATCCTATATAAGCTAACTACAAGCAGCTCCAGTGGAACAGTGGACTATACTTTTAAGGAAACATGTGCAGGATTGCACTAACATCAAGGATGAATGGGCTGTCTATATTCAAAGAAGATTTGGGTATGGTCAGGGAAGCGAGTGCAAAATTTGTTATAGATGAGCCACAGAGATCTGCAGATTGATACAAAAAGGGCAGGGGGAGAGTGACAATAGGTTATTTATTCTTTTGTTAGCTCTTTTTGAAGGGGGAAATATGGTTTTTCTATTGAATAAACATTGTGTTCCCAAAGGGATCTGTGGCTGCAACAAAATCTTATTCATCATATTATGAAGAATGCAGGTGATCTCTTTATACAAGCTCAGAACTCCAGTTCCTAAGTATGAACAGTGAGTAATATGTCAGGCATTCCATACTTTATTAATTTATTTAAAAGATCATCTCCATACCATGTAATATAGCTTAAAATATTTTAAATTTGTAAATCCCACAGAATGAAATGTATGTTTCAGTTTCTTTCTACTTCATTCTCTCTGTGTGCTGCATAGCATGTACAGCTTGATCTCACAAGTAACCATGTAATTAGGTCCCAACCATTCATCATTTATCTAAATAGTTAATTGTCACACTGAGTAACAATGCCAGAATTACTTCTGCTGCCTGTCTTCCAAATCAGAATGCTGGAATGAAATGTGAAATTAAATGACTGGGCTTCTTTCCCTATGTCTCGGGTTCCCCTTGACAACAATAGGACTTTGCTGCATGGGGGAATTAATTGGTTATTCCATATTTGTCATTTCTTGCCCAGATGCTTCCTGGCTGGTTTTGTTTCAAACTCTAATCATGGGTTGTTAGGAAAAAAAGAAACTACATTGTTCATCTAGCCTGGGATCACTGATTACCACTAGCAGCAGCTTTCCAAAGCCCTTTCATATCATCTGCTACCTGATCTTTTTACTGCAGATCTTACAGATGTTGTTCAACTTAAACCCTCAGCAGCATAACCAAAAGTAAGATATGATGGGAGTTTCAATTCAATATTTAGAAGGCCTCATGTCCCCCATCATTGTTTTAACACTAAATACCAGGGAATGAACCAGGAACCTCTGCATAAAAGCATGTGCTCAGAGACTGCCACTGGCTAATGGTTTCCTGTTAGGAGAAAGTCCATGAACTAGTGTGGACTATTATGTAAGGAAGGAGTCAGTGTGGAATACTGATTTGAGTGCTGGATTACAACTCTGGAGAACAGGGTTCAAATCCCCCCTTAGCCATTAAAATCTACTGGGTGACCTTGGGTGAGTTACACATTTTCAACCCTCAGAAAACCCTATTATAGATTAGCCTTAGCGTCATCATAAGTAAGAAATGACTTCAAGGCACACGACAACAGCAACAAGAACAACAAAATATGAAAGGTAGTATTAGGAGCCACATAGATTAGCCCTGTTCCAGCATTGCCCACCTTAGAAACATTTCCATATCCTCTGCACATTTGTCTTATGCACATCTGCACATGGAATGAGATACATGCATAGAGCCCCTCCACGCAAGGAGGGACTCTGGCCTAAATCAAGGTTCCTCCTCATATGGAGAAGTCTTCATGCATACATGTTACTTAGACAGAAACCTTTTCAATAATATTTAAACATGTGGATACCAGGACATACCATACTGTTTTTTGGGGTGCAGGGGTTACATTGCATGATGACAGCAGAGTCAGGCTGGTCTGCATGCCCTCTATGGGTTTCTTCCATATGTGTGAAGGATTTATCTGAACCACCTTCTTATTAGAGCTATCAGACTGCTCACCAATAATGAGCCACTGTGTCATGCCCCTCTCCCAGACATCTGGTCTGGATTATAACACAGACAGCAAGGCATACGGAGAGGGTGTCAGGCTTATCTCTCAGGACCCAGAGGCAGATTCTGACAGGGAAATGGAAGGCCAGAGAGATATGCCCATATGGGAGACAAACAGGAATAACCCCAGCAGCCACAAGACACAGATACAAACAAGACCATTCTGGCAGCAATTCAGTACAGGCAGGAAAGGGAGGGTCTGAGGTGACTTGGGCATCTTTATACTAAATGGTCATTAATCATGCACAGCTGAGGTGGGACTTCAGACTGTAAATATTGCAGCCTGGCTCTCAGCCAGGTGTTACTGACAACCAACCATTCTGGAGGAAGCAAAATTCTTGTCTTGATTCCTCGCTCCTGCTACTCTGGCTTTTGAACTCTGTTTTGTGGATACTCCCTCAGGACTTTATCAGATGTTCCCTTTAGAACGTTATTTTGCCGGCATAAAAAAATAAATAAATAATTTACCTCCTCTCTCGGTAAAGGCAGCTCCAGAAATAAAGAGGAAGTGAATGGAGCTCCGTTCACTTCCTCTTTTGAAATTCTGCATAATTCCGTAGCATGGGAAATTAAAAAATACATCTAAAAATAAGACATAAAATGTCACACTAAGCACATACACACACTAAAAAAACACACCTCCAAGTAACTAGGGGAGGGTAAAAAAAAATGTCTGTCACTTACCTGGATGTCCCAATCTCACACAGAAGTGTTCTGGCCTGTCGGACCATTGACTCTGCTTTGATTAGAGTTACATGGCCTGAGGCTTTGCACGCTGGCAAAAAAAAGTGGCAGGGGGAAATCTATTGATGGCTTAAGCTCTCAGTTAAATGGTACAGGTTTTGGCCAGGGCATAACCATGAAAGGGCAACATCATCTGATCTGCACACACTTTTGCAGTTATGTGGCATTGTTATGACACCATTTTTAGTGTGTCTGATAAAGTCCTCAGACTGATGCTTTGAATTTATTGCCTTACCTCTAAAAATAGCCTAAAATTGAGACAAAAGAGGATTGATCAGGAGTGTCCCTGATAAATCAGTACAGTTGAGGGGGCATGTTAATCAGGTATCATTACCTGAATACATTGGCCCTTGGTGACTGCCTGGACTCTGATAACAATACACATTGCCTGGTAATCTCCTGTTTTGCCCACCTGGTGGACTTTTCTGCTAACTTGCTCCTGGCTGGTTCCCCAAGACAGGACACACTGGCAGCTTCAGATGTACATTTCTCATGTTTACCCTTTATTGTTTTGTGTTTAAGTGACTATAGTTGACATTTTTTTAAAAAAAAAATACACTTTGCACCTTGTATACTTTCCTGGTATGTGGGAGGGGTGGAGTTACCATCATCACGAAAGTGCTACTGCTTGATGCTAGATCAATAACTGGTTGGGATGGGAGAATATTTCTTTTTTATATAATAATTTTTATTTTGTTACAAATATTACAAATACAAATATACATCATATCCAGACTTCATACACAAATAATCTTATGCTTCCCTTATATTGCTTAATCTTGTATCTTATTTCATTCATTACATTGTAAATTTTTTACCAATATCAAAATTTTGGATTTACAGAGGACACTTTTTATACAGTTTCCATAGAATTCTTTCAATTCTATGTAAGTATTTTTATACGTGTCATTTCTTGTCCCCTCCATTCTTTCTTTCTCTCTAACTATATTGCTTGGGTTTCTTTATGTTTCACTTCTCTTTTTATTTCTGCCTATCTATCTTCCTACTTTGCTTCTATTCTTATCCACTTCAAATTGAGATTTAATTTTACTCTTTTATTTTCAAAATACTTTGGTTCCTTTCTTTGACCTTTTGTAGGTCCAGTTCCATTAAATTTCTATTTACCCTTCAAATATCTCTTGATTGGTTCCCACTCTTTTTCTACTCTATCAATGGGTCTATCTTTCAGCGAAGCGGTAAGTATGTCCGTATCCATCATTTCCCACATCTTATTCATCCATTCTTCCATTGTGGGAATTGCCTTTTCTTTCCATTTATATGCATATAACAAACTAGCTGATGTTAGCATATACAACACTATCCTCCATTTATATTTCATATTATCTCTCTCTCCTTCATCTATCATATTCATTAAGTATGTTTCTTAAGATGTATCTGTTTCCAATATATTTTGGCCATAGGACATTTCTGTCTTGATTTCCTTGTCTTTCTTCCATTCCCACCTGCACTTTCTTCTTGTCCTTGCTATGTAAGATTTTTTTTTTTATATGGAAATTTGTGCACATTTTTACACACCTTTCCTCACCCTAGGAAGCCTTTATCAGGAAATAATGGGTTAAAATCAAATATGGTTGTTGTATATTTGGAACCTGACAGTTGGGAATTAAAATAAAAAGAAATTATTCTAAATGAAGGTGAAGACCTAAACTGGTCTCTTATTTGCAACATAAAGAAAGATTTGATCAAGATAAGAGAGAACTAGTTAGTGAAGCTGGAGAAAATGACTTTTGTTTAGGATTGTGTAAGGATAGTGATCATGTGATTTAAAAAGTCTGTAAATAGCTTTTGACATCAGAGACAGAAGATGAATTGGTAAAGGATTACATAATAAAGTGATAAGATTGGCTCAAAATTTAGGATAAAATTTTCAAAAGAATGTGTGGAGAAAAATGTTGACCAAATATGTAAAAAATACATTGGGTAATAATTTGAAAGAAAATATGTACAAGATGATGTATAAATGGTATACATACAACACCGTATGAAATCAATATCGGAGATGTAAAGAGAGGAGAGTTGTTTTTCATATGAAGTGGATTTGTAAGAAACCAAAAAGGTACTGGTCAAGGATACATATGTTAACTATTAAAGTCACTACAGTTGTTCTTGTTGGGTATTACAGCTAAAGAATTGGATAACAAATATGGGCTATGTCTTTGATACATGGCAACAATGGCAAGAATTCATTCAGATCTGGAAGCAGACTGAAGAACCAATGATGGAAGAATGTACTGTTTGTTAAAGTTGCCGAGTTAGCTTAAGTTGCCAAGACAATGTGGATTTAAGGGACAAACCCATTGGAGACTTTCTGAAAGATGGAAATAATTTATGGATATATATATATATATATATATTTTAGCAAGAAGAAGAATAACCATGCAATAATGTGTGGATACAACTTTATATAATCCTATAGGATTAGTCACTTCTGTAACGGAAGACTTTGTTAGTCTCTCTCTTTTTTTTCTTGTGGAAATTTTTTCTTAATAATTCATTACAGCTTCGACTGAGGGATCAGAGTCCATGAAGTTTTAATTAGATAATAGTTTAGTGGTTCATTAAATAGGGTGTGTTAGCCTTAGTATTAGGTTAGGCTAGTTTTGAATGTATGTGTGTTTGTGTGTGCATGTATAAATGTATCTGTGTTCATATATTTTCTCTTCTCTTCCTTATCTGTTCCTCTCATTTTCTTTTCCCCCTTTCTCTCTTTGCTTTGAATATTTAGTTTGCTTTGTACTCCTTTATTGTATAAACTCAAAAAGAAAGAAAGAGTAGTGTTGAATGGGATCCCAAAAGTAATCTAGTCTGACCAAGATTGGTAAATGCACTGCTTCTGTTTCTACAAAACCATCAGAGCTTAGAGACAGTTGGAAACATTTTGTGTATTTTGACAGGAATATATGCCATCCCTTCCTAATCTTGTAGAAGTTTTTCCATGGATCAACAGCTTATACATGCTCAAGTCCATGTATAAACACATGTCCAGCATTCTTCAGATTTTTCTGTGTCCAAATCTCTTATCCAGTTTTGGTTTAATCTCTAGAGAGTGATGCTTATTTATGTCAAAGGTCAAATAAGATATTTTTGAGAGGTATCCCTTTTGTATACCAAGAATTAACAGTTTTTCAAAGCTGCATTCCTTTGAGCACAAACCATAAACCATACAATTCCTCCAGAAAACATATAGCCCTTAATATTTTTGACTGCCCTTTAGGCAAACTAAAAAGCTCCCCTTGAGCTCTTTGAATTTCTATATTACAGTGGGCACTTGGTATCTGCTGGAGTTTGGTTCCAGGACTCCCTGTGGATACCAAATTCCGTGGATGCTCAATCCCATTATACACAATGGCAGAGTAAAATGGTATCCCTTATATAAAATGGTAAAATCAACATTTTGCTTTGTGTGTGTGTGTGAGTGAGTGTGTGTGTGTGTGTGAGAGAGAGAGAGAGAGAGAGAGAGAGAGAATGAGAATATATTTTCAAGCCATGGATGGTAAAATCCGTGGATGCCAAATCTGTTGATACAGAGGGCCAACTGTATTGATAATGGGGACAAGAGAGATATCCCTGGAGCTAACACTAATCTATATTTCTTCCTTGATAATAGAAGCCTTTATTACATTTTGATCCCCAGTTCTGTAGCTGGACAAACAAACTGGTGTTGGGTATCTGTCTTCACATTGGATAAAGCTAAGCTTCATGATTTGTTTTTCTAAAAAATGTTGGCATACTGTCATTTTTTTCCCTATAGGACAGTTGGTTGATGCATGTCATTTCTGACTTCTGGCAACCCTAAGGCCCCATCATGGGGGTTCCTTAGCAAGATTTGTTCAGATACTTGTTGCCTTTGCATTCTTGTGAGGCTAAGAGAGAGTGGCTTACCCGGGGTCACCCAATTAGGTTTCCCAGGCCAAGCAGGGATTCATATCCTGATCTCCCAAATCATCATCCAATGCTCAAACCAGTACACCATGCTGGCTCTCAAAGGGAAAGTGAGAGACTTTGGGCACAGTTTGTACCTGTTTTTAATTGCTCTTCCCCACTCCCTGTAGTCCTAGCATACAATACACTTACAACTGCAAACTTCAACAGAGAGAAAGAGAAATGTGAAGGCAGTGCTGTGCTGAAAGTAACTTCCCCCTAACGTGTAGCTTGGGTCCTCAAGCAGTTTTACTATTCTTCTCTTTTAGAGTAAAAGGGCTCTGTTGTATCTCACATAAGATGATAGAAAATGCTTCTGGCAAAACAAACAAAGAAACAAGCAACCATACTTTCCAATTAGGAAAATGCTGAGGCAAAATTCATATTACCTTCTGCACCACCCCTTCCAGTTGTGATTAAACATTTGCTTCCCTAGAACATCTGTTAGGAAATTGTGGGGTCACAGGAACAAAATGGCCATTGACACTAGCATTTGTCATTCGTAGGAGGAAGGTAGAAAGAAAATATGTTTCAAAGGCAGAAGTGTGAATAAACTGGATCAAAATGATCTAATATTCATCTTCTTTTCTGCTGCTTAAGGCAACCTACATGTCAAAAAATGAGAGCCTTTAGCTGGTGTCTGTTTTTAACACGCTCTTGCCCCTGTAGTCAAAGCATCCAACACACTTACAACAGCAAACTTGAAGGGAAAGAGAAATGTGAAGGGAGGGTTGCACTAGAGAGGAAACAAAAGAACAGAAGAAAGCAGAGGCCACCCAAGAGAATCCATAGGAACAGCTACAGACACATCTCAGAGTGCTCAATAGATGGCTGCTTGATTATAGAGAATCTGCAAAGCATTTCAGACTGAATATGTTTTTATAGCCTTCTTCAGGAGCTACATAAAAACATTTAAAGCAATAGATTTCCCTTGGTTTTTTTTCTGGGCTGTGAGGTCGTGTTCTGGAAGAGTTTATTTCTGACGTTTCACCTGCATCTGGTGCAGGTGAAATGTCAGAAATAAACTCTTCCAGAACACGGCCTCACAGCCCAGAAAAAAATCCAAGGAAAATCTATGGATGCCAGACGTGAAAGCCTTCAACTACACATTTAAAGCAATAAATATGAAAGGACAACACATCACTATATGATAAAACACACATAATATTATACCAAAAAAATAATTTTAATCTTTGTACACTGCCTGGGGCCTGTATGTAATGATTTCAAATTTGAGTGAAGAAATGTATGAAGTAGAGAATCTAATTCCATTTGCTAGACAAAAAGAAACATGTGAACCAGGTTCAATTTTTTTATGTTAGTAGACCATCAGGGAGGGGAAAGAGGGGGAGTTAGCATTCAAGGGTATATCCCTGTAACTGGGCTGACCAGAGAGTGCCATCAAATAGCTCTGAAGCAATTTGCAGAAGTAGGGGGAGATCAAGATCCTTATTTAGTCTTCTAGAAACCAAAGATTTTAATTTTAAAATCAACTCAACCTCTTTCTTTCTGGAATCTATGAGAATATGGCAGATGATGATGATGATGATGATGATGATGATGATCTACTACAACTACTACTACTACTACTAGTAGTAGTAGATGGCATAAAATAGTAAATACATGTCCAAGAGTCTCAAACATGGTTTAGAAGACTATACCTAAATCAAGGTCAGGAGTGAGGTGAGTGAATCATCCAGTTTAGCCTTGTCAAAACACAACCTATGACCTAGTCATTGATCTGGCACTCCACTGGATTGTTCTGAGCTGAGGAATTTTTCTGAACCACAAGATTAAATTCAACAGCAATTGACCTACAGCTGAAATGAAGTCCCTTATTATTTCTTTTTAGAAATGTTGACGGCTAACATTCTCTGGAATATTGTTGTGATTTGCTTCTTAGCAGTTTGGTCTATGAACATTAAGATCCATCAGATATGGCTAAAGACTTCTTCCTTTCCCCACTTCCAAATTCAGTCTGTCTCAATTCTGTGCAGATGCTTCCCTTTTTCATGGTGGAGGGGGGTGGTAACTCTGTGTGATGTTTATGTGTGCAGGAGAAAGAAGTCCACAGTTTCATTGACCGTGAAATAAGTCTGCCTTTCCCCCCCTCCAAACAGATGCATAGTTATATTGACTAAAGTGTATTTTCTTTGTATGTATGCACGTTCTCTTTCTTCCAAGGAATATATCATAAGCTCCAAATGTACAGATTTCTGGCCATAAATTATATCCAATTCTGTGTTCATTTTAGAAGGGGCAGAAACAGATACATCTGTTGAAGAGACTCAGTGGAGTGAATTTATCCACATATCCTTAGGAGATTATCAGATGGGAACACACACACACAAAAATGTTCCTGCAATCTCATCTGCTGCCCCTCTCCCGGCAGAGTAACTAAAAGTTTCAGACCTACCTTATTCGCATATACAGCTCTGCCCAGGAGTGAATGGAGCTCTAACGGAGCTCCATTCATTTCCTTGAATGAAATCCTGGCCATTCTCGTAAGAAGACAAAAGTATGGGAAATTTTAAAAAAATAAATAAAAAGCAAAATGCAAGCCAAAAAATTACACCATGCACCTAAACATACTTAAAACTTTACAAGTAACCCAGGAGGGTACAAAAAGGTGTGTCACTTGCCTGGATATCCTGGTCTCACCAGAAAGTGTTCTGACACGGACCTCCCATCAACGCTGGGATTGCACCAGCAAAACAAGCACTTTTCTACTTGCATGACATTCTGTGACAGAAACAGAATGGGGGATCCATTCATGGCTTAGCCCATCAATAAATAGCAGCACTGGTATAATGAGAGTTGAAAGGCATCATTATGAGGGGGGAAATGACATGTGAAAGGGAAGCCCTTTAGCGATCTCCTGGCATCGTGATAATGCCATATTTAGAGTGTCTGATAATCTCCTTAGTCTACTACTCCTTTGACCAGTGGTATGAAAAGAAACATTCAGGCTGAATGCCTCCTGGCTTGCTTCTCCTTACCCACTAATTCAGTCTCATTCCTAGACACCTTTCAAACTTGGGTGTTGTTTTTTTTTAAAAAAAAATGTGTTACATTTGTGGCCTACTCAGGCTCTGTGGTGATCTGTGATGTGTGATCAGAATGAGTTTTGTAACTGAGTGAAGATTTGATCCTACATTTTAAATTGAAATGGGGTGGGGGGCATTTCAGAAAAGGGATAAGTTTTGCTACTAATCCAAATTATATCCAGAGTCTAAAGATTTAGATTTGGAATGAGAAGAAATTGTGAATACAAAGAGGTGATACTTCTGAAACTTCTAAGTGTTTTTGATGCTGTGCAAAGTACTGTGCAGTGCTTTTGGAAAATTCCTTAAGCATGAATTATCTTTAGAGTGATTTTAGAGTACGAAATTAAGCTGTATGTGATTCTATAGCTCACCTTTCTCATATTTAAGGACCTTGAAGGAACAGGTACAGTAAAATAAAATAAAAAATCACTATTATGCTGTCTCCAGTGGATGTGATTACAAAGGTTAAAATGTATTAAAACACACACACACATTTTTCTAGGCATGGACTTGGAAAATTTGCACGTGACCTGTGTAGCTGATAAAGCTGAGAAGGCCATCTAAAAAGGTAGTGGTAATTCTAAACACAGTACCGCTGAATACTCGAAGAGTCAGCTAGTCCTTAAAAAGCTAAGCACTCAAAGTCTTCTACTTGGATTAGTGAACCCCTCAGTTTCACTTTTCCCACATTTTATTTAAAAACAAAATTTCAAGTTCTCTCCAGCAAGTTTATTTAAAAAATGTGTAAATTTTGGAAAGTCTTACCAATTAATTCACCTACTTAATTATTCACTCATCCTTATAATAACATACTAAGTAAGTGAAAAGGCAAGAGAAAGAGTGGAGCCTTCAGTAGATGTGACTTGAAGAGAAATTATAGGATTTCTGAGCTACAAACTGACTATCCATCAGTTTTGACATCGAGTAAAATACATGTTAAATGCCCACTTGCTAGCACTCTGATTTTTTTTTTTAAAAAAAAAATCAGGACCACCCAATGTATTGCAACACCCTCCAGGAAACATAAAATACATATAGCTAGTGAGTGGGAAATCCCATTTTCACATGTGAATTATATTTTTACAAGCTCACACACAGAAGATATGATGAATATCTATCGTGCGGGTGGGGACACAAAAGGTCAAATTACATCTGGGAAATCTCTTGTGTGCTGTGTGCTGGCACTGGAGCCAAAAGAAGAAAGGGTTACTAGTGATGCAATTCTTCAATATTTTTTTTTTAAGAGAACAATGAGTTATTATAGCTATTTTCATCTGCTATGAGAAAGCCTTTGAAAACTTATTCTACACAAGGACGTATTCTACACAAAATTAACACATGGTATTTGTGTGGAGAAAACATCATTTTCTGGACAGGTAACATTTTCTATGCAAAAAAAAAAAAAATTAAAATAATTTTCTGTGCAGGAAATATTTTCTGTGCGAAACAAAACCTGAACTGTGAAGATTCACATTAGGCCTGGGTTATATTTGTCATGACTTCCCAACACTCAAGAAGGACATCTATGACCATTTTTTAAAGATTCAAATGTTTTCACAACAATTTTTCCATTCCCACTTTATGACATCTCCATGTATGTGCAGATACATGAATCCATTCACACCCTAATCAATCCATTCTCTTTCTTTCTCATTCTCTTTTCCTTTCTCTTCTCTTTCTCTCTCCTCCTTCTTGTTCTCCCCCAATACACACTTTCCTCCCCAACAAATTCCTTTGCTTGCAGGAATTAGGTTTTAAAGAACAGTTCCCTTGGCACCAATTATAGATTTTCTTTTTAAGACCTGGAGGGCCACAATTTTCACGGTGTGTAGTATAAGGAAAGGGGAAGATTAAGCTTTTTCTCCCCAGTTCTATCCACACCTTCCAGGTGAAAATTCATTTTTAGCTTAAAAAAAGAAATGTAACTGAGGCACAGAACTAATGCTGCAGGCTGGATAGTAAGCCCCTCAAGCCAGAAGTTCCTCACCCTTATTTACAGTGACACTAAGATTTCAGAAAATCTAGTGATGGTTCTAAATTCCAAATCCAAAATATGCTACATTTTTTTTTCTTAAAACTACATAAAATGTCATTCCCTTGTGTAAGTACATTACAGATTAAGACAGGCCTCAGTAATTTGTGAGCCAAGACTAACATAGCCTCCTAGGCTTACATTTTTATCAATTGCAAAGCTTTCTGGTTTGCAGACCTAGATCCAAAATAAAGACAGAGGGTTTATTGAAGTCCTGGTGAAGTCCATATATGACTGAACAGTTTCACTTGGGTCAGTGTAATGTGAGAATGAGTTATAACAGAGATGGATACTATGCAGCATTCCAGTTGTTCTGCACTTCAATTCCCACACCACCTTAGAATTGTTCATAATAAGTGGGTCTGGTGGGAAATTTAGGCCAAAAACACATGGTGGGCTAAAATTCACTACCTCTGGTTTTGGAATACTCAAACCAACCCTATCTTGGTTGCATTGTGAAGTCATAGCTAACTATATGCAAGATGTGATCTTTCCATTAATGAAAAGTGGTGACTTTTGCATCATGTCAGCATGGAGAGAGGGCAGAGCAAGCACATGAAGAGGAATACTGGGACCTGTTCCTGGTACAGTGACATCATTCTTGTGAGCTCCTTTGGGGCTTTTTCAAGCATCTGATAATCTCCTATAACCAGGATGTCATGCAACCACTCAGATCTGCTCTGATCTCTGAAGCTCAAACTCCTCTGATGAAAAATGCCAAAAGACGAAGAGCAGGGGGCAACAAGGGCTTTTTATCACTTCAGTTCCACCCCATGCTCTCTTTGTCATGGTGCTAAGTGCAAAACCACACATTTTAGTGTGGCCTCCCTTCATTGGAGGCCAGCAAAAGTATCTTCATCCAGCTATTCTGCACAACGTTGGTTAGGTTGCAGGTTATCATTTGCCACAGACTAGCACTACTGACCTTGAGCACATCTGTTGAGTATATTCTAGCTGTGTATCTCCTGAATTGAATAGGATTTTTGAAAAGGTTTACAAGGCCTCCTCCACCTGTATGATTCTAAGACACCAGTATGTTTCCTCTATACAAAGGGAACAGTGTACTTTTCTCAGATCTGTTGGAAGAGTGAACATTAAGTACTGTAATAAAATACACTGGCAATTAAAATGCTTTTTTTTTTCCTAGAGGGAAAAAAAAACAGAATTAGAAAGACCACTTTGAAATAAACACTGTATAAGTATGAATATATTATATATTAGATGCTGATTAAAAATCTTATGTGCTATCCTTGTCACTAGCAGTTTCTTTCGGATCTGAGATGAGTGGGCTCCAATTTATTTTAATTTTTTTCAGTGAAAAAAAAATGTGTGTCTTAATTGCCTAATCCAAATATAGTCTTTAAAATATGTTTTGCATTTCATTTTTCTTACAAAGAAGAACTCAACTAGCTAGAATTCAATATTTGCTTCTCTCTTCCCGCCCATGGGGGAAAAGATATGTAAATCAGTTAGCCAGGATTAACCTCAAATTAGGATAAAGCTAATTAAAAATGTAGGGTTTCCTGTAGAGAAAAATCTGGGTTTTGAGCTTCACGTGTGTTCTTATGTGTAAACATCCATTTCCCTTTAAAAAAAGGACACAAAATGGCTAAATAAGAAATAAAGCCTCATGTTACTTATATACACATACTTTATAGACTGAATACAAAATCCTGTAAAGCCTTTCCTCTCCCTGAATTTTGAAATCAGCATATATGTACCTGTAAACTTCTACATTCATTCATAATAGATAAAAGTCTGTCTGTTTAAAATTAGATAAGACTTTAGGGATAATGCAATTAAATAAATCATTTTATACATTGAAAGTTTTTGTTTTTCTACTTGGGTACAAAATGTCTGTCTGTCATCTGTATTACCAGGCTACCACATGTATTTTTTTTTTATCTGCAAAGAAAACACAACCCTAGCCCTATTTTTTTCTTGTTGTTTGTGGCACACACCAAAATCAAGTTTATTGACAATCAGGCAAGTCATCATACAGACAGGTGAGCTGACTTCCAGTTTTTACCCATGAGGGGAGACAAATCAGCTCCATTATCTACGTTTTTCATGACCTGGTTGTTGTAAAAATCAAAGTACAGTTGCCCCTCCACATTCGTGGGGGTTAGGGTCTTGAGACCCTCGCGAATGTGGAAAAACTGCAAATAAAAATGTTGTTCCCGCAATCCCCCCAGAGGGAGGGAGGGGGCAGGAGGCTGTCTGGCCAGCCTGGCCGGCCTCTCCATGGCCTTCTTGAGGGGACTCTGGGCCTTAGAAGCCCCGGACCCCACTTAGGAAGGCCGGGGAAGGCAGTGGGAGGGTGGGCGTGAGGCTGCCTTGCCTGTCCCCAGCCTTCCTGAGCAGCCTCCTGGGCTTTGAAGCCCCAGAACCTGCTTAGGAAGGCTGGGGAAGGAAGTGGGTGGGTGGGAGGGAGGCTGCCTTGCCTCTCCCCAGCCTTCCTGAGCGGCCTCCGGGCGGGCAGGAGGGCGTCCTGCCTCTCTGCGGCCTTCCTGAGCAGACTCCGCGGCTGAGGAGCCCCAGTGCCCCCTCAGGAAGGCAGCAGGTGGGAGGGAGGCTGCCCATTCCCCCGGCCTTTCTGAGTGAACTCTGGGGCTTTGAAGCCCCGGAGCCACCTCTGGAAGGCCGGGGAAGGCACAGGTAGGAGGTTGCCTCGCCTCTCGCCAGCCTTCCCGAAGGGGCTCGGGGATAAACCGTGAATACTCAAAACCGCAATGTGAAAGCCACTAATGTGGAGGGGCAACTGTAATCCAAACTCATCCCTGGAAATTTCATGGGCCACATCTGTATTCTTGAGTTCCTCTGAATTCTTGTGATGTATGGTTTGATGTTATTCTTTATAACAGAATTTTGAAATGTGGCAAGACCTCTAATTAAAAATTACCCTGTCAAATGTCAAAAGAACAATCTAGTCCCTCCAAATATACATATGTAAAGAAATTCCTCCAGGAGCAGGCCATGTTTTTTCTGCCTGAAGCACAGCATCAAATAGTGTCCTTTCACCTACCATCATAGGACCAAAGACTGGTAAATTTATTTTGGGATCTGAGGCAGAAAAAACATCTCACAAGTGCCTGCCATCCTCCCTGGCAGTAAGTATATACTGCCTATGGAGGACCATGTATACGTATTCTAAAGTCCTGCCACATCAAGGTTTTAGGTTCATGTTTGGAGATTACTGATTCTGTTGTCTCCAGTCAAAGTACAGTCGTCCCTCCACATTTGCGGGGGTTAGGGGCACAAGACCCCCACAAATGTGAAAAAACCACAAATAAAAGTATGCCTCCCCACCGCCTGCCCACAATCCCCTGCCCGCCCTTCCAATGTGACTACGGGGCTTTGAAGCCTTGTAGCTGCTTCTCAGCCACCCCCTCCCCACCCACCCACCCAAAGCTGTGACAAAACTTGGAAGGCCCCATCGCTACTTTGGGAAGGGTGAGGGCGGTGGCAGGCAGGTAGAGGGGAGGCTTTTCACCCCCCCCTGCCCTCCCAAAGCAGTGATGGGGCTCAAGAAGCCCCATCACTGCTTGGGAAGGGCTGGTTGGGGGTGGCGGGCGAGCAGTGAAGGGGCTGAAAAAGCCCCTCCGCCATATGGAAGGGCCGGGAGGTGGCAGGTGAGCGGCGGGGAGGCTGAGCGCCCCACTTCAACTGGCTTTTGCCCCTTTTGTGTGAGGGGCGAAAGCTGATTGAAGCAAGGTGCTCAGCCAGGAAACCACTGCCGGTTTGCTGGCTAAACTGGCTTTTGTGAAATGGGGCAAAAGCTGACTAAAGTGTGGTGCTCAACCAGCAAACAGGTGGCGGGTTGGTGAGGGAGCGCCTCACTTCAATTGGCTTTTGATCCTCTCACGGAAGGGGCGAAAGCCAGTTGAAGTGAGGCACTCACTCACCAAACCCCCTTCGGTTTGCTGGCTGAGCACCCCACTTCACTCGGCTTTTGCCCCTTTCCTGAGAGGGGCGAAAGCAGAGTAAAGTGGGGCGCTCAGCCAGCAAACAGGTGACGGTTTTGTGAGGGAGCGCCTGACTTCAATCCCCTCTCATGGAAGGGGTAAATGCCGGTTGAAGTGAGGCACTCACTCACCAAACCCCCTTCGGTTTGCTGGCTGAACACCCCACTTCACTTGGCTTTTGCCCCTTTCCTGAGATGGGTGAAAGCTGAGTAAAGTGGGGCACTCAGCCAGCAAACCAGTGGCAGTTTGGTGGAGTGTCTCGCTTCAATCGGGGCTTTCGACCCTGACACGGAAGGGATGAAAGCCAGTTGAAGTGAGGCACTCACTCACCACACCCCTTCAGTTTGCTGGCTGAGCACCCCACTTCACTCAGCTTTTGCCCCTTTCCTGAGAGGGGTGAAAGCTGAGTAAAGTGGGGTGCTCAGCCAGCAAACCGAAGGGGTTGGCTCCACCCCCAAAACACTTCCCTGTGGGGGGTGAGAATCCGAGTTTCCACGAATAAGCAGAACCGCAAATGTCAAACTCGTGAATGTGGAGGGACAACTGTACATCATTGTATTCTGAACTTAGGTACATGTTACATACTAAAACTATGGCTCATAAGGACCTTTAAGACAGATAATCTGGCTGATATTTGGAAGCAAGCATGCACTGGATAATTTTTCAATGCAAAATTTCAAAAGTACTACAGAATCAAGATATCAAGATGTGATATCCCCTGCCCAATGCCTGTGACTCACCACAAAAAGACTCAGATCATGGAATTTTTGTTTGCAAACATAATGGCTTGATTATGTGCTTTGTTTGCAAACATAATGGCTTGATTATGTGCTTCACGCATCCATGCAGTAGTTGATGTTATTGTTTGTTAACATGTTATCTTTCCTTTAAAAAAATGAAATAAAAAACATTTTTTTTAAAAAAAAAAAGTACTACAGAATTATAATTAAAAAAAAATCCCAGTCCATGTTGTGAAGCCTGTCTCAGTTCCCATCTCAAGACTGGTCATAGTGCTATTCCTCATTCTTAATACATTACAAGATTGTCTCTTAAGCATCAGCAGAATTATCAGAGAAATTATTTCATATGTAGATCATAAACTTTGTTTAAATTTAATGATTCCCTTTTCTGAGTTTGGGAAGAAAGACCTGGGAAGCAGGAAATATTGTTTCTGCTCTTCTCTTGCAAACAGTAAAAACTATGAGGTGGAACAAATATCATTTTATTTCCTTCAGGGGAATTATGGCACATGTAAGTGCTGGGGGAGGACACATTTGGAACTACTATTTGTTTTGCATAAGGTATTTGATAATGGTAACAAATCCAGTTACTTAAATCAATTGAAACACATAATCTTTTACATTTCCTCTAGAATAATGAGAATTATAATGAACAATTAGCTCTTTACTTGTATTTTCAATTTTCTGTGCACATATAAATGAGGACTGTACCACACTGACAATAACCATCCCCTGCCATTTCATCCATCCTGAAGTCAATCAGTTTGTTTCAGAAGTGAGGCAAAATAATGGTCATTCTGATTCTCTGGCTCCCAATTCTATTCTCCCCCCAAAAAGCTACATTGTTAACTCAAGCAGCTCATTTTATTTGAGAGGTAGCATTGAAAAAGCCCCAAGGAAAGGATAGTGACTGAAACAGACTTGTTAAGACTATCCTTTTTCTACATCATTTGTATTTTACTTATCTGATACACACATCAAAAGGGAAAATAAAGGAATGACAAGGATGGGTAATATTATCTGGCAAAACTGCTAAAAACCATTTAGGAACAAATCAGGTCTCTGAAAATATGACAATCTGACCCTCATGGGACACTGGAAAGGAAGTGTTAAAATAGTATGGGTGAGCGATACGAAAGATAGAAGAATGCATGTAATATGTATATGATAACACTCGTTTATGTGATGTGAGAGAAAGTTTTGATTGTGTTTTTATGTATAAAATATGTTTGTTTGTTTGTTTGTTGTATCTGCAATAAACATATTTGGGGAAAAAAAATTAAAGTCATAGGTCATAGTGTGCTGTTCCAATCATTCACAGTTGGTGCTCCTCAACCTCCTCTCCCTGCATTGCTTGTGCCACTGCTCTACACCACCCTGCACTGTTTCTTCTGGTCATCCACGTCTCCCAGACATTCACTTGTCTTGTTCCCCAATTGATAAGCTACCGGTAAGTACTTTGTGGCTATGAAGCAGCCACATCAACTAGGGTTTCTTAGAGACTGAAGATTTCAGTGCAGGAAACATCATGCCCTTAGGTTGGTCAGGTGATTCCCCAAGGCATCTCCTCCAACTTTTCCTCACTCTACTAGACAGGTAATGGAGAGGGAAAGAAGAAAAATAAATGCCATAGTCCAACAATGCACATAGAAGCAGCTTTGTGGAAACATGTCATTCATACTCCAGAAGCTGTGTTGCAAAACATCTGGGGTTGAAAAGGAACTCAGAGTTTTTTCCTTGGGCTTCTAGTCCTTTTCCATTATTATTTTTTTCCTGTACAATGCTCAAATATTTCATAGATGAAAAGCAGGACACATGTGGCCAAACATCATTACTGTCTGGTCAAGACAGCAAAAGTTATTAATGAGGAAAAACACACACGCCAGAAGAGACTGCAGCACTTTACTTTTGCTTGAGTCTACAGGGAAGGATAAGATTTTGCCTCCTGTACTCTCTCCCCACTGAGTTAATTGATTACAAACTACTTTTGCATTTTGAATTCAGTTTGCAGTAATTTAATTAAGCCAAGGGTGAAAGGGAAAAGTAAGATGAGGAGCAAGAAACTGGGACATTTTAAAAGTCACTGAAAAAGTGGGATGACATAGGGCTTATCTACATGGCTACATACCCTGGCTTGCCCCTGTCTGTTAGCCCTGCAATCCAAATGATGCAGGACATTTGCCCCATCCTGCCCCAGGGCAGTCCTTACGACCCCCCAGGGCAGAAATGGGGATCAGATGGGGGCAAAGTGGAGCAGGACCCTTTACCAGAATTTAAAATAATACCTGCTTTAAACTGTTTCCACCAGGACAGAACTGATCCAGTCCTGCACTGCTGTGGGAGCCTGTCCAGCCCTCACTACTGCTGCTGCCAGTTGTCCTTACTCTTCTGGTCCAGGAAACAGGCCCACAGCATGTGACCAAGGCTGGTCACATGCAGGAGGCCTGTCATATGGTGTGGCCAGCATCCTCTGGACCCAGCAGAGCAAGGAAAATAACAGTGGTGGTGGCTGCAGTGGTGAGGAGGCATTCTTTTTGGACTCCAGCCCATTTCCTCCAAGTAACAGGGGCAGAACAGGTCACCTCCTCAGCCAGGATGTGCTGGTGGGGAGCTGGCATATCCTGGCTGGTGTTGATAAGCCCATAGTATTAATCAGGACTGTCTCTGCCAAAATAGGGCAGTCAGAGGGTATGATGCACTATATCCTTTGCTGTTGCCTCTCTAGCTTTGGAAACTCTCATAAATTAAGGAAGTCATATTGCTTAGGGATTTAAAGAATACTCATAATTTTTCCTTTCCTTGATGACAAAGAGTATAAAAATGGTTGATTGCTGTAACATTCTCTTCTCCCATATTTTGGGAGGTTTTTTTCTTTTTTTAAAAAAAGTATGTTAAAATTCTCCAATTTTGTGCAAGAACAACTTTTTGAACCAAAAGCTGTATTTTGCACAAAATGCACTGTTTTCTATGTGTTTTATTTTGTACCTCTCAGTTTCCTATCATAAGAAAATCAAAATGGTGAGATTCTTTCTTCCTCTTCTTCCTTTTTCCAAATTACACATGAGTACTCAGGGTGAATGTGTCTTGAAACATACCCCAGGGATATATGGGTGCATATATATGTGCGCGCGCGCACACACACACACACACACACACACTGTGTGCGTATGACAAAAAAAAATAAATGCATACATTAGGGAAAATATTACTTAAATAAATACAAACTTTGTGAAAGAAGCGGGGAGACCCTCTCAAAACTCTTATTATGGCCAGGGAGGCTGTTTGAAACAGTGAGAAAGGATCGAGGGGAGACTTCACAGACTTTGAAAGCTTGATTATTACTATTATTTTATTTTCAAAAGTGTAATAGTTGAAATTGTGAAATAGTGTACAGGCAGTTCTCTAGAGCATGAAAGGAAGTGGGAGTGTAGTGTTTTAGAAGGGATTCTCAACTTTACCATGGTTTGACTCTACACTGAAATATTGTCCTCTACGTACTATAACTTGGTGAGCAAGGCAACATTTGTTTTGTTTCAAGCAGTAGAATGTCTTTGGGCAGCTCTTCTGTCTGCAGTGGATAATTCAAATCCAACTGATAGGGACTGACCTGAAATGATTGCCTTGTTCACAGCCACAAAGTGATGAGCTGTTTCCAGAACTTGTTGAGACATGACACCTTCTTGGCACACATTATATTGGCAAAGTAATGAGGTCCTTAGCTTAGATATCAAAAGATGTACTGGGCAGTTACTGCAATGAACATTACATGAGCAAAGGAAGGAAGATCTTGTCTCAGATATGACTCAACAGAATGAGGGGGAAAGAGTCTTAAAAAGTAGGAAAGTGGATAGAGAGGTTACTCCAACCTGTCTGCTTGGGGACAGTGATATATTCCATTTCGAGCTCTGAAATTAAATGATGAGGATAGTAGCCTTCATATTGAGCAGAATTTCCTTTTAAATTTCTGATGGGTGGAACTGTCCAGAAAAACAGCTCAAAATGCCAGCAAAATAACCAGGGGCTGGGACAGCAGCCAAGCCCCAGTGATAGTTAAATAGGGAGAGCCAGATAAAGTTCAGAACAAGCAAGGTTCTGTTTCTTGGAGAAACAACAATACAGGCAAGAAGGCACACAAGGAAGAGTTCAGAATACAGTGCAAAAGTCAAGGCTTACAGAAGGCAGCGTTGTCCAGAAGTCAGTCCATGGGTCAGCAGGATCAGGCAACAGGGTGGTCAGAAACAGTCCAAGGTCAAGGCACGAGTCAAGGCAGCAAACATTCAGGCACCGAAGTCAGCAGGAAGCTTTCTCCAGCGAGATCAGTTGATTTCTGACAAATCCTCCATTGCCTCTTCCAGCCTATATAAAGCAATTATGGCTTTGCCAGGTGTTTCTTAATGAGCAAGTTGTTCTAATAAATTCTCAGAGACCACTTTTGAGCCTCCTTTTGAGCTCGCCGCTGGGTATACGATGATAGAGTTAAGTCCCTCTCCTCTTCTTCGTCCTTATCTGGGTGGGCAGGACTCTCTGCTATAACTGATGCCATCCCACTTAGACCAGGCTCTTCCTCTGCTTGAGCCTCTAGGTTGGTAGGTTTCCCTCCTGGCACAGGTGTAGATAAACCTGTGCCAGGGTCCATAGAGCCATTCCCTGCCATGTCCTCCTCCTCCTCCTCCTCCTCTGACTCTATAGCCTCATCAGGTTCTAGGGCATGACAGGAACAAATGTTATCAGTTAACTCTTCAGATTACTACACAATCTTAGGATGACTCAGGTTTAACTGTTTACATTTTAGTGAATCAATTCCAGAGATAACATTAGGAGAAAATTTGGTAGAAGTCTCTCCAATAACCCATCTAATATTTTTTTTAATTCATCCCAAATTGATTAATGTTTCTTCAGGCAGTCCTTGGGCTGGTATGCTGTTGATAACAGTCTTGATCATTCAGTGCTGGTTGATACCTTTTACTGTTGTGTTTTTAACTGTGCCTTTTATATTTATTTGGTTTTATATTTGGTTTTATATCTGCTTTATTATTGTATCAGTACTATTTTGAACACCTTTTTGGCAAAAAAATGGATGGATGGATGGATGGATGGATAGCTAGCTAGCTAGCTAGATGATAGATAGATAGATTGATAGGGACAGACAGTATCCCAAAACATAAAATGTGGGCTTCCCAATTAGGTACCAACTAATTAAAAATAGAATCAGGTCATGATGCTGTAATATATTTTTACTTTCTTGTGGCTCAAATTGTCAGGGGATGATAGGACATGCAATCCCCAACAGAAGCCAAAAAACTGTCTCAGTGGACTCAGTAGCAACCCGTTCCCAAGAATACTCACACACAGATTGTTTGACATCCACATAAGCAGGAGGCACTTTTATCTTCAAATTCAAACAGTTGCAATATATACAAATATTTACAATTCAAGGGGAAACTGCTTCACCCCGCCTCAGCATTCACAGGAAGAAGGAAGTGAGCTCTGTTCTGAGATTTTACACACACACACACACAGGACATTGCCCCATAGTGGCCTGACTAGGCATAACTTGGTAGTTCATGCAGCATGGTTCTGCAGTTGTTTGGCCATTTTATAATGGAGTTCAGTCTCTAACTCCTGACACAAATTTTCCCCCCTTTTCTTTTGTTTTTCATATGATTTATGTTTTCTGCATATGATTCTAATGAAAATGAAGTACGGGACTATAATATGTTAAGGACAGGGTAATGTTCCCTAACATCTTGGCACAATCCAAGTGTAGCAAGGTTGGCTTACCCACAATTTTGAAGTGATGACCATTGACATGAAGGACATTACCATTCATAGACAAAACCATTTTTCAGGGTCTAGAATTTATGAAGTCCAAAATTAGATAAGTATTTAACCAGAGAATGTGTCCATGTAAAATGTAAGTACTGTACTGCCACAGAGTGACAGGACCTCTCATTCCAAGGGGGAATGTTTTTAGTATTTATGTAATTTACAGGCAATGTTTCACCCCTCAGCAGAGGAGAAAACCCTTCACTAATTGGGTTTATCTCAGACTCATTTGAAAATAAGCTTTTTTTTTTTTACATTAAGAAGGATTTTGATGAACTAAAACAAGCTGTTCTTTTTTTGCCGAGGCCGCTTGCTAATTTAATTAAGGTCATGTTATGAGAAACAACCAGTCTGTTATAATGTCCCTCTATGCCTCTTTTGTATGACTAATATTTTAATAACGAAATGAGACTTCCCCCTCATTTATTAATGCCCAGCAGATAATGTAAACCTGGATAAATAGTTTGAAATTCACCCATATTAGTATTTTGCAGACTATTCATATTGCTAAATAATGGATGTCAGTGAGCATATCAACATTATTTGTGTTTAAGAATAAACACTGAATCACTCTTCCTATTACATTTCCCACAATAATTATAATCCTGTAGCCTAAAAGTAAAAAACAAGCAAGGAAAACCAGCTAAAATGAAATCCAGTAGAATTCTCACTTGAACCCTCAACCTTTAGAATGCTTCTTAATGCTCCTAGTAAAATGAAAAAATGAAGACTGAAACACCCAGTCCCCTGTCATGCAAATTCTGTTGCCCGCAAATGTGTAGAATATCCTATGTGGCACATAGGAGATGGCCAATGGATACCAGGTTCTGTAGTCTAAATTTCAGATTAAGGAACTGGCAAAACCACCTCTGAGTATTCCTTAACTAAGAAAACCCAGTGAAACTCATGGGGTCACTCTTAGTCAACAGGCAACTTGAAGGTCCATACACACACAATAGTTCACATGCATGAACCAATACACACCAATAGTTCACATGGGTTGATACTTGGAACTTTCATACAACGTGTGCCTATTGTTTGAAGGAAGCTGAAAAGAAAGAAAGAAAAAGTCCTAGTAGTCATTACCAAAGGGCTTAGGTACACTGGGGTAAAATTCTGGATGAAATTGAGACTACTCTGGCCCAAAGCTGTGCCCAGAGTTAAGTACCACACCTTACCTGGCCAAAGCCCAAACCTGTACCACTTGTTGCTTGGCTTGTCTGCAGAAGAGATTCATCTGGATTTTTACTCCCAGCCACCTTTGTGCCATTTTCTCCTTTCTGTCCATCACCACTGGCATGCAGTCACTCACTCTGAGGTCAGAACAAGGAGGCCTACCATGTGATCTGAGGAAGTAGACCAAGTCTACAAAAGCTTATGTTACAATTTCTTTCTCTCAGTAAGTGTCAAAGGTAGTACAAGATCCCTTTGCAACCAATTTGGATGTTACTCATCCCCCACCCCAAATCAATGTGAGTGCACTGTCTAGTTCAGTCTTGTTACAAAAAGCCTAGAGAGGCCAAATGCTGAAGGCAGAAGGTGTGGCCTTGATCCAAGTTATATCATTTGTAATTATATTTCCAGGGGGTCAGTTAAACGACAGTTTTTAATGCGGCAATTTGCGGTTTAGCGCTTTTTCGCAGCAGTGACGGATAGTTCATATGATTTATAGGGGATTCAGTTGTGTTGTTTATTTTTTCGCTTCTCAGTTCAGATGGCAAAGGTGCAGGGGGCGTGCCTGCCTGCCTCTTAAAGCCACTCACTGAAAACACACACAGTTGAAGCAGGAGGGGCTTGTTGGGGGGAATAGTTCCTCTGAAAGGGCTTTAATTGCAGGCGTTCCTCAGAAGGGATTTGTATACAAAGCAACAGTATCACCTTTCACAGCTTGATCTCAGAGAGAAAACCAGAAAGCAACTAAAAAGCAGGGAGACCAGGAAGTGGGAAGGATTAATGACAAAGGATGGTAGGAAAAGAATTCTCTTTGCTGTGCATTTCTCCTATGTCAGTAGACTGTTTTTTCTCCCTCTCTCATGCCAGCACTGCGATCGTGCACAAACATGCACACACAAAACAACGATCTGTCGATAGATCAGCTGGTGGAGCATACAGGGAGAGAGAGGGAGGAGGGAGGGAGGGGAGACGAAGAACATTCACACAGAGACTGAAAAGAATTCTTCAGCTGGCTGCAGCCAAGCTCAAAGAGACCAAGGAGTGAAGGAGGAAAGACACACACACACACAGCTCTCACAGTCTTTTCCATGGCTGGAAACAACAGTGGATGGATCTTTCCTCCATCCCCTCCTTGTCCAAACCCCTCCCTGGTGAGTTCAACCAATCATGGCAAAGCTCTGCGGTTCCAGTACTTTTTTAGGAATCGATTTAAAAACGCAAAGGTAGTTCACATCATCGGTTTAGCGATAACTTTCGGTTCTTTTTTAAAAAGACGGGAAAAAATACGAAGTCCTAAAATACGCTACAGATGGGTTTTTCCCCACCCCTCCTTCTGAAAGAGGCAATTTAGAGTCGCAAAACATGTAAACAATTAGAACTCTTAGCGAATTCTTCACGGGTTTTTTATACCGTTTAAATGAGCCCCAGGAGAGGGAATTGCAAATGTCCTCCCCAGTTTCAGAACTGTTTATTCACCCTCTCCAATCACTGCTAAATTTGTTAGATAACAACAGAGTGTTAATACAGAGAGCCTCCAGCACTTCTGTCCACCAACAATCACTTTGGTGACTTTCAACTGTCTATATTGGCAGCTCTATTGACATAGCCTTCATCATGCCCTAATTGTCCTAGATCCTTTCCTTATTTTTTCTATTAAAGTTAGGATGTTTAAGGAAGTTCAATAGCTGAAGCACTTCAGGACCATCAGTAATTTAATCTCCTTCAACACATCTCCTTTTCAAATGAATGTAGCCTCTTGAAAGCTGAAGCTTGAAGAGCCCTGTCATTCTAGTAGCCTCCATTTGGAACAAGTGAAATACAGCTCTGAGCACTTCAGACCCATCACAAAAATATGAGACCATGTGAGGGTGAGTTGGAAGGGGAGAAAAGAAAGTAATCCATTCACTGCATAATCTACTAAAAGCCTTTCAGTATAATGCAAGCAAGAGGTTCTTTGATAACAATACTTTTAAAGATTTTTTTTTATTAAAAAGAACAGCTGATAGGTCCCATGACCATTGCCTATGCTTAGCATTCATGCATGCATGAATTGTGTTCCAAATTGCTGCTGCACTGGTGATGACACTATGCCTAATGCCATACATGGTCATTAATTTGATCCTTAGCAAATCCACGTTTTCATAATTTCAGGAAGGAAGCAAAACCAGGAAGTTTAGAGTACCCTGTGAGGCTGGTATGTGGCTATCTCACATTTGGCCTGGTGAGTTAGTAGATGTGCAGACTTGCCTAAACCTGTGAATCTTTGTATTGCAATACCCTGAAGGCACCAGATCCCATATGATCTTAGAAGCTAAGCAGAGGCAGCCCTGGTTAGTACTTGGATGGGAGACTTCTAATGAATACCAGATGCTATAGCCTATATTTCAGAGGAAGAATTGCAAAACCAATATTCCTTGCCTAAGAAAACCCTACTGAATTCATGGGGGTGCCACACTCAATAGATTTGTATGGACTGGCCCTCCCATGAGGCAGAGGGAAAGAGCTGATTGAGCCAACATATTATGGATATGAGGAAAGGACAGCAAATTGTGAAGTTGAAGACTTTCACGGCCATCATCCATAGATTTTCCTTTGGGTTTTTTCAGGCTGTGAGGCCGTGTTCTGGAATAGTTTCTTTCTGACGTTTCATCTGCATCTGTGGCTGGCATCCTCACCTGGACAGCTTCAACAGAAAAGAAGAAACCTTAGAAGTAAACAAAATCTGGCTCCCAGTTTTGAAATACAATAGAATCAAAACTCAACACTTACAAAAGAATTCCACAAAGGGACAGGGGGATTCCCAGCAGATAATGGCCCATTAACCAACCATTAGCCAAACAGACACTAATGAGCCTTGCATTTCTATACCCAGAAACCAAACATTCAATTACAAATTTACATATACTCCCCAACAGGGGTTCACAGCATGTAAACTCCACACACACACACACACCTACCCAACCATTCTCTGAGGATGCCAGCCACAGATTCAGGTAAAATGTCAGGAAGAAACTATTCCAGAACACGGCCTCACAGCTGGAAAAGAAAAAACAAAACAAAACAAAACAAAACAAAGGAAAACCTAGGGACAGCAAATTGTTAATTATGTGATTATTATTCCTCTTTAAGTGCATGGGGGGGGAGTCATCTCTGGGATTTTCTGCTCCTTTGTCAAAATAGGTTGTCATCTTTTACGTATTACGTATTATGTATCTTGACTCAGTGGATATTTGCAAATGCACTTAAATTTAATAAGTATTCTTTTTAATAGATTAGCTAAAGAGTTAATTTCTTCTTCTAGACTCTTAAAGCTTTCTTGTCCCTTTTTTCTGGCCATCAGGGTACCTCCTAGCCTCCCCACACTTTTAACAGTTTTAGTTATTTAAAGTGTGGTGTTTTGTTTTGTTTTTTCTGGGCAAGATCCTGTAAATTTCCCCTAGGTTGTTTTGCAAATGATTTTTTTGTTGAAGTGGTTGTCCAGATGATTGCTTTGTTCAAAAGAAAACAGCCATAATGCTAAAAAAAACTGGAATGTCTTACACAGATTCCTGAAAGTATTATTTGTAAACTGAAATACATTGGGGAGTGGGGATTAACTTGGGGCGGGAAGAGATGTTAATCAATACTCCAATTTAAATATTTATCATGGATTATCATATCCATAGAAAGAATTGCTCCTTATATTTTACTTACTAGCACATAATAAATTAGTGCTTTCAACCAAAAGCTAATCCATGTATATTCTCTAAACTGCCTCAGAAGTAACATGACTGTTCCTGCTTATGTTAGCACTGTATATACATTATTTATTATTTATGTATCAAAGGGCTTCTAGGCTGCCTTTTAGGGCATCCTATCCTTCACAAGACTTTGTACAAATTCCAAGATGAAACAGAAAAATATATAAAATCATATATTTGAAAACACATCACATTGCTTTTAAATGAGCAGTAGAAATTAATCCAATGTATGGATTCATGAAGTGCAGATAGATAAAAGGATGGATGGATTGATGGATGGATGGATGACTGTATGATAGATAGACAGATATATAGACAGATAGATAGACCAACCTGATAATGATAAAGCCAAATGAATTTCCAGTGGGAATGCATTGTATAGATTTGGGCCCTGGGATGTATATATCCAAGGTGATAGTGTGACTAAACTATGACTTAGTAAAATTGACTTCTATGACCTGATCAATCAAAAATGGTAAAATGTTGATTTTGTACCACTGCAATCGAAGGCTTTCATGGCTGGCATCCATAGGTTTTCTGTGGGTTTTTTTCCAGGCTGTGAAGCTGTGTTCTAGAAGAGATTATTTCTGACATTTTGCCTGCATCTGTTGCTGGCATCTTCAGAGAATGGTTGGGTAGGAGTCTGTGTAGGGTTTATATACCGTGAGCCCCTGTTGGAGAGGATATGTAAATCTGTGTATTTTAATGGTTAGTTCCTGGGCAGAGATATGCAAGGAGGATTAGTGTCTGTTTGGCTAATGGTCCATTGTCTGCTAATTCTACTTACATATCTACACCCAAGAACTAGCCATTCAAGTACACAAATTTACATATCCTCTCCAACAGGGGTTCACAGGATATAAATTCCACACAAACTCCTACCCAACCATTCTCTGAGGATGCCAGCCACAGATGTAGGCAAAACATCAGAGATAAACTCTTCCAGAACACAGCCTCACAGCCCCGGGGGGAAAAAAAAAACACGGAAAACCTACTGCAATGATTATTTAGGAGAAATGAGTACCCAGCTTGTGGGGGCAAGTAGCTAACACACATTGGAGACTGCTTAATGCAGTGTAGATGTGTAAATAGCTATTGCTTAAAACAATTTGTAAGCCGCTCTGATAGCCTTGTGGCTGAAGAGCGGTGTAATTATAAATTAATTAAAATTAAATTATTATTAGAAAATATTATTTGGTGGTAGCCAAAAAATGATGAGACACAGCATTCTATATCTGAAAGTAGATTCTGTGTAACACTAGGAAATAGAAAGTTGTTTGAGCTGATGCATGTGGGAATTACACAGTTTGCCCAGTACATTTCTGCAAGAAAGTAATATTGACGAAGTTACCTGTCAAATGGTTTTAGTGTGCAATCACTGAAACATACTTCTTATAATCTACTCGGAGGGAGAGAAATGTATAAAGGTGCTCTTGAGCACTTTTCTAAATTAGGGTCATGATATTCTAGTCATCAAAGTACTACTGGCATGAGCCTTCCTGGAATAGGCAGGCTGTGTCAACAGCACTAAGAAATTCATCAGAGAAGTAGCTGATTCACAGATCTAGTATGCCATGTAATTCCACTGAATGGGTGTTGGGTTTCAATGATGTGGTACAGGGTTCAAATTTATACTTTGAACATAAAGCTCATCAGGAAGCTTAGGTATGATCATCTCTGCCTAATCATGGAGGTAGAAAGAGTAAGGACTTTATCAGACAAGGTACTTACCACTACAAAACCACATCAGAAGAGTGTAATGATAACAGAAATAGGTGACATTATCAGACACTCTCATCGTTCAGCCATTCCCAGGGTGTAGTGCTGGTGCAGACAAGGTGTCACTTTTTTATTGACAGGCTAAGCCATCAATAAATGTGACGCCTTATTCAAGCCCCCAGAATGGCTGAACAATGACAACATCTCATAATGTTGCCTGTTTATGTCACTGTCATGTCCTTCTGATGCCATTTTTGCCACATCTGATAAAATCTTAACTCACTTAGTATACTGAAGATGAACTTTTTTAAAAAAAGTAGTATATGCTGAGCTATAAATATGGGGAATTGGTGGCCATTTCTATACCTGCTGCATAACTGAATGGTTTCAAGAGGCTTGCGCTGAATTGTCTCTACAGTCTTGTAAAATAACTCCCCACATGATAGCTTGGATTACATCAGTTTAAGGGTAAACAACTGGTAGCCCTGTGGATTTTTTTCAGGCTTGAAGGGCTTCTTATTGAGATCCATCTTAGTTTCCACATTCAATGATCTGCAGTTTGATGTCTTAAGATATTTTGTCCATTTTTAATCACTACAAAGAAATAGAACATAGAAGATATTATGCAGCTTGAAAATGTAAGCAGGGCTCTGTTTTTACTGAAGAATGTGAGGAGCCAATTCCTATTAATAAATATCCTACAATATTTTGTTGTCTATACTGCAGAAATAATGCATCACTTTAACTATCATGGCTTCATCCTATAGAATCCTGGGATTTGTAGTTTGTGGTGGCACCAGAGTGCTCTGACAGAGAAGGCTAAATATCTCACAGAACTACAAATCCCAAAATTCCATAGCATTGAGCCATGGCAATTAAAGCAGTGTCAGACTGCAGTGTGTCAACAACCTACATTGGATCCTTAAATATGAGAGAATATACAAATGTTTTGCATCCCTTTTTATGTCTGCACCAATACTTCCCAGGTCAATTCATGCATGATCTCCTAGGTCTCTCTCTCTCTCTCTCTCTCTCTCTCTCTCTCTCTCTCTCTCTCTCTCTCTCTCAATCTCTCTCAATCTCTCTCTCCTCTGTGTAAAGGAGAATACATCTTCTCCCTCTCACCCAACTGGGGAAATCTGTATGCAGACACCTATGCCTTCTAGCTCTGACACATCTGACATCCTATCCCTTCTTCTTTTTAGTTTCTTAATTGTCTTTGTTCTTTCTTCCATGTCTGTGTGTGTGTGTAGGGGGGCAAAATTAGTGTTGGGAATAATTCTCTCACCCCACATTTCAGTAATTAAGGTAAATCTACAGTATGTGAAATTAGCTGTGAATCCCCCCCCCTGCCCTGCTCCCCCCCCTCCACTACCCTCCATTTCTCATCAAAACACCAACCATCTGCCCGACAACAATTGGTAAAAAGCATGTTGGAGACAGTTTTCTGAGAAATTGATGCTGGCACATTCTGTAGGTGTCAATGCCATTGATCTGAGAAAGAGTTTTCTTTTTCAGTGAATGACATGAAGAGTCAAGGATACAGAAAGTACATATTCATCCTGTCAATCATCAGTTCTCTGTTCGCTCTCTGAAATAGGCTTGAAATTGTCCCTTATGTCTTCCTTGCAAATGTATGCCAGGTTTAGTAATATTTCATTTACAAATCACATACCTGAAGGATATAATTTTGGTCATTTTGCCTGATTCCACCAAGGAGATTTTGTCTGATTCCACCAAAGAGAACTAAAGCTGATATAGATGTGTATTACAGTGCCCATAACACCCGTTGAATGTGGCTGATACAAGGTGAATGAGATGAAATGTTTTCATCAGGGACCATTAGTCATAAAAAGCAAAACAAAGCTCTGTGGACACTAGTGAAATGACTTGAGAGCCCCCCCCCCCCCGAATATGGCCCAATAAGGCCAGATGATGTGCTGCCTTATCCCCAAATCTATTGTGATAAGGCCACATGATGTACAGCCCTATCTGCACCAAACTCAGTTTATACCACCTTAATCCAGGTTTTAAAAAACTCAGTTTTCTCCAGAACAAAATCCAAAATACATACAGACAAACAAACAAAACAAAACAAAACAAACAAACAAACAAAACCCCAACCCAATACCATTATTGGCCAATCAAATGCAAAACACATGATGCAAGGTTTCAAAGCATTACTGGCTTCTTCATCAGGCAAAAGATGTTTAAAAAAAATAAAGAAAAGTGATGATGTTGGCATCATAGGCCTACATGCTGTTTGAGATGTTACTTGTGTTGTTGATCAAGTGAGTAATCTCATGCAGGCAGAGGCCATTCCTACTTCCTGGCCATGTGGGGGTGAAACAAAAGATAGTAAAATTTAAATCGTTTTGCTTGAAATTGCAGAGAAAACTGTAGTTTGAACAAAGGATCCACCCTGGATTTGGTGGGGGAAGGCAGGACAAACACTGCCTGACAGAAGCTGTCATTTCCCCCCTCCTTGGCACCACTTCCTCATCCCAATATTGGCTAAAAAGGCAGATCCCTGGTGCAGTCACTCACTCTGAGGTCAGAATGAGCAGCCACCCATGCAATTGCATGGCTGGCTGCCTCCTTTTGACCTCAGAGTGAGGAGATTATTAGACTAAAACATTCTTTTGACAGCATAAACAAACACATTTTCAGGCTGGCAAAAGAACACTCCCCACCACACTTACCTTCCTTTCCCTGCAAAGGCAGCCCCTGCAGTAAAGGGTCATAAAAAGAGCAAAACTTACCTGGATGTCCTGATCTCACCCAGAAGTGTTCACGCCAGACTGTCCATTCTCGCTACATTCATGAGAGTTAACTGGCCCGAGGTTTCACATGCTGGCAATGCCAGCACCAAAACAGAACTGGGGGATCTATTGATGGCTTCAGACATCAATAAGAAGAAACAGCAGCATAACACCAGCATAACAAAAGGGTATTGTCATCTGATATTGGTGTCCAAAATGTAAAAACATTCTGCTGGCATTATGCTGGCACCACATTAGCCATGTCTGATAATCTCCTGAGTGATTTTGTGTGAGGAAGATGGTCCAAAGTAGTTCAAACTTCAATGGGATTTTTACCCCCAGTGTAGACAAGCCCCAAAATACAACTGGATAGTGCCTTTTATGTATACTTTAATTTAATCTTAAAAGTTCTGCAGGAAAATATGTGATATATAATTCTAGTTTCTATTACTTAAGACTTTATAAGGTAAAACTGTTTATTTGAATCTATTCTAGTCTTGATGTTGGCCTGATTTGGGAAAGTTTTGGAGGATAAACTGTGTTGGGAAATGGAGTTAGGGGTTCCACTGGACCACAAAACAGACTTCAGTACCACTGCCAATCTGTGATGTTTGGCTGATGTGGTACATGAGTGTTGGCTTTAGTGGGTCCTTTAGGGTTCTTTTATCATCCCCTATATCTTTAACCATCTGAATTTAGTCACTGAAAGAAATCATCCAGGGTTTGTGGGGATGGGTATCTGTATCATACTTGTAAGTTGTAGTTTTATCTTTAAAGGGAAAAAAATGATGCCAAGGAAACTAGGAAAATTCAGTTGTCTGAACATACTGGATGTTGGATGAAAAACTCAGGCTCAGTCCAGACATAATGGAGAATCATCAGATAAACCAATCTGGGATTATAGATACTGTTCTGGGTGGGGTTGTACTTCCTTTGAAGGACCAGGGGTGCTGTTTGAAGCATTACTATTCCCAGAGTTGCAGGTACTTGTTGTGATGTGCTGTTTCTATACCCAGCTCCAGTTGGTGCTCTTTCTGCTCCATTTCCTGAGAAAAGCAATTCTAGCCACTGCAAAATTTGCCTTAATTACATCTCACTGTACCAAGCTCTACATTGTGGTGCCCTTGGAAAGTGTTTAGAGATGAAAACTACTGAAATTTATGGTGGCCAGACTGTTGACTGTCATGCATTTTGGAGGCAATAGCTTGAATCTTGTAGATAATTCCAACCCAAGTAAATCTATTGAATCCATTGCTAAACAATGGATCACACTGATGTATATACCACTGACTCATTAGGCCTACTCTAGTTGTTGGTGATATATATATAGCACCATTAGTGTACATGGCACTTTGCATGAGTAGTTTATAATTGTTAATTTGACAGTTCCTTGCCTCTCAGGCTTACAATCTTAAAATATATGGCATATAAGGGAAAAGGGGGTGGCTGTGGGGAGAGGACTGAATCCAGCAGGTGCTGACTTCAATTTTCTTTCTCAAAGACCAGAACCAGGTCAGTTGGTATAGGGGAAGGGCCTTTCATCAGCTGCTGGGTCTAGGCATGATGGGGTTGTATCTGCCTGTTCTTCTCTCCTTCTGAGGCCACAGCAGTGGCATATGGGGTGGAGGGAGGGCCTTTCATCAGCCCTATTGTGCTGTGCCTGTTGGGAATATGAGCAAGATTTAGGCTGATATATCATCAGTGGCCTTGAACCAAGTAACTTGGCTTCCAGTTTATTTCCATCTTCAATTCATAGTGTTGTTTTTAGCATATACATCCCAAAAAGCTTGGGGCCAGGGCAGGCTATATGTAATGCATCATCCTGTATAAGCCAGCTCTGAATTTGCAGTTTTCAGTAGAGAACTTGTTGTATGCCCCACCATCAAGGAAAGCTAGTTGGTGGGGGAGGGGAGATCAGCTCAGCTCCATCCCTTGCAAGTTCTAGGAAAATGGTGAACATTTCATTACTCCACTGAAACACTTGATGGATTTGAATATTCTTCTGGATTGGTCTCAAACATGTTTTATTTCTGCTTTTTTAAAATTTTGTTGTGGGTTTATGGTACTATGGTTGATGCAAATTACACATCACTTTGTGGGCCCTGGTGGGCAGAATTTTTTAAAAAAAATAAACATTTCAACACACAGCCAAAATGGAGCTCAAAATGAGCAAGACACAACAAATATCAGCAGGCTTGTCTCTTAATTAGTGGGCCCACCAGGGACAGATTTATTTCAAACCAGGAGCTTATTTCAACCTTTATGTTCTCTGATATAAGTGGTTCATTGTCATTCATTCCTATGAAGACAAATAAAATGTTGCAGAGAGTGTAAAACCTTTTCTCTGCCTTTGACACTGAGTGGCTTAGCTCCTAATGAAAGACATACTTGATGTAATGTAATGATGTAATGTATTTGTTAATTGGGAATACACAAGCAACATTGTACCTCTGCAAGGTAGACTTTTAATACCGGTTCATCCTATTCAGAAATAACGTATACAGTTGTCTTTAAAATTCAGTGTATTTTTATTTGGGGATTGGATGTGTGTTAATGATCTAGAAGCCTGAGAGTCTTTGACTGGATATTACAAAGCATGAACACTGTTTTGTTTGTTTGTTTGTTTGTTTGTTTGTTTTGTACAATTGGAAAATCCAGGTCTAGCTTAAACCACACCAAAGGAAGAAATGTTCTGCTGTGAGTCCCATTTACATTATGTCACCTTGAATATTTTCTTCCTGACAGTTTTAATATAATCTGCTTTGCAATTTCATACAGGAGAAACTGCAAACCAAAAATAAAATAAAAAATTTAAAAATGGATCACACTAAGAGATTTTATTCAACATATTCACCACAGAGGAATACTCTTCCCCTGAACATTAGCATGGCTTAGTCTGGTGATTAGTTATTTTAGAAATTAATAGAGACAATAGAATATGGGTCATTAATTTTAATTGACCTTTGCGTTAATGTGTCATCAAATCCAAATCTCTTCCAAGATTTTGAATGACACATATAAAAAGAAGACATCGTTTTAGTCCTTCTGCTCATCTTGTTCAGGGGCTACTGTGATTATGAGACAAAATGATGGAGTTGCTTAATTTTTAGACTTGGCTATATGGAAGGAAATCATACATACTGGAAGGAAGTATCCAGGACTCATTTAGATGGATTTTATGGTACTCGGCTTTTTCTGTTCTTTTTTTCCTCCATTGCAGTGGTTTGTATGCCTGAGTTCTTCACCATGGATTTCTGAGAGTTTCAATCTCATAATAGGAGATTGACCATACCAAGGCTTCTTTATTATGAACAGGAAGGTTTCTTGTTTAAAGCTGAGGGTGATGATCATTTGACAGTCTGCTGCCCAGCAGTGGAAAAATGTAGAATGTGACCTGTAGAATGTGTAGAATGTGAGCTCCCAGTCAATGAAAAGCACCACCTTACTAACTGCTGAAGCACAGGAGCAAAACACAATGAGGACGATGATGTGTGAAACCGAGTCCCATTCTCAGGACAGAAACATCATCCCGGCATTCTGGTAAGGTACTTTTTGGACACGTCTGATAATCTAATAAGGTTGGGAAGCAGAACAGAATGTAGTTACAGTGGTAGTCAGAAGCCTTCTATGATATAAGAATCAGAAAATGGCTGGAGAAATGTTGGCCCTGTCTCCATGGAGAAGATTAATACCCAGTTAAAATGGTAGCATCCTGATTCTGAAGTGTACTCTTTGACAATGCTGGTTAAGTTTTCTGACACTGCCACCTCTTTAATTGGAGTGATAATAAAGCCAGGATATCAAGATTTTAGGAAACATCTGGAATGATTTAAGATATTGTCTTCTACTATCCCATCTTTCATTTATGTCTAATATACTAGCTGATGTGTCAGTTTGCTTAATAAACAGAATTTTAAGATATATTGAACTTATGCATATTAGCATCTTCTTTCTATGTATGCAAGTCTGCTATATAATTTGTCACAGCATCATGCAATATAAATGTATTCTTTAATTATAATTAACCGAAGGATCATAGAAAATGATTTGAAATTACTTCTATGAAGATGTTAATTTCCCTGTGGTGTGAAGTTGTTAGGTCTCATCCTTTTGGAGAGAAAATCATTGCATGACTTTGTAATTTCATATCAAAGAAAGAAGCAAACATTTCTTTCAGTAATTTTACATGTATATACACTTATGTGGTACTCTTACACCTATAAAAAGGAAGGAAAATGTTAAGTGTTTTCACCAACTGCAAACTGTCAGCCATTCCAAAGACCCAACCTGTTATCACAAATATTTTCCTGGTAATGCTGAATGGCTGTGAAACCTGGGATGTAACACTTCCAGAGGAATCAAAACTGCAAATAACTTGAGTAACCAAAAGAAACACAATAGTCATAAACTGATTGCTGCATGATACTGTGAATTACTTCTGGACAAGAAACAGTAGCTGGATTTCAGTATTGCAGTTATGGATTTGGAACTGAAGATCTGTAACTGATTTGTATTTACAAATCCCAAATATTCAAAATCACAACATTATTGCCACAATCATAGGGCCTGTCTACAGAAAGGAAGAATCCTGCCCCCCCTTAATCTGACACAATAAGGCCACATGATGTGCAGCCTCATCCCCAAATCTGGTGTGATAAGACCCACAATGTATGGTCCTATCCACACCAAACTTGGGGCATTCCACCTTAACCTGGGTTTAAAAATCTCACTGTTTTCTCTGGAGTTTTTGGGAAACTCTTGTGTTCCCTGTAGTGTGAACAATGGACCTGACCTAGATTCAGGGGGTGGGTGGAGAGGCAGGACAGATCACTGCCTGGAAGGTGCCATGATTTACCAAAATGTCCAGACCAGCTACTGACCAAGAACATGTACAGAGAGGTTTTACGCTCCTTGGTACTACTTCAGGTGGCGTGTAGTCAGAAGTGAGGCACTCAGATCGCATGCCTCGTTTTCCTCAGAGCAAGAAACTATGCTCCAGAAGCACCAAGGAGGGAAAATCTTTTCTGTAACCCTTCCAGGCTGCAAACTGGCTATCCATGTGCTCTCTATAATTGTCATGGCTGAGAAACACATAACCCTCTAGAAGTTGTTGGACTACAACTCCTTTCAGCCACATCCAGCAGTGGTGAAGGATCTTGGACATTGTATTCCAACAACACTTTGGGAGCTACACATTCTCTGTGTCTTTCATATATTTTACTTCCATATAAAGTAGTTCTATGTAAAATATGTGGTTGTGGTACTGGGCGCCTTTATTTTTCTTTGGGATACCTTAATACTGTTTACTTTCAGGCTTCCAATCTAGGGTTTTATCCAAAATTGAATTCAAACTGGATATTTGAAAGGTTTGAATGAAAGAAACAAAGTTAAAAATGTACATGCATTTCCCTTCAAAATTAACAACAAACTCTTTCAAAAATATCATATTCATGGCACATCATCTGAAATAACCACTGCCTGATTAAGTGTAAAATATTTATTAATGTAGGAAAGCAGCCTCATGGCATTTGGAAGGTTTGATATAAATCACCAACAATCACAAAAAAGAGACTTAAATACGACTAATGTGCTCAAATATGGCAGCATATGCATAAAAATAGATTTTGTTTACTACTGAAAAATTTAAAACATGATAAAGGAACCTGAGATAAGAGAAATTTATTTTTCAGCTTTCAAACAGAAGGTCAGCCAACTCCCTAAGTCATTCCTAGGCCAGAATAATGGAAATTTGCCCTTCCATTTCAGGAAGTTTAAAACCTGCTTGATTTGCATTGTACAAACAAGCACGGGCATTTGAAGCAGGGTTTTCTGGAGTCATTTGTCTAAGGAGATTTTCACATGAGGCCAAAATACCCCGTTACTGCCCTGCCACCTCCTCTCCCATTCCTGCCACGGAATAACATAAATCTTTCACACACTTACCTTAATTCTGCAGCAGGAATGGGCTCCCCCTCCCCTCGCTGGCCGGCTGTAAATGCAGCTGTCGTGAGGCTGCTTTTACAACCGGCCGTCTGAAATCCTGGCCGTTATCGTGTGATAATGGCTAGATGGTAAATTTAAAAAATAAAACTTCCCCAAACATAAAATCAGTTCACCAAGCACAAAAGCACACTTTAAATCACACAATCAAAACAGGGAGGGTAAAATAAAGGGTGCCACTTACCTGGATGTCCAGATCATACCAGGAAGTGCTTGGAATGGACCTCCCCTCCATGGCTGTCATTTTAGAAAAGGAACAGGGCTCCTGTTCGCACACCCGTGATTGTGTTATAGCGACGGAATGGGGGTCTATTCACAATGAAAAATTGTGATTACATTGTTCTGGAACAGTCACATGAGCAGGATGGATGCAGGACAGAACGGAGTCAACATCATCTGAAAGGGAAAACCTTTTCCAACCCTGTTCTGTTCCTGCTATGGGATACATAGCCCGTGTGAAAATCTCCTAAGAGATTTGGGTTGCTACAGTTAAAACTGGAGAGGACCTCTGTACCTTTAACTGGTATATATCAGAGGAAATTTCAACAGTTGCTGCTTGTCACACAACCAGGTAGCAAGCAACATCTGCTGAAATTTTCTCTGATCCACAACCAATAAAGGTACAGGAGTCCTCTGCAATTTTCACTCTGGCAACCCTAGGTTATTGGTAATTTCGAAAATGCAACGTGGTAGTCCTAATGCTACAAAACCTGTCAGAATACAAGAATTCTGCGATGATTAATATCAACAGGCTAGTTATAATGATTTTCATTGCTATCAGGATAGGTTTTTTTTTTTAAAGCTTGCAACATGAAATTGCCCATTTCACCTTAAAATATTATACATACCTGGACCTGCACAGCAAATGGCACTGTGGGGGAGAGTAAAAGTTTGATGGCCTCCATGGCGAAAGACCAGGGGTCATGTGTGACATAGTGTGCCAGGATGCTGTGTTTGACAGGGCAGAGCCAGAGGCTATTTAAAGCCTGGCTTCCCCTTCATGTCCCTCTTTGGATCTTCTGGTGGGGGAAAGGGATTGACATGTTCCTTGTCCATGGTACGTAGTGGAGGGGAAATATATGAGTCCGCTTTACACTGTGACACATTTTTGGTGAAGGGTAGGACTCTGGAATGGCCTCTTTAGATCCTGCGACTTGAGAGTAGGTGGGGAAGGAGTCTACTTTTGCAGTTGACCTGGGGGTTTACTCTCACTTACTGTATAAAGTCCTGGGACTTGGGGGCAGCGTAGTGCCCTGGGTTTGCCTTCCAGTAAATGGCCAGCCAGGGAGCAACCTAATTATTGGATTGCCCTCAGGGCTCAGGTGTTTCATCTAAGGGAAGGCTGAGGGGGTAGTCAAGGTGTGATGCTCTGAAGGTCCTCTATGTGCATACAACTCCCCAAGAAATCCAGAGTTAATCTAAATTGCCACCACCACCTGTTGACTTTAACCCTTTCCATGTAGCCCAATGGGAAGTTACAGGGTTCAATTTGTTCTTCCTGCTCTGTCTCTGCAGAGCTTTACCTCCCTCCACCCCTGTGGAAATCTGAGCAAGGCACATGAACTAGCAGTGTGCAGAAGGAAGAGATTTAAAGGAAGTTTATTCTAAGCAGAAATTACAAAGCAAGAAAGGGTATCTCTTCTATGAAAGGTTCCTTCCTTCCAGTTACACCTAGAAGTTACAAGTTACAGATAAGTCTAGTCATTCTAGCCAAGCTCATAAAATAAATCTAAGTCCTAAAGTGATTAAATTAGACAGTATCCTAATCTACTTATAAGGGTGCAGTCCATATGTGCTGGGTGTTCATGGGGACTGGAAGTTGGGGCCTTTGAGCTCAGCCTCTAAGAAGCAACCCCCATAGCTGGTAGAGAGCGCCCCCCCTGCTCAGGCCTCTCTTTGTTCTTCATCTTTGTTCTTCTCTCTGCCTCCTGGCTCCAAGGCAGTATTTATCACCTCTTCTCAGAAGCATCTCTGACATTGCTTCTGCTGGACATCTTCATTTGTCCGCTGTCCCTCATGATCTGTGACTCCTTCATGATGCTGACCTCCAAAAAAACTGTAACTTTACTCTTGACACCTAGTTAACCCTTTTTTACCTGGTTGGCTGTGCTGCCCAGATAATGGGGAGAACCCATTATCACATAAAGGGTGACACCTGGCTTCAGCTGAACCCTCATCAGGTTGCTCCCCCTTCTTGCTTCTTTCCAGGTTCAACCCAACTTAAATAGGCTATAGGTCAATAAAGCGGCCCTTATTTAACCCAACTTTCTGTGTCTGGTCTTGTTATTCCATGGTTGGTTGTCAATTGCATAATACCTAATTTACAATATATTGTTGGTAGGAAAATTCACCTCTTGCACTCAAGTTATTGTAAGGCTGACCGCTAAGCTCAGAGGGAACAGGGAAGTTGGTGTGTGTTGCAGTTTGATATTATTTTCCTTGCTTGAACAAAATATATTGTTACTATGATGTTGTAAACCCTGACTACACCACACCACTGCCTAGAAGTCTGCTATTGTATTTTCATAATGCTTTTTTTAAAGTTCTTGTTTCTGTTACATTTTCAGGGCATGCACCTTCAGCACCAAGCTATTCTGTTAAATTTATATAGTTTTTCCCCCCTGTATAACATTTAGTCTTAACATTATCAATGCATGAATTATTTCACATTCATTTCAAGGCCTAGCAACTATTTACTGAAATGTACACACTTCCCCCAACTGACACACACACACTCTTGCTAAGGAAGAATGTAAGATATTTTTCACAGATATGTATTGATTTATGTGAGTTCCTTTCCACAATTTTGTAAGTGGCCAGCTAGCTTTGGTGTAGAGCATTGGACCTTCATTTAGACTGACTTCCTGAACATGTTCAAAGACTAACTAGGAATGTGGAAAACATTCCAATATAGAGACATCTAAGCCTATGGAGCATTTTCCCTGTCTGTCTTTTAAAGATTTATTCCCCCACACACACTTTTGAGTTCTTGTACTATGTACCTTGTTGTCTATATAACATTTAGGCTATTAGCTCCAGCACTTGAGGAACTCCTTTCCTGATTAATGCTGTCTCCCGCCCCCACACAACTCAGTTTAAAACTCTCCTGATCAGATCTTTCAGAGTCTTAACAAAAACATTCCTGCCAACTGCTGTGAGGGGCAACCCATCTCTTGCAAGCAGTCCACCTCCCTGAAACCACACCCCATGTTCCAGGAAGCAAAACCATTCCTGTTGGCACTATCTGCGCAGTTAGTTGTTCACCTCCACTATCTTTCTCTCCCTTCCTGGGCCATGCCCTTCCACTGGAAGGACAGACAAAATGACTACCTGTATATCCAAGTCCTTCAGCTTCCTACCCAGAGCCTCATAATCCCTTTTGATATTCTGAAGGCTATACGTTGCAATACCATTGGTTCCCACATGGACCAAAAGGAAGGGATAATGGTCAGTAGGCTTCATGAGTCTTGTCAGCCTCTCTATTACGTTGCAGATTTTTGCACCTGGGAGAAAGCACACCTCTTGAGACATCTTATCATGCCCACAAATTACTGTTTCTGTACTGCTCAGCAAAGAGTCTCCTACCACCACCACATGCCTCCTCCAAGGATTGGCATAGACCAGTCTGTGTGCTGAACCATCCAAGGTCTCATGCACATTCTCTGAGGTCTGGCTCTGTTGCTCCCTTTCCTGTTCCTTGTCATCACTGATGAGGGAGAGAGCTTCAAACTGGTTCTCTGTTGTGCCAAACTCATAGAATGGCCTCTGCTCCTTCTTCTATGAGTCACATTCTTCCCAACTCCATCCTCCTGTGTATCAGAACTAACTTCCTCCACAGAGACATCCCCTGCATGTTCTTGAACCAGTTACTTCTGCTCTGTCTAAGAAAACCTCCTGCTCCCTAATATGCTGTATAGTGGTTAATCAGGCCTCAGGTTGTTGGACCTTCTCTTCCAACAACACAACCAACTTGCACTTGCTGTAGGTGTAGCTTTGCACATCCACAGAGAAGGACAAAAACACCCCACAGCTGTTGCAAGTGACTGCAGCAGTTCCCTCACTGTCCATATTGAATACTCTGAAGTAGACACGAAAAAATAGCTGTGTACCTCCCCCTCAAACTCCCCTGCTGAACACCCACACCAAACACCCCTGTTGTCCTCTCTCCTGTTTATCTCACTCCTTATGCCGAGCTCCAGAGACTGAAGCGGCAGCTATAGAGAGAGAGCTTCTGGCTGCTAGCTCCTCCTTCTGCCTCTCCCCCACTTCCTTTCAGCAGTCTCTGACTCACTTCCTCTGAACACAAGCAGCTCACCAAAAAATGCTAATGATCCCCCCCCCCAGGCGAGCCTACACTCAATCCACACAAACAAACAGCCTTGACCGAAGCAAGCACACTAGCGTTAGCCCAACAAACTCTCTGGGGTTGAAGAAGTTTAATTCAATGTAGAATGCACTGCCTCAGAGTTTGGTGGACTCTCCTTTTTTGTAGGTTTTTAAGCAGAGGCTGGATGGACATCTGTCAGGAATGCTTTGATTGTTTATTCCTGCATGGTAGGAGGTTCGACTGGATGGCCCTTGTGGTCTTTTCCAACTCTATGATTCTATGAAAATGTGGACACTTTCTGAGGTAATCTATGCTATAACTTGCAGTGAATCTCTTTGTGTATAAAAAATAGATGGCTGGCATCCTGTTCAGTAGTTACATGATCATAAGATGGGTCTTACAATTTCATAAGTGTGGAGTTTTTACATTTCTGGCCATTTGTTACCAAACATGACTGCAAAAAAACAACCATTTCAGCCTGGAAACACTTCAGCCAAAGGGTTTCTGAGGCATACTGGGCTACTGGGAAATGACATCTGTATCACCCTCCTAATTGTGGAGCACCATGAGCAAGCCATTGTGGCAGGACTCCAAGGGATCATAGAATCATAGAGTTGGAAGAGACCAGAAGGGCCATCTAGTGCAACCACCACCATACAGGAATACACAATCAAAGCATTCCCAACGGATGACCATTCAGCCTCTTTAAAAACCTCCAAAGAAGAAGACTCCACCATCCCTTGAGGCAGTGTGTTCCACTGCTCGACAGCTCTTACCATTAAGAAGTTCTTCCTAATATTTAGGTGGAATCTCTTTTCCTGTAGTTTGAGTCCATTGTGCCATGTCCTCGTCTCTGGAGCAGCAGAAAACAAGCTTGCTCCATCCTCAGTATGACATCTCTTTAAATATTTAAACATGTCTATCATGTCACCTCTTAACCTTCTCTTCCCCAAATTAAACATACCCAGCCCCCTAGCCAGTCCTCATAGGACATGGCTTCCAGACCTCCCACCATTTAGGTTGCTCTCTTCTGGACATGTTCCAGCTTGTCAATTTACTTCTGGAATTGTGGTGCCCAGAATTGGACATAGTATTCCAGGTGAGGCCTGACCAAAGCAGAATAGAGTAGCACTATTACTTCCCTTGATCTAGACACTATACACCTATTGATGCAGCCTAGAATTGCATTGGCTTTCTTAACTCTGTGACTAGAAAGGCACAGGATATACCCTTCCCTAGTACCCCAATCTGCAGTGCCTGGAAAATCTGTCAGCCAAGGTGTTGGTGCCATACTGAAATGGAAGAGAGGTTTTTTTGGGGGGTGGGGGGTGGGGAAGGTGACATCATCAGAAATAATTACAATGAATGAAGCCCCACCAATGCAGCAATGTCTGATCATGCAGGATCTCAGCCAGATGGTTTCCTTGAGAATCTGGAATCCAGTAATATTATTTTATATCTCTAGAATGAACTTACTTGTCAACACACAAGGCAGTGGCTCAGATTGCTCCAGACTGGTTTGAATATAATACTTAACCATCAGTTCTTTCTACAAAAAGATTAGGGTTCCTGCAGGTTCTTCCATCCACCCTCCTCCTCCAGTGGAAACAAAAGGAGGAAACTTTCATTTCCACACTTGATTAGACACAGATTCTCTCACCAGTCAAACACAGGAAAACTTTTTAAAATCTTGTAGGAATGGATAGAATATTGACCATTAATGATTGACGCATGAAATAACGAGACCAGACACAGAAGATTGGGTTGAAATACGGGCCACTTTATTGATATTTCCTATATATGTAGCTTTCTTGGGGTATGCCAATTTATGAAAAGGGGGGAGATCCCTTGCGGGGGCGTCTAGGCAGTTGGTCACAACTGACCTAACCCCTAGAGTCCCTGGGCGACTCACCTGAGCCCCAATGGGGATCCCGGTATTGTCCGGGGTTCCCTTTGGGCGCCATCTGCTGGAGGGCCCTGCCCCAGGATGAAATCCTTAAGCCGAGTGGCTTCTGCGAAGGATCGCAACCTGAAGCCGGCCCTAAGGGTTGCCTACCTTGCTGCACCCCATCCATTCGGATTCCGGTGCAGTTCAGTGAGGGCTATCCTTCCACTCAATTCGAGGTTGCCATAGGTGAACGCCATATCATCATCTCCCCACTCCCAGCAAGTGACCACCTATTTAAGAAACCACACCCTGAGCCAATTGTCAAAGTCCCAAGCGACAGTATGGGGTAGGCAAAACACCCCCCGGAAAAGGGTAGGTAAAAATTCCTACCCGGCCCATGACGCGACCAGAGATCTCATACTGTGGCAGAGGCGGGTGGGTGGGTTTCGATCCAGTGGAAAAAGAGGAGGAAGCCAGGGGCGGCAAGGGGTAAAATAGGCCCTGCCTCAGCCCCGCCCCTGACTCCTCCTGACCAGGGCGTATCCACGCCCTGGCCAACCCCTGCGCTCATCTCCATGCCCATCATTAAAACACCTCCCCCGGATCTACCATTCTTCAAGATCCGGGGGGGTGTCTGTTAATGATTGACGCATGAAATAACGAAACCAGACACAGAAGATTGGGTTGAAATATGGGCCACTTTATTGATATTTCCTATTTATGTAGCTTTCTTGGGGTATGCCAATTTATGAAAAGGGGGGAGATCCCTTGCGGGGGCGTCCAGGCAGTTGGTCACAACTGACCTAACCCCTAGAGTCCCTGGGCGACTCACCTGAGCCCCAATGGGGATCCCGGTAGTGTCCGGGGTTCCCTTTGGGCGCCATCTGCTGGAGGGCCCTGCCCCAGGATGAAATCCTTAAGCCGAGTGGCTTCTGCGAAGGATCGCAACCTGAAGCCGGCCCTAAGGGTAGCCTACCTTGCTGCACCCCATCCATTCGGATTCCGGTGCAGTTCAGTGAGGGCTATCCTTCCACTCAATTCGAGGTTGCCATAGGTGAACGCCATATCATCATCTCCCCACTCCCAGCCACTGATAGGGGCAAGTGTCGACTTAGCCCCTATCCCCCACACAGGAGGCCAATACGGCCCTCACCCCTTCCTGCATACCCTCAAGAAATAACTGGATCCCCAGGTCTGACAAGTGGACCCTGTCAACCCTATAAAGCTCTGGGTGTTTGTATGAAATGCCCGGGTACTGGATGAAATGGCCAAGGCCAGCATCCATGGCCTTATGCACAGCTTTGTTCACTTTCCTGCGGGCAATATCCAACAACTTAGGTGGGCCTTCGCCTGGGTAAGAGAGTCGTGGAATGATATCAGACCAAATCAAAACGACCTGCGGCCACGCCGCCTTAATCTGTTGCATGTCAGCAAGAGCCTGTAATGCCAAAGCTCGGCCTTTCAGTAGGCCCAAGTCGTTGCCTCCGAGATGGATCACCAGGACATGCGGGGGAGGGCCACGCCGCTCCTGAAACAGTAAAGATATTAGACCATTCCACCTCAGACCCCGTTTGCCAAGCCATTCGACAGAGGCGGTGTCTCCGAGACCCAGCTGCGGACCCAAATGGCTCCTCCTGGCATGACGTGCCGCCCAATACACAAAGCTGTGGCCACAAATCAGTACCCGGTATCTCAGATCTGGAAAAGAAAGCACAGACAATCACAGGACAGGACATACATAGTCAATTGCAAATTGGACGGACATAGCCCTTGTAAGCAGCTGATTTCCAGCGCCCTAACCGCTTAATGGCCTCCGGCTGCATCCCCATCGCGGCGGCCGTGGAAGCTGCCCCAATTCTAAAGGAGTGTGAGCAGAAAAGTACGCCACCCAAACCCAGGCGTGCCAGGGCTTTGTTAGTGACAGCCCAAAATTGGTACCTTGTGAGAGGAGACCCATCAGCGTGGCAAAAGAGGGGTCCGGGCTTGAAAGGCCGCAACTTCAAATACTCCCTAAGAGCAACCACCGGGCAGAGGGACCTGTCGTGGCACTCGCGCAACATAATGCTCGAGCCTTTACCCATCTGGTCGGTCTTTGAACGCCTAATTGTTATGGTAACTGACTTGGCACCCATGGCAATGTCAAAGATGTTAAGGGCAAGGCCAGCCGTATCCTTTTTGGATGCCACCACAAGCTCACTGATGCGTAAGGCGCCGAAAAAGGCCGTCAAGGCAGCCGCGTGGAGCAAGGCCACCTCGAATGGTGATGTACAGAGACTGGGCCATATCTGGAAAAGGCCCTTAAGAATAGCAGGGGAGAGGGGTTGTCTATCATCCGTTGCCTTGCCCCGCTGTCTGGCCCATCCCTCCAGTGCCTTCCTAATCCTAAAGTCTGAAGTGTTGTCCTGCAAACCTTGAGCCTTGCTCCAAAAGGCCAAGGCAGCCAGCCTGGATCGAATAGATTGGGGGGCAAGGCCTTTCTCCTTAAGGGATACACAGAAATGAAGAAGGTGAGGGACTGGTACCAGCCAGGAGTTAGGTAGACGCTCAGAGGTCCGAAACGCAAAGAATTCCTGAATGGCTCGCTTATATACCCTTCTGGTGCTGGGGGCGATGGAGAGGCTGATAGCCTTAACTATTTCACCAGTCCAAGCTCCCACAAATCCTCCGGCATCGGGTCGGGCATCTCGGCAGCGCCTGGAGCTAATTGCCTGAAGCGATCCATCTGCATACGGGAGAGAGCATCGGCAATGCCGTTGTCCACTCCCGCCACATGGGACGCAGTAAACAGAATGTTGTACTTCAAGCACTGGAGTGTAAAGGCTCTAACCACTGTCATGACCCTTTTGGACCTGGAAGTGAGAGAATTGACCACTTGAACCGTGGCCATGTTGTCGCACCAAAAGCGGACTGTGGAATTGGCAAAATCATGCGGCCACAGCTTAACAGCAACGAGAATAGGGAAGAGCTCCAAGAAAGTAAGATCAGCAGTGACGCCCGCGCCAATCCAGGAGCACGGCTACCGTTCAGCGCACCATCGGCCGGCAAAGTAAACTCCAAAGCCCATGGATCCAGCAGCATCAGAAGACACCTTAAGGGCATCCCCCAAACGTAAATCCTCCCGCCAAAAGGAAACACCATTGAACTGCTGAAAAAAGGTATACCATACGTCCAAATCCAATTTAATTTCTCGGGTAATCCTAATTCTGTGATGTGGTAAAGAAATACCTGCTGTGGCGTCACAGAGGCGCCGTAAGAAGGCTCTGCCCGGGGCAATCACTTTGCATGCAAAATTCAAGTGGCCAATCAGTTCCTGAAATTCCTTGAGAGTGGCTTTGTGCCGCTGCAAAAAATGGGAAACCCTGTTCATAAGATCATCAATCTTACTCGAGGGGAGCCTACAGAATTGATCAATGGTGTCAATTTCAATGCCCAAAAAGGCCAATCGAGTACTCGGGCCCTCAGTCTTTTCTTGAGCAAGGGGAACCCCGAATTCAGCCATAAGGGCTTGGAATTGCTCCATCAAGGAGCGGCAGACCCCAGAGCCGAACCGACCAACAAAAAGAAAATCGTCCAGGTAATGCACCACCCCTTGATGTCCCGTCTGATGCTTAACCGCCCATTCCAAAAAGGTACTGAACTTCTCGAAAGCTGCACAAGAGACCGAGCAGCCCATAGGCATAGCCCGGTCCGTATAATATAAGCCTTCGAATGAGAAGCCCAGCAGCTCGAAATCATCGGGGTGCACTGGCAAAAGGCGAAATGCTGATTTGATGTCACACTTAGCCAGTTCGGCCCCAAGGCCGTGCCGTTTAACCACTTTAATGGCCGAATCGAATGAAGTGTAATGAACAGTACATAGTTCCTGTGGGATGAAATCATTAATTGACTGTCCCCTTGGGTAAGAGAGATGATGTATGAGTCTAAACTCGCCCGGTGCCTTCTTCGGGACTATGCCCAAAGGCGAGACACCTAAACAAGGGGAAGGCGGGTCAACAAATGGGCCCAAGACCCGGCCCTCCGCGACCTCCTTCTGAATTTTTTGCCTGACCACATGTTCCATACCACAAACTGATTTCAGGTTGGGTGCCATGTAAGGCCTGCGCACCCCTTGATAAGGGATGCGAAAACCGTCATGAAACCCGTCCTGCAAGTATTGAGCTGCCGACTGGTCCGGGTAAACACACAGCCAGGCAGCAAGGACGTCCAACCTAATTGGGCTGGGCCCCTTTTCCCTGCAAGGCAGGGCTGTTAGGGCCCGGGTTGGTTGGGCCCTTCCTGCCTCCTTGCTGATCCTTGCCAAATTGTCTCTTCCCCTTGGGGCAATTGCAGAATGAGTGTCCCCCGCCGCATATGGAGCACTCGTGACGAAAGGAGCAGGGGCGGCGAGAACAAGCCCCCCTATACCCGAACTCCCAGCAAAGCAGCCAGCGAGAAGGCGTTGCTGGCTGCGATGATTGAGAAGATTGGCGTGGAGCACTACCAGGCCGAGCATTCTGCAACAGATGCCCGCTCTGAGCTCTTTCCCCCAGTATGGGGCGGCTAGGAGACATAATCTGCAACCACAGGTGCGAGTTGATAACGTCCCATCGCAAGGTTGGATAGGAAGCTGCCATCTGCCTAAACGATTCATCATATTGCAGCCAAGCCGGGCCTGCGAAATCCACATAGGCCCGGTATATAATGTCTAGGTATCGTATGAGGGCATACGACTTATGAGGCTGGCTGTGGGAAACCACACCCGCATAAATGAGGAAGCCTGCTAACCAGTTGGACCATGTCCTAGCGACTCGTCTCCTTTTTATCTTCTCCTTCTCCCTATCATCCAATTCCTCTCTCTCCTTCTTGTCCAGTTCACGGAAAAGAAGTGAGAAAATGTCAACATATTCCCCCTTCAGAATTTTGTCTTTAGTGGCCTGGGCCAAATGTTCCCCTAGAGCGGGGGCCTGCTCCAGGCCTATAGGAATATGAGGAAGGCCCACTGGGGATTGGCCTCCAGCCGGAGCGAACCCAGGGGGTTCACTCCATAGGGGGAACCCATAGGCAGAACAGGCCCACCACCCAGAAAACTTGGGAACCAACCGAACATCGCATTGGTCGGAGTGCAAGGGGCATTGGCAAATGCCTGCGTGCCTGCCTCTGTATTGTGATCCGGCTGGCCCCATGGCCACGCAGGCATAGTGTTAGTGTAATTCGGGAACTCACTCTGAGCAAGGGTGGCCGGCTGTTGCGTTCCACTGGGTCCTTCACCAGGAGACTCCTCCTCCTCAAGCGTCTCGTGGTTGGCCACATCCCCTTGTTCCTCCAATGCCTGGATGCGGGCGAGAAGTTGGTTAGCAACGTCACCAGATAAACCCCCAGCATTGTCCCTAGCCGGACGCTTCGGAGGCCTAGGGAGGCGCACTTCCTCCAAGGCCTGCAAGCGGTCCAAGATTTGTTGTAACACATTCTCAACCGGGTCCCCCAGAGGGGTGGGCTCAGCTGGGCGGGTGGGCTCAGCTGGCTCCTTACCCTTACCACCTTTCTTGCTTCTTCTGGGTGCCATGGGACAGTCCACTAAAGCCTCAAAAATCAGTTCAAATTTGATTCAAAATTAATTAATTAATTAATTAATTAATTAAAAATTAATTCTAAATAATGACTGCCAAACAAAAATCAATTCAAATTTGATTCAAAATTAATTCAAAAATAATTCTAAATAATGACTTCCAAACAAGGAACTACTCAATGACAAAATTAAAATTCTAAAATTTTCAAAATGATTCAAATTTGATGCAAAATTAATCCAAAATCAATTCAAATTAGTGACTTCCAAATAAGGGAAATTAAATTGTTAAAATAGTAAAAGGTAATCAATTAAAATTGGAATTAAACAATTAAATTGTTAAATTAGGAAAAGGTAATCCACTTGTTCAAATAGTAAACAAATTCCTTAATAGAAAATTATGGAAGCAATTAAAAGCAGACCAAAGTAATAAACAAAGTATGTAATGAAAATAGCAATTAAAAAATTAATGAAATTGAACTTAAATTAACTAAAATTACTTAAACAAAGGCATATAAGTAATTAAAAGTAACTAAAAAGTAATTGAACTATGGATCAAAGTTAAACAAAGGACGTAGAGAAAACAGCAATTAAAGAAATTAAAGAAATTAAAATTAAAAGTAAATAAAATTCCTAAAACCGAGTAATTAAAAGTTATTAAAAGTAATTAAAAGGTATTAAAAGTATTTAAAAGTTGTCAACAGGTAGTTGGAACCCAAATGACGGGGCAAAGGTGCTGCCTCGGATCAGGCCCAGCCACGCAGTGTGGCCCCGGAATGGGTCCAGCCTCGGGGGCGGAGTCTGAAAACAAGGCCCCCAGAGGAGGGGTGATGGCACGGCCCCGGATCAGGCCTGGCCTCATGGCACGGAGCCTGAAAACAAAGGCTCCCAGAGAGGGGCGATGGCGTGGCCCTGAGTGCTGCCCCGGATTGGGCCCGGCCTCGTGGCACGGAGCCTGGAAACAAAGGCGGCCAGAGGGGGGGATTGCGTGACCCCGGATCGGGCCCGGCCTTGTGGCGCGGTGCCGGGGCAACAAAGGCGCCCGGGGGAGGATTGGGCCTGGCCTCGTGGCGTTTCTGCTAAAACAAAGGCGCCCGCGCTGGGGAGCAAAGGGAAACAAAGGCGCCCGGGGGAAGGGGCGATGACACAGCCCCAGATTGGGCCCGGCCACGTGGCACAGCGCCGGGAAAAACAAAGGCGCCCCGGATCGGGCCCGCCCACGGATGTTTGCCCCGTAACAATGGCGCCCGGCGCTGAGTAAACAAAGGCGCCGGGGAAAACAAAGGCGCCCGGGGAAGGGGCGATGACACAGCTCCGGACCGGGCCCGGCCACGTGGCACGGCGCTGGGAAAAACAAAGGCGCCCGGGGAAGGGGCGATGACACAGCTCCGGACCGGGCCCGGCCACGTGGCACGGCGCTGGGAAAAACAAAGGCGCCCCGGATCGGGCCCACCCACGGACGTTTGCCCCGTAACAACGGCGCCCGGCGCTGAGTAAACAAAGGCGCCGGGGAAACAAAGGCGGCCGGAGGAGGGGCGGTGGCAGGGAAGGATTGAAAACAAAGCGCCCGGCGGAGGGGCGATGTATCGGTGGAGGGGAGGAGGGGCGGTGGCGGGAGGAGGATTGAAAACAAAGCGCCCGGCGGAGGGGCGATGTATCGGCGGAGGGGAGGAGGGGCGGTGGCAGGAGGAGGATTGAAAACAAAGCGCCGATGGATCAGGCCGGGCCGCTTGGGGCGGGGGGCTTGGGGCGGTGGGGGCAGGACAAACCCACTGGAAGCAGCAATAATCAATAATACGAATTAATAATCAATAATACGAATTAAGTATTTTATTACTTAATTTAATTTAATTTAATTTAATTACAAATTAAGTAATTAATAAAACGAATTACAATTACAAGCCTACCAAAACTACTAATGAGATTAAACTACAAATTAAAACTACACATACTACTAAATGAAATAAACCACAACTAAAACAAGTTAAATTCAAATTGCAATCAAATACAAAATACAAATTCAATACAAATACAAGAATCGCCAAAAGCAAAGTAAACAAGAAGGCACAATCAGCAGCCACTTAGCTCTCCCACGTGGCTGTACCGATTCCCCAAACGATGGATGTTCCTTCTCCTTTCGATCCAGTGGAAAAAGAGAAGGAAGCCAGGGGCGGCAAGGGGTAAAATAGGCCCTGCCTCAGCCCCGCCCCTGACTCCTCCTGACCAGGGCGTATCCACGCCCTGGCCAACCCCTGCGCTCATCTCCATGCCCATCATTAAAACACCTCCCCCGGATCTACCATTCTTCAAGATCCGGGGGGGTGTCTGTTATTTGTGGGTTTCCTGACACTAGGGAAACACAGTCAGAAAGAATGAAACAGTGAAAAGAATTGTGTGCCATTTTTGCCTGGTATTCGCACATCTCAGAGGGTTTTTTTTGGTTGTTTTTTTGTTTGTTTTTGTTTTTGGAAATTATTCTGTGAAGAAATACCTGTGTGTTCTTTGCATGAGAATTGTGGGATTTTGTGCAAAAAACTCCAAAACATTCTTTTGCCTTAAAAGACTCTTTCCAGATAGCCATGCAGTTTACTGTGTAATAAACAGCCATCCCTACACACACACACACACACACACACACACACAACTTGCACAAAAACCAACAATCTTGCACCAATAAAATTCCATGTGGCTGTTTTTTGTGTGTGTGCATTCATGCACATGATTGCCTTTTGGTGCAAGAATATATATATTGCAACATAGCTGTTTTTGTGTAAGATTTTCTTGAATGAGATCATTTTTGTATGTCTAGAAAATAGCAATGTTGTTTGAGAAACAGTGCATTTTCCCCCACAAAAAACACAGTTAACACATAGAGCAAGAGTGAAAGCGAGAGCTATGTGTATTTCTGTATGGAATAATTTAAAATAATTTCCAAAATTATACTGTATTGTATATTGTAATGTATATTGTGATGTTGTACCCCACCCCAATCCTGAGGGGAGAGGCAGATAATAAATAACTAAGTATTATTATTATTATTATTATTATTATTATTAAAACTCTTCAGAATACATGAATACTAGTCAATAATGGCATGGGATTTCTCCCACTGTGGGAAGAACCTCTGGAATTTATTTGTCCCCACTTACAAGTGTTAAATAGTCAAACATTTAGACCCTTAAGCTATGGGCTGGTCTATACGAGGGGGAAAAAATTGTGCCCCACAGTAATAGCAGGTTGCAGCAACTGTGACTTGTCTTAGTAGTGTTTTTACCTCCAGCAGCCCCCATAAGCTTTGCATCCAAGATGACAGCCACCATCCTCCCTTCCCTGATCCATGTGGTGGTGGCAGTGGTGGTGGCAGTGGGGGGAACCAGAGAAGAGTGGAAGAGGATGAGAGAGTCCTCCTCCTTTCCTCAATCCACATGGCGGTGGTGGCACGAGGGAGTGGGGATCCTGGGGAGGGAGAGAAAATAACAGCCACCCTCTTTGCTTCCCCAATCTCCAATTGCTGGCTAAGGCAAAAAATGATGCCTGTGGGTGCTTACCCAGTTAGCAAGCCCTGCCCGCTGCGCCTGTCCAGACAAGCAGGGTCATGCTTCCTGTACTATCGGACAGCAATGCCTATCAAGTCACTGTCCTAATAAGGGGGAATGTGCACCCTCCTCACTGTTTTTCAAAAACACCTGGAAAACCATGAAGGGTTTCCCAGTGTTGTTTTTAGAGTGTGGGTTTTTTGTTTTTTTGTTTTTTTGTTGTTTTTTTTGGTGGGGGGGTTATGAATAAGGTGACTTGATGTTGGTTACCATTAAAATGGGTAGCATTCCATACAAATTCCATGAGGATTTATTTCACTGTTTAGATGACCGCTATGATTAGTGAAAACTAGCCATGTTCAATCCATAGAATATGAGGTTGTCTTGTATTCAAGAAGCGTAGTTAAATTTAAAAACAGTTTAGAGTTTAGATGACACATTCAGTTGTGGTTAATCTTATAAACAGACAAAAAAAATCTTTTAATCTCTGTTCCATGATGCTGTCAAAGAAGCAGAGGAGGAAATGAAATATGGGGGTCTGAGGCACACTACACCTCATTCCCATAATTCTAAACCATAGTTTATCTCAGCCTTTTTCAATCTTTTTACCCTGAAGTAATCATTCAAACAATTTGCAGGTCTAAAGGGCCCCTTCATTTAAAGTGTTATATCTACAGCTTGAAGAAATATTCATTATCTTTCATTCACAATCTCTCAAAAAATCCCCTGTGACCTCTCATGGAAGCTTAGAGTTCAAAAGAATCCTGGCTGAGAAACTACAGTTTATCTGAGTACAGTGATTAAATGACAGTGCTGACTAACTGTAACTTGGTATACAGGTGCCATCCTGTACATGTGTTCCACTGCATTCAGTGGCTTACTCTCAGGGGTCATTTACACAGCAAAATAAATCCTCAAAGAATGCGACAAGAAGCCTGATAGTTCCCATGCATTTCGAAGCAACAGCACCCTTTTCAGAAGGAGGGGGTGCAAAAAACCCATAAGTCGCGCAGTATCAGCTTTCGCTAGTTTTCCAGACTTTTTTTGATTAAGTTCGGGAAAATGTGCATAATTTGTCATGGGAACTAACTATCATGTAAACCGTCATCAACCTTTTCAAATTACTGTGAGGAGAGCTGAATCCTGATTGGTTGGAGTGGCCATTGTGCTTTATCCGAATAGACTGAGGGGTTGGAGAGAAGAAATTCACCCTTCTTCTGCTTGCAGCCCACTTTGGAAAATCAGCTCTGAGCCCTTCCTGTCTGTTTCAAAGGAAGGCTTTGGGGGTGCTTCGCTGGTGTGTGCGTGTGTATGTGTGTGCATTTGTGTGTGCGGGGAAACAGCCGATCACATGTTCGTGCTTTTGTTTGTTTGTCCTTCCCTTCACTTGCCTTTATTCAAGGCTTCGGAGGCAGGGAAGATGTTCAGGAATGGGGCTAGCCCGTGGTTGTGTGCTGTGTGTTTGTGTGTGTGTGCATGAAGGGAAGGGAAGGGAAGGGAAGGGAAGGGAAGGTAAGGGAAGGAGATCGCTCCACCATACTTTTGCTTGCTTGTGCTTTCATTCACTCCTTTCTTTATAGAAGCCTTATAAAGGGGGCAGGGGAAGACAGGGAAGTCGACAGATCACTCTTTCGATCTTTTGTTTGTTTGTGCTTTTCTTTCCTCTCATTATTTATGGTCTCCATGACCCCCTCCTTGCTCCCTCCCCACCTCCTGCCTGGCTTTAATCATCTGGAGGTGATACCCCCCACCTTTGCCTGTGTAAACTAAGGAAAACCAAAACTGGCTGCATCTGGCTGCATCTTCTGAATAAGCCAGAATTCGTGTGATTTATGTGCTCCTGATGCAAAAGAACAGTAATCCGGAATCTTGTGAACTTTTTCCTGTCATGGAACCGGCCCCTCAGACAATTGCATGTAGTTTTAATATATGAACTCTTGTGCAACAAGTTACCACTCTTCTTTCCCCTGCAGTTCCATACTGCATTTTCAAAACCTGTTCTTAACTTCAAGACACCTTCCTATAATCAAGAATACCGAGTTCACTTTAGAAAGTGTGCATTTCCCTGTGTGCTTTCAGATCTTCAGTGGAGGCCATGTCTAAGGTCTATTGAACATCTGAAGTATGTGAAGTGAGCTTGATGGAAATCTCTCTCATTGTTTGCATTCTTTCTATGGAAATAGGAAGGTTTGCTTACTATGCCCTTTGGATATAAAGAATATTGATAGGCTTTCTTGTCCTTGGTGAGAAAAGGCATCACACTGTGACCCAGTATCAAAAATGTGGCCAACTACTGCAAGATTCTTTTTCTTTTTGATGATCCAGGACTTTGCTGTGTTGTGAGATAGATAGATAGAGAGAGAGAGAGTGAGAGAGAGAGATCCTGCTGTGTGTGTTTTACAGAAAAGCAAGATTTCCACTTCCACACTATTTTTGCACAGAAGACGGTGTATTAATACAAATGTGCAAAATGTTTTGTGACAGCATTTTTTTCACAGATACACACACATCCCTAAGGTTGAGAAATCATTGAAAATATGTGCAAAAACTCTCATAATTTACCCTAGTGGGGAGAAAATGTTTGAAATTATGCATGCAAGAACTACAGAAGGGAAGATTTACATCCCTATTGAGTTGTATGAAACTTTTATCTTTTGGAAGGCTTCTTTTGGGGTGGAGGAAACTGACAAAGTCATTTAAACAGACAGAACTAAGTTTTATGGTCTTTTTGAAGTTAATAGAATGTATACCTCGCTCTGTTCTGTTGCTTGGTTTCTTTTAGTATGCTTTACATGAACAATATTTTTGCCTTAAAAAAAACAAAAACAAAAACAAAAACCTGGGAGTTTCTGTAAGAGCCAGAGCTGGGAAACAGTGTTTGAGCATTTTTGTGAATAAATAGCAATATTATTTAGCAAATAATTAAAAAGTAGGACTCACTGGGGACTTTATCAAAAACCACCACCCCCTTTTCTGTTCTTTTGCTAGCATAATTTGAGATGTTTTTAATGCTGGCAAAAGAACCCCCTTCACCACACTTTCCTTGCATCTCATCCAAAGGCAGCCCCAGCAATAACTGAAGAGTGAATGGACCTCTGATCACTTCCTGGAATGAAATCCCATGGATTCTTATAAGAAGACATGAATGCAGGAAATTCAAAAATAAAAGCAAAAATAACACACAGAAAGTTAACAAAAGCACAGAGACACACTTTAAAACTCCCAAGTAAACAGGGAAGGATCATAAAAAATGTTACCTACCTGGATGACATGATTTCACCTAGAAGTGGTATGGCCGGACCAGCCATTGACACAGGAATAATGTGAAAAAAAGGTGCAAGGTTTCAACCGCTGGCAGTGCTGGCAGAAAATTGCCACAGCCGATCTATTGATGGCTTGTGCTATCAATAAAACAGATCAGCTTATGGACAGTACATAAACGTGAAAGGGTGATGCCGTCTGGAATGTGCACCTTTTCATATTTATGTGTATCATTATGATGCCATATTTGATGTGTCTGATAAAGTCCTAGGTTTCACTGAATTTTAGAAAGTTATCTTCCTTGAAGATTTATCAGTGCATGCAAGCAACATAATAAGGATTTCAGACACTGAGACAGAAAAGAGGCAGAATGAGTCAATGACAAGAGATCAGACTGGGAAGATACAGAGTATTGATAGCATAGTTTCAGCACCTAGATAGCATCCTTAGAACCTGGAGCAGCTGTGGATGTGATGCCATTATAGTCACAACTGAATTCCACACCTTGCATAAGCAGAATCGCTTTCTGTTTCTGTGTTCTACTCTGTGTGTGTGCACACACGCATGTGCACACACACCTTCAAATTACCTGATGATTTATGATGACCCCATGAATTTCATAGAGTTCTCTTAGGCAATGGATATTCTGATGTGGTTGTTCCTTCCTCTGAAATTTAGCCTACGGCAGGTGGTGTTCATTGGTGGGCTCCCATCCAAGTACTAACCAGGGTGATCCTGCTTAGCTTCCAAGATCAGATGGAATTGGGTTGGAGATACCACCCACTCCCAATGATGTCCTTGAAATCAGGTGGTTTATTTGAGCCTCCCATGACTTTCTTAATGTTTAACAGGTATGATATTAGTCTTCATTAAATATATTTTACATAAAATATTTCTGAAGAAAACCCCCCTTGCCACATTTTTAATCAATAACAGGAGTTTCTGAGTGTGCAATCTTGTTTTATACTTATATAATGTTCAAGTCTGCATATTGTAATTTGGGAATTCCAGAATCTCTAAAATCCCAGTAGATAGATTTGCACATTTACTACATCAGGACAATGAGCTTCACTTTTGCAGTCTGCCTGTATTTTAAAAGAAGCCTCAATGGACTATCAAGATGTTTAATTTACAAAGCAAGAATGTATACTCAGGATCTGTCTGCTATTATTGATTATACATCACTATCAATGTGAGTGCTGATTTACCATATGTAAGATGACATACCCATGCTCCCACAGCACTTATGATCTAATATTTGTTAGAAGGGAAATAGAAAAAGCAGCACACTTCCCATCTGATTTTCACAGAGAATGATGCACATAACTTGTGATACTAGGAGGAAAATATATGTTTGGGAACAAATCATTCTGTGTTATAAGTACTGTGTGGTGTTGATTGATCCAAGTTGAATAATCTAAATTTAAAAGCCTAGACTCCAGGGATGTAAATATTCAACTTTTTCATTCTCACAAGTGAGGATGAATAATTTCTATTTTTTCCTCATTGCAGAGAAAACAAATATTTCTGTGTAGTTTTTGCACATCCTGAAGTATTTATGAAAAGTATTCTGTGTAGAAATACACATAGTTCTCTGGTGGTGGGGTGTGTGTGCACAGAAATTGTTTATATGGGAAATGCCCTGTTTCCAGATAACTAACTAAATAAAAAGTGTCTATCTCCCTCTCCTACTGTTCTTGTTTACACAAAAAAACAAACCAAACCAAACAGCCAGCAACTTTTCAAAGAAACAAACACACATAGCTAGCCAGCTTGGGTGTTTTTTTTCCCCCTTTGGAATGTGAAGAACCGCAATAAATACTTCCTAACTGGATTTTGTACATGTTGAGAAAACCATTTTTCATCCAAGAAATGAGTAAATGTGAACATTGTTTCCATCCCTTATAGTACACTAATACGTTCATATTTCCTTCTGTTCACAAGTGGTGGATTAAATCTCCTGCCACTGTTTTTTTTTTTATTTAAAAAGGTGCCTGTTATGCGGACAGTCGGTTTTACATATTTACAAAATAAAATAAAAAGGAATAAACGTAAAATTCATGGACTTACCAGACTCTTGGTTAGCCAGGAATTCAACATGGTGGCCACTCCCCTCTTCGCTAACCCTCTTTGCTAGGCCCACCCCCTGTGCCAGCCAATCAGATTACATTGCCTGTTTATATGTGTGTGAATGGGGTGTACAGACCATCAACAATACGAACAGCTGTTCAGATTTTAGGTCGAGAGTTGCTAATCTTCCCGAATGCCGAATCCACGGAGTTTACGAGGGATTCGCTAGCCCCCCTTCCAAATGACACATATCCATCCAAATGTCCGTGTGTATGGATGATTGATCTTCCGAACGCCATACATATTTTTTTTACCATATAGATGGGCCCAAAGGCACTCCAGATATGTGTGGATATGTTGCGATTGAAAGGGAGGAAGCAACTTCCTTTGTTTAGGGACAGGTGAAGGAATGAGGATCCTTGCAAGGTTGAGCCTTGGCCGATGGGAATAACCAGGTGTATATGCCTTCAGCTGCCTTGTCAATTAGCATTTCTTTAATAAATAATTTAGGTGGCCCCTCCTTGAGTGCATACCTGATTGAGTCTGAACACAAGTCTTTGCAATTTGTTGGAATTTTCCAGTTTTAATGGCCAAAGTGTGGAAGGCCACTTTGACTTAATTATAAAATATTGACAATTATTAGTAAAGATATGGGGCTGGGGTGTCAAGGTAAGTAATGGGGACACTATCTTGCTGGACTAGTGAAGTGGGCTGGACCAGCTCTGCATGACACCCAGAAATCTGTTTCCACACACACCCGGCCCTCATCAACTTCTGTCTGAGGTGGGCTCTTCACTCTTTCTAATGATCAGGCCACTGCTGGCATGGTGTGGATTCCATATGTTATCTTAATCGTCTGGTGTGGACATCAGGGATATGGTGACCAAGTCTGTTGATTTGTTATAGATGGAAGGTCTACATGTGCAAGCCCCTATTAAGTGAGATTTGGCTTTATACAAGCATGTTTGTAAACTTTCTTGAGAAGAGCTAATTGGTCAGATAGAATTTTTTTAAGCAATAGGAGCAAAAATAAGAGACTAAGGAGTGTGGAACTGGATTTCTCTAAAAGAGAATATTGATATATTATTGATTTCAATAATATGCCCCTTTGTATTAGATTCTCAAAATGTATCAGGTTCTGGGGGGAAACCTACTTTTATTGTAGGGCACTCAACACGAACCTATTAATAATCATGAGTCAGTAATGTTGAGGCTTTTGCACTTATTTTACTACTTCTGGTATTTCATGATTTTTTGCCCATATAATGAACATATGTTGGAATTCATAAATCACGTCTCTGTTCCCCTTTCTCCCCCTTTTCTCTCTTAAAATGATTGCTTCTTCATTGGGATTAACTCTGTCACAATTACCCTCTTGTCATCCCCTTGAAGCAGAGAAAAGCTCTCATTGCTAACAGAAAATATGTTGTAAATTATTTATCTGCTTATTTTCATACTAATAAATTGGAGGGGAAAGAGAGGGAGAGAAACAGAGAGAGGAAGAGAAAGCACAAATGAATAGCCCTGGTTCTTTTAAAAGTGTGTGTGAGATATTTGAAAAGATTAAGGACATGTGGCACTGATGTTATGGGAATAAGATATCATGTCAAATACTCATTTCCATTCTCGTGTATCTTTTGATGTACTACAGAACTGCATCTGAAGTTTAGTATAATTCTCTTTATATTTCACTATATTAGTACACATGACCAAACTTCCTTCAGGTGAGAAAGCTCTCCCTGAAATGAGTAACTTGTTTGATGTCACTGTCTTAACTAAAACTGAACCCTTTCTCACTCCCTCAATGGTTTTTCACTTTCACTGTTTTTGTTTTCTTGCTTTTCTTTGGCTCTTTGTTCAACCCCTTAACATACGATGTCATCTACATTTACCCAGCATTAAGTCACATTGGATGAACATAGTGGTGTTTACATCCAAGTAACATGTAGAGGATTATCCTGTAAATAAAAGATGGAAGACATGTAACCTTCCAGGGGTTGGCTAGGACGGATGGGAGATGAAGTCCAACAGCACCTGGAAACCTCATGTTACTCACTCATGCTTTAAGTGGTCAAATTCATTAAAGCAAAATGTCATGTGGTGGAGGAGAGACTCTAAAAAACATTTCTAATCAAACCTTATGTTCATTGGACCATGAAGTTAGTGTTTTTATGGGACACAAAATCTTCTCCACTCACATTAACTCAGGAATTTTCAGTTTTGGAACTGATTTAGTGCTGGAAAGCTTATTTTCCTCTGTTCAGTATTTTAAACTGAATTGCAATTTTGTATATTGGGAGTTCTGTTGCTTTGTTGTAATTTTATTTATTTTTATCTGTAAACTGCCAGGGGAAATTTGACTATAGGGCAACCTATAAACTGTAAGTCTATATGAGTGAATCTATGATTCAACAGCAAGACACATCACTTGATTTCACAATGCTTTTATTTTCAATCCTTGGAACTTCTAGAGAAATGGTAATAGAGCTGGGACCCCATAATTTGCATAAAATCTTATTATTTTGGAGAGTTGCTGTCAATCACAGTAGCCAATACTGGACTAGATGGAACTATCCTGCAACTAGGGAGTTGTGAAAAATTTGCTGCATTGAGTTTTTTGTTTTGTTTTATATATATATATATATATTCAAGCTTGTGATGAGTTCCACAAAAGAGAAGAAACACCATGTGCACACTAGGAATACTCGCAAAACATTTCACTAAGTGTGCACAAATATGCTTTACCTGGTACAGGGACACATCCATTAATATTTCCCTCTGAAAAATACAGACAACAATGCATTATTTTTTCTGTTTGTTTTTATAATCAACATGCAAAGAGCACAAAATGGACATTGAAAATGACAAATTCTGTAGAAAGAGATATATGATCTATCTGACCATCCCTAACTATAGCGTTGTTCATGCAGCTTCCTATAGTTTTCTTTCTTCCTTTTTTGACTTTGCATTAAGCAGTAGGTGGTCTAATTAAAATAAAAGAGAGGGAAAAAGTTCTGTGTATAAGCTGTTCCAGCTTTGCTTTCACGTTATTAGGAAGATGACATTTTTGTGGAAAGAAATCAACTTCAGTGCCAATTATGTGTGTGTTTAAAGCTGTGTAAAACTGGCTGTCACTTCAAGGGATGTTTTTTGATAGCTTCTTACATGCACATGAAAGCAACATTAGCCTTAGTTAATTCTGTTTATTGCTTCTTCCCTCCCACCTTTCTTTCTTGCATTACATTTTGAGCTATCAGATGTCACTGTTTTAAACTTATTTAACAGTATTGATGGAAATAACCCTGCCTCTTTTCTGGTGCTGGATGATTTAGCTACAAATCACCTGTTCCAGTGTGGAGATCATTAATCAGCTTGAGGCTACGCACATGAGGAGGAATTATCAGCACAAAAAGAGAGAAAATATGAACAGCTCCTTGAAAGAACTGTTACCATCAGATTAACTCTGATTCTCTATAGGAGCACCAAATTACCCTGAAGTAATAATTATAATACATTAGTAGAGGTTTAATTTCCAGTAAGTGCTGTCTGCTTAAGTGATCACAATCTCACCATGGCTCACAGAACAATATATCGTGGTACTGGTGAGAAGGAACCTGCATTGAATTAAAAGATTGATCATAAAAAAAGCATTATTGTTAGCAAATGGGAACACAAATATCCCCAGCAACTTTCCTGTTGCTATTTTTATAGACAAAACTCCATTAGCAAAATGCCTTTTCCTGATGAATAGGCACTAGGAATGCTGTCATTTATAGGGAAAGACTGGAATTTCTCATAGTGTTCTTCCACTAGAATATTAATGTTGATGCTCTATAGTGGGATTCATATGCACAGTATAAGGTGACAGAATGGTCAGTGTTGTCATATGAGGTGCTTCTGTTGGGATACTGTGAACCCACCATGCCCGTTTTCAGATTACTCCATTCGGTTATCCCTTCCTGTGTATGTTTCTTTTCCTCCTCTCTTAGCAGGCATCATTATTTAGGTTTATCATTTCCCCTTCTCATGGAGACCAGGGTTTGAATACTCGCTCACCCATAGAAACCCACCAAGTGGCCATGGGCAAGTCACACTGTCTCAAACTCAGAGGGAGGCAAAGGCAACCCCCCCATCTGAACAAATCTTGCCAAGAAAACCCTGCGATAGGTTTACCTTCGGTTCACCATAAGTCAGAAACAACCTGAAGACACAGAACAACAAACAAGAGAAGTACCTTTGGAATTCTTAAAACATTTGGATTCTTCCAAACCTTCTGATAGCCTTCTCCTATGTGTGGATGTAGCCATTTTAGATACCTAAGGACTGACAATCAGGTCCCTTCTATCTCTGGCTTTTCTTCGCAAACCAAGATTCAGGAAGGACTCATCCTGCATTTTCTGCAAGCGCGCTGATGACTAAAAAGGCCAATCCGAGATAAACAAGTCCAGTTGCAGGAAGCACAGCAGAAGGTCTCCTTGGGTGATGTTTCTGGGTTGAAATTCTGTCTGCATTGTTGTTTCTCTTCAAGACTTGTTCGGCATGAGTTCTCAAATAAGGCTGCAGCATTGTGGATAGAGCGTCTCCATGCCTCCCGATGTGAGGCCAGGGTGGACCATTGTTGGTGATCAATTTGGCCGAGCCTGAGATGTTGTTTCAGGGAGTCCTTGTATCGCTTTTTTTTAGTGCCCCTCTTACGCTGACCCGTGGTGAGTTCAATGTAGAGTACTATTTTGGGGAGGCGATGGTCCTCCATCCTAGAAACGTGCCCTGCCCAGCGCAGCTGTGTTCTCAATATCATGGCCTCAATGCTGGTGATCCCTGCTTGCTCAAGGACAGTAACATTCATCACATAGTCAGTCCAGTGTATATTTAGGATTGTGCATATACAGTGCTGATGAAAGTGTTTGAGGAGTTGTTAAGTGTTGGCGATGGGTGACCCATGTTTCAGACCCATAGACAGTACAATGGTTCTATACACACTGATTTTTGTGCTTTGCCTCAGGTGTTTATTGCTCCAGACTCTTTTGTGGAGTCTTCCAAATGCGATATATGCCTTTGCTAATCTGTGATCGATCTCTTTGTCAATCTTGGCATCTGAGGAGATGATGCTTCCCAGGTAGGTGAACTGCTGAACGGACTTGAGCACAGATTTGCCAACGGCAATGTGGGGATGGTGGTGTTCGTCCTGTGGTGCAGGCTGGTAAAGAATTTCCATTTTCTTAAGGTTGACTTCCAGCCCAAACAGCTCTGCAGCTGTTGTGAAGCAGGATATTAGGTGCTACAGAGCTGCTTCTGTGTGGGCAACAAGGGCAGCATCATAAGTGAAGAGCAGGTATCGGACTAGATAGTTTAGAGTCTTGGTGCGAGCCCTCAGACGGCTTAAGTTAAATAAGCTACCATCAGTACGGTAGCATATATAGATGCCATCTTCTTCTATACAAGAGGGGAAAATATGATCTCCTCCAAAGAAACAGCAATTTGCAGTGCTGCAACCTGTCTTTTTGCAAAAGAGCCCCCCTAAACTTTGCATGCCCTCTAGCCAAGGTGTCAGCCACAAGTGATTTACTTGCCATTTTAAATCTGCCACCACCATTTTTTTTAAAAAAAGAATCTGCTTACTATGGTGCGCATAAGCAATGCTTCATATTTACAAAAGAAATAATGAGAAAAGAGAGAGAAAGATTGCCATTTTATCCCCTTAACGATCTCTCACTTAGCTGAAAATCCAACATGGTGGAAGCAGGCACTTTCCCTGTTTGCTAGCTCCTCCCCTACACTCATCTGGCCAATCAGCTTATGCTGCCTTGTTGCAGCAACATGAATGTGACTGTTCTAATGTCTGCACATTCACATGCCCTGCAGAGCTTTTTTAAAACTGAGTGGATTTGGCTACCCCCCCTTCTGACGTACTGATGTGAATGCCTGTTCAGACAGATCGCCTTCCATGCAATTGCCATTTGGATTATTTTCACCATTTGGATGGGGTCTCAGGGAATGCATTCACTATTAGTATATTGGATGGTACCATGTAAGACTGTAGAATGGTGTGAGGGAGGTGCCTTTTTGGAATACTCACTTCTGCGGGGGGATGTATAAGCAGATGGAACATACTAGGGAAAGGCTCTATCTCTAGTTGGAATTGGGTGCACTCCATTCTACCCTCCCATTCTTTTGCACATGTAGATGTCTCCTACGTAAAGGCAGTGGAATTAAGGAAGAAATCATAAGGGTTAGATTATAGAGATCTGGGTTCAAATCCATCCTAAGCCCTGAAGTATACTAGATAAATATTAGCTAGTTATCACTATCCAGTCTTATCTGTCTCACAAATTATTAGAAAGATAAAGATCAATATTCAGTTTTAAGAAGGCAACATTAATAGTTATTGGAGTGTGAGTGGTCCATGTGTGTGTGATTAATGTAGTGTGTGAAGGGGGAATGTCAGAGTTACCTGCAAAGGATTTCAAAATGCATGGTGTATACAGAATTTTTTGGGGGGTGGGGGGGAGAACTAGTGAAGAAGAAGAAGTGAGCATATTTTTACACCCATTCCCCTATCTGAATCAGAAATTTGCAACAAGACCCAGGTAACAATAATGGCCATGAAGGAAGAGGCTGAGACAGCTGCTTTATTGTGTGGTTTGAACACTATTGCACTGAGTTTAAGGAAATTCAAATTCTAGTCTTCACGGAACCATCCCACTTAGAGACATCACTTTGTGTCTGGCTTACCTCACAAGGCTGTTGCAAGGATAAAATGAGAACAAGGAGCCATATATTTCACTAAGAACTAACTGAGGGAAAGGCAGGATGTAAATGTAGCTAATAAATAATAATACATTTGCACATCAAAAGCTAATATAGGATTGGAAATCCCATATTTATCACCTACTGTCAAGTGTAAACTATTTGAGACTTGGTAATGTGAACATCAAACAGATCAGTGACTTGTGTGTGTGTGCATTTGTGTGTGTCCAATTATAAAGGACTAAAAGAAGGTTGGAGACTTAATGCAAGCATATGAACAGTGCCTCATTTGCAGAAGTTTGCATACTTTCTTGTTTGATGTACAGATAAAGCTGGGTCTTGACATTTGAATCTTTTGATAATTCTTTTAAAACAGATTATTGGCTATCATACACTCCACACACACCCAAAAGTTCAGACAAGTAATAATACAACTGGTCTGCAGTGGTTGGCAGTACAGGACAAAACAATAGGATGTAACATAGTTGTTAAAGGCAAGTATTTAGGACATTAAAGGAACTGAGCATTTCTGTAGATCTTTATGCATATATTCCACTGTTCTCAGTACTAATGCTAAACTATTTGGAACCTTTGAAATGAAAAGATCCTTTTTCTGATATTGACCAAATCAATATGAAGACATATCAGTGAGGTGCTCTGCATTCGATACCCAGCAGGGTACCTCTTAAATTATTAATCACATGGCAATAGAGAGATTATTATATTTTTGAAATTGTCATGTAGGGGCATTTGTATTTAAGAAGGACTTTGGATTCTAAAAGTAACAGTAGTGTACACTTGATCATTTTTTTGGGAGAGATGAATCAATCCATTATTTACCTTGGTGGATGGATTTTTTCTTTCCAAAGTGTAAGTAGCATGGCCAGTAGTATATTCTTCTGAATAAACAAATAAGAAAGCAGTCAACCATACACTCAAGTTTCAAAATCACCATAAACCTTGAATATGTATCATTCAGTGGTGACTAGCTTCCAAATAGGGAAATAAATATCATTTTTTAAAAATAATATGGACATGGCACATTTTCTAATATGAATCTATAAACAAACTAGAATGTATTTCTTTGCTGAGGTTTTCATTGCTTTTTGATCATTTTTCAATTAAAAAATTAGTACAAAATTGATTTTGTAAGAAGAAAACTATTTTCTGAAAGTGCACCAACTAGGAGAAGTGTACTAAAAAATGCATACAATTCCTGTGACAATTCCAACCTTCATGGCAGTACATACAAAATGGATCTAGGATTTTTAGTGGACCACAAACTGAGCATGAGTCAGCAGTCTGACGCAGTAGCTAAAAAAGCCAATGTGATTCTAGGCTGCATTAATAGGAGTATAGTGTCTAGATCAAAGGAAGTAAAAGTCTCACTCTATTCTGCTTTACTCAGACCTCACCTGGAATACTGTGTCCAGTTCTGGGCAAGCTGAAACATGTCCAGGGGAGGGCAACCAAAATGGTGGGAGGTCTGGAATCCATGCCCTATGAGGAGCCCCTTAAGTAGCTTGCGTTTAGCCTGGGGAAAAGAAGGTTAAGAGGGGACATGATAGCCATGTTTAAATATTTGAAGGGGTGTCATACCAAGGATGGAGCAAGCTTGTTTTCCGTGGCTCCAGAGACTAGGACAAGGAGCAATGGAATCAAACTACAGGAAAGAGATTCCATCTAAACATTAGGAAGAACTTCCTGACAGTAAGGGCTGTTTGGCAGTGGAATGTACTGCTTCAGAGTGTTGGTGGAGTCTCCTTTGGTGGTTTTTTAAAAAAATTATTTAGCATTTCAAATACACTATCTGGAAACAAAATTTATCAAGGCCTTAATGAAGTTTAACCTAAATCACAAAACTCTTTGTGATACAGTTTACAACGTAAATAAAATTCAAATTCTTTCTTTTCTCATTGACTTCCTCAGGTATATATGCCCAAAGTTTTTTTCTATAAGTTATAATTAATATCTTTCTCATACAACCTTAGATCAACCTTAGATCACTTTTCTCTTAACATATGAACTCTGTTCGAAATTGCTTTGTCTCTGTTTTGTTTGAAACAAGCAAACAAACCGAATTTTGCCATATTCTCCTGTATTACCTTTCCTCACATTATCCTACAGATTCCTGGAACCCCAGCTTAACCTATAGATTCATACACTCTTCCTTTGAATATTCCATCTTTTGTTCAGATAGTCTACTATTAGCTTCCAGTCTAAATTTTCTCTAAATTTCCCTTATTTGATATCCATGTCAGTTTATCATTATTTTTTCATCTCTGTCAGCTTATTCAACCACTCTTCCATATTCGGTGCTTCTTTATTTTTCCATTTGGCTGCTATCAATAACCTCACAGCTGTAATACTATATAGCAACACCCTCCAGTGCGCCCTTTCATCTTGCTTCTCTAGAACAGAAGTTATGTTCAAAAGATATAGTTTTAGGTCTAAAGGAAATGTTATATTGAATATCTTTTGGATTGTTTTATGTATTTTACCCCCAAATTTCCTTATGATCATACATCCCCACCACAAGTGATACAAAGACCTGACCTCTTTATCACACCTCCAGCATTTTTTATTTTCTAATTTGTATATCTTATTCTCGCAGGTTTAAGGTACCACCTGTTAGCAATTTTTAGATGGTTCTCTTTCAGATCCTGACTGGCCGTAAAGGAATTTGTTTTACTCCAAGCATTCTCCCATTGTCCTATAGTTATCCATTTCCCTATATCACTTCCCCATCTAATCATAGGTTCTTTAATCAACTGTTTCTAACTCTCTATCCAGCAAAAGCCTGTAAATTTTTGCAATATTTTTCCTGTTTTTATCTAAGATAATTTTGTCTAATCAGTTTTGTTCTTGTTGAAAACCATATTCAAGCTTATCCTCTTTAATTCTGGCACTTAGTTGATAATAGATGAACCACTGAATGTCATGTCCTTGTTCTTTCAGATCTTCTCTTGTTTTCAGATGGGAAACATTCCCGTCTTCTTTGGAGGTTGTTAAGCAGAGGCTGGATGGCCATCTGTTGGGAATGCTTTGATTGTTATTCCTGCATGGCAGGGGGTTGGACTGGATGGCCCTCATGGTCTCTTCCAACTCTATGATTCTATGGTTCTATAGTGTTGGTATTGGGGAAACAGTAGGGGAAATTAATAATTCGATACAACCAAAATTACTTGCTTAGCCTATCTCTGATTCCAAAGACTCCTTTCTTCCTTCCTTTTTTTTTGGGGGGGGGACCAACACTAGGTAAAATGACACATTCAAGTAACAGTTTTTGATAAATGGATTGTAAGTAAGTAAATGGATTCCAAGTGCCTAGTTTTCAGGTTGCAGGGCTGAACCTGGAACACGTGGTTCTGTTTCAGTTTTATGATTATGCAGAAGGTAATTGGATTTATCCTGCTAGGGCTTCGTAAGTATCAAGCTAGTTGTGTGGTCTTTGCACAAGATCCTCAGTCAAATATGGTAAATATTCAAAGATTGCAGAGGACAGAATCACTAAAACTTCCCAAATGTTTCCCATGCATCTGGCAGAAATAATATTCATTCATCTTTCATTGTTGATTAGTATTTCTATTTTTTTTCTTAGGTTGCTAGACATTTTGTCTGTCTGTCCCTCTAACTGATGTTATAAACTTGGCAAAGGAGCTTACTAAATTTTTATTAATTTCATTACTGCTTTCTTAGATTTACAAGCATGATCATGCTCATTTCAGTAAAGTTTTATTTCTAGTGCTAGTGAGTTTGATTTTCTTCTTGAAAGTTTAAGGCCCAGTTCTAACACACACACACACACACACACACACACGCACACAGTACCACCACCACCAGTTTATATTTCCTGGCAAAATGTAATGTGTGGGTTATGTATGAGGCAGTTGCTCAGCTCTGTATTTTGGGTTTGCCCGAGTATTGATTTATGAAATCCAATGTGATTCCATTACGGTGTAAAGAGATTAATATTTTCTTAATCCTGTCAGGTTTGCAGTTTGATTTATACTTCTCACGAATGTGCCTAGGTGAAGGTTTTTTCTTATTTTTCAGTTTGATAGATTTAACACCAGGGTGTCAGATACAGGTCTAAATAAAAAATATGAAGGGGCAGACCTATATCTCTTACTGTAGTCAGTGACATACATACTGGTTTAAGGACAAATAGGATCTGGATCAGCAAGAAATGGTTTGTCTCAAAGCAAACAGTTTGAGGAAAGCTGTTATGAAGTTCAGGCCACACCCCAAATAAGTCTGTTTATGTCAAAAATAGCTGGACTTAAGAAAAAAAACCTTTGTGCATAGAGATCATGTTCTATCAGTTATGGTATAGGGCCCTGTTCACATACTCCTGTGCAGTTGAGCACAAAAAGAGGCTATCTGCCAATATCTCTGAATAGACTTTCTGTTAGGAAATGTTGTGGGGGGATTTTTAGACACAATTTCCAAAACAAACAAACAAACAAACAAACAAACAAAAAACCTCTCAGTCAGCATGGCAACATCAGCTACAGGGATTCTGGGAACTTTTCCAAGATCAGCTGTCCAGTTCTTTATAGCAAATCTTTAAGAGAGCCAGAAAAAAAATTCTTCCCTGGAGCTTTCTCTTAGGACTTTTTCAAACACCCCTTACTGTGCAAAAAGCCCCCAGAACAGTTATGACACTATCACACAGCAGAAGTTGCCCGTGAATAAAAAAATGGCGTGGCTGCCTCCAATCATACCTGGAACAGTCACGGATGATGCCGAGAGGGATGGCGTCATCCGAAATGGACCCCCTGCTGTGTTGTAAATGTTCCGGAGGCTTCTTGTGTGGTAAGGGGTGTCTGGAAAAGTCCTTAAAGTGGTTTATCAAGCTACTGTGTGGAACGTATTTGGGGTGCAAGTGTGAAGGAATTATTACAGTTGGACCCCCATAGCCACAGAACGAATATCCACAGTTTCAGTTATCTGTGGGACACAAAACAAAGACATATACCATAGAGTCATCCTAGAAAATGCATCCTCTCTAGACATCTTCTTGGTCCTTCAACATAATTTAGCTCACTCCTCCCCGTTTTCTTTCTCTCTGCTTTCTAGTCTTCTTTCTCCCTCTTTTGCTCCTGTCTATCCAGCCAGGTTTTTTTTTAAAAAAAGAGTGAAAAATTATATACAAACAAAAAACAATAAATAGGTGGATTGGAAGGAAAACTGTAGGAAAGGAAAGCTGAAAAAAAGCAATGAAAGGAACCATAGGATCGTAGAGTTGGAAGAGACCACAAGGGTCATGCAGTGCAGCCCCTGCCATGCAGGAGGCCCAATCAAATCATCCCTGACAGATGGCCATCCATCCAGCCTCTGTTTAAAAACCTCCAAGGAAGGAGACCCCACCACAAAGAGAAAAATGAACTGTGTAAGGAGAGAGGGAATTAGAGAAAAAAATATATGAATGGGTAGAGATGAAAATGAATAAAGTTAGAAGAGAAATGTTGAAAGGGAATTTAAGAAAATATATTAAAATGAAGTTGTATGCATATTGATGTATTGACCTCACTGAGGCTTACTTTTCAGTAGTCATGTTTAGCGATCCACTACCAGGAACAGAAAATTCCTAAACCACCGAACTTCACCCAGGTTAAAAGGTCACTAGTAACCACCCACACACCAATGTTTGCTCACTTTTCCTTCTGCCAACCGTAACTTTGTTTTTTTTCTCTCTCACGCTACCCTAGTACTCATTTGGTCTGTGTCAGCTTTGCCTGAGTTACAAACTAATTTCTCCCCAATCAATGTATTGTTGTTTCTCTGCTAGTCACTCTTTTTTTCCTAACTGCTCTTTCCCATCAAATCAGTGTTCATTCAGCCTTTTCCATGTCCCAACTCCTCTTGCTATCCTTAACAGGCAACATGAGAGATGATATGAGAATCTGTGGACTTCATCAGATTATCCCTTTTAAAACATTCTTTTGCCAGCATTTTTTTAAAAAAGACATATGTCTATTCTGGCAAAAGAATACTCCCCACACACTTACCTTTCTTTCCTGTCAAAGGCTCCCCAGAAATAAAGAGGAAGTGAATGGAGCTCACTTCTTCGTTCAAAATCCTGTGAGACTTCGTCATGCAGGAAATTTAAAAATAAAACAAAAAAGAAATCCTTAAAAGTGACACCAAGCACCTAGGCACACTTAAAAGTCCCAAGTAACCTGGGGAGGGTCATAAAAAGAACAAAACTTACCTGGATGTCCCTGTCTGACCTGGAAGTGTTCACGCTGGACCGACCTCTCTCTCTGCAGTGATGAGAGTTAAATGACTTGAGGTTTTGCACATCAGCAATGCCAGCAAAAAAGTGGCAGGGGGATCTTTTGATGGCTTAAGCTGCCAATTAAAAGGTATAGGATTTTGACAGGACATAACCATGAAAGGACAACATTGCCTGATCTGCGCATCCTTTCGTTGTCATGTTGTGTTGATATGATGCTGTATTTTCTCCATCTGATAAAGTCCTGTCTCTCTTTGGGTTGCCACATTCTAAGCCTCCAAATCCTTCCAGTCACATTTGCATATTCTATAAATTATTTGCTCATTATGCAAATCATGCAGTGGGTTGTGAAAGGGTTGACCACCCCATTCACACACAGCACTAAGTACCCACTCAGAAGCAATCCTTTTACAGTTGCTTTATGGATAGAAAGCAGAAGGCTTGGCTTCCTTTGCTTGTAATGGGCACAAGAGATGCAGATATTCAACTTGTGTAGCTTTCTCAGAAGTGGGGATTCTACACTTTTTCCACCTGGAGGGTTATACAATTGCCTAATTGTGCCTGTGTTTAGCATCAGCAGCATCATTAAAGGTAAGTCCGTGGTAAAGTGCTAAGTGGCTTACATAGTATATCAGGAACAAAATGTCCATGATGCAAGACAATTGAAACAGGCATGGTTCCTCATCTCTGTCTTTTTAAAGTAAGAGACTGAGGGTCCTTGCCATTTGTCAACTAATCATGATTATGTCTTGATTCTGAATTCACAAGGGTGGTTTACATCAACAGGCCAAGTTAGCACTGACATTCCACTTAACCATTCTTAAGTCTTGAAATGTCAGGATATTTAGATGGGAAATGATCAGACTCTTTGGTAATCTTTTAGGCTATTTGTTACATCCATTCATAGGTATGTAGTCAGATGTCCATATCCATGGATTATCCATGTATGCCTTGAAAAGATTCCCCCTTCACCCCCCAAAAATTTCCAAAAAGCAAACCTTGATTTTGCCATTTTATATAAGAGACACCATTTTCCTATGTCATTGTAATATAATGGGACTTGAGCATCCATGGATTTTGGCATTCACAGAGTGTCCTGGAACCAACTCCAGTGGATTCCAAGGGCCCACTGTACAGATATATACAGTGTTCTCCCCTTAGGGAGAAATAGAGACATTTCAAACACAGACATGCATCTCTTTAACAAGCTTTGTAACAGTTAACACATATAGGAGTGACACTTTCTTAAACCATATGACTTGGCCATTTATTCATCCTCCTCATCATCATCACCATCATTGTCATCAGGTATTTTCATACACTCCATAGGTTCTGTTCATGCATTACACAGACATTTCATAAGAGATTTCACATGTACACAATTATGTCTCTTGTATTATATCCATAATCATCTAGTCATCAAGGAATACACTCTCATCTGTAGGCATTATACATCTGTAAACAATCATCTATAAACAAACAAGCATTCAAGGCTTAATCTCCTTCATCACTGTTACTTCTTAACATCATCCATTATAATGGATATGGGACATCCATTACTCATAGTGAGACATATCTCTATTTAGTATAAGCCTAAATGAAATTAAAGAGTTCCTCTGTCCCACCAGCATGGTCTATCATTTAGCCTATCTTTCAGCATGTTTCAGCATATCTGGGCATTTTATCAGTCTATCAAGAACAGCCCAGCTGTCAGAGACAGCCTTCTTCATCTTTGCAGACCACCAAAGGCAGCCTAATCTATGGGCTCTACCTGGCTCCTTTTAATCTCTTCATAGCTTCACCCAGGCTATCAATTATCCAATCCAAACAAAGATGCTGATGGTTCCCACACTTATGATAGCCAATCAAAACAGAGATACTTAACTATATTCCTGCCTGTGAAACTAGAATTTTATAAAGAAAGATTGTGGTATACAGTCTGCCCTCAGTATCTATGGATTCAACTATCCGCAGCTTGAAAATATTCCAGAAAAAAAATACAAAAGGTAAACCTTAATTTTGCCATTTTATATAAGGAACACAATTTTAGTACACGATTGTATATAATGGGACTTGAGCATCCACAGATTTTGGTATCCACATGGTGGGAGGGTGTCCTTGAACTAAACCTCAGTGGGTTACAAGGGCACACTGTATTAGAAGTCTTTGGCTGCCTGCTATCTTAATTGCCTTAACCTGTGCATCTGCTAGCAGGGTATTATAGATCACATCTCATATCTTATTTACATCCTAGTAGGTTTTTCTCCCCTCATACTTAAGCTGCTGACAGGTCCTTACTGATACATGTGCACACATTTGAATACATTTTGCTTCCTTTATTATGTCTTATGCCATATATGCTATACTCTATAGGTTACACTATAGGTTACACACTGGAATTCATAGGTTTATTCCCAGACTGCACAGTGGCCATTAAACAAGCCTGGCCTGCAACACAACATTTCCAGATATTTCAATGAAATTTCAATGATATGACTGGCAAACCATAAGCATACTCTACATTAAGGTCAAACAAGCCATTAAAATTTGTCTATGTTTTTCCCCCATATATTTTTTATTAGTTCAGAATTATATCAGTTTTCTGGACATTACTAATATATAAACAGATACATTATATTATCACCATAATTACTTCACCTTATATATTTATACATTTTATATATTTTAAAAGAGAGATAGAAAAAAATACCATGAATATCAGAGTAATAATAAGAATATAATGTTTTTTAAATTCTCTTAGTATTACATTCTTTTCCACCTGTTGATTTGACTTCCTATCTGACTTATCCGCATATCATCTGTTTTAAGCAGTGCATCTTTCATCACACTTCTCAGGTTTTAATAAATGTGTGTGTGTGTGTGTGTGTGAGAGAGAGAGAGAGAGAGAGAGAGAGAGAGAGCACTTCATTCTTTAGAGTTGCAATCAGGATTACTGAGCTAAAGTAGGAAGAATTTTTTTTTTTAAAGAATTAAAATGCTAAATAATATTAGTAGTGATACTGGATAATAATAGCAACAAGAGAATAAAGAAAGCCTCTCCACCTCAGAGTATCTTTTCTCTAGGAATGAAAATGACGTGTGTGTGTGTGTGTGTGTGTTTTAATGGATCTGAGGATCCATTAATGAAGGTCCATTAATGGATCTAATGGCTCTGAGGATCATTTATCTGTGAACATATGCAGAAACCTTCCCATCTTTGACATAAATTTATTTCTTTTCTTTTCTTTTCTTTTCTTTTCTTTTCTTTTCTTTTCTTTTCTTTTCTTTTCTTTTCTTTTCTTTTAGAAAGCCAAAGAACAGCACAATCTACTCAGCAGAAAGTATCACTGAGTTCAATTTGACTTAGTTATGGACCAGTGGGCTAGATCCTGCTGTGGTTGCACCCTGGATCAGGTTCCTTGGGCTTGCAAGCTGTTTAATAGAATGTTATTTATTAAAGGTAGCATGCCGTTTAGCACTGAGAAATGGCATCACAACAACAAATGTTACCAAGACAGTTGGAAACAATACCACAGATGACCACTTCTCTCCCCTTCTCTATGATCCTCTAGCTAGCTTAGCCCCCACTCCCCCTTTGGCAGGCTAAACCCTGTGTGTTTCTCACCTTCTACCCCCATCTTGTCAGCCAAAGACCTTTACTTTTTAAAGAACAGTTTATCTCTCATGTCCTTCACTGGTCACTTGCACAGGCAACACTCTTCACCTTGGCCACTCTGGAGCCAGCTCTGAGGGTATCAAAATGATTCAATGAGAAACTGAATTCTAAACTATATGGCAGATACTGAATATTGTGTCAGATAAAAATATTTAACTTGGTCTCAATTTTCTTGTGTTTCTTTACATCCCACCTGCATTCTCCTCATCCCATCTTTGGCTCATACTGGGTTGTGAGGCTTTGGGTTTTCAAAGGAATTTGTCAACATTTTCTTCACTTATTTAAATCATGCATTTTATATGGATTCCCAATTTACACATGACTGTGTGTATTTTTAAATTGTACACATTCTTAGTCATTCGTATCCCCCCCCCCCACACACACATGGTAGCTTGGTCTTATGTGTATTTTATTGCTCTCAATTGCCTCACAAGCCTTTCAAATGTGCTGATTTTGGAAACAAAGACCCCCTTTGTGCCATGGAGTCTCAGGAGGCTTGGAATGAGTACTTCTGTTGGGAATTTTGCACCCCATAATATTATTTTCCATCCCTGCTGTAATGAAGTCTTTACTGTCATATAAGAGCAGTGACAACCTTTTTCTCTCTTCCAATTACCCATGCACAGCAGAAGGAAAATGGACACCTAGTTCATTAGAAGTTGGGACACAAAATTTGTACCAGCTATTCAGAGTTATTAAAGGAAGCAGCCTCCATACACTCTTCCAGCTATTTCTAGGTATAGGGATCACAGGCAGAAGTGTGCTGTATGAGCTGGTGATCCAATTGCTGTAGTTTGGGTGCACAAGTAACTTGGAATACTGTATATTAATTTGAGTGGCTGACATTTTTTCTCTTCTCCACACTTCCTGGCACAGAAGGATTACTGCTAATTATGTACAAAAGATGTAAGTCAAGTGCTCAATAAATCAAAATAATTTTTGCATTTTATAAGTTCATCTTCAATAAAGAGGCCTATCTTTCTACCCAATTAAGCTGAACTTCAGTATTTTTTTTGTTCAGTTCTGAGCAGTGACCTATAGCAAGCTAGAGAGAGGAAGGAATGGAATAGAGCACAAAAAGTAGCTGCAACTCACGGAGATCTGAAAATGCTCAGATATCTCCTTCCCCTCACTACCTGACACATACACATATCAAATCTCCATGACTCCTTTGCCCCCTGCTATGGTCCTGGTGAATGGCTGGCATGCAGCACAATCCTACATGCAAGTCCAGCTGAAGTCAGTGAGATTTATTCCTAGGTAACAATTTTAGCACTTAGGTTGCTTTCTGCAAATAAAGAGTTTGAACAAACCAACAATAAGATTTTTTTAAAGAGAAAGGAAGGAAGGGAGGGAGGGAGGGAGGGTACAAACATAATTAGTCAATGGAGAAAAATCTGCAAACATTATGTAAAACATTTAAATGAATCACATGAGGAAAAATATATTTTTAAAAAATGCATGAATGCATACCCACCCACCCCAAAAAAATCTTGCAAAAAACATTTTTCAACCCAGTACAAAAGAAATAAGGGAAGAAAATGCAACTTAAATTTAGAGAAATGCAGTGAAATTGAAAATAAGGGATTTTCAAGCTCCATGATAAATTTATTTCCACACTTTATTATCTGAAACCAGAAGATCCAAAAGTGCAGTGGTGGCACTAGGAGTGTGTGGAGAGGTCAAACCATGCCAAGTGACACCATCGAGGGGAGGGATGAACCAGTCTTAGTAACGCCAGAGCAAAAATGTAATGTACAGTGGGCCCTTGGTATCCGCTGGGGTTTGGCTACAGGACCCTGCATGGATACCAAAATCAGTGGATGCTCAAGTCCCATTATATAAAATGCCATAGTGAAATAGTGTCCCTTATATAAAATGGCAAAATCAAGGTTTTCTTTTTGGATTTTTTTTTAAAAAATATTTTCAACCTGTAGATGGTATAATCTATGTATGGATGTGGAATTTGTGGTTATAGAGGATCAACTGTACTTCCTTGAGCAGGGATGGGCAACTATGCCCCAGCCCCACCTCAAGATCTTGCTGGACTGCATTTGTGAGTATTCCCTACCAATGCCCATGCTGATTATAGTTGTTACAGTCCAACAACAATTGGGGGGTTAGACTTTGCCCACTACTGTCCTAGAAAAGAAACATGCAACTCTCACTTTCTGCTACAGAGGTATATGGTATCACTCTTCTGACAGTGAAGAAAGCTGAAAGAAATTAAACTCATTTGAGATGTGGTGCTGGAGAAGAGTGTTGGAGATACCATGGACAGACAAAACGACAACAAATGGGTCCTAGAATGGATCACACTACAACTCTTCTTGGAAGCCAATGACTATGTTGATGCAGTTGTACTTCAGTGCCATCATGAGAAGGTATGACTCACTAGAAAGGATAATAATGCTAGGAAAGTTGGAGTACAGTAGAAACAGAGGACGACCACATACCAAATAGATATTCAGTCAAGGAAGTTGAGCCCTGAGCCTACAGGACCTGAGCAGAGTGGTTGAGGTTGGGGGTTCTGGAGATGTCTCATTCACAGGATCACCATGAGTCAAAATTGACTTGATGGTAGTTAACAACAACAACAACAAGGGTTTATTATCTCTATTAGCCATCAAGTTATATAGTTTGAAGGCAAAACCTTTTCCCTAACCACCGATGTCAGAGGGTGATGGACTAGACACTACAGCCATGGAGTGCGGTGTCATCAGTATGCTGATGACACTCAGATATATTTCTCCATGTCTCGGTCATGAGCTTCGACTTCAGATGGCATCTCTCTTCTCAATGATTGTCTTAGGGCATTAATGGACTGGATGAGGAAAAACAAATTGAGACTGAATCCAGACAAAACAGAGGTACTAACAGTTACGGGCCCGAAATGAGGTCTGGGAATACAATTTCCAATCCTGGATGGAATCACACTCTCCACCAAGGACTGTGTCTGAGTCTGGGTGTGCTCCTGGACCCGGTGCTCCAGATGTCTAATCAGGTAAATGCAGCTGTCAGGAGTGCCTGTTATCAGCTTCAGCTGATACGTCAGCTGCACCCTTTCCTAGAAATCAGGGACCTCGAAACTGTGGTACATGCACTGGTAACGTCTCGTCTTGACTTCTGTAATGTGCTCTACATGGGGCTACCCTTGTGTTTGACTCGGAAACTTCAACTAGTTCAGAACATGGCAGCCAGGTTGTTTTCTGGCATTTCCAGAAGACAGCATATAACACCTGTGTTAAAAGCTCTCCACTGGCTGCCTATTAGTTTCTGGGCACAGTACAAGGTGTTGGTACTGTGCCCAGCATGGCCTTTCAAGCCCTACATGTCTTGGGTCCAACTTATCTCCAGGACTGCCTCCTTCCGTATGACCCTCCCCACACACTTTGGTCCTCTGGAAGGAATCTGTTACAACCTATGAAAACAAGGCTATCGGTGACCTCCCAGAGGGCCTTCTCTGCTGCCACTCCCAGATTATGGAATGGCCTGCCAGACAAGATCTGTCTTATTACCACCCTAGACAACTTCAAAAAAGCTGTCAAGGTGGATCTGGCAGGCCTTTCCCGAATAGCTATCCGGGCCCGAAGATTCGGCTGCCTTTTCCCTTTAGCGGCCACTGGATTATTTCATTTTTTCCCTCTTTTTAATTATTGTACATTTTTAATCTGTTTAATTTAATATTGTTTTAAGGGATGGGTGGGTTAGGGTATTAATATAATTATGGAATTTTTATGATGTAAGCCACCCCGATTGCATTGCAGAGGGGCGGGATAGAAATACATTTATTATTATTATTATTATTACTATAATTATTATTATGTTTGTGTGTTTGTGATGGGTATTGCTAGAGCCTGTGAGTTTATCTAATCCTTCTCGACATTGATTAGGTGTAAAAACTTCTCTTCCTCCTACAATGAAAGGGCATCAGGACTATTTTAATTTAGTAAAAAAAGATACAAGTAAAGAGTCACATGGTAGAAACATATAAGAGTAGGCAGGGTGATGTGGCTAGAGATAAGGTTATGTCCCATCTTGGTCTAGAATTATGTGGAGGTGCCATTCAATAAAACTGAATTGCATGAGGTTTCATTTGGTAAACCTGAAGAGCAAAAGATTTGGTCAGATAAAAAGAAGTACTTTTCCGAAATGCACATAGGCTGTGGAATTAAGACATGATGATGGCTAACAACTTAGCCAGCATTAAAACAGTATTAGAAAAATTCATGGGAGATAAACTGTCAGTGGCTTCTAGTTGCAATAGCTATATTATCCCTCTGGTATAGAGTCAGTATGCTTCTGAAAACTAGCTGATGGGAAACAACAATTAGGTTTTATTTTTGTTGTTTATTTGTTTAAGCATTATTGGTTTCTGGGGTTATTTCGTTTGTTACCGCAGAAAGTGCAACACTGAGCTAGACTGGTCATTCAGCAGGACTTTTAATCTTCTTGAAAAGAACATGAGGTTATAGATGTGATGACATCATCTATGTTAATCAACTCTTAATTAATGTGCAACTTTTTTGGCCTAATTTGTCATTCCCCAATACTTTAAAAATGCTGTAAAAAATAGTTTGCATTTTCTGACTTTCTGGAAAACTTTTCAGCTTAAATATGTGAATTTGAATATTCCTTTTGTTGGTGTTCCCAAATGTCTCCAAGGGAAAGAAAGGAGAAGTAGTCAAACCTATTTCTGTGTTTTGCTAGATTTGGCTAGATTTAATTACAATTGTTGCAATCAAATGCATGATACTTAAACCAATAACAACACTGAAACCTAATTGGTTGGGCAGTAATGATTACAGAATATTACAAAGAAGAGAAATCATTGTGAAGTCTAATTAGCATTGAGTCCCTCAAGCATTTTAATGATTAAGCATTCCTACTTTTAAAAAGCATTATATAGGTATATTTATATATATCTCCTTTCTCAGCAACCAGTGAGAAAGTAGAGTTTGGTGTAAAATGAGCACAGCAGTCAGTGAAGCAGCAAAACATAGCTTTATCTGTATAGATAACTACATGATAACTGACATGCTGTGAGCCTAAGGAACAAACTATAATTGGCATGGGAGATGTGTGAAGAAGATCTGCAACTTTTGTGTCTATGACATAGATGTATATTTTCCTCTCCAGGGCTGGATGCTTTCTTCAGTAACTGATATTACTTCCTTCCCCCAGTGCTTGAAGTTTTTAAAGGTAAACACATAACCCAACTGCTCTTTGGAATCCAAATTTGAGCTGATGTGAAGCTGAAATACAGTTCCCCCATACTTGCGGGGAAAACATTCCAAGACACACACACACACACACACACACACACACAAACATATGTGGATACCTGAAACCTTGGATAATAGGGAAACCTATTCTTTTCAATGAATCGAACACCTGGAAGTTGATCATAGAATCACATCAGAGGACCTAAAATGCCTAGAGAGAACTTTTTTGGGGATGTAGCTAAGTGAAACCATGGATACTGAATCCGTGGATACAGGGATCAACCTGTAAATAGAAGTTGTACAGTCTAAGTTTCCTGTACAATTTTTCAGTGCATATTATGTTCCAAATGTGGCTTTGTGGCTTTAAGTTTGTACTCCTTCTGTTTACACACAGGCTGGAGACATTCATCTCCTGGCTGTGGCTATGTTTAGCTCCAACAGGCTTGTTGCCCTTAGTTCAGACATATTCACAAAACAGTAGCTGTTTGAAGCCTTTAATGTGAGGTTAAAGGCATCAGATCCTGTCTGATCTTGGAAGCTAAGCAGAGTAAGTCCTGATTATTACTTGGATGGGATACCAACAATGAATATCAGGTACTGCAGAGGAAGGAAGCGGATAAATCACCTCTGATTATTTCTTACCTAAGAAAACCCTCTGGAATTGAGGGGACCACCATAAGTTGTCAGGTGACTTGAAGGGACATGCACACACATAATCCAGATTGTGTTTTTACCTCAATAGTAGGGATGTAAATCTATGTATACATCATTCTTGCAGGCAACAATGAATCATATTAATATTTTCTTCTACAGCTATGAGAAAGCTGTAAAAAAAAACAACTGTGCAATTTTCCACAACAAAAAAACTAGCCAAACAAATTTATGCAAAAATGAGCAATCTTGCACAAAAATAGCTACCTGCTGCTGTTCTCCAAGATTGCTATTTGCTGTGCAATGTTTTTGTTCTGCAAGATTTTTGTTCTGTAAGATTTCTCTTGTGCATGTTGGTGGGTTTTTTGTTGTTGTTGTTGGGATTTGTTTTTGCATAGAAAATAGCAGTCTTGCACAAAAACAGTTTTTTTGTTCAATATCTCATCTTTCTCTCACACGGCCTGTATATTTCTGTGCAGAATAATTTCCTGAAACACTTCACAGTTTGTGAATACTGGGTGAGAACTGTACAGAAATATTCATTTTCTTAGCATGAATATTTTAGGGACAAGTAGGGACAAGACTGTGGAAATTATTTGTCCTTACTTGTGTGGATGAAATAATCAAACATTAACATTTCTAAAGGTGAGCTGCCTTATTTCAAGATGTAAAAATAGTTTATCGCTGACTTGGGGTATTATTAATTTTTGATGATTCTTCCACTGCTTAAATGTTGTATAGATTTGGTTCTTAATTTAATAATGGAAATTATCACACAAAGCTAGTATCTTGGGGCAATTGCATTGTGAAAGGAACTAGGGACATACTGCCTTGAAAACATTTCTTACCACAACTCTCTTGTTTCATGAAACTGTGCTGCTTTGAACCCCCCCTCCCCCGTTTGATAAGTCTCTTCACTGCAGTTCCAGCATTACAGCAGTCAGTCCATGAGGGTGCCTGAATTATTTCCTCTCCTCCTCTCTCCACCTCCCACTGGCTGTTCCAAAGCAGGCTAACTCCATGCCTGTCAGGGTTGTGTGTTTTTTTTAAAAAAATATCTTTGCTATGTTTGCATACTTGGAGCAAAGCCATAAAATAAAAATAATGTTACTTGTTTTGGCCATAATTACACAAACACAGCAAAGATAAAAATTAACCCACCCACCCCGACAGACATAAAGTTAGTCTGTCAAGTGGGACGGGGAGAAAGGAGGAGATTAAGGTCCCCTCATGGCAGTGACTTCTGTAATCCCATAATTGAAGCAAAGGGACCTATCACACCAGGGCCAGCAGAAGAAGAATAGTGACAGTTAGAGCTATTGATGGGCTTTCCCCCATCAATTAAAAGGGATGCCACAGTAATAGTTTGAATACACACCACTTACAGGACAGTCACGAGGTTGTGTGATAAAGTTCTGCTGTAGACACTACTATCTTGTTTAACTCCACTTTTCTAGCCTTGTGTGATAATCTGCAATGTTGATATTGGTCCTCCCTGAATCATAAATATGTTAGCGACACTATTCACACTCACTAAATATTTCTAATTTGGGTATATTATTTTCTGATATTGATTTCTCAAAAAAAAAATATATATGTTCAATTCCAGAAGAAAGAAACATGCTCATTATACATACTTTCAAATCAATTGTACTCTGATACTGTTAGATCAGTTTTAATCACTTAAATCACCAAACAGTGAACAACAAAAGAAAGGACCTTCAATTATTTGATTGCACCCCCTTTATGTTTCAGACAGATCGCAGTCCTAAGTAGATATGCTTAATGGGTTGAAGATGCTGTCACCAAGGCAGCTATATTTCTCAGAGATATCCTAGCTACAGTCATCTCATTAGACATATAATAATAACTTCATGCTAAACTTCCATAGAATGACAAGAAGGGGAGGGTTCACATGAGATGCACTGCAGGTACCACAGAGCCTGTCTTACCCTAAAATATACCCACATTTGGAATATAGGCATGTTCACCAACATGCAAAATTGTGTGAATATCAGAGTACATCAGAGATTGTTCAAAAAGTATAATAGTTGGAAATGTACGTCACTTGTGATAACCCCTTGTGACACCACCATATTTTCATAATTTGGGAAAGCAGTCGTGTTTTCCTGGTTTTAAATTTGACTGCTTCATAAAAAAAACATACTTAGGGCTTATCTAAATGGTGAAAATACTGATAGAATTTGAGGATAAGGCTTTTTGTCCCAATGGGATCTTGCATCATTTTGCCTTATTTAGAAGGAATGTGGCTAAAAATGTCATATCTCTCTGGCCTTTCTTCGCAAATGAAGATTCAGGAAGGATTCATCCCACACTTTCTGCAAGCGCGCTGATGACTAAAAAGTCCAATCCGTGATAAACAAGTCCAGTTGCAGAAAGCACAGCAGAAGGTCTACTCCACAGGAAAAGCCTTCATGGCTTTTCCCAAAGGTTTCATTGGGACAACCAATTTGCTTTGCTGTGCTTTCCTAATAATACTGGAAGTGGAAAGCTATTTGGTCAGACATTCACAGTGGGCAGAGCTTGCCAGCAGGGCACGCCCAGAACTGCCATGTTGAATTTTTGCCATAGCAATTGTATGCTGAGGCAACGGAGCAGCCTTTTCCCCTTGTTTATTTAAATGGAAGGTCACACTTCCACATGTTGGATTTGCTTTTTAAAAAAGTAATGTTCAGCCGCAGCAACCAGAGAGAATAAAAATGTGAGTATTTCACTCATGTCTACCATCTTGATTTGCAGGCATTCCTGTTTGAACATCAAACATGGATAGCTTTGCATACCTGTGATCTTGAAAAAAAAAACATGGAGACAAATGAAAGCTGCTGTGAATTGACATTACTGTGCACCATTCCACATTTTATTGCCTCATATAGACAAGCCCTCTAGTTCTCTCACATCAGATTGTTGCAGAGGATGAAGCCCAAGGTTTTGTTTGTTTGTTTGTTTGTTTTTAATGGATCCATGAATGGATTGTATGGTGCTTTAACATGACTGGTCTTTGCTCTTTTCCTTCTCAACTTCTGTTTATGAGGACTGAAGGGCTGACTTTGTCAGCAATACCTCTGAGCAGTTCTATTCTAATAATATTCTGTGTGTCTTCAGTTATACTTTGGTGATGAAATGTTTTTATGCATCAAGGTGGAAGATAAAGGCCATCTTCTTTTCTGTTTCATAAAAAGATCCTAGCCTTAGATGTGTCATTTTAAAAAGCTCAGTATTACACTTGTGCTCCTTGTGTTGTGGAAAGAATTCTGGTACTCTAGGCCTTATAATTCCCACCCAATTAAAAAAATCACTAATTAAGTCACTGGATTCCCCCCTAATTATAATAGTTTTGTAAAGGGGGATGCATGTTCTCTTTGAGACTGATTTTTTTTAAATAACAACTTAAACACATAACAATGTTCATCAGGATATCAGTATGGAAAGGGAACTTGTAGAACCTTTGAGATTATCTGAGGGAAAGAAGTTGTAGCATAAGCTTTTGTAGACTTGGTCTACTTCCTTATATGCATGGAAACAGCTCTAATTCAGCTGTTAGTAAATTGTCCCTTCCTTGATGTGAATCACAAAAGAGAGTTGAAATTGGAAGATGAGTGTTTCAGTTACTGCTTATGTGGCAAGGTCACCTTACATGTCACAATTCTGAAGTGTAGCTTAGTTTGCTTGCTTCTTCAGTTGTTGTTTTGTTAAGCATTGATTTTGCATAAGATGGTTTCAGACATCCCCCATCCTCGAAGAATAAATAAGTAACTAAGCATTTCACAATATGATCTGGGTCATACTAAAGATAAGCTTTGCTAGCACAAGATTATACTCATTGAAATGCTCTAACAAAATATGTTCTCATGTGTATTATATCCTTGCCAATACTGATAAAAATAAAGAACTAGTAATTTTTGGACACCATAGATAGATAACTGCCACTGGAAGACTATCAAATGCTTAACCATTGTGTCTGGCTCTCTGGCTGTGGTTTTGTGTGTGTGTAACGGAAGTGCTCCAGAATAGGGTTAGAAACCTATTCCTTAGATTCACATTTCTGTACAGAAATACCCATTTTCTACCTTCCAAAATTGCCAGTGGAATGGAATACATCTTGACTGTGAAATCCTCCATTAGTTAAATTTGCATTTTGTTTTGTAAAAGAAATAAACTCACAAACCCATTTGTACTTCTCAAACATTTTTAACAAAGACAAATATGTACATTTGAAAAAATGTATTTGCAGATATGTGTTTTAATCAATTAAAATGCTTACACATTAGAAAAATGTGAACAAATATATAGGAATTTCTCCAATATAGAATTGGCACAGAAGAAGATTCTAGATGGGATTCTGCAGTTCTATGAATTCTATGAATTCTATGATTCTAGGATATCAAGAAACTCAACAAGAATGATAATGAAATATCTGTTATTTGTTCTTCTGAATATACCCCCTCCCCTTTGATCATTGCCAATAAATTATGCAAGGTGTGTCTGGGAATAAGGATGTGAAAGGTGTTCAGCTTTCTTTCACATTTGAATTTTGCAAAATAAGATAAATTCAGATCAAAACAAAAATAAAATTTTGGGCATGAATGAAAATAAGATTTCTTATAGTGACATGAAAAGCTGTCTTTATAATTTAATCAGATAATTGGTTCATTTAGCCAAGCACTGTCAACTTTGATGGACAATAGCAATGCAAGCATACCTGGAAATCACCATGGTAGTTTCCCATTCAAGTAATAAACCAAGTCCTTGTTTAGCTTCCAAAATCTGATAAGACTGAATGTGTTCTGGTTGGCATGGTGATGGCCTCTTGGTCTGGCTGGAGATACTGCATGATGATGGAAGGTGTAAGAAGTATTGCAGGGGTATGTGTGGCAAGATCTTTCAAATGAATGCCAGAAGAAAATGTAAGTGATGGAACTATCCACAGTGCTTCTATACACCCCCCCCCCATTTCTATGTACAACAGATGGGGGAATCATTTAAACATCCAGATGTTTTCAGACTGCAAATCCCAACATCATAGCCAATGACGATGAATGCTGGATGTTGCAGTCCAACAACATTTGAAGAACCAAACAATCACCATCCATATTTTATGATTCAATTATATAATGGATTGCTTAGAATTGTTTTGGAAGACATTATTATTTTAACATATTTCTCTTACTATGTGTAAGTTGCCCCCAAACAATTTGATATAATACCTCAGTTGCAATTCTGGCTCTGTACAAGTGTGCTCAAAGAGACTTCCATATTAAAAATTCTTTTAATGTCAATAAACCATTAATTGAACCAGCATAAAAGCAGCAGAGATTGCTGAGATGACTCTTAATGACAGCTTCAGCAGGAGCCAGAAAATGCCTTTGAAAAAAAAAAAATTAAACTGGCAATGAACAACAAGGACAAGCAGGGGCAAACCAATAAGATATTTTCCAGTCTTTATTAACTTTTGGATGTGTTCACCCATGATCCTGTTATACCCCATTTTCTTTGATAATCTGATATATATATATATATATATATATATATAATCTGCATGTGGATTTGAATTGTCAAACATCTTCAAATACTCTCTCTCTCTCTCTCTCTCTCTCTCTCTCTCTATATATATATATATATATATATAATCTGCACGTGGATATGAATTGTCAAACATCTTCAAATACATTGTCAATTGTTTTCCCTTCAAAATACCTGTATATAAACAGATTTTTAATATGTATATCTCAGCGTATTTTGTTATTCTTGGGGAAAGTGAAAATTTATGCTAGGATATTTGGGGAGTGCAAAAGTCAATGCGTGACTATTCCCTGATCCTCACTTCCAAAGAATGTAGGGATCATGACAGGTTTTATTGTCATCCACAAAAATCCTGCAAACAATCTTAAGGAAAAATCTAAATGAAGTTTCCTTGTTAAGGAATAATCATGGTAGGGCACCATAACAGAAACAGCCTCACTCTGTAATTTCATCATTTTCACTACAATAAAAATGGAATGTAAAATCCTCATCTGGGACTTAACACAAATAAGGGTGTTCCCATAGGAGCATGGTTACTTCCACATGGGGTGTGCTGTTTCTTATTATAGGATGGAATATATATATATATGTATATGCCCTGTGAATGCTCTTTTCAGCAGTATCTGCATGGCCACAGTCATTAATAGGGAGTGGAACATTTTCATATTAGAGGGAGTGGTGGGAGTCTAATATCACCAGCTCCTAGTACTCAAACCAAAGAGCTGCTTGACAGATGAGAAGCAAGAATTACACTCATAGTAACAATGGAAATTTATGGCATATGGGATGGAACATGAAGCCTGTCTCTTATAATATATATGATACCAATTGTTACAAAATGCTGCTTATTCTTCAGGAGGTTTAGTTGGTCTGTAGCAGTGGTGGGCAACTTCTTTAGGTCTGGAGGTCACTTTCTTGCTCTCTTTGCCATGCCTACCCATTTTTCAGACCCCCAGGTCCCAATAGCCTATTCTAAGAATTTAAAAAGGGGTGGGGAAAAGAGAAGGAGAAGAGGAGGAATTTACTGGCTTTTACGTATTTTGGCACTAAGGAAAAGTTTGGAATAGATGGATCAGTTTGGATCTTCCAACTCTACAATTCAACTACTCTTAAGCTATTATAGTGGCATGTGGGAAACATATTTTTTAAAAAAAATCAGATATTTTAATACATTTGTTAAACTGAAAACAAAAAATCTCTCCGTCTCCTGTTCCCTGTCTCTCCCGCTCCCCCCCCCCTGAGAGTGTTGTACTTTTTTTTTTAAGAATTGATGTGGGTATATTTGTTCTTATTTACATGGTGGCTTTAATTAGATGTCCCCTGGGAAATGATGAAACTCAAAAAGGGGAGGGATCAAGATATATATATTTATGCACAGATAACTAAATGCAATACTTCTTTTTTACTTTAATGTATGACTAAGAACAATGGTGAAAGACATTATGAAAGACATAATGGATATGTGGTGGAATATCGGTCATTGTACACCAAGGATGGGCAAAGTATGGCTCCTGATCCTTACTTTTGCACTGATTTGGGGGTGTTCTTTTGACCCCAAACCAGCCAAAATGCCCCCAAATTGCCCATAAATTCAGCAGTGTAGGTATCTTACCACCAAGTATCTCCTAAACGCCCCAAACAGAGGGAAATAGGGGGGAAATGGCCAAAATGGTAGCTTGAAGGATGTCATGTAATTTCCTGGGCAGTACAGGCTCCAGGAAGGTGGATTATGGGGGTAAAAACTGGCCCTCAGCACTGTGCAGTCAGCTACCTCAGGATACACAGATCTGGCTACTTCTGTTAACTCCTTCATTTTCTCATCTCTAAATCTGTTTTGTATCAGTTCCATACAAACTTACTGCTTTAAAAGTGTGCACACACAATTTTGTATGAATTTTTCAGATGAATGTATTAATGGATCATTATCTAAAGTGTGTTTGTGCACATTTTTGAAATACCTATATATACAGTGAGTTTTAGACACTGATATTTATCAAGTTCTAGAATACACACAGAGAGAGAGTCAGATAGATAGTAAAACACCTACCAAGCCTGGAAATATATGAGTTTACCATTGGAAAAATGCACACATTTTCCATGTATGGTCTGAAAGGTGTAGTTCAGGTAAATCATTTTTAAAAAGAAGACGAAACTCAGTGAATTGAATTTGTTACACATTCCTGCTGGGACATGAATGTTCACATTTCTGTGGACTGTAAAGCTCATTGGGTATCCTTGGACTAATCTCATCTCTCAGCCTAATGTACCTCAATGGGTGGTTTGCAGCATAAAATACAGAAGATACAGACATGCTGCATTGAGTTTTCTGGAAGATGGCTGAGATACAATTGAAATGAATTATAGGATTTTGAGTTAACAGGATGTTGGAGACTGATTGGCACCTTTGTGGCAAACCTGATTCCTCATTTAAGGACTTGAGGCTGTGTGTAACTTTGGGAAGCACAGGGGACAAGAACGAGGGCTGCAAGCCTGGTTTGCAGCACATCCCTAAAATTAATGATGTTGTGCAAGGCAAGCAGGGGAGACCAGCTTCCTTCATCTGGACTTTAGTGTAAGACAGCTGCCTCAGGCAGAAGATCTCGAACGCTACAAAAGAGCAGCAAAATTGTTTATTACTGAATTTGTCTGAATTTGTCCCTGAATTATTTTAGGGATGGCGAGGAGTTCTTGTGGGATCTTTTATAAGCCTAACAACATGATTGGCTTGGATTGCTATGCACCTTAATTTGGGTGGTTGAGCTATTGTTTGCTGTTTTATCTCAGGCAGTAATCCGTCTCAGGCTAGACTCGCCATGGAGACACACTGGGTATTGAACCCTTTCAAACCTGGCTTTCTATATGTGCTCTACTTTATTGGGAATTGGCAAAAGGGCAATCAGGAGAGCATTGTCAATTATGAGAATGGTGCCTGGAGTCTTGGACTAAAACAGATCTATGCCATCTGTAACTACATGGTTTGTTGTGGTGCGGGGGGGGGCAATAAAACAAAAACTCATAACATTTTCTCTTGCATATCTGCATTGAAGAACTCATGAGCAAAAAGAAATAAGTTTATGTTTAGAAAATTCTTTATATAGACATTTTATTTCCCCCCCTAAAATTAAATATAAAAGTTCTAAGACATCTTATTAAACAAATAAATGGGCTCTTGGCTTATAAAGTTTTTTCCCTCCTCTTGCTCTAATGGAGAGGAACAGCTGGATTTCCAATTACACATGCAGTAGCACAGGAATTACATTTTTAGAAACAAAACAAAGAAAAATCTCTCTCTCTTTCTCTATCTTGTGTGCGTGTGCACACACACACACACACACACACACATGCAAACACTGGGCCAAGGATAAACATAATGAGAAATCTATAGTTGCCAGTTACCCTGAATATTTTTGATGCTAATTTTTAGCCACACTATTTTAACTACACACTTTCTCAATTTGTTCTGCTAATTAATGAGATTAAGCTGTCCTTTGGCACGTTCTTTAATGGCATTCCCATTGGCAAAAAAATCATTTTAATAATTGTTTATGTGCTTGCATTTCCCATTTTTATTTATAGGCAGAAGAAGTCTGAACCATTTTATTATTTTATCAGAATTCTCCCAAGGAAACTTTTCTGCTAGCGAACATGCAAATGACTTAAGAGTTTTCAAATGAAACTTTTGTCATTGTCAAATAATGTTTGGGGCCTCAGGGAGTTCATATAGGAAATAGCATTTGCTTCCTTTCTGTGCATTGGTTTATAATGTACTATTTACATTTAATGCACAATTTAACAACTGGAAAGTTGCTACTGGAGAAAGTTGATGTGAAACACACGAGGCATTGATGTAATCCCAACATTGCAATACATAAGGCTGATGGGGGTTTGTATCCTGTTTCCTAAATTGGATTATCATCTCCTTCTAGGAAATCCATCAGCAGAGCATGGAGGCATTTATCTGGTATTCAGAAATATGCCTTTGAAATAGGAGATTTTCTTTAAATATCAGCAGATGTATTCTCAAGAATTTGTCTAATCCATCTAAGCCAAGTCTGGAGAGTCATGCAGCACCCAAATCCATCTGTTTTCAACCCCACTCACCCCAGTGTCCCTCTTTTCCATTTTGTTTTTAAAACTGGATGATATTGCCTCTTAGGATTTCAATTTCCTGCTCAAGCAAGATGTGCCCCCATACTTTGTTTTCTCCCAAACTGCTAAAATAGTGTGTTTGTTTTCCCCAACAACATTTCTTTTTCATTCAGAACTACTGTATTTCAGCAGGCAGATTGATGTCATCTATTCATCTCTCTGGAGCTCAGGGATGCACCTTTGTGGTTTCCAGCTGTTCCCTCTCCCTTTGGTTTCTATGGTACCCTCCCCATTTTGGGGCATAGCCATCTCCTTCCTTTTCTCATAAGTCTCTTGCTCAGTGTCCTGTCCAAAAAGGTTGTCTGGAGTCACAGAGAATCCATGGGCTTGTCTAGAGAGTGAAAATAGTCCTCATAGAATGTGAGGAGAATATGTTTTGTCCCAATGGGATCCTACATCATTTCTCCATATTCAGAAGGAGAGGGGCCAAACCCTCAAAATACTCTGCAGAAAAAGCTTTCATGGCTTCTCCTGTATTTTTTTTTTAAAAAAACTTCAAAGTAAATGTGCATTCCTGCTTGTTGGGATGACCAATTTGCTTTGCTGTGCATTCCCAACAAGAGCGGAAGTGGAAAGCTGATTGGTCGGATGTGCACAGGGGATGGAGCTTGCTGGCAACGCTAGCACCCAGAACCACCATGTTGAATTTTCACCATAGCAATCTTGTGCTGAGGTGACGAAATAGCCCTTTCTCCCCCGTTTACTAAAGTGGAAGATCATACTTCTATGCCTTTGATTTGCTTTTATTAAAAAAAAAATACTGTTCAGTGGCGGCAACTGGTGGCAATAAAAACATGAGTAATTCACTCACATCCACCATCCTGATTCACAGGCATGTGTGATCTTGGAAACAAAAAACATGGACACAAATGAAAACTGTTGTGAATTAGTGTTAGTGCTCATAAATCCACATATTATTGCCTTATATAGACAATCCCCATATGTTTTTAGGCTTCCAGCATCCCATCTAACTATATAGCATATAGCTCTCAATATATAGATCACTATCCAAACATTCTCTGCCACTTTATTGAGAGTAATTAGATCACATGTATGGATTATGGAGGAGAATCTGATGGCATCAGCTGTTGTAGTATTACTCAAGTCAGATAGGTCATAGATTGGGCTGTGCTTGGACAGGAGGTTCTCTGGGAATCCATTTGAACGTCTCTGAACTACTCCACAAGAAGAGCTGAGTGGAAGTATAACAAATCTCTCTTGCTTTTCTTTGCAAACAAAGATTCAGGAAGGACTCATCCCGCACTTTCTGCAAGCGCGCTGATGACTAAAAAGGCCAATCAAAGATAAACAAGTCCAGTTGCAGAAAGCACAGCAGAAGGCCTCCTTGGGTGATGTTTCCGGGTTGTGGTTCTTTCTGCGTTGTTGGTTCTCTTCAAGACTTGTTCGGCATGAGTTCTCAAATAAGGCTGCAGCATTGTGGACAGTGTGTCTCCATACCTCCTGATGTGAGGCCAGGGTCGACCATTCTTGGTGATCAATTTGGTCGAGCCTGAGATGTTGTTTCAGGGAGTCCTTGTATCACTTTTTTGGAGTGCCCCTCTTACACTGATCCATGGCGAGTTCACCGTAGAGTACTATTTTGGAGAGGTGATGGTCCTCCATCCTAGAAACGTGCCCTGCCCAGCGCAGCTGTGTTCTCAATATCATGGCCTCAATGCTGGTGATCCCTGCTTGCTCAAGGACAGCAACATTCATCACATAGTCAGTCCAGTGTATATTTAGGATTGTGCGTATACAGCGCTGATGAAAGCATTCTTGGAGTCGTAAGTGTTGGCGATAGGTGACCCATGTTTCAGACCCATAAAGGAGAATAGACAGTACAATGGCTGTATACACACTGATTTTTGTGCTTCGCCTTAGGTGTTTATTACTCCAGACTCTTTTGTAAAGTCTTCCAAATGTGCTATATGCCTTTGTTAATCTTACATAAGAAGTAAATAAACAATATTTTCTTTTTGGTAACCCAAGATAATGAGGGAGAAGATGAATGTGAGATCTTCTTAAAGATGTGAATGAGAATTTATTCATATTTCATTGCTTTCTTGAAACCATAAGAATGAAATGGGAAATGGGAAATACTAATCTGGAAGACTACAAATTCTCAGTCCATTGGAGCAAAGTTAAGTCACATGTCAAACATACAGGCTAAGTGATGTCACATAATAAGGATGTGATAGATCATCTCCTTTTTTGAGGGGGGGCAAATACTGTGAGTCACTACATCTAGTAGGTTGAGCACCATACTTGTGGATATAATACACAGGAGCTCCAAAAGGAGCTGCTCATTAAAATTCCTTAGCTCTGTTTTTCTGTCACTGTGTGTGCATTTAATTGACATTTGGTTTGTAAATCAAGGGTGATAATACTCCTATTGACTCAAAATTAAAGGGTCTTACTTTTATTACTGGCACTAGATCACATTTATTATGGAGTTTTCCCCTTTAATGTTGAGAAAGTTGATCTGACCTCTGCTGCCTACAAAGCCTTGTGTCACAATGAATCATTTGGCTTAATGATGCCATGCTTCTTGTATGCCTTTTTATAAAGGGACATTCTGAAGCTTGTGTTATTCCACTATAACTTGTTTAGGGGTGGAAATTGTGTAGTTTTCCACATATGCTTGGACTGCACATCCCAGCAGCCCAAACCAGCATAACTGAACACTGGGGTTGCACTCCAATAACATGATCCTCACTCCTAGACAAGATATTCATATTGTCTGGAAAAGAAAACAGGAATCAACTAATTCACATTATAATACTGCTGAAACACCACTCTATAGGCTGTCTTAGCTTCTTGTTGTCACTGAGTCAGTTTTGACTTACGGCAACCACATAAATGAGAGACCTCCAAGAGACCTTGCTATTACCAGCCCTGCTCAGGCTTTGCAAATGGAGCCAAGCCTCCCTACACTGAGTCAATCCACTCTTCATCTTTTCTTTCTGACTCCCACTTTACCTACTTCAATTTCTAATGAATCATGTCTTAGGTAGGGGTCTTAGTTAGGAACAGATTAATCTTTCCGTTCAGCTCAGCTGAGAAGCCTATCGGAAAACAGAGGTGGTAACACTAGTTCAACACTAATTAATCATGAAAATGGATGAATGTCCAAAAATTGATAACTTGTCTTTTAATAGTGAAGTACTCAAAACCCTGGGACTGGAGAGAAAACAAATCTGGCACATGATTCTCCCACATTCAGGGCTTTTTTTAAAAAAAATCTAAAATGCTTTCCATTTAGAATCTGAATTTGAAGTTTGGTAAATTCTTATCAAAAACTGACTGAAGTGCAATTTTTATTCATCCCTAATTTTATCAACTAACAAATGCTCTACTGGAAATATATCTCATACAACTCAAACAGCAGAATGTCCCCCTATGACATTTTACTCTTCTTTTAGAATCTGTTTTTTCTCCATTGTTCCTACCCCATTATGGCCTGCATAATGATATATCTCTAAATACTTTCCTACAGAACTCTTGAATTGATAGGCATGACTGTTACATGAGAAAATGTATTCCCTTATTTGAATATGCATGGCAACAATTAGCCGAGATAACCCTGCTGAGTTCAAGGATTCACTACAGGGGTGTAATGCACCATATGAGATGTGACCTATGAATGCAGGAGAGATAGGCTGGACATAACTTCTTTGAAATGTCTTGTTGGCTTCCCAGAAAAGAAATATATAGTAGTTGTTTTTAAATCCCAACTAGTCAAAGGCAGGTTAGAAATACAAGAATTATTTTCTTCTTTGTTTTTCACTTTATAGCTATGCCTCTCCTTTTCTTTAATGCACTCAAAAGTCTTCTTTGATTTTTCTGAGTGTCTTTGAACATTAACAAGCTGTCTTCATCAGCATGATTTCCAAGGTTCCTTTACTCCCATGCCCTGATGATTTAGAGGACAGGAAAAAAAGTATCAGAAAAGCTTCAGCTGCATATTTTTTTTAAAAAAATGTGCTGCCATGTTGCAAGATGTGCCAGTGTACATCAAGACCATATGGGTTGAGTATGTGTGTTGACTGAAACTTATCTAGGATTCCATTAACTTTAAAAAGGACAGAGACATTTACTGCTGTCAGTAAACACTACTTATTTATATAAATTTTGTTTTGTTTTTTTTCAGATGAATACTAATTATAAATTGAGGTCCCTCACAACTATATCTCTGTTTAGAAGACATAATTTCACCAAAGTTTTATTTCATAGTTTTTAATTAGTTTTTATACCATTTCAAGACTGTTGGCCCTTGCAAAGTATCCAGTTAATGTTACAGAGATCAATAATAATTAATGCATTAGGGAATTTTTTTAGAAAGCTTGCTTTCAATTATCTTCTATGAAAAAGAACTCTTACCGTATAAATGAAATACTTCCCATTAATTTTTATCAACCTTTACTTATCTGATATCTGCCAATTAAGAAGTGTCCATTAATTTAGACAAGTTATGATTCCCCTCCCCCCCTTAATCCCTGTGTTTGGGGATATGTTGTTTCTTGTTGTTCTGCTCTAATTATAGGAGTTCTGTTGAATGAGGAGCTGCAAGAGCTGTACATTAAGTTGTGGTGATGTGGGATATGGACATCATTGGATTTGATTTTCATATGACAATTTGCATTCTCAACAAGGACAAACTTGACAGATGTCAAGCCAAGGTCTTCCCCAGCTACTGCAGTCTTTTCACTAACAATATCACAGACAAAATTTGGAATATTCTGCCTTCAAAAGAGTGTTCTAACTCTCTATTCAGGCTTGCTCAATGACTGTGAAGTCTGTTACAAGCATATATTTCAGGGTTAGCTCTCCAGGGGCCATGTACTATACATGTTCCTCTTCCCATGTCCCCACATTCTCCTTCTCTTTCTCTTTCTCCCCTCCCTCTCTCCTTCCCTCCCTCCAGGGGATGATGATTTCACCAGGATATCAGGAAAGTTCTCTGGCTTTATTTAAGCTAAATTGGAAGAATTGTTTCTCCATGACTAGAAGTTACTTTCAGTTTTGGAAAATGTTCAACTTAAAACTAAAGCAGGGCAGGCTTCACAGGGCCATTCTTGGCCTAAAATGGGCCAAGATCATCACCTCCAAAAACCCTGGTTGTTTTGTTAAGAGCATTACACTGGGATTACTGGTTTTAAGGAAAAAGTTTTCCCAGGCACTAACTCTCTGAAGAACCTTACAAATAACCAGAGTATTTGTTTGTTTGTTTGTTTGTTTGTTTATACCCCGCTCTTCAGCCACAAGGCTATCAGAGCGGCTTACAAATTGTTTTTAAGCAATAGCAATTTACACATCTATACTGCATTAAGCAGTTTCCAATGTGTGTTAGCAGAGTGACTCCAAGTGAAAGAAATCAGGTCAAGGACAAGCTGATTTTGAAGCAAAACAATTATTTCTTCATTGAAAAGACAGAAAAAGATAGCAGGAGAAACCAGCAGAAGTCTGTATTCAACACCAGTTGTTAACAGCAGTTTCTTAAAGGAAAAGAGGAGGGATGATGGCACAGATGCTAAAACCCTACTCACGACCAATTAAAGGTGGGCGGAGGTGAAGGTATGACACTTAAGTTTAAAGGCCAATAGATTAAGGATATACAGTACATGGATTTTCTCACCCTCTGATGTGAAGAATATTCCAGGTCTTCTGGGGAGAGCTTCTGAAGAGAGTGGAGGGAGTGGGAGGGGGGAGAGAGAGACTCCCCCTTTCTAGCCTATATATAGCCCTTTTCTAACTTGGGGACACCACCTGGAGTGAAGAAGACACCTCTAAGTGGGGAATGCTATTTTATTGAAGGGTTCAAAAGGCCCCATGTGCTTAGAGTAATGAGTGCGAAGTCTATGGCTTGTGTGCTGAGGGCAGATATGAATGTGACCTTTGCCTTTCACCCTCTGGGAACTGGTAGATGGCCTGGGAGAGATGAACAATGGAATTGCATGCACTTGTTATCTGAATTGTGTGGGGTTCCATGGAACCCACGTGTGTCACTTAAATTAAGATATTAAATTGGGTGATTTTAATTAGCTCAACCATGGCAGTGAGAGGCTTGATAATTACGAGACCTTTGCACCTATGCATACCAGTATTAGCTGAGGAGACTACAAGCCAAAATGAAATAAAAATGGTTTTTATTGGAAAATAATCACAGAAGTGTTCACACATACACTCATTCCCACAAGCTATCACAGAATGCTAGTGAAGAATTGGGAGGAAGTATTGGGATAGAGGGATAGATTCAGGGGATGATGGGCTATAACTATCTGTCCAAAAAGCAGAGGTTCATGCAGCGAAAGAATACTCAGGCTTGAAGCTGAGGGTCACACAGCAGACTGACAGAGTAACATACTTTGGTTGTGTTTTGGGGTAATATTTATACTCAATATTATACACTTAAATAAGGAGTGTTTTGAGTGGAAGACAAAGTTTGAGTGAGTTTCCCAGAGCTTAGACAATGGAAGCCCCAGCTTTGTTGATTGCTATTAATGTTCGGAACAATAACACTGATGGGTATAAGGTGACCTTGTATTGTTTGATAGGCAAAGAAGTAAAGGAAGACCTTTGCAGAATAATAGGTTTTCCAATCGTTTGTGTTGGAGTATGGCGCATGGCCAGGTGCATTGTGGGTGGATTAACACATCCCTTAATAACTGCTCATCTAACAGGGCTCTGCGTAACCAGTCCTGGGTGTGTCAGAATTTTGGGAATTTTCTGAAACAACTTCATTTAGATCTCTGGGTGACCTTTACATGAACCCTTCCATTTGAACTGTCCATTTGATCCATTTGAACTGTCGTTTAATGCCAAATCTGTGAATTATTGCCAATTAATAAATTATTGTACGGGAAGAGGTTTAAGGGCAGGTAACACGTTAGACAATGCTAATCAAGTGCCGTTTTTTGAAATCTAATCAGGGTTGTCCAATAGCTGTGGAAATTGTATAATACCTTACAATGGGAAGTGTACCAGTCTGAGTCAGTTTGGCAGTCTCCATCCAGTGGAAAACAGCCAGACAATTAAGCACTGATTGCTCTCAATGAGACCATTTCTTTGTCGGCAGGAAGGATGAAAATTCCAGTTTGTACTTTAAAATGAGGCCAGACTTTCCAAGATGGACAGTGAATACAGGCTTTTCACCACCCTACCCTTCCAATATCTTCCAATATATGCATCTTACCATGTGTGCATGTAGGGGGGTATGAGTCCAAAATTAAAAATGTATTAAAAATTCCAGGGATCTAGCCCTTTTAAAAATAAAAAAGTCTTCTTTAAAAGTTAAAAGTAAAAAAAAACAACAAAAAACCCACTTTTCTTTCAAAGTAAGCAGAGTAAGGCATCAGAATGCAGACACAGCTCAATTAATATTTAAATGTGTGGTCTGATCACCCAGTCAATTAGACTCATTAAACCAAAAAGATATCAGTTTAAAAATGCATATCAAAAGTTTACAGAAGGAATATCCATCTTAATCTACATATTACAACAAACTTAAAGGTCCCTAACTAACTAAGGAGATTTAGGGTAGGAAAAACTCACCCATCCTTAAGAGATGTTGGCTACATGGTGAAGGATAAAAAAGGAAGATGACTCTAAGACTCAAAGACAGTGTAAGACGAAAGACTCAAAGAGACTTAAAGATGCCTACAGCCACATGGAGCTGAACTTAAAAGGAAACTTAAACAAAGTGTAATATAATATTTAAATTAGGTCATGTGATGAATGACCCATTGTTCCAGTTGGCTGAAATTTCCTAGGGTAAGAAGAAGGGGGAGTGAAAGAACTCATGCATGCAGGGAAATTCCTAAACGGAATTTAACATGGGATACACAAGATTATAATTTCCCCACAGTGCAGACTCTGGCAGTAGGCAGCTTCCTGCTTTAAGCATCAAAGTCTACTTGAAATTCATGTTTATTGAGCATAACATGTAATAATCTGGTGTTTTAGTAGTAAAAAAATAAATGCATTTGCAGGTGAAGTGGGGAACACAGGATTGGAGATGCCTGCATCTCATGAACTGCACTTTTTGTTGTTGATAACTGCCCTTGAGTCAACTTTGACTCATGTTGACCCCATGAATAAGACACCTCCAAGACTCTCTGTCATAAACTTCTCTGCTCAGGTCCTGCAGTCTCAGTGCCATGGACTCCTTCATTAAGTCTATCCATCTGGTATATCTGGTGGCACAGTGGTTAAATGCAGTACTGCAAGTCACCACATTGCAAGTTCGATTCCAGCGGGCTCCAAGGTTCACTCAGCCTTCCATCCTTTCATAGGTCAGCAAAATGAGTGACCAGCTTGCAGGGCCAATTAGCTAACACATTGGAAACTGCTTAATGCAGTGTAGATGTGTAAATTGCTATTGCTTAAAACAATTTGTAAGCTGCTCTGATAGCCTTGTGGCTGAAGAGCGGGATATAAATAAATTTAAATAAAAAAATGTGATCTTCTTTTCTACTCCCTCCACCTTTCCTAGCATTATTGTATTTTCTAGTGAGTCATGCCTTCTCATGATGTGACCAAAGTACAAAGGTCTCAGAATAGTCATCTTAGCTTCCAGGCAGACTTCAATTTTGCTTTGTTCTAGGACCCATTTATTGGGCTTTTTTGGCAGTCCATGGTATCTATAGAACCATAGATCTCCAGCACCACATATCAAATGTGTTGAATTTCTTTCTATCAGCTTTCTTCATTGTCCAGCTCTCACTTCTGTACATTGGATGGTACATACAATGGCTTGGATGATCCCGACTTTACTGTTCAGGGTGCCATTTACACGATGAAAATGTAGTGGGAAGAATTCGTGTCAAACCCTGGTTGTTTACATGTACATCGGGTCAGGCATGTGATTTTCGGAAGGGGGACCACCTTTTATCCCTCAACCTGTGGGACTTCCAGTCCCACGTTTTGTGCCAGTTTTTAAAAAAGTCACTGGAGGATTCGGAAAATCGGAAATGTAAGCAGCCCGGGACAAGCTATCTCGGTACTAGGGGATGACCGGAAATGGTGACTGGGGGTGGGCCTAGAGATCAGCGACCAGAAAAGGAGGGGTCAGTCACCCGTTCAACAGATCCAGCCTCACCATCTGAAAACCAATGCATCCCTTCCAGCTGCACGAAGGTTTGTGTTTGTGTGTGTGTGCTAAATCACCTTTTTAAATGGATTTCTACACTGCAAACCCTTCAGCTTTAACCTCTTCCTCACCTGCATGTTACAAAGAGATCGTGGTGGGCAGAGGGTCACCCACCACCTCCCTTGATCACCTCCCTGGGTCTGAATGGATAATCGAACATTCACACACACCCAACAAGGCACAGTAAAAAAATGCCAGCGTCTGGGTCTTTCAAAATGCTTGTGTGTCACCTTCACCTTCACCTTCACTCCACAGCTGCCTCTGCTTTAAGGATTAACATTTTAAAGAGACAAGGGCAATCACAAGCCTCTCCCCCACACGCACTCAGCTTGATTTCAAAAGGAAAGCACAGGGTTTAACCATGATCGTTCCTGCCTCCTTCCAGCTTTGTGCCAGCGTCTGAGTGAAAGATCACACATTCATTCATCACAGTAAAAAATTAAAAACTGCCAGCGTCTGGGTCTTTCAAAATGCCTTGTGTGTCACTGGCTTGAAACCTCACTCCTCAGCTGCCCCTGCTTAAAGGGTTAACATTTTAAAGAGACAGGAGAAACACAAGCCTCTGCCCCCTGATCTCTCCCCCCCCCGAGCCAGCCAATAGCATCACTCATGGCGCGGAACTCTAAAGGAAGTACATCACCGAGGTTGTGAAAACATGAGTAATCACATCCTTGATTGACAGCCATATATATATATATATATATATATATATATATATATATATCCCGGTACGCTAAACATGTGTAAACAGCAAAAGCATGGGATATAAGAGTGTGAGACCAATAAAAAGAAATGGAACTTTTGTCATGTAACTACCAATCACGGGATCTTCTGGGATTTCCTAAAGAGTGACAAAAATAGTCTAAACAGTGTGGGATGAATACGAGATCAAGAAGTCACGGTACGGCCCGCAACAAAAATTGCCGTGTAACTGACACCCGGATTTAAATCTTTGCACTTTAGGATGTTGCTAGATCTTTCATTGCTGCCCTTCACAGCACCATCCCTGATATACTGAGTAGTGGTTATGCATTGTATTAGAATGTTGGAACTCAGGATATGCTTATTTCAGTTATACCTGCAGGGAAGAATGACTAATTGAAACAGTATTCTCCCCACTGTGGAGATGTCTTGAAAAGCTGCCCCAATTTTAAGACATTGGACTTTATCAGACACTACCCTTAAAACCCATTTTTTTGCTGGAAAAAGAATGCTTTCTCCCGCACTTACCTCCTTTCCTGGCAAAGGCAGCTCCGGCAATAAAGAAGAAGTGAATGGAACCCCATTCACTTCCTCATTCAAAATCCCGCAAGACTTCGCCGTATGGCAAATTTGAAATTAAAAACAAAACTAAAGCATAGAAAGTTTTTAAAAGAGCACACACACTTCAGAACACCCAAGTAACCCAGACTGGCCATTGTCGGTGTAACTACGAGAGTTAAATGGCCCGAGGTTTTGCATGCTGACCATGCCAGCACAAAAGCAGCAAGGGGAATCTATTGATGGTTTAAGATGTCAATTAAAATTTATGTGTTTGGGGCTGTTTTTAACTGTGAAAGAGCAACATCATCTGATCTCTATGCTCTTTTGCAGTTATTTGGTGTCGTTATGACACCGTATTTTCAGTGTCTGATAAAGTCCATTCTCATAAAGGGAAGGAAGTATCCCCTGTAACTGACCTTTTTCCTGTCCTGCATGGCCACCAAAAAGGAATAGAGGCAGCTGAGCAAGGAGGGTCAGCTGTTAACAGTTATCAAGATATAGCTGGCAAGAAATACATCATACTTGGCTATTTCCCCCTTCCTGTAGCACAGCCTTAAAGAGGCCAGCATGTGAGCAGGGTGAGGGATGGCAGACTAGTGAAGAGGATTGCCTATCGCCATCACAATCCTTCTTTAACTGTACTCTAGTTTCTCCTCTAGTATCAAAGATTCTTTAAGTCTCCAACTGTAATTTCTTTCAATTTTTTTTAACCTTCACTTTTATCATGTTATGGTCTGAAATCATTCTTGGTGAGGTTTCCATAGATACTATATTTCTTGCCATATTTTTTAATACAAAGATCATGTCAATTCTAGAGAGAGATTTATGACTGTCTGAATAGTACGTGTATTCTCTAGAATTGTCATACAAATACCTCCATACATCAATCAGTGATAAATCTTCCATGAAGTCTGTGAATTATCTAGGTAGTTTTCCTTGTCTTTCTTTTATTTTTCTGTTAGACAGTCTATCTTTTTGAGGGTCTAAAACCTCATTCCAATCTCCTAGGCATATTAAGTTGTCATATTCTACCTCCAACATCATCTTCAACAAATTCTGTTAAAATTTGTCTCTATTTTCTGATGGTGCATACACACGCAATATTAATGTCTTTTTATCCCTTATTGTGGTTTCCACCCCTATATAGCTTCCATTTATGTCTTTAAATAACTCTTTTGTAGGAATATTTCTATCTATATAGAGCACTATCCCTTTTTTTATTTTTTCCAATAGAATTTATAAATTCTTGTCCTAATTTTCTATTCCTTAATAGGTTTTGATTTTCTTTCCTTTATATGTTTTTCTTGGATACAAATCACATCGGCTTTATTTCTTTCTAAATGGTGGAATATCTGATTTCTTTTATACGAGGAATTCATCCCTCTTACGTTCCATGAAATTAACTCGAGATCCATTTCTCTTCTTTGTTCCTATCTATTTATTGTTTTTTTAAAATAGCTTTTTATCCTATAATCATTTATTTATATTGATTTATATTTTATTATCTCCTTCTTCCTTTCGTTATCTATTTCTTCTGTTTCTGCCGATTCTTCTTCTTCCTCTCCTTCTTCCATTTCCTCTACTTCTTGTTCTTCTGCTTGTATTTCTTCCTCCTCTTCACTTCTATTCTACTGTTCATTCTCTTCTACGTCTTCCTTGTTCCCTCTCATTCTCTCAATTTCTCCCTCTGATTCCTCTCTCTGCTTTCTCCTCTCCTCTTTAGGTGACTCACTTTTTCATTGTTCTTCTTTTCTCTTTCTTACCATTCCATTCAAATCTTTCCAATATTTTGCAAGAAACTCCTTTGCCTTTCTTATCGTATTCTATCTATATCTCCTGTGGAGATATGTAAATGATATTCCCTCTACTCTTTCCCACCTATATTGCATTCACTTTCTTGGTAATCTGGAGGTAATGAATTGGTAATCTTTCCTTCTTTTCAAAACTTGAGTCGGAACTTTATATTCACTATAAAAGATTTTCTAATTTTGCTTCACCCATTGAAAAATTCTTAATTGATATATTACTGTATTTCCATTTTGGCACTATCATAGTATGTGTTCTTTGCTTATGCAACAATTCCTATGTACTAACAATATTTCTATTCATATATTATAATATATATATATATATATATATATATATATATATATATTCATATATTACACTCTCGATTGTAGGTATATCATTTAAAATTTTATCTGTCTGTCTAGAGTTTCCCAAAAAATCTATAAGAGGTTTCCAGCCCTTTTTAGTGATTTGATTACTTGTTTGTCTCCGTCTGTTTGTCAGTTCGTCCATCTCGTAACTGAGGCAAAAGAAGGCTACAATGGATAAATCAGAAAAAGAACATGTCAGCACAAGGAGTCTATAAAGGAAGTTAACAAGAACCTTTTAGAGATAACGTAAAATTAGTATTTGATGGATAGTCTGTTTAACGGTGAGGAAAATATGCATATATATAAATAATGTACATTTAGAGTTATTTGTATAGATATGATGCCCAGTAATTAGGGATACAGAGAAAATGCATGTATAAAATCTGGTAATGTGTAAATTTATTGTTTATGCTGATGCACAAACTGGTGAAACTTGCATGCAAATGTATTATTTGTAAATGGGAAAATGTGTACATGTGTAGGATATAATATGCAGTATATAATAAAAATTAAAATAAAAAAAACTTGAGTCGGAACATCTTTATATAGCTCTACTTCATTCTCATATATCATTAATATTGTTTCACAATTTTTTTGTAAAATTTTATCTCTTACCCTTCCTCTTGTAAAATAGATTACTTTATCCCTAGGCAGTTTCCTTTGGGTAACCACCTTTGCATTTATTCTAAATATTTTATCCACCTCCATCTCCATCTTTTCTAGAGGGATCTCAACATAGTCCGCCAACCTTGGTATTATTCTTTCATATAAATCTTCTTCTTCCATTTCAATTAGACTTCTTATTTTTAAACATTTTCCCCTTAATCTCATCTCAAACTCCAAATCTTTTATTTGCTCATGTTCATGTTCTGATTTCCAATATTATGTTCTTTTTTCCAGTTTTTTCTTTTTTTGTGTCTAACTCCTCCACCTAAATTTCCTAAATTCTTGTAATAAAGCTTGCTGTATCTCTGGTGTTTCTATTGACTGTCTGCTTGTTATTGTTAATGTCTGGATTTGTGTATTCCACTGGCATCTCTAATGCTATTTTGTTTTTTCTTTCTAATTTTAATTTTAATTTTATTATGTTTGTCTTTTATCTTTTTTGTCCCTGATTTACTATATGCTCAGTTGTTATTTTATTTCAACCTTTGTAATTTCTAACCTCCCTCTTAACCATCCAATTTACTATACACAAATTCAAATCAAAACTTCACAGTCTAAATCTTATCTATTTAATAAATCACTATTAAATAAGACAACAATTTCAGAAATAGATTATTCACTATGGAAAATTGTTAACTCTTATTTCAAAACCATTCGCCTTCCTGAATCGATATGTTTCAGTTGTCCTCTTCTCCTTCCCAGGAAGAAAGGTTTTGTTGTTGTTGTTGTTGTTGTTGTTTAAATACTTTAATACTTTTCCTCTTCTACCTCTTCTACCTCTTATCTTTTTTCTACCTCCTGTCCTTTTTTTATTACTAGTTGTTTACGCAATCCACCATAAATAATGTCTTTGCTTTCTTTAATTGTACTATGTATATCCAAGCTTTTTACTTCCTTCAGTACTGCTTTTTATCTGTTGCTCCCTTTCCTTTCATATATTATCAACTCCTCTGTCTCCACTCCTCTCTAATACTCCTTTTTTCCCTTCTCCTTCCTTCTAAATACTTCCACCTTCTACCCTCACTGCTTTATTTCCCTTTCTCAATCATGCCTTCTTTTTTTACTGTTCTATCCAACTAAATCCCTTACTATGCACTAACTCTCCTGTCTTTCCCCTTCTGCACTCCTCCCACTTTCTTCTTCACTTCTCACCCTTCCTTCTCCAACTTACAGAATTTATCAAACTTTCCAATTTCTTATTCACTCAAGCTTACTTTCAGATGCATTTAACATTCAATTTCAAATCCCAGTCCAAAACCTTCAAAAATCATCTTTTCCACCTCCCCTCCTTCTTAATTCTTAACCTCCCCTTGCTTCCAACTGAGTATATAATCAAGAAACCACAATTAGCAGAAACAAAATCAGGTATAAAGAAAAGGATTTCTTCTTCTTCTCCCCAAACTTTACACTGCCCTCTCCGTCTCCTTCTGCATCATTCCCCTCACAGCTTGTCTTTTACAGTTCTACCTTTGTAGTTTGTCTCTCATTTCGAATTGTCGTCACTACCGCTCCACATCTCTGCTTTGTTTCTATTCCTTCTTTCTTCACCTTTCTTTACTTTCTCTACTTTCTCTTTCTGTCTTCCCGTGCTGCTGCATTTAACTCCACTCCCTGTTATCTTTTTCTCCACCCTCTGCTCATCTCTCCACTCTCCGCTCTCCTCTCCGTCTCTTCTCCTTCTCCTTCTCCATCCTTCAGCGTCACCAAACCATTTAATGACTCTGTCTCTCTCTCTTTTTTTACTCCTCCTGTCTTTTATTATTTCTTTATTATTCCTTACACCTCTTCTGTGTTACCCAACTCTTCTCCCCTTTCACTTTCACTTTTACTTTTGACTTCCACTATTTTGATTTCTCTTCCGTGTTTTACTCTCTCTCTCTCTCTCCTTCTTCTCACAACGTCCCACCAGAGTTAGCGCTTACCTCAGCTTGTAGAATGAGCAGATTTTAATTCACAAAAGTCCCTAGAGTACAAAATCCCTCTTAAACAGTGCTTTTTTCACCATTAAATTTAGTCCAAATTAAAATTGTGGAGCTATTTGTATCCCCAAACAAGAGGATTCCCTGGTGGGGGAGTTGTCAACTCACCAACTTCCTCAACGTCTTCTGCCCTCCTCTTCACTCTCAACCAGGAGAAAGAAGAAAAGAGGACTAATGCACTGGCACTGAGTCTTCCTCGAGCCCACTCTGTTTCTTCTTTATCCAGAAGAAATTTCTCTGGCTAGCAAGAAATAATTAAGCTGCCAGAAATCTCCCACCTGGTGGCTGTAAGTGCTCCCGAAGTGCATCTAGCAGCCATTCGCAACCCCGTCGCTGACTGGAAGTCATGTCCACCCATCCCCAAGTTTTTAGATAATATTTCCATCCCTAGTTAGAACAGAATTTACAGATCCAGACTGAAGTGCCCATAGACCAGGGATGATAATTCAATATGGTTCATTTTTTTTTTTGAGAACTTTCTAAATTTTGGAGCTTGTCTCAGAAATTTCACAGAAAAAAATTGAGATTTTATTTTATTTTTGATGGAGAAACTGAATCTGTTAAATTAGGCTGTGTCATAGGCAGAAAATTTGGATGGTAAATTTTTGGAAGTTTGGTTTTGATCCTCTGTGTATACAACTATATTTGTCAAGGTGATTTATGATTGCCACCTTTCTTTTTTAAAAAAATAAATAAATCAGTGAGTGTGTTCATGCAATAGGGTACTGCCCAAGTTGGAAATAGCTGCCTCTTGAACATGGCATGGTTGGTGATTCAGAGTTCAGCTTCACTACTTTTCTTTGTATGAACTTGCCAGACATCTTTAAAAATAAAATAAAATAAAATGTGGGGCTAAGGAAGGAAATAATATTTGAAAATATTTTAAAATGGTAATAAAATGTATGTTTCTCAAGTGGCATAAAAATTTGATGAGGAGAATCATAAACAGATGAGAATCTTTGCAGTTTAGAATTTATTCTGCACAAAATTCCTGTGTGTGCATGTGTGTGTTATTGGGGGTGAGGGACAGCATTTTGTGCACAGGAAACAACATATTTCTGCAAAGAAATTTTATTTCCTGCTCAGAAACTGTTGTTTCCAGGGCAGAAAAAATGCGGAAAAAAAATGTGCAATTTTTTTGCTGAACAAGTCTCAAATGATAGCATTTCCTACACAGAAAGCAACACTCTCTGTGCACAAAGTAATATTTCTGTGTAGCAATATTATTTTCTGCACAAGGACAGATATTTAATGTGCATAGAGGCTGTCTACTACACACACAAAAAAAAAACTGCATACAAATTTTGTGCAGAATAAATCCTCAACTGTGAATCATCTTCAAAAAAGGCACCATTTTTCAAACAGTAGTAAGAAATTAATTAAAATTACTTGTTGCTTTCTTTGAAAACAAAATCAGTGAAGAATTTAATTCATAGGTGGGACCAAGGGCATTACGACCACCACCTCTCTGGCTTTTCTTCACAAACGAAGATTCAGGAAGGACTCATCCCGCGTTTTCTGCAAGCGCTCAATGGAGAGGATGACCACCACCACCACCCGAAAAGAGCCTGTTCTTTTGCCGGCATAACATTCCTGTTTTAGTGCTGGAAAAATATATCAGCATGCTCCACTTACCTTGCCTCCTTTCCAAAGGCTTCTTAGGAATGAAAGTGGAAGTGAACAGATTTCTGTTCACTTCTTCATTCAAAATCCAACAGATTATCGTGAGAAGACACTTACATGAGAAATTATACACACAGACAGAGGTTTTTAAAAAGCACATACACACACTTAAAAACTTACAAGTAACCTGGGGAGGGTCATAAAACAGGATTTTTTTTGGGGGGGGGTGATGTTGCAATCTCACCAGGAAGTGTTTTCACTGGACCGGCCATTCACGTTGCATTCATGTAAATACAATGGCATGAGGTTTCACACGCTGGCAATGTCGGCAGTAAAGCACCACGGGGAATTAATTGAGCAATCAATTTTAAAAGTACGGGTTTTGGCCAGTACATAAACATGAAAGGGTGATATCATCTGATATGTGTACTCTTTCACATTTATGTGGCATCATTATGACACCATATTTAGTGTGTCTGACATAGTCCATAGTCCAAAGTGAAAGTGACAGAATCATTCTTCCCTATTCATTTAGACATGTATGTCACTGGACCAGTCTCTCTCTCTCTCTCTCTCTCTCTCTCTCTCTCTCTGCCTGATTGACCTTCCATGAATGTTATGGGGGTTGGTAGGAGGAGAGACAGCAACACTGCCTTCATTTCACTAGAGGACAGGTGGACCATAAATGTAACTCTCTGAAGTAAACTTACTAAAACCGGACTCTTTGTTCCTGCAGACATATCTTTCTTTTCACAGAATGCCAGCAACCTCTTTGAGCATATTGTATCATCATTTCCTTTGCATGAGAGAAAACAATAACATTTTGCCCTGTAGGAGAATGGACTCCTGTGTTTTTCTGAAATACACTTCAGAGGCCAAGCATTCATAAATTGCAGCAATTAGGAAGGGGAAAACATCTTGTAAACTGAAAAGCAAACAAAGGACAAAGGAGGAGATGAACCAACACAAGCACCTTTAATGAGAAAATGCTTTTTAATCATGAGATGGTCACATGAGAGGAGCTGCAATTTGGGCCACTTTGATATCTGAACAAGGCAATTTATTTTCATTTATTTCCTTGCTGGGAAACAGAATAGACTGCATTTGGTGCCGATGCAGTAATTTGAAGCACTTGGAATTTGCTAGAAAGAAAACTTCTCTCCCTCTGTTCTCTACTGCAGATTCCAGGTAATCTGATTCTGAATGTAGCATCCAACGATGGAAAAAGATTAGAGAGAACATTACTGCAGGACAAGGAGTGAAGCAATAGCTTTTCTATAAGACCAATGTTTCTGCTTAACAATTTCATTTTGTGTGTGTGTGTTAGTGTGGGTAAGCAGCTTGACATTGGAAAGATACAAGTAGGATCTGCAACAAAATGCTGCAGGGCGGAGGCCAGCCACACTCTCTTCCCAGACGCTCCATTCCATTCCCCCTTTCAGCTTGGTTTTCCATTTCTTCCAACACATACCTCATGTTTGGCATACCAGAGCAAGCTCAGTGTCATTGGGCTGTGTTTGCATGTTTCCTTCTGTTGCTCAGAATCACAGACTTGGGGTGGGCATGTAACCTGTGTTTCAAAAGCATCAAGCAGGCTGTATTCTTAACCTACTTAAACCTCCTACTGCCAGTGCCTTTATGCCCAGTTATGTGTGTGCAATGTGTTTTGTAGTGTTGTGTGTTTCTTAAAATAATGCTGATTCAATATTTCTGTATCCTCATCCCTAAACTCTTGGGGGTCGTTTACACGGCAAAATAAATCCTCAAAGAATGTGACAAGAAGCCTGATATTTCCCATGCATTTCGAAGCAACAGCGCCCTTTTCAGAAGGAGGGGGTGCAAAAAACCCATAAGTTGCGCAGTATCAGCTTTCACTAATTTTCTGCACTTTTTGGATTAAGTTTGCGAAAATGCGCATAATTTATCATGGGAACTAACGATCGTGTAAACTGGCATCTGCCTTTTCGAATTACTGTGAGCAGAGCTGAATCCTGATTGGTTGGAGTGACCATTCTGTTTTATCCGAATAGGGGTTGGAGAGAAGAAATTCACCCTCCTTCTGCTTGCAACCCACTTTGGAAAACCGAGCCCTTCCTGTCTGTCTTTCGAGGGGGGTGGGGGAGGGAAGATGCTTCGCTGCTTTGCTGGTGTGTGGGTGGGTGTGTGGGTGTGCTGGGAAACAGCCGATTGCATGTTCGTTCTTTTGTTTGTTTGTCCTTCCATTCACTTGCCTTTATTCAAGGCTTCGGAGGGAGGGAAAACAAATGAGGCAAGCCCTAGTTCTGTGGTGTGTGTTTGTGTGTGCATGCATGAAGGGAACTGAAAATTGCTCCACCATGCTTTTGCTTGTCCGTGCTTTCATTGACTCCTTTCTTTACAGAAGCCTTTCGGGGCTGGGGAAGAGGGGGGGGGAGTTTGACAGATCACTCTTTCGATCCCTTGTTTGTTTGTCCTTTTTCTTTCCTCTCATTATTTATGGTCTCCATAACCCCCTCCTTGCTCCCTCCCCGCCTCCTGCCTGGCTTTAATCATCTGGAGGCAATTCCCCCCCCCCACCTTTGCCTGTGTGAATTAAGCAAAACAGAAAGTTGCTGGATCTGGCTTTATCATCCGAAAATGCCAGGCATCGTGTGATTTATGCACTCCTGATGCGAAAGAATGGTAATCCGGAATCTGGCGAACTTTTTCCTGTTGTGGAACCGGCTTCTTGGGTATAATTTCAGCTGCCCTAAACTCACCAGACCACATTGGGCTGTGCATAGTTATCTCATTTTGTAAAATTAATCTTCTGAAAGAGAATGAAATAAATAGTTTCCTTAATGCTAATAAATAGGTGTGCTTGTTAAGGGAGAATGCATGGAAATTAGATGGTTCTTTTTCATGGCAGGTAGCCATACTTCAATTTCACACACTGAGAAAAAAAGGGGGAGTGAATAGAGGAAAATATCTATTTGTTGAATCCAGGGTGCATTTAAAAACCATTGACAAACACTGTTGTGGTCAAATCCACCCAAGTGGTGTACAGCAGCAGCAGTGAGTACTGTGGAATTTAGTGGTATTGCAAAAAACAAACAAACAAACAAAAAACAAACAAACAAAAAAACAAAAAAAACCCTCTGTAATTATCTGCTCTTAAAGATGAACAGCCACATTCAGTGACAATAGAATGAGACAACAGGAACTTATCAGAAATATTATCCTAAATTGTACAGCATTCAACCTTGCAGAGAACTGAGAGAGATGGAGGACCAAAGAGATGTTTGCTAAGCTTAAGGAATGTCCTAACTTATATCTAGAGGAGAAGCAATGTCCTTTTGTGTGGCTTCTGAATGGAAATCAAGTTATTTCTACACTGGTGTAAGTGTGTGTTGGTAATTATATTTGAAATGACTGCATGTGCAACCAGGCTGCACACAATGGATGCTTGAGCTGTAGTGTAGCTTTTTCTTTATAAAACTGAAAACACAATCTTGATGCCATGTGACTCAGAATAACATTTTTATATGTTAAGAAGGGTGATGTTATGTACTCTAGACTTTGAGAAGGAAGTTAGACCATCTAGTTCAAGTCCAGGTGCATCCTGGAAATGCTCATTTATATCCCTGGTCAGCCGTTTGCAGCTCATTTTACTTTATTAATTTATATTTATAGGAAAATTTATAGGAAGACCTTCAAAGCCAATCTAATCTAGACTGCAGTGTGTGAAAAGTTCAGTGGGTGTTGGAAACAGCACTTAAGCATTCAAGAAGCTTTTGAACAATTATGATTGACACAAAGGTACATTACTAATGACAGGGAAAGGGCCTACCCCAGTTCCCCAAAGCCTTTTTAGCAAAGTGTTGAGCCTAAAAAAAAACAGTAATATTGAAAATCTCTTATTACCCTAAGACAAGAATCATAGCCCAGCTTTTATTTGTTATGCAGTTGTTTATTTACTAGGGTCTTGTGGGCAGTGGCTGCTTAATCCAGGGCCCCAGATGGACCACGATGGTGTCCTCACATGCAGGGCCCAATCCAGTGCACTGGTATGGTGTTGTCTACATGGGCCATCTGGGCCAACACCACATCTGCCTCAGTGCCACTGCTGCTGTTCCCACTGCAACTGCTTTGCCCTCCAGACCGGCAGCCCTGTCCAAAAGCCTGGCATCTTCCACTACTGCTGGTGAGGTAAGCAGAGGGTGCTCATGTTATCATTGAGGAGGGGGAGATTGACCTCCCCCTTGTTAAGCACATGGCACGGTTCCCTCTACTTACCTCACAAGCAGCAATGGGAGATGCCACACCCTCAGTAAGGGATGCTGGGCTAGCAGGCAAGGCAATGGGGTTGGTGGTACTGAGGGTGACAGGCCAGCAGAGGCACTGCACTGGGTGGGTAGCTGTTCGGACAGCTGGGTCACTCCAGCTCTAGCCCGATCCAGGTGTCCACACACCATCAGAACCTGGAGCCACTCCAGGGTTTCTAGCAAACATCAGATTTTCCCCCAAGTTCAACTGGTATGGGGCAAAATTAAGGAAAAGAAAATGTGGATCCTCCCCTGAAAATCACCATACATCATCTGGGCTACCAGCACTAAATTTGGGGTGAGATCAGCATTTTTGGCCCATGCAGACAAGACCTGAGATGTGGAATGGACTAGATACACCATGAGGTCTCATCTCACTCTATGAATCTATGAATATTTACATCCTGGTTACATCTGAAGACTTCAAACTGAAAAGAAGAAAGAGAAAGAGAATACAATATTTAAGGGCCTGTCCAAACAGTGAAAATAATCCAAATGGCAATTGCATGGAAGGCAATCTGTCCAAACAGACATTCACATTGATGTGTCTCATTCAGAAGGGGGGAAGCTGAATCCACCATAGACTCCATCTGGGAAGCCTTTGGAGCTTTTCTTAGAGGCTTTATAAAGCTCTGTAGGGCATGCAAATGTGCAGTCATTAAGACAGTCACATTAGTGTTCCTGTGACCAAGCAGCATAAGCTGATTGGCTGGATGAGCAGGGGGTGGGGCTATCAAACAGGGAAAGTGCCTGCTGCCACCATGTTGGATTTTCAGCTAAGAGAGGGTCTTGTAAGTTGATAAAATGATGATCTTTTACCCTCTCTCTTTTTTTTTCTTTTTGTAAATACAAAATATCGTCTGTGTAAACTTTTTTTTAAAAAAAAAAATTCAATGGCAGCAGATTTAAAATTAAGAGTAAATCACTCGTGGACACTGCCTTGGCTAGAGGTCATGTTAAGTTTTTTTTGGGGGGGTCTTTTGACTGTTAAGACAGGTCGTAGCACTGCAAATGGCTGCTTCTTTGGAGGACATCGTATTTTTCTCCTTGTATACACAGGGCATAAAAATTGATGATACAAAAATTGCATTATGTATAAAAGAGAGAGAAGAGTGAACTTCACTGAAACAGTCCGGAGGGGGGGGGGAGGGAGGGAGGGAGGGAGGGAGGGAGGAAGGAAGGAAGGCAGGCAGGCAGGCAGGCAGGCAGGCAGGCTAACCTTCAACTTAGTGGATACATAACCTTGTACTACGGAACTACAGAGGAGAAGAATACCTTTCTAGATAACCTCAAGAACCACACAGTCTGTAAAGGAGAATGTTGTCTCCTGAGATCCTGCCCCATTTAACTGTACAGAAGTCAATACAGTTCTGCAATATTTTTCCTTGCATTTCATAAAGGATATGTTGGCCCTACTCTCATAAAAGGGGACAAGGGGAACATATATTTAGCAAAGATACATTGCAGAGTTGAAACTGACAGATATATTGCATCAATAAATTATACAGCCCTGTACCTGTAGGCTAGACTTCTGCTTCAAGTTGGTTTTTCTCCTTTGGATCTTTTGGATCTGGTAAGCATTGAAATCCTCCCAGATTCTTTAAGTCATTTCAGGAGCTGTGGCAGGATGTTAGGGAGTGTTAAAGCAGTTAGGGATAAATGAATTTGAATTCTTACCCTTAAAGATCCAGAGCCAATCCACTCCTACTGTCACCTTCTTTGGTCACTATAGAACAATTTTTCCTTTAGTAAACAGTATACAGGTTTCCCATCAGTGATGAATAATATAAATCTTTCCATAAGCTACTTTCAACAACCCATCAAGTTCCTTTGACCTAATGAACACACTTATTACTGATATTGAATAATGGAAGTTCTATTTAGTTAGAAATAATTACTGTTAAATAATATATACAGCCATCCTGTCATCCAATTGAAAGGGGGCTTGAGGTGGGCTGTGACACTGCCTTTAGGAAATTTTCATAAATAATAGTATACAGTGGCTTGCTGTTGAGAAAAAAATAATAATTCCCAACAGCTATGGCCTGCCAGAACTGGCAATACTAATTGGCACAAAATCTCATGTTGCCTGTGAAACACTCTCCATTGAGGTACTGTGTGATATGCATATGTACTTTTCTTCTACTTCTTGGCTTAGTTTGATTCTTTATGTGCATGTTCAGAATACATTTCTCATGGGGATGGGGGAATCATATAGACCAAAAAAAAAAAATGTCAATGAGGATCTGTGTTAGTCAATAAAGAGTGTTTTTCCTCTTCGGCTGCCAGAACTAATAAACTCTGACACAAAATCCAGATTCCACTCACTGTCTTAATGAGATATCTTGTAATCCCAAAGGGAGCCAGCATCTGAGATGACAAACACCATAATAACTCTCAACGAATGACAAGTCTGTTTACCAGACATTTGTCGTATTGTATAATTACTGACTTCAGAACTTATCAAACCCAGTTCCCTTGAGAACAGAGTCTGGATTCAGAGCAGTCTCATTTCTTGGCTGCAGTTGGTGAACTACAGCTTTCTCTCTTTTCTTATCCAGTCCTTCATATATGATCTTCCTGACTTCTTTCCTGGCTTCATGATTTATGGTGGTATTATTATTATTATTATTATTATTATTTGCATATTTACTCAGAACTAAACCCATATTGATTTCTATGGGACTTGCTGCCAAGTAGGTGTGCAAAGAATTGTAGGCTTAGGGATCTACGAGACCGGCCCCATTCTTTCTGTCTAGAATCACAGAGTTAGAAGAGAGCACAAGGGCCATCCAGTCCAACCCTCTGCCATGCAGGAATAAACAATCAAAGCATTCCCTACAGATGGCCATCTAGCCTCTGCTGAAAAACCTACAAAAAAGGAGACTCCACCACACTCTGAGGCAGTGAATTCCACTGCCAAGCAGCTCTTACAGTCAGGAGGGTCTTCATAATATTTAAGTGGGATCTCTTTTCCTGTCATTTGATTCCATTGCTCCATTTCCTAGTCTCTGGAGCAGCAGAAATCAAGCTTGCCCCATCCTCAGTATGACATCCCTTCAAACATTTAAACATGGGCTATCATACCATCTTCTCTTCTCCAGGCTAAACATACCCAGCTCCCTAATCCACTCTTCATAGGGCATGGCTTCCAAACCTCCCACTGTTTTGGTCACCCTCCTCTGGACATGTTCGAGCTTATTAATGTCCTGCTTGAATTGTGGTGCCTAGAACTGGACACAGTATTCCAGGTGAGGTCTGACTAAGGCAAAATAGAGTGGCATTATTACTTCCCTCAATCTAGACACTATACTCCTATTGAAACAGCCTATAATTGCATTGGCTTTTTTAGCTGCTGCATCAAACTGCTGACTCATGTTCAGTTTGTGGTTCACCAAGACTCCTAGATCGCTTTTGCATATATTGCCCTCAAGCCAGATGTCACCCATCCTATATCTGTGCATTTCATTTTTACTGCCAAAGTGTAGTATCCTACATTTCTCCCTGTTTAAATTCATGTTATTAGTTTTGGCCAAGATTTCTAATCTGTTAATCTGTATTAGCTAACCCCTCCTAATTTGGTGTCATCTGCAAACTTGATAAGCATGCCCTCTATTCTGTCATCCAAGTCATTGATAAAGATGTTGAATAGCACTGGGCCCAGGACAGAACCCTGTGGTGGATTGGGGCATGCAAAATGAACAAGTTGTTGTCTCAAGAAAATACTCTGAATGACTCTTCTATATTCAATGTGTATTATCTCCAGTTGCAAAAATGCCCATCCTCCTAGAAAATGGCTGGAAATATTTAGAAAATGGCTGAAATATGTGTTTCTTGAGTGTCAGGAAATCCTGACAAGGACAATTCTGGGTGGATAAGAATCTTCACAGTTCAGGACTTCCTCTTTGAAAAAAATTTGTACAAGGTATTGTTTTACAAAGAAAACAAAATTTTATTAGCAACACACACACACACACACACACACATCAATACAGAAACATTTCTGCACAGAAAATGCTGTTACCTCTGCAGATAATCCTATTTCCTGCACAGAAAAACCCATGTGTGAATTTTATGCTGAATATATTCCCAGCTACAACATTTTCTGCACAGAAAATAGCATTTCCAGTAGAGATAAAAAAATATTTTCCTGTGGATAAATTTTTCTCTGCACAAAATACTGCATGTGAATTTGGGATAGAATAAGTTCTAAACTGTGAATAGTTCTCAAAGAGCAAACAGTTTTTGACCATCACATAGCAGGAAGAAATTTGCTAATAATTCCTCAGGAAGAAAATTAGCAAAGAATTCCCACATCTCTCTAAACGGCAGAATGAACATCAGAACCAAAATCAATGTCTCCTTTCACATGCACAAATTAATTGCACAACAGCTTAAGGACCCAATCAGAAGGGGGCAGGGAGCTGGGCGGGGGGAGAGGCAAAGGGTGACATTCTTTGTCCATCAGCTGTTAAGCACAGAGTTGGGGCCAGGGCAATCATTCCTTTGTCTTCTTTCCAATGCTTGGCCACACCCCCACCACATTTGGCTGTGTGAATCTCAAAGCGGAAGAAAAACAAAGAGCAACAAATTATAGCTGTTTCGTCTATAGACCATGTAATCTACCCACCACTGGTGCGAAAAAGCACTAAAGCACAATTTATCATAATAAAACCTGCCGTGTAACTGCAGCCCAGATGTAACAAATGTACAGAGACTTCTTGGGAAATGTTCTCTGCCTAAGATAGGGCAGGACAGGGACAGCCTGAATCTCAAGGTAAGTTACTTTTTTCTTGCTAATGGAGTTGAAATTTTACTGCCTGTCTTTTATTGCCCTTTGTCGTTAGTCTCTGCATGGCCAAGAATGGGAGGGTCCTCTGCCTGCATCGAGATCCCTCAATACCATCTTAACTGATAACCGAGTAACATCTGAGACAAAATGTAGGCCTGTGACTCTAACACCGTCACTTTCCTCTTCCTGTATGATTTGTAACATCTTTGCTTGATCAAGAAGCCAGTGAAGCTTCAGCAGCTTGCATGATGTATTTTGCACATTTTGATTGGCCAATAAATTTGTGGATTTTTTTGTAGGAAAATGAAACTAAGCTGCATCCAAGGTGGACATTTAAAATGTTCTGCTTTCAATTTCTTCAGTGGATCCTCTAGGTTGAGTCCACACACACACACACACACACACACATATATATATATAGAGAGAGAGAGAGTCAATATATAACTAGAACTAGCTACAGCTATAACTATATAAGAAGTCTTACAAGAAGTCTTAAGCAGGAAATTTTTATGTTATTTTTATCAATATTTAATTCCCCCTTCCATTCGAGTCTCAAAAAGCTAAAGAGCTGACAAGGCGTCCTTGTGTTGAAAAGACAAATACTGAAATGAGGGATGAAGGTTCCTTTGCCATTATTTTATTTCTCCATCCTGTCTGTCTATCTGTCATTTTTGCTACATACCCAGTTGTTCCATATTTCCTTAATTGACAAGCAATTTTGACAAGGCCATGCTGTTTCACAGGGAAATTTTTTCCAGGCTAATTTCAGCAGTGTTACAAGGGAGGGATCCCAGCAAATGAGCAGTTTAGTCAGAGTTTTGCAGTAGCCATGATCAGCTGTCATTGCCTAGAAATCCATCTTAGAGGGAAAAAAGGGGGGAAATCTTAACTTGTGGTATTGCATTATAGGATTATAGGGTGCTGTGTTTTCCAGTATATGAGGACATGCATTGCCTAGCATATTTTTTTTTTAGTCTGCGTCCTTGGGAGACTAGAACATATATTCTAGGGATGCACAATATTTTCATAGTATTTTCAAATATAGCACAGTCTCTTCAAATATGATGTTTCCCATTATCTGCTGCCCAATCGTTTTGCCTGGAGATGCCAGGGATGGAAATGGGGATCTTCTACATAAAAATACATGTTTTTACCACTGATTTAAGGCAGCTCTCAACATGTTGTCTTGCGGATATCAGCAAACCTAGTAATGATGGATCACTTGGGAATTATTTTGTTTCATTTGACTGGGTGAAATCTCAAAATATAATATTGGGGAGGGGGGGTCCTGTTCTTTACTAGTGGAAGTAAGTGGTGCACTTGAAAATACTATTGCTTATGTAGTCCTGTTTTTTGGCCTTGTGGGAGAGAGATGTCAACACTATTCCTCCTCTCAGGAACAGTGTGAGAGGTGAAGACACATCATTTCGTCCTCCTCCTCCTGTTGTGTTAAATCGTTTTAGTTGTCTTGAAGCCAGCTAAAGTGCTCTTTTGTGTGTGTGGAAAAATGGTTTAAAATACAAAAAATAAACAATAAAAGAAAGATAACATGGGAGTAGAATTCCTCCCAAATTTAGTGCTCTGTATCATTCATCATCCCTTAAACCCAAGGCAAATGACAAAAGCTTACAACATTGTCTTATTGCCAGGCTCTGGTTCTGATTTATCTTGAGCAGACGAGAATTCCAGATCTAGGTACCAACCACCTTTCCATACACTTTGCTATTGACTGAATTTGGTATGTGAAAAATACAGTTAAGAAGGTTCTTCTGCAGTGCTGGGATGAAGAAGGCAATATTAGACTGCTGTGGCCTCAATGATGTGTGGTAATATTTGGAACCTTTCAACCCCCTACCCTACATTTTGCTTACTATCTGTATAGATTTAAATTGCATAGGATGGACTAGAGTGTTTTAGACTCTGAGTTTGCTGTTGAGTCCACACAATTTATTTATTTTTTGCATGATTTAGTTTCAGAAATCTGTGAGACATATATGTTAGTTAGTATACAAACTGAGGTGTTACCTGTCATTCTGAGGCTATCTTGAGATTCATTGTATCTCCAATATTTGTAGCAATTTTAAATGAGTGTGAAATATCCCTTCTTCTACTCTTCTATCACAGCACAAAACAATGGGAAGAGTGGGAGAAAGGGAAGGAAGAAACAGAGGTTTGGTGTTTTTTTAAAAAAAATAATAAAGATTTTGTCTTTTAAATTTCTTGCTGTCATAAATAGTGACAAGCCAAACACATGCTGCTTTAAAGACATGAGATCAAGCTGAAAGTATGACATTGATATTGTTTCTGAGATACATTACTGAGATACAGAACAAAACAGCAGGCCTGCCCATAGGCCTGTTACAGTCAGAGAGGTAGACCAACAACACATGTAGAACTAGAAGCAGCCAAATGTCAAAGTCAGGACCAAACATCACCTGCCATTGATCTGCCACTGACAGTTTAAAAAGTAATGAAACAGCGAAGCAAACATAAATGGGTGATTTTTAAAACCGATCTTGTGGGGAGTAAGATTAATTCAGATGCCAATGATGGAACCCCTGGTTTGATGCTCCTGGAACCTTATAGTGTGGCAGTTTTTCATTATTAATGAAATCCCTTATATACCATAACTCTTCATAAATAAAAGACATTGGGCTTTTGCAAACATACTGAGCAAATGCTCAAAATAAAAGGGTTTAAGCAGAGATTGGAAAAATTACATTTCGGAGTTGTGGTCCAAAAAATAAATTTTCCAAGTGCTGGCTTTCTGACACTTCCATGAGAACACTCACAGAGTCTCAAAGGCATCTCACTCCACCATTGCTTTATCCTTCCCTATAGGACAGACATTTACACTGGGCAGGAGCAGGGAAGGACAAAGTACTAGGCACATCCTGAGCTCCAGTATAATTAGGGCTCATACAAAACCTAGAGTCCAAGCAGTAAATACATATATCATTCCCATTTAGCAGAAGACCTGATGGCTCAAATGCTCCCAACACTGCTATTCATGAGTTCATTTGGATATACGTTGTATCTCACACTCTTAACACTTAAAGCTTAGTTCCAGCATCTAAAGTTCAGCAATACACAGCTCTCTTATTTATTGTGAAATAGGCATAGTTCCTCACCTCATCCCTTTAGACCAATGTGTTACCTCCCCTGACACCCCCAGCCCCATATCTATAATAATAATTGGCAATATAAATTAATTAGGTCAAATGTGGTCTTCCATGCAGCACAGCCATTAAAGCTGGAACATTCCAACAAATTACAACAACTAGTGTTCAGATTCAGTCAGGTATGAACTTAAAGAGGGGCCACCTAAATTCTAAAGAAATGCTAATTCACAATGCAGCTGAAGGCACGTACACCTGGCCAATCCCATCATCCAAGGCTGGGAGACGCAAATCTGTTAACAACCCTCATTCCTTCACCCATCCCTAGACAAAAGAAGTTGCTTCCTCCCTTTCAGTCACAAAGTATCCACATATTAAGATGCCATTAACATATCCAGAGTGTCTTTGTCTCACCTGGAGCAACTCAGAGAAGCATTGTCTCCTACTATTCAATACCCTGGAGGCAACTACTGACTATAAAAGCCCTTCCAAAACTCCACTCAAGTGCACATAGTTCAACCTCCTATGTACTCCACATCAAACTGTGTTGCTGTTTTGGCTTCAGGACCCCCATTCTGCTGATTTCCTCCATAATCTCATCTCTACAGGGCAGGTGTTGTATCTCCAACAACCAACTCCCTTCTCTATTCCTCTGTCCCAATATTTCCCACTTTATTCGCTAGTGTTGTGTGTATGCATGAAGCCTGAATGTGTGCATGAATTCTGTTATTACAGCTGTCCCTTCATATTCGCCGGGGTTTGGTTCCAGGTCCCCCCATGGATACCAAAATCCATGAATACTCATATCCCATTATATGCAGTGACATAGCAAAATGGTGTCCCTTATATAAGATGCCAAAATCAAGATTTGATTTGTGGATTATTATTTTTTAAAGAATATTTTCAAGCTGTGAATACTTAAATCCGTGGATACCAAATCCATGGATATGGAGGGACAAATGAATTGTTTTTCTCAAATAAAGATATATTCCTTTTATTTTTATTTTTATTTATTTATTTATACCCTGCACTTCAGCCACAAGACTACCAGAGTGGCTTCCAAATTCTTTTAAGGAATAGCAATTTACACATCTATACTGCATTAAGCAGTATAGATGTGTTTTTAGCTAATTGCCCCCACAAGCTGGGTACTCATTTTATTTTTATATTTATTTATTTATTTATTTATTTAGAACCCACTCTTCAACCACAAGGCTATCAGTGGGGCTAACAAACTATTTTAAGCAATAGCAATTTACACATCTACACTGCATTAAGCAGTTTCCAATGTGTGTTAGCTAATTGCCCCCCACAAGCCAGGTACTCATTTTACCGACCTATGAAAGGATGGAAGGCTGAGTGAACCTTGGAGCCCTCTGGAATTGAACTTGCAATGTGGTGACTTGCAGTACTGGCATTTAACCACTGTGCCTTGTGCTATCTAGCTTAACATCTCCCCCTGATTACCAGTATACGAAGGTCAAAAGATCCTCTTTCTGTTGCTCCCTCTTGCATAGCCAAGCTGAATACATCAATTCCCCAAATTAATGTCAATATTTTGAAGGTCTTTAAGACCCCTGAGCATAGAGGGTAACAGTGGTATTGAAGGTTCTTTGTCATCTGTTAGCTAATCCATATCTGTTTGGAAGTCCCTTTTATCACTATCTGGTCACTTGAGCTCCCAACTTCTTAATCATGGTAAAGTCCAAACAGGCAGAATTAGCACAAACACTCCACTTAGCCATGCTTCTGGGTCATTTGGCTAATATGGGACTTGGGTGCATTGCCTTTCAGTGGTTCTAGTCTTTCTTGGCTGAATATTTAAAGAGGGTGGTGCTGGCGGACTGTTGTTCAGTCTTTTGGTCATTAGCCTCTGGGGTTCCACAGTAGTCTATATTGTTCCGTATGATTTTTAACAGCTACATGAAGCCACTGGAAGAGGTCATCTGGAGCTTTGGGATTGGGTGTCATCAGTATGTTGATGATACCCATCTCTATCTTTTCTTTACAACTGATGCTCAGGAGGCTGTGGTGGTACTGAATCATTATCTGGATGCAGTAAAGGACAGGATGCAGGTGAACAGACTGAGGCTTAATCCAAAGAAGACAGAAGAGTTGCTGGTCAGTAGAAAAAAACAACAACCTGGGATTGGAATCACAGCCTGTTCTGAATGGGGTTGTACTCCCTCTAAAATATCAAGTTTGTATCTTGGGAGTATTCTTAGACCCAGCTCTGTTCCTGCAAAGCCAGATTACTGTGGTGGCCAGAAGCACTTTCGCCCAGCTTTGGCTGGTTTGCCAGCTGCAATTTTTCTTGGGGAAGATAGATGTGGCCACAGTGATTCATACCTTAGTTACCTCCTATTAGACTACTGTAATGCTCTCTACATGGGGCTGCCTTTGAAAAGTATTTGGAAGCTGCAGCTAGTAAAAAATGCAGCAGCCAGATTGGTGTCAGGTGTGCATTTTAAATACCATATAACACCCATCTTGCAAGAACTGGACTGGCTTCCAATTTGCTTCCAAGCTCAATTCAAGGTGTTGGTGTTGACCTACAGAGCCCTAAATGACTTGAGGCCACAGAATCACAGAATCATAGAGTTGGAAGAAACCACAAGGACCATCCAGTCCAACCCCCTGCCATGCAGGAATACACAATCAAATCATTCCCAACAGATGGCCATTCAGCCTCTGTTTAAAAGCCTCCAAATTAGGAGACTCCACCACACTCAGAGGCACTGCCGAACAGCTCTTATTGTCAGGACGTTCTTCCTAATATTTAGATGAAGCCTTGATTACATCGTTTTTGGATTACTGTAATACACTCTATATGTGTCAGGGAATACCTACTCCCCTCTTACAATAAGTTCACTGGCTACTATTTTGCTTCCACACAAAATTAAAAAGTGCTACTCATGACTTCTTGTTATTGTTGTTGCATCATTTCTGACTTATGGAGACTCTCACAGGGTTTTCTTGGCAATATTTCTTCAGAGGAGGTTTGCCTTTGCCTTCCTCGGAGGTTGAGAGAGAATGACCTGCCCAAGGTCACCTAGTGGGTAGTCATGGCTGAGTGGGGATTTGGCCTTCAGAGTAATAGTCCAATGCTCAAACCACTACACCATTCTGGCTTTCGCTCATGCATTAGGGGACCCCATATACCCAAGTTTTTGAGATCTATGGGAGAAGGCTTAATTTCATTGCTACCAAATTCATGGACATGTCTGGTAAGGACACAAAGGAGGGGCTTCTCAGTGACTGCTCCCAGGCTGTAGAACTTCCTTCAGTAGAAACCTAGGCCACGATATCTGAAAGACTGCATCCTTCCATATGAGCTTGCTAGAAACTTGAGATCTTCAGAGGAGGTCCTGTTGTGTGTCCCAGTACTTTGTGAAGTCAGGTTGGTGGGTACACGTAACAGGCTTTCTCTGTATCTGTGCCTTGACTGTGAAACTCCCTACCCAATGAAGTTAAGCTGGCCCCATTTCTTTTAAACTTCCAGCAGGCAGCCAAAATAGTGCTGTTCTGCATGGGATTCAGTGTTTGAAATTGCTATTTTAACTGTTATAAAACTGGATTCTAGGACTGTTTTTAGAGTGCTTTTAGGAGTTTTAAAGAGTATTTTAATGTGTTTTTAAAACATTCTTATTGCTGTACTGTTTTAATTGGTTTTTATTTGTTCTTCGCTTTGTAATTCATATGGGTTTGGAGGCGATACAGAAATACTATCATCTATCTATCTATCTATCTATCTATCAATGTACATTACAGGTAAAGTATGGAGGAAACACACAGGAATCCCAGGAATCCAAAGATAATAATATTCACTAGGCCTCTGTCTATTCAGATAGGAAACATATTGTTACTGTAGCCTATTTGAGAGCAGAGGTTCTCTCTTATCAGCATGGTCTGGCTTAGAAATATTGTTGCTGTTGTGTGATTTCAAGTTGTTTCTGATTTATGGTGACCCTAAGGTGACCCTATCATGGGGTTTTCTGAGGCTGAGAGTGTGTGACTTGCCAAAGGCCACCTAGTGGGTCTACATGGATGAGTAGGAATTTGAACCCTGGTCTCCAGACTTGTAGTCCGATGTTCAAACCACTACACCATGCTGGCTCCTTGACCCCCAATGGACCTCATGACAGTAACATTAATCCATGTGCAAACACTGTTCTTAAGCATGTTCATCTTAAAAGCACTTGTTTGAAGAGACTGAAGTGATATAAAAGTTATCTCTGTTGTGTTTGTAGTTTGCTTATGATGGCTTCTTCATATACACAAACAATTACTTGATGTTGTCATTATACTTATGTGAAGGAGCTCTGTATGGGATGCTGTCATCTTTACTAACCCAGTGTCAAAAATATCTGCATACCTCTTCTTTGGGAAAGCAATAGTCACTCCAGTTGAAAAAGTTTAATTCATAAGATCCTCCAGGCAAAATGCACTTTGGTGGCATTTTCAACCACTGTCACTAAGTAAATATTTTCTCTTTCAGTCTCTCTGGGAGGGAGACTTTGCCATTCTGCATCAGAGAGTTAGTCATCAAGCCCAGTGTCTTGCCTTAGGCAACAGCCAATACATGCTTCTTTGGATGAAAGTGCAAATAAGACATTAGTCATCTTGCCTGTTGAATAGAGATTATGGGGTTCTATGCTGAGGTCTTCTGTCAATCATTTTTCTTCCTGGTACACAGATGTAAAGCTCCTATTCCTATCACTATCTTGGCTATGGAAGTATTTAAAAAGGAATTCTGTACTGCAGTCCTAAGCATGTTTACTTATTCACAATTCACACTAAATTACTTACAGCAAAATACGGTATCATCCAGCTCAGTGATGTTACTGAAAATGGCATCTGCTAGTCTAGTCTTCTACAGGAACATTTAACTCATGCTGTGACACCATCATGTTATACGTTTACCCTGCCTGTGAGTAGGAACCAATAATATGCAGTGGGAACTGAAAAATTACAGTATGTTGGTGGGATATTGTGACACACCATGGAACAGAAGAAGAGAACTCAACCCACAGATTTTAGGTGTTCTGTGTTGTGTATTATGGCTAGGTTCATACTTATTCCTTTTGACATACACTTATGATGTCAGCCTCACGTACCCTTTTACCTGATTAATCTACTGCATTACAGCATACAGGCACAAATCCAAAATCTCCTTGGGTACTTGGAAAGAGATGGGAGGTAACATGCAATTTAGTAATCATACCACATTGTTTAAAAAAGGACACATTTAATAGTTTCTTTTTGCTCCCTTTTATGGAAACATAAAATGAATGGCAACAATAATAAAAAATAAAAATGAACTTTAACTCACAACTCCATTGCTAGCACTTTTCCTCATAAAGTAATTGATAAAAGTTTCGATGAACCTACTGTTTCAACCAATTAAAGCTTCTGGTCCTAAGGAACATGCTTACAGCTTTATACAAGACACAACATTTGCTAATGGTTCCAAAGGAAATAGAGAGATCACAAGAAAAGCTCAATGATATCAGATGCCATTGTGAGGTGAAGGAGAGAAAGAAAAGAAATACTGAAGAATTAGATCAGTAAACTATTATGCAAAGCCTGCATTTGTAAAATCTGAGATTAACCAGTAGTTTTAAGACTTCTTCAAGTGTTCTCTCTCTCTCTCTCTCTCTCTCTCTCTCTCTCTCTCTCTCTGTGTGTGTGTATAGAGTTTGATTTGGGGATACTGACTGTTCAATTTGTCATTTCACTGAAGAGTAATTTCTCTCAAACTTCCACTGTTCAAAACAGATCCCAAAAGAGCATAATAGGGACTCTGCCTATGCTGGATGGGGTTACAGTCCCTCTGAAATCTCAGGCTCCTAGTTTGGGTGTTCTCATGGACTCAACGCTGAGCTTGGAAGCCCAGGTTTCAGCAGTGGCCAGGAGTGTATTTGCACAGCTAAAGCTGGTGTGCCAGCTGAGCCAATTCCTTGAGATGTCAGATCTGGCTATGGTGATACATGACCCAATTACATCCTGTTTGAACTATTGCAATGCACTCTACATGGGGCTGGCTTTGGAAACTGTCTAGAAACTTCAGCAGTGCCATAATGCTGACCAAAGCCAGTTATAGGGAGTGCATAACTCCCATGTTTAAACAGGAACACTGGCTACCAATTCATTTCTGGGCACAATTGAAAGAGGTGGTTATGACCTATATAGCCCTATATGGCTTGGGTCCAGACTATTTGAAAGACTGTATCTTCCCATACACACCTGCAAGTGTTCTAAGATCATCGGGTGAAGGCTTTCTCTCAGTCCCGCCACCATCACAGGCTCATCTGGTGAGGACATGAGAGCCATTTCAGTGGCTGCTCCCACTCTTTGGACTCCCTTCCTTGGGAGGTTAGGCTGACCTGCTCCCTGCTTTCCTTTCACTGGCAGACAAAGATTTTTTTATGCAAGCAAGCTTTTAATATGTAGCTGGGCTTACGGAGGCTTTTATTGGGATGTGTTTTTATTTTTATTTTATTTTTAATCTTTTAACTTTTATATGTTTTAGGTAATTTTAAATATTTATATTGTGATGTTTTTAATGGTTTTAAACTGTATTTTATGTGGTATTTTGTGAGCCACCTTGGGTCCCTTCTGGGAGAAGGCGGCATATAGATTAAAGTAAATTAATAATGGCTACTGTTCACTAGGAAGGGAGAAGAGAGATTTGTTGTTCACTGTTTTGTCTTCAAGAGCAGCCAATACAGCAGAAGTGGGCAGACTTCAGCAGAAATGGGCAGACTTCAGGTTTGTGGTTGTGTGGTATCTACACAAAAATAGATCCACCCACTGAAGCTATGTACAAAACTTGGAAATATGCGAAGAATGAAGGAACAGGTTGCTTCAGCCCATGAGTTTGTGATCTGCACCAGAATCCAGCTCACAAAAATCTGCAGCTTGTTAAATTTCCAGCAATCCAGTTTGAGAGGAGCAGGAGAGAAGCATTTCAGTTTTTAATTAAGAGCTAGAAACCCTTGAAGTTCCTAGGAATGCAAATATTTACTTGTCGCATTATCACACCTAAGGAGAAACTACAAAATTCCTCTTCCTTGTCCAGCCTGTGAAACAGGAAGAGTTTTTCTGACAGATTCGATGTTATCTCTCCATTTGTGAGACTGATCTTCCCACAATTGGCACAACCTACACAAACTGCATAGGTTAAGTCTTACAAACACTTAAAAATTAGAAGAATCAGAAGGGTTCTTTGCATCTTTTTGACCATTAGCAATGATCATGTGCTTGCTGTTTGTGCCTGCTTTGTTTCCCAAAGGCAAAAGACACTAAACCTGGAAAGAAGTATTTTCTGCAAATTGTGGAAAGTTCAATAGAAGAACAAACAATCATGCATGTCTTATACTTGTGCTCCAGGTGAAATATCCCATAGGACTAACTGCCTGAAGTGTGAGAACATATATACAATAGTCTCCTCATTTATTAGCCTTTTAAAAAATGAATGTCACACTCTGCACAACTGTGGTTGATGCTTATCATGCTTAATGGCATCACCAGAGGCTGCCTTTTGCAACATCACCCCATGATATTGCAAGGGGTCATTCCTAGGTTACATCTTTTGGCCCCAAAATCTCAGACTAGCAAACTCTCAGCAGAGTGTCTTAAAATGTTAAGACAACCTGTCTCATCAAGACAAATAATTTAGTGAGAAAATCCACTAAAAATCACCCACATAACATCTTCTGTCCATGCCTTCAGTAAAAGATTCTGTAACTGAAAATGTGGTGGGGTGGAGACATTTCTGTCCATGAGGACATGTTGCTACCTGCTGAACCTTATCTTGATTTAACCCTTAAAATAACAAATGTTTATGGCATTTTTAAAAATACAGTTATGTATTTGGGTTGTTTCAGCATGATTGGCTAAGATGTTTCATTCAATTCTTGTTTGAGGAAAGGGAAAGTTGTCAGTTTGACTGTGATTAAAGCTGGAAGTACACCAACTTTGTTTTCAGAAAAAAATATCCTGCAGTTTTTCAGGATGTTTTCCCATTTCCACCTTGCTACAAAAATGACATTTTGTCAAACATTGTCCATCATTATTTTATAGTGGCTCTAACATTTCTTTCTCAAATTTCCTTGAAAAACACTAAGCCCAAGACATTTTGAGGGGTATAAAACAGTGTTGAAAGTTGTAATCTCTCTTTCTCTCTCTCTCTCTCTCTGGCTTTTCTTCACAAATGAAGATTCAGGAAGGACTCATCCCACACTTTCTGCAAGTGTGCTGATGACTAAAAAGGCCAATATGAGACAAACAAGTCCGGTTGCAGTAAGCACAACAGAAGGTCTCCTTGGGTGATGTTTCTGGGTTGTGATTCTTTCTGTGTTGTTGTTTCTCTTCAAGACTTGTTCGGCGTCAGTTCTCAAATAAGGCTGCAGCATTGTGGATAGTGTGTCTCCATGCCTCCCAATGTGAGACCAGGGCGGACCATTGTTGGTGAACAATTTGGCTGAGCCTGAGATGCTGTTTCAGTGAGTCCTTGTATTGCTTTTTTGGAGTGCCCCTCTTACACTGACCCGTGGCAAGTTCACTATAGAGTACTATTTTTGGGAGGCGATGGTTTCTAGGCCATCCTAGAAACATGCCCTACCCAGTGCAGCTGTGTTCTCAATATCATGGCCTCAGTGCTGGTGATCCCTGCTTGCTCAAGGACAGCAACATTCATCACATAGTCACTCCAGGATTTCCGCAGAATCCGGAAATCCAGAATCCAGAAATCCACTCCAGAAATCCGCAGAATCCAGGATTTAGGATTCTGCGTATACAGCGCTAATGAAAGCGTTCGAGGAGTCGTAAGTGTTGGCGATAGATGACCCATGTTTCAGACCCATAAAGGAGAATAGACAGTACAATGGCTCTATACACACTGATTTTTGTGCTTCACCTCATGTGTTTATTACTCCAGACTCTTTTGTAAAGTCTTCCAAATGTGCTATATGCCTTTGCTAATCTGTGATCGATCTCTTTTTCAATCTTGGCATCTGAGGAGATTATGCTTCCCAGGTAGGTGAACTGCTGAACGGACTTGAGCACAGATTTGCTGATGACAATGTGGGGATGATGGTGTTCATCCTGTGGTGCAGGCTGGTAAAGAACTTCCGTTTTCTTCAGGTTGACTTCCACCCCAAACAGCTCTGCAGCTGTTGCAAAGCAGGATGTTAGGCACTGCAGAGCTGCTTCCGTATGGGCAACAAGGGCAGCATCATCAGCAAAGAGCAGCTCACGGACTAGATAGTTTAGAGTCTTGGTGTGAGCCCTCAGACTGCTTAAGTTAAACACACTACCATCAGTACGGTAACATATATAGATGCCGTCATCTTCTTCAAGCTCTGCCATAGCCGTTTGGAGCATTATGCTGAAGAAGATTGTAAATAAAGTTGGAACAAGAACACAACCTTGCTTCACTCCATTAGTTATTTGAAAGGGCTCTTTAAGAGCATCGCCATACCTGACTTGACCGCGCTGGCCTTCACATAGCAAGATAATCATTTTAAGGAATTTGGGGGGACATCCTAGTCTTTCCAGGATCTGCCACAGACATTTTCTACTCACAGTGTCGAAGGCTTTGGTGAGGTCAACAAATGTTACATAGAGACCCTTGTTCTGCTCCCTACATTTTTCTTGCAGTTGTCTAAGGGCAAATACCATATCTGTAGTACTCCTATTGGCTCTGAAGCCACATTGGCTTTCAGGAAGAAATTCTTCTGCAATAGCAGGAACTAATCTGTTCAGGAATATCCTTGCAAGGATTTTTCCAGCAATAGGGAGCACTATTATACCTCGATAGTTTGAGCAATTAGATTTTGCTCCTTTTTTCTTGTACAGGGTGATGATGACTGCATCGCGGAGATCTGATGGCAGTTCCCCTTTTTCCGAGCAATTCACAAGGAGTTCATGGAATTTATTGTAGAGTGCATGACCTCCGTGTTTCCAAACATCAGGTGGGATTCCATCAATCTCAGCTACCTTGCTGTTTTTCATCTGCTGTATGGCCTTAAGGGTCTCTTCCAAAGTGGGAGCTATGTCCAAGAGAGGCTTGTGTACCCTAATGATGTTTTAAGCTATGCTGGTGGTGGCATAATAGCCACCGGTAGGGTCTCCCATGCCAGACAGGTCAAAAGCGAAGGGTCTGACAAAGAGCGTTGCAAAATATAATAACTCAAAAACCCCTAAAACCTAACCCAAGCCTGTTTGGAGAATGAAATTTTGCTACTGTCACAACTAAATGTAAGACCCATACCTGAGGAAATTCGGGGGGGGGGGATTCCTGAATTTGTACAAACTCAGTGAGATTGGTTTCCTTCATTTTTTTACTTACAAATATTGTGGAGAATTTTGAGAAACCATTTGTGCACAGGTTTTAATTAAGTTGTCTCTGTTCATGTGCATTAATCTGAGATGGCTCATTTTCAAAACTGCAGACTGACTTACTCATAATGCAAATCTATACTTTCAGAGTTTCTTTATTTTACTGCCAAATATAATTCACTTTCAGGTGTATGTGTACTATGCACCTGAGATGTGATTATGCCTAGTAGAAAATAATTATCCTTGGATTCTTCACAGCTTTTCACAGCTTTAAATTGTCACATATAGAAACAAGTGGAGAAACCATGGAGAAAATGAGAAAGAGTAGCTATCCTCTTTCTCCATCGTCTGTTCCAATGCTTGCCTTTCATATGTGTTGACCCTGCTTAAAAATCCCTCTCAGCCATGAAATTCATTGAGCAGCTTTGGCCATATGATGTTTTTTTTCAGGCTAATCTACCTCATATGGTTGCTGAGAGAATAAAAATTGAGCAGAATCAACCATATATGCCACCCTATCTCTCAGGGAAATGGGTGCAAGAGTGCAGTAAAACCAATATATAGTTGCAGCACATTCCAGCCACAGCCATTTCCTTCTCCCTTGTCTTGTTTTACTCTAGTACCACAGTGTCAGAACTCTGTCTTTGAGTTAAAGCAAATGAGCCCAATTTTTTCTCTATCCTTTGATACACTAATATGATTATATTGCACTTGTATGTGAGCCTTCCAAAATAAATGAGATGCAGACAAACTTCAGTAAAAGGTGAAAGATTTATATGATCTGAAGAGAAACCAGGTATGCAGACAAACTTCAAAGAATGGACCTTACTGCAGTGTTCTTCACAATAAGGTGCACAAGGCACCACAGATTTCCAGTTACCCAATCACTCTGCCAGCTCCTTTATTTTTCCCTCTTACTATCACTCTACACCTTCCTACTATCTTCTGGTTGCCCCTACTTTTTCAATGGTCATTTTACACAGACATGCCTTGATCTACCCACTTTCTTACCTCAAGCTGCAACTATATTGTCTGGACTTTGCTTCTAAATTGGCAGCTCCAGCTCGGTTGCATGGCCATCCAATGAATAGTTGGGCAGCAAAGGAAGAAGAGTGAAGGCCAGCTTCCTGCTGTAGCAGCATAGCTTCAGAAGAGATCAATCTTCCATTGGCACTGAAGTGTCTTAGTCATGGGTAAAGAACCATGTCCTTCCAGTGACTCATCACACTCTCCTCTTGAGGGGACAGAGAAAAATTAGCATCATCCTGTGTGGCAAATGAGGTGTTAGCAGTCCAATTTATTGTTGTTGAGGCAGGCAGTTAAGCCAGAGTGTTAGCAGAAAGGTAAGTAGAGGATGACTGGGGAGGTAGATCATAGAATCATAGAATTGTAGAGTTGGAAGAGACCACGAGGGCCATCCAGTCCAAACCCCTGCCATGCAGGAATACACAATCAAAGAATCCCTGACAGATGGCCATGCAGCCTCTGTTTAAAGACCTCTGAGGAATGAGACCCCACCATGCTCTGAGGGAGTGTGTTCCACTGCCGAACAGCTCTTATTGTCAGAAAGTTCCTCCTAATGTTGAGGTGGAATCCCTGGAGCTTGCATCCATTGTTCCGTGTTCTAGTCTCTGGAGCAGTAGAAAATAAGTGTCGGGAAGCCAACTCAAATAGCTGATAAGACAGCCCGGCTCGGCAAAAACTCAGTTGAAAAGCACAGTACCTGGTGTTGTCAGTAGCAGTCCTATAGGGTCAGAAGTACACACACAGAGAGAGCGAAGAACGAAGAGGCAGTCTGATGTCAAAAGGATGCTGGCAGGTGGGTCAACGAAGACAGCCCAAAGTCAAGATATCCGAAGTCTCAAGATAGCAAGGTTTCAAGAGGCAGGATAGTCAAAGTCAGAGGCTTCCTCCAGGAAATGCAGACTGCCTGAGGCAAGGAATTCAGCGTCCTCCACCTGCTCATGTTGGCCCAGCTTCCACTCCCAGCTGCGGGGTGATTGATGAGCTTCTGTCTCTTAATCTCTGGGAACAACGAAGCCACACCCTCTCTGCTCTTCTTTGGCTAAAGGTAGGTACCTGCTCTTCTACCTCTTGCTCCACTATGTCTCCCAGGCTTGGACCCTGTGCTGGGGGAGGGCTAGGCTGCTGAGCCCTGGGTTCTTCAGGGCTAGACTCAGACTCAGCCAGCTCTTCTGCAACTGGCTCAGCCTCCTTGCCTTCTGAGTCCTCAGAGTCCTGGCTGACCATGACAACAAGCCTGATCCAGCCTCAATGTGACACCCCTTCAAATACTTAATATCACATGTGCACACCATGGGAAACTGGTTCTTTAAAAAAAAAACAACAACAACAACTGGCGGCAGCAGATTTAAAATTGAGAATAAATCACTCACGGCCGCCACCTTGGCTAGGGGTAATGCGGAGTTTAGGGGGCTCTTTTGACCATGAAGACAATTGCATCGTTGCGAATCCTGCTTTTTCAGACATGTTTGTATTCCCCCCCCCCATATAGACAAGTCCTAAGTTTTCAAATAATGATAGCTTCTAGTTTTTCTTCAAGGGTGCCTGCTGTAAGATACAAGCACACCTGGTACAAACAAGAGCATTTGGCTTTTTCTTCAAAATAGCTATTCTGACATATACACAAATGTAATGAGCCAAAACTGCAAGAATTAGTGCAGAAAGACACCCCGCTCTGTGATACACTTGTTTGAGAGGAAGCCCAGCCTTTGTTCTTGAAGAGTGGTTTCCTAAATAAATAAATAAATAGCCCATATGCACCTGTATTATGTGGGAGTGTGGATGCTTTGGGGTGAGATAGAGACATATCATGTATTGCTCTTAACACTGAAGATAATATTTCAAAATGATGGCTACTTTAAGAACAAAATCAACTTTAGAAGAAACCAATCCTAACAGATTTACCCACCCAGGCTTTGTATTTTGAATGCTTAGATGTTAAAACCCTGGACTTGAATTCCAATATATTCAACCACATTAGCATTAATTTTGGGGTGCCACCTCTTCCCACCTCCCAATCTTTAACTCTCCTTCTTTAACACTTCTAGCAGAGATTAGGACAACATATTCCTTTGTATGTTGAGATTAGGTTTACCTACTGAATTTGGCTAGTACAAATGGGAAAGAGTTTCATTTCATTTTTTGAAAGGATGCATTTGCATTTATCTTTCTTATTTGGTGTGGGAAGACCTTAAAGAGTTTTTTTTAAAAAACCTAGAAGATGCAAAAAGAAAAAGTGACAGATTTCCCCATTCCTATATACACTCAAATGTTAGCTATAGATGTCCTGAAGGTCTGGATACAGTGTCACTTTCATGGTAACATTGGGATTTTTGACACATACCCCTGAAGCCACCTCTGCTGGTACAAATGTTCTGCAGAGTTTCTAAGCAGCCCACAGATGGTTTTTCAGGAGTGTCCAGGGCTGCAGGTGGAATGTGGGTTGCCCCCTTCCCACTTGTGCTTGTAGGAGCTGCTTTCATGAGGGCAGGAGCAACATCAAATGTCCAATGGGTTTTTAGTGGGGCTGATGGTTAAGCCTTTTCCCCATGATGCCCCATCCAATCTTCATTTGACATGAATACATTCTCCAAAGGCTTAATACAATCCCTTTGCAGTCTGACAGTCAAATACTTAGGAGAATACCACACTCCAAAGTAAAACGGCAGTGCAGCAGGGTGGTTCTGTCTTCCATGCTGCCTTACTGCACAATGTCATTGTTCTTTCATTCTGGCCCTGTGGAAGACAGAGGCAAAATAGTATCTTTTTGCTAACAAAAAAAAAAAAAAACTGTAAGCAAAAAGACACAGTTTTACCTTGATATCCCATGGGACCGGAGCAGCAGAACACCAGAAGAATGACAACATGCAGTAAGGCAGCAGTGAAGACGGAACCTTCCTGCTGCACTGTTGCTTTACTTTGGAGTGCACTAAGCCCCTTAGTGTATAGATCTGACTTTTGTTAAACTAGGCACTACAAGAAGAAGAGGGAAAAGGCAAGAGCAGTAGCAGTTTCTTGTCTCTCATAACATCTGCATAAGACCTTAAAGTGATATTAGCTTTCTCTAGCCCAGCATATTTTGGATTGTTATATAGTAAATAAATAAATAAATAAATAAAAATCAACAGCATGCATCTTTGTAAAGAGAATGTAAAAAAAATAATAATAACTTATAGCAGCTTTTGAACATTCCATAGACATTCAGCAATGCTGGCTGTCTTTGCTTGATCAGGATATTTTAAAATACACACACACACACACACACACACACACACACACACAGAGATTACAGGCTGACAAATGCAAGGCTTATTTCTGCTGCCTTTCCTTTTCCCTTTTCCTTTTATAAGATTATTCTTCTGGAAGATGATGAGTATGCTTTGTGTTTATCAGATGTCATTTTTATGATCATAAAGTTTGAAATTTAGCGTTCCCTTCTTCTGTATTATGTTTTTTAAAAGGCTGGATCTGCTGCCACTAAAAGACTGTGAATTTTAGCAACTGTGTGTGGTGATGATGATGGTGATGGGCTTCAACACTACAAATGTCTGCTTGTATTTCAGAAAAATGGTTCAGTTACTGCCTCTGAACTAAAAAAGGTGCCCATGACATGATCCATTTGTGGCTATGGACAAGCAGTAACTTGTAATAAGTCATGTTTGTGGCTATCCACCAAGGTGGTTTCTGGATAGTTTTGCAGATTATCCTAGAATCAATACTATCGGGTGTCATGAAAGACCCCATCCTGAGACCTTGAAGAGCTTCTGGAAGTCATGGCCCCAATCTAAATTGGAGCTTGTCCAGGTTAGTTTTGAACTATAGGCAACGGTAGGGATTTCATGTGTTTTTTTTTCCTCTGTGTCAATAGTGGGAATGAGAGCTGTACAGGTTCAGCTCTATCTTTCTTTCCTTCTTTCAGTTTGCATGTTTGCATGCACACATGTACAACAACACAGCCAGTGGGATGGTACTACTCCTCTGATTGGTTCTCATCTATAATCATGCTTGCCCAATTGATTGGTTAGTGCCAGATTCTCCTTGCCATTTTCATCCAATTATCCATCTTCTCCAACAGTGCAGATGCAGTACTCCTGAAAAAGTATGTACCAGTCTGATCTTGTTCTATAGAACTACATGAAGTTGATATATAATGCTTCACTAGAGTCATCATCAGTGGAATCCTGTTGTAAAGGAAACCTGAATTCCTGCCACATACACAGAACTGAACTCTTTCTTATATATTTTGCCTTGGTGTGACTTTTCTTCACAGTCTTTTCCTGAGCAAACTCTTCATAACTATCAAATTCTAGCAGCTTGGATGCAGTCCCTTTGGGCCCAAGTAGGCAGGAGAATATAACTTTCATTTTTTCTCCAGGCTACACTCCATAATCTGTTTTCCTTGCTAAAAAGCAACATTGGCTATTAAGTCCCAATTTTCTGCTGGAAGCAAAGAGGCATCAATGCTTGTATAAAGTGATTAGTAAGAGGGGATTCTAGAGAACATGCCTGCCCTTTGGTTTCATCTTTCTGTACTCAAGCCTTTTTGCTTCTTGCCTGCCTGCGGAGGTCACTTCCTTGTTCTTCCAAAAGTTAGTTAGTCCTTTGTTTCCCCTTGTTTGCAAGGGATCATCCCTGAGGCTCCTGCCTCAGAATGGCTTACATCTACACATGAGAGCCAGCCTAAGGGGATCTGCTTCTGAAATTTAGGTAATCTATTCTCTGCCTGCTTTCCTATCCCAAGATGGATTTTGTGAAATGATAAATAAAAGTTTTCTTTTTTTTTTCCTTACAAGAACATCATGAGTATTTTCTCCTGTTTCCTACCACAAGCTCATGTTGCACTGGCTACACTGCACTCTGAATGATATAGATACCAAATATTTCTATATTTTCAAGGTGGAATGAAGCAGTGTACCCCCTTGTGTGCATAAGAATAGGCAGGAAAGTGCGTAGATATGTGGTGTTATGTGGGCAAATACTGTGGGAAGAAAATAATGTTGATATGTCTCTCCTTGGTCAATTATGATTCTAACTTGGGGGTTGGAAAACATTTCACTTTGCCCACCCCTAAGGAACATGCTCATTCCATATCTGTGTAAACGAGTGAGGAAAGCAAGAAATCCAGGGGCTTTCTTTGAGACAGACTAAGGCAGAAATTACTTTTTTTTTTAAAGGAAAATATTTCTTAAAGGTGAAAAAAAATTCCTGGATATGCCGAGTGCCATGCAAGGGTTAGAACCAAGTCAAGCTGCATTTTTATTCCTAAGTGCATTGTGTCCTGGTGGGTACTACTAAGCTAGTTGGAAAGGAGTTGGATTCCTATCTCTATTCACATTGAAAGAAGTAGTCAGCTAATTCAAAACATACACGTACATCTCAAACTGAGGAGCAAATCTTGTGAGCCATATTTACCATGGACACTAAGAGCCTGAGGCATTTGGCCCTAATCAGAATAATGGCTTTTAGATTAGAGGTTGCCGTGCACTGGAAATCCTCCTCAGGGCCCTCAATAAGTAGGTGTCTAGATAGAGTATGGGGAATGCTGCACCTGGAGGACAGACAGTTTGGAGATAACTCTAATCACTCATTTGAGAAGGGTATTGAAGCAAGCACACCAAATCATCATCATCATTTTATTTTATTCATTTATATTCTGCCTTTCTCCTGATAATGGGACTCAAGGCAGCTAACATATTTAACACAATGCAAATGAAACTAATAATAATAATAATAATAATAATAATAATATAAACCAGTTATAAGCTAAATATTAAAAATATTAAATTTTTTAAAATATTTTAAAAATATTAAAAAGGACGGAAGGGAGTATATTGTTTTACTTGTATGGTTTTTTAATGTTGTGAACCGCCCTGATTGGATTACCAAAGGGCGGTATATAATTACATTTATTATTATTATTATTATTATTATATACAAAACTTACAAAATCTTAAAAACAGCAGTGAACAGCAATGAACACCCATCCCTAGTCAGTTTGTAAAAGAGCTGATGGCACAAAAAGGTTTTGACCTGCTGACAAAAGAGAGCAAGGACAGGGTCATCCTGGCCTCTCTTGGGAGGCATTTCCAAAGTCTGGGAGCAGCCACCAAGAAGGCCCTCTCTCTTGTTCCCACCAAACAAGCCTGAGAAGATGGTGGGACAGAGAGAAGGGCCTCTTCAGACTATTTTAGAGCTCTAATGGGCTCATATACGGAGATATGGTCCTTCAAATAACCAGGACCAAGCCATATGGGGTTTTATAAGTCAAAACCAGCACTTTGAATTGTGACCAGAAATGGCCTGGCTATCAGTGGAGCTGTTACAACAAGGGAGTTGTGTGCTTCCTGTAGTGCTCCTTCCCAGTTAACAGTCTTAGGTATTTTTATCCTGCCCTTTGTAGCCACAACACTCAGGGCAGTATAGAGCAGGTTAAAAGCAATCACAAGAGCCAGTGTGTGGCATAGTGATTTCAGTGTTGGACTATGACTCTGGGAGACAAGGGTTCAAATTCCTGTTCAGCCATGGAAACCCACTGGGTGCCCTTGGGCAAGTCATAGTCTCTCAGCTTCAGTGGAAGACAATAGCAAGCCCCCTCAGAACAAATTTTGCCAAGAAAACCATGTGATAGGATTACCTTAGGATCGCCATAAGTCAGAAGCAATTTGAAGGAACACGACAATAAGCAACTGCAGAGACCTATCAAAAGAAACGACAGTTACAATAGATTTAACACAACTTATGCCTGACATAGGTTTCTTTTTCCCCAGCAGATACCTTTAACATATTCTGCTGGACATATTCAAGAGCAATGGAGCATGTTCAATACTACAAACTGAATCCTGGTTCCCCTTTTCTTCCTACATGTTTTACCATATTTCATTATTCCATTTTTAAAAAGGGATAAGTCTAAATTTTATAAAAGAATCTATGTCCTGTGCATTATTTCACACCCAAATAAGTCTGGAATACAAAGAGGGAAAAACTGTAATTGAGTTCATTGAGAGAAATCTGCAACGGGGAAAGAAACCTGCAGAGCTGATGAGAAAAGAGCACGTCCAGTCACTCCAGTCAGTCCTTTTGTTGTCGGTGCCCTTTCATTGTCTGTACTGTGAAAAAAAAGTTATTTTTATCCCCAAACAGCAATGGGGCTTAGACGGTGTCATGTGTGTGATGTGACTGTTCTTGAACTCTCCTGAGAAGAAAGGAAGAACTTGCATGCACCTTTTCCAAGACTATACAATAACTGATAGTCTGCCTGAAGATGGGGGTATAGAAGAGGCTTAACTATTCTTTAGTTTGGAACTTAATATATCTTTTAGTTGAAGGAAAAGTTGCTATCATGGAGTTGGTTATGTGTGTATATCTTACTCTCTCATAATTTCATAGCTGTGCCCAGACTCACAGCATATGCAAGAGGGGTAAGAGGATAATGAATTCAACCTCCTCCCAACCCTGCCCCCACCCCCCAAAATGGCTGGGCCACCAGAATTGTGCAGATTGGGGCATCACCATTAGGTAGATGTGTCCAGCTTAGTAGTTTTGATATAGCCAACAGTTACACGTAATGGCCTAGACATCAGAAAGTTTACTCCAATAATGGAAAGTGAAGGGGAAGTGGTGATTCATGAAGTATCTGGAAATATTGTTAACAATGAATCTTGGAAGTGATGGAGCTACTTGTAACTTCTTGTCTTTGGGGGTAATGAGAACACACTGCTCTTACATTTCAAAAGCCTGTATAATATAAAATTTGATGTAATAAGTAAAATTTCCAGTTAACTTTTAAAATTACTTTTAACTTTTAATTACATTTTAATAGTCATTTTGGGTGGGATTTCTTGCATTTTACATAAGGATATATATATATATATATATATATATATATTTAAATTTTTGAGATTATCTTTGAAATTACACATTTGATACCTTCTATGGCCAAATCCACACTACACAAATAACTCAATTTGAAACTGGATTATTTGTCATGGTGCCTGCCTATGAATACTGGGATTTATACTACCAGCACTCTTTGGCAAAGAAGGCTAAAGGCCTTGTAAAATTACAAATCCCAGGATTCAGTCGGAAGGAGCCATGGCAAATAATCCAGTTTCAAAGTGGATTATTTGTGTGGTGTGGATTTGGCCTATGACTCAGTGTAAAAGAAAGCATACTTCATCTCAGAACTTTCTATATTGATAATATCCTTGCTTGAGGTGACCAAGGTGGTCTCAGAGGTTGAGTTGGAAAACCCTAATACTGTGGTTCTGTGGGATTTCAACATATATGCTGAGGCTATCCTGATTGGGCCAGCTCAGGACAACCATGGGACTGTTTCAGCACATTACTTGTCCAACACATGAGGCGGGGCATACACTTGGTCTGTTTTTTGTTTCTTTCTTTGTTTGTTTGTTTGTTTGCTGATGGGTGGGTGGCAGATGATTGGATTTTAAGGGGGATTTCAACAACCCCTTGCCATGGTCAGATCGTTTCCTCATAAAGTTTGGTTTGGTGGTAGTAGATCCTCCCTGAAAGGGTGGGGGATGTACTAAGATTGTTAGTCCCTGGAGACTTGTGGAATCTGAAGAATTCCTGAATGCTCTGGGAGATTTTCCAGCTGACAGGGTTGGCTGGTTTCACTGTGGAATTGGCTGATGGCCAAGGCTACCGATACAATCACTCCTAAATGTCCAATCCAGTATTATGGCCCCATAATTCACCTTGGTTTACAGAGATCTGAAGGTAATGAAGCAGGCTAGACAATGGCTAGAATGCAAGTGACATAGATCAGAGTGAATGCAACTGGAAATTAGCAAAGACTCTTTAAAAGGCACAAAAGTTACACGTTCCATATAAAAATAAATTAAATCTACAGCATTAATTAAAATTACAACTCCCATAAAGTTAACTAATGACAGACTCATTGTGCCTACTATGCAGTAGTGAGGCAGGTCAAAAAATCATATTATACTTCCAGTACTGTATCCTCAACCTCCCAACTAGTAGGACTTTTCCAAGTGGCCTTTTATGTATTGGCCCAGAGAGTTCAGATATACAACCAATGGCTGTGAAAAACTTGCTAGGTGCTTTAAGGAAAAAGTTGCTCACATTCACTCAGAACCTGATACCACACTTGTTAGAGAGTCTAGGGAGGTGTCCAATACACCATCTGGTCAGTCTTATGGGATTAGTTTCATTTATTAAAGCCTGATGATGTGGACAAGACAGTTGAGCTGACAATGGGTCAGCTTGACCTTGCCCATCTTGGTTGATAAAATCTAGCAGGGGTGAATTGACAGGGTGGATCTGTGGGGGATAAATGCCTCACTATGTCAGGGGGGTTGCTTGCTGCCTCAAAGGAGTCAGTGGTATACCCTCTCCTGAAGAGGATCTCCCTGGACCCAGAGGTATATGAAAACATTGAGCTATTGCAAATAGCCCACATTTGGACAAGGTGCTTGAACGTGTGGTAGCTGGGCAACTTCAGGCATCCTTGGAGGAAACAGATTATGTGGACCTGGTTTTAGGCTGGTTTCAGGACAGGATATGACTCTGAAATTGCCTTAGTTGCTCTGATTGACAACCTACTCTGAGGAATAGATAGAAAGAGTGCTACCCTGTTGATTTTCCTCTGTTTCTCAGTGCCTTTTGATACTATTGATCATGGTATCCTACTGGATTGGCCATGCTGGGAAGGGATTAGGAGGCACTGGTTCCAGAAAGTAATATTGGGGGATTCCTGTTCAGCCACATGGTGATGAAGATGTGGGGTATCTTAAGGGGTGTTGGAGTGGATGCTGATGACACTCAGTTCTACTTTTCCTTGTCATTGGAGTAAGCTGGGGCTGTGCAGGTGCTGGGCTAGTGCCTGGATACTGTAATGGGCTGGATGAGGGCCAATAAAGAAGCTGAATCCTGATAACATGGAGGCTCTGTGAATTGGTGGTTTCCTGTTCCAGGTAATTGGGTAAACCTCCTGTTCTGGATGGTGTTGCACTTCCCCTGAAGGAGCAAGTATATAGCTTGAGAGTGCTCCTAGATCCATCTGTGTCACTGGAGGCCCAAGTGGACTCTTAAAGGAACACTGCTGTGAATTTTCAATAATGCACAGGAATGAGTATTATATCATCTCATCTAGACTAGCCCCTAGCCACAGTAGTTCATGCACTGGTAGTCTCCCAACTAAACTACTGTAAAGTGCTCTACATGGCGCTGGCCTTGAAGAAGAATTGGAAGTTGCATCTAGTGCAAAATGCAACAGCTGAAATGCTGGCAGGAATATTATATATGCTGCATGTATTTCCACCTTAAAAGAATTGCACTGGCTGCCAATACATTTCCAGTCCAAATTCAAGGTGCTTGTGATGACATTTAAAGCCTTAAATGGCTTGAGACCTTGATACTTGAGGGAGTGCCTCTCCCCATGTGTATCTGCCTGAGGATTAAGATCTGCTGGGGACCAGATGTCCCACAATGTCAGGACATGAGAGAGGGCTTTCTCAGCCATGACACACCAACTGTAGAATGCTCTCCCCCAGAGGCCTGACTGGCACCAACACTCTTTATCATTTAGGTGACAAGTTAAAGCTTAGCTGTTCATGAAAGCGCTGGTGACCCAAATGCAACCCAAAAATTATTAATTGAATTTTTAAAAACTTTTATTATTTTAGGACCTGTCTTTAACTTATTATATTGTTCAATATATATTTTAGTTTAAAAACTTACTGTTTTTAGCCTGTTTAACCTGTTTAATGGTATTGTAAGCGACCCTGAGATCTCCTGCTATGGAGCAGGGTAGAAATATTTATATAAATAAGATAAAATATTTTCAAAAAATTATGTATGTGTTTTAAAAATTAAATGGATAAAATGTATGCTGCTGAAAATATTCACAGACACAATCAAGAAATTTCTAGAAAAAACCACATTCCCCTAAGAGGTGGGGGTACTTTGAGACCCACCTGTGATTCCACAAATCTAGACAGGGGAATCATTAGCCCAAACAGTATGCCTGCAAGAGGAGGGTAACCGTGGGGACCTTTTCACCTATGTATACCAGTACTAACTGCAGAGAACTCCAGGTTAAAGTAAAATAAAATGTTTTATTGGAAAGAGCAGGAAAAGCATTCACACACACAACACACATTTACAATAACCACACATGGCTATCAAAGAATAAGGCAGAAAGGTTGGATAGAGGGATAGATTTGGGGAAAAGGGTGATAGTTACCAGTCTTGAAAAGTGGAATTTTGAAGTACCCAGACATAAGTGTGAGGGTGGCACTGGAAGTTCCAATCCAGGGGTGCACCAAGAAAGAGAGTAACAGGTTTCATCCAGAGTGACATACCTTTCTATTGTTGGGGGACTAATATCTACACCTTGCTTCATATCCTGAAGGTGGTACATTGACTAGGACAAAGCCTAGGTGGGTTTCATACTGGGTAAACAAAGGAAACCAAAATTTAGCCAATTGCTGTGAATGGCTGGGAGATTAGAATTGATGGGTTTATGACAACCTTGCATTGCAGGATAGGAGGGGGTTCCGAGGGGAAATTTCCTTGGGATTGGGGTTGGAAAGGTCACTTGATTGTTTGGTTGGGTAACTCATCGCTGAAGTGCCCACAAAGTGATAAGCACTTTAATGGCTTTGTTTATGGGTTTGCTTGCTAGAATATTTCCAAGACACCTTCCCAGGTCCTTGTGACCTCTGCCTGACCTCTTTTGGATCACCTCAGTCAACTTGACCCCTTCAAAGTGTCCAATATTTTCAATTATGAGACATTATAGGGAGGGGGTAGTAGGACATGCTAGCAATCATAGATTGGGAAATATGCTTATATAAATGCATTGATTATATAAAATGTGTACAAAAGTACACAAATAAAAGCATACATTACAGAAAGCGTATACAGAAAATTCATATCAGATTCCATGTAGGAAATGGGGGAGGGTCTTGCAATGTGTATGTAGAGAGTATGGAACAGGAATACAGGTATAATTTGGAGCAATGCAACACAGTCGCAAATGAGAGCTGTTACTGTAGTTAATTTACTTTCTTACTTTTATGCCATTTTTGTAAATTTTAAGCCCCCAAATAAAATGAACAAAAATGTAACAAAATGTAAGGAGTAAAGTAATGAGTCACTAAATTCCCCTCAACATGATCACTAATGAGGCAGGGGCAGTGTAGCATATTATATAATGGTTTACATTTTAAAAATCCATTCTTCTGAAGTTTTGATAGACAGGCAGAATTTTGAGTCCAGATTTCCAGCTGAGTGTTTTGTTGATGAAGCAGGCTAGTACTGTAACCTTTATTTTAAAAATCCTTTTTGAGTCTGTGCATAATAGACACCTGACAGCAGAAGAGGAAAATGTATTGACTCTGTAGCGCTGGTATGGGCAAATATCAACAGACCAGTTTTGCAGCCTCAGCATCCACTATGAATCACACAAGGCCTTTGAAGATGACAAAGGGCAAAACAAACAAACAAGCAAACAAACACATCCAAACCTGAAAATAGCTACAGGTTTCACTTTTGGACATTTCTGAACCTGCACCTCATTTTCCCTCCCAATCTATAGCTGCTAGAAGAATCCAGGAGTAACAAAAATAGCTTTTAAGGATTTGACACATATACACCCGTGAATGGGGAATATCAGGTGAGTGTCACCATCTGTTAAAAAAAAAAAGACTTGGGGGACTTTATGCAGCCCACAAGGCACATGTTGCCCACCCCAATGTTTTGGAAAATTATGAGAGGCTGGACTAGTCCGTGATCTTGTACTGTCTGAAACAGAGCATCAAATGGCACCCTTCCCACTTGGGTCCAGGTGCATAGTGTTAGAGCTCCCTAGTTATTTTGGCATAGAAGGGTGAGAATCCATCAAACACCTCTTCCCATCCCTCAAATGCTTCTTTCTTTAGCTGTAGTGACACAGTAACTCATTATTGGATTAACTCATTAATCATGTGCTGCCATTTGATAGAACCCAAAATCTATGAGAACCATTTGATAGAATCCAGAAGCATGAGATAGCCTCCGACCTTAACCTGCTGAAAGAACTGGACTGGAGAGAGGAAGTTTGGTGTCTCCCTTAGCAGGAGGTTCCACAGAAGAGGAGTAGCCACAAAGAAGTCACTGCCCTATATAAATGTGCTTCTGTCATGGTCAGAGCATGGAGCAGCCACCCTCCTTTCCATATTTTGAAGAGGTGACAGGAAGATATGGAAGGAGAAGGTCCTACTTAAGCTGTTCTCCTTATTTTGGAAGTGGAGGCAGCATCAAGCCTTATTTGATGTGCTTTTGATGGAGATGTTGAAGGTATGAAAGATAAACAAGGTAATTGGGGAAGGGAAGACCATATGTCAACCAGTGTAATTTAACAGTTTCTTTGCCCTGTTCATTAATTTTAAAAAATCCAAGTGATCTCTATTCTAGAAAATATGCCTGATCTCTGGCTAGAAAGTTTTGATTTGTGGGCAGAATTTTAAGCCATGATTCCCAACTGAGTGTTTGGTTGCTGAAGCAGACTAGCCTTGTACATGTCATTTGCTAGATATGGGAGTGTGCTCTCCACACAGTAGGAAGGATTATGAAAATAAGAGAAACTCAGCTTAATTTTGCCCTATTTGCTGTTCATGGGAATTATGCAATTATTATATTCAGACAGCTAATAAATAGCTAGAGCTGAAATCATTGCTCAATTAAATGTGACTAAGTCTAATTAATACATCATCATAACGGCAATCATTGATACTAATTTACTGCTTTGCCTGGCTGTAGAGAAGTTGAGTAGCTACATACGTGGGATGTATTACTGTCTGCTGATGTCAGTATACATTACAGTATGGACTTTAACTCTTCTGAGGACATAGCAGACTAACTGGGATTTAAATGGAGAGGACAAGATATATTCCGATGATGATGATGATGAGGATGATGATAATGATTGATTTATATCAGGATTGGGGCAGCAAATATCATATAAAACACTGAACCACAGTCCAGCACAAATGATAAAACAACATAGTTAAAACCCAGCTATAAAATAATATATTAGTTCAAATTTTAAATATAAAATATAATATCTTAAAAAAATTGAATGGAGAAAAACATAAATTAAAAAGTATAAAATATCAAAGTGTCAGCCAAGCATCCAACTTAATCTGCAAAGCCCTGCTGGAAGAGATCCATCTTAACAACTTTCTTAAAGCATCCAGATCATCAAGGTGTTGGATCTCCTCCGGGAGGCCATTCCACAATCTGGGAGTGGTGGTGGAGAAGGTGCTCTGGGTAACCATGGCCAGCCTAGTCCTAATTGGCTGAAATAAGTTTTATGCAGAGGACCTAAGCATATGAGGCTGATTGTAGGCGAGAAGGTGATCCTGTTGGTATCCTGGCCCCGAGCCATGAAGGGTTTTAAAGGTAATAGCCAACACTTTACACCTTGCCCAGAAACTGACTGCCAGTCAGAAGAAAGATTTTAATATTGGGGTAATATGGTTAGCCCTAGATGTTCCGGTGACCAACTTAGCTGCCATATTTTGAACCAACTGAAGTTTCCAGAGCAGGCACAAAGGTAGCCCCATATAGAGCACATTACAGAAGTCAAGCCTTGAAGTTACCAGCGCATGTACTTACCATCTTTAAGACTTCCAGCTCTAGGAAGAGGTGCAGCTGGCATATCAGCTGAAGCTGATAGTAAGCACTCCTGGCTGTCACAGCTAACTGTGCTGTCAACTGGAACGAGGGATCCCGAACCACTCCCAAGCTGCAAACACAGTCTTTCAGGGGGAGTGTATGTTAAGGAAAATGCAACATGGGACATACAGTGAAAGAAATAAAATATGTATGTGAAAGTCACAATGACTAAGCAAGAGCAATTATGAAGTTACACAGGTGAAACTGCTAATGTAATCTAGAAGTCCTGAGAGCCAAGGACAGAGGTACTGAATGCAGAATGGAAACACCTGAGAATCATTAAGTATACAAGGTGAAATGTTGAAATACATGGGTTGGTCTTAAGTATGGGTGGAACTATGTGGACCAATCAGAATGGAAGTACACACCCACTGAGTGGAAACCAACTAGTGGGTGGTGATAAACAATGGCTATAAAATTGCAATGTTTGCCAATGTATTGTGGTTGAGTAGAGGTGCAGTAGTTTGGAAATATTGTGGAGTAGTGTGTAGAGATTGTGATTTGTTGACCATATAGTATATTTACATAGAAGAATAAAGTAGGTTTTATATAAAACTACTGAGTTGCCTGAGTGAATCCTGGAGACGTTTTGGAGACACCTGGAGAAGAGTGAGAAGGCTTGGAGAGTTTGTCAGGATCTTCAGCCTATTCTCTGAAACTCTGCTGCTTTGGAGGAAAGCATTAACCACTGATCTATGCTGGTCGGCTCTGCTGCATAACAAGGTGGTGAGTTTGAGCCAGAGGTGAAGAGCTACAACTCCCATCATCCCTGACAGTGTAAACCTATCCAGAACTGGTTGACACACCTCTTACCCCAGTTTGGGAAAACTGATCCATCTTGTCCAGATTCAGCTTCTGCTTGTTTTTCCTCATCCAGCCCATTACGGCCCCAAGGCATGCATCCAGTGGTGAAACACCATCCTTAGTCACAGCTGTTAACAGAGGCAAAGAGAAATGTATTTGGGTGTCATCAGCATACCCATAACACCCTGCCCCATGCCTCTGGATGATCTCTCCGAGTGGTTTCATGTAAATATTAAACAGTATTGGTGATAGCATGGTGCCTTGTGAAACGCACGTAAGCTCTTTCCAAGAGGAACAGCTATCCCTGAGCATCACCATCTGGAATCTATCCGAGAGATAGGACCGGAACCACTGAAACACAGTGCCCCCGATACCGAACTCCCTCAGGCATTCCAGAAGGACACCATGGTTGATGGTATCAAAAGCTGCTGAGTGGTCCAGAAGCACCAGCAGGGACACACTCCCCCTGTTGATACTCAGGCGAAGATCATCCACTAAGGTGACCATAGCAGTCTCCACTCCATACCCTGCCCCGACGCCACTTTGAAATGGGTCCAGATAATCAGTGTCATCCAAGACTTCCTGGAGTTGGAGGGCAACTGCCTTCTCGATCACCTTACTCAAGAATGGAAGATTAGAAATTGGTTTGTAACTATCATAGTTCAGAGGATCCAGGGAGGACTTTTTTAGAAGCGGCCATACAACTACCTCTTTTAAACATGATGGAAAATTTCCCTCCCTGAGAGATGCATTTATAATATGTTTTAATTTCATTCTGACTGCATCTCCTCCCTGGACTACCAGCCATGATGGGCAGGGATTGAGAGGGCATGTGGTCCTCGTAGTACATCCAAGCAGCTTGTCCACATCCTCGGTACTCACTGACTGAAACTGATCCAGTATAATCATAGAATCATAGAATTGTAGAGTTGGAAGAGACCACAAGGGCCATCCAGTCCAACCCCCTGCCATGCAGGAATAAAAAAATCAAAGCATCCCCGACAGATGGCCATCCAGCCTGTTTAAAGACCTCCAAGGAAGGAGACCCCACCATGCTCCGAGAGTGTGTGTTCCATTCCTGAACAGCTCTTACTGTCAAAAAGTTACTCCTAATGTTGAGTTGGAACCTCTGTTCCTGGAGCTTGCATCCATTGTTCCATGTTCTAGTCTCTGGAGCAGCAGAAAACCAACTTGCTCCATCCTCAATGTGACACCCCTTCAAATACTTAAACAGGGCTATAACAGCGCTCTTTAACTGTCTTTTTTTTCCATGCAAAACATACCCAGCTCCCTAAGTCTTTCCTCATAAGCCATGGTTTCCAGACCTTTCACCATTTTAGTCGCCCTTCTCTGGACACGCTCCAATTTGTCAATATCCTTTTTGAATTGTGGTGCCCAGAACTGGACACAGTATTTCAGGTGAGGCCTGACCAAGGCAGAATAGAGGGGCACTATGACTTCACTTGATCTAGACACTATACTTCTGTTGATACAGCCCAAAATCGCATTGGCCTTTTTTGCTGCTGCATCACACTGTTGACTCATGTTCAACTTGTGATCTACTAGGACTCCTAGATCCCTTTTGCACCTAGTCTCATTCAGCCAGGTCTCTCCCATCCTATATCTATATATTTTGTTTTTCTGCCCTAAGTGCAGTACCTTACATTTCTCTGTATTGAATTTCATTTTGTTAGCTTTGGCCCAGCTCTCCAGTCTATCCAGGTCATTTTGAATTTTGATCCTGTCCTCTAGGGTATTAGCTACTCCTCCTTATTTGGTGTCATCTGCAAATTTGATAAGTATGCCCCTAATTCCCTCATCTAAGTCATTGATAAAGATGTTGAATAGCACTGGGCCCAGGACAGAACCCTGTGGCACCCCACTGGTCACATCTTTCCAAGACGAAGAGGAGCCACTGCTGAGCACCCTTTGGGTTCGGCCGGTCAGCCAATTACAAATCCATTGAACAGTTGACTTGACTAACCCACATTTTACAAGCTTGTTTGCAAGAATGTCATGGCAAACCTTGTCAAAGGCCTTACTGAAATCAAGGTATGTGATATCCACAGTGTTACCTTCATCTACCAAGCTGGTAATTTTATCAAAAGCAGAGATCAGATTAGTCTGGCATGACTTGTTTCTTTGAAACCCATGTTGACTTTTTGTGATGATGACATTGCCTTCTAAATGTTCACAGACTCTCTGTTTAATGATCTGCTCTAGAATCTTCCCTGGTATTGATGTCAGACTAAGTGGACGATAATTGTTGGAATCCTCCCCCCCTTTTTTTGAAGATGAGATGTTTGCCCTCCTCCAGTCTGCTGGGACTTCTCCTGTTCTCCAGGAATTCTCAAAGATCATTGCCAATGGCTCTGAGATTACATTTGCCAGCTGTTTTAATACCCTGGATGTAGTTCATCTGGTTCTGGAGATTTAAATTCATTTAGATTAAGAAGGTATTCCTGTGTTACCTCTTTGCTTATTCTGTGCTGGATTTCCCCTATTGTGTCCTCTGTTCCATTATCCTCAGGTTGTTCACCCTTTTCCTTTTCTGAAAACACTGAGGCAAAGAAGGTGTTGAGTAAACCTGACTTTTCCCTGTCCCCTGTTAGCATTTTGACATCTTCTCCACATACTGGCCCTACCATTTCCTTCTTCCTCCTTTTGCTGCAGACATAACCAAAAAAAACCCCCTTTTTATCGTTCTTAACCTCTCTAGTGAGCCTGAGCTCATTCTGTGCTTTAGCTTTTCTGACTTTACTCCTACACGTGTTAGCTATCTGTTTGAATTCTTCTTTGGTGATTTCCCCCTTTTTCCATTTCCTATACATGTTCCGTTTAAAACTTAGCTCTGTTGAAACTTATTTAGTCATCCATCCTGGTTTCTTGAGACACCTCCCATTTTTCTTCCTCAATGCTACTGTTTGAAATTGTGCCTTCAGTATCTTCCTTTAGAGAAAGTCCCATCTGTCATGAAGTCTCTTCTCTTTTAGTTGTCTTTTAGTCATCTCTTCTGTTTTAGTTGTTTTAATTTTCAGTCATCAGTGTTGGGGAAGATGATCACCCCTTGTTGACGCAAAAAGACTGCCACTGCTGCTGTGCAGTTTGTGAAGACTGTTGGGGCCGTGGACAGCCCAAATGGCAGGACAAGGAACTGGAAAGCCTTGTTCTCAATCTGGAAGGTGAGGAACTGCCTGTGGGCTGGGTGGATCCCCACATGAAAGTACACGTTCTTGAGAGCGATGGAGGTGAACTAGTCACCCTGCAGGAGGAGAGGCAAAATCGAAGCCAGGATAACCCCATGGAACCTCTTCAGGATGATGAAATCACTCACCCCACAGAGGTCGAGAATTGGGTGGAGGCCTCCATCCTTTTTGGTAACTAGGAAGCACCTAGGAAAAAGCAGAGATGGCGATGTTCCAGGTCCATGGGTTCGATGGCCCCTTTCTGGAACAACAACTGCACCTCCTCACGGAGGGGAGGGTGTTGTTTGGATCTGACCTGTCAGAGGAAGTGTTTCGAACTCGATCCAGTAAGCATTCTGGACAGTTCGAAGCACCCAGCGATCCATTCTTATTGAGGACCTGGAATGCTGACAGGCGGTCTCCAAAGAGAGGAGGCTAGAGGAGAGAATAGAGTAAGAAGGGGCAGTTAAAACCTTCTCCTGCCTTGTTCTTTGGACTGTTGCTTCATAGGTGGCCGGTACCAAGAGATGGAGGCCTGGCTCTTCACCGAAGAGGCCAATGATGCTGGTTGCTGGTATTATGAATGCCTGGAAAATGTGGTGTGTACCACCTCCAGAAGGACTCATGGAATCACTGAACACTTCATCGTTAGCCTCTGTTATAAAAGTGGTGGCCAAGTCTATTATTAGAGAGATTTTATTTGTGAAATAGTTGTTTAAAGCATCACAGCGAAGTGCAAACATTTCTAACAATGAGTTTCAGGATGAAGGAATCTGCGTCAGATCCGTTACCACCCTAAGCAGTTCTGCTGGACACAAATTTGCAGACGCAATGTATGCAGAGAAGAAAACTTTCTTTGCTGCATTTACTGCCACTCCATAGGGATCAAGATGTTCTCTATAGTGTGTCCTGTCGGACATGAGTCAGGTACTCCGCCATTGACATTCTAGTCATTGTCCTTCCCGCTTCATGATCCTGAGACCCTGTGTGTACCAGGATGCCCAGTTAGGAGTAGGTCAGAAGGGGAGCTTGGGAGTGATCGTGTCAATTGCCTTAGTCAGATCTTGATTCCAGTTATTAACCAAGGCTTTGACAGGATCACTGGAGGAACCAGCCAAAGAACCCTCCAAGGCTTGCTGGAATCCAAGAACATCCATCAGTCTCTGAGGGTGGACCATCATAATATGTCCACCACCCTGCAGGGGCAGGTAGCAGTTGTGATTCTAACCCTGACCAGATAATGAGCTTTCCATGACAATGTGGAGGTGTTTAACACCTCCGCCCACAGATCCATCTGTCCAGAATTGAAAACAGCATCAAGGGTGTGACCTGCCAAATGTGTTGGCTCAGAGACCAATTGGGATAGGCCCATGATTGTCATGGATGTCATGAACTCCCGAGCTGCTCCCAACAAATTGGCCTCAAGAGGGATGTTGAAGTCCCCCAGGACCAAAAGCCATGGCGACTCCAACACCAACTCCGAGACCAACTCTGTGAGCTTAACCAGGGAGTCTGATAGGCAGCAGGGTGGACGCTACACTAACAGAATCCCTAGTGTATCCTTGGTCTTCAGGCTCAGGTACACACACTTGAAATGATTCAGTTTTTGGACTAAAATCCTAGTCAAGGTAAGATTATGTTTATAAATCACAGCTACTTCGCACCCCCCACACACACTTTCCCTCACCTGTTAACTGACACACTACCCAGCTGGCAGGGCCTGAGCCCACGTTGTGACACTGTCATCACCCAGCAAGGTTTCTGTGAAGCATAAGAAGAGTCCTGCTATATCAGACTAAAAGACTGTCTATTTCACATCCTGGACAAACAGATGTCACTGGGAAATGCATACATACACACACACACACACACACACACACCTAGAGATAGAGATAGAGATAGAGATAGAGACAGAGATATGAAACATGACTTTTTTTTTCTATTTAGGAAGAGCATTTCAGTGCCATCCTTGACAGAAACTCCTCAGTCCTTCTATTTTGCTACCTAAAGCACAGCAGCAAATGCCACCCCCCTCCTCAAGTCATAATACCAGCTGTACCATCAAGTCAACCCGGCTGTAGTACTTAAAGCTAGTCACAGTGCTCACATCTCGCATGTTAGCCAGAAAAACCCACCACAGCATTAAAAAAATAATTACAAAGGTAATAATGAAAACCCTTCTGCTTCTTCATGCCATCCAAAATCAATTGCTTGAAGTGGATGCCTAACTCTGACTAAGCACTAGCACTGCATCTACTACTGCAGGAAGTACTATTCAAAACTATTCCTTAATTAAAGACATTAAGATCACTATTAGGGCTGCCACTCACATCACTATGGCATTGTCTCATCAGGCCTGGCTTTAGTTTTTTGTAACGTTTGCAAGCTCTGAGAATTAAACACCAACTCAGTTAGTTTGTCATTACAAGTTCCTACATTTAATCAATCGAGCTGGAGGGGAAAGGTGATGGGATGGGGGAGTCATCCAGTGGGAGTGTAGGTGGATGGTAAGAGTGAAAGAAAAGAAGAAATGCTATTGGTTGATAGATTAATGTGGAAATACCTATATCTGCATGCACGTTGAAAAGAAAAAACTGCAGCTGCCACCATGATGTGACCTAAAATGATCTGATACCATGAACATGTGAATATGGAAACATCCCTTTGTACTGATATGGGGAAATGTATGGCTGTCAATACCAAACTCCATTTGGATTATAATGGGTGTGTGCAACATTAGTGGGGTGAAATTGGGGCAAGATACTGAGCACTGGAACTGGAATATAGCCCTGGTGTGGATTCAGCCTTATACGTAATTAAAATATTATGATAGAGACTCAGAAAGGACAATAGATTAGTGGTTGGTTACATGGTTTACACACTTTAGGACCAAATTTAACCTCTTCACCCAATTTGGTAAACTAGGGTGACCTCCTTCCATAAAGTTTCTGCCACTGAATGTGATGAAACTGAACTTATGTAGACTACTGCCCTGTGTTGGCATAAGGCAGCTGCTGTGAGTTGTCTCACTTGTGGTTGAATTATAGCAAATGAAATAAATTTTCTGCAATTTTTACACAGTCTAGGAGGGCCAAGATTTGATCTGGCCTCTATACTCTGGGTTCACAGGATTTTTTTTATAGTTATAGAAAAAAGATGTGTGTGTGTGTGTGTGTGTGTGTGTGTGAGAGAGAGAGAGAGAGAGAGAGAGAATACAGTTTTTTGTTTTTTGTTTTTAAAAAAGATGAATCTTGCTTACCATATCTGTTGGTCTAATTTTCCCTTACCATATCTGTTGGTCTAATTTTCCCTACCCAGCCCTCTCCTTTGGTCACAGCACTGTCAGCCTCTACACAGTGTTATGTGATTGCCTCTGATGCTTTTCATTGCCACATCAATATGATTTTTAATACCACTTTTTTTTTTTTTTACAAAACTGAGATAAAGCTCTTAATCTTTATGCTCCACAGTATTCAGCAGCAGGCATTTGCTTTGCATGCCAATGAATAAGTCATGTGTCATCTGCCTATTTAAACTGTGGTAAGTCCCTTTGCCTGCAATATTTGGGTTACATGCCACAACCATAAAGCAAGTCTTTGACATGCCTTCATTTCAGAGATGGTGTCAATTAAAAGCTTCTATCCCACCCTCATTCCTCCGCATTCTGCAAAAACAGTTTCCACTTTCTTCATTCATTCACATAAAGTGCTGCAGGTTAAAATCTTTCTCATTATTTCTCCCAAGAGCCTGCTGCTTTAAAAGGGGAATGTTAGATTCACAGATATTTTTTCTTGCATATTCCTGCTTTGTTTCTTTGAAAGCCTTTCCACATGATAACAAAACAAAACGTACGATCTGTTAAGTTCCTTGTGGTGTCGTTTTAGTAAATAGCATTTCAGAAAGTGCTACACTGCTGCAATTGTTCTTGTTCGACTCACCCAACTCTTTTCCTAGTTTGCTCTAGACAAAATGTAGAGATCATTACCATATTTTACTATGTAGTACCTGGTAGATAGAGCTGTGAGTTCTCTGACAGATATGGAACGTGACATGACAAAGACTTGCTTTATGCTTGCAAAATAGAGCAGCCTAGGTTACTATATAATTGAAAGGAGATAAAGCTGTACATTATTCCAAGAAAGGAGAATATTAAGTTCCTTATTGTCAGCAGTGTCATCAATGGCCCATATTTTAGGGAAAGCTCTCTGTAGTCTACCAATGGCTAGGTGAGACCTGGCACCAGTGCACAACATCTCATGCAGCTATGGTATCTCCAGTAACCCATTAGGACTCATTGCTGATAGCTGCCCCTAGCTCCTTTAAACCTTTCTTTTTGGGGAGAGGAAGGTACTTCACAATCAGTGTTGGGAGTCTGGTTCTGGAAGCTGCTATTTTCCTTTCAGACAACACCTCCAACATAGCAACCTTATGGAGCCTTGTAAAAAGTTAAAACAAAAGTCCCCAGTGAAAGTCTGTAAGTTCTCATTTGATGACCAACCATGGAATAATGAGATCAGACACAGAAAGTTGGGTTAAATAAAGGCCACTTTATTTGACCTATATCCTATTTAAGTTAATTGAACCAGAAAAGAGCAAGGGAGGCATCCTGATGCAGGCCCAGATGAAGCCAGGTGTCTACCCTAGACTACCTTCTCAGTCTTCCCTTCAGTGAAACACCTGAGCCCTGAGGGCAGTCCAATGGCTTCGTTGCTCTCCAGGCAGCAACTTACTGGAAAGTAAACCCAGGGTAAACCTACCCAAGTCCCAGGACCTTATAAGTGACAGCAAAAAGCCCAGGTCAGCCTCAAGGGTAGACTCCTTCCCCACCCCCAAGTCCCAGGCCCTGTAGAAAACATTCCAGGACCCTACAATTCACCAGAAGGGTGCCCAGGTATACACTGAAGACTTAAATTTTCCCTCGCTACCTGCCCAATGATAGCCTACTAAATGACACTGCCCAAAACCAATTGCCAAAGTTTCTCAACTATAGTATGGGGCAGACAAAAAGAAAACACAAAGGGGAGAAAATTCCTATCTACCCCAAAGCAACCAGTAAACACACACTGCACTGAGGGCAGGAGGGTGGGACATGTTGCAATGATCCAAAGAAGCACATGAGAGGGTGGCCAGGCCTTAAGTAGACTATGTCCCCACCCCCATCATGTGAAGCATTTTGGCACCTTGTGCCACATGCAAAGCCCGATCTCTAACAATGGAGGCCCTCAAAGGAGTACCTTCCTCTCAGCGTCTTCACAGTACTGGTCCAGGTACTTAATCAGTTCCCCACGCTTGATATATTGTCACTCCAAGACATTGGAGATTATCATACTGCACTGTTAAATAGCACTATTCCACTTTAACTGCTATGGCTCCCTCTTGTGGAATCCTGGGATTTGCAGTTTAGGGAGGGGCATTTAGCATTCTCAGCCAGAGAGCTCTGAGGCCTCACTAAACTACAAACCCCAGAATTCCACAGGAGGCAGCCAGAACAATTAAAGTGGAATAATAATGCTATAACAGTACAGTGTGATAATCTCGATTGTGGGAAGTATAAATAATGGCTTTCTCTCTCCCAGAGTAAACCTTCTGATGTTGATGGTAGTGCTGCCCAAACTCTCCACTTGGAAACTCCTGGGGAGAAGCCAGAGGAATTTCACCGCAGGTTTCTTGGCTGAGAACCTGATTAAACCTGGAACAAATAACCTGTGTTAGATAACTTTTCTGATGTTATTTCCCACAAGGTATGGCAGGTTTCTTTTAGGGATTAAAATGTTCTGATTTAGCTCACTAGATCATGGTTCAGGATGCAATGTGATGCCTTCTGAACCAGTTGTTGCCTGAAAGAGAAGTTTAGAAGTAGTAAGCTTAAAGGTGATGATGATACTCGCTGAAATGACCTTCACCTTCCATCAGGTGATCTTTAACTTGTATGAAAAAGAAAAATGTCTCAAAACTCTAATCAATCATGGTTTCATACCTTCAAGAGGTTTCATATGATGTCAGTAGTGGGGAGACCAACTTGATAAAGTATATTATTAGGAGTAGGAGTAATTGTCATCACTACAGCAATCACCATTACCTTAACAATTTTGCTGAGATGAGAATAAGATTGGGTCTGACTAATTGCTTTAGAACCAGTCAGGAGTTCCATAATAGGACTGTGAGTAACCAAAAGATACTGTGTGTTCTGCTCACCTGTCTGACCTCAAATACTGCATTTGAGCAGTGATTTATATCAGAGCAATGGGATGGGTGGGGTGTCATACAGGAGCATTATATTGGTTCAGGAGAAGTGTCAGCCCTAGGCAAGACAGCAATACAGATCACACTAAAAATAATGAAGTTCTCAATTGACTTTAAAGATATGTGATGAAGCTGATGTTTTGTGGGCTGGGTGCTGTAGTTGTTTGAGACGGGGGGGGGACTGACAACTGACATATCTCTATATAAAACTCTTGGGTATGTTGCCTTTCCCAGTGTGCTGATTGGCTGCTCAGGAAATGCACCCATCCAGTCACCACCCACATGCAAATTACTTCTCCACCTCACAATCCACTCCTGCCACTCACTCTGTGGCCCAGATTGGCACCCAGACAGTCAACTGGTGGTGGTGGCAGGGCACCTGCGATAGGACCCAGGCAGTTGACTGGTGGCAGCGGCAGCAGCAGCAGGGCAACAGAGCGAGCCACCCTCAGCAATACTGGGGAAAGTGTGGAACTCTGAGAAGAGGGAGGAGGAATTTAAATATCAACCAGCCTACCTTACAGGGGTGTTGTGAAGTCTACTGGGCATTTTTTGGGGAGTTTATTAATGCTGTACGTGATGCCAGGTGCAGCTAGTGATGAGATAATCCTTTTAAAAATATAGTTTCGTATTGCTTATACAGCATGCTGGCAGGGGAGAAAAGTCATTAATGCCACAGAAATTTGGCTTGTGATCTGTGCAGTCTTCACCACAGCAATCCACAGCAACAACACTAAAGAAATCTGATATTTCACAAATTTAGCCTTGAAAGTGGGTACATTCACATTTCCACTGAACAGAGCCAAACACTTTTCCCTCTTTCCCTAAACTGGTACCAGGGGGAGTATAGCCTGTCATCCTAGAATTGAATACAGTCCCCTGAGGCCTTGAGTGCAGCTCCTCATGGGAATCCTGGACTCCCCACCACCACCAACACACACACATACTAGGAATGCAATTTTTTGCTAATTTTCTTCTCAAAGCAACAGGTAATTATAGCAATTTTCTTCACAATGTGAAAAAGGCTTCAAAAATTGCAGTTTTCAAACACTATTTTGCAGTTTGAGAGTTCCTCTGTGCAAAATTCACTCATGCTATTTTTTTCTGTGCAGAAAATGCAGGGAGGGGGGCTGGTGTTTCTGTGAAAAGTATGTCCTCAACTACATCATTTTCTGTACAGCAAACATTGTCTACACAGAAAATACTTCTGTGACACTGAAAATGATGTTTCTGTGCCATATAAAATAATATTTCTGCACATAAAATAGAATTGGAAAGTGCCTCATGGACCATTGAGTCCAACCTCCTACTCAGGGTTTGTCTATACGGGTGAGGGGGAGAGGATTGCTCTGCAGTAATAGAAATTTGCAGCTGCTGTGAACTGTCTTAATGGTTTAACAGTCCCCATAAACTGTGCATGCCCTCTAGCCAAGATGGTGGCTGTGAGTGAATTACTCCTGTTTTTACATCTGCAGCCACCAAACTTTTTTTTAAAAAAAGTTTATCATTGTGTGCACAAGCAATATTTGACATTTACAAGACAGAGAGAGAGAGAAAGAGAGAGAAAGAGAGAGTTAATACAAATAGCCATTTTATCACCTTAACAAACACTCACTAAGGTGAAAATCTAACATGGCAGAAGTGAGCGCTTGCCCTGTTAGCAAGTCCCACCCCTGTGCTCATCTGGCCATTCAGCTTGTGGTGCCTCTAATATGGAAAAACACAATGATGTGAATGCAATTGTTTTAATGAGTGGGAATGTACATCCCCTACGGAGTGTTTTAAAAACTCCAGGAAAAGCCACGAAGGCTCTCCAGGCATATGTGAAGTTGAAGGCTTTCATGGCTGGCATCCATAGATTTTCCTTGGTTTGTTTTTCCGGGCTGTGAGGCCATGTTCTGGAATACTTTCTTTCTGACGTTTTGCCTGCATCTGTGGCTGGTATCTTCAGAGAAAGATCTGTGGCTGGCATCTTTCTCTGAAGATGCCAGCCACAGATGCAGGCGAAATGTCAGAAAGAAACTATTCCAGAACATGGTCTCACAGCCCGGAAAAAAACCAAGGAAAATCTCCAGGCATAGTTTTTGGGTTTTTAGCTGCCCCCTTCCAAATATGATGCATCAATACAGATTCCCATTAAGACAGACCAATTCCCCAGTGAATTTTATGAGAATTATTTTGACCATTTAGACAGGACCTCAGTGCAGAATCTCCAACTAAAGCATCCCCAGCAGTTAGCTGTCCAGCTTCTTTTTGAAGATGTCCAGAAAAGGAGACTCCATCACCTCTCTACACAATTGGTTTCCTCGCAGAAGCTCTCTTACTGTCAAGAAGGTCCTTCTAATGTTCAAGCAAAATTTACTCCCTTGTAACTTCAGACTATTAGACCTGGTCCTACCCTCTGCAGCAGCAGAGAACAGGCCTGTCCTCTTCTCTCTATTATGGTCTTAGAGAAATTTCAAAAGTGCAGTCTTCTCTTCACCAAGCTGAGCATGCCCAGATCCTTCAACCTTTCCTCATATCTTTTGTTCTCCATACCTCTTTTCATTCTCATTGCCCTTCTCTGAATCTGTTCCAGCTTGTCTGCTCATATATCCCTCTTAAAATGAGGTGCCCATAATGGAACACAATACTCCAGATGATACCAGCAGAGAATATAGTGGGACTATTACTTCCCTTGACTTGGAAACTATGATTTCATTAATGCAGGCTAATATAGGATTCTTCTTCTTTGCTGCAGCATTACACTGCTGGCTGATGTTCAACTTATGATCTAAATAATCCCAAGATCCTTTTCACATGTAGTACTGCTGAGACATGTATCCCCCATCCTATACCTGTACATATGTATTTTGTGGCTTGAATGTAGAATTTTGCATTTGTCTCTACTGATTTTCATTTTATTAATTTCTGCCTAATATTTTAGTTTATTTTGTTCCTTTTGGATTCTTTTCAAGTCTTTCAATGTGTTATCCACCCCTCCCAGCTTTGTGTCATCTGCAAACTTGACAAGGATTACCTCTACTTTATCATCTAAGTTATAGATTTTTTAAAAAAAAGTTGAAGGAAAAAACTCTGAGGCACTCCACTTGAAACCGCCTTCCAGTTTGGTGCTCAGGCGTTGTTAACAACTCTTTGAGCATGGTTTTCCAACCAATTATGGATCCTTCTGACAGTGTTCCCAACTATTCCACATCCCATTAGTTTTCTACTCAAAATATTATGCAGGACCTTATCAGATGCTTTGCTGAAATACAAATAAATGGCATCCACAGCATTCCCATCATCTACTAAACCTGATAAAACCTGATAAAAAAAGATATCAAATTAATTTAGCAGGATTTGTTCTTGATAAACCTATGCTGGCTCCTACTGATCACTGCAATGTCATCAAGATATTTGCAGATAAACTTCACATCAGACTCCTGTATAATCCATTCTAATATATTTTTTTCCTTATATTGAGGTCAGGCTGACTGGTCTGTAGTTTTGTGGCTCTTCTTTTTTGCCTCTTTTGAAGAGAGAAACAATATTTGCCCTTTTCTAGTCCTTTGGCACCTTACCTGCTTTCCAAGATTTCTAAAACATAATGACAAGTGGCTCAGAGAGTATGTCAGCCATGATATGTGCAGACAATACTTTTTCCAACACTTTCAGGACAACTGGCTCTTTATGTTGTGCCACATTTTTGCATTTGAGATGCTCCTTGCTATGGATTCTTCTGCCTCCAACTCTGTGGTTATTTCTCTTCCCTTCCTCTCTTCTCTACACAGTCACATTGTTTTTCAGTTTTTCCTGTATTCTTTGAAGCTTTCTTCCATGGCAGTGCTGTCGTTCCCATGAAGTTTAGCAGCACTGACCAAATTACTACAGAGCTGCCCCAGCATCACCTCTGGGCTAGGCAGGGACCAATGCTTACCAACAGTTGACATTGTCACACTGTATGTGCACTGACCTTGTTATATCTGGAGAGGGGTTTCTTTGCGGTGGTGAAGGGAGTCGGGGTGAGGGAAAAAGTTAGATCAAAAGCTGTTGGCCCTGACAGTTGATTCTGTGAATTAGTTGCCAGTTTCCCGTCACCACTGCCACATTTGCCTTGCCCCAACTTATCTCTTTCTCCCTCCATGCTCTTCACCACCTCACTGTCACCATGAGAATTTCCTCTTACCCTATTCCAAACTCATGTTTCAACTAAAGTCCAGGGATCTCTGGGTTGGCTTCCAGTATGGTACAGATCCATCACAACTAGAATCTCTCCAGCTGTCCCTTTCCCCCTTGAATACTTGTGCATAGTCAACACATGTTCATCTTCTTGAAGAAAGGCAAGAAAAGAAAGAGTACTACATAGTATCAGGAGAGTTGGAGCTCCTCCCCTAGAGAGGCTCTTATTACACATGCTTCATGAAGGACAGGCAGGGAGAGAGTGAGGGGTGTGAAAGCAGATGATACCTCAGATGTATTCCTGTGTAAATCAACCACATGTAAATTTTGCATAAAAGAAATCCCAAACTGTGAATGTTCGTGTCAGTCCAGAATTCTTCTAATCAGGGTTTCTCAACACTTGAGAAACATGTTTTTGACTATTTTGAATTATTCTTTCCAACCCTGGCACGCATAATTTCAAATTGATTGCTGTCTCCTAGCTTCTTCCAGCAAATAGAAAAGTATAGTCTGTGTCAGGATTGGTAGAGAAGGTGTGAAAGGAAAGAACATCACTGGTGTCCATGTGAGTGTATGCACAAACAGACAAGGCCTGCCTCAGCCTCATATGCAGTTATTAGAACCAAAAAGATTGTGCTCCCCTGCAATATGCTGGCCAGTCATTGCTTCTCCCAAGTTAACCATCTTTCAAGCACTGTCCACTCACTATGACAAATCTCTTCCAACCCCAGGGGAAAAGGATGAATGTTGCTGACTATCCATTGTTGAGAGAGAAAAAGAAAGGTTAAGTGAGCAGCTTGTCTAAATAAATGGTCAGATTTGTTCACCCCACATCAAGGCAGATGCTGGAAGAGCTAATGAACTGGCAGTGATGCAACTAATTAGGCCAAATAGGTCTGGCTAGCCTGAGGCAATATGATTACAAATGGCATTGCAATTTCCAAACAGGACTCATATTCACTCTTCATTTGACCATAATTATTTTTACACTTATAATCCACATTGTAGTTTTTCATGCTGTGCTTCAATGAACCCTAGGTTTTTTTTATTATTATTATTAACATCCCATCATTCTTCCATCTTACAAGTCAAAGAGCTTACATAAAGTCCCCTGGCACTCTCCCATCAAGATATTGTTTGGACTCAGACCTCTTAGCTGAATAATAATAGCCTTCTGGGTACTGGAGAGAATGGGTTGGGAGTTATCTTAAACCTTGGGAGTGTGGAATATCAGTGTTGACAAACAGTATACTCTGGCTGAGAAAATAATTAACAAGAGCTTCAGGTCAACACTCAGTTCCCGACAATCTGAAAATGTTTAAAAGGTCCTGTCAGCATAACTGAAATTTTTGAATAATTGGATTTGTGTGCCTACGGAGCATGTCTGGTATTACACATTCCCTGGAACTTATCAGTGAGTGAAGATCAGTAATGACAAGTGAGTATTCCTAAAGAATGGTGTTCCCTCCATTTCCCATCTTCTTCTGCAGTGCACAGCAGCAAAGAAATGACAATAGCTCAAATGAACTGTTGGTTCACCTAGATCATTAGTGTGGCACAAGAGGCTTGGTGAACAGCATAGAGCAGTGGTTCTTAACCTGTGGTCCAGGGACCCCCAGGGGTCCACAATGTGTTCACAGGGGTCTGTGAGGGCTTGAAGGCTGCTTGGCCCAGCTCCTTCTTGCAGTGGAGTGGCCATGTGACAGGAGCCAAGGGAAAGGCTGGCTGGCTGGCTGGCTTGGCTTACTCATTGTCATTCAATCCACTCCAGCCACAAACTTGCAGGAAGAAGCAGAAGAAAAGTCTGTCCTCCCCCTCCAGTGCCTTTAAGGGAAGGTTTAATGGATGATGAAATTGTATTATTATTATTTCAGATATTATTGTTGTTATTATTATAATTAGGGTTTTAAATCTTGAATTAAGTCTTGTGGGTTCTCAGCAAGAAAAGATAATAAAAGGGGGTCCTTCGTAAAGAAAAGGTTAACAGCCATTGACATAGAGCATAAACTGTGCTTGCTCTTGAACACACCCTAGAATACTTCCTTACTTGATTACATTTTTAAATCACTCACCAACCCATTTCCTGAGCTATGATCTGTTAAAGATATAAAACAGAGTAATGTTACAAAAATGGTTAAAGAAAGCAGAGTATACAATCAAAATAAAATTGACATCATAGCATTAAACACTGCAGTATATCTCTCTCTGGCTTTTCTTCGCAAAGGAAGATTCAGGAAGGACTCATCCCGCGCTTTCTGCAAGTGCGCTGATGACTAAAAAGGCCAATCCGAGATAAACAAGTCCGGTTGAAGAAAGCACAACAGAAGGTCTCCTTGGGTGATGTTTCTGGGTTGTGAATCTTTCTGCCTTGTTGTTTCTCTTCAAGACTTGTTCAGCATGAGTTCTCAAATAAGGCTGCAGCACTGTGGATAGTGTGTCTCCATGCCTCCCTATGTAAAGCCAGGGCGGACCATTGTTGGTGATCAATTTGGCCGAGCCTGAGAGGTTGTTTCAGTGAGTCCTTGTATCGCGTTTTTTTGAGTGCCCCTCTTACGCTGGCCCATGGTGAGTTCACCGTAGAGTACTATTTTTGGGAGGCGATGGTCCTCCATCCTAGAAACATGCCCTGCCCAGCGCAGCTGTGTTCTCAATATCATGGCCTCAATGCTGGTGATCCCTGCTTGCTCAAGGACAGAAACATTCGTCACATAGTTAGTCCAGTGTGTATTTAGGATTCTGCGTATACAGCACTGATGAAAGTGTTCGAGTGTTTGAGGAGTCGTAAGTGTTGGAGATAGATGACCCATGTTTCAGACCCATAAAGGAGAATAGACAGTACAATGGTTCTATACACACTGATTTTTGTGCTTTGTCTCAGGTGTTTATTACTCCAGACTCTTTTGAAAGTCTTCCAAAAGTGCTATGTGCCTTTGCTAATCTATGATCGATCTCTTTGTCAATCTTGGCATCTGAGGAGATGATGCTTCCCAGGTAGGTGAACTGCTGAATGGACTTGAGCACAGATTTGCTGATGGCAATGTGGGGATGGTGATGTTCATCCTGTGGTGCAGGCTGGTAAAGAACTTCCATTTTCTTCAGGTTGACTTCCAGCCCAAACAGCTCTGCAGCTGTTGGGAAGCAGGATGTTAGGCGCTGCAGAGCTGCTTCTGTGTGGGCAACAAGGGCAGCATCATCAGCGAAGAGCAGCTCACGGACTAGATAGTTTAGAGTCTTAGTGCGAGCCCTCAGACGGCATAAGTTAAGCATGCTACCATCAGTTCAGTAACATATATAGATGCCGTCGTCTTCTTCAAGCTCTGCCGTAGCCCTTTGGAGCATCATGCTGAAGAAGATTGTAAATAAAGTTGGAACAAGAACACAACCTTGCTTCACTCCATTAGTTATTAGAAAGGGCTCTGAAAGAACATCACCATATCTGACTTGACCATGCTGGCCCTCGTGTAGCAAGATAATCATTTTAAGGAATTTGGGGGAACATCCTAGTCTTTCCAGGATCTACTCACAGTATCAAAGGCTTTGGTGAGGTCGACAAATGTTATTAAGAGACCCTTGTTCTGCTCTCTACATTTCTCTTGCAGTTGTATTAGGGCAAATACCATATCTGAAGTATTCCTATTGGCTCTGAAGCCACTTTGGATTTTAGGGAGAAGTTTTTTCTGCAACAGCAGGAACTAATCTGTTCAGGAATATCCTTGCAAGGATTTTTCCAGCAATAGAGAGCAGTGTTATGCCTCAATAGTTTGAGCAGTTGGATTTTGCTCCTTTTTTCTTGCCTAAGACACCTTTCCAGGCTTCAGAGTTCTTTCCTACTCTGGCATTGAAGTCACAAAGGATAATAATTTTATCTTCTACAGGGACTTTTTGTATGAGGTGGCGTAGGTCTGTGTAGAATTTGTATTTCTCTACAGGGTCAGCTTGCATAGTTGGGGCATATACACTAAAAAGAAGAACATGTGGGAGGCGTAAAGGAAATAATGTGATCAGAGTGTCCTGTTGGCAAGGTTTTGAGTTTGGAGTCAATGGAGTTTTTAATTATAAAGCCTACTCCTGAAATAGGTTTTTCGGTTTGGGGTTTGCCAGACCAGTAAAGTGTGTAGCCGGCGGCGTGTTCTTTAAGGCTGCCTTCCTCATTGAGATGAACTTCAGTAAGAGCAGCGATGTCAATATTAAGTTGTGATAGTTCATGGGCTATTAGAGCAGAATGACGCTCAGGATGTCCACTATCTGCAGAGTCTCGCATGGTTCTGATGTTCCAGCATGCAAGTGTCAGTTTATTTTCACCTTTGGAGACCGGTGTGTGACTTTGTTTCTTTCCCTTGGTTTGACTGCATCAGAAGATGCCCGTTGGCTGTGGCTAGCCAACCATGTAGATGGGGATGAGCTTTTGTTAGGCCACCTTTTCTAGGCCCCTCTCCATATGGAGCAAGCAGTGCTCTCCTTAAAAAAGGCTGCTTGGTCATTCAGGATGCTGCCGAACAAGACTGTCATCTCCCGGGTCAGCCTCAAGCAACCAAAGTCCTGAACTGCCTGCATGCAGGGCTGGGTCTGTGGCTTCTAGTGCATCTTTACACCTGCCGTTTCGTCCCTCACCTATCAACACAGGGCTTTTTTGGAACTTGATTTGTCCTTCTAGCCTGTGCAATGGATTTTTCTGGTGGAGTGCAGCGTGCACAGAACTGGCCTCACCCTTTAAACTAAAGGTTCATCTGCAGTATATAAAACAAAATTAAAACCACTAGCAGGATAAAAGTTAAATGTTTTAAAACAACTAGAGTAGTTCTTAAAACACCTGACTCTTTTCTTTGCCTGGTGCCAGAAAGATCATAATGTAGATGCCAAGTGAGCTTCTTTTGGGAAGGCATTCTACAGATGGATGGCATCACAAAATAAGCCCTCTCTCTTGTAGTCACCTGCTTCAGTCAACATATTAATATGTATTGGATTTCCTGAAGAAAGCAAGGGTCTGATAGCCACAGATTTGAGTAAGTAGATTTTTTTCTTTGCACAATTAAGTCTCTTTGTAAATGGTTATAATATTTTGGTTTGATCAATTCACAGCAACCAACAAAATAAATGTGTATAAATCTTGCCATCACTGGCCATGCTAGACCATGATATAGTGAGCAGTCATGAACTATGTTTATGCAAACAGATGTTACACCAAAATAAAAAAGGCCTACATTTTTCTAGAGAACATTTCTCAAAATCTGCTGACTCTGTGAATATTGCTCATTTGCATCATTATAGAATAGCTATTATAAGCCTGAAATTCAATTACTAATTGATGTGCATAGCCTCAATGACTGTACTGAATAAATCTGCTTGCTGTAATTGTACATGACCTGTGTTACAATCACTGATGTAGTTCTCTGTCTTACTGCCAGAAATAGTAAACTTTGACATGATCTGTGGATACTTGGTGTTCTCCTTTGCAGCTAGTACAAAAAAAAGGAGTATCAAAATAAATTGATGTTGTGCTTTTTGAAAATAGTTCTGGCTTAGCCAGCAGATGTTTTACTTTGTTCATTGACAAATGTCCCTATCCAGTTTTAAGTAAACTTGTCAATCAATCTTTTTTAAAATGAATATTTGCACTATTATTATATTTATCCTGACTATTGTTTGGACATTTGCATGTCCTGCTTATCTTACTTCTTCCTCTTAAAAAATGTAATTTTATGATAGAAAATTTCATTTAAGGAGGTGGGTTTATAATGTTGCAGTATAGTAGACTAAACCTGATAGATACACACGTGGCTGTAAGGCTTATTGAATTCATTAGGACTTATTATTTATTTTGATAATTTATATCCCACCTTTCTCCTTGTAGAGGATCAAGGCAGCTTACACAAAATTAAAAACAGGATACATCCCTCTCTCTCTCTCTCTCTCTCTCTCCCCTGCCTAGATATACAGTTGGACCCCAGTATCCATGGAGGTTTGGTTCCCAGACTTACCATAGATACCAGAAACCATGGTAAACAGCAAACCCTATTAAAATAGAGGGCTTCCAGTAAAAACATACCATAGATTTGTGTTGGAGGACTTAGAAGATACCAAGAGAGGATGCCTCTCTAGGCATTTTCCAGTATGGCTCTATGGTATGTGTCCCTGTTTTGTGTTATGTTGATAACTGAAAGCACTGATACTGATTCCATGGATACAGGGCTCCAACTGTATATATATTTGTACAAAAGTTTTTTTTTTTTAAAGAACAGTTAAGCAACAGTTTGGTTAAAAACACAAAGTTAAAACAATATAAAACACAATTAAAACATAGCAAAAGAGATAAAAGCACAACCCTATTAAAAGCCCTTTCTGCCACATGACTTATAAACCAAAGGCCTTATAAACCAAAGATATTTACCTGCTGGTGTAAAGGAAAGAGAGTGGAGGCCAATTAAACATCCTATGGGAGGGAATTGTATGACTTGGGAGCAGGCACCAAGAAGGCTCTCTCTTGTGTCCTAACAAAACATGCCAGTGATCATGATGAAATTAAGAGAAAGCCTTCCCCTGAAGATGTTAAATGTTGGACAGGCTCACACAGGGAGATTAAATCTTTCAGATAGTGTACCCAAGCTGTATAAGGTTTTACAAGTCATAACAAGCACTTTGAATTCAGCCTGGAAATGGACTGTACTTGCTTCTAGATAGCCATTATGATATTACAGTCCCTGCTTTAAATCTTAATTAAGCTATTAATCCATTGGATCGTCTAAGATGAGAGACCTTCTCTCAACCCCAATGTAGTATGGACATCGTACCTGCCTAACCTGTAGGAAGGTTGTAAAGATGGAGTTGGTCCCAGGATTTCCTCCTGCCAATCTGATTGAGTTGCTCATGGCCCTTGAGGTAATGGGAGGCAGTAGAGGTTCTGTGGTTTTGCCCTCCCTCTGCAGCTCCCAACATTATGTTCCACACTATTTTAGAGGGTCCCCACATTCTCAGGGAGGCATAGGGGATCTTCATGGTGAATTGGAATCAGTGAAAATTATCTCCAACAAGTAGATAAGCAAAGATTCCATGAAAATGAGATCTCTTCATTCTACTATTCTACACCCTACACCATGCCTGTTATCAGTGCTGGCACTAGGGGTGCAGAGAGGCCAAACCACAACAGGTGACACCATTGGGGAAAGGGGTGACACCAGCCTTAGTCACATCACAGCTTGTTCTACCTATATGCATGTAAAGTGCTCCTCTGTCATTGTATAAAATATGCATGTGGCCATCCAGATGTTGTTGACATGGCTTAGAAAGTTATTTTTAAAAACCAATAAGTAAATAGCAAACACTAGAAAAAATGATTGTAATATCTTAACCATTAGATTTCTTTTTTAAAAAAACATCTTGGGATATATAAGAGAATGGGAAAATGGGGGAAAATCCCATTTAAATTTCCTCTTAAAAGTAAATTAAAAATCACTAGAATATACTATGCACAAAAAGAAGTAACATCACCACCCTTGGTGTGTTACTTTTGTGAAATGTAATTTATTTGTACCCTTGTTAAAAAATATTGATAGTAACAAAAGTGAGTTGCATTGAATATTACTTCCAAGTTCTGGTTGTCACACTAAAACTCCCATGAGTTCCGCCCAGCATGGACAGTAGTAAGAGACCATGGGAGTTGCAGTTGAACAGCATCTTTGAAAAGAACACTGAGGGCTTCTGTATATGAAGCTATAAAATATGGATTGATGTGCCCTAATGCCAACCCGCAGCAGTTTTCATTTGTCCCCACAGTTTTTTGGCAAAATTGCAGAGATGCAAAGCAGTTGCTGCCACCAAACAGTATTTTTTAAAAGCATATTCAAAGTGTGGAAATGTGATATTCCACTTAAACAGAAAACAGAGGGGGAACGGTTATTTCATCACCTCAGCACATGATCACTATGGCAAAAATCCAATATGGTGGTTTGGGACACTTGCCTTGCCAGCAAGCTCCACCCCCTGCACACATCCAACCAACCAGATTTCCACCTTGGCTCATAGTGGAAATGTACATCAAAGTGAATTGGTTGTCCCAATGAGCAGAGATGCACACTTCCTTTGGAGTTAAAAAAAAATTGGGAAAAGACAGAGTATTTGGTGTTTTTGTCCCCCACTCCTTCCCTGAATAACTATCTCAGCCCAAGACTTGGCTGTCCTTTCTGAGCTGCAATCAGATATTTTTTAAATTATTGTATGTTGTATTTTTTTTCTAATTTATATATTTGTAATTATTGTATGTTTTTAATCCTTTATAATTTAATATTATTTTAAGGGGTGGGCGGGCTAGGGTATTGTGATTATGGAGTTTTTATATTGTAAGCCATTGCATTGCAGAGGGGGGGGGTAATAGAAATAAAATTTTATTATTATTATTATTATTAGACATAGTGGATTGACATTGGATCTCATTTCAACAAATCATATTCTCCTAAGATTCTATGAGGATTTTTTTTCCCCCATATAGACAATCCCTGACATTTTGAGTTGCAAAAAAGTAACTACATCCTGTGTGAATCTGAAATGTTGCCATTTGTAACGAGTGCAATAAGAGTAGAGTTCACTTTAGGAAATGAGCTTTTCTTTGGATTGACTACATTCTGCTGAACATTTGCAGAATCTGCCTTCTCTAGTTCAGGGGATTTGTGTGTGTATAATTAAATGAAATCTTCACAAATTAACTGTCAAAACTGAAGCATTTTTCAATTTCAATTCTACAAACCCTTGATGCATGGCTTCCTCAGTTATTATGTTTTTGGGTTTTTTTAAGTACCAAGTGATTTCAGTTTCCTTCTCAGGTAGTTCTGGAAATTGAAATCCATATTTTTGTGCCACCTGTGTACTATTTTTCTCCTTTTGCATTAAGGTTCCATGTAAATCCTGAACATTTTTTTTTATGCTGAATCCATAGCTAGCCAGTTTTAAACCTTAGTTTTATAATGAAGTGCTCTAATGGGAATAATCTGAGAGCAGAGTAAGAGTCTGAATTATTGCTTAAAGATTATAGGAGTGGGGGAGAGTCTTTAAACTTTTGTTGGGGAAAAAAAATACAGTGTTGCTTCAGAAAACAACCAGAACAAAGTTAACCATTAAAAAAAAGTTAACAGTCTTAAGCCAGAAAATCCCTAAAGAAATTGGAACATGTAACAAAGTGAATGAGATTGTTGTGATATTCTACAAAGCACAGTTCCACACAGATGGTTTTCCAGTGTCCAAAAATGGTAGCCTGAACCTGAACATCTGTTTATGTTCATGAAATGAATCTATTCATTCCAGCTGAGCTGCTTGAATCTCTCTGAAGTTTGGATGATAATTTCCTCATGTGTAAATGATATATACAAAACTATTTAAAATAGGAAGAACTGTATAAAAGAGATGAAAGAATAACCAATTCATTCAAGGAAGAACCATTTGAAGATGAATGCACAATTTTACAAAGTAAAGTAAAAGCTGCACTCAGAGTACTTAGGAGAAATAAATCACCAAAAACAGATGGCATACCAATAGAGCTACTTCAAGCTACAGTGACAGAATCCACTCAAGTTCCAACTAAAAACTGCCAACAAATATTTCAAAAACAGAACAATTTCACACAGATTGGAAATGCTCAATATACTTTCCAATCCCCAGAAAAGGGAACACCAGGGATTGCGACAACCAAAGGACCGTTGCATTAATCTCTCATGCAAGCAAAATGATGTTCAAAATTATACAAAAAAAGACTTTCACCATATATAGTGAGGAATGCCAGATGTCCAAGCTGGGTTCAAGAAAAGAAAAGGCACTAGGGATCATATTGCAAACATATATTGGATAATGTATTTCCAAACAATTTCAGAAGAAAAACTGCCCATGCTTTATTGATTATAGCAGAGCCTTTGACTGTGTAGATCATAAAGAACTATAAATTGCTCTTAAGGAAATGGATGTGCCAAAACATTTGATTATCCAGCTAAGTAGCCTGTACTTAAGAAAAGAGGTGACTGTCAAGACAGAATATGGAGAAACACAATGGTTTTCATTTGGGAAGAGGATCAGGCAAGGCTGCATTTTATCACTCTGTCTGTTAAACTTGTACATTGAATGTATCATATAAATCTGGATTAGACTTGGAGGAAATAAGAATTGGAAGAAGAGACATCGACAGTTTAAAGTATGCAGATGACACTGTACTACTAGCAGAAAATAGCAAAAACCAGATGAATATTGAAAAAAAGTCAAGGAAGGAAGTGCAGAGGCAGGTTTACAGTTGAACAAGACAAGAAAAATTAATGACCTAAGATAAGTTATGTATCTTTAATAGATTATGAAGACATTAAATCAGTTAAATATTTTCCATACTTTGGCCCAATCATTAATCAGAATGTAGATGACAGTCAATAAATCAGAAGAAGTCTAGTACTTCGATGGACAGCTATGAAGGAAATAGACAAAGGATATTATCAGATGGGAACAAAAAATGCATTCCCGTCCCACAATCTCCTTTCTGGCCCCTCTCCCACCCCTGTTCCAGCCCAAGAATGAAAACATTCACACTTACCTGAATCGTTCTTGTGCCGGGAAGCCCAGGAAGTGAAAGGAGCTCTAGAGCTCCTTTCACTTCCTTGTTGTAATCCCATCTGCTGCTCTTGCGAGGAGAGCCAGGATTTAAAGGGACAGGCTGGCGATCGGGGGGGGGGGGTTGGAGGGCTGGTGATCGGGGGTGATGGGCTGTCGATCAGAGGGGTGGAGGGCTGGTGATCAGGGGGTGATGGGCTGGCGATTGAGGGATGATGGGCTGGCGATCGGGGGGTGATGTGCTGGCAATCGGGGGGTTGGAGGGCTGGTGATCAGGGGTGATGGGCTGGCAATTGGGGGGTTGGAGGGCTGGTGATCAGGGGGATGATGGGCTGGCAATCAGGGGTGGAGGGCTGGCAATCAGGGGGTGGAGGGTGGCAATCAGGGTGCAGGGATGGGTGATCTGGGCAGCAGCAGCAGGGGCCTGTCATAAGGGAGGCATCCGGAAGTGTTTTGACACTCCAGACCTCCCACTAACACTGGCATCCCACCAGCATAATGGGCACCTTTTCACATGCCTGCCATTCTGTTACAGAAATGGAATGAGGGATCTATTGACAGCTTAAGCTGTGAATAAAAAACAAAACAAAACGGGGGCAGCACTGAAACAGAACGAAAGCAGAATGGACAGGGAGAACATCATGTGAAAAAGGAAAGCCTTTCTCAATACTCTGGCGTCCCTGTTCCACTTTATTTGGCACATCTGATAATCTCCAACGTCCTGAAGTATAAAGAACAGCAAAGTCAAGATTGTCCATGCAATCATATTTCCCATTTCTATGTATGGTTGTGAAAGTTGGTTAGTGAAGAAAGAATATAGGAAGAAACTCAATTGAAATATGATCCTGGAGAAGAGTTCTATGGATACTGTGGATTGCTAAAAAGACAAACCAATGGATCCCACAGCAAATCAAGCCAAAACTCTCCCTAGAAGCCAAGATAACTAAACTGAGACGGTCATACTTTAGACGTATCATGAGATGACAGACTAACTAGAAAAGACAATAATGCTTGATAAGGTAGAAAGCAGTAGGAAAAGAAGACCTCATTACAGGTGGATAGACTCAATCAAGGAAGCTACAGCCCTTAGTTTGCAAAAGCAAGGCTGCTGATAACAAAGTGACTTGGAGATCTCTCATTCATAGGTTGCCACAAGTTGAAATAGACTTGTCAGCAATTTACAAGAATGAAATTGATGCAAACTAAATTTCTTGAGTTCATATTTCCCTACACATTTACTAGCATATATTTCTTAGCCCCTGAGAGTGGGATAAAATACATCTTACCTTATAAATCCTTACATTTTCAAGCTTTGGGAAGATTTTTTTTTTTAAGTACACAAATGCATGTGCATATTTAAAAATGTACTGAAATATGGATATTTGAATATGAATAGTTTAATGTATACATATATTTGTATGCATTAATTGTATGTCTTATGTATTTGGTGAAATATGAAATCTGCATATCGGACTAGTGTGTGCATTCAGAAAAAAATGCATTAAATGCACATATTCGTAGAAATGTGCATTTTGGGGAATATCACACAGAAAAGTCCAACAATTTAAATGAGGGCATGGGAGAAAATCTTGCAACCTGAAGCACATCTGGGATGGGAGAAGCTTGCCAGTGAGATTCTGTGAAATGCAATAAAAATGAAACAAACAGATCTTGATATTCCTGTATAGTAGTGTAACATTTACTGGAATAATGAGAAAATGGCAATGCTAAAGGTAAGTCCTAAAGATGCAATTATCAAAGTGTCTTTTTACATATACAGTGCTGTTGTCACAGGACTGAAAAATTTGGGATAGAAATTTCATGGGTCATTATGGAAATAATAGGAGTTAATGGTGTGACATGCTCCTCTGGGGATCTTTTTATGCCACATATTTCACATGTTTAAGTGTTTGCTGTTGTTTTTTTAAGTGTTCTTATATTTCTGCAACCAAGGTAGTTTCTATATATAGTTATGCAAATCGTGGGAAGAGTATTACGATGATAGCTGACCTGATATATTCTTTTCAAATAATTGAATCTAAAAGTTGTGAGTTTGGAAACTGAAAAGAAGAGGAATATCTCTTGACACAGTCTAACCACTTCTGATTTCATTAGTATGAAATCTTAACTCTCTCCAATTCAAATCAATGAGATTTGACTGTTTACATTTTGAATGTCCTCTGTTCTAACAAACACTATGAGACTGAGATGACTAGTTTGTTCCTAACTTAAGATATGATCCTTCCTTGTGGACTGTGATAGTCATTGGGCTCAAAAGACCCCTCTTTCCTCTGTACTATTTCCTGGCTTCTCTTCAACTAAACTTGTTCATTGGAAGCTCATTTGTGGCATTACCACACTAACTGTTGAGGCTTCATCATGCAACACACTCAAGTGCAGAGTTGTACTACTGATAAAACACAAATTCTCTATCATGTTAATGTATTCTAATTCCATGTGCATAATGCACATATGAGGGAAGCCTTCTAGTAACCCCTCTGATGTCACAGGACATGTTGCTCCCCCCCAAAGTTTTTATTCATTTGTGCAATATCTAAAAGAGGAGCCCATGACTATTCTATTTCTCTGTATTCTGTCCTGACAGTAGCCTCTTTTCCAGGGTATGGGTTACACATCAAGACAATCAGATGTTATGGAACATCTATTTCTTTTAGAGCAAACTATAGATTCTCATGATCTACACAATGAATGGCCTTGCTGTAATCTATAAAGCACAGGTTGATTTTCTTCTGAAATTCTTGGGTGTGGCCCACAATCTGATTTGTGCTTGCAATATGATCCCTAGTGCCTCTTCCTTTTCTGAACTCAGCTTGGACATCTGACATCTCTTGCTCCATATATGGCAAAAGTCTTCTTGTAGAATCTTGAGCATGGGAGACCAATGCTGTTATCCAATGGTTCCTAGTGTTTCTTTTCTTGGGTATTGGAATGTATGACCTCAGTCTATTAAATAATGAGACTGATACAATAACCCATCTTTATTTATAAGTATTACAATTCTAATGCTTGTCCCCTTCAATAGACTCCCTGTTCACTCTCACACACCATTGCAGTCTTGTTTTCCACTGGTCAAAGGCATGGAGCAGATAAGTTTCTGTCAGCTGTATCAGCACATACGACATTTTCTTCTTTACTGCATCAATTGACTCAAAATGTGTTCTTTTAAGCACCGTTTTCACTTTACAGAAAAGAAAAAAGTCACATGGTGCCAAATCTGGGAAATATGGAGGACATTCAAGTGCAGTAATGCATTTATCAGCCAAAAACTGCTTCATAGAAAGTTGTATGAGCAGGCTCATTGTCTTGATGAAGAATGAAACTATTTCCCCACAGTTCTGGCCCTTTTTAAATTTATTTATTCTCTTAGCTTTGTCTTAACTTCCTTATAATAATGCTGGTTCACTGTTCTGCCTTCTGGAACCCATTCTGCCAAAATTATGCTCTTGATGTCAAAACAAAAACAACAACAATGAGCATGGCTTTGAATGTGGACTTGCTTTGATGTGCTTTTTTTATTCTTGGTGATGATAGTGTTTTCCAGTGCATTGACTATCATTTTGTCTCAGGATCATACTAGAAGATCCAGGTTTCATCACAAGTGATGATTTTTTGAAAAAGGGTTGGGTCCACCTCAAGTTGCTGCAGAATGTCACATTGCTCAACTTTTAATCTTAGCATTTTTCTGGCACACAACAGACAAGACAGCTGCTTCAAACAATGACTGACAATTAACTGAACGGCAGAGAGTGTTGATGTTTGTCATGTAAGCTCAGATATGTTCAAGGTCACCACTCAGGCATTCAAAATCAGTTCTCCCTGATTTGTTTTAAAAATAGAAACAGTCTCATTATTTAATACAAAAAACCTTGTACATTGTGTATCTCCAGTATGAGGGTCATTGTTTTGTTTTTCATATTTTTGGTGATTTGTTATTAGAATTGGAATGTTTTTTTTTTTCCTCTGTAGCCTGAAACAGCTTTACTGGTATATGATCTGTATGTGGTGATCTATTTCTCTCAAATACTTTGAAAGCCTTTTCTGCTTTACTTTTTAAGATCATGGGTTCATCTTCAAATGGCTTTTCCTTTTAGGAAACTGCCATTGTTTCAACTCATTTATACAGTTCCTCAGTGTATTGCTTCCATAACCTTTTACTTTTGTCCTGATCTTATAATGGGTTCCCATCTTCCTCATCCCTTGCTTTGAATTTTCCCTTTAATTTCTCTGAACTTGTGGGAGAGGTCTCTTGTTCTGCCTTTTTGTTGTCTTCTATTTCTTTGCACTGAATATTATAAAACTGCTCTTTATTCCTCAGCACAACTGTCTGAACAGTTGTATTCAAGATTCTAACCCTGTTTCTGTCCCTTTTTCTTTTGCTTCTTGTCTCTCCTTAACTGCTTGAAGAGTTTCTTTATATATATATATATATATATATATATATATAAACAAAGATTTTTATTTACATAAACATATACAGAAATAGACTTATATCCATATAATAGCCACATAACTTAACACTAAATTTAACATTTCCTCTCATTCCCATCTAGTCACATCTTGCCTCCATCTTCTTAACTTCTTCCTGTTCTTCATTCTACCTTCATCCTTCTCTCTCACTTCTTCAGCCTTTTATCCACCATCCTATCATCTACTTACTGTCACCCTCACACATACTTTACCTTCCTAATCACTCATCTTCCTTTCCTCAGTCCTTCATATCCTTATTGCTCACCTTCTTACATTCTCATATCTAAAATTGATTTCCTCTGTCCTGCATCCTGTTTGAATTGTATTGGTTAAGATTTTCCTTAGTATCCTCTAACCATTATTAATTACATTTGCATACATACATACGTTTATATACCTTATGAATATTAATAGTTAACATTTTATTTATATCTACTATCTGATAGCATAACGATTTCCTAGCCATAATTGCTTCCATTCCCCTGTACCATCTATTTTGTTTTGTTTGTCTTCAAATTCAATTGTTTTTCTTTGCTATCCTTTTAATTCCAGTATTTATAAAACATAGTTATTCTATTATTGGTAAGTTCTCTTCTTTGTTCCATCTTTTCATTCCAATATCATTGGGGCCCATTCTTGATTCATTTTTGTTATCTTCTTCTTGTTTAAAATATGTGTCAATCTGTCATTGTCTTGAGATGATAGAAAATGACTTGGATAGAATAATATGGGGAAATGAGAGCAAGAAAATATCATTATTATACAAATTGCTACTGGAAAGAGAACTTGAAAATGAAACGTTGACTGAAGCGATGAACAAATGGGCAATAGATATTGGAGAAACAACAGGAATGGAAGAATGGGGAAAATCATGGAAAGATACAAATACATTTACAGCATGCCTATTTCTGAAAGAAAATCACCTGAAAATGATAACCAGGTGGTATTTAACTCCAGCAAGAATCAGCAAAATGTACAAAATAAAGGTAAATCAATGTTGGAGTGCGGGAGAGAAAAAGGTACTTTGGACCATATGTGGTGGAGCTGCCCAATCATTAAAAAAATCTGGTTGAAAATTCATAAGATAATTCAAAAGATATATGATATACAACTTGCAATGGACCCCAAACTCTGCTTACTGAATATAACATCAATTTTGGAGAAAGAAACTAAAAAACAGCATTGGAGAACAATGCTGTAACTGATAACACAAAGGAGATTGATAATTGCAGCCAATTGGAGGAAAAAAGAAATCCCCTCATTGGAAGACTGCTTGAGGAGTTTCATCTGTCATCCAATGAGGCTTTTTTCCCCCTTTCTTTCTTTCTTTCTTTCTTTCTTTCTTTCTTTTTTATTTCTTTCTCCTTTTTTTTTTTTTTTTGGCTGCAGATAGTGTATTTTTGTAGTCCTTCCTGATAATATCTCTAGTTTCAGCCCATAGTTCTTTGGTTCCCTATTCCTTAGGTTTTGTAGTAGAATTCTATTCTTTACATTCAGATTCTCCTTCAGCATGAAGGCTGGACTTCCTAAATACTTAATAAGTTTTTCTGGAATAGTTTTCCCAGAGAATATTTAGAAGTAACTGGTCTGTATTTTCCTTGAGCCCTCCTTTTTTTTTTTTTTTAAGCCATTAGGTTGGTCACATCCCAGCCCTCTGGAAACAAAGATTGGTCTTAGGGAACTGTGGTAGGCTGTTGTTGTTGTTGTTAAAAGACTAGCCATATCACATTTAATATTTCTCATTTGTTAACTGTGAATTATATCAGAAAAGTAAGGAAGAAGATAGTTTTTGAAGGAGTGAAGGACACTTGAGTCATTCAGCTAAGTTCAGATTGCTTTCTGGCTGTGCTCTGCTGGACTGTGGATAGAACTCAACAGACTGTGGAATGTCATGCAGTAAATTCTGGCAGAACTTTTAGTTGTGGTCAACTGACTTTGGAGATACTGTGTTGGTTAGGAGAGGGATCAGTTGGACTGCCTAGGAGACAATCCTAAATTGCACCTAACTTCGCCACATCCTTCATCTACTATTCAGTTGCTACTCTTGGTGGTGAACATCTGCATGCTTTTCATTATACAAAAATAGCCATGTTTTGAGGTGACCACGGGGCAAATAATGAGTCCATCTATATGTGGTCTTATGGAGTTTTAGTGATTAAGCTCCCAAATCTCTGAACTCATTTGTTTTTCTTCATCTATAAAGTATTTTTTTTCTTCATAACAGTAATCATTTCATTACTAGACACCATGGAATGGCAATTCTGACCCCCCCACTTCTATTTTTACTATTGTATTGGGCCACTCATTGTATTTCACACAATTTTCACTGTGAAGTTGATTGATTACAAGTGATCTAGTGATGGGGGGGGAGGTGCTGTGAGAAAATGTCCTTATTCACTCATTTAAGGGAGACAGGCTTACAGTAGATTGATGACTGCTGCTAGCATGGTGCATACCTAAAAGTTGTTTTACCCATTAGAGATAAAAGAGTAAGACATTTATAGCTGTCCCAATTGTGACCTCTCAGCAACTCATTTAAATATTCTATCAAGTGCAAAACATCTATCTTTGCCTTTTGCCTCTCCTCAGCAATCCCAGAAAGCCTATATAAAAGAGGGCTTTATTTATTACACATAAGAAGCAAAAGGAAATCCTGACTGTACATTTCAGGTTCCTGCACAGAAGAAGAATTCAAAAGAAACTCTCACATGAATAGAATATGGCTAACTGTTAGCTATCTATACTAATATTGCCAAACCCTCCTTTCAGTAGGGTCATTAAAAGTTGTAGCATAACAACTAAAAAGTTCCTTTGCTCTCTGGAATACTCATGCCCATAGGGAAAGAGAGAATAACATTTTTTAAAGGATGTTGACATGTAAGAAATTACTGTCCAGCTTGTGATTTTGATCATTTTTAAAAAAGAAAGAAAGTGGGGGAAATGCTGGCTTCTGACTTGCTTACAGGTTCATGAATAAAGGCAGATCTATTATATTGTTAAACTTCAGTAGAAATGTATTGTCAACAGAGTTAGTGTGGGTGAGAACTGTATTTCAGTTTTACCACATCCTGTGAAGGTTTAGTGTGAGAGAAGGTGTATAATTTGCTCATTCCTTTCAGACATTACATTCATTTCTGCTAAAAGCCAGATTTTTCAAAGTATGCATCCAGTAGGTTAGAAATTAATTACATTTTTACAGGTGTCCATCTATGCCTAACAATACTGAGGGAACCTGCCTGAGGCTGGAAACCCATTGTCTTCTGCTATCTGACATCTCATTCCCCCTTCTTGGAAAACTGCATCCAACAAGCAACAAAATCCTTAAAAATAACAAGAGAATCTTGTGGCACCTTTAAAGACTAACAAGTCTTATTTGCACAAGTTTTCAAGGATTGTTTTCCACCCTGAAATTTGTCTTCATTATCTGCATGCCAAATGATAATGTTTCTCTGGCCATCCGAAGTCTTCTGGTTCCATCTTTTGTGATACTGTGTCAGTTCTAAAGCTGAATAAACCTTGGTTTATTTAGTGGATACTGGTTGGCTTCTCTGTTAGTGGTACAATAAATCTTCTCAAAAGCAGCTATCCAAGCTCCTGGGCCCTCTTCCCCCATAGTATCAACACATTAGATAGTGTTCCCCCCCCCAATCAGATTAAAGCCTGGTATCAATTCACCTTCTCACTGACAAGGAAACCAGTAGCCGCCAATGGCTTTATTGTTTGCACAGACTCTTTTCTCTAGCTGGTACCTGAACAGAGTGTTTTCTCTAGCACCAAGCTATGGTTTTTCCCATCTGGTACAGCAAACTGAAAATGTTTTGTTACCTGAGGCAATGCATAATACATCCCCTCACACACAAACACACACACACACCATTCCATGTTCAGGAACAAATTGGACTGGCTTAGATCATATTGGAAAAAAATAGGAATGCAAAGAATATTCTCAATGTTTCTTGACTTGGCATGAAAAAGTGACCTAACATGATTTGTATTGAAAAAAAAAAAATCACCCCTGTGTGAGAGTGAAAAGACTAGCACCCTCTGCTTTCTGTTAAGGTCTCAACAATTTGCACTACAAGCCTCACTGTGAAACTAGCTTCTGTTACTTCAGTGAAGCAAAGCATGCACATAAAGCAAGCAAGCAAGGACAAAAATTATTGATCAAACAGAAGTAACCCATCACATATTTTTTTTTAAAAAAAAAGATGCAGGAATGGTATTTTCTACAAAAACTTTGGCATTTTGCACAGAATGATCACAGAATAAGTAGGGATGCTCAATTAATCCAATCGTTGCAGATTACATTCTTCCACCACCTTGTTTCCCTAAGAGCTCATCAGTTATAGCTGTGGCAGTAAGTAAGATGGCAGGAAGTGTTCACAGTGTCCCAGTGAGGTATCTTCCCACTGGAGAGGAATCTACCTTTCCCAGAGTCTCAGGTAGAGAAATTATTCTTTTGGATAGGATAACAGACCTAGGGGTGGATGTGCACTCACCCATCTCCATGTTTGTCATTTTACACAAATGATGTGAAAGAGATTTAACTACTTGAGTGGCAAAGGGTGGAAGGATGGAAAGTGAAGATGAACCAGTTGTGAAAACTGGGGCAAATGCAGCAGTCAGTTTCACCAATCCACCACTGTGACATTTAGATTTTGTTTTTATTTATTCTTTGTCCTTGGTGTTTTATTGCTTTCTAAGGCATTCATTATGAAGACAGGGGGTTGGTGGCCTCCCCCCCCCCTCGTGACTACTGCTCCCATTATAAATTTCAGATACTTTATTTCCTTACCATCTATCAGGAGATTTTTTTCATTGTCTTTTCCTTGTTCAACAGAAAAGTTATTTCTTGTTTTATCTTTCTTTTCTTATTCATACATGTGCTTCAGAGATTTAGCTCTCCCAAGCATGCTGCCTTCCTTGATGTTCCTACTGTTGATGACCCATATCTCATGAACAAGAAACCTAATTAAATGCACACAAGCACCCCGCAGATGGATAGTAGACATGTTCTTAACACTGTGCTGTGAAACAAAATCACTGTGCCTGTCACTTCCTATATCTGAAATAACTAGGCTTTGAGAGTTTCTGAAATCAGAGGGGTTTTTTCTCTCTTGCTGAAGGCTCAAAGCTTGCCATCATCTCTCCCCTTCCTATTCCTCTGTGATGTTGACTAGGATTCACCTTGCCTCTGCATTTTTCCCATTATTTTTACATCTCTGCTGGCTAGGGGTGTGGAAACTGAGAACATCTCAGTATAAGAACAGGGCCCGTTTAAGGAATTTTGGGCCCCCCTGCAATGCTTTATTTTGGGGGCCCCATATGTTTATCTCAGGTCAATGTAACCTAACCTATTTAAAGTACAGGATGTTCAGATTATAGTAGGACCCCCGTATCCATGGATTCATTATCCATGGGACACAAAACAGCACAGCTACCATAGAGTCTTCCTAGAAAATGTGTCCTCTCTAGCCATTTTCTAGGTCCTCCAAGGCAACTCTATGGTATTTTAAACCAGAAGTCCCATTATTTTCAATGCTGTTCACTATTCTCCTCAGTTTTCAGTATCCACACCCCCCAGAACCAATCCCCAGTGGATAAGGGGGCCTACTGTATTACATAATTTGCCACCAATAATTTAGCTTAGCAATTAACATAATGGTGTAGATTTCCTCAAAGAAAAGAAAGAGTGGACTACAAACGGAAAATGAGTTAGCAGTGTGATGCAACAACAAAAAAAGCCAATGTGATTCTAGGCTGTATTAATACAGAGTCTAGATCAAGGGAAGTAATAGTACCACTCCATTCTGCTTTGGTCAGACCTCACCTGGAATACTGTTTCCAGTTCTGGGCACAACAATTCAAGAAGGATATTGAGAAACTGGAATGTGTCCAGCAGAGGGTGACCAAGATGGTGGGAGGTCTGGAAGCCCTTACACCCTATGAAGAGTGGCTTTGGGAGCTGGGTATGTTTAGCCTGGAGAAAAGAAGGTTGAAGGGTGACATGATAGCCATGTTTAAATGTTTTTAGGAATGTCATACTGAGGATGGAGCAAGCTTGTTTTCTGCTGTTCTAAAGACCAGGACACGGAGCAATGGGTTTAAACTAAAGGAAAAGAGATTCCACCAAAACATGAGGAAGAACTTCCTGACAGTAAGAGCTGTTTGGTAGTGGAATAGACTGCTTGGGAGTGTGATGGAGTCTCCTTCTTTGGAGGTTTTTAAGCAGAAGTTGGATAGTCATCTGTCGTGAGTGCTTTGATTGTGTGTTCCTGCAGGCAGAAGCCGAATGGATGGGATGGTGGTTGGGGTCCCTTCCAGCCTTATGATTTTATGATTCTAGGCTGCATTAAGAGCCTGAGAAAGTTACTTTTGGATTACACCTCCCAGAATCCTCCTGCCAGCACCCTTCTCAAGGTCTGGTTGCATTGTTCCTTTTCCAGCATTCTCTAGCCCAATGGTTCTTAACCTGGGGTCTGCAGTGTCTTCACAGTGGGTCCTCAAAGGCATGACGGCTGCTTGGCCCACCTCCTCCCTGTAGTGGAGCAGCCACATGACAGGAACCAAGGCAAAGGCTGGCTGGCTTGGCCTGTACATTGCCATTCAATCCACTCCAGCCACAAACTTGCAGGAAGAAGCAAGAGTGCTTCTGAGGGAAAGTGTAATGGATGGTGTAATCATATTGTTGTTTTTGTTAGCTATTATTATTAGGGTTTTAAATATTGAGTTAAGTCTTGGGGCAACAAAAGATATTTAAAATGGGTCCCTAGTAAAGAAAAGGTTAAGAACCACTGCTCTAGGCCAATGACTCTGACATAACATGTGTTTAGTGACAACAACAAAACCATTGTTCCCAGTAGCATTACTCCAAATTTTTCTTTAAATTCTTCTGTTAAAAGAGCTAGAGTGTTGTAGAAGTTTCAGCATTGCACTATGACTGTGGAGACCAGGGTTTGAATCCTTACTCAGCCTTGAATTCCCACTGGGTGACCTTGAGCAAGTCACACTCTCTCAGACTCAAAGGAAGGCAAAGGCACACCCCCTTTGAATAAACCTTGCCTAGAAAACCCCATGGTAGGTTCGCCTTAGTCAGAAATGACTTGAAGGCACATGGGCAAACACACAGACATTCCTTTTGCAGGTTCAACTCAGTTGGCAGCAAGGGGAGGAAGCTAAAGACATAGGGGGCAAGGGAGGGAGGGGAGAGAAACAAGGACATGTTAAGAGGAGCTGGAAAGATTGGGTGGAGGGGATCTATGTGGAAGGAAGGAAGGAAGGAAGGAAGGAAGGAAGGAAGGAAGGAAGGAAGGAAGGAGCCCTTTCTGAAGAGAGAGCAGGGGAGAAAGAGATGACCTTCACGCTTGCTTCCCTCCCCCCCTTTCTCTCTTAAACACACACCTCTCTGGCACACACCTGGCTGGCTTGCTTTTTGAAGATCCTGGGAGGAGGGGCATGGGAGCAGCAAAGTCCCTCCTCCAGCTTCTTTCTCTTTCTAGTTTGGGAGATGCTTTGGGTTTTTTTAAAAAGGAATTGGGTGGGGCCCTCTGGCTATGTGAGGCCCCCTGCAGATGCTGATTTGGTGGTATGGTTAAGCTCTCCCTGTATAAGAGCACACATTCCAGTAGATATTGTTGCAGGGGGAGGTGGGAGTACCAGAGGCAAGTTACCTGTTTTCAATTAAAGTTGAAAAAACATGGTTTAGTAGTTTGAGTGTTGGTCTGGGATGCTGGAAACCAGGGTTTGAATCAGAGCTCAGCCATGGAGGCCCACTACTTGACTTTGGGCAAGTTATAGAGCTTTTCTATGTGAGAGGATATAATGTTGATTCTGCACATTATTGCAAATTTGCAGCAGCATTCATTTGTCTCCACGGTCTTTTGGCAAAATCGATAGCATGCAAAGCTATCCACATTTGAAGTGCACATGCCTGCAAATCAAGATGGTGCCCGAGTAAATTAGCATGTTATTTTTCTCCACACATCGTTGCCACTGCACAGTAATTTTTTAACTTTAAAACAAAGGTGTGCACGTGCAACCTTCTGCTTAAAAGAGCTATTCGGTCTCCTCAGGGCAGCAAAAAAGCATATGATCAGCAATGCAAAAATCCAAAATGGTGCTTCTGGCCACTTCCTCACTGGCAAGCCTGCCCCCAGCTCATGTCCGACCAATCTGATATCCACTTCCACTCCTCTCCAAAAATGTGCAGTGTCCTGAATCAATTGTCCAAATGAGAGTAATGTACATTCCAACACATTATTTGATTTTTTTGGGGGGGTGGGGGAGCCGCAAAGGCTTTTCCCTCATAGTTTTTGGAGTTTTGGGGTCCCCTCCTTCCCAAAACCACAAATCTCATATGGATCTTGTTGGGACAAAAGGTATTCTTCTTGAATGCTATGAGAAGGATTTTCACTGCCTAGGCAGCCCCATACTCTCTGAGTCTCAGAGGAAGGCAAAGGCAAATTTGAACAAATCTTGTCAAGAAAATCAAGTTGGAAATGACTGGAAGGCATACAGCAACAGCAGCAGCAACAACAACAACATTTCCCATAAGATCTAATCTGGTTTTAAGTTAGAGGAAAGGCCTAGTTACATAAAAAGAGCAAACATGATGATAAAATGAGATTCAAGGTCATAGAATGGTGTCATAGAAAGGTCTTAGGTTGGGATTTGTGAGATTGTCAGGTACTTGCATTCCCAGATGCAGTGACTAGCAGTTTAAGAGTTAAACAGGAAACTTTATTGGCACAGTAATCTAGAAGGCATAATGTTTAAGCTGTTGCTCAAAATGAGAATTCAAAGGACAAGCAATATACTGAAAGCATTTGACAATATATAAAATCTGGCAGGCTACAAAACTGTTGGCTATCCATCATTTCATGCCTTCCTTTTCACAAGAAGGCATTAAGCCCCCCTTTCCCCAGTGCCCAAATGCAGCTGAGCTTATCTCCCAGTCCTCCTGTGGCCATTATCCTACCCATTTCCTACAGTTGCTACAAGCCCTCCATAGTCAGCAGCAAGAAATGAAAACACAATTAACAGGAAGGTTACATTACCACACTGAAACGGCAGGGAGTGGCACCATCAGGGACCAATCCTGACAAAGGTCTAGGCTTAAATCCTCACACACTGAGTGACTGTGGGCTGCTGATTCTCTCTCAGCTTATTCTACATCTCATGGTTGGCAATGAAGTGAAGAGGAGGAGAGCCAAATACTTCATCTTGAGCTTATTGGAGGAAAGGTGGGGTATAAATGTAACAAATGCATTGATGGTAGACACAGGAATAAGGAGACCAGACACAAATAAACAGACCACACATATAGCTGGGATATAAAGGGCCACTTTAATTTAGCTATAACCTATTTAACCCCTTTCTGAGAGATCTGCAATCGAGGGAGCAACCTCATGTAGGTATTGTTGGGGCAGGAGGCCACCTCCAAAACCCACTTTGCTTGGGCAAAAACACCTGAACCCCAGGGAGAACTCATAAGCTGGGTTGCTCCCCAGTCAGTCCACATCTGGAAGGCAGACCCAAAAATCCCTCCAAGTCACAGAACTTAAAGAGAGGGTTTATTCCCCAGCCCCAAAGGAGGTCCCTTTCCCCACCCCTCGGTTCTCAGGAACTAAAGGGGAAGTTCCAGCTCCCCCCTTCACCTCCAAAAGGGGGAGGTGTCAAAGTTGCTCATTGAACTACCAAATCTCCCACACTACCTGCCATGTGACCACCTATTTAAGACACCACCCTAAGCCAATTGTCAAATCCACACCCACAGTGTGGCATAAGCAAAAAGACCCCACGTAAAAGGGCAAAACTTCCTACCCAGCCCCAAAGCAACCAATTAAATCACACTGATACAGCAGCAGGAGGGTGGGTGAATTAAACAATGAAAAGGAGGAGGCAGATGGCAGCTGGGCTTAAATACCCTCTAGCCCCAGCCTCTGCTCTCCTGGAGATGGTGCATGTGCTGAGGCAAAGTTACAGGCCTCCATCCTACATGTCATCAAAAGGGGTTCATACAGCATAGTCGCAACCCTGCTGGGAACCCTATAAATCAGATGACCATTTCAGATTCAGTTGGATGCTGTGGTAAAACTATTCCCCATGGGAAGGGAGCATATAATACTTTCAGCTAGAACTGGTATACAGGGGAGAAGATTTGGTGTGAGAAAGGGGTTGAACTTTGAGTCTATTATGCCTAGAGATGTAAAATTTCCAGACATTTTGATGCCATGAAAAAAAAAACATTTTTTTTTTTTGTAAAGTAGAAAAATATATAACATTAGCACTTTTTACAGATTGAAAATCACTCTGTTATTTTAGGAATATAAAACATGACTATGTACAATTTGATTTGGTAGAAAATTATCAAAATTGGTCTATTAAAAATACAGTGTATTCAAACAATTATTACAAATGGAATTAACTTTTATTTATTTTTAATTTTTATTTATAAAAAATGGAACAACAATCTCCTGAATTGTACAGAACCGCTTTGGTTTTGCTAGTTTATGTGGAGCAGGCAGAACAAAAAACAAAACAAAAACATTTAAAAAAATGGAGAAACGAACATTAGTAATAAAGAAAATTATTCATATTTCCTCTCCACAGTATCAAATAGACATAAAGCACACATTCCCATAAAAAGAATTGAGGGTGGAAAGTGTGTGGAATAGAGGGAGAGACTAAGATTCAATGAATAGGCATGAGATTTAATTAGACTCATTTTCTGATCTATATTTATCAGTATCAGTTTCAGTCCTTGCTTCTGCTTCATTATGTTTGTCATCATCACAGTTATCATGGACTTCTAAAAACTGAAGGATTACCCAGATTGAAACAAACTTCTTTTCCCTTTCACATGCCAGTTTATTTCTTGATTCAGTGTGAATGTTTCCAAGCATAGACCAGATTATTCCACATGCTGCAGAAGATGGAGGACTCCAAAGAAGGGGAGAAGAAAAGGAGTCAGAGGATGTGTTGTGCAAAGACCTTGCTACCATGTTGCAGGAGGGATATGTTTGGCAGAATCCCAGACTGCATTCCTGGACAAAATCCCTGAAGATGTTATATACTGTGCAACATTTGAATGTACCTTCCCAACATCCAAACAAGTCCTAAATTTGATGCTTGTTTTGTAATCCAGTCAAATGCAGTAGCAGTGCTATCATCACTTCTGATTCAACCTTTGAATCTTGGATCCAACAGATTTTTTCAACAACATGAATTGGACATTCCATAATCAGTTGTCTTCCTTTTTTCCTTTTTTCAATTTTTTCAGGGAAAAAAAATGGCTTCAGGAAAAGAATAGAAAAAAGTTTTTTTTTTTTTTCATGAAGGCTTTTCCCACATGGTTTTTGGAGTTTTTGCCCCCCCCTCCTTCCTAATAGAATGAATCACCATAGGATCTCGTTGGGACAAAAAGTATTCTCCTTGAATTCTACGAGGGTATTTTCACCATCTAGACAACTCCTTAGTCTTCAGCAACTGAAGACTGCTGAGGACTAAGGGGGAAAGTGAGTGGAGGAGAAAGAAACTGAGACATTTTAAAAGCAGCTAAAAAAAAGTGGGACAGCAGGGGATTAATCAAGCCTGTCCCTGCCAAATTGGGACAGTTAGGAGGTATGGAGTCATCCTTTTTCAAGAGAATGATTTAGGGCTGCCAGCTTGATACATTTTATTGTCTGAGGTGAAGGAGAAGATGGTGCCCTCCTCCATTTCACATACTGAATTTTACTAGATTACCAGTTGACTATCACCCTCCAAGGTTGCCTGCTCCTCCAATTGTCTACATAGCAGGAAAGCTTAGGGGATGTGAATCTGTATGCTATTCACATATCTTTGTCCTCCATCATCTTGTCACTTCCTACCTTGTTTTACATTGGGGCTACTTAATGTTAGAGCCAGCCCTGGCCACCTGTTTCTCTCTGTATCTCCTGAGCCAGTGTATGTGAGAACCATGTACTGACACCTCATGTAGAGGGATAGGTTGTCTCTTGTGACTGTTCACTAAACCTTCTCCCCATCTCTGCTCTTGGCCATTGTCCCTTCCTATGTTTGAAGACCTTGACAAGGTGAAGATGCCTATAGAACCCCCATTTATTTTCTTTGACATCTGGTTGTCTGTGTGCAGGGTATTTTACAGAGGAGTGGATTTCATCAAATGTTATTTCCTTACCTGTAATTTTATGTGGAACAGTTGAGGAATAATTTAACTGACTCATTTATCTGTTGTTTATGTAAATGAGGTCACAGTTGCCTCTATTATAGTTGTGGGGATGCCCTCATTTAGATTTTTCATCATACACATACACTCCCTCCCCCAAACTGCTGTTCCATTTTATAAATCTCAGTGGAAATTTATGAAAGAAAATGTACTACAGCTGCCCCTATGGGGTCCTTGAAGGATAAGTTCAAATTAAGTGTGCCTTCATCTTAATAATTAACATGCTCAAAAAGGCATGCTCCACATAAAGAGGTACATCCCAGTTGTGTTAAAGATGGCAAAGTGTGTGTGTGTGTGTGTGCGCGCGCACGCGTATGCCTGTGTGGAAAGCAAAATGTGTCATCCCCACCAAAACACACACACACACACACACACACAATTTCACTCCATGTTCGTAAGTATCTCTTTCTGGAGCTAAACATCTTTCCAGTCATATATAAAGATTATTCACATACATTTTATGAATGAAAAAGGTGACATATAGGTATAAAAAATGATCTATATAACACACTTGCCATTCAAGTAAAAGTATCCCTTGATCTGAGAAGAGCAACCAGCAGACACATAATGCACTGTGAATAGAGACTACCCTTTGTTCAAAATGACTTCTTGACAGAAAGCATAAGAAGTACATGTCCCTTGAAAATAAAATAAAAACAACAAAAACATCAATAACCATTGCTTCTTGTTTGAGATTCCCTATTGTTAAAAAAGAAACTTGTTCCTTCTAATATTTCTCTATAGCCACTCAATTTCTCTATAGCAAATCCCCCCTCCTCAGTCTACAAGTATTTATTGAAAGTTAATTGAGATGTTATGTGAATCATACACAGAAAGAATATAAGATTACTGTCCAGCCTCCATATTCCAATTCTATATTCTATAGGCTTTGGCCATTCATAGAGCATTGCTTTGACTGAAACTACAGGGACGAAATATCTGCTAAAAGCTCTAAATCTAAATGCCAGTCCCAGCTAAAGGAGACACCTTGAATCTATGGATACTACATAGGTTTTGACTTGCACATTCCTGCTGAATCAATGGGCCCACTGCAAATGGGAGTAATGGTTAGATTTAGGTCACATTATATAAATTTCTTGGGACCAGACGACTTAATAATTCACATTACTTGTTTGATATGGTATTTGCTGAAAACCTTCTGTTATGCCATAGGGAATTCTACTTTGCAATGGTGGAGTTACTAGATCAATCACAGTTGGCCCTCCATATTCATGGATTCTCCATCCATGGCTTGAAAATATTCACACACACACACACACACACACATCCGAAAAAAAAGCAAACCTTGATTTTGACATGTTATATAAGGGACAACATTTTATTACACCATTTTATATTAGGGAGCCCTGGTGATGCAGTGATTAAATGCCAGTACTGCAGCCACAATGTTGTAAGTTCAATCCTATAGGGCTCCAAAGTTCACTGAGCCTTCCATACTTCTGTAGGATGGTAAAATGAGTACCCAGCTTGTTGCGGCCAATTATCTAACACAGTGTAAACTGCTTAGGGAATGCTTTGGCACTGATAAGCAGTACAGAAATAGAAATGCTATTGCTATTGCTATTGTCATTGTCATGATGGACTGAGCAAACTATAATGGGACTTGAGCATCCATGGATTTTGGTATCCATGAGGGGGAGGGGTCCTGAAACCACCACCCCCGGTGAATACCAAGAGTCCACTGTACTTTCTGTGCTACATATACTTCCACCTTGGCTCCCTGAATTACTGTATCCTGAAATCTAGGTTATTTTCCAATGAATAGAGAGTCCCCCAAAACAGAAATATTTGTTTGTGCAGGGACCACTTTGTTCAAATAAAGAACAGTAGAAGAGCTGTGATGCATCAGACCAAAGGCATATGCAATTCAATATTTTGTTTTCACATATTCAACCATTCCAGCAGGACATGAGTTGAAGGAACCCAAGTTCTTTTGTTCCCCAGCTGAGCCCCGCAGGTGATATTAGTAATCCTGACCAGTACCTTTGAATTTATATAATCCCCTTTAAAATAATCCAGGTTCATAGCCATCACTACATATTGTGGGAGTCAATTCCACAATTTAACTATGTGGTTTGTAATTATGTACTTCTTGTTATCTGTTCTAAAGATAAAACATGTACAGTATCCATGGTTTCACTTATTCACATCTGAAAATTATATGTTCTCTCTAGATATTTCTAGGTCCTCCAATGTGAATCTATGGTCAACTTCCAGTGTTCTTCTCATTTAAAATAAAAGGGTTCCTCATTATCTATGGTTTCAAGTATCCACCGGGGGGTCTTGGGATGTATCCCCCATAGATATGTCTGTGTGTGAGAGATGTATTAATAAAATACCCAAAGTGTGTGCCTGTGTGTAGTTAGATAAAATGGATATGGAATATAGATTGGGGTGGGCAAATGCAGTGAGTACATCATGCATAATATATTTTACACATTATGGATAATGTATTAAATTTCCTAGGGATCTAGAACAACAGAAATGCATTAATATGGGTGTAATATTTTTGTGACTATTAAATTGTTATCAATAAGCAGACAAAGCCTTTTCTTCATGTCTCACTGTAACATCACAGAGCCTTGTAAGGAAAGGTTTCTGTTATGTTTCTTATTGTTTAGTATTTCCTGTGCCATGCTGTGTTACTGATGATTTTACTTGATGAAAGCTCTTATCTGATATTAACACTTAACAAATGTGCTGCCGTGTGTGTTCTGTGGATTTCATTAAATGTATCCGATGACAAATTGTGCACTTGAAAATGCCAGCAAAAGAGATTTATACAGCAGCACTTTGGGCCCTGATGTGCTTTCCCATCAGCAGCAGGTAGCTAACCCATTTTAGAAAAGTGTCTCTGCTTTGCCTGTTTTGTGGCAGGTGAAATACTGGATGTAGTAGCTTATTTGTCTTGCAGGCACTTGAGATAAGCGTAAGATAGATCAGCTCAGCTCATGTAAAACTGCATGGGGAAGAAGGAAAAAAGTGTAATCCAAGAAATACTGGGTGTATGGCCCTGTTGCCTCAGAATGCAATGCCAGCAGAAGCTATATTTGCTTCAGGGCACTTTCCCTGGAATGAAAGAAACTTCTCCCAATTAAAAAAGAATGTAACACAGACTCTTCTGTAAGAGTAGTGTCATTTCTCAAGAACAGCCATCACAGAACCCATTTGTATCCAATTCAGTAAGTTACAAGGTTGCTGCTCTCTGCCCCTTCCAGTCCACTCTGCCCTAGGCTAAGAAATCAACACAGTGGCAATGGCTGAGTGCAGAATGGGGTTTGGGGACCCATTCCTGCTTTTCATGTCCACAGCATGCTCCCAGCATGCCCCAGTAAGCTTCCCAGGGCAGCAATAGGAATGTGTGGTAGTTTTCAGAGAAGTGGCAAGTGAAACATACTGCATAAACTCCCTCTATATTACCTCAGAGCACCCCTCGATTCCATGTACACTGGAAAGCCAGCAGCATTCCTGAGTAATAAATATAAAGGTGGTGACTGTATGCCTCTTATATGTGAGATTCTGTGCTATATACTGGTATAGTCACCTACCCTTCACTGACCTGACAGGTCTTCTAGGATTTCTATATTCTGGCATATGATCCACTGTGTCAGGCATGAATACTGGCCCTAACACATACTGAGAGATATTTTGATTTTTCTGGGATGGTGCCCCATATGTTGGGATTTGTCATCCAAAGAAGTAAATTAACCATGCTCATTACCTGATTTTGCCTATCTTGGCAGCAGGAACCCATTGATCTTAAGGGATTAGTGATATCTCATGCATTACCTGGTGGCCTGTTTGGGAACTATAGTGGGTATAATTGGAAAGAAAACATGACTGTCAATCAGAAATACATGCATTCCAGTGACTTTTTAGAATGCCTCAGGCTACAGGCCTGTACACATTTACCTAGGCATACCTCCTACTGAACTCAATGTGATGTACTTCCTTGTGGCTATGTGCATGATTACATTGTTAAGCTGCTTTGGATCTTATATGGGAGAAAGGTGGCATATTAATTAATCAATTAAATAATTAAATGGGTCATTGCACAGTAATGCCAATTTGGTGCACAGTAATGCCAATTCGCAGCAGCTTCTATTTGTCTCAACAGGTTTCTTTGATGATAGCAGGATTGTGAAGCTATCTGCTTTTGCTGTTCCAATGGTCATGCTTGAGAATCAAGATGGTGGGTGCGCGTGAACTACTTGTGTTTTTATTTACCTTGAGTAGCTGCCACCAAACATTTTTTTTTTAAAAAACTCACTAAATCCAAGGTGTGGAAGTGCAATCTTCCACTTTAACAAAGAAGCACACTGTTGCTATGGCAAAAATCCAAAATGGCAGTTTTGGGTTATTGCCTCGCTGGCAAGGTCCACTTCCTGCACACATCCAACCAATCATCTTCCCACTTCTGCTCGTATCAGGAAAGCTCATCAATATGTGTCACTTGTTCAAATGAGCAGGAATGTGCATTTCACATGCTTTTTAAAAAAAAAAACTTAAGGGAAAGCTACAAAGGCTTTCCCTGCAGATTATATGGAGTATATGGCCCCACTCCTTTTAAACATGGAGTATTGATATGGCGTCCCATTGGGGCAAAAGGCATTCTCCTCGAATTCCATGAGGAGTATTTTCACCATATACACAATCCCATAGTCAAAGAGCTAAAGCGTTTAAGAGATATTATGTTAGTTAGGCATTAAGATCATTTTGTTTCAGTGCTAACCTTCCTCTTTCAATCATGTGATCTCTGTTGAATCTGCATCTTGGAAACAATAGCTTTGGTGGTGGCAATCTTTAATGCTTCCAAGACAGTAGAAACACATAGGGCGTACAGATAAATTTCATTTCAGAAAATACTGGGTTAGTTTATATTGACCTGGGGAGTGGGAATGAAAATCTTTGAACATGCTGGGAGCTTCCAAGAAATACATTGAAATATGGAAAATGTCACATGGCTCTCCAAAATAAAATCAGTTTGTATAGGAACAAAAACCTGGAACTTCCAGGGACACGACCCCCCCCCCAAAAATGGAGGTGCCCAAAGATTTATGCAAAACTTAGAATCATAAGTTGTAAGAGACCACAAGGCCATCCAGTCCAACCCTCTGCCATGCAGGAATACACAATCAAAGCATTCCCGACAGATAGCCATCCAGCCTCTGCTTAAAAACCTCCAAAGAAAGAGACTCCAGCACACTACAAGGCAGTGTATTCCACTTCCAAACAGCTCTTACTGTCAGGAAATTCTTCCTAATGTTTAGGTGGAATCTCTTTTCCTTTAGTTTGAACCCATTGCTCCATGTCCTAGTCTCTGGAGCAGCAGAAAACAATCTTGCCCATCCTCAGTATGACATCCCTTCAAATATTTAAACATGGCTATCATGTCCCCTCCCAACTTTCTCTTCTCAAAACTAAACATGCCCAGCTCCCTAAGCCATTCCTCATAGGGCGTGGCTTCCAGACCTCCCACCATCCTGTCACCCTCCTCTGGACATGTGAAAAGCAGAGGAAGGAAGGGAAAAAAATCAAATCAGAAATGTTACTCTGAAATATTGCTTTTATTTTAGGAAAATTAGAGGGTGGGGGCAATCTGTATGTGACAAATAAAGATTGAAAGACTCCCTAGTGCACAGTTGCAGGGGTGTTGTAATCCAAAAGGATATTTCTTCAAGGATCTCCTCCATCTTAACAGGCAGGGCTCTCCATTTCTCCTACTTTCTGGAAGATGTGTTTGTTCCTTTTGTTTTACCTCAAGGAGTGATTTGCAATTACACAGTATAGGAAGTCCTATTCCAAAAAGAAGAGAGGTTGCAGAAATTAGTTTTTTGCCTGAGCCTACTGGGAAAGACAAGACTCTCCTCTCCTTCCTGAAGAGTTGATTGAGTACAATTTGAACTCAATTTTCAACCATTACAGTAAGCCAAGGACAAAGGGGAAAAGTGGGAAGGGAGGAAGGGAGAGAAACTGGGGCATGTTAAAAGCACCTGCAAAAGTGGGATGGCAAACTATTAACCATCACTGCCCCCAACATTGGGACAGTTCGGGAGTATGCTAATTACACCCCAAGACTGTGGGCCTTACCACACTCTGAAGAAAAGTGTCAAAGGAGCAGAAATGTTCCATTTTCCACACTGCCTTACTGCATGCCATCATCGTTTTTTCCCCGTTCTGGTCCTATGGGTGACTGAGGTAAAAGCACATCTTTTTGCTAACCAGAAAAACCTGTTAGCAAAAAAATGTGGTTTTACCTCAGTCCCCCATGGGACCAGAATGAAAGAATGCCAGAAGGATAACGATGTCATGTTGTAAGGATGTGTGGAAAATGGAACATTCCTGCTCCCTTCTGTTTTTCTTCAGAGTGTGGTAAGGCTGTGTGTCTACCTCTTCCTTGTGGATTGGGAAAGACTCTAATGTCAAATTCTACATGCAAAAAATTGATTTTAGGATCAGATCCCAAAGCTGTAACCCTTAAGGGTTTATTTGAGATTAAAACCATTGCAGATGGTGTCTCTTATTTCATGTAACTAGAGTATAAGAGTGTGGAGACTGGGGAAGCAGCTTTTGTTTTTCAAGGACTTGTTCCCCCTCCTTTTGTCTAGGTTAATAGCATGAACTTCGAGCCATATTTTTTAGTGCTTAGCTCAGCTTGATGTTCACTGAACTGGAGAAAAACTTCTGCAAAATGCAATTGAATTAAATGAATTTAAAAGTTAGACTTTTTGTAAATTGGTTGTTTGTGAGTTTTGCAAATATAAGCATTTACAAAACCTCTCCCTTTATTTCTGCAGTTTCCTGCTTTTCCTCCATCTGTTCCTGTATATGTACATTCCAAACAGTTCCTATGCAGGGAGTTGTTCCTGTTTCCCCACTACACCCCCCAAAAAAGTATTTCCACAAATGAATGCTGGCTGGTTTTACACGTTAACACTAGTTGTGTGCATATTCATTGAAAATGAATGTGCAATGATACTAATTGTATATCAATTTTAGATCCATTTTGCTACCTTGTGTAAATGTTCAAGTACACCCAGAATTTGAGATGGGCATAGGAGCAATGTCATATCTTATGTGTGCTACACAGCTACATATTTGAATGAATAATTGCTTGTTCCTAAATAGATTTTGCCATATCTATATCTGTATCTGTATCTATGTCTATGTCTTTGTCTAATCTCCAGCTCTAATCAGTCAAACAAACAAGTTTGTGTGATGTTTTGTACAAGTTGTAGTCAGTGGAATATGCATTTCCTTTGAAAGTAACACAATGCTGTCAGACGTTCACATTCTTCACATCCTGATGTGCACTCTGATCCACAGTCAACCAGCAGTTTCCCTCAATCTTCTTTCCAACGAACTTGAACACAGATTTGCTTACCTAGTGACAAATCCAAAGTAAATTGAATATAATGAGACACAAGAAATGTTCAGGAAATATCATTGTTGGTATGTTGAGATCCCCCCCCCCGCCTTGGTTATAGGATGATTCATCCACATTGGTGGAACAAAAAAATCTACATCAGAAATCTAAACTGACTATTAATGTAGCCTTTATTGTATAGAAAAATTTATGGAAGAAAATAAGGATTTATCAATTCGGCAATGTGATTGCATACAGAGTTAGGAAGGAAGCTGTATAATTTTGTAGCCTCCAAGCAACATCAGAATATGGTTAAAATGGGGAAAGTTATAAAACAGTAACACACAAGCTAGTACAGGTTGCAGCAATTTGCTATATTTCAAATCTAATGGGAAGGGCAAGACACCACCTACTCTACCTAAGTGTTGCACGTTAATCTGTTTTTCTTCACCTTGATCATGGGGAGAGGCAGGTAAGAAATTATATCATCATCATCATGTGTACCTCCTCCTCTGCAAACTACTTTTGCACTTTGAACTAAGTTTGTAGCAATTGAAATAGGCTGAGGAGAAAGTGAGAGGAGGAGAGAATCTGGGACATTTTAAAAGTAGCTGAAAAAGTAAGATGGCAGAGGACTGTGACTCGTTGCAATGTGTATATCTTTCTCTGTTTGAGTGTGATGTGTTTATGTATGTATCTATGCCTACAAATGATCTAAGCCTTGGAAAAATCTTGCAAACCACTTTGGGAATGGATAAATCACCAATTATTATGAATAATTTTTATTCTGGTTCTTATGGCTGTGGTCTTAAGTAGAAAGTGACCTTTGCACATTCAGTGACGAGTCCTGTTCCTCCTGAAATGACACACAGAGAAACAGATGTAAATGGAAGAGGTAGGCCACAACTTTTATTGGTTACAGCTGCTGATAGGTTTGGCACATACATGGATCCAGATCCAGGCATTGACCAACCCGCCTATTCTTCAATAAGCCTGATCACCTGGTCTGATGGCAGAGCCATCAGGATGGCAAGTAAGGGATCCAAATGGGGGGGCTTCCCCTGCATAGTCCCCCTGTCATCAGGTGGTGCAGGATAGGCAACCACCCCTGAGCCAGGCATGGCCATTTCCACCACACACCCAATGGTGGGACGCACATTCCAATTCCTGGGTACAGGACCATGCCAACCACCACAGAAGGTGAGCAAGGAAAGTCCCCCTGATCCCATCTTCTGCCAATCTACCCCAGCTTCAATCAACAGACAGATTGCCACCTGACATGTACCACCATGTGTCCAGGCTTCAAACAGCCCACCTCCCCTGGAAAGTCTTTTCCAAGTCTTCCATGCTAAGTGAATGCCTGGAGAATCCTCATGATCACTGAAGTTGGAATAAGATGCCACCATCCTTACCTCACCCTCCCCATCCCATGCCCTCTTGTCCCTTGCCCCCCCTTAACCCTTCTCCTAATCCCCCATGAAGGGAGGCCTGGGACATGTACAGCAGCCCTCCAATAATTACCCCTTTCCTGTTTTCATCCTTTGAAGATTATCCTATCAATTCATCACTGTCTGATTTCTCCTTAGGGCTAGATTTCTTGCACCTATTGTTCCTTCCTCCTTTCTTCTTCTTGCTTGCTCTCTTCCTACATTTTGGCTCCTCCTCTGAGTCTGAAGTGCTTCCACTAAGGCTGCTGGATGATGACTGTGGCCTATGCTGGCCTCATGCTTTTGTCCCATCTGTTGATGCTGGGTCCTGTTTCGCTGTCCCAAGATCCTGAACCTGGAAAAATGACTGCCCACAATGCCTGTGACCCCAGCCGCTATCCCAAGACCCTGAACCTGGAAAAATGACTGCCCAGAATGCCTATGACCCCAGCCACTCCACCTTCTCCACCAGCTTTTCCACCATTTGTGATAAACCTTCAAGCACCACTGTGCTGCTGAGTCCTATTTGTGCACTTATTGGCTGAGAGGTCTCCATACTGGTGGTACCAGATCTGTCCAGGATTTTTATGCATGACCAGCCTGCCCCTACATTCTAGGCAATGACTGCTGCTACACCTGAACTTTCTTGGGTGGCATTGCTCTGATTGACCTGAACATAAGAGAAAGACAGGGAACAACTATTTACCAACCTCCACATATGCTGCTTCTCCCTGCTGTTAATAATATGCAAATAAAGCGATTCAGCTGTTGTTGTTGTTGTTGTTGTTGTTGTTGTTTTAATGCAGTGTGACAAACTACTGTGTTAGTTTGTGCAACACATGAACCCTTGGCCACATGGATGGCTGAGTACTTCTGCCCAGGCTGTACCTACTAGCCTTACTGCAAGCCTGAATGCAACTTACTTGAACCACTATATTAGTAATGCACTTCTTGTTGTTATTGCTATTGTTATTTATGGAACATGGACCCTGAAACAGTCGCTGAGTGAGGGCTCTACCTATATACCCTCACTGAAATCCTTCACCAATTGAGAGTGTAAATAATGCAAACAAGAGGGAGAAGGGCACAGTGCCCTGACTGCCTATTTTAGTATCAAAGCAAACAGCAAGAAAAAAGCAAAGGGAGGTGAAGCCAGCTAAGTACCACCACTTGGCCCAAAGCCCATGCAAGGGAATATCCTGCTCCTAGAGCCCTTATAAGTGCTGTTGTAGCCTCTGTGCCTTGGCCAGATGCTGCCACCACCACTGAATGGAGCCTATGCTACTCCCGCCGGGCACACCAGCCAGTGAGTTCAAACTGTGCTTTAAACTCATTGGCTGGCTCTTCCTGCCATTCCCAAAGGCCATGTGAAGTTGCACTGGCCTCTGGGAAGAAGGAGCTTGTAGACTGCCATGCCAAGAGGAACTACTGTTGCATTGCTCTGCTCCAAAGCCACAAACATGCCACACAGCAAGTCTCAAAGCACTTAAGGTAAAGACATTTTATTTTCTTTTGATATCATCTTAGATCTTAATGCTGAACAGAGGAGATTATCAGATAGGAATGCAAAAAGTGTTCCTGTCCCACAATTTCCACTCCCGCCCCTGTCCTGCAACAATCACCCTCCCCACCTCGCTTACCTCCTGTCTTATAGTTCAGGCAGCCCAGGAGTGAACAGACGTCTAATGGCAGTTCATTCACTTCCTGGATCAAAATCCCGGCCATTCTCATGAGAAGATGGGAGTGTGGGAAATTCAAGAATAAAACCACAAATACTCAAAAATAAGTTACAAAAAGCACATACACACACATTAAAACTTACAAGTAAACCAGGGAAGTTTTTTAAAAGTGCATAACTTACCTGGATGTCCTGGTCTCACTTAGAAGTGTTCTGGCAGGGACATCCCATTGATGCTGGGATCTTGCAAGCAGCATGGTGCACTTTGTTGCACACAGGTAAGTCCATAACAGAAATGGAACAGGAGATCTATTGTCAGCTTCTCCCCATCAATAAAAAAGGGCACCCATGGAACGGCAGCAGAACGACTGTATTATGATGGGGGATGACATCATCTAGTAAGGAAGCCCTTTTGTGATCTCCTGGCGTTGTTATAATGTCACTTTTGACACATCTGATAATCTCCTCAGTCAGCAAACAGTGATCCCTCAGGGAAGCATAAGGAAGCTTGGTGGGAAATCTGGTAAAGTAGAAAAACAAGCATTTGTAGAAAATTAAGAGGGGAACGTCCATCAAAACAGCCCAATGAATAGTGGGCATGCTATGTTTGCAGAGAATACAAGAGGTACAGAAATAAAATGTGATCGTGAAGGGATGGAATGGAATATCCAGGAAGAGGGTATGGCTGGCTGGTCAGCTGGAACCTTGTATAGGAACATGTTACACTGCAATGTTTTTGTTTGGTTTTCTGTAGATTCCACCTGCAAATTATACTTGTTAATCATGCAATATCCTACTATGTATCCTTGAAATACTGTTGATGAAATTTGATCAAAATTACTCAGAAGACCTAGTTCTTACGGGATTAGAAGAGAGGTTCAAGAAGGTTAAAGTACAGCTTAAAATACAGAAAGCAGAGAGTAGGAAAAAGTTTGCAATGTAGAGTTATAAACAATGGGGTGATCCAAGGATTTGTTTTGGGAATGATGACCAATCGTAAATTCTTAAGTGTGATTAAAAGAAATGGATTATGAAGAACTCTAGAAAGTTTTCTCAAAACTGGAAAAAAATGGGAACTAAAAGGTCAATAAAAACTACTCACAAATTTTCATTTGATTAATGAGGAGAGGAATCTTAACACTGAGAACATAACTGTTGGGGAAATGGTCAACTGTGGCAAGAATTTTAGCCTTAGAGGACTTTTTATTATTTTTTTTAGAAAAAAATCATTTGCACAAACCAACATTTACATGTAGAAAATAAAATATACCTCTCCCTAGTTGTAAAATGTGAAACAAATATTGAAAAATGATGATGGGGGAGTCTCATAATCTCTCCCAGTGGCAAGAAAACTTGTGAAATTCTTCATTCTTTAATGCAAGTTTGAAATAAAACCCAGCTTTACATCACTAAATGGATTTTATTGATGACACATGTGAAGTGATGCACACTGAGAAGGGGGGAAAGCCTAATTCCATGTATATGGTGATTAGGTTAGAGCTACTGATGACTGATCAAGTCTTCATCTCAATGAAAATGTCAATTCAATGTGCAGCTGCTATCAAACAGGCAAATTCCATGTTAGTGATTGTTAGGAACACAATCAAAAATTGAACTGCCAATATCATAATGACTTAAATATCAATATATTTATAATTGGTATTTACAATTTATATATTCATAATTGAATAAGAATATATGATGCAACTGCATGTGTATAGTTCTGATCAGTGTACCTCAAAAATATATTGTGGAGCTTGAAAAGGTGCAGGAAAAAGCAACCAATATGATACAGCAGTAGTAGCACTCTCATCTATGAAGAAAGAATGCTATGTTTGGGGCTATAGACCCTGGAGGGAAAGGCAATTAAGGAGAGACATGATTGTGGAGTATGGATATTATACATGGGGTAAAGAATGTGTATAGTGTGGCTTTCATGGTTCTACAAATTGTAGACATCCTATCAAATTGAACAGTGAGAGATTGAGGACTGACAAAGAGAAAGTTATTCTCTATACAGTACAGTTACATTGTGGAATTAGTTCTATAAGATCATGGTAGATATTATTAAATGGCTTTAAAAAAGGTTATACACATTTGAGGAAGATAAGATTATGATTGGCTACTAACCATAATAGTTTATGTTACATCCAGTAGTGGAGGCAGTTTGCCTATGGATACCAGCTGCTCAGGAATCTAAGTGGGAGGGAGGGCTGCTCATGGGCTTCTGCAAGCATGGGGTTGGCTACCATGAGAACAGAATGAAAGACTATGTAGGATGTTGATCTGATCCAGCATGGCTCTTCTTGTTTTCTCACTGGGTGTGGGTATGAAACAAAAGTCACACACCAATCAAGTTTGGCCTTTCATGCTACACAGTTATAGAACTATATTCCACTTTAACTGCCACACCAACATTCTATGGAAACTTGGGATTTACAGTTTAAGTATATTCGTTTAGCATTTTCAGCCAATGAGCTCTAGTACCTCACCAAACTACAGACTCCACATGTTCATAGACTGTTACCATTCCAGTTAAAGAGGATTATAGCACTATAATTGTGTAGGGTGAAAAGGCCTTGAACAAGCATTTTTTGCTCACAATCTTCCCTTAAGACAATGCAGTGAGCTTTCAAGCCATCCTTCAGAAGCAAGGTTTTGAAAGAGGATGTCATGCTCAAGAAAGCTCTGTTTGTAGCCTACTCCTAGAAGGCAGGTACAGAAAGAGCAGGTGCTCCTCTGATAAGAATATGTGAGAATGTAGAATAAAGGATATGTTCTTGAGGAGTGCGGCTGCCCAATTTCTGACTTGCCTTATGCACCTAATATAATGCATATTTGTTTTAATATGTTTAACTACTTGGTTAAACTTGCCAACCTTTGGGACTCAGGAAATACTCTCAAAAGAACATGGCTTGGGGGAAAATGAGAATCTACTTTGCTTATTAGATAAATCAGTTATTACATACCCCATGGTAGCAATTGTGGGCTACATACTTTGCCCTGAGGATCTCCTAATGGTAGATATAAGCATCTACTTATTTGGCACACTTGTCACCCATTCCAGCTTATTATCATATTTCCCATGGAGACAATTGTGGGATATCTACAAGGCTACATTTTTCTTACTGAATTCTTAACAAGTGAGTAATAATATACATTATTCATTATGTGTGGAATTAATTTGATACCTGGTAGTTGTGCATCAGCTGGTCAGAGAGAAGGGTTAGTTTTGTTTTGTTTGTTTGTTTCTCAACAGGAGTATACACTGCTAGAGTGGGAGACAATCTTCCCCTCCACAACAGTTCTCTTTGTGTCCCCAGCAGTGGTTGTAAAAGGCTGGGAAAGCCTCCAGTGCCAAGTTTGTGGTGGTACAGAGGGCTGTAGCAGGAAAGAGAGAGAAAGGAAGTCCCAAGGCACCTGCCCCAAGATGTTGACAATTATAGGATTAAAACCTTCAGAATAGAAAGCAAGTCCAGGGAATAGGATTCAAAGACTAGTCATGTTAGTCTGAATCAGTATGCAAAGGGATCTTGTAGCACCTTTGTTTTTTTTTTATTTTTTTTTAACACAGATTAGCATCCCTAAGTGAAACATAATCTACATTTATCTTGACATTGCCTGAATCCAATGGAACAGACCTCAATGGGATTTACTTCTGTGCAAACATGTACTTGATTAGGCAGCATTGTTTTATATTTCAGGAGACCCAGGTGTAACACCAGTGTACCTACAGCAAACATGATTGCTGCATAAAGTATTCAATACTTCTAAGATTATCCTAAAACCAAGACATTGCAGAGGGATTTATTCTCAGTAAGTATGCATATAATTACAGCCAGAGTATGAACAACAGATGTGTCAGTAAAGACAACCAGTTCCAGAGGGTAGGGATCTCAGCAGCTGTTAAGAGAGCCACTTTCATATTGCCAAAATGAGGAAATACATTGCCAAAAAAGAGGCACAATGAAGGCACATATTTGCATAAAACTGAATGTGTTTATTTAAATTTAGAAATGATATATCTATTTTTTTTCTTTAAAAGATAATTCATTTTAACATAGTGGGGAGGCTGTCACTTGTCACTCCTGAGATTGTTCTGACTGATGATGGGCAATGTCTAGGCCCTTGCTATTATTTCTTGTGGTTCTTTGTCTTTGATAAGGACTTGGATTGGACACAGGCCCATAGAGAGGGGCTTCTGGAGGACTGGCCAACTCAAGTTCCTTCTGGTCTCCCCTCCAAAGCAGGGACAAACAGGTCATTGATTCCACCAGGGTGTGGTCTTGTTCTGCCCACTCACATACGCATTTCCTGGTGAAGGATGTAGAACCCACCTGAGCATGCATTTACAGCACTCATGCCTCAGCTACTTTTGATTTAACTATGATGAGCATCCTTATCATTCACAGGGCAACCCAGCTCAACATTTCTGGCTATATATCTGATCAGAGATCTCTGCAAATTGTCCACAGTAAAATAGGGCATATGGTTACCCTAACAATGATACCACTAATCTCACATTACGCAAAACATGTAATGAGATGAGAAGCAGCATGAACATTTTGAAAGATGGGCTCAAGATAGTTGCATGGGGAATCTTGAGTAGGTACTCTTTGTAAACATGCAGTGAACTTATTAATACAAGTGGGAGGTGATGGAGAGTGGCAATCAACCTAAACCAATCTAATCTATGGAGGTCTCTCTCAAAGGAGGCTCAGTTGGCCCCTTATCTGATCTGTTTTGCTAGCAGGCAAAGACATTCTAATGCAAGTAGGTCTTCATCCTTTAACTGGCTGGGACAGAAGGACACTCCATTGATGTGTTGTATTTGTTTATAATTTGTAGTATGTGTTGAATTTGTGCCAGTATGGTATAGTGGCTTGAGTGTTGGCCTATGGCTCTGGAGACCAGAGTTTGAATCCTCCGCTCAGCCATGGAAACCCACTGGATGACTTTGGGCAAGTCACACTCTCTCAGCTTCAGAGGAAGTCAAAGGCAACCTCCCAAAAAACAAATCTTGCAAAAAAAAAGTTCATCTTAGGATCACCATAAATTAGAAGTAACTTGAAAGCATGGAACAACTACAGATGTGTTGAATGTGTTTTTAATTGTTTCAGGGATTTTGAAGACAGGGGAAAAAAACCCGAGGAGGTCAGGAGATGAATGGGGCTGTCGGTCTTACACAGTCCCATTTCAGACAGCCCCGTCCTCCTCCCAACCTCCTCTCGACCTTCCCCCATGCTGCTGGCACCACTTTTTATTGATAGAAAATCTCTGTGAATAAAAAGTAGTGCCCGCAGCATGGGGGAAGGTCGGAAGGAGGGCAGGAGGAGGACGGAGAAAGACGGGCTGTCTGAAACAGGGCTGTGTAAGCCCAACAGCCCTGTTCTTCTCCCAACCTCGGGTTTTTTCCCCCCTATCTGAAAAAGTCCTCAAATTATTTTTAAATGGATCTGTTGTATATAGTTTTTTTAAAAAAAATGTAATAGATGTTGCTTTAATGATTATATTGTAAACAGTTTTGAATCCCACATTGGGAGAAAGGCAGAATTAAAAAGTTGTCCCTCCATATCCACGGATTTGGTATCCACAGATTTAAGTAAAATCAATGGCAAAATCAAGGTTTGCTTTTTGGATTTTTATTTTTTAAAGAATATTTTCAAGCCATGAATACTTAAAACCATGAATGCCAAATCCCTGAATGTGGAGGGGCAACTGTAATTTCCCTCATTAGTTTCAATAGTAGGAGAAGTTAAAATGAGATCTGACCAGTTTTATGTATGGGAAATAGCACCACTCAGAGATGTCTTCCCTAGAAGTCATTTGTTAAAACCATCTGAAGTCTACCTTTAAGAAAACTTAAAAACTTACTGAGACCACCCAAGATTGTCCTGACTTTGGAAGAGGTGATACAGACCCCAACTACTGCTGCTAGCTACTGCCCAACCCTGAGATCATTCACTTCTTTTTCCTCCCATAAAGCTTGCCTCTTGAAGAGGTGTACACAACAAATAGCGAGAAAACCTGGTAAAGCCACACTCCACATCTCTCCCCTACAATTAGGACTCAACAGAGATTATGGACATCATCAGACTAGCATCTAAATATACTGTAATTCTGCAAATGAAGATAGCAGGTGCATTATCACATTATAACACTTATTATTGCATGAAGCTGTAATCACATGAAAAAATGCCTCAGAATTATTGCATGATGACCATTAGAGCTTTAAGAATGGGAGTTTATTTCTGTGATTCGGCATGGGTGAGATTTTGTCAGTTCTTGCAAGAAGACATGAGTGTACTTAAAAAACCCCAAACCCCTTAATTAACAAAGTAAATGAACACACAAACACTGAAAGAAACCTAAAAATGTGAAAATTAAATTCATAAAAAGAGCAACCTGTGCTTTATTTTTGCGTTCTCACCCAGACATTTTCCCACTGAGGCCCTCCCATTCACACTGTAGTCTCACAATTACAATGGGATGTGGCTTTGCATGCAGTCAATAGCACACACACACACAAAAAAATCTATTGATGATCTATTGATGGGTTGTCTTGTGAATGGAAGCAGTGCCTTTTTCACGGCTGGAGCATGAAGTAATAATAGTAATAATAATAATACTATTTATTTATTTGTATCCCGCCTCTCTACAAAATGTAATCGGGGTGGCTTACAGCATTTAAAATATACATTCAATACCCTTCATCCCACCGCCCTTTAAAATACAATTAAATAATCCAAAAAAATTAAAATATACTTATTAATTACTAAAAATGTACAATAAAATAGCTGTATTGGGATCAGGCTAAATTAGATTTTTCTTTCTGATGGCTGGGTATCTATTCAGGAAAGGTCTGCCAGAAGAGATCCATCTTAAGAGTTTTTTAAAAGCTATTTAGGGTGGCAATATGATGGATCTCATCTGGCAGGCCATTTCATAATCTGGGAGCAATACCCAAAAAGGTCCTCTGGGAGGTCGACAAGAGCCTAGTTTTTGAAAGGTTGCAACAGATTCCTCCCAGAGGACCTGAGTGCACAGGGTGGATTATATGGAAGGAGGCAGTCCTGAAGATAGGTTGGACCGTTTAGGGCTTTAGAGGTGATAACCAACACCTTGTACTGGGCCCTGAAACTAATGGGATCCAGTGAAGTGATCTTAAGATCGGTGTTATATGGTCTCTTCTAGATGTACACAAGACCAATATGTCTGCCATATTCTGTACTAGTGGAAGTTTCCGGACCAAGCATAAGGGTAGCCCCATGTAGAGTGCATTACAGAAATCAAGACGGGAGGTTACCAGAGCATGTACCACTGTCTCAAGGTCCCCGACTTCCAGGAAAGGGTGCATCAGCCAAAACTGATAACAGGCACTCCTGATGGTCACATTTACCTGATTCATAATCTGGAGCGACAAGTCAAGGAGTACCCCCAGACTGCAAACACAGTCCCTAGAGGAGAGTGTGACTCCATCCAGGACTGGAGGTTGTATCCTAGTAGCTAAGTTCGGGGCTGCTACCGTGAGAACCTCTGTTTTGTCTGGATTCAGCTTCAATTTCTTTTCCCTCATCCATTCCATTGCTGCCCTAAGATAATCATTGAGAGAAGAGATACCATCTGAAGTCAGAGCCGAAGACTGAGACATGGAGAAATATATCAGGGTGTCATCAGCATACTGATAACACCCCGCCCCATGCCTCTGGACGATCTCCCCCAGCAGCTTCGTGTATATATTGAATAGCATTGGGACAGGATGGTGCCTTGTGGGATGCCACAACTAAGTTCTTTCCTTGCAGAATGACTGTCCCTGAGCATCACCCTCTGGAATCTACCTGAGAGGAAGTACCGAAACCACTGCAATGCAATGCCTCTGATTCCTAACCTTCTCAGGTGATCCAAGAGGATGTCACGATCTATTGTATCAAAAGCCGCTGAGAGATCCAGTAGCACCAACAGAGTCACATTACCCATGTCGATGTTCAGACAAAGGTCATCAGCTAAGGCAGGTAGTCCTCCTCACTCTACCAAGAACCTTGTCCACGTCATCAGTACTTACAGATTGAAACTGACCCAGTATAACCTCATCAGTGGAGTTACTGGACACCTCGTCATTTGAATCTGCTCCAACCCCAGAGCCCAAATTGGCTCTTATCTGAGAAATTTTATCTGCAAAGAAGTTGTTAAATGCATTACAGCAGGCCGTTGTCAGTTTTAGCAATGGGTTTTGCACAGGTAAAACCTGGGTCAGTTACCTCTCCACCCTAAACAGCTCTGTCAGGTGAGACTCTGCTGACTCAATATGTGCAGAAGAGAAGAATTTCTTCACTGCACATATTGCCTCTCTATAGGAATGAAGACATTTCCTAAGACGAGTCCTGTCAGACAAGAGCTGAGCTTTTCACCAGATGCACGCTAGTCATTGTCCAACCCGCTTCAACTTCCTAGGTTTGTCAGTATACCATGGTTGGCAATCTGAAGCAGGTTGGAGAGGACACTTGGGAGTGATCGTGTTGATAGCCTTTGTAAGGTCGGTGTTCCAGGTATTGACCAAGGTGTCAACAGAATCACCTGCGTTACCAACCAATAAACCCTCTAATGCTTTCTGAAATCCAATTGGTTCCATTAGCCTGTGAGGGTAGACCATTCTAATAGGTTCTCCACCCCAAATGGGATGGACAGTGGCTCTGAGTTTAGCCTTGATCAGGAAATGATCTGTCCATGACAATGCAGTGGTTTTAGTCACCTCTGCCCACAGATATTCCTGTTCCGTACTAAAAATAGAAGTGTCAGGATTTGGTAACATGCAGTCCAAGAACTGTAGATTTATTCTCTAAAGAGCTGAGGCTGAGATGTAACAGTTTTCAAGGTTTGCAAGGCAAGAGCTCTGAGCAAATGACAGTTTGCAAGCTCAGCAAATGTATCAATATTGACTGGGCTCAGGAGCAAAGCTAGGCAGGGCTGAGCAGAGAGCTAAGCAGTTCTACTTTGGTTTTTACAATGTGAAGATGTGTTCTTTAGGATCTCACATTGAGAAGATGTGTTTTTCTCCTATAAGCTGTCTATATCCGTAAATATATTCTTTATTATGTTTGTGTAAAGAACAAGAATGTTTTTAGACACAAGTCTGTCTATCTCATTCTTTCCAGGGGCCTTGTTAATAAATAAGGATGCTTAGAATATACATGCTATAGGAAGTTTTCAGACTGTAGAATAAATCAAGAAGTTAAATGTACATCTAGACATATCTGTCTTTTCATGTATAGCATGTCTAACAACACTATGTTTGCTCCCTTTTTGTTATATCTTGCCAAACAGAACTTTACAAACCCCAGCAGCAACAAACATAAAGTCAACATAACTTATTGAAAAGGGGGAAACAGAACAACCAAGCTAAAGAAAAAAAGAATGACCATGCCAGTCATTTTCTTTTCCCAACAAAACTGCAGTTAAAATTGGCCCACAATGGCAATGAATTGTGATTAATTTGGGGCCACAATTCATTTTCAAGCAGAGATTTTTTTAAAAAAATCATAAGACTACCAAAAGTAAAATATTTCTAGGAAGAAATTTCTCTAAGACATGTACCCACAATTGAGGAGGCTTTCCCCCCTTGCCAGCCAACTTAACCTTGGATGAATCCACTACTGAAGCAAGACCCACTAATACATTTAGAATCTGGAAAGCTCAGATTATATTCTGGACCCAAAGTGTTCAAGGCTTTAGCACTTATGTTGGGCTAGAAACTAATTTTATAACTGAGAACAAGTGTAGTGAGTATAATATGCTCCCTGAGGCTTGTTCCCATTAACAAAGCTCTGACATGCTTTAAACAGTCATTAAGGTAGCACTGTGAAGAACACATTACGTGGAGGTCACCGAGGAGATTTTCAGACATTAATGAAAAAAAAGTGTTCCTGTCCCACCATCTCCACTCCCGCCCCTGTCCATCCCAGTCCTGCCACAATCACCCTCCCCACCACACTTAGCTCCTCTCCTGTCAACAGGGCAGCCCAGGAGTGAAAGGAGCTCTAACAGAGCTCCGTTCACTTCCTGGATCAAAATTCCACAGATTCTTGTGAGAAGACGCAAGCATGGAAAATTCAAAAATAAAAATAATAGTAACATTTAAAAAGTGTCAGCAAGCACAAAAACAGAGTTTAAAATGTTCAAGTAAGCCGGGGGGGGGGGGGAGTAAAAAAAAGTGTGTCACTTAGCTGGATGTCCCAATCTCACCCAGAAGTGTTCTGGCAGTGACGTCCCATTGATTCTGGGGTCCCACCAGCATAACAGGGAACCTTGTTGCACACAGACAAATCTGGAACACAAACAGAATGGGGGATCTATTGATGGCTTCTCATGTCAATAAAAAGCAGCGCTGGCAGAATGGCAGCATAGCAGGTGCATAATGAGGGGAGAACAACGTCATCTGATAAGGGAGCCCTTTTGCAATCTCCTAGCATTGCTGTAACACCACTTTTGATGTGTCTGATAATCTCCCTAGGCAACATTGACAGCATTGTATAAGAAAAAATGGATGCATAGATAAAATTTTATAGGAACACATTTCACCTGGGGATGCATCCATCTGGTAATTGATATTGTTACTTTTGATGAAGAGCATTTTCAGAACACATGAGAATTGGTTTTATAGTCCTGATAAATTGCCTTCATATCCCCTTTGTGAAAAGTAGATGCTTCAGAAACTACAGAAAGCTGCAACCACTGTAAATGTTACAGGATTTTGATGGGCTGCGAAGAGCCTTCTTTTACTCCTCACATTTTTGCATGACATTCAATCATTTTGTTAGATCTGAAAAGCCATGACATATATGAACTCTTGTGAGGTCATCCAAAAGCAGAAACATTTTGAGTTGACTGGCAAACCACACCAGTCAGCAGTACTAAAAGAACCCTAAAGGCATAAACTCTCATCTCAGCCTATGTTCTTACACTGTGGTTTGGGTCATCAAAATCTGGAGTAATGCTGCATTTGAATGTATGATGGAAATAAACTTAAAATCAGGCAGACTTATTTAGGAAAAATAATGTACTGTGGCTATGTGTTACTGACTAGCTGCTTGTGCCGAAGTTGGAAGGCACAATTAAGTTTCTTGCTAGCTGATTTTCAATGTCTTTGACCTGTAATTAGATTTGGAAGTTGTGGTCAGTGCCATAACTGCCACAGATGTGAGAAAGCAACTCTTAGATTTGCAGTTTCCTCTATGTATAAGCCTTTGTTTGGATCAGGGATGGAAACCATATGGCTCTCCAGATGTTGACAGACTGCTACTCCCATCATCCTCTTAAGATGGATATGTTGGCTAAGGCTCATGGGAGTTGCAGTCCAACAATATTTGGAAGGCCACACATTTCTCATCCCCAATTCAGATTTCATCTTTTGATTTAAGTGAACATCCTTCTGTCACAAATACTTAAGCTTATTAATTGTATTTCAGTGAACAAAAATCTCTAAGCTGTAAAGTAAAGCTTTCTTCTTATTTTACTTTCATTGATAATGTTACAACTACATAAACCTGGAACCCCTCCCCCACACACACAATCACTGTATTTTGCTAGATATACCATCCAAAATCCTCTTCATGCCCAGATTCTGTTTCTAGTCTAGTTGCACTTCCCTTATTTGAAGTGTGGTGCTGGACAAAAGTGCTAAGGATACTGTGGATGAACAAAAAGATAAAAAATACCAGTAGGTGCTAGACAGATCAAGCCTGAATTCTCCTTGGAAGCCAAGATGACTAAGTTGACATTGTCACACTTTGGCCTAATCATGAGGAGGCATGACTCACTAGAAAAGAAAATAATGCTAAGAAAGGCAGAGGGCAGTAGAAAGAGAGGAAGACTGCATACCAGACTCAGTTAAGGAGGCCATGGCTCTGAGGCTCCCTCACAGTATTTTTTTAAACTTCTGGAAAAGCTGCAAAGGTTTTTCCCATGGAGTATATGGTGTATTTGCCCCCTCCTTCTAAATATACTAAATTGCTCTGGGATCCCACTTAGACAAAAGGTATTCTCCTTGAATTCTATGAAGAGTAGTTTCACCGTTTAGCCAACACCCATACCATTGTATTTCCAATTTCTATATTTAGTTATGAAAGCTGCACAGTGAAGAAAGCTTATATGAAGAAAATGAAAATCAACTCATTTGAAATGTTGTGCTGGAGGAGAGTTCTATACATACTGTGGCCAAAATGACAAATACTTGGATCCTAGAGCAAATCAAACCAGGACTCTACCTAGAATCCAAGATGACTAAACTGAGACTGTTCTACTTTGAAGATACCATGAGAATTACTCATTTTAAAAAAAGACAATAATGTCTGGAAAGGTAGAAGGCAGTAGGAAAAGTGGAAGACCACTTTCCAGATCACAGAGACAATCAACTAAGTCATATCCCTGAGTTTGCAAGACTCGAGCCAAGCTGTTGATGACACAGTGACTTGGAGGTCTCTTATTCATGGGGTTGCAATAAATTGAAGTTGACTTGATGGCAGTTACCAATAATAATACCTTTTTTTATTCTTTCCTCACACAAAATGGCAACATTTTAAATGGAGTACAAAAATCAGTGTTTCTCCGTGGAGATAACTCTCTCTCTCTCTCTCTCTCTCTCTCTCTCTTTTTCATACATATCAGATTACTTAATCATATAATCCTGCCTCACTTTTTTTCTGTAATCAGCCTAGGATTGTAAAGGCATGGGTTTTTTTTGGTGATGCCTAATTATCATAGATTTTCATATAAAAGGAGCTGTCACTGAAAATCTGCTTGCCAGTTATAGGTGACAGATCATTTAAAAAAAAATCCATGAGGATTCTGTCATGTAATAGTGTGCAGCCAGATGAAATGCTTTTTATAGAGACTTCTGAAAAATGGAATGTGCAATAAAAAGTCCCAAAATTAAGGCTGAGCCTTAACAGAAGGAATAGCTGCTAGTATTGACACATGTCTGAATTTTGTGTTGAGAATTATTAATCAGAGAGGCAACTAAGTTTTAAAAAAACAACTAATTAAGATTTAGGCAGCAATCCCATAGCTCAAGAGATTTAGGCAGCAATCTTATAGCTGGACATTCTACAATCTAGTGACTGCAGATGCATGATATGCAAAGTCTCAAAATCGCCAGATAGATGGTACTCTGTTATAAAACAAAACACCCTTGTAGACTTTGGATTTTATTTTTGATTAGACATATATATGATTGTGCTAATAATCACAATTCCATTTATAATGTGTAATTTCTATTCCCTGATTTCTATTCTTTGACATGATTTTTCCTCCTCCTATTAAATTTGCAACACCACTAAGATGGTGAAACTCTCCTGTTTGTCACCAGACCACAGAATAAAAAGACGAAGTGCAGAACTGGGATGAACAAGGGCTATCACTTATTTTCTGTAGTTACATAGAGATCTGTACACCAAATTAAACTACAGCTCCATGAGACACTAGGGACTTTATCAGATGCAGTCTTTAAAATGTTCTTTTGCCAGCACAATAAATAAATAACTAAATAACTAAATAAATAAATAAAGTGCCAGCAAAAGAAGATTCACCCCCACTCACCTCCTTTCCCAGCAAAGGCTCCTCCATGAATGAAGAGAGAGTGAATGGAGCCCCGTTCACTTCTTTGTTGGAAATCTTGTGTGATTTCATCAAACAGGAAATTCAAAAGTAAAAATAAAATGTCAGGAGATTGGTACATACAGTAGATTTATTCTGTAAAGATCTGGAATGTAACAAATAGTCTGCAGAGTACAGCAGAGAGAGAGCTAGTGGCAGTTTGCAAGAAGCTAGCAAATGTATGAAATATTGATGAGCTCTCAGATCTGGTGCAGAGCCTTCCCCTGATGAGCTTAAACCCTTGCAGGTTCATATGGGGAGGTACAGTCTTTCAGAGATAGTCTGGACCCAAGACTTCTCAGCTGTTTTCCCTGCTAGAGGGAAGAGGTATATAAGCAACAAAACCTGGACCAGATGTGGTGGTAGACACTATCTCATTGACATTCCTCCCCATAGGAGGGAGGAGATGAGAGGCAGAGGGAGGAGCTAGCAGCTCTCTGTCTATAGCTGCAGCTTCAGTCCCTGGAGCTTGGCGTACAGGAATGAGGCCAACAGGAGAGAGGCCAACAGGCATGTTTGGCATGGCTGTTGTGGAAGAGACAGCATAAGGTAAGCTTGTGGCTGTTGAATTAAACTTCTTCAGCCCCAGAGAGTTTGTTGGGCTAACACTAGTGTGCTTGCTTAGGTCAAGGCTGTTTGTTTTGTGGTCTGAGTGTAGGCTTGCCTGGGGGCAATCATTTGTATTTGTTTGGTGAGCTTCTTGTGTTATTTTTTAAAAAATTAATTCATTTTTATTTTTATTTAAACATACAAATGATAAGCAGTACCATAACACTTCACAATTCCAATTCTTAGGACATTTTCAGACGTGACTTACGGCGCAAGAATCAGGCGGGAGAGCTTCGCCGCTGCAGCGCGGCAGGGGACCCATTTCAGACGACACCATCCCTCTGCCGAACCCCTCCGTGTCACTTCCATGACAGAATGGAGGAAACCACATCATATTTCAATCACGATTGTTGCCCGTGAATGAAATGTATGTGGTTTCCTCCATACTGTCATGGAAGTGACACGGAGGGGTTCGGCAGAGGGACGGCATCATCCGAAATGGGTCCCCTGCCGCGCTGCAGCAAGGAAGCTCTCCCGCTCGATTGTTGCGCTGTAAGTCACATCTGAAAATGTCCTTAATATAACAATACAATAAATATTAATTTTTAAGATACATATAAGTGATTAGCTCCGCCCTGGGATCTCCACTTTGCATTCATCTTTCCTTCCAAAATTCCATTGTATCCAACACTGGTTTGTTCCCTTTCCCCTTTATTAATACACATTCTAAAAACTTGCTCCAGATATCTCCAAAATCTTAATAACCATTCCCTTTTTTTCTTTAGTACTGCTTGTTAATTTCTCATTAATAGCTATATTCCATACTTCACTGTACCATTCCTCTATTTGATAGTTGCTTTGTGTTTTCCACTTCCTTGCTATTATTAACCTTGCTCCTCTTAGCAAATCTGTTAATCCTTAATAGCTTGGGATTCTTGTATTTTCTCATAAATTGATAATAACACTATTTCAGGGCATAAATGTACATTTATCTCTATTATCTCATTTATCTGCTTCATTACCATTTGCCAAAAACTCTGAACATATTTACAATGCCACCACATATGAATATACGTCTCTAATTCTTGACATCCCCTCCAACACTGTGCTGAATATTTTTTATCTATTTGGTTCATTCTTACTGGTGTTAGATACCACCTCCATACTATCTTATAAAAATTTTCTTTTATTCTTCCTGATAATGTTTTCAAGTTACGCATATTACATATTTTCTCCCATCTGCAACTATCTATTACAGTTACTACATCTTTCCCCCCATAAATCTTTAAGATCATCTTACTGATCTTCATTTTCCACTAGTATTTTATAAATTCTTCTTGTATTACCTTTTATAAGCTTTTTCTTCGGTGGCTTGTAAAATTAATTCTTCAAATTTTGTATATTTTCTACAACCTCCCCCTTTTAACCATTTCTTTGTCCACTGCTCTAATTGTGTTAACTAAAACCATGTAATTTCTTGTTCTCTTAATACTTTTCCCAATTTAACTCTTATTTTTCATTTTTTCCAACCATTCCTTCAATCTTATTATTTTTTGTCCTCCCAGTTTTGCTTCCACTTTATTCCTTAAATTTGCTGAAAAACCATCCAGCAGTGCCACTGGAGTTAATGGAGATATTCCTGAAGCCAATACCTTTTTATATTTAGCCCAAAAAACTACTATATATCCAAAAGAGACAGTCTGTACTCTTTCCCTAAATTTCTTCCCAGGTTTGCAAAACTATATATTTCTTAGTTTTAAATCTACTTCTTGCTTATTTCCAACCACTCAATTTCTTTTAATTCTACAACACTATCAATAATATATCTCAATTGATTCACTACATAATATAACTTCAAATTAGGTAAACCTAAACCTCCTTTTTATAGCTTTATACCATCTATTTTTATTAATTCTTGATCTTTTACTTCCATTAGAATAGTTATTTATCATGATTTGCCATTCTTTCAATTCCATCTCTCATAGAATCATATAATTGTAGAGTTGGAAGAGACCACGAGGGCATCCAGTCCAACCCCCTGCCATGCAGGAATACACAATCAAAGCATCCCTGACAGATGGTCATCCATCCTCTGTTTAAAGACCTCCAAGGAAGGAGACCCCACCATGCTCTGAAGGAGTGTGTTCCACTGCCAAACAGCTCTTACTGTCAAAAAGTTCCTCCTAATGTTGAGGTGGAATCTCTGTTCCTGGTGCTTGCATCTATTGTTCCATGTTCTCATCTCTGGAGCAGCAGAAAACAAGCCTGCTCCATCCTCAATGTGAAACCCCTTCAAATACTTAAACAGAGCTATCATATAGCCCCTTAACCATCTTTTTTCCAGGCTAAACATACCCAGCTCCCTAAGTCTCTCCTCATAAGGCATCGTTTCCAGACCTTTCACCATTTTAGTCACCCTTCTCTGCACACACTCCAATTTGTCAATATCCTTTTTGAATTGTGGTGCCCAGAACTGGACACAGTATTCTAGGTGAGGCCTGACCAAGGCAGAATAGAGTGGCACTATTACGGTACTTCCCTTGATCTAGACACTATACTTCTATTGATGCAGCCCAAAATCACATTGGCCTTTTTAGCTGCCGCATCACACTGTTGACTCATGTTCAACTTGTGGTCTACTAGGATTCCTAGATCTCTTTCACATGTAGTCTCGTTCAGCCAGGTCTCCCCCATCCTGTATCTATGCATTTCGGTTTTCTGCCCTAAATGCAGTACCTTACATTTCTCCATATTGAATTTCATTTTGTTAGCTTTGGCCCAGTTCTCCAGCCTATTCAGGTAATTTTGAACTTTGATCCTGTCCTCTAGGGTATTACCTACTCCTCCTAATTTGGTGTCATCTGCAAATTTGATAAGTATGTCCCTAATTCCATCATCCAAGTCATTGATAAAGATGTTGAATAGCACTGGGCCCAGGACAGAACCCTGTGGCACCCCACTGGTCACATCTTTCCAAGACAAAGAGGAGCCACTGCAGAGCACCCTTTGCGTTCGGCCAGTCAACCAATTACAAATCCATTTAACAGTTAACTTTTCTAGCCTATATTTTACAAGCTTGTTTACAATCTCTGATATACAGTTGCCCCTCAACATTCATGGATTTGGCATTCACGGATTTAAATATTCACAGCTTGAAAATATTCTTTAAAAAATAATAATCCAAAAAGCAAACCTTGATTTCGCCATCTTATATAAGAGACACCATTTTGATATGCCATTGCATATAATAGGACTCGAGTATTCACGGATTTGGGTATTCATGGGGGGTCCTGGAACCAACCCCCAGTGAATGTGAAGGGACAACTGTATTAATAGGCAGCATTTTAAATAAAAAAAAAAGTTTTTGGTAAAATTGTCATTTTTATAAGTCCTATTCTACCAAACCATGACAATTTGATTTTTCCATAATTCTCTATTCCCCCCCATATTTTTCCTTAATATAGAAAAAAATCTTCTAAATTCTCGAATTCTGTTACAATATTTATCCCTAAGTATTTTGTTTGCTTCTTTATTTTAATATATTTCCTTTTACTCATCATATTTTTTGTTCTGCATTGGTATAGTTAAATGTCATCATTTCTGATTTATTCCACTTTACTTGCAAACCTGTCATTTTTCAAAATTCGTCCAAATGCATCACTATCTCCTGCACTTTTTCTAATGGATCCTGTATTGTTATTAAAGTATTGTCTGCAAACATATTTAACTTAATCTTTTCAGTACAGTTGTCCCTTCACATTCTCTGGGGTGTGGTTCCAGGACCCCCCGTGAATACCCAAATCTGTGAATACTCAAGTCCCATTATATGCAATGGCATAGCAAAATGGTGTCCCTTATATAAGGTGGAAAAATCAAGGTTTGCTTTTTTTGGATTATTATTTTTTTGAGAATATTTTCAAGTCATGAATACTTAAAACTTTGAATGCCAAATCCTTGAATGTGGAGGGACAACTTTATTTCCTATCCCCTTAAAACTATCTTCCCCTCTAATTACATTAGCTAATATTTCTATGAGCTGCTTGTCTTAAGAGGAAGTGAGTCAGGGACTGCTGAGAAGAAGTAGGTGTGAGGCAGAGGGAGGAGCTAACAGCCAGTAGCTCTGTATATAGGTGAAGTTCCAGTCTCTGGAGCTTGGCATACAGGAGAGAGACCAACAGGGGTGTTTGGGGGAGTTTGAGGGGGAGGCACACAGTTCTTTTCTAGTGCTTACTTCAGAGTCTTCAATATGGACAGTGAGGGAAGTGCAGCAGTCACCTGCAAAAGCTGTGGTATGTTTATCTTCTTGCCTGTGGATGTGCAGAGCGACACCTGCAACAAGTGCAAATTGGTGGTATTGTTGGAAGAGAAGGTCCAACAACTTGAGGCCCAATTAGCCACTATATAGCATATTAGGGAGCAGGAGGTTATCTTAGAGCAGAGCAGAAGGTCCTGGTTCAGGAACATGCAGGGAATGTCTCTCTGGAGGACGTTAGTTCTGATATGCAGGAAGTTGATGTTTGGAAGAATGTGACTCATAGGAGAAGGAGCAGGGGCCATTGTATGAGTTTGGCACTACAAAACAGGTTTGAGTCTCTCTCCCTTGTCAGTGATGACAAGGAACAGGAAGGAGAGCAGCAAAGCCAGGCCTCAGAGAATGTCCATGAGACCTTGGACGGTTCATCACACAGATTGGCCTCTGCCAATCCTTGGAGGAGGCATGTGATGGTGGTAGGAAACTCTTTGCTAAGGGATACAGAATCAGTATTTTGTAGGCCCGATAAGATATCTCGACAGGTGTGCTGTCTCCCAGGTGCAAAAATCCATGATTTAACAGAGAGGCTGATGAGACCCATGAAGCCTACTGACCATTATTCCTTCCTTTTGCAAGGCCTAGCCTTTGGAATATCGAAAGGGATTATGAGGCTCTGGGTAGGAAGCTGAAAGACTTGGATGCACAAGGGGTCATTTCATCTGTCCTTCCAGTGGAAGGGCATGGGCCAGGAAGGGAGAGAAAGATAGTGGAGGTGAACAACTGGCTGTGCAGATGATAGTCATGTTTAAATATTCGAAGGGATGTCATACTGAGGATGGAACATGTTTGTTTTCTGTGGTTACAAAGACTAGGACACAGGGCATTGTACTCATACTACAGGAAGAGAGATTCCATCTAAACATTAGGAAGAATTTCTTGATTGTGAGAATTGTTTGGCAGTGGAATGCGCTGCTTTGGAGTGTGATGGAGTCTCCTTCTTTGGAGGTTTTTAAGCAGAGGCTGGATGGCCATCTGTAGGGAATGCTTTGATTGTTTATTCCTGCATGGCAGGGGGTTGGACTGGATGGCCCTTGTGGTCTCTTCCAACTCTTTGATTCTATGACAATGTGTTTGCTTGTGTCTTGAAGTCACCTATCAATTTACAGTGACTTCATGAATTTCATAGGGTTTTATTAGGCAAGGAATACTCAGAGGTGGTTTTTCCAATTCTTTCTTCATAGCCTACAGCACATGTTATTCATTGGTCATCTCCCATCCAAATACTAACCAAGGCTAATCCTGCTTAGCTTCCAAGGTCAGACAAGATCAGATGCCTTTAGGGTACCTAGGCCCCTTCCCCAGTAACAGTACCCTTCCCCAACTAGAAGCCACTACCTTAGCCTATCTTTTACGTAGCAAAATGTCTGGAGCCAGTAATATCTGCTGTTAGGTATGATCTCACCCACTTTTCTTCTCTCCTCCAATGTGATAATATGCAAGTTTGATGGGTGGTATGTTATTCAACCTTGTTGGCATGCCCATCTACATTCTATTTATTTAAGTGTACGAGGTAGGTGGCAACCTCCACAAATCCCCCATTGATATTTGAGATGCTCACCTGTCATTGTCTTATGACATAGCTTACCTCAGCAAGTTTTTATCTGTAAATGGAAGTGGCCCTTACCACAGACACCAGATGGGACCCAAAGCAGCTTCCATAAAACAGAGTAAAAAATACAATATATGCAATTGAAAATTATAAAATCAAATTTAAATATATAAAATCTAAAACATATAAGAAAAACAAAACCTTGCTGTTTATATGTTAAAAGCCTGATTCAAAAGGAAAGTCTTTGCCTGCCAGCAAAAAGAAATCAGGGAGTGGGCCAGTCTAGCCTCTTGTGGAAGCATGTTCCAAAGAGTAGGAGCAGCCACTGAGGTTGCTCTCTCTCCAGTCCTTACCAAGCTCACTTGTGATGGAGATGGGACTGAGAGAAAGCCTCCTCCTGATGTCCTTAGGGTTCTGGCAGGATTGTATTGGGAGATCCGGTCTTTCAAATAGTCTGAGTAAACAGAGTAAACTGCACTTTATCACATTTTTTTCCATCCCAAGTTTCGGATGTATAACATACTGTAACAATTTGTATCTTACCTTCCTCATACTCCAAGAGCCTGTGTATTCCTCATTGTGGATCCCCAGCTGTTTGGAAACTTCTGTTACTCATGGAGGGGGGAAATGGTACCCTTCATCATACTTGAAATTCAAACAGAATTGAGGCATGCAGGAATTTTTTTTTCTTAGCAGCTACTAACAAGGCTTGCAAATGCAGCCTTGCCTGACACAAGGATTAATTGCTGCTAACTTATCCATGAACTCTTTAAAAAAATTGCAGGGCCTGCTACAAGCAAACAATGGAATTAGGCACTTGAGCGGCATTTTTTCTGTCAAACAGCATAATGTCCCACCTGGCAGTGCAGCTGGTACAGGGCATTGGCAGCTTGCCAACACATCTTATTTTCATATACTTGTCTTGCACTTCAGTAAAGAAAAAAACACCACCATAAGGAGAAAAATAACAACTATTGCCTCTTTAATGAAACTTGACTTGCTAGGATCCCACGTATCTCTTTATACACTTAGCCCACTACAGATAAACATTCTGCCATGAATTATAATGCAAACACATTGATTTTCCTTTTCTGTGACCCATGGATTGAGTCTGGAATGTCATCTTCTCTGTGGCCATGATAACTTAAAGTAGCTCAAAGGGACATAAATAAGGTGAACAAATTCATTTGGGCTGTGGTGCCTGAAGGTTGGAAGTGGCCTGGAGGCATCCCCCACACTCCTACATGGAAAACACTGCAAATATGTTGCCCATTAAATTCTGTGGTGATCACATGAACATGTTTTTCACCAAGTTGTGTCACAGGACTGACACAACTGCTGTTGTTCAGTCATTGTCACTTGGTTGCTGCACACCATTTTAGCCCTAGTATCCCAACTTGCTATTCTGCTTTTAACAGCCACCTGTACAAAAATGCAGAATTTGGAAAGACTATTTTTTTCACTACAGCTCTCAGAATCACCAGGGCAGCATGGCTGGTGGGAGTTGTAGGACTTTATCAGACCAGGCAAATATGGCATCATGACAATGCCTAATTAGCGCAAAAGGGCATGCATATCAAATTACATTGCCCTTTCATGATAATGTCCTGTCCAAAAGCCATTCTTCTTATTGGCAGGCCAAGCCATCAATAGATGGTCTGTGGTGCTCCCCCCCTCCCGGTATTGCTGGCATTTGAAACTTCATGCCATTGTGCTCAGTGAATACAGCATCAATTGTCATAACACTTCTGGGTGAGATCAGGACAGCCAGGTAGAGGACACTCGTTTTTTTTTTAACCTCCCCAGTTTACTTGTAATTTTTAAAGTGTGCTTCTGTGCTTACAGATATGTTTTGTGTGTTTCTTTTTCTTTATCTTTTGAATTTGCCATGCTCGCATCTTCTCATGAGAATTGGTGAGATCTGAAACTAGGAAGTGAATGGAGCTCTGTTCTTGCTCCGTTACTGCTGGGGCTGCCTCTTTAACATGAGTAAGGTATGGTCTGGTGGTGGTGGTGGGGTTTGCCAGCATAAAAATGCCACAAAATATACCGACAAAAGAACATTAATGGAGGGTGGTCTGATAAAGTCCTTAGTCTGAAAAGTAACTTTTTCAAGCTCTGCAAACCCTTCATGTTACTGACAGTGCTGATGTGGGTTCTGGGAGTTGTCCAAAAATAGAAAATTTTCCAAATTCTGCAAAAATAATAATAAATAAATAAATAATAAAAAAAATCCTAACATGAAGGTTTTCATAACGTTAGAGTTTGCCTTATATATTTTAAACTGAGGCAAAGTGCAAAACTGTATCCCACCTCCCAACACTGACTGCTCTGGTAGTTGAATCTTTTTTCATCACTGGCAACAGGACAACACCCTCAACTGTACATGAAGATAACAGGGCTGATTACACAGCACACAGACAATTCCTTCTCCAGCATTTAGGTCCAGACTCTCACCATCTGCCACTTGAGGTCACTGCCTCACCTTATTAATGATAGCACCAGCCCTGAACAGCATATAGATAAACTTACAAGTCCTGTTAATATCTGTACATCAAGCTGCTACTGAAGACATAGCTAAAAAAGGTTGATTAAAATGTTGGGAAGTCTGTTTGTAGCACTTCACAGATAATGGACTTCACAGATATGCACAGATGAATGATCCTCTCCCATACTGGCATAAAGGTGATAGCTGTGAGGATCCTTGTCCTTTGTCCATCTGACACTGTATTTTCTTCTCCTTTTCCTTCTCCACTTTAATATTGAAAATATGTGTGTCTCTGTGTCTGTATGTGCAACTCATAGGTTTGTTTTAGAAATTGATTATTTTTGCTTAATGAAAAGGTGGCTGCAGGACTTACCCCCCCCCCCTCGATGGCCAGATTTGTGGGGCTGGTGGAGTCCTTCTGCCTTCTGCCCTCCTGCGTGGTTGGGAAGGAGCAGCCTGGGTGCTGCCATACTGCTCGTCTTCTTCCTGGCATGCTTGGCTGGTCGGGAAAGAGGATCGGGCAGTAGCCGTACAGGAGGAGGCTCCCTCTTCCTGATTGGCTGTTTCCAGCAGCAGGTAGCCAATCAGGGACAAGGAGGTGCCTGGCTTCTGATTGGCTATGGGAGTGGGGCCTGCTGTTCTGTGAAGCAGATTTCCCCTCTGGTCTGGCAGTCGGGTATAAATTCCCGATTGCACCACCGGACCAGGCAGAGGCTCTCAGGGAGCTGAAGACACCCTTTGTTGGTTTAAGTTCAGTGTGCAGTATCTTTGTCACAGCTTTTAGGGATGGTTGGCATGAGTTCTGATCATAAATTATTGGTAAGGTGTCTCCAACAAGTTCTAGGTCTAGGTCAAGTTTAAGTTCAAGGCCATGGATGTCAGGAAATGACATGGATGTGACCACAAGATGGAGCTGTAAGCTTAGAAATGAAAGTAGTTAAGCTCCAGTGGCAGGTGTGTGTGTGAGTTAGCACTTGAGAGTATGCACACCTGAGATGCCTGATGTAACAGGCATTGTTTAACTGCCTATAAAAAGGAGATGGGAATTATCTCCAATGTGGGTTTGTTGTGGATGGTGGTTGGCGAAGCAGTTTGTTGGTTTAAGAGAGATTGTCCTATACGCTGTATATTTATTGTAAATATACTGCAAACAAAGATTAAAGCCCTCAAGTTGAGTGAAGGCTGGCCTTGTTGCTGTCTTTATTTGGCAAGCCATAGCTCAAGGTAGTGTGCTGGGGTGAAGGAATTTTTCCTTCTCAGCCTGAAGTCTTTTGCAGACGTCTCTCCAGAAATCTTCTCCTTGGCGTCCTGTTGACGTGGAACAACTCTGCAGGTGGTCGTGGTGGACACGGCACATCTTTCTATGGCCCAACAAGGGTTAAGGGCCCAGTGTCCATGTGGACAACACTTGAGAAGCTGTGGGAGATATAGTTCTGCAATTGGTGAGCTCTTATGTGTTCCTAGAGGGCTGAGTTCCTGGAGGGAGGGAGTTAAGTGTGTCTACTCATGGACTCTGCTCTTATCTGTTTGCTTTGGAAGCTAATTGTTTCTGGCAGACTGCTTGGACTGTTATCAGTGTGTTTGTTTGTATCTGTTTAAGTCAGAGACTCAGTGCAGACATGGAAACAGCAGTCAGGTTTGAAAAGCTGTCTGAGAAGAACTATGCTTCCTGGAAAATTTACATATAGGCTTTGCTAATAAAGCAGGACTTATGGGACTAGGTAAAGAAACAACCTAACCCTGCAAATGAGGATGAGTTAATAGGTGATGGAAAAGCTAGAGCAACAATTGTTTTGGCTTTAGAACTGAATCAGCTGAATAATATAAGAGATAAGAGGTCAGCGTTTGAAGTCTGGAAAGCTCTTGAGAATGTCAACCAACCAGCTGGAGCCTTGTCAAAAATGCTGTGCAGCAGAAAGCTGTATTGTTGTAAACAGCAGGAAGGTGAATCTGTGCTTGTGCATTTAAAAAAATGCAGGGTAATTTTGCAGAGTGCAGCTAGCGTCGCATCCAAATAGAAGAAACCCAAAAAGCTTTTATACTCCTGAGTAGTCTAAACAGTGAATGGGAGTTTCTAATGTACAATCTCCAAGGAGTAACTGATGCTGATCTAAATGTCGACCTTGTGGCATCCAGAATATTGGAAGAGGCACAGAGGAGAGACTCAGAGGAGAGCTTCAAGGGAATGACCAGCTAGAGGAGACAACCAACCAACCAATCCACGTCCTTGTCTGAGGAAGGGAGTGCTGCTGTCTGCAGAACACGGAGATGTTTTTCCTGTGGAGAGACCGGACATTTGATAAAGAACTGTCCTAAGGTCTCTGCAGCAAAGAAAGGACAGAACTCAAGAAAAAGAAAAGACAAGCCCCAAGATGGGAGGGGGTTTGCTACTACTGTAGAGGGAGTTGTAAATGAGAAAAAGGACCAGTCTGTCTGGATTTCTCACCATATGACCCCTGATAGGGAAAAACTACAGAGCCCAAAGCCAGCACCAGTGGACACTGTGGTATTTGCAGATGGTTTATCTGGCAGTGTAGAGATTCAAGGGTCTGTATTAATTGAGGGTTTAAACAAGGTATTTCCTAATGTACTGTGTGTACCAAAACTACAAAATAGCCTTGTAAGTGTGGCATCCCTAACCAGTGATTGATATGAAATCCCTTTCAAAGGAGATGAGGGGATTGTGTCCAAGGAGGGAGTAGTATGTGGTAAAGCCATAAAGAAAAATCACATTTATCAAATGGTAGCACAGATGCAGTGTGGGAATGTAACAAATAAGCCACTGCATGATGGGTGTGCTCATTACCTTCATAGAGTTATGGGCCATATAAGCTTCAAACGTATGAGAAACCAAGAGAAGGTTTGCCCAGAGTTCAAGGTAGAGAACTGTAAAAGTTACCTGGACTGTGCTATTTGCAAAAAGGTAAAGGTCAAGGCTTACCCTGTAGCGAAGATGAGCAAATGCATAACCCAGAGGCCTTTTCAGATTGTACATGTGGATTTTTCAGGGCCACATCAAGTAAAGAGTATAGGGGGTAGCAGGTTTACCCTATTGATAGTAGATAGGCATACCAGATTTACCTATTTGGCAGTGCTCAAAACCAAAAGTGAGGCTGCTGATATGATCAAAAAATGGGTCAATTCTGTTGAAAGGGAGTTTCCCTACAAAGTTGGCACTTTTGTGACAGACAGAGGTGGGGAATTCTTAAGTAGTAATTTGCAGCAGTGGTTTGGGTGGAAAGGGATCCAACATAAAACTACAAATCCCAGATGTACAACTGAGGATGGTTTGGCTGAACATAGGATTGGGATGATAAACCATAGGATTGGGATGATTGTTTTAACAGAGGGGCAGGGTATAAATTATTATTATTATTATTATTATTATTATTATTAAACCAAATAAGGGATTGTATGTTAGAGGATTCTGGAGCGCCAGCTAATTTGTGGGGAGAAGCAACAAGAACTGCTTGCCATATAGTAAATAGGTCATGGTGCAGTGCGATAAACCAAACACCATACTCCTTATTGTATGGAAGAGCACCAAACCTAAAGTACTTAAGAGTGTTTGGACAATTTGCATCAGTGTACATTCCTCCTCAGTTCAGGAGAAAGAATCAGCCCAAAAGCCAAAGGTTGCGTTTTGTGGGCTATGAGGGGAACAAGCACAGGTTCCTGATGGATGGGAATAGGATTTTGTATTCAAGGAGTGCTAAGTTTGAGACTCATGCTGGGTGGAAGAGAGTGTACCCTGACCAGAATGTTGTTGTAGAACAGAAAGCCAGTGTGGTAGATAAGAACAATAGAAATGGAGGGGCACATGCATCCAGGGATGTCTTAGATGAGAAACCAGGTGTGTCACAACAGCCTGGAATTTTGACTAAACAGGGCACTTTGAAGGTGCCTGGTACTCCAGAAGAGCCTAGCACTTCATTAGACTTGCAACCAAAGCCAGAGATAGTGACTGTGAAACAAGAACAAGTTGAGACTCATTAGCAAGACACTCAGGCCAGTGTTAGTAGCAATGACACTGAGGGTGGTCAAGGTACATTCCTGATTCCCATGACGTCTCAGAAAGGAAAGTTCTTTGTAGTAAAGCAGGGACAAGCCTTTTCTGTTTCAGCAGTAAAAAGAACTGAAAACACTCCAGAAAGAGCCAGGAGAACATGCACTAAGCAGGAGGGGTGGAAGAAAACCAAAGCTCTGGTGTGTGGAAGAGTATAGCCAGGATATTTTTGGTGGGATGGTCAGGCCTGTAAGTAAAAGGAAATTGACAAATGATAGCACCAAGGAAGCCAGAGCTGGGTGGGTCAGTAGCATGGGCTGTTAAGGTCTAAGAAAACACTGTGGCATTGTAAAGAATGGGAATGAAGTCGTAGACTCTAGAGATATCAGCGAGTAAGGTCACAGTATATAAAAGGATAGGTGTAAATGACACATGGGACACACCACATGTCATTTGGAGGGGAATGTCAGGAAATGACATGGATGTGACCACAAGATGGAGCTGTAAGGTTAGTAATGAAGTAGTTAAGCTCCAGTGGCAGGTGTGTGTGTGAGTTAGCATTTGAGAGTATGCACATCTGAGATGCCTGATGTAACAGGCATTGTTTAACTGCCTATAAAAAGGAGATGGGAATTATCTCCAGTGTGGGTTTGTTGTGGATGGTGGTTGGTGAAGCAGTTTGTTGGTTTAAGAGAGATTGTCCTATACTCTGTATATTTATTGTAAATATACTTCAAACAAAGTTTAAAGTCCTCAAGTTGAGTGAAGGCTGGCCTTGTTGCTGTCTTTATTTGGCAAGCCATAGCTCAAGGTAGTGTGCTGGGGTGAAGAAATTTTTTCCTTCTCAGCCTGACGTCTTTTGCAGAAGTCTCTCCAGAAACCTTCTCCTTGGTGTCCTGTTGACATGGAACAACTCTGCAGGTGGTCATGGTGGACACAGCACGTCTTTCTACGCCCCAACAATGGAGACCTCAGGGGGGTCAAGACATGAGTATATGCCGATTTGGGGCATGACATTGGGGACAACCCCCCCCCCCCGCCCGGATGGCCATCCTGGATCATGTGGAAGGGAGGGAAGGATACGGGGCTGACCACTCCTCCCCTTTTGCAGGCTGGTGATTGTCGGCAGTCGGCCCACAATGGTGGCATTGATCAGACAGATGGGCTGGTTGATCTAGATCCAAATCCATGCATATGTGCCAGCCTAAGCAACTGTCATCAAAAAGTTGTGGCCTTTATTGCCAATTTTGACTACATCATCTTTCAATGTTTATTTCCTGTTATAAGATGTTTTCAAGTAATTGTGTCTGTGTTTACTTGGGTAGGAGTGAAGGGAAGAGGGGACCACCTCCCACATTGACACACAAATCTGCTGTTGTCTATACTACTTCACTGAATTACTAAATGACATTGGGTCACCTTAGGCTAATTGGTGGCAGAAACAAATTTCTTCAGGAGTAAAAAAAAAAAAAAATCCAGCTCAGCACTAAGAGAGCTTCTCAAGATTGTGGGGTCTCCTGAAGAGTAGGAATCCTTGAGGCTTTGTATTTGCATTGATGGAACAACACAGGTCTTTCTGCTACACAATCCAGCTGCCTAGTGAATCTTGCCAGTTCCTGGTTCTCAAGTATGGGAATCTTGAGAAGTCAAGCCACCCCTCTTTCCTGAAAAACCACAAAGCCAAGCACTTCCAAAGCAAAAGGAGGCATCTTCTGGGAGAGTAGGAATGCTTGGATGGAGAATCAACAAAAAGAGGGGGAAAGTGCCAGGAAGTGACAGAATAGGGCAGAACAGTTGAGTACAATTGCTAGTCTGGAGGAGCCATGAATCTGTGCCTGCAGGGTATCTGTAGCTCATCTGTGTCTTTGTGGATGTTTCTTTCCCAGCCCTCAAACTCTATTTCTGTGTTCACAAAAAGTATACACACAGTATGACAACTAAAAACCACTGTAACACATTGTCAGGCAAGATAAATGTTTGTGTGTCTGTGCCTGTCTGTGTATGTGTGCATGTACACACATACTTATAAAATGCCATTCTGTGTTAGCTACTGTGACAGAACAAAATTAGTAATGTAACTGTGGTACATAACACGGTTTGCTGACTTGTCATCTGTGTATGTCATACTTGATTTAATTCCTCCCTCTGAGGCATCTACAGTGTTGGTCCTTTGATATTTCATGTTCTTTCTTATGGCAAACTAGTTATTCAGATTGATTGTAGGCTATATTTCTCCATACCCTCATTATAAGGGTTAATGTGCTGGGGATTTGAGTGTTAATGAACTTGTCATTGGTTCACAGGACTCAACAAGACAACCCCATTCTGTCTAGCTATAAAAGCAGATGTAATATACTCCCTGGCCTTAATGGCACCTTGTCTTAAACGTACTTTTATAGGGACCCAGGATGGAGGGGAAAATATTAGCCTCAACAGTCTCACTGAAATGATCATTTTTGCATATCCCAAAACTAGTGAGAAAATTTCCATATTTGAACAATGTATGGGGTATTTCCAGGAAATAACATTCAAATAAAATAATGCACACATTATAAAACATGAACAGCTAAAATGTAAGTAATGTGGGGAGGAGGGAAGTTTACACACATACATATATAAGTCAATAGTGAAAAGTTGCATAAATTGTGAAAATTACACAAATAAATGTGCACACAAGGAAATTTATGTTAAAATTTATACATATCTTTAGAGGAAATAAGCATGTTTTACAGTCCAGTACAAAACAAAGAAATGGGGAATTGTCTAGATTATGAAAATACTCCTTAATACTAACATCCCATTATCACAACTCCTTATAGAATTAGGGGAGAATACCTTTTGTCCCAATATGCTGCAAAAGAGATTTGCAATATTTGGAAGGAGGGGGAGGCAAAAACTCCATCTACTGCACAGGTCTCAAAGTTTTTTAAACAATGCATGGAAACATGCATTACTGTTCATTTGGACATCTGATTCGGGAAGCCGTACATTCTCAGTGAGGGTGGAAGTGGAAAGTGGATTGGTCAGACTAGCGTGGAGGGTGGGCATGCTGGCAAGGAAGTGGCTGGAAGCACCATTTTGAAGTTTCACATTATCGATCATGGGATTTTTTTGCTGCACCGAGGTAACCAAATGGCTTTTTTAAGCAGAAGGTCACACTTGTACACCTTTGATTTACAGTCTTTTTTTTAAAAAAAAACTGTGCAGCAGCAACAACATGTGGAGAATAATAACACACTGTAACTTACTCAGCCACCATCTTGATGCGCAGACATGACTATAGGTGCACTTCAAACACAGATAGCTTCACATACAATCAATTTTGCCAAAGGACCACGGAGACAAATGAACATGTCTGTGAATTTGCATTAATGCACAAGAATCAGCATTATATCTTTTCATCTAGACAACCCCAGGAAAATGCAAGAGGGATTTTGAGAAACTCAGTCCGACTGAAACAACAACAACAACAACAACAACAACAAGAATTCTCATTTCTAAAAGGAACACATTCTTAAACAGAAATCAAAGGAATCTATGCAAAGATGGCTTACAAATTCCCAGATAAAGATTTCCTACTAAATTTTCTGTAAATGTCTTAAGCTCCTCTGGAACTACTTAAAAAAATCAATTCCCTTTGGAATTATTATTATTGCATTGTTGTCATTATATCCCACTTTCCTCCCAAAATTGGGAATAAAAATGGCTCACAATTTAAAAGAACAATACAATAAAAACAAAAAAAGTGAATATTAATATAGAATTAAACTATTCACAGTATTAAGACAATTCGGTCAAGCACTTAGGGGCCTCCTCAAATTTTCTGCCAAAAGAAAGGAGGTTTTAAGTTGTGTTGCTTGATCCATTTTTAATATTGTTGAATGAAGCTATCATCTTGGCTGTCATAACAAAAGGTTAATGTTCTATCCCAGGACAATGTTTGAGATTTCTTATGACAGCTATTCCCAATAAAGTCAGTGTAATCAAATATTAGGGAACATAGTATTAAAAAGGTTTATATTTGGCATCTTAATCAAAATGTTCCATTGACATAAATTTCAAATGTTGGAGATGTTGTGAAGGAATGGACACTTAAGTTTACATATAGTGATATTGTCTGATAGTCAGCCAACTTGTGAGGAAGTGTTTTATGATAGAGGAGTACTTACTAATCAATACATTTTGACATCCCTATATTGGAATTTTCATTAATTAAGAAACTTAACAGATAAAGATAACAAAGAATAATCAGTTACACAACTTTTTTCTTATTCCTTTCTTTGGTTTTTTGTGAGGCTTCACAAGGAAGCTAAGCAGGGTCTGCCCTGATTAGCACTTGGATAGGAGACCACCAGTGAATACCAGGTGCTGTAGTATATATTTCAGAGGAAGGAACTGGCAAAACCACCTCTGAGTATTCCTTGCCTAACAGATTGTCTAGACAAGAAAAGACAATGTTAATTGTTGAGCATTAACACAAATTCACAGCAGCGTCCATTTGTCTGCACATGTTTTTGGCAAAATCACTGGTATGTGAAGCTAACTGTGTTTGATGTTCACAATGAGCCATGCCTCCAAATCAAGATGGTGGCTGGAGTGAATCACTCATGTTATTATCAACAAGTTGCCGCCACTGCACAGTGTGTATACACACACACACACACACACACATATATCAGGAGGCATGGAGATGAACTATTCACAATGCTGCAGCCTTATTTGAGAACTCAAGCTGAACAAGTCTTGAAGAGAAACAACAACACAGAAAGAATCACAACCTGGAAACATCACCCAAGGAGACCTTCTGCTGTGCTTTCTGCAACCAGACTTGTTTATCTCAGATTGGCCTTTTTAGTCATCAGCGTGCTTGCAGAAAGCGCAGGATGAGTCCTTCCTGAATCTTCGTTTGCGAAGAAAAGCCATATATATTTGGCTTTAGATTTGCTGTAAATCTAAGGTATGCAAGTGCAATCTTCCACTTAAAAAGCTGTTTGGTCACCTCAGTGCAGCAAAAAAGCACATAACACCTACCAGAAAACTCCAAAATGGCACTTCCAGCCAGTTGCCAGCAAGCCTATGCCCATGCATGTCCAACCAATCAGATTTCCACTTCAGTTCGTCTCCAGGAATGTACTCCGATGCAATCCAGTTGTCCTAATGAGTGAGAATGCACATTTCCCTTGCCTTAAAAAAAAAAAAAAAAAAAAAAACTCATGAGAACCCTGTGGCAGGCACACCAGCCAAATTTACGTCACTATTCAACTTGGCCACCTCGCCCACTTATGCTGCCACCACTTAATATTTGTGGACCCACAGTTCCATAGTTGCCACCTTTATGTCAAACTTCCTCCTCTCCTTTCCTTGGACTGGGGTTTGACTCACTATGGACAGTACTTGTATTGGTGCAGGTTTACTCAGAGGGTTAGTGTGCCAAATAAATACTAATAAGGGAAATAATTCATGAGGAGTCTGGATTTAATAAACAAAACATAAACCTTGGTTTATTGCATAACAGAAATGCTTTGAACTTTATCTCCAACTTGGTTAACTTCAAACTGTTTGACAGTCCCACTCTGTGGTGACCATGTAACTCCAGAATCTCCCACACTCAATAACAACCTATTAGGTTCTTTCTTTCCTCTCATCCTGTATTCCATTAGCCTCTGTTTCTCTCAACAATATCCCATCTGCACATACAGGAGATTTTCAGACAACACTGTTATAGTGTTACTATTCCATTTTATTTGCTATGGCTGCCTCCTGTTGAATCCTGGGATTTGCAGTTTAGGGAGGGGCATTTACAACTCTCAGCTAGAGAGCTCTTAGGCCTAACTAAACTACAACCCCCAGAATTCCACAGGAGGAAGCCAGAGCAGTTAAAGTGGAATAGTAACACTATAACAGTGTAGTCTGAAAATCTAGACAATCCCTCAGCTGCCCTCCCAACCATATCCACACATTCCAACACTTCTTCATCACACCACATCTCAAAACTCTTTTTCACAACAGTCATCCATCTCTTTTCACTCTAGGGGACCCCTCCCATACCAGTTTCCTGCCACAGGAGGATTGGCTCCTTCATGGTCTCTCCCCATTCACTCATCAACGTTACATCATATGTGCATCACACACTGTCAACAAACCCTCAAAGGTTTTTCCGGTGTAGGTTTTTTTTTTTTTTTTTGGAGTTTTTGGCCCCCTCCTTCGAAATATGGCAAATCACTGGGGGATCTTGTTGGCAGAAAAGGTATTCTCTTCAAATTCTATGAGGAGTTTTTTCACCATCTTGACAACCCTTAGGCAAACCCAATAGATAACAGGGCTGCCTGACTTACCAGATGGCCGATTTGTAGTCCAGGGCAAGGAGTGTTGCTTGGTGGTATGGTGCTGCCACTATCTTCTTCCTCCCAGGGTCTGCTGTGGCTTGCATGGTGCTGGGGGAGGCCAGAACACCAACCAATTAATTTAATCCACAGTTTGAACTCATTGGCTACTAGATGGGGCCAGAGTGAACAGTGTGTAGTTTTCACTCTGGTCTGGGGGTGGTGGTACTTATTCCAGTCAAGAATACACACTGCTCAGTGTGTTCCTGACCATCACCCGAGATTCCTTCCCTTGTTTAACTTGTTCCAGAGATGCTTGTTGTACCAGGCATGTTTTCTGTTATACTATTGTCACAACTGCGGGGGGGGGGAGTTGGCATGGGTCCTGGGATTACCAGTGTCCCCCGGCTACTGTTAAGTGATTGGGGTCCCCTTAAGGGACTGGGGTGTGTGGGACAGATCTGGTCTGGCCCAGCTTCAGGGAAGACTGTCCCTACACCCCCAGGTTGCAGGAGGACCATGCTGGGGCAACAGCCCAGGTGGATCCTCTCCTGTCATCCCGTTGGTTCCGGCAGCAGTCCTAATATGTGGGATCATCAATCAACAGGCAGGTTGTTCAATGCTGGATCTGGACCCATGTGTATGCCAACCCTGTCTACAGCTGAAACCAATGTGGTAGTGGCCTATTTCTTCCATTTAATCTTCTCATGTGTGTATATTTTGTCAATGCAGAGCAGCTCTCACCCTTGAACATGCAAATAGATAAACATATTTTCCTCCAACCACCCATGTCATTTTTTAAAAAAAGTATGCATTAGACTGTACAATGTATTTTTCTGACCTTTGTCATTTCATGCAATTTTGGAAAGGGTTGAAAAAGTTTATATTTACTTACTGTGTGGTTTTGTTTAGCTGACTGCAGTTTCCTGTATTTAAAATAAATATACTTTTTAAAGGTTTTGGCTGCCACTCTTCCAGTCCTCCTTCTTTGTCCATTGCTTCCATTCACCCATGATCTGATAATATGGGTTCATTCACCATTCACTGTGCTGAGGTTTTTCAGAATAAAATTTTCTACGGGAAAAATAATCTGAGAATTGTCTTTTCAACTCACTTGCTTTGAATGTGAATTGAAATACAAGGCATTCACAATTAGTGTTAGAATTTTCATTTTGTCATGTAAGGACCTACCTCTGAACTCAGTCTTACATGACCAGAGGAAGAGAAAAATACCCGTGTCCTTTGAAAAATATACCTAGCTTTTTAAAAGGAAAATACTGTTTCGAATAAAGATGGTCATGGAAGTTGCAGTGAAATTATTTGATATACCAATATCCTGATCTTTGCCACTTGAGTTCCATTCATGAAAGCTAACAATATCTTTTATAATTTTAAGCATTTTTCTAAGGGTTAATTTTCATATCTAATAGGCAATCTTCCATGTTTTGCATGGTAACCTCTCAGATTAACTTTGCTGCTTTCATCCAACAGAGCAATTCTAATCTCATTTTGCATTCAGCATGCAACCCCTTCTTCTTCTTAACATCTGTTTTGCTGTTACCATCTATATAATTTTCCAGGATTAGAACAAATCAGTCTGGGAAATTGATACCCGAGGTTTGAAATGTTTGTCTGTTTTAAATATCTTAAAATACTAGTTTCAGATCTGGTTTATATGTCCTGCAGTTATGTGTGTGGTGGGTGGGACACTGGAACATCTTTTATTCATGCACGCACATGTACACACACACACACATACACACACACAATTTATTTTATTTAATTCTTTAATCTGATGAGCTGTCTCTGTGTGCAGTGAGTGATTTGCAATGCATCCTACACAGAATTTTGAAAAGTTTCCTTTCCAGACTACGGACTTTTTCGGACATTTAAAAAGCAATGCAAGCAGACTCGTCAGCTTGCGAGGCTGCTGAGCTGCAAAGTGTCAGTTTTGGATGACGCTGCCCTGTAGCGGTACTGTTGCAGTACTGCGGGGAGAGTTGAGCATCATATTTGCTTGATTTTTACTCACAATCAACTTTCGTGAGTAAAAATCAAGCAAATATGACGCTCAACTCTCCTCGCAGTACCGCAACAGTACCGCTTGAGGGCAGCATAATCTGAAACTGACACTTTGCAGCGCAGCAGCCTTGCAAGCTGAGGAGTCTGCTTGTGTTGCTTTTTAAACATCCGAAAAAGTCCTACAACTACCCAAAACTCACCAGCCAGTATAAAAACTGGCCATGCTAGAAACTGGATTCAGGGAGTTGTGGACCAAAACCACACCCTTTTCAAGCTCTGAGGCTGCAGATATAAATTGATTTACACAAGATGGGATTCATGTTCTCCAGATGTTGTTGTACCACAAGTCTTAGCAGCACATCTTTAAAATCTGAAAGAAAGCAAAAGTAGCAGATTTGACAATATAGGAAGAAGCTGTGGCAACACTAAGGCTGGTATTCCTGATGGTGTCGCCTGGTGTGATTTGGCCTCTCCACACCCTGCTAGTGATGCCACAGGGCAGAAGCTTTGAAATTTATTTATTTGAGTATTTATACCCTGCTCTTCAGTCACAAAGGCTCTCAGAGTGGCTTACAAATTCTTAAGCAATAGCACTTAAACATCTATACCACTTTATAGCACACTAAGCACTCTCTAAGTGGTTTACAATGTGTGTTAGCTAATTGTCCCCACAAGCCAGGTACTCATTTTACCAACCTACAAAAGGATGGAAGGCTGAGTGAACCTTGGAGCCCTTGGGAAAGAACTTGCAATGTTTTGGCTGCAGTACCGGCATTTAACTATTGCACCACCAGGGCTTCACTGTGCCACCAATTATCACTTGTTAACTATCTGAGTCTGAATCACTGTGTTCTCAATAATGTTCATGGTATTAAATTAGGCCCCACAACAGCTCTCCCAAACAGGCTTCTCATAGAGGTACAACATATTCCTTTAATGGATGTAATTATTCAAAAAAATTCCCATGTCCAATAGCAAATTACTCATCTATTTTTTTTATCCCAACTGACAAAGTACCAACCCACATTTTTTTAAAATTTATTTTTAGCACAAAATAACTATTATTGTTTGTTTAGGTTTCTCCTCACCAAGGAATATTTACAAATTTTCTGTCTAGTTCTTTTTTCTCCATATTGGAAACAACTGTATTTAGTCTTGTTTTGCATTGTTTTTTGAGACATTCATTTTGTTCTTTTAAAAAAAATAGTACTCACACAAATTTGTACATTTACTCATTTTTATGAAATCAAAAGTGGTATATAAATGTTCAGAAGTAAATAAGATAGCATGAATGTCAGGGTGGAAGAACACTTCAGGGTGGAACAAAGTGACATATTTGCCCATCTCTAGAAGTTAGTTCTTTGTTAACCAGACCAGCCAATGCTCTTATCATTACTAGGCTCAACCCATTCACAGTGTTAATGGTCCCTTCTAGCTGCAACATCAGATATGGCATAATTCTGTTCCTTATAACAGAAAACTTGGGAAGAATTCTGAATCCTGAATGTTAAATCTCCGGAAGCTCAATATATAAATGGAATAAATATACAGAGCATGTTGTCTTCTAAGTCTAATTCCTCTCACCACCCCCACACAACTTGTCACAGTGTTTCATCTAAAAGCTATTCTATAATGCCAGATGACAGATCATCTTTGCTTTAGGGCTATTCACAGATAAGCCTCCCTCATGCACACACGCACACACATCTCAACCATTAGTGACTTGTTGAAAAAGAAACACAGATGTTAGCAATGGGGCAGAAATAATTGCATTAGCTTTACCTCCATGTCAGTTTGCCAGTTAGCCAAGGCAGGTAGAAGTGACAGGCATTGAAATACTGTATTACATTTGAATCCAGAGAAAATGCCAAAGGGAATTAATTAGACCAGTATCCATAGAGGGCCATGTGTGCTCCATTTAGATAACATGTTGCCAATTTTATAAGCCCACCAGATATACATTAATAAAGCTACTGGACAGCAGTAGCCTTCTTTGTGGTCTGAAGTTGTGGAACTTTATTTTGTTATGCTCCAGAGTTCAAAACAAAACAGAAAATGAATTCCTTCTATTAGTGAAAACAGCCTAAGGCTTTCAGAACTGAAAAGATTAAAAGGCATACTATTTTTTTTCCAGGAATGTGATTTCCTATCCCCCTTTCATCCACACAGAAATCATGTTAGTTAAACAAGCAGAATACACATTTCAATGTTCGTGATAGTACCTTTCCCAACAGACCAGGCCAAAGTGTACTAATGGAATTATAAAGGAACAGAATCAGGGAAATGCACTACTGCCTACTCATAGGAAAGTATTTGGAACAGAGCTTCCAAAGATGTTGATAAAGTTATGGGAAAGTAATTCAATGGGAAAATACCAGAACTTTGAAAAGTTACTTTAAGTTCCAGAATGGCCATTGGCCATATTAGCTGAAGCATTCTAGAAGATGTACCCCCCCAAGTAACTTTTCTGAGTCTGGGGTTCCTCCCAAGTAACTATGTATGGGATTGCAGTTACTGTAAATTACTGTGCATGAAACTGTTTTTGCTGTCATCGTCATCATCATGATTAATAATACTCTGTTCACAAGACAACATGCTTAAAAACTGTAACAGTGAAGAATCAGTACAAGAACCCAAAACAAATGTCTGCTTATCTGGGTATGGTGAAGGAAAATCCCTTCATCATTTTAGCCTATTTCTTACAAGCATGTAAATATAGATACAATGTGATAAGGTTCTGTAACCATATCTTATAAACCATATCAAAAATACACTAGACTAGCCATAAGCCCTTCCTAGCTTAGAGAAATCAAAAATATGCAATTCTGCACAAAGCATTCCTTTGCAGAATAATATTTTCTGCTTGGCTACAGTTATATTTTATGAATATAAATAGTATGATATTAGTGTGTGATCAAAGCCTTCAAAATGCATTTCCATCAAATAAAATTAGAGAGGAAAAGTAATATTGCTTTCTCCTTTTTCTATCATAAATGGTACCCATTAGAATATTTGAATGGAAGGACAGCACACAATTAATTCAACATCTCCCACTGACATATCTTAATACAGCTTTATCCATATAGGTAGTATCTTATCATAAAGTTGGCATGGAAGCCTTTTAAATACTGAGAGGCTTTCAGGGGAAAAGGAAGTCAGCTGTGGAAAACATGGCATGTTAGGTTCCCTCTAGATATTATGGGTCAAAACTGTAACAATGCACATCATGATGTCATAGCATTAGCATAATGCATAGCATAGTGCTATGACATCATGTACATCATGATGTACATCATGATGTCATAGCATCATGTACATCATGATGTCATAGCATTATGAGTGGCCCACTCCACATTACTGGTTGCTATTTGAAGGCATGGTGTAATTCAGTGCTGTGATGTCATGTCATGCACATCTTGTAATATTAGATATTATTAAAGAGTACATTGTAACAGTACTGCATACATGCTTACCAAGCAATCAGAGAAATAATGACATAGGTGTCTGAGTATTAGACCAAACATTTAAAATGTTTTTAAACAACCTTTCATCAAATCCAGATTTAAGAGTGGTACACTATGGACTTTTTCAGACAAGGCTTACCATGCAACAAGCTTGAGGGAGAGGTACAGTCTGTTTTGGAATTGTCTGTGTCACTTCCGTGTACGATTGAAGGCAGCTGTGCCATATTTTACTCACAGACAACTTCCGTGAGTAAAATACGGTGCGGCTGCCTTCAATCATACATGGAAGTGACGTGGATGATTCCGAGAGAGGGACGGCATCATCCAAAACAGATCCTCTGCCGCGCGACAGCACCGTACCTCTCCCACAAACTTGTTGCGTGGTAAGCCTTGTCTGAAAAAGTCCTATATGTCAGTATCATAAGAGACACCAAATAAAACTACCAAAAAACATGCAGACACATATACTGTATGTTTTAAATCCTTCAGTAAATACAGATACCAATCAGGCATTTAATAATATGTAAAGTTGTAGGACCTCCTTCAAGTTTGCACCCTCTGCTCTGGTGCTGCCATCAGGGGGAGTGTAAAAGCAAATCAAGAGGCTTCATGCTATTTGCCAATCAATGAAGTTGAGTTTACACTGGCTTATCTCCACCTGAAAGTGGGAAGAGTTCTGAGGCAGGTTTAATCTCTTGTTGAGACACTGGAGAGAGCTCCTAGCAATAAAAAATGACAATGTCAGCCAGGATAGATGGGTTTATAACACCACTCTCTTGATTCCCATTGCATAGCTATTGGGATTGGCACCACAGCTAGAGATAAATTGTAAAAAAAAGAAAAAAGTCATCAGGGAATTATTTATAGGAGGAATTAAACTGTCATTCTTTTGTGAGGCTCAAACAATCTTCAGTTAGCTGGTAGATTAATATAGGCAGCCCATATTTATGTAACCAAATATGTTCAAGTAAAAACAACAGCTTCCACACAATATCTAATATTCTTGCAACTGACCAGTTCCAAATCTCCTCAGCTGAACCTCCTAAGATTCCCTTGACCTGTCCAAAGGGTGGGGGGGGGAAGGACCTAATTTAGAGGTACACTTCCATCTCCTCTCCCCTTCTGCCTCTCCATTCTGATAAATACACTCAGGATCACTGAGGAATCCTGAACTAGGGAACACATGCCATTTGTTCTTGATGTAGATGTGGCTGCATGTGGCTTGGCTGTAAAAGAAATTAGTGATTATTTTAAAACACTGCCAGAGTGCACTGTGAAATATTTAAAGTTTGATAAGGTTGGTGATTTTCCCAACAACAACCAATTACGTATGCCCAATAATCACTCTAGTAAAACCATAAATACCTACAGGCAGCTATATTTAATTTGTCTGTAGTCATGATAGCTTGCAGGGAACTTACTTCTAATTTTGCTGGATGCCCAGGTGTAATAGCATTTCATATGCTTCAGGTTAAGAATTGGGTCATTCATTACTAAACAGAACAATTTCCTCCAATGTTATCATTGTAAATGGAATTGCTCATTAGAACACAGTTGGCAGTAGGCTTAAAAAAAACATGCTCCTTTATGCCTGTAAACTTCCTAATAATAGTGTTTTCAATGGGTTATGCAAAATTATAAATAAATGGCTATTTTTTAGTAAGTGAATCCTAGTTGGAGTTATTAGCAGCAGGAATGCAGAATCTGTATTAATGAAGCACTCTGCCATGGACTGATTACAGGTGATTGTAGTGCTTTGCATACGTTTTAATACTGATATTCATAGACTTAGCTCAAAGCTAATACGAACACTCCTAAAATATAGGAAAGTTGCTAGTTAAATTTCAGATGCATTGAGGTTTTTACATTACAAATCAGATTATACGATATTTGAGAAGCTGGTCTTTCCGTTTACATTCTTTGGGGTTAGTTCAAATATTTTATATCATTTCTGCAACATTAAAAATTCCATACAGAAATTAGCATTTAAATAGTTATATAAATACATATTTTTTTAAAAAAAATCTGAAAATGTTGTTGAGGTTTGTTTGTTTAACTGAACACTGCATCTGAATAATTGAGATGTGCAGATACCAGTGGATAATTAAGGTCTAAGCTGTATGGTTAGATGGGAGATACAATTCAGGTAAATTCATAACTAAATTCACAAAGGTTGAATCACTCAACCTTTGACAAACAAATCTAAATCCTGTCAGTAAAACATATTTTCCATGGATGTACACACTCATCTTAGCAGTCCAAGGGAATGCAAAATGTCTGGGTATTGCAACCGTGATACATTGCTACTGTGAATCTGTTTTGTCTGGCCAATGCTGTTCAATATAGAAAGCACATGACAATTTATGGTGACAGTCATGGTGATGGAGGGGAGGGGAAGTGAGCCACAACACAGGCAATCCTCAGAGCACCTTACATACCATGCTTAACTCTGATACCCCCTAAGAACCAGGCATTGGTGTTCTGGCCACATCTATGGAGGGCCGCATGGGCTATTGCTGTGCAGGCATTGGTTTTTCATGGTGATGATGACTGGGAATTGGTGAGCAGTGATGATGCAGAGGGAGGGTGGCAGAGGGTGCTGCCATGGGGGCAGTGAAGGATATTTCCACTGCTGCTCTTGGCTGAACAGGAGCTCTGTCAGTGCCAAACTAGTGCCCATCACAAGAAAGCTCCCATTCAACTCTCAGCAGCTTCAGAAAGAATGACAGTAAAATCTAGAATGAATTCAGAACCAACACATTGGCAGATCTATCAACTACCCCAGGAGGAGGGCTAGTGGTCTGCTGGCAGTGGGAGAGATACATGGGTAGCTATGATGGTGATGGGGGTGGGGCAGCTGTGCTCCACCCTTCAACTTGGGTAACAGAAGTTGGGCCACAACAGGGCTTGCTCCAAATAAGTGTTCAGAGTTTGTTCATTCAGAAACTCTCCTTCAACCATATTATGAAAGGTGGAACTGAATCTAATGACAAAACTGTGAAAGCCACGGGGGGGGGAGCAGTCATGTGTACCATACCCCCCTTCCACTATGATTTGGTGGAGTACTTATACACTACTTATTTATGTTGTGATATTATAATGTGTTGTGCATCCTCCCTTCTAGCACACAGAATTGGCTGCTGTTGGCAGAACATTGTTAAGTTGTAGCTAACTTAATGGGAAGGAGTGAAACTTGACACAGGACTGCAAATTTGGACATCAGCCATGATATCCTAACATCTTGTGCTAGGCAAAGACTAACTGTAAATACAGTCAGCCCGCTGTATCCATGGGCTCTGCATCCATGACTTTAACAAACCATGGCTCAAAAATATTTTTGGGGAAATTCAAAAAGGAAACTTTGCTGCTTGCCAGTTTATATAAGGGATGCCATTTTACTACACCATTGTATATAATGGAATTTGAGCATCCACAGATTTTAGTATCCACAGGGTGGCTTAGAACCAAACCGCAATGAATACTGAGGGCCCACTTTAACCATAAGTCAGTTGCTCCAGAATGTGTTATCATTTCATTCAGAAGGTGTTTGTTCACATTTTCTACATTAATGAATTAATATACACAGTAGCATTCATAACCTTCTGATAGCCATCAGTTTTCAATAGATGCATGACTCATTGGATTGGAATAACTTAAAAACGACAACACTATGTTTCGATATGTTTTAGTCTTCTCTGAGTCTAAGAAAACAGAATAACCAGCTGCAAACCAACTAATGAATTGACCTGTTCTGCTGTGTGCAAACATTGTCTTGACAGGGTATTACAAATCACTTTTCCTTTCTGTGCAGTCAATACTGTACTAGAAAAATAGCTCAAGTTGCTAACAAAGAATCAACAAGTATCTAGTGCTGCATGCTAAGAACAGTGACAAAAGGTTAACCACCACTCTCAGTTCTGTGACTATTCTCTTCTAGCAGAGATCTTTCTGTACCTCATGTAAGAATATCTAGCATCTTCTCCTTACACCTTTCTGTTGACTAGCCAGGCACTGATGGCCTATAGAAGGACAGAGCTGTTGGCAAGGTCTAGGACTGGGAAATCAGAACTAGGACTGGGAATTCACCAATTTGCCAAATGGGGTCAAAACTGGAGTTCCCAGTTCCTTCAGGAATTGGTACAGGAAGGAAAACAATACAAAGTTCCCACAGATTTTTTCCCCTTCCAGGCCCAAAGCTGCACAGCTGTCATTGAAAAATGCTCAATTTTTCCAGCTGATCATGTACTGGGTACTGTTTTTTTGAAAATTTGCCTCCCTTCTCCCCACCCCGCCCCAAAGTTGCACAGAAATTGTCAACTGTGAAAAGATGTTACAGCTGTTAAAACAGCTGGGGGGAAGGTAGTTACTGGGAAATGGAGCTAAAATCACCTTTCCCAACAGAATGCTGAATCTGTCTTTACTACTCCTGTAATCATATTATTCCAAATCTACATTGCACAATTTTTGCTATTAAGAGCCCTTCAAAATTGCCCTGCTATTATGATAGTATAACATATATCATTAGATATAACTGGTGGATAATATCACTTATTCGCTGCTAGATTTCAATTCGTGGTTACACTTCAGTCAATAAACGTAGCCTGCTATCTATCTGATAACCTGCAATGTTTATACATTACATACATTTTATAGACTGATTCTCCCCACTGAATAACTATGTCCACACATAATTGTGGCTAAACTGGCTGTATGGGGAATGTCTTGGAATGCTGTTTTTAAGAAGAATGCATATGATGATAAGGTGAAGCTGTCCATAACTTTGTATAGTTCTATGGAATTTAAACTGAAATACTTTTTCATAAATTATTGCAAACCCCTTTAGAGGGGAAATACTTCATGTACAACCTATCCCCAATGTGTCTGCCCTTGTCACCCAGGCATGGTTGACCATATGGTACTATACTCTCCATTCTACAAAGACTAGGGATGTGCTTCTGCTTGTTGTTCATTCCTTCAGAGAAGAACAATACTTCAATCAATGTTCTCCCTACTATGAGAATGTATTTGAAACTTGTAAAGGGCTGGGGGAGCAGGAGCAGCTGAGGAACATTGTTTGGATTTGTTCTGACAGCTGATGTATGATGATGTGAGCATCTTCTGGACTTCCTGAGTGTTCTCTGGATAACATTCCAGAGGATAACATTGTTGCATGCTCTGGCTGTTGGAACATAGCTGGACAACAATCCTCATCTTTTCCATGTACTCCCCCTCCAACCACTACATAGCCATATGAGAGTGCTGGGAAACAGTGAAGTGGAGGGGTGCGCAGTCCTTCAGGTCTAGTCATAGAAGTGGAGGATGAAAATGGGCTTCAGGAATTGCCTCACTGGGGTTTCTTGACACTGGAGAAAGCCCTTCTATGGCCCCCAAGTCACTGGATAGTCTTTCTATCTCTAACAAGGACATCCTTTCTTGATATATTTCTCAACTTTTAACATATTTTCCATTTAAAAGAGATAATTTGTATTCTTCTCTTCTTTCAGACTCCTATAGGTACAGGTTTTTTTTTAAGGTGGCAAAATTTCATGTTTTAGTATGCTCTGCTAGAAATCAGCTGGTTAAAACCCTCTTAGCGATCATAAGAGTATTAGTAGATACCAACAGCTACCTTCTATTTGAAAATGTGTTCTTGCTATTGTGTCATATATCTTGGAATATTCCTGTTCCTGTCATTTTCACTTGCTTACCTTATAAATGTCTGTTTTGCAATTGTTTAGACTATTCTGTGACTTCAATCTCTCTCTCTCTCTCTCTCTCTCTCTCTCTCTATATATATATATATATATACACACATACACACACACACCTATATCTGTACAGTTCTATCAGGAACTAAAGGCTTGGTATCCAAAGGTGTGGTTATTCACTGTGACAGAAAAAAATGAATTAATGACCTTATATGGCTCCTTAGAGGATAAACTAAACTTTTTTTCTCTATAGTTTGCCAAAAGTCTATTTTACAAATTGAACAGTGATTAGAAGAGTACCACCACCACCAACATCATAGCATTAGTTGTGGAAGGACAATTAGGATAATACTTGAGTGAATGAATAAAAGATGCTGTAACAATGAACCCTTAAACTATAGTCAATTTTACTATATTTCTCAGTAAACCTCAAATTCTTGAAAACTATTAAAATAATTAAACAATTAATAACTTTTATGAAACAATTAATAAGAGAATTAATGGTTTACTGTTAGATATCTTTGTATTTATAACTGAAGCACTGCAATTACATCAGAAAAAGCAGGCAGCTAAATTTTCTGTAGACTGTTGAGTGGATTAATGTATCACTAGCTGCTTCTTTTTTGAAGGAAAACCTGAGGTAAATTGTCAGAAAAAGGGGGTGGACTGGTGCAAGTGAATAGTCTTGTTACCTTAATAGGTGGAGTGTACATTAGATTCCCACCTGTGATGCCAAAATCTCCTGTAAAATCTGGGGGATTATTAGTTCAAACAGGAGGCCTGAGAGAGGAGATTTAATTTAGGGATCTTTTCACCTACATATACCTGTACTAACTGTAGAGAGCACTCCAGTTAAAGTAAAACAAGGTATTTTATTGGAATAATATAAAAATGGGCCAACATACACAACACACATTCTTAAGAACCATGCAAGGCTATAGCAGAGTAAGGCAGAAAGGTTGGATAGAGGGAGAGAGATCCAGAAAGATAGGGTGGTAGTTACCAGTCTTGAAGAGAAGAGTTTCTTGCAGCAAGGATACTCAGACCAATGTCTGAGGGTAGCACAGGAGGTTCCAATCCAGGGTGTGATGAGAAAGAGAGTGGCTGGTTCCATGCACTGTGGCACACTTTACTATTGTTAGGGGTCTAATATATATACCTGATTCTGTGCCTTGGAGGGGCAAATTTGGTAATAACAAAGCCTGGATGACTCTCCCATGGAACAGACAAAGAAAACCAAACTCAATTAATTGTTTTAATTGCAGAGAGATAGAACACTGATGGTTTTGTGACATCCTCAAAAGGCTAGACAGGAGGGTATATGAGGAAAGATTTTCATAGGGTATCAATTAAGGAATGGTCACTTAATTGCTTGCTTGAATCATTGCTGAAATGCCCAAGACTGGAAGAAAGGATTAGCACATAGCCCTCTAACAATCAGGTTGTTAGCATAAACCCATTACAGGGGCTTCCTGTTCAATCCTAAAATGTGCTTTCTTACCATTATAGCTCTAAACATCTCAGGTTATTGTGACCTCCAACTGACCTCTAGTCTTCCTCAGCCATCTTGACCCCGAAAAGTGTCCTATATTTCCTTTTATGAGATACCATGGGGAGGGGGTAGTAGGGCATACTAACAGAAAGAGGGAGGGATGATAACTTAAACTTGATATGGTGCAAAAAATATCAGGAAATCATAGTAGGTTGTCTCTGAGACAGAATATTTACACTCTTTTGTGTTCCTTGTGTTCTTAATAATCAAAATAGCTGCTTCTACTAGCTGTTATTTGTTCTCTAATAGCATTTTCAATCATTTCTTCTTTTGATTTTGTTTCAACAGATCACCACCACCGGTTTCAGGTGATGACTTTAATGTGAGGACTTAAAACTGTGCTGCTGGCAAAGTCTAGAGATGTGGAATTCTAGCTACAGGTAAAAAAGAAAAAAAAAGTTTTAAATACTGAATGTGGTAAGGGTCCCAGGTAGCTTGTGTTCACCTAGTGGAATTTAAGATTCACCTTCAACCAGCTGTACACCTTATGTTGCACCAAATAGTATTTTTACTACTACCATATTTGAAAATTGATTTCAGATGCAAATTGGGAGGAGGAACCATTGCTATTTGGGAAACACTGGCCCAGAGCCTCTTAGGACATCATCCTTGATGCATGACAATTTTCTTTCAGTAATATGCTTATTATATAGAAAATGCATTTTTACCAATATTCTCTAAAAGTTGAGAAGAATATCAGAAAAGAAACACTGCCTTGGTTCAAACATTTGGCTAGCAATACTCATGTGCTTGGAGTTGGAATGCAGCATCTGAACCAGGCACTTTTTTTGCTATATGAATATGTCTTGCATAGGCTGACAATGTGTTATCTTCAATGTATGTGATAGTCATGATCCTTCCCATTTCCCAGAAGGGTCAGACAGTCACTGATCAAGTCAATCGTATGCATATTCATGTGTAAGATCAACTATTTTATGTGATGTCATTTGTCTGGTGCTAGAGATTCATGTTCTAGTGGTTCTGTTGCACAAAGAATGTTACTTTGGACCTAAATGTCAGTGTGAATTTGGGCACCCATTAAAAATGGATTTATAGATGTCTTGGTTCTGCCAAGACTGGATTGTCGGTGATTCAATTGGAACAAATGCCTCTGGGCCCTCAGTGGATAGGGGCCCCACAACTACTGTTTGCACACAAATTTTTGGTACTGTGATGCTATTGGGATAGAAATGTTCATGAGGAGTTGATGGTTTTGAATCTCTCTTCATGTCTCAAGGTGGCTGTCTCTAGCTCCAGCTAGGGTTCATATTAGACTAGTAGTATTGCTAAGCCAAATCCACCACAGTGCAAACTGACCTGTCTATTGGGAAAAGTCATTCATGTGCAGAAAGAAAGTTCTGTTTTTGAAATTGCTCCAGTGCTTCAACCACCTTTATCTAAGCTTGGCTTCAGAACCCCTACATTTCCTTCTCACTTCTCCTATAGGGCTGGCCTGGCCATTAATCTCACCAGGCTATACTTGAGCTCTCTGACCATGTGAAGGATATGGAGCTCATTTGATAACTCATTTTCAATAGCATGTTTCAGATATTTTCGATATAGTTATGCTGGCTAACCCTCACTATACTCAGAGCACCCTAACTCAAAATTTCTGGCTAAGGGCCTGGAGCTATGTTATAACTGATACGCAGCTTGAGAGAAAATGAAATTCCATTTACAGGTTGCTTGTTCTCTGTTTTCTAAAGGGTCAGAACTTCATTTGTAAACATATGAAGCAACCTTCTACTGAGTCATAGCATTGGTTCATTTAGCCCAGTGCTGTATACTCAGACTAGCAGTGGTTCTCTGAGGTATCCAGCAGTCTTTCTCAGTCCTGTGAGCTACCTGAAAATATTTTGACTGGAGATGCCAGGGATCAGTTCAGGGAACTTGTACATGTGTAACATGTTCTCTGTTACTCTGTTACTGAATTATGACCTTCTCCTTGGAGCTTTCTCATGGCACATTTCCTCCCTGGTATTGCTTTTGTCAAATGGGATATGTCTCATTTCAAAGGTATGTCTCAGAGTTTCCAAGGGAGCAAAAGACAGCCATAGGCTCCCACTATGTTGTTTAAACAGTGTGATGCTTTTCTACTTGAATTGTTACTAACAGAATGCAACTATAAGATGTCTTTTCTCTGTGTGTGTTTTAATGCTAAGGTACTGGAGCTGTTGAAAATGCTCTATGTGCACAGTTTATAAAGTTTTTTAAAGGATGCTTTCAAACAGTTAGTTTGGTCATATCATACAGTGTTGCTTATCTTCATCACAAAGTTAGAGTTGAAACAAATGTGGGTAGATTCTCCTGAATATTACATCTGGTGGGGAATGTGACATAAGAATGATATTTTGGCAGCATTTCCATGTCACCTTTGATGTGCAGTTCTGTCACAGAAGAAGATCTCTGCCCATTGTCTTCCTTTTTTACTGGGACCATGTGTATAGGCCTTGGGTAAATGACCATCTTATGGCATATAACACATTATGATGCACATCCAGAAACAAGGCATCCACAGAAACTAATTCCTGGATGCACAGTTTCAATGGAAATGTAATTTTATCCACCTTACAACCTAGATCATAATGATCTTCCACATGCCAGAGTCCATACTCTGATGTGTAATTCTTGACTCTGTTGTGTAATTCTTGCTCTTTCTCAAAGCCATTTAAATCGGATTCCTAATAGCCGCCCTGCTTGGCTGGGTCCATTCTCTGGGCCCAGTCATATTCTAAGTCCAGTAATCTGCAGTGACATGTAGCCCTCAGCTAACAAAAATACTGCATACAGGTTTTTAACATTGCAAGTGATGAATGGCTTTGTTAACATGTTATAGAGGAGGGTTTATTTTTTTTAAAAAAATCAGCACAGGAGTTACCCGAGTCTCAAGTGTAAGAATTTTATATTTGGAAAGACTGGGTAGAGACATGCTTACCTTTTGCTAGATGTATATAAAAGTCACCTTCCCCATTCTTTTAGACAGGATGATTACCAGCAGGATGATGTGTTTGGGCCAACAACCTGTGTGTGAGACGTTAGTCACAGTGTTTACCCATGAACAGGTGTGAAGTGCAGAGGGGAAACATGCACTCCTTCATGTATTGGTACTATGCCCGGATTAGGATCATCATCATCATCATCATGATTAACTCCATTTGAAAGACAAACCACTGTGCACTTATTTATTTCACCTTTATATTATCCTGTGTGGCAGTCAGCACTTGTTTATTATGAACTAAGATGTTATAAATTGAAGATAAGACCACATGATTAAGAGCCAATGCACATTAGACAATTTTGGCTTAACTTTTCATCACCCTGTCCATAAAGTAAGAGCTCTGAATCTGTTCCAAAAGAATAGATTCCAGTGTTTTCTTCTCTTTCTTTCCTTCTTGAGTTTATGCAGCTACTGTCACTGGAAATTTTCAGATGCCTCTTTCAGCCTCTTGCTGCGCAAGCAGCCTCCGGAGCAGTAACAAGGCTTTGTACGCCAAGGGGGCATTGGAGGCGGCCGCGCTGTTTTTCATTCACAGAAGTTGTCCATGAGTAAAAAAACAGTGTGGCCGCCTCTAATGCTAGCCGCAACAGTCATGGATGACACCGAGAGAGAAACATCATCATCCAAAATGGACCCCTTGCCGCGCAGCAGCCTCGTTACTGCTCCAGAGGCTACTTGCGCAGCAAGAGGCTGAAAGAGGCATCTGAAAATCTCCACAGTCATGTTGCTTTCAAGTTAGCATGAAAAGTGATCATTCAGAGTATCATAATGCCACCCGCTCTGACAGAAACCCCTCTCCTTCCCACCCAGCATAAAAAAAAAACCCTTAATAACCAACCAGATAATTAAAATCCCTTTGTTAGGGACAGGAAAGTGCTGTAGGAGGCATAAAGAAGCTGCTCTGTTGTAGGACAACAATCCATAATTTGCTTTACAGATGCCTCTGTAATTTAAACAGCAGGCAGAACAACCACACAGTTGTAGATGCTTTGGGTGGAGGGAGGACACCCAGAGACACATAAATCATGGATAGGATTTTAAAAATGAACATTTATCTTCTTAACCCTGTAAAGCAACACTGCAAATCCAAGGATTACAACTTGCTGTGTTTATAATCTTGGTTCAGGGATAAAAAGTGTCAACCTTTTATTTTTTTGTTTTTGTTGTTGCTGCTGGTGGTGATGGTGTTTTTCTATTCCTCTGCTTTGCTTTTATTTTGTTGTTCACCCCCCTCCCCAAAAACGCTCTCAATTGACGAAGATGTATGCCTGCTGTGGAAAGGGAAGAAAAAGACTATTGGAAATTAATTAACAATCAATAAAGACACTTTAAAGCTCAGACTCAAAGTATAATTTATTATACATCAACCACTGAAAATGGCATTGATGTATTTATCTCTCCATTGTCTTACATAACATTTTGTAGGACTTATCCTTGCCAGGTGACATTATGGTATTCTATTTTTCTCCTCCTGGTGTTCCTACATCGGTCAAGGTCCATGTTAAAGCCTACCCAAATGGTTTCCTTTAAGTTTCTCAGGTGCCAATGAACCTCAGCTTCCCGAACCACATCTGACATGGCTGATGGTTAAGGATGGTCAAACGTTGTTGCCAGGGCAAGGACGCAAAAGGAAGCCCACAATGAAAAAAAACTTACCTGGATGGAGGTGGGCAGATGGATACCAGCTATGCATTGGGGGAGGTGCACCTGAAATAATTGGAGTATACCGTGCTCTTCCTACTCCAACCATGGCTCTAGAGGAGAGGCAGCCAGAGGGAGAGGGAGGAGTAAAGGAGAGTAGAGATGAGGTAGAGATTTTAAAAAGAGACAAGTGTGGAACAAAAGAAAGAATGCCAGGAGACACAAAGCAAGAGTGAGAGGAGCCACAGGAAAGGAACAAACAAACAGGTGATGTGAAGTGAGAAGAAGCGGGGTTTGCAGAGGGAGAAACAAGGGAGAAGGGAAAGGGGAGCACAGTGATGAGGCAGTCGCAGTACAACAGTTAATGCTGAAGCTAGAAGTGGAGCAGAGGGGTAAGGATTATGGGAGCTCAGCAGAGATGGCAGATGAGGCAGGTGGAGACAGAATGGCATTGGAGATGAAAGGGGCAGTGTCCTGCCACCCAGTGGGGGCATGTGGCCTGTGACAGAGATGTAGTCCAACAATATCTGGAAATCTTGAATTGAGTACCAGTGACCTACAATGTACTCAGCATATCACACAAATGTTATATCTTCTAAGATGCTTCACACAAATAGTGTGGTACAATGAATCGGGCCAGATTGTTATGACCAAATCTGACCATGAAACAATATAGTTCTCTCATGCTTCTGTTAGAAGAATCCTCTTTGGAGGGAGGCCTAGAATTCTCGGACCAAAGAGCTTTGGTAAATGAAATGTTCTTAAATATAATTAAAGTTATGATGAGCTAAATATAAAAAGGATAGCTCAAAATATTATACTGTTACTGGGAAAATCCATATCCCTCCCAGCTACTTTGAGTTGAGCAGCTCAGCTCCAATGGAACAGGGAAGCCTGAAGTTATGATGATAGAAGATGAGATCTTCATCCCAGCCGATCACAGCATCCTAGTTCTTTGACCTTGTGAGCCCTGGATCCATTGTTTCTATCACTAGTGCAATGACTTGTATATTGGCTAATGAAAGCAGAAATGAAGTGTGGATTTGGTCCTTTTAAAAACATGAAAATGGGGATTTCAGAAGTGATACAAACCTGACACTAGTGGAATATCACCACTGGCTATAACCCAAAATGCTGCACTAAGAAGGTTCTTAATCATGTCTAAAGCATGTGAAATAATTGGAACTGCACTTTTTCCTCACTATAGTGCAGCCATTTCATCTTCCAAGACATAACTCTTTCAGATTCCATCACTGAAAATTCAGGCAAGAGAACAAAGTAATATTATACTGCGTAAGTCAACAGTCAAGCAAATATGAGTTTATGCTAATCACCATATGCCCTGTGAAACGGACTTAGGCTAATATTTCACTGTCTTCTACTTCTGTACCACATAAAAATCAACAAACCCATCTGATCATTATTTGGTGTCATTGTTTCTGTGAATCTATGAGTAGCTGAACAGAAACTTGAGCTTAGTTTGTGATGGCTGCAAATGTTCCTTGAAGGTGATAATAAAAACTAAGAGTAATTGGCATCTTCACTGATTGATCATACTGTTTTAAAAATATATATAAGAAATTACTTAAATATGCAAGTTAGAAATAAATGCCTACATAAAATACTTTCACCATCATATTGGGATGAAAGTACTTCCCTCTTTCTCTGCATTAGAAGACAATAACCTGTTTGTTTCTTGAATCCATTGTGTGTGAAATTCAAACTGATTGAGGTAACAGGTGCAATGAGGTCAGAGGTGAATGACCCTTAAATAATAAGAAAGCCTTCTGCATGGATACAAACAATGGCTGGCATCTTCCTGGTGGGATGTTCATGTATAAGTCAGCCTTATGTTACTACATGTCTCTTTCTGTCCATTGGGGAAGTTGATATTCTCCTCCTCACTATCCAAAGTGCTCCACAGACCTACCACAGCATTGATACAGCCACTACTGCCATTCCATGACTTCTGAGTGAATTGGAGGATCAGAAGAGTGTCTGGCTATGTCCCTGTAGCCAGATGCAAGATGATTACATCACCCACTGACACTTACAGAGGACCCCAGAGGACTTCAGTGAATAATAATTTTGCACCTACCTATGGAGACAAAGCCAGATGCTTTTTCTGAACCTGCACTGCTCTCACTAGGCATTGAATTGTCATGGGGGTGTTAGCATGCCCTACTACCGCCTCCCCATGATATTCCATAATTGGAAATATTGGACACTTTTTGGGGTCACTTGGCTGGGATGTTAGGCAAACTGGAGGTGAGTCTAAGTTTCTGATGACCTGAGATGTTTCTAGAAATATAATGGTGAGAAAGCCCAAGTTAGGATTATGCAGAAGGCCTTTAGTAAACACATTCGTTAAGAAGGCATGTGCTAATCCTTTCTTCCAGCTGTGGGCATTTCAAGCAATAATTCAATCATGCACATGAGTGACCTTTCTTCAACCCATACCTCTCCTATACCCTCTTCCTGGCCAATCATTAAGAGATTGCGGCAGCACCATCAATGTTTTGTCTTTCTGTAACTAAAACAATCAGTTGAGTTTCATTCCCTTTCTCTATCCAGTGGGAAAGCCATCCAGGCTTGGTCATAACCTGAGTCCTCCTTCAGGATATAAAATAAGGTATAAATATTAGACCCTAGACCCCAGCTAAGTGTGTCACAGTGGACGGACCCAGCCACTCTCTTTCTCAGCACACCCCAGATTGGAACTTCCTGTACCACCCTCAGAAATCTGTGTGGGTGTCTTCATTGCATGCAACTCCTCTTCAAGACTGGCAACTATCATCCTATATTTTAGGACCTCTCTCACTGTACCTTTCTGCCTTACTCCGCTTTCTGTGGTTCTTAGGAATGCGTGTTGTGTATGTTAGCTCACTTTGTGTTATTCCAATAATACTTTATTTCACTTTAACTGGAGTGCTCTCTATGGTTAGTACTGGTAAGCATAGGTGAAAAGATTCCAAAAATTACCCTCCTCTCACAGGTCTCCTGTTGAGCTAATAATTCCCCCAAATATTAAAGGATATTTTGGCATCACGGGTGGGATTCTAAAGCACCCCACCTCTTAGGGTAACTGGGGAGGCTGTACTTACTCTGTGATTGGCCTGGGAATTGGTGAATGGCCAGTTGTAGCATAGTTCTATATTTGAAACTACTACACTATGCTGGACAATACAGGTATGTGGCCTCTATATGGTAACTTACTACAAGAGCATTAAACTAACAAATAGTAGAATTATTAGGCGTAATTAATGTGAGTAGTAGGTATGAAATTCTTCACTAATTTCATTTTAGAAGTATGCAATCATTAATTTTAGCAATTTTCTTTTGGCAGTTAGAAAGGCTTCAAAATCTGCACAGTTTTCAAAGGCTATTTGCAGTTTGGAATATCTTCTACACAAAGACTGGATTTTTTCCCCCAATAGGAAACAGTATTTTCTGTGCTGAAAATGCTCTTTCCTGCACAGAAAATGTGATAATTGGGGATTTATTCAGCAAAAATGTGTACTTTTTTTGTTCAGAAAACAGCATTTTCTACACAGAAATATTGTTTTCTGTGCAGAAAATGTTGTTTTCTCAACAAAACATGTGTGAACAAAACATGAAGAATAAGCCGCAAACTATGAAGATTCCCTTCAGTCCAATATTCTTTTCATCAGGGTTTCCCAGCATTCAAGAAATATATGTTTGTTTCAGATATTTTCAAATAATTTTTTTATTATGATCAACAGATCAGATAATATTTTCAAATATTATTTGCATCCCTAGGGAACAGCTGATGAGGTGGTATGGCTATTCCTGGCACCCTTTTCAATGTAGGTCATCACAATGTCTTTTATTTCCACATGGCCATATATATTTAAAACTTTGCTCTGATATGATCTGTATTCTACTTAAAACAATACTGTAGTAGAATTCATAAAGGTTTCAGCCTTTCTCTTTATTTGAAGCCAACTGTTATGTAAGCATATCATGCTATTGCTTTACTAGCCATGCCTATGGTGGTGAGGGTTACTTTCTATGTGTTCTCATTGTGGCTGATGTAATTTAAGCAACATTATTTTATAACAAAATCATAGTGTTAAAATTTAACAAGATTTGACATAAGTCTAATATAGAGAAGTAGCAAAGATGACAGCTAAGTACGTCTTCAAACAAATCCTGACAGTCAGCATTGTCTACTTCTCCACCCCTTCTAATTCAGCAAACAATAGAAGCCTGAAGTCAGAAAAGCTTTGGATCACATATAAGTGGTTTATAATGAGTGTGCCTATACCTGAGATATTTTGAAATCAAATGCTCATGCTCACAACATATTACTTTGTGCTTTCACCCCCCCCAAAAAAAAACCCACAAATATTAACAAACCCAGTATCAATCCACTTTGTATGTTTGGTGGGGCAGGGGACTACAATTTATGCAACAGAGTTTGAGGCCAAAAACAGATGTTGGGTATGACTGAAGATATTGGGCTAAGTAACCTTATTTCTCTTCACCCAGTTGCTTTCTTTCCTATTTCATCCAGCATCATCCACTGGCAAACGAGGGGCTGAGAAAAAAAGATAGGATTTAGCCAGGCAGGGACCATTATGGACCTCCAGATATTGTTAAATTGCCATTCCCTGCAGGAGTAGTCAGCATAGTCCGTGGTGAGGGATCATGCAAGCTACAGTCCAACAGATTAACACAGAAAGTATCCAAGGAAATGGTTGTCACAATCAAAAGTATTCAACAATGATGACAAAAATCTTTTGCATATTGTGTTGTATATAAATCTTTTTCTATGATAAATAACAAGCTATAATTATCAAATACTTAAAAAGTACAATCTATTGATTGTTACGACCATTTCCTTGGATACTTTCCATGTTTAGGGTGAAAACTTCCTGTTTGTGTTGTCTAACAGATTAACCCAGTGCAGGCCTTATTTTCTCTTTTCCAGAAGTTCAACAAATAGTGAGTAAGGAGGGGATGAGACCAACAATGTTTTTTACCCAGTATGCCATTTGCTGTAGGGCAAGGGGGATGCTAGGCTTTTCAACCAGATCCAGCTTACAATGTATTGAAATCTGGCACAAAGAGAGTCCACATCCTCCAGCCAATTTCCAAAGCCCCTCTTCCTCCTGGATAACATTCAAAATAAAAGATGTCCCTGGTATCAGTAACACCAGCTGAAATGGTGATCCTTGCTAGGGATGAGTGAAAACTTCATAGAATCATAGAATTGTAGAGTTGAAAGAGACCACACGGGCCATCCAGTCCAACCCCCTGCCACGCAGGAATCACAATCAAAGCATCCCTGGCAGATGGCCATCCAGCCTCTGTTGAAAGACCTCCAAGGAAGGAGACCCCACCACACTCCGAGGGAGTGTGTTCCACTGCCGAACAGCTCTTACTGTCAAAAAGTTCCTCCTAATGTTGAGGTGCAATCTCTGTTCCTGGAGCTTGCATCCATTGCTCTGTGTTCTAGTCTCTGGAGCAGCAGAAAACAAACTTGCACCATCCTCAATGTGACACCCCTTCAAATACTTAAACAGGGCTATCATATCACCCCTTAACTGTTTTTTTCCCAGGCTAAACATACCCAGCTCCCTAAGTCTTTCCTCATAAGGCATGGTTTCCAGACCTTTCACCATTTTTGTCACCCTCCTCTGGACACAGTCCAATTTGTCAATATCCTTTTTGAATTGTGGTGCCCAGAACTGGACACAGTATTCTAGGTGAGGCCTGACCAAGGCAGAATAGAGTGGCACTATGACTTCCCTTGATCTAGACACTACACTTCTAATGATGCAGCCCAAAATCACATTGGCCATTTAGCTGCTGCATCACACTGTTGACTCATGTTCAACTTGTGGTCTACTAGGACTCCTAGATCCCTTTTGCACGTAGTCTCATTCAGCCAAGTCTCCCCCATCCTGTATATATGTATTTCATTTTTCCGCCCTACTTCATGTCACCTTGTTTTTCACCAGAGTTTACCAAAGGAAATTGCAGAATATAAACATGAAAGAAAGCAAAACGGACAGATCTGCACATCCCTAAAAACGAGTACAAATTTCATTTCAGTTTGTTTTTGATCATAACTTATCAAAATCTGCAAAACGTAATATGAGGGAAAGAACACCATTTTACAGGAACCAACAGCTGTGTATGACTGTGAATACAGTAGCAATCCAGTGGCCCCTTGGTATCTGTTAGGGTTTGGTTCTAGGAATCTCCACAGATACTAAAATCCATGGATGCTCAAGTCTCATTATATACAATGGTGTAGTGGAATGGTGCCCCTATATAAAATGGCAAAATCAAGGTTTTTTGTTTTTTGGATTTTTTTTGGGGGGGGGTATATTTTAAAAATGTGGATGGTGGAATCTGTGGATACAGGATCTGTGGATACAGAGGGCCGACTGTAATAGTCTTTCCAAAATCTTTAGTGCACTTTCATGATTGTTGACCAACTTGGGAAATAACAAGAGCAGACACAAATACATGGGTTGTAATTGGGCCACTTTATCTAATTCTATCCTATATATTGGATCCCTCTTGAGAGCTGAAAATGGGGGAGAAACCTAGTGTGGGAGCAGCTGAGGCAGGTTGTCTTCCCCCAGACCTCCTCCACCGCTTCCCCTGGGTGAAAACACCTGAGCCCCAAGGAGAACCCAAATGCTGGGTTGCTCCCCAGCTGGCCTGGAAGTAGAAGACCAACCCAAGGTCCCACAAGTCACAGGATTTAAAATGAGGGTTTAACCCTCAGCTCAGCTCCAAGGAAAGTCTCTCCCCCCCTCCCCCAGACACAGGACCTAAAGAGGCAGTTCCAGAGACCTACCCTTCACCAAATGGGATGTCATAGGTACTCACCAATTTCTGACATATCCCTGCCACACAATCTGCTACAGATATGGGGCAAACATCTACTTAGCCCCTATCCCCCACCAGGCTGTCCAAAAGTGCTCTCACAGCCTGTTGCAGATCCCCCAAGAAGAGCATATCCCCTGCTTCAGAAAGGCGTACACTGTCTGCTCGATAGAGCTCCAGCCACTGAAAGATAATTTTGGGGTGTGGCAATTAGTGATCTATCCCCTTCTGAATGGCATTGCAAATTTCTCTATTGCCTCTATGCTGGACTTTGTCAACTAGGTGTGGGTCCCTTTCCCCCTGCTACACCTGGTGGGATAACATGTCAGACCACATAACTTCCTGTTCAGGTCACCTACTCTTTATCACCCTGATATTATGAAGAGCCTGCCAGATAAGGGTTTTACTCTTCAACAAACTCAAGTCATTATCAGGTTAATGATGAGGATGTGTGGCAGAGGCACACAGCACTCCCCAAACAGCATTGGCATCAGGCCATGCCATCCAAGCCTCCTCTTGCCCAGCCATTTGATAACAGCCATTTCATTCAATCCCAGTTGGGTCCCAAAATGGCTAATACATGCCTGACAAGCCATCCAGTAAACCATACTGTGGCTGACAATCAGCACTTGATGCCTCCCCAGCCACAACCTAGAATCTGAAAAAGGACAAGGAAAGATCTGCCATATAATTATTGAAAAGGCCATATGTAACATTTTTATGCTGAAGACCTCCAGTGACCAATACGCTGAATAGCCTGGGTATCCATGCCAATGTTGCTGCAATTGAAGTAGCCCCAATCTGAAAAGAGTGAGTGCTGAGCTTCAGCCCCACAAGGCCAATTGCTGGCAGGGCTCTGGAGGTAACAGACCTGGTATTTTGCCAAAGGTGAGGAATCCGTATGGCAGAATAGTGGTCCTGGAAGGGCTCCCCTCACTTGCAAAAATTCCTTGACTAGACAGATATATTGTTGCTGCAGGTCTGGAGCTGTAATCAAGCCCCAGCCCTGTGCTGATCCATCTTAGACAAACAGATAGTTAAAACATTTTGCTGCTAAGTTTAACATGTCTAAATCATAGTGCCCAACCAGACTTGTCCATCTTTGACACCACCACTTAACTCACCTGTAATGCATCAAAAAGGTGATTAATGCAGCTGCATGAAAAAAATGGGGCTTCATGTGGTGAGGAACAAATCCCTGACCATATTCCATCCAGCCCTTTAAGAATGTCAGAAGATAGGGGCCTGTGTTGGCCAGCCAAAGAGCCCCTTTCCCTGAACCAGCCCCCTAAAACTTTACTAATACAGAAGTCCCCCATATTGTCCACCATGCTCTCAACCTTCAACTAAAAGGAGAAGGCTGACAATTTGGCTTTGATGTACTGTGGTGATAGTCCTCTGTTGTGGAGGGAGACACAGTGCTGCAACATATTTGCCGCCTGCACTGGCCATATGCCCCCATCCTCTGATGCTTACATAACTTAAACAATTTGCTTTACCACCCTGACATAGATTTTCATAGTACTTGGAGCTACGGATAGACTATTGACATTGGCTCTGGTGAGTCAGCTGCTTCTGGCACTAGTACTCTGAAGCACTCCATCTGTTTGTGGGAGAGAGCATCAGCTATGATGTTGTCTATTCCAGCTACGTGGACACTGTAAATAGAATATTATAGTGCAAACAGTGTAGGGTCAATGCTCTGACAATCTCATCACCCTGGAGGACTTGTATGTCAGCAAATTGATGACCCAGACCTTAGTCATATTGTCACACCAGAAACAGATGAAAGAGTTGGCTAGTTCATCAGTCTAGAGCTGAACTTAAACCAATATAGGAGGGAAAAAAAGCCCTCAAAGAAAGTCAAGTCCATAGTAATACCAGCCTCTATACAGTCCTCTAGCCACCTATGAGCACACCATTATCCCCCAAAATACATGCCAAAACCCACCAACCATGCTGGATCTGAAGTGACCTGCAAGGCATCCTTAAGCTTATGTTCCTCTCTCCAAAACAACACCCTATTAAATTCTTCCAGAAATGCCAACCAAGCTTGCAAATCCTCTCTCTTTCCCTTCCTGAGTCTACTCCTGTGATGGGCCCTGGTCACACCCCTAATAACATTACACAGACACCATAAAATGCCCTACCAGGTGCTGCCACTTTACAAGTGAAGTTTAAATGCCCTATTAACTGTTGAAACTCCCTAAGTGTAGCCTTTTACCGACTTTGAAGCCAGACACCCTACTCCTCAAGTTGAGCACCTTCTCCCTAAGCAGATGACATAAATGCTTAACAGTATCAGTTTTGACAGCCCAAAATATAAATTGCTATGCAGGGACTTCTGTCTTCTCTGGTGCCAGGGGGACATCCAATTCCATAAATAGGACATCAAATGCCTTCAGTGGGGCAGTACATTGGTCTACCCCCCAAACTCCTGATAAACCAAAAGTCATCTAGGTAATGTGCCACATCCTTGGCCCCCAACCTAGACTTAATAGCCCATTCCAAAAATGTACTAAGTGTTTTGAAGGCTATGATGAGGAGGGCCTGATCCATATAAAACATGCCCTCAAAGCAGAAGCCTAACACCTCAAAATCCCTTGGGTGTATTGGCAACAGATGAAATGCAGACTTCATCTCACATCTTACAAGCTCACCCCCTCTGCTGTGCCTAAGCACAACCTGAATAGCCATGCTAAATGATGTATACCACACTGTATACACCTCTGGAGGGATGGCATCATTAACTAACTCACTATTTCAGTATGATAGTTGGTGAATGATCCCAAACTCTTCACGTACCTTATTGGGTACTCCCCCTAATGGTGATACTCTGAGGTTGGGTACAGGTAGTGATGGGAAGGGAACAACTACTCTTCCTTCTACCACCTACTTACATATCTTAGTCCTGACCATCTGTTCTAAACTTCTAACTGACTTCAAAATGTTGGCAATATAGGGGTACCAGATTCCTTGGAATGGAATATGAAACCTCTCTTGAAAACCCTGTTCTGAATAAAGCACTGCCTTCTTATCTTGGTAAAAACTCAACCAACATTTTAACTTTTCCAAGTTAATGGGGCTAGTCCCCTTTTGCAGGTGGAGACTCCCCCTCACTGAACTTTTGTTCTCTGCCACCACTAGACTGTCCTCTGCTCTTGGGGCAGCTACAAAAGGAGCGTGACCTCTCACAAACTGAGCATTCATGTTTGAGTTTGCAAGGCCTGCACATGCACACTCCCTGAAAACCAAACTTCCAATGCAGCAACCTATACATCTGTCCACCAGTTCCAGAGTGCTGCAAGGACCCTCCACCTGTTGACTTCTGCACCATGTAACCATTGCATGACTTCTCACCCTGTACAGGGTGGGCAGGAGTCATGAGGTGCATACATAGCTGCAAAGAGTGGGATAGATAGCTACATTTTTATACAAAAGGCCTCATCATATAACAACCAAGCCTAGTCTGAATACTCTACATAGGCACTGCAGATGACATCCATGTACTGAAAAAATGAAGCCACACACAGAGGTTGCATTTTGGCTATCACACCTGCATAAATAAAAAAAACAACAACAATAACCAGTTGGACCAAGCCTCTTCCACCTTTTTCTTCCTAGTCCTTTTCTCATTTTTCTCATCCATTTCATCCCTACCTTTCTTCTTGAGTTCTCTATAAAGCAGCTTTAATACATCTATGTACTCCCCCTTTAGAATCTTCTTCCTAGTTGATTGTAACAAATGATCACCCAAGGGGAGTGCCAGCTCCCTGAATGGGATGGAAGAATAGGCCACTGAATCATAACCTGCACTAGTGGGTGGACTAGTCTCTGCCCCTTGCCAAACCATAGGTGAAGTATTAGAGAAACCTCCTCCCCATGTTGACAACTGGAGTGGAGCTTAATCCCACATAGGCTGAGCAATTGTCATCATGCCATTCCCCCTTCCCCCATTGAACAACTAGGTCCTGTGGTGCAGCATAGGCTGGAGATGCCCACTCCCCAAGGCCAGCTGTAAGCTGCATATGTGGACATGTTTATGCCGTCTGTCTTACCTGCTGCTACTTGATCCACCAAAGCCTCAGGCTGTTCACTGACTTCAGCTGGTGTCACAAGCACTGTGTCCTGCCTCTCAGCAACCCCAACCAATTGCAATGGTTCTTCATGCTATTGATGCTTCTCTAGGGCATCAAGATGCACCAAGATGTCATTAGCTACCCTCGTCTGCAAGCTAAAATAGCTTCCCATGGAATCCCTTCTTCCTCCCTATCAGATGAGGATCATATCTCTACTAGCTGGCAATTTAAAGGTTATTTTACAGCAGGGCCCTTGCCCTTAGGCCCACCCCTGCTCTTCTTGGGAACCATCCAAATGTATTCACAAGTCCTAATTCAACTCTCAAACCCCAGAGCATGAGGCAAAAGGACACAGGCCTTAGTCCAATGCTGAAATCCTACCAGCACTCACTGCCCAGGGAGCCTGACTAAGGGAGAAGACATGAGTAGAAGAGAACTGTCACACTGCCCCTCCTCTCTCTGTGTGCATACACGCCAGCACAGCATGGAGATGAAAGGCTAGAGTGTGTTTATAGCCAGTTCAGGAGTGCTCCTGCCGAAAACTCCTATCCTGATCCCTCTGAGACACACTCACAGGATTCCTCTAGCCTGGAAATCCCAGAACTATGTCTCTCCTTTGATGCTGCCACCACCTCTTGGTTGGACTACCCCCCTTTTTTTCATGGTCCAAGAAGAGACTGTAGGGTACTTAGGACCTTTCAACCACTGACTGAGATTTTATCAACCCCCTCCCTTCTATCCAGAAGCAGAGGAGACTAGCAATGTAGCAATGACCTAAAACACGGCACATGTACGCTTTGTTAAGTAGGAAGAAATAGAAAATTTTATGTTTAAGAAAAGTTCAAGTTTAAGCTTAAGACAAGTTTAAGAAAAGTTTAAGACAAGTTCAAAAGGTAAATCATTTCATGAAGACAATTTTTTTTCTCCAGGTTAAAGCTTAAGGTTACAGAGATTCAAAGCATTCATACATTCAGTCAAGGAAAACAAATAAAAAGTAATCTTGACACAATCTAACTAAACTGTTCCCTACACAAAAGAAAAACTACTTACATTACAGAATTCTATGAAGGTTAAACCTGGTGTCCAGGTTTGGCTGGACCACATGCTTATCCTAAGCCTGGCCCCAGCCATGTGCTCATTCATAGCATTGTTCTCTGAGGTACAACCATCCCCTCAGAGTGTTTTCTTCCCCCCAGAGTGCTTCATGGCCAAGACAAATTATAAGCCTTTTCAAATTACCATCCCCAAATTCTCATTGGCCAGTCCAGTGTCTGGTGATGTGATGTCATGATGATGCTATCTCAGGAGATGACCTCCACGTCCCACCTTAACCCTTATTTTACCTGGTCATGCTGATCAGACAATCACTGTTTGCAGATTGGAAAATGTAGTCATTGCAGAATGATGGGAGCTCATCACCCTGCTGGCAGGATGATGGGAACTCCATCATAACAAGAGCCACAAAGGTGGGGGAAGAAAAGAAAAGAGAAAGGGGAAAGAAAGAACACTGGAGAGAGAAGAGAAAGGTAGGGTAAAAAACAGGTCCAAATATCAAACTTAATAGAGGTGCTGAAGTTTAGAGAGAGGGGAGGGGGGCTGAGAATCCAGTGATGGTAGGGCCTAGTGAGCCCCAGTCCTGTCCAGTGAAGGAAAGTGAAACTGCAGCCTTGCAGGCCCATGAGCAAGCAGACACTGTCCCTGTGACATGACCTTATGTGGACCCACACCTGATCATGACCCACAAGACCTGCCTAGTGCTATCACCAGTCAGGACACCCACAGCCCAAGCCTGTAAGTTTTCCTGCCAGTCCTCCTAATCTCCCCTGCTCAGCCTGCAGCAAGCCAAGCATGGCCTACCCCACATACAATCTTCCACTCAAACAGGCTCAGCTTGGAACCATGCAGCCTCCACTGGTGCCATCCCCTAGTGCTGCTAAGGCCTCCAGGAAGCAGCCAGTGGATCCCAACTTCCCAGGGATGTAATTCCACCCTTCAGTTTCTCAACCCTGGTCTCCCTACCACGTGGTCCTAGTAGGCACAGAGGGAGAAGGAAAAGGAAGAAGGAGGAAAGGCAGGACACAGCCTATTTGAGCAAGTGGCAATCAGAAACCAGTGTGGTCTGCCCTTTCACCACCCAAACATTTGACCTACAGCTGATGCAGCTACTCTAAAATCAATCTTCCCCTGGTCCCTCAGGATGGCTGCTAGCCACCTGCTCACACCATGCCTAGGCATAGCACGATTAGGCAACCCCTATCCTTCTGTGATTATACTCAGCACTCAATCCTGGAAGGACACAAGGAAAAGGTTTTCTCACTCAGTCAAGGGGTTCTCCTGTTCTGATCACCCTGGCTGTTGCCACCTTGAGCTTGACCAGTGAGAGGAAGAGAGTGGGGTGGCAAGGATCCTTTCCTTTTCCTCATCATGGCACCTTGTGCCATGACACATTTTAGCATGGTCTCTTCTTGCTGTGAGGCCAGCAAATGCACCTCCATCTCTGCACGGCTACACCAAGAAGGGGGATCTGAAAAACTTCAGAAGCTACATTTCTTCTGTTCATCAATAAACCTTCAGCTTATAAAAAAGATGCAATTACTGTAAGATTAAAGTGATTTTATTGATGTGTCTGCAAAGCCAGAATAGCCCTTTATTGCAACAAGCTATCTCCTAACCAATTCCATGTGTTTGCATACAGATTTCTATTTGCCTTCATAAATAACAGCATAGCTTATTATTACTTTATTTTTTAAAAATCCAGTGCTACTGAAAATAATTAATATTGCTGAAACTTTGGGATTATATAAAAACATTTTACAGTGTTAAGTGAAGCGGAAGAAATTCTCCTGGGGGGTAGATGCATTAATATTAGCCACATGAACCCACAAATTGTTAAAGCTCCAGTGGTGAGGGATCATGGTACCTTCTGCCTTTGCAGTCACAAGTGTAATTGAGGAAGAGACTTCTTGGTTTTGTTTTGCTCCATGTGCATTTCAAAGAACCAAATAATCACAGAGATGGAAGGGGCCTTGTGGGCCATCAAGTCTAACCCCCTACTCAATGCAGGATCTCAAGCTAACACATCCCCAGTAGGTAGCTATCCAGCCTCTTGAAGATGTCCAGAGAAGTTGTTCCCACCACTCTAGGCAATTGGTTCCATTGCCTAACCACTCTTTCCCTTCTAATGCCAAATTAAAATCTACCTCCTGTAACTTCAAAATATTAGACCTGGGGCAGCAGATAACATATCTGCTCTCTCCTCTCTCTGACAGCCCTTGAGATATTTAAAGTTTTGAGGTATTTGTGTTTTTAAATAAAAATAATAATTAAAAAACCTCAACCTCTGTCCTTCAAATGTATGGGTAGTTTTTTGAATTTTGAAAAGTCCTCATCAAAAGCAAATGAAATAGAAGTCTCAGCTATTGGGAGCCTGTCAGCAAAAAGAAAGGTGGGGGGGGAGAGAAGGAAGGGAGGGAGGGAAATGGCCTACTTCAGCACCACAAACATGGTTGAATACCAGGGATAAAAGTCCATTCTTTGTGGAGCTAAATACTCAAAACCTTCTGCCTAAGTAGGTAAATCTGTCAGTTTTGCTTTCTCTTACATTCAGTTGCATTCACAATCTTAAATACTTTTTATTGTATATGTGAAACAATTTGTAAATTTTGAAAAATTAATGTATCGAAAGACTACTCATCCCCAACCCAATTCTTTGATGGAAAACAAGATTTGTTTATTGTTTACTTTGTCTACTATACTTTGACTAGTTACCAAGTGCACCAGTTGCATTGATACCCAATTATCATAAGACTTCAGGTACCTTTTCATTGTTTGTTACAACACATGATCTGTTCAATCTGCTTTCTGCTCTCCTGTCCTCAGCTATGTGGAGTTCTGGTCTGGAGCTTTTAATGATAGCAATACTCATCTTCTAAAAGAAAAGGGAGAGCAGTGGAATGATGATGCCAATAACAGGGAGAGAAAAAGAGATACAGTCTAAAAGCTGCATTATAATAAAGGTTTAATGGCCCAAAACATTTGGAAATAACTTTCTCGGGGATGCTTAAATGACAAGATTGCATCTTCCACTATGCTTTGGAAACAAAATGGTTGTTTTGCACCTGTGAAACTATATCTCTCCTCCACTCATGTTCCTGAGACAAATGTAGGAAGGGATAATGTTATAAGACTATAGCTGTAATCCTTTCCTACTGATGCACAAATGGAAAACTGAGTTCAGACTTTGGCTGCAGTCTTTGCACAAAGTGGGCTAAATAATCTTAGGCCAGAGTTACATGGAGGAAATATTAATCTGTCTTCTGTGGGTGTAATGACCAAAAATATATACAGTCCAATTCTTGCCAATCTCTGCTAGAAAACGGCAGCTGTAACTGAGGATTCTCCAGTTCAGAGGTAAATAGCCTTTGTGTATCTGTACATATGTGTGGTAGAAAACAAGAAATGCCAGAACCTGTAGTGGAATGTTCCACATGCTCCACAAGCCACAATAAAACATATAGATATGGATAATTTTCCTGCAAAAAAGATAATACAGGTCGAGTGGGATACTTGCATATACATAATGAGATATCTTGGAGATGGGACCCAAGTCTAAACACAACATTCATTTATATTTCATATAAACCTTATACACATAGTCTGAAGGGAATTTTATTCACAATATTGTTAATAATTTTGTGCATGAAACAAAGTTTGTGTACATTAAACTATCAGAAAACAAAGGTGTCCCTATCTCAGCCACCCATGTGTGCTAATTTGGATTTTGGAATACTTTGGATTTCAGAATTCTGGATAAGGGAGACTCAACCTGTAGGTTAAAGCCAGTGTCAGTCTCACATAGAGTAAACCCATTAAAACTAATAGGACTTATTAGTCACACAAACAAAGATTCCAATTCTCCTTGTTTTTTTTTCCTCAGGATGCCGGCTGGCATCCTCAGGATGCTGGCCACAGATGCAGGCGAAACGTCAGAAAGAAACTATTCCAGAACACGACCTCACAGCCCAGAAAAAAAACCAAGGAAAATCTATGGATGCCGGCCGTGAACGCCTTGGACTTAAGATTCCAATTAATTTCAAATTGTCTGCTCTAGATAGGAATAATGTTGGATTTATTTCATTGTCTGCAACAATTCTGAGCCCCCTCTTTCCTTGCTAGTTCCTCAAATGCAACTCTATTTTGGTCCATAGGGTGAGCTATTTTGCACTAACAGAGCTGCAACCTGTGGGGCCTTTAGCACATATTCTCTAGCACACAAATATATCCACAGACAGTTTTTGTTAGTCAGTGCCAGAGTCCCATCCCACCACCAAGTTGGGAAGTAGCTCGTGCTATCCCTGACCCTAGCAACCCTATTTCTTAGTAGCATCACAGAGTGGGTACTGTTCCTGAACCAAAACACCAGCTACTGGCTGATTCCCAATAGGGAAGTGAAGGTACCCAAGTATAGTGTAGTTGCTTCACTGGTTGTATTCCTAGCCTTTCTGCTTACTCTTTCTCCTATCCAAGCACATGGATGATCAAAATTTTGAGCTTCTAAATAACTCGGGATTTCAGATTTACCATTGTTTGTTTCTGTTGTGGGGAGGAGGACTTCCTAACATTTCACACCAACTTTTTTCCTTTTGTTCTGCAGCACTGACAATATATTATTGAATGTGTGTCACCAGTCAATATAAATTGGCAGTTTTGCAGAAAATAAGGACCTTCCAGGCTGTTCAACAACTCCTACGTTTTGAAACTTTAATAACATATTTAAAAATATGTGAAAAGGGGGGGATGAAAGTTCCAGTGCTTTTTTGGAGTTCAAATCACATGTTTGTATCAATTTATGTCTTGTGCATTTTTAATTTCTATTGGTGTGCATGTGTATTTGGCTTTTCAGATGGGGTTATTTGATGCACTAAAAAAAAAATGCCTGTGACAAGCTGTATCTTTCACCAGAGGCATTCAACAGTTTTATAACATTTTATATAATGTCTGTTTTTTCTTCCATAAAGCTTTATTGCTATTTTTATAGGACATAATATGTACTCAATGGACCACAGCAGGCAGAATACCCATACTAGTCCATCATGGAAATGTCTATTTAAATAATTTCCAAAAGTGCATAATGTACAATAATTGAAAAGTCTATCAGCCCTAATTCTGCCACTCTCTTACTGATTTGTACAGGGGAAATAATATATGGATAGGGTCACCAGCCTTAGTAGTAAGAAATGTTGATGAAAGTATGCATTTGAGTGGGCTGGCAGCATCAAAATATCCTTTTTATAGTTATGTGTGCATTAGTTTCCTTTTGCAAATCACTTTATAATTACAGCTTTAAGCATTAATGAAAATTAACTGAACAAAAATTAAAGTAACCAATTCTAGTATTTAAATTTAAACTGAAATAAGCTTTAATCTTCTCCCAGCAGTATACTACTAATTTAGAGATCCATTCTGATGTGATGTATCCTTACTGTAGATTTAAAATAACTGTTAAATTTAAGACAAAGGGATCTGTCCAACTGCTATTACAACCACTAGGATCCTTTAAAATGGAACCACAAATGCCCTGGGTTAGGATGAATGAGTTCATGTTGTTCTCCCAGGAATATTTTATGGGGGCAGCCATATTTTGTTCCCATTCAGTGTCCCTGGGAGATATGCCATGACATCAGATTTCCCCCCACCCCCAATTACTAGGGCCTTCATGCATACATTTCCATTCAAGAATAACAAGGGTTCTCACCAACCTATGTGAAACTGGAATCGGAGGAGAAATATAGTGGGAGCTTGAAAAACATGATAAAAATATAACTGGGAGGTTCAGAACTAATAGAGAAAGCTATACATGCCTTGGCCTTTGGTGTCATTATGGGCTTTCTTAGGCTACAAATCTATGCAAACCTGTCTGGGAGTATGTCCCAGTTTACACATTAGTGGGGTTGTCTTTCAATTAAAGTAGCATAAGATCATGTTCTTTGTCAATTTTTGCTTCCTGTAATGTGGAAAATAACATAATATGTTTGAAAACATATGAATTTGCTTGGTCATAGTGCTGTATATCCACAGTTTCAAAACACTGAGAATGCAGAGAACTAATTCCAGGACAAAGATTATGACTATGAAATAGCCTCTCTGAATTGATAGATTGATGGCACCTATGTCTTTCAAAGTCTCCAAAGATTCCTGATTCTCATGCAGATCAGGAAAAAATATTGGCAGGGTTCAACTGTTGGACCATCAATAGTCTCTTGTTGTTGTGTGCCTTCCAGGTATTTCTGATTTCTCATGACCCTAAGGAGAACATCATGTGGTTTTCTTCAAAAGATTTGTTAAGTTGGGGAGGGGTTGTAATGCCATTCTCATAGGCTGAGAGTGTGTGACTTGCCCAAGGTCACCCAGTATGGATTTCCATGGTCAAGCAGGAATTTGAATCCTGGTCTCCCAGAGTCTAGTCCAGCACCCAAACCACTACACCCACACTCTCTGGGCTTTAGTCAGTGGTTCACAGTGCCCAGTGTTCAGGAGAGCCATGTGCACATGAAATCTCTACAAAGACATTTGTGGCTCAGTGGGAATTGCAGTCTCAACTACTAAATGAACTATTTTCCCCTGGAAACTTGCTGAGAAGTATTTGGCAGTTTCCTATCCCCAAACTGTGGATCTGCGACTTATTGTTTGTTGTTTCCTGCTGCTAGCACTTAACTGATGTGAATTCAGCTGTTGCATTAGCAGCTTGAGTTCCAGCTATTGAACAATGATGCAGAGGCTATTAATCAAAAGCCTGTGATCCATTGGATACACTGCTGAATGTAAATCCACCACTGTTCTTCTTGGAAGTGTAGCCTGAGTAAATTGTGCACAGAGTTAATGTTCACATTAAAACAAGGTAAATCCATTAATCTTCATGCCATTACTCAGAAGGCACCGAACAATGTAACACTGCATTTCCCCATTTATGGGGTAAAACATTCAGTGTGAAGGTTTAGACTGATGGTATGACTGACAAGTCAGATGTTTAGATTGTTAGTAGTATAATCTACATGATGATAGCAATGTGATGTGTTAAATAATATTTGCTCTTTCCTGTTTTCCTTTGACTGTTTTTTCCCCCTATGAACTTTTGCAATACAGCCAGTTTCCTGAGTTATTTTGATTTCACAGCATTTGGGAACAAGCTGTTGTTGTTGTTTTTCCAAATGGGAACAGATAGCTATTTTGTTGGGCTTATAACCTGATTTTATTTCAGACCTCAAATCAGCTTGCAAAAGAATCCCAAGGTAGTCTGCTATCTAGGGATGGTTTATAGGGCCAGAGTAGCTCAGCATCATATGCCTTTGGAGGATTCTCTACACCTGTAACCTCAGTGCAGTAATCCAAACAACTCCATCCAGATCTCATTATATCTTATACAAGCAAGGATGGATACACTTCCACTGTCTCAAATGAGCAATAATGAACAAAAGTAGAAAATGTTCAGAAAAGGGGATTCCCCCTTCCCATTGCTGCAATTGTTTCACCCTCTGGAAATTTCAACTTCTCCCTTACCTATTGGTTAGTTTGGTTCTCTCGCTCCTCCTTCTTACCTCATTCTGCTGCTATGGATGACACATTTCTTTATATTAAATCAAAGTCAGCTACCTGAAAATGTGATAACAAAAACTACAGTGCAACAACAATATGAAAAAAGAATTCCAGTCTCCTTTTATCATCAGCTTGCATGTTTTAAATGCATTGTAGGGGTTCTCTTTTTGTTAGAATAAGAGGACATACTATTCCCACACCTGAAATCTGAAGTGTCACATTCTGGCAACAGATACAGTACATGAAGCTGTTGACAATGATTTTCATCTCTATGAAGGTCACAATGGGAGAATTGAGCTTGGCTGAGCCAACATTCACAACTCTGACATTTGCACTGGACCAGTGCCTTTGACTTCACCCAATCCTGATTATCATCCCAAGTTTTGCCATGATAAAGTAACCCTGAAACAGCTGGATAATATTAATTCTGAACAAATATTCCCCTCTCCCTATCATTCTTTGCTTTCCTTTTGAGCCTGCTATTTCAGGATAAGAAAAGAAGATCATGAACACTTTGTTAAATAGATTGGTACAGAGTATTTTTGTGAGCCATTTAACTGTATGAAAATTTCTGAGAATTACCACCCAATGTTTATTTATTCATTAAAAGCATGTATGGACCACTTTTCATTGATTGAGATGAACTGAAGTGTTCCCAAGGTGATGCAACATTTATATCATTATAAATATTATTTAACAACAAATTAAAACCTAAATTGTTATGTCTTAAAAAGAAGCCAGAGAGAAAAATTAAAATCTACCAAAAGAGATGGGGGAAAAAAGGCTGTGTCAAAAAATCGGCAGGGAGATATTTTGATGGCTTAAGCCATTAATTAAAATATATGGGTTTGGGGCTGATTTTAACTGCGAAAGGGCAATGTCGTCTGATCTGCACGCCCTTTCATGGTTATGCAGCATCCTTTTGATGCCGTATTTTTTGTGTCTGATAAAGTCCTTAGTCTGCAAGTTGTTCTCTCATGTTGCAAAAGGAAGTAGCAGTGCTTCACTGTGGTTCTTTGTGGCTTGTGTACAGGGCCTGTTTAAGGAATTTCAGGGCCCACTGCAATGTTTTATTTTGGGAGCCCCATATGTTTATCTCAGGTCAATGTAACCTAACCTATTCACAGTACAGGATGTTCAGATTATAGTAGGACCCCCATATCCATGGATTCATTATCCGTGGGACACAAAACAGCACACCTACAATAGAGTCTTCCTAGAAAATGTGTCCTCCCTAGCCATTTTCTAGGCTCTCCAAGGCAACTATATGGTATTTTAAACCAGAAGTCCCATTATTTTCAATGGTGTTCACTACTATCCACGGTTTTCAGGATCCACACCCCCCATAACCAATCCTCAGTGAATATGGGGGGCCTACTGTATTACATAATTTGCCACCAATAATTTAGTCTGAAAACTATATTATAGGCACTAGCATATTTTTTATTTATTAGCAATTAATGTAATGGTGTAGATTTCTTCAAAGAAAAGAAAGAGAGGACTACAAGCTGAAAATGAGTTAGCAGTGTGATGCAGCAGCAAAAAATACCAATGTGATTCTAGGCTGCATTAATAGGATTAGAGTGTCTAGATCAAGGGAAGTAATAGTACCGCTCCATTCTGCTTTGATCAGACCTCACCTGGAATACTGTTTCCAGTTCTGGGCACAAGAATTCAAGAAAGATACAGAAAAGGATGTTGGGAGGTCTGGAAGCCATTACGCCCTATGAGGAGCAGCTTAGGGAGCTGGGCATGCTTAGCCTGGAGAAGATAAGGTTGATTGGTGACATGATAGCCATGTTTAAATATTTGAAGGGATGTCATACTGAGGATGGAGCAAGCTTGTTTTCTGCTACTCCAGAGACTAGGACATGGAGCAATGGACTCAGACTACAGGAAAAGAGATTCCACCTAAACATTAGGAAGAAGTTCCTGATGGTAAGAGCTCTTCAGAAGTGGAATACACTACTTCGGAGTGTGGTGGAGTCTCCTTCTTTGACGGTTTTTAAGCAGAGGTTGGATGGCCATCTATCGTGAGGGCTTTGATTGTGTGTTCCTGCAGGGCAGAAGGCACTTGGATGGGATGGTTGTTTGGGTTGCTTCCAGCCCTATGATTCTATGATTTTAGGCTGCATTCAGAGCCTGGGAAAGATACTTTTGGATTACACCTCCTCGAATCCTCCTGCCAGCACCTTTCTCAAGGTTTGGTTGCATTGTTCCTTTTCCAGCATTCTCTAGTCCAGTAGTTCTTAACCAGGGGTCTGTGATATCCTCACTGGGGGTCCACAAAGGCTTGAAGGCTGCTTGGCCCACCTCCTCCCTGTAGTGGAGCAGCCACATGACAGGAACAAAGGCAAAGGCTGGCTGGCTTGGCCTGTACATTGTCATTTTCATCCACTCCAGCCACAAACTTGCTTGAAGAAGCAAGAGTGCCTATGAGGGAAAGTTTAATGGATGGTGCAATTGTATTGTTGTTGTTGTTAGCTATTATTATTAGCTATTATTACTAGGGTTTTAAATCTTGAGTTAAGTCTTGGGGCGACAAAAGAGATTTAAGGGGGTCCCTTTAATTGTGTATTTGATTGTGTATTCCTGCATGGCAGGGGGTAGGACTGGATGGTCCTTGAGATCTCTTCCAGCTCTATGACTCTAATATTCTAACTGTTTGCAGTGTGGGCAAATAAGGGGAGAAGCAGGGACTGAGGCTGGAGCAAAAAACTGGGGGGGGGGAAATTCTTTACCCCCCCCTTGAATCTGGTGCTGTTAAAACACACAACGTATGACCATTTTCGCAGTGAAAATACTGCCTTTAGGCTTTAATGAGAATTTTAAAAACTCACCTTTAAATTGGCAGTTTTACAAGTTTTTTCTTACAAGCGTGTCCTGTGGGTCGGAATGGAATCAGGGATGGAGTGTGGTGATTGAGGGCAGGACAGGAAACGCCAGCAGGTGCAGTCCCTTCTTCCAGTGAAGGGGTAGCTGGAGTGTCCCTCAAGCCTCAGTAGGTGTGACACAAATTAAAACCCAATGAGTTCCATGCAGCTTTGTCTGAGATAAGGGTGCTTACAAGACTGCCGTCAGAGAAACATGGCAATCTTTTATTCACACACAACTCATCAGACTGATTTCCCCAAGAATTAAACAACCAACTCACTGCACTCATAGCTCCCTTTCACCTCCTCTTCCAGGTACTGCTCATGCTCTCCTCCACTGTTCAGCTGCCTTATCTGTCATAGTTCCTTCTTCTCCCCCAGCTTCAGAGTTTTATAGCTGCCTCTTCAAAGAGACAGAGAGTCATTGCACCTTCCCCATTTTAACCCATAGACCAAAGTTTCAAACCCTCTCCGAGTATTCCTTGCTTAAAATAAGAAAACTGTGAATTTCATGAGGGAGGAGGGAGTGCACTCATCCATGTGTTTATGATCAAAGGTGAGTGTGTGTGTGGTACCTCCCTCACTCATGATCACTCACTGGGGAACAAAGAGGGGAGGGAATTAGATGGGGAGGCAAGCAATGAGAGGCCAATATTTGTGCTATGATTGACAGGGAAACAAGGAAGACTATTGGTTGATAGGTGTGGGCATGCATGCCGGGAATAAAGAAATTGTCCTTGGTGGCATGAGACCAAAAAAAAATCCGATGCAGTGATGTGGAAATGGTTGGATGTTCCCTTTTGTCCTGAAGTGAATTCTATGGAGGAAAGTGGTGTGGCTGTCCATACATGTTGGGATCTGTTTATAATGACTAAATGACTCCATTAAGGGGAGTCAAACCAGTGAAGGCCAATTCACAGTGCAGCTGAATTATTTGACTAGTGTGGATCCAGGCACAAGTCAGTTTATGGGTTAGATTCCATGTAGGAAGCAAATCACATTACCCCAGAGGCTTCTAGTGCTTCATTTTTCTAGTTTGGGGGTAATTTTTTTTTAGGGGAAGGGAAGAGTGCTCCTCAGGAAGAGCATGTAACCTAAGGGCTGCACTTTCCCCCTCCTTGATGTAAAGGAAGAATTGCTGGTGGCATTATTTTTGCCCAGCTGAGTTCCCAGCCCTGAAGATCAAACACCTATTCATCAGATGGTTCTAGTACTTTGCACATCCTGCAGCTTCATTCCTGCTCTGAGACCTATCCATACAGCAAAAAGGAATGTTTCTTTTTAGAAATGGTAGCACCTGGACAGATGCCTTGGCGTGGTAGCAGATGTGAAGAGCAGTTGATGGAATGATGCTTAGTGAATGGAAAGAGAACATGAGGGAGCCAATCCCAGAGCAGGAGACTGTAATGGGAGGGGTTTCTTAGAGACTGAAAGGTGTGTATGACAGTTGAGAGAGCAGTTTAGGTTTAAGTTTATGTCTGTTTGCTTTTGAGTGAAGTTGAGTGATAACTGTATGAAATATGGTCTGTGCTTGAGGGAGTGTTAAGGATGAATTGATTAGAAAGTGATTGGAAATTAAGAGACTAAGGAGATTATCACATGGGTTCCTGGAAACTATGTCTGTCCCGCTAACCCCCCACCCGCCCGTCTCCCGCCCAACTCCCATCCCTATAACACTAAAAAAAAAAAAAAAAAAACCATACAACTTTTCAAACACCAACCTTTTATTGGAAGCAAAACAGCTCCCCCTCCCCTTGACTTCACTGCAGTAAATGCAGCTGTTGTAAAGCTGCTTTTACTGCAGTGAAGCCAAATCCCACTTGTTCTCACAAGAGAACAATCATGTGGGAAATTTAAAAATAAAACCCCAACCAAATGTCAAAAAATAAAACCAAGCCCACCCACCCCCAAAAAAAGAAAAGCCCAAGTAACCCGGGGGGGAGGGTGTCACTTACCTGGCTGTCCCGATCAAACCCAGAAATCTCCGGCATGGACCTCCCACTGACATCACATTGCGATGTCATTTCGACATCAGAACAGGTCCTCTGTTCACTCACCCGTCATTCCATTATTATAATGGAACGGGATTCTTATTCACGGCTTTAACCGTGAATAAGAGGAAGCAGGGGAGGAACAGGAGTAGAATGGGAACATCACAGGAGAGGGACGACGTTATCTAAAGGGTAAGCCTTTTAGCAATCTTCTATCATCCCTGTCCTGGGATGTTTTGAGCATCTGATGATCTCCTAAGAAAGAGTGATTGAGTCTGGTGGTTATCTGGTTTTATTATTAAGAATATTATCTGAGCTTCTGTAATGTAATTGGTCACGACAGAATGGGATTAAGATACCTTAAGCAATTAACAAAGTTGGAGGCACAATACTGAAGTGTTGCTGTTACAAACATATACTGCAGTTAATAAACCAGTCTTTGTGTTTTGTTTATAAAGTCCAGACTCCTTATGAGTTATTTCCCTCACTGACAACTATTAAGCACGCTTACCAATAGAGTCCACACAATCACATATTCTATCCACAGAAAGCCAGATTCCAGTCCAAAGATGTGATAAAGGGAATCTGAATGGAAGGTGGCAGTGGAAATGGAGACACAGACAGACTGAATAATTAGGTAAATTTGGCTGGTGTGTCCTTCTCCTCCACAGCGGGTGACTCCCATGCCAGTGGAACAATTAATCTACTCTGGCCTTTTTTAAAAATTTATTTTAACTTCAAAGGAGCTGACCAAGGTGTCAAACCTATTTTGGGGATGGGATTCAGGGCCTATGTTGGTGGTAGGGCCAGAAAACTGGGCATTGTCTTTAAAGTTGAGACTAAACCCTAGAGCAGATTCTCCACCCCACTGATATGGAAACTGCCATTGCTAAAATAGCAGACAGATAGCTCTGGATTTATTGTGTTAGCCATACTTAAAGTTCATTTTTTAAAACAAAATGAAATACATCTTCAGGGCATGTATAGCCAGTTGAGTTCTCAGTCCTGACAGTTCGTTCACCTTTCTACATTTTGGTGTGTGTTATGTATATCACCTATTTATGCAGGAAGAGACTGTGTGTGCTACTTAGATACACATTATAGAGAATCACAAGAGAAAAAGTAATGCAGGAGAGGTTAAAAACCACTATTCCACATCGGATACCCTCTCTTCCAGCAGTAGAACCACTGTACTAGAGACCCTTGAGCATGTGCTAGAAGGTTCAGAGTTCAAATACAGCTCCACTTAAAAGGGCAGTTGAAGACTAGTTGACATGGAGAGGTAGTTAGAAATCAGCTGCTCCCAGCCAAATCTAGCAAAAGAGTATGAAACTGCAAGACAGAACCAGTTATATACAGTTCAGTGATCTCACATCTTACCTTCCCACAAAATACTGTTATTGGAAAGTGCTTTTGAGATTCTTGCTCAGGACTGGAAGCTAGAAATGTTTCTGAGCATTAGGGATAATGCTGCCTGGATTCTCACTCTTCTCCAGACAGGTCCAAATTGCTTCATACTAAGATAAATTGTTCCACATCCAACTGGGATAATCCAAGCCATGGTGGATCTTGCAGTCTGAATAGGTAAATTTTTCCTGACACTCTTTAGAATTTAGAATTTGTCCAAATTCACTTTGACAACTGTGTGCAGCAGTCTCTGGTTGCCTTCCTGTCACTGGGGCAATAAATCTGTCCTGGTTTAGTTCAAATTTAGTTTAGTCCAAACTTTAGTGAAGCTATCAAAATTGCAGAACCGACTAGCCAAAATAGGGTCAGCAGTTCTGATTGCTCCTTGAACATTGGACTAAAATTTGGAGCTGATTCACTGACCTCTGGCATTGAAGCCACCAGTCACCACTCCTGGTAAGTTAACGGTATAACTAGATAGGGAATTAATTATTGGCTGTATAGGGGAGTCGATTTTTAATTTCATCAGCTATTTCTATACAATACAGATCATCTCCCATTTACAAGGGATCAGTATCCACAGCTTACCCACAGTCAGGGGGAAGGTTCTCTCTAGGTATCTGGAGGATCACAGAGTCACACTGGAAGCAGTCTCTCTAGGCATCAGGCCTGCCAGCATGACTGTATGGTTAATTTCCACTGGAAGCTGACCATAGAGTCACACCAGATACCTAGATAGGTGTCCTCTCTAGGTATTTTGTAGGTCCTCTGGCATGATTCTATGGTCTAATATGGCAGTTCGCTATTATATATGGTAAGTCTGGGAAGGTATCCCCCATGTAAACATGAGATGAGTTGTAATTATATTTTATCTAATATATTTTAAGGAGTATAACAGACACTGAGAAAAGATTATTTATTGTTCAATGATAGTTACTCTGTATTATCTAAACCTCTTATTTTTTGGCTAACTCCTGGGCTTGGCAACCAAAGGCATGAAAGCAGCAATTAAAAAAGTTAAAGGGCAGCAGCCAAATATTGGTAAAGCTTTATGTATGAGTAAGAGTAATTGTTACTATTCTACACATTCAGTTCCCAAATCCTCGTGTTGTTGGTGGAATAAAATATTAAATGCTTTCCTCATGTAGCAGTGATTGTATAATTATTTAAATGACCACCACATGTGGTTCATAATGGTGGGATCATAATATTAAGGACACCAGTGTACTAAATCCCCACCCACAGAGAATACTTTACAATGCCTCATGGCTGCATGACCAGAAGTCTCCATCTTGGCACATATTAACTCAGTTGTGCCAGAGTTGATTGGGAAAACCTTTCTTCCTCCCATCTTCAGGTTCCGTAGAGTTTCAGAGGCTCAGCTTGTTGGTGTCAAATGTGAGAAATGGTGTCGCTTTGAAGAGTAACTCAAAAAATAGAATGCCTAGGGCTACTGGCAGAGGTGAAATGGATGCTTCTCTTTGAAGCTGCATGAAGAAGTCTGTGTGGTACACAGACTTATAATACTTTTTGGCTTCAATCAGAGAAATCTCAAGTTCAGCAATAGATGAGCAGAGATAAGGGCAGGGGTGGTAGAAAGATACACCTTAGTGAAGAGATCTTTCATAGTATCCAACTTAAAAGACCACATGCTGTAAGACATACTATTGGAAAACTACAAATTTCAGATTACATTCATTCAATATAGAGTAGAAATGAAATATGAGGGTGTTTTTTCAACTAGATGTTAAAAAAACTCCTTTACCTTCCATCATAGTTCTATTTTTATATCCAGTAGATATCTACCCACCCACCCAACCAACCACATTCAAACAAAATAATGTGCCTCATAGCTTTCATCAGGGATGTAGTTTTCCTTCTAAGCAATAATGACTTATTGCAACAGTATTTACTACTACATTCAGTGTCTGAGATAAATTTCTGACTGTTTGAGACATTTTAGAACCTTCCCTTCTTTCTTCTGCAAATGGATTTCCCACTAAGGGTCAGCCCCACACCTAGGCAGAGTAAGAAAACTACTCCAGGTGGCAGATGCTGGGGCAACAGAGGCAGTACCCCCTCCCAATCTTTAGGCCTGCCAGAGCATTTCTCCTTCTAGGAAGCCACAGCTGAATGTACCAAAAAAAGCCTCTCGTGCACACTCTAAACTACCCAGATGCTCTGCTTTGTAGTGGAGGCTATCCCCTTGCCATTACAATTCTACTGCCATCTGTATCACTCTACTACCCCTTCAGTCAAGGACACTATATTGTCCTTTGACCCAGATAGAAAATACTTTGAGGAGGCCCTACCTCTACAAGTGAATCCACACTGTAGAATTATTGTAGTTCGACAGTACTTTTACTGCCATGGCTCCATCTGACAAAATCCTGGGATTTCTAGTTTGGTGAGGAACCTGCACTCTTTGACCGAGAAGACTAACTACATTTTAAAACTACAAAACCCAGGATTCCATAGGATACAGGTACGTGACTTAAAGTGGTGTCAGACTACGATAACTCTGCAATGTGGACACACCTTATTATGATTACTAATAGAAATGTATACTCCATTGACTTTTAGAAATAAGATTGTATTACAAAAATTGATTTTTAAACACATGTGTTATCCTCCTGGATATGAATTAAGATGACCACTGAAGAGAAAGGAGATACACTTTCTTCTTAGATTTCTTTTGACTTTAATTCCCCCCTCTCTCAGACTCAGTCTCTCTCTCTCTCTTTCTCTCTATCTCAGTCTCAATCTCTCAATCTTAATCTCAATTTCAATCTTTCTCTCTCTTGCCTCTGGCAGGCATAATCCATACATTCACACTTCAAATATTTGGTTTAATAAGGCTTGAAATATTCTTGTAGTGTAGAAAATGGCAACCCTGAAGAGCAAGCCGGCTGCCGGGACTTACCTGGCGGCCGCTTTTGCAGCCGGTGTCACCCCCGTGCCCAGGCCAGCTCACAGCCTCTGCAGGCAGGGAAGAGGATCCTAGGTAGCCAATCAGGAGGAGGCTACTCCTACCCGATTGGCCAGCTCACCCAATCTTCAGCCAATCAGGGCCTGCACTAAGTGCAGCTGCTGATTGGCCGGAAGGCGGGGCTAGTTCCCTCCAGGGTCCGCCGGCCGGGTATTTATTCCCGGCCAGCCCCCGGCTCTGGCACTTGGCTCTTGTGAGACAAAGAGGAAGGAGCTATCTGGGCAGCTCCAGAAGAGAAGAGGAGCCGCCAAAGAGCCAGGGAGCCGAGGCCGCCGGGGAGAGCTGACCGGCCGAGCCTCGGCGAGAAGAGGAGGGAGTACAGGCGGTGAAGAAGCATCGGCGGCGAGGCTGAGAAGACCGAGGAGGCAGCGGCGGTGAGGCCGGGGGGGGGGGCGAAGGAGGCCGGGAGGCCGAAGGGGCATTGTCGGCGGGGAGAAGCATTGGCGGCTTGGCCGAAAAGCGGCGGCAGTGGGGCCACGAGGCTTGATAGGCAGCGGCAGCAGAGAAGCCTTTTAAGGCCTGATAGACAGATGGGGTGCCTGCGGGGTGCGGTACCCAGCAGCCGGTGCCGGGTAGCAATTGGCACCTGTGGGGGGGGTGGGGGTCAGGCTAGCGCTCTGCTAGCCTGCTGGGACCCAGTGGAGGCGACCACTGGGGGAAGGACGCGCTATGGTCCTGGGGCCGGGATCGGGCTTGCAAGGGGTAACCCAATCAGCGCAGAGGTGTGTGGGGCTATGAGGCCTGAGCCTCACGGTAGGGGCTCAATTGAGGACCCATACGCTGTGTGGGTCAACGGGTGGCCCACCTAAGGGGCGGACAAGCCAGTACGAGGCTCTCCCAGCTGGGAGCAGCCAAAGGGGGCACTCCGGCCAGCAGGGCGCTCAAGCTGGAAGGGCTACCCAGGGTGGACAAGCCAGGAGAGCGGCTCCCCCAGCAGGGGGAAGCAATAACGGGTACTTCACCCGGCAGGGTGGACAAGCCAGGAGAGGCTAGCTCAGCGGTGAGCAGCCAAAAAGGGAGGCACCCTATCCAGCAGGGCAGACAAGCCAAGAGAGAGGCCTACCCCTAACATTAAAATCACTCAACAGGCCTTTTAGGCCTGGCAAGCAACCGGGAGGTTTGCTCAGCCAGTGGCTGCCTTATATAAAAACACGGCAGTCAAGCCGAGAGAGATCCTTGCAACCAAGAACTCACATAGGCCATCCCAGGGCCAACTATTTTCTTTCAGAGCTGAAATCACTATCACACCCTCATACCTTGAGAATGGCACGCAAAAAGAAGACTGCACCCAGCAGGCCTGCGACTCAGTCGCAGTCTGGCCGTACGCCCAAATCTTGGGCATCCCTGGCACCTTGTACCCAGAAGGCCAACCCCCCAGGGTGGCGGCGGGTGGCTTGGAGGCAGTTGAGCACATCCTTGGTGGCAGCATGACCCCCAATCTTCACAAGCTGACCCGTGAGGTCACGCTCCTTGCGGAGCAGTTTGGGGAATTGAGGTCCAGCAGGGGACGGGAGGTTGGTGCTACAGTGCCAGCCCCTGGGCCCACTGCGGACCTCGAAGCCGCGGCTCCTTCATCTGCCAAGGAGCAAGCTGCCCAGCCATCAGCCAGGATGGCAGGATGGCGCAGCAAACGCAGGACACCTTCGCCTACTGAGGTTGGTATCCTCAGATGACTCTTCCCCGGTGTGGGGCGGCAGAGCCTCGGGAGGAAAAGACCGCAGGAAGGAGAAGGAAGGCAAGAAAAGGCGGGCCAAATGTAGGAAGAAGGACTCGGACAGCGAGGGATCCTCAGGTGTGTCTTCTGATGAGGATATGGACCGGGCAGGGTATTGGTTCATGGCGGCACTGGTCCCAGGGTTGCCTTCTTGGGCCATTAAGGCCAGGGCTGCCATGGCACCAGGCTTGGCCAGGGCATGGTGAGATGCGGTGGCCACTGCGGGGCCTTCCACTCCCAGCCTTTTTCTGGACCACGAGGACCCTCCCGGGATCCACCTGGACAGAAAGACCCGCAATAATATCCTGAAGGGATATTATGTGGATATCTTTTCACTCCTCAAGCCCGAGGGGGAGGTGGGCAGCACCCCAAAATCCGAGAAAGCTTCTGACAAAGACAAACCGGACCTGGTGGAGCGTTCGTTCCCCAACTCGTTGGCTGTGTCATGGTCAGTCAGGACTCTGAGGACTCAGAAGGCAAGGAGGCTGAGCTAGTAGCAGAAGAGCTGGCTGAGTCTGAGTCTAGCCCTGAAGAACCCAGGGCTCAGCAGCCTAGCCCTCCCCCAGCTCAGGGTCCAAGCCTGGGAGACATAATGGAGCAAGAGCAAGAGGTAGAAGAGCAGGCACCTATCTTTAGCCAAAGGAGAGCAGAGAAGTTGTGGCTTCGTCGTTCCCAGAGATTAAGAGACAGAAGCTCATCAATCACCCCACAGCTGGGAGTGGGAGCTGGGCCAACATAAGCAGCTGGGGGAGGCTGAGTTCCTTGTTTCAGGCAGTCTGGTTTACCTGGAGGAAGCCTCTGCCTGTGACTCTCCTGGAACCTTGATATCTTGTGGATATCTTGACCTTGGACTGCCTTCGTTGACCCACCTGCTGGAACCCTTTTGACCTTGGACTGCCTCTTCGTTCTGCACTCTCTCTCTCTGGGTACTTCTGACCCTGTAGGACTGCTACTGACAACACCAGGTACTATGCTTTTCAACTGGGTTGTTGCCGAGCCGGGCTCCTTATCAGCTATTGAGTTGGCTTCTCGACAGAACTGCCTGAAACCCCTTAATTAAGCTGATAAGATGGCCGAGTCTGCTGTGATTCAGGAACTGTTATCCCAAAACCAGCAATTAGCAGCCCAGCTGGCACAATTAACTCAAGGCTTGGCTGCACTATAGAACCAACACCCACCCCAGCCACGGGGAAAATCTATCAGTGCTTTACCTGAAACGTTTTCTGGTGAGAGAGCATTATTGGACAGTTTTATAGCAAACTGCAAGCTGCACTTCAAAATCAAAGGGGCTGATTTCCCCACGGACACTCACAAAGTGGCCTTCATTATCAGTCTGTTAGCTGGTCCTGCACGTAAATGGGCTACTCCCTATCTGAATGAGGATAGTCCAGTCCTCAACAGCTTGCAGGATTTCCTGCAAGAAATGAGAGCTACCTGGTGTGATCCTGTAAAAACTGAAACTGCTGAGCACCGGATTAAGACGTGGTCTCACGGCCAGGCACGTGAACGGTCACGTGATCTCCATGTGACCGGGGGATTGGGTCCGCCTTTCGGGGCGGACTTGGGTTTGGCCCGGGCAGGTTGAGGGCTCTCATCCTGCCCCGGATAACTCATGCCCAGACCAACCTCTAACAGCTATCACCAAACAGAAAGTTGTGGCCCTTCCACCAATTATCCTTTTACTTCCTTGTAATAAACTTTCTTTGTGCATGTTATTTTCTGTGTGTATCCTTTTGGGAAGGACCAGGGGGCGGGGGGCGCCTCGACACTCAGTCGCAATAAAGAAAATTCCATGAATGTTTCTCATTGTTCAAGCTGGTCTTCTTTTTATTAGATATGCATATTCTGGGGAGCGGGGGGAAGAGCTATACATATTTGAAAATTCATGCAGAAAAAAGCAGCTCCCTTTCTGCACCATATTAAAAAAAAGCTTAGGCAGAATTGAAAGTACATCTAACAGAAAGATCATCAAGTTCATGTCTTGTGTGGTGGAGTCTCCTCAGTTGGGGGATTTTAAACACAGGCTGGATGGCCATCTGCTGGGAATGCTTTGATAGTGTATTCCTGCAGATCAGGGGGTTGGACTAGATGGCCTTTGTGGTCTTTTCCAATGCTATGATTCTATGTCTTGTGAAAGCATTATGTCATAAATGTGGGAGCTGGTAATTCACCTCTCATGTATAATTCCTCTCCCTCACTTCTGACTTGATGGTTGGGGAGCTAATTGATCCTTGCACAATGGGTAAGCTTAGTATCTTCATCCCTGTGAAACAATTGTCTATGTGGCTGGAAGATTCACAGTAAGGCCATTGGTGTGTTTCTCCTGCATTAACAATATATGTTGTTTTAGCCTTTGAGAGAAACAAACTTTAAGGATTGTAGCTGCAACCAAACTTTTGTTTCAGTCAAATCATGAGAGAAATACTCAGCATCAACCTGGGCAACACCAGGTAGACATCCTAGTTTGTTGTATACTCTTGTTTGTCACAGTCTATGAGGATGGGTGCAGGGAATGTGTGGCAGTCTCACTAGAAGACAATGATCAATGTGTAGATCAATGTGCAGTTCTCATGCTATACCAAATCTGTTCTAGGGATGGATTAATTGATTTTTTTTTTTGCATTTTTTCATGTTTTAAAACAACAACAACATTATTATTATTTGTAAAGTGCCCCCTCAAAAATGGATTCCCATTTCCATAGGTATAGCTATTCCATAGGTATAGCTATTCCCTGGCATCAAGTCGTAGTGCTTGTTATGTAGTTTTTAAAGAGGAGGAAACTTTGTTTTCGGGGGGGGCGGGGATCAGTAATGTCAGTTCACCTCAAACCACAGCCCTGAGTCTGCAAGACCTGAGCAGGCCTGTTAATGACTGGGGATCTTGGGGGTCTTTCATACATAGGGTTATCATTAGTTGAAGTTGACTTGATGGCAAATAAGAACAACAAATCTCAGTTCAGTATCACAAGCATGGTTGAACAGGAAGCAATTCAAACCCACTCTAAAAAGTGAAGCACTCAAAGTTCTGTGCTCCGAATGACTAATCTGTCAGTTTTGCTTTTTCTCAATATACAGTTCTTTTTAAAAAAAGTAGGAATATTACACACAATAATATTTTATTACAAATCTCACCGGTACAAATTCTATTGCCTTTCCATTCCAAAAACGATTCTGTATTAGGATTAATTTCCCATTTCATTAAGTTTCTACCACTATGCCTGTCTCCCATATGCACAAAGCAATGCAAGGCAATATTATACCCCACTGCACCATCAACAATGCCACCCACAAGTGTATGGGGTGGGGTGGGCACACACAAGACTTTTTAGAAATAAACAGTGGTCAGTGTCTGAGGTTATTTTAAGGGTTTGTACTCTTTCCTGTGTAATTAATGGACTGTAAACGGGTTAGGGTTTCTTATAAATTAAATTGGCAGTGGATGGGTAGGAAACAAATTTCAAGTCAGAGTTGTAGCTTCGTTTATCCCACTGTTATTTATTCACTAAGTCATTTAAATGGCTAAGAATAAGTTTCAAAGTGGGTCATGGTTAACAGCTCCACAGGAAGATTAAACGTCTTCATGCTGCAATAAGTTTCTTAAATACAAGGGAAGAAAATGTTTTATACTGGTTTAGTGCTTTCTATCATCATTGATCCCTTCCTCAAAAACTTTCTTCGTCTATTCCTTGGTTAGTTTCTGATCTATGGAAATCTCTGGAGAAATGTCCTGAGTCTTCTTTTAACTTTTCCTTGGGCCTTATGACCTTTGTTCACAATGTGAAGAATTCTTACACATTTCAGAGAACTTTGCTCATTTTTTGTGAGATATAGTAGTACCCACAGGTCAAACTGACAAACAACTTTCATTGTATGTTTGATGAGTCTCCAATAGCGATGTGTGAAACCCCCCTGAAATAGCTGTCTAGTTTTACTGGATTTCCCCACTTTTGCCTCATAGTTCCTGAGGAGTTACACCTATATACTCAACACATGCAAAATCCACTTTAGGATGACATTCAGGGGTTGTCTAGACGGTGAAAATAATCCTAATAGAATTTGCAGGGAATACCTTTTGTTCTGATGATATTCCACAGTGATTCCCCTTATTCAGAAGAAGGGGGCCAAAAAACCCAAGAACTACAGGGAAAAGCCTTTGCAGCTTTTCCTGAAGTTTTTTTTTTAAAAAAATGTGTGGAAATGTGCATTACTGCTTGTTTGAACAACTGAATCACACTGCTGTGCATTCTTGGTGAGGGTGGAAGTGGAAAGCTGATTGGTCAGATGTGTGCATGGGGTGGGCTTGCTGGCAATGAAGTGCCTGGAAGCAGCACTTTGGAGTTTTACACTAGTGATTGTGCACATTTTTGCTGCACTGAGGTGACCAAACAGCTGTTTTAAGCAAAAGGACGCACTTGTGCACCTTTGATTTCCAATTTTAAAAAATATACTGTTCAGTGGCGACAACTTGTTGAGAATAATAACACAAGTAATTCACTTTCAGCCACCATGTTGATTTGCAGGCATGGCTGTGTGTGAACTTCAAATATGGATAACTTCACATATGAGTGATTTTGCCAAAGGACTATGGAGACAAAGGAGATTTTCAGACCTGCCAAAATGCATGTCTGCCGCGCGAGCAGCCTCCCGAAACTGCTGCGCGGCAAGGGTCTACTTCGGACGACGCTGTGCCTCTCGCGAAACCGTCCGTGTCACTTCCGTGAAGCTTCGGACGGCTCGGCGCCATATTTCAATCACGGAGGTTGCCTGAGATTGAAATATGGCGCCGAGCCGTCCGAAGCTTCACGGAAGTGACACGGACGGTTTCGCGAGAGGCACAGCGTCGTCCGAAGTAGACCCTCGTCGCGCAGCAGTTTCGGGAGGCTGCTCGCGCGGCAGACATGCATTTTGGCAGGTCTGAAAATCTCCAAAGGAACACTGCTGCAATTTCACATTAATGTGCAGCAATCAGCATTATATCTTCTCGTCTAGACAAGCTCTCAGTGGCAACTCCAGGTTTTAATGATTTAAACTTCTCCCATAGCAACTGAGGAGATAATACTTTGGAAGGGAAGGTAATTGGTTGGTAGCAAACACTTAGGATGCAGGAATCAAAGTACTGTTTTGCACTAATTCAAGACCTTGCAACTGCCCCATATTTTTTTCTCCTGCAAGAAATCATGTCAGCTCTCCATCTTTCTTAGGTCTCAAAGGAAGGTAGAATATCTGGAGGATTTCCTGGCTTATAGTGAAATCAAAGCCATGGTCTCATCTGAAATGGCAGGATTAAAAGGGCCATCGGTACAGTCACTCCCAAGCACCTATTCTAGTACTGTGGTGTTGAAATTTCATTGAATTATAGAAAATTGGTGGCCAATGAAACAGACTGGGCAACAAGTGTAGGAGAGTAGGTCACAAAATGTGTAAAATGGAAGATTAGTAATGGTTATACATTGTGCCTATTATGCCACAATGAGGTATCCCCCCGCCAAGTCATACTATGCCTTCACCATTGCATTCTTGACCTGCTGCCTAACAGAGTTATTTTGAGAGGTGAGGACCAGCCTCAGAGAGCCTAATGATGAAGCCCTCATTTACCCACTGTGATGTGTTTACCAGGTACTTTGAAGAGAAAATAGTGTTACCCAAATTGTGTGGGATCCGCAGAATCCACTTGTAACCTCTGAGTTATGATATTATACAGTAGGACCCCTGTATCTGCTGGGGAATGGTTTGGGGGGGGTGTTGATACTGAAAACCATGCATAATTATGAGCACCATTGAAAATAATGGGACTTCCAGTTTAAAATACCACAAAGTTGCCCTGGAGGACCAAGAAAATAGCTAGAAAGGACACATTTTCTAGGAAAAGTCTATGGTAGGTGTGCTGTTTTGTGTCCCGTGGATAACTGAATCCATAGATAATGAATCAGTGGATATGGGGATCATATTGTATTGGGAATTTTAATTAGCTTAAAGCTATGGTTGTGAGTGAAAAATAATCATGGAAGCATTCACACATGCACTCACCCTCATAAGTAATTACACAAGGCTAGCAGAGAATTGGAAGGAAATATTTGTATGGAGGAATAATTTTGGGAATAGGCTATAATTAACTGAGCAAAGGTTCATGTAGCAGACAAAAAGACTCAGATTTGGATTTGAGGGTCATATAGCAGACCGGCAGAGTGATGAGATGAGAAAAGCTATGCACACATGACTATGATGTGAGGGCAATATTTATACCCAATATCAAAGTACTGCTTTGCACTAATTCAAGACCTTGCAACTGCCACAGTGGGCTTCCCAGAGTTAAACAATGAACACTCCGGCTTTGTTGACTGCTGCTAATGTTTGGGACATTAAGACTGGTGTATTTAAGGCAAACTTCACATTGTGGGCAGGCAGGGATATGAAGGAAGGCCTTTGCAGGATGATGGGCATTCCAGTCAGTTGTTTGTTTTTGGAGTATGACTCACTGCCAGATGCATCCAGGGAAATTAGCATATTCCACCCTAACAACTGTCTCAGGTGACTTCACTTAATCTCGTCCTGGGCATGTTTGAGTTTGGGAAATTTCCAAGACCTCTTTGTAGACTTAAAGTAACCTTCACTAGCCCTAATGTTTGGATTGCCCTGCTCTATTGAAAACCACATGAAACATTTAATAAACCAAATGATAAATTATTGGAGAATGGGGGTTGTAAGGCCAGATAACAGTAGCTCACATTTGCTCAGAATTGGACACAAGTTGTTGCAGAATCTGAGGGAGTGTTCAGAGCTCCAGGTTTATGGGATCAGTTGTTGAGGACTGGTGATGTGGACAAGATGCTTGAATTTGTCTGTTCCGTTGCATATAAGCTTGGTCTTTGCCCCTCTTGGCTACAGAATATGGCAGAGGTGGATTGATCAGGTGGGTGCAGGTGGAGGCAAACACTTCTTTATAACAAACAGATAGAGGTGCTTGCTCCCTTGAAGGAGGCTGTGGTGTGCTGTCTTATGTATATGTACTTTCCTGGAAACAGAGACAAGAGACAACCACTTCCTCATCACTAGTATTTCCTGTTCAGGCAAAGTGCTTGAGTATTTGGTGTCTGGGCAACTTCAGACATTCTTGTAGGAAACCAATAATCTGACCTAGTTCAATTTGATTCCAGGCCAGAGTATGATACTAAAATGACCTTATTTATCCTGACCAATAACCTAGTCCGGATAAATGACAAAAGAGAGTGCATCCCTCTTGATCCTACTGGATTTCTATTGATCATGGTTTCTTACTGGACCTGGCTCTAAGAGGATGGGAATAGAAGGCATTGAGCTATAGTGGTTTCACTACTATCTACAATTCTGGTTCCAGAAAGTGCCATCTGGTTCATTCCCATAGGTATTAAGATATCGGGTGCCAGTCTTTCTATGCTATTTACTATTTACATGAAGCCACTGGGTGAGGCTGTTAGGGCTTTGTTGGGTTGGGTATCATCAGTATTCTGAGTAGACTGAACTCTACTTCTCCCTGCCATTAGAATCATCTGGGACTGTGCAGGTGCTGGTCCAATGGCTTGATGTTATGATGGTCTAGGTCCAGAATAAACTGAAGATGAATCCTGATGAAACAAAAGTTCTGAGATTTTCTGGTTCCTGGGTCTGGAAACTGGATAAATGCCCTGCCCAACATGGGTTTGCATTCCCTTTGATGGCGCAAGTGAATAGCTTTAGAACCTTTCTATGACTGGACACCCAGGTAACTTAAGAGTGTGTGGGACCAGCTCAGACTGGTTCACCAGATACAGCCTTGTCTAGACAGGGATAATCCAGTTGCAGTAGTTCATGAACTGTGAATTTCCCAGTTGGACTACTGCAATCTGCTCTACGTGGAGCTGCCCTTGAAGATGAAGACACCAATTTTAAAGGAATTGCATTGGTTGCCAATGTACCATCAATCTGAATTCAAGGTGTTTGCCATTATATTTGAAAACCTTAATGGCTGAAAATCTCCCTACTTGAAGAAGTACCTTTCCCTATGTACACCTGTCTAAGCACTGAGATCTGCTGGAGTGCAGCATTGTATAAGGCCATGGGAGAGGGCTTTCTCCACTGTCACAAAATTGTGAAACACCCTCCCATTTGAGACTTGATTGACACCAATTGTGACATCTTTCCATTACCAACTTAATGCTTTTTAAAAAAAAAAAATCAAAGCCTTTGGCATCTAACAATTTTGATCAAATATTTGTAGGCATTCACTCTTTTAATTAGCTTTGATCACTAAATTCATTATTATGTTTTAATTATCACATTGTTTAACAGGTTTTAGATTGTTTAAAATATCCCTCATTCTTTTAAATTTGAATTGTGCTCAATTGTTTTAAATTGATTTTATCTGTAGGCCACCCTTAGATTCTGTACAATAGGTTTGTCTGTCTGTCTGTCACACAAACAAAAATTGTGGGTTGTGTGACCAATGCAAGGCTTATTTTTATAGGGTAGTATTCCTCCTCCAATTCTACTAATAGAGTTCTAGTAATACACAGTAAGAGACATCTCCTGTGAAATGTTCCCTTCCCACCGTAATGGAATGGATTAGACCCTTTCCCTCCATCTGAAGTTCATGCCTTTGAAAGTCTTTCTATAGCATTCTTTTATTTTCGTATTATCTTGGGGGCAATAGTTATCAATACCACAATCCTTAAGCCATATAGCCATATCATACTTTTCTTCCCCTAGACAGAAGCCTCTCGACAGAGGAAAGCCTGAATTTAATAATGCTGGCATTTATATTCTGTGGCCTATGTGAACATCTGAACTATGAGAAATGCATAATGTGTAATATTCCAGTGTCAGAAGGCAACCTGGGATTACAAAGGCTGTCTGGCTATTTATAATAGATGGCAAGGAATAGATGTATGTTGTTGTTAAGAGATATTAAAAGTCATAGCAGCTGGAATTTCAAAAAGTATGATCATGCAAGATTAGGTGGATATGGAAGTATAGTAAAAGATTCTGGTTACCTATGACATATCTAAGATAAAATGTAAAAGAGAGGATGACTTCTGCATGTGATTCCCATCAATATAAAGGGATTGAAATGTGAGTATGCAATTTCCCCTTCAGTTCTGTGATTTTCAGATGGAAATCCTTGAATGAAATCATCAAGAAGCATATTTCATGTTAGAGCCATTCACAGAGCCTGTTTTCATCTGTCAGGGGGATAACTTCAGGGACTTGGTTTCACATTTCCCTTAAGAGTAAACACACACACACACACACACACACACACAGTGATCCATGAGAAATTTTTTCCACTTTTTTTTTTCTTTGACTGCCTCTCTTTGTCATCTTGGCTCAAACTCCAGACAGTGGAGATTTTCAGACATGTTTTTCAGCATCTTGCCGCACAAGCAGCCTCCGGAGCAGTAACGAGGCTGCCGCGTGGCAAGGGGTCCATTTTGGACGACACCGTTTCTCTCTTGGTGGTGTCCGTGACTCTTGCGGCTAGCATTGGAGGCGACCGCGCTGTTTTTTTACTCCCGGAAGTTGTCTGTGAGTAAAAAACAGTGTGGCCGCCTCCAATGCTAGCTGCAAGAGTCATGGATGGCACCAAGAGAGAAACGGCGTCATCCAAAATGGACCCCTTGCCACGCAGCAGCCTCGTTACTGCTCCGGAGGCTGCTTGCGCAGCAAGAGGCTGAAAGAGGCATCTGAAAATCTCCACAGTCATGTTGCTTTCAAGTTAGCATGAAAAGTGATCATTCAGAGTATCATAATGCCACCCACTCTGACAGAAACCCCTCTCCTTTCCACCCAGCATAAAAAAAAACCCTTAATAACCAACCAGATAATTAAAATCCCTTTGGTAGGAACAGGAAAGTGCTGTAGGAGGCATGAAGAAGCTGCTCTGTTGTAGGACAACAATCCATCTGAAAATCTCCAGTGTTTCTAGCTTTTGAGAAAGACTTCTTCTCCACTGGGTGCAGTCTGAATTTTTATAGGCAGGATGGAATAGATTTTTTTTAAAAAAATAAATAAATTTGCTGAGGTGCAGTTTAACTTCATGTGATAATCATGAAACAATAAAATCAAATTAATAAAATTAATTGATTTTGATTGTGTCCAGGAAAGGGCACTGTAAACTGAACCTAACCACTGCACACAGATCACATCACATAATTCAAACAGCCAAGTATTCTCAAGGAGTTCACATCAAACAACAGCAAACTGTAAATTAGCCACTTGTCATATTGTTACCAATATTAAGGCATTTAAAGATTTCACTGTTCCTCAGATACTTTGACTATCTTGGAGAGTGTGAAAATTGAAATGTTCAGATCACCATTCATTGGTGGGGGGAGGGAGCAGAAGCCACTACATGGAGAGACTTTATCTTTAAAACCAAGGACCTGGAAATGATACCCTTTAAAATTACATCCGCCAAATCCACCTGTTAGCATGGCCGGGGTGGGGGGGAATGTTCTGGGAATTATATTTTTTTTAAAAAAAAAACCCTCAGCTCATTTTAAAACAATGCTTAGTGCATGTACTCTCTGGACATTATCAGAGTAGCATCTTAAAATGCTCTAATCACACAAGTAAGGAAAGCAGAAACAGTGGCATAGTCACAGTAATTTTTGCATGTCACTGTAATCACAGGATTAAAACTCATGCCACAGTAACACTTGTCATCACATAGCCTTATAGTAACACAGTACTTATGATTTGTAGTGGCCCGCACATGCTACCTCAAGGGAAAAATGTTTACTTACGTCTGTGGTCTCCCATGGGTGTGATCTAGGCAGGTCTTGTGAGAAGACGCTACTTCACTAAAAGACTCCCCAAACCACTTAATTTTAAAAGTTAAGAAAGTCATTAAGCACTTTAAAAAAACCTAAAAATGTGTCAAAAACCTGGGACAGATAATTAAAAGAGCACCCCGTGGCTTGTTTTCCTGCTGTCAACAGGAAGTGTTCTCCCTGGCAACAGGGAGGCACGACAGAAGACAGTCCATTCCCGCTGTAATCTCACGAATACAGTGGGGCGTGTTTTTGCATGCTCTTCAATATTGCTAAAAGAGGTATTGAAGAGCTATTGACAGGTTGTCCAGTGAATTGAAAGCCATGGATTAATCATGGCTGGAGCATGAAATGAGCATGCTAAGACAACAATGTTGTGTGATAAAGGAGACCGCTTTGTGTTCATATGGCATGGTAATATCATGATTTTTGCCACCTCTGATGAAGCCCTCCTTCCCTCCCTCCCTCCCTCCCTCTTCCATACTGCATACTGCGCTTTTCCTAATGAATATAATCACTTTGTGGACAATGAAAGTGAGTTGGAAATGAATGGACAGGCAATTACAAAGGAAAACAATCCAAAGTTTCAGGCTATAAACAATCTTTCTTCAGGGAAACTTCTGGGGGATTATTGTTCCATGCTTTCACGTTGACTCCATTTTATGACTATAACTATTTTTTGGGGGGGAGTGGGCATACCTGAAAAAGATTGCATCCTGTAGAAGTTAATATCACCAAAGCATAAGAAATCATCAAATGGAATTGTACGAATGGCATACACAGTTGAAAATGATGTGAAGAAATAAATTATTTTTGTGCTAAGATAAATGTGCTGTTAATTTGTTTTTATTTCAAGGTGTGGCATCCAAAAATTAGGGATTTTACTGTGGTGGTTCCAATTCCGTATTATAATCTACCACAGAAAATCTAACTGTGTAAGCCTTTCTTGGCCTGCTGGAAGAGGGATGCCATTCAAAGTGCACTTTTAAATTCTACATATTGTGCTAACAGATATGCTTTTCTTACTATTTTTATTGCATATACTATAGTATTGTTATCATCATCATCATTTATTTATTCATTTATTTAACACCATCACTCTACATCATGCTTTACATGTAAAAGAATATCAAAACATTTGACTATAAGGTTTAATTTCAAGAGTTTTATAGGGTTGCTTTATTATTGTTACCTGCAGTGAGCAGTAGGAGAAGTGGCTCATGTTTTTAGAAAAAATATTTTAATCAAATAATCATGAAAAGTGTGTCTTAATAAATTTCTGTATAACAGACTATATACTATATAATAAATAATACAGTATACAGATAATAGCTGACAAGTTCACAACACTACTTATGAAAGGAGAATAGAGGTCTTATTGGAGTAGGTATGCATATACTATATATATAGTATATGTATACTATATGTATAAGTATGGAGTAGGTATGCATATACTATATTTATACTATATGCATATACTATATGTAATGTATATGTATATCATTTTACTTTCAATACTTTCCATGGATGTAGTTCTGTCTTTACTATCATGAGACCGGATTCTTCAGATTACAAACCATTAACTATTATCTCATTGGTTTTCCTCAGGTTCTGGAACATGGCCTCACAGCCTGGGGAAACAAAACAAAACAAAACAAGGAAAATCTATGGATGTCGGCCATGAAAGCCTTCGACTTCATATTATTTCCTCCACTGGCTGTATTACCTCTTTCAGTGTGCCTGTTCCTGGTGGTGGCAACAGCCACTGAGAAGGTTCTCAGTGTTGGTGTTGGTGGAATATACCTGCTATCATATTTCACCACTGGTTGTGGTGGCTATAAGTGGTAGGAGTTGAAGTCCACCAACATGTCCAACCAAGGTTGACTCCTGATAAAGGCAGTCAGATTTCTCTCAGGGCGAAGTCACTGAGGGGAAATTAATCAATGAGACAAGTGTTACTTTCAAGAGATGGACAATTATATTGCAGGTATTTTGCAGATTGCCTTCATTTTATCTTGATGAACATTTTTACCTCCTTCAACAAGAACCCGGAAAAAAAATCCTCTAAAGTACCAATCATTTTCAGAAACATCACATTGCCTCCCTATAAATTCCCAGATGGTTGCAACTCCCCCATCTTCACTCTGTTATTCTTAAATTATGTCTGAATTCTCTCTCTCTCTCACTCACTCACACACACACACACACACACACAATGGTAACAATACTCCTGATGAAAATTCCATAGGCACAGCTGGTTATTTTGCCATATACAACAAAGAAGCTTGAGGCCCACATGGATTTAACTGCACAAACAGAAGCTTGTGGAAGTCTAAAACAGGTGGGGAGGATGTGGTGAAATATTCATTTGCATCCTTTTGGAGGCTTCAGGACACTATTGTCCATGGGGAAGGGACCCTTTTTTTCAGAAAATATTTTGTGGAAGATTCTTAGGGGCCACAAAAATAACCTTCAGTGATGCAAGTGGCCTGCATGCCATACTTTGCCCCCTCCTGACTTAAGCCATTATATTTTCCCACATTTGATCTTTCTGTACATCTCTGATCTCTCTAATATTTTAGGGTCTTTGTAAAACTGCTTTGCTTTTCTCTTTGTACATTGACAAATAGTTCACATGATTATTTAATATACCTTGCAATCTTTTTCACTTCTCAGAGAGTCACCAAGATGCCTCTGGAACTTATGGTCGGGGAGATGGGGGAGCAGAGAGCTGAATTTAGCAACTTAAGCAACTTGAAAAAAAAATAATGTTAAATATTTAAGTCATATATACTGTATAGTTATTGTCTTCTTTTCCATCAATTCAACCACATATGTATGATCTACTTCAATCATTCATTCCCAGAAACAGAGAGAAAAGTAGAAGTACATGTGCTCAAAAAAAAAAAAAAAAGGGGGGATGGACTACAAAGGATGCAATATCCAAGTGCTAGTGAGCCATACAATTGGGATTCTTTTTTTTTTTCTTTTTTTTTTGGCTGACTGTCTTCCTGAAGTTGGCCCCTCATATCTGCTGTGCCAATATGGCTTCAGTTATCTGTGGGAAACTAAATAGGGGACACATACCATAGAGCTGCCCTGGAAAATCCCTAGAGAGGCATCCTCTCTAGGAATCTTCTTGTTCCTCCAACACAGGTTTATGGTATTTTTTTTAACTAGAACTCCTTTTTAAAAAAATAGTGTTTGCTGTTATGCACAGTTTCAAGTATCCACGGTATGTCTGGGATTCAAACACCCATGGTACAGAGATTTGACTGTCATGAGCAATGTTAGCAATTTCCTTCCTGATGCAAGAAAGTCTTCAAAAACTACTTAAAAACTCAGTAGACTGGTCATAGTTCTGGATTAATTCTGTCCAAAGTTTATAGTGTTTTTATGTAGAAAACAGCATTGTCTATGTATAGTATTTCTGCATAGAAATATTATTTTATGTGAAGAAAACGCTGGTTCTTGTGGTGGGAAAAATTAAATTTGTGTAGAAATACGTCCTGAACTTCAAAGATTCTCATCAGCCCACAATTATCCACATCAGGGTTTTGTGTCTCTTGAAAAACACATTTATAGCCTATTTTGAATATTTTTGAATATTCAGTTGCATACTTTTGGAATAGGATTGGGTGAGTCCAATTTCCAATTTCTCCAGGAGAAAAGTAGCCATTCCATTTCTGTGCCTCAACTGCTTTTTTTTATTTAGTATGCTTGCCAGTCTATTCATACTGATGATCATCCCCCAACTTAAAATGTCTAGCTGTGGCCCTGCAGGTTTGTTATAAGTATAAAATGAAGAGGAATGCTATGTAAGAAATCTTGAGTCTGTTGGCTGATACATAAATAAGAATATATAAATACTAAATAGACAATGGGAAACAGCATGTCATGTCACTTTTGATACCTCATCACAAGATTCAGTTCTTCTTTCAGAAAAACCCAAGAAGGAAGATTAAAAACTAGATATGGTCCCTCATCATTCTCATGTGTATACTATGTTGGTGTGTTTATATTATAGGTGTAAACCTATAACAGTATCTCTCTACTGGATGCATGCAGAGGAATGTGTCTCTTGTGAGGGCATTCCAAATGTGAGAACACAATCAAAAGGACTCATTTTTAAGCTATCACTGTATCATCTTAAATACAATAATCTCATTTGATTTCATCTGATTTTGGAATCAGGGTAGGACCTAGTTAATATTTAGATGGGAGATTATCAGACAATAGCAGGGATCTCCAGGTATACCTAGCAAAGAATCCTGCCTGAAACCTGAGAACTATTACAAATCCAATTTGATAATATCGGGTTAGAGGTCTGACTCAATATAAGGCAGTTTCCTATGTTCCTAACTCAGGGTGCATTTACACTGTAGAAATAATGCACTCTGTTACCAGTTTAAGTGCTGTAGCTCCATCCTATGGAATCCTGGGATTTGTAGTTTGGCGAGGCACCAGCATGCATTGACAGAGAAGGCTAAAGACCTTATAAACTACAGACCCCAGTTTCCATAGGATGAAGTGACAACACTTAGTGTCAAACTGCATAACTTCTACAGTGTAGAATCTGTTAATGCACCCTTAATGTCCTCCTTAACTCATATTCTATTGAGAACTGGAGGCAGGTCTTGGATGAAGATGGTGGGGCTGAGAAAGGCCCATTTTGTACTTGACATTAAAGGAAAAGTCCTGGACACCAGCTGTGTCTTAATTTTTTTCAGAATGCCTCTGGGTAATCAATGAAGCCATCTTCCCTCTCCCCAATATACCTAATAGTGTTGTCCTACGGTGAAAATCATCAGTTAGTGGATGGTATTAGCCTAGCCACAGCAAAATATTGTTTTTCCCTTGTTTAAAAAAGATAACAAAAGCACCCATTTTTAAAAGGTAAATCTTCCTGCTACTTTAAATTCAGGAAAAAAACTTTCCTAAAAGCCAATAATCCTACTGACCCCATATCAGAAACAAATAGTTACATAAAAGAGGGAATTTTAGTCCACTTCTAGAAATAACAGATGTTTGACTGTAAGAAATTAAACAGGGAAGAGCAGCCAGGACACACATCTGACATTTTTAAAGTTTGTGACAGGTAGTTTATTTTTTAAAGAAGAAAAAGAAAATATACTAAATTCTCTCCCATCTCTTAAGCAAAGGAAATATTTTGTGAACATACCAGGTATATGTTTACCACACAGCCCTATGACACTCATTCCTATAAATAGTATAAGAAATAAAAGATGAGGCCAGGAAGTTTCCTGTATAATATTCTAGAAAATCTATGGGAAATGAATTTGAAGGAGGCAAGAACAGGTCTTGTAATCAATAATGTCTACATTATTTCATGGCCTTTTTATTGTCTGTCTGCACTATCTGGATAAATTAAGTGTGCTGCAGTGACTGACTCCATTTTCTATTTATTTGTGCTAGGCCTACACATTCAGACACTGGAATCTTTATTATCATGTCTGTGTTTTACCTGAATGTCAGAAGCAGCCAGCTTGGTATGTCTGTAATTCTGCACACCTATACCTAAGAGTAAGCTCAATGAACCCAATAGGGCTTATTTCTAAGCAGGCTTCAAAAGAATCACTGCTTAGGAGAAAAATGTGAGAAATATCCTAAAACTAAGTGTATGTATTGCTTATTCATTTCCTTAAAAAAAAAAAGCCATGATCACAAGGATAGATGGAAAGCAGTACCTTTTAATTCACAGCATGATGCGTGCTATGCCTCCACTTTCACTGCTTGAGGCATCATAATGTTTCCAAATAAGGATGTAAAGCTACTTTATAACCTGCATGCAGATCCTCCCCTAGTAAAATAATAGGAGAGTAGCTGGGCAGAAGTGTGATAAATTATCCAGCGCTGTGCACCTTTTTGATATGTATTGTAAGTAAAACATATAATTTTAGATAATATTGGCTTGCCTGCAAATCTTGCATACTGTGTCCCTTAAGAATTAAGTGCTTGTCAATTTGATAGTCTACAGAAAGGAAGGTGCTTAGTTTCATTCAATGCCATATTCATAGGGTACACACTCTCCTTGTTTAAGCCTTCAGGCCTGAATCCTGTTGGTTAGTTTCAACTAGGGTTGTAAATCCTTGAGTCTCCAATGTGAGGATGAATAATTACAGTCAGTTCCATGTTTGTGGGTTTCTCTTTTGCAGATTTGGTTATAGTATTTGTGAGTTTGCAGCTGCTGCTTCAGTAGATCAACCTCCTTGCCCAACTTCTTCTGTTCCTCCTTTGTTCCTCCTGCCAAAAATTTTTGGTCTGCCAAAAATGCAAGCCATTAACTCTGGTTCCCAACCTGCCACTATGATCCTTCAGCCTCATTCTCAAGACCCTCCTGGCCAATACACCTCTCTTCCCAACTCCTCCTCTTCCTCCTCCTCCCCACTATCTCCTGTAGATTTCAGCAGCAGCAAATCCCATAATTGCAAGTCTCATAACTATCTGGCAAGAACTGGGCATCAGGAATATGGTCAACTGAGGGGCACCAAGACACCTCTGCCAGTCTCCAAGCCTTTACCTCCTCTGCCTGCTCAGCACCAGCCAAAGAGGATCAAGATAGGTTGCCTGGCTGTTGCTAAAATCAACTTCAGTGTCCTAGGCAGATGAGGTGCTTTAAAATCTGGCTGAGGCTGAGAATTAAAATCTGGTGGCAAACTGGGAACTGGAGTTGATGGTTGATGGCAGACAGGAGATAGTGGAGAGAAAGAGTGGAGAGGAGAGATGCATCGTCTGAGAGGGTCTTGAGAATGAAGTTTAGGAATACGGTAGTGGTGGCAGGCTGGGAATTGGAATTAATGGCTGGCAGTTTACACAGACAGGCAATAGTGGAGAGAAAGAGTGGGGAGAAGAGGTGTATTGCCTTTGCACTTTCATCCTTGACTTTCTTTAGTAGTAGTTGCTCTTTTCTAGTAGTAGTATGGTGCCATCTGCATATCTTAAATTGTCAAACGTTTATTTTCCCAATTTTCACACCTCCTTCCTCTGAGTCTAATCCAGCTTTATGTATAATATGTTCAGCATACAAATTGAACAGGCAGGAGGATAAAATGCAGCCTTTTCTGTTCCCTTGCAAACTGGAAACTGTTCTTATTCTCATACTCTTTTCTGAGGGTGGCCTCTAGTACAGGTTACACATCTGGATAATCAAATGTTGTGGCACACCTATTTATTTAAGAGTGACCCATAGTTTTTCATGATCTACACAATCAAAGTTTTTGCTATAATCTTTAAAACACAAGCTGATTCTCTTTTGAAATTCTTTGGTGTGCTCCATTTTCCTACATATGTTTGCAATGTGATCCCTTGTTCCTCTTCCCTTTTCTGAGCCCAGTATGGACATCTGGCATTTCTCATTCCATGTATGGAAAAAGTCTTTCTTGTAAAATTTTGAGTATCACTCCACTTGCATGGGAATTTAATGTGATGGCCCAATGGTTACTGCAGTCCCTGGTGTCCCATGTGTTGGAGACTGGAATATACAGTTTTTTAATTTGTGGGCCAGTGTTTTGCTTTTCTTATTTTTTGGCAGATTCTTGTTAGAATTTAAGTGGAATCTGTAGTTTGAAGCAGCTTGGTATGCCATCTGGTCCTGGAGATATATTTCTCCCAAGTTCTTTGAGTGCAGCTTCCACTTCAATTTCTAAAACTGTGGAATCGTCTACAAATATTTCTTGCTTGAATAAATCTGTCACTGTTTCATCTCTTTTACACAGTTCTTCAGTGTATTGCTTCCATCTTTTTATTTCTCTTTGATCAGGTAGTGTGTTTCCCTGCTGGGTGTATAGCACCCCTTTGATTTCTCAGATCTTGTGGATCTCAAATCTTGTGGACCTATTTTTGTTGTTTTATATTTTTCTGCATTGATTGCTCTAATAGTTCTCTCTGTCCCTTCACACAAGTCACAATTGTGTTCAGGGTTCTAACCATATTTCTCTCCCCTTTCACATTTACTTCCCATCTGTTCTTAACTGTTTGAAGAGTTTCATTTGTCATCCATTAAGGCTCCTCCCTCCCTCTCTCTCCCTCTCTCTCCCTCTCTCTCTCTCTTCCCCCCGCCCCCCTGCAGATAGTGGTTTTTGGTTCATTCTTCTCTGTCAATGTGCTTTCAGTCCAGAGTCCTTTAGGCTTCCTCTCAGTTAGGTTTAAAATTGAGGAAACTCCAGTTTTTACATTATCTTTAAATTCTACCAGGATGTTCGTCAGGCTGTATTTTGGAATGATGATTGATTTATTGTCCTTCTTTAGCTTTTCTCAGATTTTTTATATTAGCAGTTCATGATCTGCACAACAATCTGCAGCCTTCCCCCACCCCCAGAGAGAATAAAACTTCTCCATCTCTGCTTTCAATTATGTAGTCTATTTCATTTCTATACTGGCTATCAAGTGAAGTCCACACTTGGTTTGGTTGCCTAAAGAATGTGTTTTCTGTGAACAAACTGTTGGCCTCAAAAAAATAAAATAAAAAATCAATTATTCTTAGTCTTGCAAAATCAATCAGGTGCAGCCAAATTCTTCTAAAATGTTTGGTTGTGCTCTGTCTCCTACTTTTGCATTCCAATCACCTGTGATTATCAACATGTCCTGTTTTAGTGTGCAATTAGTTTCCTCCTGGACTCCAGCACAGAATCTTTGAATTTCTTTCTTTTCTGCTTCTGTATTAATATTATTCAGTAGACTTTGCATTAAGTCCCCTAACTGCTTCTGTTACAGCTCTGCTCACTATTATTTTATTCTTAGTTTTTCATTTCCTGAGTAATACACTGCGTAATTATCTGAAGGAAAAGGTCTAATTCTTGTCAAATTTAGTTTGCTCACCCCAAGTATTGCAATGTTTTTATGTTCCATTTCTTGCTTTACAGTGTCTAGCTTCCCCAGATTCATTCTTCTCACATTCCATGTTCCTATAATATGTATTGGGCAGCTTTAGACTTTCACTTATAAGCATGTCATCAGCAGAGTATCCTTTCACTTTGAGTCTGGTTGCATCATTAGCCACAGTGCTACTTTATGGCATTACTAAGGTTGGTGTCACCCCTCCCTCTGACAGTGTCACTTGGTGTGGTTTGGCCTCTCTGCCCACCCCAGTACTTGTCCTGTGCTGTACCCCAGTAGCCCATTGAGTGCATTCTGACCTCGGAGTTTAATCTCCTGGAACCATCTCTTGTTTAATTTTGGATTGTCTCTTCATACAGTTTTTGTGGTAAGAGATATCCAAAATGAAGTTTACCAGGCCTTCTTCTGTGCATTACTAACAAGTGCTAACTACAGTGTCACTGCTGCTGTCACTGAGAGATCCTCTGCCAGTATCACCTACACACACACACACACACACACACACACTGGTGCTGCTGCCTAGTATCTGTTTCACATATTTCGTCTGGCTTCTCAGAAAACTCCCGTCTGGCATGGGAGTCATTACCAGCAGCATTATTCTGGGCTGCTAGAGGGGGGAAGTAGAGGGTGCCTTCCATTTATTTGTGGATCCTCATTTCTTCCTCTGCCCTGATTTGAGTCCAGCTCCTACTTCATGGTCTAAATTGCCTTCCACAACCCAAGACTTGGCAGCTCCTGGGTTGCAGGGGCGGATATGAACTGCATGGCAGGAGCTATGCTCCAATGTAAGATTTCAGCCATAGGATTGCATTACATAAAGAGTAGCCTTGTTAATTATGTAATACCCCCCCCCCAAAAAAAGCACTATCAATATTTAGAGGCTAAAAACTATGTCATGGCATCAGTTCATGTAAAGATGAGTCTACTTCATTGACTGTGAAAGTTCATATAACAACAAAATTGGTTAGTTCTTAAGTTGGGGCATACTAAGTATAAAAATGTTAAAGTAGAGAGTGTTCCTTATTTATTTATTATTTAAACAACTTTTACAAGGTGACAATTCCAGATACAATTGTCCCTCCGTATCCACAGATTTGGTATCCACGGATTTAAGTATTCATGACTTGAAAATATTCTTTAAAAAATAAGTATCCAAAAAGCAAACCTTGATATTGCCATCTTATATAAGGGTCACCATTTTGCTATGCCATTGCATATAATGTGACTTGAGTATTCATGGATTTTGGTATCTACAGGGGGTCCTGGAACCTAACCCTAATGAATATGAAGAGACAACTGTATATTATATATCTAAAATCACCCTCATTAAAACATAATCTGAAAGTGTCTAAGGATGTATTTGCACTGCAGAAATAATCCAGTTTGATGCTGCTTTAACTGTCATGGCTCAATGCTGTGGAATTCTGGGATTTGTAGTTTGTTGTGGCACCAGCTCTCTGACAGAGAAAGCTAAATATCTCACAAAACTACAGTTCCCAGAATCCCATAGCATTGAGCCATGGCAGTTAAAGCAATGTCAAACTGGATTATTTCTGCAATGCAGATGCAGCCTAAGACAAGCATCCAATATTCTGCTTAAGTGAAAACTGTATTAACTTACTGTCATTATACCCTTCCAAAGAACAATGAAGTGCTAAAGGGGAAAACTTCTTCTCTAATGTTAGGTCCTTCAACCTTGGTTAGTTTCTCAGATAAATCACCAGTTAGTCAAAACTAAGCCATCTTAGCAGGCAAAATCTTGTAGGATAGGTTGCGAATCAGCACTAGTAACTGTAGGGAAGCCAAAGAGGTCTTCAGACCATTGCAGTGTCCATGGTCACTGTTATCTTACTATGGACTTTTTCAAAAAGGTTTAAAAAATCCCCAAGGAGGTTGGGAGAAGAACAGAGCTGTCACACTTAAAGATCCCCATTTCAGACAGCCCCGTCCTCCACCATCCTACTCCCGACCTTCCCCCATGATTCCTCCATGCTGCAGGCACCAATTTTTATTGATGGAAAGCCTCTGTCAAGAAAAAGCAGTGCTAGCAGCACGGGGGAAGGTCGGGAGGAGGTCGGGAGGAGGATGGGGCTGTCTGAAATGGGGATCTGTAAGCACAACAGCCTTGATTTTCTCCCGACCTCCTCGGGGGGGGGGGTCCCCTGTTTGAAAAAGTCCTATGTGTCACATGTGTTTAGCAGGCAGCCATTTTAATTTTACAGAATGCCCTGGATGAATAATAAGTCAAAGAACTTGTGGGATACATAATGTTTGCCACTTTGCGGCAAATCTATGGTCAGATCCCTATTGCTGTTAAAGAGAGGGCAATTTACTGATGACTTACTCAAATCTAAAGCCTTCAAACCCTGTACTGGAATCTCCAGACAGTCAGCAGAAGCAGGTACTGTTGAATACAAATGTAATAATATTACATGAAATTGATTCAGTCTGAAAAGGAAAAAAAAAATTGACATCTAAAACCCCAGTTTTTCTGGAAAAGCTAGTCTATGAACTATGTAGAAATCCCAGAACTCTGTTCCACCTTGTATAAACAAGACCCTTTGCTGGATTTCAACCTCTTTCATGAACAGAATGGGACTTTGTCAAGGCAATCTACTTGGAAGACCCACTGTTTACAAGGGTCTAGTAAATGGAAATGAAATACACAAATACATGAGAAACTATCAATTTTTAGCTAGGTAATGATTGCTAATTGCTCATTTTCTGAACAAATACAACAAATACATTTCATATGTAAAGGTTCCACAGTTGAAAGGATGGCATGGATTTAGCATAGCTTACTTGGCTCTTAAATTTTATTGGGGCACCTTTCTATAATTTCCTCATGTTTGCTTCTATGAACAACATATGCAAATAAAAATAATGTCGCACTGTTCAGCTGTTACTACTACTTGCTAGAGAATATGGAATGTTATATTTGTGATTATCTGATTTTTCTTCATGGGGGTATCTGTTTTAAGCTGAAGCATGATCAGTCTTTGCGGTGTTAGCTATGTTTTACTTGTCATTCGTTTCAAAGGTTCTTTATTGATTTTAAGAACAAACCAATATGAATACATATGAGGGCAATAAACAGGAGATATATATGTAGCTTTCAATCTTACACATGCCTACTCAAAAGGAGGCTCAAATGGACTTATTACCAAGTAACTCTGCATCTGAATTAAGGTTAATAATAATGATATCTGGAACAATTAGGTATTGTGAACGATTACATTATTACTTTGACCTGTGAGCTACACTAAGGACAGGATGTACCACTTGCAAAATCTAGAGACTGCCATGCTTATTCAACCTATATTTTGATGGAAGGACATAATGGTTAAAGATTTCTAATACATCCATGGGTCAATAAAATCATCAACAACATAAGCCATAGACATTCAGTATTTAATATACTATTTAAATATCTTTGGTCTTGTGGTATTGTGATATCTGTGAGAGCTGTAGTTTAAGGCAGAGTAGTTTCTATATTATCTCAAATATTTATAGAAATAAAGCATTGATTGGTATAGAAGAAACTTGGCAGACCCTTTGCCTTTATATTTTCTTGCAATGACATTATAATGGCTGTGTAAGAAAATACAAAGCTAAAAAATTATAGTTTGTGAAATAAAGTCTAGGCAAGTCATTAGGAAAATGGCAAGTTACACACCTGACATATAAAAGGGACAGATGCCATCATATCCAAATCTTGAAAAGTTACTTTACAAAAGGAGAAGTTACCATTGATATGTCCAAAATAGTTAATTGACATTATATTTGCATTCAAAGTAAGAATGCTAATATGATTCAAAAGTAACTGGGATTGATACTACTTCCTCCATGTATCTGAGGAAGTAGACCAGGCCTACAAAAGCTTACTCTACAATTTCTTTCTCTCAGTTAGTTTCAAAGGTGCTACAACATCTCCTTGCTTACTGATATTTCAGACTAATACGGCTATGGACTTTATCAGACGTGGCAAAAACTGCATCATTAGGACAGGACAGTAGCAGAAAGGGCTGAAATTATCAGACGATGACATTGCTTACCCGTTGTCGCTGTGTCATGCTGGCGTGAATGAGGCATCATTTTTTTATTGATGGCTTAGCCCATCAATAAAAAGTGATGCCTCATTTGTGCCAGTGCGATGCAGTGGGAATGGGTGAATGATGAGGACATCTGATAATTTTGCACTTTATGCTATCATCACATCCTAAAAGACACATTTTTTGCTGATATTTGCCTTGTCTGATAATGTATTATGTGTTTGAATTTTAACCCCTATGGAATTAATACTGTTGATGGGTGTGTCTATACGATTATAAAAAAATCCGTTTGGGGGGTAAAAAATATGAATAGGCCATCGTTCATATGCATATGATCCACCTACATGATTTTTTACCCCCCTAAACTCTGTATGACTCCTCTTCCCCAAGCTGGCTGGAGCGAGCAAGCCAAGTGGTGGTTTCAAATCTCCCGCCGTTTTTTTTTAAAGGTTCCTGCTTTGCAGAAAGTTGGTTTTCCCTATTTACAATATAAAATAAAAATAAATAAATATATAAATTTCACGGACTTACTGGACTCTTGCTAGCCGGGAAACCAACATGGTAGCTGCTCCCAATTCTCCTCCGTGCTAGCCCCTCCCCCTCTACTCGGCCAGCCAATCATATTACACTGCCAGTTCATATGTGTGCGAACGGAGTGTACAGACTGTTAGCCATCCGAATGGCAAACGGATTTTTCATCGCGATCCGCTTTCCCTCCCAAATGCCACATGAGCGTATTTCAGGGTGGAAAACCAAGCCCCCCTTCCTTTGGATGTGTGTGAATCCGAATGGCTGTGTGTACTGAAGAGCGAACTTCTGCACGCTGTACGTATTATTTAAATTGTGTATGTGTGCCTTGGACTTTACTAAAGAAAAGGTGCTCCCATGTACATGCTCAGAAATGTATTACAAATGTTTTTGTCTGGTTCTGGTTGTATTCAGCCCAGTAATTTATACTTTGAATGATTTTTTTTAACTAATATTTGTTACAAGTCTATGTTTTTTGGTGTATTACTTCAGAATACACAATAGGTTTTTCCCTCAGATCATGCACTACTTTTGTCAACAGCATTCTGTACACCCTTGAGAAGAGTTTGTCTTCATAATATCTCAGTTTCAGTCTAGAGATATTATTTGAAGCAATATATATTGTGTGTGTGTGTGTGTGTGTGTAGCAAAACTATCTCATATTCCAGTATAGCTCCACCAACTTCCACAGCATTATGTTGCTTACTCACAAAAGCAGTAATGAATATTGTTAAATTGCTTAGCCTACACATGCTAAGAGGCACCAAGTGCTTTTGGCTATAACCACATGTAGACAATGGGTGTGGAGATTAATGTGATGCTATCTACTTTGGAAATAGTATGTGGAAGTTTTTACTTACTTTCTCCAATAAATCAGAGTGCCTTCTTTTCCTTTATCTGTTTTATTAATACCTACCTCCCCCGGCTGTTTCTTTTAAATAGAAGATATAAAGTGGTTATTTTTCACTTTCTGCATCGGCATCAGAAAATATATTCCTTTTTCTCTACTAGATCGCTTCTGGGAAACTTTGTTGCCTTTAATCTTAGGGGTAAGTACTATTAGCAGCTTTAACTAATATTTTATCACTTTATCACTGGCTGGAGAGAACCATTGGATACTATCTTTATGTTGTTTTTGTGCCTCTACATATTAATCTCTCTGACCATGGATCCCAGTCATTTCTAGACAGTGCCAGAGTTAAGATATTTCCTAATTCTTATTGCAAAGGTCTTCTATCCACAAATAAACAGACAAGAGAGGAAGACAGCACTCTTGCTCTCTCTTGTTTGCTCTGTTTTCTCTTCTCTGCTACCTCTGCTACATGTAGGAATGTGTCAAACATTCTAATAAGATTGAACATATTGTACTAATAAAAGTTTTACACTAGGAGAGGGGAGAAATGAGTCCAAGACTTTGCTTGGTCATGAAGTTCTGTGGGTGATTTTGAGCCCAAACACCACTTGCCAGTCTAATTTACCTAACAGGATTGCTGTGATAAGAATAAAAGTGAGGGAAGGTCCATCTGAGATGATGTTTGGAATAAAAATAATGTAGAGCTTGCTTGACTAGATCTTACAGCTACTGGCCACAAGTTTCAGGCAGGGAGAAGGGTGGTACAAGGATGTGTGGGTGTGGCAGTTGAGGTTATACAAGCTCTTTTTGCTCAACTTTTGCCCCATTTTTGGATTGCTGGAGATCACCCCCTCTATCTTTGTTCCCCTTTTCTGATCACGCTGATAATTTCTGGCCACCATGCTATTAGGTGGGGGTTTTCTTGACTCCTCTGTGCTGGGGGAGGAACCAAAGGTTTATTGTGCAATGGTAGGTTCTTTGGAACCAGTTGATTGGAATATATTGGATTTGGTCTGTGATGTAGTGTTAACAGGGGCTAGGTTAATTTGGTCTAATCAGCTTGGTATCATGATTAATTGTTAGGTTGATTCAGTTATGTTTGTCAGAGGTGTGTGGGAACTATACTGGATTTATGGTTGGTGAGCACCCAAGGACACCTTTAAGGAGATTGGTGGTTCCTGAGACCTGCTGCTCAAGGTCTGGGGATCCAAGGGTAGAATTGTCTTTGAGACCAGCTTTCCTCACCCAATTATAGTTCTGAGGCATCAGGTGTGGGTTGGCACAGAAGATCCTCCTATGCTGGCATAAACATATGTGTAGGGGGGAAACATGCCTCTTTTATCTCCCCAACCATTCTGAGTGAAATTGCTGTGATGTACCAAGCACACACGCTCACATGCAATCAATAAATTGCTTTATTGACATGGATTCATGTGTCAGGAACATAGAACAAAGCCAAAACTGAATACAGCCACAGCAACCCCCCAGATAAACCCTCCCAGCGTGAGAAAAGTATTCAGGGAGTGCAAGGAGGCGGCTTGCACCTGGACACCCTGACCTTGAGCCTCTCTGAGAAAGGAGAATTCCCAGGCCAACAAGGCAGGCTGGCCTCTCTCCAAAACTCCAGAGGTCCAGCCAGCGAGGGAAACCGCCTCATGTCAGGATCCTTCATGAATTCCACTCCAAATCCCAGAATTCAGGGATGAGCCAGACATACCACCCACCCGAAGAGAAAACCCCCCTTTTTTCAGCCTGGCTTATCAGGAAAGCAGCCATGGAACTTTCGCAATAAGCGCGGAGCAATCACATGATCAGATTTAACCCATTCGGCATGGCCCATTGGTAAATGTTTCCATTTCACCAAATATTGTAAAACACCCCTGTTAACCCGAGAGTCCAACACTTAGAAATTTCAAAATGCTGATTTTGGTCGACCAGAATAGGACGGGGCGCAGGTCCTGGGTCTGGATGGTGATGGTCTGGAGGGCACGTCGGTTTGAGAAAGCTGGAATGAAACACAGGATGAACATTTCGGTACAGTTTTGGTAAAGACAGTTCAAAAGCCACTAGGTTTATTACCCGCGTGATAGGAAAAGGACCAATGTACTTGGGCCCCAACTTCTTTGAAAGCTGGGGACTTTTAAGAAATTTGGTGGACAAAAAGACTAAATCCCCAACGGCGTATCCCGGGGTGAGATCCCGATTTTGATCCGCATGATGTCTGTAACGTGCTTTGGCAAAGTCTAATGCTGAGATAACACATGGCCAGGCATCTCTAACCTTTTGGCTCCATTAGGTCACTGAGACCGGTTCCTTGGAGGTCCCCTCCCCTAGAGGCAGAGGATTGAAATCTTGCCCTGAAACAACCTTGAAAGGGGAGAGGCCAGTGCTCTGGTAAGTAACATTGTTATAGGCGACCTCCGCAAAAGGCAAGAGGTCCACCCAGTCAGATTGTTGGAAGTTGACATAATACCTCAAATACTGTTCAAGAATCTGATTATTACGTTCGCTTTGCCCGTCACTCTGGGGATGATGGGAACTGCTGAGCCCTAGTTTGACTCCCAGAAGGTTGGTGAATGCCTTCCAGAACTGGGAAGTGAACTGAACCCCCCGTTCAGATACAATCTTAGCAGGAACCCGATGTAATCCGTAAATGTGTTGAATAAACAGCCTGGCTAACTGGGAGGCTGTTGGGAGTTTCTTGCAAGCTACAAAATGTGCCTGCTTTGAAAACAGGTCTGACACTACCCAAATAACAGTTTTTTTTCCGACTTTCTGGCAACTCCACTATAAAATCCATACTGATGACTTCCCAAGGCTTGGTTGGGGTAGGCAAAGATTATAACAGGCCCTTTGGCTTTTCTGCCCCCCCTTTTTTTTGCCATTGCACACATGGAACACCCTTTTACATACTCCTCAACCTCTTTTCTCATCTTTGCCCACCAAAATTGTCTTCAGGCCAAGTGCAAGGTTTTTATATACCCAAAATGCCCAGCACTTTCAACATCATGGCATTGCTTGAGGATGGACGCCCTCATGGCCTCTGGGACATATAGATGCTCCCCCTTCTAAGCCAGACCCTCCCAGAGGGTCACCTCCCCGGGGTGGGCCAAAAATCATGGGTCCTTGGGAAGGACCAATGCCAATTGGAACTGCCATCCACCCCCATCTCCCTAGGGGGAGGGGGGTTGAGGAGCGAGCTCCAGCGTGGTCGGGGCCTCACTGGGGCCAGCGTCTACCTGTGGTGGAAAAGCTTCATTGGTTGTCTTATGATCAGGCCCTGGCTCCAGAGAGAGACTGGCTTGGGCCTCCTGACGCTTGGCCTTGCTACGTGTTAGGATTGCCATTCCCAAGTGGGAGGGGGAGAAGACTGTGTCAATAACCTGTTTTCGTTTGCTATCATGTTGTGGAAGTCTGGACAAAGAGCCAGCTAGGAAATTCCTTTTTCCTGGGATAAATTTCAGGGTGAAATTGAACCGGTAGAAGAAACTGTCCCACCTAACCTGCTTGGGGCTCAACCACCTTGGGGTGGCCAAAACTTCCAAGTTCTTGTGATCTGTCCAAACTTCAAAGGGTTTGGGAGATCCCTCCAGCAGGTGGCACCAATTTCTAAGGCCAGTTTGATTGCACCCGCCTCCTTTTCCCACACAGGCCAATTTCGCTCAGTCTCATTAAATTTCTTGGACAGGTATGCACACGGCCTGAGCTCTCCCTCCTCCCCCCTTTGCAATAGTACCCCTCCCATTGCAACATCGGAAGCGTCAACTTATACTAGGAAAGGTTGGGAGGGATTGGGGTGTTTGAGAATTGGTTCAGATGTGAAGAGTTTCTTCAACTTATCAAACACCTGTTGGCATTGGTCAGACCATACTATCTTTTGGGGAGGCTTTCCCCCCTTCCCCGACCCATTTCAAGCTTTCTTCCCCACATCTTTGGTTTTTAACAAATCAGTCGGAGGGAGGGCTACCGTTGCAAAGTCAAGGATGAAGGACTGGTAAAAGTTAGCAAATCCAAGTAAGCTCTGCAGCTGCTTCCTAGTTCTAGGGGCTTCCCATGCCAACACCCCTTTGACCTTTTCTGGGTCCATTTCTATCCCCTTATTTGAGATGTGGTACCCCAGGTAGTCCAAGCGGCTTTGGTGGAATTCACACTTTGACATCTTAGCATACAGATGGTTCTTGCCCAGCCTAGCAAGCACCTTTTTCACCAGTTTTACATGGGACATATAGTCCTCAGAATAAATCAATACATCATCCAAATACACCAAGACCCCCTTTTACAGAAATTCTCTCAAAACATCATTAATCAAGTTCTGAAATATGCCAGGAGCTCCCTTTAATCCAAATGGCATTACTCGGAACTCGAAAGCCCCCAGGGGGCAATTGAAAGCCATTTTCCATTTGTCCCCCTCCTTGATTCACACCCTTAGGTCCAATTTGGTAAATATCTTCCCTTTGGACAAATGAGCCAGTATATCCTTCATTAAAGGCACGGGGTACTGGTTTGAAACACTGATTGCATTTAACCCCTGGTATTCTTGGATCAGACGAAGACCCCCATCTGCTTTTTGCCTGAACATCACCTGAACATCACAGGTGAGGTAGAGGGCCTAATGAACCCCCGCACTAAGTTTTTGTCTATGAACTCCCGGAGGGCATCCATTTCAGCTGGCATCATGGAATAAATCCTGGGTTTAGGTAGTTTAGTCTCAGAAAGTATCTCAATGGCATAGTCAAAGGGCCTGTGGGGTGGCAAAATGTTGCACTCCCTCTCCTCAAAATCATATTGCCATGCCTTGTATTCCATTGGCAATCCTTTCAGCTCCCCTCGGACTAAAGCAGTCATGCAGTTCTGTGAATTAGCCTCTAGAGGGACTTCCCCCTGGGGAAGTTTTCCCCACTCGGTGCTCCTGCACACACACAGGATCTGCAAAAGTCATTGTCTCTTTTACCCAGTCTATGGTGTGGTTGTTGAACTTTAGCCAGTTTAGGCCCACCACTGCATCGGGAACCAGCCCTGGGGCAATCACAAATTGATGTTCCTTCTGATGGTTCCCCATTCTCATGCATATTGGACCAGACATTCGCCTGGCGCCCCACCCTCATCATCCCCCCATCCATCTGTGACAACCACACTGGCTTGTCCAGCTTAATAGTACTAATGTCCAGTTCACTGACTAAGGAGGGATGCATTAGGACTTGGGTATATCCGCAATCAACCATTAACATTACTTTTCGGGTGGCCCACCCTTTCCAACCCCTATCCTGGTTTTTATGAAAAAAGGGCCTTTCACTCCACTCACCACAGCCTCCGGGTGCCCTTCGGGGTTAGCCCGCCCTCGGGTGCTTAGTAGGGCGGGCTTGAGCCGTTTCCCGCCGGCTCTGTGTCAGAAGAATAAGATCCACTTTCATCTGGGTCATCCGAAGACTCCCCCGCTGCATGGCCTGGTACCAAGGCCCGTACTGCTGCTTTAGGCTTCGGCTTGAGTGGGGTCTTTGATGACACTGACCTCCCTTCGCTCCGCTGGGGCTTGTCAGCTGCCGCTGGTTCTCGAGGGCTCCTTTCCGGGCATTCAGCTATGTGATGGCCTCCTTTTCCACAGTGCAGGCACAAGCCCTTTCTCATCCTTCACTCCCTTTCTGACTCTCCAGTCGTGGTTCCACCTGGGTGGCCCGGTTTACCTTTCTTTCTGGTAGACCCGGTGGTCTTCCCCTCGGATCCTTGCTGGCGCTGAACCAGCTTGACACTCTGTCTCAGCGTCTCTACTTCTCCTGCAAGCCGAACCCACCCCAAGAGGGTTTCGGGGTTCCCCTGGAATAACGCCCATTCGAGGATGTCAGCATTCAGGCCATCCTGGAAAAACTGCACCTTTATGTCCTCTGACCATTCGGGCACTTGACTGGCCAGGCGGCGGAACTCAGCGGCATACTCTCCCACTGTCTTTGAGTCTTGCTTCAGTTGCCTGAGATCCGCCCAGGCCCTTCTCACTCTCAGGGGGTCTTCAAATTGAGCCTGCAACGCCAGCAGGAACTCCTGGAAGTTTCCCAGTTCTGGGGCTCCCATATCATAAAGCCCCACCAACCACTGTGCTGCCTCTCCCTCTAGCTGGTTGGATACATACTGCACCTTCTCAGCCTCCGTCTGGAACTCCTCATCCCACTGGGACATAAACCCCACCACTTGGGTCAGGAAATATGGAAGCTTCGCCACATCTCCATCAAGTGGCACCTTTAAATCTCAGTGCTTCAGGCCCCGGGGTCTTTCCCGTGGCTCGACTGGTCCAGCCCCTCCAGGGGGAGCCGGTCCAGGGGCCGGCAGGCCAGGGACCTCAGCAGGCAGGGCAGGGGTGGCCGCTGGTTGAGCTTGGGGAGGCTGGGCCCCTCCAGGGGCAAGTGGAGCCGGTGGCAAACTTTGCAGGAGCTCTAGGAGGCTCATCTGCATCTCCCCCATTTGCTGCTTCAACTGCTGGACCTCTGCTCCCGGGAAAACCTTACTCCTGGCTCTAGGTACCCCTCACCCAGGGGCCTGTCCCACTGACGGGACCAGCGTTCCTCCCAGCTGCGGTCGCTTGGCCAGGGCCAGCTGGCTCCCAGGACTTCTCGAACTGGAGTGCCGGAGAGTGGTATGCTGCCCCTCCCCAGGGCTTGCTTAGCTCCCAGCTCCAAGGGGTCGAGGGATGAGTAAATCTTCCAGCCCTCTGGCGGGACCGACTCATGTCTTCTTCAGAAGCTGCTGCAACCTCCCCTGCCACACCAGCCCCCTGCCCCAAGGCACCGGCTCCCTGATCGCCGTTTGCAGCCAGGTCGTTCTCCATCTGGGTTCCAACCTCCACGTCTTCCGACATCGCGGGTAGAACCACTCAAAAGGAATAGGTTTTAAAACTGAGTTTTGGCTCACTGTGATGTACCAAGCACACACGCTCACATGCAATCAATAAATTGCTTTATTGACATGGATTCATGTGTCAGGAACATAGAACAAAGCCGAAACTGAATACAGCCACAGCAACCCCCCAGATAAACCCTCCCAGCGTGAGAAAAGCATTCAGGGAGTGCAAGGAGGTGGCTTGCACCAGGACCCCCTGACCTTGAGCCTCTCTGAGAAAGGAGCGTTCCCAGGCCAACAAGGCGGGCTGGTCTCTCTCCAAAACTCCAGAGGCCCAGGGGGGAAACCGCCTCATGTCAGGATCCTCCATGAATTCCATTCCAAATCCCAGAATTCAGGGATGAGCCTGACAATTGCCCAGTTATTTATTCAGGCTTTTTCCCGGTTTAGAATCCAGTTCTTGCACATATTTTCTTCCTTTGCAGATTCTAATTAAATAAATTGTTTGTTGTTGTTAACTGCTATCAAATCAACTTCAACTTTTGGCCACCCATGGATGTGAGACCTCCAAGTCACCCCTGCTCAGTTCTTGCAGACTCAGGGCCGTATCTTCCTTGATTGAGTCTATCCATCTAGATATGGACTTCCTCTTTTTCTACTGCCTTTTACCTTGCCAAGCATCATTATATTTTCTGGTCAGTCATGTCTTCTTATGTTATATCCAAAGTATGATGGTCTCAGTTTAGTCATCTTGGCTTCTAGGGAGAGTTCAGGTTTGATTTGCTCCAAGACCCATTGCATTGTCTTTTTGGCAGTTCATGGTATCCCCAAAACTCTCCTCCTGCACCACATTTCAAATGAGGATTTTCTTCCTATTAGATTTCACAACCAGGCATATGGGAAATATGATGGCATGGGCAATCCTAGCTTTAGTATTCATTACACATATTTATACTTCAGGATCTTCTCTAATTCCTTCATAGCTACCAGGGGCCCTATTTAAATCCATTTCTGCTGCCATCCTTACTTCCCTGGATATAATACATGTGTATATTTAGGTCACTTTCTTTCCAAGGCTGATGAATGGCTAGGGAGGGAAAGAAACTGATGCAGACAGAGCTCAATCTTGCCTTGGCCCAGAAGTAAAATGGCCCTCCCTCTAGCCCAACTGCCATTGCCCTGGCCAAGGAGGGAGAGAAGGAAAGGCAGGCAGAGCTCCATCTTGCCTCAGACATGAAGCAGAATGGACCTCCTTCCTTCCCAACAGCCATTGCCCTGGAGGGAAAGAAGAGAATCTTAGACTTAATCCCTTCCCCTACTGCCACCCTCTTTCTTTTTGTATCATGTCTTCATTAGATTGTAAGCTTGAGGGCAGGGAACTGTTTGTTTTCCTTTTTCTTGTAAACTGCCATGTACATTGATGGCACTGTAGAAATAAAAGATGATGATGATGACAGACATATAGGATTTTCCTGCCTTTCAACCTATGTAAAGAGGCGGAGGAAGAGGAGGAGGATAAGACGGCAACAATATTTTTAAAATAATGAGTGAAGAATTGCTGGAAGAATTGCTGGAAGAGGAAGGGGCTTTTGCCAAACATATAAACAGAACATATCCCCTCTTTCAGTTGAGGTTTGGGGGGGGGGGAATGCACAAACAAGAAATCATAATTAAAAACAATGCCATCATCATAAAAATGTTTTATCCCCAACCCTGCAAAGTAGCACAACAGAGGTTTACCGCTAAAATTAATCATTTTCCTTGCCAAACCTTAGTTGAATTCATGACCAGGGTATTTAAACACAGCAAAATACAGCTGCTAGTCTTGTTTGGTTCTTTTTGTCAAATGTGTCTATGTATGTGTGAGGCATGCTAGTCACTGATGATACCTCTCAGGTTTTTCTTCACAAATGAAGATTCAGGAAGGACTCATCCCGCGCTTTCTGCAAGTGTGCTGATGACTGAAAAGGCCAATCTGAGATAAACATGTCCGGTTGCAGAAAGCACAGCAGAAGGTCTCCTTGGGTGATGATTCTGGGTTGTGATTCTTTCTGCGTTGTCGTTTCTCTTCAAGACTTTTTCACAATATGCATAGTATTACGTAAGCATGTGGGTTACACTAATCAAATGGATGGAATTTGCATTTACTAGTGGGAATCTACAGTTGTCCCTTCACATTCATGGATTTGGCATTCACGGATTTAAGTATTCACAGCTTGAAAATATTCTTAAAAAAATAATAATCCAAAAGCAAACCTTGATTTTGCCATCTTATACAAGGGACACCATTTTGCTATGCCATTGCATATAATGGGACATGTGTTTTCATGGATTTGGGTATTCATGGGGGGTCCTGGAACCAAACCCCAGCAAATGTGAAGGCACAACTGTATATGTATAATTATCTTGTTTATGCTGCCATTTTCAGTATGCTGATGGACTGCATAGGTGTCAGGATTTGCCTCTCCTCAGAGGACTAGCAGTGTGTGCATGCACATGGCACAGCCTCTTTGCAGACTCAGGATCTGGCTGTGGGACTCTTGGAAGAAACAGGGCCAAGCTATCGGACACAATCATGCAGCACACCTGAAGCAAACAGGGGAACTGCTATTTAAGAGCAGTATTCAGCCCTCAGTCTGGGCTGCCACAACAGAGAGTTCTGTGTTGTCTCTAGCAGTTCCTTGCTTTTGGGTTGGGGCCTTGGGACTGCTGTGCTGTCTGTAGTTGGGCCTTGGGCCTTAGGGTGGAAACATGTGGATAGCTTCAAGTCTGTTCTAAACATAGCAGTGGAGGGGCTCTTGTGTCCTGGTGTGTGTGGGGGGCATGGGGTGTGTGTATAGGATGGGTGTGTGTTTAGCATGGGGTATGTGTAGTGTGGGGTGTGTGTTTGTGCATGGCAGCAGTGGAGGGGCTCTCACATCCTGGAGTGTATGGTGAGTGTGTGTGTGTAGCATGAGGTGTTTCTGAGATTACATGGTGGCAGCAGAGGGGCTCTTACATTCTGGCACATGTGGTGTGGTGTGTGTGTTTGTGTGGTTGCATGGTGGTGGAGGGGTTCTCACATCTTGCTGTGTGGTTTGTGTGTGTGTGTAGCATGGTGTGTGTGTGTATGTGTGGTTGCATGGCAGTGGCAGAGGGGCTCTCGCATCCCAGTGTGCATGGTGTGTGTGTATGCATGGTTGCATGCTGGCAGTGGAGGGGGCCTCACATCCTGTCGTGTGTAGCATATGTGTAGCATGGTGTTTGTATGTGTATCTGTGATTGCATGGCAGGGGCAGAGAGGCTTTCATGTCCTAGTCTGTGTTGTGTGTGTGTTGTATGGTGTGTGTGCATGTGCATGGTGGCAGCAGAGGGGCTCTCATGGCCTGGCACACATAGTGTGTGTGTGTGTGTGTGTGTGTGTGTAACATAGGGTGAGTGTATGTACCTGTGGTTGCATGGCGGCGGTAGAGAGGCTCTCGGCATGAAACTAGCCATTACAGTTTATTTGAAAGGTTATAGTAATGTGTCAAATGATCTCTCATGTCCTTGTGCATGCTGTGTGTGCATGTGGTTGCATGGCAGCAACAGAGATGCTCTCATGGCCTGGCACACATAGTGTGTGTGGTTGTATATATACCGTGGTATGTGTGTACATTCAGTTGCATGGTGGTGGTGGAGGGGCTGTTGACATGAAACTAGCCATTATAGTTTATTTGAAAGGTTATATATTACTACCTGAAATGATCGTACTCTTGACATGTTTCCTAAGTGGCCAATCAACATAGTGGGAATGGAAACTTACCAAAGCGTTTTATATACATAGATAACGATGGTGTATGTTCTGATGAAGCCATGGGATGGCAGCAGCGAGATTTATTTATACTTTATTTATTTAGATGTTTATACCCCACTCTATAGCCACGAAGGCTCTCAGAGCAGCTTACAAATTCTTAAGCAATAACACTTTATGCATCTACACCACATTCAGCAGTTTCCAATGTGTGTTAGCTAATTGCCTCCACAAGCTGGGTGCTTACTTTAGCAAACTACGAAAGGATGGAAGGCTGAGGAGCCTTAGAGCCCTTGGGATTTAGCTTCCAATGTTGTGGCTGCAGTACCAGCATTTAACCACTGTGCCACCAGAGCTCACTACAAGATGTTTCAGGGACTGAGATGCTATTACTACTTCACTAGCTATACCTGGTGTAACAGACAGCATTATCTACATATATAAAACACTTTGGTATGTTTCCGTTCCCACTCTGCTGATTGGGCACTTAGGAAACATATCAAGAGTACAGTAGGAACCCTGTATCCACTGAGGATTGGTTCGGGGGGGGGGTGGATACCAAAAACCATGCATAGTAGCAAACACAACTGAAAATAATGGAACTTCTGGTTTAAAATATCATAGAGTTGCCTTGGAGGACCTAGAAAATGGCTAGAGAGGACACATTTTCTAGGAAAACTATGGTACATATGCTGTTTTGTGTCCTATGGATAATTGAATCAGTGGGTAATGAATCAGTGGCTATGGGGGTCTTACTGTATGATCATTTGATGCATTGATACATAACCTTTCAAATCAACTGTAATGGTTTGTTTCATCCTGAGAGCCTCTCTGCCACTGCTATGCAACTGCACATATACACACCACACTACACACATCATGTGCTCCAGGACACAAGGGCCCCTCTGCTCAGTAAGAGCTGTTTGGAAGTGGAATACACTGCCTCAGAGTGTGGTGGAGTCTTCTTCTTTGGAGGTTTTTAATTAGAGGCTGGATGGCCATCTGTAAGGAATGCTTTGATTGTGTATACCTGCATGACAGGCGGTTGGACTGGATGACCCTTGAGGTCTCTTCCAACTCTATGATTCTATGCTTCCACCATGCAACTTCCCATACACACCCATAACACACACACACACATACACAATGCTACACATAGAACACGGTGCACACACACACACACTTAACACATGCCAGGATGTGAGAGCCCCTCCGCTGATGCCATGCAATTGCACAAACACCCCATGCTACACACACAGCCTACGCTACACACACCATGCACACCAGGATGTGAGAGCCCCTCCACCACTGCCATACACAAACACACCCACCCACGCTACAACACACCCATGTTACACACACCTCACAGTACTCCTGACAGTACACCCCCCATGCTACACACATCCTCCATGCCACACACATACACCCCCCCACACACACACACACTATGTATACCTACACATACACCATACATGGCAGGATGTGAGAGACACTCCACCACCATGTTTAAAAAGGACTTGAAGCTTTCCACATGTTTCCACCCTAAGTTCTAAGAAGCAGCTACAGGCAGCATAGACGGTCCAAGGTGTAGCTATAGACAGCACAGAAGACCATGTTGTGGTGGCCAAGACTGAGGGCCAAATGCCACTCTTAAATAGCAGTTCCCTTGGTTGCTTCGGTTATACTGCATGATTGCAGCTGGCTGCGTCTGATAGCTTGGCTCTGATTCTTCCAAGACTTCCACAGCCAGGCCCTGAGTTTGCAAAGAGGCTGTGCTGGCTGCTGCACGTCCTGTGAAGAGAGGCAGATCCTGACACCTAAGCAGCCAATCAGCACACTGAAAATGGCAACATACCCAAGAGAATTACATATATAGAGATGATACATCTGATAGTCCTTTGTTTCCCTAAAGGTGATGGATGTGTAGCTTCCCGGTGATAGCTTGTTAATTTGAATTTCACTTCCTCTTGCAAATGAAGAGGTCATTCTTGAATCAGTATTTATAAGTATCATGTCTGTAATTTCAGAACAAATTTCTGATATTGTAGAAGGCATTTCTTAGGGCTTGTCTATACAAGGTCAAAAGAAATGTTTTGCTCTGCAGCTGCTTGTCTTAATGGTTTTAGAGCCCCATAAACTTTGCATGCCCTCTTGCCAAGATGGCAGACGTGAGTGAATTACTCACATTTTTAAATCTGCTGCTGCTGGATTTTTTAAAAAACCTACCCCACACTGCACATAAGCAATATTTCACCTTTACAAAAAAAGAGCAGAAAAAAAGAGAAAACAAAATCCCATTTTATTGCCTTAGCAATTGCTTACTAAAGCAAAAATCCAACATGGTAGCGAGCACTTGCCCTGTTATCAAGCCCCACCCTCATACTCATCAGACCAATCATGTTTGCACGTCCTCTCATATGAGAAATTGATTCCTATCGACCCACTTGTCCCAACAAGTGGGAATGCTCATTCCCCTTGCTCTTTTTTTGCCAGTTTTGGCCCCCCGCCTTCACAATATGGTGAAACAATGTGGATTGCCATTGGAACAGATCATCTTCTCCTCACATTCTATGATGAGTATTTTTGTCATTTAGACAATCCCTTAGATATGATTCAACCCAAAAATCTGTGACATGAGAAGCTCTATTTTCAGCCAGCATTTCCCATGCTGCTTGATGTCAAAGCCTCTTTAAGTCTTACTTTTAAAGTACTGAAGCATTTGTCTAGTGTTGGCTGTTTTGCCATTCATCCCTGTTATATGGTTATGAAGTGCTCAAGCTCAGCAAAATTGTCTTTATTTAAGAAGACCCCACATAAGGCATTATTATGCCATATGCTTGTGATTTCAGATGGAGAATATTGTGTGGAGTAAAGACAGCTAGAGTAAAACAGTACATGTGTAATGTGCTACAAAGCTCTAGACCAGTCGGGGGGGGGGGAATTCCAATGTTTGTGCATGGAGGTGAGAATATCTAACACCATTTATGGGGCTTTGTATCTTCTAGTAAATCTCTCTCCATAATCTGGGTCTTGATTTTGAATTTAGGTACTCATATTCCACCATTCAAATGAACGGATATTTTATATTCAAATTGTACATTTCCATTCCATGTTAAAGTTATTTTCAGCATGTTGTTATCATTGTTGTTGTTGTTATTTACACATAGAGCTTAAAGGATTGGTTCTAGGACCACATAAATTAAGGGAAAGAATAAACAGGGGCTTGTATCCAGAGCAATGTTACTCCTAGGAGGCAACAAATGGGTTTGGATCAGCTAGAGTGGAGGGAGGGGTTAGGGAGGACACTTAACAAATCTTAATTCAAGAAGGGTCTTCTGATCTACCAGAGGAAATGCAAGTAGTGATTACTGTGAAGAGGGGCAGTTTTTCCCTGTTCCTTTTGAAAAACTTTTTCTGGAAAGCAGTGGGACTCCAGATCAGCATGAGAGGCAATACAAAGAATGTAGGTGGAAGGGAGATTTGTGAAGATTATCTTTTTGCCATCCATCTTCAATGTACTTCTGTCAATGGAAGATTCTGGTGCATTAAAATAAGGTGTCCTACTGTTTGAACAAAGCACAGTTATTCTGTGCACTCAATAAACAAGTAAGTTTGCAAGTCCATCTGGTTGTTGCCTAGAGGGCACATGAAATTCCTTCCCCCCTCCATGAAATAGTACAATTGTAAAAGCTATTACTTCAATATATGCTTTGTCACTTTGGATATTGTCACTTTGCTGCCAGAAAATGATAACCTCCTAAAATGGCAACCAAGTGGTTCCCACCCAGAGTGATTAAAAAAAAAAAAAAACCCTTTTACAAGTTTAATTTGCCTGGAATCTTTAAAAGCGTTTTCACTTTTTCTCAGCAGAATGTCAATCCTCACAACACAAGCCATTCATAACAAACAAAAGGCTCCTTTTTAGATCAAGTTTCATTCTCAGATTACTAGATTTTTTTCCCTCCAATCTTTTCTGCTTTCATTTTGCCCATCAGTTTCTTCAGATATCTCAGTCTGAATGTTTCCTCCAGCAATTCAAGCAGTTTCTGTATCCCACTCCCACCCGACTGTCTTTTCTTTTCTTTTTAAACAATAACTTTTTTTTAAAAAAAAGAAGCCTGTTCTGTGGAACTGTATGGTATTTAAAATCCTTGAGATACAGTAAAATGGAGAGTAGGATGTGAAAAATCAAGGGTCACATTCCTGCTGGGGACTCTTATTTTTCCTTCAGAAGAAGCACACTAGTCAATAAAAAAAGAAAAAAAGGCAGATACAACATGTATTATAATCCCAATTCAACTTTTGAGCAACCTCTCATCAATAATCTTCATTTCTACCAGATACAAGGAACAAGGCTATCCAGAATAGCAACTGACATACATAGTGCAGCTATGATAGCCATTCAAGTTGCATGAATGTCCTCCATTAGAAGCAAGATTTGCTAAATTAAAATTGTTAATGATGGGTACCACTGGTGGAAGCTGCACTCCAAAAGTATCAAGAGGGCCATGTTTTCCATTTGCTAAATTAAAATTGGTCTAAAGAAGAACAAGGCATGATTTATATGTTCAGGTCACCTTGTACTTCCTGGACCCCTGGAAGGCAAGAGAAAATTAGAAGGAATAGTATTAATGCGTTAGTTTTGATGCTCAGATGTGCTCTGGGAATCATAAATTTATGACTTTAGGATAAAAAGGAATAGAATGCTTACATTTGAAATGCAGTGTCTAGCTCCTATCTGTCAGGAAAAAAAAATACTGTTTCCCTTTTCTAGGGGTGGAGAACATGTGGCCATGCAGATGTTGAACTGGTACTCCTCTCACCCCCCAGCATTGTGAATGATGGGTACCACTGGTGGAAGCTGCACTCCAAAAGTATCAAGAGGGCCATGTTTTCCATTCCTAGTCTGTGCCCTATGGTCCTTGAAATGCCTTGGTGATTCACCGCTTGGTGAAAGTCATGGCACTTGCTACCAATGGAATGTGTTGAAAATACTTCTGAAAGATGTTTGAGTTGTGTATTACTGTCAGAAGAGGCCATATTCATGGGACAATAACTACCAAGAATGCTTTTGTACTACACTGTTGTGGTGTTCCTTCAAGTTGTTTCCAACTTATGGCAACCCTAAGGCAAACCTACCATCAGGCTTTCTTGGCAAGACTTGTTCAGGGCAAGGGGTTGCCTTTGTCTTCTTCTGAGGCCAAGAGACTATGAGTTGTCCAAGGCCACCCTGTGGGTTTCCATGGTCAAGCAAGGATTCAAACCCTGGTCTACAAAATCATTGACCAATGCTCAAACCAATACACCATGCTGGCTCTCTTTGTTCTACATGCACACAGTCCATATGTGTGCATATTACTTGTGTATATAACACTGACTGTGCTAGTCTGAAGTCAGTCCCACATGGATAGTGTAAGTTAGGAAGGAGGCATGTCATAGGCATTAATTTTGTACTGCATGGACAGGCCTCCTTCCTATTTTATGGTATCCATGTCAGACTGGCTGCCGAGTGCCTGCCGAGTCAGGGTTATGTGTGAACCTGTGGGGCTAAAAAAGTTTTCCATACTAAAATACATTTCATATTGTAAAGGTTCATAATGCAAGACAGCCCACTTCACCTTACTTCTTTGACTGACTGCTAATTGTAAGCTTAGCTATTAGAACAATGATTTTGTTTGTAGTTTAGGATGTAAACAATAAAGACTCTTACTTTTTAAACACTAAATGTGTCCATCTACTCATTGAACACTGAACATGCTGGAAGCATCTGGTCCAAGCCTTTGCTACTCTGCTAACCTGATTGCTAACTGGACTCCTGAGCATAGATGGACTCCAGCAGACTGTAGCGCAACACTTTAACCCATAGACAATCACCTTATCAAACCCAAAGCTATTCATGTGTCTTTGGAACATGGAACCAAAAGAAACTTGATATGGATCAAAATTTCCACTATTCTACCTGCTTTGCAGAGTCTTTCACTGAGGCAGGACAGGAAACTCTGCAGTCAAAAATCTTCACCCCCTCCCCACTGCTTCATGGAGGCTATAACCATACAGGATGAAAGCAATGGTGGCAACCTGGCTACTCCAGCAATCCACTTTCATGTCCCTGCTGAGAAACTGGAAAAAAAAATAGGGCTGCTGGAATGTTGTGACTCAAGAGAGGTTGTCCCACTATGCATTTGAAAAGACATTCACTCTGCTGTGGCACTCTTCTGTGCATCTTGAATGAGATCCCTTGCAGTCTCAGGCAGCAAATCCTGAAACCAACCTATGGTCCAGTGCTCTATTCCTCAGCTCCTGTCTCCCAAGTCTTTCTCCTAATAAACTGAAGGGACTGGCAGCCTATTGCCTATTAACTACCAGAAGGGTGCCCCTGGATTTTGGAACATTTTTATGTAAACCAGAAAATACCATTGATGTCCAAAGCAGAAAACAGAAACAGAGAAAGAACAGAGGGAAAAAAGCCAAGTCGTTGATGCACCAGGCACAGTGGTTTGGAAAGGCGTTCCACCAACCATCAGAGTAAATAGTTGAGGGGAGAGGAAAAAGCTCTCAGCAGCAAGGTTTTGTTTTTTGTTTTTTTTTTTTGTTTTTTAAACTGGGACCTTTTATCTCTAGGAAGAGGGTTGAAATGATATACAGTAGTCCTTCCCTGAATATGACACCTCCTCAGCTGGAGTGTTGCCTTTCCTTGAACAGGCTACCAACTTCTACTTTGAGAATCAAGGAGGAAATGAAGCAAAAGTGTATTTCCTCAGGGGATGACAACTATGGGATTAATACAAATTCTACAGGGAATATGTGGACCCTTTGTCTGGGTCACACAACACAGATGGGATTCTGTGTAAGACTGTGCCCAAAGCTACACTACCATCCATGCAAACAAAGTGTTCTCTGTTTCAGGAGACTACAATAGCTTTTTTAAAAAAATCTGTAAAAAAAATCAACCCTTTTATTTTTATTTTTGTCCCTGATTAGCTTTAGGCTACTTAGAGGAATGGGGGGGGTCTTCTTTAAGCAATTCTGGTAAGGGTAGAGGTTCTGTGTCCATTCCCCCCCCCTTATACAATGATGCCAAATTTACTGTAGAAAAAAAGGAGGAATGCCCTTTGCCAAAGGAATGTTCTGTGTTCGTTTAGACACAGCTAGATGAAAGGTAAATGTACTGTTTTTGATTTTAAAAAAAAAAATCAGAATGAAATTTGCTCATCTGTTTGGTATCCAGACAGAGAATCACTAACATTTTCTTAATGGCTCACTCTATGAGCTTTGAAAAATGAGATTAAAATGTGGCCATCCTGCCAGCCCTTGGAGGCTGAAAAGAGATTAGAGGGATTGTAGAAGATTTTTTTTAAAAAAAAAATAGAGTGAGTTTAGGCCAAAAGTTGTAAAGCTGAAGCTGGCATTTTTCATTTGTTTCTGCTGAAAAACACATAGAGCTTTATTGGTCTAATCTACTTCCAAAGAAAACAGCTCATTATTGATTTTCTTCAGCATTTGTGGTATGTATTTTGGCAATTGGTTCAAAATCTTTCCAAACTATGTTCTATTATAATTTACCACAAATGTACTTGAGAAGTCTTCTTCATTTTCTCCCTGGAGAATTGCAGTTTGGGGCATGATTCAAAACATTTTTGGGCCTAGGCAATTTGTCCTGTGAATGATGCAGATTTGAGATGTTGGAGCATTTAAAATAATATGATAGACAGACAGATACACAAATAAATAGATAGATTTACTACATCTCCCAGTTGAAAACAGAAGTAGATGCAATTTGTAATCAGAGTTGATAAAGCACCCTTAGTTGATAAAGCACCATAGACATTGTGTGTATTTGTATGACTTTAGTCAACAGGAACCAGGATCGCTTAATGAATCCCTTAATGTTCCCATCTGAAAAATTCAGACAAACATATATATTGTGGTATTTTTAAAGGAAAAAAAAAAAAAGGAAGGAAGGCTGGAGCAGATTTGGAGGTGTGAAAGGACATTCTTGAAAATTTTTTTAAAAATGCAGAGATTCCTTGATCTTCCAGGCCAAATCCGCACTACACAAATACTTCAGTTTGAAACTGGATTATTTTCCATGCCCTCTTCCTATGGAATCCTGGGCCCTGTCTATACGAGGTGGGAAAACATAGTGCCCCACAGTAATAGCAAGTCACAGCAACTGCAACTTGTCTTAATGGTGGTTTTGCCCACAGCAGCCCCCATAAGCTTCACATGCAAGATGACAGCTAAGACAAGAGAGCCCTCCTCCCTTCCTCATCCCAGAAGTGGTGATGACAGCAGCATGCTGGGGACTGAGAAAGAGAGAAGAGGATGAGAAAACCGTCCCCCCTTCCCTGCCCCACCAGTGGTGACAACAACATGGGAGGGAACCAGGGAAGGGAGAAGAGGATGAGAAAGCCCTCCTCTCTACCCCATCCCAGTGGTAATGGCTACAGTGGCCCGGGGGAGGGCTGGGGAAGGGAGAAGAGGACAAGAGAGCTCTCCTCCCTTCCCTGTCCTGGTAGTGATGACAATCCCCAATTGCTTGCTAAAGGCGAAAGAAATGGCAGCTGTGTATGCTTACTCTTTCATCAGGCCCCGCCCCATGCTTGTCCAGCCAATCAGGGTCATACTTTCTGTCCCTGATTGAAAAATAGTGTACCCCCTCACCATTTTTCAAAAAATCTGGGAAAATCTGTGAAGGCTTTTCAATTGGAGTTTTTGCCATTTGCGACCCCCCTCCTTGTAAATATGGCATATGGCATGAAGCAGATTCCCATTAAGACAGGTAGGCTTCTTCTCAAATTCAGTGAGGAGTATTGTCACTGTTTAGACTGTTTAGCTTCTGGGATGGATGAGGGGGTTGAGGGAGGGCGGTAGCATGACCTATTTTATATTTGCTTTTTTTTCACATTCACAGGGGTCTTGTGGCCCTAACCCCCCATGAATGTGGAGGAAAAACTGTATTGGCAATGAGATGTGAACTTGGAGCAATACATATATCCAACAACATGAGCTGGTTGCAGGCATGTAAACAATACAGAAACATTTCAAGTTATTGCTGGCAATTGTAGAGATTGGCATAGAGGTTTGTCAATATAAAATCTTAACTTGCAAGTGGTCAATGAGTTCTGAAGGTTAGAACAATTCTAACAAAGATGTCTAAACAAGTTGACTTATAGAGAAAGCAAGAGAGAAAAATAGAGAGAAAAACAACTTGTAGCAATTTGGGCATTGAATAATAACAAAAGTGGAGTGGTAATAAACAACAGTTGCAATGAACAAACAATAAACACAAAACAAACACAAAGTATATCACAAAAAGCAGTGGGTGGGGTAAAAAGGAAGCAATTTACTCCTCCCCCATGCCACTGAAATAGCACAAAACACAAGTGTATTTTTTAAGGGGTACATAATTTCTGGAACACAGTAGAGTTCAGGGTTGGAAAGAAATTGGTCTGTTTAAATGCAGGCAGATCAGTTCATATTTTTTTTGGCAACTAGCAGGAATAGGGTGTTTACAAAGATGAAGGTTTTCTTCTCTTCTCCCCCACATTGGTAACTTGAAGGCTTCTCAGGAGCAGCAATTCAAACATTTAAGAAAGGCAGAAGAAGATAGAAATACACAAAGAGGTATGAAAAAAGGGGAAGCATGTATTTAAAACAGTCATTGTGAGAATCTTTGTCTCTCCTCCCCCCACCCCCGGTTTCTGGAAATGTAGGCATCATTTTTTTCTTGTCACCTCCCCCCCCCCCCTGCAGCGGTTAAGCTTAGCTACACAAAATTGGAGATTTTGTGGCATACACAAAAACTCTGACATCAGCTAGGCTCTTCTTGTCCACCTGTAGAGGTGGTTCTTCTTTTAAAAAAAAATTAGTAAAGAAGAACAAAAAGAAAGCATGAACTGGTTGAGCTGATAGTGGGGAATTTTAAGGCTTTTACATGTGGGCAGTAAAAGACTGGAGAGGGAAAAACAAAAAAACAAACAAACAAGGACAAACAGCAGTATTGGCTGCAACAGCTGAGCAGTCTTCTTGGGGTTACCCCCCCCCCCAAGCTGTGGAGAGAATGTCAGGAAAGCTTTCCAAAAGTTTCAGGCTCAGTCTTCTGTCCTGCTTATGGGATGCCTGTTTTTGAGAACAACTTAGAAATTACGCAAAACACCAAAGCATACTCAACTAACAACAGCAGCAACAACAATCAGCAAAAAGAATGGCTAAGGCTATTGTATTGTGCTTCCCAAACATCAGACAAAGGAGTTATTGACAAGCATTCCAGACAATCTGCGGTTGAAGAAAAAACTTTAAATGGAAAAATAGACCAACTCCCTGAAAACAGTGGGATTCTCTTTCCCAACACAGAATACTTACAAAGTGAGAAGAGTTCCTAAAAGAATTATGTGAGATACAAAAAATGTTTTAAACCCAAGCAAATCTCTCTCTCTCTCTCTCTGGCTACTCTTCGCAAAGGAAGATTCAGGAAGGACTCTTCCCACGTTTACTGCAAGTGTGCTGATGACTAAAAAGGCCAATCCGAGATAGACAAGTCTGGTTGCAGAAAGCACAGCAGTAGGATTCTTTGGGTGATGTTTCCAGGTTGTGATTCTTTCTGCGTTGTTGTTTTTCTTCAAGACTTGTTCGGCGTGAGTTCTCAAATAATGCTTCGGTATTGTGGATAGTGCGTCTCCATGCCTCCCGATCTGAGGCCAGGGGGGACCATTGTTGGGGATCAATTTGGCCGAGCCTGAGGTGTTGTTTAATGGAGTCCTTGTATTGCTTTTTGGAGTGCCCCTCTTATGCTGACCCGTGGTGAGTTCACTGTAGAGTACTATTTTGGGGAGGTGATGGTCCTCCATCCTAGAAACGTGCCCTGCCCAGCACAGCTGTGTTCTTAGTATCATGGCCTCAGTGCTGGTGATCCCTGCTTGCTCAAGGACAGCAACATTTGTCACATAGCCAGTCCAGTGTATATTTAGGATTGTGCATAAACAGTGCTGATGAAAGCGTTCGAGGAGTCATAAGTGGTGGTGATGGGTGACCCATGTTTCAGACCCATAAAGGAGAATAGACAGTACAATGGCTCTATACACACTGATTTTTGTGCTTTGCCTCAGGTGTTTATTATTCCAGACTCTTGTAAAGTCTTCCAAATGCCTTTGCTAATCTGTGATCGATCGCTTTGTCAGTCTTGGCATCTGAGGAGATGATGCTTCCCAGGTAGGTGAACTGCTGAATGGACTTAAGCACAGAGTTGCCGATGGCAATGTGCGGATCATGGTGTTCGTCCTGTGGTGCAGGCTGGTAAAGAACTTCCATTTTCTTCAGGTTGACTTCCACCCCAAACAGCTCTGCAGCTGTTGCAAAGCAGGATGTTAGGCACTGCAGAGCTGCTTCTGTGTGGGCAACAAGGGCAGCAGCATCAGCGAAGAGCAGCTCATGGACTAGATAGTTTAGAGTCTTAGTGTGAGCCCTCAGACGGCTTAAGTTAAACAAGCTGCCATCAGTACGGTAACGTATATAGATGCCGTCGTCTTCTTCAAACTCTGCCATAGCCCTTTGGACCATCATGCTGAAGAAGATTGTAAATAAAGTTGGAGCAAGAACACAACCTTGCTTCACTCCTTTAGTTATTAGAAAGGGCTCTGAAAGAGCATTGCCAATCTGACTTGACCCTGCTGGCCCTCGTGTAGCATGATAATCATTTTAAGGAATTTGGGGGGACATCCTAGTCTTTGCAGGATCTGCCACAGGCCTTTTCTACTCATGGTGTCGAAGGCTTTGGCGATATCAACAAATGTTACATAGAGACCCTTGTTCTGCTCTCTACATTTCTCATGCAGTTGTCTAAGGGCAAATACCAGATTTGTAGCACTCCTATTGCCTCTGAAGCCATATTGTCTTTCAGGAAGAAGTTCTTCTGCAATGGCAGGAACTAATCTGTTCAGGATTATCCTTGCAAGGATTTTTCCAGCAATAGAGAGCAGTGTTATGCCTCGATAGTTTGAGCAATTGGATTTTGCTCCTTTTTTATTGTACAGGGTGATGATGACTGCATCTCAGAGATCTGATGGCAATTCCCCCCTTTCCTAGCAATTCACAAGGAGTTCGTGGAATTTATCATGGAGTACATGACCTCCATGTTTCCAAACTTCAGGTGGGATTCTATCAATCCCAGCTGCCTTACCATTTTTCATCTGCTGTATGGCCTTAAGGGTCTCTTCCAAAGTGGGAGCGATGTCCAATTCATTTTTCACCGTCATATGTTGGATAGCTGAGCCTTGGACTACTCGATTGGCACTAAAGAAACTTTGAAAGTGTTCAGGCCATCGACTCAGGATGGAGGCTTTATCAGTAATTAATATTTGACAATCTGTGCTGTATAAGGAGCTTTGGACCTGATAAGTAGGCCCAAACACTGCCTTAAGAGCTTCATAAAATCCTCTAGAATCCCCCAGATCTGCACAGCATTGTGTCTTTTCTGCTCTATTGATCCACCACTTGTTCTGCAAGTCTCGGAGTTTTTGTTGAAGTTTACTACACGTGAGACGGAAATCTGCTTTTCTTACATGGCAAGTTGGCTGGGTGAGGTATGCCTGGTGAGCAGTTCTCTTCTTTGCCAACAGCTCCTGGATCTCTTGGTTGTTTTCATCAAACCAGTCTTGATTTTTCTTGTGGGAGAACACAAGGGATTTTTCTGCAGACTGCAGGATACTGTTTTTCATATGTTGCCAAAGCACTGTAGGAGAAGGATCTGTAGGACGGTCTTCAAGTTTTGTTTGCAGGTTTGCCTGGAATTTGTCTCTCGTGGTAGCTTGTTGAAGATTGTTGACTTGGAGTCTCTTCTTTAAGATGCCACCCCTCTTAGGTTTGAACTTAAGATGAAGATTTAGTTTACATCTGATGAGGCGATGATCTGTTTGACATTCTGCACTGGGCATCACTCGGGTATGACGGACATCACGAATGTCTCTCTGACGGACTAGAACATAGTCAGTGAGGTGCCAATGTTTGGATTGGGGATGCATCCAGGTTGTCTTCAAGCTATCTTTCTGCTGAAAGATAGTGTTTGTAGTAGTCAGCTGTTATTCTGCACAGAACTCTAGCAGGAGACGTCCGTTATCATTACAATTTCCAACACCATGCTTGCCTAAGACACCTTTCCAGGCTTCGGAGTTCTTTCCTACGCTGGCATTGAAGTCACCAAGGATAATAATTTTATCATCTACAGGGACCTTTTGTATGAGTAGAATTTGTCTTTCTCTACAGGGTCGGCTTGCATAGTTGGGGCATATATACTAAAGAGAACAACATGTGGGAGGCATAAGGAAATAATGCGATCTGAGTGTCCTGTTGGCAAGGTTTCAAGTTTGGAGGGAATGGAGTTTTTAATCATAAAGCCTACTCCTGAAAGATGTTTTTCGGTTTTGGCTTTGCCAGACCAGTAAAGTGTGTAGCCAGCACCATGTTCTTTAAGGCTGCCTTCCTCATGGAGACAAACTTCACTAAGAGCAGCGATGTCAATATTAAGTCATGATAGTTCATGGGCTATTAGAGCAGAACGATGCTCAGGCCATCCACTATCAGCAGAGTCTTGCATGGTTCTGGTGTTCCAGCATGCAAGCATCAGTTTATTTACACCTTTGGACGCCGGTGTGTGCCTTTGTTTCTTTGCCTTGGTTTGACCGCATCAGAAGATTTCCGCTGGCTGCAGCTTGCCAACCAGGTAGTTGGGGATGAGCTTTCGTTAGGCCACCTTTTCTAGGCCCCTCTCCATATGGAGCAAGCAGCGCTTTCCTTTAAAAAGGCTGCTTGGTTGTTCAGGATGCTGCCGAACAAGACTGTCATCTCCCAGGTCAGCCTCGAGCGACCAAATTCCTGAACCGTCTGCATGCAGGGTTGGGTCTGTGGCTTCCAGTGCATCTTTACACCTGCCGTTTCATCCCTTGCCTATCGCTACAGGCCTTTTTTGGAATTGGATGTGTCCTTTGAGCCTGTGCAATGGATTTTTCTGGTGGAGTGCAGCGTGCACAGAACTGGCCTCACCCTTTAAACCAAAGATTCATCTGCTGGCCTTGCAAGCATGGACGGTAGCAGTGAGGTCCTCTGGCTGTAGGTTTCATTAGAGTTTCCTTCTCTTAGATGGTTGACCTTACAGGGTTGGACAAGCACCATCTGCCTGGGTTTGGGGTTAGAGTTTTCCTTCTCCTAGGATGGTTGCCATAAGGCTAGCGAGCCCATCCTGCCCTTTGACGCTCTTTGTCAGACTCTTCAGTTTTGATCTGTCTGGCATGGGAGACCCTACCAGCATATCTCAAAACATCATTAGGGTACGCAAGCCTCTCTCCCAAGACAAGGGGGCATCAATGGGGAAAAAATAGAACAGATTACAAAAAAACAACAACACCAAGCATGTCACCATGAGTTATTGGAATTGAGATGTCTTGAGGTCATTTTATTATGGGCAATGTAGTTAAAACTGAATCACCTCAGCTCCTCTGAGAGCCCAGGGTGTTCACCTACCCAGTTTGCATGATAAGAAAAGAAAAGACACAAAAGAACAGCACAAGAAACAATTTACATATGAGTGGATTCACTTACCTGCTACAAAAAGGAAACAAAACTACTGTACATTCATGAGAGAAACTTAGTTTCAGGGAGGATGACATCTCTCAATTTTTTTTCATCTCTCCAGCCAAGGGAGATCAGCCAAGTCATCACAAATACTGACAGTAGCACTGTCTCAGCCTCAGGTTTCCTGTGAAAGACTATGACAGTCTGATTTGGTAAGATGACTTTCCACTCCAATCTCTTCTGGAGAATGGCAGGGAAAAAATTAAATCTCTCTGTTTTTGTCTGCTCAGGGTTCTCAGGAACCTCTGGGGTTCCTGTCATACTTTCAAGAAGGGTGAAAGTCATGGGGGCAAAAGGTCTGGAGACACCTTTGGCTGGGGTTTGCAGCAATTCACCCAAGTGGCATGTGGCACTTGAAGCCATTACACTCAGGACTGTAGTTGAAATTGAGCTGTTTGTGGCTGCTATAAGGGAGATTAGAGAAGCTACAGCCTTATGAGCATTGTAGTCCAAAAAGTTTCCATTGGGGGCTTCTGCCAATCTCTGAGCAAGGGTTTGGGTGCCCTTGTCCAAAGTCAGGTGGGACACCATCTCAGCCTCAACTAACTTGGGTAAAGGTGGCACTGTCTCAGCCTCATGCAAACTATTCAAGACTTGGCTTGTGTCATCACTGAAATTACCATCATCCTCGTGAGAATCATGTATTCCTTCCTGAGTTGCACGCTGGACTAGATGATCTTGAGATTCCACAGGCAATATTGGTTGCTTGGGTGCCTCCTGTTTCTCAAGGCCAACAATTGAATGCATGAGTTTGAGAGCTTCTTGCCTCTTTCTCTACTGAATCTCAGGTTCTGGGGGTCTCACTAGCAATTTTACGGACCTTGTCCTTGGTTTGGGGGTAGGTTTGGTGGGAATTCCAGCCCTTTCAGTCCCTATGTCCACCTCTGCCATAGGCTTCCTCACTGAGTCATGCTCAAGTGGGGTTGCAATGGACTGTGGGCACCCCTAACAGGAGTTTCCAACACTAAGGGTGTTCACAGGCCGGGGGTCCTGGGGTGTCACTAGCTTGGCACTGTAATTTAAACAGTGCTGCAATCAACTCAGAAGTGGGAGGCATATGAAACTGGCCCATGTCTACACCAGTTCTCCTTAGCATTTCCCGCCCTTGATGATGCTCATCGCTGGCCTGGGTTCTCTTATTATCAAATCCTGCAAGGGGTGCAAACTGTTGATTGCCAGTGTTTGCACTCTGCCTATGTTCAGAAGCTATCTGGTTGTCTGGGGTCTGGTTGGGAGCAGCATTGGGAAGAGTGTTTCCCCTCTGGCTACACCAGCATTGCTATTTCCATTTCCTAAACCATTCCCATTGTTCCCATTCACCCTTTGTTGGCCATTTTGGTCACCAAATTTGTGATATTGAGTGTGGGGCCCATGGTTACTATAAGTGACTTGCTGAATTGGTTCATAGGATTTGCCTCCTTTCTGTGGAATTATGGGGTTTTTAAGATCTCCAGCCTCTCTGAGCAGATCTGAAACTGCCTCTAAGTTGTTCCACAATCTATCCCATGAGGTGCGACCTAGATCTAGGGGTCCTAATGCCATTTTAGTTTGGGCATTTAGACCTCCATAAAGGAGATCTTTGAATTCTCCATCATTAAAATCATAGTCATTGGTGCCATCATCAAAATCTACCTTTTGAGCTAAAATGGCTAGAAGCTTTTTCCTAGCCACAAAAGCTTCAGGGTTTTCACCAGGGAGCTGCTTCTCTGCAATGTAAAGGACACTAACTGTCTGACCTGGCCAGTGAATTTTAACAATTTCTCTCATCCAATCGAACATGTTGAGAGTAGCCAAATTTCTAGCAGCTACTGCAGATTATAATGTTGGCAAATCTGTTGCAGATATGAACAGCCTAGCCAACTGGGTGAAATCCTGTCCATTTGCAGTGGGATGCATGTGGGTGACTGCACTCATCCACACAATGCCTGTTTCTTGGTTAAGGGGACCTAATTGCTCTGCAACTGCTTTGGCTTCTGTGGCAGACCAGGGAACCCTTTCCTCGGTGGTTTCAGAGCCATGTTTTCCTCCATGAGTAATTTTTGTGGTACCATTACCATCTTTGTGGTAATTTTAGTCCTAATTGGGTGAAGCTGCATGGGCTCTTCCCAATGTGGGTTATAGGGCAGGTTTGCACTGCATCCACTGGCAGAGGCTCTTCCAAAGCATGCATGGAAAGTGGGGGAAGAGTCTCAGGGCATACGGCTGAAATGATGGCTTCTGGTATAGTAAGCCTCTCATTCAACTCAGCAATTTTCCTAGCACAGGCCTCATGCTCACTGTTTCATAGTTTGCCTTGGCCTGACTGGCTAAGTACTGGGCAGCGTGCTTTGTTTTGGCACACTCTTCCTCCAGTCTAGCTATCTCACACTGGGCATTCTCCAATTTAAAAGTCACATTGTTTAGCCTGGTTCTTGCTTCCTGAGCAGAAGTCGAAAAAGCCACCTTTTTGCTAACAAAGTGCTATTTTGGGCTCTGAGCTGATGCAGCTCCTTGTCCTGCCTTTCAACTTCCTGTCTCAATTCTAAGAGGGAGCATGTGGCTTCTTTGAATGCCATCCATAGTCCCCACACTGCAAATATGTCCTTAGAGGGAGCAAAAAGTGTTTTTGCTTTGCACTGCATGCAGAATGAGTCACGCAGAGTGCTAAAACGGGTTGGGAGTGTTAAAGGATCCTTGTTTCCAGGGGTTCTTTCCCTGACCTATTTCTCTGACCTGATCTATTTCTCCAGTTTGGCCAGTTTTGAGCTGCTGAGAGGGTCTGTCTGTATTGATTTCCCAAAAGTTTGTTATATTGAGTCTGTAGAGCAAAAGACCTAGTCTGCCAAAATATGTCTGTGTCAGAGAAAGCTGAGAAATATAACTATACTTGTTCCAGCTTGACCAAAAGCCCAGAAACAGAGATAGTATGGTTTGTCTTGATTATTAGAATCAGAAACAGTGGACTATTCATGTAGCTCTTCGAATTGTTATCTTCTTCTGGGCGCATTGCCCAGTTTGGCTGCCTTAAGGTATCAAAATAGAAACATATAGAGGTGACAAATGATTTCTGTTCCTAAAAAAAAATCTGCCTGGTAACCACTATAATACACATGCGCAGTGCCTTAGATTTTTAGGTTTTGCTTCTATAAAAAGATATGTGTGCCTTGTTTCGGGGAACACAGCATGGCAGTTTATGCCCTGTGTCACTTTGCTAGCAAAGAATAAAAGTCATCTGAATACAATCAAACCTTGGCTTTGAAATTTCCTTATGATTACCCAGATAGACCTTAACACTGCCTTCTAACATTTTTGCCAAATTACTAAACTTCTCAGGTCAATTTTCCAATTTTGGGGTCAATTTAGCTGTTGGGTCACCTTGAGGACATCTATACTGACCCCAACTGTGCTGAATTTCTCCAAAGCGCAGAAGAGAACCGGTGTTTTAATGCATGCACTCTCACTAAATTTCTAACACACTAAAGGAGTCTCAAGGTTGACAAACATGAGAAATGGCTTGCTTGCTAGATCTCACTATTTTTCAAAGTTTTACTCACGTTTCTCAAAGCAAAAGTGCTTTTCACTTACAAGCACTCCTGCACAGGGCACAACTAACTTTTAGGTTGTGGAAGTGTCTGGGTTACAGACCAGTGTCTGGGTTACACTATGCTAAGCACAAAAGGGCTAAAGTTCTGGTCTCTGGCATACCAGGATGGAACACTTGCAAGTAAGTGTGAAAGTGTTCCTTTAAAATGCTTCTACAAATGGGCAAGCTAAGTGCAGAGATTCCCCTTGTCTCTTTGAACAAGGCGTCCCCACAAAATGGGCAAAGTGTGGACATGTTTCTGTTGGCTCTAGAGCCAAAACGTTTCCACAAAACTAGATGGGTGTGGAGCAGTTTCCCATGGCTAAGCCGAAATTCCCATGCAAAATGCACAGAAATTTCCCATGGCTTGAGCTGAAACTCTTGCACCCACAAGAAACTAAAATAACTTGAGAAGGCAAGCCTTCCCATGCCATGTGACCTATTGGAGTCAGGGACAGAGGGACTAACAAAGTCCTTTTTGGGAAACCTCTGCATCTGACCCACAGGCAGAGCTGCAAAGGGGGAACATGAACTCAAAGGAACTTGCTTTTCATCTGGCCAAATGAAAAAGGGGAAAGAGGGCTTAAAGGTTCATACTAGTCTGGTCCAAAATGCTTTTTTGGAGCCAGGGGTACCTTCCTGAGGTCCAGGGGAAGTTCTAAACCCTAAACTCAACAAACTCTTTTCCTCAGGGAGCTACCCTACCAGTACTTAAAACGTGGTGCATCATGGGCCGCCTTTAACCTAGCTACTTTCAATGTGCCTACCTAATGTTGGGTGTGTGTAGTTTGTGTCCTAGCATCTATCAGTTTGGATCCCATACCACAATAGAGTCCCAAAGAGTGGGAGAGATTTTCAGGTACAAAAAGAAAGGGGGGAAGATTTCCACCAAAGTAGCCCTGTGCCTCAAACACTCAATTCACTCACTCAAAACTTTTCAAACACAACTCAGAGTGTATTTCATCCAAGGGTTTCTTTACATCCTGCACCCCAAAACTTTGTGTGTCAACATCATGAGTCAATGAATCATAGAATCATAGATCAAGGGGAGAGGGGTTTGCCTGCATTGCTCCACCATTAACCTGTTACCCAAAATGCTCCTTGGAAAATTCCAAGAAAATTTTGAGTTTCTAATATATTGGGGAAATTAACAGCAACTCGACTTTAGCTATGCAAAAGGGGGTAACAAGGGGACTTTGAAACCTATGTCTACTGGTAATAATCTGGATGGAGTACCTATACATTTAAAATTAAGTATGTTTTTTTATTAAAGAGTTCAAAAAATAACACCACACACACACACATTCATCCAGAAAAAGCATTCACACAAGGCTATAGGTAAAGCAGTAAGAAACCTTGGGATAGAAGGTAGCAAGAGGATTTGTTGGGGTAATACAATCTGTCCTGTAGTAAATCCGGCAGTGTGGATGGAGGAACCTGGGGTGACTAACACAGTGTGAAAGTGTTTCCCCTATAACTGACTGGGAAGTCATAGTGTGCACTGGGAAGATTTTTTAGGGGTCATTTATACCTCCAAATACACCTGAGGGGATTGATGCTTTGGGGGTTGAAATAATAGATTTCCTGAGCCTTCATGGATTGCACAATGAGTGTCCTGGTCTTGACAAAAGGTGGGAATGATGCTAATGTGTTTCTTAATGTCTAGTGATTGGTTCTTGAGCAACCTGTCTCTTAAGTTTTGGGATTAAGGAAAGGAAGTTTCAAAATCAGCAAATACAAAGCTTTCATTTCATCCATTGGCTCCCTTTTCCTGGGAAATGTGTCCTTTTTGGTTTTAGCCTTAGGCTTCCCAAGGGTAAAATTTAGATGACCTTTTCTGAGACCATCCTGTGCTTTTTCCCTTGTGGAAGGTCACATTGATGAACCAAAATTCTAGAAGTGGGGTGTCTGGAAGTGGGGTGTGAGCCATGCTTAACAGTGTGGATTTGACCCAAGTCTCATTACATGTAGAACCCCATCGATATTCTCAACTCTGTCTACCCAAAGAAATGGATAAAATCTGGAACCATTTATTCACGTAACTCCTACCTATGATTCTGACTCTAGGTGAATGTGAGGAATAATTTATGTCCATAAAGGTAACATAGTACAAATTATAATGGGTGATCTGAATTTCTTTTAGGGCATGGAGGGATCATCTGAATAATTTCAGAGGCAGCAAAAGGAGTTTCAATAAAACAATTTCTCAGTGGTGTTTAACATATAACTATCTGGAACTAAGGAATAGTACTGTAAGAATTTTATTTGGTTTTTTTTTTCAAAGAGTTTTCCAGAATTCCCTACTATCTTTAAAAATGTAATGAAAGATATTTATTTATTTATTTATTTGTGAAACATTGGAAGAATGCTTTTCCAATTTTGCACACCCAGGAAAGGGGCTCAGAACACCTGTTTTCAGAAAGTCTGGGTTTGAATCCCCTTTATGTAGAGCCATCTGTGGTGTTAAATTATGGTTGCTCTCTTAGCTTTTCACTGACAGTAACCTCACCTTTAATAGCTACATGACAGGCAGGTACGACAGGGTCCTTTACATGCTGAACATAGCTGTCTCTATGAAATGCAACAATAAGTCACTTGTTCATTTTGCTCTTCATAAACATGATGGGGAAAAATTGCAATGAAGAAAAATCACATGTTGGAGAAAGCAAAATGTACAGAATAATTCCTCACCCCCACCCCTGGAATGGTTAGCCTAAATGCCAGGGGTCTTAAGGACCCTCTAAATATTGATATTAATTTGGGGGATTATGATGTCTGTCTATGAAATAATGAGATTGTGTTTCTACCTTTCAGGCAAATCAGGGAGAACTGTTTGTGAACACTTGAGTAGTGACATTGAACATATCTGAAACTGTATGACAAACATCAACACTCTCTGCTGTTCAGTTGTCAGTCACAGTTTAAAGCATCTTTGTTGTCTGTTGTGTGCTAAAAAAATACCCTATAAGTCAAGCAATGTGTCAATTTGAAATTTTTAGTAAAATTGAACAAAACACCAATGGAATCTTTTCAGATGTTTACTGAGGCCTACAAGGAAGACTGTCTCACGTGCATGTGTTTGAGTGGCATAAAAGATTCAGAGAAGGACATATGAATGTGGAAGATATTAAACATCCTGGACAGCCTTCCATTTCAAGAACTGAAGAAATTGTGGGGGGGAAATCAGCCAGATAGTTTGAGAAGACCGCTGACTCAGTGTTTGAATGATAGCTGAAGCTGTGAACATTGACAAAGACACTGTGTAGAAAATTTTGTATGAGGATCTCAACATGAGAAAAGGATGTGCCAAGCTGGTCCCTAAGGTTCTCACACCAGAGCAAAAAGAGTGTCACATGGAAATTTGCATTGACATTCTGCAGCAACTTGAGATGGACCCAAGTCTTTTTCAAAAAATCATCCCTTATGATGAAACCTGGATCTTCCAGAATGCAGAATGATTCTGAGACAAAATGGCAGTCAATGCACAGGCAACACCATCATCACCAAGAAAGGAAAAACCACCTCAAAGCAAGTCCACATTCAAAGCCATGCTCAATGCTGTGGTTTTTTTGGGGGGGGGGTTGTTTTGTTTTGTTTTTTGTTTCTTTGGTTTGGTTTGGTTTTTACATCAAGGGTGTATTTTTGGCAGAATGGGTTCCAGAAGGCAGAACAGTGAACCAGCATTATTATAAGGAAGTTTTGACAAAGCTGAGAAGAGTCAGGAAAAAAGGCCAGAATTGTGAGGAAATGGTTTCATCTTCATCAAGGGAACCCTGGTGGTGCAGTGGTTAAATGCTGGTATTGCAAGTCACCACACTGCAAGTTTGATTCCAGAGGCCTCCAAGGATCACTCAGCCTTCCATCCTTTCGTAGTTCAGTAAAATGAGTGCCCGGCTTGTGGGGGCAATTAGCTTATACACATTGGAAACTGCTTAATGCAGTGTAGATGTGTAAATTGCTATTGCTTAAAACAAATTGTAAGCCGCTCTGATAACCTTTGTGGCTGAAGGGTGGGGTATAAATACCTGATTTAAAAAAAAAAAAAGACCATGTGTCTGCTCACACAGAACTTTCTGTGAAGCAGTTTTTGGACAATAAACATATTACTACACTTGAACATCCTTCATATTCAACAGATTTGGCACCATGCAACTTTTTTTCCCCTAAAGTAAAATTAGTGCTTAAAGGAACATGTTTTGAGTCAACTGATGCAGTAAAGAAGAAAACAGCAGATGTACTGAAGCAACTGAGAAAAACTGATCTGCTCCTCGGCTTCAACCAGTGGAAAACAAGACTGCACTGGTGTGTGGGTGTGAACGGGGAATATAGTGAAGGGGACAAACATTAGAATTATAATACATATAAGTAAATATGGCTTATTGTATAAGTCTCGTTATTTAATAGACAGGCCTCGTAATATACTCAACTTGGCAATACAAGAGGAGGGCAGGATCTTTAAACCTATGTATACCAGTACTCAGGAGAAGATGTTAAGATCTAGAGTACAATTAATTGAAATCAATAATAACAACATTCACACAGGTATTCAGGATTCAAGAATTCACACAAGTCTCGCAAATAAAGTAGGAAAAATTAGGATAGAGGAATAGAGTAAGGAGTTGTTTTCAATCACACTTTACTGATCAGAGGAACTGAGATCACAGAGAAAACCAGCATAGTGGTGGTCCTGAAGCAGTACCACAGTCTGATGTGGTGTCTAGAAGCAGGGGAACTGTGCACCTGGATACAGTCTGATACAGAGTCAGGAGGCAAAGGAATTGTGTGCACCTGAGTGAAACTTAGAAGGTTTTTTTTTTTAAAAAAAATACCTGATAACTTCCTTCAGGGGGTGTAATTTAGAGTGAAAGACAGTGCTTCTCGGGGGGTCTCAAGTTAAGACAATGGACATTCCAGATACGTTAACTACCCTTAATGTGTTGATACTTTGGAACTGAATGGAGGAAGCAACCCTCTTTGTTAGCGGAGAGGTAGAGGTAAGATAGCTCTTTACAAACCTTGAGTGCCTCAGCTAGTTGCCCTGAAGGTTACCTTTCTTTGGAATTTGGAATGGCCCCTCCCTAGTGCATATGTGATTTAGGACTTTATCAGACATGGAAAATATGGTGTCATAAGGATGCCACTTAACTGCAAAAGGGCACACAGATCAGACAACATTGCCCTTTCGTAGTTATGAAGAGCCGAAAACCCATAGTTTCTAATTGATGGCTTAAGCCATCAATAGATCTCTCTGCTGCTTTTTTGCCGGCATTGCAAGCATGTGAAACCTCTGTCCCTTTAAATCTTGTACTTACCCAGACAATGGCTGGGCCAGCATGAACACTTCTGGGTCAGGTTGGGACATCCAGGTAAGTGATGAACTTTTTTTGACTCTCTCTGGGTTACTTGGAGGTGTTTTTGTTTGTTTGTTTGTTTGTTTTGTGTAGTTAGGTACTTAGTTTAACTTTTAAATGTTTCTTTCTTTTTTTATATTTGAATTTCCGGTGTGATGAAATCATAAGGGAGTTTAAAAGAGGAAGTGAACAGAGCTCCATTCACTTCCTCTTTATTGCTGGAGGAGCCTTTGCCCGGAAAGGGGGTTAAGTGTGTGTGTGTGGGGGGTGTTCTTTCGACAGCATTTTTTTTTTTTATGCCAGCAAAAGAACATTTTAACAGGGACATCTGATAAAGTCGTCAGTCTCAGGGCTAGTCCTTGGGGTTCCTGGTTTTTTGAGTTCCCAGTTTACTCACTATACTCTTGGATTTGGCCACAGTTAGCCAAATGATCAAATATTGCCAATTATTATAGATAAGAGGCAGGGGGTGTCAAGGCAGGTAACAGAGCCACATTAAAGATGTGTGTTAATCAAATTGCACTGTGGATCTACTACTCATAAGGACTAACTGTCCTGCTGGGAACCTGAGGTTAAAGCACATATTTTCTATATAGTGATTAAAATTGGAAAAAAACCGTATATCTTGAGCTTCCACTGAATTTTGCTGAAACCAAAAGTGTGATGCAAAATTGGAAGTTGTTTATCTGGAGGACACTGAAATAGTTTAATGAGAAACAATAAAAGTTTACATAAGCTAGTATTATTTCTCACAAGGTGAGGGAGTTATGTGAGGGAGTTTTACAGCAGGGGTGGACAGCCTGTGGGACTTGTGAACCTCTCTTTTTGGCCCAAACCACCCCTAGATCCTCTTACTGTCACAAGAAAAAAAAAATGTTTTGGGGCCCTTTCCTATTACACAATTATAGCAATATGGTTCCACTTTAACTGTCATTGCAGGATTCTTTGGAACCCTGGGATTTATAGTTTTGGGAGGGGGACTTAGAAATTTCAGCCAGAGAGCTCTAGTTTCTCTCCTAATGATAAACCCTAGGATCCCATAGCACACAGCCATGATAAAGTGTAGTCACAGTGTTATAATTGTATAGTGCGAAAAAAGAAAATGAGGAAGCCTATAGGAACTGTAGCTCTCCATTAAAGCAAAGCACATGATCTTCATTTTGGGTAGGGATGGTAATCACGAAATCCTCCATATTTTGTTTGACTGCACTTCCCAGCATTCCCCATCTTTGTCTGTCCTGGCTATCACTTTTGAATGTTGCAGCTCAATGATATCTGAAGGGTCGCATGATTTTTAGCACTGATTTGGCAAAATGATGTTTTCCCCTGTGGTTTCTTGATTTTAAAAAAAAAAAATCTGGAAATGAACTTCTGGTCACCACTAGCTTTGAAACTAACAAACATATTCACATTTTTTTGTCCAGATGCACCCCATGGTTGATCCCACAAGGTCAAAACTGGCCTTCTGACTCACTGAAGTTGCCATCCTCTTTTACAGCATTCCATGTTCATCATATTATAGCAACAATTATGTGGAAACTCATTTGTGTTCTTTTTAACAATACGAATGTGTTGTCTGTTACTGAATAGGTTTATTAATGTGAAAGGTATCATCCTAGCTGAAGATGTAGAAAAAGATATCAGAAAAAAAACCAGAAGTGTGTATGTGTTTTCCCCCCAAATAGAGAGCAATTAGCATTAGATGATTACTATACATTGGGAGGAAGGACATTCTCTTGAGGGAAAACCAATCCATATTGTGTCGCCAAATGATAACTAATTGTAATAATTCCAGTCTTCATTATTGTCAAGTAATAACTGCAATCACATGAATCCCATGATTAAACATGGCTATATTTATCCAACTGCTTCTTATTTCATTTCACTGAGAAAATGTCTCCATTTCCAGTTAATGTGGAAATTTGAATATGGACTCCTTTTCTTTGAAATCTCAGTTACTGTCAAATATGGATGGAATATTGTGAAAAATGTTGAAATGCTTATGGTTCAAAATGCATTCTGACTGTAGAAGTAGGTAAATGTAGCTGTCTGTCATTTCTTCAATAGCAGCCACCAGAGACAGTTTAATATCCACAATTTTGCAAGTGATCCATTAAGCTCAGCCTTCATGAAGACTCTTGAGATTAGTGTTCATTTTTATCATAGCTATTTACTCACACAAAACTTTTTCCCCTTTCTTCTGGGAATTCAGCACAGTATAGACGTTTGCATTCAGTGAAAAGCTGACCTTGACGAGGTTGAGATATTAGCTGATTTGCTCTCCAGTATCTCCTCCTGTGGATGCACAAAAATTCTTTGATTTTCCTTCAGAATGTGATCAGTACTGATAAAAATCTGATACTTCAAGAGACAGTAAGGGAATAATAAACATTAAATATACATGAAGGGCACTATATAGACACAGTTTTAACTTCAGTTTACTTCAATGGGAGCAGTAAACATATGTTTAAATCTTTCTTATTGAAATGGGAGACATAAATCTCCTTTACTTTGGAGCTTAACTCTGCCTGACTTTGGATTGGGCAGCTGTCTGTTTTATTTATTACCTCAGAGGTAGAGTGAGATACCAGTTAGCTTAGGGTATGATACTTGAGTTTTCTCTATTTTATGTTTGTGAGGGAGATTTCAGGATATAGATGTTCATTTATTCTATTCTTCCATGCAGGGAAAAGTAATTTCTAATGTTTTTTTCTCTACTGGGTGTAATTACAAGAATTTTTCAACATGTTTCACACCTTATGACTTTTTTTTCCCCGGTGAAAATAAAAAGTCCAGCTTTTCTTTCTTTCTTTCTTTCTTTCTTTCTTTCTTTTTTTTTTTTTTGCACAAATGAATATTTCACCAAAAAAGGTCTGAAATACAAAAATAAATAAAAAAACAATAAGTGTCAAAGAACTTGACAATTTTTTTTATTTGTTGAAATACTTTTTCATTCAAAACAAGAACATGTGCAACTATTATTTACATCCCTAGTTAGCTTAAGGAGGAAAGAAACTGGCCCAACGGCATTTTACAGCTCAGCTGAGTGAAATCTCTGTTATTGTCAAATGTGGATGGAATATTGTGAAAAATATAGAAATGCTTATAGTTAAAAATGCATTCTGATTGTAGAAGTATGTAAAATTAGGTGCCTGTCATTTCTTCAATAGCAGCCACCAGAGGCAAGTTAATATCCACTATCCACTAATATCCAGGGAGTTTCACAGCTGAGGTGAGATTCTGGTCTGAGGTGAGATTCTGGACTTCCCCATCAATGAAAAGTGACACCTTACTCATGGCTGCAGCACAGGAGGAGCACAGAAGGATGACAAGGACATCTGAAACTGGGACCCGTTTGTGCAACAGTAATGTTGTGCTCACTTGCTCCTGGGGTGGTTCTTGTAGGCATCTGATAATCTCCGAAGTCCACCCTACTTTTTTAATTTTCAGAAAATCAATTCTAGTTTTGTTTAGCATTAAGTGAAAACCCCCATTTTTCACTTAAAAGTATTAAACTGTCATTTTCACAATGTGGATTTAATGTTTAAGATCTGACTTTTTATCACAATACATATCTTTTGACTTGTAAAAATAACTTGGGCAATTTTGGAATAAACTTATTTGGAATTCCTCTTAGGGTAGACTTCCTTATATTCTCTTCATTTAAGGAACAAAGGAACAGTGAACTGTGTGATTTATGCTATCAGAATGGCTTCATGTACAATATCATATCAGTTACTTTTTGACCCATAAAGCCATGCTAACAGGTACAGAAGGAAAAAGGGGACTTCGGGCACAAGTTAAATTGGGTGGAGGGAAGCCCTGGGGCTGCTAGATGGTTGGGGAAGGGGGAATCTGCAGTTTGGACAAGTGCAGGTTTCCTCACTTCTTGTGGACCATGTTGGCTTGACCCACAGAATGGCTCATATGACAAGCTTTTCCATATGCTTACTAGACACCCACAGCTTGATTCCCTGCTTCAGCATTTGTTGGCCTGAAGATCATTGGGCCCGATGTCCCCTCTATCTTACTTTCCTACACATTGCCTATTAGAGGGATTGATAGTTGTATTTGTATTAAAGTTGTGGCCCATTTAACTCATAATACAGTGTCTGGCCTCTCTGTCCCAGCACAACAGCACCCTATGTGATTCATGCTGCCAGGATGGCTTCATGTACGATATCTTGTCAGTTAATATTTCACCCATAAATTCATGCTAAACTGATGTGGAACAGTGTTTTCTGTGGAGAAAACAACATGCATAAATGAAGTTGACTGGCATTTTTGCAACAAAAACAGCATTTTCTGTACAAAATTGTTATTTTAGCATAGAAAGTTCTGTAAACTTGTTTTCTGTTTTGAAATGTTATTTTCTGAGCAGAAAATCTCATTCTGTGTACAAAAAAGGCATGCAAAGATTCTCACCTCTCTAGGATTTGCCTCATCAGCATATGCTCAAGAAACCCATTTTTCAATTATTGCTTTCAAATATTTTTGATTATTTTTTTCATCGTTATTGATTATATACCAATTTAACATATAACTGAAACCTACCTAAGTAGAAGAATGGACAATTGTTGAACATATCCCAAACTTTGGGAGTTACTTTAAAAAAAGATTTTCCTGTGACCCTTGATTTTTCACATCCTACTTACCATGGATACTGGAAACCATTGAGAACAGCAAACATTATTAAAATAATGGACTTCCAGTAAAAATATACCATAGAGTTGCATTGGAAGAGCTAAAAAATGCCTACAGGCATTTTCTAGGATTAATCTATGGTATGTGTCCCTGTTTTGTGTCCCACGGATAACTGAAACCACAGATATTGTTTCCATGGATATGGGGGTCCAACTATAATCTTAGTTCATAGAAAGTTTGTGTAAGTATTACCATCCTCTTTATACTTGGCCTGTGTAATCCACACACACCACTTTTTGAGCTTGGAAAAGGTTACATTTTTGGACTACAGGATACTATGATTCTGATAACTAAAGTCCAAAAAGTAATGATTTCAAACTCTGCCTTTTATTATCAGAAGGTGACTACAGATGAACAAAATGGGTTCCATAACATGAGCAAAATTAACCTAGGCAAATGTAACCATTAAAACAAGAAAAAGAACTTATACTAGAAAGGAAGAGAAAAACCATTGTTGCTATATTTTTCGGGCCTGTTATCATGACCAGGAATATCTATAAGAAAAACACTGACTATGTGCAATATAAAAACCTGAATAGCTGGTGGTTTTTTTTTCTTCTTTTTTTCATGGTTACTTTATATTTTCAGGACTATTAATGGACATTACACATAAAATGGTGCTCCTATGTAAAGCCCATTGAGATTAATAGAAGCTGCTGCTTGGAGGTTTACTTTCCATGACTAAAAATAATTGCTGCATAAGAACCTATACAATCCAGATTGCAATTTAAAATGGCAGAGATTTAATTTGGATGGCTATATAAATTGTGTGCTTAATATTCATGAGGATGATGTCAAATAAAGTAGGAGCTGTTTTTCTTCCTTCCCGCAAGAGACATGCAGCGGCGCCTCCTAAATCTTTCCTGCTGTCACACTTCCTCCTGGCATACAAAAGCACTTAATCCTGAATACTCAGATGGATGGAGGAAGTATTTTTAGTCCACCTCTATCCCTTAACATAAAAAGGTCATACTGTGGTCTCTACAGGGAAAATTTGCCATGCATAAGTCTCAAATGGGTTCAGCTTATATGGAAGCGGGGGAAATGTTTGCAAAGATATGTATCAGAGAATGATAAATAGACTGAATTAAAAGAATGACTATTCTGTTGTTGGTCAAATGCAAGCAAATGCATTACAAACTGGTCTAGGGGTCATCTGTATACTGTAGTACTGTATACCGGCACTATATTCTTTTAGCCCCAATTTATGGTTAGGCTTTTGCATAGTGGAGGAAGAGAGTGTCTTGTCCCCATTACAATCCAAGGTATTTGTTTATTGAACATACATTTATACTACATTTATCTGGAGAAACTAAGATCGTGTACAATAGAGGAATACAATGAAAACGATCAAAACATATGAACTATAGCAAAATATTAATAATCATAAAATAGAGCTAGATTTTAGATCCTGACTACTCATTATCCCAAATTTTAGACATACTCTTCCTTCCTCTTCAATTCAAAAAGAGGAGACAGCTGAACGGCTGGGTAGTGCATAGGAAGTGTTGACCTGTACGGAATTCCACATGTTGTGCATGTTACACATTAATTCCTGTTTGACAAATTGCAAGGACAGGCAGGGATTCACATTCTACAATGGCATGACAGTACCAGGGTTCAGAAGATCAAACCACCAGCACAGGTTTTCCTTAATGTAGGTGCAGTACGGAGGTGTGGAATTTTCAAACAACATGATATTGCCGTGATTTACTCTTGTTGTTGTGCAAAATATTTCAAATTCATCTGGTCTTGAATAGGCAACTAAGATATAGTTCTACAAATATCCAGATGAAAACTGCTATTTAGTATAAAATAGCTGAATGTGCCTTTGGATTAAAAAAAAAAATTCTGTAACAATTGCAGGCATAACAGTTGAGCTCCCTTAATGATTATGACATTGAATTTCCCCTATAAAAATGGCAGTAGATGCCCCTACATTCTTTAATGAACATTGGTATAATGACTGCAAAAAAGTGATACCATAAAACTTCATTTGAAGAATCATTTTCAGACCAGCTTTGTTATATTGTCTCTCAGATCTGCTCTCCAAATTCTGTTCTGTTTTTGAATTTCAGTATAATTTACAGTCGACCCTCCTCCTTTGCAGATTTAACTTTTGTGGATCTGATTATTTGCAGACTATTTGATGCCATCTCCACTGCTGTCCTATGCCATTTTAATAGGAACTGCAAGCCTTGTGAGATTGAGAGAGACTGTGACTATGCAGCAAGACTGCTAAGTTCCTAATAAAAATTATGTATGGCAGCAGTGGAGGTGGTGGCAAACCTCACCGGTCACCCATTTCTGCCTTGCGAAGGAACTCCGCTGCCTCAAGGACATCTGCAGTGGATTGAATATGTGGTTCATACTTTTTTGATGTGTTAATTATGATTTGGGGGGCCTAGAAATATTTGCAGTTTTTCCACTTTCACAGAGGGGCTGCACCCCAACCCCAGCAAATGTGGAGGGCCAGCTGTAGAAGATACTGAAGGTTTTAACTATATCTTAAATGTCTTTTATATTTAGTTGTTTTCTACTATATTTCAGTTTGTATGTTTTCCCTTTGCTACAGTTAAGGCAACTTAGTTTGGTTCAAATTCCCTTTTAGTTCAGTGCAGAATTTTACCCATGAACCAGAGGGGTTATTTATGTTCAAACCAGAAGATAAGTGTCTTCAGCTCTTGCTTATCATTATGGCCAAACAACTCCTCCAAAAAGAGTGTGGTCTCCTGAAGGTCAATGACCCTTCAGAATAACATATAATGCAATGCAAAGAGTTGGAAATTATACAGCCAAATTTTCCTATATTATAAAAAAAAAAAAATTAGGTGTGCCCACACTGCTCTTATGGACTATTGTATTTTATATTTTTCTTCCATGGCATGGAAAGTATTTGTTTCCTTTTGTTTCTGCTTTCCAAAGGCCAGAGTTAAGAAAATAAAATTCTTCACACACCATCTAATAACTTGAGATGTTATATGCATGTCTACCACTTATTCATCTGCATGGGTGAACAACACCAATCTTTCTCTTCAGAAGAAAGCCATCAAAATCCTGCCATTGATGGGCTTCAGTTTTAGATAGGGAATGTTGCATAGAAATGTAAAATGGCCTTTCAGTGTAAACAGGAATTAAACTTTGAGATATTGAGCCTGCTAATCCTTACTCAAAACAGCATTGTCCCAATAATGCAGTGGGAAAAGGCTAGAAAGAGAAGTCCATCTACTATTAAAGTGGTTATTGATTGGTGGTTAATGTTGTGTGTCTAAGAGATCACTCTGCATCCTTCTGATAATCAAATAAGTGCAGAATTGAATGACTGGGTAAACTGCTTGGGTGGGTGTCCATTGGATTCAATAGAGGATATCAACATTGATTATTTAAAGAAGTATCCGCAGAGTCTGAAAGGTTTTGACTCTGCAGCCTTCAGAGCTGCTGGCTGACTGGAAATGATCAGATGAAAAATCCAGCTGGCTCACATGGGCTTATTTTCAACCATGCTTCTTTTTCTTATTACCATTAGAACATTTTTTTCTAGTTCTCCCCCCCCACACACACACACAAATTGTGTTCCAAATACAGGAACATCTTAGTATGGCTGATCAGCCTTATTCCTCATGAAGAACTTAAATGAAGAAGACCACTGCTGGATCAAAATCCTATTTCCCACAGTGGTGAACTGGATATCTATGGGAAGCTAAAAAGCAGGACTGCAGCTCTTGAAGTGATGTTCTTCTCAGTTACTGTTATTCAGAGCCATGGTGCAAGTGACTGAAATTTAGTGAATCATGACATTTATATGACTCCTACAAAACAATCCCAGGTTAATAATATGGATGGCTTGATACGTACACAATTCTGTCTGTCTGTCTGTCTGTCTGTCTACCTATCCCCAGTCCATTGATTTATTTATTTTTTGGGGGGTTCACAGAATCAGTCGGGTGACTCTCAATAATCAAGATAGAGCTGTGTTCAAGGTAGGGCTGGTGTAGTTGTGAGCAAAAGTTTGGTTGTTTTTGCTTCCATTTTAAGCACAGTTTAATTTTATGTCCATTCCTGGATGAATTAAGACTAATCCTTAACTATGGTTTACAGAAACAAATCAACCCCAGACCATCATTTATTAAGATGGCTTGTTTTAATATTCCATAATTAAGATTAATTACTTTTAGATATCGTGATAAATTTCAATTAATTGAACATGGAAGCATAACTTCTTATTTTGCAGCCACACTGGTAGAGAAGAGCAAAATGAGCCTGAGGTTATTGCAGCTAGTATAAACATTTGGTCTGAAATGGGCATATACCGTAGCTGCCAATGGCCACATCATTTTCAAGATTCACCATCTTTTAGACATGCACTGACATATAAAAACTATTTATAACTATTTGGCAAGGGCTACCCTGTTTTGTGCAGCTGTTGCTGCTCACTGAAAGAAAATTAAGATTTAATTTAAACATTCATGCAAATCAATTTGACCACCATTAATTTTCAATTCCACTTCATCACTGAAAGCTTAGTGAGCTTTTGAGTAAGCTCACTAAGGATAATATCAAACCAGTATGCTGTCCTGCTGGAATCATGCTAGTTTAAGAAAGGAAGCATACTGGTTTGGCATCATTTATTATCATGCTTCCTCTGCAATAGTGCTTTGGTACTGCTTTGGAGACCCATGGTTACACAATCTGTTTTCTGCACCACCACCATAATATCACTTTCTGACCCCTGTGTGTGCTACCCTGCACATGTGAGCCTTTCAGTTTTTTTTCTTCAATTGAATAATTGTGGCAAGGCTATAAAAAAAGAAATAGCAAATATAATGATAACAGCCTGCTCTGGGATAGTGAGGGGGACAGCGGAAGAGGAACAGAATCACACCAACTCACACCACATCACTGCCTGAGAAGCAGAACTGCAGTGAGAGGCACTTATTGCATGGAAATCCATAGTGGAAAAGCAGTGCAATTGGGAGGCCTTGACAGGTTTTACCCATCAATGATGAAGAGTGCTCCAGGAATGGGTGGCATGTAGAGCAGCGACAAGACAAGCATGGTGTTGTGCAGTAAGTAATGGCCAAAGACAACATTATCCCATGGAAATAGCACTTTACCAGCACTGTGTGATGAAGTCTTAAGTGTCAGGAAAGTCCCACGATGTGCTGAAGTGCTAAAGATCTAAATAGATTATTCTAGCTGTTGTAATAACACATTATCTGGCCAATGGAAAACATCATGGATCCTCATGTCTAAACAAGAGCACTATTCCATCCACCAAGAAGTCTGATGCCTGTTTTTGTGATTATACCTTCTGCCTAAGTAGCACACAGCCCACCCACAGCAGATCAAAGCATATAGTAAAAAGACAGTATTAGCCTCAGAAGAGAAGCAAAAGATGAAAGGAGGATCATATCATTCTTGTTCATTGTCTCTTCTGTTCTCTATACATGGCAGGGTAAATCAACAGCTTTTCAGTACTCTTTAGATTGTAGACCAGATGGAGCTCCATCTCTTACTGACCCCCCTTTTTTTTTACTTACATGAAATTTGTTCCTGAGGCACTCAATGTCACTCATGCATTTTACCCTTTAAATGCTGAACTTGGACTGAATTTGTATCTTTCAGTGTAATGCTCATGCCTTGCATCATGTGTTTGTTTATTCAGAAGTAAATCTAATGATGAGCAATTGGGTTTACTCTGAAATAAATAAGTGTGTGTGTGTTTAATTAGGAGTGGACATGAATGATTCAATTTATTTTAAGTCTATGGACTTCATCAGATACGGCAAATATGGCATCATAACAATGCCTAATTCACACGAAAGGGTACACATATCATATAACATTGTCCAGTCATGATTTTGTATTGTCCAAAAGCTGTTCATTTTTATTGACAGACCAAGCCATCAATACATCTCCCGTGGTGCTTTTTTGCTGGTATTGCTGGCATTTGAAAGCTTGTGCCAGTGTGCTCACGTGAATACAGCATCAATTAGCAGAACACTTCCAAGTGAGATCATGAAAACCAGGAAGTGAACTTTCTTTTTATGAATCTCTCCAGTTTAAAAGTGTGTGTCTGTGCTTGTATGTATGTTTTGTATCTGTATTTTTCTTTATTTTTAAAATTTACTGCGGTCACATCTTCTTGCAAGAATCTCCGAAATCTCAGACCTAGAAGTAATTGAGATCCATTCATGCTCCTTTTTTGCTGGGGCTGCCTTTTCAACACTGTTCAAGGTAGGTCTGATAGGAAGGGTTCTTTTGCCAGCATAAAAATGCCACAAAATATGCTGACAAAAGAACATCTATAAAGGCTAGTCTGATAAAGTCCTATGTTAGTACTGTATTTAACCTGTGTTCTTCATAAATCTTGTTCACCCAATTTCCACATAAGTCTGTATTTTTAAAAAAAAATCCTTAAAAATTGTTTATCTATATGTATTTTAATACACACATATCTAAATATGTTTCATCCTAACATACTTTTTGTACATACACTTTAATATCATTTTTAACCACAAATGCATTGCAAAAGTTTAGAGAAATACTAAATCTGAAAGATGATTACATTCAACCCACTCATTAGCCCAGGAGGCACAGATGAGTCAGCCATACCAGAGCAGATTCTTCTCATTCTTAAAGTCTCCTTATTGAGAAGTATGTAAGAGTTGATGAGATTTGCTCTAAGGTATTTTTAAAAAATATATCCTGAGCATATGAAATATCAGAGTTGGTGAAAGTTTTCCTCCAACCCAAAATATTGAATGAACCAACTGAGTTTACATTTCCTGCACTAATACATGGAATGCAGATATTTTTTGTTGCCATGCTCGTCCAGGTTGGCTTCAATTTATGGTGTCCTTATACATGACAGACCTCCAAGAAATCCTGTTATATGAACAGTACTTTTCAGGCCTTGTTAATTCAGGGCTATGATTTCCTTGATAGTCAATCCCCCTGTTCCTAGATGCCCTTCCACTTTACCTTGCATTACTATTTTGTTCCAATGAGTCATGCTGTCTCATGATATAGCCACAATACAATAATCTCAGTTTAGTAATTTTGGCTTCTAGTGAGAGTTTAGACTTGATTTGCTCTCAGACTGGTTTATGTCTCATTTTAGCAGTCCATGGTGCATGCAGAACTATCCTCCAACAGCACATTTCAAATTAATTGATTTTCCTTCCCAAGTCAGCTTTCTTAACTGTCCAGCTTTCACAACCATTCATAGAAGTCAGCAGCATGGATGATTCTGATTTTAGCATTCAGTGGTATTGAAGACAGTTGAATGCATTTTTACACTTGAGGTCTTTATCTAGATCCTTCATAACTTCCCTTTCAACTTGTAGTCTTTTTCCAATTTCTTGACTACAGTCTCCATTTTGAGAATCTTACAACTTGCGTGAAAACATCTCTTGAAATATAGAATGGAAAGAAAACCATATTTCACTCCTTGCTGAATTCATATTAGTAAGATTTTCAGCTTAAAGAACTGTTTCAAAAAAGTGAAACAATTATCTGGATTCCTCTTTATTTCCATTATTGGTTACATATGTATTTTGAGTACGTCAGGCTGAGAAAGACAGAAATATCTGGCACAGAGAGTTTTTCATGGCTTACTAGGGAATGGAACCTAGATCTCTCATCTCATTCCAACCTTAACCACTACCTCCCCAACATTCTTTTTTACATTTTGATCATAAGTAGGAGAAAGAAGTATCTTGGTTTATTTTGCTTTGCAAACTTTGCACATTTCTTCATAAACACAGCTGTTGTTATTTAAGGCTTTCTTAGATGAGCTCCTTGTGAGAAGGGGAAATGAGTGGCCATGGGCCAGATATCTTTCAGAGACTCCACATTCTGACTCTTCTTTGTGGAATGACTGATAAGCTGTCAGGAAGTATCAGGATGCCTTGAATCATAATGCCAAACCTGATTGGCAATGGTTTCTACCAATAAAGGTTACTTGGAACCAGTAATTTCATCTGACCTGAAGACTCTGTAGTACGTTGGGTGTGACAAAAGCATCTGCCTGCCTTTTTATTACAATATCCTTTATTTGGGATTGAGCCTAATTCAGAGAAGAGAAATTATAATGTACTGTAGTGACAAGTGCCAACACCCCATCCCAAAAGGCAATGTGAAGACTGTTAAGACTCTCCTCTGAGCAAGTATATCAGAGATGTCTAATCTGTTTGATATGAATTGTTTTAGCTTCATACATTTTGATGAGTTCAACATCTATAAATTACCCTGGATAACAATTAGCCTGTCTAAAACAAAGAGTCAATTTCCATTTTCATGCTAATGAAATCTTCTTTGAAAAGGTGTTGAAGGCAATCAGCTAGCTAATGATACATTGTACATGACCTGAGCATATATATGAAACTCATATCCTATAGATCAAGCATTCCTGTAGGAAATGAAGAGGTAAAAATTAAATTAAATGTAAACCTCCTAGCTTCAAGCAGAGGACAGTGGGCATTGTTCAGAAGAAGGAATTTAACATTTTTCATTTTTGCCACAGAACTGAAAGTAATGCATGCATTGGTTCACTCATGAGTAATTACTTTCCTGCTCTGTATAGGAACATTCCTTACAGCCACTAATAATCTTTAAACTGGATGTACAAAATCTGATTTTTTTTTTAAAAGTGCAATACTAGGCATACATGCTCAAATGTAAGCTCCATTGAATTCAGAGGAGTTACCTCTCAGACATAAAGGTGTGGCAGGGCCTCAGTTTATTCCTTTCTTACACCGAAAAGTCTCTTCCACCTTAATCTTTCCTCAGAACCTACTGCCATATAATCTCAAGAGAAATAAAGTGACTACAGAATATATGGTCATTTGTGTGTACTTGTGTCTCTGTATGTGTTTCTGTTCCTAAATATGTAAGAGTGTCAGGCTGACTCCCCTACACATTCCTTTGAGGGCTTGTCTACACTATTGAAAAAAACTCAAACTCCTCACGAATCTGGGCTGATAAGGTCACACTCCATGTGGCCTTTCCTCAGAATATTGTGCAGTTAGTCTACACACTTTATGGCCCTATCCGCACCAAACATAGGGAATACCACCTTAATCCAGGTTTTAGAAAGTCACAGTTTTCTCTGGAGTTTGCTTAAAATGCTGGCGAAAGGACTTAATGTAAACAATGCATCCACCGTGGATTAGGGGAAGGGGGAGAAAGGACAAGCACTGTCTGAGGCACCACTATCCCCCAAAGTGCCACTTCCTCGTTCCAAAGGCAGAGCCTTTGTGTGGCTGGCCACTCACTAGGGTTCTGCTTTCCCTGTGCACAATCACTTTCTCTGAGGTCAAAACGAGTTGCCAGCCCAGCCATCACAAGTCTGCCTGTTTCGACCTCAGAAAGAGCAATTGTGCACCAGGAAGTCAGAGCCCTGTTGAGCAGCGGATCACACAATCAGCACTGTGCTGGCACAGCCCTCTTTCATGCCAGGAGTGCTGGCACCATGGAGGTGCCTATCTAGGCAGCAGAAGCGGACCACTGCTTCACTGGGGGTAAAACTCCAAATTAATTATTATGCAGACAAGCCTTCTGATGAGCGATGCAGATTTGGGCTTTGGACAGGTAAGGTGTGACACTTAAATTCAGGCCAAAATTTTCCAAATTTCATATGCTGCAGCTCCAGGCCAAAGTAGTCTGAATTCCCTCCAAATTCTTGCCACCAGTGTAGACAAGCCCTCATATACATTTGTATCAACCCCTAACCTTTCCTGAACTCTCAATTCTCTCTCCAACAACTCTTCCTACAACTGGCCCAAATCCAGTAATTGTTTCTAACTGCCAAAACTATGTTCCTTTTCCTCCTCCTCCAACCAGCCTCTCTTCACTCCACTCATGTCTTAGTGGGTGACCACCTTAAAAAAAAAATTATTAACATTTGTTGTTGTTGAATATAGAAGAGAGCAGACTCCAGATTACATATTTAGGATTGCAAACTCAGAGGCTCTTAACTGTAGGATAGAAGTCTGTTTTAACTTGTTTTAGATAGAATTGACCAGTCTATCAATTTCTGGATTTCCTCATGTTCCCGTATCATAAATGTCTTCATATTCAGGAAAGAATCTGAGATAAAGTGTCTTTGAAATAAAGTGTGAGATAAAGTGAAATGGATAGATGAAGCCATCTAGGCTCAGGGCTCTGAGTAATTCTTTAAAAGTTTATATTCAACCATGTTTGAGCATATGAACTGATATATCTCCCTCTCTCTCTCTGCCTCCCTCCCTCCCTCCTTCTTCTGAAAGTCCTCTATCTCTAACATCTGCGTAGCAAGCAGGTACATCATGCTCCAATCCATGCTAGCTATATCTATACCTACTTAATTTGGCTAGTGAAAATGGGAATAAATTTTGTTTCAGTTCACTTTTGATCCAAATAATTTTGACCAAAACTATAATTTCTTCACATTTTGGATAGGGGTAAAAAAAAAAAAAAAAAAAAACCAAAAAAAAACACCTCGAGGTTTTTTTTTTTTTTTTAAATGAAGATAGGACCAAAATAAAAAGAAATGGATAGATTTTCTGACCCATAACACCCACTATAGTCCATACATGTATGCTTGAAATTGATATTTTAATGGCATATTAATATGTGGAATACTCTGAGGCTTGAAGATAGCAAGAAACAAACATGAAAATTAAAATAATTTGGAGTCTGAGAAGAGATGACAAATTAAGTGAAGAGCTAATAAATGGATTTTAAAATAGTGCATGATATCAGAGAACGTAATTGAAGATTTCATGGGACTTTATCAGATTAAAATTCAATAATGTTTCTGTCCCATCAAAAGCTAAAACCATACTTGTCCTGGCACAATAACCCTTCCTATCAGACCTATCTTCAGGCAGCATTAAAAGGCAGCACCAGCATTAATGGGCATGAGCAGAACTCCCATTCACTTCCGCAGTCGTGATATTGGCAATTCTAGCGAGAAGATGCGAGTGTGGTAAATTAGGAAAATACAGACACAAAACATAAACACAAGCACAGAAACACACTTTAAAACTTAAAAGTAAACCAGGGAGCTTCATAGAAACAGTGTCCCCTACCTGGCTGTCACATTCTCACCTGGAAGTGTTCTGGAATTGATGCTGAAATCACGAGAGGACGGCACGAGGTTTCAAATACTAGCAATACCAGCAAAAAAGCACCACGGGAAATCTATTGATGGCTTGGCCCGTCAATAAAAAAGAATGCCTTTTTGACCACACAAAATCACAAAATGACATCATTGCCTGATACGCGAGCCCTTTCACGTTCATTAGGCATCATTATGACACCATATTTGCCACATCTGACAAAGTCCATGGTCTCTCCCTGTTTCATTACCAAAAATATTCTGCAAGACAGTGAATGGAAAACTGAATAAAATTTAAAGCCATTTCTATCATTCAGGGAACATGCAATGATTTTTTTTACAAGGGTGATGAGAGGGATAATGTTTGCTGCAGGCAGCATGCAACACTCCAATGTAGTTGAACTGCATATCTCAGCAGCCCTAGCCATCATACCCAATAGTGAGGAGTCCTGGGAGTTGTAATCCAACTTTGGTGGGATCTGTGACTCACACCATTGGTTTAAATATAAGAATTTATATCTCATTTAAATTGGAACAGGATAGCTACTAAGAAGCAAAACAATAATTATGCCTCACAATTTCACATCTGTAGTCACAAACTCATTTTTATGTCACAAGAAAATAAATGAGCCCTCTTTTGCAATATATGTATTCAAATGTAATTTTTATCCTCTCATTTGGATAATGAGAAATGAATGCCAATCTTATATTACAGCCTATTATAATGAATGATTGGACCATATAAGAACAAGATTAAGATAATATCATGCCAATGCCCATCAAGGAAGTTTCACTGGCTAAAAAGTATGAAGTCATTGATGTTACTTTGCCCACATATTGCATTCATGTGTGGATGTGATATGGAAATTATAGGGGGGCATATAGCAAACAATGAGTGAACGATTCTTTGGGCTAACATTAGAGTTGAATGAGGAATCTACTCCAATAGGCTTTTTATATGGATTTTCCCAGTGGCGGCACCAGGGGAGTGCAGGAGGTTGAATTGCAACAGGTGACACAATCAGGGGGAGGGATGACACCAGCCTTAGTGATGCCACAGCACTTTCCTGTTGCAATTTTCATTCTGTACATTTACAGACTTCTCCAACAGTGTTCAGATAAGAAGTGCATTGAAAATGTGCACACATGTAAGCAGTATACACACAGTAAGAGCCAGCATGGTGTCATGGTTTGTAGGACCCGTTTAAGGAATTTTGGGGCTCCTTGCAATACTTTATTTTGGGGGGCCCATATGTTTATCTCAGGTCAGTGTAACCTAACTCAACCTAAGCTATTCACATTACATGATATTCGGATTATTACTAAGGAAGTTTACTATGGGGGCCCCCACAATGATGGCGCCCCCTGCAGATGCTGATGCCGCTGGTGCCTTAAACCAGCCCTGATGGTTTGAGTGTTGGGCTACAACTATGGAGACCAGGGTTCAAATCCCCACTCAGCCATGAAAACCCACTGAGTGACCTTGGGTACATCACACACTCTCAGCTTCAGAAACCCCCATGATAGGTGCATCTCAGGGTCACCATATGTCAGAAATGACATCAAGGCACACAACAACAACAAAAGTGCACATTGGGGGTGGGCACAACAAATGACCAGTTCTGCTTGATAAAGATAACAATAACTGATAGAATGAAGTATGTACCAGACACTATAGGTAGGAAGAGAAAGAGGTCTGAAGGTATGAACATTATAACTGAGCACATCCCCAGCTAACATGCATTTTTAAGAGAAGGGAGGGGAGTAAAAGACAGCACTTTACATTGCAATATGATGGAAAGAAGCTGCCAGTAGTCAAGGAAGATGAGCAGTTAGAAATCTATGGAAAATATTTATATGAATTAATTTAATAAATAAGTGGTAGTAGAGTTAGCCCATATTAGGAGTGGGAATTATGAACTTCCAGATATTGTTAGACAGCTGCTTCTTGTCAGAAAAAAAGGCCTCTTCTGGGCCTAGCATAGGAAAGGAAGCAAAACATGGAGGCAATGCCTTCCTAGAGGGCATTGCGGTTTGGGGCATTTTCCACAGACTATTTGGGGTTCTGGCAGCACTATGAATCTCAAAATTGGCCTTGGAAGCTCCTGCACCTCATTTTCCCCACCCATGATTTAATAGTTTACTCTAAATGCAACTAAGAATTGGAATGATGCATTGTCATCCCAAGCCTCAGTGTATCGAGATAAATACATATATACAGTATTATATGCATATATTGGCAGCTTGCCTCTGCTCAGTATATTCCATGCTCTGTAGCAAAGCATAGTCTGCAACCCTTGCCCCTAAGCATAGTTTATATAACAAAATTGTCATGTTTTTACATATAAGTCTTCCACTCATACATTTTTAACACAATGATACTTACAGTGCTCATTTCTCAAGACACTGTAGTCTATAATATATCAAGCTAAGGGCCTAGTCATTACTTTGATTCATGATATTCATTTTACTTATAGCAAATGATGTGGCTGTTAGGGTGGCATGAATCAAATATATATTTTAGAAAGGAGCAAGAACATAAAAGAACTATTCACACACACACACACACACACACACACACAAACCATTATTGCTATTCTGATGTACTCTCTCTGTGCTCTTGAACAGTTTCTAATCATCCATGAGCTAACTGTTCTTAAAAGGGCAAGTCCCTATGTTAAAGCTTGAGATCCCAGGAGCCATTACTTCAATGTAAAGTAGCTTCAGGGAAGAATGTGTTATTTCCATGGATGAAGAGGGGTAGCATCCCCTCCTGTAGTTTCCCCCTTCAAATGAACCCTTCCCCTAGAGTAATGGTTCTTGGCCTTCGGTTCCCCAAATGTTGTGTACTTCACTCTCAGAATCCTTGACCACTGGTCATGCTGGCTTAGAGTTGACATACAAAATATCTGGAGGACCAAAGATTGGGAACCACAGCTTTAGAGAGTGAACACTCATAACTTTCAGATAGAAATCTCATTTTAAAAAGGTGTTAGGAAAACTGTAAGAGGAAAGCAGAAACCAGGGAAAGTGTTATGAGCACAGTCATCCATCTTTCTCCTACTTCTTATGTGCATGCATACACACACACACACATGCAACTCAAGAAGCACCAAATGAAGTTATCAGTCCTGAGTTCCAGACCTGATTGAGGATACCACATCTGTTGGTGGTCTTAAAATATGTATTGTAATGTTGCCCCATTCACCCCATCTTATATTTCTCTGACATGTATGATGAATCAACATTTAATAACATTTAATATGTAACATTCCATTAGATTTTATTTAAAACAATATCATTATAAGTTTAAATGTACAATAAAACTTAGACAAAATTTAAAAAAAGAAAAAAGTGAGAAAATGCAAGAAAGAAGAAAGAAAAACGTGAAGGGGGAAAAAGATGACTTCCAATTTTCCTTATATCACTCTTCTCATAACAAAAACAACTTTCCACTTCCAATAATCTAATCTAATTAATTATCAGCCCTCAAGATTGCCAGTTCTTTTCACCTTTTATTTTCCCCTAAACCTTAAGAAAACTATCAACAACTTTTCTCTAACCAAATAAATTAATATATTTATTTCGACTTTACAGCTATTTATCTCCAATGCCCATCCCACCTTTCCACAAAGATCAAAATTCCCTTTACACATTCTAACCATTCTGAACAATAATTTATAGATTTATTCTGTAACAAACTCTATGATCCACTTCAAAATTATCACATGCTTCAATCTCTAACTCTATAACCACCCATATTTCTGCTACTTTACACTTATAACCAAAACATTCTATAGCAACTATACATCATCTTGCAAATGTTCATTTTCTTTAAAAATCATTTTATAAACATTCTCCTTAAAAATGTAACATTATCCAGTTTTTATCTCTTTAGTGACATATTTTCCATTAAGCCATCAGTACATTATGTACAAAAGGAGCCCTGGTGGTGCAGTGGTTAAATACCAGTACTGCAAGTCACTATGTTGCAAGTTCGATCCCAAGGGCTCCAAGGTTCACTCAGCCTTCCATCCTTTCATAGGTCAGTAAACTGAGTACCCGGCTTGTGGGGGCAATTAGCTAAAACACATTAGAAACTGCTTAATGGAGTGTAGATATGTAAATTGCTATTGCTTAAAACAATTCGTAAGCTGCTCTGATAGCCTTGTGGCTGAAGAGCAGGGTATAAATAACTAATAAATAAATAAAAAAATATCACCAGAGTTCATAACCCATTTACACATTCCACTTTGCAGTTGTTCAAGTGGTGCATCAATTACCATGAGAAATACCATTAGTAATAAAAACATCACTCTGAGCAAAAGTTCTCTCTACCCCAATGTTTCTACAACAAATTATGTCCCTCCCACTCCAAAGAAATACTTCTCTGATCCCTCCATAATCTAGTGCAATTCTTCTGAAACAACAGGAAATCCACCATCATCACAATATATAATCCCCCCTCAACTTTAGAATTTAATTCGTGCATCAGCTTAGCTTGCTGTTCCATATTCATATGTACCAGTTTAATTGGATCTTTTCACTTATCTTCACTTATGCTTTCAATTTGACTTTCTGGTCTTTCCAGTCTCTCCATTTTATATTCACTCTGTTATAACCCCAACTACTTGGTTCACAACTTGTTTAAATTCCTCAAATGCATTTCTCAGATCTTCCTAAAGTCTTACTTTTGGTTCCATGAAATCACTTCTCAGACTGCTAATCTCTTCCCATAGCTTCTGTAAACTTTCTGAGAGAAACTTCATCTTCCTGGATTCAGCAATTGCAGGGTTAAAAACGAGAAAGCAATCCAGTTCAGTCTTGGTAACTCAATAGCTCCAACATGACTAGCAGGTTATTTTCAATGTTCCCAGCATTATTGTCTTGCAGTGTAAAAAAGGAATCTTTCTTGCAGAGAGATGTCCTCTTTACTCAAAACATGTTCAATGGTCAAATAAAAACCCTTTCTCTTTTAAAACTTTTAAAGCTGCTGAGTCTTCAATTCCTTATAAAACTTTCTTAAAGTACATCTTATTATATATTTTTCTTTTTTAGCTGAAATCTCATAGTCTCTTTTTTCTTCTGATCTTGTATGCAGAAAGAAGGGTACTTGCCAAAGCTTTTTGTTCTCACTGCCTGTCAGAAAATTTCTCTTCCTTTACCAATTCAGATATTAAACCATAAAAAAGTGATTAAGAAAGTGAGGATTTAACAGTTCTAATATCCTAACCAGCCAGGGCTTTGATGTTCTTCACATGACTCCGTGCTGTTCAACACTTAGAATCATAGAGTTGGAAGAGACCATGATAGCCATCCACTCCAACCCCCTGCCTTGTGGTAATACACAATCAGAGCACTCCCAACAGATGGTGATCCAGCCTCTGCTTATAAACCTCCAAAGAAGGGGACTATCTCACTCCAAGGCAGCATATTCCCCTGTCAAATAGCTCTTACCATCAGAACATTTTTCCTAATGTTTTGATGGAATCTCTTTTCCTATAGTTTGAGTCCATTGCTCCATATCCTAGTCTCTGGAGCAGCAGAAAACAAGCTTGCTCTCTTTTCAATATGACATCCTTTCAAGTATTTAAATATGGCTATCATGCCACTTGTTAACCTTCTCTTCTCCTAACTAATCATACCCTGCTCCCTAAATCACTCCCCATAATGCCATGGCTTCCAAACTTTCACCATTTTGGTCACTCTCCTCTGGACATGTTCCAGCTTGTCAATATCCTGTTTGAATTGTGGTGCCCAAAATTGGACACAGTATTTCAGGTGGGGTCTGACAAAACCAGAATAGGGTGGTACTACTTGCTTATGACTCTCACCAAATAGGGTCTTCCTCATGAGGAGCAGTGATCCTGAGTACTTGTGAGCAATCTCTATGTTCTTGTCCTTGTCCAGAGAGAGTTCTGTCATTAAAAATTTAACATTCACCCTGCTGCATACTTCTTAGGGCAAGAACAGGTAACTATGCCACGAGCCAGCTGCTAGATTTACCTGGCAGCTGTTTTGTGGGCCTAGAGGTCCCCTGACGATCACCCCACATGGCTGGTCTCTATAGGGCCACCATGTTGGATCCTTGCTTCCTGGCAGGCTTTGCCTGGCCGGGAAGAGGGATCATAAATTGACCAATCAGGGAGAGGCAACCTCTCCTTGATTGGCCAATTTGAACTGGCCACAGCCAATCAGGGGCAGGCTTGGTCCTGGCCTTCTGATTGGCTGGGAGGGAAGTCTGCTCAAGCTTTACCTGGCTTTGCCTGGCTGGGAGAGGGATCATAAATTGACCAATCAGGGAGAGGCACCCTCTCCTTGATTGGCCAATTTAAACTAGCCACAGCCAATCATGGGCAGGCTTGGTCCTGGCCTTCTGATTGGCTGAGAGGGAAGCCTGCTCAAGCGGCAGGTTTTCCCTCTGGTCTGGTGGTCGGGTATTTAAATCCGACCACAGCACAGGTCCAGGAAGTGGCTCATGGGGAGCTGAAGACCCACTCACTCTCCCTCTATTCTGCTGGGGGGGGGTTATGTCTGTTATGGTATAATGGTTTTGAATATTATCTTGTCAAAACTTTCATGGAGGTTGGTGGTTGGCATGGGGTTCTGATCCAAACTCAGGGGTTACAGGGGTCTCCATCAAGTTCAAGTTCAGGGACAACTTTATGTTCCAGATCACGTTCGAGTTCACGGGGATACCAGGGGGAGGGGGGCCAGGATACACATGCCATTTTAGGGTGATTTGGCCCTGGAGTCCCTCCCCTCTTCAGGATGTGTTGGATCACAGGTTTGGTGGCCCACAGGGGAAGAATGGAGGTGGATAGGCAAATGGTAGGCCTGCAAGGTCTCCTCCCCGGTGGAGCCGATGGCTGTTGGCTGGCGGGCCAACAGAGGTTTCATCAACCAGACAGGAGGGTTGGTCAATGACTAGGATTCAAACCCATGCCTATGTGCCAACCTAAGCAACTGTCATCAAAGAAATTGTGGCCATTTACTGCAAATATTGAAATATATATACCATCTTATGTTACAATATATTTCTGAAAGAATCACTGTTTCTGTGTTTTATTGGGGTGAGAGTGAGGGGAGGGGACCCTTTTCACACTTTGACATGCAAATTGAAGCTACCCAATCATTTATAAACTATGTCAATAAGAACAGAAATTATGGTTAAATTTTCCTCATCAGATACTTTCGCCAATAATATATACTTTTCATTCTTACAGTATACTGAACAATCACAAATTAGAGCAGCTTGGACTAGCCCATTTTAATAATAGTGACTAGGGAAGTTACTTAACCAGAAGATTTAGATCTGTAGGATGCAGGAAATAAGTGATTATAGATGAAAATATCAAGAGAGTAACAATGATGAATGTTGAAATGGGAAGTAGGCCTTCTAAACATTTTAACATTACATTTTTTCATGTTCCAGATGTATTTTTTGTTTCTGTTCCCAGACTGCAGAATGCATTATCTATTTAAACTAAGGGTATATTAAGGGTAGCTTTGTTATATTCTGCCTATTCTTCCTTGTTTATAGATACAGAATGTACTCAATAATTTTGAGTTAATAAGGGTAACATCATGGTTGTTTTTTAGGCAAAAGTCTGCAATGGAATCGGAATCTTACCTACCCACCCTCTCCCATCTGCCAGTGCTGTAGATATTAGTACTTCTGCAAAGCAATGGAGCCCTTCTCCATATCACACCTGGGAAGCTGTATAAGAGCAAAACTTTTGCAGATAAGAGTGAATATGGAAGGTTGACTACTTTCCTTCAAAGTACTGGTTAGATCCAACCTCCTGTTCATTCATTGCCATGAGGCACCCTCACTCACTATAGTTGCCTTGTATGTTTTGTCTTTTACCAGCCATTTTGTGGAATGAGTAAAGAAAAGTAATGCCAATGAAAGGACTGATTATATATATATATATATATATATATATATATATATATAGTATCCCATACCATCCACCATGGCCATAACTGGATGTGCTTCAGCATAATCCAGTTAACATGATAAATGAAATCAAGATACAGTGGGCCCTTGGTATCCACTGGGGATTTGTTTCAGGACCCCCATGGATACCAAAATCCATAGATGCTCAAGTCCCATTTTATACAATGGCATAGTAAAATGGTGTCCCTTATATAAAATGGCAAAATCAAGGTTTGCTTCTTAGGATTTATTTATTTATTTATTAAAAAATCAAGCTGTCGATGGTGGAATGCATGGATGCCATATCCATGGATACAGAGGGCTGACTGTAATGTGATTTGTGGGTTGACCCAGGACATATCACACTGACCCTCTTAGGGCCCTTTTAGAAGTACAAAGTCTAATCATGCATTCATTATTCATTAATACCATCAATATACATGGTGTTTTTTGAGTGACAAAAGCAAAAGATTGTTCCCTGCTGTTGGCACTTCCATTCAAAAGACATTATCAGATGGGGACCAAAAAAAACCCCAAGTCCCTGTCTCAGTACATCCCCTCCCACCCCACTCCCGTCCCTGTAACTGAATAAATGAAAAATTTACAGACACCTACATTTGACCTTGTCAAAAGCCTTACTAAAATGAAGATACACTGCATCCACAGCATTCCCCTCATCTATCAAGCTTGTAACTCTACAAATATATATATATATATATATATATATATATATATATATATATATATAAGATTCATCTAGTGTGACTTGTTTTGAGACATCCATGTTGACTTTTAGTGATCACGCCATTCCTTTCTAAGTGCTTCTAGACTGTCTGTTTAATGATCTGCCCTAGAATCTTTCCTAGTATTAATGTCAGGCTTAATGGGCGGCAATTATTTGGGTCTTCTTCCCCCCCGCCCTTTTTAAAGATGGGAAAACATTTGCCCTCTTCCAGTCTGCTGGGATCTCTCCTCTTATCCAGGAATTCTCAAAGATTATTGACAATGGTTCTGAGATTACTTCTGCCAGTTCTTTTAATACCCTTGGATGAAGTTCATCTGGCCCGAGAGACTTGAACTCATTTATACTGGCCAGGTATTTCTGAACTACCTCTTTACCAATTCTGTGCTGTAGTACCCCTACTGTATTTGTATTATTTTGTATTATTATTTTTAATTAATATTTTATTGGTTTTTTTCCATTTCTAAGTAGGTATAATTATAATGTGTAAATATAATGTGATTATAGTGTGTTTAGATTAAAGGGAAAAATACATTAGTGTTAGGATAGATTTACTTTTGTATTAGTACGAAAAGAGGAAAATAATTAGTATTGTTTTTGTATTATTGTTATGGCCTTTTGCGGTCGGGTGTATTTTTTAGTAGAATGGTCTTACTCCAATAAAAAATTCCCTACTGTATCATCTGCTCCATTTTCTCCAAGTTAAGCACTGTTTCCGCTTTGAGAGGATACTAAAACAAATGTCTTATGTCATTCTGCCTTTTCTCTGTCCCCTGTTAGCCTTTCACCATCTTCACTATGCAGCAGCCCTACCATTTCCTTGTTCTTCCTTTTGCTATGGACATAACAACAACGACAAAAAACCCCACCCTTTTTACTGTTTGCTTCTTACCTCGATATCCATTATGCTGGTGTTGCACCAGCATAACAGGGTACCTTCTTTCACACCCATCATTCTGTGACAGAAACAGAATGCCTGGTCAATTCACAATTTAAGCTGTCAATAAAAAGGAGCGGGCCTTTTAACAACATCCTGTCATCCCTGTGGTGGGATTTTTGATAATCTCCTAAATTTACAACTGGGTTTTATGTTCTGCATACATTTTTTTTAATTAAAAAAATCCCTTTCCAGTTCTGCCTGTTCTGGACTGTAAATGCTTCCTTCCTTCCTTTCTCAAACTTTCTACCCTGGAGGAACCCTTGAAATAGTTTTTGGGTCTCAGAGAACACTTGCAAAAAATTATTATATCTACAGCTAAGGAAGTGGTGGGGTGGGGGTTTCAATCACAATGCCTTTTGAGACCCCTCACAATTTCTTGTGGAACCCTAGGGTTTCAGGGAACCCTGGCTGAGAAGCCATGAATGTGGACAGCAGCAGGTCTTTCTGTGTAGCTTCATTCTCAGGGTGTTCTCGATGTGATGTGGGGAAATGGTGATGCCAGTGCTTCACTAAGAACACTGAGGTGATAAAAGCAAAGTCACTTTCTGCTACAATGTTATGAATATTTTCTCCACCTTCTACTCTACTAGTTACAAGGCCCCAATATATAAATAACACCTAAATATTCCACTAACTATGGAAATTAGTTTTTTGGTAATTATCCATGCAGCTTTAATATGTAAAAGTTTTTAGCATAATATCCTTTCTTCTGTTCTCCTCATTTCAGCCCTCCTTATCTCAGCCTTTCATTGTCTCATTGGGTCTAGATTTGGGACTTCAAAGCCATGCAAATTGTGCATTTGAACAGATTTTTCACTTAAACAATTTTTGGTTATTTCTTCTGTTATGTAACCTATACATCTATTTTCAGAAAGAATTTTGTAGGTTGCTGAGATACTCCCTTTCTGGCCAATATAACAGAAGTCTTTTTCAAATATTATCAGCCCCCTAATTTGTTTATTTATTTTAGTGTTTTCTAGCTCATAACATCTTATTACAAAAACTGCACTATAGGCACATGCTCATCACTATGATGATTTCAACAACAACAACAAAAACCCCAACAATAACCCTGTCCTTACAGGATGATGATGATGATGATGATGAAAAACTTGATGATGGAAAAACTCAACTAAAGGAAATATAGAAGGGTTTATTTGTCCACCCAAATATTCTTCATATGTTGAAGATGTTCACTCTTAAAGGTCATGTTACGAGCTTCTGGCATTGTATTCATTTTTGAAAGCCTCAATGCATATTCCAAAGGGAACTGGTAGGGGGGAAGTGTTCTATTTCCCTTCATTGACATTTTCATTTCTTAAAAAAAAAAATTATAAGCTGGAATCTAATAGGAGTAAGAGAGAGATAACTCAACGTAGAGAAACCTCCAACTAGAAAGGTGGAAAGACAGGGAGGTGGTGTTTTCCTTCTCTTCTTTTCCAGCTGAGTAGTCCAAGTTGCAGAGCTGGTGTATGTGTATGTGTGTTGGCTGAACAGGAGGGCTTTAGATGAAGTGGGTTCAAAGCTTTTCCCAATCCATGTTCAGTATCCCCTACTACTGTTACTGTAATAATGGTGTGTGCCAATGTGGTGTAGTGGTTTGAATGTTGGACTATGACTCTGTAGACCAGGTTTTGAACCCCTGCTCATCCATGGAAACCTATTGGGTGACCTTGTTACCCACAATGCTGGGGGTCTGGGAGGACTCTCTAACACACTAATATTAAGATGGTGAATTAATACACTCAATCGGCAATGTGAGAGTTGGGTAAAGGCAGGACCTTTTAGACCTATGTACACTGATACTAAGGAGGAGACTCTAAGCCAAGAAGTACAATTAACTTAATGGAAAATAATATCATAGCATTCACACAAACACTCAGGTTTCAAGCACTCACAAAAGGCTAACAAATAAAATAGGAAGGATTGGGGTACATGAATAGAGTAAGGGGATGATAGGTGATATGACACTTGCCCTGTAGAGTAGAGATTCCTGCAGCATGGGGTCTCAGAGTTACATTCTGAGGGGGCACAGCAAACCGGCAGCATGGAGGGATAAGGTGGAACTGTGTGCAATTTGGTTAATATTTATAATATTATAATATATATATATATAAGATAATATTTATATGAAATAATTCCCTTACAGGGATAGGAGTTGTGAGTGAAACATAATGGTTCCCAGGGGCTCCCAGACTAGAACAAAGGGAGTGCCGGAAGAGTTAATGTTAGCTAATGATCAATACTTTGGAATTGAACGGGAAACAGGGGAGGTCTGTAGTTGGAGGGAAAAGGAGAGGAAAATACCATTTACAAGCTCTAAAGGTCTCTGCCATCTCTGAATGGATTAGTGATGATTCACCTCCAGGTGCTGAGCATTACTTGAGAATGTTTGGTCCTGTCTAGATGAGGAGAAAAAAAATGTATAGACATGGAAGGGCAGACATTTGCATGAATGTGAACTGCCTACATTGATTTTTAGGTATCCCCTAAACACCGCATGATCTCTAGCCCAGCTGGCAAGTGTGCCACTGTGATGGCTGGGGCTTCTGCAGAGTGTATGGAGGGCAAGCTTTGGCTCCTCCAGGCCCTTCCTGCATTGCACCCACGAACCCCCCACCTGCCTTTGTCCCTGCACACTGCCCCCCTCTTCCCCCTCCCTCTCCCCCACCTACCAACCAGGCCACAGAGAACCCTCCAAGGACTCCCCATCCCCATCCCCTATGCCCAAACCGGGGCTTGAGGTCCAGCTGGGCCTTGCATGCACTCCTGGTGTCCTCACCACCCACTGAATCGCCAGCAGCAAGAGCAGCTGCTGCTGCTGCTGCAACTCCCACAGCCTCTTCCCTGCCACCAGAGCATCCACCGCCTGCTGTGTAGTACCTGTTGTCTGTCAGCAAGGCTCCAGAGGTACAGAACCTGAGGAGTTGGAGGAATGGAGGATGAGGAGGAGGAGGAGGAGGAGGGAGAGGGTGGCAGAGGCAGGCAGGGAGAGTCCTTTGCTTGATTCCCAGATGCTACTGCTGCTGCTGCAGTGGGAAAGGCTGCTGTGTGCCCCACTCCCCACGGCCAGCCAGCCAAGGATGGTGGGAGAGGAGGCTGGGCCTGGGCAAGCAATTCAGTGAACGAACTAGCCACCCTCCTCCTCCTCCTCCTCCTCCTGCTAGCTCTGGCTCCCTCTTCCTCTGCTATACCTTTAAAAAAATTGTGACCACAGCAGATTCTCCTCTTTGCAAGCCGCACCATGTGCAGAATCGGCCAATCACAAAACTGCCTATTTGAATCTTTGCAACTATGATGTACACGCAGTCGTACAATTCAAACAGCTCATGGATTAATCCAGAAAAAGGGGTGGACGAGCCACTCATGGACTTTAAGGTGAGTTTGCCCCCCCCCCCGAATGACATGTATAAATACAAATGACCATGTTAACAGATTACTGATCTTTCGCACACCGTTCATATTTATTTTGCCATGTTCCCCTAGTTTTTGGAAATGTCCACAGGCCCTTCCTTTGGTACATACATGAATCTCACCCTGGCATTAGGGGGTCCCTGGTATACCTGTTACCACGTGGATGGCCACCTTATCCAAATTACTAAATATAGCCAATTATTCGATATCCCAAGATGGGGGCTATGAGGGTATGAAACAATCTTGGATTAGTCACACTCTCTCCGCCTCAAAGGAATGTAAAGTCAAACCCCTTCTGAACAATTTTTTCCAGGAAAATCCTAGGATAAGTTCACCTTAGGATCAACATAATTAACAAATGACTTGAAGATACACACACACACACACACACACACACACAAAACAATAATTGTAAAAGTTGAAGCACCAAGAGCAGTGGGAAGGATTCCAAGGTCAGAGGTCTTTTCTGCTTGTGTACTTACCTATCCATGAAAGTAGAGGGAGATTTACTAAAACCTGTGATCCTTTCTCTTAGATTTCTTATATGCTATTGCCAGGAATCATAGCATTTCAACCTTAGAACACCAACAATTGTCCTAGCTTATCATAATATTATATATTAATTTTAGGTAGAGCTTATCTTTCCCATTTGGAGTTTTTCTTAATATCTTTATTTAGGAACATCATTTAAAAATGGGCTGTCTGATTTACTGGGCAGCTTTGCAGTCCGGGATAGGAGCATGGCTGCTGTCTGCTTCCTTCTTTCCAGGGTCCTGTGCAGCTTGTGGGAATGGTGGGAACTGCCAGACAATGGATTCAAACTTGGTTTGAATTCATTGGCAGGTAGGTAGAACCAGAGTGAGCTGCTTGCAGTCTTCACTCCGGTCAGGTGGTGGAACATATAAGGTCCAGCCTGCCCATTAATGCAGCAGAGGATTGCTGAGTCTCATCCCACCCTCTCTCCCTTCATTTTGTAATTGTAATCCATATGTAATTTAGCTTTGTGGCATGTTGCCAGCTATATGACTGCCACAACTTTGGGGGGAGGTCTTCATGGGTCCTGGATCTGGGATATGGATTACCAGTGTCTTCTGGCATTGGTAAAATTTTGGGCCCCCTAAGGGACTCTTGGGGTGTGGGTAGCTACCATCCTTCCCAGCTCAGGGACAGATACTTCCTATCATCCTGAAGGTTCCAGCAGGAGGGCCAGAAGAATGGGCTCATCGATCAACAGGTGGATTGATCGATGCCTGCATCTGGACTCATGCATGCACCAACCCTATCTACAGCTGTAACCAATAAAACCTGTGGCCTATTCCATCTATTTTCAATATATCCTGTGGTGATTGGTTATTTATACAAGTGGAACTCACCCCTGGACAGACAATGTTTATGCTGTTACATAGGTGTAAAAATGCATTGTTTTCTTTCCTCAAGTCTGCAAAGAGGCTGTAAGATGGAGGGCTTAAATAGCCTAAAGTCACCAGATTCCATCTGATCTTGGGAGCAAAGCAGGACCAGCTCTGGTTAGTACTTGGATGGAAGATCGCCAATGAATACCATATATTTCAGAGAAAGGAACTGGCAAAACCACCTCTGAGTATTCCTTGCCTAAGAAAACCCTATGAAAATTCATGGAGCCACCTTAAGTTGAAAGGTGACTTGAAGACACATAAGCACACACACAAATATTAAAAATTGTAGAAATAGTTCTGCTAGAAAATGCATCCTTGTTAAAGTTATTCTGCTTAACCAAGAAAACCATAGTCCATTGTGCTAATTTCTTCCTTAGTTCTTCCTCTAGATAAGGAGTTGCTTTTATTCCGAAATATTTCTCTGGTGAAAATATAGAATTAGTGCTTGTAAGGTTTCCCACTGAGACAATTTACATGCCTCAACCAGACTCCACTATACAGCACCATTACTTTTAGTTTTCAACTTGCTTTGCCAATCAGACTCAGGAAAAAGCTAATATACCTTGAGGACATTTGCTCTCTAATGCCTCAGTGCAACATTAAAAATGGAAGCAAAAAAGAAATGGGAATTACTTTGAGGTTTAAAGCAGTCCCATATCCTAGCTATAAATTTGTAGGCAACCTTGTTTGCCCTCAGGCTGTCTTTAAAATGATTTGAATGTGGGAGGGGGAGGAGAGAAAGACATTTAAATTATTGTCATTTGTTTAAATTCCAGCTGTGATTCCATATTGTGTGTGTGTGTATTCCCCCTATCCACAGCAAGCAAGATAAATCTATGCCCTCTGAGTACAATGTTTTCACAGCAAGTTGCCCATGCTTCTTGAATTCCCAATATAAACAATTTGTTTTATATGTGAGATACCTAGAGAAATCATGAAGCAGGAAACGTATAGATAAGTATGGAAAAAACAGTGGCAGAATGAATGTTAGTTTAGTTTAGATGCATTTTTACACACTTTAATGTGCACATTCTTCTCAGGTTACTGCTTGGGGAGCGTCAGAATTTTAAGAACAACCTGTCTCTGTAAAATAAGGATGAATAAAATGTCACAATTGTACGCAATGGAATGAAGGGATGCAAATTTAAAATAGAGATTACTTGAACTGATATGCATGATCTTAGATACATCTACATACATTATGGAAATGTTACCCCCTCAAGGTTAACTAATGGTGTCAGAAATACAAGGCAATAAGCTGAGAGAGCTGAACAGGTGACAAATGCAGTCCCACAAGTCACATGTGGTAGTTTTATGCAGCAGGACTTCAGTAAGTGTCTGCTCATTCATTCATTTATTCAGTGAAAGGAAACAAGAGTAATGGATCTGACAGGCTACAATTTATGCTTGTTAGATTTGTTTGGCCAGAGGGCCACAGATATGAAGACCTGTAGTAATTTAAAGGGAGGCTCATAGGAATATGGGAATTATAATCCAAAACATATGGGAGTCTAAAAATATCCAGTTTCTGCTATACGTGTCTGGGTTTTTTTTAAGTCTTCTTTTTTGGTCTCCAAAATTATGTCATTATAAAGTAGATAAAACAGTTGTAGTTAAAAATTATAGGAAATCTTTTTGCTACTACTGTTTAGGGCTGCTTGAAATAGTTGACATATAAAAAACAACCTGATCCACATCCCTCAGGCTAATTTGCAGAATGAAAGTTAGGGGATTATTGCACAAGGGAAGAGAAACAGAAGTGAAGTCGAATAGTAGCATGGCCTACCTTCCCTTATTGCATGATGTCAGCATGTTTCAGCTGTTCTCCTGTTCTAGTCCCATGGAAGATGGTGGTAAAGGTGGGTCTTTTTGCTAATGGATTTTTTCAGTTAGCAAAAAGACTAATGTTCACCATTGTCTCCCATGGGACCAGAATGGGAGAATCATTGTGTGATAAGGCAAGATGGGTGGCACTATTATCAGGGTGCCCTGTTGCTTCTTTCCCTCATGTGATAAGCCCCTTAGCTATCCCCTGGATTTTGTACCCTGTTGTAGTACAGGTTTTGGCCATTTAAGTGTTTCCCAATAAACACCTTGAGAGAAAATGCACACTTAAATATGTATTCTGAGATGCTCTTAATGGAGACCAATGCAGAAGAAGAACTAAATGAAATTATGGATAAGAGCATGTCAAAGTGATGGAATAGGGATATTTATTCACATTTATCACTGCTACTGGTGGTGGTGGTAGTAACAACCACAGCAATAATAATCTTTTGAAAGCAAATCATACAAACCCAGTGACTCTAGAGCATCTTGTGGGTGTCCCTCCCCCCAAAAAAATCCTAGAGCAGATTCACCACTCCATTAATATGGAATCCACCAGCTGCCACTGATACTTACATCAATGTTTCAGGTGTGTGGATATGTTTAAATGACACTGAACTTCAATTCTGATCACTATCAGAGAGTTTTAAAAAATATTTCAGTAAAAGTAGGTTTTTAAGGTTCAGATTTAAAGCTGTGACTAAACATGATTAGCAGTTTCAACATTTCACACTTGACTTAAGTTTGATAGCATATCCTCAGTATGGTTACAGAGAGTTCCAAATTAGTCATCCATTTTTAGTTTCTATTGTAAGTATTAGATAAGTGTGATATGAATAGTTTTAAAAAGATAAATATTAAGTCTAGAGAGGGAAAATGTATAACTCATTTTTTACTCCTATTACAAAATCTATTAAGGGTATTTTAGCACTTCATTCCAGTAACTCATTTCCTGTTCCTTGATCTCTGGAGCATATCAGAATGCTTACTACCTTGTAAGCACTTGCTGCGAATGACAGTCAATGAGAATACTGCTTTATGACATCAGCTTCAGCATTAAGAAATAAAATATATACTGGACAATATGTAGGAAATATTCTATCATGTGATGGGTCTGGACACAACCAAAAAAAAAAAAAAAAGTTCACAAGGATAGCCTGATCTTGACCAGGATACCTGTCTGGAACACAGTCCAATTCGAGTGTATGCACCCTGAGGACCAGGGATAGTTTGTGGATTCTGCTAGTATACCGACCACCCCATTGTCTAGTAGACTCCCTAACAGCTGACACAGCTGGTCTCAGAGTTGCTGTTGGAGTCGCCCAGACCTTTAGTTTTGGGTGACTTCAACATTCCACTCGAGACCAGCTTGACAAATCTGACTGGTGCGGCTCGGGAGTTCATGGAAACCATGACGAACATGGGCCTATCCCAACTGGTCATCGGGCCCACACATTGTGCAGGTCATACCCTCGATGCGGTCTTCAGTATATCCATGGAATATCCGTGGAACAGGAATATCCGTGGGCGGTGGTTATTAAAACCACGGCATTGTCATGGACAGATCATTTCCTCGTCAAGACTGAACTAAGAGTCTCTTCCCGCCCCACCAGGGGTGGTGGACCCATTAGAATGGTCTAAAAGAAGGCTAATAGAACCAATAGGATTCCAGAAAGCCTTGGAGGGTTTAATGGTTGGGAATGCCAGTGACCCTGTCGGTGCTCTGGTCAATATTTGGAACACCGATCTTGCCAGGGCTATTGACATGATTGCTCCCAAGCATCCTTGCCAATCTGCTTCAAACCATAAGCCATGGTACACACCAGAGCTTAGGAGAATGAAGCAGTTTGGACAATGACTAGAGCGCGTGTGGCGGAAAACTCAACTCTTATCTGACAGAACTCGCCATAGGAACTTTCTTTGGTCCAATCAGGAGGCAATACGTGCAGCGCAGAGATCTTTCTCCTCTGCACATATTGCATCTGCAGAGTCCCGTCCAGCAGAGCTGTTTTGGGTGGTGAGGGAGCTAACACAGGTACCCCCTGTGCCGAATCCCTTACTTAACCCGACATCGGCCTGCTGTGATGCATTTAACAACTTCTTCACAAAAAAATATCTCAGATAAAAGCCGACTTAGACACCAATGTTTTAACAGGAACCATAGGAGAGATGTCCAGCGACTTTGTCGATGAAGTTATTCTGGATCAGCTCCAATCTGTGAGTACCTAGGATGTGGACAAGCGGCTTGGTTGGGTGAGGAAAACAACTTGCCCTCTCGACCCTTGCCCATCATGGCTGGCTGTCCGGGGGGGGGAAGCATTGAGGAGATTCCTCATGGATATCATCAATGTTTCCTTCAGGGAAGGACATGTTCCATCTTGTCTGAAGGAAGCGGTTGTTAGGCTGCTTCTGAAAAAACCTTCCCTGGCACCCCTGGTAATGAGTAACTACAGGCCTGTTTCTTTATTGCCATTTCTGAGCAAGGTGATTGAGAGGGCGGTTGCTCTTCAACTCCAAGCTGTCTTGGATTAAACCAATTATCTAGACCCATTTCAAACCAGCTTCAGGACAGGCTTTGGGGTTGAGACTGCCATGGTTGCCTTGACCGACGATCTGCGTCTGAACATCAACAGGGATAATGTGACCCTGTTGGTGATCTTAGACCTCTCAGCAGCTTTCGACACGATAGATCATGGCATCCTCTTGGACCACCTGAAGGGGTTGGGTATCGGAGGCACTGCATTGCAGTGGTTCCGGTCCTACCTTTCAGGCAGGTCCCAGAAAGTGCTGCTCGGGGACAGTTGTTCAAGCAAAAGAGAGCTCACCTGGGGAGTTCCACAGGGAGCTATCCTGTTCCCAATGTTATTTAACATCTATATGAAGCCGCTGGGTGTGATTATTTGGAGTTATAGAGCTGGGTGTTATCAGTATGCTGATGACACTCAGATCTATTTCTCCGTATCTCGTTCGTCGGTGTCGAATTCCAATGACATCTCTTCTCTCAATAAATGTCTTCGGGCGGTAATGGGCTGGATGAGGAAATACAGATTGAAACTGAATCTGGACAAGACAGAGGTGCTCACAGTAGTGGCCCCGAAACCAAGAATTGGGTTGCAACCTCCAGTCCTGGATGGGGTCACACTCTCCTCCAGTGACTGTGTTCGCAGTCTGGGGGTGCTCCTTGACTCGTCGCTCCTGATGATAAATCAGGTAAATGCGACAGTCAGGAGCGCCTGTTATCAGCTTTGGCTGATATGCCAGCTGAGCCCTTTTCTGGAAGTAAGGGACCTCGAGACCGTCATTCACGTGCTGGTAATCTCATACCTAGACTTCTGTAATGCACTTTATGTGGGGCTACCCTTGTGCTTGGTTCAGAAACTACAGTTAATATAAAATATGGTGGCCAGGCTTGTTTCAGGAACATCTAGGAGGGACCACATCACTCCGGTTTTGAGGTCCCTCCATTGGCTGCCTATGGTTTTCCGGGCCTAGTATAAGGTGTTGGTTATCACCTTTAAAGCCCTAAATGGCTTGGGTTCAAGCTATCTCAGGGACTGTCTCCTCCCTTATAATCCCCCCCATGCACTCCGGTCCTCTGGGAGGAATTTGCTGCAGCCTCAAAAGTCAAGGCTTTCGGCTACCTCCCAGAGGGCTTTTTCTGTTGTCGCCCCCAGACTATGGAACAGCCTGCCGGATGAGGTCCATCAATTGACATCTTTGGACAGCTTCAAAAAGGCTGTCAAGATGGATCTCTTCCAGCAGGCCTTTCCAGAATAGATTATCCTGGCCTCGGGAACCCCCCCCCCTTCCTTTAGGAGAGTCCCCACAGCCTCCTTTGTTAAGAGAACCGAATATCACTGGTGACCTACTGTTATTGCCAAATGTAGATATGTGTTTTTATCAAATGTTTTAATTGTTGTTTTAATCTGTAAATTGATTTAATAACTTTTTAAGGGGGGAAGGGAGTATATTGTTTTACTTGTATGGTTTTTTAATGTTGTAAACAGCCCTGATTGGATTACAAAAGGGCGGTATATAAATAAATTGTATTATTATTATTATTATTATTATTAATCGGCCCCAAAGTTGCCACAGAAGCTCCTGAAGATATAGAGCATTCAGACTTCTGGTCTGTGCATATAGCAGAAAGGGGGTGGCTGAATGGACTGTACCACTTGAAGGTGCAGATGACTACATTTAACATGTCTCCTCTATAACTAATCCCCTTCAATTAGAACAAAATGTGAATAAATATAAAGACAGGATACAGTAATTCTCCAACATGAGGATGAGTTTTGTTTTGTTTTTAATTTGTAATATTTAAGAACATTCACAACTGGACTTACTCATCTATAGTCAGAAGTAATGCAATACATTTTACCATCTCATATCTATCTGTTTTTCCTACCTCGTATAGACAAAGTCTGATAGGATTTTATCAACCCCCCCCCCCATAATTGTTCTTTTGCTGACATATTTTAAAACATTTTTATGCTGGCAAAAGAAACACCACCACCACCAGACCTTACCTTAAGTCCTGGTAAAATGCAGCCAGGCACTAACAGAGAGTGAATGGAGGTCCGTTCAGTTCCATGCTTGTGACCTCTGCAAATCTCACAAGAAGATGAAAGTGTGGGAAATTTAAAAACAAAAATAAATAAAGACATATAAAGTTATTACAAGCACAGACACACACTTTAAAAGTCCCAAGTACATGGGGGGGGTCATAAAAAGAGCATCCCCTACCTGGCTGCCTCAATCTCACTTGGAAGTGTCTTGTCATTCATGCTGCATTCACATAAGTACAATGGTGTGAGGATTCAAACACCAGCAATGAAGCAACAAACACCATGGCCGATCTATTGAAAGGTTGGGCTGTCAATAGGATGATGTTTTCTGGTATGTGCACCCTTTTGCAAACATTAGGCATCCTTACGGCACCATATTTGCCACATCTGATAAAGTCCATAGAATCCATTACATGGATTTTGTTACCCTCTCTGCATTATTGTTCTAAGAGCCAAAGTTACTTTGCTATAGGGCTTCTCCAGACTATCCAATAGTTCCTCTAAATGTTGGGGGCATCCCATTGCAGGATTTCACATCTTGTAACATCTTGTAACAATAGCTTCTGTTCTCACATCCAATTATGCCCCAGACATTCTGGGCTTCGTCCCTGCCTTGTTGCTTGTAACAGATTTTATCATGACCTCTAACGTGCATGTTTCTTCCTGAACACTCTTTTCCTGAAGTGCTGTTAAAGCTATGGAGTGGGTTTGGTTTCCTTCCACCTCCACAGTCCCCTCCATGAATGCAACATTTTCCCAGAATATTATAGTGCTCTCACACTATAGAGATTATCGAATGTGGGGAAACACAACAAAAAACCTGCATTCCAAACTGTGAGGAGAATGTTTTGAGAACAGAAAGGGTGACATTATCAGATGCCCATGTCCTCAGCCATTCCAAGGGCATAGTGCTGGCATGGACGAGGCTTCACTTTTGTATCATTGTAAGCTACCAATAAAAAGGAATGCCTTATTCATGCCTGCACTATTCCCCTGGAATGCTGATGGACGATGTTGTCTGATAATTTTGCCAGTTTGTGTTCTTGTTGTGTTCTTCTGACATGGTGTCTGCTGCATCTCATAATCTCCTATGACTCTAACATGGGGGGGAGGGATAAAGGACTGCTGTAAATGCTGTGTAATGTTTAGCCTTGTAGCTGGAAATTTAAGGAAGGAAAAAAAGGTCAGTGTAAAATCTCTAAGGTCACACCCCAATCAACATATCATTAGTAGGAACCCCCAAAAACACAGTGAGAAGAACTGAGACAACAGATACAGACAAGTGACATTTACTCTGATAAAGTAAATCTATAGCTTCTGCCAAATCCCATGGCATTGGCCAGTGTGGAGGAGCCTGTAGATTTATCCCATGGTCTGTCTTTATAACGTATAAACAAAGGTGGTCCAAACTCTCATGCTGGCCAATGCAGGAGAATGAACACAGTAATATGTAGTTTTGTGACATATTTAGCCTTCTCTGTCGGAGAGCCCTGGTGCCACATCAAACTACAAATCCCAAATTCCATAGCATTGAGCCATGGCAGTAAAAGCAGGGTCAAACTGGATTATTCCTGCAGTGTAAATGCAGCCTGAGTCTTTTATTGAACCATCAATTTATTTCATGCATGAAATGTTATAGCAGGTCCACAAATCAGTGTTTTCCATTTATAATCCTAATATATTGTCTCACTTCTTTCTCCATCTTTTTTTTAAAAAAATAGGGATGCAATTCTTTGCTAATTTCTTCTCTAAGAAAACAATGAGTTATTTTAGCCAGTTTCCTCCACTGTCTGAAACTCTCTGCATTTCCCCAACACTATTTGTGGTTTTCAAAATTTTCATGAGGTCCTTTTATGCAGAAAGCAGCATTTTCTGTGCAGGAAATGGCATATTCTGCATGCAAAGTAATATTTATTTTTAAAAATGTATGGAAAGGGAAATATGTATTCACAAAGTCTTCTGTGATTGGTATTCGAACCCTAAAATAACACATTATAGTATAGTGTTTAGATGAATTGCTTTTTCTTCCCTGAGGCACAAAGCAAACAAAACTTCCACAGATGCTCATAATTATTCTTTATTATCGAGAGTGAGGACCTTGGTGGGTGGGGAAGAGCAAGGAATGAAAAGAGAAATATAGCACTGAATTATGCTTTCACATTTTAGAGTGTCTGTTATGTAATACACATTCAATTTTATTTGCATCATTTATGAATATATTTATTGTGTTGAAAGCTAATTGCCCAGGTTTTCCAAGTCTTTTGAGGCACTTAGTAGGAGCTCTCCAAAGTTTGCAAGCATATTGCTTTTGACAGTCAGGAGAACATTAATTACCCTGTATACATTAAAAATGAGCTTTATGACATGTGTGTTTTTCTAGTGTACATATTTCAGCAATTGGTGTAATTACTTTGTAATTCTAAAAGCTGCACGTGTGATGCCTAATTCAATTTAGTGGGATGCTGCTACATCACCCCGCCCCAACAACATATCATAAACTTTGACACATTAGATAGTCAAACCATAACTATCTGCTGGTTTGCCTACCCAAACTAGTGGGGCTTCTGAAGCATAGTACCTGCCACACAATGATTTCCTTTTATCATAGAGAAAAATGACTATGCTTCTTACTTTATCTAATATAGAAAATATGCCAAGAGCTACCTGAGCACCACTTTTAATTCATTGTAATATAAAACTGGAGAGCTGGTATGAATGTATTTCCTTCCCACCCCATACCACCTTTCCATCCTTTGATATTTTCTATTTCTTCCCCCCCCCCAAAAAAAAAACTCCCCACCCACCCACACAGGAACATTGGTAATCTGTTCAAGTCCTCCTGCTCTGCTAGTTGTTTATCATCTCTGACATGTTGTGACTGCATAATCACTTTCCGGTAATTCTGCACCAATTTCCTGAAGGTATAAATGTGCAAGCCACTTAAAACATTAGAACTCACAGATGCCTTCATTGATTTGAGGTTCACTGACCTCTAAGTAAGTACCAATGTGAGTGTTCCCTCCTACCTTTTAACATTTTCAGTTGTTTACACACTATGGCCAATGCAATAATGCTCAATCATTAGGAAAAATCATTTACATTTAAATTTAAAATCTTTCTGCAGATTAGCTGATTTAAGGAAATGTGACTCTTTTGTCTTCATGTCTGAAGAGTAAAGTGGAATGTAGCATTGAACACTGAAGAGTAAAGTGGAATGTAGCATTGAACATCCAGATTCATTGTTTGCTTTCCAGCATGCTGTTTTACTTCCTTGAGACCCAACAGGTATAACTGAGCTTAACATTTTATTAGAAACCCCACCATCTCTGACACAGTGGGAGGCCCAATTTACAAAATGGTTGGGCTATAGATTCCTTCCTGTAGGCATTTGGTCTTCTACAATGTATGTTTCTCTATCATGCATAATATCTGGCATTAGGTTTTGACACTATATACACAATGTTCCTGTTTATATAATTATCTCCTCTTTTTTATGGTCAAAAGATGTATGGGCATAGACCTGAAGTTCATGTATCATACATTTCAATTTCACCAAGCTGTTTAGTGGGAAGCTCCTAAAGTCTTGTTCTTGTTATCCTAGCCAGACTGGACAGTGGTGGGGAATGATAGTAGTGGTTCATCAACATGTGGGAGGCCACAGGTTCTCCACCATAATCTTACAAAAATCCCTACTTTCTCCCAATTGTTCTTCTGCCAAACACTGGCCAACCAAACTACTTAGAACGCAAGCCAATAATACATGTTCACATTTTACCTAATTTCCATGAATTTATCATCATCTAAAATAGTGTACATGTGTGAATTCAAGCAAGTTCTATTACAACATTTGCTCTCTCTTGCTCTCTCTCTTTTGTGTGTGTGTGTAAACTATGATGAAAAATAGTTTGGGGATGAAAAAAGATATTCTAAGTTATTTTCTTTAATTTAATTAGTGCAGTTTTATCTTGAATAATAATAAAAACTTCATTCAGCATCATTGTGTTCAGCATATGAAGATTTGGGTAAATGCTATTATACATTCCCAATTGTATTTCCAGGAACTGCATGGTTAAATACCAGTTCTTTGGGTGGTGGTGGTTTTGTTTTGTTTTTAAGTTAAAGCACATTTCATGTATGACTGGCCTTGAAAAATCAAGCTGTAAGTCGCATTAATCTTAAATGTCAGCACTGTTCAGCCTCAAGGAAAGTGACTATCTTAATGTGGGGAAATTGCATAGTGGGTGAGAAAATGCTCAGCACTCTGAATTTGGCTCACAATTGAAAATACTGATAATGGGACAGTAATTTGGGGCTTGTTGTGTGCTTTCGAGTCATTTCTGACTTATGGCAACCCTAAGGAAAACCTAACACAGGAGGCCCATCTACATGAGGGGAAAAAAACCCCAAATACCTCATACTTATTGGCATCTCGCAGCAGCAGCAACCAGACCAAATGTTTTTTCAGGCCTCTGAAGCCCTCATAAGCTTCACATTCCTGATAGTGCCACTGTTTTTTTAAAGACAACAACAACAACAAGGTGCACAGCCATCCGAAGCAAAACAGAAAATGTTGATTTTTATCGCCTTAGCGAGTGATCACTAAGGTGAAACTCCAACATGGCGGCTGCAGGCACTTGCCTTCCTAGCAAGCCCCACCCCCGCTCTTGCCCAGGAAATCAGCTTTGTGCTTCCTGTCATGGTTTTTATTGTTCAATAGTCCAAAAGAGCAAAAATGCACATCAGTCTCATAGTTTGTGAAAAAGTATGGGGAAATCTGCAAAGGCCTTTACCTGTTGTTTTTGCTGTTTTGGGCCCCCCTCCTTCTGAATTGTGGATTGGCACTGGATCCTATTTAGACTCGTAGGATTCCTGGTAAATTCCATGAGGGAAATTTTCACCATTTACACAGGCCCATGGTGCTGAGTGAACTGTAATATATTGCTTTAAACTTTCATTTACATTTTTCCACATCCTTGACAGTAATCACTACAGAGGGAGAGAAAGCAAGTGCTAATATGGAAGAAAGCAAACCCAAGAGGGGATTTTCAAGGCTTCATGTTATTGTGAATAAACCTAAGGACTGTATCAGACCGCCCCCTAAAGACATTATTTTGCCAGCATAAAAAAAAAATAATCATTCTTATGCCAGCAAAAGACTGTCCCCATCACACCTACCTTTCTCTCCTGTCAAAGGTTTCTCAGGCACTGAAGGAGGAAGGGAACAAAGCCCTGTTCACTTCCTCCTTTGAAATCCCATGTGATGAAATCATGTGGGAAATTCAAAAGTAAAACAAAAAATAAACATGAAAAAGTTACACCAAGCACCTAAACACACTTTAAAACTTACAAGTAAACCTGGGAACATTTCAAAAATTTTGTCATCTACCTAGATGCCTCGATCTCACCTGGAAGTGTTCTGGCTGGTTTGGCCATTGTTGGGGTAAGTACGAGCGGGGGAGAATGCAATGTTCTATACACCAGCAATCCCAGCACAAAAGTGCCACAGGAGATCTATTGATGGCTTAAGCCGTCAATACAAAGGTACGGGTTTGGGGCAGAATATAACTGCAAAAGGGTGACGTTGTCTGATCTGTGTGCCCTTTCACAGTTATGTGGCATCATTATGATGCCAGTTTTGACTCGTCTGATAAAGTCCTAAGTGTTGGGAAATACTAAAATTACCTTGTAACTTTTAGAAAGGCATTTTTCTGCATTTTCTGCTAGTAATTATGCCCACCACCTATATTTTCTTGATCTTTTCAGTGTACATAGTGTGATCTCCCCCTAGAAAAGTCTCAGAAATGTTATTTACATTTAAAGACAATGAGGGACATAACAGTCAATCCATCATGTATCTAAACATTTAAGAGTGATACCATTTATTCTCTGAACCAGGCACTTTTGCAGCTTTGGGAAGCTATCTTCAGACCAGTAATAACCATAATTCAAAGTTTCACATTTAAAACAAACTTCTATAAATGTTAAATAAATTGTCAAATTTCTGTTTGTTTATCTATCATATAATATAATAACAACAATAATAATATAAAATAAGTCACCCAGTTAAAAACAGAAACCTCTGGATAAAATACTGAGAATACTTCCACTAAAAGAGGGAGTGACATAAACTAGTCCTAAGAAAGAGGTGGGAAATGCCCAACCCTCCTAATGCTGTGAACTGCTATAACCTTGATCTCTCACTTTGGGTTATGCTGGCTAAAGCTTATTGGAATTGCAGTTCAACAATGTCTAGAGCCCCATGTGTTCTCCAATGTTCTCTTAAGGGCTCATCTTTAGATGATGGTGGGACAAAATTATTGGGGGGAATTCCACAAGTGCAGGGCCACCATTAACAAAGCAATATCCTTCCTGGCAGACAGGCAAGCAGGGTTGCCATTGTTAATATTAATGCTTGTCTGCATGGGCAAATTTGTATAAATGCTGGTGGTTCTAGTCTCAATTTTTTTTTAATTGAGCCTGCATATCAACACCAGCCAGTTCAACTGACACAATATAGGTAGACAATAATTTAAACACTCTCCCCCACAGCACCTGGGCTGCCATACCATCAGCTAGGTTCAAGTATCTGAACTATCTTCAAATCTTCACATAAATCAGATTGTCACAATTTAGTTCAAATGTAACCCAAACATGAGTGTTTGTGGTGAAATCTCTCTTAGCTAGATTGTGTGACAGCTGGGCCATCAAACTCAGTTGGCTAAAGAAACTCTAGCAATCACAGCCCATCCACGAATATCTCTAAATCCAAGAATACCCTCAAAGCGTCCCCCATCAAGAAGTAGTTCAATATTCTCTATCCACAGCTGCATCATAGTCAGTCTAAAATATTCCCATCTTGTTGGGAGTAAGGTTGAGATTGCTTCCCATAATCCATTCTCATATGTCTTTTAGATACATATTTGAGGTTCCCACAGTACTCCCTTGAATTAGAGACTAACACAAGATACAAACTTCTGGCTGAATTCCTCAGGGTCTTCAGGCATAACAACAAAACAAAGCAAAAAGATAAGGGATAGAAAATAACTTTGTGATACAAATAGACTAAAGGCCGCATGACAGAACAGAATTCCCTGTGGCAGGTGATCTTCTGTGAGAGAGTATTCCAAGGGTATAACACCACCACCCAAAGGGCCCTCTCCTCTGTAGCTACCTCTTGCATGTAAGAAGTTAGGAGAATTTGCTGGAGGGCCAGTAATAAAGATCTCAAAGTTTATAAATTCTGTGCTTTGTGGTGTTATAAAATCTAGTAATGTGGTAGCCATTTGCATTCTAATGTCTATTTGCTGAATGCTGTCACCTAAGAATCACTATTTGGGGTCAGACTAGATAGCCCATGAGACTCTGGGATCTGCAAAGTCTTTTTCCTTTAACTCTCAGGCCTAGTCAATGTTCCTTATTAATCAACCCTATGTTCCATAAACATATGATATGCTGATGTAAACATATTCTTTCTCTAATAATGGTCAAACTGTACCCAAATGTTCCTAAGCTATCTTGCCTTGAAGTATCAACAATTGTCTCAAGAGAAATTGCTGACACCAAAGACACCAAAGAAAGGGAGGAGGGAATTGTTTTTTGCATACTGAAATTACTGTATAAAGGTATTCTGTAATCATAGCTCTTGGCTCTGACTCTTTGGAAGATATTCCAGTCAGGCCCACAGGTGTAATAAAACTCACTTTCCAATCCGTGGGTCTGCTATTCCATGATTTCTATAACATAAATGGTGCGTTGGCCAGGAAAGGAAGCAGGTGATGGAACAGGAGGTGGCATTTGCCTGCTCTAACTGTTGTGGCTGGGAAGGGGCCATGAGCACACACACTCATTCTGGGCACCACCAACCATTTGTTGGAAGACCGGGAGTCTGTGCCATGGCTGCCTGAACAGCAACACGCACAAGGAGAGCCCAGTAAATGGAGAAAGAAACTGAGCAGCCCTGCCTCCAAAGAAAACAGGCAAATAAACAAGGGAAATATTGTGGCCCACTCCATGAGTGGAAGAGGGGCTTGATCACCATAAGACGCAGTGAGGGCACACTGGTGAAACCGTTGTACCATTGAAGCATTGAGAAAATGGTAATATTGTAATTTGGGGCAATTTGGGAAAAGTGGGAGGTAGGAACGTATGCCTGTGCATTGAGTACATGAAACTTGTGTGTGTTTGTATGTGTGGCTGTCGCGGTTCTTGATACTTGCTGTTGAGTGTGCGGGGGTACAAGCTGGCAGCTGTGTGACTGGTGTCTATTTCCTCTTCCTTCAGGCAATAGGACCCCTTACCTATTGTCCACACATTTTTTGTTTTTCCCTTGTGTCTCTTGTCTGTGTCTATTTTAGGAGGGAGGACATGGGTGGAGGGGGAGCAAAGAAGTTTGCAACCCCTTTTGCTGTATGTTTAAGAATTTCAAAAAGGGGTTCAATCCCTCTGTGAGATAGAATGGCCCTCCTTTGGTCTTCAGTGGCCCAGTGAGGGGTCTTTGAAGTTAGATAAAATTTGGTGTGTGTATGTTGTAAATGTTGGTGACCCAGAACATCCAAATCAGTTCCCCTACATTGAGATACAGGAGATACAGTGGTCCTTGAGCCCCCCCCCCCAACAAGTGGTTGAAAAGTGCCAAGAGATCCCAAGCCAAAGTTCTGGTACTTAGAAAAGGAAAATTGGCCAATAAATTAAAGCCAGTGTTAGATTCCCTGGGAGACAACAACCTGATAGGGTCAATGGCACCCCCGCCTTACATTACACTGCAAGTGCAGCCCTAGCAGCCTTATCATGAAGAAAGAACGGGCAAGGTAGCAATGGACTAATAACTTCTGAACTGTCCTCCCATCACTATCTGATATTATCCCTTCATATAACACAAAAATGCCACCCAATGGCAAGAAAATAATTCAGCCCAGCCCAAGCAATAACACTAGAACCCAGGGATCTTTCAAAGCAGAAAAACAGATGAAAATTATCTCAGTTTTCAGCAACGGCAGCTTCTTCACTCCCTAAGACACCACAGAAATCTGAACTAAACAAAATAGCTCCTCAAAATCTAAATATAAACTATTCTCTGGGACAGGGAGAAAGCAGAGATAAACTCCTGGAACTTACTGGCAGTATATTTTACAATAACACTACTCAGCCCTTGTATGAATTCTGCCAACTGTCTGTAGAAACATTGATTCTTATATTACAGAGATTAAATGACATTGCAAGGAAGATAGAGAATGTCCAGCAAGCCTTTCAAAGGCAAAACTCATATGGCACACGGGAGGAAGCCAGCCCAACCCCATCACAACAACCAGATATAGTTAAACACTGTTGAGTGCTACTGAAAAATCAGCTCGTCTTACAAATATATCACAATTGTGTCAATTGTGAACACTCTTGCAGAAAATGTCCAGTACTACAGATGCATCCCCATCTAAAATTAAATTCCAGCAGCTATGCAAACCCAGCCCAAGAGAAAAAAAAATCTTTACCACCACCTATTTTATTGGATAAGCCAAAGGATGCTTCCCTCACTAAAGAGATATGATCCATGCCTGCTTGTGATCCTCATTTTACTGCCCATGCTGCACTAGTTCTTCCAGCCTCCCTATAAGAACAGAAGAAGCAGGAGGTACAGAAATGTGATCCATTATTCCTCCACTCACAGAGGAAGACACAGTTACAGTCATCCCAGTCATTTAAACAAGATAAATTACCCATCCAGCCCCTGGCCTGCAGGGCAGCTGCCTGACTTCCAAGTGACCAGCACAAGGTTGCCCTAATGACCTGGAACAGTATGAATTGGACTAAACACTACACCTCATATACAGAGAAGCCTCAAGAGATTGTAGAGCTATGTGCTAACACTATGGCTTCACATATGCCAAATTGGATAGACTGCCAATAGCAGCTGCTACTAACCCTATTCACCACTGAAGAGAGGCAACACATTATACAACATGCAGGAGCAGATAGCTTTGGCCAGAGCTCCCAAGAATCATGCAGATGCTCAAAGGAGGATGCGAGAGAGAGTGCCATCAGGGCAACTCCGCTGGGATCCTTATGAGCTGGAACAGATAAAGCGCCTCATCCAATATCAGACCCTACTGTTAGAAGCCATGATGGGATAAAGAAGCAAGTTAACATGACTAAAGTCTGAAAAGTACTGCAGGGAGCCATTGAAACCTCTGGAGCCTACCTTGAGTGCATCCTAGATGCCTATTGCCAGTATATCCCCTCAACCCTGAATAACATGTGGATGGTTAACATGACTTTTGCAACACAGAGTTATAAAGGTTATGCAGGAAAGAATATGAAGGAATTGTTGGAAGTAGCCCAGAAGGCATTGTGTATGTGAAGAGAAGGTGTAGTGCATGTGAAGAGAAGGTGTAGAGTATGTGAATAGAGATGAGGAAGAGAAGCAAGAGAAGGCCAGGAAAATAGTGAAGAAGCTGGAGTTGCTCACAGCAGCACTGGTGGAGCAGCGTGACAGAGAACGTGAAAGAAGAATAAGATGTGGAGATGTGGAGATGAAAGAAAAAGCCTGGAAGAGGCAGAGAAGGAATCATTGTGCCTGGTGTGGACAAGAAGGACATTGGCAGCGTGAATAGAAATGACGAGATGGAAGAAGAAGAAAGAGACTGAAATGGAAGAGGGAGGAGATAACTGGCAGATGAAAAAACTAAAATAGAGGTATATGAAGAGGCTCCTTTCATCAGAATGGCAGAAGCAGAGCTCATCTAATAGAACAGAATGGGCACCCTAAATCCAGTGTACTTTACATTGTGCATATCTTCTTCAGAGTTCCAGACAAGTGGAGAGGATGAATCAGACAATAAAAACTCATCTGGCTAAGCTGTGCCAGGAAACCAAGCAAAAGTGGACAGAAATGCTGCCCTTAGCCCTGTTTAGGATTCATTGCACGTAAGACTACTGGCTTATCCCCATTTGAATTGATGTATGGTAGGCCACCCCAGATTTTGGTTGGGTTAAGGGGAGAACATGCAAGAGTTAATAAATGTTAGTTTGCAACAAGAGGTGCAAGTGCTGGATAAGGTATTGCAAGCCCAATGCTGTTATGTGTTAGAAAAAAACATGCCCCAATCCCCATCACAGAAGTTCACACTTTCCAACCAGGGAATGAGATGTGAGTTAAAGTCCCATAGCCTCACACCTGTCACAGAAAAAGCAATAACTTGAATGAAATGTTGACTGTATGCAGTTCAAGAATCCCCTCAGAGTGCAAAAGGAGCCAAACCAAAAAGTCAGCCCTTGTTCCCCACTCCCATATTCACAGCAATTGTTTGTGTACATATCCGGTAGGTTAGTTCAGTGTGTCAGGGATATTGCACTTGTTAAAAACTCAAGGTGATCCTGAAGAGGTGGCAAGAAGACTCAGGTTCGATTATACTGTGGGCACTCCGGAGGCTGCTCACTCAACATACAATCGAAACCTGCAACTGGAGAGGAAAGAAGACGGGACTAGACCTTACTGTAGCTGACCAGATGATTGGAAGTTCCATCAGGCTGCTCAACGTACGGTCAGATCCGAAACAAAATTAACCTGCATGCCGTAATGTTCACTTTATTGTCTTATGCTATAGCCAAAGGGAGGACTCTGTTACAAAGGTTTTCAGAAAACCTATGGTTACAATTGGCAAATATTTCAGGGGTGATTTTTTTCATTGTTTTCATTCAGGGAGATTAATTATAATGGACCTAGGATGGTTAAAGGGTGGTTTATGTTATTCTTGTTGGCATTGTTCATTGTTGTTCTGCTATGCATGCTCATATCATGTATCTTCTGTTTCTTGTTTGTTATCCTACACAGATCAATACTGGGTATGCATTGATGGCTTGAATAGGGATTTACTTATATGAAATGTATTAATTATCTTTGAAATTAATCATTTAATTTAAGGGGGGAATGTGGTGGCCATTTGCATTCTAAATTTGTCGATCTGCTGAATGCTGTCACCTAAGAATCACTATTTGGGGTCAGACTAGATAGTCCATGAGACACTGGGATCTGCAAAGTCTTTTTCCTTTAACTCTCAGGCCTAATCAATGTTTCTTACTAATCAACCCTATATTCCATAAACATATGATATGCTGATGTAAACAAATTCTTTCTCTAATACAGTTGCCCCTCCACATTCGCGAACTCGGCATTTGCGGTTTTGATTATTCGCGGTTTTGGGAGCCCCCCTGGGCCCCCCCAAAACTGCGACACGGGGCCACCGGAGACGGAGACCCTGTGAAAACCACATGGAGGCCCCGTGAAAACCCTGGAAGGGAGCGGGGAGGGCCGGGGAGGCCTCCACGGGGCCTTCGGAGACCCCCACGGAGGCCCCGTGAAGGCCCTGGAAGGGAGGGGGAGACCTGTGGAGGCCTTCACGGAGCCTTGGAAGGCTCCATGAAGGCCTGGGGAGGGAGGGGGTGGGCCGCAGGGGCCTTCACAGAGCCTTGGAAGGCTCCATGAAGGCCCCAGGGAGTGAGGGGGGAGGCCTGCGGAGGCCTTCACAGAGCCTTGGAAGGCTCTGAGAAGGCCTTGGGAGGGAGGGGGAGGGCTGCGGAGGCCTTCACGGAGCCTTGGAAGGCTCCGTGAAGGCCACAGGGAGGGAGGGGAGAGGCCCACAGAGGGCTGTTGAGGCCTCCACGGGGCCTTGGAAGGGTCTCCAGAGGCCCCGTGAAGGCCTTGGGAGGGAGTGGGGAGTCCGGGGAAAGCGACTATCGGGCCTCTGGAGGCCCCATGGTTGCTTTGGCGGGGGAAGGGGGGCAATCAATATTCGCAGTTTTTTTACATTCGCGGGGGTCCATGGAACCTAAACCCCCGCGAATGTGAAGGGACAACTGTAATGGTCAAACTGTACCCAAATGTTCCTAAGCTATCTTGCCTTGAACTATCAACAATTGTCTCAAGAGAAATTCCTGATACGAAAGACACCAAAGAAAGGGAGGAGGGAATTGTTTTTTGCATACTGAAATTACTGTATAAAGGTATTCTGTAATCATAGCTCTTGGTTCTTACTCTTTGGAAGATATTCCAGTCAGGCCCACCGGTGTAATAAAACTCACTTTCCAATCCGTGGGTCTGCTGTTCCATTTATTTCTGCAACAGTAACAGTAGGCCGTAAATATTTGAAAGATTAGCGGTGCACAGACACATTCACTTTATGGGTTATTTTTCATTCTTGTTTAGTTATTGTGTTTAACTATGGGTAGTTATGTTAAGTAGTATTGGGGGTTTTTCTTCCTTTGTTATTCAATTCCCCCCCCTTTTCTTTGTTTTTGAGTGCAATTGTTTATCTGAATAACTCCCATGATACCTAGTGGACAATTATTATTATTACTTGTGGCTTTTGTATCAAATGCCAACTTAGTATTTTGCAGCAGCCCCTCTCTCCCATAGCTACTGCTCCTAGCTCTTGAGCCAAGGGTGTGAAGTAAAACAGTTTGAGTAAAGGAGGAACCAAAAATTGATATTGCTGCTGTTTGGACTTCTTACTGTATAGCACTACTGTAATCAACAGTTGTGTTTTCCATTGGAACTTGTAAGACAAATCTCTGATTATATCAAGAGACTCTGTAGGTGTGAGCAGCAGTCACCCACATAGTATCCAGTATGGGGGGGGGACAATTTCTCTTCCATTCAAGGGGTGGAGTCTCACTTGTCCTGTGCAACGGTTCCCACACATATCTCCTCTTTTGGCTATATCCTACCCAAAATGGCAACTGGACATTACATTGCATCATTTTGGGTCACAATTTTGGCTGGGATACTCTTGAAAGAGGGGGTATTTGGAAAGTTGGGTTCTGGGCTCTTTAGAGTGTGTTTTGTTGTTGGTTTGTGTTTCCTCACACCTGAGATTTTGGTGTGGTTTTTAGTAAAGATTATATGAAAATCATGCATTTTTTAAAAATGGCGTGTGGGGGGGGGGGCTAGCAGAAGCTTCCGGGGCCACAAAAGTGGAATCCAGGGGCTGCATGAAACCTGAATGGTCTACCATATGTCTAAATTTATTCTTTCTTGGAAATTAGATTGCATATTTTCCTTTTGTCTTAGATTACCTTTCCAATTGAAACTTAATTGGAAACTTTGGAATTTTCTTGGATGTTTAAAAAACAACGCAAGCAGCCTTGTCAGCTTGCGAGGCTGCTGCACTGCAAAGTGTCAGTTTCGGATGACGCTGCCCCCTGGTGGTACTGTTGCGGTACCGCGGGGAGAGTTGAGCATCATATTTGCTTGATTTTTACTCACGAAAGTTGATTGTGAGTAAAAATCAAGCAAATATGATGCTCAACTCTCCCCGCGGTACCGCAACAGTACCGCCAGGGGGGAGCGTCATCCAAAACTGACGCTTTGCAGCGCAGCAGCCTCGCAAGCTGATGAGGCTACTTGCATTGCTTTTTAAACATCCAAAAAAGTCCTTTGAGATGAGATGAGACAGGGATCTTGTAGACCCTGGTGCTAGATACCAGATATCTCTACTAGATCTTACACTCCCATCATCACTAGCTAGCATGGCTAATGATGAAGACGCTGGGAGTTTTAGTCCAACAATATACTGAATCCCAAAGCTTTCCCACTTCTAATTGTTGGAAAAGTCTGAAGCATTCTCTTTTCCCCACACTCTTTTGCTGTAGAGAAAGCCCTGTTGAACCTCTTGTGTATATTGAGTTGTCTCCTCTCAACCTCTGTAGTTAACATGCTTCTGTCTGTCCCACCCTCTTTTTCTTGGGCAGCCATCTTCTCTTTTTTCTAAGCTAGTGAGACAGGATGACTCTCTCTCTGTCACCCTATTAAGTTAAGTAAAGTTGTTGAGTTATTTAATCTAAAGCTGCATATCTCTTTTCGGTCATATATAATCAGGGGAAAGTAATGTGCATACACACATTGGAAACTGTTTAATGCAGTGTAGATGTGTAAATAGCTATTGCTTAAAACAATTTGTAAGCCGCTCTGATAGCCTTGTGGCTGAAGAGCAGGGTATAAATAACTAAATAACTAAATAGTAAATAAATATAAAATAAATGAGCCATGCCTCTAAACTTAAACTGCCACTCTGCTGGAGGGAAGTTAAAAAGGAATATAACTTTTAGAGTTTCCAACACAGAGCAAATCTAATTCCCCCACACTATTCAAAGGTCCGAGTTGCTGTGTTTTCATTCTGTACTCTGCACAATTTTAAAAGAGCAGTGTGACTTGGCGCTGGTGGGAGCTATGGGACTATAGCATGGCACCACTGGTCCCGTGCTGAAGAAGAGACACATGAGAATAATTATTAACACTATTAATTTATTTATACACTGGCTTTTCTATGATTCCCTAAAACTGGGACTCAAGGTGACTCAGGTGTTTCAAAGCAATGAGCAGGACCTGGAAGAGCCCTGGGAGGGAGGAGGGAGAAGGGAAGCAGGGAGCCCATTAGGGAAGCACAGGAAGTGACAACAGACAAGGGAAGGAACCCAGAAGGCAGTCAATAACTACACTCAGCACAGGAGGGAGTAAACCAGCCTTTCTCTACCTTTTTACCCTGGTGGAACCCTTTTAACAATTTTTAGGTCTCAGGAAGCCTCTGCCTAAAAAGTATATCTACAGCTAAATATATATATATATATATATATATATGTTTATTTTATTCAGTCTCAATATCTCACAGAACCCCTAGCAACCTCTTGTGGAAACCTAGGGTTCCAGGGAACCCTGTTTTAGAAACCGTGGAGTAGATCAAGATGCCTTAGTGTGGAGATGTTGTGGGGGAAAGGGTGGGGAACAGGAAGGGATGTCATCTTCTGTCCCAGAAAATTCTAGGAGATAGCCAGTGTCTCAGAAGATGGAGGAATAAGGCTAAGAGCAAGAAGCACAAGGTCAAAACAGTGGAAACAGTTATTAGGGGAGCCTAGCTGCAGGCCTTTGGACTTGGCACAGAGTGAGGCCCTGAGGAAGCCAGGCACATTGAGACAACCTCACTGGTTTGTACCTGTATGAGAATTTTTTTTTGTTTGTTTATAGGGTTAAGAAAAGCTGCAAAAGTTCTGGTTGTAACCAGTAAAGTATATCATAAAAACATCTTGGGCTTTAGTTTCTTCTTGATAAGATGGAGGGAACAGGTTTTGGCCATTCATGCACTGGGGGACGGGGCAGACCTGCCACAAACAGTAGCAAGCATCAACTCTGCATTTTCACATGTGTTGAGCCTTTTGTTTTTGTTTTTTTTACAAGGGGTTTCTGAGTTAACATAATTTAACAAAATGTGTATTTTGTTTTGTTTTAAGTGGATGCTGTAACACAGATATGCTTGCTCTGTTTTCCTTAAGACTAGCCCTCTTCTTGTGCATCCCAGAGTGCTCATTTGCTTAACAGACTGTGCAAAATGATTCTACTGGGGACCAGACATTATCATAGATTAGTGTTTCATGACTTCTCTAGCTTTGTAGACCTGCAATTTGGGTATTGGTTTGGTTTTATTCTTTGAAGAGATACATTAGTTTCATTTAAGAATAATAATCATCCTTTATTAATCACACTTCATGGCAGTTTTCTAGCTTATTTCTTCCCTTCTGTGATGTACTTGCTGGTCTGAGGATTGTTTTATGTATAACAGGAAAGATGGGTTCCTAATTGTCAGCTGCAGAGAATTCTGTGACTCTCTTAAGTCCTATTCAGGCATTCCTTTAATTTATAAGTTTTTTTAATTATTATTTTAAAAAGAGCATTAAACAGTCAATCCAATTCAAACATTAATTTCAAGGCATTCATTTGAATCAATTAAAATCACACAAAACATACAGTACTTACAAACAAACAAAAACAGCACACCCATTGCACATCCCTCTACCCCCAGCACTTAAGGGCTGAAGGCCTGTTTAAATAAGAAGTCCATTGTCTGTTTGGCAAAAAGTGAACAAAGAGGGGGCCAAATGACCCTAGGAGAAAGAAGGGTACTTCCTATGTCCTTATCAGATGGGTGGTAGGATGGAAAGACAGCCACCCCCCACAAAGATGGTAAGACTTGGGAGATTATCACACTACACTGTTAGAGTGCTATTGTTCCACTTTAACTGCTATGTCTGCCTCTTGTGGAATCCTGGGATTTGCAGTTTAGGGAGGAGCATTTGGGACTCTCAGCCAAATGTGGAGATACAGGATTTCAGATATTCTGGACCTATTCTAAATAGGGCTTTATAGGTCATAAGCAGCACTTTGAATTGTGTCTGGAAATGGACCAGTAACAGGTGAAACTGTTTCAATAAGGAAGGTAAGTGCTTCCTATAGCTAGCCCTGGTCAGCAGTCTCATTGCAGCATTTTGGACCTGCTGAAGTTGCTGACCAGTTTGCAAATTCAGCCCCAAGCAGCATGTACTACAGTAATCTAAGTGAGATGTAATCAAGACATGTTACCATGGCCAGATCTGACATCTCCAGGACCAGGAAAGGCTAACAACACTAGTTTTTTACTGTGGAAAAACACACTTGGCTACTGCTGAAACTTGGGCCTTCAGACTCAGGGCCTTCTGGTGATGCAGTGGTAAGATGATGATAATGATGATGATGCACTTTGTTGCTAAATTTCTACACTGGATCTTCAGAAAGTGGTGGCAAGTGCAAAGGATAACAATATAGGGTACTCTATAGCCATATCTCCCCCCTGCTTTAAAATATAAATTGTTCAGAATATGCCATCCTCTAGTCTGTATGCATTCAAAAATACAGGTTGACCCTCATATCCATAGATTTGTTATCCACAATGTCACTTATCCAAATCCAAAAATAGATGTTCTCTCTAGGCATTTCTAGGTCCTCCATTGTGATTCTATGGTCAACTTCTGGCATTCTTCTCAATGAAAATAATAGGGATTCCAATTATCCATGGTTTCAGGTATCCATGGGGGAGGGTGTCTTGGAACATATCTCCTGCGGATATGGGCTCACCCTGTATAAGAAGGCTGTTTTCATAATGGCTTTTTAATATTTTTCTTTTATATTTCTCATCCTGTGTATCTAAACTGGTGTGTTTTAGTGATAAATTCAGAGTTCCTTGAACACCATGCAGATTGTATCTTTCAATTAAGCTAAATAAACTGAAAGGAAAAGCATTATCACATAAGTTACTTTCCAGAAATTAATAAATAAGACTGAGCCTTAATTCAACATAGTCCTCATCCTTAGCAATAATATGATGAGAGGCAAATATGGTCCTATCCTAGCCAGGAAGAGCTGCACTTACTGAATTTAAACATCGTTGATTATGGGATGCGACATTATTTCTATTCCCATTATACAGTCTGGCATGTTTTCCCATCCTTGATTACTACCAATGAGCGCATCTGAGAAGCTACCTTTAGTAAAGAAGAGAATGAACCACATTCCTAATTGAATGAATGAATAGTTCTCACCCCCACCACCTTCTGTTGCAAGATCCAAGATGGAGTGTTTGCTTTTTCTCTCAGTGTAACACCTCATTCCATTGCTACACTCTTTCAGTGAGAGAGAAAGAAATGTATTCTTTACATAGCTTTATTGGCTGGTGGAGTTCTCATTTGTCACAGGAGAATCACTGTTTCCTGGACTTGAGTTTTGGCAGGGAATGAAGTGTTTCATCTTGCACTTATTAAATTAACTTTAACAGAATAGGATCAGATCAGCACTGAAAAGGTTGAATAGGGGTGTCATCCTCTTTCTTAAAATAAAGTTCAAGTGTTAATGTCTTCTTCTCGGGAGTGTCTAACATATGAAGCCAAATCAGACAAACCACAAAGAGAAATGATATAGACAGAGAGAAAGTAGACTAAGGAGAGATGAAGAGAGAAAGAGAGCATGGGAATGAATGCTAAGTGTAAAAACAGCTGTTACCATGAAGAAGTGCATGGATGGGGTTCCACCTACATATCTCTTTAACAGGAAGACAGAGATACGTACTGTACAGGATTGAATAACAACCATGGCATAGTAGTGAGAGTGTGTGACTTATACCAGGGAGACCAGGGATAAAGTTGTAAGAGAGATGTGTACTGTCCTGAGCTTTGTTGGAAGAAGGGTGATTAAAATTCACTGTTAGTACCACATCTGGAAGGAAATTACGATACTGATGGATTTTGATGTTCCAAAACCTAAACACTTTCAGCTGTACTTTACACAAAATACTTTCAGAAATGCTTATTGAGAAGATTATAAACACACACAGATTTTGTGTGCACGCGTGTGTGTAAACTATTATCTATCCAAACATCTATCTATTGCAAAGTAATACAGAAACAGGAGTTACAGATTTATGGGTGAGCACATGTGAAAGTGATAAAGGCAGCATTTCCAAGGGAATGCAAACACATCTTCTAGGTATGACCAATTTTCAATGTCTCACTCTCTGCAATGCTACCCATTTGCGGACTGAAGGAAAATTTCCCGGGGGGGGGGGCTGAATTCTCATTTGGAGGAACAATGCCTTCATTTTGCTCCCACCATAATTATACTCCTGCATGCTTAAAATGGGGTGGAAATCATGTATTCTTTCAGGTATGGTGGAATGCACCTCCCATAATTCCTCACTAATAAGTATCTGGTTAACACTACTGGTGGGAGTTGCAGTCCAAGAATGTTTGGAGTGCCACATGATTTCTATTCCCATTATACAGTCTGCCTCAGCATGATTCAGTCCCATGGTAAAGTTGGGAACATTCGTGGTGTGGTGACTAGTGAACTTAGTCACCAGAAATCAAGCTATTGAGAACTAAGCCCACTCCATCTACATAGACCTACTCTGCATTCTTTGCCTTGATCATGCAAAGTGTATACAAAGCATTAGGAACTTATTATTAAAATGAATATCTATATCTATAGATATAGATATAGATATAGATAGACATAGCTTGCATTGTCTGGCAGTAAGAATAGGGTTTAAAGACTTGTAGCAAATAGCTCTGTCTGTGTAGACTGTCCCATTTTCCCCCTGTGGTTACTTTGGTATCTATTTATGCTTTGATTTATAAACTGGTTATCATTCATTGATTGTCCTTTCTTCCATTACCTCCTTTTACTGCAGGGAGGGGAAGAAGCATTTTAATAGACTGGTGGTAAAAATAATTACAAGAGCTTTAATTGGTAATATATAATGTTACTTTTGTTGTATCAGTACACTGTGTTGAAATTAAAATCTCTCCTCTAAAAGAATGAAAAAATGCCATTAGTTGAAAGAAAAATACTAGAGTTGATCATGAGGAATTGTATTAGATAATATATGGTGGCCAATGTGTGCTTTGATAAAGTTGCCATAATAAGGTATAATGCAGGAATAAGGAAAAAGATAGAATAGAAAAGGAGACAAGAAATTAAGTATCACTCTTCTATTATGACATTCTGAGAGATATTTGGTTAATTACTTGACCTTTTTGTTTTGCTGTTTGCCATCTGGTGGAGCCAATATATCACTCTCATAATTTACAGGAGTTTCACAGTGTCAGTAAATCACTCTGACTTCATTAGATACAAGCCAGTTGAGAAAATGGCACTTCTGCGCCCTGTGACAATGGTAAATCTTCAAAATTCTACTTTTGGGATGCTCGGCACATATTCTATACACAAATACCACAGCAAATAACTTCCAGACATTATCAATGGATAGTCTGAATTTTCTTGAGCTCATAGAGTCATAGAATCATAGAATTGTAGAGTTGGAAGATACCACGAGGGCCATCCAGTCCAACCCCCTGCCACGCAGGAAATCTTGATCAAAGCATCCCCAACAGATGGCAATCCAGCCTCTGTTTAAAGACCTCCAAGGAAGGAGACAAACAAGCCTGCTCCATCCTCAATGTGACATCCCTTCAAATACTTAATATCACCTCTTAACCATCTTTTTTCCAGGCTAAACATACCCAGCTCTCTAAGTTTCTCCTCATAAGACATGGTTTCCAGACCTTTCACCATTTTAGTTGCCCTTCTCTGGACATGCTCCAGAGTGGGAGCTGAAGGAATCAAGCAGCTCTCCTGAGGCTGATTTACTTTAGCATGAGCTTTCATGGATATTAATCCACTTTTTCAGATTCACATTTGTTCCTCAGTGCATCTGAACAAGTGGATTAATATCCCAGAAAGCTCCTTAAAAACAAATGAGCTGATCTCAAAGGTGCTGTTTCATTTCTTCATCCCCTTTTCAATTTTATGCTTTAGAAAAAGTGGCCCAAGCCATAAGTAACTACTGTAGATGAACTTTTACCTTCCAGAGCGTTGTTGTACATAATAGGACCTCCTCACCTTTAGAGCTTTTCCTCTCTAAGGCTGGCCTGTTCCTATCCGAGGTGACAGAACCAGGCAGACAGGGAGGACATCAGTGGCCTCCCAGGCTTGGGCAGGCCCTGTCCTCTCTTACCTGCTCCAGAAGCACAAGAATTCTGCCTCAGCCCGGCGAAGACATAGCAAAGCTTTCCTGAACCCCTCATGATCGGAACCAAGCCAGCCATAGCCGCCATATTTTTCCTCCATCAAACCTCCATTGGGGTAACTCCAACATCAGTCCCCCTCACAACGCTTCTGTTCTGCGCAGAAGCTCTAGAGGTCTTTGTTACAGTGTTTCCTGAAGGATTCAGAAAGGTGTATTAAAATTAACTGACAATAAAGTTCCATCAGGACTCAGCATCTAAATGGTTGGGTTTCCAGATTTGGAAGGAGGAATGGGGACTGGCTTTGAGTTTCACAACCATAGTCTTTTTTTTTTTTTTTTTAAGATCCCTCCAGACCAACTAAACTACAGCGGATATAACATCTGATACAAAATGTAGGCCTGTGTCTCCAACACTGTTACCTTTTTTTCCCCTGTATGATTTTTTAATCATCTTTTGCCTGATGAAGAAGCCAGCAAAGCTTTGAAAAACTTGCATGACATGTTTTGTGTCTGTATACATGTGTGTGTGTGTGTGTGTGTGTGTGTATATGAGTGTGTGTGTACCTGGATTTGAAGATACCAGGATGTCAGTTACACGGCAATTTTTGTTGCGGGGCTTACCGTGACTTCCTGATCCTGTTTCCATCCCATGCTGTTTAGACGATTTTTGTCACTCTTTAGGAAATCCTGGAAGATCCCGTGATTGATATTTACACGACAAAAGTTCTGTTTCTTTTTATTGGTCCCACACTCTTATATCCCATGCTTTTGCTGTTTACACATGTTTAGCCTACCAGGATATATATATATATATCGGCTGTCAATCAAGGATGTGATTACTCATGTTTTCACAACCTCGGTGACGTACTTCCTTTAGAGTTCCGTGCCACGAGCGATGCTATTGGCTGGCTGGGGGGGAGAGGGAGCAGAGGCTTGTGCTTGTCCTGTCTCTTAAAAATGTTAACCCTTTAAGCAGAGGCAGCTGTGGAGTGAGTTTTCAAGCCATTGACACAGAAGGCATTTTGAAAGACCCAGAATGATATCTTTCACTCAGACGCAGGAACAATTAAACCCTGTGATTTCCTTTTGAAATCAAGCCGAGGGGGGGGGAGAGCTTGCCCTTGTCTCTGTAAAATGTTAACCCTTAAAGTGGAGGCAGAAGGCATTTGGAAAGACCCAGAATGTGATCTTTCGCTCAGACGCAGGAACAATTAAACACTGTGCTTTCCTTTTGAAATCAAGCCGGGGGGGGGGAGGCTTGCCCTTGTCTCTGTAAAATGTTAACCCTTAAAGCAGAGGCAGAAGGCATTTTGAAAGACCCAGAATGTGATCTTTCGCTCAGACGCAGGAATGATTAAACCCTGTGTTTTCCTTTTGAAATCAAGCTGAGTGGGAGGGGGATAGGCTTGCCCTTGTCTCTGTAAAATGTTAACCCTTAACACAGAGGCAGCTGCGGAGTGCAGATTTCAAGCCATTGACACAGAAGGCATTTTGAAAGACCCAGATGCTGGAAGGAGGCAGGAACGATCATGGTTAAACCCTGTGCTTTCCTTTTGAAATCAAGCCAGTGTCACACAAGGCATTTTGGCTGGTTTTTTTTTACTGTGCCTTGTGGGAGGGGAATGAAAGTGTGTTCATTCACTCAGACGCTGGAATATTGCATTGTGCCTTGGGCAGGGTGATGAATGTTTGATTATCTGTTCAGACTCAGAGAGGGGATCTAGGCAGGAAATGAATGGGCGACTCTCTGCCCACCACGATCTCTTTGTAACATGCAGTTAAGGAAGAGGTTAAAGCTGAAGGGTTTGCAGTGTAGAAATCCATTTAAAAAGGTGATTGAGTAAACGCACACACACACACACAAACCTTCATGCAGCTGGAATGGATGCCTTTGTTTTCAGCTGGTGAGGCTGGATCTGTTGAACGGGTGACTGACCCCTCCTTTTCTGGTCGCTGATCTCTGAGCCCACCCCCAGTCACCATTTCTAGTCATCCCCTAGTACCAAGATAGCTTGTCCTGGGCTGTTTACATTTCTGATTTTCCGAATCCTCCAGTGACTTTTTTAAAAAACGGCACAAACTACGGGACTGGAAGTCCCACAGGTTGAGGGATAAAAGGTGCCCCCCCTTCCGAAAATCACGTACCCGACCCGATGTACGTGTAAACAATCATGGTTCAACACGAATTCTTCCACTACATTTTCATCGTGTAAATGGCACCCAGATTTAGCTGTAACAGGGCTATCCTAAACAAACAAGAAGTAAGGACTAGGACTTAACTCTTTTCAGGTTTTACCTTTAGTAAACATTTTCTTTGGGACCATAATTGTCTGAGTTTTACCTGTACAGCACCTAAACGTTTTCCAGATTTAACACTGAAGAGAAATCTTGAGAAATGTAATGTTCTCTGCCTAAGAAAGAGACCTGTGACTTTACAAAAGACAGAGCCATCCTGGATCCCAAGAGGAGTTACTTCACTGTTGCTAATGGCATTTAAATTTTATAGTCCTTTGTCTTGGTCCTCACATGGCCAAAAAAGGGGAGTGGCATCTGCCTGCATTGAGATCCCTCCAGACCAATTGAAATACAACAGAGACAACATCTGTTAAAAAATGTAGGCCTGTTAATCCAACGCCGTCACTTTTCTTTCTTTCTCTTGTATGATATTTAACATCCTTTGCCTGATGAATAAGCCAGTAAGCTTCAAAAGCTTGCATGATTTGTTTTGTGAATTTTGGTTGGCCAATAAAGGTGTCACTTTTTTGTGGATTTTGAATTTTGTTTTGTCCATAGGCAGTTTAGCATAAGAGAAAGAAGTATGGCAATACTTCACAGGAGACTTCGGACAATATTGGTAGATCTGGGACTCAATTCTGCCACCTCACCGCAAAAAAGGGGGGGAGGTGCTCCACTAGACTGCATCCTCATTGCTGAAACAATGCTGGAATTTGGCAGGAAATTGTAACACTACATTTAAAGCAGAAAATGTCATTAAAATAAGCAGGAAATGTTTAGTGTAAAGAAATGTCTTGATGGCTTTAAAACTGGTGTTTCTGGTTTACAACAAAAATTCAGCTGTACAGTTTTAGAAAGTAGAACTTGAGGGTCTTGGGGACACAGAAACAGGTCTAAACGTGTTACCTCACAGCTTAGGTGCCACGTGCTCTCTTTCCCTTCTGTAGAGTCTGTCCACATGGAGATAAGTGTTACATTCGCCGCCTAGTACAAAGATTCTACAACTTGAGGAAACCCTGCTTTCATCCTTACACAATTGCTAGTCTGTTGATTCTGCTTGTGTGAAACTATGCACAAGTGGTTGTGCTGTTTCACAAACCATTTCTCAAACTGCTTCCATTTCTCTTGCAGAAATGAGTGCAGCTTTGTTAGGCTATGTGTTGCTTACTCTAGTAGTGCTGGTTGTTTCATTAGTGGTGGTGCAAGTACTAGCAGAAGAGTGACAGCAATTGTACTGTTTTGAATAGCATAGCATTGGACAAAAGGGTCTAGCAAGAGTGGACAACTGCAGTAGGACCAGTAGCTACTTTTTGATGATTGAAGGCTGATTTTATATATATATATATATATAATCCATCCAAGTGATCAAGAGCTGAATTATTGTGGTGCTTTTAGTTTTTTTTTTTTTTAAACTTTCCTTACTTGGGTAGACCATACAACAGGAGAAAGTAGACTTGCCAGAATTATTTAAAATTAATTAAAATCCATATTTAATTAATACATTGAATGTTGAATATGATATTGACAGTGAATATGATATAGGCTAGCAAATTGACAATGTGATATTGACTATATTAGGGATGGAAAGAATATTGGTAATTATTCAAATCTCAGACAAAAAAGGTAGGTTTCCATCCTTGTGGAAACCCTGAGAATTAGAACCCTAGACAGATGAGAATTTTCACAGTGAAGGAATTATTTGGTATGAACAACCATTTTCTGTGCAGAAACATGTTTCTTGCAAAGAAAATCTAGTTTTTCTGTGCAGAAAACATGATTTTCTCAAGAGAAAAAAATTGTCTAGAATATCTGCATGAAAGTATTTTTCATGTTGTCCCCCCCCCGAATACTGTGAATAGTCACCGTCACATTCTCAGAGTGTTGAGAAAAATGATTAAATTATTCATTACTTTCCATGAGAATGAAATTTTAAAAGATTTACATCTATAGACTCTAATGCCACCCATTGACTATAGTGTACTTAATGTATTTAACAGTGTGCCCCACATTTTAGTGGCAATCCATGTTAGGTCTTTTCTTTTTCTTTTTTTCAAGTGGAGAACACTGGTGGTATAAGAGGCACAAAAATGTGAGGGGGGGCTACACGCAATCTAGGCCAGTTTTTGCCCACCCCAGTTCAGGAGCCTGGCCACTGGAAGCCAAGGGATTGAGATGTCACTTTTCGAAAGTAATTTGTTACAATAGTGCCTCCAAGATGAAACAAAATATCTAGTGACTTTCATTGTTGCATTTTAAAAGTAATTCCTTACTTACCTAGTCTTCACAAATATTTAAAACAACTGGGCACCAGTTACACGACTATTTTTGTCATGGGGAGAAAAGGGATTCCCTCATCCCGTGTTCGTCCCTTGTTTACATGATTTATCACAGTATCAGAAGTCTCAGTTTTTTTATGGTTCTTGTCCTTCTTGACTCCATCCCGGTATAGGGGCACACAGCTGAGAAGTATTTTGATAGGTTGGACTTTTGAGGGGATGGGCATACATCAGAAGCCTGGCAAGGCTGGATCTGCAATTTTGGAAAGGTCAAATACATCCTGCCAGGCACAGTCCCATCCCACCCCATGTGGCTTCCCCATCCCTTGCAGTGGTGTGGGACAGAGGGGTTTCCATGACTCTCAGTCACAGAGAACACCCCTCCCAATCTGTTATGCTGCCCCCCTTCCCTTGCAGCTGCACGGGGTGGGGGGTCTTCTCCGTCACCGGCAGTCATGGAGAATCCCCCCCCCCTGCATGGCTTCCCCCACTGCCCCTGGAGTCACACAGGGCAGGAGAGGCTTCTCCGTGACTGCCAGTCATGGAGAAGCCCTCCCTCCCCACGTGGCATCCCCCTTCCCTTGCAGCCACTCAGGACGGGGGTGTTCTCCGTGATTACCAGTCATGGAGAAAACCATCCCCTGCCCCATGTGCTTTCCCCCGCCATGTGAACATACCCCATCCTTGCAGCCATGCGGGACGGTGGGGTCTTCTCCATGACTGGCAGTCACAAAGAAGCCCTCCCTCCCTGTGCAGCTTCCCCCCTTCACTTGCAGCTGCACGGGGTGTGGGGGGGTCTTCTCCATGACTGCCAGTGATGGAGAAGACCCCCCACCCTGTGCAGATGCAAGGGAAGGGGTGGAAGCCACGTGGGGTGGGGGTTATCTCCATGACTGTCAGTCACGGAGACGACTGCCACGGCCTGCACGGCTACAAGGGAAGGGCATGTGGGGTGGGGATGATCTTCTCCATGACTGTCAATCACAGAGAAGACCCCCCATGCCCCGCGCGGCTGCAAGGGAAGGGGGGAAGCCACGTGGGGATGGAGGGCTTCTCCATGACTGTCAGTCACGGAGAAGCCTCTCCCATCCCACGTGGCTCCAGGGGCGGTGGGGGAAGTTGCATGGGGGGTCTTCTCCATGACTGCCAGTCATGGAGAAGACCCCCCCACCCTGCATGGCTGCAAGGACGGGGGTATGCTCACGTGGCAGGGGAAGGCATGTGGGGCAGGGGACGGTCTTCTCTGTGACTGCTATTCACAGAGAAGACCCCTTTCCCAAGTGGCTGCAAAGGCTGGGGGAAGGGGGTAACTTCTCCATAGCTATCTGGGTGTGGGCATGGGAGGGGAGAGACCCTGTGTAGCACTCAGCTGGCTTCTTTGGAGCCAGCGGAGGACCCTGGGGGGCATAACAAAATGGTGATTTCAAGGCTTCCCTTGCAAGCTCACCCCCTCCAATGTCCAACCAGCAGAAACGATCCCATGTCCTGGGATGGTTCCTGGTTGTTTAGACAACCAATAGCACAGGCTGTCTCAGACTTTCCCCAGAAAGTCCTGAAAAATAGAGGGGTGGGAAGTCACGGGTTAACTGGGCTTTTTGCAACCCCTCCTTCTGAATATGCCATGATGTATGTAAACAACCAGGGATCGACACAGATTTTCTCAGGCTTTTTTTGTCGTGTAAACAGCCCCCTGGTTTTTAGCTACAGTGGGCCCTTGTTACCTGCTGTGGTTTGGTTCCAGGAACCCCCGTGAATAACAAATTTTGTGGGTGCTGAATTCCCATTATATACAATGGCATAGTAAAATGGTGTTCCTTATGTAAAATGGCAAAATCAAGGTTTGCTTTTTGGATCCTCCCCAGGAATATTTTCAAGCCATGGTTGGGTGAATCTGTGGATACAAAGTCTGTGGATAAGGAGGGCCAACAGTACTTTCAAAAATAACATGAACCTGAAAAGTACATGTGATGCAAATCACATTGTCCTCCTTTCTACCTCATTTTCACAAAAACATTCACAGCAGAGCAGGGGCAGCAACACGAAGTATGACAAAATTCAGTGTCCAAATTCTGTAATGTCCCCCCTTCACCATTTAGCAGGACACAGTCCTGTAAATGGTCACTTTAAAAGTTACAGTTACACCATGATTTGTCCCATGTTAAATTGCAAATGTTATAAATATCACACCTGCATTACTGGAAAAATGTATTAATTTCAAGAAACAACCTTTAAAGTTATTGTTATACTGAGCCTCTGTTTAACACAAAAGTAGTTCTGACTAGGCTGATGAATGCTACATCCAGTTTAATACCACTTACTACTATGGCTTAATGCTATGGAACCCTGGGATTTGTAGTTTGTCATGGCACCAGAGCTCTCTGACTGAGAAGGCTAAATATCTCACAAAACTACAGATCCTCAGTTCCATAGCATTGAGCCATAGCAGTTTTAAAGCTATGTCATAAGTCAAACTAGAGGAAGAGTAACGGTTCTGGATAGGGAATTTCCTGTTTATTAAAAAGATACAAACCTTTATGGATAGAATAAAGGGTGTTTTCACATACACCCCAGGATTCAATAGAATTTGTGACATCATTAAAAAAACAACAACTGGCATTTAGTTCAACATATTCTGAGCTATACAAATCCTCCCTTGATTGCATTTCACCATTCTAAAAAACATGCATGATCTTTAAGTACATACAGATGCACCTTTGGATAAAGTACATCAAAATGCAGTTAAGGGACATTTTCCCTGTGGTCATTGTTCCAATTGTCCACAGTCATTACAGATTAAAGTCTTCGTACATCCAAATACCCAGAAAAGATTTTTTTGAATATGTGTACTACTTGCAATACTGAAGCTGCTATTTATGCCATTTTATGCCCATGTAATAAAATGTACATTGGGAAAACCGTGAGAAAACTGAAACAAAGAATTTATGAACAGAAAAGTCGTATAAGGAGGAAACATACTGATAATCCTCTTGTGGAACGTTTTGTAGAGTTGAGGCATACATCTGATTCTTTAAGATGTTTTGCAGTAGAAGCCATTCACCATAAACCATGCCTTGGAGGATCATTGGACTGTAAGCTTTTACAAAGAGAATCCTTTTGGATTCATAGATTCAACACTTTAATTCCCCATGGTCTTAATGATCAATTAGACTTATAATAATTATGCCATTCCCAGGATGTGCTGCAGGGTGACTCAGGGTCCCCTTTGGGAGTCAGCCTATACTTACTCTTCTTTTAAATTCAGAATGGGAAGTGCTATAGTGTTAATTTACCATTGGAAACTGATCTTTTTAAATTTGGCATGAAAATGGCTTAATGGGTCTACCAGCCTGCACCACAGGATGAACACCACCATCCCCACATTGCCGTCAGCAAATCTGTGCTCAAGTCCATTCAGCAGTTCACCTACCTGGGAAGCATCATTTCCTCAGATGCCAAGATTGACAAAGAGATCAATCACAGATTAGCAAAGGCATATAGCACATTTGGAAGACTTTACAAAAAAGTCTGGAGTCACAAACACCTGAGGCGAAGCACAAAAATCAGTGTGTATAGATCCATTGTACTGTCTATTCTTCTTTACGGGTCTGAAACATGGGTCACCTATTGCCAACACTTACAACTCCTCGAACGCTTTCATCAGAACTGTATACACACAATCCTAAATATACACTGAACTGGCTATGTGACGAATGTTGCTGTCCTTGAGCAAGCAGGGATCACCAGCATTGAGGCCATGATATTGAGAACACAGCTGTGCTAGGCAGGGTAAGTTTCTAGGATGGAGGACTATCACCTCCCAAAAATAGTACTCTATGGTGAACTCACTATGGGTCAGTGTAAGAGGGGCACTCCAAAAAAGCGATACAAGGACTCCCTGAAACAACGTCTCAGGTTCGGCCAAATTGATCACCAACAATGGTCCGACCTGGCCTCACATTGGGAGGCATGGAGACACACTATCCACAATGCTGCAGCCTTATTTGAGAACTCACGCCAAACAAGTCTTGAAGAGAAATGACAACGCAGAAAGAATCACAACCCGGAAACATCACCCAAGGAGACCTTCTGCTGTGCTTTCTGCAACTGAACTTGTTTATCTCAGATTGGCCTTTTCAGTCATCAGAGCGCTTGCAGAAAGCACGGGATGAGTCCTTCATGAATCTTCATTTGCGAAGAAAAGCCAAAGAGGCAAGTTAAGGTGGTTTTCTTCCACACTCGGAGTCGTCGGTAAGCATTATTTCCCCTTTAAAGTACTTTATAGTTTATTATACTAAAATACTGTAACATGGATTGATACAGATTTATTTTTACACACATAGAATTACTTGTTGACTGTTTAATCTATCATAGGGATACATCCCATTCACCAAATATATAAGTAAGTAAGTTAAAAGATTACAGTTTTATCTATTACAGTATAAATTTCTTGAATACCTATTAAGTTTTGTTATATTATAACTTTTATTGAACACAGTTTAAATGAATTTTGATCTATTTCAGAAAGGAATTTTGAAAGCCAATGCTTGACAATTGATTTAATAAATATAGATTAAGTTGAGCCTTAAAACAATTAAATTAAAACATAATTTAGTGATTTATATGAATATTAATTTTAATTAAAATTATTACAGATGAATTGAGAATGTTTGTTTACAAATGAAACAACAGTGGGAATCTCTGGAGCTTGTTGTCTGACTCCTTCATATCTGAAGCAGTATATATGGTTTTTCATGGTTTTCAATTTGGCTTCATTGTCAATACACCCATCTATGTTATATTGACACACAAATTGTTTGACTTCATCATTGTTTCAAGTAATAACATTGTTAATATACCAGTTTATAAAATTTTGTTATATTGACTCTGCAACTTTATAAAAATGATTTATGCAATATCATTGTATCTGAATATATATTCTGTCCATTCAGTCAATAATATTATGGTATACCACCTAACAAATTATGTCTATTCATAAGTACTTGCATAATATGATTACCAATTAATTTTCATTATTTACTGTTAAATAATATATGTTGGATATTTGTGAATTCTATATATGGTATTATAATTAAACAAAGAATATTGATTGCTATATTGTTTAGGATTCTGTCTCCCTTATAGTACAGTACTGTAATAATTTCAGCAGTGAATTGATTCTGATCACATGACGTTGCCCCTCTTCCATGCTTGTATCACTGGCTGTGAGCCTCTGAAGCTCTACTTTTTGTTCATGGGCGCTTGGCATGAATGAAATTAATTCTGATGTAAAACCAACATATTTTAATGTGCCATAGTAAGTGTCCGCAATTGCCACAAGATGATATAAGCACACATAGCAGGAGTGGGTGTGCCCTGCTGTGCCCCTAGTTCTCTGATCTTTTGTTCCTGCTGCTTCCCTGCCATTTGACTTCTGGTGGGCTTCCTACACATCATGAATCAGTGCATTCACTCAGAGGCTTGGAGGGGGAGGTCATATCTATATCATCTGTATCCCCCCATGGTTCCCATTGAGGACTATGGCAAGGGGTGGACAAAGGGAGGGAAGGAGAGTTCTCATTCTTGCCTCCCTTCAAAGAGAGGGAAGGAGATTTGAACTCAGTAGGACTTATTTCAGAGTAGACTTGTTTAGGCTTGCAGTGGTTAGCAGTTGTTACAAATCTCTCCCTGCTGAACTCCACTGGACTTTAAAAACCTAAATACACCGCCCCTCATGGCTCCTAATGACAATGGCAACAGGAAGGGATGGAAAGAGAGTTCTTGCCTTCCTTCTCCCTTCACAAAATTGTTGGTTGCTCTAAAATGGATATTTATGGGAATCCCCCTTACTGGTGGAAAGACCAAACTGGGGAGGCTTCCAATGGTTATACAGATTTAATGAATTAAAAAAAAAGGGGGGGGGAAGACTTCATGTTTATTAAATTCAAAGCACTTTCCTTGCCTGGGGTTGAATTCACAGAGACATCAGCTACAATCTGATATCCATTTACCTGTGAGTAAGCTTTATTGAACTCAGTAGGACTTAATTCAGAAACCGTAGTCTTTTTTAGGCTTGCAGTGCTTAGCAGTTGCTACAAATCTCTCCCTGCTGAACTCCACCGGACTTTAAAGACCTAAATCTCAATTAGTTGAGGAATAGAGAGTCAGGATCTATCCCTTCTCTGCTTCCCCCTGGCTCCCATTGACAACAATGGTGAAGGGGATGCAAAGGGAGGGAAGGATAGTTCTTGCCTCCCTTCTCCCTTTGGCCCCCCATGGCTCCCATTGATGACAATGGCGATGCAGGGGGGATGAAGGGAGGGAAGGAGAGTTCTCACCAGGAGCCAGTTTTGGGACTTCTGAAAGATCCAAGTGAGAGGAGGGAGCTGGCTGATTTTGGGGTCAGGGGAGGCTGGGGGGGGGGCTGAGTTTTGGGGGGATCTTCCAGGTGAGTCAGCAGGGGATGGAGTTCTAATGGTACAAAAAAGTTTAAAAGGGAGCATGCACATACAAGTACCGGAAATGATGTTCTATGGATGGAGGAGATCTCCATATGGAGGTGGGGTTTTACTTCAGTATGTGGTGAGCTTTTAGTGTTTTGAACGGTTGTTGTTTGATTTTCAAAACAGAATGGAGAAAACAGTGCAGTAGGTATGGCTTGCATGGTGGGATAGATCCTCATCATTATGAAGTGGAACTATCACTAGAAAAGTCCCTCGTGTAGTATTCCTCTTAGACTCCTCTCCCGCATAAAAATTTAGATATGCAGAAACTTAATAATTTGTTATGTAAGGGAGAGACCTGTAGAAATTTCATTTTAAAAGAAGTCTAAAGTGCAAGAATAAGAGAACAGCCTTTGCAATAAAATGGAGCTCCATTGAAATCAAAGAGAAACATTATTTGTTTGGTTAAATGTTTAGACACTTGGCATTTGTTCAAAATAGAGATGCATTCCAAGATTGTGGTTTTTGTTGTTTTCCACTGCATGCCTGAGAATTTTTTTATTTCCTTTCTTGGTTTGATTTCTCCGAGGAGAACATATCTCTTTGTTTAATGTGGACCTAAGAAAGTTGCACATGTGAAGCTGAAACTAGGAAAGACATTATCCAGGTCAGGGTGATGTATTTTACTGATTCAGTGCATATCAAGCATGAGAAGCAATCCAGCCAAAGCTAAGCAGCATTAGGTCACACTGATTTCAACTGCAGATTTAAGTACATGCTTAAATCTCTCCCCTTGAAATCAATGGTGATTAAGTACATAATTGGCAAAGTTGTCCCATCTGCTTTCAAGCTTCACAACCCATCTCAACCTAGCATGGTAGCAGCAAAAAGGAAAATCTAACACAGCCTTTGAACAGCTAACATCTCAAAATGGGTGTCACATTGAGCACTATTTAATTCATTTAACCAATAAATAAATACATACATAAATGTTATTGAAGTGGAAAAGATTACAAGCCAGAAAGCATTGTAGTTTGGGGTGTTCCTGTTCAGGGATTTAGTCAGCTCTATCTTCTCTTAGAATACTCTGTTCCTCCCCCTCCCTAATTTTATTTTATTTTATTTTGAACCATAAGGCGATTCTGCCCACTGAGTATGTCCAATCCTCTTTGAGCTGTTTTGGGAGTCAGGATTATTTCTCCTTAAATACATTGTGCTTTCTTGTAACTGACTTCCTGAATCATTTGCTTCTGAATTTCCCCTGTGAGTCACCTGCCTGGTCAAATATCATCAGCTGACTGGCTGTGTATATGACCATTTGCCACCACCCCCTTTTCTGAGTATTTAATTTGTTAGCAAGAATGGGACTGTGTCTTTCTTGTCACTTTAAACCTCTTTTCTCTGTAATGTAGAAAACAGAATAAACCTAGCTTCTCCTGTTAGCTGCCTAAGTTTTAGAATTTCTCCTTCGAGTGAAACTCAACTGCACTAGTGCTACCCACTGGCACTTTTCACCGCTCTGATAAGTGAGGAGCACACAAATTCTATTACAAATAGCAGAGAGTGAAATGCAAGTGCCTTGTGACACTTTTACTATTAACAACATTCAGGCCTTTATTTTATTTGTTACCTTGGTGGATTGGAAACAGTGAACCTGAGAGATTTGTAATGTTATCGTCAGCAGAGCCTCCATTTCTCTCTCATCTGTATTCCTCACAGATCCTATAAACATGGGCTGTCAGCCAGTTCATCCTGTCAGAATTCTACATTCCCTCCTCCCTCCAGCCCTGTTTTTTACTTAAGCTGTCCCCCCCCACCCCAGCATCAATTCTACATGCTGCAACCTCGGTATGGTTCTCATCATCACATCTCGTTCATCACTGTGACACCAAACACTGCACAACTTCTTAGGAAAAAAAAGGTCAGGGATATGAAAGGGGGAAAGAGAAATAAACAACTTCCCAACAGAAGCAGCTGTGCTACAAGAAACTGTGGGAGGTAAGATTGGAGCCAATTTCTCTGCAAGCAGCTGTGTTGAGTGTAAAGTACTTGATGGGGAAGTCCTAAGAATTTTTGAGATAGAGGGTTGTGTTGGGGCAAAATCTTGGTGTTTCTTGATTTTTTGCCTAGAATAAAAGATTAACCAAGAGACTGGCAAATAGTAGCTACGTAAAGAAAATGAAAGGGGCAAAAATAAAGGAAAAGAGAAAGACTTGATTGTATTTCATCCCCATCACCGCCACCACCACCAAAAAAATAAAAATAAAAATGAAAGTAGAGCTGCATGTATCCCTGAGAAACATTATGGAATTGTTATATTTAATCTAAATTGAAATGCTGTATGCTCAAGAAGGGATCTGTGGGTTGGTGTCAAAGGAAGCTATATTAGTGGCAGAGATACACCTGTCTTTATTTACTAGGGCCAGATCCTATTTTTAGTTGCTTGAGAAACCTGATCTTTACACAGTCCTATAGGAAATTACTTTATTTATACTTCTCAGGCTAATGTGTGGAACAAGAACATAGCTCATCCACAGGGTTTTGTGCTTTTCCAAATTTTGAGATGCAATTCTTAACAGTTGAAATGTATCTACGTTTTTTAAAAATGAGGAAAAGTACACATTGGGATAGGCACTGATTGCCAATCAATGCAGAAAAGAATGGAATTGTGCAAGAGTGACAAGAAATGAGAAATAAAAGCCTTGCCCACCTTACTTTTCTATAATATAAGAGGTCTCTTCTTTTGACTTATATTGCCTTTGATGGATTTTTATTTTTAAACTCTGGTCAGTGCACCCAGATGCACCAAAGTTCTTTAGGATTCTGGCAACTTTTCTTGATATGTGGAAGCAAATGGGAGGGTGGGAATAAACTTATGGATAAATGCATTCCCATGTAAACTGGGTATAAGTGTATTGCTTTCCTTCCAAAACCATTCCATAACTGCCTGTTGAGAGAGTAACTATCATCTGAATCACAATGGATGTGCTTGAACTCCAGTTGCTTGCATCTGATTTTGAACTATTTTAGAAGTGGGACCATTAGAACTGTCACGAGATTATGCTTTTTGTTAAATGCCAGCTTTCTTAATTTCTATCAAAGAAACTGATTCAGTTATTTTGATTGTGCCATCTTAATAATAAAACCAGTCAGGGACTGGCTTCTTTTCAAAAGAAGCAATGAGTACACATTTCCATAAGCAGAACAGAATAAACAGAATAATACACCTCAGCAGTTTGGGATGATGGCAGATAAGTGCTTAGTTAATAAGATGAGAGTAGAGGTGGGGAACATGTTAGCCTCCAGATGGTATTTCTCATTAGCCCTAGCCAGCATCACTAGTTGTGAGACAGGATGGCAATTGCAGGCCAGCAACATCTGGAAGGCCATATGTGCCCCATCTTTGTGATGGAGCAAGGGTGAGAATCATATGGCCCTCCAGATGTTGTTAGATTGTATGTGGCCAGCTGGTGAGGAATACTCAACAGCAGTGCAAAACTATCTGGATGGCTGTATGATTCCCATCCTTAGGCTAGAGATTTACAAGAAGAATATGATGATGTCACAAAGGTTGGGGGACTGTTAAAATGTCATTTGGATGGATGATCACTACTTGGTTTTTCCGTTCATGTTTACAGTATGACCAATTGCCTTTTTTAAAATAGTAATTTCACAATGGTAGTGATGAAAATAATATTTGAAAATACTAAAAATACATTAAAAATCAAAATACAGTTGTCCCTCCATATTCACGGATTTGGCATTCACAGATTTAAGTATTCACGGCTTGAAAATATTCTTAAAAAAATAATAATCCAAAAAGCAAACCTTGATTTTGACATCTTATATAAGGGACACCATTTTGCTATGCCATTGCAATCAATGGGACTTGAGTATTCATGGATTTGAGTATTCATGGTGGTCCTGAAACCAACCCCCAGTGAATGTGAAGCGACAACTGTACTTTTTTTTTTTTTTTTAGTGTCAAGAAATCCTTGCAAGATCCTTGACAAATGCGAATCTTTGCAGTTCTGAACTTCTACAGAAAATCCACACATGGTTGTTTTGCAGAGAAAACAGCATTTTCTGTGTAGAAAATAATATTTGCACAGAAATATTATTTTCTATACAGAAAAAAAGTTGCCTCCTGCACAGAAAATGCTGCCATTCAGGACTTCTCCCATGTAAAAATTGCCTGTGGAATTCTGCACAATAACCTGCTCTTTCTGTGATGAAAATACTATTTTGCACAGAAATACACTTGGCCCTCTATACCCACGGATACTGCATCCATGGATTCAACCAACCATGGCTCAAAAATATGCTTTTTCAACCCCCCCCCCCCAAGCAAACCTTGCTTTTCACCATTTTATGTAAGGGGTGCCATTTTACTACGCCACTGTATATAATGGGATATTGGTATCCATGGGAGGTCCTGGAACCAAACTACAGTGGATACCAAGGACCCTCTGTATTGTTTTTATGTGAAGAAAATGCTGTTTCCTGTGCAAAACTAACATCTGTGAATTTGGTACAGAAGTACCAAATTGTGAGCATGCTTATAAAAACCATTCTTGAAGACTTCCTCACAGGAGGAAGAAAACTGCTAAAATAATTTGTTACTTCTTTTGAGAAGAAAATTAGTTAAGAATTGCATCCCTAAACAGAGGACAGTCATCTGTCTCCCTTACAATTGAACAACTGAAGGTATGAGTTGTAAGTTGTATCCCTGAATATGTTTAATGAATTGCGAGAGATTTCAAAGAGAGCCAGCAGAGGGAGCAGGGCAGCCATTCTCTATGCAGAGTTGCCCAACATAACCAGCCTCATTAATCTAATGGTTATTCTGGCTCTGTGTCTTCTTTTGCAGTCTTATTGAGGGGGGTGCATATATGGGTATAGGAGTGATGAAAAAAACCAAAATTAGAAATGGATTTACTTTGCCTAAGAAAAAATTTAAATGGCAAATGAAATAATACCTTTAATGGTTTGCTTAGCACTAATTTTGGTGAAAAAATTTGATTGGGCTGTGTGGGGTTGTTCTTATTTAAAAAAAAAAAAACTAGTTGAGGAAACAGGCTCAGGAGCCATTTGCCCCTTTCTTTGGACTTTGATTTTAGACTATAGCCCTGCAGCTGCATTTTGTAAAAAGAGATGCCATCAAAGGCAAATTACACACAACTGAACATCATGCGTATGTTGGCCCATAGGCTTAAAAATGTTGTGTATCCCAGTCTGTGAAATATGTTTTAATCTGCCAAGCCACTTTGATTGTGGTAATATATAATCTACATTTTTAGCCTCATATGCCTAATAAGAACAGTGACCTCAGCCAAATGTCTGATGAGATAAGTGCTACTTTCATCTTGGAGTCATTGCCTAGAGACTGTGGAAAAAGAATGATCAGGGATGCAACAATTTAAATGCACAATTTGTTTTAATAGAGTCTGTGTGGGTGTGGGTGTGCACGCGTGCTTATTTGGCCTCCAGATGCAGTTCGATATTAATGTTGTCAAGTAAGACAGCTATGAAACAGTATTAAATCATAGATACAATATGCAAAATTAGCAGCAGGATTCCCCCCCTTTATGTGGGCCCCACTCTTCCAAGTGTGTGTTAAAACAAAAATGAATGTTTTTGCCAGTCTTCTTTTTAAAAAATCCAAAACAAGAAAGACACCATTATTGAAAAGGTCCATGGAGGAGAAGGACGAGGACAAGGAGGAGGAAGTGATTAGTAACATTATTTTTACTCTACCTTTCCCACAAAACTGGTACTCAAGGAAGCTATAATCCTTATTTTGGGTGAAAGTTGTATTTAGAGCAAGTTGTTCTTCCAATATGTTAATGTATGGTGGAGGTACTCCCAATTGCATTTCAAGCCAAAGTTCTCAAGGGCCTTAAATATCAACTCCAGCTCTTTGAATTTTGTCTGAAAAGTAATTGGTGACTAGCAGAGCTCCTTCAGTCCTTTTCTAACATGCTCCTTACAATTTACTTGGCTAGCAGAGGTCATACTGGAGTGGATGCATTTTCTCCACAATCTTCAGGTGCAGCCCAATGTATAGTTCCCCCTCCACATTTGCGACTTTCACATTCGCGGTTTTGATTATTCATGGAAAGCCACCTGCCCCCCCTCTCTCCACCCCATCCCTCATCAAGGCAGCGAAGGGTTTCTCACAAAGCCCGTTACTGCCCTGGGAAGGGGGGATGGAAAGCCTCCCTCCCTCCCTCTCTCCACCCCAGTCCCTTCCCAAGGCAGCAAGGGGTCCCCTTCACCACTTGGGAAGAGGTAGGGGTGGGAATGAGTGGAGACGGGGGCTTCAGAAGCCCCCGTTGCCACTTTGGAAAGGGTGGGGGTGGGAGTGGGTGACAACGGGGTGGGTTGTTGCAGGTGGGTGGGGGGAGGACTATTATTATTTGTGTTTTTTCACATTTGTGGGGGTCTTCTGCCCCTAACCCCCGCAAATGTGAAGGGATGACTGTAAAACCAAAATGAAGCATATGAACCTATTATTATTGTCCTTGTTATTCTGGTCCCTGGTCATCCTCTGTTCTCCTGCTGATCCTATTCCCAGTTTTCTCAAGTTCTTGCAGAGAAAAGAAATCATGAGCAGACTCCATGTTTAACAAAAACAAACCTATGCCAGAGGAAATGCTTTGACAAAAAATTAAGAAAGAAATCACTCTCTCATCTTTCTGCCCTTCCTGCCTGGGGAATGAATTGACTGCAAGAGTTTTCTCAGATCCTTTATTAAGGCAGATAGGAAAATGGTCAACCATCTTCATTTAAAAAAAATGGTAAAAAAATACACACTAACAGGAAGGTTTGTAGTTTGGGCAGTAGTTAAAACAATGAGGTTTTTCTAGACAGTTCCTACGTATTATGGGTACAGTTTGCAAGGTATATAAAGTATTTTTAAGATACATTAGTTCAATTCTGTCTTAGTATGTCTTCAACTTTCCTTGTATCTTGCTTGCAATTCAACATGACAGTTATGATAAACAGGGATGTGTCCCCTAAAATACATTGTGAATCATCTCAAAACTTTTTTGTTTTGTTTTTCACACAATTCCTTGAATATTTCACTTCACCTGAGAAGAAACTTCCAGATACCTCTTAAATGGAAAACAAAAGATAGCAACTACATAAGGATGTAAAGGACCTCTCTACTTGCGTTGGGGTGGGTGGGGGTGGATTTCTTTCAAAATTTATTTCATTGTTCCCCTGAGGAGAGTCTCAGTTTTTTCTCAGTTCACCTAAGGCAATATTTTGCTGACAGATAATATTCCTATACCTTCTCATCTGACACATGGAAGTGTCATATTCATGGAAGGTGTGAAATCTACAGTAATGCCATTTTAATGTATTGAATGCATTTGTCTGGATTATGAAGCTGGTGGGAAAAAGTAGTGAAGGGATGGAAGAGATGTGTACAGATTGAACACATGGGGGATAAGATATTCAGAAATCAGACAGAACTAAGTCAAGCTGAGAATAAAACAAATTCTAGATTAATGCAAACAGCAGGAAACAACATTGAGTGTCTGCTGAGAATAATAATAAGCAATGTGAGTACATCAGAAAGGGGAAGCATATTTAGTCACAGGCATGTTACTATGTACTGTCAAGTACAAATATAGCATTGTGACTTTGCTGTGCTCAGCGCTGTCTTGAGCCACCTCTTCTTATGTCTGGCCCTAATGTAAAATGATTTGTAGACTCCAAAGTAAGACAGGAAAGTGCATTAGAAATGAAACTGAGTTGGGAAGCAAGACACTTGAAAAGCACATCCATTATACCCAATAGAAGAAGGCAAGGTGTGTGCAGGTGAGGGGAATACTCATGCCATAATTAGAAACTGAACATGAGTGGCACTGTAGTATCTCTGGAGGCTCTGTGAAATGATAATTCCACTGTTGCAAAAATGGAGAAAAGGAGAGTGAGAGAAGAAAGAAACCCTAGGCAATGGGAAGTGTAACATTTCGTTTAATAAACTGTCAAATAAACATCTTTGAGAGGTTAGTAGTAATAAAACAGAATAAATAATGAGTTTGAGACTACAATCCTATGCCCATTTATTTGAGTATAAATTACTTTAAACACAGTAAGCATGTGTAGGATTGGGCTACGTGTTTGAAATCCTGAACACACTAAAGTAGATAAAAAGTCATGCTAGACTAACCAAGGGCTCATCTACTTGAGCCAGGCTGCGGATCTACTGGCTACGGAACAGCCTGGTGTTTCCCCCCACCAAGAATGGGAGGAAGTCCTGAAGGGCACACAGGCTCATCACTACAGCTGCTGCCACTATTTCCCTTGCTGTCCCGGGAGGCAGGAATGGGTCCCACAACATGTGATCAAGGCCTCCTGCATATGACCAGCCTTGGTCACATGCTGCGGGACTCCTTCCTGCCTTCCAGGAGAGTGAAGCCCACTAGCAGCTTCAGTGAAGGCCTGTCTGACAGGATGGGCTCCTGCAATCTCACAGGGCCTGATCCATTTCCTCCCAGTGGAAATGGATTTATACAAGTATTATTCTAAAACATTTTATCAGGCCCTACCATGCCTTCCATCCATCTGAGCCCCATATGTGCCCCAGGGGTGGTGAGGACTACCCTGGGAAAGAACGGGGCAAATGCTCTGCATCAGATGGACTTCAGGGCTCTGAGACAGGGGCAAGCTAGGGTATATTGCCCGTCTATACAAGCCCCAATATACCTGGAATTGTAAAGTATGTTTTACCTCTGACTGAGCAGCCACAGAATCTCTTAAATCCAAAATAAGGGGAGAACTTCAGAGTGACAGTTGTTAGCACCTCTGTCTTAGATTGGTTGTGAACAATTAGAAATCTAAGTATGGTCCATGGAACATTTTTTTTTTAAAAAAATCTTTTCCTTAGATATAAACCAAAGTGTTGTGAGGATATTGGGACATGCAGTAGATTTATTCTTTAAAGAGCTGGAATGTAACGAACAGTCTGCAGAGTACAACAGAGCAAGAGTGAGTGGCAGTCTGCAGAAAGCTAGCAAATGTATCCATATTGATGAGCTCTCAGCTGTGGTGCAGAGCTGTCTGGGGGAGGTGCTAGGAATGCTGCAGTACTGGGTATTTAGTTATTCATATAGAGTTGAACTGAGTAGTTCTTTTTTTTTTAACTTCGCTATGTGAAGATGTTTCCTTCTGGATGCTGCAATACACTGTAAATAGTCTTTATTATGTTCAAGTAAAGAAGATTTTAGACACAGGCCTGTGTCTGTGCAGTTATTCTGAAGCCTGAAAGAACAACACTTTACTGTTTATTATATGTTGCTGGACCTGTTTAGGTTTCCAGTGTGTGCTGCCCCTGTGAAGTGTATGTCAGGAAAAGTCCATTCTGGTCTCTCAATACTTTCTGTCAGGATTGTGAACCACCTGTGATTTCATATATTATTCAACTTCATCTCTGTCAAAAGACTTCCAATCACAGCTTAGTGTAATATATAATTAGCAATATATGTTGGGACCGCGGGAAAGTTGCATTTGAAACAACAACCTGCATGACCTCATTAAACATTGCTAAATTGCAAACATGTCCACAAAGGTTATGCATTATTATCAAATCTACCTCTTAACGAAGTATGTTTAGGTATAGCTTTTGTGTTAATACAGATAAGGCAATTGTAGGCATCAATCATGTTTTCATATATTTGTCCTTTCATTGGGTACCATATTGAAGTAAATGCCAGTATCAGCAACCAAGTTAAGCATACTTAACTAAACCATAGCTGTTCCATATTCATGATATCCTCAGCATACTTTTGTTAGGAGTTAGAGACTGAACTCTATTATAAAATGGCCGAACAACTGCAGAACTGCTGAGTCATAATGGCTGACTGCATGAACTACCAAGTCATGCGTAGTCAGGCTACTAGAGGGCAATGTCCTATAGATGTATATATGGGAGGGCTCAAAACAGAGCTCACTTCCTCCTCTCTTCTCTTCCTGTGAATGCTGAGGCCCGGTGAAGCAGTTTCTCTTTCAATTGCAAATATTTGTACATATTGCAACTGTTTGACTTTGAAGATAAAAGTGTCTCCTGCTTATTTGGATGTCAAACACTCTGTGTGTGAGTATTCTTGGGAACGGGTTGCTAGTGAGTCTGCTGAGATAGTTTGTTGGCTTCTTCCAGGATTGAGTGTCATATCATCTCCTGACAACTTTACCAGGCATCAGCTGCATGGAGAGAAATAGGTCCATTCTGCTTGCAATCAGAAAAATGGCAAATGATATTTCCATCATATTTGGGGTGTGTGTTCGTGTGTGTGTGTGGGGGGGGGAATTCCAGTAAGGTTACTTCGGCCAAATCAACACTACACAAATGATCCAATTTGAATCAGGATTATTTGTTATGGCTCCTTCTTGATGAATCCTGGGATTTGTAGTTTTACATGGTCTTTAGCCTTCTCTGCGAAAGAGTGCTGGTGCCTCACCAGTGTGGATTTGGCCTTAGTGAAGTATACTTTGTTAAGTTTACTTAACTATGTAGCTGTTGTAGGATACCTATATTTTTATTAACTGCAGTTTCTTCATTTCTTCAGGCATGGGACAAACTAGAATCTGAAAGGTTGTGTGTGCAAGAAAGAAGACTGACCCTCTCTCTTGTTTCATATCAGGCTGTGAGAATGTGTGTTTTCTTCCTATGATGAGATCTATGATTTTTTTTTAAAAAAATCCTAATTTGCACATGCATTTGCACGATTTTTGTAATTTACTTTCCCACAAAGTATAATTACACAATTGTGCACATTTCCACTATTCACATTTTAAAATAGGTACATCATTTTATGTGCACTTTGCTTCTTGAAAGTGCCCTGTAAGCCACACAAACATGCTTGAGGTAAAGTGCACATTTTCTTGCCACAGTCTTAGAGTCTGAAAATGCCAATGTCATCTTTTCACCAATAAGGAAAAGAGATATTAGGGCATGGGGAACTGAATGTCTGGTAGACATGGAATGGATGCCATAAGATTTGAGTGTGATAAGTTGTCAACTGGCAAGTCATGATATAAAACCCCTCTCTGCTACAGTTGTTAATGGTGAGCCAGTGAAGGACAACCCTCTCCTTGGTCATCAAAGGTCATGAAACATAGGAACCAGGTGTATCTATTTGCATGGGCATATCACCATTCCTCATTACCCTCCACACTTCAGTTTCCACAAGCCCTGCAGGAAAGGCAGGATTCAAGAAATGGCCCTGAACCTCCTAGAAAGCATTGAATTCCAGACCCCTCCTGAAGGCATAATCTCACCATGGGTTTTGATGGGTATTAATCTCTTGACCATCTTTCATTTCACCAGAATCTGGTGGAATTGTGAAGATGAGGTTTATAAAATGTACCTTTAAGCAAGTTACACAGATGAAGGTATATTTTGTGTATTTGTGCATGAACAGGCGTGCAGGAGTATACATGCATATGCAAACACAAATGTTTGTTTATTGCCATTGCTCTGACAATAACAAACTACACATGCATTGTGACAGCATAAAATAAATGTCTGTTCTGAATTAAAGCCTAACCTTAGATATTGTGAGATACGAAATTTTAGTTTCAACTGAAATGGAAAGAATCAGGCAAAAAACTATGAACAAATAAGCAATGAAAGTTTTTTGTTTGTTTTTAATGAAAGACACAATGTGAAATCCAATAAGAGGAGATGAAAATATCACATTTTCTCATGCTGATTCATAGCTTGTAAATTTATTAGTAATTGTACGTTATAAAGTATTGAACAATTGAGTTTGTAGGCATAATGAATAATTAAATGGGCAAGTTTATTATTATTTATTAATATTAATTTTAACTGGTATAATTAACATTAATGAAGCACTCAGCTTATATTAAATTATGCATACCACCTATGCAGTGGGCTACATGGACCATTGGTGGTGTTGTTGCCTCAAAATACAGAATTATTATTTGGACCACTCCTATGTGGGGAAACCAAGTTCCTGGGAGGGGGCACCTTTGCCAACTGTTGAAAAGAGAACAGGGTCAGTGCCTCTGGTTGGTGCTGGTGTGCATGCCAAGTGCAGAGAGACCAGGCAGAGCAAGGAGGATTTGTAAGCCTACTCTGGCACTAATCTCACTCCTTCCTCATCCTTCATGCAGTGTTGGAAATTCTTGGGTGCCTTGTGGTCTGAAGGTAAGAATTCCCCCCCCCCATTTTCTAGGTTCACTACCACACACTGTTTCTGTATGGACATTTGGCAATTAGCATGGGGTATGTTGTCTGTGGGTTTTTTTCTGGGCTGTGAGGCCGTGTTCTGGAAGAGTTTATCCCTGATATTTCACCTGCTCTGAAGATGCCAGCCACAGATGCAGGTGAAATGTCAGGAATAAATTCTTCCAGAACACGTCCTCACAGCCCAGAAAAAAACCCACAAACAACCTATGGATGCCGCCCGTGAAAACCTTTGACTTCACAGCATGGGTTATGTTTTATAAATAGATAGTCATTGGCACTTAGGCACAAGCAGTGAAGAATATGCAGTGAAGGCAGAAGCAGTGAAGGATAGTGAGCACCCATAGGCATCTATTTGAGTAAAGGGACATCTCCACATTTGCTCCTGTGGATTGCAGGGCCTAGTGTTGGGGATGTTTTCCCTTTGTGGGCGGACGTTCCCTGGGAAGGTCTCATTTGTTGAGGGACAGATGGCTGTTGAACTAAAATACTGGCTGGCACTCAGAACTTGGGTGCTATAAGGAGGAGGTCAGATTGGGACCCCCTGCTGCAGCTGGGACCCATTTTAGTCTCTTCTCCCTGCAGATAATTAAAGTTAAAGCTTCAGGATTTAAATAGTTAATAAAGTGGTCAATTTGTTGTTGGGTCTTGTTATTTCCTGCTAGGTGGGTAAGAGAACACACCTATATCAACATGCCTTTCAAAGTTTGTATACTAGACTGATTTGATGATGTTTGCTAAAATAATTAAGCATGTTTTCAAAGTAGTAGATTAAAAGGACTGATGTCTGCTCACAAGTTTCAATAGCTTGAATACTGTCTAGTAAGACAAGTAGCATGGGCAGAATTGAACTATTCTGAGTTCCCCTTGGCCCTGTGCCTAAAAAAGTGAAGATTCTGAAATTCAGGAGCAGAAGCCATAAAATTCAGTCCACCCACTACTGTTCTGTTTCAGGGTGTTGAGGATAGGAATGGGAGTCTTTCTGTAAGACAAAAATGATTACTTGTGGCATTGGTAAAGGCATACTTTCAGTGTATGCATACCCTCCTCTTCCTCATTAACAATGCTTGTCCTTTTGTTGCTTGGCCACACCCTTTTGAACACATTGTGATGTTGCTTGTCCACATGTGTCCCAGTTTTCATCTGTGAAATGTTGGGAAGTATGGCATATATATTTCTCCTCAACAGTTAGTCCCATTGAATCTACCAATCCCCATATCAATTTCTCTAGCAATCAACCACAAGCAGGAAATGAGGATAATAGTTTACAAATCTTTTATCACGTACACAAGATTCTAAGTGTGGCCCCATCTACATGATAAAAAAAATATGTATGGTGTTCGAAAGATCGATCATGTGTACACACAGCCGTTTGGATATATATGTGTCTTTCGGAGGGGGGGCTAGCAAATCCCCCTTAAACTGCGTAGATTTGGCATTTGGGAGGATTAGCGAATCTTGGTCTAAAATCCATACAGCCGTTCGTATTGTTGATTGTCTGTACACCCCATTTGCACACATACAAACAGGCATGTAATCTGATTGGCTGGCCGAGCAGAGGGGGCAGGGCTAGCAAAGAGGGAAATTAGGAGCACCACCATCTTGGATTCCCGGCTAAGCGAGAGTCTGGTATGGCCATGGAATGGAGATTTTTGACATTTAATCATTTTTATTTTATATTGTAAATACGGAAAACTGACTGTCCACATAACAGGCACATTTTTAAATTTAAAAAAAATGGCAGGGGATTTGAAACCTCTGCTTGGATTGCTCGCTCCAGCCAGCTGGGCAAGGGGAGGTCATACAGAGTTTAGGGGGGGGGAACCGTGTAGGCAGATCGTATGCATTCAAACAACTGCCTTTTCAATTTTTTACCCCCCAAACAGGTTTTTTTTTTTTGGTCATGTAGGTGGGGCCTGTGATGACATCATAGTGGTTTTTTTAATAGAGTAGTGTGGGATTCATTTGATCCTCTAGATATTGTTGGACTGCAACTCCCAACATTCTTCACTTCTTTATGTATTTTATCCCGATGGGCATCTCTTTACATGGAAATTATTGCCGTTTGGAAACATTCCTTTGAAATGCTTCATGATTCCTTTGTTGTTTTTACTGCCCTGAATAATTTGATGTTATCTGAGAACTTGATGACCTCACTGTGCATCCACAATTCTAGATTCTTAATTAATCATCTTAAAAAACACTGATCCTAGATAACCATGGGGGACACAGCTACTTACTTGCCACTATTTTGAGAGCTGCATATATTTTTTAGCTATTTACTAATCCATAGGAGAATGTTGTTAGATTTAGCAAATTACAGGGGTTTAGGCACAGCATATATTTAATGTGATTTCCTGTTATTTCCCCCATCCACTCTGTTCCTGCATCACTCTAACCAGCACCCACTTTTTCTCTTTTCTCTCTCTTTCATTAGAACATTTACTTTACAATGTACAAGTAATTTGTAAGTAAAGTTACTTTATTTGTTTTATAAAGAAGGCTAAGTTTGATTGTTTCTCTACAAGACACTTGTGCATATGTGGGTGGGTGTGGGAATGGTTGTTGTTCAGCTTCTGCTTTGCCAGTTTGATTACTTGCATTGTGAGATCCAGTACTGTCTCTTAGCTTTCCCAACAAACTGGCCTTTCAGTCCATGACTGCTAAATTTGCTCCAGAACCTTTGATGAGAAATTCTTTCAAACACTTTTTGAAAGTTCATGAAAACAGCATGCATCAGACACCCCTATCTCCATATCTGGTGATAATTCTCAGAGAACTCTGAAAGGTTAGTAAGACAGTCTTTACCCTACCAGAAGTCATGTTGACTGTGCTTCAGAAAAAATTGTCTTCCTTATGCTTGATATTTTTATCTGTGAAACAGAATGCTCAAAATGTTAAAACTGAATGTGTAGAAACAAAATATAAAGTAAAGGAAATTAAGTTTTAAAGGATGGAGTGGCAAAGACATTCAAACAGAGGTCAGGTGCACCTTTCCTTTTCTCTGATTTAAATTATGGCTTCCAGCTAGCAGCTTAATTTTTCAAAATACTTTTTCAAAAGATTGTGTTTCTAATTAAAAGCTACATGTTGTGTCATATTTTTTTTTGTATGTTGTTGTTTTTCAAGTGTTTTTTCTCTAGCTCTCAGAAGATAAACCTTTATTAAAGCTGAATGTCCAAAGTTAGATCAAGGGCAGGGTTAAGGCAGATTAGAAATAAAATTTCTATCTGAGTCTACAGTATGATTTGCTGAACAAAAAAATGCATTAAAATTGATATGTTTTGTTAAAAAAAAAGGCACATTTTAATATGTATATGCATATAAAAACAAAGAAACCTTACAAACCAACCAGTTACGACATTAGAATGAGGAAAAAAGAAGACACTGATGACTTTAAAGATTTCCATGTTTCCAAATCAGCAACAAAAGGACACTAAACTCCTAGTGGTTTACCAATTGTAACAAAACAAAAGCCTTTCTGCCCCCTGCAATGTGGCTGCTAAAATTAAGAGCAGAAGTAAAATACATTTATGAAAGGACTTCTGTACTAGCTCCAGTTCTAGTAATAAAAATAAACTCCTAGGTTGAGTACCTCATCTACATATATACTCAGCAGCACCCCTTTTTATTGACATTCTTTCCTGACACACTGTTATGCACCTAGATCAAGCAGGTGCTGGTGGACCTCATGGTTCAAACAAGTAGATCCTACAGTCTACCCACCTAATACCCTCTTACACATGAGTTTGTTAAAAATAACAATATGTTCAGTAGTTTAATATGGCTTACTTCCGAGTTAGTATGCCTACAACTGTAATCATTCCACAGTCACAGAGACATATTGAAGGAAAAATATCTTCTATTCTATTCCTTTAAATTTGAAATAAAAGTCTTCAGAAATTTAAAATAGGTCAAAGTCCACATTTTCCCACGTTTTCACATTTGTGGCAAAAAGATGGTGCTATTAAAAGTAAAATGTTGACTATATGAACTATTAGGAAGGCCATTGCTTGTTTATATTTGAATATTCTTCAATTTTTTAAAACAGCCTTTCTCAACCTTTTTACCCTGGTGGAACCCTTGAAACAATTTTCAGGTCTCCGGGAACCCTTGCCTAAAAATTATTATATCTACAGCTTATTTTTTTTTTCTATCTCAATATCTCATGGAATGCCTAGTGAGTTCTTGTGAAATCCTAGGGGCCGTTTACATGATGAAAATGTCATGAGATGAACTCGTGATGAGCCCTGGTTGTTCACATGTTCACCATGATGATCTCAAGCTTTTCATAAGGGGGGCCACCATATATCCTGCAAGGAGCATGACTTTCCGTCCCTCAGTTTGTGCCGTGTTTTAAAAAAGTCTGAGGAGGTTGCGAAAAATCAGATATGTGAACAGGTCGGGACAAAATATCTCAGGAGTAGGTGATGACCAGAAATTGAGGTGGGCAGGGGTGGGCTCAGAGTTCAGAGAAGGAGGGGTCAGTCACCCTGTTCAATAGATTCAGCTTCACCGGCTAAATGCAAAGGCTTCCCTCCCAGCTGCACAAAGGTTTGTGTGTGTCTGTGCCATACGTTACCCTGTTCAATGGATTTTTACATTGTAAACCTCTCAGCTCCAAGAAAGCCTATCCCTCCCCACCCTTCCCTGCCTGTCCTTTTTAAACGGCTTTTCACACTGCCAACCTCTGGGCCCCAAGATTGCCTGTCCCTTTTCCTTCCCTCTGCCCTCCCCTGCACGGAGGCTTGTATTTTTTAAATGGAGTTTCACAAAGGCAACCTCTGGGCTCCAAGATTGCCTGTCCATTTTCCTTCCCTCCGCCCTCCCCTGCATGGAGGCTTGTGTTTTTAAAGACTTGTGTTTATGCCTTCAATCACCCTTTACATGGATTTTTACATTTGTTTGGCAAGTACATCAGGTTTTTTTTTTTAAAAGAATTGTGCAGAGGGGTTGCCTTTGCCTTCCTTCTCTGACCAATGCAGAAGCTTGAGCAAATATTTGTGGCAGCCAATAGCATCGCTTGTGGCAGGAAACTCCATAGGAAATACATCATCAAGGTTGTGAAAAAATGAGTAATCACATCCTTGACTAACAGCTAAAATATAAATATCCTGGAACCTTTTCCCATGTAAAAAAAAACAAAAAAAAACACTGGATACTATGTCTAAGGATCTTGCTTTTGTCTTGGAAAAGGTTTTTGTATAAACAATAATCATGGGATATTGTTCATCCCATGACAAATCGTGTAAACAACAAGGGACAAACTTGGAATGAGGAAATCTCGCTTCTCCTTGGGATAAAAACTGTCATGTAACTGAGCCCTTAGGGTTTTAGGGAACCCTGGTTGAGAAACCCTGGTTTAAAGGACATGAAGGCATCAAAGATTTTTTGGGGAAAAAAACATAGGTTTAAAAGGGGGGAAATCATAGAAAACTCCTTGCATCTGATGAAATATAATGGACTTCATGAAAGCTTCTACTGATATCAGTTACTCTCAAAAATGTTGTTAGATCCCTTCTCCCACCACTTTCTTTTTCATGCTGAAACAGACAAACACAGCCATCTTCTTAAACATATGGAATGAATCCAGTGGTTCCTGGGATCTTACTAGTAGAACAGATTGCCCTTCCTTTAAGAGTGTTGATGTTTGTCATGCAGGTTCAGATGTGCTCAAGGTCACCACTCAAGTGTTCACAATCAGTTCTCCCTGATTTGTCTGAAAGGTAGAAACACAATCTTGTTATTTAATAGAAAGACCTCTTACAATGAGATGGGGAAAGATGGAGCCATGGTGCCCCAGTGGTTAAATGCCAGTACTGAAGCCACGATGTTGCAAGTTCAATCCCAAGGGCTCCAAGGTTCACTCAGCATTCCATCCTTTCGTAGGTTAGTAAAATGAGTACGACTTGTGGGAGTAATTAGCTAACACATATTTGAAACTGCTTTGTGCCTATAAAGTGTTGTAGATGTGTAAAATGCTGTTGCTTAACAATTTGTAAGCCACTCTGATAGCCTTTGTGGCTGAAGACCTGGGTATAAATACCTAAATAAATAAAAATAGAAATATAATACACCTCTCCCAAATCTTCTCTGATTTATTAGGAGCAGATAGAGGTTGAACAGAGAGAAAAGAAGGAGAAGTTCTGTTTCATGAGCAAATCTCTGATGTTCGAACATTGGATGCTGCCATATGGGCTAAGCAACCCGTAAAAATATACATAAGTGGCAGTAATCTCATTGAACATGATTTGTTAATAAATGCTTACATTATTATCACACTATTTTAGTGGGAATGTACTCCAGAGCTGGCTATTAACTTTTGGTTATCAAGTGATGGTATTGTTGGGGCGTAGAAAGACGCGCTGTGTCCACCATGACTATCTGCAGAGTTGTTCCACGTCAACAGGACGCCAAAGAGAAGGTTTCTGGAGAGACTTCTGCAAAAGACTTCAGGCTGAGAAGGAAAACTTCCTTCACCCCAGCACACTGCCTTGAGATATGGCTTGCCAAATAAAGACAGCAACAAGGCCAGCCTTCACTCAACTTGAGGGCTTTAATCTTTGTTTGCAGTATATTTACAATATACATACAGAGTATAGGACAGCCATCTCTAATACTCATAAATCTCTCGCAAACCAGCAAACTGCTTTGCCAACCACCATCCAGAACAAACCCACACTGGAGATAAGTCCCATCTCCTTTTTATAGGTAGTTAAACAATGCCTGTTTCATCAGGCATCTCAGATGTGCATAGTCTCAAGTGCTGACTCACACACACACCTGCCACTGGAGCTTAACTACTTTCATTACTAAGCTTACAGCTCCATCTTGTGGTCACATCCATGTCATTTCCTGACAGGTATACCTTAGACCTGATTGCAAGAGAATAAATAAACAGATCAGATTGAAATCAGTGGAACTTATTTCTGAATAACATCCACAGGTGCGTGTTATGTACCTTCAGATCACCTGTTGACTTATAAAAACATCATGAATTCCATAGGGTTTTCATAGGGAAGGAATACTCAGATGTGGTTTTGCCAGTTCCTCCTCTGAAATATTGCCAACAGCAGCTGGTATTCATTGGCAGTCTCCCATCCAAATCCTAACCAGGGCTAATGCTGCTTAGCTTGCAAGATCAGATGGGATCTGGTATCTTTAGGGTATTTAGTCCCTAACATCCATGGGATGAAACTGCAAATCCTATGCCTCCTTAGCTTTGCTTCCCCCCCCAACATTGTGTAAGTCAACATAGTAAGAGTATCTTACACTGCATCAGCTTTGCTGCTGCTTCTTTTCTTCAAATAAGGCTCTTTTCTTCTTTATTATGAAAATTTCAATTCAGGTGCTGCACTGTCTCCTCCCATAAATAGGCAGTTTCAGACACTGCAGTGGCTTTCATTTTTTGAAGCCAAGATCCAAAACTGAAAGAGAACAGGACACTGTAAATTCTCTCAGTTTCCATATATTATATGCTACCATTTGAGAATAAGTTCTGTTACAATGCTAGACAGAACAAGTAGTTGATTTCCTTCAAGTGAAACCCTCTGATGATAAAGCCACCTACTCGTAATGGGTTCCTCAGGCTGAATGGTATTAAGCCACTGGCAAGGAACAGTTATTCTTAAAAAATAAATAATTTTTTAATTCAAAAAGCAAAGACTTTAAAGAGTATGCCAAGCTCAATACCTTTTGTTTAAAAATATATATATATATAAATAATATTTCTTTGCAAAGTAAGTAAAATCAAAGGTTTATTCAACATTTCCATCATGGTGACTTTAATAGGAATAGTACTCTGTGGTTTCAATGAATCATAGAATTCTAGAGTAGGTAGGGACACAATGGCCATCTAATCCATCCCCCTGCCATGCATGCATGTAAGAACTAAATCATTCCTGAAAGATGCCCATCCAACCTCTCTTTAAATACCTTCAAAGATGGAAAGTTTACCACTCTCCAAGGCAATCTATTCCATGGTTGAACAGCTCTTACAGCAAAAAAGTTCTTCCCAATGTTTAGGTAGAATTTCCTTTCTTGTAATTTGAATGTGTTGGTTCATGATCTAGTCTCCAGAGCAGTACAGAACAAGTGTGTTCTATCATCTGTATGAAATAGAATCATAGAATCATAGAGTTGGAAGAGACCACAAGAGCCATCCAGTCCAATCCCCTGCCAGGCAGGAACACACAATCAAAGGACTCCTGGCAGATGGTCATCCAGCTTCTATTTAAAAATCTTCAGAGCGGGAGACTTGACCACACTCTGAGGCAGCACTTTCCACTGTGGAACAGTTCTTATTGTCAGGAATGTCTTCCTAACATTTAGATGGAATCTCTTTTCCTGTAGTTTGAATCCATTGCTCCTGTGTTCTAGTCTCTGGAGCAGCAGAAAACAAGCTTGCTCTGTCTTCAATATGGCATCTTTTCAAATATTTAAACATGGCTATCATGTCACCTCTTAACCTCTTCTCTTAGCTAAACATATCCAGTCTCCTAAGCCGCTCCTCATAGGGTATGTTTTCCAGATCTTCCACCATTTTGGTCACCCTCTTCTGGACACATTCCAGCTTGTCAATATCCTTCTTGAATTGTGGTGCCCAGAATTGGATACAGAATTTCAGGTCAGAACTCTCTGAGCATGGTCTGTTGATTAATTACAGATCCACCTAACCACAACCCTGTCTAACCCACAGTTCACCAACTTGTCTGAAAGAATATCATGGAAGACCTTGTCAAAAGCCTTACCAGGATCAAGTTATACTACATCCACAGCACTCTCCTGATCTACCATTAACTTGATAAAAAAGAGATAAGATTAGTTTGACATTACTTGTTTTTGAGAAATCTATACTGGCTTTTAGTAATCATAGCATTTCTTTCTAAGTGTGTGCAGACTGACTGTTTAATTATCTGTTCTAGAACCTTTCCTGTTATAGATGCCAAACTGATAGGTCAGTAATTGCTCAGGTCCCCTTTGTTGCCCTTTTTGAAGATGGGGAGCAGCATTTGTCATCAATAATGGACTGGATGAGGTCAAACATACTGAGACTTAATCCAGACATGCTCCTGGTCAGTTGAAAGGCAGTTCAGGGAACAGGAGTTCAGCCTGTGTTAGATGGGGTTACATTGCTTCAGAAGACACCACTTTGCAGTTTGAGTGTACTCCTGGCTTCAAGATTGAACCTGGAGGACCAGGTTTCTGAAGTGGCTAGGAGTGCTTTTGTACATTTAAAGCTTGTGCACCAAATGCACCCATTCCTTGAGATGTCAGATCGAGCCATGGTGGTACATACCTTAGTTACATCATGTTTGAACTACTGTAATGTTCTCCATGTGAGGCTGCCTTTGAAGAGTGTTTGGAAACCTCAGCTGGTCCAAAGAGCTGCAGCTAGAATGTTAACTGGGACAGGTTACAGAGACCATACTATGGCCCTGTTAGAACAGCCCCACTGGATGCCAGCTTGTTTCCAGGTGCTATTCAAATTGCTGGTTGTGACCTACAAAGACCTATATGGCTCATGTCCAGGCTATTTGGCAGACTGTATCTCCTTGTATGAGCTGGCCCTGGTCCTGAGATCATCAGGGGAGGACCTCCTTTCAGTCCCACACCATCACAAGCATGGTTAGTGTGGATGTGAGAGAGGACCTTCTTGGTGTCTGCCTCTAGACTCTGAAACCTTCTTCCCAGGGAGGCCAGAACGACTCCCTCCTTGTTGTCTTTCCATCAGCAGGCGAAAACATTTTAGAAAGTTTTTAAATAACCAGCTAGGGGGTGCTGGATAGTGTTTAATAGACTGTTTTTATAGCTTTTTATTGCATTCTATTCTTTAAACTTGAGTTTTGAATTGTTTTAATACCGTTAATAGTTTAATTCTATTTTAATGCTCACTTTTTGTATGTTTTTAATTGTACAGTTCTTTTAAATTATGAGCTGTTTTGAGTCCCAATTGGGGGGAGGGATCAGGAGTAGGAGTTTACAGCTTTGAGTTTAACAGTGAGTGACATTCTTCCTTCTTGTCCACCCCTCACAAAAAATTGCACGTTGGACTGGAATTCTTATTTCAAAATACTTATGCATTTAGGAATGATAATTTTTGTCTATTTCATTCTTGTAGGCAAGAACAAATAAGTTCACCATTTTTCTCTGCACTCTGAAAAGATAATCAAAAATGCATATGGCTTTTGTAAAGAAAACAGTATTTTCTACTCAAAAACCAATATAAGTTGCACAGAAAATGACATTGTATGCATACATACAGAGAGCCCACAGAGCCCACCTGAATTCTTCACACACAGTAAGTCAGAAGCTGCAAAGATTCTCACTCTTCTATGATTCTCCTTGATAGGGTTTCCCGAGACTTGTTAAGTATTTCCCAGCCTTAATTTTATCACACACACACACACACACACATGCATACACATACATACATACATACATACATGCATATTTCCATCCTTGTTCTAAATAGTTCAGTGGAGCAAGACATTCTCAAATACAAATCTTGAGGCAATTAAAATGTGAGGACAGTTCTATTTCATGTTGCTGTCATCACAACCACTTAGGTTAACCTTGCCTGACCTTTCCTGATACTCTCCAGATGTTTTCAACTACAACCCCAATTAGTCCCATCCAATATGACCAGTGGTCAAAGAATATAGGAGTCATAATGGAGCGGGGGATTTGAAGTGTACCAGACTGGGGAGACTCAGTTACACTTTTAATCTATGAATATGTCTTTTATCGGAGAGGTAGCTCTTGGTACTGTCTGTCTTCAACACTTATCCCCAGGCACAGTGAATTGAACTATGTCCCTCTATGAGAATATTACCATTATTGGGTTTTTCTGCCTCAATCCCCTCACCTTTGCACAGAAGTAAATGTCTGCCAATTTCTTTCAACTGTAATTAAGATGTATGCAAGAGGTTGTATGCCTGAAAGAAAGGACAAAATATTTGTTATGTGTCACTGAACAACAGAAGCTGAAGTATGAACGATTCATTCCCTTTTGTCTTCAGTTGATTCTCTTAAGACCCTGCTTCTTCTCTTAACTGAGACCCTGTTTACAGAGAGCACACACACGCACACACATGCAAACAAATGTGATTTCCCCAAATCAAAATTGACAATGATCAATTGACTGCAGAAGATCTTTAATTAAATATCAGGTCTGTCTCTCTTTAAAAAAAAAAAAAAAAGGAAAAAAAAAGATATCACTTTGTTTTAATGTCAATGTCCTGAATTAGTTTTTGACAAGACTGGTTGAAAGGGAGTTCATTTCTCCAATCAGTGGTGTCTGAATGTTTTCTGCTGACATTGATTCTCTTAGACATATACACAGAGCTGTGACAAAGGACCAGTTCTTCCTAGTACCCTATTTTACCAATTTCTTTGAGAATTAATTAGATCTCCATATGATGAGACATGGAGTATGCAGGTCTCCCTAATGGCATCCAAAATAGCTCATCAGGGTGATGGTGTAAATACATGGAAAATAGCTCCATAAACAACATTACTGAAATGCAGTGATAGTTAGCAAGGACAAATCTTTTAATTTTCTACTGGCCTCTAGCTGTGCTGATGTATACAGCCAACCATGCTTCATATTTAATTGATTTGCAGAAATATATTTGCTTGTCCATTCTATTCTTGACCCCAGATTGACAATGACAAACAGCCAAAACATACACATTATGATTTCATTAAAGGAAAGAAACACTCATTATGTTTGGCTATGTAGGGGGGGGGGAGCATGAATCTCACATTTAAATTTCCAGGTGGATAGGCAGATAGATAGGCAGACATTGATTTACTGTAGAAATAGATTTATATTTAGGTTTATAGCTACCCTCAACACTCTCTATACCACCTCATACTTTTCTCCTGAGTCCTAACCAATTCAGTATGACTATTATGCTGTGTACTTCCTCTTCCCTTCTGCTGTTACTGCTGCACTTTCCTGACACTTAAAAGCCTAAGAGAGTATGTTGACTTACACAATGTGGACAGACGGTGACCAGGGTGTATGAAATACATGTAAAATTGGAGGTGGGGAGAATAAAATGTAGCTTGGATCCTAGGATAAGAAGGTAACTTGGATAAGTTCAGAAAAGGAATATTTCCGTTGTTGTTGTTGTTGTTGTTGTGTGCCTTCAAGTTGTTTCTGACTTATGGCAACACTAAGGCGAACCTATCACAGGGTTTTCTGAGGGCTGAGAGTATATGACTTGGCCAAGGTCACCTAGTGGGTTTTCATGGCTGAGTTGGGATACCCTTCTCCATATTCATACTCTGAAAAGCTTTGGGTTGGGGTGGAAGCTCATAAAGAACATGACATAAGGCACAGTAGGCTTATGTGGCAGGGCAGAGTATAAAACAAGAAGCTGTTCTTGCACAACTTCTTTGAGTAATTTTAGGACCAAATTTTGTGGCTCCACTTCTGTTCCTTATCCCACGTGATTTAGGAGAACTCTCCAGAGTTTATTGTAGGTCCCTATTGGCTGCAGGGACAAGAGACCAAAGGAAACTTTTCTCCTGTGATCTTCCTAAATAATTTACCGTATGTAAAGATGAGAAAATCTGTCAAGCTTGATTTCTGTCAAGCTTTTCCCCTCATTTTCCCCTAAGCTAAATTTCCCTTGGTTCTGTCTTGGTTCTCGCAGAAATTGTGTATGGTGCATGTGGATGTGTGTTTGTGTGTTCCCATGAACATTTGTGTCCATTTTTTTTTTAAAAAAAATTGAGTGCACTGTGTCAAGTGTACATGTTTAGAAATTGAATACAAATGGAATTATTTTCTCACTCATCCAATCCATAATCTAAGATTTCTGTCATATTCATCCACTAGAAATGAGAAGACTCTCCTCTCTCTCTCTCTCTCTCTCTCTCTCTCTCTCTCTCTCTCTGTGCATGTGTATGTAAACATCTTGTTATTAATATTGCCCTGTAAGGCAGCTGACCTCTATGGACTGAGTTACATATAAATGACAAGTAGAGAAGATGATAATGAATTATTCATTTATTCTTAGAAAAATATCCTTTCTTCTCCTCCATTACTTTTTTTTCTTTTCACTTCACTTTGTTTAATGATGGGGAGAAACAAAACAAAACACCCAGCTTCCTAAAGTGCTGAAGTATATAAATGCGAAATCTATTTAATGTTGAGGTGTAATGCTCTACTGTCTGTTTGCTGTTTTCTGGTGTTGTACACATATCATGAAAGCAATAAATCATTATGCTATTGCTGATGAGTTGTAAATGCTCACTGTTTCATGGCAAACAATTGTTTCCTGCACAGAACTGATGGTTCCTATTACCTGACAAGTTACTTCATGTTCTTTATAAAAAAAAGTGTCAAATAATATCACAAAGTGGTGCCTATGCTCCTGAAGATTGATAAGTTTTTAATTATAAATCAAATTTTAATTCAGTTGCTCTGTTCGCTGAAGTATAACTTATGAAATTTAATGTATAAAATATTCATATGTGTAATAATTGAGTTTGTAGTGCTAGTGGGTCCCATTGCTCAGGAATGCAAAAATCATTTTCACTTTCATAATAGTGAGTTTTGGAAGATGCAGCCATTTTAGAAAGTAGAGAGGTGGCTGCAAGCTGAAGGGGAAGATGTAAGGAGACAACTTACCTCCTGCAAATGTATCTTCTGCAACTGTGTAACCTTGTCATAGATAAATTATATCCTTCTCTGGGCATGAAAGAATACTCTTCCCAGCCTTTCTGTGCTAGCAGGCTGCTAACCACGAGACAGGGCTGGCCATACCATTATGCCAAGGAAGACAAATGCTTCAGGTGGCAGATGTTGAGAGGCCCAATGGAAAGTCATTCTCTGCTCCTCCAGAACAACTGTATTATGTCCCTCTTTGAAGGCAGAGCTGTATGTGTTACACAGAGTGCTCTCTTCACTTAAACTCATCTGCTACCTTCAGATGTGGTGAAAGATGCCATCCCATTGCTAGTATTCAACTCCAAGTTCAATCAACCTCTGTAAGAGTCATGTATTTGCATTTCCAGATGCAATGACCAGCAGTTTCAGAGTTAAACAGAAAACTCTATTGGCACAGTAATCCAGAAAGCATATCATTCAAGGTTGTTGCTCAGAATGTAGACCCAGAGGATAGACAGTATATTAAAAGCAGTTTGCAATCTATGAAATCTTGTGGGCTACAAAGCTACTGGTTACCTATCATCCCCTGATCATTTTTTCCCAGACAATTGGACCTCCTCTTGTTCCCAGACAACTCCTGCAGCTGCCTGCCACCTTATCTCCCATTCCATAGTGATGGGATACTCCCCACTCCAAAGCACTCCTTAGCCAGTACCGAGAAATGAAAACACACTTAACAGTAAGGTTACAGTAAGGTTACAGAGCTACACAAAAATGGCAGGAACAACCACCCCCCCCCAGTGCAACATGCACAGTTGTGACAGGTGAGGTGTTTTAATGACCACACATGACAATGAGCAAGATGATTGGCCATGGTGTGCCACACCATGGCTGGGAGGATGCAGGGGTGGAGCCTTCCTTATTTAGGTTCCTGCTGCCTCTGGCCACCTCCTCCAGTTCTTGGAAACATCAGTTTTTTGGACTGCAGCTTCCATAGCTCTGTAGGAATATTTGGTATCTATAAATAGCAGAGTGCAGCAGAGCCAGTGCAATACGAGCTTGTGATAGAGACAGGAGAAATTACTCAGGATGTTCTTGTAAGTTAAAAATAAAACAAATATGTATATTTATTGTTTCAGGGAATCCATCTTGGAACAGGAAAGGAGAAAAACAAAGAAGTTGACTTAAACTTTGTCAGAAGGGCCCCTAAAAGCTGGCTCTCCTGTGTGGATGTTAGCTAGTGTCCATTATGAAGCTGGAGCCTCATGGTCACTTCCTTCTAAAGGGCAAAGTAAGACAAAAGACTAACTTCTTGTAAGTAACTGGGGAGATGTGAAGGTAGTGATGTATGCAAGAAGGAAGGAAACAAAAAGGTTTGAGTACATAGATTAGAGAAAGAAGCAGAGAGGTGAAACAAAAGGCAACACTTGTTTAAGTCCAAAAGATTCATCTCTCAGGCACTGGAAGTGATCTCTACGAAGTGGATTGGTGAGAATGTCTGTGACCATCTCTTTTGATGGACAACACTTAATCACAATAAGTGCCTTTTCTTGCAGAACTCTAAACAGGTGTGAAGTCAAAGGCTTTCACAGCTGGCATCCATAGATTTCCCTTGGTTTTTTTCTGGGCTGTGAGGCCGTGTTCTGAAAGAGTTTACTTCTGATGTTTCGCCTGCATCTGTGGCTGCCATCTTCAGAGAATGGTTGGGTAGGAGTGTGTGTGGAGTTTATATACTGTGAACCCCTGTTGGGGAGTATATGTGAATGTGTGTATTTGAATTGTAAGTTTTTGGGTATAGAAATGCAAGTAGGATTAGTGTCTGTTTGGCTAATAGTCGTTTGATGGCCCATTATCTGCTGGAAATCCCCCTGTCCCTGGGTGGAATTCCTTTGTAAGTGTTGAGTTTTGATTCTATTGTTCTTTGAAACTGGAAGCCAGATTTTGTTTACTTTTAGGGTTTCTTCTTTCCTGTTGAAGTTGCTCAGGTGTTTGTGGATTTCAGTAGCTTCTCTGTGCATTCTGACATGATAGTTGTTGGCCTGGTCCAGAATTTCAGTGTTTTCAAATAACATTTTGTGTCCAGGTTGGTTTATAACATGTTCTGCTACTGCTGATTTTTCTGCCTGGCCCAGTCTGCAATGTCTCTCATGTTCCTTGATTCATGTTTGCACACTGAGTTTAGTGGTCCCTAAGTAAATTTGTCCACAGCTGTATGGTATGCGGTAAACTCCTGCAGCTGTGAGAGGGTCTCTTTTGTCCCTTGCTGAGGATAGCATTCCTTAGATTTTCTTGGTTCGTCTGTAGATTGTTTGGAGATTGTGTTTCCTCATCTGTTTCCCTATTCTGTCTGTAACTCCTTTGATGTATGGCAAAAATACCTTCCATTTGGGTGGCTGTTTTTCTTCATTCCTGTGGTTTTTTCTGGGTCTGGCTGCTCTTGTGATGTCTGATCTGGAGTAACCATTAGCCTATAGGGCCCAGTTTAGGTGCTTCAATTCATCCTCCAGGTAGTGGGGCTCACAGATCCTTTTTGCACCATCTGCCAATGTTTTTATTGTCTTTTTTGTCCTGGGTTATGATTGGAGTTCTTGTGTAGGTATCTGTCTCTGTGTGTGGGTTTTCTGTATAGCTAACCATTGGCTTGGTTTGTGGATGACTAGGACATCCAAGAATGACAGTGCTCCTTCCTTTTCTTTTTCTATTTTGAATTGCATATTTGGGTGGATGTTGTTCAGGTGGTTCAGGAATGAGACCAAATCTTCTCCATGGTTCCAAATGGTGAAAGTGTCATTCACATATTTGAACCATGTTGTGGGCTTTTTTGGTGCTGTTTCCAGGGCTTGCTTTTCAAAATGTTCCATGTAAAAGTTTGCTACCACGGGCTCAGGGGGCTGTCCATGGCTATCCCTTCTATCTGTTTGTAGAATTCATTATCCCACTGGAAGTAGCTTGTGGTGAGGCAATGTTTGAACAAGGTTGTGATGTCCTCAAGATGTTGTCTCCTTGTTCACCAAATTCCCCATAATGGACCTCATGGCACTCATCCAACAAATATTTCCTGATGGCAGGTTCCCACTGGTGGATTTGATCTCTGTAGGGTGTCTGGCGCAATCTACATCTGTGTAAGCCACTAGTCTGGGACTGCTGGTGACTTGTAGCTTTAACTTTAAGTGTGAAGTTCCTTTAAGTATGTGCCCACAATTTTCACTGCATTCCAGTCCCTTTTACTTGGTGAGTTGTTTTTTCCTACAAAGAATTCCAACTGCTGATGCTGTACCTGGTCTTGTGGTGATGGCGCATAGCAGGTTTCCTATAGAACTTCAGTATTGGTTATTGTTCAGTAGGTGCTCATTGTGTTCATGTGTCTTGAAGTAGTCTGTTACCATAGATGTGGCCACTGGGTTGGCCTCTTTAAGTCCAGGATGTTCTAAGAGCATATGAATCTTTTGTTTTTGACTGAGGAGATAGCTTCTGTCTTCATTCCCTTATATTGCCAGGTAATAGGTGATGCCTCCTAGCCTTTTCACTTCAATTTCTTTATTTTAGATAGTTTATCATTTCTTCACAATCATCTTCATCTTGATAAGCCAAAATCAAATCATCAACATAAGTCAATATGTAAGTCCATTTATCGTTTTTGGATTGTATATAGCAACAAGGATCAGCTTTGCCTTATGTAAAGCCTTCTTTGATCAGTATCTTATTTACTTTCTCATCCCAAACTCTTGCAGCTTGTTTTATGCCATAAATATTTTCTGAAGTTTTCAAACAAGTGGCTTGTTTTCTGCTTTTTCAAGTCTAGGAGGTTGTTTCATGTAAATATATTCCTTGAATTCCCTGTGTAAAAAGGCTGTCTTAACATCTACGTGTTCAACCAGCTTTTTTTTGGGGGGGGGGATGCTGGCACACTTAATTCTGTCTTTATTTTGGTATCCCTCATTATAGGGGCAATGGTTTCATCATAGGCCTCACCATATTTCAGTAAATAGTCATAGAATCATAGAATCAAAGAATTGTAGAGTTGGAAGACACCACAAGGGCCATCCAGTCCAACCCAGGAATCATGATCAAAACATCCCTGACAGATGGCCATCCAGCCTCTGTTTAAAGACCTTCAAGGAAGGAGACCCCACCACACTCCAAGGGAGTGTGTTCCACTGCCAAACAGCTCTTACTGTCAGAAAGTTCCTCCTAATGTTGAGGTGGAATCTCTGTTCCTGGAGCTTACATCCATTGCTCCGTGTTCCAGTCTCTGGAGCAGTAGAAAACAAGCTTACCTCATCCTCAATGTGACACCCCTTCAAATACTTAAACAGGGCTATCATATCACCCTTTAACTGTCTTTTTCCCAGGCTAAACATGCCCAGCTCCCTAAGTCTTTCCTCATAAGGCATGGTTTCCATACTTTTCACCATTTTATTCGCCCTTCTCTGGACACGTTCCAATTTGTCAATATTGTTTCTGAATTGTGATGCCCAGAACTGGACACAGTAATCTAGGTGAGGCCTGACCTACTCCTCCTAATTTGATATCATCTGCATATTTGATAAGTATGCCCCTAATTCCATCATCCAAGTAGTTGATAAAGATGTTGAATAGCACTGGGCCCAGGACAGAACCCTGTGGCACCCCACTGGTCACATCTTTCCAAGACGAAAAGGAGCCACTGCTGAGCACCCTTTGGGTTCGGCCGGTCAACCAATTACAAATCCATTGAACAGCTAACTTGTCTAGCCCACATTTTACAAGCTTGTTTGCAAGAATGTCATGGGGAACCTTGTCAAAGGCCTTACTGAAATCAAGGTATGCAATATCCACAGCATTCCCTTCATCTACCAAGATGGTAATTTTATCAAGAAAGAGATCAAATTAGTCTGGCATGACTTGTTTCTCTGAAACCCATGTTGACTTTTTGTGATTATGGCATTGCCTTCTAAATGTTCACAGACTTATTTTGTAATTAGAATTATACTGATATAAAAGGAAGCCTAATTACAAATACTTATTTTGTATTCAGAATTATATTGATATAAAAGGTAGCCTAATTACAAATACTTATATAAAGTAATAATAAAGCTCCAGACAGGCCCCAATAATTTGCAGGAGTGGATGAATGGAAAAAAGAGAAGGTGAAGAATTAGAATTATATTGATATACAAGGAGAGTAAATTTCAATAAGATAGAGCAGAGTGGAGGAAGGGAAAGGAAGGGAATGGCCTCTGGATTAAAGAAAACAGGAACACAGATTCAACCACAAATGGCAACAAGGAGAGGATCAATCGAAACAATGAAAGTTGCTGAGATGCAAGCCATGATAATGGAAGAAATAAGAACGGAATTAAGAAGTTTTAGAGAAGAAATTAGGTCAGAATTGAAAGATATAAGAAAAGAAATAAGGTTGGACTATAAAAAAGAAACAGAAATTTTAGGAAGGAAAATGGAAAAATTCTATAAGGAACTGGAGGAGGTAAAAACAGAGCTGAAAACTCAAGAAATTAAAATTAAAGAATTAAAGGAGAATTCAAGAGTAACAGATAAATTAATTGATCATATACAAGAGGTACAAGGACAGGAAGAATTACTAATATTGAATCAAGAGTTAAGGTACAGGGGAAAATGTTTGAAGTTGAGAGGCCTATCTGAAAAAATGAATGAGAATTTGGAAGAAAGGTTATTACCACATTTGGCAAGATTTATTGATTACACTGTAGAACGAATGGATAATGAGGTGGATAAACTGTTTAGAGTGAGCTCCCAGGTGGCAAGAGAAAAGAAACTACCAAGGGATGTAGTAATAGTGCTAACAAGATCAAGAACTAGAGAGAAGATATTGCAAAGAAGTTATAGAGAAATATTTAAAATAGAAGGAGAAGAAATTAAGATCTTTAAGGATATCCCAGTATCAATATTAAAGAAGAGGCAGGAGTATAGGTTTATAACGCAAACATTAACTAGGAATGGTATCAATTATAAATGGGAGAAAGTAGAAGGGTTATCATTTACATTCAGGCAGAAAAGATACAAAATAGACTCAGTACAGAAAGCCAGGGAATTTTGTAAAAAGTTTGATAGAGGGAAAAATAATAATACAAAGACAAATGAAGAAAGAAAAGAGGGAGAGGAAAATAAAGAAAATAGAGAGGAGAGATACAAACAACGGGGAATGGATAATGATGAAGAACAAAGTAGAAGAGGAAAGATAATAGGAGGGGTGGCAGAGCCAGAAGAAGAAGAGACTGAAGAAATAGAAGAAGAAGAAAATAGAAAGTCTGACAGTGAGGAAGAGGGAAGAGAGATAGAAGAAGAAATAATAAGTAATAAATAAATAATAAAAAATGGGAACGAAGATTAATATTGGATCATGGAATGTAAAAGGAGTTAATTCGGAATATAAGAGGAAACATGTATTTCATTTTTTAGAGAAATCAAAATTAGATATCATATGCATTCAAGAAACGAGGATAAAAGAAGAACATAGTAAATATTTACGTAACCCAAAGCTGGGACAAATGTTTAACTCGGCAATAGAAAAGAAGAAGAAAAGAGGAGTAGCAATATATGTAAAGCAGGACTACAAAGCAAAGGAATTATTCAAGGATACAGAAGGACAAGTTATAGGAATAGAAGTCCAGCTTAACAATTTAAGAGTAGTGGTGGTAGGAATATATGCACCTAATAAAAAACAAAACAAATTTTACAAGAATTTATGTAAGAAGTTAGAAGACTACATAGGACATAATCTTATAATCCTAGGAGACTTCAATGGGGTTATTGACCCCAAAACGGATAGATCAAAAGAAAAGAATATCAAAATAAGTGGTAAATTGCCAAAAGAATTCTTTGAGATGACGAGAGAATTAGATTTGGTGGATGTGTGGTCAATGAAAAACAAGGACAAGAAAGGTTTTACATTCTATTCAGATCAATATAGAACGATGTCAAGAATTGATTTAATGCTGGCATCAAACAAGATAATGAAGAATGTATCGAAGATGGAGATCATGGGTAGAGTAACATCAGACCATCACCCAATTAAAACAACAATAGAGATTAATAAGAGAAAATACAACTGGAGGTTAAATGAATCTTTATTAAGAGATGAGAAATTCTTAGAGAAATTAAGAGAAGAGATAAAACATTACTTTAAAGAAAATACAAGAAAAGATTGTAAGATGAGAACGATATGGGATGCGTGTAAAGCAGTAGTGAGAGGTTTATTAATTAAGAGAGGAACAGAGGTAAAGAAATTGAGATCGGATAGATACATATTCTTGCTGGAAGAATTAAAAAAAAGAGAAGAAGAATTAAGGGAAGACCCCAAAAAAGAAAAAGTGATTAGACAGATAAAATTGATACAAAAACAACTAAATATTGAAACATTGACTATGGTTGAAAGACAATTGAAAAGAACAAGACAGAGATACTTTGAATATGGGAATAAGCCGGGCAAATGGCTTGCATATAAACTGAAGAAAGAGAGGGAAAAGAAATTAATTTTGGAAATAAACAATAAAGGAACTAGAACTACGAATCATGAAGAAATTAAGAATGCATTCTACGAATACTATAAACAATTATTTGAGGGAGGAGAAACAGATGAGATGAGAAAAAGAGATTTGAGGGAATATTTAGATAGACAAGACATAATTAAACTTACAGAAGAGCAAGCTTCAATACTTAATGCGCCAATAACAATGGAAGAAATAAATACTGCAATAAGAGGTCTTAAGAAAAATAAAGCTCCAGGTCCGGATGGATACTCGGCAGTTTACTATAAAAAACTAGAACATGAACTAGCTATACCATTACAGGAAGTGTTGAATAGAATAGAGCAAGAAGGAATACCAGAATCTTGGTTAGAGGCGAACATATCACTTATACCAAAAGAAGGGAAGGATAGAAGGGAAGTAGCAAACTATCGGCCAATTTCACTACTCAATACAGATTATAAAATTTATGTATCAATTTTAGCGAGAAGGTTAAAAAACATATTGACAGACATAATACATGAAGATCAAAATGGTTTTTTGAAGGGTAGGCAAATGAGACATAATACAAGGGTTGTAATAGATATACTGGAGTACTACGAATTTCATGGTGAAAAAAAACTGGCCATGTTATTCGTAGATGCGGAAAAAGCTTTCGATAATGTTCGCTGGGACTTCATGATGGAGTTAATGAAGAGAATGGGGATGGGAGAAAGCTTTAGGAAAAGAATAGAACAAATATACACAAATCAGAAAGCTCAGATAGTAATAAACGGAGAAAGAACAGAAAGGATGGAGGTGACAAAGGGCACCAGACAAGGGTGTCCTCTATCACCACTCCTATTTATTATAGTCTTAGAAGTCTTAAACAGAAATATAAGAGGAAATTTGAAGATCCCAGGGGTGAGAGTTAAAGGCCATGTATTTAAATTAAGGGCATTCGCAGATGACATGGTGATATTTTTGGAAGAGCCGAAGGAGTGTATGGAAGAATTAATGCAAACAATAACAGAATTTGGAAAACATTCAGGATTCAAAATAAATAAAGATAAATCTGTGCTGTTAACAAAAAATATGACGAAACAGGAAGAAAATGAATTAATAGAAACAGCGGGATGTGGAGTGGAGAAGAAGGTGAGATATCTAGGTTTATGGCTAACCAAAAGGAACACAGATTTATTTGAAAATAATTATAAAAAAGTTTGGAAAGAGATAAAAGAAGATTTGGATAAATGGAGGAATTTAAAGCTATCTATCTTAGGGAAGATAGCAGTATGCAAAATGATAGTATTACCGAGGCTGCTTTATCTCTTCCAAAATCTCCCGATAATAATAAATGAAAAACCATTTGAAGAATGGAGGAAAGACATAATTAAGTTTATTTGGGATGGAAAGAAATCAAGGATTAAATGGGCGTACTTAACAGATGCTAGAAGTAGAGGAGGATGTGAGCTACCAGATCTGAAAATATATTATTATGCAGCTGTGTTAATATGGGTGGAGGACTGGATCAAATTGAAAGAAGAAAAAGTGCTGATTTTGGAAGGACACAATATCAGGTTCGGGTGGCACGCATATCTTGGGTATGGAAAAGATAGAATAAATAAGGACTTTAATAATCATTATGTGCGGAGGGCATTATTAATAACATGGAAGAAAATAAAGGCGAAATTTTACAGTGGAATCCCTTGTTGGATATCAACGCAGGAAGCGTTTTTTGGTAGATGGAAAGATAGGGTACAGTGTCGGAGATATGAAGACATAATAATAAGAGATAGTAATGAGGAATATGTTTTGAAATCCAGAGAACAGTTAAATTGGGAAGGTAGTTGGTTTACTTACTATCAAATAAGAGAGAAATTTAAAGAAGATATCAAAAAAGAGGGAATAGAAAAGAGTAAAAATGAACTTGATGAAATATTGTGGGGTATGCACCAAAAGAAAATAGCTAAATTGTATCGATTATTATTAACTAGATATTTAGAAGAAGAGAACATAAAAGAGTATATGGTTAAATGGGCCAGAGATATAGGAAACAACATGGAAATAGAAGCGTGGGAAAATGCAAGAAACAAGACAAATAACTTTACGGCGGCTCAAAATCTTAAAGAAAATTACATAAAGATGGTAAATAGGTGGTATTACACGCCAGTTAGGTTAAATAAAATGGGTATAATAACTATAAGTAATTGTTGGAAATGCCAAGAAAATAAGGGAACACTAATACATATGTGGTGGGAATGCAGGTTGATTAAAGAATTTTGGGGGAAAGTACATAAGCTAATGAAGAAGATACTGCAAATTGAATATGAATTAAGACCTGAGTTATATTTGCTAAATATGACAAGTGTTTTAGAGAAAAAAGATGAAAGACAGTTTTGGAAAGTGATGTTATATATGATAACGGCGGCTAGATTATTAATCGCACAAAAATGGAAGAGGTCAGATACTCCAGAGATAACAGATTGGTTAAGTAAATTGATAGATATGATAGAGTTGGATAGCTTAACAAATAGGTTAAGGGACACACCTAAAAAGAAATCAATGGAAAAATGGTTACCGATGATGAAATATTGGAAGGACAATGGAGAAGCGGAAAGGGTAAAAAATATGTTGCTATTATAATTTAACATAATATTATAGGGAAAAAAGGGGAGACGACAGGAATTGGAAATGGATAGGAATGATCGTAAAGAGTTATAATTAAAAGCATGGAGTCTTGAAGATAAGAGAGGAACAGTTAAGATGAAAGAGAATAAGATGGATATGTGATAATTTGAACTGAGATGGAATAAGAAAGGTGTAAAAAGCGGTAACGACAGAGGCATATAAGAAGTCTATAAGAGGTATAAGGGAAAAAAACTTGCTTACTTAGGATTGTATGTAAGGAAGTCATAGAATGAGGATGTATAGAAGAATAGCTGAGATATAGAGTATAAAGTAAGTAAAAAGTAAAATGGATCGAAACTGAATGAAGGAATGTATGGAAGAAAAAGGAAGAGAAATTATGTTGAAAATATGGATGTAAAAAAGCAAAATTGTGACTATAAGAGAATATTGTTTGTTTGTTTGTTTGTTGTCTGGAAAATAATAAAGTGGATAAAAAAAAATGTTCACAGACTCTCTGTTTAATGATCTGCTCTAGAATCTTCCCTGGTATTGATGTCAGACTAACTGGACGATAATTGTTGGGATCCTCTTTTTTCCCCTTTTTGAAGATGGGAACAATGTTTGCCCTCCTCCAGTCTGCTGGGACTTCTCCTGTTCTCCAGGAGTTCTCAAAGATTATTGCCAATGGCTCTGAGATTACATTTGCCAGCTCTTTTAATACCCTTAGATGTACAGTTGTCCCTCCACATTCGCGAAGTTGACATTCGCGGTTTTGGTTATTCGCGGTTTTGGGAGGGCCCCCCCGGCCCCCCCCAAAACCGCGACACGGGGCCTCCAGAGGCCCCGTGAAAGACCTGGGGAGGGGTGGGGAGGCCTTCGCGGGACGCCTGGAGGCCCTCCGGAGGCCCCGCGAAGGCCTGGGGAGGGGTGGGGAGGCCTTTGCGGGACCCCCGGAGGCCCTCCGGAGGCCCCGCGAAGGCCTGGGGAGGGCGGGAGGGAGGGCTGGGGAGACCTCCGCGGGGCCTAGCAAGGCCCCGCGAAGGCCTGGGGAGGGCGGGAGGGAGGGCTGGGGAGACCTCCGCGGGACCTAGCAAGGCCCCGCGAAGGCCTGGGGAGGGCGGGAGGGAGGGCTGGGGAGACCTCCGCGGGGCCTAGCAAGGCCCCGCGAAGGCCTGGGGAGGGCGGGAGGGAGGGCTGGGGAGACCTCCGCGAGGCCTAGCAAGGCCCCGTGAAGGCCTGGGGTGGGCGGGAGGGAGGGCTGGGGAGACCTCCGTGCGGCCTAGGAAGGCCCCGCGAAGGCCCTGGGAGGGAGGGGGAGGGGTGTAGTTATTCGCGGATTTTTCACATTCGCGGGGGTCCGCGGAACGGAACCCCCGCGAATGTGAAGGGACGACTGTATTTCATCTGGTCCTGCAGATTTAAATTCATTTAAATAAAGAAGGCATTCCTATGTTACCTCTTTACTTATTCTATGCTGGATTTCCCCTATTGTGACCACTGTTCCATTATTTTCAGATTGATCACCCTTTTCCTTTTCTGAAAACACTGAGGCAAAGAAGGTGTTGAGTAATTCTGCCTTTTCTCTGTCCCCTGTTAGCATTTTGCCATCTTCTCCACGTAGTGGCCCTACCATTTCCTTCTTCTTCCTTTTGCTGTGGACATACCCCCCAAAAAACCCTTTTATTGTTCTTAACCGTTCTAGAGAGCCTGAGTTCATTTTGCACTTTAGCTTTTCAGACTTTTCTCCTACACATGTTCACTATCTGTGTGAATTCTTCTTTGGTGATTCCTCCCTTTTCCCATTTCCTATACATGTTCCGTTTAAAACTTAGCTGGGTCGAAAGTTCTTTAAGCATCCATCCTGGTTTCTTGAGACACCTCCCATTTTTCTTCCTCGTTGGTATTGCCAATAATAATAATAATAATAATAATAACAACAACAACAACAACAACAATAATTTATTTTTAACCGGCCCCTCTGTTCAGCAACCAGGGCGGTGTACGACAAGATTAAAACAACAGGAAGTTAAAACAATCATTCCCAATGCTAACCCTCCCACCCCTTAAAACTAAATTAAACGGGTGGAGCATTAAAACAAACATCAAATAAGTAAAATGTACAAATTATGGGGGGGATTGCAATGATGGCAGGGGAGAGGGTAGGCAGTCAACTCCACTTGAGCCGGGAAGCTATTCCGGGAAGGCCTGCTGGAAGAGATCCACCTTTAACGCTTTCTTGAAGCTATCAAGAGTAGTGATAAGATGGATCTCATCCGACAGGCCTTTCCAAAGTCTGGGAGCCATAGAAGAGAAGGCCCTCTGGGAGGTCTGCGACAGCCTAGTTTTCATAGGCTGCAGCAGGTTCCTCCCATTGTACCTTCAGTATCCTTTTGAGCAAGTCCCATCCGTCTTGAAGTAACTTCTCTTTTAGTATTCCTGACCATGGGATCACCCCCAGTATTTCCCTGAGTTTATTGAAATCAGCTCTCCTAAAGTCAAGAATCCATGTCTGACTATGCCTGGCTTCTCCACCACTTGCACCCCATTAACCAGGTCATTCCTGTTGGTTAGGATCAGATCTAAAATAGCTGACCCCCTTGTTGCCTCTTCCACCTTTTGGACAATGAAATTGTCTTCCTGGCAAGTAAGGATTTTGCTAGACGACGTTTTGGTTGAGTTAGATTTCCAGCAAATATCAGGATAGTTGAAGTCACCCATCACTACTGCATCTCTCCTTTCTGCATGTGTGGCCATCTGTCCTAGAAAGGCATCATCCAATTCCTCCATCTGACTTGGGGGTCTGTAGTAGAGTCCCACAATAACATCCCTGTTGTTTCCCTCCCCTTTAATTTTTATCCAGATGCTCTCCACCTTGCTTCCAGTATTGATGTCATGTTTCTCTTCACTGGTGTAAATATCCCTGATATATAATGCTATTCCTCCTCCTTTCCTGTTTGGCCTGTTTCTCTTATAAAGGTTATACCCCTCTATTCCTACATTCTAATCATGAGACTCATCCCATCAGGTTTCAATAATGCCTATTATATCATATTTGCGTTGTTGTGCTAGGAGTTCAAGTTCATCTTGCTTATTTCCCATGCTCTGAGCATTAGTATAGAGACATCTAAGACCATGTGTTCCCTTTACTTGCTGCTTGTGCAAGTTTTTTTGCCTCCCACTGTTCGGTCCTTGCACTGTTTGCCTTGTTCCCTCTATGACAGTTTGACTATTTTCTCTGGCCCTTTTGCCTTCCAGAATACTGTCTCCCTCCCCCATATGACTCAGTTTAAAGCCCTCCTGATCAAATTCTTGAGACTGTAGGCAAAAACATTTCTGCCAACTGTTGTGAGATGCACCCCATGTCTTGCCAGAAGTTCCCCTCATGGAACCGCAGCCCATAGTCCTTGGCTATTAATCTAGGTTTCTATCTCTGGTTTCCCCTTCTGCATGTCATTTGCATCCTACAATCTGCTTATCTGTTGGGAGTTCTGTGAGTGTCCAGGTTTAATTTTGGTGAACACAGTCTATTTCCTCTTGTGCAGCTTTTCTCTCTTACATGCTTTTGCTGTAGCAGTCCTTCAATTTCTTCCAAAGTGAAAGGGATAGGAAAGGAGTAAAACAAAAGAAGTTGACCTAAGCTTTGTTAGAAGCACCCTTAAAAGGTGGTTGTCATGTGTGGATGCTGGTTAGTCTTATGTGGCTGGAACTTCATGGTCACCCCCTTTCCAGACAAAGGATTGATATCTTTTATTTTAAATATTTTAACTGTATATAATGGCATTTTTATTTTTATATTTATTTATTTATTTATTTATTTATACCCTGCTCTTCAGCCACAAGGCTATCAGAGCGGCTTACAAATTGTTTTTTTTTAAGCAATAGCAATTTACACATCTACACTGCATTAAGCAGCTTCCAATGTGTGTTAGCTAATTGCCCCCACAAGCTGGGTACTCATTTTACCGACCTACAAAAGGATGGAAGGCTGAGTGAACCTTGGAGCCCTCTGGAATCAAACTTGCAACATGGTGACTTGCAGTACTGGCATTTAACCACTGCACCACCAGGGCTCCTTCAGTATCTAATTTGTTTTATGGAAGCTGCCTTGGGTCCAAACAAGGGAGAAAGGTGTCATAAAATGAAATAAACAAGGGGGATGTGTGATATCTTGCAAGCAGGAAGGAAGCAAAATGGTTTGCATACATAGATCAAAGAAAGAAACAGAGAGGTGAAACAAAAGGTCAGACATGGTCTCTAGTGTTCCCTCTCTCACTAATCATTTTACAAGCATTGATGCCTCCTTTTTTCCAACAAACTCTCTGTGTGATTCTGGGAGTTGTAGTCCAAACAATAAATAAACATACAACTAACCCTATCCCTGACAGTGTTTAGGTGAGCAGTGAAAACATGTTTATTCCATTTGGTTTTTAATCCCTTTTCTTTTCTTTTCTTTTTTTTTTTAAAAAGGTTAAAGATGTTAACTCTTTGTTAATTCATTTTACTATTGTGATGTCTTTTGTTTGAGCATGCTTACCCTCAGAACTCATATTCTGGTCATAATAAAAACTGAGAGTTGAATTGAGATGATGTCCCACTTTCACACCAAATGACCAGGACTCATGAACAGACTAGTGAGGCTCGTAACAAATATCATCATATTATCCGAACTTAATCATTTTAATCCTTTAATCAGTACCATGTAAAATTATTTGTCCTGTTAGCTGCTACAGTAAACCCCTATAGTCCAAAATAGATCTACAGCACAAATCTAGAACATCATTGCTGAGGTCATCTGTGTGGACCAATATAGTTGGTGTTAGATTCACCCTGTTCCCCACCAGTTTAATCTGTTTTCACAATAGCCATCTGGTCTGAACTGAAATTCCAAACCCATTGGGATAAATAAAATCACCCTTCCTAATAAAGTGTTGATTGGCTATGGTGGCCCACTTGGTTCAACAGTGGTCAAGACCATTGACTGACTCAGTTTCCACTGGTCTCAAATTCAATTCCAGTTTCCTGTTTCTTTTGGAACCAAGTGAATGAATGACCCAAGCTGGTCTGCCAGAGATTCCAGCTTAGGCAGAATACTCCTGTTTGCTGTTCCTCACAGTGAAATACACAGGTAGCATGTTGCCACTGTAAGATATAATGTGTCAAAAGCCATACTGGAAGCACCCAAAAGAAGACATTTAACCTGGTGCAAAAGCGAAATTTGGAGTGTAGCTACCTGACCTAACCAAATAGTAAAAAAAATGGGGGGCAGTTTGGAGGATTTGCATATGGTTTTCAAATGAACTTTCTTAGACAATCACTAGTTCCATGAAGAAATGAAATGAGCAGTAAAGCCAAATTAGGGAGTTGAGAAGGGAAAACAAATATAACAGCTGGAGTGTGTAAGTTGTATAGCCTAAATATTTATTTGAGTTTTCAACATTAATCTGGCTATAACTACCAATGAGATTTCTACCAGTGATCCTCCTCATTTAAACCCTGAAAAATACTGTCCTTTTCTTAATGATGTTCTGTGATCGGTGGTGATCACTAAATGGCTATGACTAGTGAAATGATGTTGCAGATTATACTGTGCAATCTCAAATATGTTCGCTCTCTGTGATTTCAAAAACACATTTGCACAGTTTCCGAAAGGTTCATCAGACAGAGCTGCATCATTTTAAGACTTCCTGGAATTGATTCTGTTCCCTGTGGCAAATTGCATTTAAAAACCTGAGTCTGTTACAGCTCCACTGAAAATAATGGGTGAATATGACAACCATTTACCAAGTGTAATCACCAAGTAAGCTGATAATCTGTTTTTTCCCCCTTCCAATTGGAAAGGAGATTTTCTTCACTATCATCGTACAGTGGGTACAGGTGCCATAATATATGATAAAGCAGTTAGACACATGCTTTTTGGAGAAGCTGCTGGATATGAGCAGAGGACAGCTACATGGCCTATGCTTCTGCATTCATTTTGTTGACTGGTGGCACTTGTGGCCAATCAGATCACTCACTTTTTGTTATGTGGCTATGTTTTGGGCTGTTTAGAAGGGTTTTTATGAATGGACCAAACATGGAAAATCATTGTGAAGCTTGATTGCAAAGCTTGCAATGCATTCTTTAACAGAGTACAAACTCCGTATGTACAGATTTGAATGGTATGCACAAATGTAAAAAAAAAAATGTGCAGAAATATTGCATGCCTTCTAAAATGTGCACAGACGCACCTTTTTCAATGGGTGCATGTATCCAGTAATGAAACAATTGTGTTTATTCCCCATTAAAAATCAAACAAGGTGATCACAGGTTAGACTTGGAAGTGGCAAAATGAGGAGGTTTGTGGAAACAGATTTGTCCAAGCTATGTTTCCACTTCCTCTCCTACCTGCTCAAGGAAGTAGACTCTACATGTACATGAATTGGAAGAATATCACCACTGGTTTCTTCCACTGTGCATCTTTATGAAAATATTTCCACCCAGGGATACAGGCAAGACTCCCTTTTCACTGTCATCGTTCATAGCTTTTCCAATTTGCTGGATATTTGCAATATTGCTATTGGACTTCTTGTAAATCAGAAATGAACAGTATTTGATTATTTTTCTCTGTAGTCGAAGGCATTCCACAGTCAGAGATAATATGAAGAGCTTTACAGGATTTTTTCCCATCCTTTTGTTTTCTTTGCTAGCCATTTATTTCTAGTATTAGTTTAATAATAGGAAAGTTTTTTTTGTTTTTGAGTTTCAGTTCTTTCAGAGCAAGATGTTGCATCAGCCAGACCAGTGTTAGTGCAACCTAGTAGAACAAGTCTTATTTGGAGCTGAGGTGTGTTCCAGACATTATGCAAAAGTGAACTCTGACTGCCTAAATAATCAGGAGGAAGCTGCAGCCCATCACAGTGACACATATTTCTTAAGCTAGGAATAGGTGATTTTTTTTTATTTATTTATTTTAAGAAAAACTTCCAGAATGCACAAAGTTCTTCAAACAAATGACAGGTATTTTTTAAGTATTCCTTAAAAAAATAATGTGGGAGACAGCAGGTCTGAAAGATTTATACATCCAGGGAGAGAGTTTTGAATGCTGAGTTCTTAAGATTGGCTATGAGTTCTTCATCTTCACCAAATACATAGCAGGCAGGTACAACATGGTCCCCTCCATATTGCAAACAGCTTTATCTCTAGCATTTCACCACTGTGGAGATTTTCAGACAGGCAAAAATCGCCCCTTGCCGCGCGAGCAGCCTCCCGAAACTGCTGCGCGGCAAGGGTCTTTTTCGGACGACGCTGTGCCTCTAGCGAAGCCGTCCGTGTCACTTCCGTGAAGCTTGGGACGGCTCCGCGCCATATTTCAATCACGGGCAGCTTCCGTGCTTGAAATATGGCGCGGAGCCGTCCGAAGCTTCACGGAAGTGACACGGACGGTTTCACTAGAGGCACAGCGTCGTCCGAAAAAGACCCTTGCCGCGCAGCAGTTTCGGGAGGCTGCTCGCGCGGCAAGGGGCGATTTTTGCCTGTCTGAAAATCTCCACTGTATGTGTCTGAAGCTTTCATTTCATTTGTGTACATTTTTAAAGAAAGAAAAGAGTTTTCTAAAATTAACAAGGTTCTGCACAAGTTCAGAGGAAACAATTTGAGATTTTCTTTTCTTTCTTAAAAATCCAATCTAGAAGAAAGCAAAACTGATAAATGAGCCAAGCAGATCATAAAGAATCAAGATTATATTTTTGGTGCATCCATACTTTGTATGTTTACTTTAATAGCTACATCTCTTAAGTACACATCTGCTTTCGTCAGACCTCACCTGGAAAACTGTGTCAAGTTCTGGGCACCACAGTTCAAGAAGGATATTGACAAGCTGGAACATGTCCAGAGGAGGGTGACTATGAGGGTAAAAGGTCTGGAAGCCATGCCCTATGAGGAGCGGTTTAGGGAGCTGAGTATGTTTAGCCTGGAAAAGGTTAAGAGGTTACATGATAGCTATGTTTAAATATTTGAAGGGATGCCATATTGAGGATAGGGCAAACTTATTTTCTGTGGCCCCAGAGACTAGGACACAGAACAATTGACTCAAATTACAGGAAAAGAGATTCCTAAACATTAGAAAGAGCTTCTTGATGGTAAGAGCTGTTCAACAATGGAATGTGCTGCCTCGGAGTGTGGTGGAGTCTCCTTCTTTGGAGGTTTTTAAACAGAGGCTGGATGACCATATGTTCGGAGTGCTTTGATTACATATTCCTGCATGGCAGGGGGTTGGACTAGATGGCCCTTGTGGTCTCTTTGTACTCTGATTCCATGATTCTATCTTAATAATGAATGAATAGTGCTTATGATAGAACTAGAAATGTGAGGAATAATTCTTTTGACAGCTCCTTTTATTAGGCAAAAGTGTGGTTTGACAGGGATGTAGTTACAGGGGGGCAAAATGCCCTCACAGTGGGCCATTTGCCATGGTCAAAAAGAATTCCCCTGCTCAAAAATGACTGTTTTCCAAATTTCTAGCAAACACATGAATATATATCTAGGTTAACATCTAAGGATAAAGTCTGCTTCCATTGACTTCCCCATTTCCCCATTTCCATGTGCAGCTGACTCCCAGTTCTGTTGGTTTGTTGTCATTTTGTTTTAAGGAGCTTCCCTCCTCTCATACCACATTTTGTATGCATTTTAAAAGTTGTATACCCTACGCTCATGCATTCCCTCTTTATTATTTTTTTTCTGCACATTTGAAAGAGGTACATTTTAATGTTTTGTTTTGTTTTTTCCAAAATTTCTCTTTTGGGGGATATGTCTGAAGGTCTGTGCAAGTGTGTGGGTATTAGAGCATAAATTGAATCCAGCCCACAGATCTGGTAAGTGGAGATTGGAGAAAGCCTAGACAAGAAATCCACTGAAGTTGAATCCTTACACATCCCTAGCACAGATTAACTTTAGAGCTATGTTTTGTGAAGGCAGCACCTGTGTTGTAGATGTTACTACATGTAGCTACAATGTTACTTTGCCAATAGTTTGGAAGCCTTTTCCTCAGCAGTGTATCTGTGATTCTCTTGCTTCTTTTACTTCTCAGGGACATCAATTTCTTTCAAGCTTAAAGTGTGGTATCTCTCCCCTTGCTCCCTACTCCAAAGTCTTTAATTGCCCAGTGCTAATTAGTGTTGTAAATAATACTTGATTATAACTAGGGTTGTAAACAATTTGCATACTGCTGAAGAGAGTCTCATGACAAGACACCTCATCAAAAATGGTAAACAACTGCAAGATCTTTTTTGCATTTTTAAAATTTTTTCATTTACCCTGGAAACTTTTTTGAACAAAAATTGCATCTGTATATGTACATATAGAGAAGAAAATGTATAGGGTGCAAAGTACACTCCTTTTGCACAGAATGTTGTTTCATCGGCTAGGTCCTCCAGCATGATGCTATGGTCCACTTCTGGTGGAAGTGTACCATAAAGTCATGCTGGAGGACCTAGAGATGCTTAAAGAGGTCACCCACCCCCCTCAGACATGGGCAAGTGAATCTATGGATATGTGTTCTATGGATACAAGGGTCATAATGTTTATAATGAAAAGCAGGTTATAAATTTGGCAAATAATAAATAGTCTGCACATAATCAAAAGCACCTTAGCTGATTTTTTAAATAAAATGGTGGCATGAACCCTGTGAAACCAAATGGTATGAGTACGCTTAGCTCTTTGTTTTATATCACTGTGTGTGGTATGTCTTTCACGTGAAGGAGTTATACCTTTAGAACATACAAACCTACTTTTAAAGACTTTTGGAATGAGAAATTCATTTGTGAGAAAACCAATATCTGAGTTTCAACAAGGGGAGAGAAAGCACAAGATAATGAAATGAGCAGATCCCATCTCTGCAGGCTCAGTAGAGTGCTATTACCATGAAAAGAAGATATTCACCAGGTAAATAATTCATGGGAATATTCACTTCCTTACAGCAAGGAAAAGGAGAATCCCAAATTCTTTTTTGAGGTCATTCATATAATGCTATTCTAGAGCCGGAAAAGGTTTCACCTTGAGTGAACATGAGTTATTAATTCATGTAACACTTGGTCCTAAGCAGAGGTAGGGGTGGTTAAGCTGATCTGTTCCATATAATCACAGTGTTAGAAGTATTCTTGTAGCCCTTATATTTCCAACCATGGGCTCCATGTTGGAGATCCAAAGCTGAAACATCCCTAGATGGGTGTACCATTGCTGCTTGATGAGGAAAAGCTCACTATCCCTCTAGATTATCAATTCTACTGATGAACTGCTCTTATTATTTCTACCAATGTCCATGAAAAATCCATTGCCTTGTCTCCTGAAAACAGCCTAGGGGCTGAGGCAAAGTTACAGGCCTCCGTCCTATGCTCCCACAAAAAGAGTTCCTACAGCGCAGTCGTGACCACACTGGGAACCCTAATACATTCTCAATACATTTTCATTCTTTTTAATGCTTCAGTTCTATCTTTGTTGTCTTTCATGCTTTTTTAAATCTCATTCACTCATAGTCTGTATACAGTGAAAAAAGAGTCTTATTGGAATGCATTTACCTGCAGAATTAGAGGTTATGGTGGCTTGACCAAGAAGCTGGCAGGAAGTGTTTGGCAAGGCCTTGTATTCACTGGATTGACTTCTTAGTTCTTCTTATGATAAATGCTGCCAATTTCACTTACAGTCTACATGGTGCAGCTAATCTTTCTCAAGTGTTAGGGACAGAGTTGGATGGCAATGTATTTTATACTTCATGCTAGCTGGGATGATTGCTAGAAATGCTTTTCTCTACTCTTAAAAGCTTTTGAAGAAAAAGTAAGAAAAACTTCAGCTTCTGTGAAGTCTCTTGCCCAGACTCTTATAAACAGGATTTAAAAAAACCCACACCACTACAACTACAAGTAGATGATATGTTATAAGAAACCAACAGAATTTTGTCTTCATGTCTAGACTAAGCCAAGACATGCAGAGAGAGACACAAAATTGATCTGTATTGCATTTGTCCATTTCCTAAATCTAACACAGAAATACTTCCTGTTGCAGATTAGAAAAAAAGATGCACACACTCCAAGTCTGTTATTTGTCATTAAGCTGCTAGAATGTAGACACGAACACCACAGCTATAGTAACCACAGTCTTGTGGCATTTTAAGACTAAGACTTTTATAAGCTTTCATGGAGGTTAATTCATCAGATCTATGAAGAACAATCCTGAACTGGAAGGTGTATGTTTTGGAATGAAGAGAAGTAGTCAGAGGGATATAAAATGGAAAGCAAACAAGCCATAAGTAGACAAATGAAAAATGGTGACAGCCAATAGCCACCAAAAGGCAGTGCTGGTGATAACACAAACATTGTTGCACTGGTAAGCTAATTAACACAAGTCTCAATGGAGTCAACAGTTGTCTACAAAACCATATTCCATATTATTTGGAACTCTTTAAGGTACCAAAATGCTCCTGTAGTTTTGCTACTACAGATTAACACAACTATCTCCCTGGACCCTGTTAAGCTGGCATATTAACTGATATATGAGGAGAAAAATGAAATTTTGCTGATAAAATGAGTTCCTATTGCCAAATTTTATTAGTCTAACAGGAGGTCTGTACTGTAGGACGAGTCGTGACCTAGATATCAGTGGATGGAATCCATTAAGAAAGGGTGTGTGTGTTGAAATATTTCTGTAAACAAGCAAACAGACAGAATTGGTGTGGTGGTGGAAACTTTCTGTAACAATGGGCTTATCTACATGGGCATTATACCCAATCTTGCCCACCTCTTAGTGCCTTGCAGTCCTGATGAACTAGGGCTCTTGTCCCATTCTGCCCATGGGCAGTCCTCATGACCCCCAGGGCAAAGACAGGGCTAAGATGGTGGTGGGGGGGAGAGACAGGGTAGGGGCCATTAGAGCATTTTAAAATTATACCTGCTTTAATCCATTCCCAACGGCAAAAAATCTCCCAGAGACCAGGCCCTGTGTGACTGCAGGAGCCCATTCTGGCACACCGACCTGTTGCTGCAGCTGCCAATCTGCCATCACTCTTCGACAACAGGAAGGAGTCCCGCAGCATGTGACCAAGGCTGCTCACATGCAGGGGACCTTGGTCACATGTTGCAGGCCAGCTCCCTAGCTTCCAGGGGACCAAGGGAATATGCAGTAGCTGCATTGATGGGCTGGCATGCCCATCTGGATATCCTCGCAGATTGTGGAGGAAATGGGGGAGGACTGGCCTGATCTGCAGATATGCGCCAGCCTATCCTGGCCCATGTAGATAATCAGACATCATTTCAGACATTGGGATATGAGAACATTATCAGATGTGGCCAAAATCACAGGATTGCAATATCAGGGTAACGTGAATGGGCCCCGATATCACTTGATGTCATTGTCTTCACATTCTTACTCCATGTTTCAGCTGTGAAAAGGTGTTATTGTGATACACGGGACAAGCTGTCAATAGATCATCAATAGTGCTTTTTTTGTGTGCAGTATTGACTACATGCAAAAAGATGTCCAGTTGTAATCGTGAGATTACAGCATGAATGGGCAGTCATGAGCAAGAAAATGTCCAGGTGAGAATGCAAAAACAAAGCATAGGACACTTTTTTTATGAAATGTTCCATTTAGCCTGCACATTGTTTTATTTGTTTCAGTGCTTGTATGTTCATTTACTTTGTTAATTAAAGAGTTTTTGGAGTTTTTAAAGCACACTCACGTCTTCTCGTGACAATGGCTGAAATCTCACCCATGCCAAATTGCAGAAGTAAACTTCCATTCTTAAGGTGCTAGTGGTGGTTGTGTGATAATTCCATGGAGTTTCTTCCATGTAATTACAGTGATGTGCAATAATAAGTGTTTTAATGCCATGATGTTTCCACTATCTTCATTAGTGGAATTACAACATTTTTAGACACTAGTCTGAAAATGTCCTACGTATTGCAAATCAGAAAAGAATAGGGTAGTTATGAGGAGATAAGGCTGTCAAGCAAAAAAATGGCTGATGAATATGCTTCTATGCTTCTATGCTTCTAATATCTCCCCTCTTCAATGAAACTAAGGGTCTTTCACACGCTACTCTCCTTCATCTCTCTCACACACTTATAATACCTACCTCATTTATGAGTATTGGACTATCCTATAAGATTTTTCTAAGGACTACCAAGATTAGGGGTGTAATTCTTCACTAATTTTGTTCTCAAAGTAAACCATGAGTAATTTTATTAATGTTCTGTGCAGTTTTTGAAAACTAATTATAATTAAATATTTATTCTGCTCAAAATGTCTGTGTGATTTTATGCCTTTGCACAGGAAATAGCATGATCTTCATAGAAGCACCTATGAAGAAAAAAATTTGCACAGAAAGAATATAATGTGAATAGAAAATGTTTCCTGTGATATTATTTTTGGCACAAATCTAACATTTCCTGTGCAGAAATGCTGTATTTTGGGACCTACTCTGCACAAAATTTGTACTTTTTGCTTGGAAACAGTATTATTTCTATGCACAAATATCATTTTCTGAAAAGAAAATTCTGTTTCATGTATAGAAAATGTTCTTTACTGGGGGTGGGAGCCATGCACACATTTTGTGAAAATTCTTATCAGTTCAGGATTCTCCTTGCCAGATTCTTTCTGTACTCAAGAGACATGTTTTTCATCAAGTTTTGAATATCTTTTACATCTATAATAGAGTTCATTTATATAAAGTCTGTCTATTAAATAACGAGACTGATAAATAACCCATCTTTATTTATATGTATTAACATTCTAATGCTTGTTCCCTTCAATATACTCTCCATTCACACTCACACACCAATGCAGTCTTGTTTTCCACTGGCATGGAGAAGATGAGTTTCTGCCAGCTGTGTCAACACATCTGCCATTTTCTTCTTTACTGCATCAATTGACTCAAAATGTGTTCCTTTAAGCACTGATTTCACTTTAGGGGAAAGAAAAAAAGTCACATGGTGCCAAATCTGGTGCATATGGAATATGTTCAAATCTAGTAATGTGTTTATTGGCCAAAAACTGCTTTACAGAAAGTGCTGTGTGAGCAGGCCCATTGTCTTAATGAAGGGTGAAACCATTTTTCCACAGTTCTGGCCTTTTTTCCTGATTCTTTCTCTCAGTTTTGTCAAAACTTCCTTATAATAATGCTGGTTTACTGCTCTTCATTCTAGAACCCATTCTGCCAAAATTATGCCCTTGGTGTAAGCAAAACAAAACAAAACAAACCCACAATGAGCATCGCTTTGAATGTGGACTTGCTTTGATGTGGTTTTTCTTTCTTTCAATTTGTGGTTATGATGGTGTTTTCCAGTGCATTGACTGTCATTTTGTCTCAGGATCATACTGAAAGATCCAGGTTCCATTACAAGTGATGATTTTTGAAAACGGTTTGGAATCACCTCAAGTTGCTGCAGAATATCAGCGCAAATTTCCTTGCAGCATTCTTTTTGCTCTGCTGTGAGAACCCTAGGGACCACCTTGGCACAAACTTTTCTCATGTTGAGATCCTCATGCAAAATTTTCAATGCAGTGTCTTTGACAGTGTTCACAAGTTCAGCTATCATTCAGACACTGAGTCAGCAGTCTCCTCGAACAATCTGGCTGATTTTCCCCACAATTTCCTTGGTTCTTGAAACAGAAGGTTGTCCAGGACATTCATCATCTTCTACATTCTCATGTCCCTCTCTGAATCTTTTGTGCCACTCAAACACATGAGCACAAGACATGCAGTCTTCCCCATAGGCCTCAGTAACCATTTGAAAAGATTCCATTAGCATTTTGTTAAATTTTACTGAAAATTTCAGATTGGCACATTGCTTGACTTTTAAACTTAGCATTTTCCCCTCACACAACAGACAACACAGCTGCTTTAAATGATGGCTAACAATTAACCGAATGGCCGAGAGTGTTGATGTTTGTCATGCAGCTTCAGACAAGTTCACGGTCACCACTCAAGCATTCAGAATCAGTTCTCTCTAATTTGTCTGAAAGATAAAAACACTGTCTCATTATTTAATAGACAGACCTCATGTGGCATTCTTTGAACACTTATAAAGGTAATTTTAAATGTTAATCCTTTTTTCTGTGTCATAGGGAAAGCTTGATTCCCTTCCACAATTGCACGTTTGAGTCCCAAAACATAAAATTCTTCCCTATCACTCTGCCCCCCTGGAACACTACATTTTACCTGTAGCAGTTAGTGCTGTAATAGTCCATAAATGTTTGACCGTTTGATTCCCTAAACAATTTTTCAGACTGCCTTCCTTGTATGATTTACAAATTGTTCAGAATTATATATAGAATTAGTAACTCCAAAAATGGCCTTCCTCCTGCATATCTCAAACCCCACCAAACTGGGTTCTGGTATATGATGCTACATATCAGGTTCCTTGCTATCTGTAGCATTAGGGTAGAGAGGGAAACTTTAACACAATTCAGACCATGACATGAGCACCACATCCCACATCCCAGGAATTTATTTATATATTTATCTGTGCTATTTCTATGCCACCTTTCTCCCAGAGTGGGACCTTAGGCAGCTCACAGAACAATTAAAATCACAATTAAAACCAATTAAAGCATACAAAGTAAAAAAGAAGAAGATAAAAACAACATAAAACCACACCCTAATAAAAGCCATAATAATATGTCAAAGGCCTGCTTAAACAAGAATGTTTTTGCCTGCTGGTGAAATGATAACAGGGTGGGGGCCAGCCTAGCCTCCCATGGTAGGGAGTTCCAAAGGGTTGGAATAGTCACAGAGAAGGATCTCTCTCAAGTCCCCACCAAATGAGCCTGTGATGGGGGTGGGACTGAGAGAAAGCCTTCCCCTTCAGATCTTATAAACCTTGCAGGTTCATAGAGGGAGATACATTCTTCCAGATAGTCAGGACTAAGCCATGTAGGGCTTTATAGGTCAAGACCAGCACTTTGAACTGTGCCTGGAAATGAACTGGCAGCCAATGGACCTGTTTTAACATGGGAGTTATATACTCCCTATAACTGGCCCTGGTCAGCATTCTGGCAGCAGCATTCTAGACCCGCTGAAGTTTCTGAACAGTTTCCAAAGGCAGGCCCATGTAGAGTGTGTTACAGTAGTCCAAATGGGATGTAATCAAGGCATGTGTCACCGTAGCCAGATCTAACATCTCAAGGAATGGGTGCAGCTGGTGCACTAGTTTTAATTGTGCAAACATACTCCTGGCTACTGCTGAAACCTGGGCATACAGTCCAGGAGAACACCCAGGCAGCAAGCCTGAGATTTCAGGGGGAGTGTAACCTCTTCCAGCACAGGCAGGATCCCTATTCTCTGATTGACCAGGAGCACCTCCGTCTTGTCTGGATTAAGTTTCAATTTTTTTGCCCTCATCCACTCCATTAGCAACAACAGGCATTGGCTAGGTACTGAGACAGCTTCCTTTCCTTGGAATCAGATGGAAATGAGAGATAGAGTTGGGTGTCATCAGCATATTGGTAACACCATACACCAAAGCTCTGGATTACCTCTCCCAGGGGTTTCATGTAGATGTTAAATAGCATGGGGGACAGAACAGAACCCTGAGGAACCCATAGGCATTGAATAGGAGTCCCTCAGCACCACCTTCTGAGCCTGCTCCTCCAGGAAAGACCAGAACCACTGCATAACAATGCCTCCAAGGCCCATCCAAGATAGGCAGCCTTACAAAGATACCATGGTAAATGGTAGCGAAAGCCACGGAGAGGTCCAGCAGAACCAATAGGGACACTGTCTAGTTTCCTGTGTATGTCATCTACCAAGGTGACCAAAGCTGTCTCCTCTCATAGTCGAGCCTGAAGCCAGATAGAAATGGATCTAGATAATTGGTTTCATCCAGAAACCCCTGGAGCTGGGAGGCTACCACCACTCCAAAAATGGGATGTTGGAGACTGGCCAATAAATATTCAGAGTGGTGGGATTCAGGGAGGCTTTTTTAGTTACGATCTCACTACAGGCCATTTTAGGAAGGATGGAAACTTTCCTTGCTGCAGTGAGGCATTCACCACTCCCCTCACCCACTTGGCCAGCACACCTCTGGCTGCTTTCAAGAGCCAAGAAGGGCAAGGATCAAGTATGCATGTGGTCTCTCTCACTTCTCCAAGGATCCTGTCCACATCCTCATGCTGCACAAACTGAAATTTATCCAATAATACAGGACAAGCAGGCACCAAGTTTACATCCCCTGGACCTGCCTCAATTACAGCATCCAAGACAGAGCAAATCCAAGTGATTTTATCTGCAAAGGACTTTTTCGGACGAAGAAAAATAATGCAAGCAGCCTCTCCAGTTTGCGAGGCTGCTGCGCTGCAAAGCGCCCCTTTCGTATGATGCTCGCCCCTGCTGGTACTGTTGCGGTACCGCAGGGAGAGCTGAGCGTCATATTTCGTTGATTTTTACTCACGATCAACTTTCGTGAGTAAAAAATCAATGAAATATGACGCTCAGCTCTCCCTGCGGTACCGCAACAGTACCAGCAGGGGCGAGCGTCATACGAAAGGGGCGCTTTGCAGCGCAGCAGCCTCGCAAGCTGGAGAGGCTGCTTGCGTTATTTTTCTTCATCCGAAAAAGTCCAAAGTGTCTTGAAAATTCTTCATGGTGAGCTGTCGAGTGGTCTTTATTTCCTTCTTGTGGGCCAAAATGTAAAAGGCCCCTGACAGCTCAGCTGAACAACACTGTGCAGATGCAATGGTGGCAGAGAAGTATAATCTCTTCCCTTTCACCATCACTACAGTGTAAGCCTTTCAATGAGCTTTAGCCCATGAAATCAAGTGATCTCAGTGAGGCAGTCCTATATCACTGCCACATTTGCAGGTGAGAGGTGAGGTAGCACATAGAACTCTTGCTAGTCCAATCCACCTCCTTATGCATCCTCCCTATCTCCTATCTCCTCCCTTAGGTTAGAGCTGGCAATGATGGGTTACAAGACCTTCATGGTGTAATTTGGTGAAGATATTTCCAGCCAGGAGGGGCAAGAGCATTACAGAATATGTTCCACTATATTTTCTTTGAACATATTTCATATCATTAGCTTCTTTGTTATTAAAGTAAAAAGCCTTCACAAATCTTTGAATAGAATCCCTGAGATGTTAAATGAAACCTGTGGAACAGATGAGCAGTTCTGGAGAGTGATGATAATGGGCAAAAAAACCCTTCTATTTCTGTTTTACTGGCATACATCCCCTGACTTCCGTAAATGCATATCAATATTTGCACGAAATTCCATTTTGGGGGACACTAAACTTGAAAATGCATCAAGGGCAACTCAAGAGGGGTTGTCTCAGGGGAAACATCATGACAAAGGAATGGATCGACTGAAGCCAGAGGTATATTTGGAAGCATCTGTTGAGAGAATTATAGTTGAAAAATGAGATCAAGGAACAGAAGATGAAAACAGACTCCTGAGACATCCCTCTTTTTGATGGAATTCTTTCTGCTGTGCTTGAGGAAACATTACATTATTCAGGATCACAAATATGCACATAACTAACTTGTGCATAAGCATCCACCTGGATCTTTATTTAAAATATCCCTCTTTATCTTTTATAAAAGAAATCTTGACCAAAGGCTACTGGCAATATCTTTCTCTTGACCATTGTGTTTCCTTTCACCTCCTACCAGAGAGAAACAGGTAATGAGTGCATATCCTCTCTTTGTAATTTAAACAATTCTGATCACTTTCAGGGTTAAGAAGTTGTCTTAGACTATTGGTCTATTTACATCAGAAGGGTTTGCACTCACTGACAGACTGACAGATGTCAGACAGGAGTGTTTCCCACCTTAGCCAGATATGTTGAGAAATTGAACCTGGAATCATCTGCATGCAAGGCATGTGTTCTTGCACTGAGCAATGGCCTTTCCCATGGGAAGAAGATGCATGGGACAATTCTAATTCATTTGAAACTGCTAGAAAGGAATTGTGGAAAGGCTGTGGCTCAGCTGTAGAGCATATGCTTTGCATGCAGAACAGAGAGATGTAGAAAAATCTCTCTCTTAGGTTGGTCACATTTCACTGCAAACCACCTGCATTTTTCCCCCATTATTGCTTTTCATCAGAATGTGAGAGAGCTATTTATTTATTTATTTCATGGAAATTGATCTGTGTTTTGGTACACACTTTTTTCCTCATAGTATTCATTTCCCATTGTATTTTTCTTGATATGTGTATTCTTTGTACATTCTCCCATCAACCAAAGCAAGTCTGTGTATCCTTGAAAAAGATGTGCATATATTTGAGTATAATTTGAAACTAGGGGTTGAAGGAGGGATCTGATGCTCACAATTTCCTCCCAATGACAGAAAAGTGAAACATCTCTCTCTATATAATTCTCTTGGGTTTGTTGCCAAAATCCACTCCTGCCTCTCAATCTATATCTTCTCCCTAGCCTCACAAGGGCTCCTCCCTCCTCTTACTCCCTTAGCCACTCACCAGTCACAGGCTATGTCAGGACCCAGGTAGTCAACTGGCAGGGGAACAGAATGAGTCAGTAATTCCAGAAAAAGTGTGGAATGCCGAAAAGGGGGAAGAGGAATTTAAATCCACCTGTCTACCTTACAGGGTTGTTGTGAGGTCTAGCGGGTGTTTTGGGGGAATTTTGTAACAATACGCTAGGTCCAGTAGGTGCTTATATGCACATATTTCATTAATAGTCTCACCACCAAAGTAGTGTACATTCATATTTGTTTTCTTTTTAAATGGTTAAATACAAATTTATTTTCTATCCATATGCAGAACATCCCATCTTCAGTCTCTGGAAACTCTAGGTAGGGCTGGGAATTAATCTTGTCTGAAGCCAATGATCTGCCACCACATAGTGTGGGCGGTAGTGACCTTGATGGACCAATGTTTGACTCAGGATGAAGTGGCTTCCACTGTCCTTATTGTGGTGACCCATACATGGTCAACCCACCACCTTAACACTCTGACTTTAGAAAGGCAGTCCTGTGGGGTCTCTTGCATCCCACTACTGCCCCCCAAAATATGGGCGAAGCCCTAACTACTTTCTTTTGGGACAACCCTTTGTGTCCCTGATATCAGGTAGCATGGTTTAAATTACACGGAGGCCAAGCAGCTTTAAACTCTAACGAAAGTTTATTGAAAAATATAAAACAAATAAACTATAGTTGAGTCTTAAAGTTGTTAATCTTCTTAAGGCTTAGTTACATCAGATTCCTTTTAAAATAATATCAATCTAGCCGCACCAGCACTACTAACTCAGGAACAAAGTCCTAAATTCCCTTTATATACTTGACTTGCTCTGAGCCTCTAAATACTAGACTCTCCAAGCCTATCCAGTCCCTCTCTGGACCCTTAAAACCCTTCTGTGGTCACCAGACTGAAAAGTTCCCTCAGGAACTCTAAGAGCACACCCTCTCTTCCTTGTAACTCTTTCTTTCCAGTCAAACCTCAAAACAATTAACCCCTTCTCACTCTCTGTCAGGCCCCTTTTATAGCCGTGCCCAGCTGCCTTCCTATTGGCTGGGCACCTGCTGCTCTGAGATTGGCTAAAAGAGCAGCCTTTTCATCACACTTATGCTTCACTTTGCAATGAGCTATGTTTTATTTTTAAGTGTAAAATTAGTCATGATACAGGGTTTGTTCTTTTTCATTTCCCCCTAGGTGTGCTTTCTCCCTAAAGACGTCATTCTATTTCCTTTTAGGGACAAACATTTCCTTTCTTTTGTAGTGATTATATAAAAGCCCCTTTCTCACTAAGAAAGTCAGGCAATGCCTCAGGTAGCACACAGTATTTTCTATGCAAGTTATTTTTTAATACATTTTGAAAATGTATGGTTGAATTAAATATGCCACTTAGAAACACAGGAGGATACCTAATGTTATGTAAGATGCTTGATGCTTCTTGTTCTGTATTGGCTACATTGGCCTGTCTCAGCTCTCCAGGGTTGCCAAGATGGATGTTTTGCAGCCCATACCAAAGAAATCAGGAGTTGAAACTGGGACCTTCTATAAGCAAAGTTTGTGTTCTATGACTGAGATGCAGAATAGTTCATCATAGAACATAGATTTTTATCAAGTCACAAAATTCCCCAGCCAGAATATGTCATAATCATGCTAATAAGGGAATTCTGGGATATTTTTTTGTCTAAAAAAATAGGTTTTCCCAGTTCTGTCATGTTGTAAAGAAAGGTAAGAACTTGGTAAATTTGTGTGCATTCAGATTGCATGCCTTGTCAAAGATCATGTTCTATGGAACAAAATTGTTTGGTGTAATTGCATTTGATTGGCAGAAGGCCACGACAGATGAAAAGGGACACTTCTTTGTAAAACATATAATTCATCATTTATCAAATTCACATCCACAAGAGCTGATGATTATGACTACTGCTGTAAATGCCTTTAAAGGTGATTAGACAAATAGATTAGGAGTGTGCCTACATGACAAAGTTGTTAGCAGCTTGATAACATTTGAACTGTCATGGCTCCATGCTATACAATCTTGATTTTTTTTTTAATTTTTTTTTTGGTGAGGTACTTGCCACTTCCTGCAGTTAAAGGTCTAGTGCTCTAATTCAGGGGAGTGGTTAAGAATTCTCTATTAGAGAATTTCAAGTACTACACCAAATGAAAAATCCTATGATTCCATAGAATGGAGCCATGGCAGTTCAAATGATATCAAACAGCTATAACTGTATAGATAATTAAAGTACATGTACATTTTTTTTTGTTTTCAGATTCCAGATAAGTTAACCCAAACATATACAGTAGGACCTCCATATACGCGGAACCAATATCCGCTGTTTCAGTTATCCACGGGACACAAAACAGTACACCTACCATAGAGTCTTCTTATAAAATGCCTACAGAGGCATCCTCTCTAGATGTTTCCTTGGTCCTTCAAGGCAACTCTACAGTATTTTAAACTGAAAGTCCCATTATTTTCAATGGTGTTCACTGTTATCCACAGTTTTTGGTATTTGTGGAACCAATCCCCTGTGGACACAGGGGGTCTACTGTACATTGTACAAGTACCCCTTTTCTTCCATTTTCAGGAATGGTGTCCATCAGTCAGGTCAGCATCTGTGAAATTCCTTCCTTGTCCCACCGATCCAGTCTGTTCTGTTTCTATGTGTGCATTAAGTAGACAACAACCTATCATTTTAGGGGGAATATTTTTTATCAACATGTGCACATTGTACACTCTATTGCATACATTCAATCATTGTTTAAAGCATACACTTGTAGGTATTATGGAAATTTATGTATTTTTCCATACATAGTTTTCAAATGCACACATTTTCTGAGACAAACTTTTCAAAGTCAAAAAATGTGTGGCTTTCCATATGTAAATATTGTCCAGATCTATTACTGGGTTATGTGGGAGATTATCAGATGTGGCAAAAACTCCATCAGAAGATTGCAAGGAGGACAGAAAGGGATGACATTATCAGATGACATCATCCTCCAGTGTTTTAGGAACATAGTGTGGCCGTGAATAAAGTGTCCCCATTTATTGGCAACATGTTTCCATCAATGAAAAACAGAAGCCTCATCCGTGGCAGCACTATATCCCAAGAACGGCTGAAGAATGTGGCATCTGGCAAAGTCTCCCTTGCTGTTCTCCTAGCAATCTTCTGACAAGGTTGGAAATGGGCTTTTTCGGGTGTTCCCCTGTGTCTGATAATCTCTGTGGACTGAAGGGGGGGGGCTGATGGAGATGATTTCCCACACATTCCTAACTCAAAATTGATAGAATATTCTATGGAATAAACCATATAATATTAATTAGAAAGTTTTTGAGCATTTTCTCAGCATTCAACAAACTAAATTTTGTTTTTTCTCCTTTGTGTCTTGTAAATATTGGGTTGATTTCCATGTAAGAGAAAATTTTATTTTGAATATACATCTGCAACAGAGCAGTGTGTTAACCCCACCCTAAATATGCCAATAGTATTTGACTCCCATTTTATACTGTTTACACAAAAAACTAGAAACTTTTAAAAATTATTTTGCTGTATTTTGTTTTGAACATAAATTGGTTGTTGGCATAGCACTAGAAAGAGCACAGACTTTATTGTTTGTAGGCCTTCATTTTATTAAATGAAACTCCATCTGTATAAATTGCAACCGCCCTTGATAGGGCTTGTATTTCATAATTCACTTACAAGCTCAGAACCTATTAATTAAAATAGCTTCATAAACCAGAAGGAGGACAATAAATGCAACCTTACATGGGACAAAAGACAGCTGCCAAGTTTTGGAAAGTCTGCAATAACAAAAATCCTAAACGTAAGGGCTTTACTTTGCATAGCTGAGATTGGATACTATTGAAAGAATACTTTGAATAAGATCTGAAGTTAAAAATCATTCAAATCCCTGCCTAAATAAGAAGGTCCTAACCTGCATGGGAGATGACTAATCAGTCTTTCCATGTGAGTTCCACAGCCTGAGAGCAGCCACATAGTGATCATATTATTGGACCTTCATCCTATGCCAAAAATCTTGCCTCCCAAATTGTGAAAGATCCCCCATTAAAGAGACTTTGTTTTTTCTGCCTTATTCTCTGGGCACTTTAGAACCTCTTTTGATTTCTTCTAATAATATTATTGAGCTTTATCACTGTAAGATGACCAAGGAAGACGTTTGTCTCTGTTTTCAATACGTCAATCACAGTGCCATCTTATACATGCCCACTGAGATAGAACTTCCACTATCTTCAGCGGACTTTATTCCCATGTAAATAGGTATAGATCTCTAACCTAAATTTCATTTGGGATTACAGGGGTAAAACCCAAACAAGAAACACACTTGAATCCTAGACAGCTTCCAGTGACATTGCTGAAGGATAGATATTTTGAATACCACATATAAACTTGACGCAAAAAAGCAACCCTAATTTCCTCAGCTTCAAGCAAAGAAGTTAAAAGGTAGGAGGGGGGGATTCTAAACATTGCAAACGTAAGAAGCTGGGTGTACACTGAAGCAAAGAATTACTCAGGCCACCCAAGGAAAGAAAAAGTCTGTAAGTTTAATTTTCCAGGTTTCCATTTTAATCATGATTCTTAAAAAAACAAATATGCCTGTAATAATCTCCAGTTTCAAGTCATTTGAGGATGGGAGGAGGTATGTATTCTACAGAGCTTGTCAGTGAAGCAAGCAAAAGTAAAATCTACTTTGTAGCAATTCTGTTTCTCAACACAATACAGTACTACACATTAGCAAATTTTTAACCTTGGCTACTCAAACAAGCAAACACATTGCCTGGGGAATATGTACTTTTCTTTAGAGGGAAGCTGAACATTGCTGTGGTCTGAAACCTTTTTTTTTTCCACAAACAAGAAATTAAAAGGTTTCATAATTTTTTTCCCATGGAGCTATACCACAAAGTTTATTTAACCAGCCTAAAATTGTTGTGACTTTGGGCTTATTTACATAGGCTAAGTTTTCTGGCTTGCCCCCATTCCAGAGGGCTGCAGTCCATATGATCACAGAATCATAGAATTGGAAAAGACCACAAGGCCCATCCAGTCCAACCACCTGCCATGCAGGAATAAAAAATCAAAGCATTCCCGACAGATGTCCATCCAGCCTCTGTTTAAAAATCTTCAAAGGAGACTCCACCACACTCCGAGGCAGCACATTCCACTGTTGAACAGCTCTTACCACCAAGAAGCTCTTCCTAATATTTAAGAGTCTCTTTTCCTGTAATTTGAGTCAATTGTGCTGTGTCCTAGTCTCTGGAGCTACTGAAAATAAGTTTGCCCCATTCTCAATATGGCATCCCTTCAAATATTTAAACATGGCTACCATATCCCCTCTTAACCTTCTCTTCCCCACGCTAAACATACCCAGCTCCCTAAGCCACTCCTCACAGGGCATGGCTTCCAGACCTCCCACCATCCTGGTTGCCCTCCTCTGGACACATTCCAGCTTCTCAATATCCTTCCTGAACTGCGGTGCCCAGAACTGGACACAGTATTGCAGGTGAGGTCTGATCAAAGCAGAACAGAGTGGCACTATTACTTCCCTTGATCTAGACACTATACTCCTATTGATGCACCCTAGAATCCCATTGGCTTTTTTAGCTGCCACGTCACACTGCTGACTCATGTTCAGTTTGTGGTCCACTAAGACTCCTTGATCTGTTTCTTGTATATTGCCATCAAGTCAGGTGTCACCCATACTATATCTGTGCTTTTTATTTTTACTGCCAAAGTGTAGTATCCCACATTTCTCCCTGCTAAAATTCATTTTGTTAGTTTTGGCCCAGCTTTCTAATCTGTTAAGGTCATTTTCAATTCTGATCCTGTCCTCTGGGGTATTAGCTACCTCTCCTAATTTTGTGTCAACTGCAAACTTCATGAGCATGCCCTCTATTTCCTCATCCAAGTCATTGATAAAGATGTTGAAGAGAACTGGGCCTAGGACAGAACCCTGTGGCACTCCACTAGTCACTTCTCTCCAGGATGAAGAAGAGTCATTCATGACTATCCTTTGGGTTTGGTCAGTCAACCAATTGCAAATCCACCTAACAGTTGCATTGTCTAGCCTGTAGGTTATTAACTTTTTGCAAGAATATCATGGGGAACTTCATCAAAACCCTTACTGAAATCAAGATACATTACATCCACAGCATTCCCTTCAACTACAAAGTATGTAACTTTATCCAAAAAAAGAGCTAAGATAGTCTGACATGATGTGTTCTTGAGAAACCTATGTTGACTTTTAGTGATCACAGCAATCCTAAGTGCTTACAGACTGTCCGTTTAATGATCTGCTCTAAAATCTTCCCTAGTATTGATGTCAGGCTGACCAGGTGATAATTATTTGGATCTTCTTTCCCCACCCCCTTTTAAAAGATGGGGACAATATTTGCTCTCCTCCCATCTGCTGGGACACCTCCGTTCTCAAGGATTTCTCAGAGATTATTGCCAGTGGTTCTGAGATTACTTCTGCCTGTTCTTTTAGTACCCTTGGATGTAGTATAGAGACATCTAAGACAATGGGCCATTCCTCTATCTGCTTTTTAAAGGTTTTATCTCTCCCACTGTTGAATTCTTGTACTATTTGCCTTGTTATCTGTATAATATTCGGGCTATTATCTCCAGCACTTGATGAATTTCTGTCCTCATGAATATTGTCTCCCTCCTCCACACAACTCAGTTTAAAAGCCCTCCTGACCAGATCTTTCAGAGTTTTAGCAAAAACATCCCTGCCAACTGCTGTGAGATGCAACCCACCCCTTGCCAGAAGTCCACCTCCCTGAAACTGCATCACATTGTCCAGGAAGCCAAACCATTCCCAGCAGCACCATCTGTGCAGCCAGTTGTTCACCTCCACTATCTTTCACTCCCTTCCTGGCTATGTCCTTCCACTGGAAGGACAGACAAAATGATTATTTGTGCATCGAAGTCCTTCAGCTTCCTACCTAGAGCCTCATAATCTCTTTTGATATTCTGAAGGCTATGCCTTGCAGTAACATTGGTTCCCACATGTACCAAAAGGAAGGGATAACAATCAGTAGCTTTAGAAGTCTCATCAGCCTCTCTGTTACATCACAGATTTTTGCACATGGGAGATGGCACACCTCTTGAGACATCTTATCAGGCCCACAAACTACTGATTCCGAACCCTTCAATAAAGAGTCTCCTACCCCCACCCCCACACACATCCTCCGAGGATTGGCAGAGGCCAATCTGTGTGCTGAACCACCCAATGTCCCCTGCACATTCTCTGAAGCCTGACTCTGCTGCTCTCCTTCCCATTCCTTGTAATCACTGAAAAAGGATAAAGCTTCACACTGGTTCTGTAGTGCCAGACTCATACAATGGCCCCTGCTTCTTCTCCTTCTATGAGTCACTTTCTTCGAAACATCGATCTCAGAACTAACCTTCTCCACAGAGATATCTCATGCATGTTTCTGAACCAGGACCTTCTGCTCTGTTCTGTCTAAGATAACCTCCTGCTCCCTAATAGGCTAATCCAATTGTTGGACCTTCTCTTCCAATAACACAACCAACTTCAATCCATGAGTACTGAGGACGTGGACAAGCTACTTGGTAGGGTGAAGACGACGACATGCCCTCTCGATCTTTGCCCTTCATGGCTGGCAATCCAGGAGGGGACTGCCTTGATTGTGTTCCTTAAGGACATCATCAATGCATCCCTCAGAGAAGGGTGTGTTCCATCTTGTTTAAAGGAAGCAGCCATTAGGCCGCTCCTGAAAAAATTCTCTTGACCCCCTGGAGATGAACAACTATAGGCCAGTTTCTATGTTACCATTCTTGAGCAAAGTGATTGAGAGAGCAGTTGTGTTTCAACTCCAAGTGGTCTTGGATGAAACCAATTATCTAGACCCATTTCAAACTGGCTTTAGGATGGGATTTGGAGTTGAGACTGCCATGGTTGCCTTAACCGACGACCTGCGTCTAAGCATCGACAGGGGTAGTGTGACCCTGTTGGTGCTTTTGGACATCTCAGCTGCTTTCGATACGATAGATCACAGCATACTCTTGGATAGCCTGAGAGGGTTAGGAATCAGAGGCACTGCGCTCCAGTGGTTCCGGTCCTTCCTCTTAGGCAGGTCCCAGAGGGTGTTGCTCGGGGACAGTTGCTCCAGCAGAAAGGAGCTTACTTGTGGTGTTCCACAGGGCACCATCCTGTCCCCGATGCTGTTTAACATCTATATGAAGCCGCTGGGTGAGATTATTCGGAGTTATGGGACTGGGAGTTATCAGTATGCTGATGACACCCAGATCTATTTCTCCTTGTCCCAATCGTCGGCCTCGAATTCCGATGACGTCTCTCCTCTTAATGACTGTCTTAAAACAGTAATGGGCTGGATGAGGAAAAACAGATTGAGATTAAATCCAGACAAAATGGAGGTGCTCACGGTAGCGGCCCCAAAACCAGGAGTTGGGTTGCAACCTCCAGTCCTGGATGGGGTCACATTCTCCGTTAAGGACTGTGTTTGCAGTCTGGGGGTGCTCCTTGATCCATCACTTCAGATGATGAGTCAGGTGAATGCGACAGTCAGGAGCGCCTGTTATCAGCTTCAGCTGATACGCCAGCTGCGCCATTTCCTGGAAGTAAAGGACCTCGAGATTGTGGTGCACACGCTGGTAACCTCTCGTCTAGATTTCTGCAATGCGCTCTACATGGGGCTACCCTCATGCTTGGTCCGGAAACTTCAGGTGGTACAAAATATGGCAGCCAGAGTGGTCTCGGGAACATCTTGGAGAGACCATATAACTCCAGTGTTAAGATCTCTCCACTGGCTGCCTATCAGTTTCCGGGCCCAGTATAAGGTGTTGGTTATTACCTTTAAAGCCCTAAACGGCTTGGGTCCAACTTATCTCCAGAACTGCCTCCTCCCATACAATCCTCCCCGCACACTCCGGTCCTCTGGGAGGAATTTGCTTCAGCCACAAAAATCTAGGCTGTCTGCAACCTCCCAGAGGGCCTTTTCGGTAATTGCCCCCAAATTGTGGAATGACCTGCCGAACGAGATCCATCAGATAACAAGCCTGAGTAGCTTTAAAAAAGCACTAAAGACGGATCTCTTTCGGCAGACCTTTCCTAATTAGATCCCGGCCTCAGGGGATCCTGGCTTCTTTTAGTCCACTGGTCATTTATTGTATTTTATTCTCCTGGAAGCTATGCAAGGGTCCTGTAGCATGTGTCCAAGGCTGGCCATATGCAGGGGGCCTTCGGTCACATATTGAGAGCCCCCCTCCTGGCTTCTAAGACAGCAGGAAAAATAGTGGCTGCAGGGATGGGTTGGCATTCCTTTGGCCTAGGCCCATTTCCTCCAGGTAATGGGGAAAGGACAGGCCAGTTTCATAGCCAGTATATGCTGGTGGGGAGCTGGCATGTCTTGGGTGGTACAGATTAGCCCTTGATAGTTGTTTCAAAATCTGGCTATCAGCATCTTAGATGCTTAGAACAGACAGTCAATTAGGGTGGTTTTGTTGTTGTTGTTGTTGTTGTTTTGGTTGATAGATCCTTATTTGTTCCATTTTTTAAAAAAAAACAATTGAGCTAAACTATGCTGTGAAATTATTGATTTGTGATTTTAACATTTTCTTCAACAACTAAGCCCCAGTATTAATTGATAGCAGTGCACAGCAATCACATATGAAGATATGTACCTGTTTCTAGTTTACATCTTCAACACTGTGAGGGCCACGTGGGGGCACCTCTATCACTATCAAAAGAAATATTAATCAAGCTTTTTATATAATTTTGAAATGGAGTCATTCTCCTTAATAAATAATCAAGGGGGATTAGTTATTTTATTGCTGAAGATTTTACCTGTGGATGTGAAAAGAACTCAATTATTTCAAATATTTCTAACCAGAGTCAGCATTACCTACACCTTCCTCTCAAATATGCATAGCAGGGTTTTTTTTTGGGGGGGGGGAAATCCCTCATAGAAATTACTCAGTCTAAAGAGTCCAAAATTTGTTCCATTCCTTATATTAGGAATTATTAATTTATATGAACAGTCAAATACGGGATGATTCAAGAATGGACTGACTAGAGAGAGTATTGTGATAAATCTCTTTTGCCACCTCTTGTAGATCAGGAGTGTATTTTACAGAAAAGGATTTCCTATTTTAGATATGGACATGTGTGAAAGGGAGAGGAAAAATCAGCCCTGCAAGGTATTATTGCAGGGCTTTCAGATGAGTATCTGAGCATTTGTTGTTTATCCCCATTCCATTGAATGTTAGCCTCATTTCCTCTATTATCCCACCCCCCCAAGTTTGTATTACACAAACATTCCATGGTATGTCCAAATTAGGGGGAATCTGACTTAATACAAGTTATCAAAAAAGGATTCAAAGCCCAGAGCATATTGGTGCACAAAGAGGGGAGAGGAAAGTTGAAGCAACAGTAGACAGCTGCAAGACTTGTTTCTAGCTTCATAAACCATACTTTTTATGAACCATAAACATTAACCTGGCCACAGACATATCCTTTATATTATTAAATCCAGCACCTATGGAATCCTGGTTGAAAAAACCCGATTGATACTACAAAGTCTGTCTGGCAGTCTGCCTGGCTCCTCTGAGTATTCATCCATATGTTTAATTATAGAGTTTCTAAACTTGGTGGCTTATCTAATGGGATCAAAATGAAGATCCGTTCTGTAAATTATTTTAGATACCTCTCAAACAATACTTCCTGTTTTTGTAGTTATGAACTTATTTTGACCAAACTTAATATTTAGACTTAGGTTTACATCAGGTTTGGGGGGAAATTGCTGTTTGGGGTCCAGTTGTATAGAACTAGGTTGGTGTTTTTTGTATGTGGAAATACATGTTACAGGCTTCCAATCAAACTTTTGTTTCAGTCAGATCATAAGCGAAATAACCAGAATCAAGCAAGATAAGACCAGGTAAATTTCCTAATAGGTGTATACATGCATCTACAAAAACTCATCAAACCTTCTGCTTTCCACTTGTAGCTGTAATCTATGCTAACACTGCCAACAGTTTATCCTTGTCCTCATAAACACTTTTGATTCACTTGTTTAGAAAGTGAATCTATCCATAATTTATTCTTATGCAGTCATTCTGGAGTAATTATTTTTTTCCCTGCCTGATTCTTACTGTTCACTAGCTTCTGTTGTTCTGAGATAATAGGATTTATATCAGAAAGCTTGTGGCAATTTTTTTATGTTACGCTGCTAATGCATCTTACTGTTCTCATTTTTCTGCCTGATAACTTCTTTATCCTGGATGATAGAACAGTAGATCTATGGGAGACAAGCAGACCATTTCTAAGAAGCAACCCACAGTTATTCCTAAAGCATGAATACTTAGGTGAAAAGGTAGCAAGCAACTAGTAGACCAGTTGAGCTTATGCAGCCATTGGTGGAACCGTGCATATATTTATTCAGAATTAAGTCCTGTTGATTCCCTGATTAGCAGTAACCTCCATATCAGTAAACTGTGAATCTGTTTAGTCAGAGCTTTAAAGCTATCCAAAAAGTATTAAAGTGGTTTAAGGAATAGAGTTCAGCACTTTGGGCAGCTCCTTTAAAGTTTGGACCGAAATCCAGACTGGATTGTTTACTCCACTTACATAGAAACCACCAGTCACCACTGCTGATAAATGATAACCAAGTATTCCATTGGTGGAGAACTTGTGGGCCTCTTAAAAAGATTATGGATTACAACTCTCAATAGGCTGACACTTATAGATCCATGGCCAGGGATGCTTGGAATTCTCCTTCAACAACAGTTGAAGGATCACACAACCAAGGCTGAATTTACTAGCAGTTATTTTCAAATAAGTGTACATTGAATTGCACTATACAGTTGCTTTCTCTTTTTCTTTCTTTCTTTCTTTCTTTCTTTCTTTCTTTCTTTCTTTCTTTTTTTTGATCTGTGCAGAATTCCTGTCACATTCCATAAACATGCAAGATCATTCATTCACTCTCTCATTCATTCTTTTGCTTCTCTTAGAATCTCACTGATATTTCTCCTGGCAGTTATTCCCTCAGACTTCCATTCACTAGCCTACATTCAGGAAAACAGAAGTTACCAACTGTAAGAAATCTCTCCACACCTATAGCTGTATATGCATGGGAGACCTGTATTTTGCTGGTAGAGGCAGGAATAAAGAGACCAGATGCAATAAAAAGACTACACATATAACTGGGATGTAAAGGGCTACTTTATTTCAGCTGTAACCTATTTAACCCCTTTCTGACATATCTGCAATGGGGGAACAACCCATTGTTGTTGGGGAATTGTTGGGGCAGGAGGTCAGCTCCTCCCCAACATCCCTTGGGTGAAAACACCTGAACTGCAGAGAGGACCCATAAGCTGGGTTGTGTCCCAGTCACTGAACAAGGACTGTGTTTGTGTGTGTTGGGAGGGGGGAGAGGTTGGCTACTCTGGCCCAAAATGAAGAGGAGCACCAAGTGTAAAAGTGCAGTGGGATATCTCACAACCACCCCTCAAGCCTGAAGCCTGATCAAGCAATCACCAGGAGAAAGGCACAGCAGTGGAAACAAATTTTCCCACTGCTTAGCCTGTTCCCCGCCAACTGCCCAACCAGTGCCACAGCCCTACACCACTGAGGCCTGTTGAAAACAGGTTAAAGCTGCATCCATCTTCCTGCTACAATCAACAATAAAAAGACAGAGGCAGAGGGAAGCTGAGCTTAAGCACCCCTGGCCCCACCCTCTGCTCTCCAAGCAACAGCACAGGCATGGAGGCTCCATCAAAAGGGGTTCTTACAAGTCTGGAAAGCAAGTAGATACCAGCGAAGTATAAACAGCACTAGTCTGGGAAGGGAGCCAACTGTTAATTAGCTCACAGGAATGCAAACACAGTCAAATATTTAGTCCAGTAGCACAGTCCAACAGGTCAGAGGCTTACATCAATCAGTCAGCGTGTCAACAGGAGCAGGCAGCAGAGTAGTCAGGGACAGTCTACGGTCTAAGCACGAGTCAAGGTAACAGAAGTTAAGATAACTGGAATCCAGGCACCTTAGTCAGCAGGAAGCTTTCATCAGGAAGATCAGTTGATCTCTGACAAATCCTATATAAAGCAATTAAGGCTTTATCAGGTGTTTCTTAATGAGCAGATTTTTCTCATGAAGTCTCAGAGACTTCCTTTGAGCTCATTGCTGGGTATATGATGGTGGAGGTAAGTCCCTCTCTTCTTCTTTTGTCCTTATCTGAATGGGCAGGACTTTCTGCTGGGACTGATGCCAACCCACTCAGACCAGGCTCTTCTCTTCCTCTGCTCAAGCCTCTAGGTTGGCAAGGTTACTTGCTGGCACAGGTGAACATAAACCCGTGCCAGGGTCCCTAGGGCTGTTCCCTGCCATGTCCTCCTCATCCTCTGACTCTATAGCCTCATCAGGCTCACGGGGCATGACACTACAGTGCAGTCATGACAGCACCATGAACCCTATAACTAAGAGTGTAAATGTAAGGAGTCACAAGAAGGAAAAACATCAACAATAGCATCAAGGCCATCATGGTCCTATTTTTTCTCCTCACATTAAGAAACATGGAGATTAACAACTAAAGAGACTTGCATCAGGAAGTAGTTAGAAACAGGAAGTAGTCATAAAATTTCAGTCACTGTCATCAAGATGTATGGCAGCAATATACATAATAGATTTTGTAGGTGATCCTGACTGTGGCACTCTACATCTTTCTTTCTTTCTTTCTTTCTTTCTTTCTTTCTTTCTTTCTTTCTTTCAAACAGCCTTGGCTTTGAACATGTCTTAGCATTTTTTGACTTCATGAAGAAATCTCACAATAGTACTGATATATTTGATTGTTGTTGTTTTTTTTGTTTTGTTTTTTTTTTTGAAAAAATAATGCTGTTGATTAATGATGCTCTTCAGGAAATATATGCACTTGAGTTTTTCAGCTAGAAATTGTGTTTTGTGAGTCTCCCTGGTTACAGCACACTGTTTGTTACCTGTTGTTATATATCTCCCTTGCTCAGCCTCACCAGACGTGCTAAGTATAATGTTGCATTGGCTTAACATGGGAAATGTTAGTTTCCCCATATCCTAATTAGATAAACATAGAAACAGAATGAACTGGTTGTCAATTCATTCAAAATGTTATGACCACTTATGGTACGTATTTTTGCAGTGATCATGTATCATTATCTGTTCTTCTATTTCTAGCCATTTATGGCATCCATTCTGATCAGTTTAGAGTATGAAATTGTTTTCTGAGATGGCTGTTAATGTCCATAGTCATTAATACGGTATGCAATTCAGCTCCATTATAGTCAATGGCAGCTTGGCAAATCACTTCAACAGGATGTAGATTGCTCCCTTGCTCAATACTATATCTTTCATTGGTGGGACAGAAATGGGGCTATAGATTTTTCAGGACTGTTGGAATGGCTATCCATATAATGATATGTAAGCAGAGTAATTCAGTAATTCAGTGATAGAAATCTACCAGTCTGACATGAATTGGTGTAATTTTTTTTATAGAGCCTGTATTTTCCCCCATCTCAGTAATGGCACCAGCAGTATCTCATTTGTTCCTATTAAATATATTGTTTCATAGTTATATTCTGTATTCCTGTGTACTTAAGAATTGTAAGCTGTTAATTAGAAAGTTTATAGTCTTGTGGTGAAGACATGCAAATGCCAAACCATTTTAGTGATTTTTGTCCGTGTCAATTGACAACTTCAGAGATACTTGTCCCATTTTACCATTTTTAAAATTTTTCCCTAGATTCTTTTGTTTTATTAAGAAAAACCTCCAGATCTTTCCATCCCATGAAATTTTGAGAAATTTGCATACACAAAAAATGTAAATTCTTCAAAAACCTGCTGAAATAAAATTACCCTCCCCTTTGTACAGGACCAATTCATTATGTAAAACTGTTACCAGCACAGAGAGGTCTGAGCTGAACTTACTAGTAGTTAAAGATTAAGAACATCTGAGAAAAAAGGAGAAACCCTAATTCAGCCCTAATATGGTTAAAACACAGGGATTCAAATCCAGCCTCAAAGCATCAGGATGGATGAATGAATCTGTCAGTTTTTCCACATTCATTAAAATCCACTAAAGTATATTACTTTCCATTTCAGATATGAAGGTAATTGTGAATTTGCAAGAATTCTTACCAGAAACACTGAAAACACTAATTACAACTACGGTAGCTCAGGCAGGATCAGATGGTGAATCAAAGTTACTGACATTTCAGGTCATTTTCACTATAATGGCTAGGGGTGTATTTTACAGTGCAAACACTCATCATGGCAATCCCCATAGTCATACTTCCAGTATAGTCCAACACTATATGCAGATGTATTGATCCATATTATGTTGTGTAGTAGGTTTTATTTTCTCTAGGAAATGAATGGGTCTAACATGCCCATTCAAAATAAAGCCAACAAAAATATTTTGAATAGTAATATCTTTAAAAAACATTGTTGCTGAAAAATTTCATAATCGTCTCTCAGCTACTTTAAGGATTAAAAGGAAGCTTTGAGAAACTGGATAATCTGCGGGGAGTAGCAGATAATGTCATCACCCTGGTAAGCAAAAAGCCACAGTACTTTAACCCTAAATACCTTGGCTCTAGTATGCCACTGATATTAGCTCAATATTGTTCAAATGTATTGTACTAATAATGAACTCAGTCTCCATTTCAGTATTGTTACTTTCCTTAACTCACTAACCAATTCTAGAAGAGCTCCTATCCTGCTGACAGCTGTGTGATACATAGACATTTTCCTCTACTTCATTTCTGGTTATCACACAACTAGGCAGAGAAACCCTAGCAGGGGAAGAAAATCTACTGTGAACATCTCTGCAAGGGCTAGTCAGCTGGTGCCCTTTATGGGAGTTACTTTCAAAAATAATTTATAACCATTATTCATCATAGTGTTTAATTTTTCAAAAAAATAATTAAAATTAATTTGTTGCTATTAATTTTTACAATGTTGTAGTGTGATACTTCACTTGCTCATTACTGTTTTCCTACTTTTTACCTTTTTGAGAGGAAAATACCTGCAAATATTAAGAGATGGCATAAAAATTGAAAATTCTTGTCCATGGAATGATCAAACATTACTTTCAAAGCAACTAGAAAAATGTTACCCATCAGCTTGAATAACTTCATTTTCACTCACATCAATTTGGAATTATGACTTTGTTCCTCCATGTTTGGTAAAAAAATAAATAACTTGTTACAGTAAATGTATTAGATTTTCATGTTTTTTTTCCAGGTTGTGAGGCCATGTTGTGGAAGAGTTTATTCCTGACATTTTGCCTGCATCTGTGGCTGGCATCTTCAGAGAATAGTGGCATAGGGGGTGTGTGGGGTTTATATACTGTGAGGCCCTGCTGGAGAAGATATGCAGCTTTGTGTGTTTGGATGGCTAGTTCCTGGGGGAAGATATGCAAGGAGTATTAGTGTCTATTTAGCTAATGGTCCATTGTCTGCTGGGCATTCCCCTGTACCTGGATGGAGTTCATTTGCATGTGTTGAGTTTTGATTTTGGTGTTTTTCAGGACTGGTAGCCAAATTTTATTTACTTTTAGGGTTTCCTCCTTTCTGTTGAAGTTGTCCAGGTGTTTGTGGATTTCAATAGCTTCTCTGTGCATTCTGATATGATAGTTGTTGTCCTGGTCCAGATTTTCAGTGTTTTTAAATAACATTTTGTGTCCAGGTTGGTTTATAACATGTTCTGCTACTGCTGATTTTTCTGGTTGGCCCAGTCTGCAATGTCTCATGTTCCTTGATTTGTGTTTGCACACTGTTTTTAGTGGTCCTTATGTAAACTTGTCTGCAGCTGCATGGTATGTGGTAAATTCCATTAACTCCACCCAGGGATGGGGATTTACAGCAGATAATGGACCATTATCTAAATAGTCACTAATCCTCTTTTCCTATCTTCCTCCAGGAACTAGCCATCCAAATACACAAAGGTACATATCTTCTCCAACAGGGACCAACAGTACATAATGTCAGGGTATGCAGCCCCTCTGAGCATTCTGTTCAGAGGGAACAAATAGCAGAAACAGCAAAAGCATGAGGACTTTGGCCCCTCTCTGCATACCTAGGTGTGTAGATGCATGCAAACATGGAGGCAGACAAAAAAATATCCTTTTCAGGTTTTTATTTAAAAATCTAAAACACTACTGGAACAAAATAGATTCTGGCCATTTTCAGCCAAGGTATAGAGCCTTGCTACAGAGCTAAGAAATCATACCACTGGCTGCTCTTCTTTCACAGACTGCAATGCCAAATAAATAAATAAATAAATAAATAAAAATATCGTTTTCAACACAGAGAGCTGATTAGAGCTACCCATAACATTGACTGCTTCACAGATCAAGCCGTGAGAGAAGAGAGATAAGACATAGCCGGTGGGAAAGAAACTCACAGTTACTACCATTTGTTGATATAACATAACCTTGCATACAGGCCTGCTTTTAATTGAAAGTCAAGCTGGCCAGTATTTTTGCCTACAGTGAGAATGTATTGCTAGGGTTCTGGGACTGTATGTTCCATTATCCTTGACATATAAACCCCACACACCCACTACACCACCATTCTCTGAAGATCTCAGCCACAGATGCAGGCAAAAAGTCAGGAATAAACTCCTCCAGAACATGGCCTCACAGTCCAGAAAAAAAAATCATGAAAAACCTATGGATGCTAGCCATGAAAGCCTTCAACTTCACAGTAGATGTATTGTTTGCAACTCAGTACTTCAAGCTCTAATGTTTCCTCAGTGACCAATTGGATTGCACTTTGAAGAAGTAGCTAATGATCTCCCCCACTTTATAGTGCAAGAAATCAGGACTAAGATGGTGTGCAGAGGAACTTTCACCATTTCCCCCAAGTAGGTCCAGAACCATTTGCATGTGTGGCCCAATAACAGCATGGAACATATGTTCAAAAGCCTATATGCCCCATTATAGTTTCGTGCTCATGATTGTATCCTCTACACCCACTGTAGACTGAGTATGGGGGAAAAAAGCATTGCTGCTAACAACATCTTTAAAGTATCACCTAGTAGATACTCCTTTTAATTATGGCTAACATCCTGTTAGTGACATACCTAGGATTGTTAAATTCATGTGTTGAAATTTTACTGTAAAGGGAGCTATGGCCAGTAGAGGTGGCTATGAGCACAGCTGGTATTTACTGTTATTGTGTGCTTAGAACAGGATGTGTAAGAGTAACCACAGTACTGCCTGTAGAACTCATATCTCTATGATAAGGATTGTGCAGACTATGAGCTTAGGCATCAGCTATGCGGGTATGATTGTTATGTATAAACAGCAATACAATCTTTGTCCCACCCTCTTGACTTTGTTCTATCTTCTTGCCATTCTTGTATCATGCCACTTGCATCATGTTGGGGTGTGGCCAGGAGTGGCTAGCCTTAAAAGTCACTCCACCACCCCCATCCCAGAACACCTACCAACCTACCAGCCAGCCAGCCAGCCAGCCAGCCTGAAGAAGATTCTGAAGGGCTGTGAGGGAGCCTTCCTTCCTTCCCCTTACACCGGGGTAAAGGCAGCTGAGACAGCTGAGCAGGGAGTTGGGGTGTGGCTAGGAGTGGCTAGCCTTAAAAGTCACTCCACCACCCCCACCCCAGAACACCTACCAGCCAGCCAGCCAGCCAGCCAGCCTGAAGAAGACTCTGCAGGGCTGTGAGGGAGTCTTCCTTCCTTCCCCATTACACTGGGGTAAGGGCAGCTGAGACAGCAGGGAGTTGGGGTGTGGCCAGGAGTGGCTGGCCTTAAAAGTCACTCCACCACCCCACCCCAGGAACACCTACCAGGGGCCGGGAATGATCTGGGAGCGGGAATTGAGGTTGTGTGGGGGAAGGGAAGGTATGGCGGCAACAGAGTGAAAAATTGTTACAAAAGAAGGCAGGATCGATGTTTAATATCTATCCCGCCTTCAGTTCACTCTGTTTCCCAGAATAAATTGGAGAGCGCACCAACCATTCCACAGACCCTTACTCTGCTCCTTTGCAATGCCAGGTCGGTTAAAAACAAGACGCATATTATCCATGACCTCTTATTGGATGAGGCTGCCGACCTGGCATGCTTTACGGAGACCTGGCTGGGAGAGGCCAGTGCTGCGACTTGGGCGCAGGCACTCCCGGCCGGGTACTCAGTTAGTGAGCAGGTAAGGAAAAGTGGGCGGGGGGGCGGAGTGGCTCTGGTTCATAAAAACAATCTAACCTTGACCAGGAAGCCTATCCGGAACACAGTCCACATCGAGTGTATGTACCTAAGCCTGAGGTCCAGGGATAGCTTAGGGATTCTGTTAGTATACCGGCCACCCCGTTGTCTAACAGACTCCCTAACCGAGCTAACACAGTTGGTCTCAGAGTTGCTGCTGGAGTCGCCCAGACTTTTAGTTCTTGGCGACTTCAACATCCCACTTGAGACCAGCTTACTAAATCTAACTGGCGCAGCTCGGGAGTTCATGGAATCCATGACAAACATGGGCCTATCCCAATTGGTTGTCGGGCCTACTCACTGTGCAGGTCATACCCTCGATGCGGCCTTTAGTACGGAACAGGAATATCCGTGGGTGGAGGTTATTAAAACCTCTGCATTGTCATGGACGGATCATTTCCTGGTCAAGATGGAGCTAAGAGCCACTGTCTGCCCCACCGGGGGTGGTGGACCCATTAGAATAGTCCACCCTCGAAGGCTAATGGAACCAATTGGATTCCAGAAAGCCTTGGAGGGTTTAATGGTTGGTAACGCCGGTGATTCTGTTGAAGCTTTGGTTAATATTTGGAACACCGACCTCACCAAGGCTATCGACAAAATCGCTCCCAAACGTCCTTTCCAGCCTGCTCCTAACCGTAAGCCCTGGTATTCAGAGGAGCTTAGGAAGATGAAGCAGGCTGGACAACGACTAGAGCGCACCTGGCGGAAGACTCGACTCTTGTCCGACAAGACTCGTCATAGGAATTTCCTTGATTCTTATCGAGAGGCAATACGTGCAGCGCAGAAGTCTTTCTCCTCTGCACATATTGCGTCTGCAGAGTCCCGTCCAGCAGAACTGTTTAGGGTGGTGGGGGAGCTGACGCAGATTCCACCTGTGCAGAATCCCTTACTCAACCCGACAACGGCCTGCTGTGATGCGTTTAATATCCACTTTGCAGATAAAATCTCTCGGATAAGAGCCGACTTAGATGCCAGTGTTATGACAGAATCTATAGATGAGGTGTCCAGCAACTCCGTTGATGAAATTTTATTGGATCAGCTTCAATCTGTGAGTACCGATGACGTGGACAAACTCCTTGGTAGAGTGAGAAAGACGACCTGTCCCCTCGATCCCTGTCCATCTTGGCTGGCCACCCAAGGGGGAGACGCATCGAGAGTACTCCTTACGGATATTATCAATGCGTCCTTCAGGGAGGGGTCCGTTCCACCCTGTCTGAAGGAAGCGGCGGTTAAGCCGCTCCTGAAAAAGCCTTCCCTGGACCCCTTGGACAGGAACAACTATAGACCAGTCTCCTTGCTGCCTTTTCTAAGCAAGGTGATTGAGAGGGCGGTCGCTTCCCAACTCCAAGCTGTCTTGGATGAAACCGATTATCTAGATCCATTTCAAACTGGCTTTAGGACGGGATATGGAGTGGAGGCTGCCATGGTTGCTCTGGCTGATGACCTCCGATTGGGTATCGACAGGGGTAGTGTGACCCTGTTGGTGCTCTTGGACCTCTCAGTGGCCTTTGACACAATAGATCATTCCATCCTCTTGGATCGCCTGAGGGCGTTAGGAATTGGAGGCACTGCTTTGCAGTGGTTCCGTTCCTTCCTCTCGGGCAGATCCCAGAGGGTGAGGCTCGGGGACAGCTGCTCTACCAGAATAGAGCTTAACTGTGGTGTTCCTCAGGGTGCCATCCTGTCCCCGATGCTATTTAACATCTATATGAAGCCGCTGGGAGAGATCATTCGGAGGCATGGAGCGTGTTGTCATCAGTATGCTGATGACACCCAGATATACTTCTCCATGTCTCGATCATCAGCTTCGACTTCAGGTGGCATCTCTCCTCTCAATGATTGTCTTAAAGCAGTAATGGACTGGATGAGGAAAAACAAATTGAGACTGAATCCAGACAAAACGGAGGAACTAACAGTTACAGGCCCGAAACCAGATCTGGGAATACAACTTCCAGTCCTGGATGGAACTACACTCTCCTCCAAAGACTGTGTTCGCAGTCTGGGGGTGCTCCTGGACCCGACGCTCCAGATGTCTAATCAGGTAAATGCGACGGTCAGGAGTGCCTGTTATCAACTTTGGCTGATACGCCAGCTGCGCCCTTGCCTGGAAATTAGGGACCTCGAAACTGTGGTACATGCACTGGTAACCTCCCGTCTGGATTTCTGTAATGCGCTCTACATGGGGCTACCCTTGTGCTTAACTCGGAAACTTCAACTAGTTCAGAACATGGCAGCCAGGTTGATTTCTGGTGTTTCCAGAAGAGAGCATATAACACCTGTGCTAAAAGCTCTCCACTGGCTGCCTATTCGTTTCCGGGCACAGTACAAGGTGTTGGTTATAACCTTTAAAGCCCTGCATGGCTTGGGTCCAACTTATCTCCGGGACCGCCTCCTTCCGTACGACCCTCCCCGCGCACTTCGGTCCTCTGGGAGGAATCTGTTACAGCCTATGAAAACAAGGCTGTCGGTGACCTCCCAGAGGGCCTTCTCCGCTGCTGCTCCCAGATTATGGAATGGCCTGCCGGACGAGATCCGTCTTATTAACACCTTAGACGGCTTTAAAAAAGCTGTCAAGACGGATCTTTTCCGGCAGGCCTTTCCTGAATAACTATCCCAGCCCAAGACTCGGCTGTCCTCCCTGAGCTGTAATCATTTATTATTATTATTATTATTATTATTATTATTTTTAAAAAAACCCTATTGTATGTTTTAATATTTTTCTAATTTATATATTTTTAGTTTACTGTATGTTTTTAATCTTTTATAGTTTAATATTGTTTTAAGGGGGTGGGTGGGCTAGGGTACTGGGACTATGGAGTTTTTATATTGTAAGCCGCTCCGATTGCGTTGCAGAGGGGCGGGATAGAAATAAAATTTTATTATTATTATTATTATTATTATATTATTATTATTATTGATCCTCATGGATCACCACTGTATATACTCTGCTATACTATAGTGAAGACTAGTAGTTTAGGCACATGCTGTGTCTGAGTGCTTTTATTGGCAGCCTTATGTGTAGCTTGGCCCTCTGCACATATTCAAGAGGATCATATGTGCACACCATGATATGTGCATCCAACTTACGTCTGCATATGTTGGGTTTGTTTGTATTTGTGAATGTCAGAATTCCTTACCTCCCTCACATTATGAACAAATCCCCCTGAAAATCAACTTTTTTCATGCTACCTATTATTATTATTATTATTATTATTATTATTATTATTGGTTATAGCACTATCAATGTGCATTGCACTTTACAAGAAAAATAACAACAAAAAAGTTCCCTGCCCTCAAGCTTACACTCTAATGAAGACATAATACAAAAGGAAAGTGGATGGTAGTAGGGGAAGGGATTGAGTCTAGGATTCTCTTCTTTCCCTCTGCAGCCAGGGCAATGGCAGTTGGGATGTACATTCCATATGTTTCCAGTTGGTTTTTTTTAATGTATAGGTGTGTAGAATTTTAAATACTATGCTCTATTATCTAACTAACAGATTTTTACAGTATACTTTCCAAAAATCTTTCATGAAGGGTTGCATTGCAGTTGAAGTGTACCAATGCAATGATGCATAGTAAGCTTTCTGGAATGCATCAATAAATAGTTATTTTAGCAGTATTTGAGGTTTGCCTTGTCTTTTTATTGATTTTTGACTCTTTCTCTTGTTGTTGGGCTCCATGGACTTCCAGCTGCTTTTCACCTTTTCATAGGATCACAAAACACTTGTTTGGAACTGAATAGGAGGTTCTGTTGGAGAAGAGGCAACTAGAAAAAAGATCTGAGCACTACCTCTCTCTTGTTTGTTTCAAAAGACTGTTCCCAAAAAATGTGGTGTTTTTTTTTCCTTTTAAAATATTCAGTATCTCTATCTCTTTCTTATATCAGCATAATAAAGTACATAAAAGAGGCCAGCGGCAATGGTGGACAAAAATAGACACAAGTTCAAGGAAGGGAGAATCAAAATATGATTTATTTATTTTGCACCAAAGAAATTGGACAGTTCTCTGTTTTCTTTCACCTAATTAAGGGAATACTTCCCAATAAAATGAACAAATGGAAATTGTTCAGAACTTGTTAAATAACACAGCAGATGCATTCTTGGGTGCTGTCAAATGTTGAATGTGACTACAAAAGTGTTAACACTTAAAGTGCTGGCTTTTCATTAAATAGATTTGATTAGAGAGGGTACGCTTTAGGATTGCTAAAAGCAAACTTCAGCTTTCCCTACCTCCCTACCTCACTCCCTTGTGCACTCTCTCACACATCTTCTTTTAAAAGTTAGTATCCCCCTGGGAATGCATAGGATGTAGTATGAAGGATCCAATAGGAGGGGGGACTAGGTGGAGGCATTTTGTCTGAATATGAGCTCCAGTGTGTATTTGGAGAATATTGCCAATTGAAATTGGCAGAGGAGAACTATATGGGTCATGTAGGAGAATACAGTTCAGTTCCCTCTCTTTCACTTTTGCACTGTATAAAGACTCATCTACATGAACCAGGATATGTTGGCCTCTGCTGCAATATCCTTGTTGTGAATCAGGCCCATGTCTCTCCCATTATCTTAGTGAAATGGGCCAGAGACCAGACAGGAACACTGGCTTGTTGCTGTAGCTGCCACCGTTGCCACCATCTTCCATGCCCTGCCGGCATTGTGGAAGCTGGCCACAATGTGTGACCAAAGGCCTCCTCCATGTGACCAGCCTTGGTCACATGCTGTGGGACCCCTTCCTAGACCTGGAAGGGTAAGGGTGACCAGCAGCTGGAACAATGGGCTGGCCTGCTGCCACAAGCTCTTCCCTCTTTTCCCCCACCTTTCCAGTCATTAAAGATACAACAGCCTTGTCTCCTTTGACAACTGGCTGTATATCCCATGAAAGATTTCCAGTTCAAGAATAATTCTGGCTAGCACATACATTACCTTTTTAGAGTCTCTGAACATGATCTGACTGGCAAACATGAATGTGTAAAGAGCACACTAGAGGATTGAGTGCTGATGGATTCTTGCTTCTTCCACATAAGACTTAATTTGAGCAAGAGGGAAAAAGAATATTTCCACAATTAACAGAGCAATCAAAATCTGATTGTTTAGGTTTAGCATTTTTTCTCTTCTCCTGAAATGTGCTTAGTTTTTTTAAACTGATTGGTGTTGCTACCTTTTTAATATTGTGCCCCATACCATTAGTAGCAGGCAGAAACACTGGATTAAGTAGGTGGGACTTCTACTAGATGGGGAATGCTTCATCCATTGTCAGCACGTTGAAAACAATAACAAGAAACAAAATTTATGAACTCCTGTGAATAGCTGTGTCCCATACATAATCAGATTTGGCTTTTCTTTCATTTCACCACATGTTGAGGGAAAAACAACTGCTGATTTTTTCCCCCCCATTAAGTGCTGGGTGAGTGTCTGGGTAACACAAGACGATGATGATGATGATGATGATGATGATGACTAACAGACATAATTGTATTACCTGTATAAGTATACAAGGGATCTTATAGTACCTTTGAGACTAGCTGGAAGAAATTTCTAGCATAAACTAGTGTAGATTCAATCAGTTAACAAAGTAGATTGATGAAGTAGACTGAATCTGTGAAAGCTTACACTACAAACATCTTTCCCTCAGTCTCAAAGGTGATACAAGGCCTTCTTTGTATATAGAGTTTCTTAAATTGTTAAATATTTTTTCTTCCTCTCTGCTACTCACTCTTACTTGTCCCCACCATTGCTTCTGTGGGTGAAGACAGATGTAACAATTTACAACTATGAGTTTAGTTTACATTGAACTGGAAAATAAAAACACCCCTATTTGGGTGTTTTTCTTCACACATAATTGCTACCCACATGGAAAAGAGCAGAGATAAGTACATTAATTCTTCCCTGTTTCTTGTCCTTCTGTTTGTCCTTGAGCCATGGAGATGATTAGCTGTAGAGGAGACAGTCTCTTCTATCACTCCTTGACATTACTCTCCTTGAGATTCAACAATTTTGAGGAGAACCTACAATCACAGAGGAGATTCTCATTTGTAGTCAGCCATCCCCCATTTGCTGAGGTCAATAAGCCCTTGAAAAGAGGAGACTTAAGCTAGTATAGTCATCCCTGCTGTGTCCCTTGGCAGTGAGGAGAATGCTTTAATAGGGCTATGCTGGAATGAGTGTTCTACACCTACTGAAATCTTAGTGTCTTTCATTTCTTTAATGCTGCAGTCCTAAGACTACTTACTCAGTGAGGCCAGAGACACTGACTTCCTTATAAATAGTCTTAGTATTGCAGCCAAAGTGGTTTTGCTGGTTATCTTGGAGAAGGCTTGACGATCACGCTATCCTTGAAGAAACTCTATAGAAAGGATGAACATACAATTGTGTTGCTAGGCAACTGCTTTTTTTTCCTGATGGACAATGCAGAGTAGGTTTCACAGATTAGGTAGGGGCCCTTTTTTGAGTTGCCACTTTATTTCTTCCCCTCCCCTTTTTCTTTTTTAATGCACTTGCTTCTATGCCTATAACAGCAGCCTAAAGTTGCAAAAGTATAGTAAGCAAAGTATTTTCTTCCTCTTTACACTGAAAATTCTCTGGATCAGTCTACTCTGAAAGCAGAGTTGGCAGGAGTACATAGTTACAAATATATGTGTATTGTGTTACAAATGTTAACTAAATTTTGTATAATAGAACGATGAGTAACATTGTTCAACATCTTTACTAATTTGGACCTCTTTTGTAACTATCAATCAAGTGAGCATTAATATTTTGAAGTCTGGCATTATTTACTAAGCTTATGCCTAAATAATATGTTTGGGGGCTGCTGTACCCTCACAAGCCCTTCACATGCTGAGATTGCCACTTTCAGCTTAATTTGTAAGAGTTCTGCTCACTCACCCTAAATTGTTCTGTGTCAAGAGTCATATACAATGGCTGCAAACCAACACAAAGCTATCAGTCCATGAAGGAAGGGGTGGGCCCTGTTGATAGAATGTTTTGGCCTTGCAACATAGGAAGCCTGCAAGCAAGCCAACCAGTTAAAAATGTCAATACTTATTGTCCTTCATTTGAAATGAAACCCTGCCAGCAGTGTATTATGGTATCAATTATACATCTATGCATGGCATCTATAATTGAAAAGGACTACCCCCACACACACACCTATGTTAAGACTGGAGCTACAAAGTTGTATATTGTTTATAGCAAAGGAGGTCATTATTATTTTAAGTGCAAGCAGAATTTTTTACAAGTTGCTTGAAAGCAGGTAAACCTACCAAGATTTTGATGCCTCCACTCAAATCCAGAATGTGTATGGAAGTAAAGGGAAGAATATCTCCTCTGAGGATAAATATGCATTGTGCTATTTTTTATGCCTTTAAAAGTAAAATAAGGGTGGGGGAAGCAAGCTAAAAGTGTAAATTCTAGTTTCACTTTCTTTCTCTGTGAGCTCTTCACATGTTAGAATAAGCAAAAATTGTTGCCTTCCTGTGAATGAGAAAGTGTTCAAGGTGAATGCTGCTAGATCACACTTGCTTGGCTTTTTCTGCTAGCAGGAGTGGTTAAACAAACCAGGCAATGGTCACTTGCTATTTGTTTAGTGTTACTTCCAATGTAGGATTGCTACCTTGATGCTTTCCTAGCAAGCCAGAATAATCAGCCATGCTTTGTCCATACATTTCAGAGCACCAGAGCCAGAGCCAATATGGTTGTCACAGCAGCCTCAGACTGCCAGATCATACTGAATATCTACAGTTTTGTCTGTTTCCATAAGATAAGGAGTGTTAGGCTGGGTTAGTACGTGGATGGGAGACCAGAAGTAACTACTAGCAGTCTTCAGGGAGGGCTAGGAAAGAATTCTGTCTGAAACAATGGACAGTTACCACAAGTCAGAGTTGACAATGCTAGGTTAGGTGGCCAATGGTTTGACTTTGTATGTTCTGTTCCCAATGTTACTATGATGAAGATGTTGCCAGCATGCCTGCTGACTTCTGGTAATGCTGCCTTTTGAAAACTAAGGATCTCTGATGGCATTGCCATTAATAGCTCTTCCAGCATTTCTTCCTCCTTTACTTCTCCTGTAGTAGTACTGTTGCCATCAAGTGTCCTGGGCAAACCACACATTGAATTCATTGTTGGATGTGTTAAGTAACTATGTCTGACTGCACAGTATATACCAGTACATGTAGAGAAGGTTCTAGGTTCAATCTAGAACATCACTAGGTAGTGCTGAAAAAAAAAACTCATGTCTGAAATCTTGGAGAGCTCTTGCCAGTCATTGACAACACAGGGCAAGATAGCTGAATGGCCTGTATCAATATGTTAGCTTTCTGTGTTACACACAATGACCCCCACTTCAGATCCTACTGAAAATAATATTTACTAAGATTTTTCAATTATTTCAACTTTTTGTTATAAAACACGCAGGATATGTGTGTTTGGGTTGCCACATTTGTGCCACATGAATCACTGATTTCAATAGCCCTGAAACTGATCAATCTCTTCCTATAGGTGGAAGAGTCTGATCCATATCTATTGAATCAAGCCAACTACAGTTAGTCTTGACAACTTCCACCCCCCAGCTTCTGCTTTCTACTCTTCTTGATTCCCCATTTTTGTTCCTTCTAAGCATCTATGTAATACAAAATGGGCTCCCTGCATCTTAAGCCATTTGGCACTGAGGAGGAATTGGTGGCAACCTTAAGCTAAATTTGCTCCCCTCCCCTCTGAATTTCTACAGAGGTTCCTAGTCATGATGGCTGGGGGATTATGGGAAAATTCACCCAAAATATCTGCTAAAACCAAAATCAGTCCTATTTGTGTTCTTCTCACATTATACCTGGATAGAACAAATTTACCACTGGTGGAGTTATTTCCCTTCATCTGTTTCTGCTGAAAGGTGAAAATTTAGGAGTTTACCTATGCTGTTCAACTGCTATAAAACTGTTATCATGTTGATGGATTCCTGTGAAGAATCATAAGAAGTGTAGTTTAGTAAAGGTGAGGATCCGGTTAGAGATCCTGAATTACCCCCCGCCTTCTGAAGTACATTCACCAAGGTTAGCTCATCTGTTTACGATGTAGATCCACTTAAAGAGATGTCCATACTTCCACATTTGTTGTGTTATCAGATTTTTAAAATAGCAATAAGAGATGAGTATAATTCATGACATGCATGACTGACTATTAGAAACTAGCTACTAACAAGTTCATGTTCTACCTGATTACCAAATGAAAGAATTGGTGTCAGTGAACTTAGCTATGTGTTTCTCTGTTAAATTAACATATTGTCTACACCCATAAATTACATGATGCACAATTTCTGCCTTTATGAAGGGCCCACACCACAAAATGCTAGATTTTTTCCCCTGTATCTTGTTCAGTCTATAGAAAAGGAAGACCTTTCCAATACTCAGATGGAGGATATCCACCTGCCAGTATTGTAAGGGACAAGGTTTCCAGTCCTCAAATAACAGACGTCCTTTATAATAAGGGATACCTGGCAAGCCTACCAGAAAGTGATTATTTAATAAGAAATGACACACTTAATTCTCTAACCAGTTACATAATCCACCCCACAGCTCTCTTATTTTTGTTTAGATGTAATCAGGATGAAGAAAATGAAGAAAATAAACAAGTTTTCAGTCAGTTTCTCTCTTTCCTAAAAACTGCAGCAGCATTCATTTCTATTTGGCATTTGTTCTATTTCCTCACTGATCCTATTTGAACACAATTATTCTGAGTAGGGCTGGGTAAGGGACTGAAGATAAACATTTTGACCTCGTCCTGCATCAATTCTCCTCACACTGTAATCAGTTTCATATTCCTCTGCCTGCTTTTTATAGTAGTGAAAACCAATAATCATTTCTCAGAAGCGATGGGGTTGCTTTTCACAAGCTTTCCTGGCTATGGGAGAGAGAAGTTTCACAGTTGCATGGGAAGCAAATACCTTAGCTGTTTGTTGTGTAGGTGTTTTAAAATACAACCATGCCTCTTTAATGCAAGATGGTGGTGGTGGTTATTAGGTTTGACCCAAATGAAAACACAAGTGAAATCTGTGTTTGGGGTAAGTAGATATATTGAGCATGGAGGAAAGAGACATCCTTATATGTTTGTATTCCCCCCATACCAAACTTAAGCCATTTACAGTTATTGTATTTCATAGACATAATGATAGACACATCTGTACTCCACGTGTTGGATTTAGGGATGGAAAGAACATTAAAAATATTTTTAAATGGTTGAAAAAAATCTATAAAATTTTGAGAAACCCTGATGAAAAGAATCCTGCACTGACAAGAATCTTCCTAGTTCAGGACCTATTGTTTTGCACAGAAAACTGCATTTTCTGCATAGGAAACAGCATTTTCTGGGTAGAAAATAATATTTCAATGCAGAAATATTAATTTCTGCAGATAAAGTGTTGCTTTCTGATCAGAAAATGCTATACGGAAGGATTCATTCTGTGTAAAATTTGGACATGATTGATTTGCATAGAAAACACCATCTTCTATTAAAAAATCAGCATTTTCTTCACAGGAATTAATATTTCTTCAAGGAAATATTTTCCATATAGAAAATGTTGTTTTCTGTGCATTTTCTGCATAAAACAACCATGTGTGAATATTGTGCAGGATAACTCTAGAATTGTAACTAGCTTTCAAAAACTGCATGGTTTTTGAAGATTTTCTCTGAGAGAGAAGAACATTGATGAAATTACTCATTGTTACCTTCAAGAAGAAATTTAGTGAAGAATCACATCTCTAGTTGAGTTGTAGCTTAATTTAGATTACTAAACCTAGTGGTCGTTTCCACGGCAAAATAAATCCTCAAAGAATGCGGCAAGAAGCCTTATAGTTCCCACGCATTCCGAAGCAACAGCACCCTTTTCAGAAGGAGGGGGTCTAAAACACCCGTAAGTGGCGGACTTAATGACACCGCAGATTTTCTGCCTCTTTTAAAAAAGTGTCGCAATTTAGCGCATTAGCGCATATGGGAACTATCCATCATGTTTAAATTCGCGATGTTAAATGTAGGGAAGGTGGGCGGTTTTAAATCGTGACGCTATACAAAACCCGCCTACACATCCGGCATTCCTACCTCCTTTTAAGCATCTGTAAACATCTTTTTCCTGATGGAGTCTGTGCAGAGAACTAAGAAGGGGGGCAGGGGAATAGCTTGGACTCATGCCGAAACTATTGATTTACTGGCACTGTGCTATGTAATAAAGAAGCCCACATGTCAGTGAGCTCGTTAAGGAGGTAGAATGCGGTGATAAAATTCCTTTTAAAGTCAGACCGCATACCGAAGTACTCGGAAGTGTTTTGTTCTTTACGGAGTCTTTGGATTTTGCTGATAAGGATTCTTCTTCGGTAGGAACGACACCTTTCTGAGAATGAAACCATTGTAGAAAGTACTCTGGTAGCCAAATAAAAGCAGGAAATTAGCGTAGCCAAAACCTCCATGGCGGCAGCAATTCTCTTTGCACCATGGAAGAAAACAAAGACCATAAAAGATGACTAGATGTCCAATCAGGAGCCAAAGAGGGTTTAAGTGGATGACCAATTGGTGTTCAGGTGGCGGGAATTCCCAAAGGAAGTACGTCTACAACGAATGATGTACCTCGTTGATTGACAGATAGTAATGACAACATATGCGCAATTCCGAAGTAGTGGGAACTAAAATATTCCGATATGATCAAATTCACACATTTAAATACTCCACAGTATTACTCAAATCGGAACTAGAACCCGGGATTAAAAAGGCTGCAAAATTCTCCCGTGGGAACTCCCCGACGCAAAATCGAAAGTGCGCTAATGCGATATTTAGCGCAACAAAAGTTCCCGTGGAACCGAGGCCCTAGTCTCTTCACTTACTCTCTTACATCACCATTATGAACACTAAAGTAAACTCAGTTCTCTGAGTGCCTTGTGTTGCCATTCACACATCCTACAACAAATGGGCAGTCATTGTAAAGCATTAAGGAGAACTATTATTTATTGAAGATACTAGATGTTTCATCTCTTTCTCTTCCACAAAATGTGATGCCATTTGTTATACTCATTTCTTTTCCTCTAGAATTTTGCAGAACTACGTGTTCTACCAAAGTGTGCATTTATTCTTCAAAAGATTTTTTTAAAAGCACCTTGTAACCAATTTGTTGCCATAAGCTAGCTTCCTGGAAGACCACTTTGAGAACAGAGGAAGAAACAGAGGTCAAAGTCCCAACACACCGAAAGTGGGCCATGGAAAGCTTTTGTTGCCCCTTCCTCCCTAACATCCTCCCCTTCTGGTTGTGAAACCAAAAGAGACAAGGTTTCTTTCTACCCAGTAGCTAGCTGGGTTTAGATCAGGCAATGACTAAAGGTAAGTATGGAAACTGTTGAACAACACGAGAGAAAAGCATTACAAAGAAAAAGAACAAACCTGGTGAATTCTGTCACAAGGTTCTTCAGATAAAAGGTGTTTATTTTTTACTATGTGTCCAGCTGAAGTAAGGATGTATCAGCTAGGTTATGGGAAACCTGCCATGGGCTGGTATTACTTTAAATAAGGCTGGGATTCTCAAGTAACCCTTGCCATTGATGGCAACAGTCCTTCACAGGCTGTTTTTTTTGTTTCTACCAGTGCATCTCACCAGATACACCAGAGAGCCAGCATGTTGTAGTGGTTTGAGCTTTGGACTATGGAGACTAGGTTTTGAATCCTTGCTTGACCATGGAAACCCACTTAATGATCTTGGACAACTCATATTCTCTCAGCGTCAGAGGAAGATGAAGGCAAACTCCCTCTGAACAAACCTTGCCAAGAAGACCCCCTAATAGATTCACCTTATAGTCATCATAGGTCAGAAACAACTTGAAGGCACACAATAGCAACAATCTCACCAGAATCTCACCCTATTTACTAGATGCTTGAAAATCTGGAAGATGGTTAATTTTAGTATACTACAAACTTTCATTTCTAGTATGCACAAACATTTTTTTTAAAAATGAAGAGAAAAGAGGATAGGCACAACTGTAGTGAAATCAAGAGGGATGTAAACAGTATTTCACTGCTTATAATGAGATATAGCTAGAAGCCATGCTCATCTTCAAGATTACAGTTTCAGCCTCACCATTGGACAATGATTTGTTTTGACTGCTCTCTTTTATTCTTAATTAATGGGATGCAGGGCTCTGTGACCTCCTGAGGTGATACAACTCATTTTTATGCATGTTGCTCACTGGATGTCACTTCCTACAAGCCATTGTAGACAGACCTTTTTTTTTTTTTAAGGAGAGGGGGCAAATAAGTTTATAAAAATATACAAATTCATGTGTATAGTTTGGAAGGATCTCCCTACCCCCACCCCCACACATATACTGGCTGCAGGTAGCTAATAATGAACTATATTAAATTCTGCAGAAATAATGAGCCATAAACCTTCCTTGTTTTCTTTCCTTAATGAAACTGTGTCACTTACGACAATTAGAAAATATTTCCTGCATCTGCAAGTCGTCATCTCTTTTCTCTGGGCCTGAACAACTTATTAGCAATTAAGGTATACATCACTCCATAGCTGTGAATGTAGGCCTAACAGGTGCAAGATAATCCTTCAGTTTTCTGCCTACCTGGCCACACAAAATTAAATAAGACAACAATGAGAGATTTATCAAACCTATGTTGGCACTCAGGGCATAGCTGAACCATCTTATTTGGTGGTTCAAAAATTGTACGAGCTTGAACCATGCTAGCATCAATAAAACTGCCTTAAATGTTACTCTTCCCATGTTCCCTTGTGGTAGCCATTTGCATTCTAATGTCTATTTGCTGAATGCTGTTACTTACAATTACTATTTGGGGTCAGACTAGATAGCCCATGAGACTCTAGAAGTCTGCAAAGTCTTTTCAATGTTCCTTACTAATCAACCCTACGTTCCAGAAACATATGATAAGCTGAGGTAAACAAATTCTTTCTATAATAACGGTCAAACTGTACCTAAATATTCCTAAGCTATTTTGCCTTGTACTTTCTGAACTATCAACAATTGTTGCAGAGAAATTGCTGACAACAAAGAGAAGGAGGAGGGAATTAAACTGTATAAAGGTTTTCTGTAGTCATGGCTCGGGGTCTGACTCTTTGGAAGATATTCCAGTCAGGCCCACCGGTGTAATAAAACTTACTTTCCAATCTGTGGGTCTGCTGTTCCATGATTTCTGCATCACCCTGACAGGGAAAGAAAACTCTCTCAGTTCAGTGTTCACTTAGAATTGAATTGTTTAAGCCACAAATTATTTCCATCCTGAATATGAAGGCCAACTGAATCCTATTTTTTCAAAAAAGGTGATCTATAACTAAAGGGATGGATGGATGGATGGATATCCTTTGGGATATGACTACACCAGTATACACTGTGCTGGTGGGGCATCAGTGGTGGGAGTAACAAGGTTGTGGGACTAACAACCTTGAGGAAAGGAAAGCAGATTTGTTGTAGTTGTTCATGAAAAAAGCAAATTGTTTCTACAATGCCAGTTTTACTGAATTGTCCTTTCAGATAAAAGTGCTTTGGGAAGGCTGGCTTGGAAATCCCTTGACATGTGGAGAACTTAAAATGTTTGGAGATAGCAGCTTTCCTCTCCTGGTGATCACCATGATGAGTCTGTCTGCCTTCCTCTGTGGCCACTGCATAACCTTAATAAAATGCAATACTTTCACAAAATGGCCATTATGCTAGCATAGTGTCCCAACAGGATTCCAGCCTAAGAGATTTTTATTTTTTATACATATGAATGAATCAAATGTAAATTGAAATTAAATTCTCAGCCATCCCTCCCCTCTGAGACCTGATTGGGGTTTGAAAAAATAATAATATTTTCCTCAGTTTGAAGCAAACTTATTTAATTATTGATTCTCAAATAATGTACTGGCTGATTGAGAGCATTCTATGGTTTGTGCATTTCTCAAGCTTTTGCAATGCAGTTCTTGGCTCAAATATCTTATGCCAAGACCTACGTTGGGGAAATGTATAAACATTAAATGCTCATTTTGGCTGTAAAAAATTATATCACAAATTGCCACACAAATTGGGTGGTACAGACCTTTGATTACATCCATGTGACAGATTGGAAATATACTGATCTCTCCATTCATTACTCCCCAAGAGCTTCTGAGTGTCATGGTGCTGAATCTGAATGTAATTTTATTCTAAACAAGACTGAGCTTGTCGGATCTTATTTTATGTGTTTTATTTGCCTCTCAGTTGACTTGTCAAATGTTATTTCAATACAGTGGCTTATGGAGGCATTACATTTGTGGCTCAATTGCCTAGAATGACACAAGACTTGACCTATTAATCTGGTATTAGTATTTTTAAATGACATTCTTGAAAGGAAACAAAAGTTGAGGCATTGATTCTCCTTCTTCTATAGTAGATACAAGATAGAAACTTTTTAACTTTCCAGAAGGCTCATTAAAAAGATGATAATGCTCAGTAAAGTTGAAGATAGTAGGGAAAAGAAGCAGACTGCATTACAGTAGACAGACTTAATCAAGAAAGCCACAGCCCAGAGTCTGCATACCTGAACTGACCTATTAGTAATAAAAATGACCTCTCATGCATATGTACTATAAGCTTTATGATATAAAACACCACCACCACCACCAACAACAACAACTTATGCCACAGTGCTTGACCCACAGTGTCACAAGAACTTCATATTTAATTTGTATTTTTGTTGTTGTTGTTGTTAGAATAACAAACTTTGTGGGTGAAGAGAATGAGCATGTTCCTAATCATATAACTCAGTAAGTGGTTTTCTGAGTGGATTGCACATATCCACATAGGGAATCAATGAATCTGTCAGTTCTGGATTCTTCTCATTTCTCATTTTCCAGTCTTAAGTTTGTTTTCTCTCTCCCCCCCCCAGCCATTCCCCCCCCCATTTTTAACTGTTTTCAAACCAAAGCTGTGAAATGTCAAGATAAGGACAGCTCTTTTTTCATATGTGATGGACTTGTAAGAAGGCAAAAAGTTACTGGTCTAAGATTTATATATATATTATATAGGTTGCCCGTGATTAAAATATGGTGCTGAGGCTTCCAAAGCTTCACGGAAGTGACACGGATGGTTTCGGGAGAGGGACAACGGCGTCTGAAAATGCCCCCCTGCTGTGCAAGATCACCGTCCCTCTCCCGAAAGCTCCTCCCGCCCTAGGCACTCTAAAACGCGGTCTGAAAATCTCCCTAGTCTCTGGATCCCCAGAAAACAAGCTTGTTCCATCCTCAGTATGGCATCCCTTCAAATATTTAAAAATAGCTATCATGTCCCCTCTTAACCTTCTCTTCCCCAGACTAAATATACCCATATCACTAAGCTGCTCCTCATAGGGCATGCTTTCAGACCTCCTACAATTTTGGTTGCCCTCCTCTGGACACGTTCCAGCTTGTCCATATCCTTCTGGAATTTTGGTGTCAAGAATTGGACACAGTATTCCAAGTGAGGTCTGACTAAAGCAGAATAGAGTGGCACAATTACTTCCCTTGATCTAGAGACTATACTATTGACACTGCCTAGAATCACACTGGCTTTTTTAGCTTCCAGGAATCACACTGCTGATTCATGTTTAGTTTATGGTCCACTAAGACTCCTAGATCCCTTTCACATGTACTGCCCTCAAGCTAGGTTTCACCCATCCTATGGACTTTTTCGGACAAGTAAAATGCAACAGAAGCAGCATCGCCACATTGCGAGACTGCTGCACTGCAGGGCTTCCCTTTCGGATGACACCCGTCCCTGCCGGTACTGTTGCGGTACCGCAGGGACATTTGAGTGTAATATTTTGGCGATTTTTACTCACGATCAACTTTCGTGAGTAAAAATCGCCAAATATTACACTCAAATGTCCCTGCGGTACCTCAACAGTACCGGCAGGGACGGGCGTCATCCGAAAGGGACGCCCTGCAGCACAGCAGTCTCGCAACGTGGCGAGGCTGCTTCCCTTGCATTTTACTTGTCCGAAAAAGTCCTATATCTGTGAATTTCATTTTTAGTGCCAAAGTGTAGTATCCTACATTTCTCCCTCCTAAAATTCATTTTGTTAATATTGGCCCAGCTTTCTAATCTCTTAAGGTCATTTCAAATTTTGATCCTGCCCTCTGGGATCTTACCTACCATTCCTAATCTGTCATCTGCAGACTTGATAACCATGCTCTCTATTTCCTCATCCAATTCATTGATAAACATGTTTGAATATCTTTGGGCCTGGGACAGAACCCTGTGGCACTCCGCTAGTCACTTCTCTCCAGGATGAAGAGGTGACTACCCTTTGGATTTGTCCCATCAACCAATTACAAATCCACCTAAGAGTTCCATTGTCTAGCCCAGATGTTACTAAGTTTTTTGCAATAATACCATGGTGGACTTTGTCAAAGGCCTAAGTAAAATTGAGGCCCTGTTTACAGGGGGGGGGCATCCATACAGGGGGTAAAATATCTAAAAATGCAGGCATTTGAATGTAAATGCTCTGCCTACATGATTTTTCTTTTTTTTAAAAACCCCATAAAGTCTGCATGGCCTGGGAGGGAGGAGGATGAGAGGTAGCAGTGGGGCTGGGAATGGAGCCATTGCCTAGAGGATGGACGAGGAGAGGTGGCAGTGATGCTAGGAAGGGAGCCAGGGTCCAGAGGATGGAGGAGGAGAGTGGCAGTGGCATGGACCACTTACCTTTTAAAAAAATGGTGGTCGCTGCTGATGCCTCTCTTTCTAAGCCCCACCCCCTCTATCCTGCCAGCCATTCAGGTTTCAGTCCTGTTCATATCTATGCAAACAGGAGTGTACAGATGACCAATCAATGAAAACCTGTCTGGAGTAAACCCCCGGATCAGGATGAAGAGCTGGATCCCCCGGACACAGACTAAAAGGTGAGTTTTACAGCCCCCCCCCCCCCGGTTAACACATATTTATTTGAATAGTGGTCTGTACAGATCACTGATTTTTTGAATAAATATGTGTTATTTTTCATTGTGTAGACAGGGCCCAAGATGCACTACACCCACAGGATTCCCTTCAACTACCAAGTATGTAACTGTATCCAAAAAAAAAAAAAAAAAAAAGGAAAGAAAGAAAGAAAGAAAAAAGAAAAAGAAAAGAAAAAGAAAAGAAAAGAAATAAGATTCTCCGGCATTACTTGTTTTTGAAAAACCCATTTTGACTCTTAGTGATCATGGCATCCCTTTCTAAGTGGTTACAGACTGTTTAATGATCTGCTCTAGAATCTTTCCTAGTATTGATATCAGGTTGACTGGGCGGTAATTATTTGGGTCTTCTTTTTTTCCCCTTTTAAAGATGGGGACATTTGCCCTCCTCCAGTCTGGTGGGACCTCTTCTGTTCTCCATGAATTCTCAAAGATTGTTTACAGTGGTTCTGAGATTACTTCTGCCAGTTCTTTTAATACCCGTGGATGAAGTTCATCTGGCCCTGGAGACTTGAACTCATTTATACTGGACAGGTATTCCTGAACTACCTCTTTACCAATTCTGTGCTGTATTTCCCCTACTGCATCATGTGCTCCATCTTCCCCAGGTTGAACATTGTTCCTTCCTTTGGGAGAAAACTGAAGCAAAGAAGGTATTAAGTATTTCTGCCTTTTCTCTGTCCCCTGTTAGCCTTTTGCCATCTTCTTCCCGCAGCGGCCCTACCATTTCCTTGTTCTTCCTTTTGCTCCGGACATACCCCAAAAAGTCCTTTTTATTGTTTTTAACCTCTCTAGCAAGCCTGAGTTCCAGCTGAGCTTTGGCTTTTCTGACTTTCCCCCTACATGAGCTGGCTATTGTTTGAATTCTTCTTTGGTGATTTCCCCTTTTTCCATTTCTTATACATATTCTGCTTAAGTCTTAGCTCAGTTGACAATATTTTAGACATCCATACTGGTTTATTTAGACACCTCCCATTCTTCCTCCTTATTGGAACTGTTTGAAGTTGTTCCGTCAATATCTCACTTTTTAGAAACTCCCATCCCATCATGTATTCTCTTCTCTTTTAGTATTCCTGACCATGAGATCACTCCCGGTAATTCCCTATGTTTTCTGAAACCAGCTTTCTTAAAGTCTAGAAGACATGTCTCACTGCACTTGGCTTCCCTTTTCCTCTGTATAATAAACTCCAGGAGAACATGGTCACTCCCCTCCCCCAAGGATCCCACCACTTCCACCCTATTAAATAGATCGTCTCTGTTGATTAGGATCAGATCTAAAATAGTGGAGTCCCTTGTTGCCTCTTCCATCCTATGGACAATGAAATTGTCTGCAAGGCAAGTAAGGAATTTGTTGGGCCTTAATTTTTTTGGCCAAGTTGGACTTCTAACAAATATCAGGATAGTTAAAATCCTCCATTATTACTACATCTCTCCTATCTGAATGTGTGGTCATCTCTTCTAGGAAGGCATCATCCAAGTTCTCAGTTTGGCTTGGAGGTCTGTAGTAAACCCCCACAACATCATCCCTGCTGTTACTCTCCCCCTTGGTTTTTACCCAGATACTCTCAACCTGGTTTCCAGGAGTCCTCCAGATCTATGATATCAGTCTGAAGATAGTGTGCATTATTTATTTTATGTAATTTTTATGTATAATTTGAAAATACTTTTGCTAGGAGAATTCTTACTCAATTCAAATATCCCCTAAAGCTCCCTTTACTACTTCTTCAGTACAAACCAAGCCAGAAACCACTGATATGAATATTTGTATGTCAGAGAGAGAGAATGTGCACAAGACTACAGATGAAAATATTGGAAAGCTTGCAACATACACAAACACTCACAATATAGAATCATTTCTCATTTTTTGGCACACTGGTTGTAAGCAGAATATTGCTCAAAGCTCTCTTTTGAGTATTTCTGTTCTGCTACCCATATTGTAGGAGGGGTAAATTAGATACTGATTCTTCCTATGCATGCTGCATCTTGCTCAACATCCCTTCTATTACTGTGTTTTCACCTGTTGATTTGGTGTGAAGAGAATGTGCTAACTGACTCCCTATTGACAGGAACACTCTGCTGATGCTGAGAATTTACTAGTTGTAATGAGAAGTATGACTAATAAATATAAGTGTAGGATTCAGATACAGAAGGGAGGCTCCTTTGCTACTCTTACAGCCCTATCCTACATATGTCAAACTCAGATGTAAGCCCCTATGCATTTAAAAGACATGAATTGGGCTCATGAGGGTGTTTCTTAAAGATATTTATGACTATGATAGGAGAGGATTGTTCTTATTTTGAAGCAAGATTCTACCAGTTGAAGTATCCTCTCCTTTTTGTGTCAGGTCACAGTTGTCCTCCTTTCTCCAACACTCTCCTTTTCTTCAGCAAGCTTAAGAGGATGCTGTCTTTTTAATTTTTTTTCCCTTCAGGCAGACCTTTGACAACTGAGCTTACTTGCTGTGAATGGGGCTTTTAAGAGAATAAGTGTTATATTTACTGGTACTGACTTTTTTAAAAAAAGAAACAGAGCTTTTATTTGGTCATGCTTTAATTTGTCCCTTTAAAAAAAAAATACTGTAAGTTGTCTTGTGTTGCATTCATGGACCAAGAGTGAGATATGAACATCCAACATTAGATTTAGTACAGCCCTTCCAAATAAATAAATAAATAAATAAAATAAAAAATAAAAAATAAAGAAAAAAAGAAAAAGAAGAAAAAAAGGTGATGTTAAGAAATGATCCAGGTCCACAAGCAAGGATCTCTTTGCCTCAATAAAATCTTCATATCTAAAAAAGGTCAAGTGTAAATATAGGAAAGAAATGCTTATACATGCCCACTTCTGAGAGAGATGGGACTGCCTCTATCATCTCTATACTTGATGGCTAAACCAGAGTGATTCATTTCACAATGTTGAAATAAGAGAGAGGGGTGTTGGAATTTGAACCTAGAGCTCACTAGTTTTCAGTTTGAAACTCTATCTCAAGTCTTCCCCTTTCATTAGGCAGAGAGAGGTGGCTGCCTCAAGGAGCTTTTTTTTTCTTTCTTTCTTTTTTTTTTTTTGTATAATGCTGGCAAATTGTTATTTATTTATTATTCCTTTTTCTTTTTTGCCATGAATAGGAAGATACGTTTGTGTGATTTTGTGCCTCAAGTAACAAAATAACTTGGCTGGATTTGGGTACTAAGCATATTAATGTCTGGGGGAGATGATATTATGCCTCCAGCAACAAAAGATCTTTCATTCTGGAGAAGTCTGTAAGCATGCCTTATTATCAATGATGAAAAAGAAGCCTATCTACTAGCTTTATCCTAATCTTCCCTAAGTGCATAAGAGTGTTGCACATGTAGGTTTAGAGGGAAGGACTTATAGAATATTATTGGAAAGCCAATTCAAACCAGAAGATGGATTATTGAAATTATGGGGAAAATATATCAAAATAACTAGTAAATTCTAGAATGGCAAAATGAAATTATTAAGATTAAAAATAGTAACGTAAGGGAGCAGAAGTTGAAATTAATTAGCAGATGGTATAGAACCCCACAGCAGTATCCTATATAATAAAAGATATGTCACCAAACTGTTGGCATGGATGGGGAAGTAGAGGTAAAGGTACATATATACACATGTGTTGGGAATGTTGTAAGGTGCAGGGTTTTTTTTTCAAGAAATAACTAAAGAAATAAATGGTACAATAAGCAAAACTTTGGAATTAAATAAAGAAAATTGTATGACTCTGTAAGAAATCTGGGATTGGGTAGAGATGTTGAGCATTTGCTAAAACAAGTGTTGAGGGCAGTTCATGCAACTATAACAAAAATAGAATTTAGATAGATGGCAATATTATGTTTCAGAATATATAATGCTTGAATTTATATTAGAAAGAAGAATGGGGTATATGGGACAATTGAAAGGAAGAGAGTGGCTAAGGAAATGGAATCAACTAATAGAAATAATTAAAGAGGAAGGGGGTACAAAATTATAAAATTATAAAAGATACAATTAATATGATTCTCCACATCAAAGGAAAGGGATCTGAATAAGTAACAACTTGTTCCTCTGGGGGGAGTGAGTGAGAGGGAGGGAAGGGCTATAATGGAAGAAATATTAATATTTGAGTTATTGGGATAATCAACTTGATAGATATCTGTTAGCATTATCTGTTAGCACTAATGGTTTTGTGTTAAGTTTGGGGCATATTATATGTATATATGTAAAAATAATGTTTGTTAACAATCCCAAAAATTCAATAAAAGTTATCTGTTCTGTGCAAATAAAATAATATGGACTAATATCATCTATGGTGTAAATTCAGTAGTGCCAAACTGGAAATGAATCTGACCTGAAAACAAGACCACAGATTTCCTTTTATGACTGAAAATGGCAGACTCAATTGGTTTGAAAAGGGATAAAGGAAAATTGACTTGGGCATGACCTTCTATGCCAAGTTAAAGACCAGAACAAATTTCACAGAGGTTGAGTTATAAAACTCAGAGGAGCAGTTCTTATTGCAAAAGTGCTGATGCAACCTTAAGCATAAACGCGGGTGACTGGTGTGGCTATAATTTTGTTAAGCAGTAGATATGGGTATCTGTGCCTGTGAACAACTAATACATCTTGAATGGTAAGTGCTGAACAGAGGAAAAACAGAGGCAAAATGCTGCAGTGATGAGCAAGTAAGTAATTAATGCTTTGAGCCCAGAGAAGGATAAGAAATCTTCCACTGACTAACTGTAATGGGGAAAATATCTTATATCAGTTGTTAAATCAATTAATTGGCATTATTTATATGGATATAACGAACAACAATTTTTGAATGTTCAGGAAATTGCGATAAATTACACCCCCTGCCTGTTCTGTGTCACATTGTTATAATAAATTTTGGTATCTGTATGTGTAATTTGTTTAGGTTGCCTACAAAGCACTTATTACAGTTAAACTATGGTCTAATCTAGAGAGAAACCTGAGCATGTTTTTATCCATGTGTCATAGTTCAGTTGTTTTGTTATGTTTGCACAGCACTATGGTATAGACTTGAGGCTATTTTTTGTTTCTGTCTCTTCTCTAAGAGTAGGGGAACAAATAGGTCTCCTTTTAGTTTTTTCCTCCCAAGTTATTTTCTGAAGGGCCTCATTTGCAGTTCACTTATGAGGGTGGTATCTGTTACAGAGCATTCAGAACAGAATGCTTTTATTTAATGGGAGTATAATTTAACCCATTGATAATGAACATTATTGCTAGGTGTGGCAATGGACTGGATGAGGGCAGGAAAGAAAAATCTATCATTTTCATTTGTATTCTCCTGCATTCGGTCTCCTACATTCAGAACTGGGCCTTTAATTGTGTCACAGTGTCTCACACCATGATGTAGGAGGTTCAGGGAAGAGCAGAGGCTATTTAAATAAGAGCTTCCCCTTCGCTCCTCCTCTTTCGGTTGAATTCAACCCACCCTCCTGCCTCTGTCATAGGAGATTTTCACATGGGGCCAAAATGCCCCGTTACTGCTCCACCACCTCCTCTCCCATTCCTGCCACAGAATAATGTAAATCTTTCACACACTTACCTTAATTCCACAGCAGGAACAGGCTCCCCCTCCCCTTGCTGGCCTGCCATAAATGCAGCCATTGTAAGGATGTTTTTACGACCAGCCATCTGAAAAGTTATCACGTTATCACATGATAATGGCCAGGTGGTAAATTTAAAAAATAAAACTCCCCCAAATATAAAACTAGTTCACCAAGCACAAAAACACACTTTAAATTACACAATCGAACAGGGAGGATAAAATAAAGGGTACCACTTACCTGGATGTTCAGATCGTACCAGGAAGTGCTCGGAACGGACCTCCCCTCTGCGGCTGTCATTTCGGAACAGGAACGGTGCTCCTGTTCGCTCACCCATGATTGTGTGATAGTGACGGAATGGGAGGTCTATTCATGATGAAAAATTGTGATTACATTGTTCTGGAACAGTCACAGGAGCAGGATGGATGCAGGATAGAATGGGATCAATGTCATCTGAAAGGTAAAAACTTTCCCAACCCTGTTCTATTCCTGCCACAGGATATATAGCCCGTGTGAAAAATCTCCATAGTGTGAGTCTACTTGTCACTTATGGGCTGGGTATGAGTTTTTCCCCTTTTCAACTGGTTTTTGTTTGTTTGTTTGTTTGTTTTTGCCTACTTCACACTGTTAAAAGGGACTTGGAGAACTGGCCTTAGAGTGGTGTTATAAATAGGTGGCCACCTAGCAGGTTGTGGGGTAGATGGGGATTAGTTCAGTGTACACCTATGGCACCCCTTTTGGGTGAAGGTTGGCTCTTTCAAACTACCCTTGCAGGCCATGTGACTTGGAAGTGGGGAGTAGAATATCCTTGAGATCAGCATGAGGACTGAGCCCTCGCCAGAAGTCATGTGACCTGAAATATCTCATCCTGGGGTTTTGCCTTCCAGCAGATGGTGCCTGGGGGGTAGCCCAATTGATGGGAATCCCCCTAGGTCTCAGATGTTTCACCCAGAGAAGCTGGGAGGTAGGTCTGGGTGAGACCATTGGCTCCAGTTTTTCCAACATTGGGTCTCTCCCCCCCCCACAGTTCGCACATCCCAAGGAATAAAGGTTAAATAGGTGATAGGATAAGTAATCTGACCCCAATTTTAACCCAAACTTTGTGTCTGACCTCATTATTTCATGTGTTGGTCATCAATATGTTTTCTTCCAAATAGGAAGCCAATTGCAAATTTTGGAAATTCTTGCCAAAGGGAAACTGGAAAAAAAAATCTCTCCTATTGGTATAAAACATGGCTGGGTAACTGTGGTGGAACCAGAGACTACATTGGAGCTTGTTGAAAAACTCAGCAGCCACAACAATTTTTCCATTCTTATTTTTTTATATTTTTAAAGTAATTATATTTAATTTTAATTATTAAAAGGTATTAATTATTTAAATTATTCCTTTTTTTAAACCTGTGATTAGTCATATCACGATAAAGATTTTTTCCCCTGTGCATCTCTCTCTCTCTCTCTCTAACACACACACACACAAACACACACACACAATTAGTCTGTTATCTCACTTACTGATGCATGCTTGCAAGCAGGCCTTAGGATATCTGTTCCTGTAGGGCTCACAGTTGCTTGGTGGGCAAATAGTTTTCCAACACAGAGATCAGGACCTCAGAAATTACTAAAATAGCCTAGATAGTAAAATGATAGGGGCATAAACTGGAGATACTCCTGACTGCTTGCAGGGTAAGGATGATTTTTACCTCCAGCAAAGGCTTGAAGAAGCACGAAAGAGGAGCAGAGATTGGAATGACAGGGGAAGTGGGGGACTTTATATATATATATATATATATATATATATATATGTAGTCAAGGAAGAATTGAAGGAACGCTGAGAAAGCAGAGTGAAGGTTAAACTGAGAGGGGAAGGAGTCAGGGCTCACAAATAGATTATTCATTTTATTTTTTTCAACTGGGGCTTGAAGGAGTACAGAGGAAGGAGAGTGGAGAATGAAACAAAGGGGGATTGGGGGGAGGATTGAAGGGAAAGGATGACATTGCAAACATTTGCTTGAAGGTCATCAGAGACTGGAATGAGGGAGAAATGGAAAGAGTGGGGAGGAGCACCAGCAGACAAAGCAAGGCATTTTTGATGTTGTGGCAAACCAAGGTTTGTCTCCACCAAACCACAGCAAGAAGTACTGATCATTTCAAGGTGCAGGGGTATCTCCAGATTACAGTGAGGGAAGTGTTCTTGGGGGGCACACTTTTGGCTCACACACTACATATTGCCCAGAGTTGGTATACACAAATGAATAAAGCAAGTCTTGTAAACTGATGTGGAATGGGTTGTGCTGTGGTACAGTCTCTCCATAAGTCTAACTCCTCAACCCTTTCCCTGCATGGTAGCTCTCATGCTCTTTAGTTCCAAGTCTCTTGCTCTGTCTTTCTGTCTCTCCCCTTCTGCTAAAAGTCAGTAACAGTCTGGGGGTGATATGTCTACCATATTTGTACAGCCATAGCTTCTGAGATTGCTCACCTAATGTTTTGAGGATGCTAAACCCCAAATTATCATTTGCTTGTAATGTTTATGTTGTAGCTTCTAATTATAGTTCTCCACTTGGCTGTTGCCTAAGCAAACAGCAATCTCAGCCATTCTTAGAATGTCAGAATTCCTGACTTTTAGACTGTCTCTTCTTCTCTTTTGTAGCTATTCTTCTGAGTCTGCCCTGTTACTTGGGATCTTCTGATCTTTATGTTATTTTGCATTCCTTTCACATGAGACTCTAGTGCAGAGGACAGCCAAACATTTCATTTCAACTCACTGTCTCTGTGTCAACACAGTACTCTAAGGAATAAGTGAAGTTCCTCTCAGAACTAGCACTGATGATACATTCATTATGACAAAACATTATTTGAAACTCTTGTCAATCTGGGACCTACACTAGTATCTTGATGTTTAATGTATGTATCCATTCCCTACGGTTAGCTTCTTTACCCCCATTGTTGTTCTATTGACACAGAGGGACTTTAAAGTTGAGGAGATGAAGAAAAGGGAATGAATACTTAGCTGAAGGGTTGGAATTCCATTGGATTTTACTATTCTTAGAGGAAATAACATTACATCTTCAAGCAGATAACAAAACTTTCCTATGAAAATCAGCCCTGGAGGCTTTCAAGCTCAGTGGAAAAGCAGCAATGGTTGAAGGTGTTTCACAAACCATTTTACATGCTCACAACCCCTACCCCTAGTACTTTCCCCCTGCAGGATTCCAATTCAGCAATTATTCTTGTATCCAGAAGCTCAGAGTGAGGAAAGATGGAACTGAGGAGGTAGGGAATGACCTTTAGGCCGAAAAAAAATATCTAGATTATCTGCAGTGGAAAGAGCTAAGCATCCCTTCTCCTGAAATTAAGGCATTCAGAATTAGTCTTTGCAGCTGCTTTGAAACAATGCACACACACCTGACTTGTGGTCTGTTACACAAATCTGTGTGCAACATGAAGTTTGCCTTTTCTTCTCACTCTATTGAGGTGTACAATTTGTGACCCTCTCTAGATGTTGCTGGGTTTCAACTCCCATCATTCTTCACTACTGGCTATGCTGATTAGGCTTGATAGGAGGTGCTGTCCAATAACACCTGGAAGGCCACAAATTAGAATAATAGAATCATAGAATCATAAATTGCCCAATTCTACCTTATTGGATTCTCATTCTGAGCATTTCAGCCTTTTTTGTCCTCAGACAAGTTCTGAGCCACCAAAATTTGTCTTGAGTGTGCACATTTGTATTGAACTGTTTTACTTTATCTTGACTTAAGACATAAATTGTTCAGCATGTTTAAATACTTCATATGAAGTCAGTGTTTACCCAAATGAGCCCAAATGTGTATGAAGAGGAACAAATAACCCATTTTATAGACTAACACCATTATGAGAGAGACTGGTCTTCAAATGGTTCTGATGAATAAAATTACCCAGATGTGTATCAGAATTGGAAGTATGCCATTGTTTGGACAGCTGTACCACAGGCTGGCATGGTAAAGGAGCACTCCAGACCTTCTGGTGTGACCCAGATTGAAAAGTATACTGATAAAGACAGACATCTCTCAGATCACATTTTTAGCTGTTCCTAGAATGTACTCACACCCGTGTGTGGAAAATAAGCATACTTCAGCTCCTCAGCATGGGTTCTGCCTGTCAGATCATATACCAATGTAGTGAATATTGATGCCCTTTCTGCAGCAAACCCACATGCTACTTACTGAGCAGTGTGTGTTTACTTTGTAAGAAGTCCTTAACCCTGAAGTAAAAGAGAACATCATGAGGGACTGCACTCATTTATATATTACCTTATAGTCTCATCAGCTTCACTGGAGTCAGTGCTTGGGGTGGTTTGAAATGGTTTCCAGCCTCAGCAGGATCCAACTTGACTTGCTCTTCAGTGTAAGTCTAATGAAGGATTAATGGCATAGAGGTTGTGAACACCAAGGGGCTTTTTCACTCTCCTTTGATGGCTCTGCTTAAAATCTCAACACCAGTGGCACAATTAACATTAGAGTTAGTTTTGTGTCTTTTAATCTCATTTACATCAATCACTGCGCTTAAAAACTGAAAAGTGTTGTGTCCCCTCAAACATATATACCAGGAAGTGTTACAGTTATGATATGTAGGTATGGAATTATTTCTACTGTTAATAATTAAGGAATGCAGAAAAGTGAGGAAAAATTTTATGAAGATGAAACTAAGGAACACCATGCCAAGATTGACCCAATTGCAATGTTTGATGATGATGATGATGATGATGATTTTATGAGGGGATAAGGATGGATATGGGGAGCAATGGCATAGCACAGTCATAAGGAGGATTATGGCAGATAAGAGGTCGGATTTTGTGAATCAAGGGCAAAGTGAGAACCTTACAATTCATGGGAGAAATTTGACAGCTTGTAAGCAGGAACCAGAAGCATCTTTTTTTGAGAGAGAGTGAGGGGGAGGGGTCACAAAAAGTTGTAAGTGGCTTGAAGGCACACAACCTTCAAAACTGGGCCAAAACTAACAAAATGAATTTCAACAGGGAGAAATGTAAGATACTACACCTGGGCAGTAAAAATGAAATGCAGAGATATAGGACGGGTGGCACCTGACTTGATGGCAGTACATGCGAAAGGGATCTAGGAGTATTAGTGGACCACAAGCTGAACATGAGTCAGCAGTGTGACACAGCAGCAAAAAAAGCTAATGCGATTCTAGGCTGCATTAATAGGAGTATAGTGTCTAGATCAAGGGAAGTAATAGTGACAATCTATTCTGCTTTGGTCAGACCTCCTCTGGAATACTGTGTCCAGTTCTGGGCACTACAGTTCAAGAAGGGTATTGAGAAGCTGAAACCTGTCCAGAGGGGGGTGACCAGGATGGTGGGAGGTCTGGAAGCCGTGCCCTGTGAGGAGCAGCTTAGGGAACTAGGTATAGTTAGTCTGGAGAAGAGAAGGTTAAGAAGTGACATGCTAGCCATGTTTAAATATTTGAAAGGCTGTCATACTGAGGATGGAGCAAACTTGTTTTCTGCTGCTCCAGAGACTAGGACATGGAGCAATGGGTTCAAACTACAGGAAAAGAGATTCCACCTAAACATTAGGAAGAACTTCCTGACAGTAAGAGCTGTTTGGGAATGGAATACACTGCCTCATAGTTTTGTAGAGTCTCTCTCCTTCTTTGGAGGTTTTTAAACAGAGCCTGGATGACCATCTGTTGGGAATGATTTGAGTGTGTATTCCTGCAGGACGGGGTTGGACTGGATGGCCCTTGTGGTCTCTTCCAACTCAATGATTCTATGAACCACCACAACAAAGTGTTACAATTATACAATAGTGCCACTTGAAACCCATATTGTGTGGCAAGGACCTGTGTACAGAAGGTGTAGTCTAAATGAATTGCTATCTAAATTGGAACAAGGTTTAAACCTGTGAAACAGTCATTTCTTTCTTGCATCTACTGATTGCATTGCTGGGTTTGGATATGCATACATATTGTTTAGATTACAGAATTAATTACATTTCCATTTTATATGTTGTCCAGTTACATAGGACTGTATCAGTGTTTGTTAGTTTGGCCTAAAGTAACAGAGTAGAAAAGCAATCATTTTATTGCCATAGCTTCTAAATGGCTACTCGTTAAGCAGATGTGCAGAGATAGCTCATGTTGTAATACAGAAATGCACAATTATTCTGGGCATGCTTGAGAATATAGAAATTAAAGTCTTGAGAAAAGCTGTCTTGTTGCATTTGCCAGAACATACATACATGGCTCAGGCAGCTTTCCAACTGCTGTTTGGCTTCCATCAACCCTTTGATTTCTCTTTTTACTGTGTCCTCTACCTAAATGGTCAATTAAGCCAAATCAATATCCTACTCATACCTGAGGATGTAGCTGTTGAATAAATAACTAAACAATTAACATTGGATAATATCAGTACCTTACTGGCTCCAAACTCCTCATTTATTTATTTTAAGCCTCATCCAGATGGATTGATTTTAAAATTTGAACTGAGTGACTTTGGGGGTATTTTCTGACCCCATCACAATTCCACTGTATTGCAGGGAATGAAAAGGCCCTATTTTCATGGTGATGTTTGAGTATGTAGAATGAAGACTGGCTTTTCACAATATCCAAACACACATATCAAGAAGAACAGTGTTCAAATCAGGTAAAGGTTTGGGTTTTTAAAATATTATTATTATTACAGCTAGCTGATCTCCTTTTCTGTAAACAAATGTAACCAGCGGAATTTCTGTGTCCTAAAAGTGCTATCACTGTTCTTTCCAACTGAGAACAAACAAACAACACAAAATAAAACTTGTAAACCTCAATAAATTAGGAAACAAACATAAACCGTGAAGGACAATAGCTGTCTATTTTTATGAAGACTTAGCATTAATGCTATTGTGTTGGGTAATTTTCTACCCTAATAATGATAATTTAAAAATGCCCCTGCTGAGACAGATGCCCCCCCCCCAGTGAAGGATCACTCCTTGTGCCAATTACTCTGCAGACAACTAGTACTTGTCATCTGGATACTGATATGGTTCTTGCAAGCAAAGTTCACATTTGTGGTATACTGTCTGCTGTGTGTCTTCTTTTTTGATGTAGTACTTCAGGAGTAACAATAGGGAATGTACAGCTTAGTGTGTTGATTAGCACTATGACATAAGTTAGGTTTTTGGTTAGCAGAACTTCTGCTATTTCTAAGTTGGCCAAAAAATACAACAAAAAACTTTCATCACATTTTGTCCAATGTGGATATATGGTTCAATATATCACTGCACTATAACCAACCTGGGTTCCCCATGGTGTATCTGGCTGGCTACTGAGCTCAATATCCTGCTTATGAATCATAGAATCATAGAGATGGAAGAGGCCAGAAGGGCCAGATAGTTCAACCCCCAGCTATGCAGGAATACACAATCAAAGCATTCCCGACAGATGGCCATCCAGCCTCTGTTTAAAAACCTCCAAAGAAGGAGACTCCACCACAAACGAGGCAGTGTGGTCCACTGCGCGAAAGCTCTTACCATCAGGAAATTCTTCCTAATGTTTAAGTGAAATCTCTTTTCCTGTAGTTTGAGTCCATTGCTGCCTGTCTTAGTCTTAGGAGCAGCAGAAAACAAGCTTGCTCCATCCTCAGTATGACATCCCTTCCAGTCTTTAATCATGTCACCTCTTAACCTTCTCTTTTCCAGGCTAAACGGGGAGCCCTGATGGTTCAGTGGTTAAATGCCAGTACTGCAAGCCACAACGTTGCAAATTCGATCCCAAGGGCTCCAAGGTCCACTCAGCTTTCCATCCTTTTGTAGGCTGGTAAAATGAATACCTGGCTTGTGGGGGCAATTAGCTAACACAGATTGGAAACTGCTTAATGCAGTGTAAATGTGTAAGTTGCTATTGCTTAACAATTTGTAAACTGCTCTGAGAGACTTTGTGGCTGAAAACAGGGTATAAGTACATCAAAAAAACAAACAAGCAAACATACCCAGCTCCCTAAAACGCTCTTCACAGGGCATGGCTTCCAGACCTTTTACCATTTTGGCCTCCATCCTCTGGACACATCCCAGGTTTTCAATATCCTTCTTGAATTGTGATGCCCAGAACTGCACATGGTATTCCAGGTGAGGTCTGACCAAACCAGAATAAAGTGACACTATTACTTCCCTCAGTCTAGACACTATACTCCTATTGATATGATATCTTAGCATCACAGTACCATTACATATTTCTGCCTTATTTTCTTGGCTGAAATGGACATTTATCTCAGACCTCAGCTGTTCATCACTGTTTACAGCCACCTCTTGAGTGTACCATGGTCAAAACTGTTCAACATGCATAATTCACATATTCTTCCAAAGCTGCCAGTTTATCCCTCATTCTTGTTTCCATGTTCATGCACCTTTTGTACTTTCTGAGTGCCTAAAATGTCTCCAGGCTTATTGGTCCTCTGGATTTCTCCAAGGCTTCATGTTGGCCATGCTACATCCCACAGGAACAGACGGTCAATGTCTGTCTTTATCACAGTAATATCAATGGGATTTTATACTTTGATTTTGGTTGGGTTCCTGTCATTCTATGCCCTGCATTCATGTTGCGACTCTCTATTTGTTTCTCTTTGTTTTATGGATTATGTGGTAGGCAATGGTTTCTTTGAGGTTCAAGATTTATAGCATGGCTTCTTTGTTTGCATCCATCCTTGGTCTTTGGTGCTCCCGACTTGTTATTTTACAGTGATTTCTCTGTCGATGCCAGCACAGGTTCTTCCATCTTTGTTTATCATGATGTCAGTATCTCACCTTGGTTATTCTTAGACATAATCAATGTATACTTGTTCCCCTAGCTCCTTTGAACAGTGTGCAAGGAGTTGTCTCTCATCCAAAAACTCACACCAGCCTCTCTGCATTATTTTAAAACCACAAAATGTCATAGAACATTTTATTATTTTATCGTTTTCTGTATCAATTGAGGCCATGATATTGAGAACACAGCTGCACTGGGTAGGGCAAGTTTCTAGGATGGAGGACCATCGCCTCCCAAAAATAGTACTCTATGGTGAACCCGCCACAGGTCAGTTGAACAGGGGCACTCCAAAAAGGTGATACAGGGACTCCCTGAAACAACATCTCAGGCTAGGCCAAACTGATCACCAACAATGGTCCACCCTGGCCTCACATTAGGAGGCATGGAGACACACTATCCACAATGCTGCAGCCTTATTTGAGAACTCACGCCAAACAAGTCTTGAAGAGAAACGACAACACAGAAAGAATCATAACCTGGAAACATCACCCAAGGAGACCTTCTGCTGTGCTTTCTGCAACTGGACTTGTTTATCTCGGATTGGCCTTGCAGAAAGCGCGGGATGAATCCTTCCTGAATCTTCGTTTGCGAAGAAAACTTCCATCTGCTAGGATGAGGGTTTAAACATGATGAACTTCAACTGTCTTCTACTGTGTAGAAGAACTTCCCAATTGTTCTACCATTCCTGTTCCTTACTTAACTTGAAATTGATGGTAGCTATTTGGGAAAGGTAGCCTTGAGAATTGAATCCTAAATTCTTCTCAGTTTTGCAAAGAACATGCCACATGAGAACATGGACATTTGAAACCTTGATTAAATCTTAACAATCCCATTTATAGCTACTTTATTCCATGTAAGTGATACTGAGTAATAGAGGAGGAGGTTTCCTGTTTGGGAAAAAATGTACTTTATGTATAATCATATTCCACACGGGGCACCAACTCACCAGCTGTGATCAAATGCCAGGATTTTCTACTCCCTTTAGTCACATCTTTTATCTCTTCATATGAATTTTCATGTTTGAACTCCTGGATTCACCTGCCTTCTTTTGTTTGATGGCAGTGCATTACAATGTTCCAAATTTCAAACAATTCAGAAATATTATGCTTTGATACTGTGATGTGGTGATTTCTTTTGGTATGATTGACTTTCCCCATAAGAAATTTGCTTCTGCTTTAGAGAAAAAATGCCAGTCATTTTATTGAATCCTGTGCCCACATACCTGGAGGCAAATCCCTTTAAATTCAGTTGATTTCCAAATAAAAAGTGCATTTCCAAATGAAGTACACACTGAAACACATATTATATGAGACTCCATTCTAGAACATAGCCATGATAAGCTGTCTATCGAGGCTTCTTCATGTTGAAATGCTTTTTCAGATCAACATCACTCTGCCTGTGGAAATCTGGAACAAAAGTGAGAAGGGTTCTCTAAAGTTTTTATCTTTCTTCTGGCATACTGATTTCCCCAAAGTTTTCCAGTCTTCAATCTTCCTAATTTCTGAAATCTTGTTCTATATCTGGGTTGGTAAGGTGCTGCCTGGGACATTGTTCAGTTCCCAAGGTTTTTTGTTGCTTCCACTATAGTGATCTGGGTGGCTGCTCTACTCAGGTCTTGCTCAGTTTTGTTTCAAAGGACACACAGAAGTAAAACAAAGAATATAAGTTATAGCTTTATTGATGATATGCATGGGGAAAATATACAGAAAGAGAAATAGACACAGAAAGTGTCTTGACATCCTTTTGGCTGAATGCTGACATAACTTCATATGTAAATGTTCCACAGGTTGTTCTTTTTAGCTCCAGATAAGCCTTCAAGTTCATGGGCAAGATGCTAGCATTTCCCAATCACAAGACCAGGACAGGTGTGTGTTTCTAGAAGCATCGAGGTAGCACTAGTTTTTTCTTGTTTTTTTCCAGGTTGTGAGGCCATGTTCTGGAAGAGTTTCTTTCTGACGTTTCGCCTGCATCTGTGGCTGGCATCTTCAGATAATGCTTGGGTAGGAATGTGTGGGGGTGTTATATACTGTGAGCCCCTGTTGAAGAGGTTATGTAAATTTGTGTAATTGAGTGATTAGTTTCTGGGTAGAGAAATGCAAGGCTCATTAGTGTCTGTTTGGCTAATGGTTGGTTGATAGTTTATTATCTGCTGGGACTCCCCTTGTCCCTTGGTGGAATTCCTTTGTAAGCGCTGAGTTTTTATTCTATTGTTCTTCAAAACTGGGAGCCAGATTTTGTTTACTCTTAAGGTTTCTTCTTTCCTGTTGAAGTTGTCCAGGTGTTTTTAAACAAAATCTCCAGACATTTGGGGTGATAAGTCCCATAATCCATTTTGTAAGTCTGATCAGAGTTCTAGGCCACATCATATGAGGAGCCAAAAGTTCACAATCTTTGTGATAGTTGAATATTCTTATCAGTTTCTCTTGAAATTTGGAAAAAAAGGGGTTGCTAAAATACAGATGGAATGGAAAAATGGGCTTTGGGAATGCCACTTTGAGGCAGGGCTGAGGAACGTGAATTCCGGAGGAACAAATTTGGCAGATCCAGGGGCCAAGTTCACCCAAGGCTAGACCCTGTTGTAGGCTCCACACCTCCCATCAGCATGGCAGCAATTGGAGGGGGAAACACCCCAAAAATCATATTTTTGAAGAGTGTGATTTTCTTCTAAAACAAGGCATGGCTTCCTTTGTATCCCTGTTGCAATGCAATAGTACCAGGAGACAGAAATGCCCACAGGTGATTGCCATATGCCACCAAAATTCACAAGCAGAGGGACAGCAGTGTATGATGAACTGTCTGAGCTCGATATGCAGTCATGGGCCAACTGTTGGTCCCCCTCTACATTAGAGCTAGACTCAGATTAGGGAAAAAGAGCTCTCTGGTGTCAGTCAAAGAATATATATTAATATCCAAGTAATCAATACTAAACTAATAAACTCTCTTTTAGCCCTCATTACCACATACCTTCCAAAATTTTAGAGTTGAAAACTTGTATGGCCAACGAAAATCAGAGTGTGGTCCAGATGGCAAATGTTATTAACGAGATAGAAGACACAAGCTGAGAAAGCTTGTAACAGTTTGATTTTGTTTGAGCCTTCTGAAAAGGGCAGGACTCCACTCCCTCCTCTTCTCCCACAGGTTTAAAAGAGTGCCAACTACTTTTGCATTTTGAACCCAGGTTGCACCAATTGAAGTAAGCTGAGGATGAAAGGGGAAAGTGAAAGGTGGAGAGAGAAACTGGGACATTTAAAAAGCAGCCAAAAAATGGGACCAGAGAGTATTAATCAGGACTGTCCCTGCCAAATCTGGTATGAGTTAAGCCTTGCATTCATAAAACTTTATTTAAAGGGACTGAGATTGTGGCTGCATCACAGATGTGAAAGAAAGGAAAATGAGCAATCAGTTTAACATTATTCATTTCTCAGGTTGAATAGACAGGCAAATGATATGATTTATGCCAATTTTTTTGTGTAAAAAATCCAAGCTACTCTTTTTAAAGTAGTAAACTGAGTTTGTGGTATTCCTTTGTAGTATCACAGTTAGAAACTCAGTTCCTGCCCAGATGAACTTTCCTCCAGTACATACCAGAAAACTACCTAAACCACCTCCCAGCAAAGTTTATTTCAGAGAAAATCATCAGCAGAAACAGATATTTGGAGAAGCTTAGAGGACAATTACATCCCCGGGCTATTTTTCCTACTCCAGATAGCACAGAAGAAAATGTAGAGGAGTCAGCAGTACATATGAAATGTTGCAGTGGGGGCTCTGATTAAATCTATCTTATTTGAAGCACATGTAAGATGTTCCACAAATAAGCCATTTAAATTGGAGCTCCTGTTGCTATGTCATAAACAGGTGGGAGTTTTATCCCTTAAATCCAGATACTATGTGGGAGTCTCTCATAAGGGTTGGTGGGTTTTTTTCCCCTCTGTCAGCAATATTTATTTCCAGATTAGGTTTCTCTTCTTTCTCTTCCTCTTATGCTTCTTAACCTTAAAGAGCAGGTGTATGATCAAAAAAGAAATTTGGTTTCAGAAATGAAGAAGAAAAATGAGAAGGAGGAGGGGGAAGGGAAAGGGGGAGTGGTTTTTTGATTACAGGTTTTTCCAAAGTTTAGAAATATTATTCCCTATATTACCAAGTTGATGAGGTGTGTTTGTGTGTGTTTAAGGAAACATTAAACTCCAATTCCATACCCACTTATTGGGAGTGACAGTTACACAGGGCTGATCCTACCAGTAGGCAGATTAAGGTATGTGGCTTACGTGGAACCTTGATATTATTTTCCCCCCGTGCAAACTGGTCTATTGTGGACTTCTTTATCTTACCACCAACTATTATACTAAGGTTCACCTACCATTTCAGTCACTTTCTTTACAGGGAATGGAGAAGGACATCATCTTGTCCTTTGCCTTATATCCCAGTAGACATGTATAGGATTTTATTGTTAGCTAAGCAGGGTTTCTTTGAGACAGAACTGTGAGGCAAAGCCTGCCTCACTTAAAATTTCAACAGAAAATTCTCATAAATCTTGCTATTTGCCCCAAGTATAGTGGTCTGTCAGTAAGAGTGCTAAAATACCAGTTTTTCAGCAGTTAGAAATACAAGTTTATTCTCAGGTGTTTGGTGATTGTATGCCTATAGCTGCTGTCAAGAATGAAAGTTGGGCTGTTTGAGAGGTAAATGCCACTGGGGTTACCATATGACCTGGTTGGATGGGCTTCAGTCACATTATTGGCAAGTACCTAGTGACTGTTTGGATGACTCTCTGAACTAGCCTTTCTGGAAACTGAGATGTGACATGTAAAATGCTGACCTGTTGTTTTGAGCAAAAGGAGCCTGCTACTGTCTTTCAGTGTTTAGCCAATGAGTGAAGTGTCATGGCTTCATACAAATTTAAATAGTACAACATTAGTGGGAACACATGGAGGGGCCTTCCAACACTGGCACACTCTGTATCACAGCTATTTTCCAGGGCCAGGTGACATTCTAGTCACTTTTTCTCACTCTCTCATGTAGGTGTTTGGGGCTGGGATGCAGGATTCAACTGTCCTTCCTGGAGGCAATTTCTATCCAAAAGAGTAGGCTGCACAATTTCCACCCTCTTTTAAATAAACCCTCTCGCAATTCCCTAGGTAAATGTTGTGATATGGGCGGGGGCATGGGGTATCCGAGTTTATTTCCAGAAAGTTAATGTTTTATAGAAGTGGCTAAAAATAGTGCACCAAACACAGTGAAGCTGAACTATAGGGATGACAACATGGAAAATTGAAACAGAACAAGGTACCCAGGCAAAGCAGGGTAAAGTACCATGATCCTCTTTAAAACTTTTAAACTATCATGGACTTATTTGTTTTTACTACAACAGATTTGACAATATTGTTCACCTTTACTGAGTTTTCAGAAATGTGCAAGTTTTATTGTCAGTAGACAGTAACTGAGAACTGAGGTAGATGTTAGCAGGAGGAAAGAAGGGGTTGGGAGAGGATGGATAGCTAGCTACCTGAGAGGGAGGCAGGGAGGGAGATTGGGACACATAAATTTTTGCTGTGAATATTAGAAATGTAATGTAAGTTTAGATGAGAACTAGCCATAGTCACACTGTATATTTGCAACCAAGCAGTGATTTGAATTTGGGTCTCACTGATCCAATACTGGCCCTGTTAGAGTCTTACATTTACAACACTATTATGCTGTCCTAGATATCTCTGGACAATTGTCACCTCAGGCTCCATATTGGGAGAAAGGCAGAATATAAATTAAATTAATAAATCAAATAAATGGTTAATTTATACAGCAATACTAAAGCCTCTGTCACATTCCTTTTCACAAAGGCCTTTGTATGCTCACCCAGGACTCCCATTCTGCCTTATACTCCCAATACATCAGAATTGGCAGGATGGTGAATGAGCACTGGAGAAACACAGAATTTTGATGTTGGGTTGCAGCAGTGTGTTTACAGTAAGCAATGCAATAAACAAAGCTTGAGCTGGGAAAGAATGGAATTGTACTCCAGCCACAACATATAAAGACACATATAAGGTCTGCCCACAAACATATAAGGTGAATAGCACTGCCTCCAGAATCACTTATTGAGCATGGCTGATCAGCAGAACAGAGAGAAAAGGAGACAGCAGATAAGCTTGCCTCACCAGCAACCATCAGCATGTTTAAGATATAAATAGATCTATAACTTTATTTTCTTCTTGCCTATCTTATCACATTGGTAGGCATGATACAGTCAGACTCTGTGCATCCCTTTGGACAATAGTAACAATACTGAGCATATATAATATTTTAAAGTCAAAAGATTTGTAGGAATCCTTGCAAACAACCAGTAGGTTTAGTCAGTATCATAATGCATATATAGGTGTAGAGGAGGCTGATCGTTCTCTGTATTAGTTGGCCTAAGAAGATCAGATTTTAACTGAGGTAATCCTGGGTCATCCTGGGTTGACTGTTGGAATAAAACTATGGAAGACCAGGGATCAATTTCCCACTTGGTCATGGAAACCTGCTGGGTGGTCTTGTGCAACTCATACTCTGTCAGCCTTGAAGGAAAGCAATGCCAAACCTCCTCTGAAAAAATATTGACAAGAAAACCCAGTTATAGGCTTGTCTTAGGGTCACCATAAGTTTAAAAAAAGGCCTTCAAGGGACACAACAAAACCACCACAATAATAACTTTGGCTCATATTAAATGTGTTAATTTTTAATCAGTTCTTACCCAAAACAACTTGATCAGTCATATACAGGGGCTGAATTCAATAACTGCAGCTGTTCCTAGTGCAGAGAGGACAATGCCATACCTGCCTGCCATGTAGATGAGAAACCTGCCAGGAAAGAAAGAGAGAGAGAGAGAGAGAGGTTGCAGCTTTAATTCAGCACCACAACATGGTTGAATACACAGGGATTCAGAGGTTTAAAAGCTAAATATTTGAAAGCCTTTGCCTGAAGAGTTGGATCTGTCACTCCTGCATTTCCTTTGGTTAAGTCTCAATGTCTTTCCATCATTTTTAATGAAGAAATGAGTAGATTTTGATAGGCTTTCTCTCTCTCTCTCTCTCTCTCATATATATATATATATATATATATATATATATATATATGTTGAGGCACTACCTTTCCACAGTAGTGGGACTGCACACTCCTATAAGGCAAGAAGTTATGCTGATGGCAGCAATGTTGCTGGTAGGGCTTCCCATGTCAGATAGGCTTTTGTTGAGGAGCCAGATTAAATATGTGAAACAGCTACTGGGCAACAGAAGTAACAGAGAGTGACACTGGTGAGGGATCTTTTGGAGACAAAGGTTGTGGCACCATTGTTAACACTTGTTAGTACTGTGCAGAAGAACGCATGGTAAACCCCTTTTGAATGTCTTCTTCCATGAAAACCCTATGAAGATACAATCCAAAATGAAACAAGAGACAGTGCCAGAAGATGAAACTCCCAGGTTGGATGGCACTCAACAAGCTACTGGGGTACATCAGAAGATAACTCTGAGTAGCAATGTGGCTAATGACACAACTGGACTCAAGCCAAAAGAATGTTCAACTGTTGAAGTGCTCAGAGGTGAAAAGAAAGTCCAAAGCTATACAAAGTATATTATAGGAACATGGAATGTATGAAGTGTGAATCAGGGGAAGCTAGACATAGTAAAACAAGAAATGGAACATATAAACATTGCAATACTTTGTATTAGCATGCCAATACAGCTGTGCCAAGCCAGAGAGACAGAATCTACTCTAATTCTAATTAAAATCTGTCAAAAATTATAGGGAAGACAAAAGAATGTTGCAGAGATTGGAAACACTCAATAAACATCGCAATTCCCAAGAAAGGGGACACCAGGGATTGCAGTAACCACATGACCATTGCATTAATTTCCCATGCAAACAAAATCAGGCTCAAAATTCTACAATAAAGACATTTACCATATACGGAGCAAGAAATGCTGATGTCCAAGCTGGGTAAAGTGAAAGAAGAGGCACTAGGGATCATATTGCAAATATATGTTGGAGAATGGAGCACATCAAATAATTTCAGATAATTTCAGAAGAAAACAAAGCCTGTGCTTATTAGATTATAGCAAAGCTTTTGATTCTGTATATCATGAAAAACTATGGCTTGTTCTTAAAGAAATGAGTGTGCCACAACATTTGATTGTCCTGATACATAATATGTACTCAGGACAGAATACAAAGAAAGCTTGTGGGGGGCAATTAGCTAACACACATTGGAAACTGTTTAATGCAGTGTAGATGTGTAAATAGCTATTGCTTAAAACAATTTGTAAGCCGCTCTGATAGCCTTGAGGCTGAAGAGCGGGGTATAAGTAAATAAATAAATAAATAAATAAATAAAATAAAAATAAGTAAGAATAAACCTACATACACGGGAAGAATTGGAAAGAAGAGGGGTAGAGATGAACTGGTTTACCGTATATTCCTGCATACAAGACTACTTTTTAACACTTGAAAATCTCCTCAAAAGTGTGTGTGGGGGTCTTATACCCCAGTAGATCTTTTCCCCTGCTGTGAGAATGATTGAAGTGTTAAATGGCCTGGGCAGTTTTCCCAGCAGATCCTTCCTCCTGCTGTGAGAATAACTGCATTGCCTTTGAAGAGTTAAATGGCCCTCCATTTAGCTCAAGAGAGTGAAAATGATGTTTCTTTTCAGGACATGTTAGCCTAAAATTAGAATTTCTGGATTTAAACTTATCATTTTGCATCAAGTTTTCTTTATGATGAAATTCTCTTGTTTGCCAATGTGGCTCTAAAATCATTAATGTGCTCATTCATTAATGTGCTCATTCAAAAATTTGGGATTTGATAGCTTCATATTAACCAACTTACAGTATTAATCCAACCTTACTTTCCAAAGATTGAACACCACAGAGATTTTTCAAAGTATCCCATGCTTTTTTAGCTGTTCTCAGTCCTTTAATTTCACAGACTATTCCATCAACTACAGCCACTGAGCCGGCTGGCTGGCGGGGGACAGGCTTTCCAGCCAGGTGGCTGGCTGGCTGGGGGGGGCAGACTCTATATTTTAACTTAAAAATTGGGGGATCGTCTTATGCACCCTGTCGTCTTATACGCCGGAATATACGGTAAATATTTGCAAATTAAGAATAGATTTCAAGAGGATAAAAAAAAATATGACTTTGAAATGTGAGAAACGGAACTAGATAAAATAATATGGGGAAAAGAGAACCAAAAAATATCAAAATTTTATAAATTACTACTAAAAAGAGAACTGGAAGGAGAGTTGGTGACAGAAGTCATGATCAAATGGGCACAAGACCTGCAGGAGACGGTATCAATAGATGACTGGGAAAGATCATGGAAAGAGACAAATACATTCACAGCATGCTTAGCCCTGAAGGAAAATCATTTAAAGGTTGTCAACAGATGGTACCTAACTCCAGCAAGAATAAATAAAATGTTCAAAACAAATAACAACAAATGCTGGCGCTGCAAAAAAAATAGTGGAACGATGTACCATATGTGGTGGGGATGCCCAGAAATTCAAAGGTTTTGGTTAGAGATTCATAAAACAGTACAAAAAATAAACAATACATACTTTGCTATGAACCCTAAGTTTTACCTTTTAAACATGACTTCTGACCTCAAAAAAAGCTTCAAGCAACAAAACTGGAGAACATTACTTTATGCTATAACAGCTGCAAGACTTCTGATAGCAGCTAACTGGAAAAAAAAAAGAAATTCCCACAATAGATAACTGGTTATTAAGACTTAAAGAGATGCATGAGAACGATAATTTAACACATATCTTAAATAAAACAAATATGGAAAACTTGGGAAAAAAATGGTTCCCGATACAAGAATATTGGAAAAGAAGATGGAACATAAAGACAAAATACTAAAGTGGATAACAAAGGCAATGCATTAAGAAAGAACAGTAAAGGATGTAAGATAGAACATAATGGGTGCAGGCCAGCTCAAAACAGAAAAGCAAAAACTCCAATAATAGTATTATTATCTCTTGACTTAGAGGGGGGGGGGAGAAAAGAGATGTATATAGTATAGTTTAATACACAGTAATAATAGTAACTAAGGAAAATATAAACAATGGATAATGGGGAAAAAAGAGGAAAAATACTAGAAAGAATAGAATAAATGAAGGAGAGGAAGATGATCGAACGAAAAGCAACCCAGACGGGTAGTGGGCTGAAGGGAGTTACAAGAAGATAGAAAGGGGAAGGATGGAAGGTTGAATGGAAGGGAGAGTAAGGAGAGAAAGAAAGAAGAAAGAAAGAAGTAGTGGGAAAAGGAGGTGGAAGATGGGAGAAAGTGGAATTAGTTGGAAAGCGAGGTATAAATGGAATTAAATATGAATGACATACATCAATTAAGTATTGAATGATGAGTAAATAAGTAAATTGCTGTTATTAATAAAATAATAATAATAATAATAATAATAATAATGGACATTGTTAATGTAAGCAAAGTGAACTATTAATTTCTTATGGTAATGATTAAGTGTGAAGGAAGATTTTGAGGTAAGACAAGGCTGCATTTTATCACCCTATTGTGTGTGTGAACATATCACTTCCAAAACAAGATCAGACTCTGAGGAAGGAGGTGTGAAAATTGGAGGAAGGAACATCAACAATTTAATATATGCAGATGACACCATACTACTAGCAGAAAACAGTAGAGACTTGCAAAAGCAGGTTTACAGTTGAACACTAAGAAAACAAAAATAATTACCACAGATGATTTACATAACTTTAAAGCAGTTGATGAAGACATTGAAATAAAGATTTTTCATAGCTTGGTTCAGTCATTAGTCAAAATTGAGACTACAGTCAAGAAATCAGAAGAAGACTAGGACCTGGAAAGGCAGCTATAACAGAACTAAACAAGTTCCTGAAGTGTCAAGATATATCACTGAATACTAAAGTTAGGTTTATCCATGCCATTGTATTTCCTATTTCTATGACTAGTTGTGAAAATTAGACAGTGAAGAAAGCTGATAGGAAGAAAGTCAACTCGTTTGAAATGTGGTGCTGGAAAAGAATTCTATGGATACCATGAACTGCTAAAAAGACAAATCAATGGGTCTTAGAGCAGATCAAGCCTGAACTCTCCATAGAAGCCAAGATGACTAAACTGAAACTGTTGTACTTCGGCCACAACATGAGAAGACATGAGTCACTAGAAAAGGCAATAATGTCCGGTAAGGCAGAAGGCACTGGAAAAAAAGGAAGACTGCAATCAAGATGGATAAACTCAGTCAAGGAAGCCAAGGCCCTGAATCTGCAAGACCCGAACAGGGCTTTTGATGACAGGATGACTTCAAGGTCTCACATACATGGTGTCACCGTAAGTTGAAGTTGACTTAACAAAAGCAGAACAAGGTTGTTACTGTTGTTGGTGGCATGTGTCTTCAAGGCATTTCCAACTTATGGCAACCCGAAGATGAACCTATCATGGCAAGGTTTGTTCAGGGAGGGTATGCTTTTTTCTCTCTCTGAAGCTGAGAGAGTTTGACTTGCCCAGGGTCACCCAGAGGGTTTCCATGGGTGAGTAGGGATTCAAATCCTTGTCTCCAGAGTCATAGTCCAACACTCAAACCACTACACCACACTTACTTTCATGCTAAAGGTACCTCACAACATTTCATCATCTGATGATATCTTGTCTAATGGTGGCGAGCTGTAATAACAACACTGCCCTGCTGTGGTTGGACAGTTGAGGAGGAAGATTTTCAGAGTGTCTCTAGGAGCTGGTCCCTGAAGAGACAAATTGCTCATTGGAGAAAAGGCAGTTGTTCAGTCACAAAGGATATGCTTTACTTGCAGTAAGTACCAAACATGTCTTCCATCAAAGACTAGTTACCTAAGTGATTAATCCATTCTTGTTTGTAGCCAGTATGTACCAACAGGATGTGTAGACAAATTTTCAATAAATCCATGTCACTTTTCAATATGTTAGATCAGACATATTGAAAATCAGCTGTTAATGAACAGAGCATACCTTCTATGTACCCTACTAAGCATCAGTGATATGGTTGCAGTTTGTGAGTCTAGTGCAGGTGACATCTATTTGTATGGCATTGACAAAAATGTGATGCTTACCAATGTGGATTGATAGCTGCTGTGCTCACTTCAGAAAATGACTGCTTGAGGGTATCACTTTAATAAAGGTTGGCCTAGTAAGCCTTACCACAGGTGAGTTGGCTTTGGCAACGTATATTAATGCTGAGCAGAAATTTATGAATTGTTCCCCAAGTTTAGTTGTTCCCCACCTGATGTGCTTCTTCTGACTCACATGGAATGTGCATGCTTTTCTGATTGCATATTTCATATCCCATAAAATATTTGCAAACACAAAGGCCTTTGAAGGTGGCAATTTTTAATCTAATCCAATTCTCTGAAGTTTGCTTAGGTTTCACTAATGCAGTGTTCAGTTGGAAAGAGGAGAGAAAGCAGAGTAATGACCTATATTGTCATTACTTTTATTACTGCTGGGACAAAGAGTATAGATAGCTTAAGTCCATAGTTGTCTTTGGAAAAGAAGGAGAGGAAAAACACAATTCCTTTGGGTCTAGGTTTTGAAGGAAGATGAGTGTAGAGTCACTGAAAATGAATCAAAAGTACAAGTGATTTCAACCATGGCAAAATATAATTAGCACATAGCCTGTGAATTTTAAAACGAGTGTAGCTTATCTGTACATTCGTCTACTATCTTTTGTGTAATGCTCATTTTAGTGAAATGCACATTTCCAAAATATCCAAATAAAGGACATGATCCATTACTTCATTTTTCACTTCAGTCCGGGAAGGAGCAAGACAGGTTGCTGGATATTTGTATGTGGGAAAGAAGGTCAAATAAGATAAAGTATCATTCATACATTTAGTAATTGTGTAAAAGTAAATTGGAACACCCTCACTATCTGATTTTCATCAAGACTCCTACATTGGTGATGATATGGAAGATAGGGGAGCTCTTCCCCTCTCCTCCTCTGATATTTGCATTGGAACAATAACCTCCCTTCATGTCAATGGAAACTTGGTAGATGAAGGGAATCCTATGAATGTAGTGTATCTTGAATTCAGTAAGGCCTTTGACAAAGTCCTCCATGATATTCTTGCAAAAAAGTTAGTAACATGTAGGCTAGACAATGTGACTCTTAGGTGGATTTGTAATTGGTTGACTGAACCCAAACAGTAGTCACCAATGGCTCCACTTCATCCTGGAGAGAAGTGACCAGCAGGGTGCCACAGGGTTCTAGCCTGGGCCCAGTGCTATTTGACATCTTTATCAACGAATTGGATGAGGGAATAGAGGTCATTTTTATCAAGTTTGCAGATGACACCAAATTACGAGGGGTAGCTAATACTCCAGAGGACAGGATCAGAATTCAAAATCACCTTAACAGATTAGGAAGCTGGGCCAATATTAACAAAATGAATTTTAGGAGGGATAAATGTAGGATACTACACTTCGGCAGTAAAAATGAAATTCACAGATATAGGATGGTTGACACCTGGCTTGAGGGCAGTATATGTGAAAGGGATCTAGGAGTCTTAGTGGACCACAAGCTGAACATGAGTCAGCAGTCAGATGCAGCAGCTAAAAAGGGAAATGTGATTCTGGGCTGCATCAATAGGAGTATAGTCTCTAGATCGAGGGAAGTAATAGTGGTACTCTATTCTACTTTAGTCAGACCTCACCTGGAATACTGTGTTCAGTTCTGGGCACAACAATTCAAGAAGGATATGGACAAGCTGGAATGTATCCAGAGGAGGGCAACCAAAATGGTAGGAGGTCTGGAAACCATGCCCTATGAGGAGTGGTTTAGAGAGCTGGGTATGTTTAGCCTGGAGAAGAGAAGGTTAAGAGATGACAAGATAGCAATGTTTAAACATTTGAAGGGATGTCATACTAAGGATGAAGCAAGCTTGATTTCTGCTGCTCCAGAGACTAGAACACAGAGCAATGGACTCAAACTAGAGTTAAAGAGATTCCATCTAAACATTAATAAGAACTTCCTTACAATAAGAGCTGTTTGGCAGTGGAATGTGCTGCCTTGGAGTGTAGTGGGTCTCCTTCTTTGGAGGTTTTTAAACAGAGGATTGATGACCATCTGTTGGGAATGTTTTGAGTGTGTATTCCTGCATGGCACAGGGTTGGACTAGATGGTCCTTGTGGTCTCTTCAAACTCTATGATTCTATGTTTCTACTTCTGATGCAAATATGAGATGTGTGTGTGTGTGTGTGTGTGTCTTATTTTGTGCAAAATTCACATGCTGGTTTCAGTGTCTCTCTGTGTGGAGAAAACAGTATTTTCTGTTGAGAACACATTTCTAAATAGAAATACTCTTTTTGTACAGAAAATGCTATTTCTTACAGAAAAAAATTCTATCTTCTGTGCGAAAAGAAAAGACTTTTACTCAAACCCAGACTCAAACTGCTAAAATTCTCATCACACCAGAATTCTTGCCATCAGGGTCTCTTGACACTGAAGAAACACATTTTCACCCATTATCTCTCTCTCTCTCAATGTGTGTGTAGCTATATTGCAATATACAGTATATTACAGATTCTTTCTATCTCTGTTAAATGTAGAGCTTGTATGCTGTTGATGTAGGAGGGGCTGTTAAGTGTGTCAGAACAGTGGGTGGCTTCCATGTCAATGCAATAAATCCATACTGGGTCTTATTCCAGAGTTTCAAGGAGCTATTCAGGTTTCTGAATATAGATTTGGCATCTTAGGTAACTCTTTTAAAGCCTGAAGTAGTTGAGTCACCGTACCCTCCTCACATCAAAGCCACTGGTTGTCACTGCCACAAGAATGAGAATCCTACACAATCAGGCTACATATTCTCCACATAATACCTTCTCCAGTATGTGGAGTGTAGTGGGATCAGGAAATAAGGATGTGCTGGTGGGCTTCTGGTAAAAAAAAAAAAAAAAAAAAAAAAGTGGCCCTCCATTTCTCTTCAATGACAGTAACAGAAGGCTGAATGCCTGCAGACTAACACAAACAATACAAAAGTGCATGGGCTGTATGTGTGTGAGGAACTCTGCCAAGTTTAACATTTAAATGTCAAAATTTACCTCAGCATGTGGGAGGAAACCATCCTACTATCAGCCCTATCCTAAGCAAGATCCAACCACTAATTTTGTTGGCTTCTCTATGTACAATGGAGAGAGACATCATATTGTGCTTTGGCTCAGGCAGCAAAATGTCTTGTGCTGGGTCTGTGTAAACACATATATTGTAAGCTTGTTTTACAGGCTGCAGGGAAATAAAAAAACAGAAAATCCCAGGACCTTGGGGAGCTCTTTCTTAGTGAGGGATACCAGAGGCAATTGTAAGGTCTAAATGGGCAAAGTTTAAAGACCAAAAGCATATATATTGCCAAAGACAGAGGCTCAGCTCTAAAAGCATGACTGGGAAAAGCATGGGGTAGCAAGGCCTCATGCTAGAGGTGACTTGTTAGGTGAGGAACAAGCTCTGAAGTGAGAACTTTACAAAGCTTAGTGAGTCAGGCTTTAGCCCTTTGGGCTCCATTGAGCTGACAATGCTTGGACAGGCTGGTTCTGCAGCCTAAATGAAATCCTTAAACCACAAACCACAGTTTTCGGTTGCAGCAGCATGGCTGAAGTAACTAAGTATATGCAAGGAAACCTTGAAGTGGGAAATGATGGAATTCTGCTCTAGCTGAGCTTACTTCATTTATGTGTGTCTGCCTACCACAGGCAAGGTAAACAGTAGCAGCCTTCAGGATACCCAATTGAGCATTCATGAATAGAAAAGTAGAGGGAAAAATGGGGAAAGAAGATAAGCCTACCTCACCAGCTCCCCCAGTGTTTTTTTCTTTAAAAAAAAGCCAGTGTAGATCTGTATGTTTAGCCATATATGGAAATCATAAGAAAAGTGGAAGAAAAGGTAATCCCTGACTGCACTTTGAAGAAAGAAAATAAAAGCTTTCAAGTGACCTCTAAGAGGTTCAAAATCTTTTGTTTACTTATGCAAGGCTTATCTGACCCGGTGGTTTCCTTTCACATGTGTACAGTTGTCTCTCCGTATCCACAGATTTGGTATCCATGGATTTAAATATTCATGGTTTGGAATTATTCTTTAAAAAAGAATAATCCAAAAAGTAAACCTTGATTTTGCCATCTTATATAAGGGACACCATTTTGCTATGCCATTGCATATAATGGGACTTGAGTATTCATGGATTTTGGTATTCACAGGTGGTCCTGGAAACAAACCCCAGCAAATATGAAGGGACAAACTGTATATTGTTAGTTTTGAATAAGGAGTTTATTGAAACATGTTGAAGTGCTCTTCTTTTGTGTGGTGTAGGAACTTATCCCTATTCCTTACTCTTTTTTTTTCTTTTTTTCTTTTTTGCCTCTGCTATCAAAATTTTAATTAAAGAAGTAAAGCCCCAAAACACATCTACTTTGTTAACTGAGGTATACCTGCATTGCATGTTGAAGTGAAGAAGCATCAACACTTGTTTAGCGTCGTTGGGGGCAGAGGGAAGGTCTAGAGTTGCATGCTTACCTTTTCGATTGAGCTCTCTCTCTTTGATCTGTGAACTCAAGGCTTTTACTTCCTACTTGAATGCAGAGGTCACTTCCCCCTGTCCCTCCAAGACATTTTAGTGCTTTACAACCCTTTGTCCGATAAGCCAGCTGACATGAGGTAGCTCAGCCTCAAGATGCCTTACACACACTCATGAGAGTCAGGGATGCATGTGCCCAAGTTAGATAACTTTTAGGGATGCATGTGCCCAAGTTAGATAACTTTCTTCTGTCTATATATTTTCCTATCTCAGATGTATTCTCTGCCACAATAAATACAAGTTTTGCTTTTTAACCTTACTAAAGTATCCTGCATATTTCTGTCCTGTTTTATACCACAAGCTCATATTGCACTGGGGTTTCACTTCACTCTGCTTAATATAAATACCAATAATTTCCTACAATGCAAGCTATCTGTGTTGCAGCCCAAAGTATTTTGAGCTGGCTTCATCCTATGTATGCAAGACCCATTAGCTTTATAAAACTCTTGCCCCTCATGGAGATGAAAATGGCTGGAATGTTTTCAATTGCTTTTCTTGCTATAGATTAAGACAACTCCCTGCAGTTTTTGGACTCTCCTTGGAGAGGTTCCTATAGGCACTGTCATGGTGAGGGTCTATATTTCAAAATTCACCACTGGATATACAGATATCAACAAGTCAGAATGTTTTTAAAAATAGATTTGCCACATGGTGTTGAATTTAAATTGCATTCAAGGAATTAGAATCCTGATGCTCAGTGCTTGTGTAACATTTTAATATAACAGCAATTGTTAATTCTATTTAAAAAGCTTTCAAAGAAGTAGCTGTGTTAGTCTCTTGTAGCATAAAAAGGAGGAAAGGATGGGGAGAAAAAAAGGAATGCATCAGTGCCTTTAAAAGTAACTGGTTTTTATTTTAGCATGCACTTTCATGGTTATAAACCCACTTCTTCAGATGGGTTCACTCAGATTCACTCTGAACAGCATATGGAGAAGTGGGTTTATATCCATGAAAATTCATATTAAAATAAAAACCAATTAGACTCATTGGTGCTGCCATGTGCCTTTTTTCTCTCCCTCCCTTTCTCCATATATATATATATATATATAATCTTTACAGACATGCTTTGTTTTGCCATTTTAAACATGGTTGAACTAGTGAACAGTAAATGTAAGACAAGAAAGAGAGTTGTAGAGGTCAATAATGTAGTAAGATTGGGTTACTTCTGTAGAAGTTTTTTTTTTATTATTTCAACTTATAGCTACAAAACCTTATATAAATAAAATTGCATATTATAGGGATATATACTTCCTTTGGCTATAACTTTGTAGATTTTTTTTCCCTTTAAAAAGAAAAAAAAACATTTATCCTTTGAACTATGAAAATTTCTGACACTATATCCCAGGGTTCCTTTATCGCAGGCATACTTACTGCCATCCCTATTTTTAAAATCTTCTGGTAGTTGAGCACTTTAGGCAGGACATGAAAGGGCACCTCTTGACAAAATCCAAACAAGCAAGAGGAATTAAGCAAAAGAGTACTATTTCATAAAATGAGGTATTTAAGAAACGCTTGGTGACAGTATGAGACTTTGGAGATTATCAGATAGGGACCATATATAACATCCCTGTCTCACCAGCTATTTCCTGCCCCACTCCTATCCCTGTAGCACTTAATTTTTTTTTTCAGACCTACCTTACCAGCAAGGCAGAAATGGCTCCCCTCCCCTACAACAGTCCAGGATGTGAATCGAGCTCTCACTGAGCCCCATTCACTTCCTTATTTGAAATCTGGGGCTGTTCTCATGAGAGAACAAGTGCACAGGATATTTAAAAAAAAAAAAAAGTAAAAGAAAGCTTTTCAAATGACAGCAAACAGAAAAATAAAGTAAAAAAAATCCAAGTAAACTGGGAAGGAGGGGGGAAAACATCACTTCCCTGGTCGGCAGGGACCTCCCACTGTGTCTGGCATCATGCTAGCAGAATGGGACACAGTTTCAGAGGCCCATGATTCCATGACAGAAATGGAAAGGGTGATCTATTGATGGCTTTAGCTATCAATAAAAAAGAATGAGAGTGAAATGGAAGGGACATGGAATGAGGATGACGTCATCTGAAAACTTGGCCGTTTGGAGATCTCCTGGCGATCTTCTGGCATTCCTGGAATGTCATATTAAGGGTGTCTGATAATCTCCTTTGAGTGTAATTACTCCTCTTTCTCACTTCACATGGGCTTCTCTTCCTAAACAATATACCCTTAAATTTCCCCAGATGATGTCAATGTTAAAACCAGGGTTTAAAGCAGAGATGGGTGCTTCAGCATGCATAAATAGCAAATCTGTAATTGTATAGCCTCACAGCTTCCTATCTTCTTCCTGACAGGGTTTCCTGAGCATTGAGGAATGCCGTTCACAGCCAGGAGGCGGCTGCCAGACTTACCCGGTGGCTGGTTTGTGGGGGTTGTGGTCCCTGATTCTTCGCCGTCCCTCATGGTTGGAGGGCAGGCATGGGCGCTGCCATGCCAGTGTTTCTTCTTCCCGGCCTGCTTGAAGGCATGGGAAGAGGATCATAGGGCGACCAATAGGGGAGAGGCTTCCTCTCCCCAACTGGCTGATTCAAACAGCTCACTGGCCAATTGGGAGCCAGGGCTGGGCTCAGCTCTGATTGGCTGGGAGGTGCAATCTGCTACTGCAGCAAGTTTTCCTTCTGGACCAGTGGCCGGGTATTTAAGCCCAACCGTGGGGCCAGATCAGGCCGTGGCTCACTGTGAGCCAAAGACCCACCAACCCTCTTTTCATGTATATGTGTTATGTATGTTCTGAGTTCTTTGTCACAGATTGTATGCCAGTTGGCATGGGTTCTGATCCAAAGTCATTGGTTATAGGGGTCTCCAGCAAATTCAAAATCAAGGTCAAGGTCAAGGTCACGGAGAGCCTGGGGGAAGCCCAGACATAACGTATGCCTGTTTGGGGCATGTCAGCTGGAAATTTCTCCCTTCATTACCTGGTGTTCCCCTTGAGTCATGGATCACATGGGCTGGTGGTATGGGGAGGAGTAGGGGCTGGCAGGCGGTTGGGTGAGCCTGCACAAAACTCCTCCCCATATTCAAGATTGATGATGGTCGGCAGGTGGGCCCACAACAGCACCATTAAGCAGACAGGCGGGTCAGCCGATCCGTGGATCCGAACCCATGCGCATATGCCAACTTACTCAACTGTCATCAAAAGTTGTGGCCTTTCATTGCCAATACATATTCTTATCATCTTTTCATGTTACAATATATAGCTAAACAAAAATATGTGTCTGTGTTTTATTGGGGGGGAAGGGTGCAGGGAAGGGGACAAATCACACATAATCACGCAAATAAATAATGATGGCTACGCTTTCTATCTGTAAAGAAAAATTCAACCCCATATATCCTCATGCCTTAATGGTTATTGGTAAACTCTGAAAAACAACTGGTTTGTTAAATGTTTAAGCTTATTTTTCAAGACAAATATATTTAAAAAGTTGGGGGACAATAGAGGAAAATATTCTTACTAGTGAGTAAATATTATTGTAGTCACCAGCACAAGCTTCTAAAGAAACATGTTTTGAATTGGGCTATGAACCTGCCAGTAAACTTGTGGGCAGATTACTAGCATGGATATAAAGCACTTTATGGTGAATTGGTCTGTATCCCAAGAGCTGAGCAAAGGTGGAGGGAATTGTTTAGATAGTGCCTGTGTGAATTTCCCCAAACTAATCAACAAGATGTTGATGTTCTCTCTCACAGAAAATTGGCTATTTTGTTAGTCAGTGAACTTGAAAAAGGAGCTGGTTTAAAATGCCCAGCCCTGGAGTCCAAAGGAGAAATTGCATTTTGAGTTGACAGTGATAGACTGTAAGGGAGGCCAAACTTTGTTTTTTATGTTCCACAGAGTAAAGGGAAGATACAGCTTCATACTGATTTTCTTATATATTCTTTCCATAGTCAAACATTTTGTCAGCCTGCTATGTTTGGCTGTAGCTTTATGTCAACCAGCTAAAACTTAATCAAAGTCTTAAGATAAATAAATAAAGGAGAAGTGATGTTAGCTGCATTCCCTTCACCATCTGCAAACTAGCCACCATAATTTGTATAATTTTGAATACCCTTCACCAAGAGTAGCCTGAGACATTCTGCTGCTAAGGCAAACAAACAAACAAACAAACAAAACGGTCCCTTTACCCACCCAACCCCAAAAATAAGCTTACAAAATTGCAAATGCCAGCCAAGTCATTTTGGCATATAAGGCCAAAATATCCCAATAAGAAACTGAGTACAATTTGCTTTCCTTTCATGGCAACAAAAGTATGCTGCCTAAAGTGGCTGTCTTACGTGCCCAATGTTATGGCTGGTTCTGTCCTCAGTAGTTCATACCACATTATCATATTCAGTGGTGAATGATAGTTTACATGTCAGTGGGGCAGTGAATCCATAGTGGGTTGGTCCAAATTTTAAAAGAGCTTTCCAGGGTGCTGAATCATATCCCCAAGAGAGGCTATGGATCTTGGAAAGCTACCTTAAAGTTCAGCTTAAAACCCAGGGTGGATTCACTGCCCCACTGACATGAACACCATCAGCTACTATTGTTTAGATTCCAGATTTGAAATAAAATGGATTGATGCAGCATGTTACTTTATATTAAGTTATTAAAAAATGCTGATACATGTTTTTAATAGACTCTTTCTAGAGCTAAAAGGTAATACTGGCACATTGTTTGTTTGTTTGTTTGTTTGTTTTTTTAAAGACAATAATTTTGATAACATATCAGCATGGAGGCCAGCTAAAGCTGAGCACTCTTGTCCAGAATGGGTGGTGGAGGAGACTCTCTCCCTTTATATATGTGTGATGTATCGGAATGAGGTGGGTGGGTCAAAGGTATGTTGGAAGTTGAACAAATGAGAATGCAGGAGTAGGTTGTGATGAAGACGTGTGTGCATTTTGGGAGATGAGATGTACAGAGTTACACATGATACTTCATCAAGAGAAAATCCTACAAGTAGTCTGAAGGGAGACCTGAGAGAGATAAAGGGGGAGTTCACTAGAAGAAATGAACATGGTCTCACATGGCTAACCTAACAAAATGTGTTTGTGTGGCTTTGATTTTCTTCCAGAAGAACATGTGGATATTGTACAGACTACATGATATACTTTGTCCCCCATAACACCAAGGGCTGATTTACACGGCAGGTTTTATTTTTTTTCTTTTAATTTATATATATTTTAATTAATCCATGTTTTTAATCCTTTGTAATTTAATATTATTTTAAGGGGTGGGTGGGCTAGGGTATTGTGACTATGGGGTTTTTATATTGTAAGCCGCCCCGATTGCGTTGCAGAGGGGCGGGATATAAATAAAATTTTATTATTATTATTATTATTATTATTATTATTGCGTTAAGTTGCGCTTTAGTACTTTCCCGCACCAGTGGTGGGTAGTTTACATGGTATATGTTTACACAGCTATATTTTGTGGCTCTTTGATTTTTTCCGCTTTGAGGTTCACACAGCCAAAGTGCTGGGGGCATGGCCAAGCATTGGAGAGGGAAAGGAATGCCATAGGAATGTCTGCCCTGGCCCCAACTCCATGCTGAACAGTTTAGAAGGTTTTCTTCCTTGCTTGAAACAGCATTTTCTGCCAAATAGATGAAAGCCAGAGAGAGAGAGAGGGAAAATAACAGCTTAGAGGCAGTCCCCCTCCCCCCACTCCCTTTCCGCAATTCAAACAGAAGGTGTTCCTCCGAGAGAGAGAGAGAGAGAGAGAGAGAGAGAGAATAGCAGTTCAGCTTGCTACAGCCCTTCGTGAAATGGTTTCTCTCCCTCCCCAGTGCACAGGATAAAAGTTGACGAACTGAGCTTTTACATACTTTCAAAACAGCAGAGAGGATGAGAAGGAATGCTCCCTGAATGGAAATTGTTGGGAATCCTTTTTGTCTGCAAACTGGCTTGCAAAATAGCAGACAGGATTTTTGCTAAGTTTCCTCTAATCGCTACTGTCTTTTCCTCCCTCCCTGCCCCTCTTTTAAGCCCACCCCTGCATCATCAACCAATCACAATGCAGCTCTGCTTTAACCCTTCGCGGAATGCTAGTTCACACTGCCAATAATGCACTACATTGCAAATATACCGGCAAAAGTAGTGACATCCCTTGGCATGCTATATTTGGGTGTTTTACCTTCCCCCCTTCTGAATGAGGCGATGCTGTGCTGCGATCTGTGGGAACTATGAGCTATCTTAGCGGTATATTTAGAGGAATATTTGCCCGTGTAAATGACCCCCAAGAGAAAATGGAATGGGTTAGGTAGCAAGGACTGGGGAATGGTTGTTTACTTTTCAGTAGCCTGTACATGGCCAACTGACACCTAGAAATTTTGACTTTTATCACATTCATTAGTTTCATGGAATTTTCCCAGCACATGCACTTTGCAGTAGTGACTTGGCAACCTGGGCAAACTATATTAAAATGTACAAGCTTGTGGCTGAAGGCTTCTATTAACTTTAGATTCTAGTATGTCAGGGTGGGAGACAGGAAATCTTTTCTTTCCCTAAATAAAGTTGGATCCTTAATGCAGTGGGCCTGGTCTTCTAATTTCTCCTAGAGTTACTAGGATGGAAAAGTCCCTTCAGAAGCTTTTGCCTTCCAATTGTATATTCTATCATCTCACATCTTCTAGAGTTACAAAGCCATAAGAAAAACAAGAGTCATGAACCAAAGGGTTCTTATAAGGGGATATTTACAAATTGCTTTCAAATAGTGCCTATTTTTCCCCTCAAAAGAAAAACAACACACCACTCTGACTACCCTTCATTAAGTCTTCAAATCAGGAGTGGGTAAGTATGGTAGGTCTGAAGGTCCATTTCCTGCCCGAGGGACTCTCCAGGGGTTATACAGAGTACCATTAAAAAAAAAATGAAACAAAACAAAACTGTAAATAAGCAGAAGTCCACTGGTGTTTTTGAAAAACAAACTTTTTATTGTTTTCAATGTTTTAAGGTGAACTGTCACCCCTGGAGGCTTCTAAGAGAGACAATTCATCTCTTTTTTAGTCAGAAAAAATGGTCCAGGGAATCTGGAGGGGTCAAGGGTCACAGAAAGGGCCTTTGAGGGAGACAGAAAGGACACCAGTGCTCATGGCTCCCACATCCTGATGTGGGCCCCCAGGCCAGGATCTTTGGTGGGACCCCTACCTACTGCTAAAGTTAAGGGCAGCGAGATGCTCTACAAGATTTAGAATAAAAATTAAAAGAAGTCAGTTTAAACAATGACACCAAAGTAATATTTATCATTTTTTTAAATAAATAAATAAATAAATAAATAAATAAATAAATGTATTTTCTTAATAAAAACTTGCAATAATATCACACTGGGGGCCTCTCCTAAACCCTGACCCCCAGGTCCCCAGGCTAGAGCCCTGTCACCCTTTCTTGTGGAGGGCATGCCGGTGCTTCACTATGCCCACTCCTGTTTATCATCCTGGTTCTTTTGGATAGAGGTGCAAATTGCTCCCGAGGGGATAAATATGTTTGTTAATTTCCTCAATGACTTCTTCGGTTATACAAAGTGTGAAGTCTTTATCTCTAAACATTGTAAGCTGCTGACTGGTTTGGCAATATGTACGATATACTATTTAAAGAAGTCCTAAAAACTCTCATGTCTTCGTTGTATTAATTATGACTCTTTGAATAAATTCATTCTGGTAGTGGAACCATTATATTCATAAGCATGAGATAACCAACTTGCAATTTATCATACAAGTAGCCAGTTTCTGAGTCACAGAGATAATGTTCCTTTCTGTGCTGTGTTCTGCAAGAGAGACTAGCGGAAGAAAGACATGCTCTGCTCCATCTTTTAGGAAGGAAGGTAGAAAATGTAATGAAAACATTGGGAAGAAAAAATAGAGTTTGGGCAGGTAATCTATTTAGCTGAAAAAAATGTTAAGTAGTGATGCTGTTGAGATTCATTTTTATTCAGGCTGTAAGACAAATCCAGTTGGTTTATTATTCTCATATGTATAATGAGCCCTGGTTTGATCCATTTAAGATGAATACTTTCATCATCCAAATGGTTTAAGAAGCTGGAACATGTCCAGAGGAGAGTGACCAAGATGGTGAGGATTCTGGAGAACAAGCCCTGTGAAGAACAGTTGGCCCAAATAAAAGAAAGTTGAGAAATGATATGATAACCATCTGTAAAGATTTGAAGGGTTGTCACATGGAAGATGGAGGATTTTCCCCCCAGCTCCAGGGTGTAGGACACAAACCAATGGATTCAAATTACATTCAAGTAGGTGCCAACTAAACATTTGGAATAGGGATGGAAATAACATTTTAAAATAGCAAAAACAAAAAAGAAAGAGGAAGGAAGGAAGGTAAGTATCTATCTATGCTGCTTTCTGCATAGAAAATGCTGTTTTCTACAAAGAAAATTTGTTTTCAGTCCAGAAAATGTCATTATCTCTACAAAAAGTGCTTTATTTTGCACAGAATAAATCCCAAAATGTGAATAGTCTTTCAAAACTGCACATTTTTCTTTGATTTTTGCACTGGAAGGAGAGAAAAAGTAATAATATTTGTTCTTCCCTGTGAGAACACAATTTTTGAAGATTGATACCTATCCGCTGCCTTTCTTCTCAGCTTCCTTTTTTTCCTATCCTTTCCTTTTCTTTTCTTGTTCTCTATGGAACTGTCGCTCAATTGCTCCCAAAGCCACTGCTGTTCATGATCTCTTTTTTCTCTAGTCATCTTCACCTTCTTGTTCTTACTGAAACCTGGCTCCCTGGCCATGATACTGCCACTTCAGCTGCCCTCTCATCTGGAGGACGCTCCTTCTCCCATACTAGTCACCATGAGGGTAGGTTGGGGCAGGGTTGGGTCTTCTGTTATCTAGCTTGTGCCAGTTGCAACTTTTATCTTTTCCACCAACTGACTGTTTCTCTTTGTTTGAGGCACAGGAGATTTTCACACTGGGGCCAAAAGCTCCAGTTCTGTCCCACCACCTCTTATCCCATTCCTGCAATGCAATGGAGGTAACTGTTTTTACACTTACCTCCATTCCTCTTCAGGAATGGGCTCCCTGCCTCCTTGCCTGACTGACCATAAATGCAGCCCTTGTAAGGCTGCCTTTTTGACTGGCAGGGGAACTCCCACTCGTTCTCACGAGAGAATGAGTGGGAGGGAAATATAAAATAACCCCCCAGCTGTCAAATCAAGAAATAAAAAGGAAAAAAATACAAAGAACCTGGGGGGGGGGAAGGGTCCCATTTACCTGGCTGTCCAGGTCGTGGCAAGAAGTGCCTGTCATGGAGCTCCTTCCCCGGCCCTGTCATTCCAGAACAGGGACGGGGGTCCTATTTGCATACATGCATTCCATTACAGAAATGGAACTGGGTCCTTAATAATGACTTCTCCCCATGAATAATATATCACGGGGAGAAAACAACAGCCATGCTGTAGGGACGGAATAGGGTGGATGTCATCTGAAAGAAAAATCTTTCAGCGACCCTGTTCTGTTCCTACAACAGGACATACAACCTGTGTGAAAATCTCCTCATACTGTGAGACTTGTTGCCTCTGTACCTGCACCACACAGTCATTTATTGTCCGCCTGGCCCTTTTTCAAGTTTTATTTCAGATTTTGATTCTTGGTTGACTTTTTCTCTCTCAGATGATATTCCCACTCTTATTATGGGTAATTTTAATGTTCATGTGGATGACCCCAATGTCTCATATTTTCTGTCTCACATTTTCTTTCCTTATTGTCTTCCTTTGGACTCCAGCTCTGTTCTGACTAATCCACTCATTCTCTTGGCCATTGCCTCGATCTTGTTCTTATTAAAAATTATTCCACCTCTTGCTTTTCAGTTACTGAATTCCCTTTGTCTGATCACCATCTTGTTTCATTTGTGCTTCCTTATAACCCACCTTCTTGTCATCCCATTACCCACTGCAATTGAGATCTTCATTCCATTAACCTTGAAGTCTTTTCTCAGGCTTTGATCTCATTGCTGCCTCCCTTTAATTCTGTTGGTTCTCTAGATTCAGCTGTTTCTTTACTCAACTCAACTTTATCCTCAACTCTTGATAGCTTGGCCCCTTTGTCAACACGCACACTCTCTCTCTAAGCCTCAGCCATAGCCTACTCCCACTATTCGGTATCTTCATTCCTGCTCTCGCGCAGCAGAGCTGTGAAGGAAGACCAGAGAGTGGACAGATTAAATTCATTATACATTTACTCTTTCTTCTTTCTCTTGTGCCATTTCTCTGGTCAAACAGACCTATTATACCCCACTGATCCATGCTAATTCTCAGTGTCCACAGCGTCACTTCTCTACTTTTAATTCACTTCTAAAGCCCTCTCCTTCACTTCTTCCTACATCACTTTCTGCTGATGATTTTGCAACTTTTTTCAGTAATAAAACTGAACCCATCCATTCTTCTCTTCCTGTTCCTCAATCCTCCTCAGTATTATATCAACTGCCCAGCTGTTCTAAATTCTCTTATTTCCCCGTCTCATTAGGTGAATGATCTAAAATATTGAAGTCTTCAAATTCTTCTGCCTGCTCTCTGGATCCTGTTCCTTCTCACTTTTTAATTACTATTTCCCCCACTATTCTCCATTTTCTTTGTTTATTATTAATAATAATTACTATTAATTATTATTAATCTGTCCCTTTTTCTGGCTCGTCTCCTTCTGAGTTTAAACATACCATGGTCTCTCCAATCCTCAAGAGGTCTTCACTTGACTCATCCCCTCTCTCTAATTATCATCCTATTTCACTGTTGCCTTTCGTCTCGAAAGTTGTGGAACACGCTATTTACACATGGTTCCTCACCTTTCTTTCTTAGGCCTCCACATTGGATTCTTTTCAGACTGTATTTTGCCATTTACATTCTACAGAGACAGCTCTCACAAAAATAACAGATCATCTCCAGGCCAAGTCAAAAGCCTGTACGCCATATTTATTCTCCTTGATCTTTCTGCAGCCTTTGATACAGTTAATCATGTTCTTCTGTTAGATTCACTTCATGATTTAGAGTTTAATGACTCCATTCTCAGCTGGCTTTCATCGTATCTCTCAGGCTGGTCATTTAGCATGGTAGCTGGTAGTCATGAATCCCCCTCCTTTCCCCTCTCGGTTGGGATTCCTCAGGGCTCCATTCTGGGCCCCTTATTGTTCTTTGTTTACATACTATCTTTAGATAATCTTATGAGCGTATATGGGTTTCAATATCAACTTTACACTGATGATACTCAACTGTACCTCTCTACTCCCAAACTTTCTTTGGATTTTGAACATCTCACTACAGCATGTATTTCCAGTATCTCAGCATAGATGCTTCATCACTGCCTTAAACTTAATATGGCAAAGACAGAACTACTCATCTTTCCCCTGAAACCTTCTTTATCTTATACATTTTCCATTACTGTCAATAATGGTCCCATCCATCCTGTGAATGAAGCATGGAGTCCTGGCTTTGTCTCTGACTCCTCATTGTCCTTTATTCCTCATTTTGAGGCTGTAGCAAAGCTGTGTTGATTTTTCCTTTATAACATCACTAAAATTAGACCCTTCCTCTCTGCTTCCTCTGCCAAGACTTTAGTTCATGCTTTTGTCATTTTCCGTCTTGATTACTGCAATCTTCTTTTGACTGGCCTTCCATTATCTCATCCTAGTCCTTTGGTTTCCATTCTTCACTCTGCTGCTAAGATTATCTTTTTGGCCTGTCGTTTTGATCACGTTACCCCACTTTTGATATTGCTTCATTGTCTACCTGTTCCCTCTAGGTTTCAGTATAAGCTACTTGTTCTGACATTCAAGGCCCTGCACAACCTAGCTCCTCCTTACCTTGCAACTCTTATCTCTTTTTAACAACCTGTTAGAAATCTCCTCTCTGCAAAATTTGGGCTTCTTACCCAGCCAAGGGTTTCTTCCTCCTTGGCTCAACTTCATCCTTTTTCTCTTACCACCCCTTATTGCTGCAATTACCTCCCAGTAAACTTGCAGACTATTTCTTCCCTTGCTGTTTTTAAAACCAAATTGATTTTTTTTTTGTTCTCTCAGACTTTTGGAATTTTTGATTAATGTCCATATCTTTATTGTAAAGAGCCATGTTCATCGATGGCACTATATAAATAAATAAATAAATAAATAAATGATGACGATGATGATACTTACCCTCAGAGGGCCCTGTGTGTGTGTGTGTGTGTGAGAGAGAGAGAGAGAGAGAGAGAGAGGACAGTTTACCCCCTGCAGAAGGTGGTCCTTCTTGAATATTGTAAACAAACATAAAGCCAGTTAGAGCAGGATGCATCATGATGCATGGCATAATAAAGGACAGGGTGGGACAAGAACATTACATTAACCTTGCCATCTTTCCAAGATGTACTTCAGTGGCAAACATATGCAAATTTCAAGAGATACTTTGGACTCTTGAAACTGACCATAGCATTCTTGCCCAGATTTGGTATACTGCATTCTTAATTGAAGTTTGTCAATCAGAATACAGTTGTCCCTCCATGTCCACGGATTTGGTATCCACGGATTTAAGTATTCACAGCTTGAAAATATTCTTAAAAAAAGAATAATCCAAAAAGCAAACCTTGGTTTTGCCACCTTATATAAGGGACACCATTTTGCTATGCCATTGCATAAAATGGGACTTGAGTATTCACAGATTTTGGTATCCATGGGGGTCCTGGAACCAAAACCCAGCAAATATGAAGGGACAACTGTACTAACTTTAGGAGTGAATATGGAATGTTTGGGGGAAAACCGGTGTAACCCTATTTCAAAACCAATTGTTTGAAATCAGTTCCAGATCCTTGCTACAAATGTAAGCTGTTTTTCATTGACTATGATTCAAGGGTAGTGTCAATGCAAACTTTCACTGAGGTTACATCAGGTGAAATTCTCATTTGGGAGGGATTTACAGTGGAGGGATTGGAAGCTTTAAGCCCACATAACCACCCATGAGAGGAATATCTGCTTCACCACCTGGTAAATGCTTCTGTGCATTCATTCCATATGTGTCACAAACAGAGATAATATAGCTCTTGCTAGGTGATAGTTTTCTTGACTGTGAATGCTGTGCTCTATTTCATTCATCTGAAGGTTAAATTGCATGACATTTAGTTGTGTGTCTCACTTTATGTTTTCAACCCAAGCTGATATTTTATACCAGCCCAGATTCTAGTTTCCTTGTGCACTACTGAAGTAGTTGTTGAAGGAGTAGTCTATCATGGGCAAAAAACTGTGCATCAGCACACTATTCCAACTATGCCAGAATGGATTGATGAGTGCTTTCTAAATCACATTTTATGCCTGGTGAAGTGCACAGATGACCATTTTGCCATAAGCACATCAGAATCTGGACTGACAGATAGGAAATGAGTACCCAGCTACATGCCTGGACATTGTGTGAGCCAGCTTTCAACATTTCCCAAGCATTTTGATGCAACAGCATGAATAGAAAAATATGCTTCCCATGGAAATTCATGAGTAATATTTATAGGACGAAACCTTTTAAGTCCCACTGATTTTACCAAAGTGACACACAGAATGGAAAAGAAGGGTAGGGAAAGGTGACAATTTTGTTAGGGCTGGGTTTTCTGGTACTAATGTGCCCACTTTTTCAAATTAATTTATAAATGTGATAGAAAAAATATATCTATGTTTTTAAAAAGTGGCAGAAAGCAATACTGACAAATTTGCCAATCCAGTCAGAAAGATTTAATGGTTAGCTCAATCATGGTTATTGTGACAGTTTAGGGTTAGTACTTTATTCTTCTTCCTCTTCCTCTACCCAATAAGCTTCTTATCTTTCACAACTACCTTACAGGCAAGTTACAACGTGGTTCTCTCCATGCTTGACATAGATGTGCTTGTTGAATTTGATTGCTGAAGAGCAGTGAAAATATAATTTGGTTTATTTAAAAAATATTTTAGCAACATTTTAAAGCTTTTTCATGAATGGGACAGAAATAATATTATGTCCTGAGGTGTTACTAAGGCCGGTGTCACCTCTCCCTCCAATGGTGTCACCTGGTGCGGTTCGGCCTCTCCACGCACTCCTATTGCTGCCCATTGGTTATGCCCCATGGAATCTTACATTTTATTTATTTATCTGAACATATTTAGAATGTAAATGTCCTAAGAAGGAAAGGGTTGAGGATTAAATCACTTAGATTTTTATAGTCAAAGACAGTATTTATACCATCCTGAAAAGTGCTGTTCAGAGGAATGGAAAAAAAAGTGGCACAGGATGAGTATTCCTTATCCAAAATGCTTGGGACCAGAAGTGTTTTGGATTTGGGATTTTTTTCCAGATTTTGGAATATTTGCATATACATAATGAAATCGCTTGGAGATGGGACCCAAAATTCACTTATGTTTCATATGCATCTATACACATATGCTGAAGGTAATATTTTAAAACCCAATATTTTTAATAATTTTGTGCATGAAACAAAGTTTGTGTACACTAAAACATCAGAAAGCAAAGGTGTCACTATCTCATCCATCCATGTGGACAATTTTGGATTTTGGAATATTTTAGATTCCTGGATAAGGGATACTCAACCTGTGTAAAATTTCAGAAACACCTTATTCCTCTAGCTTCTGTGGAAGTCAAAATGAAAGAAAAATTGCAGTTACAATTCTGCCAAATATTTCTAAAGCAACAAACTTAACTGCTGCCTTTCTGTCTGATAGTCAATTAGGGAGACCATAGTTGTGGTTAATATTATATTTTGTGGACTTAGAATTTTAAAATCAATGTGTGATACATTGATCTGTGCCTTGCAGTGACCATACTGGCTGAGGAATTCTGGGAGATTTAATCCAAAATAGTTTTAGTTCCAAGTTTATTTGTTTGTTTTAAAAGCATGAAATCACTTTTCCTTCAATAACTCTGAGTCAGGTCAGTATGATCATTCCTATTTTCCAGCTGGAATCGGGGCATTTGGCTAGACATAGGCAACATTATAAAATATTAGATCCCTCAAGCAGGATGCCACACTTTGTGAAATCCCCATTTCTGGGAAAGCTATAGCTGTTGGGTATCTGGATCTTCCACAGCTGTTAAAGAGTCAGGAGTTCAGCAAGGAAAACAAAAAGATAAAGGGAGGTTATAGGGTATTCAAACACCTTGGATGCAGGTTGTTCACTCCTGCATTACATACAAAGAAACTAGGAAAACCCAACCTTCTGCTCTCTAACTATAATGTTTCTAAATAGAGAAATCAGTGTGTGCGTGTGTGCTGGTCAACGCTTTCATGACCTGTCACACGATTTGCCTAGAAAATGCACTCCAGATATGGCTGCCTAGATTTAAGGAACTAGAACATGGTGCTTCAGCCTGAGGGGGTTGTTTCTGGTGCCTGATAAAGTCAGGAGGATAGTTAGGAATGGAGCAGTTTGAATAAGAAGTGGGAGGGGAAAGGAAAGAAAAACCAGCAAGGAAGACAACTATTTTGGGTGGGAGAATATAGAGAGCAGAAGGCAGAGAAAAATATGGAGGCAAAGCTGGTATCAGGCAAAGCTGGTATCAGGTGAACAAGTACCAGGGTAGAAAAACAATACTGTGTAGGGGCTGGCATTGAGTGTTTGAACAAAAGAGAAGCTGGATAGTTTTGCTAATAAATAATACAAGTATTATCTAACATGGATTTGGAATCTTGGTCTTTCCCTAGGTCCGCTGTAGAGTCTCTAGAGTTGGCCAATGCAATCTGAATAACATTTTTTGGTGGTAGTTATTTCAATGTATTCAGTAATTTGCTCATTTTTAATTCAGTGGGGAATACTTTAGAACCATTCTACAGATCTACATTAAGGCAAAAACATGTTATTCTGAGTCACAGGCTGACCACAATAGCTCTTATTTTAATCTGATTAGATTATTGATCTGGAGAAAGTATGTTGTGCTGCATGCAGCCATAAACTGGAATGTATAAATGAACACCATACTCTTGTGGTCTAGGATGGACCTTTTGGAAGCTTCTTTCTGGTATATAAACAAAATCAACACATACCAGCTTTTGTGGACACTTTAAGCAGTCTACTACATCTTCCTCCAGTCCTGTAATGTTTTACTCATTCACTTATCATTTTCTGGTATAACAATATATAGTAGCCCTCATCAAGGACTCCAAATCAAGGAAGTCAAGTTCCTAGTGAGAAGTGGAAGTTAATTAGCATCTGTTCATTTTCACCACTTTCTACATTTGGAGAGAAGTTGGTATAGTAGTGTTGGAGTATATCCATGCTACACAATTAGAATACCTTGATCCTGAGGCACTAGGCCAGGCACTAGACTCTTCTTTATCTTCTTTAAGTCTTGGCAGCTCTGTGGATTCAGTTGTCTCTTTATTTAACTCAACCTTATCCCATACTCTTGACTGTTTTGCCCCTTTATTGACTCATGCAATTTCTTCAGTTAAGTCACAGCCCTGGCTTATTCCAGTTGTTCCGTATTTCCGATCTTGTTCTTGAACAGCCAAGCGTTTATTGAAAAAGTTGAGGGAATTGGCTGACTTTATTCATTATAAATTTGTTCTTTTTTCTTATTCGCGTGCTTTCTCTCTGGCTAAACAGAATTATTATGCATCACTGATTAGTGCTAATGAGCAACGACCTCAACGTCTTTTCTCAACATTTCTCTCTCTCTCTGGCTTTTCTTCGCAAATGAAGGTTCAGCAAGGACTCATCCCGTGTTTTCTGCAAGCGTGCTGATGACTAAAAAGGCCAATCCGAGATAGACAAGTCCAGTTGCAGAAAGCACAGCAGAAGGTTTCCTCGGGTGATGTTACCAGGTTGTGATTCTTTCTGTGTTGCCGTTTCTCTTCAAGACTTGTTTGGCGTGAGTTCTCAAATAAGGCTGCAGCATTGTGGATAGTGTGTCTCCATGCCTCCCGATGTGAGGCCAGGGCAGACTGTTGTTGGTGATCAATTTGGCCAAGCCTGAGATGTTGTTTCAGGGAGTCCTTGTATCGATATTTTGGAGCACCCCTCTTACGCTGTCCTGTGGCGAGTTCACCGTAGAGTACTATTTTGGAGAGGCGATGGTCCTGCCCAGCGCAGCTGTGTTCTCAATATCATGGCCTCAGTGCTGGTGATCCCTGCTTGCTCAAGGACAGCAACATTTGTCACATAGTAGTCCAGTGTATATTTAAGATTGTGTGTAAACAGCGCTGGTGGAAGCGTTCGAGGAGTCGTAAGTGGAGGCGATAGGTGACCCATGTTTCAGATCCGTAAAGGAGAATAGACAGTACAATGGCTCTATACACACTGATTTTTTGTGTTTCACCTCAGGTGTTTATTACTCCAGACTCTTTTGTAAAGTCTTCCAAATGTGCTATGTGCCTTTTCTAATCTGTGATCGATCTCTTTGTCAATCTTGGCATCTGAGGAGATGATGCTTCCTAGGTAGGTGAACTGCTGAATGGACTTAAGCACAGAATTGCCGATGGCAATGTGAGGGTGTTCGTCCTGTGGTGCAGGCTGGTAAAGAACTTCTGTTTTCTTCAGGTTGACTTCCATCCCAAACAGCTCTGCAGCTGTTGCGAAGCAGGATGTTAGGTGCTGCAGAGCTGCTTCTGTGTGGGCAACAAGGGCAGCATCATCAGCAAAGAGCAGCTCATGGACTAGATAGTTTAGAGTCTTAGTGTGAGCCCTCAGATGGCTTAAGTTAAACAAACTACCATCACTACGGTAATGTATATAGATGCTGTCGTCCTCTTTGAGCTCTGCCGTAGCCCTTTGGAGCATCACACTGAAGAAGATTGTAAATAAAGTTGGCGCAAGAACACAACCTTGCTTCACTCCATTAGATATTAGAAAGGGCTCTGAAAGAGCATCACTATATCTGACTTGACCATGTTGGCTTTCATGTACCAAGATAATCATTTTAAGGAATTTGGGGGGACATCCTAGTCTTTCCAGGGTCTGCCACAGACCTTTCCTACTCACGGTGTTGAAGGCTTTGGTGAGGTTGCCAAATGTTACATAGAGACCCTTGTTCTGCTCTCTACATTTCTCTTGCAGTTGTCTAAGGGCAAATGCCATATCTGTAGTACTCCTATTGGCTCTGAAAACACATTGGCTTTCAGGAAGAAGTTCTTCTGCAATAGCAGGAACTAATCTGTTCAGGAGTATCCTTGCAAGAATTTTTCCAGCAATAGAGAGCAGTGTTATGCCTCGATAGTTTGAACAATTGGATTTTGCACCTTTTTTCTTGTACAGAGTGATGATGACTGCATCTCAGAGATCTGATGGCAGTTCCCCTTTTTCCCAGCAATACACAAGGAGTTTGTGGAATTTAACATGGAGTACATGACCTCCGTGTTTTCAAACTTCAGGTGGGATTCCATCAATCCCAGCTGCCTTGCCGTTTTTCAACTGCTGTATGGCCTTAAGGGTCTCTTCCAAAGTGGGAGCTATGTCTAATTCATTTTTCATCAGTTTTTATATCATATGTTGGATAGCTAAGTCTTGGACTACTCGGTTGGCAGTAAAAGACTTTGAAAGTGTTCAGCCCATCGATTCAGGATGGAGGCTTTATCAGTAATTAATGATTGACGATCTGTACTGTATAAGGAGCTTTGGACCTGATAAGTAGGTCCAAACACTGCCTTAAGAGCTTCACAGAATCCTCTGTGATCACCCAGATCTGCACAGCATTGTGTCTTTTCTGCTATTTGATCCACCACTTGTTCTGCATGTCTTGGAGTTTTGTTGAAGTTTACTACATGTGAGGTGGAAAGCTGCTTTTCTTACGTGGCAAGTTGGCTGGGCACGGTATGCCTGGTGAGCAGTTCTCTTCTTTGCCAACAGCTCCTGGATCTCTTGGTTGTTTTCATCAAACCAGTCTTGGTTTTTCTTGGGTGAGAACACAAGGGATTCTTCTGCAGACTGGAGGATACTGTTTTTGATATGTTGCCAAAGCACTGTAGGAGAAGGATCTGTAGGATGGTCTTCAACTTTTGTTTGCAAGTTTGCCTGGAGGTTGTCTCTCATGGTAGCTTGTTGAAGATTGTTGACTTGGAGTCTCCTCTTTAAGATGCCACCCCTCTTAGGTTTGAACTTAAGATGAAGATTTAGTTTACATCTGACAAGGCGATGATCTGTCTGGCATTCTGCACTGGGCATCACTCAAGTACGATGGACATCGCGAATGTTTCTCTGGAGGACTAGAACATAGTCAATGAGGTGCCAATGTTTGGATCGGGGATGCATCCAGGTTGTCTTCAAGCTGTCTTTCTGCTGAATGATAGTGCTTGTAATAGTCAGCTGTTGTTCTGTACAGAACTCTAGCAGGAGGCGTCCGTTATCGTTGCAATTTCCAACACCATGCTTGCCTAAGTCACCTTTCCAGGCTTCGGAGTTCTTTCCTACTCTGGCATTGAAGTCACTAAGGATAATAATTTTATCTTCTACAGGGACTTTTTGTATGAGGTGGCATAGGTCTGTGTAGAATTTTTCTTTCTCTACAGGGTCGGCTTGCATAATTGGGGCATATATACTAAAGGGAACAACATGTGTGAGGCGTAAGGAAATAATGCGATCAGAGTGTCCTGTTGGCAAGGTTTCGAGTTTGGAGGCAATGGAGTTTTTAATCATGAAGCCTACCCCTGAAAGATGTTTTTCGGTTTTGGGTTTGCTAGACCAGTAAAGTGTGTAGCCGGTGCCATGTTCTTTAAGGCTGCCTTCCTCATGGAGGCGAACTTCACTAAGAGCAGTGATGTCAATATTAAGCCGTGATAGTTCATGGGCTATTAGAGCAGAACGACGCTCAGGCCGTCTACTATTTTCAGAGTCTTGCATGGTTCTGATGTTCCAGCATGCAAGCGTCAGTTTATTTACACCTTTGGAGTCCGGTGTGTGCCTTTGTTTCTTTGTCTTGGTTTGACCACATCAGAAGATTCCCGTTGGCTGTGGCTAGCCAACCAGGTAGTTGGGGATGAGCTTTTGTTAGGCCACCTTTTCTAGGCCCCTCTCCATATGGAGCAAGCAGTGCTCTCCTTTAAAAAGGCTGCTTGGTCGTTCAGGATGCTGCCGAACAAGACTGTCATCTCCCGGGTCAGCCTTGAGTGACCAAAGTCCTGAACCGCCTGCATGCAGGGTTGGGTCTGCGGCTTCCAGTGCATCTTTACACCTGCCGGTTTCGTCCCTCACCTATCGCTACAGGGCTTTTTTTTTTTTTTTTTGGAATTGGATTTGTCCTTCGAGCCTGTGCAATGGATTTTTCTGGTGGAGCGCAATATGCACAGAACTGGCCTCACCCTTTAAACCAGAGGTTCATCTGCCATGGCCTTGCAAACATGGACGTAGCAGTGAGGTCCTAGAGCTGTAGGTTTGATTAGAGTTTCCTTCTCTTAGATGGTTGACCTTACAGGGTTGGATGAGCACCATCTGCCCAGGTTTGGGATTAGAATTTTCCTTCTCCTAGGATGGTTGTCATAAGGCTAGAGAGCCCATCTTGCCCTTTGACGCTCTTTGTCAGACCCTTCGGTTTTGACCTTTCTGGCATGGGAGACCCTACCAGTTACTATTATGCCACCGTCAGCATAGCTCAAAACATCATTAGGGTACACAAGCCTCTCTCCCATGACAAGGGGACGTCAATGGAGAGGTCTCAACCTTTAATTCTCTGTTAAAACCCTCATCTCCATCAGTTTCTCCTTCATTTTCTCCTAACAATTTTGCCTCTCATATCACTGCTAAGATTGATTTAATTTGCTCTTCTATGGAAGTCCCTGACTCATCTCTTGTTCCAGTACCTCAGCCACTCATACTGGTAAAATTTTCCATCTTCTCCTCGGTCTCTCTAGCTGAACTAGATAAACTGGTGAAATCGTTTAACTAATCTACTTCTTCTCTTGATCTCATTCCTTCTTGCTTATTAAGCTCGGTTGCTTCTATTCTCCTTTCTCTTCTTTCTATTATTAATCTCTCTCTCTCTACTGGTCACTTTCCTTCTGATTTCAAACATGCTTTGTTTTCTCCCATTCTCAAGAAGCCCTCACTTGACCCACTCTCCCTCTCTAATTATTGGCCAATCTTACTCTTGCCTTTCTTTTCTAAGGTTCTGGAATGTGCTGTTTATTCTCGTTATCTAGATTTTCTCTCCACTAACTCTCTAATGGATCCCTTTCAGTTTGGCTTTTGCCCATTACACTCGACTGAGACAGCTCTTGCCAAGATTTCTCTTGGCCAAATCGAAAAGTCTTTACTCATTATCGATTCTTCTTGATCTTTCCTCTGCCTTTGATACTGTTGATCACGGTCTTATGGTGGATTGCTCCAGGATCTTGGATTTTCTGATTCCATCCTTAACTGGTTCAGATCCTACCATTCTGATAGGTCATTTGCTGTGATTGCTGGTGGCCAAGTCTCTGCTCCTGTGTCACTGTCCATTGGAGTTCCACAGGGCTCTGTGTTAGGCCCATTGTTATTTTCTCTTTATACTTTTTCCCTAAGTAACTTTATTGGCTCCTATGGTTTTCAGTATCACTTATATGCTGATGACACCCAACTGTATTTTTTCACTCTGGAACTCTCTCCGGATGTTGAACAGCAAGTGTCATCATGTCTATCTGCTATTTCTGCTTGGATGCTCCGTTGGTGCCTTAAGCTCAATATGGACAAGGCTGAGCTACTTATTTTCCCACTGAAGCCAATTCTACATTATTCATTTTCAATCACAGTTAGTGGCACTTAATATTCAACCTGTGAAGGAAGTGCATAGTCTTGGTTTCATTTTTGATTCTTCCCTTTTGTTTGTTCCTCAAATTCAGGCCATGACAAAGTTGTGTCATTTCTTTCTTTATAATCTAGCAAGAATCAGGCCTTTTCTTTCAGTTTCTACTGCTAAGACTTTGGTTCATGCACTGGTACTTTCTCGCCTGGATTTCTGTAATTCTTTGCTAACTGGGCTTCCTCTTTCCCATCTTGCCCCCTTTATTTCGGTACAATACTCTGCAGCTAGGATATTTTTTTTCTTCCCCCTGTAATGATCATGTCACTCCATTGTTGTCATCCCTTCACAGGCTCCCGATCCCATTTAGAATTTGTTATAAGCTGTTATTATTAACTTTCAAAGCCCTTCGTGGTTTGGCCCCCACCTACCTGTCAGCACTTGTTTCCCCTAGCTTCCTGTCTGTGCTCTGCACTCTAGGAATCCAGGGTTGCTGATTCAGCCAAGGATTTCCTCTACCCCTACTTGGATATGCCCCTTCTCCCACTCTGTCCCCTATTTTTGGAATATCCTTCCCATGAATTTGCAGACCACCACCTCTCTAGACTACTTTAAGTCTAAAGTCTATTTTATTCAAGGAAGCCTTCCAACTTTCTTCTTGATTTTATGTCCATATTACTGTATTAATTTACACTTTTATAGTATTGTTTTAATCCTGTTATAGTGATATTTTATTAATTTTATAATCGTGATTGTGGTTTTCAATTGTGCACCATAGGCAGGTTTTTGTGTTTATTTTGGATTGTTGTTTTTTTTTCCTTTGTAAAGTTCTATGTAAAGCCTATGGCACTATATAAATAAATGTAATAACAATAATAAGCTTTCATTGACAAAATGCCAGTCACTATTTTAGACATACCTTTCTACTTTGTATATTTACACATAGGGTTGGGCCTGTTGTTTCCTGAGGTAAAGCAGCAAATGGTGCTTCCCATCCACCTTAATCAAGGTGCATGATACCCCAAATCATCCAATTTGAATCTCACATACCTATTTCCTACAACTCCCCCCCCCGAAGTAAAAACAACAATAGTAGTAAATTAAATAATTAATTATTTGCTTTCCTTTCACAACACCTACTCTGGCAAATGGTAGGCTGAGCCCTGCACACATATACAATTTTTGATCACACATTTATGCCTGCACACATGGCCCTGTGGTCTTCCAGATGCTGTTGGGTTGCAGTGCCCATTATCTCTAGGCAGCAGGGCCAACAGTCAGGGATGAGGCGAGTTCTAGTGTAGCAACATTGCCTATTGTACTTTTCATCTCTCCTGTATGGCCTTATAAAAATACTATCTCCTGCAATTCAGTCTAACAAGCATTATAGTGTATATGCTTTTGCAATGGGGTATAACCAAATGGCAGAGAAAGAAACATGTAAATCACCAAGACTGGTACCTTGAAAATGCATACTCTGAAGTTGTGCCATCACAGACAAAATATTTTTTTTTCATTTTTCAATTTTTTTTTTTTTTAATGAAGCTGGACAAAAAGAAGTAAGGCTATGATTCTATAATCTGTAGATTCCATTGTGAAGGATGTTCTCGAACACCACTCAAATCTACCACAACTATCCTGCGTTAAGAATATTTCACATATTTTTGGTCTGCCTCTCAGGGTCTGTGCAGTGTGCACACTCTGCAATGCACACACTTGGACACAGGGAAGGAAAGTAGATATAATCATTGGTATAAAATGGCTCCTTTCCTATTGCTAATTTATCTGTAGAGTATGAATGCATTTAATTTAGTCTAAAATGAGGAGATTGCATTTGGGAATGGCTTGGAGATTAAAATCTTTGTATTGTAATGGGATGGGTTTTGTTTGTACAATTTCCCATTATCATTACATTATGAGTGGGTTCATGTTGAGCCATATTCTCATCTCATTACCACTCTTATCACAGCAATATAACATTTCCCCCCTTTTCCTAAGGGGAAAAATAGCATGAATATGCTGATCTGTTCATTATCAAACAAAAAGGTGTGCACTGCTGCTATTATTCCTTGAACTAATTTAGCCATAGAGAAGAGACCAGTAGTGGATATATCCTCAGAGGGAAGCCATTCTTGACTACTACTGTGGATATTCTTTGTATGCTATGTTCACCAAGGAAAACCAAAGACTGTGAATGGAACAAAAGTTTATGAATAGTGGTATCGTGGCAAATTTTGAAATGCAAGAACTCGTCATGACAGCCCCATCATATACTCACCCTAAAGAGTTGAATGTGTTCCCATCAACAGCTTACATGGAGGGGAGTGAGGTCGCAAAGGAGTGATAGAGTGACCAGAATGCATTTGCAGCCTTGGGGCCTTGCTGGACAACTGAAAAACAGCTTGGGCCTGAAAAGCACAGGAGGAAATAAAAGCACCTAATGTTTCAATCTCAAACTGCCAGCAAGATTTCTCACAAGGGGTTGAGAATCCCCTTTTGAGCTTGAAAGGCTGTTACAGCTTAGCCTTTATCAAACAACCCTCCATAAAAAGTGGCTTCCTTGGCAATAAGGGAGCATGAATGGAGCTCCTTTTATTTCTGGGTTCCAAATCTCTGCTATTGCCGTGAGAAGATGTGAGTACAGCAAATTTAAAAATACATTAAAAAATAAACCAAAAAAGTACACAAGCACAGAAACACACTCACAAAGTCCCAAGTACATGGCAGGGTCAAAAAAAGAGCATCCCCTACCTGGCTGTCCCGATCTCACCCAGAAGAGTTTGCCTATTGACGCTGTATCCACTTGAGTACAATGGCATGAAGTTTCAAATGCCAGCAATGCTAACAATAAAGCACCACAGCTAATCTATTGATGGCTTGGGCTGGCAATAAAAAAGAACAGCTTTTTAACAATTTATGATTGCAAACAGATGATGTCATCTGATATGCATACCCTTTTGCAATCATTAGATGTCTTTATGATGCCTTATTTGCCGGGTCTGATAAAGTCCCTTGTTGAGAAAGCATGTTTTGGTCAAAACTAAGAGTATGGCAAGATTTTTTTCACATTCCTAATTACTACATTGTACCTCGCACAGAAAAAGAATTGGCTGCAGGTTTTTATTGGAGTATACATATACCAGCAAACTCATAATTTTTCCTAATCATATAGGAACAGCTCTCAGAACTAGGGACGTGAATATCACTTAGTCTCAGTTTTGAGACTCCAAATTCCATGTGCATTTTTCCCATCCTTGTTTCATTTCTGGGTTGTGACACTCTCTCATTGTGTGTGCATATGCATATGTGTGTGTTGCTATATTGTTTGAATCTTCCTATGCTTTTTTTCATTGACAAAATGTGTTTCTGGGCATTTTTGCAAAGATACACCTTTGCATTTTGCATTTTTATTTGTTTATAATTAGGAAAGGGAAGAAATAAATAAACAGTCTCTTGCTTGTGGTTTCTTCCCAATGGCAGGAGACTGAAAAAGTTGTGCATACATCCATTAATAGTTTCAGAGCCTGTGAATTGGATGAATTTGTGTTTTCTTTCTTTATTTGATGTTAGATGCAGGAATAATGAGAGCAGACACAAATAAAGAGACTGCACTTATAGCTGGGATATAAAGGGCCACTTTTATTTAGCTATAACCTATTTAACCCCATTCTGAGAGATCTTCAATGGGGAAGCAACCTAGGTCCTGTCTACATGAGGGGCAAAAAAATCCATACAGGAGGTAAAAAATCCAAAAAGTCAGGCATTTGAATGTGAACAATCTGCCTACACAATTTTTTACCCCCTTTAAAGTCTGCATGACGCCTAGCCCAGCTGGCGAGTGTGCTGCTGACCAGCTGGGGATTCTGTGAGGTCTCCTCCCCCTGCCAAAGTCTGACTGGAGTGTAGTCTGCTCAACCCAGCCACCCCCTCTATCTGTCCTCCCTCTCCTCTGAATTTCCCACCTCCTCTGCCTGTTCTTCCTGGAGTCGTCATCCAGGAGCACATGTTGGGGCTGGTGGTAGGGTTATGCTGCTTTCCTCCTTCTTTGGCCAGGATGAGCCGGCCATGCCACCTCCCTCCACCTCCCCTGGGAGAGAGGAGGAGGAGAGTGGTGGCAGCAGTGGGGCTGGTCTGGAGCCAGGGCTGAGGTGCTATGGAGGAGAAGGAGAGAGGTGGAGAGTGGCAGTGGGGCTGGGAAGGGGTATGGAGCCAGGACTGGGGTCATCTGGAGGAGGAAGACAGAGGAGTAGGAGGAGGACAGTGGCAGCACCATCATCTAGGATACCTTTTAAAAATGGCGGATGCTGCTGATTCCTCTCTTTCCAAGCCCCACCCCCTCTACTCGGCCAGCCAGTCAAATCACACTCATGTTTGTATCTGTGCAAACAGGAGTGTTTAGATGCACACCCATTTGAAAGCTCTACGGATTAACCCCTGTGATCTGGAGGAAGCCCCAGATCTGCTGCACATGGACCAAAAGGTACATTTTTCCTCCCCCCCCCCGAATGACATGTATTTATATGAATGGTGGTCTGTACAGATCACCAATCTTTTGAATAAATACATGTCATTTTTCATTGTGTAGATGGGACCCTAGTGTTGGAATTGTTGGGGCAGGAGGTCAACTCCAAGACCCCTTCCCCAACTTCCCTTGGGCGAAAACACCTGAACCCCAGGGAGAACCCATAAACTGGATTGCTCCCTAGTCAGTCTGCATCTGGAAGGCTGACCCAAAAGTCCCTCCCTCCATTTGCGTAAAATAAAGGGAGGGGTTAAACCTTCAGGCCAGCCCCAAAGGAGGTTACTTTCCCCACCCCTCAGTTCCCAGGAACTAAAGGGGAGGATCCAGCTCCCCCCTTCACCTCCAAAAGAAGGAGGTGCCACTGAATTACCAAATCTCTCCCTTTACCTGCCAAGTGACCACCTATTTAATACACCACCCTACACCAATTGTCAAGTCCACATCCACAGTGTGGGGTAGGCAAAAAGAACCCAGGTGAAAGGGCAGAAATTCCTACCCAGCCCTGAAGCAAACAATTAAATCACACTTATTCAGCAGTGGGAGGGTGGGCCGATCAAAGTGATGCAAAGGAGAAGGCAGAGGGGAGTTGAGCTTAAATCCCTTCAAGCCTCACCCTTTGCTCTCCTGGCAACAGCCCAGGGGCTGAGGCAAAGTTACAGGCCTCCATCCTGCACTCCCTCAAAAGGGGTTCCTACAGTACAGTCATGACTGTGCTGGAACCCTATTCTGCATTAATACTAATTTCTTTCCCACCCCTTTCCCCCCGTTTTTAGTGCATCAAGACTCTTGTGGCATTTAAGAGTTCTTTATAGAATTACCAGAGACATAATGAGACATTCTATTTAAGTACAGTGCCCAGCTCTGTCAAAGTGATTTTTCAGGCCTTACCTCTTATGTTACCCCCCTCTTGTATGGGTTTGCTTAACAAAACAATGATTTTATTTCCAAAGTCATCCAGGTAAATTATTTGTTAACTCATTATTTGACATGCTGCCTACTAACATTTCATAACATTTTGCCTGCCCTACAGTGAATCTTCATGAGTAATTCTGATAGCAAATTGATTCTTAAGCTGATTGCTCTAAGAAACCCCAACAGCTTTTAAGGATACAGAAATTGTATGTTGGGCACACAGGCTGACTGAGAGCAAGAAAGTCATAAAAACAACTAGAGGAAAAAAAATACATTGAGGAGTATTCTATATTTGTCTAGTTGCTTTGCTACATAGCATTCTTATTTATTTATTTATTTATTTAGAGTGTATTTAGAGTCTTCAACCACAAAGGATCTCAGAGTGGCATACCAATTGTTAATTTGACCATTCCCTGACTTCTGGCTTACAATCCAAATAACACAGGACACATAAGGAAAAGGGAATGGCACTGGGTGAGGGGATTAGGTCCAACAGATACTTCTAGTTCTTCTCTCCCTCTCTGGCCAGGGAAATGGCAGTTGGGATGGAGGGGAGAACCATTCATCTTCTTCTGGACCTAGGTGTGTTGTCTCTTGTGCATGTTCCAAACTGTACAGGAGGAAATTGAACAGGTGAAGCTTCCTCCTCTTTTCATCTTTATACAAAAAAAGTGATACTATGAGATCTGTCAATTAAATAACCAGACTGTGTTTCTACCTTTCAGACAAATCAGGGAGAACTGATTGTGAACACTTGAGTGGTGACCATGAACATGTCTGAACCTACATGACACACATCAACACTCTCGGCTGTTCAGTTAATTACCAGTTGTCATTTAAAGCAGCTCTGTTGTCTGTTGTGTGCTGGAAAAATGCTAAATTTAAAAGTTGAGAAACATGACATTCTGCAGCAATGTGAGGTAGACCCAAACCATTTTCAAAAAATCACCACTTTTGATGAAACCTAGATCATCCAGTATGATCCTGAGACAAAATGAGAGTAAATGCACTGGAAAACACCATCATCACCAAGAATGAAAAAAAGCACATCAAAGCAAAATCACATTCAAAGACATGCTCATTGGTTTGGTGGGGTTTTTTTCAAGAAGGGTGTAAATTTTGGCAGAATGGGTTCCAGAAGGCAGAACAGTGAACCAGCATTATTATAAGGAAGTTTTGATAACACTGAGAGAAAGAGTCAGAAAAATAAAAAAAAAAGGCCAGAACTGGAAAATTTGTTTTATTCTTCATAAAGACAATAGGCCTGCTCACACAGCACTTTCTGTGAAGCAGTTTTTGGCTGATAAACACATTACTACACTTGAACATCCATCATATTCACCAGATTTGGGGCCATCCAATTTTTTTTCTTTTCCGTAAAGTGAAATCAGTGCTTAAAGGAAAACTTCTTGAGTCAATTGATTCAGTAAAGAAGACAATGGCAGATGTGTTGAAACAGCTGACAAAAATTGATCTGTTCCATGCCTTCAACCAGTGGAAAACAAGACTGCATTGGTGTGTGTGAGTGTGAATGGGGTGTATATTGAAGGTGACAAGTGTTAGAATTGTAATACATATAAATAAAGATGGGTTATTGTATCAGCCTTGTTTTTTAACAGACAGCTCTCATACTTGTATTTCTATCCACCCTGCCCTTTGCCAAAGCAACAACAACAACAACAACAACAATAATAATAATAGAACAGACAAACAGGGGTTGTGGTGGTGGTGGGAAGAAAGGGTTGTTTCTGCTTGACCAGCTTGATAAGGAGATATGTTTTTTCCACTCTTTTCCTTATCAGTTGTTCAGACATGCCACAAAGAATAAGAGAGGGGGAACTGTGAAATAGGTAAGCATCACATTGGCTTGTGAGATATTTACAGTTTTGCTTCTGGGGTGTTGATCTATCCATCTGCGGAAGTGTCACGACTTGCTTAAGATAGGGTTTAACAAAGAACAAACAAGAAATGAGAAGAACCAAGAGCTCAGGTACTGAGCTCATTGAAACTTTGTCCAAGGGCTCAATGCAGATGTATGGTCATCAATTTTCAAGACAATCACACTATATTCAAAATATGGACCACTTTTGCACTTGTGTCTTATCTTAATATTGTACCTGAGAACAGATATGTTCTCAAATGGAGAAAAAACATGAAATATTAACCATAAGAGAAAAAGACAAGCAATACTGCATCAGACCAAAGGCCTATCTAGTCTAGCATTCTGTTCACACAGTGGCTAAACAGTTGCCTATGTGAAGTCCACAGGCAGGACAACAACACTGTCAAAGCCATGGTCCCTAGCAATTGAAGTAAGAAGGTGTATTGCCTTTGATAGTGGGAGGGATTTTAATTTGCAATCTAGATAAGGTCTCCTCTGTTATTGAACTGCAGATCCCGTCAGCCCTTGCAAGCATAGTCAATAGGGAGAAATGGGAGTTCAGTCCAATAGCATCTGCAGGATCACACATGCCTGATCTCTGATTAAAAGCAGTATACTACTGACCATTTTAATGACAATCATTTTCTTCATTTGAATCTTGTTCCTAATAATCTCTCCCTTGGGATTTGTCTTTTGCACTGTCTCTGGACATTCAATTGACATTTCCACTGCTCAGTCCACTATGACCCCAAGCTTTCTATTTTCCTGGTCATAGCCAAAGCAGACTCCATCAGATTATATGTGCAAAAAAAGGTGTTATTTTAGAGATGAGTGGAAATATCTACCTGTTAGCATACCCTATCATCCCTATTTCATAACTGTACATAATGGATACTTTTCAGGGTTGTGTTGATCAGAACCTGTTTGGAATCAAGCTGACGGGAGGACAGGCAAGGTCATAATGGTGGGAAAATATAGGATTCTTTAGAAAACCCAGCCATTAATGAGTCTATGCTAATCATTTCAATCATGCAATCAGTGACCATCCCTCACCCATACCCTACAGAAATCTATACACCCTACCTGACCAAACATTAAGAAATTGTTGCAGATTCATCAATGATTTGCTACTCCGGAACTAAGGCAATCAGTTCATTCCAGACATTTTTGTCCATTCTGTGAGGAAACCGTTTAGGCTTTGTCATAACTAAGACAACCTTTCAGGGTATGAAATAGGTATAAATATCCCAGCTCAGACCCTAACCACCTGTGCCACAGACTGGACCCACCATTCTGCCTGTCACCTCATCATTCTCTTTCTCAAGGGACTGGATCCCCCTGTGCCATCCTCTGACTGTCTTGAATATCTCCGCTGTGCAGACCTCTTTCTCTGAGTCTGGTAACTATTATCCTTCCATCCCTGACTTCTTTCTATCCATGCTTTAAGCCTTTCCCTTCAATAGCCTTATATGGTTCTTAAGAGCATATGTCTTTGTATGATAATTTATCTCTTGTTTTAATTTGAATGTAATACTTTGTTTAATTTCAACTGGAGTGTTCTCCATAGTTAGCACTGGTATAGATAGGTGAAAAGATCAGTGAAGTTACCCTTCTCTTGGAGGCCTCCGTTTGAACTATAATTCCCCCAAACATCAAGGAGATGCACTAAGCGTAACACACGCTCATACACTGCTTTGTTGCTATCTCATTCACAGGCTGTGAACCTGAGGAACATTTTTGGCACCTTGGGAGTGAAGAGTGTGTGGACATGAATGAAGCATTCATCACACTTAAGCAGCAGGAGAAGCAGCAGTGTAGCAGCAGCACTAAAAATCATAAAGTAATTTCAAGAAAATGTCCATACACATGCAGACCTCCCCCCTTAATTTTTAGGCTCAGCTATAGGTCTCCCCCTTCCTTGCTTTCTTACTTCCTTCCCCATCAATCTGTACTCATTTAGACTTAATGACATTCACCACCCTGTTGCCCACTTACCTAGCTTGCAGAGATCTTTTTGGAATAATTCATAGTCTATTTGGGTTTCCACCATCTTTAAAAATGTAGCACTATCCAGTGCAGATCCCTGTCTACATATAATTTGTAGGTCAAACACAGCATCAGTCCAAATACAGATTCTAGGGACACCAATCTGCTTATTTTTCTACACTGTGAAAACCTACTGTTTACTCCACCTCTTCACCTCCTAACCTTTAACTAGTTAAGACATAATTAAAATACCCTATTTTCTCATCCTGTGATCACTAGACATTCTTTGGAAGCTTTAGTGACTTAAATTCCCTAAAAACAGTACAAATATATAATATGCATAACCTTTACAATTACAGTCAGACCCCTGTATCTGAGTTCGGTTTCTGGACTTACCACAGATAACAGAAACAGCAGATAACAGCAACCCCTGTTAAAACAAAGGACTTCTGGTAAAAACATACCATTGGAGGACCTAGAAGATGCCTAGAGAGATTCCTTTCTAGGCACTTTCTAGCACGATCCTATGGTATATGTCCCTATTTTGTGTCCCACAGATAACTGAAACCCCAGATATTGGTTCTGTCAATATGGGGTTCCGACTATATTCCTAAATAACTTTTAAAATGAGTGAAGTAGGACATTTTGCAGAAACCATGTCAATTTTTTCTTAGTGGTCCTTCTTCTTGTTCTTTGTTCAGGCTTGGCTTACGACATTTTGCTGTCTGAGCCAGCAAAGAAGTGAATTGCTTCATCAACTCAGCCAGACGATCAATTTAGACTGGCAGTAGGGAAGTGTCCTCCAAATTCCCCAAAGCATCAGAATAATGTTGGGAACCCAAGATAGGTTATATAGCAAATGAAATCAGCGGGGAGTTCAGGTGTAACAGCTATTGTACATCCTCCAACTGTCCTGATTTTGGAGGGACAGTCCTAAATAATCTCTGTTGTCCCACTTTTCCAGCTGCTTTTAAAATGTCCCAGTCTCTCTCTTTTGTTCCCACACTCTCTTGTTTTTCCTCAGCTTACTTCCATTGCTTCAAATTAAGTTCAAAGTGCAAAGTAGTTCACAACTCAGCTCAGGGAGGAGGAGGGAAGAGGAGCAAGTGGAATCCCAGTAGGCTCAGCCAAAAGAAAACTTCTGCGTCCTCTTCTAACTTGTGTTTTCCTCCTCATTGATAACTTGAGTTCACCTCTTCACTCTGCATAAATACAAGGCTGGACTTCACACTATGTGGTAGTAGGTTTTTCTTTATATAAGGTATATTTGAAAGTGCCATTGCAATTTCAATCCACAATTAATTCTTCTAGCATTGACAGTATAATTATTTTCTAAACTGTTCTAGAGAAATCCCATCTTGGTCACAATGAAGGCAAGCATATGTATTATTTATGAGATGTTTTTCTTGCACAGATTAATATTTCATACTTAATATTAATCATGAATAAGTAAATTTGTGTCTTTTATATCATTAATGATATGGGACAAACCTGCATCCAGGTGATTTGCCAACAGGCACTGTGTAAATGTCAGCCTGGTGGGAGAGTTTACTGCCCACTATTTTGTTGTCTTCTTTTGTAAAGCTTTAATTAAAACAGAAAACAACATTGGGAATAATTATGTGTACTGTATCCTGGCTGAAGTCTACAAATGGAAATATATGGAAAACATGACTGATCAGAATGACACTTTTCTGTCAAGAGCCCAAAATAAACTTGATTTCTTAGAAATGGTGGCATCAGCAACATTCTGATTGTATTAACAAACTTCAATTACAAAATGTGCTGAGGCAGAGGCTTTATTTCAGGTGCCAAGGCCTCAGAACGACTGTGCAGTGTATATTGGCAGTTCAGTATTGAGCTATAGATAAATAATGCTTGCAACAGTATGGCTTGCACACCCTTTTAGAAACTTGTACATTTTATCAAAATCTTTATTACAAGGGCTTCTCCTAGTGGCTTCATGGCTTAGCTACATAATATGTCATGCCTCCCTCTGTTTCATTGCATTAACACTATAACCTTCTGTGAAAATATTCAAATGTACCAGTTCTTTTATTTCCGTCTGTGAGTGGATTTAATAATTCCAAGAAGTGAGGAGTGACTTGTGCTTTTCTGCTGAGATGTTTGAAACAATACTGACCAGTGGTAGTCCTGGGTATGGACAACTCTTTGCCCAAATTTCAATTCTTTAAGTCTCAACTACAACAGACCTACTAAATCAATGGGAACATGGCAAGTCTACGTTTATGTGAATTCCATTACATGGAAGTGGGTTGAGACTAACAGTAGGGTTAAGGTTTGATTCTCAATTTATTTGGCTTTCTTACCGTTGTCAGGTCAAGACAATGCCAGACCCTGAGATTTCACCTCCAAAACCTGTCTGGTAGTGTCACAGAGGGGAGAGCATGATGATGCCACTATACAATAAGCATCAACCAGAGTTTAGATCATGCCATTCAAATAAAATAAAATAAAATAAAGACTAGCAAAGGAGAAAATGAAGGAGAGGCAAAGAAGGGGTCTCTAGAAAATCCATAGGAGCTACTTCAGCTCCCTTCCATTTGGCACAACCGTAGGAGAGGAAGCTTCATTTGCCACATGCGAAAGGGGGAAATGAGGCCCTTTCTTTTGACATCCTGGTATGTGTGCCAGAGACAATAAGCAAGGGGGGGGGCAGAGGCTGCTTAAGACAGTGCCAGCCCTCACTTCTGTCTCTTTCAAAATCGGCTCTGATCAAGCGGCTGCAGCATCAACAAGTGAAAAAGCTGAGGTGGAGAGAAGGCTTCTGAGTGAATGGCAGCAGCAGCAGTGGTCACAGCGAGTGGAGGGTGGAGAGACAATCATTAAGCAAACAGCGTGGGACGACTACGAATTGAGCACCCACGATTGTCAAAAGCCATGAGTTTAAGGCTATTGGGCTGGTCCCCAGTTGGAAGGGTAGTCCTCGTAGAGGGGGGTTCCCCCAGCAGGGGTTTACTTCACCCAATGTTTTTTTTTTCTTTTCAGGCTTAAGCTGTCCCACAGTTTGCACAGGGCCCGAAAGGAATCGTCTTTGGCCCACTTTTTTGCCCCGGGATGGGGCGCTTGGTTATCGAGACCTGGGTGCTGTTGAGGAGTCTGGGTAAAGCCTTGGACAGGACCCAGCATGTCCCTTTGGGGTTTTTTGAACCAACAGCATGTCCCGTTGTGCTTGGGGCCTGCACAGCATGCTAAGTGGCAGGACTTCGCCAGCCTTGCACCTTTGCACCGCCTTGTCAGGTGGGCTTGATAAGCCCTGGGGCCATTGAGTCAGGTTTTGTGGGTCTTGTTTTGGCCTAATAGGCCTGGCATGTGGTACAGCCTCATTTGCCTTGGGCCGGCTGCCAATCTGTTGATTTGGCTTTAGGCCTGACTGTTGGCTTAGTGGGGCCTTCTTGGTCCATTCGGCTTGCAGGGCCTAGCACATGGTGCAGCCTAGTTGGGCCTTGTGTTCTTTAATTACCCATGCTTAGTTTAGGCCTAGTGAGCCTGGGGCCCGTGGGGACTATAGGGCCTACCTTTCAGGTCTGCAATACTGATTAGGCTTAACAACAACAACAGTAATAATAGTAGTAGTAGTATACATACAATAGTGGTATATTTGGATATAGTTTATTGGTAGTTATACTTTACCAATGTCAAAGGGAGCTATATATATTTGGAGGTGATGAATTAGGATGGATTGAGTTGCCTAGGTGCTTGTGTACCAAGTTACTTCATTGTACTTTCAATTTTAGATTGTTGACAAATGTTGTGCTAATGGTTCCTTAAAAAGGGTAAATGGGGACATAAAGGGAAGGAGCCTGCACCTAAGTGACCATGGAGATTTTCACACGGGGGAAATAACGCCCGCGGAGATCAGGAGAAAAATGGGGCTGTTCTGCTGTCAGCGCTCCATTTCACACACACCCTTCCTTCTCCCAAACTCCCTTTATCCTCCCGCCATCCTGCTTCCATTTTCCTTCTGATATGTTTTACTAATGAAAGTTCTTTGTTAGTAAAAAATAGCAGAAAATATCAGAAGGAAAATGCAAGCAGGATGGCAAGATGAAGGGAGATCGGGAGAAGGAAGAGGGTATGTGAAACAGAGCGCTGGCAGCAGAACAGCCCTGTTTCTCTCCCGATCTCCACGGGGGGGGGGGTCCCCTGTGTGAAAATCTCTCATGAGTTTAGACTTATTCATCATTTATCCTATCTGAAGGGGGAGTCAGTTAATGACACTATACCACCAAACTGTTTACAGTGAGATACACATCCTTTGACACTGCCATTAGGGATGTCCGCCAACATGGTTTGGGGGTGGCGCTGGTGAAATGCAGTATCAAATCGGCATTTCACTTGCTGCTGATCCATCCTGATGACTTTGAGTTATTAGGTTTTCAGTTCGAAAGGTGTTTCTATACCTGTGTCATTCCCATGGGCTGTTCAGTCTCTTGCAATGCATTTGGGACTTTCAGCACATTTTTGGAATGGGCATTTAGGATTAGGACAGGACTTTTAGGTATGGTCCATTATTTGGATGACTTTTTGTTTATTGGCTGATGGGACTCTGGGGAATGTATTTACCTATTACATCAGTTCGAGTAGATGTCAGAGGAGCTAGGTGTTCCCCTGGCCCCAGAAAAAAACTGAGGGTCCATCTCAATGCTTAACCTTTTTGGTTATTGAGATTGACACTGTTAATCAGCAATGTAGATTATCTGAGGTGAAGGTCTCGGGGCTTAGGGAAAGGGTTTCCCATATCATTTCTAGATGCAAGCCTACCCTTAGGGAATTTCACATTCTGACTGGACACTTGAACTTCACTTGTAAGGTGGTCACGCCAGGTAGAGCTTTCCTGGGCTGGTTATGTGATGCCATTAAAGGGGCTACTTCACCCCATTATAAAATTCAGATTACATCAGAAGTACATGATGATTTGTGCATTTGGGAAGAATTTATGGCACAATTTAATGGCATTTCATTCTGGCGGGAGGAATAAAAACTACATGGTGTATTCCAGATTGCATCGGATGCTGCTGGTTCAGTTGGATTCTAAGTTTATTTTGGTGGATGTTGGTATGCCAGCAGATGGCCACTTGATTGGGCAGACTCAAGCATTACAACTGATTTAACTTTTTAAGATTTTTTTCCAACCTTGGTTGTGTCCACCATATAGTCTAATGAGTTTGTGCACTTTTGGTGTGACAATTTTGTATCAGTTCAGGTATAAACTCCTTGACATCCAAATCTCCAAGGGTAATGAGTGTCGTGTGAGCTTTTACCTTGCAGTGCCTTAGGTACAACATTTTGTTTGTAATGCGGCATGTGGTGGCATTAGCAATGGTATTGCTGACCAGGGACCTCCACCAGACACTGTCATTCTCCACGTGGGAATGATTTGGGCCTTTTGAAAGGAAAGGCATTGGTGATATGGAGGTGATCAGGTCACAGTGGCCTGTAGTCATGATCATGTGGTCAGCCATTTTACCCAGAAAGCTGTAGTGTGGGGATGGAGATTCCTGCTTGATTGACAGGGCTTGACAGAGGGCCAACAGGGAAATTTGGAATGCCCTTGAATGAGGGCTGGGGGTTTATTTGCTGCACCCAGACATAGTCTTTGAGAGTAAGCTTTACAGAGCTGATGGGCTTCATCTCTTGGACACTGGAAATTTATTATTTTTGGAAGATCTTCAGTGGGGGTTGAGGGACCTATTGGACAAGCTAGTGGGGGATAGGTACTAAGCAGACACTTGTCCCTTATCTGTGCTTGAAAAGGGGGAGGTATAGCTTTCGTTGTGCACCTTGGCACTGATTTTGGTGAAGATAGGGTCTCTAGAATGGCCTACTTTAGTGACTTAGGGAAGCAAAAGGAGACCCACCTTGGGGTTGGTCTGAAGGATAATCCCTCACCTTAACCCATGTGGCTTGGTTGAGGGACTTTTGGGTTGACCTTCCAGGTATGGGCTGGCTGGGGAGCAACCCTAATCACTGGGGTTCCTTTCCAGGTCTCAGGTGTTTGCCCGGGGAAGGTGGGGAGTATCGGTCAGGATAGACAAACTGCCCCAGCTGCTCCCATACTAGGTTGCCTTCTTCCACTGATGGTTTAGAGGGTATTAAATAGGTAGGGTTTTATTTTAGGGTCTTTATTTAGGTAGGGTCCTTATATTAAAGTCCGTTTCATTTCACCCCATTTCTTGTCTGTTGTCTCTTTATTTCCCTGAATCGGTTGGCAATCCAGAGCAGCCTGCATCAATGGGAACCAGCACCACACAGATTTTTAAAAATAAACTTTAATGTTCATGTTAATACTCTCACCCTGAGATTCCTCTCCTTGTCCTGAGGTCTGGAGAAATGGGGCCAGTGGAGAGATCTGGGAACCCATCTTTCTTCAAATCCTATGTGCCTTTGCAACTCATCCTTTGTTCATATCATGTTGCATGTCTTTGTTTTGTGTGTGTGTGTGTGTGTGTGTGTGTGTGTATCATACACATGTATTTGTCTCCATATTTCAGAGCTTGGAATGTTAAGTTTGAATATTGATTAATTAGTATTACACATTAGAAATTGCAAAATTAATCAATTATTCCCAACACTAACAATAAAATGTATTTAAGTAGTTATGCTATCTTTAATCAACTAGTTATTTAGCATGTTTTTTCTGGTTAGGTCATGAAATTTAGAGAGAATACCATGGAGATTTCCACTTATTACCCTTACGTCACATTTTGTTATTGTTGTTCCTAACTGCTAACTTACAGTGACACCATGAATGAGAGACCTCCAAGTCACCAGGTCTTGCAGACTCATGGATGTGGCTTCCTTGATTGAGTCTATCCATCTGGAATGTGGTCTTCCTCTTTTCCTACAGACTTCTACCTTACCAAACATTATTGTCTTTTCTAGTGAGTCATGTCTTCTCATGATATGTCCAAACTATGACAGTCTCAGTTTAGTCATCCTGCTTTCTAGGGAGAGTTCAGGCTTGATTTGCTCTAAGGCCCATTTATTTGTTTCTTTAGCAGGCCATGGTATCCATGGTAGAATTATTCTCCAGAACCACATTTCAAATGAGTTGATTTTCTTCCTGTCAGCTTTCTTCACTGTCCAGCCTTCACAACCAGACATTGAAATTAGAAATATGAAGACTTGGACAATCCTGACTTTGCTATTCCTTGATATACAGTGGGCCCTTGGTATCCACTCAGGTTTGGTTCCAGGACCCCTCATGGATACCAAAATCCATGTATGCCCATTATATACAATGGTGTAGTTTAATGGTGTCCCTGATATGAAACAACAAAATCAAGGTTTGCTTTTTTGATTTTTTTTCTGTGTGGGGGTGTATTTTCATGCTGTCGATGATTGAAACTGGACGACGCATCCATGGATATGGAAGGTCAACTGTATCTTACTTTTCAGGATCTTGCTTAATTTTTTCATAGCTGCCCTTCCAAGTCCTAGTCTTCTGATTCCTTGACTTCAGTCTCCATTCTGATTAATAACTGAGCAAAGGTATGGGAAATCTTGAAATATTTTAATGTCTTCATTGACTGTTTTATAGTTACCTGTGGTCATTTTTTTTCCCTTAATGTTCAACTGTAAACTTGCCTTTTCCGGCTCCCCTCACATCAGCAGAGCTGTTTTGGGAGGGAGACGCCCTTGCCACCGAGGGGTGTTAGAGATCCCTCAGAATGTTGCAGGCAGTGTTGCCTGCGATGGGAGTAGAGGGGTGGGGCCAGAGGCCATATAAGGCTCTGCTGCCCCTCATCTCCTCCTCTCCAGCCAGCAATCATCGACCCACCATCCGACCGCTTGAATAGTGTGATACTTGGTTGCTTCGGAGCCGGGTAGGAATCCCCCCGCTTTTCTCAGGGAGTTTTTCACCTACCACATATTAGGATAGTGGCATTTGGGATATTGGCCAGGGTGGTGTCTAAATAGGTTAATTCCCTCGTATTATGGCAGGGAAGGGGGGTGTAGTTTCGGTGGGCACCTTGGCACCAATTTTGATGAAGGTAGGGTCTCTGGAAGGGCCACTTCAGGTCATTTGGCCTAAGGGAACAGAAGGAGACCCACCTTGGGGTTGGCCTAAAGGAAAATCCTTCACCCCAATCCGTGCGGCTTAGGTGAGGGACTTTTGGGTTGACCTTCCAGATGTGGGCTGGCTGGTGAGCAGCCCCAGGCAAATGGGGTTCCTCTCCAGGACCCAGGTGTTCGCCCGGGAAGGCTGAGGGGTGTGGTCTAGCATAGGCCTATTGCCTCAGCTGGTCCCTCACCAGGTTGCCTCCCCCGGCTGAAGATCTTAGAGGGTATTAAATAGGTTGAATTTAATAAAATACTTTATTTCACCCCATTTCATGTGTATGGTCTCATTATTCCTGCAATCGGCCAGCAAACACTTTCTTCCTTTACTTTCTTCAGTATTGGTTCCAGATCTTTGCTATTTTCTGCTAGTAGTATGGTGCCATCTGCATATCTTAAATTGTTCATGTTCCTTCCTCCAAATTTAACACCTCCTTCATCAGAGTCTAATCCTTTAAAGGTGATACATTCAGCATACAAATTAATCAGAGAGGTTGATAAAATGCAACCTTGCCTGACCCTCTTACCAATTGGAAACCATTCTGTTTCTCTGTTTTCTCTCCTAATGGTGACTATTTGTCCTGAGTACAGATTACACATCAGGACAATCAAACATTGTGGCACACCCATTTTTTAAAGAATAAGCCATAGTTTTTCACAATCAAAGGATTTTCTATAATCTATTAAGCAGGGACTGGATTTCTTTTGAATTTTTTTTGTGTACCATTATCCAACATAAGTTTGCAATATCATCCTTAGTGCCTCTTCCTTTCATGAACCTAACTTAGACATCTGGCCTTTCTTGCTCCATATTTGGTAAAAATCTTTGTTATAGAATGTTGAGCATTACTTTGCTGGCATAGGAAATTAATGGTTAATACAATCCCTGGTGTCTTCTTTCTTGGGGGTTGGAATGTATATTGAGTATTTCCCATCTGTGGGCCATTGTTTTGTTTTCCAAATTTATTGACAGATTTTAATTATAACGGAAATAGGTTATGTCATTGTAATTTGAAGCAGATCTTTTGTAATACTAATAATACTAATAATTATTATTTTAAAAATATTTATATTCTGCCCCTCTATGAAACACAATTGGGGCAGCTTACAACAATTAAAATAAACATCCTGAACCCTCAACCCACCCTTAAAATACAATTAAATAATTCAAGAATGAAAACATACTTTTTTAAAACAAACAAACAAAAAAATAAAATAAAAAATGGATAGTGGCTGTGGCAAGATTGGGAGAAGCTAGATTTTCTTTTTTGATGGTCGGGTATCTATTCAGGAAAGGCCTCACAGAAGAGATACATCTTAAGAGCTTTTTAAAAACTATTTAGGGTGGTGATATGACGAATCTCATCTGGCAGGCTGTTCCATAATCTGGGAGCAATAGCTGAAAAGGCACTCTGGGAGGTCGAAGAAATCCTAGTTTTTAACAAGGTTGTAACAAATTCCTCCCAGAGGACCTGAGTGTACGGGGAGGATTATATGGAAGGAGGCGGTCCTGAAGATAGGTTGGGCCCAAGCCATTTAGGGCTTTAAATGTGATAACCAACACCTTGTACTGGGCCCAGAAACTAATGGGCAGCCAGTGGAGTGATCTTAAGATCAGTGTTATATGGTCTCTTCTGGGTGTACCCAAGACCAGTCTGGCTGCCATATTCTGTACTAGTTGAAGTTTCCAGACCAAGCACGAGGGTAGACTATGTAGAGTGCATTACAGAAATCAAGATGGGAGGTTACCAGAGCATGTACCATGGTCTCAAGATCCCCAATTTCCAGGAAAGGGTGCAGCTGGTGTATCAGCCGAAGCTGATAATAGGCACTCCAGACCATCGCATTTACATGATTCATCATCTGGAGTGATGGGTCCAGGAGCACCCCCAGACTGTGAACATAGTCTTTGGAGGAGAGAGTGACCCCATCCAGGACTGGAGATTGTATCCCAATGCCTGGGTTTGGGGCTGCTACCGTGAGTACCTCTGTTTTAACTGGATTCAACCTTTAATTTGTTTTCCCTCATCCAGTCCATTATTGCCTTAAGACAATTGTTAAGAGAAGAGATACCATCTGAAGTCACAGCTGAAGACCGAGGCATGGAGAAATATATCTTGGTGTCATCAGTGTACTGAAAACACCCTGCCCCATGCCTCCGGATGATCTCTCCCAGTGGCTTCATGTATATATTGAATAGAATAGGGGACAGGATGGCTCTTTGTGGAATGCCACAATTAAGCTCTTTCCTTGCATAGCAACTGTCCCCAAGCATCACCCTCTGGAATCTGCCCGAGAGGAAGGAACGGAACCACTGCAGTGCAGTGCCTCCAATTCCTAGCCTTCTCAGGCGATCTAAGAGGATGTCATGATCTATTGTGTCAAAAGCCTCTGAGAGATCCAGTATCACCGACAGGGTGACACTACTCCTGTCGATGCTCAGGCAAAGGTCACCAGCCAAGGCAACCATGGCAGTCTCAACTCCAAATCCCACCTTAAAGCCAGTTTGAAATGGATCTAGATAATTGGTTTCTTCCAGCTTGGAGTTGGAGAGCAACCACCCTCTCGATCACCTTGCTCAAAAAAGGTAGTAAGGAGACTGGCCTATGGTTCTTCATATCCAGAGGGTCAAGGGAAGGTCTTATTAGGGGTGGTCTAACCACTGCTTCCTTTAAGTAAGATGGAACATGTCCTTCCCTAAGGGATGCATTGATGATGTCCCTATGCCATCTGTTCCTGGTGATTTATTTATCCTAAGTGCCCTGCGTGCAGCTTCCACTGTATCCCAGTAGCCTGTTGAGTGTCATCCAACCTGGGAGTGTCATTTTCTGGAGCTATCTCTTGTTTCATTTTGGGTTGTCTCATCATAGGGTTTTCAGGGTAAAAGACATTCAAATGGGGTTTACTGTGCCTCCTTCTGAAAATTACTAACATGTGGTAGCTATGGTGCCATTGCCATTGTTTCTGAAAGATCCTCTGTCAGTGTCACCGTCAACTACTGCTACTGTCCAGTAGCTGTTTGGCACATTTAGCCTGGCTCCTCAGCAAAAGCCTGTGTGAGTAGCAGCACTGCTACTATTGGCACAGCCTCTTGTTGTCACCTTCAAAATTGTTGTTATGATTTTAAAGTTGGATTCCATGAATGTGGATTTTATTTCCCAAGATGGAGGACAAATCCCATTATGAAACTGTTGCCTGAGAAAGTTGGCAACATACATCTGGGAATTGTTAGGTTGAGAAAAGCTGTCCAAAGTTATGGGAACTCATCTTCCAACCTGTTTAGTTGTTTTCCCATTGATCTATATCTCTCCACTTTGCTCTGTCCCCATCCACTCTCTCCAACATGTATACTGATCACTTGCTTTTCAAACAGCTTGTTTATTAAAGGTTAATGAGTTATGCTAAAATGTAGTCAGTGTTTGTATTTTTATTTCAACTAGGGGACACTGGTTCACTGCTAGGGCAGCAAGAAGTGGTTTGCTGCAAATATTAGTCAGAGAATCAAGGGTAAAGTATTCTAAATCATACATTTCTGACCTCTAAACAAATACAAAAGATTCTTCTGTGCCATTGAATTACTGCACACTCTCTGTCTCCCCACTCACTATTAAAAAGTGTGGTTTGCAAAACTCAGATTTATCTATAAAAGAGTGATCACACTATCAGTGTCAAACCTATCAAGAGACCAACAAAGACTCTGTGGAGAAACCCTTCTGCCTATGATGTAAATACTATGGAGTAACTTAATATTGATTGTATTTTCTTCTATGTTGCTATTTATATTTATTAGATTAAATGTTGGGTTTTAAAAGTTACTTAACTGATTTATTGATGCCTCCATGACCTCCTATGTCCCCCTTATAAACTAGGAGAGGGAATCATGCACTTTCCTTGATGTTGGATTGTAACTCACATCTTCTTACCATGGACTATGATGGCTAAGGCTGATGGGATTTGCAATCCAACAACATTCAGTGGGCTGCATGATCCCCATCTTTGCTGCTATGTATCTTTCCCTCAACATGTCACCTTTTTCTTTTTCATTTTTTCCAATTGTTGTTTCCACATGCTATATCACAAGCTTGTTTGGAAAAATGATCAAGTTACATTTTGATACAGCAATGTATGAGAATTAGAGACATGTTCCATATCAGAATGTGAAGCCCTTTCTCTACACATACATTCGACAATATGTTTGTAAGGATTTTGCAAAATATGCACATTTTGTTATGTATTTTTCAGAAAAGGGTCTGTGTTTATATGTATTTGTTTTCTGTTGTGAAATTCATGAGAAACCTGGAAATGCATATCTTTCCACCCACAAAATTTGACTTAGGGCTGTGTTCTGTCTTGAGAAAAAATATGAACAAATTTCACACCCCACTCCTAGTGAGAAAATCAGCAAAAACCTATTTTAAATTGCCCAAGTGTTTATTCCTTCCCCCCAATGAATCCAGGGCAAATACAGTGCTGTGACAAGTCTGAGGATCACAGAAATACCCTTCATTGACCCACAAGTCCCAGATGTCTTTTAGGAGGTTACAACATTTAAAACAAGTATAAGCTTACAGTGAAGAGACAACTATGTAAGCAGTAAGCAAGGATCTCACAGAGGATAACTGCAGCTTTCACTAATTATTATGAGGCTGGGAAGAGATGTCAGTTATCATTAGGAATGAATTTAAAATACACTGCTTTGAATCCTCCCTTTATTGTTCTTATATGCAAGTTCTACTTATGTCCCTTCTATAAATCTGAAGGAAGCAGAATGGTTTGATAAAGACCAGGAACTGGAGGTTCCCAAGGTCATGAGGAAAACCATCTGACTCTACAGCTGCTGTGGGGCAAAAGGTGTTTTAGGAGAATGGTGGCTGTGGCAATTGGGACTTCTAGCTATCTGGTTTGTGGGAATGAGCAGACCTATTTGTGACCCTTAATGTATTCAAAGTTTGTGACCAGGGTGACATGACTTTCTAGAAGGGAAACAGCCCCACCCTTAGAGGATATATGCCACCTCTTAAAATAGACATGGAAATAATTGACTGCTGGATTACCCTGATGAGCAATGACCACTAAACAGTATTCCAGAAGGTGACTGTACACTTGGCAAGTTGAAGCACACCAGGTTGTCTTAGAACATTTTGTATTTTTACCACCTTCTTTAAATATCCTCTGTTTAAAAATAGCTCTGATAACTATATTTACACACACACACACACGAGAGAGAGAGAGAGAGAGAGAGAGAGAGAGAGAGAGAGAGAGAGAGAAGGTTCATGATCAATTTTGAGGTGTTTATAATAACAACAAAATCAATAATTAAACTATTTTTTCTGTTGCAGTAATGCACGTTCATTATATTTATCAAACTGTTCTCTGCATAAGATACAAAATAGCTGAGTGTTTGCTTTAAAAATATAGTCAGAAATGCCATCTTTAGAAGCTTTATCTATTTAGTAACATCTAGCAATTTAAATTTGCCTGAAAACTAGCATGTGGCATTTCTCATACCTAAAAAAGAAGCCTCTGCTAATCAGGGTTGTTTTCTGCATTGGAAGCCTGCATTTCTAAGCCACTCCTATCCTGTGCCTTCAATTACTGTAGCCATTACACTGTGGTTGGTATGCATGCATTCATCTTTACACTATCTCTTTATCTATTATGACTGCTGAACAGGGAAGAAAAGTGGACTTGTCATACTTACCATTTCGATGCATTCATCACAATTCTATCAGTAGAAGATTGCAGGAAGCCATCAAATAATGCTGTAAAAATTGTGCCATTGTGGCTGCCTGCTGCATCTGTCTTTCAATTAAAGAAATGCTCAGATAAAGGCAATCAAACTGACTAATAAAGATATCTATAATATTTAAGCTACTCAGAGTCATTCCACATCTTCACTTCTGATGTGGCTATTAAATTTTAAAGAATCACATGATTAATAGGAAATATATATTTAAAAATGAGCTATATAGGATATTTTGGCCCAAACCAAGGGCTGATTTTAAGGTGGGGATGTGAAGAAATATTGCTGTTGTTGAGAAGTTACTCATAATATACTGTCTAGGAGTGGTGAACAGCATCTTGTGGATTCTCCCTTCCTGTTGAGAGATCCTATCTCCAGTACAAGGTCAACACATCATTTGTGTTTTGATTTTTGCAATTTTTGAATAATGCATTTTGTTCAAAACTCCTGTTTCTGCAGAATATTAGTGTCTTTTTTCTCTTTTGGGTGACAAACAACTCTACCTCTCCTTCGCATCTAATTCCAAGGAAGCTGTTTCTGTACTAAACCAGTGTCTGCTGTCAGTAATAGACTGGATAACAGTGAATAAATTGAAACTTAATCCAGAGCAACTCCTGGTCAGTTGGAAGGAGGTTAGGGAAGAGGGATTCATCCTGTGCTGGATGGGGTTACACTCCTCCTGAAATCTCAGGTTTGCAGCTTGGGTGTACTCCCTGGACTCAGAGCTGAGCCTAGATGCCCAGGTTTCAGCAGTGGCCAGGAATGTATTTGCACAAACTCGTGCACCAGCTGTGCCCATTCTTTAAGAAATCAGATCTGACTATGGTGACACATGCCTTGATTACATCCAGTTTGGACTACTGTCACAGTCTCTGTATGGGGTTGCCTTTGGAACATGTTTGGAGACTTCAGTGGGTCCAAAATGCTATGGCCAGGCTGTTGACAGGGGCTGGTTACAGGGATCATGTGAGTCCCCTCTTAAAACAGCTCCATTGCTACCAGTACATTTCCAAGCAGAATTCAAAGCACTGGAACTGACCTTTAAAGCCCTACATGGTTTGGATCCAGACTGTATAAACTTATGCAAGCCAGTATGAGCTTTAAGATCTGCAGGGGAGAGCTTTCTCTCAGTCCCACTACCTTTGCAGGTACAGTTGGTGAGGACTTGCGAAAGAACTTTCTCCATGGCTGCTCCCAGGCTATGGAACTCCCTTCTGTTTGGCCCCCTCCTTGCTTTCTGCTGGCTGGTGAAGTCATTTTTCTTCAGACAGGCCTTTTTTTCATAACTGTTTTTATTGAATGCCAAACATAAAACACATAACCAACCAAACAAAAATAATGCATCTGTCATTAATCGTTATCAGTTCCATACACATGTATCTTCTTATTATATTTCTAATCCCCTCTACTATTATTATTATTATTATCTTTGTTGAACTTCCTACTAGTAATCCAGTCAAGTAGAACTTTATCTGCTATTTACATTGTCTTTGTAAGTAAATAAAACTTTAATGTCCTGTCCTTATACGTGAAGTAAAATACCTCACCCCTCTCTTCAGTCCCTCCACTTTTCATTCAAGATCTTTACTCCCAATGAATATTACTTTTGACATAGGGCATATCCTTTTACATAAAAAAGAACTAGTTTGGATATCAACAATAACTCAACTGTCATTAATGTTTCAAACTGATAATTTATCCAATTTGGAGGATTTCACTATTTATATCCCATTTCTCAGACAGTATTTGATCACAGACACCCAATGTTTTCTCATTTTTTCTACAGGTTTGTTCTTTTAAGTTTGAAGATATAATGTCCATCTCTATCATTATCTATAATTTTCAAATACCACTCTTCTAAACTTGGTATGACTTCTAGTTTCCAGTTTCAAGTGATGATGATCCTTGCTGCTGTTATCAAATAGAGTAGCTGCTTCCTGTGTTTGGTCTCATCTTCTTTGACTAACACATTGGTCATATTCAGAAGATAGAGTTCTGGTATCATCTATCTATCTATCTATCTATCTATCATTCTCTTAGGTATGTTGCCTTTCCCACTGTGCTGATTGGCTGCTCAGGAAACACACCCCACCCACACCCAACCAATCACTACCCACATGCAAATTCCCTCTCCACATCACAATCAACTGCATCACTGCCACAGAAGGGCCCCTCCCTCCTCTCACTCCCTCAGCCACTCATCAGTCATGGGTTGTGATGGGATCCAGGCAGTCAACTGGTGGTGGCAACAAGATGCCGCTGAAGCCACTGGGTCAGAGCTAGGCAGTCAACTGGCAACAGCTGCAGCAGCAGAGCAAGTCAACCTCAGCAATTCTGGGAAAAGCGTAGAATGCTGAGAAGGGGAAGGAGGAACTTAAAACCAACAGCCTACCTTACAGAGTTTTTATGAAGTCTACTGGGAGTTTTGGGGGGAGTTTTTTAACAGAATATGGTATGCTAGTAGGATATCTAATCTGTAGCATCTCAATGATATTCCTATGAATCTTCGCCCAAATTTTTTTAACAATGGTACAGATCCACCACATATGAAATAGAGTACCAGTATCCTTGTGGCATTTCCAGCACTTGTTGTTACCAAACTTGTAGATTTTGTGAGTTTTGCTGGGGGTTATGTACAATCTGTGAGCCATTTTGATGTAGTTCTTTTTCAGGTATTGACAACAGGTCATTTTTTCTCTTCTTTTCCAAGTGTTTTCCCAGTTTTCAAGATCTAGAGTGTAGCCAAAATCTGCAGCCCATTTTATCATAGTATCTTTAATTAAGTCTTGTTCTAGATCTCTTTTTTGTAACAAATTATAACATTTACTGATTTTTTAGGTGTTTTTTTGGATACCAAATTATCAAATCCAATTCATTTTTTCAAATATCAAATCCTTCTGATTTAGACTCTTTAAACCTTTCTTTAAATTATAGATATGTAAACCAGTTCAGATTTAAATCGGGTGGTTGTTTCAGTTCTAAAGATAGAATCATAGAATCATAGAATTGCAGAATTGGAAGAGACCACGAGGGCCATCCAGTCCAACCCCCTGCCATGCAGGAAATCACGATCAAAGCATCCCCGACAGATGGTCATCCAGACTCTGTTTAAAGACCTCCAAGGAAGGAGACCCCACCACTCTCCAAGGGAGTGCGTTCCACTGCCGAACAGCTCTTACTGTCAAAAAGTTCCTCCTCATGTTGAGGTGGAATCTCTGTTCCTGGAGCTTGCATCCATTGCTCCGTGTTCCAATCTCTGGAGCTGCAGAAAACAAGTTTGCTCCATCCTCAACGTGACACCCCTTCAAATACTTAAATAGGGCTATCATATCGCCTCTTAACCGTCTTTTTTCCTGGCTAAACATACCTAGCTCCCTAAGTCTCTCCTCATAAGGCATGGTTTCCAGACCTTTCACCATTTTAGTTGCCCTTCTCTGGACACGCTCCAATTTGTCAATATCCTTTTTTAATTGTGGTGCCCAGAACTGGACACAGTATTCTAGGTGAGGTCTGACCAAGGCAGAATAGAGCGGCACTATTACTTCCCTTGATAGACACTATACTTCTATTGATGCAGCCCAAAATCACATTGGCCTTTTTAGCTGTCACATCACACTGTTGAGTCATGTTCAACTTGTGGTCTACTAGGACTCCTAGATCCCTTACACATGTAGTCTCATTCAGCCAGGTCTCTCCCATCCTATATCTATGCATTTCATTTTCTCCCCCTAAGTGCCTTTCACTTGTCTGGGAAAATCTTAAACACTACCTGATTAAAAGGACCTCTTGTGATCATAACATAATTGGCGTCACGAACAGGATCAGGAAAGTGTGAGATGTATTTTCCTGTCTCATCAAAATGTTCTCATATCTCATACATTTATCTATATTTTTCCAGCAGCTTAGAAAGGCTTCATGGAGGGATATCCACACAGGGGTTTTACTGTAGAAGCACATTTTTTGTTTCAGTCTGATCTTTAATAACACTCTTCTCACAAAGTGGCTTGGAAAGTCCTTGTGTATTTTTACTCTCCCATATCATAGGTAAGCATGCCACCCATACTTAAGGTTAAATCTTTTTTAAAAAAAATTTTCCCATTTTGTAGCTTGATCCAGTCTATTATCCATACTAGACCACATGATTGATAGTAGTTCTTTAGATCTGGCAGGCCTTTTGAATTTTAATTAAGGAGTACTTGACTCCTATTTTGGGAAAAAGGCAGGATATAAATTCAGTATCTAAATAGATATGAAGTGATGTGCAGTATTTTTTAATCTTTTACTTGAAATTTTGTTTTAAATACATTTTAAATGTTTATAACTGTTTTAAATCATATTTTAAATAATATTGCTATTTATATCTTTTTCAACTTTTGTAAACTAATATTTTATTTTAATCTTTAAAAACAAACAAATTGTAAGCTGCCTTGTACTCCATCTTGGGAGAAAGGTGGGATAGAGATTCAATAAATAAATAAATACATTTCTGAATTTTAATCACCACATTGAGAGAGTCAGTAAGCACAACAGAGCTGGCTGATTAATCTCCAAGAACTCATCTCCACGACACAACTCATGTTATGTTACTACTTTTACTACATGGCAGCAATTATCACATTTTCCTTACTGCATGTTTTACAAAAATATGCAAAAACCCACTTGCAAAAAAGAAAAAAGAAGAAAAAAGAAAAAGCACACATTTTCTTTAAGATTACTACTTGCAGCAGCAACAAAATTGTGCTTGCTCACAATGGCTTGTAGTGATGACACTTTTTCCCACAGTATTCTCATTTGGTGCATGAGAATGTATCTAGGAAATATTTGTACACCTAATTGTAGAATGTTCAACCCAATCCCCTTACTTCCGGCTTATGCTCTTATTACGCTTGCAGTGCTAAATCCTGCTTGCAATGGGATTCAGAGAGAAATGGTACAGTTGCCGGTCTAAAAATTCTTGGAGACATATACTGAAAAACATGCATTGCTCTTGTGAGATCTGGTAGATGCTTCCCACAGGAGCAGGCTAATTTGATTCTCCCCTTGAAATTAGTAAATCATTAAAGTGCTTGACCTTTGGCTGGATTTTATCTTTTGGCTTTAAATGCATGTCAACCCATAAAGACATTTAGAAATGTCCTTCTGTCCCTTAGTAATGAACCAATAGCTGTTTCTAAAGCTGAAGCTTATAGAAGAAGCTCTGAGCCTCTCCCATTTGCTTTTACCATGCTTGCTGGACAGAACTTAGAAAAACTACTTATTGGACTATTGAACTTTTGACCATAACAGGGTTTCTGCCAGGTGTTCCTTCCAAACAGTGCTCTCTAGTAATTTCTCATCCATATCTTATGTTCTCTTTTTCTTTCTTCCACCAACTGTCACTGGCTGAACTGTGGATACTGAATGGTCTTGGTCATCACTGGGATGTCTGGGGGGGGGAGTGCCCCCATTTTTAATATTTGTTTGTACTGATGCAACCCTGAGTGAGCTGACACTTCCTTCTTGTTTCTTTGTGACCCTGTTTTAGCTTCAATTTGTGTTTGAGCATGTACTAAACTGAGACTTCTATCCCTTCTACATTCTCACTAAAATTGAATAATTCAGACATTCCTCCTCTGGAAAAGCATCAATAAGTGTAGACAAAGGTATTTCATTTTATAAAACTAGCACACTCTAAAGACAGCCTACTACTACTGTTTCTACTTCTAATAATAAAAATATCCTTAGTAACACAGAACAAAACAATTTATAATAAATCAAAGTTAATTTTGAGAATGGTTATCTATATCTATGTGTCAATCTTTCTGTCTGTTTATCTGTCTCGGTTGTGTAACCATTTAAGGCTAGTCTGTACCAAAAACTAGTCCATAAAAATCAAGAGTGTTTATTTGCTTTGCATGATCATATACTTGGGGATGCAGATAAACTTTAGTACTGCAATGCTGAGAAGCTTTGCAAATATTCCTAATACCATCAGTCATGATGATTATGATTTGCACACCTTATTTATTATGGGTTTGGCACTGTTATACTGAAACTCATCGTTTGCTCAGAATTAATAACAAGACCTTTTTTGAGCACTTCTGAATTCACACGCTCAGCTTTCAGTACACTATGGTAGTGAGGTCAATAGTCATGTCACACACTGAAAAGATTACTTTAAGCTTTTTCCTGATCTTGTCCTTCCTTCCTGATAGTTGCCTTACAATCCAGTCTACCTGCGTATTGCTGGGGTGCTTATATGTTTGGCTTTCCCATCTCAGTCTTTGAATCTACAAATACCTCTGCCTTCCTGTACAATTTCCTCTTGTCCCAGAAAGCCATGCTAATGCAGATTATCAGCAGTTCTGGTTCAACAGTGGAATGGTTGTGCAGATATGGAAGATATACCAACTATCTGCTCTAGGGCAACAGCTGCCTGACCACTTGCAGGAAGGCTACTGAAGCCTCTTCCACTCTCCCAGAGCTTGGAGCTTAGGAGTAGTTAGGTATTTTAAAAGTAATTAGTTGCAGTCATCATTTCAAGGAGATTGCCCACTAAATGCTACACACACACACACACACACACACACACATATATATGTTTTATTTCCTTCTGGCACATGAAACTGTTCTTCTGCATTTCCAGAGTTTGAAAAGTTACTGTAGAAAGGCCATTAGTCATATAGATCCAAGGCTCCAAAAGAAATCATTAATCACTACGATTTACATTTTACAAAGAAACTCTTTACTTTCCCATTGGTTAAAAATAACCAGAACAGCTCATTTTGGGTTACTTAAAAATCCACGTGAATGCTGGAAGTTTAGTATTTGTGGTGCACAAATTTTGTAGTTTAACACTCATTTACAAAAGCTATGATAGAAAAGATTCTCTTCTCCTGTCTGCCTCATTGCTGCCTTAACACCCACCACAGAGGCTGAGGTAGCAGCTCAAGGCTTAGCATAAGCCAGCACTGGAACCATTCTTTTTCCACCATTTAGTGACAGTCCCTCCATAATTATATAAGTAATTAAATGTGATAGGTAAACAAAAAGAAAGTACTTATCTCTCATTAAGTTATAAATGTACTTTTCTTGTAAAAAAAAAAGGGGGGGGTAGAAGGATCCCCTTTGTCCTGGGTATTTCTGATTAGGATCCAAAATTATGATCTGAGAAGGTCCATACACAAATCTCACCATAGTTTGGCACTGATATGTGGACACGAGGACAGTAACAAAGCACAGTTGTGATTACCCTCTTTCAGAATCTCCCATAATTATTTTGTGTTACTTACCGTGCATATGAGTTGCAGTTTGGGGCAGGAGCAGAGTGCCAGCTGTCCCCTCATAGCAGAGCACCAGCATCTTCTTCCCAGAGGGCAGTGTGCCTTCTGGGAGGGAGCAGGAAGCTTCAGCCAATGAGTTCAAACCTCAATTGGACTCACTGGCTGAAGAATCTGGTCAGAGTGAACTGCTGTATTCTTCACTCCACTTGGAGAGCTTACTATGTGTTTCTGGGCTCCCTTGCCTGTTTGGCAGTTCCTCTTGTCAGCCCACCAATCTACCCTCTCTTTTCCTTATCTGGTGAGGATGTGGCTTTGTGCTTATATTTGGTGATCTCGTTTGTGTATGCATTGTAATCCTGTATTTTTAAAAACATTTTTGATTGTTTTGTTGCAACTTTGGGGAAGAGTGGCTGGCATGAGTCCTGGATCTGGCAAATCATTCACCAGTTTATATCTGGCATTGATAACATGTGGGAGTTCCCTTATGTGACTTGGGGTGTGTGGGGCAGAAATGATGTTGCCCAGGCAGGGGGATCACACAGGGCTCCTGCCCAGCTCCTGTCTGGCACCAGGCCAGAGGGATGGACTCATCAATCAACACTCAGTTTGGTCGATGCCTGGATCTGATCCCATACCCAGGCCAACCCAGTTGCAACTGTAATCAATAAAGTTGTGGCCATTTTCTTTCTACTTAATTTTGGTGTGCTGTGCTTTTTGTGTGGAGAGGACTCACCATTCGACACACAATAGCAATTGTTCTCCCTGTGTATGTACCTGGTTCAAAGCTTAAGGCTGAGAGATAATGGCCTTCCAGAATTCACCATCTTGCTTATGTAAGTGTCAAAAGCAGGAAAGCAAAAGTTATTGCACATTATCCAAAGTAAAACAGAATTGCCTAGCTTTTGAGGGTGGGGGTAGACAGTGAGTGAAAGTTTTTTTTATTATTATTTTCAGAAAATTCCTTTGTGAGAAATGTGGGCTCACGTAATGAAATTAGATTGTTAGTTCATGCTACGATAATAGCAGAGGACTGAAAGGAGGAACAGTCAAGCCAATACCTTCTCTAACAATATAAAAATACATTGGGTAAAGCAAATTAATACATTGAGTTGGATCTAGAGCCTAGAAGTAATTAGCTAATCTTGCAGGTGAGGCAAAAATAGTTACTCAGGGAGGATCACATGATTCTCATCCCTGAATTTAGGGCTGCTCTAGTTACTTTTCAGAAAAGTACAAGTAAAAGGTTGCTTCAAGCTATAATAAGAATGGTACCTAATCTGAGGACCTAGGAACTATGGTTGCAACCAATTTTGAAATGTAACTCTCCAAGATCTGGTTAGAGCAAAATCCTTCCTGGATGGGGAAGCTGAGTGAGGAGTAGTATTTTGGAGATTGAGTCTGACATTCTCCAGTGATGTCAGTAAACACCCCCCCACCGCACAATTAAAAAAAAAATATCAGGGAAAATCTCAGAATATTCATCCCAACTCTAGCTCAAATTGAATCATAGAATCATAGAATTGCAGAGTTGGAAGAGACCATGAGGGCCATCCAGTCCAACCCCCCTGCCATGCAGGAAATCTTGATCAAAGCATCCCCGACAGATGGCAATCCAGCCTCTGTTTAAAGACCTCCAAGGAAGGAGACCCCACCACTCTCCGAGGGAGTGTGTTCCACTGCCGAACAGCTCTTACTGTCAAAAAGTTCCTCCTCATGTTGAGGTGGAATCTCTGTTCCTGGAGCTTGCATCCATTGCTCCATGTTCCAGTCTCTGGAGCAGCAGAAAACAAGCCTGCTCCATCCTCAGCGTGACATCCCTTCAAATACTTAAACTGGGCTATCATATTGCCTCTTAACCGTCTTTTTTCCAGGCTAAACATACCCAGCTCCCTAAGTCTCCCCTCATAAGGCATGGTTTCCAGACCTTTCACCATTTTAGTCGCCCTTCTCTGGACACGCTCCAATTTGTCAATATCCTTTTTTAATTGTGGTGCCCAGAACTGGACACAGTATTCTAAGTGAGTTTGTTCATGGGATGGGTATACAATCAGGAATGAAAATAGCTGCTTCTGGTTGGTGTGAACAAGCTTCTAATAATATAAAGGACAGCAAGTTTCAGCTGGCCCTCTCTCCCTCTCCATTATAAAAAATACAGATTATTTATTGGTGAGATATTTTCTTTTTCACAGCTAGATATTGAGGTTGTCATGCACTGAAAAATCTACTGATGTCAGTGAGGATGTTTCTGTTGGCTGGGATCTGTGTCTGAGGAATCCTTGAAAAAGGGAATGAAATCTGCATTCTGGTTTAGAATTAATTATGTTCAAGAAATATTCTCTTGGTTTGTGTTCAGTTAACCAAATCTAAGATCAGGGGAGCCTTTGGTTAAGCAGAAAAGCAAATGTATATACTGTAAGTGAATGTCAAACTTGTCATTAGAATTCCTTTTACATTTTTGTGTTCTGTGTTTTGCTCTGAGGATCTCAATATCTGCTAAAACATTGCAAAAGTACATTTTAAACAAAATTAATGCCATTCTTGAAGGGTTTTTTTTCCTCCCTCACTCCTTTGGTAAGGCACTGCTAGCAGTTCCTGTTTTACAGTGGTTGTGTTAAATTCTTCACCATTAGGCATCATTATTTCCTGTAACATTTCCCTGTTTGCTTCATCTGCTTGTACTTTTCCCTTGTAATAGGCCTCTTTCTCTTTTGCCCTCCCCTTTTCAGTCTCAAGCAAGTTGCTTACATGCATTTCCTTCCCAGAGCTTCAAAATCATTAAAACATAAATACCAGGAAAGAATGACTTGCAGGAACCTATGTAGATGCTTTATACTAGGAAAGAACCTTGGTTCAATTACCCTAGTAACAGCAACACTGTCCAGGAATAGCTTCTCAGGGTTTCAAGCTGTACTTTTCTCCAGCCTTATCTGTAGATGTGAGATATTGAAACTTGGACCTTTTGCATGTAGAGAAAGAACTAGAGCCCTACATTTTGCTCCTCCCATTGACAGCTGTAGTATACTGAAAAAAAAAATCTGGTCCTCCACAATCCTCAGAATTCCTATCCATTGTTATGGTGAGTGAGGTTTGTGGACCCAGACCATACTCCCCAGTTCCCTTCTCCAATGAATACACAGACGACTGCAGATAGTATAACAAATGTATTGAGTACAAAATCATAAAGGATTAGATACAGGTTAGTATAAGATAACTGAATATTAAGATAAAATATAAAGATAGTAGTTGGCAATAAAGGCCACAAATTGCTAATGGCTGCAAAATGGTTGGCACTATTGCTTGGGTCCGAATTCCTTCATTGCCCAACCCTGTGTTGGGCAATGGCTCACCATCGGCTGCTGCCGACCCCTCTTGGAGGAGAGAGCCTCTGGCTGAGTGGTCCTGCTCGATGCTGTCCCCTCCCCTGTAAACAAACTGTTAGCAATGAGTGAGGAGGAGGGTCTCCATGAACTTGAACTTAAACTTGAATTTGATGGAGATCCCCCCACACCCATTTACCCGGATCAGGGCCCATGCCATCCGCTTAGCAACCTGCGACAAAAACATGACATAATGCATAGATAACAGGGAGGGAGGGTGGGTCTTCAGCTCCTGTTTTGGCACTGGAGTCTCTTTGCTTGGGGACCGGCTTTTATACCAGCCCCTGAAGTAAGCAGCCGCATCATCTGGCTGTGCCAGAATTGCAGCCGGATGTTTCTCCCAACCAGCTTGCACGACCAATCGGGCCAAGGCAAGCTCACCCCAATTGGCCTGCCTTTTCCCACGCCTTCCCAACAGCAGGAATGCTGGGAAGGAGAAGGTCCAGACATGGTGGCCCCCTTCCTGGCCATGTGGCCACGAGGAGGCCGCCCTGAGCGGGGACTGCAGGGGGCACCAGCCAGGCCACAAAAGGCCCTACCGACCAGCCGGTAAGCCCCCTTCTAGGAGTTGAAATCCAAAGTATCTGAAGTCTGAGAGTCACTGCCATAGAATACAAGAGCAGTAAAATATGAGTTTGAACTAGTGATCTCCAAAAAAATAATTTTACCAGTTCTCTCCAGAATGTAGGAAAGTAATTGAAAGCTGCAATTTTGAAAACTATTTGCAGTCTGCGTTTAAAAAATGTGCATGGACATTTTGTGCAGAGATGTTGTTTTCTGTTCAGAAAATGTTGTTTTCTGTGCATGGACAATGTTCTTTTATGCATTGAAAATGTAATTTTTCTGCTGGAAAAAAAATATGCATTTTATATGAAAAATAAATCCCAAACTGCAAAGATTCTTGCCCATCTAGGATTCTACTCATAAGTTTCTCCCACCATTGAGAAAATATATTAAAAAAAAACTCTTTTAAAGGGAATATTCTTTCTGTCCCTAACTTGAGCTCTCGCTATCACTAAGAGATTTAGGCAAGTGACTATAGGTGTATCTACACTGTAGAAATAATGCAGTTCAACACCAGTTTAACTACCATAGCTCCATCCTACAGAATCCTGGGATTTGTAGTTTTGTGACGCACCCTTTGGCAGAGAAGGCTAAAAACCTTGTAAAATGACAAATCCCAGGATACCATAGGCTGAAGCTACCACACTTAAAGTGGTGTCAAACTTCTTTATTACTACAGTATAGATGCACCCTAGGTCTCAGCTTCCAATGACCTCACAAGAGGGATGCAATTCTTCTCAAAGGAAGCAACAAGTAATTTTAATAATTTTCTTCCCACTGCAAGAAAGTCTTTGAAAATTGCACAATTTTTGAAGTCTGTTCTCAGTTTTGGACTTCTGCACAAAACTGGTACCTGGTTGTTGTTGTTTTTGGCTGAAAACAGCATTTTCTGCAGGAATATGCAGATATATTATTTCCTGTGCAGAAACTGTCTCCTATACATAAAGCGTTGTTTTCTATACAAATTTTGCACAGAATAAATCCCAAATTACAGCATTTTCTGTGCAGGAAACAGCAACTCCTGCATAAGAAATAATATTTCTGCATAGAAATACTAATCTTTTTGAAGAAAATTCTATTTGTTGTGCAGAAAATGCTGTTTTCTGTTCAAAACTACCACATGTGAATTTTGTGCAGAATAAGTCTTATGCTGAAATGATTCTCATCAGTCCAGGATTCTTCTTGTGAGGGTACCTCAAAACTATCTATCTATCTATCTATCTATCTATCTTTCTATCTTTCAAGATTTTTTCTGAATATTTACAAATATTCTTTCCATCCTACACACAGGAATCTTGTAAAGATAAAGGACATTCCTGTTATACTACCATGACCTCTGTGGAGAACACATTAGGATACAAATATTTTAAATTTATGTACACATTGGTGACAAGTGTGTTTTCTAGCTGCTTGGGGAAAATAACTCAGCCTGTTTGGCACCTTAAACACAATCAATAGTACCAATTAGAACAGATTCATTTAATCAGTTGCTGATTGATAATTCAACACTTACATAAATCCCTTTGATTCAATGAGTCTACTCTAGTTAGAACTAGTAGCTGGATTTGGGAGGGTGTGAAAATCACACATCCATCCAGATATTGTTTGACTGCATCTGTTGGAATTTGCCAACACTGACTTTATACAGTAGGCCCTTGGTATCTGCTGGGGTTTGGTTACAGGACCCCCCCCCATACCAAAAATATGTGGATGTTCAAATCCCATTTATATGCAATGGTGTAGTAAAATGGTGTCCCTTACATAAAATGGCAAAATCAAGCTTTGCTTTTTCATTTTTTGGGAGGTGGGGGCATTTTCAATCTGTGGATGGTGGAATCCATGGATACAGAATCTATGGCTACAGGTGGACAAATTTATTTATTTATTTATTTATTTATTTATTTAATTTGCGTGCCATCTTTCTCCTAGAGTACAACCCAAGGTAGCTCTAAGAGGGAGTCAATTTTAAAAAAAAGAATAAAATTTAAAAACATAAAACCATACTGGCTATAGCTTATAGGTGTCACAGTCCAGTAATATCCGAAGGGCCACCTGGTTCCCATCCCTGGATTTAGAGCTAAGAGCATAATTCTTACATGTGTAGATAGCCAAAGTCCAGCTGAGTCAGTACTAGGTTGTCAGAAGCTGAGCTGAATCTAAACCTCACCCGGTCTAGGGATGTTGGAAATTACTCTTGCCCTAGCATAACTTTGTGTTAGTGTTGTGGCTTGTCTCTGGATTGGAGGAGGTCTGGATCTGAGATAATATGGCTTCTCCCGCACTTCCTTGCCCTTTTCTGTTTTTGTTTTTGTTTTTGTTTTTGTTTTCTGCCAGTAAATCTGAACCAAAAGAGAACACTGCTAGGACACCAGTCTTGCTAGTAGACCCCTGAGACCACTAGGCAAACAAGGCATTTCTGCTGGTAAAAAAGCCCTGCTTCTAATTCTAACCAGTGGTTAGTGACTTCCATACCAGTGTGGTGGTGAAACCATTTTGACTTTTAGTCCACATTTTAAAGGAGCTACCCAAATTGTTGAACCCTGTCCCTAAAATAGATTCAGCACCTTGGATAGGGTCATTTAAAGTTCAAACTAAAACCCAGAACAGGTTGCCTATGATCCTAAGCCCACCACAGATGGCACATCTTCCTGCACCTTAACAAGTGGATGCATTGTCTGTTGAAGTGAGCTGGAATCTACAAAAGCTCATACTAGAAAATTATTTTTCTTAGTTAGCTTCAAAGATGCTACCCAATTCTTTATATCTTGTAATGTGGATCACACTGTACCTAGTGTCATTGGGCATAAGTTTTCAAGAGCTCCATCCCACTTTATCAAGTGATATAACTTGCAAAGGGGTGGGATGAGGGTTAAAAAGCTGCTCTGAGACCAAGGGCTTGTTTACACTAGGGGTAAAAAAAATGATTGAAATTTTGACTACTATCACCTGGAGCTGTGCTGGATGAAATGGGGAGTACTTTGGCCCAGATTTAAGCCTGCACCTTGGCCAAAGCCTGAATCTGATTAATCCAGATTTTTTACCCCCACTTTACAGCCACTTGCTCTGCCCTTGGAATGAGCACCTGCACCAGGGCTCTGCATTCCCGGAATGCAGCCATTCATTCTGAGTGCAGAACAAGCAAGTGTGCCGAGCATAGCTTCTCTTTTTGTCTTCAAAACAAGTGACCACATGAGTGAAAAAAAAATGGAGGTGCTTGTCAGGCAGCTATTGTCCTGCCTCCCCACCCCTGAATCCAATGTGGAGCTTTTGTTTACACTACAGTTCTCTTTGGAGTTTCCTGCAAACTGGAGACTACTTTGAATTCCCAAGGCCGATAAAGTGGCTCAGAAAAGCAGGGTAGCCCTTTAGGGATTAGACAAAGGTTACCAGTATTGACATGTGCAGTAAAACTTGATCTCCTGATCAATGTAAACCAACTAAAGACCCACATTGCATAGGATATTAAGCATACTGCTCCCCTCAGCCACATCTTTCATCTGTGCTATAAGCTGAAGAGATTATCAGACATATCAAATGTGGCATGATCATGATGCCAGCGGAATGCAAAAGGATGCCAATATCAGATGATGTCGTCCTTTTGCGTTCCACTGGCATTATGCTAATATACCTTTTTATTGATGGCTGAAGCTGTCAATAGAGCCCCTGTGTCACTTTTGCTCCAGCATTGCCGGCGTGCAAAACCTTGGACCATTTAAATCCCATCACTGCAGCATTAATGGCCAGTCTTGCATGAACACTTCCAGGTGAGATCAGGACATCCAGATAAGTTTCACTCTTTTTATTACCTTTCCTGGGTTACTTGGGACCTGTAAAGTGTGTTTAGGTGCTTGTGTAAACTTTTAATGTGTTTATTTTATTTTTATTTTTAAATTTTCCATGTGACAAGTCTCATGGGATTTTGAATGAGCAAGTGAATGGGGCTCTGTTCACTTCATCTTTGTTGCCGGGGCTGCCTTTGCCAGGAGAGAAGGAGTGTTCTTTTGCCGGCATAGAAATGGTTTATTTTATGCCAGCAAAAGCACATTTTAAATGGGGTCATCTGATCATCTCCTTAGTCTAACGATGTGATCAATTTCTGTTAATGTTTATCCTCCCACCTTCCATCAAATAAATAAAGCTTTGCTTTTGGTGCTTTGTGCATATGCATTTTTGAAAGCATCACTATTGAGTTTAAAATTTCCAGGAAAATGAGGTGAATTCAAATTTGTTCCGCCTTAAAGCCCCATTGAAATCAATAGCCCTAAACTATTCACATCTAATATATGTTTCATGCGTTTTAGTGGGTTTTCTTTATGTAAGAGTAAGTCCATATCCAGATCTTTGTGTATCAGTACATAGCAAGTGGCTTTTTAAAAAGTCTTTGAATGTTCATTAGTATATAGCCACAGGCTTTAAATGAATCTTTGGGTTTTGCAGTTGTTTTGAAAGCCAGGTGTTTACGAGCACCAGTGCACAAAAAGATTTTCTTTAGAAAGATTCTTTTAATGTGCATCAGCATGTGTATCAGCTCACAGCAGCAGGGTTGAAAACAAGTGTGTGGGCAGTGGCCTTTCAAGTTAAAAAAAGATGGCAGCAGCTGAGGAGAACAATGGCTGAACAAAATTGCAATAAACATTGAAAGAGTGGACATTAGGGTGTACTTCTTTCCCCCCTATCTTAGATCTTTTTGCACCCTTGAACATATCAGATTCAGCAATACATATGGAACATTGTGTTTGATGCTTCAGTACTAGAACCCAGGTCAGAGGAAGAATATTAGATAAAGATTATCCCAGGACAATACTAAAAATCCAGTATATAAAACAGTCATCTTATTTATTTGGAGTATTTTTATATCTAAAATATCTGAAACAAGTTCTTGGTTATTATGATTTATAAAGACTTAGGGGAAAGGAAGGGGGGACTGTAAACATGTTCTACCCATTTTAGCTTGATTTACCTCTTAACTAGCTTTGCCAAATTTTCTTCAACACAAGCTAGTATCCAGTTTTCCCTCTGTAATACAGAAACAGCTTGACCTTTCTGAATTGTTTTTGTTCCTGTTGTTTCTCTAGCAAAATTTATTTATTTATTTGAAGGAGGTGTTGGGTTTATTACAGAACTAGAGTTTAGTTCTCTGTAACACATTTGCATTCGAAAAACCCTTATAGAGTTGACATGAAGCTTCCCCTGAGTTTCTATGTTCTCTCCTCATTAGGAGCTACTCTAAAATGCATGACTGAGAAGTAGAAAGAATGTATATTTCCAATGTTATTTTCAGTTTCCTTTTTTAATTATTCATTTCATCTTGGAGTGGCTCGGAACCAAAAATGTGTGAGAAAAGCCCACTTAAGGCAGTATACAATTTATGTACAGTACTTTGTTTTGGTGTGTTTTTGTTATTGTAATATATATGTTCAATTTGTTTATTTGTGGAGATTAAATGTTATATGTAAAAAAAAGCAGTATACAATGTATGTGCTCCATTTCACCCTTCTACAGCATTCTGAGTTTCTTTATGTGGGGCTGGGTGGGGACGGAGCAATGTGGAGTCCTCCAGATGTTTTAGAACTGCAACTTGCAGCAAGCAAGCAACAAACAATGTCACTTCTTATGTTGTAAGTATAAATCAGGAGTAGGCAAAGTGTAGCTCTCCTAATGTTGTGGTATTGCTACTCCCCATTTTTCACCAGTGGCTAGAATTGCTGGGAGTTGTAGTCCAATGGCATCTGACGGTCTAAACTCTGGACATTGCTCTCCAACTCCCAGCAGTCCTAGCCACTGGTGAAGAATGGGGAGTAGCAATCCCACAACATCAAGAGAGCCATACTATGCCTACTCCTGACCTATACTTACAACATAAGAAGTGATAGAGATTGTTTGTTGCTTGCTTGTTTAAAGACGAACGAACATTACTGTGGGCCAAAACTTGAAATCCTCTGCTGCCTATATGGTCCTTGGAAGAACAAGGGGAAAGAAACCTTGGGTTTCAGACAGGTGTGTGGATGTGAGCACAGAGTTCAGCGCAAAGTCCTGTTGGATTAACATTTATATCCATAAGGTAACTATAATTATTGAGCCAGTTCACATCTTCTATTTGAAAAAAGCAGGACCTGCAATGAAGCACCAAGAAAGAAAGAAAGAAAGAAAGAAAGAAAGAAAGAAAGAAAGAAAGAAAGCTAAAATATAACCCAGTTAAAAGGAGCTGTAAAATCAAACTAGATCTTGTCAATCAAAAAGAAAACAAGAGAAGAGAACTAACTCTAGGAATGGAAATTTAATTTGAAAATATTTGGCAGGGGGAGGGTCAAAAATTTTTTTCTCAAGTGTTGAGAAACCCTGTTGAGGAGAATCCTAGATAGGAAAGAATATTTCCTGTTTTGAGTGTTATTTTGTGTGGAAAATACATGTGCCTTTTTTAAAACAGAAAATTGTAAGTTTCCTGCACAGGAAATAGTATTTCCTTCATATAAAGCAACTTTTTTCTGTAGCAAACAAGGCTTTTTTTTTCTTTTCTTTTTTTTAGTTTTTTTCATTGAAAACAATATTTCCCACACCCATCCCCACCCCAAAAAATACTGTGCAGAAAGTACTCTGGGGATTTTCCAGGAAAATCAATTTGCCTTCTTTGGGGTTCAGAAGCAGTGTATTATGGTGAGCCTGGAGAAATTGCTGAATACATAAACTGCCCCATAAGCAACATGAGGCCCCAAGCCTATTTTGTTCACCCCTGACTAAGCAGGCAGCAAATTCCTCCCCCACATCTGTCTGAATCTCTTTGGTGTAATGATTTAACTTGGTGGTTAAAAGCAACCAATCGAAAATTATGACAATATGAATCTACCATAACTGAAAGTGTGTTTTGGGGGCATGGACCCAGCATTTACTCATGCAAGGAGCCCTATGCATAATGTACCATTATGTATGTGTCATGTATGCCCTACATGTGCTTTTCTGTATGTTATTTAAGGTGACCACCAAATGCACAGAGACTGTAACAGTCATGAATGGCATGCATGCTATCATCAAGGGGTAGGGTAGCCCTAGAACTTCATTAATTATTTCAACATTTGTAGGGAGTCTCTCTCTCTCACTCACTCACTCACACACACAAACACATACACACACACAGCCACATATTTGAAGGTAATGAAATCTAGCATATTATGGGCAATTCAATGGCAAGCTTCTGTTAAGTCGTTTTGTTGCATAAGAAAGAACTTGCAATGTTTTCAATGCCATTCTGTTTGCTAGATATGAATACAGGTCAGGCTCGAGCAAAGCAGAGCACTTCTAATTCCTACGGACTCAACAGCATTAAGAGCAAGCTTCAGTTTATCCCACTGTAATCAGTGAAGCTTCCTTTGGCTACACAATGCCTTAATTAGTACTTGCATGCTGAGGTGGGATGGCACCCCCTTCCTACACCCCCCTTCCCCCAAAGAAGACAACAACTGTTTTTGACTTTCAGAAAAATGTATTGATACATAATAAATTAGCTAACACACATTGGAAACTGCTTAATGCAGTGTAGATGTGTAAATTGTTGTTGCTTAAAAAAACAATTTGTAAGCCACTCTGATAGCCTAGTGGCTGAAGAGCGGGGTATAAATCAATCAATAAAAATAAAAAATAAATAAAGTAGATACAAGATAAGATAGGTACATAAAATGAAGAATAAGGTAGTTGGCAAAAATTGGCCACAACTCGATGAGGAATGGTTGCCTGGTTGGCGTATGAGCATGGGTGGTCACCTGGCATTAACCAACCCACCTGTTGGTTAAGTGATTAATCAGTTAGCCCGCCTGCTAACTGATCACGTGATGGTCATGTGACTGGGTCACGTGATCCAAATTCGCAATAGGTAGATGGGGACCGTTCCCCTCTGGGTCTCCGTGATCCAAAGGTGGCATATGACCAAGAAGACCTTGGCCCATCACCGGAGACCCCCCACGCCCCCATGCTCACCACCAACTACAGTGAGTTGTGACAATAAAGGCAAACACAAAAAAAATCACAGAAAATCTAGCTAATACATAAGCAATCCTAACTGAGGGAGGGGGCGGGGCTTCGGCTCTCGGGAGCCAACTGGCCAGGTCCAGCTAGGAGACGGGAATAAATACTCAGCTGCCGGACCTGAGTGGAGACTGCATGAGCAGTCTCTCCCCTGATTGTCCAATCAGAGGCTCAGGATTTCCTGAGTCTCTCATTGGACAATATACTTCTAAGCCGGCCAATCAGGGAAGAGCAGCCTCTTCCCCATTGGCCAGCTTGCTATCCCTCTCTCTGGCCGGCCTGGGTCAGCCAGAGAGAGAGGGAGCCTGGGAAGATGGTGGTGCCCACCGCCGCCACGCGGTCCAGGGGGTTGGAAGGGGACCCCCCCCCCAGCTGCAAATGCCGGCCGTCGGGACCAGGTGAGTCCCGAAGCTGTTTTGTGCACTTATCTTTCACAAGATGAAATTTGAATGAAGAGGTTTTTCATTTTAAAGCAGAAAACCTGAATTTTCTTTCCCATAGTGCCTAGTTTTATTTGATGTTGCTTGTGAGTCTCTGGGATAGAGTATACACTTGAGCCCTGTTCAGGAATTACTTTCTTGGCTTTCTTTAATCCATGAGCTGGGGAACACCTAGTGAATTTTCCTCCATGACCACTTTCTTCATATGGACATTGATGGTGGGAGTCACTTTTCTTGTTTTCTTCATTATGTGAGGGAAATACAGCTCCATCCCTGCACCCCATCACTTTTCATGAAAAGAAACTGATACTAGAGTGGGCATTGCCAGATGTTCTCCAGCTTCTGTGTTGAAGAAATCATAATAGATAACACCTGCATGGGGCTTTGCTTAGCATATCAGATCCATGGAGACTTAGGGTTACAGATAGGAGCTTTTCCCACCCCTACCTGGAGATGTCAGGGACTGAAGTTGGACTTTTTACATGGGGGCAGGCCATGTTTTTGTGGGCTCCACTCCCCTCATTTGCTGTCCTTACTAACAAACTGCACCATTGAAAACAGTGGCACTTCCATAAGTAAATTATGATCTTCTTGCTTTATCTTCCTCTTTGGATATGAAGGAGATGTTCTATTCTCCACACTGAATGGGCTCTGTGGGCAGTAGGGGGCTCTGGAACTGATTCACAGAGAGCCACTGCAGCTGGCTATGGAATCTCAGTGGCATCACTTGTGGCAGAAAAATTAGTGGCTGCTCCTGAATTCCAGTACCAGCAGTCCTTGATGTATTCTGGGTTGTTTCACCACAACTCCCTAACCCCTGGAAGCTGCCAACCCCCAAATATTGCAAAAAGTTACAGACGTGCTGTGCATTATTGTTCTTTGTGAAGCATTTGGTAGGAAAGAAATAAGAACAACATAAAGTTCTAAGAAGTTAATACTTTAAATTCTTGACTAATATTCAGCTGGTCCATTGACTAACCTTTGACCTCTTTGGGTCTCATTGGGAGAAAGGCAGGATATAAATTAAATAATTTTAAAAATACTGCATGGAAGGGACAAAGATGGTGCTGGTGGTGGTGGTGATGTTTGTATGTGTTTACTGTAAAGCAGTGCACTGAAACTACTTCTGCATTTATTTAATGTGCTGCCAACTTGACAGCCGGGTTTGAAGAAAGGCTGTCTCTTCTGTAAAAATATCTTACATGCTTAATAGTTTATTCCTGCTGACAAATGTGGCATGCAGAACTTACTTCCCTCCCACCCAACAATAGTTAATTGCCATCTGGAAGATGTATGCATCCCTGTTTCTGTTAGAGTGGAACCTAAAGTGTCCGTCTCCATACTTATAGGGGAATCTATTAATTCCCCGAGCTCTCAAATCTTTGCATGTGGTGAGCATCACATATTGAAAAAGGCTCCCTCCATCTGTTTTAATTAATCAGCCATGACCTGTTCTGAACACTGATGCACCTTGGAAAAGGCAGCCTTGCTGGAGCACGTTGCCTTTTGAAATCATTAGATGGCTTTCCACCATGCGTAATCCACCTTGCAAATTACAACCTCAGCAGCAGCAGCACATCTATTAATCTGGTAGAGATGACGTTCCCAAGTGGTGCCGGTGCCTCTCACAACTCCCTGGTGACCCACCACTCCTCCCAGTGCTCTCTGTACATGTAGGGAGTGTGCCGTGTGTTAATCAGGTCAACGATCTTCCCACACAGCTCAGGGGACATGCCAGAAATCTATCGCAGCAGCCCTCGGATCCTGTAGACTTGAGCACATTTTGTCAGATCTCCTCCTCCCTCCCCCTTTAAGCAACAGAGCTTTTGTACTCTTTCACTTACTCAGGTCCCTCCCGAGGATTCCAGCTTATCTTTCCTTCTCTCTCCTTTTTCTAGACACTGAGGAGTTCAACATCAACAGCAAACGACAGCCCAGGATGCCTCTCTATCTGGAGGGGGCTGATTGAAAACTTAGATTGTCCTCCCAATAAACTGCTGATTGTGAGCTCTTGCTTCCTTCTGTTAGCTTTGTCAAAAGAGAGGATTTTCAATTAAGGTAAGTGCTGCGTTATCTGGTTGACTGCATCACTCTGAATTTTCTGCATTGAAAGTTCTAAATGAGTAAACTGACATTCTGCACTGCAGCAGCTCAGTCAGTTCATGGTGTCAGGGGAAGAAAAAGAGGGGGTGGGCTGGAGGGGCTGACTTTAGGGGGAGGTATCCCAGCAAAGAACTGTTGTCTCGGGAGGACATTTGTTTGTTATTATGTAAAAGTGCAAACTCTTGGAGGAAGTACTGGGTGGTGCTTGAAATCTCACTAAGCTGCTTAGATTATCTTTGGAGATATGCATGCTTAGGCACAAGCATGTGTATGTGATGTGTAAAAGACACATTATTGTTAATGTTATTATGATTAGAGAGCATCACTAGCCTAATAAAATCTCATAATCAAAGCCTTAGAAAATTCACCTCTGGGGCAGGCAGGGGTAATTCAAATGCATGTGGGGAATATTCATTCAGCATTCCAGCATGGAAATTAAACTGATGAAAAGCTGACTTTTTTCCAAGATATATATATTTGAGAATAGAGGGTGAAGGGAGGACATAAACATACAGCATCTTCTGACATGGTTTCCTCTTGCAAGATTAGCAGCTGAATTGCAATGGAGGTGTGGGGGGTGGAAATTGCTTCTGATGCAGTTGGGAAATGAAATCTACAGTTGTCAGCAGTAATAAAGTGTGACGTGAATAGTCATTTTGATTAAAAGGTTGGGAACAGATAGAACAAAGGAAGCCTGGTGGTGTGTTAAGAGAGAGAACTAAGCTGACAGTCGAGATGTTTTATTTGAGAAAGGGGCATGGCAGGTGAAAGTAGCGTGTCTTGAAAAATTAGTGATCTTTTGAGTAAAAGTCTTTAGATGCTTACGTCTGAAACTGCTCTTGGACAGCCTGTCTAATCGTGGCAAGAATGGCAAATTCCAAGATGGGCTGACTTGAGTCTTCCCAGTCTCAGTTGCTTTAGAAGTTGACATAATTGTGGACTGGAAAAGTGGCACATCATTTAGAAGTTTGTTAGACTGTGAGCATATGTATGTGCTACAGCCATTCCATAGTCACCTTTCTCTTGCCTTTAAGACTACGAGGGGCTGGGGAGGGGGTCTGGCCTCTCAAATAACAAGGAAAACCATTCTGTAAGCTCAGTGGAACTAGAACCAAAGTTACATAATACTACATCACTCTTCTCTGAATAGGTTTGCTAGGCTCATTAAAAAGTAGCAGTGATACATACAAGCTACAAGAGCAGCAGCACATACCATTTATATGATGTATTTCATGTGTTTGGAGTGCTTCACATATCTGTCATCTTTACAGCTTTCTTGTAAAGCAGTGCTCCTCAAAAAGGTGGACTGAAGATGGTCCATGATCCACAAGCTGCTGATCTTCAGCATGTTTCCAGGAAATAAATAAATAAAGAAACAATTGTAGCCAGGGGCACAAATATGATATGGTCCCTGGCACATGGGGTGTGTGTGTGAAGGTTCCCTGAGATCAGATAGCATGAGAAGCACAGCACTAAGGAAATGCCAACATATTAGCTTTCCCATAGCATGGGGAAAACTGGCAGCGAAGGGTGTTAAAGCAAATAAAAAAATAGTTTGATTAATGAGAACTTTTTTAGTTTGTGGCAGAAGTGAGATTTAAATAAGAGACTTTCTGACTCAGTTTACACTCTTACCCATGATACTACACCAAATATCTATATGTTTAATTTATCCAATTTTTCCTTTCAAGATTCCCTTTAAAGAAAATTTCCAAGGGAATCAGTTAAAAATATAGTTAGTTGCTCCATACCACCTTATACAGAAAGTATGCAGTTTATACTTTTCTCTCTCTTAAGGATAGGTGCAAAATTACCCCACTGTCTTGACAAAATGTCATATGAATATATTACACTGCCTGCTCCTTATAGGGCATGATTATGTTTCTATAGGATCTGTACAAAGTTGTCTTATTCCAGATCAGGATGGTCATTCATCTGGCCCAATAGTATCTCCCCTGATTTGCATCATCTCACATTATTTTTCCTATCAGCTGCCACCTGAACTTTTAAACTGGAGACTCCTGATCTTTAAAACTTAAGACTGAACTTGGGACCTTTTGTATGCAAACCATGTATTTTGCAACAGACCTGTGATCCCTCCTATTAAAAATATTGCTGTATAATATTTAGATCTATGTGAGAAATTCTGAACACCTCATTCTAAGAAGAATATAGACAGGATAGAACAGGTTCACAAAAGGGCAACAAGGATAACAGGCATGGGGAAAAACATGAAGAAAGGTTGAAGTAGCTGGGGAGGTCCAGCTTGATGAAGAGAACTATGAGGAGTGACATGATTACACTCATTAAACATCTCAAGGACTCTCACAGAGGGGAGGGGGCAGGCATCTTCTCTGAAGCCCCAGAGAATAGGAACAGGTCTAAGGGTTTGAAGTTACAGGAGAGTCAATCTCAAGTGAACATTAGAAGAAACTGGTTGACAGTAAGAGAGGTTCAACAATGAACCCAATCGATTAGAGAGGTGGTGGAGTCTCCCTCTCTGGATGTCTTCAAAAAAAGGCTGGACAGCTATATGCTGGGGAGGCTTTAGCTGGAGATCCTGCATTGAACAGGGGATTGGACATGATGGCCCATTCGGCCCCTTAGAACTCTCTGATTCTATGACTCTATGACTCTGTGACTGTATTTGCTCCATCCAGGTTTTATCATGCATGAAGTTTACCAAGTTCTTGTCTTCATGATTAAACACAGCAGTAGAGGCAATTTGAAGTCAGAGATCCATACATTTTGGTACTTCAGATGTGATGGGGGAGGGAGTGCTCAACAACATTGGTGTTGAAATTTGATCACCAATGTGCAAAAAATCACTGCACACATTTCTAAAATGTATAGACATATGCTTTCATAAATAGGGCATCCAACCCTTAATGAATGCAGTTGAATAATGCACACAAAATATATGAAGAATTTCTTTTTAAAAAAATCCACATAGAAGAAATGAATGAACTTGAATGTAAGAAAAGGAGGAAAACCACTAAAATAGACTTGACAGAACTGTCCAGCTCTGTTGACTCTCATATTGAAATCAGTGAGAACCACAAACACTTAATTTGGGCTGGATCATGCCCTACACATATATGGGTTGACTTAAATATGTCTCAAAATATATAGACTCTCTATTTTTGATCTACATATAATTTTCTCTCTGCCATAGACACTCTATATGGTTTTGCTAGGAGTAACTCAATCCATCCTCAGTTATCTATGTGTACATTTATTTATATTCATTTGTATTTTACTAGTGGTTCCCCTGCTCTATCTTTAACTCAAATATAGAGAGTGTTTTGTACATGATATCTTAAAATTAAATTTAATTTAACTTTTTAATGATTTGCATACATGAACTTTTCATACCAGCTCTCCAGTGTGTGTTTGTAGATGTTTGTATTGTGTGTGTGTTGTATATCAGGGGGATATGGAGCCTGGGTTCAAATTGTTCTAGGAAGACAGATGGGGTAGAAAGCTAGGAGGCAAGAATAGTATGCTGTAATTGAAGCCTATCAGATTTCTCTAATTGTTTTTTTCCCCATCTTTATTTCTTATAAAAGAAATCCTAGCTGTTGTTTTCCCTTCCAGTTCAATTGTCCACTCGGGTCCCCCCACCACACACACACATCCATTTCAGGCAATGTGGAACTGGAGGTGCTGACATTCTCCCCTCTCATGCATCCCACTATACTTTGATCCTCACCATCTAAAAGAGGGATTATTGGTGTGTGTGGGGGGGGGAAGTGTGGTCATCCCTTAATACAGTGGTTCTTAATCTGTAGTCTGAAGAACTCCTGGGGCTCCAGTGTCCCCACAGAGAGTCTATGAAGGTTTGATGAAGGTTCTAGGTTGCCACTGGAGAACTGCATGGGCTCCAATCTTGCTTGTGCCTTCCCCAGATTTCTGTGTGTGTTTCTTGCTCTGTGTAATGTTTCTTATTGCTGGCAACCCAGCAGCATCAGTGGCACTCCTCTGTGTGTGTGTGTGTGTGTGTGTGTGTTGTAGAACAGGTTGTTAACCAGGGCTGTCTCTCATGATAGTCCCACCTCCTTCAGTGTGAGAGAGCGTGTGTTTATACGTCTTCCTCCGCAGCATGCACAATTGTCAAGTCTCAGTGGCTTCTCTCAATGGTTCAACAGTTAGGGCTGTAGCAGCAGTGGCAGCTCTTCTTGACACCTCTGGAGCTGGCCTAGTATGCAATGCTCATGTGACTGCTGTTGTTGGCAAGCAATTTTTTTTAAAAAAGGGAAAAGGGGGTGGAAAGTCTCACCCTGTCCCACTGCTACTTTCACTCAGCAACCCAATATGGCTTCTGTCCTCTCAACTTACTTTGCATTGGTAAATCCCTCCCCCCCTCTCCCCCCAAATGGCTCATCCTGATCTCAAGTCTCTGACTGATACAACAGGAACTGGAAGTAAAGGAAAGGGATGCTCCCATGTGTACATTGGGATCTTCTCTCCCATGATGTAGCTTTTTCAGAAAGGGGAGAGCTGCATTGTGGAAAGATCGGATTTTTTTACAACATTGGAGAGCAGCACAGTGAAAAATGCATCTTTGCAACCCCTACTCCACTGAAAGAATCTCTTTGGACATGCTAACACCCAGCCCCCCCCAAAAAAAGGGGGGGTTTCTGGCTACATTCCTTGTCTTTTAGAAACTTTGGAAAGAAATGAACCATAGTTGTTAGCAAACATGGCAGGGAAGCACTGTCCAGACAACTCAAAACCACCTCTACCCTTATGTGTATTAATGAGGAACTGCAAGAAAATGTACCATGGAGTGATCAAGGTGAAGGAGGGAAAGTTAGGATGCACAAACTAGGATATGGTTTGGATGTTTCAGTTTTAATTGGCATTTCATTCATTGATAAAGAAACCAACTACAAATCAAATATTCTTACAATGTGCCCTTGGTATCCACTGGGTTTTGGTTCCAGGACCACCACCATCCCATGGATACAAAAATCCATGGATGTTCAAGCCTCATTATATACACCGGCGCTATAAAATGGTGTTCCTTATATACAATGGCAAAATCATTTGTTTTTTGGAATATATTTTCGGGGAATATTTTCAAGCAGTGGATGGTAGAATCTGTAGATACAGAATATGTGGATATGTAGTTGCATTTGACGGCTGCTGAAAGCCCCAATCCATTTTTGACTTCTGGTGACCCTAAGGCAAATGTATCATGGGTTTTTCTTGGTTAGGTTTGTTCAGAGGGAGGTTGTCTTTGCCCATCTCTGATGTTGAGAGAGAGGAAACCCTATGGGGTTCCATGGGTAAAACAAATATTTATTTGAATTAAGTCTTGGTGGTCTGTGGCAACAAAAGATATTTAAAGGGGGGTCCATGGCAAAGAAAAGATTAAGGACTACTGTCTTAATATATAAGTACAATAAATAAATAGAGAGCCAGTGTGGTGTAGTAGTTTGACTTAGGATTTTATCAGACAAGGTACATACCAATTTTAAAAAAGTAATTTAAGATGACGATAACACAAAGGGTGAAATTATCAGATGTTCTTGTCATTCAGCTGTTCCTAGGCTGTAGCACTGGTTCAGACAAGGTGTCACTTTTTTATTGATGGGCTAAGCCATCAATAAAAAGTGATGCCTTATTCACTCCTGCACTACACCCCGGAATGGCAGAACCACAACATTGTCTGATAATTTCACCCTTTTCTGTTATTGTTGCATCCTTATAATGCAGTTTTTGCCACGTCTGATAAAGTCCTAAGATTCCAGGTAACTAGGGTTCAAATCTCCACTCAGTCATCGAAACCTACTGAGTGACCTTGGGCAAGTCAGCTTTATAGGAAGGCAATAGCAAACCTCTTCTGAACAAATCTTGCCAAGAAAACCCCATGATAGCTTCACCTTAGGGATGCCATAAGATAGAAATGACTTGAAGGCACACAACAACAGTGCAAATATAAGTAGTGCAAAAGGCTTAAAGTTGTTTAAAAAAATCCTAGAATTTAAAAAGTTAAAAATTGGGGCCTTAGCTTTTGTTTTGAAAATTGTTTAAAATCACCTGTCCCCAAGTGGAATGGGTATGACAATCAATGAACATATGAAAGGAGTCTCATATGCTAATCTGAACAACAAATTTCACATAAGAGTGATGGTGTGGGGGGAGTCCTAGCCCAAGGTCCCAGAGTTTCCACTCTTGAAAGGTGGGAGTAGGAATGCTTCTGCTGAGGGCAGGTAAATATGAGAGAAGGCCAAGAACAGTCTGAGGCATGCATGACCTAGGTGATTTAGAGCTTCATAGAATCACAGAATTGTGGAGTTGGAAGAGACCATGAGGGCCATCAAATCCAACCCCCTGCCATGCAGGAATACACAATCAAAGCATTCTTGACAGATGGCCATCCAGCCTCTGTTTAAAGACCTCCAAGGAAGGAGACCCCACTACACTCTGAGTGTGTGTGTTCCACTGCCAAACAGCTCTTACTGTCAGAAGGTTCCTCCTAATGTTGAGGTGGAATCTTTGTTCCTGCAGCTTGCATCCATTGTTCTGTGTTCTAGTCTCTGGAGCAGCAGAAAACAAGCTTGCTCCATCCTCAATGTGATACCCCTTCGAATACTTAAACAGGGCTATCATATCACCCTTAACTGTCTTTTTTTCGAGGCTAGACATACCCAGCTCCCTAAGTCTTTCCTCATAAGGCATAGTTTCCAGATCTTTCACCATTTTAGTCACCCTTCTCTGCACACATTCCTCCAATTTGTCAATATCCTTTTTGAATTGTGGTGCCCAGAACTGTACACAGTATTCTAGGTGAGGCCTGACCAAGGCAGAATAGAGTGGCACTATTACTTCCCTTGATCTAGACACTATACTTCTATTGGCCTTTTTAGCTGCCACATCACACTGTTGACTCATGTTCAACTTGTGGTCTACTAGGACTTCTAGATCCCTTTCACACGTAGTCTCATTCAGCTAGGTCTCCCCCATCCTATATCTATGCATTTAGTTTTTTTGCCCTAAGTGTAGTACCTTACATTTCTCCATATTGAATTTCATTTTGTTAGATTTGGCCAAGCTCTCCAGTCTATCCAGGTCATTTTGAATTTTGATCCTGTCCTCCAGGGTATTAGCTACTCCTCCTAATTTGGTGTCATCTGCAAATTTGATAAGTATGCCCTTTATTCCCTCATCCAAGTCATTGATAAAGATGTTGAATAGCACTGGGCCCAGGACAGAACCCTGTGGCACCCCACTGGTCACATCCTTCCAAGACGAAGAGGAGCCATTGCTGAGCACCCTTTGGGTTTGGCTGGTCAACCAATTACAAATCCATTTAACAGTTAACTTGTCTAGCCCACATTTTACAAGCATGTTTGCAAGAACGTCATGGGGAACCTTGTCAAAGGCCTTACTGAAATGAAGGTACGTGATATACACAGTGTTCCCTTCATCTACCAAGCTGGTCATTTTATAAAAAAAAGAGATCAGATTAGTCTGGCATGACTTGTTTCTCTGAAACCCATGTTGACTTTTTGTGATTATGGCATTGCCTTCTAAATGGTCACAGACTCTCTGTTTAATTATCTGCTCTAGAATCTTCCCTGGTATTGATGTCAGACTAACTGGACAATACTTGTTGGGATCCTCTTTTTTTGATATTGTGTGCCTTCAAGTCATTTCTGACTTATGGTGACCCTAAGGTCAACCTATCATGGGGTTTTGAGGCTGAGAGTGTGTGACTACCCAAGGTCACCCAGTGGGTTTTCATGGCACAGTGGGAATTTGAATCCTATCCTCCAGAATTGTTGTCCAACACTCAAATGACTATTCCACACTGGCTCTACAAAGTGATAATTAACCCCTTTACCTATGCCTGAGTTTTATGAGAAAGAGTACAAAGAAATTTATCACCATAACAAAGTATGGGGTATTACAGCTATGCACTTGGAAATAATGTTCAGACTCCTGTTGGTGACATGTGCAAGTGTTAGTTGTACAGAGTGAGGTTTCTAGACAATGTGGAACAGGCTTATCCAGCTGATGGTAGAAATGACAGTGAGGGAGGGGTTTAAAACAGCATATACCACTCTTGTTTCCCTCTGAGTTCAGGGCAGTGGCAGTTGGATGAAGGGAGAGCCTTTCATCTGTTTCTGGGCCTAGGCATGATGGAGCTGTGCCTGCCTCTTCTTTTCTACCTCTGAGGTCAGAGCATTTATACTGAAGAAGCTTTCTGGTGTTCTTGAAGACAAGGCATTAAACATCAAAAATTGTTGTGCTAAAATCTAGTTGATGCAATGAGCTTATTAGAGAAGTGCAGTGGAGGAAGTGTTGAGCTTCGTCTTGAAAAGCCAGGCACTGTGCTTAGTGGTAAAGCTCACTGGGTGAATTTAGGTCAGTTCAGGCACATTTTTTTCATGTATGTTACTATGAGCTCCAGGTCAATTAAAAATATATAGTATAGTTAGTATAATGGTATCTAATATTATAATGAATGGACAATGCTGCACTTTGGGTACCTAAAAGTGCTAATTTTCTTCATTGGTTTCAGAGAAATAATAGTATTAAAGGATATGTCTGCCTTTCCTTCTCTGCTCCAGGATATTCATACTTCTCAGGATGTAGACAGTTTGCTAAAACAGCTTGAGTAATCCTGATTTAACTATCTGCAATGAATCAAGTTTCATAAATAAACATTTTTCCAGCATAATTAGTATATATTAATATTCATGAATCAAAGTTTTCCTTCCACTCAAGTAACTTAAAAATACTAATGCATTGGTTAAACGGAAGGTTTTTTGTTTTGTTTTTTTTTCAAAATTATAAGCCTCAACAGTAAATATTAGCCAGTTGAATTATCTGGTCATAATGCATGAAGTATAAGACCTTCTTCCCATCTTTCTCCAACATAAGTCACACTGATTATATTACACCTTCCGTATAATGGTTTACATCTCTTTAATGCTCCATGGAATTTTAAGAATCATTTGAATGTGAAGCATTACACTTGAGGTTTGACATAATTTGGTATGGTGAGGGATTTTTCAGTATAGCCTCGAGAATGAGAGCCTAAGAGCACATGATGCTAATTGTGCTCGCTTGCATTCACATCCCTGTATTTTTTTTTTAAAATACACACACATAGACAGGTAGGAGTTTTATAGGAACCTTCCAAGAAGGGAGGGGAAGTGTAACTCTCTCCTCCTCTGTGTTAATTACATTGAACTCCCCCCTCACTGTGTTAGAGCTTCCAAAAAAAGGAAAAGCTTCCATTGGCACCTGTGGAATCCCCTCCCCAGGTCTAATTACAACAGAGGAAGAAATATTTAAACCTCCCTTCCCTCTGTGCTTCACTCTCTTGTGTGATATTCCCCTTTCTCCTGCAGTTCCATCATGAGTAACTATGACCCTCTGCAGTTATTCTCAAGCCTAATGAGTATAGCCATTCATTAGAGGAGGAGAGAGTTTCCATCCAAAAACATCTGGAGGACTACCGTTGCTATGATTAAATAAAGCAAAATAGATATTTATTTACTAATTTATTTCTATAATTAAATATTTATATCCTGTCTTGTATTGAAAGGTCTTAGGGTAAGGTACAGGCAGAAAAGAAATAATTTTAAACAACCTACACCAATTTAAGACAGATAGAAACAAATTATAACAGCCTAAAGCTGTTTGCAAGCATTTAGATTGGTGTACATAGTGTACACAATATCAAAAGTCTGCTACCTAATCAGCCAATGAGCCTTAAGCCCCAAAACATCAGTGGGGGGGCAGCTTTTAACTTGGCTATGAAATGAGGCATCAAATGGGCTTTCAAGGGGAAGGCATTCTCCAACCATTGTGCCCAAACAGACAAGGTTTCCACATACCGTAGTATGTTAATCCCACTGGTAAGACACAGAAGACAAACTCTCCCATATTTAACAGATGAAGACAGTGACATGTGTTTCCAAGCAACATGAGAGTGTGGTCAAGATGACAAACATCATTAAACAGGATGGACACATAGTCTAGGAGAGGCTGCCACAGTTTGCTTTTGCCTGACTTACTGGGATTGGTAAGTCTTCACCCTCTCCTCTGCTCAGTTAATTGAACGCAAACTACTTTCCCACTTTGAATTCAGTTTTAGTAATTGAAGTAAGCTGTGGGCAAAGTGGGGGGGGGGAGTGTGAAGAGGAGAGAAGGACTGGCACCTTTTAAAAGCAGCTGAAAGAGTGTTGTGGCAGAAGATCCATCTGGACTGTTTCTGTTAAATCAGAACATTGAGAAGGTATGAGAAGAAGGTCTGACAGGGAAGAGAGCAGTGCATACAGGGAGAGGTGCTAGTTCCCATGGAAGAAGTACACTAGGGGTGGAAAGAATTTTTTTAATAAATAAATAAATAAATAAATGTATTTAAAAAACCAACAACAACAAGAACAAATAAGCATGTCTTTCCAGTGTTAAAAAAAAAACTGATGAGAAGGACCCTGGACTGATAGAACCTTTGCAGTTTTGGACTTATTTTATACAGAATTTGCATGTGGTTGTTTTGTGCAGAAACATGACTTTTTTGTGCAGGACACATAATTTTCTTATTTGAAAGTTTCTAAAACACTGAACCCTACTAGCTCTACATCCTTACCTCTAAGTGCCCCCTGTGTATTTTGGCAATACAGCTGCCATAGTGAAAACTATAGCAGCCCCCTATACATTTCATGATTGTGTAGAAGAGGGAATTTCAACAAGTGTTGCTTCTTATCTGGTTTTGTGACGTTCCATGATTACTGAAATTGCCTGTTCTTTACATCCATGAAAGGTACAGGAGCCCTCTACAGTTTTCAGTTTGGCAACCCTATTCTACTAAGATGATAGGAATTACTTTAGAAGCATATTTATTATTCTGATCTTACAGCTCATATTTTCAAGGGGGTGGGGGAGCAAGCTTGTAGCACATGGTTTAAATATTGTCCATTTTGCCTGTTCAAGCAACTCTATAAAAAAGGAGCATACACCTTTCAACCTTCCTTTTGTTTAGCACCTATGAAAGTTGCAGGTGATTCAGAAGTTGCCAATCCTAGAAAGAGAAAGAAAGAGAATGCTGCCTAAGCTAATGAAGTATCTCCCTTATGCCCTTTGTGCAATCACTTTTTTTAAGAGAACAAAACATATCAGACCTATGTGATTAATGGTGGGGGAAAGACTAGATTGACTTTTATGCTAAGTAAGCACGAGAGTTGGGGCCTAATTTCCCTAGAGCTATTGTAGTCTAATTGCTGGAAAGCACATCTCCTTTTCCCTTTGGACTCTTTTAAAACTTTTATAACCAACACTAGCATACATTTAAAACATGCTCATTGTGAACTTGCATTCACAATTGTGAACTTTCCTTGCCATTTTCTCCCATAACCTGTGGACATATACAATTTTCCTCTTGTGTGGCTTTCCATATGGTCAGTTCATTTATCATATATTGCTAAACTTGATTTTTATTGTTAATTAGCTGTCCATCTTGCACTTAACAGATCTGTTGTCTTAAATGAGATTCTAACTACCAACATGCAAAATCCACTAAAAGAGATCTGTTGTGTCTTAGGACTTTATCAGACACTAAAAATACATTGTCATAGCAATACCACATAACTGCAAAAGGGCGTGCAGATCAGATGATGTCACCCTTTCTTGGTTAAAAACAACCCAAATCCTGTCATTTTCAATTGACAGCTTAAGCCATCAATAGATCCCCCTTCTGTTTTTTGGCTGACATTGCCGGCATGCAAAATATTGGGGTATTTAAATCTCATACATACCCAAACAATGGCTGGTCTGGCACAAACACTTCTGGATCAGATTGGGACATCCAGCTAGGTTTCACATTTTTTATGACCTTCCTTGGATTACTTGGGACCTTTAAAATGCATGTGTGTGCTTTAAAAAAAAAACTTTTTATGCTTTATTTTGGTTTTTAATTTTAAATTCCCCATCTGATGAGAGTGCACGAGATTTCTAACAAGGAAGTGAACGTGGCTCCATTCACTTCCTCTTTATTTCTGGGAGCCTTTGCCAGGATTACAAGGTGAGTGTTGGGCGGGGGGAGAATGTTCTTTTGCCAGCATAAAAATGTGTGTTTTAAGCCAGCAAAATAACTTTTTAAAGGGTTGCATCTGATAAATTCCTTGATGACTGACCATGGAATAATGAGAACAGGCACAGAAAGTTGGGTCAAATAAGGGCTACTTTATTTGACCTAGAACCTATTTATGTTGTATTGAACCTGGAAAGGGGAAAGGGGGGCGAGCATCCTGATGCAAAATCAACTGAGGCCAGGTCTCAACCTTTGACTACCTCCCTAGTATTCCCTTGGGAGAAACACCTAATCTCCAAGGGCAGTCCAATAACTGGGGGGGGGGGTGCTCCCTCGCTAGATATCTACTGGAAGGCAAACCCAGGGCACTCCTCCCCTCAAGTCACAGGACTTTATAAGTGAGAACAACCCCCCCAGGTCTACCTCAAGGGTAGACTCCTTCCTCAATGCCCCAGGTCCTTAAGAGGCAATTCCAGAGCCCTAACCTTCACCAAAAGGATGCCAAGGCACACACCAAAATGCTTATATTCTTCCTTGCTACGTGCCAAGTGACAGCTTATTTACAAACACCACCCATGGCCAATCATCAAAAGTCCCCCAGATAAAGTATGTAGTAAGTAGGAGAGACCACATCAGGTAAAGTGGAGGAAATTCTTACCTGACCCCAAAGTGACCAGCAAATCCCACTGGAGAAGGAAGGGTGGGCTGCAAAGCAATGACCAAAGAGGCAAATGTAGGGCTGGGCAGGCCTTAAATAGCTTCTGGATCTTCCCCCAAGATGTACAGCATCTTGGTGCCCTGCTCCAGATACAGTAACAACTGGCTACTGACCCAGGAGGCCATCAAATATGTCCCCTTCCCACAGTGCCATTCATGAATGTGTTGGAGTTTTAAAGCTACACAAATAGTCTTGCATGCACTATTGGAAACTGCTTAATGCAGTGTAGATGAGTAAATAGCTATTGTTTAAAACAATTTGTAAGCCGCTCTGATAGCCTTGTGGCTGAAGAGCAGAGTATAAATAAATAAATAAATAAATAAAATAAATAAATAAATAAATAAAATTTCAGTGTTCTGGACTTCTCAGCACTTAATATCCATGTAAACCATATTATCCAAGTTAAACACACACACACACACACACAAACACACACAAAATCCAGTTCCTTGGGCAGGCTTGTCCTGTTTCCCCCACCTCAAATCTAGGCCATGGATGTTGTTGGAATGCAGTAAACATTGGGAACATGAATGTGTTGGAGTTTTAAAGCTACACAAATAGTCTGGCATGCATTGCATGCATGCATGCATGCATGCATGCAATGGCTGGCTCATTGTATCCAATAGAACAGGATTGATTGGAAAGTAAATAAATCTTGCACACACAAAAAGTTTACTGGGAAATCAATGAGATTATAGAAGATAGTTTGACGTGGATGTGTTAAAATACTTGTGTGTGAGCAGAAAGTTTAAGAATATAGAGCAATATTCACCATGCTGCTGAAAATCTAGTATCAGGCTGAATGTGCAGTAGACTTAGGACTTTATCAGATGCAGCAAATAAGGCGTCATAAGGTTGCCCAATGATTGTGAAAGGGCATGAAAGGGTACCAGATGATATTGCCCTTTTGTGATCATGTAAAGTAAAAAACCCATCCTATTTTATTGACAGCCCAAGCTGTCAATTGAGCCCCCATAGTAATTTCTTGCCAGCATTGGTGGCATTTGAATCCATGCATGATTGTACTCACATCAAAGCAGCGTGAATGGACAAACATTTCCGGGTGTGATTGGGACAGCCAGGTAGGGTACACTCTTTTCATGACCCCCCCCCCGGTACTTGGGACTTTTAAAAAAATGTGTTTTAGTGCTTTGCTAAACCTTTTTGTATTTTTTTGTTTGTTTTATTTTTAAATTTCCTGCATGAGTGTCTTCTTATGAGAAACTGGGAAATTTCAAACCCAGAAGTAAATGGAGCTCTGTTTGAGCTCTGTTACTGCCAGGAAAGTCTCATTGATGCTGCTGGAGGTAAGTGTGGTGGTGGTGGGGTTCTTTTACTGGCATAAAAATCCCACAGTTTATCCCAGTGAAAGAACTCTTCTGGGGGGTGGTCTGATAAAGTCCTTTGTGAAAGAAAGCTGAACAATTTATTTTTGTGAGGTTTGTCTGCAATTACAGAATCCTTTTCTGTTTTCTAAACCGTCATTAAAAAAAAAAAAGAATATTAGCAGCAACAGTTAATACGTGTACAGTTGTCCCTCTGTATCCACAGATTTGGTATCCATGGATTTAAGTATTCACGGCTTGAAAATATTCTTTAAAAAAAAAAATCCCAAAAAGCAAACCTTGATTTTGCCATCTTATATAAGGGATACTATTTTGCTATGGCATTGCCTATAATGGGACTTGAATATTCATGGATTTTAGTATCCACAGGGGGTCCTGGAACCAAACTCCAGCGAATATGAAGGGACAACTATAACTGTATTAACCTTTCCCTGAAATGCCTGTTCATGAAGTGGCTGTTTATGTGTTCCATATACAGTGTTCTTCCCTCCCATTAATAAATCTGTTACAATTTATGTTTGCCCATCCAGGAAGGAATGAGCCCCCTGTAAAACTGCTACTACTAGTTGTATAACATTGTCTGTGATTCAATTTTCCAAAGTACAAAATGTTGCACGTACATTATCCCTCTAATTCTTACACAGCTGCTGCAAATCAGTGATTTCCCACCAATATAGAACTGGGATAGGTAACATGGAGAATGTGTGTGTCCCATCCGCACATGACCCGCAAAGAAGTTTGATGGTTGCATGAGACATGATAGAGTGGTAGGAACATGAGATACAGTGTGTGTGTGTTTCAGGTGTGTCCTTTTATTTAATGCTTCCTTCAGCCCAAATACTGAACTGTACTCACTGTCTACCTTCCATTCCATAGAGATATTGCACAAAATTGATTCTGCACTATATTTGCCTCCACCAGAGGACCTAGCAGCAATATTTAATAATTTCTGATTATGGTAGCTAGAGGTATCTTGTCTAAACTGTGAAGAAAATGAGCATTTGATTGGCTTCAGAAATATTGCCAGATTGAAATATCTGCCATGGCACAATCCTGTGGGCCCACCTGCCACTCTTTTTAATGTAGACAACTGAAGCATGCCGTGCACACAGTGATATGTATGAGATGGACCAGTTCAGAAAGCAGTAACCTTGCCTAGCAGTTTAGAAAACAAATATAACTGAGACAGCCATCTAAGCACTTGTAATAGGTCAATTTGAAATGAATAAAAGAAAGGAGGATTTAAAATATATCTTGACAATCTCTCTGTTTGAATGAAAGATTTCTTTTTCTTATGCTTGTTATTTTAAACTCATCGTTTCAAGCATCCTGAAATTCCTTGAGGCATTATCTTCTGACAAACAATGAGGGGTTCCCCCCCTTCTTTTTAGCACAAATGCTATGGAAAGGTCACTTATTTTAATCAACTCCCTTATCTCTGTAAAAGCTGGATGACATTTTTTGGCCTACTTTTGACCAATGAGCATGCATATTTTAAATCAGAAAGTGACATACTTCAGTGTCTTTTGGAACATCACCTTTAGAGAGCAGAGCAATCTGCAAAGATATGGCCTAATTCAGAGGAGACACAAAGTTCATCTGATTGTCATGGGTTTGTGATGAGCTTGGATGCTAGCTTTTCATTCACTTCAGTCCTTTTCTACACTCCCCTGCCACTGACAACTCAATGGACAGCTTTACTCAGTCTACATTTTTAGATATATAAACTTGTAAACTGTGAAGTGCAAATGCAGCCAAATCTCAGATTTTTCAACCTGCATGGAATTCCTTCCTTTCAACAGATGGGAAGGGCTGTCATTCAATAATAAAATGTCTGTTGTGAAGACTGAAGGTTCTAGATTCAACTTCTGGCATCTTGATTTGATGGATGTCAAATAGGGTGGAGAGAGACTTCTTCCTCCAAGATCCTGAAAAGCTATCAGGAAAATAGACAATATTTGGCTAGATGGTATGAAGCAGCTTCATATATTAGATTGTTTTAAATCTCCCTAAATACTCACATAGAATCATAGAATTTTAGAGTTGGAAGAGACCTCAAGGACCATCCAGTCCAACCCCCTGCCATGCAGGAATACACAATCAAATATAATTAAACATGTCTCTTCCCCTTGGAGATCCCTCAACTGGCTACCAGTTCAGGTTAGGGCTCAATACAAGCTTTTAGTCCAGGTATTTAACGCCCTGGGGTTTAACCTCCCCTAGTATTAGGCAGCTCTGTTAGCATGGTATGCAGCCTCTAGGAATTTAAGATCTACAGACAAAGGATTGAAGTTGAAGGCTTTCACAGCCGGCATCACAGAACATGGCCTCACAGCCCAGAAAAAAAACCAAGGAAAATCTATAGACAAAGGATTATTGGCAGTTTCACCAACACATATGGCTCCATTAAGACTGTGGGTAGCGACTGATGGGGATTTTGCTTTTAGTGTACAGTTGCCTCTCCGTATCCACGGATTTGGTATCCATGGATTTAAGTATTCAAAGCTTGAAAATATTCTTTAAAAAAATAATAATCCAAAAATCAAACCTTGATTTTGCCATCTTATATAAGGGGCACCATTTTGCTATGGCATTGCATATAATGGGACTTGAGTATTCACAGATTTTGGTATCCAGGAGGGGTCCTGGAACCAAACCCCAGCAAATATGAAGGGACAACTGTATTAGTATATTATTTTAGTATTTTAGCATTTTATAGTATTGTGTTTTGTTTTTGACTATATATGTATATAATTAATATAATATGTATATATATATATATATATATATATATATATATATGTATATAATTGAATGTATATAATTCAAAAATTAACAATATAATTAAACTATCAGTAAAATTAAAGGCAGTTAAAAGCACAACCACTCCCTCAGTGCATACCTTCATGGAGCGCCTCATGTGAGAAGTGTTTCTTCTGGTGTGCTATTTAGTCCTTTCCTCTTCCTTCACTGGCTCTTGGTTTGGATGCATGTAGATACAGGTTTGCTGTGATTTGCTGTTAACACAATAGTCATTCTTCTATGTCAGGTGAATAGAACCTACGTAACGGTTGTGAACACCGAAGTACACCCAAGTATACTTTTAACTTATCCTTCAGGTTCTATGGTAGGATAGGGAATGCTATCACATGCCATCCAGGGCACATTCTCCTTTTGCATCCTGTGGTTTTTGGGATGTAAGTATTCACTATGGGATGAAAATATTCACTATTTTCTTTCCTTGAAGGGAGCAATGAGAAATTTTAGCAACAGTCTTTCCACTGTATCATTGTCTCTGAAAACTGCATCATTTTCAAAAACTGCTAACAGTTTGAGACTAAGGACCTGTCTACATGGTAAAAAAAATACGTACAGTATTTGGAAGTTCGATCATCCATACACACAGCTATTTGGATGCATACATGTCATTTGGAAGGGGGGCTAGCAAATCCCTCATAAACTACGTGGATTTGGCATTTGGGAGTATTAGCTAATCTTGACCTAAAATCCATACAGCCATTTGTATTGTCAGTGGTCTGTACATCCCGTTCACACACATATGAACAGGCAGTGTAATCTGATTGGCTGGCCAAGCACATGGGGCCGGGCTAGCAAAGAAGGGAATTGGGAGCGGCCACCATGTTGAATTCCTGGCTAAGTGAGAGTCCGGTAAGTCCATGAATTTTACATTTATTCCTTTTTATTTTATTTTTTAAAATATGGAAAACTGACTGTCTGCATAACAGGCACCTTTTTATTTTATTTTAAAGTGGCAGGAAATTTAAAACAGCCACTTGGATCACTCGTTCCAGCCAGCTGGGCAAGGGGAGTCATATGGAATTTAGGGGGGGGGGGTAAAAATCGTGTAGATGGATTGTACGTATTCGAATGACTGCCTTTTCAGATTTTTTACTCCCAAAACATATTCCTTTTTTTTAAAATTGTGTAGACGAGGCCTTACTCTGCCAAAAATTTGCACACTATATTTGTACAGAAGATAGCCATATTTTATTTTATTTTTTTGCACAGGAAACAGCATTTACTGTGTAGAAAACAATATTTATGAGCTCAAATACTATTTGCTGCACATAACATGCTGTTTCCTGAACAGAAAATGCTGCTCTCTGCAGAAAATGCTGTTTTCTACAGAAAAGCATGTGGAATTTTGGCACAGAATAAATCTTGAACTGTGAAGATTCTTTTCAGTTGGGATGATTCTTCTCAGTTTCTTAATACTCAAGAAGCACGCTTTTTTACCTCTTTTTTTTTTTTTTTTTTTTTGTGGGGGTATCTTTTCCTGTCTGGGATGGGTTTCCTAGCAAAGTAATGCTGAGTGGTGCCAAGCTATTAAGTATGTGGAGCTGTGGATGCCAAGAAGGGGAGTTCAGACCATCTCCAGAATCTTTAGATGCTCACACTGTTTCTGCCCCTTTTTACATCTATGTAAATAGATAATAATGTGTGGTCCTAGTGGACCCAAGTCCTGTGTCCTGCTTCCTACTGCCATATATGAAACCACACACCATCTACTCAGAGAGGAAAGCTGGCTGGATTCAGCATCATTACTTGTGTCCCACTCCATCAACTAGAATGACATACTCAGCCCAGTCTTTGGATGGAGTCAGATAGCTACACTAACTGTTAAAACAATGCTGAAGTTTCTCTCCCCCCCCCCATGCTCATATTGTCCTTGCCTTGGATGACTAGGTGTTGAAAGACCTAAAGACAGATTGTATCTATCAATCTGTTCTACATGTTGCTTAGACATAATGAAATGTTGCTGAGATGTACAGTGCATGCTCCCTCGGCTTTATTCCTCTGTTCAGTGTTTATGAGACTTGTTAACGATTGTGCACAGTGATTAGCAGTTACTCTTCCATTATTTACTGCACCTTGATATTTTCAATATTCATCTGAGCTGGGAAAGAGGAAGGGGGGACTCATTGCAAGTTAAATTCAGGGCTCATTGCAAGAGAAGAGTGGGAGCACATCTATCTCTTGAGTTTAGTCTGGACTTGCTCTAGGATCCAAAATAGGGAGAGGCACTGTGAATGTTTGTCATTGGTTGTGTGCAATGTAGGAACAACAACAACTTATAGTGTGATCCTAAATTCATTCACTCCAAAGGTAGTCCCACCATGTTCACTGAACCCCATTTCCACATGTATGTTCACAGAATGAAAGGCCTTAATCGCTTTTGGTAGAAATAAGTAGGATGTTTGAGAGTTTATCATAATTTTTGTTCTTTCTTTCTGGTTGTGGGTTGCACAACCTAACATGCAATTAAGTGGATTACAGTCAAACAGTACCGTCTTGGGAGAATGGTGGTATAGAAATTAAATAAATAAATAAATACCATACCATACCATACCATACCATACCATACCATACCATACTCTAATCAAAGTGTATATGTTGTCTTCCAGACATTCTGGTATACAACTTCCACACAGTCTCTTACCATTCAATGGTCATGTTGTGATCTCTTGTGGTCTCTTCCAACTCTATAATTCTACAATTCTATGTTGGGAAGGCTAATAAACAGTTGTAGATCAAAACATCTGGAGCACTACATGTTCCTCACCTCTGCTATACATAATGATGACCAAAGTCTGCATTGTGAAAAATGTACATCTTTTATAAATGAGTGTCCTCCTGAACATGCTGTGTCAGCATGGTGAAAGATGTGTGCATATATGTAGAAATAAAGAGACAAGTTCCACACATCCCTAGTGTAGAGAATGATTGCTTTGTCCATCCAAGTTGTGAACATGCCTGCAGGCGATTCTTGAGTGGCTATGTATTTGGCTAAAATAAATGACACTGCAAGAAGTGGTTACAGAGATGTATGAGAACTGTAGCTGCTTGCTGTCATCCTTGTTAGAGGAATTTGTCCATTTGGAATAGTTTACAATTCAGCTTAAATTAATTAAGCATTTAATCTGTTCAGTATCTATGCTGTTATTTAAATTTTTGACAGTTGCTCTTTACCAGTTGCCTACCAAGGAAAACATAACTGGGAAACCCACACAATTAAACTTCAGGAGTTTTTTTAAAACTTATCTTTCAGTGGTAATCTTTTAAAAAATTCATGCACTATAAATAACAATGCTTGCATTAGCAGGAAAAAACCTTTTCCCTAAATAATGGACAATAAGATCTCAAGCACAAATTGCAGCAGCAGCAACAACAAAAAATTGTGTTGTCTCAAATTGGTCTGATTCTTCTGTTAAGTTATTCATTTTAAGGGGGAAAGGAGAAAATCCTTAATTCAGAGGACCTAAATGTGTTATTTTCAATAGTGCATCAAGGAGAAAAGTGATTTCAATGCAGGTCCACAAAATATAATGTCTTTTTTACTAGGTTCTGTGCTCCTCAGGGCAAGCATTTGAAAAGAGAAAACTGTTTTAACACCAAGATAAATGTTGTCAGTAGGATAAACATAATGTAAAGATAATAAAGAAATATTTCTTGTCAGAAATAGAAAAAAAGTAAACAACATTATTATTCATAAAGTCTTGTGTCCTTTCAGAAACTTAATTAGATACCAAGATTTTCCTTTTACAGATGATACTTTTGGAAAAGGATTTTTAAATCACTCCTCACATTGCCCTTGAATTGTTTTTCTTAAAAGGACACATTATCCTGTTATTAATAATGGCCAACATTTCAAACATGGAAACAGCCACTACTAAAGATATGCCTTTGGCATTAAAGATAAGATGTGAAGACAAACAATGGGCTCATCTACATGGGCAATTTACTCCAGCTTGCCCCTGTTCCAGAGCCCTGCTGTCGAAATGGCAGGGCATTTACCCCTATCTGCGCCTGGGCAGTCCAAATGACTCCTGGGGCAAATATAGGGCTGGAATGGGAGCAAGCCATTTTACGGCCCAATAAATCATTCTAATATAATACCCGGTTTACCTGTTTACCTGGGGAAAACTGGATAGGGCCCCATGTGTCTGCAGGAGCCTGTCCAACATGTCGCTCCTCCTGGTCACTACCAGATCCCAGGCTTTTCTGGAAGCCAATTAGGGGTTCCCCCTGCATGTGACCTGAGGCAGGTCATGTGCAAGGGGGCTGCAGTCACATGTTGTGGGACTCCTGCCTAGCTTCCATGCTAGTGAGAAAATGATGGTAGTGGCAGTGGTGGTGCCTTCTGTAATGGGCCAGCATCCTGTGTGGACTCTGGCCAGTTATCTGCAGGTATTGCGAGTTGGGGGTGGATGAAATGGGCCAGCTTCCAAGGCAGGATATGCTGGTAGGGAGCTGGCATGTCCTGCCTGATGTAGATGAGCCCAATGTTTTAAAATATATTTCTATACTAAAAGGAATGCAGTCACAATTAGGTCAGTGTGTGTGCCTTCACGTCACACTTGCACGTGTGTGGAAAACTCTTTATCTCTGTCCTTGTTTGTCACTGAGTTTGCACATTGCTGATGTTTTCAGATAATGTTCTAGAGCTGCATCTCCCAGTAGTGCTATGGAAGATTCTATTGAAATCTTGGAGAGCCCCCCAGTGAATTTAAAGAACAAAGTTAGAAGGTCCTAAACTGATTGATCTATGGTAACTTGATAGTCTGACTTCATGTAAGGTTACTTGTTAGTTTCCATGATGGATGCTGATCAGGCTTGCCTAGAATGCATACTAGAACAGAGTGGCAAATGCATTTGTATGTTTTATTTTATAACATTACCTCTCCATTGGTCATCAACAACACCAAATGGTATTTATTTCAGGTACTATAGCTCTGGACCCTTTTTTCATATTACCCCCCCAAAAAAAATGGATCCATTCATGTCAAACATGTATGGCTGCCATCAGAATATACAGACAAACAAATCAAGTTGTATTAAGATGTTGCACCAAAATATCAGTTTTCACTACAACTAAATAACATCTAAAGAAATGATTGCAGTTAGCAAACCAGCCTAAGCTAGCTATGACTACCAGTACCTGAGTTTTCCTAGTAAGTTCTGATTCCAAGAGAATTCCCTCATTTAAGGAAAAAATATCTGAAGACAACCCCTTCCCCAGTGGTCTCTGTGGATGTCTTCATCCCCTCCCCCATTTTGAGGTGTCTCAAGGTGTATGTCATAGGCAGATCACAATAGAGTCTAATATGTACGGACAGTAGTAGTTTCAAATATGGCCATGGTTTTTAGTGATTACAGCTCATAGAATGTATGAGACAACATAAAGACATCAAACACCCTTCTTGTTGGATGATAATCCATTCTGCACACTGGGAGACCATTGATGGGAGTGTCAGGAATCTCATGGCATGGCCCTACTCGAAGGGATGTGTGGTTGTGATGCACATGTCATACTTTGAACTGGGCTGTAGATTCAAAGTGACTCTCAAAAATCAGGAGATTTGCCAGTGAGAACTGCATTTCGACTTATCCAGTTGTGGATCAAGTCCAAGACCTCCAGAGAATGAGAAAATGTGACAGAAGTATAGAACAAAATAGAAAACCACCAGGATGTCATCACAACATCATTTTACCTGTTGTGGTTATATTGTGAAGGTACCATGTGTTGATTTGTACTTCGATTCTTTTTAGGGATTTGATGTAAGATGCCATGGTGGTAAGTGTCTGATATATTAATACGACAATTCACAGCCAAGGCTAAGCAACCAGGTGGTGATGTCTTCCACATCACTAGAACAATGAATCCATTTTGGATTTTGATCTGAACTTTAAAGGAACTAGCTAATGAGCTGAATTTGATCCTCAAAATGTTCGAATCACAGAATTGTAGAGTTGGAAGATACCACAAGGGCGATCCAATCTAACCCCCTGCCACGCAGGAAATCATGATCAAAGCATCCCTGACAGATGGCCATCCAGCCTCTGTTTAAAGACCTCCAAGGAAGGAGACCCTACCACACTCTGAGGGAGTATGTTCCACTGCCGAACAGCTCTTACTGTCAAAAAGTTCCTCCTAATGTTGAGGTGGAATCTCTGTTCCTGGAGCTTGCATCCATTGCTCCGTGTTCCAGTCTCTGGAGCAGCAGAAAATAAGCTTGCTCCATCCTCAATGTGACACCCCTTCAAATACTTAAACAGGGCTTAAAAAACTCTGTCCTTTAAATGTCAGACTAAAACCAAGAGCAGATTCACTATCCCAGTGTCATGGGATCCAACAGCTACCTTCGAGGTGATATGATAACAATCCATTTCCTTCTAAACATTACTTACCACTTCACCCTGTTTGTTTGTCTCTTTCTCCCAGTTGAGGTCCCAAGATGGCTTGCATCTAAAACCCAGAGTCCAGAGTTTCTAAAATGGTGTAGAAACTGAATAACAACAACAGGAAGAAGAAGAAGAAACAAAGTATAACAACCCATATTAAAAGACCTTTCCACAGCAACTGGTTAATGGCCAGAAAGCTTTTCTGAATAAAAGCATCTTTCCCTGTAAACAGAGGTGAAGTAGAGTAGAGAGGGATCCAGCTTAGCCTCCCATCCACAACATTTCTACCATTTGGGAGGAGTGACCACTACCAGTGTGTGAGAAAAGGTGGTGGGACCAAAAAATACCCTTTCCTCAAAGATCTCAGAACTCAGCTAGATGCCTAGAAAATAGGATCTTTCAGATAGTCTGGAGCCAAGCCATATGGGCTTTAAAGGCCATATCCATCACTTTGAATTGTGCTTGGAAATGGGCCAATAGCCAGTAAAATGGCCACAAATGTCTCTTCTCCCTGCTGGAATTTCCAGAAACTTCCTGAAGACAATCCCATGTAGAGTGCATTACTGGGTATAACCAATGGGTAAACTTTTACTAGCCTTCCAATGTTAAAAAATAAAGACAAAAAAAGACAAAAAAAAAAGTCAAAAGCATTGGCCATGTTTTGAATTCACTTGTCAGACACAATTGAAGTTTTAATCTGAATGTCAACAACTCATAATGTGTTCTTACTTGAAAATTTATTTTCAGCTTTGCAGCAAGAAATCATTTCAAACCTAGCACTGCACAGATAAGATTCAATGCACTCTATTTTTCATTTGCACTCTTAGCATCAGTTTTCCTCTATCATTGGTTTCTCTAGTCACCTATTTTAATCTCTTTATGTAACACTCCAGCTACCTGTCTTCCTCCTCCCCTTTCTCAATGTCACTGAACCAGTGACTACTTAAAATAGAATTTTCTAGGAAAGTATAATAGAATACCTTCCACTTACATTGTACTATCTTGAAGAACCTTGCCATATTAAGGCTTTCTTTTTCTTGTGAGGTTTGAGTTTGTCTTTATATTGAGTTGTTGGGGAGGAGGGAGGGAGAGAGAGAAGGAATGAGGGAGAAAGAAAGAAAGAAAGAAAGAAAGAAAGAGGGAAATATGTCTCTGTGTGTATTTTCACATAAGAGACTCATTCAAAAGTGCCTACATTGTTCCATTATAAAATCAATACTCTCTAATCCCTTTCCTTAAATGGCATTTTAGTATAGTGGACCTGATAATGTTTTACTGCCTAGAAAACTGGTAGAAGCTTTGAGTCACAAGACATAATAGAGCTTCAATATCCATAATCTGGCCCTGGACATTAAGATTCAATATGAGGATTAATCGTGAAAATTATCATGTTAGTTTTCAAATTACTCAATTCTTAATTACAACTCTGTTGGCCCAATTAGTTTAGAACACAAGGCTGATGCTAGGTTTGGGTGGCAACTTGGCATCTGTGTGCAAGTGAGAGGCATCTGCTGCCATGCACTAGAGTGATGGGAAGTGTCAATTTGCCAGCTGTGAAGTCAAAAAAGCTGGTTCAAAAACAAATTTTAGCCAACATAATGATTTAGCATCATTGGGGGCTGAACAGCTTCTTGGACACATACAGCTACTCTATGTGTGTCCCAGACCAGAACCAGAAAGACAGTGGGAACACATAAGCCTCTGGTTTCATCTCCAATAATGTTTCCCTTGTCAGACCTATCTAGCAGAAAACTTTGGCTTGGATATCACATCAATGCTCATTGTTGCCCTGCAAATTAATAATTCTAATCTGTTTGTGTCGAATAAGGACCCAAGGCAGGCTACTGTGGTTCTACCCTATTGAGAGAGCCCTGCAGGAGAGGATGCTTTCTTAAATAGTCAGGGCTTCACATGTTATATAATACTTTCCAAACTTGAATCTCAAACTGGACTGAGAAACTAGCTCACACCTAATGATCTTTCATCTGATGTGTGATGTGTTTCCTGTTGCCAGACTCATGTGTAATAACTGGGCTGCACATTCTGTACTAGTTGATATTTCCAAACCACCTTTAAGAGCAGCACTACATAGAGAGTACTGTAGTCATCCAAATAAGAGGCTGCCAAGCATGAATGACAGGAGCCAGATCCCTGTTGATTTTGCTTTTTTCCTGAAAACACAGCAGCGACTAATGATGGCATGGTTGCTAGGAATCATTATAACAGAATGATGGAACTGAAGATAGTGAACATTTAGAAAGTGAACTGTCATCTTGGAAAGAAAAATCCCTCACATTTTTAAGTAACACTAGTTATGATTTTTAAATATCCATTTCTTGTGACCTTACATATTCCAGGAGGTGGGGAGAGAGAGAGAGAGAGAGAGAGAGAGAAATAAGTGTATTACCTAATTATAAACTGCAGCATTTCAGTTGTTTAAAGCTATCAAAACCAGAGTGGCAAGGTGGGGCTTTATGACTCTGATAAGAGAAGCTGAATTTGGTAATTTGCTTCTAATATTGCCTTCCTCTTTTGAGGATATTAATAGTATTGATAACTTTATGGTGGCATGTTTAATATTAATGTTTAATGAAAGCACGTACACTTTATTGAAAGGTAATCAATTGGTAGCAAGATAGAGAAAGAAATTGAACATTAAGAGCAGGGGCAAAATTGTATTGAACTCTAATGCATTCACTTTTGACCTAGTTTTTACTATAGATCTTTTGTCAGCAACTTCATTTGCATAGCTTTCAGGGTTCTTTTGGGTGGGGGTTGTTTTGTTTATTCACATTGGAGAGAGTGCAGATGGAGAAGCATTTAGGTTCATTTTTGTAGGAAGGTAATGAGTCTAAAAATAAAATTGCAGGATCTAGTCCTTTAAAAACAACAAGAATTATCTCCTTTTTAAAAAGGTAAAATCATTCAGTCACATTTGACTTCACGCTTTATGCAGAGTGCGATTAAGAAGCAGACTTAAGCTCTATTATCATTTGAAAGTGTATTCAGAGATCTGGGATCCCCCAGTTAAATTAGACTCATTACAAAACAAAGGAGTCAGTTTAAAATGCAAAATAAAGTTTACTGAAGGTATATCAGTCTCAATCTACATACTAAAACAAACATAAGAAAAGGTCCCTAAACTGACTAAGAATGGGTAGGAAAGACTCACCAGCCTTGGCTGGGTTCCGATGCATCATGGCATGGTTACAGGAAAGCTTAAGATGCCTCCATTCTCATGGAGAGTCAGATTCAGAAGAATAAGGAGTCACACAAAAGCAATAAAATTCAAATTAGGTCATGTGTGAATCATCCAGCACTTCTAGTTGGCTAGAAGTGCCCAGTGAAGTAAGAGAAGGGAATTTTGGGAGAACAAAATGCATGCAGGGAAAAAACCCTAGACTTATCTAAGATTGTGAATGAGGTACACAAGATTGCTTTTTCATTACAATGATTATTTCCCCACATACAACAATTTTCTTTGGATAATATTGTTTGTCATTTATATTAAACACACAGTTATGTTGGTGACTTCTGCAATTTGATTGGAAATCAGCTGAACTTTTTAGCAGTACTAGAACAGGTCTTGGTATCTCTCCCTCCCATGTAGTAAAACAAAGATTTAAAAATGAAGGGAGTACTGTATTTTAGAACCAGGTTTCATCTAAAGATATGTATCCTTTTTGTTTTAAACAGAGATGGAAAGAATATTCAAAAATATTTAAAAAATGACTGATAAACATGCCTTTTGAGTGTTAAAAATCCATGACAAGAATAATCATGGACTGATGAGAATCTTCACAGGAAACAGCATTTTATTAATTCCTGCATAGAAAATGCTGGGTTGGTTATTTGTTTGCTTGTTTCGTGTTTGTTTTTTTGGTACAGAAAATGCTGCAATATGGGAATTAGTCTAAGTAATATTGCATATGGTTGATTTTCATAGAAAACAACATTTTCTGCACAGGAATTAATATTTCCATGTTGAAATATTATTTTTTTCACACAGAAAATGCTGTTTTCGGTGCAAAACAACCATGAGTGAATTGTGTGAAGAATAAGTCCTGAATTACAAATACCTTTTAAAGACTTTATGGTTTTCAAAGATTTTCTCACAGTGGGAAGAAAATTGTTGAAATTATTCAGTGCTACCTTTGATAATAAAATCTGTGAAGAATTACATCCATATTTCCAAAGACCTTTCCATTTCCCCAGATTCTGGTATTGTATGTTTAGGACACTTATCCACAGATATCTGATTCCTCCCTCCCTCCTTGCACTATGGGTAGAATGCATAAACATATAAGCCCAAACTGAAAGCTGGTATCATGTTGCCAATTTAAACACACATACCAAAATGCAGATTCAAATAAATGTTGTGAATTACAAGCGCAAGTAGTTTAATTTTGACACAGCTTGTGTAATTTGAGTATTACAATAATGTTCTCACTGGCTTCATATACACAAATACATATATTCTCATTTTTTTTCTTTTGGCCTTTGGATACTTTTGTATGCATAAAAATAAAACTTATTTTCCCACTATCCTTGTAACACTGCAGATGCATCCATGCAAAAGCCAGGAAGTTCACCTCCTGGTCTGTTTTGACCTGCTTGTATGAGATGTGATAGATGATGTTGCTTGTATTCATTTTGACTTGAATACCATAGTTGGTGAATAATCTGGATTTACTTCTGGCCAATGCTTCTCATGTTCTTTCAGCTCATGCAGCCCATTGATGTGTAGGTGCAGCATGGACCTCACAAGCTTGAACCTTGTTCTAATTCTTACAAATATAAAATAAAATAAAAACACCTTCTTATATACATTAAGTAGAACAGTGTGGACATATTAGCTTTGTAGTATGTCTGTATGTCACTGTTGTCCATTTGTTGTTTGAACACTGGGGATGAAAGCCAAATAAACCAAAAATTCCCCCAGAGCTCCATGTCTGCAAATCTGAAGTGTCAATAACAACTTTTTTTTCAAAAGCATTTGACATTTGAGTGTTATATAGCAAAGAAATAAACCACAATAATTCTTCTCAGTATGCAAAGGGATCTTGTAGCACCTTGGAGACTTTGTGAGAGAAAGTAGTTGTAGCATAAGCTTTCATAGAGTTCAGTAAACTTCCTCAGATTGATGTCTATGAAAGCTTATGCTACAACTTCTTTCTTTCACAAAATCTCCAAGGTGCTACAAGATTCCTTTGCATTTGAGTTTTATTTTAGTTAGATATGTCATCTGCACAAAATTTTCCCCACCCCACAGTCACACACACACACACACACACACACACACGTGAAAGCATAGCAAATACAGAACATGATTTGCTCTTTAATTACAGCTGCTTCAGTGACAATTACTTTGCAGGGAAAAGTAGCTTTACTATAGAGCAAAAATTCATTTACCAATCTGTCATAATTCATTAACTAGTAGGGCAATTCAATGGCTTATGTACCAGTGTAGATCCCAATTCAGTGCTATTTAATACCATAGAATCATAGAATCATAGAACTGTAGAGTTGGAAGAGACTACAAGGGCCATGCAGTCCAACCCCCTGCCACACAGGAAATCATGATCAAAGCATCCCCGACAGATGGCCATCCAGCCTCTGTTTAAACACCTCCAAGGAAGGAGACCCCACCACACTCTGAGGGAGTGTGTTCCACTGCCAAACAGCTCTTACTGTCAAAAAGTTCCTCCTAATGTTGAGGTGGAATCTCTGTTCCTGGTATAAGAGCCATCCCTGCTGCCAAATGCGTACTGCCAAAATTGTTACCTCTCCAAAATGTGGCTTCTTCTGCTTTCACCAAGATTGCCTGATAGCACTGATATTTAAGTGCTTAAGAACATTTAGGGCTTAGTTAGATTAATAGTGAAAAATAGAGCCTTACCTCCCTATCACAGCAGTGTTCATTTGTGCCAACGACTCATTTGCAAGACTGCAGGTATGTAAACTTGGCCGAGTTTGCAGTTTACATGGAACATGCCCCTGAAAAAAGATGGTGGCAGCAAGTGAATTGCCTCCCAAAAATCTCCCTCCATTCTCCCCCCCTTTTTTTTCTTTAAATGACAAATGTGGAAGAGCTATTTTCCAATTTAAAAAACTTTTTTCTCTGATGCTTCAACGATCATGCTCATAGTTGTTCACCCAGCAAAAAAACCCCACAACAACAACAATGTTGGCTCTAGCCACTTCCTCCCTTGCAAGCCCGTCCCCGCTGAGGTCCAACCAATCATGTTTCAGCTCTTCTATGTGCCCCTATTCGAATTGGTTGTTCAGACAGCCTGATATGTGCATTTTCACACATTTAAAAAAAATTGTGAGAAACAGTGAATGCTGTTATTGTGATCTGTTTGGAGTTTTTATCCCCCTCCTTCCCAAAAGGGCAAATCCCAGCAGGAGCTCATCTAAACAAAAGGTATTCTGCCTGCATTCTTTGTGGATTTTTTTTTTGTCATCTAAACACTCCTTAATGTGCCTACTTTTCCTTCCAGCTGCACATCATCTGTTTTCAAAATGCACATTTTTTTCCAATTGTAAATGTTATGTCCAACTGCACACATTTAAAAAAAAAACATGCAGAGGACTTCTCACTTCAATCACTGTTTTGTGGTGGTTCCCTCTTTTCATGGAAGGCTAGTTTCAAAAGGTGGTACTGGGAGGCCTCTGATCTGCAAACTGACCTACAAGTGTTCCATAAAGATATCATTAGATGAGACATGTGTACTAGATTTCTCTATTACTGTGCTTTTGAATGCTCTTCCCATGAAAATCCCCCCTGCCCCACAGTGTCCTCCCCCTGCCATTTTGGGGGACATACCTTTTTGCCCACAGCCATCTGGTTTCATGGGTTGACTGTGGTAATTACTGGAAAATATTTTTTGGAGGGGAGGGATGACTATTTTTTTAAAAGCTGTGCTATCTTTTTTTTATATTTAAAACTTTTTTTCTTAAAAAGAAAGGTGATATCTTACCTATTTTTTTTTTCAAAAAGACATGCGGTTCTTATTATGGTGCAGACATTTGTGGATAAGTCCCTGCATCCTTAATTTCCTTAAACAAACCCTTACTCCCTCACTCAACTGTTGGATAAACTGACTGTATCTCTCTCACACACACTATCTGGCTATTTAATAGGGCTATTTTTACATGCAGAAAATTACTCTGCATTGAGTAGTACCCTTGATATAAGATGTTACAACAGCATTCCACCTGTCTTGCAGATGTGACTGCTTACAAACCAATTCACTAAAAAAATGTAGGAGTGAATGCCTTGTCTCCAGCCAAGCCAAAGGGTAATGAAGTGTACATTTTCATGCCTGAATAGTATGGGCTTCAATCATTTTGGAAAGCACATTTACTCTTCTGATTCCCCCTGTTAGAGGGAGGGAAGGTCCAGAAATTCAGGGAGTGATTAGTGTGACTAGCTAATTTAACCACTGTGGGACTGGTGATGAAGGCTGGTAATCACTCTTTTTCTGTGATTACTAGACCATCTCCAGCTCACAAACAGCAACAGAGGTTGCTGCTGAAAGATCCAAAGGGCAAATCTTCACCTCTGAATGGTACTTTCCATAGTGGGCAAATATCCAGCACAGCTATTACTGCTTCTGTCCCTTCTATTCCTGGTGGAAGCAGCTGGAATTCACCTGCAAAATGTTCCTCTTCCCTTTTAAATCACTTAGACAATAGGGATAGCACATGTATACTTTTACTAAACAACTTACCAATTCAAGTGGGCTGCCTGGGCCGCAAGATGTGAACTGAAAAGTGATAAAGCATGGTGCTGCTTCAGTAAAATGGAATAAGAAATCATTTTGACAGAAGCTACATCTTGGTGTGGGCTTCTGAATGTATTCCCCCCTCCCCCTTCACTTTCAAGGTCGATGTTCCTTATTTCATGTGGAGTACATCTTGTATGACAGCATGGGAAGAAACACGGGCTGGCTGGGTTAATGCATTTGGGGTCAAAATGGACTCACGAGTGAAGGAAGGCTGCCCCAATGAGAGATAGAACTGACACCCAGGCACTAGAAGTGACTGGTAATTAAGCCACAGATGCTTAGAGTGCATACAGAAGTCAGGAAAGACAGTGAAAAGAGGGGGCACAGATTAAGCCTTTTAAAAAGAGAGAGATTGCATTTGTGTACTGTCAAGGAAACCTTCAGTATATACATCTATCTATGTTTCTATCTACTGCATGAATCTATGATTGGATTGTCCAAATTCTGCCCCATGGTTCCTGCTCCAGGGACTTCTACTTTGTCCACTCTTACTGTCACAATAACCTAGCAAGGTAAGACAGGCTGGGAGGCAGTGTATAACTGAATGAGAGCTAACCATGGCCAGATGTGAGTTTAAAGCCAATCCTCTCTAGTTGAAATGCAACACACTGTCTATTATATCCTAGAGCTGTTTACTTATTATTAGAATATAGGCTTTATTTATACCCCCCTTTTTTTGGTTCATTGATCTTTGCCCCTCTCCCATAGAGGTCATAAGAAATGAATTTCAATGGAAGAGAAAATAATTGCATAAAATCCTGGGTTCCCCTCACCACTCTGGGGGGATGTCCATGGAAAGAAGGAGATTTGGATTTGATGAATAGAAACTAGCCTTGAGATGTCCCAGAACGATCCCTTTTCAGCATTGCCATTGGCCAATGGCAACCACCGGTGAGGCAGCATTGGTAGCAGAAAGACGCACAACCTTCCAGAAAGGATCTCCATGGGAAGAACTTTCCCTTGTCTCATAGAGAGGAAGGCTCACAATGTCTTGTGAGCTCTGAGGTACCTTATTAAACACAACATGCTTTTGTTCAAAAACTATCCCTAGTGTTACACACAAAGCAGTAAGCTGATGAATCTTAAGATACCAAGCAGAATTTTGTTTTTGTCAGTTAGGAAAATGAGGGAATGTGGAGCTTCAAGCAGAAACAACAATGTAGTTAAAGATAAGAATGCTTTTAATTATTTGGGCATGTACACAATTTCCACAGTCAAGACATTATAAAAACAAGACAAAACAGGAGGGAAAAAAACCCCAAACCAAAGGACTCCTGTGAGGTAATAGCGTGATGGCTTGTACATATTGCAAGTAATGATCACTCTTCCACACATCTCTTTATAGCCTAACAAAATTGGATGTGAGGTATACGTGTCTACAGTATAGATGGATTGTGATTTCTTTAATGCTGCAGATAATCTTACATAGTTATTACAAGCTATTTTGAGGGAATAAAGTGCTGCAAGAATAATATTTTAAGTCCTGGCTTAAAAAGCATTCAGTTCATCATTCTAAAAGAGAAAATTGCTCATCAGAGTGGTTCCCCCCACCTTTCCAGCTCTGCCAATATCCTGCCCCCCCAGTAGAAAAAGTAAAGGGGAAACTGGAAATGGGGGGGCAACCCTATCAACCCCACATAAGTCCACCCCCTAAGCACTCTGAACCTTTTGACTAGGGGTGCAATTCTTCACTAATTTTCTTTTTTAAAAAAAGCTGTGAGTACAAGTAATTTCATTTCAGAACGGAGAAGTTCCTCACCAGTGCAGGATAATTCTCATCAGGGAAGTTTCCCAACTCTGTCTCTGTCTCCCCCACCCCCTGTGCATGTCTTCCATTTTTAAAAAGTCTTTCTGTTCCTACCTTTGATTACGTTATGGATCTGGCTTATTTTCCTGTAAGATGTGAAAGACAAAACAAAAGGCATGGGACTCATACCAGACTACATTAGGTTCTGGAAATGTGAATTTTGCACAAAATAAAACACACTCACTCACCCACCTGGTATTTGCATCAGAAGTAGAAACATAGAATCATAGAGTTGGAAGAGACCACAAGGGCCATCTAGTCTAATCCCCTGCCCTATAAGAACATACAATCAAAGCATGCTGGACAGATGGCCATCCTGCCTCTGTTTAAAAACCTCCAAAGACGGAGAGTCTACCACACCCCAAGGCATCTCTTAGTGTCAGAAAATTCCTCCTAATGTTTAGGTGGAATCTCTTTTGCGGACCCAGACCGTACTCCCTTCTCCCCTATCATAAGGAACACACAGACAACTCCAGATTGTGTTACAATTATATTGAGTACAAATAACGATAAGATATTAAATACAGGTTATTATAATAAATGATTCAATATAAGGCTATATGATGATACTAATTGGCAATACAATGGCTGCAATTTGCTAATGGCTGCAAATGGTTGGCACTATTGCATGGGTCTGGATCCCTTCATTGGCCAACCCTGTGTTGGGCAATGGCCACTGTCGCCCTCTACCAACCCTTCTTGGAGGAGAGAGGCCCCCGGCAGAGCAGTCCTGGTCAACGCTCTCCCCTCCCCTGAAAACAAGTGATTAACCATCAGTGGAAAGGGGGGAAAGGAGGTCTCTGTGAACTTGAACTTAAACTTGAACTTAAGCTTGAACTTGATGGAGAGCCTCCGTTTTTCTACGCTTACCCAGATCAGGACCCATGCCACTCGCCTAGCAACTTGCAACAATAATAATACATAAAGTATACATCACAGGGAGGATGGGTGGGTCTTCGGCTCCTGTTGAGCCACTGAGGCTCTGCACCTGGGGGCCGGCTTATATACCAGCCCTGGTGCAGACCTCCCCGTCATCTGGACACTCTGGAAATGCAGCTGGATGTCCCTCTCCTTCTCCTAGCCCAACAAATTGAGGTTAAGCTGGCTCGCCCCAATTGGTTCACCTTTCCCGTTCCCTCTGGGAAGGAGAAGGCCAGACGTGGTGGCCCCTTTCGCCTGTCATGCGACCACGAGGAGGCTGCCCAGAATGGGGGGGGCACTAGCCAGGCCACAAAAGGCCCTTCAGTGTATCCGCTAAGCCCCCTTCCTGTAGTTTGAGTCCATTGCTCCTTGTCCTTGTCTCTTGGAGCAGCAGAAAACAAGCTCACTCCATCTTCAATACGACATCCTTTCAAATATTTAAACACAGCTATCATGTCACCTCTTAACCTTCTCTTCCCCAGGCTAAATACATACATTCCCTAAGCTGCTCCTCACACAGCATGGCTTCCAGACCCTTCACCATTCTGGTTGTCCTCCTCTGGACACGCTCAAGCCTATGAACATCCCTTCTGAACTGTGGTGCCCAGAACTGGACACAGCATTCCAGGTGAGGTCTGACCAAAGCAGAATATGTAGGGAAAAAAATCCCAGGTAATGGAGCCAAAATATCTTACCTGGTCACCAAGCAACCAGTAAACTCACGCTGCACTGTGGGTGGAAAGGTGGGCTGAGCTGTAATGATCTGAAGAGGCACATGAGGGGAAGCCAAGCCCTAAATAGGTTCAGCTCCCCCATCACATGCCACCTTTTGGTGCCCTCAGTCACATGTAAATCATCAAAAGAGTACTTAACCCTGCAGCATCTTTTGCTGCACTGGTCCAGAAAAAAAGGTTGCTGAAAGACTACAGATAACATAGGATTTCGGTAAATTTCTTCCTGCTGTCAGAAAATCTTTGAAAACTCCTCGTTTTGAAGACTATTCACAGGTTGGGAGTTATTCTGCACCAAATCTGCACATTGTCCTTTTCACAGAAAACAGTGTTTTCTGTGCAGGGAACAATATTTTCTAAACAGTGTTATTATTTCTTCTGTGCAAAAAGTTCATATGCAGATTTTGTGCATGATTTGTCTCCTGTATTTTCTGCACTGGAGATAGAATCTTCTGCAAATAAAATAATATTTATACACAGAAATGTCATTTTCTGTGTACAAAATGTTTCTCCCTATATAGAAAATGCTGTTTTCTGCATTAAAAGTGTATACAGTTTTTGCATAGGAAAAGTCTTAAATTGCAAAGTTTGTTGTTAGTCCACGATTCTCTTTTTTAAGGCTTCCCTACACTTCAGAAGCATGTTCTGAATATTCAATATGTTTTTGAATATTTTTCCATCCCTAAATTTTTTACAATTTTTAGTATAAGATGGAGTGATCTTACCAGCTTTGGCCTGAATGGACCAATGCATGAAAAACTAGAATTTGTTATCCTTCTCTCCCTCTAACCCAAAGGTATGGGACCTTTGGTGTTCCAGATGTTTGAGGCTGCTACTACCAAAATTCTTTGTTTGTCCAAGGAAGATGCCTGACCCCCCCCCCCCAGTAAATAACCAGACACCAAGTTAACATATTTTTTTGGGGCAATAAAGGCCCACAACTTTATTGATGATAGCTGCAACTGGTTCACACAAGCACATGGGTACGGATCCAGGCATTGACCAACCCACCTGTTCATCGATGAACCCGTTGTCGGCCCCCATGCTGACAAGTGAAAACCAGGAAGGGGAGGGGTCCCCACAGGCCCAATGCCTGCTGTCCATTCTCCTCCCCTCAAAGGGCGCACCCAGAAGGCACATGCCCTGAGCTGGCATATCCTTCTGGTCAGTACCCTCCTGTGTTACCCCAGAGGAGATCTCCATGACCTATCAGTGATGGAGACCCTCAGGACCGATGACCTTGGATCCAGGACCTATGCCAACTGCCCCCAAAGTTGTGACAACGAGGAAAACATGCAACACATGAAAACAATCCATGCCTAAAAGATGGGTGGGTCAGGTCGAAGAGAGCAACTGAGGTGCATATAATGAGGTAACCAGGAATTTATACCCGGTCACCAGACCAGAGGGAAGCCTACATGAAAGATGAGGCTCCCCCTACCACTCTGGCCAATCAGATTAAAGCCAAATGCCTGCCTCTGATTGGCTACCAGGTGAGCACACCCAGCCAATCAGATTACACTAGTCTGTAAACTGATTGGCTGCTGCTCTATCTTCCTCCCATCCAGCCGTAAGACCTGCTGGGAGGAAGATGCCCAACATGGCAACGGCCATGCTCCTGGCATGTGGGGGGGGGGCACCCCAGACCGCAAATAGCTGCCAGGTAAATCCTAATTTCCATTTTATTGCTAATTATTTTCCATTTTATTGCTAATTATTGCTAGCCATGCTGGCTGGGGCTTCTCCAGGTTAAATTTGAAACTTTTGGAGGCTCAGAGTTTCCCTACTCTTTCACTAACCACAATTTTAGAACCTCTTCATGAGAATAGATTGTACAAAACCTGTTGGATGATGCTGTGTGTTGTACCTGTAGCATGGATATATGACCCCCCCACCGCTATAAATTAACAAAACAGAGTTTTTGCCCAGTCACCTATACACTATGGAGATTATGAGATGTGCCCTTATAACCCGTTTCTATCTCACTAACCCCCTCACCCCACTCCTGTTCCTGTTCCACAATTAGGAATAAATTTTCAGACACGTACCCCCATCGCGGAACAGGAATGTCCTCCCTCTTCCTTGCTGGCTGGGAGTGAATGCAGCTGTTGCAAAGCTGCATTTGTGTCCCATAAATGAAATCCCTCCCTTTCTTGCAAGAGAATGGACATGTGGCAAATTTAAAAATAAAAGGAAAAATAAAAGGAAATATACCAAGCCCCAAAACACCCTACAAATTAACAAGTATCCTGAGGGGGGGGGAGGGTGCCACTTACCTCCTCATCCCAATTGCACCCGGAAGGGTCCAGCACGGACCTCCCCCCAGGGCTGGCATTGTGCCAGCATAACGAGATAGCAATGGGGCATCTTTCAGACCACCTGTGATCCCATTACAGAAATGGGATGGGTTTCCCTGTGAATAAGGTATCATGGGAGCAGAACGGGAACAGAATGACATCATCAGAAAGGTAAGCCCTTTCCCAGTTCTGTTACATTCCTGCAACTGACTTTATAGTTCGTCTGATAATCACCTATATCTTTGGTGCTGGCCTTTCCCAGATTGTCTGGGAATATATTTATATTTGCCTGCAGGAGGTGCTCTACAGATCTTGGGCTCTTCTTTTTCAGGGTTGTTTCAAGACCATTTTCAAGCGGAGTCTGGAGGGGACTCTCAAAAGCTCTCTGGAGAGGAATTGGGGTTATTTGAGTATGGAGCTATTGTGGCAGCAAGAAAAGCTCCTGGTATTTCATGATGACATGTTCACACTCACTGTTATATTCAATGTGTACAATAATAGGGATAGCACTCAGAAAGCTCAAACTGCTTAGGATGACTTATCATTATCATTAGCTCTTCTTTTAAGAGGCCTCCTTCTTCAGTATTTTGTTCGATAAGCAGCTTGTTCTTCTTTAGGTAATAAGATTTGCCAGTCCTTTTTATTATTTCTGGGATCTTCCTGAAGTTTATCTCAGGCTAACATACAGATAAACCTACAGCTTAGATCCAGCCTTTCTGAGAGACCTATATGAGCCTGTCTAAGTCTTAAGACTCTGGCGGGGGGCTGGGAATTACAATGCTATTATTATCACAAGTTTATCCAGAGAGAACACGTAAAAGGGCCTTCTTGATGGCTGCTTCCAGTCTGTGAATTTTTCTTCCAAAGGATGCTAGTCTAGCCCTCCTTCTCTTGATAGGCTGACATTACTTGATTTAAACTGGTTGTGCAGATGGTATTTTTAATGGAGGAAGATGGTCCTATATGTTTATGCTTATTAGATGCCAAGATTGACAAAAAGATCGATCACATATTAGCAAAGGCATATAGTGCATTTGGAAGACTTTACAAAAGAGTCTGGAATAATAAACGCCTGAGGCGAAGCACAAAAATCAGTGTGTATAGGCCATTGCACTGTCTATTCTCCTTTACGGGTCTGAAACATGGGTCACCTATAGCCACCACTTACGACTCCTTGAATGCTTTCATCAGCGCTGTTTATGCACAATCCTAAATATACACTGGCCAGACTATGTGACGAATGTTGCTGTCCTTGAGCAAGCAGGGATCACCAGCATTGAGGTCATGATATTCAGAACACAGCTGCGCTGGGCAGGGCACATTTCTAGGATGGAGGACCATTGCCTCCCAAAATTAGTTCTCTATGGTGAACTCGCCACGGGTCAGCATAAGAGGGGTGCCCCCCAAAAAAGTGATACAAGGACTCCCTGAAACAACATCTCAGGCTTGGCCAAATTGATCACCAACAATGGTCCACCCTGGCCTCACATTGGGGGGCACGGAGACGCACTATCCACAATGCTGCAGTCTTATTTGAGAACTCATGCCAAACAAGTCTTGAAGAGAAATGACAACGCAGAAAAAATCACAACCTGGAAACATCACGCAAGGAGACCTTCTGCTGTGCTTTCTGCAACCAGACTTGTTTATCTCGGATTGGCCTTTTTAGTCATCAGCGCGCTTGCAGAAAGTGCGAGATGAGTCTTTCATGAATCTTCAAGAAAAGCCAGAGAGAGAGAGAGTATGTTTCTAAATTGTTTTTATGTTGTTTTGAAATTGTAGTGAGCCCTGGTGGTGCAGTGGTTAAATGCTAGTACTGCAGTCACAAAGGTTGTGAGTTTGATACTACAGGCCTCCAAAGTTGACTCAGCCTTCCATCCTTCTGTAGGTTGGTAAAATGAGTACCCAGCTTGTTGGGGGCAATTATCTAACACACATTTTAAATCGCTTAGGGACTGCTTAGGCACTGATAAGTAGTATAGAAATATAAATGCTATTGCTATAGTGTTTTAATAGGATATTATTATTATTATTATTATTAATATTAATATTAATATTAATATTAAAATCAGGTTTTTGGCTGTATGTTAATTATTAATTTATTTATTTGTTGTAAGCTGCCTTGGATCCTATGTCAGGAGAAAGATCAGAATACACACGCACACACATGTACACCCACACATGGGGCTTCAAAAGTTCTGTCATGATGTTATCTAAAATAATGACAGTATAGCTGAATATAGATATCAAGTTTGTCCTCTCTGGGTCACAAGACTTGTAAGCAACCTGCCACCCTCCAGGTGTGTTGGGACTAAATTGTACCCTTATTATCCACTGGGTTTGGGTTCCAAGATCCCCCTGAATAACAAAATATGTGGATGTTCAAATCCCATTATATCCTCTCTGGCTTTTCTTCACAAACAAAGATTCAGGAAGGACTCATCCCACACTTTCTGCAAGTGCGCTGATGACTAAAAAGGCCAATCTGAGATAAACAAGTCTGGTTGCAGAAAGCACAGCAGAAGGTCTCCTTGGATGATGTTTCCGGGTTGTGATTCTTTCTGCGTTGTTGTTTCTCTCCAAGACTTGTTCGGCATGAGCTCTCAAATAAGGCTGCAGCATTGTGGATAGAGCATCTCCAAGCCTCCCGATGTGAGGCCAGGGTGGACCGTTGGTGGTGATCAATTTGGCTGAGCCTGAGATGTTATTTCAGGGAGTCTTTGTATCGCTTTTTTGTAGCACCCCTCTTACGCTGACCTGTGGCGAGTTCACTGTACATCACTATTTTGGGGAGGCGATGGTCCTCCATCGTAGAAACGTGCCCTACCCAGCACAGCTGCATTCTCAATATCATGGCCTCAATCCTGGTGATCCCTGCTTGCTCAAGGACAGCAACATTCGTCACATAGTCCAGTGTATATTTATGATTGTGCGTATACAGCACTGATGAAAGCGTTCGAGGATATACAATGACATATTAAAAAGAGGGTCCTTACATAAAATGGAAAAATCAAAGTTTGCTTTTTGAATTTTTTTTCTGGAATATTTTCAAGCCATGGATGGTTGAATCCTTGGATACAGAGGGCCAACTATACGCATGACCATTGGGGATGACAGGATCATCCAAAACATCTGGAGTGCACAAATTTATGGAAGGCTGATCTAGAGCAATGCTTCTTTGTCTATCTCATTTTAGGAACTGGCTTTTTTAAAAAAAAAATCCATCAGGCTGTACACATTGGCTACAAATGTTTCCTTGTTTTTCAGGAAGTCATTGTAGACCAGCACTGATCCACAGACCACCACTTTGAGTAGTGCTGCACTAGAATATCTTTAAGAACAGTTTCTAAATTACTGCTAAGGCACTTGGCAGTTTTCAACCTTTTCAGGGAGGACATCTCCACCCAACCACCCCCTCTCACTATCTGTTAATACCTTTTTGTACTCTTCTAGCAAGCTAACCCCATCCACACCAGTGATATAATTAGCTGATGCATATGTAGTTGTGTCAGAGCTTGAAACATGTCCAAGTATTTGTGTTTTCTTTTGTGTCTCCAAGCAGAAGTTAGTGTTACTGGTGAGGTGTGTTTAGCTATGGTCCCTCTCTCACATGCCTTGCAAGTTTTGGAAGAATGGCACTTGGAGCTGGAGGAATGGTTGGGTTGATAGGCATTGCCTTTGTCACTGTTTCAGTTCAACATGTTGTGTCTGGGCTTTAATAACTAAAGATTGGAATTAAAGTGAGTTATTTCTACATGTGTATGCACACAGTCACACAAATACTAGTTATTTTAGTCTATAGTACAGGATCAACACAGTGGAGATTAGTCTTCAGGGCCATTGTGGTGCCTTTTGGAGGGATTTTCTTTGGAAGACCATCTACAGACAAAACATACTTGCCTCATATATAACATGACATAACATAAAGATGTGTGCTAGTTGCTTTCCTCTATACAGGTTATAGATTTCCATACCTCCAGGATGGGAATAGAGAAGCCCTCGAAATGTTGTTGGACTGCAGCTCCTAGCCAGGGTAACCAAAGCTAAAGTATAATGGAAGCTGCACTTCAATAATATTGGGAGGGTTGCACAATATTCTCCCCATGCTTTACACATTCTGTGAACTGACCTGACACCAATGCATCCCCATGTGCATCTTTAGGCAAGATTTAGCCTGGGGGGCAGTATCTGTGTATAAAGATCACATATATGCAAATAAATATGTATAAATGTGCAAAAATTGTTATATCTTAATTATTTTACATTAAGAACTATCTCTGTCCCATATATTTACTTGTCTCTCCAATGGCAGTGAGAACATCAGTATTTTGTCTCATGGGTGGTGCATTCTTTGTTGTTGTTTTCTTTTTAATTGGAAGAGTTGTACACAGGCAATGTTCTTTGCAAGGCATTTGTTCAAGGTTGGCAAAAAAAATAATCTGTGCATGAAAATATACTATTACTATTTTGAAAATATACAATTTCTACGTGAAGGTAAATATGAAGGAATATAAGCTTCTCAAAAAAACAACAACACAACAGAGTATGGTGGAAAAGCATAGAAGAGACATTTAAGGGTTGGGACTCCAATTACTTTTGGCTAACCAGTGATCTCAAGAATGGGACAGGGATCTATGTGAGAAGGTCTGGACAGATCTTTAAAAACTAACTCTTTTGAACTTCAACTCCCCAAATTCCCCAGGTAGCATGACTACTGGCTTTGCTGGTTGGGAGACTATAGAAGTTGCAGTCCAAAAAAGTAACTTTTCCAAGCTCTGTGATTGACATTTTATTGCTTTGGGCTTAGCAGTGCATCAAGCCAAAGACATGTAAACTGATTTTCCTCAGCAGGAAGGAAACATTAAAAACAGAGGCAGAAACATCAGGGACATATTTTTGGGGGTCTGTTTGAAACACGAAAAAGGTGAAGAAAAATAATGTTATAAATACTCTCAGAGACAGACCTTTAAAGATACACTTTATTTTGGGAGGGTGCTGGGTTTTTTTGGGGGGTGGGTGGGAGCAGGCAGGTTGGATTAAATAGAAACTCAGAAATTATATAATGGGTTTCTTTAATGTCAGGGAGGCATAGGCCATTTGGAAAAGTTACAGGTGGCATAAGGTGTCATGTTTAGCAATTCAAAAGAACAGAAACATTTTAAACAATTCCCTCAGCAGGAAAAGAGGCATTAAAGAACAGAGTGTGAAATAGCAGAGACATTTTTTTTTGTTTGCAACATTTGAAAAAGTGAGCAGAAATCCAAAATATAATATGTGCTACCAGAGACAAAAACTAATAAATACAAAATTTATGAGATTAGAAAGAGTAGAAGACCAGAAATGAGAGAACGTGGCTAGGGTAGGTCAGAACATTGCAGGGCTGCCTAGCTTGTGACAGAACAGTGGAGTAGGAAGGGTGTGCCAATGTTAATAAAGTGGCTTAGCAACATGTGCCTAGGACACATGACAAAATGTGTGTGTATGTGTGCATATGTACATGTGTGCGTGCTTGATGACATGCTACACAGTGGTAGAGTAAGGAGGAAGGACAGGAGCTCTGAGTTTTCTAAATAATGAGGTTTCCCCCCTTAGCTACCCATACATACCTTAGCAGTTCCCCCAACTATAAAATGTATATGTTTGTTTGAGGAGGGGTCTATCAGAAAGAGGCTTGAGTGCACGCTAGGGTTCTGTCTTGTCTGACTGCTTCACCACAAGGGACAGACACTCTGTCTAACTAGAGGAGGAACATAATTCATTACAGTAACAGCAGCAGCTTAGGTAATACATTTTGATTACCTTAGATTTAAATGCAGGGGGTGTTTTGGTAAGCTTCACAGGATTTACAAAGATGCTGACATTGGAGGATTTGAGGCAGAAAGGTTCACAGCCCAGAAGCTCACATCAAGATGACAAAGCACTGAGTAGTCACTCTAACTAACAAAAGCATCTTACCAAAAGGCAGTAGTTTATATAATCCTAGGTTGGAAATTTTATCTACGTTCCACAGTGCATACCTATAAAGTATGAGAACACAGGAAGCATGACTGATTATATGTGGATCAAGAAATCCTATGTACACACACACATCACCAAAATGACAGATTATAACTCAGGACAGAGTGGTAGTGACATGGCTTTATAGAAGAGTCACACTATATCAGAGGCCTTGGCTCCTTTTTCACAGGCACTGTATCAAAACACATCAACCACCTCTTAGGGTTCAGAGTGATGGGATGAGTTCATATAGGGGTCACACTATATCTAAAACACAGTTCAAGAGGTGCAAAACAGTGGCTCTTCTGCCACCATTTCTGATGTGGTCTGGAGCAGTGCTACCCAAAGTATTCACAAGGAGGAGGAGACCTTGTGTGGATTCACAAGGTCTTGACTGCTGGACCATGGCAAGTTTTCAGGAAAGAAAGAAATAATTGTAGTCAATAGGAACAAATATGATGGCAAATTAGGGAGAAAAAAACCCAAAACCTTCTGATCTCTCACATCGGATAGTTTAAGGAGGATTGGTCAAGAGGTACAGTGATACACACACAAGATAACCAATCCTCCAAAGGGTTAAAAAATATCCAAACAGAAAGGGAGAAACAAGAGAAAACCTGCATCTTTATCACATTTAAAGACAAGAATCTACCCAAAGCCCCACTTCAAAAATCTTAAGAAATTGTGTGCTCTACAAAAATGTCCAATCTTCTGGAAACATTTTTATGTCCTCTCTGAAACATACAAAAAACACTAGACTATCCACTGAAGTTTTACAAGTAGCATGGGAGATCCAAGGGTATGAGTGTTTGCCAAGGGTGAGGGGAATTGATGTTGCTTTGTAGATTATTTAACACTATCTTGGTGTTTATATAATCACCCATTTTCAAATAGTACCCTCTCATTAATGACTTGCACTGAGGACTTTTTCAAATGGGGGGGGGACCCCTGAGGAGGTTGGGAGAAGAATGGGGCTGTCGCAGTTTTAGAGCCCTGTTTCACACAGCCCCGTCCTCCTCCATCCTCCTCCCAACCTTCCCCCGTGCTGCGGGCATCAGTTTTTATTGACAGAGGTTTTCCATCAATAAAAAGTGGTGCCTGCAGCATGGAGAAAGCACAGGGGAAGGTTGAGAGGCAGACAGAGGAGGACGGGACTGTCTGAAATGGGGCTCGGTAAGTGTGACAGCCCTGTTCTTCTCCTGACCTCCTTGGAGTTTTTTTCCCCATTTGAAAAAGTCCTGACAGTGTATGACACTGTCCTGCTCTCACAAAACCTCTCCATTAATGCTCCCTTGTCATGGGAGAGAGGCTTGCATACACTAATAATGTTTTGAGCTATGCTGGCAGTGGCATAATAGCCATGGGTGGGGTCTCCTATGCCAGACAGGTCAAAACAGAAGGGTGTGATAAAGAGCGTCAAAGGGTAGGTTGGGCTCTCTAGCCTTATGGCAACCACCCTAGGAGAAGGAAAACTCTAATCCCAAACCTGGGTAGATGGTGCTCGTCCAACCCTGTAAGGTCAACCATCTAAGAGAAGGAAACTCTAATCAAACCTACGACCTGAGGACCTCACTGCTACCATCCATGCTTGCAAGGCCACAGCAGATGAACCTTTGGTTTAAAGGGTGAGGCCAGTTCTGTGCACGCTGCGCTCCACCAGAAAAATCCATTGCACAGCCTCGAAGGACAGTTCCAAAAAAAAAAAAAAAAAAAAAAAAAAAAACCTGTAGTGATTGGCGAGGGATGAAATGGCAGGTGTAAAGATGCACTGGAAGCCACAGGCCCAACCCTGCATGGAGGCGGTTCAGGAATTTGGTCGCTTGAGGCTGACCCGGGAGATGACAGTATTGTTCGGCACCATCCTGAACGACCAAGCAGCCTTTTTTAAGGAGAGCACTACTTGCTCCATATGGAGAGGGGCTTAGGAAAGGTGGCCTAACAAAAGCTCACCCCAACTACCTGGTTGGCTAGCCATAGCCCAGTGGGCATCTTCTGATGTGGTCAAAGCAAGACAAAGAAACAAAGGCACACACCAGCCTCCAAAGGTGTAAATAAACTGGCACTTGCATGCTGGAACATCAGAACCATGCAAGACTCTGCAGACTCTGCAGTGGTCAAACATTAATTACTGATAAAGCCTCCTTCCTAAATCAATGGGCTGAACATTTTCAAAGTCTCTTTAGTGCCAACCGAGTAGTCCAAGGCTCAGCTATCCAACATATGATACAGAAACCGATGAAAAATGAACTGGACATAGCTCCCACTTTGGAAGAGACCTTTACAGCAGATGAAAAACAGCCATACAGCAGATGAAAAACAGCAAGGAAAAACGGCAAGCTGGGATTGATGGCATCACACCTGAAGTTTGCAAACATGGAGGTAATGTACGCCACAGTTAAATTCCACAAACTCCTTGTGAATTGCTGGGGAAAAGGGGAACTGCCATCATATCTCGGAGATGCAGTCATTATCATCCTGTACAAGAAAAAAAGACCAAAATCTGATTGCTCAAACTATCGAGGCATAACACTGCTCTCTATTGCTGGAAAAATCCTTGCAAGGATACTCCTGAGCAGATTAGTTCCTGCTATTGCAGAAGAACTTCCTGAAAGCCAATGTGGCTTCAGAGCCAATAGGAGTACTACAGATATGGTATTTGCCCTTAGACAACTACAAGAGAAATGTAGAGAGCAGAACAAAGGTCTGTATGTAACATTCGTCGACCTCACCAAATCCTTCAGCACTGTGAGTAGAAAAGGTCTCTGCCAGATCCTGGAAAGACTAGGATGCCCCCCCAAAAAAATCCTTAAAATGATTATTTTGCTACATGAGGGCCAGCACGGTCAAGTCAGATGTGGCAATGCTCTTTCCGAGCCTTTTCTAATAACTAATGGAGTGAAGCAGGGTTGTGTTCTTGCTCCAACTTTATTTACAATATTCTTCAGCATGATGCTCCAAAGGGATATGGCAGAGCTTGAAGAAGAACATGGTATCTATATATGTTACCATACTGATGGTAGCTTGTTTAACTTAAGCTGTCTGAGGGCTCGCATTAAGACTCTAAGCTGTCTAGTCCGTGAGCTGCTCTTCGCGGATGATGCTGCCCTTGTTGCCCACACAGAAGCAGCTCTGCAGCGCCTAACATCCTGCTTCGCAACAGCTGCAGAGCTGTTTGGGCTGGAAGTCAACCTTAAGAAAACGGAAGTTCTCTACCAGCCTGCACCACAGACGAACACCATCATCCCCACATTGCCGTCGGCAAATCTGTGCTTAAGTCCATTCAGCAGTTCAGCTACCAGGGAAGCATAATCTCCTCAGATGCCAAGATTGACAAAGAGATCGATCACATCGATCACAGATTAGGAAAGGCATATAGCGCATTTGGAAGACTTTACAAAAGAATCTGGAGTAACAAACACTTGAGGCGAAGCACAAAAATCAATGTGTATAAAGCCATTATATTGTCTGGTCTTCTTTACGGATCTGAAACATGGGTCACCTATCGCCAACACTTACGACTCCTCGAACGCTTTCATCAGTGCTGTATATGCACAATCCTAAATATACACTGGACTGACTATGTGATGAATGTTGCTGTCTTTGAGCAAGCAGGGATCACCAGCATTGAGGCCATGATATTGAGAACACTGCTGCGCTGGGCAGGGCACGTTTCTAAGATGGAGGACCATCGCCTCCCAAAAATAGTACTCTATGGTGAACTCGCCATGGGTCAGCGCAAGAGGGGTGCTCCAAAAAGGTGATACAAGGACTCCCTGAAACAACATCTCAGGTTCGGCCAAATTGATCACCAACAATGGTCCACCCTGGCCTCACATCAGGAGGCATGGAGACACACTATCCACAATGCTGCAGCCTTCTTTGAGGTCTCATGCTGAACAAGTCTTGAAGAGAAACAACAACGCAGAAAAAATCACAACCTGGAAATATCACCCAAGGAGACCTTCTGCTGTGCTTTCTGAAATCAGACTTGTTTATCTCGGATTGGCCTTTTTAGTCATCAGCGCACTTGCAGAAAGCGCGGGATGAGTCCTTTCTGAATCTTCATTTGCAAAGAAAAGCCAGAGAGCTCTCACAATGAACTGTTCTTCCTGGCTTCAGTCACCATGGACTTTATTAGACACATTATTTTAAACATTCTTTTGCCGGCATTAAAAAAAAAGAAGAAGAAGCATTTTTATACCATCAAAAGAACATTCCCCCCAACACCCATCTGCTCTCATGGCAAAGGCTCCTCTGTGAACGAAGAGGAAGTGAACATAGCCCCATTCACTTCCTCATCTGAAATCTTGTGTGATTTCACTACGTGGGAAATTCAAACTTTAAAACAAAAATAAAGCATAAAAAGTCACACCAAGCATGCACGCACGTGCACACACACACACTTCCAAATAACCCAGAGAGGGTCATAAAAAGAATGCAACTTACCTGGGTGTTTTGACAGCTGAAGCCATCAATTTTAAAACCATGGCTTTTGGGCTCTTTATAAGCATGAAAGGGCAACATCATCTGATCCGTGTGCCCTTTCGCAATTATGTGGCATCCTTATGATGCATATTTTCCGTGTCTGACAAAGTCCCATGCTTACTTTTTGAGTATGTCTTCATAGCAATGTTGTAGTCACAAGGTACTAGGGTTACAACAATGTTGTCAAAAATAATATTGTGATATAAATAGATATCGTGACCGAACTGAAATGGTGTTTATTGAATCTTGTGGACCTTAAAATGCTAATGAAAATAATAGTATGTAATTTTCAGCAAAGTTAAAAGTAAGGACATTAGTAATCTACTATATCAATGAACTTTAGTAAGGACCTATTTCACACCAGCAAACTTATACTTGTCTTGAAGCAAATAATAAATTTAGGAATAGCAGTAGTTTCATCCCATTTTGCATCCCGGTGTGGAGGAAAATGATAGATTCACTATCAAATAGTAATTTTATGTCAATTCATTTCAGGCAATAGATTCCACTGAGAACAGATGATGAATTAATAATTTAGAAGAATGTAGGAGAAGTAATGCTTAAAGGGAGAAATCCCAGTTTTAATGCTCACTGTTGAAATCTGGGATGGACAAAAAAGGGAAAACCTAGTGACATATGAAAACCTGATAAAATGGTTCGATGGAAATTGCTGTTTAAAAACGAGAGAAGAAATACATATCAATGGTTATAAAATGAAATGGTTCACTTATTGTCAAGAAAGGGACAGATTTAGTGAGGACAAAATGATATATGAGTTTGATAGGGAACAGAATGAAATTGGCATGATCATATGGGATCATGGTAGGAAAAAAATTACAAAACCTTACAAATTATTGTTAGAGAGGGATCTGGAAAAAGATCTGATAACAGATTCAATGATAAGATGGGCCAAAGATATAGGTGAAGTCATAAGTTTGGGGGAATGGGAGAACACTTGGATTAAAACAAACAGCTTTACAGCAAGTCAAGACTTGAAAGAAAATTTTCTAAAAATAATAAATAGGTGGTACCTGACTCAAGGAAGATTAAGCAAGATTTATAAGTTAGCTAACAAGAAATGCTGGAAATGTAAAAGGGAGGTTGGGTCTCTCCACCACATGTGGTGGGGTTGTCCAGCAATAAAGAAGTTTTAGGAAAATGTACATAAAATAGTACAAAAGATGTTTGGAATAACATTCACAATGGACCCAAAATTATATTTGCTAAACATAACATCGCTATTAGAGAAACATGTGGAGAGAAAACCAGACTGAAGATAGCTGCTAAGTGGAAAATGAAAGAGGTACCAAAAAATAGGAGAGTGGTTAGACTAACTGATGGAGATGAAAAATAATGATAAATTGACATGAATTATAAATAATGGAAATGTAGAGGCAGTGTGTGAAGAATGGAAATTAATAACTGATTATTTGAATAAAAGTTGCAATATCTAATAACAGGGAGCTCATTGAAGATGAAGGAGGCTTGTTCCAAAAAGTGTTGGGAATTGGAGTAGAAATACAGAAGTTTTATGGCAAATTTCACATAGAGGATAATATAGGTTATAAGGTATAAGAAATGGATAAAGGGTAACTAAAGAGCAAAGATTGAAATGGGAATAGAACTGTATTAAATCATTTGGGTTGGTAAATCTGTGGAGGTCAAGAAGAAAGAAGAAAATGGAAAGAGAATAAGAAGAGCAAAGATAAAATTGAGAAGAAATAAAATGTTGTTTTGGGTAATGACAAATCAAGGAGCTGAAAATTAGAAAATAATGAATTAATGTAAGTAACAAACTGAATGTTAGGTTATATGTTATACATTATAGGTTACAGGCTATATGTATAAGTCATGATAACAGTGGATTTGTCTATTCTAAATGAATTTTCACGATGTATTAATGATTAATGGATAAATAAATAATTTTTTAAAAAGAAATCTGGGATGAAAACTTTTTTTCTATTCAGATTGTGAATTATTAAATATTAAGTAATATATCATGTTTTAAGAGGATTTGTTTTGTCTACTAGTAAACTTTCCCCCAATGATTTTTATTAGTTTTACAACAAAAAATAAAACAAAACGAAGTCTGCAATCAAACTCATCACATGCAAAAAAATACTAAATATTCACACTTGTTCACACATTAATTTCCTCCCTGATTTTACTTGGCATTTAATTTACATTAGGTGCCATATTTCTTCTTTTACTTTACATGTTCATTTTAACATATTTGCAATGAAGATATCTACCTATTCTCTATCTTTTAAAGCTATATCTTAAGTGTGAAAACCTAGTTATACTCACCTCCCTCTTTATATTACTTATATGTCTTATTACAATGCTTCATTCATTGTTAAAGTTTCCTTTTTTTCCTACTTTCAATGAATGAGTCAGTTTGTCCATCTCTGCCATTTCATACATTCTCAAAGACCTGTCACCTAATGTCAGGAGAAAGGTCTTTTTCCATGATTGAACATAGAGAATTCTAGCTGACACTATCATATAAAATTAAAATAAAGAGAAAAAAGTAAGTTTTTAAAAACTAAACCTCAGTCCAAAATGAAAATGTAAAAAGGGATTTGAAATATATTGCAGCATCTCTATTTTAAATACAGAAAAATTAACATTTTTGTGAAGCTGAGATTGAGTTCTTTTCCACATCCCCAGCCTTCTCTCCATTGTACCACATGTTCTTCAAAAAGATAAAATCTGAGGCTTAGTCCTAAGTACTAGCATAAGTGAATAAAGGTTTGCACTTGCAATAATATACTTAATAGACTACACTTCTTGCCCCATCTGATGTCTTGAGTTAGACCCTGACTTCCTAGCTATCCCTTGTAAACACCTAGGCTCTGTCTGGTTGAACTGCTCAATCTGTCATCTGACATCAGCCAATGCAGACATAGTGAAAAATGTTCTATAATTATTAGCAAATTTATTCTATTTTAAATTATAAAAGTGCAGATTGGTATTCCTTACAGTCACCTTTAACCTGGTGAGTTGTTAAATGACTCTTACTGTATGTGGTCTGAAAGCTATGCTTCCACTGAAGGAATGGGAAAATTGAAACCTTTCTTTGCAGTGTTGGTAATGAACCTCATCAGTTTCTCATTATAGTGAGAGAAAGAAAAGCATTATAATTAAATAGCCATACATGTTTCCCTGTTACATTTAAGCATGAGGAAGAAAAGCAGAAGTAGGGACAATGAATCCCAAACTGATTAATTTGAAAATCAAATGCTCTGCTTCTGCTGAGGGATATATAATATTGAGGTTGTGTCCTTTGAAAACTTCAGCTTTTTAAAGTTGACATATTTACTCTGGGGGTGGGATAGCTTCATTTAATTAAGGTAACTAGCTGTACCCAGTGTAACATACACAGTTACAGTAGATTTGAAAGGTCACACAGTTCATCTACCCACTATTATTATTTTAGGGGGGGGAGATTGCATTGTTTTACGTGTGGGTGGTGAGTAGCTGAGGGAGGGAGAGAAGGGAGTGGCCCTTGTGAGGCTGGGGGTGTAGATGCAGGTTCAGTGGCAGGAGTGGCTTGTGAGGTGGAGAGGGAATTTGAATGTGGATGGTGATTGGCTGAGGGAGTGAAAGGAGGGAGGGGATTGGTTGGGTATGTTTTCTAAGTGGCCAATCAGCACACTGGGAAAGGCAATATACCCCAAAGTTCTATATAGAGAGATTTTGATATACTGAAGGTACTGAATTAATATTCTTTAAGACAAAGGTGTTTAAAGGGTGAACTGCAATCCTTCCTGTGTTACAAGTGGTATGGTCATTTTGGCCCTTCCTACTTCCCCGAATATTGAACATAGAGGATGATTTAACTTTGTCTGCCTTTTGAATCACTGTAATTTAAAGAAAAAGCAATGTTTGCTATGAGGATTTAGCAAATTAGTTGAATTAATATTTCTCCTATAACTGTACTGTATCTCTCAACACCACAAGAGAGAGAGAGAGAGTATTTGCCCTTAGACAACTGCAAGAGAAATGTAGAGAGCAGAACAAGGGTCTCTATGTAATATTTGTCGACCTCACCAAAGCCCTTGACACTGTGAGTAGAAAAGGTCTGTGACAGATCCTGGAAAGACTAGGATGTCCCCCCACATTCCTTAAAATGATTATCTTGCTACATGAGGGCCAACATGGTCAAGTCAGATATGGTGATGCTCCTTCAGAGCCCTTATTAATAACTAATGGAGTGAAGCAAGGTTGTGTTCGTGCTCCAACTTTATTTACAATCTTCTTCAGCATGATGCTCCAAAGGGATATGGCAGAGCTTGAAGAAGAACATGGTATCTATATATGTTACCGTACTGATGGTAGCTTGTTTAACTTAAGCTGTCTGAGGGCTCGCATTAAGACTCTAAACTGTCTAGTCTGTGAGCTGCTCTTCGCGGATGATGCTGCCCTTGTTGCCCACACAGAAGCAGCTCTGCAGCGCCTAACATCCTGCTTCGCAACAGCTGCAGAGCTGTTTGGGCTGGAAGTCAACCTTAAGAAAACGGAAGTTCTCTACCAGCCTGCACCACAGACGAACACCATCATCCCCACATTGCCGTCGGCAAATCTGTGCTTAAGTCCATTCAGCAGTTCAGCTACCTGGGAAGCATAATCTCCCCAGATGCCAAGATTGACAAAGAGATCGATCACATCGATCACAGATTAGGAAAGGCATATAGCGCATTTGGAAGTATTTACAAAAGAGTCTGGAGTAATAAACACCTGAGGCGAAGCACAAAAATCAGTGTGTATAGAGCCATTGTACTGTCTATTCTCCTTTATGGGTCTGAAACATAGGTCACCTATTGCCACCACTTACGACTCCTTTATACACACAATCCTAAATATACACTGGACTGACTATGTGACGAATGTTGTTGTCCTTGAGCAAGCAGGGATCACCAGCATTGAGGCCATGATATTGAGAAAACAGCTGTGCTGGGCAGGGCATGTTTCTAAGATGGAGGACCATCGCCTCCCCAAAATAGTACTCTATGGTGAGCTTGACACGGGTCAGCCTAAGAAGGGTGCTCCAAAAAAGTGATACAAGGACTCCCTGAAACAACATCTCAGGCTTGGCCAAATTGATCACCAACAGTGGTCCACCATGGCCTCACATCGGGGGGCATGGAGACGCACTATCCACAATGCTGCAGCCTTATTTGAGAACTCACGACGAACAAGTCTTGAAGAGAAACGACAATGCAGAAAGAATCACAACCCAGAAATATCACCCAAGGAGACCTTCTTCTGTTCTTTCAGCAACCGGACTTGTTTATCTCAGATTGGTGTTTTTAGTCATCAGAGAGAGAGAGAGAGAGAGAGAATCTGACTATTCTCCCCCTCCTGCCCAAGAATGACTGGTGAAGAAGCAAATGCTGGAATAGTGTTCTTGCATAGCTGCAGATAATGCATAAATATAAATGACTGTTCACTAAGGACTTTATCAAATGCATCAAAAAACACATCATAAGGATTGGATGGTAGCCCAAAGCGCTAACATTATCAGACAATGTAGTTACTCACCCGTTCCTGCTGTGTGGCATGGACATGAATAAGGAGTCACTTTTTATTGATGGTTTTTCCTGACAATAAAAAAGTGACACCTTATTTAATTTTGTCCTCTGGGCTATCATCCCATCTGTATGATGTGATTTTGGATGCATTTTTTGCCATGTTTTCCTACATCTGATAAAGTTCTATGTCTTAATTTACCATGGTGGATGTATAGGCATATGGGAAGCTGTTCTGTGGGATCCTCTGCTCTCCAGCTCCTCTCCTGATTGTGCAGTCCCTAATACAGTCTGTCTACCGTCTGTCCTATTCATATACACAACAGACATTTATTAAAGCTCTTTGGCCTTTGCCATTTGACCTGTATTTGTGTGACAAGGAGGAATTCTTTACTACTGAGTGAGGTATCCCTAAACATACATATACAATGTGCTGGGGAGAAGGACAGTCCTCTGCCTCCTGAAATTTAATTTCTATGGCCAGGTGGTGCTTTTATTGTTGTTTCTTCCCTTTTCTTTTTAAGATAGAGCAACATTTAATTAGGCATTCAGTTGTGCAGTCTTTAGAGTGCTAATCAATGGAGACTTGTGACTGGATGGGCCAAGAGGCTCCAGATTTCCCAACTGGGAGGGTGTCTGAACATCTTTATTCATTTCCTATCCTGACTGGACTTGGACTGCCAATTAACCTATGCTGTGTGAGTCCCCCTCCCTTAATTTTCCTAGAAAATTTTAAATATCACATTTCATTTTTAAAAAAGGAATCAAGGAGACTGTTTAATGAGTGTATTTTTAATCTCCTTAGATAGCTCTTCTGCCAGGTTGTCAATGCTAAACATTTTTACAAGAAAATATCTGGCAGTTGTTTGAAAGTTGGGCAATAGCTGAAAAGTTGTATCGGTTTATGAGATGAGTCTGTGGGAGGTTTTCTTTTCTGATAAATACAGTACAAAGAAAGGTCACATTCATCCTCTCCCTCTAACTTTTTTTTTTTTTAAGGAGATGAGGAGGGTTTGTGGAAAGCTGTAAGTTAATTAAACAGTTTTATTTGGTGACCTTAGGAGTCTTGAAGGAGTGGAGGCTATATGCTGAAATTAGGTATTTGTATGGAAAACTGTGTCTGAAGTCCAATGTAATTTTTAAAAACCAGTTCTATGGATTGGACATAACTTGATGCAACCATGCTTGTAAGTTTTGGATCTTTTTTATTAGTTTAAATTGCTTTCTTGGCATTTTTGGCTTAAAACAACAACAACACAATTTGAGTTGAAAAGGAAAACTTAGGCTTTGATCCAGAAATTAAACCTATAGCTGAATGCCATTGATTTCCACATCCTGTTAACAAGCATGGAATTAAGCATGCATATTGAAAATAAATTATTTAAAGTAGCTTGAGGGATCACATCATCCCTTCTCTAGTCTGAACACAGAGATTTTGTTCCTACGTTCTGTGGCAGAGGCCCTAATTGTTAAATTCACAGAGGGTGGGTATGATCTATTAGTGATCTCCTTTTATTTATTTATTTACCACCTCATGCATTTTCTAGCATGCCATGACTGGGCTTATGTTGGTCTGAGTGTGAGTAATAACTTGTGTCCACCTTAGTTCTCATCCTTCCTTCTCATTCATTCAAGTGATTACAGTTAACCTTGTATGAAGCCTCTTCTAATTTTTTTAATTGTAGGTAAAATCTAAGGACAATGCATAGATTTGAAAGGTACCCCCAGACAAACACATACACAAAAATATGTTACTAGACTTATTGACATATATTCTGTTTTCTCTCGAAATGCCTCAACTATTTAGTATAAGGAAGAAGTCCAAAGTTTACTTCTAATTTCCCTTTAAACTTTGTAGGCAATTCAAAAGATGTCCCACCTAAAATTTAGTACAGGTCAACTCCCGTATCCATGGGAAACATTCCATGGGGACACATACCTCCATAGATACCTGAATCTGTGGATAATAGGGAATCTGATTTTTTTCAATGAGGCAAGTGCTGGAAGTTGACCATAGTATCACATTGGAGGACCTAAAAATGCCTAAGACCTTTTTTTGGACATGGGTAAGTGAAACCATGGATACCGGATCCATGGATATAGGAGTTGACCTGGACAGAGAAAACCCAGCTGAAGTGAAACAATTTTGGAATGGTGCTGAAACCAGGATCTTGCAGAAAATTCCAACCCATCACAATTGCACCTGGCCCTGAAAACAAATGATTAAATCTATAGCCTGTAAAATTTACTTTCTGGGCTACAACTCCTAAAATGTCCCTGCCATTAGCCACACTAAGTGGAGAATTCTTCAAGTTGCTATTGAAAAAGTAACTTTCCCAAGCTATGACCCAACCATTATAGGCTCATTTTGCCAGATTCTTGCAGCTTGGAAGTGACCTTCAAGATGTTCTAGTGCCATTTGCATGCAATTTTACATGTTAAAATAATGTCTGTCAGACCAGCAAGTGTTAACCCCTCCCAACAACCCTTTCTCACTTTTCTCATGATTTTGCAAACCAGTTATGCTCTTCTTTAGTTATAGCCATGGGTTCAGTGCTCTTTGTGGCTTTGCTGGTCTGACTGAGGAAACAGAAAGTGTCTGAGCTTGTTGATTGTCTTGACATACTTTCTGCCATGGGTGGGAGGTGACATTAAGAGAGCTGTTATTGACAGACACCTGTGCAAATTTGTGTGCTCATGCTATTAAAACCTATTTCCCAGTTGTAATGCTGTTATGTCAAATAAATTGAGCTCCTAACCATCAAACAAGTAGGAAGGTGAGCAGGACAGAGGAGCAGAGGTGCATGCAGAGAGATATTGTATTCCATGGACTTGGACTCTAATGAGTTTTCATTGGGAAATATTGTATGTTTACATTGTCTCTCTGCCAAGTGATTGATCTTTCCTATAAAAAGGAGAGGACCTGAATAGCTCCTTGATTGTTTTTCTATTCAGAGGTACTTGATGCTTTACTCTTTTATTAACCTGCTGCTCCTGGCTCCCACAGGATGGTCAAACACACTAGATCAGCTGAGTTGCTTAACAAGAGGAGTTTTAAGTTTAGCTTTTAAAAGAAAAGAAAAGAAAAGAAAAGAAAAGAAAAGAAAAGAAACCCTTTGATTTCTCTGTCATCTTTCACTTGTTTTTTATTATTCTTTTTTATGCAAAATCACATCCAAAAAAGAAACAATGAGGATTCCATCTTTCTCCTTCTGCAAGGACAAAGAGGCTTGTGAGCTAGACCTGGCTTCATGTGCCAACATGAGAGAGCTGTATTCATGCCCAGATGAAGAAAGTGATGGTTTCATATCAGTTCTAGTGCCTTGCTTCTGAGCAAAATTGTTAGTATTACACTATGTGTCATCTTAGATTCTTAGTGCCATCTTAGATCCCTAAAATATACTATCTTGGATTACTAAATTTACTGCAGCCTATTGATTCTGTCTGTAATGTTAGGCTACAAACCTACGTGTGTGTGTTTGTGTGTGTGTGTATGTGGGAGAGAGAGGGGGGGTTGTCTTTTAAGTTAGTTAGCTAGCTTAGCTAGCTAGTTAGTTTAATGTTATTTATCTCCTGCCTTCCTCCTGGCACAGGACCAATGATACTTTTCTCGCAGTAGACCTGTATGGGGTTATAAATAAATTATTCTCTTGAAGGCCTTGAAATATTGCTTGTAGATATATATTTAATTGTAATAATAGACATCATTTACAGAATCTTTTTACGGGAAAGTGTAATCTATAAAGAGAATATGCAGAATGGCTTTGAGTCTTTCCATGTTATATTAAGCACTAGGAGATGAAACAGCTTTCTAGGTATCATATTTATTGAAAGTGGGTGGAAGTTACTCCCAAGACTTAGTCACTATTACTTCCATTTAAAATAAAATTATACAGCCAGTCAATTTCAGGGTTCATGTATTATTTAAAGCCTTCTAGTGACTGACCATCTTTGGCATTGATTAATAGGACTTCATAATTACATAATACAGGCCACTAAAAGAATTTGCTGATGATCATTGGGATGTATTTCAAAGCTGATTATAGTGTTTCATTTCTTTTATCAAGCTATGCTTGTTTCCTTTCTGGCTTCTCTTTGACTTTTGTCCACTCTCATACTAACTGCAACTAAAGTATCTGTGCTAACTTAGTATGGAAATTTAAAACCCATGGGTTTGGTAAAAGTGTTGAATGCTGCACAGCTAATTTACATATAAAATAAGTGCCCTTCACAAGGTATTCAGTATATGCAATGCTTCACACACACACACACACACACACACACACTGGTCGGTTGTTAATTCCTTTACTAAGACTGATGGTCTGTTCTGTGACACAAACAAAGCTATATGCCACATTTTGGCAGCACATTCCTCCTGTAGGAGTTCAAGGCACTCACATTGGGAAGGAAAGGTCCAGATTGGCCAGCACAGATGTGCTGTTACTATGAGGTAAAAAGTGATGATAAACTGTAGATAATATGTGACTATAGAAACTTATTCTGAACTGTTGGGCCTTTTGGCCCAGCCCCAGCCTAAGATGCTTCTCTTAAAAAGAGAGTATGCTTGTGTAGTCAAATCACTAATATGTGTTACACATACAGACACATTTTGATTTCTTGTATATTCACATGATCTTTCACATCAAAAGCTACCAGTCCCAAATTTCCTTGTGGATAAGCAGGAGAAAGCTACACCTAATGGAAAGAACAAATCAAAGCACCCTAGGGGAGAGTAGGGATGTAATTCTTTGCTAATTTTGTTCCCAAGTGAAATAATGAGTCATTTTAGCAATTTTCTTCCTGTTGCAAGAAAGTTTTCTAATGCTGCAGTTTTCAAACTATACTGTTTGGGACTTATTCTGAGAGGAAATTACATGTGGTATTTTTGTGCATATTTTATATACACACACACACACACATACTAAAACAAGAATTTTATGTACAAGAAACATTTTCTATTTCTTTTTCTGCACAGAAAATAATATTTTATGCACATAAATATTATTATTAATGCTGTTTTCTGTGCAAAATTTGCAGTGGTTGTGAAGAAAGAAAGCATGACAGGTCTGTTAGAGCTAGCCAATCACAGCTCAGGGAATTCTGTGAAGTAGGGCCTGTGGAAAAGAATTAAAACTAGATGCTTGTTTTTAAAAATAATCAAATAAGGGGGGAAATGAAATAGGGTAGACAGAGGACTCATCTACATGAGCCAAAAAGTGCTGGCTCCCTGCTAGCACATTCCACCTGCAGATCTGTCCAGTCCCTGCAGCCACCACCACTGTCCACTGCATCACCCTCTCTGACCCACAGCAGGTCCACAGCACATGAGCAAGGTCCCCTTCATGTGACCAGCCTTGGTCACATGCTGCAGGACCCCTTCCTGGCTATGGAAAAGCAAGGCAGCTGCAGTGATGGGCTGACATGCCAGAACAGGGTCCTGCGTTCACATTGGGCCCAATCAATTTTTTACCAGCTGGAACTGATGTAAACACATATTATTTTGAAACAATGTAACAGGCCCTCCCCCCCTCTTGGCCCTGTCTTAGTCCTGAGTGTTGTGAGGACAGCCCAGGGGCAAAACAGGGCAAAAATCCTGCATCATTTGGACTACAGGGCTCCAAGATGGGAGCAAGATGGGGTAAATTGTCCATGTAGACAAGCCCAGGGTGAAGATCTGAATAGGGTTTTGGAAGCTGTGAATAAGGAAAAGAGTTCAAGAGTTCATGTTTAATTTAACTGTTAAATAAACTGTTAATAAGTCTTTACTTGTTTTATTTTCTACAGCTGTGTCTGATGGAGCAACACAGCCACTTGTCCAGAAAAACTGTCATTTTGAAGCCTGAGTACCAGATCGAGGGAGGGGTCTTAAGGCTTAAAGGATAATTTGAGTGACAGGAGCCTTAGGATTGCCACTGCAAGGCCAGACTAGTTAAGGGTTCTGTTACAGTGATCCTTTTGCACAGAATAAATCCCCAACTGCAGCATTTTCTCTTCAGGAAACAACATTTTCTGCACTGAAAATATTATTTCTGTATGCATTATGCATATATGTATTCCAATGGCTCTTTTGAATGTCTCACTTAGGACATTATCAGATGAGTGTCTAATAATGTGTTTGTCTTAGAATTATTAAAAGTGTAAATATCCTGGCATAATAACACTTTTTATCATATGTTAATGTAATCATGAGACAGAAACACCTCTGAATTATTGCACTATAACCACTAGCACTGTTTACTTCCATGTTTTCACATGGGTGAAACTTTGGCAATTCTCATGAGAAGATGCAAGTGCGATTAAAACTCTGAAAACACCTAAATTAACAAAGAAAATTAACACACTAGCACTGAAACAAACTCAAAAACTTGCCAGCAAAATGGAGAGGTTCATAAAAAGAGTGCCCCTTACTTAGTTTTCATGTTCTCACTTGGAGGCTTTCTGGCAGAGACTGCCCATTGATGCTGTAATCATGCGAGCATAATGGGACACAGTTTTGCATGCAAGCAATATTGCAAAAAAATTGCTATGGAAGACCAATTAATGGCTTGGCCCATTAATTAAAAAGAATGTTTTTTTCCACAGCAGCAGAATGCATGAGGAGTGTGAGAATGATATCTTCATGCAATAAGGTGCCCCACTCGCGGTCACACACCCATGGTCATTGTTAACATATAATTTTTGCCTTGTCTTATAATATCCTTACTCTATAATTTTGTCTATGTTTACACAGAAGTGAGATACACAGATACATGTTTAGAAACTTGCAAGCAAGACGGGGAGGTTCATAAAAAGAGCGTGCATTACCTAGTTTTTCCTTTCACACCTGGAAGTGTTCTGGCAGGACTGCCCATTGATGCTGGAATCACGCCATCAGAACAGGGCACCTTTTCACACACATGAAAATCCAGAACACAAACACTACCGGAGATCAATTTTAGACTTCTCCCTGAAAATAAAAAAGAACTTCCTTGTAACAACAGCAATTCGCTTGCATAAATCTGGGGCATGATGTCATCTGATAAGGAAGCCCTTTTGCAATCTCATGGCATCGTTATAACGCCATTTTTTAAAATATTTTTATTAATTTTTAAAATTAAACAACATACAATTTATACATTAAACTTAACAAACACATATAACAGTGATTCCCTCCACGGAGGGACTTCCTTTTACATTCATCCCTCTTTCCAAAATACCATTGTTTCCAAATCAGGTTTGCTTCCTCTCCCCTTTATTAATACAAATTCTAAAAATTTACTCCATTTTTCACCAAAAACATTTTTATTTAACCCTCCTTTTTTTTCCCTTAACCATATTTGTTAATTTCTCATTTATAGCTATATTCCATACTTCATTATACCATTCTTCTATTTGGTATTCACCTTGTATTTTCCATTTCTTTGCTATTATTAACCTTGCTGCTGTCAGCAGATTTGTTAATAAATCCTTAAAAATTTGAGATTCTTGTATTTTTTCACAATATGATAATAATGCTATTTCAGGGCATAAAGGTATATAGATCTCCAGTATCTCACTTATTTCCTTCATTACTATTTTCCAAAATTTCTGCACATATTTGCAATTCCACCACATAGAATATATGTTCCCAATTCTTGGCACCCTCTCCAACACTGTGCTGAATACTTTTTATCTATTTGATTCAATCTTACTGGGGTTAAATACCATCTCCATATAATCTTATAGTATTTTTTTCTTTTATTCTTACTGATAATGTTTTCAAATGTTGCATATTCCATATTTTTTCCCACTTGGGTTTTTCTATTACAGTTGCTACATCTGTTTCCCAAACATCTTTAAGATAATCTTGTATTTCTTCATTATCCATTAACATTTCATATATTTTACTTGTAATACTTTTTATATTAATTTTCTCTTGAGTAGCTTTTATAATCAATTCCTCAAATTTTGTATTTTTTCTACAACTTCCCTCCTTTAACCATTTTTCTGTCCATCGTTCTAACTGTATCAATTTAAACCATGTAAATCCTTGCTCCTTTAATATTTTTTCCATATTTTTTTTTTCATTTTCCCCATCCATTCCTTCAACCTTATTATTTCTTGTCCTCCTAACTTTGCTTCCACTTCATTTCTTAAATTTGCTAGGAAGCCCTCTAACAATATTACTGGCGTTAATGGAGATATTCCTGGAACTAATCGTTTTTTTTATATTTAATCCATATATCTAGTATATTTTTTAAAGAGACAGACTGTATTATTTCCCTAAATTTCTTTTTTGGTTTACAAAAAATATATATTTCTTAATTTTAACTCTATCTCTTGTTTATTTATTTCCATCCATTCCATTTCTTTTACTTCCCCAACACTATCAATAATATATCTCAATTGATTCGCTACATAATATAGCTTCAAATTAGGTAGGCCTAGACCTCCTTTTTTGGGGGATTTATACCATGTATTTTTATTGATTCTTGACCTTTTGCCTCCATTACAATAATTGTTTATCATATTTTGCCACTTTTTAAATTCCATCTCTGATACTTTAATAGGCAGCATTCTAAATAAAAAAATTATTATTGGTAATATTTTCATTTTAACAAGCGCTATTCTTCCAAACCATGAAAATTTAATTTTCCCATATTTCTCTATTTTTTTCTCCATATCTTTCCTAACATAGTAAAAAAAAATTCCTCTAGTTTTTCTAATTCTGCCACAATATTTATTCTTAAATATTTTATTTGCTCCTTTATCTTAATATATTTCTTTTTACTCTTCATATTTTTTGCTCTGCCTCTGTATAATTAAATATCATCATTTCTGATTTATTCCAATTTACTTGTAAACCTGTCATCTTCCCAAACATTTCCAAATGTTTCTCTATCTCTTGCATTTTTTCCAATGGATCTTGTATTGTTATTAAAGTATCATCTGCAAACATATTCAGCTTAATCTCTTCATTATTTCCTATCCCTTTAATATCTTCATATTTTTTGATGTGTCTGATAATCTCCTTTGTCTTTCTTATGACACTGTGCAGCCCTGGCATATGCGAGTGTGCTCTCTCTCTCTCTCTCTCTCTCTCTCTCTCAGAAACACACACACACAGAGAGAGAGAGATTAATAAATAGAAGGAAAGTGATGGAGAGATGAAAAACAGAAAAACTAAGTCTTAAGTTTTATACTACTCTCAAAACCAAAGAAATCTACAAACAGAAGGGGGGACAAAATATATTCAAATCAAGAAGGTTTTTTTTTTTTTTTTTGGCAATATTGGTCCCATTTCAGGGAAAATAGAGATTGAGGCAGAGTTTAAACCCATTAACAGAAGGAAATATGTTTCTTTGTATAAGAAAGAGATTGGGAGAGACCTTGGTACACAATGTTCTAGTGGTGCTATAATTCAAAGGAGATCTCCTCAAAGAAAGCCCCTTTTAGTTGTCAGGGGAATGGTTGTGTTTGTTTACTCCTTCTGTGAGAAGCTGTGAGGGACCACAGGATACAAGCTGTTCCATTCCAAAGCTCCAAGTGGTTGCAGCACTTTCTCCTTTAGCTTTTGTCCCTTTCCTGACCCTACTGGGAAGGGCAAAACTATGCCTCCTCCTCCTCTCCTATCCATAGTTCAGGTTAACAGTTGTTGTGCTAACTGGATGCAAAGTTTTGCACATTGAGGTCAGTTTGCAGGCTTTAGTAAGCAACATGTAGTAGAGATGCAAAAGAAGAGGAAAATCAGAACTCATTTACACTAGCTGAGAATCTGGGAAAGGAGAAGACTAGCCATGGCAATCCCAGCTACCCAGCGGCAATTGGCATGGCTCCCACATCCACAAGTGGGCCCCCAGGCCAGGATTTTTGGCATGCCCACTACCTGCTGCTAAGGTTAAAGACAGCAAGATGCTCTACAGGATTTAAGATAAAAAATTAAAATAAGTCAGTTTAAATGATGACACCAAAGTAATATTTATATTTATTTTTTTAAAAAAAACTTAATAGATTTACATCATAAACACTTACAATAATATCATGCCAGACCCCTCCTAATCCAGGCCCCTGAGCCCCCAGGCTAGAGCCCTGTCAGCCCCCCCTTGTGGAGGCCATGGCAATTGGTAGGTATGCTAGTAGATAGTTTACTTGAGCATGGAGTGCATCCTATGGGTGCAGAAGGTCCCCGTTCCAGTCCCTGGATCTATCCATAGGGCTGTAAAAGACACTTGTCAAGATACTGAAGAGTAATTGCTAGTCAGTAGTCAGTTTAAAGCAAGATGGACCAGTGATTTGGCTCTATGAGATAGTTTTCTAACCCAAACTGTGATTAACTTGGTCCAGTTTGAACATGTCTATGAGCTGCAGAACTGTTGGGGTGTAGGAGCTTAAAATTAAAAATCCAATAAAATCCCAGGGTGCAAGCCCTTTGGGAAGTTTTCTTCAAAGTTAAAATGGTTAAGAATTAGCTTCTAGTATAGCAGAGTGACAGACTGAAAGCAGAGAGGACTCAATTAGTAAAGCATTCAGAACTCAAGCCACTAAAGAAACAAACAAACAAAAATGTCTTCTTGAAAGAATACTTAAGCATTTACTAATAGCTTTTCAATCCACATATGCATGGGAAGCCTACATTCTAACTAATTAAAGGATTTGGGTTAGGATAGGTATCAGTGAATCACCAATCCAGTGAGACCCAGGGAAAAATAAGCAAAGCAGCCATTCCTACAGACATGCAGGGAAGAACATGCTTCTTCAGAGAGTAGACAAAAAGTAATAAAGTAATTTTGGACCATGAGGTCAGGAGACTTGGGTCATGTGATGATACAATGATCACCCAGCTAGGCTGTGACTGAGATGCAAGCCAAGCCTGCTAAGGATATGAGGAGAAGGAGAGGAACTTTGTAACATGCAAGAAGACCTTAAAGACTTTCTGAAACTTGCTTTGCTCTGCTAGCAAGCAAGTGGGGGATGCAGGAAGAATGCTGATTTCTCCAACAAGATTCCCTTCAAATGATGGAAGAGGAGATACTCTTTTCTGCTACATACATAAGGTGAGAGCTGATAGAGATCCTCAGTGTTATGGCTGCACACATGAAGGTCTTAACATATGCAGGTATGATTTTGCCATTTTAAAACAGCATACAGTCCTAGCAGTCTGAAGTGTATGGCTGTGCATCATGGTATTTGTCTGTTGTTCTTCAACACCAAGAGGAACCACAGCCCAAGTGAGTGAACAGCTTGAGCCTATGGCAACTAATCTTATTTGAAAGCAATGGCATGACAATAAGCTGAACAATAAGCAAAGGTCTGTCTGTAAGCATAATTTGTTGGAAGTGTATTGTTTGCATAAGTTGAAGCTTGCTGGTCACTAGATTTTCTGCAAGGAAGGCATTTGTTTGTGATGCAAAGCTACAGGCAGCACCCATAAATTTTAACACTGAGTAAAATATAATATGTGTTGCAGCCAGCTTCAGGAATACCTCATTTTAATACCTTCATAACTCATAGAAATTGTTTGTAATGCTAACATTTTAATTGTTATTTTTTTGAATATCATCCACATGCTAAAGCTGTTTGGCTTTGCAATCGAATTGTTTTCCTATCAACTTCTACTCCATAATATATTTTTGCAATATTTGTTAAGCACATGAACACTACTAAATAGCTTAAAGCAGTTTTCTTTATTACATTGCATCAGCTGCAGGGTGGATCTCAGTATTGACTTTACATAAAATATTTTCACATAAAGACGTCAGCAGCATAATATGCTGTCAGGTTTATTTTTTAAAAAAAAATGCTGAAGAGATTGAAAAAGGATACTTGTGTGTGTGCTTACACTTCTTCATCTTCTTTTTCTCATTCTAACACTTTTGGCCCTGATTCCAGTGTGTGTGTGTGTGTGTGTGTGTGTGTGTAGTGGGGGACAGATGTGTGCAAAATTGTCCATTTATATTAAAGCCATATGATAAATCAATCTTTCCCAATGTAGTGTCTTGCAGCTGTTTTGGACTACAGAACCCATCACTCTCAACTACGGCCCATTACTCCTACTGTGCTGACTCAGGCTGATGTGAAAATAAGCTATGGACTCTTTGACTTCCTTATTTCAACAGTGGTTCCTTATATGTTTCTCAAGATTTGTACAAAAAGATGCACTTCTAGATTTAATTCACTGCTGTCACTGCTGGCCATAGGTCTATAAAGTGGTATAGAGATGCACTGGGATATGAACAGACCTCAGAAACACATGCCAAATGTAGAAAAGGAAAATGTGTGAGTCAAATCAAAACAAATCATACAGTTCACACATATTAGTCACTGATGTGCATAACCAAGCCATAATGGGACACACACATACACAATTTCTGCTCTCCACCTATGCTTCTCAAGCATGTGATACTTCTCTCACATTTGGAAACTCACATTTGGGGGGAAAAATTGGAAACTTAGGGACAAGTTGGTTGGACCATACTTGTACAATTTATTCTAAAACTACATTGGGTTCAGCAAAATTGGAAATTCTGTGTTTCACAATTATATTTGATAATTAACGATCTACATGTGTTGGTGAATGATATGAGACTGGAACTGAATGTAGACATCTGAGCTTGCTTCTCAAATCCTTCATCATTATGCAAATAGTTGTTTTAGATTGTAAAGTTGTTGTTTTTCTTTAATGTAACAAAGCATCAGCAATTTCATTAAAGTTTCCGCAGTGTTCATATGTCCATTTGGTTCACACAGTTTGAAGTAAGTTAACAAATACGACCTGTCAACCTTGAAGGATCTGCTTTAAGAATCACATGAGTGATATGCTGGAGACTTACTTAAACATGTAATAGGCTTCAATTTTCCTATTAAATGAGATGAGATGAAAGGAAATGAATTTGAAGAGGTTGGGTCAAAAATAGTTTGTCTTATTAATAGATTAAGTGACAGAACTATCAAAGTCCATGGCAGTCATGTAGTTACATTTATCAGTGCACTGAAGCTCAGTGATAATGTTTTACCTGTGTGATGTGAAGCTTAAGATGTATTCTTTGTCCCCCAGGTCTAGTTTACACACAGTTCCAGTACATAATGTTAACATGTAAAGAGCTGCAGACATAAACAGAAGATATCTACAGCTAGGGATCTATGACATTGTCAGTGTCATTTCTCATTTTTCTCATCAGACATTTTGCTTATCCAAAATCATTTAAAAAAAATCAAACTGAAATTGGTATGCATTTTTGTGTGGGTTTCTCCTAATAAATGAATTTTCTATAGAACTTTGTCTAATATACAGAATCATTTCTAAATGATATTTTCCCCCAAAATGAACATTTTTGTATGTATTTTGGTTTTAACAAATGAGAAACCAACAAGAATTTTGAATAACTATTGTGGTTCACATAATGAATCAAAAGTGTGTTTTAATATATGAGTCAAACAAAATTATTTCTCATTATTATCTTCATGTATTAGCATGAATTCCTCTTCAGTCTTATGAGTCCTCATGTACCATAGAAACAGCTCTCAGTGTGTCTTGGGGTCTATATGTAAAAACATTTAGCAGAGATATCTACTAGAAAAAGGAAGTCAATAGGATTCATAACTTTGGGTGACCTACTTGGGTCTGACGCCACATCACATCTATATCTTAAAGTCTATAACCATAAGCTATAATGACTGTGAAGACTGTAAAGAGAGAGATCCCTGGTTAGTAATGTGCCATCTTCTGTTCTGGAAGGTCTAGATATCTTTTCTAGACATTTTATTTCAGTCAGATTTGAGGAAAGAAACAATGAAAGGTCACTTGCTTATAGGAGAAATCTCAAGTATAAGCCCTATTTTCATAACTGTCCTATTTCAAAAGGAAGTAATCAAGTGATCACAACTAAAGAAATGACTAGAATGGGTGTTTTCAGGAATTATTTATGACGTTGATGTGAGACATTTCCATTTGCTTCTTGAAAGAGAAAAGTTCTGTTCATAAAAATCCTTGACTCGTCTTTCTCTTTGTGTTATCTCAGGAGTATTTAAATTGATGGAATGTACAGCTAGCTCTTGATGGTACAGCAGGCACTCCTGACTATGGGGGCAATTTGTAGACACTTCTAGCTCTGTGTTAAGTCCCTCCTGCGGGCTCCCTGTAAGCTATTTTTTTGCAAATTGCACTTGTGTGTACACTGGGAGCATCTGGCCTTTTAAAAGTCAACATTAGTAGTAATTTAAAAAGCATTCTGTTGATTTTGCCTTGTTAAAAATGTTTTAAACACGCACAGCACTGCGAGTAAGAGATTGGATGGAGTGACTTACAGGGAAGAGTTAAGTGTGTGTTAAGATAACTGACAATACTAATTCAGTGTGTTTGATTTAAGCTGACTTAACCTTGGCTTCATAGTATATCCATTGCATCATTCCTAGACAGGTTTGTCTTTATTAGTTTCTCCCTCTTTGGGTTTGTCTAGAAGGGTTATTTCTCCCATCGTGTCTCCAACAATGCAGGGCTCTTGCCCCATTTTGCCCCTGGGCAGTCCAGATGACACCCAACACAAAGACAAGGGGAAGATTGGGGCAAAGACTTTTACAACAGTATAAAAAAAAGCTCCAGGAAAACCCATGTTATGTGGAAAAACCTGGATCAGGCTGGTGTATGAATGCATGTCCATACCTTTATGCTGGCCCATATAACTGGATGTCACCACTGCTGCAGCCAGGAGGGAGGCCCTGAGCATGTGCTCAAGGCCTCTGCATGTGACCAACCTTGGTCACATGCTGTGGGCCTCCTTCCTGGCTTCAGAGGGAGTGACGCATGGCAGCGGTGAAGACAGCTGTCAGTACAGAGCGGTGTGTCTGTGTGGACTCCTCCTGTTTCATGTAGGTAACCGGTGGCGGGGGGGACGACCCAGGGCCAGAATATTCCAGTGGGGAGCCAGCATATTCTGGTAGGTATAGACAAGCCCTTTCAAGGAACTGCTGCCATAGCTTAGTCCATTTTCCTAAGAAAAAGGACATGGGCTTAAGCCTGCTTTAGGAAAAGAGATTCCACCTAAACGTTAAGAAGAACTGTTCAACAGTGGGACATGCTGCCTCAGAGTGTGATGGAGTATCTTTCTCTTGAGCTTTTTAAACAGAGGGTGGACAGCCATCTGTTGAGAATGCTTTGATTGTGTATTCCTGCAGGGCAAGGGGCTGGACTAGACAGCCCTTGTGGTCTCCTCCAATTCTATGATTCTATCGTTTTAAGTGCTGTCATAGGACAGGGCTGCACATCAACAGGTCAGGATTGGAAATAGGCATCACATGGTATCTAGGACTCCTGAGTCATGAAGTCCAAAAAACATCTGGAAGACTACATGATTCTCACCTAGTCTAGATGTTCCTCCCCCAGTCCACAGAACAGATGTAAGTCTTCACTAATTTTAAAAAAAATAAAAATAAAAAAGAATACATCCTACAAGAAAGTGTTTGAAAACTGCACAGGTTGAGATTCAGTCTGTGCAGTTTTCTGCACAGTAAATGCTGTTGTTTAGGAGTTATTCTGCCCCAAGTTTGTATTTTATTTTATTTTTTTTAATTTTTAATTTATTTTATTTTATTGCACAGAAAGAACTAATATCTACTAGGCGGAAAATGTTATTTTCTATGCAAAAAGGTGCCAATTTTAGGCAAAATAAGTCCCAAACTATGAAGGTTCTCATCAGTCTAGAATTCTTATCATAGAATTATAGAGTTGGAAGAGGCCACAAGGGCCATTCAGTCCAACCCCTGCCCTGCAGGCCCTCTCTTCTCTTGAGAGATGAGCATTTTGACCATTATATAGTCTAATATTCTTCCCATCCTTAGCCCAGAGATACTGATGACTGCTGAGCAAGGGAAATGTTACAAACATTAAGGTGTCTGTTCCACAGCTAAATAAGTACCTAGCTATCTTGCAGGGTCTTGAGAAGACATTGTTGGCATGTGTATGCCGTCTGTAATACTTGGTGACCGCCCCTTGGTTGAGAGAGAGGTATAAACTGGCATATGGGCTCATTTGGGATAGAAAATTTATCTGGAAATAAAATAAGACTGATTTCTATGCTGGAAAATATATTTCTAGTTTGTATGGGACATGGGTACATGTTTTGGTAAGAGCCATGGGGCTAAATTTTGATGTATTTGAAGAATGTGAGAATTCTGAATTGCCATCTCCTTCCATTTTCTATATTAAAATGGCAATTCAAAAATGGGAAAATATCATTGCTATGATTTGTGAACATGCCTTTCATTACTAACTTTTAGAAATCTTTTCAGATAAAGCAGGATAAATGTGCATATATATGTTTCCACTTCCCTTTCACAAGAACATTCTGGTGGACACATGGGAATGGATGTATACTAGGAGTTCTCACTTTTAGGAACTTTATAAGTTTGTTCAGCTGAAAGTGCTTCCTTAACCCTTTTGACATCAGTTTATGTGTTTGTGAGTCCAGGCTTTTTCACGGTGTCTGAATGGTTAGAACACCATGGGGAAGATATTACATGTACACCCATGAACCCTCTACACTTTGGACTTACTTTGGTGAGGTGCATTCATTTATCTGTCTGTTTGTCTATATTAGGGATAGAAAAAATATTCAAAAATATTCAAGAATGGTTAAAAAAATGTTTCTGAGTGTCAAGAAACCTTGGCAAGAAAAATCTTAGACTGATGACAATTTTCACTTTGGGACTGATTCTGTTCAAAATTCACACATGGTTGTTTTGCACAGAGAAGACCATTTTCTGTGTGGAAAATAATATTTCAAAGCAGAAATATTAATTTGCGTGCAGAAAATGTTATTCTCTATACAGAAAAAAAAATTGTAATTGGAAATTTGTTCTGCATAAATTTGCACATGGTTGATTTACATAGAAAATGCCATTTTCTCACAGGAATTAATATTTCTGCATGGAAATATAATTTTCCATGTAGAAAGTGCTGTTTCCTGCACAGAGAATGCTGTTTTCTGCACAAAACAACCACATGTGAATGTGAAGTTGAAGGCTTTCATGGCCAGCATCCATAAATTTTCCTTGGCTTTTTTCCGGGCTGTGAGGCCGTGTTCTGGAATAGTTTCTTTCTGACATTTCACCTGCATCTGTGGTTGGCATCTTCAGAGAATGGTTGGGTAGGAGTGTATGTGGGGTTTATTTACTGTGAGCCCCTGTTGGGGAGGATATGTAAATTTGTGTAATTGAATGGTTAGTTTCTGGGTATAGAAATGTAAGGCTCGTTAGTGTCTGTTTGGCTAATGGTTGGTTGATGGACCATTATCTGCTGGGAATCCCCTGGTCACTGGGTGGAATTTCTTTGTAAGTGTTGAGTTTTGATTCTATTGTTCTTCAAAACTGGGAGCCAGATTTTGTTTACTTTTAAGGTTTCTTCTTTCTTGTTGAAGTTGTCCAGGTGTTTGTGGATTTCAACAGCTTCTCTATGCATTCTGACATGATTGTTGTTGGCCTGGTCCAGAATGTGTGTGTTTTTAAATAGCATTTTGTGTCCAGTTTGGTTTACCACATGGTCTGCTACTGCTGCTTTTTCTGGCTGGCCAGAACATGGCCGCACAGCCCGGAAAAAAGCCAAGGAAAATCTATAATCACATTTGAATTCTGTGCAGAATAAATCCTGACTTGTGAATAGTGTTTGAAATCTTCATGGTTTTTGAAAGACTTTCTCACAGCATGAAGAAATTTGCTGAAATTACTCATTTCTACCATTGAGAAGAGACTTAATGAAGACTTGGATCCCCTAATCTATATACCTATCTATCTGCCTATCTTATATCTGAAAGCTAGTTTATAACACTCTTGTCCACTATAGGGTGGCCAAAGAAGAGAGCAGATTTTAGAATGAAGCCTTACGGATAGCAGAAGCAAACTTGATTGTTAATATCTGCCTTCATTATGTAATAGGTGAAGGAACCACTGTTTTCATGTGCCTGCCATTCATTCCTATGAAGGAAGAATTTGGGGTGCTGCTGAAAATATTTCAGGGCAGAGGATGGCAGAAAACATGTCCACTACCTCTGAAACCTGATCACAATGATGGGGATGTATTAGCTGATTTAAAACTAAATTTATCCACTTCATAGGGTGCAAAAGTATACATATATCTTTTGGTGTCTATCATTGGTTGCTGCTGCTGCTGACAATGATGGTGATGATTTGACTACCTCTAGCCTAAATAATTTATTTAATGCATTGGGGCTTTGAAATCCACCAGTGCTGCTAGAGATACAACTGTCTTTTGTGACACAACGTACCTTCTACAGCTTAGGCTACTATGACAGGAACATCCCTAAATTGAGGTAATCTCACTTGGGTGATCCATGGCTTGGAAATCTCATTTAGATGACTGGAATTTATTTTACATGGAAGTGTTTAGAAGAGGGTCTGGAAACGTCAGTCAGTACAGAAGATGGTGACAAAAGTACAGGCTGAATTTGTTGTTACATTCACTGACTCACAATTCATTTTCAAGCCCTGTAAAAAAGTTCTCGAGTTAACCTATAAAACCCTTAACAACTTCAGGCTCTTGTTTCTAAGGGATCATGTATGTTCATGTGTTTTTGTTTGAGCACATCAGCACACATACTTGAGTTCATCATCATAGGTCTTCTTCCAAGTTTGTTGATACCATTGTTATTCCTCAAGTCGGCTTGATCTTGGGGTGGCCCTATGAAGGAAAGCTTTCCAAAAGACTTAGGGCTCATTTACATGGCAGTTTTTATTGTGATAGTTTGTGCTTTAGCCTTTTTCGCACCAATGCTGGGTAGTTTACATGATTTATTGGGAAATTGGTTGCTCTGTTTTTTGTTTTGTTTTGTTTTGTTTTGTTTTTTGCTTTGCAATTCACACAGGCAAAGATGGGGGGCATGGCCTCCCAAGCACATCTGGGGGAAGATGCCAGGAAGATTAGAGGGAGGGAAAGAGAGAGAGAGAAAAAGTGTTGGGATCTTTCCTTCCTCTGAGGAATGCCTGCTAGTTTTCATCCCTTAGCAGGGAGTGTTCCCTCTTCTTCCCAAAGCGAGAAGGGTGGAAGGAAGGAGGCAGCCTTTCAGCCTCTGAGGAGCCATCCCATATCAAGCCCCCCTTCCCCTCACCCACCCACCCACCCACCCACTTTCTCTCTCTCTCTCTCACTCACACACACACACACACACACACAATAACTGGGGATTGATTCCTCAGCCCCAGCAGCCAAGCAAGCCAGGAGGCAGACAGCTGGGCAATTGGGATGGGGATAGCACTGGCTGGATCTTTTCTATGGCTGGAAACAACAGGGGCTGGATCTTTACATTTGAAGCTCCTCCAGCTCTTACAAGTCCACTCCCTCCCTGGTCAGTTCAACCAATCCCGGCTCAGCTCTGCTGTTGTTGTTTCAGGAAGATTGCTGGTAATTCACACAGACTTTTCCGAAATCGTAGTTCACACAATCAATAGTGGGCTAAGTCGAGCTACTTTTCAAAAAAGTCAGGAAAAGTAGCAAAAGCCCTTATTACGCTACTTTTGAGTTTTTGAGCTCCCCCCCTTCTGAGTGAGGTGATATTGTGGCGTAATGTCTGTGAACTATTAGGAATCTTAGCGAATTCTTCACTGACTTATTTTGCCGTGTAAACAGACCCTTAGTCACCCACAGCCCTGCTTGGGTCCTGCAGATTCAGGGCCATGACTTCCTTATGGAATCATTATAGCTGCAATGTAGCCATCCTTTTTCTCCCTATAGCTTTGCACTTTATCACACACATTGAGGTCTTTTTTCAATGTGTCATGTCATATTGTGATTGTTGACAGGATGATAGCCTCAGTTTATCCATTTTGGTTTCTAGTTAGTGTTGATTTTCTCTTGGACCCATTTATTTCTATTTGGGCAGTCTGTGGTGTCCACAATAGCTCTCCTCCAGTACCACATTTCAAGTGAGTTCATTTTCCTGTCAATTTTTTCAATGTCTTCTGACTTCTTGACTATGGTCCCAATTGTGATTTATGACAGCTCCAACAGATTGTTTTTCCATTCCAAAGGCAGAGGAGAAAGCAACAGTGGCATAAAGTGAGGGGGATAAAAGCAATAGGAATGGGAGCAGGAACTGGTTCTAAGTTGTGCATTTGTTGAATGTCTGTCTCTGGGAATGCATATGTGTCCTTGGAGCCAAGGCACAGTGGGAGTTGTGGTTTGGATAATCACCTGTGTGGATTGCTTTGGTTCTAAAGACCAAGTCACCCTCATGGAGTGGTTTGGCTAAGATGATTTGTTTAGCATTCTTTTTTATTTGTAGTATATTAATGCTTGGGTCTTATTTGCTTTATTGCACTTTCCATAAAGAACTATCAGTTATATGAAAAGTATAATGTTTCATAAATAAATAAATGATGTTTTAAAAAGATCTGAGAAAAAATGCAAATGCCTAAGCTTGGCACTGTAAAGACATTAAAATGGGCTCTAGACAAGTCTCTCTCCATACTCACAAATTATGTGTTCATGCACACCCTACTCATAATATTCATAGCCATCTCACTGGTGTTTAGTAAAGCAGACAGTACATGATGTAGGCAGAATGTCACAGGAAACTTGGAATGTTTAACAGTTTCCTGAAATGGTTCAGTGTGCTTCTGAAGCAGTAAGGTTAGAATCAATGCCCTTCTTTCATAGTACCAGAGAGGCTTCAATAAGAACAATAGATCTTGGGATTTCTCTTCTGTTACATCTACCCTAAAACAATAAGATTCAAGTTGAAGATTCTTATCTGTTTTCATGAATCTTGGTGAAATTATACCTGATGAAAGTTAACGTGTGCTGTTGTAAAATTAGCAGAGGATCATGGTTCATGCCTAGATAACTCAAGAATATAATGCAACCCCAGGTAGCAATTTTCTCTTTGAAATTAAATATAGCTAATGTGCTCACTGCTTTAATTGACCACAACAGTGGGAGAAGAGCTATAGATTTTACCATTTTATTTTAATAAGGTGGGATCAATGACCTAAAAATAATCAGACTATTACACAGGAGAATGTAAATTGATTTTTTTCAAGACTTACGTTGTTCTTTTGCCAGTTCCCAAATATCTGTGCTGTTTCAAAGAAAGAATAAATAGCTTGCAGAATGACTTACTGGACCTTCTGGGATGATAAAAGCAGTTGATGCTCATTAATTGTGAGGGAACCAGACTTTTCCTCAAGGTAGCATTTCTCTTGTAGTGATACCACTTTTTACCTACATTTGAGCTACAGTAGTTTGTCTCTGTTAAAATGCTACTTTCCCCCAGCTAGCCACCATTTTTAATTGTGATATATAGAACCTAGTTCATAGATGTCATTGATATCTGATACTGCCTGTGCTATCACTAGTGATGGATAGTATACCTTCTTGCTGTTTCCACCATCTTGTGAAGTCTTTTTAAAATGTTGATTTTATTTCATGACATGCATGAGATATTGATACAAGTTGATGGACTTACATTTGTCAAATAGTAATGAATTGAGTTTCTTCTTCTTTTATTCAGTACTGTAATCAGATTTATTCAGGAAACTTGCATCACCCTGCAGTGATACTATATATCTTTTGCTTTCAAAACAATTGTTGTTTAATTCTTTGAATACTGTGCCAGTCTTGAATGGTACTGCCCCCATTATTTAAAACTCTATATTGATGGGTGGTGGTGGAAATACTATATCAGTCTGATGAGGCCAAGTGAATCTATAGAAAGCCATAAAAACAGACCATCTCTGGAACTGTATTTTACACAATCACACACACAACCACACACATTGTAAAGACTGTGCCTTGTACTAGGTAAGGAACAAAATTATTTATATATTTATTTTATTCATTTCCTACCTTTCTCCCAGGAGAGAGGACAAAAAATAAAAGAAGTCAGTTACTGTCCATTAAAGAGAGTAGTATATTGTATAGGAACTTGATAATAAGAGTGTCTTTGGTAAGGCACCTTAAGTAGGATCCATTTGTTGTTGTGTGCCTTCAGTCATTTGCAACTTAAGAAGACCCTAAGACAAATCTATCATAGGGTTTTCTTGGCAAAATTTTTCAGAGGAAGGTGTGTCTTTGTCTCCCTCTGAGGATGAGAGAGTGTGACTTGCCTAAGGTACCCCAGTGTGTGTCCGTGAACAAGTGGGGATGCAAACCTTGGTCTCCAGAGCCGTAGTCCAATGCTCAAACCACTACATCACACTGGCTCTCTAGGATCTACTATTTCTTAAAAAAAAAAAATACTAAGAAAGTTTGATTAGCTGGTTGCTAGCAGCAGACATTAGAACACAACCCACAACCTTAAGAATAAGTTCATTGACAGAATCTGAAGGAAGGCAATAAAAATTATCAAGTATGTCCAGAAAAGCTACTAAAATGGGATATATGCATGGGTGGATGTCCTATAAGTACAGACAACAGAAGAGCACTTGTTCAACTGTCTGACTATTCCTGTTCGATACGAGTATCTCTTTCAGAGATAATTTAGCCATGCCAAATTATGGCTGGGTTGATTCGGGATTAATCACTTTAAGCTTTGATTTTGGTAGGTTTACAGTGTGCTAATATGTTTGCTGCTTTTCTGTACCTTAGTAGTTCCTGTACTTAGACTTACTATGTGTGTGTGTCATACAAACAAACGTTGTCACATAAACAGAATTTAGATGGACAAGATAAAAACTAAAGGTAGAACAACATACTAAATAGACAACACGTAGTGAAATTAAAATCAAACCAAAATTGGAAAGGGGTGGATCAGTAAGCTGATAAGGAGCATGCTCCTAACTAATAGTACTACTACAGAGTCTAAAACACTCTCTAATAATAAGGAGGAGGAGGGAAGAGAGAGGGCTGGGTTGGGGAACTGGAATTGGGAATGGTGGGTTGGATGAATAAGTGAAAAACACAAGAGTACTGCTCACTATCCCTTCTCCAAAGCACTGTGATTGAAAAATGCTGCTGAGATCTTGCCCCAGATTGAATGAAAGCTAGAGACTCCGGCTTCTCCTACCCACCCTGGTATTTTGCTTCTATGGTGCTGTTTTGCAACATTTTAGAGACATGCTGTCTGGATTTGTTTTCCTGTGGTGTCCAGTTTACCAAAATGGCCCAAATCATCTCAGAACAATTTCTCTGACTCAGATTGACCTTGAAGAGATCTGACCTTAACTCAGATCTGTACATGTAATCTATCTTAATCATCCCAGTTTAGAATGAGATCAGTTTCACAATCCTTAATTATACCACAGTAATGAAGAATTTTCTCAGTCATGGATTCATATGATTTACCACCCTCTTTTACATGTTAAAAAAAAAAAAGAGAGGAGAATTACTGTGGCTTCTTTATTTGGGATATAACATTCTAAAGTCTAATGTTTTTGAAAACAACAAAAAAAGTTGTTATTGACACTTCAGATTTGTAGACATGGAGCTCTGGGAGAATTTTTGGTTTGTTTGACTTCCATTCCCAGTGTCCAAACAATAAATGGACAGCAATGACATACAGACATACTACAATGCTAATATGTCCACAGTGTTCTATTTAATGTATATGACACTGAACAACAAAATGTATATGTATACATATACAGAAATGTTTAAACAATCACATTACATTTTTACAAAGAGAAACATGTTCATAATTACAAGACAGCATGGACATATATAGCTGCCTAATACTCAGTATTTAACCAGAACAATAATTATATAAAAGATAATAGACAATAAAACATTTGCCAGTACTGTATGTACTTATGTATTTCCAGTGTGCCAACCAGAACTAGTTTTCACTTTGTTAATTCTGTGGTTCATGACACACTAGTAAAAAGTTATTATTTGTACTTCTCTAGAAAGTTGTAAAGAAAACGTATCATTTATGAATGAGAGACTGGTCTAGACTTTGAGGAGCTATGGCAACTTCTTCCATCCCTTCCAAAACATGGCATTTTGAAATGGCAACACAGTCTAGTTTGGTTAAAAGATTGGATAATTCTGAAGAAAAGTATTGTGTTAGAACTGGAAGGATTTTCTTTGAGGTTTTAGCTGGCATGGATTTCTTCACTATGACTAAATTAAAACAAATGTTGATTTTAATATCTATTTTATTAGTCACTCTTTGTTAACAATATGTACTAGATATTAAGCAAGATTATGTTTTAAGATGCCTTTATGGAATTCATCCCATGAAGTCTTATATGGAGGAGAATCAATATCTAAGGATAAATGGGTTATATATTGAGATATTTTATTGTTAGAAAAAGGGCAATATAGAAAGAAAACAAGTGAAGATTAGTAATTAGAGGGCTATAATTTTCATTTGTATTTGTACAGACAGATATTTGAGTGATTTAAGATGGATAAGAAACTATATGGTTTTGAACTAAGTCAGAATTGAAGTATTCCAACTGTACAATTCTATGATTCTATAATTGCCGAGTGATTGCGGAATAACGAGACCACACACATGAAATGGGGTGAAATAAAGTATTTTTTATTAAATCAACCTATTTAATTCCCTTCTAATATCTTCAACCGGGGGAGGCAACCTGGTGAGGGACCAGCTGAGGCAGTAGGTATATACTGGACCACACCCCTCAGCCTTCCCTGGTGGACACCTGGGCCCTGGAGAGGAACCCCAGTTGCCTGGGATTGCTCCCCAGCCAACCCCCATCTGGAAGGTGAACCCAAAAGTCCCTCACCCAAGCCCCACGGATTGGGGTGAAGGATTATCCTTTAGGCCAACCCCAAGGCGGGTCTCCTTCTGTCCCCTTAGGCCCCACGACCTGAAGTGGCCCTTCCAGAGACCCTACCTTCACCGAAAATTGGTGCCAAGGTGCCCACCAAAGCTACGCCTCCCCCTTCCCCGCCATTGCAAAGTGGGATTTACCTATTAAGACACCATCAAGCCAATTTCCCAAATGCCGCCATCCTAGTATGGGGTAGGCGAACCCCCCCCCCCGAGAAAAAGGGGGGGAAATTCCTACCCGGCCCAGAAGCAACCAATTATCATACTATTCAAGCGGTGGGAGGGTGGGTCAAAGATCGCTCGATGCAAGAAGGAGGAGGTGAGGAGCGGCAGGGCCCTTTATAGCCTCTGGCCCCACCCCTCATCCTCCGTCGCAGGCGTTGTACACACCTGCAACTACAGGGATGGTCTCTGTGCCGCAAACAGCGCGGCAAAGGCAGCTCCCTGCGCCTAGCGGCTCTACTGCATGGCGGGGAGCCGGGTTGTGTATGGATGAAGAGCATGCAGTTGCTAAGATCTACTGTATTTTCTGGTGTATAAGATGACTGGGCATATAAGACAACCCCCAACTTTTCCAGTTAAAATATAGAGTTTGGGATATACTCGCTGTATAAGACTACCCCTCTTATACGGCAAGCGATGTACCTTACCAGCGATTGTCTGGTTGTTGTATACAAAGCCTGCTTAGATTGGGCAGCTCTCCCTGCCTGCCCAGCCCTCCCTGTCTCCAAGACTGTCAAAACGGTAGCACAAACACACCTCTTTCACCCACCCTTGTATCCTATTACCTCCTTCTCTGCCTCTCAGATCTCGCACATGTGCGCCTGCACTGCTTCACAGGAGTCCTCAGCATCAAGCCTCCCCTCCATCTAGCCAGCCACCCCTCCGTCCTTCCTGAAGCTGTGATGGGCTCTCCAGCCCCATCGCAGGTTGGGGAAGTATGGGAGGTGGCTGGCAAGCCTCCCCCCACCCAGTCAGCTACCCCTCCGCACTTCCCGAACCCACGATGGGGCTCAGAAGTTTTAGCACCCACCCTATCTGGCATATAAAACGACCCCCGACTTTTGAGAAGATTTTCCTGGGTTAAAAAGTCATCTTATACACCAGAAAATATGATAAGTTATTTTTGAAAATAGGACTAGAAGATGAACAGCTTAAAGATGTATGATAAAATGGACTCAGAGCATTGGTTATAATATACAAATGGATCAATGAGAAATAATATGAACAAAGGGTCTAAAATTTACCTAAAGTTATGATCTTAAAGAGAATTTCTGTAAGATGATGTATCACTGTTATTTAATGCCAGAAAGACTGTCTAAGATGTATAAAGGTTACATTAATATTTGTTGGAAAGGTAACCAAAAAGAGGGGACCATTTATCTTTTGTGGTGGACATGTGCTAAGGAAGTAAATAAATAAATACTGGATTCAGATTCATTGCTTGATGGAGGACATTTTTAAATGAAAACTTCAAATGAGAACATAACTATTTCTGCTGGGTTGGATGGATGGACAGATCAAGAAAAGCTATTTAATACATGATCACAGCTGCCAGACTATTCTACGTGGAGAAGTGGAAAGATATGGCTATTCCATCTCAAGATGATGATGGAATTGTATGTTCTTGCAGAGCTAGGTAGATTGACTACCTTGATTAAAGAAAATCCATTAAGTAGTTTTAAAAGAGATTGGGAATTAATAATTGTTTTTCTGAGAGATTTCTGGGGGAGATTGTCAGTAGTAGGATTTGAAGAATAGTAGGATAAAATGTTATGTAGAAGTTTATTAAGCTATTGATTTAGAGAAAGTGGGATAAGTGGATAACTACAACCATTAGTTGGAAAGTTTTAAGTTATTTGTTGTTTCCCTTTTGTAGGTTTGTCGTTGTAGTTATGTAGTTGTAGTAGTAGTTTCATGGTAGCTTAACTGTATTTGTATTTTATTTTTGCTGTAGTTTTTCCCTATATGTTGTTTTATACTATAAAATTTTTTTGTGCTAATAAAGACTTAAAAAAAATAAATGGCAACACAAACACAAATGTATGCCACATTTTAAAGATATATACTGCCTTATTAAGAATTTTTCAATGCACGGCAATAACGTAATTATTCATCAGTGGTAATATATTCACATACCTTGAAGCTTTGTGGAAGACTTTCATACCTGGAGTCAAAATGATTCCAAAAGCAGAATGTGGCCAAGATACTATACACTTTTAAAACAGTGTTAAGGTATGACAGCATATTTACACTATTTTCTATCCTTATACAACAGACTGCAATGGGTGCCACAGCCGTGAGCTCAACCATTGCTCATTGGTCAATTAGTTCATTACGCACCAAGTCAAAAAAGGAAAGAGAGGGTTGTATGACTATTTGCAAAATGATTGGCTGCACACTTATGCCACCCTGAGAAGATTTGTCTTGCACAGTTTTTCTTGAGGGGGGGGGATGTTTTGCTTTGCTTTGCTTTGCTTTGCTTTGCTTTGCTTTGCTTTGCTTTCTGCGTCTCAAATGGCTCCCAGCCAAAGTATGCATTTTCAAAGTACTTCTGAAGATGTCCTGGGGTGGTGATGTCTTCTTTTCTGGACATCTTCAAAAAGAATCTGGACAGCTACCTGCTGGGGATACTTTAGCTGGAGATCTTGCACTGAGCAGGAGGTTGGACTTGATGGACTATGAGACCCCCCTCCAACTCCATTATTCTGAGATTCAGTATAAACTTTGTAGACAGTGATAATGAATAAGAACAAGAGCGATAGTGTGGTGCAGTGGTCTGAGTACTGGATTAGGATTCCCAGAGTCCAGGGTTAAAATACTTTCTCAGCCAAGGATACCTCCTGGATAACCTTGGGAAATCACATTCTCTCATGCTAGAAGTACAGTAATGGCAAACTTCATTTGAATGAATCTTGCCAAAAAAATCCTGTGATACTGTCACCATAAGTCAGAATATATGTGAAAGCACATAGCAACAACAAATAAGAACAATATAAAATAAGTGTTTTTGGGGAGTGGCACATCTCATTTACTTTATGCTTGTAGAGTCATTATAGGATTTGTTAAAAACATAATTTGTCTCAGCGCTGATGGTCATAATTTGTTCTTGGTGGATATCAAGCATGCTTCAGAGGTTGTTTTCAAGAGCATCTGAATGGAAGTATGAAGAAATATCAGAAATGAGCTTGAGGGAAAACTGTTGAATGGTTGATGGGCTCGGGAAGCTAAAGATCTGTGAAACTTTTTTGAAACAAGTATATAATTTAAACTGTTAATAATTTTATGCCTAAAACAGGTGATACAAATTTGGAATACTATAGTTGTCTTTTCCAAGATCCCATCTGTGGATACCGTTTGTAGAAGACAGTATGTAAGGCACGGGAGAATTTACGAATTACAAAGACACTGTGCTTGGGCCATTGGGAATGAACTTCATCTGTTGATGTTGGTGTCATAATGGAGTTCCATCATGCTGCCTTAATGTGCAACTCCCATCATCCTGCTAAAGAACTATAACTCCCTTTGTCTGTAAACAGATTGTCTTGCCAGCATAGTATCAGATAAGAAAAGGGTTAATGGGGAAGATCTAAAGCACCACCTTCACAGAGCTAATGAGATGACATCATTACCATGACACCATGTGACTGGACTGACCAATTACAGCTTTAAGCCCGGGAAATCTGATGAGGATTTAACTGCTTTTGTTTGAAACCAGTGTGAGAGATGTTGGGAGATTCTGGAAGAAGATGTGAAGGAAGAAAGACTGCTATGCTGGTAGAGCAAAGCTATTCCATCCTGGCTTGAGCTCCCAGCAGCCTGAATAACATCTCAAGGCAACAAACTGCAAGTATTTAGTAGAGATTAGGGACTGTTTAGTTGCATTAGGGAACAGTAATGGATGTATGTATTTTTTTAAAAAATAGATATAATTGATGCTTTAAAAAGTGCCTAATTCATCTAAAGGTGAGCACCCTGAATGCTTAAATTTAAAGATTTAGTTTGTACTTAACTCTTCTGTTGAAATCAATAGAATTTAATGGGGCTTACCTTTAGTTGGATCATGTGTTGCTGTTGTGTGCCTTCAAGTCATATATGACTTATGGCAACTCTAAGGCAAACCTATCATGGGTTTTTTTTTTGTGGGGGCAAGATTTGTTCAGAGAAGGTTTGGCTTTGCCTTCCCCAGAGGCTGAGAGAGTGTGACTTGCCCAAGTCATCCAGTGGGTTTCCATTGCTGAGTGGGGATTCAAACCCTGGTCTCCAGAGTCATACTCCAGTGCTCAGACCACTACACCATGCTGGCTCTCTAGTAGCATATGACATTTTAGAGTTAGTTATCATTTAGGATAAAATGCAGTGGTTCAGTGATAACTATTCCTATGGGTTAATGTCTCCTTGCTCCACTCTATTTAAGTTGTGGTGTATCATACTGGGAGCTGCCTATCTTTAAAATCTATACTTCTTTATTTAAAAGGAATACTTTCAAAAGTTTTTTATCATGCAATATTTTATGACATTTCAAAGGCCATAAAGACCCACAAGACCAGAACTTTCAGGAAATAACAAGTATGGTGACATAGTGCCATAGAAATTTGAATTCACCTGTGCTGTTCCTCTGGCTCTTCTCAGACATTTTTTCTGGAACTGAAGGGAGGGGAGTCAGTGAACAGGCAGGCTGGAAGAACTTACCTGTAAAATCTGTATATTGGTTGAAAAACACAAGTGAGACTGACTTTTCTCATCCAAACTACTTTTGTGGAATGCATCTTTCTATCTGTGGTGTCTCTAAGGCTGGTGTTACCCCTCCCCGCAACAGTGTCACCTGGTGTAGTTTGGCCTCTCTGTACCCCTTAGTGCCATCATTGCTTTTTCTAATTGGAAATATCTTCATCCATGGTTGGCCTTCAAGCATTTACATTCTGTAAGTAAAATGTGCTATATCTGTCTTTCCTCTCCTTTATCCTCACTTCATTCTTCTTGGTTTTTGTGTCTAGAAAGCTAAGATTTGTTGTTCTATTGCCCATCATCATTTCTTCTCTCATTCTACTCCCTAACTGTGACATATATTTCCCTGAGATGTATACACCATCCTATATCTTCCCATTATTAAGCAGCACTTGAATTCCACCCCCCCTTTTTTAAAAAAATAAAATAAAATAAAATGGCTTTCCAAGCTTTTCTCTTCCTTTTGTTTCTTTCTCCTCCCCCAGTATATACTACATTGCAAGCGTGGATGCAGTTTGTTAAACTTTTCTGTAGTAGTCATTGTCCAAATTGGTGTTTTTGAAAAGCATTTCTTATTGTTTTTGCCATAGCATAGTCATAACAATAAGACTATATGACAAAGGAATACCTACTTAGAATGCAATGGAAAAGACAACACCTGTTTCAATGATATTTGAGACTAACAAACAGTCTTATCCTGAGTCAAACCGTTGGGTCATCCATACTGTCTATAGGTCAGTGGCCTATGCTGACAAGGAGTAACTCTCTGGAATTTGAGGCTGGAAACTGGAGTTGTCAGACACCGAACCCTTCACTCCATAGAAATAATGTATTGGAGCAATAAATTAAAACCCTTCTTTAAAGAAAGCAATTGTCTTTGTCATGCATGTGTAGTACATACACCCAGTTTGTATGAATAATTTGTCAGATTTATGTATGTAGAATCATTGAATTTTAGCATTTGGGCAGTCAAGGCTGTCCAGCATAGGTCGGGGAATCAATCCAATCAATCCTCTGTCAATAAGCAGCCCCTGGGAAAGTTCCAGATATCTACTGGTCTGGATCCAAATTATTCATTCTTGCTTGAATCCCTTTTGAAATAATAGGATAAGTTAATCTTAACTAACTTAATACCCATTGATTTCAGTAACACTAAAATGTGGCTGGCTTAGTCTGAATCAAACCTATTGATTCCAGTCCTTTATTGGAACATCTCAGGCACTCTGATTCCTCTGGGATGGAAAAAAGGACAGGGAAATATAAGCTAACACTATATCTGCATTGGTGCTCCTCTTCCTGTATTTAAAGGCAGATGATCAAGCTGTACCTCTCCCCCAGCTGTTTAAGTAGAAGAGGGGAAAAGCTGATTTTGGGAGATGGGATCTAAAAAGTACCGGGGAACATAGGGATCCAGTGTTTGTTTGTTTGCTTGTTTGTTTGGTACCCTGTGTTTTTCTGGGCTTAAATAAGAACCATCTGATTCAAGAAGGAAGAAGATGATACCATTAGATGAGAATAGACAGTAGAATGAGAATGTTAACCATAAGTATGCATCAAGATGGCAGCAGGATGTCAAGACAATTATAGAATCTCTTTTGGAAGTTGTTTAGATGTCTATTGTGTGGGTCTTTTCAAGCTTATTGGGCTCTATATAGACAACAAAATATGGTTACTGGGTCTGTTCTAGTCTAGCTGAATGACCTCCACCATCTTCTACCCTTCCCTAGTTTATGTGGCCTTGTCTTGGTAAATGTCAGGTACATGTTTGGATTTGTGAATGGTATCCTGAATGGCAAAACTTATAACTTGCTGCATTGCTATTTTTCTTCATATTGTGTCACTTTCTTTTTATTAAGCCTTTATGGTTCCCAACAGCAGAGCCAAAAATATCCCTCATGTTATTTTTCAGTGGTGGAAGACAGAGTTGTCTGAGATAGAGTTGCATTAACTACAGCCAGTTTGATGAGGTATAGGCATCATAGATCATATATGAGACTTTATTGCAAATCTAGAGGAAATTAAGTTTTGAATGACTTATGGTGCTCCTTGCACAGCTGTGGAGTCTAGGAGGAATTCACATTTTTGCCTCTGTTCAAGTGGTTATGCATCTGATCATTTCAATAGTGCAGACATTTTAGATGCAAGCCCTGTTAAATGGCTGTGTCCTAGCAAAATGCAGACTTTAAGCTCTTTGAAAAATTATCCATTAAGATTATGGCCACTTTCAGATTTTCTGTTCAGTAACCACAGCTGATCCCAAGTGTATTTGGCTCTATTGACAGTTATATCTATTTTTTTAAATGGAATAGATGTCCAAGAATAGAAAAGTCTTTAGCAGTTTACAGGTTAGTACACAATCCTTTATACATAAAAACTGGGCAGAGAACAAAACTAGTGAATGCTACAAAACTACAACATAGTTATTGTTTTACAACCATTCATTAGCTAATGTGTTTTCCTTTGTAAACTAAAGTAATTATTGCGTCACTATATTTATTTGCAATAATATTTTTAAAACCACACATTTCATTTCATCTTTCATTTTTTTAAAAATATAAAAAAGGAACCATATGTACATGTGTCTGTGCATGTGTGTGCCATGTTCCTGCATCTTCAGTGCAAGTATGATGATGGAGCTCTGTTGTTGTAGTTTTGCTAAATGATGCTACCCCCCAAAATAAACTACCTTTAGAGAATGGCAGCATCCCAAGCAAAGCATTTTCAGAGTCAGCATGCTGATCAGCATGCTGGGGAATGATTTCTGCAACAGTCTCCTGGTCAAGGAGCATGTCAAGAACAAGCAGCTGGTGAGATTTCTCAGGGTTCTGCCACAACTTCTTATCCAAATGTACCACATGACTTGGAAAAAATGGCAGAAGTCATTCCTCAGTGTTCCAAACTGCACAGCTCAGAAATGCTTCAGTCAGGGTGAATCCATAACAGTTGTGACAGTAAATCCAGTTTACAATTTCATAGCTGCTGATCAAGGAGCCAGGCATTGTGTGTGTGTGTGTGTGTGTGTGTGTGTGTGGTTCTCATCCCTAAAGAGGGGAATAATTCTACAAGGTTTTAGGCAGCATTTTATTCCTCTTTGTCCCCATGTATTAATTTTAAATTGCTTTAACAGAGAAGCAACTACTCTGATGTCAGAACTGCCCACTTTACCAAAAGATGTAAAATTAACATATATTATATTCATACAATATTTATAAACCTGTTCATTTTCTAAAGTTACTGACTTAAGTGTTGTTTACCAAAACATTGCTTTGTAGAACGAGTCAGTGATACACAGAGAACATTTTTTATTATTATTTGACAAAAGTAATGTTATAGTCAAATCAAAATTACAGAAATGTTGCACACAGACATTTCAAAGCAGACAGTTGGGGGGAAAAAATACAAAGTATACTTTATGCATTGATGAGCATTCTATAATTACTATTTTTTTAAAAAAATAAGGCTACGATACAGTATGTCTCTGTTGTTCATTTTGAATATTGCATTGATAAAAATACTGAAAATCAAGTGTATAATACAAAACAGTTAAGAAATCTGCATGTGCAAAATTAATTTTTGTCTCTCTCTGGCTTTTCTTCGCAAACGAAGATTCAGGAAGGACTTATCCTGCGTTTTCTGCAAGCATGCTGATGACTGAAAAGGCCAATCTGAGAAAAAGAAGTCCGGTTGCAGAAAGCATAACAGAAGGTCTCCTTGGGTGATGTTTCCTGGTTGTGATTCTTTCTGTGTTGTCGTTGCTCTTCAAGACTTGTTTGGCGTGAGTTCTCAAATAAGCTGCAGCATTGTGGATAGTGTGTCTCCATGCCTCCCGATGTGAGGCCAGGGTGGACCATTGTTGGTGATCAATTTGGCCAAGCCTGAGATGTTGTTTCAGGGAGTCCTTGTATTGCTTTTTTGGAGCACCCCTCTTATACTGACCCATGGCAAGTTCACTGTAGAGTACTATTTTTGGGAGGCGATGGTCCTCCATCCTAGAAATGTGCCTTGCCCAGCGCAGCTGTGTTCTCAATATTATGGCCTCAGTGCTGGTGATCCCTGCTTGCTCAAGGACAGCAACATTCGTCACATAGTCAGTCCAGTGTATATTTAGGATTGTGCGTATACAGCGCTGATGAAAGCCTTCGAGGAGTCGTAAGTGTTGGCAATAGATGACCAATGTTTCATACCCATAAAGAAGAATAGAATGAAAAAAGTTTTGAATTTTTGTAATGACATGCTTAAATATTATCCAGATGTTTGGAGTGATAAATTATAATTTGGAATTCTAAGTACCAAGACTTTTGTCTCTTCTAAAAAGTATTTGAAGATATGAACTAATGCTATATAGTAGTTCTTAGTTATATGTTCTATGTCTTTCTTTTTTTTAAAAAAAACCCACAAGTTTTAATAACTGGATCTTAGTAACAGAATTTCCCCCCAAAGTTTTCCAACTATGGAACATTTTATGTATTTTATCCATTTAGACACTTGAATATTGTGCCCAAATTTGTTATGATTGCCCAAGTATGGGATAGCCAGCCTGTGATATGCCTCCTCAGGTGGTATGCTGTAGAGTACCACCTGCCAACTGTCTGGATGTCAACAGATGATCTGCCGCAGGAGCAGTCTAAAATGAGTGGGAAGAGAATGCAGATTAAGAGAAGATTCAAAACTCTCACCACTCTCCCCAATATTTTACTGAAGTAGTGCTGGACAAGAGATAAAGTAGAGGCATGGATAAGCAAAAGGTCTGTCACTTATGGTAAGCTGTAGTCATTTGCTGCTTAGGCAGGACATATCAGACCCTCCCATAAATAAATAATTTGGTCAGTCTTAGATGTTCTGAAATGTAGGCTAAACTACCCACCATTCACTGGAGATTGGAACTAAGTAGGGCTTGGCCTGAAAAGTCTCATTTGGACTTAGGTAGTTGCTTCTTCATTCTTATGACTGGAAAAAAAAGTCAATTGAAGAAGCAGCACAGACAAGTATTGCTATAAGGGGGAAGGGAGTAGACCCTGAAGCAAGACTGAGAGTAATGTCCCAGATATAGACAGACAAGAGGTGGGAAATATCTCTTGCCAATCCTTCCAATGCATGGTAGTTAGACCTGGAGGTCTACCACTGAGTCACAAAAGCCTGCTGTCTTGAAGTGGAAAACCAAAGCAGCTGAACTAAGTATGTCTCCATCTGCTAGGCTAGTTTCCCAGAGATGTACTGAAAACCCAAGAATATCATAAGGAAACTGTGGCCAGTCTGTGTGCCCACCCAATTCTTGTTCAGTTTTTTCAAAAGTATCTCAGCTAAACTGTTAGGCAAAATGGGTAGATACGATGATGAACAGCAGAACAGTGAACTTGGCTTCTTTTCCCTATGGCTCTGTGTGGGACTTCCTCTGGATAGGGGCTGGATTCCGATACTAGTTCCCAGAAACTGTAGAACTGAAACTCCAGGGGGAGTCTTCAATGTTATTTTGAATGGCCAGGACATGTTTAATTAGAAATAAGATGGTTTTCTTAGGAAAGAAAAGACTGTGCTCCTAAGTCTCATAACCCTTGCAGATTTTTGAGGACTGAGAGGTGAGAACTCTTACTATGAGAATTATTTGCCACACCAGAACAAGATGGGTTTATTACTGAATTCCATGATCCATACATTAACAGCCACCATAGTAAGAAATAGCTTGAGGAATGTAAGGTCTTTGGAACATCCTGCTAGAACTGTGACATCAGCCCATGCCTCGGTACACTACTGGCAATACCAATACAAACCCATTCAAAGGCTGTCTGCAGCATCAGAATGTGCTTGTATGTCAATATCAACTACAGCTGTGTATCTCCACAAGGAAACTCCATTGTACCTCCCTTGAATTCCTCCCATATGTTCAAGTCCTCCTTGGTTTCCAAGGTGACCTATATGGAGTGGTGCAGGACACTATATACTTTCTTGTCATATATAGGAGTACATGGAAAACTAGGCCTGGGACAACCACCCTGCATTCAAAGTTGAGGTGACCTGTGAGTACCTAGAAATCCTTCAACTTAGCCTTCTTCTTGCCTACCATCTGCTTTGTTATGCCCAACAGTATAACTCACTTTTTTTTTTCAGAAGAGTGAGAACTAGATGAAACTGACTCCACTTCAGTCCCCAGGAAAGACAGCTTTTTGGCAAGGATTTCTGTTTTCTTGTGGTCCAAGTATTTTGCCAAAGCATGAAATTCTGCTAGTATGTCCCAAGGAACCCCCACCCCTGAAAAAAAATCCAGCAAACATACAAAAAATAATTCAGGCAGTGGTTAATTGCCTTACTAAATTTCACCCTGACACACCACTCCAAGGACATACTAAAATGTTTGAAAGCTTATCAAGAAATTGAGCATCCAGACATTGGAGGAAGGAAATGGCCCCATCAGAAGAAGAATGGTGAGAAAAATTAATAGAAGTGGCGGAGATGGAAGGACTTATTTGTTGGAAAACAAGTCAAAGGAGTTATTTTGGGAGGTATGGCACCCCTTCTTGGAGTATATAAAAACAGAAAGGAAGGAACAAGTATGTGATAGAGAAGACAGGACAAAAGAGACATAATAAATAATGAGGTTCTGTGAAAAGGGGATATGGGGGGATTTTATATAAGAATATCATAGACACTTAATAGAAGATCGTGTTTTCTTCTTAGGGGATGGAAATGATTAATACTAAACTAAGATCTTACAGTAGAGGTAGTTAATAAGGTGTTTTATTGTGTTGTCTATTGTCTAGGGGGAAAATACATAGGTACAAGATGGGAGATGCTAGATAAGGATGGTAACCGATTATCTCAAAGAAGGAAGGAAAATATATATATATGTTAAAAATAAATAACATGGTGAAAAAAATGTTAACTAAGTTAAGTATTTGATGTGGTAGGGTTAAGGTTTTCCCTGTAAGTGAGTTATTCTACATGTTTTCAGTTTAATTTTTATGTATGTGTGTGTTGTTGTTTCTTGTTTAGTTTTGTTTTTTGGCTTGTCTGTTTTGTCTTTTTTCTAATGGGTGTGATATAGTAATGTCAATGTATTACTATGCACTGTCTGTTGTTTAGATATTAATATATTTTTTTTAAAAAAGAAAGTGAGCATCCTATAGACATGTCAAAATATAATACCTCCTTCAGATTAAGGCAAGCTGATCACGATCCTCTAAGTAAACCAGAAAAAGAAGGAATTTAGATTTTATGTCACATTTTGCCCCTTTAATGCTCCAGGGCTGAGTGCCCACCATCTGGACTGTGGTATGATTGTGTATTCCTGCAGGGCAGGGGATTGGACTAGATGGCCCTGGTGGTATCTCCCAACTCTATGATTCTATGATAAAAGGAAGTGTATCTGTCACAATATAGGACAGGATTCATGGCATTGTTAATTGACACTCTTTTAGGGAAGAATAGATTGTGGATGAGCCTATATTTCTCAGGAGTTTTTTTAGGGACTAGTGCCAGAGGTGAAAACCTGAGAACTTGAGAGTGGGTATGGGGAAGTTTCCATAGGGGCAGAAATATGCCCTTCCCTCACCCCTCTGGCATTTCCCCCTCTTACAGTCTGTGACATATTCCTCACCTAATGGGAAATGGAAGCAAATTTAAGATAGCACTCACTTGAATATGGGACTTGGAAGCAAAACTATAACGCCTTCCAGTATTTGGTGTCAGTTTTCTTGGGACAAAATGCCACTAATGAGCCAGTTGGCAAGTGGCTAGATATAACTGGATGAAAGAAGGGAAACTCTGAGAGAAAACACATTAAAATGTATTTACTCATCCAAGGGCTCTTGGATGGCTAGTGAAAGATCCTCTTCTACAGAGAGGGAGACAGATCCAAAGAGAAGCTGTAAGACATCAGCTGCCACAACAGATACTCTTTCAGTAGAGAGAGATATATGCAAGGAGGTGACTGGTTGGTTGCTAGCTCTGCAGGTGAGTCTCACAGGTAGAATGGGAACAGGTAGCACAGAGACAGCTAGTAGGCTGGGTGGTTGAGACTCCCGTTCCATTTTGCTTGTATAATGATTCAGTGGGAATTCACACCACAAGCTGGGAACCCTGCCAGGGCTACAAGCTACCTTCATGCTCGCAGGCCAAGCTGAGTGAAGCTGCCTCACAATCTCCATACCTTTTTGCCTAAGCAGAGCCATCATTCTGTGTCTTTGTGATGGAGCCATGCTGCTTGGTTGTGAACTGCTGTCCAGATGGAGTCACATGGTACTGCCCAAACTGACCACCTCCCACACCACTGCACCACTCCCTAAACAATTCCCCTTTTCCATATCCCACCACACCAGCACCCATGCCTCACTACTCTGGTCTTTGTATACCCATGGACCTACTTTAAAGGGTCAGGGCAAGCCACACTCAGCAGGAATGCCTAAGGCTGGTTTTCAGTAGATATGGAATACAACTCTGGAGACCGGAATCCCCTTGGCTGCGGACACCCATTGCGTAAATGTAGACAAGTCACATTCTCTCAGCCTCAGAGGGAGGCAAAAGCAAGCCCCACTCTGAACAAATCTTGCCAAGAAAAACCTGGCAAGGTTCAGCTTAGGATCAGCATAAATCAGAAACAACTTGAAGGCACACAGGAACAACAGGAAAGCAGCATTTCTGTTTACACCTCAGCTGGCCACAAATAGCCCAACTCAGAACCTGACAGGTCTATTTATGGCCTGCTAATATTTTATGAGATTTGGCCAGCAACCCAAAATCTCAGGTGAGATTTCAGGTGAGGTCACAGAGGAAGGCATGTGATGCTTAAGAAGCCCAGGCATCATGAAACTTCCTCCCCTGTCCCAGCTGAGCAAACATTTGTTTGAGGCTGGGAAGGAATCCTGCTGCTTTCTGTTCATTGCACTGATCCTCCTCTGCAGTCAGCACCTAGGAGAAAGTATATGAGAGCAATGCAGATTCTAGTAGCATAAATTCTGGTGTGTTCTTCTGGGAGTTTTCTTTGTTATTATTTATGAAAAATGAGTTCAGTCCCATTCACATATTCTACAATAAGAAACAACTGACTTCTTGTTTGATGAAAGTACAAATGTGACCCAATTGGGATGCGGATTTAAATGCACATTTTGGTGATTGTAACCAATAAGTCATCATTGTGGGTTAATTATTTCTTCACTACATTCATTACAAAAATTTGATCATTCTTTTAAAATCATACTAAAAGAATGTTTCTCATCTGATAACTGATTCAATTAATTTTTTGTAGAATATGTTCCTGAGGGATCTTAATTCCATCCATTTCATCAATAACTATTTTAACCTTTTCAGAATTATTTTTAATGTGGTCATGCTTCCAGGCTGAACATATATAAGGCATTCCATTGTTCTCTTATGTGGGGATGTCAATTTCATCATGTAACTATAACTATGTCCTCTTTCTCTTTTTGCCTTCTCACTTTATTGAGTCCAACCCATTACACACCAATCCCAGTTTAATTGCATAGTGTGATTTGTCCACACCATCCCAAAGGCTTTACTTGGTTATCACATGCTAACTACTGTACCATGTTATATCTTATCCCTGGCTGCCTGAAGAAAGTTATCTTACTGTTATTCTGAAAAGACAGGGAAGATTCTAATTGTGTAATTCTCCAGAGAAAAGGATGATGTAATAGTTGTTAAAAGCAAGAGCCATAAGTCAGAGCTCTGGATCAGTCTTCCACCACAGCTTTCTGGAATTCATACAAGGTACTTTGCCTTAGTCCTTCCATATGTGACACGGACCTAGAGACCACAATATAGGTCAACTCCCACATCCATGGATTTGGTATCCATGGTTTCACTTATCCATGCCCCCCAAAATATGTTCTCTCTTGGCATTTTTAGGTCCTCCAATGTGATGCTATGGTCAATGTCTGGCATTTGTCTCATTGAAAAGAATAGGGTTCCCTATTATCCATGGTTTCAGGTATCCATGAGGGAGGTCTTGAAATGTATCCCCCATGGATATGGTGGTTGACCTATACCATCTTTTTAGACAGGGCTTTTACTGAGAGAATGAGTGTGAAGTGCTCTGAATACTTGGAATGGGTGGCATAATAAATAGGCGGTCACTTAACAGGTAGTGGGGGGGGGGAACAAGATTAGTTCAGTGAATACTGTTGGCACATCTTTTGGATGAAGGATGAGACTCTGGAACTACCCTTACATGTCAGACATGTTATCCTGGCACTTTAAGACAAAAGGTGTGTCCTTGCTGTAATGACCATACTATCTATAGTCAGAGGCACATAAAAGTTAATCATTCAAAATTCACAGGACAAAACAATGTTGACATATCATGCCGGTGTCAAAATAGCTGGACAAGTGGTTGCACTTTCTCAGGGACTGCATGCAAATGGTGCAGCCTACTATTCCACAAGCACACACACGTCCCTCACTTGACTTGATGGGTGGGAAGCAAATCAACTGTTAAACAGCAAGCAAGCTCAAGGCCCTGGTGCCTGAAGCACAATCACTTGGTCAACTGTGGAATCCAGTGCAACTGTGCTAATTTATATTTGAGACATACTGCACATCTGTAGGACTGTCACATATTTAATTGTCAGGTTTTAATCATGGGCTCAAATTTTCCCACTAAAATTTGGGGGACTGAAAAGTGCATAATTTTGGTGGCATCGTCATCAACATTTGGCAATAACAGTGGAGCACTAGTGAGGAAAAGGAAGAAGGGAGAAGTAAAGGTAACATGCTGAGAAAGAAAGCTATTAGAGTTTCAGTATGTGTTTCATTTTAGTTGCAGAAGATGAAGTCTATATGTGCAGTTAATCAAAGGTTTACCAGATGCCGGATTAAAATCCCAGTGCTGATTACATGGAGACATGAATTATTTCCTTATATTTCAAACACAAACCGTCCTGTGGTTCCACCCTTACTGTAATTCATTTCTCAAGAATCTTTGCACATGTTGCACTTGTTTGTTCATGTGGGGCATGCTCATTTCTGTATGACACTTCCTAGGCTTCATAAATAGCAACAGACTTGGTACTTCATTATTAATTAGCGGTGTAGCAAATTGGCTGTCAGAATCTGACAGGTTTGTCTCTACAAACTTAAAGTAATTTGCCCACCATGTTTCAGATGATAAGCATGCCTAAAAATGAGGAAAGTGGTGTCACTTCTAATCTCAGCGGCACTGTAATATAATCCATGTAGTGTTTTGCCCCAAAGGTTGTAATAAGATCATGGAGATGAATGGGGGAAAGTGAACTAGGTAATCTTTAAAACTGATAGCAGTTGTAACAACAACATTGCACTGTTGTTTGTCAGGGCAATATTGGGTTCTTAAGAAGCTCTCAGTAATTACATACTTGCAGGAAAGCACATGGGAGTGTCACATATGTCCCATCTAAGCTGGGGAGGTGGATTTCTCCTTTTCTGTATCCCATTTTAGTGTGTCTCACCTGCATTTATACCTGAAGTTTCAATGTTGCACTCCATCAATGTGTTCGTAGAAAGTGGGTTGAAATAGAAGTCCATGCTAAAATAAATTGGCCAGGCTCATCAAGGTCAAAAACCTCTTTTATCCCTTTACCACCACCACCTTTCCTTTATGTCTATATGGCTTTTTTTTTTAGGCATTCAGAGACTATGTTTCATGTGCAGGGCAAAACATTTACATTTATTAGAACAGGAGTGGAGGGCCTATGGCCTCCCAAATGATGGTATGCATCTCCCATCAGCCCCAGCCATTATTTGCAGTGGTCAGGAAAGATGGTAGTCCAACAACATCTAGACACCCACAGGTTTCCCACACCTGCATTAGAATATCTTCAAAGAGTCCTACACATATACTTGCCTAGACAAAAGACAGAGCCATCTTAGATTTCCCTCCCAGCTATCTGGGAGGTTTGCTTTTTGGATTATTATTTTTTAAATAATATTTTCAAGCCGTGGACACTTAAATCCATGGATACCAAATCTGTGGATACGGAGGGACAACTGTAAAATGCATTGTCAAATCTGGAAACCTTCTATAGTCAATATAATCCTCACATCATTTAAAATTGTGGGTTTATTCCCCCTCTTATGACTTTTTATGCCCTATAAATGGAATAAACATTTTACGTTTTGAAGATAGACCATCATTAAAAAGGAGCTGTTGAACCCTCCCCATGTGAAAATAGTGTACACATATTCTCTTGCAATACCTCTGTTGATGACAATTAAGGTTTAGTAGTGTTATGAAAAGTTATGGGTATAGACTGTCATTACTTTAACCCTAATGCATAATCTCTCTGCAGCTCAGCTTTTGTTTCAAAGAAGCTTTATAATCAAGTGACTATTATTCTTTCTGTCTCTTTGAGCAGTTGTGCTTGGAGAGGCAATATTAATCATTTCAGGATGAACGGGCTGGAATAAGTTATTGAGTACTATGGTATGACCATTAATGGGAGTTCTATATGCTGATCAAACACAGCCTAGATTCAAGCTTCAGATAATGAAACAATTCATCTTAGGTTCTGGCTGCATAAGTGTCACTGATATTGGGCCTATGGCATGTGTATGAATGTGCATGCATGTGTATGAATGTGTGTGTGTTCATCTGAACAATAAATGATGATTTAGAAAATTGTTTGTGAAATGATTAGATGGCAATCCTACATACATTTGATGACCAACCCATGAAATAACGAGACCACACAAAGGTATTGGGTTGAAATATGGGCCACTTTATTTATTCTATCACCTATTTATATTTATTCCTTGGAATATACAAGCAAGAGGGGAGTACCTAGTGCGGGAGGAGCAGGTGGTCTCACCCAGGCTTACTTCCCCAGCTTCCCCTGAGTGAGACACCTGAGCCTGGGAAGGGGTCCCAGAAGCTGGGCTACCCCCTAGGTGACCATCTACTAGACGGCAAACCTGAGGATGAGACCCCCAAGTTGCATGACCTCTAGCAAGGGCACAACCCTCAGGCAGCCTCAAGGGTAACCTCCTTCCTTCCCCAAGCCCCATGTCATTAACAAGGGTGGCACAGGGACCAGTCCATCCCGGTTCCCTTGCGTGAAGGAGAGAGACCCTGGCCGAGCCGCATGCTCAAGACTCTCTCCCTCCCTGAAAACAAGCATTCGTTAACAACTAACAGGGGTCTCCTTTGAACTTGAACTTGACATTGAACTTGAACTTGTACTTGGTATTGGCGGAGACCCCTGAGCTCTTGCAATTACCACGACCCAATACATCTGCCCCGCAAATTGTGACGTGGATAAGCCAAGGGAGGGTGGGCGGGTGCCAATTTGGCAGCGAGACGGAGGGCGCTGCTGCCTGCTCCGTTGCTGCCTCCGATCTGGGAGGGGCGCACCCGTGTGCCCCCCTTTTATCCCAGATCGGCCGGCCAATCGGGAGTGAGCTGACTCGCTCCCGATTGGCCCGCACTCCCTTTCCCCTCCCCAGCCGCAAAGGCAGCTAGGAAGAAGAAAGGGGAAGATGGTGCCGCCCGTGCAGCACCACGCGGCCCTCTTCCCCACCTCTCCCCCGCCCCCACCTCAGCTGAGCCCAATGGGCGGGGGCGGGGCTATGGGCGGTAGTTTGGGGCGCTGGCCGGGCCAGAAACAGGCCCGCCGGCAAGCGGCGAGCCCCCTTCTTCTTTTTGTTGTTGTTGTTGTTACTGTTGTTATAACTACTACTACTATACTACTACTACAGTTGTTGGTATGTGCTTTCAAGTCACCTCTGACTTATCACAACTCTATCTTGGGGTTTTCTTGGCAAGATATATTCAAAGGAGGTTTGTCATTGCCTTCCTCCAAGGCTGAGAAAGTGTGACTTACCTAAGGCTACCCAGTTAGTTTCCATAGCTGAACAGGGATTTGAACCCTGATTTCCCAGAGTCCTAGTCCAACACTCAAACTACTGTACCACACTTCCTCCATCCTTCCTTAAGGGAAATTTAAATATAAAACTCCCTCAAGAAATGCTTAATAACATTAGGTAAGTACTGCACTCTTTTGAGTGATTTCTGCTTGGAAAAGTTAATTCCATTACCAAATGATAATTAGTCCCAAATGATGGCCAAGTTAATTCTAAGTCATGTCTACACCCAGCTAATAACTCATGCCGAGCTCTGCAACCATTTTTCATCTTGATCTTCATCCAAGCCAGTGCCCAAGGAATCTTGCTTATTAAAGATGTTGTGGACATATTCTGTCAGCCTCCACATCACCGGAAGTGAATGAGAGACAAGGTCAAGCTTTTCATATTGGCTGTGTGAAGTGACATATAACAGCCTGTACCCAGATTTCTCAGAAGGTGGAGCAGGCATGATGCTCTAAGAAGATAAAGCTTTCCCAAGGACCTTACAGTTCTCTCATAAGGCCACAAAAATTTTAAATGATTGACAGGGGCAGGAGAAGTATGTGATTAAAAAAGCTTCTTGACCATTTAGCAGAAGCCTGTTTATATCTCTGTGAATTCCTTCCCCAGGAAAAAAAAAATCTTACAAAAAGGTTCTGGAATCCCAACAGACAGAAGAAGCCAAAGGATGCATTTAAAATGAAGTCAGAAATGCTTGACATACTTCTGAAATTTTTCCCTTAATGCATTTATGACTGACTGAGCAGTGTGACTCAAAATGTTTAGCAATACTATTGACTTTATTTTTGACACACGACTGATTACCCATGTCCTGATGCACCTTGACACTCCCTCTCTTTTCAACATTCAATTTACAAAGTTTGCCCTGACTGCTTAAAGCAATACAACAAAAGCCAATCACACATGTCTGCTAGCCATGGTCTGCTTTTGGAAAGACTTGTAAAATGAAACTCCTTTGTGTTTTATAAATGTGGTTTCACCCTTCCTGTCTTTTTATCCAGTGGAAATTCTGTACAGGATGCATTGAGGAACTGGATAGGTTGGTCACCCTTCTTGCCATGTGTTCTGAGAAATCTTAACACATCTCCTGCTTCCTTGAGCTTCCTATCAGGTACAGAAATGTGGTAAGATGTTCTTTGCTCCTGGGCCAGGCAGTACTGATAAAGAGCATTCCAAATACAGGTCAACCCCCATATCCATGGGACCAGTATCCACAGTTTCACTTATCCACATCAATATATATATATATATATATATATATATATATATATATATATATTTTCTAGGCATTTTCTAGGTCCTCCAGTGAGATTCTATGGTATGCTTCCAGCAGAAGTTGAGCCAGAAGTCATTCATTTCAATAGGGTCTCCACCCCAATTTACCATCACTTTTAGGAAGGCAATTTTTATTATAATTCAAAGAGGGTCAAAAGTATTGGAGGGACTCAACCAATTGCATGTTCATTGATCATTATACATGATAAGTACCAGGCACTTTTATTGCAACAGTCATTCTCTTTCCCTAAAGTATAAAATGCCAAATTTGGATGATTAAAAGAGAATCAGTTTGTACAGTGATAATAGGGATCCTTGGGAGTGCACAGAAGTCTTCAATATTTCATCCAGATTAGGTGGGATTATACAGTTTAGGCAGGAAGAAACTGATGAATTCTATGAACAGCAAACCATTTCCTTTGTACACAGCAGAGTGCAAAGTGCAGAAGGTATTTAATTACAACTACAAGTATCTTACATCTTATGATTGCATGGGATGACCCAGTACCATCCCTGCTTTCAGTTCTTCCCATCAACACCAAGGACTATCCTGTTTTTTTAAAACAATCCTCATCCTTCTAATGCAGGCTACATGAAGATTATGGATTGATTCCCAAACTCATGCGAATTACTTAATCCCTCTACATTCAATTACAGTCATCCCTTCACATTCGTGGGGGTTAAGGGCAAACAACTCCTAAGAATGTGGGAAAAAATACGAATAAGAAATGAGCTGGCAGGTGGGAGGCTTTCCACCCCCTTCCCAAGGCACCGATGGGCTTCTCACGAACCCCGTCACTGCCTTGGGAAGGGAGGGGTGAAGCTCAGATGTGTGAGAGGCTTTCCACCCATCCTTCCCAAGGCAGCGACGGGTTTGTGAGAAGCCCATCAGTGCCTTGGGAAGGGAGTGGTGAAGATTGGGCAGGTGGGAGGCTTTCCACCCACGCTTCCCAAGGCAGCAGTGGGGTTCATGAGAAGCCCATTGGTGCCTTGAGAAGGGAGGGGTGAAGGTTGGGTGGGTGGGAGGCTTTCCACCCCCACCCTTCCCAAGGCAGTGACGGACTTTGTGAGAAGCCCATCAGTGCCTTGGGAAGGGAGGGGTGAAGATCGGGTGGGTGGGAGGCTGTTCGTGAGAAGCCCGCCGTTGCCTTGGGAAGGGAGGGGTGGAGAGTGGGTGGGTGGAAGGCTTTCCGTGAATAGTCGAAACCGCAAATGTGAAAGTCACAAATGTGGAGGGGCAACTGTATTATATGTTTGAAGACTTGCAGAAGAGTGGTTGAGCAGACTGCACAGAAAGGTATTATAGAAGAGATGAGTTAACATGCAAGTTCCAACTAGACTGTAATATCTGTGACAATTTTTAATTGGTTAGCAATGTTTTTCTTCCCTATGAGCTCACTCTGCTCTGAATTTTCCCTCACACCACATAACCATGTCTATATATGCTTCTTCATTCATCTGATGAAGTAGATTCTTCTTATATCTTAAAGCAATAAGAAATTAAGCCATACAATGTATGTCATAATGAATGTGCTAGTCTCTAAGCACACTGTGTTGTTTGATAATGTTACATTGACAAATTTATTATGGTATGAGTTTTACAACATAATTTATGGCATTTGTTATGGCATAGAGAGAGTTTACTTTGTCAGCTGCATGAAGAATAATCCTAAATTGAAAGACATATATAGACATATTGGGTAGAGAAAACATAAGGTAGCAATGAATTCACTGGAAAATGAAATGTACAAAGGACAGTGACAATTATGTAAAAATAAATTAATTACAATGACCATATTGAGGGGAAAAAACAAACAACCTTTCATTGATAAGCAGTACAATAAATATCCATGATATTTTGCCCTTTCTGATGTCTGATTTGTATCCATTTATTTTGTTGTGTAGGAATCCTCATGAACATGTATGCATAAACTAAACCTTATTGCAGGGCTGAGGGTTTTGTGGCCATTCAGATGCTGTTGAATTGCAGCTCCCATCATCCTTCACCATTTTCTATGCTAGGTAGGGCTGATGGAAGTGCAGTCCAACATCATTTGGTGGCCAACATAACTCTTAGCCTTGCCCTTGTGACTTAAATAAGTTTTTAGTATTTTAACCAAGTGTTTAAACCAAGATTCCTGAGGCCACATCCAGATCTGTAGCTGTTGTTTTTCACTAGCTCACTCAGTGTTTTAATTCTCTGTGTTCCAACATATGCACTAGGTTCTCTGTCTCAAATAGCCAGCTCTGCAGCTCAGTGGTGACTACCATGTCAGGGATGCAGTGAATATGGTCTGGGCTATGTACCATGGTGGTGATGGTGATGATGGTTGCTGTTGCGTGCCTTCACATAATTTCTGACTTATGGCAATCCTAAGGTAAATCTATCACAGGGTTTCTTGAGGGCTGAGAGTGTGTGACTTGTCCAAGGTCACCCACTGGGTCTTCATGGCCAAGCAGGAATTTGAATCCTGGTCTCCAGAGTTGTATTCCAACACTCAAACCACTACAACATGCTGGCTTCATGTTAAAATTATTCAGAATCTTGGACAGCACCTTTGAAATCCTGAATAAAAGCTACAACAGATTTATTGTACCCTTGACATGGACACCACCAGCTATCACAGGGCTGAATTCCTGACTTTTTGAGACATATAACTAGATCACTCTGCTGGCATAAAATTCTCTGTTTAATGTGATACTGTCAGCGTAACCATCCTGAAAGGAACCCTGAAGGAGATGGGACTTAACAGTATCAGAAAATAAAGGAGGGGGAAACCCAGCCCCCTAAACTCTTCACACACCAGGTAGCTAGTTTTCCAGCATATATATTTATTTTGTTTCTACCTCCATGATGAACGCCTAGCACTTAGTGGCATGGAATAAATATTATGGGCAAATCAGCAGAAGGCTACTGTGTTTTCAGTAGCTGAATCTCAGAAAGCCATTTTGTCAATGTGAAGGCTTTAAATGTAGTGTTTCGATAAATGGAAGAACTTTCACTGGCGGAAGAGTGCCTTCTGTTCATATAAAAGATGGAGAGAAATTGAAAGCCAGGAGCTGCAAACCGAAATAGAATGGGGACAGAGGGGGGCAGGCTTTCTGGTGAGAGGAAAAAACGCTTTGACTATGTCAGTGAAGTACCTTTTTACATAATCCTTTTCAATGGTATTCAGCACTTGATTCTGATGGTACATCAGACTCAGAATGCTAGAAAAAGAGAGTGAGATGTTGACAGCCCTTGTACCATTGTACATGAAAATTGCTTGGTGGACACTATTTCAGGCGCAAGTGCTTTGTCTTGCAATGTCATGCTGTCATGAAAATTCAATAACAAAATGTTTTCATGTTGTTTGTAACCCTCCACGGCTGCTGCAATGAAAGGAAACATGTAATAAGGTACACAGTGCTTTTGAATAGGTAACACCAGGTCTAGAAGCACTCTCATACAGTGGGAGGAGGATGGTGGTGGTAGTAAACCCCTGATCCTGTATTGTCCAGTCCAGTGTGGAGATGGGTTGGGCAATGCTTATTGCATATGCAGCCCTGAGCAGGTATGGGTGAGCATTTAGACCCAGTCCATTGTTCATCAGAATTTATCAAAATTCAAAAGTGCAAGGAGGTAAAATTGGGAGATGAGCCCACTCCTAGTCAGGTAATATTTTTTTCTATAGAGCTTCAGTACTAGTTATATAATATACCATGGGTCTTAAACCCCAGTTCCCTACACTCAGGAAGAAGCTGCTCCTTCATCCTCATCACCATTCCCTCCCTGGGGGGGGGGGAACAGGTGAAGGAAAAAGAAGCTGGATATTTTCCCAACCTCAGCTGACTCATGTAGGCCTCCAGGTTTATATCAGAGACACTGTGGTGTAGTGGTTTGACCACTGGATTGATACTCTGTAGACCAAGATTTGAATCCCCACTCAGTCCTGGAAACCCATTGGGTTACCTTGGACAAGTCACATTCTCTGGGCCTCAGAAGAAGGCAAAAGCAACCCCTGTCTGAACAAATCTTGCCAAGAAAACCTCATGTTAGGATTGCCTTAGGGTTGCCATGCATCAGAAACGAACTAGGGGAAAGAGGAAAAAAACCTGCTTTGTAGGCACTGAGTGCTCGGCTACCCTTGATGGGATAAGTGGATAGCTCATCTTCAGATGTTCTCAGGAAGAAATCTAACCTGGGTATGACCTCTTTAAGGAATTTCCAAGGCCCCTCCCTAGGTTGTGCATAACTCCAGCCTTAGTATCAATCATGTGGTAGGCCATAGCCAGCCAAATTCTCAAATATTGCCACTTATGGGTTATTGAAGGGTGGGGGTTGTCAAGGCAGGTAACATTTGAAAATGCAAAACAAGAACAACCTCCAGGGACTGTGGGAAATTAATTAGGTATATATAACTTGGAAAGCATACACATACTCAAAATAATTGTATATATTTACCATACTTATATTCTTCCCTGTCCTTCCTCAGAGCTATGTATAATGCAATAAAATGGGATAAAGTTAGGTCCCAATTTATTAGTAACTGCAACTTAGACTGAATAGAAAGAAATAAGAGTTGGTCTGCAGTCCCCACTGAATTCCACATATTAGTAGGTATTTGAATGAGTGTTATCTCAGTCTAATATTTTGTTTGTTATATCACATATAGTCAGCATGCAGCCCACCTTATCTTTTTGGACTGAACATAGACAAAGGTGAGAAGTTTGAGGATGGTGCAGTCCAACAAGATCTGTACAAGGGGTTAAAAAATTCCAACCCTGTATGATGCCATGGTGGCTCTTCAATGCCCCAACTGAAACAGCAGTTTCAGTTGGGCACAATATAAATACAAATCGAGATGACCATCTGAATCCTCATTTGCTGACTGCTCCGAAGCCATTTTCTATGTACAGATCCTCCTTGTTTGATTGGGGTTCTGTTATATAATTAATGGTCCTTCAGCTACAATGAACACTTAGGCTATTTAAAATAAGCTTTTGTAAAATATATACTGCACTGTGTACTGTTTAGAGCCTACTCATCATTCAAGCATAAAGCAAATCAGAGCTGAGATAGGGGACTGAAATAAAATCTAGTGAGAATCTAATCTTTGCATCAAAATGCAAAAATGAAGTAAAGCCTGTTTTATGTGAAGGTAGAAAATAGATGCCACAAAGGAACATTATACTGTTGCATACAGTCCTTTTCTGTATTAGTTTCTGGCAGCTCAGCAAAACATTACATTTCTTTTAAGCACAGAAAAAAATGATAAGTAGTTTGTAGGGCTTTAGAGACTCTGATAGTTGTTTGGATTTCAACATTTCACTTCCTCCCCTTTCCTCACGCAATCTGATCTGATTATAGTAAACTGAAAAGTCTCTGTGGAGTCCCCCCTTTCCCATGTTCACTTCACTTTGATATATCCTGCTTTCCATAAAATGTTTTCACCTGAAAACCAGGTTGCGATCAAAACCAATGCAAGTGACCAAAGATGTTATTTCCACCTATGCTAAAATGTAATATAATATCAAAAATGGTTTTAGAGCACTGGCAATTCACCTTAAAAAAAACTTTAATCAACACTCCTGATAGCAATTTCAGGTGGTGAGTTTTATTGGGATCATAGCTGAAACATGCCTGTTCCAAAGGGAAGCAGTATTGGATGTTTGGGGGAACTCTAATTTAACAGATTGATTGAAAAAGACTTTTCAGCTCCGTTCACTTCCTCGTTCAAAATCCCGCGGATTCTCACAAGAAGACACTCACACGGGGAAATTCAAAAATAAAAACAAAAATAAGAAAGCTAAAGTTTTACAAAGCACTACAACACACTTTAAAAGTCCCAAGTAAACTGGGGAGGGTCCTAAGAAGTGTGTCACTTACCTGGATGTTGTGATCTCACCCTGAAGTGTCCTGGCTGGACCATCCATTGACACTGCATTCACGTGAGTTAAATGACACAAGGTTTCATACGCCGCCATTGCCGGTACTAAAGCACCACAGGGGACCTATTGACAGCTGCAGCCATCAATTAAAAGGTATGGGTTTTTGGCCAGGATATAAACACAAAAGGATGATGTTGTCTGATATGTGTGCCCTTTTGTGTTTATGTGGCATTGTTATGACACCATATTTAATGCATCTGATAAAGTCCTTATCTAACCTTGGGTATCAGTGTCATTTTTAAAAAAAAAAAAATCTAATTCTATTAGCTTTGGAATTGTGACTAATAACTATAAAGGTCGACTGAAAGCAGCAGTGTGCTTAGGCTCATATTTCAATCTTCAGAGCCTGAAACTGCACATAAAGAACATTAGGTCTCCCCTAGAGTCTTTGAATAATAATCTGTGGTTAAGGCATCACACTCTGTATCTTAGTCTTTCTTAACTGGTAGATAAGTAAAGTCATGGTTATGGCTAGAGTTTCTTTTGTAGATTGATATAGCTTCTGTGAATATGCCATGTTACAAATAAAGAAATAATATGTCCTGTTAGCTGGCAAAGCAGATTTCATTAACATATGTGGTGATCTTATGGAATGTCTTTGATACTAACAGTGCATAAAGTAATGGCAGTGTTAATGGAAGCTTTACGATGAAGGATATGCATTGGTCGAAGAGAGTTGGGAGGCATTAAATCAATTTGCGACTTCCCCATTAGATTATTCTTCAATCAGTGTACATTTCCCTTCTCAATTAACAGTCTAATTATGCAAAACCAGTTCTAGAACGGAGTCGTTACATTTTAAATGTGTTTATTTTGTTTTAAATTATGTTAGCACAGAAAGCAAGTTATCCTCTTCATTTTATGCTTCAATCCACAGAGACGAGCAACACTTTCCTTGCCATATGAACCATACATTTTAACATGCGCACAGTTCTGGGTCTCTGCATAGCAGCTGACCATATTTCTGATTGCAATATTTATTTATTTTATATTAGTTATTTATACCCTGGTCTTCAGCCACAAGATTATCAGAGCAATTGACACATTTACACTGCATTAAGCAATTTCCAATGTGTGTTAGCTAATTGCCCCCAAAAGCCAGGTACCCATTTTACCAAGCTATGAAAGGATGGAAGGCTGAGTGAATCCTGGAGCCCTCTAGAATTGAATTTGCAAGATGGTGACTTGCAGTACTGGCATTTAACCACTGTGCTTCCAGAGCTCCCTATGGTACTTGTAGGTACAAATATGGTACATGTAGGTACTCGCCCCCAACATGTAGGTAATCACCCCCCAAATTGTGGAATGACCTGCCGAACGAGATCCGTCAGATGACAAGCCTGGGTAGCTTTAAAAAAGCACTAAAGACGGATCTCTTTTGGCAGGCCTTTCCTAATTAGATCCTGGCCTCAGGGGATCCTGGCCTCTTTTAGTCCGCTGGCTATTTATTGTATTTGTTGTTTTTAAAGGTGATTTTAGACTGTTGCTTTTAATTTATATTTGTTTAATATTTTTTATGGGGGAGGGTGGGGGTGGGGGTGTTTAGGGATTTTTATCTGTATTGTATTTTAATTTTTGTAAGCCACCCCGATTGTTTTAACAGAGGGGTGGGGTATAAATAAATATTATTATTATTATTATTATTATTATTACTCAGATATGCATAAAGAACATCCAGAAAAGGGAAGCATTCTTTTTCAAGAGGAATGCAAGGAGTGGGTACCCAGCATGTGCATAGAACATGGCACCATGCAGCTGGAATTAATATATATGTAAGTTCGTGCTGCATGAAGTGCATGAGGGACCCAGACCGTACCACCCCTTCTGCCCTCAAATGACGAGACAAGTACACACTGTGGTTGTTTCTAAAAAATATATTTGCTACATCTTTGGAAAACATGGGTTAAGTTCAGGTTAGTAAATACATTGTAGAATAGTAATACATAGTGTTGGCAATAAAATTGGCCACAATTGCAAGCTAAATGGTTGGCGGCCATGTATGGGTCGTGATCTCTCATTGCTCTGCCCATGCGGATCAATGGCTATGTGTTGGTCCATCCCGACACCCTTGGAGGAGAGAGGTGATAGCCAGGCCGACCCGCCTGACTCTCTCTCCTCTCCTGCAAACAAGTGAATGTTATAAGCAAGGGGAGGGGTCTCCTTTGAATGTGAACTTGAACTTGAACTAGTACTTGAACTTGGACTTACCGGACACCCCTTACTAACTCCCTTATCACGACCCATAACATCCGCCCTGCATATTGCAACAAAATTGTTTTCAGAATTAGAGGGTGGGTGGGTCTTCGGCTCTCCGGAGCACAACTGCGTGACAGTGGCGATGGAGCTGCCTAATATCAGCTCCGTTGCAGCCCACTCACATCATCCGGCTGCACTGCAGCCCAGCAGGATGGCCCTCACCCTTTGCAACCTGGCCAGACAACCAGGGCTGGGTTGGACCACCCTGATTGGCCACCGCCCTCCCACCTTCCCCAGCCACGGTAAGTGCCAGGAGGGAGACAGGCCAGTGATGGCAGCCTCCAGGGCGACCAGCTATGCGGTCCCCCCCATGGGGGGAGGGGGCGGAGGAGGCTGCCTGCAGAGGGCTCCAATTTGGGGTGGCCGGCCGGGCCGCAAAATGGCCCGCCGGCAAACGGCGAGCCCCCTTCTTTAGGCTGAAGCATCTGATTCAAGACTTCAGTAGCACTGACCACTGGGGAAATGAAAGAGAAGGGTGAGATCCAGCCTTTCATTGACTTCTCCCTTCTTTTCCCCAAGACAATATTCATTCCCCTGGATAGAATTTAGTGAAAGCTGAATGCACACAACTGGCCCTGGACAAGGTTTCTGTGAGAATAAAAATACACATATAACACTCATTTCAGTGCATTTGTCTCCTATTGAATTGGAGTCACTGATTCTGCAATTGTCCCTATGTCATCTATGGGCAGGAGACCAGATGGGACTCAAAGCTGAGCATTCACAGCTGACCTTGAGTGCTCATTTGTCAACAGTGATCCTCTTAACAGGACAGCATATGGTTCAAAACAGTATGTTGGATTGTGCTCATAGCACTGTCCCAAAAAATCTATAAAATGTTTTCATGTCTGTCTGTACGGAAATCACCAGAATGACCTTGCAGACAGGATATTTTATGTCCAATAACCTTTGTGAAAATCAGTAGTCATATATTTGCTGCAACTAATAAAACGGTCAGGGTGAGTTCCTAAAGTACAATATAGACTTTAACCTCATTGTAACCTACTATATAATAAATAGTGGTGATAAATAATAAACATATAATAAGTATTTTGCTCATCACTAATGTAGGGTTGGACCTGCAGTGTTCAGTTGGATATCCCTAACTTGAGATTTTTCTAGCTGTGAAAGGTTACTCAGTATTGTATTTTATTTGTTCAGTCAGTCTCAATGCTAAGAATGAAAGCTTTGATGAAGACTTTATCTGCTTCATTTCTGTCTTTTACCAGACAATATCTCCAAAGCAGTATTTACAAGGGCAGCTGGCAAACAGAAAACCTCTCTGCAGTTGTTAGAAAATAGTGTGAAAAGGTGAAGGGGTAAGAACAGGAGGTGGGATATGCTTCTGAAGGATGAACTTCCAGGAGTGACTCTATTCTCAATGAAGTTAGTTTTTTCTCTCCCTGATTTCCTAGGAGCACAAGGATAATCAATAAGAGAGAGGGAAGAGAATTTGTAATACTTAGCTTTGACTTTGCTTGCAGACAATCAACATTTATCTTTGTGTAATGAAATAGTTCCGTCTTGACAATGATCTCAGTCCTCAGTGATAGAAGTTTGCCATTCCTCATACATTAAAAGACATTTGAAGGGCAGGATATCAAATGATACTTCTCTTAATTGTCTTGCTACTGACTTTTAAAAAGTGTTTTTCCCCCTTTAAATATGTATCTCATTTCCCTCCACCATAAATTCAGTATGCTCTCTAAAATACTGCTTCCCTGCTCAGACTCTTCCAGATTATCTCATTCTTTGGTGGAAATTCAGGTATCCATCATTTTAATTAGGGTTACACATTAAGTATTGAGCAGTCTGTATAATTTTTCCCAGTTACCAGATTGTATCATTTAATCACACACACAGGTCAAGATCTGGTTATGATATTTCCAAACATATTTCTTTGGAAATTTTCATCTGAAATGGCATTGTGATAAAATGGTATGTCTACCAACTGATTAGCACTCTTTGGCCAAATACACACTACACAAATAATCAAATTTGAGACTGGATTATTTGCCATGGCTCCTTCCTATGGGATCCTGGGATTTGTTTTGGTGAGACACCAGCATTCTTTGGTAGAGAACTTGTAAAACTACAAATCCCAGGATTCCATAGGAAGAAGTCATGGCAAATAATCCAGTTTCAACCTAGATTACTTGCACAGTGTGGATTTGGCCTTTATTTTCCTCAACAGTAGTTGTGGCGCACAGGCACTCCAGCAGAATTTACATCACTGTTCAGTCTGGCCGCCTTGTTACTTATGCTGCCACTTTTGTGATGCAGGACTTTTATCAAATCCCACCGCTGCCACCAAATAAATATCTCTGGAGACCGCAGTTCCACAGTTATCACCTTTATGTCAAAATTCCCCCTTATCCCTTCCTTGGACTTGGGTTTGACTTTCGATGGGTAGTATTTGCATTTGTGTGGGGGTGTTTACAGGGTTAGTGTGCCAATTAAATACTGCTAAGGGAAATAACATATGAGGAGTCTGGACGTGATAAACAAAACATAATATATATGTGGTCCCAGAGTATTGTATTACTGGATAAGCAGCAATACACTTATCCAGATATGTGCACAATCATTTTTTTTTAAGTGCCACAATGGAGGCCCGTCCACCAGAAGTCCCGCCCTGGCTTTGCTCCAAAGCCAATCCACATGGCCAAAAATTTGGGTTTTCCCCTCAAATGCATACCACAAATTTTCCCGATCTGGAGTTTCCTGTAGAAACCTCAGTAAAGATGCACATTGTTAAAAATGCCATGTGTCAATTGTGCTGTGACTACAGGGTGGGTACAGATTTGTTTGGATTTTTTTGCCTGTGTAGACAAGCCTTCAGAGAAGCTACAGTAAAGATACTCAAACCAGGTACATGTGACAAGTTCAGTCAGTGAGTTAGAAAAGGATCCTTGCAGAGTACAGTCAGCTGATAGCTTATCAAGGTCGAGTCTGCATCTTGGATTGTATTTAACAAAGCTCCTCTGGAAAGGCTTTTAAGGAAATGAAAGCATAATGGAGACAATTGATTAGCAGCTGGCAATTAGGAAACACAGGATATGCCTAAATGGACACTTTTCAAAACTGAGAGAATAAACAAGCAGTGTGACCCTCAAAGTATTTACTTTTCCCCTGTGATTATGCTTGTAAATATAGTCATTGATAGCCAGGGAAGGAACAGAATGATGTGGTATAGTGCACTGGACACTCTGTACATGCTCGGAGAGATCCAGGCAGCCAAAATTTGTGGCAGAGTAGCAGGAAAAAACTATTTTCCCCAGCATTAGCCATAAGACATCCAATAAAGCATACAGACACTCTGGTGATGCCTAAACTACTGAACTTTACTGAAACATTTAAAATAGATACAGAAAACAACAGAGAATCTTCTCTGTGGCAATAATCAGGACTTAGCAGCATTGGGCACTGCATAGTCCAACAAATAGCTTAGAATTGGTTACAGAGCTTCACAACACATATAGTAAACATCCTGCCTAGTGAGACATACAGACAGTTCTCATGCAGATTAGAAACCTTCAAAGCTATGTTCCCATAACATAGGCCAGCTGGCTGCAGCCTTATTTACACCAGTATGCCTCCGTAGGCAAGCATATTGGTTTGCTTGCTCTGTATCTCTTTACAGCATGAATTTATCAGACTGCATATCCCATCATACTCTGACACAGAATAATAGAACAACTGTAATACACGGAAGCAGGGAAATTTGTAAAAACATGGAGGAGGAGGGAAATGAACAGGAACAATAAAATGGTGGGTGAAACTTCATACAATTTCAAAGTGATAAACAATTACAAAAAAAAAGTGATCTAATGTAATGGGGTAATTTTGGGTTCAAAGCTAGTAGTTCTTAATATTCTGAAAAGCAGAGTGTTTGTGAAGACTTTACCAAGTGGTTCTGGCCTAGTCTTCAATTGTGTGTGTGTGTGTGTGTGTGTGTGTGTGTGCCTTCAAGTTACATGTTGACTTATGGCAACCCCATGAAATTCATAGGGGTTTCTTGTGCAAGGAATACTCAGAGGTGGTTTTGCCAGTTCCTTCTTCTGAAATATAGTCTATAGCACCTGGTATTCATTTGCAGTTCCCTATCCAAGTACTAACCAGGGGTGAACCTTCCTAGCTTCCAAGATTAGACAGGCTTTGGTGCCTTTAGGGTATTTAGGCCAAGATGAAACACCCTCCCCACACATTTTATCTCAGTAACTAGGAGCTTGTCTAGACTCATCCTGGATATAGCTCGTTTTCCCCCTCCCCCATTACCTAGACAAAATTGGATGAAGTCCACATGGACACACCAGCCTTCATCAGTGGGCAGCTCCCCTGCTGTCATGTGTCATTCTTTCTGAAGCCAGAAAGGAGGCTCTCAGCATGTGATCAAGGCTAGTCACATGCAGAGGGCTTTGATCACATGCTGAGGGCCTCCTTCCCAGCTGCAGAGTGACAGTGGCAGTGGCTGGAGGTGTTGCAGACTGGTGTGCAGGCACAGACCCTGTGCTCCCGGGCCAGCTCGATCTGGGTTTTCCTGCATGAAGCAGTTTTTGCCAGATGTTTATTTTAAATGTTTCAAATGGGTTTACCCCAGCTTCCCACTGGCTTTGTCTCAGCTGTTGTCAGGATTGCCTGTAGGCAAAATGGGGCAGGAGCCCTGCATCATTTGGAACACAGTGCTCCAAGATGGGAAAGCCAGGGTAAATCGCTTGTCTAGCTAAGTCAAAAGTATGTGACAAAGAAGCTTCTTTTTATAGTATTTTTATTTTTTAAACTTTTATTGAATTTTTGGGATTGTTAAGAAACATTATTTTTACATACATACAGACATGCATATGATATACTCCAAAATTAACAAGTATTAACAAATAACTATCAAGTTAATTACCCCAATAACCCATATATTGATATTTCTTCCACTATAGCCCTTCAGTACCTCCTTCCCACTCTCTCCCCCAAGTGAACAAGTTATTATTTATTCAAAATCTCTTTCCTTTGATGTGGAGAATCATAGTAATTGTAACTTTTATACTTTTATACCGCTCCTTTAATTATTTCTATTAGTTTATTCCATTCCCTTAGCCAATCCCCTCCTTTCAATTGACCCATATACTCCATTCTTCTTTCTAATATAAAATCAAACAGTATAAGTTCCAAAATACTATATCGCCATCCTATTCACCATCAATTTTTGTACATCTTTCCATCCAAAGGCTATAACCACATGAACTGCCCTCAACATTTGTTTCAGCAAATACTGTTCATCTCTACCCAATCCCAGATTTCTTACATTTAGAGTCATACATTTTTCTTCATTTAATTCCCAATTTGTTCCTATTATGCAATTCATTTTACAGTCTTTTTACACTTGCCCAGCCTCCCTTTCCCTCCTTGTCAACCTTGAAGTTTATTTTTATAACAACATCAGCATTGGGAGGGTGGTGAAGGATGGATGATGAAACAGATTTGTAGTGTCAGATTGCAGCAGCATGTATGTATTAAGAAATGTAATAAAGCTTGAGCTGGGGAAGAATGCTATTTTTACTGTAGCCAATTTGATCATATTTGTACTGTAGCCAATCCTTGTTTGTGCCTGCTTACAATAGGCAAGGTAGACAACAGTTCATCCCAGATTCCCTAACTTTGTGGCTTACCGCTCTCCAAAGAAAAGCAGAGGTGGGATGGCCATCTGTTGGGAATGATTTGATTGTGTATTCCTGCATAGCGGGGGGCTGGACTAGATGGCCCTTGGGGTCTCTTCCAATTCTATGATTCTAGGAATGTTCCATCTTCCTTGCTGCCTTACTGCATGGTGCCATTGTTCTTCTGATGTTCTTTCATTCTGGTCCTGTGGGGGACCAAGGTAAAACGATGTCTTTTTGGTACTGGGTTTTTCCAGTTAGCAAAAAGACATTGTTTTACCTCAGTCCCCCATGGGACCAGAAAAGAAGAATGGCAATGTTATGCACTAAGGCAGCAGGGAAGACAGAATGTTCCTGCTGCCTTGTCACTTTTCTTCAGAGTGTGGTAAGCCCTTAGCGTATGTGTAGCAAACCAGAGAAGAATGGAGGGGAGGAGATAAGCCTGCCTCATCAGCAATCACCCACATGTAGGAAAAAAAAACATAGATCTCAACATTTGACCACCAAAATGGAGATCAAAAGAAAAGTGGAGACTGATGAAAGAAAAAGATTATCCCTGGATGCTTTTAGGAAGAAGCTTTCAAGTAGTCTCTAGAAGGAGGCATACCTGACCTGTTTGTTTCTTTCCACAGGTACCTATGATTACTTTTGAATAAAAGGTTTGCCAAAAACATGTTGAACTGCTCTGGTGTTGAACTAGTGTAGGAACATATCCCTATTGTTTCCATGTTATTTCTGCCTCTGGTACAAAATTTTCTATTAAATAAGTAATATCCAGGAATACGTCTCCAGTACATGTCCCTGTATACATGAAGCTAAATAAACTGGAGATCATGTTTGGAATCACTTATCAGAAAATACAAACCTCAGAACATAAGTCCACTTTTTCCCCCCTTCTTTTTTCTTCTTTAAGATCTGGTGTGGGAATCATATATCTCTCTGTATTTCTAGCAGCCCTTGCCAGCATAACCAATGATGATCAGTGCTGAGAGTTGTAGCCTGACAACATGTGAAAGGTCACAAGAATCCTGTTTCTGACTGAGATGTTTCCAGTAAGTGTGCATGAACATGCTGGCAGGTTTCCTCAAACTCCAGCTTGTTCCTACTTCTGAAAGTAGCCTGAGAGGCTTTTGAGTATAGGGTTGCCATATTCTCAGTCTCTAAATCTGGGCAGCCCATTTTGCATAGTCTTCAAAATAACTTGCCCAATATTCAAGTTATGCGCATTAATTTGTGCCATTGCCTGTCTATATGGTAGATTCTACCATGATATTGCAGCCTTGAAAATTATTTATATAGTAATAAGAACTGATCTGAGAGAGCCACTATAGTGTAATTTTAACAGTGCTTGGCCTGGAACAGAGAAACCCTAATTTCAAATCCCGGTGGCAGTAAAAACCTAGTTGTGGACCTTTGGCTAGCTGCTCAACCAAACTGACCTTACTAGGTTGTTGTACAGAAAAATGGAGAGAAGAGAACCATATACAGTGATCACTGTATAATACATGATTAGGGGCCTGTCTACACCTGGAGTAAAAGTCCGAATGGACTATGGCCCCTCCTGCCCCTGCACATACCCTGAAAGGACAACACACAATTTATTCTCCACAGGGACTTTGGGTATGTTGCCTTCACTACCAGGACTGTCCCTCTGGAGTTTCACCTGCTACCACCACAAGCCAGATCCTGGCAGGCGTGACATTTTATGCTGTATGCTTAAGCTCTGGAGGCAAGTTCCCTGCCGAAGGAGATGTTTTCCCCCTCTTCCCTGCCTGCTGTCTCCTGTCACTTGCTACAGCACCTCCTGTTTGCCTCCTCAATTAAAGTAACCAGTGAATAGGTGGGGGAGGTGGCAGAGCACTGTCAAGGGAAGAGGAAAGGAAAAATCTCTCTTTTCAGCAGGGAACTTGCTAGGAATTTGCCTCCAGAGCTTAAACACACAGTTTAAAATGTCACAACTGCCAGGAACTGAGTTGCTTTCTCATGGTGGCAGTGGGATCAGGCAAAACTCAGGGGGAGGGGAACCAAAGCAAAAGAAAAAACCTGTATCAAGGTAAAATGTCCCGAATCTGGGGTGGATAGGTCCATGCATCCTGTGGCGTTATCACCACCGATTCAGGGAAAATGTTGGTTTTTAGAGGTGTGTGTGTGTGTAATTTTGAGTAGGGCACATCATCTTTAACCCTGAATTGGTATGGAATTAGCAGAAGAACAATTTTCTTCTGTTGTCCATGCCACAAACGAGTGTAAAAAATATAATTGTAGAATATGTTTGGCGATAGAATGATACACAATCAAATCATTCCTGACAGATGGCCATCCAGCCTCTGTTTAAAAAACTCCAAAGAAGGAGACTCCACCACACTACGAGGCAGTGTATTCCACTTCTGAACAGCTCTTACTGTCAAGAAGTTCCTCCTAATGTTTAGATGGAATCTCTTTTGCTGTAGTTTGAACCCATTGCTCCATATCCTAGTTTCTGGAGCAGCAGAAAACAAGCTTGCTCCACCCTCAGTATGACATCCCTTCAAATATTTAAACATGGCTATCATGTCCCCTCTTAACCTTCTCTTCTCCAGACTAAACATGCCCAGCTCCCTAAGCTGCTTCCAGACCTCCCATCATCTTGGTCGCACTCCTCTGGACACGTTCCAACGTTTTAATATCCTTCCTGAATTGTGGTGCCCAGAACTGGACACAGTATTCCAGGTGAGATCTGACCAAAGCAGAATACAGTGGCACTATTACTTCCCTTGATCTAGACACTATACTCCTATTAATGCAGTCTAGAATTGCATTGGATTTTTTAGCTGCTGCATCGCACTGCTGACTCATGTTCAGCTTGCGGTCCACTAAGACTCCTAGATCCCTTTCACATGTACTGCCATCAAGCCAGGTGTCACCCATCCTATATCTGTGCTTTTCATTTTTACTGCCTGAGTCTAGTATCCTACATTGCTCCCTGGTGAAATTAATTTTGTTAGTTTTGGCCCAGCTTTCTAATCTGTTAAGGTCATTTTGGATTCTGATCCTATCCTCTTGGGTATTAGGTACCCCTCCTAACTTAGTATCATCTGCAAACTTCATAAGCATACCGTCTATTCCCTCATCCAAGTCATTGATAAAGATGTTGAATAGCACTGGGCCCAGGAGAGAACACTGAAGCATCTCGCTGGTCACTTCTCTCCGGGATGAAGAGGAGCCATTGTTGACTACCCTTTGGGTTCAGACAGTCAACCAATTACAAATCCACCTAACAGTTGCATTGTCTAGCCCACAGGTTACTAACTTTTTTGCAAGAATACCATGGGGGACCTTGTCAAAAGCCTTACTGAAATCAAAATACACTACATCTACTGCATTCCCATCATCTATCAAGTATGTAACACTATCAAAAAAAAAAAAAAAGAAAAGAAAGAAAAGAAATAAGATTAGTCTGGCATGACTTGTTTTTAAGAAATCCATGTTGACTTTTTGTGATCACAGCATTCCTTTCTAAGTGGTTACAGATTATTTAGTTATTTGCTCTAGAATCTTTCCTAGCATCTGATGTCAGGCTGACTGGGCAGTAATTATTGTGGTCTTCTCTCCCCCGCCCCTTTTATAGATTTGCCCTCTTCCAGTCTGCTAGGATCTCTCCTGTTCTCCAGGAATTCTCAAAGTTTATTGACAGTGGTTCTGAGATTCGTTCTGCCAGTTCTTTTAATACCCTTGGATGAAGTTCATCTGTCCCTGGATACTTGAATTCATTCATACTGGCCGGATATTCCTGAATTACCTCTTTACCAATGCTGTGTTGTATTTCCCCTACTGCACCATCTGTTCCATCTTCCCCAGTCTGAGCACTGTTCCCCCTTTGGGAGAAGACTGAAGCAAAAATGGTGTTAAGTAGTACTGCCTTTTCTCTGTCCCCTGTTAGACTTTTGCCATCTTCTCCCAGCAGCAGTCCTACCACTTCCTTGTTCTTTCTTTTGCTACAGACAGAACAAAAAAAGCCCTTTTTATTGTTTTCAATCTCTCCAAGGAAGCCTGAGCTCAAGCTGAGCTTTGGGTTTTCTGACTTTCCCTCTACATGAGCTGGCTATTTGTTTTAATTCTTCTTTGGTGATTTCCCCCTTTTTCCATTATTTGTACATATCCTTTTTAAATTTTAGCTCAGTTGAGAGCTCTTTAGATATCCATCCTGGTTTCTTCAGACACCTCCCCTTTTTCCTCCTCATTGGAAATGTCTGAAGTTGTGCCTTCAATATCTCACTTTTTAGAAACTCCCATCCATCATGTATTCCCTTCTCTTTTAGTATTCCTGACCATGGATCACTCCCAGAAATTCCCTAAGTTTTCTGAAACCAGCTTTCTTAAAGTCTAGAAGGCATGTCTGGCTATGCTTGGCTTCCCCTTTCCTCTCTATAACAAACTCCAGGAGAACATGGTCACTCCCCTCTAAGGATCCTGCCACTTCCACACCATTAACCAGGTCATGTGCACTGGTTAGGATCATATCTAAAATAGCTGATCTCCTTGTTACCTCTTCCACCTTCTGGACAATGAAATTGTCTACAAGGCAAGTGAGGAATTTCTTGGACCTTATAGTCTTGGCAGAGTTGGACATCCAACAAATATCAGGATAGTTGAAATCCCCCAATACTACTATGTCTCTCCTTTCTAAATGTGTGGTCATCTGCTCCAGGAAGGCATCACCCAAATCCTCAGTTTGGCTTGGAGGCCTGTAGTAGATCCCCAGAATAATATCCCTGCTGTTTCTCTCTCCCTTAATTTTTACCCAGATGCTTTCAACCTGGTTCCCAGGATTTAAGTCATGGATATCTTCACAGGTGTACACATCCTTAACATATAAGGGCTACTCCACCAGCCTTCCTGTTTGGTCTATTTTTTTTCTGAAAAGGCTATATCCTTCTATTAATACGTTTCAATCATGAGACTCATCCCACCAGGTTTCAGTGATGCCTATGATATCATATTTGTTTTGCTGTGCTAAGAGTTCAAGTTCATCCTGTTTATTTCCCATGCTCTGTGCATTAGTAGTATAGAGACATCTAAGACCATGGGCCATTTTCCCTATTTGTCTTGTAAAGGTTTTATTCCTCCCACTGTTGGGTTCTTGTATTATTTACCTTGTCTGTATAACATTTGGGCCATTTTCTCCAGCATGGAGGATAGGTGAACATCTATCCTCATGAATACCGTCTCCTTCCCACACACCACACAGTTTAAAGCCCTCCTGAACAGATCTTTCAGTGTCTTAGCAAAAACATTCCTGCCAATTGCTGTGAGGTGCAAGCCATCCCTTGCCAGTAGTCCACCTCCCTGTAACCACACCCCATGGTCCAGGAAGCCAAACTTTTCCTGGTGGCACCATCTGTGCAGCCATTTGTTCACCTCCACTATTCTTCTCTCCCTTCCTGGGCCATGCTCTTCCACTGGAAGGACAAAGAAAATAACTACGTGTGCATCCAGGTTCTTCAGCTTCCTACCCAACGCCTCATAATCCCTTGTGATCTTCTGCAGGCTATGCCTTGCAGTATCGTTTGTTCCCACATAGACCAAAAGGAAGGGATAACAGTCAGAAGGCTTGATGAGTCTGTCAGCCTCTCTGTTACGTCTTGAATTTATGCCCCAGGTAGGCAGCATACCTTCTGAGACATTTTGTCAGGCCTGCAAATTACTGCTTCTGTTCCTCACAGCAGGGAATCCCCTACCACTACCCGCCTTCTCCTTCGAGTCTTGGAAGAGGCCTCTTCATTTGCTGGATCTACTAAGGTTTTCTGTGGGTTCCCTAAGGCCTGGCACTGCTGCTCTTCCTCTTCTCTGGAAAGATGTTCCTTTGTGTAACAGAAAAAAATATGTTTCAAAACAAGTACCAGTACAGTGTGACAGGCATGACTTTGCCCTCTTAACAGTATTTTCATATATTTTACTTCCACTTCTTGATATAAATCTTTTCTGTACTCACCACCCTATTGCTGCTGTTGTAACAGCATCCCCTACTGCCATGTAGCACATAGCAGGGAGACAGATTACACAGTAGCAAGAAATGATATTCCTCAAATTAATAAATAAACATATACATATAAATACATATTTACAAATGTTTGCATGTATAATGTGTGTGCATATAAGCATTCTCTCTCTCTCTCTTTCTCTCTCACACACACACATATACAGCACACACATATCCCCACATAAATAGATGCATGCATTCACTATATGTTGTTACTTTAGTATAAGACCAGAGATCTTTTTCTATTGCTGCTCCGAGACTATGGAATACCCTGCCGGAAGAGATCCATCAAGCAACTAGCTTGGAGAATTTCAAAAAAGCCATCAAAACGGATCTCTTCCGGCAGGCCTTCTTTGAATAGAACAGACCATTTTTAATGGATGCTTCTCCCTCTTTTCATATTTTCATGTTTATGTTCTTATGTTTTTATGTTTTGATATTATATTTTTAAAGTTTTACAGTAGTTATTTTATATCATTGGTTAATTTGCCAGTTATTTTAAATATATGATCTATTATATGTAATTTTAACGGGGGGAATTGTTTTAAGTTATTACTATTGTTATGGATTTGTTTGTTTTATATCCAATTGTTGTGAGCTGCCTTGATTGCCTAATAGACAAAAGATGGGTACAAAAATAAAGTCTATTATCATTTATTATTATTAAGACCCCTTTACTATAGTAGGACATATATTTGAACTTGCAGTTCTAACTGCCATACCAAGGTGGGAATCGTGGCTCTCTAGATATTGTTAGATGGCAGCTTTCCTCATCATTGGCTGTGATGGTTAGGACATCTGGCAGGTGCAAGGTCCATTCAATTGTCTGTGCTATATCATATTAGCCCCATATTAGCAAAATACAGATGGTAGTGTTCAAGCAGCCAAGCCCTCTCTTAGTCTTAAGCAACTGTACTTGGCTCCTGCCAAGTTTATGATCTGGAACAATAGTGCATCTGTAGTGCAACTAAGCATGTTTACTCAGAAGTAAGCCTCAGTGATCTTTATAGTTCTTAATGCCCCACCATAATATCTAGTATTGTAGCCTTTAAAATGTAATGATATTCACTTTTTCTTTTCTTTAAAAAAAAAATGAAACTGGAGAATTGGTGGATGTGCTCTACCTTCACAATAGTAAAAATAAGGGGATGGATAACAATGAAGCAGGGTGTGTGTGAAAATCAAATATTTAACCATACTGAAAGTTCTGTAAGTGTTTCATTGTTATGATTTCTATTAGGATTGGTTTTATTTAATATATTTACTATTACACGGAATGAGAGAAGCATTTCAAAACTTTGCATCAGAGTTTACACAGAACCCCACTGAGTCGCATACATGAATAAAAAGAAGCACTGAAAGAACTCTCCAGGGTCCAACAATCAACAAATCTGCACCACTGCTGTGCCTCACCCCCACAGCATAAAAATTATTTGATTACATGGTGTCACTCTTCTGTTTAAAAATGACTGTTGCTTACTGCAAAAGAATGGCTTTGGCTTTGCTACTTTATAGCAACCTATAAATCAGTATTGGTGGCATAATTACCTCAGCTGCTTCTTTTTAAGGCTGGCCAAGGCTTTTCTTGCTCTTCTGCAGGTGACAACACCACCACCACGCAAAAAAACCCCTTAGCAACTAATTCATACATTTTCAGTGAAAAGGGTAGAAAAATAACGCTAAAATACTAGTTGGTCTGGTCTTATGTAAAATATTTGCAACTGCAGCAGGAAAAAAAGGTCAAATCAGGACACTGCCTTTCACAGTGTTGGAAGGTTTTTTTGGTTTTATGTGGGGGGGGGGTTTCCGGGCTGTGAGGCCATGTTCTGGAAGAGTTTATTTCTGATGTTTCGCCTGCATCTGTGGCTGGCATCTTTAGAGAATGGTTGGGTAGGAGTGTGTGTGTGTGTGGGGGGTTAAATACTGTGAGCCCCTGTTGGAGACAATATGTAAATTTGTGTATTTGAAAGGTTAGTTTCTGGGTGGAGATATACAAGGAGGATTAGTGTCTGTTTTGTATCCAGGTTGGTTTATAACATGTTCTGCTACTGCTGATTTTTCTGACTGGCCCAGTCTGCAGTGACTCTCATGTTCCTTGATTCGTGTTTGCACACTGTGTTTAATGGTCCCTATGTAAACTTGTCATGTGGTAAACTCCTGCGGCTATGAGAGGGTCTCGTTTGTCCTTTGCTGAGCATAGGATTTCTTGGATTTTCTTGGTTGGTCTGTAGATTGTTTGGAGGTTGTGTTTCCTCATCAGTTTTCCTATTCTGTCTGTGACTCTTTTGATGTGTTTTGGTTTTATTTCTTTTTGAAAGAGCACATTTTAACCAGATTCCAAACGACCTACAGGCCTGCCTGCCTGAATTAATAGTTTAATGAAGGGGAACCCTAAAACACCCTTCCCACTTATATTAGGACCAACTCACAGTTACAAAATAGTCAGCAAGCTGCTATTTTGTTAAATTCAAAATAAAGGAGGGGGAGGGAACAAAGGAAAAGCTCTAGTTTGGAGAAGGAATTTGCATAATGCAGAAAAGATAATTCAGAATTTAAATGAAAACACTTATTTTATGGCTCATAAGATAGTACTGGGATATGTGTGTGTGTGTGTGGGAAGGGGTCTGGGTTTTATATATGCCCCGCCCACCAAGACTAGCTGTTGTTGTTGTGTGCCTTTAAGTCATTTACAACTTATGCAATCCTAAGGTGAACCTTTCATGGAGTTTTCTTGGCAAGATTTCTTCAGATGGGATTTGCCTTTGCTTTCCTCTGAGGCTGAGAGGGCTTGACTTTCATGGCCAAAAACAGATTTGAACCTGTTGTAAAATGCAGAGTCCGTTCCCTCTCTGCATTGGCAAGCAGAGATTCACTTCAGTACATGCAGCGAAAAATATGGGCTTTTGAGCAAACCCATGCATATCTCTGGCGCAAAATATCAATAAAGAGCTTGTTGGTTTTCTTTATAACTTTTATTGCAAAGAAAAGAACTGCAAAATCAAAATAAAGGACAGAAAGCATTCATACATGCTTCTGTATGCTCCAAAGCTTCTCAAGAACTAAGAGGAGGGAAAAGGAGCTTCCAAGGCAAGACTGCAACTAACACCAAAAATCCCTCCTCAGTTATATATTTTCCCCCTCAAAACATTCAACCCTTCTGAGAAGAAACAGAAACCCAAAGACCCAGTTTCATTTCTCCTCTTCTCACTCTGAAAGACAGAGAAACCAAACAGTAAAAGACAGATTTATGACCTCTGGTAGACAAACTGGCCGTCTCATTTGCCTGGTGATCAAAATTACCCAAAAGGGGGAAGATAGATTTCTGATTACAATATTTATTTTCCCTGACAGAACTCTGGTCTCCAGAGATGTAGTCCAATGCTCAAACCACTAGACCATGCTAGCTATGAACATCTTTAAATTGTTTGTCACCGCAGGGAAGACTAAATAATTTTTTAAAAAAATTCTCCCTGCTGCAGGCATGTCTTTGAAAGTTATGCAGTTTTTGAAGAGGTCATTTCAGGTAGGAGAAACTCTCTACTCCAGCAGCAGTGGTATCTGCACAGCTTCCTCTCCCTCATTTCCCCTTGCATGCATGTTGTAGTGGTACAAAATCACACTAGAAGAATGAAAGGAGACAGAACACCATATGCTTTACAATGGTCAAAAACTTATATTTCTTAAAAAGCCCAACGCCTTAACACGAATTGGCCTTGTGGTGTTAAGACCTAAATGCATGGCACTTTTTAAGAAATGAAAGTTTTTGACCACCATATAGCACATGGAGCTTTGCTTCCTATCATTCTTCTTCTGTTGAAGTGGCTAGCAGGACAAGGCAAGGACAGCTGCCTAAGGAGAATCACCACCATTACTGCCTTGATTAGAGGAATGCACCCTCCTTTGGCACAATTATTGTAATGGCTGGTGGGAGGGAGGCAGGGGTAGCCACACAAGGATCATGAGAACAGGGGGCAGGGAGTACGAATTCACTTCTCTGTCCCCATTCTCCTCATGTGGCTACCCTGTTACCCTACATACATGGGAGTCTTAAGGACCCTCAAAATGTTGATATTAATTTGGGGAATTACTGTACTCAGCTTGGCTATGTGAGAGAGGGCAACAGATAGCAGGATCTTTTAACCTATATTTATTGGTACTAAGGAGAAGATTTTAAGCTAGATAGTACAATAAATTGGTCTTTAGTTGAGAAAACAACAACATTCATACACACATTCAAGCTTCAAGCATTTGTGCAAGACTAGCAAATAAAGTAGGAAATATTGGATACACGAATAGTGAAGGGAGTTTGTGGGAGATACAACATCTGTCCTGTAGAACAGAGATTCCTGCAGCAATGGAGTCTCAGAGTGAGCTCTGAGGGTCTGTCAGCAAACCGGCAGCATGGATGTAGGAGGAGGAGCTGAAGACAGTTTGGTGTTGTTTTGAAGGGGGTTTTATAGTTAGTAACTGCCTTCAGGGGATGGGATTTAGAGTGAAAGACAATGCTTCTTGGAATTGCTCAGGGTGAGACAATAGACACTCCAGATATGTTAATGGTCCTTAATGTGCAGATACTTTGTGATTGAATGGAGGAAGCAAACCTCTTTTGTTTGGGGAAGGATAAAGGCATGAGGATTATTTACAGGTTTGAATATCTCAGCTTTAGCTGATAGGAGTAACCAGGTGTTTGGACCCTTAGTTGCCTTGCAAATTAACATTTCTTGGGCAGCACCTCCTTAAGTGCATACCTGACTGAGCAATGTTTGTCTTTGGGATTCCTAGTTGTTCAATTTCCCAGTTTTAATGGTCATCTACAGGAAAACCACATTTGACCTAATTATTAAATACTAGCTGGACCCGGCATACCATACACCATTAAAAACCTCCCCCCAAGATGCCCAGGAGACCTCATGTCAACCCTTTCAGGTAGGCTGGTGGGTTTAACTCACCCACCCACCACTCATTCTGCCCCCTGCCTCCCCCCACTTCTCGGTCTGCCCTTTGCCACCCTCACCACATGTTCTGCCCCTCCCACCACTTGTTCTGCCCCTCGCACCAATTGTTATGCCCTCCTACCCCTCGTTATGCCCCTCCTCCCACTCATTCTGCCCCTCCCACCACTTGTTCTGCCCTTCCCCACTCGTTCTGCCCCTCCCACCCTACCCTCTGCACTCCAGAACACCCACCCACACACCACGTCCACCCCCATGTTACTCACTCTCCAGCTCCAGTTGCCATGCTTGAGATCTAAATGGTCTCAATGGTCTAAATGGTCCCACCCCCAGTGTGCTGATTGGCTGCCCAACAGACCTGTGATAGGTTAGACAGTTGCCTAATCAGCCAATTAGCACACTGGAAATAACAACATACCCAAGAGAATTATATATATATAGATTCCCAATTTATTATAGATAGATATGGGGCTGGAGGTGTCAGGGCAGGTAACAACCCCTGCCTTTCTCTCACAGCTGTTACAATATCTGTGCCCAGAGAGCAGGCAGGGATGAGCCAAGTAAGAATCACCACTGCCTATATCAGAACACAAAAAGACATGTGGCTGACAGGAGGGTGGCAGGGGTGGGTGAAATCGAGCAAGGTTAGAGGCAGCCAAACAAGGGTTTTTGCTACTGCCTATGTCTGAAGATCCTAGGTGGCAGTGATCCTTTTTGTGTAGCTTCCCAAGTATGCCTATACTAGCCACTAGCAGGAAGAGATGGGGCAGCTCCACAAAATGGATCACTGCTACCTATGTTCTGACATATCAGTGGTGATCCTTGCTTGACTGCTCCCTGCTCCCTCCCTTGGCACAGTAATGGCTGGTGGGAGAGAGGCAGGATAGCCACATAAGGAGGGTTGCCACTGCTGGCTATGTTCTTCTGACATAGAAAATGGCAGTGACAATCACCCCTTCTCCTGAATGGACTTTGTCATGGCCACTAGGAAGATGTTGGAGCAGTTGCACAAGGATTGATGCTGCCACCTAGGATTTTCTGGCATAGGCAGTAGCAGGAACCTTTGTTTGGCTGCCTCTAACCTTGCTTGATTTCACCCACCCTTGCCACCCTCCTGTCAGCCACAACATGTCTTTTTGGGGAGAGGCAGGAAAAAAAGGTGAGTCTGAGCTAGATGTTGGGAATGTAATCCTCTGGTTCATTTGAAGGTTTGGAGTGGAGACAACCAAGAAGGGGATTGGAGGGGTTCTTATCAGTGCTGACACTTGAGAAAACCCTTTCTCATTTTTTCTTGGGTCTTCAAATATTCTTTCAGTTCCTACCCCCACCTTCAGTTACACTTTGGCTCAGCTTAGCCAGTAGATCTGAGAAAGATTTCTGGCTGGAACCTGGAAAAACAACTGTAAGTACATGTAGAATTACAGTAAGTACATGTAGATTTGTAGAATGTGTATGTATGTCTGCCTCTCTCTGTGTGTCTTTTTTAAAAAAAATTACCCAATCTCCACCTGGTCAAACTGAGTACAGTCTGGATGTGGTTAGCAGCTAGAAATCTGTACATTTACAGGCTTGCTATGTTAGTATGCCCTATTACCCCCTCCCCACAATATCTCATAATTGGAAATATTGGACAGTTTTGGGGGTCAGGTTGGCTGGGGCAAACCAAAAAGCTCATTTGGAGGTCACAATAACCTGTATGCACCTTAGAAATATTATGGCAAGAAAGCCTATAGTAGAAATGTGCAGAAGCCCCATAGTAAACACAGTTGTTAAAGAGGTATGTGCTAATCCTTTCTTCCCACCCTGGGCACCTCAACAATGATTCACTCAAACAATTAAGTGACCATTCCTAAATCTGTTCCTATAGAAATGACTCCTAAACTCCCTCTTGTCCAGCCTTGTGAGGTTGCCATCAATTCCTGTGTCCCAGCCATTAACACAATAAGTTGAGTTTTGGTTTCCTTTGTCTATCCCATGGGAAAGGCATCCAGGATTTGTCCTAACCAGAGTACCCCTCCAGAATATAAAATAGGGTATAAATATTAGTCCCCTGACAATAGAAAGGTGTGCCACAGATGGACACCAACACTGCTGGATTCTCTGTGCCACCCTCGGTGGTCAGTCTGAGCATCTTCACTGCACAGAATCCTTCTCTTTAAGACTTGCAACTATAACCTTATCTTCCCTGGCCTGTCTCTATCCAGCCTCCCCACCTTCCTTTCCAATAGCCTTGTATGGTTCTTAAGAGTGTATGTTTTGTATGTGAGCATATCCCCTGTGTTATTCCAATAAAAATACTTCAAATCACTTTAACTGGAGTGCTCTCTACAGTTAGTATTGATATACATAGTTGAAAAGATCCCCAAGTTACTCTCCTCTTGCAGGCTTCAGTTTGAGCTAATAATTCCACCAAATGATAATAGAGATTTTGGAATCATGGGTGGGGCTTGAAAGCACTCCCCACCTCTTAGAGTAACAGATATGCATTTCACAGTAAAAAAAAACAAAATGCTCAGAAAGAACTGCAGTTTTAAAAATGCCCACAAAATGCATGCATTTCTAAAATGTGCACAAACTCCTTTCTGTCAGAGAATGTTCACACAGGGAAAATGTTCACAAAGATGTACTGATAGCTCTTCTGGAACAGAAAACACATGGGAATGGGATTCATTGAGCTTGGCAGTGGTACAACAAGAACCAATGAGGAGACTTGGCTTGCCAAATCTTCTTGTCCCTAGTATAGACCATAATGGGGATCAATGATCTCATTTGGTATAAGGCAGCTTCCTTGCTGATCATCATTCATTTACTTAGCTATAAATAACTTAACTTAGGTGGGGTCTTTTGAATATTTAGTCTTTTCTTATTTTATCAGCACAGCCCTGTATCATTTTGTGTTTTTTTTCCCCCTAGGGAACATATGGGGTGGAATTTGATAGTGTCCACTGCCAATAGAACACTTTTTTTTCCTAAGAATTTTTTTCTATTTTTTTAAAATAACAATGTATATGTTGTTTTAGAACAAAATAGAACAATGGTTTTAAAATATTCAGAATGCAATGTCAAACAGATAAAACAAAACAAACTCAGATATATCCATTTTTGGAATAGATCCATTTGGGAACCTTCCAGAGGAGACAGACGGGATTCAAGGGCTACCTTGATGGAGAGATGGTAATTCCAATTTCATGAGCAGAAATCAACTTGTGCAATGTTCCATGTTGCCCCTGGAAATGTCAAGGGATTTTTGTACACCACACAGTGTCTATTAACTTCATATTGAATCATCTGGTTTAGCTGAAAAGCCAGGACACTGAACCGTTATGGACATACAAGTTTGAAAGTTCATTCTCCTAATTATGCAATTCCCTAAAGGTTCCTTTGTGGGGTTTTGTGCCTAATTACTCTTCAGGTAAATTTTGGAAACATTAAAATATGCAAATCCTAGTAATTTGAGCAAGAGCTTTTCATTTGCATATTCATTTTCCCCCATCTATGTCTGAGTAATGATCCAGTCTGCAAATAATTTTGACTTGATTGGCTGAATTCTCCTACTGCATACACATTAGTAAGAAGTAGCTATTTGGTGATCATGCATGATTCAGCATTGTCTTTTGGGGCCCAGGCTATTTCCCTGAGGGTCCTCTAGAAAAATATTCATCTCCACTTCTCTTCCATCTTTTATCATTTGGCCCATCATTTCAACACTTTTATTGTTGTTGTTTTCTGCACTGGATTGTTGTTGTTTTCTGCACTGGTGGCGACTTCTGTTCAATTCAACAAGATAGATTAAGTAGGATATTGATAAGTAAACACATTATTTTTCATATAGGCAGCACTGAAATAGATATCATGGCTGGTATTTTTGGGGGAGGGGTGCTGGTGTAATGAAGAACACATACTGAAGGAAATTACAAATTATTTGTTTTGTATCTAGAATGTATCCAAGTTCTTTTAAATGACAAAAGGCTTATCTATGCCAGCCAGGATACGCCATATCCCTGCTACTGTAACCTAGCTGTGGAGGTGGCCTGTTCTGCCCTGTTACCTGGAGGAAATGCTAGCCCATTGCTGCAGCCACCACTGCCACCATTTTCTTTGCTATCTCAGAAACCAGGAGTGGGGGCCGCAACAAGTGACTGAAGGCTTCCTGCATGTGATCAGCCTTGGTCACATGCTGCAGGACCCCTGCCTGGCTTCTGGGAGAGCCAGGGAGCTAGTGGCAGCAGTGAGAGCCAGCATGCTGGATGGGCCCCTGCAGGCACATGGGGCTGATCCAGGTTTTGGCCTGTAGAACTGGATTTAAACAGGTATTGTACTATAATGTTTTATCAGGCCCAACCCTAGCTTGCCACTGTCTCAGCCCCATATTTGCCCCAGGGGTGGTGAGGGCTGCCCACCACTGCACAGGGGTGGTGAGGACAGAGTGGGGCAAATGATCTATGTCATTTGAACTGGAGGGCTCTGAGACAGAGGCAAACCGGGGTATTTAGCCCATGTAGATAAGCCCTTAGTCTGCTGAGACACTGCAGAAATAATGCAGTTTGGCACTGCTTTAACTATCATGGCTCCATGCTATGGAATCCTGGTATTTGTAGTTTGTTGTGGCCCCAGAGCTCTCTGACAGAGAAGTCTAAATATCTAACAAAACTACATATCCCAGAATTCCATAGCATTTAGCCATGGCAGTTAAAGTGGTGTCAAACTGCATTATTTCTGCAGTGTGTCAGCAGTCTTGGATCCTCACAGAGATAGAATAGGAGCCATCTGCCATAACACAGCATAACATAAACCAGAACATAACATATTACACATTTATTTCAAATTCTAGGATATCTTATAATATGAATTCTAGATACAATAAAATATATAGAAGTGCAATAGAAAAAATAGCACAATGCCAGCAGTCAAGCAGAATGACATTGACAGACCTAGGGTGATGGTAGGAACTTCATCAGGTACTAAATGGCATCACATCTAGGTACCAGGCAAGTCAATCAGGACAGAATATTCCATTATATGGAAGGGGAGGGCATAATAAATGTATTTTGCTTGCTTGCTTTGATTTATATCCCTGTTTTCTTCCATGAACTGAATGGGGGGAAACTAAATGACGATACAAGTTGAAAAAAACCGGTAAAAAAACTGTATGGTATCTATCACTTAAATGCTCCTTCTGTTGTAACTGAATTATGTTACTAAAAACCTTCTTGAATTAATAGCTCTTTGCTTAGAAAGAAAGCAGGGAGGGAAACAACCTAGCCTCCCTAGGTAGGAATTTTCAGAGCCTTGGAGCAGCCACCAAGAAGGCTATTTTTTGTGGCCACTGCAAATATGCTTCAAAAGGTGAGAGACCCAAAAGGCAGTCAGTAGGAATATCTGAATAAAGGTGTCAGCTTTTGCTCTCTGTCATCCACACACACTAGATCACAGGAAACAAAAGACCCATGTTGTGCATCTGTTGCTGGGTTGTACTGTTTCAATTAAAAAATACCACAGAGAGAGAGAGAGAAAGAGACAGACAGACAGACAGAGACACAGAGAGAGGGATGGAAGGTCACAGAAAACAAAAAATTCTAGGGACTTTAACAGACCACCCCACGTTAATGTTCTTTTGCCGGCATGTCATTTTATGCTGGCAAAAGAACCCTCCCTACCAGACTTTCCATCAGCAGTGTAAAAGAGGCTTCCCTATCAGTAACGGAGCACAAATGGAGCTCTGTTTACCTCCAAGTTCCTGATCTCAGCGATTCTCGTGAGAAGATACTAGCACAGGAAATTTAAAAATAAAAGCAAGAAAACCAGACAAAAAGTACATCAAAGCACAAAAAACAAACAAATAAACAAACAAAACCAAATACTTTAAAAGTCCCAAGTGCATGGAGGGGGTGTCATAGAAAGAGTGTCCCCTACCTGGCTGTCGTGGTCTCACCTGAAAGTGTTCTGTCATTGATGCAGCATTCACATGAGTATAATGGTGCAAGGATTCAAATGCAGACAATGCTGGCAACAAGGCAGAATGGGAAATCTATTGATGGCTTGGCCTGCCAATAAAATAGGATGGTTTCTGATATGATTGTGAAAGGGTGACAATGTCTGGTATGTGCACTCTTTCATGATCATTAGGCATCCTTATGATGCCATATTTGCCGCATCTGATAAAGTATTGGGTTAGTCTCTTCACTGGTATGCTAGATTTTTCTGTGCATGGAATGAATACTTTGTGTAGAGGTGTGCTCAAAATTATAATCTCCCAGGGCCAGCAACCTATACAGTTCTAATAGTTATTCAAATGTGCATCACTTTCAGAGTTATCAGACAAGCCCCTTAAAGCATTCTTTTGCTGGCATAAAAGAATCCATTTTTATGTCAGCAAAAGAATGTTCCTCCCCGCATTTACCTCTAATCCCAGCAAAGGCAGTTCTGGCAATTAAAGAGGAGTTAATGGAGCTCTGTTCATTTCCTCTTTTGAAATCCCACAAAATATCACGAGATTTCATCATGTGGGAAATTAAAAAACAAAACAAAAATAATGCTTTTAAAACATACACACACACACACATTTTAAAACTTACAAGTAACCCAGGGAGGGTAATAAAAATGCCATCACTTAACTGGATGTTGCGATCTCACCCAGAAGTGTTCACGCCAAACCAGCCACTTGCAGGGTAAGTACGGTGGGGGTGGGGGGGAAAGACTTGAGGTTTCACAGTCAGCTATGCCAGCAAAAAAATGGCAGGGGGGTCAATTGACAGCTTAAGCCATCAATTAAAAAGTACAGGTTTTGGCAGGGACATAACCATGAAAGTGTGACATTGTTTGATACATGCACCTTTCACGCTTATGTGGCGTCATTATGATGCCGTATTTGATGCATCCTGATGAAGTCCTCCATTTTCTCCCGTGTGTCTAAATTACCCTCCCCACAAGAGTAAGGATGGGGAATCTTCAGCCAGCAAGCCTCTATCCAGCCTGCCAATTTCCATGCTACCTTTTGCTCTTATTTGACACAAGAGATTTTCTTTAGTTCTGCCATGCTGCAACAACTGTTTTTAAAAGCCTCCATTATTGGCACTGTAGGCTTTTAAAAGTCTTATTGCAGTTTGTGCAGTGTTTTTGGTGGGGTCATTGCAGGTCTACCCAAGAGTTTCTGCCCATCTTTGATGCTAGGCAATTTTGATAGGACCATAACTATGACAAACAGTACACCAAAATACTGGGCAAATTCTGAAAATACTGGGTCAATTCTCATTCAGGTCAGGTATTTCATGTCTCAATTTGTAGTTGTTGAACCAAAGGAATAGTAAGACCATATAGATATAATCTCAAAACTTTGCTTAGTTTCTGAGTAGAAGGTCTTAGAATTTTAATACTCTTGAAGGCGACAAGCAGTACATAACTGTGTGTGTGCATGCATCAAAAAGGAGTTTAAAACAAAGACTTGTTTTAGTCCCTTTTGAAATGGAAAATATGGCTTCTCCAGGGGAAGAAATCCTCCCAGGAATATCAAAAGCTCCAACATCAGAGGAACCTTTAGTTAAAGCCTGGCAAAGTAACAAAAGCCATTTGAGTTGAAATCCCTTTAAAGAGGTAAGCTTTCATTGTCTTTCATACCCTTGATTGTCTTTTACACCTTGCTAACCACCCCAGAAAAGCAAATACTTGGAGTTATGTAGGGTGAACTTTCTATTTGATACAGTCTTGAATAAGCTATCGCAGGGCGATGGAAAATTACTTTCCCATCAACAAGACAATATCTGTGTCTTGCAGCAACTTATGACTCCAACTGTCTTGAATGGAATTGCTCACAATTTTGCTTGGGAAGAGTTCAAAGTAGTGGTGTAAATCTTTGCTTATTTCCTTCTTGCACACAAGAATGAAAATAATAATAATAATAATAATAATAATAATAATAAAATGTTCTCCTAGCTGGTCTGGAATATGAGGGACCTCCTCCCCCTCCTCCTTTTTTTGCATTCTCTCTCATTTCAGGGCTGTTTTTACAAAGATTTTATAGAAGATTTCACACACACACACACAAACCCCCACTTTTTTGGTACAATATGCAGTGTTTAGCATAAAATGTTTTTGCTCAAAATATTGTATTTTACACAAATACGTATTTTTCACCAATAATTGACTAAAACAATCAAATGGGGGGATGTGGCAGGAGAGGAATGCTGGTCTTTTCACTCTCTCCCAGAATGGCAATTTTTTTTTTAATAATAATCTCATCAGTTGACATTTTTTGGAGACAGCTTCTTCGCTTGGCACAGTACCCTCTCTCATTGAGGAGAAGCAAATTTACTGATTTTCCCTCCATTCCTGATGTAAAGTGTGCAAAGTTTGACAGCACTGATAACACTGAATCAGTAAAGTAAGTAAATTAGGAAAGCAGCAAAGTAGTAAAGTAGTTCACTATTGTGCTGTTTTGCACACAATAATAAAGTAGATCTGAGACAAATATTCTGAGCCATGACATTTCCACTGAAATGGAAATAAGGTACTTCTCTTTTGGAAAGCCTTCAAAAGAATATTAAGAGAAGATACATTTTAGGCACGATTATCTACTTTTGAACCTTGATTTTGCCATCTTATATAAGGGACACCATTTTGCTATGCCATTGCATATAATGGGATTGAGTATTCACTGATTCGGGTATCCACGGTGGGTCCTGGAACCAAACCCATGTGAATATGAAGGGACAACTGTATTCATAGATAGTTGAGTCTAAGAGACTGTGTGTAAGAGAAAGAGAAAGAACATTATGAAGAAATTTGCAAGTTTTGATAAGTACCTACTTTTTTTAAAAAAATTAGCCCAACAAAATTTGAAGCCAAATTCAAGAGACATGGCTATTCACTAAATTGTACCTGCCTCTCATGTAGCTGTTGTAGAGGAGGAATCTGTAAGCAAACAAATAAAATGGAAATCCTAATTCTGCACCATGAACAAAGGTGCAATACACTGGCATTCAAAACCTGAGATTTAAATTGCTACGTGCACAAAGTTTGGATGAACAAACTTGCCAGGTCTACTTTCTTCTACAAATCAATGTTATGGAGAAATTTGCATTTTAATAGTTTCTTATTTAAGACTAAACTAATTAAGTTGTCACCCACCCCTATTCCTAATAATACTATACCTAATGGCATTCTGTATGACTTCACCCTATTGTGAAGGAGGGGGCAACAGAGGCCTAAACTCCCCTTTGTGGCTTTTCTCATCCTTTTAAAAAACAATGAGGTGGTGTGCTTAACTGCTTGTTAGGACAAGGGAGTCAATCTGATTTGCTTGCCCAAATGAGAGGAAGCACAAATCTGACTGGCCAGATAAGCAGAGGGGGTGAGCTTGTTAGCAAGGCAAGCAGCCCACAACCATCATTCCCCCCCCCCAGAGATCAGGGGGGATCTCCTCCTCTTCTTTCTTCCCCAGTTCCCTCCTCACGTCCCACCACCTCTGCCCACCCACCCAGTTTCTCTGCCACCCGCCTGTGGCAAAAAAAAGCCCTATTCCCCTTTCCTTTGTTTCTCTGCTGCCTCCTCACCCACCCGTGGGGCCAAGGAAGGGGAGAAAGGGTGAAAGAGCCCTCTTCCCCCTTCCTCAGTTTCTCCGCTGCCTGCCCGCCCACCCCTGGGGTTGAGGAAGGGGAAGAGGGTGAAAAAGCCTGGTTTATCTGCCACCCACCTGCGCACTCTTGTGGACGCCAAGGAAGGTGGAAGAGGGCTCTCTCACCCTTTCCCCCCTTCCTCAGCTGTCATCTGGGATGCAAAGCTGCTGGGGGCTGCTGGGGATAAAGCCACCATTAAGACAAGTTGCAGCTGCTGCGTCTTGCTTTTTCTCCAGGATACTACATTTTTGTGGCTCATATAGATAAGCCCCAAGATGATTTCAAAGACAATTTTGAAACTCAAATTCAGGACAATCCTACTTCAAATGTGTACACACAACTCTCAATCATCTCATTATACTGTATGCAACAGCTCAACATTTTTTTAAGCCTTTGTCATATCAGTGCATGCACACAGACACAGATGCACACCACCTCTTAGAAAATGTAATAGATTCTCATTCCCACAAACTCTGAGATTAATATTTCTGTGTTTAATCTATAGGATTTTGATCTGTGTGTATGGATCTATTTCATTTTTCTCCAGTACATGCCTTAGAAATCACTGTGTTGATTGGTTCCTCCATGATTATAGCTGAAGCAAGAACAACACTTCTATAGCCCTAGCACTATTTTGCCCCTTTCTTATGGAAAAAGTAATAATGTAACCCTCAGTCAGTTTTCAGCAGTTCTGCTGCAAAGTTGAGTATACTATGTGTAGCTACAGATATGGCTTCACTTATATGCCACCCAAATTATAGATTGAAGTCTGTTGATATAATCTGGCCAGATATAAAATTGAATTTTTAGGATTTACTGTTTCCTATAGGAAAGTGAGGGACTCCCACCATGGAAGAGTTAAAATAGTAGAGGAAGTTGCTCAGTTTTGGAATCTCCTTTTATATGCTTAAGGAATTGCTACATGCCAAGGACACATGTCCTTGTGTGGTATTCAAGAAATACAGGAAGAAAATACACACACGTACACACACTTTATTTTAAGACTATCCCTTCAAACAAAATGAGGAAATGAATGACAGAATCTACTCTTTTTTCCTCAGGAATGAAAAAAAAGGGCATTTACAAGGGAATCAACACAATGGAACCAATTTACTTGAGTAGCTAAAATGAATCACCTATTGACATATCTGTTGTTTTCATCTTGCTGTGGGAATCAAAGACACTTATCAAAATCCATGTTCAATCAAGGGTCAATTTAAACTCCTCCCAGCTGCAAACTGGCTAATAAAATATTTTTATTACCTTTTCACTCTGAGCCATTTACATGTCATGGAGGACTTTTTCATCCAGCCTGGAGATATTTACAAAGAGCTCTAATTTATGCTCTCTGGTGTACATATTTAATAGAAGAAGCCTTTAGGGAAACTTTCCATAGTTCAGCACCAACACACACACACCATGGAACCCAAGCTTGTTACCTAAGAAATCTTAAAAAGAAAGCAGAAGAGGAGCAATCGAGGAAAACAAAGGGTTTGGGTTAGTATAACATTTGTAACAGCTTTCTGTGTCTACCTATAGACTGATTACTGTGCAAGTTGCTTCTATTTGCTTGAAAATCTTGAGGGCTAAGATCTATTATTTCCTATTCTTTTCCTTACAAATAATTACATGCCTGCCATTGCAAAGAAAAAGCAAATATTAAAAAGTGACACAAAGAATTTAAGTAAACTCCTACCCCAAACTTGCATTGACTCTAGGAAAGAAATATTAATCAGAATTCTGAGAAGAACAACTACTAGGCAAATAGAGGTGTCAGGTGTGTTTGTGTGGTAGCAGGAAGTAAGAGTGGGTCCAGACAGAGGGTGGGGAGAGAGCGGGGGGGGGGCAGGTATCAAATATATGATTCAAGGCCTATGTTCACCTATATAATACTGAACTTCCATAACATCATGGGCATAGAGATGTTTGAGATTCCAAGGTGTATACATTTGAGATCATCATCATTAGCAGCAGCAGCAACAGCAACACTACCATCAGCATTGTCATAGTTCTCAGTGCTATCAGTAGTGACCCCATTCACTGACTACCTGTTGATCATGATTCATCATAGATTCATAGAATCATAGAGTTGGAAGAAACCACAAGGGCTTTCCAGTCCAACCCCCTGCCATGCAGGAATACACAATCAAATCATGCCTGACAGATGGCCATCCAGCCTCTGTTTATAAACCTCCAAAGAAGGAGACACCACCACACTACGAGGAAGTGTATTCCACTTCTGAACAGCTCTTACTTTCAGGAAGTTCTTCCTAATATTTAGGTGGAAACTCTTTTCCTTTAGCTTGAACCCATTGCTCTGTGTCCTAGTCTCTGGAGCAGCACAAAACAAAAGCCTGTTCCATCCTCAGTATGACACCCTTTCAAATATTTAAACATGGCTGTCATGTCATCTCTTAACCTTCTCTCCTTCAGGCTAAACATGCCCAGCTCCCTAAGGCACTCCTAGTAGGGCATGTCCTCCAAACCTCCCACCATCCTGGTCGCACTCCTCTGGACACGTTACAGCTTCTCAATATCCTTCCTGAATTGTGGTGCCCAGAACTGGACACAGGATTTCAGGTGAGGTCTGACCAAAGCAGAATACAGTGGCACTGTTACTTCAATTGATCTAGACACTATACTCCTCTTAATGCAGCCTGGAATCACATTGGCTTTTTTAGCTGCTGCATCACACTGCTGACTCATGTTCAGCTTGTGGTCCACTAAGAGTCCTAGATCCCTTTCGCATGTATTGCCATCAAGCGAGATGTCACCCATCCTATATCTGTCCATATCATTTTTACTGCCCAAGTGTAGTATCCTACATTGCTCCCTGGTGAAATTAATTTTGTTTGGGCCCAGCTTTCTAATCTGTTAAGGTCATTTTGGATTCTGATCCTGTCCTCTGGGGTATTAGCTACTCCTCCTAACTTGGTGTCATCTGCAAACTTGATAAGCATGCACTCTATTCCCTCATCCTAGACATTGATAAAGATGTTGAATAACACTGGGCCCAGGTCAGAACACTGTGGCATCCTGCTCGTCACTTCTCTCCAGGATGAAGAGGAGTCATAGGTGACTACCCTTTGGGTTTGGTCAGTCAACCAATTACAAATCCATCTAACAGTTGCATTGTCTAGCCCACAGGTTACTAACTTCTTTGCAAGAATATCATGGGGGTTCTTGTCAAAAGCTTTATGTCTATGAATCTGGCAAAATTTCACTTGTCCAGAAACTAACAAATCCATCTATGAAAATTTCACTTGTCCAGAAACTAACAAATCCATCTATGAACAATTCTTTAAATATGGAGATAAAGGGCTCATCTACATGGGCTAAAATATGCCACCTCCCCACTGGTGTATCCTGCCCACAGATCTGGTCCTTCCTCCCCTGTTACCTCCACAAAATGAGATGGAGTCCAGATGGGCATGTCAGCCTGTCCCTTCAGCTGCTGCCACCAGCTGTGCTACATCAGGAAGTAGGCCCACAGCATGTGATCAAGGCCCCCTGCATGTGACTACTCTTGATCACATGCTGTGGGCTCCCTTTCTGGCTTTGGAAGAGCAAGGCAGAGGGCAATTGCAGCACTGGGCTGGCATGCCAGTATACGCTCCAGCAATAACATGGGGTCCAATTTGTTTTTTGCCAGCTGAGATGACATCTTAGCTATGTCTTTGCTCCAGTGGTTGTGAGGACTGCCTGGATGCAAAATGGGGCAAAAAGCCACGTGTCATTATAACTGCAGGATTATAAGAACCAAGATGGGAGGAAGATGGGGTAAACTGCCCTTGTAGACAAGCCAAAAGATACAAGAACATTTAAATCTGTCCTTTGAAATGCTATGGTCCTAAGAACTCTCCACATATGATTTATCTCTTCATGTGTTTTTCAGCTGTGAGAGATGGCTCTTGTTATCCTCTAATGTGAATTCTTTTTATAAGTTTAATCTCCTTTACTTGGAGGAGAATTCAGTGAAAGTTTTCTCCTTCCATATCCATTATTATTAACATTTTCAATTTATTAGAGTGTTCATCCCAAGTATAGAAGATGCCTTGTGCATTTCCTATTCAGACCATATCTAGGCAATCTGCTGCACATACTGGCATTATCTTTCACTATAATACCATTCACTGGTGGTGAGTTTTGCAGAGATACTATTTCATCAGAGACCATGTCAATGCATGGCTTCAGGGAAGCTTAACGTTACAAATGTATCATTGATTTTGTATCTAAACCACATGCTGGCAAGCTACAATGAACAGACAAATTTATGCTTATTGTCAAAGGCTGGACACAATAGACACTGCATTAAATTCATTGATTGCAACTGCATTTATTGAATTTAAGAAAGCTTTCTAGTAAAACAAAGAACTGTATTTCATCTCTTACCTGTGCTCTCCCAAAGGTGGTGCAAAATTTGATAATTTTGGTGCTGTACAAATACTCCAGTTAAAATACTCTCTATGAATATTCCCAATCTATCCCTACTCTGTTGTTTTCCCTGGTTCCTGCTGCCACTTTCGTAATTCTTACCATACACATTTCCTTTTTTAATTTCCTAAATTAGTCACATACCTAATCTCAGCCAATCAGGGATCATGTCATTAATATGATGACACTAAAATACTACATTGCCAGTGAGAATTGGCACATTTTTGCAATGTTTTTTCCCCTCAAAATCAGAACAATGTTATGGGCAAAGCACTACTTTTTTGCATATTGCTTTTGACAAAAAAGCACTAGTTTTTTCATTCTTGCAAAAGACCAGAAATGTGGTTACCACATTGTTCAGTTGGGTAAAGATGGGGGGGGGGGTATCCTGCTAGTGACATATGCATATCAATGTGTGGCTAATGTGTTTGTATTTCTCTTTTTTGGATGATGCACAGGGGGTTATTCTATAACATTTTATGGTCCAGCCAAACCTTCACCACCAGCAGATGCCAAAGGTATAGGAGGGACCTCCCCCCGCCCCATTTAGTCATGGGGAGCTGAATGAAGAGACATTTCGGACCATGATGATGTGGCTGGTCTGGGCTCAGGGGGGAAGGAAAAGAAAGGGTGCACTTCATCTGTGAGAGTTTCCTCATTTCTTCTGCCCTCCAAGTGTTTTATCATCACTTCACTTGCCTCTCCATGCCCCTTCCAGTGTTAAGCAGCATGAGCCCCTGGGGCTTCATGGCTGCTGGCATGGGGGAAGAGCATGAAACTGTGCTGAAGAAGTATTAGGATCTTGATGTAATATATTGCCCAGACATTTTGAGTTAAAGATGTCAGTTTTTTCTTATTTCATTCCCACATGCAAGCATCAATAATTCCAACACTTCTCCCCCATCTTTCCAAAATAGAAGGGCGTCTGTGCAATTTTTGAGTGCTATTTATACCCTGGAACGTTATTGGGGAAAATCCATGTGGTTTTCCTGTACAGAAAACATGTTTTTAACTAGTGAATTTTTAATTTTCTCCAAATACACTGTTTACCTCACAAAAGAGATGTTTTTGTTTTTTCCAGTCGACTTAGGAATAAAGAGACCGGACACATAAAATGGGTTGTAAAAGGCCACTTGATTTAAATATAACCTATTTAATCTTTTTCTGAGAATTCTGCATTGGGGGAGAAACCTAGTGTGGGAACTACTGGGACAGGGGTTCAGGTCCCAAAAACCCTCCCCAACCTCCCTTGGGTGAAAACACCTGAACCCCAGTGAGAACCCATAAGCTGTATTGCTCTCCAGTCAGCCCACATCTGGAAGGCTGACCCAAAAGTCCCTTCCCCAAGTCACAGGACTTAAAGAGAGGATTTATCCCTCAGGCCAGCCCCAAAGGAGGTCACTTTCCCCACCCCTCAATTCACAGGAACTAAAGGGGAAGTTCCAGATCCCCCCTTCACCTCCAAAAGGGGGAAGTGCCAAAGGTGCTCACTGAATTACCAAATCTCTCCCTATACCTGCCAAGTGACTTCCTATTTAAGACACCACCCTAAGCCAATTATCAAGTCTGCATCCACAGTATGGGGTAGGTGGAAAAAATCTGTAAAAGGGGCAAAACTTCCTACCTGGCCCCAAAGCGACCAATTATATCACACTGATTCAGCAGTGGGAGGGTGGGCTGATCTGTGATGAAAAGGAGGCAATGGCTGGTGGCTGGACTTAAATACCCCCTGCCCTCTGTTCTCCTAGCAATGGTGCAGGCACCAATGCTGAATTTACTGGTCTCTATCCTGCATGCTGTCAAAAGGGGGTTCCTTCAGTGCAGCCGTGTCACCTCGGGGAACCCTATTGTTTTCACAGAAAACACATGAAAGTAAGGTATATTTGTTTTTTCTGCACAATAATCAAGTTTGTATATAAATTATATAAAATTTACACAACTTATGTAAAAGTCACACAATTTGCTTAAACCACAAATGTTGGCCTGTGAAAAAAAAGGGCAGGAATCAGTACATTTTCTGCAAAATGCTAGTTTTTGTCCAAAAACATGGTTTCTGTACAGGAAAACCAAATATTTTTGTGCAGATGATTTTTTTTCCAACTGACACCCAAAGTGCAAAGAATCCCATGGTTCTTCTTCTTTTCCACAGTAGAGTGTCTTGGGTGTTGGGGGATACTTTTTGTTCATTGAGAATGTCAATATTAGAGAATATTCTTTGCTTCCCTAGTTGAAATATTCTGGTTCCTCTTCAGATCATATAAATCTTTCCCTAGTTAAAATACACTTTCTTATGGAGGACAAGAACATTTACAGATGTTTTTTACATCTCTCAATATACTCTTTCCCTATCACATACACACACATACATTACTGAATTTGAAGCTTAATGTAAATAGGTCTAATAAAGGAAACAGAAAAAGCCATGCACTCTCTCTCTCTCTCTCTCTCAATCTCTCTTTATATATATATATATATGAAGATTGCCTCCTTGTAATACAGAATATCCAGTGGCTACACATTTTGGCGTTATATTATTTTTGTAGTGGTACATATGCAAATATATATTTCTATCTATATATCTCTATCTCTCCATCCATTCCTTTCTATTCCTCTCCTTTCAAAAAATGTGATGGGGACATCTAAAATTTGACATAATTTGGGGCCTGAGAATATCTTAATATGACTCTGACAGGAAATTATACTTTCAATGTTTTTCCTGCAAGAGTTCATGGAATGAGATAATAGAGATTATCAGATGTGGGGGAATGCATTAAAAAAAATGTTCCTAACTGTGTTCCCAATTGTGATTGCTAGAAGAACAGAAAGGGTGACCTTATCAGACACTGCATCCTTCAGCCGTTCCTAGGACATAGCGCTGCTGTGGATGAAGCTTCCCTTTTTCATTGATGGGGACAAGCCACCAATAAAAAGGGACACCTTACTCATGCCCATACTATGCCCCAGGACACTGGACATTGTCATCTGATTAGCTAACACACATTGGAAACTGCTTAATGCAGTGTAGATGTGTAAATTGCTATTGCTTAAAACAGTTTGTAAGCTGTTCTGATAGCCTTGTGTCTGAAGAGCAGGGTATAAAGGACTAATTAAAATAAAAATTAAAAATTAAGGTCATCCCTTCCTGTTTTCCGAGCGATCTTCTGATGCAGTTTTTGCCATGTCTGATAATCTCCGTTATCTGAAGGTACTACTCTATTATACAGTGTTCATTTTCAAAACTAAGATACAACATAAATACATCTGAGATTGCTCAGCTCCATCTCAAGCTTGCAAGAGCCCTTGAGTGCCAAAATCCAACTCAACATTTGTAAAATTACTCAGTTTGTTAGTCATGACTTTGGGAAATGTGCAGAGTGCCCACCAGAGACTTGTGAAGGTTTCTAATCATGTAGGCCAAGCAACATTCCTGCCTTAGGGAGTTCGTAACTTCTTCTTTTAAAGGAACATGTTGGAGAGTTTAATAGTAAAGTCTGACTTATAAACACTGGAGTGCTCTCCTAGGAAAGTTCTAAAGGGAGGATTGAGTTGTTGAAGCAATGCTGGAGTAACTTCCAAAACACAGCTGTTTTATCTCAGAATTATAAAGAGCAGGCAAGAAAAAGAAGTTGGGGTTGACTGACAAAGAGTTATATTCTCTGCTTCTCATTATTCTATCCAATTTCTTCGAGGTTGTCTGTAGGTGGGCAGAGAGATGGCTAGAAGAGCATGATTTAACTTAAAACTCCACACACATAGGAACAAAAGAAATTGAGGGTTGTTTTATTTTGTTTTGTTTAAAAGAGATTTTCTCTTCTGTATTATCTGAACTAAAGCAAGATGCATCACTATTTGTGATGGCTAGATTTGACAGTATATGCATCAAAGACTGCACAGCCAATGGCATTGTGGGTGGGGAGGCAATTTGAAGGCCTCCATGAATCAAGGCCAGGAAGTAAAAGGGCTTGGCGCTGTGCACCAAATTAAGGCATGTGATAGGGGAAGAGTGTAGGCTATTTAAGGCCAGTCTGCCCCTCACAAGCTTTCCTTGTGGGGGTTGGACTGGATGGCCCTCGTGGTCTCTTCCAGCTCTGCAATTCTATGATTCTATGATTCCTCTACCTGCATCTTGCAAACCACCCTCCTGCGATAAGTGCAGTGTGAGCTTGGCTGATCACTTTGGAGCCAGGTAGGAACTTTCCACCCTTTACACATTTTCTTTTTGTTTGGTTGGTTTCCCTGCCCCCAACCCCATACTGAAATTTGGACAATTGGCTAACAGTGTTATCTTTAATTAGGGTATCATCAGCAAGTATCTGGGGGAGAATATAACAGTCTAGGCACCCTTTTGGTGAAGGGTGGGACTCTGGAATGGCCTCTTTAGGTCCTGGACCTGAGGGTTGTAAAGGAGCCTGGCCTCGGGGCTAACCTGGGGATTTGCTCCTTCTTATAAGGTCTTGGGACTTGGGAGGAAGTGCCCTAGGTTTGCCTTCCAGTAAACAGCCGGCCAGAGTGAGCAACCCATAGCATTGGATTACCCTTGGGGTTAGGCGTTTTACCCAAAGGAAGGCTGGGGGTGTAGTTACAGGTTGACATCTGGCCTCAGCTAGATGCATATCAGATTGCTCTCCCCCTCTTTGTGCAATCCCAAGTACAACACAATTAAATAGGTTATAGGTCAAATTAAGTGGCCCTTGTTTATCCCAACTGTACATCATTATTTCATGGTTGGTCACCTCCAGGCTCAGAGTCATTATGTCTTTTAAGACCATCTTAACATTTTCTCTGCAGAGAAACCATGGGAGTGATTAGTTGTCTGATGCAGCGACAAAACAGATTTACCTGAATGTTGGGAAAAATGAAAATGAGCAGAATTGAAATTGATAGATATCTATTCTTTGTTGCTAGCAAGAGCAGTGCCTTGTGCTATACCAGAAGGGGAAAGTAGCAAAATAAGTATTAATCATTATTGACCAGAGCATGGTCAGAACATGGGAATTCTGGGAGTTGTAGTCCAAAAATATCTCCCCATCCCCCAAGCCCTGTTACAGCCTTCATCACTAATTCCTATTTCTTTTCTTGTGTATCCCCTGATGGAATGTGTATAGGTTTAATTCCACATGTATTTTAATGTATAGGATGTAAGTTCAAGTTGCAAGTGTGCAACAAGAGAAAAGCAGCATCCTATATACTCATGTTGAACTCATTTTTTAAAAAATGTGAATTATTATGGTATTGAAATACCAAAATGACAAGGAAGTACACTTCACATCATACTGAGAGCAACCGTATTCAACTTGCCCAGTTCAAAATTGGAGGAGAAGTTTGGTTTTTTGAAGAATTTACTATGGTTCACAAATTTCTTCATGTTTAGGAGAGAAAGCACTTGAGTTTGTTTTTTTTAAATGAATGTGAGAGAAAGCAAAACTAACCAATTTGTTTGTTCCTGCTTTGCCCTTCTTGTAATCATGATTGGCATTTTGCGAGATAGCTGATAAACTTTAAGTGTTTGTGAGCTCATTTGAATGTTATTTTATCCAAGTACATGACAGCCTGATAAGGAATTAATGAGTCACAGGGTATAGCTCAAATTAGCAAGATGCATAACAAGCTTAAAACAGACTAACCTTGATTTCAGAAAGTCTTTCACATCTGTACATTGAAAGACATGTTTCAATCATAATTGGAAATCTTCCAATATTGTGAATTAATAGATCTTATTAGAATGCTGTGCAATTCTTTCTTTGTTTTTGGTTTGTATTAATCTCCATCTCCTGACATTAATACTAGCTGAGTTAGAGATAGTTTAATAAGATGTTCATTCTCAGATTATTAAGTGTTTTCAGTTTGTTTGCTTGGATAACAGACTTAAATGATTTTCTCCCAGTTTATTTAAAAGAAGAATAAGGAGATTCTAGATCATTGATAAATTATTGGATACCACAGTTTTAAAAATGACATCATAGCCTTGTTGTTTGGCATTTTGACACAGTGACCTGAAGAGATATTTAGTGCCTATGTAATGACTTGGCATGGAAGGCCTGTGCAAAGCAAGTATTACCCTTGACATGCTTCTGATACATCCATAAGTAATACTCTGGTCAAAAAGGAAAAACTATATTGAGAATAATAGGTATTAGAACATCTGATATAGGAGTTGTGACATTACTACTATGCAGCATTCTAATGGTGTTCACTGGGTTTGCAGATTAAAGCATATCCTGCTAGAGAAACATGATATTAGCGTTCCAAATATTTCTTGGACTTCCCAAAATTCCTGTATCCTTCTGAGGTATTGCCTATGGAGATGTCTTCCGAAATGCACTATTTTGTTTTAAGAAAAATGAAAATTTTAAAAATTGTTTTATTTCCTGTGGTAGTTTTGTGTGACTGTCTCCTCATCTATTTTACATTTACATTTGATCAACATAGTAAATTTTGGATAGCAAAATTTTGGATGCCTGAAATTTATCTCATTTTCCCTTCTAAGGAGCATTCGGTATCACCTCTTATCCAAAGCATATGAACCACCAAAATGAATAATCTCTCTGGACAAGTCTCACTCATTTAGTTGGGCTTAGGCTGGGTGTGTGTCTGTAATAAGATTTCTCATCTAATGTTCATGTATGAAATATCTGCAGGGTCCATCAAGTTACATTATTTGGGTCCCTGGATTCTTGCAAAAATATAAATTTATCCATTTTAGACTGTATTTTCTTGCTCCCCTGACTGCCATCATCGAGACTCTATTTTTCATTTTATGTATTTGCCATAGTAGTAAACTCCTTGGGTCTTCCGTAGCTGAAGCCAGAGGACTAGCTATGTTGCTTGCACATTTTACTTTGTTGAGGTAATCCTGTTGGCAAGCATTCCAGCCAAGGAGCTTGCTTACAGCTTAAAGGGGCCGGTTCCACGACAGGAAAAAGTTCGCAAGATTCCGGATTACCGTTCTTTCGCATGAGAAGAGCATAAATCACACGACTCCCCAGCATTTCGAAAGATGAGGAATTCTGCTTTCTGTATAGTACACACAGGCAAAGGTTGGGGGGGGGTTGCCTCCAGATGATTAAAGCCAGTCAGGAGGCGGGGAGGGAGCAAGGAGGGGGTCATGGAGACCATAAATAATGCGAGGAAAGAAAATAACAAACAAACAAAAGATCAAAAGAGCGATTTGTCAAACTTCCCCCATCTTCCCCAGCCCCGAAAGGCTTCTATAAAGAAAAGAGTGAGTGAAAAGACGAACAAGCAAAAGCATGCTGGAGGGGACTGCTTCCCTTCCCTTCATGCACACACACACACACACACACACACACCACAGAAGCTTGCCTCAATCCTGATTGTTTGAAGCCTTGAATGCAGGCAAGTGAATGGAAGTACAGACAAACAAAAGGACGAACATGCGATAGTCTGTTCCGCTCGCATAGACGAATGCACAAACACACATACTCTCACAGCAGCAAAGCATGGGGACCTCCTCCCGATCATTTTCCCAACCCCCAAAGCCTGTGTTTGAAACAAACAGGAAGGGCTCAGAGCAAATTTGTAAGCAGAAGGAGGGTTAATTTTTTTCTCTTCAACCCCTCTATTCGGATAAAGCACAATGGTGACTCCAACCAATCAGGATTCAGCTCTGCTCACAGTAATTCGAAAAGGTATATGATCATTAGTTCCCATGACAAATTATGCGCATTTTTGCAAACTTAATCAAAAAAGTTCGGAAAACTAATAAAAGCTGATACTGCGGGACTTATGGGTTTTTTGCACCCCCTCCTTCTGAAAAGGGCGCTGTTGCTTCGAAATGCGTGGGAACTATCAGGCTTCTTGTCGCATTGTTTGAGGATTTATTTTGCCGTGGAAATGACCCCCAAGTTTTCTACATAGTTACTGCAACTTTGGAACTCTCTCATCAAAGTGATCCAGTAATAAATGATTAGAGCTATCTTCCCCAAGTAGGCACCTTCCTGATGTTTTGGACTGCAGTTCTCATTATCTCAGACACCATGGGGATTGTAGAATTTGCAGCATGACACATGTGAAAAGCTTCATGTTGGGGAAGGCTACATCACAGCTTGAGGTAGCATTTGGCAGGCCAAGCAACCCTTCTGACATTGCATTCAATGCAGAATTTCTCTTACCACATTTTAATGTGCCCTTGCGAAGAAAAGCCAGACTGGGAGACTGTATGGGTAGGTGGGTGATCTAGACCAGAGATGAGGTCAGTTGTAAGGCAGATCAGGGAAGAGAGATCCAGCCTGTGTTGTATGGGGTTACACTTACCTTGAAGCTGCAGTTATTCCTGTTGGTGTATCCTGGACTCACCCCTGAGCCTGGAAGCTCAGGTTTTGGTGGGAGCCAGGAGCCTTTGCACAGTTCAGGCTTGTGCACCAGCTGTGTCTATTTCTTGGAGATAGTGGTTTATTACAACATGTTCTACATGGGTCTGCCTTTAAACATGGTCCCAGGGAGCACATAGCTCTCTTTTCACAACAGCTCCACTGGCTGCTGGTCTGTTTCCAGGCACAATTCAAAGTGCCAATTAGGACCTACAAATCCCTGCATAGTTTGGCTCCAGGTGATCTGAAGGACTGTATTCTCCCATCTGAGCTCACCTGTGTTTTGAGATCTTCAGTGGAAGTCCTTTTCTCCATTCCACTCCACTCACAGGTATATCTGGTGGGAAAATGGTAGAGAGACTTCTCTGTGGCTGTTCCCAGGCTCTGGAACTTCTTTCCAGAGGTTAAACTGGCACCCTCCTCACTGTCCTTTCATAGGTGTGCAAAGATTTGTTTTGAAAGGTCTTTGAGAATTTATTACTGACTGGAAAAGGGCCTTTACTAATGTTATGTATTGCCTATCCCCCCCTTATCTTTTAAGGGGTATGCCAGTAAACCCCTTCAAATCCTTTTGGTATTGATAAAATTATATTTTAACTTTTGTATAATGTGAACTTTGACCCAAATCTGTTGCAACTTTAGTAAAATGACTTGAGTTGCAGGGCTTGGGATGGGGGGGGGGAGGTAGGATAATACTAATACCAACTTTGCCATCTCACCTGTTTGGTCAGGTTTCACCCAGTTTCTAGATGTGTTACACAGTGCTCATTGAGATCATTATCTGGCCTAGATTTCCAACTTCCAAGTCTCTCAGCCTTACAGGAACAGTGTTATGGGGCAAAATGTGTCATCACTCTTCTGCCCAATTGTTTTGCAAGAAACAAGCCTGCCCTTTCCTAAGCCAATGAGTGAAGTCTCAGAACTGTAACTGACATTTGTAGAATGTCCTCTCTCCAGTTCCCAGTTCCCTGGGTCAACATTACAACTCTTCAGGAACATCTAGATTTTGGAGGAAATTCTAGATGAAGTCTGTTTTAGATAATGCAATGGAACCCCTGGAGTGAAGGAGGAAGGATTCAACAAACCAGGTTAAAAGCTCTGATACAAAGATTAGTATTTAAGATTCCATGGATTCTGTGGTTGTTAATGATTTTCTTGATGCAGGAATATTATGCATTTTTATTAATGGTCAGGAAACATATATATATATATATATATAGAGAGAGAGAGAGAGAATTCCTTATGAAAGGCTCACTGCTTGATGTGGGAGGAAAAGAGTGATCTCCATTACAGCCACCTTTTCTCTATTCCACCTTGCATTTTCCCCAGCACTGTCCTTCTACCAGCTCCTTCCACCTTGTTTATCTCCCTCTCCTTCCACTCTTTATCTTGGATAAGTGTTGGTACTGCAACCTTAACCTGCTTGCTTATCTGTCCTCTTTTAAAAGCATCTTAACAGCATGGAGTGAAGCGAGGGCAGGAAGGCTTGAAGGTGCAGCTTCAAGAGTAGGAAACAATGTATAAAACACTGCAGGAAATGGAGGGAAGGTAGGAGTTGCATCAGGCTGCAGTTCCATAACATCTGGTTGATGATGTTGGACTGCACCCTGCAGTGTGCAACCTGTAGGTTGCAACAACATTTGAATAATTTCCACCTTATAAAGCATATTGTATCACCTAGAACGTTTTTAATGCCAATACGGCTTAGAGGTTTTCAGCAGATAAAATTTCATGTTCAGTTTCATATTCCAAGTTTTATCAGGCTTTTCATATGGAGTGGCTAGCTCCAAATTCTGAAAAAGAGAAAATCCTGTTGTGGGGATGAAATTAGTTATTTGTCGGGAACATGCTTTCTTCTTAATGACTATAGAGTGTCTTGTAGATGGTTTGGTGCAAACAGCTGGAGATTTTGTTTGAAACAACCTTTCACTTGATGCCAAAGGAAAGGCACATGGGAAGGGAAAAGCCAAAAGGACTATGGGTTCACTATTTGGATGGTTTTCCTCCCAGTCATAACAGCCTTCATATGAGCAGAGAAAATGTGCAATAACGAATGGATTAACCTTAATTTATATTTGTTCTTGAATATTATCTTCAGGCCTCAGGGGAATTGGTTTCCCATTCACTGGTGTCCACCAATCTCTTTACATTACTTTTGGTTCTCTGTATAATATTTTAAAAGTTCCTCTGACTGATAGACATGGCCAGAGGCTGAGATGTGCTGAGAGAAGCATTAGTGTATCAAGTTGAACCTCTTTGGGAGTTGCTGCTGAACTGCTCAAAGAAAGCTTTAGGGAAGAGCATGAAGTTGTGAAGGGCTGCCCATGATATTTATTTATTTATTTATTTATGTTTCTCATGAATATTTTCAATTATAACCTGGATAAATGAAAGTGAGGAAGACAGTTGACTATCTGTGGGTCCAGCTGACATGTAGCCATTTAAATGAAGTAGATAGAAGAAGCCACAAAAGCTATAGGGGCTTGTTAATCTGCCGAACCTGGAAACTGCATTATTGATGAGCACCTTCTGATTGTAATATTGTATAGTGCATGTGCATTAAATGGAGGAAGCATCTGTTAAATAAATAAAGTGGGTAAAAAGAAATGCATTTCACATGTACTAAACCCAAGCACTTTTATCAGCCCCAAATATGAGAGGTTCATTGCTTACTGGCCTGCCATTAATTGCAGACAACAACCCAACAACCAGAGGATATGTATTTGTGTATTATTCATAGTTTGGCCCAAGCATGACCCGGGGAAGATCAGCTCATGGGAAAAATGGCTTGTTTAAAAAAAACAAAAAAAAAAAAACAAGAGAAAGCCTCCCTAAGAACTCTAAACTTTATAGAGCAGATGTATTAACTTTCTCTACTGCTACCAATATCCCACTTTAATCCTTTCAGAATACAAGGATCAGCCAGGCACTTTAACTAAATACATTTTCACTGCCCTTTAATCTGTCATTTTTATTAATCTCTCATCTTTCCCCCTTCTTTTTTTCTCCATATGTTTCTGTTTGCCCTTTAGATCTTGAAACAAACCAGTTTTAAGGCAAGAAAAAGAGAGAGACCTTTTTTGGCTGTTGAAATTAAAACCTTTCTCCTGTTTCTGGGTGGGCATAAATGGCATTGTAGATTATGTTTCTTTCTTCTTTTTTTTCTCTATCCTTAGAAGTCAGATTTCCCTCAAAAATGCCAATTATATATCCTTGATGTTAAAACAAGACAGTCTGAACTAACAAATAGTATTTCGATAATTATTACTGATAAGAACTGCATAATTAGGAAGGAAAACAAAACTTCTGGAAATAGTTTAATTCTGTCTCTCTCTCTCTGTGTGTGTGTGTGTATCCAATATTGTAATGCCAAAGCCTTTACCATATGCCTACGGATGATTAGGCACATGCCTTATAGAATTAAGATAAAGGGTTGGTTTTAAATTGCCTTAGGTAATAGCCAAAGTGTGGGCCCAAGTGGACAATGGAGATTTTCAGACCTGCCAAAATGCCTGTTTGCCGCGCGAGCAGCCTCCCGAGACTGCTGCGCGGCAAGGGTCTACTTCGGACGACGCTGTGCCTCTCTCGAAACTGTCCGTGTCACTTCCGTGAAGCTTCGGACGGCTCAGCGCCATATTTCAATCACGGAGGTTGCCCGAGATTGAAATATGGTGCTGAGCCGTCCGAAGCTTCACGGAAGTGACACGGACGGTTTCGCGAGAGGCACAGTGTCGTCCGAAGTAGACCCTTGCCGCGCAGCAGTGTCGGGAGGCTGCTCGCGTGGCAAACAGGCATTTTGGCAGGTCTGAAAATCTCCAATGTCTTTGTAAAGGCCTAATTCCCAACTCCATGTTTGCAGAGATAAATGTGGAATGGATACGCAGGAAGGTTTTATGAGGGGTTTTAGCCAATTTGATTGAATGGTAAATTTAGAGCTCATCATCACATCCTCCACAGCCACAACCCAAGAAAAGTCCATGACCCTCAAACCAGTCCCTCAGTCCAGCATTATTATTTAAAAGAGTAATTTCAGGGAAAGTTATGCTTGCTAATGAAGGAAGGGCAGAATGAAAGCTTCTGTAGTACCAATGAAGAGCAAGGGCACCTGGTGCCTGATATAAGCTAAAATTATCTCAAGACAATCTCTTACTATGCTGCTCATCTGCCACACATTGAATGCAATGTAAAGAAAGCAAGTGTGGCTAATTTAAAGAAAGCAAGTTCATTGATGAAGGATGTCCGCAGCTATGGAAAAGTTTCTGCAACAACCTTTCAGAACTTGGCACTGTTCAGATGTGTTAAACTATAAACATGACCACTCCCAGCCAGAGCAGACAATGGTGCCAGATTTTATACAGCAAATATTCTCTACACTCTCTTCTTATAGCAGGACATGTACCATTTGCTGTATAGTTTAGAAGAGGGACACACTGTGGGGTAGGAGAGGGCTGGCATGGAGAATCAATTAATTGAAAGCATTCTTCTGTATTAGATATTCTTAAATAAATTATACAATATTTAGTCCTTATTCTTAGAATCAAGGTGGATCATATAGGCAATTGAGGGCAAGCTTGCCTTAGTTTTAAAATGCTAGATTCCCATTAAAGAGCAGTACATCACCTTTTCTTGTATCACTGTTTGAAGAATGCTCATTTATTTCCATCTCACATGTACAGTAAGTAGCAAAATATTTTGAAAGGTTTCTCCCATCCAGGCAAGATTATGAACATTTTAATGCACTTTCAAATTACTTTTTACTCTTTTGATTTTATTTTGTTAATTTTGGGAAATATTTTTGTGCAAAAATATTTGTGCCTGTGTGTGCATGCATGTAAATAACTTTCTTTGGGCAAAATACAATTTTAGTTTCTATTTCTGCTGCTGAAAATTGTACTAGTTTTTTTTTACTCTTGTCCAGGGGCAAAATAAATCCCATGATGGTTGGTAGGGTGTTTCAAGGCATCATGTTTAGCATGAGAAAATTTGCAAATATTCCTATGAACCCTACCTTGAGTCAGCTCGTGCATTTTCTTAAATGGTCAGTGCTTAGGGCTGCAATATTAACTACCATTACTTTGAGCTAGATATGAATTTATGACATCTTACGTTTCTTCACAATCCTGCTCCCTTTCAAAATAGGAATGTTGCAAAAATTATTTTCAACCATTTTCCTCCTCAGATGTGAAAATTTGAGTTATTGAGTCTTGCTACCTAATGGGAAACAATATACAGTCAGACCCTTCTTTTCGTGGAACCAATATCCACAGTTTCAGTTATCCATGGGACACAAAATAGGGATCACGTACCATAGATATGTGCTGAAAAATGCCTAGAGAGGTGTCCTCCCTAGGCATGTTCTAAGTCCTCCAACACAATGTTAATCTATGTTAACTTTTTACTGGAAGTCCTTTATTTTAATGGAGTTTGTTGTTATTTGTGGTTTCCAGTAAGTCTAGGAACAAAACTGCCATGGATACATGAGTCCAACTGTATTATGTTTAGTATTTTAAAGTTTAAAGTTGTTCCATTAAAAAAAAAATCTGATTTTTATATGGTGAAGCTTGCCACAGGTTTCAGTTAATTTTGTTTTGCTTCCATGTACACCCTCCTTCATTACAGATATATGAGCAGTGGTTTGAACTTATAAGACACTCCACAAAAAGTGCATTCAGTGTGTGTATTTTTGTACTCCAGAATTTTTATTCAGTGACTTATCAAGGCACACATGGAGTTTAGTGCAATATGGTGGACAAAGGCTGAAAATGTAAAGAAAATAAAGCTTGCTCCAGTTCCAGAACTATTGCTAGTTAATTTAGTTTAATGAAGGCTGGAACACAAGAGAGAATAAACTAAAGGGAATTAAGGAGTATGAGACTGTGTTTTAAAGTGTCCAGAAATGTAATGTTCTTTATCTTATCTTATTCTTGGTAAGGAGGACACATATTGTTACTTCATTTTGTTTCTTAAGAGATTATCAGATGCATCCAAAAAACACAAGAGGAGCATGCGAGGATGATGTTACTGTCCTTCAAACAGGTCCTGGTTTCAGACATTGTTTTGCGCTGCTTCTGTGCTGCAGCCACAAATAAGGCATCACTTTCAATTGATGGCATGGTCTTGTCAATGAAAAATGACACCTTACTCACTTCATCAGCTTGGAGGTTTTTAAATATAGGCTGGATGGCTATCTGTCAGGAATGCTTTGATTGTGTATTCCTGCAAGGCAGGGGGTTGGACTGGATGGCCCTCATGGTCTCTTCCAACTCTATGATTCTATGTTGCACTATAAGTCCCAGTAGTCCCAGCCAGCACATTCAGTGTTGGTGAATGCTTGTAGTGGTAGTCCAACAACATCTGGAGGGGTCCATGATTCCCACACCTGCTTTGGTGGAAAGGAGGCACCAACTAAGGTTGCGGTGCAGACAGCCCCAGCCATTGTTGCTGTTGGTAACAACAGGAACAAAATGTAGTTGGCAGCTTTTATTGTGGAGCCAACACGTTGAAAGTACTGCTCTCTTCCACATTTCCTTCAACCAGAATGCAGAATGATGTCTCATGGGTAGGGGGTAAAAACAGTGCTGCACAGTGCAGCAAAGAAAATTAGGCCACAATCCTTTGTACACCCAAATCCGTTAATTCTCAGGGTATTATTCAACAGACAGCACTATGCTGGGCTCTTCCCATCTTTGTGTTTTATAAATGAATTACCTAATGGCATGGCATTAAATTTTTCCTGCTACTGTGCCACATTATTAGCCCCTGCTGGCCTCTGTCTGGCTGTAAAGAATTGGCACATTTGTAAGTAATGACATTATATGTAAAACCATATCTGCATGCCTCTTGCTTAAAAGGGCCTGTAGGCTGTTTTTGTCCCTTCCCACACCCTAATATTTATATTGTATGAATCAGGCAACAACAAAACCACATGTAATGATAAAGTTTCTCTACTCTTGCTTCCAGTGTTTTGTTTTGTGTTTTTCACCATGCACATGTGAAACCCAAGTAAATAATATCTGAATTCAGTGGTCTGTAACAGCTTTATTTTATAACTGGGCCGTAAAGGGCAAGCTGCGTGCTTCTTTTCTGGCAGACAGTAAAATAACACAAAAGAGAAGCAGAATGAAACATTCCTATAGTTATCATGCAGTGTTCTGTTGCAAGTCCAAGCTACAGTGTAAATACCCAATAGTATCTGGAGCTTTATTCCTTGGTTCACGCTGACTCACCATCTCTAGAAGCTAACTAGGTGTGAATTTGGATGAATACTTCAGTGTAATTTTATATAATTACATTTTGCCATATAAATCTCTTTTATAGGTCCCTTTAGATGGAATTTAATGCGGCAGAAACCTTGTCACCAGAAGGATTAATGTCTGCATTAGCATTTCGGCAATAAAAAAAAAATCTGAAGCTAAGTGGTGGAGGCCCACCGGCAGCCTCAAACCTGGATTCTTCAACTCAGCATTCCGTGTTGGAGTTTTTAATTACTTGCTGTAGGGAAACCATTGCCAATGCTTACAAGGAACTGCTTATCCCTCCTTCTCTGGGTCCTGTTCGATGGAGGTCTCTTAAAACCACTTCATCTACAACCACAACAGACTTTAGAAGCTGAATCAAGGGGAAATGTTGCCACAACACCAGAGCGGAGGATGCCCGCCATGCGGGTCAAGCGAGGCTGGGTGTGGAATCAGTTCTTTGTGCTGGAAGAATACATGGGCTCCGAACCCCAGTACGTGGGAAAGGTAAATGTTTTGTCTACTAAAAAAGCTCAGCAGACTAACAGTGCAATCCTATACATGCTTATTCAGATGTCTACCCCATTGTTTTTAGCGAGGCTCCCTCCCAGGTAAGTGTGTAAAGGATTACATCCCAATTACGTTATATTTCACAAATGCATGCCCTTAAGCCAGCTGTTCTTTCTCATTCTTTGTTTAAGTATTCCTGAGCTATTATTATTATTATTTTTAATTTGGTAGCCTGTTACTTTGAAATCATTTTTTAAAAGTCGTATACCTTAGATATAATTATCTTCACTGGCTCTCTGTAGAGCAAAGGAGAAGTTATCTATAATAAGAAAGGAGATAATTACCTCTTGGAAGGAATTCTCTCTGTGTTTAACAATATTGAGTTTTCCACATGGAAAAATAAATTCTGTATAGCATGAGGCTGCTATCCTGTACTCATTTACCTGGAAGCAAGGCCCACTGAAATTAGTGGAACTTTCTTCTGAATATTTTATTGTGTTGTAAATTATTTAAAAGATGATTTTGGATTCAGGTTTTTGCTCGTGCATACAACTGAACAGTTGAAAAAGTATTTAATTTTCAGAATTGTTCTTAGAATATGTTCTTTGCAGCATTCTGAAATGAATAGTTCTTTTTCTTCCATATACTGAGTTTATTTTCCTCTTCATGGTTTGTCTTTCTGTCCCTGCTCTCCCTCTCCCATTCCCCAGAGTGACTCCTGCTTTTAATCCTAAAATGCCACATCTACTACACTTTGATATTGATTTGATTTGTGGTGGTGCATACTTTTCATATATCCTTTTAAATGGCCTGAGCTAATTCCCTCAATGTGTCTTCCAGGATAAATAATACATGACCTGTTGTATCAGGAAAACCAGCTGCCACACTCCTGACGTGCTACAGCAATCCATGGGTCAGATTGGGAACTGATTGTATGCTTAACTTTTGAGTGTGCAAAAACAGCCACAAGTTTAGGCCCAGGTTATTTCTTTGCATCTAGAATTTACTGACAATGCCAAATGCTCAACCAGGTCACCTTTTCTTATAGACAAATTAAAGGGTCATGTTAATATTCACAGCCTGTATACAGATAATAGGGATTTTGTGAAGTCGAAGGCTTTCATGGCATCCATAGATTTTCCTTGGTTTTTTTCTGGGCTGTGAGGCCGTGTACTGGAAAAGTTTCTTTCTGACGTTTTACCTGCATCTGTGGCTGCCATTTTCAGATCTCTGAAGATGCCAGCCACAGATGCAGGTGAAACGTCAGAAAGAAACTGTTCCAGAACATGGCCTCACAGCCTGGAAAAAACCCAAGGAAAATCTAATAGGGTTTTTGCTGTTTTCCTCATTTTTAGAGTGACAAAAGTGGTACTAAGAGTCATATGAAGTTGCTTAGTATGTGTGTGTGTATCTTCCTATCAACTGTGGAAAATTTGTTTTGCTATTTAGCCTATCATCCAAATGGGTGAGACAAATTAAAATTCTGGGGTGAGAAGCTTTCCTCTCCAACCACAATCCACCAGTGGTTTTGTGTTGTTTCAAAAAACCAGTAGAACTTGTTTGGCAAAAGACAACAAAGGGACAAATTTATGTACACATAAAAGACAAGAATATCATTGACCCCAAGTTGTCTATATCACACATTCTCCTTCTTTAATTAAAATTTAAAAAAGTATTCAATTTAATTTCAAATCTTTCTCTATCTCAATTTCTATGCCACTGTAGATCAACTAGAAAGGAAAAAAAAATTCAGCTTATAAAACTGAAAAAGACACATAACACAAGAAATGTTCCACTCTCTCTTTGTCTTTTTTTCTTTCTGATTGTTGGAGTTATTTGTGAATTTTCTGTGGAGCTAAATAAGCTTGAAAATTTGACATGGCAGAATCTGTTGTTGTTAGTTTATTTAAGTAACATTTGTGAATGTGAGAGAAACATCAGCATTAACTGCTTTTTAAAGTTATGTATAATTTTATCTAGATACTTTTGAGAGCTGGCACTCATTTGTTGTCTGTCACAGAACAACTGCAGTTCCACACAAACAGATGCAGCTTTCATATTATTCCCACTTGGTATCTTTCAAAAATACCTGTGCGACCTATGCAATGTTATGTTGAGATTCAAAAGCAGCTTCCAGGGACACATTTTAGATCTATATGTATCCATACAGGTATACATATATAAAAACATAAATACACAGAAACAATGTGTCTTTGAGATACATTATTCACCAGTTACTACAATATGGTAGAATAGACTTTAAGCCAATCACAGGAAAAATTCATATTCTGTCATGAGTTAGACTAAAATGTAATTGCATACCTCAATGTGAGTGTGATTGGATGCTCTGGGGATACACCTATAGAAAGAGGTCCAGTGCTACATATGCAGATCTTTTGTCTACCCAAGCAATGAAAGATCATGCAAGCAGAGATAGGGAACATCTCACCTTTCAAAGGATGTTGGACTCCATCACTCATCAGTCTCAGCCACCATGGCTAATGGTTACAGATTTGATGGAAGCTATACCCCAACATCTGAAGAGTCGTATGTTTTCTACTACTTTTTTCAAGGAATGTTGGTTTTACATTTGCTCTCCCTTGCTTACAACCAATTCTGGATGCTACCATGAGAAGAAAGAGTCAAGACCAAACAACATAATATGGTAGACATGCCCTGCTGCCCAAACCAGCAGAATAATGTCTCATATCCCCCCTTTTTGTTGCACAAAGTTTCATAGAATCATAGAGTTGGAATGGGCCCTATGGGCCATCAGGTCCAACTTCTTGCTCAATGCAGGATCTCCAGCCAGACCATCCCCAGCAGCTGCCCCATTTTTCTCTTGATGACAAGAGAAAATGCTATGTCGTTAATTTCCTTGCCCTTACATCATTGGAATCTGATGTAACACAGAAATAGGAAACACACTATGTTGGGCATTTGGTATCACAGAGCAAGTAGAAGTACATATTGCAAGGATAGAGGATAAAATATTACATGGAAAGATGTTCTCCATGGCAGCTCTCTGTGTACCATACTCTGGTCCTAAGATTAGACTTCCAAAGTAGCCCTAAGCAGGCATTCAGAATAGGATTTGAACAAATGCATGAGGAGGGAACCTACTAGCCTTGCCTCTCTCCATAGTGGATCTCCATGTGTCCAAGGAAGAGAATCTTCACTCCTCTCACAGAGGCTCTGCATGTGATCTGCAACTCTGGAATAGTCTTCCAAACTGTCACTCTTTAAACATAGATCTAGGTTCTCAGCAGATATTCTAGTTGATGTATTAAATGATTGTTGGTTTGATTCATTAGTGGAGTTCTTACTGCTCTATTTCTGATTTGCTTATTCATGAACTTGCATAGCAAATTACACTGTAACATTTTAAATGTTAAAATGGAATTTAAGACTATTCCAGCAAAAATTCTAGCAAAGATTATGGGCTGAAATGAAGTCTGTCCATGTAGATGAAAATGCTTTGCATCCAGGAGGGATATGTGTTTATTTCCTTCTCAAACACATACACAAATAATTTCAAACATTTTTTTCTCCACTGGATATGATTTTCTTTATTTATTTCTCAAGTATTTTTTAATAAAAGGTGGGACTTTTGTGAAAGCAACATTGTTTGTTTTTAAAAAATACATATAATTTTTGGTACAAAAATGGTTTCCATGCAAAAGGTGCATTATTGCACTGAAGACAATGCATTTTGTATCATGGTATTGCAAAGAAAAAAAATGTGTTTTTTTAACAAAAATCCAAGATTGCTTCCACAAACATTTTATTTCTGCAGAATAAAGAAAAAAGGAAGAAAGAAAGACAACCTGAAAAGGCAGAAATTTCATAATAACTGATAATTTTCTATATTGGCTGCCTTGATGCATTGAGATACTCTTTCCCATTGAAACTGAGTAAATTTGTGAATATTCTTTACAACACTACCAGCCAGTTAAAGCAGGTGGGAGAAAACTGATGAGAACCAGCTAAATCAGATTTCAGATAGACATGGCTTAACATAGCTTGACATTCTGTTGTTGAGAGGTGGAAATCATACTGATAATGAAAAAGATGGTTGCCGTGGAAATAATCTCAGTTTAAGATAAGTAATATTGATGCATCTTTGAGTACTATGTGTACACTTTTAAGCAAATGTGTCCCTTGTGTGCCACTTGTATCTGGATGGTAAAAATAAAATATGGAGGTTCCTGCAGGACAGAATGCAAAATAAAGAATGTGTAATTCATATCTCATTAGCAAAGAGCCAGGAAGCATAGACTATGAAGATGAAAACTGTGCTTGCTGAATGGGTAGTGAACTGATGTTTATGGTTGACTTCATCAGAGTAGGATTTATAGTGGTAAACAGTCTTAGCTGCATCCAATTCCTAAGGTCAAGCAAAGGTAGTTTTTTCGCTTTTGGTAATTATTTATCCGCTTGATTTCCTTAAGTAAGTAACAGGTTGTTGGTCCAAATTGCAGCAATATATATGCAAAGAAGTGGCCCAATAGTATAGAATGCTTTCATCATTATGTTTACACCATGGTTGCTATTCAGCACCATTACACCACAGTGAATCTTTACAACTTTCTCCTACAAAGTATATAGAGGCAGATTTATCAGAGTATACTGTGTGAAACAGCAAGATAAATATCTAGCAATAAATTCCCCTTTTCATTTCCTACCAACAGGAGGAAAATGTTGGTGTTAGATTTTGTTTTCTTTTTCAGATCATATGTAAATAAATACATAGAGGTGAAAAAGAATGCATATAACCACATTTCAGCCAATGGGAAACATGCATTAAAAATGCATATGTTACAAAAATGCTTACAACTGAAGTGTGTACGTGTACGAAATGATTTTTTTTTTTTTTTTTTTTTTTTTTTTGAGGAGGATTGCAACTTTATATGGAACTTGTACTGGATGAACCTACTAGTAGCATTCTGAGAAACTCAACAAAAATGAAACTGACAGATTTTCACACCCCTAAAGAAGCATCAATGAGAGGGACAATTTGTAGCAGTAGAGGTTTGAGAAGGGTATGCTTAATGGTTACTCTGCCAATTTCTCCTGTTTGTGCTTTCGTCTAGAGTAACTTTGTTGGAAGACAAGGGCTGCTGTATTGCCAAAGAAAATTGGCAGGGGAGGGCATACTCTTGTTTAGGTGTACAGGCATACCTGAATTCACAAATCCTCTGACAAAGAGGCTCCTTACAAAGTCCTTTGTAGACCTGTCCAGCCCTCCTTTTGCTCTTTGTTCTCTGTCTAGCTAGAAGATTTCAGCAGCATCAGCATGGTGAGGATGATGAAGGAGGGCTAGAGAAATACAGAGGCCACTGACACACTGCAGAAATAATGCAGTTTGACACAGTTTTAACTGCCATGGGTCAATGCTATAGAATTCTGGCATTTGTGGTTTTGTGAGATATTTAGCCTTCTCTGTCAGAGAGCTCAGTGCCACAACAAAATACAATTTCCATAGGATGGAGCCATGATAGTCAAAGCAGTGTCAAACTGCATTATTTCTACAGTATGTCAGCAGCCATATTTTCAGTGTTGGATTGCAGCATCATGTCTTCAGTACACAATGTACACAGCTGATCCTACTGTAGCTGCCTGTGCCTGCCTACAACAGGCAAAGTGACAGCAATGGCCTCTAGACTCTCTTACTGAGCATGCATGAAGAGCAAAACAGAGAGAAATGGGGAAAGCAGATAAGGCCTGCTTCAACAGCTACTCCCAGTACATCAAACAAACAAACAAAGATATATATGTTTGGCCACCACCAGAAATCATAAGAAAAAATGGGGGCTGGTGATGGAGGGAAAATATTTCTTGATGCATTTTGTCAGAAGTGTTCAAGTTATCTCCATAAGGTCAAAACATTTTTGCTTATGAATGCAAGGATTACCTGATCGATAGTTCCATTTCACATGTGCATATTGTTAGTTTTGAATGAAAACTGTTGATTGCTCTTCATTTTGGTATTGTAGGAACTATCCTTATTCTTTCTATGTTATTTCTGCTTCTGACATCAAATTTTGTATTAAAGAAGGAACACATCTACTTCATTAACTGAGGTATACCTGTATTTTGTTTTAACCTGTGTGGTGAGCCAGTTTGGGCCCTATATTAGAAGAAAGGTAGGATATAAATTAAAGAAATGAAGGAATACTTATGTATGTCCTCCAGCCCATTACATCTTTGTTATACTTTGTTTTCCCTACACTGCTTTTTCAGTGGTGAAATGATAGTTGTTGTTTCGAGACAGGTGTTTGACACTGACATACTGTTCTGAATATAAAAATATAAACATTCTTCCTTTTTTTAAAAAAAAAAATAAAAGACCACCTTCTGGACTTCTGAAGGGAATGTAGATGCAAAAATGAAGCATAGAATGTATGAATTTGGAGAGATGTAAAGAATTAACCCATGGAAGGTTTGCCACTGACTCCTGTGGAAGGTTGATCTCACATTCACAGTTTGACCATTTTGAACCAAATGCATTGTATTTATTATATTGTCAGGAATGTATCCTTTTCAGCAATGGGCTAGTTTTCATTTTCAATGAAACATTCCTTCCTTCACACGATAGTGTCATGTTACTTTGAAAGGCAGATTGATAGTTCCTTTACTTATTTTAGAAACTCAGCACCAACAATATCACTGTCATTTATAAATAGGATTTTAATAGGCCTAATTAAATGAGCTGCCAATTTTTCTCAACATTTTGGGATGACTTGTTAATTTTGGAAGCCACCTGGAAGAGCGCTGACACAATTTACTGCAGCCGTGTCAGATGCTATCAGCCAAAACTCTCAATCCATTTTATGTGGGATTTTCCTTTTTCTTCTTTTTTTCCCCCAGGAGAGTATTTTTGAAAGTGTCAGGTTGCAGAAACTGATGGGGATTAGGTAAGGTCATGGTTAGAGAGCTTGAAATAGTGTTTTAGGGTTGACACTTTCAAATACATCATTACCACCCTCACCTCCACTCTATGCCTGGACCATTGCAAATCTAAGCATCATCTGCCTTTGTGTTATATTACAATATGATATTGTAAAGAAAAAAATAATATCAGCTGTACTGACATGAGGCTGGGCTGGAAATATTTTAGAAGCTTACCACATGCTGAAGTAAAGTGGCAGGGCAGCTGGAAGGTTCCACTTTCCATGCTGCCTTACTTCATGACAAAGTTGCACTTCAGGTGTTCTTTCGTTCCAGTCCTGTGGGAATCCAAGGTAAAACTGTGTCTTTTTGATAATGGCTTTTTCTGGTTAGCAAAAAGACATGGTTTTACCTCAGCCTCCTAAGGGACCAGAACAGAAGAATGGCAATGTTGTGCAGTAAGGCAGCATGGAAGATGGAACCTTCCAGCTGCCCTGCCACTTTACTTCGGTGTGTGGTAAGCCTCTTAATTATTATATAATTTTTCTTGTTAACACATAACAGAGGATGACACTCAAGCAGTTTAATGGGTGAGAGCATAAGAAGAGGCCTTCTGGATCAGACCTCCATCTTTTTTAGTCAAGATTCATGTTTACACAGTGGCCACCCAGTTGCCTTTGAGAAACTCGTGCAGAAAGAATACATATCCATCATGCCTCATAGCCATGGATAGCAGCATCCTCCATGAATTTGGGCAAAAGTAACTTAATGTAAATAACTTAAGATTCATTGGAATTATATAAATGGTAACTAAGAAGTTCCAGTAATTTGTTTCAGTTGATTCTACTTAGGGGGCACAGTCTAATGTCCATTTTGTGAAAGCTAATTCAATAATTTTAAAACTATGTCCTATGAAAAGAATTTTCTTCCTTCCTTTCTGATATCTCCAATAATTCAGCTTCAGAGGATGACCTCATGTTTTCCTATCAAGAGAAGGGAAAGAAGCTTCCCTGGTTCAATTTTCAGCCCATTGGACCCCCTGGGAGCCAAACAAGCAGCAGAAAATACCCGCCCCCAGAGAGAAAAAAAAATGGAAGTTGTCAGAAGTTTTTAAAAGGAGGGATATTTTGTATGTTAAAGAAGTGTGGAGGGGGGACTAGCTGCAGCCTGCTTAAATGGTGAATAGTTTCTCCTCTTTCTCCAAAGGGTCAGGCTAGGGGGTCTGAAAGGAATGTGTACTTCAAAAACCCTCAGACTTTGGTCCACAATCTAGATAATTGTACACACTTCTATCATGTGTCCCCATATATGTGCCTTCAAGTTGCTTGTTGATTCCATGAATTCCATAGGGCTTTCTTAGGCAAAAAACACTTAGGACTTCATCAGACTAGCATCTAAAAATGCTGTAATTCCACAGATGAAGATAGTGGGGACATCATGGCATTATAACACTTATATTCACATGTAGCTGTAATCACATGAAAGAAATGCCACAGAATTATCACACAACAACTACTAGTGCTTTAAGAACAGGGGTTTACTTCCGCGATTTGTCATGGACATGTTTTTGGCTGTTCTCATGAGAGCACACTTAAAACTAAAAATAAACCCTAAATTAACAAAGTTAATGAACACAGAAGCACTGAAACAAGCCTAAAAATGTTCAAACTAGATGGGACAGTTCATAAAAAGAGTGTCCTGTGCTTTGTTTTCACGTTCTCACCTTGAAGTTTGCTTGCTGTGGACTGCCCATTCACTCTGTAATCTCATTATTATAATTGGATGTGTTTTTGCATGCCCTCAATACCCCCAAAAAAGTGATATTACTGATCTATTGATGGCCTGTCCCATCAATTAAAAGGAACACCTTAATCACAGCTGGGGCACGGGGTAATCATGAGATGACAACGACATCATGTGATAGTTGCAGCCATTTGTGCTACCATGAAGTCATAATCCCACAATTTATGTCATGTCTGATAAAGTCCTTAGAGGTGATTTGTTATTGCCTTCCTCTGAAATATGACTAAAAGCACCTGGTGTTCACTGTTGGTCCCCCATCCCAGTATGCATCGCTTCTGACCTTGCTTAGTTTCCAAAATCAGATGGGATCTGATGCCTTCAGGGTATTTAGTTTCAAATGTGTCCCCATACCTGCCTGTTTTTAATAAGCTAAACAGCTTAAGTTATTGTCATGCTTTCTCATATGGAGAGGTTCCAGTCCCTTTATTATTCTGATTGTCCTTTGCTATATTTTTAACCAGTTCCTTAACAATATTTTTTTAGAGTTACACAGTATTCCAAGTGTGGTCGCACCACAGATTCATAAAAAGGAATTATGATAATTGTCACTTTTTATTTTCAACTCTTTTTCTAATTATGTTCAACATAAAACTTGTTTTTGTTTTTGTTTTTATAACAGTCACACACTGGGTCAACATTTTTTTTTTTTTGAGCTATGTTAGTAACCTACATTTCCTTAATCAGTAAGAATCAGCAGGCACATGTTCTCAGCACTGTGGGAAGCTAGCACAGCATGGACTGGGAAAATCAGCTGCTCTAGATAGCAAACGTTGCTGAGTACCTTTCACTTGAAGTGCTTTGGTCATATATACAGGTTGAGCCATTGTGGGGTTAAACTATTCTAATGTGTTGGTATTTTTAATTTTTCAGTTTAATGTTAACACATTAATTCATAAGTCACTGCAGGGAATGCTATTGAAGAGTAAATGAAAAAGAGAAAACAAAGAGAGCCTTTAGCAATGAGTACTGAGAAATATGGGCCAGATGAGCACTGGTCAGCAGAATACTCCTCCTTCCAGCCAAAATATCTGACCCTGGAGCTTGCCCGGATCCCCCACCCCATTACTGCAATGAAATGGGAAGAAGTCTGCATGCATATACCAGGCTGTATTGGCAAGTGCCTCTGTTGCTGTTGCACTTTGCACTCTTGGTCACATGCTGGGGGCCTCCTTCCCAGCTTCAGTTCAACACCAGGAGTGGAGATGTCCAACAATACAGGTATGAATTCCTGCATTCCTGCACCAGACCCATCTGGGTTTTCCCGCATGTTGTGGGTTTTCCCAGGGGTTATTTTGAAACATTTTGAAAGGGTTTATCCCAGCTTCCCTCCGGCTTCACCTCAGCTGTCATCATGACTGTCCAAAAATGCATTGGGGCAAGAGCCCTGTGTCATTTGGACTGTAGAGCTCCAACATGGGGGGGGTACTGGGGTAAATTACCTATCCAGACAAGCCCCAGGCTGAAGGAACAATCCTAAGAATAGGAGTGAACACAACATAAAAACAGAACAAACACTTCACTGTAGTCATTAGAATGCTGGATGAGGACTGGCAAGATCCAGGTTCAAATCCTAAATACTCTGAATGTAAGCAGGGGCAGCCCTGGTTAGAAGATGGATGCAGGGCTGCCAAAGAATACTATGTCCTGTAAGTTATGATTCAGAGCAAGACACTGGTGAACCACCTCTGAGCATTCTTGCCTAAGAAAATTCTATGAAATTCTTGGGGTCACCATGAGTCAATGGTGATTTGAAGGTGTGTGCGCGCATGCACACACACACACACACACACACACACATCACTATATAACTTTGGCTTGTCTATATCACTCAGTTGACCTATTCACATGTTGGTTGTCATTATAAAAATAGTGGAAAAGAACCATATATACCTCCATGAGCTCTTTGGAGAAAAGGCAGAATAAAGATTCAACAACAACAACAACAACAACATAGAATCCCTCCCCTAATCAAACTTAAAGTCTGTCTAATCAAGGGATGGAATTCAAGCATGAGAAGCTGACAAGTACAGTATTAATGAAATAGCCTCTCCCTATGTAATCTTGTGACATATTCATAGATTTGCCATAATTCTCTAACACAAAACCATGACAGAGCAAGCAAAGGGGGGGTGGAGGAGGGAGCCCTCTTCTCTCCCCCACTCCCCATGGGGGGGATGCAAAGCACCCACAGGGGTGGAGGGGATCCCTCTTATCTCCCCCTCCCTGTGAGGAGGGCACTCAGAGCACCCACAGTGGGGAGGAGGTGGGCACCCAAAGACTCGCCGGAACTCCATTGGCTGGGGAACAAGGCAGGAGGGAGTGTCTCCCCCTCAAAACTGCTGCCCAGGGAGGTCCTCCCCCTGCCATTCCCCCTCCCACCCTCAGTGCACAAGCCCATTGGGCTGGGCTGCTCAAAGCAGCAGACAGATCCTGGATTCCTCCAGCTCTGGAGGGAAGAGAGATCTGATGCTTCGAGCAGCCCAGCCAGAAAGGACAATTTTTAGTCACTTCAATCCAGGATTTTCCCAGATTTCCAGGATGCATAGCAACCCTACATATTCAGAGGCATATTGTTTGGACCAAAGGCATTATATAACCTCAGAACTGCTAAACATTCATAGCCCTAACAAGTACATGGCAACGGAGGCTTACGGGACCCAAAGGAGGACAGCAGTGTTCAAATGGATGGAGGTTTCAAGAATCACAGTGTGTATTAAATTATATTAGTAATATAGTTAATTCAACATGTTGAGTGGCCTGGAACTACTTACATTCCTTATTTGACATTAGCATAAGTCCCAGAAGGCTGAAACAATTTCATCCTAACCAAGATTGTGTGTTTAACAGTTGCATGAGACAAGTATAGATTCAGTTGGCAGAGTTTTTCACTACACATCCATATTAGGAAAAAATGTGTGCTATTATAACTTAGTTTCCATAATTTATTGTGACTGCAATGCATTTGCACATAGTAACTAGCTCCTGTAATATCATCAACTCTTAATATTACTTTTTGGGGGTTATCCCACTGTATCGGCTGTAGAGACAACCTCCTAACAGATGCCTCAGAAAGAGATAGAAAATAGCTGTCTGGTGATTCAATCATTTATTTACTTATTAAATTCATTTACACACACACCCCGAACAGGGATCCAGAGTGATTAAGTAGACACAAAGTTAAAACAGATACAAATGAAAGCATTCAGGGAAAAAAATAAAAATAAAAATGTTGCAAAAAATAATTCAGCTATTAAAACTATTTAAAGCATACTCTTAAATGTAATAATAGTGGCAAAACAGCACATTAAATCTCTTGAAGTCAGTTGTCTAAAGCTTTGGGACAAAATTTTGTTCACCTACTGGTGGGAGGAAAGTTTCAGTCAGTCAGTCAGTTTCAAGGATATGGAACTGATAATGTTGCAGGAAGAATTGCTTGAAACATATGTTTTATCAATCAGTCGTTTTCCCTAAACTTTGCAAATGATACATATTGAACAATAGCTTTAGCGTGAAGTCGAAGCCTTTCACGGCCGGCATCCATAGAGTTTCCTTGTTTTTTTCTGGGCTGTGAGGCTGTGTTCTGGAATAGTTTCTTTCTGACGTTTCACCTGCATCTGTGGCTGGCATCCTCAGAGAATGGTTGTGTAGGTGTGTGTGTGGAGTTTATATGCTGTGAACCCCTGTTGGGGAGGATATGTAAATTTATGTAATTGAATGGTTAGTTTCTGGATATAGAAATGCAAGGCTCGTTAGTGTCTGTTTGGCTAATGGTCGGTTGATGGCCCATTGTCTGCTGGGAATCCCCCTGTCCTTGGGTGGAATTTTTTTGGTAAGTGTTGAGTTTTGATTCTACTGTATTTCAAAACTAGGAGCCAGATTTTGTTTACTTTTAAGGTTTCTTCTTTCCTGTTGAAGTTGTCCAGGTGTTTGTGGATTTCAATAGCTTCTCTGTGCATTCTGACATGATAGTTGGTGGCCTGGTCTATAATTTCTGTGTTTTCAAATAGTATTTTGTGTCCAGGTTAGTTTATAACATGTTTTGCTACTGCTGATTTTTCTGGCTGGCCCAGTCTTCAGTGTCTCTCATGTTCCTTGATTTGTGCTTGCACACTGTGTTTAAACTTGTAACTTGTTCACAGCTGCATGGTATGTGGTAAACTCCTGCAGCTGTGAGAGGGCCTCTTTTGTCTTTTGCTGAGTGTGCCATTTCTTGTATTTATTTATTTGGTTGGTCTATAGATCGTTTGGGGGTTGTGTTTCCTCATCAGTTTCCCTATTCTGTCTGTGACTCCTTTGATGTATGGTAAAAATACCTTCCCTCTGGGTGGCTGTTTTTCTTCTTCATTCCTGTATTTTTTTCTGGGTCTGGCTGCTCTTGTGATGTCTGATTTGGAGTAACCATGATCCTGTAGGGCCCAGTTTAGGTGCCTTAGTTCGTCCTCCAGGTAGTGGGGTTTGCAGATCCTTTTTACACAGTCTACCAATGTTTTTATTGTGCTTCTTTTTTGTCCTGGGTGATGATTGGAGTTCTTGTGTAGGTATCTGTCCATGTGTGTGGGTTTTCTGTATGCCTTGTGGCCTAACCGTTGGTTTGGTTTGCGGATGACTAGGACATCCAAGCATGGCAGTGTTCCTTCCTTCTATTTTTCCATCATGAATTGGATATAAACTCCACACACACACCTACCCAACCATTCTCTGAGGATGCCAGCCACAGATACAGGTGAAACATCAGAAAGAAACTATTCCAGAACATGGCCCCACAGCCAGGAAAAAAAACCAAGGAAACTCAATAGCGTTAGCATTATAAAGATATCCAATATTGGAAGCTGGTGAAGACACTTGATTACTCTAGAAAGCCAAATTGTGATGGAAAGTGGGATAGAAATCATCGTCGTCATCATCATCATCCTAGATTTCAGGAATCAAAAAAGGCAGACATTTCTCATCTGCTGCCTGGAGAATTCAAGAATGTTGAATAGTGGCTGGACACTAGTCTTTACAAAAATTTCTGAAATGCAGCTTAATAGTGGCATCTGAACTCTGCCCAAAGGATCAGCTTAAGAGTCTTATGTAGTTTGGGACCAAAACACTGAATGGTTCTTCTCCACCCACATAGCCTTGTCCAATTTCAGGTGCTATCTAGACAGCAACTCTCTGATGTATTTCTTATGGGAACACGGAAGCGAGGCTCCTGGCCCATGAATTTCTGCTTGGTTCTCTTTAAGTCACACATTTATTTCCTTAGTAGTGATTGATGATAATGTTATTCAGTTCATTTGTTAGTAAGCTCTTTCCAAATATTTATTTTTTTGCCATAGATTCAGTGGGAAAAAAATAAGACTTTATTTTATTTTTATATTTTTTTAAGAGGTGAAGTAAAACTGACAGATGAACCACTGAGACAAATGGCTCAATATGCAAAAGCCTGATCATGCCATGTTAATGTTCTTGAACTGGGGTTGCCACCTCCATATAACAGGCTCGTCTGTAGCAGTCTACTGAGAATAACTTTATCTTGTAAATTTGGTCAATGGAACTGTTTGTTTTTAATAAGAATTTTCAAAAATCTAAAAATGTATTGACAAGGTCAATGGAAAGAACTTGACTACCACACTGTGTTTCAACACAGTTCTCATCTTTGAAAAAGAGTGTGAAGAATGTACAGATTTAGAACAAATCTGGTTAGAAATGTCTGCTTGACAAAAACACATTTATCATATGTGTGAGATACTACTTGCATGAAAAGGTTTGTGTGGATAAAGAAAGGCAGTTGGATTATCACAGCAAAGGAATGGCATGGGTTTAGGATGTAAAATGGACCAGAAAGACTTTAGGATGTAAAATGGACTAATTTTCCTATACCTATATACAACTAAACATGTTCCTTGGAGCAGGGAGAAAGAGGGGCAACAGATGAGTTCTCTGGATCTTCCTATAATTACTACCTCACTTATTGGTAGCCAGAAAAGAGCATCCCATTCCCTCAGGTTACAGAACCATCACATAGGATCTAGATGCACCCCCTTGTGATGTTGTTAAGCATGATACATTAAACATCAATCACAGTTATTCACAGCATATTATTATTATTATTAATGATGGTGATGCTGATGATACAGGTCATGCCCCCATCTCTGTAGAACCAATATTCACAGTTTCAGTTATCCGTTAAAAAAATAGGGACACATACCATAGAGTCGTGCTGTTAAATGCCTAGAGGGGTGTCCTTTCTAGAAATTTCTAGGGACTCCAATGCAACTCTATGATATATTTGTACCAGAAGTCCTTTGTTTTAATAGGGTTCACTATTATCCGCAGTTTCATTTCTAAATGGTAATTCCAGGAACATATCCCCTATGGATATCGAGAGTGACCTGTAATACTAATAAAAATGAATTCTAACAAATGTCTCTGGTTGGAAATTAAGATACAAATCTGAGCTAAAATGGAAGTGTTCCTGAAATGAGGGAACCATTCCTTCTCACCTGCTTAGTGAACCATTCTTTCACTTCTTGCAGGTTCTGACAGCAATGTAATGAGGTTTTAAAAAAGCAACATAACGGGAAATGATCTTCCTTCCCCAAGAACAAAAATCACAACAATATCTCAACATTTTCCTTTCTTCATTAATACCTAAGAGAACATCACACTGCAGTCCTCTGCATGTTTCTTGTTCTGTACCTTCAAGTCATTTCCAACTTAAGGGGACCCAAATGTGGACCTGTCACAAGATTTTCTTGGCAAGATGTGTTCAGAGGGAGTTTGATTTTGCCTTCCTCTGAGGCCCAGAGAATGTGACTTGCCCAGAGTCATCCAGTGGGTTTTCATGGCTAAGTAGGGATTCGAACTCTGGTCTCTACAGCTGTAGTCCAGTGCTCAAACCACTGCATGACACTGGCTCTCTCTGCATGCTTACTGGAAATATTCCCCACTGAACATAGTAGAATTTATTTTCTCATAAACACCCAGGGAATTAAATTTCCATTCAGCTAAGCAATTTAAGCTCCTTCAAAGAAATTACCCCCCCCCAAGAACCCTGAAACACCCACTTTTAAAATCATGTCTCTCATACAGAGAGTCAGCCATCATTACCACCACTATTGGTAGTGATTACTTACTCTTCTTTGCCTCGGTGAGGAATAAGAGACTACACATTCTAAATCAGTGAAAAAGAAAAGGAATTATGTGCCCATTTATTTAGGAGTAAGTCCACTAGTCTTGATTAGACTTACTTCTGAGTGGACATGCACAGTATTATGCTTTTCAAGCAGGCTAGAGTTATGTCATTATTTATTTATTTTGACCATGTCCCAGTCATTGACACCAAAATGGGGCAGCAGTATGATGAGTAGCAAAGCAAAGAAAAGGAGATGAGACTAGCATAGGTGCAGGCAACTGTGGAAGGCTAGGGATTACAATAGTTTCCCAGGAGACTTTGGAGGGTCACCCCTGACACACACACACAAAAACAAAACAAAGCAAGAACTTTTTTTTTGCTCTCAAACACACTCTAGTGGGTATAGGGAGAATGGCTGTCATATTTTAAAGTTTCCCATGATCATATTTTGACACTCCCCCTGATCAAAAGGATGTGAGTAGAAGTTTATTTCTTGTTTCAAAAAAAGGCCTCTCTTGTCCTTAATTTGGTCCACAGGACCTCAAAACATGGGGAAAGGGCTCCTATCCCAAGAGACAAAAACAATGATCCCTAGAGCTGTACTTTGCCCACCCCTGAACTAGCAGTAGGAGGAGGAAAGAACCAAGAGGCTACAGCACCAAAGGCAGGTATCCATTCAACAAAAAGGGAGAGAAAGAAAATAAATGTGCATCAATGTGCATGTATATGTACACACAGAGAGGCAAAGAAGGAATGCAGACACAATGCATACATGTAACACTTCTTTTAAAAAAGTTTAAATAAATAAAAATATTAGAATGATATTTTAAATTGTTTAACCTGTTTTATTCTACCAGCTTGGGTACATGAGCTAAATACCCTGTCTTGCCCTCATCTCAGAGCCCTGCAGTCCATATGACACAGGGCATTTGCCCCATTTTGCCCCTGGGCAGTCATCACCATCCCTGGGGCAGAGACAGGTCTGAGAAGGGGGAAGATATGATGGGGTCCAATAAACTGTTTTGAAATAATACCCAGTTTACTCCATTTACACTGGCAAAAAATGGATTGGGCCCCATGTGTCTGCATCTAGCATGCTGGCCGTCACTGCTGCCACCATCTCCCTTTTTCTCCTGGAAGCCAGGCAGAATCCCACAGCATGTGACCAAGGCTGGTAACATGCAGGGCACCCTCAATCACATGTTGCAGTCCCCTTTCTTGCCTTCTAAGGTCCTGTCTACATGATTTAAATAATATGTATGGCGTGCAGAAGTTCACGCTTCGGTACAAATGGCCATTCGGATGCACACGAATGCAAAAGAAGGGGGGCCCAGTTTTCCACCCTGAAATACACACATGCGGCATTCGGAGGGAAAGCGGATTGCAAAGAGAAATCTGTACGCCGTTCAGATGGCTGATGGGTCTGTACAGTCCATTTGCACACATACGAACAGGCAGGGTAATTTGATTGGCTGGCCGAGTAGAGGGGGCGGGGCTAGCATGGAGGGGAATTGGGAGTGGCCGCCATGTTGGTTTCCTGGCTAGCAAGCGTCCGGTAAGTCCGTGAATTTATATGTTTATTTATTTTTATTTTATATTGTAAATACGGAAAACTGACTGTCCGCAAACCAGGAACCTTTTAAAAAAAAAAGTGGCAGGAGATTTAAAACTGCCGCTTGGCTTGCTCGCTCCAGCCAGCTCCGGGAAGAGGGAATCATACGGAGTTTAGGGGGCTAAAAATTGTATAGCCGGTTCGTATGCATACGTTCATATGCTGTTCGTATTTTTTGCCCCCCATACGGATTTTTTTATGATCATATAGCCGCACCCAGAGTCGGTGCAGAAAATGGCAGCAACTGCAGGGATGGGCTGGCATTCCTGTCTGGACTTCTGCCCCTTTTGTCAAGGTAATGGTGGAAGGGAGCCGGCATATCCTGGCTCATGTAGATGATCTCTAAGTCTTATGCTATAGGGCAGGAAATAAATATTTCAATAAATAAAATGCATATGATAGTTGCTCTTTCCCTCTCAAACAAGCAACCAACTTAAAAGAAAGAAAACAGCCACACCACACACACATCTGTATACATATATATATATATATACACACACCTCCTTAGCAGACAGACAGCTGTGAATCAGTAACACCTTTCCTTGCTCTAATAAGAAAGTAGGGATATAATTGTTTCATTAATTTTCTTCTTGAAGTAAGCAACTTTATTAATGTTCTTCCCACTGTGGTAAAATCTTCAAAAACTATGCAGTTCCAAAAAGCATTTGCAGTTCTGGTCTTATTCTGTAAAAAAAATGTCCATGGTATTTTTGCACAGAAAATATTTTTTTTTCTTCATAGGAAACTTTTTTTTTTCTTGCAAAGAGAATAATATATATGCTTGATTTTTTTCCACTCCTTCCATAAAGGCAAGCCAAACCAGTTTTTCACCACTGTGGTATTGCATGTCTTGTGGTATTGTGGGACATGGCTCATACTGGTGCTAGTGCTCGTGCCCCTCATTGAGAAAGAGGAGTGAAGAGGGAGGTATTCCAGAGAGATGGCAGCTCAAAGTTCACAGCTTGATACATGGAGATGCTGTAGGCTTTGACAGTTGTAGCAGTCTCCTGATGTTATTCCAATTGCTTATGCACTGTGCCAGATATGCATGTGGCCTCTGCTCATTATCCCTCTTCTCCATCAACCCAGAATCTTTTTTCCCCCACACAACACGTGTACCCCAACCTGTGGAGCCCCAACACCATGGAGGTTAACTAGGAAAGGGAAGGAGAGAAGTGGAAGGAGAGAGGGAGGGCAGTGCAGCAGGAAGTGACTCCTGGGCTGAAGCACAATTATAACAGTACATTCCTTGGGGGGGGGGCACAGGTGGCCTGGCACAACAGCAGCATATTTTCTGCCCAGATACTCCAGGTCCTTCCATCACTCAAAGCCCCTGTGCCTAGTCTAATAAGCCACCAAGAGGCTTTGAGGGAAACCCAAGGGTATGGGAACCGTACCAGTAGCTAAATGTAGCTAATTTAGATGGGAGAATAAAATTCTCCCAGGACCTTGTCTCAGCATCGTAGGCCTCATGAATTGATTATCTGAGATTTATTCCACACCCCATTTGAATCCTCTAAGAATGTTAATCATATTGATATGCATAATGCAGCAATAAAATAAAATGTCAATGAAAGAAGGAATCGCACAATTCACCAGAATACATCTTTATAAAATACCAAGCACATTTTAGAAGTTTTGTTTTTATTTGTCTTCTAAGACACAGTATTGAGACAGTAGTTCCCTAGGTAATATTCAACAAAAACAACAAGGTCTTTCCCCTTCCATATTAGGTTGCTGAAATGGAACAGAGTTTGGAGGGATGGGACTCAGAAGTAGATTTATATATATGAAATGCTACTGAAAACAAATTTCAGAGCCAATGCTTAGAGCTACACCTTTTCTATAAATTCTAAGAGCATATCACTCTCCACAACAAATATTTTCTTACTTGCCTTCAGTTGGTGTATAATAACCAAAATAAAGCAGAAACTGCAAGTCTGATGTCTTTGCTGTCCTGTCCTAAGACTCATCATCATCATCATCAAAATGTTTCTATTCTGCCCTATATCAAAAGATCTCAGTTTGGCATACAGGTAATATCAATGTTAAAACCATTTAAAACAGTAAAAAATGATTTAAATAGGATAAAGACGTATCAAATGCATTAACAAATCAAAACAGGCTTGAAAGATTAAGGAGATTTTCACACGGGGAAAATATTCCCCGGAGAGATCGGGAAAGAAATATTTCTGTACCGGAAGCAGCGCCGCAGTTTGCACGCCCACTTCCCTCTCCCGATATTCCGTCGTCCTCGTGCTGTCTTTTTTCTTCTCTCTTCCATCATATTTTACTAATGGGAGTTCGTCGTTAATAAAATATGACAGAAGAGAGAAGAAAAAAGACAGTGCAAGAACGGCAGAATATTGGGAGAGGGAAGTGGGTGTGCGAACCGCGGCGCTGCTCCCGGGACAGAAATATTTCTGTCCCGATTTCTCCGGGGAATATTTTCCCCATGTGAAAATCTCCTAAAATTGTTTTAAAAACCTGTGTAGTATTTGAAGTAAATCATTGAGGCCTAAAGGCTTTAATGAATAGCCATGTTTTTACTTGCTGCCTAAATTAAATTAGAATTGGTATTAATTGGTTCCCCAAGAGGAGGACGTTCCACAGTTAGGGTGCCACAGATGAGAAGGCTCCATATCCTCACTAGTGGGACACAGAGGAGACCCTCCCTTAGCAAACCTCAGGCAGGCACATACAGGGAGAGACACTCCCCCAAAGTATTGAGGTCCTGAGTCATTTGGGGCTATAAGTATCATCATAGCCACATTGACTTCAGACCACACATGCATTAGCAGTCAATGCAATTATTTTAGGAGTGGCATTATATGATATTTATATGGTATTTCATATTGGTATTTGATACGTAAGACTTTATCAGATGTGGCAAAAATCGCAGAATTACGATGTTATGGTAATGCGAATGGTTTCTGCTATTGTTGTCAATATGTTGACAACAGATTGTTGTCATGTTCATGTGGTCAATCTGTGCTCTAGCTGCAAATAAGGCATTGCTTTTAATTCATGGGACAAGTTGACAATAGCCCTAAATATTGCTCTTTTCGTGGTATTGAAGAACGTGCGAAAACATGTCCTGCTGTAATCATGAGAGTACAGTGTGAATGGGTGGTCCTTTTCCCCCTCTCTCCATTCCGGTGAGAAATCTTCCAGGCAAGAACATTAAAACTATCCACAGGATACACTTTTTATGAACTATCCCAGTTTGTTTGCAGGATTTTAGGTTTGTTTAAGTGTTTTTGTATTTGTTTACTTTGCAAATTAAGGAGCTTTTGGTGTTTTTAAGCATGCTTGCATCTTCTTCGGAGAAAAGCCGGAATCTCACCCATGCTAAATCATGGAAGTAAAGTCCCATTCTTAAAGTGTTAGTGGTGGTCATGTGATAATTCTGTGGCAAATCTTTTTATTTGATTATAGCAACATGTGATAATAAGTATAATAGTGCCACTATGTTTCCGCTTTCCTCATTCACAGAATTACAGCATTTTTAGATGCTAGTTTGATAAAGTCCTTACAAAACTAACTTATTCATTTAAACCAGTCACTGTTTTGTGCCTGAATTTCTTTGTGCAATTTTCAAGGCAGAAGCAGTATTGAAAACAGTGATACTTGTTTCCAAGAAAGCTTGCATAGGACTGTGTGATTGGTTGTGTAGTTTCAGCAGAAAGAAATATGTTTGAATGTCACAAAATTCTTATTTGAGGTTGTGATTCGGTTTAGCTCCCTCAGTACCTCTGAGCTTCCCATCCTGTCTTGTTCACTTATAATGAAACTGTTGACCTTAAGGGTGAAACTTGTGAGAATAGGAAATGGCTTTTTCAGCAAGAGGTTGTAAACTTTTAGGGCCCTCAACCTCAGCAGAATAAAGTGCCCACAAATCTCTCTATCTCTCTATCTCTCTCTTCCTTCTTTCCTTCTTTCTTTCTTCCCTTCCTTCCTTCTTTCATTTGTCTTTCTTTTAAGAGTCTACAAGATCTACAATCGCAGCTTTTCAGAGGTAAAATAAAAGGAGCAGTATAAGAGAGGTGTGGAAGTAGAGAAAAATACAGAAACAAAATTGTCTTTATAACCCTAAGCCATTTCATCATTCTCTGATTATGATTAAGTCACATTTGGAAGACCTTCTGGAATATTGGCAATAGGAACAGATGGCTATGTAAGATGGAAAGGAGAAAATTGTGAGAAGTGAGGGAGAGGTGTCTTTGTTCCTCTTTGTGGCACAGGATTTGATATACTTAGATGTCTGGTGACAGCTTTCTAGACTGTTACATAGGGCGTGCTCAGATGGGCAATATACCTGTTTTGCCCCACCCTGTCTCAGAGGCCTGCAGTCCATATAATGCAGGACATTTCCCCCCTTCTGTCCTTACCATCCCCAGGACAGGTATGGGGCTGAGATGGAGGAAGGCAGGGTAGGACCCATTAAAGTGTTCTAAAATAATACCGTTTAAATTCAATTCCTCCAGGAGGAAACAGAACAAACCCTGAAAGACCTCAGGAGCCTGTCCTGGCAGGTAGGCCCTTGCTGCTGGTGGTGGTATCCATGGCTCTCCCAGAAGGCAGGAAAGAGTCCCGCAGCTGGTTACATGCAGGGAAGCCTTGATCACATTTGTGGGCCCCCTTCCTGCCTTCTGAGACAATGAGAGAAATGGTTGTGGTGGTTGCAGTGACAGGCTGGCATGTCCCATCAGGATTTCCTCCCATTCTGTGGATGGAACAAGGAAACAACAAGCCTAGTACACAGCCAGGATATGCCAGTGTGGAGCCAGCATATCCTGGCTCATGGAGATGAGCCCATAGTTTCATTGACAAGGGTGTTTACTTAACAATCAGAGCCAGCACTGCCATTAGGCAGTGTGATGCCGTTCCTTTAGGTAGCAGCTTTGTCATTTCAAAAAGATGCAGCAAAATATTAGCTATTAATTTTTGCTTACTGAATTGTTACTGCCAGAGACCTTGTTTTGGTTTGTTTTGTTTTGTTTAGCTTCAGTGCTAAAACAACTGGGATGGCCACAGGTTTTATGTGTCTTGACTTTAAGCCGAGGCACAATTTGCTCCTGCACCTCAGGCAGCAAAATGCCTTGGGCCAGCCTTACTAATGCTTGGTTGATGCTGCTAAAAATAAGAGTAATAGGCATGCCCACCTGCTTTAGGCTAAAACCAGCTGGAAATGACAGCTAGAGCAAGAGGGAGGGATTTATTTTCTTTCTTTCTGGGGCAGGCTGTCTGGAATCAGCCTTGGGAAATTACAAGAACTGGTATTCATTTCTGAAGACATGATGATGCTGTTTTAGGAGAATAGGAATGTTGTAGGCATTATTGACAGAGGATGGCATATATCACATTAGAGGATGAGCAATTGAAAGTACCTCTAATATTACTGGTGATGTGATTAGGGCCTGTGGTGACATTTCCCAAGTAGATGTGTGGAGAGAGGTGGCATCTGGGTTTGTGGCAAGGACTTGTACACATCTCCCAATCTGTGTTGTGTGTCCTCCTGTAAGTAAGCAACTGTTTGGGAATGGCAGTCTCTCTGTAGGGAAGTACAGGCTTGCTGCCAAAAGCCTTTGAAAGGGCAGTGATATTGTCTAAGATAAGTTGCAGTTCAATGATTATATGTCTGAGTGGTCTCAATTTTGAGAGCTGTATGTGACCACTAATGGGGTTCTGTCATTTCCTTTCTTCAGTCTGTTCTGTAATAGATTAGTCCTAGGTACAAGTCTTGACCTATCAGTTATGTTTGTTTGTTTTTTTACTTAATGTTGTGGTACTGTATTTTGAGGAATGCTTGTAATTCCATGAGTTTGCAATTCCTGTCTTATTGATCTGAGCAGATACAATTGTATCAGAGGGCTTGGCAATAAACTATGGATTTGGTAGTGTGCATACTGGAGGAATGTAAGTACATATAGGTGGGTTTGTGATATAGTGTAATGCTCAGGTGTCCATTGAGTAGCTGTACGGTGGTATCCAGAAAGTGGACTTGTTATGTAGATATGTAGTTCCAGGTTGAGACTGATGGTGTGGTGGAAGCTGTTGAAATTCTGATGATATGTCTGGAGTGAGTCCTCTCTATGAGTCCAAATTATGAAGATATCATCAATGTACCTCAGGTAGAGTAGAGGTTTCTGGCTACAGGAGTTAAGGAAGCATTGTTCTAGATTGCCATGAAGATGTTGGCATATTGTGGTGCAGTACCATTGGCTTGAAGGTGTATATTATTACAGAAGGTAAAGCAGTTGTATATGAGAACAAACTGGCAGACCTTGGTGGCTAAGTCTGCTATGATTCCATCTGGAATGATGTTACTAACAGTTTGTAGTCCACCCTTGTGTGAGATGTTGATATATAGGGCTTCCACATCCATAATGGTTAAGATGGTGGTCCCTGGAAGGTTGTGGATGGACTGTAATTTCTATAGGAAGTCAGTAGTATCCTTCACATAGCTGGGAGTACTGATGGCATATGCTCTAAGGACATTGTTTTTATAATGTCCTTAGCCCATATATCCTGAGATATCAATTGTGAGTGTTCCAACGCTTGAGACAATGGGCCATCCAGGTTGTCCTATTTATGTATTTTGGGTAGTAGGTAGAATGTGTCTTGTCAAGATTTGGTCTACACTTCCATGGAAAATTCCATGAGTAGTCTGTGTAATTCCTTCCAGTATTCATCTGTGGAATCATTAGACTATATTTTGTAAAATGTAGTGTTGGACAGTTGCATCTCAGCTTCCTGTATGTAATCAGATTTGCCCATAATGACTACACCTCCTCCTCTGTCCACCTCTTTGATGACAGTAGGAGGATTGCTCCCGAGACTGTGTACAGCATCTTGTTCCTTGTGGCTGAGATTGTGTGGCAAATTACACTGCTTATTAATTATTTGTATCTGGGCATGGAGGCAGAAGTCCTCTATGTAGAAATCTAGTTCTGTGTACCGACCATCAGGAGGCCATATGGAATTCTTTCTATGACTCTGTGAGTTATTGTGTTGTATATTGGTGGCATACCTATTATTGTGTTGTGGAGGAAAAGGTAATACTTGTGGGTTGTTGTCCTGACTAGTGTCATTGTCCTTGAAGTATTCGTGAAGCGTAGGTGGTGGGAAAAGGCCTCTAGATCACCACAGAATTGTATCACATGTGTGGGTATGGAGGGGCATTACTGACTCTTCTGCTTGAATTAGAGTGTGGCTTGATAAATTCATAATATTGTTACCTGGGTTCATGGTGTTTCTGATGCAGGTCATGGAGTTTTGTAGTGGTGAAAGGAGTTTATTTTCCTTCTCTTCATCAGAAGAGAAATGTGTTTTGTAGATGGTTTTCCTGTTCTTGGAGAAGTTATGTCCATTGATAATTGTGTAGTCGTTTTGCCATCATCTGTGAACAATGCCCCCCAGCACTCTACATTGGGCAAGCAGGCCGATCTCTATTCCAGAGGATAAACAGACATAATTGAGACATTAGGAATGAGAATACATAGAAAATGGTTGCAGAACACTTCCATCTGCCTGGACATTCCATCTCTGGCCTCAGGACAAATGTACTTGAAAATTAAACTACATTTGAAAAAGAAACGGCTGAATTGTAATATAGCCACAAATTCCAGTCCATCAACAGTGGGCTGAACAGAGGCAACAGTTTCCTGGCACATTACACATATTATAGCACTGGTTAACACCCTAGTTTCATAAGGGTGCTGGGCGCTCTTTGCCAGTTTATCAAATCATTTTCTGGTTCCCAAACAACATCAAACTACATTCCAAAATTCCCTCTACCATTTTTATGTTCATCCACCCAAACTGGTGTTAGGTAACATCTTTCCTCCTGCCTTTGTCCCTCAGCAATCATCACCACACCCGCAAGTTTTGCATTTCTATGGCCATTCAACACCCTGCTTATAAGGTTTGTTCTTAGGTACCAGTTCAATTCATGCATCTGAGGAAGTAAACAAAGTCTACAAAAGCTTATGCTACATCTTCTTTCTCTCACACTCAATGGTGCTACAAGATCCCATTGCTTGGTTTTAACTGTACAAATGAACTTCTGGTCAATGCTAAAACCTGAGCATCCAGACTGAGAAGTACATCCAAGCTGTGAGCCTGAAACTTCAGGGACTGTGTAACCCTGTCCAGCATAGGCTGTATCCCTGTTACCTGATCTGCCTTTTGACTTATGAGGAGCACCTCTGTCTTGTCTGGATTAAACTGAAATTTATTTGGCCTCATCCAGTCCTTTACTGACAGCAGGTAACTACAAACCCAAGGATTCAATAGGAAGGAGTCATGGCAAATAATCCAAACTGGATTCAAATTGGATTATTTGTGTAGTGTGGATTAGGCCTCATTCTGAGTTTTCCACCATCAGTATGATCTAATCTCCATCACATCTGTTTAATTGCTGCCAGCTACCTAGTAACTTGGGCTTGTGGGAGGGAACAATTAGGAGCAATTTTTTCAACTGCCCTGCCCATTTCCCTTTTCCAAAGATCAGCCTGCCACAGGAACAGGAAACTGCTCAAGACCCAACAGGAAGCTATTTGGATCCATTAGCCCCTTGAACAGACCATTTTAATTGGTCCAACATCCCAGCACAGACTCCAAGTCCCAGTGAGTCTAAACCTCATCAGGTAGTGGTCTGTGGATAACAATGGAATTATATGAAGTATAAGTTTTGTTTGTACTTTCTGAACCAGCAAGTGAACCAAAACATACTTGCACATTGAAAAGTGCTGTTTCCTGGATTTTTGTGCAAAACAATTTTCCAGGTTAAAAATGCATACAAAAATGTGAACATCAAGCAAAGCTGCATGCACAAATGCTTATATTCATTGTAATTATGCACAAAAACATATTATATGAGGTAAAATTGCTTGTAAGATGCATGCATTAGAAAAATGTGTGCATTATTTTATACATTAGAAAATGTGGATGGAAATGTAAACAAGTGTTTGTGTGGATTATGGACTGAGTCAGAGAAATAACGAGTCCACACACATAGACATGGGGTAAAATAAGTGATATTTATTTAGTAATTCCTGCCTATTTATTTCCCATTAAATCTTCAGCAGGGGGAGGCAACGTAGTGTGGGACCAGCTGGAGCAGATAATCCCTCATGGACTTATGCCCCCAGCTTCCCCAGGCAAACCTGAGCCCTTTTGAGTAACCCCAAGTTGTGGAGTTGCTCTGAAGTCAGCTCGTGTCTGGAAGGTCAACTCGAAAGCTCCTCACTCAATGCATACGTATTAAGGTGAGGGGGGTATCCTTCAGGCCAACCCCAAGGTAGGTCTCCTTCTGTTCTCCCAGGTCGTACAGCCTAAGGAGACCCTATTGGAGACCAAGCCTTCACCAAAATCAGTACCATAGCTGCCCACCGTTATCTACGCCTCCCTCTTCCCGCTTTCAAAGAGGACAATTTACCTACTTAGACACCACCCTAGCCAATTTTCCCATATTGCTGCCTTCCTAGTATGGGGTAGGCGAAACCCCCCCTGAGAAAAGGCGGGGGATTCCTACCCTGCTCCAAAGCAACCATTATCACACTATTCCAGCAGTGGGAGGGTGGATCGCAGAATGGAAAAACAGGACGAGGTGAGGGGCAGTGTCCATATTTATACTATTTCAGGCCTGCCCTCACCTCGCATTGCTGGCACTTGCCAGCGACACAATCAGGCTGGTCTCTCCCTCATTCCCAGTCTCTAAATTAGCTTCCCTGCAGGATGCCTTGCCACCTACCGGAGAGCTAGGTTCTATGCATAATTGGTCCAAAGTACTAAAGTTAAGGTCAGAAAAATGAAAAACTGAGTGAAACCAAAAATGACAGATTTGCTTGTCCCCACTAGTGAGCTATGATCCTTCCCCAGCAGAATTCTTAGATTTCCCTGAAGCTCATATAAATTGCAATGTTTTGTTGTTCTTCGCAATATAGCATCATTTATTTCTGTCTCTAGCCTTCATTTCAGCTGAAGCCTGGCATAATGGCTAATATAAACAGTATTTCTGTTACTTTTGAATGACATTTGGGATTCATCTGTTACCCAAGTTTAACAGTCACTATAATTTGTTTTGACTCTGTTTGCTTTGGAAACAACTATATACTTCAGAGTTATTGTGACAGTTTCAGCATTTCTTAAGATGAATAGAAGCTGGACCATGGATGGTCTGTCACCCTTTTCTTTCCCTTTGTACTAAAAAACAGAATCAGTTCTTTATATTTGAACACATTCCCAATGGGCCATAGTGTCTGAAGACTAGTTGGGCCATAGTGGCAAAAGGCCAGGTGAAGTAATAAAAGTCGAAGCTGTGCTGAATTCAAACGCCTTCTAACCTAGGTGTGTTGGAAATTATTTAGGACCACTGTTGTACAGGGATAACTTTGTGCTGGGGTTGTGGCTGCATCTGCAAGCTGGTGGAAGCTTGGATCTGATAAAACTTTACTTCCCTTCACCTGCCCCCCCCCCGCCAGATCTTAGCCTACAGAACTGTTCTGTTGGCAAATTGCTCTGTTGGCAGACTTCTGAGATCAAAAAGCAGTAAAGGGTGGTGCAGTAGAAAAACATTTTTGACACCTAAAGAAGCCAGTGTCTAATCTTAACCTCCTGTACCTGGTGTGTCTTTAGTGTCTTTAGTATGGCAATGTTAAATTAAATTTACAGTTTCCATAAATTTTTCAAACTGGAGTCAAATTTAGAATCAAAATTCTGATTCTCTTATTTGGTATCTATTTAAATTTGGTAGATCTGGAACACTTGGGGATGGATTTCTTCCAGCTGCTGAATTGACAGTATTCAGACAGCTCCATATATTTTGAGAGATATTGTAATACAACTGTAATTCTACACTAGGGCATGCATGCTGAATGAACATAATTTGGCACCCTGTCTCAGCATTAATGTTTAAATACACAGGGATTTAAATCCAGACTTTATAGAATTAAGCATTTAAAGCACCAGGCATGAATGGACATTTCCCCCCGCCCATTTTCTCCCATATGGAAATACTTTTGCTTTTGTTTTATTTTTATCTCAAGTTATTTTCATTCCAAACATGACTCAGTTTGCAGATTTTGAGATATGAAATTTCTATCCAGCTTTCATGAGAATGGGCAAGGAAGAGGCAGAATAATTGTTCACTCTAGGGGCTGGTACCACCCAAAGGAGTCCAGAAGAGCATTGGTGCTATTATGTTAGAACATAACTAATTAGCTAACTAATATGAAACATTAAAATACTCTTAAATTAGATTTTAAACTCCAATGTCTATGCCAGATTAATGAAGCTTGCAGTGAAGGTGGCAAATAAGATGGATAGATGAATGGATGGATGGATGGATGGGGAGAGAGACAGAGAGAAAGAGTGTATGTGTGTGAGAGAGATGTAGAGCTTATCTATATGTGCCAGGATATGCTGACCTATCCTAGCTGCAGAGGTGGTCCGTTCTTCCCCCATTACCTGGAGGAAATGGTCTGGAGTCCAAACAGAATGCTAGCTCATCACTGCAGCCACTGCCACCACCATTTTCCTCACTCTGCTGTGTCCAGAGGAAGCTGGCCACACCATGTGACAAGCTCCCTGCATGTGACCAGCCTTGGTCACATGCTGTGGGTCTGCTGCCCAGACCTGGAAGAGTAAGGGTGATGGGCAGCAGCAGCAAGGTCCAGTCTGCTGGGACAGGCTCTTGCAGATACTGGGGCCTGATCCATTCAGTCACAGTGGAATCAGTTTAAAGCAGGTATTATTTTAAACCATGGTAAAGGACCATACTCTGGCTTGCCCCTGTCTGAGCCCCATTTCTGCCCCAGGGGTTATAAGGACTGCCCAGGGGCAGAACAAGGCAAATGCCCTGCATCATTTAGATTGCAGGGCTCACAGACAGGGGAAAACCGGATAGAAAAGAAAAGACTGCAGTGGTAGTAAAGGAAGAAATAGGTGTATAAGATCTCTCTCTCTCTCATACATGAATCAATCAATAGACATTAGTAAGATCTGAATTTTGATAAAAATGTGACATTCCTGTTTGAGGAATACTAATAGAAAGCAAGGAGAAATAGCATCTGATTTTTCAAGAATGCATATGTAAGGTTGGAGAACTACATTATTTTATATTTATTTAGTTTTAGGCATGTTAATAACACTAATATCAGATCTGGCAATGTTATTGTTTACAAAATAATTCCAATATTTTAATATTTTCCCAATTACTGATGGGTTACTTTTTAGTTGTCCTGTTGTCATTATCATTGCCATTGTCATCAACACAGAAGAGGTATTTGATTTAGGCTGTAGTCTTATGTACAGGTAACTAAGAATAAATCCTGTTGAACTCATTGGGACTTCCTTCTGCATAGACATGAATAGAATTGTGTGGTTGGACTTTCTTTACATGTGTCTTTAGGGAGGTGTTTGTCATTGTAAGTTGGTATTTCCAAATATCTCCAAGAACATTTAAAATTGTTCTGCACACTGTTTAAACTTTCAGCGTGTTTACACCATTGCAAGTCAGGATCTTGGAGAACCCTTCTCTTTTTGCTTTCACAGACACTGGGGTAGGTACAAAGGAACTGGCAAAAAGACATAAGTGGAAGGAGTCCTTGCATTGTGTTGATCGATTATCTAAGCGAGCACTTGAGCTACTGAAATGAGTACCATATCTTTATCTTTGGAATGTTTCTGATGCTGCTATTATTCAATGTGTAACAATTTATAGGAGGAATTATAGGATGGGATCCTCCTATGTGATACAGGGCTTCCAATTTTCCCTTCCTTGTGAATGAAAAAACAATACAAAACTGTATTGTACTAAGTTCTGTGACATGGAATGCTAAGACTTGGAAGACCAGAATTCAAATTACTTTCTTAGGCATTGTTAAAAGCAAGCTGATAGATTCAGCCATTAGCCAAGTTCCATTTGGGCTCCCATACACATAAACTAGAGTAATTTTTAAATTATGGGGTGGGGGAGGTTAAACGACCATAAATTTTTGTGCTGATTGCTGCAACAACTGGGTAAAACATTCATTCAGAAGCACATGATTTGCTGCAAGGGAGCTGGCCTATTTTAATGTTAAAAAGCATTTAGATTCTTGCAGAGTATCCTGTTTTAATCTTGTGTGTTTAATTATGCTAATGTCTTATTTATGGTTCCTTTCTGTTCTGTTGAAACTTCTATTAACTTGGCTTGGTGATTAATATTCTTGCGCTACTTCTGCATTCTATTGTTAAGGCATATTGGGCAAAACAATAAATATGAAAGCCATCCTGTCCTTTTGGCTTTATTTTTAGTATAATCTATTGATACCAGGTAGAGGGGAAGATGAGAAGGGAGGGGAAGAACCAAACCTCATTGGCAGAACACATGCTTTGGAGGCAGAATATTCCCTAAGAGCTCTGATTAAACATAGTACAACTATGTGGGCTTAGAAACTATGTGGGCTTAGAAAGACCTTCTAAGACCTTGAAGACTCACCTTCATTTGAAGTAGACTATTGTGTGCCAGTACCCAAACTTGGGGTAAGATAGCACCATTGGTATAAGAGCCCTTTCATCATTTGTGGTCTCCTCACCCTGCCACCTCATATACATTTATTCAGAACTTGGAAAAGTTACCTTCATAGCCTATAGCTCCCAGAGGCCTGTGCCACTGACATACCTTAAGGTCACCAAGTCAGTTTTGCACAAAAAGTTCCACATTTTAGGATGCCTGCAAAGATGTATCCAGTACTCTTGTACACATGAAGTAACTAGAGTAGGCCCATTCAATCCATTGTAATGGTGAGTCAATACATAGGTAATTTCCATTGATTCGATGAGTCCACTTTAGTTAGGCCAATATAGTTATATTTTAATGGATGTCACTATGTGGGAGGGGGGGCTACTGGTGCTCAGCAAGAGGCAAGCCTGTCCAGTCTGGGTGTTTACAGGAGGGAGAGAGATATGTCAACACATGCCAGAGTTGTCCCCTGCCTTTTCTAAGGTCCTGTCTATATGATGAAAAATGACATATATTTATTTGAAAAATCGGTGATCTGTACCGACTGCATATGTATCATTCAGAGTCGGGGGGGCTGTAAAACTCACCTTTTAGTCTGTGTCTGGGGGATCCAGCTCTTCATCTGGATCCCAGGGTTTAATCTGGACAGCTTTTGAATGATTGGTCCATCTGACACTCCTGTTCATACAGATATGAACAGGAGTGCAACTTGATTGGCTGGCCAGGTAGAGGGGGTGGGGCTTGGAAAGAGAGGTATCAGTGGCAGCTGCCATTTTTTTTAAAAAAAGGATGTGGTCCATGCCACCGCCACTGTCCTCCTCATCCTCTGTCTCTGTCTGCCCCCCTTCCCAGCACCACAACCACTACTGCTGTCCTTCTCCTTTCCTCTGTCAAGCCCTTCCCAGCCCCACTGCTGCCGCCGCCACTATCCTCCTCCTTGCTCCTTCTCCCTTCTCTTCCTCCTCAATCAAGCCCTTCCCAGTCCCGCAATGGGGCACAACAGGGGAAGGCTCTGAGGAGGAAGCTTGATGGAGGGGGAGGAGGAGGGAGAAGGAGTGAGGAGGAGGATAGTGGCAGTGGTGGCAGTGGGGCTGGGAAGGGCTTGACAGAAGAGGAAGGCTCCAAGGAAAAGGTAAGGAGCTGGGGACACAGTGGTGGGGGGACCCTGGAGGAAAGGGAGGCCCAAGCCCCACTCATGCTCCCCTAACCCCAGCTCAGACCAGAGGCTTCATCCTCCTGCTAGGGCTAGGGGTCATGCGGAGTTTAGGGGGACTTTAAAAAATGTGTAGGCAGTTCATATGCTTGCAAACGCCTATGTGTTAATATTTTTTTTTTTAAAAAAAAGAATTTCTAAATGGATCCTTGCTATATTGGATTGGAGATTCTGGGCCCTTGAATCCAAACAGTAACTTTTCTAAGCTCTGCAGGAAGTCTCATATCTTGTTTTGTAGGAAGAGCACACAGATGGCTTAGAAACATGTGGTTGGTTCTCATTTCAAGGAGTCATCAGCACTCCACACCACTGGCTACTTTCCTTAATCCTTTATACCAGTCCTGCACAACCTATTATCCCACCCCCTTGCCATAGTGACCACAGCCCAGTAGCCATTATCCTCTATATTAATGTGAATTGGCAGTTCTGAATATATAGCCAGTGATGTTCTTTGTACAATTATCCACTTGTCCACATCACTCTTTTTGTTGTCCATGTACTGCCCACGGGAGATGTGAGAACAGTAACAACCCTGACCTGTTATTGTCATGAAGACATCTCATGACCTAAAATACTAATGGAAACAATAGTAAACATTCTTGCTTTCAGGGCCTGAGTTCATCAATTGCATATCCATTAAAACACAGATGCGTGTGTGTACACACACATGCACACACACATTCAACATTCAACTTTTGACATTAGTTTCAGCTGAAGTGACATTGGGATTCACTTCATCTTTTTTAGGCCCTTTGCAAGGGTGCCATAACTGTCTGCCACAAGACCAGGACAAAAGTATACAGGACTGGATCGGGTAGAATATCGACCAAAAAAGAAAGAAAGAAAACCCATATTTTGACACTTAACATTGTTTTATTGCATATTTCAGAATTTTAAGGTGCCTTGTACCAATCGTACTTTTCAGAACTCTGCTAAAGTCCTTGTAAACTACAAATCCCAGGATTCCATACAAAGAAGTTTCAAACTAGAAGATATGCATAGTGTGGATTTGGCCCTGGTCTCCTCGTGTCCTAATCCAACACTCAAGCCACTACACCACATTGGCTTTCAGGTTGGCTATACATGTAGAAACAGTAAAATGCCATCATTCATTTTTTTCCAAAGTTATGGAAAAATGTTTCCAAATGCCATAGCAACCAGAGGCATTTGAACTAAAGGCTTGCTGCTCTTCCCCAGAGGTTAGAAAAGTTACTTTTTTTACAATCCCCCAGCTAGTGGCTGTGCTGGCTGGGTGAGTTATGGATGTTACAATCTCAAGCTTCTTAAGAGTCCCCCTGCCCTTCTGAAGCCGCTTTCCATTTGGCCACTGGCCCATTGTCCAAGTATGGGGGGTGGTGGTCTAGGAGGACAGAGACTCACCACGCACACAAATAAAGTTACTCTGAGTCTGACTCCACTGCTGGCCCTCTTTCTTCTGACCTTCCTTTGCTGCCTCGACTGTTGCCTGCTCTGCACTCTCCCAACGCCTGCCTTCTGCACTCTCCCACCTAGACTGCACTCTCCCATCATGTGACCCCAGAACCTGCAGACAATGAACCTGGAGTTGTAATCGGGGATCTGCTGCTTCAAGCAGCCCAGCCAGATGGGACAACTTTCTGTCCCTTTAATCTATGGTTTTCCCAGTTTTCCTGGACTTATGGCAACCCTACCCTTGGTCAACTTCTGCAATGGTACATCCAGTTCCCAATAATATCCCTCCCTCAAGATAGACATTAAATGGGATAGTATCAGACAGAAGATTGTTGGGCTTAATTGTCCCCACCAATATAGCTAACAAGAGTTACTTCATAATCTAACCAATCAATTGCTGCAGCATCCCTCTTGAAAACAAATATTCTGGTAGGGTAGATGTGGGGAATGTGTGGTCCTCCTGTTGAACTCCAGCTTCCATCATCTCTAGTCAATATAGGAATGGCAAGAGATTCATAGAGTTATAATCTACACACTCCTCATTTCTGCTATAAGGAGAGAATAGGGGTCAGAAACATTTGGTTGCATCCTAAGATTCCTTTCCAATGTTCCTGCCATAAATATTTTCTGCCTCTGATCATGAGTAAATACATTGTTCTCACAGGTAAAGAGGAGTTTGAGTTTAGGAAAAGAGCTACTGTTTGGAACATAGTAAGAAGCCTCATGTGCCAAATGAGGACACAACTGTGACTGTGGTTCAAGGAATGTCTTAATTCCTTTGACCTCTGTGGGCCAACTCTGAACAACTGTTCAGAGCTGTTCTTGAACATACATTCCAACTGAGTATGCATTTCTGTAGTTAGAGTAACAGTAAAATAACCATTTGCATAGTTGTGAAGTTCCCCTCCCTTTTTTAGTTTTCCTCTAAAAACCACTTAAGGGTCCTATCTTGTCAACACCAGATGTTTCAGCCCAACAGCAGGTAACTGTTTCTAGTTTAAGCCTAATTGATGCAACTGAAAAAAAATGTAAAATCAATCAATGAGTATGTGTGTCTGCAGATCCAGAAGGAAATTCATACTAAATCCTAATGAAAACTGGCAACCTGCATTTGTACGGGTTAACAGCTGTCAAGAAACTAAAACAGTGGCCAGCTTCTTTCAAGAAACTACTCCCCATACACATTTCATTTTAGCTTACAATCAAGAAGCTCTTGTATTGTATAGGCTGTCATCCAAGATTGGCTGGGCCCAAGGCAGCTCTTTCCTAGGTCAAAAGATAAATAATGTTATTGCATTAAATAGCATATCAGAATGATTGCTGGTGTCATCACTTTGCTTTCAAGAGCATAGAGCTTGGAGAGGGGCCAGTTTCTGAGCCATGCTGTGACACGATGTTTCTGCTGTGTAGTGTACTATATGGTTTAAAGTTGCATAGGGTCTTTGTTTCATGTGGACTTTTGAAGGCAAAGTGTTGGCATTCTTCCTCCTCAAGTAAAACCTTGAAATTTGAAGGAAAGCACTGTGTCAGTAAACTGGATCTTTCTTATGGCGGGAGGAGTCTTCATAAGGCCTCATACAACATACCATATATGAAGTAGGATGGAAAGGAAGAATTGGAGTGAGGAAAATCTATGCTCAAAGGGGCAAAGGAAAACAGATCAAAGATGAATCTGTTTGAAAGGATATGCCTTTCTTATGTTCATCTACACCTTATGTAGAAACGTTCATTCATCTGAAATAGGGATGGGTGACAATTGTATTTCAGTTCATTTTTGAAGACTTCACCAGTATTTTCAAATTCTGCTAAGGAAGTTAGTGATGTTATGCAGTGCCATCCCAGAATTCTAATCTGTGAGTTTGATGAAGTGGGCTGCAGTCCATAAAATTGTATATCAAATCAGGCATGTTAGACTAAAGAACCGTAAAATTTTTTGTTTATCTCAAAAGACAAAGCGGTGGAGTTATGCCTTTCCATGATTTCAAGACAATGTGACTTTTGGACAGCTAGTAGGGACGAAGTTGATCTCTCTGTAAGCAGCCTATGGAGGTCATCAGCACTTTAATACTTAGCAATTCATACTTTATGAATGAGGTGAAATATATTCTCATCTTTATCCCCCCCCCCTTTATTTATTTGTTTAGTTCACATCAACTAAATTTCAAGTTTTCATTTCAAGAGACATCAACATGTTCAGGGGTCAGGGGAACACAATTAGTTGGGGGTGAGGCAGTGCATTATTATAAAACATTGAATGATTTGGACAAACTGGATAAATATCATTCTTTCTTCATGTCTCATCTCATAATTTTAGACCTGCGGCTTGTCTACACTGGTGGAAAACTCTAAACTTACCTTGCATTGATGTAAAAGGGCAGTCCTATGCTGATCACGTGTCCTATACATCACATTATTTCTGGTCACACATGTGGCTGCTCTGTTTTTGTTTTCTGTCCACTCTTGCATGTGAATATACATTGTTCCAGAGTACTGTATTACTGGATAAGTGAAGATATGTGCACAGTTGGAAAAAAATGCCAACACACTGGCAGAATGGAGTCCCATCCACCAGAAGCTCTGCCCCCAGCTTAGTACCAAAGTCAATCCATGTCCAGTCACAGGGCCAATAACCTGGAATTTCCCCTTAAATTCAGAGCAAACTGCAAATCTTTTAGACACAGATTTTCCTGCAAAAACCCTGATGAAGCTGCAAATCATCAAGAACGTCATGTGGCAACTGAGCAGCGGGTATGAGATGAGTACAGTTTTTGTTTTGTTTTGTTTTGTTTTTTGCCAATGTAGACAAGCCCCTGGTGAGAGAGAAAAGAAAGTTCATCTTCACCTTACATTCCTACTCCACGTTCATAACAATCTTGTAAAGATACACGGTCCTAATTTGTATAGTACCAAATTTATTTTATTTATATCTTGCCTTTCTTCCACCAAGGGATTCAAGGTGGTGTATACCATCTAAAAACAAAACAAAACAAAACACAGTACATTTTTTAAAAAAAAGTTAAAACACAATTAAAATAATTTAATGCTCAAAACACATGTTAAAAACAAAAGATTAAAAAAACCTTTAAAACATTAAAATAGAAGAAATAAAAAATATTACAGCTCTCATTAAAATCTCTATCTGCTGCAACATACTGAGAATTGAATGCCTCCTTAAATAAAAAGGTCTTTACGTGCTGGTGAAAAGACAACAGGAAGGGGGCTAACCAGACCATCTGCGGAAGGGAATTCCACAACTTGAGAGCAGCCACCAAGAAGGCTTTCTCTTGTGTCCTCACCAGACGTGCCTGGGATGGTGGTGGGACCAAGAAAAAGTTTTCCTCCATAGATTTAGAACACAGGCAGGCTCATACATGGAGATAGAGTTTTTCAAATAGTCTGGATCTAAGCCTTGTTGGGCTTCAGAGGTCATTGGCACTTTGAATTCTGCTTGGAAACTGATCAGCAGCCAGTGGAGTTGTTTCAGCAAGAGGGTGATATGTTTCCTATAATCTGCTCTAGTCAGCATTTTCGGATCCACTGAGGTTTTCAAACAATTTCTAAAGGCAGCCCCACATAGAATGTGTTACAGTAATCCAAACAGAATGTAATCAAGGCAAGTGTCACTGCAGCCAGATCTCAAGGAACAGGTCTCAAGGAACAGGCACAGCTGGCACACCAGTTTTAGCTGTGCAAACACAATTTTGGCCACGGCTGAAACTTGGGCATCCAACCTTAGCTCTGAGTCCAGGAGCATGCCCAAGCTGCAAACCTGAGATTTCAGGGGGAATGTAACTCCATCCACACAGGCAGAGTCCCTATTCCCTGTTCTGCCTTTCGACTGACCACAAGCACCTCTGTCTAGTCTGGATTAAGTTTCAGTTTATTTGCTCCCATCCAGTCTATTACTGACAGCAGACATTGGTTTAAAACAGAGACAGCTTCCTTGGAATTGGATGGAGAGGAGAGATAGAGTTGGGTGTCAGTAACATACTGGTGACATTCAACTCCAAAATTCCAGATAGCCTCTTCCATCAGTTTCATGTAGATGTTAAATAGTATGGGGAACACAACTGAACCCTGAGGCACCCTGAATGCCAATGGCCATTGGGTCAAGCAGGAATCCCCCAGCACCACCTTGGAGTTTACCCTCCAAGAAGGACTTTTCAACAGTGCTCCTAAGTCCCATCCCAGAGAGGTGGCTCAGAAGGATACCATGGTTGGTGGTATAAAAGCTGCTAAAAGATCCAACAAAACCAAGTTCCCCCTGTCTAGTTCTCTGTATAGGTCATCCATCAAGGTGGTCAAAGTTCTCTCTGTCCCATAAGCAGGCCTGAAGTCAGATTGAAATGGCTCTAGATAATCTGTTTCATCCAGGAACCCTTGGTGCTGGGATGCCACCACAAGCTCCAGAACCTTGGGCAGAAAAGGAACATTGGAGATTGGCTAGTAGTTATCAAGTTTATTCAGGTTCAGGGAAGGTTCTTCATGATGATGGTGGTGGTGGTGGTGATGATTGGCAGCTTAAAAAAAAAAACAAGATGGAATTCCTCCTTGTTGCAATGAGGCATTCATTACTCCCATTACCTGCTCAGGCTGTCACATCTGGCTGCTTTTATAAGCCAAGGAGGACAAAGGTCTAGTATACGTATGGTGGTTCTCACTTTTCCAAGTATCCTGTCCACATTCTCAGGCTGCACAAAATGAAACATATCCATTAACCTGGGACAAGAAGGAGCCAAGATTGCATCCATTGGACCTGTATGAACTACAGCATACAAGTTGGAGCAATTCTGAGTGATTTTATCTGCAAGGTATCATGCAAACTCTTCACAGTGGGCTCCCAAGTTGTCTACATGATGCTCCTGTGAAGCAGAATGTAAAATTCCCCTGTCCACTCGAGACAGCTCCAGTGGACAACACTGTGCAGATGCACAAAGAGATTTCATTGTTGCCACCACCACCATCATGGAGTAAGCTTTCCAATGGGCTCTAGCCGATGTCTGAGTGGAGTCGCTCCGAGTTTTCTTCCATCAATGCTCTAGTCTCCATCCCACTTGTTTCATCACCACCACCTCCCTAGTGAATCAGGGTGCCTGCTTGCTTCTACTCTGTGGGAAGGGATGCTTAGGAGCAGTGGTGTCCACCTCCCTGGCCATTTCCCTATCACAGACCCACCACCTCAGGTAGACAGCACCAGTTTCAGCCCAAGAGGCCTCTTGCCAGGGCTATCCACACTATTTGACGTTGGGGACAGTTTAGGAGCAACAAGCATCCTCTGGCTTTCCCTTCTCCCATAGTTATGATACTATTGTACGCAGACTCGGAGAAATAAAGAGGCCACACACAGAATATGGGTGAATAAAACTGGGATCTTTATTTATCACCCTCCCTATTTAATTCCCTATTAATCTTCAGCGGGGGGAGGCAATCTCGTGAGGGAGCAGCTGGGGCGGATAGTCCCTCCTGGACTTATGCCCCCAGCTTCCCCGGGCGAACACCTGAGCCCTGTTGAGCAACCCCAGAAAGTGGGGTTGCTCTCGAGCCAGCTCGTGTCTGGAAGGTCAACCCGAAAGTCCCTCACCCAATTCCTACAGATTAAAGTGAGGGGTTTATCCTTCAGGCCAGCCTCAAGGTAAGTCTCCTTCTGTTCTCCCAGATCCTACAATCTAAGGAGACCCTTCCAGAGACCATCCCTTCACCGAAATCGGTGCCATAGGTGAACACCATAATCCACGCCTCCCCCTTTCCCGCTCTACAGGGTGATAATTTACCTAATTAGGCGCCACCCAAGCCAATTATCCCATCATGCCACTTTCCTAGTATGGGGTAGGCGAAAAAAAAACCCTGCTAAAAAAGGGGGGGGGAATTCCTACCCGGCTCCGAAGCAACCATTATCACACTATTCAAGCGGTGGGAGGGTGGGCGCCGATCGAAAGAGAGGCCAGGGAGCGGGGCGAGGGGCCTTATTTAGCCTCCAGCCCCACCCCTCTCCTTGAGTCGCAGGCGCTTGCCTGCGACGTCATCAGTGGCCTCCGTACTCCACCGCTGCACCCAAAGGAGGGTCCCCGGCCATAGGCTTTGCCCCACGGCCGGTGGATCCTGATTTCCCCACTATGTATCTCTCAGCCTGTTACTGTTGTAATGGCTTCTCCATTGATCAAGTCCCCTCCCGTACTCCCTACATAACTCATCTTTTTTTCTTTTTTTTTTCTTTTTTTGTCACCCGCAGGCAGGATATTTCAAAGACCACAATTACAATTCTTAAACACACTCCTCTACCCTCCAACCAGGGCTCTGGCCCTTGCCTACCCTCTGCTCCCAAAGCAGCTCCACCAAAGGGGTGATCCTCTTTGGTGTTTCCCCCATCAGTGGTGACCCCACTGGCAGTCGACCCACCACGTCAGGTAGTCAGATTTTAACCCCTTGCAGGAAGGGGGCAGGTGGAGCTGACTATCTGACACAGTACCTGGGGGCCTGGGCCTGTTGGGAACAGATGTCAGGAAGCAGTCCATAGGGAGAGAGGTGGAGACAGTCAGACCATTACCACAGCAGAAAGGCAGACAAGAGAAAAGCCTCTTTCCTTTCTGAGGTGTGGTGGTGGCGGCGGTGACAGCAAGATCTTACTCATGCCTATACCAAATTTCCTTATACATTAAATGTTCTGCATATGGAGAACATTTTTGGCGATGTGTTTGAAGCAAGTGTAACATTTCAGCCCTAAATGTCTTTTCAGGTGTGTCTGAATATTGTCAAGGGTGGCAAGCTCTCCACTCTATCATGTCTGTGAATGTCCATTTAAGTTTTATTCCAAATCTCCAGCTTTCCCATTGCTGCTTTCCTGTATAAACATTCAATTTTCACACTCTGTTTCCCACATCTTCTTTGCACTTGTTATGCAATTCCTGCCTGGAGCTCCTCAATGTGCCCTACTCTCATACTTCCCTGCCTCATCCATACATTGCTTTTCTAGTCATGGATGGGTGGACATTTTGTTTCAATTTATCCCTGATAAGAATTTTGCAAAATTTACATATTTCTTCACATTCCAGATTAAAAGAAGGTGATATTAGTCATGCCTGTACCAAATTAGGGCTACCACCTCACTTTCTGAGTGGCTCTACATCTTTTAATACCTCATACTGGGACAGGTACTACATACTGTTGTCTCATTGGTGGCAATAACTGGTCAGTGCAGTTGGGGGACCATTTTCAGTTCAGTACATTTTTGAAGAAATTAACAATATTTATTTGTACATTTCATCAAATTCAAAACAGAAATAACTGTGGGAAAAGAACTGATTAAAAATGGAAGAAGGCAAAACTAAGATTTTTTTCACGACCTGTAACCATAGCATGCAAAGGTTTTGGTATATACTGTCAGAGTATGCTGGCACATACAGTCACAGAAATTCATGCTGTAAAGAGAACACATGCTTGCCTACAGGGGGCATACTGATGTAAACAAGGCTGCAGCCAGATGGCCTATGTTATGATAAGGTAGCCTTGAAGTCTATATCTGTGCGTAACCGGTCTGGAAACCAGTGTGTGTATGCCTCACAAGGGCAGGATATTTACATGTATGCTTGAGACTCAGTAATCAGTTTGTGTATGGAGTTCTAAGAAGCTGCTGAGCTATGCAGTGGCTGAGACTTTAATGTCCTGTGTGTTGTCATAGAGAGGATTCTCTGTTGTATCTGTATATATTTTAAATGCTACAGTAAAGTTTAGTAGTTTAGGCACCACATGTGTGTCTGTATGCTTTATTGGATATCTTAAGGCTGATGCTGGGGCAAAAGGTGATCTTCTGCTACTCTGCTACTTTTTTTATGCTGCCCGGATCTCTCTGAGCATGTACTGAGTGTCCAGAGTGCTATACCGTATCATATACAACAATAATGGGGGAGTTGGGAGCACATCTGCTGTACTTTCTCTTGACCCCCCCCCCACATTCATTTGAAGGTATGAACAAGCCCCTCAAACTTTATGGAACTCCTTATATGTTATGAGGACTCCTGATTTTGGCAGAGATTCCAACTGCACAGAGAGATGCTACATCATACCCACCAACATTTCACAGATGAAAACTGGGACATGGGTGGCCAACCAACATCAGAGTGTATTCAAGATAGTAATAGATATTAATGAGAACGAACACATAAGCTGAGAGAGACTGCAACAGCTTGTTTTTGCCACAGCCTACAGGGAATGGCAAGATTCCACCCATTCTTCTCCCCTCATCATTATTTGAGCAGAAACTACTTTTGTACTTTGAACTCAGTTTGCAGCAATTGAAGTAAGATGAAGACAAAGGGGGGGAGTAGTAGGAGGAGAAAGGAATTGGGACATTTGCAAAGCAACCTAAAAACTGGGATGACAGAGGATTATCTGGGACTGTCCATACTAATTCAGGACCTTTGGAGGATATGTGAATATAATTGCCACTGATGTAGTTAGTGGGAGATAATTTAAGACTGGTGGACAACTTAGCACCCTTTTGTTGAAGGGTAGAGCTCTTGAACAGACTCTATAGGACCTGGGGGTGGGGAAGGGATCTATCTTTGAGGCTGACCTGGGAGTTTTGCTCTCACTTATAAGGTCCTGAGACTTGGGGGGGAGTACTCTGGGTTTACCTTCCAATAAGTGGCCAGCCAGGGAGCAACCCAACTATTGCACTGGCCTCGAGGCTCAGGTGTTTCATCCAAGGACCGGCTGAGGCAGAAGTCTAGGGTAGACACTTGGTCTCAGCTGGGCCTTCATCAGGTTACTTCCCTCTCTTGCTCCTTTCAGGTTCAATTAACTTAAATAAAAAAATAAGTCAAATAAAATGGCCCTTATTTAACCCAATTTTCTGTGTTTGGTCTCGTTATTCCATGGTTGGTCATCAACTGCAACTGATGCAATTAGCATTTGTAGTTAGGCCCTGAAACACTGTCCACAAATCCACAAGGAGTCTCTTTCATTCACCTAACTGTGAATATAGTATACGTGGCAAAAATCCTGTCAGGCTTGCATCTCACAGGTATATATGTGGCACGCCGGGTCAATACTCTTCTGTGCTCCACCACTGAGAAGAGTACACTAGGGATGTAGGGTATGCTGCATGTAATATTTAGGTATCAGTTTAGGGGAAACACTCTTGTTTTCCCCTTCATGTGCTTGCTAAACATTCACATTAAGTCTCCTAACTGCAATACATGGAAAGATGATTAAGTAACCCTCCCCCTATCCATACACAGAAAATTATAAACAAGATGGCATAAATTCCAGCTGGCTAAACCATGGAATTAGGAATGGACCTGTTAAATAATTTTTGTTGTTTGGAGCAGACTGCATTATTGTCTATAGGACCACTGCAAACTATAAATGACAGGCTCTAACATCATCTAACAGCTCATTGTGGAAGACAAATGTTTTCCTTGTTATGCAGATAAGTCCCCTCCAAGTTTAAAAAAGAAAATTTGGGTGGGGGCAACTTTTACTTCACCTATAGTAATTGTCACTCATGTTAGACTACTGTTCTGCTTCTAAACCAGGCAAATTAACATTATTGTTTGAAATTCATAGCTGCAAGGTGAAGAAAACTCTCTGGGGCTCAAAAAAGGAGGGGGGAGGTAAGCAGAAGGAAAAGTTGTCATCTTCTACAAGCTTACAGGCATGGGTCATCACTCTGAGTTACTCTGTGGAAGCCACAAGGGAAAATCCAGACAGCAGAAAGCAGTGCCTGCTATTAAAATTCATAAGTTCTGCTTGCTCCCTTCCCCTTCTTTGATGGTAGTGTTTTGTAGATCTTTTGGTTGCTTTCCCCTCAGAGAGTAACCTTTTGCTTACTTGTATCACCAAGATCGCCAGCCCTAAACAAATGATTCTGCAACATTTACAGCAATATGCTTCATCTCCTCAGAGTGCATGTAATAATTCAAGAAGCAAGGAATGGTTTTTTGTTAAAATGAGCCACGGATAACAGAAAGGACAAATTCTATAAAACAATGCAGACCTATTTTTCATTACTCAGATCTTATTTTTGCAAGTACAGTGGCTTTTCTGAAGAATCAACGGCTAAACTGCCACATATGGCTTCTCCTTAGCTCTGGCCTGTAGAAATGCATTGTTTGTGTATGCCTACCTCTTTCCTTATCCTTTCCTTTATTTTATTTAGAACATTTTAGAGTTGTCTTTCTAGACATAGGCCCTTCAAGGAAACTTACATACAGACTAAGCCAAGTAATCCCAATTTACAAATAGACTTTTAAAAACAACCAAATATAAACATTAAAATAGATGAGCCATATAAATCATCATCATCATCATCATCATCTACTACTACTTCTTCTTCCTCTTCCTCCTACTCCCCCTCCTCTCTGTAGACCAAGGGCTTGTCTATATAAAATGTAGATTGATGTGCATTAATGCCAATTCAGAGCAGCTTTCATTTGTCTTGATGATTTTTTGACAAGGTCTGAGGCATGCAAAGCTATCTGCATTTGTTCAAACCTGCATGTCTGTGAATCAAGATGTCGGGCATGACCAAATTACCCACATTTTTATTCCCACCAGTTGCCACTGCCAAATAGTGATATTCTGCTTAAATAAACAGATTTTTTTAAAAAAATTGCTGTTTCATCACCCCAGCACTCAATCGCTACAGCGAAAATCCAACTTGGCTGTTTGGGTCACTTGCCAGCAAGCTCCTCCCCCTGCATGCATCTGACCAATCATCTTTCCACATCTGCTGTTATGAGTAATGTGCATCAAAGCATATTGATTGTTCCATTGAGCGAGAACATGCACTTCCTTTGGAGATTTTTTTAAAAATACAGGGAAAGCTTGAAAGGCTTTTCCCATGGAATATTTGGCGTTTTTGTCCCCCTTCCTTCCAAATATGGCAGATTGATGCAGGATCTCATTTAGACAAATCATATTCTCCTCAAATTCTATGAGAAGTATTTTCGCTGTATAAATAACCCCCAAACCCAGCATAAAAACAAATACTCAGCAATCTAAAGCTAGTTTCTAGTTTCCTTTAGCAACTGCTGTATTAGTTAGCAATGAGTTATATTTCTGTCCACTTGTTTCTTCCCCTGAATTCAAGAGAGATTATCAGATGGGTCCAAAAAAAGTCCCTGTCTTGGCTTCTAATTCCTGCCCCACTCCCATCCCTGTTGCAGTTTAATTTTTTTTTCCAGACATTTACCTTTTTCCTGGAACAGAAACTGCTTCCCCCCACTATGGCAGCCCTGACATGAATGGAGCTCTCACAGAGCTCAATTCACTTCCTGGAGTGCAAATCCCATGAGACGATGGTCACACAGGAAATAAATAAATAAAAATAAAACCAAATGTCAAAAAATTAAAACAAGTACATAGATACACTAATAAATAAATAAACAGGGGAGGGTAAAAAAAGGCTGTCACTTACATGGATGTCCTGATCGGCATTGCAAGTGGTCTTTATGCACCTTTCAGGAACTTACAGGGAGCCCAGATTGCAAGGAAAATGAAAAAATAAAATAAAATAAAATAAAATAAAATAAAATAAAACAAAACATCAAAAAATTAAACCAAGTACCTAAAAACACTTTTTAAAAAAGTAAATAGGGGAGGTTACAAAAAAGGCTGTCACTTACCTGGATGTCATGATCGGCATTGCAAGTGTTCTTTATGCACCTTTCAGGACCTTACAGGGAATATAAAAACACAGGGAATATAAAAACAAAAACAAAACCCAAGCCTCCAAAAGTAAAGCAAAGCACAAAAACACCCTTTAAAAAAACCCAAGTAAACTGGGGAGGGTACAAAAAAGGTTGTCACTTACCTGGATGTCCTGGTCGTACCCAAAAGTGTTTGGCATGGACCTCCTAGATTGTGCCAGCATAATGGGCACCAGTTCGCACACCTGTGATTCCATTACAGAAACGGAATGTGTGATCTATTAGCCAGCTGCGCAGACTTACCTGGCAGCAGTTTTGCAGGGTCTGGATGGTCCCCTGATTATCACCCTCCATGGCTGGTTTTCATAGGTGCCACTATGCTGGGTCTCTGCTTCCTGGCAGGCTTTGCCTGGCCAGGAAGAGGGATCATAAATCGACCAATCAGGGAGAGGCTCCCTCTCTATGACTGGCTGAATTAAACTTGCCATAGCCAATCAGGGGCAGAATGGCCCTGGCCTTCTGATTGGCTGGAAGGGATGGCCTGCTCAAGGCAGCAGGTTTTCCCTCTGGTTGGGCGGTTGGGTATTTAGGCCTGGCCCCAGTGCTGGACCTGGCAGTGGCTCATGGAGAGCCAAAGACCCACCCGCCCTCCCTCTTTTCTGTTTTGTGTATTATGTTTTGTTATTGTTCTAATGCTTAGAATATTCTCATGTCACAACTTTCAGTAAGGTTGGTGGTTGGCATGGGGTTCTGATCCAAACTCAGGTGTTACAGGGGTCTCCGTCAAGTTCAAGACCAAATTTAAGTTTAGGCCCAAGTTCAAGTTCATGGAGACAAAGGGGGAGATCTAGGATATGCGTGCCATTTTGGGTTTTTTTGTCCTGGAGTCCCTCCCCTTTCCAGGAAGTGTTGGATTACAGGTTTGGTGGCCCACAGGGGAGGAACAGAGGCAGGTAGGCAAATGGTAGGCCTCCAAGGACTCCTCCCTGGTGAAGTGGATGATTGTCGGCAGGCAGGCCGACAGAGGATTCATCGACCAGACAGGCGGGTTGGTCGATGACTAGGATTTGAACTCATGCCTATGTGCCAACCTAAGCAACTGTCATCAAAGAAAGTTGTGGCCCTTTACTGCCAATATAGAAATATATATACCATATTATGTTACAATCCTAAATATACACTGGGCTGACTATGTGACGAATGTTGCTGTCCTTGAGCAAGCAGGGATCACCAGCACTGAGGTCATGATATTGAGAACACAGCTGCGCTGGGCAGGGCATGTTTCTAGGATGGAGGACCATCGCCTCCCCAAAATAGTACTCTATGGTGAACCCACCATGGGACAGTGTAAGAGGGGTGCTCCAAAAAAGTGATACAAGTATTACCTGAAACAACATCTCAGGCTCGGCCAAATTGATCACCAACAATGGTCCGCCCTGGCCTCACATCGGGAGGCATGGAGACACACTATCCACAATGCTGCAGCCTTATTTGAGAACTCATGCCAAACAAGTCTTGAAGAGAAATGACAACGCAGAAAAAATCACAACCCGAAAACATCACCCAAGGAGACCTTCTGCTATGCTTTCTGCAACAGAAAATGTTTATCTCAGATTGGCCTTTTCAGTCATCAGCATGCTTGCAGAAAGCTCGGGATGAGTGCGTCCTGAATCTTTGTTTGCGAAGAAAAACCAGAGAGATGTTACAATGTATTACTGAAAGCATCACTATGTCTGTGTCTTATTGGGTTAAGGGTGAGGGGAGGGGGACCATTTCATGCATTGACACACAAACAACATTTCCTCATGAATAAAAAAATGGGGACTGAACGGAGGCAAAATGAGGGCAGAACGAGACAGGGATGACGTCATCTGAAAGGGAATCCCTTTCTCGATCCTGTTTTGTCCCTGTTCCAGGGTATGAAGCCTGTCTGATACTCTCCAAGGTCACTTACATGGCTTGTCTCCTCCCCTGTTACCCTCAGAACAATCCTATGGAGTAGGTCAGGATAAGAGACAGTGACTGGCAAGGGTGAGTTTCATCCCTGCATGGATCTTGAACTTGGATCTCCTGCTCTCAATAAAAGGTTCTGCCTGGTGCATTATCTGTTTCTTTCCCCCTATAGCACTCCATCTTCCTCTTTGCAATTGCAATATGTAACTTGGACCCTAGGTTACAAAGTGGCTGGAGAGGGGTAGGGATTGCAGAGGAAAAGTGTCATACAGGTGAAAGATCAGTCACCTCTTTACACTCCCTTGTTATTCCACACAACATCTGCATTTCAAATCAGGCTCTTCTGAAGCTATATGAAAACAAGGCCTTTGTTTGCTTCTGGATCTATCATGTTCTTTAGCCCCAAGACTATATCATTTTTTTTTAAAGAAAATCTTCCTTTGTATTCATATTGTTTTGGAGAAGGGGGCTAAATCAATAGTATGATGCAAATCTGATGTATTGTCACTTTTTATATAGAAAAAGAAATAATTACTAATTAGCAGCACATAATCCACCCTCCAGGAGATAAATACCCATCTCTTCCACTTCTGCACGTCAGTGCTCATTTTTCTGTCTATTACCAACAGAAAACAAGAATGTTAGCATGATGCTGGATTAATATGCACAATTTTTTTGTTTCTGTAGTCAGTCTCCAGTGCAAAGGTCAGGAAACAAAACTCAAGCAACGTGCATAAATTAAAGGAGAAGAAGAGGAGTGGAAATCATGCAAATTAGGGAAGGGCACATCCTAGTTTGAGTGCGGAGAGAGACCAAACTAGTATTACATCCAGCATGGGGAAGATCTATTGATTTTAGAGAATAGCCTATTCTGTGGAGCCCATAGAGACACATGCGGCAGCATAGTATATATTTAATTTGATGTCGATCATGCCAAACAATACTACCACTGAGGACTTGATCAGATGTTCCCTTTAAAATGTTCTTTTGTTGGCATTTTTTTTAAAAAAAAAATCAGTGTTTATGCCAGCAAAAGAATGTCCCCACACACACACTTCCCTCCTCTCCTGGCAAAAGGCAGCTCTGGCAATAAAGAGGAAGTGAACAGAGCTCCATTCACTTCCTCTTTTGAAATTCAAAAATAAAACTAAAAATAAGACATAAGAAGTCACACCAAGCACATACACACACTAAAAAACCTCCATGTAACCTAGGGAGGGTCTAAAAGAGTTAATCACTTACCTGGATGCCCCAATCTCACCTGGAAGTGTTCTGCCCTGTCAGGGCATTGACTATGCATTGCTGAGAGTTAAATGGTCCGAGCTGGCAATACTGGCAAAAAAGTGGCAGGGGGATATATTAATGGTTTAAGCTGTCAATTAAAAGATACAGGATTATGACTATACATAAACACGAAAGGGTGACATCGTCTGATCTGTGCAACTTTTTGTGTTTATGTGGCATTGTTATGACACCGTATTTAGTGTATCTGATGAAGTCCTGAGAGTTGACTTGTTCCTGCAGCTCAAACATAAGTGCTTTTAGGTGATTTTCCTGTGATTAAAATGGCATGAAAAGGGGATTGTCAGATCACACTCCTTCAAGTTTTTTAGCTGTATTTAGTTATAATAATGTTTACCTGTATTTTTTAAATTATTGTAAACCACCTTGAATCCCATTTTGGGAGAAAGGTGGGATATACATTCAATAAGAAAGTAAATAATTAGATAAATGGTGTGTCACCTTCCACTTCTTGGCAGCTCTCCATGCACTGAATGGCAAGCCACTGATGTGAGAAGCCTGTTTTTATTCATGGAAACTTCCTGTGACTTTAGAACCTTCCATTTCCAAGGCAAGGAAAAGGATTTTGCCAAACATTATCTGTGGATGACATCTTCCAGCAGAGGAGGGGCAGTGGTGTGGACATTTTTTCCTCTACTCCCAAGATTCTTGTGTTTCTTTGTGCTTTTTTTCCTACCAGTACTTATTTGTGCTGTGCCACATGAGGTAGCTGTAGGAACAGCAGAGATTCTATGCTGACAATCTAACCTCCATTTTGTACCCTCTGGAATGACCTACATTGTTCTGAGGCAATGTGTCAATGAATGCTGGCCAGATTGGGAAGAGTGAGAAAATGGTCAGCAATGTTGCTGGGGAGAAAATGAGCATATTTACCCTTCAGGAACAGGGTGGCACTGGACTTCTGGGTCAGATGACAAAAGTAAGTTTAGAAGGCCACCTGCTGAGAGATATTGGCCTTTGGGAAAAAAAAATCTTATGTAGTGAGCATAAAAAGGGCCTGGTCAGTTGCTATATTTTAAAATGGTCAAAATGAAAGCTGTATATAGTTTCAACAATGTAACTCTAGAACAGGATGAGCAGGTCCTGGAAAAAGTGCCTGTGAAGGAGAGAATAGCAGTATTTGGCTAAATGCTGCCAGTGTTGTACACATTTTGACAGTTTTAATACAGTAATGGAAATGCATTTTGCTGTTCAGTTAAATGGATAAAAGCCTATTTTCCTATGCCGCCCATTGTTCTGTTTCATTCCCTGATAACTTAGCAATCATTTTGTTAACCATCAGTAGTACATAAATAGCTCTTTGCTTAATGCAAAGTTACCACAGTTTTAGTTATGCTGATAAACATTCCTATAATTTGGAGTGATACTCACTTATCTGTTCAGTAACTGTTTTAAAACTATTGCTAGCAAAACTGCAGTCTCTCTTTTTCAGCAGGCTGGTGGCAGACACACAAGAAATAAAAGCTCTTAGATCATTTTAGACACCTTTCACAGTCCAGGCACTCAGAAGTCAGCTAATACTGCTTGCCAGTTAAACAAAATCAACTAGGAGGAATTAAATAGATTGACTCAGAAGCTATCCAAGCACTGGCAAGTTTGGATGTTGCTGCTTTCAGCTTAGATCTTAATTGAACCTTCCAGTCTTTCCCACCCTCTTCTTTTAACCCTTCCCCTCTGCCTCTCAGTATTTGACTTGTACAGACTTTAAGCTGTGCAAGTCACATGTGTTAAGAAAACCAAAGTGGGCTCATCCTGTGGCAGTATCAGAAAGTTGATTCTCATAGCAGGCTTGAGCTCTATTAACAGAAACAGATATTACCTTTTTCTTTTCTTTCTTTTTTTATTTAAAAAAAAGACTTTTAAAGAGCCCTGTGTAGTTGGAAGAGCCACCAAAATACCACCAAGCTTGCACCCTATACCAAGACTTAAGATTAGAGTATGTGTCAGAGTGGTCATAGAGTTGGGGCCTTTTGCTTGGCAGGGCCTCTAGCATTCCAGTGAAGAGACTGACCATAGACATGCAGAGATGGTGGCACCTGTGTATCACATCATGATTTGGGGGGGGGGGCTCCCATTGCCTCTGATGCCAGCTAAAGTGCAGAATCAGAAGCGACTGCTGCCCCAGGAATGGAGGGAGGGAGGGAGGGTTTTTTGAGGAAATGAGATAGCAAGTGAGGGGCAGCAGAGAAGTCCAAAGAGGAGAGAGAGAGAGTGAGAAAAGGAGGGAGAACCCCCAACAGGTGGGCTGATGACCAAGTGAAGGAAAGAAGGAAGGGGAAGTAGGACAGCAGTGGGTGCCCAAGGAAAGGTTCAATAGGAGGTGAAAAATATCAGGGAAGCCCAAGCAAGGAACAGACAGGAAGCCCAAGGTGAAGATGCCTGGGAAGTCTGACTTGGGAAAGGGTACACAAAGTAACATCTGTGCTCTTCCAGTGACAAACCACTACAGGAGCACAAGACTAATTCATCAGTGGCAAGCAGTGACAAGGGAGAAGACCCATCCAGCCTCTTCATGTGACAGAGGCCCAATCCCCCACACCGAGGCCAGCCCAGCCAGATGATCCCTGGAAAGGGATGTTAATGCTGGCAGCCAGGAGCACTATTTATTTAGGCATGGAACAACCCTCCGTTCTAGACTTAGTGGTGGGAAAAGGCATAGATGTAGTGGCTCAGATTCAAGCTGGGAAAAATGTGAGCTAGAAATGAGTGAAAAGGAGGAAATCTGTTGTTTAGACTGTAAGAAGTACTTGGAACAGATGCTTTGTCTCAGTTCAGAACAGGCTAGAAACTGGCTCAGTTGACTCACTTTATCCTAAGAGGTTGTGGGCTTGTCTGTACCAGCCAAATTACGCTGCCTTCCAGCCAGCATATTCTGGCCCCAGACCTGGCCCATCTACCCTTCCCCCCTCCCAATTACCAAGACAAAATGGGTAGAAGTCCACTGCACATGTTGACCATGGCATGCATACAGCAGCCAGTATTGGTGGATGCCTGCCCTGCTGTTGCACATCATACTCTCTGAAGCTGGGAAGGAGCCATAAGCATGTGGTCAACGCTGCAGAGTGACTTCGGTGGTGGTGGTGGTGGCTGGCTATGCAGGCCAGCATGCAGATATGGACCCTGCATTCAGTTGCTGGAGCCATCCAGATTTTCCTGCACAGCATGCATTTTCCTGGGTGTTAATTTAAAACATTTTAAAAGGCTTTATCCCAATTTCCCCCTGGCTTTGCCCCAGGTGTCATCAGGACTGCTTGGAAGCGAAACAGGGCAAGAGCCTGGGGTAAATTGCTCATCTAGATAAGCCCTGTGACTCATGTAACCTGGTGTTTGTAAGTCAATTTGTCTCATGACACAATGAGATGTAGAAAGTTATAAACAGTTCACAGGATCACTAGCAGAACCTTAGGCAAGCAATAGTAGAAGGGATTGTAGGAGGTAAGGGGTGGCAGGGGGTGCACACATGGTCCCACAGTATGTATTGTTGTTTCTAGAGTATCATTATAAATTAACTAGGCTCTATTCATGCAAACCTCGGCTTAAAAACTTTACAACCACATTTGATTGGATGAGATGGGTCATTCTTGAATTGGCCAGTAAAGATACATGTCATTGTGCTTGTATTTCACAGACTATTTAAAATAATAAGCCAGTGTTGCAACAGAGTTTTTTTTTAAAAAATGAAGGAAATAAACCCAATTTATTTTAAAACCATGTAATAGACTACTTCCCCCCACCCCAAATCAGAAATTGTGTATGTTTCTTAATTGAACTAGAATGAATTTATTCTATCAAATATATTTTCAGGTGTTTATGCTTCAGGCAGGGACAACAATTTAGCCCAATCATGAACGATAAACAGAACGTACCTGTATTTGCATAGATAACATATCAGCTTCAGTTCTTAAAATAAAAATAAATATGACCTACTCCACGGTTATTTTGCACTATTCTCGGTGATTTGTTTTCAGAGAACTCCAAATCAGATGACTTGTAATATCCTCAGGCATCTGCTCTACAGAAGAGCTATAAATAAGTGAGTATTTTTTAAAGGATGTAAATCCATATTTTTCCCACATAAACCTTCTAAGGGCATGGGAAAGAACATCTAATATTGAAGGGTCTGCTTTCATATTTGCTATTTGTTGTTGATTTTCCAACATCTCTATACTAGAAAACGAGTGTTCTTCAGTTGCAATAATGGTTTCCCTTATTCTTTTTAGCCCTTATGTACTGGGTCAGAATGTTTGCTCCTGAAGTCATGTATTTCTGCATGATTCACACAGAATTATACCAATCGTGTAGGCATTCTGTGATATTGCAGCATCAAGCATTGTCTAAAGTTACCCCAGTTTCCAGCTACTTGTCATAAATAGATTTGTTGTGATGATGGTTTAGCAAACCAACAAACAACATTTGGGACAAAAAAAGTCCCATCAAATCTGGGTTTGTGTGTGTATGTGTGTGTGTTTGTCACTGGAACCTTTCCTTTTGCCCCAATCAGTATAACATTTTGAGATTTTAAAAAAGTCTCGATTAGTGTAACATATTGGGACAAAAATGTCCTGTCCTTTTTCTTCTTTCTTTCTTTCTTTCTTTCTTTCTCCCCTGCCCCTTCCTGAGAAACCATACTTCAATAAAACAGATGTGACATTTTCTCATTGTCAGCAGGGTGCCTCCATTCAGGGGAAACTGTGCCTTGGGAAACAACAGAGTTCTCACTGGGGTCAAACCCGTGCCCCGTACCACAGGTCTATCTTTTGTTGTCACCCAAAGTGTTACCATCAATGCACTTGAATCCTCATCGAAGTCAGGAAACATTCCATAACTCACACAGTTCATTTTTAAAATTGTACTTCATGAGGGTTAATCCAAGTTTAACTGCCTAGTATGTTGTTTCCGTTTCCATCCAAGGATAACCACTTTGGTTTTATTACCATTAAAAACTAGGAAGCTGCTGGCAGGCTACAAACACACCTCTGTGGGTTGGAGAGCAATACTAAATTGACTGAAAAAAGTCATGTGGGCAATTTTCTTTTTTCAGTGATTGGAAAAGTGTGGGGAAAGATGACAGCATACCACTAATGGCCAAACTGAATGTGGCATTAGAACAAATACCTTCTAACTGAAATAGTGTTTGGGGACAGGAGACCCATTTTTGATTGGGGAGATGATTCATGAAGATAGGATCAGTCTTTCTTCCCCTCAAGCATCTCATTTCCAAAATGAACTTGGAATCCAGGTAGCTTAACTTCATATTTTCAACATGTGGATGGACAAAATGGACAAAATGTGGATGGACAAAATCTATCAGTTTCACTTTCTTCCACATATCCATTAAACATAATCACCAAGTTCTTTCAATAAGGTTTATGAAGAAATTTGTGCATTTTGATAAGTTCTTATTAAAGACAAGTCAAACTAAACTCTCAACAGCTAAATTCAGTGGTTGTTCCCAGTATGAACAATAGCATGTCATGCATAGGGAGACCATCAAAAGGGGGAAAAGAAATAGAAGCCCTAAATTCAGCACCACAAACATGGTGGAATACAAGGGACTCAAAGACAGGCTACTAAAAGCTAAAACCTGAAAACCTTCTGTGTGATGGGATGTCTGTCAGATTTGCTTTTCCTCTCATTAAAAACTGTTATGTGAAGTTTTCAATGCCAATCTCTCAGCAGTCTCATGGGTGTTTGTATTTTTCAAAACAAGGTTTCCAAGGTGTCAGGAACCTTTCTTTGCTGGGAAATAAATAACAAATGGATATTATTTCCATCCCAACTGCTCTACTATGAGGTAGCAGCAGATGATTTTAAGATCCACAAATCTTAAAAATGATATTCACGTTTGCATCTCTGTCTCTGTAACCTATCTGTTCATCCACATATATAGTCCAGCCAATATGGTGCTGTCTGATAGTTCCTACACTGGATACCAGAATGTACATGCCACAATAGATGGTGGTTATATCTGATACAACCTGACATCATCATCATCATCATCATCATCATCGAAGAATCTAACCTGAATAATAGAAAGATTTTGTTTATAAGCAACACATGATAAATCCCTGTGCAGAAAAGAATTAATTCTTTTAAACCTCCAAATTCAATATGGGATTAATAATTGCAAGGATGTTGAGACAGTCTTGCAATAATAAAAATCAGGAATAGTATGAGATTGATGGGGGAGGGAAGTTACTTACTGAACTAATAACGTATCTGGTCCAGCATGATGAAGACTCTGAGGGAAGGGTATATCTTTTGATGGCCTCCATGCTCTAGAGGAGGCTGTGCCTCTGGTGCTTCACACCAGAATGCATCACATGAGGGGTGTGTGACTTAAGTCTTTTTAATGCCTGAAAGCCCCCTCATGTGCCTCCTTCTTGTTGCTGATTGGTCCACCCTTGCGCCCACAGTGCAATGTGAGTTTTACTGGTCACTTCAGGGCCAGGTAGGAATTTTCTCACCCTTTCAATAGGATTTTTGCCTACCCCATATTGTATCTGCAGGACTTGGACAAATGGCTAGGGTGATGTCCATAACTAGGTTGTTATTTGGCAGGTAGCAGGTGGAGAATTAAAGAGTTCCGTTTACACCTTGGCATCTTTTTTGGTGACAGTTATGGTTCTGTAATGGCCTCCTGGGACTTGGGGGTGGGTGGGAAGGAATCTACCCTTGAGGCAGATCTGGTGGGTTTGCTCTTACTTAAAAGGTCATGGGACTTGGGTGGGAGTACCCTAAGTTTACCTTCCAATAAGTGGCCATCTGGGGAGTAACCCAACTATTGCCCTTGGAATTCAGGTGTTTCATCCAAGGGAAGACTGAGGAGGTAGTCTAGGGTAGATAGCTGCCTCAGTTGGACATGTATCAGGTTGCTTCTCCCTTTCTTGCTCCTCTCAGGTTCAATTAACTTAAATAGAATATAGGTCTAAATAAAGTGGTCCTTGTTAACCCTAATTTTTATGTCTGGTCACATTATTCCATGGTTGGTCATCAAAAATGTAACCACAATGCTCAGTCTAGACTCTAGAGCTGTGCTGTCCCTCCAAAAGGAGAGATTGTTTCTTGTTAGTATATTTGCTTTCGGAAAATTGGGATATAGTAGGATGCAAATAATTAAAATTGCACTAAATCTAAATGTAACCTTTGAGATCTTTAAAATGCAGTTATTCTTAAATGTTAATAGTTTCCTCTGAAAATAGAAATGTTAGTGTTCACCACAAGTTACTGATTTGAATGTCAAAAGGATTCTACTTCTTAAGATTTTTTTTAAAAAAATACAGATAGATAAAAGGAACAGTTAAGGGCTACATATATTATTCACAGCGCTTGATAGAGAATTCTTGTACTCTAACTCCACTTCTGTTTCTATTTGCTTGCCTTTCTCTGCTATACTGAAATAGATTGCACTTTTTCACATGTGAAGTCCATTTGTTTTTTTATTCATGGTGAAGGTAGTATGTGTGCCCAGCAAAATTGGCTACTGATGCATCACCCAGAAAATGTGTCTTACACGTGTTTGACAGCAGTCTCATTTTTCTCTTAACCTGGCTGTGGTGAAATAGAAACAATGGCATTTCAAGAATACTGCAACTTCTTATGTTAGAGAAGGGCAAGAATCCTTTATTGAATGATACACCTCACTTTAAATATTACCTTGCATTCTGGCAGAATTGTATTAGCTGTTTTGTTTTTTTAGCCATTGACAATTTCATTCTTGTTACTAATCATTTGCTGTATTTGTTATATTTATATACCACCTTTACTAGACCAATCTTGAGGTAGCATACATGGCTCTTTTCTTGCCCAATTCACCTTCACAACAAACCAGTGAGGCAGGTCCAGTTGAGAGAGAGTGTGACTTTGTAAGGTTAAGAACTTGGATTTTCCAAGTCCCAGTGCAGCACTGTAACCATTGCTCTACACTACAAGTGTGTCTGACTGTTACTGAAATTGGCAGCCCTGCTACATAAACCTGTGGTGTTACATCTTTCTATATTGTATTTCTCTATTTTCACAAGATGAGCCAATGTCCTGATAAAGCAGAGATTATGTTCCATCACATGATTTATATAGCTCTAATGGTGGGGGTGGCTTCAGAGAGAGTTAGGGAAATGGCAGCAGCCGCAGAGATGTGCAGGCAATGGGGGATGAATGGGCCTGATCCAGGGGCAGCATAAGCTGGCAGGGAGCCAGCATATCTTGGCCTGTGTAGGTGAGCCCTTGGAGAGGAGAGGAGAAAAGGGAATGTCACAGACCCTTGAATACTATCAGTTCATATGTCTTCCTGCCCGAATGGACAGAGTAGTTTCTAAGCCGTAAACCACAAACTTGGCAGAGTTCTGTGGCATAGTTGATAGTAACGTACATGGAGATAAATGATGATCTCAGCTTCATGCCATTGGCAGACTCCTTTTGATCTCAGCATTCCTTATTTAATTCATTTGAGGGCCTCCAGGTTACCACTGGAAAGTGAACAGCAAGAGACCTTAATGAATTAAGGATGCTCTTTTATGGGGTCTGAAGCCTGACTTTTCTTAAGAAGACATTGTGCAACTTGCTGTGACTTGCCAACAGTGTGGTTCCATAAAATGCCTGACTCTCTATAGTTCATTATGATGAAAAGTAGAGGTGCTGCAGTGCTCCACTAACAGATATGATTGGCACATGGCACCATGAAAGAGGCGGATTTTGCTTTATTTTATTTTCATCTTTCCTCCCGTCCCAAAGAGAGCCAATTTTCCAGTGTCCAATTTGCCTGTGGCCTAAAGTATTATTTTATCCTAATGAAATACATATTTTATCTTAGGTTTCAATATATTTTGTAATATTTGCTCTCTAAGCTGAAATAATTTTACACTCTTTTCTCAATAGCATCAAGTAATAGAGGCAAAGTGGCTTTTTTTCAGCCTCTTAGATAACTAATTAAGTGTTAATTAACAGATTAAGACTAAGTGACTATAGTGTTGATAAATCTTTTAATTTTAATTATGCATTGGAGAGGGAAAACATGGAATTCAACCCTTTCCCATTGTAACAAAAGTCTAATTCTTCATAATGTTGATGCTGTATAGGAGAAAAACTTTGTCATAATTTTATAGTACCTAATTTAATTCAGGGACTAGGACAGGTGTTTGGTGGCTCACAACACCTCTGTAAGTGTCCAATAGATGTAACATTAAAATGAAAAATCTGCACTTTTAAAGCAGACAAAAGCTCATTTTTCTTACATATGGTTCAAGATGCTTTTCATCTGCCATATATTACATTACTATAAACAAGGCCAGCAGGAGGGCAATGAGTGATGACTCCTTGCCCAAAGTTTAGAAGTATGCTATCAAAATGAGAACCTTACTTTTTCATACCTTTACTCTCTCTGTGGTTTTTCTTCACAAACGGAGATTCAGGAAGGACTCATCCCATGCTTTCTGCAAGCGTGCTGATGACTAAAAAGGCCAATACAAGATAAACAAGTCCGGTTGCAGAAAGCACAGCAGAAGGTCTCCTTGGGTGATGTTTCTGGGTTGTGATTCTTTCTGTGTTGTCGTCTCTCTTCAATACTTCTTCGGCGTGAGTTCTCAAATAAGGCTGCAGCATTGTGGATAGTGCGTATCCATGCCTCCCGATGTGAGGCCAGGGCGGATCATTGTTGGTGATCAATTTGGCCGAGCCTGAGATGTTGTTTCAGGGATTTCTTCTATCGCTTTTTTGGAGTGCTGCTCTTGCACTGACCCATGGCGAGTTCACCGTAGAGTACTATTTTGGGGAGGTGACGGTCCTCCATCCTAGAAACGTGCCCTGCCCAGCACAGCTGTGTTCTCAATATCATGGCCTCAATGCTGGTGATCCCTGCTTGCTCAAGGACAGCAACATTCGTCACATAGTCATTCCAGTGTATATTTAGGATTGTGCATAAACAGCGCTGATGAAAGCGTTCGAGGAGTCGTAAATGTTTGCGATAGGTGACCCATGTTTCAGACCCATAAAGGAGAATAGACAGCACAATAGCTCTATACACACTGATTTTTGTGCTTCACCTCAGGTGTTTATTACTCCAGACTTTTTTGTAAAGTCTTCCAAATGCACTATATGCCTTTCCTAGTCTGTGATCAATCTCTTTGTCAGTCTTGGCATCTGGGATGATGCTTCCCAGGTAGGTGAACTGCTGAATGGACTTGAGCACAGAGTTGCAATGTGGGGATTGTGATGTTCTTCCTGTGGTGCAGGCTAGTAAAGAACTTTCGTTTTCTTCAGGTTGACTTCCAGCCCAAACAGCTCTGCAGCTGTTGTGAAGCAGGATGTTAGGCACTGCAGAGCTGCTTCTGTGTGGGCAACAAGGGCAGCATCATCAGCAAAGAGCAGCTCATGGACGAGATAGTTTAGAGTCTTAGTGTGAGCCCTCAGACGGCTTAAGTTAAACAGTCTGCCATCAGTACGGTAACGTATATAGATGCTGTCTTCTTCAAGCTCTGCCATAGCCCTTTGGGGCATCATGCTGAAGAAGACTGTAAATAAAGTTGGAGCAAGAGCACAACCTTGCTTCACTCCATTATTTATTAGAAAGGGCTCTGAAAGAGCTTAGCCATATCTGACGTGACCATGCTGGCCCTCCTGTAGCAAGATAATCATTTTAAGGAATTTGGGGGTCATCCTAGTCTTTACAGGATCTGCCAAAGACCTTTTCTACTCACAGTGTCGAAGGCTTTGGTGAGATCGACAAATGTTACATAGAGACCCTTGTTCTGCTCTCTACATTTCACTTGCAGTTGTCTAAGGGCAAATACCATATCTGTAGTACTCCTATTGGCTCTGAAGCTACATTGGCTTTCAGGAAGAAGTTCTTCTGCAATAGCAAGTTGGCTGGTCGAGGTATGCCTGGTGAGCAGTTCTCTTCTTTGCCAACAATTCCTGGATCTCTTGGTTGTTTTCATCAAACCAGTCTGGATTTTTCTTGTGGGAGAACCTGAGGGATTCTTCTGCAGACTGGAGGATACTGTTTATGATATGTTGCCAAAGCACTGTAGGAGAAGGATCTGTAGGATGGTCTTCAAGTTTTGTTTGCAGATTTGCCTGGCATTTGTCTCTCATGGTAGCTTGTTGAAGATTGCTGACTTGGAGTCTCCTCTTTAAGATGCCACCCCTCTTAGGTTTGAACTTAAGATGAAGATTTAGTTTACATCTTACGAGGTGATGATCTGTTTGACATTCTGCGCTAAGCATCACTTGAGTATGAAAGACATCATGAATATTTCTCTGGCGGACTAGAACATAGTCAATGAGGTGCCAATGTTTGGATCAGGGATGCATCCAGGTTGTCTTCAAGCTTCAGCTGTTTTTCTGCACAGAACTCTAGCAGGAGGTGTCTGTTATCATTACAATTTCCAACACCATGCTTGCCTAAGACACCTTTCCAGGCTTCAGAGTTCTTTCCTACTCTGGCATTGAAGTCACCAAGGATAATAATTTTATCTTCTAAAGGGACTTTTTGTATGAGTTGGTGTAGGTCTGTGTAGAATTTGTCTTTCTCCACAGGGTCAGCTTGCATAGTTGGGGCATATATACTAAAGAGAACAACATGAGGGAGGCGTAAGGAAATAATGAGATCAGAGTGTCCTGTTGGCAAGGTTTCAAGTTTGGAGGCAGTGGAGTTTTTAATCATAAAGCCTACTCCTGAAAGATGTTTTTTGGTTTTTACTTTGCCAGACCAGTAAGGTGTGTAGCCGACACCATGTTCTTTAAGGCTGCCTTCCTCATGGAGACAAACTTCACTAAAAGCAGCGATGTCAATATTAAGTTGTGATAGTTCATGGGCTATTAGAGCAGAACGATGCTCAGGCCGTCCACTATCTGCAGAGTCTCGCATGGTTCTGATGTTCCAGCATGCAAGCGTCAGTTTATTTACACCTTTGGAGGCTGGTGTGTGACTTTGTTTCTTTGCCTTGGTTTGACCACATCAGAAGATGTGCGTTGGCTGTGGCTAGCCAACCAGGTAGATGGGGATTTGCTTTCTTTAGGTCACCTTTTCTAGGCCTCTCTCCATATGGAGCAAGCAGTGCTTTCCTTTTAAAAGGCTGCTTGATCATTCAGGATGCTGCCGAACAAGACTGTCATCTCCCGGGTCAGCCTCGAGAGACCAAAGTCCTGAACCGCCTGCATGCAGGGTTGGGTCTGCGGCTTCCAGTGTATCTTTACACCTGCCATTTCATCCTTCGCCTATCACTACAGGGCTTTTTCGGAATTGGATTTGTCCTTCGAGCCTGTGCAATGGATTTTTCTGGTGGAGCACAGCATGCACAGAATTGGCCTCACCCTTTAAACCAAAGGTTCATCTGCTGTGGCCTTGCAAGCATGGATGGTAGCAGTGAGGTCCTCAGGTCGTAGGTTTCGTTAGGGTTTCCTTCTCCTAGATGGTTGGCCTTACAAGGTAGGATAAGCACCATCTGCCCGGGTTTGAGATTAGAGTTTTCCTTCTCCTAGGATGGTTGCCATAAGGCTAGAGGTTCCATCCTGCCCTTTGACACTCTTTGTCAGACCCTTTGGTTTTGACCTGTCTGGCATGGGAGACCCTACCGGTGGCTATTATGCTACCACCAGCATAGCTCAAAACATCATTAGGGTACGCAAGCCTCACTCCCACGACAAGGGGGAGTCAATGAGAGGCATACCTTTAGCTATATGCATAAAGGACAACTTTGAATCCATTTTTTTTTTACTGGAAACTCTGATCAGAACAAATCTAGTCCTTTATTATGCTGAGAAGATGGCAATTGAGTTTAAGAAATGTGTCAGGATTCAGTGTAGAGCTGGATCTGAAGCAAGGTAGTGTTTGGAATTTTGCCAATGATTTGAAATAGAAAGGTGTCTCTGTACTAGAATGAGGAAATTCATGTTTATTATAGTGATTGTTACAATAGGTGCAGACTTTTTTAGCAGTTACATAAAAAACCTCCACACATTTTAAAAGTCAACAATATAATATTAACAGTCATCAATATAATAATGGCAAATGTGAGGCTCAACAGTGAAGCACACTTCTGATATACTACTTTGGAATTTGGCATGTGTAGGATTTTCCTCTGAAATTTTGCCACCTAAATATTAGGAAGAACTTCCTGACAGTAAGAGCTATTCAACAGTGGACTGTGCTGTCTCAGAGTGTGGTGGAGTCTCCTTCTTTGGAGATTTTAAAGCAAGCTGGATGGCCATCTGGTAGGAATGCTTTGGTTGTGTATTACTGCAGGGCAGGGGGTTGGACTAGATGGCCCTTGTGGTCTCTTCCAGCTCTATGGTTCTATGATTCTTGGGAGAAAGGAATCCCCTAGTTGTTCAGTGGCTGCTGTAGGACAATGAATCCAGGTTTTAGTCTGAATTTTAGGAGAGTTATACAAGGTACTGAACCTCTGTTGGAGGATAGGGTCCAAGACCTAGGATGGCTCATTTAGTTATAGCAATAACACCTGAATTTCTGTACTGCTTTATAGTGCTAAGCACTCTCTAAGTGGTTTACAATGTGTTAGCTAATTTAAAGTTTAGAATTAAGTACAGAACAGATTCACTGACTCAGTGTCATGGAAACAACCAGCCACCACTACAATTGTTCCCTTTATACATGAAGTTTTGAAATGAGTGGCATTCATTATGTAGCCAAAATAGCACCGTCCCCACACAAGATGAAAGTATAGCAGAAACGTCAAGGATTGCAGGAGTGAAAAATGAGATGGGGAGCTCAAGGGAAAAATAGTTTGTGTGGAGTGTGTGAGTATTCAGTGACTACACAATTCTGCATGGCTGTTGGAGAAAAATGGGTAAGTGGGGAGAAAGTGAAGCAATGTACACTCCCCCCCAGCACAGCATAGCATTGCATGAGAGGAGGTGCTTTGATGGCTTCACATGATTGAGAGGCCTTTAATTGTATCATGGCACCTCATGCCATGATCTAGGAGGTTTGGGACAGAGTAGAGGCTATTTAAACATCCCTCCTCCTCTTTTGGTTGAATTCAACCCACCCTCCTGCCTCTGTCATAGTGTGAGTCTCTGGTCACTTATGGGCCGTGCAGGAATTTTCCCCCCTTTTCCACAGGTTTTTTGCCTACCCCACACTGTTACAAGGGACTTGGAGAACTGGACTTAGGCTGGTGTCAAATAGGTGGTCACCTGGCAGGTTGTGGGGGACACTGGATTAGTTCGGTGTACACCTATGGCACCCCTTTCGGGTGAAAGATGGCTCTGTCAAACTACTCTTGCAGATCATGCGACTGGAGGGTGGGGGGTTTGATTATCCTTGAGGCCGGTCTGAGGGTTGAACCCTTGCCAGAAGTCATGCAACTTGAGGTGTCTTGTCCTGGGGTTTTGCCTTCCAGCAGATAGTGCCCAGGGGGTAGCCCAATTGATAGGAAACCCCCCCAGGGCTCAGGTGTTTTGCCCAGGGAAGCTGGGAGATAGGTCTGTGTGAGACCATCAGCTCCAGCTTTTCCTGCATTGGTTCTCCCCCCTAGTTTGAATATCCCAAGGAATAAAGATTAAACAGGTGATATAATAAATAAAGTGACCCCAATTTTAACCCAAGCTTTGTGTGTGGCCTTGTTATTTCATGTGTTGCTCATCAAATACAATTAACAAGGGTATAAATGTGTGGTTGATGAAAACAATGAATAAAAACACTCTGTACTGCAACTTTTTGTTGTAGCTGCCACTTGGTTAATTGCTATCAAGTGGCTTATGGCAACATTGTGGATGAAATACCTCCAACAGACTCAGGGGTGTGGTTTCCTATATTGAGTATATTTACCTATAATGTAGTTCTCTTTTCCTGCTGCCTCCCACTTTGCCAAGCATTATCCATTTTTCTAATGAGCCATGTTGTCTCACGATATGGCCAAAGTATTTTAGACTTACTTTGGTCATTCTGGCTTCTAAGAAGAGTTCAGACTTGATTCCCCTAGGACCAATTCATTTCTCTTTTTGTCAATGCACAATAGCTATTGAGCTGTCCTCAAGCACCACATTTTCCATTATTTAATTTTCTTCCTATCAGCTTTCTTCATTGTCCAGCTTTCAAAACTATGCATAGAAATATGAGATAAAATAACGTGGATGATCCCAACATTGGCTTTCAATAATATATCTTTAGAAGTGAAGATCTTATTTAATTCTTTCTTAGCAGCCCTTCATAGTCTTCTGATTTCTTGACTAAAGTCTCAAATCTGATTAATTACTGAATGGAGTTATAGAAAGTTTTTGACTATTCAGTGTCTCCATCATCCACTTTAAAGTTCTGTCAATTTTCTGTGGTTATTTTTGTTTTATTAATATTCAACTGCAACCTTTCATTTGCAATTTTTCCCTTGACTTTCCTCAATAGTTCTTCCAAATCTTTGATATTTTCTGCTAGTACCATGGTATCTTCTCCATATTTTAATCGTTGATGTCCATTCCTTCAATTTTTATGCATCCTTCCTTTGAGTCTAATCTAGCTTTACCTCAGTGGACAAGTTAAACAGAGTGATACAATGCAGCCTTGCCTGCCCACCTTGCCAAATGGAAACCATTATGTTTTCCCCTATTTTGTCATTATATTGGCCTCTTCTTCTGTGTTTGGGTTATGCCTTGGGACAATCAAATGTTGTGGAATACCTCTTTCTTTTAGAGTGATCCATGGTTTTTCAAGATCTACACAATCAATGGCTTTTCTATGATCTATAAAATCAGATCATGGGCTGATTTTCTTGTGAAATTCTCTAGTATGCTCCACTATCCAACATGTGTTTGTAGCATGATCCCAAGTACCTGTAAGTCTACCCTGACCATCCCTGTAGATCAAGAGTGAGGAGTTTTGCATGCTGAAGTTATGAGGTCAAATTTCTGGGAACTCTAGGTATTGTTGTTAGAGAGGGCGGGGTGGAATTCAAATAGATGGGACAAGAAAGATCAGAACTGCTATTCACCAAACATCGAAGTAGACAGTCCTGGGACAGATGGACAAAAATCTGATCTGAGGTAATGAATAGTCCACGTGTTCCCTTTCTCTTTTAAATGTAGGGCCCTCTAGGAAATGTCTTGCATGCTGCTTACATGTGAGTAGCAACACTATAGTCTTCATTTTCTCTTCCTCTCCAAGCAGGAAGACCTTAAGAGCTAGGAAGATTCATGTGAAAGGAGAGAGCACTTTTAGCTAGATCTCTGGTCTAGTCAGGCAAGGACTCCATCCCTACATTTAGTCTTCCTTCTCTGTGAAAATCTGGCATGCAAGCCAGTGTTGGCACATGTAACACTGACCCTGTTCATACTGAGTCAACTTCAGGCATCAAAATACTAATATCCTCATTCTTGCAAGAACGGTAGGCTAGAAATAGAATGATTAATTGATTTCAGGATATTTAGTCAACTCCAGGTTTCAAATGCAAGTATTATATTTCAAGGAAGCATTATAAACTGCATAGAGAAACTTGTTACATGAAATAAATAAATCAGTGGAGTTTATTTTTGCCTGTAGTTCAAGCTATTGCAATTCTAAGCTTGGGGTCTGATCTGATATATACAGTTGTCCCTCTGTATCCACGGATTTGGTATCCATGGATTTAAGTATTCACACCTTGAAAATATTCTTTAAAAAATAATAATCCAAAAAGCAAACCTTGATTTTGCCATCCTATATAAGGGACACCATTTTTCTATTCCATTGCATATAATGGGATTTGAGTAGTCACAGATTTTGGTAGCCACAGTGGGTTCTGGAACCAACCCCCAGCGAATATGAAGGAACAACTGTATTTCAGAAAAGGAAGATGGATGTGGAGACAAAGGATTCATAGAGATAACATCTCCTTCTGTATTTGTGTAAAGTGAAAATCTTTGTTCATGTCTTTCCTAGCTGCAGAGGTGGAAAAAGACTATGGACACAAAAGAGAATGAAGTACTCTTTGTTACACTTGGTATACAGAGATATGTGGCCAGTTCGTGCACCCTGTGCCAAAGAAGAAGATGCCTAGAGCTTCTGTAATATTGTAGAGGCTTCTGGGACATCTTCTTATTTGGAAGCAGGACCACCCTCAGAATTTCCTCCCAATACATCAGCATACTTGTTTGATGGGCTGGGATGAGGTCTACACAAATCCAGATTCAGGTATAAAAATGGCCTAGATGCCATTTTTCTTTAATTGATGGTGGTGGTGGTGGTGGTGGTGGTGGTGAGGATGATGATGAATAACAACAACGATAACAACATTTCATTGATTCTGATGACTGTTGCTTATCTTTTCAAACCTCTTTTAAATTAACTGCAAATCCTTCTCCTCCTCTGTCATAATACGATGTCAACTATCACCCAAAATTACATCCCAGCATAAGATAAGAAGGCTGTAGAAATTGTCTACATGGAGAGATAAGAATGGTTTTGTTATCAATGCATGTACTGATAGATCCATTTATTTATTTATTTATTTTCTTACCAGCATTTCATGAAGCAACACATGAATTCTTCCACAGTCTTATCATGAGGTGGGAGCAATAATGAAGTAAATAAGGAAGGAAATTTTGGGTGATGTGTGAAAAAATAAATACTTTTTGGTCAAAATATAACTGTATGCACAGCTACACAAGAATAAGTCACATTGAATTCATTAGAGGTTGCCTCTGAAAAGCCTCTGTCCCGAGATATCTAAAACATGCAGAGTGGTTGCAAAATTTCAATATTTTTAAACAGATAATGAGGGCAATTGAAGGTTCTCAAGGAAGAAGCTTGAAGAAAATTGAATGCGCTCTGCTCCAATGGAACTGTCTGTTCTCCATTCAGAAGGGAAATTAATTGAAGCTCCCCAGTAGAGATGCATTGTTTGCAAAATTGTCCAGATTTCTTTGTCTGTGTTTCAGGTGGTAGAAGTGCAAGCTAGGCAAAGTTAACTACTTAATATAGCTTTGCCTTGCTGTAGATTTATATAGTACACTTTTTAAATCATCAGTTCTTAGCTGTGATGGTACTCTGTATTTCTCTTAATAAATGTTTCTAATTTCTATCATCTCCCTACAGCATTTATTTACATGGCTGGAATAGCATAGCAGCCAATCTAGTACAGTTTAGGGACAGTCCTGGAAATAGACTAAAACAAAACACCCAACATTGTTGTAAGAAATTAATTTCATTTTCAAAATGGCCTGATGATTTTTTTTTCACATCTTGTGTCCAATGATAATATTTTATCTCCCCCTGCCCCCAGTTTGCTTTCCTCTTTTCCACCTTTATTTAGTCAGATGAGAAATGATTCTAGCAGTTCTGAGACCTCTGGTAGATCTCAGCAAATCTCAGCTGGTTTCATCATTTTGTGCCTGGCTCTGGGTAGACAATCTTGCCCATTCCCCACAAAGCATGGAATGGCTGGGGATGGGTGGGTTCAGAGGTTGTTCAGTAAATTGGAAGGAGGGGCTTTGGATACTGTGGGGAGCAGGACTATCAACCTGAATGGCACCCAAAATAGTACATACAGATGTGTAAGGGGAAATTATATGTTTGTATATCCTTAACAAGATGCAGCCAGAAATTCTAAACAATTACAAAAAAATGAAGTATTAAGCTGAGAAAACAAGTAGTGCATGTTGCATGTAATTCAGAAATCAAAAGGTTTTCTTTAATAGGTTTCCATATCAGATTTCTGTGTATTGTTCACAAAATCTAATGAGCTACTGAAAATAAAATTTAAAACACACACAGACACAAGAGTAGAAGATATAGTTGCTGCTCAATGTTTCCATCACTGTCAATGTAAACACTCACTTTTAGGAACCCTTTAAAAATCTCTGACCTCAACAAATGCAGTAGATTTGAATCAATTTTCTTTCAGTGGCTGGAGTCAGCAGTACATCTCCTGAAAGAGGCAAAGTGCTTAGTAGGTTGTGTTTTTTTTTTTTTTTTATCTTGGGTTATTGTGGTGAAGGGAACATTTTTCCACTTCTCCCTTTTTTTTTTCCTTTTTTTTTTTTTGATATTGAGTGGCCTGTGCAATGAGATGTTGTGAAAATGTGAAATGACCTTTCTGGTTGCCTTTGTGATTGCTGGAGCCTCTCTTACTTCTATTAAAACAATATGCTGCTGGTATTCTTGTGGGTGAGACAAACATTCACCACATATGAGGCTCTAGCCAATGCCACACAATGCTCATTGTGCAGTTATTGTACAGCAGTGCTATTGACAGGGCTCTGACCCCAGCAGCAAGCATGCTATCTGTACCTGCTTCTAGATATCTATGTGTCAGCATGGTCAACTTTATTAATTAAAGTTATCCATAGGCAGCTGTTCCCATAGAAGGAGTTTTCCTTTGCAGATGACCAGCCTAATGTGTGGACAGATGGATGTGGAACCCAGCATTTTGACCAGGGATAGTGAAAGATGTGCATAACATCTCCACGATTATCAAGTGATATCCATTCCATGCAGGCAACAAGTGAAGGGGACCTGTTTAGGGAATATAGTTATAATATGCAATGAGATTTTAAAGCCTCTTTCATATATAGCAGTTACGAAATAGACAATGCCCTACAACTATTGGGTTTCTGTGTCTTGAATATTTTGAAAATATGTATTTTAAATTTTTGTTCAACTGTTGCATTGTTGTTCTGACCATTTCTTGAAAAAAAAAAGGCTGGTTGGTAGTTTTAAGTAATTTTATGTAATTGTTTTTGCTGGCTTAACTAGTGCAGTTAATTAATTTTGTTCTGTTGATAATGTGTTTGTGCGACTGTATATTATGTCTTACTGTATATGCATTTTAATTTTTATGATGTAATAAAGCTTGCAAGGGACAGCTGCGTCCAAACAAGTGGCATACAGATGAGTTGGAACAACTACAGTATGTGAAGGAGAATAATGCCAGACATTGTCCAGATGAAAATAAAGCACCTGCCTGGTTTTTCTGTCTAGGAAACATGGCTTCTTGAATCAGGGAAGATTCATCTCTCTAGCCAGTTAATGTAGACCAGGCTGGGCCAAGTGCAGGTCATGGTCATCAGGCACCCCCAAAACCTATTTTCCCCTCCTAAACCATTTTTGAATTTTTGGGGGAAAAAATATTGGAGGGAGGTAATGCCCCAAATGGTCAACAGTTGCTTGTAAAGCAGCAGGCTATTTCTAAGCAAGTCAATACCGAAATTAGTCAAAAATTGGTCTCAGATTCAAGAAGTAGAAACCAGTCCCTTCTGGAAGTTATTTTTAGCTAATTTTTGAATAAGTGGGTGATGTGACCCACTGAGGATCTCTTAAAGTTAAATTTGGAGGGGGGGGGGAATTATAGAAATATTACAGTCCCAAAGAACAAATTTGGAATCTTAAATTTTACCAGGTTTTCAACTTTTATGCAATTGTGCTTCAGCTCAAATGAACCCATTATCTTAGCATGCCTATACATTTGTATTCACTACTTTCTTCACTTTGCATGCATTCCCACTACTGGAACTACTTGGCCTTCCATGCAGGAACTTGAGTTGTTAACCTTATGATAGAATACCTTTTCATCTTTTTTCTTTACAAGATTGTTTCATCTACTTTCTCAGAGAGTTCCTTCCTAAGTGAGTGCATCAACAATCCTTAATGAGAGAGCTTCCCCACCCCGATCTCTTTGTTGCTGGACTTAATTTTTCCACAGAAATACAAAATGAAGCTGCAGACTCTTCTATGTAACAAAGTCAGCCTTCACAGCATGTCATGAGTTCTTTCAAGTTACATTGTTTCAAAAGTCAAAAGCCTATAGTGTATTTAATTTGATAATTAAATTCTGATTTAATTTGATTATTTGTACATGTTTTAAAATTAACATGCCTTTTTATTGTAATTCTTTTTTATTTATATTCCATTTATTTTATTTTCCGACCTATGGAAGAAGAGGTAAAAATAAAGTAACAGAATTACACATACACACAAACACTGGTCCATATATTTTAGTAAAAGACCCATATTTACAACTAAACAATGGATGAAAGGCTAGCAATATTGACCGCAGCTACTGTGATACAGATATTTTCTAATGTGAACAACTATAGAGGATTTGATTTAAAAAACACCTTTATTTAGGCATCTCACTTGCTCACTTTCTGTAAATATGGGTGTAACTGGCATTGTTATTACTCGATGTATACACAAGATACTCATTGTTGTGAAGGTACCACTCTATTCTGCTTTGGTCAGATCTCACCTGGAATACTGTGTCCAGTTCTGAGCACCACAATTCAAGAAGGATATTAAGAAGCTGGAATGTGTCCAGAGGAGGTTGACGAGGATGGTGGGAGTTCTGGAAGCCATGCCCTATGAGGAGCAGCTTAGGGAGCTGGGTATGTTTAGCCTGGAGAAGATAAGGTTGAGAGGTGACATGATAGCCATGTTTAAATATTTGAAGGAATGTCATACTGAGGATGGAGAAAGCTTATTTTCTGCTGCTCCAGAGACAAGGACATGGAGCAATGGACTAAAACTACAGGAAAAGAGATTCCACCTAAACATTAGGAATAACTTCCTGACAGTAAGAGCTGTTTGGAAGTGGAATGCCCTGTCTAGGAGTATGTAGAGTCTCCTTCTTTGGGAGTTTTTTAAGCAGAGGTTGGATGGCCATCTGTCGGAAATGCTTTGATTGTTTATACCTGGACGGCAGGGGGTTGGACTAGATGTCCCTTGTGGTCTCTTCCAACTCTATTATTCTATCAAATATTTTTATTGTGACACAAAAGTTCAGTTAACCACCACTGCCCACAAACCAGCACTTATTTGTTTCACATATATTCACCACCTTTGCCTAAATATTATTGTGTGAAAAGAGGGAAAAGAGCAGTTGAATGGAGCCTACTTGTGTGTAGCTCCAGCCACATGTGATCTCAGAGTAAAGGTCCCAAGGTTTGTTGGAGAACATATCTAAATACCGTATATAAGGGGGTCATCTTATATACTAGAATAGGGCTCCCCATCGCTGCTTCGGAAGGACGGGTGGCTGGCTGGCTAGGGGGAGGCTTGCCAGCACCCACCCTTCCTGAAGCCATGATAGGGAGCCCTATAAGAAGACATCCTGCCCAGACAGCCACCCCTCTGTACGACCCCCCCAAAGCCGTGATTGGAACCCTAATCATGGCTTCGGGGAGGGGTGGTGGTACTTGGAAATCCCCCTCCTCAAGCCACCCTTCCACCCCCCCAAAGCCACGATCGGGCTCCGAATTGCGGCTTCAGGGAGGGGGTGGCAGTGGCTGGGAACCCCCCCTTGAGCCATCGTTCCACCCTCCCTGAAGCAGCAAGTGGGGTCCCGATCACGACTTCAGGGTAGAGTGGCGATGGCTGGAAAGCCCCCCCCCCGAGCCATCCTTCCACCCTCCCCGAAGGCACGATCGGGCTCCTGATCGTGGCTTTGGGGAGGAGGGGTGGTGGCTGGAAAGGCCCCCCCCCTTGAGCCACACTTCCACCCTCCCTGAAGCCACAGTCAGGCTCCCCATCATGGCTTCAGGGAGGGGGTGGCGGCTGGAAAGCCCCCCCTTGAGCCACCCTTACATTCTCCCCTCTCCTCTGCCTTTGATTCCTCCCCAAAGGGGGCAAAGGCAGAGGAGAGGGGGAAATGTACCCACTTTGCCTCACCCCCACCTGGTCTCCTGCATCTTCGCTCCCTTTGCAAAGCGAGCGAAGATGCAGGAGATGGGCGGCGTGTGAAGAAAACCGCTACATTCACCCACTCTCCTCCACCTTCGATTACTTTGGGAAGGGTGGATGGGTGGTGGCTGGAGAGGGGGAGGCTTTACAGCCAGCACCTGCCTTTCCCAAAACCACAATCGGGATTCCCATCACAGCTTTGGTAAGGGTGGATGGGTGGTGGGTGGCTGGTGGCTGGAGGGGGGAGACTGGAGGGGGGAGTTTGGGATATACAGTTGTCCCTCCATATTCACGTATTTGGCATTCATGGATTTAAGTATTCACAGCTTGAAAATATTATTTTAAAAATAATAATCCTAAAAGCAAACCTTGATTTTGCCATCTTATATCAGGGGCACCATTTTGCTATGCCATTGCATATAATGGGACTTGAGTATTCACGGATTTAAGTATTCACGGCTTGTAAATATTCTTTAAAAAATAATAATCCAAAAAGCAAACCTTGATTTTGCCATCTTATATAACGGTCACCATTTTGCTATGCCATTCCATGTAGTGGGACTTGAGTATTCACAGATTTGGGTTTTCACGGGGGTCTTGGAACCAAACCCCAGTGAATGTGAAGGGACAACTGTACTCGCCATATAAGAGAAGGAGGGGTCGTCTTATATGGCGAGTATATCCCTAACTCTATATTGTGACTTATAATGGGGGGTCGTCTTATACGCCAAGTCGTCTGATACACTGGAATATATGGTAAACAGCATCACAGAAACCAAGGAGTTTTCCAGAGAAGTCCAGGAATTACGTTGTGCAGAGGTGTCAATCAGGGTTGGGTTAGAAAAAGAATCTCCAACTAAGATCATTCCCTGGAACACTGTTAAATCCATCATTACAAAATGGAAAGAGTATGGATCAACTGTAACCATGAGTAGAGAAGGCCATCTACCAAATCTCAGTGACCAGGTGAGGAGGATATTAGTTAGAGAAACAATCTAGTGCCTAATGGTGATTCAGAAGGAACTGGAAAGATCTGCAGCTAAGAGAGGAGAAACCGTCCATGGGAAGCTATCATATCAAACCCCATATGGAGACACAGCAAACATGTGGGAAAGGGTTTTCTAGTATTACTAGACTAAATTGAACTTTCATTCTTTGTCACAAAAGTCTATGCATGGTGAAAAGCCAAGAATTTTCATTAGGCCAAAAACACCATTGCCAGAGTGAAACATATTGGTAATCTCATGATGTGAAGATGCTTTTCCTTGGCAGGCAGTGGGAAAATGGTCTGGATTGAAGGCAAGATGGATGGAAATGAATACAGGGCAATTGTAGAGGAAAAACTATTTCATTTGGCAAGGGGTTTGGCACAGAGGTGGACAATGACCACATGGCCCAGAGCCAAATGCCAACAAAGTGGCTTAAAAACAAAACCTTAAATGGCCTAGGGCTTGTCTTCATTGACCATATATCCCAGCTTGCCCCCATTCCAGAGCCCTGAAGTCCAAACAACACAGAGCATTTATCTCAATCTGCCCTGGGCACTCCAAATGACCTCTGGGGCACATACAGGGCTGGAATAGGGGCAAACCAGGATATGCCCTTTACCACATTTTAAGATACCTGATTTAATCCAGTACCACTGGATCGGGCCCTGTGTGTCCACAGGAATCCATCCCAGAACTCTGTACCTCACTGCCACCAGCAGCTCCCTGGCTCTCCCAAAAACCAGGCAGGAGTCCCTCAGAATGTTACTGAGGCTGGTCACATTTGGGGAGACTGCATTCCCATGTTGTGGAACCCCTGCCTGGCTTCTGCATTAGCAGAGAATATGGCAGTGACAATAGTGATGGCATCAGTGATGGGTCAGTCCTGTTTCTGGTCCATTTTCTGTAGGTAATGGAAGGGTATGGGCCACCTCCACAGCCAGATACACCATCAGGGAGCCAGTGTATCTTGGCCAGTGTGAATGAGCCCTTAGAATGGTCCAGTTAAAGCTTGACTTCAGTTTACACTGTTAAGGTCCCTGTTATGGAGAACAATGTTACGTGTGTGAGAGACACATTATTGATCCATATGTTTATCCTTCTATAGATAAAGTAAAATGATAAATAAATATAAAGCCATCAGAGGAGTTATTGGAGTATTTTAAAAGTGGTTCTTATTCTTCCTGCCTGCCTAACTACCCCTTTCTTTCTTTCTTTCTTTCTTTCTTCTTTCTTTCTTTCTTTCTCTCTCTCTCTCTCTCTCTCTTTCCTTCCTTCCTTCCTTCCTTCCTTCCTTCCTTCCTTCCTGTGACTTATTGAAAGAGGTGCGATTCCCACCCCACCTCTATTTATGTCCTTACACATTTTCTCTGTATGTTGCAACAGATAAAATACTTAAAATAAATGGCATTATGGTTTTTGGGATGCTGGTACTGGAGTTCAGTTGTAATGCTTCTGAAGTAGTGAGGCCCTTCCAGAGTCAGCATTTAGCAATGCACTTCTGATGGATCCCCACTTCTTCTGGAAGGATCAGCAACCTCCTCTCTTATGTGAAGTCCCCTGCATAGCCTAAAAACCTACATTGGAGAGTTTCTAGAGCTTCTGAAGAGTTCTTTGTCAATGGAGAGGGCTGCATCAGGAGAGAAACAGAAGAAAGTTCCAGTTATGTTGGCATTGGATCTTGGTCCATAAGCCACATAGCAGCCCTAAGCAATTGTTAATTAAGAATGTGAAGTCAAAGGCATTCACAGCTGGCATCCATAGCTTTTTCGTGAGTTCTTTTTCTGGGCTGTGAGGCTGCAGATCCTTTTTGCACAGTATACTAGTATTTTTATTGTGCTTCTCTTTTGTCCTTTTTGCACAAAAAGAATCTGTGAACCCCACTACTTGGAGGATGAGCTGGAGCATCTAAACTGGACTCTACAGGCCAATGGTTACTCCAGATCAGACATCAGAAGAGTGGCCAGACCCAGAATAAACCACAGGAATGAAGAAAAACAGCCAACCAAAGGGAAGGTATTTTTACCATACTTCAAAGCGGTCACAGACAGAACAGGAAAAATGATGAGGAAACACAACCTCCAAATGATCTATAGACCAACCAAGAAAATCCAGGAAATGCTATGCTCAGCAAAGGATAAAAAAAAATCCACTCACAGCCGCAGGAGTTTACCATACATCATGCAGCTATGGACAAGTTTACATAGGGACTACTAAACACAATGTGCAAACTCGAATCAAGGAACATGAGAGACACTGCAAACTGGGCTAGCCAGAAAAATCAGCAGTAGCAGAACATGTGATAAACCAACCTAGACACAAAATGTTATTTGAAAACACTGAAATTCTGGACCAGGCCAACAACTATCATGTCAGAATGCACAGAGAAGCTATTGAAATCCACAAACACCTGGACAACTTCAACAAGAAAGAAGAAATGCTAAAAAGTAAACAAAATTTGGCTACCAGTCCTGAAAAACACCAAAATCAAATCTGAACACATGCAAATGAACTCCACCCAGGGACGGGGGATTCTCAGCAGACAATGGACCATTAGCCAAACAGACATTAATCCTCCTTGCATATCTCCCCAGGAACTAGCCATCCAAATACACAAAGGTATATATCTTCTCCAACAGGGATTCACAGTATATAAGCCCCCTACACGCCCTATGCCACTATTCTCTGAAGATGCCAGCCACAGATGCAGGTGAAATGTCAGGAATAAACTCTTCCAGAACATGGCCTCTGTAAAAAACAAACAAACAAACAAACAAACAATGAAAAACTTATTTAAGAATGTTCAACCAACATTGGTGATTGGATTGGAGGGGATTGGACCAACTCCACCCTTCTTTTCTAGGTCTGTTGCCACTTGGAAAGTGACAGAGTTGAACATGAGAGATTTCCCTATCCATGGATATTCTCCATGTGATCAGAAATAGAAAAAAAAAAATCAAGGTCTCCATGTAGAGAAGCTCTTCTATTCATACTCATCACTCTCCATGGAAGGAGTGTGACAGAAATAGGTGTGGAAGAGCAAAAGCTAACACACTCCTCACTTCATGTGTTAGAGAAAACAAGCTTAGATATCGACTGCATAGGGCTAGTGTCTGCACAGCCTTTTCAGACTTCCATCATCACTAACATGCATTACCAAGAAAACTTTGTAGTGGATTCAGAGGTTCCTCCTGAGGCAATCTGTATGAAGCACATGAAGAGAAGTAAACAGTTTTGATATGGAAAGTGAAATCTCTTGAAGTGGTTCTATGAATATTTGGAAGAAAAACTATGGAGGTAAAGGAAGGGTGACATATGCTTCACTTAAGGACTTCTTTAGCATGATTCTGCCTCAGTTTACACACGCAAAAAAGATTGTACTCACCTCATTTTGAGTGCTGTTGGAACACATGACATAAGACTGGTTTCACAGTGAAAGCATTTCTTTTAGGCATTAATATGATTTTTAAAATCTCACTTTTTACTCTGCAGTTTTAGGAAAAACTAGATTTTTTACATGTGTGTCAGAATCGAGGTGGAATTAGGGGTGGGTGGATTAACTGGAGAGTGGAATAAATTTGTGGGTGATTACCATTAGTCCAGTAAGCTTGGTGAGTGTTGTCATTTATCTATCTATCTATTTATCTATCTATCTATCTATCTATCTATCTATCTAATATTTTACAGTCAGTGCATATTATCAAAGGCTAGCAGGGCTTCTGCAATGGAGGCTTCCCTTTCCGAACTAGCATGTGTATGTATGGGTGGGAGGTGGTCAAAGATCATGGTGAGAAGGGCTCCAAGGGGTTAACTTTGTGTCTACTTTTTTCACTTCAATGAATGTATGTATACATCTCTCTGCCCAATTGAGTGGGTGATGGATGGAAGAATGCACCCACACTCTTCCTTCCCCCCATCCAATGATCTTCCCAGCCAAATGACTGGCTGATTGGCAGAGGGAGTGTGCACCTTCCCTCTTCCTTCTCCCCTGTCCAATTGTCTTCCCACCCCAGTGAGTGCTGATTGGGGTGTGTGTGGACAGAGTATTGGAGGGAGTAAGGATTTCCTACACTCTCGCCCTCAATCAGCCATTCAGTTGAGTGGAGATATGTACCCAATACATACATATAGTATATACATTCAGGTTTTTACACACATTTTGTGTTAATTTAAACTTTAATGAGCTGTTTTGGAATATTAGAAAAAAATATGCTGGTAGATAGCCAAGAGATGTACCTCAGATCATGTGGTCAAGTTTTACATAATCATCTGAGGATGATTACGCTGAAGATGGAGCAGGCTTGTTTTCTGCTGCTCCAGAGACTGGAACACGGAGCAATGGGTGCAAGCTCCAGGAACAGAGATTCCACCTCAACATGAGGAGGAACTTTTTGACAGTAAGAGCTGTTCAGCAGTGGAACACACTCCCTCGGATTGTGGTGGGGTCTCCTTCCTTGGAGGTCTTTAAACAGAGGCTGGATGGCCATCTGTCGGGGATGCTTTGATCATGATTTCCTGCATGGCAGGGGGTTGGACTGGATGGCCCTCATGGTCTCTTCCAACTCTGCAGTTCTATGATTCTATGATTCTATGATCTGTATTCTGAGGAAGAATCACAGGTGTATTGAAACATGATGATTGGGCATTGATGTCCTACAGTAACTGGCACTAATATAATCAGATGCTTTAAGATCCCAAGAATTATATCTCTCATGCCAACCACTTCGAGATCCACCATTTCCTGAGCTTTGTACAGCTGCAGTTAGGAACAGTAAAGTATGGATTTGGACCCTAATGAAAACCACACAACTCTTCAAAGAAATGGTTGGATTTGTGACTCTTCAGTCTCATTTAATTCCAACAAGACTAAGCTGTTGTAGACCCAGGGACACTAATGATTTTCTGGACTAGATTGAGCTTCTAATGCCAGGCACAGAGCCTGTAATTACAAAGCTACTGAGGAGTATGTGCATCAGTAAGAAAGTCGGACCCTTTCCTGAAAATAGGTACCTTAGTGTTCCACATAACATCTAATTATTAGCTGATGTGACAAATGTGCCATCAAATGGGGAAAATCCTGAACTAGTAAAACTACTCTGATAATAGGATTCTTACCTTGAAAAGAACACCTAACACTGCAGTTTCAGACAAATGAATTTATCCTATTCTGTTCAATTTTGTTCCTGTTCTCTCTGTGTGTTCACTAAGGCCCATTTTCAGGAAGCATTTAAAAAAAAAAAAACTGTTGAAGTCAAAACTTGAAGAATGTTGGATTGTCAAAGTAACTTTCCTCTGTTGGAAACAAACTGAGGCAAAATCTGAACCATCAATACAGGGGGAATTGAAAATGGAGAGAATTTCAGAAGCAGCCCCTTCTCTATGTTGCCCTGCCTCTTCTCCCTTGCACATCCTCTTCCTTCCACCCTGCATCCCAAGACTTATCTGAGAGGAGATGTTGGAGGAGTAAAGTGGAATGGAGGGAGTAAGGATTTCCTACTCTCTCAATAAGTGTATGGAAGCTCTGCTTTGAATGCAAACTGTGTGAAATGCAGGGGTGTGTGTGGATATTGATAATCAGCATTTTAAAACAAAATGTGAACTGTTTCAAACTTTCTCACCTAGGGAGGTAGGAAGTTTTCAGTTTTACTCTCCCCTTTGATTATTTTTGAATCTCTTTTTTTCCAGTCCCAAATGTAAAAGATATTTGCAAATTTATGTATATTATTCAAAAACGAACTATAATTAATTTTTCTCCATTCGTACCAGCCAACTTCAATATGTACAGTAATTCCAAGCAATTATCTTCCAAATGTTTAAAGATGGGGCATCTTGGTAGAGGGAGGGAAATGACAAGTCTAATTTGACACTAGCATGACTGAATGAGTCAGCATTGTGCAGTGGTTTGAGTGCTGGACTGGGAATGTCATACTCTCTCAGCCTTAGGAGAAGGAAATAGTGAATTTTGTCTGAAGAAATCTTGCCAAGAAAACCCTAGGATAGAGTCGCCGTAAGTTGAACTCAACTTGAAGGCACATAATAACAATAGCCCAATACAGGGATCCCAAACCAGACTTTTAAAGAATTAAAAACTCTGTGATCTGTCCTAGATGTGTGAATCTGTCAGGGCTGGCTTCTCCCACATTTTATTTATTTATTTATTTATTTAAGAACAACAACATCAGGTACTTTTTATCCCAACTATGAGGGGGGGATGCATATTTTGGTAAGTTCTTTTTTAAAAAATGAAGTGTATCTCTACAACACTATCTCTATACAACACTGTTAATGTAGATAAGATAGATAAGACCACCATTATCCTACAGTTCTTGTATTTTATTTTATTTTTTTGCAAGATAGTTCTGAGCTGAAAAAATCTAAATGTGTATTGCAGCTTAAAATGCATACAAAAAATATAATAAAGTGCATATTTTGATTTTGAAAGCCATTCAAAACCAGTAAGAAATGTCCTCTATACTTTTTTTAAAAAAAATGCAGAATGAGGCATAACCAGGACAGGACAGACTTGTGAATAAATGGATATACATAAAATTGACTCAAATTGGAAATAATCTGGTCCATTTATACTACTACAATGTCCCTAATTTGTTCACTCTTGCTTCTGCTCCCGAAACACTGGTTGTTGTGTTTCTGACTATGATTATTATTGAGTGGTCTTCTGTTTGGTGAATTCAGTTGCACATATGGGTACTGAGAGATTTTGGAAATAGGACAGGTAATTAGCTAGTTGGCATGCAGAAGAAGTTGAAAAGATAATATTTTCAGGGGAAAGCAATGTCCCTAAAGACATGGTTGAATTTATTAGGAAAATTTAGAGCTGGTTGTAGTTTGGAAATAGATGGATAGGTTAAAAAAAGGGATGAGAGGGAAGGTTTATAGAGCAACAACTTTTACAGTTAAGTTGCCGTAGGCAAATCTGTGCTCAAGTCCATTCAGCAGTTCACCTACCTGGGAAGCATCATCTCTTCAGATGCCAAGATTGATAAAGAGATCGATCACAGATTGGCAAAGGCATATAGTGCATTTGGAAGACTTCACAAAAGAGTCTGGAGAAATAAATACCTGAGGCAAAGCACAAAAAATCAGTGTGTATAGAGCCATCGTACTGTCTATCCTCCTTTATGGATCTGAAACATGGGTCACCTATCGCCACCACCTACGACTCCTCGAGCGCTTTCATCAGCGCTGTCTACGCACAATCCTAAATATACACTGGACTGACTATGTGACGAATGTTGCTGTCCTTGAGCAAGCAGGGATCACCAGCATTGAGGCCATGATATTGAGAACGCAGCTGCGCTGGGCAGGGCACGTTTCTAGGATGGAGGACCATCGCCTCCCAAAAATACTACTCTACGGTGAACTCACCACGGGTCAGCGTAAGAGGGGCGCTCCAAAAAAGCGATACAAAGACTTCCTGAAACAACATCTCAGGCTTGGCCAAATTGATCACCAACAGTGGTCCGCCCTGGCCTCACATCGGGGCGGCCTTATTTGAGAACTCACTGCAGCCTTATTTGAGAACTCACAACGAACAAATCTTGAAGAGAAACGACAACGCAGAAAGAATCAAAACCCAAAAACATCACCCAAGGAGACCTTCTGCTGTGCTTTTTGCAACCGGACTTGTTTATCTCGGATTGGCCTTTTTAATCATCAGCGCGCTTGCAGAAAGTGTGGGATGGTCCTTCCTGAATCTTCATTTGCGAAGAAAAGCCAGAGATATGTTGAATTCATTTGGCAAGAACTCAAACACATAGGCTAGATTCACATTCTGTTTGCCACAAGTGATGGTTAGATGCCATTGGCCTTAATTGTAGTACATGAAATCTCCTTTTTACTTGTCTGACTTAATGAGATACTCACAGTGGTGACAGATAGCCTCTTTGTTAGTGAGTTGCTGCAGTTGTTTTGTATTTTAGTCTTAATTTTAAATGAACTGTCCAAGGTTATGGAACAATTTTGTATGTTTATATGTTTCTTGTGAAGTTCAGACTGAAATACAAAGCAGATTCACTGTCCCATTGGTGCCACTAACTGCCACTAGATACTTCATTATATACTGCTTCTTAAAATGGAAGTTCAGCTAAACTTTCATTGCTAATATCCCTTGATATACCTACCCTATTCATACACATATGAATGGTTGCTTCTTTTTGGTTTTGCTGTTGGTTTTGCTGAATGGTTGGTTTTGCTGTAACATGCCTTCAAGCCAACACTGACTTATATTGACTCTATTATAGGGTTTCTGTGGCAAGATTTTATCTGAGGATGATTACCATTGTCAGCTTCTACTACTGAGAGTATGACCTGACCAAGGTTATGAGTGGGTTGCCATGGCTGAGCAGGGATTTAAATCCTGGTCTCCTATAATCCTGAGCCAACTTAGTATAGTGGTTTGATCATTGGACTACAACTCTGGAGATCAGGGTTCAAGCCCCCTCTTGGTCATGGAAACCCACTGGGTGATCTTGGGCAAGCCATATATTTTCATCCTCAGAGAACAGCAAAGGCAAACTTCCTCTGAACAAATCTTTCCAAGAAAACCCCATTATAGGTTCACATTAGGGTTGCCATAAGTCAAAAATAACTTGAAGGTGCACAGCTCCTAGAATACTAGACCAGTACTCAAACCACTATATCTCTCTGGGTTTCAATGCAGTAGTTGAGAAAGGGGGGGGGTCATCATTTACTTTGTGTATTTTCTTTTGTGTATCCTGGAACTGCTGCTAATCAATCATCCTCAGTGAGAAAATGAAACGACCCATGAATACAGTCCATTATTTTAATGAAAAACTGTTCAGTATATATAACTGGCATGTGCTTGTTTCTCTCTAATTAAAATGGACAGGGCTTTGAAAGTATATAATGATGGCTGCAACATTCCAGTATTCATAATTCTATGAAATGGGTCCAGAATCTGTTTTTCATGTGCAAAAGGGCTCCATTCAATGAAGGTGTCTTTGATTTATTTAGTTAGTCAGTTAGTTATACCCCGCTTTTCAGCCTCAAGGTTATCAGAGCGGCTTACAAATTGTTTTAAGCAATAGCTATTTACACATCTACACTGCATTAAACAGTTTCCAATGTGTGTTAGCAAATTTCCTTCCCTGCATCACAGCCCACCCCATTCAGCATGGTACCCCAACCCTCTGTGTCCCATTTTCAGGAAGCTAGAAGGGCTGCCATAGAAAAGAGAGGGCAGGGAAATCCATTTCCACCTACCCACTTCCATACCTTTAAATCTGGATCCAACTCAATATAAGTTACATGCTGATATCTTTTCTTTTAAAGCAGCAAACTTATGAAGAGGTGGAATGAACTTAAGATGAATAAAAGAACCCAACATTGACAAGTTTGTACATCCCTATGAGTGGTACACACAATACTCCTATTTTCTTTACTGATCTATGGAAATGTCTGCATTGGGGAGGTCAGGGAGACAAACTATTGAGCCACATGAAATGGCACCAGATGACCAGGCACTACCCCCAAAATAGGAAGGGTCAAGCCTAATACATTAATTTATTATGACCTATGTATTTAGCTTGGTATAGTGCACACTGTATTATGTACATTTCAGTTATAGTCTCAATTACCTACTGTATTTAATGGCCTGGCAAACCAAACTAACATACACTTTATTCTTTTATTGGAAAAAAAACAAGTTAAAAGTAATATGCAAGCAAACATTTACACATATCTCCTGAAAATATTAGTAAATGCAACCAGATTAATACTCCAGTTTCTGAAACGAATTTTCCCTAGCTTTTCCCATCCCCCCCTCAAAAAAGATTTGTTACTATATACTATATCTGATAGATAAGGAAAAAATATTACACATATTCAGCAGTCTTGAACTATCAGTAGAATGGAAATCAAGTTGTACATTTTTCCAGTGCAAGATAATACATACACACACACACACTCTACAAAATTTTATTCCTTTACTGGATCAGATGTATTATGTGGCTCATTATATACAGTTGGCTTTCTGTATCTATGGATTTGGCATCCATGGATTCCACCATCCACAGCTTGAAAACATTTTTTTAAAAATTCCAAGAAGCAAACCTTGATTTTGTCATTTTATATAAGGGACCCCATTATACTATGTCATTGTCTATAATGGGACTTCAGCATCCACAGATTTGGGTATCCACAGGGGGCCTGGAACCAAACCTCAGCTGATATCAAGGGCCCACTGTATAAGCTACCACTTATAATTATTGATGGAGTGGTTAAAAGTTCAGACACCAGTATTACAGTGAAAATCAATTAATAGGCCACACAGTTCTTAATCTGCTGCAACAACTGAAAATTATACACAACCCATCAGCATTTTGGTACCCTTTGCCAGCATCAAGTGTATTCCACACAGCAGAATGCCAAGATATTTTGTGGCAAGAAGTTGAAGAAAAAAACCTGCAAATTCTTACAGTACTGTATATCAATACATCCCTCGGTACTACATTAGCTTTGAAGGGTATTCTGTGTGTGTCCCTGTGTTGCAATAGTTGCTTGTTTCTGTCAAGATTTATATTGTTCTGCATAAGAAAAAGACTACTATGCAAAACAAAATTGAATGGCTGAAGAAATCTTAGGCCTTGGCAAATGGTATGTAAATTTTGTAGAAAGGTATTAATCATATAAAGCCTGAACAATCTTTGAAAGCAAAGTGGTGAACTTTATTTCTTTTCTTTTTCTTTTTTAACAAACAGGGGCATGGCTCAATCTGAAATGATATAATTTTTTTTCCAGCACAGTTCCATTCATGTCTACTCAGAAATAAGTCCCACTGAGCTCAATGGGACGTATCCTTAGATAAATATGTTTATGATTGCTGCCTATGCTGTTAAAGCCATTATAGAAGTGTCAACAGACTATAGATGCCATAAGGTAATTTTTAATGAATTTCAAGAGGAAAATTATTAATTACATTTTGCACTCTTTAAAGTTAAATCAGTAAAAATGTGCTAGGGCATCTATACCTGTATACAAAATGTAGCATGAGTAGCTGACATGAGAAAACAGATACAATAGATCACTTTTAATTTACACATTGTAAATTCCTTTTTTTAGATTAAGTGAAGAGTTTGCTTTGCTGTTAATTCAAGACCTTTAGCATCCATGTTCGTGCACCAATAATCCAGATGATCACACTTACCATGGGTTCTTTGATCAGATGCACTGAGTGTTCTGCTTCAGCAAGCCCCATAAAACAGACTGTTGCTCTGCTCATTGACTTTGATGTGGTGCCATGGCAGGCAAAATGACAAAGAAACGGCATTTCAAGTCATTTCAGAAGAATGTATAATTAATTTCATGGATGAAGTTTCAATCTCACACTTTCCTGCTTAGTAAATGTTGAGTGGGTTTTGAGTGGAAGCTTGTATACTTCCATTTGTGATCCAAATGTTCTTGTTTCATTTCACAAAGCATTAAAAATATGCATGGCTGAGCTGACTATCCTTCACTGTTACCTGAAATTACACTTTTTGTTGGATGAGTACTATACAATGAATGATATTCAGATCACATGAAAATTCAATTTTTGGAAGAGGATCATGAAATTTTTTAGTTCCTTTTCTGCTGCTATCCCCACACTGACTTTTACTAAATTCACTAGCTGGCCAGAAGGCCAGACAACCAAGAGCGATTGTATATACAGTAGGACCCTGTATCCAATTATTCATTATCCAGTGGTTCAATTATCCATGGGACACAAAACAGCACACCTACCATAGAGTCTTCCTAAAAAATGTGTCCTCTCTAGCCATTTTCTAGGTCCTCTAAGGTCCCATTATTTTCAATGATGTTCACCATTATCCACTGTTTTTAAGTATCCACCCCCCCGAACCAATCCCCAGTGGATACAGGGGTTCTACTTTATGTGTAAAATTCAGGCAGTCTAGTGAGAAATGTACAAACATTCTTTCTACATTCCATGGACATCCCTGCTGTTTCTCATCATTTTTTCCTGCTATACCCACTCCTTAGCTCTCCCCTGGGATAACTGCATCTATCTTACAATCCACTCCTCTTTCATCATTTGGTACTTATTCATAGAAACCCATCCCAGTATATTTTGATTTCCAAAACAGTTACTACTGAGATATAATTGTTTGTCCCAAATATTCTAACATTCTCTGGTCAGCCTCTCTTACAGTGTGCCTAATAGGCAATGGAGTATAATCTTTGAACTGAAAGATGGCCTGTATGAGTGTAAGTATGTATGTGATACTCTATATTTGTGTGCAAATGGAATGTTGGAAGCATTACAGAAATCCAAATGGGATATAACCAAGGCATGTGCCACCATAGCCAGAACCAACTTCTCCAGGAACAGGTGCAGTTGGCACACTAGGTTTAAGCTGCAAAAGCACTCTTGAAACTTGGGCATCCAGGTTCAGAGATCAATCCAGGAGTACTCCCAACCTGCAAACTTGAATTTTCAGGGGGAGTGTAACCACACCTAGCAGAAGCTGAATCCCTATTCCCAGATTTGTCTTTTGATAGACCAGGAATACCTCTGTCATGTCTGGATTAAACTTCAATTTGTTTTACCTCATCCAGTCCATTACAGCTGCCAGGCACCAGTTTAGCACAGAAACAGCTTCCTTGGAATTAGGTGGAAAGCAGTAATAGAGCTGGGTAGCCTATGTTATGCAAATCGCTGGCCGCTGGTGTGGATGTCCATAGTAAATCCACACAAGATCTCAGCTTCAATGAGGAATTAGAAGCAACTCAAATGACTAGTGGGAGATCACACAGCTTTACAGGATATTTAAACCCTGTGCATACAGGTGTAGTGAAGGAAATACATGGGAGTCAGATGTATAAAACATTGGATGGAACTTTATTGAACTGAACAGAAGCATTCACACATCACACACACATGCATTTTATTAAGCAAACAAGACTATCAGAGTAAGGCAAGAAGTAGTTAAACAGGAATAGTTAAGGCTATAAGACATACTGAACCTGGTTCCTGAAGTTAGGTTCTCCTTGTGAGAATGTGTTACTCTCGAGCAACAACAATGAAGGCAACAGAAAAGTGGGGCAGGCAGAACTTAAGGAAGGGATGTTAGGACTAGGAAGCTGGGAACAGAGCACTTAACTTGACAGAGAAGCCAGATAAGATTCTGGGGATTGTCAGAGAGGGTAGGAGGAAGAAGGGTATGTAAGACATGTAATAAATGTCTTGATGAATAATGCAGTTATGTGACCCTTATGCTGTGTGTTCCTGCATGGCAGGGAGTTGGACTGGATGGCTCTTGTGGTCTCTTTCAACTCTATGGATATTATCAGACTGGTGTGTAAAAATGCTATAATTCCATGAATGAGGAAAGTGGAAACATAATGGCTTTATTACACTTACTATCACACGTCACTGTAATCATGCAAAAGAACTGCCATAAAATTATTGCACAATGACCACTAGTGCTTTAAGAAGGGGAGCTTACTTCCATGATTTAGCATGGGGAAGATTTTGGTGGTTCTCGTGAGAAGACATGAGCACCATTAAACCTCCAAAACACCTTAATTAACAAAGTAAATGAACACACAACCAGTGAAACTAATCTAAAAACTTTGAAACTAGATGGGACAGTTCATAAAAAGCATCCTGTGTTCATTTTTGTGTTCTTACCTGGATATTTTCTCACTGAGGACCACATATTAATGCTGTAATCTCACAATAACAATGTGATATATTTTCACACACCCTCAATACTATGAAAAAAGTGATATTGCCAATCTGTTGACAGCTTGTCCTGTCAATTAAAAGGAATGCCTTATTCACGGCTGGGGCACAGAGTAACCACGCAAGGACAACAATGTTATGTGATAGCTGCACACATTCATACTACCATGACATCATAATCCTGCATTTTTTGCTGTGTCTGATAATGTCCTATGATTCTAGGGAGAATAATGGTGAGAGAACAAACTTATTGCTATGGTCTCATACACACACACACACATCTTTGACAATACAGCTAATAATTCAAATGTTTATCATTATGATAAGAGTTTAACTGTTATGGCCTCCTGTGAAAAATCCTCAGTGTTTAAGTTTGATATGGGTGCCAAGAAATCAGTTACTGATCTTTACACCCATTTACAGAATTGTACATCCCAACATTCTCTGAGGAAAAGGAAATTATGTTATTTCTAATTTGAAGTACAGATATGCCGTCTATTGTACTTTTAGACCCACCCACCCCAAGAATGTTCCTAGATGCTTTCCTGCTTTGAAATACAGTTGTCCCTCCATATCCATGGATTTGGTATCCATGGATTTAAGTATTCACGGCTTGAAAATATTCTTTAAAAAATAATAATCCAAGAAGCAAACCTTAATTTTGCCATCTTATTTAAGTTACATCATTTTGCTATGCCATTGCATATAATGGGACTTGAGTATTCACGGATTTTGGTATCCACGAGAAGTCCTGGAACCAAACCTCAGTGAATATGAAGGGACAACTGTGAATGTTTATTTTCCATGATGATTTGTGTGTTTTTGTTATAGTAAATTGGAATCAAAGGGGCAACTACTTGCTGTGTGCTAATGCATTCTGTTTCCTGTCAAGTTGGAAGCAGCAAAAGTCAAGGAGAAACTCTTGAGAAGACACAACAGATGCTCTGCTTCTCCTAGTGTCTGAATTTTTATTTTATGTTATGTTATTTTTTGCATGCCATCTGATCCAGTTCTAGGAATGTTAACAATAACACTGCCATCAAACAGATGCCTTGGAGGCTGCATGCCTATAGTTCAAACCCCAACACACACTATTCTTCAATGTGTCCAATATACCCAACTTTAATTAATATGGAGAGGGTGAGATGAGATTGAAACAGGTACAGCTGGTTAATATGTTTTCCCTTTTACTGCCATAGAGCTCAACTTCTATAGACATGCATCTTATAATAAAGAGCTATATGCAGCCAACTGTGGCGGGAAGGGAAAACTCACTCCAGACAGTATAATTGGATATGTTAGTATCAAAACCATGGCTATGAATAGGTACTGATGATCTGTTACAAATGAGAGTCAGCACTGCTAATCCTGTGGTGTAAGACAGACTGCAAGACCACTCCAACATCCATGAAGATTTAACAAAGGGATTTTTCAATGGATGTCAGGAGTCTCCCTTAGATACACTGGAAATGCACACTAAGAGAACCTGAGAAGACCAGTTCATGTATGATTCAGGTGATTCCTTTGTATACTTTTTTGGCACATGGCTGAGTCATCAGGATTCAACATTAGGTATCTATAAATGTTTGGGTTTCAGAGCCCTGGTGCCCATTCACAACACAACATTATAGCAATATATTCCATTTTAACTGCCATGACAACATCCTGTGAGACCCTGGGATTTGCAATTTTGTGAGGCACTAGAGCTCTCTGCATGAGACTTCCAGAAACCACATCCTCAACTGCAAATCCCAGGATTCCACAGGATGGAACAATGATGGCTAAAGTGGAAAACTGAGCTGTAATTGTGTAGTGTGAATGGGTCCGTGTTCCAGAAGGGAACATCTGGGGCAGGAGGTTGGGTTTATAAGAATATGGAGTACCATCATAAGCTGCAAGCTTTAAATTGTGGGTAAAGAATCATTGTCCCTCCATTTGCTTGGTCCTCAATCTCATTAATTCTATCCAGTATATCTAATGACCAGAGAATGTGGGTATTATAGTCACAAACACCTGGAGGACCAAAGTTCTTCCACCTCTGCTTCTCTACTCTTAAGAATATTGTAAAAGGAAGTGTGGGAGAGGTGATAAGGTACTGGAGATCAGACCTGACATCTGCCCTGGAAGGAAGTCAGGACCCTTAATTCTAAGAACATAAAGATAAGCAGCATTAGGTCAGGACCACAGCAGAGGCACTCTGCATATAACAGTTGTCCCTTCACATTCGTGGGGGTTAGGTTAGGCAAATGTGAAAATTCCATGAATAAAGACTGCCCTCCCCATCCCCCACTTCCCCCTGCCTCCCCCTCTCTCCCAAGGCCTTCACGTGGCCTCCAGAGACCCTCTGGAGGCTCTGTGGTTGCCTCCCCAGCCCTCCCCACTCCCTCCCAAGGCCTGCACAGGGTCTCCCAAGGCCCCCTTGCCCCTCTCCCACCCCTCTGGCCTGCTTCGCTCTCCCCCCCGCCAAAGCAGCCACAGGGCTTCTAAAGCCTGGGAGGGGGGGGAGGCCCTCCCAAAACTGAGAATACTCAAAACCGTGAATGCTAAATTTGCGAATGTGGAGGGGCAACTGTACTGTACTCAAGGATGCTTCTTTTGTAATGGGATATATTATAGGCATTATATCTGGTTGCATGTTCTACCAGGTGCCATTGATTGGAGTTTTAGATCATCAATGATTCAAATTCTATAAATTCTATCCAGGAATTTAGGAATCAGTGAGGTATGTTTGGATCATGTGGCATTTTCCAAACAATTTCACATTTGGTAATTGTGCTACTGTAACCTTATCTATAGCAATTTCGTTTAGTTGTTTTATCAGTCCATTTGGAATTGCTCTCAAAGCACATATCACCACATCGTTGTTCTTGCTGAAATATAAAAATGTCAATTTAAATGTTGAAAAGGTTATTACAGAGGTATAGATTTTTTTAAAAAAAAGGCTTGAGAAGAAAGGCTTGCAAAAAGGTTTGAGGATCATAATGTAGACTATCATAAATTTCAATTGATTAATTTAAATTATTTTCCCACCCAGAAAAGAAGTTCTGGGATTCTTCTGCGTGAGGTGTCAGACTAACTTGGTAGAAGATGCTAGACACATTGAATTTGGGTGGGCTGGGAGTATAAGAGAAGTAGAAATGTCCTTGGTCATAAATAGTGGAATAACACATTCATTTGGCAGTCCTGAAGTAATGAATGCTAAGCATTAACCTAAAGCTGAATTCAGCTGATAATTTTCTTTTATCCAAGTGGAAGTTGTATAAGATTTATGGGCAACAGATGGTCTTGAAATGTATAGGAGGCATCCAGATGCACTCTTACTTCCTTTGACCCTCAGCGTTGCTATTTCTGTGTCAGCTGTAAAGGTAAATTTCTGTTGAGCACTTTTCTAGGACTGAATTCCATATGGATGTCATTAAGGGAGCCTGGAGACCACCTTATCCATAGATCTAATCAAAACAACAGAATATCCAAACCAGTCTATAAGGTATACTGGAAATAAACACTCCTCTCCACCAGTCATGTTTGCTTTATCTCTGATCAACTTCCTCAGATCAGATATAACAGGGAGACTGAAGGAAATATCTGCTCTCAGGTGAGCTATGTGGCCTAGAAAAAAATTCCTTAAGATGAAGTGGTTCTGTCAGCACTGTTTCCATCTGTACCTTTCCCTTTTTGGAAAGACATGGATAGAACTCTAGTTGGCTTTTTACTGAGCTGCATGACCTCAAGCACTTTTCAAAGCTGAAGGTGCTTTTTAGTGGTGCTACTTTTCACAGGCCCTGCATATTCCTCAATTTGAGAAGGCTTGAGTTTAGCAAACCTACCTGTGATTGCGCCCTACTCCTGTCATCATCCAGAAACAAGTCTGTCCCCAAAAGATTCTCCACCTTGTTCTATGAGGCTTGGGGGTACCTTTACAGCATGGAAAGTAGCTGTGTGAATCTATATTCTCTCAGATATATATTTTAAATATGTCTACATGTTTTTGTTGCTGCTTTCTTTCAACTTTGCCTTTCTTTATCTGCCTTGTAAACATGCATTTAAAGATGATCAGGAGGGGTTTGGTCTAAGAAACCACATTCTAATGGTTAACTTGGATCTATCTGAATTGGTGTGTGTGTGTGTGTAGACAGAGAGAGGGAGAGAGCAATTCTCTCTCTGCTAGACCTATTATCTATTCATTCCACAAACACTGAAGAAATTTGATTCATAGCAGGGAAAGGGGAAAGATTTTCTTCTAACTGTAATGAAAGGCTCATTCAGATGAGATCATTATAGAACCCACTTTAAAAGGCAAATGTGAAGAGGAGCAGAAGGCACTAAGGCTTTCACCGGGTTAAGATACTGAGCAAGATATCCACTGGAGGGATATAGATTTGGAGAGCTAAACTCCTCTACTTCCCTCCCCTGCTTAGTGGTCACTCTGTATAATCTCATACTTACTAAATGGTGGGAACTGAATAAACAGGTTGTCCTTTCTTTATTTTCTTGCCATTATTGATTTATTTTGCATTTAGTGTACTGCACCAACTGACTATTACTTTGGAAGGAAGGAGAAGGCAGGCAGGCAGGCAGGAAGGGAGGCTTTTCTTTCTTGCCACATTCTTGTTCTCCTCCTACTGGGTCATGGTGGTGAGTACATTTCCCCCCTTCCTCTACAAAAATCTTTTCAAAGCTTCCATCTTGATTGATCCAGAGTCCAATTGCTTCATTGGCATTCTGGGCTGATGAAGAGATTTAGCATGGTTGCATCTTCACTCTGCAGTATGCTCTCTATGAAAAGTGGGGGGAGAGAGAAAATGGGCGGGGAGAGGAGAAAAAAAGCACCACTGCTCACTGTTGCTGTAATTTTTTTGTGGAGGTCCTCTAGGTAATGGAATTCAACACCTGTTCCCGCTAGTCTAAATCTAGTATCGCTAAAAAGTCAACACATAATTTAATACTGGAATAAGGAAGGAGATGTGAAGGCTAACAGAATAAAATATTGTAGAATACTGAGAAATGCTGTCTCAGTTTAGCTGTGTATGTTAGTAATTGCAAGTACCTGTCTGCTGATTACAATAGATTCTTGCTATGGGGTCCATCTGTTTGAGAGGGGCAGAGAGTATATACAGCCCCCTCTATTCTTGAATAAATGATTGAACACTATAAGAGATCTCCTTCACAGAATCATAAAATCTAGACTTGGAAGGGGCCATAAAAGCCATCTATTCCAACTGCCAAACAAACAGGAATATACAACAAAGGTATTCCTGACAGATGTCCATTCAACTTCTGTTTTAAAGACCTCCAGAGAAGGAGAGGCCACCATCCTCCAATGTAGTCTCTTCCAGAGCAGTTCTTACACTCAGGAAATTCTTCCTAATGTTTAGGTAGAGTATTTTCTTTCTTGTAATTTGAATCCTTTGGTTCATGTGCTACTGTATACCCTATTCCCTGAGTACAGTATACCCTACTCCCTAAGGCTTGGTTTCCAGATCTTTGATCATCTTGGCCACTATTGCCAATGTTCTTAACCAGTGTTAATCTGAGAGTTCCTCATTCAAAAATGCATGAAAGATTGACACATCCAGTTCTCGAACCAACCTTTAGCATGCAATCCCCGTTGTACATCTTTCCTCCACCCTAGTGTTATGAGCTGAATTGGGAGATTATTTTGCTGTGTTGGTGTTGTATTCTGTAGACTGCCTTGGAGGTCATTGGCTCAGAAAACAGAGTACAAAGCTTTAAATACAAAGTTTTTAAATAATAATAATAATAATAATAATAATGCTTATGTGGAAATATGAATACACTCATATTTCCTGGTTTGCTCGACACTTCATTGTTCTCTAGGTGCTTACAAATGGAATACTGCTAGTGCTGCCAGTCAAAGAATGTTGTGCAGCTCTTCTATCTTGTATTCCTTAGCACATTTTCAGTGGTAATGGGCAAATAAAGAAGAAAGAAACAGTGGAAAAATAGAGGAAGATTACAAAAAGATAAAAGCAACATCTAGCTCCCCTTCCAAATTTTGTGAAGGAGAGTGATTCACCAACAAAAAGTGTCATCTGGAAGCACCATGTATTTAAGAAGTAAGTTTATGTCAAGGGCACAGAGCTTCTTCATATGCATATACAATTTATTACCATCATCCAAACAAGAAGTAAAAGAGAAGTCTCCACAGGATGGCTTCTTTCAGGATCATAACATTTCATATTGCAAGTAGATGGGGAAAGTGTGACTATTCACCTACATAAGCACATACAAAATTGGCTCAGAACATCTAGAAATGATTTGTTTTCCCCTGATGTACTGCTTCTTTGTGTAGAGGTGCTGGTGGTAGATGGTTTAAAATCTGAGGTAGCACGTGATCCACATCTATATTAAATGCTACAAGCTCAGAAATCAACATACGAATAACAGAAATATGACTAAGTTGGAGCTGTTATATTTGTACATGCCATTTACTTTAAACACAGTCTACCCCATACCCCTGTTAAGAACATAGTGCACCTTAGACTGCTGATAGACTGCAGAAATAATGCAGTTTGACACCACTTTAACTGCCATGACTCAGTGCTATGGGGTTCTGGGATTTGTAGTTTTGTGAGATAATTGGCCTTCTCTGTCAGAGAGCTCTGGTGCTACAACAAACTACAAATCCCAGGATTTCATAGGATGGAACCATGATAGTTAAAGCAGTGTCAGACTGCATTATTTCTGCAGTGTGACAGAATCTTGTCTGAAGTAAGAGAACTTTTTGGAAATAAAGGTTTTCCTCAAGAGTAGGAAGCCTTGAAATTTGGCCCAAATAGTTCTAGATGGTTTTGTGTGAGGCTATGGAAAACCAAATTAGAAGACAATTGAATTTTCCATCTTGCTGGGATAATGCAGGTGCTCAGGTGTGTATCCCAGGTGCTTGGTGAGCCTTGTCTTTTTGTAACATCTACTATTTATATATGCATGTTTGAATATGCATGCATCTATGATGTGTGTCAGAGAAAGAGGTCAAGAGGGGCTTACAGATAAAGTAAGAATTTCTGCCTCATATATATGCTTCCTATTTACCTTGTCTAGACAATAGCTTGTGCCATATATTGGTCCTGCTTTGGGAAGTGTATGTGGCATGTATGCGTGTGTGTGTGAGAGAGGGGGGATAAGATGAAGTCTTCATTTTAAGACTATACTTTGCATCTATCCTATATCCACTTAGGAGGGAGGGAGTCACACTGAACTCAGTGGGATTTACTTCTCAGTAGACATTATAGGATTGCACCATTCACTGTCTTTTTAAAATTAAAGTGAGTTGACTCTAAACATGTCAAGGATGCAGAGATTTTTCACATGTTCATAGACAATTTTTCCTCAAGTCCATTTTTGAAAACAAAAGCAATTCATTTTTTTAGAAGGGCATGTTCAATTGGAGAGGCATTATTTAATTCTTCCATAGCTATTATCATGTAGTATCCTTAATAAAACCAGGTAACATCTTATTTTATTTAGGAAATAAAAAAAATATTTTTCTACATTATCTCAGTAACCTTGACTGACTCAGGTTTATAAAAGCTATTGTTTGGACCACCTCCTCTCTCTCTCTCTCTCTCTCTCTCTCTCTCTCGGGACTTTATCAGACCACCCTCCAGAAAAACGTTCTTTTGAACCATTTTTATGCCAGCAAAAGAACCCCCTTTATAAGACCTACCTTAAAGAGGCAGCCCCAGCATAAATGGAGCAGGAACAGAGCTGTATTTACTTCCTGGTCTGAGATCTTGCCAATTCTCACGAGAAGATGCTACCGCAGCAAATTTAAAAAATAAAGCAAAATTAAGACATAAAACGTTCACAGAAGCACAGAAACACACTTTAACAGTTAAAAGTACACTGGGGACACTCATAAAATGAGCGTTCCCTACCTGGCTGTCACGATCTCACCCAGAAGTGTTCTGTCATTGACACTGTATTCACATGAGCACAGTGGTGTAAGGTTTCAAACACTGGCAATGCTGGCAAAAAAAAGCACTACAGGAGATCTATTGACAGCTTGGCCTGTCAGTAAAAAGGAACAGCTTTTGGACAGTACAAAATTGTGAAAGGATGACTTCATTTGATATGTGTGCCCTTTCACATTAATTAGGCATCATTATAACATCATATTTGCCTGGTCTGATAAAGTCCAAAGTTTCTTTTGCTCATTTATTGTACCATAATATGAATTATTAATTGATTGTTTAATCTTAGTGTATATTTTTATTGTGTGATTTAGTCTATTTCAACATTATTTAAATCTTGCCTTATAATTGTTCTTGAATTATCCGAAAATCTTGTTTCATGTGATTTTTTGTGTTCTTATGTTACTGTAAGCCATTGTTATTATGACATTACCAGGGCAAAAGTGGCATAAAGATAAATATGATGATGGTGGTTGTGACAATGACACTGAACATAGGTGCACTGGGTTGTTGTGGATGTGCCTATACCTGTTGAATATCTGCATCTCTTAGAGCTGGTAAAAACATGGGAATTCCATGAAAAGAATATAAAAGTGATCATTGGGGTGCAGGAAACTTTTGGGGTTGCAAGCTGACCCACTACATGCAACTTGTCAAAGAAAATTAAACTAAACAGCAATTTTGGAGATTATCAGACAGGAACGCAAAAAGCATTCCTGTCCCACAATCTCCAGTCCTGCCCCTGTCCCAGCACAGCCCACAGAAGGCAGCCCAGGAATGAACACAGCTCTAACAGAGCTCCTTTCACTTCCTGGGCTGAAATCCCACCTGTTCTCATGAGAAGACGTGAACATGGGAAATTCAAAAATAAAAAGTTAAAAAACACAAAAAAGTCACACCAAGCACAAAAACACACTTTAAAACTTACAAGCAACCCAGGGATAGTCATAAAAAGTGTGTCACTTACCTGGATGTTGTGATCTCACCCGTAAGTGTTTATGCTGGACTGCCCATTGATGCTGCATTCCCAAGAATTAAATGGCCAGAGGTTTCACACACTGGCAATGCTGGCACCAAATTGCAACAGGGGAATCTATTGATGGCTTGGCCCATCAATAGAAAGAAATGCCATAATGATGCCAGCGGAACAATGTCACCTGATATTGGCATCCTTTTGCATTCATTTGACATCATTATGGTGCCACATTAGCCCCGGCTGATAATCTCCTTTGAAAATAGTGATTCTGAGTGGCAAATTTGTAGTGTGTGTGTTAAGTATGTGCTGGTCAACTCTCTCGTGACCCAATGTATAGCCTGTATAATGAGCCAAGAATGGGAGAATATACAAATGTGCCTAGCTGAATGTCTAGAACTGGGATATGCTCATCTAGAGAGAGAGAGAGGAGGAGGAGGGGGAGGGGGAGAGAGACTCTTTTAACATGGTGGTGAGGGGGAGGAGAGTCAAGAGATGGAAAGGCCAAACAAATACCATGATGGAGAGGGAAAGTTTGAAAGAAAGAGCTGAGGAGGAGAAAAGAGAAAAACCACTAGGGTGAGCAGGACAAATGCATTTGTAACTGAGACAGAACTGGAAGAGGCCAAATGAGTATTGGGTGAGCCTCATCACTTTTTTTACTTCTTCCTAAAAGCCAAGGAACCAAACTTTTTTTAAAAAAGGTCTACATCATACACATCTTTCTGAGAATATTATAGTATCCCTAGTGATTTAAAAATAAAAAAATAAAAAAATAGTGATTTCTGAATGCCATTAACATACAGGCCTAAAATTTTTAGTGAATAGCTGCTGTTTTTCCATCCACAGATTTCTCTATTAATGATTTTGCCCTTCTCTTTTTCTGCTAAGCTCCATTCAGACTTGGACAAGGGAGTGGGAAGTGTTAAGTATACATTATCAGGAGATGGAGCTGGTACAGTGTTTACCATTGATGAGACCACAGGGGACATTCATGCCATAAGGAGCCTTGATCGTGAAGAGAAGCCTTTCTACACTCTACGAGCTCAAGCAGTGGACACAGAAACGAGGAAGCCACTGGAACCTGAATCAGAGTTCATCATCAAAGTGCAGGATATTAATGATAATGAGCCAAAATTCCTTGATGGGCCTTACGTTGCCAGTGTCCCTGAGATGTGTCCAGTAGGTAAGTAAGATTTTGAAGAACTCTCATCACTTAACTTGAAACTTTTAACATCATTAAATAACTTCTTCATTTGTTGTGGAAATTAAAAAGTGTTTTTTAAAAATACAGCAGTATCTGTGATATTTTAAAGAAATGATAGCATACACACAGTGATGTTACCAACACATTAAGAACATGGTGGAATCACTGCTGGCAAGCCATGCTTTGCACCAAAATTCCAGTCATGTGATCTGTCACTTACATGATGGTTGAGTAGACTTGGTCACTGAGATGTCCATGTTGGTGGTAGGTCTATTTTGAGGTACATTATTGTGGAATATGCAGCAGCTACTTATACAGGGAGAATGGAGTCAGATATGACTCTTTGCTTGATTAGGAAGATGACATGGTTTGGTTAGCAATATGTGTTCAATGTTTGGTTAACAAAACTTGATGGAACATGTGCGTCAATGAAATGTTCTGAAGGGATCAAGAATATGGTCACAGCCCAGTTCTTGTACTTGTAAGAAAGCAGAGGATAAATGTGGTACATGAGAGACAGAGAAAAATTAACTGCCTTATACAGTACCAGGTTAGGCTATTTATCCATCTCATCCAGTGTTGTTTAATAATGTTTAGTGAGTAGCTCACTAAGCTCTCAGCCCGAAGTCTTCAATATCATCTCTTACTTCAGATTTATATTTGGAGATGTCATGAATTGTTCTACATGTAAAGCATGTACAGTTGGCCCTCCACATTCACTGGTTTCCCTTTCATGGATTTTATTAAAAGTCCTCTCTAGGAATCACTAGGTCCTCCAGTGTGATTCTATTTCTATGGTCAATGTCCAGAAGTAATTCCTAGAGAGGTATCCTCTCAGATTTTTTTTAAAAAAGTGTTTGCAGGTTTTCCACTTTTGCAGGGTGGGCTGCACCCCTATCCCCGGTGAAAATGGAAGGCTGACTGTACTCTGTCACTATAGTAAGGGCTATACCAATTATAAGGCAGAGTGATGTAGCTTCCTCAGGTGACAAATGCGGAGGCTAAGACCTTCCCCAAGTTATACTAAAACAGAATGTCTTTGGTCAGTTGTGGCAACAGTCCCTCTTTTAATGAAGTACACTCTCCTTCCCTTCTGTTTCCTCTCCTGTCTACAGTGGCCTGGGCAGCTTGTTCTTTCCCTGGCTACATTTAGTAACACAGGCTCACACTCAGGAGATTTTCACACGCCGAAAATATTCCCTCCAGAAACCGGGACAGAAATATTTCTGTCCCGGAAGCAGCGCCGCGGTTCGCACGCTCACCTCCCTCTTCCGTTTTTCCGTCGTCCTCGCTTTGGGTTTTTTCCTCTCTCTTCCGGAATATTTTATTAACGGCAAACTCCCGTTAGTAAAATATTCCAGAAGAGGGAGGGAAAAACCCAAAGCGAGGACGACGGAAAAACGGAAGAGGGAGGTGAGCGTGCGAACCGCGGCGCTGCTTCCGGGACAGAAATATTTCTGTCCCGGTTTCTGGAGGGAATATTTTCGGCGTGTGAAAATCTCCTCAGAGATTGCTTCACCAAGAACAGAAACAGTTCTTAACATAGGCATACAGTACTGAATTTACTCACTTTCAGGTACTATCATATTTAGCAGAGAGATAAGAGGAGAAACTGGTCTGATGTGTCCTCTCCCTCTCTTTCCATTCCATCCACTCTAGTTTTCTAGAGGGAAATTATCCACTATCTCCTTACCTTGCGTTCTCTGTCTGGGTATGTTTGTTATTTGCCACTGATTCCCATGACCTCCACCACCACCATTTCAGCTTGGGCTGCATCTGCACTGCAGAAAGAATCCAGTTTGACACTTCTTTAACTGCCATGATTTAATGCTATGGAATTCTGGGATTTTTATTTTTGTGATATATTTAGCCTTCTCTATCAGAGAGCTCTGGTGCCATGACAAATTACAAATCCCAGGATTCCCTGACACTGAGCCATGGCAGTTAAAGCAGTGTCAAACTGGATTATTTCTGCAGTGCAGACACAGCCTTGGAATGTTACTTTTAAAAAAGCTAATTTCAGTTCTAGTTCCATTTGTCCCTTACACATTAGTAGCTATCTTTTAGTTGTTTCTTTTAAAATGACACCAGAAGGATACAAGCCACTGTGGTACAAAACATCCTTTCATCCAGTCTCCCTCATTGTCTTCCTCATATGCTCTCTGAAGGAGCTGAAAAAAATTAGGACTCATGGGGAAAAGTGGTGTTTGTTCCACACATTTGCTTAACAAGTGTGACCTCTGTGTGTATATTTCAGAACACCTGTTTGTGTTGTTCAGAATTGCTAGAGCAGGCTGCAAACATCAGAATGTACTCAAACTAAATAAAAAAGCTAGCTGGCAGTTTTTCCTGTCAGACTGATAGTGTCCTTTTCAGAGCTAAATGCAACGTATGATGTACAGAACATCTGGTTAATGCACCTTACAAGCTGCTTTGTCCTGATACATTCCCAGCTCTAGTATTTCCTGATTGATTTTTTTAATTATATTTTTTAAGTTGAAGGTGTTGTTACTGTGTGCTCTACGGCCTTTTCTCAGATGTTGGCTGGCAGCTTGGCTTGTGTTACATAAAACAAACAGAAAGGGTTCATCAATAGCATATCATACAGTAGAATTATTGCAAAGGATGGCACGTGCTTCAGCTGAATAAGGTGGAAAGTTCTAAAGAGGTGCCTAGCAGAAGGAAGGGCACATGAGTGAACTTGCTATCAATGGAGTATAATAGAAGCCTGACTACAGACTGATAGAATATCAGTGAATTTATGCCTGAACTGAGGCAGTAACAATGGAAGACTAATAGAAGCTCAGCATGACAGCATCTTCAAAAATAGGCAAATATATACTAACATGAAATTAACTATCTGATGACATATAGTCAAATTGTTTGAACAGTTTTCCCGAAGTCAAAAACTGGAAAGAGAGACACATAAGAAATTTCAGAAAACTTAACAGAGCTCCTTCTGTTCCTCATCAAATTCTATAGTGTATTCTACTAAGTATGAATCTCCAATTTGCTTTGAAAGTTGGTTGGCAATCCTACTCATAAGGTTTATCATAAAAATAGAGGAAGAACAGAGCTACCTGTTTTTCTTAAACACACCTGTCAACCAGATGTCAATGGGAAGCCCACAAGAAGGACATGAGTACAATGCCACCTTCTCAATCGTATTTCCCACCAAATCGTATTGAAAAGCATCTTGCCTCTGATAGTGGATGTAATACATGGCCATCCAGTATCAGAGGCAGTGACTATAGTAGCCATTGCTAGCTTTGCCCTCCATGTTTTTTTTTTTTTAATCACTTCATGGAACTTCACACAACAGAGGATCCTGCGGTGGTGAAAAGTTGATGATATCCAGAGTGCTGCTTGAGTAGCAGCAACATGCATTAATATCAGGTTCACAATAAAACAGAATCTCCCTTGGAGAAATTTGAGAGGTCTCACCAAAGTTCTATTTATTCTTCTTTCTTTCTTCAATATTACCCTAATGTTTAGCCTCAGCAGTAGCCTCAGTTCACCTTATAATTTAACTTCAGGCAAAATTCATTCTCTGCAATTTTCTCCTTTACTTCTGTTCCATTTGTGCAGATCTGCTGTTTTCTACTTTATTTTAGCTCCCAACTGATGTACCGTATATTCCGGCGTATAAGACGACGTTTGAGCACTCAAAAGTGCCCTCCAAAATTGACAGTCGTCTTATACGCTGGATATACTTTGCTTCACCTGTCTGCCTATCTCCTACCTCTTCGCAAACTGAGCGAAGAGGTAGGAGATGGGGCAGGGGGGTGAAGCAAAGTGTTTTGAAGTTCATTCGCCCCCCCTCCTCTGCCTTCTCCCCCTTTGAAGGTGGAGGAAAAGGGCGAAAATGCCCCATTTTGCTCCGCGATCCCATCCCTCCTTCTGGGCTCCCTTCCGAAGGACACCCAGGAAAAGGACGCGGGGCCGTGGAGCCAAACCACGGGATTTGCCCCCTCCTCCCAGCCACTCGCCCACCCTCTGCCCATCCACCCCCCTTCCCCAAAGGTGTGGAATCGTGCCTTTGGGGAGGGTGGTGGTGGCTGGGAAGACCCCTCCTCCCTGCCACCCACCCACCCTCCACCCATCCACCCCCTTCCCCAAAGGTGTGGAATCGTGCCTTTGGGGTGGGGGGTTGCTGGGAAGCCCCCTCCTCCCTGCCACCCACCCACCCTCCATCCATCCACCCCCCTTTCCCAAAGGTGCGGAATCGCGGCTTTGGGGAGGGGGTGGCAGGGAAGCCCCCTCCTCCCAGCCACCCTCCGCCCAGTGACCCCCCTTCCCCAAAGCCTCGCTTTGGAGAGGGGGGTGGCTGCGAAGCCCCCTCCACCCAGCCACCCTCCACCCAGTCACCCCTTCTCAAAAGCCTTGCTTTGGAGAGGGGGGGTGGCTGCAAAGCCCCCTCCGCCCATCCACCCTCCGCCCAGCCACCCCCTTTCCCCATAGCCTCACTTTGAATTGGGGGGGTGGCTGTGAAGCGCCCCTCCCCCACCCACCTATCCACCCTCCGCCCAGCCACCCCCTTTCCCCAAAGCCTCACTTTGAAGTGGGGGGGGCTGTGAAGTGCCCTCCCCCCACCCACCCATCCACCCTCCACCCAGCCACCCCCTTCCCCAAAGCTGCGCTTTGGAGAGGGGGGTGGCTGCGAAGCCCCCTCCGCCCAGCCACCCATTCACCCTCCGCCCAGCCACCCCCCTTCCCCAAAGCCACACTTTGGAGAGGGGGGTGGCTGCGAAGCCCCCTCCCTCCACCCCCCCAGCCAGCTGGCCATCCTGCATTCCCCAACCCACCAGGAGACTGGGCAGTCTCCTGTGGGTTGGGGAATCGCAGGAGGAGGGAGCCCAGAAGGAGGGATCGGGGCTGTGGAGTTAAATCCCTAGATTCACTCCCTCTCCCTTGACCATGGGGAGAGGGGGCGAATCCCGGGGTTTGGCTCCACGGCCCCGAGTCCTCTGTATGGAGCCAAACGGGGCATGTTTGCCCCTTCTCCCCACCTTCCTTGAAGGTGGGGAGAGGGGGCGAATCTAGGTGTTTGCTGCGGCTGTCCCCGCTTCCCCCGCATTGGTCCCCTTTGGAAGAGCCAAGACAGAGGGAAGGGGGCTGCTGAGGCAAACTGGGCATTTTCGCCCTTTCCTCTACCTTCGAGTCCAGTTTGACTGGAAGGTTGAAGAGAGGGGTGAATGTTGCCCTGCCAGCTGATCCTGTTCGCTTTCCCAACTCACGAGGAGATCCTCATGAGTTGGGAAACAAAGAGGATCAGCTGGCAAGGCTCCCCCAGCCAGCCAAATTGGGAGGGGGTCTTATCTGGCGAATATATGCCTAAGCCTAGATTTTGGGCTGGAAATTGCAGGGGGTCTTATACGCCCAGTCGTCTTATACGCCAGAATATACGGTAGTTAAATTTGTGTAATCACTGAGCAACAACAACGACATGATCCAAATGCATTCCACATATTGTGGCACTAGAAGTGATTCCTGATTTTAGATTGGTGTATATTATACCAATATGAACTCAATTCTGGGCAAACCTGTTTAGGGTTCCACTGTAGTTTATATTGCAACTGCCATAAAACTGCTTAAATTCCATGAGGGTTATGTGAAGAATCCATTTTCAATCATAGGTTCAATAGATTTGTCTTGGTCTATCCATCCCAGGACAGAAGTAATTTGTACTCCAGAATCCTTATACCAATGGACAGCTTCAGAAGTGTCAAATATGCACATTTGAATAGTTTACATAGAAAAATGTGCTCATCAAATGTGTGTAAAATTCTGCAATTAACACATCTTGCTCAATATGGACATGTCTTTAAACAATGAATGTTGTTAACATAAAGGCATCCTGTATACCAAGGAGATGGATTAGTAACAGGTTGGAGAGGTTGTTTGAGTGATTGTGTCAATAGCCCCAAGTCAGATCTTGATTCCATCTATTGACCAGGGATTCAACAGGATTGTCGATGATAGCAGCCATAAACCCCTCTAAGGCTCTCTGGAATCCTAAAGAATCCCTTAGCCTTCAAGGTTCGACCATTTTAATAGGTCCACCACCCCTGCAGGGACAGATAGTAGCTGTGATACTAATGTGCTCATTTCAAATGTATGCAAAATTCTGTGATTAACATACCTTACTCAATATGGACATGTTTTTAAACAATGAATGTTGTTAAAAACCTGTATAGAAATGTGTACATATGGTGGTGGTGGGAACAAAGAAAGAACCAGGTACACACCAGTTCCAAGTTATCTGAAGGGTGGTATGCTGCTGTATGTGCCTGTCCAGGCTGTCAGATCTTCAGGAGAGGTCCTTTTTCTGTTTGACCACCTTCACAGATACCTCTTGTGGAGACACAAAAGAGGGCTCTCTTGGTTGCTGCTCCTAAGCTCTGATAGTCCCTCCTTAGAGAGGTTAGATCAGCCATCTACAGGGTGTCATTCCAGCAGCTGGTGAAGACTTTTGTGTTGACAGGTCTTTGGGAGTTGTTTATGGGGAAAGAGTTTTCAGTGATGGGCCTGTTCTCCATAGTTGTCTTTAAATAGATATGTTTTTAAATGCATTTTGTTTCTATTGATTAATTATAGTTTTGTGTTTACTGATGCAAGCTGATTCATGTATATGTTTAAAAACTTGAATCCACCTTGAGTCTCATGTGTGCGTGGGGGGGCATGAAAAAGGCTAGAAATATGGTGTGGTGATGATAGATGCTGCCACATAAAAACAAAGAAAAATCTTAGCTGAGCCAGCCATGGAGCAGATATGGAGAAGGAAAGGAGAGGATATCCATGTAGATATCCATATCCATAAATCCCATTGACTTTGATGAAATTTCTGTTGAGGATTCCATTCTAATCTTTGATTTCAGTGAGAGGAAGTCTTTGGGCTGCTAGATGGAGTGTATTTTAAATTGGATTCCTTTTACTAACCACTCTAATGGCTGTAAACTTTAACTATATTTTATAAAAACTGATTTTTCCCCCCAGTGACTAGCTGAGTGGCTAGGAGTATTCCTTTCCAGCTGCTGAGCTATTTTTTTCTCCTATTAGCTTGGATCTATTTATATTTCTCACACCAGAAAGTAAGTAAATGCTGCAGCCATACAGGCAGCTCTTGCTTTATGACAGGCAATAATGTCACAGGCATCGAATTCTCATAAAGACATTGGAGATAATGAGAACGAGCTGAGATTTAAATGGATTATAATGGATATTTGGCACATACCCTGGCTGCTTTCCATTTCCTTCTCCTTCCCTTTTCTACTCTGGAGTGTATACTGCTGTAGTAAATGAGGAGGGGCACACGGTGTCCCATGCAACGGGTCAAGCTGATTCAAAAAAGCAGACACTGATAGATTGCAGAAGTCAGTCAAGAAATTAGCTGTCTTAAAAGAGCAAATCAGGTGGCAAAAGCAGGGGGAGAGAAAAAAAGAAGGATTTAAGGATTTCAAGCAAACAGGAAGTAGTAAATCACACATGATTCATGACTGTAATTCTAGGTATAGAAATATGCACAGCAAAGCAGATAGAACTGAATCAGAGTAATAACAAAATGATCACTAGGGTCTCAGCTACATGGCTGAGAATTTAAAATGAAAAATAGTGACTTACCTCCCTTTCTCTGCAGTGCCCATTTGTGCCCACATCTGATTAGCTTGATTAGCAAGCTTGGAGTAGAATAATTAGCAGTTTTCACCCCCAAAACAGAAATGGTTGCCACAAGTGAGTTGTGTCTGGAAAATCTCCCTCCCTTCCCCTCTTTTTTCACTTAAAGAGACAGATGCAGAAGAGCTGTTTCCTGTTTTAAAAAAAGGTCATACTTTTGCTCTGCTGCTTTACCAGGGGTGAACGATCGTGCCTATGAAAACAAAGCAATGGTGGCTCCATCATTCCAAGCCTCCCTTGCAAGCCTGCCTCCTCCGAGGTCCGACCAATCAGCATTCAGCTCTGCTGCATTCCCTTGGCAAATCAGTTGTACAGATGACCTATTGTGTGCATTTTCATGCACTTTTTAACAAAGATGGTGAAAAACAGCAAAAGCTGTTATCACGGACTATGTAGAGTTTTCAGGCCGCCTCCTTCTGAATATTGCCAATGTGGGTCAGCATCCATGAGGACCACTAGCATTCTCCTTGAATTGTTTGAGGATTTATTTTTTATTTATTTATTTTATTTTATTTTATTTTATTTGCCATGTAGCCAACCCCTAGGAGCTTGAGTGATGGGTGAAGGGGAAAGGCACTGCTGGTAGATATTATGTAAAGAACAAATACATCTAAGGTTGAGGGTGAAGCATTGTGGCTACATGTTAGGTGTTTGTTTGTTTGTTTGTTTTGCCTGTTGTATACTGGTACACTAGTAAGGCTTTGCCTCCATCTCTTGGACACAGTCAACCTAAAACATCCTATGATATTACAGGCCAGAGGTTTTGTGATATTTTTCAGTTAAAGGTAGTAACCTTAAGACGTTGTTCCATTTTCTGAAAAGAGGAGGAGGCTGAGCAGGCCTGATGGGTCCAGCATTAGCTCCAGCACTGTCAGCTGCACTAGCAAAATAATCCCCATGAGGAAAAAGACCAGCTTCTCATCCTATTTATTAATGGCCCAGAGTCAATGTGGATTTTTCTTCACACTGCCTTTTTTTTTTAAATTGTAGTTCTAGAACTGAGATACCAAATTGAATGCTACAATAGTATGTTACATATCTAATTTAATTCTGATGCTGCCGGGGGTGAGGGACTTACAATTTTACTAACTAGGGATGTAATTTGTTCCTAATTTTGTTCTCGGAGGAAACAATGATTAATTTTAGCAATTTTCTTCCAGTTTTGAGAAAATGTCTGAAAAATGCACAATTTTTGAAAACTATTCACAATTGCAGATTTATTCCATACAAAATTTTCAGTTTTACTTTCACAAAAAGCAACTTTCAGTGCAGACAAAGAAAAATTATGCACAGAAAGTTCTGCAGTTGAGGACTTATTCTGTACAAATTTTGCATTTTTTTGCATTAAAATGCATGTTTTTGCACAGAAAATGATGTTTCTTAAGTGGAAAATGCTGCTTTCTGTGCAAAAAAAGTGCATGTTTTTTGCAGAATAATAAGTGTCCAACTCCAAACACTCTTATGACTTCTGGGTTTTCCTGGTCAGGGTTTCCTCAGACTGAAGAAACACATTTTTCAACAAATTTGCAGATAGTCTTATTTATTTATTTTGCACACCTAATAGAGATATAATAGTTATGTGCTATTCATTTTATTTAACAAAATGGACATATTCTTGGGGGCTACTAGTTGTTCACTTAGGAGCCTGGGATCCTTTTCCTCATCATTTTCATTACTCAGCTTCTACCCCTTCAATGAGCAATCAGCATGAGAGCTGTATAATAAAAATCTGTTTAAACTAGTGGTAAGGGTAGGGTTTTATAGTTGCAAAGCACATTTCTAGGCATTATGTGAAAAACTCATCAGCTGTTGTAGTAGTTGTTGTGTGCCTTCGAGCTGTTTCTGAGTTATGGCAAACCTATCACATGGTATTCTTGACAAGATTTGTTCAGAGTGGGGTTGCCTCTGAGGCTGAGAGGAAGTGACTTGATCAAGGTCACCTAGCAAGTTTCCATGGCCAAGCAAGATGTGAACCCTAGTCTCCAGAGTCATTGTCTAATGTTCAAACCACTATACCACACTGGTTCTCCACTGTTGTATTGCTATAAGGTAAAATATTATTCTCTTGCCAAATCTCTGGGGGGGAAAAAAACTTCCCTATTTGAGTGCAATGTTGGGGATAATTTTTAGGAAACTTTTGTTCAGGAAGAGGACAGATAAAACTTTTTCTATGCATTAGATCTGGTATTTAAAAATACAGATAGAATTGTTGTTGTTTTTAAATCTAGCAAATAAATCACAAATCACCTTCTATTTCCCTCAAAGCCAATATTTCCCTCAAAGTCAATGTACACTTTATCAAAGCAGCCTCATTTGTCATTTATTTGGGCCTTCCTTTACAATACTTTTACAATAGTACCAAAATCCATTAATGGGATGCACCCACCATATGGAAATTAATTGTGTCACTATATGAAAAGTCTCTCTCTCTGGCTTTTCTTCGCAAACGAAGATTCAGGAAGGACTCATCCCGCGCTTTCTGCAAGCGCGCTGATGACTAAAAAGGCCAATCCGAGATAAACAAGTCCGGTTGCAAAAAGCACAGCAGAAGGTCTCCTTGGGTGATGTTTTTGGGTTGTGATTCTTTCTGCGTTGTCGTTTCTCTTCAAGACTTGTTCGTCGTGAGTTCTCAAATAAGGCTGCAGCGTTGTGGATAGTGCGTCTCCATGCCTCCCGATGTGAGGCCAGGGCGGACCACTGTTGGTGATCAATTTGGCCAAGCCTGAGATGTTGTTTCAGGGAGTCTTTGTATCGCTTTTTTGGAGCGCCCCTCTTACGCTGACCCGTGGCGAGTTCACCGTAGAGTAGTATTTTTGGGAGGCGATGGTCCTCCATCCTAGAAACGTGCCCTGCCCAGCGCAGCTGTGTTCTCAATATCATGGCCTCAATGCTGGTGATCCCTGCTTGCTCAAGGACAGCAACATTCGTCACATAGTCAGTCCAGTGTATATTTAGGATTGTGCGTAGACAGCGGCTTCTCCCACAAGAAAAATGAAGACTGGTTTGATGAAAACAACCAAGAGATCCAGGAACTGTTGGCAAGGAAGAGAGCTGCTCACCAGGCATACCTCGCCCAGCCAACCTGTCATGTAAGAAAAGCAGCTTTCCGCCTCACATGTAGCAAACTACAACAAAAACTCCGAGACATGCAGAACAAGTGGTGGATCAGTATAGCAGAAAAGACACAACGCTGTGCAGATCTGGGTGATCATAGAGGATTTTATGAAGCTCTTAAAGCAGTGTTTGGACCTACTTATCAGGTCCAAAGCTCCTTATACAATATATGAAAAGTATGACACCAACATTATTATGTTCCATTTGATCCATTCATCCCAAGTGATTATTTCATGTAGTGGTAACTGGCTTGGCATTGGGAAGTGCTAACCACACTGTTTAAATAACATTAATATTGGATTGCAAGATCTCTAGGGTATGATTAGCAGCCACTGAGAATTGTTTTGATTCTGTTTCTCTCTGAATCTGAAGTGTAGAAATTCATTTCTGTACCCAATATTCCATGACGTACATGTTTTGTACATAAATTTTCTCATCTATCTACGTATCTATCTATCTATATAAAAGGCTTATGAACAATAGGTGTGGGTATGTTTCCAACTCTTAGGTATGCTTCTTCTCCCAGTGTGCTGATTGGCTGCTCAGGAAACACACCCATCCAATCACCACCCACATACAAATTCCCTCTCCACCTCACAATCCACTCTTGCCACTCAATCTGTATATACACCCCCAGCCTCACAAGGGCACCTCACTCCAGCCACTTACCAGTTATGGGCTGTGATGTGACCCAGGCAGTCAACTGGTAGCAATGGTGGGATGCTGCTGCTACTTCTGTGACAGACCCAAGCAGTCAACTAGCGATGGTGGCAGGACATCACTGCTGCCACTGGAACAGGACCCAGAGAGTCAACTGCTGCCACTGTGATGAGACCAGGTAGTCAACTGGCTGTGGTGGCAGCCACAATAGCAGCAGGGCAACAGAGCAGGTCACCCTCAGCAATTCTGGGGAAAGCGTGGTACGCTGAGAAGGGGGATGAGGAATTTAAATCTACCAGCCTACCTTACAGGTTTGCTGTGAGGTCTATATATGACTTTCCTTAAATATCCCTAATACATGCCTGTTTTTACTAAAATTTTAAGCCATGATTGCATCACAAAATTGAAGCAATAATGAAATGTCAAGAACAATTCTGTTCTAATCCTCATAGTAGTAGGGGAAATGTAAAATAGTTTGCTTAAGTGTGAGCCAAACAAAATTATCCACCACCTTATCCTTAGCAGACCACAGAGTTTGAATTTTGGACAGGGAAGCAGATGTGGGAAGGAATTCATGAAAGGAACGTGTGATATCCTTGAATAGTCCCAACTCACACCTAGTTATTCATTTTCTCCTGCCATGCCCTTACTATAAGGATAAGCCCAATTTTTCTCCTAGTATGTCTTTCATGATAAAGTTCTTCCCAGCCTTTGTTCCTATGAAGACCATGGGCTTTTGAATATGTCTGTTGTTGATTCTCAAGAAAATTCTCCATTTGGAAAGAAATGGAAAAGCCAGCCAACAGATGCTCAGGTTTCCAATGCATAGGCCTATGAAAGGTGTTAAACATATTGTAACTTGAATCAGCTCACTTGCTTACCCCTTTATTGCTCCAGTGATTCTAGAGTCACCCGTTTTCCCTTGTGATTTCCAATCCATGTCTCCTCTTGCCTGTAAGCAAACCAGACAGTTTTCGACAGATGCGCTGTCATAGCTCTTGCATGTACTGTTCCAAAAATGTGTGTGTGGGGGGGGGGGAAATCCTCTGTTCACAGGGTTTTTTTTTTAATCTTGAATCAACAATAATCACTGAACATAATCCATTGTAGGCAAAACACCTTGCTGTTCAAATAGCAGATGATCTCACGGATCACTCATCCACAGTATTCCCTTTTGCATGTTTTCTGTTTTACAAAACCCTACCACATCAAGCTGACAAAATATCTACACTGATAAAATAGTAAAGCCTGTCTATCTGATACTGGAAAAATCCTGTGATTATGAACTGGAGGAGGGGTGATTTGTAGCCATTTCTGTTGTAAAAGAGAAGTAAAATTCTAATTATAGAGCACACAAAATAGTTGTATTGACATTTTTGGTGTAGTGATAGCTAAGTCATATTATCTTGCACAGTGTTTCTGGGATCACAGATAACATTTTCAAATGCAAAGCCAACTAGTGGACAATTTGAAATAGGAAGCTTGTAATAGCCTAAGCATTTGCTTTCACATACTTAAACCATTTTAAGACTTTCTCAAAATCCCAATGGCATTTACATCCATCCTCATTCCAGGTCAGATTATGACTCCTCTTTTCACACATGGAAATTCATTCAGATTTTTCTAAATAGTTGCATTTTTTCTAATATTTTCATAAGCGTTTGTCAATTGACTGAAGTGTTCTCATGTACTCCCCTCAAAAAAAGTAATGTAATTTTTTTCAAATGTATGCAGTTTAGTCATGTTCATTTTGTGTCCTTTTTTCATTAAAACACATTAATAGCCTCATAAATATATGGATTCCTGAGTCAAGATGCACTGTGTTCTGTTTCCTGACTCAGGATTCATGAAACTGATATTTTAACTAGAGAGAAGTAAACCTGACTTGTTTTCCTGTTTTTGTGTTAAAGGAGATCATAGCTTTATATATTTTATTATCAAGGCAAACATAGAAACCTAGAGATGAAACCAGAAATGAAACATGAGCCAACAGTATGATGTGGCTGTCAAAAATAAAAATAGCCAATGCAATCCTGGGCTGCATCAGCAGAAGTATAGTGTCCAGATGGAGGACTTTATCACACCACACTGTTATAGTGTTATTATTCCACTTTAACTGCTCTGGCTGTCTCCTGTGGAATTCTGGGGTTTGTAGTTTAGGGAGGCCTAAGAGTTCTCTGGCTGAGAATTCTAACTACCCCTCCCTAAACTGCAGATCCCTGGATTTCACAGGCCTCAACCATAGCAGAAACCTAATTGACCGGACGAGCACAGAGGGGTAAAGATTGCTAACAGGGCAAGCACCCACTGCCACCATGTTGGATTTTAAGAGCTCTCCGGCTGGGAATTCTAAATGTCCCTCCCTAAACTACAAAACCCAGAATTCCACAGGAGGCAGCCAGAGCAGTTGAAGTGGAATAATACTGCTATAACAGCGTAGTGTTATAATCTCCTGAGGGAAGTAATAGCATCATTCTATTTTGCCTTGGTCAGACCTGGAATGTTGTGTTCAGTTCTGGGCATCACAGGATTAGCAGATGTTTCCACTAATGAAAAGTGGCACTTTTTTTGTCACTTCAGCATAGAAGGAGAACGGAGCAAGCACACCAGGAGACTGACATTGTGCGATATCGGGACCCTTTGACAATACAGTGATGTCGTTCTTGCAAGCTCCTTGTGTCTTTTTTCAAGCATCTCCATAGTTCATAGCCCTTTGAGGGGGGAACCTTATTGATTTGGGTATGTTTAGCTTGGAGAAGTGAAGATTGAGAGGTGACATGACAACCATCTTTAAATATCCAGAGCGATGCCATGTAGAAGATGGAACAAGCTTGTCTTCTGCTACTATAGAGTCAAGAACATGAACCAACAGATTCAGATTGGGGGAAAAAAAAGATTCCACTTAAACATTATGAAGGATTATTTTTTAGTGTAAGAACTATTAAACAGTGGAACAGACAGCTTCAGAGGGTGGTGGATTCTCCTTCTCCTGCTAGTCTTTGAAAGGAAGCTGGATGACTATCTTTCAGGATTTGCTTTAGCTGTGTATTCCAGCATGGCAGGGTATTGGAATAGATGACCTATGCAGTCCCTTCCAATTCACTGATTCTATGATTCTGTGACAGGAGAAAGGTTTCATGTATCCTTCCCCAATGATTTGGTGGAGGGGTGAGCAGAGAAGATACTCAGGGAAAGAAAAAGTGGGTGATGGGCTGCATCCTCCTCTTGATGTAGTACAAGTATTGTTTGTTTGTTTTATATGCCCCCTTTCTCCTAGGCAGCTCAGAAAACACATAAAATACAGTTTAAACCCATTTTAAAAGTGGGCATCAAATGCAGGAAGTGTATTGAACACCTGATAGGCTGCCATGCAAAAAGATAGATACGGTAATGTTTGGGTTCGCAAGTTGGAGGTCGTATGGGCTGAGTGAGATTAATAAACCTAAACCTAACTCTAGCCCCAACCTTATGCCAGCATCACTTCAGAAGAGCTTAGAAACATGATTTCTTTTTTTGGGGGGGGGAGGATCATTGGACAGTTTGGGGGATTCTGGGAGTATTACATTGCCAAGCTCTCATTTTCATCCCACCCTAAACACAGATGAGCAGTAATTGTAGCATCAGATGCTAGTCAGCAGTGCACCCAGCTTGATTAATTTACTAGTTTTCGGAGGATCAGTGGGACATTTCTCAGTATACTTATGCAGTTTGCCATGTATTCTGAGCCATTACTTACTGACTCATAGTGCTGATATGAACATCTCTCAGTTTTGATTTAGTTACATTTCAACAACAACAACAAAAATGAATTTTCTTTCTGTTGCAGCACTATGGCTGTTTAACTACACTGGTGGAGGTTGTGTCAGTAAGAGGGAAAAGGGCACAGGCACCACAGATCTTAAGGAATTGTACCACTGGAAAAATAGTCTGCTTGAAGCTTGATTTAGGACTTTATCACACTACAATGTTACAGTGCTCTTATTCCACTTTAACTGTTATGGCTGCCTCCTGTGGAATTCTGGGGTTTGTAGTTTAGGGAGGCCTAAAAGTTCTCTGCCTGAGAATTCTAACTAAACTGCAGATCCCAGGATTCCACAGGATCAACCATAGCAAAAACCTAATTGACCGGACAAGCACAGGGGGGTAGAGATGGCTAACAGGAAAAGCACCCACTGCCACCATGTTGGATTTTTGCCTTAGTGAGCTATTGCTAAGGCAATAAAACAGGGATTTGTATTATTCTCTCTCTCTCTCTCTCTTTTTGGTAAAGGTGAAATATTGCTTGTGCACACCATGGAAACATTTTTTTAAAAGTTCAGTGGTGGCAGATTTAAAAATGTGAGTAAATCACTCGTGGCCACCATCTTGGCTAAAAGGCATGCAGAGTTTATTGGGCTTTAATATAAGTTGCAGCTGCTGCAACTTGCTATTACTGTGGAGCAATCTGTTTCTTTTGGCCTTGTATAGACCAGCTCAGTGTGTCATTACAGTAAATAATGCTAGATAGGAGGCAGAATCAGCTTAAAGCTGAAGGGGCTTCTAAGCAAACTGTAGGTAGGTAGGTTTGGGTTAGGGTTTGGCAGGTGAAAAAAGGATAAGATTCTTTTACTACTAATGGTAGAGTAGCAGAGGGGATTTCAGAAGGTGAAATCTCTCTCTCTTCTTCCACCTTCCCTCTAGAAGTTCTGCCCAAGTAGACCTGGAATCTTCTTCGCATCAAGAGAGTGAGAAAATCCATGTGTCTTAGACTGTAGGCCCTTAAGCTCAGCTATACCTCTCTAGCTTCATTTGGACTGGTCAGAGTTAGGATTTTAGCACCCGTGCTATTTCACCCCCCCCATTTTTACTTTGAGAAACAGCTTGTATTGAATATAGACTCCTGTTGGCTTCTACTGCTATCTTTTTCTGTCTCTCTAATAAAGATTGTTTTTGTTGCAAATTCAGCTTGTCCTTGACCTGATTTCTTTCACTTGGAATAACTTTGGTTAATTGTCTGTTTTTAAAACTTTAGCCTGTAAAGTTCTGTAGAGAGTTAGTGCCTGGGAGAGCTCCCCTACCAAAAAACAAACAAAACAAACATAAACCAGTTAAACCCAGTGCACTGCTGTTAACAGTGTGACAAGCAAAACCTGCTGAATTTCCCTCTTCTGCACAACTATTAAAGGTACAGGAACCCTGTCCCTTATTTCACCTGACAAACTTAGTTTGGAGAGGTGTATAGGCGTGTTCTTAGGGACCTAGAATCCCAAAATTTACAGTTTAGGGAGGAGCATTCCCTGTTGGGGAGCTCTGGTGCTTCACCAAACTACAAACCCTAGGATTCCATTGGGTGCAGCCATTGAAGTTAAAGTGAAATCACAGTGCTGTAACTGTATAGAATGAAATGGCCCTATTTTTGCCTTTCCTTGTGACCACTGTGGAACCATGGAAGGAGTGCAAGAGATAGCTTAGTGTATCTACAGGTTTTCAGCCTTGGGGGGTGGGAGTTCCTTCACTGAAATTTCCATTTTAACACTCCCCCCCCATTACCTTTGTGCAATTTATGTAACTATCTGGAATAAATTAAAGTTTGTTTCTAAGCACTTTTTTTTTAAAAAAATTGCATATATTTTACTCATTCACATTTTAAAATAATCACATTGTTTTGTCCACACTTATTTCTCTTATGTTGTAGTATGCCTTCAAGTTGTTTCTGATTTATGGCAACCTTAAGGTGAACCTATCATGGGGTTTTCTTGTCAAGACATGTTCAGAGGGGGTTGCCCTTGCCTTCCTCTGAGGCCAAGATATTATGACTTGCCCAAGATCACCCAGTGGGTTTCCATGGCCAAGCAGGGATTTGAATCCTGGCCTCCAGCATCATACTTCAGCATTCAACACCATGCTAGCTCTCAGTTATAAGTCTTTTACAAATGTATGAATGCTTAAGACAGACAGAAATGCTGCTTTCATTGAGAGGTATCAATGAAAGCCCAGAGACATTTCCATTCAAGGTTGACAAAGTACCAGATTTTTTAAAGAATTAAAGATTCTTGAAACCTATGCTGGTTTCATTTCATTTCTCCTCTCTTTTAATTTCTTTCTCTTCTCTCTTTTCCTTCATTGAGTTATATAGCTGTCACTAGAGTGGGTGGGTGACAGATTTTAGTTGGATTATCCACTCCTGTTGTTAAAAAAAAAGTTTATATCAGAATGATATGACCAGTCACTTTCTTTTTTGACTTCACAAAATGAGTATCACATCACTTAATTTTCAGAAGTTTTTTTAAATTTTTTTACTGACAGTTAAAACCTAAGTAGATTATCAAAATCTTAGTAGCAACATCAGAGCTTGAGATCACTTTGAACATTTGGTCCAGACACAAAATACCTTGAGCTGAGTGGAAACTGGGTTTTTTTTTCCTTTTATTTATTGAAAAAGTGGTATTGATTTTTCTGTCTTTTCTCGTCTGTCTCACAAAATTGTGATGATGACCTTGTCATGCTACACTGCCATTATACCATAATATCACTATAATATACTGAGTGTGATTGACAGATGTAGGTCACTCTACCATAACCAATTTCACATCAACTGTATTAGCGGTTAACTTTTGTAGACATGAGCAGTGGGGAGGGGTGTCAGCAAACAGAAGGACTAGAAAGACAATAGAACATGTGTGTGAGAGAGAGAGAGGGAGAGAGAGAGAGAGAAAGAAAGAAAGAGAGAGAGACACCTCCTGCCTTTTGGTTAAGAGACAGCTTTCCAGAAATGCTCATTTTTCCTACAGATGATATGGGGCACAGTTGGGCAATCACAAATAATGAAGGGGACAATTTTTGCTCAGTTCCCAGATCAGCTGAAATCAAAACCAGGAGCAACTTTCTTTCTTTCTTTTTCATTTACAGATAGTTTGGCTATTTATTTATTATTATTTCGGTTGTTGAGGTGTGCATTTCAGCTATCCAGTGATCTTAGAGGCCTCCAGAAGTAGGGATTCTTGTGTTTTTGCTCCACAAAGTATTTTTTGGGGTGCAGGGTCTGGGGGTTCTGTCAGGGATCTGGAGAGATATAAGAAATCCCTTAAGGTGCATGTAGACCATGGACCACAATTTGCACACTCTCACATAGAGGGTTTTCACTGCTTTCTCATGATTTAAAGAGCCATTAATACCTCCTGACATCATTGCATTCATCTCTATCAACATCCTAAGCCCTTTTGTATACATCACAAGAGAGAACAGTAAGGAAAGAGATAAAGACTTTATCATTTTAGAGAGCAATGAATGGCTTGTGAACTTAGAGAACTGAGCCAAAATCATAATAGCTTCTCACTAGGGATGTGTGAGAATTTCATTCTTTCTACATGTTCATCTGATCCTGACTCTCCTGAAATGAGCATAGAAATGAACAAGATTTATATTAATAAATCTATACATTTCAGGGCTTGCAGTATCTTCTGCTAAAGAATGTGGTTGAGTTCTTGAATCAGAGGCATACCTATGATATTGTAGCTATGCTCCATCTCCTGATCCAACTCCTGAAATCCTCCCTAAAAGATGGCCAGCCATCCTGAGTGATAACATTCTGCAGTACTGGCAAGTGGGCTACTGCAGGGTAATGTTACCAGCCCACTCTCTCCAGCAAGCAAGGGTGCAATGAAGAATTTCAATAGAAACCTTCAGGGGTCCCTGCTTCTCCTCTTCATTGTTGCTTGCTGGTGAGAGGGAGCTGGTCACATCATCCTGCATCATTCTGCTTGCTAGTGCCATAGAACATTCTCACATAGGATGGCTAACTGTATTTTAAGGTAGATGAGTATCAAACCATTAGGTGGTCAAGTATAAGCTATATTTCAGAGGAAGGAACTGGCAAAGCCACCTCTAAGAATTCCTTGCCTAAGAAAATGCTATGAAATTCATGGAGTCTCCATAAGTCAACAGACAACTTGAAGGCACACATACATTCACACATTTGAATTATAGCATCATAACTAACTGGATAGCAGTGTATGTCTGAAAAAAATGCATACATCTGAAATAAAAAACACAAAACCCACCACACATTTTTAAGGTATGCATGGAATACTTTAGTTAATGGGGGAGGGGTCCATTAATGCATCCATTACTATATCAGTTTTAAAAATGTGTATATGTGTATATCATTTTTGTATACAATCAGTCCCATTATCTGCTGAGGTTCAATTCTCATGTAATGCTTTTGAAACCTTCAGCACCTTTCTGGAATGGGCCCTGAAGGTAAGAACCAACCAGAAAGGGGTGGTGCATTAATTAGATGATTTTCTTTTGATAGGGGAATGGGGTTCAGGTGTTTGTAGATATCTTTTACGTCAATTTGAAATTATGGCTGGGGAGCTGGGAGTTCCCCTGGCGCCTGAAAAGACTGAGGGCCCTTCACAGCAACTAACTTTTCTGGGCATCGAGATTGACACCGTCAATCAACAATGTCGCTTATCCCAACAGAAGGTGGGGGATCTGCGGGACAGAATTGAACAGTTTTTGGACAGAAGGAAGGTGACGCTCAGGGAATTTCAGGTGCTCATTGGACACCTGAATTTCGTTTGTAAGGTAGTTGCTCCCGGCAGGGCTTTTCTTCGCCGTCTTTGTGACGCTGTCATGGGTGTTCAACAGCCACACCACAGGATATGAATAAACGGGGAAATCTGGGAAGATCTTGGTGTGTGGGGGAAGCTTTTGAAGACATTCAACGGTATTTTTTTCTGGCAGGAGGAGCGTAAGTTACATGGGACATTTCCAATAGCTTCTGACGCCACAGGATCTATTGGGTTCGGGGTTTATTTTGGTGGACAGTGGTGCGCCAGCAAATGGCCTACCGAATGAATGGAGATGGATGTTACATTAGATTTGACCTTTTTGGATTTTTTTCTGATTGTGGTGGCTGTAACCATCTGGGTGACAGGGTTGGCCAACTCATCCGTACACTTTTGGTGTGATAATGCCTCAACCGTCCATGTAATAAATACCCTTACGTCTGACAAAGCAGATGCTTGCCCCTTATCCATGGCGGGAAAGGGGGAGGTGTAGATGACGGTGTACACCTTTGGCACCAATTTCGGTGAAGGGATGGTCTCCGGAAGGGTCTCCTTAGATTGCACGATCTGGGAGAACAGAAGGAGACCTACCTTGGGGTTGGCCTGAAGGATAATTCCCTCACCTTAATCTGTAGTGATTGGGTGAGGGTCTTTTGGGTTGACCTTCCAGACACGGGCCGGCTAGGGGGCAACCACATGTTGGGGTTTCTCAACAGGGCTCAGGTATTCACCTGGGGAAGCTGGGGGGCATAAGTCCAGGAGGGACAATCCGCCCCAGCTGCTCCCACACTAGGTTGCCTCCCCCCACTGAAGATTTAAAGGGAAATTAAATAGGTAGGGTTATGAATAAAGCCCATTTTATTTCAACCCATATTTGGTGTGCAGTCTCTTTATTTCTCCGAGTCTGTCTGCAAACAGAATTCTGCTCCACTCCGCAGGGCGTGCGGAGTGGAATTCTCCATTGCAGCCAGGGTACATAAGACAAGGTGGCATAAAATACAATGAACATGCAAAATTCACTACCAACAACAATAACAAATTCACAACACTATACCTACACCCAAGATTTGTACATAATCTCCAACCCCAGTCTCACGTGGCTACTTGAATACTTCTAAAAGGGCTGTTTATTGTCATTATCTACCACTGTTTTATCATCAATCTACGAGTCACAATGGCAGTCACACAAAATCTAGTGACCTTATCCATAATCCCTACATCCTGGTCAGCGAGCAGAAGGGAAAGATAGATTCTTCCAACCTGAGAGTTCCTACTGCCTCACTTTCACAGGGACAACTTCACTCATGATACAGGATCATTTATATTTTCCCTCAAATACAGCAGACAGTAGCACATTAAATTGTGTTAATGTAAAAGTTGTTCTATACTTAGAAATTGTTAAGTTTGTCAGGAAATTGGGATAGCCAAAAGGTTTTGTAGTAATCCCAAAAATGGGGTATTTGGTGACTAAACTCAAGTGATTTTGCAACTCTGTAACTCTTACTTGTTTGATGGCAGATTTAGCATTACTGTAGCCAAGTGCTATTAAAACAATAGGTGTAAATCCATATTTTAGCAATTTATCATTTAGCGAATGTTTCCGTGCAGATTAAAAACTGTAGATTACAATTAGAGGAGGCAGCTCAATTTGGATTTTAAAAAAAAAAGAGTTTTAGTCAAAAATTGATTTTTAGAGTCCAGACATGGGGCTCAATAGAGATCAGGCCTGCCTCAAGATGCAAGGATCTATTGGGAATACAACAAGGGACAGCAAATACACTTCTAAGAAATTTCATCTGCGACACTTGGAAGGAGCCAAAATTATTGTAGGCACATAATGGTGAACCACACAACAACTGGGATATACCTTTGGCTATAAATACTTGGGAAACAAAAGGAATATTTTGTGTTGTTATATTGTGAGGTTTTTAATGGTTTTAAACTGTATTTTATGTGATTTTGTGAGCTCCCTTGGGTCTCTTCTGGGAGAAAGGTGGCATGTAAATTAAATAATAAATAAATAAATATGCCATCCCCCTCCCCTTTAATATATTAAAAAAAAACTAAGCAAACTGAAGCTTCTCTGGACATTCTCTGCTACTATTTTCTTCTGCAATGTCCATGAACTGGAAGATTAAAAAGCTATGCCAAAATACCTATAGTTTGTGATCCATTCAATAGGATTTCCATTTGCTTGTCATTTATAAATGATGTTCTTTCTGGTAAAAAAAACTTTACCTTTGTTTTATTGTAACCTATGGTTAAGGATTTGTTATTGGCAAGCTCTCTTGAGTCTCCCTTGGTCTATTACCGAATAAGATAGAAGCACTGCATTGTCAGCATAAAGGAAAATTGATATGGGTCAATTAGCCAATTTCATAGTGGGGTGTGTGCATGAAAGGTGATATGCATTAAACTTTGAATCAGTGAATTGATACAAAAATTAAACAGGGTAAGTGCTAGGATGCAGCCCTGTTTTTTTTTTAATTATTATTTTTATTGAGTTATAAATTCATATTCATTATAGACTATGGGTACAGAAATATAAGGGGTAATCACCTCCCTCTCCCCCCATCTTATCCCCCCTCTCCCCCCCTATCTAGTCCAAAGCCGCTATAAATTAAAAATACTAAAGTAAGAATTATAAATTAAAAGCAACGACTTCCTTCGTAGTAAATATCTCTAAGAGCTTATTTTTTACTTTTCCCTCCTTTTTCTCGTCCTTCTAAAAACTCAATTCATATCCTTTTTTTCCCCCACCATAATGTTTTTGAAACCGAATTTTATCGCTATATCCTTGTTCCAGCCCTTATTCTTTTGCTATCTAGCACTTCCCTTTTAACTCTCTCCTTTTCCTTATTTCTTTTCTCCGGAGTTCTTTTTCTGAAAACTTATACCAGTTGTTCATGATTAACTCTCTCGTTAAAATTCAATATCAACCGATATATTCCATCTTTTTCTGCAAAACTTAAATACCGGTAGCCATTCTGCTTCTATTTTCTCTACCGATCTATGGTTAAGTATGGCAGTTAGCTTGTCATTATCTTTCATATCAGTTATCTTATTAAACCAGTCCTCTATTCTTGGTTCTTCTAAACTTTTCCAGTTGGCAGCTATAAGTAGGCGTGCCGCTGTACATAGGTATAAGAAGATTCTCCCGTATTGCTTTCTGACTTCATTTGTTAGCATTGTTGTAATATTTAACAGATACAGTTTTTTTTATTCAGGTCAAATTGTATATCAAACATTTTTTGGATGATATCGTGGATCTTAACCCAAAATTTATGTATCTTCGGGCAGGTCCACCACATATGTATTGATGAACCAGTTAGTTTTCCACATTTCCAGCAATTCTTGTCTTTCATTCTGAACATTTTATTTAACCTTAGTGGGGTTAAATACCATCTGTTGCAAACTTTGAAATGATTTTCTTTTAAGGCTTGGCATGCCGTGAACTTTTAAGTTTTATTCCAAGCATCTTACCATTCCTCTATTTTAATAATCTCTCCTATATCCCTTGCCCACTTGATCATTGAATCTCTAACCATCTCATCCTCCAGTTGTCTTGAATTGAGAATTTCATAGTCTTCCATTTTTTTCTTCTTATTGTCCCATATTATTTTTTCTATCTCTGTCTCTTCTTCTAAAAAGCCTGGTTCTTGTTTATCTTTGTTGAATCTACTGTAAATTTGTTGATATGTGAGCCAGTTAAAGTTCCATCCTTCATCTTCCAACTCTATTTTCAATTTTAATACCATCTTTCTATCACCCTTCTTTTTACATAGGTCTTTATATGTAGCCCATCTGTCAGGTTTTCCCTGGTAGCCCCATCTTCCACTGAATGCCTCTAGCAGGGATAAATCTACTACCGAGCCTGCAGTCTAGTTTGGCTAGGCGAGTGGTTTAAGATTCAAGACCAAACATTGCTGCAGATAGAAGGATCAGATCTGAGATTTGGATGGCACGCGTACCTAGGGTACGATAAAAGTACAATACATAAGGACTTTAACAGCCATATTATAAGAAAAGCCCTACTCCAGACCTGGAAAAAAATACTGAGGATGCAGCCCTGTTTAATGCCTTTAAAAGTAGGGACTGAGTTAGAAAGGTGCCCTGCTTAATTGCATCTTACCTAAATGTGAGTATTTTCATATAGACCATGAATAAGCAACCTTTTGTCAATTGTGGTTTCCTCAATTTGTTTTCATAGCCTTCCCTTCGGAATTAAATTGAACATGGACTTAAAACCAATAAAAGCCATGTAGAGAACAATCCCAGAGAAGCACTCCATCACTAAATGGTGGGGTGAGGTGCTCCCATTACTTTGTATTTACTATCAGTAGTGTCCCCATTACCTTTAGTTCCAATTCCTGATCAGAGATGGTTTTGGTTTGGTTTGGTTTGGTTTAAAGTGAGCTACATATGCATAACCTGAGGTGCTATGCAAACTCTATTGTATAAGTCTAGGCTGTGGGAGTGTTTGCAATATGGGATTCACTCTCCATATGTGTTTCCATTCTAAAAACTCAGAGCCTGAATGATTATCATGTTTGGAATCAGAAATATTATTTTTTCTCCCTAGGAAATTTAGGTAGGGATATACTGTACATGTTCACTTGTTTCATTTTGGAAAATGAACATTTTGAAAACTCTTCTTCCTGATGGGTAAGATTTCAATAGATTTTTGTGCATATTTAATTGTTGGTTTTGGTTTGCATTTTTTGACCATGCAAAATGTTCACTTGTATTTTTGCATAAAATATAACATTTTGGCACAAAAATATGCTGGGTCCTCCCCGCCCCTTGCATAGCGGCCAAAGTCTCAGAGTGCCTCACAGTTTTTCGAGGAGAAGAAAGTTTGTAAATATTCTCTACATCCATAACTCTAGGCTTGTTTATTGATTTGCTTTTCACTCCCAATGTTACCTTGATTGATTGTATTCCTTGAATTTTTGTTTTCTTATTTATGTGATTAACATAGTTGTTTGCTCCTACCATCAATTAGTTAAGTGTCTGGATTAAACTATGATGCACTAGTAGTTAGATATATTTATGGCAAATAGATACAATATAGATACAATAAATTATATGGTGGTGGTTCAGGTTAGAGGTTGGAGAAAGTGATCCCTGAGCCACTCCAGCTCTGTGAGTCTGAGAAAAAATTATGTACTGCAGTATTGTATTAGTTTCTCATTTCTTTTCCTGAAGTTAAATTTTAAGGCAAATGACAAGATTCCTGATTGTGTGTATCATCCACACAATTTTTCAGTTCTTTCATTTGGACTTTAAAGGGAAAAAAAACTTTTTGATGTGCTGCTGATAAAAAGCATAAGCCTTTTAATCATTGGAATAGGACAATTTGTTCCGAAGACGAAGAACTAAATATTATTTTATTGCTTCAGATTGATGTTTCTAACATTCACCTATAATTTGTAGAGAGTGGGGCTTTTTTTCTCATTCATCCAATTTATGTGGGCAGCCTTATGAAAGCTAATGAAGGTTATACAAAGAGGGCAGTGATTGGTCACTATGTATTCTCTGTCTTCAAAGTGGTGAGTTTTTAAACTATTGAGAGTAGAGGCAATGTTCATGCCCCATATTAAGTGCTCATGCTTCATCTTGGTGCCAGTTTTTGCTAGTTTGGTCCCATTTTTTTTTCTAACACATCTTTCTCTTTGTTTTGGTTGCATTAACAATTTTTCAAGGAGGAAGAACTACTCTTACTCAGTCTCAGAGAATGTCCCAAGATTTTAAGCTTAATCTGGAGCAGAAAGCTTTTTATTTGGGTCTCAGTAACCATACATAACTTTAATTATGGTGAAATTTAAGAGTTTGCCCACATTTTCTCTGAAAAAATTTTTGTACATAAGGAAAAAAACAAGCCCACGTTTCAGTGATACATTTCTCCAGGAATTTTGCATACAAAGTTAAATTACAGACAATAGTTCACAACATTTTTTTTCCTACTTGATGTTTCAAACTTCAGCTTTCCAAAGTGTATTAACTATCCCAGTGACCGTGGGTTTTGGCATTCAAGTTCAAAACATCTGGAAGGATGAAAGTTACTGTAGAGCTTGACTGTCTACACAGTGGTCAAATTGCAAATAAGCATTCTAGGCTTGTCCCCTGGATTGTTCTCTGGAAATTAGTAGACTCCAATGATAGTGAATAAAATCACTTCTTTATTTCCCTAGCCTCATACTAGGATATCCATAACACCAATGGCTCATCTACACCAGTGCTGTAATCTGGGGCCAATCTAGAACATTATTCTCTGGAGTTGCCTGGGATTGACACAATGCCGACTACAGCTGCCAATGCAGATCTGTTCCAGATCCATGCCGTAGTTTAGATGGGATAACACTGCATTGACCCCACTGCTGGTGAGGTCAGGATGGGGCCTCACACCATGTGATCAACAAGAAGGGGCTAGAGCACCCCTTCTTCTTGATCACATAGTATGGCACCCCATTCTTGCTTCACCGGCAGTGGCAGCGATGGCCAGACTCTGCAGAGAGCTGCTTGGCTTGTGGATGAGGCAGTGGCAGGTGGATGTGTAGATGTATGGACAGCTGGGTGGCCACTGATCCAACTGTCCTCATGTCCACAAATGCTCACATGGTTTCTGTTAAACTGGATTAATGGCTAAAAGGAGTGGATTCGCTCTGTGTGCTGTGTGTACAAATTACACCAGATTGGGAGTGAGTATTCATTTTATCCTTGGTGTAGAGAAGCCCCAAGACTGTGAATGTTTCGTTATCATGCTGGGCAGGCCACAGCAGTATTTAATGATGCTTTGGACCAAAACCTGACCCCTTCTACTCTGTTGTGTTGTGAAAGCAAACTCAAAATTTTCTAGATCAGGAGTGGGGAATGTGTGGCCTCTAAATGTTAGAGTACAGCTCACATCATCCCTAGCTAACATAGCCATTGTGAGGCCTGATGGGAGTTACAGTCCAGCAACACCTGAGGACTATACATTTCTCTTTCCTTTTGTAAAGAAAATATAAACAACTTCTTGTGGTCTGATATATAAACATCTACACTCCCAGTCTGGCAGGTTTTTCAATAATATGGTAAAGTCGAACTTGTAAATGACTACTTGTCTTGGCTACCTATGGTGAATAAGAATTGCCTCCAAGTCACAAGGTGTGTTCAGAGTTAAAAGAGAAGCAGTTATTTTCTCCATTAAAACTTTGTATATGCTGCTCACTCTGATACAAGCAAGTTTGACAAACAGGCTAATTGCAATATGTATGTCCAAGTAAATATTGTGTCCTTGTTTTTGAGGCCACTATAAGATACATAGCAGAGTTATAGCTCCATCTCTGCAGATTCCCTTTCGTGTTTGGTGTATTTTTCTGAGCGATTGCTTTCAACTGTGGCTGAAAATGGTTGGACTTTCCCCGTGTGGATGATTCTTCATCTGCCCATTCTTGATATTACATTTCTCTTTATTTTCCCCAGAGTTCTTGTGCTCACTGCACTGTATTTATTCTGACATCCCTCATTCATTGCAAGAGTTTCTGGCATATGAGCATGTTGATGGTTGTTACAAATGACCATGAACTCTTATTCATTCCCCCCCCACTCCACATCTCTTTGTGGCTGATGGCTGTTTTAAAAAATGGCAAGATATTTCTGAGCAAAGTAGTGGCAACACATGCTTTAATAGCCTCACTTAGAAAAATGAAGTGTTTTGCAGGAGTTCTCAAAAATTTCCAAGCGAGGAGCAAGTGGCAGGCTTTTGTACTGAGAAGTATAGGCTGGGCTACCTGTTGCTCCCTGAGACAAAAGACCAGATGGTACTCCCTACCTATTCCACACATAAAAATGAGCTGGAGTGGCAGATGGACTCTGTTCCACTACTTGTGTTGAAGTAAAATACAAGTAGTGGATCAGAGCTCTTCATCAAACCTGAGCCAGTGGGTTAATTTAACAGGAAGCAAAGCATCTTATGTAGCAACTCTGCCTTCAAATAAAGAAGAACAGCCAAGAATTTCAGGAAGAACAGCCAGGAGGTTGCCACTGCTCCCCTATGTACATCAACCATCTTAAGTTAGTCACATCATTAATGGTAGATTCAGTCCTGAGTATAGCACAAGATCAAGGTATTTAGGTTTTGTTCTGTGGTTGAAAAAAATCTATACATTTAGGCCTAGGGATGGCTGAATTGAACAATTTTGGTTTCTCTCAGTTCATTTCCCCCAGTCTTTAGAGGTCTTTTCCCCTATACAGTTTTGACAGCAGTTTTTACCATTTTAAAGAAAAAAAGTATATGTGTTTTATGTACATTTCTCCTAATATGAACATCTGTATACCTTTTGCCCAATATACACTGTATTTAAATGTTAATGATGCATTTTAATGGTTTCCCCCTACTAATATGTTTGTTGTAATTTACATATCCCCCCCGCCTCTGTAAGCAGCGGGAGACCTCATCTCAGAACTCTGAGAAGCCTAAGTCTGGAAGGTTAACCATGTTGACCTACCAGTTCATGATGTGCAAAGTTGGTAGGTTCATATAAAAAGTACAAATGGAATGACTTCCCCCCCTTATACTTATTTAATACACTCCTAAATAAAACTGTTAACTGTGTAAGGTGTGTTAACTGCATGAGGTGTGAAGGCAACTTTCTCCTCTCCATCTGATAATATTAAATATGATTTCATGTTTTGAGCATAGGCAGATCCAAATTCACTAAATATATCTAATTTAGTGTTAGTACTCATGCTTGATGATACTAAAGTTCATTCTAGCCCAGCCAAATGTGGAACTCTCTCAAGAAATTGTGTTAGCCTGATCCTAAGTAATATGAGGTCTGTCTATTAAATGAGACTGATGCAATAACCCATCTTTATTTATATGTATTATAATTCTAATGCTTGTCCTCTTCAGTATACTCCCCGCTCACACCCACACACCAATCCAGTCTTGTTTTCCATTGGTTGAAGGCATGGAACAGATCAGTTTCTGTCAGCTGTGACAACACATCTGCCATTTTCTTCTTTACAGCATCAATTGACTCAAAATGTGTTCCGTTAAGCACTGATTTCACTTTAGGGAGAAGAAAAAAGTTGCATGGTGCCAAAACTGGTGAATATTGAGGATGTTCAACTATAGTAATGTGTTTATCAGCAAAAAAACTACTTTACAGAAAGTGCTATGTGAGCAGGCACATTGTTGTAATGAGGTATGAAACCATTTTCCCACAGTTCTGGCCTTCCCCCCCCTGACTTTCTCTCAGCTTTGTCAACACTTCCTTATAATAATGCTGATACACTGTTCTGTCTTCTGGGACCCATTCTGCCAAAATTATGCCCTTGATGAACAAAACCCTGCAATGAGCATGGCTTTGAATGTGGACTTGCTTTGATGTCTTTTTTTCATTCTTGGTGATGATGGTGTTTTCCAGTGATTGACTGTCTTTTGTCTCAGAATCATACTGGAAGATCCAGGTTTCATCACAAGTGATTATCTTTTTGAAAAAGGTTTGGATCAGCCTCAAGTTCCTGCAGAATGTCACATTGCTCAACTTTTAAACTTGGCATTTTTCCAGCACACAACAGACAACACAGCTGCTTTAAATGACACCTGACAATTAACTGAACAGCCAAGAGTTTTGATGTTTGTCATGTATTCAGACATGTTCAAGGTCACCACTCAAACATTCACAATCAGTTCTCACTGATTTGTCTGAAAGCTGGAAACACAGTGTCGTTATTTAATAGGCAGACCTTGTTTATATATGACTTCCTTTGAAAATAGTCAGATATTTTACTTGTGGAAGAACCATCACATTAACTTGAATTTCCCTTCAGGCAAAATGTCATGAATCTTCTAGGAATTGCTTCTCAGATAGAAATGCTTTGGAATTTTCTTTAATATTCCAATGTCTGAAAGTTTTTTTCTTTAACAGCACTAAACAGAGTGGCTAGATGGGACTGTTTTTATGAAGCTGAGTAGCAAATAGAAGCAACTGCCCTATCACAATGGTAATTGACAAATTTGGCCTCTGAATGTTATGTTTGTGACAGTGACATTTGAATGGTGTGCCTGAGTGTTGTGGATCACTGTGGGATGGACACATAGCACCTGCCTTGCTGCTAGAACTAGTGTAACATACTCAAGGTGCCAGCATCATACACAATGTCAAAATTAATATCACTGTTTTCCTAGTTCTCTTATTTTATTTCTAGTTGACTTCTGTCGTCACAGTTCAGAATATTTAAAACAGGCAGAATTGGGAGAAATGAAGTTGAACGGAGAATTTACGACGACGGGAAAATCTTCATATAATTCTTTTCTTTTGTTTTTTTCTTCTTTGGTCAGTACTGTTTGGAGTTCAGTCTTCAATGCTAATGCAGAGAGTAATCAGCAAGGACACTGCAGGAATCCATGGGGTTCTGCTGAGGGGCACACATTAGGAATGACAGCCTGCGACAATAAATTACATGCTAGGTTTCAGATATGTGAGCAGAAAATGAGACATAGGGCAGCCTTAAGGAGGAGGATGTAAGATGGCAAGCTGGGAGTGGAATGGCACACAAGCCATAGCAATGACATGATCAGCAAGGGGCAGAGTGCACTATGTGCAATATTGCACCATTTCTCTACTTCCTGTTCTCTGTACTTTTCCATCTCTGTTGGGTGTCATGTAAATGCCAAGTGCAAGCAATGTTTGGCCCTTTAAATTAACATTCATTGAAAGGGGGGAGCACCAGGAGATGTGATAACGATATTCTGATTATTTTCCAATCCCCTGGTTCTGGCTGCCTTATCTTTCAGCCAGAGGGACTAGAGCTACATCTGCTGCTGAACTTATTCTTAATAGCCTTTGTGAGAACCTACACTGAGCAGTTTCTAATTAGACACACCCAGATGGCAGCCACCAAGCAGCTGTGCACACAGCTGGGTGTGTACATGGTGGGAAGGTACCTCCAGGCTCTCTCTTGCACTTCACCAGACTCCTGACACTTTATTATTGCATTGTTGTTTACTTAGAAGAAGAGAGCAAAAGTATAATCAAATAGTATTTAAAAAAACTCCAGCTATTTAGAATCATTTAGATTTAGATTTAATTTGCAAGATCCAGTTTTTCAAAACAGACATGTTGAGATTGAGAGCTATTTTCACGTCTTTAACCCCAAGTCAGAGATCTGTCTTACTTAACATGTTTCTCATATTGCATTTTTAGGGGTGCATGAAGGCATGTGGATCGTATGGCCCACCAGATGCTCTTGGACTGCATTTCCCAGCAGCTTTTGACGGTATAACAAATGGCCTGGGATTATGGGAGTTGCAGTTCAACCACATCTGGAGGTCATTATAGTTCCATACTGTGGTATACAGTGCAAATGTGTGAAGATGATCTCTCAACATATAAAGTCTTCCCAAGATGACCTCCATGAAATTCATAGGACGGGCAGAAAAATCTAATTGTACTGCAATTCCAGCGTCTTTGGACTTTATCAGATGTGGCAAAAACTGCACAATTATGATGTCATAGTAGCATGAACGGGTCCCACTATCACATGATGTTGTCATCTTCGCATGGTCAATCTATGCTCCAGACACAAATAAGATGTCACTTTTTATTGATGGGAGAAGCTGTCAATAGCTCTCATTATCACTTTTTCCCCAGTACTGAAGAATGCATGAAACCATGTTCCTCTGTGATCACAAGAGTACACTGTGAATGGGCAGTCCTCCTTTCCCCCTCCCCATTCCCAGTGAGAAAACTTCCAGGTGACAATGTGAAAACTATCCACACGATGTGAAGTCGAAGGCTTTCATGACTGGCATCCATAGATTTTCCTTGTTTGTTTTTTTGTTTTGTTTTGTTTTGTTTTTTTGTTTTTTGTTTTTTCCGGGCTGTGAGGCTGTGTTCTGGAAGAGTTTAGATGTTTTGCCTGCATGCAGGCGAAATGTTTAAACTCTTCCAGAAGACAGCCTCACAGCCCAGAAAAAAACCAAGGAAAATCTATCCACATTATGTTCTTTTTATGAACTGTCCTGTTTTGTTTGCAAGTTTTTAGGTTTCTTGTGTGCTCAGTTACTTTCTAAAATCAGAGGTTGGGGGCATTTTTAACCTTGTTTGTGTTGTCTTGCGAGAACTGCCAAAATCTCACCCATGCTAAATGATGGAAGTAGATTCCCATTCTTAAATTGCTAGTGGTGGTCATGCAATAATTCTGTGGCAGTGGTATCATGCAATTACAGCAATGTGTAATAGTAAGTGTAATAATGCCACTATGTTTCTGCTTTCCTCAGTCATGGAATTAGAGCGTTTTTGGACACTAGCCTGATAAAATCCTTTGTTGCCCTCTTTTTTTAAAAAAAAATACCTAAACTTTATTTTAGTTTAACTGTGTATTTTGAAAGTGAATTGGAAAGATCTTATTTTGAATCACCTTTGGTCCTGCAGGCTTGAAGGACATATGTGACCTCTTCTAAATCACTGAGAGAGGACAAGAGCTCAGTGCATGTTTTATGTGAAAAGGTCAAATATTTGATCCCAGATTTCTCCAGCAGAGATGGGGAGAAATAAAACAAATTCCTGTTTTAATAAGGACTTGCCTAATCTTGCACTTGCAAATCAACACATGTGACAACAGTAAGTTATCCTTTGACATTCTCTGAATTTTGCAACTGAGTTCTTCCTCAAAGAGAAAGAAACTGAAATCACTAGATTCATCCATCTCTAATCCCAAATTAAAATAATTTGGGAAGAAATGGAGAAAAAGACCTTGTTGGGCCTCAGACCATAGTGAATCCCTATCAGTCAGAGCAGACACCATTGGGTTAGAGTATAAGACAGCTTGCTCTGTTAACCTTTCCTGTATTTCATCTTCCTTAGTACTGCAGCCTGCATGTGATGTTCAAATCCACAGCAATCAAATTACAGTTTGGATTAGTAAAGGGTGGATCCTGATTCAGGGCTGAAATCATAGTCTAAGGCAGAAGCCTTCACATCCTTCCATTGACATAGATCATACAGTTAAAGTAAGAGGACTGAAGAGAAGATATTGATTTCCCCATCAAAATGAAATTTAGTAAGTTTTCCTTACCTGTATGCTGAGTGAAGATTTGTAGATTTTCCAGAGCCTAGAATAGTTACTTTTATTTTAGACCACAACTCCCAGGATCCTACATCCAGATTCTGAGAGTTGGAACAAAAACAAACCCTAACACAGTTGGACCCCCCCCCCATATCTGCTGGGGATTGGTTCTGGGGAGGAGTGTGGATACTGAAAACCATGGATAATAGTGAACACCAGTGAAAATAATGGGACTTTTGGTTTAAAATACCATAGAGTTGCCTTGGAGGACCTAGAAAATGGCTAGAGAGGACACATTTTCTAGGTAGACTGTATGGTAGGTGTGCTGTTTTGTGTCCCATGAATACTTGAATCAGTGGATAATGAATCAGTGGATATGGGGGTTCTACTGTACTTCCAATCTCTGACATGTTCTCCATCCTTCAACAACAGGTGAACTATGGTTTTGGCTATCTATTTGGTTTGAAGAGGTTTTCTCATTTGGCAGGAAACACAGCTCACTGTTACACACATACACAAGTGTGGCAGTGCTCTTCAAGATTTGTGGTGCAGGACTGTTTTCTGATCCATGCTCCAAGCTTATTAGAAAATTAGTTCATGTATCACCTTCCAGTTATGTTGTCATTTTAACATCAACTGTAATGACTCCACTAATTGAAAATAATGTTTATAAAGAGATGCTCCACCGCTGTTGACATATTTAACTAAAAGGATTATTTGCATTTTTATTAAAGGGTCTGTATTTTTATTTTTTATTTCAGTAAATGGAAGTTTAATTCCATGGGCATTCTTCAAAAAAATATTGTAAGCCTTGAAAGTGAACTTACTGAAAATAATGCAACCCATTGCTAGTGTGAAAATATGCTTTCTTTATTTTTAGATATTTGAATGAATTTGTGTTTCATTCATTTGTTGCTGCCGTAGCATGTTGCAGCATATGTGAGTTAGCTTTGGAAAGAGAGGCATTTCATTAAAGCGGGGTAGGGAAGCAAGGTGGGACATTTCCATTAATCAGTACAGTAGCAAAGATTGATTTTTCAGTTAGTTATATATTTATGCTTTTCCTTAAAAAAAAATCTGCAGACATAAGACAAAATTGATTTATATAAATAACTAAATGATGCATATTGGAAACTCAACACAATAAATCAGTGATTTAAAATATACTGTATATGAACATGAAAGCACAGCACTCAAGAAGCCTCATTACAAGTCACATTGCACCTCTTTCTCTCCATCTCCCACCCCTTGTCTTCTCCATAAAATTGGTATAATGGTTGATTTGATAGTTGGCCTCCTAATTGAAAATGAGGCCATAACATTTGCCATGTTTCATTCAGGTATCTCAGGACTCAAGGGAAGGTGTTACATGCAATCTCTACTATGTGGTTTCAGGGCAGTTTTAAAATGGATGTTAAGGTCATAGTGTTGGGTGACACTGAAATATAGAATTGTGTCTTAGCAGTGAACATACTCCTCCTTCTGATATGCATGTAGGATAATATTACAGGTTGATATAATGTTATATCCAGGGCTATCACATGTATATCATAACATTATACTGATATAATGTTCTGTACCATTTTTTAGGGATAGGTACAAAAAATAACTTGCTTCAGAACCTAATTCGGTGGTTTAGATTAGAGATGTAAAGATGTAAATAGATAAATACATAATTCTTGCTTCTTTTTTTAAAAAAAAACCCTCAGTAAGATGTGTCCAGATACATTGGGTCTCACACTGTTGGAAAAAATGATCAACTTTCACAAGATTTTTCCTTTTGGTGGACCTTATTATGATTTTTTTCATCCAGATTATATTGTGTGTTAAAAACACATTGTGTTCTGCAAAAAAAAAAAAATGTGAAGAAATTAATGTTGTTTGTACATTTTAATATGAAAATTCTCAAATGCCAACAAACCCATGCAGTCTATGCTCTTACAATCTCACCCAGTGGGGAGAAATCTTTTGAAATTCCTTGTTCTTGCATATGAGAATGAACTAAGTGAAGATCTGCATCCCTCCTTCAAATGGAGGGTCACCAAAGAAGAATTCAAACAGATAGCGAACACGTGTAGGAGTAAAGTCAGAAAAGCTAAAGTGCAGAATGAGCTCAGGCTTGCTAGGGAGGTTAAGAACAATAAAAAGGTTTTTTTGGGGGTATCTCCGCAGCAAAAGGAGGAAGAAGGACCACTACGTGGAGAAGATGGCAAAATGCTAACAGGGGGCAGAGGGACAGAGAAAAGGCAGAATTACTCAACACCTTCTTTGCCTCAGTGTTTTCAGAAAAGGAAAAGGAGGACCAACCTGAGGATAATGGAACAGAGGACACAATAGGGGAAATCCAGCTCAAAATAAGTAAAGAGGTAGTACAGGAATACCTTCTTAATCTAAATGAATTTAAATCTCCAGGACCAGATGAACTACATCCAAGAGTATTAAAAGAGCTGGCAAATATAATCTCAGAGCCTTTGGCAATAATCTTTGAGAACTCCTGGGTGCCAGTTACATGACAGAAATTGTCACGTTGCCTACCGTGACAAAGTGATCACGAATCCGTCCCTCGCTGTTTATACGATTTATGTCTCTGATCTGGATATCCCGTGTGGTCCCGTGACTGATATTTACACGTCCATAGTTCCGGTTTTGTTTAGGTTTTAATTTTTTTTTTTTTGGCTGTCAATCAAAGATGCGATTACTCGTGTTTTCACAACCTTGGTGACGCACTTCCTTTAGAGTTCCGTGCCACGAGCGATGCTATTGGCTGGCTGGGGTGGTGGTGGAGAGAGGGGGGCAGAGGTTTGTTATTCCCCCTTTGCTTCTTGAACATTTTAACCCCTTCAGAAGAGGCAGAAAGCATTTTGAAAGATCCAGACTGAGATCTTTCGCTCAGACGCAGGAACGAAAGAGTGTTTTCCATTTGAAATCAAGCCGAGTGAGGGGGAGCAGAGGGGAGGGGAGGGGAGGCATCGTATTCCCCTTGCCTCTGTAAAATGTTAACCCTTACAACACAGATTAGCTGCAGAGTTCATGCTTCAAACCAGCTACAAACAGGCTGTTTTGAAACACACAGAAACAGAGAGGGGGAATTTAAGAGATGTTCATTCGCTCAGAGGCTGGAATATTTTACTGTGCCCGTCCACCACAATCTCTCTGTTCAGAACTAGGGAGGATCTGCCCACCACGATCTCTCTGTAGTATGCAGTGTAGAAATCCATTTAAAAAGGTGATTGAGTACAGTCGCGCGCACACACACACACACATCAACCTTCATGCAGCTGGAAGGGATGCCTTTGTTTTCGGCTGGTGAGCCTGGATCTGTTGAACGGGTGACTGACCCCTCCTTTTCTGGTCCCTGAGCTCTAATCCCGCCCCCAGTCACCATTTCCGGTCATCCCAGTACCGAGACTTTTTGTCCCACGCTGTTTACATTTCCGATTTTCCGAATCCTCCAGTGACTTTTTTAAAAACCGGCACAACCTGCGGGACTGGAAGTCCCGCAGGTTGAGGGATAAAAGGTGGCCCCCCTTCCGAAAATCACGTATCTGACCCGATGTACGTGTAAACTGCCAGGGATCGACACGAATTCTTCCCAGGACATTTTCATCGTGTAAACGGCCCCCTGGAGAACAGGAGAAGTCCCAGCAGACTGGAGGAGGGCAAACATTGTTCCCATCTTCAAAAAGGGGAAAAAAGAGGATCCCAACAATTATCATCCAGTTAGTCTGACATCAATACCAGGGAAGATTCTAGAGCAGATCATTAAACAGAGAGTCTGTGAACATTTAGAAGGCAATGCCATAATCACAAAAAGTCAACATGGGTTTCAGAGAAACAAGTCATGCCAGACTAATCTGATCTCTTTTTTTGATCAAGTCACCAGCTTGGTAGATGAAGGGAATGCTGTGGACATCGCATACCTTGATTTCAGTAAGGCCTTTGACAAGGTTCCCCATGACATTCTTGCAAACAAGCTTGTAAAATGTGGGCTAGACAAGTTAACTGTTCAATGGATTTGTAATTGGTTGACCGGCCGAACCCAAAGGGTGCTCAGCAGTGGCTCCTCTTCATCTTGGAAAGATGTGACCAGTGGGGTGCCACAGGGTTCTGTCCTGGGCCCAGTGCTATTCAACATCTTTATCAATGACTTGGATGAGGGAATTAGGGGCATACTTATCAAATTTGCAGATGACACCAAATTAGGAGGAGTAGCTAATACCCTAGAGGACAGGATCAAAATTCAGAATGACCTGGATAGACTGGAGAGCTGGGCCAAAGCTAACAAAATGAAATTCAATACGGAGAAATGTAAAGTACTGCATTTATGGCGGAAAAATGAAATGCCTAAATATAGGATGGGAGAGACCTGGCTGAATGAGACTACGTGCAAAAGGGATCTAGGAGTCCTAGTAGACCACAAGTTGAACATGAGCCAACAGTGCGATGCGGCAGCTAAAAAGGCCAATGCGATTTTGGGCTGTATCAATAGAAGTATAGTGTCTAGATCAAGGGAAGTAGTGGTACCACTCTATTCTGCCTTGGTCAGACCTCACCTGGAGTACTGTGTCCAGTTCTGGGCACCACAATTAAAAAAGGATATTGACAAATTGGAGCGTGTCCAGAGAAGAGCAACTAAAATGGTGAAAGGTCTGGAAATGATGCCTTATGAGGAGAGACTTAGGGAGCTGGGTATGTTTAGCCTGGAAAAAAGACGGTTAAGAGGCGATATGATAGCCCTGTTTAAGTATTTGAAGGGATGTCACGCTGAGGATGGAGCAGGCTTGTTTTCTGCTGCTCCAGAGACTGGAACACAGAGCAATGGGTGCAAGCTCCAGGAACAGAGATTCCACCTCAACATTAGGAGGAACTTTTTGACAGTAAGAGCTGTTCGGCAGTGGAACACACTCCCTTGGTGTGTGGTGGGGTCTCCTTCCTTGGAGGTCTTTAAACAGAGGCTGGATGGCCATCTGTCGGGGATGCTTTGATCGTGATTTCCTGCATGGCAGGGGGTTGGACTGGATGACCCTCGTGGTCTCTTCCAACTCTGCAATTCTATGATTCTATGATTCTATGATTCTATGAAACCCCTTCACTGTAAGCTCAAGGCAGAGGCTTCCTTCTGTTTTCCAATGCTTTATGTGTCTTGCCGTTGGTTATAGATACATTCCTGGACTTACCCTTTGTAAGTTAAAGTGTGGATAATAGCAAACCATATTAAAATGAAGGATTTCCTGTACAAACATGCCATAGGATTGGAGGACCTAGAAGATGCCTAAAGAGGATGCCTCTCTAGGCATTTCTCAGGATGACTCTATGGTATGTATCCCTATTTTGTGTCCCACAGATAACTGAAGCTGTGATATTGGTTCCATGGATATGGGGGGGGGGCAACCTGTGTTCTTTTTTGAAGAATTGGATTAAATTTACAGGTATTGAGAATACTCTTAGAGGAGAAAAGCCTGCATGCTTTAGAGAGATGGCTAGTCATGATAGGAGTAATTTAAAGGAATGGGGCATTTTCTTGAAGAATTCCCTTTCCTTCAGCACCACTACTTTTAGAGTAGTGTATGGTGCAAACTGTACAATCCTACCTCTGTTTAAAACTCCCAAAGCACCAGCCCATACTCTTTCAAGGCAAAGAGTTTCTATTTCAGAAGGAACTCAACACATTGCTCTCTCTTGACATCAAGAGCAAGTTTCCAGCATCTAACGAAGGATGAAGGCTCTATACAGAAATACAGCAGTAGGATAAGAATCAGGGGCCCTTTCACAATACACAAGTTATAGTGGCACAATTCCACTTTAACTGTACATCCTATGGAATCCTAGGATTTGCAGTTTATGGAGGGACATTTTGAATTCTCAGCCAAAGAGCTCCAGGGCCTCATCAAACTACAAACCTCAGGATTCCATAGGATGCAGCCATGGCAGTTAAAGTGGAATCATAGTGCAATAACTGTGTAATATGGAATGGTCCTCTTTAAAGAGAGAATGAACTCCTTTAAAAATGAAAACAACCATATTTCAAGATCCAGTCTTCACAAGCTGCCTGACTAAGATGCAATGTAATCCTCCAACCATAAGTGAGAGTTCCCCAAAGTTAGTTTCACTTCCCTGGACCAGCTGTAGAGGTGGACCATTGGGAAAAGGCCTTATTTGTATGCATGAGCCTGGGAAACTAAAATAGTGTTTTTTTAAGTTTTAGTAAAATTTAGAAAAGCTTTCACCACCCACATTCCACTCACAATTTGTATTCATTATAGGAAGCATTATTTGAAAAGTTTGTATCTGGTGTAAAGTGTGGAAGGCCTTGTATTTGATGGCATATTCCTAATTCCCAGCACAGAACTTGCCTTCCATTTGTGTTGCTGTCTTTGTGGGAACTAGCCCACTTCCTGAGAAGTCAAATGGGCTGAGTGCCCTGTACTAACCCTACCTCTACTCTATAGCCTCCAGCAGTCCTTATTTGGCAGGGATAGTCCTGATTAATCCTATCTGGTCCTACTTTTTTCAACTGCTTTTCAAATGTCCCAGTTTCTTTCCTTCTTCCACTTCCCCATTTGTTCTCAGCTGCAAACTGTGTTCAAAGTTCAAGAGAGAGGAGAAATGGAGGTGGAATCTTGTCCTTCCCTTTAGACTCCGACAAAATTGCTGTTGTTATATTCATGTCTATCCTGCCTTTCTTCCCCCAATGAGATTCAAAGTGGCTAACATCATTATAAAAATAATACAGGCTGAAAACAGTATAAAGTTACAATCACATTACAAATATAAATTTTAAAAATAAATTAAACAATACACAAGTTAAAAACACTAAAAACTTTACAGTAAAAATTAAAATACCTTTTAAAAGACTCTTTAATTTTTTTAAAACCACACAGCACAGCCTCACTAGCTCAGCACTTGTTGGTTAACAAAAACCTGGTGGCATAAAAACATCTTAACCTGCCACTGAAAGGAGAGCAAAGAGGGGCCATCCTCACCTTTCTGGGGAGGGAGTTCCATAGTCTAGGAGCAGCCACCAAGAAAGCACTTTCCCTTGTTTCCACCACATGTGCCTGAGAAGGTGGTGAAACTGAGAGAAGGGCCTCTCCAGATGATCTTAAAGTTCTACTGGGCTCATACCAGGAGATGTGGTCCTTCAAATAACCTGGACCCATGCTGTACAAGGCTTTATAGGTCAAAACCAGCACTTTGAATTGTGCCCTTAAATAAACTGGCAGCCAATGGAGCTGTTGCAACAGAGGAGTTGTATGCTCCCTGTAGCCAGTCTTAGTTAACAACCTGGCTGCAACTCTTTGGACCAAATAAAGTTTCTGAGCACTTTTCAAAGGTGGCCCTATGTAAAGCACATTACAGTAATCCAAACAGGATGTAACCAAGGCATGTACCACTGTGGTAAAGCAAATAGCGGTGTGTTCTTCCTCATTAATAACTTCTGCCATCTTGACCATGCTCTGATGTTGTTTGGCCACACATGCCCCAGTTTTCACCTTTGAAATGTTGGAGGGTGTGCTAGTCTCCCACCACACAGCCTCGCTTTTAAGGCTTCCACCCTCATTCAGTCTGTGCAGGTATTGACTGTGTGTCCAGTCTTCTTCCGTTTTGATTGCTGCTTTCTCAGGAGTTGAGTAGAAACAGCTGAAGGAAGAGAAGAGTCTGTTTAATTCAGGAAAAGGCAATCAGTGAGGGAAGTATCTGGTTCCCACAAAACACTTAGACCCTTTCAATAAATGTTAGATTCCTAGTACCCTATAAAGGTGGGAGGTTCTGCAATCTTCTCCTGAAAGCTAATACAGGCCTACAGGAAGACTGATTAAACTTGTGTCCTCATTAAAAGATATATTGCTTCACCAAAACTCATTGAAAATAGATGGAATTTATATATTTGTAATTATGTACTAACCTCACCTAGGAATACCTTCTGTACATTGAGGGAGCCCTGGTGGTACAGTGGTTAAACCTTGATACTGCAGCCACCACATTGCAAGTTCAATCCCAAGGGCTCCAAGGTTCACTCAGCCTTCCATCCTTCTGTAGATCAATACAATGAGTACCTAGCTTGTGGGGGCAATTAACTAACACATAGTAAACTGCTCAGAGAAGGCCTTGAGCTATAAAGTGGTGTAGATGTGTAAGTGCTATTGCTTATCAATTTGTAAGCTGCTCTGAGAGCCTTTGTGGCTGAAGAATGGGGTATAAATACCCTAAATAAATAAATAAATACTGGTAAATCTATCTAAACTTCGTATCCATTGTAGACTCAGGACATTATCACATGAAGCAGTTACAGTGCATTTGCAGCTGTATAACAGTGTCTGTGGCTGTTCCTTATCACACAATATCGTGACTCTCCTGTCACTTGTGTGCATTCCAACTGTTATTGTGGCACACTGTTTCATTTAATGGGAAAACGCCATCAATAGCTGCTAATATCGCTGCTTTTCCACTGCTGCCCCAGGTATGATAGTTTCCAATATTACAGCATACATTTGGTGTTAGTGGGTGTTACTTTCCTCCTCTCCCCTTCCCTATTCCCAAGCTGCACTAGGTTAGTCGACTTCCAGCAAGCAGATGAAGAGGATCTCATGGCACACTTAAAAATAACATCCCCCTGTGCTCTGTTCACAATGCGGTGTGGGACACTGATTGGAAGAACTTCCATAGCTAAGGTGGGAATAAGCACTATTACAGAGAGGCACGAAAGAAAAAAAAAATGCAATGCCGGTATGTTTCCATTTACATTAAGCACACTATTGCTGCATTAAAAAGAGCCGAAAGTGATAAGTCCTAAGTATAAATAAGTACAGTGAAACATAATTTCTTAGTTTTGTTTTCAAAAAAATCCAAACATTCACATATGTTGCTATGAATGAACATTTACTTTTCACTCCATTTTTCTAGTTAAACCTTTCAGTTGAGTCCTTTTCATAGCACAATCCTATGTAAACATTCTTGTTTTAAAAATCTTTTTCAATATGATTAGAGGTCTGATTTTTATTTGCATATAAAAAAACAGAATTTTGATTGTCTAGTGGCAGGAATTATTGATAAAAGAAGAGAAAAGGGGGTTATATGATAAGAATCTAAAACCTTGAAAAATAAATGTCTTCACTTCCTTGGCTCGCAGCTGAAAGCCAAGAAGAGGAATCAAATTAAAGACAGATCCTGTCTTTAAATTAAAAGAAGAAGAAGAAAAATTAATTCATTTTCAATATACTGTGAGATTATAACAAAAACTAAACTCAAGTCAAGGGTTCTTGATAGGCATGTTTCCCAGAATTTAATTACCAGACCTTAGTCAGTATTTTAGTCATTTTGTCCTTTTAAAGCAAAACAAACAATGCAGGCTGGGATCAACAATCTAAACATGCCTAGGTATATGCTGCCCCATTTTGTTTGTTAGCAGTTATAAAGAAATGAAGACAAGAGAAGTTTTTTAAAAGATAGTTTAAATTCTGATTTGCTAGCAAGAAGCTGAACTGAGATTTATTAATAATATAGTTGGGCTTACCACATTTGCTTCAGAAATATATTCAAGAGAGTCAGGTAACAAGGCCCATGGAAAAAACCCTATTCAGTAAGTGGCCTATATTAAATGTTACCCCCCACACACAGGTCAGAGGGACCTTTCTTGGTTACACTGTCTCCTCACAGCATTGCCCCCCCCCCGTGCTCTCTGACATAATGTGAAAGTTGAGCTGATTTTTAGGGCATTTATTTATTTATACCCTGCTCTACAGCCACAAGGCTATCAGAGTGGCTTACAAAATGTTTTAAGTAATAGCAATTTACACATATACACTGCATTAAGCAGCTTCCAATGTGCATTACATGGAAGGCATTACATGGAAACAAAAAAGACAGCTAGCTGTTAAAAGACGGCTTCCTCTTCTGTTTTGCATTTGAAAGTGCATTCCAACACTCACGTAGAATTTAGAATTCATACACTGTCTTCACCAAAATTCAAGATGCAGAATGCTCAGAACTCTCACTTCTCAGTAAGGTAACTTGAACTTTACTACTGGATTTGTGAAACTGAAACTACTAAAGGATGACAAGATCAGCCATTTACACACCCTAGCATGACCAAAGGCACAATACCTAAACATGGCTTTCACTCTTCCTTTGTGGTGAGTACCTGAAAAAGGTCAGGCAAAGATTGAAAGAATTTTCAGTTTGCATACCTTACTCTCTTCTGGTATTGAAAGGCTCACTGAGGACTCATTTACATGGGCCAGAATCCACCAGCTCCTTGCTGGTGTATTCTGCCTGTGAATCTGGCCCATTGCTCCCTGTTGCCTGCACAGAATGGGATGAAGTTCAGATTGGTGCCCAGCTGATCTCTGCAGCTGCCACCACCTGCAGCTCTCTCTCTGTACCTAGGAAGCCGGCCCACAGCACATGGGCAAGGCCCCCTGAATGCAATCAGCCTTGGTCACATGCTGCAGGATTCCTTCCTGGCTACAGAAGAGGGAGGGAGGGAGAATAGAATCCTAGAGTTTCCAGTGATGTCAAAAATAATGTCTTTTGTTCTATAGCAGTGTTTAAGCACCCAGTGTCCTTCTGAGGAATTGAAGGAAGGATGGCAGTGCCACAAAATGGTGGAGGATATTAATAGCTGCTTTGTGTTGTTGGTTTTGTTTGGGGGGTGGGAGTTGGTTTGTTTTTTACACGAGCGAACCTGCATTGAACTGGGCAAAGGCCTCTCTAGTCCAGAATTCTTTTCACACAGTGTCCAGTCAGATAAATAGGTAAAGACCACAAGCAGAACATGAGAGTACTACCACCCTCCTGCTTTTGTTCCCTAGCAACTGCTGTCAGAGGCATTCTGCCTCAGATGATTCATAGGCATCACAACTAACAGCCATGGATGGCCTTTTTCTATGATGGCAAGAAAAAGAAAAATCTTGGATGCTACAGTAGAAAAAATGTCTTGAGTAGTTTTGGCTCAAGTGAGGGGAAAAAAAGCAAAAACAAACTAAAGTCCATTAATAATCAGTTCTGAATCCTGCAAGGAAAATAGCACCATCTGGTGACAGGCAACATGGCTGATGAAATAAACTTCTGCTTTCATTTGTATTATACTGCTTTCATGTGGAACATGTGAAGTTCATGAGCACCACATTTCTTGTGATGGAAAGTGCCAGTTTTCATGTACTAAGATGTTACTAATAGCACCACAATTCTTACAACTCAAGGGGTAAGCAGCGTATGATGTCACTGATAATACTGAAAATGAGAATAGAAAAAGTTTGTAAAGGATTACACATCCCGTGTTTCAGCAAATTTTCACTCTCTATTGCCTTATTATAGATAATGAACTGATTTATCTGATTCTGAGTGGGGTTGAGAGAGGGATAATCATTAGCAAGTTTTTTTTAAAGAAATGAAATTAAATGTTGTGTATTTTGTGAAAAGGGACATGGTGTTGATGTTGATTAACTGAAATATAGATAATGGGGTTCTCTTGTTTGTTTGTTTGTTTTTAATATACAAATGAAAACAAGGCTTTTGATAGCTGCTTAAAAGACATTTTGGCAGACATTATAGTTCCAGACTGGAATCCACAGGGCCGGGTTGAGGAGACTGTAAATGGCATAGGTAAAAGACAGGCAGCAAACAATCAGGACAGTGGCCAGTGGGGTTAAATTCAAGCTCATACTGGATAACAGATTTGCAGACAAATCAAGCAGAGAGCTTGGGTGTCAAGGGTCTATGTAATGTTAGCGGCAAAGTAATATTTCTATTGACATTCCTTATTATCCAGGATTTTCCCTTTTCTCAGAAAATCCTAGACAAATTGAGTAGAATGGATGTTCCTTATTTTGAGTAACTATACTCCAATAATCAAAATATGCTTCTCTGATTATAGCTCAGAAATGTCTCTTATATTTAAAATTTTACCAAGTAACACGAAGTAAACTGAAGGTGTGCAAAATGCATATTTTTTGTAATGTGTTGTTTACAAAATATTGGTTGCTTTTCCTACTAAAGCTTATTCTGTGCTCCAGGTAAAGCTGCTGCAAGAGTTTGATTGTTAGAGCTATACTCTGGTATGAAAATATTTTATGAACAAAATGTAAGATACCATCATGCACATGTACCTTGTGCTTACAAGGAACTGGCTTGTGTGTGTGTGTGTGTGTAAGATTGCACCCAAGTGGCTGTAGGCATGAAAGCAAAAGTAAAGAGCAAGAAAAGGGTGCACAAAATTGGTGTCATGTGGGGGGGGAAGCCTTCACTGGTTAGAGCTCAGACTGAATCATGGTATCACTTGGGTCATGGATCTGATTCATTCATATGCCCACCTACCAATCAGTGCTTGTTGAAGTCCACCTTCTGTGGAGACCAAGAGGAGTTCTGGGATAAGGGTCCCATTGCAGTGTGAACTGTTGGATGGATTCCTACAATACCACTCAGGAGTGATATTGCCACAACAGCCCCAAAGCTGGATCCCTGCCTGTGGACCCCTTGCTCAAGGTCCCATAAAGGGGGCATTCAATATTTGTCTACCTACTTCTACAAGAATGGATGTGATACCAATCAGGCTCAAAGAACAAAGCTGTCATGAGGAAGTGCAAGATATAATAAAGACAATTTACCATGAAGATGGTAAAAACCTCGTAGGCAAAGGAGCCAACCAACCAGGGATGTAGTTACAGGGAGGGCATCAACATGAAAACATTGCAACCCTGTGAAAGTTTCCTTCAATCCCGAAATGTCTGGCACTGCAGTTACCTGAAAGGCACCAGATCCCATCTGATCTTGGAAGCTAAGGTCAACCCTGGTTACTACTTGGATGGGAGACTACCAATGAATACCAGGTAGTGTTGGCTATATTTCAGAGGAAAGGACTGGCAAAACCACCAGAGTATTCCTTGCCTAAGAAAACCCTATGAAATTCACCATAGGTTGACAGGCAACTTGAAGACACATAAGCACACACACAGGAGATTATCAGACATGTTTAAAGTGGTGTTACAGGAATGCCAGCAGATCACAAAAGGGCTCTCTTGCCACACAACATTGTTCCTCCATTGTTATGCACCCATTCTGCTACTATTCTGTTTCTGTGATGGATTTTCCTCTGTGCAACAAGGTGCCCATTTCGCTGGTGAGATCCCAGTGTCAATGGGCGGTCCCTGACAGAACACTTCTGGGTGAGTTCAGGCCATTCAGGTAAGTGACACACTTTTTGAAAACTTCCCTGGTTTACTTGGAAGTTTTAAAGTGTGCGTATGTGCTTCTTGTAACTTTTTGAGTATATTTTGTTTTTTTTATTTTTGAATTTCCCACGCTTGCATCTTCTCACAGGAATCCACAGAATTTCACTCCAGGAACTGAACAGAGTTCCGTTAGAGCTCCGTTCACTCCTGGGCTGCCCTGTTGTCGGAAGAGAATGTAAGTGTGGGGAGGGTGATTGTGGCAGGACAGGAATGCTTTTCGTATTCCTGTCTGATAATCTCCACACAGGTAATACCTAGAGAGCAGCATGGTGCAGTGATTTGAACATTGGACTACAATTCTGGAGTTTGAATCCCCGCTCTGCTATGGAAACCCACTGGGTGACCAAACTGAGGGAGACTGGGTAGGAGATATCAAAGTCCCAAAGTGGATTGAGCACCAGTGGTGTCCAGCTTTATCTCCAAGTGGCACACCTAACTGAAACTGCCAGCATCAATGTCTGGGTTCTGGTCCCTCCACCCTCAGCCAAGGCTTCCAGTTGTCTGGCATGGGGGAAGAAATTTCTCATACTCTCCCTTAATGCAGAGAAAATAAGACACCACCCGCTGTGGCAGGGATACCCTCCTCCCCCTCCTCCATCCCATGCTTCCAGGGCACAAAGAGGGAACCATGTTAAACAGGGTGTAGGGTTGTGATTGGCAAGCTAGACAGCAACAAAAAAAAATGTCTTTGATTTATTTGAGAACAGTACCACAAAATTCAGAAAAGTCCCCAAAACAAAGGATAATAGCATTACAACCTGCATATGAGCTCAGGAACTGTGAATCACATAGGCTCACCTAAAAATGCAGAGTGAACAGAAATTTCTCAGCACACAATCTCTCTGTATTTGCTTCAAATGGCCCATTTAGGCTCAATTTCTGTAGCAACTCTAATTAGAAAGTGTTTCTGCATGTGGTAATGGGCATGGCATTCTCACACCAGCAGTCAATTAGAACAATTAGAGGTGTCACCTTACTCTGTATGGCTTGTTCTGAAAGGAATCCCATTTCCTTCCCACCTTCATTTCCTTTGACCTCTCTTACTATCCTCTGTTAAAGACGAGCAGAGCCACTGCTGAGTCTTGTAATTTCTCTTATATGTGGAGGTTTCACATATGAGAAACATAGCCTCTTGGGAACTTTGCATATTAAGACTGGTGATCATGGCTTTCTGGAAAATTTCTCCCCGAACTCTTGTGTCATGCTAACATTTAGGGGCAATTTGTTACACTATGTGGAAATTTCTTTCTCCCATATGAGGGTGTGTGGAGGCAGGGAGACAATAATAATAATAATAATAATAATAATAATAATAATAATATTTATTTATATCCCGCCCCTCTGCAAGCAATCGGGGCGGCTTACAATGATAAAATGGTAGACAGTATAAAACAACCCAAAATCCCTCCCTCCCCTTAAAACATTATTAAATTAATGCAAGTTAAAATCAATACAAGTTAAAATCAATATGTGGTACCATATGCTAAATATCCTTTTAAGCAGGCAGCATCTGTTAGGAGATCCAAAAGGAACCTCCAGAGGGGGTTCCAGAGGCCGGGGTTAGCTATTCCGGAAAAGCCTGCCCGAAGAGAACCGTCTTGACAGCCTTTTTAAAGCTGTCTAATGATGTCAATAGGCAGATCTCGTCGGGCAGGCCGTTCCACAATTTGGGGGCGACAGCCGAGAAAGCCCTCTGGGAGGTAGTCGCCAGCCTAGGTCTTTGTGACTGCAACAAATTCCTCCCAGAGGACCGGAGAGCGCGGGGAGGATTATAAGGGAGAAGGCGGTCCCTGAGATAGCTTGGGCCCAAGCCATTTAGGGCTTTAAAGGTGATAACCAACACCTTGTACTGGGCCCGGAAGCTGATAGGCAGCCAGTGGAGGGACCTCAGAACCGGAGTAATGTGGTCCCTCCTAGATGTTCCAGAAACTAACCTTGCTGCCATATTTTGTACCAGCTGTAATTTCCGAACTAGGCACAAGGGTAGCCCCATGTAGAGAGCATTACAGAAATCCAGACGTGAGGTTACCAGCGCGTGCACAATGGTCTCAAGATCCCTTACTTCCAGAAAAGGACGCAGCTGGCGTATCAGCCGAAGCTGATAACAAGCGCTCCTGACTGTCGCATTTACCTGATTTGTCATCAGGAGCGACGAGTCAAGGAGCACCCCTAGGCTGCGAACACAGTCACTGGAGGAGAGTGTGACCCCATCCAGGACTGGAGATTGCAACTCGATTCTTGGTTTCGGGGCCGCTACCGTGAGCACCTCCGTCTTGTCAGGATTCAGTCTCAATCTGTTTTTCCTCATCCAGCCCATTACTGCCCGAAGACATTCATTGAGAGAAGAGATGCCGTCAGAATTCAAGGCCGACGAACGAGATACGGAGAAATAGATCTGAGTGTCATCAGCGTACTGATAACACCCAGCTCCATAACTCCGAATAATCTTACCCAGCGGCTTCATATAGATGTTAAATAACATCGGGGACAGAATAGCACCCTGTGGTACTCCACAGGTGAGCTCCCTTTTACTGGAGCTACTGTCCCCGAGCAGCACTCTCTGGGTCCTGCCTGAGAGGAAGGACCGGAACCACTGCAAAGCAGTGCCTCCGATGCCTAACTCCCCCAGGCGATCCAGAAGAATGCTGTGATCTATCGTATCAAAAGCCGCTGAGAGGTCTAGGAGCACCAACAGGATCACATTACCCCTGTCAATGCTCAGACGCAGATCGTCGGTCAAAGCAACCATGGCAGTCTCAACCCCAATTCAGGATCATGTGATGATATGCAAATAGATTTTTTAAAAACAATGTTTCACATGACTGTACTCTTGTTCTGCCTGGCATTCAGATGATGGCACCAGTTTAGAAAGACAAGCAGCTGGTGGTTATGAATGGCATTATAGCTGTCTAGCTTCATTAATGTTCAAATGCCAGGCATCAGTCTATTTCTCATCCCACTTTTCAAACTAAGTGTGACAGTCCTTTCAACACTCTATGGAATTTTGCTTAGAAGCATTTTGTTTGAAGCTGTTGTTGCATTTCAGTTCAAGGGAAAGGAGAATTAAATAGAGTTCCCCTCCACCCCAACCAGGCCGTTTTATAATGAAGCCCCAAATATAGTCCTCTAAACATGGTGTACATTGCAGTTAGATCTGTAATTGGCATTGAGTTTGTCTGGTTTTTACCATTCCATCTTGAATGGCAGTAAACCAAGTTGTTCAACCTGCTGCATAGCAAAAGTCCAACAGGGAAAAAAAAAAGAAAGACAGCTGTCACCATAGCAGCACCAAGAAAGTCATTTTTAGATATCTTGAATGTAAAAATTCCAAATATAATCTCTATTTGAATTCCAGATGTTAACCCTGATGCATTATATTGTTCTCTTTAAAATACTTTAGGGTCATAGCTAATTTTGGTATCTACTTTTGTGGTGTAGTGGTTTGAGTGTTGGGACTAGGTTACTGGGAGACCAAGGTTTGAATCCTTGCTTGGTCAAACCCACTGGGTGATCTTGGGCAAGTCACACTCTCTCAGCCTCAGAGGAAGGCAATGACAAACTTCCTCTGATGTAATCTTGCCCCCCACCCCCCCAATGATAGGATTACCTTAGGATTGTCAGAAGTCAGAAAGGACTTGAAGGCACACAACAACCACAGCCACAAACTACCAAATGGTTTATCACAAATCAGTGATTTATGGTCAACAATCCCTTACTATGTTGTAGGATGATACAAATGACTGTGATTGCAATTGTAGACATAGCTAGAAGGAAGCATAATTGAACATAATGGAACTTACACATGAGTGTAGACATACGTAGGACTGGGCTGTGAGCTTACTCTTACAGTACAGAAGAGCTTAGCCAGGGTCATTTGGTTTTTTTCTGAATGGCCTATTGGTGGAGTGATAATTCTGTCTGTTTACTTAAAATGGTAAATTCTATAGTCGTGCCAGCACCATTGAGTTGAGTCAAGAAACTTTATGTCCTGGTAAATCAATCAACAGAAACCAAGTAGAGACCAAATACTCCAAATAAGGGATTTAAAAAAAAAACACAGATTTTTTTTTTTAAAAAAAAACAGTCATCACATCAAGGAGAAAGGTTTTAGACTAGTCTTCTTCCTGACAGTGTTAGCAGTGTTTTTAACATGAAAGAACCATTAAAAAATGTGATTATCTCAACTATACTCTAGAGGAGTATAGTCCTGAAGGGTTTCACTCTACTAGCTGATTTTTCTAAAAATGTAAATCCTTTTCTATCTTCCAGCTTCACCAGTGATGATCTCCTTAAGATGTTTTTTGTACCTTTTAAGAGTTATTTTTTCAGAGGGTGAAAACTTTGGAAAACTAGAAAAAGGGGATAAGGACATAAATAATTTTATTTAGGCCTTTGGCTGCTTAGTGGCTCTGCAGAAGGATCTTATATTGGGGTGTACAGTACTTTTGTCTTCTTCATTATGTTTGATTTTTTTTAAGGTGTGGGAGAGCTAGAGAGTTTGGTATCACATGAGTGCCACAGTCTCTCCCACTATGGTCGAAGGGTATGGAGAGGGAACTACAGTTGCTGTCATTATATTCATCTTTTCTCCCTCATGGGCTAAGTGGAATCCTTTGTGTCACCATGACCTATGGTCCTGCCAAGCAAATCTGCTGAAAAATACAGGTGAACAGTTGCAGTGGTTAGTATTAGAGTGCTAGGCTTAGCAACAAATCAGTCACTTGTTTATAAGGCTGAATGCATCTTCTCTGCATGAGAGAAACTCTGCTCCCATTGTATTTTATTTTATTATTGTGGCGCAGAGGGAAGTATTAGAACAGTATAGCTCAGGCAAGAGACATTCTTTGTGTGTAATAAGGATGTGAAGACACAGAAGACAATTCCAGCAATTTCATTTTTTGCAGTTTTGTGTTCTCCCCTTCCTTTGTTGACCTGTGTGAGGTGCTTTTTCCTGGCACCCACAATTTGTAGAGTGGAGTTTGGCATTGGGTGCTTGTGTGTCAAGTCCTTCTAAAACAGAGTACTTGTGAAGGGTCTTGGCAGGGAAGTGAAGGTAATGTGTTCAAATTCCCATGTACCTTCCAAGAAAATGTCCTTTCCCTATATTTCCACAAAGTTCTCCATTGGGAGCTCTGTGTGGTACATCATGAGGCTAGGGAAATACAGCCTCATAATGTGCACATTATCATTTGAGTACCAGATCTCTGTATAGAGTTTATATACCGGTAACAGTATACTGCAAAAAAGGTGCTGTAGTGAAATTGTGCTTCTTGTCTGTCTTGTCACTTCAAGGCCATCTCAAACCTGTGTTACCCACCTATCCATTTTAACTGATCCACCTGTGTATCTGAGGTGCTTCTCTGTTATATTTGTCATGGGAACAGCATCCTAGTGTAGTGAGGCTTTCACAAATCCTATAGCCCTTCACCCAGACTGATTTGAAAAATTTATATTTGGATTTTTCTCTTAAGACTTCTGCAATCCAACAACTTTTCAGTCATGGAAGCTGACAAGGGAGATTTTCAGACGCCTCTTTCAGCGTCTTGCCGCGCAAGCAGCCTCCGGAGCAGTAACAAGGCTGCTGCGCGGCAAGGGGTCCATTTTGGACGATGCCGTTTCTCTCTCGGCATTGTCCGTGAGTGTTGCAGCTAGCATTGGAGGTGGCTGCACTGTTTTTCACTCACAGAAGTTGTCCGTGAGTAAAAAACAGCGCTGCCGCCTCCAATGCTAGCCGCAAGAGTCACGGACGACGCCGAGAGAGAAACGGCATCATCTAAAATGAACCCCTTGCTGCAGGGCAGCCTCGTTACTGCTCCGGAGGCTGCTTGCGCGGCAAGAGGCTGAAAGAGGCATCCGAAAATCTCCTATGACAGAGAGGCTGTATAATTTACTTCCATTGTCTACCTGTTGAATAGATGCTATCCATTATCCAATACTATTGCATGTGTTGGTGGGAGTGCTAAGATTACCACCTGACAGGTCTGGAAAGTTGCTATTAAATCTGCCAAGAAATGCCACCTAAAGCTACATGTCAAGACAAATGTGGAGGTTCTTGCCTGAGCAACTCATCTGAGAAATTTTGAAAGATGTAAGAGCATTTGCTAATGCACTTAACTGTCTAAATACCCTAAAGGCACCAGATCCCATCTGATCTTGTAAGCTAAACAAGTTCAGCTCTGTTAGTACTTGGATGGGAGATCACCAACCAATAACAGGCTATACCAGGCTGTAGCCTATATTTCAGAGGAAGGAACTTGTAAAACCACCTCTGCATATTCCTCGCCAAAGAAAACCCAATGAAATTCATGTGGTCACCATAAGTCAACAGGTGATTTGAAGGTGCATGCACACACACACACACACACAAAGATGCACTTCAAGACTTTCACTTAACATGATCATCATTTTCTATGTTCAAATGCATAGGCAATAAGGAAGATCTGAATTATTCCAAAGCATCTCAGCTACAAGTTTTCCTTATTGTTAAAAATGAACAGATATTAAGTATGAATTATCTCTATTACCTCCACCACAGTAATGCTGAGTGCCTTAGCAATTTCAAAACAGCCTGTCTTTACAGTAGAAATGTGACCAAAATATCCTTATGTCACAGTCTTGGGCAGGGGGAACTTAAACCAAAGGTAGGTGAATAACACATATGAAATCTTTTTTGATCTGATAATATTAGGAATAAAATGAATTCCAGTCCAGTATATAATTATGACCCCATCTATATGATTTTTAAAAAATCTGTTTGGGGGTAAAAAATACGAATAGGCAGTCATTCGAATACGTACAAACTGCCTACATGATTTTTTACCCCCCTATACTCCGCATGACCCCCCTTGCCCAGCTGGCTGTAGCAAGCGATCCAAGCGGTGGTTTTAAATCTCCCACTGCTTTTATTATTATTTAAAAAGGTGCCTGTTATGTGGACATTCAGTTTTCCATATTTGCAAATATAAAATAAAATGGAATAAATGTAAAATTCACGGACTCTTGCTTAGCCGGCAATCCAACATGGCAGCTGCTCCCAATTCCCCTCCTTGCTAATCCCGCCCCCTCTGCTCTGTCAGCCAATCAGATTACACTGCCTGTTTGTGTGTGTGTGCAAATGGGGGGGTACAGATGATCAACCATTTGAACGGTTGTACAAATTTTAGCTCGAGATCCGCTAATCCTCTCGAATGCCGAATCCACATAGTTTATGGGGGATTTGCCTGCCCCCCTTCCAAATGACACATATACATCCAAATGGCTGTGTGTATGGATGATTGATCTTTTGAATGCCATACTTATTTTTTTATTTTATTTTTTACTGTAGAGACACCCCCTTAGTATGTACTAGACTGGAACTCATTTTATATTACTATCTGTCCATTTTACTGTTTTATCACTTTGTCCTTTTAACCATGGTTTTATTGTTTTTATTGCAAACCAGTCTGGGATTTTTAAAATGAGAAGTGATATACAAATGTAAGAAATACATACAGTACATACATAAGTACATAAGTGTGTACTGCATGTATTTCCTACAATTGTATATCGCTTCTCATTTTAAAAATCTCAAACTGGTTTGCAATAAAACAATGAAACAGTGGTTAAAAGGGCAAAGTGATAAAACAGTAAAGCCATAAAATCATTAATTAAAAAGCAAGTGTAACTGATTTAGTTAATGATTAGGAAGGTGAACAGGAAAATGTCTGGTTAAAAAGGCCTTCAGTTGATGGTGGGAACATCCAATGCTAGGAGCCCACTTAATTTCAATGAGGAGACTATAGGTTTTTTTTTGTGTGGTTTTTTTTTCCAGGCTGTGAGGCCGTGTTCTAGAAGACTTTATTCCTGACATTTCACCTGCATCTGTGGCTGGCAATTTCAGAGAATGCTGGCATGTGGATGTGTGTGGTTTATATGCTGTGAGTCCCTGTTGAAGAGGATTAGTATGTAAATTTGTGTATTCATTTGTTGGATGTTCAGTTCTTAGGGTGGGAACATTTTCCTGTTCACCTTCCTGTTCACCTTCCTAGGATATGCGAGGGGGATTAGTGTCTATTTAGGTAATGGTCCATTGTCTGCTGGGAAGCCCCCTGTCCCTGGGTGAAGTTCATTTGCATGTGTTGAGTTTTTATTTTGGTGTTTTTCAGGACTTGTAGCCAAACTTTGTTAACTTGTAGGGTTTCCTCTTTCCTGTTGAACTTGTCAAGGTGTTTGTGGATTTCAATAGCTTCCCTATGCATTCTAACCTGATAGTTGTCAGCCTGGTCCAGAATTTCAGTATTTTAAAATAGCATTTTGTGCCCAGGTTGGTTTATAATGTTTTCTGCTACTGCTGATTTTTCTGGCTGGCCTAGTCTGCAGTACCTCTCATGTTCCTTGATTCGTGTTTGCACACTGCATTTTGTGGTCCGTATGTAGACTTGCCTGATATGTGGTAAACTCCTGTGGCTGTGAGAGGGTCTCTTTTGTCCTTTGCTGAGCACAGTTTATCTATTCTGTCCAGGAAAAACCACAGGAGTGAAGAAAAGCAACCACCCAAAGGGAAGTTAATTTTACCATACATCAAATGAGTCACAGACAGAATAGGGAGACTGATGAGGAAACATAACCTCCAAATGATCTATAGACCAACCAAGAAAATCCAAGAAATGCAAGAGGGCTTCCCAGCAGACAATGGAGCATTAGCTAAATAGACACTATTCCCCCTCACATATCCTCCCACCCTAAGAACTGAACATCCAACAACTGAATACACAAATTTACATGCTAATCCTCTTCAACAGGGACTCACAGTATATAAACCCCACACATCCACACACGACCATTCTCTGAAGATGCCAGCTACAGATGCAGGCAAAATGTCAGCAATAAACTCTTCTAGAACATGGCCTCACAGCCTGGAAACACACACACACACACACACAAAACTATGGATGCCAGCCATGAAAGCCTTTGACTTCACAATGAGGAGACTTTGACATGGTGAGAACCACAACACAAAAAGTCTTCCTTTGTACCACAGCCAAATGAGTTCCACTAGGCTTTGGTACAGTAAGCAGAGCAGCCCCTTTCAAAGTGTAAGGCCTGGGGAGGACTTTATGGGAGAAGGCAGTACCTCAAGTAATCCTATCCTGAGCTGTACAGGATGCTATAAAGCAAAAGGAACACCTTGAATAAGGCTCATTTGGAACAAGACTCTTCAGGACTTGTGTCACAAAGACTCAGCTTGTATCACAAAGACTGGTTGGATGAGGCTGTGTGTGCATGTGTTAATCTCGTTTAATTTTAACCCCAAGGATACTCTGTACAGAGGGTGGTAAAGCAGAATTTCAATGGGCTATCATGATTCCATCTCCCTGACCAATTCCACAGTCTGCAGGATTTGAGTATGGATTATGAAGGTGGGTGCCAGGGATAGGATAGGTATTCTGTTGGTTTACTGCCCACTGCTCAACAGTCTCCATTCCTGAGCTAGCAAGGATAGTTTTGAAAATTTAATCCCCTTAGCTTGTCTTGCTGAGTGACTTGAATATCAATGCTGAGACTATTTTTTCAAGAATGGCTCAGGACTTCATGGCCACTATGACAACTATGGGCCTGTCTCAAGTGGTATCTGCTCCGACTCATTCTTCTGGTCAGACTCTTTTCTTTCTCTGGTCAATGGGTTAAAGATGATCTTGGTGTGAAGGGATTATCTATATTTCCATTGTCATGTTTAGATCACTACCTGGTCAGATTTAGGACTTTTTAAAATGGTTGAAAAAAACCTACAAGGAAGTTTAGAGAAGAACGGGGCTATTTCACTTACACAGCCCCATTTCAAACGATGCAATCTTCCTCTGTCCTCTTCCCAACCTCCTCCTGATCTTCCCCCATGCTTCTGGAGCCTCTTTTTATCGACAGGAAACCTCCGTCAGTAAACAGCGACACAAGCAGCACAGTGGAAGGTTGGGAGGAGGTTGGGAGGAGGATGGAGGAGGACTGTGTCATCTGAAATGGGGCTGTGTAAGCGCAACAGCCCCGTTCTTCTCCCAACCTCCTTGTGGGATTTTTCAACCATTTGAAAAAGTCCTTATACTTACTGGGACTCAGAGACTGTGTATGTTGTCACATCAAGATGATCTGCCCAAGGAAGCTTATGGATCCAGAATGGTTCCTGATAGCTCTTGGGGAGTTTCATGTTCCTCAAGTTGAAGCAACAGGAAATGTGGGGAAATGAACAGAGCAGTGGACATGATCACTCCTGAGCATCACTTCCCATGGAGTTGAGCTATATCAGCTCCTGGTTCTCCATCAGTATGCTGTTGAGGTATGCTATCACTATGCTGATGATACCCAACTCTGTCTCTCCTTTCCATCTCAATCCGAGAAAGTTGTTTCAGTTCTAAATCAGTGCCTTTCAGTAGCAATGGACAGGTTGAGGACAAACTAATCAAAGGTTAATCCAGACAAGACAGAAGTCCTCTTGGTCAGCTGCAAGATGGATTGAGGAAAAGGAGTTCAGTCTATTCTGGATGGGGTTACACTCCCCCTGAAGATTCAGATTTGCAGTTCAGGTGTACTCTTCAATTTAGCCCTAAACCTACATGTTCAGTGGTGTCCAGGAGTGCCTTTAGACAATTAAAAGTAGTGTGACAACTGTGACCATTCTTAGGTGCATCAGGCTTGTCCATGGTGACACATTAGGTACATCCTGTTTGTACTAGTGTAATGTATCTACATGAGGCTGCCTTTGAAGAATGTTCAGAAACATCAGTTGTTCCAAAGAACTGAAGTCAGATTGTAACTAGGTCTGGTCTGGGGAGCACACAACTCCCTTATTACAACACTCCACTCACTGCCTGTTTCTGAGCAAAATTCAAAGTGCAGGTCACGACCTATAAAGATGATGATGATGATGATTTTTTACTTAGCACTCCCTATATTTGATGTGGGGAACAACAGGTTAAAGCAGAACAACACAGTGGATGCATAACAGAACTTAAAAACACACAACACCAGTTAAAGGAGCATATAAAACCAATACATCTTTGAAACAATCAATTAATACTTTAAAACTCATAATTTAAAAATGTAAAAGTCATCTGGATAAGACTGCCAGAAGAGAGTGGTCTTTACTGCTGTTTTAAACTCAAGCAGCAATAGAGGAATCCCCTCTAGCAGGTCATTCCACAATCTGTGAGTGGCTGAAGAAAATGTCCTCCGGGGTAACGTTTGTCAGCCTAGTTTTGGTTGGCTGAAGAAAATGTCCTCCAAAGAACCTAGATGCATGGGACAGATTATATGGGAGAAGGTAATCTAGTAGATAACCTGGATACTAACCAAAAAGGTAATATTCAACACTGCCTGGAAACTAATTGGCAACTGGTGGAGTTACCGGTATTTTAATATTGGCAGAATATGGTCACTTCTAGATGTATCAGTAACCAATCTGGCTGCTATGTTTTGAACAAACTGAAGTTTCTGAACTTGGTACGAAAGTATCCCAATGTACAGCACATTCCAGAGGTCCAGACTTGAGGTTACTGGTATGTGCACTACTATATCTTCTAGCTTTAAGGAGGAGCACACCTGCCATAACAACCAAAGCTGATAGTAAACACTGTTGGGTTACTGTTGTGAAGGGAATGCACTAACCAGGCCCTGGAAGTACTAAATCAACCCTATGGCTAGTTTTAATAAGTCATGATGGGCCAATGTGAAGGCGACTTGTGTTTGGTTTTATCACTGAAAGTACTGTGTCCATATCCCCACACTGCTTCAACTGAAAATGATCCCACAAAATTGGATAAGATGATGCAGGACTTATTCAAAACTTCAGACATATTGTCTGGTGCACAGATTATCCAAAAAATTCATATCTACATGTGTTGATCTATGTATTTAAGGGACAAGTCCCGTTTTACTCAGTAGGACCTACTTCTGAACATAGGGCAGTACATAGCTGAAGGCAAATATTCTCATTTGCAAATTTGGATCATGAGTATCTAAGAGAGACGCTACCTTGTGCTGAATTAGTCCATTTAGTTCTGTGTTATTACACAGGGGATGGGGAACTTCTGGCTTGTGGGTCAGATGTGGTTTCCCCCATCCAGCCTGCAATCTTCTTCTGTCCTTATTTGTTTTGCAAAATACCTAGCTTCTACATGGAATAGGAGTTCAATTTGCAGATAAGGAAGGCTTTATATAGAATGGGAAGTTTTCATTTGACACTTCTGTTCAGATTCCATTTTTGCTTCAAAGTTTCTCATCAATAGCCTTCACTATCAATTTTCAAAAACACACTGTGTTTTTGTATGTGTGAGCTTCCAAATATCAATTTCACTACTATATAGATCTGTGGAGAAAAGGGCTCCTCTCACCACCAGTATTTTCTTTAATATATATAGGGCATCTCTACACTTAATATCTTGACCTGCCATTCTCCATCAATTACAGTGAAGAATGGCTATGCCGCTTATGTAAAGACTGACAGATAAAGACAAGAGGGAAGATATATTCACAACATTTTCAAGACTGCAGAGCAACAAATGAGGATGTACCTCCATTTCTAGCATCTGATATATTGATGGAGTAAGCAAACACATATTACCAGGGACAGTCCAGACACAAATGAAGCATTAAGAAAAAAAGGTCCTCCCTAGGTCAGTTCCTTCTCCTCATATTACTCATATAGGAATCAGCTTCAGAAGTAAATCTCCACAACAGATTGTTGGTAATAGTTCTTCCTACACACACACACTCATAGGCAGTGTCAACATGTCTCTTTTTATATATGTCCCATATACTCTCACCATCATAAGCCTTTGCTAAAACGGCCAATGACAGGTCAGGAAAATGCATTTGGAATCTCTACGGCCTTCCTGATGTGAATTCCAATATAGTGACACCTAAATCTCCTCTGTCACACTTTCAAGGGGAGAAAAAGCAAAGAAAATGTAAGGGCAAGGTAAATAAATGGTGATTGATTTTGCTGGAATAGAGAAATAAGGATAGGTCATTTAAAAAAGAACTGATAGTCTGCTATATTTGGCAATATTACTCTTACTAGTGTTACATTTTTAGAGCAACCACAAGAGAGAGAGAGAGAGGGAGGGATCCTCAGATTTTCATCTTTGAAGAGGAAACTTAATATAGAGCTATGGTATCACTAAGGCTGGAGTCAACCCTTCCCCTGACATCACCTGGTGCAGTTTGGCCTTTCTGCATCACCCCCACCCAGTGCTGTCACTTATATAGAGTTGCCCTGATTCTATAGTTGTGTCAGAAATATATAACCCAGAAGTGTTATGGAACCTGAGCAACTCTTCATACACTGCACTCAAAGCACCTTAAGGATGCAATGAACACAAGGTCTCTCCATATGTTAATAGTGTGGTGTCATGTGCAGATGAGAGCTGGGTTCCAATTCACATTCTAGATCTGTGACAATTGTTATTCCTAACCCTTCTCTTGTAGGCTTATCCAATTAAAATTATAAAGAACTGTCCCCTTGAATCATAACATCAACCCAAACTATCCAACTCTGCCACCCATTCAAAGATGAGCAAGTAACTGTGGGGAGATGAAAAGGGCTTTTTAGTTGGTAGCAGCTTAAGGAATTAAAAACGTATCACAACGAGATGAGAATTAGGATGAAGAAGAACTTTGTCCATCTCAAAAACTTTCTCTTAAAAGCCACTCCCACCAAGAACATATAAATAACCTCAGTCTTGAGAGATGTGGAATACCAGTCCTGTGTTTTGATATTTATAACACATGAGAAGAATTCATGTGACCATAGACTAGCTTATGTATAGCAAATGCCATTCCTCCCAAAGAGGGATGAGGAACATGGGCTAGCTGCAGATATTGCCAGGCTGCAATTCCAATATACCCTAGCCCTTATAGCCAATTGTTTTGGATGGTGGAGGTTGTAATTCAATAACATCTGTAAGATCATAAATTCACTACCCCCTATCCCAATGTAAGGCACACCCAGAAATTCTAGAGGGCTACATCCTGTAGCAGATGTGGTTGATCCATGTGAACCCTCTGCTCTCAGTATCTATCAACAGTTGCCCCTTTTGTGTCTTAGAAGAGAGATGGGGGGGGGAATTTAGCCTACTTGTCATGCTGGAGTTCCCATCATCCTGCCTGCAGGGTGATGCACTCCTATCGTTCTGCAAAGACTAGATTATTTGAAAACATTATTTGCAAACAGTATTGTCTTGTCAGCAGGGCATCAGGTAAGGAAAGGGTTAACTGGAGGGGAGGGTCTAAAACACCATCTCCACAAAATTTCCTGAGATAGTATCATCAATGACATCACATCACCAGACCAGAACTGGCCAATCACAACTCTGAAATGGGGAATTCCAAATAAGGTATAACTGCTTTGTGTGAGCACATGGCTTGAGTAAGACCATGAGGTTTGAGAGACAAAGGAGGGACTCAGGCGCAGACACCTGGCCCAGAGCTTAAAAACGGAAGAGGCTGTTGAGCCAGCCTGGAACATCTACTGGCTCCAGCCTTCTGTCTGAATCCAACAGAAGACTGCATATTGTGACTAGAATCTTTAGGGACTGTTTGGAATTGTGTTAGGGAACAGTATGTTCTTTTCTTAAACTTTGGCTGAATGTAGCTGAATATAGTTAAATGTAATTTCATACTTTTGTTATTTCTATAACTCTAAAGTATGCCTGGGGGCATGGAAGGTGCCTGCCCTCATGAGAGATTTACATGACTTGAACTTGTTTGAATAAAATAAGCTTTTCTTAATCTTCCTATATGCTGATCGTGCACATACCTGTATCTTTTGATCATTGATACATTTCTCTCTCTCTCTGGGGATAGGTGGGAGGGGTTGGTCCAAAGTGTCAGGTAGTCCCACTGGTTATTCAGAGACCCTGAACAGCTTCTCTCTGTGCTATGTGTGAAAGGGAGCAACTCAGCAAACGGTGGCAGTGTTTTGGACTCTAGGGGGCACCTTTCAGTATGGCTGCTCAGGGTCATCCTTAAAGGGGAGCTAATTCTGGGGGTCCCAAGCCAAGAGCCCCTAGATTAACTTTGACACCACTGAACTACTCTTTGGAATTAAAAGTGTGTTTGCCCCTTTGAGGTTTCCAGTGACAAAGAAAGGTACATTATGATTATAACCAATACAATATATTGTATTTCATCCAAAAAGCTAGATCTTCAAGAATGAAGACATATAATAATAAGTATATGCTAAATTAAGCTGATTTGTTTTTCTGTATCTAATTCTTCTCTTAGGGGCATATGTACTTCAGGTCAAAGCAACAGATGCTGATGACCCAACATATGGAAACAGTGCCAGAGTGGTTTACAGTATTCTTCAGGGACAGCCATATTTCTCCATTGATCCCAAGACAGGTAATAAACATATTGTCAGTGAGAATGTTATTGCTTTCCACTTTTTCAAATATCAAGCTGATTAGATACCCACCTGGACAATTTTTGTCTGATCAGAGAAAATAAAGTGACATTTATAAATGTGATGCTTGCAGATGGAAAAACAGCAGGTAGTTCCCTCTTGCATTAATGCGAGTACTGCCTTATTCTGCCTACAGGCACAGTTCCATATGGAAAACCATGACAAATACTCCCAGGTGAATATGACGTAGTTGTGCTAATTTTAACCCCAGCCATAAATGCTGCAAAAAGACACCACCACCCCAAAAAAAAACCTTTTTGGGGAAAGGGATGTTGCATGGTTGAATAACACATGAGTATCACCTAGGTATGAGTGCCACATCACACAAATAATTTGCCAGTGTGAAGGAACCTGTGAAATTCTAATTTGCAGCTACTACTATGCTTTCAAATTAATGTACTAGTTTGGCCAATTAAATACCACTCTGTATACCACAGTCAGCTACTTTATATCATAAAAGAGATAGCAACTACAGTAAGATCCCCGTATCTGCAGGGGATTGGTTCTGGGCCCCACCATGGATGGTGAAATCCATGGATAATAGAAAACACCATCCACCACCCTGATGCCACCACAAGAGCCCTCCCAGGGAAGGGGGTGAGATCCCACCCACCCCTCCCTTCCCCCTTTCCCTCCACTCTCATTGCTGCAGTGATAGGAGCTCTACCAGGAGGAGGCATGGGGCAGGCAACTTCCCTCCTTCCCCTCCCTTCCCCCTTCACCTCTGTGATCACCACTGTGGGAACAGGAGCTTTATGGGGCAGGCAAGATCCTTCCCACCCCTCCCTTCCCCCTTTCCCATTGTGATCGCTGCTGCAATGACAGGAGCTCTACCAGGGGGAGGGATGGGGCATACAAGATCCCTCCTGCCCCTCCCTTTCCCCTTTGCCCCCGTGATTGCCACCACAGCGATAGGAGCTCTACCGGGGGGAGGAATGGGGAAGGCAAGATCCCTCCCACTTTCCCCAAGGTGATCACCACTGCGGTGACAAGAACGTTCCTGGGGGATAGGGATGGAGCAGGCAAGATCCCTCCTCCTCCTCCCTTACCCCCATCACCAACTGTGGATAATTGAATCTGCGGTTGGAGAATCAGCGAATATGGGCATGCTACTGTATTTGTTGAAGACACTGATTATTCTGGTAGAAATCCTAAGCATATGTGGTTGGTTATGGGCTTCATAGTTGAATGATTCGTCCCTTCTTGTTGTCCATCTGTACATCTCCCCGAACACAATCTCAGCCCAGAGATTGTGTTTCCAGTGGATATACATACCCATGTTTAATTAGGTTTTCATTAGCTGGTATTAGGCGGACTCTTTGGTACCCAATCTGGTGAAGGGTAGGGCCATGGAATGGCCTCTTTAGGTACTGGGACATGGTGTGTGTGTGAAAGAAGCTGCCCTTGGGTCTAACCTGGAGGTTTGATCTCTCTTATAAGGTCCTGGGACTTGGGAGGGAGTGCCTAGATTTGCCTTCCAGTTAAGACCTGCTAGGGTGAGCACCCAATGGTATTGGATTGCCCTCAGGGTCAGGTGTGTTGCTCAAGGGAAGATTAAGGAGGTGGTCATGCATCAACACTTGGCTTCAGCCAGACCCACATCAATTCCTCCCCCCTCTTTTGCTCAGTTAAATAGGTTGTAGCTCAAATAAAGTTAGCCCTATTAAACCCATCTCTATGTGTCTGATGTCATTATTTCATGGTTGGTCATCAATACCTCCTGTAACACATTGACTTTAGGAGTGAGATCATAACTATATTAGAGAAACAAAGATTGGGATGGAGAGAGATACAGGTGTACTACTGGCAACGTCTTAGTGTAATTGAAATTGACTTATTAGTTCCAAAAACTTGTGTGGGGGGGAGTTCATTAGCATAGATTTGGGGCTATTTTTGTATTTTAAAACTGTAGTAGTACATTTCAATGTTCTAATTTTGATGTATATTCTTCATCTTTTCATTTCATGCAATCTTTTCTTTAGACAGATTCCCAAGGGGTAGCAATTGAGTGGTATTCTGAACTGTATGAAATGCACAGGGATCATCTGGGACTTTTAGACTGTGCACTATGCAACTAAGATAATATATGAAATTAATGTGAATAATATGAAGTCATTAATGCCAGATTGTTGTTTGGAGGTCACTGGTTGTGTGCATACTGTAGGAAAATGATGCATAAACAGCCAGAAATGCTCATGGGACAACAGGGCAGTTAATTACAGACCTAGTCCATCCTGTATTCTGAAATGTCATTCCTGCTTCTGTATTTAATAATTCAATGGCTTAACCAAAATGTTCCACACTAAAAGATGCCAATTGTACGTCTTGAATGCAACATAGGTAGAGCTGCCTGACAGCCCCCTTTCTGCAAACCGAATTTCTTTTCCCAGTGAGTCTCTGCTTGAATGTCAGATGGAATATTAAAGACCCTTGCTTCCTGGCTAATCAATGAACTAAGGTGGAAACAAGATAATCTTGTCAGCATAGGCTCTCTAGAGGTCAGGTCCTCTGTCAAAAGCACCCTATTTTAACAAAAGTTCACATCACAAGTGTGACTCAGTCACTCTATTTTTGAAATTAGAGTGATTCCCCACAGCACAGCCTTAGGGCTGAGGGGTAAAAATCACCTCCTTTTAATGTCCTTCTTTAATTAGATCTTGCTGGCAATGCAGAGGTGTGAAAATGCAGGGTGCATGCATGTTATTCAGTAGTTCTTGATGAAATGTATGATTTCCCCAGGATCCTGTGCTCTGCTTTTTCAGCTTGTGTTGTCATTGCCACCTCCATTAATGATATTCAAAAGATTCGCAAGTGCAGCTAAGCTTAGTTTGTAAAGGTTTCACTTTGTGAAGACATCACAGTCATTCGCCTTGAGCAAACCCAAGGCATGAGTTGGGAGTTTGCACCTTTAAACTTGGTAACTCTATTGAAATCAATATTCTTATAGGGCCTAAGAAACTACCAGCAATTTCCCTTACTCCATCGTACTCCACTATCCTTTACTCTCATTACATAAACATGCTGTTTTATTATGGCATCAGCTTTGAGTGAAAAGGAGAAGTTTAAAATAACTGAGTTCCCTGGGCTGCTGTGCTATGAACTGAGGAAATGGGCCATGTTCCTGGCTAGTGAAGAAGATGAGACATGGAAGGACAATAGAAAAAATGTTAATCTAAATCCTCTTGAGAGAGAGTTTTTAGTAAGTTACAGGGCCAAGAAAGCCTTCTTTTGTGTTCTCGCCAAATATGCTTCTGAATGCAGTGGGGCTGACAGAAGGGACTCCTCTGAAGATCTCAGGATCATATTGATCCTTCATAAAATCTCAACTATACAGTTGTATAGAACTGTATAAAATTTTGGTTATAATGGGTGCCTGGTGGTCATTTCACCCCCCCCCCACAAATTACATCAAGTTATACCACCATCTATTTTTTGAATGCCACCATACCTTGATATTTCCAATTCCTTGTTATGCTTCTCCATTTTGAATATTAGAGACATTCTTGTTTCTTCTGACTCCATTACTACTGTCTAATCCTCTGATTGTTTGGCTGTTGTTTTCCTCACTTCATCAGCTTAATGGAAAACAAGGTAGTGGTGGAGGAATGAGTATGTAAGTTCTGTAGTATTTACACTTCCAACTTGATACCAACAGATCTAGCCTATCTTCTGTTACCTTGCTGGATGAGGCTGGATGAGTTAATCTCTCTCAACTTTGTCCACTGGGGTTCTCTGTGCAGCAGAAGGCTAGATTTAATGGACAGGTTGGTGGAGTTGCAGTGGTCTGCCAAGATTCCACTCCCCTGACAGTATTCTGAGTTTGAATGTTTGTACCTGATCATGGATAGCTAGGACAGATTACATATTCTGTTGGTGTAATCTGCCCAACTGAATATGCCCACCCTGCTGTTCAACAGTCACCCTTCCTGAGCTAGCTTGAATGGTCTCAGGATTAGTGATGGAGTACCTCTGGCTCAAAGTCTAGGGCAGTGGTTCTTAACTTGAGGGCTGAGGATCCACAGGGGTCTGTGATGTTCTCAAAGGGGGCTTGAAGGCTGCTTGGCCCACCTCCTCCCTGCAGTGGAGTGGCCACGTGACAGGAGACAAGGCAAAGGCTAGATGGCCGGCTTGGCCTGTACATTGCTATTCAATCTGCTCCAGACACAAACTTGCAGTTAGAAGCAGAAGAAAAGTCTTCCCTCCCCCTCTAGTGCCTCTGAAGGAAGGTTTAATAGGTGGGTTGTTGTTTTTGTTGTTGTTTTATATCTTGAGTTAAGTCTTGGGGGTCCACTGCAACAAAAGATCTTTAAAGGGAGTTCCTGGTAAAGAAAAGGTTAAGAAACACTGGTCTAGGGGACTTTAACATCCATCCTGAGATTGTCCAGTCAGGAGTGGTTCAGGACTTCATGCCTGCCATGAAAATCATGGGATTCTCCCAAGTGTATCTGGCCCTCTGCTGGACACACTCTCAACCTCATTTTGTTTGATGGATGGGATGATAGTGATCTGGTAGTGGATGAACTGTCTGCACTTCTGTTGTCATGCAGTACCTGGTGGGGGTTAGACTTGCTGGGACTCAGGATCTTGGCAGGGATGAGGCACCTATTAATTAATATGGTCTACCCCAGGATCTTTATGGATCTGGATGGATTCCTGATGGCTGTTTGAGGGCTGGCCACTAGCTTGTGGGATTCCTTGGGGCTCAGTTTTGTCCCCGATGCTATTTAACATATACATGAAACTGCTTGGAGGAGTTGTCTGGAATGTTGGGGTCCAGTGCCATCAGTATAGAGAAAACACCCAACTCTATTACTCCTTTCCACCTCAATCCAGGACACTGTTTCAGTCCTAAACCAATGTCTATCCTCTGTAATGGATTGTATGAGGGCAAAGAAATTGAAAATTAATCCAGACAAGATAGAGATGCTCTGGTCCATCTTAAGGCATATCAGGAAATAAGGACTCATCCTGTGATGGAACTGATTACACTTCCCCTGAAGATGCAGGTCTCCAGCTTGGGTGAACTCATGGACTGAACCCTGAGCTTGGAACCCCACATTTTGGTGGTAGCCAAGAGTGCATTTGCATAATTAAAGTTTGTGTGCCAGCTCTGCCTGTTCCTTGAAACATCAGTTCTAGTCATGGTGACATATGTCTTAATTACATTAGGTTTGCATTACTATAACATGTCCTACATGGAGTTGCATGTGAAGATTGTTCAGAAACTTCAGCTGGCCCAAAGAGCTGCAACCCAGATGTTAGCTGGGACTGGCTGGAGGGAGCACACAAGTCCCTTGTTGTAAAAGCTCCACTGTATGCCAGTCTGTTTCTGGGCTGAATATTCTGCTGAATAATATGACCTAATGATGATGATGATGATGATGATGATGATGTATATTCTGCCTTTTCCCTAGGGAATCAAGGTGGAGCACAACATAATTATAACTATAAAATATTATAACAATAAAAGCCCAAAGTTAAAAGTTAAAAAACAATCCTATATCCTATCCCTCCCCCCAATCATAAAAATAGCAAAGAACAATAAAATAGAAATTAAACAGCAGAATATATTAAAATTTACAAATATAAATTGAATAAAATTGTGGGTAGATGTTTTTGTTTTTTGATCTGGAAGGCTAATCTGGAAAGGCCTGCTGGAAGAGATCTATCTTAATGGCCTTTTAGAGGCTTCTACAGAGGTAATATGACAGATCTCGTCTGGAAGGTTGTTTCATAGCCTGGGAGCAGCAGATGAAAAGGTCCTCTGGGTTACCACAGCCAATCTGGTCTTCTTTGGCTGCAACAGGTTCTTCCCAGAGGACCTAAGTGTACAGGGTGGGTTATATGGAAGAAGGTGCTCCTGCAAGTAGCCTGCACCCAGGCCATGTAGTGCTTTAAAGGTTATAACCAACACCTTGTACCTTGCCCGGAAACTAATTGGCAGCCAAGGAAGAGATTTTAAGACAGGTGTTATGTGGTCAACTTCAGATGTACCCACAACCAGCCTGGCTGCCATGTTTTGTACCAATTGAAGTTTCCGAACTGGGCATGAGGGTAGCCCCATGTAGAGCATGTTGCAGAAGTCAAGCTGAGAGGTTACTAGTGCATGTACCACTGTTTCTAGGTCACCCTGCTCCAGAAAAGATAGAAGCTGATGTATCAGCTGAAGCTGATAACAGGGACTCCTGACCATCATATCTATCTGAGCTGTCAGCTGGAGAGACGAGTCAAGGAGCACCCCCAAGCTGTGAACACAGTCCTTCAGGTGAAGTGTGACCCCAACCAGGACTGGTGGACATATTTCCATTCCTGGGTTAGGGGTCCCAGTAGCAAGCACTTCCGTCTTATCTGGATTCAGCCTGAGTCTGTTTTCCCTCATCCAATCCATTACCACCTTAAGACAGTCATTCAGAGGAGAGATGCCATCCTTAGTGACAGCAGCAGTCCAAGATATAGAGAAACATATTTGGGTGTCATCAGCATACTGATAACACCTCTCCCCATGTCTCTGGATGATCTCTCCCAGCGGCTTCATGTAAATGTTGAAAAGTATAGGAGACAGAATGGCGCCCTGGGGGATGCCATATCTTAACTCTTTTAGAAGAGAAACTGTCTTCCAGCATCAACTATACAGAAAGCCCTATACAGGTCCAGTCCAGGTTATCTGAAGTACTGTATTCTTCCACATGAACTTCACCATGTTTTGAGATCTTCTGGGGATGCCCTTGTCTCTATTCTACCACCCTCAAGCCACATCTGATGGGAACATGGGAGGGAGCCTTCTCAATAGCTGTTCCCAGGCTTGGGAACACCCACTTGAGAGAGGTTAGATTGACATCCCCTTTCCAGATGGAGGTGAAAACCTTTTTTGTTTCAGCCGGCCTTTGAGGATTGCTTTCTTAGGCAGAATGAGACTTGTATAATGTGTTGGCATTTCTATTTATTTTCTTCTTTTTTTCTTTTTAATGGTTTATATTTTTTGTTGTTGTTGCTGTGTGCCTTCAAGTAATTTCTAACAGATGGTGACCCTATGGCAAACCTATCACAGAGTTTTCTTGGCAGGATTTGTTCAGAGGGGTTTGCCTTTCTCTAAGGCTGAGAGTGTGTGATTTGTCCAGGGTCACCCACTGACCTTCCATGGCTAAGTAGGAATTCAAACCACCACATCATGCTAACTGGTTTTAATTTTGTTGATAGTTTAATTACTTTTGAACTTTTATATGGGGTAAAATTTTAACGATGTTTGCTTTAAATATTCCAAGTCAATCCTGAATTGGGGAAAAGGTGTAGTAGTACTAGTAGTGATGATATTGATGATGATGATGATGATGATGATGATTAATAGAGATCCTATGGGGAGGGGAGATGCTAGGATGCATGGAACATACTCTATTCAAAAAACCCCAACACTAGTTAAAAAGTTGTGAAAGGGAACGTTAGGCCTGTGTCTATGTTTAAGGACAATGCAGTAGAGCTTGCATTATCCCTAGTGTTACTAGAACTGATTTCTCACCAGTCTCTTTAGAATCATGAAAAGAGAAATTGTGTTCTGTGCTTTTGGAGATTGATAAAAGACTGAGATTCATTATGCTACATGTAGCATTATACCTATGTGGAAACAGGTGCTTGGCTTGTATTTTGATGGCCAAGATAGACAAGGAGCTACATGTGAAAACGGACATTGCATTGTATTTCCTAAATTCTAAGTGACTGATCTAGTAGCTAGTACTACACACAATTAACATCAATGATGCCCCAAAGAATCTCTCAAGAGAACTGAGGATTGAGAATACCTCTGATGTTATTTCCCAATGGGTCATTTATTATGGTTGGTATAGCTAATAAGGAGTATCAAAGTGATGTAATGGCCTGAGTGATGGACTAGGCTCTGGGGCACCAGTATTCAGTTCCTTGCTCAGCTGTGGAAACCCATTGAGCAACCTTGGGGAAAACACAGTCTATCAGCCTTATGGGGAAATAATGGCAAACCTCCTCTGAGTAGTGCTTTCTAAGAGTACCCTAGGATGTGTGTTTGTGTGTGTGTGTGTGTGTGTATACATTCAATTCACCTGTCAACTTATAATGACTCCATAAATTTCATAGAGTTTTCTTAGGTAAGGGATACTCAGAGGTAGTTTTTCCAGTTCCTTCCCCTGAAATATAACCTGCTGCTGCTGGTATTTGTTGGTGGTTTCCAATCAAAGTACTAGCAAGGACTGACCCTGCTTAGCTTCCAAGATAAGATGGGATCTGGTGCCTCTTGGATAGGGTCACCATAAGTTGGAGTTGACTTTAATACACATAACAACAACAGATAGGTAATGGATGGTTTCTCCAGTTCTGAACTTTATTGATTAACTTAGCTTTTCACTGAGGTATCAGTAGAATGAGGCAAAGAAATTTCATTGGGAAGGTCAATGTTCTTAGAAAAGATTTAAAAGCAACTCCTGAAATATTTAAAATTGCCAAAACCTGCATATTTAAAATAATGTATGGGATTACATTTTTATAACTCATAATACCTCCTCTATGGTGATGTTTTTGGTACAGGCCAATCAGTCTTATTAAAGCAAAAGGATATGACTTTGGCATACAGAGATACTTCCTTTTGCTTTTTCATAAAAATCCACATCCTATCTCCAGAAAAGTCTTTTGTGTCAAATACAGTTTTCACTGCAGAAACATTTTTTGCCAAAAAATGTTACAAGTCCCATCATCATCATCATCATCATCATCATCATCTTGTAGCAGTTGACCATTTATTTTTAGTTGAGTTCTCAATGTGTTATAAAAGACAAGTAAATTTAGGAGTTGCTTTTATATGCCTACTGCTAAATAATTCTGGAAGCCAGATGTTATGGGACAGATATTTAATCATGTTAAAGAAAACCTCCATACTGTTAGGGAATAATGATGACTTGTCATCCAGCTAGGGACACTAGGGATGTGGCTATTTAAATTATTAGTTCCCCCAGGGGAGAACAAATAGTTTGATCAATTTTCTCTCTGCCACAGGAGTGTTTTCAAAAGCAATTTTCAAAGACATTATCATGGGAAGGGGAAGAAAGTATTCTCTTGATTCACCTTCTTTCTGACTCCCCAAGATGGCCATGTAGTGGCCAGGGGGTGGCCAGAGGCAGGCAAGCATCATCATCAGCTATATTCTGATAGCCACTGCATGATAACAGCTTCATCCTCTAAAACCTTCATAGGACTCCCAGGAATCCTGGTGGAGGACAATGTCATCATGCACCAGCTATCAAAGTATAACTGGTGATGGTCTTTGGCTGTGTTCTTTACTCCCACCATGGTCATGTAGTGGCCTGTAAGAGTTAGGATTGTTGCCATCCTATGTTCTGATATTCAACTGATGTTGTCATTATGTGCCCCATTGTTCACTTCTGCTCTCAGCTACTACATACAGGAGTGGCAGGGGAAAAAGCGATTACAGGCTGGAGGAGGGACTGGAGTAGTTCTCAAATCTTTCTGAAGGTTCGGGAGAAAAATTAAAAACAGACTTCAGGAATTTTCTCCTTCTGATGGTTTCCCAAAACTCTAGAAGACCCTTTTTGATCCCTTTCCTGAGCCTTTGTATATTGTTTCCATCTCTAAGTCCAACACATTGGGAGGCCACCAGATGGGGAAGGTTGTATTAAACTAAGCACAATTATGTCTCGTAAATCTGCATGTTAGTCATCCAAGAATATATTTTGTTTCTTTTAAAAGGTGTTATAAGAACAGCCTTGCCGAACATGGACAGAGAAGTCAAAGAACAATATCAAGTTCTCATTCAAGCCAAGGACATGGGAGGACAGCTTGGGGGACTGGCGGGAACCACTACTGTGAACATCACTCTCACTGATGTCAATGACAATCCACCAAGATTCCCCAAGAGTAAGTTACTCCATATATCAGCAAAATTCAGAATAAAGGTTGTTGTGTTCATTATATCCATGTGATAAACATTCTAAATAACTTGGGCTATAGATTGATTAATTGTACAAAAGTCTGAAACTGATTGTTAAAAGCTGGTCTAATTGTTTCACTCTCTCATCCACCTCACCCCAACCAGTGTATTCTTCGTCAGAACTCATTTTGAGAGTCAAAGCCATCACTTGGCAGATACATAGATGAGTGATATCATCTTAGGATATTGGATAGCATTCATTGGGTTTTCTGGAGGAAGGATAGCAAGCAGTATTACGCTCACACTAGTACAGAAACAGAATTGTGGAGAACATTTCGTTAGGACTCTAGAAATGTTTGCATCAACAGAATCTGCAATATGTTTATATACAGTATATATGAATAAAATGTCAGCATTTCTAAAAACTGAATATATATATATATATATATATATATAAACTAATAATAAACAAATGCAATGCAATAGAATTAAAACAGTGGGGAACTTTCACCCAGTTTTGACCATGGCTGTGACAAGATACGAGGAAGTTTTCAGGCTTCAATGTCCTTTTCTTTCCTATTGTGCCTACAACATTTTGTCAGATGTGCATGAAAAATCAAGTGTGATATCACTTACTTGAGGGACAGAGAGAGAGAGACAGAGAGAGACAGATGTGAATAGATTACATGAGTGAGACTTAGTATTAGTTATATGGGAATGTCTGGATTCATACAAAACTTACCATCCACTTACTTGTGAGTCTACTGCTTTCTTCTATGTTCCACTGCATGCAGAATGTCTATGATGGGGTTTTGTGCGGTTATGCCTTGTCCATTAGGCAGCACTGCCAAGGGTTGTTGTCTAAAAACCATCCTAGATTACTTTACCATGACAGTAACATTCCTATACTGAGTTCCTAAGCTATTGGCTGTATAATTTAGTACAAAACCGTATAAGGTAGCATTTTGTGCTTTTGCCCATTAATACTAGTGCTGAGCTTGGAATTTTTTTTTTTTTTAAATGAGTGAGTTATGTTATTCATTATTCTGGTGACCCAACAGGTTATTACTAGTTATCATTACTGCAGTCTGGAATGTAACATGCTAAATTACTCATTATTAACATGTTACCTTTACTGTTACTAGTGAGCCATTGCAAAATACAAGCAAATGTTCTCTGTTCTGGTCCTCCCCATCTCTCATTATCATAGTTTTGTGTGAACTCCCTTGTGTGGCCTCCCCCCCCCCGCCATTTTCCACCCAGGCACAGCATAGGAGACCATTCGGCTCCATGTGGACTGTACACATATGCTTTGGGTAGGTGGGTGTACAGAAGCTATTTATTTGAGTATTTATATCCCTCTCTTTAGCCACAAAGGCTCTCAGAGTGGCTTACAAATTGTTTAGCAATAGCACTTACACATCTACACCGCTTTATAGCTGAAGGCCCTCTCTGAGCAGTTTACAATGTGTTAGTTAATTGTCCCCACAAGCTGGGTACTCATTGTACTGACCTACAGAAGGATGGAAGGCTGAGTCAACCTTGGAACCCTGCAGGATTGAACTCACAACATTGTGGCTGCAGTACCGGTATGTAATCACTGTGCCACCAGGGCTCCTTAATCACTCACTCATTCTTCATCTCCCTCTTCCCCAACAATTGCTTTAAATCTCACTCCAGAACTGGCTTCAGACATTCAAAGAAAAACCCTCTCCTCCTCTAAACTCTTTTTGTCATAGCTCACACCAACCTAGCCAGTCCATGTGTAGGCTCTGTGCCACTGTCTGGAGCAGCCAACCTGACAAGGCAGTCCTGCCCTTCATGCACTCACTGTTTGTTCCCCTTCCATAGTTCAGACAAAGGACTTTATCACACTCTACTGTTATAGTGCTATTATTCCACTTTAACTGCTATGGCTGCCTCTTGTGGAATTCTGGGGTTTGTAGTTTAGTGAGGCCTAAGAGCTCTCTGGCTGAGATTGCTAAATGCCCCTTGCTAAAAAAAAATCCCAGGATTCCACAGGAGGCAGCCATAGCAGTTAAAGTGGAATAATAACACTATAACAGCATATTCAGAGTCAGAATACAACAAGTAATGTTGAAAAGGTACAAAACTTACATTATCCTGATAAATGGCCATTACAAGCAAAGAGTCTCATTACTGCAAAAATTAACTTCTTACCAAAGTAACTCATTTTGACTACCATCACATATTACTTCCAAACTGTGTACTGGTGGTATTCAGCAGCAGAAAGAATGAAATTTGCACTGTGCCAATTTTTTTCTTCCATTCTCATTCATTTTGATAGAACAGAAATTCTCATGAGTTGAGTTTGGACATCTTACACTTAACATATGTGAAGGCTGATAAATACCCTGCCTTTTGTTGTCAATCAACTTTCTGGCATCACAAAGCCTTCCCAGCTTATTGCATGTTAATTAAGATCTAAGGGAAGTTGTCAGGAGGTAAATCTTCCCCCAATCTTCTGCAAAAAGTTCTGATCCCCTCCTTTTTCTTACACTTCCAAAAACAGAACACCATTTTGCATATTTTTTCTTGCTATTCATTTTGTAGTGTTTACATTCCAAATGAATTTTGCAGACATAACCCCCACCCCCAATTCATTTTGTCATGCCTGCAACCCATGCATATATAATAATTCCAGGTGCAGGACATTTTGGAGGATACAAAATAATGGCTAGGTGGCAGCACAAAATAAAGAATTAAAGAGAAGGAAGGAAAGAAGGAAGGAAGGAGAAAAAGAAAGAAAGCTCTGTTACTAGTGAGCTCCACCTCCAAAAGTTGTTAGAATATTTGACCTCCTCCTAGAAAAGTCTGAAAACATGCACACATGCATGCATACATGTGCACACACTGACACACATAGGATGAGCATTTTGAGAGGTCATTTGTGACAATCTATAGGGATGTCTGATTTTGGAAGCTAAGCAGGGTCAGCCCTGGTTAGTACCGTACTTAGATGGGAGACTACCAATTAATAACTGGTGTTGTAGGCTATATTTCAGAGGAAGGATCTGGCAAAACTACCTCTGAATACTCCTTGCCTAAGAAAACCCTCTGAAATTCGTGAGGTCACCATAAGTCAAGAGGTGATTTGAAGATGACTTAAAGGCACATATACCCATACATACTCACATACACCCCCCCAAAAAAAATGTTGGAGGTGTGGGAAGCCTACCACAGGGATATCAATCCCTGTGATGATCATGAATGTCTATAAGCTGGCTCTAAAATCTCTGATAGAAATGTCTGAGAAATGACCCTTGTTAAGCACTTCTTTTTTTGACACTAAGTAAGATGATATTCTCTGTCTTTAATGACATACTCATTCTACCCACATAAAGACCAAATGGCTGATAGTCTTTCTCTGAAGTACCAGTTTCCTAGTTGTTCTATACAATGCCTGACCTCTCCAGAGAGGTCTGCATTTTTCCAGATGCCTGGTGTCATATACCTTTCTGTTCAACAATGTTTTTGACTGTTCCTACAATTTGCTCAAACCTGGCCCCAAATATTGCCTTTAAACAAGGCTAGCAGCTTAATAGACTCAGGTGCTTCCATGTGCAAAGGGGACAGAGTTCTAGCTATGCACTTGTCAAAAGTATGCGTACACACACACACAATTTCATTTCTGTTTAACCGAGAAGCCATGAGGAACATTCGTCTCACTTCCAATGAAGGAATGTGAATATAAAACGGGTTTCTCACAAGCTACATTTTGGCTGTCAAAAAGCCAGCCCTTCTAGTCTGCCTTCTGTTCTGTTCCTTGCTACAGTTGAAAATCTTTCACCTCTATCATATAAAATGCCACACAAACCAAATTATAGCTGTCACCCTCTGTGGGAATAGAGGTGGGGGAAAATATGCAAGGCACTATCTAGTACAAGGAAGTAACATTATTAAACTAAAAATTAACATGGCCTGTGGCAATCATGTAATAGAATGCTTTAGTGAATTGTGGAGTGCTTAATCAGAGCAGGCACTTTAATGGAAAGTAGTATAACTTTTGTTGTGCCACCAAATGAGTATCTTGTAAACAAAAGTGATGGTTGCAGCTGTAGAATCATTCTGTAAACAGGGAGGGGTGGGACACTATCCATGCCCTGAATTATGAGATATGTTATCCAGGGAATCAGATCTTAGAATTATTTTTTTAACACTTTGAAAGGAGTGAACAGAAATATATTCCTTGCTTTTATCAGGAGGCTGATATGTTTAATCTCTACTTCTGTTGATATATTTTCTATACAAGCCAATTAAAATATTGATCAAATTCTGCCAAAACTGCTAGCTGTTTTAAATTTCAGTCATCCCGTCTGATGAAGTGGTCAGGCTCGTGTTTAAAAGTGCCACTTTTCCAATGGCAAAGTAGCTTGTCCCTTCGCCACTGGAAGGTGCTGTAATGGGAATAGCTAGCTAAGCTTCAGCACATCTCTCTCTCTCCCTCCCTCTCCTCCCTCCCTCCCTCCCTCTCAATCTCTCTCTATCTCTCTCCAATTGCTTCTTTAGATTCCAACAATCATGGAATTGTAGCTATGGGACCATTTCAATTGCAAAATTTTATATATAATTCATAAATTAATAGAATGTGTGCTATTTGATACCTGGGCCTGACATAAGGTCCATTGCAAAGTAAGAGATGCAACAAGTATTTGCTATTGGGCATGGCTCTTGGCCATGTGAAACGAATGTATAAGTATTTACTTTTCTATTTCACCCAGCTGTTAGCGTCAGAAAAAATCAGGGAAAACTCGTACCTCATTTAACCTGGGAATGCTAGTCTAATCCAGTCCTATTAGATATTATGTTGTATGTGGTAACAACATATGCGTAGAGGAGTGCCCTATGCCAGCCCCACCATCCCTGATTTTACTGTCCTTCCTATATGTGGAAAGTGATGAGTCTGAAATGGACATCTGCTGCTGTCCATAGATGTTCTCTACAAGATTCACAACCCTGATTTTACACTGTTCTGTCCAACATGGAAGAGTATTCATAGATGATGGATGATGTTGCCCTCTGAACACTGAGGGTGACCACACTGATGATGGCTGGGGACAATGCTACTCTCCTGTTGATATTAATGGTTGAGTGGGGCTTTTGTAACAAGGAAATAAGTGAGTCTCATAGAAACATGAATGAAATTTAAACTAGGGGGGGGGAACTATTCAAAAATGGCCAAAAATGGCCACATTTCTCAAATGTTGAGAAATCCTAACAAGGAGAATATAAGATAGAAGAGAATCTATCAACACAAAAAATGCACATTTTCTACACAGAAAACAGGTTTTCTGCACAGAAAACATTTCTGAACAGATGTTGCTTTCTACACATGAAATGTATTTTCTGTGCAAAAAAATTCTGCTATTTAATGCACAGAAATATCATTTTCTACACAAACAACAATAAGTGCATTTTTTGTATATACTAATCCTGAAATGTGAACACTCTTTGGAAAACTGTGCAGTTTTCAATGATGTTCCTACAGCAATGAGAAAAATGGAAAAATTGTTCATTCTTCCCTGTGAGAATGACATTTATGAAGATTGTCTTCCCTAATTTAAACACTTACTTTATGTTGAGTATCTCATAGGGTTCAGAGAATGAAGGGTGTTTCAATATGGCCCAGGTTTTCAGTGAAACCATCAAAAGGTATCAAAATGTCAAGAGATAAGCTGGAAGAGAGAGAAAGAATATAATGCTAGTCAAGCACCTATGACAGGATTTAACAGCAGATTGTGCAGCTACACTTCAGCCTGTTGAAGTTAAGTTTAATGAAGCCTCACTAAAATGGCACATTCAGCAATGAATCCGAGCCTGAAGTTAAAAACCAAAAACATGTGTGTACATGCGGTTGCATGATGGTGCCGGAGGGGCTCTCACATTTTAGCATGCATGGTGCGTGTGTGTGTAGCATGGTGTGTGTGGGTATATGCAGTTGCAGGGCAATGGCGGAAGGGCTCTTGCATCCTGGCACATGTGGTGTGTGGGTGTGTAGCATGGTATGTGTGTGTATACGGGTGGTTGCATGGTAGGGGCAGAGGGGCCCTCACATCCTTGTGTGCATGGTGTGTGTGTGTGTGTGTGTGTATGTGTGTAGTATGGTATTTCTGTGTACATGTGGTTGCATGGCAAAAGCAGAGGGGCTTTCACGTCCTGGCATGCATGATGTGTGTGCACCATAGCATGGGTGTATACATGTGTTTACATGGCAGCAGTGGAGGGGCTCTCACATCCTGGCATGCATGGTGTGTGTGTGTATAGCATGGTGTGTGTACATGTGGCTGCATGGCAGCAGCACTGGGGCTTTCATGTTTTGGCTTCTGTCTTTTTTTGTGCGTAGCATGGTGTATGTGCCACGGTTGCATGGCAGCTGCGAAGGGGCTCTTAGTATGAAACTAGCTGAAACTGGCATAACATACACCATTATATTTGATTTGAAAAGTTATATATTAATGTGTCAAATGATCATACTTTTGAGATGTTTCCTAAGTGGCCAATCAGCAGAGTGAGAATGGAAACATGCTGAAGCATTATATATATATTTGAAAAAAACAACACAAGTTTTTTGATACTTTCTTTTTTGCAGTAAAATAGTGCGGTTGTACATATGGCATTGGAATCAGTAATATCCCATAATGTAAAGTACAACCTGCATAAATGGTATGTGGGGGTCTAACTGACTCCACCATTTAAAAACCACAACCATAAAACAACATATTGTGTCATTAACGTACACAAAACATCATCATAACTATTGTACAAGCTTGCTAGTGTGGTAATCATGAGTTGTGAATTATTAGTAACAACATCTGCAGTTTATCTTACACCAAGTATAGCTAGTTTAATATAGCAAAGAGAGAAAAAAAGGTAACTGAGCTTTGGGGAGACAGTTGTTCTTATTGTGTGCCTTCAAGTTCTTAACAACTTATGGTGACCCTAAGGCTAACCTACTATGAGGTTTTATTGGCAAGATTTCTTTAGAGGGAGGTTTGTCTTTGTGTTTCTCTGAGATTGAGAGACAATGACTTGCCCAGGATCACCCAGTGGGTTTCCATGGCAAAGTGAGGATTCAAACCCTGTTCTCCAGAGTCGTAGTCCAATGCTCACTATGCTGGCTCTCATTTGAGGAGGCAGACTATATGTAATTCACTAACACACACATGCAATATATAATTAGTGAATATATAATTCATTAACTCACACATAACAAAAAGTCAACATGGGTTTCAGAGAAACAAGTCATGCCAGACTAATCTGATCTCTTTTTTGGATAAAATTACCAGCTTGGCAGATGAAGGGAATGCTGTGGATATCACATACCTTGATTTCAGTAAGGCCTTTGACAAGGTTCCCCATGACATTCTTGCAAAAAAGCTTGTAAAATGTGGGATAGACAAGTTAACTGTTAAATGGATTTGTAATTGGTTGACTGGCCGAACCCAAAGGGTGCTCAGCAGTGGCTCCTCTTCATCTTGGAAAGATGTGACCAGTGGGGTGCCCCAGGGTTCTGTCCTGGGCCCAGTGCTATTCAACATTTTTATCAATGACTTGGATGAGGGAATTAGGGGCATACTTATCAAATTTGCAGAAGATACCAAATTAGGAGGAGTAGCTAATACCCTAGAGGACAGGATCAAAATTCAAAATGACCTTGATAGACTAGAGAGCTGAGACAAAGCTAACAAAATGAAATTCATTACGGAGAAATGTAAGGTACTGCAGTTAGGGCCGAAAAACGAAATACATAGATAAAGCATGGGGGAGACCTGGCTGAACGAGACTACTTGCAAAAGGGATCTAGGAGTCCTAGTAGACCACAAGTTGAACATGAGTCAACAGTGTGATGTGGCAGCTCAAAAGGCCAATGCGATTTTGGGCTGCATCAATAGAAGTATAGTGTCTAGATCAAGTGAAGTAATAGTGCCACTCTATTCTGCCTTGATCAGGCTTCACCTAGAATACTGTGTCCAGTTCTGGGCACCACAATTCAAAAAGGATATTGACAAATTGGAGCATGTCCAAAGGAAGGCGACTAAAATCGTGAAAGGTCTGGAAACAATGCCTTATGAGGAAAGACTTAGGGAGCTGGGTATGTTTAGCCTGGAAAAAAGATGGTTAAGGGGCGATATAATAGCCCTGTTTAAGTATTTGAAGGGGTGTCACATTGAGGATGGAGCAAGCTTGTTTTCTTCTGCTTCAGAGACTAGAACACAGAGCAATGGATGCAAGCTCCAGGAACAGAGATTCCACCTCAACATTAGGAGGAACTTTCTGACAGTAAGAGCTGTTCATCAGTGGAACACACTCCCTTGGAGCGTGGTGGGGTCTCCTTCCTTGGAGGTTTTTAAACAGAGGCTGGATGGCCATCGTCAGGGATGCTTTGATTGTGATTCCTGCATGGCAGGGGGTTGGACTGGATGGCCCTTATGGTCTCTTCCAACTCTACAATTCTATGATTCTATGATTCTATGCACACACACATTCACCCAAGGAAGAATAGCTGCTGCTGCTTCTTCTTCTTCTTCTTCTTCTTCTTCTTCTTCTTCTTCTTCTTCTCTGCCTTCAAGTTATTTGCAGATAGACCCAGGACATGAAGAGATGGACACAACATATTAGAATAAAATAGGGCCACTTTATTACACTTAAACTATTTAAGTATTTTGAAGAGATCTGCAATGAGGGAGGAACCTAGCATGGAAATTGCTGAGGCAGGAGGTCATCCCCTTGACCTCCTCCCCAATTTCCCTTAGGTGAAAACAACTGAACCCCAGGGAGAACAGATAAGCTGGGTTGCACCCCAGCCTGTTCATATCTGGAAGGCCAACCCAAAAGTCCCTCCATCAATTTCCATAAATTAAAGGAAGGGTTTTATCCTTCATGCCAGGCTAAAAAGAGGTCCCTTTCCCAATCCCTCAACTCCCATGAATTAAAGGGGCTGTTCCAGATCCCACCTTTCAGCCCCAAAATATAATGTACCAAGCTGCTCACCAATCTACCAACTCCCCCTCTTTTCCTGCCACAAAATAATAATAATAATAATAAAATTTTATTTCTATCCCGCCCCTCTGCAACGCAATCGGGGCGGCTTACAATATAAAAACTCCATAGTCCCAGTACCCTAGCCCACCCCCCCTTAAAACAATATTAAACTATAAAAGATTAAAACATACAGTAAATTAAAAATATATAAACTAGAAAATATTAAAACATACAATAGGTTTAAAAAAAAAATGATTACAGCTCAAGGAGGACAGCTGAGTCTTGGGCCGGGATAGTTATTCAGGAAAGGCCTGCCGGAAAAGATCCGTCTTGACAGCTTTTTTAAAGCCGTCTAAGGTGTTAATAAGATGGATCTCGTCCGGCAGGCCATTCCATAATCTGGGAGCAGCAGCGGAGAAGGCCCTCTGGGAGGTCACCGACAGCCTTGTTTTCATAGGCTGTAACAGATTCCTCCCAGAGGACCGAAGTGCGCGGGGAGGGTCGTACGGAAGGAGGCGGTCCCGGAGATAAGTTGGACCCAAGCCATGCAGGGCTTTAAAGGTTATAACCAACACCTTGTACTGTGCCCGGAAACGAATAGGCAGCCTATTCGTTTCCGGGCACGTGTCCACCAAGCACGTGTCCACCAAAGGGGCAAGTGTCCACCAAGCCAAACAAAAGGGGTCTCAAATCCTGTTATAGATCACTCAAAAACAGTAAATTCCCTGCCACTGACAGGTGAACTCCATTGACCCTGTATAACTCTGGCCGTTCAAAAAGGATATCAGAATGAGCGAGGTAATGCCCCAATCCCCTTTTTTGGCATTCTAAATTTCCTTGTTGCATTGTGTGCGAGCACAGTCAAGGCAACTTTGGTCACTCTCACCTTGCCACAGCTGCCTTGGGAGTATAGCTGACCAGACAAACTGCATCCCCGGCCACTCTGCTGTAATGACTTCCATGTCATGTAGAGCCTGTAAAATCAGGGCCTTGCCCTTCAATAACCTTAGGTCATTACCACCCAAGTGTATCTTTGGAGGAGGACCTCTATGCCCTTGAAACAACAGCGGCAGCAGTAGTCCATGCCAGCGAAGGCCTCACTTGCCAAGCCACTCGACCTGAGTGGCATCGCTGAGCCCCAGATGGATCCCAAAATGACTCTGCTTAGCCTGTCGTGCAACCCAATATATCATGCTGTGCCTGCAGATGAGCACGTGAACACAGCCAAACCTCAAATCAGAATCAGTAAAAGAGAACACAACAGCTTAACACAACAAAATGGCAAAAACAGTCAGTACTGAAAAGGCCTAATATACTTATGGTAGGTACCTGACTTCCATCTACCCATCCACTGGACAGATGCCCCCTGCATTCCCATAGCTTCTGCAATGGACACCGTCCCTATTCTAAAGGAGTGTGTACCGAACTTTACTCCCATAAGGCTGATGGCAGCTAGGGCTTTAGAGGTAACAGTCCAGAATTGGAACTTTGTTAGTGGGGACAAGTCAGCATGTGTGAAGAAAGGACTGGGCCTATCACCCTGTACCCTAATATAATGCTGCAAGGCAAGCACAGGGCACAATGCTGCATCTGAACACACCCCTAAATGCAACCTCGCCCCCTACCCCTCTGATTGGTCTTGGAAGAATGAATAAAAATAAGGACATGGTCACTAAATAGCTATACGTCTTGAAATTCCAACGCCCTCCCAGATTTATCAGCCTTGAACATGACAATGATCTCCCTAACCTGAAGGGCCCCCAAAAAGGCAGTCAGAGAAGCAGCATGGAATAGCAAAACCTCAAATTGAGAAGAATAAACTGATGTCCACACTGCTCCCAACCCTTTCAAAATAGAAGGAGAAATAGGGTCACGATCATTGCACACTGGGCCCCGTTCCCTAGACCATCCTTCTAACACCTTACAAATCCCAAAATCACCTGTTGTGTCCTCAACTCCCAGCACCTTAACCCAAAAGGCAATGACAGACAACCGTGACCTAATAGACTGAGGAGAAAAACCACGATGATGAAGAAAAACACAATACTGAAGAAATTGTGACATTGGAACAGGGAGTACATCCCCCAACCTTACTTGTGACCTGAAGTCCACAAACTCCTTCACTGCCCGAACATAACTTTTTCTGGTACTTGCAGCAATGGACAGGCCCATGGCCCTGACTACCTCTCCTCTCCAAGCTTCCATAGGTTTACCGGCATCATGTCCATGGAAGGAAGAGCCTCTGGGGCCATCATTCTGAATTGCTCCATCTGCATACGAGAAAGAGTGTCAGCAATGCCATTGTCAACCCCAGAAACGTGACGACCACTGAACAATATGTTAAACTTTAAACACTGCAATGTAAAAGCCTGAACAAGCCGCATAACCCTAGGGGACCTTGAAGTCAGAGAATTAATGACCTCCACCATGGCCATGTTGTCACACCAGAAATGGATGGAGGACTTTGCCACTGCCTCCACCTAAATCATGGTGGCAACTAAGATGGGAAAAAAATCTTTAAAAGTCAGGTCCTTGGTGATACCCTCCTCAAACCATGGCCTTGGCCATTGCTGCGTGCACCACCGCCCTCTAAAATAAACCCCCAGACCTACTGATCCTGCTGCATCTGAAGCTACCTGAAACATTCTCTGTAAACACTTATCCTCCTGCCAAAAAGAAACTCCATTAAAGCCTTCAAGAAACTCAGCCCAAATTTGCAGATCTTCCCTCATACCACAAGAGATCCTAATGCTATAGTATGGCTTACTCACACCGTTGAGTGCATCGTATAGCCTACATAAAAAGGCCCTGCCTGGGGTAACCACCTTACACTCAAAGTTCAAGTGCCCAATCAACTCTTGGAATTCATGCAAAGTGGCCTTCCTGTGTGTCAAAAACATAGACACTTTAACCCGAAGGTCAGCAACCTGTTTGTCTGGTAACTGACACAGCTGATGCACTGTGTCAATACAAATACCCCAAAACATCAAACACTGTGATGGGCTTTTGGTTTTCTTAGGAGCAAGGGGAACCCCAAGCTCTGCTGCAAAAATCTCAAACTCCCTTAGCAACATGGCACACTGACCATAACTGGACAAGCCTACAAATAGAAAGTCATCGAGGTGATGCACAATCCCCCTAGCACTCATCCTCTCCTTAAATGCCGACTCCAGGAAAGTACTTAATGTCTCAAACGTGGAGCAGGATACAGAACATCCCATAGGAAGGGCTCTATCTAAACAAAACTGGCCCTCAAAACAAAAACCCAATAATGCAAAATCATCAGGATGTACAGGGAGAAGCCAGAAAGCTGATTTAATATCACATTTAGCCAATTCAGCACCTGTCCCATGCTGCCAGATTTCCATGACCGCTGCATTAAAGGAAGTGTAGCAGACAGAACACAACTCGTGTGGGATATAATCATTAACAGAATCACTCTTGGGATAGGACAAATGATGAATTAGCCAAAACTCCCCTGGAATCTTTTTAGGTACTACGCCTAAAGGAGAAACTCTTAAGATTAGGCACTGGAGGTTGAGAAAATGGGCCAAGCACCCTGCCCTCCAGTACTTCTTTCCATATCTTCTCCCTGACTACACCCTCCAAACCCTTGACATTTTTCAAATTACTAGCCATAAAGGGCCTATGAGTTCCTTGAAAAAGGATCCTAAAGCTAAAGGAAAAAAAACATCCAACAAAAAAGTTGCCACCTTCCTATCAGGGTAGCAAAGTAGCCAATTCCCCAGAACCTCAAGTTTAATTGTGCTGAGACCCTTGCCCATAAGGGGCAGCTCCACCCCCTCCCTTGTATCCTATCCCTGGTTCCCCTGCAGGTCCTCTATTTCTTGGGCAGGCACAAAAGGAATGACGCCCAGCACAAATCGAACACTTGTGCTTAAAGAAACAACCTTAACAATTGCAGGTGCCCTGAAAACTGAACTCCCAACATAACATCTCTTGTGGCTGACCCATAGCTCTCTGGGTCTTTGATGATGGAGTACTGGCAGCCCAAACTCACTGCACAATCAGATGACCACTATGTGCCCTATCCCCCTGCATAAGCCAGGCTGGGGTCATCAGTTGCATCCACAGCTGTGGGTGCACCATGTCTCAGTGTAGAGCTGGGTGTATAGCTGCCCACATACTAAAGGCCTTATCACACAACAACCATGCAGGCCCAGCATAGTCTACATAAGCCTGATGGACAATGTCCATATACTGAAAAAGGGGGGAAGCCTACAATCGTTGTGCTTTTGCTATTATACCCACAAAAATGAGGAAACCTGACATCCAGTTGGACCAGTTCTGCTCAACCATGAGACACTTAAGTTTCTCCCTATCTTTATCATCCATCTCCTCCTTGTCTTTTTTCTCCAGCTCACAGTACAGCAAGGAGAAGACATCCATATATTCCCCCTTTAAGATCTTATCTCTGGTAGCTGGCAGCAAGTGGTCGCCTAGAGGCAGAGCTATTTCCCCATAAGGAATAGCTAAATAAGACACACCACTGTAACCCATCCCAGATGCTCCAGAACTAGATTGACCCTCTCCATATTGTAATGTTCCCATAGAAAGAGTAGGCCAGCTCCCCCAAGGTAGCATGCTCCATAACCAGGGTGACTGAGACATGGGCCACCTCCCTGATGAATGCCCACCCAAGGACCATGGCCAACTAAATTCCCCCTGATAATATGTGGGTGCATCTCCAGACTCACCCACTGTTAGCGTGGAAGCCTGCATCCCTTCATGGCCATCACCTCCACAAGCCCCAACCAATGCCTCCACTCCACTGGATTCTGTAACCTCAACACCACTCTGCTCTGGCACCTTCACACCGGAACCTTCACCTGCATTCATATGCTGCTCCAACGAATCTTTTTTAGGAGAAATTATTCAGAACTGCAGCAATAGAAAGAGGGGTGATATGGTTGTAGGTGGGGAAATCAACTGCTGCATTGGTCAGAAATTGAACCTGGGCCTCCCGCGTGGCAGGCAAGGATTCTAACACTGAACCACCAATTCATCTTCATTGCAATGTATGAAAAAGGCCAAAAGAGGGAGAGCTGGTCAGTGCAGCCCTAAATAGGCTCTGGCTCTGCCCTCTGACTCTCCATGCTGGGGTGCATGCACCCCAGCTAGCAACCTCCATCTCATCCTGGCCCTCTGCAAAAGGAGCCCCCATGCCACGGCTATTCCGGCCGTGGGAGCTGGATTTTGACTTACCGCAACCCTAAGGTGAACCTATCATGGGTTTTTTTAAGGGCTAAGAGTGTGTACCTTGCCCAAGGTCACCCTGTGAGTTTTCATGGCTGAGCAGGAATGTGAACCCTGGTCTCGAGAACTGTAGTCCAATACTCAAACCACTATGCAGTCACAAGTGAATCATAATTTAAAATTGTCAAAGCACATATTTGCAAGTGGGCATATAACAACATTTGCTATTATTCAGACTAAATATTGACCCAATTTACCCTCATGTCCTTATATCTTTTTGCATTACCTTTTTTTTTTCTCATCCAGAGGTTGACAGAGTTTTTCTAACCCCTGTGTTTGTGAACCAGTATCTCAAGGATCCTCTGCTGTGGGGATATATGTTTGACAGCTTCTTTCTTATACTCAGTGTTTAATGTTTACTTGTGAGAATAATCTATTTATTTATCCCCCTCCCCTTCCATGTTAGGAGAGGTTAGTGCCAGGTACTGCAGCCTGTGTTATGTCTTGAAATAAACCAGTGATCCAGGACAAAAGTCAGAGTAATTTCAAACAGTGTAAAAGTAAAAACTTAGCCAAGTATCCACAGGTTGTAAAGGTCTTGTGAGCTGTCTGCTGTTTGGTGAGTCTAGTGCGGGGCACCAATGGAGACTGATAACAGAACCATTGGGGACACCCACCCACCCTACAGCATATTCAGGCTTTTGCTAGATGTTACCTCACAATGATCAGACTATACAACCCAAATAAAATCCTTTCTCCATTTTCTTGGAGGGGGCCCAATGAAAAAGAGTTCTTTAACATGGGAGGGGGGTGTTTCCAGCTGTAATTGTTTTCTCAGGTTGCTTCTGTGTGGCAGAATGTTCTTGCAGAAAACACATTGGTTCTGCTTTTTTTTAAAAAAAAAAAAAGAAAAGAAATGATTTTATTTTCAATAATCTTTCTTATATTATGACTGATAAAATGCTGTCGAATTCTCAGTCATGAGCAAAGGGTGGTTTTCTAGGATCTGAGAAAGCACATTAGCAGAAGAATTGACAGATTAAAGCAGATTACTAAGGATTAACAAAACACAACACATGTATTGCTACTTGGTACCTATTTAACACATGCATAAATAATCTGTTCATATGAAACCCCTCCCGCAACACAAATCCTTCCTCAATTTTTATTCTGAAATGATAGGTTTATCTGGTTTGCGTGACCAGGACAGATAAAATATCTCTCAAGAAACTATTACATGTATAGAAAATAAATGTGTATCTATATCTAAATTGGTGTGTGTGGGGATCTTTGGGTCCCTGGCCCCTCCAGACTGAATGTCCAATCCCCCTTTTTCTTCCCCTACTTCCCAGTGAATTCTCTCTGCTGGAAACATTCACGTGTGCTATTCAACAAATAGACTTCTAGCCAATCCAAGCCTTGGTTGGGGAGTGTTGTAGTAGGGGTTTTCTTTTGCCATTTTTGTGCAGTCCCTGGAGAGAATCAGAAGCAGGAAACTGGTCCCAAGATTGGCTGTCATTGCCCACTCCTACTTTGAATAGTACCATACAGAAATACACTTCAATTGTGATGACAGCTTAATGTCACAGAGTAGATGTCTGCAGAATAGATGAGCAATAGCCTTAGAACTGCAAGATGATCCAATACAATTACAGGAGGAAAGATGGTGCACATACACTTCAGTAATGTAATAAAATGAAATTTATTTCTGTTTGCCGAAGTTTTTATGTCTTTAAGTGGAGAAGAAAGTTAACTATAGTAAGATCCAAATTAATAATTTCTGTTGGCTTGTGTTAAAGTTCTACTACCTGACGCAGAAAATGAATTACCACTGCACCCAGATAGTGTGGTTCCCCCTCATTCTGGAGCAGGACACAATGGCAGTGTCCACCCCACCAAAACAACAACAGCAACAACAAAACCAGGAGGGCATAGTGCCAGCATCACCCATATCCACACCAGAGAAAGAAGACTTTGATGGAATCACCATAAAAATGATTGTGGCATTGATAACCTCAAAGTAGGAAGGATGATACAGTGGCAGTAACAATGCCCCCTCCTTGCTGCCTGAGAAAAAAGAGGGGGATGTAGTACATTGTCCACAGCTCCTACCATTTTTCACCATGCCATAGGAATAAGAGAAAACTGTGACACCTATTCTCCCTCTAGAAGAGATGCAAGGGAAAGTGTTGTCCATCCCTCCAAGAAAAATTGGAGGACATGACCACAACATACCCACAGCCCCATCATACCAGACACCAGCTCTACGGCAAACCTATCTATTTCCTTTATGCCTCCATCATGTGTTACCCAAATTGGTTGGGGTCCATAGTAACCCTCTGATGTCCTAATATTGAATTGTGGAATTTAGCTAACTCAACATGGCTTGTGAGAGGTCAGACAATGGTGGGACCTTTTAATCTATAAATACCGGTAATAACTGAGGAGATTCTAAGCTAAAAGGTGCAATTAAATGATCTTTATTGGAAATTAATATCAACAAAGACTCATGCTTCAGACACTCACACAAGGCTACCAAAGATAGTAGAAAGAATTTGATAGAGGAATAGAGCAAGGGGGTTGCAGGTTATAGTGTACCAAACCTGCAGAGTGGAGATAGCGAAGTACACTGACAGCAAGGGGGTCCAGACAATGGGATAGCTACACAGACTGATGTGGAGTGTATAGGAAGTGGAACTGTGTGCTTGGCTACACTGACTGGTGTGAAGTAGATAGGATGGGGATCTGTGCACACATGGGTGGTGTTTTGGGGTGATATTTATATGAAATAGTTCCCCTGAAGGGATAGGATTTTGAGTGAAATACAATGGTCCTCTGAGGTTCTCAGGACTAGACAATGGGGTACTCCAAAAGAGTTAATGATTGTTAATGGTCAATGCTTTTAGAATTAAACAGAAACAGGCCAGGTTTTTTGTTGGAAGGGATGTGGGAAGGAAGGACCTCTTTTACAAGCATAAAGGTCTCTGCTATCATTGAGTAGATTAGTGAATGACTCACTTCCAGGTGTTGATGCTCTGACCTGAGTATGTGGTTTTGGGGGAATTTCCAAAAGCTCCTCCCTTGATGCTACATGAATCCCGCCTTGGTATTTGGGGGTTCTTGGTTTACCTGCAATCACACAAATGGCCATCTTAAGTCAAATTATAAAATATAGCAAATTATCCAATATTCCAAGATGAGGGATATCCAGGTAGGTAACACATGCATGGTGTCAAGCCACAGTTGAGTAATTTATCTCCTTCCTGCAGTGTGGGAATATGCTGCTTCCTTCTTTGGTGTGGGAGCACAGATGCTGGGGGTGTATTCTCCTTCTGTGGCAAATGGTAGCAGGGACAGGCAAGGTTATACAACTGTATCTTCTTCTCCCCCCCCCCCAAAAAAAGGAAAATATTGGGGAAGGATGGCATTGATAAACTGTTGAGTGGTAAAAACCAGAAGGGTCAGCAGCAGCAGCAGCTTTGCAGGGTGTCAGGACCCAAGCTAGGATGGGGGGAAATTGAATTTGCTACTCCTTGTGCTCCTCCACCAGAGGGAACTGCCTCACTCAATCTACCTTGGAATTTACAAAATATGAAAGTTAGAAGAAATAAAACAGAAAGGTTTCCTCATCCAAACACAAACTCCAGCATTGAGTCACATGTCTTTTCCTTGTTTTTTTTTTTGTTTTTTTTTTTTGTAATGCAGAAAAATCTCTAGTATTTCTCCATGCCTAAAATGCAACCTTTATGTTATCTGTCTTCATAATAATCTACTTTACTCTAATTTTCTTCATTAATTTTTTAGAAAAGTTTAAATTAATCTAAAGGCACCTTTAGACAAAAAAATCTACTGTCATATCATAAAATACCACATTAAAGCTCTATAAGTTCTATAAAACTTAATATTAGAAAAGCTGCAAAGTGCAACAAAACAGTATAATTTCAGCCTAAACTCAGGAAACCAAGAGCAATAACTATGGATGCAATTTTTTACTAAGTTTCTTTTTGAAGGTAGCAACAAGTAATTTTCATTCTGCTGTGAGAAAGTCTTCAAAAACCATACAGTTTTTTCAGCACTTGTTCCAAGCAAAATTCACACATGTTTGTTATTTTTTGTGTGTGTGCAGAAAAAAAAAGGATTTGATGTGTGGGAAATAATATTTCAACACAGAAATATTAATTTATGCACAGAAAAGGCTGTTTTCTGCACAACAATTCTGCAATTGGCATTTTCTTCTGTGTAAAATTCACAATAGCTTTTTGCCGAACAATTCAGGGAAATAGAGACCAGACACAAGAGATGGGTTAAAATAAAAGGGTCATTATTTAACCCTACCAGTTTATTTCCCTCTAAAGGTCTTCAGTGGGGTGAGGCAACCTAGTGAGGGAGCTGCTGAGGTGGTAGGTCTATCCAAGACCACACCCCTCAGCTTCCCTGGGCGATCACTTTGGTCCTGGAGAGGAACCCCAATGAATGGGGTTGCTCCCCAGCCAGCCCGCATCTGGAAGGTCAACACAAAAGCCCCACACCCAATCCCCATGGATTGAGGTGAGGGATTATCCTTCAGGCCAACCCAAGGTGGGTCTTCTTCTGTCCCCTTAGGCCACACAACCTGAAATGGCCCTTCCAGAGACCCTGCCTTCACCAACATTGGTGCCAAGGTGCACATTGAAATCTACGCTGCCCCCATTTTCCGTTCAAATAGGAAACTTACCGATTTAGACACCACCATGGCCAATTTTCCCATTGCTGCCTACCATAGTATGGGATAGGCAAAAAAAAAAAAAAAAAGAAAGAAAAAGAAAAAAAAGAAAAGAAAAAAGAAGAGAGAGAGAGAGAGAGAGAGAAAGAAAAAAAAAAGGGGGGGTAAAAATTTCCTAACGAGCCCTGAAGCAACCATTATCACACTATGTCAGTGGCAGGAGGGTGGGTGGACAATTGAGGGAAAGAGGAAGAGGCAGGGGGCGGCAGCGCTCTCTATAGCCTCTGACCCCGCCACTGTCCTCCAAGCGGTGGGGCATATGCCCCAACACTATCTTCCAGGTTTCCTCTCCCTTCCCATCCAGCAAAGGCAGCTCCCCCCCCCCGCATGGCTGTGCCCAGTGTGGTGGGGGGCTAGCTGGATTCTACAAAGAAAACAGCATTTTATGTGCAGAACTTAATATTCTGCATTAAAATGTTAATCTCCATGCAGAAAAAGACTGTTTTCCATGCAGAAAATGCTGTTTTCTGCACAGACAAAAAAAGCTATTTTCTATGCAAATCAACCACAGACAAACTTTATGCAGGGGGAATCCTCAATTGCAACATTTCTGTGCAGAAGTTAATATTTCTGCATTGAATTATTATTTTTCATTCAGAAAATGTGCTTCCAGCATAAAAAATGTTTTCTGCACAAAACAAAAGCATATAATTTTTTTGCAGAAAAAGTCCTGACTTGTGAAGATTTTCATTTTGACCATTTTTGAAATATTTAAAAATATTCTTTCAATCCCCAGCATAACAAAACAACAACAACAAACAAACAAACAAACAAAACGGGCACAAAAATGTCTTCAGGGATTGCAGAAAAGAAAACCTAGAGGGGAGCAACTGTATAGCCTTATGCCTTGCTTACAAAAGGTGTTGAATCAATATATGGAGAGGGGAGCATGCTAATTTATCCCTCCTTCATTTCTTTCCATATCTTCATGTGGAGAGCAGTGAAACTTAAGAGAGATGTATCCCTGCATATGAGAACTGTCTGTGTGATTGGCAACAACCTTTTCTAAACAAATTAATATTTAACTTGTTTTTTGTTGTTTCTTTTTTATTGATTCATAAAATATATGTTTATTTTGAGATGATGTGAAGAGTGTTCACACATGTGGGAAGCTCTCCCATCAGACTCATTGCTCTTCATGAAAGCAGAACAATGGGATTGGAGATATGAGGGTGGGGCTTGCACATTCCTTCCTTTGTGTTGATTTAGCCCACTTTGTTCACACATAAACAGCCAGTTGAAGGGCAATCCAAAGATACTGTGAGGATAGTTGACTGGAGAAGGGAGCGCCCGGAGTATAAAAGATACAGCTGTAGCTAAAGAGAGGGATAAGGCTAGAAGAAGGAATGTCAACAATACACTAGAACTCTCTTTGCTGAAGGAGATAAGGAGAGCTGTGGAAAATGAAAACTGAGAGAGGTAGAGGAAAGGACTGTGAGTGTGGGGAGGACAGGTTGACCTCTTCCCTCCCATCTCTTTGCCTTCAGACCCAGGCCTTATCTAAAAGTGTGGAAGACAGATGCAAACCTGGACAATATTCAGAGGACTTAATAGCCTAGAGTCAACGTTTTCTTGAAGCCAGCTAAGTGAGGCCTGGAGACAGAAGAACTTTGGTCCAGAATTAATATGGACTAATGTTATCTGATTCCTTTGGGAATAGTAACCTGAGGGGCACTGGTGAGACTAGAGGGGTGAGGAAAGGCCAAGGTGCACCAAGTGACAGCATCTGGGGGGAGAGGTGACACCAACCTTTGTGATGCCATAGCTGAGGGGACTTTCTTTAATTGGGCCTGACCCTGTATCCCTCACCTTTCTTGTGACCCTCCTTACTGCTACTGGGGACCTGCTCCAATGAATGAGGTTGTGGAGAGCCTGATACTTCTCAGGACGTCTGGGCTTGTATCCTTAAACTAGGTGCTGGTGCTAGAGGAATGGAACAGCACTCAGTGTGTGAAGTCTCCTCTTTTAGAGATGGATACTCACATTTATGATGTACCTTTACTAGGGATGGAAAGAATATATTAAAATATTTGGAAAATAGTTAAAAAAATATGCTTTTGGGTGTCAAAAAAGAAAATGTGATGAGAAGAATCCTGAACTGATGAGAATCTTCATAGTTTGGGACTTATTCTGCACAAAATCTGCAAGTGATTGTTTTATGCAGAAAATGGCATTTTCTGCACAGGAAACCTCTCTCTCTCTCTCACTCTGGTTTTTCTTCACAAATGAAGATTCAGGAAGGACTCATCCCACGCTTTCTGCAAGCACGCTGATGACTGAAAAGGCCAATCAAAGATAAACAAGTCCGGTTGCAGAAAGCACTTGTATGGAAAATAAGATTTCAATGCAGAAATATTAATTTCTAACATAGAAAATGTTTTCTGCACAGAAAAAAAAAGAGCTAAAAAGAGTAAAATTCACACTAGGTTAATTTGCATAGAAAAACAGCATTTTCTGTTCGTATGTCTATGTGGGAATATTATCTATGCAGAAAATGCTGTTTTCTGGGCAAAACATCTATATGTGGATTTAGCACAAAACAAATCCCCAATTACAACTTTTTTTTTTCTTTGCAGAAAACATTTTCTGTTCAGGAATTATTATTTCTGAGTCCCCTTTATCGGGGGGAAACTTTGAGATGATTTCAACTTGAATTCTTTAGTTCCGTTACCATGTTCAGGTGCTTCTTGGCCCCAGCAAAATGCCAAGTAGCTTCTTCATACTGCCATGTTACTGGAACTCTCAGAAATATTATTTTCCACTGAAAATGTTGTTTTTGCTTCCTGTGTAGAAAATGCTGTTTTCTGTACAAAACAACCACATGCAAAATATGTGCAGAATACATCCCAAATTGTGAATTACCTTGTGGTTTTCAAAGACTTTCTCACAGCGGGAAGAAAATTGCTGAAATTACTCTTTCCTACCTCAGAGAAGAAACTTAGTGAATAATTTGCATGCCTAATCTTTACCTATGATGGAAGGTGACCCAGTCAAAGATCCTTACCAACCAGATTTTTTTTCTACTGGGGGCAGGGATCATGAGTGGTACATCTGAAGCTGATCTTAGGCCATCTGTGAACTAGGTGAGACTGTACAACTGTCTGAACTAATAAGTTTTCATACCTAAGTTATGCTTTTTCTTGGTTCTTCCATATCCATTTCTATATCATTCAATCTTTATTCCTTCTTCACAATGTTGGAAATTTCCCAGATTCCATTTTTAATATAAAGTCTCCTGTCATACTCAGACAGTTGAAATTGAACCTCACACTTGTTTTTGATGTAACATAGCCCTCACATTGAAAAGAAATCATATAACTCAAAGCTGAGATGAAACAAATGAAATTTCCTCACACCAGAGAGAACTGTTAAAAACTTTCTCTCTGGAGAAAGCAGAAATGTCAAGTTGCCACAAAATGGCATGTAAGCTAGAAGGTTTTTCAGAAATGCCTTGCATTTTGAGTTCTTGGAAATATTTAGAATGATCTGATTTCTGAGGTAAGATTGATTTTATCCCACAGCATTGGAGGTGGAAAAATGATATATCTTTTCCTAGAGAAACTTCTTTTCTACCCCAACAACCTCCTCATTTAATTGAGAAACTACAATTTATCTTAGGGTTTAAAACAAGGCTGGAAATTGTATGACCATCTCAATGATGTTGAATTGCAACTCCCATTATCCCTTGCCATTAAATTTGCCAGCTAAGCCTCATAGAAGCCAGACTCCAATATTTAGAGGGTCATATGTTCTTCACTTCTACCTTAGAAGAATGGGAAATCACCAAAATGATAGAGTCCTAGGTTACAGAGCAAGAAGTTTAATTATCAACCAAAATCTAGAACATTTGATCACATGCAAACTGCATTTCTTTTCTTGAATAATAGCAATGAGTAGTACAGACAAACCTGGAGTCAGGACTGATCATTCATGCATTTAGGAATAAAAATGCAAATACTCTCCCATGTTCCTAATAAGTAAAATTCTGACAAACTTTGATAGTGGGACAGAATTTTCCATGGAACTGTAACTGTTTAAAAGCACATAGGCGCAGAGAATTAAATCCCTGTGTTAGGTTAGACTCAAGGGCAAAAGCACTACCAGTGAATTCTGCAGACAAGTTCTGTACATCTTCAATGAGGATCTTCAAATGTAATCTTCAACAAGAATCTGGTGATATTTCTTAAATGGTTATTTTCGTCTTAGTGTTGCAGCCAAACCTTGCCTAAAGAAAAATTTGAGAGAACGTGGAAATATGAGGTTTATCCAGCTTAAACATCTGTAGATATCTAATTGGATATCCATTTCTATCTCTTTATTGCCACACATACACCCACAATAGATATATACAGACCTATAAAAATAAGAAAGGATCTATTGGTTCACACAGTGACCCAAAGCTGACTATAGGAAGCCTTTCTTCAGGACATGGGTACAATTACCGTATATCTTGAAAACACACTCCCCCACAACTGTTGAAATTGTATACAACTGCTGTATACAGTATTTTATCGGGGGGCAACATAAAGCCATCGTGACCAGTTGTCATTGATGGCTCCATCCTCCATGACTTTATCCACATCCCCTTTAAAGCTATCCGAGTTGGCACTCACTGTACGTATCTTGTAGCAGGGAATTCACCAATTAAAATAAAGTACCTTTTTTTATCTGGATTGTCACACCATTTCACTTCAGTGGATGATGACGGTTTTAGGAGAAAATGAGAGAAAAGCATCTTGCTATCTATTCTCTCCATACCAGGTAGAAGCCTATGCAAACATTTTATCTATGGATCAAAATTCATTCCCTCTCTCTCTCTCTGGCTGTTGCCATACTGCAGAATTAAAGACATTTGAAACCACTTTAACTGCCATGGCTCCAGCCTATTGAACCCTGGGATTTGAAGTTTGTTGTGCCACCAGAGTCATCTAACAGAGAAGGCTAAATATCTCACAAAACTACAGATCCCAGAATTTCATGGCATTGGGTCATTACAATTAAAGTGGTGTCAAACTGCTTTAATTCCTCACTGTGGGTACAGCCCCCCTTCTCTCACACACACTTTTTAAAAGAAACATTTGGATTTAGAAAACATTTAAACAGTTGCTTTTAGCTTGTGTTCAGGAACAGTCTTGCTGAGCAGGATATTTAAATTATATATTTTATATTAAAGCAATTGTCTAAATGCTTTCTAAATCCAAATGTTTATTTTAAAAAAGTTTGTGTGAGAGAGATGGGGGAGGGTTGTAGCCATAGTGAAGAATTAAAGCAGTTTGGCACAATTTTAATTGCAGTGACTCAATGCCATGGAATTCTGGGATTTGTAGTTTGTGAAATATTTAGCCTTCTCTGTCAGAGGGCTCTGGTGCCACATGCACGCCCATACATACACACATGTGCATACTTTTGACATCCTAAAGTGTGTAACTTTATACATGAGAGAAGAACATGGAAGAACATCTGTGATTATTATTAATCTGTGATCAAACTTTTTAACCTTTAGCTGTATTTTGACACATATATGGGGAAACAAAGAAGTCTGTGACAGAAGGTTTTTATAACAACAAGTGGCTTTCAAAGTTTCCATCTGTAGGAAATTGTTTCAGTAAAGGATTTTCATGTCTGTTTTGACAACTCTTTGTACAAGTCTGTCATTCTAAATGATTGTCATTTCTTTGCAGGAAAAAAACTGTGTATATTTGCAAACATTCAGACTATTTTGTCATTTCCCCCCCTGCTAAGCAATGGAATATTTAAATCAATGAATGTGAAGCTATTCTGTACTGAATAGGGCCATTTAAGTTAGAACTAAATATCCAAATTCTCAAGCAGATGACTGCCAGACATACTATCAAGTCTGTTCTTAACATGACAGAAATTAGATCTGAGTTCTTAGGATTTGATGGACTAATATCTTGACCCCCAGGATGCCATAGGAAGGAGGTATCCCCAGTTTCATAAGGTATACAACAAAATTATTAGATATTTCTATACTGAAGAATGATTGAAATGTATGCAATAATTCATCCTAAATATATCAGCATTATATTGGCAGGACCAGGTGTGGCCCAAAATATTTTGTTTCCTAAGTTGAATGAAAAGATAGAACCAGTAAAGCCATGTGGAAGCAAAATGAGGACATAAGCCCCCAAGTGATCATTCTGACCCACCAATAAAATGCTCCATCAGCCCCCAAATTCCCAGCATTGCAGAGAGTGAGAGAGTGTTATAAATGGTTCACACTGAGAAATCTTACATTTGCTGCATTCACATTCCCTTGGTCACTTTCCCTTCCCCTTTTCTTTGGCTACTTAAACTCTATTTCTAAATGCTCAACTGAAGTTTTAAGCCTCGTCTATATGGTTAAAAAAAAATATGTATGGCGTTCGGAAGAGCAATCATCTGTACACACGGCTGTTCAGATGCATACGTGTCATTTGGAAGGGGGGCTAGCGAATTGCCCATAAACTCCATGGATTCGTTGTTTGGGAGTATTAGCGAATCTCGACCTAAAATCCATACAGCCATTCGTATTGTCGATGGCCTGTACACCCTGTTCGCACACATACAAACAGGCTGTGTAATCTGATTGGCTGGCTGAGCACAGGGGGCGCAGCTAGCAAAGAGGGGAATTGGGAGCGACCACCAGTCTGGATTCCTGGCTAAGCGAGAGTCCAGTAAGTCCATGAATTTTACATTTTTATTCCTTTTTATTTTGTTAAGTAAATATTGAAAACCAATTGTCCGCATAACAGGTACCTTTTTAAATAATAAAAAAGTGGCGGGAGATTTAAAACCGTCGCTTGGATCGCTCGCTCCAGCCAGCTGGGCAACGGGGGGGGGTCATACAGAGTTTAGGGGGATAAAACAATAATGTAGGTGGATCAAACGGCTGCCTTTTCGGATTTTTTACCCTCCCCCAAACAGATTTTATTTTAATCATGTAGACGGGGCCTTAGGTTACTGTGATGCTAGAAAATTGAGGACTGAAGGAAAAATTCATTGGGGGGGATTCATATTTAGTGACTCAGTATCTTGATTTTGTCCCTTGCCATTAGTTACTGTCTATGATGGAGGGCCAAGTTAATTGCTGGGAAGTTCAGGGAGCAGAGCCAGGGGTTTTCTATAATCTTTCCTGCTTGAGGGGATAGTCTCACTCTGCCCAATTGTGAGGCTGGGACTGCAAGTTATTGACCTATGGTTTCACCTTATTTGTGTGTTTGCTGTGGGATTTGACAAAGCACCAGAGGATCTTAATTACTTTCAAAAGAATCAGCTGTCTGATGGTGGAAGAAGGTCACCTTGTGTGGGAATTGATAAATGTTGGAAGACGGTGGCCTTGTGTGGGAAGTGATAAATGTTGGAAGAATCTGGAAGTCAAAATAGAATAATTTACCACTGTGCTAAAATATACAAAGGTCATATCCTCTATGGCTACTATAGCTGATTTCCAATTGTTTTATTCCATTTTTCTCAGGATAAGGAATCAGATTTACTTGCAGTTTAAATGACAGAAGCTGTATAATTAGCTGAGATAAATTATACATTATTGAATCAAACAAATTAAGTGAAGTGGTTAATTCATATTTTGAAACATATTTGTTCTGCAGCTTCTTTCTCACCTCCTTTTTGACAATGAAAGGGAGAATTCAAAAGTAATTTAGATACATAATGCATTATACACAAAGAAATTAGTTCCCATAGAATCACCTACTACTTAATTTTACTACAAAATAAAGTATCCCACTGTGAGATAAAAATCACAATGGAGAAGATAAGCAAAGGAGATATATCTCATATTGTTTTCATTGTAGTTCTAGCAAATAGAGGTTATCCTCTCAAGAAGAAAGTGTTCTGTTTCTTCCCCCCCCCCCTTTGGTCAGTTATTACTTTAAAGATTGACACACCCATAATTCACTTTTTTAAAAATTGAAAACAGCTAACAATTGAGGCAAGGTATAACTTTAACACACACACACAAACTCCAGTCAATAAAGAGTTTATGGTTTGCCTGATCTTTTAATGTGTGGAAGAATGATTTGAAACGGCATAGAATGGAAATGGATGGAGAATTAGATGGCTTATGAGATCATGAAAAAGACACATCAGCTTTCATCTTTAAGCAAGCCGGAAGGATTTCTTAATAGGTACAAAAGAAAAAGAAAGACTTTGTCCTGCACAATGCATTCAAAGCCAATTCGATTTATGTCATATATGGATCAGCTAGCCAGTAGTCTTCTCCATTGTGGCTCACTCAAACTGTGCTGAACTGCATCTGAAGAAGTGGGTTTACATTGATGAATGCTCATGCTAATATATATATATATATATATATATATATATATATATGGTTTTGAAGGTGCTGCTATATTCCTTTCCTCCCCCCCCCCCTCTTATTTGTGTTGCTTTACAACTCCTAATGGCCATACAACCTGAGGAAAATGGAAATAGCTGGCAAATGCCAAATCAATCTGTAATAAAGCAACCACCATCCATGGCCTGATTGTGGATGAATGGGGTGATCTGGTATTATTACAGAGACCTGGGAATGAGCTTGGTTGTATCAGCTTGTCCCAGCTTTGTCCACCTGGGTGCTCAGTGCAGTATCAGCCCGGACTGGGAGCCAGGAAGTGGGGGGAGCTGTTGTTATCCACAGGCTTCTGTTACTCTCACAAGAAATCCCATCCATTCTAGCACTGATTTTGAGACTTTTTACCTTGTGTTGGAACAAAGAGACAAAGCAGGGATGCTACTTCTCTACAACCCACCCCACTGCCCAGCAGCCTCCCTGCCTGATCTGGCTGAGGTGGTCCCAGAGGTGGTTCAGAGACCTCCAAGGCTGTGGTTCTGGTGGACTTCAACATCCATGCTGAGGCTGTCCTGACAGGACCTGCTCACAACTTCATGGCTACCATGGGCTATCTCAGTAAATAATTGGTCCAACACGTGGTAGGACATACCTTAGACTTAATTTTTGCTATTGGATGGATGGACCTCTCCATTGATGCTCCCTTGTCATGGGAGAGAGGCTTGTGTACCCTAATGATGTTTTGAGCTATGCTGGCAGTGGCATAATAGCCACAACAACATTGCAGAAAGAATTACAACTCGGAAACATCACCCAAGGAGACCTTCTGCTGTGCTTTCTGCAACCAGACTTGTTTATCTCAGATTGGCCTTTTTAGTCATCAGCACGCTTGCAGAAAGCACAGGATGAGTCCTTCCTGAATCTTCTTTTGTGAAGAAAAGCCAGAGAGAGGGGGGATGGATGGAGGGCAATCTGGCTTGGGAGGATGTACCAAAAAACCACCATTGTCTTGATCAGATCACTTCCTTGTGAAGGTTGGTTTGGCAGTATCAGACCTTCTCTGTGAGGGTGGAAGACGGTAAACCGTCAGAGACTTATGGAATTTGAAGGATTCCTGAATGCTCTGGCAGGATTTTCTGGCAGATAGGGCTGGTGATTCTGTCGAGGCCTTAGCCTTACTATGGGATGGGGAGATGGAAAGGGGCACCCAATGCAATCTCTTCAAATCACCTAATCCAGTCCTATAGAGCCTGTAATTCACTTTGGTTTTCAAAACATCTGCAGACAATGAAACAGGCTGGACAAAGACTGGAGTGCAAGTGGCATAGGTAACTGAGCAAATGCAAACTTTTGTTGTATCTACTATGCAGTAGTGAAGGTGCCAAAAATAACTTATCATGCCTCCTCTATTCTATCTTCAGAACAGCATCCAGCAGAGGTCTTCCAAATGAAGAGCCTATTGGAGTCAGGCTCAGAGAGGCGAAGATGAGAACCCTAGGTTGGGTGCTGTGACAAATTTGCCAGGCACTTTGAACAGAAAGTTGTTCATATTTACAGTTTTTGTAGAGTCTAGGGAGTTGTCCAGTACCCTATCTGATCAATTTTCTTGGGTTCAGCTACAGTTTTTGCAGCCTGATGATGTGAACAAGACACTTGAATCAGTCCATCACACCATATGTGATCTTGACCCTTGTCCATCTTGGCTCTTAAGACCTAGCAGAAATAGATTGATGGGTCCAAGGGGTGGTAAATGCCACACTACATCAGGTGTTGGCTGCCTGCCTTGAAGAAGGCTGTAGTGCAACCTCTCCTGAAGAGTATCTCCCTGCACCCAGAGTTATATGGTAACTACCACCCTATCACTAACATCTCGTATTTGGACAATGTGATTTAACATGTTATGGCTGCACAGCTTCAGATGTTCTTAGAGGAAACAGATTATCTAAACTTGGTTTCAAGTCAGGGTACAGTACAGTACAGTCTTGGTTGCTCTGACTGATGACCTATTCCAGGGGAAAGACAAGAGAAGTGCTACCCTGTTGATCTTCCTGGAACTCTCAGAGGCTTTTGATAGCATTGATCACTGTATCTTATTGGACTGGCTCTGAAAGATGGGAGTAGGAGTCACTATTTTACAGTGGCTCTGCTGCTATTTGCAAGGTTGGTTTCAGAGAGTAGCATTGGATGACTCCTGCTCAGCCCCATGGTCATTGTGCTGTGGGGTGTTCCAGGATTCAGTCTTGTCTCCCATGCTGTTTAACATCTGTATGAGGCTACTGAGAGAGGTCTCTAGGAATTTTGAGGTTGGGTACCATCAGTAGGCTGAGGACACTCTCCTTGTCACTCGCTCATTTTGAGTGAGTTGGACCAGTGCCTGGATGCTGTAATAGGCTGAATAAACTGAAAGTGAATCCTAATAAGATGGAGTCTCTGTGAATTGGTAGTTTTCAAATCTGGGAATTGTGTAGGTTGCCTGCTCTAGGTAGGTTTGCATCCCCCCTGAAGGAACAGGTGAGAAGTCTGGGAGCATGCCTAGATCCAACCTTGTTACTGAAAGCCCAGATAGACTTGTTGGGTCAGAGCGCTTGGAGCCAGTGTCATTTCAGATCTGCATAAAACCAGGGAGACTGGACATAGAGAAAGAGCAGAAGGACAGTGTTGAATTCCGGATCTCCCCTCAGCTGCTTTTCTTTCAGCAGGACTAGTCTTGGAAGCCCAAATGGTGTTTGACAGAATTGTTAAGCATTTTTTATTTATACTGCTCTACTAGCCACCTTTTATGAGTCTCCTGCAGGGGCCCTCAGTTAGGTGGGTTTGTGCATGAGGAGGAGGGACCTGTCAGTGGTCCCCAACAGAGTGTCAGTCAAAGGATTTCCTAACATGCTCAGAGTCCCAGACTCCCAGTGGTGCAAGCAGGCCAAGGAGGAAGCAAATGGATTGTGCATCAGGTGACCAAGGACTGGGGGGGGGAGCAGGAAAGGCAAACACCCAGAGAGAAGCCAGTTTCACTGGGGCAGAAAATTTGTTCTATTGGGCCAGAGTGCCTACTGATTTATATGGAGGAGTGTTCCAAGCAATGCCTCCTCCCCACTGTGAGAAGGGCACAGTCCTCTGGACCAGCTCAGGAATCTGTCAGGTGGCCAGATGTGCAGATTTTCAGGGTCCAGTCCTCCCTTGGAAGGTGCATCCTCCCACATTTTAAGGGAAGGGAGTTACTGCACCTCTGCTAGAGAGATGTTGGGCTACAACTCTCCCAGTCACTTATTAACAGCTTTGCTGGGTAGATCAGGTGGGAAAAGATGGTAGGCCCAAACATCTGGAGTGCCAAAGAAACCCCAGCCCTGACCCGTGAGAGCTACAGGCTTCTGGATCCAAAGGTGGAGGGCTGGAGATCCTGCATTGAACAGGGGATTGAACTTGATGGCCCATGAGGCCCCTTCCAACTCTTTGATTCTATGACTCTGTTGACACATATTGATCTGAACCCTCTTGTTAATCCTAACAAGAAAAGACCCATTGAACCAATTGGATTTACCAATGTGTTTTACCACTCAGCAATTGATTAAGGGGTCTACTCTCATTGCAACTAACCAAAACCCATAGTTATTTAAAATAGCTTTCAAACATTCTTTTTTTCTTTAAGAGAAACCTTTTTATATATACTTCTTGATAGCTATTTGGGCTTCTAAGGCTAGTCCTACTGAAAGGAAAGTAGCTGAAGGGAGACCTGAGATTCAATACTGTCCTTATGTTCTTTCTCTACATCCAGTCCCCCTGGCTTTATGCATGACCAACACTTGAACATATGTACACACATCTTGGCTATGCTTCTATATCATAGAATTTGCCCCCTGAGTCATGAACAGAGATGTGTGAATCAGCTTGAGGCCAATGAAGACAGGGGATCCCCTTGAGCCACATGCAATGATCAGATTGTTCATATTTCCCATTCCATGAGAGTTCCATTAGCTCACAGATGTTTGATGTTCAACAGGGGAGGCAAAAACTAAAGCAGCAAACTTAATGCAATTTGACATCCCCCTCCCCAATTTGGGTAACTTCAGCTAAGTGAAAGGTAACTTGTGAATAAGTTCAAGGAACGACACTGCAATTTACTTATCCACAAGTTACCTTTCACTTAGCTGAAGTTACCCAAATTGGGGAGGGGGATGTCAAATTGCATTAAGTTTGCTGCTTTAGTTTTTGCCTCCCCTGTTGAACATCAAACATCTGTGAGCTAATGGAACTCTCATGGAATGGGAAATGTACAACAATATGAACAATCTGACCCTTGCATGTGGCTCAAAGGGATTCCCTGTCTTCATTGGCCTCAAGCTGATTCACGAATCTCTGTTCATGAGTTTTTATATTGTAAGTCACCCCGATTGTGTTGCAGAGGGGCGGGATAGAAATAAATGTTGTTGTTGTTGTTGTTGTTGTTGTTAAGTAATATGTGTAACATGTCGATTCAGCCCTTTCCAGTGGTCTTGAGTTGACTCTTACCTATGTGGCCACAGTTTCCAAACCAAAATTTTGCTGTTCTCATTACTGTATTCTGGTAGCAGAGATATGTAGCAAAATTCTTTTTTCATGCTCTTGTCCAATCTCATGTGTAGATGGATACTATTCTGATTGCCTCACTAAGCCTCTGTCCTCACAGTTAGCCAATCCTTACAGTAGTACTGAAATTTCTGAAAAAGTATGAAGCAATGTGGTCATTTCTGGTAAAGTTTCAAAAAGCTTCAAACAGGTCTGAAGAAACTATGACCTGCCATCCCAAGAGCAATCATTAGAACAAATCCTCTGGTTGTTTTATCATCTTCCTGTTTTGTTTGCTTAGTATAGCAAAACCTGCAAAGATCATAGGAGTGTTCCCAGCAGTTTTCATGGCTCAGCATTTGACACAGCAGTTCACAGCTTGTGCCAAACAAGTCTAGAGAGCAGATTAATCAGAGCAACTGTATTGTTAAAAAAAATAGTGCCCAGTTGACAGTGGAGACCAAATGTCTCCAGTTCAAATGCCAAAACCCCAAAATACTCTCTACTGAACTCAGCTTTGCAACCACATCCACAGGATTGAGCACATAGTGTCAGAGCATGTATATACCAGAGCAGCTTAAGGAAACCTCATCAAATATTTAAACTGGATTATTATTATTATTATTATTATTATTATTATATTCATTTATATCCCACCTTTCTCCCAATAATACGATTCAAGGCAGGTAACAACATTTAAAACAATAAAAATTAAAAACTATTCAAAAACATTAAAATAACTATAACTATAAGATTAAAAAGCAAGTAAACAATTTATAAAATTAAAACATTAGGCATTAAAATATTAAAATTTATTAACAGACTTAAAACCTTAAAAACATTAAAAGATGAAGCCTAATGAGTTTGTAAAATCCTGAAAGCATAAAAATTGTTTTGACTTACTGGCAGAAGGAAGGCAAGGAGGGGACCATCTTGGCCTCCCAAGGGAGATAATTGCAAAGTCTCAGAGAAGCCACCAAGAAGGTTCTCTCCCTTTTCTCCACCAAATGAGCCTGAGAAGGTGGTGGGACAGAGAGAAGGGTTTCTCCAGATGATCTTAAAGCTCTACTGGCTCATAAAGGGAGATACAGTCCTTCACATAACCTGGACCCAAGCTGTATAGAACTTTACAGGTCAAAACCAGAACTTTGAATTGTGCCCAGAAACAGACAAGCAGTTGGTGGAGCTGTTACAAGAGAGTTGTCTTCTCCCTGTAGACAGCCCCAATTAACAATATGGCTGCAGCTCTTTGAGCCTACTGAAGTTTCTGAGCACTTTTCAAAGGCAGCCCCATGTAGAGCACATTACAGTAATCCAAATGGGATGCAACCAAGGTATGTACCACTGTGGCCAGACCCAGCTTCCCCAGGAATGGGCACAGTTGGCACACTAGTTCACTGTGCAAATGCACTCCTGGTCACTGCTGAAACCTGGACCTCCGTGCTCAGAGCTGAATCCAGGAGTACCCCCAAACTTTGAACCTGTGTTTTCAGGGGGAGTGTAACTCCATCTAACACAGGCTGAATCCCTATTCTCAGATATGCCTTTCCACTGACCAGGAGTACCTCTGTCCTGTCTGCATCAAGCTTCAAGTTATTTATCCTCATCCAGTCCATTACAGCTGCCAGGCACCAGTTTAGTACCTGAACAGCTTCCTCAGAATTAGGTGGAATGAGTAACAGAGCCGGGTATCAGCAGCGTACTAGTGACACCTGACCCCAAAACACTGGAGAACCTCTTCCAGCAGTTTCATGTAGGTGTTAAAGAACTTGATCAGGAATCACCTAGCACCACCCTCTGAGAGTCTCCCCCCCCCACCAGGGAAAAATAGAGACACTGTAGAACACTGCCTCCAAGCTCCATTCCAGAGAGGCAACTCAGGAGGATACCATGGTTGATGGCATTGAAAGCCATTGAGAGGTCCAACAGAAGAAACAGGGACATACTCCTCTTATCTGTAGGTCATCCACGAAGGTGACCAAAACTGTTTCTGTCACATAACGAGGCCTAAAACCAGATTGCAGTAGATCTAGATTATCTGCAGGAACCCCTGGATTTAAGAAGCCACAAAACACACTCTGTTACCTTGCTCAAAAATGGACCAGGATCCAGGGAAGGTTTTTTAGAAGAGATCTTACTGCAGCCTCCTTTGGTCATGTTGGAACGTGTCCTTATAAATGTGTTTTACATGGTGCCTTTAAAAAAACAAATCAAAACCAAAAAAGGCTTGTTTTTGCTTTGTTTAAAATGAAGTTATGATAACAGATGATTAATTTTATTTTAAAATTTCTATATCAAAATGGAGGCAAATGTGTTTTAGGACAGCATATTTCACACTATTTGTTTACTGTCATTGTAATGGTACTATGACTTAAGTGAGTTTACAATATGACCCTGAACATGCTCAGAGTATGGAGATTTTCACACGGGCAATATATTCCAAGGAGCGATCGGGGCAGAAACGGGGCTGTTCCTGAAGCAGTGCCCTGTTTCGCACGCCCCCTGCCTTCTCTTGATTGTGTGTCATCTTTGTTCTGTGCAGCTTCCAGTTCCCTCCTGGTATCTTCCATCATTTTTTAATAACGAAGGTTCCTTGTCCCTTTCTCTCGGGCAGATCCCAGAGGGTAAGGCTCAGGGACAGTTGCTCTTCCAGAATTGAGCTTAACTGTGGTGTCCTCAGGGTGCCATCCTGTCCCCGATGCTATTTAACATTTATATGAAGCTGCTGGGAGAGATCATCTGGAGGCATGGAGCTCGGTGTCATCAGTACGCTGATGACACACAGATATATTTCTCCTTGACCAGATCATTGGCTCAGACTTCAGATGGTGTCTCTCCTCTCAATGACTGTCTTAGAGCGGTAATGGATTGGATGAGGAAAAACAGATTGAGACTAAATCCAGACAAAACGGAGGTACTGACAGTCAGAGAGCCAAAACCAGGTCATTTAAATGAAATCTCTATCCAATATCTAAAATTACAGAATTAGAATACTTCTGTTGAAATTCATGGAACTAACCATGATAATACAGGCAGAGAATTCTGGAACTGACTGGAGTCCCACACAGTGATTTCTACTTATGTTAACTCTACTTAACTCTTTGAAGTCTTCAGCTAAACTTATCTCCAGATGTGACAGTGCAGAGGCTTATTGAGAGATTCATTGTACTCTCCCTGCAACATGAATTGTAACTTCACACAGGGCATAGAGGCTAGATCACAAAGGAAGTTACTTTGTTGCTTCCAATGGTGATAGCAATGTTATTGGTGGGTTTTTACTACCTTTGTCCCAAGTCCTGTCATGGCCAAGAAGGGGTGTGGCCCCAACCTGCATGAACCCTTCGTCAGGACCACCGTAAACACACATTTAAGCAGAGATTTCAAACAAGATGCAGGCCCATAACTCCAACATCATCTCTTTTCTTCCCCTGTATAATTTTTAAAAACTTTGCCTGATTATGAAACCAGTAAGTTTTGAAATATTTTGAACTGAATATATTGAATATATTTTACACATTTTGGTTGACCTAATAAAGGTATCACCACAATGTAATGGATGTTGTTGTATTTGGCTGCATGATTGCCTCCCCTGAATATATAATTATTATTTATTTCATTAATTTATATTCTACCTTTCTCTCAGATGAGTTCAAATGCAATTCACACATGAGTTAAAACAAGTTACATGATTATAAATCTCTCTCTCCCTGTGGGTGTATATACACTATCGTGTACATAGTCTGATAAATATACTCTTCTCTTATATCTCTGTATGAGCTAATTGTCCATAATATATATAATCCTCTTGTATATATTGTCATTTCCAGTGTGCTGACTGGCCACTTAGGAAACTTACCAACCAATCAAAGCTCTCCCATGGGCAGCCAATCAGCACACTGGGGGCGAGAACATGTGGAAGTTTAAGTCTTTTCTAAACATGGTGGCAGAGGGGCTTTCTGTTGTTGCAGGCATGGTGGGTATGTAGTGTGGTGTGTATGTACCATGGTGTGTGCCTGTGGTGTGTTCGGGTGGTGTGGGGATGGCGGTGCAGGGGGCGCAGCATGTGCCTGCAGGGCAGGGGGCAGCATGTGGGTCCCGCATGTGTGTGTGTGTGTGTGTGTGGCACGGGGGGCATGTAACATAGGGCGGTGTAGTGTGGGGGGGTGTATACCCTATTTATGTTACACCGGGTATAGCTAGTTGGCTATATCATTGCAGCCACACATCCCTTTGAGAGAACTATTTCTTCTTCAGTTTCTGTCACTTCTGAAAATTGTAGTCAATAAATATGTGTGGCACAATGTCAAAGGGCAAGAGCAGCTTCTGCTTCCATAGCCTAACTCTGGGATGTTCTTTTCTTTCTTTTTTACTTTCTTTGGCAAAATAGTGTCACTCCCTGAATATCACACAGTTTTAAAATGTCAAGGGCAAACAACATTGATTTGCTTCACAGTAGCCTCATGCACTGTATGAATATTAGCATGAGCATTTTACTTGAAAGTATGAGGGTAAAACTCAGGTTAGGAACATTTTTATAGCTGTTACTCATTTGCCTCTTTTAATTTATGATTTGTTATTGGTATTTATTGTTACTTCCCTTTCACTGCCCTGTTCCTTATAGACCAGATAAATATGCCTAATTTGTAGAATCTCATGTTTCTGCAGATTATGCTTGCACACAGAGCCCACTTGCTGTGTATGATGCCTTCTCCTAGTACTGCAAAACCATGATTTCAAAGACATGCCATAACATGTGACTTGTGAGCAACATTCATCTTGGTCAGTCACAGATTTTGCAGGCTTGCTACAGAATATATTTTCCGCATAATATTATCATGTTGCTTTTTTGTATCTTTTTGTTTGTTTCTTTGCCAGCCTGTTCAAGGCCACATAATATTGTAGGGTTGTAAATGTGTTGTTGTTGTTGTTGTTGTTGTTGTTATGTGCCTTAGAGTAGTTTATGAATTATGGAGACCATAAAGTAAACCTGTCACAGGGTTTCCTTGGCAAGGTTTGTTCAAAGAAGGCTGACCATTGTCTTCCACTGAGACTGAGAGAGTGTGGCTTGCCCAAGTTCACCTAGTGGGCTTCTATGGCTGAGCGGGGACTCAAACCCCAGTCTCCCAGAGTCCTGGTCCAATACTCAAACCAGTACACCATGCTGCTTCCATTGCAAATTCCTATGAATGGTAATTCCATGTGGTCAAATGCAATCAGAGGAGAAGGTAGAATGAAGAGATAATGCATGCTTCAGTTTATGCTGAACAGGTTGTCATATTACTGGTACTTCATCACACATCCAGATTACAAGCATACCTACATTTACAATGATATTGCAAGCTTCCTGAAAAACATTTGTTATGATGGAGTGCCTACAACTCCCACCATGGAGCCAAAACACATCTGCAAGAACTACATTTCCCATCATCTGTAAATTTCCATTCCCTGGTCGTCAAACAAAGGTAAGGGGGGTGGATCTTCATTTGCTAAGCATGACATCACATCACCTAACTGGAGAGCCAATCAGATTGGGCAATGTAGAGCCAATCAGATTTTGGCTAATGGTGTTTTAAGAAGCTGCAGTCTTTGTTAGCAGACACATGGCTTAGGGGTCATCAGAGAGCCACATGATAATGAAGCCTGAAGGAGCAGGCTTTGCATTGCTCTGAAATTCCATCATCAGAGACTCAGTCTAGGCCAGATTTCATAAGCCTGGCCCTAGCCATCCCAAATGGGACATGTTTTGATCCAGATGAAATTCCTAAAATGTGAGTGGAACTTTTCTTAAGAGTTAGGAAAATGTGTGTAGGTAGATTTGTGTTAGATTAACATTTATTTTAATCTTCTGACTGAATGTATTCTAAACTCTGAATGCTATTCTATGTAACTCTTAAATTGGGACCTGGAGAGAAATGCCTTTTCTCCATGATACTATTTCTGCTAACATTTTTCTTGCTTGAATTTAGAAAATAAAGCTTTTTCTGTTTTCCTCCTAAGCCTGTATACATGTGCCTTGCTTGAGCAAGCTACCTTAATTCTTCTTGGGATAGAGAAGGGGGGTTGGTGATACTTTAGCAGAGCAAGTAGTTTCTTGGTTAATCAGAGAACCTGCACAGCTTCTCTCTGCACTGTGTGGAAGGGAAGAAACTCAGCGAGTGGTGGCAGATACCGAAGGGAGACCTAGTTCTAAGGGATTTCAAGGCTAGAAGAATCCCTAAGAGTAGGGGTCAGATTGTAAACACACATGAGCCTTCTTCCCAACCTGTGCTAGTGTGAATGCACAGGTAAAGAGGGGGGGCTGTGTGACACCATTATGGTGTACTTTAGAGCAGTGTACTACACAAAGTGGCAGTCCATGGACTGGTGCCACAAGCCATCAGCTGCCATTCCATGTTGAGTTTCCAAGAAAAAAATAGCTATAGCCAATGGACCAGCAATATAGTACTGGTCTCAGCACATTAGAAAAATAATTGTCATCTCCCATTTACATCAGATATGCCGAGAAACAGTTATTTATCATACGTAGTATTGGGAATATGATGGCATTTAGCAAATGCTCCCCCCACTGCACTTCACTCCTTGGAAGTACAGCAGATTGGCAGAGTTCATTCACACACATAGCAGTGTTAGCGTAATGATTCCAGCAAACACAAAGAGAGCTTATTGATAACCAACACCCTATTTGTACCCCAAGTTACTTGTTTAGCCAAATAAGTTCTCAAAACACACAAAAGTAGTTAAAAAGGTATAAAACTTCATTACTCACAGTTTCAGAGCATATCACATGAAATAATATTAGCACAGCTTCAAAGTAGACTAAAAATTACTTTACAATGACTAAAAACTACATGGTTATAAAAGAAGATATGCAGGACCCCTGAGTGGGTGGTCCACTTTCAAAGAAGTCATCATGGCATGTGGCCTTTTTGCTGCATGGCTGGCTTCCAAGACAAAGAGAACACTTGGACAATCCTCTTTCCTTAGAAGTCCAACCAGAATCCAACAGGAAGTTACATCAGACATTCTGTTTGCTTCTATCAGTTAACCCTTTAGTATCAAAACATCTCCACTTATTGGATTGCAAACTACATATCCCAACATGTAGAATATATCATACGTAGAGCAGGCTTAGATTTGGAGGAAGCAGGAGAGAAGATCGGAGGAAAGAACATTAACAGTCTAAGATATGCAGACTACACTATGCTACTAGCAGAAAACAAAAAAAGACTTAGAGCAACTACTAAGGAAAGTCAAAGAAGAAAGTAGAAAAGCAGCCTTAATGCTGGACATTAAGAAAAAACAAAAATGACCACAGAGGACCTACACAAAATTCAAAATAGACAATGAGGAAATTGAAATAGTAAAAGAATTCCCATTACTTGGATCAATAGCCCAGAACAGAGACTGCAGAAAGGAAATCAGAAGAAGAGTGGGGTTGCATTTACACGGCAGATTTTATTGCAGCAAATTGCGCTTTAGCGCTTTTTCGCAGCAGTGTTGGTCAGTTTACACAATGTATGGGGGATTCTGTTGCTTTGTTTACTATTTCGCTTTATGGTCCAGACATGGCAAAGGTGCGGGGGCATGGCCTACCAAGCAGAGACCAAGCAGAGGAGGGGGGAATAGATCCTCCGTGACTGAAAGGACTTGGAATCCTGCATTTTCTTGTCAAACAAAGAATCACAGACACACACATCTATCTATCTATCTATCTATCTATCTATCTATCTATCTATCTATCTAATAGCAGGGGGAAAGATCAAAGAAAACTTTTTCTCTCTCAATCTCTCTGTCTCTCCCCCAAGCAGAGACAGTGATCACAGCTGAGGAGAAGGAGGGGCTTGATGGGGGGAATAGATCCTCCATGACTGAAAGGACTTGGAATCCTGCATTTTCAAGATTCACAGACTTGCAAAATAGCAGGGGGAAAGATCAGAGAAAAGTTTCTCTCTCTCTCTCTCTCTCTCTCCCCCAAACAGAGACAGCTGCTCACAGCCAAGGAGGAGGAGGAGGGGCTTGATAGGGGGAATAGATCCTCCGTGACTGAAAGGACTTGGAATCCTTTTTCTTGTCAAACAAAGATTCACAGACTTGCAAAATATCAGAGAGGATGGATTTTTCAAAATTTCCTAATTGCTACTGAATCTCCCTCCCTCACTCCACCTCTTTTAAGCCCACCCCTTCATTATTACAACGAATCACAGTGCAGCTCTGCTGCAACTGTATCCGAAGGTTGCTGGGTAATTTACACAGCCCTTAGTAAAATGGTTGTTTACACAGTCAATAATGTGCTAAGTCGCACTACTTTGCAAATAACTCGGTAAAAATAGCGACATCCCCTGTCACACTATATTTGGGTGTTTAACCTTCCCCCCTTCTGAATGAGGCGATGCTGTGGCGCGATCCATGGGAACAATGAGCAATCTTTGCGATATATTTAGGGGAATATTTGCCCGCGTAAACGCAGCCTGGTATTGGGAAGGGCCGCAATGAAAGAACTGGACAAGATCATAAAATGCAAAGATATAAAACTGAACACTAAAGTTAAGGATCATTCAAACCATTGTACTTCCCATCACCTTGTATGGATGTGAGAGCTGGACAGTGAAGAAAGCTGATAGGAAGAAAATAAACTCATTTGAGATGTGGTGTTAGAGAAGAGCAATGAGGACCCCATGGATGGCCAAAATGGGTAATCCTTTTTGGCCTTAGGGTCTCAGAACAGATCAAGAATGAACTCATATTAGAAGATAACCAAATTTAGGCTGTTGTACTTCGGACACATTATGAGAAGGAATGGCTCACTAGAAAAGTCAATAATGCTAGGAAAGGTGGAGGAAAAAAGAAAGAGAAGAAAGCCACACATTAGCTGGATAAATTCATTTTAAAAAGATAGAGGCCAGAACCTGCAAGATATACATAGGGCGATTGAGAACAGGGGACCTTTTAGATGTTTCTTCCATGGGGTAGCCATGAGTTGAAGCCAACTTGAGGGCATTTAACATCAAAAAGTGATTTAGAGAACTTGGTTCAAATGCTTCCTTGAATATACACTGCATTGAACAGCCATAAAAAGTGGTGCTGAACAAAGTGTCTGTAAGATTACATTGTATGGGAGGGTAGTGTGGGAAGTGAGGGAGGTACATTCAAATGTTGCCAAAACAAGGGGAAAATGAACAAAGTGAAAAGAAAATAGAGGGAGGCGCTTGCTCCAACAAACATTCACAGGAGGGTTCCAGAAATCCAACATGAGATAGAAAAGTGAGGAAGTTGCATGGTCTGCAGCTTTTGTATATGCATTTTGTTTCTATAAATTGGCCCACAGTAGATTTCACATCCTGGTCATAAGGCTACCACAAGGGGGGAGATGCAACTGAGGATGGGTCAGGCCCAGTCATGTCAATGGGGCCCTTTCATACTACACAAATATGGCATTATATTCTACTTGAACTGCCAAGGCAACATGCTATAGAATTCTGGGGTTTATAACTGGGGGAAGAACTAGAGCTCTCTAGCTGAGCATTCTGAATTGCTGTTATGGGCATTCTAGTCAACTCTGACTTATGGTAAACCTATCCTAGAGTTTTGTGGGGGTTTTTTGGTTGTTTGTTTTGTTTTTTGCAAGATTCTTCATAGGAGATTTGTCATTTCCTTCTTCTGAGACTGCAAGAGTGTGACTTGCCCAAGGTCACCCAGTGGGTTTCTATGGCTGAATGGTGAGTTGAACCTTGGCCTCCCAGACTCCTAGTCCAACACTCAAACTACACCACACTGCCTCTTGAGATACCACTTTGTTAAACTACAGCTTCCAGGTTTCAATATGAAGCTAAAGTAGAATCATAGTGCTATAACCATTTAGTGTGAAAGGGTACATGATTACAATAAACTCGCTGCACTCAAGGGGCCAACTTAGTCACAACCAATGTAAATCCCATTGATTCCCATGTTTCTACTCAAAGTATGGTTAAATCTAAGTCTAACTCAATTCCTGTGAACCAAATAAGACAAATAGTTGCATAAAGACTCTGACAGGTGGGCTGCATGTTTGTTAATTCATTCCTCACTTACCCTTTCCTCATCTTCTTTGAAAGAAATGGCAAAGTGGATTTAACATTTTACCCAGGAGCTGAAGGAAAACACACATTGTTTATGTTCATTATTTCCCTTAACAGTATGCTGCCAAAATAAGATCCATTAAGATGTTCCACATGCTACTGAGGTACTATTATTGGAGGATGATGGCAGCATAATTACACAGTACATTATCAGAAATCTGAGTTTGGCAGGAACTGAAGAATCCTTCAGAGTTTCAGATTAGTCCAAATGACCCCAGCTTTTATTGCTGCTGAATTTCTGGAAAGCAGTGGGATGTTACATTCCTGCAAATAAATTGCTGCAGCCTGAACAACTTCAAATAAGTAGTATGAAACTTCTTTGACTAATACATTCCTTTGAATGGGAGCCAGTTAGAGTCTTTAACAGGGGAAGGCCTCTCTTAATTGACTAGAATGCTGTGCAGCTTGCTAAAAGAAAACAAAGGCAAGCCAAATATCCCCTCCAAGGCAATTTTATGGAGCCCCAAACTGTAAAGCCTAAGGCCAGTGTACACCCCTCAAACATAAAGAGAATGTAAGGCAGGCATGGAAAAGATGTGACCCAGAAATTAGAAACCTTGTTGTTTTAGACTACAACTCTTCATTCCAGTCCTCCCAAAATTAACCATTTAAAGTTGTCTTGTGACCTATCAAGTCCACTGCCAATCATGTATAGTGGCTCTGATAAACTTCCTTTTACTTTTGGCAAGTCACAAGCTGCACAGGCCTGATTTATGGACAAGGAAAACAAAACTAGAGTGGTACAAACCTTTACTTATTTCATTATGGTTACCAAAAACATAGCATAAAACAGACTCCAAACTGCTGCTTATATTTTTGCAGAGGACTATGGGAGAAATGTAGCCATTTAAAGAAAGTAAGAATTGATTGAGATGATAGATTTGTCTGCTCCATGATTCTGTTCTGTTCTGGTCAACTATTTGATGAATAGAAGCCACAAGATGGACATGAATGCAACAGCACTCTTCTAATTTTGTTCTCCAGCAACTGGTATTCACAGGGGTGCTGACTCTGATCCTGAAGATAATATATAGACAGCCATATGACCAATAGCTGTTAATAGCCTAATCCTCTCTGAATTTGTCTAACCTCCTTTTAAAGCCCTCCAGGTTTGCAACCATTACATCTTTTGCAACCATTACATACAAAAAAACTTCATTCTGGGAAAGATTACAACAGTTTTTTACAGTTTTCAACTTTTTTTGGTATGTCAGTCCTGTATGCAAAAAAGGGGACAAAAGTATTGATTTTTATTCAAAATTCCTTCATTTTTCCGCACTGCTTTCTACAGAAAAGTGTGTGTGTGTGCATGCACAAATGATTCCACACCCACCCCCCAAAAAACCCTTTATCATGCAGTAGTTGACCATTTGTTCCACAGGATTTCTCAGCTTTGTCAAGATGTCTATCTCACAGTAAGGAGAAAAATATGAAAACAATTCATTATTGTCTACAAGAAAGAAATTTACAGATTTATATCCCAATGTAAAAGAACAAAGACAACCTCTAGGTGGGCACAGATGTTACCCTAAGAGGTTGGGGGTACATTAGAGTCCCACTTGTGATGTCAAGATCTCCTTTAATATTTGGGGGAATTATTAGCTCAGATAGGAGGCCTGAGAGAAGAGGGTAATTTGGGGGATCTTTTCACCAATGTATACCAGTACTAACTGTAGAGGAGACTCCAGTTAAAGTAAAATAAAATATTCTTTTGGAATATTACAGAAAGTAAACTAATGTACACAACATACATTCATATGAACCATACAAGGCTATAGAAGAGTAAGGCAGAAAGGTTGGAGGTCCGGGAAGATAAGGTGATTGCTACTAGTCTCAAAGAGAAGAGAGTTCTATGCAGTGAAGATACTCACACAGGTTTCTGAGGCTGGCACAGGAGGTTCAAATCTGTGGTGCCCTGAGAAAGGGAGTGGCCAAATCCATACAATGTGGCACACCTCAGCTGTGACACACCCTGCTATTGTTGGGGCTCTAACATTTATACTCTATTCCGTGTCTTGGAAGGGTGAGTTAGTAATAACAAAACTTGGTTGGCTCTCCCACAGAATGGACAAAAGGAATCAAAACTCAACTGATTGCTTCAATTGCGGAGTGAGAGACCATTGATGGTTTTGTGACAACCTTGTAAGGTTGAACAAGAGGAGGAATGAGGGGAGATTTCCTTAGGATATGGAATGAGGAATCATCACTTGATTGTATGATTTATTTATTGCTGGAAACACCTAGGGCGGGAAGAAAAAGATTAGCGTATACCCCTTAATGACTGGGTTGTTAGCATAAACCTATTATGGGGGCTTTCTGCTCTGTCCTAACTTGGACTTTCCCACCATTATATTTCTAGACACATCAGGTCACTGTGACCTTCAGCTGACCTTCAGTCTGCCTAAGCCAATGTGACCCCAAAAAGTATCTGATATATCCAGTTATGGAAACCCATGGGGAAGGGTAGTAGGGCATGCTAACACAGCTCTGTGTATAGCTTGGAGCCTTCATATGTTGTACTAGTTTTCAATTCATGTGCATCCATGCTAAGATTCCAGTGACCTTTTTAAGATCTAAAGTAAATAGATTAATTGATCTTTTAATATGATCTGAGCCTGGGAGTAACCAATTACCAATGCAAATTAAATGTAATTAGTTCTTTTACCATAATGAAAAGATAGGTATATTGCATTACAATTACAACATAACCATGGGTAAAATTGGATGTAAGTATAACTTCTATCAACTTTTATAGTTACTGGGATGTTGCCTCGCAAAATGTAATGGTAGAGGATGATCATACATGCACTGAATTGTGCCATGCCTCATGCTACTGTCTCATGTTCTGTTATGGATTTTGAGATGACAGTGAACTTGAATAGAATGTGTTTTGTAGTACTGGCCAGCAGTTTGTAGAATTGAGAATTTTTTAAAAAAACAAAAGTAAATGAAAATCAACTCTTACTTTGAAACAAGAAGTGAAGAAATACTTTTTCTAGAATTGCAACCATCACAATAACTAACTACAGGATGGCTGGATGTAGAACTATAATTGCAACTATTTAGTTCTTAAAAGCAACATTCCATGCTCTCACTGTGAGTGAAATCAGTCCAATGGTCTAACAAACTTTATGCTGAACTTATAGAATGATTTACTAATAAAGGAACCACACTCAGTGTAACATTTTTTTTAATTGTTTGCCCCAACCACCTCTTCCAAAGTATGAGCAGGGGAGGAAAATGACTTCACTAAAACTTATTAACATAAAAGCCCTAACTTCTGACTTTGATGGAATGTCAAAATTATAACTCTTCTGGAATGATTAACAGAATGTTGAATCATTCTTCCTCAGTAGAATAGGAGCATCTTGCAGTAGTGGGAGCTGTTTTGTCAGAATTATGAACTTCTTAAAGTTCTTTCTACAGTCAATGGGATCTTCAGGGACTGAAATATTAGATGGCTTTATTCTGTACTTACATTTTTATTTTTCTCTAATGAATATGCTGTGCAGACTCACTATGGAGACCTGTGCTGAGAAAAGTAAAGTGGGGGGGGGAGGAGTCTCCTGTTTGAGTTCAGAGCCCAAAATGGTAGTTTCCATTTAGCCCTGATTTGATCTTGGAACAATTTGGACCCAGTCGAATCCAGAACCTGAATCTGAATCAAGATTTGGAAATCCAGATCATGAGTTCTACTGCTATTATGCATAGGGAAATTAAACAGGGATAACTTGATGTGATACAACCTGGTCAGTCCTTATTCTGCTGGTGTCATACGTAAAGTTCTCCTCTCCAGTCTTTTTCCACCTCTGTTTTTTTACCCATACATATGCATTAAATCTACAGATGCAATTGGCCTAAGCCTGCCAAATTGTTGACAGGTGGCTTCACTGATTTTTGTGCATTCACAATTTTCTCTTCTCTCCAAAATAATAGTGTGTGTGTGTTTCTAAAACATGTACACTCCTTTAATTTTTCAGTCTTTTCAGTGTATGCTGTCTGTGTGTTCTGTCCAGTTTATGCTACACTATATCCGTAGTATTGGTGGCAACTTTCTAGAACCCTTTGAGCAGACCAAAACTTCACAGTTCTTCTGTTGGCAGGTGAAGATTTTTTTTGTCGTGTGTACATCTATTAAAGCTGTAGAGATATCTCACAAGTAAACTATGGCTACAGGGAGCACACAAATCTTTTGTTGCAACAGCTCCATTGGCTGCCAGTTCATTTCCAAGAAAAATTCAAAGTGCTGTTTTTGATCTATAAAGCTTTATACGGCTTGGGTCCAGATTACTTGGAGAACCATACCTCCCAGTATGAGTCCAGTAGAGCTTTAAGATTGTCTGGAGAAGCCTTTCTCTTTGTCCCACCACCTTCTTAGGCTTGTTTCATGTGAACAAGCAAGAGGGCCATCTCGGTAGCTGCCCCCAACTTTGGAACTCTGTCCCCAGGGAGGCCCCATCCTTGTTCTCCTTCCAGCAGCAGGTTAAAACATTTTTGTGCCACCAGGTTTTTACAAACTGACAAGGGCTGGGATTTTAAGGCTGTGTGGTGCAGTTTTTAAGATTGTTTTATACAGTTTTTAGTGCATTCTAATATTTTTATTAGTTATTGGGTTTAACTTATCAATTTTTAAATTATTTTCAAACATTTTATATTTATACTGTTGTTTTTTACATTTGAATTGTTTTTAAGTTGTATTGTTTTAAAGATGTTGTTAGCTAACTTGAGTCCCATTGGTTGGAGAAAGATAGGATTAATAACAATAAAAATAATAATAATACCACTAGTACTAGTACTAATGGTCTGATACAATGGTAATAGTAATAATTGCTAAAGTAGGGGTACTCAACCATAATGAGTGAAATGGGGGATAAAATAATAGTGTGTGTTGCTGCACAAAATAAATTAAATGTGCAATATAATAGTCATGGCCTGAATTCTATTATCAGCTACTTACTTGACTAAGTATACTTAACCAAGTAAGTTCTGCTGTCCCAATTCCCTCCTCCCCCCCCCAAAAAAAAATAAACCAACACAGAAGAAAAACTGTTACGGAATCATCATTCAACCATGCTCTAATCATGGGGAAAATGGATCCCCTCCCCATGATGCCCAGTAAAATAGGTTGAGTGGGAGTCACAATTGTGGCAATAGTTTCAAAATTGTGTCTAAGTAGCGATTGTGAATATGAAACCATTATGGATGAGTAAATCTAGGGACTTTAGCAGACTAGCCTCTAAAACATTATTTTGCCGGCATAATTAAGGCCATTTTTATGCTGGCAAAAGAATGCCTCCCACCACACTTACCTTTGTCTCCTGGCAAAGGCTTCCCCGGCAATGAAGAGGAAGTGAATGGAGCTCCATTCACTTCGTCATCCAGAATCCCATGAATTCTCACGAGAAGATGTTCACACAGGAAATTCAAAAAAAGAAACAAAAATAACACTCTAAAACTTACACTAAGTACATATACACACTTAAAAACTTCCAAGTAACCCAGGGAGGATCATAAAAAGTGTGTCACTTACCTGGATGTCACAATATCATCTGGAAGTGTCCTGGCTGGACTGGCCATTGATGCTGCATTCACATGAGTTAAATGGTGTGAGGTTTCATACGCCAGCAATGCTGGCACTAAAGCACCACGGGGGATATATTGACAGCTTAAGCCATCAATAAAATAGGATGGGTTTTGGCCAGGACATAAACATGAAAGGGTGATGTCATCTGATATGTGTGCCCTTTCATGTTTATGTGACATCGTTATGACACTGTATTTAGTGTGTCTGATAAAGTCCCTAGGTAACTGGTCTGCATTCAATACTACTACAAAAGTAACAGTAATTTGTACATTTGTTAGTAATGAGTAACTCAGCAAATTTCACTTCTGGACAGCAGAGACAGGAACAGGTTTTTGGGTATTGGGTGAGTAATGGGTAAAGTAACTAGTTCCCAATATTTGCATTTAACTCCTTAAAATACATGAAGACACACAGACAAGAAACAGATTACTGTGCAAATTAACACATTATCAAGCAAAGCAAATAGAAGATTTGTCTGGGCTACTAAAATTAACACAACAAAAGGTGCAGAAATGAAGAGACCAACCTTATGTCTCATGTCAGATTGTCATGCACATTTGTATTAAACATTCTGCAAGTATTCCTTGAATGCTTGAATACTATATGTATAAAAAGTTTGAAAATTTGATACCTGTATTTGATAGCAGCTGGTAGTCTGATTTCAGTATTTTATATTTGGAGGTTTATAGGCTGGATTATAGATTCCTGTTATGTTAACAATGGAAATAATAAATATTTGATTTTCCATAGCTTATGACTGATCAAGTTGAAAGAATAAATGTCCACTGAAATGAAAGAATAAATGCTGTATCTAACACAATTAAATGTCAAGTTTTCAGTTCCTACTTCACTTTTAGTATTTGAATTTGAATTCCTAACTTGTGACTTTATCAGACCAGGCAAATATGGTGTCATAACAATGCCTAATTAATGTGAAAGGGCACACATACCAGATGACATTGTCCTTTTGCATTAATGTCTGGTCAATAAGGTATACTATTCTATTGATGGGCCAAGCCATCAATTGATCTCCCCTGGTGCCGGATTTTGAACATCATGCCATTGTGCTCAGTGAATACAGCGTAGAACACTCCCGGTTGAGACTGGGACAGCCAGGGAGGGAAACAATTTTTTTTACCTCTCTGGTTTACTTGTAATTTTAAAAGTGTGTTTCTGTGCTTGTGCATACTTTTTGAGTGTTTCCTTTGGTTTATTTTTTGAATTTGCCACACTCACATCTTCTCACAAGAATCAGTGAGATCTGGAACCAGGAAGTGAACGGAGCTCCATTCACTCTGTTAGTGCCTGGGTTGACTTTTCACGTAAAAGGCCTGGTGGTGGTGGGGCTTTTGCTGGCATAAAAACACCACAAAATATGCCAGCAAAGGAACATTTAGAGATGGTGGTCTGATAAAATCCTTGGACATTCTCATTCAAACTTTGGATAATGAAGCTGGAATTATTGGCTAATTTGAATATTTAGAACCATTCATTTTCACTCTACTTACTACAAAGGTAAAAGTGACAGTTAATGTAAGCCTTGTCTACTACCATAAATATGCTAACAATAATCAGCCTATGTCACATTTCTCCCTTGACTGCCTGTCAAAATCTTGTGTGAATAATTGATCATCAATTTACCATAGGTATCTTCCACTTGAAAGTACCTGAGTCTTCTCTTGTTGGTTCAGCCATTGGAAGAATCAGAGCAGTGGATCCTGACTCTGGGAGAAATGCAGAAATTGAATATACTATTGTTCCAGGAGATGGAGGGAACTTGTTTGACATCAGCACAGATGAGAACACACAAGAAGGAGTCATCAGGTTGAAAAAGGTATTAGATACCAATTAATTTCAAATTAATACATACTCTCTCTCTCTCTCTCTGTGTGTGTGTGTGTGTGTGTGTGTGTGTGTGAATATAATCAAACTTGATGAGGATTGATGAGAAATTTTATCTGCAGTGGTTCAATATCCTGGCTGGTTCTTGAGAAGGAAAGTCTACTGATTTAGACAAAGCGGGTGACTATAGATAACTGAGACTTTCTGGCTACTTATGAAGCAAATGGAGAAGTGAAGAGGTTGTATGTATGGCCAAAACCCTTGCTTGTTTTTTAAAAATGATGATGATGATGAAAATGTAGGGAACAACACATCAACGCATAAACATAATGTTCGTTAAAAACAAATATCAGTTAAAAATTATCAATTTAAAAACAACTAAAAACAACTAAAACTAAAACATTTAAAAACAATCAGTACCCAATTTAAAATCATCTGAATAGGCCTTGTTAAGTCTGAATCTCACCATTCGAACAGGGCCATTACATGCATTTTTAAAATGCACACTCTTCTACTTCTTTAAGGATTTGTTCATATAATGAAGCAACACTTCAGGTGCTCTTGTCATTTTTTCATTAATAGTTTTAAGTCTGTAGCATTGTCCCTCCAGACCCAAGTTTTCCTGTAGCAAGATCACAAACCAGAAACACCATTATAACAAGTAGAATCAGAGTTGGAAGAGACCATGAGGGTCATCCAGTCCAACCTCCTGCCATGCAGGAAATCACGATCAAAGCATCCCCGACAGATGGCCATCCAGCCTCTGTTTAAAGACCTCCAAGGAAGGAGACCCCACCACGCTCCGAGGTATTGCGTTCCACTGCCAAACAGCTCTTATTGTCAAAAAGTTCCTCCTATTGTTGAGGTGGAATCTCTGTTCCTGGAGCTTGCATCCATTGCTCCGTATTCCAATCTCTGGAGCAGCAGAAAACAAGCTTGCTCCATCCTCAACGTGACACCCCTTCAAATACTTAAACAGGGCTATCATATCACCTCTTAACCATCTTTTTTCCAGGCTAAACATACCCAGCTCCCTAAGTCTCTCCTCATAAGTCATGGTTTCCAGACCTTTCACCATTTTAGTCGCCCTCCTCTGGACACGCTCCAATTTGTCAATATCCTTTTTGAATTGTGGTGGCCAGAACTGGACACAGTATTCTAGGTGAGGTCTGACCAAGGCAGAATAGAGCGGCACTATTACTTCCCTTGATCTGGACAGTATATGTCTATTGATGCAGCCCAAAATCGCATTGGCCTTTTTAGCTACCGCATCACACTGTTGACTCATGTTCAACTTGTGGTCTACTAGGACTCCTAGATCCCTTCGCACGTAGTCTCATTCAGCCAGGTCTCCCCCATCCTATATCTATGCTTAGTTCATAAGTAACTCATGGGAATGGAGAATAAGAACTTAGTACAAGGCAAAGACAAAAATTGAACTGAGAACCAAAATAGAATCATGTTCAGAAGACAATTTTAGAACATGCCTTCTTGCATGTCCTGAGTCAGGTGGATTAAATACTTGTTAGGGATGCAAATCTCCCCCCACCAAAAAAACCCCCAAAAAACACTGGGTGAGTTTTCGTAGTTGTACCCAATTGCCATGTTTTTCTGCTTTAGTTTTTTTTTTGTTTTTTTGTTTATTTGTTTTTGTTTTTGCATTTGGATGGAACAAGCTTGTTTTCTGCTGCTCCAGAGATTGCTCTGTCAGGGATGCTTTGATCATGATTTCCTGCATGGCAGGGGGTTGGACTGGATGGCCCTCGTGGTCTCTTCCAACTGCAATTCTATGATTCTATGATTAAACAGGGGAGGTTCCTCTCACTTTTGTCCATGAAGTCTCCTGTGAAAATCTTCCAGTTCTCCTGAATAAACCTACAACTGTGTAAACCTGAATTCTATATTCTGTGGTTTTCAAAAGCCAGATCAATGACTCGTTGTTGCAACTATTTAATCATAGCATTTAGTTTTACTAGCATTATCAGTGGGCTGTAAACCTCTTAACCAATTGGAATAGAAATGTTACTTTAAAAGAACATTGAAATTTGTAACAGTAAAAATATTCATATTCCATAAAATTCATGTGAACAGCCCTTAGTGAGACCATGGGCTTATCTACTTGGGCGATTTCCCTAGGCTTGCCCTTGTTCAAGAGCCATGCAGTCCAAATGATGCAGGAAATTTACCCCGATCTGCCTCCAAGCAGTCCTTACTACCCCTGGGGCAGATATGGGGCTGGAACAGGAGCACGCTGGGATAGGGCCCAATAAACCACTGTAGGAAAAAGAACTCTGTTTAATCAGGTGCCACCAGATTGGGCACCACATGTCTGCAGGAGCCCCCCCCCCCCAGTATGCTATCCCTCACTGCTACTGCCACTGCCAGCTCCCTAACTCTCCCAAAACCAGATAGGGGTCCTGCAGCCTATGACCAAGGCTGATCATCTGCAGGGGGCCTGCAGTCACAATTTATGGGCCCTCTTCCTAGCTACCACATCAGCAGAAAAAATGGTGGTGGCAGTTGCTGGAGAGACCGGCCACATCCTGTTTGGATTCTGGCCGGTTTTCTTCAGTTGATGGGGGGTGGGGGGAACAGGTGAGCTCTGAAGTCAGGATACACTGGTGGGGAGCTGGCATATCCTTTCTAGTGTAGATAAAACCTATGAGTTCAAAACTGGGAACTAAAATCTGATTAATATGTTAGACATCTCCAAAGAACAACCAATGTGTTGCTAGTATTTCATGTGGGAGGCTGTCTGAGGCAGCTTCCCTAATGGTTGTAAAAATTTCACCACAGTCATGCAATCCCTCCATTCTGGAAAGCATAAATTCAAAACTCTTTAGAAGACATCTTGTAGAAAACAAATAAACAAATAAAAACACAAATCCATGGGTGGTCAAAGAAAATTGATACTTCAATGAGTATATAGTTCTATTTCTTTCTTTTTCTCTTTTTGACCCCAGTAGAATAACATCCTATACAAACAACAACAGTTGTTTAACAAGTGAATGCATGCCAGAACCATTATTTTCTTTTATTTTCAAATAATAATAATGTTAACAGTCACAGTTTGGGGGGGGGTGTATATGTCTGTTGGCTCAAAGAAATTGCATGGCAGACTCTTTCCCTTATTAGTTTCAATAGCTGTTGTAATCCAATCCTGCCTGCAGGGAGGTGTGTGTAGTGCATCTTAAATCTCATAATATGATTACTGCCTATTTGACTTTGAGCTTAGAGGCAAAGTGTAACCTCTGCTATCTCCTAGGAACAAATACATATTTTGGGTCTTCTAGTGCCACATACTGGTTGGCGATGAAATAGCAGTCAAATGGAATTAAAGGAAGCAGGTTTTGTGGCTGCAATGGAAAAAAATAAGTAACAGTGTTAATAAAGTTAACACTGCCTGTTGTTATCTCAGGTCACAGACTGCAGTGACTCATTTTACTTTTACACAGTCTGTAACATCTCAAGTGAAGCAACACCAAGTCAAAGACTTCTTTTGAAGGCAACACATTAAAAATGCATGCAGGCACACTATACTGTAAAAAAGTTGCTTTGATCTATGAGCTTGTACAGAGGCTTGCTAGCATGCACACCAAGCTGTGCAAAAGGGCTGGAAATTTGTTGGTGAATTACACTAGTATAAACACCATGAAGCAAGTGGTAGCAGTTTCTAGGGAGATGCACAAAGGTGGCATCCTAAACAGGGTTGTGCAAGCAGTGTAACAGTGCACATTAGGCACGTAATCATAAAATTGGTTGCTCAATGATGTGATCCAGTACAAAGTGGATGTGATGTCACTCTGACCTAGGTACATAAGATGTATGCTAAATGTACATTACACAAATGCTGAAAAGGATCTTAGGCAAGGGATCCCTCATTCCCTTTCATGTAGGGTCAATGTCTGTGCTCTGAAATAGTCTCTGCTTCCATGGATCTCTGTGTGTACTCAAGATCATTACCAATGGATTCTAAAACATCAGCAAGAAGTACAGAAGGATAGCAGAGAACATATTCCCTGTTTCAAATATGTTAGGGAAAATATGGAGCCCTGTTGGAGCTAACTAAACATTGTTTGTTTGGATGTCTGTGCACTTGTATGGCTCAATTTAAACATGAACCATGAATCTATGAAAACATATGCTTTAAAGTATGAGGATGATGCAAACACCATGAGACCCTCACACATAGGATATTATCAGACTAACTTCTAAAAACATGGTAATTCCGTGAATGAAGATAGCGGGAACATTGTGGCATTATACCACTTATTATAGCACATAGCTGTAATCACGTGGAAGAAACGCCACAGAAATATCACATAAAGACCACTAGCACTTCAAGAACGGGAGTTTACTTCCGTAATTCAGCATGGATGAGATTTTGGCTGGTCTCTCGAGAAGATGTGAGTGAGATTAAAAGTCTCCAAACCCCTTAATTAAGAAGGTAAATGAACACATAAGCACTGAAAGAAACCTAAAAATGTGCAAACTAAAGGGGATAGTTCATAAAAAGAGTGTCCTGTGCTTCATTTTCTCATTCTCACCCAGAGGTTTTCTCGCTGAGGACCGCCCATTCATGCAATCTCACAATTACAATGGGATGTTGTTTTGCATGCAGTCAATAGCCTTTTCATGCCCCCCCGCAAAAAAAAAAAAAAAAAAAAACTGTCCCAGAGACACACTTGTGGGTTGTTTATTTTTGTTTTGGTTTTTTTTTGTTGTTTTTGCAAAACTGCATTTTTCTACAAGAACATAAATGTACAGAAAGACCATAGTTTCAGGAAGGGTTTTGTTTTGTTTTGCTTTGCACAAAAATGTGATTTCTGCACAAAAGCCCTATGAGTGTTTCTGGGAACAGTGGTGTGTATGTATGTGTGTATATATATATATATATATACACACACACACACCGTATATTCCGGCGTATAAGACGACTTTTGAGCACTCAAAAGTGCCCTCCAAAATTGACAGTCGTCCTATACGCCGGATACACTTTGCTTCGCCCACCTGCCTATCTCCTGCCTCTTCGCAAATGGAGCGAAGAGGCAGGAGATGGGGCAGGGGGGTGAAGCAAAGTGTTTTGAAGATCATTCTCCCCCCTCCTCTGCCTTCTCCCCCTTTGGGGAGCAACGGAAGACAGAGGAGGGGGGCAAACATTGCGGTTTGCCGCAGCCGCCGCTCGATCGCTTCTGCAGCGGCCGAGGCAAACCCGCGATTCGCCCCCTCTCCCCACCTTCCAGGAAGGTGAGGAGAAGGGGTGAACGTGCCCCGTTTGGCTGCACAGCCTGCGGATCCCCCTCCTGCGCTCCCTTCTGGAAGGGAGTGAAGGAGGGGCATGCGGAGGCTATGCGTTGGAAGAGGGGGTCGTCTTATAGGGCGAATATATCACAAACTCTGCATTTTACCTTAAAAATTGGGGGTGGTCTTATACGCCGGGTCATCTTATACGCCAGAATATACGGTGTGTGTGTGAATTTTTGTTAAAAAATTCAAGAAGTGTGAATGCCTGACAAAAAGTGGGAAAATATTAGTTTTCTCCCAAAAGATAAATTATTTGTCTCACACATAATGGTGGAATAGTCAAAGTTTTGCATCCCCAGTCATGAATAATTCAAACTGTAGTGAGGGAACATGATACTAGAGGCCACTTTCAGTTAGCAGATACTCTCCTTTGGTTGATAATGCTCTATGCCAGTTGTTTAGAACAGCAAGGGACATAACAAGCTATTCTACTTGACTGCCCCACAACTGAAGAACTCTCTTTTCCTAGAGCCTGATTACTTACTGGAGGCAGAAAAAGCTGTTCCCTTGCAGTATGACAACTCTGTATGGTCCTTTTGTTAAAGCTGGACACTCAAGATGTTTTTAAACTGCAGCTTCCTTCACCCCAGACAATTGGTCATGCTAGATGGGGTTGATGGAAGTTGCAGTCTAACAACATCTGGTGACGCACAGGTTCTCTGCCCTCAAAGTATGGTGAAGCAGGAGTGCAGTAATTCTAAGCATTTGATATAGTATTACTGATAAGTATATTAATTTTTAAAATTAATTTCTGATTTTCATTGGGGCGAATGTTTATTTCATTATGGTTGTTCTCTACCTAGAAATACAGCAGGATAGAAACAAAAATAACTCAAAGGTCTGTTATGCTTATGCATACCAAGGCAAACATAGCATATTATCCACACTTGCCATCTCACATGGTGACTTTGCTGTCCTCCTGAGACTGCAGAAACAATGGCATTGAAAAGTGCCCAGTAGGTCTCAATATAAGACTGTTCCCAAACTGTGCAGGCCTGACCTAAGGAGACCAGATAAAAACACATTTTTCTATACTAGGGCTGAGGAACACTGATAATGCAATGTACAGAAATACTTTGCTGTTCCTGTTCATGCACTGCCTGTTCTGTGGATAAATATAGAAACTGTTTAGCTGTGCAAGTCTTCACAGATAGCAGACAGTGCTGTATGTCACCGTGCGAGGACTGTGAATGAACATAAACACTTCATTCTCAGTATTAGAGCTGTGCTTCTGACAACAGATTATTCAATCATTCTTCAGCCTTCACTTTGAAATATATTGTTTTTTTTAATGAAATATAATGTTCTACTTTCCAAGAATCCTCTGCTTTAAAGTGCATTAATTCAGAAAAGACTGATTAAAAGAATAACCTGGAGGTTCCAGTTTAGATTTGAGCCAGGAGGCAAAGGGACTGGGAAAAAAGCAAGATTCCACCCGGTACAAAAACTGGCTTTGGATCCTTACAAGGTTAAATTGCAAAAAAGGACATACATTTAAAAACTTTTAAAAGGCTTTTTCATATGTATTGCCACCATACCTACCCTGAGCACACCTTGTTCTGACTGTTATTAAAGCAGGTATTTGTAAATAAATGCTGTAATGGGCCCTGTTCCGTCTTCTCTCCATCTTAGCACCTGGGGTGGTGAGGACTGCTCAGGGTAAGAACGGGGGGAAAGCCCCACATTGTCAGCATTGCAGGGCTCTAAGACAGGGGCAAGAAGGAGTATATTGCCCATGTAGATAAGCCCAAAGCAGGATCAGGCTTGATTAGTACTTGGATGGATAACCAGAAGAGAACACAAAGGACCTTCAGTGGGGCTAGGAGGAAGTTCTGCCTAAAAGTTTGGATGGCTGCTGCCAGTCAGAGTTGGCAGTAATGATCTAGGTGGACTGATAGTCTGGCTCAGAATAGAGCAAGTTCCTATGTCTCTATATTTTTAATACACAACCCCCCTGATAGTTTAAGGCCATCTTTCATAGAATCATGCAGCTGTACAACCCCGTGCCCTGCAGGAATACACAATCAAAGCAGTCCTGAGAGATGGGCATCCAGCCTCTGTTTAAAAACCACCAAAGAAGGGGACTCCATCACACTCCGAGGCAGTGTATTCCATTGTTGAACAATTCTTACCATCAGGAAGTTCTTCCCAATGTTTAGTTGGAATCTCTTTTCCTGTAGTTTGAATCCATTGCTCCGTGTCCTAATCTCTAGAGCAGCATAGAATCCATTCCTCCATCCTTTCAAAAGCTCTTCATGTAGCTCTTTGGAATACAATATCCAGTCATATCCTCCCTTTTTCCTTATATCCATTGCTTGTATCTTGCAAATTCATAATACTAAACTTGTTCTTGCTGTTTATAAAATATATGCCATAAAAAGCACATGTTTGGGATGAAACCTGCAGCTAATAACTGATAGAGATGGAAATTAGAAGAGGAAATGTTATTCTGTTTCCACTACAGAGTAAGTAGGTTCCTTTCTAGTACCTATATTTCATTCATTTTAAAAGAACAAAAAAGATCTATGTTGTTACTGAAACTGACCAGGAGATGTCACTGTTAGCTAAGCACACAGATAAGTCAGGCAATAGAAGCAAAGGGCCCAATTCTGTGAAATCACAGTATAGACATCAGAAATTCGGTTTTCTTTTTGACTCATCAGTGCAATTGGGAAGATGGTGTGTGTGTGTGTGTGTGTGTGTGTGTATGAATGAAAGAGATGGAGAGGGAGTGGGAATGGGAATGGGAAACAGTGATTATGGCCATGTGTGATGGGGTAGCTAGGGAACAGCAAATGTAGTTGTAGAAAAAAATAGTGAGAATAAGGCTGTGGAAAGGAAATAAAACATATTCCAGATAATTGCAAGTAGGATATACGGATGAAAAGGCTATTAAAACAGTATCCACAAACTGGTTGACATACATGTTTCTTGATTGTCAGAAAATCCTAACATTGAGAATCCTGGACAATGATAATCTTCATAGTTCAGGATTTATTCTGCAGAAAATGCACATGTGGTACTTCTGCACACGAAACAGCATTTTCTGTACATAAAATAATATGTTTTCCTACTTTTGTGTATGCAGAAAATGGCATTTCCTACCCAAAAATACATGTGAATTTCACATAAAATAAATCCCACACTGTGAAACTGCACATTTTTCAAAGACTTTCTCACAAGCAGGATGAGAATTGTGAAAATTACTTGTTTCCTTTGAGAACAAAATTACAGGAGAAATATTTCCCTAGGAGGATCACCATATTTTCAAGCTGGCAGGTTTATAACCAAATTTGTGCTTCCCAGCATTAGCTGTTTTGGATTCCTAGCACAATTTTGGGGGTGGGGGTGGGGGGAGGAAATAAGAGTTGGGGGAGGAAAAGAAAAGAGGGAAACAAACAACTTACTAGCTTTTGTTGAATGAGATGCAGCACCAAATGTTTAGGTCCTATTCTGTCCTATTTTTATGTGAGGAATTATCCCTATCTACATCTCTGTCTCTCTATGTGCATGTTTTTTTGTTTACTTGTTTGTTTCTGAGTCATCTTGTATGATTGAACTAATAATGGCCATTTTAGGAAGCAGAAGAGCTGCTAGGTGCTTAGAAACATATTTTCCCTCTACACATCTAACTCCTGAGCTACAGAACATTCCTAGCAGTGCTGTTTTCACAGAATCATAGAGTTGGAAGAGACCACAAGGGCCATCTAGTCCAACTCCCTGCCATGCAAGAACGTACAATCAAAGCACACCCTACAGATTGCCATCCAGTTTAAAAACCTCCAAAGAAGGAGACTCCACCACACTATGAAGCAGAACATTCCACTGTGTGCAGATTGCAGCACAGAAATACATAGAGGCAGGATTTGTTGGGGCAAGAAAAAAGCTAGAAGAAACAGTTGGAAATATGGGAGGGTTACCAATTAAAAATGCATCATATGGATACCAAGCATAATTCTGTGAGTAAGCACAGCAAAGGCCTTGTCTTGAAGCACTCTGAGGTAAAAATCCTAGAATATGCCTCTGAGACCAGGAGCACATCATTTAACGGAGTAATGACAAAATTCTCCCCTGGCTTTTCTTCAACCTAAAATCCTTTTGGTTAAGTTTCTAAGGACTGAATTAAGATCTTTATATATAGAGGGGGAAATGCACAGGTATTCTACCTGCTGAGCTGCTGCCTCACTTGTTTACTACTCCATCTGCCCAAATCTAACTAGTACCTCCATGAAGTATATTTGAGTTCTGTCCATCTCTCCTTCCCACACCACTCATAATGAGTTCAAAATTTATACATATATTTTAATTATCTGATATGATGTAACATTTTGAATGTGTCTATCTTTATTGTAGCCATTAGACTTTGAAACAAAAAAGGCATACACTTTTAAAGTAGAGGCCTCGAATGTCCATCTTGACCATCGCTTCCATTCTGCGGGACCATTCAAAGACACTGCAACAGTCAAAATCAATGTGTTGGATGTGGATGAACCTCCAGTTTTCAGCAAACCTTTTTACACCATGGAGGTTTATGAAGATACTCCAATTGGAACAATTATAGGAGCTGTGACTGCCCAGGACCTTGATGTTGGCAGCAGTGCCGTCAGGTAAGACAATACCTTATGCCAGTGCTACTCAAAGTGGGTGGTCTGTGGACTGGTGCTGGGTTGTGAGCCATTGGCTTATTTATTTCTTTAGGTATTTATACCCCACTCTTCAGCCACAAAGGCTCTCAGAGCAGCTTACAAATTATTAAGCAATAGCACTTTACACATCTACACTGCATTAAGCAGTTTCCAATGTGTGTTAGCTTAGTGTCTCTACAAGCCAGACATTCATTGTACTGACCTAAGAAAAGATGGAAGTCTGAGTGAACCTTGGAGCCCTTGCAGATGGAACTTGCAACATTGTGGCTGCAGTACTGGCATTTAACCACTGAGACACCAGGGCTCCACAGAGACTTTCAAGGAAAGAATAAAACTGCTGCAGTCCATGGACACAAATATGTATGGTCTCTGGCCCATGAGGGAGGAAAAAAGCTGGTTGCCCAGTTCAGATAGCATGGCAAGTACTTCTCTGTGTCATAGCAATGGAATGATCTCAGCGAGACCATATGACGAGAAAAAATGAACTTCAAGTAGGCAGAACAATACATTGCAGATTCAAAGCTAGGGATTGGAAAGTTGTTTCTGGTCCAAACAGGGAGGAGGATGAAAATCTGATGAGACTACAGTATTTTATGTCTGATGGAAAAATACACATTTACATCTTAAAATATTTTCCACATTCTGCTAGCCTGGAAGTCAGAGCTATTTTTTTTTTAATCCATTCATCTATGCTCAAACATCAATCATTTCAGTTTTGAAGGGTTCTTTATACTTAATGAATAGCATCAATAGGATTCCAAAAATTAGGCAAATCATTGAAAGACTATTTGACAATCATGTTCATGGAGGGTGGAGAGAGACTTCATCTTTGATGGCCTCCTAGTCTCCTCCTGCTAATGTGCTGCTCCCGTGCATTTAGTGTTGGGGCTGAGTAATGGAAGTTAAGAGGGAGAGAGGATTAGAGTGCTGTGGGTAGGTGGGGGGAGAGTAGAGAAATCAGTCAATTTTATATGTCCCAAATCATTGCAAGCCTCTTTGCAGATGTTGCCCTGGGGTGAGGGATGGGTTTATCTTCATGTTACCAAAACACTTGGGAGAACCTATCAAGTATCAATATTAATTTGGGGGATTAATATACTCAATTTGGCAATGGGAGAGGGGGGTAACAAGAAGAATCTTGATACCTGCGTATACCAGTACTAAGGAGGAGGCTAGCACAATAGATAGTTCAATTAATTAATCTTTATTAAGGAACTAATAACATTCACGTACACATTTATTTATTTACTTATTTATACCCCGCTCTTCAGCCACAAGGCTATCAGAGCGGCTTACAGATTGTTTTAAGCAATAGCTATTTACACATCTACACTGCATTAAACAGTTTCCAATGTGTGTTAGCTAATTGCCCCCACAAGCTTGAAGCACTCACACAAGGCTAGTGAAATAAGTGGGAAGCATTTGGATAGAGTGAGGGGAGTCTTTGGTGCTACTGTACCAATCAGAGGATCACAAAGAAAATCAGCAGAGTGGGGGTCCAGAAGCAGGAATGGTGACACAGCAGACATGGAGTCTAGTAGCAGGGGAACTAGGCACACTTGAGTGGAGTTTTGAAGGGGGGGTTATGTCTAATATTTCCCTTCAGGGAATGAAGTTTAGAGTGAAAGACAATGTTTCTCAGAATAAGGTAATGGACACTCTGGAAATGTTAACAACCCTCAACATGTTAACACTTTGAAACTGAATGGAGGAAGCAACCCTCTTTGTTTGTGGTGGAGGCAAGGGGAAAACAGCTCTTTATAAACCTTGAGTACCTCAGCTGTGCTTGATTGGATTAGCCATATGTTTAGACAAGAAGTTGCCTTTCACGTTACCTTTCTTTGGAATTTATAATGGCTCCTCCCTAGTGCACACCTGCCTGAGTCTCAACGCTAGTCTTTGGGATTCCTGGTTTTTGGGAGTTCCTGGTTTACTGGCCACTCTCATGGAAGGCCACAGTTAGACACAGTTAGGGGCTGTCAGGGCTGGTAACATTCATGTTAATTTTGTCTCAGCTGGATCCTTGTGGTACTAGAAGAGAGGCAGGTATTATTGCTGCTGCACTTACTACCACCTGCATCTAAATTGCACTGATGAGTTAGGATTCCCAAACAGTCACTGTTTGGTGATGGTGGAGAAGGTGGAGGAGCTAGATAAGAAGAATGGGTACAATCAATGAGATTTCATACCAAAACAAAGGAGGAATGATCAAGGCAAAGAATAGAGGAGGCAGGGACAAGGGAGGTCTTTCTGCTCCCCTTCACTGAGCATGGGGGAGGAGAAGGAGAAAGCAAGTAGGACAGAGATCCATCAATTAACACATGACAGTAGCTCCAAAACAAAATAGCGGGGGCAGTGATAGATACAGGGAAGGGAGGAGGAAAGGCAAGGGATCTTCCACTGCTGCCCTTCATTGTCTGTGAAAGAGGAGAAAGAGCAAATAAGCTGGCTACTCAGCTTGTGAGAGTGGGTATGAAATAAAACACTGCAGGGACAACCTAGGCAGGGAAGAAGGAGATGAGGCAAGAATAACTACTGTTCTGATCTTTGCTGGGGAGGGGAAAACAGAAAAGATAGGTTTGTCAGTCAACCTGCTGGATTGAACTCAAAAGATTGGTCAGACAATCAAGGCTGTTCTCCCTCTAGAGATGTATTTTAACTAATTTTGTTCCCAAAGGAAGCAAGGAAATGCAGTTGTCCATATTCGCTGTGGTTTGGTTCCAGGACCCCCCCGTGGATACCAAAATCTGTGAATACTCAAGTCCTATTATATGCATTGGCACAGCAAAATAGTGTCCCTTATATAAGATGGCAAAATCAAGCTTTGCTTTTTGGGTTTTTATTTTTAAAGAATATTTTCAAGCTGTGAATACTTAAATCAATGGACACCAAATCCATGAATATGGAGGAACAACTGTAATCTGAGCAACTTTTTCCCAAATGTTGTCCAGGACTTATTCAGTGCAACATTTGTATGTGGTATTTTTGCTCAGAAAACAGGGCTTTCTGATAAGGAAATTTTCTGAAAAGAAAATAATATGTATGTGCGGAACTGTTATTTCATATGCAGAAAACAATGTTTACTGATTCAAAAATGATGTAGTTAGGGAAATATTCTGTGCAAAATTTGCAAGTGGTATTTTTGTGCAGAAAATAGCTTTTGTGTGTGTGTAATAGAATACAGCCATTTTTTTTTATTTTCAGTTCAGAAGAAGCTGTTTCCTGTGCAGAAAATGTTGCTTTCTGTGCAAATATATCACATTCAAATATTGTGAAGAATAAGTCTTGAACTACAAAGATTCTCATTAGAACAAGATTCTTCTCATCAGGGTTTTCCAAAACTTAAGAACACATTTTGTCCATCCCCCCAAAAAAATTTTTTGCATACTCTTTCAGTCCTTCCCTCCCTCCTATTCTCCGAACCTCATAACAATGTAAGTCATATATTAAATCATTCTAGATATAAAAAAGGGATTTTTGTGCTCCATATGTCTGTTCAGTTTTGTCTGAAAAAACATACATTTAAATTTGAAAAAAATGCAGATAAAAAGGTTTTGCTTACTCCTCGCTTTCTCTATGTATTTCATTATTACCTCACTCACAGGTATATACTTGAAACACATAGGCAGACATCAAAAGGAAGGAGTGTGAGCAACAAATAGTAAGGAAAGCTGTGGTGTGTGTGTGTGTCTGCATAAAGATGGTCCGCCTGTTTTATAAACCCAGCATCATATAGAGATCTTCATTTCTCCTATGAAACTGAATTCTGAAGGTCTTAACTTTCTAGCTGTAAACTAAAAAAAGTTTAGAAGATGACAAAACTAAAAGGGACAAAGAGTAGAGGGGGAAGAGAAAGGGCTGGTGGGATGGATAAGAAATGGATTTCCAAAATTAATGTAGAATGAATTGTATGTAGAATGAATGTAGAATCATGTGGAATGAAATCATTTACAGACTGCCCCTTTGGATAAGATAGATGATGTATGAGACTATATTCACCTGGCATTTTCTTTGGAACAATCCCCAATGGTGATACCCTCAGGTTAGGCACAGGCGGGTCATCAAATGAGCCAACAACCCTGCCATTGTCTAACTCCTTCTGTATTTTTTGCCATACTACGTTTTCTGACCCTTGTTTAGATTTCAAATTTGAAGCCCTAAATAGCTTACCTAAATAGCTTACCTAAATGAAGCCCTAAATAGCTTACCTGGTAAGGAATGCAAAATCCAAATTGAAACCCATCCCACAAATATAAAGCTGCCTGCAGATTAGGATATATAAACAAACTTGTAGTGAGATTATAAAATTTAACTGGGCTGGGCCCCTTTTGCATGTGGGGGAGGGTTACCAGAATTTTTCTTCCCTCCTTGCTGATCCTTATTAAATTGCCCCTTTCCTTTTGTACAGTTCCGAAAGGAATGTCCTCCACCACAAATTGTACAGTCATGGTGAAAATTACAAGGATGGTGGGAACATGCCCCTTTTGCACCAAATTCCTAACATAGGAGTGGGTGCTGTTGAGCTCCTGGCTGAGAAAACTGGGTGGGCTGGCACAAGACATTACCAGACCTGGCATTCTGTATCAGATGCCTGCTCTGTGCCCTTTCACCCAGTATAGGCCAACTTGGGGACATTACTTGTAGCCATAGGTGCAAGTTGATAGTATCCCACCACATGGATGGTTACAATGATGCCATTACCCTGAATGACTCATACTGCAGCCAAGCAGGACCTGCAAAATCCACATATGCCCTATATATAATGTCGAGGTACCTAATAAGGGCATAAGCTCTGTGAGGCTGGCTCTGGGAAACAACCCCAGTATATATCTGAAACCCTGCCAGCCAGTTGGACCATGTTCTATAAACATGCCTCTATTACATTTTTTCTTCTTCCCTATCATCTAGATCCTCCCTCTTCTTTTTATCCAGCTCCCTATATAAAAGAGAGAATATGTCAACATATTCTCCCTTAAGAACTTTTCCTTTGGTAGCTGGGGTGAGGTGCTCACCCAAAGAAGGTGTGTGGTCAAACCCAAATGAATTAGAGGGAAGCCCCATGGCTGCCATATTAAAAATTGGTGCCCCTATTAGCCCTGGCATGAATAACTGGTTCATTAAGTAAGGGGATGTGATTGACAAGCCAGGACCTCCTATCTGATGCCCCAGGTACCAGCTCTGGATGCCAATGGTTGCAGTCCCTATACTACTGTTAGGGTATTGTATGTTACCTATAGTTGGCTCATTGTTGGGATCAGCCTGCCTCCAAAGCCAAGCGTATGTGTTACTAGTGCCATAATGCAATGAAGACTCACTCTGAACCAGAAGATGATAGCCCTGTTTAAGTATTTGAAGGGGTGTCACATTGAGGATGGAGCAAGCTTGTTTTCTGCTGCTCCAGAGACTGGAACACAGAGCAATGGATGCAAGCTCCAGGAACAGAGATTCCACCTCAACATTAGGAGGAACTTTTTGACAGTAAGAGCTGTTCAGCAGTGGAACACACTCCCTTGGAGCATGGTGGGAACTCCTTCCTTAGAGGCCTTTAAACAGAGGCTGGATGGCCATCTGTCAAGGATGCTTTGATTGTGTATTCCTGCATGGCAGGGGGTTGGACTGGATGGCTCTTGTGGTTCCTTCCAACTCTACAATTCTATGATTGTATGCTTCTTTCCCTTCCAAGTTGAAAAGGAAGTGTTCGGTTGGTGCGTGTATGTAATAAATAATGCCCAGCATTTTTCAGCTTGATTCAGGTAATTATTCTTCTGTAGACAAATAACTTAAAATCTTTGATGACAATTTAACACCCACTTAACAGTTAATTCCCCCCCTTCGAATGCAAATGCCGTTGAATTAGATTTTAAGCTTATTAATTATTAAGTAAAAAAGTTGGTTTAAAATTCATGACCACAGTTACAAATATATAACCTAGAATTATGTATCCATAAGTGATTTGTATTCATGATCCTTATGCATTCAATACTGCAGGGAATACATAGAGATCATAAAAGTCCCCCAGTCCTGATTTCCCACTCCCTTGTCATGACAGATCTTTAGTGTGAGGAGGAATTGTGGAAGGGATTCTGCTTCTCACTGTCACACTGGAGAAAGTTCACATGAAGGGGTTGGAAACATCAGTGTGTTTTATCCTGATTGAGAGAACAGTCACCTGTCACTCACAACAGCTGCCATCCAGTTAGTTAGGCTTGAGAGGAGTATGGCTGGGAGATATACTACTTAGTTATGCAACCAAGGTAGTTATGCAAGTATCTTGGCCATTAACACTGTCCTACTGACTTGCCTATTTCTGTGCTAGGTTTGTATAGTTCAGGAACTTGTGGCTCTATATACATCACATAAGGACATTTGCATCCAGATTCTCCATCAAGGTGGCAACTTGTGTAACGTGGAGTAAACGGTCATTCCTGAGCCTGAGTCTCTAGGCCTACAGATAGTCTGGAGAAAGGAATGACAAAGTTAGGGCCAAGTGTATTTTATGTGTGTTCCTAGACCTTTTCTGAACAGGATTTACAACAGATATCATTCTGATGTCTGCCAAGACTAGGGGTGGAAAGAATAGTCAAAAGTATTTAGAAAATTATTGGAAAAGAACCATGTGTTTCATGTGTTGAAGAAATCCTGATATGAAGAATTTTGGACTGATCTTCACAGTTGGGAATGTATTCTGGGCAAAATTTGCACATTTCTTTCCAAACAGAAAACAACATTTTCTCCTCATGAAACAGCAATTTCTGCACTTAAACTAGTATTTCTGTGCAGAAATATTGTTTTCTGAGTGGAAAATGCTGTTTTTATGCAAAACAATCTCATGTGAATTTAACACAGATTAAATCCAAAACTGCAAATACTCTTGAAATTGGAGTGATTTTTGAAGTCTTTCTTGCAGTGGAAGAAAATTGGTAAAATTACTTCTTGATCCTTCAAGAAGAAAATTAGTAAATTCCATCCCCAATCAAGACAATTTTGTCCAATGCAGATTATTATAGTATGAGCATACACTCAGAAATTCCACCTAAGGATAGAATTGGAATCCCCCAGTGGCATTTGCTGGACCACATATCTTTGAAAGACAATAAATAAAGAAATATGGCTAGAGACCTCTTTGAAGTCTTATACTATATCTGTATATGCTATACCTGTCTCTGTATATGCTATACCAGTCCCTGTCTTTCAGAAACATGAATAAGTTTTGTTGTCTTTGTGTTACTTCAGATAAACTATGAACCCTTTCAGTGATTTCTACATCATACAAAGCTCATGTCCTGTGATACATATTTTTTTTTAAAAAAGCCCTTGTGTCATTTAGATTGTTCAAACCGTATCTTATATAGTTTTATGGATGTTACGACAACCCCTACCCCCATATTTCAGGATACATGAGTAGCAACACACGGGGGGGGGTTGTAAGCATTCTAGATGCCTCCCAAATGACCACTTTGCAACCCACAATTAACTGTGAAATCCAATATAAGTGAGTCCCAATCAACAAAATGGGACAAACCTCATGGTAATTTAAAGACTCCAGCCCAGGCACCTCTCTCTTCAAGACCCAAGATGCAGGTAAATCTGGTTGGCCAAAAAGGTTCCATATCATACCTCTGGCTGTATCTTGCAGTCTCATAATTTTTCCACCTTCTGTCACTGAAAATCTCCCTTAAATAATTCTCTCTCCCAGATCTCCTATGTAAAACTGTATCCATTTTATCATGAAATGAAACTAACACTTCTAAATCATCTTCCTGTTATTTAAACCTTCTCTTTTCCTCCACTTCCCCCATTCTAATTTTGATTGTAGTAGCAGGACAGCCCCCCGACATCACTGTTGTAGTAGATGTTGGTTTTGCCTTATTTTTTCTTGAAAAGATCATTTAGAATTACAGCAGTAATACTACAAAGAATCTAAAATAAGTATTATTCAGCCCAATATAATTCAGATTTGGATTAAGATGCTTAAAAATTACCATTATAATGAGTACAAAATCCACATAAAAGTATAAATAAATCTAGGCTACACAGTATAATAAAGTTAAAAGGTGGGCTATTGGCTGTATATGCTTTGGTTCATTGCCAGTGTTTAACACTGAACAATACAATGGCTTAAGATGATGTGCCTCATCCAAAATTAGATAACAAGCTGCCCAATAGAGAACCATCTGCTTATGTTTCATCAAAGAAGGGGAATTCTTAATTATTGCTTTTGTAAATTGGCTTATGTCACATTTAATTTGGTTCACTCCAGTAAAGCATCCTACATTAATTTCCAAGAATCAGATAGTTTAGTGTCAAGTTGGGAGACATGCACTGAAAGATTATTAAAGAAAGAATCAGTCATTTCCCCCTACTGTGCCTATCACTGGAGATGGAGAAAAGTGAACCAGCATTCTAATCTTAGGAGAGCTTGATCAGCACACCCAGCTAAGCTCATTGGCACCAAAAGATTTATCTAAGTCTATTTATACCTAAGTATGCAAATATTTGCTTGCCTCATTCTCACATGTTGACAGCCTTGCACAGGATAGAGTCAGCCTAGATCCTGAAGAGAGTTAACCTTGCTTTTACTAATGGAGATGGAAATTTTATTACCTGGGTTTTACTGGCTTTGTCCTCAGTGCCTGCATGGCCAAGAAAGGGTGTGGCCTCTACCTTCATAAACCCTCCCTGAAGACCACCTTAAACACTAACTTAAGCAAAGACCTCAAACAAGATGCAGGCTTATGGCTCCAACACAATCAGTTTTCTTCTCAAGTCTGATCTTAAAAATTTTTGCTGGATGAAGAAGCCAGTGAACTTCAGAAGCTAGAATAATACATTTTATGCCTTTTGATTGACTTAAGAAAGGTATTGCCATGATGTGTTTTTTTAGGATTTTATTGTAAGTTGCATGGTTAACAAAACTTCCTTTGAATATATATTCTTATGTGAGAATAAGAAACTGCAATATTTTTGTTCTTGCTTATAAGATAGGAGTAAGAATGTAATTTGTCACTACTTTTGTTCTTCAAGGAAGCAATGAGAATTTTTTCAATTTTCATCTAGCTGCAAGAAGGATTTTAAAAACCACATAGTTTATGAAGCCTGTTCACAACTCAGGGCTTATTACGGACCCAGACCGTACAGCCCCCACCGCCCTCCTGAATAAAACACAGTCACACAATTTCTATTAACTTCGTATTGACTACAAATTGAAAATCTTCAGAATACAAGGTTAGGTATAGGTTAGTAAAATGTGGATACATGTTGAGGTAGATATATGAGGTAGATATATTTAGCAATAAATCAGCCGCAACTTGCAAGCTAAATGGTTGGCGGCAATGTATGAGTCGTGATCTCATCTCTGCCCACCCATGTAGGCAGAGCTTGGATCGGTCCATCCCAATCCCCTTTAGAGGAAAGAGCCAATGGCCGAGCCACCCGCCCGATGCTCTCTCCTCCCCTATAAACAAGTTCATGTTAGCAGAACTTGAACTTGATCTTGCACTTGAACTTGCATTTGATGGAGACCCCTGATTCTTCCTACCTTATTACGACTCTATACATCTGCCACTAAGGCGTTCCCCATGGGAACTGCCTTCCGCTAACCATAATTCCATCAACAGGCAGGCCTACTGGTCCCCTTGGGCCCCCGGCCTGGCAAGCAGTGCCCTCCCTGGTCTGATGTAATTGGCATAGTCCCTGGAATGCCATTGTCCCAACCTCATGATGGACTCCGTGGACATGCCTGCTTCCGCTGCCGTAGTTGCAGCCCCTATTTGGAATGAATGGCTACCAAAATCTACAGCTGGTAGCCCCAATCGCCAGATTGCCATCTTCAGCACGCTTGTGAACTGGAACCTGATTAGCGGAATCCCATCTTTGTGCCTGAACAGGGGGCCCAGTCTGCAGCCCTGCGCCTCCACAAATTTCTTCAGGCTTGCCATGGGGCACGGGGAAGGGCCCTCCACCCTCCTTAGATGCAGGACGGCCCCACAGCCATGCTAGTCTGCCTTAGAGCACCTGATGCGCAGCGACAAGTCATAATCACCCATGGTCACATCACCCATCTGTAGTGCCCTGCCGGATGTGTCCGTCTTGGAGGAGCACACCACTTCCCCCAACCGCAGGGCCCCGAAGAATGCAATCGTGTATGCCGTGCCAAAGAGCAGTGCCTCGTAGCTGGAGTGGCATATGTATGGCAGGTAGGCCACCAGCTGTGCTAGCATCACATGGGATACTGGCCTTCTCGCATCAGATGCCGTAGGCATCGTCCTCCTCCAACCCTCCATCGCTTTTCTTACTATGAAGGTGTCACAGGGGCTTTTCTTACCATGAAGGTGTCACAGGGGTCCCTGTGCCCTGCTGCTTTGCTGAAGAAGGAAATGCCCGCCGCTTGACCCACAATGGTCTTGGCCGCTAGCCCTCTGTCTTTTAGGGAAGCCAGGTAATGCAGTACCTCCTGTTCCAATGCTGGTCCCACCATCCTGTAGCCATGTATCTGCCTGAATCTCATAAACTGTGCTGCCGCTCTCTGGTAGCTGACCTGCGTAGAAGGCGCCAAGGAGTCTGCTACGCCCTGGAGCACGGTTCATTCCCAAGGCTCCAGAGGTCTGCTGGGAATGGAATCACCACCTCGTCTGCGTCCGGCACTAGTGAATGGAACCGGTCAGCCTGAAACCGAGGCAAGGCATCTGTTAATAATAATAATAATAATAATAATAAAAAAAATTATTTATATCCCACCCCTCTGCAAATAATCGGGGCAGCTTACAACAATATAATAGTACTCAGTATAAAACAACTCAAAATCCCTTCCCCCCCTTAAAACATTATTAAATTAATACAAATTAAAATCAGCATATAATACAATTTATTAAAAACCCTTCCGAGCGAGCAGCATCAGTTTGGAGCTCCAGAAGCAACCTCCAGATGGGGTTCCTGAGGAAGGGGTTAGCTATTCCGGAAAAGCCTGCCTGAAGAGAACCGCCTTGACAGCCTTTTTAAAGCTGTCTAATGATGTCAATAGGCGGATCTCATCCGGCAGGCCGTTCCACAATTTGGGGGCGACAGCCGAGAAAGCCCTCTGGGAGGTGGTCACCAGCCTAGGTCTGGGAGGTGGTCACCAGCCTAGGTCTTTGTGGCTGCAACAAATTCCTCCCAGAGGACCGGAGAGCGCGGGGAGGATTATAAGGGAGAAGGCAGTCCCTGAGATAGCTTGGGCCCAAGCCATTTAGGGCTTTAAAGGTGATAACCAACACCTTGTACTGGGCCTGGAAGCTGATAGGCAGCCAGTGGAGGGACCTCAGAACTGGAGTAATGTGGTCCCTCCTAGATGTTCCAGAAACTAGCCTGGCTGCCATATTTTGTACCAGCTATAATTTCCAAACTAAGCACAAAGGTAGCCCCATGTAGAGTGCATTACAGAAATCAAGACGTGAGGTTACCAGCGCGTGCACATCTGTGGTCTTGTTATCCACTCCTGGTATGTTCCGAGCGTGGAAACTAATTTTGGCCTCCAGGCAGGTGAGCACAAACCTGCATACCAGCCTCATGACCCTTTCTGACCTGGAGGACCGCCTGTTGATGATCCTTACAACAGCCTGATTATCACACCAGAAACAAACCTTCCTGTCCCTGAATTCCCTGCCCCACAAGGTGATGGCCACTAATATGGGAAAAAACTCCAGGAATGTGAGGTCTCTGGTCACACCCATTTCTGCCCACTCCCTCGGCCACGGCTGCGCACACCAGTGCCCTTCGTAGTAGACCCCAAAACCAAGATTGCCTGCTGCATCAGAGTGAACCTGCAAACTGCCTCCCAGCTTCAAACGACCTTGCCATGTGGTGACCCCATTGTAATGCTCGAGGAAGGACAGCCACACCCTCATGTCCTCTTTTACCCCTCTTGTGAGGCGGATGCGATGATGTTGTGCCCTGAACCCCCCCCCATGAGCCTCGCAATGCATGTGCAAAAGGCACTCCTGGGGGACACCACCCTGCATGCAAAGTTCAGATGCCCCAATAATGATTGCACTTCTTTTAACGTGGCTTTTTCTTTCCTCGGGAGGTCAGCTAGTAACACCCACGGGCCGTCAATCTTATCATCGGGCAGTCTGGAGATTCCCTTGTCTGAATCAAGCTGTATGCCCAGGTACACCAGGGATGTTGTTGGTCCCACCGTCTTATCATGCGCCAAAGGTACCCCCAGCTCGATTGCCAGAGCCTGGAAAAAAGAAAGCAGAAACCCACACTCTTCCCCCCCAGCTGGGCCCATCATCAAGAAATCATCCAAATAATATGTGACAAAGGGGGAACCCACCCGGCGCTGCAAGGCCCACTCCAGGAATGTGCTGAAAGTCTCGAAAGCAGAGCAGCTGATGGAACAGCCCATGGGCAATGCCATGTCGTAGTACCACTTGTCTTGGAACTTGAAGGCCAATAAGCAATGGTCATCAGGGTGCACTGGCAGCAGCCAAAAGGCTGACTTAATGTCACATTTTGCCATGAGGGCACCCTGACCGCAATTCTGCAGAAGACGTACAGCTTAGTCCAATGATGCAGAGCTCCGGTGGGATCACATCATTGACTGATGCTCCTTTCGGGTAGGAGAGGTGATGAATGAGCCGATACTCGCCCGGTGCCTTTTTGGACACCACCCCCAATGGTGAAATTCTTAAGTTGGGCATGGGCCACTGGTCAAAAGGTCCCGCTATGCGCCCCGCCTCAATCTCTTTTCCTATCTTGTGTGCCAGCACCTCAGGCAGCAGTGCTGCCGATTTTAAGTTGCCTGAGGTGGAAGTTTCTCTTGGGCCCTGAAAAGGGATGTGGAACCCAAATTCAAATCCTTCCATCAGGTAAGCTGCCGCCTGATTTTTGGGGTAGGCTGCCAAGAGGACGCATGTCCTCCAACCTTACTGGTGTGAATGCCATGCGCCTCCCCGCCCCATGCTCACTTCATTTTGTGGTGCTGTTGTTGGTGTTGCCACCAGCTCCCGCTTCCTTCCTGGTGCCCGCTGTGGCAGGGTGACTGCTCCGAAAGTACTGACTTCCACTGCCCTGACGTGAACAATTCACCTTCGGATGCCCGCCCCCACAACTGTCACAGGAATGCTCGAATCTGCATTTGTACCTGGAGCACTTGCCTCCATTGTACTCCAAGCACACTGGCTTCTTCCCCTCCTTCTTGCATGCTGCCTTTGTGGGTTCACTCTTTTCCCGCCTGCCCGGCCCTGTGGCTTGCAGCCAGTTGGGGTAGTTGATGGTCTCCCATCTGTGCATGGGAGACCGGGAGGCTTTTTTCCTTCATTCTATGTCATACTATATGGCATTAGAGTCCCCCGCTTTAGCCCGCACCAGCAGCACCTGGCGAAGATGATTGATCAAGTGCCAGGCCCGCTCTGGGAAAACCAAGGCCACCACCCCCATGAAAACTATGTACCCGTTGAGCCAGTTGGCAAAGGTGCACTCCAATGGTTCCACGATGTTCTTGTCGCTCTCCTTCTTGTCACTTTTATGCACCCTGGCCTCTGCCCCGGGAGGTGGTGCCAGTGTGAAAACATCGACATAATAACCCTGAAGAATCTTAGAATGCACCTTATGATCCAAATGACCCCCAGGGGGTCCTCCTTGGACTTGGCTTCCCTGAGCTCCTCCCCCTGTGGGTGTTTCCCATCCACCTTCCTGTCCTCCCCCACCTTCTCCCTAGCTCTTCTCAGCTTGAGGGCCCACGCCGGCAGACCCGGCATGAAGGCTCCTTTTTCCCAATACCTGTATCTGTCCTCATCCGAGGACTCACCTGAGGAGGAACCTGAACTGGACTGCCTGCATTTCCTGTGCAGACTCTACCTGCTGTCGGATCTGCTGCACCACCATGATGAAGAGCCATGTGAGTCCGACCATCTAGACTCCCTGGAACTTCTCCTCCCCTTGGATCTGGAACATCTGGACTGCCCACTGCTGCTGGGAGCACCTAAACTGGAAGAAGTACTAGGTTCCCCGACCTAAGTCGCCTTGGCCACTGCTGGTGTTGCCTGGTCCAGCACGCTACCAGAGGTAGCATCCTTGTCCATCTTCTGAAGGACTACGGACAGGACCCCCATGACATCAGCAAGGTTGGGGGCTGGCTGGCCAAAAGCCTCCACTGGAGGTGGTACTGCTGCTGTTTTCCTGCCCCGTTGGCCCTGCCCCCTCACCACTAGGAGAGGGTTCCTCCTCCCGCATAGGCCGGGATTCCGACAAGTAGCGCTGCTTTGTTGTCCTCTTGAGCCCCATGGCTTCAGGAACCTCCCAGCCCCAAGCTGATAGGGAGTTGTGATAGTGTAGTGTGCTGTGACAGCAAGGTGCAACTATACTTTTATTTATTTATTTAAGCGCTGGCAACCGCCCCATGGCCCGAATCCTGCAAAGGAAAAAACCTCTGCATAGCCTCATGCAACTTCCTCTTTTTTTTCCGTGTGTGCTCATCCCCCAACCTGCCCCGCCTGGGTGGATGCAGGGGGGGCGTGATGTGAGATGAGAAGGGGTTGTGGAGAAGGGGACCCACCATCGATCCCCATCCCGCCGCCTCTGGGCCTTTGCCCAACCCTCATCTGGCAGCCCCCATAAGCATGGAGTGCCCCCCGTTTCCATGGGGAACCACCAGCTCTGCCTCGAAATGCGGGGGGGACTTGTCCACCCGCACATGCCACCGATCCACTGCTCGCCGAAGGGCTGGCCCCCACTCAGTCCCCGCAGCTCTGCTCGATCCCCCCTCCCCCCCTCAAATCTGGACGGGCCGCAACTCTGCGCGGCCTTTTAAGCCCAGATTCCCACCCTTACCAGGCCAATCGGGGCTGGGCAAGCCCGTCCCCGATTGGCTCCCTTCCCTTTCTCCCTCCCAGCCGCAAAGGTCATTGGGAAGGAGAAAGGAAGATGGCGGCACCCATAGCCTTGCCATGCGGCTAAACCCCCCCCCACCGGGTGACAAGGCTGAGCAAGGTGGGGGTGGGGCAGGACGGCTGGTGATTGGGGTGGCCAGCCAGCAAAAAAACCCAGACTTTTCTGAACAAGAAACAGCTTTTTCTGCTCAGAAAGTAATACTTCTGTGCATAAATATTATTTTCTGCATAGAAAAAGCTATTTCCTGTGCATAAAATGTTGTTTTCTGTGCACTACCATGTGCAAATGCTGTGCTGAATAAGTCCTAAGCTGCAAAGATTCATGTCAGTCTGGGATTCTTCTCAGGGTTTCCTGATACTTGAAAATTATGGGGGGGGGGGTTTACCATTTTTTGAGTATTTTCAACTGTTCTTTCCATATCTAGATAGGAGAGACCTTCTCTGACAAGCTCAAGAGATGCTATACAACAATGATTTCTGTACAAATGTCATGAATTGTACAAAGTGAATAGCTAAACTGCAATAGTTGTGTCTCGTTGATTTTTAAAATTTAGAAAAAAATTACTTAACCACCAGGAGATAACAAGAACAGACAAGGAATGTAGTTATCTAATTGGCCACTTTATTAACTATTTGACTATTGCATTTTCAAACTAACAGTCGGGAGGAGGAGCCTAAAGTAGATTCCACCTTCAGAGGAGGTAACAAAATTACCTCCTTGATTCACCCAGGGGTCCTCCTCAGCCCCTTCTGGATGAAGCAAGCAAGCCCTGAGTGCCAGCCACCATTTTGGTTCAGCACCCAGCACCCAGCTGGACCTTCTTAGGGATATAAAGGGAAAACATGCCTCAGGCTGGCTCCAAGCATACTCTCCTTTCTTATGTCCTAGGCCTACAATCTGAAGGTGCAAGTCTGGAAACATCCTCTTTAGCAAATAGGTACATGGATTGCTTTCCATCACTTTACTTTCAACTCCCCTCCTCCGCACATGCCAATGACCCCATTTTTAAACCACCACATCCCATGCCAATTGCTCCTGATTCCATACAGAAACAGTACAAGGTATGAAAAAAAATCCTTCCTTGAAAAGGAGAAGAAATTTCATACCAAGACCCCAAAGGTAACCAGCAACTGCCTGTACTACCTGAAGGTGGGTGGGCCAAGCAAACAAGTCCTGCTTCTTCTTCTTCTCCATGCCTAGCACAGTGTGCCATGAAGCATACCCCATACCAATTCTCCTTTCTGGGGACAAGTAAAGCTGTCGCCTCACCACCACTGGCGTTTAGTGTATAGTAACAAGGCCTGATTAGATAAGCTGTTTGCAACTTTTTGATCAATAATGCCGCCCTGGCATATTTTATGCATGAAACACCTAGATGTGTAAAAGCAATTGATACCACCCACCCTCTAAGTTCATGGTGCATGACACTCAAAGCCAGTCAAATCATTTGTAAACAGAAAATTACTCTGGCAATTCAACCTATCTCTAGCAATAAAAATGCAGGTTGACCCCCGTATCATGGGGGATCTGTTCCAAGACCCCCTGTGGATATCAGAAACTGTAGGTAATAGGGAACCCTATTATTTTCCATGAGATGAACACTGGAGGTTGACCAGAGAATCACACTGGAAGACCTAGAAATGCCTAGAGATAACATATTTTTTGTTCAGATGTGGATAAGTGAAACTGTGGATACTGACAGTGTGGATATGGAGATCGACCTGCACAGTAATAACCAATTAAATAGTTAGCCATTTGTTCTATCTTAAGCCCCCAAAAGTGCTGCATGAGGTAGAGCTGGAACTTGTAGATATGCTCTAGCTGCCTCTGCCAAATGCTGAGCCAAAATGGTGGCTGAATCTGAGGGTCTCTAAGGCATTGTTCACTCATACTTTGTTGCCACCACCCATTTGCCAGTGAGTATCACTGTATCTATGAGATCAGGATCTTGCTGTTTCTAATCAGAAATGCCTTTTTCTCAGGAGAATAATATAATTTGGTAATCCACATAAAGAGTTCTGGGGTCTAAAGCTGGTATCCCTAACATTTTATGAAACAGCTGTTTAAATATATGTGAGTGCTGACATGGAGATCGGGTGTTGTTTTTAAGGCTGCAGTTATCAAGATTTTTTTTAAAAAAAATGCCAGTTTATTAAGTTGATTGTGCTTATTTTTCTATTTGCCTGACTGAAGGAAAGACAATATGCAGTTGTTAGTTACTGATGTATTAAACTTCAGCACTCCATAAGGTTTATATCCTCTTAATTGAAGCTAGAAGTCAATAAACAGAAGTTAGCAAAACATAAATTTGTTAAAAAACAGTTGAGTGTGATTACAACTTCCGACCGCATTACAACTTACAACCATTATGCTGTGTTAGCTTTTTAAAACCTAGTTTGCCTTGTCAGGGTAAGGAATGGCCTGTGTCAGTTTCATAATATTTTAAAGGAAGAACTTGCAAAGCATAATGCAGTTAGGGAAAGGGGGGAGGATAGGTCTTTAAGGAGACATGGCAAGACAATAAGTATTCCTGTCTGCAGTAGCCAATATAATGTGCTGTGCCATACAGTTTCATTGCAAATTAATTCATTTTCTCTGAGATGTTTTCCATGTGCAGCTTTAGCTATCACATTGCCTATTACACAAATCTGTAATCTGCAAAACAATGGAGAGGGAAACAAAAGATAGATCTATGCCTTATGCAGCAGATGGCACAACTCCAGAGAACAAAGCAGTCCAAAACAGCTCACATTAGCAGAAGTAAGGCTAGTCTTGGCAATTTATTACACTTTATCAGGCAAAAAGACTTTCAAATCTGTTGGCTTTGACATATGGGGATTGGAAGATAATAGCTAAATGATAGCAGTAGGAAATCCACTTATTTAAAGAATACAGAAGCAAGAAAAAAACACTTTGCAAGAAGTCATTGAGAATGCTGAGGTTTATTTTTTCTTGTTTGAAAAGAATCAAAGTAGCTGAAGTTTCCAAGAAGATGGGAGTTTATTGCACAAGGATTAAAGGTGTCAGGGATATGGAAATAGAAAGGCAAATATTGAATGAAATGAAAATGGGGAAATAGATAGAGGAGACACCCTAGAAATGAGACAGGCTTGCTTCATATTTTCAGGGCATTGGTTTTTGACCATTTATTTCTTATTAATTTGTTTTATTTTATTTGCTCCCTGACTCTCTCACCCCATGAGAGGGATCAAGGTGGTTAACAATGAATCCAACAAAAGAAGTACAATTACAATGGAAAACATTAATTGAAACACAGAGATAAATTAAAAGCACTTAAAGCATATTAACATAGGAAAAATTCACACTCCCTGTTATAAAAGCCCCTTGTGTAGCAACCCACTCTAATTGAATAAAAAGGTATTTGTGTGCCAGTAAAAGGGCTGCAGGAACAGGCATGTCTATTCCACATTGATAAAGAGTTCCACACCCTGGGAGAAGCAACTGAAAAAGCCCACATTCACGGCTTTATCAAACATGTCTCTGCCAGGAAATCATGAAAGCCCTTAACTTCATATGAAGGTCTAAAGGCCAGAGTTATCCTAACCAGGGGGTCCTAAAAAGGGGGTCACATACTCCATTTAACTGGTCCATTCAATAGCCACAACATTCTTGCAAAGGCCACACCATAAAACATGTGTTACAGTAGTCCAAATGTGATGTTACTAAGGTAACATATAACCAAAGTCAGATCTGACATCTTCAGGAATGGGTGGAATTGGTGCACTAGCCTCAGTTGTGCAAACACACTCTTGGCCACTGCTGAAACCTGGGCATCCACATTCAGGCTAAATCCAGGAGTACACCTAAGCATTGACCTTATAAATTGTCAAGGAGATTGTAACCCCATCCAGCTCAGTTTTGCTCCCTGTTCTCCGATCTGCATTTCGACTGACGGGAAGAACCTCTATTTCCCTCCTTTACATATTCTTTAGCCATACATCTCTGTCAGCTTCCTTTCTCCCATCTCTGCATTTTTTTTCCATTCCCTGCTCCCAACCCAGGTTATTGCTACTGGAAAAATACACCTTAGATCAATTCACAATCATGTTCGGTTATCATAGCCCATTGATATGATCAATGACCACAACATAACCACGAAGCAATTTTAAAGGAGGCCATATGTAAATATAGTTTTATTTGGCACTCAGTGTGCTACTGTGCATGCTTTTTCCTTCACTGTGTCCATCAGGCCTGAATGCAAAGGAGACAACTGCAAATCAAGCATTTTGCACTTTGAAGGAGAAAAAGAGTTCAGTTCCTACACTTCCAGTTTTGTGTTTCCAAGGCACTTGAGCGTTTTCACATGAAACTATCATACAGATTCTTCTTTTGTGATGTGGACATGTTTCTATACAGATGGACTTTTCTTTCTTTCTGATATTTACAGTGTGCTTTGTGTACTGACCCCAAGTTTTGCTTTGGACATTGATTTGACACTTCAAAAATAGCCCAGTGCATAAACCATCTGATTTTAATTTAATTCAGTCTTGAGGGTTCCCCCCCCCTCCCATTGACTATTACGGGAAAATCCAACCCCTTTTACAAAAATCCCTCTCACACACATGCAGCATGTATACACTGTCAAAACTTGCTTAAGAGAGGATTACACCTGTTGCTGACAATGAGTCCATGGATATTTTTGCCATCGATCTTCAAGGTTTGGGGCTTTTTTAAAAAAAGGAAACTGTTTTTAAAATATTGCTTGGCCACAGTTTGAATAAATTTGCCAGCCTATTTGACTATTCTGAGGGGATCAAGACTCTGTAGTTTCAGAAGTACTAGTGTTGAGAATTTTGTGCACAAGCAATCTCTCCATTTGGAAACTGTTTCCCTGGTCCCATAAAGACTGCCCTTATCTCCCTATCTATCTTCTGGACCATTTGTTCTGAAAATGACAGATGTGGCCTTCAGGAAGCATCCTGCAAAGTTCCAAAAACCTAGGTGCAACTTTTTGGGGGCCAGGAGGATGAGGATGATCACTTCAAGGCAACAATTTTCTTTCTCCCCCCATTTTTTTTTAACTGTTACACAAATTTTGTGAGGTCCATGGGAGATCCTCTAAGGTCAGAATGTTAATATGGGGAATATTTAATTAGCTCAATTATGGCAGTGAAAGGACAGCCCACAGCGGGTCCTTTTAACTTATGTATACTGGTACTAAGGAGGCGACTGTATACCAAAAGGTACAATTAAGTGAACTCTATTGGAAATTAACAGTTACAACATTCATGCACACACTCAGACTTTAGACACTCATACAAGGGTAACAAAAATAGTAGGAAGCATTTGGATAGGGGAATAGAGTGAGGAGATGATGGGTGATATGACACCTGTCCTGTAGAGCAGATTTTCCTGCAGCAGAGGCTCAGAGTTGCATTCTGAGGGTCTAGCAGCAAACTGGCAGCATGGATGTAGGAGGAGAAGTTGTAGACAATTTAGTGGTGTTTGGGGGTGGTATTTATATGAAATAATTCCCCTGAAGGGATAGTATTTTGAGCGAAATACAATCGTTCCAGTTCAAAATAATGGGTACTCTGGCAGAGTTAACAATTGTTAATGATTGATTGTTTTGGAATTGAATAGGAAACAGGCAAGATCTTTTGTTGGAAGGGAGCAGGAGAGGAAGTTCCTATTTCATAAAGAATAAGGTCTCTTGGTATCGCTGATTGGACTCACTTTCAGGTGCTGAGTTTCTTACTTGAGTATAAGTTCTGGGAAATTTCCAAAGGCCCTTCCCTTGGTTTTGCATGAATCCCACCTTGGTTTTTCAGGGTCTCTGGAATACCTATGACCACACGGTTGGCCACCTTAGCCAAATTATCAAATATTAGCTATACCCAATGTAACATTATCTACATACATAAAACACTTTGGTATGTTTCCATTTCCACTCTGCTGATTGACCACTTAGGAAACATATGAAGAGTACAATCATTTGACACACTAATATATAACATTTCAAATCAACTATAATGGCTAGTTTCATGCTGACAGCCCCACCACTGTTGCCACACAACTGCACATACACACACACACCACACATGCCAGGATGTGGGAGCCCCTCTGCCACCATGGAACCACATGCAAATGCACACACACAACACATTACACACACACAACATACTACTTACACACCATGTGTGCAAGGATGTGAGCACCCCTCCACTGCCACCATGCAACCACATACACAGAGACACACCATGATACACACACATCCCACACTACATTCCCATGGTACACACACCAAAAACATACACCCCCCATGCTACAAACACACCCCACATGCATCAGGATGTGAGAGCCCCTCCACCACCATGTTTACAAAGGACTTGAAGCTTTCTACATGTTTCCACCCCCCACTGTGCTGACTAGCTGCCCAATAGGAAGCTTTGATTGGTTGCAAAGTTTCTTACTGTCAGGGTTCAGGGTGTAGGTAGCAGGTTCTAGGAGCAGAGATGCCAGGTCAGGAACAGAAGAGACAGATTCCAAAGTCTAGGCAGGGCCAAAGATAAGCAAAAGTCAAAAAATAGTCCAAAATTAGAGCACATACCACATATCAAGGGTACAAGGCCCAGCTACACACAGCACAGAACACCATATTGTGGAGACCAAGACTGAGAACCAAATGCTACTCTTAAATAGCAGTTCCCCTGGCTGCTTTAAGTGTGCTGCATGATTGCAACCAGCTGCATCTGATAGCTTGGCCCTGGTTAATCCAAGACTCCCACAGCCAGGGCCTGAGTCTGCAAAGAGACTGTGCTGGCTGCTGCAGCCAGGGGCCTAGTCCTGCGAAGAGAGGCAGATCCTGACATCTAAGCAGCCAATCAGCACACTGAAAATGGCAACATATCAAAAAGAATTATATATATATAGGTAGCCAATTATTTGATATTCGAAGATGGGGGCTATCAGGGTATGTAATATTACCCAGGGGGTGAGAGAATAGTAGAACCCCCATATCTACTGATTCATTATCCCCTGATTCAGTTATCAATGGTTTCAATTTCTGCACAGCTACCATAGAGTCTTCCTAGAAAATTCATCCTCTCTAGCCATTTTCTAGGTCCTCCAAGGCAACTCTATGGTATTTTAAACTGGACGTCCCGTTATTTTCAATGGTGTTCGCTATTATGCATGGATTTCATTATACACAGTACAGCCTGGAACCAATCCCCTATGGATATGGGAGTTCTACTGTAATCTGTATGACTATAGAACACATCATAAAGGTGCTGTCATAGATTCTGTGCAGTTTATGTAAAATCTATCTACATCTATCTATCTACCCATCTATCCATCCACCATCTATCTATTATCTATCTATCTATCTATCTATCTATCCATCTGGAGAGAACTGTGGAGGGATGGAGCTGCTTATTGTTTATATGTGAAGGTTATATTGAAATTCTCAACATGTTTTAGAACATTTTGAACACATGTTCAAAAACAAAAGTCAGCACTCACATTGCTTACCTATATAAAGGTATTGTATTCACGTGGAGTATATTCATGGGACACATGCAGAACTTTTCAATGGGTTGTGTTCAAGTCAGATTTGTCCCTGGCAATCATATGCTTCAAAGATGACTTCTAATTGAAGAGAAAGGTCTAGTGACCATGGCTGGTGCCTAGTCAGGGACTTAATAAGATTGTCATGGGAGAGTTGCCAAGCACCTGTTAGACCACAATACATGATTAGTGGGTTCAGTACAACATGCCATAATTACTTGTTCAGCTAATCCATAATGCCCTACCAAATACAGATAGACTCATACTGTGATAAGATACAAATTGCAAAAATAGTCATGGGCTACATAAACTTTTCAATATTCATATTGACACACACATTTGAACTTTAAAATCCTTAAAGTTGGTTGACTTGTTATAATCTCCAGCTGCTTGCATGAGAATGTACATAAGCGTGGGTTATGCTGACCAGAACAAACACCGTTTTTCTGTAATAGTGCTCATTGATTTGACAGGGTTGAAACCTAATTTACATGCATAGTTGTGTAGGCTCTGAAGACTAAAATGAAGTGACATGAGGAAAATAAAGCTGCTAATTCTTCCCAAACAGCAATATATTTCATGTTGCAATTTTAACAAAGATCTCCTCCATGCAAGAGAGAAACAGAATAATAATAATAAACCCTTGCACTTCAATTATCAGCACTTCCTAAATACTGTCTACAAGCTTCATCACTCCCTACCATCTTCTAAAACACATTGTGCATTTACTTAACAAATTTTCCTGCCAGATCTTGTCAGATCTTATGTATTTCTCATAATGAGCTAAACAGCATATCAAGACATGCTGATCTTTGAAAATGCTGATTCAGTTGAAACGATTAACAAGCTGCTGGGTTATGTTGGCAATGGTAGTGATGCCTATCTCGGGCAGAGGGTGATGGGGGAGAAAAGTAATCATCAGACTCTCTACTTCAATAATATTGTAGATACCGGTATTTCTGCAGTGTTTTCCAGTCAGTGACACAAGCATCTGGGTCTAATCATTTTAGAAAGGCATATCTACACTTGATATGCCTACCCTGAATTCTTATGATGTTAAGAGTCACAATGAAAAAAGCTGATAGTTGCCCTAGGGCATGGCCACTTGTACTGTTCCTTCATTTGAGAATCATGTGTGTTGTTCCTTCATTTCAGAATAATTACTGCAATTGCAACCTCACATTTCACACCACTAACTACTACATGTACTGAAAGAATATGCACAAAGAAGCCTTTTTATGATGAAACCGTAAATTAAGGTTTAGTGTTAAATGCATGAACACACTCCCTCTCCCCTTTCACTTTTTAGTGAAGCAGTGCAGATGCATGGAAGAGACAGGAAGTAAAAGCTTTCACAATTATCCTTCTGTCAATAGATGGGATTCAAATGTACTCTGAGAGTGATTTTTTTTAAAAAAAAATCCATAAAACTATTGTATTGCTCTTTTCCAGGCATTTCTTATCTGTGGTGAGATACAAGTTCTCACACACTTGTTTCAGAGGCCCTGCTTCTAAAATCTAGTGTGGGAGAGAGGTTTGTTCACATCCATTTCTCCTGGAATGATAAAGAAAACTGGAGAAACATGCACATACATTTTTAGAATTAAGGCAAACCTGGTATAAATAGTGCAAATGAGTCTCTTTGGCACATTCTCACAAGTCAGCTGAGTTCTGAGTACTGGTGGGTTGTGCTTGTAATATTTAGATTATTTCAGTGGTGACTGGTGGCTCCCATGTAACAGACACCCCCACGGATCCTGAAGAATGGTGGATCCGGGGGAGGTGTTTTAATGATGAGCAGAGAGGCGAACCCATGGGCAGGCCTGGGCGTGGACACGCCCCGGCCAGGAGGGGGGAGTAGGGGCTAAGTGGACACTTGCCCCTATCTATGGCTGGGAGCGGGGAGATTATAACTTGGCGTTCACCTATGGCAACCTCAAATTGAGTGGTAGGATATCTTCCACTGAACTGTACCGGCGTCCCTAATGGATAGGGTACAGGGATGTAGGATATCCTTGGGGTCAGCCTCGGGTGGGAGATCCTCCACAGAAGCTATATGGCTTAGGGATTTCCTTCCCGACGCGGGGCCCTCCAGCAGTTGGCGCCCAAGGGGAACCCCTTACATCGGGATCCCCCTTGGGGCTCAGGTGAGTCGCCCAGGGACGCTGGGGGTTAGGTCGGTTGTGACCAACCGCCCATGTGCGTGCCCCCCATGAGGGATCTCCCCCCTTTAGCATATTCGGCATACCTCAAGAAACTACAATAAATAGGAAATCTATCAATAAAGTGGCCCATATTTCAACCCAAACTTCTGTGTGTGGTCTCGTCATTTCTGCTCAATCATTAAATGGGATGGTGAATCTGGTCTTTAGCCTAGGTATTAAAAAGAGCTATCCAAGGTGCTGAACTTATTTTGGGTATAAGCTTCAGCACCTTTAAAAATTCCTAAAAGTTCAATTTAAGATGAAGAGCGAATTGCCTGCCCCATTGACAGGAAAGCTATCACCTTCCACCAGATTATTACTAGAACTTGGTAACATGAGCTCAAAGTAAAGTTCTTTCCCACTGAATTGACAGTAGAATGTATGACATCAAACTGGCAGTAGAAAAAAGAAACACATTTTAAAGATAGGTGATGAACAACCTGAAAAAGAAAACTTTTTTTTCATCATGGGGAGGTTGAGTTGAAGGGGAGATACCATGACACAGTCCTTATAGAGTGGCACTGTACCCTCTCCTGGAAAGTTTCTCCCTAGTGCTGTCTTTGCTATTTTTGATGCACTAAGAAAAGACCTCTTAAACTCACTTCTCCTGGTGATTCCATTGCCTTTGCTTTTAAAGTTGTTATATGCATTTTGATTATCTGTAGGTGTGTATTCATTAATAAGCCACTCTGGGAATTCAGTGAATTGAAGAACAGATTTGAGAATGCAAATCTTTTGATGGTAGATGTAGGAATAAGGAGACCAGACACAAATAAAAAGACCACACATATAGCTGGGATATAAAGGACCACTTTTATTTCGCTATAACCTATTTAACCAACCTACAGCTCAAGTAGAAGGGAAGGACTGCTGACAATTCCTTATTTCTTTATCTGTTTCTTTCTTTTTTTCCCTTGGTTTATTACTTTAACAATTGAAATACCAAATTTCCTGTTCCCTCTGGAATTGCCAATCAGCTGACCCCAAGGCAGAAGCAATCCATGACTTATTTATTTATAGGTCCCTTACTCTCTTGGCTCTTACAGAAACCTGGCTCCCCCCCCCCAGGACACTGTTACCTTGGCTGCCCTCTCATTTGGCAACCTTTCTTTTACCCATTCTAGTCGTCGAGAGGGTAGAGGTGGGGGAGTTGGCATTTTGCTATCTAGTCAATGCCAGTTTCAATTTTTGTCATTTCTTCAAACTTACTGCTTCTTTTCATTTGAGTTTCTTGCTATTAAATTTTTCTCACCTCTTCAATTGTGTGTTGTAGTCATCTATAGTCCACATGACCCATCAGCCATTTTCCTTTCTGACTTTGATTCTTGGCTGATGTATTTTTTTGTCAGATGATGTCTCTATTCTTATCATGGGGGACTTCAATATTCATATGGACAATCTTACTAATTCTACAGCCACACGTTTTAGTGCTCTGCTATCTTCTTTTGGTTTGGAACTTTACTCTAGGTTACCTATTCACTCTCTTGGATATTGCCTTGATTTAGTTTTGACTAGAAATGTGTACCTTCTGAGTATTCAGCTATTGAATTTCCATTATCTGACCATTACCTTATTTCCTTTTCCCTCACTTATTGCCCTACCCCTCGCCGGATTATTCGCCGTTCTTTTTGTAACCTCCACTCTGTGAATCCCGAGGCATTCAGCCAGGCATTTAATTCTTCTTTATCTTCTTTAAGTCTTGGCAGCTCTGTGGATTCGGATGTCTCTTTATTTAACTCAACCTTATCCCATACTCTTGACAGTTTTGCCCCTTTATTAACTCGTGCAACTTCTTCAATTAAACCACAGCCCTGGCTTACTCCAGTTGTTCAGTATCTCTGATCTTGTTCCCGAGCAGCTGAGCGTCTATGGAAAAAGTCCAGGGAATTGGCTGAGTTTATTCATTATAATTTTTTTCCTTATTCGCATGCTATTTCTCTGGCAAAACAGAATTATTTTGCATCACTGATTAGTGCTAATGAGCTACGGCCTCATCGTCTTTTCTCAACTCTTAATTCTCTGTTAAAACCTTCATCTCCATCAGTTCCTCCTTCATTTTCTCCTAATGATTTTGCTTATCACTTCACTGCTAAGATTGATCTAATTCATTCTTCTATGGAAGTTTCTGACTCGTCTTTTGTTCCAGTACCTCAGCCACCCATATTGGTAAAATTTTCTGCCTCCCCCCCTCCCGTTTCTCTAGCTGAACTAGCTAAGCTGGTGAAATCATCTAACTCATCTACTTGTTTTCCCTGGTGGCGCAGTGGTTAAATGCCAGTACTGCAAGCCACCACGTTGCAAGTTCGATTCCAGCGGGCTCCAAGGTTCACTCAGCCTTCCATCCTTTCGTAGGTCAGTAAATCGAGTACCCAGCTTGTGGGGGCAATTAGCTAACACACATTGGAAACTGTTTAATGCAGTGTAGATGTGTAAATAGCTATTGCTTAAAACAATTTGTAAGCCGCTCTGATAGCCTTGTGGCTGAAGAGCGGGGTATAAATAACTAAATAAATAAAAATTAAAAAAAAAATCTTGATCCCATTCCTTCTCGCTTATTAAGCTCAGTTGCTCCTTCTATTCTCCCTTCTCATCTTTTTATTATTAATCTCTCTCTCTCTCTCTATTGGTTACTTTCCTTCTGATTTCAAACATGCTTTCGTTTCTCCCATTCTCAAGAAGCCATCGCTTGACCTGCTCTCCCTCTCTAATTATCAGCCAATTCTTTGCCTTTCTTTTCTAAGGTTCTGGAATGTGCTGTTTATTCTTGTTGTCTAGAATTTCTCTCCATTAACTCTCTAATGGATCTTTTTCAGTCAGGCTTTCATCCATTACACTCAACTGAGAATGCTCTTGCCAAGATTACTGACAATCTTTTCTTGGCCAAATTGAGAAGTGTTTACTCGGTATTGATTCTTCTTGATCTTTCCATTGCCTTTGATACTGTTGATCATAGTCTTATGATGAATCTGCTTCAGGATCTTGGATTTTCTGATTCTGTTCTTAACCGGTTCAGATCCTATCTTTCTGATAGGTCATTTGCAGTGATTGTTGGTGGTCAAGTCTCTGTTTCGGTGTTGCTGTCTGTTGGAGTTCCACAGGGCTCTGTTTTGGGCCCATTGTTATTTTCTCTATATACTTTGTCTCTAGGTAACCTTATTGGTGCCAACAGCTTTCAGTATCACTTATACGCTGATGACACCCAACTGTATTTTTCCACTCCGGAACTCCCTCTGGATGTTGAACAGCAAGTGTCATCATGTCTATCTGCTATTTCTGCTTGGATACTCCATCGGCGCCTTAAGCTCAATATGGACATGACTGAGCTACTTGTTTTCCTGCCGAAGCCAAATCTGCATTATGCATTTTCAATTACAGTTAGTGGCACTAATATTCAACCTGTAAAGGAAGTGCGTAGTGTTGGTTTCATTTTCAATTCTTCCCTTTTGCTTGTTCCTCAAATTCAGGCCATGACAAAGTCGTGTCATTTCTTTCTTTATAATCTAGCGAGAATCAGGCCTTTTTTTTCAGTTTTTGCTGCTAAGACTTTGGTTCATGCATTGGTCATTTCTCGCCTGGATTACTGTAATTCTTTGCTGACTGGGCTTCCTCTTTCCCATCTTGCCCCCTTGATTTCGGTACAATACTCTGCTGCTAGGATAATTTTTTCTACCCGCCATTATGATCATGTCACCTCATTATTGTTGTCCCTTCACTGGCTTCCAATCCCATTTAGAATTCATTATAAGCTATTATTATTAACTTTCAAAGCTCTTCATGGTTTGCCCCCCATCTGTTTGTCAGCACTTGTTTCCCTTTATTTTCCTGTTCCTGCCCTGTGCTCTAGTGATTCAGGGCTGCTGAAGCAACCAAGGATTTCCTCTGCCCCTACTCAGATATATCCTTTCTCCCACGCTGCCCCTATTTTTGGAATCTCCTTCCCATGAATTTGTGGACCACCACCTCTCTAGACTACTTTAAGTCTAAATTAAAAACTATTCTATTTAGAGAAGCCTTCCAACTTTCAGTTTGATTTTATGTCCATATTATTTGTATTAACTTACACTTTTATAGTATTGTTTTAATCCTGTTATAGTAATATTTTATTAATTTTATAATTTTGTTTTTGGTTTTAGATTGTGCGCCGTACACAGGTTTTTATGTTTATTGTGGATTGTTGTTTTTCTTTTTTGTAAAATGCTATGAAAAGCTTATGGCGCTATATAAATAAATGTAATAACAACAACAACAACAACCCCATTCTGAGAGATCTGCAATGGGAGAACAACTTAGTGTGTGGGGATTGTTGAGGCAGGAGGTCAACTCCGAGCCCCCCTCCCCAACTTCCCTTGGGTGAAAACACCTGAATCCCAGGGAGAACCCATAAGCTGGGTGGCTCCCCAGTCAGACCACATCTGGAATGCCAAACCTAAAGTCCCTCACTCAATTTGCATAAATTAAAGGGAGGGGTTTATCCCTCAGGCCAGCCCCAAAGTAACAGGAACTAAAGGGGCAGTTCCAGCTTCCCCTTTCACCTCCAAAAGGGGGAGGTGCCAAAGGTGTTCACTGAACTACCAAAATCTCCCCCTCTACCTGCCAAGTGACTGCCTGTTTAAGACAGCTTAAATCCCTTCTAGCCCCACTCTCTGCTCTTCTCCCAAACAGCACAGGGGCTGAGGCAAAGTTGCAGGCCACCATCCTGCGTTCCCTCAAAAGGGGTTCCTTTTGGGACCATGGTGGGAACTCTATACTTATCATTCTCCCATTGAAGAATGAATGATTTCCATTTTTTCTCCCTACTAGGGGAGATTACAAGTGTTCTTACATATTTTTCAATTGATTTTGTCTTTGAATTTTTAGACTTCTTTGTGATTTTTTTCATAGAAAACAGTGCATTTTGTGCAAAGGACACTGATTTCTGTACATTTTTTGAACAAATGAGGGGGGTTGTTTGTTTTTGCAAAAATGTTCTGAAATGTGAAGTATCTCATGGTAGTTGGCATTTTTCTTGGCCAATCTTCTCAATGAGAATGAGAAAAATGTAATTTTTCCATCCCTGGTGATAGTATAAAATCAAATAATGAACTATAGAAATAAAACTCAACCAACAGCAACAATTACAATAATCAACAATTAATTAACAAATACGCTAATAATAGTTTATTGGTCATAGTTGGTTTTTCCTCCATTACACTCAATACCGTACATTCTATATTTCTAAAATAAAGCATCACCCACATTACCATTTCCTCTAAAAATCTCCCACCACTTGCATGTACTGTTGTGTTACTTGGGGGGGGGTAGGGGCTGGAGTGTGGCTTATAAGGACATTGTAAAGCAGTCTTTGCCAACCTGGTGCCCTCCAGAGGATTGAAATTCATTAGCCTGATTCCTCACCACTGGCTATTTTAATACTGGTAGGATTTGCAGTTCAAAACATTTGGAGGGCACCTGTGTAGAGAAGGCTGTCTACAAAAGTACATTGCTGAGATCTTACTGCTCTGATGGTCTGGTTATGCTGGAAGTGGTCATAGCAACAGTATGGAAAAGAGGAACAACTAGAAGCCATTGGTGATAAGAAGATGACAAAAAAAGGTGGAGAAAGATGAAGCCAGCTCCAAACTGCCTATTTCATAAATGCCTGACTAGTCTTCAAATCCAGGGTATGATAAGAAGGATTCAGAGAGCCAGCATGGTGTAGGGGTTTTGAGCACTGGGCTACAAATCTGGAGATAAGGGTTCAAATCCACTGTCATGAAAATACACTGCATAACCTTGGGCAAATCACACTCTCTCAGCCTCAGAGGAAGGCAATGGCAAACCTCCTCTGAACAAATCTTGCCAAGAAAACCCCATGATAGGGTCACCATAAGTCAGAAGTGACTTGAAGACACACAACAGCAACAGCAATGAAAGAGATAACTTGGAAAATTGCCTGTATTAAGGCACAGGTAATTTTCCAAACTATTTTTCCCATTGTGCTGTACCTTTGAAAACATTCTCCCCCTCAATTAAATATTAATGAAAAAAGTATGCTGGTGATGGCTTGGACTATTGTTGCTGCCATCTTCCTGTTTTTGAAAAGAGAGGTAGGGGGTGAAAATACTCCTCATAGAATTCACAGGGAATACCTTTTGTCCCAATGAGATCCCATGGTGATTTGCTATATTCGGAAGGAGGGGGGAACCTCTAAAAACTACACTGGAGAAGTCTTTGAGGCTTTTCCAGAACTTTATAAAATAATGCATAGCAATGTGCATTACCACCCATATCTAATTCAAACCGCAGTTCATTCTCAGAGAGGAGTGGATGTGGAAATCTTATTGGTTGGACATGTGCAGGGGTTGGGCTTGCCTGCTGGAAGCATCATTTTGTAGTTTTGCAGTAGCGATCGTCCGCTTTTTTGCTGTGCTGAGGAAACCAAACCACTGTTTTAAGCAGGAGGTCGCACTTGCGCACCCTTGGTCTACATTTTTTTTTAAAAAAATATTGTACAGTGACTGCAACTTGTGGAAAATAATAACATAAGTAATTCACTTGCTGCCACCATCTTGATTCGCAGACATGGCTGTGTGTGAACATCAAATACAGATAGCTTCATGTACCAATAATTTCCCCCAAATTTCATGGAGACAAATGCACACTGCTGTGAATTTGCATTAATGTGCAACAATTCACATTATATTGTCTCGTCTAGACAACACTGAGATTATCACATCACTCCTGAACAATCCAGTCAGTGAGTGCTTTACTGAAATAGGATCCAAGCCTACATGTGTAGATAAGTACTGGGACTAGAGTATTTTGGATTTCATTTCCAGTTGGATATAGCTCTGTAAAATTCTTTATTCCATGGTGTGTGTATTTCAACATCATTTTTTCCTAAAAAGCAGAATTGATATTTAAGTCACATGATTCACATTACTGCAAAGGAGGATCAATTTAGTACTGATTCATGTTGTCACATTTTTGGCTGTATATTTTCCAGAAATTAAAATTCACTGTACTAAAACTATTCATTTACTAAACACAGAAACACAGTGAAGTCACCTACAATTTTATCTATATTGAATTCAATTCATTTCAATTGCACCCAATTATATTGAGAATTCTCCAGCAAATAAAATAATGTACATCTAAAGTACATAAATGTTTTAAGCATGGTTTTCTTTCTGCTCACCATTATTAAAGAAATAGTGAATGCAAATGTCCTCAGAAACATGGAATATAGGATACTATGTATCATGATGGAGTCCAGATTATTCATTTCACAAATTGAGAAATGGTGTGCTTGAAGGCAGCAGAGAAGCTGATAAATTATTAGTTCTGGACCTGGCAGAAATAATTTTGTAACCTTTCTATACCCTGATTTTTGTGTAGGCTGTATCACTCAGACATTACAAAGTTACCTATTTAAAAGCAATTGTTTGCATTTATTGTTCTTAGCCCCTCAAAAGTAGTTAATTACCAACAGAATCTACAACTCTAAATTTCACAAAATGTACTCCTGTTCCTTCCATTCCACTGTTGACTCAACACGCACAATAAGGCATGAGAAAACAGCCTGATGCAAGTCCAAACTTGAACAACGTGATGCTTCTCTTTCACCGCTGAGGGATGCCACACCCCCGTAACTATAAAAATAACCAAAAGTTAAAGTTGTATCCTGTTGAAAAATAATCAACAGCTGCAAGATTCCCCTCCCCCATTTTGGAATTTTTTTGCACAGCAAAAATATTTTGCCAAAAAGTGGGGGTGGGGGAAATCTCAAAAATGTATAAAAGCTTTTATAATCCTGCAGCTGGAGAGAAAAAGAAACCCTTCATTCTTGCAGGTGAGAATGAATAATCTTACATCCTTGTTGATTGCTTCCAGGATCTGGTATCACTTTGCTGTAGCTTTGTGTTTTTTGTGGCATATACCATAGTCAGTGGCAAACAGGTTACATATCTGGAGTTGTGAATCTACTCTGGATTTCAATCCAAAGTAGAAAGGAGATATGCAAGGTGCTAAATCTTATTCCCCAAATAAAACCAGCATTTTGAATAGTTTAATTTAAGTTCAGTCTAAAACACAGAATGGATTTGCCACCTCTAGCGTTATGTAAGCTACCAGCCATTGCTGTTCAAGTATGGTGATAAATTGTTCTACAAATAACAGTCTGTGCCAGATTTTAACAGGTACCAAGAAAGGTAATGCCATCCTCTTGTGTCCAGGGTGTTTGTCCTTCTGTGGCTTCACTTCTGTTATTCTTATTTCTTTGTTCTTTATCTCCCAAATTCCTTGAGAGCAGTGGCTAAAGAACTGTGGCTTACCAAAGGGATCCATTATTCATCTCGACACTTTATTTGTCCTCCTGCTGATAATTCAATAATAACATTATAATTCTGGCTGTCTACAGCATGCATCCACTACCTGCTCTGAATATTTTCCCTGGTCTTCAATAGAACAGTTATGCAAACCATCAAATGTGTTATTTTCACACCAGGAGTGGACACATCATGGATATTCACTGCCTCTTTAGTAAATTAAAATTGTAGACTAAACTGATTTATCAATTTACTGAAATGATGGTCGGACTTTTGATTCCAAAGGAATACACCCTATGCTGGCTGTTGTGTTTCTGACTTTTAAAATTTCTGAACTTGTATAGCAGGTTGATCAATATTATTGGTATTTACTTATTTCTATTACTTTTGACCCACCTTTTTATAAAAGGCAGCTGACAATTAATAATATAAATAAGGCAACTGAAAGCATATAACAAGGCTGAATATATCACTGAATATATAATCACTGAATATCACTGAATATATAATGGAAATACATTGTGAAGAGAAACATGCTAAGATAGAAAGAAAACATGAGAAATTGCAGCCAGCAAAGCAAATGTTAAAATTGGATTTGTGAACAGTACTAAGAAATGGACCTAGACACAGATACAGGTTTGTCCTAACCATTTGTGGCTTTGGAAACAGGGAAGGATTTAAAATTGCACCAGAAAGAAAGAAAAAGAAAATAGTTTTGGATAACCCTCTTGGAAATACTGTCAAAGATGTTTACACTTTTTCTGCTTGCTTTTCTCAAGTCCATCTTTCATTACTTCCCATTGAACTCTCTGACTTGGCATTAAGGCAATCACTGCATCTTTATTACAAAGCAGTGAAATAATTTGTGAGACCTGAATAACGAAGCTCATTAGGCTGCACCAGGTGCTACTATAATAAATAGCTAGACATTGTCAATTTCCATTTTGTTTTCCTCTCCCTACTCCCTGACATCTGCAGGTACTTCATAGACTGGAAGAGCGATGTGGACAGTTACTTTACTATAGATGGAATGGAAGGAACTATTGCCACAAATGAGTTATTGGACAGAGAAAGCACAGCACAGTACAATTTTTCAATACTTGCAAGTAAAGTTAGTAAGTATAACATAAAATATTATGATTAAAGTAATACCCAGAATTATGTTTACTACTGTGTTGTTGTTTTTTAATTATGTGCAAGATCACTTTTTGCCACCTTTGATGCGAAAGTCTTGATTTATCATTTTCCTTTACCAAAGGGAGTGTGCCATGATGTTTGTATTAATGAGTCAGAGGAAAATCTAGGATTTTAAGGACTTATTTCATCATCTAAAGGTCCACCCCTTGCCCCTACAGTCCAGTTTATGTTAGAGATAGGGCTGATGTTTCCAGGCTTAATCCACTCAGTCACACCCTGAAAAAGTCAATCTGATTTTGTTATAAGAAGCTATGTTAATCAGCCAAACTATGGATGGATGATGAAGAAATAAGAGCATGATCCATTCAGGAATATTGTTTGTCCATGACCTACAGGGTTTGTTTTGTTTTGTTTTTTGATGCATCATCCTACTTGTTTGTTTGTTTGTTTTAATTTCCCTCTTTCCCTTTCTTTTTTCAGTTGTTAAATCTTTCTGGGAAATGTTTGCATCATTCAGCAGACACCAAGTAGTAGCGTAATGGAGCCAGGGCTCACATGATCAGACAACCTGGACCTTTTGATGAGATAATAACGCCTTCTGCCAACACATTCTCATGTCCCTGCCCCCTCTCAATTTATCTGCTATTTTCAGGTGTCTCCTATCTCCAATATCAATATATTACTGGGAGTTACTCTTATTTTAATACAGAGGGATGACTTGGCTTTCAGTGGGCAACGGAGAACCTTTAGCTCTTGGAAAGAAACATACCTGGTGAAGAGGAAAAGTAGTAGAACTGGTTTGTTGACTCTGATCAACATATATTCAGGGATTTATGAATCACATTTGATGGTGTTTATACTGAGCACCTGATTTCTATTATGTACCATAATACCACTGATTTTAAAATTGTGACATTGGGAACAATGGGCTTGTCACCAAGAAATACTCACATGGAGGAACACTATGTGGGAAGCAGTTTCTCCATGTAGCTGTTACCTATAGAGCTGGCATGTCCCCTACCAGCTGGGCTCCTGTCAGTACTCAGAAAGTACAAATGAAAGAGGACTTTGTCATTTTGCATGAAGAATCTGCTGAAGGTCAAAAGCAGGTGTGTATGGGATCAGCTGCATGTGTCACATCCCTGCAGCTCTCTAGACAGTTGTTTTCTAAATAGCATCTGTGGCTTTGAGATGGGGCAGTATTTAAAATCAATGGTGATGCTTATCTTGCTGCTCTCACAAAGCAAATAATCTTTAGCAGGAGTGATTTGAGATCCTGTTCAAATCTCAGGAGATCAAGCTAGCTTTCTGCTGCTCCTATAAATGTTGTGCAACTTAGGCTGATAAAGACAGTGTAGGACTATATAATGGAAATGAAGCCACAAACAAACGATGAATTTCTCCTTAGTACAATTTAGTCAGCTATGGCTCATATTCGAATGTAGGTACCAGAACACTTTGTTTTATAGAATTAAAAACAAAACTTTAGAATAGGGTATTCTGTATATATTTTACATCCAAAGTTCTGCATATTGTGTAACCTGTTCTACAGATTTTACAGAATAGAATATTTTACAAGTTACTAGGAAATTTTCCTAATAATAATAATAATATTTATTTATACCATGCCCCTCTGCTAAAAAAAATCAGGGTGGCTTACAACAATTAAAACTCTACAATGCCAACTAAAAGCACCACCCACCCCCATAAAAAGACATTAAACAATATAAAATTAAAACCATCTAGCTAAAATCACATTAAAAACAAATATACACAAGACTAAAAAAGGCCAGGAGATGCAGCTCCTGAGGCCGGGATCTAATCAGGAAAGGCCTGCCAAAAGAGATCCATCTTTAGTGCTTTTTTGAAGCTACTTAAGCTCATCATCTGACGGGTCTCATTTGGCAAGCCATTCCATAAATTGGGGGCGATTACCGAAAAGGCCCTCTGGGAGGTTGCAGACAGCTTAGATTTTTGCGGCTGAAGCAAATTCCTCCCAGAGGACTGGAGTGCGCGGGGAGGATTGTATTGGAGGAGGCAGTTCTGAAGATAAGTTGGACCCAAGGCATTTAGGGCTTTAAAGGTAATAACCAACACCTTATACTGGGCCTGGAAACTGATAGCAGCCAGTAGAGAGATTTTAATACTGGAGTTATATGGTCCCTCCAAGATGTTCCCGAGACCACCCTGGCTGCCATATTTTGTACCAACTGAAGTTTCCGGACCAAGCATGAGGGTAGTCCCATGTAGAGCGCATTGCAGAAATCTAGATGAGAGGTTACCAGCACGTGCACCATAGTCTTGAGATCCCTTACTTCCAGGAAAGGGCGCTGCTGGTATATCAGCTGAAGCTGATAACAGGCGCTCCTGACCATCACATTCACCTGACTCATCATCTGAAGCGATGAATCAAGGAGAACCCCAGACTGCAAACACAGTCCTTAATGGAGAGTGTGACCCCGTCCAGGACTGGAAATTGCAACCCAACTCCTGGTTTTGGGGCTGCTACCGTGAGCACCTCTGTTTTGTCCAGATTTGATCTCAATCTGTTTTTTCTCATCCAGCCCATTACTGCTTTAAGACAGTCATTAAGAGGAGAGATCCCATTGGAATTTGAGGCCGATGATCGGGACAAGGAGAAATAGATCTGGGTGTCATCAGCATACTGATAACACCCAGCCCCATAACTCCTAATAATCTCACCCAGCGGCTTCATATAGATGTTAAACAGCATCGGGGACAGGATGGAGCCCTTTGGAATGCCACAAGTAAGCTCCTTTCTGCTGAAGCAGCTGTCCCCAGGCAGCACCTTCTGGGACCTGCCCGAGAGGAAGGACTGGAACCACTGGAATGCAGTGCCTCCGATTCCTAACCCACTCAGGCAATCCAGGAGCATGCTATCATCTATCATATCGAAAGCCGCTGAGAGGTCTAGAAGCACCAACAGAGACACATTATCCCTGTTGATGCTTAGACGCAGGTCATCAGTCAAGGCAACCATGACAGTCGCAATTCCAAATCCTGTCCTGAAGCCAGTTTGAAATGGGTCTAGATAATCAGTTTCATCCAAGACCACTTGGAGTTGAAGAGCAACTGCCCTCTCAATCACTTTGCTCAAGAATGGTAACATAGAAACTGGCCTATAGTTGTTCATGTCCAGGAGGTCCAGGGAAGGTTTTTTCAGGAGCAGCCTAACCACCGCTTCCTTTAAACAGGATGGAACACACCCTTCCCTGAGGCATGTATTGATGATGTCCTTAAGGAACACCATCAAGCCCCCCCCCCAGATGGCCAGCTATGAAGGGCAAGGTTCGAGAGGGCAGGTCATCTTCCTCACTCTACCAAGTAGTTTGTCCACATCCTTGGTACTCACAGATTGAAATTGATCCAGTAAACTTACATCAACAGAGTTGCTGGACACCTCATCAATTGTTTCTGTCAAAATACTGGTGTCTTACGTCGGCTCTTATCTACAAAGAAGTTGTTAAACACATCACAGCAGACCGTTGTTGGGTTAAACAACAGGTTCTGCACAGGTATAACCTGTGTCATCTCCCTTACCACCCTAAACGGCTATGCTAGACGGGACTCAACAGATATGTGCAAAGGAGAAGGATCTTTGTGCTGCACATATTGCCTCTCAATAGGACCAAAGTTCCTATGATGAGTCCTGTCAGATAAGAGTCGAGTTTTCTGCCAGTTGCCCTCCTAGGTGAATGTTGATTATTTTGTTTATGATTTAAATAAACAAAAGTTTGACTGGAAGTACCTACAATCCTTACAGTTTCTCCCCACACACAAAATGGATTAAAAACACCAGTTTTCTGGAAAAAAGCTAAAAGTTTCAGATGTGTCCCAAACTTGCATGACAATAATGCAGCCTAAATGTAAATATCCATCAGTTCATAATTCTAAAACAAAAATTAGACAGATCTGAAATGTTTGTCTAGGAGATACCAAAAGAAAGTGCGGGATGAATCCTTCCTGAATCATCGTTTGCGAAGAAAAGCCAGAGAACAAAAGAAGTTAACAGATCATCTCCCATGGTCTTCATTTTGATCCAGTTAGAGAACACATTTGGGGATTTGGGGGATTTGTATTCCAGAAGAGATAACAAGTATTTTTAATTATACTGGATTTGGTATAATTATCTAGGTTTAGGTCTTATGGAAATGACAAACTAGTTTCTGAGCTGTACCACTTCTAACAGAAGATTCAGGTACACAAAAATAACAACAACAACAACAACAACAACAATAATACCCACCCACAGAAAAACCTCAATGCCGGGGATTCAGTCATGAATTCTTCTTGACAAGCCATTTTTCTATGTGGAAATAATTTATTTTGATATGAACAAGCACTCATTCATTTGTGTTCCACTGGGTGGTCTGGAATGGTACAACCCAAACACTGTGGGTTGTACCATTCAGTGGGGGGAAATGGCTTAAATCATACAAAGATTACAGATTACAAACTGGGCATAAAATTATGTCTGATAATATGTGCAAATGAGTCTTGGGGACATGCACTGTCTGGAAAAACTGAGATGTTAGCCACTAAACCCCACAAAGTGGTTGGCAGAGTTAGGTGCTTCAGACCTTTGCAAATATGGTATTCTACACAGGACCAAGGGTGTGTGTGCGCGCATAGGAATTTGTATATCTGAACTGTTTTTCCACAACTTGTCTATAGCACTTCAGGTTTTGTGGTACACCTAAAGTGTTGAATCCTTACATGCAAGTATAGTAGGACCCTGTATCCACTGATTCATTATCCACTGATTCAATTATCCATGGGACACAAAACAGCACACCGACCATAGAGTCTTCCTAGAAAATGTGTCCTCTCTAGCCATTGTCTTGGTCCTCCAAGGCAACTCTCTGTTATTTTAAACTGGAAGTCCCATTATTTTCAATGGTGTTTGCAATTATCCATGGTTTTCAGTATCCACGGGACACCCCCCCCCAACCAATCCCCAGCAGATACAGGGCCCTACTGTATACCCAAATTATGTAGCTGTGTCCTTTGCCACCTTTCACATAAGATGTGGGTCACATGTTGTTCCTTCAGATATTGTTGGATCACATATCTCATTAGCCCCTACTAGCTTGATGAATTATGAATAATAATGGGAGCTGCAGTTCAGAGGGCTACAGGTAACCCATCCTGCTCTCTTACAGAGGCAGAAATTATTTTCAAGAGTGATATACTAGATTATGATAAAGGAACTTGTCAAGAAAGATTGGTTGCCATGCCCTTTGCTGTCTTATGCCAGATATATAATGGTGCTTGTGATACTACCAGTATTTCATAACTTCTTTTTTTATTTATTTTCTTTTCCACCAGACAATCCACTATTAACAAGCAAGGTCAATGTCATCATAAACGTCTTAGATGTCAATGAATTTCCTCCTGAAATTGCAGTGCCCTATGAGTCTTATGTATGTGAAAATGCTAGACCAGGACAGGTATATCAATTCTTTTTCAATATTAGATGTGTTTTCAGTCATAGGAACATGCCATCAAGAACAAAGACTAACAAACTTTAAGTGCAGAGAGAAAGTGTTGGGTGTGTGCACAGCTGTGGCTAGGGAGAACGTGATTAGCCAAACACTCCTATAAAGATACACTCTGTGTGAGTTACTGTTGTAGGTTGGTATCGAGGAGTGATGGATGTTTGGAGAATTGCTGTTCGGTTTGTTCTTGAGATTTACTGTATATATTCTGTGTTTGTTTTGTACTGGAACTGAAGATAAATCCTCCAGAAGGACCTTCCTGCATGTAAGTCCTCTTATTGTGGTTGAAAGTGGATCAGAGCAGTGATGAAGTCTGCAAACTGAAGCCTTTGTTTTTCAAGCCCTATTCTGATGTGTAGTTTATCTGCTGTTTGGCTACTCCTAGGTCTAGTTTATCCCCAGGCAGTGTCAGTCACCTCTTTGGGAGCTTATACTGGGTGGACACAAACACCAGTTTAATAATAGTTATTGGTAGGGTAGTAGTGTATTTAAGTTATGCTACTTGATAAGGGCTTAGGTACATGTGGTCTTTCAGATATCACTGAACTGAAACTCCCATAAGGCCTTGCCATCACATCCAGTGATAGGAGGGGGACAGATGTTGCAATTCACTAACAGCTTGGAGGGCCACATGCTTCCCATTACTGATTTTCACATTAAGTGTGCTGATCACCTTTCAAAAGAGAGACATGTATTCAAGGCAACTCACAATAAAGATCATGTTTTTCTGAGCAATGCTTATATTAATCCTGAAAGGTAAGTCAGACTTATTATCCATTGATTGTAGAATGAAAAATGAGGCTAAGACAATAATTATTTATATAAGGTTAAGTGGTAAGTTTGTGGCCAAGGAAATCAGGGACTGACCAACTGACTTATTTCTGTTTTTATGTCTGTAATATGCACATATATTTATTTTTAATATTTATAAATATCTTTACTGCCCCTGAAGGCCCTTAAAGCTATGTACAACTTAAAAACACATTTTAGAAATACAGTAATATCACAACAAAGCTAAAGTAGTGATGACACATTTCAGAAAACAGCGTTACAACTCCAGTGAAATAGTGCAGTTTTTACATCCCTCCTAACGCATGGTGATGATGGATGTTTCCTCATGGGGAGTTCCATAGTTGTGGTGGTGCTGCTAAAAAGACCCTGTCTTCTCTGTTTATAAACCTAGCCTCTCTTTTTGATGGAATGTGTAAAAAGGTATCTGATGAACCCCATAAGTTATGGGCATGTTCAAGAGGAGCTAAGAAGAAGGTCTAGAAAAATGTGTTAGTGTGAGAAAACAGGAATCTCCATTCTGGATGCAGATTTTGAGAAACCTACAAGGGGGGGGGGGGCAAGAGCTCCAATGAACCCATAATCCACCTACCTGAAAGTGAGAAGGCCTAGAAGCCTAGTATAAGGGCAGTAGCTAGACTTGATGGTAACAATTTGCAAACAACTGTCTACCTGTAGTTAATACCTTGTCCAGTAACTAATGTACAACTCAATGGTTGTGACTAATGGGGAACAGATTCATTTGCAAAGGCTTTTTCTCAGGTTTGTCCAGTGAAGACATGAGAGAGAGCCTTCTTGGTGGCTGCTTCCACCCTCTGGAATGCCCTCCCATGGGAGGCTAGGCTGGCCCCCTCTCTGCTTTCCTTTTGCCAGCAGGCAAAGACATTTTTATTCCAGCAGGCATTTAATTTGTAACTGCAGGCACAGATGCTTTTATGGGGGTGTGTTTTGTTGTTTTTATTCTTCTAATTTTTTATATGTTTTTATATAATTTTAAATTGTAATGATTTTAATTGTTTTTAACCTTTTAACTGTTGTATCTTTTTAATTGGTTTTTATGTGTTGGGAGCCATCTTGGGTCACAATCTGGGAGAAAGGCAGCATAGAAATAAATAAAATAAAATAAATTCCTTTTACATTTTAACTGTAACTTTTAGTTGCTTTTCAAGTTAAGGGAGTGTGACCTCACAAAATGGTGGAGGAACAATATGACATGGTTAAAATGCTTGTTTGTGTTGAATGCGGAGGACTCATATTTCTAATATTTTTTTTGTTATTTCTTAGAAATAGGAGAGTTATGAATTATTATTATTATTTTAAAAAAATAGAATGGTAGCAGTTACAAACTATTTTTTGTGATAAGGGCTCTAAACTCTAAGTAACTACTTTTTAGAAGTAACTTTCCAAGTTCTGGGCTGTAAGCTGCCTTTGAAGTTGGTTGATAGGCAACTGCAGGTTGAGCTCCACCTTAATGGATAGGAAGTGATTGTTCTGCAAATTAACCCTGGCTTTCTAAAAGATGTATTCAGCCCTCATATAGTTGGCCTTCATGGGTCTACAGAAGTCAGGCAGTATAATCACAAGTTTCCTATCTGGGGACAAACCACATAAAAGACACCAATTTTCTTGCCAAAATGGGAGAAAGTGCAGATTGAAACATAAACACAAACTGTATTATAGGAGTAAATTCTGTTAACTCTCACTACCTTGTAAAGCAAGCTCCCCCACCTCCTCATTAAAAGTTTCCCCAAACTCTACTTCTTTTTGAGGTGCTTCTCAATGGCAACAAAAGCAACAAAATCAGGCCTATTAGGTTGTAGTATATATGCTGTTTTATAAGCTTTGCAAGATCAAATAGAGAGTACCAAGCTCACAAGCCATAACATTTTTTTTTCTTACTGCATTCTAAACTATTGCCCAAAGGAAATGGAAATTGCAGCCTCCACAGTTCTAAACTTGAATTACTACACCTGTGGAAGAAAACTGCTTCCTTGATCTCCTTTCTATAGATAGAAGCGGGTTTTAAATAATTGCCTGTGTAAGCTGTTTATACAACATTTGTCCCTTTTACAGCATTTGTGTCTTTGAGACTCATAATACATGGATATCCCACAGCAGCACCTTGAAATGACAAAAAGTGTTGATAGTCCCAGGGGAATGTTCACCAATCCTGAATGCATAAGTGTTCAAGGAGCTTGGCATTTTTGCTACTCCATCTTTACTTTGTTCCAAGGACCAGGAGAAGATGTGTGTCATGTCATGGAGTTAATTAACTTGGGATGCTACAGCTCTTGCTCCTTGACCTGCCCTCAAGGTGATGACAGATACTGAGGGCTATCTAATTCCTAGTTTGAACTAGAGTAGAACAGTGAATCAGTGGAATTTACAAAAATGTTGACTTGTCTAGTTTTCATTGATTTGGGGGATCTACTCTGGTTGAAACAAGCATTTGATTTAGGCCTGAGGTGCATGAATGATAATTGTCTTTCAGGACACTAATTTTATGCCACCTAACCATTCTCAAGGGTGAGGTCAAGGGTGAGGTCAGCACTATCAGGCATTGCTTCCTTTGGATTATTTCTTTCTTATAGAGAAAAACCTGCTCAGATTATAGTTACAGAAAGTAATAGCACTTTTGCCTCCTGGCTCTCTTCTAGGGTGTGTGTGCGTGCATGTGCATGCATACACACACATGTAGGCACAGGCATTCAAATTATGATCAGAATATGGAAGTTCCAAGCTGCCTTTATATACAGACTTTTTAAAATGCCTATTATTATTGTGGGCACATGAATATGTGAAAGGTGTGTGTGTACAGTTAGGAATTCTGGGGTCTGCCCTTACACAGATACATACCACTTCAGTGGTCACCCAGTGTCAGGACAGGAGTTAGAATACAGGTTTTAACCCATCACAACTATTACACTAAAGTGAAGCCTTTTATTTCTTTTCAAAATTGTGTGGCACACATTCACATACTCTAATTTTTAACCCATGTCTCCTTCTCAGCTGCTTTTAAAATGCCCCACTTTCTCCAAATTGGGTAATTTGAAGCTATATTATACCCAATTTGAAGCTATATTATGTAGCGAATCAATTGAGATATATTACTGATAGTGTTGCAGAAGTAAAAGAAATAGAATGGATGGCAATAAATAAACAAGAGATAGAGTTAAAATTAAGAAATATATTTTTTTTGTAAACCAAAAAAGAAATTTAGGGAAATAATACAGTCTGTCTCCTTAAAAAATATACTAGATATATGGATTAAATATAAAAAAGTATTACAGTAGTTCCAGAAATATTTCCATTAACACCAGTAATATTGTTGGAGGGTTTCCCAGCAAATTTAAGAAATGAAGTGGAAGCAAAGTTAGGAGGACAGGAAATAATGTTGAAGGAATGGATGGGGAAAATGAAAAATAAGAATTATATGGAAAAATATTAAAAGAGCAAGGATTCACATGGTTTAAATTGATACAGTTAGAATGACGGACAAAAAATTGTTAAAAGGAGGGAAGTTGTAGAAAAAATACAAAACTTGAGGAATTGATTATAAAATCTACTCAAGAGAAAATTCATATAAAAGGTATTACAAGTAAAATATATAAAATGTTAATGGATAATGAAGAAGTACAAGATTATCTTAAAGATGTTTGGGAAACAGATGTAGCAACTGTAATAGAAAAATCCAAGTGGGAAAAAATATGGAATATGCAACATTTGAAAACATTATCAGTAAGGATAAAAGAAAATTACTATAAGATTATATGGAGATGGTATTTAACCCCAGTAAGATTGAATCAAATAGATAAAAAAAAGTATTCAGCACAGTGTTGGAGGGGATGCCAAGAATTGGGAACGTATATTCATATGTGGTGGAATTGCAAATATGTGCAGGAATTTTGGAAAATAGTAATGAAGGAAATAAGTGAGATACTGGAGACCAATATACCTTTATGCCCTGAAATAGCATTATTATCATATTGTGAAAAAATACAAGATTCTCAAATTGTTAAGGATTTATTAACAAATCTGCTGACAGCATCAAGGTTAATAATAGTAAAGAAATGGAAAACACAAGGTGAATACCAAATAGAAGAATGGTATAATGAAGTATGGAATACAGCTATAAATGAGAAATTAACAAATATGGTTAAAGAAAAAAAAGGAGGGCTAAGTAAGGATGTTTTTGGTAAAAAAATGGAGTAAATTCTTAGAATTTGTATTAATAAAGGGGAGAGGAAGCAAACCTGAGTTGGAAACAATGGTATTTTGGAAAGAGGGATGAATGTAAAGGGAAGTCCCTCGGTCGAGGAAATCACTGTTATATGTGTTTGTTAAGTTGTATGTATAAATTGTATGTTGTTTAATTTTAAAATTAATAAATAAATAAATGCCCCACTTTCTCTCTCCTCTTCCCATTTCCCCCATTGTCTTCAGCTTACTTCAATTGCTGCAAACTGAGTTCAAAGTGCAAAAGTGGGTTGTACTTAATGACTTCAGAGTGGGGGAAGCAGGGGGCAGATTCTTACCCTTCCTATTAGGCTCAGGCAAAAACAAACTGATGCAGCCTCTTCTAACTTGTGTGTTGTTCCTCATTGATAAATGTTGTAATCTTGACCACACTCTGATGTTACTTGGCCACACGCGTTCCAGAATTCTTTGAAATGTTGGAGGGTATGCATTCACTTTGTGAAAGAAAGACAAAAATTAAGAAGGTGCATGAAAAATATCTTTCTACAGCTGTTGCTTACCCCCCCTTTTTTTAATGACATATTATGTCCATTAATGCTTGAAGAGCCTCATGCTGCTTTGCCAGTTAGTTTGTGAGCAGTGGGATGATTTCAGAGGAAGGCACTTGGATAAGAGAAGGCAGCTCGGTCTTTCCCAGGTCAAAAGAAATCTATGAGTACCTATCTATTTTTCAAAGATATAGTAACAAAGTGACAAGTGGGCTGCCGGGCTCAGCCAGTGGCCCATTGGTGACCTGTCCTGGCTCCTGGAGCACCTGGGCAGCACCCGCGGCCACGTGGTGGCTCGCATGGGGGCTGTCTTGCTGGGCTCCTTCTTCCTGGCCTGCTTTGAGGGCCAGGAGAAGGGTGCGAAGGGCTGGCCAATTGGAGTGGTCCTCCCGGGCTCTCATTGGCCAGCCTGGCAAAGGAGGTGGGTCTTTCAGCTGGCACAGTGAGATGACGCTGCATTTTACGGCCTTTTGTGGCAGCTGCTTTGCAGCTGTTGCTTTATGGAGTTGGGGAGTTGGTGGCAACCAACAGATGCCATTGACCAAACAGTGGGTTGGTTGATGAAGGGATCTTGACCCATGTGATTTGCACCAACCATTTACAGCTGTTATCAAAGTTGTGATCTTTTATCGCCAATAATATATATCTTATCCAATATTATATATCTTATATAATATCCAATATTATATAACTTATATCATTTATCTCTATCATCACTTATTGTCATGTACCCAATATAATTTTGTGAAGATAAATTGTGTCTGTGTCTTGTTGTTATATGGGTGCAGGGAGAAAGTCCAATCTGGGTCCGCAATAGGAAAATCTCAGTGAGCAGATTATGAGACTGTTCCAAGACATAAATACACTTGGAGCATTGGAAGAACTTTAAAATTCATGTATGCATATTCTAGTAATACTTTTCTTTTCTCTTCACTCTCCTACATTCAAATGTGATTCTCAAATCCACATTGCCAAAGTGCACCATTTACCTATCACACTCCTATGCATCCACCTTCCTGCTTTCTCTGCTGTTGTATCTCTTCTTGCTATAAGAGAACATAACCTTACACAACATTTGAGCTGACAGTTGTTCAAACATACTAGGTAGATCAACTGTCATTAACTTTCTTTTCCATAACACCTGTGCTGCAGAGACCAAGGCTAGGTCAGTTAGGTCTATCAATGTAGGATTACAAATCCAAGAAGCTCTGACCATTGACTATTTAAAACTACTTGGTTAAGGGCTGGTCATGTTAATGAATTCTTGCATCCTGTAGCTATACATGTTTCAAGGGCTCTGTTCCTCTAGATTGTTCTTTCTGCCGTTACCAGCTTTCTGGAGTTACCAGATAAATTAGCAGCTAGATCTTTGTTATTTCAACTCTGTGTTTTCATTTGATGCCTTAAAAGAGTTATCCAGAGTTGCTTTTGCCATTGAAAATAGGGAAACAAAGATCCAAAGCCAGAGAACTGTGTCACTTGCAGTGTGTGTGTTTATGCTTAATATTAAAATGCATCTTTCTGTTATTGGTATGAAGAAGTGAAGTCTCAATTGTCATGGAGGATACCCCACCCTGTGTTGTTGTAACCCATCACAGTCTACTTCTGTTGTGTTATATTAATAATAATAATAATAATAATAATAATATTTATTTATTTATACCCCACCCCTCTGTTAAAACAATCGGGGCGGCTTACAAAAATTAAAATACAATACAGATAAAAATCCCTAAACACCCCCCACCCCCATAAAAATATTAAACAAATATAATTTTAAAAAAATATTGTGATCAAATTAAGGCTTTTCTTTTCTTTTCAATTGGAAATTTGTGATTAAGTTTTATTTTCTCTCTGGTTTTAGGTAATCCAGGTTGTTGGTGCTGCAGACAAGGATTTGTCACCTGCTGGGCAAAGATTCTCTTTTCGACTGTCACCTGAGGTTTCTACAAAGCCAAATTTCACAGTCCATGATTTCAGAAGTAAGATTGCTTTTTATCTTTGTGCTGCAGATAATGATGGTGCCAATTATTTTTGTTCTGTTATTTTCATGCCTACAGCTTTTGACCACATCGGTGAAAATGAGTTGTTTCAGTGTGTAATCATTTCTTAGATGCTGGACAAAAGCGGGTTATAAATAACTAAATAAAAAAAAATAAAGAAGACAGTTGTGTTTTAGGGGCAAGGAAATACAGAACTGGATTTGATAGTTTTAAGTTACCTGAGATTTGATTTCAATTGAATGTTAGGAGGACCTCCTTGACAATAAGAGGTGTTTGGCAATGTAACCAATTGCCTAGAAAGATGGCGGGGTCTCTTTCTCTGAACATCTTCAAAAAGTGGTCAGACAGCTACCTGCTGGGGTTGCTCTAGCTGGAGATCCAACACTGAGCAGGGGGCTGGACTTGATGGCCCATGGGGCCCCTACCAGATTATTTATTCTATTATTCTATAAGGTGCTCAAAGGATTTTTATTAAAATAACTTTCTTGTCTTTTGCAGTATGGCATGGATGTGTGGGGGGCGGGGACACTTTCCATTCCTCTCAGTCAACAATGTATTGAACAAGCCTTAATGGCTATGGTCCTGCAGTCAGCCCATATATATTTGTATTTAAGAGATGAAAGTAATTTGTTCTTTGGTTTCACCATATGGAACCAGTCTAAAAGGTGCAGCCAGCCAGACTACTTCTTCACAAAAAGACATTGTGGTCCAGCAAACAGAGCAGGCAACTGCAGATTGTGACACTCCCATCTCAATGTACCTCACCAGACATGCATGGTGGCTTAGGCACATCAGACCATTTCTGTTCCAAGACATTTTTTTTGCCTGTGCTCACTTCTGCATTGTGTTTCTATATTAATCTGTGTGCTTAAAGAAAAAAAAAATCACACGAACATTTGCATTTAGATATAGAGTATATTTCAAATGTACTCTCTGCCACAACAACAGCATTTTAAACATATTTTATCTCTAATTATGTATTATTGCATTCATATCCCACCCCATAATCCCCTTTTCCATGCATAGCATCTTACATAGATTGTAAGCCTGAGGGTAGGGAACTGTCAAGCTAACTAATTGTAGACTGTTCTGGGAACCTTTGTGGTTGAACGGTAAGATGTTAATTCTTTACATAAGTAAGTCAGTATATTTTGGTTGAGTACTGCTTCGCAACATTTCAAGATGTAGAGTGGGCGATACAAAGTTATGCGATGATCTGCACATTAGTCTGGAATGCATACAGGTGAACTTGGTTCACCTCAGAATTTGAAAATATCACATTGCTCTCAGACTGCAATTTGATCACCTCTTCACTGGACTGTGGGTTGTTAAGCACCAGAACAAGCCAACATGCCTGCCTGATCAGGCTGTGTGTGGCTTACTTGAGTCATTTGTGGGACATGTTTGCAATACAGTATTAGTGTCTCATGGACCCATGTTCATAACCTCTTTAGCCTTAACTCCCTGAGCTGGTTAGTTTCCTTGTAGAGAAGAATTTCCTTCAGCCATAAATCCAGGAGACATTAGAAGACCATGCTGGTGTATCAAGGACCCAAATGTATTTGAAAGAAATGAATGCATCTCCCACATTGCAACAGACCACAGTGTGAACAGAATGGGGGCCCTGAGTTCAGTACCCATACAGTTGGATACAGAAGGTGCCAGCTCACCTTACATTGTGCATGTGCCACAGTAATTCTCCATTCAACTAATATTTCTGAGCAGAGGTTTCCATTATCTTCCCATGCTAGGCTTCAACACTGACATTCCACAGACTTCTTCCAGACTCCTTGTTATCAGAAGACTTTAACCCCTATGTGTCAAGAAGGAAGATACATGCTGGGTCTATGATACCTCAAAATTGGAAATATTGGACACTTCTAGGTATCAAGTTGACCAGGGTGATCCAAAAAGAGGTCAAGTGGGGGTCACAAGGACCTGGGATGTGTTTTAGAGATATTTTAGCAAGAAAGCCCAAACAAGGATTGTGTGGAAGCCCCTTAGTAAACAAAGCCATTAAGGAGGTTTGTGCTAATTCCTTCATGGGCACCTCAGCAATGAGTCATCAAACCAAACAATCAAGTGACCTTTCCAACGCGAATCCCAAGGAAATCGCATAGAATCATAGAGTTGGAAGAGACCACAAGGGCCATCTGGTCCAACCCCCTGCTATGCAGGAATACAGAATCAAATCATTCCTGACAGATAGCCATCCAGACTCTGTTTAAAAACCTCCAAAGAAGGAGACTCCACCATACTCTGAGGCAGTGTACTCCACTTCCAAACAGCTCAGGAAGTTCTTCCTAATGTTTAGGCGGAATCTCTTTTCCTGTAGTTTGAACCCATTGCTCCATGTCCTAGTCTCTGGAGCAGCAGAAAACAAACTTTATCCATCCTCCATATGACATCCCTTCAAATATGTAAACATGGTTAGCATGTCACCTCTTAACCTTCTCTTCTCCAGCCTAAAAATACCCAGCTCCCTAAGCCGCTCCTCATAGGGCATGGCTTCCAGACCTCCCACCATCCTGGTGGCTCTCCTCTGGACACGTTCTAGCTTCTTCCTGAATATCCTTCCTGGATTGTGGTGCCCAGAACTGGACACAGTATTCTAGGTGAGATCTGACCAAAGCAGAATAGAGTGGCACCATTACTTCGCTTGATCTAGACACTATACTCCTATTAATGCAGCCTAGAATAGCATTGGCCTCAGAACCCCCTCCTGTCTTCCACTGTGAGGTTTCTTGTAAACCCATCAATTTCTGTCTCCCAGCCAGTATCAGTTAGATTTCTGTTACTTTGTTTACCCAGTGGAAAAAACATCCAGGCCATGTCCTAGCCAGAATACCCTTCAGTATATGAAGCAGGGTATATATGTATTAGTCCCCCAACAATAGAAAGGTGTGCCACTGTGGATGAGCCTGGCCACTCTTTTTCTCAGAACACCTCCAGATTGGAAACCTTCAGTGCCACCCTCATTCTGTCTGAGTATTTTGCTTTCTTCAAGACTATTAACTATCACCCTATTTCCCCCAAATCTCTCCTTCTATCCAGGATTTCTGCCTTACTCCTCAATAGCCTTGTGTGGTTCTCAGGAATGTGTGTTGTGTCTGTGAATGCATTTTGTGTTGTTTCCAATAAATACATTTTATTTCACTTCACACTGCATCTTGTACTAGTATACATAGGTGAAAAAATCACCTATGTGTTACCCTCCTCTTACAGGTATCACAGGTCTGAAAGTACCCTCCCTACACCTCGCACCTCTTAGGGTAACAATGGTGACTTAATTTTTCTTGAGGAAAAGTCCCAAGGCATACAATTCTGAAAAAAGTAAGCATATTTCTAAATTAGCCCAAGTGAGGCCATATGAGTGCTTCCTCTCCCTTCATATGCTAGCTTTAAATCCATCATTTGTAATAAGACAAAACAATGAGTTTGAAACACATACACATGTCCACAAACACCCCTGAACCTTATTCATGAGGAAGAACTTGAAAGCTTTTTTAAAAAAGTAGTTCATTATGTATCATTTCTCACAAAAATATAACTTGGCACTATTAACATTGCAAAAACAAATAACTCATCTAAAAAGATTTTATTAACATAGCCTAAAACTTTCAAAAACAAAGAAAGCCTTCAAAATACCTGCAAAGCATTTTTGGCCCAAAAAGTTCCAAGAAAATGTAATGTGTAATTATTACAACATGAAGAAAGTAATCCCCTTACCAGTCAACACATTATTCTGAAAAAGAAATATTTTTACATACTCACTAACACACATACACACACACCAACAAGTAGTGTGTTGCAGGTAACAGTGTTCCATGTAACATTCATGTTATCTCCTAGCTGTATGATGACACATAATATACTATAACTCTGACATCACATGCAAACACCTTGTTCCAATTCTCGTGATAAATCTTGCAGCCATTCCACCTGCAGCAGAGGGAAAGAAGGGAACCTCTTCTAATCTCTTGGCTCTAAAAACACTTCAGTTATTTTTGGCTTCTCTGTCATTAGGCTATAAGAACTGTTTCCATCCCAGTTGGTCATTATAGCAGCTGTAAATCTAAGATTTGGCTGCTCGGTTTGCTTTTTTCTTCCCCACTCCTCATCCCTTCTTCCTTTTGCGTTGTATGTTTTAGATTGTAAAACAAAGGACAGAAAGAGTGTTGGATATATATATATATATATATATATATATATATAATCAAATATGTGTGTGTGTATGATCAAATATATATGTATATATGATCATACACACACACACACACATATATATTTGATCATATATATTTTGCTTTCTTCAAGACTATTAACTATCACCCTATTTCCCCCAAATCTCCTCTGCTGAAAATATATATGATCAAATATATAGATGTATATATACACATATAGATACATGTATATATGATCATATATATATATATATATATATATATATTTGATCAACAAGACAGCATGGGAATATTTTCAGCAGAGGAGCTGGTTTTGGGAAGGACTTTAAATACATAAAAAGTAAATGTTTGTGTGAATCTGATAATGAATGAACACAATACAACCACTAACCACTTGGATTATACCACAATGGATTAACACCATACTTGGTGTTAGTAACACAGATGATGTTTAACCAAAGGAGTTGAAAAGCTGATATGAGGAAATTAAACTCCTTAAATCCATTTTGAATTGAACATATTCCATGCAAGTGTGGCAAAAATAGCTTCTGTGCTAGCACATACTGCAGAAGGCTAACACATGATGCTGTAGCATCTGCCCCTGGGCTTTCCCCTAAAAATAAAGGTTGTCTTCAGATACACAGCAACTGATAGTTCCAATGGGAACTCAATCTATCTGAAAGGGAACAGGATATGTCACTTCATCTCTCAATTCTTTTCCAGCTACATTAAAAAAAGGGAAGTTTTAAAAAAGCACCCAGTAGAGAGAGCCATGTAATATTGTGGGAGATGCTGTGAACTAGAGAGTGTCAGAGAGATAATAGAGCAGGAGAGAGCACCGCAGGCAATCCCAATCAGAGCTGCTAGCAAATTGGTTACTAATCTCACTTCCTGCTTAATCCTTTTAATCTTTACATCAGTTTTTGTCCTCATTGGGTCTCTTTGATTCAAAAGAAAGCCATGATAACTCAGCTCCTACTGAGGGAAGTGGCAAAATGCCTCTCACAGAGGCCTGCACTTGCTTTAATCAGAGATTACTACTGAATGTACTAATGGTATCAGATGTCTAGTTTGATTTCTGGTGGGACTTTTCTTAATCATCTCATCTGTACAGCTTCAGTGCTGGGAAGATTTCCTACCTTTTGAAAGGTGTCTCTGGTGGAAACTGGCAAAACAAGAAAGACACATTTCCCTTCCTGTTGGAGCACTGAACAAAAAAATCACAGCAGCTGAAGTGCATCCAAGCAGACTTAAGGAAAAACAAGAAACTAGAGATATGGAAGAGATAATATCCTCAGCTAATGTGATATTTTTTCCTTTTTTCCTTTTGTCTGTTCTGACAGGCTTGCTGTCAAATTGAGTTGGCTTGTAGAAGAATAGTCACAATAATTATCATTTGTCCAGGCAAGGGGGGAAAGGATCTCATTATCTTATATCCAGTTTCAGTATGACAAACCCCACCCCACCCTTTTTGCCTATTTTTCTTCTCTTCTGTTTTTGGGAATTATGGAACAAAGAAATTTTTCCTACTGATTCAGGAATATCACATAGGTCAGGATTTCAATGTTAAGGCACATGTGAGTCTGAGGGGCCGTTTGCACGGAAAAATAAATCCGCTAAGAATTTGCCAAGACTCCTAATAGTTCCCACATGTTTTGGTTCAAAGTCACCTTATTCAGAAGGAGGGGGGCCAAGAACCCCGAAAGTCACACGGTAAAAGCTGTCATTGGGTCTCAGCCTTGGTGTGGGAGGGGGCAGCCAGAGGCCCAAGGACAGCAATGGTGCTGTACCGTTGCTGTTGTTGGGTCTCCGCTGGTGCAGCGGTTTAAACCACAACGCCGCAACCGAGGCCTCCCTAAGGCCAGTGCCTTTGATGTGGGGAGGAAGGGTGACCGGAGGCCCAACGACAGCAATGGTGCCATGTCTTTGCTATCACTGGGTCTTGTCCAAGCCCCCACCCCACACCACCCCAGAGGCCTCCAAGGCCAGCACCTTCAATGGGGGAGCAGCCGGAGGCTCAACGACAGCAACAGTGCTGTGCTGTTGCTGTCATTGGCATTCAGCCCACACCCCAGAGGCCCTGAGATGATGCTGCAGAAGGACAGATGGGTAGTGGGACTCTCAGTCCCATCATCAACCGCCCTTTTCCCCACTGGTGCCCCTCCCTCCCTACTTGCCCTCCTCTTCCCATTTGCAAACAGCAAACAGGGAAGAGAAGGAGGGAAATGGAGGGAGAGATTGCAGTGGAGGACAGATGGTCGATGGGACTCAGAGTCCCATTGCCCACCTTTTCCCCACTGCTGCCTCTCCCTCCTGCCTTGCCCTTTACTTCCCAGTTTGATAGCAGTGAATGGGGAAAAGGGGAGGGGATGGACGAAGAAGCTGCAGCAGAGGAGAGTTGGTCGATGGGACTCAGTGTCCCACCAGCTGCCTTTCCCCAGCTGTTGCCTCTCCCTCCTGCCTCTCCCGTCTCTTCCTCATTCACAAGCAGTGAACGGGAAAGGGAGAGGGGGAAAATGGAGGAAGAGGCAACAGCTGGGGAAAGGCGGGCAGTGGGATTCTGAGTCCCATCAAGCACCTCTCCTCCATTGAATCCTCTTCCTCTACTTTCCTCCCCCTCTCTCTTCCCTGTTTGCTGCTTGTGAATGGGGAAGAGAAGGGAGAGGCAGGAGGGAGAGGCAGCAGCAGGGAAAAGGTGGTTGATGGGACTATGAGTCCCATTGACTACCTGTCCTCCGCTGCAGCTTCTTTCTCCATTCCCCCCCTCTCTTCCCTGTTCGCTGTTTGTGAATGGGAAGAGAAGGGCAAGTAAGGAGGGAGGGGCAGCAGTGGGGGAAAGGGTGGGCAAGGAAAAGACTGACAGTCCCACTGCCTGCCTGTCCTCCTGCAGCATCTTCCTGGGGCCTCTGGGGTGCAGGGTGGGGGTGCAGCCAAGAGCCAACAATAGCAATGGCACAGCACCATTGCTGTCATTGGGTCTCTGGCCTCCCCCCTCACAAACGGCAATGGCCTTGGAGGCCTCAGAGCTGCATGGTGGTTTAAACTGCTGCACCTCTTCCCAAGGCCTCTGGGGCAGTTTAGGGTGGGGGCACGCCCCCCCACACACACTGAAGGCACTGGCCTTGGAGGACTCTGTAGCGGTATGACTGTTTGAACCAGGGGCTCTGGTCGATGTCAGCAGTGGGGGGGTATGCAGCCAAGACCCAATGACAGCAGTGTTGTTGCACCATGCCCCGTTGGGCCTCCGGCCACTCCCCCCACACCGCAGTCATCCTTTCCACCCTGGCAAGAGATAGGCCTCCGTGACTGTCAGTCACAGAGACCATGCCTCCCCATGTGAACTGCAAATTCGGAAAGCTTTTGGATGTTATCAGAGAAATGACTTTCCGGAGAAAATCATGTAAACTAGTAGGCACTGATTCGAAAGAGAAGTAAACCAGCATTTTTCTAATTAAAAACTGTTGTGTAACTGACCCCCGACTCTCAAAGCAGCAATTGCACATCTTTTTCCTCTCTTGCTTATAATGCCTAGCAGGGCTGGTTCTGCCTGAGGAAATACCATAAAGGACATAAGCGGTGGGAAATGGCAGCCAGGTGTTTGAAGATAGAACTGCGTGTAGTGTGCAGCCTTCCTTTCGTCCCCTAAGGTATTCTGCTAATCTGCTGCCCTCAGGAGTGAGGAAGAATGCTATACCATCGTCAATCCTGGAGTAAGAATCAACTCCCAGGAGTGGCAGCTGCTGACTCCAATGTCAATGAGGATGTCCATCCACTCTGGATTATAATCCAGATTAAAGGTTGTTGTACTCTGTCCTTAAAATAGGGTAGGTCCTTTAAAGTTCAGACTAAAACCTGATTTATTGCTCCACTGACAGTCTAGTTGGTTTGTGTGTGTGAAATAATTTAAAGTTTGTTGTCTTGTCTTCTCTTGAGGCAACAAACTGTCTAGGACAGTCTCCAGTGGCTAGTAATACAGAATGAATTATGTGATTTGCCCAGTCCCACTCCACTTTATTGGCTGCTTCTTAGAATCATAGAATCATAGAATTGCAGAGTTGGAAGAGACCACGAGGGCCATCCAGTCCAACCCCCCTGCCACGCAGGAAATCACAATCAAAGCATCCCCGACAGATGGCCATCCAGCCTCTGTTTAAAGACCTCCAAGGAAGGAGACCCCACCACGCTCCGAGGGAGTGTGTTCCACTGCCGAACAGCTCTTACTGTCAAAAAGGTCCTCCTCATGTTGAGGTGGAATCTCTGTTCCTGGAGCTTGCACCCATTGCTCCGTGTTCCGGTCTCTGGAGCAGCAGAAAACAAGCCTGCTCCATCCTCAGCGTGACATCCCTTCAAATACTTAAACAGGGCTATCATATCGCCTCTAAACCGTCTTTTTTCCAGGCTAAACATACCCAGCTCCCTAAGTCTCTCCTCATAAGGCATCGTTTCCAGACCTTTCACCATTTTAGTTGCCCTTCTCTGGACACGCTCCAATTTGTCAATATCCTTTTTTAATTGTGGTGCCCAGAACTGGACACAGTATTCTAAGTGAGGTCTGACCAAGGCAGAATAGAGTGGCACTATTACTTCCCTTGATCTAGACACTATACTTCTATTGATACAGCCCAAAATTGCATTGGCCTTTTTAGCTGCCGCATCACACTGTTGGCTCATGTTCAACTTGTGGTCTACTAGGACTCCTAGATCCCTTTCGCACGTAGTCTCATTCAGCCAGGTCTCTCCCATCCTATATTTATGCATTTCATTTTTCCGCCCTAAATGACTTGCCAGATGAGGAAGTCACATAACCTTTCTTAAAATATTTTTTTTCTTTATTGAATATTTTACAAACCATTACATACTATGTAGTCACATCACATTTTGCATGACTGGATGTTACTGAGGGAACATGGAAGAGATGAAGGGTTATCCCTGCACCATAACATCTAGGTTCACTGATAGTTTCCTAGCATATGACAGCTCTTACCATTTCTGTATCATAAAACCAAGAACTAAAGAGAAGAGCAATCATCTTATACTAAATGTTCTTTTCCCCCTCTAGACAATACAGCTGGGATTGTAGCCAGGAGAAGCGGGTACAGCCGTCGGCAGCAAGAGCTATATTTCCTTCCAGTTGTGATAGAAGACAGCAGTTATCCAATACAAAGCAGTACAAACACAATGACGATCCGTGTTTGCAGATGTGACTCTGATGGTACCATCCTCTCTTGCAATGTTGAAGCCATCTTCTTGCCTGTTGGACTCAGCACAGGAGCCTTGATAGCAATCTTGTTGTGCATTGTTATACTTCTAGGTTAGTGCTTCTCCCTTTACATGAAACAAATCTAGGTGTCATAATATATTTGGAAGATGTGTCTCTACAATGAAACATGGGTCAGAAGGGATAAATGAACATTACAAAGGATGAATGAACAGAAGCTTGTTAAGATGGTGAATACAACACAGCCAGTTCTGCTATTGACATCTCATATAAACTAAATATAACTAAATACACTAGCCTCAGAGGGCCTGTCTGCACTGCAGAAATATATCAGTTTGATACCACTTTATCTACCATCATTCTATCCTGTGGTATCCTGGCGTTTGTAATTTGGTGAGGTACCAGAGTTCTCTGATAGAAAAGGCTAAATACCTCATAAAACTACAAATACCAAGATTCCATAGGATAGAACTATGGTGGAAAAAGAGGGGGCACACTGCTATATTTCTGCAGTGTAGACAGGCTGAGAGCATCTTCTCTGACACCCAAATCTGGACATTCTGCAGACACAACAGAATTTGGCAGAGTTCATAAATATAACGGTTTTTTCCATGGAGTTTTAGGACTGGTTTTGCCCACTCTGTGTAATGTTGTAGATACTGTGTGTTATTAAAATTGCCCATGCCCATCTTAATATACCATCCCTGCCCTACTGGGGACAGTCATCTTCAGATACCAAAAAGGAATGAAGGAGAGCCATTACATTTGAGTGATGGGAAAGGAGTCCCAGAAGAATACAGAGAAATTTCTGAGACACAATGTACATTTTCAGTATCAGTCTTTATTATAGATGTCTGGAATTCATTATGGGACTTACACCTACATAAATGGACTTGAGTCTGCAGGAAGCAGAATTAAGTAGTTTCACAATGTCCATATTTAGCAAGGAGTTGTCATGACTTAACTATGTGGAGGAGCTCATCAGGGCCAATGCATATCCAATGATCCTGATGCCCATCAAGACAATGACTAGGGACTGCCAGTGTGCATTTGTAGAGCCTGGTGTGCACCAGGATACTCGTGCTGGTGCCCTCATATGTATCTTCACAATTCCCTAGGAGGTTTCTGTGATGCCTATTCTACATAGCAGAGTATGTATAATGTTATGCAATGTAGACCACGCTGTAGAATTGCAGCCAATATGAATAAGCACATTTGAATCACTGTTGTTGAAAAGTGATCTGAACTATTATGTCCAACAATTATGGTATTAAAATATTATGTGACAAAATGCTTTATTAGAACTTCAGTTAAAGCTTGTATTGTAGCTGATACTATGATTGTTCATTAATATATATGAGAACTGGTAAAGCATAGTGGCTGCAACTCCTTGCCCATTTCCATGGAAGTAAGCCTGTTTGAACTCAGTGGATCTTAAGCTGCATATGCATATATAAAATAGTGCAGACAAGACCATAGATAAGGACTTCTCTGATTCAAGTCACACTTCTGTCATGAATGCCCTTGGTGGCATGGCCTTAGCAAGCCTTTCTTTTTCTTAGCCTCAGTGCTCCTTCCTCCAATTCGTAATAGGTGGGTAATAAAATCAGTCTAGCTTACAAGGTTTTTCTAAGGTCTACAAAACTTAGTAAAAAAATTACAATGCTCTGACCTTCTGCTGCTTTGCATCTATCACAGTAAGCCACACTCACAAACAGGAAAATATGAGAATTTCTCTAAACTCCCTCCCCACTCTCTCCCCAGAGAGTCCTCTGAGTGGGTGGGGAACCATTAGCCTAATGAAGGTCAGGAGGCTTTTTCAGCCCAACTCTAACTTAAGCTCCAGTCCATTTTATACCTGAGATCCAAAAGCAATTTGAGAATCAGCCCTGATGTCAGACAGTGATCTGCTATTTCACTACAGAAAGCTGAATTCTTTCTGTACCTAACTGATCATTCTCTTCTTGCCCTAGTCATCGTGGTACTGTACGTAGCACTGAGACGGCAGAAGAAAAAAGACACTCTCATGACCTCAAAGGAAGATGTCCGAGACAATGTCATCCATTATGACGATGAAGGAGGTGGTGAAGAGGACACCCAGGCTTTCGACATTGGGGCCCTGAGGAATCCCAAAGCAATTGAGGATAACAAAATACGCAGGGATATAAAACCGGATGCTCTCTGCTTGCCTCGTTCAAGACCGTCTGCAGAGGACAACACAAATATCAGAGATTTCATAAATCAAAGGTTGAGAGAAAATGATGGGGATCCCTCAGCCCCCCCTTATGACTCATTAGCAACATATGCTTATGAAGGAAATGGATCTGTGGCTGAATCGCTCAGCTCTATAGATTCCCTTGCAACTGAAGCAGACCAGGACTATGATTATCTGAGTGACTGGGGACCACGTTTTAAAGTCTTAGCAGAGATGTTTGGAGAAGAAGAAAGTTATAATCCTGATAAAGTCACTTAGCTTGGGGAGGATGGTGGGGAGAAAGGAAAAGTTAATCCACAACAAATTTTGAAATAAGGAAACTTTATAGAACAAGATCCTTTTGATGATAAGAGACAGAAGCTGTTTCCAGTAAGCTCCTATATTTATCATACCGTCAACCTTGGTTTAACTATTTGTCAGAGGAAGGATCATCCTTGACTCTTTTTGTTTGTTTGTTTGCTGTTGATTGGTTGGTTTGTTGATTTTTTTTTTAAAAAAAAACTTTTCATTTTGTATTATTACCTTGGATTCACAGTGAGGCAATCTCAGGCCTATTAGCTCGAATTTATTGATTTAAAAAAAATACCCAGAAGGAAGGATAGCTTTCCGGCATCGTGGTGGAAGAGTGGTAGATTTTTCTTAATTCCACTGAAGTGCCTATTGAAACTCTTACCATTTAAAGTGGAAATGATTGCAGCAATGGAGTGATGGAAAACTGACATAAAGGGAAGGACATTAATTTTTATGTTGAGAAGCAATAGCCACATGCTGACTTCTGATTCTTTTAGAACACAGCAGCTGGAATCTGTCCAGTGACCACAACTTGATGGGGATAATGTTTGGTTCATTTTTCTTTGTTTTGTTTTTGTTTATTTTTTTTTAAACCAGGGAAACAAATTGTCTGCCAGGACAATGCATTTCTTATTCCTACACTTCATGCGAGGGGGGTGGTGAAAAAGTGGTTATTCCCATTCAAGTTGTAAAGTCATAAACTGAGTTCAATGGATATTTAAAATGTTCATCAAAATGTTACACTTTTTCAAGAATTAAAAAAAATGAGATGTGACAGAATCATATATTTCTCATTTCAGTGATACAATTGTCCAATGTTTTCTTTGTGCTGAGGAAAGCCAATGGTGTTCACTCAAGATGTGTTCCCCCCCCCCATGGGGGCTTTCTGTTTGTTTTTAAAGTATCTCCTTTTCTAAAAACAAACAATTCATTCTGCTTTTGTTTAATGTTTTGTACTGGTAATTTTTAATATATATATTTTATATAGGTACATATGCACTACTTGGCATTTGCACTCTACAGCAGAGTTGTCATCCATTTCTTTTTGATTAGCTATGCATAGATCCAGAGCTCCCTCCATACAAGGTAATGAAATGTATTATGGACATGGTATGTGTGACCTTGGAATGTAACTCTTCAGTTATTTCATCCTAACATGCAAGTATGGATCATTGAGGTAGCTTTCTCCTGCTGTGGAGGGAAAATGAATATTTGCTGCAGAGGAGTTATTCTGTGGAGAAAAAGGGAAATATACATGGTGTTTCCTGCACACACACACACACACACACACACAAGGTTTTCTCTGCAGAAAATGTGTTTTCTAGGCAGGAAATAGTGTCTTCTTTGCAGGAAACCTGTTTTCTGCAGAGAGAAAAAAAAAATTCCCCCACAGAAGAGCTACATGTATTTCTCCAGAGAGTAATTATGTTACAGCACTCACTGTAACATTGTAACTTATTGTAACTTGTTCTAACAGATATTGGAGAAAATAGCACATACATCTGATGGTTGGAAAAGACAGTTTTCAACCTAGAAATTAATATAGTTGTCCCTTCATGTTTGCTGGGGTTTGGTTCCAGGACCCCCGTGGATATCAAAATCTGTGAATACTCAAGTCCCATTATATGCAATGGCATAGCAAAATGGTGTCCCTCATATAAGATGGCAAAATCAAGGTTTGCTTTTTGGATTATTATTTTTTAAAGAATATTTTCAAGCCGTGAATACTTAAATCTGTGGATACGGAGGGACAACTGTAATTGTAAATATTCTTTCCATTCCTAGTCTGAACAACTTTCAGAATACACAATCAGAGCATCCCCGACAGATGGCCATCCAGCCTCTGTTTAAAGACCTCCAATGAAGGAGACCCCACCATGCTTCGAGGGAGTGTGTTCCACTGCCAAGCAGCTCTTACTCTCAAAAAGTTCCTCCTAATGTTGAGGTGGAATCTCTGTTCCTGGAGTTTGCATCCATTATTCCGTGTTCTAGTCTCAACCTGATGCTGCCCTCATTTGCCCCACAAATGTCATGATGGCTGGGTTGTGTATAGTTTGCCAAGTTAAAAAATTGGCAACACTATACTGGAAACATGGTAAAAATGACATAGTTCCTCAGTTAGCCCAAACTCTTTTGTCTTCTGTTGGACCCCATGGAACCACTCCCATTCACTCTAGGTTCCTATATCAGTCTACCAGAAACTAAGGGAGATGTTCTTGGTGGCATTCCACCATCAAAATTTAACTAATCCAAATAAGGAGATCCATATGTGTAAATAAACTTGTGCACAGGTTTGCATCACCAGTGGCGGCACTAGTGGTGTGTGAAGAGGCTGAAGTGACACCGGAGGAGGGAGGGGTGACACCGGCCTTAGTAACACCACAGTGCATCAAAATGTTGATGCTGCCTACATTGTCTTCAATAAGCTTTGTGTCCCAGTGCAGATTGTTCTCCACATTCAGGGGGAAATAGTCTTTATAAATACATACTGGAAAGTGTGGCTAGGGTTAGATACTGAGGAATTAGTGTCCCTTTATTTTTGGAAATTCTATGAAGTTAAAACTGTTAACTTTCCTCTAGCAGAGCAGCAGTTTAAGAAGGCATGACTCCATTGTACATTGCTTTGCCCTAAACGCCAAGAAACAAAAGAGGCAGGTAGTTTCAAGTTGGACAACATGCAACTTTACTGATGGCTATGCATTTACATTTGCTTTGAGAGCTTAAATCCTAACTAAACTAATAAATAAGTTTGGGTAAAAGAGACAAGAGTCCATCTTCACTCACTAGTTCAAGGAGTAGAAACAACATGGCTGCTGAAGAAGCAGGTAAGAAAGACAGAGAAGCACGGAAACTATAGGAGCTGAGAAGGGACAAAACTCTATATGACAACAGGGGCTGCACTAGGTCATATTATTTTGTTGGTTAGTTGCAAACTAAGAGGGAGAGAAACATTTCAAGATGGAGGAAATCCTGCCCTATCTATTATCCTCTTACCCTAATGGCAACAGAGTGTGGGGGAGAGAGAATGCTGAATTTTTCCAACATTAGACTGGGGTGCAGTTGTTCTGTTGGACTATTGTAATTGCAGGGGTGGTTGCAGGCAGGTGGTGGACAGTGAGAAGGAAAGGAAAGTGTGCAGAAATAAAGGAATTTTCATGTGGATATTTCATGTCTGTAATTGTCACATGGACTCATGAGTGGGTTCCTACAATTTGTAACTAGCTGTGATTCTGAACATTTGGTCCTCCAGATGTTTTGGATTTCAGTTCTCAGAGGCCTGAATCAACATGGCTAGTAGCAAGGGATTGTTGAGGTTGAAGTCTAAAACTTCTGGAAGGTGAATGGTTGAGACCCACTGCTTCACAGCCATTATGAACAGTGACTGGAATGATGAAAACTAGTACAAAATCTCAAGAGCTGTGGTTGGTAAAGACAGCTTCAGGAGAACATCAGAAGAGCAGTACAGAAATGTTCAACTGATCCATCATATTATTTCCAACAACAGACAGCAAGAAGCCCAAGGAAGCTCACAAGCAAACCAACTGGTGGAAAGCCTCCATTAACTTATATATTCTGCCTAAAAATTGTTTAAATTTATAGTCTGCCTATAAATTCGATGTATCTATCATGTGTTAATACTGATTTGTTTGTTTATATTTGTATATTGTTGTCTGGAAAAAAAAAACCCTCCCCTTAGGGACTTGTGGTGGGGGAACTGTTTTGCCTAATTTATGTCCTCCACCCATCTGTCCCTTGTTTTCCCAGGTTCAAACTTGTCCTGGTAATCAGTTTGGCAGGCAACTTTGAAAGGTGCTGCATGTGCCAGCATGTGGCCAGATGCCCCTGCCCTTTCTAGAAAGACTGAATGCGGGGGAGGGGGGCTCTGAGGAGCAAAATCACACGTCCCACCTGGAAGGGGTTAGTGGGAGAGACAAAAGTGGCAGTCTTAGAATTCTTTAAAAGCAGGTGAGGAAGAAGGTGTACAAAGCACATCTGTACCCCCCAAAAAAATCTTGTCTTGTCTTACATCAAACCAAAGACCCACTGTGGTGTGGCAATTTTGTGCCAGAAATTTCCTTCAAGTCTTCCCTTCAGAAGACCACTCTGCAGCTCCTTTACATGGAGTGCTGTGTTGGGAATGTGCTGTCCAAAGAGTAACGCCTGTGCCCAGTTTTATCCTGCAGCAGAGCTACTGCATGACCCACTATTATATTTCCCCACTGGTGTCAGCTTTGCAGCCCCTGGAGCAGCCATCCCCTCATATTCAGTCTTATGAAAAATAGCAGGAGCCTCTGGCCCTGCACTAGCACACACATCCACCTTTCAAGGGTGCCTGCCAAGCTCTGATTCCTGGGATGAGTTCACCCCCCAGGAAAGTGAGGGAGAAAAGGGGGAGCCCATGCCTTCTTCACCTATAGCTGGCCATGGACCACACAGTGCAGCAAAGGAGGATATGTCCAGAAGAGGCATCTGCCGTGTATGACAAACAAATGGGAAGATATTAAGGACACCCATTCCCTACAGAGAGACAATGATACCCAGTCTCCTGAATGTAAGGAAAGGAAACCTTAAAAATGGATTTTGGTGAAGGGTTTTCATAAGCTAAAATGAGTTTTCCATGACCCTTCTGTATTACTACTTCCTCAATAGTTACATTCTACGTAATATACGAACAAACAAAAACAATAACAACTCAAATGCCAGCAATACATTCTTCCCTTCTTTTTTATTTTTTTATTTAAAAAGTATAAATAGGTCCCAGTTCTTTAACAATGTTTTCTGATGACGTTTCCTTAACCAGAATAGCTAATTTGTCCATTTCAGCCATCTCCAGAATCTTTAAGGTCATAAAGCAATCTTGCTGCCAATATCATGTACAGTAATGTGCCACCTTATAATTTAGGTTTCTGATCTGCTCATTTAGTATTTCCAAGAAAAACAACTCTGGTTTCAATTGTATTGTTATGTGAATTGTGTGGGGTTTGTGGGGGCTAAATCATGTCACTTAAATTTAGATATTAATATGGTGAATTTTAGTTAGCTCAAATATGGCAGTGAAAGTCCAGGTAACTATGGGACCTGTGTATATCAGTACTCACTGAGAAGACTCCAAGCCAAAATGTAAAATAAAAATGGGTTTTATTGGAAAATAATCACAGATCTATTCACATGTACATTCATGCTTCAAGTAATCACACAAGGCTAGTGAACACTTAGAAGGAGGCATAGGGACAGAGGAATAGGTTCAGAGGATGATGGGCTATACTTTACCTGTCTGAAGAGCAAAGGTTTTTGCAGCAAAGAAGTACGGCTATGTGTGCTGGGCGACACAGCAAACAAACAGAGTAATGACATTTGGAAGACTAGACACAATTTTGGTTGTGTTTTGGGGTGATATTTATATCCCATATTGCATCCTTAAGGGGTGTTCTCAGTGGAAGACAATGTTTGAGTGAGTTTCACAGAGCTCTACCTTCATTAATTTCTGTTAATGTTTGGAGCATTAAGGCTGATGGGTCTGAGGCAACCTTCTATTGTTGGTTAGTCAAGGTGTGAGGGGTTCCCAATCACTTGTTTGGTTTTGAGTATGACTAATGTTCAGGTGTGTTCAGGGTAGATTATCACATTACTCCCTAACAACTTGTCTAAGGGGGCTTCGCATAACCAGTCCTGGGCATGTTTGAGTTTTGTGAATTTTCCAAGACAACTTCCATTAACTCTCTGGGTGACCTTATCAAACTTTTCCAAACTTTTTACTGCAGAGTTGTTCCTTTTTCAACAGGTTTATTTTGTAACTTGAGCTAGATCAATAGTGAAATATTCTTAGGGGTTGAGGTAAGTTTTGCCCCTCTGGAGAAGTTGGAGGGCATCTCTCTCTCTCTCTCCTCTCTCTCTCTCTCTCACACACACACACACACACACACACCTAAAAAAAATACAATTGTCCAAATGCCTCCAATGTCCCTGGAGGCATAGGAGGCATTTTACCATGGTTTGGGCCTTCTGTTAAAGAAAAAAAGAAAAGAAAAGAAAAGAAGTTTCTGGTGGATCTAAAACATTAAGAAATTGCAGAAATTATGTCTCTCCTATTTGTATGGTTGTGTGATGTGTACTTTTGGAAATGAGTTGTGGAACCACAGTGCATGTATGGGTGCTTTGTGGATTAGTATGATGATCCCTATTGTAAAAGGGAGACTACAGTGATAAACAATTATACCTGTGTGAAAGTGGCTCTTCAAATATTTTCCCCTGTTTTGGGGCAGAAAAACTGAGGGTACAATTTTTCTTTCTTTTTAAAGTGGAGGAGAATTCTCCAGATGATTCAAGGGGATTGCCAAGCAGCTTGACTGTAGCATAGCTGCTTTGTTTTCTCCTAAGGACATGTCTGTTTATGCATGAACTATCACTAGAAATTATTACAACAGCAACTGTGTTGGCTATAAATCATAGTCATTGTTATGAAATTTCTCATCATTGTCCTAATCAGGCTGGGTTGGAGATTCAGGAAGTTGTAGTCCAAAACAGTAACTTTTCCAGGCTTTGGCCCTAGACTTGGAAAGTTTGGACAGTTGTGGTAGGTCTCATAGGCTCTATCACAATTTTCTCAAGTGTTAGGAAGGAAATGTTTGAGTGTGTGATGATTGACTATGGATAGGTCTACTGATTCAAGCACCCTATTTTTAAACGCTGCAGTTGAGGTGTGGTGTGATGGCATCCACACGAAGAGGATGGTGTTATATCAATTTTAATTTCTTGTTGCTTCCTGGAATAAGTGACTTCAGGTGCCATGTGGTTCAGGAAATGCAGTTCCTGGCAACTCATTGAATTCTGCCCCAGTTTGAATGGATACTTGGAAATAATTTTGGATCCCCCCACCAGTAAACAATTCATTTAATGTAGTGAAAAAAACATATACTTTTTTTTTTGAGGGGGTTAAATCCAGAGCAGAGCTCCACAATCATATCCTTTTAAAACAGGGTTGAGCAAAGTGTGGTTCTCCAGATGCAAATCCAAGCATTCCTCACCATTGACTATGCTGGCTAGGGCTGATAGAAGCTGCAATTCAACAACACATTGAGGGTCATTCCTTTCCCACTGCTGTTCTAAAACACTGTTCCCACTCTTCTGAACATGGGGCGGTGGTGGCTTGCTTTGCAATTTCCATAAGATGGGAGATGTGAATGCAAAAAGGGCCTCAAAGAAGTGAAAACTTATTATTAATAGCAATAACAACACCAATAAAAGAGAATAATTTTCACAGATGAGGAATTTTATGTCCTATTAGCTTGTGCCTTAGGGCTCTACATTTCCGTAAACTAATTCACAAGAGCAATGTACCAATGTAATGTTTTTTTGTCATTGTGCTGACTGTTTGTGTGTGATTCCCCCTCCCCCTTCCTCAACATCTCCAAGAGCAATAATGTACACATTTTATCTACAAGGAACTCATTGGTTTCATTACACAGGAAACACCATGATTTGGGAAGTGGAAGATAACGTTCAGCCATCTTTTATTTCTATTTTTTCCCCACTGACACCTGAGCTAGATCAACCCTAACTAAGATGGATCAAAGTAAACTCATTTAAAATAATCAGAAATACTAAAGGTATGGGGCTTTAGTGAGTCTGTAAAGTGGATTAGTTTTAAAAACATACAGGTAAGATAAGAAATTGTTGAAACACACAGCTGACAAGATTTCACAGATTTAAACCAGGACACCTGTGACCAAACAATATCTGAGTGTGATAAAGATGGCAGAAGTTATTAATGAAGAAGAACAGATAAGCCAGGGAAAGCTGCAGCAGATTGGTTTTGCCTGAGCCTAGTGGGAAAGACAGGATTTTACCCACTCCCCTCTCACTTGCTGAATGAACTGAGTGGGAAACAGTTTTCCACTTTGAACTTAGTTTGTGGTAACTGAAGTAAATTGAGGACAAATGGAGAAAGCGGGGGTATGAGAGAGAAAGTGGAACCTTTTAAAATAAGTGGGAAAAGTGGGTTGACAGAGGATTGCTTCTCTCATATTGGGACAGTTAGAGGGTATGGAAACATGAAAATATTGCAGTGTGTCCAGAGAAATAACAGGAATGTTCAGGATTCCAGACAGCTAATCTCACAGATCCATTCTGAGGATGACCTGAAAGCACTCTTCAAAAGGTACAGCTTTTTCTTGCCCTGTGTTTTGATGTCTGGGGTTGTGCCAAAAGGAAGGTGGGTGTGGAGCTGTTAACATGGTGGCCTATAATTTGCCATTATTTTCAGGGATACATTTTATTAAACCTGCTTGGCCTAATCAAGTACCAGCCACAGATGAACAAGCTACTGTGAGAATGTGAGGGATGAAGCAACTGAAATGCATGGTCCATTTAAAACAATTAAACCTGGATAGGTGGCATGCTCAGCTGGAGTCTGTCTGCACTTTACTAGTATAGTAGTTTCATACAATTTTAATGACCATGGCATTATCCTATGGAATCCTGAGACTTGTAATTTCATGACATACTTTCCATTGCGGACCCAGGCCGTACCTCCTGTCCCCTCCTCAAAAAGAACACACGTACACATGATTTTTCTAAAACTATGTATTGATAACAATTGGAAATGAGTATTAGGTACAGGTTAGTAATACATGATGGATAATATGTATTGGCAATAAAAGGACACAACTTGCTGGTGGCTGCAAATGGTTGGCACTGAGGCATGGGTCCGGATCCCTTCATTAATCAATCCCCACGTTGATTAATGGCATCCATGTTGGTCCTGCTGACTCCTTTTGGAGGGGGAGACACCTGGCCGAGCCGTCCCGCTCGACACTCCCCCTCCGCCTGGAAACAAAATGTAACAGCCATTAATTTTGGGTAAAAGTGGGGAGGGGTCTCCGTGAACTTGACCTTGAACGTGAACTTGAACTTAAACTTGAACTTGATGGAGACCCCTAATCCCCCACCTACCTGGATCAGGGCCCATGCCAACCACCACAAAAGACATTCCCCATGGAATATGCCTTCCGCCAACCCTTGCCGCCACCATCAACAGGCAGTCCCACGCTCTCCATCGAGCGCCTGTGGTGCCGCCAGAAGCCTCCCTGGGCGAATGTATCCGATGAAGGCCCCGGAACGCCAATGGCCCAGGCCGCTTTATAGTTTCTGCTGACAGCCCTCCTTGCGCTGCCATGGTCGCTGCTCCAATCTGAAAGGAATGGCTACCGTACTCATCAGTGGGCGAACCGAGACGTTGCAGCGCCCTCTTCAACACCACCATAAACTGGAACCTGGTCATGGGCGACCCGTCCGCATGCCAAAACAGGGGGCCGTTCCCTTCCTTACGTATGTCCAGGAACCGCTGCATGCATGCCACCGGGCAAGACGCCATGCCCACCACTCTCTTTAGGCAAAGTGTCACTCCTTTTCCTTTTTGGTCACCTTTTGAACACCGAATATGCAGAGACACTGCGCCATGCTCCATCACAACGTCCCCCAGCATCAGCGCCCTGCCAGACCTGTCACGTTTGGATGCGCACACCAGCTCACCCACCCTCAGAGCTCCAAAGAAGGCGGTGATGTACGCTGTGGTGAACAAGGTGGCCTCATACCTGGAGTGGCATATTGCTGGCAGCACGCCAACCAGATGGGACAGCAACCCATAGGAGACGGGCCAACGCGGGTCCGACACTGGAGGTGCCACTCTCATCCAACCCTCGATGGCTTTCCTTACCAGGAAGGTGCCACATGGGTCCCCAGCTCCTGCTGCCTTGCTGAAAAAGGAAATGCCCGCCACCTGCACGGCAATTGATCTTGGCGCCATGCCCCGGCCCTTCAGCGTCGCCAAGTAATGCAGTACCTCACGCTCTGTTGCCGGCCAGGTGGTCCCGTATCCGCGCTGCTGCCTGAATGTCATGAATTGAGCCGCCGCTCTCCTGTAGCTAGCAGTTGTAGAAGGTGCCAGTGAGTTTGTCACACCCTGGAGTATCATCAACTGCCAAGGTTCCAGAGTTCGTCTGGGAACGGCACTGCAGACTCGTCGGCATCCGGGGCCAACGCGTGGAACCTCTTGCCCTGAAATTGAGACAAAGCATCTGCGATCTCATTAACCACACCCGGTATGTGCCGAGCGCGGAAACAGATGTTGGATTGAAGGCACACCAGCACAAATCTGTGCACTAGCCGCATGACCCTCTCCGACCTGGAGGACTGCTGGTTGATGATGCGGACCACTGCCTGGTTGTCGCACCAGAAACACACCCTCCTGTCCTGGAACTCCTCCCGCCACAGCACCACCGCCACCAGAATTGAGAAGAACTCCAAGAAAGTGAGATCCCGGGTTATCTCACCCACCCTCCATTCCTCCGGCGAAGGCTGAGAGCACCAATGGCCATTGTAGTAAACCCCAAACCCTGAACTGCCTGCGGCATTGGAGTGAACCTGCAGCCCCCCTTCTAGCTCCTTCCTCTCTTGCCAAACTGTGACCCCATTGTAGTGATCCAAGAACTCCAACCACACCCTCATATCCTCCTTCACCCCTTTTGTCAAGCGGATGTGGTGATGGGGAGAGCGAACACCCCCCCCCCGTGAGGCGCACCACCCTGGCACAGAACACCTGCCCAGGAGCCACAACGCAACAGGAGAAGTTCAGATGTCCCAGCAAGGATTGTAAGTCCCTGAGCGTGGCCTTCTCCCTTGTCAACAGGCCCGTCAGCCTGTCCCGCAGAGCCGCCAACTTGTCTTCGGGTAGCCTTGACACACCCAGGATCGAATCCAATTCCACCCCCAGGTATACCAATGACGAGGCCGGCCCCACCGTCTTGTCCGGGGCCAGCGGAACTCCAACCTCCGCTGCCAGAGCCTGGAACGAGGAAAGCAAAAACCCACAATCCGGCTCCCCAGCCGGCCCCATCATGAGAAAGTCATCCAGGTAGTGCGTGACAAAGGGGGAACCTGGCCTGTGCTGACGGGCTCACTCCAGGAAAGTGCTGAACGTTTCAAACGCAGCACAGCTAACTGAACAACCCATGGGCAAGGCCATGTCATAGTACCACCTGTCCTGGAATTTGAAGCCCAAGAGGCAGTGGTCCTCCAGATGCACCGGCAGTAAGCGGAAGGATGACTGAATGTCGCACTTGGCCATGAGGGCCCCTTTCCCACAAGTCTGCAGCAATTTGACTGCATGGTCCAGGGAGGCATACCAAAATGAGCACAGCTCCGGCGGTATAGCGTCGTTGACTGATGTACCCTTGGTATAGGACAGGTGGTGAATGAGACGGTATTCCCCTGGGGCCTTCTTGGGCACTACACCCAGTGGTGATACCCTCAAGTTTGGCATGGGCGGCTCATCGAAGGGGCCTGCAATCCTGCCCCCCCTTTCTTTTTCTATCTTTTTGGCTAGCACTTCAGGCAGCTGGGCTGCCGATTTTAAGTTGCTGGACACTGAGGCCTCCCTGAGTCCCTGATAAGGTATTCTGAAACCGTGCGTGAAACCTTCCGTTAAATAGGCAGCCACCTCCTTGTTGGTGTAAGCAGTGAGGAGCATGGCGTTGATGTTGACCGGTGTGAAAGCCATGCACCCCCTTCCTCCACCCCCGCCCCTTGCCTCATTTTGAGGTGCCCTGTCCAGTGTTAGACCCCGTCGCTGCTTCCTTCTTTGTGCCGGACGAAGCAGAGTGGGAGCTCCAAAAGGACTGAGCACCCGCCTGGTGCCGAGAGCAAGCCACCCTCGGGTGCGAACCCCCACATGACTCACATGCATGCTCAAAGTGACAGCGGAACCTGGCACACTTACCACTGTTGTATTCCCAGCAGACCAACCTCCTCCCTTCCTTCTTCTTGCCGTCTTTCGCTGCCTCCCCCTTTTCCTGCCTTCATGGACCCGCTGCCACCAACCAAATCCCACTGTCTATGATGTCCCACCTGTGAACAGGCGACCGGGAGGCCTTCTTCCTGCACTCCTCATCGTACAGGATGGCCGCTGCATCTCCTGCCATAGCCTTGATCTTCAGGACCTGTCGTAGGTGGTTGATGAAGTGCCACCCCCTCTCGGGAAACACCATGGTTACCACCCCCATGAAGACCGCATACCCCCCAAGCCAGTTGGCAAAGGTGCATTCCCCCTGTTCCGCTTTGGACGTGTCGCTGTCTTTCTTGTCCCCTTTGCAGGGCCTGGCCTCCTCCCCCCAAGGTGGGTTGAGCGAGAAGATGTCCACATAGTAGCCCCGCAGAACCTTGGAATGCACCTTCCGATCAAGTGGCTACCCGGCAGGTCCTCCTTGGACTTGGCCTCCACCAGCCCTGCCGATGCCTCCTCCTTACCTTCTTTTTTCCTGTCCGCATCCCTCTTCTCCTTAGCTTTTCGTAGCCGCAATGCCCAGCCTGGCAAGCCCGGCTTGCACGCCCCTTTTGCCCAACACCTGCATCTGCGGAAATCCTCCTCATCAGAAGACTCACCTGAAGAGGACTCGGAGTCAGAATCGGATCCCTTGTGTCGCCATGAGCGCTTCCGCTTACAACCTGGGCTCCATCCACGCCTGGATCCCCGGCAATGCCGGAATGATGAGTCCCTGGAACCCGACCTCCTAGAGCTGCTAGATCCACTTCTACCCCTGGATCGGGAGCGACGATCACCCGCGGCTCCCACTGTGCTGCCAAATGCCCCGATGCTTGTGCTGCTGGGACGGGCCATGCTTGCATTGCTGGGTGCACCCACGCTGCCTGATGTGCTGGGCCCACCCCCATCCCCAGTGTTGGTTGCAGGTGGCATTGTCTGGCTAACCCCCAACCTCGCAGACTCGAAGCAGTTCAACTTCTGGGCGATCAATATGAGGACCCCCATGATGTCCCCTTCACCCCGCGCTGCTGCCCCCAAAACTTCCAGAGGTGGCCTGGGCTCAACACCCCCACCCTTGCCCCCATCCAGTGTGGCTGGAGGGCATGGCACAGCCATGCCCTCCATGGGGCCTGCCTCCGCTTGGGGAGGCACCTCCAAATTCTTCTGCTTGGCCCTTGCCTCTCTTGGAGGCATCGTGCTGGCCCTCCCCAGTGAGGGGAAGAACTGCCCCTTGCCCTGCTAGGGAGGGGTGTGTGGGTGTGTGCAGCTGCCCCCCCAGCCGTGCCTGCCCCCCATGATGGCCCTCCTCAGTGATGGGAAGCACTTCCCCCTTGCCCTGCTAAGGGGGGGGTGTCGGGCATGAGCAGCTGGCCCCCACCAGCCATGCCTGCCACGCCACACCAATGATGGTGGGAGTGGTGGTGGGAGTGGGGGGGTTGATGGCCTCTGTGGCCTTGCTCCCGCCCCCCGCCCCTCAGTGGAGCCCTGGAGCCCACCGCCCCTTGGTTACCCCCTGCACTGCACTTGCAAGCCCTTGGTGGCATTTCCACCCCCGCTCTTGCCCCCCCGTCCCTTGCCTTTAAAAAAAATTATCGCCGCCTGCCAATCCTCGCAGCCTGAGCACCTGCGAAGGCAAGATCTGGAAGGGGAGGGGAGGGAGTGTGGGGAGATGAGCCCGCCCCCCACTCCCAGCCGTGCCCCCCTGACCACTCACCCCACCTCGAGCCATCCGCCCTTGTGGAAAACCTCCCGGCAGAATGCGAGGGTTGCCGCCATCTCCGCAGGCCAGCCCTGCCCCTGCTGAGGGGGGGGGAGCAGCCAGTCTGCCTGCCGGAGAGGCCGCCATCTTTGCACTAGGTGGGGGAGTCCGTTCCCTGCCCGCGAGCTCCTACTTCGGCTACCGGCGATCGACTGCCGGGGACCGTGCCGGGAGCTGGCTTATATACTGGCTCCCGGCGCAGCCAGTAGCGTCACTAGGCTGCACCAGATGCGTGGCTGGAAGTCCCTCCCCCACCTACCAGCCCAGCCAATCGGGCTGCTTCAGTGGGTCTACTGTACCTAGTGTTAACTATATGATTCAGACCAAAGTCACCAATGCTGGCTTGTAGCCACATGGTTTCTCTCCATTGACAAAGAACTCTTGACCCACTGCAGGCCTCTCCAGGGAGAGGGAAGTGATTCTATTGGTTTTCTCCTTTCATGCTTCCTTCCAAGCTGTTTTGAATCTGCTCATTCCCATAGAGGAAACCTGTGAGGCATGGTGGAACTGAACGGTTGAATGAGATGTCAAAAATGGCCTCCCTCTCTGTTACACCAAGGAAAGTCCCCATTGCTTTAAAGAGATTTATCTCAGGGGAGCAACACACTGGATACAATCCAATATCCCCCAAACTTTCAACTAGGTGGAACTATTATTCTTAATAAAAAGAATCATACTGTATCACATGGAAAGCCAAATTACATTTGCTTATTTGAATGCTAGATCATGCCTTTAGAGCTAAGCTAGACCCTGCTTCTTGTCCAAAGTGATGTATGACATTATTTATGGCTGTGAGTGAACACAATACAGAATTTATAATAAATCACCACTAGCCACTGTTCTGTTTCCGATCTGGTATCCAATTAACTCCAAATAATTTATATTTTACAAGAAATTTAGACACATGAAGGACCAAATGATAAAATATGATGCAAAAACAAATGTGCTCATCTTCAGCAGGGATTTGTATTTTATTCTGCTTGATGTTCAAGAAAATCATTAGTCAATTTACAGCTTTGGCTGGTAACACCCTGGATGAAGATAATTGGAAGTTTGCTTAACTAACAGCCCAGGACCAAATGTTTAAAATGGAAGAAAAATGAACAATGGAGTACTCAGTTATTCTTGATAATAAAAGCAAGATTCATTTGTCTCTCTAGCAGAAATAAATAGGCTTTCCAAAGATGAGGGGCTGAGAGTGAACATTGTAGAAGCTTCAAGATCTATAGCAGAAGAGCAGAAGTCCTGATCCCATTTACAAGCTAACCTTCAGACTGTGGTTATTAATTTGACTGTGGGGATATGTTATGTTCTTGGTATAGTGATTAATCAAACTTCTTCCAGGAACAACTCAGACAATTTCTATTCCAAGAGTGCCAAATAAGAAAGCTGATGGTGATGAAGATGACAATGACAATGATGATGATTTTTTAAAAGCACTAAGCACACTTGCAGGATAACATTTACAAGTATCATATGATGTTAGTATCTGGCAAAGAATGATATAGAAACAGCACTGATCCACTGACTTTGTCAGTGACAGGCAAAAATAAGAAAATATACTGTACTTTTGGACTTTAGATAACTGTAGTTATCCTAAAACAAAGAGGCACAGATGGTAGAAAGGCAGGGTGAGGTCTAACAGTTGATTTCTGGGTGATATGCAGCAGATGTCAAGGGCTTCTGAATTCTGTTGATAAATAGCCTCAAAACAAAAGCTTTCTGGCATGTGTTAGGTTACTGAAAAAGAATGCTTGGGGGAAATAAGGGGGTTGTCTATATGGCAAAAACACTCCTCATAAAATTTGAGGAGAATACGATTTGTCTTGATGATATCCTGCATCAATCCACTGTATTTGGAAGGGGGGGGGCAAAAACGGCAAATACTCAGTTTAAAAAATAACTCCCAAGGAAATGTGCATTCCCACTCATTGGGACAACCAATTCACTTTGATGTGCATTCCCCATAAGAGCAGAAGTGAAAGCTGATTGATTGGACATGTGCAGGGGGCAGAACTTGCTGACAAGGCAAGTGCTATGACTGCCATGTTGGATTTTCGCCATAGCGATTGTGTGCTGAGGCAATGAAACAGACTTTTTTCTATTTATTTTAAGCAAAATATTACACTTCTGAAACTTGGATACACTTTTTTTTAAAAAAATAATAATGTTTGGTGGTGGCAACTGGTGGGAATAAAACCACAGGTAATTGACTTGTGCCCGCCATCTTGATTTGCAGGCATGCTTGTTCAAACAATGAACACAGCTAGCTTTGTGTGGCTGTGATCTTGCCAAAAAATCATTGAGACAAAGGAAAGATGCTGTGAATTGGCATTAGTTCACATCAGTCCACATTTTATACCCTCATATAGACAAGCCCCAGAACTAAAGTGTTTTTTAAGGACGTGAAAATTTGATCTTCGTTTTCTCACAAGTAACTAGGCTGAGCCCATCTGTGGCATTATTATGAACCTGTCCCTAGAAGGTGGACTTCAGTGTTCTAGGGTTGTTGTTTTTTTAAATAAAGAATCCAAAGTAAATTCAAAAGCCTGAAACCTGCTGACTCCTGATCAAAAAATACCCAATTATTTGATTTCTTCCTATCCTGTTTTTTTAACTGCTTCATCGTTAAAAAAATAATATGTGAACAGTGGTATGAAAACTTAATGAACAAAGATGAGAAAGCTTCACATGATACCTCAGACATGATCATACCAGAATTCTTTATTATTATTTTAATAATCTCTCTCTCTCTCTCTGGATTTTCTTCGCAAAGATTCAGGAAGGATTCATCCCACGTTTTCTGCAAGCACGCTGATGACTAAAAAGGCCAATCCGAGATAAACAAGTCCAGATGCAGAAAGCACAGGAGAAGGTCTCCTTGGGTGATGTTTCCCTGTTGTGATTCTTTCTGCATTGTTGTTTCTCTTCAAGACTTTTTCGGCGTGAGTTCTCAAATAAGGCTGCAGCATTGTGGATAGTGCGTCTCCATGCCTCCCGATGTGAGGCCAGGGCAGACCAATGTTGGTGATCAGTTTGGCCAAGCCTGAGATGTTGTTTCAGGGAGTCCTTGTATCGTTTTTTTGTAGCGCCCCTCTTACGCTGACCCGTGGCGAGTTCACCGTAGAGTACTATTTTTGGGAGGTGATGGTCCTCCATCCTAGAAACATGCCCTGCCCAGCGTAGCTGTGTTCTCAATATCATGGCCTCAATGCTGGTGATCCCTGCTTGCTCAAGGACAGCATTATTATTTTAATAATAATAAGCTATTTACTGCTTATTTATTTTTAATGATTTATTTAGGTATGTGTATACTACTTTTAAAACCCAAAGGGTATTACAAATAATTAGATTTTCTTTCTTTTTCTTTTCTTGTATTAAAATAAGGATATTTGGTACATAAAACTAAACCCATCCTATATAAAAGCTCATAGCAACATAGCAGTGTTTAAAAATGTTTTGGAGATTATCAGACACATTTAATATGGTGTTACATGAACACCAGGAAATCACCAAAAAGCTTACCTTTCAGATGACGTAGTCCTCATCCTGTTATGCTCCCGTGCTGGTCCCATTTCATCCTCATTTCTTCTTATTCACAGTTTAAGCTTAGTATACAGCTTAAGCTGTGAATAGATCACCTGTTCCATTCCTGTCACAGAACAACGGGCAAGGGAAAAGCTGCCCTGTTTCTGTATTGTGATGCCAGCTGCAGTGGAAGGTCTATTCCAGAACATTTCTGGGTGTGACTGGGACATCCAAGTAAATGACACCTTTTTTTTGTACCCTCCCTGGGTTACTTGGGTTTTTTAAAGTGTGTTTTTGTGCTTGCTGTCAGTTTTAAAGGTGTATTTTCTTTCTTATTTTTTATTTCCCGTGTTCTCATCCTCTTGTGAGAATGGCCTGGGATTTCAACCAGGAAGTGAATGCAGCTTCCTGTGAGCTGCAGTCATTCTGTGGCTAATGACGGGGAGGGAAGGCACACAATTAAATGTAAGTTTAAAACTTTTTGTTCTTGTGCCGGGATGGGGTCGGGAAGGTAGCAGGAGAAGAGATAGCGAGACGGGGATGCTATTTTTGTCCTGGTCTGAAAATCTCCCTAGATACATATGTTACTTAAGAGTAGAGGACCCTGGTTGTTAAACTCTATTTATAATTCAACAATGAGGAAGCTAACAAACTATCCAGTGAAAAGGAATGCCATAAGGATGAAACCACCACAGAAAATGTCATGCATCTTGTACTTGCTGATCTAAGAGATCTTAGGGAGGAGTCCATAAGCAGGGCCTTCATAGCTGTGCTACCTATCCTAACACCTCCAGCCCTATATCTATAATAAATTGACAATGTTTAATAATTAGGTCAAATGTGGCCTTCCCTGTAGTGTGGCCATTAAAACTGGGAAATTCCACAACCAGGAACCCCCAAAGACAAACATTGCTCAGTCAGGTATGCACTTAAGGAGGGGCTGCCCAAATTCCAAAGAAATGGCAAACTGCAAAGCAACTGCATGAACAAACACCTGACTAATCCTATCAGCCAAAGGTGAGATGCTCAAAACTTTAAACAACCCTCATGCCTCTACCCTTCCCCAAACAAAAAAAGTTGCTTCCTCTGTTCAGTCACAAAGTATCTACACATTAAAGACCATTAACATATGTGGAGTGTCTATTGTCTTAGCCTGCACAACTCCAAGAAGCATTGTCTTTCACTCTAAATCCCATTTCCAGAAGGCAAATTTTGACTATAAAACCCCCTTCAGAACAACACCAAACTGTCTTCAGCTCCTCCTCCTACATCCATGCTGCTGGTTTATAGACAGATGTCTACAGAGGTCACTCTGAGACTCCATTGCTGCAGGAAACTGCTCTACAGGATAAGTATTGTATCTCCCACAAATAACCTCCTCCTCTATTCCTCTGTCCCAATACTTCCTACTTTATTCACTAGTCTTGCACGAATGCTTGAATTCTGTGTGTGTGCGTGAATGTTGTGATTATTGTTTCCTTAATAAAGACCAATTCATTGTACTATCTAGCTTAACGTCTCCTCCTTAGTACTGGTAAACATAGGTTAAAAGATCCTGCTATTTGTTGCCTCCTCTCGTATAGTCAAGCTGAGTATATTAATTTTCCAAATTAATATCGACATTTTGAGGGTCCTTAAGACCCCTGATTCTCAGGACTTCGACAGCTTTATACAGTTGTGTCCCAAACCACCCATTCAAGATATTTAGGACCTTGGAGGCAATTGGCAGCTCCCTGAGTTGGGACTAGAAGAGCACTAACGAACAGTGTTGCCAGTACACAATAGTATCTATTATGCAGCTCACTTGTTCTGTGCTCACAGTCAGCCAGGAAGTTGTAGTCTTCATCAAACCTGCACAATCCCATGTAGAGTTAATCACAATAGTTTAAACTGAATGCCATTAGCATATGTATGACACTATGCAAGTCTATATCTATCCCCTGCTTTCCTTCTATTTTCATATTTTATGTGGTATTTTTTACTACAGATACACCAAGTAAAAAATACAGAGAGAAAACAGCAACAAATAGAAAACATTTCCAGCAGGGGAAATAATTACAGCAAGAACAATTTGGTTGTTGACAGAAAGTAGTGCATTTAATGTATCTTCCCCATACTTTGATAGCAAAGATAATACAGTCTCCCCACCACATTCGCGAACCTGACATTCGCGGTTTTGATTATTCGCGGTTTTGGGAGGGCCCCGCCCGGACCCCCCCCCCCAAAACCGTGACAAGGGGCCTCCGGAGGCCCCGTGAAAGACCTGGGAGGGAGCGGGGAGGGCCGTGGAGACCTCCACGGGGCCTTCGGAGACCCTCTCGAGGCCCAGCGAAGGCCTTAGGAAGGAGGGGGAGGGCCGGGGAGGCCTTCACAGGGCCCCCGGAGACGCTCCGGAGGCCCCATAAAGGCCCGGGGAGGGGGTGGGAAGGGCTGGGGAGGCAAACATGGGGCCACCGGAGACGCTCTGGAGGCCCCATGAAGGCCTGGGGAAGGGCCGGGGAGGCCTCCATGGGGCCACCGGAGATGCTCCGGAGGCCCCATGAAGGCCTGGGAGGGAGCAGGGAGGCCTCCATGGGGCCTCCGGAGACGCTCCGGAGGCCCCATGAAGGCCCGGAGAGGGAGGGGGAGGGCCAGGAAAGGCCTCCGTGGGGCCTTGCTAGGCCCCACGAAGACCCGGGAAGAGGGTGGGGAGGGCCAGGGAGGCCTCCCTGGGCCCTCCGGAGACGCTCCGGAGGCCCCACGAAGGCCCAGGGAGGGAGGGGGGAGGGCCAGGAGACGCCTCCACGGGGCCTTGCTAGGCCACACAAAGGCCCGGGGAGGGGTGGGGAGGGCCGGGGAGGCCTCCATGGGGCCCCTGGAGATGCTCTGGAGGCCCCACAAAGGCCCGGGGAGGGAGAGGGGAGGGCCAGGAGAGGCCTCCGCGGGGCCTTGCTAGTCCCCATGAAGGCCCAGGGAGGGGTGGGGAGGGCCGGGGAGGCCTCCATGGGGACTCCGGAGACGCTCCGGAGGCCCCAAGAAGGCCCAGGGAGGGGATGAAGAGGGCCGGGGAGGCCTGCATGGGGCCTCCGGAGACGCTCCAGAGGCCCCACGAAGGCCCGGGGAGGGGGGGGAGGGCCGGGGAGGCCTCCATGGGGCCTCCGGAGATGCTTTGGAGGCCCCACAAAGGCCCAGGGAGGGAGGGGAGAGGGCCAGGAGACGCCTCTGTGCAGCCTTGCTAGGCCCCACGAAGGCCCGTGGAGGGGGTGGGGAGGGCTGGGGAGGCCTGCATGGGGCCTCCGGAGATGCTCCGGAGGCCCTACAAGGCCCGGGGAAGGAGAGGGGAGGGCCGAGAGAGGCCTCCGCGGGGCCTTTCTAGGCCCCACGAAGGCCCGGGGAGGGGGTGGGGAGAGCTGGGGAGGCCTCCATGGGGCCTCCGGAGATGCTCCGGAGGCCCCATGAAGGCCTGGGGAGGGAGGGGGAGGGCCGGGAGAGGTCTCCGCGGGGCCCAACGAAGGCCTTGGGGGGAGTGGGGAGGGCCGGGGAGGCCTCCGCAGGGCCTCCGGAGACTCTCCGGAGGCTCCGTTGAGGGCTTGTGTGGGAGGGGGGATGGCTGTGGAGGCATCCACGGGGCCTCGGGAGGGTCTCCAGAGGCCCCAGGAAGGCCTAGGAAGGGAGTGGGGAGGCTGGGGAAAGCGACTATGGGACCTCCGGAGGCCCCATGGTCGCTATGGTGGGGGAGGGGAGGGCAGTCATTATTCGCGGATTTTTCACATTCGCGGAGGTCCGTGGAACGTAACCCCCGTGAATGTGAAGGGACGACTGTAAATAAAATCTTTTGGCTGGTTGTATATTTTATGTGTAATACTTTATAAGAATAAATTATGTTTAGACCTTTTCTTACAGTCTAAGGAAAGACATTAAGTGCAATAGTAACATTCCAAATTCTAAGTACTGTCAGGCTGTGGGGAGAGTGGTGGTGGTGGAAAAGGAGGAGGAGAAAGAAAGCAGTTGTGGGAAGAGAGGAAAGAGGTCTCTCCCTCCAGACATCACCATTACAGAAACAGCGACCATCAGTGCTGTCACCATAAGAGCCAGGTGAAAGAGTCTGTGTGTCCATTGGGGATCCGGAGGGAATTCAGACCATATTGTTTGCAAGGATGTCAACAGGATAAGGACAAAGTCCAGTTCAAACTGAGTGTAGAATTAACCAGTCTATCTGATGTGATGGTTGAGAGATGACAGCTTTATTTACTGAACTCAGCTGTGATTCATGCATCACCCATCCCTTATCATTAGGGAAATTTGTGGGTGAACATTTAGTTCAGTTGTATTTCATATTGATAACACTCTTTCATATGTATGTGTCAATAGTTACATTGAGAATAGCCTGTGGCTGAACTGCTGTAGGTATAGGGGGATCCTTTTTGTGTTTTGAATTTCAGCTGAACTTGTTGTTTATCTTCCAATATCACAGAAATAACATGTTCTGAAATGACTGTGGGATGGTGGTGGTAAAAAAAAAACAACCTTTCTGCATGTTCAAAAAACATTGGTAGGATTATGCTTCTGGGGCAACTTCATCCAGAATTTATGTTAATAATAATAATAATAATAATAATAATAACAACTTGTTAGCAAAAAGACATGGTTTTACCTCTGTCTCCCTTGGGACCAGAACACAAGAACACCAGAAGAACAATGACATCATGTGGTAAGGCAGCACAGAATATGGAACCTTCCTGCCACACTGCCACTTTTCTTTGGAGTGCAGTAAGCCCCTAACTGAGAGAGAGAAAATTGTAGTAATTTTCTGTCTCTCCATTGGGAGATTTTTCAAGTGGGCCCATATAACCTGTTCCTGTTCCACTTTCCCCCACCCGCCCCACTCCTGTCCCTGTTCCACTTTAAGACAAAGTTTTTGCTCACTTACCCTGATCCTGATACCGGAACATCATCTTCTTCCCCTCTGCTGGCTGGGAGTGAATGGAGCTGTCGCAAAGCTGCATTCATGTCCCATTAATGAAATTCTGCCCGTTCTCGCAAGAGAACGATGTGCGGGAAATTTTAAAATAAAAAGTAAACCAAATGTTTGGAAAAAAACCCAAAACCCAAGCCCCCAAACACCCTGAAAATTTAACAAGTAACCCTGGGGCAGGGGGGAAGGCTGTCACTTATCTTCTCATCCTGATAGCACCCGGAAGTGTTCAGGAGTGACCTCCCCCCATGGCTGGCATCACGCCAGCATAACAGCAGAGAAACAGGGCATCTTTCAGACCACCCATGACTCCATGACAGAAATGGAATGTGTGGTCTATTGATGATGTTTCCCCATGATTAAAATATCATGGGGTCAGCACAGGAGCAGCACGGGAGCAGCACGAAAGGAGGCGGCATCATCTGAAAGGCAAGTCTTTCAGCGACCCTGTTCCATGCCAGAAACGGACTTTATAGTCTGTCTCATAAGCTCCTTAGTCTCAAAGGTGCTACAAGATTCCTTTTCTTATAGTTAATGTTATTACTTTTTTGTGGAATAAGTGGCACTTACAAGTTACTTCAAAGATGTGGGGTTTTATTTGAGGGGGTTACTTCGGGCCATTTTGAATTTTTAGTTATTTTTTTTAAGTAGTTAAAATAGCAAACTATGATTATATTGGGATTTTATAAAAGTAAGGATTAATTTTAAGGGTAGCTCTGGGTGTGGTGGTGGGCAATCTTAAAATGAGAATCCACTATTTATCCATTTGACTTCTAGATTGAACACCCTCATGTCCTCCATCATGGGCATAAAATGTCTTGAGACAGCCCTGCCTTTGTATCTTTTAATTATTCTTTTTATAAGTCTTAATGTAACCGTTTTTGACATGCTTTCCCCCCAGCTGACTCCTAACTAAGCAATCAACATTTTATTTTTTATGTTGAGTTTCCAGGAAGACAGTTTGTATCTCTGGCATGATTTTAGTGTGCTCTGGCAGTAAATATCCTGCCCCCAAAACACACTTCTCTTGGTGCCCTTTCTGCACTATTAACATTAAAAATGCACCATCAAAGATTTGTAATGTACCTTTTTCTTCCTGCCAGGAGTCTAGTTACCATCTTTATCCTGCTATCCTATCACAAGCTTGCCAACAACCAGACATTTTCATTGTTCTAAAATGAGGTTTCATTGAATTGCACTCATAGATCTGCACCTGCAGTTGGGATTTGCCAGGAACTCATCTCTCTGTTTTCCCCCAATTAAGGAAAATAAAATAAAATTATATGAAAGCAGGATTCAGGAGGTAGTGGTGGGAAGAAGTAGTCTTGTCAAATAAGCTTGTCAAAAATCTTAACTTTTCTTGGCGTAAAAGTTTGCAACTATTCTATGGGGAGGGGGAGTGATTTTTTTCTTTAGCAAGTACCATGTGAATGTTCTGAACATGAACATTCAAACAAATGAAAAAAGCTGTTTGTGTGTATGTTAAAAATATATTGCCTATCAAAGTCATCATCTATAAGAACAACAAAATATTTTAGAATCATTTTAAAATAAAGTGATAAAATATGCCTTGGTTACCTCCCTTTTGGACTACTGTAATTACTGCTCTCTATGTGGGACTGCCTTGGAAAAGTACTCCTGTGGCATTATTAAGGCTGGTGTCACCCCTCCCTCTGAAGGTGTCACCTGGTGTGCTTCAGCCTCTCCACACACCTCGAGTGCCACCATTAAAGCTCTCAGAAACTTTAGTTAGTCCAAAGAGCTGCAGCCAGGTTGTTAATTGGGACTGGCAACAGGGAGCACACAATTCCTTTGTTGCAACAGCTCCACTGGCTGACCATCTGTTTCTGGGCACAATTCAGTGTACTGGTTTTGACCTATGAAGCCCTATATGGCTTGGGTCCAGGTTATTTGAAGGGCTATATCTCCCTTTATGAGCCTATTAGAGTTCTGAGATCATGTGGAGACATCCTTGTCTCTGTCCCACCACCTTCTTAGGCTCTGAGAAGGGAAAAAGGGAATGGGCCTTCTCAGTGACTGTCCCCAGACTTTGGAACTCCTCCATAGGGAGGGCAGGATGGCCCCTCCTCACTGTCCTTCCATCAGCAAATCAAAACATTTTTATTCCATCCTAGTCCAACCATCAGACCACTATACCACACAATTTTTACTACATTAAAATCCTCCTAAAATTGCTTTGGGATGGGGTCCTTATTCGGAGAGAAATAATTATTCACTTATTTGTTATTTTCATTTATACCCACCCTTTTCTCCATTGTGTTCAAGGTGGTATGTATTGCTTTTCTTCTTTCCATTTTATTTTCTCAATACTCCCGTGAAACAGCTCAAGTGGAAAGAGATGAGTGGCTGAAGGTCAACCAGTTCATGGTGCAGTGAGGACTTGAACCAGGATCTCCCAAGTCTTTCTCAAGTACTCTGCCCACATTTTAATTTTACATCAATTAAAGCTATTTCAGAATTCAATTCACAATAATCTGTTTTATGGATTAATAAATTGGGTTTGTGGTGATGCCTCCTTTTTCATTGCAATTCTGAAGGTTAACTACAATTAAGCAGACCTTAAAGGGTTCATGCACATGTGTCCCAGTGAATGTTTGCCTCAGCTTTGGAAACACACAAAATATGAGTATTTGTGAATTGACTCAAGTTATTGGCTAGATGTGTTTTGAGTCTAAAATGTATTTGGTAAAGGAGAGGAGAACATTACCTGAAATTATGTTCCTAAGATAATTTTTTTTTCTAGAGGTAGCCTTTACATCACATAGATTTCAAGGATTTTTGCAACTTCTTGAAGTACTTCAGATTTTACATATATAATGAAAATTTTAGTTTCAATAATACATATTGTCTAGTATGTTTAGAAAGGGGGTGGATGCAGGCAAGGATCAATGACTGGGACTGCTAATCTCAGAAACACTTAATGCAATTCATCTCACTTTCCACTCTTGTTGAATATGTAGTTTTGCTTTTGTGATCTAAATCCTTTGATCTCCAAACCTGTGGGACTAACAAAGAGCAAGAGAAGTAGTTTAGCAAAAAATCAAAGGGAGATTGGGGAAAAGATCCAGATGGGAAAATCAATCAATCAATTTTTATAATGTAGGTTCTTTCGCATTTTTTCTCAGAACCTCCATATTTGGATTGAAATTTTCTTCTAGATAATTCTGCAACTGAAGCTCAAAAATCTTGTGTGAAAGCTACCATTGCTTCTGTGTACATGCTACTTTGGACTTTATCAGACAAATCTCTATAAATGTTTCTTTCCCACCATATTTTACAGTGTACTTGTCCTGGCACAATAACCTTTTTCATCAACCTTATCTTTAATAGTGAGAAAAAGCAGCCCCGGGATTCATGGAGCACAAACGCTAGCTCTGTTTACTTCCACATTCATGATTCCGGTGATTCTCATGAGAAGATGTGAGTGCAGTTTAAATTAAAAATACAGCAAAGTAAACACACAAAACACACACAAAAGCACAGAAACACACTTAAAACGTCAAAGTAAACTGGTGAGGTTCATAAAAAGAGCATCCCCCTACTTGGCTTTCTCACCTGGAAGTGTTCTGGGGGGGACCACCCATTGATGAGGTAATCACGAGAGGACAATGGTGTGAGTTTTCAAATGCTCACAATACCTGCAAAAAAACACCGTGGGAGATATATTGATGGCTTGGTCTGCCAATAAAAAATAATGCCTTTTTGACCAGATAAAAACACAAAAGCATGACATTGTCTGGTATGTGTGCCATTAATTTAGTGTCCTTGTGTTAATTAATTTGGTGTTAAAGTTATTTTTATGAAATTAATTTATGTTAAAGTTAATTTGGCATCCTTATGATGCCATTGTTGGCACATCTGATAAAGTCCTTTGTGTAGCTATTATTCATCATATGGGGAATGGTAACTATCTTCATGAGATCCTCTCTTGTGTTGTTTTCTGTAGGGCAATCAAAATACTTAAAACCTAATGTCAGGAGAAACTGGTTGATTTGTTGATGGAGCAAAACTGTAATCTTCTACAGTCATACAAGCTTGTGGACAAATAGGGCTAGGGGTGTTGTAGGAATGGTTTCTTTTTCTGCCAGCTGCTTCCCCAAGACTGAGGTAAACTATGAAAACAGCCTTGCTAAGAAGCAAGCTGTCCATTTGGTGATAAGAAAAAAAAATAGGCTGTGTTTTTGTTTTTGTTTTTGCTAGACTAAATTGGAAGAGTTCAGCAGATTTAGTACTGCACATTGCAAGTCCAAAGTTCATGGCCTGTACTAACCAGCAAAAAACCCTAGGCATCTGCCCAAGTTGGAGGCTCAAGGAGAGAGGCCAAAACTTATTCTTTAATTCTGTGCTACTTCCACCAAAGGGAAAATGTTAAGAGACAGAAAATATAATCTTTTACCTCTTCTTGATGTTGCTGCTGTTGTCACCACCAGCTAAAAGAAACAGTGGATAGGTAATTAAAAATGAAATGAGAGACAGCTGTATAAAACGGAAGTCAGTCAGCACTGACTGGCAGAGTTTCATCCCCCGTGGGTCCACTAGAGTCCAAAAGGAGTAGGCAGTAGAGCTGAGCATCTCAAGTGAGGAGGGAAATGATATTAGATGCACCTCAGAGAACCAGTGGGATTTTGATGAAGAATGTATCCATCCACCCATCACTTTGTTTATATCCCATACTACTCCCAGACTGTGACTCAAGGTGGCTCATAAAAACCAGAAAATTACAACAAAAACATGTGTAGTTAAAACATACAAAAATAAGATTAAAGCAATATCAAACAACAACAAAAATCAAACCATTTTAAATCTTACTTTAAAACTGAGAGTAAAAACAGTACAGCACCATGAAAAGAATTCTGTTATTAAGAATCAGTTCTGAAAGACTTGCTGGAAAAGAAGGGTCTTTCCTTGTTACTGAAAAGACAAGGGAGAAGGAGCCATTCTAGCTTACCTAGTCAGGGAGTTACAAAACATGAGAACAGCTGCAGAGCAGGTCTTCTCCTGTGAAGTTGGTGAGACAGAAATGTCTCATCTGAAGGTCTTAGAACTAAGGCAGGCTCATATGGGAAGATACAATCTTTCAAATATCCTGGGCCTGAGCCATATAGGGTTTTATAGGTCATCATCAACACTTTGAATTTTGCCTTGAAACAAACCAGTAGCAAATGGAGCTGTTGCAACAAGAGAGCTGTGCGGTTCCTGTAACCAGCACCCATTAGCAATCTAGCTGCAGCTCTTTGGACCAGTTAAAAACTCTACTCTTCAAAGGCAGTCTCACGTTGGGATGTAACTATGGGCTCATCTGCATCTCACTGCTGGCATATCCTGGCCACAAATCAGACCCGTTTCTCCTCCATTCCCTCCATGAAATGGGAGGAAGTCCAGGTGGACACTCTGGCCAATCACTGCAGCTGCCACAGCCACCATCTCCCTTGCTCTCTCTGAAGTAAGGAAGCCGGCCCACAACATATGACCATGGCATTCTGCATGTGACCAACTTTGGTTACATGTTGTGGGCCTGCTTCCTGCTTCAAAGTGAGTGAGGAAGACCAGCAGCTGCAGCAATGGGATGGCTTGCTAGGACAGGATCCTGTGGTCATGTGGAGCCTAATCCATTCTTTCCTGGAAGGAATGGATTAAAACAGGTATTATTTTAAAAAGGGGTAAAGAACCCTACCCTGTCTTCCCTTCATCTTAGCCTTGTCTTTGCCCCAGGGGGTGGTGAGCATTGCCCAGGAGTAGAATGGGACAAAAGTGGCAAGATAGAGTATATTGCCCATGTGGACAAACCCTAAGACGTATGTCACAGTAACAAAATCAGATGTCCCAAGAAACAAACACAGCTGGCTCACTAACTTTAATTGTGCAAATGCATTCCTGGTTACTACAGAAACCAGAGCACCCAGGGTCAGGGCTGAATCCAGGAGCATACCCAAACTACCAACCTGTGTCTTCAGGTGGACTGTAACCCCATCTAGCACAGGCTGAATCCCTATTTCCTGAGCTGCCTTTCAACTGACCAGGAGCACACCTATCTTGTCTGGACTGAGTTTAAACTTCTTCATCTTCATCCAGTCCATCACTACTAATAGGCACTGGTTTAGAACAAAGACAGTTTCCTTGGATTGGGGTAAAAAAGAGCTAGAGCTAGATATCTTTAGCTTACCAGTGATGCCTGACCCCAAAACTCTGAACAACCTCTCCCAGTGGCTTCTTGTATATATTAAATAGCATGGGGGATAAAACAGAACCCTTTGGGACTCCACAGGTCAATGGTCAAACAGGAGTCCCTCAGCACAACCTTCAGGGTTCATCCTTCCAAAGAGGAACAGAGCCACTGCAAAACAACACCTCCCAGAGAGGTGGCCTGGAAAAATACTATGAACAATCATATGGAATGCTACTAAGATGTCCAGCAGAATTGACAGGAACATTTTTCCCTGTCCAGTTTCCATCAAAGGTCATCCACCAAGGTGACCAAAGCTGTATCCATCCTATAACCAAGCCAGAAGACAGATTTAAATGAATCCAGATAACCCGTTGCATCCATAAAGCTCTGGAGTTGAGAAGCCACAACACATTCCACTACCTTGACCAAAAATGGAGTATTAAAGACTGGCCAATGATTATTCCATACAGTGGGATCCAGGAAGGGGAGCTTACAACTGCCTCCTTTAGGCAAGTTGGGACCTTGCCCTGCTGGAGAGAGGTACTGCACATTCCAATTACACACCCAATAAGTCCTCCTCTGGCCTCTTTGATAAGAAAAGAAGGGAAAAGGCTTAGTGTACTTGTGATGACTCTCACTTCTCCAAGAATCCTATCCACATCCTCAGACTGTATAAGCTGAAAACTATCCATTAACATTGGACAAACAGGAGACAAGTATTTATATTAATTGTAGCATCCAAGTCAGAATGAATCTGAGCAATTTTATCTGCAAAGTAAATAGTAAACTGTTTATGGTGGGCTATCAAGTGGTCTAGATTCTGCTCTTGCGGGCCAGGATGTAAAAGGCCCCAACTCAAAACAGCTCTGCTGGATGGTTCTTTTCAGACACAATACTTTTCAACTGCCTGCAGTGCTACAGTAGATCCACAAGTAGGCTCTAGCCCATGCCGGGTCAGATTCTCCCTGAATTTTCTGCCAGTGTAGCTCTAGTTGTCATCCCACTCATTTCATTGCTGCCATCTCCCTAAACCAGAGGACTGGTTTAGCTCTACTCTGTGAGAATGGACTCTTAGCAGCAATTATGTACACTGCCCAGTCAATTTCCTGATTCCAGAGGTCAAACAAGGCTTCAACAGAAGTTTCTGCAGAGACAAAATGAAGCCTCACAAGAGCCATTAAGAGTCGATCTAGATCCATAAGCCTCTGGGGGCAAATCATTTTAATGGGTCTCCCACCCCTGCAGAGGCTCTGAGACCCAGTGAGTTTAAACCTATCCAGGTAATGTTATGTCCATGACAACAGAACGATAGAAAGTCCCACCAATTCCAGATCACCATCATCCCACCCAGCACAGAAGACAAGGTCCAGAGTGTGCCCAGCAGTATGAGTAGGGCCAGATAGCATTTAGGACAGACCCATTGTTGTCATGGAGGACATGAAGTCCTGAGCCACCCCTGAAAGGGCAGTCTCAGCATGGATGTTAAAGTTCTAAGTTTTACTAAGAAGCAGGGCTTAGTATAAGCAGCAGGGCTTGTTTCATCTTGTATGTTTTAGATTTTATATGCTTTAATTTGAATTTATAATATTTTAATTGTATATATTGTATTTTTAATCTGTTGTTTTATGGAAACCACTGGGTCCCATCTTGGAAGAAAGGCAGCATGCAAATGAAATAATAATAATAATAATAATAATAATAGTCGTAGCAGTGGTATTCCTCAGCACTACAAGCAGAGGGGACTCCAAGACCAATCCTGAGACCATCCCAACTAGCTCAGGAAGGGAGACTGTTGAGCAGGCAGGGTGGACACTACACCAACAGAATCCCTAATCTGTCCCAGCCACCCAGCTTTAAATACACACATACAAAGCACTGAGTGGTGGTGACCCTTTACCCACCAGAGTCCAGCTTAGATTCCTTCCAGCCCAGGGAAATAAACTGTGCAGCTGGGGTGGGTGGTGTTTCCTGCTGGGACTGCAAGCTCAGGTAATTATTTCTGTGAACAGGTAGCAAGCACTCACAGGTGGTTCCAGAAGGCTTGGGGGTGAAGCAACAAGCAGGAAAGCTCCCCTCCTTTAGTTTCATGGTGGGCATCAAACTCTCTTCACTAGGATGATGTACCTGGTGACAATGGTAGGAACTGGGCAATCTATCCTTTACCTCTATTCCATACCAAGGCATTGCACAGTGATGGCAATAAATAAATCAATAAATACAGGATTGTTTGTGGGTTGTTTTTGCTAAGTGCTGATTATTGACAACAAAAGATGGCAGGTTTGAGCACTGCAACTGTCAAGACAGGTGAAGGCTATCCTAATAAACTGTAGGAGTTGAGGTTTTCTTTCTTTAAAAAGTCTGCCTCGCCATTCATCAACCTGGAAGTGCTGAAGGCTTTTTTAAAGGCTGTGGATGCCCACATTCACTCCTAGCTGCTATTGCTGGCTTGGGATCATAGTCAGACATGTCTGGAGACTGCCAGCATTGGGAGCAGGGAGCAGCTTACCCTAACCTGGTGTATTAAGCTGGTGCAGAGGCAGTGGAGAAATCTGCCTCAAGAAAAATCAGAAAATAAACTCTGAAGCAGTGAACTGGGTGAGAAGAGAACTCAGTCCCAATGATATTTCCTAATGTCATAAATCATAGGGTATGAAGTTTGGGACAATAATATGAAACCAGGCCTAGGAATGCAGCTCCAGCTGTACACTTTGGATTCCCTATGTTTGTGGACCTCAGTCAGTAGACTGGAACCAGAACAATCATGATTGTTTAATAGAAAGCCCCATTAAATTCAGTCACACTAATGCACAGGTACACATTTATACAAGAGGGCTGCATAGTCCATACCTAGAGAAAAGAAGCTCAAGCAGCACTTAACTAAACTGAAAGGCAAAATGAGGAGTACAGCCAGTGCCAGTCCTAAATTGGAGATCAAATGGTGCCCTTCTTACCAGTCCAGTTGTACCCCCCTGAATCCACCAAGGACCATTTCAAAACCAGAAAAGGCTAGAAGCCCAAAGATCCTTTTGGATATATTTTTTTTAAAGCATGGGGATTCCATTCCTTTAACATGAAACTGCTACTTTTGCCCTCTCCATTGATGCCCCCTTGTCGTGGGAGAGAGGCTTGCGTACCCTAATGATGTTTTGAGCTATGCTGGCAGTGGCATAATAGCCACTGGTAGGGTCTCCCATGCCAGACAGGTCAAAACCGAAGGGTCTGACAAAGAGCGTCAAAGGGCAGGATGGGCTCTCTAGCCTTGTGGCAACCGTCCTAGGAGAAGGAAAACTCCAATCCCAAACCCGGGCAGATGGTGCTCGTCCAACCCTGTAAGGTCAACCATCTAAGAGAAGGAAACTCTAATCAAACCTACGGCCCGAGGACCTCACTGCCACGTACATGCTTGCAAGGCCACGGCAGATGAATCTCTGGTTTAAAGGGTGAGGCCAGTTCTGTGCACGCTGCGCTCCACCAGAAAAATCCATTGCACAGGCTCGAAGGACAAATCCATTTCCAAAAAAGCCCTGTAGCGACTGGCGAGGGACGAAACCGGCAGGTGTAAAGATGCACTGGAAGCCGCAGCCCCAACCCTGCATTCAGGCGGTTCAGGACATTGGTCGCTCAAGCCTGACCCGGGAGATGACAGTCTTGTTCGGCAGCATTCTGAACGACCAAGCAGCCTTTTTTAAGGAGAGCACTGCTTGCTCCATATGGAGAGGGGCCTAGAAAAGGTGGCCTAAAGAAAGCTCATCCCCAACTACCTGGTTGGCTAGCCGCAGCCAACGGGAATCTTCTGATGCGGTCAAACCAAGGCAAAGAAACAAAGGCACACACCGGCCTCCAAAGGTGTAAATAAACTGACACTTGCATGCTGGAACATCAGAACCATGCAAGACTCTGAAGATAGTGGACGGCCTGAGCGTTGTTCTGCCCTAATAGCCCTTGAACTATCACGGCTTAATATTGACATCGCTGCTCTTAGTGAAGTTCGCTTCCATGAGGAAGGCAGCCTTAAAGAACATGGCGCCGGCTACACACTTTACTGGTCTGGCAAACCCAAAACCGAAAAACATCTGTCAGGAGTAGGCTTTATGATTAAAAACTCCATTGCCTCCAAACTCGAAACCTTGCCAACAGGACACTCTGATCGCATTATTTCCTTACGCCTCCCACATGTTGTTCTCTTTAGTATATATGCCCCAACTATGCAAGCCGACCCTGTAGAGAAAGACAAATTCTACACAGACCTACGCCAACTCATACAAAAAGTCCCTGTAGAAGATAAAATTATTATCCTTGGTGACTTCAATGCCAGAGTAGGAAAGAACTCCGAAGCCTGGAAAGGTGTCTTAGGCAAGCATGGTGTTGGAAATTGCAATGATAACGGACGCCTCCTGCTAGAGTTCTGTGCAGAACAACAGCTGACTATTACAAACACAATCTTTCAGCAGAAAGATAGCTTGAAGACAACCTGGATGCATCCCCGATCCAAACATTGGCACCTCATTGACTACGTTCTAGTCCGTCAGAGAGACATTCGTGATGTCCGTCATACACGAGTGATGCCCAGTGCAGAATGCCAAACAGATCATCGCCTTGTCAGATGTAAACTAAATCTTCATCTTAAGTTCAAACCTAAAAGGGGTGGCATCTTAAAGAAGAGACTCCAAGTCAACAATCTTCAACAAGCTACCATGAGAGACAACTTCCAGGCAAATCTACAAACGAAACTTGAAGACCATCCTACAGATCCTTCTCCTACAGTGCTTTGGCAACATATCAAAAACAGTATCCTCCAGTCTGCAGAAGAATCCCTTGGCTTCTCCCACAAGAAAAATCAAGACTAGTTTGATGAAAACAACCAAGAGATCCAGGAGCTGTTGGCAAGGAAGAGAGCTGCTCACCAGGCATACCTCGCCCAGCCAACCTGTCATGTAAGAAAAGCAGCTTTCCGTCTCACATGTAGCAAACTACAACAAAAACTCCGAGACATGCAGAACAAGTGGTGGATCAATATAGCAGAAAAGACACAATGCTGTGCAGATTTGGGTGATCATAGAGGATTTTATGAAGCTCTTAAAGCAGTGTTTGGACCTACTTATCAGGTCCAAAGCTCCTTATACAGTACAGATGGTCAAACATTAATTACTGATAAAGCCTCCATCCTAAATCGTTGGGCTGAACATTTTCAAAGTCTCTTTAGCGCCAACCGAGTAGTCCAAGCCTCAGCTATCCAATATATGATACAAAAACCAATGAAAAATGAATTGGACATAGCTCCCACTTTGGAAGAGACCCTTAAGGCCATACAGCAGATAAAAAACGGCAAGGCAGCTGGGATTGATGGAATCCCACCTGAAGTTTGGAAACACAGAGGTCATGCACTCCACGAAAAATTCCACGAATTCCTTGTGAATTGCTGGGAAAAAGGGGAACTGCCATCAGACCTCCGAGATGCAGTCATCATCACCCTGTACAAGAAAAAAGGAGCAAAATCCGATTGCTCAAACTATCGAGGCATAACACTGCTCTCTATTGCTGGAAAAATCCTTGCAAGGATACTCCTGAACAGGTTAGTTCCTGCTATTGCAGAAGAACTTCTCCCTGAAAGCCAATGTGGTTTCAGAGCCAATAGGAGCACTACAGACCTGGTATTTGCCCTTAGGCAACTGCAAGAAAAATGTAGGGAGCAGAACAAGGGTCTCTATGTAACATTTGTCGACCTCACCAAAGCCTTTGACACTGTAAGTAGAAAAGGTCTGTGGCAGATCCTGGAAAGACTAGGATGTCCCCCCAAATTCCTTAAAATGATTATCTTGCTACACGAGGGACAGCGTGGTCAAGTCAGATATGGCGATGCTCTTTCAGAGCCCTTTCTAATAACTAATGGAGTGAAGCAAGGTTGTGTTCTTGCACCAACTTTATTTACAATCTTCTTTAGCACGATGCTCCAAAGGGCTATGGCAGAGCTTGAAGAAGACGACGGCATCTATATACGCTACCGTACTGATGGTAGCTTGTTTAACTTAAGCCGTCTGAGGGCTCACACTAAGACTCTAAACTATCTAGTCCGTGAGCTGCTCTTCGCCGATGATGCTGCCCTTGTTGCCCACACAGAAGCAGCTCTGAAGCGCCTAACATCCTGCTTTGCAACAGCTGCAGAGCTGTTTGGGCTAGAAGTCAACCTGAAGAAAACAGAAGTTCTTTACCAGCCTGCACCACAGGACGAACACCACCATCCCCACATTGCCATCGGCAAATCAGTGCTCAAGTCCGTTCAGCAGTTCACCTACCTGGGAAGCATCATCTCCTCAGATGCCAAGATTGACAAAGAGATCGATCACAGATTAGCAAAGGCATATAGTGCATTTGGAAGACTTCACAAAAGAGTCTGGAGCAATAAACACCTGAGGCAAAGCACAAAAATCAGTGTGTATAGAGCCATCGTACTGTCTATCCTCCTTTATGGATCTGAAACATGGGTCACCTATCGCCACCACCTACGACTCCTCGAGCGCTTTCATCAGCGCTGTCTACGCACAATCCTAAATATACACTGGACTGACTATGTGACGAATGTTGCTGTCCTTGAGCAAGCAGGGATCACCAGCATTGAGGCCATGATATTGAGAACACAGCTACGCTGGGCAGGGCACGTTTCTAGGATGGAGGACCATCGCCTCCCAAAAATACTACTCTACGGTGAACTCACCACGGGTCAGCGTAAGAGGGGCGCTCCAAAAAAGCGATACAAAGACTCCTTGAAACAACATCTCAGGCTTGGCCAAATTGATCACCAACAGTGGTCCGCCCTGGCCTCACATCGGGAGGCATGGAGACGCACTATCCACAATGCTGCAGCCTTATTTGAGAACTCACGACGAACAAGTCTTGAAGAGAAACGACAACGCAGAAAGAATCACAACCCAAAAACATCACCCAAGGAGACCTTCTGCTGTGCTTTTTGCAACCGGACTTGTTTATCTCGGATTGGCCTTTTTAGTCATCAGCGTGCTTGCAGAAAGCGCGGGATGAGTCCTTCCTGAATCTTCGTTTGCGAAGAAAAGCCAGAGAGAGAGAGGCTACTTTTGGAGACTTCCAGGACCAAAAATCCTGACATGAGAAAATAACAAGAACAACAATAATTTCTCCTCCTCCTCTTCTTCCTTTGCAGAGAAAAAGTAGTCTAGAAGGGGCTTGGGGCTGGAAAAAAAACTTGGGGCCCTTGAAGCCACTGAGAGGCACAATTCTAACCCTTGTTTTAGGGCCAACTCTTAAAACAGTGTTGCTGCAACATTCAGATATCATTTCTCCCTTTCCTTGCCCCCCTCACACCCCAAAGATGTCTGCAGAAACAGATCGCTCACCCTGCAAGACAACAAGGTAGGAACTGGATATAACTCTTTCTCCCATCTTTATTAACTTTTAAAAAACTGTACTCATATGAGAGGTATTTGTAATTAGAGGTTTATAAAAAAAAAAATGCATCCCAGAATTTTGTTGCCCTTCTTTCAACCTTCTTTTCATTGCATGCTGAAACAGTTGATGAATCCCACACCCCAAAAGGCATCTTAAAAGCAGGGCTTGATACAAAAACAGCCCTCAGCACATGGAAAGAATGAAACTCAGCTGCCATGTATTAACATGTATGCTGTTGCCACTGACTCAATCAAGCAAGTTATTGCAAGAATGCCCACATTCTGTGTTTGAAGCATCAGAGCTCTTAATGAAACCTGTTTGATGCAGGGGAACTTGCTGTTCTATCAGTTCTTCTGGAGGAATTTCAATATTTGCAGCTGTTTTCCCTTTGTGTGAGGGTTTATTTTAATCACTTCTTAATATACCATTAAATATGTAGAACAATTTAGACTATCTATCTAATACACATTTAAGATGTCATTTATTTTTAGAAATTTGCTATGTTCGTGCTGTCCTAGATACTGTAGAGATGCTTCTTAATTTTTGCTCATCCAAAATATTCACAGATTTTGGAATTGCAAAATGACAGTATAAGACCAAGGGGCAGGAGATGGAGAGTTGGCAGATGTTGAATGGTTAGCAGATGTGGCAGCAAGGTGAAGGAACATCAGCACAACATGAACAAACAGGAGGTAGAGGATAAGGAAATTGAGACATGATGGTGTTACCCTAAGAGATGGGGGTGCTTTAGAGGCCCACACATGATGCCAAAATCTATCTTGGGGAATTATTAGCTCAAATAGAAGCCTGTGGGATGCAGGTGACTTCAAGACCTTTTCACCTATGCATACCAGTACTAACTGTAGAGGACACTCTAGCTTAATGTGAAATAAAGTATTTTTATTGGAAATAACACAAAGTGAACTCACACATATAACATATATTCTGTCTTAGTGAGAGGAACTGAAAGAAATTTTCATAGGGCTTCTCCAGCCAAAGCTAGGGGACATGGAGCAAAGCCTTATGGGCACTGGATCTATGAATATGAAAATTAATATTTACAACCAAGGAGAAGAAATGTATAGGAAAAGAAAGGGGCTCCTCTCATCCCACCGCACTTGGGTGCTTGGGACTTGGATGGCCAAGTGTTCAATGTGAAGAGGAATGTTCTGCAAAGATGGGTGGGGGGAAGTCTAGGGAAAAGGATTTGAATTGAGAAGCCTGGAGCTCAAGTCAGGAGCAACTGACTATGCACATGGCTTTCAAACTGGAGCCAGCCTGCATCTTCCAGTTTATTACTGTATATGGAAGTTACTGCCTGGGTTTATCCATAAGTTTTGAAAGGTCATTGTGTCACATGTATGCTTAGGAGTCCTTCTAGGTGATACATTTGCCTGGACTAAAGTTGAGATGGCTCACTCCCCTCAACTCTGGGGTAAACTCAGGCTACCTCGACCAGGGGCTCCTAATAGTAGTCTGGGGTGTGTGATAGGCCCCAGAAAATAAAGTGAAAGAGTGGACTAAGAAAACTGATTTACAGAAGATTGGATTGTCAGGAATTGGTTACTGAACCCTAAGTTTTAAAATGGCCAAATAACTGCAGAAATCATGCTGAGTCATGATGACTGACTCCATGAAATGCCAGTCATGCTAATCATGCTACAGCTGCATGATAAGGGTTACTATCAGAAGAGGGGTTACTAGAGTACAAAGCCATGTAGTATGGAAATCTGATGCAATGTAACCATGTGCTTGGGTAAGCCAATAGTGTGCTGAGTTGTATATAAGAAAGCCGGATCAGTGTTCATTCTCTTCCTATGATCCTCTGATGCCTGGTGTAGCACTTTGTTGCATACATACTGAAACTACTGAAGATTAAAAGCACCTCCTGTTTTCTGTAAGCCAAACACTCTGTGTGTGAGAGTATTTTTGGGAAAGGGTTGCTACCTAGTCTGCTGAGACAGTTTTTTGGCTTCTGCTGGGGATTGAATGTCCTATCATCCCCTGACATGGTTTTGCTTAGCTTGGCCAGTTTGCTAATAGTTCCCAGCTAGATGATCTGGTGAAGGACCCAATAAGCTAAGCCAGAAAAACAAGCAACTAGCAGGTCTTGGAACACAAGGATTACAACAATGGGGTGCAGCATAACATCAAAGGCTCCAGTGGAGCTGGGAGACCACCCAAAAAGTGATTCCCACCATGAATGCTGTCCTATGGAACAGTCTGTTTGGATAGAGATGTTCTGGGTAACTATTAAAGCAGACTTGTAGTTGTGGCTGTGGAAACAGTCTCATTTTTTACAGATATTACATTTAGTAATGTAGGAGGGAGAGTGAGCCTTTGTGTCATCCTGACAGAAGGTTGTTGTTACTCCCATGCCCTGAAGAATGCAGTTAGCACAGCTGTGTGAAACAATAAAGATTCATAATGTGACGTGCATATCCCAGACCATACATTGCACAATCCCCTTAAAATGCAGAGAGAAAGAGGAGTCTGAGTGTTCCTAATGATACCCCTTTCCCTAGACCAATCCTCCAATACCTTCTGTATCCTAAAAACATATATCATGTCCTCAGCCCCTGGACTTTCACTCAAAAGACTATGGCAGAAGGCCAGGACCTTATAGACTACAGGGAGAGACCCTTGTCATGAAGAAAAATGCAATACTGAAGCAATTGCACCACCAGTATAGTTACTGCATGACCTGAATCCAAAAAATTCCTTCACCACCCTCATATAATCCTTCCTGCTGCTTATAGCTATGGATAAGCACATGGCCCTTCTTACTTCTCCTTTCCAAGAGTCCATAGGTCTATCAACATCAGGTCCACTGAAGGTTAGGCATCTGGAGCAAGCAGTCTGAGAGAGAGAGCATCAGCAATGCCATTGTCCACTCCAGCCACATGATAGGCCATAAACAGCACATTATACTTCAAATGTTGTAAGGTGAAGGCCTGGATGAGCCTCATTACCAGGTGAGATTTAGATGTAAGAAAACCTGCACAGTGGCCATGTTGTCACATCAGAAATGGATAGAGGAGTTTGCAAACTCCTCTGCCCAAAATTGTGGCTGCCACCAATATTGGGGGGGGGGGAAATCCAACAATGTAACGTCCCTGGTCATCCCACTATCAGACAATGACTCAGGCCATTGCTGGGCACACCAATGTCCCTTGAAGTAGAAGATTCCAATGTATAACTACATTTACATAATTACAAAGGCAATGTAAAATCTCAGTCATTCAATTAATATCCCGCCTTTCTCCCAATGTGGGACCCAAGGAAGCTTACAATATAGATGAAAATAAAATATTTCCAACCCCTCATCTGGAGATCATTCCTTGAAATTAAAGAAGTTGAACACCATATCAATACCATCTTCAAAATCTGAGATGGCTGACATTCCCAATCATACTATATATGTGAGTTCCATTAACTGAAATGGCTTAGGTTTCTTCCTTTGGTATGCACAGCACAGGTTTTACCACTGAACTGCAGCCCTTTCCTATAATTGCATGTGCCAATATTTTGGTAACAGCTGTCATATATCACCTTCTTAAACCACTGAATTGGCTGTATAATTTTAACTGCCTAGTTTGATGATGTCAGCTACCTTTGAGTGCCATTTTCTCTTTCCAGCACCACATTTTCATTTTTACACCATAAAAACCATAATAGAGTTTCTTTCTATTCGTAGATTTCACATTTTCTTTATAACAGCAGAACTATTATATCCCCATAGTTTTCTTTCTTTTTTTTCCCCAGTAAGAAAAGCTCCCTTTTGCAAGAGATAAAAGATTCAGTTCTTCTGCAGTTAAAGTATGAGATCTGTACTTTAACGTAAAGAGATGTTCAGCAGTGGAATACATTGCCTCAGCGTGTGGTGGAGTCCCCTTCTTTGGAGTTTTTAAAATATAGAGATGGATGGCCATCTGTCAGCAGTGTTTTGATTGTGTATCTTGCATGGCAGGGTGTTGGACTGCATGGCCTTTGTGATCTCTTGCAATTCCATGAGTCTATGATTTGCCGAATGTGTGAAGTGTTTGGGGAGAATGCATACAAAATGTGAAATATTCTGGAGTCAAATAAAGCTCTTTCCAGGTCCAGTGTCTCTCTAGGGTCCCTGAATGGCCATTCTCCCTTCTTATTTTGCCAGTGTTTGGCTGTTTCCCAGAATTTGATAGGATAATTTCCCCATTCTAAAAGGTGGAAATGCCTCTTCTCAATCTCAGGCTGAGATCCTGTATAATGAGATAGGGTAAAAAGTTCTGCCTGTGTGAGATTATGCCTCATCTCCCCTATCAACCCCACATAACTCATCTATCTGTTGCTGCCCCCCAAATATTTGTGGCTAGTTGAGAACAGGAGGGCATAGAGGAAGTTCTGTCTCTATAGCTGGTCACACAACAACAAAGGCATTCTCTGGGATCTTCTTAGAACCAAGTACCACAGGGTAAGGATCCTGTGGTCCCCTATATGATGTCGGATGCCAACTTCCATCTGCTCCCATAGCCCTGAGCTCTGCATTACAAGCAGCACAAAGGGTTATAGAACCATCTTTTTGTTTTATGATTCTAGGGTCTAATGATTCTGGGCTGTAGAAACTGACAAGTATGGATTTGTGCGTTAGTATTATGACTTTTCTCTTCCATCCCACCCTAACACTAAATTGCATGCATGCATCCTAGACTAACAGATACAGAGGTTAATATATCCTCAGAAATTTATCACATGGATGTTTTCCATTCAACCCATAACTCTGGGTAGAATTTCTTCCAAGGTTTTAATGTTCTCTGAAGCATTGTGTGCCCTGTTTAATTTTGTTAAGATGTCATGCAGTTTATTTTGCACTAAGTTGTGTTTTATATCATTGTGATTGCATCATAAATCTACATAGCTTGTAGAATAACCCATTATTAATATTTGTAAGTAAATGGTTTGTGTTTCCTTGATTCAGTCTATAATCATCTGTATGCTTTATTACAAAAGCAATAATGCAATAGATCTGTGTCATTATGCCAGGTTAACCCATTTAACGTAGACACCTTTCATTGACATTTGCAAGCCAGAGATTCTGACCATCTGAGATTCAGAGTGAATTATTGTAACTGAAGAAAAGAAATTGCAGCTCATTGCATCTTGAGTTTACCAAAGAAGAGGCAACTTTCTAAATTATCTACAGTGGCCAAGTCCTTGAATCTGGGATGGGGGGACTCTTTCAATTGTAGGTGACAAGGGTCTGGTTGTTCCTCAACTCTGATACAACACATAGGGTGCAGCTAGACAGGAGAATTTGTAGTGAAAAATATTACCTTACCTCCCTATCACTGCAGTGCTGATTTGTGGCCTCGGCTAATTCACAAGCTTGCTGGAAGGGAACAGTTTGCAGTTTGCAGTTTACATGCCAGAAAAGAAATGGTGGCCATGAAAGAGTTGTGTCTGGAAAATCTCCCCCCATTCTCCCCCTCCCATTTTTTTAAAAAAAATGACAGATGCAGGAGAGCTATTTTCCACTTGAAAAAATCTTTGTCCTTTTGCTCTGCCGCTTGAACAATCAGCAGGCAAAAACCAACAACAATGGCGGCTCTGGCACTGCAAGCCCTCCCTTTCAAGCCCACTCACTCTGAGGTCTGACCAATCTGCTTTCAGCAATGCTGTGTCCTCTTTTCAAATTAGTTGTACAAATGATCCATTGTGCACATTTTTGCACACTTTTAAAAAAAGATTGCAAGAAAGAACAAAAGCTGTTATCACGGTCTATGTGGAGTTTTCAGCCCCTCCTCCTTCTGAATATGGCAAATCCCAGCAGGGGCTCATCTAAACGAAAGGTATTCTGCCCGCATTCTTACCAGATTTCTTTTTCATGTAGATGCACCCTAGGTCTGATGTGATAATCTGACTCAACGATAGGTTCTTCTCTTCTGACACAACACAATAGCTGATGCAGGCACCTGAAGGAAAAGTGTTTCTGGTAGCCTTTCAACTTGCTCCATTTCTCCCCTATCGGATTTGGAATGTGAAGGAAAGTACCATATTTTTCTCCCCCCCCCCAGGCATCAAGAAATGAAATTCCCTTCCTGTGCCCCTTCCAAGGATTTTGTCAGCAGCTTCCAATAAACAAGATTAACAATGAACCTTGAAATCTGATATCCTATTGCAACCTCTCCCCAAGTTTTATTCTCCTTTTGTGTCAGGCTGCTGATAAATATTGTTTTACCTTATATATGTAGAAAAAGCTATTTCCTGCACTAAAATCTTGTTTTCTGTGCAAATCAATTATATGCATTTTTTTTCACTGAAGAAGTCTTGAAACATAAAGATTTCTTGACATTCAAAAAATATTTATTTTGACAATTTTCTTGAATATTTTTGAATGTTATTTCCATCCCTATATGAAATATGTGAAGACATGAAGTGAAATTCCTAGGCACAAAAGCAGATGTAATCCGCCCCCCACCTCCACCTTCCATTCTGCTTTCCTTTGTCCCTGCCTTGGAGGGAGAGAAGAAGAGGCAGTCTCTGCTGGACTTAATCCCCTCCCACACTGCCATCCTCCTTTCCTTTTGTATCATGTCTTAATTAGATTGTAAGCCTGAAGGCAGGGAACCATTTTATTTTTCTTTTACTTGTAAAGTGCTGTGTATAGAGATGGTGTTATATAAATTAATGATAAATGATAATGAAGTGAAGCAAAGTTTTCACCTAGCTTTATTTTAATGCAAGCAAAACTTTTGGAAGAACTAGCATTATACAGTCATCCCTTCACATTCACGGGGGTTAGGTTCCACAGACCCCCACAAATGTGAAAATTCCGCAAATAATGACTGCCCTCCCCCTCCCTCCCAAAGCGACCACAGGGCCTCCAGAGGCCCCATAGTCACTTTCCCCCGCATCCACACTCCCTCCCCAGGCCATCACGGGGCCTTGGGAGCCTCTCTGAAGGCCCCATGGAGGCCTCCCCAGCCCTCCACACTCCCTCCCCAGGCCTTCACGGGGCCTTGGGAGCATCTCCAAAGGCCCTGTGGAGGCCTCCCCGGCCCTCCCCCTCCCTCCCCAGGCCTTCACGGGGCCTTGGGAGCATCTCCAAAGGCCCTGTGGAGGCCTCCCTGGCCCTCCCCCTCCCTCCCCAGGCCTTCACGGGGCCTTCGGAGGCCCCTGTGGCAGCTTTTGGGAGGCGGGGGAGCCCTCCCAAAACTGCAAATATTCAAATCTGTGAATGCTAAGTTTGCAAATGTGGAGGGGCAACTGTATAGTGGTTTGAGTGATGGACTATGACCCAGGAGACCAGGGTTTGAATCCCCACTCAGCCATGGAAAGCCCCTGGATGTCCTTGGACAAGCCACACTCTCTCATCCATAGAGGAAGGCAAAGGCAAACCCTCTCTGAACACATCTTGCCAAGAAACCCCTGTGACAGGTTCTCCTTTGGGTTGCCATTAGTTGGAAATGATTTGAAAGCATACAATAACAAAATGTTGGGATGCCTTGTGCCCTCCTCTAATATGATTCCAGTATTGGTATCAGCCCAAACTCATTGGTCTCAGTCAACAAATACAAATTTGGGGAGCATAATTAAGTACCATAAAAAGATGGATAATGTGCTCTCCATCAACAGGCACATTAGTATGACATTGCCAGAGGGGGAGCTGTTTGATGACCTCAAGGAATTGAGGCCAGGGTGTTTTTGGAGGCATGGCACACAATGCCTACCTGAACTGGTAGGGTGCGGGCTGGAATATTTAAGACAGTGCCCTCACCCTGTCAGTTTTTCTTCAGATCTTCACATGACCCATCTTTCCAGCCTTAGTGCAGTGTGAGTTTCACTGGTTGCTTTGGGGCTGGGTAGGATTATCCTTTTGTTTTGTTTTTTGCCTACCCCATACTGTATCTGTAGCGACTGGGATAATTGGCTAAGGTGGGATCTTTAAATAGGCTGTCCTTGGCAGGTATGGGGGGGATATCAGTCAGTGTACACCTTGGTGCCCCTTGTGGTGAAGGCAAGAACCCTGGAATGACCTCTTTGGGTCCTGGAACCTGAAGAGTTGTGAAGGAGCCTGCCCTTAGGGCTAATCAGAGGAGTTCACTCTCTCTTATAGGGTCCTGGGACTTGGGAGGGAGTGCTTCTGGTAGCCTTCCAGATAAGACCAGCCACGGTGAGCAACCTAACAATGTTGGGTCAGGTGTGACACCCAAGGGAAGGCTGAGGACCCGCTTGAAGTTGCTCTTCCTCCCTTTGCTCAGCCCCTGGTACAATTCATTAATTAAGTTGTAGGTCAAATAAAGTGGCCCTATTTAAACCCATCTCCCTGTGTCTGGCTCATTATTTCCTGGTTGATCCTCAAAAGGAAAGTCATTCAGCATCCGTCAAAGAAGCACACAAATGTCATACAAACTAGCTCATAACTTGGCAATAGGTTATACAACGTAATTGAGAAAGCCATAGGCTTCATCTCTGCCTTCTCTGGATATGGATAAGAAAGAATAAGGAGAGTTCCATTTTAAATTCTTACATTACAGTTTTATATAAGCATTCAAATTGTTGTCCATGTCGAAGCACAGAGCTGCAAACCTCACTTAAAAGTTTCTCTTACAATTTTGTGACACTTCTCTAGTATTGTAACCTTTTATCCTGTTAAGGGTGTATACATTTTTGAAGAAAAATGCAACAGCAGAAGAAGAACAATTTCATCATTATAAACTGTTACAGGTATATACATTTTGGGAGACACTCTGTATATGGCTGATTTTCTCCAACTTGAAGTTTATGAGTTTTTGAAGTGAAGATTTGTCCAGTAATGATATATTTATTTTGCTTCAGCACTATATAAAACAATATCCAAATGAGGATGAAGAATTTTGGGATAAGGTTGAAACAGAGTGTTTTTACTTCTGCAGTCAAGACTTCAAGAATGAAATAAATTTCTCACTTTCTTTGTTCATGTTTTAATTTCTCCTAGATTTTTGTCTTTGTTTGCATCGTGAACAGGATACATGATTAATCAGAACTGTTATATCACAACATATTGGATGATTAGCTTTCTGACTGAGATTTCAACATGATGAAACTACCACATATGTTAAAAAATCTCTAGAAACGAAACACAATTTGACTACATAATTAGTTCATGTTATAGTGCTTGATTTCTCTATGCATGAATAAGAGTAACCTGGAAGGGTGAACTGAAAGGCATGCATCAGGACATTGTAGCTGTGAAGTGATGAATATGGACAAGTCTGGTAGCCAGGGAGGGGGGTGGCTTAGCTACCTGAAAACAAAAGTTGGGTATCTTCATATAAGTACATAACCTGTCAACTGATTAAATAAATCATGACATCTTCCAGCTTTATATATGGTGCAATTCCATTGAAAAACATAACAATTGAGATTTTTATTTTTTTATTTTATTGTTTACAGAAGTGTTAGTATGCCCTACTACCCCCCTCTCAGTGGTATCCCATAATTGGAAATATTGGACACTTTTCAGAGTCAGGTTGGCTGAGGCAAAGCAGAGATCAGTTGGAGGTCACAATGACCTGGGATGTGTCTAGAAATATAATGGTGAGAAAGCCCAAGTTAGGATTATGTGGGAAACCCCATAATAAACAAAGATGTTGAGGAGGTATGTGCTAATCCTTTCTTCCAAACTTCCAGAAATGATTCAATCAAGCAATGAATTGACCATTCCTTAATCTATGCCCTACAAAAATCTCTCCTATACCTGCTCCTGTCCAACCTTATGAAGTTGTCACAAACCCAGCAATTTCTATCTTCCAGCAATTAAATCAATAAGTTGAGTTTCGGTTTCCTTTTCTGTTCCCTGGGAGAATCATCCAAGCTTTGTTACTACCAAATTCTCACCACCAAGGCATGGAATAGGGTATAAATATTAGACTCCTAAGAATAGCAAAATGTGCCACAGTGGACGAACCCTGACACTCTCCTTCTTAGCATACCCTGGACTGGAACCTCCTGCTGTCTGCCTGAGTATCTTCATTGCATGGAACTCTTCTCTTCAAGACAGGTAACTATCACCCCATATTCCTGAACCTCTCTGTCTCTATCTGATCTTTCTGTCTTACTCTGCTATAGCCTTGTATGGTCATTAAGAACTTCCGTTGTGTATGTGAGGTCACTTTATGCTATTCCAATAAATTTATTTTACTTTAACTGGAGTGTGCTCCACAATTAGTACAGGTATACATAGGTGAAAAGACTCCAAAAGTTGCCCTCCTCTCACAGGCCTTCTTTTGAACTAATAATTCCCCCATGGCAGGACTCTAAAGCATTCCCACCTCTTAGGAAAACAGCAGGTAATATGCTATTTCTGTCTATAGTGTTAGTCTCTGATGGGGCATTCTGTGACTCTTGTCGGAACAAAAAAAGGGGGGGGGAATTTGCATGACCAGTTGATTCCACGGTTGGCAGAATTCATGGGGAAACCTAAACAAGAACTAGAATGGAAAGTGGCAGAATATTTAGAATCTCATTGAATTTGGTAAAGCAAAGCAATTTACCAAATGATATGGTTATATACTTCTTGAGAGTTCAAACAAGAGATAGGATCCTAAAAAGACATTATTAAGAGAAGTTTTTAAAAGATGATAAAGAGATTATACTTTTTAAAGATGTACCAGCTAGAATATTAAAGAAAGGAAGAGAATGTAGAATAAACAACACAACTAGTAAGATTCGGAATAGTCTTCAGATGGGAGCAATTAGAGGGAATTTCCTTTAGATATAAGAAAAAAGATATAAAATTGTTACTGTACAAAAAGCTAAGGACTTCTGGTTAAAAAATAGGAAAGAGATAAAAGCAATAAAAGACTATAAACAAATAGGTGACAAAGTAGGAGAAGGACAGGACAATCAAGAACACGAGTATGGAATAAGACAGAAAGTTGGAAAAGAGGACAGAGAGGAGGATTTGGATGGGAGAAATGAAGAAGAAAATACAAGTGAGGTAGAAGAGGAAAGAGAAATAGATTTAGAAGAAGTAGGAAAGAAAGACTAAGTTAAATAAAAACATCAGAAGAAAGTTAGAGAAAAGGAAAATGGAGCTCAATTTTTTTTCATGGAATGTACAGGGCTTAAATGAATCCAGGAAAAGAAAACAAGTCTTTGATTAATTAGAGAAGTTGAAAAAAAGATATATATTGTATACTAGAGACACATATAAAAAGATCAAACATAAGAGTATTAAAAAATAATAAATTAGGCAAAGAATATATAACTGCAACTACAAAAAGTAAAAGAGGAGTAGTGATATATGTAACTAAGAGATTCCAATCAGATTAAATCTTTAAAGATCAAATGGGAAGAAGTAAAATTACAAGGACTGACAGTTTTAGGATTAGGGATATATGCACCTTTGGAAAAAAAGAAATAAGTCCTCTAAAGATTTAAAGAAAATGATGTCAGAGTATAATTATGAGAACTAGTTATTGGCAGGGGACTGGAATGGAGGTATTACACCATCTTTAGATAGAGTTTCTGAAAAGAAAAAAATAATAATCAAGAAAAACTCCCCAAAGAGTTTGTACATTTAAAGGATCGATTTTCATTGTGAGATGGGTGGAGACAAAAATATGGAGAAACAAAAGAATATACATATTTTTCTGAGGGTCACAAATCATATTCAATGGCAGATATGTTCTTGATATTGAAAACTTTATGTCAGATTATTAAAAAATGGATGTTTTACCAAGATCAATCTCAGATCATAATCCAATATCTTTTACCCTATTAAATAAGAAAAGAGAGTACTCCTGGAGATTAGAAAACTCATTATTAAATGATGATTTTTAAAAAATTAAGGCCAAAAAAAAAAGAATTTAAAATGGTATTTTGAAGAGAATATGAATAAAGATACAAAAATTGAAGTGGTTTGGGATGACAGCAAAGCCATAATGAGTTTTTTTTTTAATTCAACAGAGTATAGAGAGGGGGAAAAAGAGAGGATTACAACATGACAAAAAAAAAATCAGGATAAGATTAGAGAAAAAGAACTTGAATTAAAAGAAAACCCAAAGAAAAAATAGATAAATTTGGAACTTAAAAGTCTACAAAAACAGATATCAATAGAACTGACAAATGAAATTGAGAGAGAAAAAAAACACTAAGATATACCAAACAAAGAATGTTTGAAAATGCCAATAAGCCAGGAAAGTGACTCTTGTATAAATTAAGGAAAGAAAAGGAAAAGAGAATAATACAGGAGATTAAAGAAAAGGTCTTTAAACAAATCAAGATTTTTTTAAAAAATCATGAATATTACACAGTTATTTTAAAAAACATCATGTTCCGGAAGGGGGGAAAAAAACTACACTAGAAGAAGGAAACTCTTTGAGCTATTTTACAGAGGAAGTCAGGTTTTTTAAAGTATATAAGTATAAGTTTATGTTTGATGTACTTTGAAATGGTGGAAGATATATAATAATTTGTACAAATAAATAAATAAAAAAAAAGAAATACAAAATCTCCCACAAATTGTAGAAGAGTATATAAAGAAAATGAATCAACTGATTTTAATCTCAGAAGTAGCAGAAGCTATTAAAAGACTTAATTTACAAAAAAACACCGGGTCCAGATGGACTAACAGCAAAATATTACAACACCAGATGAATTAGATGAAGGCTTTGCATCAGTTTTCAAGGCCGTGGAAACTGGCAAATTGGTTTGTGAGACAATGATTGCACATTTCTTCTTTCATTTTATTGCTAAGGTTTGGCAAACAGCATCTTCCCATCCTATGCCTGCCACTCCTTCTCTGCATGAGTTAAGGAGAGAAATGCACAGCTTAGCCAGCTGCCAGTCTGGTGGTTGTAGCTGCCCACTGATTGGCCTTTGTCCGTATGGTCCTTGCTCTAAAGACAAGGACCAAAAATCTGAGGTGAAAGACAAGATTGTGTGCCCCCCTATCAGGATCAGTCCATAAAAGTGACCTTCTCCTGCCAATATCTCTGTCTATAGATGTCTAATGTTTTGCATTCTTTGAGAACACTGTAACAAGTTGATGTACTGGAGGGAGTGAAAGGTGGATGCTGAAAATGAGCTAAAAATGGTCTTGCACCTGTGAATGGCTGTGGGAACAATAGGTGGAGGTCACTCTGGGTAAGACCTGGGAGCGAGGAGGATGGGTAACCAATGGTTAGGTTGCCCACCATATTTGGCTAATTGGAAATACTTTTTATTTTTTACTGCTTTTCCTATGGGCTTCATTACAAGCAACAATTTTGTACAGTTCACTCTTTAGGATACTGTAGCAATAAAGCTTTCTGTTTAACTCTGAAGCTGCTGGTTACTGAATCTGAAGAAGCTAGTACACAACACTCCCTCAACTGTAGGTACACGGTCCAAATGGCATCTGAATTTCATTTCAGCACTGGTGATGGGACCAATAATTCTTCACTGCATCAGAGGGCAGCAGGCTAGTTGAGGAGCCACAGTCCTGGCTGCCTAGAGCACAACATTCTGTCTTGCAACAGAGGAGAGTAGCCAGATGGGTGCTGCCATTGTCCCCTCCATGCCTCCCAACATCAGCTGGCCAGAGCAACCTTTATTGTAGGGCCAACTCATTGTAGGTGTCATATGCTTTCCATCCCTAATATGAAGGAATTTGAGAGTTCTTCCCATAGTGCCTTTATGGCAAAGGGCTGCTGGCCAGCAGCCATAGTAGGTACACATAATGTTAGCTGGCCAACCAAATAGTAAAAGGACAAGGAAGAGAGAAAAGAAAGGATGGAAGCAATCTACCACTTGCCACACTGCATAGTAGAAAAGGAGTGATATATTATTGCCTCTTATGTAAACAGATCCACAATTTTTTGCTTCCTTCCATCCAAATTATCATACTTTTTGGAGGCCAGGTTCACCACACCATCACTCTAATGATGCTAGATCATTCGTACATGGTGCTAAGAATCAGCTTTATTTAAACATATTCTTTATTTCATTTTTTTTAATTTAATAAAGCAAGGATGCCCAACTGGAGTCCCTCCAGGTGTTGGTGGAGTGAAGCTCTAATTGTCCCTCAACTTCGTCTGTGTTGACTAAGGTAGGTGGAAGTTGCAGCCAAGCAACATGTTTTCAAATGACTTTATACGCTTTTAAACTAGTGGTGTTTTAATGTGATCACTTTTTAAAATAACAACAACAAAATGATTATCATGTTTTTAACTGCAACTTATTTTAATTTATGTTGTAACTTCCCTTGGGTTCCATGTTGGGAGGAAAGCCGAGCGTAAGTTAACAAAATGAATAAACAAACATCCCAAAGGTCACAAGTTGTCCATTCTTGTAAAGTATCAGCTTTCCTTAATAATAAGTTGAAACTGAAAAATCTAAAAGTTGCAGTGATGATGGGGGGAAAGTGTGGAGGATCTGTTTTATTTGGGATGGTGAGATGAGAACTTATTGCATAGTTGCTGTCACACTCCACATGGGTAGACCCACAAAGTGGAACTTTTTGAAAAATCCAAGTAGTAGATCACTCTTTAGAAGCAATGAAAGGAAAGCATTGATCTCACTGGGAGGAACAGAACAATGCAGGTGTTAAAGTGGAGCCTCTTGTCTTCATCAATAGCATGCAGCCTTCTGATTTGCATTCTGCTGTATAAACGTATTGATTGGGTTGCCTGTGCCACGCTGAAGTCATTTCCAGATCATTAAACATGAGAAACAAGCTCATTTTGTTGGCAAATACGGCTGCCCATTATGTGGAGCTATATTTATTCCTCAGATTTTTTATAGAATAAGCCAGACAATTTTTAATACTTTACTGAATTTGTAATCACTGCTTATAAAAATGCAGGTTCTGATGTATGAATGTTATTTCATCTGTACAGAGCATGAATGCCAGGAATTCATCAGTTAGTCAGTTTCACGCTGTGTACAAATAATGGAACTGCTCACTGATCCTTTGTGAGTGTGTCAAGATACCTTGTGAGTACTACAAGAAAGCTGTTGAGTTATACAAGTATGATAAGGGCACAAGGGGTAAACACATCCAATTATATAAATTAGACAACTCTGGAAGCTGTAAAAATAACCCAATGTTATAAAACTGCTTCCTGTTCTGCTTTCATATTTTATTTCTTTTGCTCCTTTCAAAATTCCAAGTACATATTTGCCCAAGGGGAAGCCTTCACAAGACTAAATATCACTGGAATGCAAACCAGTCTTTTGAAAGGGAATCACTCACAGCCCTGAGCCTAGATGGATGAATCTGTCAGTTTCAGTTTCCACCACAACCCTTTAAGAACAGAGTTCCCCGGCTGGCTGCATCCCTCACCAGGGGAAACCCATTTATGGGAGGGAGGAGGGGAGACCATGCTCCCTGTGTCACAGCGTACGCCAGTGATGCAAGGAAAGGGGTGGGGCCAAGCATAAAAGGCCCTCCGCTCCTTGCCTTTGCCTCTTTGCAAGTTTCGACGGCGAGGGCAAGGTGGGCGAAGCAGAGCAGCTCCTTCCCCCGAACGCAGCAGCCGAAAGCATAGGAGCGGTGGCGATCGACGAACGGAGTGGATCACACAAGTGGCCTTTGGGCCGGATTTGGGCTTCCTGGGAAGGGGTGGACAGGCTCACAGGGGCGGGGGAGCCAAAGATGGCTCCATAAGACCCCCCTGGGAGTACAGGGGCTGTCCTGCCTGGGCGGGGGGGGAGTTTTCTCCCCGTGGCTCCAGCAGCCGGGCCGCAATAACTGGCGGCTGGCCGGGGAGGGGTTTCGGTACCCAGCAAACGGGTGAGAGCGGGCGGATGCTTGCCTCACCCTGGGCAGCTGGGGAAGGCAACTGGGTGGCTCTGGTGGTGCCGGGAGCAGAGCATGTGGAGGCAGCCCACACGGGGGTGGGACCTGTGTGGTGGTAAAGGCCTGGTAGGCCAGGGGGAGATTCAGCAAACAACGGGTGTCTGCGGGGGCTGAGGAAAGGCCGGGTGTACTGATCAGGGCAGGGTGGGCCTGACGGGGCCTAGTCGGCCCGGATCGGGGCCTGCGGGCCTGGATTGAGGCATTGTGGGCCTTGGGATTGCCACGTGGTTGAGGCCTGCAGGCCTTGATTTAGGCCTGCAGGCCTTGATTGCGGAGTGGTCAGGTTGGGCCTGCAGGCCTGGACTGAAGCCTCGGTTTTTGATCACCAGGTGGTGCTGTTGGGGCCTTTTACCCTGGACTGAGGCCTTGTAGGCCTGGATTGTCACATGGCAAGGCCTACACAGGCCATTTAAATTGCATTTGGCTATATAGATAACACTTTCAGGTACTTTTTAGCCCTCACTTGGGGTGACCAACCTTGACTTACAGTCTGAGGGCGAGGCAAAGGGGACTTCAGGGGGGTCCGCTGGGGCCCTTGGAGCCCTTGGCAGTATAATAATAATAATAATAATAATAATAATAATAATAACAACAACAACAGTGTGGTGATTATCATTGTCAACGGAGTGTGCACCCCTAATAATAATAACAACAGTAATAATAGCAATAGTGGGGAGAGTTGCCCAGGGCAGACGCATACCTAGTGAGTTTGAAAATATCAAAAGGTCATGGCTCCTAAGAAAGGAAAGAAGGGGGGCAAAGGGAAAGCTTCTGCTCCCAAAAGGCTGGTGCCTCTGGATGATCCTCATTCTTCAAGTGAGGAGGAGGAGGACATATCATGGCAAGCCCCACCCTCCCCCATAAAAAATATTAAACAAATGTAAATTAAAAGCCACAGTCTAAAATCACCTTTAAAAAAAAATAAATAAAACTTTACCTAAGCCCAAACGCTCAAAGGGGAAAGGTATAATGGCTAACCAGATCCTTGCCCGTCTAGATGCCCTGGAGCAGAGGATGCACGAGGGTGAGGCATCTGGATCCAAGCAACATGAAGGCGAAGCTGAGCCACCAGGGAAGCATGATGAGGAGAAGGTAGCAGAAGTGGCGCCCAACCCTTCGGGTGAGTCTACTCTTTCTTTGGTCACTCAGTTGGCTGGGAATGCATGGCCATGGGGCGTATGGGCACCGCTGACTCCTGGCATTACACGACATACACAGGGGGTGCCAGCAGCTTATGTCAATTGGCCTATGCCACAGCAGCCCCTTAATTGGGCTCCTCCCCATTGGTCACCTTCGGGGGGCTGCTGATGTTGGAGGAGCGGTAGGAGGTCCTGTGGGGGCTCTACCCATGTCAGGATCCTCACAGGCTCCGGGGTATGATGCCATAGCATATTCCACTATTCCGTTTGGAGAGATGTCCCTACCATTGGGGGATCATTTATTGCAGGCCACCAAGGATAAGATCCTACAGGGGGAGTATGTAGATGTATTTTCTTTGTTATTCAGAGAGCTGGAGAAGAAGGATAAAGATGAGCTTGATGAGAAAGACACAGAGAAAATTAAAAAGAGGAAGGTCGACAGGAATTGGTCAAATTGGTTGTCAGGTTTTTTGATTATGGCAGGCATTATTGCGAAAGCTCAGCCCCAACGTGCAGCGGCCTTGTTCCAATACATGGATATTATCCACAGGGCATATGCAGACTTTGCTGGTCCTGCTTGGCTTTTATATGATGAGGCTTTTCGCATGCGGGCTGCAATATATCCCACGTTATGTTGGGATATGATGCATCCTCAATTATGGATTCAATTGATGACACCAGTGCAACCAATTCAAGGAGAGCGGACACATAGCGGACACTTGATTAAAATGTCCACCACTACAGTAACAAAAGCCCAGGCTGGCCCCAGCACAGGACAGAAGTCCTTGTGTTGGGAATTCAGCTCACATGGGTCCCGCTTGAGGAAGCCCTGCAGATTTAGCCACGAGTGCTCCATTTGCGGGGCTTCCCGTTCCTTTCGAAACTGCCCGAGGGGGAGGGGACAGTTTCGAAGGAACAAAGGGGGTCAAGGTGGGGGAGAGGAGGTAAAACTTCCAATCAAACTCCATAAGGGCCCCAGCCCAATTAATTTGGGGACATTGGATAAGTGGCTGCGGGTATACCCCAACGGGCGGGCAGCTGCATATCTTTCGCAGGGTTTTAATTTTGGTTTTCGTATTCCATTTCAAGGGGTAAGGCGCCCATGTAGGGCACACAATTTGTTATCTGTTAAAGGAAAAGAAGCTATTTTTAGGGCAAAAATTCATAAAGAGGTAGCAGAGGGAAGGGTGATAGGCCCATTTTCACGACCCCCGGTGCCCAACTTTACGCCGCTGGGAATAGTCCCCAAGAAAGCTCCGGGTGAGTTTAGGCTAATTTACCACCTCTCTTACCCGCGGGGGGTGTCTGTGAATGACTCCATCCCAGCAGAATTGTGTACAGTTAAGTACACTTCCTTTGACGCTGCCATAAGGGAAGTACCTCAGAATGGGCAGGGAGCAGAGATGGCGAAATGCGACATTAAGTCAGCATTCCACCTTCTCCCGGTCCACCCTGATTATTTTGAACTCCTGGGTTTTCAGTTCGAGGGTATGTTTTATATGGATCGCGCCTTACCCATGGGGTGTTCAGTCTCTTGCAATGTGTTCGAGACGTTCAGTACATTTTTAGAATGGGCATTGAAACTGAGAACAGGAATGAGGGGGGTGGTCCATTATTTGGATGACTTTTTGTTTATTGGGCAATTAGGATCGGGGATGTGTGGCCACTTATTACAACAATTTGAGCAGATGGCAAAAGAAATGGGGGTTCCCTTAGCACCAGAGAAAACGGAAGGACCGACGCAACAGTTGACGTTCTTAGGTATTGAAATTGAAACTGTCAATCAGCTGTGCCAACTGTCAATGGACAAGGTAACTGAGTTAAGGGAAAGTGTTTCTGTATTTAGGGGAAGGCACAAAGCCACTCTGAGGGAATTTCAGTTTCTGATTGGGCACTTAAATTTTGCATGCAAGGTGGTGGCCACTGGTAGGGCGTTTCTCCGCCGGTTGTGTGATGCCATTGGGGGACTCCAGGTCCCTTATCACAAACTCAGGGTTACGGTGGAGATCAAGGAGGATCTATGGATTTGGGAGGAATTTCTGGATATTTTCAATGGCGTTTCATTCTGGCGTGATGAACGAAAATTACAGGGCAAATTTCAAATATCCTCTGATGCTGTGGGGTTGATTGGATTTGGGGTCTATTTTGGCGGTCGCTGGTGCACCAGTAGATGGCCGGCAGCTTGGTCCGGCATGGACATTGAGTGAGATCTTACATTTTTTGAATTTTTTCCCATCCTAGTAGCTACCATCATTTGGGCAAGGGAGTTGTCCAATTCATCGGTCCATTTTTGATGCGACAACTTGGCAACAGTCCAGGTCATCAATACGTTGACATCTAAATCACCGAGGGTCATGCGGCTGGTTAGAGCCTTTACTCTGCAATGCCTGAAGTGTAACATTCTCTTCGTGGTGCGGCATGTTGCTGGCGTAAAAAATGAGATAGCAGACGCTCTTTCCCGCATGCAGATGGAGCACTTCAGAAGGCTGGCTCCAGATGCATCACCCAAGGGCAACCGGATGCCGGAAACCCTATGGCTACTTGGGAATCTGAAATTTGGAGGGCCCTAGGTATGTTATTGGCACCTAGCACAAGGAAGGGATACGCCCGGGCTGTAGGGGAGTTCCATCAATTCAGGGTTCTGGAATGTATGCGCATGGGGGTCGATGTCCCAGTGTCGCACCTACTACAATACTGTGTTTACCCCCATAGGCGGGGGCTCACCTCCCAAACTATTCGAAGTAGGCTTTCTGCATTGGCATTTTGGAGTAAGGCCCAAGGCGCAGTTGATAACACAGGGGATTTCTGGATTCGGAAGGTCTTGGGAGGTTGGGCCAGGGAAAAGTGTAGGACCAGGGACACCAGGACACCCCTTTCCCCTAACACCTTAAAAGGCTTGCGTGATTCCTGGGTGAATTTTTGCACTTCAGCATATGAGATGCTGCTTTTTCATGCAGCTGCACTGGTCACATTTTTTTGGTGCATTGCGAGTGAATGAGCTAGTCTGGGCATCCAAGAATGACACATCAGGGAGAGCTTTGGAGATGAGGGATATCCAGTTGGGGGATAGAGATGTTAAGATCACCCTGAGATTCTCAAAGACGGACCAGATAGGATGGGGAAAGATAATCAGATTGTACAGCTGCCATTGTGCAGAGCTTTGCTCAGTTTTAGCTTTGCAGAACTACCTACAGGTACGTGGGGATGGACAAGGCCCCTTATTTGTGCACAGTGATTTTTCCCCTTTAACTAGGTACCAGTTTTGGACTGTAACAGCGAAGGCATTGGAGCGACTAGGACTTCCTGGAGCCCCATTCAGCCACACTTTTTCCGCATAGGGGTGGCTTCTACCGTGGCTGCTTTGGGCATGGTTCCGGCAGCTATCCACCAGATTGGGTGCTGGAGATCCTCCTCCTACAGGAGGTATATCCACCCAATCAACTACTAATGTTATCCTCTTCCCCTTTTGTCTTCCAGGTTCTAGACCCTTGATGGTGAGACGCCGGGTGCTGATTTGGGGCCACAGTATGGTCTACTGGGTGGCCAGACAGGCCCGGCTAAGTCATTTTGGACCTCACCTTGGCCTGGGAGACAGGGTGACCATGGAATGGTGGGGGAAGAGGGGCCTTTGCTGGCATGGCCTTATGGAAGTCCTGTTTGGGGAGAGACGGGGGCCTCCGCCAGACATACTTATATTGCATTTGGGAGGCAATGATTTGGGCCTCCTCAAGGGTAAAGCCTTGATTATACAGGTGACACAGGATATGGTGGCAATCAAGGCTCAGTGGCCTGTGGTTGCCATCATATGGTCGGCCATTTTCCCCAGACAGCTGTGGCATGAGGAGGGGAACCCCTGGTTGATTGATAAGGCTCGGCGTATGGTTAACAGGCAGATATGCAAATTTTTGGCTGCGGGTGGGGGGCGGTATTTGCCACACCCAAAAATAGTGTTCGAAAGGCCCGAGCTCTACAGAGCAGGCGGGGTTCACCTTTCGGACCTTGGCAACTCAATGTTCTTAGTGGATCTTCAGCAGGGATTGAGGGACTTCTTAGATGAGCTAGTGGGGGAATTAAGGGATGAAGTGGACGCTTGCCCCTTATCTTTGGCAGGAAGGGGGAGGCGTAGATTATGGTGGGCACCTATGGCACCGATTTAGGTGAAGGTATGGGCTCAGGTACGATCTCCTTAGGCCATACGACCTGGGAGAACAGAATGAGACATACCTTGGGGTTGGCCTGAAGGATACTCCCCTCTCCTTAATACTTGGGGTCCTCTGGGAGGAACCTGCTGCAGCCTATGAAAACTAGGCTGTCACAGACCTCCCAGAGGACCTTCTCTTCTACGGCTCCTAGACTTTGGAATGGCCTGCCGGATGAGATCCATCTTATCACTACTCTTGATAGCTTCAAGAAAGTGCTAAAGACGGATCTCTTCCAGCAGGTCTTCCCAAAATAACTTCCCGGTTCAAGTGGACTGATTGCTACCCACCCCCTTGCCATCATTGCCTTTATTTATTTATTTATTTATTGTATTTTATCTTTGTTTTAACTCTCCATTAGTTTAATTTAGTTTTAAGGGGTGGGAGGGTTGTTTTAACTTGATGTTGTTTTAATCTTGCTGTACGCCGCCCCGGTTGCTGAGCAGAGGGGCGGGTTAAAAATAAAAATTATTTATTATTATTATTATTATTATTATTATTATTACGCATTGGGAAAGGGGCTTTCGGATTGACCTTCCAGACACGAGCTGGCTTGAGAGCAACCCCAGGCCTTGGGGTGGCTCAATAGGGCTCAGGTGTTCACCCGGGGAAGCTGGGGGCATAGGTCCAGGAGGGACGATCTGCCCCAGCTGCTCCCACACTAGGTCGCCACCCCCTGCTGAAAATATAATTGGGAAATAAATAGGTAGGATTTACAATAAAGTCATTTTATTTTACCCCATATTTGTTGTGTGGTCTCCTTATTTCTCTGACTCTCTCCATAATTAAAATTATTTCAAAAGAAAAACCCTCCAAATTCTTTCCATCCTGAAAATGAAAAAAATTGTGAATGCCGGGAAGTTCTTATAAAAATGAATTGAAACAATATTCCTACCCATCCCTACTTTAGAATGCCGCTTTCTATTAATGGCAGCTTTATAACACATGAAGGATATTAACATTGAAATGACATTAGCAATAGTGTGATTGTGGTCAGATTCTTCAGTGCAAAATAAAATGTTTCTGTGAAAAAATGATGGACTTTCCATGCATGGACAAAGAGAAATTACTACTGTAAGTCAAGAAAGGGACGTATTTAATTTTACAACACATCTGATCCAAATCCCACTACCCACGCACATATCCCACTACCCACTATTAGGTCTTCTAGATTAAGGTAGGCTTTATTACCTACCCAGACAGCCCCCTTCTTGGAATATCACATAATTGGCAATATATATATATATATATATATATATATATAATCCTATTGGGTATGTTGCTGTTTGCAGTGTGCTGATTGGCCACTTAGGAAACATAGCCAACCAATTGTAGCACTCAATTGGCCAGCCAATCAGCAGCTTGAGGGTGTTTTTTAGCATGACCTTCTTGACTTACAGCCACATCTTTGCCCATTGAGCTGCAGTAACAAAATACTCAGCCAGCTCCCCCTTGCTGTCTTAATATGCATGCATTGAGGAAAATAATGTTGCTTCCTATGCATCCCCCACCCTCTTCTTTCTTCTTTTCCCTCCTGTCCTACCTTGCTGGGTTGGTTTTTCCCCTTCCTATGCTCTTCACCCCTTCTGCACCCAAACATTGAGCCCTTTCCCCCTCCTTCTGTCAGGGTAATATTGCTTTAAGTGTAAAAGGAAAAATGTTGGTGCAACAGACCACAGACTAGCACAGCTGAAGTGGGTTTGTTCACAGCTGTGGCTAGGCAGAGGGATGACTAACAAACACTCCTGTATAGCCAAAACACACAATGCATTGTGTGTCAGTTGGTGTCATGGAGAAAGAGGAGTGTTGATGGATGTTGGACAAATTGCTGCTGAGTTTGTTAATGTGGTCTGCTGTGTATATACTGTATTTGTTTATACCAAAACCGAAGATAGAGCTCTACAGATATTTTTGGATGAACCTTGCTGTCTGAAAGTCTTTTTGTGTGTGAAAGTGGGTCAAAGCTGTGGAATAGCTGCTAGCTGAAGCCTTTGTTTTTGTGCCCTTTCTGCTTCACAGTTCTGCTGTTTTGGCTACTCCTGTTTTAGTTTGTACCCAGGCTGTTCCAGATACTCTCACTGAGCCTAGACTGAGTGGACACCTTCTGCCCCAAGGAACTTACAGGCTGAAGAAGAAGAAAAAACACCCACTCTGGAAAGTGGTGGAAAGGAGGTGGGAGGCCACCCTAGGGTTCCAGACGCTCTTTTTCCTACTTAGGGGACCCCATGGGGGTCCTCTGCCCCACCCCTGGTTCTGCTTCCTGTGGGGAGAAAGGATTTCTTTGCAAATGCTGAAGTGGACAGGCTGCTTCCTGCTGAAAAAACCCTCCAGCCAGTGAGAGGAGCCAAAGCTGGTGAGAGAGGGAAATAGAATGGAGCAAAGCAGGCTCTCATTGACTGCCAGCCACCCCCCAATGGGAATCCAACATGCTGCCCTCAAAGGGCAGCTGGCATTGGAGTGGAAGGCTGAGGCTCTGCAGTCTGTGGCAGGGTAAAGTCAAGCCCAGACTCACAAAAAAGTTCGAGATGACCTTTCTGCCCCTTGCTGGAGAGACTCCTTCACTCCCTTTTCATTTCATTTCTATTTTAACAAGCAGTAGGCTTGTCCATAGATCCCTCTTCTCTAAACGAGGCAGAGCTTTTGCATGCTACTTTTGCCAAGTATCTAGACCAGTGGTTCTTAACCTGGGGTCTGGGGACCCCCAGGTGTCCTTGATGTCCTCACAGGGGATCCGCAGAGGCTTGATGCCTGCTCAGACCACCTCCTACTTGCAGTGGAGTGACCATGTGACTGGAGCCAAGGCAAAGGCTGGCTGGCTTGGCCTGAGCATTGCCATTCAATACAGCCACAGACTTGCAGGAGGAAGCAGGAGAAAAGTCTTCCCTCCCATTCCAGTGCCTTAGAGGGAAGATTTCAGGGATGGTGTAATTGGATGATGATGATGATGATTAGGGTTTTAAATCTAAAGTCTTGGGGGTCCATGGCAAAAAAAAAAAAGATATTTAAAGGGGCCACTGGTAAAGAAAAGGTTAATAGACATTGTCATAATTGTATTATTGTTGTTGGTATCAAGTATTATTGTTATTATTGTTGTTAGGGTTTTAAATCTTGAGTCAAATCTTGGGGGCCCATGGCAACAAAAGATATTTAAAGTGGTACAGAAAAGGTTAAGAGCCACTGGCATAATTGTATTAGTACTGGTATTAGTATTAATATAGGTTTTCCCAGTGTAACATACACTGTTATGTGCCCTGCTGGGGTTTCAAGTGGTGGTTGCAGTGTGGAGCTTGGAGTGGCAGTGTTACTTTCACATGGTTCAATTACATAGTGTTATTTTAAGGGGGGAAATTGCATTTTCTTCTTCTTGTCTCCATGACAGTCTGTATCATCATTCTGTTTTCCAGCCCCCTCGCTGCCTGTTTACTTTGTGATCTCGGCCCTCCAGGATTGGTATAGTATAACCCATAATCCCCTTGCTCTATGCCTCTATCCAAATACTTCTTACTTTCTTGGATAGTCTTGTCTGAGTGCTTGAAGCCTGAGTATAAGAGTGAATGGTGGTAAAATTAATTCCCAATAAAAACCATTTAATTCTATGTTCTGGCTTATAGTCCCCTCAGGGATTATAGGTATATGCAGATCAAAAAATCCTGCCATTACCCTGCCTCTTGCTGCGATTTTGAGCTAATTAAACATTCCCCATATTAAGATTTGGACACGAGTGGGATCCTCACAGACCCCATGCAATTTGGGTAAAAGTTACATCTTCCATCTCACCCCCAACCAGACACTGTGATTCTTAAAGAAGCCACTGAGCATAGGTACTTACCTGGTTCTGGAATTTTAAATTTATTTTTTTCTAATTTGCAAAATATGATTCTGCATATCCCCAGAATAGGCAGAAGCTACTGTTTCATTTTCTAATAGCCACTATGATACTGATATGCACAAGACCACCTAAGTTCAGTCTTAGAGGAAGCAACTCATGATTACAGTCTTTCTCTTAGAACAAAGGTGGGAATTGTGTGGGATTTCAGATGTTGTTGAACTGCAAAATCCTAGCATTCATAATTATGAGCTGTGTGGGTTTGGGATGATGGGCACTGAAATCCAACTACATTTGGAGGGCCACAGAATTCCTGTTCAAGAACAATCACTGACAATAAAAGACTGCAGTTTTCCAATACATTGTGATTTGCTTCTCTTTTAATTCACAGGCTTGCAAAGCCCTTAGTGAACTTTGAATTAGAAGAATGCATAGCTAATTTGAATTAATTCTAATAGACATGCGGAAAGCATAGGTGGTCTAGTTAACTATTTTTTTTTTCTTTCTGGATGCAACAATTCTATTCACTGAACTAAGTTCCCACACACATCATTATAAAAGGAGCATTAAGAACAGTTCCCCTCTGGAAAATATACTTTAGCACATTGGTTCATTTTAATTTTAAATCCATTTTTAACATATAAAGAAAAACCCTACATAATTTATAGTCTTTTGTGAGCTATAATAGTGAGATGTGGGATGGTGCCAAAATGATCCTCACTAAGGATTAAAGTGATCTCATTGGCCCTCTTGGCAGGAATCACATAAAGGAAGTACTACAGGATCACCACTGAGTGCCACCAGTCACACACACCCAGATATCCATCTTGCTGGAAGAAAGATGATGCCAAAGCAATAGGACAGATTTTATGTGTCAGTGACATTACTGTGGTTCAGTTTCAGAATGCTGGCACAGGACATGGTGGTTGTGTTTCGAATCCAGGTTTGCATCAAAGTCATGAGAGCTCACCTCATGGAGGAGGTGTCTATGGAGATTTTCACATGGGGAAAGTAACCCCTGGGGAGATCAGGAGAGAAACGGGGCTGTTCTGGCTGCAGCGCTCCATTTCACATGCCCTCTTCCTTCTCCCGATCTCCTGTCGTCCTCCCTCCATCCTGCTTCCATTTCCCTCCCGGTATGTTCCGCATTTTTTTTACTAACGAAGAACTTTCATTAGTAAAAAATAGTGGAAGGGAAATGGAAGCAGGACAGAGGGAGGATGACGGGAAATCAGGAGAAGGAAGGGGGTGTGCAAAATGGAGCGCTGCAACCAGAACAGCCCCATTTCTCTCCCGATCTCCCTGGGGGTTATTTCCCCCATGTGAAAATCTCCAAAATGACTACTACTCATGGGTCAACTTTCTAGAGAATTCCAACACAACAAGTGTGTGTGTGTGTGCGTGCATTCCAGATGCCCACCAACTATGGTGACTGCATGAATTTCATAGTTTTTTCTCAGGCAAGAAATAATCAGAAGTGGTTTTGCCAGTTTCTCTCTCTGAGATATAGCCTACAGCACCTGGTATTCATTGATGGTCTCCCATCCAAGCGCTAACCAGCTTCCAAGATCAGACAGGATCTGGTGCCTTTAGGGTTTTTAAGCCCCAACACAGTAAGACTCAAAACTTAATGAAGAAATACAGGATTGGGACCCTGTGGAGCATCTTTGTGGTTCCAGGCATGCCATCCTCCTTCTCTGGATTTCAGCTAGAAAGAGCAATGAAAAGATGTATCTGATTGAAAAGATGTAAGCAAGCACAATTTGTCACACTGCACAATATAATTGTTGATCAAATCACAGGGCATGTCTGTTCAAGCATGTGCTGAACAGAGTTCTTCAAGGTCATTCCTGCAGTGTTGGCTCCTGAGTGCCACAATCAAAACTTCCCTCTACCTCAGAATACTGCATTCTTCTTATTTGCTGGCTGATGCTTTCTCCTCAGATTTCTCTTGCTTCCTCCTGTTATTAGGTAGGGATGCTTCTTGTTCACAGAGGTGCTTCCCACCTTTCTGAATCATAGGGCTGGTTTACACAGCAGATTTATTGTGACAACTTGTGTTTTAATTCTTTTCTGCATCTGTGCCAGTCAGGTTTTTTTTCCTAATTATGCCGCTTTTTCATTCAGACTTGAAAAAGTGTGTGTGTGGGGGTGGCCTCCCAAGCAGACAAGGGCTGTATGGGGAAGGGCATAGACCCTCCTTTGAAGCCTTGCATTTCCAAGCTAAAGACTCACAGACTGCCAAAATAGCAGGGGGGAAGATCAAAGAAGTGGCTCTCTCTCTCTCTCTCTCTCTCTCTCTCTCTCTCTCCCTCTAAATCTGCCTGTAAATGAACTCACTCCCTGAAGCAGAGGGACAGTAATCTCTCTGCTGAAAGACCTTGCTGCCATGCCGTGGATCCTAAGGTGAACCTATCACAAGTTTTTCCAGCACGATTTGTTTAGTCAGGGTTCACAGACTTGCAAAATAGGATTTTTGACTCTCCCTCCCTCAGTCCCCCTCCCCCCTCTCTCTCTCCCTCCCCCAAGCAGAGCTGACAGATGGGAACTTTATGACTGAAAAGTCTTGGGAATCCTTTTTCTTGGCAGACCTTCTGCAAAATAGCAGAGAGGATTTTTCAAAGTTTCCTGATGCTACTGAATGCAGTCCCTCTCTTTTAAGCCCGCCCCTTACATCATAGCAACCAATCGCAGTAAAGATCTGCAGCAGCCCTTAACGGAATGGTAGTTTACACTGCCAATAAAGGGCTACATTGCAAATAACTGGCAAAAGTAGTGACATCCCCTGGCATGCTATATTTGGGTGTTTTACCTTCCCCCCTTCTGAATGAGGCGATGCTGTGCTGCGATCCGTGGGAACTATGAGCTATCTTAGCGGTATATTTGGAGGAATATTTGCCCGTGTAAACGACCCCATAGAGAAATGCAAGAGTTGCTGCTGAAATTCAGTACCAAACATGGGAACAGCTGAATTTCAGTGGCAAGTATGGCTACTGACACACTGCAGAGGTAAAGCAGTTTGACACATCTTTTACTGCCATAGCTCAAAGCTATGGAATTTCTGGAGGTTTTAGTTTTGTGTCAGAGAGCTCTGGTGCCACAACAAACTATAAATCCCAGGATTCCATAGGATGGAACCATGATAGTTAAAGTGTGTCAAACTGCATTATTTCTGCAGTGTATCAGCAGTCTAAGGCAGCAACAGATTTGTTGCCCCCCTGCTTGTGTTTTCCCCACTTGTGATTTCCAGAGGGTTCACTGCAGCCTTGTGGCATCAGGAAGTTGTAAGTACCTGAATTATACAGAGGAACGTGGGAACAGAATCGCATTAAAAAAAAAAAAAAGATTGCCAGATCTCTTCTCTCTCTCTCTCTCTCTCTCTCTGTGTGTGTGTGTGTGTGTGTGTGTTTGTGTCTTGGTTAGCTAGAAACAAAAGTTGGTGAACCCTTCAATTTAGCTGGTAAAAGAAAGCCTACTGTTGGTGTGAAGAAAATCTTTAAATTAATTAGGCTATATTTAAATTCATAGTGTCTGGGTATTAGGGTTGCCTTTCTACCTTTTAACCTGCCTAGACCTCTGTGCCTCTGGGACTGCCAAAATACTTTTCAGTGTTTCCTATTATGTTACAAACAGAAGAAAGAAATCCTAATTGGTTCCTTCTGAAAACTATCTCTGATTCACAATGATTGGCTGTTGTTTTTCTCCTCTTCCTCCTGGGTTGAAAGACTGTGCTGAATGACAGGCTGTTTATTGGAGGTGTTAGAAGAAATTTTACACATCACCAGGTGCAAATGGAGAGGGAACTGTTGATTGTCCTTCCTCCCTTTTACTGCTGACATGGCTTTCAAAGTGGGGTGGTGGTAGTGCATGAGAGCCCTGGGTGATAATGAATATAGGTTGGACATCTCTCTGCAAAGTCTTCTTGTATATCTGTTTGCAAAGTGCAATCCTCCCCAATTCATGTTTGTGAATATCTACAATTCAGAGTCAAACAATGAAAATAACTGACAGGAAAGGCAAAAGTAAGTACTTGTTCATGTATTAAAATTTGGTTGCCAGAAATCCAAACCTATCTTGCTATCACAGAGCATAGGGAATTTTCTCAGGAATCTTGAATGAATGGAGGCAAGTGTTGCCAAAGACAGTAAGAAAGATGCAACGTCAATTTACATCTAGCTGAGAATCTGGGTCACAGTTTCTGAATCCCCAGATCAGCTTTTCAGTTTAACTATTCTGCATCTCTGTGTGAACAAGATGATTGTTGCTGGCAACCTACTGCTATTTGTCCTGTTTACCTTATGCACTCCTGGGCAAGCACTAATTGGCCAAGAGGAAGAGCAATTTCTGAAATTTGCTCTGATTATTTTTCCATCATATCTAATGGATCCAGAGAATATCAAAGGTAACACTTATGTATTACTGTTCTAGCATAGTATATTTTTGCAGTTCATGCCTTACATACTCAGCTAGTTTCCATCCCCAATTTTATGTGGCCTCATGGTGCATTCTAATTTGTTGCCATCATTTGTTGTTGTAGCTGACTGGTTTTTGTCTTTGAAGTGTAAATAGTTTCAGGTCAATCCAGACTGTTTTGACCTACTGTGCTATGTTCCAGAAAATTAGCCCATTTTTTTTTCTTATAATAGGACAAACAGCAAGGTTCAGATTTACAACTGTCAGAAGAACACGGATCTCTTCATTCTACACTTATGAGATGGAATGTAGCCTATTCCTGTTAAGAATGTTACAGGAATTTGTATCTGAGGTAAAGGTGAGGTGGAAAACAGGGGGGGAAATCCAGAAAAATAGAAGGAAGCAAATCAATTTATTTGTAGTTTGTGGCAGTTTGGCAGTCAGTCTTGACTGAGCACCATATAAGACTATAAGTTTAAAAAAAAAAAACCACTTGAAATGCTGAATGAAAATTTGCAATTTTTTTGGTACATATGAGGATTGTCTATTAAATAACGACACTGATACAATATTGAGAAGCTGGAACGTGTCCAGAGAAGGGTGACCAGGATGGTGGGTGGTCTGGAATCCATGCCCTATTCAGAGTGGTGTCGTGCCCTCTCCTGGATTCTGGGTTTCGGAGTCAAGTCTCCTAGAATCCTGGCTAGGCCTCAAAATGAGTTTGGTTTCCTCTAGAGGCCTGGTGCTTTCCATCCTTTCAGTCCCCTCAGTGCTGGGTGCCAGGCAGCCTGCCTTAAAGGCTGGGAAAGAGAATCTTCTGCTCAGCCTTCAAGGACAACCACCTGGGTTGGTGCCCCCTCCCTTTTCCCTCCTACTCGTTTTCCCAAGGGCTGAGGAATATCAAAACCTAAGATGTTGCTTTTATTTACTGTTAAGTACTAGGCTGCCCAGAACTGGCTTTGAGGTGATGCCGTATGCATATCCTTGCTCGATAAACCATGTTAACCTTACATGCATTTTGAGGTAATGCAAGTATGTGACCTGGTTCATCACAGTAAGCCAGTTCTGCAAATTCTACCCGTGTACTGAAGACAAGATATCTGAGGGCACGGAGGCTGGAACACAGATGGAGAAAGACCTGTGCGCAGATTATGACCATGGGGCTGGCTTGCCAGATGCCAGTGCAGACTTGACAGCAGGAGAGTTGAGTCGGGAACGACAGAGGGCCAGAAGACTGATTTCTCCCCCTGACCTGATGGAGTTGGGAACCATGCAGACCCTAGGGGTGGACAGCCTTCTCTTCTTTGAGACACCCATGGGAGCCAGCTGGATCTGACCAGACGAACGAGGCCGATATGATCGTAGATCGCTGAGGTGGGATATAACTCTGACCGGTGGTGTTCATGAAACTGGGGTGAGACGGCTTCACCCAGAGCTTGAGAGAGAGGTGCAATAGCTAAAGCAGCAGATGGAGCTGATGAAAACCAGCCTCGTGGAAATCCTACAGCAGCTACCCCAGCAACCAGCACCACTGGCAGACCAGCAGCCGGTTCCTCCAGACCCCAACTGCCAGTGTCCCAGGGGAATGGTGGTTTGCCTCGTCCAGCACCAGGGGGAGGGGTTCTTTCCCCTCCAAGAGGAGCTCCAGTCCCACAGGCTCCCAGAGGCCCAGCACTCCCAGCAGGTGCTGGCCCAGTTGAGCTGAGGCCATGGCCGCATGGCCTCAAGCACTGCGACCTGAAGGCCATGTTTGATGGGGACGCCATGAAGCTGCCATTGTTCCAGGTGATGGAATTCATGTCTCAATGGGAGGAAGAGTTCCAGACGGAGGCAGAGAAAGTGCAATACGCTTCCAACCAGCTGGAAGGAGAAGCAGCACAATGGCTGGTGGGACTCTCCAACATGGGAGCTCCAGAACTAGGATGTTTCCACAACTTCATGATGGCAATCCGAGCTCAATTTGAAGACCCATTGGGGAGGAGGTGTGTATGCACGGAGCTAGAGCATCTACACCAGGGCTTGAGGTCTGTGGCTGAATATGCTACAGAGTTTTGCTGGCTGGCCAGCCAGGTCAATGACTGGACGAAGCCACCAAGGTGCAATATTTCCAGGATGGGCTCAATGCTGACATCCTAGAATGGGCCTTAGTCCAAGCAAACACAGAAACCCTACTAGGATGGGTTCGCCTAGCCGGGGAGGTAGAGACCCTGAGGCTAAGCATAAAGCTCACATGGCAACAGCAGGGCCTGACCAGGAAGCCTAGCAGAGCCCCAGGAAAGAAGGCAAAGGCGGTGTGACTGGCAAGTGGGACAGCAGCAGAAACAGAGAAGGAACAATGATTGCAAAAGGGTTTGTGTCTACACTGCAGGAAGGGTGGCCACCACATAGCAGAATGTCCAGAGAAACAACTGAGGAGCAGCCCTACTGAGGAGATGGTCAAGAAGCCGGAGGGGAAGCAGATGGCATCCAAGATGCCTTTCAAGCCAAAGCTCAAAGTGACAGTGTGCTCCTTGGTTCCCGGCCATGTGGTTGGGAAGTCCTCCTGGGAATGAGGGGACAGTGGGTCCTCTTCCGACATCGAGCCAGTGGGAAACACACCCAGCCCATCTTACCAAGTGCCCAAGGGCTGGCTAACCCTGAAGGGTGCCCAAGTGCTGTGGTAAGTGGAGTCAAAACCCCATTTTTTTATTATGGCTAGAATAGGGGTCAGTGATAAAAGACCCCGTAAGGTAATGGTAATGGTGGACTGTGGGTGTATGCACGTACTAATCCACCCCTCCTTAGTCAAGGAGCTAGCTGTCAACACATTGAAGTTGGACAAGCCCGTATGGCTGTCCCAGATGGAGGGAGGGATGATGAAGGGGGGATCACAAGATGAATAAAATGAAAATAAGGAATCACCAGGAAGATCTGCAGTTCATGATTGCCCCAGGCCTTGTGCCTGTGGCAGAAGTCTATTTAAATTGGCTGAAATTCCACAATTCCACCATAGACTGGGTCAAGGAAATTGTGTCCTTCACCGACCCCTCTTGTATCCAGGAACATTGTTTGGACAAAGAAGGGGGGCCCTTGGCAAAGGGGGATAGCCCCGATGAATACCACTAATGGTCTTTAGTTGTTCTGGTGCAGGGAGAAGTGAAAGATCTGCTGGTGGAGTACTCTTTTTGAAGAGAAGGAATGTGACATTCCACATAGACCTATTTACTGTGTTGTTGAACTGGTCCCAGATGCCAAACTGCCTAAGCCCAAGATTTATTCCATGACTCTGGCTGAACTGGATGCAGAGAGAATTTATAGACAAGAATTTGGCATGGAGCTTCATTAGACCCATGACTTCCCCCTTGGGGGCCCCAGTGTTGTTTAGATGCAAACAGGATTCATCTCTCAGATTCTGTATTGATTTTAGAGGCCTAAATGCAGTTAGCGTTGTAAATCAGTACCCCCTGCCTTTGATGAAGGACATATTGGCTCATCTAGCCAAAGGGAAAAATCTACAACCAAGCTGGACTTGAGGGAGCTGTAGAGTGGGAATTAAGGAGGGGGATGAGTGGAAAACTGCTTTTAATTGTCAATTGGGGACATTTGGATTTCTGGTGATGCCTTTTGGGCTGGCTGAGGCCCCAGGAGTATTTATGAATTTGATTAACAATGTACTCAGAGAGTTTCTATACAAAGGAGTAGTGGTTTATCTTTTGATGTGCTCATTTATTCAGAGGACTACACATCCCATGTTAAGTTAGTGAAGAAAGTGTTGAGTAAACGTGCTGAAACCATCTGTATGCCAAACTTTCCAAATGTGAGTTCCACTTGACCCGGTTGGATTATGTAGGGTATCACATCTCTAACAGAGGGTTGAAATGGACCCAGAAAAAGTAAAGGGGGTTCTAACATGGGAGTCCCCCAGAAACATAAAGCAGCTACAGAGCTTGCTGGGTTTTGTTAACTTTTACAGGTCCTTCATCCATGACTTTATGGAGGTGGCCCTACCCTTCACAGACTTGCTAAAAACCAAGGGGCCTGGTGGACAGAAAAAGGGCAAGGATGGGAAGCAGGAAAAGCCTCCCCAGAAAATTGTGTGGACTGCCATTTCGGCTACGTCAAGACGTTACACCTTACTAGGAGGCAGTTTTGGTGACCCTTCATGTGCAAGAAGGTGGAGGGTATGTCAAAGGATTCTCTGAAGATGCCAGCCATAGATGCAGGCGAAACGTCAGAAAGAAACTATTCCAGAACACAGCCTTACAGCCTGGAAAAAACCCAAGGAAAATCTATGGATGCCAGCCGTGAAAGCCTTCAATTTCACAAATTGATTTTATTCATCATTTTAAAAGAATATTTTTTTAAAAAAATCTGAAATGAAAGGCTGTTGAAAAAAAGCCCAACTGTGTGTGTGTGTGTTCATGGACATTCATGTTTCTTCTTAGGATAATTTATATGTGTATCTGTGTCTCTTTTTACAAAGCAACCAGCATGGGTCAGCTCATAGAAGGATTACTTTAGCAATATGCTAAGGCTCAGCTGCTTCATAAGGCAATACAAGGATAGGACATATGGTCACCTTTGCTGTTCCCAGCTGCTCCATATTCCCCATAAAAGTGTGAGCCTGAAAAAACAAGGTAAACTGTGACCACGTAGAAGGTAGGGTGTACGTAATTTCTGACAGTGCTGTATTAGATCATTAGTAATAGGTGTTCAATGTCTTGGCTCTATGGAGCATGAACTAACATGAGAAAGGTTCACTCCAATTCTAAACTGACATGTTTCTGCCTATTGAATAAAGATTTGCAAGTGCCTTGGGTATGGTTCATCCTATTTTTTTTCAAATTCTTTCTTTTGGATTTATGGAGGGGGAGCTTTGTACATATTGCTAAGTATCAACAATGATCTGAATGAAATTCCTAACCACCTGCTCCAGCCATGTTCAAAAGGTACAGGTATTCCCAACACAGAGAGGATTGAATTATACTCACTGTTGCATATCAAAGATGAAAGGTTTGTCAGGAAAAAACAACAACCTGGCAGCCCTTACTCAGTATCACAAATATGGTTTAGGATCCAAGGTTTCACAGCCAGAATTCTAAGAACTCAGCATTCAAAACCTGCTGCCTGAATAGTTGAATTTGTCAGTTTTGCTTCCTCCCCTATTCAAATTGTTTTAATCACAAATTTCTTCCATGAAATTCTGAAAGAAATCTGTGAATTTTGGAAAATACTTATGAAAAATAGATGGACTAAATGAATCCATTCCTGAAGGAGGATTTGCCTTGCACTGAACTAGACCCCTGTGCCAAGTAGTCCAGTACTTTTGCCTCCAATGGACAGTGGCCTTTCCATCTCCTAGGATTTGTCTACACTAGTAACATCCCCCCCCCAGTGAATCTGGCCTGATACTGCCCCATGACGTGCCACCTTTTCCACAAATCTGGTGTGACAATGCCACAGAAAGTATGGCCCTATCTGCACCAGCCTCAGGGGATACCACTTTAATCCGGATTTTTTTAAAAATGTAGTGTGAACAATGCACCCATCTACTACAGAACCACAAACCTCCCTGGAAAGCAGATGCTCCTGCCACTCAGCTGTGCACCCTCATTGCACATACCAGCACAATGGACACCAATGTGACAAATCCTTTTGGGGGGAAGGTGGGGATAATTGACTCAGGTTTATTAAATATCATTTAAAGATAGAGCTGCTACTTTTGTGGTGCTCAGAATGGCCATAGACATCTAGGAAAATCCATCACCTAGTATACCAGGGCTGTAGAAAGCATTGTTTCTTTGGACATTATCAGACTAGCATCTAAAACATTGTAACTCCATGAATGAAGATAGCGGGAACATCGTGGCATTAGAACACTTATTACTGAACATAGCTGTAATCACACAAAAGAAACACCATGGAATTTTCTCATGAAGACTACTAGCACTTCAAGAATGGGAGTTTACTTCCGCAATTTGGCATGGGTGAGATTTCAGCAGTTCTCACGAGAAGATGTGACCGTGCTTAAAACTCAAAAAAACCCCACCTTAATTAAGAAAGTAAATGAACACACAAGCACTGGAACAAACCTAAAAACATGCAAACTAAAGGGGATCATTTATAAAAAGAGTGTACTGTTCTTTGTTTTTGTGTTCTCCCCCAGAGGTTTTCTTGCTAAGGACTGCCCATTCATGCTGTAATCTTGCAATTACAATGGGATGTGGTTTTGCACACAGTCAATACTGTGGAAAAGGCGCCATTGAAGATCTATTCACGGCTTGTCCCATGAATGAGAAAGAATGCCTTTTTCGTGGCTGCAGCACCAGGTAAAAGTGTGAGGAGGAGGATGTCATGCAATAGTGGTAGCCATTCAGGCTACCCTGATGTCATAATCCTGCAATTTTCCCGTGTCTGATAATGTCTTTCATATGTTGGTTTTAGCTCCTTTCAGCCCTACCTATCCTGGTTAATACTAATGTCTCGCAGGAATTTTAGTCCAAAATAACTGTACTACATCCAACCTGTGCAAAGGATATGACACACACAAATGTCCATGTCTTGTTTTTCTCCCCAAATCAGGAATTTAGCTTTTCAGCATACAATCTCTCACTGAACATCTGTTGCCACTAAGAATTTGGTCTTGAAAGTAACTTTCTGCATGAACACATTACATATTAACTTTATACATATGTCCATAGGGCATCATTCCACCTTACTCAGTTTTTGGTCAGCTTTATTCCGGCTTAGTGCTTCAAAAAGAAGGCAGGTAGCAGAATAACACTATATTCTGGGTATGATGCTGATTTTCAGGATTACAAAATGACTGCTTTCACCTGTCATTCTTCAGATTCTATAAACTTTCTCATGTGTTACAGCTTTCATGGAAACCAGTGCTTATGCCCCTCAAAGTATTTGCCTGAGGATAAATCCCCAAATTCACTTAGAACTTTGCTATAGACAAAATCCAGTAAAAGTAAGATATTACACAAACCACCAGGGAAACTTTGGTATTTATAGTGAAACTCCCCTCCCCTCCTTCTCTCAGTAATCTTTCGTATTTCATCTAAGACAGATTTTCCTTCCAAGTATTTATTTGAATATTTCCTTTGGTGAAATGTTGGCAGCAGCTCCTTGCTAGATCTGATGTTATCTTACAATAGATCTTATCTGTCATTCACTTTTGTATGGCCTGGTGCAACTTGAAAACTTGAATTGATAATTTGATAATCCCACCCGATTTTGGTAACTTTGAAAACTTTTAAACTGCACCCAGTCCTCACAATTATTTATTTCTGTATAGTTAAAATTGCATGGAGAGAACAAGCCCACAGGGACAGTGCTGGTCCTACAATCAGCACCTTCTCTTTCCAGTCCCCCTTCCTATTGTTCATGCATTGAGACTGAAGATCTATAGTGATCTTCTGTTCTGTTTGTATGGGCTCTACTATAACCATGTTAGACGTTGGAAGTGCAGTTATCTAAACCATCTGGGAAGCTTACATATGGGGGACTGGACACTGAACACATGGACAGGGTGAGGCACCAGATGGCTGGGGACATGATGGCATGCAATGACCAGATAGTGTGTTCATGTTCTTCCCTCACATGGAGAATTGCATGAGGGGAGAACAACTGACAAAAGGTAGAGTCAATTCACATATGAACTTATAGTTGAAATCCTGTACATACTTACCTGGGTGTTAAGTCTCACTGAATGCAGAGGGAATTATTTATAAACAAACATGTATAGGATTGTGATGCAAATCTTCACTTTATAGCCATTGATTTGACTTCCAACTACTGCTTAAATCCTGATATACATTTCTAATCTTTGATTTTTTAAAAAAATCCTTGTATCAGATATCTTTTAAAAAAACAAATAAGAAGTGTGTCAATCTTTATTCCCAAACCTAATGAGAAAAAAGGATGCACATCAACTCATTTCCTATAATTTTAAAAGGAAAAAATAGGAGTGTGTAACTTCAAAGTCAAAGCAGGTCCCCAGAGAAAGTAGACCTTACCTATCAGTTATTTTAATTTCCTTTTGAGCATTCATTTCCATTGTCATTACCATATGAAGAATATGCGTTTCTTGCTTGGAGAAGACTATGTGTAAAGGGCTTCTTTAAAGCTGCCCACTGAGGATTTTGAGGCAAATTGAATGGTTCACATAGGGGATGTCCTTTGTCAGCAGCTGCCAAGGATATTAAAACCTGCAGTACATTTTGATATTTGACAAGTTTTACAGAGCAACCCTGCCTGCTAAGAGCTATCTTTCATTGCCACCTCCTGGAATACTACTTTATATAAAACAAAGCTGGCTGCTTGAAAATGCTATTGGTATTATAAGATGGCAGCCATAAGATCAAACCCTCTATACACACTTAGCTTAAGGAGCCTTATTTATACAGCTCCAGTCCAGGTTACCTGAAGGACCATATTCTTCCATATTAACCTGCCTGAGTGTGAGGTCTCCTTTCTGTCCCACTAACTTCACAAGTACATCTGATGGGTACACAAGAGAGAGCTCTGTAAGTCACTTCTTAGAGTGGTTGAAATGGCCACTCCTGGCAGCAGTGGGTGAATACTTTTCTGCATCAACAGGTCTTTGAAAGCAGCTTGCAATATTGTGCTGTATAGTCTGTATTTGTTACCTTTCAATGAATGTGTTGTAAAATTGGTTTTAATTCTAGTGATAGTTTAATTGCTATTTTAACTTCATATTTATTTTTTAACTGATGTGAGCTGTTATTTGTCTCTGTTTCAATTTTGCCTTGAGTCACAGGGAAGGCAAAAGGCAGAATAGATTTATTAGAAAACAAACAAACAAATTCACTTGTGTAGGATTGTGATACGTGTCCCCTGTTTGATGTTTTATGTAAAAGGTTTTATGTTTCCGAGGTGTTTTTTTTTTAAGTAACACAGTTGGAGAACTTAAAAAAATATGAAAATATCTGAAATAATATAATGAATAATGAACTATTTGGGGTTATAGAGGTTATAACCAATATTTTGACACTGGATATTTTCCTTATGGATATTTTATCTCCATAAGGAGAACAGATGTCATATTCTGGTTTTCCTGAAACTTCCTTTCTAACAGTTTAAGGGCAGCCTTGTGTGGTGTTTTTTCATCTAATCTACTGCTGAAGTGGCAAAGCAATGAATAGTGGTCATCTGCTCCACAGCACATATAGAAAAAGTTGCCATATTCTTCTGAGGAGGAGTTGATGGAAGGCATCTTGATCCTTCTCCAGCTACAACCAAAATGTGAGAAGGTATGAAGGGATGGTGGCAGATAGTTCCCTTGTCAACAGAATGGTGAATGTGCTTGGGCTGTTGTCTGAACTTTTTTTTTAACTATCCAAGGTGAAAAATCCTGTCACATGACAACCCAGAGCAGAATTAATCTCAGGTAAGGATGGAATTTTGATAAATGGAGACAAATTGAATTTTAACCAGAAGTAACAGTCCTCAGATTTTAATCTATGGGGAAATACACAATTCAGTCAACTGGGTTCAATCTGTGTATTGCATTTAAAACGTCATTATGTGTATTTTTGTAAGAAATATGTAGAAATCAGTGTGATATAAAATTGCTACTTACCATTAAGATAAAGGAGACTGCATAATAAGTTGAAGTGGTTTTCAAGATTTTTAACTTCAGGGAAACACCTTGATTTGTTTTTCAAGGAAAAAAAAATGAGCACGTGTCCACCACAGAATTTGTTTTTTGCTCTCAAGATATTTTGGGGTATGTTTTAATTGACTCACTCATTTCAATCAGTGTGTTCAGTTAGAAAGACATGTGGGCCACAGCTATATCAAAGTAGTACCTTAGAAAACCTTAATCCCTGTGGGCTATGCATTGCAGAAAGGAGACTGTCAGTGGTGATTATATTTCTTAGGGACCTTTAGCCATTATTAACCTTGACATTTAGGGTAGCCTGAAAAAAAAATTCCAAAAATCCCCAGGATAACCAGAACAAAGCTCGATTTAGGCATGACAAACACATGCAATAGATCTGAAAGTTCATGTCTTAACTGCCGTGGTTGTAGGAAACCACATTTTAAAAATATCCTTAAACTTCATTCAGATGGAAATGCAATGCTCTGAGCTAGAAACATTTTCCCCAAAGGTCTTTGATTTTGCTCACAGGAAAACCTCTGATTAGAGAAGCTTTAAAAAATGGCATTGTTTTGCTGTGGTATGAAGAATACAGTGCTTCCTAGTCCCCCAAAGGATCCTAGCCCCTCATTCTCCTGTATGTGGCAGAGCCATTGAGGTTGCACATGAAACTATACCATGCTAGGCAGCAGCTAGGGAAATATTACTTGGGATCCTTTGATCCATTGCATAAAAACTCCCTGCAGACAAAACAAAATGAAGAACCATGAAAGGCCATTCTAACCCAGTCATTTTCCTGTTGTGCTGTTTTTCTACTCAGAAGGATTTTTAAAAAGTAGGTGAACATTCAAAGTGTGATATACCCATCTACAGCATGAAGAGGAATGGTCCATTCTGTTCTTTGTGTAGACGACACCCAAGTGAAATCATCATAGCTGAAACTCCCATAATTTGGAAGAGCTGAAAAGTTAGACAATTGGAACAACTTATCCAATGAGAAAGAACTGGAGAATTTTGAGTACCAGGCTGAATTAGTCATAAGCAAGCCATTTTTCATGCAACTGTAAAACAATATTTTGGAGAAAGTTGGTTGTGGAAAAAGAAAATGTGTGTGTGAGAGAGAGATCATGAATTCTGGATTGATTAATTGAAATAAATCAGGGGAGGACAAGTTTCTGTATATGAACAATGTGCAGCCCCTCATGGTTTACTTATGACCCTAAAGGCCATTATATGGGCCACAAGGGATCCTGTTCCCACCAAAATTTTGACCATTTCCCCCCATGCCCACATAGTCAAGAGTACCCACTGAAGCTTCTATGGTCTGTAATTGGCCATTTTTACCTCATATTTCACAGAGTGTTTTTTTCTGAGCACCAGTCAAGCCTAAACTAGGTGAGTTCAGAGTGATTATGGGGATAAATAGCCAATGGTGTCCTTGGGACTTTGAAAGGGTGCTATAGGACATTTGTGTTTTTTTTCCTAGTGAAAAAAGAATAATAATTGGAGAATGGTTATGAAGTCCTACTGGGATGGACTTCATAAGCCCTGGAAGACACTCAACACCATCCTGACACTTCTATTTGACCCCAAACTGCCAATGTTCCAGCAGTGTTGCTTTCATGAAAAGTGTACCTTGCAGTTCTTTCAGAAATGCCAAATACAATTAAAAGTGCTTCTTTTCAGATATAATGTGGAGTTTATTCATAGTGACAAGTGAATCTTACCAAGTGAACTCTTCAACTTTTGGATAGCTGAGCAATGTAAACAGAGTGCTGTTTTCTAGTCAAATATAAGCTATAACCATATGTTAGGTGTGGGAGTGAGGGTGTGAAAGAGGTGTTTATATGAAAAAGAGGTGTTTGTGTACCCAAAAGGTACAGCTTACTGAAATAATTTAGAATGTATATTTTCAACATAAGCACTCTTTTGGACATGAGGTGTTTTAATGCCTTGCGATACACTGGAATTGTCAGTGGACTCAGGAAATAACTTCCACTAATCACATTATGTGGGTTTCTTTTATTCTAGTGCATGAAAGTTAAATTATGTTTCTTTTTCAATATCTATTTTGGTGCTATTTGTTCATGGAAGAAATCAGCACAGGGATTAACTATGAAGCAGCTCTTTATACATTACAGATATGGTAAACACCACAAACACATAATGGAAACATTGCAAAGTTTGTGTGAAAGACTGAGAAGCTGACAAGATGGTTTTTTTCTCTTCGGTCTGGCCTCAAGAACATTGTCTTTGTTTTTGTCAGACTACAGTCCTCAGGTGGGTGGTTTGCTACCACACAATGAACCCATTGCTCATTGGTTTTAGGAAAACAAACCATGGAGTTTTGGGTTCCTTTGTAATAAAAGGCCACATGTTTATAAAACAAGGGGAATCCACAGACAAAGAAAGGAACAACCTACATCAGAATCAATAGCTGTGCTATATTATTACAAGAGTGCTGCCCTTATACAATAGGAATGAAATAAATTTGCTTTGTATGAGTTACGAAGTATTCCTCAAGAAGAATCCCAGTGTATGGTGCGGGATAAAAATATCCCACCTCCATAAATTATTTGTGTGTGAAGAATCAAGAGTGTTCCAGACAAACAGTGAGAGCCACAAAATAGAAGGTGGACTAAAAAGGAAAAGACAAGGAATGAAAATGTACATTTCTTGGATTGTAGGGAGTATTTTCTGACTCAAACTCCAGTGCTCTCTCCCAATGGAAGAATTTTTTATTTGCCACAAATGGAGCCAACCTACTGACAAACAGAGGAGAACTCTTTCATCACACCACTGTTTATCAACAAACAGCATGACAATAGTGACATTTTTGTTTCAAATATGTGACATTGATTGAGACAAAAAGGGAGTACTGCAAAAATCAGTAGGCTTGTAGGGACTCTTTATTTCTGTTTGTAGAAAATAAAACTTTATATAGCAATTAAGGGGTTTTCCCCCAGAATCTCATAGGTAGCTTACTAGTATAACTCCTGGTTATTCCAGCATAAATATTTTTAATGTCACTGTGGAAGGAGATACAGTGTCCTATACCTCCTTCCACAACACTTCACCTGAGAGTGCAGGACAGCCAGAATCTCTGGGTTGTTCCAGCAAAATACTACTGTGAAAGGAGATATAGTATCCTTTACCTCCTTGCACAATTCCTTCACCACACAGTTTTCAAGGGCAGCACAGTATGCAACTCTGTGCCCCAAGCAACTAGTTAACCACAGAAGGGTACCTGGGACCTGCCTTACTGCCCTTGCAAAGGAGCAGCTTCTGCCTTTGTTTGGGGATTATGGCTGCTCCTCCTCCTCTGCTCCATGTAGAGGAATGGCTGGACAGTGACTTAGTTTACTCTTGTGGCCAATCAGTTGTTTCCTTTTCAGACAAATAAGTACAATGATATGTTGAAGCCATCCATAACCGAGAAGTGGTAGGATGATGCTCTGGGTCTAAATATATTATACTACCATTCGTTATTTACAGTTGGCTTAATTCTGTATCCATTCTTCCTAAAAGTAGCTTTGTAAGGTCTGCATCTTTCTCACATCAGTAACTGTTGCAGTGCCTTCAATGCCATTGGGCAGTATATCAGCTCTGGGGTTAAGTCTGAACTGAAATATGTTATCAAGGGTGATGAGCACTACTATTTGAACAGATTCAACATCTTGAGATTGATGTCCCTGTAGAATGAGCACTGGAATAATACATGCTCTGCTCTTTCTATTTGGCCCATGTTACAGGGGCACAATCTGTCTAAGAAGGGGATCTTCTTGTATTGGCCTTCAAGGACAGCTGAGGGAAGGACATGACACCATGCCAGAGTAAAAGCCATCCAGTGCTTAGGTACTTCAAGTTTTTTTTAAGTATGCCATAGGTGAAGCCAGATATCTGGTGGAGTCACTAACAATAAAGTTTGGAGTGCTAGCTATATCCTGCTGTTGCTCTGGTGTCGACCACCTGTTGTTTGATAGTTGCTTTAGCCCTATTGTATCTCATACTGAGCAGAAGATCTGGAGAAAAGCCCAGTGATGAAATTTTAGTCATCACTGTCTGTTTTCACCTGGACTGGAATCTTCATTCAAGATTAGTGGAGAAAGGCAAGTGGGGAATAAAGAGTCTGAGCCAGTAGCTGAGTATGGTCACCCACACTTTAGCCTACACTTTCATAAAGCCTGACTCCAGTCTCAGAGATCCATTAGATACACATTTTGAAGCTTGGAAAGCTGATCTTAAAAATTTGGATTGCACAAGTTCTAATGGTGCAGAGTTGGGGAAAGGTCCCAGATGAGATCCATAAAGCAGTTGTGTTACTGATTCAGCTTCGAAAAGTTCAAGTACTGCAGGTATATAATGCCTTCCTCTTGTCTTAAGAAATTTGAGGGTGGCTGTTGAGCTCCTCTGCACATTGTCAGCTACGTACTACCCATGTACTTTCCTTCTACTAGTATCATGAAAGATTAACCCCAGATATTTGAAGCAGGAGACCTTGCGACTTGTCTTCAGGGAACTTTATAACAAGGCCCAGTTGCAGTACTTTCTGCCATTATAACCAGGTGCCAGTTACACGACAAAAAATGTCGCAGGGCTTACCGTGACTTCCTGATCCCGTATCTGTCCCTCACTGTTTATATGATTTTTGTCACTCTTTAGGAAATCCTGGAAGATCCCGTGATTAATATTTACATGACAAAAGTCTTTATTGGTCCCGCACTGTTATATCCCATGCTTTTGCTGTTTACACATGTCTAGCTTACCGGGTTTTTTTTTTCTGTCAATCAAGGATGTGATTACTCGTGTTTTCACAGCCTCGGTGACGCACTTCCTTTAGAGATCCGTGCCACGAGCGATGCTATTGGCTGGCTGGGGGAGGAGAGGGGCTTGTGTTTATCCTGTCTCTTAAAAATGTTAACGCTTTAAGCAGAGGCAGAAGACATTTTGAAAGACCCAGACTGAGATCTTTTGCTCAGACGCAGGGAGTGTTTTCCTTTTGAAATCAAGCTGAGTTAGGTGGGGGGGAGGCTTGGGTTTCCCCTTGCCTCTTTAAAGTGTTAACCCTTACAGCAGAGTTTTAGCAGCAGAGTGAACTTGCTAATTGAATGATTTCAAGCCAGTGACAGACAGGCATTTTGAAAGACACAGACACAGAGAGGGAGAATTAAAGGGTGTTCATTCGCTCAGAGGCTGGAATATTTTACTGTGCCTGTTCAGACCCAGGGAGGTGATCAAGGCAGGGGATGAATGGGCGACCCTCTGCCCACCACGATCTCTTTGTAACATGCAGTTGAGGAAGAGGTTAAAGCTGAAAGGTTTGCAGTGTAGAAATCCATTTAAAAAGGTGATTGAGTACACGCACGTGCGCACACACACACACCAACCTACGTGCAGCTGAAAGGGATGCCTTTGTTTTCAGCTGGTGAGGCTGGATCTGTTGAACGGGTGACTGAACCCTCCTTTTCTGGTCGCTGATCTCTAAGCCCGCACCCAGTCACCATTTCCGGTCATCCCCTAGTACAGAGATATTTTGTCCCAGGCTGTTTACATTTGCGATTTTCCGAATCCTCCAGTGACTTTTTTAAAAACCTGAACAAGCCGCGGGACTGGAAGTCCCACAGGTTGAGGGATAAAAGGTGGCCCCCCTTCCGAAAATCATGTACCCAACCCAATGTAAGTGTAAACTGCCAGGGATCGACATGAATTCTTCCCGGGACATTTTCATCGTGTAAATGGCACCCCAGAAATTTGGGGTGGAGAAGTTCTACATCTGCTGCTTGGAAAATGACTCTGATACTTGATGAACTAGGAAAGGAGAGGTCAGTCTAAAGGTGATTCAATCCAGTGCTGAAACAGAAATGGTAAGACATGGCTTATGTTACTCTTGGTATATAGCCAGGTTCTTGGTAAAAAAACTTCAGGTATGTTGCTTATTTCTGTTGATTGGGGGCAGGGGGTACTGAATTCTTTCTAAATCATTTGCTATATTTGCTTACAAAGAAAGGACAATTTCAGGAAATGGCAGACTTTTTTTTTAACGCAACACTCTCTTTTTAAAATGATATTCCACAACATAGTGATGTTCCTTATTATATAAGCATAATACGTTGAGACCTTTCTGCCCATTTTAATTAAGGAGTTAAACAGTGGTTCACAGAGGTCTTGGAAGAAATGATGATCAGATATAAGAAGTCCTTTCTGTTAGTTCTTAAACTTGACAGCCCAGCAAGGTTCTGGTTTGTATGTGACTAGGAAACTCAGAGCTGAAATTGGGGAGTTCAATCATTATGCTTACCAGCAGCAAGAAAAGTGTTGGAGTGATTAATTGGTTGCTCCTTAGATTATGTTTGAAGATAAAATGTTGAAGGAAAAATTGTATGCATCAGGAGCTCAAGAAGTCGGGCAGGGTTCTCAGTGTAAACACATTCAAAGAACCAGCAGTGTCCACTCTTTTACCTCTAGCAGCCAGGGTTATTGTAGCATCTGTTGGCCTTGCTCAATATTATAGCTGATCAATTAAAATATTGACAAGTTATTTTTAATTCTTCCAGATACTGTTTATTACATTGACTTCCAGGTCTTCAGCCTTAGCCTTTGGTTTAAAAAGGCAATTATTGCTGTACCAGTAAAAAGAATGCAGCAATGAGGTATTTGCTTAGTTACTTACTTGAGGTGTTCTTCCTCTCTTACTAACCTAGAGTCCATGTAGTGAGAGTCACTGGCTGGAATCCTGGCACTACCTTGATATGTAACCATGATAGTTATGTAGCTACATAGTGAATTCTGGCCCAGTCCCACCCTCATCCCTGCTTACTGGTTAACAGTCATTGTGATTGATGGAGGTCTGTTCCCCTGTCACTCAGGAAGCAACTGACTAATGTTCCCACACCCTTGAGCAAGAGATCATCATTGTAACCCATAGAAAAAGGGTCGCTGTTGCAATCTCAACTTGCAGTGGGGATATTCACAAGAGGAGGGGTGAGAACATCAGTAAGCCTCTTCATGAGCAACAGGGGGACAGGTATCCATTGATTATAGCAGCTGCTGACCAGTGCATGGGGATTGGGGGACTTTTATGGTCTGTATGCATTCCTTAAATGAGGGGATATGTAGGGATCATGAATACAAAACAGTCACAAATGTGTAACTCTCAGTGGGTTTCCAGCCTATAAGCTTCATAGAATCATAGAATCATAGAATTGCAGAGTTGGAAGAGACCACAAGGGCCATCCAGTCCAACCCCCTGCCATGCAGGAAATCACGATCAAAGCATCCCCGACAGATGGCCATCCAGCCTCTGTTTAAAGACCTCCAAGGAAGGAGACCCCACCACACTCCGAGGGAGTGCGTTCCACTGCCGAACAGCTCTTACTGTCAAAAAGTTCCTCCTCATGTTGAGGTGGAATCTCTGTTCCTGGAGCTTGCACCCATTGCTCCGTGTTCCAGTCTCTGGAGCAGCAGAAAACAAGCCTGCTCCATCCTCAGCGTGACATCCCTTCAAATACTTAAACAGGGCTATCATATCGCCTCTTAACCATCTTTTTTCCAGGCTAAACATACCCAGCTCCCTAAGTCTCTCCTCATAAGGCATGGTTTCTAGACCTTTCACCATTTTAGTTGCCCTTCTCTGGACACGCTCCAATTTGTCAATATCCTTTCTGAATTGTGGTGCCCAGAACTGGACACAGTATTCTAAGTGAGGTCTGACCAAGGCAGAATAGAGTGGCACTATTACTTCCCTTGATCTAGACACTATACTTCTATTGATACAGCCCAAAATCGCTTATGGGGGAAGAAGAAAAGCAATTCATTCTTTGGGCCTTTTGCACATGGTAGCTGTGAGGAATACAGAGGTGTTTCTTTAAAGGTGAGTGCATTTAAACAAAAGCGTATAGCACCCACCAAACCTGCTCAATGTCTTGGAGTTAAGTTGGGGATGGAAAGAATATTCAAAAATGTTGAAAACTGCCAAGAGCAAAAAAAATCTTGAGTGTCCAAAAACCTTGATGGGGAATAATCCTGTATAGATGAGAACTTTAATAGTTTGGGATTCATTTTGGACAAAATTTGCATGTGGGTTTTTTGCAAAGAAAACAGCATTTCTGTGCCAGAAGCAGTTTCATATTCAGAAAATGCTGCCTTCTGTAGGGGGAAAAATGCACATTTTTCATCAAATAAGTCTTGAATTGCAAATAGTCTTCAAAAATGCTAGAAGTATTCATTGCTGCTATCAAAACAAAATTAGTGAAGAATTACATTGCTACCTGTAAAAATGAACGTAGAAATATAGTAATTATATTCTTTTCAAAATAAGGTTGAAATTTCAGAGGGAATTTCTGTTACCTATAAGGATGTAAATCTTCTGTCATTATCACCTGAAAGAATGAAAAATAAAATAAAATAAAAGATTATATCTTCATTCGGTCTGATTGTGAAAGTTTTTGCATATTTTTATATTATTATTATTATTATTATTATTACTAGTACTAGTACTAGTACTAGTAATATTGTTTGCATCTGAAGACCTCTTGCATCCTGCTCAAAATTTACAAGATTGTAAGCTGGACTTTACAATATTGGAACTTTTGGGATCCATGTTTATGATAATTATTGATCACACATGACCCCCAAAACCTACCTTTTATGGCAGGGAGAGCCCAGCCTATGGGTTTCTGAGGTGCTCCAGATCAAGGCACTGGGAAATGACAACTACAGTGATCTTCTAATTATGGGGAACATTGAGACAAGCAGCTGCAGAAGGACCCCTGTCATTATACCTACATTTAACAATGGAGGATATTATCCACACAGACACCCAATGTCCAAAAATCCCTTTTATTAAGCAAAAACCAATGGTTTGGTTGGTAAAATGCTTTTTTGTACAAAAGAAACTTTTTCCAAAACACTGTTTTGCATAAAATCCATGTTAACCTCCCACCTCCACTCACCCAAAATAATTCTGAAACTGATAAATTTCCCTGCTCCTGGCCATTTTCTTATCTTGGTGTCCTTATGTGTTGAGACATCCTCTCACATCAGAAATGAGAAAATGTGCAAATAATCTTTAGATTTCTAGTTATATTTTATCAATGAAGTAATCATGAAATTTTGCAAATACTATTAAGCCACATTTCTCTGGAAGTTAATGGTGTCATTAAGTTTGTGTTCTATAGATGTCTTATCCAATCCTATGCTGTTGTACTATTGCCTGGGTCTTATGAGAATTGTAGTCCAAAACAAGTGAAAAGCAACAGATTGCTGACCCCTGGGGGAGAGGATCATCATATATTCAAGACATGGTAGAAACCAATTGAGGCCAAATAGAACTCTATTTTTACCCCTACAGATGTTTGACCATATCAGTCTCAACATTAGCATGAACCAATTAGTGTTAACTCATTTAATTAGTGGTAATTATCTTAAAACAATTATACACCATCCAGCTGAGTGTTCCCCAAGTGCCACTGTTTAAGCTGAAGCTGGTTGTTTAAAGTTTAGTTGTTAACATTTCACTGGGGATGGCTGCATTTTAAAAAAATCAACATACTATTGCTGATATTTTAAAGAAGTCCCTTAAACCAACAGACTGACTAACTGCTACTTTTCTGAGTAGTGATGCCATATCAGTTAAGTGATTTCTGTTCCTAGAATGTCCATTGCTGTGAATAAAGTGAATGGAATTTGACATCATGGCAGTGCTTCTCTTCCAATCTTTGTGTGCTCCATTTTGTAGAGTATGGTACAATCCAACTAGAATTGAACTGCTGTATCTGTAGCCCAGTAAACCAGGATGGGGGTGTGTGTCAGGCCAGGAGACTTATGTTTACTTAACTAGGTAGCTATCATGTACAGGAATTCCCAGACTCAGTGACCAACAGTTTCAAAGTTCTAAACAGAAAACTTTTATTGGCACAGTAATCCAGAAAGCAAATCCTGCAGGGTTGTTGCTTGGAATGAAACTTAACTGACAAATAGTACATTAAAAGCATATTCCAATCTACCAGATCTGATGGGCTACACAGTCATTGGCTACCTATCACCCTTTTCCTCTCTTCTCACAATACCAGTGTTCAGCCCCCTTTCCCCATATCTGAGACCTGGCTGCAGTGCTTATCAAACAATTTCCGGTACTGACCAGATACTGCCTTCTACAGTTAGACTACACATTCATTAACAAGCACAGAGAAATGCAAGCACAGTTACCTACAATGTTAAACAGCAAAACTGAATTTGGCAGGAAAAGGTAACATCTGAGAACTATCCTGACATTAGCAGATCTTTAGAATCTTGGCCAATATGTCTTCACAGAAATATTATTTTCTGTAAAAAGAAAAAAAAATCACACACACACACATATTGCAGAGTGCTTAATTTTAGGTAAATCATAGGTTTGTTGCAAAATTTGGGCCAATTTGGTGGTGGTGATATCTGCATGGATTAAGGCAGGGAACAACTACAGACCAATATTCAGCATACAACATCAGTTAGGTTGCAAGGTGACACATAGATGGTACCTTACTATGATACTACGTTCTAAAATTTCTAAGAAAGATTCTACAATGTGTTGGAGGAGTTGTCTTGAGAACAGCATGTATTTACATATGTGGACTTATTGTGATTATGTTTATAGTTATTAGAGAACCATATTTAATATTATACTCTGTCCAGTCCTATTATTGTTATCAGTCTTTATGGAGGACAATGCAGATCTTAAATATAAAGAACTAATTTGCTCCCTTTGGGCTAAAAAAGGATTTGAAATAGCCCCATATTGGAAAACAGGACAATGGATCACAGATAAATGGTGGAATTGTTTCTAGAACACTTTATTAAGGGGGAAATTGACAATGAAAATGAATACATTACAGACCTCATTTTGGGTAAAGCAGCTTCTGCTTCTAAATTATTTTAACAATTTATCTCAAACAACATTACCACCTTTGAATCATCATGTTTTGGGGGGGAAGTTGTACTTAATGTGAATTAGAACCTTTTTGTTTAACATTTGATGCCCTGATATTTTGTAAGAGTATTTTGCTGTAATAGTCAGTTTTGGTTAGGTGCTATCCCCGTTGCTCCTCTTTTCTAATTTTGTAATTGCAATTGTATCTATCTATCTATCTATCTATCTATCTATATTTTAAAAAAACCAGGAAATTTAAAACTACTGGAACAATAATTCATGAATGAACGGACTAAAAAGAAAGCTGTGACAGGAGCAAGCTGTTTATCTACAACTGACTTTAAAACTTTCAGAAATCTAATTTTATTGATGATTCAGACAAGACAAAATGGGGCCAATAAATTTATTAGGAGATTCAAAGCAGAAGACATTTGGAAGTATATCTAGTTTGTGGGGAACTGAATAGGAAATCATCCATTAAGAATATAAGGAGAGGCATGCTGGATCAGGCCAAATGCTGGATCAGGCCAAAGGCTTCTCTGCTCTAGTTTGTAATATTCCTTACAAGACTATTGATATCACTAATATTACCTCATCAAAGAATCTTTTCCTTAATATCTTTACAGATCTTGGGAAATATTTATAGTAGTAACTGGTGTTTTTGACACTGATGTCCAAAAACAATTACTCTGTTTGTGTGGGTGGTGATGGTGTGTTTCATGCTCATCTATTCTTTGTATCTGTATTTCCTCCCCCATCTTCAACAAATAACTTTACTGGTACTTCCATTTGCCTCTAATTGCACTGAACACAGAATCTTGATAACATGATTGCTAAAATTGGCAGCTGCTCATGGGGCTATCCTCTATTCTGCTGGGATTGTTTCAGAAAGAATGGTACAGAGCTCAGAATAATTACTTGGGTATACATTGCCAGAAACTGCAAGCCAACATGACCAGAGGACATATTGACTTGGGGACTGGAGGATTTGTACTTCAAAAACTAACTTTTCTAAGATAGGTTTCAGACATAGGTCTTAGGCAAACATTACATCTTGAATAAAGGTACGCTTCATTAAAAGAAACTTTGATGCCCCTGTCATGGAACAGAACAATTCTAATCCCCTCAAATCGGAAAGGGCTTAACACTGGGTGCTCCTCCGCTGGCAGGGAGGAGCTCTTTCAGTGAGTAGATTGTCTTCCCCAAAGGCACAGCAGCTCTGTCGCCATAGAAATGCTACCAGAACTCCTTTAAAAAGATGTTTCAAAGCCAGATGGTAAAGGCCTTGAATATACCAGAGTCAAAGCTTCCTTTGTTTGAACAAGAAGCCTTAGAACCAGGGTTGTAAAGTGTACTTCTTTGGAGTTGTCATGGTTATTTTCCCTTCCTTTAGACTCCATCAAAGTAAGCCAGCAGAATGTTGAAATGTGCAGGTAATCTACTTCTTCGGTCCCCCATACCTTCTGTATGCAAATTAAGTACTTTGCCAATGATATATGATTCTTTTCCAAAGAAGAACTATCTTAAATACACATGTACAAACACACACACAAAGGGGAAATTATCAGATGACAGAATTACATATATTTCAGGATTATAATATGATGTATTGTTTCACAATATTCTCTTTGAAATTAGAACAAAATCTGGTTTAGCAAAACATTTTGCCAGTATTGCAAGAACCAACCTTTACTGATCCAAAGTGTTTTCACTGCCCAGATAGTTTTAAATGTTATTCAGCTTAGCTTGCATTGCATAAAAGCTCACAGTAATAAAAGGCCTCCAGTTATCCATACCTAACACAAACATAATACAAATTCCTACTGATGCACAATCCCAATAATATATTTTCTTTACTAAACACAGATGAATTGAATATATGGTAGAAGTGGTAAATTATATTAATCCATCTTGTGCCTCATAGCAACACAAATCAGTTGGTATCCTCATTTATACTGAAACAGATATCACATTAATCTAGTAGCAACCTGTACATTGCTCTGTGTAGTACATAAGATCAGCAGAGTGGATAAAATATTCACAAGGGAAGGAGAAAATTATATTTCTGGCACTTATTAAGTGATTTCCTCATTTCCTGTCTGTGTTCTGCCATCACAGGTTATCACGTTGGCTGTAACACTTCCATTATACTTTGAAATGGGCTTATCCATGAAATGCTTTGGTAGATAATGTCTAAAAGTGAAACAAACAATGTTAGTCTAATAGTTCACTCCTAATAAATTATCAGTAATCCTGGACCCAATTAATATTAGTGTAACCATCTTTACTTTAAGGCACTGCGTTCCTTAGTATTGTTTATGCCTCTACAACATAATTGAGACAAACACTCTTTAAAGTAATGCACAGTAATCAGTCCTGCCAAGAAATGAAAGTCTTTAAGGAGTTTTAAGCCATTCTGGGAAATCAGTGGCAGCTGGTGGTCCCCATATCAGTGGAGCAATGAATGTGCTCTAAGTATTCTCACACTTTAAAGGAGTTATCCATGGTGCTGAAACCCATCCTCAAAATAGGATTAGCACCTCTCATAGCTCATTTAAAATTTGGATCTTAAAAGTTCAGAGTAGATTCACTCCACTGACAGGGGAGCCACCAGTCATTATTGAGATTTGACAAACCATTATTACAGAGATATTCTACAGAACTAACACAGTTATTAACCTGGGAAATTATGTTTCACTGGAGCTCTTTTGGAGAGCTCGTGCTTAATTTTCCCAGAGAAATTAGTGGTACTTTTGCACCTGCAGAAAGCTCAGTGGAAATATGTATGCCCTAAAAAGGGCATCTTCAGGGTGGGAGGTGGCAGCTTTGGATCTGTGGGTTCATAACCCTTACATTCTCTTTTGAAGCCACAGGACTTGCCCCGTTTCCTATGCCATCCTCATGTTCATATAGATACTTCCACCCTGCTGAATTTTACAGGAAAGAAAATGAGAGAAAGTAACCAGGAGAGAAACCAATATGAAACTTCCCCCCATCTCCAGCATTGGCTGCTCTTATAAGAAGAAGGACTTTGGATGTGGTTGAAATCTCTTTGATGACCAACACATGAAATAATGAGACCAGAAACAAAATTTGGGTTAAAACAGGGGCCATTTTATTTATACTATCATCTATTTAATCTTTATTCCTTGGGATATGCAAAACAGCTACACAAAAATAGTTATTTTCCTCCCACAGAAAATGCTGTTTCAGTGCCAATCAACCACATGCACATTTTCCATGGAAATGTTGCCTGTCTCCAATTGCAGTATTTTTTGCACAGGAAACATTTTTTAAATTTATTTTTGCATAGCCTTTTTTTGGTGCATATTGTTTTATGCACTCAAAATGCTATTTTCTGTATAGAAAATACTTTTTGAATCAAAACAACCAGATGCAAATTTTTTGCAGAATAAGTCCTGAACTGTGAAGATTTTTGTCAGTCCAGGATTCTTCTAATCAGGGTTCCTTGATACCTGAAAAACATGTTTTTCTACCATTTTTAAGGGAACATTTTAAAAAATTGACTGGGTCAATTCATAATGTAATTCACAAACATTAAACACCTCAGTCATTCCTGGTTTCTTTCCCCCCCATAGAGCATGAGAATTTACACCACAGAGACAGATCACTAAAGAAACAGGATGTTACATAAAATGGATTAATTTTCCTTCTATGGTTCTTTAGTTTCCCAGTTCAGCAAGGGATATAAGTGTGCAATTGAATCTGTAGGAGGTTATATACTGTTCCGGGTAGTACATTCTCTCCCTCCCTCCCTCCCCCCCTTTTTAATAATGTTTTATTTAAAAACATTAAAATATACAACAAGAAAAACAGCAAAATGCCTACAAATAACGTTGTTCCGATATAGCTATAGTCAATCTCAGCTCAGCATCAAAGTCCAAGTACAATGATTGGTTGACACCTTTCAGATTATTTTATGCTTAATAAAATTTGGCATTTCTTCAACCTCAACAGTTATGAATTAGAAATTACTGTTATAAATGTCTCTACAAAGTTGTATTTGCTCCTGGGGTGGCTTGATAAAATGTACATTGAAGTTAACATATTGGAAATAAACAAAGCATGTGGCCATAAACTTGTCTTTGCTTTCAATTCTCTGTGTGGTTCTTGATTGAGTAGGGGAAAAGGAGAGAAGGAAGGAAGGAAGGAAGGGGAAGAAAGAAAGAAAGAAAGAAAGAAAGAAAGAAAGGGAACAAACACACATATAGCAGACTTATTTTCTGCTGTTGATACTGCATAGCCAATAATACTGTGATTTATTCAGGAACAATTTGCCGGATTCACAAATGGTTTTTGTTTTGTTTTTTGAAAACAGGAGCACCTATGCCATATTACTAGGATCTGTACCCTGCTTAATGTTTAATTTTTAAAACATGATTGCCACTTATTAAAATCTCTGCCATTACATTATTGCTAGTCATGCAGAAAATTACTTTGCTGCAGGAAACAAAACCATCCAATAACCATCCATGCTCTTTTAGGGAAGTGTAGATAATTGGATTAATCACAACATAAAATCATGGAGGCAAAATGCATTGTTTGATAAACTGAGCAATGTCTATCACTTAGCAAAGAAGACTAACAGTTTAGCAAATGGTTCACTAGGCTCAGCAACTCCTTACACAACCACCTAGAATTATCTGTTCATACCAACAATTTACTTTAGGCTTACCCCTCAATGAGATTGCAATAGCTTTTGTACTGTACAGTCAGGTATTAAATTAAGTGCTGGATAGCCCTGAAGTTCAGCCCCTTTCCCCTTTCCCAACCCCAAGGTAAATTGCATTTAAATGGGAGTGGCCTGCTATTCATTTATTTATTTCTATTGTGCAAGCAGTTTCACTTTTTTTTTTTAATTCATATCAGGATGGCATCCTATGCCTTACTGTGGAAGATTATTTCTCCCCACATATTTTTACCATTAATTGATACTTGCACAGCTGCACAATCCAGAGGCATGCAGAGATTTTCTCTCTGCCAACTTGCATTTGGATTTAGGCCATTGTATTCTAAAGAATGGATTTTTTTTAATTTTTTTTTAGTTGGCTTTGGATAATATCCTCCACAACTCTCTTCTTAAATGATAGAAATAATTTGAGATTAAATATTTCTGAATGTAAGAGGAAGCAAACCTGACAGATTCACCCATCTGGACATAGAATTTCAAGTTCTTCATTCTTAAAAGTATGGTGTTGAACCCCTGGGTGTTCAATCATATCTGCTGTCTATTGTTAGGTTCCCCCCCCCCCGCTCTCCGGGACCTTTAAGAATGGTAGATCTGGGGGAGGTGTTTTAATGATGGGCAGGGGGATGAGCACAGGGGTTGGCCAGGGCGTAGACATGCCCTGGCTAGGAGGAGGCGGGGCGGGGTTCAGCCAGGGCCTATTTTACCCTTTGCCGCCCCTGGCTTCCTCCTCTTTTCCACTGGATCAAAGAGGAGAGAACATTCATCAACTAGAACTGCTTTTAGAGCCATGAGGGAGTGCTAAGTTTGCTGGGCTGTACATGCATGGTTGTGAGATTGGGCAACCCTGCAGTGTGATTGTGTGTGATTGTGATTGTTGTGCATGCTTTTCTGCTTTTTGCCAGTTAATTGCTGGCCATTTTATTTTATTTTATTTTATTGCCTTTTAATTTGATTTTGCCAGTTAATTGCCAGTTAATTGCCAGTTGATTGCCAGGCCTCTTTTGGCCCCAGCCCTCCCCCCTGGCCTCTGGTTACTGTGTGGCCTCTGGCTCCTTCTGCCTAGACACTTGCCCCTTATCTGTGGCAGGGAGTGGGGAGACAAGGATCTGGCGTTCACCTATGGCAACCTCAAATTGAGTGGAAGGATGGACCTTACTGAACTGTACCAGCATCTTAATGGATGGGGTGCAGCAAGGTATGCTATCCTCAGGGCCAGCATCGGGTTGTGATCCTCCTCAGAAGCTACACAGCTTGAGGATTTGCGACCTGGTGCCAGGCCTTTCAGCAGATGGTGCCCGAAGGGAACCCCAGGTACCGGTATCCCCTTCGGGGCTTAGGTGAGTTGCCCAGGGAAGCTGGGGGATAGGTCACATGTGACTGCCTGCTCCAGCTGCCCCCGCATTGGGTCTCCCCTTATTGGTGCACATACCCTAAGAAATAAACAAATAAATAGGTAAGATTACAATAAAGTGGCCCGTATTTCAACCCAATCTTCTGTGTCTTGTCTCATTATTCCATGCGTCAATCATTAATTAATTTGCATTTTAAAAAACCACAACACCTCAGGTGATATGGGGTAAACCATAGCTGACAGATCAATTTACCCCTGGTGTATTCTTTCCTTAACTTCTTAGGGAAAAGTTGGGATACATGTGTACTAAATAAATATCTTCGAGCAACATCCATCCTCTTTCACAAGCAGAACACTCACTGTCTTATATGCATAAGAAGAGGACACCAGAGCCAGGTTTTGAAGCAGGTGACCTATTTTACAACCTGGGGCACCTGTCCAAGACTGTTTAATTGAACATGTATTCAAAAGTTGAAACAAATACTACAGAGTTTTTCACTTATAATGCTGACTACACTAAGTTGTGTTGGACATTAAAGTGTTCCTCTCTCCACCTAATTTGTGGGGAAATATTAACTGGGTGCACATTCAAGAAACAAATTGTGAATGTATGATTCATGATTCATAAGTGCAATTTGTTGTCTCATTTGAGAGGCATAATTTATCCATGTGAAATGTGCATTAAGTCACAAAATAGACAATAATACTCTCTCTCTCTGGCTTTTCTTTGCAAATGAAGATTCAGGAAGGACTCATCCCGCATTTTCTGCAAGCGTGCTGATGACTAAAAAGGCCAATCTGAGATAGACAAGTCCGGTTGCAGAAGGCACAGCAGAAGGTCTCCTTGGGTGATGTTTATGGGTTGTGATTCTTTCTGCGTTGTCATTTCTCTTCAAGACTTGTTCAGCGTGAGTTCTCAAAAAAGGCTGCAGCATTGTGGATAGTGCGTCTCCATGCCTCCCGATATGAGGCCAGGTCGGACCATTGATGGTGATCAATTTGGCTGAGCCTGAGATGTTGTTTCAGGGAGTCCTTGTATCCCTTTTTTGGAGCGCCCCTCTTATGCTGACCCGTGGCGAGTCCAACGTAGAGTACTATTTTGGGGAGGCAATGGTCCTCCATCCTAGAAACATGCCCTGCCCAGCGTAGCTGTGTTCTCAATATCATGGCCTCAATGCTGGTGATCCCTGCTTGCTCAAGGGCAGCAACATTCATCACATAGTCAGTCCAGTGTATATTTAGGATTGTGCGTAAACAGCGCTGATGGAAGCGTTCGAGGAGTCGTAAGTGGTGGCGATAGGTGACCCATGTTTCAGACCCATAAAGGAGAATAGACAGAACAATGGCTCTATACACACTGATTTTTGTGCTTCTCCTCAGATGTTTATTACTCCAGACTCTTTTGTAAAGTCTTCCAAATGCACTATGTGCCTTTGCTAATCTGTGTATTTGGGCCATGTTTTAAAGAGAAAATATGAGCAAGTTCCAAAATATGAGCAAGATTCAGAGATGGACAATGTTCATCTCAATAGACAACTCCCACCAAACTGACAGCCCCCAATAGTGAACTGCCCTTCCAATTTTAAAGAGAGATTGCTATGGCTAAAAAAATTGTAGGTGACCCAGGAGATTCAGAGAAATTATAGGTTTTATACCAAAAGTTTTTTTTCTTGTTCCCCTACCAGGAACCATAGGAAATGCAGGGAGAAATGTCCCCCACACACACATGATGTAAAACACAAAACAAATATAAAAATGCTTGGTCTTGTGTGTAGCATACTTTGAAGTTTCCTATTCAATGTTATCTATTTTCCAATTTAAAAGAAACTGCCTCAAGCTGTTGATCCTCAAAACTTTATTTTCTTGGCACTCAAAATACAGAACTTGATGGATCGATTCTGATTAACGGTGGCAAGGTGTTTTCATATACAAGCCAGAATTGATTTTCCTTGGTTTATTTTGCTTATTATAAGAATTTGATAACTTTTTATCTGTCAGTTTTGCCAATAGAAGGATATTAAAAGTAATGTGGTAGTGTATGATTAATTCAAGACCTATAAAATGCTACCTTTCCAAATGTAACCATTGGATTACTACAGGATCATAAGAGCATCAAAATGTGGGCATGAATTGAAAGAGTTTGAAAGGAAAAAGTGAACATAAGATAGAGATACAGCTATTAATAAGAACAACATGAAATGCTGTTGGTACATTATGACCTCCTATGCTAGGGTTCATAATTCTTCCACTGTCACATAGCAGTGGTGAGAGTAGGCAGACAATAATATTGTCATAATTTATTTTCTACTGCTGCAGCTATGCCACTACTATTTATGCAGTTATACTGGTTTGTTTAGCCAGCAGGATCTCAGTCTGTTTTGTGAACATGTAGGGATTGGATCCAACAGCGCTGCCATATCCAATACAGAATAAGGCTGGATGATGATGTTCCAGGACCAGAACAGTGGGCCGTGAGCTTGGGAGATCATTATTATTCTTCCACTCTCACTATTTCCTCTTTTGTTACTTCACTTGTTCCCCTATACTCTAGGACAGTGCAGACCATTTGGAATTTTGGACCTTTCTCTAGCCTTTGGGTGCAATTATTCACTACTTTTCTTCTCAAAGGAGAAGCGTGTTTGAATCCTATTTGTAAGTTGGGACTTATTCTGTGAAAAATTCACAAGATTTCAGAGCAGTAAATACCCCTTTCTGTATAGCAAAAAGCCTTCTCTGTGCAGAAAATAATATTTCTATGTGTAATGCATAATGTTTCTATTCCTTTCTGCTTAGAAAAAGATGTTTCTTGCACAGAAAATATTCTTTTCTATGCAAATAAACCATGTGATAATGTTGTACAGAATAAATCTGAAATTACAGCATTTTCTGTGTAGGAAATAGCTTTTTTCTGTGCATAAAATGCTGGACTTTCAGGTGAGGACTAATAGTGGCTTGATATCTCTGCTCAAGCTCTGTGGCAGGAGAAGATTAGGTGGTAAAATAGCCAGCTAGGAGGCAAGTTTCAGCCCATGAAATCTCTCTGGACAAAAAGTGGGTACGATATTACCCACACTTGCTCACAAGGAGACTGCAGAGACCTTAGTGGTTTTGAGAGCCAGTTGAGTTGTAGGGGGTGGGGTCTTCATAATTAATATCAGGCTCAAACCCCCTACGTGAGACTTTAATGAAGTGCAAATCATTTTCTTAAGCACATTTTAATGACAATTTACAATTGAAGAGATCTTCTAATTGGTGGTGAGATTAAACCTTTGGTGAGTTGACTTCTTTTTGTAAACATGAAGGGAGAAAATAAAGACTATTTATAAGACTTAAGGTTAAAAGCAAAAAAACTTAACAAGATTATGGCTGAATAAAACTATAAATGGATAAAAGGGACAGTAATTTCAAAAAGATAGAAGATTGGTTATTTTGTTTTTGATTAATGTACCTTGAGAATATTGGAGCTGACTAGGTAAAGAGACCAGAAAATTGTTTATTGTTGCTATATGACTCTAGAGAAATTGTCTGGAATGTATAAAGGTCTGTCTAATATATGGTGGAAATGTGAACAATATGAAGGGACATTTTATCAGGGTACCAGGGAGCCCTGGTGGTGCAGTGTTTAAATGCCAGTACTTCAGCCACAACATTGTCAATTCAATCCCAAGTGCTCCAAGGTTCACTCGGCCTTCCATCCTCTCATAGGATGGTAAAATGAGTACCCAACTTGTGGGTTCAATTAGCTAACACACATTGGAAACCTCTTGGAGAGTAACTAGCATGCTATAAAAAACAGCATAAAATATTGGTGAAAATATATAAAAACAGTTCTGATCAATGTTGGAAATGTCAGAGAACTACAAGTAATTACTTTCATATTTGGTGGAAATGTGAAGAGACAAAAAATATTGGGGGGAAATTCATAAAATAGTTATGAACGTGTTAAATACAAACTTTCTGTGTGCTCCAGAAATGTATCTGCTTAATATGTTCCAGAAGATAGATAATCAGGTAAAAAGAAAATACTGGAGAGTTCTGTCATATATGTTGACAGCGGCAAGAATTATATTTGGTAAATATTGGAAAGAGAACATTATTCCACCATTAGAGGAATGGATATTGAAATTATTTGATATGTATCAGATGGATAGACTAATGATCATGGTTGATGAAAAGTAAACTTTAAATGATATTGAAGAATGGCAGATATTGAACCCTTTAGGGGAGGAAAAATGTAGGACGTTAACTAAGACAATTAAAGAGTAACATTTAATCAACAAAGACTTGAAGTTTAAAAAGGAAACAGAGAAGCAGGAAAATAATGAATAATAAGGAGGAGAAAGAGTGTGAAGATATGAAAAAGGGTATAAAGGAGATAAGGAAGTTTGTGTCATGTGGTAGAGAGGTGATATATATGTGGTGTGTATGTATGGTCATATGTCATATGTTAAATGCTAGAATGTATGTTAGTAAGTCTTTTATGATATGGAAGTTAATGATAAAAATATTAAATGATAAAAAGCAGTGTAGATGTGTAAGTGCTATTGCTTAACAATTTGTAAGTCATTCTGAGAGCCTTTGTGGCTGAAGAGTGGGGTATGAGTACCTAAATAATTAAATCATGTGTGGTGGACATATGAACCCCCCCCCAATGGATTCAAATATACACATTGCTGCAAAAGATTTTAAAGATTAATACTCAGAACTTTTTCTTCTGCGGTTGCCGGCCATACAGCTGGAAAAGAATCATGGAAGATTACTTCAACATATGACCACAGCAGCAATACAGTTTTATGTACAAAGATGGAAAAATTCAACATTACCCATTATGGAGGAATGGCTGATGAAATTTATAGATTTAGCTGAAATGGACAAACTGTCTTGTCTGGTCAGAGAAAAGTCAGTGGTGAGATTTATCAAAGACTGGAAACCCCTTATAGACTTTTTTTTTGTGGGAAAAAAAGAAAGAAAATGACCTGGTAATTTTTAGGTTTGATGTTTATAAGCATAGGTTATTTATAGAAAGGATCATATGGTAATTTTGGAGAGAGAGGTATGAATAACTATGTGCATATTTAACCACTGAAAAGAAGATTGGAAGTCACTTTTTCTTCTTCTTTTCTTTCTCTTTTTCTTTCTTTTATTTTTCTCTGTATTCTTTAATTTTTACTTTATGGTATTTCAGTTTTCTATCTTTTCTTTGTTTTTAATCTTTGTTATCTTTAATGTATCTTAAAATGTTTAATGAAATTGTTTAAAAAAAAGAAAAGAAAAGAAAATGCTGTTTATGCACAAAACAGCCATGTATGAATTTTTTTGCAGGGATGATAATCAGTCCAGGATTCTTCTCATCAGGATTTATTGTCATGCAAAAAACACGTTTTGCAACCATTTTTTGAATGTGTTTGAAAATCCTTTCCTTACTGGACATATGAGAAGGATTTGCTTCCCCTCCCCCACTGCATACTGCACTCTGAGTGGGATTTGGGATAATTGGAATGAAGTGGTGCCGTCTAAATTGTAATAAATTGGCAGGTGGTGTGGGTGCTGCAAATTGTGCTTGATGGAAAACACCCCTGGGCAACCATAGGGTGAAAGAGAGATCTCTAGACCTGCTTCTCAAGCTTGAGGGCCCAAGGATGAGAAAGGTATGCCCCCCCCCAGTTTCTGGTCTTGACCAGGAGGAGTTTCTTTTAGAAAGTCTTCCATAACAATTAACGGCCAGGGGCAAACTCTCCACTATGGCCTGTAATCAGTGCTTAGGTGGACTAACCATGTTTGGCTGAGGGGAAAGTTGGCTGGCTGTTCCACTTCCTCAGTGTGAGACAGCACAATAGCAGTTACCACTAGAAAACTTGTTATAAATTAAGTGTGCCTGGTTTGTTTGTTTTTTATAATCCTACATGCCTAAGGAATGTAGGATTATATGAAGTGTTGTGTGGGTGGCTTCCCCCACAGTGGAACTTTCTTCCACCCACCTTCACGCCCCCTCCTCTCTGTAAGGTGCCTCAACACACTAGAGCAGATTTTAATGAGAATACAGGAGGTAAATAAGAATAAATTCTGCTGTTCTGCTGGTGGATGGTGAGTAGGAAGCTATGGCTGCATCTGCACTGCAGAAATAATCCAAGTTGACATTGCTTTGACTATCATGGCTCCAATCCTATGAAGCCCTGGGATTTGTAGTTTGTTGTGGCACCAGAACTCTCTGGCAGAGAAGGCTAAATATCACATGAAAGCACAAATCCTGGAATTCCATAGAGCAATGGCACTTAAAGTGGTGTCAAACTGTATTATTTCTGTAATGCAGATGCAACCTATGTTATACCAAATTAGGCCATCAGTTTATCAAGCTTGGAATTGCCTTCACAGGCTGGCATAAATTTCAAGTTTCCAGAAAAAAAATCTTTCTTAGACCTACTTGGGCATATCAGGGATTGAACCTTGAACTTCTGAATGAAAAGCTTGTGTTAGACTTAAAAATGTTAAAAAAATTCCAATAACTTGATAAGCCTTTACTTAAAATGACAAACATTTCACTAGGACCAAAAATGAAACACTTCCCTCATTTAAAAAAAGTGTCCCACTTAAATTGTGTGAGGGTGAACTCTTCCCAATGTATTCATCCATTTTCATTATAAACTGTGATGGAAAATAAGTGATCATGTGACATTAAACTGTTCTTAGTTTTTCTGGCTTGGCTCACACACAATTTTGTTTCTATCATCACTATGGCTGATACTGCTATTAGGGTGGAGGGTTGCCCTGGAGTCAACTTTGCCTTCATACATTATGTGTTTGCTTGCTATAGCCTGCAGTAGTGTTCTAGTGGAGTCAACGTTCTCTTCGGGGCTTTTTAATTAAAGTTCTGATATATTTTTATTAAAAGAAATGATGGTATCATCTGCCATCCTTCTCAGTCTTCATTTTTCCCTCTCAAATTAATTGTAACATTTAACTGGGGAACACAGATGTTTCCAGTAACTATATGCTGTCCTCTGCTATCCCTGATATAAAGTATATGGAGACAATTGAGTAATTGAGCAATTAAGACCCATTAGTTGTACAAAGGACTCACTCCTGGCTGAAATACTGTATCTAGAACTAGTTTATTGATATGGATGAATGCAGCTGCCAGCATTTGGGAATTTTTGGAGACATTGTTATGAACACTGTTATGTTGAACAACTGCACTTCAGCACCCACTATCTGACAGTATGAATGGCCCCCTTCCCACTATGTACCGCATTGTCGGCACCATCTAAATGTAGAATCATGGTATATCTGCTAATTCCTAAAGTGTATACACTGGTGATTGGGAAGGAGGAATTAGTACATAGCTCTTAAACAGAGAGAGCACAAAAGTTGTACCTATATTTTTTTTTACACATTTCTTGACATTTCCTCTGTGAAGAGAGCACACTTACACACCCTGCAGATAATTTTACTATGCTGCATATCTATTACCTACGTACAGCAAGCAGTGCCACTAAAATAATTCATGGTGAAGTGACATGACTGGAATAAAAGAAATTGCTTTAAATATACTGCTGTGCCACTATCAACATTATTTCTTCCAGATTTAATGACCAGCCTGCATTCAGTCAAACAGAAGGCTGAAAGAACTGAACTCAATAATGTTCTAGCTCTACAATGTATCATGCCACTGCTGCCACCCTGAATGAAATGGCTCCTTTCTTTTGGATATGTAGCCATTGGACCATAAGGTTCCTGTTACCATCTTTAGGCATAGGAACAACTACATTTGCTCTTCTTTTCTAAAAGACTTCACAAAGCAGCTGTGCATCCACTCCAGATTTTAATCCAAGTTTTCAATGAACTATCCAATATACTAAGCATTCTGATATGGCTGAGAACCTTGAACAGCTTCTTCAAAGTTCAGAATAAAATCTGGAGCAAATATCTCATCCCAGTGACATGTAAGCCATCCACTAGCACTGTGTACTATCCATTCATCTGCTGCCTGCCAAACTGCATGTCTGAGCTGACTTAGGTTGTCTCAGTGAGGATGTTAATATCCCTAGTCCTAATTTACAAGATTTTTTTTTTTTTAAAGGGCAATGCTGGTGGATTATTGCTTGACTCTTTGGCAGTGTTATTGTTCAGCCTCACATCTTTCAAGTCTTGCATACTCGGTGCTTTTAAACAAATATATGAAATGGTTATGGAAAAGATTGGGATGAGATGAATTTCTGTTGGGAACCAGTTATGGAGTGGCTGAGGGTTAAAAAAAAAACCTAATTCACATGAGATCAAATTACTTAGACTAGGAGGTTGAGGGACCATTTAATGGGGAGAAATATCTGGCAGCTTTTTTGTTTTTTGTTTATCCAATAATCACTTGTCAGGGTGGACCAAGAGTACCATTATTTTCACAGAATGTACTTTGTAACTGTGCCACATCATCCTGTAACATTATAATGATGTCGGGAGTGACAGATGTTTCCTCTTTTTATCCCCAACAACTTCTTGAAAATTCAAATGGAGCTTTAGGCTTGGTCTCCTATGGATCTACACCATTCAATTTCTCTTGATTACCAGGGTTTCTATAGACAAGTGGTCTGCTTGTCAGTAATATATGAAGACAAGGAGGGCTCCAGGTTGTCAGTAATAACAGGGCAACTCTATGCTATTTGTAATATTTCTGGGGGTCATTTTTTGAATGTGTATGTTCTGTTACATGTTATAGCAGTCAGTACAGTACAGTTCAGTACTATAGAACAATACAGCTACATTCAGGCTGACTGGCATAAGGAGACTGACCACTACATGGGCAGGACAGAGACTGTATAGTACATGTGTGCATAACACTGATAGGTATTATGGTACTCTGTTCCCATACTTACAGCATTTGCAATACCTTCACAAACTGATAAAACCTGTTACCCATTCTCCACAGCCTAGGACACAGAACAGTGGGTTCAAACTACAGGAAAAGAGATTCCACCTAAACATTAGGAAGAACTCCCTAAGAGTAAGAGCTGTTCAGAAGTGGAATACACTGCCTTGTAGTGTGTTTGAGTCTCCTTCTTTGGAGGTTTTTAAACAGAGACAGGAGGGCCATCTGTCAGGAATGATTTGATTGTGTATTCCTGCATGGCAGGGGATTGGACTGTATGGCTCTTGAGGTCTCTTCCAACTCTATGATTCTATGACTGTTGAAAACACCAGCTGCGCCTGGCTGGCACTCTATACTGTTCCCTGCTGGCAGTAGCTCTTTATATTACAAAATTCATTATGATTTCCATACCAGAACCTTACTTTTCCTTAACACTTAACATAAGGGTATATATCTAGGATTGGCGAAGTATGGCCCTTGAGATGTTATTGGACTGCAACTTCTATTAGAAATAGCCAGCACAGCCACTGATAAGTGATTATGGGATATGTCATCCACCAACACCTGGAGGGCCACAAGTTACCCACCCTGGTATAGATATAAAACCTCTACCTCTTCAGCCATCTTGATATATCTGCCAATTCAACCTTTTCCAGATAAGAACTTATGCACCAATAAACTCTTTGGGCATCTGTCATTAGAACAGGTGGGCCACTGAAGTTGCCAGGGGTTTGATGTGGTTTATGTAGCTTTAGCAGCACAGAGAGTTTCTCTTGTATCATGCTTGTATTACAGTTCTGCTGGCCTTGCAGATGATAGCTGGCTGTGTAAACAAACACAGGAAGTAAGATGTGTGTGCTGAATTCCTGTTTACTCCACTGGATTTTCTCAAGGGGATTTCTATAACTTTGCTTTCTTGCTCTAAATTGCTGAAGGGGAAAAGGAGAATAAAACTTTTTCTTATGGAGAGAGGAAATTTACAGGCTGTAACAGTAGCTCTATTTTTTCTTTCTAAAGATAGTGTGAACAACCCTTAAAGCAACGTTCCCCAATGTGCTGCTATACATATGTTTTGGACTCTGCAGAGATGGTACAAAAATGTTTTGGACTACAACTTTCAGAATTCCTGACCATTGGCAAGGAGTCATGGGGACAATCCATAGCTTTACCAATGTTGGTGAAGCCATTCTTAACAGTTGAAGGGGTCTGGGAAGTTGAAATCCAAAACATCTTTAAGTTGGTGAAGGCTAACATTATGATGGGTATCTTGCTTGTGACATACACAGGTGTAAGAGAAGATATCCCTGTTTATTGAATTATTTCAGTAGTTTTGTTACTCTATATGGTCAGGGGTCCTAAGGACCCTCGAAATATTGATATTAATTTGGGGAAATAATAATAATAATAATAATAATAATAATAAATAAAATTTGTTTCTATCCCGCCCCTCTGCAACGCAATCATATCTCAGCTTGGCTGTGTGAAAGGGGGCAACAAATAGTACCAGTAAACATAGGTAAAATGATTCTGCTAAGGAGGAGACATTAAGCTAGACAGTACAATAATAAAGCTTTATTTCAGAAAAACAATAACATTCACACACACATTCAGGCTTCAAATATTCACACAAGGCTAGCAAATAAAGTAGGAAATATTAAGATAGAGGGAATTGTTTGTGGGAGATATGATACCTGTCCTGTAGAGATGAGGTCGCAGAAGAAACCAATAGAGTGGTGGTGTGGAACAGGAACAGCTGCACAGATGGACATAGTGTCCACAGGAAGGAGATCCATGAGCATTTGAGTGGAGTTTTGGAAGGGTTTTTATAGTCAATAACTGCCTTGCAGGGATGGGATTTAGAGTGGAAGACAATGTTTCTTGGAGTTGCTCAATGCAAGACAAAGGCATTCCAGATATGTTAATGGCATCTTAATGAGTGGATACTTTGAGATAGAATGGAGGAAGCAACTTCTTTTGTTTAGGGGAAGGACAAATGTATGAGGATTGTTTACAGGGTTGAGTCTCCCAGCTTTTGCTGGTAGGATTAGCCAGGCATCAGGCATCTTCAGTTTCCTTGCAAATTAACATTTATTTGGAATTTGGGGTGGCCCCTCCTTAAGTGCATACCTGACTGCACCTGAATGCTAGTCTTTGGGATTTGTTGGAATTTTCCAGTTTTAATGGTCACACTGTGTGGAAGGCCACATTGGACTTAATTATTAAATATTTCCAATGTATTATAGATAGATATTTGGCAGGTGTCAGGGCAGGTACCAGTTTCAGAGGAAGGAAACCTCCACTTCCCTCACAGCACAACAAGACAGGGCTCTGTTCCCCGGGACCCACCTTTCTCCTGTAAGGATCTCCTTCTCTGGCCCTATGAAGTGTAGGGGCATTGGAGAAACATTTGGCTACCCCCCTATTGCCTGACAGAGATTGAAAGAGGCTTCTGGCACACTGCTTAAATAATGCAGTTTGATGCCACTTTAACTGTCATGGGTCAATGCTATGGGATTCTGGAATTTGTAATTTTATGGGATATTTAGCCTTCTCTATAGAGCCCTATGGTGCCAGAAAAAACTACAAATCCCAGGATTCTATAGGATGGAGCCATGACAGTTATACTCTTGAGAGGAGCCTCATGTCTAGGCATAGTATAATACAGAGTAGGGATGCAAATCTTTGACTATATCCTTGATCCTCACATGCAGGTACAAATAATCATGGTAGGTTTCTCCTTACTGTGGGAGAAAACTAACATTTTCCCAAGGTATTATCCCCATATTCAAAGCATTGTGGAGGAAATATTCTGCATATAAAAACGCATAGTTTTTCTGCAAATCCCTCTCCTCCCCATTTTCTGTGTGAAGGAAAAGATGCAGACATTCATTCATTGTGCAAAAGACCCACATGCTTTTCTGTGCATAATAATTGTTCAGAAAAACTTCAGGACATTCAAATATGAGGAGAAAATTGTGCAAGATTCTTGGTAGTCTTAGATTTTCCTTGGCTTTTTTCCAGGCTGTGAGGCCATGTTCTGGAATAGTTTCTTTCTGACATTTTGCCTGCATCTGTGGCTGGCATCTTCAGAGAATGGTTGGGTAGCAGTGTGTCTGGGGTTTATATTCTGTGAACCCCTGTAGGGAAATATATGTAAATTTGTGTGATTGAATGGGTAGTTTCTGGGTATAGAAATGCAAGGCTCGTTAGTGTCTGATTGGCTAATGGCTGGTTGATGGGCCATTATCTGCTGAGAATCCCCCCTGTCCCTGAGTGGAATTCCTTTGTAAGTGTTGAGATTTAATTCTATTGTATTTCAAAACTGGGACCAGATTTTGCTTACTTTTAGGGTTTCTTCTTTCCTGTTGAAGTTGTCCAGGTGTTTGTGGATTTCAATAGCTTCTCTATGCATTCTGACATGATAGTTGTAGGCCTACTCCAGAATTTCTGTGTTTTAAAATAACATTTTGTGTCCAGGTTGGTTTATAACATGTTCTGCTACTACTGATTTTTCTGGCTGGCCCAGTCTGCAGTGTCTCTCATGTTCCTTGATTCATGTCTGCACACTGTGTTTAGTGGTCTCTATGTAAACTTGTCCACAGCTACATGGTATGTGGTAAACTGCAGCGAAGGACAAAAGAGACCCTCTCACAGATGCAGGAGCTTACCGCATACCATGCATCTGTGGACAAGTTTACATAGGGACCACAAAACGAATGAGAACAAATACTCTTTTCATCTCTAATAAAGAATCACCACTACTTTTAACATGTCCCCCCCCATTTTCACTATTGGCTAGCTTAAATATTATCAGTGAAATTTTAAGCATATGTGGCTTAAAGTAGCATCCTCTCGCTTGAATACATCTGATGGGGATTGCATCTAGGAAATACAAAGCCTTGGTTTATTTTATTTTTTTAACAAACATTGCTGCAGTCTACTATATTAGCAAGTGAAACTTACAAAATCATTAGTGAAAATGGTTTTGATTTTCAGAGTGATTATTTTAAAGTGGATAAACAGAAAAGAAGGTCAGCAGGAGGGGACAAAATGTCCATTTTCTCTTTCAATCTGGAAAAGGGGGTAAGAAAGACTGAACATGAATAGAATAATAATGTTTTTAAAAGCTGTGATTCCATTACTTTGTATTTGTACTATGCAATGAAATGGTCTAAGTAGAAGCAATTTTTGTCCTATCTTGATTACCTGAAAGAATGAGAAAAAGAAAGAAATGCTTTAAAAAGTGAGGATGCCTTTTAAAAGAGTGCAATTAAAGCTTCTTAAATGTAATCTAACATTTTAAGCATCTTGAACAAACATAAGCAGAAAAATACTTGGTTTTGTTCATAATTATAACCATTATTTGAAACATGGTTTGAGTGATTTCTACTCCCTTAGCCATGAAAGCACTCACTCATTAAGTCTGCCATCCTGTATGTGTTTACCTATTGAACTCAAAATGGACTTTCTTTGAAGTTGGATTGAAGTACAAGTCAGCAGGTCTTCACATAAGTAACAGGGAATTTCAGGTTTGCCTGGCTTTGTACATGCTTGTATTGTCACAAGCAGAGTAAGTTTGGATTATTTGGGGGACTGGGCGGGATATGACTGTTGCACACTTACATGTACATTGAGGAACTTTCAACAGAACCCAGCTGGGACATTGCACCAACAGAAGAAAGTTTTCAGTAGTTTCAAAGGAACTGGATTCCACTTCCCCATGTAGATCCCTGAGCTGCTTCAGTATTTCTTCTGGGGGGTGAAGGGGTGTTGAGGGACTGGAAGGGATGAAGGAGAACATTCTGCAATGGCTGCATGGTGGTTGAATAGCAGGGAGGGAGATGCTTTCTCCAAGAGCCACTGTAGGTGTTTTTCCACCAAAGCAAGGCCCCCCCATTGAACCTTGGCTTAATAAATCCATGAGCGATCCTGAGTAATATCCAGAGTTTTAAATTCTAAATTGCATGATTAAAATTAAAATTTTAAATTGCATGATCATAAAGAAATATTCCAGTGCAGCTCTGATCTCCATGGGTGGAGTTACTATAGATATAGATATAGCCTTTATACCCACTTCATAGATATAGCCTTTATACCCACTTCATCCTACCGTGTCTACAATACATCCAAATTAAGCATAAGATAAACAGGTGTTTTCACATGCAGTCAGCTGCAAATTTGAGAGTGTGTATTGATTTAATTTAATGCCAGGATGACAGACATGGGGAAATTATATTATATCAAAACCCCAAACCTTGTCATATATGGATTAGACTCAATAATGATTTTTTAGAAAAGATCAGAATATGCTGATGTTTATCTTTCAGTCCTCACTTTCTGTCAGAGCTTTTAGTGAAAACACCTTGCATACACCACAAATAATAGTATTTCTATAAGGGGGAGGGATAGTTCAGAAAAAACAAAATCAAAAGACCTAAAATGCTAGATCAGTATGTCGGACTTCTGCTGGTTCTGAAAGAACAGAATAACAGATACCCTGGGAACATATATATTGTCTTACACTTGACTGATCTCTTGCTGTGCAGAAGAGCCTGAATGATAACAGGCAGGTACCATGGTAGATTAATGTAAAGAAAAATTAGGGGGCTGTGCTGTATAATAACTTTGCAATGCCTTTTCCAGTGCTATATATGCTTACCTTGATCCACATGTGCAGCAGGCCATTCTGTTCAAGTGCATCACAGAGGTTGCAGACCCCATAGAGCGGTCAAAGAAAATATATTGTCATGAGTCCTACTGGTTGTCCCAATTAAAGTAGACCCATTAAATCAACAGTTTTTATATAAGTAGCTATACATAGCTCATTTCATGGGTGTACTCTAGTTCAGTTTAACCAGTAGGATTCAGGCAATTCTACTTATTAGCTCACATCTAATTTAAAGATATATCTAGCTGAGTATGCTTCCACTAACAATTGCAGTGTGTTTGTACAAATACAGGCCTAATCCACACTAAACAAATAATCCAGTTTGAAATGGGATTATTTGCCATGGCCCCTTCATATGGAATCCTGGGATTTGTAGTTTTACAAGGTCTTTAGTCTTCTCTGCCAAAGAGTGTTGATGCCTTACCAAACTACAAATCTCAGGATTCCATACGAAGGGGCCATGGCAAATAATCCCATTTCAAACTGGATTATTTGTGTAGTGTGGATGCACACACAATGTTGTTTACACAAAAAATATGATTTTTTTCCATTAAAGTAGCAAAAAAAAAGTTTTTATATTGCACAGAATGAACAAAATTTCCTCTTATTGGTATTGTTGTTGCTTTCATTTATATCCCAGCATTCTCTCAAAAATGGCACTTAAGGAGGCTTGCAACAAATTTTAAAACAGCACAGATTAAAAACTATACAAAAACCTCAATATAGGAATAAATATAAAAGTTATTTAAAATGCAATTAAATAATTTATGAAGTCAAAAACACTAGAATTCATTTATAAAAACCAATAAATAGATGATAAAACAGCACAACAAACCATTAAAAGCCCATTCCATTCAGTTTCTAAAAGTCTGGTGGCATAAGAATGTTTTAACTTGTGGCACAAGGAGAGCAAGGACAGAGCCATCCTTGCTTCTCTAGGGAGGGAGTTCTGAAGTCTGGGAGAAGCCACCAAGAAGGCTCTCCCCCTTATTCCTACCAAACAGGCTAAGGTGATGGATCAGAGAGAAGGGCCTTTCCAGAAGATCTCAGATCACCATAATTTTTCCCCCAGCCAAGATAAAACAAGATTTTTAATTTATAATTCCAGCAAATGAAAACAAAATAAGTAAAAAAATGTATCCATAGTTGGAAAAAAAAAACACAAACCCTATCAGTTCAGTTCACTTCTGTACATGAAATGGAGGTTCCATTGTACTCTTTGCTTCAGGCACCAAATTATCTAGGCCTAGCCAGGCTACTAATAGTACTCCCACATCACACCTGGTAAACTGAGAAGTATCACTATGCCTAAGGCAGCTTTCTGGTCAGGTTTGAGTGAAGACTTTTTTCTTCCTAAAGTGTAGAAAATTGAACATCTCTGTCATATATTATGTAGGTATAGGATTATAATTTAATAATAAATCATGACCCAAATCATGTCTCACATACACATGTTTTCCTATGGAAGTGGTCTATGTTTGTGGCTCAAAAAGTTCACATTCAGTTCATTGAGCTGCACAAATGGTGCCATTGTACATACAGATGTACATGCATGAGGATGCAGAACACAACATTTTCTGTGCAGGAAACATGATTTCCTCCACAAAAAATATTTTTCTATGTATGATTGTTATTTTCTGCACAGAAAATTCTGTTTTTTGTGCAAAGCAAACATCTGTGAATTTTGCTCAGAAGAAGTCATGGATAGAGCTCTGAAAGTGTGTGGTTTTCAAAGATTTTCTCACAGTGGGAAGAAAATTGCTAAAATTACTTGTTGTTTCCTTTGAGAAGAAATTTAGCAAAGAGGTACATCCCAACTCTGTATGCAGAGATTTTCACTACACAACCTGGAGCTCAGCCTATGCTATTCAGTTCGTACCTTTCTGATCAGTGATATGCTTATTGAGAAACCTCATTAGCATAGCTCCTTTGATTATTATGAGGAAAACATTATTATGAGCTGTTCAAAGGAGAGGTGGGATACAAATGTAATGTCAGAGAAAGAAGTTCATGTTAAATTTAAAAAAGGTTGTACAACTAGAGTAAACAAATAGCACTGATAACCCATGGACAATTAAATAATGATACAGAACAGAATTCAATAAGGCAGTTATGAATGCATAACCTCTAGGGTTACACATTTGTGATTGTTTCATATACAATGAAACATATACAGCTTGTTGGGGGCAATTAGCTAACATGTTGTAATTCACTTAGGGAGTGCTTTGGCACTGATCAGCAGTATAGAAATAGAAGTGCCATTGCTAATCTCTATGTATTCACTGATTTAGGCAATATGTAGGGAGGGTTCCCCAGTCCCCACATATCAGGCAGCAGCTACTAGGATTAATGGGGGTCTGTTCCTCTCTTGGTCAGGATGCAGATGACTGATGGTCCTACCATCTCTCTGGAGGAGAGAAGGAAACGAGCCCAGGAATATTACAAACACCTATGTGAGTGATCTCCAGTTTGAGGGAGAATTGTGACAGTGAACCAAATACACCCTTACATGCTATTCAGTAATGCAGGAACCATTTAATGCAGTAATGCCAGAACCATTCTCTCATTTGCCTTCAGTTTTAACAGACATCATTATTTATTTATCATCATCATCATCATCTTAATGATTATGTGTTGTAATTAGATTGATTATCCTAATGGCATTATACCATTTCAGAGGCAGAGAGAAAGACATAGACATGGTTTGCAGCACTTTATGTTCTTGGATATTTTTATTTGCTCTGGGAAATATGGATTTATGCAGTTTTAGTGTTCCTATGTTTTCTATTTTGAGTATAAGGCAATAACTTTAACTAGAACACATTTATGTTCCAATGGCTATATTTATATCTATGGCTGCGGCCTACAGTTTTATTGCTGTAGTAACACTGTGAAACCGTGAACCCAGTCTTGATTAGAATGCACAAAGGAACAATGTTAATAAAAAACAGATCTCCAGGCAATATAGAATAAAATTAAAATTGCCTTTCTGCTAATCTTATTTCAATTAAACTGAAACTGTATTATTGCTACTTACAGGTCTAAGCTATCCAAGATTCATGTTGAACGGGATTCAGTGATCATATAAACTCTGTATGTGCCTTCTAGTTGCCTGTCAACTTATGGCAACTCCATGGATTTCAGTTTTCTTAGGCAAGGACCACTCACAGGTGGCTTTGCCAGTTCCTCTCTCTGAAATACAGCCCACAGCACCTGGTATCGATTGGCAATCTCCCATCCAAGTACTAACCAGGGCTGATCCTACTTGGCTTACAAGACCAGATGAGATCTGGTGCCTTTGGGTATTTGGGTCATTCACATAAATTACATGATTAGAACAGAAGTCTGTAATACCTATCTATCTATATAAAACTCTTAGGTATGTTGCCTTTCCCAGTGTGCTGATTGGTTGCTCAGGAAACACATGCAACCAATCACCACTCACATGCAAATTCCCTCTCCCCCTCACAATCCATTCCTGCTACTCAATCCGTGGCCCGGATTGGGACCCAGACAGTCAACTGGCAGTGGTGATGGACTGCCTGTGATGGGCACCTGTGATGGGACACAAGCAGTCTACTGGTGGAGGTGGAGGTGGAGGTGGCGGGATACTGTTGTTTCCACTGCAACAGGACCCAGAGAGTCAACTGGCAGTGGCAGTGGCAAAAGGATGCCACTGCTGCTGCTGTGATGTAACCCAGACAGTCAACTGGTGGTGACAGTGGGACGGCACTGCTGCCGCTGCAATAGGACCCAGGCAGTCAAATGGCAGTGGTGGCAGCAGCAATGGACTGCCTGTGACAGGACCCAGGCAGTCAACTGGTGGCTGAGGCGCAGCAGGGCAGTGGAGTGAGTCATCCTCAGCAATTCTGGGAAAAGTGTGGAATGCTGAGAAGGGGGAGGAGGAATTTAAAAATCCACTGTCTTACCTTACAGGGTTGTCATGAGGTCTACAGGGCATTGGGGGGGGGAGTTTTTTAATGGTGTATGTTACACTGGGTACAGCTAGTGTGTGTGTTGTGTGTGTGTGTGTGTGTGTGTGTGTGCGCATATTACAGACTTCTATTCTATTCATGTAATTTATGTGAATGACCCAAATACCATAAAGGCACCAGATCCCATTTGGACTTATAATAATATATATATATGTGTGTGTATGTGTGTGTATTCTGCCAATCCGGAAGGGGAAAAAAAGTGTTTGCATCTCTAAAGCCCCACTGTAGACTTTGTAAGCTGTGTTTTACCTGCACTTCTTTTAATCTTGTTTTGAGCTATCTTGAATCCCAGTCCTAGAAGAAATGATAAACCAGGGAGCCCTGGTGGCGCAGTGGTTAAATGCCAGTATTGCAAGCCACCACGTTGCAAGTTCGATCCCAGAGGGCTCCAAGGTTCACTCAGCCTTCCATCCTTTTGTAGGTTGATAAAATTAGTACCTGGCTTGTGGGGGCAATTAGCAAACACACATTGGAAACCACTTAATTTGGTGTAGATGTGTAAAATGCTATTGCTTAAAAACAATTTTTAAGCCACTGTGGGAGCCTTTGTGGCTGAAGAGCAGGGTATAAGTACCAAACTAACTAACTAACTAACTAAATATATAATTTCAACTAAGTAAATAAATAAGGAAACATTTTCCAGCTATGATGTGATGAACTAACTCATTTCATTTAAATCTGGCTTCAGCCTATGGTTTCCTTGGCATATTTCAAGACCTGGATGAGGGAGTGAGCTATGTTCATTCTGTTTGGCCTCTTGACAGCTTTTGATGTAATCAACCACAGTATACTGCTCATTCACCTGTCTGGAATGGCATTGTTTTGTGGTGGCTGAAGTAATCCCTTTCTCAGGGGATGACTTCAGAAGTTAATGTTGGAAGGCACCTATTCAGTAGTATGGTAAATATCCAAGGGATTGTCAGGATTGGTCCTGGATGTGACTTTTTCCTGCCAATTTCACTATTTCCATGTAACCTTGCTATTAATTGTGTTTTCATTTTCTTTGCTTGTTAACAAGGGTTCTTTGCCAATTGTGGAAGGGAGTAATAATGGTCATAATGAGAATGAAGACATAAGTTTCCAGCTGTATACTCAGTTTGAGAAAAATGGATTGGATGCTTGTTCAGGAGGAGAGGTCAGGTGATGATAGAAAAGCAATAGTATTGAAGGCCACCAGATTTCAAAGACTGCAATATGCTTTTCTTACACTGTCTGTCTTCTAGGATTCAATTGTGAGCAACAACCTTGTATAATATGCTTTCTGGAGTACTCTGTCGGGGGATGATAGGACATTCAATCCCCAGCAGAACCCAAAAACTGTCTCAGCAGAATTGGTGGCAACCCCTTTCCAAGAATACGCAAACACAGAGTGCTTGGCATCCAGAAGACTGGAGGTGCTTTAATCTTCAAAGTAGTTTCAGCTATTCACAATATCTACAGTCAAAGTGCTATGCCAGGCATCACAGAATCACAGGAAGAGAATGATTTCTGTTCTAGCCCGCTTATATACACATCAGTTCATCATTGGCTTATTCCAGCACATGGTTACATTGCATCAGATTTCCTACTACATGGCTTTGCCCTCCAGTAACCCTTCTCATTCAGCTGTGGCATGATTAGGCATGACTGGCAGTTCATGTAGTCATGGAATCAGTCATCATGACTCAGCATGATTTCTGCAGTTGTTTGGCCATTTTTAAAACTGGAGTTCAGTCACCAACTCCTGACATACTCTGCCACTAAAGGTTTCTGTTTAACTCTGAAACTGCTGGTCACTGCATCTGGAAATGCAAGTACATGACAGGGATATAATTTCAATTTATTTTTGACAAGAATTTACCAAATTTTCTTGTGTTTGGAATGGAAAGGATTTGAGATTAAAAAAAAAATTAATGTGAGAGAAACCAAAACTGATTTGGCCATCAAGGTCAGGGATTTGAATACATAAAGATGTATGGGTTTGGATCCCTGCATATTGAACTATGCTAGTGCTGAATTAGGTTTGCTGGATATTTTATTTTCCTTTCCTTTTCTCCATCTTTTTTCTTTCTTTTAAGAGGCTTGTCATGTTTAATTCCAGTATCACAGATAAGTACAGTCAGCTGTCTACTTTTATAGGGATTAGGGGTGAAGCAGCCCCGGGAAAGTGGAAAAAACCATTAATATTTTAAGCCTCACACCAACAAGCATGCTATAGACTCTGATGCTGCAAAAAATCTCCACCTTGGTCTTAGGTTGCCTCCATCCCACCTCCATCAAGCCTTCCCCCCTCTGCCTCCTAAGGTTATGACACTGCTTCAGAAATCTCCTTCAGTGTGATTGTCCTCTCAAGGAAAAGGAAGAGAATGACAATGGCAGAAAAGGAGATTTTTGCAGCAGCTGCAGCAGAGCCAAGCCACAGCACGGCAGAAGCTCCTCCTCCTCCTTACTCACCAACAGCCCCCTCCAGCCCATGGTATGTGCAGTTAGTTCATGACTGGGGCAGCTTCTGCCCGCTGCTCACCTCCCTGCTCCTCCCCCATCTGCTCACTTTCCCTGTCCCTGGTGGGCTCACTTTGTTTGCCTTGCTGAGCCTGCACACCAGTCCAGAAGCTCCCCCCCCATGCTCACTGGGTACATTGGTCCCCTGCTGCCTCTGCCCTTTCAGGCCCCTGATGATGATGTTAAGCCAAGGGCAGCTAGACTGAGAGGAGTGGGGGGAGCAGAGAAGGTGGCAAAGGGGCATGGATGTTGATTCTTCTGCAATTGCCTCCTCCCTCCCCACTTCCCTGCCTCCCCTCTCGCTCTACCTGGCCTTGGTTTAACACTGTTATTGGGGAGAGAGAAGATTAAGGTGAAGGGGTGTTGGACATTGCTCTTTCTGCAAACGCCTCCTCCTTTCCAGCTTTCCTGGTACCCTTCTCACTTTAGCTGGCCTTGATTTAACATCATCATTGGGGGGCTGAGAGGGTAGAGGCGGGAGTGGTGGATTTCTGTCTTGCTGGCTGGCTCACTCTGTTTGCTTGCTCAGCCCGTGCACTGTTCCAGCAGTCTCTCCACCCGCCACCACTCTCTGGCCACATCTTTCCTCTGCCACCTATGCTCTCTCAGGCACCAGGCAATGGTGTTAAGTTGAAGCCAGATAGAGTCAGAGGGGCAGCAGGGAAGCTGGGAAGGAGGCGGATTTTGCAGAAGGAGCAACATACAGCACCCCTTTACCTTAATCCTCACTTCCTCCTCTCCCATGACAATGTTAAGCCAAGGCCAGGTAGAGTGAGAGAAGTGACAGGGAAGTGGGGAAGGAAGTGGTGTTTGCTGGAACAGCAACATCTGGAGCCCTTCACCTTCTTCCTGCCTCCCCCTCACTCCAGCTGGCCTTGGCTTAACATCATCATCAGGGGCCTGAGAGGGCAAAGGTGGCAGGGGGAGAGGTATTTGGTGAGTGTCAAGGGGTGGGCTGCTGGAGGCAGCACACAGGCTGAACAAGGCAAACAAAATGAGCCAGCCAGCTGGAGGGAAAGTGAGCAGATGAGGAGGGGGAAGACAAGTGAATGGTGGGCAGAAGCAGAGGCAATTACACATTCAGGAATAATCAAATCTGCAAAAGTAAAATCATCAAAAGTTGATGCCTGACTGTACAACATTATTCTGTCTATGCTGGGAATAGCTGTTTCTATTCTTGTGGAGATGAGGGAGAATTTTACTGGTTTGTCTACAAAGAATTTAATTCTTATGTGAATGGATTTGCAAAGTTATTCATATCATATTTGGGATGAAAAGAAATTGAGGTGTGGTTTTAAAAAAAGATGTTGGGGCGGGGGAAGGAAACAGTCAGATTTGCCATATCTGCTAGACATTTCAGGAGAAGAAGATTTTATGTGGCAAACCCATGCATTTAGTATCAAATATACTTTGAGTCTAGGCCTTTACTCAGGAGAAGACAAGTCACTAGTTTACTACATTCTTCAAGGCTTCCAATCTACATTATTTCTTTCCACATTGTACATTAGTCAGACTGATAGAATACCATGGCAATACGGCTCCCGGTGCCACGTTGCGCAGCATTGCGGCTGGGGAGCCCTCCTGAGGAGACCAGGATCCAGCGTCGCTGACAAGCATTGGCGATGCGAAGAGAGGGGTGGGGGCAGAGTTGATAAAAGACTGCCCGCCCCTCTCTTCAGCCTCTTTTGAACTCGGCGAGTGAGCGGAGCAAGCGAGCAAGATCAGAGGAGGGTGAGGGTTTCACGGGAGTGAGGACTATGTTGGCTGAGTAGTCCGGGTTCACCTGGAAGGGGGGCTTCACCCCCCGTGGGGGTCTATTTGGGCACTCTAACAGCTTGGGAGCCAACTTGGGCCACGTCGGGCCAGTTGGGGCCTTTAAATCCCTACCGGGGGCCTGACCACAAGACTCCGTGGGAGTGGCGGCCCGGATGGGTCTGGCAACCCCCCAGTGCGGGTTCTTTTGGGGCTTAGCGGTCAATGTGCCGATCTGGGCGGTGGACCTGCCATTTGGCGGTGATCCGGGCAGGGGACCTTGGACATGGGCGGTGCCGCGCGGTTGCTCTTGAGCGGCCGCTTTACGAGCAGGGATCTTGGGGGGTACCTGCCGGGGTGGGTCTGGCAAAGCGGCGGCCGCAGCGGGCAGGGCAATCACCTGGGGTGGCATCCCCAGGCAGCTGCAGCACCGGAGGGCAGGGATGAATGTCTCTCCCCCCTCTTTCAAAGGGATAGTGCTTGGGTTTTGGGCAGGAATTTCCCACCATTATTTAGTGGGGTTTGGGCCTCGTGCGTGGCTTGGGTCTGGTTATGGCCTGTTGGGCCTCACTATATTTGCTAGGCCTTGTTGCGACCAGGTGGGTGGAGCATGCTGGTGGCTTCGGGCCTGTTTGGGCCTACACGGCCTGTTAGGCCTGGGGGCTTTTGGTTGGGCCCTGGGTTTGGGCCTGCCTGGCCAATCCATACACAACGACAATAATAACTATTCAATGACTATTATAGTACTACTACTACTAATATCATTGAGCTAGGATTACTCAGTTGGTTGGGCTTCAAGGCCTCTAGGCCTTGGGCAGTCAACCGGGCCTTGGGGCCTGCAGGCTCTGAGAAGACTGACCAAGACCTCTTCCCTCCCATCTCCTTGTAATTAATACTAATAATAATTGCAATCAGTGCAGTATAAGGGGGATGTGGTACTGAGATAATAAAAGATTTGTTTAGTTGTATGGTGGTTACTGACAGCTTGGGTTTAAGGGAGGATTGCAGTGGATCCTGGTAGGCTGTCTGCCCACCGCCATTGGATTGTTCATTCAGGGGCTCACTGCACAGGACATTGCTGTAGGTTTAGTCAGTTATACCCGGTCTCCTATGGCTCCTAAGAAAGGGAAAGCAGGTGTCAAGGGCAAGGGTCCTACACCAAAGCAGCCAAAGCCTGTTGCTCCTACACCTTTGTCCAGTGAAGACGAGGAAGAGATTCCATGGCACGTTATCCTGGAAAGAATTCAACAACTTGAGAGGATGCCAGGAGTTAAGGGAGGGGGAACTGGACCACCTTCAAAGCGTATGGTAGAGGGGGCGGAGCCATGCACCACCGGATGTGGCTGTAGAATCCACTCTCTCTGATGGGATATCTTTGAAATAAAGAAAACACCTTGTTAAAGCAGTTAATTAAAAAAAAAGAACTGTGTCCTCTGTTCCGGAATGCTGTGAGTAACATCTGTTTTATTTAAAAGCTAGAAGCTGAAAGCTGAAGCCCGAGTTTGAGGATTTATGAGGGAAGCTGATGTCGAGAGAACAAAGAGGAGATAAGGGAAAGAAAACATTTTTACAAACTCCCTTATGGACAAGATCTAAAAATAAGCCCTCAGATAAGACAATTTCGAGATTAGAACGGGCTTTATCAGCTGAGATATTAACAACAACTGAAAAGATTAGAAAAGAAAAACAACAAACTGAAGCAATTAAAATGGCGACTGGAACAGGGGGAGGAAAAAATGGGCAGAAAAATGGACAGAAAGGAAACCTGTCAGGGCAAGAAGATTTACAATCTTTGCTGGCACAGAATAATGAAAAATTACTTCAAAGTTTTGAAGCTCATACATTTGAACTAAGAAATGAAATTAAATTAATGAAGCAGGAAACTGTACAAGAGGTATCTAAACAACTTCAGACTGCTGTGCAGCAAATCAACCAGGAGATGGCAGGAGTGTGCAAAGAAATTTAAAAAGTGAATCTTATGGTAAACGACAACAGGAACTGGCTTCAAAGACATGATGTAGAGATTGCTGAGATGCAAACAAAAATTATAGCTTTGGAAGATCAAAGCAGAAGGATAAACATTAGGATTCGAAATGTTCCACATTTTGAAAAAGAAACTCCAACCCAGCTGAGAATTAAAATAATAAACTGGTTCCAACAACTGACACCCCAGCTACAGTGGGTGCAAGAAGATTTTGAGAGAATCCATAGAACTGGATTCAGGAAAACAACTCCCAGTGATGTATTGGTAAAAGTGGCCAACTACTATAAAAAAGAGACATTTATGAAAGAAATTAGGAAACTGGGTGATCAAATATTTTTTGAATCAACACCAGTGATGATTTTCTATGATTTATGTGCGAAAACCTTGGAATGGAGGAGAGGTATCAAACCCATTATAGCCATATTGAAAAAAAAACAATATTAACTACAATTGGGGATACCCAGTATTTTTGAAGTTCAAGTATGCTGGGAAATTCTACAAAATAAAAACACTGGAAGAAGGATTACAACTGCTGACAACGCTGGGACTGAGAGAGAAAGAACAAGAAGCAGAAAAAGATCAAGGAGAGCTGAAAGGAGCAACAGGAGGAGAGGAGAAATGAAGATATATAGACAAGGGACTGGAAAAAAAACTGAGAGAGATGGGATCAAAGGTGACATCGGTGGTGGGTGACACCCCCTCCCCCCTCTAAGTTTGGAGCTATGGCGGGGATGGCAATCCCTGGGAGTAGGAGGGGGGAGAGGAAAGGTGTATGTGGGAGGGGTAGGGGGGAAGGGGGAAGGGGGGAAGGTGGAGGGTGGTGCAGGGGGGAATGTGATTGTTATTGTTTATTGTTTATTTGAGTGTTGTAGTATGTGTGCACTATGGGGGACTATTAGAAGTAGAAATTTATTACACATAATATGGAAAGTAGATTGAGAATATTGACTTTAAATGTTAAAGTATTAGGAAATGTAATAAAACGGAAATAATAGAATCATTATTAAATAAATCTAAAGCAGATATAATATTCCTTCAAGAAACACATCAGAATAAAGATGGAGTGAATGAATTGAAGTTGAAATGGGCAAATATATATGAAAAAGCTTTTGGAACATCAAAATCAAGAGGAGTAGCAACTATTTTGTCGAAAGGATGTGATTTTATTGTTAAGAAAATTAAAAAAGATATAAATGGAAGATATATAATTATGCAAGAAATTAGGGGTAAGGAAAATCTCACTTTAGCTAATCTGTATGCACCAAATGAAGGTCAAATAGAATTCTATGAAGAAGTTATTAAAGCTACAAATGAAATAAGTGAAGGATCTATAATAATGGCAGGAGATTTTAATATGGTAATGGATAAGCAGAAAGATAAATCTAACCCTACTAAAGAGGACAAGAAAATGTATGAAACTGGTCTGAACAAAATTATAAATAGAAATGGACTACGAGATGTATGGAGAGAATGGAAAGGAGAAGAAAAGAGATACACCTATTATTCACCAACACATAAAAATTATTCTAGAATAGATTATATTTTTGTAACAAAAGATCTGGTACCACAAATTGTAAATACAGATATAGGGATTATAAAAGTCACAGACCATGCGACAGTTATAGCGGATATAAAGATTATAAAAGATTATAAATTAGCAAAAAGATGGAGATTGGATACAAAAATTTTGGGTTATAAAAGTATAGTAGAGAAAATACAGGTAGAATTAAAAGAAATATGGGAAATAAATATAGGACAAGGCAATCAAGCATTATTGTGGAATTCAATGAAAGCTGTAGCAAGGGGAATATTTATTAGGGAAGCACATACATTGTGGAAAAAACGGGGAAAAAGTAGGAAGAAACTAGAAGAAGAAATTAAGGGTCTAGAAAAAGATTATTTCAGAAACAGAGATAAACAGACTCACGTATTAATACAAGCAAAGAGAAAAGAGTTAGAAAAGGAAGATATAGAAACAGCAAAAAGAAATCTGTTATTTATGAAAAGAGATTTTTTTGAATATAGTAATAAAAATTCTAGAATGTTAGCAAGAGCCACACAAACAAAGAAATTAAAAGTCTGATTGGAATTATTAAAAACGAAAAAGGGGGAAAGAGTAACTTGATGAAAGATAAATTAAATATATTTCAAGAATATTATCAAAAATTATATTCAGCAGGTGATTCACTGAAAAATTTAGAGAAATATATACAGGAAAATTGTAAGGATATAATTAGTGAGGAGGAGAAAGAATTAATGGAAAAACGAATAACAGAACAGGAAATAGAAGGTATTATAAATAAATTGAAATAGGGAAGGCTCCAGGAGAAGATGGTTTGGGAACTGAATATTATAAAACATTTAAAAGTATATTAATACCTAGAATGAAAGAATTATATAATAATATTTTAACAGGAGATAAGATCCCACCATCATGGAAACAATCTCTGATTATATTAATTCCAAAACCAGATAAAGATTTGACAGACCCAGAATCATATAGACCAATATCATTAATAAATCAAGATGCAAAAATATTAACAGCAATAATGGCGAAAAGGATGAATAAATTTATGTACAAATATCTACAAAAAGATCAATGTGGATTTATAGAAGGAAGAAAGATGGCTAATTTAACTGGAAGAGTAATAAATTTAATAGAAATAATTAGAAGAAAGAAAATTAAAGCAGGGCTTATAGCTATAGATATATTTAAAGCTTTTGATTGTGTGGAATGGCCAGCAATAAAAAATATAATGAAAATATTGGGATTTGGAAAAAAATTTAGGGGTGTGATTGACCAATTATATACAAAAAATAAAGCAACAGTAATAGTAAATGATGGTAAGACAGAACAAATAAATTTATCTAGGGGAACAAGACAAGACTGCCCACTCTCCCCAATAATATTTGCTATGGTAATAGAAATATTAGCTAATGTAATTAGAAACAATGAAGATATAAAAGGGATAGGAAATATTGAAGAGATAAAACTGAATATGTTTGCAGATGATACTTTAATAACAATACAAGATCCATTGGAAAAAATGCAAGAGATAGAGAAACATCTGGAAACGTTTGGGAAAATGACAGGTTTACAAGTAAATTGGAATAAATCAGAAATGATGATATTTAATTATACAGAGGCAGAGCAAAAAAATATGAAGAGTAAAAAGAAATGTATTAAAATAAAAGAGCAAATAAAATATTTAGGAATAAATATTGTGGCAGAACTGGAAAAACTAGAGGAAAATTTTTTTACTATGTTAAGGAAAGATATGGAGAAAAGAATAGAGAAATATGGGAAAATTAAATTGTCATGGTTTGGAAGAATAGTGTTGGTTAAAATGAAAATATTACCAAAAATAAATTTTTTATTTAGAATGCTACCTATTAAAGTATCAGAAACGGAATTAAAAAAGTGGCAAAATATGATAAATAATTATTGTAATGGAGGCAAAAGACCAAGAATCAGTAAAAATAGATGGTATAAATCTAAAAAAAAAGGAGGTTTAGGCTTACCTAATCTAAAGCTGTATTATGTAGCGAATCAACTGAGATATATTATTGATAGTGTTGCTGAAGTCAAGGAAATAGAATGGATGGAAATAAATAAACAAGAGATAGAGTTAAAATTAAGAAATATATTTTTTTGTAAACTAAAAAAGAAATTTAGGGAATCAATACAATCTGTTTCTTTAAAAAATATATTAGATATATGGAATAAATATAAAAAAGTATTAGTTCCAGGAATATCTCCATTAACGCCGGTAATATTGTTAGAGGGTTTCCCAGCAACTTAAGAAATGAAGTGGAAGCAAAATTAGGAGGACAAGAAATTATAAGGTTGAAGGAATGGATGGGGAAAATGAAAAATAAAAATTATATGGAAAAAATATTAAAGGAGCAAGGATTTACATGGTTTAAATTGATACAGTTAGAAAGATGGACAAAAAAATGTTTAAAGGAGGATAGTTGTAGGAAAAGTACAAAATTTGAGGAATTAATTACAAAAGCTATTCAAGAGAAAAAAGTTATAAAGGGTATTACAAGCAAAATATATAGAATGTTAATGGATAATGAAGAAGTACAAGACCATTTAAAAGATCTTTGGGAAACAGATGTAGCAATTGTAATAGACAAATCTAAGTGGGAAAAAATATGGAATATGCAACATTTGAAAACATTATCAGTAAGAATAAAAGAAAATTACTATAAGATTATATGGAGATGGTATTTAACTCCAGTAAGATTGAATCAAATAGATAAAAAGCATTCAGCACAGTGTTGGAGGGGATGCCAAGAATTGTGAACGTATATGCATATGTGGTGGAATTGCAAATATGTACAGAAATTTTGGGAAATAGTAATGAAGGAAATAAGTGAAATACTGGAGATAAATATACCATTAAGCCCTGAAATAGCATTATTATCATATTGTGAAAAAATACAAGAATCTCAAATTGTTAAGGATTTGTTAACAAATTTGCTGACAGCAGCAAGGTTAATAATAGCAAAGAAATGGAAAATACAAGGTGAATACAAAATAGAAGAATGGTATGACGAGGTATGGAATATAGCAATAAATGAGAAATTAACAAATATGGTTAAGGAAAAAAAAGGAGGGTTAAATAAGAATGTTTTTGGTGAAAAATGGAGTAAATTTTTAGAATTTGTATTAATAAAAGGGAGAGGAAGCAAACTTGAGATAGAAACAATGAAATTTTGGAAAGAGGGATGAATATAAAGGGAAGTCCCTCGGTGGAGGGAATCACTGTCATATATGTTTGTTAGTTTTATGTAGTAATTGTATGTCTGTTTTTTTAATTTAAAAAAAATTAATAAAATTATTAAAAAAACAAAGCGTATGGTAAAAAAGGCAAAATCAATAACCAGATTCTCTCACATTTAGACGCCTTGGAGAATTAGATCCAGGATGAAGGGGCTTCTGGGTCCCAGCTGCCAGAGGGGCCTAACAACACGACATCCCAGGCGGAGCTGGAACCTGAAGTCATTGAAGTTCCAGCGCCAACCAGTGAGTCACCTAATGACACTGTTCCACACACTACTGGGCAAGCTTGGCCATGGGCCAGATGGCCTTATTCTCCAACTCCTACTACTGCACAAGGAGGGGGGACGCAGGCACTGCAAATGCCCTAGCCCTCCCCTCAGCAGCCCTTTGGGTGGTCTGGTGCCCAATGGTCGCCATGGGGTCCGTTTGCCTTTGGGGGCTACGGGGCTCCTCCTGTTTGGGCACCCACACCAGGGGAGGATCACAGACACCGGGATATGACGCGGTGGCCTATTCGGCTGTTCCTTTTGGGGAAATGTTGCTTCCCTTGGGGGACCATTTATTACAGTCTACACAGGACAGGGTAGTCAAGGGAGAATACGTAGATGTATTCACTCTATTATATCGGGAAATGGAGAAGAAAGACAAGGAGGATTTAGATGATAAGGAGAAAGAAAAGTTAAAGAAGAGAAAAGTTGAGAGGACTTGGTCCAATTGGCTCTCTGGTTTCTTGATTCTAGCTGGAGTGATAGTGAAAGCTCAGCTGCACTGGGCTGCATCATTATTCCAATATATGGATATTATCCACAGGGCTTATGTGGATTTTTCCAGCTCTGCATGGCTTCTATACGATGAAGCATTCTGCATGTGGGCAGTGATTTATCCATCCCTTCGTTGGGATATGATGCACCCCCCAATTATGGATGCAGTTGATGACTCCTGCACACCCAATTCAGGGAGAGCACACTCATAGTGGCCACCTCCTTCAGACTTCAGCCACAACTGGGTCTAGGGCCGCTGCCGCAGCTGCAACATCTGGTTCAGGTCCTAAGATGATATGCTGGGAATTCATTGCGCATGGTGCATGTCCTAGGAAACCCTGTCGGTTCAGCCACGAATGCTCCATCTGTGGAGCATTGCATTCCTTTCATAACTTCCTGAAGGGGAGGGGGAAGTTTCGGGGGTCAAAAGGGGGACAAGGGACTGGAAAGGGGGGTGGTTACTCCACTCAGCCTCCAAAAGGGCCCCAGTCTAATTAAGCTGGAAACTCTGGACAGGTGGCTGGCAATGTATCCAGACAAAGTGGCAGCCACTTATCTATCCACAGGATTTCATTTGGGTTTTAAGATACCATATTTGGAACACCGATTCCCTTTCAGGGCTCGTAATTTACAATCGGTTAAAGGAATGGAACACATAGTGAAAGAAAAAATTAAGAAGGAAGTTTTAGAGGAAACAGTAGTCGGCCCTTTTTCACAGCCCCCTGTACACAATTTGAGGGTGTCCCCATTGGGAATAGTTCCCAAAAAGGCCCCTGGTGAGTTTAGACTCATTCACCATTTATCTTACCCCAGGGGTGAGTTGGTGAATGACTCTATTCCCCCTGAATTGTGTACCTTGAGATACACATCATTCGTTGCAGCCATACGTGAGGTTAGGCATCACGGCCCGGGTGCCGAATTGCCGAAATGCGATATTAAGTCTGCCTTTTGCCTACTGCCAGTCCACCCTGATGACTTTGAGTTGTTAGGGTTTCAATTTGAGGGGCGGTGCTATATGGACCGCATTTTGCCAATGGGGTGTTCCGTGTCTTGTAATGCCTTTGAAACTTTTGTACCTTTTTGGAATAGGCTCTATGAGTTAGAACAGGTTTGTCAGGAGTCATCCATTATTTGGATGATTTTTTGCTGATAGGTGAACACAGAACTGGCACATGCAGCTTTTTACTGCGGCAGTTTGAAGTGACAACCGCAGAGCTGGAAGTCCCCCTGGCTCTGGAAAAAACGGAGGGTCCGTCCCAGCAGCTGACCTTTTTAGGCATTGAGATTGACACTGTCAACCAACAATGCCATCTGGCTGAACAGAAGGTGCAAGAGCTTAGGGAACGCGTCGGCAAATTTAAAAGTAAATATAAGGCTACTTTGAGAGAATTTCAGGTTTTCATTGGACACCTAAATTTCGCTTGTAAAGTGGTGGTTCCTGGCAAGGCTTTTCTTCGCCAGATGTGTGATGCCATGGGGGGGGAGGGTCCAGTGGCCACATCATATGATACGGATTACCGGTGAGATTCAGAAGGACTTGCAGGTTTGGCAGGAATTTTTGAACCATTTTAATGGCATTTCGTTCTGGCGCAAAGAAAGGAAACTACAGAGCAACTTCCAAATTGCATCAGATGCAGCTGGATCAATTGAGTTTGGGGTTTATTTTTTAGGTAGGTGGTGTGCTAGCTGGTGGCCTATATCCTGGATAGGGACAGACATCACAGGTGACCTCACATTTTTGGAGCTTTTTCCAAAAGTGGTTGAAGTTACCATTTGGGCGAGAGAGCTGGCGAATTCGTCAGTGCATTTTTGGTGCAACAATTTGGCAACGGTTCAGGTGATCAACTCCTTGACCTCCCGATCCCCACGGGTTATGTGTTTAGTCAGGTTTTTTACACTGCAATGTCTGAGGAACAATATTTTGTTTGTGGCAAGGCATGTGGCGGGTGTTAACAACAAGATTGCTGATGCTCTTTCCCGCATGCAGATGGAGCGTTTCAGACAATTAGCTACAGACGCCGAGCCCGAGGGCGACAGGATGCCGGATGGCCTGTGGAATCTTGGGAACCCAAAATTTGGAGGGCCCTAGGTATGTCTGTGGCTGCCAGTACCAAAAAGGGGTACGCCAGGGCAGTTAAGGAGTTTTACTATTTCAGAGAGCAGAATGGGTTTCAACAGGATCTAAATGTACCAGTGAAGCAGCTCCTCCATTTTTGTGTTTATCTTTATAAGAAGAGATTATCCCCACAGTCCATTCGGGGCCGATTGGCTGCTTTGGCCTTTTGGCTGAAGGCCCAGGAGGCATTGGATAATACGGGTGATTTCTGTATTTGTAAAGCTTTGGAAGGATGGGCTCAGGAGAGAGATAGGAAAAAGGATACCAGGGCCCCTCCCTCCCCTAACATATTAAGAGGCTTACGCCAGGCATGGGTGGGGATTTGTTCTTCCTCCTATTAGGCCCTGCTTTTTCATGCAGCTACATTGCTTGCTTGCTTTGGGTCCCTGAGAGTGAGTGAACTGGTGGTGGGCTCAAAATCTGACAATTCTAGTAGGGCCTTAGAATTTAGAGACATGATGGTGGGAGATTAGGTCAGGTTTACATTACATTTTTCCAAAACTGACTAGTTGGACAAGGGTAAGGTAATCCGACTTAGTCGATGCAGTGATGTAACCATCTGTCCAGTTCTTGCTTTACAGGATTACATCCGGGTTCGGGGCTGGCGCTAGGGGGCACTGCTTGTTCACACAGATTTTCCCCTCTCACCAGATACCAGCTTTGGGCAGTGACAACAAAGGCTTTGGAACAATTGGGGCTGAAAGGCGTCAGGTTTGTGAAGCACTATTTCTGCATTGGTGCCACTTCCACAGCAGCGGCAATGGGCTTCTCACCAGGAGCTATCCAGCAGATTGGGCGCTGGAGATCGGCCTCCTACTGGAGGTATGTCCGTTCTTTAACTTACTAACTTGCTCTCTTCCCCTTTTGTCTTCCAGGTATTAGACCTCGGATGGTGAGACGCCGGGTGCTGATCTGCGGCCACAGTATGGTCTACTGGGCAGCCCAACAGGCCCGGTTGAGTTATTTTGGACCTTACCTCAGCCTAGGAGACATGGGGGTCATTGAGTGGTTGGGGAAAAGGGGATTGCGTTGGCATGGCCTCATGTCACTGCTGTTTGAAGGGCGTGGTGGGCCTCCACCTGATGTTCTGGTTCTCCATGTTGGGGGGAACGATCTGGACCTTCTCAAAGGCAAGGCTTTGGTGATACAGGCATCACATGACTTACAGGAAATTAAGTCGAGGTGGCTGGCTGTCACCATAGTGTGGTCGGCTATTTTACCGAGACAGCTCTGGGGGGGAGGGGAATCCCCGCCTGATCGACAGGGCCAGGTGAATGGTCAACAGGCAAATGGGGAAATTTCTAAATTCAATAGGGGGGTATTACTTGGCACACCCCCAAATTGTGTTTGAGAGGCCCGAGCTGTACAGAGCTGATGGGGTGCATCTCTCGATATGGATAATTTAATTTTTTTGGGTGATCTTCATCAAGGGTTGAGGGACTTATTGGACAAGCTTCTGGGGGATTAAGGGACAAAGTGGATGCTTGACCCTTATCTGTGGCAGGAAAGGGGAGGCGTAGATTACGGTGTGCACCTATGGCACCGATTTCGGTGAAGGGACGGTCGCTGGAAGGGTCTCCTTAGATTATACAATCTGGGAGAACAGAAGGTGACCTACCTTGGGGTTGGCCTGAAGGATAATCCGCTCACCTTAATCTGCATGGATTGGGTGAGGGACTTTTGGGCTGACCTTCCAGACATGGGCTGGCTGGAGAGCAACCCCACAGCCCTGGGTTACTCAACAGGGCTCAGGTGTTTGCCCGGGGAAGCTGGGGGCATAAGTCCAGAAGGGATGATCTGCCCCAACTGCTCCCTCACTAGGTTGCCTCCCCCTGCTGAAGATTTAGGGAATTTAAATAGGTAGGGTGATAAATAAAATCCCATTTTATTTCAACCCATATTCTGTGTGTGGTCTCTTTATTTCTCCGCTTCTGTGTGCAAATGGTCTTTTAAAATATGAGTGAAGAGAATTGACGTACCAACCTAATTGTCAATTAGTTCTTTAATTGCTTACAACTGATAGGATCAGAACACAGGTCAACAATGAAATTGTCCTTTCATATTTAATAGCTAAGGAATATTGGGGCAGAAGTCTGTTTAATGAGGGAAAGCACAAGATGGTTTGTTTGGCTAAATTTATTCTTGTAAACTCAGAGCTGGATTTTTTTGCTGACCAACCATGGAAATAAGAAGATCAGACACAGAAATTGGGTTGAAAAGAGACCACTTTATTTAATTCTAAACAAAGTTAATCTTTAATCCCTGAGAGTTGCAAAAGGGGGGAGCAACCTAGTGTGGGACCAACTGAGGCAGGTTTCATCTAGACCTCCTCCCCAGCTTTTCTTTGGCAAAACACTTGAGCCCTGAGGAGAACCCAAAAACTGGGTTGCTACCCAGCCAGCCTGCAAGTGAAAGGCCAACCCAAGAATCCATTCCCCAGGTAATGTAACTTAAGTCAATGGCAGCACTGGGGGGGGGGTGGCGGAGAAGCTGAACTGCCCCAGGTGACATTATCGGGGGAGGGGTGACACCAGTCTTAGTAATGGCACAGCTTAAAGTGAGGGTCCAACCTTCAGTCCAGCCTCAAGGAAAGTTTCCTTCCCTACTTACATCACCTAAAGAGGCAGTTCCAGAGCACTCCCCTTCACCAAAAGCGTGCATAGCTGTTCACCAAATTCCTATTTGCCTTCTCCATCTACCTGCCATGGATAAGGTGCAGGTGCCTGACAAGTCCCTATCCCCCACCAGGGTGGTCAAAAGGGCCCTCACTCCCTGTCACAGATGTCCCAGAAATAATATATTACTTCCATCTAAAAGTGAATGCCATCAGCTCTGTAAACCTTGGGTATCTGGAAAATTATCTGAAAATGTGACAAAAAATTAATAGCCCTTTGCTAAGGCATTAAGTGCATTTCCCTGTTTACTGTTCTCCATGCTCTATCAATACACTGATGGTGTCCCTCCCACCACCATACCTACTGGGACAAAATGGCAAACCACATTATAGCAACACCAGGCGAGTTGTACTGTATGATCGTCACATCATAAATGTCTTGCAAAATCAGGGCCTTGTCCTTCAACAAACCTAGGTCATTACCCCCAGGTAAATGACCAAAAAGTGTGTTAGAGGCCCCTGGCACTCTGCAAAGAACATTGGCACTAGACCATGCCACCAAAGGCCTCTCTTTAAAAGCCACTCGACTATAGCCAGATCACTCAATCCCAACTGGGATCCAAAATGATAATTACCGGCCTGACACTTGCCCAATAGATCATAGTATGGTCTAAGATCAAGAGTATATACGTCATCGGCCATAACCTAGAACCTGAAAGAAATAACAGGGCAACAGCAAAACATATTAGTATTGAAAAGGACAAATATATCTCTGGTATGCCAAAGAACTCAAGCACCTAATCCTCTGAATAAATTGTGAACCCATGCCCATTGCTGATGCAGTAGATGAAGCCCCAATACTGAATGAGTGGGTACCAAATTTAATTCCTTTAAAACTGAACAAGTATAAGGCCCTGGAGATATGGACCATAACTGATAGTTAGTCAAGGGTGACAAATCAGCACAGCAAAACAAAGGGCCATTCTGCAATCCCTTGATTTGACTATAGCCCTACAAGGTACACATCAGACATAGTGACTAGTTGCTGCAGGTTTGTGGCTGCAAACAAGTGCCATACTTGTGTCGATCTGTTTTGGATGAGGAAATGGTGAGGGCTATATGTCGCCTTCCTAGGTGAAGATCCTGAAACTCTAAGATTTTCCTAAACTTGTTGTCCTTTGACTGAACCACCAACTCATTGCACTCACTTTGAGGATAATCTTAGAGCACCAAAAAAGGCAATCAAAGATGCTGCATGAAATAACAGAACCTCATATTGTGAGGTGCAAATGTCTGCCAACTATCCCCACCCTCAAACCCTTAAGTATATATGGGGACACAGATTTCCTCTTATCTGCCACTGTACCTCTCTCATGTGACAAACTTTCCAGAACTTTACAAACATGAAAGTCACCTGTAGTGCCTGGAAGCCCTGTGTCATGAGCTAAAAAGCCATGGCTGACAATCTGGTTCTAATAGACTGAGGAGACAAACCCCCTACTATGGAGGGAGACACAATATTTTGGCAGGTGAGGTACTGGCACAGGTCACTCATCACCCAAGCCCTCACAGGACTTTTTCGGATGCGAAGAAAGTAATGCAAGCAGCCTCATCAGCTTGCAAGGCTGCTGCACTGCAGAGGGTCCCTTTCGTATGACGCTCGCCCCTGCCGGTACTGTTGCAGTACTGCGGGGAGAGTTGAGCATCATATTTCGTCGTTTTTTACTCACAATCAATTTTCGTGAGTAAAAAACAACAAAATATGACGCTCAACTCTCCCCGCGGTACCGCAACAGTACCGGCAGGGGCAAGTGTCGTACGAAAGGGACGCTCTGCAGCGCAGCAGCCTCACAAGCTGACAAGGCTGCTTGCGTTACTTTCTTCGCGTCCGAAAAAGTCCACACACTCTAAACTGAGTTCCTATGATGAATCCTGTTGGATAAGAGTCGAGTTTTCCGCCAGTTGTACTCTAGTCGTTGTCCAACCCGCTTCATAAATAAGACATGACACATCATTAAAACAACATCAAAATATTTAAAAGCATAAATATACTTTAAAAGTAATATATATATATATATATATATATATATATATATAATACTTTTAAAGTATATTTATGCTTTTAAATATTTTGATGTTGTTTTAATACATAAAACAATATATATAAAACAATAAAAATATTTTAAAAGCAGCCCAACAAAACCACACAGTATCCCCACCACCACCACCCTTATAATTCTAGGAGACTTGGATGACAAGGAATTAATAACTTGCACCATGACCATGTTGTCACATGAGAAATGGACAGATGAGTTAGCTTATTCCTCTGCCAATATCCAGACTGCAACTAAGATGGGAAGAAACTCCAAAAATGTGAGGTTGTTCATAAGCCCATCCCCCACCCAGTCACATGGCCAGGCATGGGCACACCATCACCCCTAAAATATGAAGTCGAAGGATTTCACGACCTGCATCCATAGATTTTCCTTGGGTTTTTTGGGGGGGCTGTGAGGCCGTGTTCTGGAAGAGTTTACTTCTGATGTTTCACCTGCATCTGTGGCTGGCATCCTCAGAGAATGGTTGTGTAGGAGTGTGTGTGGAGTTTATATATTGGGGAGTATATGTAAATTTGTGTATTTGAATGGTTAATTTCTGGGTATAGAAATGCAAGAAGCATTAGTGTCTGTTTGGCTAATGGTTGGTTGATGGGCCATTATCTGCTGGGAATACCCCTGTCCCTGGGTGGAATTCCTTTGTAAGTGTTGAGTTTTGATTCTATTGTATTTCAAAACTGGGAGCCAGATAGTTTTTTAATTTTAGAATTTCTTCTTTCCTGTTGAAGCTGTCCAGGTGTTTGTGGATTTCAATAGCTTCTCTGTGCATTCTGACATGATAGTTTTTGGCCTGGTCCAGAATTTCTGTGTTTTTAAATAATATTTTGTGTCCAGGTTGGTTTATAACATGTTCTGCTACTGCTGACTAGGCCAGTCTGCAGTGTCTCTCATGTTCCTAGATTCATGTTTGCACACTGCGTTTAATGGTCCCTATGTAAACTTGTCCACAGCTGCATGGTATGCGGTAAACTCTTGCAGCTGTGAGAGGGTCTCTTTTGTCCCTCAGTGAGCATAGCATTTCTTGGATTTTCTTGGTTGATATGTAGATCGTTTGGAGGTTGTGTTTCCTCATGAGTTTCCCTACTCTGTCTGTGACTCCTTTGATGTATGGTAAAAATACCTTCCCTTTAGGTGGCTGTTTTTCTTCATTCCTATGGTTTTTTTCTGGGTCTGGCTGCTCTTGTGATGTTTGATCTGGAGTAACCATTAGCCTGTAGGGCCCAGTTTAGGTGCTTCAGTTCATCCTCTAGGTAGTGGGGTTTGCAGATCCTTTTTGCGCAGTCTACCAGTGTTTTTATTGTGCTTCTTTTTTTATCCTGGGTGATGATTGGAGTTCTTGTGTAGGTATCTGTCCTTGTGTGTGGGTTTTCTTTATACCTTGTGGCCTAACCATTGGTTTGGTTTGCAGATGACTAGGACATCCAAGTATGGCAGTGTTCCTTCCTTTTCTTTTTCCATCATGAATTGGATATTTGAGTGGATGCTGTTCAGGTGGTTCAGGAATGAGGCCCCTAAAATAAACTCCAAAATAAACTCCAAAGCCTACTGACCCTGTAATGTCAAAGGATACTTGTAAGGCATCTTGTAGTTTCCCTTCCTCATACCAAAAAGATATTCCATTAAAAGCAGCAAGAAATTCCATCCATACTGCAAGATCTTCCCTAATCCCTTGTGTGATCCTAATCCTTTGATGCAGTTTATTAACTACAGCCATGACATCACAGAGATGCCTGAGGAAAGCCATGACATAGCATGCAAATTTGAGATGCCCAATGAGCTCTGGAAATGACCTAAGCATAGCTTTCTTCTGGAGGAATAACACAGAAATTCTCTCCTTCATACCATGCAATTTCTCCATGGGAAACCTACATAACAGTATCAATTTTGATTAACAGTATCAATTTTGATACCCAAAAATACCAGTTGGTATGCAGGACTTCTGTCTTTTCCTGAACCAGTGGAACTCCCAGGTCCTACGCTAAAGAAAACTTGGCCAAAAGGGATGCACATCTACTGGTCCCATACTGCCCAATCATCATCATCATCACCACCACCATTATCATCACCACCACCCAGATAATGTATCACCCCACTTTGCCCTGTCCTTGTCCTAATTGGCCATTCTAGAAAGTCCTAAACTTCTCAAACAAACCCTGCACATGACATCAAGCTACCCAGAGGAATGTCCTGATCCATGTAAAACATGCCATCAAATAAGAAGCCCAGCAGCTCAAAGTCCTTTAGGTGCATTGGTAAAAGGCAGAATTCCAACTTAATGTCACATTTCACCAGTTCAGCTCCCACACTGTGCCTGCACACCTCCCTCACTGGTGTGTCAAAAAAAGTACACTGTGCAGTACAAAGTGGTAAAAGGAAGGGACTGACTACCCTCTCTTAGAAAACCTCTTTCAGAATCTTTTCTCTAACTCCACACATACTACTGACTGTACTTTCCTTGCAATGGAATCTAAGACCTACCTTAAACCCTGTTTGGAAAAAAAAATGTACCGCTTCCCAGTGAGTGTGCAAATGTAGCCAAAATGTTAAATTATGTAGCTTAATGGGGCCGGTCCCCTTTAGGAGGTGGGGGAGGGTTCCTTCCCCTTTCTTACTCGATTGCTTCTCCCTGCTATTGTCTGAGTGACCTCTTACTTCAGGACAATTTTGATAAGAATGGGGCCCTCCACAAACTGAACATTTATGCTTAAATTGCATGGTAAGTGTGCACATGCAGCCTGAACACCAAACTCCCAACAAAGTAACTTCTGCTGCTGTCCTAGGGTGCCCTGGGTCCAAATTGATATGCCCTCTTGGGCTTTCTGCACAATATGCCTGCCGTGAGACTGTTTACCTTGAGCTGGTCGCACATATCTTTAAAGGTAATAATCAACACTTTGTACCTTGACCAGAAACTAATTGGCAGTCAGTGGAGTGATTTTAATATTGGTGTAATATGATCACTTCTGGGTGTACTAGTGTCTAATCTGGCTGCTGTGTTTTGAACCAAGTGGAGTTTCTGAATTTGGTACAAATGTAATTAAGACTTTATTAAGTGGACATCATGCAGTCTTCCAGCTGGAACCTATCCCAGAGACACCCACCAAACTGCTTTGACTAATGGGAGACTCTCTGCTAGAAACCGGGCGCCCTCCCCTGCTTCAGGAATGGGAAACTGCAGGACACCCAATTGCACAGTGGTGAGGCCTACTGATGACCAAGCTCCCAGCCAGCCAATTGCCAAACTGTTCTACTGCCTTGATGACACTTGCTACTCTCCTGTGTCACCTTCGCTGCTCCACTAACTGCTGCTATCCTCCACTCACTTGATAGGGAGATGCCTTGATGAACTCCAGATGAAGAGGGAGAGGAGGGGTGGTGGGAGCTTATAAATCAGTGGTTCTCAACCTTTGGTCCTCCAACTGTTTTGACTTCAACTCCCAGAAGCCACAGTCAGCTGTCTAATGGTCAGGAATCCTGGGAGTTGAAGTCCAAAGCACCTGGAAAACCAAAGGCTGAAAACCACTGTTATAAATCCTCCAAGTCCAAGCCAACCACCCTCCTGCTCTCTCTTATGGTGCATAGAACCACAATACATTTACCAGGCCTCTTTTCCATGGAAGTCAGCAATGACATATCCTTGCCCATGCAGAAGGTGAGATGAGTTCTCTTCTCCTCTGTATTTAATAAGATTTATTTCATAACAATTGTTACAGTCTCTCTCTCTCTCTCTCTCTCACATACACACACACACATTAAAGGGTCATATGTTACTACCCAGTAAGATGAATTCCATTCCATTGTAACTATTACTATTCCATTTATATCTCACCCTTCTTCACAGTAGCTCAGAGAAGCTGACAGTCTAAATAAAAATGCACACTTAAAATCACAATATGCAAATAACTAAAATCAAGGTCTAACACTTTGTACAAGCCTGATTTAAAGTCATTGAAAGGAAATGTAAGCTGCACAGATTTCAACAAGTTTTCAAAGAACTTTTCTACTACCTTTTTTTTTTTAACAAGTAGGAATGGTTATGAAGTTCCCTTGAGCAAAGCTTGGAAAGAAAACCTTAGGGGCCCATAAAAGCCTGCCTCAAAACAGAGGTAGGTTTTTTAAGTCCCCACATTCCTCTTCAGCTCAAAATAAAATCTAATCCAGAGAAAAACATGATGGTCCTTTCCCCAATACCCCAAACACTGTTTCCCCTTGCCCCCTAATATATAGATAGATGGGTAACAACACTGGTATGTGCAAAAATATTTTACTCTCCCAGAATGTGAAGACAACTAAAATTGTTAACATCAGTTCCACAGTCTTCTTTCTCCCTCCTTCCTCCTTCCATGGCAGGGACTAAGGTGACTTTTAACAGCCCTAATTGTCTGGCACCCCAGGAGGCTAGCCTCTCCACCACCAACTATCTTAGCTACACTTCCTAAACTCCAAAGAATAATTATCCTCTGACCTCAGGAAAATTAATTGCACATACCTGTCATAACTGAGAGTAGGTTTGTGATCACCATGTAGTGTCTGGATTGTGATGATAAGCCTATTCTCAATTGTTACAGCAGTGGTAGCTGACTGCCATGGATTGGGGGTGTTATTGATACCCACTACAACCCCTCTTAGAAGTATCATCACATCTGTTGAAGGGGGCTCTGAAGTGTTTTAGGCTCAGGAAAGGCTTTGTTGAACCTAGAAATAAACTCAAGTTTGGTTCAAAACACCCTAGGGACAAAAATGTAGCTAAATGTTCCCCCTGGGTGGTGGGGGGCATTTCTAGTTTAAATTTTAAAATTGTGAGAACTACTTAATTGCCTAACCATTGTAGGTGTGTGTGTGGCCCACAATCTGTGTTTTACCCAACATTTTATTACAGATGTTTGTAACTTGTGTGTCCTAGGCTTTCTCTAATCCTCTCTGGTGAAATTGTTCTGGCCTTTCTACAAGACCTTCTGCTGGAATCTTCTGAGGGTCACAGGTTACTGAGTATCCTTTGGCAAACCAACTGTGGAGTAGAGAAGAGGGGCAATTGATACACCCTCTATTAGATATATACTCATATCGTTTTATGGTGTAGTCTCTACATCTTTTCTGCTCCAAATAGTGGCAGTAACATAGCTTAAAATTGAACTTGAAGAATTTTGGCAAACACATTTTCAGTCACAGAACTGGATTGGGAAAAGGCTGTATCCTTTGATCTTCTCATTGGCAAGCAGCTTTCAGAGGCAGGAAATCACAACTGTAATGTGGAATAAAAGTCAATAAAGTGTGTTAAACTGAGTTTTCATAAATTCTGATATGACCTCACCTGATCCACAATATCGGAACTAATATGCAGATCAGGACACAATTACCCTTCAAATTTCATGGTTCTACAAACTTCACGATATAGTTCCCTGCTGAAAGAAAGAAAGAAAGAAAGAAAGAAAGAAAGAAAGAAGTTTAAAAATTGAATACATTTTAGAATAAAATATATCTAGAAATGTATGCATTTAAAATTGTGTATTCAGTGTTTAAATGCAAAAAATATGTATTTAAATACATATCTGTATTTAGCATCCTTTCTTTAAAAAAAATCACACATCAGTGTAGAAGTTGGACAGAAAGGACTCAAAACAAAACCATGAGCAAAACTGACAAGGACTAGAAATAGACTGATTTATTCATCCCTAATTAACACCCTTCAGAACAGTTACTTATGTACCAGCTAGCACTGTTTCCAATTTGGGTGGGAAAATGCTCACTTGCCTATTCACAATAAAACTAATCTTCTCCAGGCATTTAGCATGCTCACATGAAGGTTAAAAACAGAGATGGAAACATCTATCAGTTTCACTTGCACCACTGAATTGTTTAAACCTCAATTTCTTTTCCCCCAAATATGAAGAAATTTGCAAATTTTGTATATTTAAATAAAAACAGAAATGACATTCTTACTAATTTGCACCAGCCAGATAAAAGAGTGTTACTCATTCCCAGCATCAGTAGGAACATATTGCAGCTACCTGCCATTTAGTAGAAATGCACATCTTTGGTTATTTTATTCTTTCACTCATGAATTTCAAATGTTTTCTCCCCACTGACTCAGGTTACAATTTTTTTGCATATATTTTGATGATTTTTCATAGCCTGGGACTCTTCCACCAATGGAAAAGTGGCAGTTAATCATTTTTTCAACAGGGTATGTGTATGTGGTAAAACACCCTTTCATTTCAGGAATGAAAAAAATTTGTAAGTATTCTTTATATTTTACCAAATGTGTCCTGAAGAGGAGAAGCCCCTCTGGGGAAAAAAAAAATGAGGTGACAGTCTTGAATCAGTACTGATATATTTGAATATGTAGGGAATCATATCCAGGCTGGAATACTGTTGCTGTCTTCCGCAGGTGTAAGTCCCCCTAGAGAACTGGATGGAGACATTTGTCCACTGCAGAACATCTGCATTTAGCTCAAGTATATGAACAGTCAGTTGTGCATTCAGTTCTACATTTGGGTGCACATTCAGTTGTACCACTTTGCCATTCAACACAAAGGTGGTGTGGCACAGTTAGTACATAACTTCACATGCACAGATTTATGGTATGTAACCCTGATGTAGGATCTTGGCCTCAGTCTTTTAAGAGCTAAGCACCCAGTCCTTTGGGACTGAATGGCTCAATCTGACAGTTTCATCTTCTCCCATGTTTCTTACTTATGGAAACCCTAAGGTGATCCTATCACTGGATTTTCAGAGGCTGAGACTGTGTGATTTGCCCAAGGTCACCCACTGGGTTTTCATGGCTGAATGGAGATTTGAACACTGGTCTTCAGAGTCATAATCCAACACTCAAACCACTACACCATGCTGACTCCTATATATTACATGCCCTTTCCATCCTTAATATATGAAAACAAATGCAATATTGTTAAAGTCTGATCTAAATCCAACAGAAACCAAATTCACATTCATTCCTATGGTGGGGAAGGAATGCTGCTGTGCTTACAACTTCTTTCTCTGACATCCCCACCCACTCTGTTCCAGGCTTCCCATATTGAAAGGGAAAGTCTGAAGGGGGATTTTACTTATTTTCCCCTCAGTGTGAGTCAAAGACTTCATGTGGTTCAGAACCTTGCTCTATTAGTGTTCCTGTGTCCCAGAGGGAGACATCTACTAGTGTCCAAGCGCACTTGAGTAAAACATAAATGAAAACAGAATGCAACCATGCTTTAAGAAAGAGTTATGTACTTATAGAGGGCATCTGTAAAAAGATACAAAAAGCAAAATGTTTTCTGATGACTCTCCTTTATTTTGCTTATGTTGCCTTATTACCTATACTCAGAATGATTTTCCTTCTTCCTCCTCAGTTCAAACTCTCTCATATAAATAACTGTAGTACCCCTAGTTAATTATATGTATGTGTTCTGTAGTTTTTACAGTACTTCTTTGCCAGATCCTTAGATTAACTACTTAGTTAGGCCTACATAACTAAGAACATCTCCTGGCCTGACAAACAACCCCCAGCCACCTTAAGAGGTAGCTACTGGATTGGTAAAGGAAGTTACTTCAGCTTCTAATCCGGGCTCAAGGGAGAGGATGTTTCCACTCCCTCCCACCAATGTGGGATACTACAAGAAATTGCAATGTGGGTCCTACTTCTAATCATTAGCAAAGATTTACACTATGCTGTTATTTCCAGATAGATGATAGTCTTTAAAGAAAAAAAAATAAAGTTATAATAATAATAATAATAATAATAATAATAAAATTTTATTTCTATCCCGCCCCTCTGCAACGCAATCGGGGCGGCTTACAATATAAAAACTCCATAGTCCCAGTACCCTAGCCCACCCCCCCTTAAAACAATATTAAACTATAAAAGATTAAAAACATACAGTAAATTAAAAATATATAAATTAGAAAATATTAAAACATACAATAGGTTTTAAAAAAAAATGATTACAGCTCAAGGAGGACAGCTGAGTCTTGGGCCGGGATAGTTATTCAGGAAAGGCCTGCCGGAAAAGATCCGTCTTGACAGCTTTTTTAAAGCCGTCTAAGGTGTTAATAAGACGGATCTCGTCCGGCAGGCCATTCCATAATCTGGGAGCAGCAGTGGAGAAGGCCCTCTGGGAGGTCACCGACAGCCTTGTTTTCATAGGCTGTAACAGATTCCTCCCAGAGGACCGAAGTGCGCGGGGAGGGTCGTACGGAAGGAGGCGGTCCCGGAGATAAGTTGGACCCAAGCCATGCAGGGCTTTAAAGGTTATAACCAACACCTTGTACTGTGCCCGGAAACGAATAGGCAGCCAGTGGAGAGCTTTTAGCACAGGTGTTATATGCTCTCTTCTGGAAACACCAGAAATCAACCTGGCTGCCATGTTCTGAACTAGTTGAAGTTTCCGAGTTAAGCACAAGGGTAGCCCCATGTAGAGCGCATTACAGAAATCCAGACGGGAGGTTACCAGTGCATGTACCACAGTTTCGAGGTCCCTAATTTCCAGGCAAGGGCGCAGCTGGCGTATCAGCCGAAGTTGATAACAGGCACTCCTGACCGTCGCATTTACCTGATTAGACATCTGGAGCGTCGGGTCCAGGAGCACCCCCAGACTGCGAACACAGTCTTTGGAGGAGAGTGTAGTTCCATCCAGGACTGGAAGTTGTATTCCCAGACCTGGTTTCGGGCCTGTAACTGTTAGTACCTCCGTTTTGTCTGGATTCAGTCTCAATTTGTTTTTCCTCATCCAGTCCATTACTGCTTTAAGACAATCATTGAGAGGAGAGATGCCATCTGAAGTCGAAGCTGATGACCGAGACATGGAGAAGTATATCTGGGTGTCATCAGCATACTGATGACAACACACTCCATGCCTCCGAATGATCTCTCCCAGCGGCTTCATATAGATGTTAAATAGCATCGGGGACAGGATGGCACCCTGAGGAATGCCACAGTTAAGCTCTATTCTGGTAGAGCAGCTGTCCCCGAGCCTCACCCTCTGGGATCTGCCCGAGAGGAAGGAACGGAACCACTGCAAAGCAGTGCCTCCAATTCCTAACCCCCTCAGGCGATCCAAGAGGATGGAATGATCTATTGTGTCAAAGGCCGCTGAGAGGTCCAAGAGCACCAACAGGGTCACACTACCCCTGTCGATCCCCAAGCGGAGGTCATCAGCCAGAGCAACCATGGCAGTCTCCACTCCATATCCCGTCCTAAAGCCAGTTTGAAATGGATCTAGATAATCGGTTTCATCCAAGACAGCTTGGAGTTGGGAAGCGACCGCCCTCTCAATCACCTTGCTTAGAAAAGGCAGCAAGGAGACTGGTCTATAGTTGTTCCTGTCCAAGGGGTCCAGGGAAGGCTTTTTCAGGAGCGGCTTAACCGCCGCTTCCTTCAGACAGGGTGGAACGGACCCCTCCCTGAAGGACGCATTGATAATATCCCTAAGGAGTACTCTCGATGCATCTCCCCCTTGGGTGGCCAGCCAAGATGGACAGGGATCGAGGGGACAGGTCGTCTTTCTCACTCTACCAAGGAGTTTGTCCACGTCATCGGTACTCACAGATTGAAGCTGATCCAATAAAATTTCATCAAAGGAGTTGCTGGACACCTCATCTATAGATTCTGTCATAACACTGGCATCTAAGTTGGCTCTTATCCGAGAGATTTTATCTGCAAAGTGGATATTAAACGCATCACAGCAGGCCGTTGTCGGGTTAAGTAAGGGGTTCTGCGCAGGTGGAATCTGCGTCAGCTCCCCCACCACCCTAAACAGTTCTGCTGGACGGGACTCTGCAGACGCAATACGTGCAGAGGAGAAAGACTTCTGCGCTGCACGTATTGCCTCTCGATAAGAATCAAGGAAATTCCTATGACGAGTCTTGTCGGACAAGAGTCGAGTCTTCCGCCAGGTGCGCTCTAGTCGTTGTCCAGCCTGCTTCATCTTCCTAAGCTCCTCTGAATACCAGGGCTTACGGTTAGGAGCAGGCTGGAAAGGACGTTTGGGAGCGATTGTGTCAATAGCCTTGGTGAGGTCGGTGTTCCAAATATTAACCAAAGCTTCAACAGAATCACCGGCGTTACCAACCATTAAACCCTCCAAGGCTTTCTGGAATCCAATTGGTTCCATTAGCCTTCGAGGGCGGACCATTCTAATGGGTCCACCACCCCCGGTGGGGCAGACAGTGGCTCTTAGCTCCATCTTGACCAGGAAATGATCCGTCCATGACAATGCAGAGGTTTTAATAACCTCCGCCCACGGATATTCCTGTTCCGTACTAAAGGCCGCATCGAGGGTATGACCTGCACAGTGAGTAGGCCCGACAACCAATTGGGATAGGCCCATGTTTGTCATGGATTCCATGAACTCCCGAGCTGCACCAGTTAAATTTAGCAAGCTGGTCTCAAGTGGGATGTTGAAGTCGCCAAGAACTAAAAGTCTGGGCGACTCCAGCAGCAACTCTGAGACCAACTGTGTTAGCTCGGTTAGGGAGTCTGTTAGACAACGGGGTGGCCGGTATACTAACAGAATCCCTAAGCTATCCCTGGACCTCAGGCTTAGGTACATACACTCGATGTGGACTGTGTTCCGGATAGGCTTCCTGGTCAAGGTTAGATTGTTTTTATGAACCAGAGCCACTCCGCCCCCCCGCCCACTTTTCCTTACCTGCTCACTAACTGAGTACCCGGCCGGGAGTGCCTGCGCCCAAGTCGCAGCACTGGCCTCTCCCAGCCAGGTCTCCGTAAAGCATGCCAGGTCGGCAGCCTCATCCAATAAGAGGTCATGGATAATATGCGTCTTGTTTTTAACCGACCTGGCATTGCAAAGGAGCAGAGTAAGGGTCTGTGGAATGGTTGGTGCGCTCTCCAATTTATTCTGGGAAACAGAGTGAACTGAAGGCGGGATAGATATTAAACATCGATCCCGCCTTCTTTTGTAACAATTTTTCACTCTGTTGCCTTTTTTATCTAACAATGACCTAGGGGAGTAGTATTGTTCTGGGCAGCAGGATGCAGGATTCTTTGGCATATAGCCTCCTCTTTGTCTTGTAATAGAAACTGTCCCAGAAAAGTATCTGAGTGAAACAGAATTGTCATGTACCTTAGATTGAGTCTGTAAAGTAACAGTCACTCAGTTACATGGTAACATTTGCAAATGAAGTATCTTATGTTATTGTTGTGTGCCTTCAAGTCATTTCTGACTTATAGCAACCCTAAGGCAAACCCATCATGGGATTTCTTGGCAAGATTTGTTCAGAGGAGGTTCACTTCTGCCTTCTTCTGAGGTTGAGAGAGTGTGACTTGCCCAAGGTCACCTAGCAGGTTTCCATGGCTGAGCAGGGATTTGAACCCTGGTCCCCAGAGTCATAGCCCAAATGCTCAAACCACTACATCATGCCAGCTCCCAAAATATCTTATTTTTAATATAAAACAAAACAAAAAATGCACTGAAAAACAAATCTCAACAAGCAGGTTATTCTGAGGACCTCTGACATGCAAAATAAATAAATAAATAAATAAATAAGAGAACAGGTGGCTCAAGAAACCAGCTTAGGTCCAGGATTCACAAAGATGAAGAAATATTTGGTAAGAATAGGGGTGTAATTCTCCTAATTTTCTTCTCAAAGGATATAATGAGTAATTTTAGCTATGATCTTCGCACTTGGGGGAAAAAAAACACACCATGCAGTAGAAATATTATTTTCTTTACAGAAAATGTTCTTTCCTGTGGAGAAAAATGCTGTTTTGCTGACTCACTATAGAGTAACAAGATGAAATACAGAAGTTGGTCTGAATAAGAGCTGCTTTATTTAACCTAAACCTACAGTATTTAATTGTGCTGCATCTAGAAAAGTTGGAGAGAGTGGAGCAATCTAATATGGGATCAAGTGAACCAAGCATGACTTCCTCCTCACCTACCCTTGTCAGAACCACCTGAACCCCAAGGACAGCCCAATAGCTGGGTTGCTCCCCAGCTGGCCATCTGCTGCAAGTAAGATCTGCGGACCCCCAAATCCCAGGACCTAATGTGAGAGCACCCACAAGTCCAGCCCCAAGGGTAGATTCCTTCACCACCCCCTGGGTCCCAGTACCTAAAGGGGCAATTCCAGAGCCCTCCCCTTCACCAGGTGGGTGCCAAGGTGTCCACTGAAACACCTATTTCCCTCACCTCGCTAGCTGCTATGGAAAAGGGGCAAGCATCTGCTTAGTCCCTTTCCCCTAGCAGGCTGGCCAAAAGGACCCTCACACTCTGTTGCAAATCTACCAGAAATAACCTATTCCTCTAACTTAAAATACTTCCAACTCCATTCCCATGCTCAATGTCATGGAGCATTGTGCCCAGGGTCAGCAAAGGTGACTCCTCCCCCAAGGCATTTTGTGCCATGTATGTAGAGAGTCAAATTCTCTGAAAAAGAACCACCTGTGAATTTTGTTCAGAAGTTAGGAACTGCAAACATTTCTGTCATTCCAGGATGCTTCTCATCTGGGTTCCTTGACACTTGCAAAACAATTTTTTTGAAAATTTTATCAAATATTTTTTCATCCCTAATAGACAACAATAAAAAGCAATGCCCTGCTCTGTAAACACTTCATGTCTGTCTATATGAAGTTCTACAATTCCATTCCATTCCTCAAGAGACCTTTACTTGTGGATTCCTATAGAGGCAGAGAATTAACCTATATGGTCCTTGTGGTCCCTTCAAATTCTATGATTCTCTGATTCATATCTAAGTATTTCATAAGGATAGTAGAGAGAAAGACTTGTTTAACCAAAAGCCACCTGTGTATTTCTATATGCCACTCAGAACTTCCTCCTCTACCCCCATTCCTACTGCAGCCCTCCATCATGCCCCACAACCATTCAAAAAAATTTCACAAACCTCTGAAGCAGGTCTTTATGATGCACAAGAAGCAGGGAATATTGCCAATTCTGGCAGAAGAAATAGGATGAGGGAGATGTACACCACTGGAACCAGACCAAGACCTGCAATTCTTTAAGATATAAACATGTCTATTAAGCTCTGGCAACCAGAGAGTTCATCCTCTTATAGGCTATAATTATCTAAATCCAGGGAAGAAATTCACTATATGAGTCTTCTTTTTCATAACTGGCATTCACCAACTGAAAAAAAAATGGAAAATTGTGAAGTGATTTTAACTATGGGCATATGGCTACCACACAGGGCATTTATCTAAGTTTTATATTATATTGAACTGATTGCATGCCTAATTCCAGATATATAGATGAATTCCTTACACAGGGTGGTAAATCAACAATCTTTGCAAGGAAATTCGCTTGAATTTTTTTTCAGCAGAATGTTGAAACCATAAATCATTATGGAAATGTTGGAAGAGCTGAGCCAAAGAGCTGACTTTAAAAGCTTGAATAGCTAGTTAGCAATCACATGTTAAAACAACAGCAACAACAACACTTTGATATGTCCTGTTTACTAACATTAGCAGAAGTGAGCTGCTGGACTTAACTCCTCGTCCGGTGGCTCTTTTTGTAGACTGGTCTGCTCCCCCCTCTCCCTGCAGCACCCATGGCCCATGTGACGGCCAGCATGGGGGCCACCATTGTTACATTCCCCTTCCCAGCCAGATCAGTGGGTCAGGAAGGGGTGCAAAAGACAGCACCAATCTGTCTTTGGGATTGGCTGCTCTCAGAGGAGGTGGGACATTGCTGCCTTTTGCAGAAATTTTACATCTATTTTACAGCAATTTTGTAGCAGTTCTTTATGACTGCTGCTTTACACTGCAGGGGTCAGGTATAACCCCCCCCCCCCGTGCAATGCTGGTCAGTGGCTCTTTGGGAGCCAAAGTGAAAAGATCATTGGGAGCTCTACCGCTGAACAGCATGATGTCAGAGCCAGGGCCGGGGTTTGGAGCAGTGGCCAGAGCAGGCAGCGGGGGCCATCAGGCGGTGGTGAGCAGTGGCAAGTGGCAGGCGTCGGGCGAGTGGCAGATATTGGGCCACAGGGTCATCAGCCAGGGGAGACTAGCTGCAAGGATACAGGGGAGCCAGTGGGTTGTCACCAGGTGGGGGGAGGGTGACCTGCCCCCAAAAATATGGTGGCTTGGGCAGGACATGGGCTGGGCCTGGCACATGGCTCAAACTGGGGAGGTGAGCGGGGCCTCGGGCAGTGGTCCAGCCAGGCCAATGGGGATACTGAAGACCATGAGGGGGTCAAGGGATGCCACTGGGGCAGGGCCACCAGGGGGTCCACCAGTCCACCAGGGGTTCCCTAAGGCCACTGAGATGTTCTGGAGGCCTCTGGGGGTGGGGCCACTGGACAACCAGTGGTTCCACTAGGCCACCAGGGAAAGCAATCTCAGGTGGGGGTGCCCCAGGGGGATAAAAGGCCTGTGGCATTTGGAGGCCCTGGATATGAGGATGCACTGGAGGGGGGAAGAGCAGTCCATGAGCCCTCAGCCAGCACTGGGCCACAGAGGCAAGTTGGTCAGTTCAAGTCTCACAGCTGAGACTGTGTTCACACGCTTACAAAAGAGGGGAAAAAAAGAAAACACACATTAATGCAGAAGCACAACTAATCAAATCACACCAAGCACGTGGGGGAATGTGCCTGGTGTAGCTGAGGGAGGCTTTCATGGTCACAGGGGTTAGGTTTCACACACCTTGTCAGCTGGGATGTCCTGCTCTTGGGGGGGGGGGCTTCTCCAGACCCACTTAACTGACAAGGTGTCTGCTCTGGTGAGATGCCTCCTAAGAAAGCCTCACCAGTGGCAAGGCCTCACATCAGAGGTCAAGTGGGAGGAACCCCATGATCTTGGATGGACCTTGCCCAGAGGAGGAGTGCCGCGTGTGAGGCCGTGGATGATGTTGGGCGGTCTGGCAAGCCAGGGGATTTGTTGCAGTCTGTCATGGGCCAGGTTCCCAGCTTTGATCACAGAATGATAGAATCATAGAATTGTAGAGTTGGAAGAGATCACAAGGGCCATCCAGTCCAAGCCCCTGCCACCCAGGAAATCACAATCAAAGGATCCCTGAAAGATGGCGATCCAGCCAAGGAAGGAGACCCCACCATGCTCTGAAGTAGTGTGTTCCACTGGCGAACAGCTCTTACTGTCAAGTTCCTCCTAATGTTGAGGTAGAATCTCTGTTCCTGGAGCTTGCATCCATTGCTCTGTGTTCTAGTCTCTGGAGCAGTAGAAAACAAGCTTGCTCCATCCTCAATGTGACAACCCTTCAAATACTTAAACAGGGCTATCATATTGCCCCTTAACCGTCTTTTTTCCAGGCTAAAAATACCCAGCTCACTAAGTCTTTTCTCATAAGGCATAGTTTCCAGTCCTTTCACTATTTTATTTGCCCTCCTCTGGACACACTCCAATTTGTCAATATCCTTTTTGAATTGTGGTGCCCAGAACTGGACACAGTATTCTAGGTGAGGCCTGACCAAGGCAGAATAGAGTGGCACTATTACTTCCCTTGATCTAGACACTATACTTCTATTGATGCAGATCTCATCAATAATCGCATTGGCCTTTTTAGCTGCTGAATCACACTGTTGACTCATGTTCAACTTGCGGTCTACTAGGACTCCTAGATCCCCTTTGCACGTAGTCTCATTCAGCCAGTTCTCCCCCATCCTATATCTATGCAATTTGTTTTTCTACCCTAAGTACAGTATTTTACAGTTCTCCGTATTTAATTTCATTTTGTTAGCTTTGGCCCAGCTCTCCAGTCTATCCAGGTCATTTTGAATTTTGATCCTGTCCTCTAGGGTATTAGCTACTCCTCCTAATTTGGTGTCATCTGCAAATTTGATAAATATGCCCCTAATTCTATCATCCAAGTAATTGATAAAGATGTTGAATATCACTGGGCCCAGCACAGAACCCTGTGACACCCCACTGGTCACATCTATCCAAGATGAAGAGGAGCCACTGCTGAGTACCCTTTGGGTTCAGCCGGTCAACCAATTACAAATCCATTTAACAGTTAACTTGTCTAGCCCACATTTTACAAACTTGTTTACAAGAATGTCATGGGGAACCTTGTCAAAGGCCTTACTGAAATCAAGGTATGTGATATCCATAGTGTTCCTTTCATCTACCAAGCTGGTAATTTTATCAAAAAAAGAGATCAAATTAGTCTGGCATGACTTATTTCTCTCAAACCCATGTTGACTTTTTGTGATTAAGGCATTGTTTAAATGATCACAGATTCTCTGTTTAATGATCTGCTCTAGAATCTTCCCTGGTATTGATGTCAGACTAACTGGACGATAATTGTTGGGATCCTCTTTTTTCCCCTTTTTGAAGATGGGGACAATGTTTGCCCTCCTCCAGTCTACTGGGACTTTTCCTTTTGTCCAGGAGTTCTCAAAGATTATTGCTAATGGCTCTGAAAATACATTTGCCAGCTCTTTAAATACCCTTGGATGTAGTTCATCTGGTGCTAGAGATTTAAATTCTTTTAGATTAAGAAGGTGTTCCTGTACTACCTCTTTACTTATTCTGTGCTGGATTTCCCCTATTGTGCCCTCTGTTCCATTATCCTCAGGTTGATCATCATTTTCCTTTTCTGAAAACACTGAGGCAAAGTAGGTGTTGAATAATTCTGCTTTTTCTCTGTCCCCTGTCAGCATTTTGCCATCTTTCCCACATAGTGGCCCTACCATTTCCTTCTTCTTCCTTTTGCTGCGCACATACCCCCCAAAAACCCTTTTTATTGTTCTTAACCTCCCTAGCAAGCCTGAGCTCATTCTGTGCTTTAGCTTTTTTGACTTTACTCCTACATGTGTTTGCTATCTGTTTGAATTCTTCTTTGGTGATTTCTCCCCTTTTCCATTTTCTATACATGTTCCATTTAAAACTTAGTTCTATTGAAAGTTCTTTAGTCATTCATCCTGGTTTCTTGAGACACCTCCCATTTTTTCCCCTCATTGGTACTGTTTGAAATTGTGCCTTCAGTATCTCCCTTTTGAGAAAGTCCCATGGGATTACCGCCAGTATTTCCCTGAGTTTATTGAAATCAGCTCTCCTAAAGTCTGGAATGTGTCTGACTATGCCTGGCTTCTCCTTTCCATTGTATAACAAACTCCAGGAGAACATGATCACTCTCACCTAAGGATCCCACCACTTGCACCCCATTAACCAGGTCATCCCTGTTGGTTAGGATCTGATCTAAAATAGCTGACTCCCTTGTTGCCTCTTCCATCGTTTGGCAATGAAATTGTCTTCAAGGCAAGTAAGGAATTGGCCAGACCTTGAAGTTTTGGTTGAGTTAGATTGCTAGCAAATATCAGGATAGTTGAAGTCACCCATCACTACTACATCTCACCTTTCTGCATGTGTGGTCATCTGTTCTAGAAAGGCATCATCCAATTCCTCCATCTAACTTGGGGGTCTGTAGTAGAGTCCCACAATAGCATCCCTGTTGTTTCCCTCCCCTTTAATTTTTATCCAAATGCTCTCCACCTGGCTTCCACTATTGATGTCATGGATCTCTTCACTGGTGTAAATATCCCTGATATATAATGCTATTCCTCCTCCTTTTCTGTTTGGCCTGTTTCTCTTATAAAGGTTATACTGCTCTGATGAACTTTCAGAGGCAGTTGTTTATGTAGTGGAGCAACTGGTTAAGACATGGGAACAAGGGTCCTCCAAACTGCGAGATTCTGCTACACCACATAGCTCCACAGACTTCAGTGAGCCGGGAACATCAGGGAGTGGTTGAACATCTAGTGAGCCTGCAGCAGGGTCAACCAATTGGGGATGAGGGCAGTGTTCCCTATCACTCAGCAAGCCTGACTGCTTTACTCCAGCAGAGAGAGTTACGAGAGGAAGTGGCAAGAGTGGCAGGAAGAGGGGCAAGAAAAAGAAATGCTGGCATTGCTCCAGACACAGACGGGGGATGGATCTGGATAATGAAAAGATTTCAGGTGAGACATCAGAGGAGGACGTAAGTACATTTAAGTATTGGAAGGCGGGGGCAATGGAGCTGTGGCATCCATAGCAGGTGCTCAGATTGTGCTCTCCACAAGGGTGGTGTGACAAGGGACTCGTACACGCATGGGACAAGGAGGTGGAGGCTCCTCCGTACACTGGCGTCACTTTGTTCAAGAACAATTAGGACCCCCCAGAGATTCACCTGGACAAGATGATTTGAGATAAAATCCTCAGGGGGTATTATGTCAATGTCTTCTCACTCATCAAAATGACAAGCGAGGAAGGGAGGGTTTCCAAGAATGACAAGAAGAGCTCTGACAAGAGCAAATGGGATCTGGTTGAGCATTCATTCAACAACTTGTTGTTGGGGTACCCAGTGTTCATGGGGGGGGGGTGATGATGGCTTACCCAAACAGATGCTGGCATTTCGCCAACCATCTGGTGAGTGTGCTCAAGGCCAGAACTTTGGCTGGCGAGGTGGCAACCATTGACTATGACAAAGAGTTCTGAAAGTGTGCATTGCACAATGACAGGCACCGGTGGGATTACCTCAATGACAAGATCTGGCTTCTCATGGTGGGGCCGCATATCAAAGGCAAGGGGGAGGTTGCCAAGGCACCTCACAAGAAGGAGGCATGTCATCTGGCATACTGGGAGTACAACTTAGGTGAGTGCTTTTTGGGCCCAGTGCAAGTTTGAGCATAGTTGCAAGTCCTGCTTTGGCCCTCACCCTAGAATCAATTGCACACAGTCCTCATTGGGACAGCAGTCCTTTTGGACAGCCACCCTACTACCTCTGGCTCAAAAAAGGAAGCAGGGTCTGGAGCCAACACTGGTCAGGGTAGTGCCAAACAGAATTGAGCAACTGAGGATGACAAGGGTGGAATGGCATTTACTCCCATCAAACTTCATGCTCTGCTCACTCTTCTTACCCTATACCCCAACAAGAAGGTGGCTGCCCATCTGTCTGATGGGGTCATATATGGTTTTAGTATCCTGTTCATGGGACCCAGGGTAGCAACTGACTCAGGCAACCTCAAGTCTGCATCCAAGTTGCCTGAGGCGCTGGCTAGAAAAATGTCTAAAATGTGAGGTCAGGAAGATTGCAGGCCCCTTTGCTGAGCCTCCCATGGACAACCTCACGATATCACCATTGGGCATAGTGCCAAAAAAGACTCCAGGTGAATATAGACTCATTCATCATCTTTCTTACCCCAAGGGGTCTTCTGTCAATGACACCATCATGGTGGAGCTCTGCTCTGTCAAGTACACTTCGTTGGATCATGCCATCCAATTGATACAGACTTGTGGTCAGGGGGCACTCAAGGCAAAATGTGACATTTAATACACTTCAGGTTGTTCCTAGTTCATCCTGAAGATCACTGTTTGTTAGGTTTTAAATTTCAAGACCAGTGGTACTATGACATGGCATTATCCATGGGTTGTGATATCAGTTGTGCTGCATTTGAAACATTTAGCATGCTCCTGGAATGGGCATTGCAGCACAGGGCAGGGTTCCCTTTTGTAACTCATTACTTGGATGATTTTCTCATGATTGAGATGGCTGGGGGCCGGAGTGTGGGTCTCTGCTTTCTTCTTTTCAGATTTTCACAGAAGTTGGAGTGCCCAGCCAGAAAAGATGGTTGGACCTTCCATGGCTTTACTTCACTTTGAGATTCTTTTGGATTCCATAAAAGGGTTATCTTGCCTGCTGGCTGACAAGTTGGCGGGACTGAGGGATCAGCTGCACAAACTCATGTCGCATAGCAAGGCCACTTTTAGGGAGGTACAGTCACTCTTGGACCATCTCAATTTTGCTTGCAGGGTGGTGGTTCTAGGGAGGACATTTTGTGCCACGTTGGCAGGCATCATGAAGGGTATCCGGTCTCATCATCATCACATTCAGCTGACAAAAGGGGTCAAAGAGAATATCGGGGTTTGGCTGGAGTTCTTGGAGGGCTACAATGGAATCACATTGTGGCAGGGTCACAAGGTTGTGGGAGATGGGTTACAGTCCACTCAGATGCTGCCGGGAGGCTGGGGTTTGGGATTTTCTACAATGGTCATTGGTGTGTGCAGCACTGGCTGGCAGAGTTGGGCGGGGGGAGACTGACATTGTGCGTGATCTAACATGCCTTGAATTCTTCCCAGTTCTAGTGGTGGTGGTTATCTGGAGGGAGGAACTGAAAAATAAAAAAGTCTGCTTTTGGTGCGATAATCAGGCTGTGGTGTGGATTATCAACAGGCAGTCTTCAAGGTTGGAGAGAGTCATGAGGGTTCTGTGGAAATTTGTGCTTGTTTGCTTAACATCGAATATCAGCTTCTCCATATGGCATATTCCTGGCATGGATAACGAGATTGCAGATGCATTGTCTCACTTCCAAGACACATGGTTCTGCACATTGGCCCCTGGCGCAGATCCAGAGCCAGCACCCTTCCCAGAGGAGCTATGGCACCTTGGGAAGGAACAGTGATTCAGGGAGTCCTCAACTCCTAGGTGCCATCTCTGCAGGCAAGCTACAGGAGGGCAGTTGGCCAGTTCTTTGCTTTCAAATGGAAGAATGGATACAGGGGGTCCTGGCCGACATCAGAGTGAGAGGTGTTGCATTGCCTTACCTCCTTAAAGGACCAGAGATTGGCTCCTTGTTCCCTTTCATTGCATCTGGCTGGCATTTCCTTCTTCAGCAAGGCAGTAGGATTTGGCAACCCTTGTGCCACCTTTCTCATCCAGAGGGCCATGGAAAGTTGGCGGAGGATGAGCCATTCAGAAGGCACTTGCAAGGCAACCAATTTCATACAGCATTCTTGGCAGGATGGTGGCTATACTGTGTGAGGTATGCCAGTCCTGATATGAATCGCTACTGTCTGGCATGGCCTTCATGATGGCCTTCTTTGCTGCACTATGAATTGGGGAGCTGGTGTGTTCATCCAAAAAGGATGTAGCTGGCAGAGTGCTGCAGTTGAGTGACATATCACTTGGGGCAGATGCACTATGTATCCAAGTACGGCATTCAAAGTGTGACCAGCATGGAAAAGGGGCAACTCTGTGATTACAGAGCCTGGTAGATTCATCATCATGCCCTTTGGGCATCATGCACAAGTTTCTGGAGTGGCACCCTAGAATGTCAGACCTCCTTTTCATTCATGAGGACTTGTCCCTGCTGATGCAGTTCCAGTTTGTCAGTGTGTTGCGAGCTGCATTGAGGTGGTTCAGTTTGCCGGCAGAGGAGTTCGGGGGGTCAGTCATTTTGGATTGTAGTGTCTGCCATAGCAGCACAAGGGGGCTTACCTACAGAGACTATCAAACGGCTGGGCAGGTGGGGTTCTGGGACCTGTGCAGGGTACATATGTCCTGACTTATCAATTCCAATGCAGACAGATGGTCTGGGGTTTAGGGCCTTGTTGGCAGCAGCTGCTGGGGTTGGCCGAAGGCAATTTTGTGTCTATTTTACAGCAATTTTGCAACAGTCCTTTACGACTGCTGCTTTATAGCATTAGGGTTGGATATATAACCCCATCCCCACATGATGCTGGTCAGTGGCCCTTTGGAATCCGAAACCTACCCTCCCTCCCTCCATTTCTTGTGTAGGTTGTAGGTTAATTGTAGCCTGTATTCTTTTTTTGTCACAACTTTGGTGGGTGGTTGGCATGGGCCCTGACCCAAGGTCATCGGTGAGGGGATGGATGGTCTTCATCAAGGTCATGGTCAAGTTCAAGTTCACAGGGACCACCATTTTTCCCAATGGTTGGTGGGTAAGAAGAGGGTGGTGGGTTGTTGGGCATATGGGGCCTGGCCAGGACTCCCCCCTTTTTTTTCATCAGTGGTGGTGTTGGTGGTTAACCAGCAGTGATTTCATTGACCAGCATTTGGGTTGATTGATGTATGGATCTGGACCCATGGAAGCTGAGCCAACCACTGCAGCTGTTATCAATAAAGTTCTTGTCTTTATTGCCAATATATATTACCTTATATTACCAATATATCTTTCCAAATATATTCACGTGTCTGTCATTATTTGGGGAAAAGGGGGAGGGGGAGACATCCAGCCTGGGCATGCAAATCCGTTGCTTACTTTCCTTGTTCAGACCAGGATACGTTATTTTGTATTTGAATACTTACTTTTGAATAAATAAGCATTTTATATGAAAATGTTGTTCTGTTTAAGATCCATTTGTACCTTTCTTAATCTTCAACAAATGCTAGGACTGTAGGCTTATTATAATTGAGCTATTCATAGAATAATAGGCTCCCAAAGCAGATAGTGAACAGTTTAAAGATATTTTCAGTAATGAAGGCATCACAGCAGGATACAACAAAAAGGAATTCTCATGAAGGACGATTTAGAGGTGTGGGATTTTATAACATAGCAATGATTTAAACAAAAATCAGAAGTAATGGTGCTGAAATACAGCCATGTTTGACATTCCTAATCACAAAATTTGGTTTCAAGACCTGTTCCTCCTGCCCTCATATGCAAGGTGTTTGGTTATACTATCTCTCTCTCTCTCTCTCTCTCTCTCTCTCTCTCTCTCTCTGGCTTTTCTTCGCAAACGAAGATTCAGGAAGGACTCATCCCGTGTTTTCTGCAAGCGCGCTGATGACTAAAAAGGCCAATCCAAGATAGACAAGTCCGGTTGCAGAAAGCACAGCAGAAGGTTTCATTGGGTGATGTTACCGGGTTGTGATTCTTTCTGCATTGCCGTTTCTCTTCAAGACTTGTTCGGCGTGAGTTCTCAAATAAGGCTGCAGCATTGTGGATAGTGTGTCTCCATGCCTCCCGATGTGAGGCCAGGGTGGACCATTGTTGGTGATCAATTTGGCCAAGCCTGAGATGTTGTTTCAGGGAGCCCTTGTATGGCTTTTTTGGAGCACCCCTCTTACGCTGACCCATGGTGAGTCACCATAGAGTACTATTTTGGGGAGGCGATGGTCCTCCATCCTAGACACATGCCCTGCCCAGCGCAGCTGTGTTCTCAATTTCATGGCCTCAATGCTGGTGATCCCTGCTTGCTCAAGGACAGCAACATTCGTCACATAGTCAGTCCAGTGTATATTTAGGATTGTGCATAAACAGCGCTGGTGGAAGCATTAGAGGAGTCGTAAGTGGTATATAATGATGAGAAATAATGCACATACGTCTACAGCTATGACAGCCCATATCAATATCCTTACAGCTGAGTTAAAGAACTGATTTAAGGTCAACAAAACTGGAGAAAAATTTACCACCATATACGGAGGTATTTTTCCTCCCACTAGATGAGCTAATATGTAGCAGTCATCAAAAATAAAGTAGGGATGTCACCAAGTTTCTTCTCAAAAGAAACAACAAGTAATTTTAGCAATTGTTGTCCCACTGTGAGAACATCTTTTTAAAAAATAGTTTTCAAAGCCTATTCACAATTCAGAACTCATTCTGCACAAAATTTGCATTGTTTTTGATGAAAATGCAAATATTGGATGGAGTAAGTACTAATTAAAGCATTTTAAATTCAGAAACAGGGTTTTTTGCCACAGAAAATAATATTTCTGTGCCAAAAATGTTGTTTCCTGCACATAAAATGCACTTTTCTATTCAAAACATCCCCATGTGAATTTTGCACAGAATATGTCCTGAACTGAAATTATTTTCAGCAGTCCAATATTCTTCTTGTCAGGGTTTCTCAGCACAAAACGAAAACAAAAACAAAAACATGCCATACAACATTTTTGTGCATGTTTTTTTTTTTAATATTTAAATATTACTTCCCTCCCTAGAATAAAGCCATCCCCACCACCCCAATGAACTGTACTGTCCTCAATCTAGGACCAAAGATTGTGTCTTAGAAACCTAGCATATAATTTCCTGATTTCCGGAAGGAGGCTGAACAGATGAAACCCTGCTAACTATTGATCTAGCTCCCTTTTAAAAAGGGGGACTCTAATAGATATGCTGAATATATGGAATGAAAAGTTACCAGAACCTTTGAAAACTTCTGAAAAATATCTTTCCAAGTCTCATATGCCATAGGTACCGACTGCTAGGCACCAGTCAATGCAGAGGCAAATGGGAGTTACTTATCTGTGGCTGAATTGTATAAATGGGAAAAACTGCTAGAGCCTCTCCTGCTGTTTACACTGGGGTGAAAGTGGAGGTACAGTGTGAGTTAGTAGGAGGGTGAATTATATTGCCTCTTGCTGAGATACTAATAATAGTAAGGACAGGTTGCTTACCTGTAACTGTAGTTCTTCGAGTGGTCATCTGTGAATTCACACATAAAGGGTTAATCCTGCGCCTGCGCAGTAGCATTCGGAAGTCGTTAGAGTCAATAGCCATTTAATTGAGTTTTGGCGGTAATCCTGCCCACCATCCCCTCCAAGCTATATAGGCCCTCCTCGAGCCCGCCTTCTCAGTTCCGAATAGCCGCGGTTGCAGCATACGGTCAGAAGCAATTTTGTCTTTTTTTTTTTTTGAGGAGATAGCCTAGGACACCAGAGGGGAGGATGGGTGGGATTGTGTGAATTCACAGATGACCACTCGAAGAACTACAGTTACAGGTAAGCAACCTGTCCTTCTTCTTCATGGTCTCTGTGAATCCATACATAAAGGGTAGATTAGCAAGCTTATATTTAGGAGGAGGGGTGTCCTATCTAAGATACAGGATGAAGAAGGGACACCATAGACTAGGTTAGGTTAAGAGTAACCTGTGAGGGTTGTTTTATTCACTGGAAGAGGTAGTTGAGAGACACCAGACTCTGGCGTTTGGTGGTCATGATCCCTGTCGGGATCCCTGTGCAATACAAGACATGAGGACTGCTCGCCCCAGCGCCGCGTCCTCTCTAGAGGCTGAGTCCACCTTGTACACTTTAACAAAGGTCAGGGGGGCTGCCCATGTGGCTGCCCTGCAGATGTCCTGGATAGGCACCCCATTCAGGAATGCCGTAGAGGTGGAGGTAGCTCTGGTTGAATGGCTGAAGACGGTGTCCGGTAACCATTTCCCCAGAGTCTGGTAGGCTAGACTAATTGTTGCAGTCACCCACTTCGAGAACCATTGCAAAGACACTGGCTCACCCTTCCTTGGGCCTGCATAGCAGACAAAGAGTCGGTTGCCTTTCCTTAACTGTGAAGTTCTATCTATGTAGAAGGCTAGGGCCCGTCTTACATCCAGGTGGTGGAGGGACCGTTGCAAGTCATCCGATGGGTGCTGGAAGAAGGCTGGTAGTACAATGTCCTGGTTGAGGTGGAAGTAGGACACCACTTTAGGCAGGAGAGCGATGTCCAGCCGTAGCACCACCTTGTCCTTGTGAAAACGGGTGTACGGTGGGTCAACCCGGAGAGCGCACAGTTCACTGGCTCGTCTTGCTGATGTGATCACGACTAGGAATGCCGTCTTCATGGAAAGGAGGCGGAGGTCACACGTGGCCATTGGTTCGAAGGGGGCCTTGGACAGGGCTGCCAAGACTATTTCAAGACTCCATGCAGGTGTGGGTCCCAGCGTAGGGGTGTGCAAGTTGGTGTAGCCTTTAAGGAAGGCCTTGACCCTGGGGTCTCGGAAGCACGATGGCTTGCCCAGGCATTGCAAGTGCCAGGACACAGCTGCTACATAGCTTTTAATTGAGGAGATGGAGAAGTTCCTGTTCAAGAAAGAAGCCAGGAAGTCCATCAGGTTGGAGGGGCCCGCTTGGGCCAGCAGGATTCCTCTCTCTTCTAAGAAGGAACAGAATTTTTTCCACTTGTAGTTGTAGGCTCTCACCGTTGATGGGTGGTGAGCTGATTTGATGATCTTCTGTGCTGCCTCCGAGAGGGAGTTTACACTGTTATCAGCCAGGCTGTTGGGTTGATCAGCTTGAGGTCCGGGTGGAGAATCTGTCCGTTCGCCATTGATAGTAAGATAGGTGTCTGCGGGAGGCGCCGGTATTGCCCTTGTGCCATCCTGAGCAGTGGTATGAACCAGTGCTGGCGGGGCCACCACGGGGTTATTAGGATGCACTTGGCTCTGTCCTGCTGCATCTTTGAGATCACTCTGGGTATGAGAGGAAAGGGAGGGAAGGGAAGCAGAGGGCGCTTCCAATGCCATAGGAATGCATCCCCTAGGCTGTCCCGTGATCGGCGGCCTCTTGAACAGAGTAACAGAAGTACTGTGTTGTCTTTGGAGGCAAAGAGGTCTATCGCACTGCAAGAAGAGAGAGAGAAGGATCTGGCGATTCAGCGACCATTCATGATTGTTGGTGGTTGATCTGCTGAGTGCGTCTGCCAGGTCGTTGGTCCGGCCCGGGACATGTATGGCTAGTAGGGTGATGCCTCGTTCCACACACCACTCCCAAAGGGCCAGGGAGAGGCGGAGCAGGGTCTGCGAGTGTGTTCCTCCCTGCTTGTTTATGTAAAACACTGTTGTCGTGTTGTCCGAAGCCACCTGCACCACTTGACCCGTCAGGGAGGGTTCGAACGCCCTCATGGCCTTGAACACAGCTAGTAGTTCTAGGGCATTGATGTGTAGTGCTCCCTCTTTCCGTGACCAGCGTCCCCTGATGGACAGCCCCTTGGAGTGCGCTCCCAGCCCGACAGAGAGGCGTCCGTGGTGATAGCCCTTGTGGGGCTCAGTTGTTTGAAATGTGAACTGTGCTGGACCGCTCGTGGGTCCGTCCACCAACGGAGGGACCTCCGGAGCGGGCGGGGAATGGTGAGTAGTTTGAGTGGACCGTGAGCAAAAGGCCTGAACCTTGCGATGAACCAGCTCTGCAAGGGTCTCATGCGGAGCCGTGTGAGGGGTGTGACTGCTGTGGTGGAGGCCATGTGGCCTAGGGCTTGCTGTATGTCTCGTACGGTGGACCCCCTTCGTCCTATGCATTTCTGCACTGCTGCGCACAGCATCTGGAATCGGTCGTCCGGGAGGAACGCTTTCCCTGTGGTGGAATCCAGAGAGGCCCCTATAAACCTGATGTTCCGTGAGGGTTGCAGGGGCGATTTTTCGTAGTTTACCATCAATCCCAGGCGTTCGAGCCAGGTGAGGGCCAGGCTGATGTCTCTGTCCAGTTTTTCGGCTGAGGGAGCTGTGAAAAGCCAATCGTCCAGATACGGGAATACCACGATATCTTTCTGTCTGAGCCAAGCCACTACCACTGCCATACATTTTGTAAATACCCTTGGGGCTGTACAGAGGCCAAACGGCAGAACTCTGAACTGGAAGGTCGTGCCGCCGACCGCGAAGGCGAGGAATCTCCTGTGTGAAGGTGCAATCGGGATGTGAAAGTAAGCATCCTTCAAATCCATGGTGGTGAACCAGTCCCCTTTCTTCAAAAAGGGAAGGATGGATGAAAGTGTAACCATGCGGAACTTCCGTGGGCGGACAAATGAGTTCAGGTCTCTTAAGTCTAGGATGGGACGGAAACCTCCGCCTTTCTTTTCGATGACGAAGTATCTGGAGAGGAATAGGCCTCCCGCTTCTGAGCAGGGAACTCGCTCGATGGCACCCTTTTGTAGGAGACTGTTGACCTCCTCTATGATGGGCGGGGACAGCAGGGTCACCCTGTGAGGGGTCGGAGATGGAAGTTCTTCTAAGTCTATGTAGTATCCTCGCCTTATGATGTTCAGGACCCAGCGGTCTGAGGTGATAAGTTGCCATGAGTGGAATGCATCGTAGAGGCAGCTGGCAGGGGATGGTGAGGTATGGAGCGAAGGGGAAGTATTGATGTCTGATGGTGGTAGTGGCTCTTAGGAGTCAGGCCCGTTGCTTGGATGGCTCCGTTTTCCACTTGTTGAATTGGGGTTTGGGCTTGAAGGACTGAAACGTCTTGTGGGGTTGGTATGATGAGGATTGATGGGGTCGGGAGGGTGGCGGGCTAAATCTTTTGCGGTATGATGAGCCTGGTCTGCAAAAAGGCAGCCATGGTCTCAGCGGGTGGTGGGTGGTAGGCAGGCCAAACTTCTTCGCCGTTGACCTCATCTTTTCCGTGTGTTCCAGCTTCGAGTCCGTGTCTGCATGGAACAGCCCCAGCTCGTCGAAGGGGAGGTCCTCGATGATGGAATGTGCTGTATGGGACAACCCTGAGGATCTGAGCCATGCACGGTGGCGGACCGCAATGGAGTTGGCCACGATCTTCCCTGTGCACTCTGCAATATGTTTCGTGACTTGTCGCTGGTACCCCGCCAGTGCCAGGCCTTCTTCTCTGAAGGAGTTAACGATCCTTTGGTCCTGCTCCGATAGCTTAGAGATATGGACCGCCAGAGCGTCCCATAGGAACTTCTGGTAAGCTCACATGCATGCCACATATGATGTCATCCTAGTGAGGAGGCAGGCAGATGAATAGAACTTACGGTCTATGGCGTCTAATTTCTTACCCTCTTTGTCAGATGGGGTGGAGTGCAGCCTCTGGGAGGTTTTCATCTGGGCAGTCTCCACCACTACCGAGTTTGGCTTGGGATGGAGTGAGAGCCACGGTGCCGAGTTGGTGCACACCCGGTACAGATGGTCTAGGCGTCTGGACGTCGGTGGTGTAGAGGAAGGCGTCGCCCAAGAGGACTTCAACACCTGCAGCAGGTATGGAGATATCGACAGGGAGGGGAGGGACGGTGCCCTATGTTGCAAGTCTTCAAATATGGGGTCATCCACTTCCTTTTCAGGTTGGGTGGTCTTGATCCCCAGGGTGCCTGCCAGCCTATGCATGAAATCAGCGAAAGCCTTCATATCATCTGAGGGTGACGGCGGGTCCGGCCGGGCTCCCCCTGGAACCAGTGATGCTCTCGGGGATGGAGAAGAGGATCTCAAATCCGAGTCCAAGGAATGAACCGAGGGGGTCCTCGATATGGGCCTTCTCGGCGATACCGGTAACTCCGGCCTACCTTCCTTGTGCCGTTTGGGCAGTACCGTGGTTCCCAACGGTGAGCCTCTCGGAGGGGACCTGTGAGGGGCCAGCCTCTCTCTCGAAGGTGACCTGGATACTGATCTTGATGGAGGGGGATCCCTCCCTTTCCCGGAATCTGTGGGCATGTTACCGGTCCCCGACCTGGGTGTAGACTCCATTGGTGGTCTAGTGACGGGTCGGTGGCGCTCCTTCTCTGGGGTGTGCGGTGGGACCGGGAGCGGTCCCTGTGTCTCCTGTGTCTATAGCATGGCAAGGGGTCGAAGACATCCTCGTAGTAGGCATGCCAAGGGTCGTGGTCCCAGTAGCGGGTAAAGGGGTGATACCGATGGTATCTCGAAGGTCGGTCGTAGTACAGATGACCGTACCGTTCCCACAGCCACTCTTCTTCCGATGTCCCCAGGTCGGAGATGTACGAACCCAAAGAGGCAGATCGGGATTGAGGCCATCTTGGCGAGCAGGACCGACGTCGTCGTGTCGGAGAGCGGGACCTGCGGGGTCTCTGAGGTGAGTGGGATCACCGTGGCATACGGGACCAATGTGGAGATCGTCTTGGTGAGTGGGACTGCCGGGGCATGCGTGACCTCCGTGGTGACCTTTCCGGAGAACGGGGCCAGCCTTGAGAGCGGGATCGAGATTGACGTGGAGACCGGTGCGGGGTGGGTGGTCTGAGGGGCTGCGGTGAGCGGGACCAAGATTGCGAGGCTGACCGGGATGGGATCATCTGCGGTGAGTGGGACCGATGGCATGCCGGGGTGTCTGACCTTGAGCGGGACCAGCGGCGACCGTCTCTCTCGATGGAGCTGGTGGATACCTCCACAATCTTTAGGTCCGGTTCGTGGATTTCACCTTCCGATAACTCTCGGTCTCTATCATCCCATACGGATGCCGGAGATGGTTCTCTCGATGGTGATCGAAGCTTGGAGAGGCTGAGCCTGATCGGGGATACCACCGGAGACCTCTGGCCTGGGGAGCGGTCCGGCGCCAGTGTCTGACCCCTTTGCGTACCACTCGAGAGGGTATCGTCGGACTTCCTTTTCTTCTTTTTCTGGGGCTCATCCTGCGGTGTGGTCTTCGGAGAGGTAAGCCTCACCGCCTTGTGTTTCTCCTTTGGTCGGTCTTGCATAGCGGTACCGGAGGCGTCCTTTGGAACGGTCCCGTCCGCAGTGTCAGAATCGGACTTCCTCGGTCTCGAGGAGGAGCTCTTAGCCCCCACTTTATCCCGGTCCCGGGATATGAGTTTGGAAGCCTCCTTCGATGATTGTTTATGGGTCTGTGATGAACCCAACGGTACCGAGGCTCTCTGGGCCGAAGAGGAGGTTGAGCCCGATAGCACGTGCTCATACAGTTGGGCCTTCAATCTCTTATCCCTGTTACGCCTTGCCTGAGGGGTAAAGGCATTGCAGTGGCGGCAGGATCAGACTTCGTGCCTCTCACCCAGGCACATCAAGCAGTTAGAATGCCCATCTGACTCAGGCATTTTCGCCCCACAGGTCAAACAGGTCTTAAAGAATCCCGTCGACACCATCACCAACAACAATAAGGGCACTCACAAGTTCAAAGTCCAAGGCCAAGTCTGAGGTCGTACTGAGGAAATTCGCCAAAGAAACAGTCCAGAATCTGAAGAATCAATGAAGACAGTCCGAAGGTCCAATCCAGGGATGCAAACTGTTGGGGGGGGGTTAGAGAATCCAAAAAACTAAGGCTAAAGACTCCAACAACGTTCCTCGTGCTGCCAACGTGGCGGGAAAAAAGGAACTGAGAAGGTGGGCTCGAGGAGAGCCTATATAGCCTGGAGGGGATGGTGGGCGGGATTACCGCCAAAACTCAATTAAATGGCTATTGATTCTAACGACTTCTGAATGCTACTGCACAGGGGCAGGATTAACCCTTTATGTGTGGATTCACAGAGACCACGAAGAAGAATAATAAGCTTTATTTGTATCCTACATCTCCCATCAGGATCGGTGTGGCAAACATCATACAAATATCAGATGCCAGTCTGATACAGATATTAAAGCAGCACCATTAAAACAATTTCTATCATTATAAATCACTTCACACTTTAAGTATAATACACATGCTTAAAAAAACCAGAAAAGATCATAGAATGGAAATTACTACAACCAGGATGTAATGTTTTACATCTGTTAACAGAAGCAGCTACATCAAAGGAAATATTTCCCCTTCTTTATGATGCCCACGTGTGTCCTCAATGTCTGCTCTAGAGGACTGGGAAACCCAAGAGATTAGGAGTGTGAATAGCACAAAGGGCAAAGGTTGGGGGTTAGAAGGAGACAAGGAAATTCCTATAGATGGTGCATAAGGTTGTATGTAGAAGTGGAAGTTGTCCCTTTTAGCATGACTAACAGAACTGAGGATCTGAAACACAGGATCAAGAGCTTGGATATAATGAATTCCGTATAAGGCAATGAGGTACCATTTTCAGTAATGAGGGTGCAATGAATTTGCATTTTAAAAATAACAATGGTGTAAATAATTTTTTTGAGGGGTAATGTCATGACCTCAATACATTTGCTAAATCCAACATGAATCAATTGCTAAAGGGCAAGTCAGCACTTACCTAAATCCTATCAGTTCAATGAACCTACATTGGTCGGTTCTAGCAATTGCTTTTAGGTCAATCAGTATTATTTTGTATTTTACTATAAATTACTTTTAAAGGGTAATTTTTATGACTTTAGAACCATTTTGAGGGGAATTTATGCCACTGTCTTATCAAACCTCTCCAAGTAACATAAAATAATGAAAACAGTAATGCACAAGTAATGCAACAATAACAAAATGTTAAACATTGTGATGGGTAATAACAACAAATTATCTTGTAAACAAAATATAACTCTGTAACAAATAACCAACAAGCGAATTTGGAAAGCTACCTTTCCAAGCCCTGGTCAGTTGAAGACTTTGTTTCAATGTAGTTGCAGCCAGGAAATTTTAGACTCTAAATATGCAAAAGATGCTTAGGAAAAAAGAAAGAAAGAAAGAGCGAGAGCACATTTTAAGTACCATGTGTGTGACCTTCACATGAGCTATTTAATAATGTAAAGTGTATGAATGGCAAGCATGGTAAAGGTTAAAAACATTTCAATCAAATAGGTGTGACAGTTATTGGAAGACAGCTATTGCCATATTGAAATAGGGTATAAATGACTTCAGTTATGATTCATCTACATGTGATTCATACCAGTGGGGGAATCTGTATTTCCCAGGAGAAAGAGGACTAATGGACTTAATTTGTTCTATAATCACTCCTCGATTTTCATATGCATGCAATCTTAATGCATTGTGTCTTCATTGCCTTTAGTTCTGCTGATGGCTGAGAACAGAGTCTTTTATTAGTAGCTACATTTTTAAGTATTTGAACCTAGCTACTACTGGTGGCAGGGTAGAAGATAGGGATGAGTGGGAATTTCATTTCACACCCCACCCCACCCCAAGATTGTGCCTTAAAAACACACACACAAACACACAAACACACACACACACATACTGCCAGGCTATTTTATGCTGAAAAGTACACTTTTGAAAACCAAGTAGTAAACAGAACTTGACTTTTGTTTATTTCCTAGTTGAAGAAAGGTCTGTCCTGGGCCAAAAGCAGACAAGAGAGGGGACACCCACCCACCCACACATCTTAATTCTCTCTCATATTAACAATGTGTGAAGGGGCCCGGTGGTTCTCAAATTGTGTGGTGTGATCCTTGGGGGGAGGGTATGATAGTTGCTCAAGAGGGAAGCACAGTTTTTTGGGGGGGGCATTGAAGTATTAATGTTCCTCAGTTCCAGGGCAGCAATGGAAAGGGTAGCAAGCCTCTGGTGCCAAGCATGCATTCTTGGGCTTGTGAAGCTGGCAGCTGGTGGGCTACTCAGAGAAGAGAGGAAAGTGACATGAATCCCTGTGGCATAGGGCAGCAGTGGTGGCAAGGTCCAGGCACCAGGTGGGCATTGTTCCTTCTTTGGCTGCAGCGCTTCCACACTTTCTATTCCAAAGGTGGCAGCAGCAGCTGGTATGTTCCTGGAGTAAAGCAGGAAGAAAGTGTGCCTTGTGCCTGGGGCTCTTCCCCTGCCACATCCAGTGGTGCATAACATCCACATGTAGCTATAGAGTGGGTCACAAAAATAAAAAATTTGAGAACTGAGATATTCTATATTTTTTTAAAAAAGATAAACCAAAACCAAGGGACATCTTTGGTGTATGTTTGGTCCTCCAAAACACCTACATGCACAGAGTGGTATATTACCATTTGGTTACATTTCATCAACTTTTATCCATAGTTTGAACTATTTAATAATAGTGTGATATAGAGCTGGATCACAAAACTAGCAACTCATCCAGCTAAGACTGTGGTAGTCAGGTTTTTTATCCACAGCAGTAAGCTACTGGGAGCAAGTTGTTGCAGTTGTTCCTTGTTGTGATAGCTATCTTGGCTTCCAGTTTGATTATTTGAATTCTACAACAAAATTTAGAGAAGTGTGCCAGCCAAAGGAGAATGGTGTTTTAATTTCCATATTGGTCTGGGAACTTTGAATATGGTTTATTCACTTAAAATATGGAGCAAATAAAATCTCCCTCTCATTCACCCACCCCAATTGTCAGTGTCGCTCACCAGCAGAGCCCTAAAATGGCTTAGGATAGGTATAGATAGATATAGATATAGATATATTCTATCTGAGCATTCAGATCTGGTGATTAGACTTTTATTTCAATCCTGCTATTGTCTGAGGCATTATAGTCAATGGTGAAGGATGTAGTCAAACAACATCTGGCAGGTTATAGGTTCAACTCAACTGTAGCTTCTTAACTCCCCCCCCCCGTTTTAGCAGGTTTTTAAAAACATTTTACTGTGTTGCTCTGTTAAAATGAGAAGGAAAGATGAAAATTAGGCACCTGAAACTCTGCATGGATAATAAGCAACCCTGTACACCTCAGGATTAGTCTGTTGTTGTTGTTTAAAAATCATTAATTAATTTTTGTTAGTTAAAAATATCTGTAGCCTGTATTGGCTGTCTAGCTAGAGAAGCCCGGGGGCATTCATTAGTCCACATGGCCTCAAGGCAGTTACAATGATGCTTTCCTCTGGAGGGCCCTCAAACTTCTTACATAGGGTAGCCAGAGAGAGAAAGAAGGAGTGATGTTTGTATCATGTAAGAGAGAGGAATATTTCAAGCAAAAGTCTCAATGAGCACAGAAGTTGAGGGACAGAAAGACCCATGAGAAAGAAAAAAGAATGGGGAGGAAAAAAAATAAATAGCAGAGGGAAAGAGAAAAAACACTAGGGTCGAAGAATTTCAAGAATCCTCTACCTGTTGAATGAAATTACTAGAGCTTTTGTATATTTTACAATGCACATTTCAAGACTTCTTCTTCTTTTGGCAATACTTCTTCAAACAACATTTTTTTTTTAAGAGAAAGGTCCTGAAATAAGGGGTTGCTCTTATAGTGAGAGATTTTTAGGTGAAAATTGTACTTTGTCTCCCCCCTCCTCCATGAGAATTAGGCAAACAAAGGTTAACCTCCATAATTTGGAGATGCCATACAGAACACTATACCAGTTACACTTTGTTAACTGAAACACATGTATTAGCAATCACACAAAAATGATTTGAATGCATTTTTGCAACTCACATTAACAGAGAATAAAAGTGGGTGATCAGGAACATGGGGGAATTTATGTTCTGCCATTTTATTCTGAAGATGGAGGCAATCAAATCAGTTTTATAACCAGGTGTATTCAAAATGCAGCTTGGAGGGAAATTGTTGGAACAAACTAGGTTGGTGGGCTTGCCCTTGAGAGATGAGGAGGGGGGGGGAACAGAACAAAGAATAATCACCAATAAAAACCAACCAACCAAGATCTTAATTCATTTCCCTAGGCTGTTCCCCACATCAGCAACTGATCTATATGAATTATTTGACCTTAACATAATTACACCTAATCATTATCATCAGACAATGAAACGTACTTTAAAAATAAAAGCCAATAAACAGGGCCACCAATACAATATATTTCAGCTTAATGATTCAATCAATAGTTGTCACGTTTGCTGCAATATTCTGTTTCTATCAAATTTCCTTATGTGTAACATTGCACCAGTCTAAGATGTCATTTTGAAATGTGCATAAACTCTATTTTTTCTTATGAGTCTTTTAAGAGTGCTAGTTTCAGTTAAAATTAGTATCCAAATCTTTTAAATCTCTAAACCATATTTTTTTTAAGAAAAAGAAAGGCATAGCACCACAATATACCCACATTTCCATGGCTGACGTACTTAGAGCAACGCTTCCTTAACTCCTTCACTTAGAAACCTCTCTTCCACCAGAAGCACATTGGTGAGATCTTCATAAATTGGACTCATAGAGACGATTCACTCAAGACATTCCATTAGCATTTCAATAACTTCCACACTACCATCAATCTCAGTCTGGAACTATCAAAACAACAAATTCACATTCTGGACACCACCATACAGCTACACAAGAAACATCTAAGTACTGCACTACATCACAAACCCACTGAGAGCTACATGTCTTAACACGCCTACAGTTTCCATCCTGAACACATTACCAAATCCATATTTTACAGCCAAGCTCTCTGATACAATTGAACCTGCTCAGATCCACAAGATAGGGACACCAAACTCATGGAATTACAAGAAGTATTCCTCAAGTAACAGTACCATCAGATGAAGTAAAACAACAACAAATCAACAAGGCAAGAATTGTATCTGGGACTACTCTATTATAGAACAAACTAAAGCCAGGAAATGGCAGAACCCCACTAGTGGTCACATACAGTTCCCAACTGAGACCACTCAGACATATCATCAGTGAACTACAACTTATTCTGGATAATAATGCTGACCCCTCAGGGACTCTTGATTTTAGGCCTTTACTTGCCTACAGACAGCCTCCCAATCTCAAACAGTTGCTTACCTTGCAGGGCACACAACATGGATAGGGAGATGGGTATAAGACCTTGCCACAAACCCAGATGCCAACCCTGGCCACACAGGAAATGTATTCACAGGACCTAATCACATCACTCACAGTATTAGAGGTACTTTGACTTGCTCATCCTCTAACGTGATATATAACATCCTCTGTCAACAATGACCTTCAGCACTCTACATTGGGGAAAAAGGCCACCCTCTGTGCCAGAGGATAAATGGACATATCAGACATTAGGAATGGGAATACATGAAGCCAATTAAAGAACACTTCAATATTCATGGGCATGCCACCCTGGACCTCAGAACACCAGTTCTTGAACAAAAACAAAACAAGTTGAAGGCTTTCATAGCTGGCATCCATAGATTTTCCTTGGGTTTTTTTCTGAGCTGTGAGGCCGTGTTCTAGAAGAGTTTACTTCTGATGTTTCACCTGCATCTGTGGTTGGCATCTTCAGAGATATGCCAGCCACAGGTACAGGTAAAACATTAGAAATAAACTCTTCCAGAACATGGCCTCACAGCCTGGAAAAAAAAAAACACCCAGGAAAATCTATAAAAACTGTGGAATTGGAATATATCCACAAACTCCAGTCTATTGACAGTGGGTTAAACAAAGACAATGGTTTCCTGACACACTTTCCATTTTATAACACTAGTTAACATACTAGCCTCATGAGGGCTCTCTTGGCCAGTTTATCACATCTCCTTTCTGGTTCCCAGTTAGCATCATACTACATTCCAATAACTTCCTCCACCATTCATATGGTTATCTACTCACCTTGGCTTTAGGCTACATTTCTACTCCTGCCTTTGTCCCCAAATGACCATTGTTAAGACTGAACTTCTCACTTCATCACCATTCTCACAAGTTTTGCATTTCTGTTGCTATTCACACATACAGCCTGCTCTTTCATTTCTATAAAGATCTGTTTCTAGACACTTCATTGCACACATCTGATGAAGTAGACATAAGTCTATGAAAGCTTATGCTACCATCATCTTTCTCTCAGTTAGTCTCAAAGGTGTTACAAGATCCCTTTTCATCCTGATTCTTACACAGCTATGTCTTTGAAAAAATACCTTTATTTGGCATGATGTCTTTTTAAAAATTGGACAAGGGAAAATCAATACAGGAATTCATCAGATCTGCTCTAATTTCATAATGGGTTTAATAACTATTGCCCAAGCTGGAAGGTTACAAGTGACCTAAAGCTGAAACCCTGAATATTTAATCATGGAATGCCCCCTCTACTACATGCCTACCCATGCCTTGAGGTGATCTCTGGAGGCCTTCCTCACAATACACCTTCAGTCTAGAGTTCAGAGGTTGACCTTTGTGATGGTCTATTGAATGCTCTCCCTGGTGCCCATGTTGGTGTAGTTTCAGCTATACATTTTTGTTTTCTCTGGTCTTTCAAGAACTTACTTCAGTCCCTTTGAAATTAATGGCACATTTATTGGTGGCTGTTTTATAATGTGCCAACAATTTATACTGTCTTATATTGTGTTCACATTTGTACAGTTGGAATTTGTTATGGATTTAATATTTTAAAAGATGTGTCCTGTCTATTGATAATATTATTCCATTTTAATTGATCTTTTGTGGTGTTGGAAACTGCATTATAGATGTATAAGAAATATAATCATAGAATTGTAGAGTTGGAAGAGACCATAAGGGCCATCCAGTCCAACACGTTGCCACACAGGAAATCACGATCAAAGCATCCTTGACAGATGGCCATCCAGCCTCTATTTAAAGACCTCCAAGGAAGGAGACCCCACCACGCTCCGAGGGAGTGTGTTCCACTGCCGAACAGCTCTTACTGTCAAAAATTTCTCCTAATGTTGAGGTGGAATCTCTGTTCCTGGAGCTTGCATCTATTGCACTGTGTTCTAGACTATGGAGCAGAAGAAAACAAGCTTGCTCCATCCTCAATGTGACATCACTTCAAATACTTGACCAGGGCTATCATATCACCCCTTAACCATCTTTTTTCCAGGCTAAACATACCCAAATCCCTAAGTATTTCCTCATAAGGCATGGTTTCCAGACCTTTCACCATTTTAGTCACCCTTCTCTGGACACGCTCCAATTTGTCAATATCCTTTTTGAGCTGTGGTGCCCAGAACTGGACACAGTATTCTAGGTGAGGTCTGACCAAGGCAGAATAGAGTGGCACTATTACTTCCCTTGATCTAGACACTATACTTCTATTGATGCAGCCCAAAATTGCATTGGCCTTTTTAGCTGCTGCATCACACTGTTGACTCAGGTTCAACTTGTGGTCTACTAGGACTCCTAGATCCCTTTTGCACATAGTCTCATTCAGCCAGGTCTCCGCCATCCTGTATCTATGCATTCTGTTTTTCCACCCTAAGTGCAGTACCTTACAGTTCTCTGTATTGAATTTCTTTTTGTTAGCTTTTCCCAGCTCTCCAGGCTATCCAGGTCATTTTGAATTTTGATCCTGTCCTCTAGGGTATTAGCTACTCCTCCTAATTTGGTGTCATCTGCAAATTTGATAAGTTTGCCCCTAATTCCATCATCCAAGTCAGTGATAAAGATGGTGAATAGCACTGGGCCCAGGACAGAACCCTGTGGCACCCCACTTTTTACATCTTTCCAAGATGAAGAGGAGCCACTGCTGAGCACCCTTTGGGTTCAGCCAGTCAACCAATTACAAATCCATTTAACAGTTAACTTGTTCTAGCCCACATTTTACAAACTTGTTTGCAAGAATGTCATTGGGAACCTTGTCAGAGGCGTTACTGAAATAAAGGTATGCAATATCCACAGCATTCCCTTCATCTACCAAGCTGTGCTCTCTCTCTCTCTCTCTTTTTCTCTCTCTCTCTGGCTTTTCTTCGCAAATGAAGATTCAGGAAGGACTCATCCCGTGCTTTCTGCAAGTGTGCTGATGACTAAAAAGGCCAATCCGAGATAAACAATTCCGGTTGCAGAAAGCACAACAGAAGGTCTCCTTGGGTGATGTTTTCAGGTTGTGATTCTTTCTGTGTTGTCATTTCTCTTCAAGATTTGTTCGGCGTGAGTTCTCAAATAAGGTTGCAGCATTGTGGATAGTGCGTCTCCATGCCTCCCGATGTGAGGCCAGGGCGGACCATTGGTGGTGATCAATTTGGCCAAGCCTGAGATGTTTGTTTTAGGGAGTCCTTGTATCGCTTTTTTGGAGCGTAATTTTATATATAAAAAAAGAGATCAGATTAGTCTGGCATAACTTGTTTCTCTGAAACCCATGTTGACTTTTTGTGATTTTGAAATAAGGTGACATGACATGAGATGGGATGAGATGAGATGAGATATCTAATATGTAGAGTGCTAAGATGTCAATTTGCAATGGAGTTGTTTTCCATATCTGTCATATGGAAAATCTATAAAGTTGCACAAACACATGCTCACATCAAGCGTTGTAATGAATACACATATGTTTGGAAAGATCCTGTTTCCAGCATCAGCATCTGGTATTCTTGGGCTGCTGCAAGCACCACACCTTCCTGGAGGTGCCTGCTCTGCTCCTCACCTTTCTATGCCACCCACTACAGAAGCAGTGCCAGAAATCTGAATCCAGCCACATTCTTAGTTCCCATACTGTACACTTTGTGATACTAGTGGAAATTCAAAGTCTATTCTGACCCAACTGTGCAGTGTTGTTTGAAATACCATCACCACAGCCAGGTAAGAATGCCAAGGCACACTAACACAGGAATGTTGTGCACCAAAGGAATAGAAAGCATACTTGAAAATATTTTTTAATGGTCAAAAATGTGTTTCTTGATTATCAGGAAAGCTTGATGAGAAGAATCCTGGACCGATGAGAATCTTCAGAATTCAGGACTTATTCTGCACAAAATCTGCACATGTTTGTAAAATAAACAGTATTTTCGCCATAAGAAAGAACACTTTGTGCACTGAAAATAACAGCTCTCTGCATATATATTGTTTTCTGCACATGAATTGCTGTTTTCCATGCAAAAAAAACCCTTCATGTGTACATGTTATGCAGAATAAATTCTGAAGTGTGAATAAGTCACTTTCTCCACAGTTTAGACAAACCTAGAGCAATCCCTACCTATGACCGAGTTGCTATGGGAATTCAGAGAAGCCTGCAATACCTGGAAATGACACCTATGGCTGGAAAAACTAGAAATCTCCTTGTCTTGAATTCAGTGTCCCTGGGCTAGAATTGGACTCATTTGTCCAATTTTACCCACTAAATTTATTTTTCTACATTTCCATTAATTTACAAAAGATAATTGCCACAAAACATTGAGAAGATTACACTGATACAATACAACAAGTGTGGGTAACAGGTGACCTTCTAGGTGTTTGACCACAGTTCTTCATCTCTAGCTAGCACCATTAATTGTAAGGGATTAAATGTGAGAGATTATGGGAGCTAAAGTCCAACATCATCTGCAGAGCCAATAGCTGTTCCCTAAAGCAATCATGGAGAGCAAATTAAGAAATAATCTACCGGGACATAATCTGGAATGGAACATATTTGGGGACCTTTTTGTATAAATTGGTATATTTCAGTAACATGACTTGGTAATTTTAATTAGGAGTATATTGATTTTAGAGAGGTTGTAATTGTCCTGAGTATTCAAATTGAACAAAATGGGCAAGAGTCTGTATGTCTACTCAGATTTCTTAGCTTTTCCTGTTTTCCACATTCTCCTTAAAGATCCTGTTTTGTTTTGTTTTGCATAGAAGGGTAGACAGAAAGTTACCCAGCTATCATTCGCTATTGCATCAAATCAATGTTATTCCACAAATAAGGGTAACATATTGCTTTCTTTTGGATTAGTTACACGGAAGTCAAGTAACATCTTTCTTTGTCAAATGACCAGAACTCCAAGGGTGTTTCCACCCACCTTTCACCTTCAAGTTCCAGCCAGGTTTTTCACTGGAAGTTATCTAGCCATGGCACTGCCATCATATATAATTAGAGAAGTGCCTCTTATATTTTTCAAGGTTACTAGTATTTTATCCTTAGCTTAAAATGGCTTCCTCCAGATTTGGTGTGTAAAACAAACTCAAAAGGTCAGACGTCTCACAGAAGACTGTGATAAGCTTTGATGTTGATTTTTAGATAATGTATCAAAGGGTACCACTTCAAGCAGAAGTGTAGCTGGACCAAAGGGTTGCTCTTCAGAAAAGGGAACTCTGGATGTTTGGAGGTTACATCACAAGCATGTTAAGAGGTTTAGGACATGACTTCTGTGCAGAAGGGTTGTGTGTGTGTGTTTTAAAAATGGGAATAATATTTATTTTCTTTATTAAATTTCTAACGTGCCTTTCTGCCCCCTAAATGGTACGTAACCAAGGTGACTAATACACATAAAATTCAAACAAAAAAATAATTGAAAAATTAAAAAAAGTTAAAACACAATTAAAGACAGCAACATGAAAAGAAGAAACACCCCACCCATTAAAAACCAGCTAGAGGCTGATGGATTTTCTGAATAAGAAGGAATGTTCAAATAGAACTAGTGTACTTGTAAAATCTATTTCTGAACAATTTTCCAGCTTTTGAGTGGTTGTTGCTGTTAACTGCCTTTGAGTGGGCTTTGACTCATGGCAGCCCCATGGATCAGACATCTCCAAGACCCCCTGTCCTCATCTGCTCTACTCAAATCCTGCAGGTTCAGGCCTGTGGCCTCCTTGATTGAGTCTATCCACCTAGTGTGTGTTCTTCCTCTCTTTCTTTTTTTCCCTTCACCTTTCCTAGCATTATTAACTTTTCTAGTGAGTCATGCTGTGTCTGAAGTACGATAACCTCAATATGGTCACCTTGGCTTCTAGTAAGTGTTCAGGCTTGATCTGTTCTAAGACCATTTGTTTGTGGTTTTGGCTATCTACAATAGGGGATGGAAGAAATTAGTATGTATACCAGTCAATTAAGGTTTTGATCAATGGGCAGTATATTAATTCTCCCTACTATCACTAACAAACTTTTGAAAAATATCATGGCCATTATTGCTGGACTTCTTTCTCCTTCCCTCCCTCCCCCCCCTCTCTCTATATATATGTATGTGTGTGTGTGTGTGCAAGAGAGAGAGAGAGAGAGAGAGAGAGAGAGATTTGGAGGAATCTCCTAAGCAAGAGCTCCCAAACTGACATTTTCCCCCCTCTTTGAGTGAACTTTACACTCTACCTGACCACTCTAGTCTGAGATGTTATAAACGACATGAAGTATGTTTTAAACAGTCCCAGTTTCTAATGAATTCTAGTGAAGGACATATAATGATCAAAACAGTCTTTAATTAGCAACTTGCATTTATGAAGGTAGGAAAGTGTGCAACTATCTTGAGAAATTTCATAAGTCTTACTGACCTTAACCTCTATAGACTTTATCAGATGCAGCGATAACACAAAAGGCTGAAGTTATCAAATGACAACGTCATACAGCTGTTCCTGCTGCATCACACTGCCGTGAATGAGATGTCATTTTTTATTGATGGATTAGCCCATCAATAAAAAAGTGACGCCTTATCCATGCCTCTGCAACGCACCAGGAACAGGTAAGCTTTGAGAACGTCTGATTATTTTGCCTTTGCTGCTATCATCACATCCTAAATGATGTGGCTTTTTAGCGATATTGGCCTTGTCTGATAAAGTTCTATGACTCTACAAAATGGGTACAATCCACACAATGTCCAGTTAACATGATTAATACACAAAGGGTATTTCCTTTCTGCTCTGTTTTGGAGAAATCTTCCTTGAACTCCCCAATATATGTCACTACTACTCTTCAGTGTTTCTGCTAACAGTGTGTTTCTATCCTGTACCATGGTTGTCCACAGGTTGACCTCTATAAGTGTGAACAGATCTTTTCCATACCAGCTGGTGACTTGAAATGAAAGCTTCTGTTTTCTACATCCCCTTCTCACAAAACTCATTTCTTTGACCTCCTGCAGTAAAGAATATAATGACTATATTATTTAGGCCATAGATTACTGCAATGCATTTCTGTATTACTGTGTGACTCCAAGGTCAGTCTGATGATCTGAGGGGCAGCATGTCCCTTACCAACCATTACTGCACATTGGAAAAACATACTACTCATGTATAATCAAACATAAAACTGATATGAGTCACACAATATTAAGATTCTATTTTAATGGCTTTTTATTAATGACTGCTTTGGTAACTGGACTGCTCTCTTCTCCCTGCCCACTACCAAAAATGTAGTTTTACCAGTATTAAAGAGAAATATATGGAAGAACAGTTGCTCTAATATTGATATACCCTGTTGAAACTGATGCTCTGTAAAAATGAAAGGACACAAATCAGTGGAGGTACAGTATTACACACTGCCAAATCACAATAGATCTTAAGAGATTCCTGCCCCCACTCCCCTTGGTTGTAAAGCTACAACCCTTCTACTACTCCATCCAAGTAATGGATTCCTGGTAGATATAATACAGAATTATATGATATGTATTCCAGTTTATATATGGAATTATTCCACCAGAGGCATAGGATGCCCCCTGAACTTAACATAATGAAAGTAGAATAGACATTAGGATGCTTACAGAGACTTTCCCTCTTCTATTGATATGAAGAGGATCATTCCCATGCAGGGTATTAAACAACAGGATACTAAAGTTTATCTGTAATCACCATTAAGAAAAAACAACAATGCAGATATATTTTGCAGATCAGATTTCACAGGCTAATGGATCCTTATCCCTGGAGTAATGCATCACAATTCTGTTATTATAACGCTAGCATTTTTTGCTGTTTGATTACTTTTGAACATCTTAAGCACTTATTTTTCTGGTACAGCAACATATTTATTATAGGGATAGCTATTCCAGATTCTTATAGAATCTGCTCTGTTGTCTAGATATTGTTTAGGAAACAAAGACCCTTGTGGCTTTAAGTACTGACTCCTTAAGCAGCTGGGTTTCTCTTTATTATCTAACTGTAAGAGCTTCCTAGTCATAGAGAGCATGTATTCAGGTACAGCTTTGGCTATTGCCAGAAGACATGCATAGTGTGATAGGAACCAGCAGACTCTTAGTCCCAAAGGATCTACTTTAAGTATGGTTATACACAATTGAGAGAGAGGTAACAAACCATGGAAAACTCCTTTGTCCCTTATAAATGATGCTCTAAATAAACCTTTTACTATATTCTTGACTAAAATTTGGAAGCTCTGCCAGGATTCAAATAAAATTATCTCTGTGTGTGTGTGATTTTGACCCACAGGTAAGAGACTGATATTAGAATTGAGCAAGCTTATATCAGAGTGGACATGTAGATGATTCCACTGGCATGATTATGTTCATGCTCAAGCCAAGTTGAAATTGACAGCCAGTGAAATGGACTGTGGGGAAATGAAGCTCAAAATTCAACAGTATCATGTCATACATTTTCCATTAATGGAATTTTGTAACTTCTGCATTCACTTACACCATGTCCATGCCTTTATGGGCTAGTATAAAAAAATTATATAACCACAGAACTTACTGGAATTGCACAAGCATTATTCAAGCAACTCAATGTCAAAAGAACATTGTAGTGCATTGTCCACTAGACAGCCAGATCAGAAAGATATCTTCCTAAGCTAAACTCTCCTACAGTTGGCAAGTATATATATATATATGTGTGTGTGTGTGTGTGTGTGTGTGTATAGTGTATTAAAAAGCCAGAGCTGTATAAAGTACATCTCCTTTCAACTATAAATACTAAAGTCAGTTTGAACCTTTCATTATAAGATGAATCCAGAAGATACTTAAACTGTGAATTTTAAATTATTTTAATATGTATTCATTTTATTTGTTCTTTTAAATTGATATTACATGTTTTTAACTGATATGCATTGTAACTGACATTGGGCTTGTCTACACAGGCAATATACCCCATTTTGCCCCTGTCTTAGAGCCCTGTAGTCCTGATGATGAAGGGCTTTTGCTCCGTTCTGCCCCTGGTCAGTCCTCATGACCCCAAGGGCAAAAACAGGGCTAAGATGGGGGAAGACGTGGTAGGGCCCAGTAAACCACTATATTAAAATGCCTGCTTTAATCCATTACCACCAGGAAGAAACAGATAGGGCCCTACAACTGCAGGAGCCTGTCCCAGCAGGCCAGCCCATCACTGCAGCTGCCAGCGTCTGCCTCGCTCTCTCCGCAACAGGAATGAGTCCTATGCTTGCATTGTCATATTTATACCTCCAAGCGTACATCAGTAGGAGATTTTTTTTGTCATGATTTCAAATGATCTTGGCAATTTCCCTTATGTTGTCTTTAATTTTTTTAGTTGATTTCCTGTCTAATATTGGGGATATTACTCTGTTCCAGTCCCCAAAGAGAAGCATTCTGACATAGTTGTAAGTCAGTATTTTTTATCATTAATTCTTCATAGAAAGGCAGCATATATATGATGACAATGTTGGCACAGCTAGTGAAAATATTTGCAACTTTGTGAGCATTTCAAAATATTTTAAGAGCAACTCACACAAATAGTAGTATCATTTATTAGCCAGGAATGGTTACAGTGGCCTCTTAGTATCCACATTTACATATACTTCCCAACAGGGGTTCACAGCATATAAACTCCACACACACTCCTACCCAACCATTCTCTGAAGATGCCAGCCACAGATGCAGGTGAAACATCAGAAGTAAACTCTTCCAGAACACGGCCCCACAGCCCAGAAAAAAAACAAAGAAAGAAAATCTATGGATGCCAACCATGAAAGCCTTCAACTTCACCTGTCTAGTTCCTTCACAGCTGCCCTTCCAAGTCCTAGTTTTCTTCTGAGTTCTTGACTGCAGTTCTCATTCTGATTAATGACTGAGCCAAGGTATGGGAAATCTTGGACTATTTCAATGTATTCACCATGTCCTTTAAAGTTGTGTAAATAATCTCTGGTCATTATTTTTATTTTCTTAATGTTCAACTGTAGACCTGCATTTGCACTTTCTTCCTTCACTTTCTTCAGTAATCATTCCCAGTTTTGTTTTGTTTTGTTTTGTTTTTTGCTATTTTCTACTAGCAGTATGGTGTTATCTGCATCTCTTAAATTGTTGATATTCCTTTCTCCAGTTGTCACACTTCCTTCCTCAGAGTCTAATCCTGCTTTACAAAAGATAAGTTCAGCATACAAGTTAAACAGAGAGGGTGATAAAATGCAGCCTTACCTCACCCCTTTTCCAATTGGAAACCATTCCATTTCTCCATATTCTGTCCTGACAGTAGCCTCTTGTCCCGAGTACAGGACACTCAAATGTAATGGCACACACATTTCTTTAAGAGTGATCCATAGTTTTCATGATTTACATAACCAAAGGCTTTGCTATAATCTATAAGGCACAGGCTGATTTTCTTCTGAAATTATTTGGTGTTTTATCCAAAGGGTGTTTGCAATAGGATTCCTGGTGCATCTTCCTTTTCTGATTCAGGATGGACATCTGGTATTTCTTACTCCATATATGGTAAAAGTCTTTGTTGTAAAAAAATGAACATCACTTTGCTTCCATGGGAAATTAATGCAATAGTCCTGTGGATACTGCATTCCTTGTGGATGCTGTCTCCTTTCTTTAGGACTGGAGTGCATATTGAGCATTTCCAATGTGTGGGCAATTGTTTTGTTTTCCCTGTTTTTGACAGATTTTAGTCAGAACTAGAGTAGATTCCGTCCCTGTAGCTAGAAGCCAGTTAGAACTAGAGTAGAATCTATCCCTGTAGCTAGAAGCAGCTCTATTGGTATGCCATCTGTTCCTGGTAATTTATTTCTCCCAAGTGATCTGAGTGCAACTTCCACATAATATTATACTACACATTTAATTCATATTGCAGAACACAGCAAAACATGATTGCTTTCTTTGTGTCTACTTGTGATTTATTTCTCCCAAGCACCCTGAATGTAGCTTCCACTTCACTTTCTGAAACTGGAGGTTTATCTTCAAGTGGTTCTTCCTTGAATGAATCAATCAACCTTTCATCTCTTTTATATAGTTCTTCAGTGTATTGTTTCCATCACGTTTTTATTTCTACTTGGTCTCCTTACACTATATCCTCTCATGTTCAGCTCTAGAGATTTTCCATCTTTCCATTGTCTCTCCAAACCTCAGCCAACTAATCCTAGAAACTCTGGTCAACAATGCTGGAGGATACATAGCTATCCTTTTTTGAGACCTAACACTTCATTTCATTTTCCCTAGAACTCTCAGACTTAGAAAGAACATGGAATTTAGTCTACATAGTTGAAAATTGTAGGGGGAAGTGATGGGACTTGATGAAATGGAGTTTAAATCTTGAACATAATATCACATGAGATTAAATCTGACTTTCTAAGGACTTTATCAGATGCAACAAAAAAAGTGTCAGAAGAACATGACAATAACAAAAATGGGCAACATTATCAGATGGTGTCATCCTTCAGCTGTTCTGGGGGTGTAGTGCAGGTGTGAATAAGGCATCCCTTTTTATTGACAGCTTAGAGCACCAGTAAAAAAGAGATGCCTCATCCGCGCCAGCACTATGCCCTAGGAATGGCTGAGGAAATGGGTGTCTGATAATGTCACTGTTATCGTCATGTTCTTCTGACATGATTTGGGACACAGTTTTTTGCTGCATTTCCCTGGGTCTGATAAAGTCCTAACAGTGAATTCAGTTTGTAAGTACCAAAGCAGAATTGGAGCCAGAAATAGGGCCACTGAAGAACTAGAGAGAATTGTCAGCATAATTGAACTATATTTTTACTATATATAAATACAGAGGGAGAGAGAGCACAACACACACATGTACAGAAAGCAGGCCAAAGAGGGCACTGTTCAGTAGACATAGAATGTTGTTATGCCTAGTGGAAAACAACAATAAACTTGTAATATGTGTAGTGGCCAGCTAGAGAAGGAGATGGCTAGCCAAATGAAGCCCTTGGGAAGACATACTTCCCATTGGTAAGAAGAGTTCATAAAACTTTGTTGTGGATTCTGCTTATAGATTCATAGAATATTAATTCTGAAGCTGTCATTGAACTAAGTGAGCCACCCTACTCTCCAAACTAGCCTACATATTTCGGTATATTACATTTGAGCCAACAACTGGCCATGCAAATTCTGAATTTTATCATGTTTTGTTTATACTTCTCCTTCCCTGAATGAATTCTGAACATTTTTTTAAATCCATGCATTACCTAGAAATCCTTTTGTATGCTGCTTCCAAACATAATCCTTTCCTGCCTGTCCTTATCTCTGTTTAGACATGCCATCTGTATGTGGCTCAAAAGATCAAAAATAAACATTTTGTGGAACCTGATGTGAATTTTATGGAGGGGAGGGAGGAGGAGGAGATTCAAATATAAAATTGCACAGGTAGCTTGTGTGTGTGTGTGTGTGTGTGTGTGTGGCTAATTTAAAATTGAAAAAAAAAGCTTTAGTTATGAGCATACGAGTGTATATTCGATACAACACAATTGTTCATATCAGAGTAAGTCTATTTACTCAATCAAAGATAAGTTAGGGGATAAATGCATTGTGCTTCAAGTGCTGTTTCTAACAAATCCTGAAAAGTTTCAGCTCCAAGGCAAGCAGTATTTATACAAATGATGCTTCTTTTTCAGTTTCACAAACGTAATCCAATGATTATTTTAGTCACTTTCTAAAAACACATCTGTATACTACCAGGTGCTGTCCTATCATTCAAAACATTCTTCTTCTCATCTATCTTGTTGTTTAAACATCTGCAACAGAGCCCAAGCCAGCAGCATGAGACACAACACAAGCCAGCACTTGAACCATTTTAATATTCCTATCCCACCACATACTACACCAGCAAAACCACCTCCCATGGGCAATGGGACAATGGACAATGGGAATTACTATGTGAAAACTGTGGTTTTAAACCCACCCATAGAAATAGCTTTTGGTGTAATCCTGATGATCCTGGCATGTTTTTCCTGGTGGGGAGAATTTGGAGTAGCACACCAACATTTTGTGGGGTTTCTCTTAATGTGTCATCTTTTAGTATGCAGGACCTGTCAACTTAAGAGACTGGCTAAAATAGCAATAGCATTTCTCTCATTTTTGTGGGTGGGTGTAGTTTTATTAAGGCTCATCTATATGGGCTAGAATACACTGACTCCCCACTAGTGTATTCCACCCATGGATCTAGACCGTTCCTCCCATATTATCAGCATGAAACAGGATGGAGTCCAGACGAGCATGCCAGCCCATACCTGCAGCCACCGCCTCACATTCTATGATGTCAGGAAGCAGTCCCTCAGAACATGAGCAAGGCCTCCTGCATGTAACCAGCTTTGATCACAAGTTGTGGGCCCCTTTCCTGGCTATGGACGTGAGAAACAGATGGCAGCTCAGAAATGGGACCACATGCTGGAATGAGCTCCTGTGATCATGAAGCGCCTGCTCTTTTTCCATTATTATTATTATTATTATTATTATTATTATTATTATTTTGCTGACTGGAATATTTCACTGGGTATTTTTTAAAAAATTCTGCTTAACAGGCCCTACTCTCTTCTTTCCCCAGTCTTAGCCCTGCCTTTGCCCCAAGGGTCATGAGGACTACCCAGAGCAAAGGGCATGGTTTGGACTGCAGGCCTCCAAGATGGGGGCAAGATAGGGTAAATTGCTCATGTAGATGTCCAGATACAACTTAGATGTCCAGATAGAACTAGTTGGTTTGCTTTCTACAGTGATTCCAAGCTGTTATTTTCCTATTGGCTCTTTTCATCGGTTATTGTTATAGCTGTAGCTATTGTATAGTTGTGGGTAATTACTTGTTTCTATGTTACCTCCCTCTTGAAAAGAAAGTAATGCCCCTGCCTCCTTGAGGCCAGTATTTTATTTACTGCTATTATAGACTGGTGCTGCAGTTCTACTTCTCAATCCTATTACCTTTTAGAAACTTGAAGTTTGTATTTCCACCCTTTACTTAAGTGGAGAATGTACTGTGGTGATTATCAGGTGAAAATGTTTGGTTTTCTAACCCTACAACCTTTAGCAGGACTAGTTTTGGAAGTGAAACCAGCATGGTTCCAACAACAATGTCCATAACAGGTAGAACACCTGCAATCTTATAAAGCATTTCTTGTTTTAGAACATGGTAAAATTTGAGGAGGACATTGACAGTACGTGGTGAAATGTTTATGAGCAACACCTAACAGGTTTTTCATGTCCCCAGTGCAAGAAGGAATTGGAGCTACACTCATTTCAATTGGTCCAAAGCACAGAATGGTAGCCATCAAGAGACACATAACGCTTTGAGGGAAGAATAAATTTTCTTCCCCAAATAAGTTTTCTTTTATATATTTCATTATTTCAAAGATTGAGGAAATTCACAAGAAAAAATAACTGAAAATTAAGACATTTGGATCAGAGATCAACCTCCTCCCCCCCGCCCCCCCAAAAAATCTTAAAGTGTGGCACAGTGATGGACTTTTCCGAACCTTAACTTCCATTTCAAGTAAACATAAAAATTAATTCCAATCTTTGATATAGAAAAATTAAAACAAAACAAAACTTCTGGTTTAAAGTCAAAGTTAAAGTTGTGGTATTATACCTCACAAAATCAAAGACATTCTGACCACATATCAACACCCCTCCAGAAATAAATTCTAAACATGGGCACATTCACAGCTCTAGCTTACCCCTGAATTTTCAACCCAATACAAGAGGTGTAACCAAATATCTAATACTGTGTACCATTACAACTAAAAGTCATACAACTGCCATTATTTCAGAAATAGAGAAAGATAGATTATTCAGATTATCCAGAGTAGGGTGTTTCCCTGAGGGATAGAAAAATATTTAGCCCAGGTTTCATTAGACTTCCTTGACATTTTACCAAAACTCCTTTTTGTGAGGAAGTTTGGATGGAAAGAGAAATCAGTAGAACTCACTGTTGGAGGACACTCTTAAATCTCAAGGTGCAGTCCCATCAGCAAATTGCATCACATGTACAAGGGAAACTCTACCTTGGGGTTACACACAATGAAACTTCCTTCTCTCAAATACAGATCAAGATGGACTAGGATGTGCATAGGATTACACTATGAATATGTTGTTTGCCAGTGTTGATACTACTGAAGATTGGATTTCAGTTTAGTACCTCCACATCAGTAATGTTATGCTATGTAGGAAGTGGGTTGGCTAGTGAGATTGCTTTTGTTGTTTTTTGCCATCAAGTTGACTTTGATTTATCGTGACTCTGTGAATGGTAGATCTCCCAGATTCCTGGGCATCAAATGTGCTGCTCAGGTCTTGGAAATTCAGGGCCACAGTTTCCTTGATTCAGGAGGTTATCAGACATGAAGGAACACACACACACACAAATCATGTTCCCAACCACATCAGAAGATTGCTAAAAAATTAGAAAGGGAGATCTTACCAGATGCCGTGTTCTTCTGGCGTTCCCAGTGTGTAGCACTGCCATGGATGAGGCTTCCCTTTTCCATTGATGGAGAGAAGCTGCAAATAAAAAAGGGGCACCTAAAAGGGGCAATCTTCTGTGCCTGTGCTACACCCCTGGATCACTGGAGGATGATGTAAACCCTTCCTGTTCTTGTAGCCATCTTCTGACATGGTTTTTGCCACATCTGATAATCTCCTCAGTCTATTTACCTTTAGTGTGGTCTCCTCCTTTTCCTATCTTCCACTTCTGAGATGATGTTGTAGCATTTATTCACACTCATATTGGTAGTTAAAGTAAAAGAAGTGTCCATCAATTTGTGGACGCTTTGAAATAGCATGGGGGAGAGGTTGTATGTGGCTTAGATGACCTTGCTGGTGGGGGAGGTGTTACAGCAAATTTTCTGATTTAAACTTGAAGGCCCCCCCACACACACTTTGGGGCTATTACAAGTGAGTAGCTAGTTGTAACTAGTTCATTCCAAGCTCTTATTTCCCGCCCTGTTTCAACTGATCACATAAGTTTTTTAAAGTTATTAAAAAGGCTTTGTGAATTCATTTACAGGCAAAAATAGGGAGCTGAATCCTAATACATTTCTTCCAGCATTATAGTTGTTTACAGCATTAAGTCAATGTCCCAGAGCAGTAGATCAATATTGCTTTATGATGTTCATCACTACTCATAAGGCTTTTCAATAATTCTTATTTTAAGGAACTGCTGCTGAAATTGTATAGTCATTGATTGCTTAAAGTTTAATATGAACCAAATGTAATTTTAACATCAATTATACATGTTTCACCATGGTACCCACCATCACTTTTTTATATGTTGCTTGATAGTATAGTGTGTTATCATTAAAAACAAGTGGATCTATAATGTGAATATCTACTGTAGATATAAGATGAAACTTTTCATAGCTGGGGATGTGAGTTTTTGGCAATAATTTTCAGCCAGAGATTTAAAATGCCCTTTTTAAACAGTGTTCTAATTCAGAATTTCTTGCGAACATAGTCACTGTTCACATTACCAGTCTTTCTCTCATTTTCAGTTGACTTCATGAACCTTCAGTGGCATAATCATGTGTACAAATCAGATTGGTGTGGTACCATGAAATATGATAGTCAAATAAGAGATGTTAGTATCTGAACTTTTATTATAAATATGCATATTTTTCTGCAACCAGACTTGTTTATCTCAGATTGGCCTTTTTAGTCATCAGCGCACTTGCAGAAAGCATGGGATAGGTCCTTCCTGAATCTTCATTTGTAAAGAAAAGCCAGAGAGAGAGAGAGAGAGAGAGAGAGAGAGAGAGATATTTTAATAAATATATATTTATCAAATAAATGAATATTACTCAAGCTGTAACACTGAAAAAAAAACATGCTAGCTTTGGAACCAAAGTACTTCTGTCAGTCAAAGATAGGTAAAAACATGGGGGGGATGTGAGTAGAAGTGACGATGTCACATTCAGTGATCTACATCTTGCCTTCAGACTGTATATAAGACATGCTATTTTAAATAGTGAATGCATTTTTAGCCTGCATTAATAGAGGTATAGTTTCTAAGTCAAGGGAAATAATAGTCCCACTATATTATGTGCTGGTCAGGACTCATCTGGAGTACTGCATGCAGTTCTGGGCAACTCATTTTAAGAAGAATATAGACAAATTGGTTCAGGTTCAGAGAAATACAATGAGGATGGTAAGTGGTATGGAGAATAAAACATATCAAGAAAGATTGAAAGAGTTGGTAATATTTAGTTTGGTGAATTGTTTGGTGACCCTTCAGTTTTGGTGACCCTTCAGAAGACTGAAGGGTGACATGACTGCCTTCTTTAAATACCTCAAGGGCTGTCACAGAGAGGAGGGGACAGGCCTGTTCTCTACTGTCCCAGAGGGTAGGACCAGGTCTAATGCTTTGAAGTTACAGGAGAGTCGATATTGATTGAATATTAGAATGAACATCTTGATAGTAAGAGCACTTTGGCAAAATCAGTTGCCTAGAGAAGTGATGGGGTCTCCTTTCTGGACATCTTCAAAAAGAGGCTGGACAGCTACCTGTTGTGTATGCTCTAGCTAGAGATCCTGCATTGAGCAGGGGGCTGGACCCGGTGGCTCATGAAGCCACTTCCAACTCTATATTTCTCTGACTCTATACCTCTAAAGAGCATGTAGGCATAGATAGTCTACATAGTGTGTCAGATTAGCATGCACTGGATACCTCTGAACAAGACAGACAGTCCAGGCAGCAAAAGGTGTAGCAGAGTATTGTTCCTATAGGCATAGGGATGATCACACAGACACAGACTTGCATCTAAAATCCTTTACTGTAGGATAATAAAGAGTATTTACAGTAATTTATAATGTCCGGTAGAAAAACATCTTCACACAGCAGATCCAAAACAGAACTGCTCAGACTCAGGATCTGAAATACAGTTGTACAGGATAGCTAACTACCCAGCTCAGCAGAGTTCACAACATCCAACTCAGACAGCTTAGCACCAGAGCTCTTAGCTTATCAAAAATGATACATCAGCCAGCTCCTGAAAACTGCTACTAGCTCCTCAGCTTGCTACACTCTGCAGATTGTTACATCTTAACTCTTTACAGAATAAATCTACATTAACTGCATGTCTCAATATCCATGACACAGTGTTCCTCACATGCCATCTGAAGATGACATGTTGATTACTTACTTTAACACTGTCACTCCCATCCCCATTCCCCCATAAGTTTTTAACTGCCATTGCCTGATGAAGTTATTTTGGTTCCAAAAGCTAGCATTGATATTTTTGTATCATTTCAGTTGGCTTGTTGCCCTAAATACTCATGGGTCTTAAAGACCCTGCAGATATTGATATTAATTTGTGAATTAAAATACTTAGCTTGGTAATGCAAGAGGGGGCAACAAATTGCAGGGCCGTTTAATCTATGTATACCAGTAATAGGGAGGAGACATTAAGCTAGATAGTACAGTATTTAATCTTTATTTATGAAAACAATAATAGCAATGTTCACACACAGAGAGAGGCTTCAAGCATTCATGCCAGGCTATCAAATAAAGTAAGAAGTATTGGGATAGAGAAATAGAGGAGGGAGGTCTTTTTGGGGTGATACTGTACTGATCTGAGATGAGGTTGCGGAGGAAACCAGCAGAGTGGGGGTCCCCAAGCAGGAACGGCTACACAGATGGATTTAGTGTTCACAGAAAGCAGACCCATGTGCACTTGAGTGGGGTTTTGGGAGGGTTTATATAATCAATAATTTCCTTCAGGGGATGAAATTTAGAGTGAAAGACAATGCTTCTCAGAGGTTCTCAAGGTAAAATAATGGACACTTCAGATATGTTAGTGGCACTTAATGTGCTGATACTTTGTAACTGTCTAGAGAAAGAAGCCTCTTTGTTTTGGGGAAGGTAAAAGGTATGATGGTTCTTTACAGACTTGAGTGTCTCAGTTTAGGCTGGGATTAGCCAGATGTCCAGGCAAGAAGTTGCCTTGCAAATTATCATGTCTTCAGAATTTGGGCTGGCACCTCCTTAGTGCATACAAGTACCTGACTGAGTCTGAACGCTAGTGTTTGGGAATCCCGATTTTTGGAATTTCCCAGTATTTATGGCCACATTGCATGGAAGGCCACATTTGCCCAAATTATTAAATAATGCCAATTATTACAGATATGGAGCAAGGGGTGTCAGGGTAGGTAACAGGCTTAATAAAGGCATTATGGCAATACAGGGACTGGCATCCTGTTAGTCCGTTATGAGATCATAAATTAGATGATCTCATAACTGTGTCTTATTCATGTTAATGATAAAGGTACCATTGCCATAATTGTAAATGTCCTGAAACCCACCTTAAAATCAAGTCACCTGCACCAAGGGATGGAGTTCTGAGGTACTGGTGCATGGAACACTGAGTGGGGAAGTGGGGCACTGAGGAGTTGTGACAAGGCCCTGTAGGGGTTCTGAGCTTCTGATGTTGCAATGCTACTCACTACTGGAACAGAGCTGGATGCATCATCCTACACTGCCCCATTCATCAGTGCCCTAGAATTCTATCTCTTAGTGTGGCTGGCTGGATTTTAAAGTGGTCTACTCAAGATTAGATCAGGAGATAGATTGTAGCCAGGACACTGTGGCTATGGGTCTGCTGCCAGAGTTTGTAAATTATTTTATGGCTAACACAGTTCCCCCTGTATTTGTATCTGAACTGTATGCATGTTTCCACTTTAAGATGCAGCCCAAAGAGGAGGACCCCATTTAAATGTATTTTAAAGTCTCCTTCACAAACATGATTCCTTTACTTACTGCCTTATTCATTCACTATTTAAAATAACTGCCACTTGAAAAGGAGTGAGATAACAACCATCCCCTTCTGAGCAAATGTTCCCAGAAAGAAATGTGTGGTAACAAGATGCATAATACAAATGTTGGTATTATCTGTGGCAACATGTTTATGTAAACACACATCTAAGCAAGTAAAGAATGTCTCAGAGTGCATCTGAACATGGAAGAGATGTTCTATCCCCCTGTCTTCCTTTTCCTCCCCACTCCCTCTCATTCTCTCTCTTGCAATGGAAAGAGAAATAAGCTGATTGAAATAGGACTCCTGGGGGTCGGTTCCACGGCAACTTTTGTTGCGCAATGTATCGCATTAGCGCACTTTAGATTTTGCATCGTGGAGTTCCTGCGGCAAAATTTCAGATCCTGTTTAGTTCTGTGATGCAGTTCCAATGTGATTATAATGTGGAATAATGTGGAATATAACATCCTGCTTTGCAACAGCTGCAGAGCTGTTTGGGCTAGAAGTCAACCTGAAGAAAACAGAAGTTCTTTACCAGCCTGCACCACAGGACGAACACCACCATCCCCACATTGCCGTCGGCAAATCAGTGCTCAAGTCCGTTCAGCAGTTCACCTACCTGGGAAGCATCATCTCCTCAGATGCCAAGATTGACAAAGAGATCGATCACAGATTAGCAAAGGCATATAGTGCATTTGGAAGACTTCACAAAAGAGTCTGGAGCAATAAACACCTGAGGCAAAGCACAAAAATCAATGTGTATAGAGCCATCGTACTGTCTATCCTCCTTTATGGATCTGAAACATGGGTCACCTATCGCCACCACCTACGACTCCTCGAGCGCTTTCATCAGCGCTGTCTACGCACAATCCTAAATATACACTGGACTGACTATGTGACGAATGTTGCTGTCCTTGAGCAAGCAGGGATCACCAGCATTGAGGCCATGATATTGAGAACACAGCTGCGCTGGGCAGGGCACGTTTCTAGGATGGAGGACCATCGCCTCCCAAAAATACTACTCTACGGTGAACTCGCCACGGGTCAGCGTAAGAGGGGCGCTCCAAAAAAGCGATACAAAGACTCCCTGAAACAACATCTCAGGCTTGGCCAAATTGATCACCAACAGTGGTCCGCCCTGGCCTCACATCGGGAGGCATGGAGACGCACTATCCACAATGCTGCAGCCTTATTTGAGAACTCACGACGAACAAGTCTTGAAGAGAAACGACAACGCAGAAAGAATCACAACCCAAAAACATCACCCAAGGAGACCTTCTGCTGTGCTTTTTGCAACCGGACTTGTTTATCTCGGATTGGCCTTTTTAGTCATCAGCGCGCTTGCAGAAAGCGCGGGATGAGTCCTTCCTGAATCTTCGTTTGCGAAGAAAAGCCAGAGAGATATTAAGGTGCAAATTTCTACACATTGAAATATTCCAGTTCCCACGACGTCGGTATTCCGCATACTTTGACAACCCTACCTGTCAATCAACGAAGTACGTCATTCGTTCTAGACGTACTTCCTTTGGGAATTCCCACCACCCGTACTCCCATTGGTCATCTACTTCCCCCTCTTGGGCTTCTGATTGGGCATCTCGTCATCTTTTATGGTCTTTGTTCTCTTCAATGGTGCCAAGTAAATTGTTGCAGCCATGGAGGCTTTAGCTACGCTCATTTCCTGTTTGTATTTGGCTATTAGAGTTATGATCTCTAATTTCCCTGTATTTCTGACACATCGTTTTCGATTTCGTGTGGCATTCTTCCGGGGTTCGATTGTGTCCATGCTTTTGCATTTCTGTGGCTATTTTTTTTGAAGACATCAACATTCCGGTGACATAGACATAGCTGTTCCTGTACTTTCTCTTCCCCACAAAGATCCAGTAAATCAAGAGTTTCGGCATGACTCCAAGCTATTCCCCTGCCCCCCTTCTTTGTTCTCTGAACTGACTCCATTAGGAAAATGAAAGATGTGTACAGGGATGCTTCAAAGCAGAAAGGAAAGCCGGGTGTGTAGGCGGGTTTCTGTGGCGTCACGATAAAAAAACACCCACATCCCTAATTTTAAACATCCTGAATTTAAAAATGGCAGACAGTTCCCAAATGTGATAATGCACAAATTTGCGGCACTTTTTAAAAAAAGGCAGAAAATCAGCGGTGTCATTAACTGCGCCACTTATGGGTGTTTTAGACCCCCTCCTTCCGAAAAGGGTGCTGCAGATAAGGAACACAAGGGAACTATAAGAATTCTAGGCAAATTCTTTGAGGATTATTTTTGCTGTGTAAACAATCCCCTGGAAAAATCTCATCTTTGCCATTACTTGTACAAATGGGTCTGATCCAGAGCTACTGGTCTAATGTGATGATCTGAGTTAGCTAACACACATTGCTTAGCTAACTAAGCTAACTAATTAGCTAACACACATTGGAAGCTGCTTCTTGCAGTGTAGATGTGTAAACTGCTATTGCTTAAAACAATTTGTAAGCCGCTCTGATAGCCTTGTGGCTGAAGAGTGGGGTATAATAAAAATAAATAAAAATAAATGAGTTTACTTATGCACTGGCTTTTGTACTTCCTGAAAGTTACCATGCAGTTCCCAGCTCAAAATGCACATTATTATGCTTAGAAATGTATGATTAGAGATAATATACTTCTTAGACAAAAAACCTGTTGGTGCACAATGCATTTTTTCCAGGTTTGTAGATCAGTGGTTAAAGACTATAACAGAATAGCCCTGGTCCAAAGCTACCTATTTTTTCCAGTGCCTGCCTGCCTTCATGGAAGTTTTCCCTGGGACCCTTTGCTTTCTGACACCGCTACCTATGCCAATATAGTTATTCTGTCAACAGGTTTCTGGTCTAAGTAGTATCTTCTCTCAAAGAGTATATTTTAAACATATTTTGTGTGGATACATGCTCACAGAGAAACAGGGCAGAATGGAGTTCTGAGTGAGCACATGGAAAAGGTTAGAGCTAGGGAAATTAGCCCTTTGGTTTACAGGTCCCAGAATCCTGCCAGCATGGCCAGTGGCTATGTTGCTGAGGGGATTCTGGGAACTTTCATCCAAAAAGCAACTTTTCCAAGCTTTACAGAAGTAGCATGAACTAGAATACTTACTAGTGTTTTTTTTCTGCTTTAAAGCTGTGGATCCCATGGGACTGAATGTTCCAAACAAAGGGGCAAAAGTCAGAAATGATTTTGTTTGTTATAAACTTTGTGAAGCACATTATCACTTCACAGGGGAAAAAAACTTCATATCTAAAAGATAGCTGGGGAACATTCACACATAAAATTAATATTTCCCCTTACTCACTGGAGAACTCAGTTGGTTATATGGAAATAGGATAACATTGATTCAGAAGAGCAGATGAAATAATCCTACCAGTCTCCTCTTATATCTTTTCATTTGCAATAGTTTTCTCTGTGAACACCTACCATAAGGATACTCATCTGAATGAAGTAATCTAGTACTTGTCCACCAGGAGGCACTATTGCACTGCAGACAATAAAACCATACATTTATTTATATTCATTTTTCCACAAAACAACAACCTATCCATGCACTGTTGATTGTTTCTCCCTTTTTTTTGATAGTAGCAGTAATATGGAGACTACTTGGACTTTGAATTTACTTTTATTAAATAGGTATTATCTCTACAAGCAAGACTATAACTTTGATCAGGACTGGCTTGAGAATCAGCTTAAGCATACTGTAGAATACAGGCCTCAGGTTCCTGAATGTCTAGTGGCTGAATAAATATGTGTTCCAGGGTTGGGTGACCATCAGGACTGTGGAAAACAGCATTGATGACCAACCCCTAAATAATGAGAGCAGACACAGAAGAGTGGGTTAACTGACGGGCCACTTTACGAGGTCTGCCTATTAAATAATGAGACTGTGTTTCTACCTTTCAGACAAATCAGAGACAACTGATTGTGAATGTCTGAGTGGTAACCATGAACATGTCTGAAACTGCATGATGAACATCAACATTCTCTGCAGTTCAGTTAATTGTCTGTTGTCATTTAAAGCAGCTGTGTTGTCTGTTGTGTGTCAGAAAAATGCTAAGTTTAAAACTCAAGCACCGTGTCAATTTGAACTTTTTTGTAGAGTTGAACAAAACACCAATGGGATCTTTTCAAATACTTACTGAGGCCTATGGGGAAGACATACACATGTGTTTGAGTGGCACAAAAGATTTAGAGAAGGACATGAGAATGTTGAAAGATGATTAATATCCTGGATGACCTTCCATTTCAAGAACTGAGGAAAATGTGGAAAAAATCAGCCACATTGTTCGAGAAGACTGCCTTCGCAGTGTCTGAATGACAGCTGAAGGTGTGAACATTGACAAAGATGCTGCATGGAAAATTTTGCATGAGGATATTAACATGAGAAAAGTTTGTGCTAAGATGATCCCTAGGGTTCTCACACTGGAGCAAAAAGAGTGGTGTGGGAATTTGTCCTGACATTTTGCAGCAACTTAGGTGGAACCAAACCTTTTCCAAAAAAATCATCACTTGATAAAACCTGGATCTTCCAGTATGATCCTGAGACAAAATGACAGTCAGTGCACTGGAAAACACCATCATCACCAAGAATGGGGGGGGGAAACCATGTCAAAGCAAGTCCACATTCAAAACCATACTCATTGTTGTTGCTGTTGTTTTGACATCAAGGGTGTAATTTTGGCAGAATAGGTTCCAGAAGGCAGAACAGTGAACCACCATTATTATAAGACAGTTTTGACAAAGCTGAAAGAGTCAGGGGTAAAAAAGGCCAGATCAGTGGGAAAATGTTTTCATTTTTCATCAAGACAATGTTCCTGCTCACCCAGCACTTTCTGTGAAGCAGTTTTTGGCTGATAAACACATTACTACACTTGAACAGCCTGCATATTCGCCAGTGTCCTGATCTCACAGTGGCAAGTGCCTGAGGAGCAACGGGGAGGAATGAAGGAACAACAAGGTAATGCGTGCAGTTCTAGCTTGCTGCCAATTGTCCAAAATAGAAACAAGAAAAGTCCCAAGCCAGTCCAGAAGTCAGTCACCAATAATCCATACAAGATGCAAGAGTAGTCAAAAAACAGTCCAGGGTTCAGTTACCAAAAGTTACCAAAAGTCCATACCAGGTGCCAGGGAAGTCAAAAGCCAGTCCAGAATTCAGTAGAGTGAGATCCTTGGTTCAAGTCTGTGGTCAGCAAATGGTTAAAGCAGCAGTCTAGAAGCATGTTTAAAGTCAAAGCAAGCAAGAATCCAGGAGGAGTGCAACAGCTCAAGATAAGCATTTGTCAGCACTGGCTTGAAGGAAGAACTGCTTCCAGATTTATAGCTGGAGCTCCAAGGTCAGGTGGAGCTGATTAGCGAGTTGGATTAAAGAGAAGGGAGGTGGCATATCATCTGTATGATCATCTATCACCAGCTGGCAGACTGTTCTTCAGAGGGAGGTTTCTTTTCTTTCTCTGGTTCATCTGGCTTCTCAGTCAGATGCTGGAGCAATCTCTGCTTCTTCATACCCAGTTATGTTTCCCCCCTCTGCCTCCTCTGCATTCTCTCCTCCTCCTCCTCCTCCTCCTCCTCTGAGTCCTCAGCCAGGGGATTCATGACAGCCATGTGACTTTTTTCTTTTCCCTAAAGTGAAATCAGTGCTTAAAGGGATACATTTGAGTCAATTGATGCAGTAAAGAAGAAAAGGGCAGATGTGTTGAAATAGCTGACAGAAACTGATCTGCTCCACACCTTTGACCAGTAGAAAACAAGATTGAGGGTTGCTCCCTCCCAAGCTACAAACCTTTAAAAGAGGGACCAAGAGCCCAGATCAGTACCAAGGGCAGACCCCTTCTCCACCTCCTAGCCGTGGCAGCCATGGGGGGTGGGTGGAAGAGGCCAAACTGCACCAGGTGACACCATTGGAGGGAGGGGTGACAGTGGCCTTAGTAGCCCCAAATCCTAGGTTGCAGAACCTGTGGAGGGAATTCCATAGCCCAACCCTTCACCAAAAGGGTGCCAAGGTATACACTGGACTATCAAATTCTCAACGTGTAACCTGTCATATGAAGACCTATTTAATGACCTAGACAATCATCCCTGTCCTGCTGATACAGTGTGGGGTAGGGAAAAAACAGGTAAGAAGGGAAAAATTCCTACCTGGCCCCAAAATGACCAGCTAAACTCATACTGCATTGAGGGTGGGTGAGTCTCAACAATTGAAGAAAGAGGTACACGAGGGGGTGGCTGAGGCATAAAACCCCTCTGTCTCTAGTTCATCAGTTGCACCACTTAACACAAATGTGCCAAGTGCAGAGCATCCCAGCCTGTATCAGGGAGGCCATCAAACCACCCCTCCCCCACAGAACCTTTCAGCTGTTTGGAGCTGGGGATGCATAATGTCAGATGTGATGGGAAAACTTAAAGCCAAAATGGCAAGCATCATTTTCAGAGACAGTATAACTCAAAAGAACAATTATTCAGGGTTAGCAGGAGATAGGTGTCATTGTCATGACCTTCTTTTAACCCATATTTGATAAGTAGGATGGTGAAGCAGATGTTCTAGGGTGGCAATCCTTAGCCATACACCACATAGTTAATGGTGTTACACCATTATTACTGTTATCAATGCTCCCAAAAAGTCCAGGGAAAATAATTGACAGATAAAATTGGAAGAAATCAGTTTGGAGATTAATTTGTGTCAGTCCAGTTTGGCAATGTTCAGTTTCTTCTTTGTCTTAATTCAAGCCAAAATAAAACATTAAAATATTTTTTTTTAAAAAAAAAAGTCCAGGGAATTGTAGTTTGTTGAGGATGTTTTGACACATCTTGGTTCCCAGGACTCTGTCATAGAAATAAAGGCTTCAGGGTTTGGTTTAGAGCCTAGAAAGGATTTTTAAAAAATAAATTAATGTATTGTTATTGATAAGTTTAAAAGTTTCTCAGTTTGTGTTGTAAGTATATGATCAGTTTAACTCATCTTTAAACATAATATAACTTGGGAGAATACACCCAAATGTAGAAGACATAGGGATGTAATTCTTTGCTAGTTTCATTCTTGAAGGAAGGAAGATGTAACTTTAGCAATTATCCTCCTGTTGTAAGAAAATATTCAAATGCGCAGTTGTTGAAGTATTTTCACACATTGGGATGTATTCTGTGCAAAATTTGTGTGTGCTTTTTTGCACAGAAAACAACATTTTCTGTACAGGAAACAGCATTTTGCAGAATATGATCCAAACTGTAAAAATTCTTATCAGTCTAGGATTCTCATCAGGGTTCAACAATGAAGAAACATGTTTTTCCACGATTGTTTTAATAGCAAAGTTTGTCTCTGTGCTAGGATTTTCTGAAAAGCAGATAAACATCACTGCACTCTTGTGCTGAAATTAATATGTACAAACTATGAGGCCATTTATTTAGATCCTGGTGTTTTTCTTATTCCCCCCCCCCCAATGCAACTTTTATACAGTGTTTTCTGTTTATTGTGGTTTATTTCCAGAATTTGGCCTGATCTCTCATGAATGCTCAATTGGTGCAGCATTGTAAGAATAGTTCTGCGTCATGTTTATTGCTACTCTGAGCATGTAAAAAATATTGGAACTAGTTTATCAGTGTGTAGCAGACACAGTAATTTTATAAGCACAGTAACAAACAAACAAGCTCAAAAAGGATGTGACCCCAAAGCCATCCAAATCAGCTGGACACTTTCCACTGACTTTAGGAGAGTTTAGTCCAGCGAAACAGATTTTCTCTATGTAAAGTTTTTATAATTCTTATCTCCAAGCTTCAAAAATAATTACTCATCTAGTTGTTAACTTCTTGGAAAACTTTAAATAAAATGTGTGCAAAAATGATTTGTATTTCATACTAAATACTTTTGATATTGCATTGAGCCAAGTGATATTTCATGCAACAAGATTTATTACTACTGGCAAGCCTAAAATCCACACCTTGCTGAATGATTAAATTTGACTATAACTATGACATGGATTTGTATGAATCTTAGTATATTTCTGATAAAGCATGGTAAATGTTCTCCTCTTTCTCTGGGATGACCACTATAGAAATTTCTTAATATGAAATATTTTAGCCATGGTAAGGTTTATAAAATTGAAAGTATGCATGCCAGCCCTCCTTGTCCAGCCCCACTCTTCAAAAGTTGAACTGCAATGTCTGAATAATGGCTGAATCCCATCTATTAACCTAGATTATACAGGTTTCCTCATTACACAGAGCACTGTGACAGTGTTTAGCTGTGTGTCCTTATAGTCTCTCTTCAAAGTTGCCGGGTCAAACCTGAAATTTAGGAGAAGTAAAAGATGTGGCTGACACGCACCCTGTGTTCCCTCCATGCTTACAAAGTTGTAACTCCTGAATAGGGCTGTACTGCCTGTATCATGGATGTTGTTGTGGGATCCCAGTGTTCCCTTTGATAAAGTGTTAAGAAGTACCCCTCCAGTACCACTTCACATTTATCTCTGAACAAAATTACGAACACCATCACCATCACATTGTTGTTGTTGTTAAAATGTGAAGGAAGAAAAAGATAGTTTCTAAAAGGTATTCCATTTCACTGGTGCAACTGAAAGACTGTGGCAGACATATGTGGATATGGATATGGCCAGTGGTTTCAGATATGTTTACTGATGTTAACAATATGAGCTAGTTACTGTTTACGTTTTTTATGATTCATTATGTTGATGTACCCACTATGACATAAAATATCAAACTTTCGTACACTGCAGAAGCCTAGAATGAAAGCTAAATTTGATTACATTATATATTGCCTTACTGAGATGTATTCATCCAGCAGGTAGCCATACCAAGAATAATCAAGTGACTAGAGACACAAAACCTAAGATTTCAACTCAAAAAGCCAGGCCAGAGTTTTTCTAGGGCTAGATGAAACCCTATCAGTCCCTTTAGTTCACCGGATCCTTGTTAAGTTGTAACATTATTCCCAGGCTTTCCTCAGAGATAGAAACAATAGCTTCCTGCTCTAACAACTACTCAACTTCTATACACTGCTTCCAAAGTCCCTAGTTTGACAATGCTGTAAACTGAAGTTATTCTGTCTCTCTGTGTGAGTTCATACAGGCCATTATGCTTGATTTTACTCTAAATCAAGTTTCATTGCCTCAAGAAGCTTTTCTTCATCTCAAAATGTTTAAGTGAAAATATGCCAGATGCACACCAGGGGCAAATGGCAGCTGCTTTGAGGAAAATATATGCAAAGAAGCAGAACTTGGGGAGGAGGGGAGAGAATTATTTGTGCACAGGTCGGTCTATTAAATAAGACTGATACAATAACCCATTCATATATATATGAATATACTATTCATTTACATTGCAGAACCTACTTGAAGCAGCAACAGATTGCTCCTTCTACAGTTAAAGTATAAAGGTGAACCCATTGGTTTCACCTACAGTTTATATAACAATTAGAATTAACAATTATACACATACTTGAGATTGAAACTTTTTTCTTTATAGAAATTGCTGAAAACACATTTATACAAGATTTATGGAAATAGTTACATTCATGAGGTGAGCCCAGCATGTCTTTCCTCAACAAACAATTAAAATAAGAATGGTACTTTATTTGATATGATACATGGTTCAATTGAAACAACATATTTATTTTAGATACACACTAAAGAAGTGGCCACGAAACAACGTAGAGTATCTCCGGAGTGAAGTTGTTTGTGTATCAATTTAAGTGCATACATTGTATTATATTGTATCAAATAGAGTTGCTTGACCACATTGTATTATTGCATATTTTCCTTTGTATTCTTGTGCAACAAGTAGAATTTTGACAACTGTATAAACAGGATTTAATTTTCATTTAGCTCTGTGTGAGAATTGTGTATTTAGTAAAAATATAGAGTTTAATTAGCAATGTACACACTTTTCATATACTTACCTTCTTGTGAGAATTGTCTGAATATTTTTCTATTGTATATAACTTGTTCATTGGTGATTTATTATTTTTTTTTTTGTAAATCATTGGATATAGATATATAGATAATAAGTTTGGAGACTAGTTACATACATTTGGTTCTCCCCTTCTCAATTTGCTACAGTTTATGACAGACATCCAGCCCACTACTTTTTGCAAATCAGTTCCAATCAGCTGTTTCAACACAACTGCCATTTTCTTCATACGGCATCAATTGACCCAAAACGTGTTCTGTTAAGTACCGATTTTATATTAGGGAAAAGACAAAAGTTGCATGCCTCCCAATCAGGCTAATATGGAGGATGTTCGAGTGTAGTAATGCATTCATTGGCCAAAAACTGCTTCACAGAAAGTGCTGTGTGAGCAGGCACATTGTCTTGATGAAGAATGAAACATTTTCCCACTGTTCTGGCCTTCCCCCCCCCCACTGATTCTGTACCCCTCAGCAAAGAGTCTCCTACCACCACCACACACCTCCTCCAAGAATTGGCAGAGGCCAATCTGTGTGCTGAACCATCCAAGGTCTCATGGACATTCTCTGATGCCTGGCTCTGTTGCTCTCCTTCCTGTTCCTTGTCATCACTGATAAGGGAGAGAGCTTCAAACCTGTTCTGTAGTTCTAAACTCATAGAATGGCCCCTGCTCCTTCTTCTTCTATGAATCACATTCTTCCAAGCATCAACCTCTTGTCTATCAGAACTAACCTCCTCCATAGAGACATCCCCTGCATGTTCCTGAACCAGGACGTTCTGCTTTTCTCTGTCTAAGAAAGCCTCCTGCTCCCTAATATGCTGTATAGTGGCTAATCAGGACTCAGGTTGCTGGATCTTCTCTTCCAACAACACAACCAACTTACACTTGCTGCAGTTGTAGCTCTGCACATCCACAGGCAAGAACAGAAATGTACCACAGCTGTTGCAGGTGACTGCAACAGTTCCCTGACTGTCCATATTGAATACTCTGAAGTAGGCACTAGAACAGAACTCTAGACCTCCCCCTCAAACACCCCTGCCAAACACCCCTGTTCACCTCACTCCTGTATGCCGAGCTCCAGGGACTGGGGCTGCAGCTATAGAGAGAGAGCTACTGGCTGCTAGGTCCTCCTTCTGCCTCTCACCCACTTCCTCTCAGCAGTCTCTGACTTGCTTCCTTTCAACAGAAGCAGCACACCAAACAAATGCTAATGAGTCCCCCCTAGGCAAGCCTACATTCAGCCCACACAAACAATCAGCTTTAACCCAAGCAAGCACACCAGCGTTAACCCAACAAACTCTCTGGGGCTGAAGAAGTTTAATTCAACAGTGACAAGCTTAACTTATGCTGTCTCTTCCACCACACCCACGCCAAACATCACTGTTGGCTTCTCTCATGTTTGTTTCACTCCTGTACACCAAGCTCCAAGGCCTGGGCTGCAACTAGAGAGAGAGAACTACTGTCTGCTAACTCCTTCCTCAGTCCTGTGAGATAGGTTATGTTGAAAGATAGTGAATGTTCCAAAGTCAGAAGCTTTCATATTCCAATAGAGATTTGAACTTAGGTCTCCCCAGTTTTATCCCAGCATTCTAACTACTACTCAAAAATGGCTCTCCGCTAATTGAAGGGTTTTAGGAAGGAAGACTATGGGATTTCCTGTCACTAGAGTTCCTGGTTTTGCTGCCCCTGCAAATCTGCAAATATAAATAAATTATATTAATTTATAATAAAAAATACAACAAAAATCCTATTTAAAGTATTTTAATAGGCAGTAAGTACTATTTAAAGGAAAGATAACGATAGCCAATACAAACTCCTCACAGGAATAAGAAATTAATGTAGAGTCTACATTAAAAGTGATATCACAGTCCATGAAGATGACACCACTTTAGAAGGTGTCAAATACCACAGTTTTAAAAAGTAAATTTCACACTAAACCTTTTTTTATTAAGAAAAACTATGTGCCAGATCATATCCTCCCAAGTGCTTGGAGAGCATATTTATCTAAAATGTCAACTGGATTTACAATAGTCAAAGATCTCTGGCTGGGGGAGGGGAACCCCAACAACCCAGCTCCTTTCAGCTGAATGTTAAACTTTTAGTCCCTACAGATATGCCAGGATTGAAGTGACTTAACCTTTACTTATCATTTCATTCCATCAAGTGAAAACTATGAAAGCTGTTTTGTGCTTTGTGCTGCACAGGGACTCTGACTGGTGAGAGTTCCCATTCCCAAATTGAAAACCCTACTTTCAATGAAGGTCCTCCCCGACTCCTTGTCATCACTGGACCAGGTACTGCAACAGTAATGTTCAGCACCAGAACCCAGATGATGTTCATCCGATCCTGCAAACTCTGAGATGATGACTACACAGTACACAATTAATCTAGCTGCACATTATGACTACTCATGTTACACAATCATGGGATCTGTGTGCATATTCAATAGATTTGTTCACACTATAAGATATGATAATGTGTTTCAGAATGCACATATACTGAAGCCCATACACATTATTCAACAATATGGATACAACACTTTTTCATTGTGCTCAACACATAATTGTGAAGGTGAAATGTGCTTCCTCAGACTAGAAATGTGAGGAAAATTTGTTTGCTACACATTCTAATGTAACCCTAAAAAATTCACACTTTCTAAATCCTTTTCACTATACAAGTTGCCCCTCCCCCACCATATTTATGGGGGATTCATTCCAGGACTTAACTGTGGATAAGTGAAAACATGAATAATAGCAAACCCTATTGAAATGAATGGCTTCTGGCCCAATTTCTGGTGGAAGCATATCATAGGACATTTTTTTTTAAAGACATGGATAAGTGAAACTGCAAATGAGGTTGAAAAAGACAGGAAACTAGTTGATTTACCTCAGAAGATTACTATGGAAATTTGGTACGTACTGCGATTCAAACTGTTTGAATATCAACAAGTCCAAATCCAAAGTGGTGGTTTTTTTGGGGAAATGGACCAAATACAATTGGTATTTGGACAGGGAACCTATAAAACAAGTAGACTTCTCATATCTAGTGGATGTCTTCTCAGACACAGGGACATGGACCAATTATTTTAAAAACGTACTACAAAGGCCACAGTATGCTCCAAAATGTTAACCAAACTACTCAGTTATAACCATCCAACTTCTCTGCTCCCTATCTTAAAGGTCTACAAGGTAAAAATAGTTCTAGCTCTTACATATGGTGCTGAACTGTGGGGCCTAACAAAGGCTCCACTACTCAAACAAAATCAAGCATACTTTTTAAGGACCATATTGGAGACAGACAGAAATACTCCTGCAGCAGCAGTAAGAGCTGAAACAGGAATACATTCTATTTACAGTATAGCAGTAATTAAAGTCTTTAATTTCTGGTGGAAGATCCTTCATATCGAAGCTGATAGATTGCCAACAATGTGTTTGGAAGAATAAATGGGCACACTACAATCTCAACATACCTCATGGATCAAACAGCTTTTACAAATTATTCCACAACTTGGCTTCTCAATACAATACCTATTTCTAGTAGGCAATTCAGTTACAGCAATATTCAAACAAAGAGTCTTGGATGTGAATGCCCAAATGGACATCGAGACTCTTGCAAACATCAGGTCGCTGAAATGGTTGGCCCAAAATAAATTGTCCTATCAAACAGAAAAATACTTGGAAATGGGCCTGACTCAATACCATAGAATAGCTGTAACCAGAGTGAGATTTAAACAGCTTGAATCCATGGTCAAATACAGCTGCTTTCATCAAGTGACATACACTGGGAGAATATGTGTTTGTGGAGCACCTGAAATAGAAGATATTGCACATGTACTATTCAATTGCCAATTATATGCTCCAGTAAGGGCCCAGTACCTGCAGACATTACTAGACAGAAATTCATGTTGAGACTGTAATAAATGGTTAAATTACTTCCTCCAGAATACAAATATTTTTGTAGTCACTAGATTGGCTAAGTTTATAACTAAAGCTATACAGCTGAGAACTCGTTTTATTGAACAAATTGGGGTAGCATGCAAAGATGATGAACTTATTTAAATCTTTTATTTTTTTATTATTTATTTAGTTATTTATACCCCGCTCTTCAGCCACAAGGCTATCAGAGCAGCTTACAAATTGTTTTAAGCAATAGCTATTTACACATCTACACTGCATTAAATAGTTTCCAATGTGTGTTAGCTAATTGCCCCCACAAGCTGGGTACTCATTTTACCAACCTACAAAAGGATGGAAGGTTGAGTGAACCTTGGAGCCGGCTGGAATTGAACTTGCAATGTGGTGACTTTCAGTACTGGCATTTAACCACTGTGCCACCAGGGCTCCATTCTGTGTCTGTATTTTATCATTTTATATGACTGCAAGATGATAACATATTACTATATGTATTTGGTATTACTTAATTAAGAAAATTATTTTATCATTACCATTACTAACTGGCAATTTTCTTAATTTTAATTCTAACATATTTCATCTCATCAAATTTTGTTATATTTTACTTAAGTCAGGTTCAATTAATTAATTTTATATTATATTATATTTTATCTATCTTCCTTTACTCTTATAATGTTTGATGTTAACTGTTTTGATATGGTCAATTGACTAATCAAATAAGCCATAACTAACTAACTAGTTGATTTATATTTGGAGAGAAAAGTGGGACTAAACTGACTTAATAGAGGTAGTATTAACTCATATGAAATGAACTATGCTTAAAGAAAATATAAGCTATTGGCTTAAAAACTGGGAAGAAGGAACAGAAATGAAACATTTATCAAAGTTCAGTAATATCACCTGAATAAAATCCAGTAAAAGTCAAGACAGGTACAGGAAGTTGTTTAAAACAGAATCAGTTATAGTAAAATAATGAAGGGAAGAAAGTCTATAATGGTATCAACGTTAAAATATTTTGACTCTTATTGAAATACTGTTATTCTTTATTATGACATTGATACTATATGCAGAAAATTTACCACAATAAGCAACTATGTAATTTGGATGTGTTTATTTCCTTTTTCAATATATATAAACGTGTCAATAAGCTTAATTATTTGTTTTTTTAAAATTACTTTAATAAAAACATATATTTAAAAAAATAAGTGAAATTGCAGACAACAGTCCCATGGATACAGGGGTCAGCCTGTATATATTTTGATCATGTTGCTATTATATTGATTGGAAGTTGAGATGCTGGACATGGTACACTCCTTCTCAGGAAAGGAGCCCTGGAAAGAAGCAGATAATCTGCCCTACATGTTGAAAGCACATGAGTCCTAACCTGGCAGTAGTTTACCAATGTTTGAACGGTGCTATGGGAAAACATGCAGCTAGATTCTCCTCCTTGATGCCATTGGTGTATCAGTGGAGTGAACTGAGAGGGTGCAGAAAACAACTGAGCCTGAAACTAAACCACCCTTACCATGCACAGGATTTGCAACACAGGGCTGGGGCCCTGTTTGGCCAGAGGAATCCTCTTCAGGTTTAAGGCCCTGCTTGTCCCCACTACAGATTCAGCTGGTCATACATTGACTTAGGAGAATGTCTTATGCCTTCACAATTTGTGAAAAGGACTGTGAAGAGGGTCAGGAAAGTAATGTAGATACATTCATTGGGCAAATTACCCCAATGCAGGTAAATGTCCAGATCAGGGGTGGAAGGAATTAGGAAGGGAAATAAGCCTCATGAGAGACCTGTGAGGGAATATCTCATGTGCTATATTTCCAGGATATTTATTTTAAGCCATCTTGGCTCAGAATCAAGGACCATTAAGCAGTGTGCCTCTATATAACAGTTGTTGGGGAGCATGAGGAAGTGAGTGATACTGCAGCCATGTCCATCTTGTAGACTTCTTATGTGTGTATTGAAGAGGGAGCAAGTTTGCTTTCTGCTGCTCCAGGGAATACGACATGGAAAAATGGACTCAAAATACAGGAAAAGAGATTCCACCAAAACAGTAGAAAGAACCTCCTGACAGTAAGAGCTGTTTAACAGTGGAATGTAGTGCCTCAAACTGTGGTGGAGTCTCCTTATTTGGAGGTTTTTAAATAGAGGCTGGATGGCCATCTGTTGGGAGTGCTTTGATTGTTCCTGCAAGGCAGGGGGTTTGACTGGATGGCCCTCCTGGTCTCTTCCAACACTATGATTCTATTATTCTACCTGGTTGGCTAATGTAGGAATAGAATACTGGGCTAGATAGGTCACTTATCTGATCCTGCAGGACTCTTCTTGCTTTCTTTAGGCTCAAATATACACTTGAAAAAGAGATCACCAGATAAGATAAACTTGATGACAAAGTTACACATTTAGTGCACAGGAAAAATGAAATGTCAAAAGCAACAATAACAAGGAATTGCAAAACTGTCCCTGTATTCAGCAACTAGCATGGTAACATTATCTCTACTCTGTAATTTCTGAGCCTTTCAGATGCAAAGAATATGGCTAGTACCCTGGCTGATATTTCTTAAGACATCTGAAACACACAGATGCTTTTAATTGTAGATCCAGGGACTGAGCCACATTGCAACACATGCTCTCTGACACTGAGTTATGGTCCTCTTCTTATTCCCCATGTCTGTTGCCTTCTTTAATATAGCTGATTGATTTTTTTTTGTCTTACAAGACCATGTTATTATGATATCAAAATGTCTGTTCCAAGTAAAGTTTTTGTCACAGAGAATGAAATTTGAATAATTCATGGCATCATCACATAATGTACCTAACCTTTCATTTGAAGATATGTCACTGAGTAAATGTTATGCAGTAATAGTACTAAAACTTGATATTGGAGACTAATCTGTTGTTTAGAAAGTGCTTCAGGTTCCATTTTAGAGAAGATAATAAAATAAGGTCCCCAGCATAACCGTCAGTCTTTGAACTCTTGGAAACAGTCTTTGTACTGAGGGACAAGATGAGAGAAAAGTCATGGAAAACACTGGCCTAATCATGGCAAGGAATAACAATACCTGACTGTAAAGGTCTTTGTCTAGACATGAAGATTAACATGAGAAGGGACATGGTGCAAAAATCAATCAGTCTCATTGAAAGCCATCTGGACACCACTGTCTGTTACACACTACTAGGGAAACACATATCTGTCAACCTTCCTCTTCTTGAGGTTCTCCATTTTCAGCTGCCATGTTCATTCCAACTCAGCTTGTCTACATCAGATTGCAAGCCCCTTTCCCCATGCATGGATTTTTGTGCACATCCTTCCAAAGGTTTTGCACATCACTGTTTATTTCTTAAAATATTTATTGCCCACTTATTCTCACAGGCACTTAGGCCAGGGTACAGACAAGAAAGTGATTTAAAACAATTTTAAAGTGGTTAAAGAAATAAAACAATTTAAAATAATTTAAAACTGTACACTTAGAACTCTGTAATGTAGTTTCCCATTGAGTAAAGTGTGTGCTTCTTGAGTGATATTTATTGTACCTGCTTTTCAGTGCAAGTAGTGCAAATTAAACTCAATGATTTTTATCAACCACAAACCTACACAGCCAATCCTGAAGACTATAAAAGAAGTTTGAAATTAGCACTCATGAAACCATCCCCCCCCACAAGGCACTGACTAGGGGTAAGTGGATTTCCTTCTTTCCATCTAATAAGCAGTCCAGAGATTTTATTTGGATATTCAGGATGGGGCTAAGGGGAATTTGAACCCAAGAGTCTGTGGAGGACCACAAGTTCCTCATCCAGACCTGTTAAAAATGCATGCCTTTTTCAGACATGTTCTGCACAACAGAGCCCTCCTTTTTCTGTGGTGTCCCTAAAGTTGGTGTCAGCCCTTCCCCTGACAGTGGCACCGGGTGCAGCTTGGCCTCTTCACAACCCCGCCCCCATGTCACCATTGCTTCTTTCCCAAAGTGTGTCTCAGAAAATGCTGTCATTTTCTCTGTGGTCATTTCACTATAATAATGGCCATACTGTTTCACTGCTTCACTTTTTGAGGAGATCCCACCAATATAATGGTTGTTTATTTGCTTTTTAGTTTGACCTTCCTCTGAGTTGTTCAGGGTTAGACTGGGGGTAAGTGACTCAAGACTACCCAATGAGTATCATACCTGCACAAGGATTTGAACCAGGATTCACACTCTCAGAAGAGATTATCACACTGCACTGTTATACTGCTATTATTCCACTTTAACTGCTCTGGCTGCCTCCTGTGGAATCCTGGGATTTGCAGTTTAGGGAGGGGCATTTAGAAGTCTCAGCCAGAGAACTCTTAGGCCTCGCTAAACTACAAAGCCCAGAAATCCACAGGAGGCAGCCAGAGCAGTTAAAGTGGAATGATAGCACTATAACAGTGAAGTGTGATAATTCTAGTTAACTCTGAGCCCTAGAGTGTGTTATTGTTGCTGTTCCTCCTCCTACTGTTGTTTCTTTTCCATTAGTAATATGTATCAAAGTATATGTGGATTTCCCATAGGATTGACTGGCAACTGCTGTTGACTGTTTGCCAGTTCCTTGGGGGTGGGAGGGGGAGAGATTCATTGGTTATCGACTTTGCAGCATTACATAAAGTCATCTTCCCTCTGCAGTCTGAAAACCCCCTCCTCATATACCCCACATTGACAAAAACCCCATGGCTTTCTGTCACTTTTGCTCTATGACATTCCTTTTGGAGATCATGTGCTATTTGAGCAGCATAACAGAAAGGGCATTTTCCTGGACTTTTTGGTCTTTGTTTATAGAGGTTTTATTTTTAAATTAACAACATTTCCATCATGATAACTCTTCATTGTTTATCTCCAAGATGTTCAAAGATGTCTCTCAAAGGTAACTCTTTGCAGGCCAACTTGTCTACATTAGCAGTCGGTTTTGGCTTCTGTTCTCCCACCCTCTTTTCCCTTTGTCTTCTGCTTTTTACTTAATTTTCTCTTCTCTTTTTTCCCCACTTCCATCATCTCTTATATCCCCATCCCTTTTAAAAACTTCTATATATATTTTATTTATTGTTATTAATAATAGTATTAGAAAACTCCAAAAATCAAGTCATAAACAGTGAAAAGAATGCTGGGGAAAATGGAAAACTCTTTTAACTTTTAAAAATTAATTGCCTCAGGCTACATGTATCATGTTCATCTTAGCTTTTGAAAACTGCCTACCTGTAAAGTGTCATCTCCCGGGTCAGCCTCAAGCAACCAAAGTCCTGAACCACCTGTATGCAGGGTTCGGTCTGCGGCTTCCAGTGCATCTTTACACCTGCTGTTTTGTCCCTCACCTATTGCTACAGGGCTTTTTCGGAATTGGATTTGTCCTTCAAGCCTGTGCAATGGATTTTTCTGGTGGAGCGCAGTGTGCACAGAACTGGCCTCACCCTTTAAACCAAAGGTTAATCTGCTGTTGCCTTGCAAGCATGGATGGTAGCAGTGAGGTCTTCGGGTCGTAGGTTTGAATAGTTTCCTTCTCTTAGATGGTTGACCTTATAGGGTTGGATGAGCACCATCTGCCCGGGTTTGGGATTAGAGTTTTCCTTCTCCTAGTATGGTTGCCATAAGGCTAGAGAGCCCATCCTGCCCTTTGATGCTCTTTGTCAGAACCTTTGGTTCTGACCTTTCTGGCAAGGGAGACCCTACTGGTGGCTATTGTACCACCGCCAGCATAGCTCAAAATGTCATTAGAGTATGCAAGCCTCTCTCCCACAACAAAGGGGTGTCAATGGAGAGGCCTAGAAAAGGTGGCCTAACGAAAGCTCATCCCCATCTACCTGGTTGGCCAATGGGTAACTTTTGATGCAGTCAAACCAAGGCAAAGAAACAAAAGCACACACCGGCCTCCAAAGGTGTAAATAAACTGATGCTTGCATGCTGGAACAGCAGAACCATGCGAGACTCTGCAGATAGTGGACGGCCTGAGCATCGTTCTGCTCTAATAGCCCATGAAGTATGACAACTTAATATTGACATCGCTGCTCTTAGTGAAGTTAATCTCCATGAGGAAGGCAGCCTTAAAGAACACGGCGCTGGCTACACATTTTTCTGGTCTGACAAGCTCAAAACTGAAAAACATCTTTCAGGAGTGGGCTTTATGATTAAAAACTCCATTACCTCCAAACACAAAACCTTGCCAAGAGGACACTGATCGCATATTTCCTTATGCCTCCCACATGTTGTTTTCTTTAGCATATATGCCCCAACTATGCAAGTCGACCCTGTAGAGAAAGAGAAATTCTACACAGACCTACGCCCCCTCATACAAAAAGTCCCTGTAGAAGATAAAATTATTATCCATGGTGACTTCAATGTCGGAGAAGGAAAGAACTCCAAAGCCTGGAAAGGTGTCTTAAGCAAGCATGGTGTTGGAAATTGCAATGATAACAGACACCTTTTCCTAGTGTTCTGGGCAGAACAACAGTTGACTATTACAAACACTATTTTTCATCAGAAAGATAGCTTGAAGACAACCTGGATGCATCCCCAATCCAAACATTGGCACCTCATTGACTATGTTCTAGTCCGCCAGAGAAACATTCACAATGTCCTTCATACTCGAGTGATGCCCAGTACAGAATGCCAAACAGATCATCACCTCGTAAGATGTAAACTAAATCTTCATCTTAAGTTCAAACCTAAGAGGGGTGGCATATTAAAGAGGAGACTCCAAGTCAACAATCTTCAACAAGCTACCATGAGAGACAACTTCCAGGCAAATCTGCAAACAAAACTTGAAGATCATCCTACAGATCCAACATATCAAAAACAATATCCTCCAGATTGTGGAAGAATCCCTCGGGTTCTCCCACAAGAAAAATCAAGACTGGTTTGATGAAAACAACCAAGAGATCCAGGAGCTGTTGGCAAAGAAGAAAACTGCTCATCAGGCATACCTCGCCCAGCCAACTTGCCATGTAAGAAAAGCAGCTTTCTGCCTCACATGTAGTAAACCTCAACAAAAACCCCGAGACATGCAGAACAAGTGGTGGATCAATATAGCAGAAAAGACACAACACTGTGCAGATCTGGGTGATCATAGAGGGTTTTATGAAGCTCTTAAAGCAGTGTTTGGACCTACTTATCAGGCCCAAAGCTCCTTATACAGTACAGATGGTCAAACATTAATTACTGATAAAGCCTCCATCCTGAATCAATGGGCTGAACATTTTCAAAGTCTCTTTAGTGCCAACCGAGTAGTCCAAGGCTCAGCTATCCAAGATATGATACAAAAACTGATGAAAGATGAATTGGACATAGCTCCCACTTTGGAAGAGACCCTTAAGGCCATACAGCAGATGAAAAACAGCAAGGCAGCTGGGATTGATGGAATCCCACCTGAAGTTTGGAAACATGGAGGTCATGTACTCCACGATATATTCCACGAACTCCTTGTGAATTGCTGAGAAAAAGGGGAACTGCCATCAGATCTCAGAGATGTAGTCATCATCACCCTGTACAAGAAAAAAGGAGCAAAATCTGATTGCTCAAACTATCAAGGTATAATACAGTTCTCTGTTGCTGGAAAAATCCTTGCAAGGATACTCCTGAACAGATTAGTTCCTGCTATTGCAGAAGAACTTCTTCCTGAAAGCCAATGTGGCTTTAGAGCCAATAGGAGTACTACAAATATGGTATTTGACCTTAGACAATTGCAAGAGAAATGTAGAGAGCAGAACAAGGGACTCTATGTAACATTTGTTAACCCCACCAAAGCCTTCGACACTGTGAGTAGAAAAGGTCTGTGGCAGATCCTGGAAGGACTAGGGTGTTCCCCCAAATTCCTTAAAATGATTATCTTGCTACACAAGGGCAAGCGCTGTCACGTCAGATATGTCGATGCTCTTTCAGAGCCCTTTCTAATAACTAATGGAGTGAAGCAAGGTTGTGTTCTTGCTCCAACTTTATTTACAATCATCTTCAGCATGATGCTCCAAAGGGCTACAGCAGAGCTTGAAGAAGAAGACAGCATCTCTATACGTTACTGTACTGATGCTAGCTTGTTTAACTTAAGCCGTCTGAGGGCTCACACTAAGACTCTAAACTATCTAGTTCGTGAGCTGCTCTTTGCTGCTGCTGCTGCCCTTGTTGCCCACACAGAAGCAGCTCTGCAGTGCCTAACATCCTGCTTCGCAACAGCTGCAGAGCTGTTTGGGCTGGAAGTCAACCTGAAGAAAATTGAAGTTCTTTACTAGCCTACACCACAGGAAGAACATCACAATCCCCACATTGCAACTCTGTGCTCAAGTCCGTTCAGCAGTTCACCTACCTGGGAAGCATCATCCCAGATGCCAAAATTGACAAAGAGATTGATCACAGACTAGGAAAGGCACATAGTGCATTTGGAAGACTTTACAAAAGAGTCTGGAGTAATAAACACCTGAAGCACAAAAATCAATGTGTATCGAGCCATTGTACTGTCTATTCTCCTTTACGGGTCTGAAACATGGGTCACCTATTGCCAACACTTGCGACTCCTCAACTGTTTTTATCAGCACTGTATACACACAATCCTAAATATATACTGGACTATGTGACGAACGTTTATGTCCTTGACCAAGCAGGGATCACCAGCATTGAGGCCATGATATTGAGAACACAGCTGCACTGGGCAGGGCATGTTTCTAGGATGGAGGACCATCGCCTCCCAAAATAGTACTCTATGGTGAACTCGCCATGGGTCAGCATAAGAGGGGTGCTCCAAAAAAGTGATACAAGGACTCCCTGAAACAACATCACAGGCTTGTCCAAACTGATCACCAACAATGGTCTGCCATGGCCTCACATCTGGAGTCATGGAGACACAGTATTCACAATGCTGCAGCCTTATTTGAGAACTCACACCAAACAAGTCTTGAAGAGAAACGACAACACAGAAAGAATCACAACCTGGGAACATCACCCAAGGAAACCTTCTGCTGTGCTTTCTGCAACCAGATTTGTTTATCTTGTATTGGCCTTTTTAGTCATCAGTGCGTTTGCAGAAAAAGCGGGATGAGTCCTTCCTGAATCTTCGTTTGCAAAGAAAAGCCAGAGAGAGAGACTTCTAAAGTAATTTTATTACTTCAAATGCTGCAGTCCTGTTGCCAATGAGTGGAACTGCCATTTGCATTCATTACAGCCCCTGCTGGCTCAAATTTCTCCCTCTTCTATGTGTGATACAACCAGGTGTCTGCATCAGCTATGGTGATATGTGGTGGCAAGGCTAATTGGAGAAGTTTATCCTCTTGTATTTTCCCCTAAGGAATATAACTTGTTTCTCCAATTAGAATGGAAAGGTGATAAATTCCACTCAGGATGAAATTAACTAGTGACAAACTATGTCTGAACAACAGGAGGGCAATTTTACATTTCAGGGCTTTTAAATTTCAATCCTGGTAACATTTTATTTCTCTCTTGCTTTGCTTCCTTATGATTCTAGATAGCAGAAAGAGAGATCCCACATGTCAATGCTAGGGAACCAGAACTGAGTGGGAAAATAAATTGCACACACGCACACACACACACACACACACACCTGGCAGCCATCTGCAGACCGGATGACATCATGGATGTCTTCAAGCCCCTTAGCAACACAGGGTCCTTAACCAAAGTGCCAGGTGGAGCTTCTCCACACAATGTACCAGGCTACACATAATGCACCTGCTAGGGCCATGGCTTTTATCCTCAAACTTTTTCCCTATATGAAGAAGCAGAGGAGGAGCAAAATGCTTTAAACTAATGTTTGCAGGTGCCATGTGAGCCCTGGCCCAATTCAACTGGCACTTGCCATCAGAGGCTAACAGTATAGCCACTTTCAGTCCTCCTCTGACCGCTTCTCTACAGAGACACCAGCTAAGAGGATGGGCTGCTTTGACCATCCTTCCTCTCTGCCACATGGCAAAGGAAGAAGAAGAACACAACCAAGAGTTCATGCTATTTCCAGTGAGAGACTTCAGGGATGGGCAGGAGAGATTGATGGCTCCAATGTCAATAGGTAAGTGAATCTGCCCCATTGCTTAGTCCAAACTTGAAAGGAGCTGGCCATGGTGATCAGCCCTATCCCACAAATACATTCAACATTTTGTGTAGCTTTCTTGAATTTTGAGTGTCTATGTCTAAAACACAGAATAGATTCTTGAACCTATTGACATTGAAGCCCCCAGTCTCCATTGGATATAGGATTACAGACATCTCTGAACACACCCAGTATTGATTTTGAAAGCTAAACAAGGTCAGATATGATTAGTACTTGACTGGGAGACCCCCTAGGTAATATCAGGGATCTTCAGCTAGGAAAGAGTAGTACCAGAAACTCTGAATTATCAGATTTGACAATACCAAGCTAGATAGACCAACAGTTTGACTCAGCATTAGTAAACTTCTTATTTTCCTACAGACTTGAGGCCTCTGAGGGCCAGATGAGAAAGACAGAAGGAGGTTGAAATCCATTTTCCCCCCTGAAGTTTTCAGTGCAATTTGAACCCAGATGTCATAACTCACCTCCTAGATGACCCAGCTGAGGAGGAGGAAAGGACAGAGTGCCAGAAACTGCAATCCTTGCAGAGGAAACTCTCCTGGAGTCTGAAGAAATGGGAGAGGTGACAGACCCAGAAGACAACAAGCCTCCATCCTTCAGTGAATGCAGGAGGGAGAAGAGCCACACCCAGCACAGGTTAAATACTAGATACCAAACTAATTTGGCACTAATGAGGCGCAGGTGTCCTTAAAGAACTACCCATAAATATCCCAGCAGTTCTTTCCGAGACCCTTAGTGCTGACAGTTGTTTTATCTGTTGCTGACAAAACTCTCTCTTGTTTCTGCCTTGTCTCAACCTTGGACTATCTACATTTTGGATTACTCTGTTTATTTCCTAGTGCTTGTGTACTTAGACTTCTGGACCATTTATCAACAACCCTTGTGCTTCTCCCTGAATCCTGCTCAGATAACCCATGAGTGACCTGGACTCACTGACCATTTGACATCTCCTACTTGCTTCCAAGGGCACTTGCTGATTGTGTTCAGGACACCCTCTGCCAAAAAGCATGAAATGTATGCATATGAAAGAATGTGGACCAATAATGGGGGAAAATGTATACAAAATAGAGATGGAAAGAAAAAATGGTCAAATAACATGTTTTTTGAGTGTTGAGAAACCCTGATGAGAAAAATCCTGGACTGATGAGAACCTTCACATTTCAGGACTTATTCTGTGCAAAATTCACACATGGTTGTTTTGAATAGAAAACTATTTTCTGCACAGGAAACAGCATTTTCTGCATGGAAAATAATAGTTAAATGCACAGATATTCATTCTAGCACAAAAATGCTGCAATTGGGGATTTGTCCTGCATAAAATTTCAACATGGTTGATTTGCATAGTAAACAGTATTTGCGGACCCAGACCGGACCACCCCTCCGCCCTCTTGAATAAACACAGACACATGGTTGCAAATAACATTGTATTGGTAACAGATATGTGCATAACTTCAGAAATTAGGTTAGGTACAGGTTAGTAACAAAACACGTTGAGGTAGATAAGTTGATTTCTATGCTACTTGGATATAGCTTGGCAATGATTTGGCCGCAACTTGCAAGCAAATGGTTGGCGTTAATGTATGGGTTGTGAACACAGCGCGGCCCACTCATGTGGGCGGCGCAGGGCCCGGTCCATCCCGGATCCCTTCCCTGAAGGAGAGACCCTGGCCGAGCCGCCTGCTCGACGCTCTCTCCTTCCCTGAAAACAAGCATGTGTTAATACTATTAGGGGTCTCCTTCTGAACTTGAACTTGACCTTGAATTTGAACTTGCGCTTGATCTTGAACTTGGCAGAGACCCCTGAGCTCATGCTATTTTCACGACCCAATACATCCGCCACGAAGGCGTTCCCTTGGAACTGCCTTCCGCCAACCATTCCTCATCAACAGGCAGGCCTACCGGTCCCCGTGGGCCCCCGGCCTTGCAGGCAGTGCGTGTCCCGGCCTGATGTAGGAGGCTTAAGCCCTGGAACGCCAACGGCCTAACCGCATGATTGCCTCCGTGGACATGCCGGCCTCCGCTGCCATGGTCGCCGCTCCAATCCTGAATGAATGACTGGTGAAGCCCTCGACCGGCAAGCCCAGACCTCTGAGGGTTATTTTAAAAACGCTCACAAACTGGAATCTGTTGAGCGGCGTCCCATCCTGGTGCCGGAACAGGGGGCCTTCTCCCGGCCCCCGTGCCTCCATGAATGCCTTCATGCTCTCCACAGGGCACGGGGAAGATCCTTCGACCTGCCGGATGTGCAATGTGGCCCCATGGCCCCGCTGATCTGCTTTGGATCGCTGGATGCGTAGGGACAGGTCCCATGTCCCCAACGTAACATCCCCAATCTGCAGTGCCAGGCCCGAAGTGTCTGTCTTGGAGGAGCACACCACCTCCCCCACCCGTAAGGCTCCAAAAAAGGCAATCGTGTATGCTGCGCCGAAAAGCAGCGCCTCATAGCTGGAGTGGCATATGGCTGGTAAGTGATCTACCATCTGCGCCAATGTCGCGTATGACAGGGGGCGCCAAGCATCCCGTGCCCTTGGTGCCCACCTCCTCCAGCCTTCCAATGCCTTCCTTACCATGAAGGTATCGCAAGGGTCCCATAGCCTGCCGCCCTGCTGAAGAAGGAAATGCCCGCCGCCTGGCCCGCTATAGTCCGTGACGCCATCCCTCTTTCCTTCAATGAAGCCAGGTAATGCAGGACTTCCCTCTCTGATGCAGGGCCGATGGTCCCGTAGCCGTGCTGCTGCCGGAAACCCGCGAACTGCGCCGCCGCCCTCCGATAGCTGGCCTGCGTGGAGGGGGCCAAGGAATCTGCTACGCCCTGGAGCACGGTTCGTTCCCAAGGCTCCAGAGGTCTGCTGGGAACTGGGTCTCCCGCTCGTCCGCGTTCGGCGCCAGCATGCGGAACCGGTCTTCCTGAAACCGAGACAAGGCATCTGCAATCTCATTGTCCACCCCGGGGATGTGCCAGGCGTGAAAGCTGATGTTGGCCCCCAGGCAGGTCAGCACGAACTTACGTACCAACCTCATGACCCTTTCGGACCTGGAGGACTGCCTGTTGATGATTCTTACCACTGCCTGATTATCACACCAAAAACAGACTCTCTTGTCTCTGAATTCCCCCATCCACAAGGTGATGGCCACTACAATGGGAAAGAATTCTAGAAAAGTGAGATCTCTGGTAACACCCCTCTCCGCCCAGTCCTCTGGCCATGGCTGAGCGCACCAGTGCCCCTTGAAATATACCCCAAAACCTAGGCTGCCTGCAGCGTCGGAGTGGACCTGCAAGCTGCTGCCCAGCTCAAGGCGGCCCTGCCACATGGTGACCCCGTTGTAGCTCTCTAGGAAAGACAGCCACAACCTGATGTCCTCCTTCACCTCCTTTGTAAGGCGAATGTGGTGGTGCTGCGCCCGCGCCCCCCCGGTGAGTCTTGCAATGCGCATGCAGAAAGCCCTCCCCGGGGACACCACCCTGCAGGCGAAGTTCAGATGACCCAGCAGCGACTGCACTTCTTTGAGTGTGGCTTTTTCCTTCCTCAGCAGGTCCGCCAGCAATGCCCTCAGGCTGCGAATCTTATCATCTGGCAGTCTGGATATCCCTTGTTCTGAATCGAGCTGAATACCCAGGTATACCAGGGACGTGGCTGGTCCAACTGTCTTGTCCGGCGCTAATGGTACCCCCAACTCCGCCGCCAAAGCCTGGAACGAGGAAAGCAGAAACCCGCACTCTTCCCCCCCGGCTGGGCCCATCATGAGAAAATCGTCTAAATAGTGCGTGACAAAGGGGGACCCTGTGCGCCGCTGCAAAGCCCACTCCAGGAATGTGCTGAACGTTTCAAATGCAGAACAGCTGATGGAACAGCCCATGGGCAATGCCATGTCATAGTACCATTTTCCCTGAAACGTGAAGCCCAGAAGGCAGTGATCGTCAGGATGCACGGGCAGGAGCCTAAAAGCTGATTGAATGTCACATTTTGCCATCAGCGCCCCTTGCCCGCAATTCTGCAGCAGGCGGACCGCATAGTCCAATGATGCATACCTCACCGTGCAAAGTTCTGGTGGGATTGCATCATTAACCGAGGCCCCTTTTGGGTATGACAGGTGGTGAATGAGCCTGTACTCGCTGGGGGCCTTCTTGGGTACGACTCCCAATGGGGAGACCCTCAGATTGGGCATGGGACGTTGATCAAATGGCCCGGCAATGCGCCCTGTGTCTATCTCCTTTTTGATCTTGGTAGCCAGCACCTCGGGCAGCTGTGCTGCGGACTTGAGGTTGCCCGAGGTGGTGGCTTCCCGTGGGCCCTGAAAAGGTATGCGAAACCCAAATTCGAATCCCTCCGCTAGATAAGTGGCCGCCTGTTTTTTGGGGTAGGCTGCCAGAAGAGGGTGCATGGCATCCACCTTGACCGGAGTGAATGCCATGGGCCCTCTGGCCCCAGCCATCTCATTTTGAAGTGTGGCTGCCTGTGGTTCCGCTAGGCCCACCCTCTTTCCTGCCGCCCGAGAGGACGGAGCGGCTGCCACGAAAGGGCTGTCCGCTGCTGCCTTGCCGTGAGCAGTTGACCTTTGGGTGCCCCCCCCACAGCTGTCGCAGGCATGCTCAAACCTACACTTGTATCTGGAGCACTTGCCCCCGTTGAACTCCCAGCACACTGGCTTCTTCCCTTCCTTCCTGCGTGCTGCATTTTGAGGGTCACCCTTCTCCCGCCTGCCCGGCCCCGTGGCCTGAAGCCAATTGGGGTAGTCGATGGTCTCCCATCTGTGCATGGGAGACCTGGAAGCCTTCTTCCTGCATTCTATGTCGTATAGTATCGCGCTGGCATCCCCTGCCTGAGCACGCACCAGCAGCACCTGTCGGAGGTGGTTGATCAGGTGCCATGCCCGTTCAGGGAAGACCAGCGCCACCACCCCCATGAAGACCGTGTACCCATTGAGCCAATTGGCAAAGGTGCGCTCAGCAGCTTCCCCACTGGCCTTGTCATTATCTTTCTTGTCGCTTTTGTGCACCCTGGCCTCTGCCCCTGGAGGCGGGGCCAGGGTGAAGACATCAACGTAGTAGCCTTGCAAAATCTTGGTACGCACCTTGTGATCCAAGTGGCCCCCTGGGGGGTCTTCCTTGGACTTGGCCTCCTGCAGCTCCTCCCCTTGCGGGTGTTTTCCTTCCACCTTCCTATCAGCCCCAGCTTTTTCCCTGGCCCTGCGCAGTTTGAGAGCCCACGCTGGCAGGCCCGGCTTGAAAGCCCCTTTTTCCCAATACCTGTACTTGTCCTCATCCGAGGACTCGCCTGACGAGGACCTCGAACGGGACCGACGCCGCTTCCTGTGTGGGCTCCGCCTCCCGGCCGACCTGCTACGCCGCCGTGATGACGACTCATGTGAGGCCAACCGCCTGGATCCTCTGGAACGGCTCCTTCCTCTCGACCTAGAACGTCTGCTGCGTTCGCCGTTGTTGGGTGCACCTAGACTGGAGGAAGTATTTGGTACCCCGGCCCCCGTGGACTCCCCGACGGGTGGAGCCGCCTGATCCGGCGCACTGTTGTCGGCAGCCCCTCTGTCTATCCTCTGCAGGACAACCGACAGGGCCCCCATGACGTCAGCCAGGGTGGGTGCTGGGTGGCCGAAAGCTTCGACCGGGGGCCGAGGCGCCATGGTGACCCCACTGCCATCCTCGTGCCCCGGTGCCCCCGCCCCTTCGCCCGGCGGGGCGGCCTCCACTGCTTGCGGCGGCCCTGGTTCTGGTCTTTGGCGCTGCCGTGTAGCCCTCTTGGGTCCCATAGCCCTTACGGCCCTTGTGACGTGCCCTGGGCTCACTCCTTGGCCAGAGACTTGATGAGTGCTTGGTGACTGTGTTTTATTATTGTTGTTGTTGTTGTTGTTGTGTTTTTTTTTATTCAGCGCCGGCCGCCGCCCCGCGGCCCGAAACCTGCAAACAAAAAACAAGCCTCCCCATAGGCTGCTGTGCCGTGAGCGCTCCCCCCCGTGTCCCCCCATTGCTCATGCATTGCCCCCAGATCCAGAGGCCAGCGGGTAGGAAGATGTGGGGGGGCAAGAGGGAGGAGAGCGGGCAAGGCCAGGCCCTCCCCAGTATGACCATCGTGGCCCGTTGCAGAGCCATTCCTCCTTGCCGGCCCCTTATCACTTGCCGAGGCCTGTCAGCCCAGCCCGGAGCCCCCTCCCCCACAAGGCCCATGGCCGCTGCTCCCTAGGTTGGCAAGGACGGGCGGGGGTGATTGTTGCCCTGTTCCCTTCAGCTCTCCCCCAACGCGGGTGAATGCTGGAGGCCAGGAGAGAGGTGCCTCGCCGCTGGTCGCCTTCCCCCATGTGTCCGGCTGGCGCGGCGGGGGAGAAGCCGCGCTTCGGGGGGGCATGGATTGGAGGGCGGCTGCGACGCCGCGCCCCACCGCCCCGCGCTGTGACCAGGTGCCCTTCTGCCACGCCGCGCTCACCCGCCAGTCGGCAAGGAGCCGCCCTCTGCGTCCCGCCACCCCGTGCCGTGATCGCGTGCGCCGCCATGCCGCGCCTCCCCGTCCCGCTCCCTGTGCCGTCGGCCCAGCCGCGCCACGGCCGGCTCCTGCCAGTGAGGAGCCCGGCTCGCTGGGAGGGTTGCGGATGGCCCGGCCCATCTGGTTGGAGGGGCGGCGGACGCGCCTCGTCCCGCTACCCCCTTTGTCCCAGGGGCACGTCCTGGTGGCGAAGCGGCCCCCGCCCCCGATATGGGACCCTCCGGTGGCCAGTGTGCCCGAAGAGCCGCTCCGGCTCCTCCCCCCAACCCTTCGCGTTCGTCCCAGGCCCAGCTTGTGGTCGCCACCCGCCCGGAGCCCCAAGTACCTGCAGGGAGGGGGGGTTGCTGATCTTTTTTGCGGCAAGTGGAGGGCGCTGCTGCCTGCTCCGCTGCCGCCTCCGATCTGGGAGGGGCGCGCCCGTGCGCGCCCCTTTATCCAGATTGGCCCGCACTCCTTTTCCCTCCCCAGACGCAAAGGCGGCTGGGAAGGAGAAAGGGGGAAGATGGCGGCGCGCATGCTGCGCCACGTGGCCATTTCCCTTCCCCACCTCTCCCCCCCACCCCTGCCTCGGCTGGGTCCGCCGAGCAAGGGGGGGCGGCGCTACGGGCGGTGGTATGGGGGCGCCGGCCAGGCCGCAAACAGGCCCGCCGGCAAGCGGCGAGCCCCCTTCCTGTGCAGAAAACAACATTTTCTGTGCAGTAACTAATATTTCTATGCTGAAATATTAATTTCCATGTAGAAAATGCTGTTTACTATGTAGTAAATGCTGTTTTCTGTACAAAACCATATGCAAAGTTTGCACAGAATAAGTCCTGAATTACAAATAGCCTTCAGAAACTGTATGATGTTCAATGGGTTTTCACAGTGGCAAGAATACTGCTGAAATTACTTGCTGCTACCTTCAAGAAGAAATTTAGGTAGTGTTACATCCTTGTGGCTTATTCCATGGAAAAATACCACTTGAAAACTATGCATCAACTCCCTAAATGTTACTATAGCTTTCTGCCTTTATCTGGCTGTAGACCATCACAAATTGTGAAAGAAAGAAAAATAAAACATTATCTAAATTATCCAGGATTGGAGAAAAAAGTTATGGCCAACAATGCTCCAGTCAAGGTCATCATCACCATCCTCATCCTCATAATCTCGCTATAGAATGAGATCTTCTAAGAAAAAATTATTTGTGATAATTTTCCATTTGAACTTTCTACTAAGAAAGGTGGGTGAAAGAAAGATAAGTTTTACAGTACCCTGAATATATTTTGTCAGTGTGTGCAAATGTCTTTCTTTAAATTTATTCATGTTGATGAAACATGTAAAGGGACTCTCATATGCCAAAGGGCTGAAAGAGTGCTGTACATTGTAAGGGGATCCAATTTTAATCTTCAGTTTAAGAGATTTGCAGTCTTAATACACAGCGTCTGATATCAAATGTTGTGTTTGGTTGTTGAAAGGATTATATGCATATGCAGATTTTTTTAAAACACTTGAAAGAAACAAATAACAGTGACACTATGAAAAGGTGCTCAAGTGGGTATTCAGCCCATAAGCCTCCCAGATGCTATCCTTGGGTCACCCCATAAGTAGTCCATCAGAAGAGCACCTCCCCAAAACAGCATTGACTTTCTCTCTTCACCATAATAAGGGTAACAAATGTTCAGCTTAGTCTGAGGGAAAAGTGCTCTTCATAGTTTTCATCCCCTCTGTCTTTTGTTAATTCCTTCTCTCCTCATTCATATGCAGCTATTGTTAACATTTTTCCTGTCAGTGGGGTAGTGAATCTGTTTTTGGGGCCTTAGTCCAAACTTTTAGGAGCTGCCCAAGGTGCTGAATCCTATTCTCAAATCCCTATCCCCAAAATAGTTTTTCAACCTCTTGAATAGTGCCTACAAAATTTAAACTAAAATCCAAAGCAGATTCACTTTTCCATGGATGTGGAAAACAACCACCATCACTGTAGCTATGTATAGCACACTTCAACCACCCTTCTTGCTTCCAACCTCACCCCTGCCCAAGTGTCTACAGCTTGGAAAAGTAACTATGACATCCATAACCCCTGGCCTCCATGCCCAGGGGGATTCTGGGAGTTGTAGTCCAAAGAGTAATTTTTCCTAGCTCTGTTTCTTGTTACTATTTCTCCAGGATGCCTGTGCAACTTTGGATTTTCATTTAATTGGTTTCCACATGATCCTAATGTGCTCTCAAAGTTTAATCAAGGGCCCCACAGCTTGGTCCAATGAAATGATCTTGTCAGACTTTGGAATGATGTTGCCTTAATCCTAGACACTCAGACACTCCAGTAAGTTTCTGCCAAAGGAAGCAACATTCAGATTGGCACTCACTTTTATCTCCTTCCAAATACCTACTGGGATTTCTGTATTCACATTTTTAAAAGAGAAAAGGTAGTAGGGAATCAATTAACCTCTCTGCACATGCACATAAAACAAAGTGTTTGTTGTTATTTTGGAGAGAAGACAGAGTTGATCTGAAGTAAATACAGAAGCTGAAACAGATGATACACTCTTTGACATTGAATCATGCTGTTTGAAGAGCAAAATGGTAGATTTTGTAAGACATGCCTGGGAGGACAAGGAAGCACCACTGAGTGATTTATTGGCTGTCTGCCATCCTCTGAATAGCTGCCTGTCAATGCAACATGTGACATCTTTCAGATAGGAAGCTCTTTCAAGCAAGTCCATCCAAAGAACTGACACTGAGAGAAAGAGAAAGGGAGAGAGAATGAAAGGGTTTTTACTTTTCATTAAGGTCTAGATGTATTTTCCTCCTGAAAGGTGTAAAAACGAATATCTCCAAAATATTTCCAGCAGCTAGTGACACAACAGGGCTGCAGCAATGAGTCTAACAAATTGTTGAAGGCATTCCCTCATCTGTTTCCCTCTCCCTTTTTCTCCTTCTTCCTATAAGAAGTTCCTGTATTCTAAAATCTAACTGAAATGATGTCTTTCTTTCATAAAAAAATCCAAATATTCAACACTACTAACCAGGTAGATGTGTAATAGATTTTGGAAGCTAGGTGAGGGAGGGGAGGGACAATTTTTCAGGATCGTGGACAGACAGATACTATGGGGGTCATTGTATTTACAGTTTGGGGAAGAGGTTTATTTTGGGGCAGCTTTGAAAGTTCATGTCAAGCAGTATTTGCTGTCTGCAACACAGGAGTGTAGCTATGGGAGAAAAGACAACATAAAGGTATTGCCTCCCCCAAATAAGAGTTCTCCCCTCCCAGATATCTCTCTAGAATAGGGAAACTGATGAGGAAACACAACCTCCAAACAATCTATAGACCAACCAAAAAAATCGAAGAAATGCTACACTCAGCGAAGGACAAAAGAGACCCTTCCACAGCTGCAGAAGTTTACCACATACCATGCAGCTGTGGACAAGTTTACATAGGGACCACTAAATGCAGTGTGCAAACATGAATCAAGGAACATGAGAGACACTGCAGACTGGGCCAGCCAGAAAAATCAGCAGTAGCAGAACATATTATAAACCAACCTGGACACAAAATGCTATGTAAAAACACAGAAATTCTGGACCAGGCCAACAACTATCCTGTCAGAATGCACAGAGAAGCTATTGAAATCCAGAAACACCTGGACAACTTCAACAGGAAAGAAGAAACCTTAAAAGTAAACAAAATCTAGCTGCCAGTTTTGAAAAACAATAGAATAAAAACTCAACACTTAAAAAGGAATTCCTCCAGGGACAGGGGGATTTCCAGTAGCAGTTAATGGCCCATCAACCAACCATTAGCCAAACAGGCATTAATGAGCCTTGCATTTCTATACCCAGAAACTAACCTTTCAATTACACAAATTTATATATGCTCCCCAACAGGGGGTCACAGCATATATAAGTCCACATACACTCCTACCCAACCATTCTCTGAAGATGCCAGCCACAGGTGCAAGCAAAATGTCAGAAAGAAACTATTCCAGAACACGGTCTCACAGCCTGGAAAAAAAACCAAGGAAAATCTATGGATGCTGGCCATGAAAACCTTTGACTTCACAATTCTGGTAGCGTCATATCCCTTTTTGCTCCTTCTCTTTCATGTCACATGTTCTCCACCTCAAACAAGCCTCTTGTGAAGCTCAGTGGAGACATTTAGGAAGTGGAGGGGCTGACCTGAGCAGCGACAGTGGTTAGCAGTGACAGTGGAAGACTGGTTGCTTCCCTTGGCCCTCCACTGTTAAATGATATGAGCAATTGTTACAGCATGGTTATCTCAGAAAGAGAGCCAGCTTAGGTTTCAGAAACCTTCCAAGCTGCAGAACATTCACCAAAGATGTCCAAACAGCATTGTACTATATCAGGCCCAGCATCATAGTTTGGAATGCCTGGGAGCTCCTGAGGCTTCTGCTTTCTAAGTACAAGTGGCAGATACTTGGGAGCCACTGCTTAATATTTGCCAGAGAATATTCCAAAGTAGGACATTGTAGATACTTACAGTACTGGTTGATGTGGATTTTGCTGATGATGATAATACTGATAACCCTATTGACAGAATGCTAATAACAGAAAGGGGGGGCAGCAGAGGCTTTTATTGTGATGGAGGGAAACACAGCTAATATTAATATTGCCCATATTTGTTAATGAATGTTGTGTAACTATTCAGCTGTTCTGTGACAGGGATAGTCTAGCTGAGTATTCTGTCTAAAGTAGAGGTTGTCAGACCAACAAAAATCCCAGCTATAGCAGCATTGCTGTGGGGTAGCTGTCAACAAACTAATTCTGCCAGAAGTATTGGGCTATAGTTCCTGTTTTCCTGCTCAGCATAATTAGTGCCCATGGCTGTTCAGTATGAGTTGTAGTCCAACATAAGAGGGTGAGAAGCAGGTACCATTTCCATAAAATAGCTTCCATTATTTTCAGATTTTTGATCAACTCCCTATCCTAAGTGTTTTCTTTGTGCCTTCAAAAATCATAGCCCTTGCCTTTAGAGAGGTCTATACAAACCCAGCCTCCCCTTCATTATTCAGGTACAAATGGGAAGACATCCAGAGCAAAGGGTGAATGAGAGAGAAAGAGATCTCCGTTGTGGACTTCACAGTAAGACGTCTAATTTGGCAGAATTTTAGTGGATGCTTTTATTAATCTCCAACAGTTCCTGATTCTGCAGATTTTCCTCAGTCTTCCCTCCTTATTTGTTTGATTTTCCACTGCACTACAGTTTTCAATTGTGAATAATATGTTTTACACAGAAGAAGGCTTATTTAAAGGGTTGAAGAAGACAGAAGAAGAGGGTCAAGATCAGAGGTTGAAGATGGCGATTAAGCTAGGATAACATTTCTGATACCAAATACCCTGGTATTTGCAGAACTCTACTGAACACTGGTCTTGGCTATGGTGTCAAGAGATAAATAGCCAGGAATTCTTGGAGAACTGATATGATGTCATGTAGGAATTAAATAGGAAGATCTAGGTCCAGGTTAGGGATGCTTGATAAATTTGCTATCTATGAAGTCTGATATAAACTGACCTGGTTCAGACCTCCCAGATTAATGTATGTGTGTGAATATAATTATCGTTCAGGTTTCACAAATCTCTGAGTTTTATGATATAGTTCTTCATTAAAACGTGTTTACTCATTTACTCAAATGCCATCTACCAATGCTTCTTTTGCCAGAAGAAATGCCATTTTGCTGGCTGAAATACCCTGTTGCCAACAGAGTGTGAAGTTTCTCATCTCTTGAGTATTCTCTTCATCAGGGTTCCTGACACTTGATAAACCCATTTTTCATTTTTTTTAAAAAATTCCTTCCATCCATATCATGCAACTATCAATTTACTTTTATAATCAACTGATAAATATACAGTTACAAAGATCTTATAACACAGACACTATACAGTTAGCAATTTTTTTTTCTTGTACTGAATCAGACATTGTTGGCCCATTTAGGCCAATGTTATCCACTGGCCATCTTGGCTCTGCAGGATTTCTTTTTTTTTTTTAATTTTAATTTTTATTAAGTTATTGACACGTATTAAAAAACCACACAGAATAACACAGAATAACAATATATACAAACAATTTAACAACATATAACATCTACTTACACAATCACATAAGACGTTACTTGCTTTATCACTCCAAAAAATAACTCATACTCTCAATCCTATGTTTCTCTCTTGTCACTACATAACTATCCTACATACAACAAAAACTAAGATTACTTCCAATCTCTATCTGATTTTTTTTTGTATTTTCGCTTGTTTGAACTTCCTTTCTATTTTATCCAGTTTTCCAAAGTATTATACAATTTGTATTAAATTGACTTTGTGTACAATGATTTAACGGTATATATCATTTGTCATATTATAACCATATATAACAATACATTTTAACAATACATATCACTTCACATAATTCAAAATTTCTCTTATTTTTATGTGTGTTCCTTATCCCTTAGTATTAGTTTTCTCACATTAGCTCTCATTTGTTGTCTCATGGGGTCACAATGCTTCACCCTTACAGTTTCTTTATCTATTTTTGTGTTGTTCCCTTTATTTGTCATCTTCCCTAATTAATTTGATATGTCTCTTTTCTTCACTTATCTCCATTTTTCTACCTTCTTCACCTTTCCTTTCTTTTCCTTTCCCTTACTCTAGATCTCTTATCCCATCCTTTCATTTGAACTCCTTACTTTTCTTCTTCCTTCCCCCCCCCATTTCTACCTCTCCCCTTTCCCATTCTGTCCTTGCTTTCCTTCTTCTATACATGTTTATATCTTTCTCCTAGACCTTTTCCTTTTACTATTCTCTGTCATCTCCTCTTATTCACCCTTTTCCCTTCACCTTTCACTTTTCCCCTTCCACTTACCATCTTCAACCTTCTCTTACCTTCTCACATACTTCAATCTTCTTTTCTCAATCCTTCTTTCCTCTTGTCTTTATTCCTGAAGTTCCTTTCCTTTCCTTCTTGCCCTTTTCTTTCTCTCCTTTTATAAGTACGCTTTCCCACAAACTGTATAAAGAACTCTTTATCCATTTGGGAGCTCCATCAGTTCCCACTTCTTCTTACAATATTCTCTCACTAATTCCCAATCCGTTCCTTGTGTCTCAATTGATTTCTGCTTTAGTTCTAGGGTTAACTTATCCATACAGGCCGCGTCTAGAACTCTTTCCAACCATTCATCCACTGTTGGCACTGTTTTCTGCTTCCATTCTTGAGCTAACACTAGTCTTGCTATTGTCACCAAGTATAACATAGTTCTCCAGTTTACTTTCCAGGTCTCTTTTTTGTATATATGTGTCATATTCAGTAAATAGAATTCAGGCTTCAGAGGAAATTGGATTTGAAAAATTTCTTCTATAGTCCTGTGAATTTCTTTCCAGTATTCTTTAACACGTCCACATCTCCACCATATGTGAAACAATGAGCCAGGATCTGCTTGGCATTTCCAGCATTTCTTATTTGTATTTTTAAACATTTTCCCCAGCTTTACAGGAGAGTAATGCCATCTGTGAGCTGTTTTGAAATAATTTTCTCTCAAATTTTGACAAGCTGTGAATTTGATCGTGTTATTTCTGACCTTTTCCCAATCTTCCAATTGTAAGTTATACCCAAAGTCTAAAGCCCACTTTATCATCGAGTCCTTGATCTCTTCCATTTCCAATTCCCTTAATAGTAGTAATTTATAAATTCTTGAAATCATATTTTTCTTTGGTCCTTGTATAATTTTGTCCAATTCATTTTCTTTTTCTTCAAATCCAATCCTTTTCATGTCTTCCTTGAATCTTTGTTTCAGTTGTTCATAAGTAAACCAGTGAACATTAAGATCCTCCCTAGATTTGATGTTATATTCCTTTCCCTTTTCTTTGTTAATTAAATCATTATATTTTAACCATTCCTTTGTATTTTTCCATCTGCCCATAAATGCTTCCTGAGGGGAAATCCAGAGAGGTAATTTGATATAAAAAATTTTCTTTACGCTTTCCCACTCCCTCAGTAATGGTTTCCTGATTATATGGTGGTTGAAATCTTTGTCTATCTTTACTTTGTCATAGGCAACATAGGCATGCCAACCAAGTTTCAGATTAAATCCTTCCAAATTCAATATTTTAGAGTCCTGTAAATTTAATACTCTGGTTTCTCTTCATATACTCTGGTTTCTCTTCATATCGTATAAATCTTTCGCCTTTTATGGTACTGAATTTTAAGGGATTGAAAATCAGAATGTAACCAAAGGCAGCAGGGTTGAAATGAAATGCTCAATAGTAAACAAATAAGCTTATTTTTGCAAAAGAGAAAGAAGTGAAAAGAAAGAGGAAGAGGAGAGAGAACAATAGGGAGGAAAAAAGGATTCCCAACACGGACCCAGGAAGGGAGTAGGAGTGACTGAGCTGGTGTCCTTGAAAAAGCTGAAGCACTGTGGCGTGCTAGTACCCCTGCTTTTAAAAGTAAAAGGAAAAAAAAATAAAGAAAAGGAAAGAAAAAAATTATTCCATGTTTTCTGTTGTCAACAAGATCAATAAGTGAAGTCTCTCAGGTATTAATAGACTTTTGTTGCTGGTTTGTCTTTTTTGAAGTACAGAGCTGGAGCCTTTTCAAAGACTTCCAGTCTTCCAAAGAAATCCTGCTCCTTATGGCAATGCAGTTAAACTGAAGAATCAACAGTCCTCAAAAAAAGCCAGTCCCAACCTTTTTTTAAAAAAAAAACAAAACAAAACAGTTCACCATTAAGTCCAAATAGGGTACTAGCAATGAATCAGCCCACAATAAAAAAGAGAAGGGAAAAGGAGGGGGGGAAAAAGGAAAAAAAGGAGAAAAAACTCCAAAAGTTAAAGGTATCACAAGTGTCCAATTGAAGCTGAAGAAAAAAAAAAGTCAAATCAAAGTCCACTGAGTTGTGTTTGCATGTTGTAGGTTTACAAATAGTCTGTGAATATTCCTTTAGGGAAGAGGATCATTCTCTCTTCAAGTACCTTAATCTGCAACACAATCCCCAAAGAAGCAATTCCACCCAAAGTGTTACTTAACAACTTAATGACTTAATTGCTTTGTTGGATCCACTATAGCTGTCAAAGTAGCTCTTGCCTCTGAAAAAAGCTGGACTTCCAACTTCACTTGAGTATAAAACTCTTCTTCTTGAGGAATCTTATGTGGCTAATGAGACTGTGCCGCTTAGGCTGCCATCCCGTGGCTCTGGCTGCTCTTCGGTCCAATTCCTCAACTCCAACCCACAAAGACCTCCATCCCTGTAGGTATGGAGGAGAGAATTTCCAGACCCCCTGCAAGCCCCCACTTGTCTCTTCTCTTACCGGAGAAAAAGAACGCCAGAATTCCCCTCTGATCTCTAGAAAGCCGCGTTTGCAGACAATGGGAACAAAGACTTGTTCCTACACTGCCATTCGTTTCAGTTTCACCACCGGACAGTTAGCAAAATTTTTATCTACAAATTGTTTATCAGCTTCCAGTGAGAAAAGAGTTCTTTTGAAGTCTGCAGAAGCTCTTAACTTTGTGCAAATTTTTGTACAAGTTTTTGTTGCTGCATATTTATTAATGATTTACAAAACTGGATTGTTAAAAATAGTGTGCTTGTATATGTGTAAGATATACATTGACTCACTCCCATAACATGTAGATGTTGATCCTAATCCCCCCTTTGTGTGTGTGTATTATGCTGCAACTTACAGTCAGAAGTTACATGCTTGTAAGTTGTCTTGTTTTATCACAAAGATCTGTCAGAAGAAGAGCCAAACAATGCTGTGGATATCACATACCCTGTGGTCATTTACATGGGCAAATATTCCTCTAAATATACCGCTAAGATAGCTCATTGTTCCCATGGATCGCACCACAGCATTGCCTCATTCAGAAGGGGGGAAGGTAAAACACCCAAATATAGTGTGGCAAGGGATGCCACTACTTTTGCCGGTATATTTACGAAGTAGCGCATTATTGGTAGTGTAAACAACCATTCTACTAAGGGCTGCAGCAGAGCTGCACTGTGATTGGTTGCTATGATGCAGGGATGGGCTTAAAAGAGGGGGAGTGAGGGAAGGAGAGTCAGTAGCGATTAGAGGAAACTTTGAAAAATCCTCTCTGCTATTTTGCAAGACAGTTTGCAAACAAAAAAGGATTCCCAACAATTTTCACTCAGGGAGCATTCCTTCTCCTCCTCTCTGCTGTTTTGCAAGTATGTAAAGTTCTGTTCATCAGCTGTGATCCTGTGCTTGGGGGAGGGAGATAAACCATTTCACTAAGGGCTGCAGCAGAGCTGCTCTGCTATTTTGACAGTCTGTTTATTTGGCTAAAAAATGCTGTTAAGCAAGGAGAAAAAACCTTCCGTTTGATTTGTGGGCAGTGAGCTGGTGGGGGGAAGAGGCAAAGAGTGAGGGCCTCTAAGCTGTTAAGCACATGGAGTTGGGGCCAGGGCAGACATTCCTATGGCATTCCTTTGTCTCCTCTCCAATTGTTGGCCATGCCCCCAGCACATTTGGCTGTGTGAATCTCAAAGCGGAAAAAATCAAAGAGCCACAAAATATAGCTGTGTAAACATATACCGTGTAAACTACCCACCACTGATGTGGAAAAGCGCTAAAGTGCAACTTAACGCAATAAAACCTGCCGTGTAAACGAGCCCCCTTGATTTCAGTAAGGCCTTTGACAAGGTTCCCCATGACATTCTTGCAAACAAGCTTGTAAAATGTGGCCTAGACAAGTTAACTGTTAAATGGATTTGTAATTGGTTGACTGGCTGAAGCCAAAAGGTGCTCAGCAGTGGCTCCTCTTCATCTTGGAAAGAGGTGACCAGTGGGGAGCCACAGTGTCCTATCCTGGGCCCAGTGCTATTCAACAACTTTAACAATGACTTGGATGATGGAATTAGGGGCATACTTATCAAATTTGCAGATGACACCAAATTAGGAGGAGTAGCTAATACCCTAGAAGACAGGATCAAAATTCAAAATGACCTGAATAGACTGGAGAGCTGGACCAAAGCTAACAAAATGATATTTAATATGGAGAAATGTAAGGTACTGTACTTAGGGCAGAAAAACGAAATGCATAGATATAGGATGGGGGAGACCTGGCTGATCAAAACTATGTGCGAAAGGGATCAAGGAGTCCTAGTAGACTCCAAGTTGAACATGAGTCAACAATGTGATGCAGCAGCTAAAACAGCCAATGTGATTTTGGGCTGCATCAATAGAAGTATAGTGTCTAGATCAAGGGAAGTGATAGTGCTGCTCTATTCTGCCTTGGTCAAGTGTCCAGAATACTGTGTCCAGTTCTGGGCTCCACAATTTAAAACGGATATTGACAAATTGGAGCGTGTCCAGAGAAGGACAACTAAAATGGTGAAAGGTCTGGAAACCATACCTTATGAGGAGAGACGTAGGAGCTGGGTATGTTTAGCCTGGAAAAAAGACGGTTAAGAGGCAATATGATAGCCCTGTTTAAGTATTTGAAAGGGTGTCACGTTGAGGATGGAGCAGGCTTGTTTTTGCTGCTCCAGAGACTGGAACATGGAGCAATAGATGCAAGCTGCAGGAGCAGAGATTCCACCTCAACATTAGGAAGAACTTTTTGACAGTAGGACTTTTTCGGCAGTGGAACACACTCCCTTGGAGCATGGTGGAGTCTCCTTCCTTGGAGGTCTTTAACCAGAGGCTGGATGGCCATCGCCAGGGATGCTTTGATCGTGATTTCCTATGTGGCAGGGGGTTGGACTAGATGGCCCTCGTGGTCTATTTCAACTCTACAATTCTATGATTCTATGATCCTATGTTTCTAAGGGACAGAGAAGAGGTGAGGTGAAGGAGATATGAACTAAATGTCTTACCTCAGAGACAAAGTGCTCACCTACCCAATGCAAGATATGCCAGCTCCCCACCAGTGTATCCAGTCTGTAGAGCTGGCCTGTTCTTCTTCCATTACCTGTACAGAATGGACTTGAGTCCAAACTGGCACACCAGCCCATCTCTGCAGCTGCCACCATCTTATTTGTTGACTCAGAAGGCAGGAATGGAGAGCATAGCATGCAACTGAAGCCCCCCTCCCCCCACACACATGACTAGCCTCTAGAAGAGCCAGAGAGATTGTGCATAGCCAGGTGGACCCTAATGTCTATTTGCTGAATTCTGTCACCTTGCAATCACTATTTGGGGGTACCTCCATGTCCTTGCTAAATTCTCTTTTCTTTCTCTTCAGTCAGGCTTAGTCAATAGTCCTTACTAATGAAACTCCATGTTCTATAAACATGCAATATACTGTTATGTTGTTCTGTAAACAATTCTTCTCTAATAGGTCAAAGTGTGCCAGCTTATCATGTCTTGTACTTCCTGAAATGTAAACAATTGTAAACAAATGTCGCAGGAAAGGGAAGTTGCTGACACCAGAGAGGAAGGAGGGATTGCTCTTTGTATACTGTCATAACCACTTTATAAATGTATTCTGTAGCCATAGCTCTGGGCTCTGACATTTTGGAAAGGATTCCAGCCAGGCCCACCAGAGTAATAAAACTCCCTTTGCAATCAGTGGTTCTCTTGTTCCATGATTTCTGCAACAATAGCAGTGGCAGCAAGGGCTGGCATGCCAGATGGGCTCCAGCAGACACACAGGGCTCAATCTGGTTTTTGCCAGTGGTAGCAGAATAAACTGTGTATTTTTTTAAAGGTCTATCTGGCCCTACCCTACCTTTCTCCCATTTCAGCCCAATATCTTCCCCAAAGGTGGTGAGGACTGCCCAGGGGCGGAACAGAGTAAATGCCCTGCATTGTATGGATTGCAGGGCTCTGAGACAGGGGCAAGATGGGGATATTTAGCTCATGCAGACAAGCCCAAAGGAAGAATGCAAACACAAATTTATTCCTGGATGAGAATAGTAATTCCCACATTCTTTGGCAAGAAGTTCTTTGGATTCAGTATACCTTCAGATGGTGTGGTGTTGTCTCAGGCTGGTGTTTGGTCATATTCATCATTTAAGATTTCACTTTCAATTCAGTTTGACTCAACTAGGTGTCATTCAAGTTGAATTTAGGATTGTTGGGACAAAGAAACACAAAATGGTTGGCCCCTTAGTTTTGAAAACAGACAACCCAGGAATCAGTTGGCTCTGCCTGCCCCCTCAAGCGACATACATAAAAACCTTGTTTATGTAGAGGACAAGAATAAAGATGTCCATAGGTTTAAAAAAGCACTGGGAAACCTTGATGAGAAGGATCCTAGATTGGCAAAAAACTTCACCGTTTGGGACTTATTCCACACAAATTTCACATGTGGCTCCTTTGTGCAGAAAACTGCATTCTCTGCACATGAAATGATGCTTATACTCAGAAATCTTATTTCTTGCTGTTTCCTGGGGAGAAAATGCTCTAACTAGGGAGAAAATGCTCTAACTAACCCATTTGCAAAATTTGCACATGGGTAGAAATGTGCAGAAAATGATAATTCTATGCAGAAACATGGAAAATGTTGTTTTCTGTACAAAAAAAATCATGTGAAAAATTTCTACATATTTATTCCTGGTTTGGGATAAGGCTTTGGTTTTCAAAGATTTCCTCACAGGGGGAAGAACATTGCTAAAATTATTCATTGTTCCATTTGAGAAGATCTCTCTCTCTGGCTTTTCTTCGCAAATGAAGATTCAGGAAAGACTCATCCCCCACTTTCTGCAAGTGCGCTGATGACTAAAAAGGCCAATCTGAGATAAACAAGTCCAGTTGCAGAAAGCACAACAGAGGGTCTCCTTGGGTGATGTTTCCAGGTTGTGATTCTTTCTGCGTTGTCGTTTCTCTTCAAGACTTGTTCAGTGTGAGTTCTCACATAAAGCTCCATCCTAGAAACGTGCCCTGCCCAGTGCAGCTCTGTTCTCAATATCATGGCCTCAATGATGGTCATCCCTGCTTGCTCAAGGACAGCAACATTCGTCACATAGTCAGTTCAGTGTATATTTAGGATTGTGCGTATACAGTGCTGATGAAAGTGTTCGAGGAGTCGTAAGTGGTGGCGATAGGTGACCCATGTTTCAGACCTATAAAGGAGAATAGACAGTACAATGGCTCTGTACACACTGATTTTTGTGCTTTGCCTCAGGTGTTTATTGCTCCAGACTCTTTTGAAAAGTCTTCCAAATGTACTATATGCCTTTGCTAATCTGTGATCAATCTCTTTGTCTTGGCATCTGAGGAGATGATGCTTCCCAGGTAGGTGAACTGCTGAATGGACTTAAGCACAGATTTGCCGATGGCAGTGTGTGGATGGTGGTGTTCGTCCTGTGGTGCAGGATGGTAAAAAAACTTCCATTTCCTTAAGGTTGACTTCCAGCCCAAACAGCTCTGCAGCTGTTGCGAAGCAGGACGTTAGGCGCTGCAGGACTGCTTCTGTGTGGGCAGCAGCATCAGCAAAGATCAGTTCATGAACTATATAGTATAGAGTCTTAGTGTGAGCCCTCAGATGGCTTAAGTTAAACAAGCTACCATCAGTATGCTAACGTATAAAGATGCTGTCTTCTTCTTCAAGCTCTGCCATAGCCCTTTGGAGCATCATGCTGAAGAAGATTGTAAATAAAGTTGGAGCAAGAACACAACCTTGCTTCACTCCATTAGTTATTATAAAGGGCTCTGAAAGAGCATCACCATATCTGATTTGACCGCGCTGGCCCTCGTGTAGCGAGATAATCATTTTAAGGAATTTGGGGGGACACCCTAGTCTTTCCAGGATCTGCCACAGATCTTTTCTATTCATAGTGTCGAAGGCTTTGGTGAGGTCGACAAATGTTACATAGAGACCCTTGTTCTGCTCCCTACATTTTTCTTGCAGTTGTCTAAGGGCAAATACCTTATCTGTAGTACTTCTATTGGCTCTGAATTCACATTAGCTTTCAGGAAGAAGTTCTTCTGCAATAGCAGGAACTAATCTGTTCAGGAGTATCCTTAAGAAGATACTTAGTGAACAATTGCATCCCTATGTGGTATTATTTAGTTGGTGGGAATATAACATTCAAAAAGTTCAATCCTGCCTTCCAATCGTAGAAAATTAATCTTGCTCTAGTTTTATGAGGATTCCAGTTCCAGATAAAAACCCTACCATACATTCTCTGCATGATCACGTCTCACATATTTTGGCCTTAATTATGAAATATAGTTAGTCAAGGAAGAAATGGAGAATATATCACCTTCTTCACATATTTCCTAATTTGAATTTGAGAAGAAAGTGAATTACAATCAGCCCACTCATTATTCTTTTGCAGCAATCTCTGAAAAATAATAGTCCCTAACAGATTAAATGTTTTCCTGCTGTAACATGTAATCTTCACATTGCAAATAGGTAAAATAGGGTGGCAAAATAGAGTAGAATGTAAAAAGATTGTGCCCTGGCCCAACACAGTATAGACCTGATGACTTCTAAGGGAAGAGAGCCATCATCAGGAATGGATGAAATCATAAGCACCTCCAAGGTGGAACTTGATGTGAAGGAGATGTGGAACTACTACTGAAACAAGTATCTTCACTATGTTGTCCAGAGGCAGCACTAGGGATATGTGGAGAGACCAAACCACACCAGGTGAACGTGAAGTTGAAGGCTTTCATGGCCAGCATCCATAGATTTTCCTTGGGTTTTTTTCCGGGCTGTGAGGCTGTGTTCTGAAATAGATTCTTTCTGATGTTTGTCTCCATCTGTGGCTGGCATCTTTAGAGAATGGTTGGGTAGGAGTGTGGTGACACTGTCAGGAGGAAGTGGTTACAGCAACCTTGGTAACACCACAGATGTTGTCTATTGTTTTAATTACTTAATTACACAGCACTTAATCACAACTTCCTATGCTTTCCAAGTTCCAGCCCTATAGACCAGCAAGTGTGTTTTTTCTCCAGCAAAACTCTGATGGTTTTGCAAAAGTCATTGCAACTGCCATCTTAAGCAGTGGTTCTTAACCAGGGGACTGCAATGTCCTCACAAAGGAGTCCATGAAGGCTTGAAGGCTGCTCGGCCCACCTCCTCCCTGCAGTGGAATGGCCATGTGACAGGAGCCAAGGCAAAGTCCGGCTGGCTGGCTTGGCCTGCACATTGCTGTTCAACGCGCTCCATCCACAAACTTGCTGGAAAAGCAGAAGAAAAGTCTACCCTCCCACTCCAGTGCTTCTGAGGGCAGGTTTAATGGATGGTGTAACTGTATTATTATTAATTTTGGGTGTTGTTGTAGTTGTTTTAAATCTTGAGTTAAGTCTTTGGGGTCCATAGCTTCAAAAGAGTCACTGACTCAGAGCATTTATTTATATAGTGCTCTTGAAATGCTCAATATCATAGTAAACATTTCAGGGCAAGGGAAAGTGTGATCTTCTTTATGCTCTGGAACTCCAGGTCTCACCCTCTTTGACCATTAGCTGTGCTTATTGGGGCTGGTAAGAGGTGGAGCCCCAAAAGATGGAATGCTGCAGGTTATCTACTTTTTTCTTTTTTGACTTAGGGAGCTGGGTATGTTTAATCATAGAATCATAGAATTGTAGAGTTGGAAGAGACTGGAAAAAAGACGGTTAAGGGGCAATATGACAACCCTGTTTAAGTATTTGAAGGGGTGTCACATTGAGGATGGAGCAAGCTTGTTTTCTGCTGCTCCAGAGACTAGAACATGGAACAATGGATGCAAGCTCCAGGAACAGAGATTCCACCTCAACATTAGGAGGAACTTTCTGACAGTAAGAGCTGTTCGGCAGTGGAACACACTCCCTCAGAGCGTGGTAGGGTCTCCTTCCTTGGAGGTCTTTAAACAGAGGCTGGATGGCCATCTGCCAGAGATGGTTTGATTGAGTATTCCTGCATGGCAGGGGGTTGGACTGGATGGCCCTCGTGGTCTCTTCCAACTCTACAATTCTATGATTCTATGATTCTTAGACCAATCCTGTTATGAAAGGACAATGTTGTTTTTACATATTATAGACTGGGGTTGAGTCTTCCTTAATCAGGGCTTCTCAGTGAGTCTTCAAGGTAAAATCTTACCTAGGGACATATATGCCTTGTCTGATACTTCACTTGATTCATTATATTAATTCATTTATTTTAATCTGACAACATATGTTATTCTCCCCATCCCTTTTCATCTTGTGAACCAGACTGAGTAAAATTTACAGCTGGCTGGAGATCTGAATGCAAGTCTTCCTGGTTTTTATTTTAGACAAGGGCTGTGTATTTATTCCTAAAATAATAACCACCTAAATAAATAATCTAGCCATGAAAACTGGGACCATCCTTGGAGTTATTTTGGCACCAAGACAACACTTTTCCATCTTCTACACTATAATCTGGCAATTCTGTTTTATTATATTTTCTACTCTCTTTTATGGGTGTTTTATTCATTTTTACATGGTATTTTATGACTAAATGGCCATTTTGTGACTGAATAACCAAAAGGTAAACCATTTACCTTTATTGATAATTGTCCTGATACTTTTTGATTAAAAGCATTGCATATTACACTACACAATGACAATATTTCACACACATAAGTCTGTGCAGCTCAAATTTACAAGTTTTCATGTAGCTGTGTGGGTGGTTGCTAATTTCATTTCTATTTGTTTTGGATAAGACATTATACAAATAAATCAAATTGCTTCATATGTAGCCCTAAGGTTCTCAGATCTCAGGATTTGGTTTGTCACCTGTGACCTGTCAATCTGAGGTTGAGGGGAAGAATCTCAGGGTGAGAGTACAAGTTTCAAAAGATCCACCCCATAGTATGATATTGATCTCCACTGCTGCAGTGGGCATTAGGCCAACTATACTACTTTTTTGATTCTCCTATCTTACTGTTAATTTTTTCCAGTCTTGTTCCCATCTTCCTCACCTTTTTCTAAAGGGTTAAAACCACAGTACAATTTCCTTTCTTGGTTTGAGCTGCATGTGGGTTGCACCACCTTTAGCAAAAAGTGAGCTATGAATGTGACAATTGAGGGTACTGGTTTCTGGAAGCAAACCATTAAAGTGAAGTTTTGAATCCACCCCCACCCCAAGAATGTTTCTTGCTTGGTCTTCAACTCTCATGAGTTACTAAAAGCAAAGCTAGAAAACAGATTAAAGATAAAGCTGGGATAAGTTTGTTTGTTTCCTATTCAGAAAAAGCATGGAAAAAACTTTTTTCTTATTTGTTAGACTTTGTATCTTTTATTTGAATTGTATGCTCTGAGCTACTGTGGTTGATGTTTCATGTTTCATGCAGAATTAGATTACCCCACAACATCATCAGAGGACATTTGCCACTTTCAGATTTTGACCCTGAGAGTCTGGCATGATCCCAGCCCACTAGCTCTAGTTTGGACTTGCTTATCATGGATTAGTCCCATCCTCATCCCAATTTTTTCTCCTCTCTCCCAGCTATTTTCTTTCCTGCCAGTCTTTCTATATTCCCCTCTCCTTCATAATCATTTTGTTAGTGCCCCTAACAAGCCTCACCCTCATAAACCCCCCAAAATGGCTTATTAATAATTTGGTAAATGTATATATTCATCCATGTGGGAGGGCAATAAAACCCAGGGACTCACTGTAAGGATCCCAAAGGCAAGTACTAAGCCATGGATTGCCCAAAGGAACAACTATTGACAAATTCCCAAACTGAAGGAAACATGAGGTCAAGCTAAACCTGAGGACATTGCCTGCACACACCTTGGTAACAGACAATTGATCCCATCATTGGTGGTTAGAGTATTCCTTTGTCTGGAAGTATCACTCTTCCCTTGGTCCCCAGACCCAGCCATCAAGGAGGCAGCTCATGCTTTGTAAATTTAATCACCAGAACATTTAGGGTAGTTACAACACATTAACATCTTCAGAAACCCATTGTTCAATCTCTGGAGTTTCCGGGACTTCATTGTCTCAATACATGGAATCCCATCATCTGAGGGCATTTTTTGGGGGGTATAACTACTGGCCCCAAACCCTGCCTCAGCACACACAGACTCCATTCCTGAGGACACTATGTCTCTCTGTGTAGCCATTCCTGCTTCATCCATCCATGCTGCTCTATGACTTTGGACTACAGGACAGGTGTTGTATTACCCCAGAAAAGCTCCCCATCTATTCCTCTGCAAATTTCTCTTCTTCCATTCCTAGTGGTCTTGTGTGAATGCCCTGTATGAATTTATGCATGATTGGGGTTGCTATTATCAAGTTCTCAATAAATATCATTGTTAATTTTCCATCATGCATTTGTGTGTGTATGTCAGTTCAGAGTTAGTAGGGGTAAAAACAGGCATAAAGGTCCCCTTGTTTCCCCCTATCACATTGCTAAAGTTGAATTGCTGCTAAATTCCCCCAAACTATTAGAAACTCAATATTGTATGGGATTTCCACAAGCAATTTGGGTAACAATTTGGTCTGTACCAAATGCAACCATGTCAGAAATCCCTTCATATCTCACATAGGAAGCTGCCTTAAATTCAGTCAAACCATTTAGCATACTTAGGTTTTTCATTAGTTTTTTTTTTTCCAGGCTGTGTTCTGGAAGAGTTTATTTCTGATGTTTTGCCTGCATCTGTGGCTGGCATCTTCAAAGAATGGTGGTGTAGGGTTGTGTGGGCTTTATATACTGTGAGTCCCTGTTGGAGAGGATATGTAAATTTGTATATTTGAATGGTTAGTTTCTGGGGGGAGATATGCAAGGAGGATTAGTGTCTGTTTGGCTAATGGTCCATTGACTGCTGGAAATCCCCCTGTCCCTGGGTGGAGTTCATTTGCATGTGCTGAGTTTTGATTTTGGTGTTTTTCAGGACTGGTAGCTAAACTTTTTTTTTACCTTAAGGGTTTCTTCTTTCCTGCTGAAGTTTTCCAGGTGTTTGTGGATTTCAATAGCTTCTCTGTGCATTCTGACACGATGGTTGTTGTCCTGGTCCAGAATTTTGGTGTTTTTAAATAACATTTTGTGTCCAGCTTGGTTTGTAATGTGTTCTGCTACTGCTGATTTTTCTGGGGGATTTTCAGCAGACAATGGACCATTAGCCAAACAGACACTAATCCTCCTTGCATATCCTCCCACCCTGGGAACTAGCCATTCAAATACATAAATTTACATATCTTTTCCAACAGGGACTCACAGTATATAAACCCCACACACCCCTATGCCACCATTCTCTGAAGATGCCAGCCACAGATGCAGGCGAAACATCAGAAATAAACTCTTCCTGAACATGGCCTCACAGCCTGGAAAAAAACCCACAAAAAACTTATGGATGCTGGCTGTGAAAGCCTTCATCTTCACATTTAGCATACTAATATCAAGTCTGAATGATAACAGCTCACTGGGGCTTCAGGTAAGAACCTTTCCAAGCCATAACTTAGAGATTCTTTGTTGGTGTCACATCAAATGCAAAACAGATTGATCCTACTTAGCTACTGAAATCAGATGAGATTGACTATGTTCCAGGTTGTGTGGTTGTATAATGGGGTTCATCTCAGTGCTACTCCTCTTTTCTCTTTTTCTTTCTCACTAGTCTGTCTTTCCATCACAGTATTTGCTCCACTTTTCCATAATATAACTCTCCTACTACTACCAGGACTGGGAGTGTCTCCCTCTCTCAGTTTCAATCTCTCCCTCCCTCTGTCTGGACTGTTATATATTCTAATTCCCTCAATCCAGGAAGCCATATTTGCTTATTAAAACACGTGGTGAGTAAGGAAGCCATTGACCTGGCACACATGCCTATTTCCAGCTTAGAAGTACTCCATTCAAAGTGTTTTAGATAGATTAGATATATAGCAGATATATGGCAGATAAATAGATAGATAGAGATAGATAGATAATTGAGGTCCTTGCATCTGTGCTAGGGAGTCTCAAACTGCACCTGAAAGTATTTTGTACACCACCAACTTCACCTCCAACATTTAACACATACGACGATAGCATGAGAGTGACCCTTGTATGCAGCTCCAAATTCCTTGGAATAATTGTGGAAAAGAAAGATGATACTTTTTTGTTTGTTTCCCAAAGTTACTGAAAGCTCAGTTTGCATTTCTGGGGCCTCAAAAGAATTTCTAGTACTAACTAGAATAGACCCATTCAGTCAACTGATGAACAATAAGCCAGAAAATCCAATGAGTCTACTCTAATTGTAGAATAAACTAGCATTGGTTTTAGAACTAGGAGATGTATTAAAATCAAGCAAGTGATCAGCTGTTCTAATCTGTGCTATTTAAGGAATTAAACTGCAGTGTATCTATATATTACAATTTGGTTATCCATGGTATATCTCAGGAATGGAGATAGATTTTTGTTTTCTATGCATTATAATATGGGAAATTGAACATACACATTCTAAGACAAACTAGACCAGGTTAAGAAGTCATGTGACCCTTGAGTCATTGTTAGAATTCAATCCCCATGAGACCTAGCCCTAGCCCATACATAGCCTGCATGAAACCTGCTGTGAATTACCACACAGGAACTTTGGGAGGGTCACATGACTCCAACCTCTGCTCTGAACTGTGTGGATCCCCTTATATATTCTCTATAATGTCCCGGAAAGGGGGAAAGAATTAGCAATGGGCTAAAAAGAACACATAAAATGTTTAAAAGCCCATTTTGATTCACTATAGGAAGCAATAGGGGAGGAGAAAAAACTTGGCAGCTGGTGGGAAGAAATAGAGAACCATTAGCAGAAAGGAATTGGCACCAGAGGTCATCACAGGAAGCCAGACATGCTTGTTACAGAAATGTTGAAAGAGATGTAAAAGATGTTCAAGAAAGATTGATCGGATATTTTAAAATATCTGGAGAGCAGTTAGTTCTGCCAGCTTCAAAGGCTGAGACCTGCAAATTGTTACATTGGCACAGTTGTGAAAAATAGTTGTGTGTGTGCGCGCATGTACATGTCAGTATGTGTGGAAACTATTCTTAACTCAACATTGTGTTTTTCTGTGAATAGGGTGGAGGGGATGAAAGAATACTGCTTGAATCAGAGGTCTAACTTTTATTTAAGTCCAAAAGAAAAGATTCTTCCTCCTCTTTTACTTGTTAGCGGATATTTCTCTCAGAGAGATCTAAGTACTTGCCCAACCCACATCTCCAGGACCAGGTACATTTAACAAGATAAATGTTATCCCTGCACAGGAAGGGGTGGGATCCTTCTAGCAATGAACAGAATTCAAGGCAACCACTTTGGGACTTAGAAGAATGGTGAATTCATTTTCAAAAGTAGTTTTTTGAAGAGGCACCTAATGGAAATAAGCAATGTTGTCTGTTTCTCAGTGTAAAGCAAAGTTCTTCCATGTTCCCAGATCTCAATGGCATAAGCCATATATTTCCTCTAGATGCAGCAGCTGAAGTGATCCTCCTTCAGTCCCTGAGCACAACCATCTTGGTTGAAGATAACAGTCCATGCCCAAAATTCACTTAGGGAAATACACATGTGTAAGTCATGCTACACATCTGGAACCAAAGAGTCACCATTGCACAGTGGACATATTCTACTAATGGCAGTGGGAGTGGAGTTGTGTAGACAGCATGTTCCTCTGTACCTTATCTTTTCAAGTTGCACATTGTACACAGTGGTTGTACATCCTACACTTTGCATTTTGGTTGTGCATTGTGCAATGGCATCCAGTCATTAACTGTTGCTGTTACCTACCCTCATAGTCCCCATGTGAAGTACTGATTGCATGGAAATGGAACTCCTGGGGCAGTTAATTTTACTGTCTCTCTGCCGGATGCATGGCAGCCAGTTTCCTGAAGGAGTTGAATTTCCTGATACACTGCTGAGATGACCTCATACCTTAGCAGTTTCCCAATTGTATTCCAGCTAACACAGGATGTCCAGGAGCACCAAGGAGATCAGGGAAAAGTGATTAAAAATAAATAAATAAATAAAAAGAAAACAGAAAATTTAAAAGGGGAACACTGTATTTGGTCAGCTCATAATGTGGTTGAGGTAAGACCTTGTGCTTCCTATCCCTCAAAGACTCTTTCACACACTTCCTGAATATAATGTTTCTTTTCATCCTTCCACACCATAGCCATAATCCTGTTTGGCTCAGCATAGTGTAGTAGCACTTCAGGCAGATTTATGCTGTTGTTGTTGTGTGCCTTCAAGTAGTTTCTGGCGTACAGTGATCCTAAGGTGAACCTATCACAGGGTTTTCTTGGCAAGACTTGTTCAGAGAAGGCTGCCATTGCCTTCCTCTGAGGTTAAGAAAGTGTGAGTTGCTCAAGGCCACCCAGTGGGTTTCCAGGGATGAGCAAGGATTCAAACCTGGGGGTCAGCTACATGGAAGAGTTAATTCCAGAAAATATTTCCTTACCTCCCTTTCGGTCCTGTGCCCATTTGTGCCCATGGTGCATTTGCAAAATTAGTGATGGGAAAAATACCCATGTTTGTAGTCCACATGGAGCATGCCCCCCAGAGGATAGGTGGTGGACTTGAGTGAATGTTTTTCCAATATCCTCTTTTTAAAAATAAAATAAAATAAAACCCTCTTCTTCCTCCTTTTCTTTATCATATGCTTCTTGATATCAGGAAGGTGAAGGAGGAAGGAAAGGGTGGTGGTGAAGACAGCAGGCAGAAGGGCACCCATGGCAAAGGCCTGGAAAGAAGGGCTGGTACTGACTGGTGTTAGAGTTAGTGGGTGAGCCACAGTGGCTCCTTCTCAACCCTCATCCTGCTCGAGAATGAGGAGTCGGGGTGGTGGAACAAGAGGGATCATCCCCCCTCCTCTCTCCTGACACCACCGCCTGTGAAGAGGGGAGTGAGTCCCCCACAGCTTTTCCCCCACCCCGGTTGTGTGGGTGACCACCTCCCTATGTGTTGGTGAGGCCGAGTCCCCTGAGCACTGGCCATGATGGAGAGAGTGCCAGGGTCCAGGGAGCTTTGGCATCAGCTGCAGTGCTGTTGAGTGTGGAGAGAGACAAAGCAAGGAGAAAGAGGGGGTGAGTGGATGCAAAACTCTCCCCAAAAGAGAAAGAAATAAAGAGAAGGGGGAAAGGTATTCATAAGGGAAGGGGGGCAGAAGCAAAGAGCAACAATGGTGACTGCATTGGAAGCCTCTCCTTCTAAGCCCACCCCCTCTGAGGTTTGCTGAATCAGGTTAAAGCTCTGCTGTCTGCTCCTTTTCGAATTGGTTGTACAGATGAACTATTGTGCACATTTTCACGCACTTTAAAAAAAAGATCATGATCATAGAATCATAGAATTGCAGAGTTGGAAGAGACCACGAGGGCCATCCAGTCCAACCCCCCCCCCCTGCCATGCAGGAAATCTTGATCAAAGCATCCCCGACAGATGGCCATCCAGCCTCTGGATGATAAACAGTGAAAGCTGTTATCACAGACTATGTGGTGTTTTCAGCCCCCCTCCTTCCAAATATTGCGAATGTGGGCCATCTTCCATGAGGACCAATTGCATTCTTAGTGAATTCTTTGAGGGTTTTTTTTTTATTATTGTGTAGATGAGCCTCTGATCTCCAGCGGCTTAGTCCAATGTTGAAATCACTATACCACAGTGGCTCTTCAGATCTATGTTAGGCTGAGCCATATTCCTCTGACACACTAAATAACTTCTGAAGCCCCACCACCACCAGCAGCAGCAGCACACATCACCATTCTATGTTTCCAGAGGAGTGGGCAGGATCAAAGAAGTGTCTGGTTAAATTCCCATAGCCAGCGGCAAAATTATTACAACAGCTCAGGGATGTCCAAAGTATAGGGAATTACAATGTCCTAGGGTGTTAGCCCTTTTTGGGAAGCTCTATTAAGTTAAACTATCAAGAGTTAACTTTCCTCTAGCAGAGCGACTGTTTAAAAAGTGTGACTCAATCATAAGTTACCTTTCCTTGAACTAAAATGGACTTAAAATAAACAAAGCAGGCAGTTTCAGGTTAGAAACAGGAAGGTTTGCTAATGGCTATGCATTTACATATGCATGGAGAGTATACATCCTAACAAATTAATGAATAGGTTTGGGTGGGAGATATTTCCTTCATCTAAATTGCCATTTGGGATGAGAAGTGAAGTATGGCAGCTGAGGAAGAAAAGAAGAGAGATCCACATGGCATCGAAGGAGAATGAAAGTACAAAGGGCTGAGAAGGGATATATCTTTATATGACCGAGATTAAAGGAAGAGTTGTAGGTCACATGGTCTTGTTGCTTGGTTACAAACTCTTTACCACCATGCATTTCAAAGGTAGAGCCAGCAAGGTTCTGAATAAGAGAAACAGAAGGGTTTTAACATGCAGGAGATTCCATCCTACCTAGGACCCACTTGCCTTAATAGCAAGAGAATGGAGAGAGAGAGAGAATGCTGGATTTTTCCAACACAGAGAAGCCTGGCAGATTTCAGTGCTGATTTCATCATTTCAGATATGGCCTCACAGACATAATCAGGTGCTTCTGGGCCCTGCCCAGTCCCCATGAAGCATGGAATGGTCACACAGGGGGGTTAGAAGATATTCTGTAAGAGGGGACTTTGGGTATTATGGGGATTGAAGAGAATACATGTGTATATGCCATTAAAAGGGTGCCTGCCCATGAATGGCAATAAAGAGGGTAATGATATAAAGAGGGGGTAAAGAAGGCATAGCTTTCACAGATTCCACATGTTATCATAGAATCATAGAATTGTAGAGTTGGAAGAGACCACAAGGACCTCCAGTCCAACCCCCTGCCACGTAGGAAATCATGATCAAAGCATCCCTGACAGATGGCCATCCAGCCTCTGTTTAAAGAACTCCAAGGAAGGAGACCCCACCACGCTCCGAAGGAGTGTGTTCCACTGCTGAACAGCTCTTACTGTCAGAAAGTTCCTCCTAACATTGAGGTGGAATCTCTATTCCTGGAGCTTGCATCCATTGCTCTGTGAACAGGTCTCCCCCATCCTATATCTATGCATTTCGTTTTTCCACCCTAAGTGTAGTACCTTACATTTCTCTGTATTGAATTTCATTTTGTTAGCTTTGGCCCAGCTCTCCAGTCTATCCAGGTCATTTTGAATTTTGATCCTGTCCTCTAGGGTATTAGCTACTCCTCCTAATTTGGTGTCATCTGCAAATTTGATAAATATGCCCCTAATTCCATCATCGAAGTAATTGACAAAGATGTTGAATAGCACTATACTCAGTGTACACACAAAACTATTAGAGTGGAACATGAAGGCTCCACAAGATGGCTTCAACCTTGTTGGGAAAAAAATGACAATATATTCCTCTTTTATGATTGCACAGCATATTAACTGTACCTTTATGTTCTGTAACCTTGTTCTGAGTTTGGGGTTAGTATGAACAGCTATTAACATGTTAAGTGTAAAAAGGACATGTTTTCACAATATTTTTTAAAATGTTACACCAATGGCCTTGATCAAAAGTCGGCATAGTAACTCTGTGAGTGTGCCCCCTATATGTATTCTACAGAGAATAAACTGTTGGCTCTGTGAGGGAGGGGAACCTTAACATCTATGTTTGAAGAGTTGGTAAAGGTTTTTGTTTTGTTTTGTTTTGTTTTGTTTTGTTTAACTGAAGAGATTGCTATAAGTATAGTGTATACGTGTTTTTTTCCCCATAGAATATCCACAACCAAATTCTGTAGTGAAAAGGTATAATGATCATTTGTAAATGTAAATTCAGGGTGGCAAACTGGGTCTGGGAGTCAGTTTTCTTTCCCTGGGACCAAAACTGGGCAAAAAGAAAACCCAGAAGTCTACTTTTGGGTTTGAAAAAAAATGTTAGTTTTTGTTGAGGAAGGATAGCAACTAGCTGAAAAAGGGAATTGCCACTCTTAGAGCCTTTCTTTCTAGCATCCTTTTCTTTCATCCAGAATAAAGAAGGGATGAAGGCCCTTAAGAACAGTCTTGAGGGGCACATACAGTGCTAGAGTTATACTTTGTCCACCTCTGATTAAGTGTCTTACAGTGGTTTATAAGTAATCAGCTGTAGGTGACAAAAGTGGGAATGTCGGACAGCAAAAATACCCCTACTTTTAGTATCAACTACATATATATGACAAAAAAGTGACATGCAGGTTTCTGAGTGAACCTTTTATTGTGTCATCACTCTGCTCATTCATTGAATTATAGGCATGGAAGGAATCCAGACAATGCAGTCTTCCATTTCTAACCCTCCCTTGTTTTCTTTTGCAAACCAAACATTTTAAGGAGGGAAAAGTGGAACAGCTGCACAATGTCTTTTGACTGTTAATACTAGAAGCATGCTGTTGGAAGCAACCTAGCAGAAAATCTCACTGAAAATCTTCGTGTCCATGACTGAGTTATAGACAGCATAAAAAAGGTCCCTAACTGCCTAGTTCATGTAAACATTGTAGTCAGCCCATGTTGATCATTTGGAGACACTGTGTACAAAGGCCGTTATATAAGAGGACATCACAGTAACAGGAATTGTTATCAAGGTGTCATCCCAAACAGCAATCAAGATTGAGCAAAACAGCAATATGTGACTCAGAGCCAACCAATGACAGCTACTACAATGGAGTATTTTGGTGAAGTCGGTGCAAGAAAGTTGATATAGTCACAGTGCATTCTGTTCAGAAAATATGGTGGTTTTTTTAAAAAAAAATGGCATTCACACACAGACAAATATCTTTCATTTGTAAATAAGAGTGAAAATATAAATCTGTATATCAAATAAAACACACCTACCCCACTATCCAGGAGATGGATACATCAATTCATGTTAGATATCAGTCATCTGCCATGGTGGGCAAAGCATGTAACATATGTGGTGGGCTTTTTGTTTCTTTTGTTTTTGGGGACTGGAAATGTTCTCAGATGTCCTCAGCCAGAATGAAGACTGACATGTTGGATGAGGGATTCTGGGATATATAGTCCAAACAGTAATTTGTTCAAGTTCTATTCATCACAGAAGCAGTAGTGACAGAGGTTTCAGCTTCATGGGAGATTGTCTGAAAAAATATCACATCGTGTGGAAGCCATACAAACTACTTGTGGATTGAACAATATGAGTAACTCATCTATCCCAAGGATCTACTGAAAGAGAACATTATGAATACTGAGTTCTACTGACTGCCACAATGAAATGATCCAGGAGTTTAATTATTTATCTTCAATTGATTTCTATCTTGCTTTTCGGGGAAAACAGGACCACAAAAAAGGATATAACCTAACTCACTGAATTAACAAGAAGATTAAAAAAAAGAGTTAGGATATATAAACACACACACAAAATAATCAATTATTCAAATTAACACTACACAGTCCACATAGCAGTATGGGAGAAGGTCAATAGAACCAAAATCATTTTTTGAAGGGAAAAAGATGGCCAAAGGTCCCATCCGATTATAGAGGACTCTGATATCTTTCAACTCAGTCTTCATCAGTAATGAATATGAATCTTACTTTATCCAATATTTTCTCCAAATAGAAAGCTGAAGTGTGTGTGTGGGGGGGGGGTTGCTTCATACTCATAACAATATTCAAAGAATACATATTTACAAAGTCTCAGTTTCATTTCAATACTTACCAACACTAGAATATTGATTTATACAAAATAAGAATACCTCTTCTTCTTCACTCCCCACAACCTAACGTCAACACCCAGAGGTTCTATTTTTATAGTAAAAATTCCACTCCAACCTCCCTGCCTCATCTGCCTTGTATTATGGTATCCTGAGTCACTGTACACATACAATCTGGTATAAACTTACACAAGTTAATCTGGTGTAAATTTACAAGTTAATGGGCCCTCAAAGATAGATTCCCAATCCTAACTTACCAAGCAGCAGCCACTGTGATGAATAAGGTTTTTTTCTCCTTTCAATTGGGATGCAACAGATAGATGTCACCACTCCCTTTCCATAAGTGATCTCTGGTGCGAGAAGAAATTGCAACAGGGATCCTGATTCTGGCTGTTGTGCTAGAGATTGCTCACAGGAGAGGGGTGGAAACATCAGTCTGCTGTGTCCTGACTGATATGAGAGTAGACTCCTGTTGCTCACAGTGGCTGCTGCCTGGTAAGTCAGAATTGGTGGGAGGTGCTGGAAGATAGCTATGTAACTAAGGTGATTACAAAGCTAAGTAGTTGTTCTAGATTACTGCTCAATATGTCCAGGATAATTGTTTTCTGCACAGACAATGCTGTTTTCTGTGCAATGAACCATAGGAGAATTTTCTGCAAACTAAATCTCAAATTGCAAATAGTCTGTGAAAACTGCTTGTTTTGGAAGACTTTCTCACAGTGGGGAAAAAATTGCTAATATTACTGATTCCTTCCTTTGAGAAGAGATTTAGTGAAGAAGAAGCACTTGTGGACATGATAAAGAGTGCATATGGTACCTGGAAAATAATACCTTCCAGAATACATACCTGGACCTGCATGGCAAAGATACTGGGTGGGGGAGGGTATGCTTTTGATGACCTTGATGGGCAGAGACAAGGAGGCTTTGCACGTGGTGCCAGGAACATGACACATTATGATGGGGGAAGGAATAGGTTACTAAAGGCCTGGCTACCCACTCATGAATCTCTGAATCATTGCAGTGCAGCCCACTATCCTGCCCTCAGTGCAGTGTGACCTCACTGGTTACTTAAAGGCTGGGTAGGAATTTTTTCCTTTTTCGCTTTTCCTCCTACCCCATACTGTATCTGAGGGATTTTGACAATTGGCTTGAGGTGGGGGCCTTTAAATAGGTTGCCATTTGGCAAGCAGCCATGGGAGAATTGGAGACTTCATTGTAAACCCTTGGCACCCTTTGGTGAAGGGTAGAGCTCTGGAATGGCCCCCACAGGTCCTATGACCTGGGCGGTGGGAAGGAGTTTACCCTTGAGGCTGACCTGGGAGATGTACTCTCATTTATGAGGTCCTGTGACTTGGGTGGGAGTACCTAGGGTTTACCTTTCAATAAGTGGCTGGCCAGGGAGCAACCCAACTATTGGACTGCTCTCCGGGCTCAGGTGTTTTCCCCAAGAAAAGGCTGAGGAGGTAGTATAGGGTAGGGTATATAGGGTCAGGTTGCTCCCCCTCTCTTGCTCCTTTCAGGTTCAATAAACTTAAATAGGATATAGGTCAAATAAAGTGCCCCTTATTTAACTCAACTTTCTGTCTATGGTCATTATTCCATGATTAGTCATCAAAATCCATGTCCTAGAATTGTATTTCCCATGGAAAATCTATTGCTCCTCTGTTATGTTACTACTGTAGTTTTATCGGTTTTTTAAATAAAATTTAATTAAAATTGTGTGTTGGGGGGGTGTTAACCAGATTAATATATTTTTATATAAGGCAGGCTGAAGTTCTTTTGGGGAGCTCAAAGATAGTATTATTAGAAAATCACTCCACTCATACATATGTATTTTTACTAATTACAAGTGTATTCTGCCTTTCCTCAAATGAGCTCAAGGTTGTCTTCCTCCTAACTTTCTCACAACAACCCTGTGGAGTAGGCCAGACTGTGAGAGAGGAAGATCCAAAATTGCTCATTGAGTTTCTTGGCTTAGTTGTCACCAGAAACTTGCTCTCTCAAGTCTCGGTTCAAAACACTATACTGCACTGCTCATAGATACAGACTCTATGCACGCTTTTAGAAAGCTTCTTAAGGCAGAGGTGTCAGGGATGATGGGAGTTGTAGCTCTTCACCTCTGGCTCAAACTCACCACCTTGTTATGCAGCAGAGCCGACCAGCTTAGATCAGTGGTTAATGCTTTCCTCCAAAGCAGCAGAGTTTCAGAGAATAGGCTGAAGATCCTGACAAACTCTCCAAGCCTTCTCACTCTTCTCCAGGTGTCTCCAAAACGTCTCTAGGATTCACTCAGGCAACTCAGTAGTTTTATATAAAACCTACTTTATTCTTCTATATAAATATACTATATGGTCAACAAATCACAATCTCTACACACTACTCCACAATATCTCCAAACTACTCCACCTCTACTCAACAACAATACATTGGCAAACATTGCAATTTTATAGCCATTGTTTATCACCACCCACTAATTAGTTTCCACCTAGTGGGTGTGTACTTCCATTCTGATTGGTCCATGTAGTTCAACCCATGCTTAAGACCAACCCATGTATTTCAACATTTCACCTTGTACACTTAATGATTCTCAGGTGTTTCCAATCTGCATTCAGTACCTCTGTCCTTGGCTCTCAGGACTTCCAGATTACATTAGCAGTTTCACCTGTGTAGCCCCATAATTGCTCTTGCTTAGTCATTGTGACTTTCACATACATATTTTATTTCTTTCACTGTATGACCCATGTTGCATTTTCTCCTAACTTTCTCACAACAACCCTGTGGAGTAGGCCAGACTGTGAGAGAGGAAGATCCAAAATTGCTCATTGAGTTTCTTGGCTTAGTTGTCACCAGAAACTTGCTCTCTCAAGTCTCGGTTCAAAACACTATACTGCACTGCTCATAGATACAGACTCTATGCACGCTTTTAGAAAGCTTCTTAAGGCAGAGGAACTACTCAGTGAATGTTGATGTGAAAGAAATCAGTAATTTGTGATAGCATGTGCTTACAATTTCAAGGAGCCTGATTACTTGGTAAATAGAATAATTACACCCCAGCTCAACATCTGTTTCTTGTTTTGCTGGCAAACAAGGACATGACACCACACAAGGAGATAATATTCAGTGAACCTTAGGATGCAAGAACATGCTCATTACGTAGGTAAATTAATTTAGTTATCTGGCCTTTGCACAAAGAACATTGTTACAGCTGCACACTGGCCTCATCTGTTCTTCTTAGTTGAAAGGTTATTTTCTGATAAAGTGTGAAACATAAGCATGGAGCCTCCTGACCATAGGTGGAATGTTCTTATTAGAACAGCATTCTCTGTCACTTTGTAGGATTGGAATCAACAGTGGTTGCTGCCTGATAAGGGAAGAATAGAAAATAATAATTTGTAATAATTTTGAAGAGAAGTAGCATATTTTAAAGCTAGTTGATACTCTCCAACATGTAGCTATCACTGACATGTAAAAACAACAACAACCCTCATCTAGAAGTTATTCCAATCCAAGTCTTTGCTGCTGCTATTGAGCCTCAGATTTGCATGTTTCATTGCCTTCACTGCAAAATGAAACCATTTAAAAGAAAGCCAAGGACAAATTGGTTTATTTCCCCAATTTTAGGTATCATGGTCGCCAAACAGTGGAAATTGATGGTAGTTATGCAATTCTTTATTATGTTTCTTCTCAAAGAAAGTAATGAACAATTTTAACAATTGTCTTCTAACTGTGAGAAAGTTTAAAACTCACACACACATACACAAGTTGGGACTTATGCTGCACAAAATTGGCATGTGGTTGTTTTGCACAGGAGGTAGCAGTTTCTACAGAGGAAGCCATCTGTGAATTTCATTCAGAATAAGTCTCAAATTGAAGACCCCGGATCGCCACTGCCCCAGCTGCTTGATGGTCTCCGCCGGCAGACTGCCTTGCGCCGCCATAGTCGCCACTCTGATCCGGAATGAGTGACTCCCATACTCCTTAACGGGGATACCGAGCCGCTGCAGAGCCACCTTCATTACGGCCACAAACTGGAACCTGGTCAGAGGGGCCAGGCCAGGAGTGAGCCTTATACCCTCTCCCGGCGTGGCCCGACGCTTCATCTGGCTGCGCCGGAAGCACGTCCGGATGTCCCTCCCTGTCTCCACAGCTCAGCCAATTGGGCAAGGGGCGGTCCCTCCCCATTGACTGAGTCTTCATGCTGTTCCCAGCACCCAGTGGATGCCAGGAGGAAGAAGCCCCAGAAGATGGCGGCCCCCCCATGCCACCCATGCGGTCGTGGGGGGGCCCTCCCCCTGCTGTACGTGGGGCAGCACAAGGTGGCGGAGGGACCAAGGGGGGGCACCGGCCAGGCCCCAAATAGGCCCACCGGTGAGCCGGTAAACCCCCTTCTCTCTGTCATATATTTATCTCAAATTCTTTCTAAATTCTTTTGAATCTGAATTGAATTTGAATTCTTTCACCCCAAAGGTGAAAAGGTGATTTTTAGGAAATTCTAATAAAAGATGAAGTGAAATTTTCTTCCACTCCCAGCTCAATACATATAACCATGCCTCTAAATCTTCGTTGCAGTTAAATTAGCTGTCTCAACTGTTTATGATACAGTAGATATTCCATTTTATGCAAACTTCAACTATTTGCTAGTAAAATGAAATCAAATTATGGCTTTATGCCAATGTACACAAGAAGCATTTTTGTGAAATGCTGTGCATAAATCAGTAGAAATACGCACAAACAAAATTATGCACAGTGTTCTTTGAATGAAGAGTTATGCACTCTGGTGCATATGATATACTCTTTGAATACCTGATGATGCAGTGTGAGTTTCTGTTTTGATGAAACCATCTCCAAATGATGGCTGGTTTCTGATTTTAGACCCTCTGAAAGTGACTTGTTGAACTGCAGTGCAGCACTGGTCATGAGCTAGTTTGATTAAATAGCCACATGGGATTAACTGCAGAAGTTTGTAATTAGAAGCTGACGTTAGTTTGATAGGCAGAGTAAGAAGCACACACACCTCTACCTGGTCCATTCCTGGAAGTCTTTCAACACTACAAAGCCATAGAAGAAAAACAATGTGAAATCAAATCTTCAGACAGAAGCTGATTTGAAATGGCCTGCTACTTTTGAATAAAAGCATGGTGGTGGTACTCATGGTGGTAAGAGGTTTTTTTTTTTTTTGGTCAGGTGACTGTGCTGCAGTTTGAAACCAAGCATCAGTCTAATTCCTAGATAGTCACATGCAGATCTAGGATTATATTGAAAGGCATGTGGATAATATGAGACAAGGTAAATTCACTACCCTCAGACTGTAGTTGATGTAATGATGCTAATAACTTTCCCCACTTTTTTTCTGATTTTTTTTTTTATTATTATTTTGCAAAGAGGGACAGTTTTCAACAGGAGACATTGGGAGGCTGGGAAGGAGAAGGCCAGACATGGCGACCCCCTTCACCTGCCATGCGGCTGCGAGAAGGCTGCCCGGAGTGGGGGGCCGTGGGGGCACTGGCTGGGTCGCAAAAGACCCTCCCGTCAAGCTGGTAAGCCCCCTTACACTTACTTTGGAATAAATGAGTGCTCATTCTATGTATTAAGGAGATATAATGAGGTGCATCATGTTATGTATTTAAAAAAAAATGTGTAGTTTTACCATGTGCAGTCCCATTTCAAGAGCAGACATTGGCCTAGTTGGACCTCTAGGCTGAACCAGAAAGGGCAGGTTTAATGATTTTCTGTGTGAGCACACACAGAGAGATAGAAAAGGTGGAAGGAGCAAGGGAAACAATAAGTATGAATGCTTTTACTCTATTTTTGGATCTTGCTTTGAGAAAATCATATTTTGGAGAGTATATAAATCTTCATTATTTCTTCAAAATGTATGGGAATTCTAATTATCCATGTAAACTGGCAAAGGTCAGTTTTCCTGATGGCTTGCCCTTATCTCAGAAAACCTCTCTGTCAAGCTAATCAAAAGAAAAGATTATTGTGGCATTTAGCTCTGGCCCTTTCGGCAATTATAATAAGGTCTGACACATTGTTATAGTCTGTCTGTATTATTCTCAACCTGAACTACTCCTGCTTCAGTAGGAGCACACTGGTGCCTTTACAACCCCTGAGACACTTTGTTCCATCCACACTCTCTTCTAATAAACTTTTGGTTGCTAATTGCCTGAAGATGGTCAAGGGAATTCTGCTTTTATCTTAGAGTGCTCTGCAGTTGGTGCTATTAAGGGTTTCTTTCTCTCTTGAATAGAAGAGAAGAACCTTCATTTTTACTAAGTATTCACAACTTGCCACCACTAACACTTGCAGGGTTCCCCAAGATTCAATGACCAGTTAGAAGTCGCTGAGAGTTTTATCTTGCCCTCTCTACTTCTGGCTTTCTCTGTATTTTTCCTTTCCCTCCTTTGCCTGAAACAGATACCCCCCTGGATCTGAAGAATGGTAGATCCGGGGGAGGTGTTTTAATGATGGGCAGGGAGATGAGCACAGGGGTTGGCCAGGGCGTTGGCACGCCCTGGCTAGGAGGAGGCAGGGTGGAGCTCTGGCAAGGCCAATTTTACCCATTGCTGCCCTTGGCTTCCTCCTCTTTTCCATTTGATTGAAGAGGAGAGAACAGCCATCCTGGGAACTTCTTCTGCCATGAGGAAGAGCTAAGTTGGCTGGGCTGTGCTTGCATGATTGTGTGACTGGGCAGCCCAGCAGTGTGATTGTGGGATTGTGTGTGTGGACTTATTTTACTTAAATTGGGAATTAATTTGCTTGAGATTTAATTGAGTTTTAATTGGATTTAACTGAATTAATTAATTGGAATCATTTGACTTGAATTAATCAGTTGGATTTTATTTATCCCACTCTAAAGGCCTCCCTCACTCCTCCCCCCCATGCAGCCTCTCCAAGGGCCTGCCTTGGAGCCTGCTTGCTTGGAGCCTGCTTGCTTGCTTGAATCTCTGGTTTTTGGACCTCCACTTGGGTGCCCGGGCCTCTGGTGGCCGCCATGGCTCTCCTCGCCTCAGCCCTCCACGTGGGCCTCCACGGCCTTTTGTTTGGACTCCTCGCCTCCTCAGGGACTTTTGTTTGGCCGTGTGGGCCTCCGTGGCCTTCTCCCCCCGCCGCTTGCCCAGAGCCCTTTGTTTGGCCGCTCCCTGCCGCTCGCCTGGGCCTCCATTGGCCACCGCGGCCTCCACACACACACGCCATGGCCTCACACACCTATAGCTGTGTTGCCCAAGATAATGGCTGAGTGCCGTTATCACAAGCACACTTAGGACTTACCAGATACTCTAAAAAAAAAACCTGCAGAGGTTGGAAGGAGGACACTGCTGTCCTGCTTCCGGCGGTCGATACCGCATGCCCTGTCCTCCCTCCGTCCTTCCTCCATGCTTCCTCCATGCTGGAGGGATGAAAAAGGCACCACTTTTCATTGGCAGAATGAATGAAGAATGGAAGGAGGACGCGGCGTGGGGTATCAACCACTGGAAGCGGGACAGCATCCTCCTCCTCCTGACCTCCTCAGAGGGTTTTTTTAGAGCATCTGATAAAGTCCGTAGCCATTTCTTTAGCCTTTCTGAGTTCCTATCAGTATGGTAAATGGTTGAAGGAGCCATGTTTGCCACTCCTTTCCTCCCACTGTTTCTTGGTGACAAAAAGAAAGTCCTTTCTATAACATGCAATAGGAGGGAGACATTGAAAGAAACACATGGGCTTTTTCCATGCTGAGTATGTCAAGGTAGCACACTAAACCTCTGAGCATATGAAGAGGTTTAGGCAGCAAAAAAATTGCAGCAAAGTCTTGCTCCTTCAAGCAGATGAATAAAGAAAAGACACAGCTTGTGCCTAAAAAATAACTCCTTCTCTTTATTAGAGCATAACAATATCTACAATAGTACAGATTACTGCATAGTACATCTTCACAACACAAAGTTGCAAACAGAACTGAAAAAACAGTCACAGTCACATAGCAACATAGGAAAGTCAATCCCTTAGCTTTATTGAAAAACATAAACACATTTTTTTCTTCTAACACACAAAGCTAGGCAATCTTTGTCAGGTCATTAATCTTAATTTACAAACTGGCTCCAAGTTCCAGCAACCTTTTGTGCTCACTCCTACACCCTGCAGGCAATTATATTATACTTCAGCTCTTTACAGCATAAATCTATTAACTGCATGCCCCATCTTCCATGACAGAGTATACCTCTTTGTGGATTCAATGAGGCCAACTATAAGGGGGAATCCACATGACACAAATAATCCAGTTTGAAACTGGATTATTTGCATAGCTACTTCCTATGGGATCCTGGGATTTGTAGTTTTACAAGGTCTTTAGCCTTCTCTGACAAAGAGTGCTGGTGCCTCACCAAACTACAAATTCCAGGATTCCATAGGAAGGAGCCATGCATATAATTCTGTTTCAACCTGGATTATTTCTCTAGTGTGGATGCCCCCTTAGTGAATATTGCAAACACAATCACAATTTAAGTTTGCACACACACACACACACACACCTACACAAACATATATAAGCACACAACAGTGTAACAAATTATATATTAAATTTTGTATTGCGACTTTTGGATGCAAATCTTAAATCTGAATAAAAGATATAACACAGGTGCAAATGTATAACAGAAATTCCACTATAAAGGGTTTATGCTTTTGAGCCCTCTTAATAATGTGTGTGTGTGTTGGGGGGGGTGCCTTCAACTGCCTTTAACTTCTGGAGACAAGGAATACTTTGGAGTGGTTTTGCCAGTTCCTTCCTCTGAAATACAGCCTACAGAACATGGTATTCTTTGGTTGTCACCCATCCAAGTACTAACCAAAGCTGACCTTGCTTAGCTTCCAGTATAAACTGGGATCTGGTGCCTTTAAGGTATTTAATCCCCAATTAAAAATCCTATTACCTTATTCAATGTAAAAAGGGCCTAATCCTTATCCCTGGGAACAATAGCTCTTTTCTTGTACAACTCTTCCTCTCTTTCTGAACTCACCTATGGGTCGTTTACACGGGGTCATTTACACGGGCAAATATTCCTCTAAATATACCCCTAAGATAGCTCATAGTTCAGATGGGTTGAGGCACAGCATCACCTCATTCAGAAGGTGGGAATGTGAAACACCCAAATATAGCGTGCGAGGGATGTCGCTACTTTTGCCAGTATATTTGCAATGTAGTGCATTATTGGCAGTCTAAACAACCATTCCGCTAAGGGCTACAGCAGAGCTTCACTGTGATTGGTTGATGCAGGGGTGATGATGCAGGGGTGGGCTCAAAAGAGGGGGAGGGAAGGAGGGAGGGAGGGAGAGACAGTAGCGATTAGAGGAAACTTTAAAAAATCCTCTCTGCTATTTTGCAAGCCAGTTTGCAAACAAAAAGGATTCCCATCAATTTTCATTCAGGGAGCATTCCTTCTCATCCTCTCTGCTGTTTTGCAAGTATGTAAAAGCTCTGTTCGTCAGCAGTGATCCTGTGCATTGGGGAGGGAGAGAAACCATTTCACGAAGGGCTGTAGCGGAGTTGCACTGCTATTTTGACAGTCTGTTTCTCTCTCTCTCTCTCTGGCTTTCCTCTATTTGGCACAAAATGCTGTTAAGCAAGGAGGAAAACCTTCCATTTGATTTATGACCAGGGAGCTGGGGGGGAGAGGCAAAGAGTGACTACCTCTAAGCTGTTAAGCACGGAGTTCGGGCCAGGGCAGACATTCCTATGGCATCCCTTTCTCTCCTCACAATGCTTGGCCATGCCCCCAGCACATTTGTCTGTGTGAACCTCAAAGCGGAAAAAATCAAAGAGCCACAAAATATAGCTGTGTAAACATATACCGTGTAAACTACCCACCACTGATGCGGGAAAGTGCTAAAGCGCAACTTAACGCAATAAAACCTGCCGTGTAAACTAGCCCCTAGTTTCCTCATGCTAAGGACTTATTGGATCAAACCAATAATTCACAGGGCTTTCAAGGGCAGGTCAGGGGATTGAGAGGGGTTTTGGATACTGTGCATTTGGATATTTTTTTCCCCTTTTGCCCTTGTCTCATTGTCAAGATGATCCTCCCACTAGAGCTCTGACATCAGAGAGAGAAAGGGTCATGAAGTGGGTAATCTGAGATCAGATTTCATCCTCCAAGTTTCAGCCTCTCTCTCTTTCTCTGATCTTGGAAGGAGTAATCCAATTTATCCTATGCCGCCTTGAATGACATCCCATGAAATGAGGATTGTACTGTAAGAACAGTATCAAAGATGGTTACACTTATCATGGCAAGAAGGGAAGGAATGAGAATGAATATAGTTACAGAGAAGGGAAGTGATATCTAACATACTAATATAGCAGATGATGAGGCTTTGGTAATTATCAGATGCATCAAAAGTGGCATTACAGAAATGCCAGGAGATCGCAAAAGGGCTCCCTTATCAGACAACATCATCCCCCATTGTTATGCACCATTCTGGTGCTGTTCTGTAGGTGCTGCTTTTTATTTATGGGAGAAGCCATCAATAGATCTCCTGTTCCATTCCTGTCATGGACTTTCCTGTGTGCAACAAGATGCCCCGTTTCACTGGCGAGATCCCAGCATCAATGGGAGGTCCCTGCCAGAACACTTCTGGGACATCAAGGTAAGTGACACACATTTGACTATCCTCCCCAGGTTACTTTTACTTTATAAAGTGTGTTTTTGTGCTTGCTGTCCCTTTTTTTGGTGTTCTTTTTCTTTTTGAATTTAGCACACTCGCATCTTCTCATGAGAATCTGTGGAATTTTGATCCAGGAAGTGAATGGAGCTCTGAGCTCTGAGCTGCCTGACCGAGGGGAGAGGAGATAAGTGTGGTAAGGTGGGACTGGGACGGGACAGGGATGCGAGCGGAGTGGAGGATGTGGGACAGGAATGCTCTTTGCCTCCCTGTCTGATAATCTCCAGAATCTGGGAAAGCATGAAAAAAGACAGGTGAGGTCAGTTGGGAAGAGAAATTGCAACTATTACTTTCTTCTTATGGTCCAGTTCCATAACATGCCCACCATTCAGACAGTATGGATTTTACTAGCTTCAAAATTCAGAGCATGTGTGATCTTGGTGAAAGAATTAGTTTTTTCTAGAAATTAGTTCCTCAGATGTGCTTCTCTTTTTTTATTATTATTATGATTAATTCAATTAATATGTTTCCTTTGCCCTTCTGCATTTTCACTTGAGCTGCTCTCTCCTATGAAAAGAATTTTTGATAATGCAGTTTTAATTTTGTTTTTCAACCTCCACTGCAGGAGTCAAATTACTCCAGATGAAACATTCATGTTTGATTCCTCTTGGCAATAGGGCAGCATGAAATGCCAGCAAGATAAGAAGAAAAATTGAATTGGCTCCTTAAGGATAGGAAGGATTTCCCCCCATTGTTATCTGATAACAATGGCATTTCTTTTAGCTGTCTTTTTTGGCCAATGCAATCAGCTTAACCTATTATGCATCCTAGTTAAACATTAAGTCTTCAGGAGATTGCTGAAAGGAACTGTTGATAGGATAGCAACACTTTTATTCCCCTTTGTTCAGTTTCTTAGTATAATTTACAGCCTTTCCAAACTTGGTACCCTCTATATATGATGGACTACAGCTCCCATAATTTTGAATTTCATTTTTTTTTAAAAAAAGGTCTTGCCGTCATTATATGTGAGAGAAAATACTGAGATACTGGATTCAATGTCTGTCACCAATTTGGTTATTAGAAGGACAATCTCAAGAAAATTAATACCATATTTAAAATGGGGGAAGGGTGAGCCTAGGATCAGAAGATGTCTCTGGACAGGGTATCTGATGGAACATACACTGGGTCCTTCACCACTGGGGTTGCTACTTCAGGCCAAGACTTAAGGTCAGTGGTGCTGAGGGGGAGATCCACACAGTGAGGTGGAGAGACCCCAGACATTTTCTCTAAGAGCCTCCCCTCCCCCAGGTAGACTGGCACATATACATAGACTGTACAATATAGGTGCATATAAGCTGAACTACTCCTCAATGAATAACTGGCAAAGGCATGGAGATGTTCAAAGATTTCTTATGCCTCAAAGAGGAAAAGCTATAGAATGATGACCTGGTAAATGAAAGTGTTCTTGGCATATCAGATCTGTCTCAACCTGTTGGCCAAAATAGTAACAATAATAAAAGAACCTGGGGCCCATTGAAATTAATAGCCCTTTAATGCATGTATCTTTTAAAAAGTCACATTTTGCTGCTATCAAGTTATTGATTTGACAACATTTTATTTTTTATTTATAAGCCCATAAGGCTTACCATCAATGAAGTTAATCTAAGTGCACTCTCTGAAGGGGAAATAAGATGTCAGACTCCACCTCTGCCTTCCAGTTCATCTGGTCAGCACTTTGGACAACAACAAAATAACTGTGATGAAGATGCTGATTAAATTATAGGAGCTGAGCGACTTTGAAACTGTTCCTGTTCACAGTAACTATGGTAAGTAGCAAGTTTATGAGGCAATGGCATAGGCACTGTAATCCAAAATCAAAGATATGTCTGCTGTAGTGTGCTGGGCACAGGCCTCTTCGGACAGCAGGCCTCCCCTTCAGCAGGAAAATATGAATTTCTGTTCATTGATATCAGAAGAAAAAAAAAATCTGGAGACAGAATGGTCTTCTGACATGCAGTAGTATAATGTAAGAGCTGATTTACACTATGTCCAGATACCTTCCAGCCCAGGAACAATGATGATCCAAAATTATTTTGTAGTGAAGGCAGTACCAAATAATCTCCAGTGCCTTTAGACTGAAAAGGTGAGTTGCCCTAGTGTTGGCTCAGCTGGCCCTGGTCATCTTGGCTGGTGAGGACTGCCCTCACAGAGAAGAATTCTTGATGGCTACTCTACACTCTTCCTAAAGAGGCCAAGATCATTACATGGAAACTTGCAGTCATTACATGCAGTCATCCCATGACTAGTGTTCTCTATACATAGGAATGTGTTGACAGGAGCAGGATTCTCCCATATGGAGCTACATGGGAGGAGGAAAGAAGGATGTATTGAAAACAAACTCAGAGGATCTGACCTATCTGGGGCCATTCAAAGCCCTGAATGGTCACTATGCATTTAACAGTCTGTAGTGCTGCCGTATATGAAATTATTTTGGAAAATATTAATGGTGGTGTTCTACCCGAATGCTCTCTAAGAAATAAACCTAGCTCCAGCTTCCAGAATCATAGCATGTGAAGGCAAAGCTGGTGGAATGACTATCAAGTATTTGGCTCTTCACTCCTCTGTATCTTTGATAATTGTCATCAAAGTTATAAAAGTATTTATTAAAGAAACCAACTTACTTTTTATTTTTATTTTTTAAAAAGATGAAGCTATTTGTTACTGTGCTGTTTTTCATTGATGCAAAATTTCTAGTTACGTCCCTGGGCAGGATACACTTCTATTTTCTATGCATATATGTGTTATAAGTGTCCAATACATGGGAGTAATGAGATCTGAAAGGTAAATAAGCATGAATCTCAGCCATTGTTCACATGCATAGCAAACATGTACATAGTAATATTGTGATAAGTGCATCCAGTGTGCATTGTCTGGTCAATATGAACAACCTTTAAGTGATATTGGAAAATTTCATGATTATGTGCATTGGCATCAGCCAGGAGAGTGTATAGTACCAAAATGGACAGTTATGCATTTCTGAGTAACACATTAAATATTTATTTCCTGCTGAGAATGTGATTCTGTACACTAACTGGACAATATAGAAAATCCCATTTGTGTGTCCTTTATGCACATTTTGAACCAGATCTAGTAAATGTGTTGAGCAGCCAGTGTTTATTCAATGCCTCCCTTAAACTCACAATAAACTAGTGTTGCTTATTTTTATCTTATCTTTCTATGCATTCTGCACAAAGATCATGGGCTGGATATGCTTCCTTTTTCTACAATGTCATTTTGAAGCTACAGGTGGAAGCTGAAGCTGAAATAACTATTATGGTATTGCGCCAAAGGTGACAAGAAGAAACTACAGAAATCATGCCACTCTCACCCTTTTGTTGCTTGTTTGTACTGTGTGTGTGTGAGAGAGAGAGATCTCAAAAATGTCCTACTAGGCCTCTTATGGTGCAATAACCTGTTAATATCTGTTTGAAAGCCTGTCAGGTTTGTTTTCTTGGCTCCATCTTTATGCTCTTCCTTTATCCTATTCTCAGAAATGTTTTACACCTGGTCTGCCTTGTTCCTTTAGCTCTTGGCATTCTGATTTATCTATAGTTTTTTCTTTATCTCTCCTAGTGTTGGGTCACTGATCTGTATATTTAGCTCCTTTAGACTCTTTTAAAGTGTTTACTTTGTCTTTCTGTTGAATATAAACTGCAGAGCTGCCTTTCTCTCGCTTGACATAGCTTCTGTTTCTATAGAAAGCATTTTTTTTTAAGCAATTTCTTCAGGCCTGCATCAGATGTTATGGATGCCACATGGAGGAAGTGACTGTAGTCTGTTGATTGTCATCTCATGTTTGGAGGATTCACCAGCAGCACTTGACATGAGAGGGCAGAAGTCTCACTGCCAAATTCTGGGATTTGTAGTGTTGTGATGTATTTAGCTTTCTCTGTCAGAGAGCTATTGTGCCACAAAAAATTACCAGGATATTGGCTGGTGGATGTAGAGATCTATTTGAGGGATATATTTTCCTTCCTTACCAAGTGCTCAAACAAGGATTGTTGATGGATGGACTGGGATTGAAAGGCACAGTAGTTCCTCTCTATGTCATTGGGTGTCCTCTATGTTTGTGACTATGGTTGACCTTATTGACAGGCACATATCACTAAAAGGATGCCAGCCAATATAATGAGAGGATTTGGTAACTCTTGGCTATTTTTAAAATTTTCTTTTTAAAAAGCATGGGCCAGCATGACAGACAAATAGGTATGATCTGTTCCCATGATGTGATATTTACAGCTGGTTCTACTGGGTTGTGGCTTAGACTCAGTGAATGGTTTGGTAGGTGTAGGATGAAATGGCATAGCCTTCTCCAGTTTCTGTTTGAGGATTGGGTTGGGCCTCAGTATATACTTGCTCCACCAGACTGGATTGCAATCTGTCCTTGACAGACATGGAGATTCCATTCTGCCTGTCCATTGCATTCTTTTTAAGGAGTACATACTGCTATACTGTTATGTGAAGGAGGTGATGCCAGGTGTATTGATCTTTCCCATAAAGCAGTCAGCCATGACAGAAAGAATGCTTGCGGACAACTTGGAATATTTCTTGCTGTATCTTCATATTCTGTTTGAGAAGAATAATTTCTATACGGATGATGTGCTGCATCTTTCAGAGAAGGTTTCTTCAGAATCTGAAGCAGGGGTCTGTGGGCCATGTTGAACAGTGAGGTGAGGGGAGCTATGCTACAGCTCATTGTCTATGGAAGATTAGCACAGAAAGCAGGTATTGATTGAGAATATTGACATCTTTTGGGTGAAGGGGGATTCTACTGATTCTCCCATTGGGTCCTGGTCCTCAGTTATGGGGAAAAGATCAACCTTTAGGATCAGCCTGGGTTACCTCTCCTCTTCCAATTTCACGGTTTGGGGAAAAGTCAGAGACTGCTGCCACACTGCAGAAATAATGCAGCTTGAGACCACTTTAACTGTCATAGCTCAATGCTATGGAATTCTGGGATTTGTAGTGTTGTGACGTCCTCTCCATTGATGCCCCCTTGTCATGGGAGAGAGGCTTGCGTACCCTAATGATGTTTTGAGCTATGTTCGCAGTGGCATAATAGCCACTGGTAGGGTCTCCCATGCCAGACAGGTCAAAACCGAAGGGTCTGACAAAGAGTGTCAAAGGGCAGGATGGGCTCTCTAGCCTTGTGGCAACCATCCTAGGAGAAGGAAAATTCTAATCCCAAACCCGGGCAGATGGTGCTCGTCCAACCCTGTAAGGTCAACTATCTAAGAGAAGGAAACTCTAATCAAACCTATGGCCCGAGGACCTCGCTGCCACGTCCATGCTTGCAAGGCCATGGCAGATGAATCTCTGGTTTAAAGGGTGAGGCCAGTTCTGTGCATGCTGCGCTCCACCAGAAAAATCCATAGCACAGGCTCGAAGGACAAATCCAGTTTCAAAAAAGCCCTGTAGCGACAAGCGAGGGACAAAATGGCACGTGTAAAGATGCACTTGAAATCGCAGACCCAACCCTGAATGCAGGCGGTTCAGGACATTCGTCGCTCGAGGCTGACCCAGGAGATGACAGTCTTGTTCGGCAGCATCCTGAATGACCAAGCAGCCTTTTTTAAGGAGAGCACTGCTTGCTCCATATGGAGAGGGGACTAGAAAAGGTGGCCTAACGAAAGCTCATCCCCAACTACCTGGTTGGCTAGCCGCAGCCAACGGGAATCTTCTGATGCAGTCAAACCAAGGCAAAGAAACAAAGGCACACACCGGCCTCCAAAGGTGTAAATAAACTGACACTTGCATGCTGCAACATCAGAACCATGCAAGACTCTGAATATAGTGGACGGCCTGAGCGTCGTTCTGCCCTAATAGCACATGAACTATCACGGCTTAATATGGACATCGCTGCTCTTAGTGAAGTTTGCTTCCATGAGGAGGGCAGCATTAAAGAACATGGCGCCGGCTACACACTTTACTGGTCTGGCAAACCCAAAACCAAAAAACATCTTTCAGGAGTAAGCTTTATGATTAAAAACTCCATTGCCTCCAAACTCGAAACCTTGCCAACAGGACACTCTGATCGCATTATTTCTTTAAGCCTCCCACATGTTGTTCTCTTTAGTATATATGCTCCAACTATGCAAGCTGACCCTGTAGAGAAAGACAAATTCTACACAGACCTACGCCAACTCATACAAAAAGTCCCTGTAGAAGATAAAATTATTATCCTTGGTGACTTCAATGCCAGAGTAGGAAAGAACTCCAAAGCCTGGAAAGGTGTCTTAGGCAAGCATGGTGTTGGAAATTTCAATGATAACGGACACCTCCTGCTAGAGTTCTGTGCACAACAACAGCTGACTATTATAAACACAATCTTTCAGCAGAAAGATAGCTTGAAGACAACCTGGATGCATCCCCGATCCAAACATTGGCACCTCATTGACTATGTTCTAGTCCGTCAGAGAGACATTTGTGATGTCCATCATACCCGAGTGATGCCCAGTGCAGAATGCCAAACAGATCATCGCCTCGTCAGATGTAAACTAAATCTGCATCTTAAGTTCAAACCTAAGAGGGGTGACATCTTAAAGAAGAGACTCCAAGTCAACAATCTTCAACAAGCTACCATGAGAGACAACTTCCCGGCAAATCTACAAACAAAACTTGAAGACCATCCTACAGATCTTTCTCCTACAGTGCTTTGGCAACATATCAAAAACAGTATCCTCCAGTCTGCAGAAGAATCCCTCGGGTTCTCCCACAAGAAAAATCAAGACTGGTTTGATGAAAACAACCAAGAGATCCAGGAGCTGTTGGCAAAGAAGAGAGCTGCTCACCAGGCATACCTCGCCCAGCCAACTTGCCATGTAAGAAAAGCAGCTTTCCGCCTCACATGTAGTAAACTACAACAAAAACTCTGAGACATGCAGAACAAGTGGTGGATCAATATAGCAGAAAAGACACAACGCTGTGCAGATCTGGGTGATCATAGAGGATTCTATGAAGCTCTTAAAGCAGTGTTTGGACCTACTTATCAGGTCCAAAGCTCCTTATACAGTACAGATGGTCAAACATTAATTACTGATAAAGCCTCCATCCTGAATCGTTGGGCTGAACATTTTCAAATCTCTTTAGCGCCAACCGAGTAGTCCAAGGCTCAGCTATCCAACATATGATACAAAAACCAATGAAAAATGAATTGGACATAGCTCCCACTTTGGAAGAGACTCTTAAGGCCATACAGCAGATGAAAAATGGCAAGGCAGCTGGGATTGATGGAATCCCACCTGAAATTTAGAAACACGGAGGTCATGCACTCTACGAAAAATTCCACGAATTCCTTGTGAATTGCTGGGAAAAAGGGGAACTGGCATCAGACCTCAGAGATGCAGTCATCATCACCCTGTACAAGAAAAAAGGAGCAAAATCCGACTGCTCAAACTATCGAGGCATAACACTGCTCTCTATTGCTGGAAAAATCCTTGCAAGGATACTCCTGAACAGATTAGTTCCTGCTATTGCAGAAGAACTTCTCCCTGAAAGCCAATGTGGCTTCAGAGCCAATAGGAGTACTACAGACATGGTATTTGCCCTTAGACAACTACAAGAAAAATGTAGGGAGCAGAACAAGGGTCTCTATGTAACATTTGTCGACCTCACCAAAGCCTTCGACACTGTAAGTAGAAAAGGTCTGTGGCAGATCCTGGAAAGACTAGGATGTCCCCCCAAATTCCTTAAAATGATTATCTTGCTACACGAGGGCCAGTGTAGTCAAGTCAGATATGGCAATGCTCTTTCAGAGCCCTTTCTAATAACTAATGAAGTGAAGCAAGGTTGTGTTCTTGCACCAACTTTATTTACAATCTTCTTTAGCACGATGCTCCAAAGGGCTATGGCAGAGCTTGAAGAAGACGACGGCATCTATATACGTTACCGTACTGATGGTAGCTTGTTTAACTTAAGCTGTCTGAGGGCTCACACTAAGACTCTAAAGTATCTCGTCCATGAGCTGCTCTTCGCCGATGATGCTGCCCTTGTTGCCCACACAGAAGCAGCTCTGCAGCGCCTAACATCCTGCTTTGCAACAGCTGCAAAGCTGTTTGGGCTAGAAGTCAACCTGAAGAAAACAGAAGTTCTTTACCAGCCTGCACCACAGGATGAACACCACCATCCCCACATTGCCGTCGGCAAATCTGTACTCAAGTCCGTTCAGCAGTTCACCTACCTGGGAAGCATCATTTCCTCAGATGCCAAGATTGACAAAGAGATTGATCACAGATTAGCAAAGCCATATAGTGCATTTGGAAGACTTCACAAAAGAGTCTGGAGCAATAAACACCTGAGGCAAAGCACAAAAATCAGTGTGTATAGAGCCATCATACTGTCTATCCTCCTTTATGGATCTGAAACATGGGTCACCTATCGCCACCACCTACGACTCCTTGAGCGCTTTCATCAGCGCTGTCTACGCACAATCCTAAATATACACTGGACTGACTATGTGATGAATGTTGCTGTCCTTGAGCAAGCAGGGATCACCAACATTGAGGCCATGATATTGAGAACGCAGCTGCGCTGGGCAGGGCACGTTTCTAGGATGGAGGACCATCGCCTCCCAAAAATACTACTCTACGGTGAACTCGCCACGGGTCAGCGTAAGAGGGGTGCTCTAAAAAAGCGATACAAAGACTCCCTGAAACAACAAAATGCTGCAGCCTTATTTGAGAACTCACGATGAACAAGTCTTGAAGAGAAACGACAATGCAGAAAGAATCACAACCCAAAAACATCACCCAAGGAGACCTTCTGCTGTGCTTTTTGCAACCGGACTTGTTTATCTTGGATTGGCCTTTTTAGCCATCAGCGCGCTTGCAGAAAGAGCGGGATGAGTCCTTCCTGAATATTCGTTTGCGAAGGAAAGCCAGAGAGAGGGAGTGTTGTGAGGTATTTAGCCTTCTCTGTCAGAGAGCTATTGTGCCACAAGAAATTACAAATCCCAGGATTCCATAGAATGAAGCCATGATAGTTAAAGAAGTGTCAAACTGCATTATTTCTGTATTCTGTCAGCAGCCAGAGGCAGCCTTCTTTTATAGTAATACCTGGGAGAGGTGAGTCAGGATTATAGCTCGCAGCTAAGGTGGGGTTGGAGCTCTCCTGACATGACCAAGGTGGGACCAGCCTCAACATATAGCATGAACCATAATGGCAGATATGATCTGTTGTCATAGTATGATTTTGTTATACTGTTTGTTGCCCTGTTGCAGATCTTGTGTAAACAGTTTATGGTCCCTTAGCTTTCCCAATACCTGTGGCTGTCTCTTTCTCCCAAGTGTACCATTCAGATCTCAATATGAACCCAGATGTGCAAAACAAATATTGTGAAGTGTTCCATGCAACAAAATAAAAATACAAGTAAGTGTATATTTCTGAAATGTGCAAAGTAAAATAAACACATTGATAATATACAAACATGTTTAGTCAATTGGTACATGTGTCCAAAAATATGCAAGGAATTGGAAAAAAATATTATGGATAAAAGTACAGGCTTAGCATATGCTTGGTTGTTTTTTGTTTTGTTTTGTGTTTTGGTGGACCAGACCCCTCTCCCTAGACATGTAGTGAAGTGAGTTTTTTTATTAAAAAATATATTATACAAAAAATCTGGAAATTAAATGTATAGAATGTCCAGTGCATAGGAGGGACATAAATCACCTAGCAAGTCCTCCTCACAATGGGGAAATATATTTGCTTTGTATTTCATTCATAGCAGTCATTTCTAAATTTGCATATATGCCTGTACTTTACCATGTACAAATATATCTTCTTCTGTTTCTTTTTTCTTGATGCACACGTAGCCATCCTAGAAATGTAGCAATACAGTACATAGCTGCTTGGTGAGATTGTGAATGGTGTGATAAAAATTTTACAAGTCTGGATTTATTTTCTGAAGTGTTTTGACAATGACCACATGATCATCAATAATGCAAGAGAGATTCTGTAGAGAAAGAGAGAGAAAGTAAGAAAGTGAGAGAGAGGAGCAGGCAGGCAGGCAGGCAGACAGACAGACAGATAGACAGACTTCCATATCAGTGGGTAATGAGTTCAATCTGGATTTTAATATAGATCTGTCCAGGGCACTGAACCTATTTGAGGATAGCATTCAGCACCTTAGTTACCTCCTTTAAAGTTTGGATCTAAAGCTGGAGTGGATGCAATGGTCCACTGATATGGAACCCTGTGAGTTAAAGGATAAACATGGAAGGTGTTGTGCTCTGGAATTTGCTGGATTGCAACACTCATCATCTTTCACTACTGGGTGTTCCTCTATGATCAATGATGGTTGCAGTCCAGTGACATCTAGAAGACCACACGTTCTCCAGGTCTGAGCTAAATTAACTGAATGCCACAGAACTGCATATACACACATACCATTTTGGAATTAATTTTAGAAATTATTTTTGGGAAAACAAAATTAAGGAGGCAGGAGAAACTAACACCATGATAAAGCAACAGAAAATGGAGAAATATCTTCATCACCATTCAATGAAAAATAATAATTTGTTTTCATGGACTTGCAAGAATTTTTTTTCTTAATAGACTGAACCTCTGCCACCAGATTGTTTTATGTCAAGAAACTGATAGGTTTAAGGGCGTGAGGGAGAACTGTTTCTCTTCATAACTTATAGCAATCATATCCATACAGACTCTGGTGCCATTTATACGGCAAAATAAATCCTCAAAGAAAGCAACAAGAAGCCTGATAGTTCCCATGCATTTCGAAGCCACAGCACCCTTTTCAGAAGGAAGGGGAGTGAAAAACCCATAAGTTGCGCATTATCAGCTTTCACTAGTTTTCCCGACTTTTTTGATAAAGTTCACAAAAATGCGCACAATTGATCGTGTGAACTTACCATTCACAAATGTCTGTGTGAACTTGCAGCGAACTTTTCAAATTAGTGTGAGCAGAGCTGAATCCTGATTGATTGGAGTGACCATCGTGCCTTCTCCAAATAGACGGAGGGGTTGGAGAGGAAAATCCACCGAGCCTGCCATTTGCCCCTTCTTCTGCTTGCAGCCCACTTTCAGAAATCTGCTCTGAGCACTTCCTGTCTGCTTCAAAGGAAGGCTTTGGGGGCAGGGAAGACGATCGGGAATGGGACTAACCCCCCGCTTGGGTGGTGTGTGTGTGTGCTGCAACTGGCTGATCGCTCCATCGTGCTTTGTTTGTGCTTCCCTTCACTCCTTTGTCTTTATTCAAGGCTTTTGGGGCAGGGAAGACGGTCAGGAACTTGACAGATCACTCTGTTGTTCTTTTTTTTGTTTGTGCTTTTCTTCCCTCTCATTATTTATGGTCTATTTTCACCTCTCCATGACCCCCTCCTTGCTCCCTCCCCGCCTCCTGCCTGGCTTTAATAATCTAGAGACCATGCCCCCCCCCCACCTTTGCCTGTGTAAACTAATGAAAACCAAAACTTGCCACATCTTCCAAATGCACAAGAATTCATGTGAATTATGCACTCCTGATTTTTTTTGAATATTATCTTTATTAAAGTTTTTCCCCAAAATATATAAAACAACAAAAACATAACATGACGTAACATAACATAACATAACATAACATAAGCCCCAAGGCATACAAATTAAACTCCAAAAACATAAACATAATATAACCATAATCAACTTCCATCATTCCGTCTTCCTGTTAAGCTTCATAACTTCAATTAAATTCCTCACCATCAAATACCTACTGGATTTTCTCTTAGTTCATTTGTTTCTCATTTCTTCCCCTTATTAATTCTTCCTTCAGCTATTACTCTCTTACAACATCCAATTGTTTCCCCATTATTCTTTCCATAATTTACTCATTTTTTCCCAATCTTGTAAATCCTTCAATGTTTTCCCTTCATCTATTATGGTAGATAATTTATCCATCTCATACATTTCAAAAAGCTTTTCTATCCATTCCTCTACTGTGGGAACTTCCTTCCCTTTCCATTTATTTTTGCAATTACTAATCTGGCGGCCGTAATCACATATAATACTACCTTTCTATATTTTTCCTTATATCTCCGTCCACTTTATCCAACATATTTAGCAGATATATCTCTGGTTGTAGTGGGTACTCAATCTCTAATGTCCTGTTTATTAACCTATGAACCTTCCCACAGAATTTTTTAATTTTCTTACATTCCCACCAAACATGGTAATATGTACCTTTTGAGTTGCCACATTTCCAACAATTATTCGATATATTCTTATAGATCTTATTCAGTTTTTCAGGTGTCATATACCACAGGTTCATTATCTTATAGTAATTTTCTTTCAATTTGTTACTTTTAGTAAATTTTATATTTTTCCTCCACGCTATTTCCCACCGATCTAATTGTATCTCATGACCTATAAACTATGCCCACTTCACCATATAATTCTTTATTACTTCCTTTTCTTGACTAAAATTCAGTAAGAGTTTATATATTCTTGAAGTTATTTTCTTTTTCCCTTGCACTCCTGATGAGAAAGAACGGTAATCCGGAATTTCACGAACTTTATCTTGTCGTGGAACTGGCACCTGTGTCTACTGAAATGTAAGTAGAATCATGTGATTGCATCCTGGGAACCACCAATATAGGGAGAGGTTGCCATGTGATCTCTTCAACACACATGCAAAACTTATTGCATCTCCAACACGGTGCCCCAGTCATAAGGAGGAGAAATGAAGATTGATGTTAGTGCAGTTATTATTTTTGACTTGGTGTGTTGTACCATAAACTTTCTTCAGCACTGGACTGAATGAGTTGGATCCTAATTTAGTCATACCTAGATGAAACCCAAAGACATCAAAGGGACTTAAGTTATTCACAACTAACCAAATCACATTGTTTCAGTGAATCTTATCTAGATCTAGGTCCAGCTGCTCCTTCTCTAACATAATTTCATGTGCACACTGGAGCTGCATAAATGCATCATGACTGCTAGATTGGGATTTATAATTTTAAAAAATCTAAGTGTCAAAAATTAATTTAAAAAGGCAGTTTGAAGTAAAGAGGAACAAATGTACATGTCTAATTAAAAATGACTGCACAAACAAGCCCTCAGTCATCCTAAGGAGATGTACAGTCTATTCCTAAAGACATTCATTCATCAATTTTAACAAGACTCCTGACACTCTAAGGATCTGCACTGAATTATCAACTAGAATTTCCACAAGTGAACTAGCATGGAGAGAATAAAGCAACAAGGGAAGTGTAAAAAGCAAGCTAATTATATCCTTCAATAAATAGGGGCACTATTGTATTGGCAACAGAACTATGAAATACATTTAATTAAAACAGGTATTAAAAATTAGGAGAGCCAATGAGGTGTAGTGGTTTCAGTATTAGACTGTGGAGATTATCAGACATGTCCAATAACCTGGGACAGTGACAAGGGAAGATTGCTATCTGTCTCCCATTTCAGATGACATCATCCCTGTCCGGGAAGATCCTGTCCTGCTCCCATACCCCCCCCCCGCCTCTTCTTATTCACGGGGAAAAGCTGTGAATAAGAAGTCCATTCTGTTATCATAACAGAATCACAGGCATTTGAAAATGTCCCCCGTTGTGCTGGCGCAATGCTAGCAGCATGTAACATCACCGGGAGATCCGTGCCGAAGACTTCCAGGTGTGATAGGGACAACCAGGTGAGTGTCACCCTTTCCCCCCTCCCTGAGTTACTTGAGGTCTGTACTGTGTGTTTTAGGGCTTGCTTTTCTGTTTTGATATTTTGTTCTGTTTTTATTTTCAAATTTCGCGCATGATCGTTCTCTTGTGAGAATGAGCGGGATTTGGCTTCACTGCAGTAAAAGCAGCTTTACAACAGCTGCCTTTACTGCAGTGAAGCTGAGGGGGGGGGGACAGTTCCTATAATGGAATAAGGCAAGTGTGTGAAAAAAAATCATTCTGTTACAGGGACAGGAGTGGGGTGGGAGTAGCATGGGTGGGGGTAGCAGTACAGAAACAATTTCAAGGGACACATCTGGTAATCTCCTGTGACTCTGGAAACAAGGGTTCAAATCTCCACTCAGCCATGGACCATTCAGCCATGGACCTGGGTGACCTTGGATAAGTCACACTCTCTCAGTCTCAGAGGAAGTCAAAGCCCCCCCCCAAACAAATCTTGCCAAGAAAACTCCATCAGAGGTTTGCCTTAGGATTTCCATAAGTTGAAAATGACTTGAAGGCACACAATGACATTCAAGTTTAGGGCCAGGTTCCTGCATCATCAGATCTAGCTACAACAAAGAAGCTCCATCATCATAGCTGTGAGATACATTTGACCCTCTCAAAAACCAATCTTTCCAACCAGACAGCATGCCAACAGAAGGTTTTCCAAGGCACTGCAGATTGGGGTGCTGGGAGATGATGCCTGCAGCATTGTCCCAATCACAGGCTGCATTGAGAAAAGCCTACTGGAGAGACACCCTCAATGTCCTTCTATCACTGCTTCTCTCAGTGTGCCCCAGGACAAAGTATGACTGGGACAGTGCTACAAATATCACTTCCTATTGTCACTTGCAGTGTCTCAGATACCGTTTGGTTGTGGCAGTGCCTGCCTGAAAAGGTAGTTTTGGGAAGTCATGTTCTGCATGAATGACCATAAATGTGAATCCCGACAATTATGAGATTGTAATTGTAGTTTATGATCTTGTAATTGTTGAACAAGATGCCATCTATCTATCTATCTATCTAGGAAATATATACTAGTAAAATCCACATCCATGGACGCATTCCCTTCTATTCACTAAAGTGTGTTTCATCTGAAATGTGCACATTCACTGATCCATTATTTTTAAAAAGTGTATATATTTTTGATCATGACTGCAGCATTCTACAGTGCAAACTATGGCCTCCTCAGTATAGGAAATGCTGAACAAGAAAAGCCTGTCAAATCTCAGATTGAAATTGGATGCCTTGCACAGCCCTCTTGCTTATTTAAACACCTTTCTGTCAGTCCACCCAGCTGCCCATCCATCCATCTTCTATCTACTATTTTTTTGTATTTGTCCAAATGCAAGGGATCAAGATATTATAAGAGAAAGTAAATGCTGTATATGTGTGTGCAGCACTTAAAAACTGACAGCTTTCTGTTTAATGTAATGGTTTATGTAATGGTTTCATATAATGTTGAACATTGAGAAGAGAAAAATAATGACCACAGATGATAATGACCACCATGCCAAACCCTCTAAGAGAATCTCAAGTCCAAGGACTCAAGTACAACTGTTGCAAAGAGTATAATGAAAGATCAGAAGCTGTAGTTCAAAAGCCTTTAGAGACAGCATGAGAGGCAGGCAATATGGGGGAGAAGTCTGGACAGACAGAAGCATCAGTTAGTAGATCACTCTCCAAATGCACTGTGATTGGAAAGTGCTAGTCAGATTCATGCCCCAGATGGGAAGATAGAGCTGTCAAAGAGAAAAATCCAGCTTCTCTTCCTTCCTCTTTCTGTCACCCCACCAGGATGTTCTTGTGTGGTGCCAGACTTTTTCATCCTCCAAAGTGACCCAAACCAGTCCAATTAACAGATTCACAAAATCAGGCTCACTTGCCCCACTCTAGACTCTTTCTGAATCAGCCCAATTTGGCTTGACATTCAGGATTTGTTGAGAGTGGTTGCACAATTCTATTCCATTTATCATGCTATCCTCACCCTGTGTTTATTTTTTATTTTGTTTTCTGCATATAATAAATATTTTAAAAACAAACAAAAAGAAAACAAAGTAACTTCCTCCTCCAGCTGTGTTGAACTTGATTAGTACATTATTACAGCCTTTCCTAATTACATAAACATTGTGTTACTCCACAATAATAATACACCCTTGACAGAAGACCCATCATATTTATAGTTTAATGGACATTTCCATATTTAGTCTGTGAACCATATAACTGCCTTTTTGCCCCAACCCATCTTCCAGAAAGCAATTAACTCTTTCCAGTTTTCTCTAAAGCTTGTTATAGATTGATTCTTAATCCAGCAAGTTAATTGTTCCATTCTCACTATTTCTTGCAATTTAAACATCCACTCATCTATAGTTGGAACCTTGGCTTGTTTCCAGTATCTAGCACAGATTATTCTCACCATAGTGATCATGAATAGTATTATAACTTCCAAATCTTTAGGGATTTAATTGTCAATCATATTTAGTAAGCATAGTTCTGGTTTTAATTTAAAGTTTATTTTTGGTATTTTCATTATCATATTATGTATGGTAGTCCAGATTTTTATTTTTATTTTTGCAACTTTACATGACCACCAAATATGGAAGAAGAATGATCCATCCACTTCTCCACATTTCCAGCAGAGGCTTAGAATCATAGAATCATAGAGTTGGAAGAAACCTCAAGGGCCATCCAGTCCAACCCCCTGGAATAAACAATCAAATCATTCTCAACAGATGGCCATCCAGCCTCTGTTTAAAAGCCTCCAAAGAAGGAGACTCCGCCACACTATGAGGCAGTGTATTTGTAGTATGTGGGGAAATCATTATTGTAATGCAATACAATTTTATGTATCCCATGCTAAATTCAGTTTAGGAATTTTTCCCTGCATGCATCAGTTCTTCCACTCCCCCTTCTCCTTTCACTAGGTAATTACAGCCAACTGAAGCAATGGGTCATTCATCACATGACCTAATTTAAATATTATGACACTTTGTCTAAGTTCCTTTTAAGTTTTGTCTTCATGTGGCTGGAACCATATTTGCCTTATTTGCTCTCTTAGGGGTGTCTTTGAGTCACCATGCAGCATGTAACCCACAACGCTTAAAGGCTGGGTGAGTCTTTTCCTACACTAAACTCTCTTAGTTAGTTAGGGATCTTTTAAGTTTGTTTTAATATGTAGATTAAGATTGATATACCTTCAGTAAACTTTTGATATGCTTTTTAAACTGACTTCTTTGTTGTTTTAATGAGTCTGATTGGGTGATCAGACCACACATTTAAATGTTAATTGAGCTGTGTCTGCATTCCGATGCCTTTTTACTCTGCTTGCTTTGAAAGAAAAGTGTTTTTACTTTTAAAGAAGATATTTTTTTTATTTTTAAAAGGGCTAGATCCCTGGATTTTTTAAATACATTTTTAATTTTAGACTCATACCTCCTACAGTATTCCACTTCCGAACAGCTCTTACTGTCAAGAAGTTCTTGTAGGGGGATATGAGTCTAAAATTAAAAATGTATTAAAAATTCCAGCGATCTAGCCCTTTTAAAAATAAAAATATCTTCTTTAAAACTAAAAAACACTTTTCTTTCAAAATAAGCAGAGTGAGGCATCGGAATGCAGACACAGCTCAATTAACATTTAAAGGTGTGGTCTGATCACCCAGTCAATTAGACACATTAAACAACAGAGACGTCAGTTGAAAAATGCATAACAAAAGTTTACTGAAGGTCTATCAATCTTAATCTACATATTAAAACAAACTTAAAGGTCCCTAACTAACTAAGAGGATTTAGGGTAGGAAAAACTCACCCAGCCTTAAGCGATGAGTGCTACATGGTGAAGGATAAAAACAAGACTCTAAGACGGAAAGACTCAAAGAAGGTAAGATGGCTACAGCCACATGGAGACAAACTTAAAAGGAACTTAAACAAAGTGTAATATAATATTTAAATTAGATCATGTGATGAATGACCCATTGCTCCAGTTGGTTTAAATTGCCTAGGGTAAGAAGAAGGGGGAGTGAAAGAACTCATGCATGCAGGAATATTCCTAAACTGAACTTAACATGGGATACACAAGATTGTATTGCATTACAATAATTTCCCCACAGTTCTTCCTAATGTTTAGGTGGAATCTCTTTTACTGTAGTTTGAACCCATTGTTCTGTGTCCTAGTCTCTGGAGCAGCAGAAAACAAGTTTGCTCCATCCTCAGTATGACATCCCTTCAAATATTTAAACATGGCTATCATGTTCCCTCTCAACCTTCTCTTCTCTAGACTAAACAGACTTTTTCTTTCTTTAAACATTTTAACTATTTTCAACATGTCATGTACCAATGGAAGAGTAGTTTTTCTCATCCTGTGTTTAGAAGCAGCAAGTTACAGGGAAATCATGCTCTGCTAGGACTGAGCAGTCACAAGAGAGTTAGAATGAAGACAGGTGTAGTAATGAGGTCTCAAGTTTTCTGAAGTCCCTCAAGGGAAACAAGTCAAGAAGAACAAAACTGAGAAAGTAGAAAGACAAGTTGCATACCTTATGTCCAGTCCATGGGGTCAAAAATTGCATAAAGCCAAATGATCAAGAGGTTGTCAAACATTGTCTACAATGAAGAATCTCCTCTGCTCCTGGGAGATTTACAGTTGCCTGACCTCGACAGTCAAGTGGCTATTATTGCTTGATGTCTGATAGTTGAGCCAGTGCATGAGGTACTAGTTCTATCTCTGCTCCTGTTTGGCTTGTCCTTGTTGTACAATAGAAAGAGATCTTTCCTGAGGACTCACTTACTGTGACTGAAGTGGGAGGGGTTGTTGTCCAGAGACTCTGCTGTCCTTGTGTTTGTTTTTGATTATCCAAGCTCTGTGGGGACAGTGTCTTCTAGAGCTGTACTTCTCTCCTAGTCAAATTGCTCTGTGATGGATTCCTCAGATACCACAGGGTGAGTTATGAAAATCATCATCAGCATCATCTATGCCAGTGGAGAAAGGAACAGAAATAACAACAACAACAACAACAACAACAACATGTCTCTCCCTTTTCTTATCTCCCCCACAAGCCTAGAGCTGGTCCTAAGTGACAGTACAATTGGCAGGAAAAGAGCTTAGTTCCCCCCCCTTTTTTTTTTTTTTTAAAAAAATCATCTTACCTGATTCCAATTACAGCTAAGGAGAATTCACCCATCACAACATGGGTATATGCATATCTGTCGGATGAGACAGCTGGGCTACATAATGCATTATTATCATCACTATACGACACTAAGTAAAACAGAGTTGTTACAGCAGTTAAATCTCTTGGGTCTCATTAGACACACAGAATATATTCCAAGGTATAACATGCCTAAATTTTCATTCTCCCGCCCTCATTGTCCTGACATCCCGCACATTTACATAATTAACTCTTTCTGCAGTAGAATCATATTATTCTTTTGCTTCACAAAACCACAAAAAAGCCTTGGGGTTCCCCCCTCCCCTGCACTGGATGGCAACATCTCTAATGTAGGCTTCCGATAGTGTTCCACAGTGTTGGTTTCAATACGGGACAATGTAGGACATCTGCGTTATAGTCTGAAGTACTCCTTTGAAGGTCCAAAGCACTAGACCCTATCCCACAAACAGTTTCAGCATCTTGGATAGCTCCTTTGAATTAAAACCCACTTGGAGGACACCAGAATTTTTGTCATTTACTTGTCAAATCAGTAAAATTGTTCCATAAAACAGTTATAGGGCTCAGTTCTGACTCTGTCTTGTCACCACAGAGAAGATTCTGTCCTTTGGTCCACCTCAGGCAAAAGGAAGATGCGAAGCAAGCCCCCCTTGATATTGTAAGCTTGTGGAAAGGAAACAATTCTGTCACCCCCATATACTTTCATGAATTCCATTGTATATAGAGAGGACAACAGTACCTCCATGCTTAGAAAATGGTGGGCAACATTGGTATGCCAAAGTGATGTCAGTGTCATCATGAGCTGAGCTCTGATAAGAATAACAGGAAAAGAAAATGAACAAGGACTCCACTGTAAGTGGTGAAATTGCATCATATGTGCTGACTTTTTATTGGTACACCAAGATACTCACAGAGTTCTCACCAAATCTTACCTCCTGACATTAATGAGGTAAATCTGGAGGTTCTTACTCAGGCAAACTTTGAAGTATTTCAAGTGAAACTAATTTTTTCCCCAACAATGACCTTTTCAGGATGGAAGCAGTATAGTGAATACCCCTTTCTTTTTGGAGTAGGGTCAGATTTTTACATATCTTTAAACTTCCAATGAATGCTACATAAAATAAAGTTCAGTACTAAGGGCAAGGGAAATAATTCAAAAAGCCTAGAACAAAAATTGTTCTCTCTGTGTATATCTGTATGTTTAGTTGCAGTACATGCCCATTAAAATAGAAAATGATCCGCTAACCAAAGATCAAGCTTTTAAAATATCTCTGTTTACATCCAACTGACATATCACTTGAGAAGGATGGCTGGATGGATGACTAGATAGGTAAGAGGGTTGTACGACTGCTTCAGATAAAACCTAATTTCCAAAGAAAATTGGGCTGATTTGAATTGGTTCAGATCAGGTCCAAAAGATGCCAGATCAGCCTGACTCAGATCTGGTATGGATTAGCCCAGTCTAAAGCAATCCAGGCCAATTAAGATAAACCCAGAGAGTCACATACTATGTCTCCCAACTACATTATATAAGGAAAACACTATGTTGAGGTGATGGGGAGGGAGAGGGAGGATCTGAAATTTCCACAGTGACAGCTCTTATTTCCAAAGTGTGGTAAGACTCCCAACAACACTGTAATCACAGAGCTGAGAGGTAACATGATTTCAATTCACTGAACTGTCTGTCTGTCTATCTATTTGTCTATCTGTCTGTTTGTCTGTCTATCTATAATCTATCTATCATCTATTCATACACACACACACACACACACAGAGAGAGAGAGAGAGAGAGAGAGAGAGATCACCTGAAAATATGTTCCAAGTTTAGTTGAGATTATCAGATCTCTGCCTACCTGGTGCCTGCCCATCAGGCATCCACCATGATGGCCTTCAATGTCATACTTTTCTTTTGTTTCTGAACTCATCTTGTATCCTCTGAAAGAGAGTTCCACAGTCTGGGAGCAGCCACAGAGAAGGCTTTCTCTCAAATCCTTACCACTGTGCCTGCGGAAGTTGCTCTTAGGGGCTTCAGAGCGCTATCTAGTGGTGTCTTCATGTTTGCTTTGCATCCATGTCCATCATCAGCAATTTCTTTTTATTTATTTATAGCATTTTGATTTAACAGCCAAATTTACCCTCTAAGGACCTATCTATAAACACATCAACAGAAAGTGTCTTGTTTGATTGGGAGCCATGTGGCTGCCAGCTTTTTAATGAACGCATCTGCATTCTTAGACAAATGGAAGAGCCTTGCAAACATAATTTGCAAAGTTTATTTCCCTTTGTACTCTTTTCTTCTTTTGTCTCCCCCTCCCCCTTTCCTGGAAATCATTATGGATTTTTGCGTTCATGAACATCAGAAACATGTTTCCCAGACAAAAAGAGGCATATGGGGATAAATCTTTTCTTTTTAGAATGAACTGTTTTATTCAATTTCCTCAACTATAAGAGGAGAATGAGCTGCCACTGCAATCAAAGGGTTCAAAAACAGCAAACTTAAACAGAAAAATAATTACTTCTCAACAAATATCAACTCCATTAGCTCCTCTAAATGCTTAGCTTACCCAAGCAATAAAGTTTGAAACCAAACAGTTGTTCCATCATGCAGTTTTATCTAGTCTGGGGGAAAGGACTCAAATATATACAGATTTATTAGTATCAGTTCAGAATTGTATTTGAGATAATATAACTGGATCTGCTGATGGACAAATGAAACATGGTAATTAAATACGTTGTCCTACAACTACAGTATGCCTTCACCAGCATATGATGAGTAGGGATGTCTTGGATTTAATTCCAATCTGTGTCTAGCTTAACACCTTTTGACTGTAGGAAGCTGAGGAGATTTTCAGATGAGCTTCTAAAAACATTATTTTCCCACTATATTTTAAAGTGTAAGTATCCTGGCATAACAACACTCTTATCACACACTGCTGTAATCATGAGAGAGAGAGACCCTAGAATTATCAGAGCATGATTGCCAGCCCTGTTTACTTCCATATTCGCCAGAGCACATGATCTCGGCAGTTCTTGTGAGAAGACGTGAGCTTGCTTAAAAGTCTAAAAACACCTAAACAAATGAAACAAACACACAAACACTGCAACACTCTTAAAAATTTACCATAAAAATAGGGAAGTTCATAAAAAGAGCATACCCTACCTAGTTTCCATATTGTCACCTGCACGAGTTTTGGCAGGGACTACCCATTGACACTGAAATCAAACCAGCAGAATGGGATGCAGGTTTGCACAAAAGCAGTACCATGAGAGAGAGAAAAAACACCATCAGAGATTAATTAGCAGCGTTTGCCCACCTATAAAAAAGGACACCTTTTTCATAGCAGCAGAACATGAGAGGATGACATTGTGTGGTAGAGGAAGCCCTTTCATGGTTTCCTGACATCATTATAATGTCATATTTGCCACATCTGATAATCTCCTAAGACACATGACTGAGCGTGTGCTGTTAGCAGGCCTGAAGGGAGTTCCTCTCTGTCCTCATGATTAATAACTAGTCTAGGGAATTCACTTTCAGCATTAAAGATTATCAAAGAGTGAGCTGTTGATATCCTCTCCTGCAGGACTTTGCTGTTGTGGTCAATCACCTTATAAACTCTAAAATCCTATATCCTAATGGAAATTGGGCTTGCAGATTTGTTCTTTTTTTAAAAAAAAAAATCCTACTTGCTCTAAAGTGACACCAGCATCCAAAACAAGCTGTATAGGTCAGGTAGATGGGAGCTGTGACAAGTGCAAAGAGGACAAACACTGGGATGGACTTTTTATGGCCTGACCCCCTCCTGCACATATTTGCTAGAATACCATTGCTTGTCATTTTGCTTGGAGGCAAGCATGATGTCGCTCCACCCCCCATTTGTCTATCATGGGTTCAGGGCAAAGACATCCCCATTCTCAGTTTTGAATACAAACCTTGGCTTCCAATAATTGTCCACATCACTCTGCCACTTGAAGTTCTTACCTTGACCAGCAGTGGAAAAGCAACTGAAGAAAATTATAGCAAGAGGAGATAGCATTTAGAGGACATTGTTGAAAACTGAGATGATGCATCTGTCAAAAAGCTACCCAAGTATTTTTTATTTGTTCTCTGTGTATCTTTCACATACACCTCACCATTACCCCACCACCAGAATGGCACTAGGGAATTCTTAGCTCCACCAGCTATGTCTATGTTCAGTGGCACCTCCTGCATAAATCCCATAAAGACACTATCTACTATCCACATAGATGTTCACAGAACACAAACTGAAGTGTTTCAATATATCCTAGACAGATCAGAAGAGCTGGTAAGAGAGAGAGAGACATATCACAAATTTTTCAAGGGACATCAGAAAGAAAGCAGACCCTTAGGAGATTATCACACGGGGAGCATATACTGTATAGAATCCCCATCTAGCCAGCTATTTCCTGCCCCACTCCCGTCCCTGTTGCACTTCAAAAAATAAAATAAAATTCAGACCTACCTTTCTAGTGCGACAGAAACTGCTTCCCTTCCCTCCAGCAGTCCAGGAAGTGAATGGAGCTCTCACCGAGCCCCATTCACTCCTGGAAAGCAAATCCCAGCCATTCTTGCGAGAGAACAATCACATGGGAAATTCAAGGTTAAAAGAATAAACACACAAAAATAAAACAAAGCAGCTAAACACATTTTAAAAACCCCAAGTAACCCAGGGAGGGGGGGGAGTTTTACACCTACCTTGATGTCCCGATCATGACTGGAAGTGTTCAGCAGGGGCTTCCCACTGTGGTTGGCATCGTGCCAGCATAATGGGGCACAGTTTGATACACCCATGATTCTGTCACAGAAATGGAATGGTTGATCTATTGATGGCTTAGGCCATCAATAAAAAAGAACTTGGACAGAATGGAGGTGACATGGGAGCAGGATGAGACAGGGACAATGTCATCTGATAAGTGAGCCCTTTGGCAATCTCTTGTCATCCCTGTCCTGGATTTTTTAGGTCATCCGATACTCTCCCAAGACACCAACAGGTTAAAATCCATAAGACTACCATGTTAAACTGTCCTGAGCCCAAACACGTTTGACTACAATCTTACACACACACACCACCCATTGAATAAAATGTGGCAGTTTCCTTGGGCAGCTAATTTTGGGTGACATGAAAAGGCAGCAAATGTTTAGTTATTTTTTATTTAATTATTAATGTCTTATTCATATTCCTGAACCATTTGCAGGGTTTTCAGGATTTTCTGCCTCATATACCAGAGTCACTTGGGTGGTTTTGGTACAGTTGCACCTACTCTGCTTTGTCTGAGGCAAGAAAATGTCTTGGGCCAGGCTTAGATTGGAATAATCAATAATGTCACTTCCATACACACAAACACAATTTTATTCAGGTCTTCAATATTTCACATTTCATGTATGTACTGATAGTGTGTATCAGTCATAGGGATGTAACAAATAATCACATTTTTATTACCCTGAATAAGAAGGGCTATACACAAGATTCAACTGACATAGTTCCCCCAATCCCATTTGGGGATATTTGGTGAAAATTCAGTGAAGGGGTTTTGTACAAAATACATTGGATTTTCTTTATCAAGAAAACTGTGTGGGTGTGGGGGGAGTGTGTTCATTTCTTTTTAAGAATTCATAATTCTTCATGATTCTTTGTGTTAAAATAGCTTGAAATGGGGGGGGCATCCTCAAATGCTCTTAATCTTTTGCAGTGGGGAGAAAGCTTTCCCCCCTTTTTTCACCTCTTATGTGCAGGTATAAAATGAATAAGGATAACATTCCTAAAGTTATTCTCCAATAATCAAGATAATCTGATTTTCTTATAAAGTTGTGTTTTAATCCAGAGGACCAATATTATTCTCTGTGGCTTGGCACTAGGATATACTTAGTTTCACTATAAATATACAGAATATATAATACTCTCAAAATATTCTTCAAGCAAAACTCCAGCACACACCTATCCACTTGTTCACCATAAAAATAATAATGTAACTAGGCAATAATAATATAACTTCAGATTATAAACATTGTAGGATACAGGTCACAGTAATCAACCCCCATATACTGGATTTGTACATATTGACTAATGATACAACTAATTGGTTGAGTGCTTTGAATCTTCATAATTCAGCAACCTCTCTCTTTGGACTTGATCTAAATCTTTCATAAACATAGAGATGAATTCAGCTTTTTTATATTCTTGTCCTCCCATCAGAACTACAATGAAGGTAAAAGAAATAATTTAACTCAGGAGCAGATTCATACAATCATAGAGTTGGAAGAGACCACAAGGGCCATCCAGACCAACCCCCTGCCATGCAGGAATACACAATCAAATCATTCCAGACTGATAGCCATCCAGCCTCCGTTTAAAAACCTCCAAAGAAGGAAACTCCACCACACTATGAGGCAGTGTATTCCATGTCTGAACAGCTCTTACTGTCAGGAAGTTCTTCCTAATGTTTAGGTGGAATCTCTTTTCCTGGAGTTTGAGTCCATTGCTCCATGTCCTAGTCTCTGAAGCAGCAGAAAACAAGATTGCTCCACCCTCAGTATGACATCCCTTCAAATTTTAAACATGGCTATCATGTGATCTCTTAATCTTCTTTTCTCCAGGATAAACATACCCAGCTCCCTAAGTCACCCCTCATAGGGCATGGCTTCCAGATCTCCCACCATCCTAGACGCCCTCCTCTGGACATATTCCAGCTTCTCAATATCCTTCCTGAATTGTGGTGGACATAGTATTCGAGGTGAGGTTTGACCAAAGCAGAATAGAGTAGCACTCCTACTTCCCTTGATCTAGACAGTGTACTCCTATTAATGCTTGATTAAGATTGATGGAACAAACAAAAGAAAGTTTTTATTTGCCTGTGAAAGTCCCAAATCATTAAACAATTGTGTAACCTTGACCCAAATTGCACTGCCTAGGTTAAATACTTAGCTATATAACGGTGGTAGAGTTCAAAGACATAGCCATGTTAGTCTGGATCAGCAGGCAAAGGAATATTGTAATATCTTTGAGAGTGTTAGTCTCAGGGCTCATCTACATGAGCCAGGATACACTGGCTGCCAATGTGGAACATTGTTCCACTGTTTGCTCCATGAATGGGAGTAAGTCCTGATGGGCACACCAGCCCATCCCTGCAGCCACTGCTGCAATTTTCTTTGCTGTCTCAAAAGGCAGGGAAGTGTCCCACAACATGTGACTAAGGCCCCCTGCATATGATCAGCCTTGATCACATGCTGCGGGCCTGCTTCCTGCCTTCCAGAGGGAGCCCTGGTGGTGCAGTGGTTAAATGCAAGTAATACAAGCCACCACGTTGCGAGTTCAATCCCAGAGGGCTCCAAGGTTCACTCAGCCTTCCATCCTTTCGTAGGTCAGTAAAATGAATACCCGACTTGTGGGGGCAATTAGCTAACACACATTGGAAACTGCTTAATGTGGTGCAGATGTGTAAATTGCCATTGCTTAAAACAATTGGTAAACTGCTCTGGGAGCCTTTGTGGCTTAAGAGTGGGGTATAAACCCCTAAAATAAATAAATAAATAAATACATAAATACATAAATAAATAAATACATAAATTCCAGGAGAGCCAGGGAGACTGCAGCAGCAGCAGCAAGGGCTGGCAGGGACAGCCTCCTCTGGACAACCAGGGCCCAATCTGTCATTTGCTGATAGTAATGGAGTACACTGGGTATTATTATAACATGTTGTATCAGGCCCTACCCTGCCTCCACTCCCCATGTCTGAGCCACATATCTGTCCTGGGAGTGGTGATGACTGCCCAGAGGCAGAACAGGGCAAATGCCCTGCATCATTAGGACTGCATGGCTGTTAGACATAGGAAAGGTAGGGTATTTTGTCCATGTAGATAAACCCTTAGTCTCAAAGCTGCTACAAGAGCCCTTTGATACATAATTGTAGTACATAATCTGTCAAATGTATTATATACTTGTCAGTTTTGAGGCCACTGATGCTGTTGCTGGCCCTTATTTATTTAATCTTGGGAAGATCCATTTTCTTCTGGGTTAGGAGAAACAAACTATGTCTGGTACAGATAGATGATAGCAGAACAACACAAAAATATATATTTCTAGAGCAGAGTCAAGGAACCTTGGGCCCTCCTGAAGACTGAGACTACAGCTCCTCTCAATCCTACCCAGTGTGGCCAATAACAAGGGACTAAAAATGTTCCCTTCTCCTTCTAGATTCTAGGCTGCATCAATAGGAGTATAGTCTCTAGAGCAAGGGAAGTAACAGTGCAACTCTAGTCTGCTTTGATCAGACTTCACCTGGAACACTGTGTCCAGTTCTGGGCACCACAATTCAAGCTAGATATGGACAAGCTGGAATATATCCAGAGGACGGGAAGCAAAATGGTAGGAGGTCTGGAAGCCATGCCCTATGAGGAGTGCTTAGGGAGCTGGGTATGTTTAGTCTGGGGAAGAGAAGGTTAAGAGGGGACATGATAGACATGTTTAAATGTTTGAAGGGATGTCATACTGAGGATGGAGCAAGCTTGTTTTCTGAGGCTCCAGAGACTATGACACAGAGCAATGGGGTCAAACTACAGGAAAAGAGATTCCATCTAAACATTAGTAATAACTTCCTGACTGTAAGAGCTATTCGACAGTGGAATGCAGTGCCTCAAAGTGTAGTGGAGTCTCCTTCTCTGGAAGTTTTAAAGCAGAGGCTGGATGGCTATCTGTTGGGAATGCATTGATTGTTTGTTCCAAGGACTGGATGGCCCTTGTGGTCTCTTCCAACTCTATGATTCTATGATTCCTTCTGTAGAGATATAGAAGAGAACAAAATTTCTGAATAGATTTGCCAGATCAGTCCCTTTCTCATTTCTCCCTTTCAGAACATATTCACATTTTCAATATAGGTCATGATATGCAAAATTTGGCTTCTGAAAATATTTTTTCCCTAGCTTATACCAATCAATGGTTTGTATCAAGATTTCATTTAAAACAGGCCCATTGAAACCAATGGAACTTAGTGAACAATTTCTTGCTTAGGTCCCATTCCTTTTAGTGGGTCTGCTCTAGGTATTTCTCTCTTTGGATCCATCTCCCCAAGTAAACTGCAGCATGTAAATGTTGTTCTAGCAAGCATTTGGTTAAATTCTAAGCTGTGCCATATAACAGATTCTTCTGGCATGTATTTGATCCAGTTCTTGGTTGTGCATTGGTAGATGGATATGATGAGGAAAGCTCCATAGCAACAAAATATTCATGTATTTTAACAGTGCATGTTCAGTGTCATCTTTACTTTTAAATATGATGAATAGCTAGTATGATACATTGGATTCTGAGGGTGTCATTGCAAGACAAACTGCCAATTTTTAAAATATATTTGTTCATTGCCAACATGGAGAAACCATTTTGTTTTTCGCACTTTAATAACGGAATGCCTACAGTTGCTTTTCTGGTGAAATGAATGCTGGTTACAAGCTTTGATTCACTGATACTGAATTAGTCTCAGGCCTAAGTCACAAATACTTACTTTACACAAGATAATTGTTGCTTCAAGAGGACAATGATATGTACAATTGAGTCACCAATGCTTCAGAGAGAGCTTTCCTATCAAAGGAAACACAAAGCTTTTCAATGGCATTATCACATGCATTTGACTTTATAGTATCAAATGGTAAGAAATGAGGCAGTGTCTTGTCTAAACAGGAGCTACTGAAGTCAGCAGATCTTTTGGAAAATTCTGGAAGATTTCCAGCACTGTGTTTCTTGAATAACATGAACATGAAGGCATTTACAAAGGATAAATAGGCAGGTAGGAGGAAGTGCTTGATCCTTTCACTCACCTTGCAGTTCCGTTTCAAGCTTTCCAACATATCTTAGCATGTTTCTGTTATTTTTACTTAACAATAAGCATGGGGAACTGATTCTGACAGGGAGGGTCTACTTGGGGTGGGTAATGGATTTTAGCTTGTTTTCATCCCCTGAACAGATTATCCACTCATGCCCGCAGTGTGCATAAGAGAACAAAGTGTTAATGTGCATTAAAGGGGCCTGTTGTTACCTTGCAAATTGCAGGGGCAAGGCAGATGGCTCGTATCCAGATAGGACCAACATATGTTCAAAGCCCTTTTATTCTCAATGTCAGGTTCTCAATACAGTTTGAGTCACCTGACATTACTTGAGAGACAAGGGAAAATATCAGATGTTACTTCATACTATGTTTTGAATGTAACAATTAATTTGGATCTAAGACTAACATTAAGCCTGGCTGAGGAAGGAAAATTATGAGGAGAGAGGTTAAGCATCCCTTTCTATCTGATGTTTCTTCTCTGAAAATTCCCCCTGGCATCCACATTGATTTTTATCCAGGAAACACAAGGCTGGGAATGTGTTTCCAGAGTAATGTGTGGTTCTGTCCTCCATGAGATTATTCTAGAAAAGGTGATTGAAGAACTGCAATGTTTGACTTTGGATACTCAGATGTGTACCTGAAAAGCATTTGAACACTACTCAACTGCATTTCAGTTTTATGAACATATTACATGCAAATTATTTTTGCATTACCTTCCAAGTGCTTAAAGACCTTTTGCTTGCATATGATAATAGGATGTTTAGGGGGGAAAGGGCGGGGGACAAATCTGTAATGTGTTGAGTCTTAAAACTGCAAAATATATTGTGGAAACATATTTTTAGTGAGATGAGTAAGTATGTGGGTGTTGAAGTGATAACATCACACATTACCAGAGTAGAAAGGTGACCTAGAAAATGAGCATCTAGGGACTGAACTGAATAATAGAGAAGAAACAATAAGAAAAAGTGTCAAAGATTTAAGCTAATCTTCAAAAGGCTTTGTGAGTATTACATTTAGAGGATTTGGTAGGTAGCATTAAGCTCTTATGATATAATAAATATTGGTACTAAAATTAATGGGAGTGCTGAATGCAAAAGTGATGCAATTAAATACAATACTACCTACTTAAAATGTTTTTTCAGATGTGTCCTTTCTAATATGTAAATGCTGTGTATGTATTCAGTGATAGAAACAGTAACTTTTTTCCAGTGTTCTCCCTGTCAGGGAAAATAGATTTTGTGATCAGGAGTCTGTCTCCCCCTCCCTGAGTAATTTTTTCACCAGACATTATCAGGTGCCAGTTTGGTTATCAAAGGTTCATAAATCTGTCTGTTTTGTTATTTTGTTCTCTGGGGGTTGCAAATAAGGAATCGAAACTTGAAACTATTTTTTACTTTCGTTTCTCCCAAAGACTGAGTGTTTAAGGACTATATAACTGGGAGTGGTTATATTGGCTTTAGTCTGAGATAGAAGAGAGCTTCAAGTTTGTGTATACCTCTCTTGCTTAGAGAGAACCCAGAAAACATGGCTAAATGTTTTCTGTTATTGCTTTTTCCTTTTATCCAATTGTTATTAATAAAAGCCTAAAGGAATTTTGGCATGGACTTACTTTTGCACCAAAGGAATATTTTGTTATGCTCACAAAGCACACGCTTTTGTTGCATGTGTTCCTGTTCGGAAGAACAGGGAGTGACTCCGCTCTGCACATTCCTGCGATAGGTTATGGGATGCCCAGGATTGCTGGCTCAAGAGTTTATGAGCCGTGAAGCTCTTATGCTGCAAAGTGTTTAAGCCTGAGTTGAGAGGGGCTTTGAACAAGCGGCAAGTTGGGCAACTTGTCCCTTTGGTGTGAAGTCTTTTTCTTTTGAAGCTGTTGGAGCTTGCTTTTGTCTATGCCTGGGAAGAGCTGACGGCCCCAGCAAAGAGGGGACTGGAAGGTGAGAAAGCCTGCCGTGAGAACTGCTGAGACCGAAGCATTACAGCGCCCTGCTGGTAAGCAACCCCTGTGAGGGAAGCAGATAATCAGTTGAGAGGGGCTAGATAGTTTATGGACAATGGCTTAGAGTATGGCAGTTTTTCCCTTCCAAAAGTTAAATGAGAAGAATTATCATTTGTGGGCTGTGAAGACGGAGGCTTATTTGCATCAACAATTAATACACACTCCCATTTTGCCCCCCCCCCTTGCCCAAGGAGCTTCTTTATTACAACAGCAGGCTGAAGAAAGAGCAAAGGCGTCTCTCATTTTGGCAATTGAGGACAGTCAGTTGATGTATGTGCGAGGCTGTGCCACGGCCAGGGACATTTGGCAAGCACTGCAGCAGGTTTATGTTCATGCTGGGACTGGTTCACAGCTTATGTTAACAAGAAAGCTGTATAGACTAAAGCTGCAGCCAGATGGCGATGTGGCCACACACATTTCAACTTTGCGCCAATATTTTCACAAGTTGCAGGAGATTAATGTGCATTTTACTGAACAAGAAAAATGTAATATCCTCCTATCCAGTTTATCAGAAAAATTTGATTCTCTAATATTTTCCTTCGAAAATATGGCAGCAGCAAATATGACCATTAATTTTATTACTGGTCGTTCGTTGGAAGAAGAGGCCAAGTGGTTGGAGAGAAAAAAATCCCCTGCTCAAAAGGCTGTACAGGCAAAGGCCCGCAATTTTATGAATGGTCCAGTAGATGGCTCCAAAGACCCCAGTAAGGGTGAAGTCCCAGCTTTTGCTGTGAAATCTAAGCTTTGTTGGAATTGTGGAAAAGACGGACATTTTTCAAAACAGTGCTAAGCTAAGAAATCAAAGAAAGCAAAAAAAGCCTGCTTCGTCTAGCATGAATGTTTCTGCAGTTGTTTTGCAAGCTGTGAAGGAACAAACTAGAGGTTTATCCCAGTGGTGTCTGGATAGCGGCTGCAACGCTTTTATCTCCAATAATAGAGAACTCTTTAAGGACTTTAAAGAGACTAGCCCCTCAAGTGTGAGTTTGGCTGATGGATCCAAGTCAAAATGTTTGGGTAAAGGTACATGTTTTGTACAATGTTTGAACATGGATGTAAAAAATGTTCAGTATGTTCCTGATTTAAAAATGTGTTTGCTCTCTGTTGTTAAATTGACACAGGAGGGCTGTGAAGTACAATTTAAAGGGAACAAATGTTTTATTTTAAAGGATGTTACTATCATGGCTGAAGGGGTTTTTCATGACCAACTGTATTATATGTATGATAGTATACAGGAACCTCAAACTAGTACTATAATGGCAAACTCTCCCTTGCATGATAATAATGTGCATCTGTTGCATAGGAGATTTGGCCATGCTAGCTTTAAGGTCCTCAGGCAGATGCCTGAGATGGTGGATGGGCTGAGTTTGAGGGCTTGTCAGAAGTACCTGGATTGTAAAATTTGTAAAAAATCGAAATCCAGGGTCCATCCTTTTCCCAAGCATAGTGAGAGAAAGTCAAAAAGAATTCTTGAACTGATTCATATGGACCTGTCTGGCCCCTATCCACCTTCCCTGGGAGGAGCCAAGTACATTCTGGTCCTGGTCGATGATTTTAGTCGTTATTGTTTTCTATTCTTACTCAAGAGTAAGGATGAGACATTTCAGACTTTTAAAAATTGGGTGGCTTATGTTGAGAGACAGTTTTCCCAGAAGGTATCATCTCTCCAGTCAGATAGGGGAGGGGAATTCATGTCAAATGAGTTCCAAAATTGGTTAAAACAGAAAGGAATTTTTCACAGACTCACAGCCCCTTTTAGTCCGAGCCAAAACGGGATTTCTGAGAGAAAAATTGGTGTTTTGCAAACAATTAAAGATAGCCTAATGTTTGATGCAAACATCGAGCAGAAGTACTGGGGAGAAGCTATGTTAACAGCTGCTTATTTAAGTAACCGTGTACCCAGTTCTGTGGTTTCAAATACACCCTTTTTCATGTTTTATGGCAAAAAGCCATCTGTGAGACACATTAGGACCTTTGGGTCCTATGCATGGGTGAATATCCCTAAGGCAATCAGAAAGAAAGGGGAACCCAAGGCTAGGAGGCTCAGATTTGTCGGGTACGACCAATCATCAAAGGGCTGGCGTTTCACATTTGGGGATGGGAGAGTTTTGATTTCCCGGAATGCTGAATTTGAGGAGCAGGCCAACTGGTCTCATGTCCATGCTAATTTAGATGTGGTTTTGCCTTCATTTGTTGGTGAAAATCAGCCTGAACAGCAGCAACAGCTGCAGCCTGCTGGGTCAGGCACTGACATTTCCCCAGACTTGAGAGGAGAGGGTTCCAAGCATGAATCCTTTGATGTGGGGAGTGATTCAAATGCAGATTCTGACAATGATCAGTCTCAGCCTGTAGTCCCCCGTCACTCTAACAGGGAGACAAAGGGAGTGCCTCCTCTAAGATTCACAGCACAGAATGTAAAAGTTTGCCAGGTGACTTTTGAACCTGATAATTATACTGATGTTTTAAAGTTGCCAAAAGAAGAACAACAGAAGTGGCAAGAGGCAATGGAAAATGAAATGGAATCCATCAAAAGCCATGATGTTTTCCGTATTGTGGCATTGCCACAGGGAGAAAAGGCTGTCGGTTGCCGTTGGGTATATAAGAGAAAGCAATTGCAGGATGGGGGCGTTAAATACAAAGCACGTTTGGTTGCAAAGGGGTATTCACAGATACAGTATCAAAATTATGACCAAGTTTTTGCTCCCACTGTTAAAGTACAAAGTGTAAAAATTGCTTTGTCTATTGCAAGTTTAAACCAACTTAAAGTCAATCACTTTGATGTAGAGACTGAATATTTAAATGCTCCATTGGATGAGTGCATCTATATGGAGCAGGCCCCTGGGTTTCACAGTGGGGGAGCAGACCAGGTTTATTATCTCAATAAAGCCTTGTATGGTCTCAAGCAAAGTGGCCGATGTTGGTACCTTTGTTTGGATGAACAGCTGAAAAATGTTGGTTTTCAGAACAGCATTGCTGATCCATGTTTGTATACAAGGGGTGTTAATCAGAATTATGAAATCCTCGTCGCTTTTGTAGATGATTTCTGCTTGATTACACAATCTGATGTTCAGGTGCAAAGGTTTAAACAGGAATTGGGTTTAAAATTCAAATTGAAGGACCTTGGTCAAATTAAAAACTATTTGGGAGTAGATTTCCAAAGGTTTGAAAATGGTGATTTTAAAATGAGTCAAGTTCAAAAGATTGAAAGGATTTTGGATCTTTGTAACATGTCTCAATGTAAACCTGCACGAACTCCTATGTGTTGTGATTTCATAAATGTCACAGATTCTAGGCCATTTGAACATCCTGAACTTTTTCATTCTGTAATTGGAAGTTTATTGTATATTGCAAGATGGTCACACCCAAATATACAATATGCTGTAAATGTTTTGTCCAGAAAGGTGTCAAAACCAACTCAACATGATTGGCAAGGTTTGAAACGGGTATTAAGATATCTACGTGGAACTTTAAATTATGGCGTAAAGATAAGTTCACAAGGTTGTCATGAGTTGGAAGCATTTTGTGATGCCAGTTTCGCCAGCGAAATTCAAAACAGAAAATCTGATTCAGGGATGATAATTTTTTATGCTGGCACTGCCATACACTGGGGGTCAAAAAAGCAATCCACTATTGCTTTAAGCTCGGCAGAGGCAGAATTTGCCGCGTTGTCAAGCGTGGTGAATGAGCTGATTTATCTAAAGCAAATCTTCAGTGATTTGGGTATGCCAATTTCAGGAGCTGTTAAAGTTTTTGAAGACTCCCAAGCATGTATAGCTATGGCAACAGCACAGGGTGTTAAAGGAAGAACAAAACATGTGGCTGTAAAATTTCAGAATGTTAGAGAAGCTGTTCAAAATGGTTTAATTGATTTGGTGTATTGTCCCAGTGAAGAAAATGTAGTAGATTTGTTTACTAAAGCATTGGGTCACATTAAGCATGACCTTCTGTGTGACAAGCTGGGTATGATATGTGAAATGTAAAATACATTTGTCTGGATGAAAAAGATTAGAGGGGTGTCAGGGAAAATAGATTTTGTGATCAGGAGTCTGTCTCCCCCTCCCTGAGTAATTTTTTCACCAGACATTATCAGGTGCCAGTTTGGTTATCAAAGGTTCATAAATCTGTCTGTTTTGTTATTTTGTTCTTTGGGGGTTGCAAATAAGGAATCGAAACTTGAAACTATTTTTTACTTTCGTTTCTCCCACCAAAGACTGAGTGTTTAAGGACTATATAACTGGGAGGGATTATATTGGTTTTAGTCTGAGATAGAAGAGAGCTTCAAGTTTGTGTATACCTCTCTTGCTTAGAGAGAACCTAGAAAACATGGCTAAATGTTTTCTGTTATTGTTTTTCCTTTTATCCAATTGTTATTAATAAAAGCCTAAAGGAATTTTGGCATGGACTTACTTTTGCACCAAAGGAATATTTTGTTATGCTCACAAAGCACACGCTTTTGTTGCTTGTGTTCCTGTTCGGATGAACAGGGAGTGACTCCACTCTGCACATTCCTGCGACACTCCCTTCATGTGGTTACACTACTTTAGGGGGACAGCAAGGTCCTTCTTACTGACCACATTGTTATTAATGGCAGTGCCACCACACCCCATTCACGATTTCAGAAGTAACAATTACAAATTCAAACTTCCCATATGATTTTGAATCCTGACTGTGCATAGATGTTAGTCATCTGCAGAATATAGCAGGGCCCTCCCCGATTCCTCATGTGACTGAAATTTGAGGGTAGGAGCAGAATTAAAAAGGGATATTGCTTTAAAACAATCCAACAGTGGCCTCTCTTCTTCCTTGGCCATAAAAATGCAAGTCATATGTTAAACCCCTGAGAAATTGCTTCTTGTCCATGAGAACCGCATTCACTTTCCTATGGTTCCTGTTTTACTATGGCTATTGGTACAGCAGGCCCCAGTACCAGACATTGCTAGCTGAGTGGAATCTATAAAAGCCCAAACTAGAACTTCAAAAGGGACCCAATTCTAACCTCCCCAAGCAGATCAGTAAAAAACAGTAAATGAGGGAGGGAAACACAGGAGAGGAGATGGAACAGTGAGCAAAGATGGTTTAATGCAAAATTGTCTCATCTACTCCCCAGCACATGGCATTTTCCTCAGACTGTGCTTAAAAGTTTATTGGAAAGCCAGTTTTCCAATGTATGAGATTGAGATGTGAAGTCAAAGACTTTCATGGCCAGCATCCATAGATGTTCCTTGGGTTTTTTCCTTGTTTTTTTTTTCCAGGGCTGTGAGGCCATGTTCTAGAAGAGCCACAGATGCAGGCGAAACGTCAGAAAGAAACTCTTCGAGAACACGGCCTCACAGCCTGAAAAAAACCCAAGGAAAATCTATGCATTGAGCTGTTCAGCAGCCTGAAAGTCAAGAACAGACAAAGCAAATCTATGCAAAATTATGAGTTCCATATGAGTAGAGATATATCATGTAAAAATACATCTAAACTCCAGAGTTTTCTGATAGCTAAAATGCCAAAGCAGGATAGATTTTTTTTTTATTAATCTTTGATTTTGTTACAAAGGATGTCTATGCAGTGATACATTTTTTAACTCTCCACAACAAAATCTGTACAGTTTTCAGGTCAAGGAATCACCTGCAGAATGAATCAAGATTGACAGAAATGTGAGAAATTGAAGCTGGACAAGTGTTTTTCATAAGGAAGTCTATCTATCTATCTATCTATCTATCTATCTATCTATCTGATTTAGATCCTGCCTTTCCCCCAAACTGGGATTCATTCCAAATGGGAACTGAATAGATATACTCACAAAAACCGTCATCAAATTATGTTATTTTTATAAACTCAGACTCCTAAAAACAACACCTTATTCTTTTTCTTTCTTTCTAATCTTCATTGGATTAAAAGCTCCATTGAGCTCTTTTAACAGCTGAGTAATGTGTGTATGTATACATAATTGTTTGTCAAAGGTGGCTCTTTAAAGAAATAAATCCAATAATGCTAATTAGAATATAAATGTTGGCAATGGTCCTATTGTAATACCCCCCTCCCGAACCAACGATGCAATAATTCTTAATGAAACAATCATCAATCATACAAAATAGGGGAAAATATATTTTGTTTGTAAAATGCAAAATGGTTTGCTACTAACTTTCACTCACTAATCTTTCAAAAGATCCACAAATAGGTTTGATATATATACAGGTGTTTTAAGATCTGCTGTAATTAATGTAAGATTATGGAGCACATAACTGTAATACAGTTACATCTGAAATCTATAAACAGTACTACCCCAATTTACTTATCACCATACCTGAAATCAGCCACCACTGAACTTACTGGATAACCCTGGACTAGTCTTTCATTAACAACCAGTATGGTGTAGTGGTCTGAGTGTTGGACTAGGACACTGGGAGACTATGGTTTGAATCCCTGTTAAGCAATGGAAGAGAATATGACCTTGGACAAGTTATACTCTCTCAGGCTCAGAGGCAGGCAAGGGCAAACACCTTCTGAACAAATTCTGCCAAGAAAAACCCATGATAAGGTTCACCTATGAACCTATGGTCTATGTCGGGTCTAATAGCTGGGATTTAATCTAAAAATTGACCTTTATATTTTTAAAGCACTGCTAACAAAGTGCAATTTCATTATTCATATAAATTTATTTATCTTTTCTGTCATCATTGTCATCGTCGTCATCATCAAGATGACTGGTTGATAGCAGTATTAGCCACCATATTTACACATTGACAGAACCAGAAATTTCCCCAGGGATTGGTCAATGCAGCAGTGGTCTCTATATACAAGAAAGACTCTAGATCGTATCCTACGAAGTATTGGCAAATCAGTTAGTAAGCTATATACAAGACATCTTTTGGATAAACTTGACACCTTGGCAGCCCTAGAAAATCTTCTGGCTGAGGAGTAGGCAGGCAAGATTTTTTTTTAATGGCAAATCAATAGTTGACCGTTGCTTTCTACTATATCTTCTACTGAAGAAATCTGGATTTCCCCCTCATGTGCAGCATCACTCGGGGAGGCATGTTTGCTGGCCTCCAAGGACAGACACTCAGTGACATGATGGATAGCATGAGGGTGGAGTCACAGTTTTTTTTAATTATAATTTTTGCAACCATACAAATATTTATATTTAAAATATTGACTTCCTCTGTAGTCAATCAAATAATTTTTTGTTATGCATAATCTCATACACTTCATAATTAAACAACCAAAAAAAAGAAGATTTTTTCCCATATTCTATCAGAGCCATATCTCTGCTCTTAAGTATCTCCTCTCTAACTGTTTTTCATCCTTTTACCTGTCTTATATCTCTTATATCAGGTTATTTCCCTTAATCTCAAGATAGACCTTTATATTTCAATATTTGTATTCCATCTTCCTCTAATATAATTCACTATAGGACCCCATTCCTTATCCACCACTTCTATATCTTTGTTCCTTAATAAATAAGATAATTTATCGTTATCCTTCATTTCTGCAACTCTAATCAGCCAATCTTCTATTTGAGGGGGTTATTTGGTTTTCTATTTAGATGCCAGATTCAATCTTGCTGCTGTGACGAGATATAGTAATATCCTCCAGTATTTTTTATCATCTCTTTTCTCTAATATTGCAGTAATGTTTAATAAGTGTAGTTTAGGGTTGAATGTGCATTGTATATCTAATATTTTTTTAATTAGCTTATGGATCTTAAGCCAATATTGCTTAATCACTGGGCAGTTCCACCACATATGTAATAATGGTCCCGCTTCTTTATTGCATTTTCAGCATGTTTTATCCTTGGTTCCAAATATTTTATTCAGTTTTAGAGGCGTAAGATACCATCTATTGCATATTTTCAAGTAATTTTCCTTCAATGTTTGACATGCTGTAAAATCTTTTGTATTTCTCCAAGCTGACTCCCATTCCTTCAATGTTATAATTTCTGCTATATCTTTAGCCCACTTGATCATTGTATCCTTCACTGTCTCTGATTCTAATTCTCCTTCTAAAAAGAGGTTATAAAATTTGGCAATTTTCTTTTTATGTTCTCCATTGATTATTTTATCCAACGCAGAATCTTCTTTCGCAATTTCATTTTCTTTTACATCCTGCTTGTATCTGTTGTATAATTGTTGGTAAGTAAACCAATTGATTTTCCATCCCTCTTCTATCAATTTGTCTTTTGTCTTGAATAAGCTTGCTCCAGTTTCATTCTTCATACAGAGATCTTTGTATAACATCCATTTTTCTTTCTTTTCCCACCTTCCAAACAATGCTTCCTGGGGTGATAACCATCTTGGGAGTTTGCTATAATGTTGTTCTTTAATTTTTTGCCAGTTTTTCAAAAGTTCCTTTCATATAATATGAGTATTAAAATCTTTATACACTTTTGCTTTATCATATTGAATATAAGCATGCTATCCTAATCTTAGTCCCATTCCTTCCAAGGTCAACAACCTAGTATCTTTTAATTGGATCCAGTCGCACATCCAAGTCAAACTACAAGCTTTATAATATAATCTTAACTCTGGTAGCACCGCTCCTCTTCTTTCAGGTCTTTCCAATAGTGTTTGCCATTTTATTCTTGGACGCTTTCCACTCCAGATGAAATTAGATAGATCTTTTCCCCATATTTTGAATGGTTTCTCGTTTATTAAAATTGGAAGGTTCTGGAACAAAAAAATCATTTTCGGGAGGACCATCATTTTAAAGGCTCTCACCACCCTCTACTCTTCCCTTTTTGGATCTTTGTCACTGGAGCAAGTGGACATCAGAGGCAATAGTGAGCAAGGGGCAAAGAGCTTAAATGAGTTGTTTGGTAGGAATGGGCCAAGTCATGCTGTAGTGTTGATTTAATAAGTGCTGCCATGCAGTCTGGTTCACCCTTTTTTTTTTCCGTACTTTAATTTCATTGATTTGTGGGTTTCCATGGGGCTTGGCTGAGGAATGCAGTAAGGCCCTGATCAGGCCCAAGGGGGTGGTAGAGCAGCATGGAGGCCCCCAGCTGAGCCTCATTAGGTTTCCCTAGTGGATTCAGGGTGGTTCTCAGGACAGTGATATTAGGCCCTGAATGGGCCTTGGAGGGGGCGGGCTGCAATTGTGGTACTAGGCCCGAATCAGTCCCAGGACCTTGTAGGCCCAATTAGGTCTGCAGGGAGAGGAGTGCAGTGAAAGTAGGTCTTGCAGGAGTCAATAAGCCTCATTCTGTTAGGCCCTAATTGAGCTATGAGGTGGATCCCCAATGGGGCATCATGGCCCCTATCCTCCAGGTGCTAGGCCTTTGTCTCTAGACCTATCAGGCCTCAAGGGTGGGCCCTGACCCTTCCTGGATAGGCCTTGTTTTGATAGGCTACATCTGGGCCTTGTAATTAGGCCCCAACCACCCCAACCATTAGGCCTCAACCACTCATGGCTAAGCCCTGATCCTTCTGAATAGGCCCTGTTTGGTAGGTCTCACCTGGACCTACCAAACAAGGCCTCAATCAGGACTCTGGGCTAGGCTGTGCCCCTTCACTGCTAGGTCCCATTTGTAGGTCTTGACCATCAGTGCTAGGTCCTGGGCACTAGACCTCCATCAGGTCTTATGGTTAGGCCCCAACTTTCCCAATTAGTCCCCATTAGTAGGCTTCATCTGGGTCTTGTAACATGTCCCTAAGCACATCATTAGGCCCGATTACTAGGCCCTGATTTGGTCTTGCAGAAGTATCAGCCCCTGGTGGCACTAGGCCCCATTCCTAGACACTGTCTGGGACTGTAATTAGGCCTTGATATGAGTATTTTGTGAAGCTAGGTCATATTCAGGCCTTGGGCCTAGCCAGGCTTATTGTCATAGGGCAAGGCCCCATTGGGCTAAGTCCAAACTTAGGTGCTAGGCATTGGCATTTGGTTTGAAATTTGGACTAGGACTGTGGCATTGTTCACTGTGCGTCCAAAGAAGGACACTGGGGATCAAAAGGAAAAGGCCCTGCCAACAGGAAGCTATGTAAGTGTCTACCCCCAGAACTGTTTTCTTCATCTGAGGATAAGGGCAGAGATGATGTCAGGGTGGCCATTATGTCCATGTTGAATGATATAGAGCAGAATAGGCAGTCTACACTCCTAGGAAGTCAGCTAACGGTTCAGCTAAGGAATGTGTCAAAGCCAGGTTAACTAACTGGATCTTGGCTCTCCTTGAGATTTTAGAAAAGGGAAGGTGACTCCATGACCATTTGCATCATAGGAGGAGGTTGAGTTGATGGCTCTTCCATCAACTGTGTAACAGGGGGAGTCAGAAGATACCCACACAGTGGAGGCTTTTGTAGATGAGATGCACAATATGACTGGTGGGACTACAGAGGGATATAGCTGGCCATGGGGACTGTGGAGCTTGCCCAACTTGACAAGTACCAGCAGTGGGGAGAGTCCCACCTCAACAGACCTGGACATGGGGAAACCACCCTGGGCTCCTTGGTATGGTTTACCATGAGGTACAAACCCACAACTAGTGTGGGCAGGAGATAGGGAGTCTATGGTCCCATCCTCCCAGAGTAGCTACAGCAATGTATCTTGCTCAGCTATTCCATTTGGGGAACAGCCACTAAATTAGTAGACTAATCCAATCTACTAGGGATAAGATATTGACTGGGATTATGTAAATGTTTTCTCCCTGTTACATCAAGAATTAGACAAGAAAGGGAAAGAACACAAGGAGAAAGAGAAACTGAGGATGCATAGTGGGCAGGATATGGCCAAACTGGTTGCCTGGGTGTTTCATGTATGCAGGAATAATTGCTAGGGCACAGCCTAAAAGGGCCTTTTTGCTCATACAGTACATGGATATCATTGATAGGGCCTACATACAATTTGCAGGATCTGTCGGGATCATTTACAATGAGGCTTTCAGGATGAGGGTATGATGAGCAGGCACACCAGGTGAATTTACATCACTGTTCAGCCTGGCCATCTCATCACTTACTCTCTTACCAAATAAATATCTGTGGAGACTGCAGTTCCATAGTTGTCACCTTTATGTCAAACTTCCCCCTTATCCCTTCTTTGGACTGGGGTTTGACTTAATCTGGATAGTACTCATATCAGTGTGTGTTTAGTCACAGGGTTAGCATGCCAAATCTGGATTTGATAAACAAAACATAAAGATTGGTTTATTGTTTAAACAGTATAGTAGAAATGCTTTGAACTTTGTCTTCAACTTGGTTAACTTTAAGCTGGTTGCTAGTCCCATTCTGTGGTGACCATATAATTCCAGAATCTGTCAGACTCAATAACAAGTTTTTAGGTTCATTCTTCCTCTCACTCTGTATTCCCATTAGCCTCTATTTCTCTCAACAGTATTCCCACTGCACATACATTCCCTCAGCTGTACTCACAACCATACTCTCCCCATCACATCTTCAACTCCCCCTTTCAACTGTCATCCACCTCCTTTCACTCTAGGAGACCCCTCCCATGCCAGTTTCCTGCCACAGGATTGGTTCCTTCATGCTCTCTTTCCATTCACTCATCAACATTCCATCAGATGCTCATCACATGCTCTCCACAGAGGGTGGCAATGTACCACATTCTGAGATGAATTTAGGATTCTGTATCAAGGGAGCTATTGCCTTCACATGGCTAATAATTTCAAATCAGTGGTAGGTTTGGAGCACATCATTAGGGAAAAGATTCAGAAGGTCATGGAAGAGAAGGTCATTGGACCGTATCCTTCACCTCCTGTTTCCAACTTGAGATTTTCTTCACTAGGAGTAGTGGCCAAAAAAAAAAAAAAAGCTGTAGGTGGATAAAAGATAATTCACCACCTAAAGATGAGTCAGTTAATGACTCCATTCCTTCAGAGCTGGAAACTGTCCAATACACTTCTTTTGATGTGGTGGGTAGAGAGGGCTTCAGGCAGGGGGTCGGTGTAGAATTGGAGACATGTGACATCAAGTCATCATTTTATCTCTTGCTGGGTTCTCCCAGACAATTTTGTGCTTCTGGGCTTCTCATTTGATGGCATGGTTTATATCAATCAGGCCCTTCCTATGGGTTTCTCGGTGTCATGTGCAGCATTTGAGAGGTTCAATACATTCTTAGAGTGGCAATTATGTCAAGGACTGGGTTGAGAGGGGTGGTCCATTATTAAATGATTTCCTGTTCGTGGGGAAGTTTTGAATTGGATGTTGTGCCTTCCTTCTGTCCAAGGTTAGCACTTTAACATGGGAACTGGGATTTCTTAGCCCCAAAGAAGACTGAGAGTCTTTTGCACCAATTGGTATTCCTAGACATTGAAATGGATACAGTTGATCAGCTTTATATGGCTACAGTCCATTAGTCCATGGAGAAAGTTCAGGATATGAGGGAAAGAGTGGCTGGATTTTCTTATGTATAGGAAGGCTACATTTAAGAAATTGAAAAAACTAATTGGGCATTTGAATTTTGCATGGAAGGTGGTAGCACCAGGCAGGCCTTTCACAAGGCATCTTTGTTAAAGTCTCTGGGTATGTTGTGTTTATATTTTGAGTGTTATCAGTCCTTATAAGATTAAACCTTTGTACATTTTTGTATTAGAAATTATATTTTCATAGGTTTTGGATCCTACTTCATTGCAGTGGCAAAAATGGTAATTGAACCAACTGGAAATTGCATGTCTAAAAATGTCAAAAATAAGCATCTTCTGTCTGTTTTTAAAGTAGCATCACCACAAAGCAAGCACAGAATAGACAGTAGTGAGGAAAGAGGACATACATGGGAATGGTCTTTACAGAGCTTTCCATCTCTTTTAGCCACTTAAAGCTAAATAGCACACTCTGAAGGCTCATATATACAGGTCAGAATACACCAGCCCCCAAGGGCATATTCTTCCCACAGATCTGGCCTTTTGTTTCCCCATTACGTGCACAGAATGGGATGGAGTCCAGACCACCATGCCAGCCAGTCTCTGCAGCCACCACCATTTGTGTCCCACTCACTGTAGCCAGAAAGCTGGCCCACAGCCTTGGTCATGTGCAGTGGGACTCCTTCCTGGCTATGGAAGAATGAGGCAGACAGCAGCTGCAGATGTGGTCTCTCAGTTAAAATCTGATTGGCTGGGAAGGGTAAGAAGCCTCTGCTTTTCAGCAGGCTTCACTCCGGTCCAGCAGTCAGGTATAAATTCCCAGCCACCTCACGAGAGAAGGAAGTGGCTCCCGAAGAGCCAACCCACCCACCCCCACCCTCAGTTATTTATGTTCCCAGGGGTATATCTATATGTATATATCTGCTCATTGTCACAACTTGTGGGGGTGGCATGGGTTCTGATCCAAGGTCATCATTATCGGGGTCTCCATCAAGTTCATGGACAAGATCAAAGTCACAGAGACCCCAGGGAAGAAGGGTGTGTGGGCATGGGCCAGGAGGGCATGCCAGCTTGGGGTATGTGATTACCGGATTCCCCCCTTTATCTTTGGTGGTGAAAGGGGGAGAATGAGGTGGTTGGCAAGCATCCAGGTGCCTTCCCAGACTCCTCCCCTTTCCAGGTTGCTACTTGTCAGCAAGCAGGCTGACAATCGTTTTATTTTCCAGCAGTCAGGTTGGTTGATGTCTGGATCTGACCCCGGGTTTCTGAGCTAACCAATTGCAGCTGTCATCAATATAGTTGTGGCCATCATTGCCAATATGTTTTGTCCAAAATAATTTGTGTCTAACCTTCATTCTTGATGGGGGGAGGGGCACATCCTGCCTGGATATGCAAATGCTTAAATGTTAGTAGTAAGTCTACAGTTTTGCCCAGCCACTGAAATGTTGGATGTCAAAGGCTCAAAACCAGATTGAAAATGTATGAATCAGCAGATATTGTTGTAATGCAGCTACTGTAGTCTCACCATTGGCTTTTCTGGCTAAGGTTGCTGGGAGCTGCAATCAAACACCATCCAGAAGGCAACTTGAAATGTAAAGGTGTACGACTTCTTTTGTTCATCTGTGATTTTTTTAAAGCTTAGATTTAGATGCTAAAGATGCTAATCTTTAATTGATTTGGGAAAGACACAATTGACAAAAGTTTCTTTTGCAATTTTAATAATCTTAAATCACCTCAAACACTCACTGAGTTGAGGAGTAATTCAGAGGTAACATTAAAAATGAATTATATGAGATGCACTAACAATTAAAAAAAACTGGCACATGCCAAATTGATTAAAAATGTGTCTGTGTACACCTTCAAGTTGCTTGTTGATTTACAGTGGCACTATAAATTTCACAGGGTTTTCTTAAGCAAGGAACACCCAGAGGTGCATTTGCCAGTTCGTTCATATGAAACATAGCCTAGAGCCTTGTATTCAATGGCAGTCTCCCATCCCTAGCAAGAGATGACTATGCTTAGCTTCCAATATCAGATGGGATCTGATGCCTTTAGGTATTGAAAACAGAAGTCCTAAATTTGTTTAGATTTAGGAATGACCTGTAGGTGGCACAGAAACCCTTAAAAGGCATTGTTCTTGAACTAAGCAAGGATATGTTTGTACAGATGCCAAGACAGGATGAATTTGCATGGAATGTCCTACTCTGAATGAGATTAAATATTAGATGAGATTAGGACTGTTATGTTGCTTCACCATGTATTTTGAAATCAAGGAAATCAAGGAAAGATTGGGGGCATGAGAGATAATGGAGCAGGTCACACCAGGTTTCCCTAGTCCTTAGAAAAGTCTGTTATACCGCAGCCTTAAGAATTCGTAAGGCAGCTAAATGCTTTATGATTTCTCTCTGAAAATACAGATTGTCACCAAATTTCATGGTCATTAAATTTCCTTGAGAAAGAAAATTTGAGGTTTATTTGAAACTTCTTCTTGGAAGATGCATCTGTGCTATTTTAATAGAAGAAAAAATAATTTTGGTTAGATTGGTCTCATGTCACTAATGGAAAATAGTTTTGCACAAACCTGTCTGGGGGCTGCAGAATTATGACTTTTCTCCCCTTAAAAATAACCATTGAAGTTGACATTCTTATCTGAATTTACTATCCCTCCCTCCCTCCCCCCACCTCTCTAGATGATTTGCAATGGAATTATAATTTGGCAATTAAGTTGACTGATGCGTTTGCCTTCAGTAGCTTGTATTTGGTATTTAAGGTCTTCTTCACAAATTATATCATTATAATCATGTGTGCATTTGACAGGGATCAGCAGCCATTGGGTGAATGTTTGCTTATATAATATATGTCAAGAACCTCTCCATTGATGCACCTTGTCATGGGGAAAAGGTTTGTGTACCCTAATGAGGTTTTGAGCTATGCTGGTGGTGGCATAATAGCCACCAGTAGGGCCTCCCATGCCAGACAGCTCAAAACCGAAGGGTCTGACAAAGAGTGTCAAAAGGCAGGATAGGCTCTCTAGCCTTATGACAACCATCCTAGGAGAAGGAAAACTCTAATCCCAAACCTGGGCAGATGGTGCACGTCCAACCCTGTAAGGTCAACCATCTAAGAGAAGGAAACTCTAATCAAACCTACGACCCGAGGACTTCATTGCTACCGCCCATGCTTGCAAAGCCACAGCAGATGAACTTTGGTTTAAAGGGTGAGGCCAGTTCTGTGCACACTGCACTCTACCAGAAAAATCCAATGCATAGGCTCGAAGGATAAATCCAATTCCAAAAAAGCCCTGTAGCGATAGGCAAGGGATGAAATGGCAGGTGTAAAGATGCAGACCCAACACTTCATACAGGTGGATTAGGACTTTGGTTGCTTGAGGCTTACCCGGGAGATGACAGTCTTTTTTGGCAGCATCCTGAACAGCCAAGCAGCCTTTTTCAAGGAGATCACTGCTTGCTCCATATGGAGAGGGGCCTAGAAAATGTGGCCTAACGAAAGCTCATCCCCATCTACCTGGTTGGCTAGCTGCAGCCAACGGGCATCTTCTGATGCGGTCAAACCAAGGCAAAGAAACAAAAGCACACACTGGCCTTCAAACGTGTAAATAAACTGATGCTTGCATGCTGGAACATCAGAACCATGCGAGACTCTTCATATAGTGGATGGCCTGAGTGTCATTCTGCTCTAATAGCCCATGAACTATCACAACTTAATATTGACATTGCTGCTCAAGTTCGTCTCCATGAGGAAGGCAGCCTTAAAGAAGACAGTGCTGGCTACACACTCTCCTGGTCTGGTAAACCCAAAACTGAAAAACATCTTTCAGGATTAGGCTTTATGATTAAAAACTCCATTGCTTCCAAACTCGAAACCTTGCCAACAGGACACTCTGATCATATTATTTCATTGAGCCTCCCACATGTTGTTCTCTTCAGTATATATTCCCCGACTATGCAAGCCGACGCTGTAGAGAAAGACAAATTCTACACAGACCTATGCCACCTCATACAAAAAGTCCCTGTAGAAAATAAAATTATTATCCTTGGTGACTTCAATGCCAGAGTAGGTAAGAACTCCGAAGCCTGGAAAGGTGTCTTAGGCAAGCATGGTGTTGGAAACTGCAATGATAAGAGACACCTCCTGCTAGAGTTCTCTGCAGAACAACAGCTGGCTATTACAAACACTATCTTTCAACAGAAAGATAGCTTGAAGACAACCTGGATTCATCCCTGATCCAAACATTGGCACCTCATTGACTATGTTCTAGTCCGCCAGGGAAACATTCACGATGTCCGTCATACTCAAGTGATGCCCAGTGCAGAATGCCAAACAGATCATCACCTCGTAAGATGTAAACTAAATCTTCATCTTAAGCTCAAATGTAAGAGGGGTGGCATCTTAAAGAGGAGACTCCAAGTCAACAATCTTCAAGAAGCTACCATGAGAGACAACTTCCAGGCAAATCTGCAAAAAAAAAACTTGAAGACCACCCTACAGATCCTTCTCCTACAGTGCTTTGGCAACATATCAAAAACAGTATCCTCCTGTCTGCGGAAGAATACCTCGGGTTCTCCCACAAGAAAAATCAAGACTGCTTTGACAAAAGCAACCAAGAGATCCAGGAGTTGTTGGCAAAGAAGATAACTGCTCACCAGGCATACCTCGCCCAGCCAACTTGCCATGTAAGAAAAGCAGCTTTCCATTTCACATGAAGTAAACATCAAGAAAAACTCCAAGACATTCAGAACAAGTGGTGGATCAATATAGCAGAAAAGACACTACGCTGTGCAGATCTGGGTGATCTTAGAGATTTAAGAAGCTCTTAAAGCAGTGTTTGGACCTACTTATCAGGTCCAAAGCACCTTATACAGTACAGATGGTCAAATATTAATTACTGATAAAGCCTCCATCCTGAATCGATGGGCTGAACATTTTCAAAGTGTCTTCAGTGCCAACCGAGTAGTCCAAGGGTCAGCTATCCAACACATGATACAAAAACCAATGAAAAATGAATTGGACATAGCTCCCACTTTGGAAGAGACCCTTAAGGCCATACAGCAGATGAAAAATGGCAAGGCAGCTGGGATTGACAGAATCCCACCTGAAGTTTACAAACACAGATGTCATGTACGCCATGATAAATTCCATGAATTCCTTGTGAATTGCTGGAAAAAAGGAGAACTGCCATCAGATCTCTGAGATGCAGTCATCATCACCCTGTACAAGAAAAAAAGGAGCAAAATCCAATTGCTCAAACTATCGAGACATAACAGAGCTCTCTATTGTTGCAAAAAATCCTTGAAAGGAAACTCCTGAACAGATTTGTTCCTGCTAAAGCAGAAGAAGATCTTCCTGAAAGCCAATGTGTCTTCATAGCCAAATGGAGTACTACAGATATGGTATCTGCCCTTAGACAACTGCAAGAAAAATGTAGGGAGCAGAACAAGGGTTTCTATGTAACATTTGTTGACCTCACCAAAGCCTTCGACACTATGAGTAGAAAAGGTCTTGGGCAGATCCTGGAAAGACTAGGATGTTCCCCCCAAATTCCTTAAATTGATTATCTTGCTACATGATGGCCAGCACGGTCAAGTCCGATATGGTGATGCACTTTCAGAGCCCTTTCTAATAACTAATGGAGTGAAGGAAGGCAGTGTTCTTGCTCCAACTTTATTTAAAATCTTCTTCAGCATGATGCTCCAAAGGGCTATGGCAGAGCTCGAAGAAGAAGATGGCATCTATATACGCTACCATATTGATGGTAGCTTGTTTAACTTAAGCCGTCTGAGGGCTCGCACTAAGACTCTAAACTATCTAGTCCGAGCTGCTCTTTGCTGATGCTGCTGCCCTTGTTGCCCACACAGAAGCAGCTCTGCAGCGCCTAACATCCTGCTTCGCAACAGCTGGAAGTCAACCTGAAAAAAATGGAAGTTCTTTACCAGTATGCACCACAGGACAAACACCACCATCCCCACATTGCCGTAGGCAAATCTGTGCTTAAGTCCATTCAGCAGTTCACGTACCTGGGAAGCATCATCTCCTCAGATGCCAAGATTGACAAAGAGATTGATCACAGATTAGCAAAGGCATATAGCACATAGCACATTTGGAAGACTTTACAAAAGAGTCTGGAGTAACAAACACCTGAGGCGAAGCACAAAAATTGATGTGTATAGAGCCATTGTACTGTCTATTCTTCTTCACGGGTCTGAAACGTGGGTCACCTATCGCCAACACTTCGACTCCTCAAACGCTTTCATCAGCGCTGTCTACGCACAATCCTAAATATACACTGGACTGACTATGTGATGAATGTTGCTGTCCTTGAGCAAGCAGGGATCACCAGCATTGCGGCCATGATATTGAGAACACAGCTGGGCTGGGCAGGGCACGTGTCTAGGATGAAGGACTATCACCTCCCAAAAATAGTACTCTATGGTGAACTCACTACGGGTCAGCATAAGAGGGGCACTCCTAAAAAGCGATACAAGGACTCCCTGAAACAACATCTCAGGCTCGGCCAAATTGATCACTAACAATGGTCCACCCTGGCCTCACATCGGGAGGCATGGAGACGCACTATCCACAATGCTACAGCCTTATTTGAGAACTCATGCTGAACAAGTCTTGAAGACAAACGACAACACAGAAAGAATCACAACCTGGAAATATCACCCAAGGAGACCTTCTGCTGTGCTATCTGCAACCGGACATGTTTATCTCCGATTGGCCTTTTCAGTCATCAGCGCGCTTGCAGAAATCACGGGATGAGTCCTTCCTGGATCTTCATTTGCAAAGAAAAACCAGAGAGAGAGAGATGTCAAGAATTACATATTGCTTAAATATATTAGAGTTTTATGGATACTGGACATTTCAAGATTAAACTGTAACCTATATCTAAAGCAGACCTACACTACATAGTAGGAGTATCAACTCCAATGTACTACCACAATTCTGTTCTCTGGCCAGTTTTGCACTCTGTTTTGGGAACAACATTTGCAGAGAGCAGGAAGGGGGGAGATACAGAAGGGCACTGGTATATTCCCTGTACAAAGGGGAAGCAATGGCATTTACATATGGTCCTCCTCTTCCTGTTCAGGCCTCTTTATCTACAGCTGCTTCCCTCCAACTTACCCCCCATCCCCACCATTCTGTGCAAGGTTAGCTGCTCATCCTAGGAGGTTAAGTAGGAATTTTTGGCTCATTTGTGCTCCTCGCTGATCATTCTTATTGGATTTAATAAATTATGGCCCTAGTACAACCAAGCTTTTGTGTCTGCATTCTCTCTCTCTCTGTGCAATAATAATAAAAAGAAGTGATAAGAAACTGCATCGGAAAATCTCATCTTGTTCAGTGTTACCTTTTCCTGGAGGAATGTGAGTGTGTGCATGCACACATATGTATTTATGTTTAAAATTACTCCACTGATCATTTACATAATTGTTTCACTTAAAATTAAATGGGCAAAGTCAAACAATACATACAGTATATATTCCAGAAATCATCCAACTATATATTACACACTACTTCAAATCCACCAAATGTAATTTGGATGAGACAGAGGTGAGTTGGCCACAAATGATTCATTCTAATAATTCACTTGAACCATTTCAGTTTATATTAAACTCCAGGGGCTCGTTTACACGGCAGGTTTTATTGCGTTAAGTTGCGCTTTAGCGCTTTCCCACATCAGTGGTGGGTAGTTTACACAGTATATGTTTACACAGCTATATTTTGTGGCTCTTTGATTTTTTTCTGCTTTGAGATTCACACAGCCAAATGTGGTGGGGGCATGACCAAGCATTGGAGAAGAGACAATGCCATAGGAATGTCTGCCCTTGCCCCAACTCCATGTGCTTAATAGCTTAGAGGCAGTCACCCTATGCCTCTCCCCCCCAGCTCCCTGCCCACAAATCAAAAGCCAAATGGAAGGTTTTTTCTCCTTGCTTAACAGCATTTTCTAGCCAAATAAACAGACTGTCAAAATGGCAGTGCAGCACTGCTGCAGCCCTTAGTGAAATGGTTTATCTCTCTCCCCCAAGCACAGGATCACAGCTGACGAGACCAGAGAGGAGGAGAAGGAATGCTCCCTGACTGAAAATTGTTGGGAATCCTTTTTGTTTGCAAACTGGCTTGCAAAATAGCAGAGAGGATTTTTCAAAGTTTCCTAATCGCTACTGACTCTCCCTCCCTCACTCCCCCTGTTTTAAGCCCACCCCTTCATCATAGCAACCAATCACAGTGCAGCTCTGCTACAGCCCTTAGCGGAATGGTTGTTTACACTGCCAATAATGCGCTACATTGCAAATATACTGGCAAAAGTAGCGACATCCCTTGCCACGCTATATTTGGGTGTTTTACCTTCCCTGCTTCTGAATGAGGCGATGCTGTGGTGCTATCTGTGGGAACAATGAGCTATCTTTGCAGTATATTTAGAGGAATATTTGCCCGTGTAAACGCACCCCTGGTTTTCCACATTCTTGGTGTGCCACTGCAACGATTCATTCCTGTGTCTTTTCTCTGAATTGGTGTTTCAACTGCTTAGTATAGGTCCCCTTTTATACTCATATCAAGCTACACCATTGGACCTATCATTAGCTGAGTAAAGTAGCACCTCAGGTAGCCAATTTTGAGTCATAAAAGGGCAGTAAATAGTTAGCTATCCAGTTTGCTAATATTGTACTTTAACTGGCTCAGAGAGGGAATTTCAGTTTTGAGATTTTCAGCCTTATGTGCCAAAATCATTTGGCTGCTTTAGTTACTTATATTGACTTGGGTGGGTGAGGACACCTGCTTCTCAGGCAGTAAATTCTCTTGGTCAGTATATCATGAATTCCATCTAAAGCTGACACTCAATTAAGAAGGAAATTCTCTAAATCAGCTGACCATCCAACACCATCATTTGGAATTCTTGTCAGGCATCTGACTATTGTACTCATAGTATTGTCACACAATACTTCTGTCAATCAGTTGAAGATGCATTATCATCATCATCACCACAACCACCACTTTGACCAAACATGCTTCCAATAGCTGCTAAATGAGCTTTTGAAGCAAAGTTGCTACAATTTTAAAGTGAAAAAAGTGGTCAGGAACAGATCAAGGAAATTGATCCTCATTTCTTTCCTTTACAAGAATGACAAACACTGGAAATAAATGCAAGCAGGCAGCAGTGTGGAGGCTTATCTGGAAGCAAGTGAGTTACTTCAAATAACAAGGTATACTACAACATCTCACAACATTACAGAACCAATATGCAGTAGAAACTGCTTCCGATATATAGCGGTGCCATATCACAGACTGGCTTCAACTACAAGAAAAAGGACCTTTTGCTTCTCTGAAGGAGACTGAAAATGAAGCACTTGGTTATAAAAGTTGCATGATACTACAAGGGATGCCTGTAGGCAAATGCCAAGACTTTCCTGCCAAGAGAAGAACAGGGAGCTAGGAGATGTTACTTGCTCCCAATATCACAGTTTCTGCTGGCTGGAGCAAGTCCATCTCAAAGGCAAAGTTTGAAGAAGAAGAAGAAGAAGAAGAAGAAGAAGAAGAAGAAGAAGAAGAAGAAGTCACTGCCTCCCCCAAATGTCAGAGTGATTTCAAACAAGGAACATATTCTCCTTCCAGAATCCTAATGCATGGAAAACATGTTTAAAAAGGAAAGTTGGTGTGTGATTTCAGTTGTTTTCTGACCTATTTTTCCTGACATGTTCAGTCCTTCAGGAATTGACATTCTTTTGTTTCAGCAATGACAAAAGTCATTTGCCTATTTATATTTTAAAGATCATGGACAATACCCAGGAGCTTGTTTGCATTTATTGTGGGGAAAAGTGCTGACTACCATTGGCAAGTAGAAATCTAGCTATTTCCCCCACCTGACTGAAATGAATACATAAAATAAATGTGAATGTCATCATATCCAGAAGACTTGTTGAATCCACAAGTATCCTTTCATTAACAGAACCTGTCTAACAATCACAAAAGGTTTCTAATCCAATATCATCATCATCATCATCATCATCATCTATAGCTCACCTTTTCCTAAAAATTTGGACTCAAGGCAGCTTAAAATTTAAAACAAATAGATTGTAGCTAAAAACATACAAATGCCAACAACAAAATAAAATAAAACTTTCACATTAAAACAATTAAAAACACACTTTAAAATGATTAAAAACAGTTTTTGAAACAATTGAAAAAGAACACTTCTTATGGAAGCAGGGTAGAGGTGGTCTTTGTAGCTTACATCCTTCCCTGCATTCTTAATGAACCCCCCCAACACACACAAACAAACATGTACACATTTTCTCTGAAAGGTTGAAGAAACTCCAGAAAAATGGTAACAGGGCTGGAGTCAAAAAGGTAGGGGGGATGCAAAAAGCTGTTTATCCAGTTTTCTATGATCAGGCACATTCTGAGCAGAACTTCGTTCAGCTAATGTTCCTACGGGCAAGAGACAACCTTGGCTATCCAATCCAGTTTGTCTGTGTCAATACAGAGACAATAGACTCTATAGTTTAAAGTGGAAAGAGAACCTTTGGTTCTGTTTGCCTACCAAATGTAGTAATTGTGCCTCCTCTAGTCCCTGACTGAGCATGCCTATCTGTATTCAGAAAGGCTAGCTAGTCAGAGAGGCCTTTCTCTCTCATTATCAATGTGTGCTGATCTTAAAAGCCAAACAGAAAGATTTACAAAGCAGGAGAGAGTTGCAGGGATCTGAGAAAGTGAAAGACACTTGAAGGTTTAATAAAAGAAGGCTGAAACAAGGAGTGTCATAACAGGACATCAGCAGGTACGTACTGAGGACTTCCCTCCCTTTTTTTAACTTTTCATAGTTGTCACCATTTGTTCATCTGCCTTCATAAAGTGCAAAAGCAGTGATGGGGCAAGATGGCTACCTGAGGTACCGTATATTCCAGCGTATAAGACGACTGGGCGTATAAGACCGCCCCAATTTCCAGCCAAAAATCTAGGCCTAGGCATATATTCGCCAGATAAGACCACCCCCCCAATTTGGCTGGCTGAGGGAGCCTTGCCAGCTGATCCTCTTTGTTTCCCAACTCATGAGGATCTCCTCGTGAGTTGGGAAAGCGAACAGGATCAGCTGGCAGGGCAACATTCGCCCCTCTCTTCAACCTTCCAGTCAAACTGGACTCGAAGGTGGAGGAAAGGGGCGAAAATGCCCAGTTTGCCTCAGCAGCCCCCTTCCCTCCGTCTTGGCTCTTCCGAAGGGGACCAAGGCGGGGGAAGCGGGGGCGGCCGCGGCAAACCCCTAGATTCTCCCCCTCTCCCCACCTTCAAGGAAGGTGGGGAGAAGGGGCGAACATGCCCCGTTTGGCTCCATAGGGAGGATGCGGGGCCGTGGAGCCAAACCCCGGGATTCGCCCCCTCTCACCATCGTCAAGGGAGAGGGGGTGAATCTAGGGATTTAACTCCACAGCCCCAATCCCTCCTTCTGGGCTCCCTCCTCTCGCAATTCCCCACCCCACAGGAGGCTGCACAGTCTCCTGGTGGGTTGGGGAATGTGGGATGGCCAGCTGGCTGGGGGGTGGAGGGAGGGGGCTTCACAGCCACCCCCCTCTCCAAAGCGCGGCTTTGGGGAAGGGGGTGGCTGGGGGGAGGGGGCTTCACAGCCACCCCCCCTCCAAAGCAAGGCTTTTGGGAAGAGGGGTGGCTGGGCGGAGGGTGGGTGGGTGCCTGGGGGGAGGGAGCTTCGCAGCCACCCCCCCTCTCCAAAGTGAGGCTTTGGGGAAGGGGGGAGGCTGGGCAGAGGGTGGCTGGGTGGCTGGGGGGAGGGGGCTTTGCAGCCACCCCCCCTCTCCAAAGTGAGGTTTGGGGAAGGGGGGAGGCTGGGCAGAGGGTGGCTGGGGGGAGGGGGCTTTGCAGCCACTCCCCTCTCCAAAGCGAGGCTTTGGGGAAGGGGGGTGGCTGGGCGGAGGGTGGGTGGGTGGCTGGGGGAAGGGAGCTTCGCAGCCACCCCCCTCTCCAAAGTGAGGCTTTGGGGAAGGGGGGTGGCTGGGGGGAGGGTGGCTTCGCAGCCACCCCCCCTCTCCAAAGCGAGGCTTTGGGGAAGGGGGGAGGCTGGGCGGAGGGTGGCTGGGGGGAGGGGGCTTTGCAGCCACCTCCCTCTCCAAAGCGAGGCTTTGGGGAAGGGGGGAGCAGGGCCGGTTTAAGGAATTTTGGGGCCCCCTGCAGTGCTTTATTTTGGGGCCCCCATATGTTTATCTCAGGTCAATGTAACCTAACCTATTCACCGTACAGGATGTTCAGATCACAGTAGGGCCCCCGTATCCATGGATTCATTATCCATGGGACACAGAACAGCACACCTACCCTAGAGTCTTCCTAGTAAATGTGTCCTCCCTAGTGGTTTTCTAGGCCCTCCAAGGCAACTCTATGGTATTTTAAACCAGAAGTACCATTTTTTTGAATGGTGTTCACTATTATTTATGGTTTTCAGAATCCACCCCCCCTGAACCAATCCCCAGTGGATAAGAGGGGCCTACTGTATTACATAATTTAAAAACTATATTATAGGCACTAACGTAATATTTTTAGTTTATTAGCAATTAATGTAATGATGTAGATTTCCTCAAAGAAAAGAAAGAGTGGACTACAAGCTAAACATGAGTTAGCAGTGTGATGCAGCAGCAAAAAATGCCAATGCAATTCTAGGCTGCATTAATAGTGTCTAGATCAAGGGAAGTTATAGTATCACTCCATTCTGCTTTGGTCAGACCTCACCTGGAATATTGTTTCCAGTTCTGGGCACAACAATTCAAGAAATATACCGAGAAGGATGTTGGGAGGTCTGGAAGCCATTATGCCCTATGAGGAACGGCTTAGGGAGCTGGGCATATTTAGCCCAGAGTAGAGAAAGTTAGGAGGGGACATGATAGCCATGTTTAAATATTTGAAGGGGTGTCATACTGAGGAAGGAGCAAGGTTGTTTTCTGCTGCTCCAGAGACTAGGACACGGAGCAATGGACTCAAACTATAGGAAAAGGGATTCTACCTAAACATTAGGAAGAAGTTCCTGACAGTAAGAGCTGTAAGGCAGTGGAATACTCTGCTGCCTGGGAGTGTGGTGCACTCACCTTCTTTGGAGGTTTTTAAGGAGAGGCTGGATGGGCATTTGTCAGGAATGCTTGGATTGTGTGTTCCTGCAGGGCAGAAACCAATCGGATGGGATGGCTGTTGGGGTCCCTTCCAGCCCTATGATTCTAGGCTGCATTCAGAGCCTGGGAAAGTTACTCTTGGATTACACCTCCCAGAATCCCCCTGACAGCACCCTTCTCAAGATCTGGTTGCATTGTTCCTTTTCCAGCATTCTCTAGCCCAGTGGTTCTTAACTTGGGGTCCGCAATGTCCTGACAGGGGGTCCACAAAGGCTTGAAGACTGCTTGGCCCACCTCCTCCCTGTAGTGGAGTAGCCATTTGACAGGAACCAAGGCAAAGGCTGGCTGGCTTGGCCTGCACATTGCCATTCAATCCACTCCAGCCACAAACTTGCAGCAAGAAGCAAGAGTGTCTCTGAGGGAAAGTTTAATGGATGGTGTAATTGTATTGTTGTTGTTGTTAGCTATTATTATTAGGGTTTTAAAACTTGAGTTAAGTCTTGGGGCAACAAAAGATATTTAAAGGGGGTCCCTGGTAAAGAAAAGGTTAAGATCCACTGCTCTAGGCCAATGCCTCTCACATAACACTACTGGATATTGGTGTTTTAGTGACAACAATAAAACCATTGTTCCCAGTAATATTACTCCAAATTTTAATTTATATTCTTTATACAGTATTCTTCTGTTAAAAGAGTTAAGAGTGTTGTAAAAGTTTCAGCATTGCACTATGACTATGGAGACCAGGGTTTGAATCCTTACTCAGCCATGAATACCCCACTGGCTGACCTTGGGCAAGTCACACACTCTCAGCCTCAAAGGAAGGCAAAGGCACACACCCTTTGAACAAACCTTGCCTAGAAAACTCCATGGTAGGTTTGCCTTAGTCAGAAATGACTTGAAGGCACATAGGCAAACACACACAAATGCAGGCTGAACTCAGTTGGCAAGGGAAGGGAAGGGAAGGGAAAGAAAGAAAGAAAGAAGCCCTTTCCGAGACAACGCTCAAATTCCCTGTCTCTCACATAAACACACACTCACCGTCTCCGCGGTAGCAGCAAACTCCCTCCAGCTTCTGCCACGGAGGGCTGCTGTTTCTTTCGCTTTCTCTTTAGTTTTGGAGACATTTTTTTTTTAAAAAAAAGCTAGCAGGTTTTTGGAGGAGGGCGGGAATGTGGTGGAGTCTCCTTCTTTAGAGGTTTTTAAACAGAGGCTGGATAGCTATCTGTCTTGACTCCAGCAACAAGTTAAAAAGTAAAATAACCACCCCATTGTGCATGGCAGCCCCCACCCCAAGATCCCCGTGGCCCCCTGAAGACAGTCACTCACTCACACAACCAGCTGCTCTGCCTTTCCTCCTTCACAGCAAATGCAGCCAGGGACTGTCTCCAAATTACAACTTCCCAAGAGCAAACCCTTTATCTCCCGCAGTAGCTCAGGGAAGGGAGGAGAGGGCTTCTCCGCCACCCCCCCTCCCTGAAAGCTGCGGTTCGGCTGCTTTCAGGGAGGGGGGTGGAGGCACGGGGAGTGGGCGGGGGAAGGGAGGAGGGGGCTTCTCCGCCACCCCTCCTCCCTGAAACCCGCGGTTCCGCTGCTTTCAGGGAGGGGGGTGGAGGCACGGGGAGTGGGCGGGGGAAGGGAGGAGGGGGCTTCTCCGCCACACCCCCTCCCTGAAAGCTGTGGTTCCGCTGCTGTCAGGGAGGGGGGTGGAGGCACGGGGAGTGGGCGGGGGGAAGGGAGGAGGGGGCTTCTCTGCCACCCCCCTCCCTGAAAGCCACGGTTCCGCTGCTTTCAGGGAGGGGGGTGGAGGCACGGGGAGTGGGCGGGGGAAGGGAGGAGGGGGCTTCTCCGCCACCCCCCTCCCTGAAAGCCGCAGTTCCGCGGCTTTCAGGGAGGGGGTGGAGGCATGGGGAGTGGGCGGGGGGAAGGGAGGAGGGGGCTTCTCTGCCACCCCCCTCCCTGAAAGCCACGGTTCCGCTGCTTTCAGGGAGGGGGGTGGAGGCACGGGGAGTGGGTGGGGGAAGGGAGGAGGGGGCTTCTCCGCCACCCCCCTCCCTGAAAGCCGCAGTTCCGCGGCTTTCAGGGAGGGGGGTGGAGGCACGGGGAGTGGGCGGGGGGAAGGGAGGAGGGGGCTTTTCCGCCACCCCCCTCCCTGAAAGCCGCGGTTCCGCTGCTTTCAGGGAGGGGGGTGGAGGCACGGGGAGTGGGTGGGGGGAAGGGAGGAGGGGGCTTCTCTGCCACCCCCCCTCCCTGAAAGCCACGGTTCCGCTGCTTTCAGGGAGGGGGTGGAGGCACGGGGAGTGGGCGGGGGGAAGGGAGGAGGGGGCTTCTCCGCCACCCCCTTCGCTGAAAGCCGTGGTTCCGCTGCTTTCAGGGAGGGGGGTGGAGGCACGGGGAGTGGGCGGGGGGAAGGGAGGAGGGGGCTTCTCTGCCACCCCCCCTCCCTGAAAGCCACGGTTCCGCTGCTTTCAGGGAGGGGGGTGGAGGCACGGGGAGTGGGCGGGGGGAAGGGAGGAGGGGGCTTCTCCGCCACCCCCCCTCCCTGAAAGCCACGGTTCCGCTGCTTTCAGGGAGGGGTTTGGAGGCACGGGGAGTGGGCGGGGGAAGGGAGGAGGGGGCTTCTCCGCCACCCCCCTCCCTGAAAGCCGCGGTTCCGCAGCTTTCAGGGAGGGGGGTGGAGGCACGGGGAGTGGGCGGGGGGAAGGGAGGAGGGGGCTTCTCTGCCACCCCCCTCCCTGAAAGCCGCGGTTCCGCTGCTTTCAGGGAGGGGGGTGGAGGCATGGGGAGTGGGTGGGGGGAAGGGAGGAGGGGGCTTCTCCGCCACCCTCACTCCCTGAAAGCCACGGTTCCGCTGCTTTCAGGGAGGGGGTGGAGGCACGGGGAGTGGGCAGGGGGAAGGGAGGAGGGGGATTCTCCGCCACCCCCTTCGCTGAAAGCCGTGGTTCCGCTGCTTTCAGGGAGGGGGGTGGAGGCACGGGGAGTGGGCGGGGGGAAGGGAGGAGGGGGCTTCTCCGCCACCCCCCTCCCTGAAAGCCGCGGTTCCGCTGCTTTCAGGGAGGGGGGTGGAGGCACGGGGAGTGGGCGGGGGGAAGGGAGGAGGGGGCTTCTCCGCCACCCCCCCTCCGTGAAAGCCACGGTTCCGCTGCTTTCAGGGAGGGGGGTGGAGGCACGGGGAGTGGGCGGGGGAAGGGAGGAGGGGGCTTCTCCGCCACCCCCCTCCCTGAAAGCCGTGTTTCCACTGCTTTCAGGGAGGGGGGTGGAGGCACGGGGAGTGGGCGGGGGAAGGGAGGAGGGGGCTTCTCCGCCACCTCCCCTCCCTGAAAGCCGCGGTTCCGCGGCTTTCAGGGAGGGGGGTGGAGGCACGGAGAGTGGGTGGTGGGAAGGGGGGAGGGGGCTTCTCCGCCACCCCCCCCTCCCTGAAAGCCGCGTTTCCGCGGCTTTCAGGGAGGGGGGTGGAGGCACGGGGAGTGGGCGGGGGAAGGGAGGAGGGGGCTTCTCCGCCACCCCCCCTCCCTGAAAGCCGCGGTTCCGCTGTTTTCAGGGAGGGGGTGGAGGCATGGGGAGTGGGCGGGGGAAGGGAGGAGGGGGCTTCTCCGCCACCCCCCTCCCTGAAAGCTGCAGTTCCCCTGCTTTCAAGGAAGGGGTGGAGGCACGGGGAGTGGGCGGGGGGAAGGGAGGAGGGGGCTTCTCCGCCACCCCCCCTCCCTGAAAGCCACGGTTCCGCTGCTTTCAGGGAGGGGGGTGGAGGCACGGGGAGTGGGTGGGGGGAGGGAGGAGGGGGCTTCTCCACCACCACCCCTCCCTGAAAGCCGCGGTTCCGCTGCTTTCAGGGAGGAGGGTGGAGGCATGGGGAGTGGGCGGTGGGAAGGGAGGAGGGGGCTTCTCCGCCACCCCCCCTCCGTGAAAGCCACGGTTCCGCTGCTTTCAGGGAGGGGGGTGGAGGCACGGGGAGTGGGTGGGGGAAGGGAGGAGGGGGCTTCTCTGCCACCCCCTCCCTGAAAGCCGTGTTTCCACTGCTTTCAGGGAGGGGGGTGGAGGCACAGGGAGTGGGCGGGGGAAGGGAGGAGGGGGCTTCTCCGCCACCTCCCCTCCCTGAAAGCCGCGGTTCCGCGGCTTTCAGGGAGGGGGGTGGAGGCACGGAGAGTGGGTGGGGGGAAGGGAGGAGGGGGCTTCTCCGCCACCCCCCCTCCCTGAAAGCCACGGTTCCGCTGCTTTCAGGGAGGGGGGTGGAGGCACGGGGAGTGGGCGGGGGAAGGGAGGAGGGGGCTTCTCCACCACCACCCCTCCCTGAAAGCTGCGGTTCCGCTGTTTTCAGGGAGGGGGTGGAGGCATGGGGAGTGGGCGGGGGAAGGGAGGAGGGGGCTTCTCCGCCACCCCCCTCCCTGAAAGCTGCAGTTCCGCTGCTTTCAAGGAAGGGGGTGGAGGCACGGGGAGTGGGCGGGGGGAAGGGAGGAGGGGGCTTCTCCGCCACCCCCCCTCCCTGAAAGCCACGGTTCCGCTGCTTTCAGGGAGGGGGGTGGAGGCACGGGGAGTGGGTGGGGGGAAGGGAGGAGGGGGCTTCTCCACCACCACCCCTCCCTGAAAGCCGCGGTTCCGCTGCTTTCAGGGAGGGGGGAGGCACGGGGAGTGGGCGGGGGAAGGGAGGAGGGGGCTTCTCTGCCTCCCCCCTCCCTGAAATCCGCGGTTCTGCTGCTTTAAGGGAGTCTGTTAAGCAACGGGGTGGCCGGTATACCAACAGGATCCCCAAACTATCCCTGGTTTTTAGGCTAAGGTATATACACTTGGTGGAAGCTGTTTTCCAGATAGGCTTCCTGGTCAAGGTTAAGTTGTTATGAAACTGTCAGTTCCCCCACACTGATATCTGGCATTCAGGTCTCAATACTTGTAAAGAATAACCCACTATGCAGTTTCTGTACTTTCCTAACCTTCCCAAAATTTGGCTATATGTTACCATTTTTTAGAACTTTGGATGTAAAGAACACTCACAAATTGTCCATCCATTATAAGGAAGACTGTTTTGACACATTGAGATACACTAGCAAGAAAATGGTCAACTGCTACGGGATTTTTATTTTTATTTTTCATGTTGGGACTTCTTTGTGACAAAAATGTGTGTGCAAAACCCTCTTACTTTTGTGCAAAGATGCATGTGTATTTATAGCCTTAAAACTAATGAATGAAGGAATTTGATTCCACTATTTCTACAACAGTGAATTCAACTTCATGAATTCAACACATATCTGAGGGAGATGACCCTCTGGCTTTTCTTCATAAATGAAGATGCAGGGAGGACTCATCCCGCGCTTTCTGCAAGTGCGCTGATGACTAAAAAGACCAATCCGAGATAGACAAGTCCGGTTGCAGAAAACACAGCAGTAGGTTTCCTTGGGTGATGTTCCTGGGTTGTGATTCTTTCTGTGTTGTCGTTTCTCTTCAAGACTTGTTTGGCATGAGTTCTTAAATAAGGCTGCAGCATTGTGGATAGTGCGTCTCCATGCCTCCCGATGTGAGGTCAGGGTGGACCATTGTTGGTGATCAATTTGGCCAAGCCTGAGATGTTGTTTCAGGGAGTCCTTGTATCACTTTTTTGGAGAGCCCCTCTTACACTGACCTGTGGCGAGTTCACCGTAGAGTACTATTTTTGGGAAGTGATGGTCCTCCATCCTAGAAACGTGCCCTGCCCAGCACAGCTGTGTTCTCAGTATCATGGCCTCAGTGCTGGTGATCCCTGCTTGCTCAAGAATAGCAACATTCGTCACATAGTCAGTCCAGTGTATATTTAGGATTGTGCGTCTACAGCCCTGATGAAAGTGTTCGAGGAGTTGTAAGTGGTGGTGATAAGTGACCCATGTTTAAAACCTCCGAAGAAGGAGATTCCACCACACTATGAGGCAGTGTATTCCACATCTGAACAGCTCTTACTGTCAGGAAGTTCTTCCTAATGTTTAGGTGGAATCTCTTTTCCTGTAGTTTGAGTCCATTGCTCCATGTCCTAGTCTCTGAAGCAGCAGAAAACAAGATTGCTCCACCCTCAGTATGACATCCCTTCAAATTTTAAACATGGCTATCATGTGACCTCTTAACATTCTCTTCTCCACGCTAAACATACCCAGCTTCCTAATTCGCTCCTCATAGGACATGGCTTCCAGATATCCCACCATTTTGGTTGCCCTCCTCTGAATATGTTCCAGCATGTGCATATCCTTCTGGAATTGCCCAGAGGTAGACACAGTATTCCAGGTGAGGTCTGACTAAAGCAGAATACAGTGGCCCTATTACTTCCCTAGATCTAGACACTGTACTCCTATTGATGCAGCCTTGAATTGCATTGGTCTTTTTAGCTGCTGCATCACACTGCTGACTCATGTACAGCTTGTGGTCCACTAAGACTCCTAGATCCCTTTTACATGTACTATCATCAAGCCAGGTGTCCCCCTTTCTATAGCCGTGGCTTTCATTTTTACTGCCCAAGTGTAGTATCGTACATTTCTCCCTGTTGAAATTCATTTTGTTATTTTTGACCCTGCTTTCTAATCTGTTAAGGTAATTTTGGATTCTGATCCTGTCCTCTGGGGTGGAGCCATAGTACCTTCATCCATACAATCCTGCCCATATATCTATCTAACGGTCAGAGTCTCTGCTCATGTTCCCGCTGGTTAAAACAACTAGGTTGGTTAATGCATGGTGCAGGGCTTTCATGGTAGTGTCCTCTCATTTACATTGTTACACAACTGCCTATCACTTTGAACCACACACTTTTGGTACAAGCCTTTAGGAAAACTTAAATGTATTGTTTCAAACCAGATTTTCCTGAATAAGTAGTTAATATGTGTGTGTTCCACACATGATAACTCCACAACGTGGCTTTTATTTTCCTATAATTCTCAGAGTACTGAGAATTGTATCTGTTGAGCCAGTGTGGCTTTGTGGTCTGACTGTTGGACTAAGACTCTGGAGTCCAGGGTTTAAATCCCTGCTTGACCATGAAAACCCACTGAGTGACCTTGTGCAAGTCACACACTCTCTGCCCTCAGAAAACCCCATGATAGGTTTGTCTTAGGGTCTCCATAAGTCAGAAATGAGTTGAAAGGCATACAACACACACACACACACTGTTTTCTATTTATGTGTGTGTGTGTGTGTGTGTGTAGTGCCTTTATTGTTTGCAAGCCAGTTTAGGAGGATGTATCACTGAGAAGTTGGAAATAAATGTATCAAATAAAAGAACATTTTAAATCATGGAAAGGCAACAGTTGAGGTACCGGTAGTCAGACGTAAATTAAGTGAGCAAAGGGTAGCTGGTAGAAATATCTTGTAAGTTCAGATAAATATTTGGGAACACTGTAGTTGTAAAAATCAGCTAATACATTAAGTAAGTAAGTAAGTAAGTAAGTCTTTGCCCACTTTTATGACAGTATGGTTAATTCTGAACAATCAGAATAGCCCTAACAAATCCCCATTAATTTAAGCAGGAACCATATTAAAGTCCAAATTAGCAAGCTTTCAAAAAAAAAATATATATCCACAGTCACCATTCTGTTGTATAAAGATATGGATTCTGACTTAATTACTCAAAACCTGCTCTTTAGAAAAGGATTTTAAAAATCAGGGTCATTTCCATTTAGCTCTTTATAAATTACCTGTCTTTTTCCCCCCACCCTGTAATCCTCTTTTAAAATCCTGTTACCATATACTTATTTGAGTAGAAAGCTTTTTCCTTACCTTTGTGTTATTTAATTCCTCAATTTAATGCCAAGCCTGGTTCAAACATGACTCTTCAATGGTTGTAGTGATGAAAATATCAAAATGACAATGTTGGTATGAAATCACGTGGATAAAACCAATCAACAAGGTAACTTATTTTAAAAACCTTTTTGTTAAACCTTCTAATAACCTATAAAGGAGGGGTGAGGAAGATATGGATTCCCTTTTTAAAGCAAAAGGTTGCAAGTCTGTTGAAATTCTCTAGAAGTTACAGGAGTGTAAAGCTGTTTTGAAAGAAATAAAAATGTCAAATGATAAAAAAGTTGAAAGCTTGTTTACATATTATCAATATAGGTAGAGTGTTGTGCTGTATGCTGTTATTAGAACTGTTTATCTTAACACAGTTGGAAGTTTAAAATTTCATTCATGGGGGAAATGGCTTCAAGGTTTTTGTTTGTTTGTTTGTAATGAGCAATTAATTCTTCTCACCCTGTCTGCTGTTTTCTTCTACTACCCATTTTACCCACCCTAAAGGTAAGATTATTCCTTTATTTTACATTTTCATCCTGAGAGAGAGCTGTTCATAGCCAGATCTGCAGAATAGACAAAAAAAAATTACATCAAGAGACATGAAATTATGCAGATTTTAAAGCTTCTCTTCTCTATTTTTGCATGTCCATTTGATGGATAGATAGATAAATAGATAGATAGCCCAATTTACCATTATTTCACCAGGTTCTTCCCATGTTTGGGTCCAGTTAATTCCTTAGAAGAGCTTTAAAAAAACAAAAACACAAAAAAAACAAATTGAGTTTACTCAAATGACAACGACAAACACCACAAAATAGGGAATAATACATTCCTACTCCAGATTAGGTTTGGGGTCATCTTTATCAACTGCTGTTCACCAAAATTCCCAACTTATGATAGTGGTTTAAAACAGGCAGGCCAGGTAAACATCCACATGCCACTTAAATATTTTGACATCCTCGCATTCCAAGATGTTTTACACATGAAGTAACATGGTAATATTTTCAGCTATTTAGTTTAAGTATTCATTGATATACACATAGCTATACATTCCCTTCAGGGAGACTCACAGACATAGCATTATCTGGAAACTTCAGCTTTGTTGTATTCCATAACATTATATGTAAGGCATTATTCCATTATGTTGCATACAAGGCATGTTATATTAAGTCTTATAGCCATCATGTTATATTCATCAGGACATTCATAGGGACTTAATCTTTCTATTCAGCTCTAACAGCCTAGGCAATAAGTAACATCTGTAAGAACAACAGCCTTCTAAACCAGTTAATATGTAACAGTCTCCTTGTATCATCATATTTAGTATCTCTCTAAACACATAGTTTTTCATAGTGTTTGCAAGGCCCCATGCATGTGACCAAACTTGATCACATGCTTCCTGGCTTCAGAGATGCGCTAGTTGAAGCAGAGGCAGCTGCAGATAAAGGCTGGCATGGAGGTATGAACTCCATCCCATTTTGTGTAGGTAATGGAGGGAAAGGGCCTGATACGGGGCCTGAATATACCAGAGGGAAGCCAGAATATTCTGGCAAGTCTACAACCAAATCCACACTACACAATCCAGATTGAAACTGGACTATTTGCCACGGCTCCTTCCCATGTATCATGATGGAGTTCCCATCATCCTGCCTTCATGATGATGCATTCCCATCATTCTGCAAAGACTACATTTCCCAGTATTTCCAAACAGTATTGTCTTGTCAGCATAGCATAAGGTAAGGAAAAAGTTAACTGGAGGGGAGGGTCTAAAACACCACCTCCACAGAATCTCCTGAGATGACATCATCAGTGACATCACATCACAAGACCAGGACTGGCCAATCACAACTCTGAAACTGGGAATTCCAAATCAGGTATAATTGTTTTGTGTGAACACATGGCTGGAGTCAAACCATATGGTTTGAGTCAGACAAAGGAGGCTCTGGACAGAAGACCATGGTTTGAATCAGACAAAGGAGGCTCTGGACAGAAGACCATGTTTTAGAGCAGAGCCAGGGATTGCTGTTAGAGGAGGGCCAGCTGTCCTAACTCACAGCTCCCCTGATTCCAGATGAATATGAACTGCATCCAACAGAAGACAACAGATTGTGAGTAGATCTTCAGGGCTTGTTCAGAATTGTGTTAGGGAACTTTATGTTATTTTCTTAAACTTTGGCTGAATGTAGCTTAAAATAACTAAATACTTTGACTTTAATACTTTTGCCATTTCTGTAAATCTAACGTGTGCCTGGGGGCATGGAAGTTGCCTACCCTCATGAGAGATTTGCATAACTTGAATTTGCTTGAATAAAATAAGTTTTTCTTGATCTTTCTTATATGCTGATGTTGCACATGCCTATATCCCTTGGTCATCACTACATTTCTCTTTCTAGTTGGGGATAGGAGGGAGTAGTTGGTTGGTTCATAGTGGTGGGTAGTCCCACTGGTTATCCAGTCTCCCACTGGGCTGGTTGTAAACACTTCAATGGGTGGTGGCAGCATTTTGACTTGTAGGGGGTGCCCTTAAGTGAGGTCACTCAGGGTTACCTCTAAAGGGAAGCTAACTTTGGGGGTTCCAGGCAGAGAACCTCCAGAATTGCCTTGACATGGTTGGCGGTGGCGGTGGATGTGGATCAGTTTTGGAAGTTAGATGAACAGCATCTCTCTGGAGCCACTCTGCCATTGCCTTGTCTCTAGCCAGAGAAAGGGGGCAGCGGGCAATTGCGGGAGGGCTACAGCTTTGGATTTTCAAGTAAGGAAGCTGGAGGAGCCAACACAGTTTTGTTCAAAGCACACATTGCATTATCTACTCCGGAGGCCCTATAGTCACTTTCCCCCACCTCCCCCTCCATCCCCAGTCCTTCATGGGGCCTCCGGAGTGTCTCCAGAGGCCCCAGGGTTGCCTCCCCAGCCCTCCCGACCCCTTCCCCAGGCCTTGATGGGGCCTCCGGAGCACCTGCGGAGTACCCATGGATGCCTCCCCAGCCCTCCCCACCCCATACCCAGGCCTTCATGGGGCCTCCGGAGTGTCTCCAGAGGCCCCATGATTGCCTCACCAGTCCTCCCCACCCCTTCCCCAGGGCTTGATGGGGCCTTCGGAGTGTCTCCGGAGGCCCCATGATCGCCTCCCTAGCCCTCCCCACCCCTTCCCCAGGCCTCCTCAGCCTTCCCCTCCCTCCCAAGGCCTTTGTGGGGCCTCCAGAGGGTCTCCAAAGGCCGCGCGGAGGCCTCCCTAGCCCTCCCAAGTCCTTTGCGGGGCCTCCGGAGGGTCTCCGAAGGCCCTGCGGAGGCCTCCCCAGCCGTCCCCCCTCCCTCCCAAGGCCTTCGTGGGGCCTCCAGAGGGTCTCTGAAGGCCCCGCAGAGGCCTTCCAAGCCCTCCCAAGGCTTTCGGTGGGCCTCGCAGGGCCCTGCGGAGGCCTCCCTGGTGCTCCCCAAGGCCTTCGCGGGGCCTTGCAAAGCCCCGCGGAGGCGTCCCTGGCCCTCCACACTCCCTCCCAAGGCGTTTGTGGGGCCTCCGGAGGGTCTCCAAAGGGCCCGCGGAGGCCTTCCCAGCCCTCCCCCTCCCTCCCAAGGCCTTTGCGGGGCCTCACATGCCTCTGCACATGCCCCCCGGTGCTCCCCAAGGCTTTCGCGGGGCCTCACAAGCCCCCCCGGAGGCCTCCCCAGCGGCTTCCCCAGCCCTCCCTCCCAAGGCCTTCGCGGGGCCTCCGGAGGGTGTCCGAATGCCCCATGGAGGCCTCCCCGGCCATCCCCCTCCCTCCCAAGGCCTTTGCAGGGCCTCCGGAGGGTCTCCAAAGGGCCCGCGGAGGCCTTCCCAGCCCTCCCCCTCCCTCCCAAGGCCTTTGCGGGGCCTCACATGGCTCTGTACATGCCCCCCGGTGCTCCCCAAGGCTTTCGCGGGGCCTCACAAGCCCCCCCGGAGGCCTCCCCGGCGGCTTCCCCAGCCCTCCCCCTCCCTCCCAAGGCCTTCGCGGGGCCTCCGGAGGGTGTCCAAATGCCCCACGGAGGCCTCCCCGGCCATCCCCCCTCCCTCCCAAGGCCTTCGCGGGGCCTCTGGAGGGTCTCCAAAGGCCCGTGGAAGCCTTCCCAGCCCTCCCCTCTCCCTCCCAAGGCTTTCGCAGGGCCTCACAGGGACCCGCGGAGGCCTCCCCGGTGCTCCCGAAGGCATTTGCAGGGCCTCGCAAGGCCCCACGGAGGCCTCCCCGGCCCTCCACCCTCCCTCCCTAGGCCTTTGTGGGGCCTCCAGAGGGTCACCAAAGGCCCCACAGAGGCCTTCCCAGCCCTCCCCCTCCCTCCCAAGGCATTTGCAGGGCCTCGTAAGGCCCCCTGGAGGCCTCCCCGGCGGCCTCCCCAGCCCTCCCCCTCCCTTCCAAGGCCTTCACGGGGCCTCCGGAGGGTCTCCGAAGGCCCTGTGGAGGCCTCCTCTGCCCTCCCCGCTCCCTCCCAGGGCTTTCACGGGGCCTTTGGAGGCCCCGTGTCACGGTTTTGGGGGGGCCTGGGGGGCCCCTCACAAAACCACAAATAATCAAAACCGCAAATGCCAAGTTTGCGAATGTGGAGGGGAAACTAGTTATTTTCTGAATGGTCTTATATAAACCACAATTGCTACAACTTCAGTACCAAGCTGCACTATAAATCAAGTGATCAAGTACTAAACTATAAATCAAGTACTAATTATTATACAATAACCATGTGTCACAAACATACATAGATTAAGTCACAATCACATATGGTAATGTTTTTGTCTTTTACATATCAAATAAGCTACACTATAAATCAAGTGCTAGCTAACTTTACATAACCAGTGTCACAAACATGAATGGACTGAGAAATAGTCACTTATGGTGATACTTTTTGTTCTGTTCATTCAGCCAAAGTAGGTTTTACTTCTGTTTTTGTTCTGTTCATTCAGCCTAAGTAGGTTTTACTTTTAGTTTATTAGCTCTCACGTAAAGATGACTGCTAGGAGGCTAGGGATTCTGCATGCTTCTGCATTCTGGAAAAGTGAAAGCAAATATGTTGGCAGCAGAAGGCTGCGAGGGTGCCAGTGTCAATGGCAACACTGCTCATTCCCCTCCTCCAAGCCCTAGTGATATCCTGAAGGACATATCAGATGACATCTGTAACACCACAGAGAAGGGCAAGTTTACTCATCAGGAGTTAGAACTACCATGGCAAATGCTAAAATTGCAAGAAATGGAACTGCAACAAAGACAAAGAACACAAACTAGAGTGGAAACTGGAGGAAATGTAAATGCAGCAGAGAGACAAAGAGCTTAACCTACAATTAAAACTGCAAGATATGGAATTGAGACAAAAAAGAAATGGAGATCCAAATGAAAGAGAAAGAGCTTCAACTTGTCCTGGCTAAGCAGAATCTGACCCCATACTCAATCTACCACAGACTCTGAACACACCCACATCTCAAGCCTGCAAATACTCCATTTATGAGGAGAGGAATGACTTTGAAGATTTTATAGTCACTCTTCAAAGGGTCTTTTCTGACTATCGGGTGTGCAAGGAGCAGTACATGTATGAACTTTGCCTCTTATTCCCTCTAATCCTGAGATCGGTGGAGGAAGGTCTGTCCCCAGAAAAGATGCATGACTTCAATCTCTTCTTGGACTTGGCTAGGCATCAACTTGGCTTGACTCCTGAAGCTCGTCAAGAGAACATGCGAGCCACACGATGGATGCCTACAGACAACTGCTGCAAGCTCGCCCATAGTGTGAGCTATGGGCAAAGGCTGCTAAGGTGGACACTTTCAAGGGCCTTCTCCCCTTGATAGCAATGGAGCAGTTCTTGTGACATACACCCCCAGCTTTACACAACTATGTTCTTGATAGGGAACGCAAAACAACGCCTGATGTGGCTGTGATTGCACAATGGTATATGCAAACCAGGGGAAGCCAAGTCTCACAGATTCAGCTGGCAGGACCACACAAGCAAAAGCTGAGGAATCACTTCACCAACAAGCCAATTCACCAACAAAGGCTGCCCAAATGCTCACTTCCAGAAAACAGGATCACACAGTGCTCCCAAACAACAGCAACAGTAGCCATCACAACTTGATCAAAAGGAGACTGCACAACCTCATCAAGGGCAGCTGAAGGAAAAAGCTGCCCTGCAACATTTCTCATGTGGAGAAACTGGCCATGTCAAGGTGAACTGTAAACAGAGGACATTTTCAGATGCCCCTTACCACACTAGCAGCCTCCGGAGCAGTAACGAGGCTGCTGCACGGCAGGGGGTCCTTTTTGGACAACGCTGTCCCTCTCTTGGCATCGTCTGTGACTGCCCATGACTGTTCCAGCAAGCACTGAAGGCAGCCACACTATTTTTTACTCACAGAAGTTGTCAGTGAATAAAAAATAACACGGCCACCTTCAGTGCTTGCCGGAACAGTCATGGGCAGTCACGGACGACGCCGACAGAGGGACGGCGTCATCCAAAAAGGACCCCCTGCCGCACGGCAGCCTCATTACTGCTCCGGAGGCTGCTAGCACGGTAAGGGGCATCTGAAAATGTCCTGAAGCTCAAGGCAATTAACATGATAGGGGCATCAACTTTGACTGCTGTGGAGGCTGGGAAGGAGATGCAACCTGACCCTGATACAGTCCACCCCATCAAGACAATACTTTGATTGTGGATTGGAAGGAAGTTGTGGCTTATAGAGAAATGGGAGCACAGCTTTCTGCAATTCATCATGCTTATGTTGTCAGGAATTGGATACTGAACCATAAGTTTTAAAATGGCCAAACAACTGCAGAAATCATGCTGAGTCATGATGACTGACTCCATGATCTGCCAGTTATGCTAATCATGCTACAGCTGCATGAGAAGGATTGCATCAGAAGAGGGTTACTACAGTACAAAGTCATGAAGTTAGAAGTCTGATGCAATGTAACCATGTACAGCCAATGCTGTACTGGTGTTAAAAAAGCAAGGCAGAACAGAGATCATTCTCTTCCTATGATCCTGAGGTGCCAGGCGTAGCACTTTGTCTCTGTACATACTGTGAATAGCTGCAACTACTGAAGATTAAAAACACCTCCTGTTTTCTGGATGCCAAACACTCTGTGTGTGAGTATTCTTGGGAAAGGGTTGCTACCAAGTCTGCTGAGACAGTTTTTGGCTTCACCTGGGGATTGATTGTTCCATCATTCCCTGACATACGTTGACCCTAAGTTTGTGGACAACCACATGATGGTTTCTGTCCAACCTTTCCACTGTCCACACATCAAGCTTCCTATGGCTCACATTCCAGTGGAGTACAAGGGCTGGAAGGGCCAATGGACTTTTGCAGTGTAGAATGACTATAATTGCCCTGTTATATTGGGTGAAGTTCTAGTGTATCACATGTCAGAATTCCAAGAGACCCAGTGGCAACACACCATACAGATGCTCAGCCAAGGTCTACTGACAACAACCATGGATTCTGAAGAGGAGGAATTCCCTACAGATGGTGTCATGGTGGAGGATGTAGCCCTGCAGGATGCTGCAGTCCTGGATGCACCCAAGGGAGAATGAATGGGAGACACTGTTGCTAACGACAATGATTCATCTGCCAGCCTGACACATCAAAATAGTGAATCAAGCCAGCCTCCAATCCAGATGGAGCAGCTTGGTCTGGTGGGACACCAGCAATTCCACAAGGAGCAGGAGGATCATCAGACTCTACAAGCTGCATGGAAGAATGTGAAGGAAGGCCCACAAACTCCTTCAGGAGTCCATCAGACAAGATATGTGATTGTCAATGATAAATCCTGGGATTTGTAGTTTTACAGGTCTTTAGCCTTTTCTGCCAAAGAGTGTTGGTGCCTCACCAAACTACAGACCCCAGGGTTCCATAGAAAGGGGCCATGACAAATCCTCCAAAATCCCTAAAGGCTATTCACTCTGTTTGTAACCCCAGAAAATAAGGGTTACTGATTGTATGGACTGTCAGGGTATGGGCTATGCAATCCCTGTAAATTCATACTGTAAACAGAACAGTCTGGCTTGAGAGGGCAGACAGATAGGCCTGACAAGGTCAAGAAAATGTAAACAATGCTAGCAGCTGCCAGTGTTGAGAAGCTGTTATCAGGGTAAGAAGTGAAGCAGTTTTCTGCCTGCTACTCTAGCTGTGCTCAGACTGAGCAATTTGGTGTGAGAGGGTGTGTGTTTGCTCTCTAACTGTCTGGCTGCATTTGCCACAGAGATGATTGCTTATTTTCTGTAAATATTGTTTATATGAGTTTAATAAATTGTAGTTAGTCTGTAATGGACAACCTCCCTTAAGATAGCTTCTTTCCACACAGGGAGGGCATTGATGGAAAGGGAGAGCTAGGATACTTACTTTCCAAGCACGTTGAGTGAACACAATTTAATAACGCCTGAATAGGACTTAGTTCCCTCTTCCAGTTACCAGAACAAGTGCATGATGACTTGAGAAAAGTCAGGTAGGGATTCAGCATGTGCCCATCACTCAGTTCTTGCCAAGAAACAAAATGTTGTGAGACAGTATACACAATGACTAGAGTAACAAAATCCAGAATCCACAAAATCAATACTTTTAGTGGCCAACCAAAATGCAAAACACATGATGCAAGCTTTCTAAGCTCCACTGGCATCTTCATCAGGCAAAAGATATTTAAAAATAAAGAAAAGTGATGATGTTGGAGTCACAGGGCTACATGGCCAATATGGCCACCCTGATGTGTTTAGTGGGTAGAGTGTTAGTTTAGGACTGTGAAAATGTGGATTCCCATTTCATTCAGACAAGAAGCTTAAAGATGAGCCCAAGGCCAACTGGTATCTCTTAGCATAAACTACCTCACAGTGTTGTTGTGAGCACAAAACAGTTTCTGAGATGAAGGGTAAAGTATAATTGTGAAAGTCTTACCACCTTTGGCGGGCACCTTGCTTCCATTTTAGCCATAGGAGGTCAAATGATCATCTGAACAGAGATGCACATTAAATCAAATATTAAAAGGTTTAAATATTTCTGAGCATATGAGCTGAATGCTGTCAAGAACTCAGAGGATGTTCACAAAACACCCTTCTTCACCAATTCCCATCTTTTCCAAAGCCAAGAAAATTACCTTGATGTACAGCAGAAGGAGGTAGGTAATTATTAGAGCTTTGTAGGAAACTGATGTTACTGTGCCATTTTTGCTGGGGAGATGAGTAGAAAAAGCATTGTAGGAAGAAGGTTTGAGCAATCCCTTCTACTTGCCATTCCTGGCACATTTTGTTAGCCATTCCTGAACAATTTCCTTTGAAAACAAGATATCAGAGTACTTTTCTGTGTAAGATCGAGTTTGGCCTGAAGCTATTTATCAGCTGTTAAACTTTTCTTTCATTGCTTTTTCTGGATCAGATCAAGGTTTATCTACTCCAGGCTTCTGTCATCAGCAGATGTTACTTATAGCTTGCAAGCAGTGCATGACAGTGATGACAATCACCTGTTCTGCCTTCAACATTTTTATAGTTTGAGCTAGGGCTGGCTCTACCAATAAGCAGAGTGAGGTGTCAACCCAAGCAGCAATGGCAGCCTCCTAGCTGTAGTTAATGAATTCTCTGTTGTCCTCTAGTGGAAAAAAGAGATGTGTATGCAACATAAGCAATATGGCCCCCATATTAGGTCCTACTAATAGGTCCTACTGCCTGATGGAGAACATTAAGCAATCTAGAGTAGGGGCTAACCATATTTACCTTCACTTCAGGGAATAAAATGTCTCACACTAGTCTTCCTTGGAAGTACTTTGCTTTCAATAGAGTGGACCCTTTAATTTTCATGGGTTTGCTCCTCAGAAATGAACCTTCCATAAATTTGCTTGTGGACCCAGACCAGATGTTCCCACTCCCATTCCAAGGAAGACACATACACGCCAAGTTGATTTGATATTGTATTGGATACATGATAAACATAAGAAGTTAGGCATAGGTTAGTCTATGTTTTGTTGTCAATAAAAGGCCGCAACATGCTAATGGCTGCAAATGGTTGGCAGTATCGCATGGGCCCAGATCCCTTCATTGCCCAACCCTGTGTTGGCCAATGGACCTCTGTCAGTCACTACCGACTCCTGAAGGAGAGAGCCCTGGCCGAGCCACATGCTCAACACTCTATCCTCCCCTGCGGAACAAAGTTGTTAACCATAACTAAGGGTGTGAGGTGTCCATGAACTTTAACTTAAACTAAAACTTGAACTTGAGAGAAACCCCCATTACCTGGATTGGGGCCCATACCATCTGCCCAGTACATTGCAATGAAATGTGCATAGTTGAAGAATCCAGCTGTCACAAAGAGCGGGAGGGTGGGTCTTTGTCTCTTTGTGAGCCCAACTACGGGGTCTGCGTCAGGGGCTGGCTTATATACCAGCCCCTGACTCAGAGGCCACATCATCCGGCCATGCTGGAAACTGTGGGGACTCTGTGAACTAGAACTTAAACTTGAACTTGACGGAGACCCCATTATTCCAATTACCCAGATCAAGGCCCATGCCATCTGCCACAAAAGGTGGTTCCTCATGGGATCCGCCTTCTGCCAACCATCAACAGCCATCAACAGGCAGCCCTCCTGCCCACCGTAGTGTGTGGGCTGAGCAGCTAATTCCCTTCCCTGCTGTATGTCTTCAGAAAAGGTCCTGGAACACCACCTTCCAACCTCGTGGTGTCGGGGCCCGCACACCACCATGGTAGCCAGTCTGATCCCAAAGTCCTCCGCTGGTAGGGTCTGGATGCCTCAACACTGCTTTCAGCATGCCGAAAAGCCCGACGTGCACTCCCAAGAACCGGCTCGTATCAGCACCCGGGCAGGGAGAACATCTGGGCAACTCTGAGCCTCACTGCCACTCACCATACATGACGGTCACACCTCTGGGCAGGGGTGCTGCTGGGTCACCTCTGATTCTCACTGCCGTTCCCCATCCAAGATGGTCATGCCTGGAGTGTCTGGAGTGCCTGCTCCACATGCCATCTGCTGTTGCCTTGACCCAAAGCTATTGAGCCCAGTCGGGCCTGTCACCCGTGGAGGCTCTCGTCCCTTCTCTCCCACCTAGGGTACCAACAAAGGAGTGGTGTATGCAGCGTTGAATAGCCTGGCCTTGTACAGTGAGTAGCACACAATATGCCCCCTAGCCTAGTGTATGCAGTGCTGAGAAGTATGGCCTCATACACTGAGTGACACACAATATGCCCACAAGCCTAGCCATCAGCCGTATCTGTATCAATGGGCCTCACACTGGCCCTCCTCTGACCTTCGACCACCACCTGTGCTGGAATGCGCTGCTACCCCAAGGCAGCCTCGCTGACAATGGAGGTGCTGGCTACGTGAATTGTGATGGTCTTCGGGACAATCCGTGATCCCTCCACCACACTAGGTGAAGCACTCCTCACGCTTCGTAGCCAGTCAAGATCCCCCATAGCCAGGATGCTATCCAACTCCCTGTCCTCTCCCCCAGGTTCCTAAAGCCATCTGGGCAAAAGGGGTGGGAGAGTCAATGGCCAATCAGCATCCTGGGCTAGCATGTGGGACCAGTCCTCCTGAAACGAGACTATGCATCTTGTATCTCATTATCCATGCCTGGGATGCAACATAAGGAGGAATACCAACAGGCACACCAGCACAATTCTTCATGACATTCGCATGACCCCCCAGCTAGGAGCGCTGCTGGATGATGATCCGAACCACTGCCTCAACCTCACCAGGAACCACCTGCTGATCCGTGATGTCCCTTTTTCTGATGACCACCACCTCAGTCCAACGTTGGGACACCAGTGGCCCTTGAGGCAAACCCCAACCCCAGCTGCCTGCTGCATTGGAGTGCACCTGCATTCCCCCTCCAGGGGCCCCGGTTCTGGCCATGTCGTGACCCCAGTGAAAAACTCCTGGAAGTACAGCCAAATCTGCAAATCCCTCTCACCTCTCCCATTAGATGGATGCAATGCAGAAGAGAGCAGGGCCAACCAGGTGCCACCATCCGGCAGGTGAAATTCAGGTGGTCCAGTGGTTACTGCATCCCCTATGAGCATACCTTGTCCTGGTCTATGGGGCCCTGCAGCTCATTCATTTGGTGCCTCCAGCTTACACTCCTGCTGGCCCGAGACCCCTTGACCAGTATCCAGCTGCCTGTCTGATATACCAGGTTAGCCACTGGTCCCACCTTTGGGTATGGAGTCCAGGAGATGCTCATCTCCTCAGGTAGAGCCTGGAAGGAAGAAAGAAGAAATCTGCACTCCAGTCCTCACCTGACCCCATCATTGTTAAGTCATCCATGTGAAACCCAACTCAAGGACCGTGCAGAATGTCTGAATGCCACCCAACCTGTGTGACTGCCTGTGGGCAATGCCAGACCACCAAACCACTTGGCGTGGGATCAATTGCTGATCAGGCAATGAGCAATAATACCATTAGCAGCTGGAAGACAGACCGGATGTGGCATCTGCAATAAGCGCCCCTGGCTCACATGTCAGCAGGATCTGTGCCATGTGGCCCAGAGTCGCTTCTGAATCAAGCATGGCTCCAGAAGGCATCTTGACTGCTCCCCTAGTGGGCCTGACCTTAGAGGGAAAAGCTGTGCTACCTGGGGTTCTGCTAAGGTATCACCCCCAATGAAGAAACCCACAGGTTGGGCATGGGTGGTTCGTGAAGGCAGCCCAATGTCCTGTCTGCCTCTCACTTCCTGTGAAGTCTGTGGGCAAGCCTCAATCCATTGCTCGGCAAAGTTTACCTGTTTGCCTGAAACCAACACCTCCCTGGGACCTTGAAAGGCGATGCTGCTCCATGTTGGGAACCCTCATAAGTGCAGGCTCCTGCCTCTTACTGGTTAACCACAAGAAGATGTTGATCACCTTGAGTCTCTTTGTGCAAGCCATGCCCCTGTGGCTGACCCCAAATTGGCTTATCTCCTTATGTGCCATCATGTCCAGTGCGGGATCCTGACCCTGCCACCAAAATAGCCCTGGATACAGACGGGGGGGGGGGGTGCTCCAGAAGACAGTGCCCTATTTGAATGACTGGTGCTTGTCATTTGGGGATGCTCACTGCTGCCTTTCTGACAAGAAAGCTCAAAATGACAGCTATCTCTGGTGCACTTACCTCCATTGTATTTCCCAGTGTGCCATGTACTTCCCATCTGTCTACCTGTGTGCCTTGGCTACCTCACCCCTTTGTCCTGATGGTCGGCCCATGCCGTGACCAACCAACTCTGTCAATGAAACCTAGCTAAGGATGGCTGATGACGAGGCAGCTTGCCGCATACCCCTTCACCTCTGTGGAGGCTACATCCTCAGCCATGGCCCTGGCCAGCAGTGCCCAATGCAACCAAAGTCTACCATCCCCTGTTGGGGAAAATGATGACCACTGTTCATGAGCCCGTTGGCAAAGGTGCATTCAGCAGGGTCCACGTACCCTAGCCCGCACAATTCTGGTCCTCCTGTGGAATCTGGCCTGTCATCCAGAAAACATTGGCATTAACGACTCACCTAAGGATGATTCCCAATTCGCCTCCCTGCAATGACACAATCACTGCCACCTACCCTTCCAGATCTTCTAGACCCTCCAAGCTGTGTGAAATGGAATACCTCAGATTCCCAAGCCTGCGTAGGAATGACGTGAATGACCCTTGCCTCTGGAAGGTCCATCATCACCCCCCACCCCAGTGTACGCTGGCATCCCAGGTTTGTTGCAGTTGAGTGGCCAGTGATCACTGGTGAATTGGCCCATCCCCCAGTAGCATATCTCCCCACCTGCCAGGCTGGATTTTTTAACAGCTCATTTGGGGGAATGGCGGCATAGGTGGAATAGGTGACCAGTCCTGATGTTGTTGGGTATGGGATATGATGCCTTCCCATTTTCGTTCTTTCTTTCGTTTGGTCTTGTGAAGGCCACTGAAGGCATTAGCCAGTTGTGGACCCGCACTGCCATAGCCAGACAACCCATGGCTGCCTGTGTGGCTTGCCATTGCCCTATTAATGTTCTCCTGTTGGTGCCATGTACCCAGGTACTGTGCCCACCGGTCTAGTATTGTCCCCCCTGGATGGCCTGCTGGCCATCTGGTTTAGTCTGCTGGTGTCCCTGGTGGCTGTACCCTGGCACTGAGCTGCTGAGCCTGGTGGTCCCAAGGGAGAAAATAAACGGCAAAGGAATGCTCATGATAACTCTCCCGTGCCATCAGCAATGAAGAGGCAAAAGCCATGTCCATCCCCAGCTTTGTGACCTTCAACCCCTGCCCTGATGGAATTGAGATGTGTCAGAAGTGGGATTGAACCCACACCTCCCTTCTGAGATCAGAACTCCCAACCACAGGGAAGTTAGGACCTTGAGTCTGGGACTGAGGACTGCTCAGCCATCCTGACACTCACCTGATGACTGAGGGGGACTGATGGTGACCTGGCCTGGCTACCCTGGAGGCCTGATGTGGCCTTGGCACTGGGGAGACGCCACAAGGGTGGGATAAGGAACATGGGGGAGTGTCCTGATCCCAACCTCTGCCCCCCTTTTTTGTCCCTGACTTGAACCAGCTGGCCCCATCCTCATTTATTATGTACCGGCCACTGCCTCCACAGCCCAAGATCCTGTAATGGAAAAAGGGAGGGGAGGGGAGGGAGAGAGAGAGGCACCAAACTGACCCCTGACCCCAGTCTCCAGCGCCCCCCGACTGCTCACCGCTGCCTGGCCCACCTCCTGGGTTCTGGCCACCTGCCTGGGTGGGCCTGCTTGTCTCCTCATGCCGGGCCTCTCGCCGCTTCATGCCGCAGCCGCTCACCACTTCAAGCCTCAGCCGCCTGGTGCTTAAAACCTCAGCCGCTGGTCACGTCTGGCAGGGCCACCCACCATTGAGCCTCAGCCACCCACTCTAAGGTGGCAGGCTGCCAAGAGCTGCTATTGCCCTGTGTCCTGGGGTGTGGCCATGCACTGCCTGGGACCTAGGCCGCACACCGCCTTGCACTGCGCTTTTCTGCAAGGCCCTGAAGGGGGGGAGGAAGGCAGAAACAGCCTGGGGACCCCACATCCTCCCTTCTTTTTGCCTCCGCTAAGCTGCTCCTGGACTCCCAGCCCCACCTCCCTTGTCCATGGCTCCTCCGGCGTGCCTCGTCTTTGGCTCCTATCTTATATAACAGCCGCTGATGCACAGCCCGCATCATCTGGCTGCACCAGAAACGTGGCTGGAAGTCCCTCCCTTTCCATGGTTGCAGCCAATTAGGGTGAGCTAGCCTCACCCAGATTGGCCAAAGACTTTGCACGCTTCTTCCCAGCACCACAGCATTCCAGGAAGGAGGCAAGGATGGTGCCCCCCATGCCAGGCTATGTGGCCACAGGGGCTGCTGCTGATGGACCGTGGGGCATCGGCTGGGCTGCAAATGGCCCAGCGGTCAAGCTGGCAAGCCCCCTTGTCTCTTTTTCAATCCATTGAGCTAAATGGACACTATTAAATACTGTGGCCAATTATGGAGGGGATGTATAATTTGAAATTATTTTCTAAAGGTTCTGGATTGATTATTCCTCTAAGACTCTGAAGTATAATTTGTTTGTTGAACATGTTCTGTATTAGGAGACCTTCCTTCAGTCATCTTATCCAGACTACCTGGCTTTTGTCAAATGTAAAATATTTTATTTGCATAATCAAATATAGATGCCACGAAAATTATCAAAAAACCCCGGTCACCTCTTATGTATTGTAAAACAGATTTCATTAAAGGCTGCCATATCTTGGATTTTTCCATCATCCCGTTCCTCTTGCCAAATCTAGTTAAACCATTCCAGGCGTTTGATCAAAGTTGTGTAATTAAGGCTTGCAGGAAACTTAATTCCCCACTCTGGCAAAAGTCCTGCTTTTGTCCTCTTGAGCCAAGCAAGCACTATTCAATTGATGTTAAAGCTCTTTTGAAATTGGTTTATTTAGCAACAGGTCAACAGACCATCTCTTCTTGACATAATTTCCTCTCAGGTAAGTGCTTCCGCAGTTACTGTAAGCAACAATTCTCTCCACCTCCCATTTAAATAAAATTGGCAGCATTGAACTGAGAAAAGTTGATGCTTCTAATCTCAGATAGGTTCAAGCCTTCTCAAACAAGAAATCTTGATTTGATTTGATTTAATTTTTTTGCCCATGTTGATAGAACACATGGAGGATGTGATATATGTTCTGTAAATCAAACTGTATATTTAAGAAAGGTGCATTAAGAATTCACCTTGTATTGCTATACAGCACTCTTTGCCCTTAGAAACAGCAATCATTCTGTATAAAGCACTTGTTACACTGATAAATCTCCCCAGAGCTTCCTGATTAAAATGTTCTTCTGTTATTTACTGTTCTTCACCTTTGAATAATATCCAAAGGGTATGCAGGGAGTGTGTTTGAACAGCTAAAGGGAATTCTATGGTGATAGGTTCAACCAATTCGCTCATCAAAAATTGTTTTGCTTGCTTGTGCTATACAATTTAGGAATCAGATTCTTATCTGCTGCTGACCACAGCAAACTATGCATCATAAAAGTCTTGTGATGTCTTTTACCTGATATTATGGTGTGTTTGCCTTTGTATCACATGAATTTTATTATTAACTTTTTAAAAACCTAGTTACATTGAGTTGGATCTAGACTGGCAGTGCAATCCTAAATCAAATAAGTGATGGTTGTAGTGGGTCAGGATTAAGTCCCATACTCTTCAGCTGGCAGAAATGCCCTCCTGGCAGCTGGCTACCATCTGGTGCTCTGCTGTCTACCATCTGATGACAGGAGAGCCAAAAGAGGAGAGGGGAAGTGGAGGAGCTATTGCAGCAGATCCAAACTTCCTCCAGCCCAGGGACATACCTCCCACCATCAAGGCAAAGATAGTCCTAAGTAATTTCTAACATAAGGGTGTTGTCTAGATGGTGGAAAATATCCTCAAAGAAATTGAGTATAATACCATTTGTCTAGATGAGCTCCTGTCAGGATTTGCCATATTCGGAAGGAGGGGGCTGAAAACTCCAAGTACTTTGTGATAACAACCTTCACCACTTCTTGTGAAGTTGATATATATATATATATATATATATATACACACACACACACACACACACACACACACACATGCAGAAATGCACATTCCAGCCCATTTGACCAACCAATGTGAATTGGGGTATATTCTGGAAGTCAAAACCTGATTGGTTTTGATTGGGGTGGGCTTGCTGGTGATGAAGCATCTGGAGCTGCCATTGTTGATTTTCATGGAAGCAATAATGCACTATTTTCGAGTGGCAGAGCAAAAAAATAAATAAAATAAAATAAAATATAAAAAAATAAGCATAAGATTGCTCTTCCAAAACTCTCATTTAATAAGGCAAAAAAATATTAAGTCGAGGGAGCTTCTGGGGGATAATATACGTAATTTACTCACGGCCACGATCTTTTGTCACGGGCATGCTCCATGTGAACTTCAAACTCGGATAGCTTCCCATGTCAGCCATCTTGCAAATGCATCGTTGAGACAAATGAACACTGCTGTGATAGTGAGTTAATGCACTATTTTCCACAATTACTTCTCCCATCTAGCTGAACCCCTTGAGTCCCATTGATGGGAGAGAGATAGGATATAAATGAATTAAAATGTTGTTGTTGTTTAGAATGGATTGATTTAGATTCAGCACAGTTCCATTTGGCCTAGTCGTGGCTCTTCTGGCCCTTGGCTAATTTGGCTAGTTAGGACTGTACTATTAGTCATACTTGGGAGCAAAGGCACCGAAATCAATGGGGCTTATCTTAGTAATGGAGCTGGTCTCAATCCAAGTCTTCATATTCAAACAAATAATCCAGTTAAGCAAGCTTTCTTCTCATCTTTTCCTGTTCTAGTCTTTCCCTGGGAATTCTTATTTTATTAGTTAATGGCTCCATATTTTACAGTAATGCAATTAAAGTGATGTTCCAGGTACATTGTCTATGGTGATCACAGATTGATTGCAAATCTATCAAGTTTCAAGTATCATTTTAATTATATGAGGAGGGCATGGGAGTGCAAGGCAAGGATTTCTGAACTCCAGTTCTAGATTTCTTTTCCAACTTCGTTTAATCACATATACATAAATAGGAATCAATTAATGCAAATGAGCATGAGCAAACCACTGCCATTTCTGATAGTCTATTAGTGCCTAGTAAGAATGCTGAACATAGAAGTCTTTAATAAAAATAAGGCCAGTGTCCACTATGGTCATTGTGGAGATGAAGTAGATTCCATCAGAGTAACAATAACAGAGACTCTGCTGCCTCTCCAGTTCTTTGTATGCCTTGATTAGATGTCTGATAAAAATGAATTTCTGACCATGTCCAATTTTGTATTTTAAAGGTCTCAGGGATGGAAAATTGTTCCCTGGACATTCAGAGCTTGCCCATCCTTTCTGATCAATTTTGAAAAATCATTCATCAGTTCTATTAGTATCTTAGTTGAAGGCAGCCTCCATTTTGTGATCAAATTTGAAAACTGTTCACAGAATGATAAAGTTGGGGGTAGGGATTTAAATTGTTGCTTGTCTAGCTCTTTGCCTGCATGAAAGAGAAACTGCAAAATTATTCTAATCACCTTTGAGATGGGAGATATTTTCTGTCTGTCTAAACTGAGCTTTAGCATTTGTGAGAACAATTTTTACATAAATTATGCTAATTGTGCCAATTGTACAAACAGAGCAGCTAAACCATGATTGCGGCTGCTTTGATGCATGGAATTTTAAAAATCAGAAACCTCTCATAGGTTGAGTGGTGTTCCTTTTGGACCTGCTGTATACGTTTCACTTCACTAAGGGAAATGACAAGAACATTGCAAAGGGTCATTTTTTTCCTGCAAACTACAGAAACAATGAAAGAAAAGTTGTTCTTGTCTTTTGCTGGAGTCAGGAACTGTTGTGGAAGCTGGTGGTTTCTTAAAAGCTTGGCTTAACCCACTAAAATGGTATTTCTCATCAAGAATGAGATTTAAAAAAATGTTCTCCGCTCCCCTAATTGGAGGGGGCCTCAAAGGCCATCTAGTCAAACACCATGTTCAGTGGAGGAAACCCAGATGCAGGACATCTCCAGTCTATCCTCTGTTGCAATATTCCAAGCGAGTGAGAGTCCACGGCTACCACCCTCTGAGGGTTCATCTACATGAGCCAGGATATGTTGGTTCTTCACCAGCATATCCCAGCTGTGGATCTGGCCTGTTGTTCCCCCATTACCTGCACAGAACGGGAGGAAGCCCTTGTCCCCTCACTTGTGGCACACTGAGAGACACCTGGCACTGCCTGGGGATGAATTAACCTAGATGTAGCCAAACAGCAGTACTGCACAGCAGAATGGGCAAAAAGAGTAACTCAGGAACAAAAGCTTCAGCTAACAGACATTTCACTGCTCTGACCCACTTTCACACACAAGAAAAAGACTTACAGTTTGAGAGGTTCATCCAAAGATATCTGGAGGCCTTTATCTTCAGTTGCAGTGTAAACAAAGTATATACACAACACACCTCATCATCTTAACAGCAACATACACCAAAACTCCTCTTCACTACAACACCAACCCACACACTGTGCATCTACTGGATCAAGTATATAGGAGTGTTTGCCTGTCATCCCTCTGTCTAGCCTCAGTTGTGAACAAATACACTTCAGCTGTGCTACTATGTGGGCTGTTGCTTCAATATTTCCCTTTGTCCTTAAAGCAAAAGTACCCTGACAGTCCTGATGGGCATGTTGCCTCTGCGATTTTCCTCACTGACTTGGAATGCAGGAAGATGCCTGCAACATATTACTGAGGTCCCCTGCATGTGAATAGGCTTGGCCACATGTTACATGACTCCTTCCTGCCTTCCACGAGAGCCAGGGAGACCACAGCAGCAGTGAGGGACAGACTCCAGGGAAGGGCCCCTACGGACATGTGGGGCCCAATCTATTTTTTTTTCAACCCAGTACAGCCAATGATGTGGTTGTATTCCACAGACTGTTGCCTAACTTTATAAAATTAGATTTATGGGAGCTGAGCTGATAGGCTGATGTACCTAGATAGAGCAGTATTCCTATCTTCCACTAGGTTTGGAGAGAAAGTGTGATTCTCTAAGGGCAATAAAATGTAATCACGGGGTAACTTTGCTGTCAAGCTCAACAAATAAAATGTGCAATAATTTAGCTATGTTACCTGCTTTGTAAACCAGTGAAAACCTCACAGAATATTTTTCTTCTTCTGGAATGTTGATGAGTGAATGGGAAAAAAGCATGAAGGAGCCAATCCTGTGGCAGGAAACTGGCATGGGAGGGGTCCCTTAGAGTGAAAAGAGGTATATGACAGTTGGGAGAGAATAGAATAGAATAGAATATTTATTACGGTCATAGACCAGCACAGGTAAAAAGGGGATACAGAATAAGGTAAAAACACAGGATAAAAACAGGCTAAAAGCAGTATTTAAAATGTTAGCTCCAGTATAACAAGACTAGATTGATACTATTCTACTGTTGAGGACATTGTCTGTCAAATTTTAACTGCAGCTGCGCAGAATCTGGCAACATTATAAGTTGTTCCTGGGTTGGTGTCTGAAAGCAACAAGTTTATGTAGAATTGTCCAGTGTGCCCTTGATATTTATGCAACAGGGGTGAAATTAGGCTGAGACATATGTCCCTGTAGTATGAGCACTGGAGTAATACATGCTCTGTTGTTTCTATTTGGCCCGAGTTGCAGGGGCACAGTCTGTCTGAGAAGGGGATCTTCTTGTACTGGCCTTCAAGGACAGCTGAAGGGAGGGCACGACACCATGCAAGAGTAAAGGCCTTTCTATATTTAGGTATTTCAAGTGTTGCTAAGTATGCCAAAGGAGAGGCCAGGTATCTATTGGAGTCACTAGCAATGAAGGTTGGAGTACTGGCTAGATCCAGTTGTCGCTCTGTATCTGCTACCCGTTGTTTGATAGTAGCTTTTGCCCTATCATATCCCAGGCTAAGCAGAAGATCTGGAGAAAGGCCCAGCGTTGAAATTTTAGTTATCACTGTCTGTTTCCAGCTGGATTGGAAATCATCACTTAAGGTTAGTGGAGCAAGACCAGTGGGAAAGAGGGATAGTCTGACCCAGTAGCTGAGTATGGTCACCCACACTCTGGCCTCCACTTTCATAAATCCTGACTCCAGTCTCAGAGCTGCGTTAGATACACATTTTGGAGTTTGGAAAGCTGATCTTAAAAATTTGGATCGGACAAGTTCTAATGGAGCAGGGTTGGGGAAGAGTCCCAATTGGGATCCATAAAGCAGTTGTGCTACTGGTTTGGCTTCAAAAAGTTTGAATGCTGCAGGTAAATAGTGGCCTCCTCTTGTCTTAAGAAATTTGAGAATGGCTGTTGTACTCCTCTGCGCGTTGCAAGCAGCATACTCCTCATGCACCAGTGGCTTGAAAAATTACCCCCAGGTATTTGAAGCAAGAGACCTGCTCAATCTTGTGGCCATCTATATTCCAGTTGTAGTTCTTAGGCCTTTTAGCAAATGCCATGATTTTAGTTTTTTTGATAGTTGAGTTCTAGCTGTTCCACTATGCAATATTGTGTTAGTGCTGTTAGGGCTATTTTTAGTCCAATGGGAGTTCTTGAAAGTACTGCTGCATCATCTGCATAAAGCAGCGTTGAGATATGCCTTCCCTCTAATTTTGGGGGTGGAAGTTGGTGTTGTTGAGGTGATCCACCAAATCATTAATGTAGAAGTTAAACAGGAGTGGAGCTAGAATGCATCCTTGCTTGACATCCTTCTCGGTGACAATGTCATTGGTGAGATGTCCCTGGGGGTTACATCTTACTTTTAATGAGGTCCCTTCATGCAGCAGATGAATTAGATGGAGTAAATGTCGGCCAATCGAAGAAGCCTCCAGTTTTTTCCACAGTTTGGTTCGGAATATAGAGTCAAAAGCTGCTTTAAAGTCAATGAAGGCAGCATAGAGAGAAACTGTGCTGCAGGTGGAGTATTTTCAATAAGGTGGTGGAGTACAAGGCACTGATCTATGGTGGAGCGGCCTTCCCTAAAGCCAGCTTGTTCTTCTGCGAGTATGTTTTCTTGTTCCAACCAGGTCTGAAATTTCCACTGTAAGTGTCTTGCATAGAGTTTGCTGATTGTACTGAGGAGACTAATTGGTCTGTAGTTGACAGGATCATCCTTGCTTCCTTTTTTATATATGGGGACGATGATTGCAAGACCCCAATCCTTGGGTGCTCGACCATATTTGTCGATACATGTGAAAAGTGAGGCCAGGATAGGGGCCCAAAATTCAAGGTTGTTTTTAATGGCTTCTGCAGGTATTAAGTCTTCCCCTGGAGCCTTCCCCATTCTCTGCTGGGCTACAAGGTTCTTGATCTCTGTCGCTGTCACTGGTGGCCACCCTTGGATATTTTCTATATTTTGGCTAGTGCATCCACTTTCAATGTAGTTGTCCTTATAAAGTGCTTGAAAGTGATCCTCCCATATCCCTGGAGGGATGTGACAATCCACTGTAGCTGGCCCATTTCTCTGGGAACTTGATGTAATATGCCAGAATAGAGCTGTGTTGTTGGATTGACTGCCTGGATAAGTTGTGTCCAGTCATTCTTCATGGCTTCTTTTTTCTTGTTCATCAGCAGCTTTTTGTAGTCTCTTTTCTGCTGAAGCAGCATTGGTGCAGCATCTGGAATGTTATTAGGTAGGTAACCCTGATAAATATCAATGAGGGCTTTTTTAGCATTAACACATTCCTTGTCAAACCATGGTTTGGAGTGGTGCTGTTGTCGTTTCCACTGATGTACACTATTTTGATGGATTAGATAATGGTGTAGAGCTTGGGTAAGTGTATTGTAATTTTCCAAGATTTCATCAGGAGACTCAGCTGATATCAGGGCAATCCTAAGATGCTGAAGTTGGTCTGAAGCCAATACCTCACTTATTGTTTGGTTTAGTTGGGGGGTCCATTTAGCTCGGTGATAAGTCCTTCCTGATGGTGTCACAGAGAGATGATAGCGCCCTGGTGTGTGTCTCATGAGTGAAGTCACTAAGATATAGCCGAATTGGAAAATGATCACTTTCAAATCTGGGCATAACTTCTATTTCCTTGGCATAGGGAAGAAGGTCGCTAGAAATGATTATGTAATCAATGACACTCATTCTGGACCCAGAGAGATAAGTTAATTCAGCTGGGCAGTCATTTTTCAGGGCACCATTTAGGATTTGAAGGTTCAGCCTGAATGCTGTTTGATCCAAAGTCCTGCAAAAATTGATTTCTTGTCCTTTGAGCATCGGATGAGGTGGGATCCATCATCTTCAAAATCAGGAGGAGGGCATTGGTGCTGGGCATATAGGGTATGATTGTTGTGGCCCAGTCTGGCATTCAAATCACCCCCCAAAATTACAAATGCATTTGGGTTCTGCAACATGAGATTAGCAGTGTATGATTCCAATTCAGCCCACAGGCCTCTGATTTGGAATTTCTTCTTCATTGGAGGCATGTAGGCATTTATTATCAGCAAAGTGCAATGGTTAAATTGAATTATCACTGCCATAGCATATGTTTTAAAAGTGGAAAGAGGCCTTGTTATGGCACGTAGGGTGGTGGAAACCAGGACACCCAGGACACTTCTAGCTCTTCCATGCTTTTTCCCTGGCTCTGCCAGAATTGAGAATGAGTGAAAGCCATTTAATAACAGATCTTTATTAGTCCATGTTTCCTGGATCAGTATAATGTCATATTGGGTGAGGAAGTCACTAGGACAGGGATCTCTGTGGGCCGTCGTCCACCCAGCGATGTTCAAGGTTATAAGGGTAACCTTGTGCTGGTCTGTTGGAAGTCAGGCAGTCACATTGCAGGCCACAGGCTGAATGGGTAATTCATCTGATGGCAGTTGGTTAAATGACTGGGTTTACTATGGCTGTGTCCTCCTCTGTGGATGGAGGGGTAGTGAATCACATTCCTGTTCTTCCTGCCCTGCCTGTTCTGGAAGGGAAATTGGAAGAATCAATGTAGCATGGGAAGCGAAATGAGGATCACAAGCAAGCAAGGATCCCATCTCTTTAGTGAGGGAGGTATTCTTTGGCTTAGGAGATGAGGTAGGTGGCAGTGAAGACTGTTTTTCCCTTGAACTAGGTTTGCATAGGGATGTTTGAGTCCCCTGGGATTTAATTGTAGATGGGGTGCATCTGCACTATATTGCATTTTTGAAGGGGTGTTGGCTACAACTCGGGATTTCAAGGCCTCCTTGATTGTTAGTAGAGCATCATCGCTTTCGCTTTCATTGTCAGAAAAATCAGAGAAATGCACTGACAGTTGTCTGAGAGGGGGGGCTGATTTCAATGGGACTGGATTGCTGTTAGATTGACTCAGGATGGTGTCTCCCATCAGCTGTATTGTGGGAGTGTGTTCCCAAATTTCTGTGAGTTTTTCTCTCAGTTTAATTACTTCTTGATTTATAGCCTGAGCTTCTTCCTTTGAGGTGTGTTTAGGTTCTCCCTCTTGGTGTGCAGAATTATTGCTTCTTTGTGTTATTGTTGCTGTTTTCCCTGTGATGAGGTCATGGACTATCTCATCCTTAAAAACTCTGTTAATTTCTATATAATGTGCATTCCAGAGGAAATTTCTTTTCTGTAACAGCCTGTTAGGAATATTTGCCTGGCTAAAAGTCAGAAAAATTTGCTTAGTAGCTCTTGAGCTGGGTAAAAAGTGGCAGTCTAGTAAATCAATTGTTCTGCTGTGCATGTTTAAAAGTTGGGAAAGATATCTCATAACTGACTTTTGTCTGTTCCACATATGACCGTTGTGATGTATTTGCAGCAGAAGCTGATTTTTCTATAACAGTTGACAGTGATTAACTGCATCCTGTGACGTGGCAGGACACATTTCCTCCAAATCTGCTGCATTTTTAACCCCCTGTGTACAATATGGGTTTTGCCTTTGAAAATCATGTTGGGAAAGCTTATTTGTAATGTTGTTTAATCTTTGCAAAATAAGAATCAATGTCTCTATGGACAGTTTGCAGAAATCATAAAAGAGCTGAGCGCTGTTATTGTAGGGAATGCTGCCAAGCTCCGGGAGTTTGACTTTGTTGTCAACTTGCTCTGGTCCATAATTTATATTTACACTTTGAGGAATTTAGGAGGCTGTTTTGTTTAGTTCAAGTGTCTGTGATAGCTTAGGAAGTAAAGAAGGAACTGTTGTTACAGATCTGTTACTCATGAGCTGTGTTGTCTCTGCCACTGGGAAGAGTGAGTCAATCCTCATCTGTTTTTCTGCTTTGAAGGATTCCTGTTTGTCATTATTATTACAGGGGCCCGTCCGATTTCTTTTCTTGCCTTTGGATGGCATTTTTGAGGTATATGTAGGTGGTAATGCCAGATGTTAGTGGGAGGACAATTCGGAAGTTGTTAGTCCGTCACCATCTTGCCCGTCCTCCCCAGTTGGGAGAGAGAGAAATGAGATGGCAGTTGAAAGGGGCTGGGGGTTGAAGATGGGATCTGATGAGGAGAGTGCTGGAATGTGTATATGGCTGTGAGTGGAGCAGAGGGAATGTATGTGCAGTGAGAATAAGTGTTAGGAGGAATAGAGGCTGATTGGAATACAGAGTGAGAGGAAAGGAAGAACCTCACAATTTCTTATTGAGTCTGGCAGTTTCTGAAATTATATAGTTACCACAGAGTGGGACTGGTAGCCGGTTTAAAGTTATCTAAGTTGGAAATAAAGACCAAAGCATTTCTATTATATTGTTCAACCAATAAAGCCCTATTTATGTTTATTTTTTTAAATTATGTTTTCCTTCTTCAGAAGGATACCAGTGAGATCTAAGAGCTTAGTCTTTTAGATATCTGGGACTGAGAGGTTTGCAGTAGTGCTCAAAGAACCTGAGGCAAAGCCTCCTAGTAACAAGCCAGCATGAATGAAATTTTAATCTAGAGAATTAATAAAATGTGTTCACCGTGAGCAGCTGTAACAGATGGCCAGTAGATTAGAAAGATATCCCCACTGGCACAGCTGAGTTTTTGAAATCCCAGTACTCAAGCCACAGATGGCATTGGCTGATTTGCCTGTTGGTTTCAGAAATTCAATACCAATTTTTAAAAAGGGCCTTGTTTTATTTTTATACGGTGCATAACTAGGGATATTCTTAGGGCTCATCTATACTAGCCAGGATACACCTGCTCCCTGTCAGCATATCCTGATGTTGGAGTTGGCCCATCCCCACCCCTGTTACCTACAGAAAATGGGCCAGAGTTCAAACAGGAAGGCCGGCCCATCGCTGAAGCCACCACCATTTTTTCTGTTAATGTGGGAGCCAGGCAGAGGTCCTGAAACATGTGACCGCAAGCCCCCTGCATATGACCAGACTTTGTCACATGCTGAGGGACCCTGTGACTGGCCTCTGGGAGAGCCAGGGAAATGGTAGTAGCAGTGAGATAGGGCATGCTAGATGGGGTCCCGTGGACACATGGGGCCCAATCTAGTTTTTCCTAGGTAATCCAGGGTAAACCAAGTATTTTCTCAAAATGCTTTATTGGGCTGTATCCCAGCTTGCCCCTGTTCTAGCCCCATATCTGCCCCAGAGGTTGTTTGCATTGCCTGGGGGTAGATCAGGGTAAATGCCTTGCATCGTTTGGACTGCAGGGCTCCAGAATGGGGGCAAGCCAGGGTAAGTCACCCATGTAGATAAGACCTCAGATTATTATTCTCTTGGACAGAAGGGATGCATGTGCTCTATCTATCTACCTACCTAATGCTAGATATGGCCAGGAAGACAGCACTCCCACCTTGATAGAAAACCATTATCGTGCAATATGTTATGATACAGAAATTTCATTTATCTCTACAATATTTGAAGCTGAGATGGATTTGAAGGTGGGGAAATATGGTCCTGGAGCCAGGATTAAATAAACACAGAGAATAGAAGTGGTGGTGGCGGTGGTGGTATATGTGTTAGGGAAGTCTAAATTTCATTTAATTTCTCCAAATGCCACCTTCATTTTCTTCATTTGGGGGGCATTGGCTTACAGTACAAGATCTTTTCCTCCACACACTGACATTTCTGCAAATTTATTTTATACATCCCCCTAATTTATGCATTGATCCACATAATTTAACCAATTTACCTTACTTTCTCCCATATAACATGCTTATGTATTTTTCCTCAAGTCTGTGTATTTTAAGCATTTGTGTATTTTAAGCATTTGCATTTTAAAATACATACACATCTCTGTGTCTATTTTGGCCTAATCCAACTTCCAGTCCATTGCTGAACGGTAAGTCAGAACTTGAGTAAACCTGATTGAATTAGTAAATTTACACTAGTTGGGACTAGCAGTTGGATTTGGTCCTTTATTTCTCAAGAGTTCTTTGTAAGACACTCAAATATGAAAATATTTGAGGTGATTTGAACACTTTCTCACAATGAGTCCTTGGTAGGTTTGCTTATTTTTGTTAATTTTGTTCTCATGGAAAAGGAGAAAAAAATAATTAGTCTTCTCCCTGCTGCAAGAAAATCCTTCAAAACTGTGGAAATTTTGGAAACTATATGCAGCTTAAATAACATTCCTGCACAGAAAATGTTGCTTTCTGTCAACAACTGCTATGTAACTGCTTCTCCAGAATCAGTGGACAACAGCTTCAGGGTTAAACCATAAAATTTTATTGTCACAGGAAACTAAAGAGCAAAGTGTACAAAATTGTTGCTTCAAATGAAATTCATTGGAGAAACAGTAAAGTAAGAAGTATTCCCAAACAGTCAAAATTTGGCAGGCCACTGAACCATTGGTTATCTGTCATCCACCCACCCTGTTCTCATCTATCTGTGGCTCTTCTTATTGAGTCTCACATCATCTGCAGGTGCAAGGCCATCCCGGCCATTACCAGACAGACTCTATCCTCCCACATCTATTCCCAGCACACCAATTTGTTACATTGGTAAAGAATGCAAAATACACCAGTCTAACATGAAAGCACATAGTAACTGAACACATCCAAAATTGTTGGCAGGGAGGTTGCTTTTAGGACCAATCCTGACAACAACAACTACTACTACTACTGCTACTGCTACTACTACTACTTTTTTCATTAAGAATAATAAACTCCTAGAATTTTCTGCACAAAGGTTTCTCCTCATCAGGGTTTCTTGACACTTGGGAAACCCATTTTTTTTGTCTGTTTGAATATTGAATATTTTCCCTCCCCCTTCTTTGAGCCCAAACAGAATTAGTTGTACACAGGGACGTTCAAAATCGCCTTGTTTTATGAAAATCAATTTGCTTTCTCTTTAAATTCCACATATCTTCTTTCAGAACAGAAACTTCCAAATCTGCTTCTCTTTGCAACATAGGTGAATTTAATTGACAATTTAGGGTGTATATAACTCTCCCGGGGGGGGGGGTTGCCAGCTTCCTAGATTTTTAAAATAGCTGGGGTGTCTCCTCAGGACACATTCTAAAATGAGTTTCAATGGGGGGCTTTAAGGAAAAGTTTGGTTGACAATTCTCTCCTTATGTCAGTGCTGGTAGGTGGAAAATATTTTACACATTAGGCCTCTATGGGTCAGGGATTCAATGTCTTATCTGCTGCTACTGGCTATTATTATCAGTCAACACCACTGCAATTGTCATTCTGTCTTTCCTTAAGGCCCCTGAATTAACTCACAAATCCATACATGAATGATACAAAATGAACTGATGACAGTAAGGACAATAATATGTTTTTCTATATTAAAATGGCTGATTCTAGCAATATTGAATTTCCCTTCACATAAATAATGTTTAATGCTGCAAAAGGCTAGAAGGTAATTGGAGGCTAGAACTATATGATCCACCTCAACTTCATATTCTTAACTTTTGACTGCTATGCTTCCTATGCAACATGAAATTTGAAATGCACAAGTATGAAGGTGAGATATAGAAAGTGAGCACTTCAGTTATAGCCCACATCAATGAAAATTTGTCTCATCAATTCAAATTGGTCTAGAACATTCTATTATAATCTTATGTATACCCCCCCCCAAATACAGACATGCCTGGCAGAAAAGCTTCCATCCTATACCCAAGAGAAGTACCAGGGAAGAAGTTTGTTTTAACTCAGTGGCCCTTATTTCTGAGTCAGCAGATGCAGGTGTATACTTTCAGTACATTATTCTATATCAGGGTTGAGGAACATGTACCCTATGGCCCGCATGTTTGGTTCTCAACTTGCTATCCCAGCACAAATCACCATCTACCCACTAAGAGCTGGACAATGTTATCTCCTTGGGCTGGGGCAATATAATCTGGAATCCAGTCGGTGGGACTCACCATCAGTGAGAGTGACACAGAAGGGAGTCACCCTTTTGAGAAGCAAGGGTATTTGACTCTGCCAGTTGGAAATGAAGAGGATTTTTAACACCTGCCTACCAGAATTTTTAATTGTTAAAAGGAGAGCATTGCTTTCAGATTACGTGTTGTCAAAAAGATGGGAGGGGTGGGATGATGGGATTTATGGAGAAATCATTCCAGTAGTACAGGGCAGAGGAAGATATGGCAAGGAAGGACAGTTATGTTATCTATTTGGAGAGGGACACAAAATAGGATGCTGATTGTCCTCCAAGTATTTGTTTCAAACCATTTTGATAGTCTTGTCAACTGTTAATTTGGGCTGAAAATGGTGAATGCCAGGTCTATGAAGGGTAAAACAACTTCTATTCAGGACCTGATTCTGGATAAGCATGCTGACATGCTTATATCACAGACACCAGTTGGATGAGCCTGGGGGAACAATTAATCTCTCTCAGCTTTGCCCACTAAGATACTCTGTGCAGCAGCAAGTGAAACCTGGCCGGGGTGGTGGTGCAGGGAGCTGGATTCCCAGTAATGTATCATGATTCCATGACCAAGTGTCCTGCGCTTCACTCTGCTGAGTTGCAATGTGTGTATATGAAGGTGGATGGCTGGGACAGGATAGATATTACAGTCGTCCCTTCCCATTCATGGAGGATAGGGGTGGAGCACCACCACGAAACTGAAAAAACTGCAAATAAATTAAGCTCCCCACACACACAGGGAATGTGTGGCTTTGCGGTGAGCACCAGAGGTTTCCTCGGCCTTCATTCCCTGTGGGGGAGGAAGTCGAAGACTGAGCAAACCCTCAGTGGCTTTGCAGCCAGAGTGGGGGTTTGCTCTGCTTTTGGCTCCCCCCCCCACAGGGACTGAAGGCAAAGCCAAGGTGTTGTGGGGGGGGGAAGGCCAAGCAAACCCTCAGTGGTTTTGCAGCCAGCGTGGGGCGTTGCTCTGTCTTTGGCTTCCCTCCCCCACAGGGAACAACAGCAAAACCACACATTCTGTGGCGGGGGGGGGGAGAGAAAGGCCGAACAAACTCTTGGCGGCTTTCTGCAAATACACAAAACCGTGAAAGGGAAAGCCGCAAAAAGGAAGCAACAACTATATTTTGGTGCACTCCCCACATCTCTGCTCAACATTCTCCCTTCCTGATCTAGCCAGGATAGTCTCAGGGTTGGTGTTGGAGTCTCCTCAACTTGTGGTGAAGGGGGCTCAAAATGCAGACTGAGACTGCCCTGTTGGGAGTGGCTCAAGATGTCTTTGTGAGTATGACAATCATGGAGCTCTCTCACATGGTATAGGACCCCATTCATGCTGCCAGCCATACTTTGGACCTTTTTGTGTGTGGGTGGGTGGGATGATGGGATATTGTTGTGGAGGAAAATCCCATAGTTCCATTGTCATGGGCAGATCACTAACTAGTTAGATTTCGATTCACTCACTCAGAACTTGTTCAGGGGTAGGAAACCCTCGTTCAGATGGTCTACCTCAGAAGGCTTGTGTATCACAAAGATTTCTTGATGGTTCTTAGGAACTTTCCAATTACCTTAGCAGAAAATTATGTAGAAACCTTCATTTATCACTGTGATGGTCAGGGGGATGGTTACAATCTTCCCTGAGTGTCCCATCCCACAGAGTGGAGGTAAACCAGACCTCTGGATCTCTAGGCAGCTGGCAGCAATCAAATGAGACAGTAACTAGAATGATGTTGGTAGAAAACTCAAAGCAGTCTGGCAGAGCCTATGCAGTCTGTGCAATTTGGGCGAAATTTACCCCCAAAAACATATAAAGCTCACAAATGTGTGAAAGCATCTGAAAATATTTCTACTCCCAGAAGCACCCCAGAATCCTACACTTACCCCCCCCCCCGTAATACTTTAGTCCTTCTTTAGTCCTCTTCCAAATGGTAGCAGGAAGTGACTCAGAGGAAAATAGAGGCATTTGGGCTTGCTGTGTGTGGAGGTTGCAGCCTGTAAAGGGGATCTGGGGGGAAACTGGCCCTGATCCCCATGCAATTTCTCATCTCTGGCCTATGCCATCACAGTTGCTCCCATTGTGTCCATAAAGAGCCATCCAATGGAGCTGTTAGGGCATTTTAAAACCAGCTCCATAGCAGAAATCCAGACCTCAACAGTGCCATGCAAGAATTTTCCCCAGCCACTTAGCAAGTAAAATTGCTTGTATTTATTCTGACTTGGATGTGTTGTGTCTCCCTATGAAATGCAAACAGCACAAGAGTGTTTGGGGAGGGATCTGATACATCTTCAACTTAGTTCTCACTTAATAAATCAGCCTCTATAGCTGAGACCAGACACAAACACTTTTTCAGGTTCTGGAAGCAACATTTGCCACTGGTTGTGGAAACACCTAACCCACTTCAGAGACTGAGAGACTCAGGACTTTGTCAGACACTTTATCAGACAAAAAATTCATCAGAAGGACACAATGATAACAGAAACAGCTGACATTATCAGATGACATCATCCTTCAGCTATTCTGGGCGTGTAGCACGGGCATGAATACGGTGTCCCTTTTTTTTGATGGCTTAGCCTGTCAATAAAAAAGTGATGCCTCGTCCGCACCAGTGCTATGCCTCAGGAACAGTTGAGGACATGGTGTCTGATAATGTCACCCTTTCTGTTATTGTCCTGTCTCTTATGATGCAATTTGGGATGTGTTTTTTTGCATTTCCACTTGTCTGATAAAGTCATCAGCCTTATGAAGTTGAAGGCTTTCACGGCCAGCATCCATAGATTTTCCTTGGGTTTTTTTCTGGGCTGTGAGGCCGTGGTCTGGAATACTTTCTTTATGATGTTTTGCCTGCATCTATGGCTGGCATCCTCAGAGAAATTCTCTGAGGATGCCAGCCACAGATGCAGGCGAAACATGAGAAAGAAACTATTCCAGAACAGAGCCTCACAGCCCAGGAAAAAAAAAAACAAGGAAAATATCAGCCTTGTTTTCTTTGAACCTGGAACCAGTCCTCGATAATTCTCCAGCATGTCCCTCTATGTGACTTGGTTTTCTCAGTTTCAGATCAACCTCATAGTTCCCTGACCTTTGGATTCTTAATGATCTGTAGTAACTGCAGCTTCTCTCTACATAAAATAATCTCCGGGACCACCTCCTTCCTTATGACTCTCCCCACACACTTCGGTCCTCTGGGAGGAATCTGTTACAGCCTTTGAAAACAAGGCTGTCGGTGACCTCCCAGAGGGTCTTCTCTGCTACCACTCCCAGATTATGGAATGGCCTGCCGGATGAGATCCATCTTATTACCACCTTAGACAGCTTTAAAAAAGCTGTCAAGATGGATCTTTTCTGGCAGGCCTTTCCTGAATAATTATCCCCGCCCAAGACTTGGCTGTCCTTTCCCTCTGAGCTGCAATTGGATTTTTTAATTATTGTGTGTTTTATTTTTTTTTCCTAATTTAATATATTTTTAATTATTGCATGTTTTTAATCCTTTATAATTTAATATTATTTTAAGGGGTGGGTGGGCTAGGGTATTGTAATTATGGACTTTTTATATTGTAAGCTGCCCCGATTGTGTTGCAGAGGGGTGGGATAGAAATAAAATTTTATTATATTATTATTATTTACAACAGAAAGCTACAGTGGAATGTAACTCTGTCCCCTGCTTGTCCAATGATAATGAATCTTTTTTTCCAGTATGTTTAGCTCAAGGATGCAGACAGGATCCTTGGTGAGGTGAGAGCCACCACATGTGTTTGAGACCCTTGCCCCTCCTGACTAATTAAACAGGCCAGAAGGAGACTGGCTGAGTGGGTCAAAGGAATGGTCAATAATTTACAAGGCAGGATCCCAACTTGCCTGAAGGAGGCTGTTATAAGACTTCTACCAAAAAAGCATAAACAAAAACAAAAAACCTTCCCTAGATTCCACTATATTTCACAACTGTCAGCTGGTCTCCAATATACCATTAAGGAGTAAGACACTATAGTATGTGGTGACCTCTGACCTTATCTAGATCCAATTCAGTCTTCCTTCAGGCCCATTTATGATAGGGAAAGAACCTGGTGGATGACCTATTCAGGATATTGGACAGAGGGAGTGTGTCCCTGGTGGTTCTAATGGATTTCTCAGCTGCTTTTGATATTATTGACCCTGTTATTTTTCTGAGATGACTTCCTTAGATGGGACTAGGGGGCATTGTTCTACAGTAGTTCCATTTTTTTCTGGAAAGGAGAATTCAAGAAGTGGTGCCAGGGAATTCTTGTTTGACTCCTTGGTCATTCAAGTGTAAAATCCCACAGGATTCAGTTTTGTCATCCATGCTATTTACTCTGAGAATTCATCCAGGATTTTTGTGTTCAATGTCATCAATATACTGATCATAACTCTTTTTTGTCTCAGTCCAGAGAAGCAGTTTCAGTTCTAAACTGGTGCCTGTTGGGAATAGTGGATTGAATGAGGGCAAGCAAATAGAAGTTTAATCCAGGCAAGATAGAAGTAATCTGTCTTGCCCCTATCTTGGAGCACTGCAGTCCATGCAATGCAGGGTCTTTGTCACATTTTCCCTCGGGTGGTCCTGATGATGCCTGCAGTAAGGGTAAGATGGAATAAAGCCCATTATACCACTATAGTTTAACACCTGGAAAAACACACCTCATTAAAAAAAAATCAGATCAGGTCCCAGAGGAACATAGGAATCTCTATTTGCATGCAGCCCATACTGATGGCCACCTCCGCTGCCACCTGCCTTGCTCTCTGAAGCCAGGACAGAGACCCACAGCACATGATCAAGGCCTCCTGCATGTGACCAGCCTTGATCATATGCTGTGGGCCCCCATCCTGGCTTCAGAGAGAGCAAGCTGGATGACAGTGGTGGTGGACACTGGTACAGGCTGGTGTGTCCATGCAGACTTCTTCCCATTTCACCCAGGTTATGCGGGCGAGGGAATGGCGATGAGCCTGATCCAGGGCCAGAATATGCTGGTGGGAATCTGACATTTTCTGGCCAGTATAGATAAACTCAGGGACTCAGCCTGTGCTGGATGGTGTTTCACTCACCCTGAACACAAAGTTTCATAGTTTGGGTGTACACCTAGATTCAGCCCTCAGTCTGTGGTGGCTTATTGAATGGTGGCAACCAGGAGTACTTTTGCACAGTTAACGCTAGTTTGCTAGCTGCATCCATTCCTGATAAGGCCACTTTTCTGTTCTGATGGTCTTTTTATGAATTGATTTCAATGGGCTTCAATGGGAATAAATTCTTATTCCTAAAATGGTCATCTTCTAACTTTTACTGTATTTTGAAATGGATTTAATTTTATAGATTAATAGTATTTCAAAAATAACTTGCATATACCTTAATGAGTATATTAAATGTGTATTTTAATATGTATGTATGTTAACATGTATTTGTCTTTAATTTTTTATAAGCTACCTTGAGCCAAAGTATTGGGGAAAAGGTGGGATATAATGGATATAATGGGATATAAATGAGGTGGTGATGATGATGATGATGTTGACAACTTCTGGTTATAGGGTATGGTGTGACCCACAGCAGTTTCAGAGAAATCAGACCACCCCACGTACACTATAGATGCTACCAAATTAAACAGATGAGATTTTGAATCAGTTTTATATTTCTCTCTCTGGCTTTTCTTCGCAAACAAAGATTCAGGAAGGACCCATCCTGTACTTTTTGTAAGTGCACTGATGACTTGAAAGGCCAATCCAAGATAAACAAGTCCAGTTGCAGAAAGCACAGCAGAAGGTCTCCTTTGGTGATGTTTCTGGGTTGTCATTCTTTCTGCATTGTAGTTTCTCTTCAAGACTTGTTCAGCGTGAGTTCTCAAATAAGGCTGCAGCATTGTGGATAGTGCGTCTCCATGCCTCCCGATGTGAGACCAGGCCAGATCATTATTGGTGATCTATTTGGCCAAGCCTGAGATGCTGTTTCAGGGAGTCCTTGTATCGCTTTTTTGGAGTGTCCCTCTTACGCTGACCCGTGGCAAGTTCACCATAGAGTACTATTCTGGGAAGGCGATAGTCCTCCATCCTAGAAACATGCCCTGCCCAGTGCAGCTGTGATCTCAATATCATGGCCTCAATGCTGGTGACCCCGGCTTGCTCAAGGACAGCAACATTAAATGGATATTAAAAGAGAATTTTAATGTGCTTTTATTACTTTTTAAGGATCTCTATATTGTTTTGATTGTTTTTATCTGTTCAGCACCTGAGGGACCCTTCTGAGTTGGGAGATGATGTAGAAATATCTGATATAAATAATAAATAAATAGTGCAGGCATTAGGACTCTTGATTTATGTTGCATAAACTACCTACTATATTATTGTGTCATAGGATGTTGCAGTTTTGCTGGGGGAGGTTAGATCACTACAAACACATCTAATTAGTTTGCAGGTTAAGCTTTTTGTTTTGTTTTGTTTTGTTTTTTTGTTAATACACAGCATCATGCTTATCACCAGGTGCCTGAAACACATTTTGCAATGGTTTCATGAAGAAATCAGGTGGCAGGTCTGTTTTTTATAAATGTCAACCCTGTAGGTAAGAAATTGCTAGCAAAAATTGTAATCTACCTCATTATCCCCAAGTTAGTCATCTCTCCCTCTCTCTCTTTGTGGTTCACATTGTTTATTGGTCCTGAAGCAACTAAAAATGCATGAAAAACTGTGTGTGTGTGTGTGTGTGTGTAAGAGAGAAAGAGAGCGAGAGAGGCTCATTATTTTTTAATATTGCTTTTGACAAACCCAAAATGGAATTCAAATTGCATTCATTATAAAGCAAGTTCATGGCTTCAGCATTAAAATTTCACAATCCTTAAAGTAAACAGCTACTTATGTGAACATTTAAAAAAACTTGCTATCACAGCCTATCAGAAATAGGCAGTATGGTGGTGAGATAAATCATTAAAGTACCAAACAGGTATGCTAAGAGATAGGTATGACAGGAAATTTCTTCCCCATAGGGAAAAAAGGAGAAAAAAAGTGCCTTCTTCTTGCATAGAATGAGGTTGTGGTTCAATTTCTGCCCCATTGTCATGCAGTCTCACCTGGCCTTGCCCCCAATGTTCACACTTGAAGTATAAACTTCTGCATGACAAAGCCTATGTCTGTAATCCTTTCTGAGCATACTGTACTTCTTTTGTGCATTTGGGAACGCTTCACAATCATGGATCCAAAAGTGCTTTGAAAGTCTGTGTGTTTAGAAGGATATCTACTTTCTCTTGTAGATGTCCATACTTATCACACAGTTGTGGGGAAGATGGGCACCAGTAGCACTGAAGGACATCAAGGGCAGCACAGTGGCCCTGCAACCCCATCTGTGTCATCACTAAAGCTGGTGTCACCCATCCCCCAATGGTATCACCTGGTGCATTTCGGCCTCTCCACACACTCTTAGACCCACTACTGAGCCTCATTCTAACTTATTCCCCCTGCGGTGCTGCATATGTGAGTGGGGGTTTTGTTGCTGTGATTTCTGTGGGGCTGGACATGCTGCTGTTCAAAAGCAGATATGATAAAACTGTAGCAATTTCCAAGGACAGGTCATACCCCCTCCCCTGTATGGAGCAGTTGAGTTCAACTATCTGTCTCTGTATGCAGAGGCAATTTGTGGATGGAGGGGTGGGGTAGTATGTGTGCTTCCCCCATTATTTCAGGATGACTACACCTCAGCTTGGCCCACACTGTGCAGGGGTGTGGTTGATGAAACCAAAGGCTGTATGAGCAGCTCTGTTCTGCTACAGAATAGTTGTGTTCCTCTGGTCTGTTTCTAATAATAAAGAAGCAGTTCATAAACCTATCATTCTTTTCAGACTAATGTGTTGAGAGTAGAACGTGTTAAAGGATGGAAATCTGTTGTTGTTGTTATATTTATTTATATCCCACATTTTTTCAAATTTGTAACTCAAGGTGTCTTACAACAGTTAAAATAAACATAGTTAAACATTTACAGAATACAAAAATAAAAATAAAAAGCAATTAAACCATGATAAAATTTGAAAGCAGTTCAAGCAAATTAAAACCACCACCACCACAACAACAAATAGTCCAAATAAGTATTGCACCCCAGGGCCCATAAGCAAAGAGGAAATATTATAGGCCCATACCCTAATATAATTTCATATTAGAGAAAATACAATAAACTAAATATTATAGGGTTGTGATTCGCCAAATCAATATGGTGGCATGAGCCATAAATTGAATATGAAGAGAAAACAGCATGCAGAATAGAAAGCCAAGTTTCTAATCTTTAAACTGAATTTGGCCAATCCAGGGTCTTTATTGGTAGCCAATTGCAGGAACCCATGCTCATGGTTGCCTTTTCTTTCTGACCATGAAAAGGGTTCTGGGAATCAAAAAATGTCCATTTGCTTATCTAAACAGGTCTTTCCTTTACATCACAAGATTGTTGGTTAAAGCCCCAGAAGCCTTTCCTTTTGACTGAAATTCAACATTTTGTTTGTTTCAGCAGTGTGTACCCTTATGCTAACAAGGAAAAAATAGCTCAGATGTCTATCTGTTAATCACCTAACTGATATGGGGATGCAGAGTGTATTAAATAGAGAATGATTCAATAGACAGTGAAACTTCAGACAGTGTTGGTGCTAGGGGTGTGTGGAGAGGTTGAATAGCACCAGTGCCACCATTGGAAGGAGGGATGGCACTGGCCTTAGTAACAAAACAGACTTCAGATCCACAACAGAGGCGGGGGAAATACATTGCAACACAAACTACATTTTATCAAAAATATATCTCTGCCTGCAAATACTCTTGAAACAGAGTCACTACTATTATTTATTTTCTTTCAATATTTTCTTTTGTTCCCCCCCCCACAGTTTATTCTGATTAGTTCTCATAATTTCAATACAAATAAATGTTGATAAAATTAAATCCAGTTTTGACCTGTCGTTATTGTGCAATTATGAGAAACATGTTATGGATGAGCTGGCCAGGCATAGCAGTCAAAATATCAGCACTTTTTCATTTTACTTTCCATTAATAAAACTCACAAAATCAATGTTGCTTTTTCATACAAATGGACAATATCCCTGACTTGGTAGATTGCAAATTTTATTTCTGTTGAGCAAATGTTTATCATAGTGATCACTCACAAAGTTTTATATTTACGTATAGGTTAGAATTATACTGGGTGAGATTATTATTTTTTTGCATTAAGAACATTCCAGAAATCTCAGATATCTTCATAAGCACAATGGAAAGAATTTGATACTTACTTATTTTTCAAAAATCTAATCCAGGAGAAATAAAACTGTCAGACTTGTCTATAGAGACAGAGGGCTACTGATGCTTATAGTAGGCATGTACAGCATGATCCTGTACATGCTGGAAATAACTGAACCCTTTGAATTTGATTAATGCAGATGGTTAAGAATTATTTTGAAAATAATTTACCAAGCATTTATGAAGCATTTCTTTATAAGAAGGATGGAACAAGTATGCAAAGTGAACTTGTAGTACCTTAGAGACTGACAGAAAGATGTTTCAGTACTGTATAAACTTTCATAGACTTAGTCTACTTCTTCAAATGAAAGAAAGTAGAGATTTTTTTTAAAAAAAAACCAGATGTGGGAGAAAGAAAACACATGAATTCACTGATAACACTAAACTAAAAGGGACAAGGACAGTTTTAAGGAATAGAGGGGTATAAACTTTTTAAGAGAAACAGGCCAAACAGGAAAGGAAAATAGCATTATATGTCAGGGATATTTACACCAGTGAAGAGATCCATGACATCAATACTAGAAGCCAGGTGGAGAGCATCTGGATAAAAATTAAAGGGGAGGAAAACTACAGGGATGTTATTGTCGGACTCTACTACAGACCCCCCAAGTCAGACGAAGGAATTGGATAATGCCTTTCTAGAACAGATGACCACACATGCAGAAAGGGGAGATGTAGTAGTGATGGGTGACTTCAGCTATCCTGATATTTGCTAGAAATCTAAATCAACCAAAACTTCAAGGTCTAGCAAATTCCTAACTTGCCTAAAAGACAATTTCATGGTCCAAAAGGTGGAAGAGGAAACAAGGGAGTCAGCTATTTCAGATGTGATCCTAACCAACAAGGATGACCTAGTTAATGGGGTGCAAGTGGTGGGATCCTTGGGTGAGAGTGATCATGTTCTCCTGGAGTTTGTTATACAATGGAAAGGAGAAGCCAGGCATAGTCAAACACACATTCTTGACTTTCGGAGAGCTGATTTCAATAAACTCAGGGAAATACTAGGGATGATCCCATGGTCAAGAATACTAAAAGAGAAGGGACTTCAAGACAGATGAGACTTTCTCAAAAGGGAGATACTGAAGGCACAATTTCAAACAGTACCATTGAGGAAGAAAAATGGGAGGTGTCTCAAGAAACCAAGACGGATGACTAGAGAAGTTTCAATGGAGCTAAGTTTTAAACGGAACATGTACAGGAAATGGAAAAAGGGGAAATCACCAAAGAAGAATTCAAACAGATAGCGAACACATGTAGGAGTAAAGTCAGAAAAGCTAAAGTGTAGAATGAGCTCAGGCTCACTAGAGAGGTTAAGAACAATAAAAAGGAGGTTTTTTGGCATGTCCGCAGCAAAAGGAATAAGAAGGAAATGGTAGGGCCACTACGTGGAGAAGATGGCAAAATGCTAACAGGGGACAGAGAAAAGGCAGAATTACTCAACACCTTCTGTTACATCCGTCTTTTGAGAAAAGGAAAAGGGTGATCAACCTGAGGATAATGGAACAGAGGACACAATGGGGAAAATCCAGCACAGAATAAGTAAACAGGTAGTACAGGAATACCTTCTTAATCTAAATGAATTTAAATCTCCAGGACCAGATGAACTACATCCAAGGGTATTAAAAGAGATGGCAAATGTAGTCTCAGAGCCATTGGCAATAATCTTTGAGAACTCTGGAGAACAGGAGAAGTCCCAGCAGACAGGAGGAGGGCAAATGTTGTCCCCATCTTCAAAAAGGGGGAAAAAAGAGGATCCCAACAATTATTGTCCTGTTAGTCTGACATCAATACCAGGGAAGATTCTAGAGCAGATCATTAAACAGAGAGTCTGTGAACATTTAGAAGGCAATGCCATAATCACAAAAAGTCAACATGGGTTTCAGAGAAACAAATCATGCCAGACTAATCTGATCTCTTTTTTTGATAAAGTTACCAGCTTGGTAGATGAAGGGAACACTATGGATATTGCATACCTTGATTTCAGTAAGGCCTTTGACAAGGTTCCCCATGACATTCTTGCAAACAAGCTTGTAAAATGTGGGGTAGACAAGTAAACTGTTAAATAGATTTGTAATTCGTTGACCGGCTGAACCCAAAGGGTACTCAGCAGTGGCTCCTCTTTGTCTTGGAAAGATGTGACCAGTGGGGTGCCACAGGGTTCTGTCCTAGGTCCAGTGCTGTTCAACATCTTTATCAATGACTTGGATGACAGAATTAGGGGCATACTTATCAAATTTGCAGATGACACCAAATTAGGAGGGTTAGCTAATATCCTAGAGGAGGACAGAATCAAAATTCAAAATGACTTGAATAGACTAGAAAGCTGGGCCAACGCTAACAAAATGAAATTAAATACGGAGAAATGTAAGGTACTGCACTTAGGGAAAAAAAATAATAAAAAGAAAGAAAAAGAAAGAAAGAAAGAAAGAAAGAAAGGAAGGAAGGAAGGAAGGAAGGAAGGAAGGAAGGCATAGATAGCCCTGTTTAAGTATTTCAAGGGGTGTCACATTGAGGATGGAGCAAGCTTGTTTTCTGCTGCTCCAGAGACTAGAACACAGAGTAATGGATGCAAGATCCAGGAACAGAGATTCCACCTCAACATTAGGAGGAACTTTCTGACAGTAAGAGCTGTTCTGCAGTGGAACACACTCCCTCAGAGCGTGGTGGGGTTTCCTTCCTTGGAGGTTTTTAAACAGAGGCTGGACGGCCATCTGTCGGGGATGCTTTGATCGTGATTTCCTGCATGGCAGGAGATTGGACTTGATGGCCCTTGTGGTCTCTTCCAACTTTACAGTTCTATGATTCTATGATTCTAAGGTGAAACAGATGTCTAGCTACTTTGATTCCCTTCTGGAAGAAAAGTGGTATATAAATTAAATAAATATAAATCAATAAAGAAAATAGATTGCAATGAAAGACAGAGATGAGTAGGATATATATATATATATATATATATATATATATATATGTGCACAACACCATAGTAATAACAGAAAGAAAATGTGAGTCATACCAAGTATTGCAGAAGGCCAGAAATCTCAGTCCTATTTATGATAAAAGAAGGCAGCCTAAACTGAATTCTTAACTAGAGTAGGCCTACTAAAGGAATCAGAGCTTGCTATGTCAACAGTTACATAAGTTGCATTGATTAAATGGGTCTACTACAATTGGGACTAGGATTTGGGCCAGTTAAAGTAGTATTTGTTCAATATAGGTGTTAAATTTATATTTTGCCTTTCCATCACATGGTGCCCAAAGTGACAATAAAGCAGGTATAGCATTGATCTTTAAAAAAAAAACAACTAATTAATGGGACAATTACAACATAGCTGTTAGCCAGCTTATGTGTCAAACATACATTTAAATAATGAACTCCTTGAGCCCTTTTACACTACACACTACACAATTATGACACTATGGTTCCGCTTTAGCTGCCATGTCTGCATCCTGTATTATCCTGGGTGTTTTAGTTTGCAGACACACTAGAGTTCTCTGGCTGAGACTTTTAAATACCCCTCCCTAATTTGCAGGATTCCATAGGGTGGAACCATATGAGAGTAAATAGCCTTTCAGACAAGCTGATCCCAAGTTGTGTGAGGGCCAGCATACTACCATTGATACCTAAAGATCACAAGCCAGCTAATTTTCACCCCAATTCAGACAAAATATAGATGAGGTATAATAGGATAGCTAAAATCAAATAGTAATGAATCAAAGAAAGATCAGTTGGTTTTCTCTTGTCATCATATTGGCTGCCCCTTGAAAGGGAAGTTTGAGCTAGGAGGGAAATTCTTTGGTTGGCAGTTTTTCTTAGTAAGAGTTAGGAGATTTTCAGATGGGCTAAATATGGCATGATATTGACGCCAGGAGATTGCTGAAGGGCTTCCCTTTCAGACAACATTGTCTCCATGTCGTCATGCTCCCATTCGACTGTCATTATGCTGGCACTTCTTTTTATTAATGTGGGATAAGCCATGAATTGATCCCCTTTTCTGTTTCTGTAACGGAATGATGTGCAATTGAAATGGTGACCCCTTATTCTGGCGCGATGCCAGCGTCAATGGGAGATCCATGCCAGAACACATCCGGGTGAGATCGGGACATCAAGGTAAGTGACACTTTTTTGTACCCTCCCCAGGTTACTTGTTAATTTTTAAGTGTATTCGTGTGCTTTCTGGCACTTTTTCATGTTTCATTTGCTTTTTATTTTTGAATTTCCTGTTTTCTTCTTCTCGCGAGAGCAGCCGGGATTTCAATCCAGGAAGTGAAAGGGGCTTCATCTGAGCTCTTTTCACTCTTCGGCTGCCCTGCCAAGGAAAGAAGGATGCACTAACAAAGTGGGTCTGATTTTTTCCCTGTTATTACAGGAACAGGAGAAGGGCTGGAGAGGAGATAGCAAGAGGGGAACACATTTTTGTTACCCTCTGAAAGTCTCCTTACGCAGTACAAGTAGTACATCCAAAACTCTGTTTTTTTGTTTTCAGTCTCATCTCTGAATGGAAGAACATTGAGTAAGGTTTTGATGTGAGCATGTGATGAGGCTCATAGAATAAATGTACCCCATGACTATGTAAAGTCAGAATGGGAAACTTGGGAATTTTCAGAAGCTTTGAGGTTCAACTCCTATAATCCCTTAAGCTTGGCTACACTGAGGGGAAAGCTATTGGGAGTCATATGGCAAATGTCTGAAAGAACCAAAGATTTCTCACCCCAGTATAGATTTTATGGCTGTTGCCACCCCCTGAACTCAGATACTAACTGGTAAGCACAGTAACAAATATACAAAGGGTTTGTCTATACAAGGCAATAAAATGTGGATTGATGCACACTAATGCCAATTCTCAGCAGCTTTCATTTGTCTCAATGATTTTTTGACAAGATCGCATGCATGCAAAGCTGTCTGTGTTCGTTCTTCAAACAGGCATGCCTGTGAATGAAGAAGCTGGGAATGAGTGAATTACTTGAGTTTTTATTGTCACCAGTTGCCATTGCCAAACAATATTTTTAAAGCATATCCAAGGTGCTGAAGTGTGATATTCTGCTTAAAAATAGAGAAAAAGAGAGAAAAGGTTGTTTCATCACCTGAGCGCATGATCGCTACAATGCGAATACTAAATGGTGCTTAAGGGCACTCACCTTGCCAGCAAGCTCCACCGCTGTGCATGTCTGACCAATCAGCTTTCTATTTCCACTCTTATTGGGAATGCACAGCAAAGCAAATCAGTTGTCCCAATGAGCGAGAATGTGCATTCCCTGCAGAGCTTTTTAAAAACTTCAGGAAAAGCTACAAAGGCTTTTCCTGCATAGTTTTGGAGGCTTTGCCCCCACTCCTTACAATGCATTGATGTGGGATCTCATTAAGTCTCTCCATTGTTGCCTCCTTGTCATGGGAGAGAGGCTTGTGTACCCTAATGGTGTTTTGAACTATAGATCGGTGGCATAATAGTCACCGGTAGGGTCTCCCATGCCAGACAGGTCAAAATCAAAGGGTCTGACAAAGAGCATCAAAGGGTAGGATGGGCTCTCTAGCCTTATGGCAACCATCCTAGGAGAAGGAAAATTCTAATCCCAAACCCGGGTAGATGGTGCTCATTCAACCCTGTAAGGTAAACTATCTAAGAGAAGGAAACTCTAATCAAACCTACGACCCGAGCACCTCACTACTACTGTCCATGCTTGCAAGGCCACAGCAGATGAACCTTTGGGTTAAAGGGTGAGGCCAGTTCTGTGCACGCTGCACTCCACCAGAAAAATCCGTTGCACAGACTCGAAGGACAAATCCAATTCCGAAAAAGCCCTGTAGCGAAAGGCAACGGACGAAACGGCAGGTGTAAAGATGCACTGGAAACCGCAGACCCGACCCTGCATGCAGCCGGTTCAGGACTTTGGTCACTCGAGGCTGATCCGGGAGAGGACAGTCCTGTTCAGCAGCATCCTAAATGACCAAGCAGCCTTTTTTTAAGGAGAGCACTGCTTCCTCCACACAGAGAAGGGACTAGAAAAGGTGGCCTAATGAAAGCTCATCCCCAACCTGTTTGGCTAGCTGCAGCCAACGGGCATCTTCTGATGCGGTCAAACCAAGGCAAAGAAACAAAGGCACACACCAGACTCCAAAGGTGTAAATAAACTGACGCTTGCATGCTGGAACATCAGAACCATGTGAGACTCTGCAGACTGTGGATGGCCTGAGCATTGATCTGCTCTAATAGCCCATGAACTATCACGACTTAATATTGACATCGCTGCTCTTAGTGAAGTTCGTCTCCATGAGGAATGCAGCCTTAAAGAACACACACTTTACTGGTCTGGTAAACCCAAAACTGAAAAACATCTTTCAGGAGTAGGCTTTATGATTAAAAACTCCATTGCCTCCAAACCTTGCCAACAGGACACTCTGATCGTATTATTTCCTTACGCCTCCCACATTTTCTTCTGTTCAGTGTATATGCCCCAACAATGCAAGCCGATCCTGTAGAGAAAGACAAATTCTACACAGACCTACATCACCTCATACAAAAAGTCCCTGTAGAAGATAAAATTACTATTCTTCGTGACTTCAATGCCAGAGTAGGAAAGAATTCCAAAGCCTGGAAAGATGTCTTAGGCAAGCATGGTGTTGGAAATCGCAATGATAACAGATGCCTCCTGCTAGAGTTCTGCGCAGAACAACAGCTGACTACTACAAACACTATCTTTCAGAAGAAAGATAGCTTGAAGACAACCTGGATGCATCCCTGATCCAAACATTGGCACCTCATTGACTATGTTCTAGTCCACCAGAGATACATTCACAATCTCTGTCATACTTGAGTGATTCCCAGTGCAGAATGCCAAACAGATCATTACCTCGTAAGATATAAACTAAATCTTCATCTTAAGCTCAAACCTAAGAGTGGTGGCATCTTAAAGAGGAGACTCCAAGTCAACAATCTTCAACAAGCTACCATGAGAGACAACTTCCAGGCAAATCTGCAAACAAAACTTGAAGACCACCCTACAGATCCTTCTCCTACAGTGCTTTGGCAACATATCAAAAACAGTATCCTCCAGTCTGCGGAAGAATTCCTCGGCTTCTTCCACAAGAAAAATCAAGACTGGTTTGATGAAAACAACTAAGAGATCCAGGAGCTGTTGGCATAAAAGAGAATTGTTCACCAGGCATACCTCACCCAGCCAACTTGCCATGTAAGAAAAACAGCTTTCCATCTCACATGTAGTAAACTTCAACAAAAACTCCAAGACATGCAGAACAAGTGGTGGATCAATATAGCAGAAAAGACACAATGCTGTGCAGATTTGGGTGATCTTAGAGGATTTTATGAAGCTCTTAAAACAGTGTTTGGACCTACTTACCAGGTCCAAAGCCCCTTTTACCGTACGTATGGTCAATCATTTATTACTAATAAAGCCTCCATCATGAATCAATGAGGCAGAACACTTTCAAAGTCTCTTTAGTGCCAACCGAGTAGTCCAAGGCTCAGCTATCCAACATATGAAACAAAAACCAATGAAAAATGAATTGGACATAGCTCCCACATTTGAAGAGACCCTTAAGGCCATACAGCAGATGAAAAATGGCAAGGCAGCGGGATCGATGGAATCCCACCTGAAGTTTGGGAACACGGAGGTCATGTACTCCACGGTAAATTTCATGAACTCCTTGTGAATTGCTGGGGAAAAGGGGAACTGCCATCAGATCTCCAAGATGCAGTCATCATCACCCTGTACAAGAAAAAAGGAGCAAAATCCAATTGCTCAAACAATCGAGGCATAAAACTGCTCTCTATTGCTGGAAAAATCCTTGCAAGGATACTCCTTAACAGATTAGTTCCTGCTATTGCAAAAGAACTTCTTCTTGAAAGCCAATGTGGCTTCAGAGCCAATAGGAGTACTACAGATATGGTATTTGCCCTTAGACAACTGCAAGCGTAATGTAGAGAGCAGAACAAGGGTCTCTATGTAACATCTCTCAACCTCACCAAAGCCTTCAAAGTGTGAGTAGAAAAGGCCTGTGGCAGATCCTGAAAGACTAGGATGTCCCCCCAAATTCCTTAAAATGATTATCTTGCTACATGAGGGCCAGCACGGTCAAGTCAGATATGGCAAACCTCTTTCAGAGCCCTTTCTAATGACTAATGGAGTGAAGCAAGGTTGTGTTCTTGCACCAAACTTATTTACAATCTTCTTCAGCATGATGCTCCAAAGGGCTACGGCAGGGCTTGAAGAAGAAGACAGAATCTATATACGTTACCGTACTGATGGTAGCTTGTTTATCTTAAGCCGGTTGAGGGCTCACACTAAGACTCTAAACTAGTCTGAGAGCTGCTCTTCGCTGCTGCTGCTGCCCTTGTTGCCCACACAGAAGCAGCTCTGCAGCGCCTAACATCCTACTTCGCAACAGCTGTAGATCTGTTTGGGCTGGAAGTCAACCTGAAGAAAACAGAAGTTCTTTACCAGCCTGCACCACAGACGAACAGCATCATCCCCACATTGCCGTCGGGAAATCTGTGCTTAAGTCTGTGCAGCAGTTCACTTACCTGGGAAGCATAATCTCCTCAGATGCCAAGATTGAGAAGGAGATCAATCATAGATTAGCAAAGGCATATAGCGCATTTGGAAGAGTCTACAAAAAATTTGAGGCGAAGAACAAAAATCAGTGCATAAAGAGCCATTGTACTGTCTATTCTCCTTTATGGGTCTGAAACATGTGTCACCTATTGCCACCGCTTACGACTCCTTGAACACTTTCATCAGCACTGTATACGCACAATCCTAAATATACACTGGACTTACTATGTGATGCATGTTGCTGTCCTTGATCAAGCAGGGATCACCAGCATTGAGGCCACGATATTGAAACACAGCTGTGTTGGGCAGGGCATGTTTCTAGGATGGGGGGCCATTGCCTCCCCAGAATAGTACTCTATGGTGAACTTGCCATGGGTCAGCGTAAGAGGGACACTCCAAAAAAGCGATCCAAGGATTACCTGAAACTACATCTCAGGCTTGGCCAAATTGATCACCAACAATGGTCCACCCTGGCCTCGCATGGAGACGTACTATCCACAATACTGCAGCCTTATTTGAGAACTCACCCCGAACAAGTCTTGAAGAGAAATGTCAACGCAGAAAGAATCACAACCTGGAAACGTCACCGAAGGACAACTTCTGCTGTGCTTTTTGCAACTGGACGTGTTTATGTCGGATTGACCTTTTAATCATCAGCGCGCTTGCAGAAGACGCGGGATGAGTCCTTCCTAAATCTTTGTTTGCAAAGAAAAGCCAGAGAGAGAGAGAGAGAGAATTTTCCTTGAATTCTACAAGGAGTATTTTCACTTTGAAGACAACCATAAAGATGAGTAGGGGTATAAAAATAGAAAAGGATAGGCTAGAATACCAGGTGGGAAAAAAACCCAAACCTCTGAAGGATATAGTGTACTAGCTAATTGCAATTGACACAACAATTGGACTTCCAAGAACGACATTGCAATAAATTTTGTGATTCATCACATTGCTGACATACTGCTGAAAAACATTGACTCTTGAGAACAGAAATTAAACTGGCATTCTGTCTCTTCTCTTCATATATCTCAAGCTAAACAAGCTGCTTTCTAGCTGCCTTCTAAAGAATTTGGCTGATCCTATTTCAGAGGAAATCATTGAACCAAAATGGTTGTTGCTATACATTTCACATTATCACAGTCCCTCAAACAGTTGCAGTTACAAATATTTACTTATAGTTACCTTCCAGAAGGATATACAAAGCAACACAACCATCTTTCACTTCCCACTCCCCCTCAATAACAATAATCTAGTTTTTCATGGAAGTCATTGATGTATATTCTACTGTCTATTGTCTAGTCTAACTAGCAATTGATTCTTCCCTAGTCCTGCTGCTTTGAAGCAACATATTGTAAGCTGCTTTGGTTCCCATAATGGGGAAAAAAAAGATATAAATTAAATAAGTTAAAATTAGTAAATACCAGGGACTGGGCACACACACACAGAGAGAGAGAGAGAGAGAGAGAGATGGAGGGAGGGAGAGGGAGTGGGAGTGGGAGTGGGAGTGGGAGTGGGAGTGGGAGTGGGAGTGGGAGTGGGAGTGGGAGTTCTGTTCTTCTCACTTGAACCAGATGGGTCTGGGCTGATAAACCGTTATATCAGGATCCTGACAGAAGATCAGTATTCAAACACACAAGCCAAGCACCAGCTGATGGTAGAGTGTGTGTAAACTATTTGAACCAGTAGTTTTTACCTAGCTGCTCACATAAAGCCAAGTAAGAGGAGGTAGGATAAGAATGAGGAGAAAATGTATTGGTTTTGCATTTCCTTATGAAAATATTCACACTTGTTAGGACTACAGATGAAAATAATATTTGCAAATCTTGTCCTCCATGAGTAATGATGTCTCATCACATGAAGACATTCCAGCTTTGTCTTGTTTTAAAGTCAACTGCTGAGAAACTTTTCATCCTGGAACGAAAGTGAAAAAAAACAACAGTTGTTTTATGCAAAATACAATGTATTTTTGTCAAAGAGTTTTCCATAAAAAGTATCAAAATATGTAAAAACTCTCTCAGACTTGCCCTAGGTGGGGAAAAGTTTTGAAATATCTTATTGCACACAGATGCAGAGAAATAAAGAGACCACACACATAATATGGGTTGAAATAAAATGGGCTTTATTTATACCTATAAATAAATATACCTATTTAATTCCCAAAATCTTCAGCAGGGGGAGGCAACCAAGTAAGGGAGCAGCTGGGGTGGATTGTCCCTTCCGGACATATGCCCCCAGCTTCCCCGGGCGAACACCTGAGCCCTGTTGAGCAACCCTGTTCAGTGGGGTTGCTCTCCAGCCAGCCCGTGTCTGGAAGGTCAGCCCGAAAGTCCCTCACCCAATCCCTACAGATTAAGGTGAGGGGATTATCCTTCAGGCTAACCCCAAGGTAGGTCGCCTTCTGTTCTCCCAGATCGTACAATCTAAGGAGAACCTTCTAGTGACCATCCCTTCACCGAAATCGGTGCCATATGTGCACACCGTTAACTATGCCTCCCCCTTTCCCACCTTATCGGGTGAGAATTTTACCTAATTAGGTGCCACCAAGCCAATTTTCCCATCGTTGCCGCTTTCCTAGTATGGGGTAGGTGAACTCCCCCCCCCCATGTAAGAAGTGGGGGGGGAAATTCCTACCCGGCTCCGTAGCAACCATTATCACACTATTCCAGCAGTGGGAGGGTGGGTCGCCGAGTTCAAAAGAGGCCAAAGAGAGGGTCGGGTGGCCTTTTATCATCTCCTCCCCCACCCCTCTCTTTGCATCGCCGACACTCATCGGCGGTGCCATCTACGGGTCTCTTCCTCCTTGCTGCATGCAAGGAGGGCTCCCCGGCTGCAAGCTGTGCAACACGGCCCAGGGAGCCGTATTCTCAAGTGCTAGAAAGAAATAAACCAAGAATTACAGGCAGACCTGAGACTGGCAACAGGAGAAAACATACTTCTCTTCAAAAAAACCCTATACATTTCCATGGCTTGTGGCACATTTCAGTTATGAAAAATAAGCACAAAATGATGCATACATTCAAAGAGTGTGTATGATTTAATATGTGTGTATCTAAAAGCTGGATCACAAATGCACTTTAGTAAATGGGGCAATGACAAAAAGTGTGTTCATTAGGAAAACCATTTAAGAAATTTGTATTTTAGAAAAAGGTTCTTATAAATGGAAGCTTAGCAGAGTCAGCCCTGGTTCATACTTGGATGGGATATTGCCAATGTATATCAGGTGCTGTAGGCTAGATTTCAGAGGAAGGAACTTGCAAAAACACCTCTGAGTGTTCCTTGCCTTAAAAAACCCTATGAAATTCATGGGGTCAGCATAAGTCAATAGAGGACTCGAAGGCACGTACACACATACACACAGAGAAGAAAAGGAAGTATTGAAACAAGAATATAAAAGAGGGACAGGACAAGAATACTGGTTAGAATGTTGTTGTGAGGAACAGAAAAAATATGAAGCTGGGACATTTTCACAACACTAGGTAAGAATAATTGATGAAGCACTCAGGGTCATCTTTAGTGTAATGTGGGATAATCAAGACTTTTTACTCTGAGATGGGGGTGGAGAGGGGAACTTTGAAACTAACTTGGCTGACACACCCAAAATGTTGGGTATTGGTGTAGAGTCATTCAGGAAGACCTATTCAGAGACATACAACCTTAAGGCAAAATAGCTGTAAGGTGGTTCCTACATTGTAAGCCATATCCCATACTCATATATTTTTCTTTTAGATTTTTAGTTTGAAGATTAATTATAGATCTGGCCCTAATTAAAATGATGGCAAGTGTCCCATTTCATTAAATCTCTCTTTCTCTGTGTGTCTGTGTTTAGGTAAAAGGCTTTATTTAACAGGATACTACATCAAATTCTACAATGAAAAGGTGCAGAAGTCAAGTATACAGGTTGACCCCTGTATCTGTGGGGGATACATTCCAAGACACACACACCCATGGATACCTGAAACCATGGATAATAGGGAACCCTGTTATTTTAAATGACACAAACGACAGAGGTTGACCACAAAATCACATTGGAGGACCTAGAAATGCCTCGAGAGAACTTTTTGGGTGGTTTTTGGGCATGGATAACTGAAACTGTGGCTACTGAATTCATGGATATGGGTGTCAACCTGTATTTCTCACCTTAATAGCCCTTGCTCCTGCACCCTACTGTGCTTCCTTCTGTGCCAGGTAATGTATTAGACATAAATTAACCCCCATCTTTCAGGAACACCACAATCTGATCAGTGAAGAAAAGAAAAGAACCCTCTGAGATAGTCCAATCCTTGCTCTTGAAAGTACTGGAAAAATAACCTTTTGAATATTGCCATGTTTCTGCTGAAACATATCCATATGAACTTTCTATTCTGAAGTGAAAATATTTCAGAAATAATGTAGAAGCAATATTTGATCCCAAAACATCCAAATGCAAGTATGCATAGAACTATAGAATTGGTTCCATGACATGAAGGTTTCCAAGCAACATTGTACCTATGAAGGACAATGAGATTTATAAGAGTGGATTATGTCAAAAGTTTTCTCCTCATGTAGTGAGGTTAAAAGGGTTTTTTAACAATTTTTGATAACTTCTTCACATTTTAGGACTTTTTTTCACAAAATTCAACTGTATAAAGATGGGGTTGTGTGCAAACCAATATATTTGCACAGAAATTTGTTGTTGTTGTTTATAAAAGACACAGTTTTCTGTGTGCAATTGTTGGACTGGTGCCAAAAATATTTCTCATGGAAATGTATTTATTTATTTATTTGGCATTTCCCTCCTTGAAACCGAAAATCTTGCAATAGTTTATTGCTTTCTCAATAGGGTATCTTGATGCATCAAGAAAACCTTTCTCATCAAGCATGACAAAATTTGTGAGTATTCTTTACATCCCTGCTTTTCACAAGGATAGAGACAGTTTCCAAAATGTTTGGGTTTCACTGCAAGACAACAGCTTAAATTCCACTTCTGGATAGATATACATTCTTCTTTGGTCTTTTGGGTACATTTTTGGTTCTGCTGAGACATCAGCATAATTATGTATATTACCTTTGGTTTTGTGATCTAGGCCACAATCCCCCCTCCCCATTCTGTCACTTTTATTTGACATCAGAAGGAAAATATGCTAACAATGGCAAACTCGCTTCTCTTTTGGTGTAAGAAAAAAGCTAAATAATGAATATACCATAATTAGTAAACTCAAGACTTGAACCATGAAAAGACCTCTGACTGATTTAGCTCTAGATAAGTAAGTCAAGATGCACAGAGTATGCCTGATCAAAAGAAACTGATCTGACATTCAAGGTCAGATCAAGAGAGGGCAGAAACATGAGAAAATAATGATTTAGCATCATTTTGAACCTACAGAAATGGGGAAAGGAAGCTACTGATATAAGGCTCATATTTAAACAGCCTAGGAATGGCAGCTTGGAACAAAATGTTTAAGGACTCAAAAGTTCATTTTCATTGTTTTATTTGTTTTGTGTCAATAGGAAGAAGAAGGTAGTGCTGTATTTAGTTCAAATTTCCCTATAGGTCAGTCAGTGGCCTTAAGTATGAATCTTGAGATTCTTGAGAAACTATGCTTTGTGAAATTAAAAAGAGTACTGGGGGGGGGGGAGGGAGAAAAAAGAAAAAGAAAACAAGGCCAGTGATCTAGCTGACACATTTTCTGAAAGTACAACACATAGCAAAACAAACCTTGAAATATTTGATTCTTGTTAAATTGCATTGTATACAAAGCAACCGATCTTTGTACTAACTGCAAAGAAGTAGTGCAGATGTTCAGGATACATGGACACCTAGAGCTGCTGAAGCAGTTTAGAACAGGGTGGGCAGTTTTTCACCCTCTAGACATTTGTTGGATGCATCTTCCACCAGCTTTAGCCAACCAGTTCAGTGGGGGTGATCAAGAAAGCTGGAAGTCAAGAATGATGGTATCAGCTGAATGCATTGTTTGTCACCTATATTTGCTAAATATCATATATTTGGATTCCAGTCATTCTTATTTAATAAATTAATAAAAAAATTGCAAAATTGTAATAGCGGGGTCTTACATTCATTTTGTGCACATGTGTTTCCAAAATGACCATGCAAATGGAGAATTAAAAACATGAACTGCTAATGTAGTATCTTTAAAAATGTTCAATGAAACCTGATATTTCTGCAAGCAATATTACCATTCATTAGACATTTTAATCAAATTACATAAAACAATCACACACTACTATTTGGTAGAAGGAGGATAGACAAAGTCAAGAAAAAAATATTCTATACGAGTGAAATGTTTGTAAAATGGTGGTGAAATTTGGGGAAATGTAGCCATACGTGATAGTGATAGAAACTTGCCAATTAAAATAAATTAGGTTAGAAACTTTCAAAGGAAAAGAGTAACTCAATTAAATTCATTTTTCTCAATTGATTTAAATTGGAATTTTCAGCATTAACTTAATGTGAAGATTAACTTTTAAAGCAAATTATTAATTAGAGATAGTGCTAAAGAGCCAATAACCATTACATTACCCAGCTAGTTCTTTAATAAATGAAAATGGCTGTAATAATCTTTGATTTTGTTAATGACTAGAATATGGAAGGTCAGTTAATTCCAATATTAAAATATTTTATTTTTAAAAAAATATTTTGTTGCAAATTTAAAAGTACACTACAACCTACAAACATTAAAAGGAAAAGTAATACAAAACAGAAAAAGAAGAAAAGTTGACTTCCAATCTTCATTATAGCAATTATAGATGCATATTCATAGCTGCTCTGTTTGCAAATATAACAATTCATTTCTTCCACTACCATTTTTTCATTGTATAAATATTTTTAATGAACAAGGGGTAAGGGTAGATTGGAAGGGAGCTTGTCTTCTTTGTAAGTTGTCCTCCTGTGTTTTACACTGCATGCTACATAAGAAGACTCCTCAACTGTCCCATGAAACTGAATTGTGAAGCCTTGTATTTTTCTTGGAATCCATGTGGAAATAAGCAAACTAAAGAAAGTGAAAAGTTAAATTCAAATTATAAGGGAGGGAGAAAGGGGAAGAAATGTGTGTGTGTGGGGGGGGGAGGGTTGTCCAGACAATGAAAATACTTCTCATAGAATTCACAGAGAGGACAATGTTTCCCTATGCAATCTAAATGAGATCCACGGTATTCAGAAGGAGGAGGGCTAAAAACTCCACAAACTGCACACTAAAAGGATTTGTGTTTTCCCCAAAGTTTCCCAGAAAATGTGTATAGGTGCATATTTTTGCACATGTGGAGGTCCGAATTTGCATCACTGCTCATTTTTGCTCTATTGCCCTTTATTAGAGCATGTGGATGCTCCACTTGAATAGATACAAATGGATGCAAATAGGCCAAAAAAATGGCGGGGACAAAACAGTGTTGCTGCAAATGGGCAAAAATGCACACCCATTCTCAGTATACCATCGTGTCTAGACAAGACTGTTTTTTTTAAAAAAAATAATAATCATGCAGCTGTTTCCTTCTATTGCAAGCTCAAGCCACTGAGAAGAGGGAGGAGTGAGAAAAATTGCTGATAGAGTTTTTTTAGCTTCATTCTAGTCTGTGTTCTGGTGCAGGCTTTTAATGTCAATATAAATGACAATTAAGCACTAAGGGTCTAGTGGAAGAACAAGAGCAGATGAAGAAAACATTAATATTGAACGAGCGTAGATACCGAGAAAAATTTATTAAGCTGAGAGGTTTAAAAGAATTGACAAGTGAAGACTTAGGGGAAAGAGTGATCCCGGCTCTAGCTAACTTTGTGGAAGTCCCTGAAGAAGTGATGGATTCTGAGGTGGACAAAATATTCAGGCACTAAGGCCTTTCTTAATAACTTTCCTATATCTGCTAGTGGGCTATTGTACCTGAATAGGGGAATGGAGTGGAGCTCTTCTTTGTATGTCCATATTCCCATTTCATAATTTGCTCCCAACCTTGTTAAGCTTGAAAAGGTTTGAACTTTGGCTGCTAGAATAGAGCTGCTGGACTTACCTGCCCAGCCAATGGCTCCTTTGCGACCCGGTCTGGCTTCCCCTTCCCTTGTGGCTACCATTGTTGTCTTCCCTTTCCTGGTCTGTTCTGTGGGCTGGGAAGGGGCACAAAAGTGAGCACCAATTGGGGCAGGTCACCCATGCCCTGATTGGTTACTCCAGATGGAGGCAGGGCACTGCTGCCTTTTGCAGCAGTTTTACGACAGTTTTGCTGCAGTTTTGCAACAGTTTTGAGACTGCTGCTTTATGGCGTGGAGGTTGGGTGTATAAGCCAGCCTCCATGCTGGTTTGATCAGTGGCTCTTTGGGAGCCAAAACCCACCCTTCCTCCCTTTATTTCTTGTTGTAAGCTTGTAGGTTATTTTGTTGCATGTATTCTCTTTCTGTCACAATTTTGGTGGCAGTTGTCATGGGTCCTGATTCAAGGTCATTGGTAGCAGGAGGGGGGGTCTCTGTCAAGTTCATGGTCAAGGTCAAGGTCAAGTTCACTGAAACCCCACTTTCCCCAATGGTTACAAATATGGAAAGGGTGAGGAGTCATCAGGCATGCAGGGCCTGGCCAGGACTCCTCCCCCTTCATCAGTGGTGATGTCAGTGGCTAACCAACAGTTATTCCATTGACCAGCATTATTAACCAATATATCTTTCGAAATATACAATGTGTTTGTCATTATTTGGGATAAAGTGGGAGCAGGAGAATGTCTGGCCTGGGCAAACAAATGCAAATAGATCTGATATGACCACTAGGACTGGCTTTCAAAGAGATAGCCATACTAGTCTGTAGGATTATTAAAAATGCATAAAGTGTCTAATAATGTTTGTTGGAAATGTCAACAAGAGGGAACTTTTTTTTATCACATGTGGTGAACTTTTGAGAAAGCAAAAAATAAAATAATAATGAATTCAGATTCATGGTCTGATTCAGCATGATAAAAATTCAACTAAAGCCAGCTTTTTTAAAACAACAACAACAGGACTGTTGGTGGAGCAAATTGAAAAAGAACGTGCGAGAATTATACAATATATGATCATAGCTGCCAGGCTGATATGTGTGCAGAAGCAGAAAATAGTGATCACTCTGGCATAAGAAGATTGGTTAATGAAATTGCTTAAATCTTGCTGAAATGGGCAAATTGACTATTTTAGTTAGAGAAAAGGTACTGAATAGTTTTAAGAGTGATTGGGAATTGGTGATGGTCTTTTGGTGGGAGCAACAGGGGAATTAGTGGGGAAATAGTAGGATTCAAAGATTTGTAGGATTCAATAAATTGTATAAAGTTTATATAAGATATTTTGTGATAGAAGAAGTAAAGCATTGTATTTCTTATAAACATCAGTAGGAAGGCTGGAAGTTACTATTTAATTTTATTTCCCTTTGTTTTTGTTGGTGTGTATGTACAGTATTAGTAATTCTTTTCTAACTTTGTGTTGTTGTATGTTTCTTTTTTTTCCTCCTCTCCTCCCCCTGTATTCCCATTTAGTTTTATATGACAAAAAACTCTTTTAATAAAAAATATTTTTAAAAAGAAAGAAAGAAAGAAAATCCATTGGTTTTCAAAAACATTTCCTATATAATGCAATCATAGATAAAACAAGAGAGTGTGATGTAATATTGTTGAAGCATTTGGCTTCCCTTAGTGAAAACTGCCAAGTGTGAAAGAAAAGCCCCCTTCAAAAGCCCTAATTTGGTACTACAAACATGATTGAATATTCAAGGTTACCCAGAGTTGAGCACTCTTATTTCTCTGTCTGAATGGATGAATCTGTCAGTTTCACTTTCTCTCCCATTCATGTAAAAACAAACAAAACACTCAAGTACTCTACTGTATTTCTGATAAAAAATGAGTTTTGAAAAGTTCTTTTTTTTTTAATATTCAAACCAACAAAGTGGTCATCCACTCATTGGTTTCAGTCATTGCTCTTAGGAGCCTCCATTTGATCAAGTTCACCATGGTAAGCAGAGTTCTAACAGCATCCAGCTTAGACTTCACATCATCATACTGGAAAGATGAAGGTATTTTTCTTCTCCACTGGAAAGGAGAAACTGGAGTGTGACTAATGTAAAAGATGTGTTTAAGTTGTGCACCTGAAGAGGATTTGCCCCCTTTTGCTTAGCAGTGGGTACTACTCCAGCTGCACTACCAGAAATATCTGCTTGAGCCAAAACACTGAAAGACATTTAATAGGTTCAGGCTTCATCTAATGGCCTTGTAAAATTTGTGAAGCAAGACCTGTGTGGGGAGATAGTTAATAAGCTATGTTTTTAGATGGCTCCTTAGGAGATGCTTACTGCAAAACACTGGCTCTGACCTTTAGAAGACATCATTCTGAGTATTCATGCAAGTTTGGGTTTTTTAACAATTAAAAAATAAAACAAAATAGTTTGCCTCAATGATGTTTCACTTCCTCTGATCTATAAACCACACCAGTACTGTGGATCCTGTTTTAGAAGCATTTATGGGGAAAGCAGAATAAAATTGATGTCATGTTCTGCTCTTCCATTAAGTATAGAATTGCTTTATAAAACATTAAGCTGAACACTAGTCAATGCAAATGCAGAGTGTGCAGCAGCAGATCTTTACATTTTAATTGCAATATCCTTTGATACATTATGTAGCACTGGTAGAATATATTGTTATAAAAAAAAGTCTTGTCAAGAAGAAAATTGGAATATTAAAGGGAAGAGTTGGTTTATTTCTAGTGGGCAGGTAGCAATCCATGCCACATTAGAAAGTTAATGTATAAACTAATAAAATTTGAGGAAAGGGATGGGGAGGAGAATACTCATGTGATATGGAGAATTTAGGGGTGAATGTGAAAGGATGATACCCAGCAAACTGGGGTTTTTGCTAAGGATTTTGAAAGAATGTCTCCCAATCATTTGGCTGCAGCTCAGCACTTGAGTTAATAATGGAATATAAGAAATGCTAGATTGATCAGATTAAACATTCATTTAATCTACTGTTAGACTCTAACAATGCCAAACAGATGCATTGAAGGAGCACAAATTGATTTATTTGCCAGCAAATCTCATCTGATCTTGGAAGCTAAGCAGGGTCAGGTCTGATTAGTACTTGGATGGGAGACTACCAATGAATAGCAGGTGTTGTGGACTATATTTCAGAGGAAGAAACTGTCAAAACCACCTTTAAGTATTCCTTACCTTAGAAAACCCTATGGAATTCATGGAGTCACCATAAATTGATAGGTGATTTGAAGACACACTATCATCATCATCATAATTTGATTGCCAATTATATATTCTATTTATGCCACAATTTGTAGTGTCTGTCTCTTTCTTATGCTAACCAACAGTTTCATCACAAATTCACCAAAGGTCATGTGTTATCTAAGGAGATCAACATGAAACCCATAGGAAGGTTTTGGAGCTTGTCCATAAACTACATCAGTTACCCCCAAACAAAAACACCAGGTCTCTATCCCACCCCTCAGAATATACATTTATGAACCCACTTTGTCCAAATGTGACATTTATGCTTAGACTGATATCCTAAACATTTTAATCAAAGTTTGGGACTGTTTGGCATAAAGGTTATTTTCAACAAAATTGATGGGCTTGGTCCATTTTACATGGGATTAGATATTAAATTATTTCTAAGTATTGTAGGTACTTCTGTTACCCAAATTGTGTGGGTTCCATGAGACACACTCGTGTCACTCAAATTAAGATATTATATTGGGGAATTTTTATTAGCTCAAATAAGGCTGCAAGAGGTTGGATAACTTGAGGGAACCTCACACCTTTGTATACCAGTACTAACTGATGAGACCCCAAGCCAGAAATTAAAATAAAAATGGAATTTATTGGAAAATAATCATGGAACCACTCACAAGTACATTATGCTTCCGGCAACCACACAAGGCTAATGAAGAATAAGAGGAAGTGTGTGGATATGGGAATAGATTTTGGGGATGATGGGCTATACTTTACCTGTCTGATGAGCAGAGGTTCATGCAGAGGAGAATACTCAGGCTTGATGTTAAAGCTGCACAGAAAATGGGCAGAGTGGCAGCATGTAGAAAACTGCATGTGGCAAAACAGCAAAACAGCAGTGAAACAAGATATAAGAAGCTATGCATGCTTTGCCTGTGTTTTAGGATAATATTTATATCCCATATTGTACCTTTAAGGGGTGTTTTGAGTGGGGAACAATGCTTGAGTGAGTTTCCCAGATTGAAACAATGAAATCCCTGGCTTCATTAATTACTGTTAATGGTTGGATAAGTAAGACTGGTGAGTTTGAGGCAGCCTTCTATTGTTGGGTAGGAAAGGTGTGAAGGGAAACCTTTGCAGAGTAATGGGTGTTCCAATCATTTGTTTGCAATGGAGTATAACTCATTGACAGGTGTGAACAGGGTGGATTAGTGCATACCTCCCTAACAACCTGTCTACATGGACTTTGCATAATCAGTCCTGGGCATGTCTGTATTGTGGGAATTTTTAAGACATCTTTGTTTAGGTGTCTGGTGACCTCTGCATGAACTCTTCTATGGATGGCCTGGTCTACCAGGACCTAGGTGGACTGGCAGTTAATGCCAATCTTATATGCTATTGTCAATTAATAAATTAATGTATGGGAGGGGTGTAAGGGCATGGTAACACTTCCAAACTTTTGTTTTCATTCAGACCACAAGGAAACAATGAGCTTCTGCATATGCAATACCAGGAGAGAAGTAGGGGTAACTTCTTTAAAATTCAGACTAAAACCCAGAGTAGATTCAACATCTTATTGATATTGGTGCTTTCAGCTGCCCGTGTGAATATCATCAAAAATTTGCTTCTTCATAAATGCTTGTCTGTATTCAAATCAGAGGTACAAAGATCATACAGGTTGCCCCTTGTTTATGTGGGATTGGTATCTGCAGTTTTAGTTACCTGTTGTTGTTGTTTGTTTTTTTTTAAAAAAAGGTCTCTCTGGGCATCTGGAGGACCATAGAGTCACAAAGGAGGTGTTCTCTCTATGCATCAGGAAGTCAACCACTAGAGATTGACCACAGAGTCATACTAGATGCCTAAACAGGTGTGTTTTCTAGGATTTTTTCTAGGTCCGCCAGTGCAAGTCTATGGTATTCATGGTGGTTCACTGTTATACACAGTTTCAGGTACTTGTGGTAAGTCTGGGAACATTCTCCCTTGCATCTGGGTTGACTTCTATATTTAATGTAGGTCTCTTTGTACATTTTTAAGGAAAACTTTACAAAAAAAAAATACATGCCACAAGTAAATTATGTATAACTCTCTCCCTCTCCCTCCCCCCCCTCTCTCTGAAGTCTTCTTCACATATGAGCTTGAGTAAGGAATGAGTGGGAGCCAGGTGACATAGTGGTTTGAATGTTGGACTATGACTCTGGAGACCAGGGTTCAAATTCCTGCTTAGCCATGAAAATCCTCTGGTGACCTTAGGCAAAGTCACACACTCTTTAAGCTCAGAAACTCCCATGATTGGTTTGCCTTAGGGTTGCTCTAGGTTGGAAATGGCTTGAAGGCACACAACAAATTCTCAATCAAAGTATTACTTCACAACCTTGTGTAATTCACAGAATGATAAAGAGCACCTTGCCTTCAAAAACCTGAATATTGGCAAAGCCTGCAGTTCATTTTGGAGAAGGAAAATTCACACAATGTTATGCTAGCCTTTTCAAAATGCTTACAACTGGGAGGAAACCCTTATAGTTAAATATGATTTGTTCAGTGAGAAAAATGCATACAAAAATGTGAAGATTAAAAATGCATGTAATATACTTCATACTTTTAAAACAAATACAAATAAATTGCACAAATTCCTTGAAAATGAGGGGGGGGGCAATGTCTCCCAGTAAGGGGCAGAACTAAGAACACAAGGTGGTGTTTTGAAAGATCATACTGAACTTCCAAGAGTTAGCTTACCCATAGAAATAGCTACCCATTATAATGGAGGACATCTGTACTGGGTTGCAGATGGAGAAATGACCACAATTTCTATTTGTCTTTCTTTGTGGTGGCTCCAAGCTGCAAAAATCCAAGCTGGAGGATCCAAGCTGGAGGATCAGAGATGAGATGGCAACAACCCAGCCAATACATTCTGGTTTCTGATCTTGTAATATCAAGGGAGAGTTGGGAGGAGGGAGGAGGAAAAGGAGGAAGAAGATAAAGATAAATATGAGTATATATCAGTTACAGATTGCTAGAATTGATGCCTTACATATACATTGCTCACCCACAAATTCCCTTGCAAGAAGACTATACAGGTGAGAGAAACCAGGCATAGTTGTTGTCTAAACTATGGGCCACCTTATTAAAATACTTACATAAGGTTTATAGTGAGGCTAAGAATAGCCTGGGCATATGATGAAGCAGAGATTCCTCCAGACTTTCTTCTCACCCATGTGATGTGCAAACTACTGATATCCTGGTAGCAAGCCATAATGACTAGCTTGCCATTGGCTAGCCATCCTCTGCCAGGCCACCTCTTCCTGAAAGCCCTAAAATTGTAAAAGGAGAGAAGACCTAGGCTAAAGGTTGTTCTCTGCCACCAGGCAAATGAGCAAAATCCTTTTTTTACCCTAAATGTTTGTCCTCACCTGTTGGTCCTCACCTTTCACATCAATCATTTTGTCCACTCCTGAAGCTTTCCACATGTCAAATATTTAAACATGACCACCCAGAACCAATCATCTCCTTAGTCCCTGAAAGTTCAGTGAGGAACAAAAATCCCTAACCCTTCCTTGTGAAGACCAGAATAGAATACCACTTCCTCTGTGAAGACAGAATAGAATGGCAAGCTAAAAAGGCCAATGGGATTTTGGGCTGTATCGATAGAAGTATAGTGGCTAGATCAACGGAAGTAATAGTGACACTCTATTCTGCCTTGGTCAGACCTCACCTAGAATACTGTGTCCAGTTCTGGGCACCACAATTCAAAAAAGATATTGACAAATTGGAGCATGTCCAGAGAAGGGCAACTAAAATGGTGAAAGGTCTGGAAACCATGCCTTATGAGGAGAGACTTAGGGAGCTGGGTATGTTTAGCCTGGAAAAAAGATGGTTAAGAGGCGATATGATAGCCCTGTTTAAGTATTTGAAGGGGTGTCATGTTGAGGATGGAGCAGGCTTGTTTTCTGCTGCTCCAGAGACTGGAACACGGAGCAATGGATGCAAGCTCCAGGAACAGTGATTCCACCTCAACATTAGGAGGAACTTTTTGACAGTAAGAGCTGTTCGGCAGTGGAACACATGCCCTCAGAGCATGGTGGGTCTCCTTCCTTGGAGGTCTTTAAACAGAGGCTGGATTGCCATCTGTTGGGGATGCTTTGATCAAGATTTCCTGCATGGCAGGGGGTTGGACTGGATGGCCCTCATGGTCTCTTCCAACTCTACAATTCTATGATTCTATGAATAGAATGGAAAGGAAGCATTCCTATCTGGATCTGAGCTGACCAGCAAAACTGATAGAGTCCTGAGCAATAAAATGTGCAGGTGGGTAAGGCATGACAGCAAGAGGAATAGGTAGTTACTTTAAATTGGTAGGTCACATTGCAGGTGATGCCAGCAAATAAAAACATTTTCTTACAAGTAGAAATATTGCTGCATATTGAACTCAGACTCCCAACACATTTCTAGGCAGCTTTTTCCTTAATCAAGAGCATTCTTTCTTTCTTTTTTAATTACTGTAAAAATCAAACAGACTTTTAACCATAATTAGCTGGGTGTTTCATTCAGCAGTGGCAGCAGCAGCCAGATCTGCTTGGATTTCCCCCTCCCTTCCCAGCTAGGAGGACTATGGTGGCTGATTGAATCACTCATTTGCAGCAGTGGCCAAATCTGCTTGGACTTGCCCCTCCGTTCCCAGCTACAATGTCTACTTTCCTAAAAAGGGTGAAAGTGTGCTGGACGGCTGGGGTGTCTGCTTTTTACATGGGCCTTGTGTGAAAAGAACCACAAGAACCAGAGTCCCCCCTTCCCTTTCTTCTCTTTCCCTTGTCAAATTTCTGACAGTCGTGGAGCAAGGTCTCCTTGAAGGGGGGGGGGGAAACATGTCATGAACCTGCTTTTCTCAAAGGCAGAAGTGGGCAGTTGGTGGCAAAAAGATTTGGGTTTGGGAGGTTTTTGGATTTTGTACTTCCACATAAGAGAGGCTCAACCTGTAACACAAACGAAGCACACACAATTAGGTCATTTAAACTCAATCCATTGTACATTTATGAAGAGGGAAGCTCCATTGGAATAAGAAGGATAACTTAATTCTAAGTAAACATATTTGGTACTGCACAGTTAGTACTTCAGTTTCAGCCAGTTTGGACAAATCCTCCTATTTATAAAATGACAAAGATTTTGACATTGCAACCAGATTGTTCTTAATAGATGGGTGCAATGCCACGGTAAACAGTTACAAGCTCTCACAGTATTTCTTTCTGTAACAGGGCATTAACTTTGGTTGTTTTATAGAACCTATCACTTTAGACCAATGTTTTATAGCAGTTTGAATTGTTCATGTGATCAAATTTGTCATTCAGTTTGCTAGTTATAGGGAACATATAACTCCCATGTTAAAACTTTTATACTGACCACTGGTTCATTTCCAGGCACAATTCAAAGAGCTGGTCTTGATCTATAAAACCCTACACAGCTTAGGTCTAGACTAGCTGAAAGAATATATCTCCCTCTACGAACCTGCAACGGTTTAAAGAGCTTCAGGAGAAGGTTTTCTCTTGGTCCCACCACCATCACAGTCTTGCTTAGTGAGGAGACAAGAGAGAGCCTCTCAGTGGCTATTCCCATCCTGTAGGAGGCTGGGCCAGCCCTCTCCCTGCTTTTGTTTTGCCAGTAGGCAAAAATGTTATTCTTCAAGCAGGCCTTTAATGTATAACTGTACCTGCGGGGCTTTTATTGGGGTATATTTTTATGTTGTTTTTATCTGTTTCTATTTTCTTTTCCTTTCTTGTATATTGTATATTTTTAATTAATTTTAATGGCATTTAACTTTGATTTTAGTTGTTTTGTGAGCAATCTTGAGTCCTGCTCTGGGAGAAAGGCAGGATATAAATTGCATAAATACGTAAATAAATACATTCACAATGGCCAAAATACAGAAGAAAGCAGGAGTGTTTTAGCCGCAATTCAGCTAGGGAACAGAAGTCTTATTCTAGAGGATCATTTGAAGCAAAACATTCTGGCCTGCTCTTGTTATTAGCCAAAAGCAATTTATTTAGCACACAAGCTCCATGGAAGTATCAGTTCTTCTTCATGGTCTCTGTGAATGCACACAATGGGTTAATCTTGAACTGTAGGAGGTATGAGTCTAAAAATAAAAATGTATTAAAAATTCCAGGAATCTAGCCCTTTAAAAAAATAAAATAAAAATATCTTCTTTAAAAAAGTTAAAATCACTTCACTTTCAAAGTCATGCAGAGTGACGCTTAAGAATGCAGACAAGCTCAATTAACATTTAAAAGTGTATTCTGAGGTCTGTGGTCTGATCACCCAGTAAATTAGACTCATTACAAAAACAAAGGAGTCAGTTTAAAAATGCATATCAAAAGTTTACTGAAGGTATATCAATCTTAATCTACATACTAAAACAAACTTTAAAAAGAGGGTTCCTAACTAACTAGGAGAATTTAGGGTAGAATGACTCACCCAGCCTTTAGCGGTAGAGGCTGCATGGTTAACATCATGGCATAGCATCATAGCAAGGCTTCATAGCAGCATGGCTACAGCCGCATGGATACTCTAACTTAAAAGAGACTCACACAAAGAGCAATAACATTTAAATTAGGTCATGTGTTAAATGACCCATCACTCCAGTTGGCTGGAAGTGCCCACTGAAATAAGAGAAAGTGAGTTTGGGAGAACAGAAGCATGGAGGGAAAAATTCCTAGACTTATCTTAGGATGTGAATGTGGTACACAAGATTGTTTTACATTACAATAATTATTTCCCCACATACTATATTTCCCCTTCTCAGTCGTAGGGTATTCCATGAATAATTTTCATTTCTTCTCGTAGTCTCAGGAAATTGTCCTTAGGAAGAGGTTTAGTTAAAACATCAGCTATCATTTCTTCTGAGTTGCAGTACTCCAGTTGAACAAGTTGACTCTGGCACATCTCTGTCACATTGTGGAAAGCAATGTCTATGTTCTTCTTCAGAGGCTTGTCACTCTGAGAAATTTTGATACAGCACATTTGAAAGACTTTACAAAAGAGTCTGGAGTAATAAACACCTGAGGCAAAGCACAAAAATCAGTGTGTATAGAGCCATTGTACTGTCTATTCTCCTTTATGGGTCTGAAACATGGGTCATCTATCACCACCACTTACGACTCCTCGAGCACTTTCATCAGCACCGTATATGCACAATCCTAAATATACACTGGACTGACTATGTGACGAATGTTGCTGTCTTTGAGCAAGCAGGGATCACCAGCATTGAGGCCATGATATTGAGAACACGGCTGCGCTGGGCAGGGCACATTTCTAGGATGGAGGACCATCGCCTCCCCAAAATAGTATTCTATGGTGAACTCACCACGGGTCAGCGTAAGAGGGACACTCCAAAAAAGCGATACAAGGACTCCCTGAAAAAACATCTCAGGCTCGGCCAAATTGATCACCAGCAATGGTCCACCCTGGCCTCACATCAGGAGGCATGGAGACGCACTATCCACAATGCTGCAGCCTTATTTGAGAACTCAAGCCAAACAAGTCTTGAAGAGAAACGACAATGCAGAAAGAATCACAACCCGGAAACATCACCCAAGGAGACCTTCTGTTGTGCTTTCTGCAACCGGATTTGTTTATCTCGGATTGGCTTTTTTGATCATCAGCACACTTGCAGAAAGCGCAGGATGAGTCCCCCCTGAATATTCATTTGCAAAGAAAAGCCAGTGTGTGTGTGTGTGTGTGTGTGTGTTGAGAGTCCTGTTCAAGTTAAAACTGAATTACAACAGTGGCACACTCCTAAGCAGGCAGAAAGCAATGATGAGAATCGTGATGTGACATAATTTCCTACACCTAGAAGGTCTAATTGTAAGACAAATAAATACCACCTGAAAGATTTACAGTGCAAACCACCATCAGAATGTGTCAGGTTACATCTGAACCCAACAAGTAAGTGCTGTTCAGAAGAGGAATACACTGCCTCGTAGTGTGGCGGAGTCTCCTTCTTTGGAGATTTTTAAACATATGCTGGATGGCTATCTGTCGGGAATGATTTGATTGTGTATTCCTGCGTGGCAGGGGGTTGGACGGGATGGTCCTTGTGGTATCTTCCAACTCTATGATTCTATGAATTTTAGAGAAATGTTGCAATTTACCCGAAGAAGAGTAGGTGAAGTGGCATAATGCAATGGAGGGTGAGATACATTCTATTAATAAACATGATGTCTTTGCATTGACTGATTTGCCAGAGGGGCAACAACCTGTAGGATGCAGATGGATATACAAAATAAAAAAGATTGCATTCTGGTGAAACCAAGTACAAGGTAAATTTAGTTGCACAAGGATTTTCACAGATAAGACATGCTAGTTATGATGAAACTTTTGCCCCACTGCCAAAGCAAAGAGTATTAGAATTACAGTGTCTGTGGCTAATTTGCATGATTTTAAAGCGGAACATTTTGATATTAGGACTGCATATTTAAATGCTAATTTGAAGGAAACTATTTATATGCAGCAGGCCCCTGGATATTAAAATGATAACCCAAATCAAGTGTTCAAATTTGAAAAGGCCATCTACAGATTAAAACAAAGTGCAAGATGCTGGTTCGAATGCTTAAGAGATATGTTGTTAAATATTGGTTATCAACAAAGCAAAGCTGATCCTTGTATGTATACAAGAGGAAATAATAAAAACTATGAAATTCTGATTGTGTTTGTGGATTATCTGTTTCTGATCACCAAAACACAGGAACAAGTAGCAAAATTTGCTCAAGAATTTCGTACAAAATTTCAAATTAAGGATCGGGTTGAATAGCAAAAATATTTGGGTGTTAACATCAAAAGACTGGAAGATGGTAGTTTTCTGCTCAGCCAAAAGCAGAAAATAGTTAAATTTCTGAGTGACTATAATAAGTCTGACTGCAAAAGTGCTCAGTCACCTATGGTAACTGATTTTGTGAATAATAGTGATGAAAGTCCACATCTGGAATGTGTCAAATATGCAAACTCACAATTTTTTTAAAAAAAACAAAAACAAGAAGATGATCTTCTGTATCCTTGGCTTATACAGAGGCTGAGTTTCAGGCCTTATATGATTTGATTTCAGAATTGGTTTGGATCAATCAACTGTTTATTGATCTGGGAACACCCATACAGGAGCCTATTGAAATATTTGAGGATTCTCAGGCCTGTATTTAAATGGCAACAGCTTAAGGATTTAAATCAAGAACCAAACATGTTGCTGTTAAAAATCAAAATGTGTGTGATTCATTTCAAGCAGGTATAATTACCTTGATTTATTGTCCATCATAAGAAAACCTAGCTGATTTGTTTACAAAAGCATCAGGTACAGTTAAGTTTCAATATTTGTGTTCAAGATTCGGTATAATAAAATGTGTGTGAATACAGCTCTTTAAATATAAATATAGAGGGGTTTCATGGATGATGGGACATGCAGTTAGTAGATTTATGCTGTTAAAAACTGCAGTGTAATATAATTTCTATAGGGTGCAGAAATGAGTGGAAAAGCTTGCTAGAATTAGCTTGTATATTGAGATTTAATGACTCATCAAGTATGACCTTCAGAGCTTGAGCTAGGTGTCCTGATGTCTGGAGATTGTTATCTCTCTTTGGTATGAGGGGATGCTTATTTTTCTTTATAAAGCTAGAAGGACTGGATATCCTATGCTGCTCTGTGAATGTATGTTCAGTTTAGTTTTGAATTTCTGTACTATGTAGATGTGCTCTGTACTATTGAATATTTTTCTTCATTTATGCTTTAGTAAGGTGAAATAGTCTCTTAGGCACAAAGCTGTGTCTGTCTTTTTATTCTTCTACTTGAAGAAACAAGACTCTGCTACAATTCTTGGCTGCCTACACCTCTTAATATGCTCAGAGGTTTAATGCGCTAACATGACAGTCATTGTATGCCTTCAAGTTATTTCCGACTTATGGTCAGGGCCAGTTTAAGGAATATTGGGGCCCCCTGCAACACTTTATTTTGCTATCCCCATATGTTTTTCTCAGTTCAGTGTAATCGAACTCAACCTAACCTAACCTATTCACAGTACAGGATATTCAGATTATTACTAATAATGTTTTTGCAGGAGGAGGGTTATGATGCCCCCCCAATGACAGGGGCCCCTGTGGCTGCAGGTGCTGCAGGGCCCTTAAACTGGCCCTGCTTACGGTGATCCTAAGATGAGCCTTTCACAGGGTTTTCTTGGCAATATTTGTTCAGAGGGGGTTTGCCTTGGCCTTTCAGGGTGAGACAGTGTGACTTGCTCAAAGTTATCTAGTGGGTTTCCCTGGCTAAGTGGAGATTCAAACTCTGGTTTTCAGTCACAGTCCAATGATTTTGGTGTCATGTGAGTGTCTAATTCCTTTAGGCAAGTCATTTGCTCACAACTGCAATGCTCATTTAGGTTGGCCAGGCATAGGAGAAGATGGACAGAGGGAGGAGTCTGAGGAGATTTTCAGACGCCTCTTTCAGCATCTTGCTGCGCAAGCAGCCTCCGGAGCAGTAACGAGGCTGCTGCGCGGCAAGGGGTCCATTTTGGATGATGCCGTTTCTCTCTCGGCGTCGTCCGTGAGTGTTGCGGATAGCATTGGAGGCGGCCGCACTGTTTTTCACTCACGGAAGTTGTCCATGAGTAAAAAACAGCGTGGCTGCCTCCAATGCTAGCTGCAACACTCACGGACGCCGCCGATAGAGAAATGGTATCATCCAAAATGGACCCCTTGCTGCACAGCAGCCTCATTACTGCTCTGGAGCCTGTGAAAGAGGCATCTGAAAATCTCCTGGCAGAGTAAGGCAAGTTGGTAGATAAAACTGATGAGAAATGAGAGTGGGAATGTATGTACCCAGGAAGTAGAGAGGTACGGGAGACAGAGAAAAGTCATGTACTGATCGGGAATCACCAGTCAAATCTTTACCTCCAGACCTTTAGTAAACCATAAAGTAGAACATAAAATTAGTGGAAGCTGAATTCTTCTCAGCTAGAGAGGAAAGTTTGAATTGATTGAGTATTTAATGGCTCAGAAAGTATTAGGGGAAATCTTGTCACTGTTTTCCAAGTTTTCTTTTCCAGCTTTAATGCTGGCACATGCACATCAGCAATGATCCACACATGCATATGATCATTTGGTTCAATGGAAATATATTTCTTAGTAGCACTAGGAAGTAACTCATTTTTTCTAACTAGTTCCTTTTGTATGTTTTGTGTGTGTGTGTGTGTGTGTGTGTGTATAGTATCAACTAGTAACAGGATTCCCACCCACCCCCGTAATGGTCATGGTTAAATGTGTGCTGACTTACGCTACTGGCACACTGAAAAAACAATGCAGTTTGACATTGCTTTTATGTTGGGATATATAGTTTGCAATCCAATAAGTTGAGATATTTGACTGCTGAAATGGTTAACAGAGAAGCAAACAGAATGCTTGATGTAACTTCCTACTGAAATGTAATTGGTTTTCCAGAGGAAGAAGTGTGTTCAAGTCCTTCTCTTTGTCTGGAAAACTACCATGAGGTTTACCACTCACCATGATTTTTTCCTCGAGGCAGGACCTGCTTTGCAGGGCTCCTGCGTATTTTTATTTGTAGCATATAGTTTTTAGTTGTATTTTTACTAGTTTTAGCCTTCACCTGTTGTTATGCTGCTGATATTCAATGAGACATGCACAGAGAGTGTGAGTAAAGTTGTTTTTATATTTTTAAACTACAGTTGTCCCTTGACATTCGCGGGGGTTAGGTTCCACGGACCCCCGCGAATGTCAAAAAACCGCGAATATTGATTGCCCTCCCCCCACCCTCCCCGGGGCCTTCACGGAGCCTTCCAAGGCTCCGTGAAGGCCCCCGCGGCCTCCCCCCACCCTCCCCAGGCCTTCACGGATCCTTTCAAGGCTCTATGAAGGCCTCTGCAGCCTCCCCCCAGCCTCCCCCCTCCCTCCCCGGGGCCTCCCCTCAACATCCCCAGGCCTTCACGGAGCCTTCCAAAGCTCCGTGAAGGCCTCCACCCATCCTCCCCCTTCCCTCCCTGGGGCCTTCACAGAGCCTTCGAAGGCTCCGTGAAGGCCTCCGCGGCCTCCCCCCAAACTCCCCAGGCCCGTGAAGGCCTCCCCAGGCCCGTGAAGGCCTCCGTGGCCTCCCCCACTCTCCCCCCTCCCTTCCCGGGGCCTTCACGGAGCCTTTCAAGGCTCCGTGAAGGCCTCACCCCATCCTCCCCCCTCCCTCCCCGGGGCCTTCACGGAGCCTTCCAAGGCTCCGTGAAGGCCTCCGCGGCCTCCCCCCAACCTCCCCAGGCCTTCACGGAGCCTTCCAGGGCTCCGTGAAGGCCTCACCCCATCCTCCCCCCACCCTCCCCAGGCCTTCACGGAGCCTTCCAAGTCTCTGTGAAGGCCTCCCCCCATCCTCCCCCCTCCCTCCCCGGGGCCTTCACGGAGCCTTTCAAGGCTCCGTGAAGGCCACCGCGGCCTCCCCCCAAGCTCCCCAGGTCTTCACGGAGCCTTTCAAGGCTCCATGAAGGCCTCCCCCCAACCTCCCCCTCCCTCCCTGGGGCCTTCACGGCCTCCCCCCCACCCTCCCCAGGCCTTCACCGAGCCTTCCAAGGCTCCGTGAAGGCCTCCCCCCATCGTCCCCCCTCCCTCCCCGGGGCCTTCACGGAGCCTTCCAAGGCTCCGTGAAGGCCTCCGCGGCCTCCCCCCCACCCTCCCCAGGCCTTCACGGAGCCTTCCAAGGCTCCATGAAGGCCTCCCCCCATCCTCCCCCCTCCCTCCCCGGGGCCTTCACGGAGCCTTTCAAGGCTCCGTGAAGGCCTCCACGGCCTCCCCCCACCCTCCCCAGGCCTTCATGGAGCCTTCCAAGGCTCCGTGAAGGCCTCCCCCATCCTTCCCCTTCCCTCCCTGGGGCCTTCACAGAGCCTTCGAAGGCTCCGTGAAGGCCTCCGCGGCCTCCCCCCACCCTCCCCAGGCCTTCACGGGGCCTCTGGAGGGTCTCCAAAGGCCCTGTGACCGACTCCCCGGCCCTCCCCGCTCCTTCCCAGGGCTTTCAAGGGGCCTCCGGAGGCCCCTTTTTGCGGTTTTGGGGGGGTGGGGGGCCCTCCCAAAACCGTGAATAATTAAAACTGCGAATGCTGAGTTCGCAAATGTGGAGGGGCAACTGTACTTTTAAGTGTTTTGAGTCTCTTTTATGCTAGAAAAATAAACTGGGGAATTGTGTGGATGGTTATGTTAAGCCTGCATGTTGGAAACAATACGTGTCTGCTGCATATGTGTTTTTAAATAGAGAAACTCTGCTGATTATTTCTGTACTTTCTAAGGAAATTAAAGCTATCAGTTTTATGGTGCCTGTATTCTCAGGTACTTCCAGTAAAGCACAGGGGTGTAATATTGTTGACTTTACTAAACTCCCATTATTTTAAACTGTCATGGCTCAATGCTATGGAATTCTGGGATTTGTTGTTTTGTGAGATATTTAGCCTTGTCTGTCAGAGAGCTCTGGTGCCACAACAAACTACTAATCCCAAGATTCCATAGGGTGGACTGATGATAAATAAAGCATTCTCAAACTGCATTATTTCTGCAGTGTGGCAGCAGCCTTTGACTTAGTAAGGGGAGTGTGAAGGAAAGGTCACATGAGTTGCTGGCTCATGCTGTAGTTAGGTCCAACATCAGGGATGAGAGAGAAGGTGGGAGAGGGAGGGTACACAAGTAGGGAGAAGAGATGAAAAATACTGAAAACTTGATATCCACGAAAGACTCAGGTTACTTGGACTTTAAAAAAAAAGAAAGATGTTATTTAAATGATAAACTGCCTTTGCAGTCAGACTTGGAGAAATAAAGAGACCACACACATAATAAAATGGGCTTTATTTATAACCCTACCTATTTATTTTCCCTTTAAATCTTCAGTGGGGGGAGGCAACCTAGTGTGGGAGCAGCTGAGGTGGATCATTTCTCCTGGACTTATGCCCCCCAGCTTCCCCGGGCGAACCTGTTGACTAACCCCAAAATGTGGGGTTGCTCTCCAGCTGGCCCGTGTCTGGAAGGTCATATTCGTGGATGTAAGAGGTAATGGCCCCTTGCTGGCCTGGCCATGTGGCCAATAGCCACGAAAAGTGCCAGCTAATGAACTCCTGGCTGTCCCGCACTTCCTTCGCCTCAAGGGCGCTGGCAGAAAATGTGCCCCATTCAGTGCAGCATCATCCGGGAGTCCCGCCCCCAGCCCGAGGCACAATGGCGACCGTTCTGGCCACGGAACACCACTGCAACGCGGCCGTGAATAAATGGTCTTGGTGGCAACTGCCACCACCCCCCCCCCATGGGGCAGCAGGAACAAACTCCCTCTCCCACCGGTGCCCCAGGCTGCAAGACTTAGCCTCTGCTGTTCCAGTCACAGCTAGACTCAAACAGTAAGGCACTCTCTGCTCAAGCTCTCCTCCTTCCCCAGTTCACCAAAGCAAAGAGGGTGAGCGAGGGGCGGGCCAGCCTTATATGATCTTTGGCCCCGCCCCTTCACTCGCATCTCCGGCGCATGCCAATGACACAGCCCTAGTCTGCAGACTGCAGACTGCAACTCCCAGACTGCAATTGTGGATCCCTCCCCGCACGCCCTGCTGAGTGGAGCGGGATCCAGTTTCTGTCTTACTTTGTTCTGTTCAGCCCTGAACAAAAGAAAGAGACTCTGGGAGTGTATGTGTGCAGACTCTCCTTTTCCCATCCCAGTTGAAGAAGAATTCCTGAGAACAATGTGGCTCAATCCCAAGCATAATGGATTGCAATTTGTATTCTGAACCAGGCAAAAGGAAACCTTGCTGGCATTACTTTAAAAATGAATGCCACACAAGAGAGCATGTAATGTGTAAATGGTATGCTGTGGCAAAGCACTAGAAATGGCCAAGATTCTTTGGGTTCTTGGTAGAGAAAATGTAGAGCTTGGAAATGTTAATTTTTGGACTATGTCTCCCAGGATCTCCAGCCAGCACAGTCAGGAAAATCTATCTGGCCATGGGTAAGGGGTAGTAGCATCATTAATACCCCAGTGGAAACACCTCTTCAAGTTTTATGAGGTTTTTTTCCCCCTGAGACTCCCTACCCTTAGCCTCCCAGTTCCAGGTGAATAAGACCACCCTCAGCCTCCTCTCATGTCCCACAACTTTGAATAAAATGTCTCAGAGTTCATTTTCCACCTTGAATATGCCTCAGAATGCTCACCCAAATTCCTGTTTACCTTTTTGTTTTTACCCACACAACACTGGTGCTGATTAGCAGGTTGTTGAATGATGACATGTTCACTTCCATCCCACTAGTGACCCATGCTGTGATGAAGTGATGTGATAGGGATCCAGAGGGTCCCTGCTTCTGCTCATGCCACCACAGCTGAATGGCAGGATGGTACTGGAAATGGCCAGGGTGGTGGATATGATTGCCCTTAAGCGTCCCCTTCTACATAGTGGAGCCAAGCGAGCTCCCTGATTCACTAGGGAGCTAGCAGTGATGAAACACATGGGATAGAGACTAGAACGATGATAGTGGAAGATTCGGAGCAAGTCTGACCGAACACAGGCTAAAGCTGACTGGAAGGCTTACACCATGGCGATGGTGGCAGCAAAGAGATTATACTTCTCTGCTACCATTGTGTCTACACAGTGTCGTTCAGTTGAGCTGTCTCGAGTGGTCAGGGGCCTTTTTTATTCTGGCCCAGAAGAAAAATATAAAGACCACTCAATAGCTTGCTGTGAAGAATTTGCAAGATACTTTGCAGATAAAATTGCTCAGATTTGCTCAGACTTGGATGCTGTAGTTGAGGCTGGTCTAATCAATGTAATGTTGGTACCTGCTTGTCCTATATTATTGGATAAGTTTCAATTTGTGCAGCCTGAGGATGTGGACAGGATCCTTGGAGAAGTGAGAGCCACGACAGGCATACTGGATCCTTGCCCTTCCTGGCTCTTGAAAGCAGTCAGAGGTGGGCTGGTCGAGTGGATGAAGGAAGTGGTGAATGCCTCACTGCAGCAAGGAAAGTTTCCATCCTGCCCAAAAGAGGCTGTGGTGAGGCCGTTACTAAAAAAAAAAAAAAAAGGCTTCCCTGGATCCCACCACTCTGAATAATTATCAGCCAGTCTCCAACATTCAGTTTTGGGGCAAGGTTGTAGAGTGTGTGGTGGCTTCCCAGCTCCAGGGATTTCTGGATGAAATTGATTATCTAGATAAATTTAAATCTGGCTTCAGGCCTGGCTATGGGATGGAGACAACTTTGTCACCTTGATCTACATAGGTAACTGGACAAGAGGAATGTGTCTTTTTTGGTTCTGCTGGATCTCACAGTGGCTTTTGATACCATTGACTATGGTATCCTTGTGGGCTGCCTCTCTGGGACGGGCCTTGGGGGCACTGTTATGCAGTGCTTCCAGTCTTTCTTGGATAGACAAATGCAGAAGGTGGTACTGGAGGACTCCTGTTCAATGCCTTGGCCATTGGCTTTTGGGTCCCTCGGGGTTCTGTTCTGTCCTCCATGCTATTTGACATCTATATGAAACCCTTGGGAGAGATCATCCAGAGTTTTTTGGGTGCGGTGTCACTAGCATGCTGATGACATCCAACTCTATCTCTCCTTTCCATCTGATTTCAAGGAAGCTGTCTTGGTACTGAACCAATGTCTATTGTCAATAATGGACTGGATGACGGCAAACAAAATGAAACTTAATCCAGACATGATAGAGTTGCTCCTGGTCAGTCAAAAGTCAGATAAGGGAATAGGGACTCATCCTGTGCAGGATGGGGTTATGCTCAACTCTGAAATCTCAGGTCCACAGCTTGGGTGTGCTCCTGCACTTAACTCTGAGCCTTGATGCTGATGTCTCAGTAGTGTCCAAGAGTTTATTTACACAGTTAAAACTAGTGGGCCAGCTGCACCCGTTCCTTGAGACATAAGACCTAGCCACAGTGACACATGCCTTGATTGCATGCTGTTTGGACTACTGTAATTCACTCTACATGGGACTGCCTTTTGAAACTGTTCAGAAACTTAAGCAGGTCCACAATTCTGCGGCCAGAATTCTGACCGGGGCCAGTTATAGGGAGCATATAACTCCTGTGTTAAAGCAGCTCCACTGACTATCAGTTCATTTCTGGGCACAATTCAGGCTTTGACCTCAAAAGTGCTGGCTTTGACCTCAAAAGCCCTACATGTATTAGGTGCAAACTATCTGAAAGATCGTATCTCCCTGTACAAACCTGGAAGGGTTTTAAGATCTGCAGGATAATTCTTTCTCTCAGTCCCATCACCATCACAGGCTCACATGAGGACATGAGAGAGTGAGGACATGAGAAAGAACCTTCTCAGTGGTTGCTCCCACCTTGGAACTCCTTCCTGCAGGAAGCTAGGCTGGCCTTCTTCTTGTTATTCTGCTGGCAGGCAAAAATATTTTTGTTTAAGCAGGCTTTTGGCATATAAGTGTGGCTTCTATCAGGGTGTGTTTTTATGTTGTTTTTATCTGATTTTTATTGTTTATGTTTTAATTGTTTTTAATTGCTCTAATTGTGATTTTAATTGCTTGTGAGCCACCTTGGGTCCCACTTTGGGAGAAAGGCAGCATAGAAGTTGCACAAATAAATAACTCACTAGGGCTGCAGGACTCCTACACTCAGTATGGCTGCCTGGCTATTAAGATGGATTGCAATGGGTCAGATCGGGAGATGGAGCTTAGGTATGACATCATAGTTATGTGTCCTATGCAGGATTTTGGCCATTATCTTTTGTGTAGAAAATACAGGAAAATGAGAAAAAAAAAATCTCAGGCAATAAGATGTGGAATATCATGAAAGGTGGCACAATGGTTGTTATTTTAGTTCTTCTTTTATTTTACTGCCAGGAATAGGAATTTTTATGATTCTTGTGGCATGTTCTGGCTCATGTACTAAAACACTTGGAGCTTTGTGTACTATGCACATTGGCTTAGGTGATGGGGTGTGGGGTGCAGTCCAATTTTCTATTCTACCTCAGGCAACAAAACGTCTCATGTTGGCCCTGTTCCTGAGGTAAGCTGCTTCCCTGTTACAGGATATTCCAAGGAGCCTTAAGATATCCCTTGCCTAGGTAAGCTCTGCACTCTCAAGGGCAGGTCAGTTCACAATGTTTTTAAATATCTTATATATTTCTATAAATTTACAATTGCTAATAGGATCATAGATGAGAAAAACAAAGACCTTAGGGTTTACCAAATATGGAAGAATGCTTAATCATTTTAACATGGAAAAATATTATGTGGCCATTTTCAAATTCATGCATTCCCAATATCATGAATGTACAGTTTCAAATAGCCAATTTCATTATTTTTATTTAAAGAAAGCTGGTCAAGCAGGGGGAGAACTAGACTCATTAAAACCAATGGGGGGTACTATATTGATTTCAATGGGATGGAGGACTGCATAAAAAAAATGAAATTAGCTATGCCCTGTGACTTAGTTAAATTACCATCTGCACTACCAATAAAAACTGCTGGCTGTGAAAGCAGAAAGCCATCACTACATGTCTACCAGTGAATCAGGGAAGTAAACATTGCAAATTGTGAATTACTTCTTGTATACAGGGAACTGATTTCAATTAAGGAAGAGATATCATTACAAAGATTTAAGGCATTCTTAAGTATGTATAAGGATGAAGCGAGCATGGCTTATGCTCTGATAGTGGACAGAATTATTATATACAATTCAAAATTAAATTACTGGCTATAACTTCAATAACAGTAGAATATGATTGGGAAATTAAAAACAGCAACCACGCTACACTTTCTAGACAAGAACAGATATATGGTACACAATTCTCTCCAAACTTTATTGAAATGTTGAAAAAAATGATAGTTTTCATCCATGTGGGCCATCCTTGGAAATGGAGCATTACAGTCCTACTGTGTGGTATTATCTTCTGTAACTTCTAGTATGTAAATCAACAGTGTGTCCTTTGACAGAAATGGATGGTAACCAGGAAGAGTTCAATAACAGATAGAAATGGCAAAAATAAATTAATATGAGAGGACCAAACCCTAAGTACAAATAGCCTGTTATGTTTACTCATCCATCTAAAGGTTTCTGTCATATGTGACCTTCATCCCCTAGTTAGTCTCAAGTTTCCCCATTCGTGGGTAAACCTTTCCATCAGTCTAGAAACAGGCAAGGTGATTTTGCTTTCTGCTTCATTGGAACCAGCCATTCAGCCTGTATACTCCAAGATTCGGACAGATCGGCAGTCAAGAGAGGAAGGCCTGAGTGTTCTTTCTAATAGTGTCTGGATAGAGCCTATCAGCACTTTCCCAGTTCCCAAGACATATGCTGTAAGAATGTGGAAATCCTTGCAATCCATAAACTGAGAAATACATTGGGAAAGTTGGTAGCAGTAGAAACCCATAATCCTTTCAGGCCTAAAAATTAGAGATGTGTGTGACACCTTACCCACTTCACAGGGTCTTGTAATCCTTGATTGTCCTTCCACCAAGGAATTTCTTACCTCATGGCTTTTGGGAAAAAGAACCTTGGGGGAAAGCCTATGGAGAGGTAAGTGTAATATATAGGGAAGGAAGGTATAGAAAAGTGTTCCCCCCACACTCATGCAGTCCTTGTGCTCTAAACAGGAGACCCTATCCACCTTTTATACGTAGCTATAATGTTTTCAACAAATGGATTTACTGCTATGTCATCCAATAGGTATGGGAAAGAAATTTGTGAGATCTGAACTTCCAGTCAGAAACAAAAATTTCACACCTCCTGTATCCCAATAGAATGGAATCTATCTTGGCAAGCATCTGCTTAGCCCCAAAGGGGCCCCAAACCCCACTGCAGATCCCCCAAGAAGAGAGATTCCCCAAATCAGAAAGGTGGACCCCATCTGCTCGGTAGAGCTCTGGCTGCTGAAAGCTAAGATAGATAATGTGGAACATCAGTAAGCAAGTGGATCTTGCAGCACCTTTGAGACTGAGGGCCTGTCTATACGAGGGGGAAAATGTGGGTTGATGCGTACTCACACAAATTTGAAGCAGGATTGACTTAACCTTGTTTGGCAAAATCACAGGCATGTGAGGCTGTTTGATTTTGCTGTCTCAAAGGGCATGCCTGTGATTCAAGATGGTGGGAGTGACTTGTGTTTTTATTTTTGCCAGTTGTTGCTGCCAATTTTTTTTTTAAGGCATAACTAAGGTGCAAAAGTGCAATATATCACCTAAATAAACATAAAAAATAAAATAAAAGTGCTGTTTTGTTGCCTCCGCACACTATCGATAAGGCAAAAATCCAAGATAGTGGTTCCAGGGTCTTGCCTTCTTAGCAAGCCCAGCCCCCTGCTCCCATCCATTCAATCAGCTTTCTACTTCTGCTTTTCTGGAGAAATGCAAATAAATTTAATCACCTGTCTTGATGATCAATCATGCACATTCCCCACTGAGTTTTTTAAGAAAAACATCAGAAAACCCTGAAGGCTTTTCCCTTGGGGTTTATGGTGGATTTGTCCCCTCTCCTTCTCAATACAGTGGAATTATATGGGATCCCATTAAGACAGATAGGATTCTAAGTAGATGCTGAATATTTTCACTGTATAGACAGGCCCAGAGAGAGACAAAATTGTCCAGGGTTTCTCCCCCACCTCCACACATCTTACACCAAAGAGCTTCAAATACCATTGGAGTGTTTCAGGGTGGCCTGATATAGAAATAATTTCAATTCGACTGAATCAGGTTGATTTGCCACAGATGTCAAGCTTCAGCTGAACTGCATGCATAGCCCTATTGCTCATATGATGTTGCTGAACATTATGTGCATTTTTTAAAAAAACAGGATAGACAAAAGTTTGGGCAAGGTTGAAAAACAGTCTCCAGCTGTGGTAGATAGTGACCCAAATCTCTTACCATGGCATTACATATCCACCTTCTTATCATGGCATTACGTATCCACCATGGCCCTAGGTAACCTAACTCTTGTGACCTGCCTTTCTTCCAAGTGGGTGTGACAATATGTCTCTGTTTATCCAATGAGGCATAAGTGTAACACAAAAGTGCTCAAATTTGACAAACAGTTTAAAAAGAAACAAAGTTTATGCTGAAGTTGCCTTCCTCACACAGAAAGAACAAAACCTTACCATTTTTTTAAAAAATCTACAAGAAATTCCAACCCTTATTTTGACAGGAATTTAAAGCTTCTCACTCTCTTCTCTTTTCTCATCTCTCCTGACTGCACTGACTAAGCACCATCTTCAGTTACCTCCCACCCAGAAGCCTTTATTTCTCTAACTATTGTTCCACCTAATTAAAGATGAGTCAAGACAAAAGGGAGGAGATCTTTAGAATTTTCTAAAATGAGGAAAAACATTTAAAAGATTTCTAAAGAGGGAATCAGAAAATAAAAATGTGGGGAACTATCAGTGAGGAGTAGTAAAAGGGGAAATTAACTCCTAGTAAGAAGTTGTACATTTTTTTGATCTTTTATCTCATTAGTGCATACATGGAAATTATTATCGATTTTCCTTTGCTTTTTGTTTTTTTTCAGGCTGTGAGACCATGTTCTCGAGTAGTTTCTTTCTGACGTTTTGCCTGCATCTGTGGCTGGCATCCTCAGAGAATGGTTGGGTAGGTGTGTGTGTGTAGTTTATATGCTGTGAACCCCTGTTTGGGAGTATATGTACATTTGTGTAATTGAATGGATAGTTTCTGGGTATAGAAATGCAAGGCTCGTTAGTGTCTGTTTGGCTAATGGTTGGTTGATGGGCCATTATCTGATGGAACCCCCCCTGACCCTGGGTGGAATTCCTTTGTAAGTGTTCAGTTTTGATTCTATTGTATTTAAAAACTGGGAGCCAGATTTTGTTTACTTTTAAGGTTTCTTCTTTCCTGTTGAACTTGTCTAGGTGCTTGTGGATTTCAATAGCTTCTCTGTGCATTCTGACATGATAGTTGTTGGCCTGGTCTAGAATTTCTATGTTTTCAAATAGCATTTTGTGTCCAGGTTGGTTTATAACATGTTCTGCTACTGCTGATTTTTCTGACTGGCCCAGTCTGCAGTTTCTCTCATGTTCCTTGATCTGTGTTTGCACACTGTGTTTAGTGGTCCCTATGTAAACTTGTCCACAGCTGCATGGTATGCAGTAAACTCATTTCCGGGTATTTCTATATCCAGAAATTAACCATTCAATTACACAAATTTACGTATACTTCCCAACAGGGGTTCACAGCATATAAACACCACACAGACACCTACCCAACCATTCTCTGAGGATGCCAGCCATAGATGCAGGCGAAATGTCAGAAAGAAACTATTCCAGAACATGGCCTCACAGCCTGAAAAAAAATAAAAAACAAAGGAAAATCTATGGATGCCGGCCGTGAAAGCCTTCAACTTCACATGGAAATTATTATTAATATTAAATAAATAAGATACAATTTGGGTAATAATTTCCACATTGGATGTACCAGAATTTGGAAAGATGTTTCAAAATATTTTCACTAATATGTCACAGTCCTTTCTTGCTACAAATGTTCTCTGTGTTCTCCTTAAATAGTCATAGAGCCACAGGATTGACTCCACAGTCAGGGCAGATGTCTTTTTCAGCATTTATATCGATCATTATAATCTTTGAAAATTTTGTACATTTTGTACAAATCAAGACAATTTATCCTGTCAGCATGAAACTGGCACACTCAATCTACATACCATCTTCTATTCCAGTGGACTCAAAACTCCAGCATCACTTCTGTGTTTTCCTGTCCCTATTGAAAAAAGGATTATGAAGAGAGGCTTAAGGTAGTTTTTTATCTTGAATAAAGAAGCAGGGTCACATTAAGCCATGCTAAGGTTCTAAAGTATGTCAAATTTTAAAAGTCCAATATGTTATTGTGTGCCTTTGAGTCATTTTCAATTTATAGCAACCCTAAGGCAAACCTACCATGGGGTTTTCTTGACAAGATTTGTTCAAGGGTGGTTGCCTATGTCCTCTTCTGAGGGTGAGAGATATGGCTTGCCCAAGGTCATCCAGAGGGTTTCCATGGCTGAATGGGGATTCAAACCCTGTTCTCCAGAATCATAGTCCAACACTCAAACCACTGTACCATGCTGATTCTCAAAAAATAAAGGAAGTCTCATGTCATTATCCAAAAAGATGTATAGTTGTAACATAATTTTTAAATGAGACTCTTCTGGGACTGATTTTCAGCCAATTTTTGACACAAAACATCAGATGTTCCCTCATGATTTGATGTTCCAACTCAAGGGTGGGAAACTGCAGTGGATGTGACAACCAGTTTTTTATCGCTATACCTGCATGGCAGGGAACACCTCCTGATTTTTTTCATGTCAAAAATTGGCTGAAAATCAGTCCCAGAAGTGTCATGGAAGTTTACTTATAGATTTTGTAGTTACTTTCTAGCCATTTAGGGTGGGGTGGAGTGTATATCTGTGATGTGATGAAGCTTCTGAGACTCATAAAAGGTGCTGGCATGGGGGGGGCATGATTTTTCATCTAAAGGGGTTTCTTTTCTTTTACATATGAAGGGGGGTAGGGGCTTTGGCAGGATTCCCAGAACTTGAGGGGGGTGCAAAAAGAAGTTGGAGGGCCACATGTGGGTCAAAAGCACACTTTCTCCATCCCTATTCTAAGCTGGGGTTTGCTCCAGTACTGCACAGAATGTTGCCCATGTCTAGGCACTGATCTGAATTTTGAAAACTTTAAAAATAAATTTAAAAAAATTACACTCTGGTTCATTTTTTACTTTCATTCCTCCCAAGCTTTGAAAACTGGAGTAGACATGGAACTCATTTTTAAACTTGAAACATAGTTTTACCATAAACTCATGCATCAGATGCCTCCCAACATCATAATGCTCTTCCTGGATGAGAAAACATTTTCCCCACAATCAAGAACTTGTGTCCAAACTCCCCCACTCTCAAATTGCAATAAGATTTCTGTACAATATTCTGGTATTCACATAGTGCAAAGTGTTTGAAAGAACTACTCTTCACAGAAAATGCACATGGGTTGGCACATGGTTATTGCAGATAGAGGTCTCCAGCACCACCATTCACAATGATCTCCTTGCCCAGTCAACCTACCCCCTGCTTCATAGATACTGCATGACCATTTACTGCCTGGGGAATGGATGGGAGTGGTTAGGAAGCAGCTTGCTACACAAGTGCAGCCATATACATGAAGAAAATGACATTCTATTGGAATTCTGAAGATCCAGAAGGATGCCATATCAGCCCAGAAACACTAAAAATATAATAAAAGTAGTTGCCACATGTTTAAAAGTGATAATTGAGGCTCGTTGTTTAAACCTTTCTATAATCCGACTGTCATATTTCATAATCTGATCTCTTGTCTAAATGGCAAAAATACTCCTCATGGAATGTGAGGAGAAGATGACCTGTCCTAATGGCAATCAATGTTGTTTCACTGTATTGTGAAGAGGGGGGCAAAAATGGCAAAGACTCTGAGGGAAAAGCCTTTGTGGTTTTTCCCAGAGGTTTAAAAAAAAAACAAAAACTCTAAGGGAAATGTGCACCCCCAACCATTACGACAACCACATGAATTATTGTGTGGTCTGGAGAGGGGTGAATTGACCTTCTGATTCATCAGGATTGCAGGAGTGTGAGCCTGCACTTTTCCCTTTTTTGACAGGGTGGAGGCTAGCCCCAGGAAGGGGAAAGATGAGGAACTGGGAAAGGAGGATGGCTCTCTCTTCCTCCCCCCCCCCATGGGTCCGTCCCTGCTACTGCCACCATCATGTGGATTGGGGAAAGGAGGAGGACTCCCTCATCCTCTCCCCTCCCCACAGCCACTGCCACCACTGTAAAGCTTATGGGAAAAAAAACACCCCACAACACAACACAACAACATTAAGACAAAGTGTAGCTGCTGCAATCTGACAATATTGTGGAGCAATCAGGTTTTGGGGGGGAGTCATATATACAGGCCAAGAGTGCCATAATTAAAAAGCCCTATCAGGCATCCCAAACAGCTGAAACTATCATGTTAATAGGAAGTGGAGCAATAATAACGGCAATGGATGGGCAGGCCTGTTTAGGAGGAAGCAAACCTTCAAGCAGCTTGAGCTAGTAGGCCACATATTGCCTACCCTTGTTATGGGAAATAGAAATATTGTAGAGTAGTTTCTTTCTTCACCTTATTTTAAACTAGGATTACACTCATTTCACAACAGTACAAGGTGTTTTAGGGCCAAAAGTGGAGTGGGAGAATAAAAATGATGGCCAGACAATACTGGACAACATCAATGTGCTATCATTTAATAGACATACACACTGCTGCTTCAATTCAGTTGTCGTACTTCTCTCAAGCTTCTTGCAAATTTATCTAGCAAATGCAAAGTGTACTACAGACCTCACTTAGAATACTGTGTCCAGTTCTGGGCACCACAATTCAGAAAGGATATTGACAAATTGGAGCGTGTCCAGAGAAGGGCAACTAAAATGGTGAAAGGTCTGGAAACAATGCCTTATGAGGAGAGACTTAGGGAGCTGGGTATGTTTAGCCTGGAAAAAAGACGGTTTAGAGGCGATATGATAGCCCTGTTTAAGTATTTGAAGGGATGTCACGCTGAGGATGGAGCAGGCTTGTTTTCTGCTGCTCCAGAGACTGGAACACGGAGCAATGGGTGCAAGCTCCAGGAACAGAGATTCCACCTCAACATGAGGAGGAACTTTTTGACAGTAAGAGCTGTTCGGCAGTGGAACACACTCCCTCGGAGCGTGGTGGGGTCTCCTTCCTTGGAGGTCTTTAAACAGAGGCTGGATGGCCATCTGTCGGGGATGCTTTGATTGTGATTTCCTGCGTGGCAGGGGGGTTGGACTGGATGGCCCTCGTGGTCTCTTCCAACTCTGCAATTCTATGATTCTATGATTCTATGATTCTATGATTCTACTCAGCTGCCTCACTGTGAGTTCTTGGGTACAAGAGAGAATGAGTTCCAGAATCATGGAGTGGATGGAATGAAAAGAACTAGTATTAATGGTCCCCTAGAAATACAGGAAAATGCATAGACAGGATATTATCCAAATTTTCTTCTTCTGGAACCCTTACCATGGGTCTATGGCCTCAAGCAATAGCACTATAATGTGAAATTAGACAGATTTGAGTTTCATTCACAAAGATTTCTGAGCATTTTATAGTTATGGGGGTGTTTATTTATTTATTTAGCTGTTGCACATTCATACAATTACATCTCCTACAATCACTTCTTGGGAGTCATGGGAACTAAGGATATTTTAAATCTATAGTGTTGACCTATCCACCAAAGTAATGATTCATCAGTCTGACTGACTACTTACTCCTCAGTTCCCTGAGACAATTCTTTGAGTTTGATTTTTTCTCAGCAGCACATAGCACCAAATTGCTAACTCCATATATTTCTATTCAACCCCCTCATTTTATCCTGTTAAAATGTGTGGTTTCTCCAGGCTTCAAAAACATGAGGGAAATATTTGCTTACTTTAGAAATATTTATCATGGGAATATATTGAAATGCATGGGCTTAAAAAAAAATAGGCAAGTGTGGTGCTCTTCTCAGTAGCAAACAGAAGTTTAAATTAATGCACCATGTCATGCTGTCAGCCTGGCATCTTCAAAACTAAAGAGATGGGTTTGGCGAAGAAGTAAACAAAATACTTTAGTCAGAACTGTGAAGCTTTCACACGAGAAGCCCCCAGGGATTCCTGCAGTTTTATCTTTCAGCGTTGCACTGACAGGTACACATTTAAAAATCTGTTTCTCCCCAAATGAACTCCACTGTCTAGACAGGAGGCCACATAGCTTTGTGTGTTAGTATGTACAAATGCTGTTTATAAAGAGACATGCCACAGTAGGAACCCAGGTGTAGGGAGCACAAATAACACAAGTATATCAATGCTGAAATATCCATGTCTGTTTACAGAGAGCCTGTCCCCCAGTATCTGAAATGACACAACATTTTCATTTTGATTCATTCTCCAATATTTGTTGCTAGAAAGCCACTTGAAGAAATTGGGCCTGTGTCCTACTGCAGTTGTTGCTAGAATTTAACAGAATGACTGAGGTCCATGGAAATTCCACATGTGTCTACCAAAAATCAATAATTCTATGGGGAATTTTAATTACTTCAAATAGTGGCTGCAAGAGGTTGGGTAACATCCAGAACTTTTATCCTATGTATACCAGTAGTAACTGATGAGACTCCAAACCAGGGGATAAAATAATAATGGTTTTATGGTAAAATAATAAGGGGAACACACACATGCATACACTCAGACTTCAAGCACTCACACAAGGCTATTGAAGAAAGTAGGAAGTATTGAGATAGAGGAATAGAGTTCAGGATGATGGGCTATACTGTACCTATCTGAAGAGCAGAGATTTGTGCAGCGTAAGATACTCAGAATGCAGTTCTGAGGGTCATGCAACAAACTGGCACAGTAATGAGTAATGAGGTGGGAGAAACTTTGAACACATTGGTGATGTTTTGGGGTGATAATTATACTCGATATTACTCCGAAGGGGTGCTATGAGTGAAATACAATATCTGCCACAATTTCACAGGGTTAAGCAATGGATTCTCTAAAGGTGTTAATGATCACTAATGGCTGAAACATCAGCACTGATGGATCTCAGGCAACTCTCTATTGTTTTATGACAGGTGTGAGGAAAAACTAATTTTGCAAGGGAATGAGTGTCCAGATACCTTGATTGAATTATTGAATTATTCACATCCATGTATGTCCAGGAGAATTAGCCCATTTCCACCCTAACTCACCAGTCCAAGGGGGGTCCACTTAATTACTACGCAGGTGTGTCTTTTAGGAATTTGAGCTGGCTACTTCCTTAGGCTTTTTGAGCAGACCTTTAGTCCTTGAATTTGGGAATCCTTGGTCTAATACCAACCATGTGGAGTGCCAATAGTAAGCTAATTTATGAAATATAGCCAAGTTATGAATTATTGAAAGAGTGGGGGTTATCAGGACAGGTAACCAGAGGTACAATGCACCATTCTACTTGATTGTTGTCAAACCCCCGCTGTCATGTCCCATAAGTGGCTTGGATACAGACTCAGAGACTGAGGAGCTACTGGTACCAGTGTCACCCAAACTCTCCTAATTGAATGATAGCCTTGGACCAGAAGGACAGGCAAGAGATGCAGTGTTTCTTGGATCAAGGGAGATTTATTGCAAACAGGAAATCTAAAGGGTTCAGAGAGGCAAGGCCTCAAACAGCTTTCAAACAACAACAACAACAACAACAACAACATACGGGTACCTTCTAAGAAGGGACCCTGAGCCAAGTATTCAAACAAGCTTTATACCTTTCGGGACATTCTACAACCTTTGTACATGCATAACTGAGGAAGACACATCCTTGAATAGATCAAGACTCTGTCTGGTTCATTTGGTGATGAAAAGCCTTCTTCTATAGCTAGTTTATAAATGGAACAATACTACATAATTGTTCCTTGTTTGCTGAAGCTAACTTTTATTTATTTATATCAACTACTTTTTGGCGGCAACTACTTTACCTTGGGAACAAGACCAAAGCATATAGATAACAGTAAAGAAGCCTAATTAAGTTTGGGAGGGGCTTTTTCAGTGATTTGTCTATCTGTTGACATGGCCATATCTCTTACAGGAAATGACTGCAAAACTCCATTTTGTACAGGCCTCTGGTTCATGCTTTCGTCAGCAAAGGAGACACTAGGCCCAAGTGCCACTGGAGACTCAATGACCTCATGTGCCTGAAAGCTGTGGCATCACTAAGGCTGGTCACCCCTCCACCCATGACAGTGTCACACAGTGTGGCTCGGCCTCCTATAGTGCCACCACTGCCTAAAAGATCACAAGACTCTGCTTGAAACTTCTAAGCTCAGGCCAAAATAGATGGCATCTGAGTCCACTGGGGGTCCAGACTGAACATCTGTGTCCAAAAGCTTCATGATCCCTGGAATTAGGGTACCAATGCCAACAATATGAGTGCTAGAATAAGCCTCTTGGAAATGAGAGTGTGCTGTGCCTTATCCTGTTAAGGCTTCTCACTTTGAGGTAAGGACATTGGCCTGTATTCTATATCAACTATTTAGCATACTTACCTCAGTAATTTCTCTTGGCCCAAACCTCCAAACCTGATTGAAAAATAATTCACCCATGCTCCAGTCACTGGCAGAACTGATCTTCTCTACATGAATCTGATGCCTGATAAAGTAGGTCGGGGGCATTATGATCATAGCCATTGTGTCAAAATTATGAATAATTAGCTATTGTGAATTCAAAACAATTATCTAAATTTACCTATAATTGTTTCATATTCATGATCACTAATCATAATTTTGACACTATTGCCACAATCGTAACGCACACACCCCAAAAAACCCTACATGCCAGGCTCACCCCTGAATTCTGGGATTTGGAGTAGAATTCATGGAAGACCCTGACATGAGGCTGCCTCTGGCTTGTTTCCCTTGCCTAGGCCTCTGGAGGTTTTGGAGAAAGGCCAGCCCGCCTTGTTGGCCTGGGAACGCTGCTTTCCACCGTGGCTCAAGATCAAATCTTCCAGGTGCAAGTCAGGCCGTTCCTCCTCCCTAAATGCCATTCTCATGCTGTGGGGTTATCTGGGGGTTTGTTTTAGCTGTATTCAGTTTTGGCTTTATTCCATGTTCCTGACACACGAATCCTTGCCAATAAAGAAATGTATTGAGTGAATGCGAGCATGTGTGCTTGGTATATCACACTACATTGCTGGAGATCAGCTGCATGGGGAGTTAATCCATTGATGAACAAACATGAAATAATGAGACCAGACACAAATAAATGGGTTGAATAAGGGCCACTTTATTGACCTATATCCTATTTTACTTAATTTGGACCTGGAGATAAGGAAAGTGCAGGGACGGCAACCTGATGTGGGTTCAGCTGAGGCCTAGGCATCAACCCGTGACCAATGTTCCCATCCTTCCTTTGGGCAAAACACCAGGCCCCAGGGAAAATCCAAAAATTCTCCAAGACCCTTCAGATACAGTATGGTATAAGTAAAAACAACACAGGTAAAGGGGGGGATTCCTACCGACCCTGAAACAACCAACTTAGCCCATACTGCACTGAGCGCAGGTGTGTGGGTGACAGCAAGAAGAGCAAAGATGACACATGAAGGGGAGCATGGCATTAAATAACATCTGCCTCCTTCCCTTTAATATAACCAGCACATGCCATTAAATGCCAAGTACAGGGGATTCTGGTCTCAATTCTGATACCCAAAATGCTATTCCAAGTAAATATCGAGGTTCTAATATGTTGGGGAAATTAGCAGCAACTTGACTTTAGCTATGTGAAAGGCGGTAACAAGGGAATCTAGAACCTCTGTATACCAGTACTTGTCTGGATGGAATACACACACATTAAGAGTTCCAAAAATTAACACCAAACACACATACAGTCACAAATCAAAAACATTCACACAAGGCTATAGAAAGGCAGTAGGAAAAAAAATGGATAGAAGGTAGCAAGAGGATTTGTTGGGGAGATACAACCTGTCCTGTAGTCTTGAATTCATTGGTCAATCTAGCAGAGAGGAATCTGAAGTGGCTACACAGATGGTCCCCTGGAACTGAAGTCTGTGCTCAATTTGGCAGATTTTTAGGGTCACCTTTATACCTCCAATACACCTGAGGGGAGTGGATGCTTCATGGGTTGGAACAATAGAATCCATGAGCCTTCATAGATTGCACAATTAGTTTCCTGGGCTTGACAATAGGTGTGGAAGATGCTAATGTGTTTCAAACTATCCTTAATGTCCAGTGATTGGATTTTAAAAGCTTGAGCAACCTCTGTCTTAAGGTTGGGGATTAAGGAGAGGAAATTTCAAAATCAGCATCCACAGTAGATTCATCTATCCATTATCTCCCTTTCCACTGGGAAATGTGTCCTTTTGATTTTTAGCCTTAGGGGCCATTTACATGGAAAAATAAATCCTCAAAGAATGCGACAAGAAGCATGATAGTTCCCATGCATTTCGAAGCCACAGCACCCTTTTCAGAAGGAAGGAGAGCGAAAAACCCATAAGTCATGCAGTATCAGCTTTCGCTAGTTTTCCCGACTTTTTTGATAAAGTTCGCAAAAATGCTCACAATTGATTGTGTGAACTTACCATTTGCAAATGTCTGTGTGAACTTGCAGCAACCTTTTAAATTAGCATGAGCAGAGCTGAATCCTCATTGGTTGGAGTGACCATTGTGCCTTCTTTGAATAGACAGAGGGGTTAGAGAGAGAAATCCACTGAGCCTACCATTTGCTGCTTCTGCTTGCAGCCCACTTTGGGAAATCTGCTCTGAGCCCTTCCTGTTCATTTCAAAGAAAGTCTTAGGGGGCAGGGAAGATGATCGGGAATGGGGAAAGCCCCCGCTTGGGTGGTGTGTGTGTGTATGTGTGTGCTGCAACAGGTTGATTGCTCCATTGTTCTTTTGTTTGTTTTTGCTTTCCTTCACTCCTTTGTTTTATTTAAGTCTTTGGGGGCAGGGAAGACAATCGGGAACTTGGGTGGTGTGTGAGTGTGTGTGTGAGCTTGCTGCAACTGACAGATTGTTCCATCATTCTTTTGTTTGTTTGTGCTTTCCTTCACTCCTTTGTCTTTATTTAAGGCTTTGGGAGCAGGGAAGATGATCGGGAACTTGGATGGTGTGTGAGTGTGTGTGAGTGTGCTGCATCTGACAGATCGCTCCATTGTTCTTTTGTTTGTTTGTGCTTTTCTTCCCTCCTGGGTGACCCCCTCCATTCTCCCTCCCCGCCTCCAGCCTGGGTTTAATAATCTGGAGGCCATGCTCCCCCCCACCTTTGCCTGTGTAAACTATGAAAACAGAAACTGACCACATCTTCCAAATAAGCAAGAATTCGTGTGGATTATGCACTGCTGATGTGAAAGAATGGTAATCTGGAATTTTGTAAACTTTATCCTGTCGTGTAATTGGCACCCTAGTCTTCCCTAGGGTAAAGTATAGCACTCGGATGACCTCTCTGAGACCATCATGCCTTTTCTCTTGTGGCAGGCCACATTAATGAACCAAATTAATAATATGCCAATTTATTAATACACCAATTTTATTATATGCCAATTTCTAAGGTCTAACAATTCATGGAAACCATCAAACCAACACCCCTCCCTGCAGTACCTGCCTTTTTATTTCCAAATGGTCTATTTGGTCATAATAATGTCCATCTAGATGCTTTTGAGAGTCCTATAAGCCCACATACTGTAACAGCTTTTTTCTTTGCCTCCATTCCTGAGTCTGATATTCAGAGTAAAGCTGACTTAGGACATGGAGTACATGGAGATTTGATATCATTCATTGACAGACCTCCTGTCCATTAATTTATCTCTTCCTCATTTAAAGCCAAGTACCCAGGGGCTGGTATTACACCTTGTGGCAGTGAATTCCATGTATTGTATGAAGAAACTTCACCAGAATATACAGTTGCCCCTCCACATTCGCGAACTCAGCATACGCGGTTTTAATTATTCGCGGTTTTGGGAGGCCCCCCCCGGCCCCCGCAAAACCACGAAAAGGGGCCTCCGGAGGCCCCTTGAAAGCCCTGGGAAGGAGCGGGGAGGGCCGGGGAGGCATTCACGGGGCCTTTGGAGACCCTCCAGAGGCCACGTAAAGGCCTGGGGCGGGTGGGGGGAGGCCGCGGAGGCCTTCACGGAGCCTTCGAAGGCTCCGTGAAGGCCCCGGGGAGGGAGGGGGGAGGATGGGGGGAGGCCTTCACGGAGCCTTGGAAGGCTCTGTGAAGGCCTGGGGAGGGTGGGGGGAGGCCGGGGAGGCCTTCACGGAGCCTTGAAAGGCTCCGTGAAGGCCCCGGGGAGGGAGGGGGAGGATGGGGGGAGGCCTTCAATGAGCCTTGGAAGTCTCCGTGAAGGCCTGGGGAGGGTGGGGGGAGGCTGCGGAGGGAGGGAGGGGGAGGATGGGGGAGGCCTTCATGGAGCCTTGGAAGGCTCTGTGAAGGCCTGGGGAGGGTGGGGGGAGGCTGCGGAGGCCTTCACGGAGCCTTGAAGGCCCCGGGGAGGGAGGGGGGAGGGTGGGGGAGGCCTTCACGGAGCCTTGGAAGGCTCCGTGAAGGCCTGGGGAGGGAGGGGGGAGGGTTGCAGAGGCCTTCACGGAGGCTCCGTAAAGGCCTGGGGAGGGTGGGGGGAGCGCAATCAATATTCGCGGTTTTTTGACATTCGCGGGGGTCCGTGGAACCTAACCCCCACGAATGTCAAGGGACAACTGTACTGTCAATAAATTTCACCAGGAAATCTTACCATATGAAACAGAGGTGAGCAACTCTCAGGGGCTAGAGGCCTATATTGTCCCCCACAAAGGACCTTGGATAACTGTACCCACTTCAGGTTTTGCCTCACAAATGTCTTCTAGGGGGTGTTGGGGCATTTTTGCCATGTATGGGCACCACCCTGGGCCATTTCATATACAGGAGATGTCTTTTCTACAACAAGAAATGACTTCTTGTTCACTTATGTTTTTTAAAGACAACCACTCATGTTCCTAAAATGTCCCAGGGGGCAAAAATATAGTGCACACACTCCCACATCTACTACAGGGACTCTAGGATGGGTGTGGCCTTCAGGGACAAACAAAGATGGAAAGTGGTGGGAATGTCAGACAGCAGCTTCTTGGTCAACAGGGCAACAGAACCTTGTCCATCCCAGCAGCTGCTTACTGGCAAACAGCTTTTGTGGGGTGGCATTCATGCTAGAATTCACTACATAGAAATGTTGTTATGGTGCTATGTAATACAGAATGGTTGTGTGGGTTTCTGGTCATTGTTTGCTAATAAAATAGCCACAATATGACTGCATAGTGACAAGACAAACAGTTGGCTCTCGGTATCCATGGATCCTGCATCCAATTCTGTGTGTGAGGAATAAAACCTCAGTTTACTATCAATTATAGGGTCACTCAGTCCTGCTATAGAACACTGCTCAGTTCATTCCTCAAATATGTCTTCCTCCAGACTGACCTTCCCCAGAGTGTTGCCTTTGAGCTGCCTGGCTTAGGTTTTAAATTTCCCAAGGATAGTCCTGCTTCCTCATCAGCAAGTGGCTCCATAGCGCCAATGATGGAGTGAAGCTTATTTCCCACCAGGCTCACTTTGATTGCCAGGGACTGAGCATGATCATGCTAGTGACCTTTGTAACAACTAGAGGTCCTACCAGATGTATACAGAGTCACATTTTTAAAGATAAAATCAGAAAAGGAAAAGGCTTTCTGTCACATGCAATGAGCTAATTCTGCTCACAGTTAATGTACATTCCACGCATGATTACCCCTTATTTTTATTGTGCCCTTTTGGTTCCTGCAAAGCAGGATAATGTCAAAATAACAAGTCAAGAGCATTGCCTTCTCTTGGCTATTAACCTGTAAAGATAACACGGGGGAATTGGCCATTGCTAATGACTAGCTCATAACATTTGCAAGAACACCTTCTGAAGGTGAGGAACCTATTCTAATATGGTAATCAATTTTAATTTGAAGGCTCCTGAGGGAAGCTTTAAATCTTTCTGTGTATCTTAATCAATCAGAACCCCAGAGTGATCCATTATTTAGATGTAAACTCAAGCAGAGCAGTCAAGAAGCCTTTTTAGTATCTAGGAGAGCCTCTCACCATCTTTTGACAGCCCTCTTCAAAACACTGAGAACTGCAGAAGTGTCACCAATATGTCATTGGATGCCACCTAGCAGGCCTTGCATTACTGTGATGTTGGTAAGAATCTGAATCTTAGAAAAAAATATAGTTATGCATAGATTATGGAGTGGATTTGACACAGAAAGAAACACTTTCCATTTAGAAAACATTTCATGTGATTGACTACACTGGGTATGTGGCTGCCTTACAAGATTCTTCCAGACTATAGCTGGTTGAAACTATTTGACTACAGAGTTGGACTAAAGATAACATAATGTATCATAACTGCTGAGAAACTGAGCTATGGGTTCAAATCTCCCCTTTTCCATAAATTCACTAGGTGGCTTTGGGCAAGTCACCTTGCCTCAGCCTCACTCCCCTTCCCTATCTGCCATATGAAGGATAATAATGTGCATTTATTTTACAGGGTAATTGTACTACAACTGGATGATGGATGTGAAAAACTTCTGTAGGTTGGTAGAATGAGTACCCAGCTTGTTGGGGGCAATTAGCTAACACATTTGTAAACTGCTTAGAGAGTGCTTTGCACTGATAAGCAGTATACAAATATAAATGCTATTACTATAATGCTATTGCTGTGGTTGATAATGATGCCTATTAGTTGTAAAAAGCAAAGCAAAGCTGCAGTGGTTCCTGTATGATTCAGAGAATAAATTAGAGGGCCAGTTTTCCTGATTTAAAGTCCTGAAAGATTTAGAGAGAGCAAGTTCTAAACTGTAAAGGAAACATCAAAAGGTCAAAAGGACACAGTCTCCACTGTATATCTAAGTGGTAGATAATATGTGGATGGAGCAATCCTTTGTGTGCTGGTTTTGAATTTCTCTCCCCCTTAATCCCCCAACTTTAAGAGGAGGCAGCTCAAGCTTTGTGAATCCAATCATTGGACATTACAACACATTAGCATCTTTAGAAACCCATTATGTAATCCTTGAAAGTTCCTGAGATCTATTGTTTCAGACCAGGAGACTTGCTCCTCTTAGCAATTTTGGGTATAAATATTGCCCTCAAAATCTGCTTCATTGTGCATGGAGCATATTCAATTAGACTCCACATCACTCTGTGTTAGCCACTCCAGATTCATCCATCCACTCTGCTAGATTGTCCAACAAACTTCGGACTACAAGACAGGTTGTATAACCCATAACAAATCCTCTTGCTATTCCCCTGTTCAAGTCCTTCCTACTGCTTTCTATAGCCTTGTGTGAATGCTTCTTGTGTGACTGTGTGTGTGATTGGTGTTATTTTTGAAACTCTTAATAAAAAGCCATAATTAATTTCACACTTTTGTGTGTGTGTTCTATCCAGATTAGTACTGGTATACACAGGTTCAAGTTCCCTTTGTTGCCCCCTTTCACATTACTAAGTCTAGAGTTGCTGCTAATTACCCCAATATATTTGAAACTCAATATTTTCTTGGAATTTCCAAGACCTCTTTGGGTAACACTTGTATGGAGCACAAACCAGCCTCAGAACTAAAATCATTCTCAGGGAACTTTGTTTTCATTTCTCTGACATCAAAAATTTATTGGTAACAACAAGAGAAAGGGAGAATGATGGAGAGAGAGAGAGGACAGACAGACAGACAGGCAGACATTTTCTTCATGATGTCTCGACTGCCTCCAAAGGGCTAAAAAAATCCAACCCTGGAAGTCCTGGATTGTGTATGCTTTCTGATTTTATTTTGGGGATTCATGCAACATTTTCTTCATCCTGAAGCATTTACTGGAACTCCAAGCATAACTAAGGACTTTTCATTCATAGGTCAGTTTAAATTAACCCAGTATTATCTAAAATGAAATATCTGTCTACTTGCCTTGTATATTTCTGTGTTTTCAGAACTAGATAAAATGCTCACTGCCAGTAAAAACAGCTATTGCTGCTAGGGTACAGATTCAGCAGAGATCAAGTGAGGGAAAGAGAAAATTAGGATTAAAACAAAAATTATCCTAATACTTAACTAGTATAATATTGCTAAAACAGTATGACTGTAACTCCTGAGTAATGTTGGATGAGACTGATACATGATCAGTAGGAGGGGGGAAGGGTTGCACAGGGGAGGGTAACTTGGCATATTTCAAGAAACAACCCATGAATGAGTGGGGACAATCAAATCAAAACAAACAAAAAAGACAGATACTTCCAGTGACATTTTTTTGTTCTTTTCTGGAAATGCATGTTATCATTTCTTCTACATGGAGACATGTCTCACTGGAGCCAAGTGTGAACCTCAGGTGAACCTAAGGACATTTTTTATCTTGGTTAAAGGGCAAGATGGTGCTTCCCTCCATTCCATCTACAGAAGCCAACTGCATTGACAGTTGGATCTTAATTCAGCACTGGCAATAAGCTAGCAGGTTAGTTTACCGGGTGCAGAAGAGGCTTTACAAGACACACATAGCTTGTCTTGCAAGAGAGGGAAATGGCCATGGTCCCAGGAGGACAGGTTGGACTAGATGGCCCTTGCAGACCCTTCCAACTCTAAGATTTTGTAAGTGTGGGGTAAGTGTGGGAAACTAGTGCAGCACACTAGTTTCTACAGCGTACATTGCTTGCCTCATTCTGTCTAATGATAGGGTCAACCCTGGTGGACACCTGTTTATCTGTGGCCATATCTTTTAGCTCTAGACCTTTGATTAAAATACAGTAATTAATATTGCATTTGATTTTGGATGCATTTTCCCAACAGGGAAAGCCATCAAAGGCTAAAGTTCTTTACATAATAAAGTGTAAGTGTTATATATATATATATATATATATATATATATATATATATGCTCTGATAAATCTTCTTTATTATGAAGAAGCAATTATAGTCCCTTGAATAGTAACATCAGACTTTACTTGTTGCAGACATATTTGTGGGATTCAATTACTTCCATTTTTCAACGTTTGGTTTAATAATTAACAGTTTCACTGGCATCAGTATTCAAAACACTACAGGTTCATTGGAACAGTTTCTAAGTGCCCATTTTAATAAATCTCTTATTTAACTTCACAAACAAATCCAAAAGGATAAGCAGGAGGAGCCTTTCAATTAGCATTACCTTTTGATTCTATTAGATTGCATCTCTGAAGTTCATTTCATGTGACTCTTCATAGCTATTCAGTTAATGAAAAAGAGACAGGGTATTACATGTGGGAGTATAGGCATTTGTTTTCCACAGGAGCCTCTGAAATGGCTGACTGTGGCATTCCTTAACAGTTTTAATATGCTTTAAAAAAAGATTTCAACCACATACTAAAAAGATTTTTCAGAGTCTTATACAGTAAGTAAAGACTTGACAACTCACAACTCACAAAGGGGAATATAAAATGCAAGAAAACCTTCTGGATGTTGGCTCACATCTATGTACCATCTTAGATACTATCAGTGCTGCAGAATCAACAGCAGCAGAAGCCACCATTGCCACAATCTGTCTCTTCAAAATCCAAACCACACATTGTGGTGATAATTTTATTAAAACTATCAGGGGATGATAGGACACTCAGTCCCCAGCAGAAGCCAAAAACTATCTCAACAGACTTAGTTGCAACCCATTCCCAAGAATACTCACACACAGAGTGTTTGATGTCCAAATAAGCAGGAGGTACTTTTATCTTCAAACAGTTGCAATATATGTACAAATATTTACAACTGAAGGAGAAACTGCTTCACCAGGCATCTGCATTCACAAGAAGAGAGTGAGCTTTGGACGAGCTCATATACAGGACATTGCCCTCTAGTGGCCTGACTAGGCATGACTTGGTAGTTCATGGAGTCAGTCATTATGACTCATCATGATTCTGCAGTTGTTTGGCCATTTTATAATGGAGTCTCTAACTCCTGACAAAAACAACTAGGTAATGTGCAAATCATCACACTAGCTTTCAAAGCATACTGGATTTCTCATTGGGCAAAGATAGTTACAAATCATGTGGGGAAGGAAAGGTGATGTTGGAGTCTCAGGTCAGCATGGTGCTAGTTTGAGATGCTACAGGCAGTGGTATAGTTATGGGTGGCAGATCAGAACTAGTCCTCAAAATAAGAATCCTGCCCCCCCCATGAAATTCTCCTTCAGTCTTCAAATTTCAAGCAGTACAGTAGTTTAAAACTTATATTGAATACTAGAGATATATAGTTTAGGTATCTGAGCAAAAGGGGCAGGAACAGATGATGATGATGATGATGATGATTTTTAACCTACTTCTTCCCATGGATCGAAGTGGAGAACAACAAACAAATTAACATACAACACCTAATGTCAGTCAAAATACACTAGTTACTGTGAATACAGTAATAAAATACTCTAATTAAAAGACAGAAGTATCATTATGAAGATAGGGGAAAATGAAAAGCAAGGGAATACATTTGTGAGAATATCCTGGCACATAGGAGGAAGCACAGGGTGTTGTATTTTATAGGTATAGTATGTGTTGCTTGTATATTATGTGTTTAGAGGTGTAGTATATGTACTAGATGTAGTATTTTTTTTAAAAAAAGCTTGAATTATTTGTTTGGATTAATTGGATGCCTTTCTTTTCAATGTATGAAATATGTGCTATGAAAAATAAAGTTTTAAAAATACACATGTGTTAAAAAACCTAAATCAAATACCAAGTGAAAGCAAAACCAGCAAATATAAATATTCTTGGTGTGTATGATTTCCTGGGTCTCCCACTTGGCAATGTTAGAAATCTGCAGAGTGCAGCAAAATTTCCTTTTGGGACAGAATTCTTCAGAACTCTACCTACAACCTGGGGCAGATGTTCAGATCCCCACCCAAAAATTAAGTACTTGTAAATTGCATTAAAGAATGCAATAAAATTGCATTTCTCTCCCCTTGTGATCTGGATCTGTCCCTGTCATTTTTGAGGCCATAGGCCCCTATCTTGGCAGAGTTCAGTGATCATTCAGAGAGATCTTCTGCTGTCAGTTCTGAAGATGGATTTCTTTGTCAAAGATGGCCCAAGAAATCTGTATGTCTGAATCTGTGGCATTGCTAAGGCCGGTGTCATGCCTCCCTCTGACAGTGTCACGTGGTGCATTTCGGCCCCTCCACATCCCCCTAGTGTCACCATTGCTCTGAAATCATTATAGGTTTCTGCCTCTTCTTTTCTTCTTTTCATTCCAGAAAAGTGTATGTTTCTTGCAGGGCTATCTGTTCCTGGAGGATGGTCAAGCACATCTCTCCTCACTATTCTGGATTTAGGTCAAGGCTTGTAAACATGGCCTTCCAGATGTCATGGGACTGTACCTCTCATAAGTCATAAACAGCATGGCCAATGTTCTGAGATAACGGGGTTGTCATTCAATAACATCTGTAGGACACCACATCCCCTAACCCTGCTTTAGGTGGTAATGCATATTTATTTCAAAATGTGGTAACTTAGCCTTCCTCTTTCTGATGAGTAAGATCTTGGGCTTCTACCCCAAGATTCTACTCTAACGGCATCACTGCTCTGCAACCATTGCCCTGAAGCTCTGTCCGTATGGTTGCATTCTGCTTTTAATACATTTAAATGCTAAATTAAAGAATAATGTCTCAGTGGGAATGGAAGGGAGCAAAGGATATGTTTCTCTCTCTTTTTTTTGACAGATTTATGGATTCAGATATTAATCTGCAAATCAGGCATAAATTCTATAGGATTGGAAAAGTGTGGTTGTTTTCACCCCTATATCACACACCTTTGTAAATAAGTTGGCAGTGCTTCCCTTGGCCCAGTAATGCTTGATACGCACAATGCATCCCTAAGGAACTTTATGATTCTTTCCATCCCACAACATTTGTCAAACCATTTGTTAAGGTTTTGCTTAATAAGGAACACTCATCTTCATTTTGAATTCATCTCCATTGGAGGTAGGGATGAATACGGATTTTGTTTCAGTTTGATTTTGCTAAGAATATACCAAAATTCACATTTTTTAAAAAAAGTTCAGAATGGAAATACTGTGGCATTCAGGAAACACAAATACAGAGAAACCAAAACTGACAGATCTGTCCATTTAATTCCTATGTCTGAATGCTTCTTCCTCAATTGTCTGGAGCTCTTTGACTTCAACCATGTTAATGCTAAATTAATGCTGCCTCCAGTTTTTCCTGACAACCTCCTTATCTTTTAACACCTGTAGTACAAACAGGTACAATGTTCTGGGAACAGCTGTACTTATTGGATTTCTCCAGAGCAGATATATGACAATTTATTTCAGTCATTTTTTTTTAAGAAAAAGAACTGTCCATACTTCATACATTACTTCATGTTTGGGATGAAAAGAACTTGAGGCTTAACAAAAAAAAAAAAAAAAAAAAAAAGAATGTAAAAGAAAGAAAACACTGACAATTTCCCCATCCTTAACTAGAGAAGCTTCATAAGGAAGATCATGTTTCTTTCCTTGACAGAACAAAGATTGTTGCTATATTAGCATCAATGGCAGCTGAGGTTATGTTCCTACAATTCTGAAAAGCAATACATTTTCCTGGGACCTTTTTGTGGGGGATCTTCATCAGTGAGAACAGTTTGTTGGATGAGATGAGAGTGCAGTACACCTGAAAATGGAATGGACCCTGTTATATTACCATTACAGTATAGTTAAATGCAAATCTCTATGCTACTTCTTAAATAATCATCATATTTCAATGGATTCTTATTCTCTGGCGCCACTATCTGAAATATTAACCATGGAGGAAAAGGCCACATTTGACATTCATTAAAATGCATTGGGCTGTCATTTGCATGAGCATTCAAAGTGCTTGGTGTATAAAATAAAAGGTAATGAAATACTGTCTGGATGCCATTCTGCTCCCCACCTCTGCCCCCCAAATATAGGGGGAAAGAAATCCAGCTTTACTAGAGCAAGTCATTAAAATCGATTATTTTAAAGTTATGCCTAGGCTAGGGTTTGAGTGTGGAGAACTGCAAGAACCAAGCATGCCCAATGTCCAGTTGTATTTTTACTGTTTGTATCATCAAGTGCCATTTGCATCCATAATCAGTTGATAATAGTCTGTCCTCATATCATGATACGTTTGTTGCATTTCTCTAGGTGAAATGGAGATTTACAGTATACATAACTGCCATATGACTCTCCCTAACAGGATGAATCCATGGGACAGGTACTCATACTTCTGAAGTCAGCCTGCTCATGGGGCTTGTGGAGTGGCAAATGGAGAATCAATCTATTGTATGAAAGAGTCCTCTGAATTTGCCATCTACTCCAGGGATGGGAAACTTGAGGCCCTCTATATATGGCTTGCTTCCTGCTCCTCTCAGTACTATCCAAAATGACCAATGGTCATGAATGATGGGACATATACAATCATAGAGTTGGAAGTGACCACAAGGACCATCTAGTCCAACCTCATGCCATACAGGAATATCCAATCAAAGCATTCCCAACAGATGGTCATCCAGTCTCTGTTTAAAAACCTCCAAAGAAGGAGAATACACCACACTTGGAGGCAGTGCATTCCACTTCCAAACAGCTCTTACTGTCCAACGTATAGTCCAACAACATCTTGAGGCTTATAAATTATACAATAATGTGTCAATTATGTGCCAAGTTATATCCTTCAATAGCTGCTTATCACCTCTAAAGTCACTATTTTGTCTCTGGAATGTTGTCCGGAATCATAGATTTGGAGCAACGTTTAGAAGTAATTCAATATTATTATTATTTCCTTAAAGTAGCTTCCGTTTAACAAACAGGCTTAAAGTGATATGGAAGTAATGTTTAATATAGCAGGAGGTGTTTATTGATAACAACCTGTTCCTGACTGGTGGGATACTATTCCTGAATGTTTGGATACTACTCCTAAAAGTTATTCTAAAAGTTGAATCAAGAATGTCATGCAAAACAGTTTTTATCCTAAAGTTGCCTCAAGAATGTCATGCAAAACAGCACAGAAGCATAGAGGAAGATTCATCCACCTCCTTCCTTGTGACAACTGAGGCTAGAATAGCTAGCTGGAGGTCCACTAGCCAGATCTGAGTCTCCCAGCCAAGAGGTTGGCCAGAAGCACCATGTGAATCAAGTACATAACCTAGAATCAATATCCAGAATCCTTTTCAATGTACTGATGTTACATGACAGATATGGAGGGAATTCTCAGCTGATTGTAGGGAAGTAAATCCTGACTTGACTTATCCTCATGCAGTAAATCAACTTCTATCCTCAAGGCATGCTTCTCTGAGATGGTGGTTTGTTTGCTTTTGGCATCGGAGAATATCCTGCACTATTTTTTTTAACAAAGTACATTGGTGAAGTTCTTACAGCAGGATGATAAGCATTATTCCCTTGTAGTTCAGATTTGTTCCAACAGCTATGGGTAAGGAGTGCCTTTTGTATCATGTGGTTTCCTTTTGGTCAACAAAAAGGTCCTTTGGTTTTTTCCCTCCCCAAACCCAGCTTCTGCAGTAAGAATCTGCCTGACCAAATTTCCAGAGCAGGCCAGAAGGACTGTGTCCTAGTGCACCCTTCCTCAACCTGGTGCCTCCCAGATGTGTGGGAATACAAATTCAGTCATCCCCAACTAGCATGGCTATCTGGATGGTACCAGGTTGGGTAAGGCTTATATTAATTAAGGAGTGATCAGAGGGCAGAAAATTTTCCATCCGTCAGGCTTAGAGAGCAGAAAGATTTCCACCCAGAGATGGCAGAGCCTTCTAAACATTTTGCTGGCAAAAAACAAAAAACAGTTGCAATGTAAAAATGCTCTATTTTCCTTTACCGAAAGATCCATTTTGTAATTGCAATTAAGGATCAGCTTAGTGCACGTGGAGCTTATTAATGCACTCCTTGGGTGCTCAAATGCACTTGGCCTCACATCAGGCTGGTATGGGTCTGAGGTAACTTTAATCAGAATTACTGCATGGTCTGTTGTTCTTTATTGTTTAATTAAATCATAGCTCCCACTGTTTTGTTTTAGTGTTTTGGGTTATATTAACCTTAGTATGAGTGTAGAGAGGAAAACATTGTCTAATGATATTTTTAATGCATGAAAGGCACAAATAATGCAGTGGACCTAATCATAATTATTTTTCATAAATTTTCCTTTTGTCCATTTGGTTTTTGTTTCCTCAGCTCTACAGAAGTCTCAGTGTAAAGCCTGAAGCTACACACACACACACACACAGAGAGAGAGAGAGAGAGAGAGAGAGAGGTGATTTAACTTCAGGTCTTCTCTCCAGCCCTCATATAGGATGTGAGGGTGGGGGTGGATTAGCTTTGTTACCTGCTCCACAGGAAGGATGAACACTGGATGCTCATGCATGTCCATATGTCCACCTGCACTGAGACATTGAAAGAAGGCATAAATTAGAAGGGTCCATTCAAGGTTGTCTCTGGATTCCCTGCTTCTGAATAGAGGTCGGAAAATATGCAATAATATTTGAAAAATGGTTGAAAACTGTGCTTTTTGAGTATCAAGAAATGCTAACAAGAAGAATCCTGGACTGATGAGAATCTTCATAGATTGGGGATTATTCTGAACAAAATTCACACTTGGTTGCTTTGCACAGAAAAATAGCATTTTCTGCGTTGGAAACAGGTTTTCTATACAGAAAATAATATTTCTATGCATATTATTTTCAGCACTGTAAATGTTGTTTCCTCCAAAGAAAAATGCTATAATTGAGGACTTTTTCTGGCAAAACTTGGACATGGTAGATTTGCACAGAAAACAGCATTTTCTGCACATGAATCAGCTTTTTTCTGTGCAGAAAATTATATTTCTGCATAGAAATATTATTTTCTGCACAGAAAAATGCTGTTTTCTTGCCAAACAATGTGATCATGTGCATATTTTGCATAGAATATGTCCCAAATTGTGAACAGGTTTTGAAATATGGGTGGTTTTCAAGCATTTTTTCTCACAGTGGGAAGAAAATTGCAAAAATTACTCATTGCCTCATTAAAGAAGAAATTTAGTGAAGAATTACATCCCTACTTCCGGGCTTCTTGGTACCACCTTACAACCCTGGGTATGCAGCACTGGCAGAGGCTGGATAGACAACATGCCAAAAGGCCTTGCTTTTTGTTGGGGGATGTGAGAAATAGTCATGCATCTCTTGAGCAGAAGAATTATTATTTGCAAGCAGAAGATGACCAATAATCAGTCCCATGCTATCATCCCCACCCCACAGGGTTTAGCAGACCCTCACTGATGATGTCGCTTCTGGTGATGTGAGAACAAGGCACCCAGCCATGTAATAAACAAGGAGGGGGAAGAGTGACATCCACCTCTTTGATCACATGGCTTGGCACCCCATTCTGACCTTGCCAGAAGTGATGTCTCCAGCAAGGCTCTGGCAGTGAACTGCATGGCTGATGAGGCAACAATAGCCTGGAGGAGAAGACAGGGTACGAGTGCCAATGTGGTGTTGGCCCAGCCAGCCATCTGAACAGCAAGATGGCTTCATATTCCTTTTGTGCCAGTATGTGTGACACCCATATGGTGAATCCAGGGTGGCTGCAGGCCAGAATAGTCCAAATTCCATCTGGATTTTTGTCCCTTGTATAGGCAAGCCCTGACTCAACCTAGAAAGCATTATATAAATCAGCTTTATATAAATATGGATTTTGGTGTCTGTAGTAGCCTGATATCTCTTGGTGGAATTTCAAATTTTGACATTTCAAATGAAGGAACGGAAGAGTTGGAGCTGTTACAAGAGAAAGGGAATGTTACCTCCTGCCTTAAAAATGCCCATGCAGGCTGATCTGTTGCAGATCTCCTCTGTTGTAAAGGTGTGGCCTAAATAAACTCAGTATCATGTCTCTTACCTATTTTCTTCTGGGTGTTGGTATAATTATACTGAATACTTTAGGCTTCTGTTTTATGAATACAGTTGTTTCACATAAGCAAATCATATTTAGATGTACATCCTACTCTAAACAGAAAAGTGTGGTATGACTGTTGCTTTTCTACTAATATCAATACTTTTGCACAAATATATATGGCTGGCATTCTGTATCATAGCTATGGATGCATAACTTAGAGTTAAACATTAGTAACTTTGTGTATTCATGATCCCTACTTAGTCACAATCTTGACATTATTGCCACAATTGCAATTGCAGAGTGGAAGGTCCATTCTGCTGGTGATCATGGTATGAGTGGATGACATTTCCATCCCACTCCAACCAGCAAGTGAGGCTCTGATAGTCAGAATCAGAATCCCTGTCACAATTTTTTATTATTTATTTATATAGCACCATCATTGTACATGACACTTTACAAAAGGTTACAGAATAAAATAATTATCACTATTCCAATAATATAAAATACTAAAATACAATACCAAAATATAATAAGAAAATGAAAAAAATACAGATAATTCAGAATAAAACAAAATAATCTGTACAGGTGATCAAATACAATAAAGATATAAAAAATAATCCAAAATTCCAAAAGTTTGAGAGAACAAAAACATTTTCAATATGGATTTAAAAACAGCAAGGGACAAAATAATCTACAAATTTACCGAGAGGCGATTCCAGGAATAAGGGATGGCAAGATAAAAAGGACAAAGTTGAGCCAAGGAGGAAGGAACCCTTGGCTGGGTAAGAAGCCCAGAATTCACAGAGTGAAGACTTCTAATAGGCTGGTGAAAAGAGAAGAGAGTTGCAAAGTAAGGAGGAGCTAGGTTATGCAGGGCCTTGAATGTAAGAACAAGCAGCTTATACTGAATCCTAGAGGGAATAGGTAGCCAATGAATCATAGAATCATAAGGGATATCAAAAGTGGGGTAACATGAACAAAAAGATGGACCAAAAAGATAATCTTAGCAGCAGAGTGAAGAATGGAAACCAAAGGACTAAAATGAGATTGCAGTAATTGAGACACAAAATGACTAAAGCATGAACTAAAGTTTTGGCAAGAGGAAGCAGAGAGGAAAGGTCTGATTTTAGTGATGTTATAAAGGAAAAATCGACACAACTTTACTACAGCTCAATATGAGGAACAAAGGACAACGAGGATTCAAAGACAAAGCCAAGACTCTGTGCTTCATTCATAGAATGGATGGGAACATTATCAACAGAAATGAAAAAATGTATAATGTAGAGAAGTTTTTTGGGGAAAGATGAGTAGTTCTGTCTTTGCCATATTAAGTTTAAGGCGGTGATGAAGCATCCATGCTGAGATACCAGAAAGATAAGCTGTAGTGAGATTGTTCAAGATCTGAAAAAAGTTTGGGAATAGAGAAGTACAGTTAAGTATCATCAGTGTAAAGGTGATATTGAAACCCATATGAGCTGATAAAAGTAGCTAAAGATAGTGTATAAAGAGAGAACAATAAGGGGCACTCTTTTGTTGCAGCCTCACTCACTGGTGGGAGGGAGTGCAAACATCTTCCAACTGTGCCCTGGTTAGCAGCAGAAAAGAACTCCTTCTCAAAGTGTGGCTAAGGCCCAGTAAAGTAGATGGAGCAGGTTGGGCGAGGAGACACTACTTAGGGCTTGCCTATACAGAACTAGTGGCACACTAGCACCTGACATGCACATTCACTTCACTGTTTTTCCAAAAATACTGGAAATGCTGTGAAGGCTTTTCCTGTGGAGTATATGTCATTTGGGGCCCCCTCCTTAACAATAGGCAAATAGATGTGGCAATCCATTGGGACAAAAGGTATTCTTCTCATATTCTGTGAGGAGTGTTTTTGGCATGTAGACAACCCCTTAGTTACAATGGTTAAAAGTCCTGTCATTTTCAAATTTGCACTCGTAAAAAAAAAGTCTTACAAGAGTTGTCCCCCCCCCGACTTATTAAGACACCCTTTTTCACTGACAATGAGTACAATTGTGAATATTTTTACATCCCTAATTTTTAAACACCTTGTTTATTACATTCAGATATATTTTCACATGCTCAGTGAAAGCATTTGTGCACCCTTGTATTGTGTGATGTTGCTCCATATGGACAACTCTTCTGTAACTATGTATTGCGTATATAAGAGACTTTGGCTTAAATCCAATAGTAGCCCTAATTAGAGTATGCCCACTGAAATGAATGGGGCTTGCAAGTCACTGCTTTGGTAAATCCCATTGATTTCAATGTGTCTATTCAGGTCTAATAGTGGATTTAGTTTCATTTTTGAAAAATTAGTGGTTCACATCAACCTCCATTTATCCTGAGGATATGCATCAGTGGTAGCACTACGGGTGTGTGTAGAGGCTGAACCACACCAAGTGACACCGTTGGGGGGAAGGGTGACACCAGCCTTAGTGACACCACAGATATGCACCAAGTAAATGCTTTGTAAATCATTGGCACTATGTGATGAAAAGTTTCCATTGTTTAAAAAAGTATTGGTTAAGCAATAGTTGTCTTCAAGACTAGCTTATTCTCCTGGGGTCTCCTTCTGTTTTCCAGTGAGCTAAAGTAGGCCTGCCATGTGTTGTCACAAACTGGTAACATGCTTGCTAATTTAAATTTTGTACATCAGCTTCATTGAGCCCACTAGATGATGGATATCTCAGGCTGAAGGTAAGATGCATATAGATCCATATGGGTCTGCAAGTTCTGCAAGTTTAGTTTGGCTGAACCGAGGACTCTTATCAATAATGTATTGCTAAGAAGCACTGATTCCTGTGTCAGACTGCAATGATTTTTATCCTTTGAATGAACTGATGATTCTCAGGTTTCTCTGAGGACACAATGAGTAGATAATTGGAAGAATAATCCATAAACACATGACCTTGTAGCATAAGCAAATATGAGCTCAATTTTCACATGGAAAACATTCCCCTCATGAACTAATGAGTGTTCAAAATTAGTTGCATAAGGAATTGTTAAAGAATTGTCAAGACACTCCATAAAGCCAGTTTTTGGTTTGCTCGCCTCAAGCACAGCTTACACAGAAGTTTTGAACATATAAAATAATTTATTTTTAAAAATACAGAGATAAGAGCATAAATGAATGAAGCATTCCTACAAACAAAATCATTTTGATGTGTTTGCACTTTTAATAGTGTGGGAAGCTGAGGCAAAAGCAGAGCAAATATTTAGCAAGTTTATGCTGAGGCAAATTTGATGAATAGCTCTATGACTGAATTCGCAATAGAGTCATTGTGATTAAACTTTTTAAATTATATGCAAAAGCCATATGAATTTTCTTGATTTCTTAGGAATCAATCATTCTGGAAACATAGAAGAGGACTGAAGCTAGAACTTATTATAAGCATCCAAACCCACCTACAGTACATGCAGTTTCTGTCTCTCTCTGGCTTTTCTTCACAAACGAAGATTCTGGAAGGACTCATCCCGCGCTTTCTGCAAGCGTGCTGATGACTGAAAAGGCCAATCTGTAACCTCATAAATTTTGAGCCTCCCTTTATTCCTCTACCTTGTACCTTTCCTGATTTGATCATCAAGGTACCACCAAAGAGGACTTTTGTCTGCCACTTGTTTTCTTAAGGATGGGCAGATCTGCCATACATTTCCCCATGGACTTTTTCTTTCCCCTTTCTCCAAGCCCATTTTATATTGTTTCCATGGAATTTAAGGATTGTCTAAATGGTGAAAGTACTCCTCATGGAATGCGAGGAGAATACAATCTGCTAATGGCATCCCACATCGTATGGCCATATGCAGAAGGAGGGGGGGGGCGAAATATGGCATATACGCCCCAGGAAAAGCCTTCACAGTTTTTCCCAGAGTTTTTTTTTTAAAAAAAAAAACAGTGGGGGAAATGCACATTCCTGCTTGTTTGGAGAAGTGACACAAATTGATTCACTTTCCCAAAGGAGCAGACATGCAGGAGAGGGGTTGCTAACAATGCAAGCACCTGGAACAGCCATTTTTCCACATTAGCAAGTGAGCAGTAACGTAACAAAAAGTGGGTTTTATGGGTTTTGTTTGTTTGTTTGTTTGTTTTTCTGTTAAGGTGAAATATCGCTCTACAGCACCTTGGAAATAGGTTTTTTTTTTTAAAAAAAAAAAGATCATGCAGTGGTGGCAAAATGTGAGTAATTCACTCATGATTACTATCTTGATTCACAGGCATGCCCATTTGCACAGCAAATATGGATAGCTTTGCATGCCTGTGATCTACTAAAAACTCTCAAAAACACATTAAGACAAATCACAACTGTTGTGAGTTGCCTTTACTGTGGAGCAATCCACTTCTTTTTGTCTCATATAGACAACCCCTTAAAGAGAGAAAGAGGGAGAGAGAAGAAATGGGAAAATGGTGGGGCAGGAGGAAATCCACACATATATCAATGTTGACCAAAGCAAATTTTTGTACATTTTATAATCACACAGTGTTTTTAAAATGTATTCTTTTAAAAAAATGTTCAAATGCCATTAAATTTTCTGTCTTTTTTTCATGGAAGACATTACAAGTCTGGAGAAATTTCTGATGATAAATTTTATTTGCTTGTATTTTCAGTGTGGGAGATATGAGTGTTTAGATATGTAAAACAACAAACAAGTCACTCTTTTCAAGAATAAATTTCTTACAGAACTCCAACGTTCCTTTGCTAAGAGAGCACTCACCAGGCACCGTCAATTTCAGATCCAGCTGGTACCTTAAGAAGACCCTCCTGGAAGATGTTGGCTGAGTCCAAACCAAGCTTTGTCTACTCCTTGGTTTTTTTTCCCCATCAAGGAAGGGAGGAGTGCATGAAGTATAGCACATGTGCATGTGTGAATGATGCTTGTGAAAGATGTCTTGATGTTTGTTATATGTATGACTGATACCACAGTCATACATATATGTATGTATGACTGATCCCTGTGTTCCACATGACAATAGTAGGGTAGCTCTGCCATCAGATGAAATGCAACCCTCAAGATACTTATATAGGACCTGTCTTGCATTTTTTTAAAGAGAGTTTCCCCAGCCATGGTGTAGTGATTGGCACACCCTTCTTCCAACACAACTCATTAGTGCCATCAATTTCTGACACGTTTGAGGCTTAGGATGAGGAAAAGGAGAAGACTATTATATATCCAACAGTCTCAGATGTGGCTTTTCCTCCTCCTCCTCCTCCTCTCTTCTTCTCCTATTTTTCTTTTTCTTTGTCTTCATCTCCCCCCTCCTCCTTGTCTTTATCTGCTTCTTTCTCCCTCCTTCCTCCTTTTTCTTCCCTCTCTCCTCCTCCTTATAATAAGCTTAACACATTTACAGCTATTGATTTATCATCTTCATGTTGTGGTTCTTCCTTAATAACAGAGATCTAAAATATAATGCTGAAATTGGCATGACTTTGGTCAAGGCAAGCCTTGAAAAGCAAAACAGCTTATTGAAGAATTTTCAGCAGCCAAAATATTTTATTTTTAAAAATTTTATTTTAAAAATGCCTCTGCTTTGAGAATAAGTGTTTTTATTGTAAATGCAGTTAAGCACACACAAACACAGGAAGCACAAAAAGCACAAGCTAACTGGTCAAAAAGACACAAATAATTGATTGATCCATTGCTACTGGTTTTTGGTTTTTTTTTTTTTTTTTGTTTTTTGTTTTTTTAATAGTTCATGCCTTGGCATCTCCTCCTCTTGTAGTACAATACAACACATTTTTACCTTTTCCAGTAGTATCTTAAAATTGTTGCCTTTACAGGTGTTGTAGTAGTTTCTTTTCTTTTTTTCTTGTACTCCTTTGTTTTCCCTTGTTACATGATATGATACCATATTTTCTGGTGCAAAATGTAGACAACAGTGCCACAGGAGACTTGTTGAAACAGCCAGTTTCAAAAACAGTTTCAAAATGGCTACTAAATCAGGTTGCAATATTCTGCTGTCATACTCATACCTGTTTTCTTCCATGTACCCCCCCCCCTCACAGTATACTTTGACCACAAAAATCTCATTCTATGGCCACAATGATCTCTCTCTCTCTCTTTCTTTCTTTCTCTCATTTGATAATTTAATGTGCTAGTAATTTACGATTTGCACCCCTATTTTCTAAACACCTTTCTAAATGCAAGCCAGGCTGTTGGGGTGATCATTTGCTTTCTCATAAGCAACCTAGTTCATGAGATAGTTTTCTGTTTAGGCAGACATGTATTTTCCTCCATGGCTCAGTCTCATAGGTGAGGGTGATAGTTTTACCTAGAAATGATTGCTATGTCAGGGCAGGGGAAGGATGATGTCTGAATTGGCTCCAAGTGCCTACCATATTCAAGATCAGATTATGATTGTTTAAACATTACCTCAGCATTCTGCCAAGGTCACTGCCAAGTTAGATTAGTTTCAGGGAGAGCCTCTGCTATATTCAGTTATTTTCAATTTCAATGGATACCTCCCCCCAACACACACACTGATATTTCCTTATTTCTATGAGGATGCACTGCTTATCCTGAGGTCCTTTCCATCTATATTTCTCATTCCATTTCACATCAAATATTCTGTTCACATAAAAAATAGAGCAAAAGGATCAACAGCTGTCTATGAAGAGGAATACATCAGTTGATTCATGGTTGTACAGGATCAGATTATGTGTCCCTTTCAGGGATGGGAAATTCTGTTAATGCTCAGTTTTGTCCAGGTTGCAATGTAAAGTGCAATCTGTCCTGATTGTTCACTGTCCCCTGAATTTCTTCTTCTTTGTTTAATATATATGAAACCTCATGTGTATCATATGCATTTTTATATCCAATTTTTATTTATTTTAATACAACCTACTTCATAGTTAACACAGAAAACATTCAGATAAAAAGAAAGAAATACAAGGGCAAAAAAGAACATCTCTATCTCTATACCTCCCTCCCTCCCTCCCTCCCTCTCTTTGTGTGTGTGTGTGTGTGTGTTTGTGTGTGTGTATATATAGAGAGATGAACTAATTTAAAATTAAACACCAGGCCAAACACTATACTAAAACACTAAACTAAAACAATAAAGACAAACTGACAAATCCCCTAAACACTAACTAAATAGAAGTAAAACACAAGAATACTCTAATCCCCATTCCAAACTGTGATGAAAGACAAAAAGTGAAAAAAAAATATTTTGTTCATTAGTACAGAGGTTACTAACCATAGATTATTATATTGTTAGAAATTTATTGCTCAAACCAATTCCAACCTCTATGGTTGGGTCTCTCTTATCTTGATTAAATTGGTTAAAGGCAAACCAATTTAAATCAGAAGCATCTCCCTTGACTTGAGCTTCCAACTGTCTTGATCCAAAAACAAAAGATCACCATAGAGTAACCAGCTACTTGTGGTGAATTAGCTAATACTATCTTAGGAAAAAGCCTCTGCTTATATTTATACCAAACTCACAAAAGGGCCTTTCTACTGCGATGATTTTTTTAAATCAGCATGTACCTTTACATTATAATATCAAAGCCAGGCATGGAACTCAAATCTTATATCATGACCTTCAAGTTCCAAAAGTCTCTCATGTCTGAGTAAAATCCATTTCACCAACCACACAAAACAACAGGCCTTGTAGAGTACAATCTAATATTGTGAAGCCCCAGGCCCCTCTCTTTAGCATCCCACCATGTTTTAAATTTTATTATGTGTTTTCTTGCCTGCCAGATAAATCTGTAAATCTCCTTTTGCCATCGCACAAAGAGTAATCCTTTTCTTAAAACAATCACTATTTGAAAACAAAATAAAAGTCTTGGCAAAACATTTGCCTTTATTGCTACACTTGTCTCCATCAGAGACAGAGATATGGCCGGCTGTGCCATATTCCGCCAGATTTTATTCACGGGGGTTGTCAGTGAATAAAAAATGGTGTGGCCGGCTCCAATCCTAAACGGAAGAGACACAGACGATTTTGCCGCAGGGATGGCATCGTCCAAAATGGACCCCCTGCTGTGCTGCAGCTGCGAAGCTGTCCCACTCGATTCTTGTGCTGCAAGCCGCGTCTGAAAATGTCCATAGTTTTCCCCGTTTTTCTAAATCTTCCTTCATTTTTCAGAGTTTCAAATTTTCAGAGTTATTTTGAAATAATAAATTGTTATTCTAAGGAGATTACAACTCCTAGATATTTGATCCCTTTTTTCTGCATTAAAGTTGGAAAGTGCAGTCAATTCATTTTCCTCTTCTCAAGTCATACTTTCAGTGAACAGTTTCAGAACACTCTACAAACCCCTTAATCTTTTCCAACAGAACCTTAATTAAGTTCAATGGATTTTGTATCATTATCAACAAATCAATTTTAAGCCCTCAGCTTATACTCTTCCTTTTTTACCTCCATACCACTGATTTTGTCATCTTGTTGATATCTTGTTGATGTGACATTTGGAAGACTTTAAAAAAGAGTCTGGAGTAATAAACACCTGAGGTGAAACACAAAAATCAGTGTGTATAGAGCCATTGTACTGTCTATCCTCCTTTATGGATCTGAAACATGGGTCACCTATCACCACCACCTATGACTCCTCGAGCGCTTTCATCAGCACTGTCTACACACAATCCTAAATATACACTGGACTGACTGTGACAAATGTTGCTGTCCTTGAGCAAGCAGAGATCACTAGCATTGAGGCCATGATATTGAGAACACAGCTGTGCTGGGTAGGGCACATTTCTAGGATGGAGGACCATCGCCCCCCCAAAATAGTACACTACGGTAAACTCACCACAAGTCAGCGTAAGAGGGACGCTCCAAAAAAGCAATACAAGGACTCCATGAAGCAACATCTCAGGCTCAGCCAAATTGATCACCAGCAATGGTCTGCCCTGGCCTCCCATTGGGAGGCATGGAGACACACTATCCACAATGCTGCAGCCTTATTTGAGAACTCTCACCGTACAAGTCTTGAAGAGAAACAACAATGCAGAAAGAATCACAACCCAGAAACATCACCCAAGGAGACCTTCTGCTGTGCTTTATGCAACCAGACTTGTTTATCTCGGATTGGCCTTTTTAGTCATCAGTGTACTTGCAGAAAGTGTGGGATGAATCCTTCCTGAATCTTCGTTTGTGAAGAAAAGCCAGAGGGGAGAGTGATATCTCTGAATAAAGTCTCCAACACCAAAATGAAAAGCAAATGTGAAAGGGGGCATCCTTTTCTGCTTCCCTTCCGTATCCCATTCCCCAGGATCTGAGCTCTTTGAATTGAATATGTTGTCATTATAGCCGAGATAATATTTTCTCAATGTCCATTATCTCCAAAACTTTTTTCTGCATCTAGAAAGATCAAGGCAGTATTTTTGTCATTGTGGTATTCCAAATATTCAATAATGTTCAAAACAGTTTTTACATTACTCTGTAGTTTTCTTTTTGGCAGAAATCCAGTCCAATCCTGGGAGAGATGTTTTCTTAATCTATTTTCCAAAATAGTGGTTAATATCTTGTGGTCTTTATTCAATAAAGAAATAGGTCTATAATTCATTGATAAAGTCTCATCTGTATCCTCTTTATGAATCACTGCAATATAAGCATTTCTCCAAGAGTCTGGCACTGTTCATTTCCTAAGACTCCATCACACACCATCTTAAGTGGTTGGAGTAACTAATCGTTAAAATCCTTTAATGTGCTGCAGATAGTCCATCTTGTCCTGGAGCTTTTCTAACTTTAGTTCTTTTAATTGCCTCCACAAGTTTTATAGCAGTCAGTGGTCTATTCAAGCTTTGCTCCAGTTGGAGTCTGTTCAGATAGGTTTCCATATCTAGAACCTTTTCATTTCCCTTCACATATAAACTTCTGTAATATTCCTCAAAAGTTATTAATATTTTCATGTTGTCCATTACATACTACTCTCCCCTCTTACTCTTTGAAGTCCAAGCCCCTGCAAAAATCTAGTGTCTCTCTTTCTTGGAGACCACAATTTCATATTTAGGATTTTTTTTAAAAAAAAATCCCTTTTTTGGGGTGAATTTAAATTATTTATTTTCCATGAAATTATTTTCAAATTCATTTTATTTGTATCATTTTTTAAAAAAAAAATCTGTTTTTATTGTTGATCTTATTACTTCTTAACAGTTCTCAGTTGTTTGAGTAGCCCCTTCTAGTTGTTGTTTTTTTTTTTTAAAGAACCCTTACTTTCTCTAGAGAATTTATTGTATATTTTTGGACTGAGTTGTGAGGGAGAGGGAGACGGTATTCTTGACAGCAGGAGTTCATCAAGTGCTGAGGATAATAGCAGAATGTTATACAGAGAACAAGGCAAATAATACAAGAACTCAACAGTGGGAGGAAAAAACCTTTAAAAGGCAGATGGGGAAATGGCCCATGGTCTTATATGTTTCTATACTAATGCACAGAGCATGGGAAATAAACAAAATGTACTTGAACTCTTAGCACAGCAAAACAACTATGACATAAGGCATCACTGAAACCTGGTGTGATGAGTCTCATAATTTGAATGTAGTAGCAGACAAGTATAACCTAATTCAGAGAAATAGATAAAAAAGGAAGGGAGGTGTGAACACCTCTGAAAAGATCCATGACTTAAATCCTGGGAGCCTGGTTGAGAGCATATGGGAAAGAATCAAGAGGGAGAGAAATAGCAGGGATGTCATTGTGGGGGTCTACTAAAGACCTCCAAACTAAACTGAGGACTTGGATGATGCCTTTCTGGAAGAGATGACCACACAGTCAGACAGGAGAGATGTAGTAATAATGGGGAATTTTAACTATCCTGATATTTGTTGGAAGTCCAACTCTGCCAATTTTTTTTAGCTCCAACAAATTCCAAACTTGCCTTGCAGACAATTTCATTGTCCAGAAAGTGGAAGAGGTAACTAAGGGATCAGCTATGATAGATCTGATCTTAAACAACAGAGGTGATCTGGTTAATGGTGTGGAAGTGGTGGGATCCTTAGGGGAGAGTGACCATGTCCTCCTGAAGTTTGTTATACAGAGGAAAGGGGAAGTCAAGCATAATCAGACATGCATTCTAGACTTTAAGAAAGCTGACTTCATAATTAAAAATGATCAAATAATTGACAATTGGAAGAAAGAAATCAATACATTTATTTGGCCTGGAAAGAAGCCTAGAATTAAATTTAAAAATATGGAAGATGTTAAAGCCATGCATGTTGTCTCAATTGGATAAAACAATGGGTGAACCTCGATAATTGTAAAATCACTCTTTTAGAAGCTGACTCTCTTACATTTGGTTGGCACATTTATGGTTTAATAAAGAAAATGTCAACAAAGAATTCAATGACAATTATATAAGATGCTCCCTATTAAGAATCTAGAAAAAAAAATACAAAGCAAGGGATACATTAAAAACTCCAATATGGGTTTCAGCTCACAAAGCTTTCTTTAGGAAAGAAAGAATTCCTGGAATAAATTGGTTAAGGTATGAAAACCTTATAACCTGGAAAGGCACCCAAATAGCAGTTAAGTCCCAAGAAGAATTAAAACAAGAAGGGATAGATTGCCACTGGCGGTTATAGGGACATGTGTGAGAAAAACTAAAAATGGATATTAAAACTTATAAAATTGATAACCAAAGATCAGATCTGGAAATGATTTCAATATCAGAAAATTCAAATATATTATCCAAATTCTATAAACTCCTGTTGAAGTGGGATTGTGAAGAGGAGACTGTTAAAGCCCCAATAATTAAATGGGCTCAGAATTTGGACCATCTGATTGAATTCAATAAATGGGAGAAATTTTGGAAAACTGTATTTAAATACATGACTTGTCAGGACTTAAGATCTCACTCCAGATAGAATAGTTCGTATTTATAAAGGTTCCACTAACCAACGTTGGAAATTTAAAACAGCAGTAGGCACTTTTTTACATTCTTGGTGGTCCTGCCAAAAAGCTCAATATTTTTGGAAAATAATACATATTAAAATTGAAAAGATACTGGAGACTCATATGTGACCTGACATCTGTTAAATATGTTGGAAGAGGACTTGGAGAAAAAGTTCAGTACAATTCTATTTTACATTATAGTAACTGTGAGGATTGTTTATGCCCGGCAGTGGAAATCAGATACCATCCCCTCATTAGTTGAATGGTTGGTTAAACTGTTGGAAATGATATATTTAGATAAATTCTCCCAATTAATAAAGGAAAAAGGAGAGATAATACATGAAAATGACTGGAAATGTCTAAAGAGTCTTGGGGTGAATGGGTTGGTACAGGATGTTTGTTTTGATAATAGCTACAGACTATGTTGAGATTTCTGCTATATTGTAGAAATATAACAATAATGGTTGTTGTTAGAGTCAATAATTTGTATAGTGAGGACAACTGAGCTCAAACTAATTCACCCCCCCCCAGTATGATGATTTAAGGGGATGCATAGTAGGCTTTTTGACCATGATTATTGTATTTGCAAAGATTGAATGTAATTTTTGTTTTATTTGTTTCTTAGTCTACATTTTTATAATGCATTAATAAAAATAAGTTAATTTGAAAAAGAAAGCTGATTTCAGAAAATGTTGTCCCAATCTTTAAAAAGAGGGGAAAAAGAAGACCAAAATAATTACCGCCCAGTCAGCCTGACATCAATATGAGGAAGATTTTAGAGCAGATCATCAAACAGACAGTCTATAAGCACTTAGAAAGGAATGCCATGATCACTAAAAGTCAACATGGATTCCTCAAAAACAAGTCATGTCAGACTAATCTTATCTCTTTTTTTGATAGAGTTACAAACTTGTTAGATTAAGGGAATGGTGTTGCTGTGGCATATCTTGATTTTAGTAAGGCCTTTGACAAGCTCCCCCATGATATTCTTGCAAAAATGTTAGTGGCATGTGGGCTAGACAATGCAACTGTTAGGTGGATTTTTAATTGGTTGATGGGCCGAATCCAAAGTGTAGTCACCAATGGCTCCTCTTCATCCTGGAGAGAAGTGACCAGCGAGATGCCACAGGGTTCTGTCCTGGGTCTAGTGCTATTCAACATCTTTATCAATAACTTGGATGAGGGAATATAGACCACTTTTTAATCAAGTTTGCAGATGACATCAAATTAGGAGGGGTAGCTAATACCCCAGAGGACAGAATCAGAATTCAAAATGACCTTAACAGATTAGAAAGCTGGGCCAAAACTAACAAAATGAATTTCAACTGGGAGAAGTGTAGGATACTACACTTAGGCAGTAAAGATGAAATGCACAGATATAGGATGGGTGACACCTGGCTTGATGGCAGTACATGCTAAAGGGATCCAGGCATCTTAGTGGACCACAAGCTGAACATGAGTCAGCAGTGTGATGCGGCCGCTAAAAAAGTCAATGTGATTCTATGCTGCATCAATAGGAATATAGTGTCTAGATCAAGGAAAGTAATAGTGCCACTCTATTCTGCTTTGGTCAGACCTCACCTGGAATACTTTCTCCAGTTCTGGGCACCACAATTCAAGAAGGATATGGACAAGCTGGAACATGTCCAGAGTAGGGCAACCAAACTCTGGGAGGTTTGGAAACCATGCCATATGAGGAGCGGCTTAGGGAGCTGGGTATGTTTAGTATGGAGAAGAGAAGGTTGAGAGGGGATATGATAGCCATGTTTAAATATTTGAATGGATGTCATATTGAGGATGGAGCAAGCTGGCTCCGGAGACTAGGACACAGAGCGATGGACTCAAACTATAGGAAAAGAGATTCCACCTAAACATTAGGAAGAACGTCATGATGGTAAGAGCTGTTCACCAGTGGAATGCACTGCCATGGAGCATGGTGGAGTCTCCTTCTTTGGAGGTTTTTAAACAGAGGCTGGATGGCCATCTGTTGAGAATGCTTTCATTGGGTATTCCTGCATGGCAAAGGGTTGATTAGATGGCCCTTGTGGTCTCTTCCAACTCTATTATTCAGTAATCTGATAAAACCAGCTTCCTGAATCTGAATCAAGATGCCCATATATCTGATGGAATCCTCCTGTGTAAGCACTTATTCACAGACCTCTCATTAAATACCATTCTGCTAAAACTGTGTGTGCAGAGTGTGACTGATTTCCTAAACAGTAAAAACATCTGTTCAAAGGAAATCCTAATTCAAATGTGTCATGTGTTTGGGAAAGTGCCTAAGATTGGCACAGGCACAAGCCTCTTCTATTGGGTGACTTAAGACATCTGCTCACAAAACAATCTCGAAGCAGAAATGCTCTTTTATCTAAATTCTGCAGCTAGGATTGTCAGGCTGGATATTGGATGGATCTCTTGTAACTTTAATCCTGAATACTCTCAAATACTCTGTCAGGATGGATAAGGGTACCTGCCTCCCCTATGGAGAGTAGTGTGTGTGTATGTGTGTGCATGTTTGTGCACATGCACATGTGTGTAGAGGTACTGATAACAAGAACAAAGCCAGGATCTTCTCTGACCCCTTTCTCTCACTTTCCATCAAGGAGGCAAGAGGCATGGCTGCAGCTGACTGTTCAAGTTTGAAAAGTAAGCAAAGAAGCAGAAAAGTCCTGCTTCTCACAACAGCCTCATCCTGTATCCAACCTGTCAACATTACTGCAAGCGGGGGGGGGGGAAGTACTGGGGTGATAAAGAATGAATGGAACAAGGGAGGATCTGGATTATGTTATACCAGGGACCCAGTTTCAATGCCCACACAAAATTAGTCCAGGGTTGGGGAGTCTTAAGTAATTTTCTATACCCTCTGTCTTGGAGGGCTTTGGATTCAGCACAGATTCAGCCAAATGAGTGTCAGATCAGCTGGCCTTTGGCCAGTTTGGATTACTGTCTTATATGTGTTTAGTTCTGGTGGGCAATTTCGGGGGAAAGAAGGTACAATCCAATTAGTTTGATTGGCCTTTGCCCAACTGATGTCAGTGTAATTCCTTGCTGTTTACTATGCTTCTCTCAAAGTCTACTGTTCATGTCTCTATTTCCTCCCTTTCCTCTTTGATTCAGCAAATGCCATTTGGCTGTCAGATTTCCCTCTGCCCTGGAAAACAGCCCAGGAAGCTAATCTTCTTCTCTTGTTTCAGCTGTGAATAGATGGGTCAGTTAACTTTACAGATCCTCATTCCTATCTCTTTGTTGCTCTTGATTTTTGTCCAGCTTCAGTGTCTATGATTCTTTGGCAGGAATGAAATCCTTTGGCACCTCTTCCTTATGCACCCATTGCCTACAACAGAGGGAGCTCAATTATTACCCCATTATTTCCAGGTAATAATATTGCTTTTCACAGGCAGAGAACCAAGTTATTCTCTACAAAAACCCATTCCCGAGAATCACCTATTTATGAATACTCACATTGACCTCATAATAATTTTTGTATAGTAAGGTAATAAAGGAAAAATTGTACTGTACAAATTTGGGACTTTGTTGAGTTTATATTTTTGAGATAACATCTGGATGACCTTGCCAGAAAAGACTGATTGTAAGGAGAAGTAAAAGAAAATAAAACAAAACTTTAAAATATCATAAATATCATAGAGAACTAAAGAGATGGAGTGAGAGAAAGGTGGTGTATTGGGGGGGATAATTTTCTCAAATTTGGCAGTTGTAGAGCTATCATTTTTTTAAAAAAAAAATCTCATGCTGGAGGTGCTACAAGATGTCAAGAGTTCAGAATTTCAAAGGATACTTTCCCCTTCCTCAAAAGGTTCACAATCCAGAGCTGAGCAGATTGTAAAACTGCAAGCCCTGTGCATAAATATCAGTCTTGGCATTTATATTGTCCATATTTTTTTGATCATTGCATGGGTAGCAACAGAAACAGCATGGAGGTGATCCAGAAAGTGTCAAATACTTCTTATAAGCCAAAAAAATAAATAAATTCCAAAATGCCTGAAAGGTTTCACTGATGTTTATCAAGGGATATTAGACAGCTAGCAATATGCACAGCAGTCCTTCCACCTGCCCTCCCTTCCAATCTTGCTGGAAAAGATCAGAAAATGATCTATAGGCAAAGTGAAATCAATGCAATTACAAAGCTTCAGTCCTCACCTCCTCCCAGGTTGCCTAGAAAGGTCAGTAAAGAGTCTATAACCCTGTTCAGGTAAATGAATTACAGAGCTCCAGAATCAGAACTATTTGATGGCATGGAACTTATCAGAGTTTCCAGTTGTATGCAATGCTATACTTGTATTTAACCCAATGTGTTTACTCTCCTGTTCAGATATTCCCCAGCAGCAGAGAAGAAATTCAGAGAGATGAAAGGGAGTGGGGAAGGTTAATGCATGCATCCTTGGTTCCCTCCTGTGGCGTCACTAATGCTGATGTCACCCATCCCTCCAAGGGTGCCACTTGGTGCAGTTCGGCCTCTCCCCATCCCCCTAGTGCCAACCACTGGCTCCTTCTCTTCATGTAGAGAATAGAACACCAGAATAGGATTATAGATAACATTTTAAAGTAGTTGCACCTTGGAAATTGTAATGCAGAACTATTCTGAAAATGTTTCACTGTTTTATCAAAGCACTTTGGTCTCCCAGAATTGCTCAGGTGTGTCAATGTGTGCCACAGGAGGCATACCATTTTTTTTTCTCTGTTCACTCTAGGCTAAATCTAGTAGCAATATGAGGACATTCCGTAACCTGCCTCTGAGAAGTTTCATTATTAGTCTTAAAAACTCTATGCCCCCTTCCAGTTTCTCATTAATAAACCCCTTAAATTAGATTCTGAAAACAGTCATTGAGATCAGCACTATATACCTACTTTACACTTGAGGTGTAAAGTGGGAAGCACAAAGCATAAAACTTCTCTTTGTATGGAATTGTGGGGGTGGTGGTGTCCATTTTCTATATTTAGTCCATGCATCTTTTACAGTTACTTCCCCTCATCCCTAATTAACCTGACTTTGCTGTGGAGAAAAGGGTGGTAATGTTTGATTAATCATAAGATGAAAATCCTGTAACCTTGATCAACACAGCACATGATAGCTCAAATCCATGTTGTATTGGCAATATTCATTCTCCCATCATATTTGTTCACAACTGTCTTTACATTTTCAACTAACCTTTAAAATGGCTGCTTTAATGACTTTCAAAGTAAGTTCTAAGAAGGTTTTCATCTCTCGGTTCCATACTTGGGATTCTTCCCTTTGTTTCCCATCTCTTTATATTCAAGACTTATTAGATATAAGTCTTTGTAAGCTCCAGTAAGCAACAACAATTACCAATATGTGTTTGCTCACAGAGAACTCTTTTACTGTGTATTCCATATGCATGCATCCTCCACCACAAAAGGAGCAGGACATATACAAATAATTCCTGAATTGTGATCAGAGAAGTCTTGTAAAGATGAAAGTGGAATGCTTGATTCCTGGTGGCTACATTTTGCTATAACATCAAGGCACAGAAAACCTTGCAAACAGAGAAAGACTGCTGTAACCATAGTAAATTCAATAAAAAATGTCTCTTTACATCTTTCATCCAAAAATGAATAATAATCCTCAGTTCTTTTCAAACAGTGGGAAATCTCTAATGTGTGTTCCTGTAGCTGTCTCTTTATATAAAGTGAAGCACTTTTTAAAACTACCTTCAAAACCACTGTCTTCAGGTCTAGCACATCAAAGTAAGGTCTCTACAGCAATCAATAGTTTAGTAAATGCCCTACTTAGACTGCACATACTGTACTCCTTTCACACAGGGTGGGAGAGATTAATGGCATGAGGTCAATAAATACTTCATTAGCTTAATGCCATTCTGCTCTTCCTGTTTGAGTTAATGAAACTCAAGGTCTTAGAGGCCAAAGAAGAGGATTCATATCTTGTTTCTGAAAGCTAACAAGACAAAGTAAAAGCTGTTTGCAAGGACCTGAGGGGATGTGACACATCATTGTCTAACTAATATGTTAATCTATTAAAACACTTACAGTAGAGCACACTTAAAAGGTAAAATCTCTGTGTAATGCAAGCAGCTGCCTGTAATGTAAACATTTAAGCATGTGTACAGATTTAAAATGTGGCTCATTTAAAAAAGACACCTTAGTCAGTTACACAAATGTGTGAGAGGGAAGCAAGAATGTCTCTTTTCTAAGATTAAGGATGGGCAATCTCTGGCTTTCCAGCTGTTTTGGACTAAAAGTCTCACAGCCCCTTATCACTGATTATGCTGGTTGAGGTTTCTGGAAGCTGGACCAAAACATCTGGAAGTCCAAAGGTTCCTCACCCCTGTCCCAAGATGATATCTTCCATCTGAAGTTTTTAGATGTACTTACTTTAAAAATTTAAGAATGCTGTCTGATCAATCTGATAGTTGTTTGGGTAGAGAAATGTGGAGACACTTGTACACACTATGTTACTAATATTATTAACATTTCTTTTTGTTTCCTTCAGATATTCTATTGAATTCAAGGTTGGGATACATCCATTCTACAATTTATTCTTTCTCTTTTACCTTATATGGGTTTACAGTATATCTGAATTGACTCACAGCAGCTTTTTAAGATCTCAGCCAGAATTATCTATCACCTCCTACCAGCCTCTTGATATAAGAAATAGCAGGGACTGAACCATGCTATTTTGCATGAAAAGCTGTGTTCAGGCTATGACTCTAGTCTTAGCCCTTCTCAGACTTTGAGTGCACTTGTGGGTCCATGTGAGATTGCATTGATAGATGTTTCTAAGAGGTGTCTCACAACAGCCTCAATCAAACTGAATTACCCACCCATGTCAATGCACAATCAATATGGAAATAGTAATAGTTAACCTATTTTGTAGGGAGATTTTGTGAAGGACTGAAACTTGGGGTGGGGGTGGTAGAGAGTATTCGCTCACAGCTGTGGAAAGTAATCCAGCTAAAATAGCCACTAAAATATGCTTCTGTAGCACTCAGAAAAGTGCTGTGAAAATATTGTGGAAGTGGCATATATGCTCAGTTTCAGTAATTTGCAAATAATCAGTCTGCTGCCCTATGGTGTGTGTGTGCGTGTGTGTGGTGTTAGAAACAGGGAACCTATGATCCTATGTGGTAGACATACAAATTGACACAAGATTTTGGTGAGATTTCCTATTTTTCTTAATTGCCACAAAACAATGTTAGTTCTTTTCCATATATCTGATTAGAACAAGGATTTGGGACTCTGGCCAAGATAGCTGACCTTAAGTAGTACAATTTGTGTGCTGCTGCTAACTTAGCATAACTTATTATTATTTTTAAGTGTATAGAGATATAGAAGGGTTTCATAAGGGCAGAAACACAGTATTCTGGATAATCCACTAGCCCAGGAGTGATTTGGGAAGCTGTCTGGCAGAGATGCACAGCCTGGAAACAACATCCCCCACTGCAAAGCTGAAGAACCACAAGGATTCATTAAGTTTGGCTAGACAGAAGCTTCCCCAAACAAAGATTTATAATATTATGGAAGGACCTTGGATGGCCCTTGATGAACAGGGATGAAGACCCCACACACACACTTGGATGGTGATTTATTATGCTCATCTGAGTCCAAACAACTTACATCATAAATGTTAGAAGTAAAATCTCCATAAATAAAGTACCGTATTTGAAAGTGAAACTAAGGGAAAGTAAGAGCTGAGAGAGATGGATAGCTTTAGCACTCAAAAACTGAAGATTAAACTAAGTGGCAATTTGGACTGGAAATAAAAAAATAGAATCAGCACTCTGAAGATTTAAACAATTAAAAGGTCTATATGGAAGCCATATTTCAGAAAACAGGAAACAAATATTGTCTCTAAGCTTGTCTAGATGGGCCAAGAAGTCTGGACAACACAATGTTTTTGCCCTGATCCTAGTCCAAACTGTCTAGATGACGTCCAGGCAGTTCCACTGAGAATCCAGGGCAAATACCTCTTAAAACTGTGTGGACACATGGAAAAACACTTCACTATTTGCTCTGGTTATTCTGGAGAAATCAATGAGGTATTTTACAGCAACAGGGCAGGTGTCTGCACATATGGCCCTAATGGTGCCAGCACAGCCATTTCCTGGCTGGGTTGTGCATGTTGTATCTGCTAAGGTCACCACAAATATGCAGCCTTGTGACCATGGCTGGGTGCCTTGTTCTTGGCCTTGGAAAATGAGACTGGCATGGGGAAGAGAAGTGCTGATTTGTGCATGGGCTGTAGGTTTGCAGTCACTCCTCATTGCCACAATGGAAGGGCATGTAATGGGGTGAAACACAGTGGGCTGTTACAGACAAGATATGTAAGGAAGTGTCAGAGGGGAGGGTTGTAGGCCCATTTATATTTTCCCCTGTACCCAGTTTGAGAGTGTCACCTTTGAGGGGGTCATGCCCTAAAAGGCAACCGGTAAGTATATCGGCTCATTCATCATTTGTCTTATCCTAAAGGAGAATCTGTGAATTATCCATTGCTGAGGAGCTCTGTACTGTACATTATACATCTTTTGATGAAGAAGTTCAGGAGGTGCACGGCAATGGGATTTGGGCTGAATTGGCAAAATGTGACATTAAATCTGCATTTTGTCTTCTTCCTGTTCATCCTAGGGACTTTGAGTTACCTGGCTTTTCTTTGCATGGCCTTTGTTTACATGGACAGGGCTCTTTCTATGGGTTGTTTGGTGTCATGTTCCACATTTGAAAAGTTCAGTACTTTTCTTGAATGGGCCATTCTGGGAAATGAGGAGTTATCCTTTATTTGAATGATTTTTTGTTCACAGGACAGGCGGGGACATGACAGTGTGCCCTTTTGATGAGGGAACTTTGCTCCTTGACAGCAGAATTGGTGGTCCCCCTAGCCCATGAAAAGATGGAAGGATCTAGTCAATATTCAGTTTTCTTAGGTATCAAGATTGATACTGTGGAAGAGCATTACAAACTCCCAGTTGAGAAGCTTCAGGATCTGAGCAAGAGGGTTTCTGGATTTATGAGGTGCTGGAAAGCTATGCTTAAGGAATTCCAGGAGATCATTGCTTATTTAAATGTCACATGTAGGGTTGTGGCACTTGGCAGGGCTTTCTTGAGGTGGGTATGTGATGCTAACTGTGGAATTCATAAGCCCCATCAAAGGATTAGGTTTACGCAAGGGTTCAGGGAAGACTTGGGGGTTGGCACAAATTTCTTGCTTCCTTCAACAAGATTTCTTTTTGGAAGGATGAGTCAGGGATGCCTTAAAGGTATCTTCAGATACAGCGGGTTCCATTATGTTTTGGGTGCATTTTCAGGGTTGTTGGTATGCCCAGGTGTGGCCTGAGGAGTGGGCTGAAGCAGATCAGTTGTCAGATTTAACATTTCTGGATTTTTTTTCTAATCTTGTTGGCTTTTCTGATTTAGGGCCAAGGAGTTGTTTAACTCCTTTGTCCATTTCTGGTATGATAACATGGTCACAGTATAGGTTATTAATTCTATGTTCTCCAGGTCCCCATTATTCATGGGTTTGGTCCTGACATTGCAATTTATAGTGCAATGTCTTTGTCATAATATACTTTTCATGGTGCTGCATGTGGTTGGGTTGGACAACAGGCTTGCCAATGCTGTCTCTTGCTAACAGATGGAGTGCTTCAGACAGCTGGCTGTAGATGCAGAGGCCTGTCTGAATCTGATGCCAGCAGACCTGTGGAAGCTTGGAGGGATTTACTTGTCAGGGCAATTAGCCTCTCCTTAGCTGCCAGTACCACAACAGTTATAAGAAGTTTGTTCTTGACTGATCAGTTTAGATCAAGGGAAGTGTTTCAGGCTCTTTGTCCTATCCCTGTTCCCCATGTTTTACAGTTCTGTGTACAGCTGAGAGGTAAAGGATTAGCTCCACAGTCCATTTGGGGTAGGTTATCAGCTTTGACCTTTGCTTCTAGGGTGCAGGGGTATCAAGATAACAGAGGGGACTTCAGAATTTGCAAGGCACTGGAGGGATGGTCTCAGGAACAGGGCAAGGTGCAAGATAGGAGCAAACCATTATTGGTTGATGTACTTAAAGGGTTGGGGTTTACTTGGTCAACCATTTTTTTCTCTAATTACAAGGCTATTTATTTTCATGCATAATTTTTGACTGCCTTTTTTGGTGTCTTGTGGGTTAGTGAGTTGGGTGTGTTTTCTAGAGGGGAATCATTGGGTACAGCATTGGAGCTGAGGGATTTAACTCTTACTGGGCAGCAAGTTGTATTGTTTATCTATACTTCTAAAATGAATCAGAGGGGGATGGGGTACCAATTTTGGATGGTTACTTCCAAGGCTTTACAGCATTTGGGTCTGCAGGGATTTGGGACCCATTCATTCTGGATTGAGGCTGCTTCTACAGCTTTTGCTATGGACCTGGATGAAAGATCTATCCAGTTTAATTGAGTATAAGAGATTCGTGGCTTTCTAGAGTTATGTTTGGTCTCTTAAGTGCTGAAATATAATTTGCTGTTTACTAATGTTGTTATCTTTTCCAGACTCTAGGTTTTGTCTGGAGAGTGCCAGGTCCTGATTTGTGGCCATGATACAGTTTATTGGGCAGTGCACCAGGCCTAGAACTGCCATTTTGGGGCTCAGCTGGGTTGAGCAATTAGGCCACGGTGGAATGGCTTGGGAAAAGAGGCCTTTGTTGGACTGTTTGCTTTGTTTGCTACCTCTGCTGTTTAGGGGGAGCAAAGGGCATCCCCCCAATGTTTTGGTTAGTCACCTGGGTGGGGATGACTTGGGTTCATTGAAGGGCAAGGCCCTTATTCTATAGGGATCATTCAGACCAAATTCAGATCTTATGAACACCTAGATCAAATGGCCAAACATAACCTTGATGTGGTCCACCATTTTGCCTCACCAACTTACAGTAACTCATGTTGTGTTAATAAGGCACACAGAAGGGTTAATAGGGAAATCTGTAATGCCCTAAATAGAGGGTTGGGCCATTTCTTCCTATATTGCAACATAATATTTCAGTGCCCTTAGCTCTACATTTATCTGAGGAGGGTAATATGTTGTTCCTGGAGGATTTGCAACAAGGGTGAGGGCCCCTTTAGCCGTACTGAAGGGGGGGGGGAAGGGACTAAGCAGACACTTGTCCTTGTCCGTGGCAGGTAGTGGGGGGAGAAAAGGTATGGTGAATACCTTGGCACCCTTTTGGTGAAGGTGAGGGCTCTGGAACTGCTTCTTTAGGTCCTGTGACCTGGGTGGGGAAGGAGACTGCCCTTGGGACTGGCCTGGGGGCTTGACTCTCATTTTAAGTCCTGCAACCTTGGGGATGCTTTCTTGGGTCTGACTTTCAGTTGGTAGCCAGATGGGGAGAAACTCAGTTATTGGATTCCCTTCTGGGCTCAGTTGTTTTGCCCAGGGGAAGGCTGAGGAGGAAGTCAAGGGGTGACACCTGCTCCACCTAATCCTGCACTAGGTTGCTCCCCATTTCTTGCTCCTTTCCAGATTCATTCCCTTTAAATAGGTTTTAGGTTAAATAAAGTGGCCTTTATTCAAGCCAACTTTCTGTATCTCGTCTTGTTATTTCATGGTTGGTCAGCAATGCTCATTCAGATGGCCACGTGTGCATTATATCCTCTGCATGCATAGCATTGCCTCCCTTGTCTGGATACTCAGTGGACCCTTTAAACAGTCTGCTGTATCCTCACAGTGGAATACTAAAATGAGCCAAGAATATGAAAATGTTTGCATCTTAATTGCATTGTTTCATATAAAGCAGTTCATTTTTTTTAAAAAAAAAAGCCTCCTAGGAGAAACATGGCAACCAGATGAGCTGTTGAATTCTTAATGTTCAATGTCAAGTTTACCATGCTGCACCCCCCCCTCCCCTGAATGGAATACATTGGCTTTCTGCCACATTGCAATAAAGCTGCTGGGAAGCTGGTAGTCACCAGGTGGGCTCTGATTAATTCCTTGCATTCTTGATTTTACATTTGCCAGGCTGCTTGTTTCTCACCCTACTGCTACACAGCTTTTGAATCTTACTAACCAAACTCTTATTCCTCTGAAGGTACAATAAATGTTCTTACTAGGATGGAAATGAGTGGTTTGAGTTTGGAAGGATTAATAATTTTACCCCTCCCCCATTTCAGTATTGCTGTTGGTTTCTTGATAATGTTCGGGTAGTACACATCCTGTCCAGGCCCACAAACTGAAAGACAGATAAAATCAGACAAGATTTACACAATAAATCCTTGAAGTGATAATACAAACACATGGGAACAAAACATTAATGGCTTTTGCCTTCTTCAATGAGGTTAAAAAACTGCCAATGTTGTTCTTTTTTCTTCTCTACCATCAAGAAAAGGATAATTCTTTGTGGGATATAAATGTATTAATAAGGATACAAGAATCTCTGTAGGCAGATATCTACAAATCAGCTTAATAAGAACATTTAGGACTTAACTACATACAGTATTAAATGTGTCTTTGCATCCAGCATACAGGTTAACAAAAATGCAATTTGCATCATCTACCTGGGGTGGGAGACATTTTATTAATTATTGTTAGTATGCTGTATCTTCATCTTTTTCATAATTATTAATGAAATCACCATATACATTGTGGGACTATTTAAACCTTTCTTCTCTGATGTATTAAAGAAGAAAACACTAAGGAAAAAGCAGTGGCATCAATGGGAGCCCTCCACCCAAAGCAAATAATAGTTCAGAAAAGGGGTTTTCCTCCACAACAGGGGAGAAGTAGTTAAATTCCATCTCCATGCCTCTTTGTTGTTGCTGTGTGCCTTCAAATCACTTCTGACATACGGTGACCCTAAGGCAAACCTATCAGGCGGTCTTCTTGACATAATCTGTTCAGAGGGGGATTGTCTTTGACTTCATCTGAGGCTGAGAGAGTGTGAATTGCCCAACATCACCTAGTGACTTTCCATGCTGAGCAGGGATTCAAAACTACTGAACAGAAAATCTGGCTTACCTTTGGGATATCCTTATCTGCAGCAAACACAGGCTTATCTACCTGATCACCACACACATCCAGGTGAGTCTGGGAGCATTGTCCACACACAATTCTCCCTTTTGAGCTGTTACTTACCCTGACACCCCCAACCCCTTATCTATGAATAATTGGCAATATTTAATAATTTGGCCAACTGTGGCCTTCTCAGAGTGTGGCCAGTAAACTGGGGACTCCCAAAGTCCAGGCATCTCAAAGATGAGCGGTGAGACTCTCTCAGCTATTCATTAGGGAGGGGATATTACAACTTCCAAAGAAAGATAATCTGCAAGGAAGCTTCCTGCCTGAACAGCTAGCTAATCCTATCATCTATAGCTGAGATACTCACGTTTGTAAAGAGCTATCTTACTTCTACCTCCCCACAAACAGAGAGGGTTGTTTCCTCTATTCATTTCCAAAGTATCAACACATTAAGGGTCGTTAACATATCTGGAGTTTCCATTGTCTTATCTTGAGAACCTCCAAAGAAGCATTGTCTTTCACTCTAAATTTCATACCCTGAAGGGAAATATTGGATATAAATACACCTTCAAAACAACAGTCTACAGCTCCTCCTCCTACATCCATGCTGCCAGTTTGCTGATAGACCCTCAGAGCACAACTCTGAGCTTCAGTTGCAGCAGGAATCTCTGTTCTACAGGACAGATATTGTATCACCTGAATACTCCCCTCACTCTATTCCTCTATCCCAATCCTTCCTGCTTTATTCACTAGCCTTGTGTAATTGCTTGAAGCCTGAGTTTGTGCATGAATGTTGTTGTTATTACTATTTCTTAAATAAAGATCAATTAATTGTACTATCTATCTTCATGTCTCGTCTTGAGTACTGGTATACATAGGTTAAAAGGCCCTGCTTTGTTGACCTCCTCTCATATTACCAAGGTAAATATATTAATTCCACAAATTAATATTGACATTTAGAGGGTCCTTAAGACCCCCTGGCATTTAGGGTAACAGAACTCACCCCAATCAAATAATTTGCAGAATGTGGTGTCACTTGGCTGTGGCTACTCTGTCCCCCCCCTTCCTCCGTGCACACACTTCTCTGAACAACTGCCACACATGCACGAAAGAAAAGAAAGGAACCACTAAAAAGTAAATTTGAAAAGAGCCATTTCCTGGAGGGAAAGGTCAGCTGATCACCTGGTCCAGGGAGCCTCCTCCTGAACTCTTCTGCCCACCCATCAAAAACTCCTTCTCCTGGTCCCACACCAATGTTGCTATGGAGCACATTTGAGCACATGCACAAATATCCAGATTTTCCACTCAAATCCCCACTTTTTTTTTTTAATGGATTAAAGACCTGAAGCACCGAAAAGACCTGGGTATGAGCTTTACATCAACTGGACAGTTCACAGTAAAAGTGACGTGAGGTCATTTTATTTGTCCAGTGTAGACAAGTCCCTGGTCTCCCAGTGTCCTAGTCCAACACTCAAACCACTACACAATGCTGGCTCTCCTATTAATACTGATTATTCTTCCCAAAACAAGATACAACAGAACAATGTAATGAGTTCAAATTTAATACATTAAATTGAATATATTTTATAGATTAATGCATTGTCTATATCCAGACTAGAATGCCATGTCCACTTACATGGGAATAAGTCCCATTCAACTCAGTCAGTAGACTTACTGCAAAAAGCATTAAGGGAATAGAAAAGCATCTGAATCATTTACTTCAGCTATTTACTTTAACATATCTTTAACATATTATACTCCACTCAGTAAGCTGTTACCCATTTTCTCAAAGGATCTCACACTGCCATGAGGAATTCTGTTGGTTGCCACCAAATAGAGAAGGAATTGTTTATCTTGCTAGAACACCTGAGGTAAAATTTTGTTTTTCCAGAGAACATTCATTTGAAAGAGTGTGAAAAACAATAAAGTCATACATTTTCAAATAGTGAAAACAGATATTGAATGGGGAGGTTATGTGGAGAAAGGTTTAGTGCATTAACAGGAATTTATTTGCAGAATTAGCATAGCTTTGCAAGTAGCAGCACAAATGTATTCACCAGCTCACCCAGTGAGTCTTGCCCTTTGAACATCAGGTAGGCTGTCAATGTCACAATTATTTTAATAAGGTATATCTCTATTAGGGCAAACATTCAGCTTGAAGTTTGATACAAACAATGACTTATCATGAGATTTGCATCCTTAGTTCAGATACCGTTCTTAGCTCAGAAAGAAAACATAGCAAAAGACAATTTACCTCACTGAGGAGTTTTGTTACTGGGACAGAAAAAATAACAGTAAATTTTTTATTTGATTCTGTTGTGCTGATTCTTATTCTTAGTACCATCAAGCACTAGGGGTTGTTTGTTTTTAAAAAAACCCTAGTTTGATTGTTTCATGAGTACACACACTTTGTATCATTAGTATTTTCCCCATCTATTTTCTATGTCATGATAGAAAAATAATGATAATCCTACAATATAGTGAATGTTTGCATTTTGAGAATAAAGTGTGTTATGCAATACCTAAGCACAAAGAGCCCTATCCAGGGCCAGAAACTACATGGGGTGGGGTAAAAGCAAACAAATTACTGGTACCGTGTGGCATTTTTCTTCCTTAGTGCAAACTTAACTTTGACAGGTAAATATCCCCCCCCCCCATGAAAGATCATTGGTCACTCCTACCCAACCATTCTCTGAAGATGCCAGCCACAGATGCAGGTGAAACATCAGAAGTAAACTTTTCCAGAACATAACCTCACAGCCTGGGGGAGGGGGGGGAACAAGGAAAATCTGTGTCTTAATATTGACCAGCAAGGGAAAGCATTTGAATTTTTTCTTGCTGCCAGGTGAGAATGAAATTAAGTGAAGATTTAATCCCTATTTCAGATTCAGTTCTCAGCTCTGAGCACATATCAAAATACAATTTAACATGCATATTATGAAATAAAATACAGGTATAAATTCATAGGTTCATAGATTAAACATAGAGTTTTGCATATAAATATATATATATATATATATATACACACACATACAGATTAATTTGGAAACAGGAGATAATGGACCTTGAAACATAAAAGTGTAGAAGACAGAAAAGAATTTTGTTCATTCTTCCACAGACTCTAGTGCACAATCTAAGGGCCAGTGAAAAAAAAATCTTTTAAAAAACTGGGGATGGTAAAGGGCAGAGCCCAGGAAACATAGCCAAACATATTTAGAAGATGACAAAAATTAAATGCATCCATAATTCTTCCTGCAAACTTTTCTCTATCTCACATACTTTTAAAATGGCATCATGGAATAAAGAACAACAGATACTCTACCTCAATTGAGAGTATAAATATGTCAAAAAGCCTCCACTGCTTCTTGGCTGGCTGCAATTTGTTTTTTATTAGTCTGGAAGGACAGTGGGTTTTCTCTTCAATGTAGGGAAGTTGCATTCTTTTGATCTATGCAGCACATGAAGATCGACATTATATATGCTATCTTTTAATCTCATACTTCACTGGGAGCACAACCATTTGAAAGTTCTTTATTCTAAGTCATATCCTGATACCCCTTTAGTGAGAATATCTAACTGTTTGTGGCAGATATATTACAGAGTCTTTATTAAACCCATCTGTTCAAATGCCTATTAGTCTCTCCTTTATGTGAAGTCATTGTTTTAATAAACCAATTGTCGGGGAAGTGAAGAAAATACACCCAGACACACCCAGACACAAACAGAATTCAAATACCTTTATCTGGTGGTGTAGCTTCCTAGTGAGAATTAATTGATTAATTAATTAAAAGATACCATGGTAAAAAAAGAAGAAAATACCAGAAACAAACAAAAAAACCCAACAGTGGTTACAAGTTCAAAGCTTGGTAAATGGGAGAGCAGCTTCTTGCTAGTAAACCAGGGGAAGTCAGAGGGAGGAAAAGGGAGGGGAAAATGTTATGATTGTAACTTGATATGAGGAAATTTCTGTTTGTTATGCTGTAAGCTCGTATGTATAAATAAATAATAAAAAAAGATGGCAAAAAGTGTTTGACTTGCCAGAAAATGCATAAGGTCAGGTAAAGCAAAATGAAAAATAAATCTATGCTTCTGGTATTGGATGGCATTTTTCTACCTGGGTACAACATTAACTCCTTTGGGGTAAATATCCTTTCAGTGGAAGAGAAATAGAGGTTGGATAGCCATCCTGCATGGCAAGTGATTAGACTAGATGGCCCTTGTGCTCTCTTCCAACACTATGGCTGGCATGCATACACCATGTGCATATAATGCATTGGCCAAGCTCGCCATAGGAAGACTGAATGTGCACCGTCTCCCCATTTTTTCAGTAGAAAGAATCAGGCTTTTGTGCATACACCTGTACCATCTCATGTGTGCAGCATGTTGTGTGTAGTTGAGATATGTGTACATGAAGAAGACCATGCCAACCTGGCTATTATGTAACTCTTTTAGACATGCAGTTCACTGAGCATTCATAGTAATGGAATAGTGTGATCTCACACGAAAACTGGTGTGTTTGTGTGTGAGAGAGAGACAGACTATGTGGAAATGAATCACAATTACATTTAACCAGACTCAGAATTTGATGGTTAGCTCCATTAATACAGAGAAATACTGAAACTTCAGCTGGCAATTAACATTCCAGGTAATTTTGGAAGGTTATATGGACAGAGACTGCATTATGCATTCTGAGGCTCATGCTCAGTATTCCGAGTTTTAGTAAAAGCTGAACCAGCTGAAATCCACTTGACCATATCTTATATATTTTTTGGGGGGAAGGCAGGTGGTGGTGATAATGAACAGCTCTTCACCAGTTTAAAATTATATTGCGAAAGTACAAACATACCTTTTTATCTAGCCCAGCTCTTTCCAAACAGCCCTTGTGAAGGTGCTATGAGCCAAAATATTCTGACTGATTTTTTTTCTTCTTCTTCTCCTTCTCCTCCTAAAATCCTTCTATGTAGCTGGTGCAGCTAGCCAGCCAGGTCAGAATCCCTATCTGATATGTTATCAACTTTAGGAATGCCCCACATAGTTCAATCGTTACAGTATGTGATGACTGAAATCAGTACAGTTTCATTGCAGGCCAGATGCGCACACACACAAAAATCAATTGAGTTGTCATCTTGGTACATTTTAGTGATATCAAGTTAAAAACCCTTCTTTGCCTGAATGATCTCAGTGTGGGGTTTATCAAAAGAAATGACTGGTACTGGAAAGGCCTACTTTGAGATGGCAGTGGGATGCAGAAAAACAGACAGTTCAAAAAAGAGAAGAACAGGGGGTAAAATGTATGAGAATCAAGGTCATAACAGAATAAGAGAAATCCAAGTATGAAGAGATTAGCTCCTGGAGTTGATCCTTTCTTTTGCCGACTGCACAGTTCTTTATAGATACAGCTCTGAGGCTTTTAATACAGGCTACTTCTCATTCTCTTTTCTTTTTAAACATTTCTCATTTGTGGAAACTTTTGTGAGTTCTACATTTAAACCCCATACCACAAGGAATAAAAAATGGATTAAGACAGGATTACAAGAAAAGTGGAAAACTTCACTATATTTCCAGTTCCCCATTTCTGCTCCATTTTAAGGGCTGTCTCTGACACCAGGCTCTTGCATGTAGTCAAATATGCTCTTTTATGTAGAGTCATATGCCTACATTGCTGTCACAAAAACAGTTTTTCCTTTTTCTAATGGATTGTACAGATGACCCAAGACATTTTGCTGACTATGGAAGGACAAGACGGTGCTTCTTCCCTAGTTTATGTACAAAAACTGACTGGGCTAGAAGTCGACTCTTATTTTAACATTGAAAAATAGCTAGTGTGCTTCACATCTTATATTAGTTTTGGGCCTCCAGTAAAAAATTGTGTTAGAATCATAGAATCACAGAATCATAGATTTGGAAGAGATGACAAGGGCTATCAAGTCCAACCCTCTGCCATGCAGGAACACACAATCAAACCATGCTCAACCAGTCTCTGTTGCATGCACAACACAGGGGAACAGCTAAGGAGTTTATGAAAAACAGTCAAAAGATTGCCACTTATGTCACCTCCAGGATCTGTTGCCTGAAGCAGCTCCTTCCCTCAGCCTAATGGTAGAGCCAACCCTGGTAGTCTGGTAGAGTATTCACAGGAATTAGAACCTTTAAATAAGGTTCATATAGACACATAGTACATCAAAGTACTGAAGTTGCCCAAGGATTGTAATGTATATTTTAGGTCTGGCTACACTAAATGCACAAGATATTACAGTGACAGTTTTATATTTTTTTAAAAAAAAACCTTTGGAGAGGGAATTTGAAATTAAGAAATAGACAATGGGTAGTGGGTTCAATTCTTTCCGACTTTTGACTTTCCCACAACAAAATCACCTCTCTGGCTGTTTCTTTCTCCTTCATGGGTTCAATCATGCATTTTTATGGGGGTTTAGCTACTTCACCAGCTCACAGAATTCTTCTCAAGTAAAAGAAAGAAAACTAAGTGTAATGGCTACAGTCTTGTTGATGACGAACTGTCAGGACCTGGCATGGCTATTGTATAGCCAGTTAGCTTGTGTGTGCATTGATTATTAGGCCTAGCCAGCAAGCCAGGGCATAACATGAGCAAGGGGACTCCTGGGATTAGAAGTAACTCTCACTCTAGTAGATTGCTCATGCCGTAGAATCTGCTTAGCCTATGCTATCACGCTCGCTGCCAGACATCCAAGGTCATATAAGCAATTATGTTTTGGAAACAGGCATGAGAGTGCTGCAATGGAATGTTCCCTTGTTAGCAATGCAGGGGTGTGTGTGTGTAACTGAAACTTATCTGTTTTTCTGTATATTTCCTGCTCTGAGGGTTCTGTGTCAGAACTGTCATTGACATGATCCTGAACATTACCGTTCCTGCTCAATAAATCATTTCTGATCAATGGCAATTGTCTCAGTGTATGAGTGTTAGCAGAGTCATCACAGAAAGACAGTTCTCACAAAGTCCCTGCCACTAGCCTTGGAGTGAGATGTCCCAAGACTCAGGTGAGCAGGAGAATCCTAATGGGGCCAAGGCTTTGGCGCTTGAGGAGATGCAACCATGGATATCACAGAGGATGTGGTGGCCAATGTGAGACGAGTGAGGGAATGGCACAGAGCTAGTCAGCTGAGTGACCAGATGTCACTGGGAGCATGGGAGGCATTGGAAGCGGCCAGGGCAGCAGCAGAGGGACATCACTCCTTTCCTGGGATTCCAGGACAAGGACTTGGGGCCTTCCTGAAGACCAGTTGGATGTGGCCCCAGGGACCTGATGAATGCAGTTGGGATGCCTGGAGATCCCAGCAATGGGACCTGCCACCAAGGGGACCATATGGTGAACCACGGTGGTCCCATCTTGAGTTGGAGATGGACATGGAGTAGATGAAGAAGCAGCTACAAGGAATCCAGTTCAGCCTATGAGAAATCCTGCAGGCGCTGCCGCAGCAAGTGCAACCAGTAGCCTTGCCTTCCCCAGAAGAGGGAGGCCTACCAGTAGCATCTGCCACAGGCCAAGTGATGGTGAGAGTTCCTGGTGATGGTGTCCTAGGAGCTCCAGTACCAATGCAAGTACCCAGGGGAGAAGCCCAGCCAGTTCCTGGACCACCCGCACCACCAGCAGGCCCTGGTCTGGTTGAGCTGTTGGAGTGGCCCCAAGGGTTCACGCACCAAGGCTTGAAAGCCATAATTTGTGGAGACACCAGGAAGTTACCCTTCTTTCTAACTCAAGTGATGGGATCCATGAACTGCTGGGACAGTGAGTTCCAGACCAAGGAGGAGAAGGTCTAGTATGTGTCAGGCCAGCTGGAGGGCAAAGCAGCAGAGTGGCTGGTGGACCTGTACAACATGGCCGCCCCTGAGTTGGGCAGCCTGAACGATTTCATGATGGTATTGTGAACAAGGTTTGAGGATACATTCCAGAGGGAATGGGCCCACACTGAGTTAGAGCAACTATGCCAGGGAGCCCAACCAGTGGCCGAGTATGCCATGGAGTTTCAGTGGTTAGCGAGCCAAGTCCCAGATTGGACAGAGGCCATGGAGGTGCAGAACTTTAAAGATGCTCTCAACACAGACATCCTTGAGTGGGCTGTGATCCAGGGCAACACTGAGACCCTGCTCGGGTGAATCTGACTAGTTGGGGAGGTGGAGGCATTGCAGCAGAGTGTGAAGTTGGTGAAACAGTGACAAGGGTGGGCCAGTAAACCAGGCAGTGGAGCGGCCAGTAAGCTGAAGGCCACTCAGTCCACAACCACCCCAATGGAGATGGAAGAAACTGGAGGATGCAAATGGGCCTGTGTCTACACTATGGGAAGAGCAGCCATCGGATCACGAAGTGCCCAGACAAGCAAACCAGCAGCAGCAAGAATGAGGAGCTGGCCAAGAAACCTGAGGGGAAGACTTCACCATGGAAGACCCTGACAAAAGCCAAGCACAAGGCAGCAGTGCAAGCAGTGGTGCCCAGCCAGCAGCTGTGGAGTCATCGTGGGAGACTGATGAGGCGGATGCTTCATCCTCCAATGAGGAGCCATCAGGAAACAAGCAGAGCCCACCCTAGTGAGCACCAGAGGGCGGGCTAAACCCAAAGGTTGCCCAGAGTCTGTAGTGAGTGGAGTAAATCCCCCATTTTTTATTAGAGCCAAGATTGGGGCAGTTGGGAAAGGTCCCCCTCATAAAGTAATGATTATTTTGGAGTGTGGTTTCACTCAGGTGCTGATCCACCCATCCTTAGTCATTGAGTTAGGACTGAACACTGAGATATTCTGACATCTGGCTTTCCAAGATGGAAGGTGGATGGATGAAGGGGGGGTCCACAAGGCAGCTGACTGAACCCATGAAGCTAAAGATGGGGCACATGGGGAGGAGCTTAGGTTTGTGATTGCCCCCGGGTTAGTATCGGCAGTTGTGATTAGAATGAACTGGCTTAAGTACCACAACCCCTCCATAGACTGGATCAAGGAGATTATTACATTCACCTACCCAGATTTTATACAGGAACACGGCCTAAAAGGGAATGGGGAAACCTCAGAGACACTTGAGCTGAGTGGTTCATCCATCCAGGCCACCCCTGGAGGAGCCAAGGGTCCCTGTGCAGTAGCCATGATCATGAGGTAAGTAAAAGACTTGCTGGCTGAGTACAGGCAGTGGTGGATAGTGTTTGAGGAGAAAGAGCATGACATTCTTCCCCTGCACCAGCCTTCTGACTATGCTGTTGAATTAACCCCTGGAGCAGAGCTCCTGAAGTCCAAGTTGTATTCAATGACTCCAACCATGATGGAAGTGCTGAGGGAGTATATAGACAAAAACGTGTCCCGGGGATTCATTAGACCCACCACATTGGCCCTAGGGGCCCCAGTTTTCTTCCAGCACAAGAAAGATAACTCTCTCCGTCATGTATTGATTACCATAGTCTCAATGCGGTAAGCATGTCAAATCAATACCCCCCCACACACACACACTAATGAAGACATGCTGGCCCATTTGGCCAAGGGTAAAATCTTTACCAAATTAGACTTGCGGGAAGCTTACTATTGAGTTTGGATCAAGGAAGGGGATGAGTGGAAGACTGAGTTTAACTGCCAGTTGGGGTCCTTTGAATTTCTGGTAATGCCATTTGGCTTATCGGGGGTCCCATGTATCCATGAACTTGATAAATGATGTCCTTAGGGAATTCTTGTACAACGGCATCTTGGTCTACTTAGACGATGTACTGATTTATTCTGAGGGCTACATGTCCCATGTGAAGTTAGTCCAGAAGGTAATGAGTAAACTAGCAGAGAATCATTTGTACACCAAACTGTCCAACTGCGAGTTCCATCAGACCAAGCTGGACTACCTCAGGTACCACATTTCCAGCAAGGGGTGGAGATTGATCTTGAAAAATCAAGGGGGGCTTGCCTGGGAAGCCCCAAAGTATTGGAAACAGTTGCAATGTTTCTGTGGGTTTGCTAATTTCTAGAGAACTTTTATTCCAGATTTTGTAGAGGTGGTGCTGCCCTCATCTGACTTGTTGAAAACCAAAGGGAAGGGGGGTAAGTGAAAAGGGCCCCCCAATGGGAAGCGGGAGAAACCCCCTCAGAAAATTGTGTGGACAGAACCATGCCAGAGGGCTTTTGACAAACTGAAAATATTGTTCACCTCTGAGCCCATCCTCAAACACCTCAACCTGAAGGAGCCCTTCATGGTCCAGGTGGATGCCTTGGATGCGGCCATGCGGGGGGTCTTGTTGCAATGGGATGAGAAAGGGGAGTTATGGTTGTGTGCCTACTTATCTAGAAAGTTCAACAAAACCGAGCGTAACTGGCCAGTCTGGGAGAAAGAGGTTGGGGCCATCAAGGTAGCCCCAGAGACTTGGCACCATCAGTTAGAAGGGTCATCCATACCCTTTGAGGTATAGACAGACCACAAGAATCTGGAGGCCCTGAGGATGCCTCAGAAATTAGGCCCTAAGCAAATCCAATGGACGGATTTTTACTATAGGTTCAATTTCACCCTGAAGTTCTTTTCAGGAAAAAAATATTTTTTTAGCGGATACCTTATCAATGCTTCCGTATCATGAAAGCAAAAGCAAGGAAGTCATTGATACAGTGTTTGTCCCCTCCCAATTGGGATTGGTGGTTACAACGAGGAGCTGATCCCAAAAGCCTTCTGTGAACATGACCCCTACCAAAGCCCAGCCTGTTCCCGGGAGTCCTTCTCCCCTGACTTTGCCACAAAGTGTACCACTGGCAGCAGACAAAGGCAGCGGACGGTGGACTGGAAGGTCCAATTAGTAGAAGCACTCCAGCAAGAACCCTGATTCCAATCCCACCAAACTGAAGTGGACTTCAAAGAGGGTGTTACTTGGAAAAGGGAGAGAATGTATGTACCAGCAGCAATGAGGGGTCAGATCCTCAAACACTGTCATGATGTGAAAAGTGTGGGTCATTTTGGGTATGTGAAAACTCTACATTTGGCAAGGAGGCAATTCTGGTGGCCTAAAATGCATAAAAAGGTTGAGGATTATGTAGAGGGGTGCTGCACTTTTGCAATAGCTAAAAAGGGAAGGGGTAAGCCTAAAGGATTGTTGCCAACTTTACCCACTCCCACAAAGCCCTGGGAAGTCATTAGTACGGTCTTTATTGTTGATTTACCAGAGAGTAAGAAAAAGATGGTCATTTGGATGATTACCAACTTGTTTTCTAAGCAAGCTCATTTTGTTGCCTGTAAGAGTATCCCAACCACCAAGCAGCTTGCAAAATTGTTCATTCAGCAAATCTACAGACTGCACAGGGGTCCTGCCAAGATCATCTCAGTTTACCTCCCAGTTCTGGAGGGCATTCACTAAACTGTTGAGAATTGAACTTCAGATGAGCAGTTCCCACCATCCACAGATAGATGGGAAGATGGAACAGATAAATGGGATGGTAGAGCAGTACCCCCGGTGCTATAATAACTTCCAGCAGTCCTACTGGGTGGACTTGTTGCCTTTTGCAGAGGTGGCATATAACAATGCCATGCATCAAAGTATTGGACTGTCCCCCTTTATGGTGGTGTACAGACTTGAGTTTGTTCCCTTGCCTTTGGGAGAAGTGAGCAATAAGGATCCTGTTCCCTTAGGTCAGTGGAGCACCCAGATTAAGGAGGCTTGGCCCAAAGTTGTATCTGTGTTGGACTTTGCTAAGGGTCAATACAAAAACCATGCAGAAAAAAGGTGAGATCCTAACCTGTACTATGCTGTTGGGAATACAGTCTATCTATCCAATAAGTTCCTAAAGAGTCCTCATCCCTCAAAGATATTGGTTCCTTTCCCACTGTGTGCAAATAAATCCTGTTGCTTTTGAATTGTCTTTGCCCAAACTGTACCGTAATGTCCACCCTGTGTTTCATTCTAGCCTGTTGAAGCCAGCACCACCTACTTTGCACCCTGCTCTGGAGGAGCCAGCCCCCATCATAGTTGATTAACACTTGCATTTTGAAATCTCTGAAGTCCTTGACTCTCAGCAGCGCAAGAGGGTGCTGCAATATTTGGTCAGGTGGAAGCACTTGCCCATTAGGCATGCCGAGTGGGTCAAAGCTGAACATGTCAAGGCTAACTGCCTACTGCCTAAGTTTCAGGCCCACTTTCCTGACTAGGTGATGTGACCCTGGTTGGGTGGGGGGTCTCAACTAGTGTTGGGTTTTCTGTTTCTGGGTTCATTGTGTTCTTCTGTTCTTCTTTTGCTCTTGCCTTTCTGTTTGAGGAAGGGGGTTGGCTTAAGAGGGGCAGTATTTCAGGACCTGGCATGGGTATTATATAACCAGTTAGATTGTGTTTGCATTGCTTGTTAGGCCTAGCCAGCATGCCAGGGCCTGACATAAGCAAGGGGCCTCCTGGGATTAAAAGTAGCTCTCACTGTGGTAGATTGCTCATGCTGTAGAATCTACTTAGTCTGTGCTATCAGTCTTGCTGCCAGACATCTAAGGTCCTACAAGCAATTATGTTTTTGGAATGGACATGACAGTGCTACAATGGAATGTTCCCTCATTAGCAATGCAGATGCATCCTGTAAAATGTGGCATCCAAACCTTCTGATGATCCCACCAAAAAGTACTTCAGGCTACACGAAGACCAATGAGCTCTAACTAGGCCGCAGGCTGTAACAAGGAAGGGGGAGTTTACAGGCCATATTAAAGCACAATGGGGCCTATGAGTATTAAGCAACACTGACTGTGCAAGTGTGTGCAGTATATGCCTTAAAGGCAGTAAAGAGAAAACTCCCTCTCCCTCCTGGCAGTTCACAAAATTCACTCAGGCCTACCAGGGCCTGACACTAACCATGGCCTAAGACTTCCCTAGGATCAGGCTTAGAGAAGGCTGTCACAATAGTGGGGCCTGCTTGCCCTTAACAGTAGCCAATTCCTCAAATAATATGTCCCCTCTCTATAATCCAGCCCCCGGAGTATTAGGGCCTAAAAAGTGAGCAAAAATACAGCTGAGGCCCCAACCATGAGGCTAATTAGAGGCCTAATCATCCACCAAGCCTGATTCAGAATGGTGCCCACTACAACTTAATGTAAAATGGCACCTGTCAAACAGCAAACAAAATGGTGCCTGGCTTGCAAAAGGCCAACCCCCCTTCCCCCAAAGGCCTTGATGAAAGCTGCAACCCCACACCACCAAACCACTTGAGCCACACCTGCCCACAGTACTTCTGAGTCCAATACCTTCCTGCCCCCCACCTTGGGCCCAAGCAGCCTGGAAAAGCTCTACCTCATGCTTGCTCAAATTAACAAAGCAAATCCCTCTCAAAATGATTAAGAAATTAATTGAGCAAAAAAAATCATCTAAATGAAAACATAAAAGAAATTAATAAGGTGGGGAGGTGTAGGTGAACCAGATCATGCTGTAGTGCCCATAATCTGATGCTGCAATCCAACCAGGACCAACCACCAAAGGAGTTAACAGCCAAATATACTCTAATAGCAAGGGAGAAGCGAAGCACAGCAATAATATTTATGCTTGTGAACTGAAGATCCAAAGAGGACTCATGAGGGGAAGCTGGACCTTAAATAGCCTGAGGCAGCACCTTGGCTCCCAGTGTCAGGTGCAATGAATTCTGGCTTCTAATATGGAGGACATCAAAAAATGCACCATCCGCCACAGCATCATTCACCACACAGGTCCTGGTATTTTTTTGTTGTGCTAAAACTGGGCATGTAAGTAAGTGTTAACACCATGAGGCCATTCAAGCTGATCCCTGTGAACACTAACTAGTTCTTTTCCCAAATCTCCGATTTCCTTCTATTGAGCTGGGAGGGCAGAAGAGAGATTCTTCTTGCATTCATTTGAACAGAAGTAGGATTCTGCAGGACTGGGAATTCTGCTATATGCAGCCATCCTGTGTGTAGAGTGTTCTACTTACTTTCAAGTGAGCATGAATGGAACTTCTCTTAGGAACATACTACTCAATATGGAAAAGCTGGGGGTAGTGTGGGTGGCATCATTCTCCTTATAACATGGTTCATGGTGGATCATTTCTTGATTAGATTAAAGCTTTGAGGCTGTCCTGAAAGCAACTAGGTACCAGCAAAGTATAAACAGCACTAGTCTGGGAAGGTAGCCAACTGTTACTTAGCTCACAGGAATACAAACACAGTCCAAAAGGTCAGAGCTTACTGCAATCAGTCAGTGTGGTTCAAAGCAGTCCAAGGGTCAACAGGAACGGGCAGCAGAGTAACCAGGACAGTCCAAGATCTAAGCATGAGTCAAGGTAACAGAAGTCAAGATAACTGGAATCCAGGCACCAAAGTCATCAGGAAGCTTTTACCAGGAAGATCAGTTGATCTCTGACAAAGCCTCGATTGCCTCTCCCAGCATACATAAAGCAATTATTCTTTATCAGGTGTTTCTTAATGAGCAGGTTTTTCTCCTAAAGTCTCAGAAACTTCCTTTGAGCTTCCTTTTGAGCTCGCTGCTGGGTATATGATGGTGGAGGTAAGTCTCTGTCTTCTTCATCATCCTTATCTGAATGGGCAGTACTCTCGGCTGGACTGATTCCAATCCATTTGGACCAGGCTCTTCCTCTGCTCGAGCCTCTAGGTTGGTAGGGTTCCCTGCTGACACAGGTGTAGCTAAACCTGTGCCAGGGTCCTTAGGGCTGTTCCCTGCCACGTCCCCCTCCTCCTCTAACTCTATAGCCTCATCAGGCTCACAGGGCATGACCAAGGCCTATTGGTTATATTTTTTGCAGACTTAAATAATGGCATGGTCTTATGGCTGTATTACTTATATGGTTAGCCAGCCCTCCCCACTATATGCTGCTATGCATTGTATCATTTCACTGTTATAGATACTTAAGATTGGCATTATTACCAAAAATCCAATGCTGCCCCAATCCGGATGGCCTCACATATGTACAAAAGCCTGATAAAGAACTTTTTTTCCCTGGAAACAGCGGAGCAGGAGGTGAGGTATTTTTTTTTTTTTTGATACATCATTTTTGATACACAGCACAAACTTTTAACAAGCTTGCCATGAGCCCCTCCCATGCATACAATCATAATTTCTAGTTCCAGTTCAAATTTTAATTCCAAAGTTATTACATAGCTGATAGTAGACCAGATGAGGATGATGAGGATACAATTTCAAAGTCTATCAGGTGTTATTTACTGGACTTTTGTACCAGAATAATTTGGATTATGTCAAAGAATCTAGGAATCAGGGAGGTATCATTCAATAGTGTGCATCGTTCCAAGCAGTGTCAAGTTTTCTAACTGTGCCATTGTCATCCTAGCTGTGGCAATAGCATTCAGATGTGTTGCGCCATTTAGAATGCCTCCCAGAGAACATATCACTAGTGGAACCACCATTGTTTTCTTTCCCCAGTGGTGCTGAATCACAATTTGTAGGTCTCAATGTCACATTAAAATTCCCCTCTCTTAGGACTGGACTACACAAGGGAAAAAAGTGCTTATTTTAGCCTTTAATGCAATTAAAAAAAAATACCTCACCTCCTGCTCCTCTGTTTCCAGGGAAAAAAGTTCTTTATCAGGCTTTTGTACATATGTGAGGCCATCCGGATTGGGGCAGTATTGGATTTTTGGATGGCAAGCATCACCATTTTTTGTTAGATATTCAGTGCTAGATGCTGGGGTCATTTAGTAGTAACTATCCAGGGACACGACTCTCTGCCCAGCCATGAAAAATAAATGTCCTCTTTTCCCCAGGGTCACTGCTGCTCCCTTCCCAGCCAAGCACTTCCAGCTCTGCTGGTGCACAGTGGCTTGCTCCAAGTTGAGAATAATGTGTCCAGCCATGAGATTAACAGTGAGAGGGTAAATTGGGCTGTCTCCTCACTGTTGATTGTATGGCTGGGCACCTCGTTCTGACCTCAAAGCAAGCAACTAGGTTGGGAAGGCAGAGCCCTGCTGGCACACAGTTGCTTGCTCTGAGGTCAGAATGAGGTGCCCAGCCATGCAATCAATGGCAAGGGAGTAGCCTGATCAACCTCCTCACTGTTGATCTCATGGCTGGATCCCTCATTCTGACCTCAGAGCAAGCAACTGTGTACCAGTGGGGCTCTGCCATGGAGGTCCTTGGCTGGAAAGGCAATGGCAGCATCTCAAGGAAAAGGGGACCAGCAGCAACTAAGCAGTACAGATTAGGCTTTGGCCTGGGGATATGTGTAGACATTGATATGACATCACTTCAGCATAAACCAAGTAGGTGTGGCACTAATGGGATGAATCTGGGGTGGCTCCAGAGTAATCTGAATTCCATCTGGATTTTTGCCCACAGTGTAGATATGACCTTTGTCTTCTATTCCAATGTCCACGTCTATAATCCAAGTTTTCTTCTTTTCAGTCACATTTATGTCTGGCATGTTATGTTCTCATTGGGCTTGTCTAGATGGTGAAAATACTTCTCATAGAATTTGCTGGGAATACCTTTATCCCACCAAGATCCTGCGGTGATTTGCCTTATTTGGAAGGAGGGTGTGAACAACCCCATTTACTGTGTGGGGAAAGCCTTCATGGCTTTTCCTGTACTTTAAAAATAATTTGCACTATTCAGTAGGAAAATATGCTAATAATTACATATGGGGGTTCTTTGTTACCTTCTTCCCCCTTTTTTCTTCTTTCTTTTCCTTTTTGCTTCTTTTATTGAAATTATAGAGGTAATAATGGAGAACTCTGATAAAGGCATGCTTGTGGCAAGAAGGATTTTTTAAAGAGGCTATTATTCCCAGATAGATTTCATTGACTAGCATTTAGATATGATAGCAGGGAAAAGATTGAGAAGGTTAGTATGCCTAGTTGTTCCACAGAATCATGCTCATTTTCCAAAAGTTTCAAAGCTTCAAAATCAGTAGGTAATGATCTTTTCTTAAAATAAGAAAAGAATATCTTCTTCTCCAATCATCAGTATCAGTCTTCTAAAATTAGGGTGTTGAGGGTAAACTAAACTCTACAGTAAAACTAAAATGCCTTTCTAAATTGACCAGACCATTCACCAGGCTGAGGGAGAGTGCTGTTCTCCAATATCAAGAGGTAGAGATACATACAGATAGGGGATCATTTTGCACAACCAATCACATATAATAATTTTGTAAATAAGTCTACTGAGACAATTGATCCAACAACATGTATTTTTTTGCTACATGACCCCATGCCTATACCAAGCATGTGACTGAAAAGAGGGGAACTGAAAGACCCCTGTATCTACAAATTCAGTATCCACAGTTTCACTTACCCACATTTGAGAATATATATACTCTCTAGGCATTTCTAGGTCCTCTAGAGTGATTCTATGGTCAACTTTTGGTATTCAGCTCACTAAAAATACAAGGGTTCCCTATTACCCACAGTTTCAGGTATCCACAGGTGGTCTTTATATCCCCACAGCTACAGGGGTCAACATGAACCCTATTCTAGTTACATTCAGGCAGTCCCTGCTCACCAAAAAGAAACAGGTAAATGTCTATTTCTATGCCTGGCTTACCATTCTATTATCAATTGCTGTCTCACAGCACTTAGAGGTTGTACTATTTCATACTCTCTCAGCCTCAGAAGAAGGCAAGAGCAAACACCCCTCTGAACAAATTCTGACAAGAAAACATCCCATGATAGGTTTGCCAGAAATGACTTGAAGGTACAGAACAACAACAGCAGCAACAAGAATTTTGGATTCATCTGGGACAACAGAGGGATGGGCACAGGCGAGAGAGAAAGAGATGGGTTGGGAGAAAGAGAATTTTGCACCAGGTCCAAAGATGTGTTTGGCCCCTGCCAGCCAGATAGGATGGGAAAGAAGTCTTTATTTTCTTTTTCCATTTTATTTCTTGCTGGTTGTCTTCCTTTTAAAAAAGAATCCCTTCCTTTTGGTTGCAAAGGCAGTGCAAATATTTAAGCCAGATACAGGACTGGTGTCCTCCCCTTCTAATTCTAGAATGTGTCCAAGAAAAGAGGTGGCTTTAGATCCAGAAGACCCAAAGCCATTCTGAATCTGTCCCTAACATGTCATTGGAACAACTCCTTTGGGCCTTTACCTTTATCAGAGTATCAGCAGCAAGGAAAAGCCAGGAAGCATCCAAAGCCAGACTTCCTCCTTTGCCTATGGAGGACATGCAGACCACTGTCTTATTTAGCCCTTAGGATAAAATAATTGCATGTCACTATTTAATGATGCAAAACGATAACCCAAGCTGACTGAACTAGGCAGAAATACACTGACAAATTCCATGTTATATCACTTAAAAAGTTTTTTCTCCAGAAAACCAATGGACTGGCACTAACTGTGAATGTTATACCCCACAATTTGCTTCAGCAAGTCATAATCCCACCCACCTTCATCTTGCTTACTGAGCAGCAGCCACTGTAAGCAATGGAGGTCTGTTCTCCTGTTGATCAGAGCAGAATGGACTGATATTTCCACCTCCCTCTCATGAGTGATCTCTGGTGCAAGGAGGAATTGTGACAGGGATCCTTCTGCTGACTGCCACATTGAAGATTGTTTGCTAGGTGGGGCGGAAACATCCATCTGCTGTGTCCTGATTGATGGGCTCAGGACTGGAGGACTTTTATGGTCCCTATGTATTCTCTACACTATTACAAATGAAACAGTTATAAATGTGTATCTGTAGGTTCTCGTCATTCCAGTCATTGTCATTTTCTTTCTTTCTTTCTTTCTTTCTTTCTTTCTTTGCAGTTATGTTGTCAGTTAATGATTGACGCAGAAATGACGAGACCACACACATAAAATTGGGTTGAAATACGGGCCACTTTATTGATAGATTTCCTATTTATTGTGATTTTCTTGAGGTATGCCGAATGTGGAAAAGGGGGGAGATCCCTCATGGGGGCACGCACATGGGCGGTTGGTCACAACCGACCTAACCCCCAGCGTCCCTGGGCGACTCACCTGAGCCCCAAGGGGGATCCCATTATCAGGGGTTCCCCTTGGGCGCCATCTGCTGGAGGGCCCCGCATCGGGAAGGAAACCCCTAAGCCATATAGCTTCTGCGAAGGATCTCCCCCCCGAGTCTGACCCTAAGGATATCCTACATCCCTGTACCCTATCCATTAGGTACGCCGGTACAGTTCAGTGATAGATATCCTTCCACTCAATTTGAGGTTGCCATAGGTGAACGCCAAGTTATCATCTCCCCGCTCCCTGCCATAGATAGGGGCAAGTGTCCACTTAGCCCCTATCCCCCAAGAGGGAAGCTAACACAGCCCTCACCCCCTGTCGCATACCATCAAGAAAGAGCTGGATCCCCATGTCTGATAAGTGGACCCCGTCAACCCGATAGAGTTCCGGGCGTTTATATGAAATGCTCGGGTACTGAATAAAATGGCCAAGGCCTTCAGACAGAGCCCTGTGAACCGCCTTGTTCACTTTCTTCCGAGCAATGTCCAACAGCTTGGGGGGACCGTCGCCTGGGTAGGAGAATCTCGGAATGATGTCAGACCAAACCAGAGAGGTACGCGGCCACACTGCCTTAATCCGTCGCATGTCGGCCAAAGCCTGTATCGACAAGGCTCTGCCCTTCAAAAGGCCGAGATCATTGCCGCCAAGGTGGATAACCAGGACATGCGGAGGAGGTCCACGACACTCCTGCAACAGGAAAGAGATTAAACCATTCCACCTCAAACCCCGTTTGCCAAGCCATTCGATAGAGGCAATGTCTCCCAGACCCAGCTGCGGACCCAACGGGCTCCTCTTGGCATGTCTTGCTGCCCAATACACAAAGCTGTGGCCACAAATCAGTACCCGGTACCTCATATCTGTAAAAGAAAGCACAGACAATCAATTGCATAGCGGAAGTACATAGCCCTTGTAGGCGGCAGACTTCCAACGACCCAACCGTTTAATTGCCTCAGGCTGCATTCCCATGGCGGCGGCCGTCGAAGCTGCCCGATCCTAAAGGAGTGCGAACAGAAACGCACGCCGCCCAAGCCCAGGCTAGTCAAGGCTTTAGTTGTAAGTGACCAAAATTGATACTTAGTCAACGGGGACCCATCGGCGTGACAGAAAAGGGGGGCCAGGCACAGAAGGGCGCAAGTTCAAATATTCCCTAATGGCAACCACGGGGCAAAGGGATGGGTCATAGCACTCGCGTAGGGTAATGTTGCTACCCTTGCCCATCTGGTCAGTTTTGGATCGCCGAATCGTTAGAGTGACCTGTTTGGGGCCCACTGTAATGTCACCCACACCTAGTGCAAGGCCCGCAGAGTCCTTTTTGGACGCCACCACCAGCTCGCTGACACGTAATGCCCCGAAAAAGGCCGTCAAGGAAGCGGCGTGCAGCAACGCTACCTCGAAAGGGGTGGAACATACGCTGGGCCATATCTGGAAAAGGCCTTTTAGAATGGCCGGTGAGAGTGGTTGCCTATCATCATTCGCCTTGCCCTGCTGTCTGGCCCAACCCTCCAGCGCCTTCCTGATCCTAAAGTCGGATGTATTGTCCTGTAGGCCCTGAGCCTTACTCCAGAAGGCCAAGGCGGCCAATCTGGATCGAATGGATTGGGGGGCAAGGCCTTTTTTCCTAAGGGAGACACAGAAGTGCAACAAGTGAGGGACTGGGACCGGCCAGGAATTGGGGAGACCCACAGAGACTCTAAACTCAAAAAATTCCTGAATAGACCGCTTGTACACCCTCCTGGTGCTTGGAGCGATGGAGAGGCTAATAGCCTTCACTATCTCACCAGTCCAAGCTCCCACAAATCCTCCGGCATCGGGTCCGGCATCTCGGCGGCGCCCGGAGCTAATCGCCTGAAGCGGTCCATCTGCAAATGGGAGAGAGCATCGGCTATGCCGTTGTCCACTCCCGCTACATGGGACGCAGTAAACAGAATGTTGTACTGGAGGCATTGCAGGGTGAATGCCCTAACCAAATTCATCACCCTTCTGGATTTTGAAGTCAGGGAATTTACCACCTGGACAGTGGCCATGTTGTCGCACCAGAAGTGCACCGTGGAGTTGGCAAATTCATGTGGCCACAACTTGACGGCCACCAGGATGGGGAAGAGCTCCAGGAAGGTGAGGTCCGTCGTAATGTCCGAGGCAGCCCAAGAGCTCGGCCATCGTTCAGCACACCACCTCCCTGCAAAGTAGACCCCAAATCCCAGGGAGCCCGAGGCATCCGAAGATACCTTAAGGGCATCACCCAAACACAATTCATCCCTCCAAAAGGAAATCCCATTAAACTGCTGCAGAAAGCTATACCAGACCTCCAAATCCAGCTTAATTTCACGGGTGATACGTATTCTGTGATGTGGTGCGGAAACCCCGGCGGTGGCATCGCATAGGCGCCGGAGGAAAGCCCTGCCCGGTGCAATTACCTTACATGCAAAATTAAGGTGGCCAATAATTTCCTGGAATTCCCTGAGTGTGGCCTTGTTGCGGTGAAGGAAGTCAGTGATCCTGAGCAGTAGATCATCTATCTTATCCGAGGGAAGGCGGCAAAACTGATTCACCGTGTCAATTTCGATACCCAGAAAAGCCAATCGTTGACTGGGGCCCTCCGTCTTTTCTTGAGCCAGAGGAACCCCAAAGACCATCATAAGGTCTTGGAACTGCTCCATAAGGGAGCGACAGACCCCCGTGCCGAACCGCCCCACAAAGAGGAAGTCGTCGAGATAGTGTACAACCCCTCGATTCCCAGTGTGATGCTTAATCGCCCACTCCAAAAAGGTACTGAACTTCTCAAAAGCAGCGCAGGAGACAGAACAGCCCATAGGCCTAGCCCGATCCATGTAGAATAGGCTGTCAAATGAGAAGCCCAGTAACTCGAAATCGTCTGGATGAACAGGCAACAGGCGAAAAGCGGATTTAATATCGCACTTGGCAAGTTCAGCACCGAGGCCGTCTCGCTTAACCACTTTAACCGCTGCATCAAAAGAAGTGTAGTGAACAGTGCATAATTCTTGAGGAATGAAATCATTAATGGATTGCCCCTTCAGATAAGACAGATGGTGAATCAATCGAAATTCGCCCGGTGTCTTCTTTGGGACGATACCCAAAGGAGAGACCCGCAAGCAAGGAGAGGGCGGGTGCTTAAACGGCCCCAGGACCCGACCTTCTGCGACCTCCTTCCGAATTTTTTGTCTAACCACATGTTCTAAGCCCCGCACGGATTTTAGATTGGGTGCCAAGTAAGGCCTGCACACACCCTGATAAGGAATGCGAAAGCCCTTGTGGAACCCTTCCCGGAGGTACTGGGCTGCTGACTGATCTGGGTACACATAAAGCCAGGCAGCCAGAACCTCCAGCCTAATTGGGCTGGGCCCCTTTTCCTTGAGGTGCGGGGTTGTTGGGGCCCTTCTTGCCTCCTGGTTGGTCCCTGCCAAACTGGCCCCTTCCTTTTGGGCAATTGCGGAACGAGTGTGTGCCACCGCAGATGGAACATTTGTGGCGAAAGGCACACGGGCGGCGGGAGCATGTACCTCTGTAACCAAACTCCCAGCATAGCAGCCGGCGATTGGGCGTCACCGGCTGATTAGGCTGAGTAGCCTGACGGGGTGAACTGCCAGGACGAGCATTCTGCAGCAGGTGGCCACTCTGTGCCCATTCCCCCAATATGGGCCGGCTGGGGGACATAATTTGTAACCACAGGTGCGAGTTGATAATGTCCCACCTCACAGTAGGATAGGAGGCAGCCAATTTCCGGAATGCTTCGTCATATTGAAGCCAAGCCGGGCCCGCAAAATCAACATACGCCCTGTAAATAATATCCAGGTATCTAAAGAGGGCATAGGATTTGTGTGGCTGGCTGTGGGAGACCACCCCCGCATAAATGAGGAAGCCCGCTAACCAGTTGGACCAATTCCTGTCGACCCGCCTCTTCCTAATTTTTTCCTTCTCCCTGTCATCCAGCTCATCCCTCTCCTTCTTCTCCAGCTCGCGGAAGAGGAGGGAAAACATGTCCACATACTCCCCCTTCAAGATTTTTTCCTTGGTAGCGGGCACCAAATGCTCACCCAGAGCAGGGGCCTGCTCCAAGCCTACAGGAACATGAGGGAGGCCAATAGTAGCCTGGCCACTGGGGGGCGAAGCCAGAGGGTTCACGGAGTAAGGGGACCCCAAGGGCATAGGCGGGTACCAACCAAACATGGTGTTGGGCGGGCTCCCAGGGGAGGCAGCAAACGCCTGAACCCCGGGATCAGTGTTGGGTTCAGGATGGCTCCAAGGCCACGCCTGTGTATTGTAATTGGTGTTAGTGTCTGGAGTGGACTCACTCTGAGGAAGCGACGCCGGCTGAGTGCTCGGACCCTCTCCCGGAGACTCAACCCCATCTTGATTATCGCGAGGCGGATCCCCTTGATCTTCCAAAGCCTGTATGTGAGCAAGAAGTTGGTTAGCTACCTCACTAGAAAGGCCCCCTTCATTATCCCTGGCAGGACGCTTCGGAGGCCTGGGAAGACGAATGTCCTCCAAGGCCTGCAAGCGATCCAAGATTTGTTGTAACACATTTTCAATTGTGTCCCTTGGGGGTGGAGGAGACACCGGCTCAACCGGGCCACTTGGGGGGGCAGGCTCGACAGGCTCGACCGGATCCCGAGGGCAGGCTGGCACCTTGCCCTTTCCGCCTTTCTTGGCCTTGGGGGCCATGACACTGCAGCAAACGAGAAGTACAGAAACTATTAGTGGAAGTAAGGCAACGTTACAGTCAGATTAAACCAGTCAATAATGTGACCGATGAATAAACAAACAACTAATACTATATGATAAGAATCCACGAATGCAACAATGTCCCAAGAGAATGCAATAGAAAATAAAACCACCACTGAATAGAGCAGCAGGAAAGACAAAGTAAACCAAGAAATGACTTAACAACTTAAAACAATGAATTATACTACAATAGAATGGAATAGAAAATAAAACCACCACTGAATAAAGCAGCAGGCAAGACAAATTAAACCAAGAAATGACTTAACTCAACAACCTAAAACAATGAAATGCAATAAGTTGAATTAAATTGAAGTAAGTCAAGTCTAGGCAAGGACAAAACAAAACCCGTTAAAATCGAATTAAAACACACCAAATTGAAGTAAAATGAATTAAATGAATTAAAACAAAACAAAACAAATGAATTAAATGAATTAAAACAAAACCCGTTAAAATCAAATTAAAATGAACCAAATTGAAGTAAATTGAATTAAACAAATTAAAATGCCAGCAAGTCAGGCCAGGAAGTATAAACAAAACCTGTTAAAATCGAATTAAATTAAACCAAAATGAATTAAAATGAATTAAAATAAAATTAAATTGTAAGCAAGTCAAGTCTAAGCAAGTGAATATAAACCAAAATGAATTAAAATGTATTAAATTAAATTTTAATTGTAAGCAAGTAAAGTCTAGGCAAGAGAATATAAACAAAAACAGTTAATATTGAATTAACCTAAACCAAAATGAATTAAATGAATTAAAATCAAAAGTAAATGCAAGCAATTGAATTAAAATAAACCAAAATGAATTAAATGAATTAAAATCAAAAATTAAATGCAAGCAATTGAATTAAAATAAACCAAACTGAATTAAATGAATTAAAATCAAAATTAAATGCGAGCAAATCAAGCCTAGGCCAGAGAATATAAACAAACCAGGTAATTGAATTAAACCAAATGAATGAATTAAATTGAATTGAAATTAAAAGTAAATTGCAAACAAAGCCAGTAGAAGACTGCTGTAACAACAGGCAATGAATTAAGCAATCAAATCACCTTCAAACAAAGAATAATTCAAACAATGAATAATAACCCAAAAGCAAAGAAGACTACATAAGCAAAGAATTAAGATGCAAGTAAAGGAAAAAACCCCCAGGCCCCAAAGCGGAACAAGTGTAGAGTGGAGGGGGGGGCGCCACGTGGCGCGAGGCCAAACAAAGGCCGAAGGCCGAAGGCCCCCCACGCAATAGAGGAAAGCGCGGATGGAGGAGGGGCGCCACGTGGCACTAGAAACGCCGGGGAGAAACAGAAACTAGAAACGGCGGGTCGGCCCAAGGCAGCCGGGCGCGGCGCGAAGGACCCCCGCGCAATGCGTAAAGCGGCCCAAGGCAGCCGGGCGCGGCACGAAGGACCCATGCGCAAGGGTGGAACGCGCAACTGGAGTGGAATGCACGACTGGGGGGGCGCGCAAGGGCGACTGGGGGGGCGCCACGTGGCGCTAGAAACGCCGGGGAGAAACGGCGGCCGTGAAGAGGCCCAAGGCAGCGAAATTAGCCAGTGGAGAGGGGAGGGGGGGACGGCGGCGGCTGGGCGCGACTGGGCACGCCACGTGGCGCTAGAAATGCCGGGGAGAAACGGTGGCCGTGAAGAGGCCCAAGGCAGCGAAATTAGCCAGTGGAGAGGGGAGGGGGGGCGGCGGCGGCCGGGAAGTGGCCCAACGGCACGGTAAACACAGGCGGCCGTAAGGCGGCCCAAGGGAGGCAACCGGGCAGCAGCGGAGCTGAAGGGGCGCAGGGGGGGCGGGAGCGGCTGGGAGCGGCGGAGCTGGCGCTAGAAACAGCGGCGCTAAAAACAGTGGGGGGGGGCGGCGGCGGCCGGGAAGGCAAGGGAGGCAACCGGGCGCAGGGGGCAAGGGAGGCAACCGGGCGGGGGGGGGCAAGCAGCCAGTCGTGGCGCGAAGCCCAGAAAAGCCAAGGAAGCGGCCCAAGCCAGTCAGGCCCCAGAACAGGCCGAAGGCCGAGCAGGAGAGGAGAGAATGAGGCAAGCAGTAAAGGGAGAACACAACACCCAGTACTAACCCAGCCCAAACACCTAATACCAACCCAGCCACCCCCAGCCCAAACAGACAAACAAAGGAAAAAACTTATCGCAGTCCTACGAAACAGCTCCCTTTTCGATCTGATGAAAAAGAGGAGGAGACCAGGGGAGGCAAGGGGTAAAATAGGCCCTGCTTTGGCGCCTCCCCTGACTCCTCCCGGCCGGGGCGTGTCCACGCCCAGGCCTGCTCATGGGTTCGCCTCCCTGCTCATCATTAAAACACCTCCCCCGGATCCACCATTCTTCAGGTTCCGGGGGGGTGTATGTTAGTGGAGAACAGTGCCACCCTATACATATATACACAAAAATAACCCTCATTTAACCAGTGAGACATATTCCCAAATATGCCCATACAGTAGGACCTCCGTATCCACTGATTCAATTATCCATGGGACACAAAACAGCAACCTACCATAGAGTCTTCCTAGAAAATGTATCCTTTCTAGACATTTTCTGGATCCTCCAAGGCAACTCTATGGTATTTTAAACCAGAAGTCCCATTATTTTCAGTGGTTCTCACTATTATCCATGGTTTTCATTATCCACAAGCCCCCCCCTTTCAGAACCAATCCCCAGTGGATGAGGGGCCCTTACTGTACAGTAGTGCAGCCAAAGTGGGAAACATAAATAACTTTGTGAGCAAATAAAGGAACCCACTTTGACAGAATAGAAGCTTCCACTGGTTGTAGCACCGAAAAATATATGTAACTGAAAAATGTAGGCTACAACTAATGGCTTCTAAAAAGCTATATTTGCACAGGGGTCAGTCTTAGAAAAGTACAGCATTTATTGATGTTTTCATGAAGCTAAGAACATTATTCTAAAAGGAAATTTAATGACCATGTCTCGACTAATCCATGCCCCTTGGCAATGTTTCTTCCTGATTTAGAGAAGAACTTGCTTGATTCTAGAGTCAAATTAGCCGGAGTCCCTTGTGTGTCTGAATTAAGTCTGAATCCACCGTTCTATGATCACTTTATTGATTTACATCATGAAAGACAAATCTAGAATACCTATCCAGGGCTTTCATTCTGCTGCTGAAAAGAGGCTCATTTAAAGGACCAAACAAACATTGATGATAATAATAATAATTATTATTATTATTTTACCCCACCCCTCTGTTAAAAACAATTGGGTCAGCTTACAACAGTTAAAATACAGCAAAACAGATTAAAATCCCTAAACCCCACCAACCCCCACCCTCCCCCATAAAAAGAAAATGAAGAAAACACACACAGAGAGATCTGAAAAACAAAAGTACCTGAGCTGAAAGCCAGGATGATGTTACTATCCCATGAACAGGACCCTGTTTCAGATGTCCTTGTCCTCATCATGTTCTGCTCCTGTACTGCAGCTGTTAGTAAGGCATCACTTTTCATTGACAGGGAGTTTCCGTCAATAAAACCTGGTCCCATTTGTGGGACAATAACATCATCCTGTTGCTCTGCTCTGTACTTTTTACTGTGTCTGATAATCTCCATATTGTCAAAAACCCATTCTATTTTATTGACAGCCCAAGCCATAAATTGATCTTCCATGGTGATTTGTTGCCGGCATTGCCAGCATTTGAATCCACACACCATTTTACTCATATGATTACATTGTTAATGTCAGAACATTTCCGGGTGAGATCACAACAGCCAGATAGGAGATGCTCTTTTTATGAACCCCTCCCCTATGTATCCCCTATGTATCTGGGACTTTAAAAGTGTGTTTTAATGCTTTCCTGTACTTTTTGTGTGTTTATTTTGTTTTGTTTTTTAAATTTCCCATGCTAGTATGTTCTCACGAGAATCGGTAAGATTTCAGCCCCGGAAGTAAACAGAGCTCCATTTCTGCTCCGTTACTGCTGGGGAAACCTCAATGATGCTGCTCAAGGTAAGTGCGTATGTGTGCGTTCTTTTGCTGGCATAAAAATGCCACAATTTATGCCAGCAAAAGACATAAAGAGGGGGGTCATCTGATAAAGTCCTATATGTATGATTACGGATAAGTGTTTGTAAGGAAAGCTACTTTTATATAATCTGAGAAATAAGACTAAGCTTGTTTCTTTTTCTGCCTGTCCATCTGGGGTGGAGAGGGGGTAGGTTGAGCCTGCCAATTTTATTACTCTTCTTAAGAAAGATACTACTTTCTCTAACAATTCTCAACATACATCAGAGTAACAAATTGTATTGATTATATATTCAGAAAATTGGTTAAGTACAGGTTAGTAGATAATCATTGTTGGCAATAAAATGGCGGCAACTTGCAGATGGCTGCTAAATGGTTGGCAATTATATTAAGGAAAGGCCTATACTGTCACAGCTTGATGCTCCTTCTGTTCCTGAAGTTCCAGGGACTTTCATCTGGTATTCTGTTCTTATGTTTCAGGATTGCCTTCAGACTCCACCTGATACTGCTCTTCTTTTCCAGGGTTGCTGTGGGCCCCCCGTTGTTTTGCTGCCTAATTTTCTGGTGTGCCATGGGTTTCATCTTCATCTGCTGCTATTCCTTTCTGGGAGCATTGTTTGCCTGATCTGCTACATGAGGTGCTGAGGAAAGCTGCTGGTACACCAGGATGATGCAAATATATGACAAAGGCACTAATGTTGCTTGAGGGTATCTGGCTGGGCCAACCGAACAATTAGCCTGGCTTTTGTCAAATGGCAGGGCAAACATGGCCTTAGGTATCATGGTTTGTCTCCAGCTCTGTTGGGGAGCGTCGTTGGCCTCCGCCACACATGTTAGTTGTTCACCTTGGTGGCAATGATTTTGGCCATAGTTGTATCCAGCTCTGTTGGGGAGTTCCATCAGCCTCCACTATACATTTTCATCACCTCCGTGGCCACAACTTTGGGCATGGTTTGTTGCCAGCTTTGTTTGGGGAGTGCTGTTGGCCTCCACCACATGTTCTAGTCATTCCCATCTGTGATATCGACTTTGTTTTTTCAGGGGCATGGCTTAGCCATTTGTGCTTTCCAAGATATGGAAAAACATTAGGTCCGTATGGCCCCAATTATCTTTAATCTGGCTTGCCCTTGATTACACTGGCATGGGTGATCCAAATTATAGATGTGGTTCACAGGGGAATAAATAAGGAGATTCACAAAGACATGAGCAAATGGCTTGGACAGTTTTTACTTTGGATAGATAATAAATTATATATTAGCATTATATAATTGGACAATATAACTGGTCAAGAAGTGGACATATTTGTAATTGTAATATATTAATAGTTTCTGTAAAAATTATAAATTATATCATATGTAATTGTTAATTCCCAGTATTGCATTGGAGAGTTTTTACCACATCCTGGTGTTACATATCCATGACCTGGATTGTACAGGTTGGATGGGGTCCACCAGGTAGGTTGAGCCCTCACCAGAAGTCATGCAACTTGAGGTGTCTCATTCTAGGATTTTGCCTTCTAGCAGATGGTACCCAAGAGATAGCCCAATTGACAGGAAACCCCTCAGGGCTCAGGTGGTTCGCCTAGGGAAACTGGGAGGTAGGTCTGGGTAAGACCACTGGTTCCAGCTTTTCCTGCATTGGGTCTCCCCCCTAGTTTCCATATCCCAAGGAATAAAGATTAAATAGGTGATAGAATAAATAAAGTGTCCCCTATTTTAACACAAGTTTTGTGTCTGGCCTTGTGATTTCATGTGTTGGTCATCAATATCTGGTATTGTGTAGATTCAATTAGTAAGTGTGACTACTAGATGTCAGTGAGGGAAATATTTCACTGTGATTCTGGCATTTATGAATAAAACACAAAAAAAATGGTTTATTAATGGAACAGTATGACATAAGTGCTTCTACAGTGTACTTCCAACTCTGTTAGCTATTAAATTTCTCTTAGTCTCACACTTTGGTGACTATTTCATAAAAACTAGGAACTTCCAGACTCAATCACTTCATTTTTATATTCTTAATTTCCACTCACTCTATAATCCATTCAGCATTAACACTCTTTCTAGCACAGACCATACTTCATATAGCCATTTCTTAACTTCACTCAAAAGCACACAAAGCCCAAACTGATTCAGACTCAGTCTTCAACTTAAAACTCTCAACTGCCAAACTCCTTTCTCTCACCTGTCAAACATACCTCTTAAAGCTCTAGGGAAACCCCTCCCATCACAGTTTCCTGAACTAAGACATGCTCAATTCCCATTAGCTCACCAACATTCCATCAACAGCTCATCACAGCATTTCCATTTTTTTAAAAAAAGGAAAAGTCAACAAAGGCTCCCCCCATGCAGTTTTTGGAGTTTTTGCCACCCCCCCTCCTTTTGAATATGGTGAATCACCACAGGAATATGGTGAATCACTTTTTTCTCATTGGGGAAAAAATATTCTCAAATTCTTTGAAGAGTATTTTCACCATCCAGACAACCCCACTGATTCTAATTTTTCCAATTTCTTCTAGACAATTCTCTTTGCATTTTGTATTCAGAGTTCCCTATTCCTTATTTTAAAACAACAAAAACTAAAAAACACAACCTTGCCACAACAGAAATTACTTCTCTCTCATATATATTGTTGTATTAGAATAGTTCCAGGCTAATATAAATCAATCTTTTCGCATAGAGATTATTTCTTCTGCAAGGGAAAAAAGTGAATAAACAGCATTCCAGGCTTCGTTTGTCTCCCTGCCAAATTGTGACAGCAGGAAAGGATATTGAAGGTAATTGAATTTTCTTACAAATTATTCCAACATAATAAAATGTATGAATATGCTATTTTTCACAACTATACATCCACTATATTTTCCTCCTTATAATCTAGTTGGAGTCTGAATGATAGATGACCAAATATTCTTGTGAACATCTTCCTTGGAGACCCCAAAGATTATAATTGAATACCGATATATTTATTGGGGACCATTGTATTAATTCATGAGGCTCTTTCCCCCCTCAAAATATTTGATCTAATTGTAATGAACATTGTACCTCTAAATTTAAGAAAAAGAAGAAGTGTCCAGTAAAAGTGGTAAATATATAAAACATGTAGTGTTGAACAAAAAGTAGGGACCACTCTACAAAAAAAGTTTAGCTGCCTGGTGATGTCATTTTTTTTTTTTTAATGCATGTATATTTACACTTTCTTCCAGTGGTCTCAAGGTTGTAAACATGACACTTTTCTTTCCTACATTATCCTCACAACATCTCTGTGAGGTCTGTCAGGTTGAAAGAGTGTGACTGCCCTAAATTCACCTAGCAAGTTTTATGGCTCATTGGGGACTTGAACCCTTGTCTCCCAACAACAAATCAACAAACAAACAACAAATATCATACTTCCCAATGTAAGGGAGGGTTGAACTAGATGGCCTATGGGGATCTTTCCTTTAAGGATTAACAGTGGGTGCCAGATAGTTTTTGTAGTCTCTCATTTGCCTGAAGCTTAAGAGAAGCCACATTTTCTTTGTGCTGAATGCTAACTTTTATCCTAGATATTTCTAGATTGAGGCTGCCTAGTTCCAGGAAAGCTGGAGCCAGGAATGGCAGATTTAGAGATAAGAATGCTACCTGCAGCTTCTGAAAATTATTCTGTTCTTTCTGAAGGATAGCTCTTGTTTTTTCCCCAAGGATTCTTGTTCCTGTGCAAGAGCCCTGTATTATTACAAGGAAAATACACTGTTTACTGGGAAAACAGGATCTGCTCATCTGCTGTTCCCTCTGCTGCTTTGCTAAGACTGAAAGGATAAAATGTTGTGCTTCACAATAAACTTTGTTCTCGCTTTCTGTGGGGCAGTGAGTCTGACGATCCCTTTGATCAAAGAAATATTGCTTCTACTGTAGTAAGTTCTTTTTCTTCCTTTTTTGGATTCAGGTTCCATCCTGAGCTTGCATCTATCTGAGCAGGACACATTAAGCTGAAGTTTCAGCTTAACCCTAATGCCATGAAAATCAGCATAAACCATGATCCTCTGCTTTCATAAGATTAGCAATAGCAGCAATAGCACTGACATTTCTATACCTCTTTATAATGCTAAGCACTCTCTAAGTGGTTTACAATGTGTTAGCTAATTGCCCTCAACATGATTGGTATTCATTTTACCATACGATGGAAGGTTGAGTGAATCTTGGAGCCCTGTAGGCTTGAACTCACAATGTTGTGGCTGCAGTACCAACATTTAACCACTGAACCACCAGGTCTCCTTATTGTTGTTATGTGCCTTCAATATGGTTCTGACTTCTGGTAACACTAAAGTGAAGTTTATGGCCTCACAAACTGATGGTCTCATGAAATTCAGTCAGTCACTCCCCTGCTTCATTTCTTGATCTTAGGTCAAATTTTCGTACAATCTTTGATTCTGCTGTTCCTTACTTTTTCATTCCATTCACCTATGATTACAAAGAAGTCCTGTTTTGGTGTGTGATCAATTTCTTGCTGGACTCCAGCACAGAAACTTTCAGTTTTTTCTTCTTCTTCTGCCTCTGTAGTTTGAGTATAAATTTGGATTATGGTTATATTGATGGGTTTTCCCTGAAGTCTTTTTTGTTCAGACTTTGCATCTGCTAGCAGCACTGTTACTATCAGCATAGCCTCTTGCCTCACAGGAGCATGTACATCCCTTCACCACAGAAAGGTAGTGTCATTGTTGGGAATTTTGTTGTACATATGGAAATTTTCCCTTTACTTACAAATGACATACCAGTAAGGGAAATAAAAATATTGTACTTGGTTAAAAAAAAAATGTCTGAGAATGGCATGGCTCTCTTATTTCTAAAGTACTGAAACATTCCCTGTTTTACCCTTCATTTCCTAAAATCCACTTCTGTAATAATCTCTAGTATGTACTTCCTTACTTATGCTTAATCTATGGTCAGTTTCCAAGATTTACATGAAACTATACTTAAACTCCAAGCACAAGTATGAAGCCTCAATTGATATTCTGAACCATAAAGGAAATTCTTACAGAAATTGAATGTGGTTCATATTAATACATTACACATCCAACAAATCTGTAGTACAAACTCTTGTGACAGTGCTAATTTATCATGCTTGGATTGCTGATTGGTAGTACAGCAAAGAGACTGGTTTGGGAAGCTCCACAGCACAAATCTTACTTCAGCCACACACTCATTTAAATGTCCTGACATATTTTCTTCTGTGATATCAATCATATCATATCATATTGTATCATATTATAATTTAGAAAATATTTTTTAAAAATGTACTTTTTCTATAATAAAATATAACAAAACTAGAGAGAAATTAGGAGATAATAATACTTGCATAAATGAAAGAGACATTGTAAGTGTTTCTGAGCTCATATTTGTGAAACTCTTGCAATGTGCTACATAAATGCTAAGCATTATCAAAATTATACAAAATTGCCCTGTCCACCAAAGGCAACCCCTGTTTTCTGCTACCTGTCTCCTATGCTTACCCAGAGTTTTGTCCTGTGTGGAGATTTTGAGGGAGGGCTCCTGATTTTAGGGTTCAGCAATGTTCTTCTTCAAGATTCTACAAGGAAAGGACAGACTCCTATTGGGGACTTCCAAATGCACAACCAACATAGCTACATAACTACAAAATGAGCCTCTGCCCAACCCCCTCAATCCCCACTTACTGGGCAGCAGGTAGTATGATTGATGGGGGTCCATTCCTCTACCACTTGGGAAGCAGCTGACTGAAGCAATCAAAAGTGCTCCCCCCCCCCCCGCAATGCTGCACTATGCTAGGGGGAATACAGATTCTGTTCAGAAAATGCTGTTTTGGCACAGGAAGCATCCTTTTCTGTATGCAAAACAATATTTCAGTCCAGAAATATTATTTTCTATGCAGAAAAGGCTTTTCCTGAGTTGAAAATACTGTTTTCTGCACAAAATAACCATGTGCAAATTTTGCACAGAGTAAAGCACAAATTGCAAATATTGTGACACATTCTCACCATGAGAAGAATATTACTAATATTACTCATTGCTTCCTTCAAAAGAAAAATTAAGAGATGAAGCACATCCCTACTTCACAGGCATGTTTGGAGAGAATGTGGGAGAGGCCCTCCTCCATGGCTTCTCCCAGACTTTGGAGTCCCTGCCCTAGGGAGTTTAGGATGGCTTCTTCTTTGCTGTCCTTTTGGTGGCAGGCTGGTTTTCTATGCCAGCAAGCCTTTGGGAACTGATTGTTAATAAGAGAAGTTTTTTTTTTTAATTAAACCCTGTTTTTTAATTCAGCGAGGATTAATTTTCTGTAGACATGTACAGACTAAAGTTGCCAACATTTATAATATCCAGCAATTTTCCCACTTCCAAATACATTCCATACCTACTCCAAACATTTGTATCCATGGATCAGTTGCATGAACATGATGAATTCTCATTTTACCTTGAAGCAGATCCCACACACACACACGTGCACATTGTGAGAGGCAGACATATTTATAATTCTGTAATCCATGTGCTGAATATTTATCAACACAATAAGGGGGAAAGGTCAGTTGCAGGAGTTGGGAGAAAGAAGAATTACTAAAATAATATCAATTATATCTGTCAGAGTATAAACTGGGGTGTGTGTTGTGTGCATAACAAATTAAGCAACCAGCACCATTATTGTCTGCAAAGTTATCTAGAAAGGTAAGTAGGAATTTTTTTTTAGTGTCCAACTTTGTTGACAAGAAGCACAAAAGTACACACTGAGGTGCTTCATTCTTCAAAAGAAAGAAAGAAAGAAAGAAAGATGATCTACAGATTAGAAAAAGTACTTACAAGGACATGAATATTGGCAGAAGATTGTAACCCACAATGCCAACACCATCTCCTATGAAAGTGAGGAGATGGTCTCCTCACTTTCATAGGAGATGGTGTTGGCATTGTGGGTTACAATACACTTTCACATATAGAATAGATGTCTCCCACTATCATACACGTTATCAGGAATGCTCTCCACATCAAGTCTGAATGCCTTTACACAGTTCTTTCCCATTTAAAGAAACAGTATGGAAAGAATTTTTTTTTTCCAAAAAATGTCAGGACTTTGTATGTATGCATCTCCTTCTAACATGTTCACATCTTTGTGTTTGATATTAGAGACACTTTCATACAACTCAATGTTAGTGTTATGAAAGCTTGTGAAAGCAACAATGTGCGAGAAATTGAGTTTGTAACATTTTTAAAAAATTATTTCCCAGCTGGAACACTTGGAAGTCCAAATATTTCTGGGCTTGTGATGCATCCTGTAAAAGAAATAAAATAAAACAGAATACATTTATAATATGTACACAAACATTCTTATAAAATAAAGATGTTATTTACTAAAATATTTTGATTCTGTCCTTTTATCACGAGGTCACATGGTGGAAAAAAGTAAACAAGATAAACAATTTAAACATACCTGGGCATTAAAATAAAAAAATAATAATTTAAACAAGAGTAAAAACGTATCAAATAATTAAAACAAGTTAAAAACATTTTTAAAAGCTAAATTAGTTTTTAGAAAACCATGTACACCCTGAAAGCTTTAATAAAAAGCCATGTCTTGATCTGACACTAATCCCCCCTCCAAAAAAAAAAAAAGCTCAACAATGCCAGTTGGGCCTCTAAGGGGAGAGCATTCCTCAAGTGGAATGCAACAGCTGAGAAGACACACTCTCATGTTTTTCCTTCATATTGCACCCATTGGTGGGACCCACAAGAGGGTCCTTCTGGCAGATCTCAATTTTCAGCCAGGCATATATAGGGAGAGGTGCTTCTTTGGGTATCAAGTTCCCAAGTCACATAGGGCTTTGAATGCCATCATTAGCACCTTCAATTCAGATTCAAAATAGTTTTAGACCAAGTGCAGTTCTTTAAAGATTGGTGGACAAGTGTCCATTAGTGTGCTAATTTGAAAGAGTGAGCACAAAAGATGCATACAGATAACCTGCATGGAACCAGCGAAGGATGGAGGTGGGAATAGAAGGATTTCCACAGAAGCGGACTTGACAGTTCTGCCCATTTCCATATTGAACAAACAGCCACAGGATATGAATTCATGCAGGAAATCAAAGAAGAGGTTGTTGTCACTGTCTTCCCAAGCTGTCCAAACAAATATTCTTTGTGAAAATACTAAGACATGTTTCTCAGATTTATAGAATGCAAAAGTTAGCATCAGCTTGCTGTGTTCCCTTTTCTCACCCGAAACCTGGGATTTTGATAGTGAACTGAGATCTGTATGTGTAAATGATCTTTTAGCCCCACTTTTCTGGCAGATTGATTGAATGGGTGGAGCATGAGTTAGTTACTAACTATCTGAAATTATCACTTCCTTGTAATTAATTTATTTTTGTCAATAATGGAGTTAAAACCTCATTATTGGTGGCAACTGGTGGTTTCCATGTCAATTATGGCTGTGGGTGTGAATCCATGTCAGTTTTTGGGCTAATTTTAAAGGAACTCTCCAAGGTTCTGAATCTGTTTTTGAACCATGTTTAGCACTGTGGAGAGGTCCTTTAAAGCCTAGATTAAAACCTGGAATGGATTCTGTATCCCACTTACATGAGAACCACCAGCCTCCTTGGCTCATTACAGTACAATTACTATGCTGACAGATCTATGGATCGTAATAAATAAATAAATGATGGTGATGATGATGATAATTACAGTACAATTGTAACTTAATGAGGGATACTTTCACGAATTTTACAGTGTAACCATAATGTTTTAGTTACTTTGTTGCATACAAGGATGTAATAAATCCTCGCCACATGGAATACATATGACATGGTCCACATTCTGTTTCATGCTATGACTCATGTCCTGTTTTGGGTGTTGAGACAATGACCAGGTGGATGAATGGTAAGTATATTTTGTACCACTGGTCAGGTAACTGAATCATTGAGGGTTTGTTTGTTTTTAAAGTAACTGTGAAAATAACAACTGTCATTACTTTTTAGAACCAGGAAAGTAGAGTTAGTTTTAAAATGCAACTACTGTTCCAACTACTCTTGGCATGATCACTGTTGCTAATTACTTTTAAAGCAATCCTCCAAGGTCTACCGTTCATGTATTCATAGATGTGCTTAGGCAAGTGCCACACTTCAGCATTTCTGCATGCACAGACTACACATGAGATATTTGAAATGTGTAGAATCAATGGCACTGCATATGTAACTTCCTCATATACAAAGCTTGCTTGATTAGTAAAGTATTTTCAATGTTATAACAAAGGATCTCAAATCCTATCATCCACTGCTTTGCCACTTATATGTAAAACAACATGATATCCAGACTAATTCCATTTATATCATCATTTCAGCCATCCCTGAAACCGGTACTGGCTCTTATTCTGAAATCTGCACTCACCAATACTTCACTGGTTTATTTTCTCAACAAGGGCCAAAGCAGTGAGCTTTTTTTCATTGCCACCAACCATTAGCATTGATTACCTCATGCAATTAAACCAAAGGTACATTTGGAGACATTAGCAGCCAAAGTGCTTAATCTGCACTAGTGACATCGAACAAGCTAATCCATCTCTCTAAAGAATAAAGTTGCTTGATTTGTATTAGGGAGTCAAATTTGAAAATAAAACAAAAAGAATAAGGCTATGTTTTCCTCAGGTGATATCAGCATATGGAACAGATTTATGTGATGGACTATTTCAACTACATTTGCTACCTTTCCAAAAGTAAGCTAAGAAGCACAGGTTGCGTTTCTCCTCATAACACTGCAATTAGTTGGTTAGATGAGCAGTGCAGGCCAACATAATTGGTGTTTCAATGGATTTGTTTTACAGGTCTCTGAATCATTGATTTGCATCCACTTTGCTCTGAGCCAAGGAAGAATTGTGGCATAAATCTTTTTAGGTAACGTTTTGACATGTTGTGAAGGTTGAAATTGTAACCCCTGTTGTGATGCCAGGCCTTTCTTCTCTCTAATTTGTAATGGAGGGGTCTTTCTGTCCCTCTGCTGCCACCCAAATTAGGGAATGCCCAACCACGCCATGGCTGAACTGTCTCCTAAAGATAGATAACCCATGTGATTAGGTGTGGATGGTTCTTAAGGGTTGTGAAGCAATTATCAGAGAAATCATTCATAAGCAGATGGCATGTAAAGAATTAACAAAAAGAACAATTTACTGTTGGATTGTATCAATACAACAGATTAATACTTCATTTCCCTACACCTCAATTCCCTCTAAGCCTCTCTCATCAACTGTGACACCTCAAGCCTCTCTGATTTCTCCTTCACAACTCCTCTACTAACTGACTCTCTCCCACTGTCATCTTCATACCCTTTCTTAACCCTTCAGAAGCCGCTCACCTTTCCGCCTCCTCTCCTAGGATTGGCTCCTGAAGCACACTGTTTTCATTGGTTCTCTCAGCTGACCGTCACACCTCCCTCCAAAGTAGCCAAACCATGTCAAGTTGACAAATGTCATTTGTACCCAGCTACTTTTTGTTCAATGGTTGGCTACCATAAATTCATAAAATAGTAAAAAGGAAGATTGAGCTTCCTTATATTTTGCAGGAAATGAAGCCTCAATTAATTCTGTGTTACCAATACATCCACTTCAGTTCTCATGGTCCACATAATCACAAATAGGATTCTAAATTTTACAGTGGGCAATTGCACAATGGCCTACACTTCTGCAGCAACTTCCATCTTCACTTGGATGGCAAATGGGATGTATTTGCTCGCACAATGAAGTGGTTTGAGTCAACAAGTACAGCTCTATTCTACCCTGTTCACTCAACTGTAATTACAACTGAATAGGGCCATACTCAATGTTAGCATACAGATATTCAGGAAGATATTCAATCACTATGTATGTGAGTGGATGCCTGTGAACTACTCATTTACTGGTAGTTTAGAGAGCAGTACCTTATGATAGTGGTTTGAATGTTGGACTAAGACTCTGGAGACCAGAGTTCAAATCCTTGCTCAGCCATGAAAACTCACTGTGTGACCTTGGGCAAGACACACACTCTCAGCCCTCAGAAAATACTGTGATAGGTTCACCTTCGAGCAGTGTTTTTCAGCCAGGGTTCTCTGGAACCCTAGGGCTCCCCAAGAGGTTGGTAGGGGTTCCTCAAGAGATTGTGATTGTGTGTGGGGGGGAAGCAATAGCAATATATAGAATAATGTTTATGCAGGGGTTCCCTGAGACCTGAAAATTATTTCAAGGATTCCTCCAGGATAAAAAGGTTGAGAAAGGCTGCCTTAGAGTCTCCATTAGTTGGAAATGACTTGAAGGTGCCGAACAACAGCAACAAACACCAGCAAAACAAGATAAGATACTGCATTATAGAGCCTGCAGTCTTAATTTTGATCATGAGGATGGGAGTAACAAAGTGTTATTGAAGAAGGTGGCTTTGAGTGAGGAGAATTTTTCCTTTTTTATCTTTGTTTTTAATTGAGTTTTTAATCCTTTTTTCTATTTTAATTTTTTGACTTGATTTTGTTTGATATTGATTTTACTCATGTTAACATTCCTGAATGCCATTTGTAGGCAGAAAGGGGGATATACATTCAACAACACACACACACACACACACACACACACACACACAGAGTCTGTTCTGCCTTGCATTTTATGGCAGTCCTTATAAATTTAATCCAGTCTAAAACATGCAATCCATTAATCAATGAAGTTAACCAGTTCATAGGAATAACATGATGGTTTTATTTCTGTGCTAAATCATTCCTATCTGTTTAGAGGCTATTTAGAGCACAAAATGATCCAGAAGTTTCAAAAATTTAGCCCATAACATTGTAGCTGCATGTATTTGTGTTTTGCTAGGAATATCATCACAATATCTGTTACTGTCAAAAACTGATGCTTTTTGAAAGTACTGGGAGAAATTCAGTTTGTTGTTAAAGGTAATGTCTATTGGCACTGTTCTGATTCCTTGATATTTGCCCCACATCTTTCAACCTCATACCCATACTACTTGCTAGAGTGACTTTGCTGGACCAAGTAAGTTGTAGAGTTTAAACATTTTCAGTAAATAAAGACTTCCTGGTCATGGTAGCAGTGAGGTTCACAGGAAGACATTAGCTTATCTCCTGGCCTATTTTCCTTCTCATAGTGCAGACTACTGCACATGTCATCCTTTTAAGTAAATTTATTAATCTTAAATAAAAATGTAAGAATGCAATCCATTTGAATCAGAGATATACAAATGAATGAGAACATTTGGTGATTATTGTGATATGCAAGGGCACCAGCTGAATTTACATTACTGTTCAGCCTGGCCACCTCATCACTTACGCTGCCACCAAATAAATATCTGTGGAGACTGCAGTTCCACAGTTGCCACCTTTATGCCAAACTTCCCCCTTATCTCTTCCTTGGAATGGGGTTTGACTTAATCTGGATAGTACTCATATTGGTGTGTGTTTACTCACAGGATTAGCATGCCAAATAAATACTAGTAAGGGAAATAATTCATGAGGAGTCTAGATTTGATAAACAAAACATAAAGATTGGCTTATTACTTAAACAGTATAATAGAAATGCTTTGAATTTTGTTTTCAACTTGGTTAACTTTAATGTGGTTGCTAGTTCTACTCTGTGGTGACCATATAATTCCAAAATCTACCAGACTCAATTACAGGTTGTTACCTTCTTTCTTTCCTCTCATTCTGTATTCCAATTAGCCTCTATTTCTCTCAACAATATTCCCACTGCACATACATTCCCTCAGCTGCACTCACAACCATACACACATTCCAGCCCTCTCCCCATCATGTTACATCTTCAACTCTCCTATTTCAATTGTCACCCACTTCCTTTCACTCTAGAAGACCCCTCCGATACCAGTTTCCTGCCACAGGATTGGCTCCATCATGCTCTCTTCCCATTCACTCATCAACATTCCATCAGAGACTCATCACATGCTGTCCATAATTATGTCCTGGATATATCAAAGGTAGGACTTCAGTTAATCCTTTTCAGCTCTTCTACTAGTTGCCATTCCAAAGCTTAATCATATTTAAATCTATTGCCATGAGGTATAAATTATCAGCATATATAAATAAAAGCAGAATGATTTATACCTCTCAGGCTGTTCAAGCACATCAGATTCCTTACAAATACATAAATATGTTGTGAGAGAGACCATGCTAGTTTGTAAGACATACCTGTATGAGAACTGTTATGATGGTATCTTCTTCTGAAAAGCTAAAAGCAAACACAGACAGGGTGGCTGTAGAACAGACATCTTCAAAACAAAGCCTTTTTGCAGAAATCCAGACTGTGTGCCATTGCAGTAGTTTTAAAATTGGTCTAATATGTTTTGCCTGCCACAACTCTCTCTCACAGGCACACATATGTGCATATACATTGTGTGATCCTTCTGGTCAGGAGCACGCATGAACCATCACACAATTTGACATTAGGAAAAAAAGATACCTGAGACTGTCTTACTCTACACCGTTGCTGAGGTCAAAATCCTTAGAGACAAGAAAGTGCAAAAGTGCCACTACATTACCTTTGAAAGTCTTCCCTCTCCCATATTTTCTACAATATTTGTGATGTCACTTTTGCTATTCATTTCTGGTGACTTGTTTCCTTCCTCCATCTTGTTAGGATTTCCTCCCCACTTCCTACTCTTGTGTAGGAGAGCTCCCCCATTAAGCTGCTACCATCCACTAATATTGTCACCCCCTGTTCCAATGACATAGTAAGAAATCACTGGGGAGTTTAACTTTTTTCCACTTCTGACTCTGGAGAGATTTCCCCTTCTCTCCCCATGGAACATGGAGATCCTATACACACATATATGCATGGACTGAACAAAGGCATACAAAGAGACAAAAGAAATTAGGAGATCTGTTAAGTGAAGTTTTTACCCTAAGCAAGCACACCCCATATTGGCAAAAGTAATACATACATGAAAACATCTTTCTTCTAGGGTTTCTTAGGAGTATTTACAAAGTTACAGAACAGTCTTAAATCACATTCAAATGAGGTCAGACAGAACATATAAGCCCTAATACAAATAGTCAAACATTCCTACTCTACTCATGATACACAGATGGTATTCCTGATCTTTGGATGTTCATATGAAACTGGAAGTCTGGAGCTCCTTGTCCAACCTACAATCGGACTTTCCTGGCTGAGACATACAGCACTTCTCTATCACTCCATCAACTGGAAAATCTCTTGCATGTTTCACGGTACTCTGATTTATAACCTCCCATCATTGACATGGCTGGAAGTTTTCATACCTCTCACAAGTAGGTTGTCCCCAGTGGGTGATTGTCTCTCACAGTTTCTATTGATCCTACTATAATGCTGAATCTAAGAAACGTAATCTAACCCTAATGGTATTAACCCTTGGTTTACCTGGAGGTGATCCCACACCCCCTCAGCTGTGTTGCCCAAGATAATAGGAGCACTCATTATCACAACCTCTGCTATCGTTCTCCCCTTCTAGAATCCTTCTTGAATCTCCTCCTAGAATCTCAGACTACTCAGCTGCATGTCCTGATCACCTGTTATCTATCATACACTGTGTGGACTTTCTGTCCCTTGTATTCCACATATCTTACTCTCTCATTCTCCTTCATCTCATCTCTTTCACTCCTCTCACCGCCAGCCCTACCACTAAATCTTTTCCTCGCCTATTGCCTCACACTTCTCCTTCCTCTCTGTTGTTCTTTGCTGACCTGGACTTCATACTTGTCACAAATAGTCCCTCACACCTTTCAGAAAGTAATAAGTGGGGACAATGTAGCCAATGAAATGCCACACTGTCCATATCATTCCCCTGCGGGGAAAAAACTCCCAGAAGTTTTATTTGGAGCAAACGAACTTACTATAACACACACAATAAGTATTAACATATGGAGTCTAATCTCTGACACCTAGTTTAAGACACATGTCTGGTCTACATGCAATACTGATTGTATGGTTGCTGCCTAAGTCCCACACATTCCCACCATGAATGTTTTAATGAGAACCCTTGTAGTTTGAGATGAGTATAACCATAGCCAGGCAAGCTCTCAAAATGAAGGAAATTCTGACAATGGTACAATCTATATGAATTGTGAGAGATTGATGCACTGTAATGTCAATACAATAGTCTTTCAGCAGTTGCCATATTAACAACATAATTTGTTCATTGGGCCAGTGTATCAGAAAGAATGCAATAGTCATTTTCATTGGGTTCACCTATGAGATCTGTTGATACTAGATAACCAATGAATGGGGGCACGAGGGGATTCTAGCAGCTTCCACAAAGCAACCCTTCAATACAGAGTATGGACTGTGAAGCCTTCTCTGTATCTGGAGAAGGATTCAAGGGGTTCTAATCTTTTGAGTTGAGATTTTCTTCCTCATGTTCTCAGGGTCAGCCATACAATACCTTAAAATACATGGATGCACCAACTTAGGCAATCAGTGGCTGAGGAGGAGTTGCACCCAGGAGCTATGTGGCTCCCACTTAAAAAGAGGGCTTTCTAAAAAGAAGCAAGTAGAAGATTATGGAGAGGCCTATGACTGTCAGTGTAAGGATATTGGTAGAGATATGTGCTGGATTGTGCATTTCAAACCCTCCAAAGGTGATTAACAGATTTGATCCTAGAGAATGTTGCTGACATCTCTATATATGTTCCAGTTTATTTGTGGCTGAAACCAAAGCAGCAGCTCAATGTCTCCTCCTGCTCTCTCCTGAAGTAATTAATATCTAGTGATACAAAGGTGTGACATAGCATCATCACATTTTGAGTTTTCCGAGTCCCACAAGTGTCTGTCAGCAGAATGGAATAGAGGCATGGGAATTCACCAAAGGGTGATAATATGTCACAGAGCTTTATTTTGCTTTGGAAGTCATTATGGTGATGAAAAGATAAGGCATGGGGTTGCCACATACAGAATTCAGCTCCGCTCCACAGGGTGTAGGGGGCAGAATTCTTTATTGGAGCCAGAGAGGAGGGAGACCGGCCCTTTACGTCACCAGCAAGTGCCGGCAACGTGAGAGGAGGGGTGGGGCTCAAGGTTATATAAGCCAGCCCACCCTTCCTCTCTCCCTCTTTGCTTCGGCAAGCAGACGAGCAGAGAGGCAGCGGAGATAGTTTTTTCTGTGCTTGATCCCCTTGATGAGCGGAGAGGAAGCGGAGATTGTTTTTCTTGTTCTTCCTTGCTTGATCCCCTTTGGAGGCTAAGTTTGGGGCCCGGTTTTGGGGTTGGGGCATCCCTACTTCGCTTCGGGGGTGGCGGTGGCTGCTGCGGCAGTCCACATGCGGCCTGCTTCGGCGGGGCTCACCTGTTCAGCTGGCATTTCTTTCTGCCCTCGGTTGGGGTGAGGGCAGCAGCCGTTGCGGTCTGTGCGTGGCCTGCTGCATCTGGGCTGCGCTCCAGGCTGGGACCAGCTTCGGTGTTTGCCCGGGCGGGGAGGTGGAATATGACGGCGGCTGCTAGGCCTCGGGCCCCGGGCTGGCAGTTTGGGGTTGACCCAGCTGGGCACCTTCAGTGCAGCCATGCAGAGGGATGCTGGGAGTGCCGGTGTGGGCTTTTCCCATGTGTGCTGTGTTTACGGCCCTCAGTGGTGTGATTGGGGCCTCCTGGTTAGGTTGACATAGTCGGGACCTAGTTGGGGCCTAGCTGGTCTGGCGGGATCCCAGCTGGACTGAAGGAACCAGCGGGGCTAACCGGTGGGCTTAGTTTTGGGCCTAGCGGGCCGTTAGGGATCTGAGTTGGACCTAAAGGATTTGTGGGCCCGATCAGGGCCCAGTGGGGACTGGCGGCCCGGCGGGCCTAGTTTTGGGCCTCGTGCCACATTTGAGGCCTAGTGGCATCTCAACAGGCCTAGTTTGGGCCTGACAGGCTTGAGTTCCTAGTTGGGGCCTTGGGGCCTGATTGGCTTGGCTGGCCTTGTGCTTTAAGGATAATATATTTCTAACAACAACAACAATAATAATAGTAAGTGGACTGGATATTACTGTGCTCTCACTGGAGGGGGAAACCCCCCCATTCTCCCCTTCCCTGTGAAGGATTGCAGCAGATTGCCTGTATTTCCCTTGTGAGGAGACAGGCTGCATTACATATATAAAATAATATTAATAAATAATAATAATAATACTATTAGTAACTTTGAGGAATCACCACAGGCTTGCATTGGGTTGTCCTGAAGGGGAATTTGTAAGGGGCTGGCATCATGGCACCCAAGAAGGGTAAGGGAGGCGGCAAGGGCAAAGGGCCTGCCCGTACGTGCCCTGCTACACCCCTCCCATCCCCTTCTTCTAGTGATGACGAAGAGGAAATTCCCTGGAAGGCTGTCCTGGATAGGATTCAGCAGTTAGAGAAAGTGCAGGGCCTAGAGGGCAAGGAATTACCAGCCCCCTCCAAATGCCCAACTAAGAAAGGAAAATTGACTAATCAAATTCTTGCACACTTAGATGCATTGGAAAAATGGATCCACAGGAATGATGCATCAGGATCCAAGCCGGTGGATGTGCCAGATATGACACCTTCTCGCCCTGTGGATGAACCCATGCCAGTGGATGTTCAGAACCAAGCTGGTGAGTTGCCTGTTGATGCACCTCCACAAGACAAGACAGTTTATTGGCCATGTGCAGGATGCCCCCCAGCAGCCTTGGCACAAGGGGTGGGGGCACAAGGCACACATGCAGGATGGCCTGTGGCTCCTCAAGCTGTGGGTTGGGGGCTCTCAGTGGTCGCCCTGAGGCCCTTATGTTTTTCCGGGGGGAGCTGCACCATTGGGTGGTGCCCCTGTGGCCCCGTCACTCAACCAAACTTCCGGATATGATTCTGTGGCCTATCATGCAATCCCCTTTGGAGAGATGTCTCTTCTCCTGGGTGATCACTTACTACAATCTACTAGGGATAAGATTGTGAGAGGGGAGTATGTGGATGTGCTTTCCTTATTATATAGAGAGCTAGAAAAGAAAGATAAGGAGGACTTAGACGAGAAAGAGAAGGAAAAATTAAAGAAAAGTGGAGAAAACATGGTCTAATTGCTTATCTGGGTTTTTAATTTTGGCAGGCGTATTAGTGAAGGCTCAGCCACACCGGGCTGTGGCCCTGTTACAATACATTGATATCATTCACAGGGCTTACATTGATTTTGCTGTCCCGGCGTGGCTTCTATATGATGAAACCTTTCACATGCATGCAGCTATATATCCATCTCTGTGCTGGGACATGATGCATCCCCAATTATGGATGCAATTAATGACTCCCACATGAGCCATTCAAGGGGAGTGTACTCACAGCGGTAACTTGTTGAGGGGTCCCTCTATGGGTGGACCAAAAACGCCTGCCACTAGTCCTAGTCAAAAAATGCTTTGCTGGGAATTCAGTTCACATGGTAGTTGTTCAAGGAAACCATGCAAATTTGCCCATGAGTGCTCCATATGTGGAACATCCCATTCCTTTCAGAATTGCCGAAGAGGCAAGGGACAGTTTAGGGGCTCTAGAGGAGGTCAAGGGTCGGGTAGACGCGGAGGATCTTCTGCCCAGCCTCAAAAAGGGACCCAGTCCAATTAATTTAGCAGTTTTAGATCAATGGCTGGCTGTATACCCTGATAGTCAGGCAGCCATTTATTTGTCTCAGGGTTTTCAGTTAGGATTTAGGATCCCCTATGAAGGGACGCAACCGTCCACGTAATAAACACCTTTACATCTAGATTTCCACAAGTTATGCGCCTGGTTAGGGCTTTTACATTGCAATGTTTAAGGCATAATATTCTGTTTGTCGCGTGGCATGTGGTGGGCATAAACAACGAGATTGCTGACGCCCTTTCCCGCATGCAGATGGAGCGCTTCAGAGAGTTGGCTCCAGGCACACAACAGGAGGGTGACAAGATGCTGAAGGGCCTGTGGATGCTTGGGAGCCCGATTTTTGGAAGGCCTTAGGTATGTCTGTCACAGAAAGCACTAGGAAAGGATACACAAGGGCAGTTAAGGAGTTTAGTCAGTTTAGAGAGCAGGAAGTGCTTGGGGTTCACGTCCCAGTGATGCAGCTTATGCATTTTTGTGTATTCCTTCACAGGAAAAGCTTGGCTCCGCAGTCCATATGGAGTCGCCTTGCGGCCATATCATTTTGGCTTAAGTCATAAGGTGCCACTGACAACACGGGTGACTTTTGCATTAGGAGAGCCTTGGAGGGCTGGTCTAGAGAGAGGGGCAGGATGGCGGATGCTAGAGCCCCCTTATCGCCTGACATATTGAAGGGCTTATGACAATTATGGGTGGAGATATGTACATCCCCCTATGAGTCCTTCCTTTTCCATGCAGCGGCTTTGATGGCATTCTTCGGGGCCCTGCGGGTGAGAGAATTAGTCATGGCATCCAAGTTAGATAATTCGGGTAGGGCTTTGCAGTTTAGGAATGTACAGGTGGTAAACCAGCAAGTTATATTCACTTTGCGTTTCTCCAAGACGGACCAGTGTGGAAAAGGTAAGACTTCTGCCCTGTCTCGCTGTAGTGATCTGGAACTTTGTCCAGTTTCTTCATTACAGGAGTACCTGTGCTTGCAGGGAAGACTCCCAGGCCCCCTCACAAAATACCAGCTCTGGAAGGTAACCACCAGGGCACTGGAAAGGCTTGGGTTGACAGGTGTTCGATTTGGAACCCATTCCTTTCAGATAGGTGTGGCGTCCATGGCTGCAGCGATGGGCATACCACCAGCAGCAATTCAACGGATAGGGTGATGGAAGTCCTCTGTGTATCGGAGGTACGTTCGCCCTTTAACTTACTAACATCTCTCTCTTCCCCTTTTGTCTTCCAGGTTTTAGACCTCTGATGGTGAGACACCGGGTGCTGATTTGTGGCCACAGTATGGTCTACTGGGCGGCCCGACAGGCCCGTTTAAGTCATTTTGGGCCTCACCTCAGCCTGGGAGATGGAGCTACAATTGAGTGGTTGGGGAAGAGGGGTCTCCGTTGGCATGGCCTGTTGCCGCACCTGTTTGGGGAGTTCCGGGGGCCTCCGCAAGACATTTTGATTCTCCATCTGGTTGGGAACAATCTGGGCTTGGTGAACGGCAAGGCCTTAGTGATACAGGCATCACAGGATGTGGATACGATTAAAGCCAGATGGCCTTCTACCATTCTGGTATGGTCCGCCATTCTTCCTTGGCAAGTTTGGCATTGGGAGGGCAACCCCCGCTGATTGACAGAGCCACATTTAAAGTCAACAGGCAAATGGGCAAAATTTTGGGAACACAGGCAGTCATTACCTGTTACACCCCGGAATAGTGTTTGAGAGGCCCGAGCTCTACTGAGCGGACGGGGTACACCTCTCGGACATGGGGAACTTAATGTTTTTGGAGGATCTTCAGCGGGGGTTGAGGGACTTTTTAGACAAGCTAGTGGGGGATTAAGGGATGAAGAGGACGCTTGCCCCTTATCCATGGCGGGAAAGGGGGGGCGTAGATGACGGTGTACACCTTTGGCACCGATTTCAGTGAAGGGATGGTCTCCGAAAGGGTCTCCTTAGATTGCATGATCTGGGAGAACAGAAGGTGACCTACCTTGGGGTTGGCCTGAAGGATAATTCCCTCACCTTAATCTGTAGGGATTGGGTGAGGGTCTTTCGGGTTGACCTTCCAGACATGGGCCGGCTGGAGGGCAAGCCCACGTTTGGGGTTGCTCAACAGGGCTCAGGTGTTCACCCGGGGAAGCTGGGGGGCATAAGTCCAGGAGGGACGATCCACCCCAGCTGCTCCCACACTAGATTGCCTCCCCCCGCTGAAGATTTAAAGGGAAATTAAATAGGTAGGGTTATAAATAAAGCCCATTTTATTTCAACCCATACTTGGTGTGCGGTCTCTTTATTTCTCTGAGTCTGTCTGCAAATACTTCTAAGTATATGGCATTTCACTTTGTAACACAAGAGAGAAGCATCACAAATGCTGATAAACTAGTTGGTCCCAACTATTTGACACGTACTTTCTATTCAAGAATGAAACACAAATGCAAGTTTTTATCCAGGCAATATGAATGTTTTTGTTTTGTGTCACTCAGCTTTATTTTGATAAATTACTTGGACATAGAAGGAAATTACACAAAGTTTAGTATATCAATTCCATTGTCTTTACAGTGTATTACCTCAATAAATTCAGATTTGCTGAAGACATATTTTTCCTAATTTGAAATAATGTAGTGATCATTTTTCCTAAAAGAAATCTTGCAGTAAAAATCTTGCTGGGATCCAATTAAAACTCTGTCTTCGTTGGTAAACCAACGTGTTTCAGGACAAATCTATGTGTAATATTAGGCATGCAGCTCTCGCTTTGTGCAGGGTGTGGTGTTTTAGGTTTTGTTTTGAGGGTTTTCTTCTCTTTTAAATAAGATGATGCCCACTTCTTTAGTAAATAGGCTACATTGGAATCCTCATGCTTGGAATCTGCCTTATAAAAAAGGTATTTTGTGCAATGCAATTTTCAAGTGTGGGGGATCCTATCCTAACCATGATAAAGCTTCGTTACCCCCTCATTAGGGTTCCAATATGGAGTCTGCTTCCCTGCTGACTACTTATCAAGAACCCTGCAACTAAGGTCAGAGCTAGAGGACTAATATCATGTACAGTTTGGACCTTAATGATACAATTCTTTGGAAAGACAGAGGTATCCATAGTGACAAGGAACACGCTAAATAATTTCCCTAGGAAATTAGCAGCCTCACAATGAAGGCTTTGGAAGCTTGAAAGCAAAGCTTTCAGCACATTCAAAGATAATGTGGTAGGACTGCATAGACCCAATGCTGAGTAAAAAAGTTGATTGTCATATTTTGACTTATTATTCAAGACGTGATTACTTCTTAATTAGTTGTTATATGTAGTTTTTGTTTAGAAAATTGTTATAATGTAGTGTTTTATTTGTGATTGTTGTATTATTTATTATGTTTTGTTTTGTATTATGTTTTTGTAGATGTAATTTGTGTGTAATAATAAATTTTAAGAAGATGATTATTTCAAAATATATGTATTGTGGCATATTTTGTTTGTATATAGTCAATTACATAGTAAGCAGAGCATACAATATACCATTTGCATACTTTTTTCAAAGGACAAGTTTGTTTCCATTTCCACATCAATCTGCACATGACTTTAACATCTGCAAAACGTGCACATTTTCATGCAAACATTTGTATGAGTTTTTGTAAAAAATTCCACTCATATGCACATATTTGCTATATACACAATTTTGCAAATTAATCTATTTATCTTATGCATTTATTTTACAAAAATCAGGGAACTGCATCAGAAATTCAGAAAAACACAACACCAAAAGATTAATTACATTATGATTCATGCATTAGATCAGGAGATGGATGTGAAATCTCTCAGTCTTGATTGGAATGTATTTCTCCCAATCCAACCTCCATTTTCTTCCAAGCCTTGTTTCTTACTAAATTAGGAAAACTGTCCAATATTCTGTTTTGGTTACGAACAGCTTATCTACACTGGCCAAAACAATGTGAACTCACCCTGAATCTGGTGCTAGCAGCCCAGATGATGCATGGCTACTTCCAAGGAGGAACCACATTTTTGGCCCTTAACCTGACTTTGGTCCAAACTAAGCAACGTCAGGGGAAACTCCAGGTTTTCCCAGAAACTCCAGGGTGACCTCGAGTTCTTTTGCTGTCTGTACATCTGGATTGGGTTTGACTCAGCCCTATCCAGTTGTCCACGTGCAAATATGACACCATCTCCCTTACCCTGCACTGAGCAGCATAGGGAAGGGGACGGATCCCTAAAGGAGCTGCTGCTGCACCAGCCAAGCAGTTCCCTGAGAGAGCCTGGCCAGCAATTTTAAGCAAGAGGGTGTCATGAGTCACCTCCTCTTGCACTGTGACCCCACTTGACATCATGGGACTCTGTGGCTACTTTGTTAAGATTATGGCATTGCACTTTTATGCAAACTAGATAAATGGTTTATTAGTGGAATGCATAATTTGGCCCTTGAATCTTTAATGCAATTGTTAGTCACTATTAACTGTAAGTAGAGATGTGACAGTTATTTGGAGCTGTTCACTATACATATGGGATGTTTGAATACTTGATGCATTTACGGTACGTTTCTCTTTATGAGCCAAGAAATTTTCCAGCTGCTTGCCTAGGTGTGAGAATTTGTAAATGATTCATCTGCAAAATATATATTGGGCCAGACACTTTAATGGGAAATTCGATGTTCAGGACATTTTTATTGCTTAAGTAATAAAAGTAACAGTGCCCCAACCATTCATTTTAAATTGTGTGAAACTCAGTCCAGGCAATTCAAATTACTCTACTGTGTCTAAACATAAACACAGGCCACCCCCCTTCTTAGACTCTGTAGAAGGAAAAGACAGCTGAGTGTTTTAAGGCCCTCTCCAGTCACTACCAAAAGAGATGGTGGAGGGTTACATAGGTTATGTGAAAATTGCCAAGCAGGCTATTCTGCTTTCTCCTTTTCATTCTGTTTTGCTCTTCACACATGCTCAGTAAGTGATTCTGGAGGCTGCTATTTATCTTGCCCATTGTTCATATCATAAGCATACACAGCTACAGTAGGATCACCTAGATAACTTGATATTCCCCAATTTAATTGTGTGAGTCTAAGTCAAAATAATTTGAATTACTCCACTTGGCTGCAGGGGGGCACACACACCATCCTTCTTTGTTAGACTCTGCAAACAGAGTTTTATGGTTCACAATGCTAATTGGAAGAAGAGTTAGGGAGGGGAAAGACAGCTGATTCTTTTATAGCCCTCATTTTTTGAGAATTGTCAGTTACAGTTCGGCTTCTCTGTGAGGGGTGACCCAGTTGAAAATAGCTCACTTTCCACAGAGAGTGAGAAGAAAAACAAATATTTCACACTCCTTTTAGACATGAGAAGAATAATGCAGGAGTTTACATCACTACTTGCAATTTGGCCCAAATCATTATGGCTAGATTTGAGAGATAAATACAGGCAGAGAGTGTGAAAGACAATTGATCCACTCATTCCCTAAATGGCTGTTGCTAAATTTTATACCATTATGGCATTTGTGTCTCATCCAGTTGATTATAAGAAAGTAAAATTAAAATAGTAGATAGCAACAAATTTGTTTTCTTTAATGGAAGATTGTCTGTGGAGATAAGGAGGAAGGGCTTAGTCAATTAAAATAGGAATAAGTGGGAAGGAAAAATGTCTGGTTTCCATCTTAAAAACTAACCAAGTTACAAAAGCATTGTTTTTATTGAATCCTTGCTTCACAGAGTTTTAAAAATTCCTAAAAATGAGCCAATTCGTGAAACCTTATTTAGAATCATTATCACAAAAGATTTGCACAGACAATTGCTGACCAGCACATGAAATAATAAGACCACACACAAAAATCATAGAGTTGGAAGAGACCACAAGGGGCATCAAGTCCAACCCCCTGCCATGCAGGAAGAATCAATCAAAGCATTCCTGACAGATGGCCATCCAGCCTTTGTTTAAAAACCTCCAAAGAAGGAGACTCCACCACACTCCAAGACAATGCATTCCACTGCTGAATTGTTACTCAAATGTTCCTTGGAAAATTCCAAGTAAATATCAAGTTTCTAATATGTTGGGGAAATTAGCAGCAGCTTGACTTTAGCAATGCTACAGAGGATAAGAAGGGAATCTTGAAAGTTCTGTATACCAGTACTAGCCTGGATGGAATACACACACATGTGAAATTAAGTATAGTTTTTATTAAAGAGTTCAAAGATAACACCAAACACATACACTTTCACACAGAAAGCATTCACATAAGGCTATAGAAAGGCAATAGGAAAAAACTTGGATAGAGAGGATAGCAAGAGGATTTGTTGGGGGGTGATATAACCTGTCCTGTAGTCAATCCAGAGAGTGGATGGAGGAATCTGGAATGGCTACACAGAGGGACAGAGGGTCCCCTGGAATGGAAGCTGTGTGCATTAGGCATATTTTGGGGGGTCATTTATAACTCCAAATACATCTTGAGGGGATTGGATGCTTCATGGGTTGGAACAATAGATTCCATGTGCCGCCGTGGATTGCACAATTAGTTTCGTGATCTTGACAAAAGGTGTGGAAGATGCTAATGTGTTTCAAATTATCCTTAATGTCCAGTGATTGGATTATTAATGCTTGAGCAACCTCTGTCTTAAGGTTGGGGATTAAGGAGAGGAAATTTCAAAATCTGCATCTACAAAGGTTTCATCCACCCATTGTCTCCCTTTCCACTGGGAAATGTGTCCTTTTGACTTTTAGCCTTAGGCTTTCTTAGGGTAAAGCATGGCATGCAGCTTTCCTTTCTGAGACCATTATGCCTTTTCCCTTGTGGAAGGCCACATTAATGCACCAAATTAATAATATGCCAATTTATTAATACACCAATTTTATTAAATGTTTTTGAGGTCTCTGGCAGTGGGGTGTACTAACAGAGTAGCTCTTACTGTCAGAAAGTTCTTCCTAATGTTTAGATGGATTAAAAGAAGTTGAATTAAAATATGGGCCACTGTATTTAACTATTGCCAATTTAAGTTTTATTTCCTAAGATGTGCAAAAGGGGAGGAGCAACCTAGTGTGGGAGGAGCAACCTAGTGTGGGAGCAGCTATGGCAGTGGTCTCTTCCAGACATGCTCCCCACATTCCCCCATGCAAAACACCTGAGCCCCAGGGACAGTCCAAAAGCTGGATTGCTCCCCAGCTGGCCATCTACTGGAAGGCCAACCTGAGGATAAAACCCTCAAGTTGCATGACCTCTAGGGGTCATGAGCTCCCAGGTCAAACCCCCAGGTCAGACTCAAGAACAGTTTCCTTCCCCACCCCTGGATCTCATGACATGTAGGAACAGTTCCAGAGTCCTATCCTTCACCAAATGGGTGTCATAGGTGATCACTGAACTCCTCATATCTTCCCCCACCCTCTGCCTGCCAAATGACTGCCTATTTAAGGCACCACCTTTAGATTCAAATCAAAATCTCCCCTTTTTAACAGTGTAGGTAGGCAAAAAAAAAAAATCATGCAAAAGGGAAAAAAATTCTACCCAGCCCCAAAGGACCAGCAAGCTTACACTGTGTCAGGGGAGTGTGGGTGGGACAATGATTCAGCTGAAAGAGGCAGAGTAGGGTGTAGCGAGGCTTTTTATCAGGTTGACTCTGCTCCCTAGCTCTCTGCATCAGGTGCACAGTGCCATGATGCCCTTTAACATGGCCACCTTTCATAGGAGGCCAACAAATGTGTCTCCCTCCCAGCATGCTATACTGCAGTGGGAAGGAACCAAATTCTACTGCTATACGCCATTGCTCCTTGTAAACTTCCAGACGTCAAAAAATAATGCTTTGCATCTAAATACAGTACCATGAATAGAAATATCAAGAGGTCACTAAAGTAAAATTGAATGTTTCTCATGACAATCCTCTTAGGTTCACTCAGCAACCAGAAAGCATAATGGGAAATCCACAAGAGGTACAGAAGTCTTTATTCCATGCCATAACCAAATTGTCCTAGAACATTTCAAGCATGAAAACCTCTCCATCAGGGGAAATAATTTAATTACTATGCTCAGTACTCCGCTGCAGTGTATGCACAGTTTTTTGAGCTGTCAGCAAGAGCTCGGAATGAAGACATATGCACCATTTCAAGGTTGTTTCCACTCTGTATTTTTGTTTTGTTTTGTGATTTGGTGTAGGTATCTTTTGGTTCAAAGATTCAACCAGTGAAATGAAATAAGATTAAAATATGTGTCATGTACTTCCATCAGTGCCCTCTTCAGTGATAGTCCTAGTGACAGTGAAATAGATCTCTTTTCTTTTTAAACTGCAGACCTATCCCTAGGTCTTCTGAAAGTGAAGGGTTGTGTCCCATCCTGCATGTAGGAATGATTCTGACATTACTTCTTTTCTGCTAGGGTTGCCAGCTTACAAAGAGACTGAGTGGACCCATGGGGTTAGAATCATAGAATCATAGAGTTGGAAGAGACCTCAAGGGCCATCCAGTCCAATCACCTGCCATGAAGGAATACACAAGCAAATCATTCCTGACAGATGGCCTCTGTTTAAAAACCTCCAAAGGAGGAGACTCCACCACACGACAAGGCAGTGCATTGCACTTCCAAACAGCTCTTACTGTCAGGAAGTTGTTCCTAATGTTTAGGTGGAATCTCTTTGCCTGTAATTTGAACCCATTGCTCCATGTCCTAGTCTCTGGAGCAGCAGAAAACAAGCTTGTCCCATCCTCAGTGTGACACACCTTCAAATATTTAAACATGGCTATCATGTCCCCTCTCAACCTTCTCTTCTCCATATTAAACATACCCAGCTCCCTAAGCCACTCCTCATATGGAATGGTTTCCAGACCTCCCACCATTTTTGTCACCCTCCTCTGGACATGTTCCAGCTTTTCCATACCCTTCTTGAATTGTGATGCACAGAACTGGACACAGTATTCTAGGTGAGGTCTGACCAAAGCAGAATACAGTGGAAATATTACTATTATATCATTTTGAATTTTGATCCTGTCCTCTAGGGTATTAGCTACTCCTCCTAATTTGGTGTCATCTGCAAATTTGATAAGTATGCCCCTAATTCCGTCATCTGAGTCATTGATAAAGATGTTGAATAGCACTGGGCCCAGGACAGAACCCTGTGGCACCCCACTGGTCACATCTTTCCAAGACAAAGAGGAGCCACTGCTGAGCACCCTTTGGGTTCAGCTGGTCAACCAATTACAAATCCATTTAACAGTTAACTTGTCTAGCCCACATTTTACAAGCTTGTTTGCAAGAATGTCATGCGAAACCTTGTCAAAGGCCTAACTGAAATCAAGGTATATGATATCCACAGTGTTCCCTTCATCTACCAAGCTGGTAATTTTATGACCAAAAAAAAAAAAAAAAGTCAGATTAGTCTGGTATGACTTGTTTCTCTGAAACCCATGCTGACTTTTTGTGATTATGGCATTGCCTTCTAAATGTTCACAGACTCTGTTTAATGACCTGCTCTAGAATCTTCCCTGGTATTGATGTCAGACTAACTGGACAATAATTGTTGGGATCGTCTTTTTCCCCCTTTTCGAAGATGGGGACAATGTTTGCCCTCCTCCAGTCTGCTGGGACTTCTTCTGTTCTCCAGGAGTTCTCAAAGATTATTGCCAATGGCTCTGAGATTACATTTGCCAGCTCTTTTAATACTCTTGGATGTAGTTAATCTGGTCCTAGAGATATAAATTTATTTAGATTAAGAAGATATTCCTGTACTACCTTTCCTGATTAGATCCCGGCCTCAGGAGTTCAGTCTCCTGGCTTTTTAAAATTATGTATATATTTGTTTTTAATGTGTTTTTAGTTAGAAGATTTTAATTTTATACTGTTTAATGTCTTTTTATGCGGGAGTGTGGGGGTGGGTGGTGTTTTTAGTCATTATTATAATGTTTTAATTATTGGAAGCCGCCCCGATTGTTTTTAGCAGAGGGGTGGGGTATAAATAAATTTTATTATTATTACCTCTTTGCTTATTCTGTGCTGTCCAGGAAAACCTCTTGCTCCCAAATATATTGAAGTGTAGCTACCCGTGTCTCCAGCTGCTGGAATTTCTCCTCTAAGAGAGCTACCATCTTGCACTTGGTGCATGTAAAGTTCCCCACATATGTAGACAAGAAGACCAACATCCCACAAGTGTTGCAGGTGACTGCAGCAGTCCCCTCAGTGTCCATGGTGAGAGCATTTAGGTAATCTAAGAACTCTTAGGTAATGCTGAGAACTCTAAGCTGTACTTTTAGGTATGCTGTATTTTTTGTTTGGTCACTCAAATTTGCACACCGTTAGGAGTTATATAGAGCTAGGCTCCCAGCTACACCCCTAGTGACTCACAGATGTGAATCACAGAAGCTCCAACCCCCTCAGCAACAAGCAGACTCTCTCAAGAGTTTTAAAAAATTCAAACTCCCAGAACCTCCACCCCCCTCAGAAAGAAGCAGCCTCTCCCAACAGTTTGGTTTTTTTTAAATCAAACTCACCCACTAAAAATGGCTCTCCAGAAGCTGCTCTCCTTCTTCTCTCTGGCAGGAAACTGGCCTAGAAAGCCTCTGCAAGGAGTTTAGATAGAGCTAGGCTCCCAGCTCCACCCCCTAGTGACTCACAGATGTGACTCACAGAAGCTCAACCCCCTCAGCAACAAGCAGCCTCTCCCAAGAGTTAAAAAAATTCAAACTCCCAGAAGCTCCACCCCCTCAGCAGCCTCTCCCAACAGTTTTTTAAAAAATCAAACTCACCCACTCAAAATGGCTCTCCAGAAGCTGCTCTCCTTCTTCTCCCTGGCAGGAAAACTTTTAGTATTATTGTAGTATGTGGGGAAATAATCATTGTAATGTAAAAGCAATCTTATGTATCTCATTCACATCCTTAGATAAGTCTAGGGGTTTTCCCTGCATGCCTTTTGTTCTCCTAAGTTCCCTTTCTCTTATTTCACTGGGCACTTCCAGCCAACTGGAGTGCTGGGTCATTCAACACATGACCTAATTTAAATTTTATTGCTCTGTGTAAGTTCTCCTTTTAAGTTTGAGTCTCCATGAGGCTGGAGCCATCTTTGCCATCTCCATCTTAAGCCATCTTTCCTGTAACCATGCTATGATGTTTCACCATGCAGCCTTCTACCGCTGTAGGCTTGTGAGTTTTCATACCCTAAATACCATTAGTCAGTTAGGAACCTCTTTTTAAAGTGTGTTTCTGTATGTAGATTGAGATTGATATACCTTCAGTAAACTTTTGATTTGCATTTTAAACTGACTCCTTTGTTTTGTAATGAGTCTAATTTAACTGAGTCATCTCAGACCTCTGAATACACTTTTTAAAATGTTAATTGAGCTTAAGTCAGCATTCTTAAGTGCACTCTGCATGAAGTTAAAAGTAAACGAATGATTTTTTTTGAACTCTCTTTAAAGGAGATAATTCTTGTTGTTTTTTAAAAGGACTAGATCCTGGAATTTTTAATACAATTTTATTTTTTAGACTCATTACTCCTACAATTATCTTTTAGTATTTAGTATTTATCTTTTAGTATTTCTGACCATGTGATCACCCCAGTAATTCCCTAAGTTTTCTGAAATCAGCTTTCTTAAATTCTAGAATGCATGTCTGACTATGCTTGGCTTCCCCTTTCTTCTGTATTACAAATTCCAGGAGAACACAGTCACTCACCCCTATGGATCCCACCACTTCCACATCATTAACCAGGTCATCCCCATTGGTTAGGATCAGATCTAAAATAGCTGATCCCCTTCTTGCCTCCTCCACTTCTGGAGAATGAAATTGTCTGCAAGGCAAGTGAGGAATTTGTTGGACCTTAAATTCTTGGCAGAGTTGGACTTCCAACAATATCAGGATGGTTGAAATCAGGATATTTAGATTGGAATCTAATAAGTTAAGGATGGAGAATGGAATGGAATGGAATGGAATGGAATGGAATGGAATGGAATGGAATGCCAGGGCAGAATCTCAAGGTATGTCTTCTCTGGTTTTCTCCCTCTACATACTGGAAGTCATTAAATGTGGCCTTGCACAGAGTACCTTCTTTGTCTTAGCTTAGGATTCCAAAGATGAAGTCTTTTCAGTGGTGGCATCCTTGCCATGGAGCTCTATTCCTTTGGACTCCTTCAGTCTAGCTCTTTTTATGTGTTTTAAGAAAATGGTGAAAATCATGCTTGCAGGACTCTGAGGGCATTGGAAGTCAATTGGAAGTTAGTTTTGCTGCACTGGTTTCTCCTGCTGTCATTCAAACATTGTTGCTTTAATTTATAATTGCTGCTGTTGTTTTTATAATTAAAATCATTAAAGATGCTGTAGTTTCTTATTTGTTTTGATATATTGATTTTACTATATTAATATACTAATTCCAAAAGAGGTGGGTTGGCAAGATAGAGATGCTAAAAAAAAAAAAAAGAAATATTTATGTATTAAAAAAAATAGATTGGGATGTGTAGGAAACACTACACTACTGTGTTACCGTTGGAGCCTGGCAAAAGTTGAGTCATGGGGGAGACCTTGGAAAACTCTGGAATTTGCTGGAACTGACTGCATCCAGATCCCCATATCTGCAGGGTTCAGTTCCCAGACTTACTGCGGGTACCAGAAACCATGGATAACAGCAAACATCATTGAAAATAATAGGTCTTCTGGTTTAAAATACCATAGTTGCCTTGGAGGACCTAAAAAATATCTTGAGATGATGCTTCTCTAGGCATTTTCTAGGAAGATTCTATGGTATGTGTTCTGTTTTTTGTCCTGTGGATAACTGAAACCACAGAGATTGGTTCTCCAGATATAGGGGTTCAACTGTAGATTCAAATACTGATCCTTCTTTTGGACCAGTAAGATACTAACAGGTTGACAGTTACTGAAATGAACACAGCAAAGCTACAAGAATGTGAGTGTATCCTTTACTTACTCCTATCAATTTGACTCATAAGTCACAGAATGATATAAGCAGTGATTTTATGCCATTTTCTTGTTGTATATCTATTTATTAACACATCGTAGGTGTATCATTATGCTACATAATTTATAGTTGCAGGCATGTAGATTCAAAGGCATAATAATTCCCTACAAGTGAGCAAGCCAATGGTATATTTTTAGCCAGCTACAGTTACAGACGATGCTCTATAATCCAGCAGTGACTACCATTTAATTATATAGAAGACTTTCTTTACATGTAGTGCCATTTTTGCTGCTGCTGTCACCAAGTTTCAAAGATGGAAATGATGAAAGTGTTCACTTCAGGAGACTCAAAGGAGATTATCACATGAGGCAAAAAAAAAAAAAGTGGAATGAAAGTAGGATAGTAGCTCTATGGCCAAACTTTATCACACAACATTGTCACTGTCCTGTTGCTTGTATATAATTACCCTGTTAGTCTGGCGCTCCTTTTCATTGATGAGGAAAACCATAAATAAACTCTCAATATTGGTGCTATTCTAGGAGTTTTCTAGTGTGATAAGTCTCTTCACTTCAATACCAGCATTAGAACAGTTACGGTGTGTGTGTGGGGGGGTGATTTTCCTTCTACCCCCTCACCTTTGCTATTCCAGAGTAGCCTAACTCTGTGCCTGTCAGGTTTTTTACTTTATCTTATTTTGCTGTGTTTGCACAATTACAGCAAAATGATAAAATAAAAATAATTTTAAAATATTTTTTGCTGTATTTATGCAAACACAGCAAAGCTAAAAAAATTTAAAATGACAGGCAAAGAGTTAGTCTGCTTTGGAATAGCAAGAGGAAGGAGGAGGGAGGAGAATCAGGACCTGTCCTGCCGTGTGACTGCTGTAATGCCATTATTGAAGAGACTTATCACACTAGGAGAGTTTGCAAAGCAGAGTATTTGTGCAAAAGAAGAGAGGTACAATACTCAGTGTTTTCAATCCAGTATGTTATTTGTTTCCTTTTATAATCTGATTGCCACGGTAAAACAGCCTCATGACATATCTCCATAGAGAAATCCTAACATTCATTGCAGAAGACCTCAATGTCAGTGCCTCAGACAGTCTGAACCTGGTAGGGCTAATGTGATGAGTACACTAACACCATATCCTTACTGTTGTTATTTTAATCTTCACACTGTTTTCAGTCATAGGTTGACATCAATGCCAGAACTAGAACAGATCATCAGTCAAGGCTTTTTGGATGGTTTGGAGGGGTGTACTTTGGGGCTAGATGTTCCAAGAGTGGAAAGATCTGTGTTTATGCAGCAGCTTGAAGGGGTATCCAAGCTGGATCTCCCTTTCTAAGCACATCTCTCTCTCCACCTGCCCAAAGACTGCTGTCTTCATTCATCCTAAGTGCATTCCATTGAGATTGTTTTTTTTTTAAGAACAAAACAGATTTTACTATTTATTTCAGAACTCATCTTTGTTGTAATATTGGGATCCAAGGCAGCTCACAACACAATTAAAAAGCATACAACAAAAACACACAGTAAGTTAGAATATTAAATGCAATTCTTCAAATACAGGAAGTGGTATTACATAGAAAAGGACCAAGACTTGTTCTCTGATGCTTCAGATGAAGAGAACTATATCCAATGGGCTTTTCTTTTCTTTTTAACACAAGGAACACATTTTGATGATAAGAGTGGTTTGACAATGGAATCAGTTACCTCCAGGGATGATGGATTTCCACTCACTGGAAGTCTTCAAAGAGAGCCAAACCTTAGGATTGCTCTGGCTCTGGATTCCTTGAAGTATATATATATGACTCATCACATTTTATCAATGAGCTTCATAAATGAATGGCAATTCCAAACCAGATTTCTTTGGTAATAGTTGAACACATCACTAGATCTCCCTAAATGGCTAACTGTATGGCATGTCACTGCAGCCACTGCAACAAGTACATGACCTACTTGCTTCCTGTAGTTACTTTACTTCTTTAACAAGTTGGTAATTGAGTTTTTCTTCATTGCAGATATTAATTAATTGTGCATAACCTTCTCAAACTGAGGGACTAATTCTCAGCCTTTGTAAACCAGCTCCTCCAGATTAGAAGACACAGATGACTAGGATTCTGTTAGCTCCTTGCAGTCTCAATAACTGCTTGTCCTTCAAAGGGTTGAGGGTGGGGATAAGGTTCAGCAATCACCAGAAGCATATAACTCATTACCAGGAGAAAGGTGAAGAGGAGTGTTTCCTATTGAGATTGTCACAATGGAGAGAGAGAAGCTGAATCAGACTGAGCATTTTGTATAAATTGTTCTACACAGGGACCTAACAGCTGGAGTGGTTATAATCTATGCCTTTCCTAACAACATCAAGGCCTAAATTTAATGGGGTTCAGGTAAGTAAGAAGTTTACCCCCAAACTAACACAGTGAAAGGGCAAAAAGCTCACATATTTTAGGGACAAAAGTTTTGTTTTATTTTGTTTTGTTTTTACAAAGCTTGAAAACTAGAGAACAACCTTCTCTGTGTGGGCCTTACCAAAGAAAATGGGGTCACCCTTGGTCAAAGAGGCCCCTAATTTAAGCAGCCCAGGGGGCAACCAAGTCATTGCATCAGGCACTTTCTTGGCTCGTCTACTTCCTTATCAGCCAACACTTCTTCCTGTACAGGGTCGATTTATCCTCTTGGTCTTGTAGCTACACTACACTTTCTCCCCATTACCCAGGACAGACAGTGGTCATAGTTTCAAGTGTTTGCTTGATCTTCACAGCTACACATTGACTTTCTGGGAGCTCAGTATCTCCTGTGTGACAGACACTTTTCCGTCAATGGTGAAACCCACAAGCTTAAGAAGCAAGGTGGGCAAGACTCACATTGGGAAGGAACTTGTCTAGTTGTCCCTGCTCCTGCCTATACATCAAGAAGAGATTATCTAGGCATCTTATTATTGGCAGTGATATAAAACATGTTCCACTGATTTCATAAATCCTGCATAATATAAAAGTACTGAAGCTCTATGTAATGTAACCATGAACTTTGGGTAATGTATACTAATAGCTAACATGACATTTTCTTGATCGATCAAGGCCTAAATTCTGCTGAGATTCCTCACTACAGCAGACCCATTACATTAATGGGATTAACCTATGTATTGTAGGTATAGGGTGTATAGTTAAAGATTTCCCATAACTTGGATCAATCAATGATCAGAATGGAAAAAAAAACAAAACGTATGTATTGACTCCCCCTTCAACAATTGATTCAATGAATCTACTCTAGTTTGGACTTAACTAACAGGATTCCAGCCAATACATGTCAAGGGTTTTTTGGAAGCAAAGAGGCATCAACATTTATAAAGTGATTAGTGAGAGAGAATGCCTGCACTTTTGTTTCACCTCTCTGTTTCTTTCTAAAGTATATTTACTCCAAACTTCCTGCCTCAGAGGTCACCTCCCCCACTTCTTTGAAGAAGTTGTCCTTTGTCTGGGAAGGGAGTGTCTAAGGGCCTGTCTACACTGCAGAAATGCAGCAGTTTGACTTCAGTTTATCCACTATAGTTTTATGCTATGGAATTCTGGTATTTGTAATTTGGCAAGGTATTTAGGCTTTTCTATCTGAGACCTCTGGTGCCTCACCAAACTACAAATACCAGGATGCTTTAGGATAGAATGACAGTTGATAAAGTGATGTGAAACTGCAGCATTTTTGCAGTGTAGACAGGCCTGATGAGGCTCCATCCTAGTAATAGATGCTGTGTAACACCCACACATGACAGCCAGCCTTTAAGGGGCTCTTGTATCAAAGTGTGGGTAAACTTCTTTTGCCTATTTCATTTCCTATCTCAAGACAGATTTCCTGAAACAATAAATGCAACTGTTTTTCTTTTAACCCTACAAGAGTATCAGGAGTATTTTCTCCTGTTTCTACCACAAGCTGATATTATAATAGCTCCACTGCACTCTGCTTAATATAGATACCAAATATTCTTACAGGGTTAAGGTATCCTTTCCACCCTCCAGAAGATAGCCAGCAAGGCCAACTATTATGAATGATAGGGATTGTAGTCCAGACAAAGGCTGTCAAAGGTTGTCATCTTCACAACAAAAGCTGTAAGAGAGAATGATTGGGCCCAAGGACACCTAATGGGTTTTAGGTCTCAATGGGGACTTGGACTTGGAAGTCCCAGTTCAGTACTTTAACCACTAAACCACACTGGTGCTTTTTATTAGTTTAAGCTACTAACAGAAAATTAATGAAAGAATCAAGGCCTACTGTCATCATAAAATATCTGGCTCCTCACAGAGCTTCTTAAGAATGTATTATTTTTTTTTACCCAATATTCAGTGTGGGGAAGGTGGCCTTTTTAAAAAGTATCTCCAATTATTATATTCTATGCATTTAGAAACACACTTCATGCTGTTTTCTAAGTTACATCCAAGACAGATCCTCCAGTTGCCCCACCTGGATGAGTGGTACATATAGATGCCAAATCTCTGTGTTCGCTGAATTTAAAGTGAAAAATGCTTTCCTTTCTGTTATCTTATCCCATTAGCATAATATTACACTTTGGTCATAACTACCATTCAAACATGCTTGGCATTTTACATACACTACAGCAGTTAAGATGGTAATCTTTTAAATAAGTTTTTGAGCTTATCTGACAAGACATTTTTCTTGCAAATGGTTATCTACAAATAGTGTGATTAAGGATCAAAAATGCCAGGTTATTTTCATTCCTGCCCCTAGTAAAGCAATGCTTTAAACAACAGTAGGCATAGAAAAAAATGTATTTTTTTTTAAATGTAAAAAAATAAATTAGCTATATATGAAAGCCACTTATAAAAACATATGCAATTTATTTTTTTTCCGCAACAGTGTGGCTGTATTGCCATCCCTGGCACCAAGCTACAAATCAGGAATTAAAAGAGAAGTTTAAGAAGAATGACTGCCTTTGGAATTGACTTTAAAAGAAACATGAAAAACTTAATCATTCCATATGAGAACATCACACAGCAGGAGGCAATAGTACCTCTGGTAAAGTAACACACACACCAAATCCTACTTTTCTGCAGTAGCAAACTGTTGTCAGAACAGAGGTGGAATCTCAGAAATAGGAAATAGATAACCAATAGGAGGATATCTGGGGATTTCTTAGCTCATGGCTCTTCAAGCCAGAATACTATGAACCAAAACAGGAGGAGGGAAGGGGCAGCCTTTGCTCAAATAACCTCTGCTCTGCCCCGAATCTCCTATGTCATGGTGTAACATCTCATCACCCAATTATTGGCCTCTAATCATGTGAGGCCATCAAAGTACCTCCCCTCATGTGATTCTACACTGTGCTGGGTGGTGGTGGTGTTCATTTCTAGGAATGCGAATATTGTCCCTTGTCCTCTTCCGTAATTACCCCTCACGTCCACATTACCTTCCTCCTGAAATTTGGTTTAACCAAGAGAGTTACTACAGAATGGAAGCATGGACAGTTTATGGCACCCTTCCTGATTATTTCCTGAACACTGGTAAAATGCCACACCCACAAAAACCCCACAGATACTATTGGATACTGCTTCAACTATTTCCTTGAATGACTAATAAGTGTCCATAGTGGATATAGGGAAAGACACAAACATGATAGCCCTGTCCCCTCTACTCCTGGGCTTCCCCCACTCCAGCCTGTCTTCCCAACCTTCCCTTATAAAGAAGGGAGGGTCTAAAAGTCTGTTCTTCTTTTGTTCACTTGAGCCCAAGTAGAACACCCTGTTTACTAGGAGACCCTAGGAAAGTAGGGTTTCTGATCATATGGGGTATTCTACTTGTCAACCCAAGCAAATCCAAATAGATATTTTTTTCAAGCTATGTTTCTCAAAATAGCAAGGTAAGACAATGAAGGGGTAAGGTGGGCGCATGGGTATAGAGCATGGGGCCCCAATCAACAGTCTGTTCTCCAAATAACTTAGATCCCTCACCCATTCCAATTTAAATCATTTATTCAATCATACTAAGATTGCTTTTTGCAACCTTTGATCAATGTGCACATATTCATTGTATTGTACCAGAAGGATGTAAAAGCACATTGAAACAGAAAATTGCAGGAATGGTCTGTCTGAGATTGTGATATTTTTTTTAAAAAAAATAAACAAAATAAAAATGCAGTTATGGGAAATGTATAATGCATTGGCTCGATTTCAGAAGGAGGACCAGAAAATTCAAAGTCAAAGGAGAATTTGGGAAGTAAATTTTAAATCGATGGTTTACAGTGATTTGAATTAGCTCAAGTATGGCTGTGAGAGGTCGGGTAATGGGTGAGACCTTTACACCTGTGTACACTAGTACTAACTGTTGAGACGCCAAGCCAGAGTAAAATAAAAAAAATTATTGGAAAATAATCACGGAGACATTCACACAAGCACTCATGCACACAAGACAACCACATAAGGCTAATGAAAAGAAAGGAGGAAGTATTTGGATAGAAGAGATAGATTCAGGGAGATTGGCCAATAATTACCTATGCGGAGAGCAGAGGTGCAGCAAAGAAGGAATGGGACTAAGAGCTGAGGGTGAGACAGCAGTCTGACAGTGTGTCCAATTGTAGCACACTTTGCCTATGATTTGGGGGTAATATTTATACCCAGTACTGTCCCTTTAAGGGGTGGTTTGAGTGTAGAATAATGTTTAAGTGAGTTTTCCTCAGTTAAACAATGGAAAACTGGGCTATATTGATTGCTGCTAATGTTCAAGACATTAAGACTGATGGGTTTAAGGCAACCTTCGCATTGGGTAGGAAGAGTTGTGAAGGAAGACCTTCGCAAGATAATGGATGTTCTGGTCACTTCTTTGTTTTGGAGTATGACTCACTGCCAGGTCAGTCCAAGGGAGATTAGCACATTCCTCCCTGATGACTGTCTGAGGGGGCTTCACTTAATCACATTCTGGGCATGTCTGCTTTTGGAGAATTTCCAAGATCTCTTTGTAGGCTTCAAGTATCCTTCACTAGCCCTTATATGTTTGGGTTGCCCTGGTCTACTGGAAACCATGTGACACATTTAATAAGCCAAATTATTATTTATTGCAGGGAGGGTGTAAGGCTAGGTACCATAATAGTATCATTGTTGTGTCTCTGAAAATGTAATATGGGAAATTTCACACACACAAAAAATTAACTGGAGTATAGTGATTATTGTTTTCTTTATTAAATTAGTACTATATCTGATGACTTCATCACAACCTAAATTCTAGTATGTGATACAACCATAAGGTGTGATACTCATGTAAATCACCTCTGCCTAGAAGATGGGTATGGTTCATTAAAATTTTAGTGCTTAAAAATAAACATAGAACAAATTATTTCACATATATTCTACTCAAGTCTGTTTTGAGATTACCTCATAATTATTTATTGTGTTTTTGTCCTCTCTTCCCTCCAATGAACTCATGGAATAATAATAATTACTAAACAACAGCAATAATGTTAATAGATCACATTCTTTTGCTAATTGTACCCAGAATGGCATACATCATAAACATAAAATGATATACCATAATCATTAAAATACACAAAACAAATAATTGCTAAAAGCATTAACAAAACTCATGTAATACCACTAGCCCATTGGTATTCAGGAGCAAGGCAGGCAGATATTTCACATTAAAACTGACAGCAATAAAACTAAGTGTTACACATTAAAAGCCTATTGAAGCTTTATCTATCCTGGAAGGTAAGTTACACTTGTCCAAGGTTATACCAGAAGCTTCATGGTGAAGCAAAAATTGACATCCAGGTCTTTCCAGTCCAGGTTCCATGAGTTTATCCTCAAGGCTACAGTTTACAATTCCAGAATGCCTATCACATTATAATTGTCATAGTATACACAACAAATACTTCCATAGCCCATGTTATCAATAACACAGCCAAACATGACATCTGGAGCAGAGGAAAACTTGAGGAAGAAAATAAAATAACTTGCAGGAGTATTAAAAATATTACATACAGGGACTTCTATAAATATTATCAGGTGAGCCTCTACAAATGTTCTTGTCCCACTATATTTTAAGCATAAGTGTTCTGGCAGAATAACCCTTTTTATCACATGTCACTGTAATAATGAGAACGAGCAGCCCCAGCATTATCAGACCACAACCGATGAAGTAGGTTTGTAAATATTTTTTCCCTTATCCGTAATGACAGATGATGTCTTGGCCTATCTTGACACACTGCAAGAGTATTTGTCCACACACACACACACACACACACACACATATATATAATTAAAATAATAATTAAAAAGTCAGAAAATGCATATATATATATATATGCATTTCCTGACTTTTTAATTATTTTTTTTACCCCAAAAACTTGCATTTTGTGGAAAATGCATTGTTTTGTGCATCATATGTCATGTTTTCTACATAATGTGGTGGGGGAGGCAAAACATTATATTTTTCATTAAATACAAAATTTACTGCAGAAGTGTAATTTTTACAAGGAGCACTCAGAATGTAGACTCTCCAGGGCAGACAGTCTCAGCCAGATGACACCAGATATAGTTTTGCGTTAACCTAAAATGTACAATCCCACATATTACTCCCCTGTGTAGTTCTGCTTATAATTAATAAAGTTTGGACTCAGTTCAACACATTTACTGGTGTTTTGTTTCTTTATTTCTAGCTGTGGGATTCAGAACAAAACAGAAAGTACATAAGTTCCTTGAAAAGTTAGAGCTATGCTCAGTTACTTAACTTTTATTGTATTCCTTCTGCAAATACACACACACAAAATGTGATAACATGTTTTCACACTAGCTCTTGAGTGATACCATTCTGTGGACTGCATTGAGTAGAAACCAGGGGGGCTGTTTATATGAGTAATCGTTTGGAAGATGGAACCTCCAGGCGTCGCAGAGCCCATTTTGCACTTGTACTAAACCACAGTGCACTTATTTGAAAAGATGCTAGAGGAAAGATTAATTCTCTACACAGTAATAAAAGAAAGCAAATAATCCTCCAAGAATGGAAGAACAGTACTCTAATAATCAAGATAAGTAAAGAAAACCGTCAAAGTAAATCAGCCAAACCCATGGGAACTTAAAGGCAATACAACCAAGATACCATTTAAAAATCCTGAATAGAGTCCAATATAAAATGATCAAGAAATGATTCTGTTTCCAGGAAAATTAAGAACCCATCACTTGAGCACCGAGATTCTTGGTATGCATTGACATACATTTGTTAATTACTTTTGCTCACTTCGCTCCAACGCCCCATGCTATTCTTGAAGTCCTCCATCTCTTCAGAGCATTTTTGGTGGTGAAATGAATGAGGAATGAGATAAAACAACACACCCTCTTTCTTGCACAGATTTTGTGAAGAGAACACTGCGCAAAGGATCCTTGCATCTAATTAAAATAAAAGCCTTTATACTTCTCTATGAATTTAATCATAGACAGACAGACAGACAGATAGATAGATAGATAGATAGATATACTGCCCATTTCATAGAATCATAGAATTGTAGAGTTGGAAGAGACCACAAGAGCCATCCAATCCAACCCCCTGCCACGCAGAAAATCACGATCAAAGCATTCATGACAGATGGCCATCCAGCCACTGTTTAAAGATCTCCAAGGAAGGAGACCCCACCATGCACCGAGGGAGTGTGTTCCACTGCCTAACAGCTCTTACTGTCAGAAAGTTCCTCCTAATGTTGAGGTGGAATCTCTGTTCCTGCAGCTTGCATCCATTGCTCTGTGTTCAAGTCTCTGGAGCAGCAGAAAACAAGCTTGCTTCATCCTCAATGTCTCTCTCTCTCTCTCTCTCTCTCTCTCTCTGGCTTTTCTTCGCAAACGAAGATTCAGGAAGGACTCATCCCACACTTTCTGCAAGAGTGCTGATGACTAAAAAGGTCAATCCAAGATAAACAAGTCCGGTGGCAGAAAGCACAGCAGAAGGTTTCCTTGAGTGATGTTTCTGGCTTGTGATTCTTTCTGCGTTGTCGTTTCTCTTCAAGACTTGTTCACCGTGAGTTCTCAAATAAGGCTGCAGCATTGTGGATAGTGCGTCTCCATGCTTCCCGATGTGAGGCTAGGGCGGGCCATTGTTGGTGATCAATTTGGCCGAGCCTGAGATGTTGTTTCAGGGAGTCCTTGTATCGCTTTTTTGGGGCGCTCCTCTTATGCTGACCTGTGGCGAGTTCACCATAGAGTACTATTTTTTGGAGGCGATGGTCCTCCATCCTAGAAACGTACCCTGCCCAACACAGCTGTGTTTCAATATCATGGCCTCAATGTTGGTGATCCCTGCTTGCTCAAGGACAGCAACATTCATCACATAGTCAGTCCGATGTATATTTAGGATTGTGCGTATACAGCGCTGATGAAAGCATTCGAGCCTGTGCAATGGATTTTTCTGGTGGAGCGCAGCATGCACAGAACTGGCCTCAACCTTTAAACCAAAGGTTCATCTTCTGTGGCCTCGCAAGCATGGACAGTAGCAGCGAGGTCCTCAGGTCATAGGTTTCATTAGAGTTTATTTCTCTTTGATGGTTGATCTTACAGGGTTGGACGATCACCATCTCCCCGGGTTTCGGATTAGAGTTTTCCTTCTCCTAGGATGGTTGCCATAAGGCTAGAGAGCCCATCCTGCCCTTTGACGCTCTTTGTCAGACCCTTCGGTTTTGACCTGTCTGGTATGGGAAACCCTACCGGTAGCTATTATGCCACTGCCAGAATAGCTCAAAACATCATTAGGGTAGGAAAGACTCTCTCCCATGACAAGGGAGTGTCAATGGAGAGGGTCCTCAATGTGACACCCCTTCAAATACTTAAACAGGGCTATCATATCACCCCTTAACCGCTCTTTTTTCCAGGCTAAACATACCCAGCTCCCTAAGTCTTTCCTCATAATACATGGTTTCCAGACCTTTCACCATTTTAGTCATCCTCCTCTGGACATGCTCCAATTTGTCAATATCCTTTTTGAATTGTGGTGCTCAGAACTGGACACAGTATTCTAGGTGAGGTCTGACCAAGGCAGAATAGAGTGGTACTATTACTTCCCTTGATCTAGACAGTATAGTTCTCGTGATGCAACCCAAAATCACATTGGCCTTTTTAGCTGCTACACCACACTGTTGACTCATGTTCAACTTGTGGTGTACTAGGACTCCTAGATCCCTTTCACATGTAGTCTCGTTCAGCCAGGTCTCCCCCATCCTGTATCTATGCATTTCATTTTTCCACCTTGTACCTTGCATTTCTCCATATTGAATTTCATTTTGTTAGCTTTGGCCCAGCTTTCTAGTCTATTCAGGTAATTTTGAATGTTGATTGTGTCCTCTAGGGCATTAGCTACTCCTCCTAATTTGGTGTCATCTGCAAATTTGATAAGTATGCCCCTAATTCTGTCATCCAAGTTATTGAAAAAGATGTTGAATAGCACTGGGCCCAGGACAGAACCCTGTGGCACTCCACTGGTCACATCTTTCCAAGACGAAGAGGATCCACTGCTGAGTACCCTTTGGGTTCAGATGGTCAACCAATTACAAATCAATTTAACAGTTAACTTGTCTACCCCACATTTTACAAGCTTGTTTGCAAGAATGTCATGGGGAACCTTTTGAAAGGCCTTACTGAAATAAAGGTATGCAATATCCATAGTGTTCCCTTCATCTACCAAGCTGGTAATTTTAATAAAAAAAAAGAGAGATCAGATTAGTCTGGCATGGCTTGTTTCTCTGAAACCCATGTTGACTTTTTGTGATTATGGCATTGCCTTCTAAATGTTCACAGACTCTCTGTTTAATGATCTGCTCTAGAATCTTCCCTGGTATTGATGTCAGACTAACTGGACAATAATTGTTGGGATCCTCTTTTTCCCCCTTTTTTGAAGATGGGGACAATATTTGCCCTCCTCCTGTCTGCTGGGACTTCTCATGTTCTCCAGGAGTTCTCAAAGATTATTGCCAATGGCTCTGAGACTACATTTGCCAGCTCTTTTAATACCCTTGGATGTAGTTCATCTGGTCCTGGAGATTTAAATTCATTTAGATTAAGAAGGTATTCCTGTACTACCTCTCTACTTATTCTGTGCTGGATTTTCTCCATTGTGTCCTCTGTTCCATTATCCTCAGGTTGATCACCCTTTTCCTTTTCTGAAAACACAGATGCAATAGAAGGTGTTGAGTAATTCTGCCTTTTCTCTGTCCCCTATTAGCATTTTGCTATGTTCTCCATATAGTGGCCCTACCATTTCCTTCTTCTTCCTTTTGCTGCGGACATGCCCCACAAAACCCTTTTTATTGTTCTTAACCTTTCTAGCAAGCCTGAACTCATTCTGCGCTTTAGCTTTTCTGACTTTACTCCTACATGTGTTCTCTATCTGTTTGAATTCTTCTTTGGTGATTTCCCCCTTTTTCCATTTCCTATACATGTTCCATTGAAAACTTAGCTCTGTTGAAAGTTCTTTAGTCATCCATCCTGGTTTCTTGAGACACCTCCCATTTTTCTTCCTCATTGGTACTGTTTGAAATTGTGCCTTCAGTATCTCCCTTTTGAGAAAGTCCCATCCGTCTTGAGGTCTCTTCTCTTTTAGTATTCCTGACCATGCGATCACCCCCAGTATTTCTCTGAGTTTATTGAAATCAGCTCTCCTAAAGTCTAGAATGTGTGTCTGACTATGCCTGGCTTCTCCTTTGCTTTGTATAACAAACTCCAGGAGAACATGATCACTCTCACCTAAGGATCCCACCATTTACACCCCATTAACCAGGTCATCCCTGTTGCGTAGGATCAGATCTAAAATAGCTGACCCCCTTGTTGTCTCTTCCACCTTTTCAACAATGAAATAGTCTTCCTGGCAAGTAACGAATTTGCTAGACCTTGAAGTTTTGGTTGAGATAGATTTCCAGCAAATATCAGGATAGTTGAAGTCACCCATCACTACTACATCTTAATTTTCTGTGTGTGTGTTCATCTGTTCTAGAAAGGCATCATCCAATTCCTCTGTCTGACTCTGTCTGACTACATCTCTCCTTTCTGCGGCATATGTACTCTGCTGCTGCTGCTGCAGTGCTCTGTGGCTTCTCAAAAGAGCTGTGCAGTCTTTTGAAACTTCATGACATGAAGTTAATCTCATCTGCACACTACAACAAAACTGAATTATTCCTCTAAAAAGTACAACTCTCCCTGTGGAAAGATGTCCTAGAATGAATTTCTCTATGGGCTGTTTAATCAAATAATCATAGAATCATAGACATGGAAGAGACCACAAGGGCCATCCAACCCCACCTGCCATGCAGGAATAAACAATCAAAGCATTCCCAACAGATGGCCATCCAGCCTCTGTGTAAAAACCTCCAAAGAAGGAGACTCCACCACATTCCTAGGCAGTGCAGTGCACTGCCAATCAGCTCTTACTGTCAGGAAGTCCTTCCCAAAGTTTAGATGGAATCTCTTTTCCTGTAGTTTGAGTCCATTGCTCTGTGTCCTTGTCTCTGGAGCAGCAGAAAATAAGCTTGCTCCATCATCAGTATGACATCCCTTCAAATATTTAAACATGGCTATCATGTCCCCTCTTAACCTTCTCTTCTCCAGACTAAATATACACAGCTTCCTAAGCTGATTCTCATAGGGCATGACTTCCAGACCTCCCATCATTTTGGTCACCCTCCTCTGGACATTTTTCAGCTTGTCCATATCCTTCTGGAACTGTGGTACCCAGAACTGGACAGAATTCCTGGTGAGGTCTGACCAAAGCAGAATAGAATGGCACTATTACTTCCCTTGATCTAGACACTATACTCGTATTGATGCAGCCTAGAATCACATTGGCTTTTTTAGCTACCACGTCACACTGCTGACTCATATTCAGTTTGCGATCCACTAAGGTTCCTAGATCCATTTCGCATGTACTGCCATCAAACCAGGAGTCACCCATCCTATATATGTGCATTTCATTTTTACTGCCCAACTGTAGTCTCCCACGTTTCTCCCTGTTGAAATTCATTTTGTTAGTTTTGGCCCAGCTTTCCAATCTCTTAAGATCTTTTTTGATTCTGATCCTCTCCTCTGGGGTATTAGTTACCCCTCCCAATTTGGTGTCATCTGCAAACGTGATAAGCATGCCCTCTATTTCCTCATGCAAGTCATTGATAAAGATGTTGAATAGCACTGGGCCCAGGACAGAACCCTGTGGCACCCCACTTGTCAATTTTCTCCAGGATGAAGAGAAGCCATTGGTGACTACCCTTTGGATTTGGCCCATCAACCAATTACAAACCCACCTAACAGTTGCATTTTCTAGCCCTCATGTTACTAACTTTTTGCAAGGATATTATAGGGGACTTTGTCAAAGACCTTACTGAAATCAAGATACACTACATCCACAGCATTTCCTTTTTCTACCAAGTATGTAACTCTATAAAAGAGAGAGAGAGAGAGAGAGAGAAGATTAGTCTGATATGACTTGTTTTTCAAAAAACCATGTTGACTTTAGTAATAACAGCATTCCTTTCTAAGTGGTTACAGACTGTCTGTTTAAGTATCTGCTCTAGAATCTTTCCTAGTATTGATGTCAGGCTAACTGAGCAATAATTATTTGGGTCTTCTTCCCCCCACACACACACACACTTTTTTAAAGATGGGGACAACATTTGCCCTTCTACAGTAATCTGAGACCTCTTCTGTTCTCCAGGATTTCTCAGATTATTGACAGCGATTCTGAGATTACTTCTGCCAGTTCTTTTAGTACTCTTGGATGTAGTTCATCTGGACTTGGAGACCTGAATTCATTTATACTGGCCAGGTATTCCTAAACTACCTCTTTACCTATTATATGCTGCATCGCCTTCTGCATCAAAACAAATTTATTAATGATTAATGTTTGCTTGGATATCACCACTACTGTCATTACTCCCCATAGGAGAACATCCCAGATGGACCAGGCCTAAAGCCAAAAGTATAAATGTAGTAGTTCTTTAGTTACTAATTAACCAGTAAACCTTTGAGTGTATACTAAAATGCTTTGTCAGAAAGTTTACAACAGGGTTGGGAAGGTTGTAGTCCTCTAGATGAAGTTTTGTACTACTCATCATTGGCCACAACTCTTCACCGTTGGCCATCCTGGTTGAGTCTTCAAAGAACTGAAATCCAAAAGACTTAGAGGGCAGAACTTGGAAGTAATGCATTGCAAAACCTGTGACTAGTTACCTGTAACTAGTTACTTTGTAAGGGGTTAATAAGTGTGTAATAAACTCTGGCTTCAAAAACAGTACAATGTGTAAGTTGAATTCACTTTAATGGTGCAACAGTAACTTTTTCTAATTACTTTCTAATGTACTTTTCAAAGAACATATTTAGAAGCATTTCAACAGGATGTTTATGTCATTCTTTATTAGTACTAAATGATTCACCTAAAAAAAACCAAAACCATAACGGATAATAACAGAAAAGCAACAAGTAATACAGCAAGGAATCAAGAAGTTACTTTTCCAACATTTTAATGAGCAACAGCAACAGATTGATGTTCAAACAAAAAAAAATGGGACTTCAGCGGCAATGAATTAGTTTTAGTAAGTAACTTTTCAAACTCTTTGTCATGGCCTGCCAGGCTGAGGACTCTGAGGATTCAGGAGATGAGGGGGCTGAGCCAGCTCCAGCAGAACTGGCTGAGCCTGAACCCAGCTCTGCTATGCCAACTGTAGCAGAGCCCATGTTTCAGCAGCCAAGCCTCCCACCACCCACCCCCGCACAGGTTCCAGGCCTGGGAGACATAGAGGAACAGAATGAAGAGATATCTACCTTCAGCCAGAGGAGATCAGAAAGAGCATGCCTGTGCTGATCCCAGAGATTATCTGAGAAATGCTCAGCAATCACCAAACAGCTGTGATTAGGAGCTGGGCCAATATAAACAGCTGTGAGAAGCTGCACTTCTTTGTCTGAGTTTATCTGCATTCCCTGGTGAAAGCATCTGACTCTGACTTTCTTGGTGCCTGAAATCTTGTCTTCTAGACCATAGATTGACCTGGAACTCAACATTGGACTGGATTCGCTGACCTGTCTTCTGGAACCCTTGACCCTGGATTGAACTAGTGAATTTGCTCTCTGGACTCTTGGACCTTTGGCTTGCTATAGAACTATTGAATTACTGGTACTGTGCTTTAGAACAACTTTTGGGTTGCTGTCAAGCCTTGCAGCCTTACCAGCTTCTGGGCTGGCTGCTTTCCCAGACACTCTTTTGGACATAATGGTGGTGAAATCATGGATCTCCCCTTCCTTTACTACTTTACAAGTGGTGTTCTGATGAGAAATGTACCGAGTTTGGAAATAATTTCCAAAGGTGTGGCCATGCTCATGTGTTGCACCAAAAGTCACATGGCATCCTAAGGTCAAACGTTTATTACAGTGTGAGCTATTGTATAGCACCCTTTATCAGATCCTTCTGCAAATATGGTTCATGAAAGCTCATGCAGTAAGAACTTGATTTAGTTTTTGGGATGCCACATAATGTCTTAAGAGTTTGAAAATGTTTACCAGAATTGTAAAACCATGTTTTTAGGTGGGAGGGACAAGGTTGGAAGGAGTTTACATGATTGTGGATAAAAGCAAAGAAGAGGTACATACAAGTGAAGAGTAGGTGACTTTGGAGACTTGGGCTGAACCACACCATGGAAATAATGCAATTTGACACCATTTTAACTATTGTGGCTCTATCCTATGGAATTCTGGGATTTGTAGTTTGTTGTGACACCAGAGCACTCTGAGTGTGAAGGCTAAATATCTCAGAAAACTACAACTCCCAGAGCAACGGCAGTTAAAGTGGTGTCAAACTGCATTTTTATGCAGTGTGGTAGCAGCAGCCTTGTACAGTTAGGATAAGGTGGGGATCAGGCCTTGGTGCAAGCCCAGTCTGGTGCATCTGGATAGAGATCAAACTTATTTGAACTGGTTTTACATAATCTAAACAGGTACCAAATTTTGGGGGATGAAAGGAATAGCTTGGAACAATCTGAGACATCCTAACTTCAGTTTGTCCATCACTAATCAAATCTGAAATAAAGCAAATCAGCAAATGTTATGATTTAAAACACCCTACCAATCAAAGGGAAAGCCACAACATATTCATATTGTGAGTTATTGATAGGGCTTGTCCCTGAAGAAGAATTTTGTTCTGAAACGCAGTAGGCATTAAAAATAATTTTGACATTTTGAGAACAGTTCTCTCTTGCTTATTTCTGTATCAAATACCTTTCTCCTTTGTGTGTGTTTGTTTGTGTTTCTGTTAATAGTGTGAATGTACATAATTGTTTAAGTGTTACAGTATAGATTAGAGCTAAAAGCAAAGGAATTCTAATTTTTGTCACCTACTAGGTATACAATAGCTAAATTCATTTAAGTTGAAATTTTTGCCATCCATCACAATGTACCATCATATGTATGACTACACTATTTCATCTGATTATCCAGGGATTTTACATTCTCTCTATTGCATAGAGTATGTGCATTCAAACTGATTCATGATTTTTAGAATGGTTTTGGTAGAAACTTGGGGAACATTTTTGAGTAGAGCACTCAGCTATCATGAGCACTGGTAAAAAGGAAAACTTTTATGTAGCCCAAAAAGGCAAATTTTCCATGCTCTGTAGAACTCAGCTCCCATTTCAGAATATCAGATACACCACACGTTATCTCAGCAAGATATGGATGTTGAGAAAGAGGAGATTTCACTGAAATTTAACATTATTGGATTCTGAACTAGAGCTTGATAGAATCAGCAGATCTGGCAAATTCCAGAACATACAGGAATGCCTTAGTATGCTGTGCTTGTCAATGATGTCATCGTATTTGAGATGGACCACATTTCTACAGAAAGAGAGAGTGTATATCTGACACAACTTGGTACTTGGTGTGTGTGTGTGTGTAATTGCCTTCAGATTTAGGACTAACGCTGAAGGGTTGAACATAATCCAGATCCTATGAGATGCAGAAGAACTCTAACCTATCAGGCCAAGGATGTTCACCAAAGCACTTGATAATGCCTGCAGCATTCTAAATTGGATGTCAATAAGGCACCGACAGCAGTTCAAGATTTTCCATCTTGAGATGAAGGTCAGTTTTGCATGCACTCCTTCTAGGCACCAGCTTAACCCTATGGGACACTAATGCATGGCTGCTACCACCAAGTACAGTTGTCCCTTCATATTTGCTGGGGTTTGGTTCCAGGAAACCCCCCCCCCCGTGGATATCATAATCCATGAATATTCAAGTCCCATTATATACAAAAAAACAAACCTTGATTTTGCCATCTTATATAACGGACACCATTTTGGCATAGCCAAATGGTGTCCCTTATTTAAGATGGCAAAATCAAGGTTTGCTTTTTGGATCATTATTTTTTAAAGAATATTTTCAAGCCATGAATACTTAAATCGGTGAATGCCAAATCCGTGGCTATGGAGGGACAACTGTACTAGCATTGCCCTCTCTTTTTTAGTCATGGTTTAGTTAAAAAAAAAAAAGAGAGAGTTGTGATGTGATCCTTGGCCTGCAAGGAAATTAAACTGAGCAGTGAAGTCATCTCATGTATATGCATAAGTCTCTCTCTCTGTATGTGTTTGTCAAATACTATTGGGGAGACATGGGACAAAACACAAGTTGGTAGGTCTTACTCTGTAGATAGGTAGGCCTGACATTGGTTAATGTTGTATGATGTATGGGAAGGTTACTTCTTCCACAGATAGTTATACAATAACTCAGCCTCCGAGTAATCTTCTGAATAATGCTAATTTCTGCTTAGATTTGCATGTCCTCTCCATTGTGAATGTTCCATATCCCTTCCAATACTTTCAGTTTTATTTAATCCCTTCTATTATCACAGTGGATAGTCTTGTTGTTCCTATAAATGACTTTTTAATGAATGCAGCAATATTTCACTTCTTGATTATTAAGCACTCACAAGCTAATTTCTGATTACAAAGTTGAATATTTCAGAGTGAAATGTAATAGTCTTCAAGGAACAATATAACTATAGGAAAAATTGCCCCCCCCCAAAAAAATCATGGCAGATACTTCAAAACTAAGTCAATTTGTGCTACAGTGCTGAGAACTAAAAATCTACACACATACCAAAAAAAAAAAAAAAAGTATAAGAAATCCTCCAGGCAATCATGATTTTAATTACACTTTGGAATTACACTTAATTCTAGACTCACTGGAAACAACAGGAGATTTCTGACAGTCTATTAATTAACTGCAAAAAAGGGAAATTGTAAGTTTCTAACGTGTTTTCCAAAGTACATATTGAGAAACCAACTTGGCAAGTTTTACACAAGTTTCTGAAAATTCCTTCCTTCCTTCCTTCCTTCCTTCCTTCCTTCCTTCCTTCCTTCCTTCCTTCCATGGCATACATGTCTCAACAGTGAAGAATGTACTATTATAATTAAAACTATTGATTTGTTTGATATTCATAGAATCATAGAATTGCAGAGTTGGAAGAGACCACGAGGGCCATCCAGTCCAACCCCCTGCCACGCAGGAAATCACAATCAAAGCATCCCCGACAGATGGCCATCCAGCCTCTGTTTAAAGACCTCCAAGGAAGGAGACCCCACCACGCTCCGAGGGAGTGCGTTCCACTGCCGAACAGCTCTTACTGTCAAAAAGTTCCTCCTAATGTTGAGGTGGAATCTCTGTTCCTGGAGCTTGCACCCATTGCTCCGTGTTCCAGTCTCTGGAGCAGCAGAAAACAAGCCTGCTCCACCCTCAGCGTGACATCCCTTCAAATACTTAAACAGGGCTATCATATCGCCTCTAAACCGTCTTTTTTCCAGGCTAAACATACCCAGCTCCCTAAGTCTCTCCTCATAAGGCATTGTTTCCAGACCTTTCACCATTTTAGTTGCCCTTCTCTAGACACGCTCCAATTTGTCAATATCCTTTCTGAATTGTGGTGCCCAGAACTGGACACAGTATTCTAAGTGAGGTCTGACCAAGGCAGAATAGAGTGGCACTATTACTTCCCTTGATCTAGACACTATACTTCTATTGATACAGCCCAAAATTGCATTGGCCTTTTTAGCTGCCGCATCGCACTGTTGGCTCATGTTCAACTTGTGGTCTACTAGGACTCCTAGATCCCTTTCGCACGTAGTCTCATTCAGCCAGGTCTCTCCCATCCTATATTTATGCATTTCATTTTTCCGCCCTAAATGCAGTACTTTACATTTCTCCGTATGGAATTTCATTTTGTTAGCTTTGGCCCAGCTCTCCAGTCTATCCGGGTCATTCTGAATTTTGATCCTGTCCTCTAGGGTATTAGCTACTCCTCCCAATTTGGTGTCATCTGCAAATTTGATAAGTATGCCCCTGATTCCCTCATCTAAGTCATTGATAAAGATGTTGAATAGCACTGGGCCCAGGACAGAACCCTGTGGCACCCCACTGGTCACATCTTTCCAAGACGAAGAGGAGCCACTGCTGAGCACCCTTTGGGTTCGGCCGGTCAACCAATTACAAATCCATTGAACAGTTAACTTGTCTAGCCCACATTCTACAAGCTTGTTTGCAAGAATGTCATGGGGAACCTTGTCAAAGGCCTTACTGAAATCAAGGTATGCAATGTCCACAGCATTCCCTTCATCTACCAAGCTGGTAACTTTATCAAAAAAAGAGATCAGATTAGTCTGGCATGACTTGTTTCTCTGAAACCCATGTTGACTTTTTGTGATTATGGCATTGCCTTCTAAATGTTCACAGACTCTCTGTTTAATGATCTGTTCTAGAATCTTCCCTGGTATTGATGTCAGACTAACTGGACGATAGTTGTTGGGATCCTCTTTTTTCCCCTTTTTGAAGATGGGAACAATGTTTGCCCTCCTCCAGTCTGCTGGGACTTCTCCTGTTCTCCAGGAGTTCTCAAATATTATTGCCAATGGCTCTGAGATTATATTTGCCAGCTCTTTTAATACTCTTGGAATATTGTGTGCCTTCAAGTCATTTCTGACTTATGGCAACACTAAGGCCAACCTATCACAGGGTTTTCTTGGCAAGATTTGTTCAGAGGGGTTTGCTTTTGACTTCCTCTGAGGCTGAGAGAATGTGACTTGCCCAAGGTTACCCAGTGGGTTTCATGGTTGAACGGCATTTGAACCCTGGTCTCCAGAGTCATAGTCAGACACTCAAACCACTATGCCATGCTACTTCCTAAAATATTTGTTTTCAAGTCCCAAACTGATTTTACAAAATAGATTTTAAAAATTCTTTAAAGACAGATTTTTTTTAAAAAAAAAAGTTTTAAAAAAGAAAATATATATGGAATAGTAAAGATTAGCCAGTCCACTGGAAACTCAACAATTATCCTGATTTAGGAGATTATCACACACTGAAAATATCCCAGGACAGGGATGACAGGAGATTGCTAAAAGGCTTACCTTTTAGACAATGTCGTCCCTTTCCTGGGATGCTCCCTTTCTGCTCCTCTTCCTCCCCCACTTCCTCTTATTTATGGGAAAATCCAGGAATAAGAAACCTGTTCCGTTATTATAACAGAATAATGGATGAGTGAATAGAAGCCCCGTTCTGCTCCCAGGATGATGACATAATGTGATGTCAGCAGAAGGTCCATGCCAAAGACTTCCAGGTTCAATTGGGACAACCAGGTAAGTGACACCCTTCCCCCCCATCCCCGGATTACTTGGGGTTTTATTTTTCTGTTTGGGGGCTTGGTTTTCTTTCTTGATGGTTGGTTGGGGTTTTATTTTTAGATTTCCCACGTAATCGTTCTCTCTTGAGAACGAGCAAGATTTGGCTTCACAGCTGTAAAAGTAGCTTTACAACAGCTTCATTTACTGCAGGGAAGCCAACGGGAGGGGGAGCCATTTCTCTCCTGCTTTAAGGTAAGTGTTTGAAAAAGTTTTTTGTTTTAGTGTTACAGGGACAGGAGTGGAGCAGGTGGGCGGGGGGTTGTGGGACAGAAATAGTTTCCAGGGATCCATGTGATAATCTCCATAGAAGTAGTTCTACAGTCAAAAATGGTATTACAGAGAAAGGCTTGTCTCGGTGTCTCATATACTCTGCAGGGTTGTGAATCAGAGCTTTCTAACCTCTATAGGTGGTAGTACAAAGACTCCACTGAAGGTATGCCACCTCCAAACAGCCTAGGTCTCTAATGTGTGGCTTCAGGGTTGGTACTCAGAAGCAAGGTGGTTATACTATACAACAGAATATTGCCTATTCCAGCAAAAACCTTCAACCCATCACAACACCTTCTTGTAACTTCAGATTATCTGATAGAAACTCAGACTACAGATTAGGATTAGTAGTGGGTGGATAGTCAACGCTTGTGCTATTATCCCCTTTTGTAAGTAAATAGCTATTTATAGTTTATTACACTCTTCCTTCCCCAGTCATTAATTTATACCAAGGGTGAGGAATGTATGTCTCTGCCAATGTTGTTGGCCAGGACCTCACACCATCTCTCACCATTGGCTATGGTGTCTAGCGCTTACAGGAGCTGCAGTCCAACAAAACAGAAAGACATTCAAGGGTTTTGTCTACACTTCAAATGCATTATCCAAGGTGCTGAAATGTATCTCCAATATAGGCTCAGAAATGTGGATAGCTCATTTATGCCACCAGTGTGGTGAATGGACCAGCATAATGAACAGCACTATGAGGGAGGGGATGTCTTTGACTCCAAGGTGGAGAAGCCAGGAATGATTGCATCTGGTGCCATGACACTGTGCATAAGGGGCCGGAGCCAGAAATCTTACTGCCACCATTCCCTGCCTGTTTGGATCTTTTGCTCAGAGAGGATGGACATGATGTGGGTGACCTTGCCAAGTGACCGAAGTCTTCATCTTCATTTCAGCAGTGTGGCAATGGATGATCAGTGATGGAGGCACTGTTCCTGATGATCCAGATCAGTGCTGTGGTGGGTGGAAAATCAATGGAGGATTTCTGCTTAGTTTGGCCTGCAGGGAGTGAGGACTGGGCGGAAGCAGAGCAGAGGGCATTACTGGCCACTCTGTTTACTGCCAGACTCCCTGATTCTTGGGGGATCATGGGTCTCAGACAGGTGGTTGGGTGGTTTGGGTGGGCCTTCCCAGGTTGTGGCCAGGTAGGATTATAGGCCTCTTTGGGCTTTGGGGGAATTTAGGCCCCTTTGGGCCTTTTTTGTTTGGGGAGGTAGGGTTCCAGCCTGACTAGGCCTCTTTTGGCCACTTGGTCTGGGTTTCTGGGATTGTAGGCCTCAATAGGCCCTGGGGGTGGGTTGGCATTACTTTGGTATTTCTAGGCTCCTTTAGGCCACATGGTCAGAATTAGGTCACATTAGACCTGGTGGGATTGTTGGTCTCAATTTGATACCAGCCAGAATAGCCCACAGCCCCCATGCATCCCAATAATTAGCAGATATGTAATAATTTGGTTCCAGTGTGGCCTTCCATGTGGAAGTAAACCTGGTTTACAGACAGTAAACCAGGAAGCCCCTGAAAATTCCAAAGACACTCGCTGAAAAGCAAAGTCATGTTTTGCCCATTTTGCCATGGCAAATTCCAAAATGAGATAACTTAAAGGTCAAGCCAGACTTAAGGAAATGTTTCCTGAGAATATCTGGTGTCAGACAATAATCTCATCATCTGTAGTTGAGGATCCATTGTTTGTAAACAACCTCCATCCTGAATCCCCAAGCCTGGCACTAAAAGGAGGTAGCCACTGCTAATCAATTCAAACATGCAACACATTATAGGATAGTTAATAGATCTGGAGAGCCAGATCTATTAGTTTAGAATAGAATATTTAATCATAGAATGCACCTAGAACACATTGCTTCCCACTAAAAAATCCCATCCCCCGAAGGCAAATATTTCCTATTTAACCCCCCTGAAATGTGCATCAAATGTGCACAGTCTGTCTTCCTCTTGACTCCATGTCTAACTATGTAGCCACCCATCCCTTCCTCTGTGCTGCTAGTTTGCTAAATGCCCTCAGAGCCCCTGTTCTGATACTCCAGGACCTACAGGACAGGTTGCATCACCCACAACATACTCCTTCTATTCCCCTATCCAACTACCTTCCATCTTCTTTCGTTAGTCTTGTGTGAATGCTTCTTACACAACTGTGTGTGTGGTTTTTGAACTTTTAATAAAGATCATTGTTAACTTTCATCTTGTGTGGGTCCTTCAGAGCTAGTAGGGGTATACATAGGCTCAAGGTCCCCTTGTTTCTCCCTTTTGTATTGCTAAGCCAAGTTATTGCAAATTTCCCCAAAATATTAATAACTCGATCTTGTGTGGAGTTTCCATGTAGGGTAACAAATTGGCTCTGAGGGATTGGTATTACTAAGGATATTCCTGGGCCTCATTAGACCACATAGAGGTTGCTGTTGTGTGGTGGTTTTATAGAGCACTATAGGCTTCTTCAGCCTGGTGAATTTAGACCTGCAGCCTGGTGTTTTAGCCTACAGACCAATTGTTTCCTAGGCCCTGTTCCCTAGACCCCAGGCCCCTATTACCAATGGGCAGGTCCAATTTTCCCTGGACCCACAGGTAGGCCCATTCCAGTACAGCAGATACTTGAAGGCTCCTACCAGGCCTTGATGCATGGATCTGCCCTTTCAGTGTGGTGTAGACATACAGGTTTGAGTGTTGGACTAGGAGTTAGTCCTTTCATATTATACAATATCAGGCATGGGGTCCAAAAAGGATAGTGGAGTGTCCAAGGGCCCAGTTAACAAGCCCCTAGCTAAGTTCTCATCCCCCCCAGGATCACCGGTGATGTTGGATGAAGAAGGTGAGGGTGGTGGAAGGGTGGCCATTTTGCACTGGAGAGAGTCCAAGCCCCTCCTAAGCAACCAGTGGTCGAAGCTGCCAAGGATGCCAAAAATGGGAGCAAAGATAGTTTTGCAAAGCAAGTTACATCTTATTTAGATGCTTTAGAGCAGTTCATTCAGACTGCAGCCACTACCTTTGGTTTTGAGGGTGATAGAGCAGCTTGCAGGTGAACAGACTTGGCTAGCACACACTATACATCAGAACGTACAAGCACACTGTTAGCTCTGGGGTGTGTGGTGTAATCCAGGAGGTTATGCAGCTATAGGTTCACACAGTGCAGGAGGGGGCTCCAGGATCAGTAAGATGCCCTTTCAGCAGTGTTATGGTTTTGACCATGGTCAAATGCCCCCTTTCTATTTTTACCTACAGGCTATTTATCCACAGCAGTGGCCTTATGTGGATATGGGTAATGTAGAGCAGCCCACCAGTAGTGGATATAGTGAAGTTTCTTATGAGACCATTCCTTATGAGGATCAGATGCTTCCCCTGGGGGACCATTTGCTTCTAGCAACTAGAGATAAGATGGATTGCAGGGGATTTAGGTTGTTGTGTGGTCAGTAAAGAACTATGCCCTCCACAACAATTAAGAAGGTGTGTTACATCAGTATATGTTGGACTTGCAATATTGTAGCTCACTAACAGGATGTCATCCAGTGTTTTGCTTTTACATGTAGGAAGCATTTATTTTCCTGTAAGAAATATCAAGATTTGAAATGTATTGGGGATTCAAGATATTTTTTCCTTTCTTCCTAGTACTGCTGCTATGTTGTCTCCCCTCCCCCTCTGTCCATGCAAGGACTATATGGAACCCTGTGGGACCCTTAAGAGACCATAATCCATCAATATGCCATAGCAGCAGCATCTGAAGTTTGCCATTCTTGTTTCCTTCTGAATTTTTAGATGACATCATTTATTTGATTGACTGCAGACATCTTAAATTCTGTGTGTGTGTGTGTGTGTGTGTGCGCGCGCGCGCGTGTCAGAGCAATCTGTGTACATTGTTTCAGCTGGAATAGGCAAAAGTACTCCAGTGTCTTCTATGTCTTCTTCTGCAGTACCTAATAGAATTTCTATCATTGAAATTGTTAGATACAGGAACCCAGACACACACTCTACACTTTTCTTTCATCACCCTTTGGGGTATATTCTCACATGCTGCACAAGAAGCATAATACAAGATATATTTGTGAGTTGCATAGCTTTTCTAGGAAATATATCCGGCATCCTTAAAGTGACTAGTGGAAAAATGTTCAATATCTGAATGAAGCAGTCCATCAGAGGGACAATTGCATGGGGGGGGGTATGTCTATTAAACAGCCTGTTGCAGGCATTACTTCTTAATTCTTTAAACCATCATTTGAGGCTAGAAAGTTTCCCCTAGTGGCCCCAATAAATAGATTTCTATAGTATTCTCATTCAGCCAAGACATATAATCTGCAGGTGTAGATTTACAAAGGTTCCAAATTATTAGCAATCTGGGGAAACATTATGGTATGATATTCTACTGTATTCAACAGAAGTTATTCTCAAAGCTGTATGCATAGAACTGGAGACTTAATCATAACTATTAACTCATTTATTTCAGTCGGCTGAGACATCTGAAATTTATCAGGGTTGGGTTCAATACATTTAGGATCAGGGTGTAAATTAGGATTAGCCAATGAAGGCTTCCTGCCTGCCTACAGAGGTCATTCCTCCCTTCTTCCAGAGGCTAGTTAGTCCTTTTGTCTCCCTTTGTCTGGAAGGGATCATCCGTGAGGCCCCAGAGACAGAATGGGTTACATCCACACATGAGAGCCAGCTTTTCAGCTCTTGTACTAAAATCTAGGTAATCTCTTTTTGTCTGTCTCCTTTCCTGTCCCAAAATGAATTTCATGAAAAAATAAATCTAGGTTTTCCTCTTTTTTTAACTTTACAAAAGCACCCTGAGTATCTCTCTCCTGTTTTCTACCTCAAGCTCATATTGCACTAGCTATGCTGTACTCTGCATGATTTAGATACTAAATATTTCCACAAAGGGTCCATTGAAGAAAATTACTGAACTTTTCAAATACAACAGAAATGCATTCACAGGAGGGGCCTGTTCCATGTAGAAAGAATCCATCAAAAGAAAAGCCCAGAAACTCCAAGTCCTGAGGATGCACCGACAACAAATGAAATTCAGAATTAATGTTGCATTTCACCAGTTCTGCACTAATCACCTTCCTGTGCACCTCACAAACTCCTGCATCAAAAGACATACAGTATAATGGACTGTGCAATGTTCTGCAGGAATTACATCATTAACAGCTCTCACACACACCCTTTCAGGAAAGACAAGTAGTGAATAAGTCTATATTCACCAGGTGTCTTCTTAGGAACTATTACCAAGAGAGAAACCCTCAAAGTAGGAACTGTGGGAGATATAAAAGAGCCAACTACACTACCCTCCAAGACTTGCGGACCCAGACCATACAATCCCTCCACTTCCCTCCTCAAAGAACACACATACACTTGAAGAGGATTAACAAATGTATTGATTACATATTCAGAAACATTGGTTAAGTACAGGTTAGTAGATAAACAATATTGGCAATAAATGGCCGCAACTTGCAGATGGCTGCTAAATGGTTGGCAATTATGCATGGGGTCATGATCTCATCATTGACCCAACCCATGTTGGTCAATGGCTGGTCTGACACACTCGGAGGAGAGAGTTGATGTCCATGCCATCCTGCCTGACACTCTCTCCTCCCCTGCAAACAAGGCAATTGTTAGCTTGTGGGAGGAGGGGTTTTCTGTGAACTTGGACTTGAATTTGATGGAGACCCCCTCCCCCTGCGCCATGATCACAACCCATGCCATCCACCCTACAAATTGCAACAAAGTGATAATATGCAATCAAGGGAGGATGGGTGGGTCTTCAGCTCCCATCAAGCCAAAATGTGGGGAGGGCTACAATGGAGCCACCTTATATCAGCTCTGTCACAGCACCTCCGACATCATCCAGCTGCACCACGCGCCCAGCTGGATAACTGGCCCTCCAGGTACCGAGAGCCAATCGGGGCAGGGCAGGCCTGCCCTGATTGGCACCCTATTCCCTCACCCCTTCCCAGCTGCTGGGCATGCTGGGAAGGGGATGGGGAAGATGGCAGCCCCCATGGTGACTGGCCATGCGATTGCCAAGAAGATGGGGACTGCCCCATGGAGCTCAGCTTTGGGGGTGCCAGCCGGGCTACAAACAGGCCCGCTGGCAAGCGGTGATCCCCCTTCCTTGTTTATCTTTACCCTAACAGCACTTTCTAGAGCAACTACCAAATACAGGTTCTTAGAAGAAAATGGGTTCTGGATACCTTGAAATGGAATCCGAAAGCCATCCCTAAACCCTCCCTTTAGATAGCATGCAGCAATCTGATCTGGGAACCGTTGCAAAAGAACCTCCAGCCTGTCTAATTTAATTGGACTGGGTCCCTTTTGTAGGTGAAGGGGCACCCCCAGATCCCTGCCTATCTGACTGTTGGTCTTTAGGTCTGCGCACTCCTTTACCTTTCAGGCAGTTTTTAAGGGAATGAGAGTCCCCACAAACAGAACACTCATGCTAGAATCTACAAGGCCAGCATGTGCACACAATCAGAAGCACAAATTCCCAATACACCCCACCTTTTATATGACACAGACCACACAACATGGCCACTTCCATTTCATTTGAGAGTGGTGGGATCAGTGGAGACATGTGCAGCTATTTTGCTATAGATCGATGTGCTACATGGACATCATCTGTGGGGACCTTCCAAGGAGCCCAAGAGGTCCCTAGGGATGCCTGATGCAGCATCTTTCCTGATTTTCATGCTCTCCAACAACAAAGAAATGGCTATGTTGGGGAGCTGCATTGTTTAAGGGGTGGGTTAGGGGCATAGGAAATGTAGCTATGGAGACATAGCTACATGACAACTGTATTTCTCCCAATGTAGGATTTTAGCCACTATGTGCTGCTTTCAGACTGATGAAGCCATTTTTCCCCTTGAAAAAGGAAGACTAAAGGGTAGTAAATGTGCATTCTTTTATTTTACATTTTGTCATAGTTCTTAAATTTCTTCATTGGTCTTACCTAGTGTTCCCTCCTCAAAAGTCTTTTCTTGGGCTGCAATAAGTGATGATACTGGATGCTATCCTGTGTACACTGAGACCTCAGACTGGACCAGTGTAGAGTTGATATTGTGGAAACAATATCTCCACTCATGAGGGTTTGCTTCACATGTGTATTCCTTTCCATACACAGTGTTAGTATGCCCTACTACCCCCTTCCTATGATACATCATAATTGGAAATATTGGACACTTTTTTGGGTCAGGTTGGCCAGGATGAAGCAAAAGAAGGTCAGGTGGAGGTCACATTGACCTGGGAAGTGTCTTAGAAATATTTTGGCAAAGTAAGCCCATACAGAATTATGCAGAAGCTCCTTAGTAAACAAAGCTATTAAGAAGGTATGTGCTAATTCCTTCTTGGGCCACTTCAGCAATGAGTCATACAACCAATTAAAAGAACTTTCCCAACTCCAGCACAAAGGAAATCCCCCCTCAGAATCTTTTCCTGTCCCGCATTGTAAGGTTGTTGTAAACCCATCAATTCCCATCTCCCAGCCACTAACACAATCAGTCAAGTTTCCATTTCCTTTGTTTACCAGGTGGGAAACCCATCCAAGGTTTTGTCCTAGCCAGAGTATGCCTTCAGGATATGACAAATTACTTGGAAAATGGACAAAAGATCTGAGAGAATTTATATGGAGGGGTCGTAAGGCGAGAATTAAGTGGGCAACAATGATTGATAGAAAGGAGAGAGGAGGCCTTGCGGTTCTGAATATGCAGACGTACTACATAGCCAGGAGTATGATATGGACGAGTGAATGGATAAAATTAAGAAATAAGAGGTTGCTAACACTTGAAGGAGAGGGGTTGAGATTTGGTTAGCACGCATACGTGTGGTACGAGAAGGAAAACGTTCATAAGGATTTCAATAACAACATAGTGAGAAGGGCAACACTAAGGGTATGGCGGAAGGTAAAGCAAAAATACTACAGTAAGATGCCAAAATGGATCTCGCCACAAGAGGCCTTTACAAGAAGATGGACTAATGCAAACAGATGGTTACTGTATGAAGATTTGTGTAATTGGAAGAAAGATAACACCCATGAGTTTAAAACAATGGAAGAGATAGCAGAAGGAGGATGGCATATTTATTGGTTCACCTATCGACAATTATACAGCAGGTACAAGAAGACAAAAAAGTATACGAATTTGACCTGGAGGGAAATGAGATAGATAATATAATTTGGAAAGGGGAAAAAAAAGAAAATAACTACATTTTATAACACTTTGTTAGAAAGGAAGCTAGAGTTGGAGGTGGTTAAAAAAGTAATGTTAAAATGGGCAAAAGACATAGGAGAAAATATCACATTGGCAGAGTGGGAAGAGGCATGGCTTAAAACTAACAAATTTACAGCCTGCCAAGATTTGAAAGAAAACTATATTAAAGTGTTCAATAGGTGGTACTTAACACCATTAAAAATTAGTAAAATCTATAAGCTGAAGGACAGCAGATGTTGGAGGTGCGGTATAGCAGTGGGCTCTATGTATCACCTATGGTGGAACTGCCCGATAGTTAGGAAATACTGGCAAAAGATTCACATTCTAATTCAGAGAATGTTAAATACCCAATTTATCATGGATCCAAAATTATACTTACTGAATATCACCTGTGTATTATCAAAACAGACAGAAAAAGAAAATTGGAGATTGATTCTATATCTAATTACAGCAGCCAGGATACATATTGCATCCAAATGGAAAAGTAGTGAGCAGTTGCAGATAGATGAGTGGCTCCATAAAGTGACTGACATGAAAAATAACTATTTGCTGACTCATATTTTGAATAGGAAAAATACAACAAAGGTAGAAGAAGAGTGGTGACCGTTATTTGAGGTGTGTAAAAAAAGGTGGAAAATAGGGAAAGTTATCTGAAATATAAACACATAAAACAAATATGAATGGAACTTACAGGAGGATAATATGAGGATAGGACGGATATAAGGAAAGAAATTCAGGAACATCGATGGAAATAGTAAGGAGAATGGGAATACTGTTAGGGAGAAGCAACAGATGATTTCTGATAAACTCCCGTTAGTTAAAGAAAAAGTAAGTAAGAAAAAGGAAGGAACATTAGGAGATGAGATTTATAAAGAAATATACTTGAGGTGGATTTACGGGGGAAGTCAATTAGGTATATATATAATAAGAAAAAATGTATGTAAATAAGAACTCGTCTTTGATAAGTGTAAATGGGAATTAAAATTATCATTATTTTTTGTAACCATAGTCTTATTATGTTAAAATGACAAAATGAGGAAGCCACAGATCATCTTTCCTTTTTATTATATAAGTGTGGATGATGTTACAGTACAAGAAGCATATGAAAAGGAAAATGCAATTTAATTTGTTTGTATGAAATGTCATATGGAAAATGGAATAAATAAAACAATAAAAAAGAGTATGCCTTCAGGATATGAAGCTGTGTATAAATATTAGTCCCCCAACAATAGAAAGGTGTGCCACTGTGGATGAACCCGGCTCCTCTCTTTCTCAGTACGCCTCTGGATCAGAACCTCAGGTGCCACCCGCAGATTTCTGTCAGAGTGCTTCACTACCCAAACACTCAGGACTGCTAACTATCATCCTGTTTTCCTGAAGCTCTGCCTCTATCTAGTCCTTTTGCCTTACACCTCAATAGCTTTGTGTGCCTTCAAGAATGTGTGTCGTGTGTGTGAATGCAATTCATGCTATTTCCAATAAAATACTTTAATTCACTTTAAACTGGAGTTCTTTGCTGTTAGTACTGGTATACATTGGTGAAAAGATCACCTACATGTTACCCTCCCCTCGCAAGCATACTGTTTGAGCTAATAAATTCCCCCATCTAGATTTTGATATCATGGATGGGTCTCTAAAGCACACCCTCCCACCTCTTAGGGTAACACAGGCTTGCCATTCTTATTGAAGGAAGTCTGGAAAGTCAGATCCTCAGATGTAGCATGAGAGAGAGTGATAGTAATTATAATGTTGCTCTAAGACTAGATTCAAATCACTGCTCAGCTAGTTTGGCTTATTGGGTGACCCTGTGAGCTATCTCAGTCTAACCTGTTTCGAAGGATTCTTGTGGCATTAAGAATAGGAAAGACCACGTATGCTACCAGGAATGTTTGCATTCCTCACATTAACTAAAGCTTGTTTATGTTGTATTTGTGTGCATTTGAAACATGTTCCAGTTTTTTTTTACATGGCTCTCAGATACCTATGTTTTATCAATTTGTGGAAGAGGAAGACTCACCAGTTCCACTGCTTTGGCTCTTCCCAACTGCCTGGCTCAGGAGGAAAGAGGAACCAGCTGCTGACCTTAATTAAAGCCTCTGCATGGGTGTGTGGCAAAGAGGCCAATGAAAGAAAAATTAGCAAACTCTGGAAGGTGGTAAGAAGGAAGAAGCTACACAACAGAAGAGTGTCCTTTAGACCTGAGTGCTGGTATGAGTAACCAGTGGACTGGGTGTTCTCTTAGCTGCTTGGCTGTGGAGGTCCTTCAAGAATAAGTTGGGAGTCCAGAAAGAGACTGAGAGGTGACTAAGGACAGGCCTTGTTACCAGTGATGACATACCAAGAAGCCGGGTAAATAGCAGACTGAAGACAATATCACACTACACTGTTATAGTGCCACTATTCCACTTTAACTGTTCTGGATGCTTCCTGTGGAATCCTAGAATTTGCAATTTAGGGAGGGGCATTTAGAACTCTCAGCCAGAGAGCTCTTAGGCCTCACTAAACTACAAACCCCAGAATTCCACAAGAGGTAGCCAGAACAGTTAAAGTGGAATAATAGCACTATAGCAGTGTAGTGCAAAAAAGTCCTGAGGGTAGCTGAAGTGAAGCATCCTTTGTGCAGATGCATTCTTGATATTGAATTGTCGGTGCTCTTGTTGGCTCCTTGAGACTCTAACAACACTGAACTACCCCAGTTTTGACTCCTCATCTTGCAACCACTCAGCAGAGTCTATATCTAAAGGCCTATATCTTGAAGATAATTACTGGAACCTGTGCTGCAGTCCTTTTACTTGACGGAGGGCTTGCTGAACTTAAATAAAGTCATTTTTTCCTACTTGACAGGGTCTGGGTGCATTTGAGAGGTCATGCAGGTGGGAGCATTTGATGTTTCTCTTCCCATGGAAGGTATGGATGCTGTGACATAGGGGCATCCTCAGCAGTCCAGTAATACACAGATTACAGAATGCAACTTGCATGTGGTATTGAGTTCAGCCAGTATGGACTGAGGGATGTCCATCGGAACAGATTCTTGAACACCTGTAAATAAAACTTTTCAGTTAATGACATAGCAGAATGAAGTGTATACTTGAATAAAATGGTTCTTAATATGATTGTATTATGCTTTAAAGGTAGCATAAATAAATAAATGTATGTATAAATGAATTCAAGCAATTAGCCAAAAAAAATCACCTTTAATCTTGAATTTCATATTTCTCTCTTTGTAATATGGACTTATAGACAAAGCAGAAATGACACATCATTCCTATGGGGAAGGTGCATTTCTCTGTAAAAGCAGAAAGAGGTGCTACCTCTTGGTGAAACATACAGCACGGAATAAATTGGTGACACCTGTCAAGCAGTGGCTCTCTGCCAGGATATAAATATAGTTTATTTGGAATTACTTCTTTTACACGCCACTCTCCAAGGAAACTGTGGTCTTTACCATGCAAGCCCCTATAGGCTCCTTGTCTGTTTGCTTCTTTGTCTCTCTGTATGAAGTCTGAACCTAAAGAGACTCAAGATGGAAGCCTATTCCCTGAAGGTAGGCTAGCCATGAACCCATCTGTACCTTCTGTCACATGCCACAGATCACACCAACCTTGAAGGTGATCCAGGACACTTTGTTGTCTTTGCTGCAGATATTCATATAGACTTTAAAACACCCATTACACCATACACATGCTATGAAATCTTGAAATGCTTCACTTGTTAAACACGACAAAAAGGGTACTGGTCCATTTTCCCCAGCTTAAAATATGAGATATCACTGGCAGATGGAAGCAGACCCATCTGTAGAATGCCATTACTACATCTTTGTTTAAAAAGTACAGTACAACCTACATACCTGTGGGATCTGTATCCATGGATTCACTTATCAGTGTCTGAAAAAGTATGTCCTCTCTAGTCATCTTCTAGGTCCTTCAGTGTGATTCTATGGTATGCTTCTGCTGGAAGCTGACCACAGAGTTGCATTGGAGAACCTAGAAAATGCCTTAATAGTGACATGCCTGCAACATGTTGAGATCAAGAATGGAAGGGATAATGTGAAATACTTGTCCCCAGCTCCCTTTACTCATAACAGTGTTAAAAATAACACCTAAACATCATATCTGTACCACAACAGAATGAGTCCTGTTAACAAAGAAAAGCTTGTGAAGAAATTATAGCTACAGAGTCAAAATTTTATCTCTTGCCCCTTTGCCTTCCTGGAATATGCAGGTGTGAAGGAGTCTAAAGGCTTCTCTACACTGGCCAAAAATGTGGAGTCATCCCAGCTCCAGTGCTGGCAGTCCAGACAACATACAGCTATTTCTCAGGAGGAACCACACTTTTTAGCCCTTAGCCTGGCTTTGCTCTGAGCTAATCAAAGCTGAGGAAAACCCTGAGGTTTCCCAGAAACTCTGGAGTGAGCTCAGGATCTTTTGTTGTCTGGACAGATAGATCAGGTCTGAATTGGCCCAATCCAGTTGTCCACATGCAAATGTAGCACAATCTCCCTTACCAATGATAGCCATCACACTGGATTTGGCCTGGTGCATAATGCTCTGGACTGGTCCTGGTTTTAAGTAGCCAGTGTAGATGAGCCCTAAGTTTTTAATTCTATAGTAGAAAAATAATAATACAGGCATATCTCAGTTAACAAAGTCTCTGACAAAGAAGCTCCTTCTTAAAAGCCTTTTTTGCACCCACTTTTCCATCAGACGTATCTAATTGGCTGCCATTTAACATGAGAATAAAATACTTGTAGGCTTGCAAAATCAGTTCTAGCCTGTTTTTGTTAAACTTCATATCACAAGAGTACCTGTCCCCCCCCAAAAAAAGGGGGGGTTCCCCAGCTACAACTAAAACATTTAAGAAGCTCTTCATTTGTTTGTCCCAACCGGGCATTTAGGTCACCTCCCAATATAATGTGAGTGTGTCCAGACTTAAAATCTATGTCTCCCAGAGCAGTTTCTAAAGACATCCAGATGTGTTGAGGGGACTGCACAGAGTTTTCTGGAGGGACATAAACATTAATGAAAACTAAGGATACGTTGTTAAAAAGTTTTTATCTATAAAATTAAAATATTGTCCTGGAACTGCAAACTCAGAATTTGACAGTCACCCTCAAAATCCACCAAAATTGCTAAGCCGCCAGAACTATGACCCATTTTATGGAATCTTACTGCTGCTGTTGCAAAGACTCTGAAGCCAGGCAGATGCAGGCTGGATATGTCCTCCACCCATGATTCTTCGATAAAAATTGCAGAAAATTGCTGGAGATATTCAATAAATTCCTTGTCCCAAATTTGCCAGCCAACCCCAAGATGTTCCAGGACAGTATTTGCAGATCTAATAGTATTTTCTCTTTTGTATTACTCCTTAGTCAGTGAGTGTGAGGATTACTTAAAAGCTGAAATAGCTGTGGTCTATGCTTGCTTAAGGATATATTTAACTTGCTAGATTCTGAGTGACTATTAATGGGTCTGAAACATGGGTCACCTATCGCCACCACCTACGACTCCTCAAACGCTTTCATCAGCTCTGTCTATGCACAATCCTAAATATACACTGGACTGACTATGTGATGAATGTTGCTGTCCTTGAGCAAGCAGGGATCACCAGCATTGAGGCCATGATATTGAGAACACTGCTGTGCTGGGCAGGGCATGTTTCTAGGATGGAGGACCATCGCCTCCAAAACACAGTACTCTACGGTGAACTCACCACAGGTCAGCATAAGAGGGGCACTCCAAAAAAGCGATATAAGGACTCCCTGAAGCAACATCTCAGGCTCGGCCAAATTGATCACGAACAATGGTCTGCCATGGCCTCACATCGGGAGGCATGGAGATGCACTATCCACAATGCTGCAGCCTTATTTGAGAACTCAAGCCGAACAAGTCTTGAAAAGAAACGACAACACAGAAAGAATCAGAACCCAGAAACATCACCCAAGGTGACCTTCTGCTGTGCTTTCTGCAACTGGACTTGTTTATCTCGGATTGGCCTTTTTAGTCATCAGCATGCTTGTGGAAATTGCAGGATGAGTCCTTCCTGAATCTTCATTTGCAAAGAAAAGCCAGAGAGAGAGAGAGAGAGAGAGAGAGAGAGAGAGAGTATTTTCCCTTTTGTATTACTTCTTAGTCAGTGAGTGGGGATCACTTAGAAGCTGAAAGAGCTGTGGTCTATGCTTGCTTAAGGATATATTTAACTTGCTAGTTTCTGAGTGACAAGTAACCTCATTGGTATTGGGACTTCCCTTTGCTGCAAATTCGCCTTTCTCTTCTTGCAGGCTTTCTTGCCGGGTGCTTTCTGCTTTTATGATTTTTTTTTTTGAGCTCTTTAATTCATATGTTTGAAGTGTGCAACTAAGACAGCTTCATCAGAAGGCAATGTTTCTTCCTTCATACCCTTTTCCTCCTCTTCTTCTCTCTAACGTTTTAGCAGTAGCAGCATTGGGAAGATGGAGAAACTCAGATTTTCAGTGTAGGGTCACAAAAGGGTGTCTTCAGTAAAGAATGCCATAAGGCTGAAGCTGAAAAAGAGCAGGATTTTACTTTAGCCAGTCCTGCTGAAGCTCTGTGTGCTAGCCTGTAACTGGTAAGGTAAAACAGCAGCTAACTCCACCATCTCTTACTGAGCATGTGTGAACAACAAAAGAGAGAGGAAAGGGGAAAGTAGATAAACCTATCTCATCTACTACCTCCACTATGTTAAAAAAAAGAAAAAAAAAGCATAGATCTATAGGTTTGGTCCCCAAATTGAAAAACACAACAAAATTGGAAGCTGGTGAAAGAAAGAACAATCATTGGATGCATTTTGGAAGAATTTTTCAAGAAGGTTCAAAATATTTTGGTCTACTTATGCAAAGCTTCTCTGATATGGTTGTGCTAATAAAAAAGTTTGTTGAAACATAGATTCTCCTTGGGTTTTTTTCCGGGCTGTGAGTCTGTATTCTGGAAGAGTTTATTTCTGCCGTTTTGCCTGCATCTGTGGCTGGTATCTTCAGAAACGTCAGAAATAAACTATTCCAGAACACAGCCTCACAGCCTGGAAAAAAAAACCAAGGAAAATCTATGGATGTTGGCCGTGAAAGCCTTCGACTTCACTTTGTTGAAACATGTTGACATACTCATCTTTTTAGTAGTGCATGAGCCTATCCCTTTGCTTTCCATGTTATTTCTGCTACTGGTACCAAATGAAGTAATGCCCAGGAATACATCTACTTCATGAACTGGGGTATGACTGTAACAATGTACAAAGATAACCATGGGCTCCTTGGCTAGCAATGCAAAACATCTGGGTCTTTGCTACAATTGTTATTGTCACATTTCTTTTGTAAATGAAAGCACAACAAATTAAATTAGTTCTCTTTGAAATTTTGAGGTGATTTTTAGTCTAGATTACCTATTGGGTATCCACTTCAACCCCACCTATGCTTAAAAGAGTATTTGCTTACAAGAGTTCAAATGAGTGTCTGAAATAATTTCACAGTGCTATGTACATTTATTCTCTCTTTTCTACATTTTCTCTGCAGCCTTGCAAGCTGAAAGAAAAAATAAAAAGAAAAATCAATAGTATAAATATATCTTACACAAACACAGATAGGTAAAATAAAGAAAAACAAGGCAAAATGGTTATACTACAAAATGATGTTGTGATCAAGACAGACCATCATATCAACCACAAGAGCTCATAATTTCCTACCTCTGTGCTTGAAGTGGCCAAAAGAGCAAATGTCAATAAAAGGGAGGAAAGGGTGATTGTTCTCTTTTGATTCACTCTGTACTCATATTCTTTCATGTTCTGCCTGTTTTTCTTCTTGTGATACACACAAAAGGAGTCTCTTTGCTCATAATGTGGGTCATAATATATAAGGTTTTCTCAATTTTAGTATCAAATGATGGTCCTCAAACAAGCAGTGACACAATGATAGTAATCGGTGATAAAGTATAATAATGACACCATAAATACAAAGAGTTCCTGAACCCACCATGGCTTCTTGCTGTTACTGTATTGTAGGATGGAAATCACTGCAACAAAAATAGACTAGAAGTTTAAGCAGAGTCCTGGCAAATGTTGCGAGCCTTATTCAATCTCTTTTTTTCTCCCTTTCCTTTCAGTGGAAGCCAGTGGCATTCATGCCATTGAGATGGTAAATCCACTGCAGATTTTAATTTGAACTTTTCAAGATGCTGAGCAACATTTCAAGGTGTTGAGCATATTTGGGAGTTAGTACTTTGCTAGCTCTTTCAGAGTTCAGACTAAAACGCCAGATGGATTCACAGTTCCATTGACATGCAGCTGCCACTTCTTTCCTTGGATGTTTTCCATTAAAATAACTCTCCAAGTTTATTCTGAGTTTTGCGAATTTAAAATTCCATGCCATGTTTAATTTGCTTTTATAGGAATTCCAGTGCCTTCAGAATTTTAATTTAATTTAATTTGCCTCACATACCAAAATTACTTGGGTAATACATGAGGCAGGTTTACTTTGGTAAATAAATATTTCCCTTACTTTTGGCATAATGCATCTTGAACTGGGTGGCTTGTGGGGTACCATCTTTTGCTCCAAGTCAGACAGAACAACGATGCAGATTTCCATTATTGGCAGTCCAGAAGAAGGTCAAAATCTTGGGTATTATGACGATAAACATGAATTGTATGTTATTTTGTAATAATTATGTGAAGGTTTGGAATAACATTATTAAAGACTTGCAAAAATGGGAAAAAATAAAACTGTCATTGTTGGTAAGTATATAGATGATAAAAAATGAATGTCCTACCTAGAATGTTGTTTTTGTTTCAAATAATACTAATTTTGATGAATGATGTACCATTTAAGCAATGGCAGAAAGACTTATCTAACTTCATATGACAAGGGGGAAATACAAGTATAAAATACAAAGTGTTACAAGATGCCAACCAAAGAGGTGGGTTGGGTCTACCTGATTTTAAATTGTATTTTGCTGCCTGCTGTTTGGTTTTGCTTAAATAATGGATTGTATTGAGAAACAAGAGGTTATTAGAACTGGAGGGATACAATTTCAAGCTTGCTTTGCACAGATAAGTACAGTATGATAAAGCTAAACTGAAGGCAGATTTTAATAACTATTTTGTGAGATATACCTTATTGAGAATTTGGAATGGATATAAGCTTAGGTTATGTCAGAAGATGCCTTCATGGGTCTCATCACAAGAAGCACATTTTAGAAGGAAAACATTAGGCAAGGAAAGATGGATAACTTACCAGAATCTGTTTGAGAAAAGTCAAGGAGAATACATGATTAAAACCGATGTGAAATTACTTGCAGAGAGTTATATTTGTCAATGGTATTTCCAATTATTGGATAGACTTAAGATAGATAAAAAGAGTTATGGTTGTGAATAAAATAAACCAGAGTTTGAATTGCAATTGTGTACAGATGATGAACATGTGATAGGTAAATGTATAAACTTTTGTTAAAATTTGAAATAGAGAAAAACCAAGTGAGAGAATGTATGACAAAATGGGTTAGGAATTTTGAATATAATATACAGATGGAACAATGGGAGGGGTTGAAATTTACATTATGCTATGACTATAAGACATTTTTATAAAATGATGCATTGTTGGTGTATAACACCTGAGAAACTGTCTAAAACGTATAAGGCTGTTTCTAATGCATTTTGGAAATATGGGCATTGTGAAAGGAAATTTTATCATATATGGTGGGCATGTAAAAAATAAATTAAAATGGGCATGAATACAGAAAATTTTGAAGGTAAATATTCAAATGTAACGAGAATTCTTTCTCTTGGGAATTATGGACAATCAGTTACAGAATAATTATGGACATTTGCTTCAATATATACTCACAGGGGCCAGATTGTTATATATGCAGAGGTGGAAGAATGTGGAAATATTGAAGAAGGAAGAGTGATTGCTGAAATTGATGGACTTAACTGAGATGGACAAGATTGAGTAGAGAGAAATCAATAGTTTCTTAAAGGATTAGAAACGTGTTATGCACTTTTTGAGGGGGAAAAGGAAAATGATCAGATAATAAGTGCATTTGATAATTAGCAGGATTTGAATTTTGGAAGGTTAGAAGTAGTGATGTTTTTTAATATATATTTTTATTCAGTTACATCATGTATACATATATTATTACAAATTCATATTCATATGACTGTCTTGACTGATATAACTATCATGCATAACTAAAAGAAAATACATAAACAAAACTTGTGAGAAAATATACAATCATTCTAATTAAACTAATAGAGCTTTATCTGAGAAAACGTATGTCTCGCCTTTGTTACTTTGTTCTTTTATCAAATTTAAAAACCTTCAAACTAGTACCCTGAAGATCCAGATCATACTTGCACCCGAATCTACTCGAATTCCAGTAAATTACAAATTTTCTAGATTACTGCCATTCTTTTCCATTCTAAACGTCAAATTCCACCCTATTTAATAGTGTATATAATTCAATATGTATATAAACACATATTAATCCGACCTCCATTTCACAGGTCAAATTTGTCTAGATTCTTCCATTTTTTCTTCCAGTAGTTTTTAACTAGAGACCACTTCTCCTCAATTGTATTAGTCAATTTATCTTTTAACAGAGTCATAAGCCTGTCCATGTCCATCATATCTTTTAATTTTATAAGCCACTTTTCTACTGTTGGACACTCTTTTTTTCTTCCATTTAGAAGTGTATAGTATCCTCACTGCAGAAATCATATATAATATGACTATCCAAAACTTACTACTAGTCTTTCTTTCTGCTTGTCTATCATGTTTAGTAATAGGTTTCTGACTCCAATGGATATCGTACCCCTAAAATATTGGTTATAGCAGTATGAATTTTCTTCCAGTAATTTTGTGCATTCTGACAGCTCCGCCATATATGCAATAGAGTGCCCTTAGCTTGTGTGCATTTCCAACAGCTTTTCTTTCCTAACTTATACATTTTGTCCAACTTCACTGGTGTCAGAGACCATCTACCAAAGAGTTTTAGAACATTTTCCTTTAGATTCTGAGATAGAGTAAATTTGTGGGTACTCCTCCATGCTTTCTCCCATCTTTCTAACTCTATGTTTCGCCCTATATTGTGCCCACTTTATTATTTGCTCTTTGATAGATTCAGGTTCTAACTCTCTTTCCATAAGTATATTGTAGTATTTTGCTATGTGTTGTTTCTTTTGGTCGAAGATATTATGCCATCTAACCTATTATCCTCCCGTTCAAAGTCCTCAATTTTATGATCCATCTTAAATCTTTCATATATTTGTTTATATAAAAACAAGTTTGCTTAAAACTTTTCCCTCTAACTGTTTGCTCGTCCTGATCTGTATTTTGTCTTGCTTGCCTTTATATATGATATCTTTGTACTTTATCCAAGTTTCTTCTACATTTTTGACTCTACTGAAGAAGGCTTCTTCTGTTGAGACCCAATTTGGTATTTTCTTATTAAAGTTTTTCTTTATATTAACCCAGATGTTTAAAAGGGCTCTTCTAATGCAATGATTATCAAAATCTTTGTTGTCTCTCCTTTCATTATACCACAGGTACATGTGCCATCTGTATCTCAGAGTGGTTCCCTCCAAGACAAAGGACATTTTCAGACAACGTTTTAGCGTGGCTACCATGGGAAGAGCTCCTGGGAGAGGGACGGCGCTCTTGCGCGGCAAGGGGTCATTTTTGGATGCCGCTGTCCCCCTCCCGAAATCATCAGTGTCAGTTCCATAAAGCTTCGGAAGCTGCAGAGCCATATTTTAATCATGGGCAACTTCCATGCTTAAAATATGGCTCTGCGGCTTCCAAAGCTTCACAGAACTGACACTGATGATTTCGGGAGAGGGACGGCGGCGTCCGAAAATGACCCCCTGCCGCGCAAGAGCGCCATCCCTCTCCTGGGAGCTCTTCCCGCAGTAGCCATGCTAAAACGGTGATTGAAAATGTCCTAAGAGTTTTGTATTATTATGAGTAATCCACTCTTAGATCCATGATAGTACACATGCCTGAAAGTATATCTGCAGGTCTGGGAGGGCACATCCACCCCTTTCTTTTTTATCTTTTAGTAATTTCATGCTTATTTGATATTTCTTCCCTAACCACAGAAACTTGGATATTTCTTTTTGCCAACTTTTAAAACACTTATTATTATGGATAATAGGTAGGTTCTGAAATAAATACATAAATCTCAGCAGAACACTCATTTTGATTATAGCAATTCTACCTAGGAGGGAGAGGTTAATTTTAGACCATTTGTTTAAATCTTCTTTGATCTCTCTCCAAAGCTTATTATAATTATTTTCATAAAGGTCTGCATTCCTTCCAGTGATCCATATGCCAAGGTATTTGATTTTTTCCCCAATACTAAAGCCAGTTTTCCTTAGTATTTGTTCTTCTTGATCTTTAAGCATATTTTTTGTCAGAACCACTGTTTTATCTCTGTTTACTTTAAACCCAGAGACATTTGCAAAGTCTTCTAATGTTTTTCCCAGCTCAACGAGTTGATTATTTGGCTCTTCCAGAATAATCACAAAGTCGTCTGCATAGGCTCTGATCTTAAACTCATACCCTTTGATCTTTGTACCTTTTATATTCTCATTTGATCTTATACTATTTATCAGTACTTCTATGACCATTATAGAGAGGAGGGGGGAAAGTGGGCAACCCTGCCTCATTCCCTTTCTAATCTTTATTCTTCCAGTTTTTTCTCCATTCACTTTTATATGGGTATACTGATCTGCATATATCAAATTGATCCAGTTGAGGAATCTTTCCCCTATATTCATTTTAGCCAGTACAGCTTTCATAAAAGTCCAATTGACTTTATTGAAAGCCTTTTCTACATCCAGGAATACCATTGCCATTTTCTTGTCATTATGATGTTTGTAGTATTCTAATAAATCCACAATGGTCCTTACATTATTCTTCATGTGTCTGTTGTTAAGAAAACCACTTTGATCTTCATAGATTATTTTGGAGGGAATGTTTTTTAAACTTTTGTGCTAGGATGGACATAAAGATCTTATAATCACAGTTTAACAATGAAATGGGCCTAAATTTTTTTGGATCTTTTACATCTTTCCCTTCCTTTGGAATCAATGTTATAAATGCATCCTTCCACGACTCAGGAATCCCTTCTTTATCTGTTTTATTAAAAGTTGTTTGCAATGGAATAAGTAACTCATCTTCTAGTTTCTTATAACAGACTGCAGTAAACCCGTCAGGGCCCAGAGCCTTTCCAGCCTTCATTTTTCTGATAGCCTCCACTATCTCTGCCATTGTAATTTTACTATTTAGGGTTTGTTTCTGTTCTTCTGTCAGTTTCAATAAATTTTGTTTCACAAAGTATTCATCTATTTTGTCTATTTCTGATTTTGTTGAATCTTTTTTGGCATATAGTTCAGAGAATAAATCAAAGAAGCTTTTTTTAAAAAAATTAAGTTCGTGTTTGACACTATCTTCCCCCTGAATTTTAACACACTTATGATCTTCCTTTCTTTGTACCTCTTAATTTTCTGTGCCAGCCACTTGCCTGTCTTGTTAGCTAACTCAAAGTGTTTTTGCTTTGCCATATTTAATTTCATTGCCATTTCTTCTGTTATTTGAGATTGAACTTATTTTTTCAATAAGTTTATTTCCTCCATTAATTCTATGTCATTCAGTTTATCTATGAGTCTCCTTTCTCTAATTGAAATTTCATTTGTTAAGTTTTGTAATTTTTTGGCTTCTTTCTCTTTGCTTCCAATCATTTGTTTTATGAAAAAGCCTCTTATAACAGATTTACTGGCTTCCAATACTGTTTTCATTTTTACATCATCTGTAGTATTCTCAAGAAAGTATAACTTCAGCATGTCTTTAGCTTTCTTTAAGTCCACCTCATCTTTCAGTAGCATTTTGTTCAGGTGCCAGCTAATTTCTTTCTGTCCTATCTGTAGTTTCATTAGAATTGGATTATGATGCGAGATCCACTTAGATCTTTTGATGCATAAAACATATGTATTCTGGAGAACATTTGGTGTGCATCTGAAATAAAGGTGTAAATTTTTGTGTTTCCATAGTTTCCTCTCCAAACATCCATTAACCAAGTTCTGACATCATTTCAAAAAAGACCTTTGGAAGTTTTCCTTGGTTCTTCTTTATTTGTTTATATGATTGTCTGTCCAGTCTGGGTTCAATAACCTTATTTCAATCCCCTAATAAAAGAATCCTATCCACATTAGTATTCTCAATTTCTGATATCAAGTTCCTGAACAATTTTTCTCTATTTTGCAGGGGTACATAGACACCTACTACCATAAGCTTTACATTTACTAACTTTACCTCTATCCTCATATAGCCTCCATTCAAATCTTTAAACAATTCTCTTGCCAGAAACTGTCTATCTACATATATAACAACTCCATTTTCATTTTCTTACCAGCTGAAATAAAGGTCTGTTCTAATTTAGGATTCTTTAGATATTTGGAATCTTCCTCTTTAAAAAGCATTTCTTGTAAACTAATAATTCCAGCCTTTAATTTCTCCAGATAGTGAAAGATATGTTGTCTTTTACCATTTGAATTGATCCCTTTCACATTCCATGATACTATTTTGCAGTCCTTTTCTCTCTCTTTTTTCTTCTTTTTCAAAAAATTAATTTAGTCTTCCTCTTCTGCTTCTTCTTCTTCCTCTTGATCACTGTCTTTTCCTTGATCTTCTTCTGCTTCTTCTTGGTTGTCCACTACCTTGTCATCTGTTATCCTTGTCTGTTCTCACTTCTCATCATCCAAACCTCTTTCATCCATCATAGACAATCTTTCTGTCCACTCCTCTTGTTCTTTCTCTTCCTTGTTTCCCTTATTAAGCTTTCTACAAAAATCCTTCACTTTCTCAATTGAGTTTATTCTATATCTTCTCTGCTGGTACAAAAAAAGACATTCCTTCTACTCTTTCCCATCTAGATTTTATCTTATTCTTCATGAATTGTTGAGTTAGGAATTTATATTCTTGTCTTTTCTTCTGCATATCTGGTGGATTATCCTTATATATTGTCATCTCTGTCTCATCTATCATTAGTTTGTTCATGTAGCTTTGTTGAACAATTTGATCTCTTAACCTGTTTCTTGTGAAGCATACTGCTATGTCCCTTGATATCTTCCTCTCCTTAGCGACTACAGAATTTACTCTGAATAATTTATCCACCTCAGCATCCATTTTTGTCTCAGATACATCAATGAATTTGGCCAATGCTGGTATCACTCTTTCTTCAAGTTTTTCATTCATATCTTCTGCCAGTCCTCTGAGTTTCAAACATCTTTCTTTGTATCTGACTTCATTCAACAAGAGAGTTTTTTTATGAACTCCTCTTCTTGAGATAGTAACTGTGCACTGTCTTCTATCTTTTTCAATTTCTCCTTTATATTTTCCATTTCCAATTTCATTTGTTGCATATCCTCTGACAGCTTATCAAGTTTCTTTCCAAAATTAGTGAGTTCCTTCTTTAAATCTGTTTTGATTTCTGCCCTTATCCCTTTAAGTTCTTCTCTTATCTCACACCTCATCTTTTTCATTTCTCTCTTCATATTCTCTAATATTAATGCACTCAAATCTGCCATCTTAGTTGGACCCTCAAATGAGGGTCTTCTCTGTGTAGTTAATTGTGATTGGGCTTGTAGTGCTGCTTTCCTCTGAGCAGTAACCATCTTTGTTTTTTTTTGTTCCTTTCCCCCCTTCTCTTCTAAAATGTTGTTTTTGATCTTATATCTTTATTAAATTACTTTAAGATTTTTGTTTTCTCTTAAATACTACTTCTCTTTTATTTTAGAATCTGCCTTCTTAATTTGCTTTCATAGTTTACTTCTCAACATTTATACATAGAGTATCACTATCTTGAGATAGAGGGTAATACTTTCCTTTCCTACCTTACTTTCAAGTAGAGAAAGTTCCCAATTCCAGCAACTTGCAGAACAAATAACAATAATTAATTATTGTACATACAAAAATCAATTAGCATATATTGGCTTGAACATATGACAACATATACACCTATAGACTGTTTACAGGTCCAATTTCAGCTCATATCGGTACCTTTTAGTTCATGTCACAAGCTAATAAATCGGTCCTTAAAAATTAATAAATAACTTAGAAACAAAATGAGAGATTGAAATACTCTTGATTAATTAATTAATTAATTAATTGTAAATTGATTGTGAAGTAGTTGTAAATAACTGTATATTATAACCTGATAGTTAATTACTAATATACTTATTTTGAGTCATAAATTCAGCATCTTATTTTAATTGATAACTTCATCTTCTTAAATTAATTAACAAAAAATATCTGTGCTGTATATATTGAATATTTATCCACAGCCACTTAAATTAGTTGTTTATTATAATTCCAGTTTAACCAATACATTCAATATAAATTCAATATATTTCAATACATTTCAAGCCTATGTTCAAAATATATACTCACTGTTTTCCTTTTGTCTGCATTAGACCATCACTTATTTCTTATTTTTCCCTCTTAAAGTTTTATTCAGTACTCAGGTGAAGGTGAGAATGAAGTCAAAAATTAAGTCAGTACAAAAGTCAGTTAACTAGTACCAATCCTTTCACAGTAAGAATTCTTCCTTATTGCTTTTCTTCCTTTCTGCTTTTCCATCTTCTTTTTTCCTCCTACACTTTTCTCTTTCCTTCTTACACCTCTCTCCTCTCTTCTTTCCACCATCTCCACTCTCCTTTTCAATGCCTTCCTCTTTCCACCATCTGTGTACCTTTCTTCATTGAATTTGCTTACTCTTAGACCTGTTAAGTCTCTTCTCTTTTTTCGTTCCTCTTCCTCCTTTTTGTCCTTTCCTGTCCTGTAATTTAATTTATTAGTTTGTCTCCTTTAACAGTCCTTTAACAGCTACTTTGTTTCCTCAGTTTCTTTAAAGTACCTTGAAATTCTTTTGTCATGTCTGTATTACTTCTTTCTATTACAGGCTTATTGCTCATTCCAGGTTTCCTTTCATATCTTACTAGCTCTCCAGCTCCCACAGCTGCCCTGATGTCTCCAGCAGCTACCTTGACTTCTTAACACTGTCTTCTTCTCCTAGATGTTCCTTCATTTCCCTTAGTTTATCTTTACTCTTTACCCTAGTTGTTTTCAGAGTTATTTTTGCTGGAACAAACTCCCAGAGTAAATTAAACTTCTGCCTCTAAATCTCCTCTAGTTTAAAAGGGTGCTGGTGTCCCTAGTACCATCTATGGGGTTTGCTTGCAATGGCTCTGCAGCTCTGCGGTTTTTTCAGCTCTTCCGTAACCCGCAAAGAGAAACAAAATTTGGTGTTCTAGAGCCAACAATAACCCCTTAAAGCCCACACTGTCCTCCCCTCCCAGGGAGAATTTGCCAACTAGCATTTCACCAGCTGGGTTGCCTCTACAAGCTGCTGCTTGAGGAGCTCTACCTCTCAGCAGCCAAACGGCATGCCGTCATGCCAGAGAAAAACAGAACTAGTGATTTTGAGGGGGTGGTTGAATCAAATACATTGGTTTATCTCCCCGAAGAAAAAAGCTGGAAGTCATATTTTATGTTGCTTATATAAGCCTTTGTATGGGTTATGTGTGTATTTCTTTTTTTTCTTCCTTATTTACAGGTTTGTAAAGGTAATTTTGTTGTATCTTTGTTATCTAATCTGTTTTCGTATAATCTTTAAATTTTTTTGGGGGGGGGAGAATTGTGAGGTGAATATTGTCTCATCAATTGCATTTTGACACATACACTCATGTAAAATTGACTTTATGTGGGGTTGGGTAGAATCCATAAACTAACAATTCAATGCCAGCTTGATGTCAGCGTGCTTTGGAGGGCACAGGACAGAGATGACAGAAAAAGCAACTGAGCCCAGGAAGGCAAGATGAAGCCAGAGCATCAAAGAGCCGCCCTCCTCTTCCTTTTCTGCAACCAGCAGCTGGCCAGGCAGTTCCTCCCATCCCTTTAATTGCAGACAGATTTGGACATTGCCACCACTGGGATGGGTGAAGGACTGGCCGCTCAATCTCTCCTCCTCTTCCTCGCAGTGGCCATTCTCCTCATCATCTCTGGGTGCTTCCGGTTCTCTTCATCATGAAGTATTGTCCCGTTTACTGTGAAGTTTAAAAGAGGGGGAGCAAAAAAGTACATGATCTCTAGCGTGAAAAGCACTTCCAGGAGCTTGACAGCAAGCCCGCCCCCTCTGCACATCCCACCAAGCAGATCTCCTCTTCCACCCTCTCTGGACTTTGCAGCAAATTGAATCAGTTTTCCCAATGAGCAGGAATGCACATTTCCCTCACAGTTTTTAAAAACCTTTAGGAAAATCCATGAAAGCTTTTCCTGCACAGTATATGGTATTTTTGTTCCCCCCCCCCACTTCTGAATATGGTGAATCGCTGTGGGGTCCCATTTGGACAAAAGATATTCTCCTCAAATTCTATGAGGAGTATTTTCACCATTTGGACAGGCCCTAAATACCCTCAGATAGAGACATAACCCATGAGCATAACCAACCAACCAATCAGTCAAACATAAACCCTTACATCTGTTTCAAATTAGATTATGGTAGTATTTTTTATACAAAAAGGTAAAGCTGAACTCTTTCATATCTGCAATAAGCCAGAGGGAGAAATACATTATCATTGTGACCAGATTTGGAGATATGTTAGATGAGCATAGAGCTCATGGTCAGGAAAAAATGAAAGGCAAGCTACAGCACATATATTTTTGACAATATAGCTGATTTTTTATAAATCTAAAGTTATACTGAGATTTTGCTGACAGGTGGGGTTCTTTCAAGCATAGTAAGAGATAAATTATTTGTCCTACTACTTCCTCATGTTAATAATTGCTGACCTAGACATAATTGAAGGTAAATCTTTTTGTATGTGTGTGACATTCATATTACTACTTACTCACACCTTCTGACTAAATATTTAGATCTAGGGTACCAATTATGAAAGAACTGATCAGTACAGGAAAAGCCTGTTATAAATAATAGCCATTCTAACAGCAAAACAAAATAGCCTCAGGGATACTTTTTGCAATATATTGTATCCAAAGTTTTATTAAATGCAGCACAAAATGTCATAGAAAATTAAAATGACCAAACATAACCACAGCAACTACAGAACATTACTCATTCATCTTTATCAAATTTCCACTCTTTAGTCTTTATTAAGTCCCATGAGATACTGTAAATCTGTGACCTTGGAGGGGAAATTCTTTTCTATACCACTCAAGAATGGTTGAGGACACTAATCGTTCTGTTCTTGAACACTGCTTCGCTATTGGGTGGAGGGAGTAACCCTTTTGCTAACATACAAAATATGCCTTTGCTAACATACAAAATATACTTTCAAATAAATTCTGAGGCCTTTGTATTTATAGGTCATAGCAAATCTCTTACACATTTTCACTTCTATGATGTGTAGCACATCTTATCTCATTTGTTGACATTAAGGAATTATATATGCACCCATCCTTAATCCACATCCTTGGCTGCTAATAGCCAAACAAGTAACTTTAGAGCATAGTGGCATCAGGGCAAGATTAAGTTGTAGTAGATAATGTAGGGAGAAGAAAGAACTTACCTTGGGCTGATATTTTCAGTGGTACTCCAATGTAATTTGTAAATAACTTCCACACCTAATGGTAGTAAGTACCCGAATCAAAAGATGAGATGATCCCACATCATGCTACATGTTCAGGCTGAATAGAATGGTGGTTCAGTTTTTCCTCAACATTGGTGGTGGCATAGCTTTGTCTACTAAATCCATCGAATCCAGCAGTCTAGTTAAGGGTGGGCAGGATGGATTGCATGGCACATTCAGCTCTGTCCTCCAATAGCAAAGTACCTCAGGGACGTAAGCCAGGGGACTCCTGTTCCTGATCCCCCCAACACCTTTTCCCTGAGACAGTTGTCTCACTCTGTCTAAGATCAGAGGTGGGCATTTGTGACCCTTGACTTAAATACATGGAAGCACTGGCCTACTTTTTAAAGGCCCTTTGCTACTAAACTGTTCAGTCCTCTGAAAAGAAAAGAGGGAAATGGACTGTAAAGGGTATCAGAAAGACAGTGAGAGGCTTAGCAGAAAGAGATTGGTGGTGGTGGGGGAGATGTTATTAACACTTCAGACTCTGGCCCAGAGCTTGGAAAAATGCTGGCCAGAAATTCCTGGAGCTGAAGGTGGGGGGTGGGGGGAAGAGAGAGAAGGAAATTTTCAAAGCTGAGCTTTGGTTCCACTCATGGCTTCTATGATGTCCCCAACAGATCTTTCTGGTGCACTCTCAATTGCAAAATAGTTTTCTACTCCTTGTGGAGACAATATTAAGCTTGTCTCTTTGCAAAGACAATACCGGACTGACACAGTGTAAAAATCAAGAAAGCTGATCATGGTAGCACTGAAGTAGAATTTTACTGAAAGTGAAAACTGATGTTTCCTAAATGGTGATACCATTTGGGGGGCCAAGTGAAAAGCACAAAATACATCATGCAAGCTTTTAAAGCTTCAATGGTTTCTTTATTATGCAAAGTTGTTAAAAATTATACAGGAGAAAAGTGAGAATGTTAGTGTTACAGGCAGGGCTGGTTTAAGGAATTTGGGGGCCACCTGTAATGTTTTATTTTGGGGACCCCATATGTTTATCTCAGGTCAATGTAAGCTAACCTAGCACACACACCCATCTGCTGATTCTGGGGGGTTGCAAGCCTACACAGCCAATTCTGTCTGCAGAGCCTGCCTGGAAGTGCCATTGTCATGTGGGTGGCATTGCTTCGGAACAACAACAACACTACAACCCAGGGAGAGGGGGTGTTGTTTGACATCATGGTAACTTAGCAACCACCACCCCCCCAAAAAAAAATCCTTGTGTTTTACGTTTTATTCCCTCCCTTCCAGTAGCCAAGGAAGTATTTCTGTTTTTGGAGGTGTTTTCCAACAGAAGCTTGGATTGTGGATCCCTGCAAGGCAGAAGCAGGTTGGATTGGATGGCCTTTGGGGTCCCTTCCAACTCGAGCTGTTCGACATTAGAATATGCTGCTGCCTGGAAGTGCGGTGCAGTCTCTGTCTTTGGAGGTTTTAAAACAGAGGCTGGATGGAAGGCTTTGATTATGTAGTATTTCTGCATAGCAGAATGGGATTGGACTAGATGGCCCTTGGGGTCCCTGACAGCTCTGTGATTCTATGGAATGCACTGCCTCAGAGTGTGGTGGAGTCTCCTTCTTTGGAGGTGTTTAAGCAGAGGCTGGATGACCATTCATTGTTGGGCTGTGCTTGGATCATGTCTTCCAGCAGAGCAGAATGGGGTTGGACTAGATGGCCCTTGAAGATCCCTTCCAACTCTTCTATAATTCTCTGAAACCATGGATTGAAATGACAGGAAGAGAGATTCCACCTAAACATTAGGAAAGAACATCTTTAGTTCCTTAATTGTGGCTTCTTGCACAGCAGAATGGGGTTGGACTAGATGACCCTTGGGGTACCTTCCAGCCCTAAGATTCTATGCAACTGGGCTTTGTAGTATTCTAAGAGCTGCTGGACAGTGGTGGAGTCTTTTCTTTCTCTATGGAGGTCTTTAAACAGAGGCTGGATGACCATCTATCTGTTTGTACTTGCATTGTTTATTCCTGCAGGACAGAAAGGGGTTTGACTGGATGGCCCTTGGAGGTCCCACCCAACTCTCGGATTCTATTTGTCCAGGTTGCTTCTTGCAGTACTTCCACATTATAGGACCATTGCAATGTGATATATTACTTTTAACAGCCATGGCTCTGTCTTACAGGGTCCTGGGATTTGTAGCTTTAGTGAGGCACCAGCACTCCATTTTGGCAGAGAAGGCTGAAAGACCCTGCAACTCTACAAATCCTAGGGTTCCATAGGATGCAGCTGTGGGACTTAAAGTGGTGTCAAAGAGAGGCTGGGTGGCTATCTTTCAGGGTTGCTTGGATTGTGTTTCGCTGCAGGGTGGAAGTGGGTTGGACTAGATGGCCTTTGTGGTCTCTTCCAACTCCATGATAACAGTAATCAAAATCTTAAAAACAACAGCATTGCAAGAACAGTGGTAGAGTCTCCATCTTTGGATGCCTTTAAACAGAAGCTGGGTGGCCATCTGTTGGATGGGCTCTGATTGGGTATTCCTGCAGGTCAGAATAAGGGTTGGACTAGATGCCCCTTGGGGGTCTCTTCCAACTTTTCTATGAAACTGAAACTGCCAACAGTGGATTCAATTACCTGTGGTTGGTGATGGGCCCTGCAGGAATACGCATGATAGAATAATAGAAATCCTAGAGCTGGAAGAGACCCCAAAGGCCATCTAGTCCAATCCTCATCTGCCCTGCAGGAATACACAATCCAAGCATTCCCAACATGCTGGATCCAAATGTTTTAATTAGGTAAAAATTAGTGTCTAGACCAGGGTCAAACTCTCTTAGTCCTTTAAAAAGCCCAACACCTCTTGATGGCCTTTCTTTAGCCAACTGACCCACTTACCATTTTCTCTTTTCAACCCCCCCACCCCGAGTAAGGGGGTTTCCATGAACGTAAATTCACCCCACAGGCAAAGACAAAACAATGCAACACACAAACACAAGAGAACAAAAAACCCTGTGCAATTAAGAAACTCAACTCCAGCTCAATCTCAGAAATTCTGGGGGTGGCGGCGGGAAGGGTTTTTTTAAAAAAGAAACTTATGGGAACCCTTTAGAGCTGCAGATTGCAATGGTTTATTTCCTTCCCCTGTCTCCTCCTGATCTACAACACACACATGCTCACACGTGCACACACACACACTCCCAGGTCATGGTGCAACAAGATCCTATTTAGGGAACGAAACTGCACAGAGTTCGCTGGTATTTATCCCCACTGCTGGCACCCTAGGCATCCCAGCCTTTAAGAAACCAATTTCTTCTCTGTCACCCTCTCTCTTTCTCTCTCTCTGTCTCCATAACCTGCAACTTCTCTGCCCTTTTGCCACCCTGCCCTATTCAAGCAGGCAGCAGCCACCTACCCAGCACTGAAGTCACTCCTACTGACTTGAAAGTTGTTCTTCAATCACTGGAGTTCTCTTCAATCGCTCTCTTCCCATTGGCTCCCACACCTGCACCTGCATGCCCAGAGGGAAATCTGGGCTGGAAGGATGGGCAGCTCAGAGCCAGTTGAAGGAATTGGGGGGGTGCAAGGCTTTATTACAAGTCCCCCCCCCCATGGCTGTGGGTGCTGCAGGGGCCTTAAACCAGCCCTGGTCACAGGCCTACATTCTGTCTCAGGTTAAAATGCCTCAGGACAAGATGTGTCCAACTGGGGTGAGCTATCTTTACCTATATATCTATATCAAAGAGATTGAGTCATGTTTGGATTACTGTACTCTGGTCTAAATGGGGCTGCCTTTGAAGAGTGTTCAGAAAATTTCAGCTGGCACAAAGAACTGTGACCAGATTGTAAACTGGGGTTAGCTACAGGGAACCCATGACTCCATTGTCACAATTAGCTCTACTGGCTACAATTCTAAGAGATTAATACATGAGGGAAGGGAAGTGGAAGTTCAGCCCAATAATAGCACCTCCCACCTTGCCTTATCACAAGACATCAGCATGCTTACCACCATCTCCCATGGGAGTGGAATGGAAGAACAGCTGTTGGATGCTAACATTGTGCGATAAGGTAGGATGGAAGTGCAGGTTGTACTGCACTTCCCTTCCCTTGTGCAACAAACCTCTAAGTGCTGGCCACAATTCAACATGCTGGTTTTGAGCTATAAAAGCAATTATGATTTAAGTCCAAGATACCTGAAGGGCTGTATTTTTCCATATGGCTCTTCCCAGGCCCTAAGATCTGGCATCTCTGGTGCAGATGCAAAACAATGTCTGCTTGGTAATTCTTTTTAGTTTCTGGAAAACCTTTCCTAGTGTACGTAGAATGATCCTGCTCCCTTCTGTCCCTCTATCAGCAGCCAAAGACTTTTCTGTATTGACAAGGCTTTGGGAATTGACTGTTTTTTAAAGGTGATAATGATGATGATGATGAAGAAGCTATTCACAGGGTGCTGCACTATGTTTTTTTTTAAAATAATTTCATGCATATTGTAAAAGATTTTTTAATGTTATTGATAGTTTAATTATAATTTAGTTGTAACATTTTTAGGGTTTATCATTATAGTACTTGTTTTAGATTACAATCTGCCTTGTGTTCTGGTTTTGAGGGGGGAAATGGGATACAAATAAAATGAATGACTGAATGAATGAATCTCATAAGACAAGCTAAATTCCTGAATGATGTTTTCAAATATCTCTAAGCATGAACAATGTAAACCAAGGCCACAGAAGCTAAGAAACTTGCAACATTGCTGCAATAGATTTTGTCTATGGGTGTGGGACTATAAGGATATTGTGTTAATAAGTTTTTGTCTGTTCTGAGCCTGTAGGATGGGGCTTGAAAGGAATTTAAACAAGCACCAAGTGAATGGGTAAAGCCATAAAACAGTACTTTTAATTTTAAGAACAAGACAAAGAAGTATAAGTGACAAATGTAAACATGTTCCAGGCAGCATTCTTTGCCCTGGGTCACTTGAAATGAAATTTTCTGCATTGTTTACACTGTAAACTGAACCATTTTATTCTTGTGTGACTGTAAAGCTATATACCAAGAGAGCTATGCTACTCTCTTTATGGATCAAAGCTACATTTTAATATCACACAATACAGTGGAACCGTACTCACTTATAACATTGGCTCCCTAGACTATCTGAATCATTTTTATCAATGCCTCTCCTTGTCGCTTAGCCTGAGCCAAGCACCAATATTTTGGAATTGACTTCAGCAATATCTCTTCAGGAAGCTTGCTGACTTACAACAGCTTAAAACAGAGTTATCACATGAGGCTTGTTGAACAGGCACTATGAACTCAAGAACACTTTGAACGTTCATTTCTCTTATTAACTGAAAGCATCCTATCTTTTGAACACCTGGAACATACTGTAATGAGCAGGTTGCCATATGGCTCATCACTTTAGATGAGTACCATTGATTGACCCACCCACATTCTGGGCAAGATTTCCTCATAGACATGTGGTAGAAAGGAACTCCACTAGTATGGATATCTATTACATTGGGGTGGGCAAGATGCAATCCTTCAGATATTTCTGGATGGCAAATTCCAGCATTATTCACCATTGGATATGCTAGCAAAAGTTGATGGGATTTACTGCCCAACAATATCTGGAGGACTGCTCTTTGTCCACCTTATCTTAGATGTTCAGGACCAAGATGGGCTTCCTGTCTGAATTTATCTTGGCTTATACTAACTTGGTGGCAAACCTTCAGATGCCACATTCTCTGGTCTTCTCTTTCTACCCTTGCCTTCATTTTAATACTTTCATAAATATGAAACTATGAACAGTTGGAAAGGAGGGCACAAAAGACACCGAGTCTAAAGAAGATGGCTGGTTCAAAATAGTTTCTGCAAATATGAATCTTCTGCAAAGAGTCATTTTAAAAAAGAAAGAAAGAAATTCTCTAGTCACCAACTAATGGGGGGGGCACTAAACAGTTAACATAGGGAAAGTTCACAGAGTAAAGCGATTTCTTTTTCAGTTTTCATTTAAGTCTTCAGAGCATGTTTAGTACCTGCTTTGCTTATTAAAGGAAGTGGTATTTGTTTTCCTTTTACTTCATAAGAGGAATTACCAAATACAGGACGCTGTTTCTGGTGTCAATAGAAGGTTGGAGCAGGCAGAGAAGCTTTCATTACAGAGACCTTGAAAGTCTGGGTGAATTGTTAGCTTTTGCAACCATTAGCTTCTAGTGTTCTATTCACCATCACCTGTAACATGTTGGCCCATCCAGAAATAATAAGACCACACACAAGGATATTGGTTGAATAGGGTGACTATTTTAACAATTTAAATCTATATACTTTAAAACATGAGGTAGTAGGGGTGGGATACTCATTGTAGGATTCTCTGAGGCAGGAATCCCCACCAGACCTCTTCCTCAAACACTCTTGAATGAAGCACATGAGTCCCAGGAATATTCAGACTTGTTGGATTGCCAACCAGCCTGCCCTAGTTGAAGGAAGGCCCACCTGAGGAACTTCCTCCCTCAGTTCTCATAACTTGAAGTGAGAATGAACTTCAGGCTAACCCTAAGTCTCCTTCCCAACCCCAAATCCCTTCACCAAATGGTACCTTTCTATGCTCACTGGCATTCCTAACCTTTCTCCCCCAACTACCTGCCATGGGCAAGGGGCAAATGTCTATTTAGTCCTTTCCTCCACTAAGTTGGCCAACACAACCCACAACCCCCATCTGCAGATGCCCTAAGAATAACTGATTGCCCTCCTGAGATAAATGTATGGCCTATTGAAGTGTGGCTTCTGAAAGACAATATGTGGATAGGGGATGAAGTATTCTTAACCTTTTGTACATCCCTCAGCTCCCAAGATCTCCTGGTGGAATCACACTTTTATCACATGTTCATTTATCTTAAGTTCCAACTCCCCCCCCCCCAATAAACCCTGTTAATAGCCAAACTTCATAAGAGGAAGAGAAAATTCCTGTCTATATCCCTTGTATACCTTTTATATTATTTTAATGTGATTTTATATCAGTTGTTTTAATGTATTTGGTTTAATATCTTTTTATGGGGGAGGGTGGGGGTGGGTGGTGTTTGGGGATTTAAAATTGTATTGGTATTTTAATTTTTGTAAGCCACCCCGATTGTTTTAACAGAGAGGTGGTATAATAATAATAATAATAATAATAATAATAATATCTCAGGAGAAATGGGTTCCCCAGAGGACCTAAACTGTGCTTTTTTCCTAGAATAGCCTTCCAACATTTTCCATGTCATGAAGTCCTCTGTAGCATCCACATGACCTTGTGTCATTATTAAAAATGCAATCACAAACATTCTACCCCCCAATAGATTTTTTTTTTGGGGGGGTTCTGACACAACCTGTGTTATTACCTAGCCTCAACACAAAGTTGCATAAACAGTGGAATCTGCAGGGGGCAAACCCTAATCACACATGCACACACCTGTGACTGAATTGCTCAAACTCTTTAATGGTCCAGACATAGTTCTTTCTAGTACTTGGTGCTACAGACATACTAATGGCTCTCCAAGTCTCATCCCTCTAAGGGTCCAAAGACAGTGGCACCTAGTCCGGCTCTGCCCTGATATCTGGTGCTATCCAGGGCCGGTTTAAGGAATTTTGGGGGCCCCTGCAATGCTTTATTTTGGGGGGCCCATGTGTTTATCTCAGGTCAATGTAACCTAACCTATTCACCGTACAGGATGCTCAGATTACAGTAGGACCCCCGTATCCATGGATCCATTATCCATGGGACACAAAACAACACACCTGCCATAGAGTCTTCCTAGAAAATGTGTCCTCCCTAGCTGTTTTCTAGGCCCTCCAAGGCAACTTCATCGTATTTTAAACCAGAATTCCCATTATTTTCAATAGCGTTCACTATTATTCATGGTTTTCAGAATCCATGCCCCCCCCAACCAATCCCCAGTGGATAAGAGGGGCCTACTGTATTAAATAATTTACATATGAGGAACGGCTTAGGGAGCTGGGCATGCTTTGCCTGGAGAAGAGAAGGGTGAGAGGTGACGTGATTGCCATGTTTAAATATTTGAAGGGATGTCATACTGAGGAAGGAGCAAGCTTGTTTTCTGCTACTCCAGAGACTAGGACATGGAGCTATGGGTTCAAACTACAGGAAAAGAGATTCCACCTGAATATTAGGAAGAACCTCCTGACAGTATGAGCTGTTCGGAAGTGTAATACACTGCCTTGGAGTGTGGTGGAGTCTCCTTCTTTGGCTTTTTTAAAACATAGGTTGGATAGCCATCTGCCAGGAATGCTTGGATTGTGTGTTCCTGCAGGGCAGAAGCTGATCAGATGGGATGGCTGTTGGGATCCCTTCCAGCCCTATGATTCTATGATTCTAGGCTGCAGTCAGAGCCTGGGAAAGTTACTCTTGGATTACACCTCCCTGAATCCCCCTGCTAGCACCCTTCTCAAGGTGTGGTTGCATTGTTCCTTTTCCAGAATTCTCTAGCCCAGTGTTTCTTAACTTGGGGTCTGCAATGTCGTCACAGGTGGTCCACAGAGGCTTGAAGGCTGCTTGGCCCACCTCCTCCCTGTAGTGGAGCAGCTACGTGACAGGAACCAAGGCAAAGGCTGGCTGGCTTGGCCTGCACATTGGCATTCAATCCACTCCAGCCACAAACTTGCAGGAAGAAGCAAGAGTGCCTCTGAGGGAAAGTTTAATGGATGGTGTAATTGTATTGTATTGTTGTTGTTGTTAGCTATTATTATTTAAAAATATTATTAGCTATTATTATTAGAATTTTGAATCTTGAGTTAAGTCTTGGGGCAACAAAAGATATTTAAAGGGGGTCCCTGGTAAAGAAAAGGTTAAGAACCACTGCTCTAGGCCAATGTCTCTCACATAACACTAATGGGATACTGGTGTTTTAGTGACAACAATAAAACCATTGTTCCCAGTAATATTACTCCAAATTTTAATGTATATTCTTTATATTCTTCTGTTAAAAGAGCTAGAGTGTTGTAGAAGTTTCAGCATTGCACTATGACTATGGAGACCAGGGTCTGAATACCCACTGGCTGACCTTGGGCAAGTCATACTCTCTCAGCCTCAAAGGAAGGCAAAGGCACACCCCCTTTGAACAAACCTTGCCTAGAAAACCCCATGGTAGGTTTGCCTTAGTCAGAAATGACTTGAAGGCACACAGGTAAACACACACACATTTCTTTTGCAGGCTGAACTCAGTTGGTAGCAAGGGGAGGAAGCTGAAGAAGACCAAGGGGAAAAGGGAGGGGAGAGGAACCAGGACATGTTAAGAGCAGCAGGAAGGATGGACTGGAGGGGATTTATGTGGAAGGAAGGAAAGGGAGGGAGGGAAGGAAGGAAGGAAGGAAGGAAGGAAGGAAGGAAGGAACCCTCTCTCATACACACACACTCACCCCTCTCCGACATGTCTGACTGGCTTGCATTTTGCAGCAGCAAACTCCCTCCAGCTTCTGCCACGGAGGGCTGCTTCTTCTTTCTCTTTCTCTTTTTAGTTTGGGAGACGCTGGTTTTTGTTTGTTTGTTTTTTTAAAAAAAAGCCAGCAGGAAGTTTTTGGAGGAGGAGGGTAGGAGGGGGCTACAAAGCAGCGGCTCCTCCCGGCTGTTTCCTGGCTGTCTCCTTTGTCAGATAAGGAGGTCAGCAGGGGCCCCCCTTGACCTTGGGGCCCCCTGCCAATGCTGATTTGGCAGACTGGTTAAACAGGCCCTGGTGCTATCTAAAGTGTACCATCTATTGATGAGAGAAAGCATCAACCATGCTGGTGTTCACACCAGCCATGTGTTATGCTATGAACATGATATTATGTTGAAGAAGCCTAAGAGTCAATGCCCTGACAAACCTAATGATATGGGAATCTAGAAGTCAGAGAATAACTTGCACTGTGTCTAACTTGTCACATAAGAAAGGAACAGAAATGAAACCCAAACTGCCACCAAAACTGGGGGGGAAAACAAATGTAAGATGCCAACTATATCCCATTACAGCAGCCAGAGGTGTATGCACCAACTACCCCCCAAATAAATGCCAAAGCCCATGATATATGTTGTGTTAAATGAAACATGGAGGGCTTATTAAAGCTTAACCTCCTCACACCAAAAAGAGATCACATTAAAGTGTTCAAGAAACTCTAGCCAAGTCTGCAAATCCCCCTGATCTCTTCTCTGGCCTTCTACCTATGATATAGTCTATGAATGCCACACATAGGACATTTTCAGATGCGATTTTCAGCAGCAAATATCCCAAAACAGCTCCGTTGCTGCCACGCAGCAGTGGAGCGGTTTCGGATGATGCTGTCCCTCTGCTGAAATCCTCTCTGTCACTTCTGTGACAGAATAGAGGAAACCACATCATATTTCACTCACAGGCAACATTCGTGAATGAAATATGATGCGGTTTCCTCCATTCTGTCACAGAAGTGACACAGACGATTTCGGCAGAGGGACGGCATCATCCGAAACTGCTCCCCTGCCGTGCGGCAGCAACGGAGCTGTTTTGGAATGTTTGCTGCTGAAAATTGCATCTGAAAATGTCCATACTGTCACAAAGTCACTGAAAAAAATGTCTTACATGGTGTCACCCTTTTACAGGCAAAATTCAGATCACCCACCAGTTCTTGCATCTCTTTCTGCATACTTTTGCATTAATATATGAATTAAACACCTTCTCCCTGAAGACATGTAGCTTCTCCCCAGGGAGCATACACCACTCATGTAATGGGTCAATTACAATCCCCAAGAAGACCAGCCAGTGATTGCCAGGACTAGATTTGCCAGGATTACCAGGACTGACCAGCCAGCTAGTCTTTCTGTCTTTTTTTGGAAAGTCTAAGACAACCTGTGCTATTAGTTGTCTGAACAATCAGGAACCATCCTGGGAAATGGGATGATTTCTGATTGGTTGGACATTGGAGGGGGTGTGCTTGCAAGGGACACCTTGCAACCGCCGTTTTGTTATGCTCCCCAGGGTCCTCTGCTGGGTCCAAAGCAGCCAGCTGAGAGCCAGGCAAGGTCTCTCCCATCCCTTGCCCCCACCCAAGCAGCTACAGAGAACCTCACACACACACACCACACTTATGCTACCCATGACAAATCATGTAAACAATAAGAGATGAACTCGGGATGAAGATATCTCGCTTCTCCCGGGATAAAAACTGTTGTGTAACTGAGCCCCTGGAACAACCCCTGATATCCTAATTCACTGTGCATCAGGAGCTGGGGTTGTACCTGAGCTACTGGCATCCTCTCAGCTGTAAAGGGCTGATTTCTCTGTAATATATGCCTACTATGAGCATACAGCTTGCAAAATGAACTGCACCCACAGCTGTAGTTGCATCTGATCCCACAAGAAAGTGGTCACCTTCATATGGAATGATTCATCATAAGGAAGCCAAACAGGCCCAGAGACTTCTACATAAACCCTATATATTATATCTATGTATTGCAGAAATGAGAGGAACCTCCATGGCTAAGACCACACTAATACTCCAGCATGCACAAGAAAACCCAGTTGTCAGTTAGTGCTGGTTTTAGACACTTTCCTTTTCTCTAATTTTCCTCTTGTTATCATTCATGTTCTCCTTGTCCTTCTTCTCCAAATCCTGGAAAAAGAAAGAGAAGACAAGATGTAAGTTCTCCTGAAATCTTACCCTTTGTTGCCTGAAAAATGTAATCACCTACCAGAAGTTTCTCATATGATACTGCTGTATAAGTGACCAAGATATAACTATGGGTTCCATGCCCCCACATCACAGCCTTCTCATGATGCCTCAAGGTCTTCCTCCCAATGTGACACTGCCAAGGAGACCAGTAGGGTCTGCTTATAGCCCAGAGGTGTTATGGGGCTATGATAATGTCTCCTGTCCCACATCCTGAGCTGCCAGTCCCCAAGGCCAGCTAGCCAACCCTGAGTAGGCATCCAATGAACCTGAACCAAGGCCATCTGAGGCCAAAGTACCTTCCTGAATTGGCTTCTAAATGGCTTCTGCTCTGGTAGCAAAACCAGATAAGTTCCAAGAGTAAGTGCTGTCTCTGTCTGTTGCTGTCATTGCTCAAGGGCTTTCAAACATGCAACAATATCACAAGCCTTTTATACAATCTTCATCTTAGCAAGAATGGCTGTTATGGAACTATTCCCTTCCTCATCAGAGGATGTAGTGCTTCAGGAGAAGAGTGCTGCATCAGTTGTTGTTTCACTGGCCCTTTGCCTTTTGAAGCCCCACCCCTTCCTAAGTTCCATCCTGCTGCAATAGAAGCAAAAACAGAAACAATGAAAATAGGAGTCCTAGTCCCACACTCCTACCTCTAATATTAGTAATAATAATAGACAATAACAATTACCACTAAGAATTACCAGCCCATAAGCCACCTAGCCTTATGATCCCACCAGTAAACAGGGTGAAATTGTGGGTAAAGGAGAGTAAAGTGACAGATTCTGCCCACCCACTACTATGTAAAATTTAAAAATAAAATAAAAAATGAAGACACCAAGCCTAAAGGGCTAATCTGAAGTAAATCCCACTTCTGGGTCCAGCCTACCTGCAGACAAACCCTAGTCCACCATGCTCAATTACCCCAATTTCCTGGGTGAGTAAGCAGAGCAATCACCTGGTTTTTCCTCCTGCAAGTCTACTCAGGCCTGACTCACAGATGACCTCAAAAAGGGGCGGGGGTCAGCAAGCTTCTGTGCCCAGGCTTGCTTAAGGCCAACCGGGACATGCTAAGGTGTGGCCTGCTACATGTTGCCTATACCCACCATCTCTTTTGCTTACCAGGACATGGCAAACTCCTGAGGTCTCCAGGGATTCCACCTACATTTCATCCACACACACACACATAACAGAGTTGGAACCAGGCTGAAATGTGAAGGCCCTGTCCTCAGCACACAGCAGTCTATGTGACATATCCTCTTCCAGAGCCTATTCACATTCAAATGGCTCCCTGGAAGATGGTTGCCATGTCTAGGCTGATGGACTGACAACTATTGGCCAAGGACATGCTACCCACAGGCTCTGACTCAACTCATCTCCTAAGCATGACACCAATTCCCTCCTCACCAGAAGCCAGTGGTGGCATTGTGTGGGACCTTCCCATGCCATGGAGCTACCCACCAACCACTACCAACTTGGGGCAATGGTTGCAAACAGAACCTGCATCTAATAGTCACTCAGATCACTGCCACTGCACAGAAAGTCCTCTACTGCTCTAAGACACTTGGGACTTATCTATATGAGGCAATAAAATGCAGATTGATGGACACTAATGCCAATTCTCAGCAGCTTTGATTTGTCTCTCCAGGTCAAGATCACAGTCAGGCAAAGCCACCTGCATTTGTTGTTCAAACAGGTGTGCCTGTGAATCAAGATGGCAGGCATGAGTGAATTACTCACATTTTTATTGCCACAAGTTGCCATGGTTGAACAGTTTTTTTAAAAAGCATATCCAAGGTGCAGAAGTGCAATCTTCTGCTTAAATAAGCAGGAAAAAGAGGGGGGAAAGGCTGTTTCTCTGCCTAAGTGCATGACCACTATGGTGAATATCCACCATGCTGGTTCAGGGCACATGACTTGCCAGCAAGCTCTACCCCCTGTGCGTGCCCGCCAATCAGCTTTCCACTTCAACTCTTATCAGGAATGCATAGCAAAGCAAATTGTTTGTCCCAATGAGCAGATTTCCTTCAGATATTTTATTATTATTATTATGGAGAAAGACACAAACGCTTTTTCCACAGAGTTTCTGGAGTTTTGGCCTCCCCTCCTTCTGAATACAGTGAAATGATGTGGGTTCCCATTGGTACAAAAGGTAGTCTCCTCAAATTCTATAAGGAGTATTTTTGCAATATAGACAAGACCCTGACCAAATCTTCCAAGCATCTCTACTGAAAGAGATGGCTAGAGCTTATAAGTTCTCTGTCTCTGCCTCATTACCCCATGCTGCAGCAATGCTGTGCAACAATACACTTCCTCCCAGCGGGCCTCACTGTGGGGAAATTATTATGCAATACAATCTTGTGTATCCCATGTTAAGTTCAGTTTAGGAATTTCCCTGCATGCATGAGTTTTTCCACTCCCCCTTCTTCTTTCCCTAGGCAACTTCAGCCAACTGGAGCAATGGGTCATTCATCACATGACCTCCTAATTTAAATACTTTATTATGCTTTGTGTAAGTTCTCTCTTAAGATAAGCTCCATGTGGCTTCGCCATTATGCTTTTTCTTCTCACTCTTCATGCAGCTTTGTAATCATGCTGCTCCCAAAAGCTGGGTGAGGTTTTTTTCCTACCCTAACCTAATCCTCTTAGTTAGTTAAGGACCTTTAGATTTGTTTTGAATATGTAGATTAAGATTGCTATACCTTCAGTAAACTTTTGATATGCATTTTTAAACAGACGTCTTTGTTGTTTTTAATGAGTCTAATTGACTGGGTGATCAGACCACACATATAAATGCTAATTGAGCTGGTGTCTGCATTCCAATGCCTTTACTCTGCTTACTTTGAAAGAAAGGTTTTTTTTATTATTATTTTTTAAGTTGTTTTTTTTTTTTACTTTAAAAGGGCTAGATCCCTGGCATCTTTAATAAATTTTTAATTTTAGACTCATACACCCCTACACTCACTTCCCTCCAGGCCAGCAAATGCAAGCCTTCCCACAACCATGCTTGGAGGCTTGGAGACCTGGGTGTAGAGTTGGGTAAGTTTTAGAAAATGTCCAAAGGGGGTTGAGGAATTTGAATTGTAGAAAAGTGGATTAGCAGATAATGGAGGAGCTCCCCAGGTACAGACTTTTTGAGTTTGTGAGTCCAAGCATTTCCCCCTCTACATGTTATTGGTGGGGGAAAGGTTTTTGTGTGGAAGACAAAACGAATGTATGGTTTACTTGTTTATCACCAAGCATGTTTTCACCCATTGTCTAATTGGGTGTGAACTTTCATTTCACAGGAAATGTCAAAGTTCTGATGAAGATTGGATTTGCTTTTTCACTTTTTACAACTTCAAACTTTCCTGGTGGATTTCTATCAAAATGAAGTCTAGCTTTCAGTTGTTAGAACTTACAGTCCTTCTGGTGCTTAGCTTCTGTGTTCAGGTCTTTTTGACCCAAGAGGAAGATAAACCTTTTGCATGGTGGATATTGTGCTATCAAATTCAGCAGTTTCTCAGCAGTTTTATTGCTGCCATTGTAGATAGATTTCAGACATGGTATTATGGTCTGCATAAAGAGTGGGGTCTCTCTGGCTCCAAAATTGTTAAAGGACCCAAACCTTGAATGGATTAAAGAGAGCAAACTATGTTTCAACATGCTGTTGCTACTAGAATAGGTATATAGAAGTCCTAATAAAATACTGTTTGTTCCCAAAGTTGCCATTAAATGACATATAGTTCAGTGGTAGGTCCTCATAAAAATCTTATTATATTTATTCAAAGAACTTCTTTAAAATAGACTGATAGTTGATGCTTTCTCTTACTATTGTTTAGTGTCTTTCTTTATACTCTTAAGCATTGAAAATCTGGATTTTGTAGGGAGCATTAAACCCAACAGGACTCAGATGTATACAAATATTGATCTGCTTAGATTCATTACAGGTTTCTGAATATTTGTGTACATTTCTTGAAAAATGAGGAAGGGGACACTCTCGTACATGTGAAAACCTACACTTCATTCTGTGGTAGAAATGGAATGAGTATTCAACAATTTCTCAAATAGGGTTAAAATTTGCCATTCCTGACCACTTGGGAAACACTGGAGGAAAGAAAAATAGCATTTGGAAAGTTCCTGCAACTTGTGGGACCTTTTGGTTTTGTTTTGTTCTCACATAGGAAAATAGAACAACTTTAGCAACTCTGTACACCCTGGAAACCTGTGATGTTGAAACACTGCAGAACTTTCAAAAGTTGGCCACCAACGGCAATACTGCACTATATTTATTGCTGACAGACTCGAGAAATAAAGAGACCAGACACTATGGCTGTGTTTACACGGGCAAATTTTCCCCTAAATATACCGCTAAGATTGCTCATTTTCCCCACAGATCGAGCCACAGTATCGCCTCATTCAGAAGGGAGGAAGTCAAAATACCCAAATGTAGTGTGACAAGGGATGTTGCTACCTTTGCCGGTTTATTTGAAAAAGTAGCTCGACTTAGCACATTATTGCTAGTGTGAACGGCAAGTCCATGTGAATTACCAGCAATCTTCCCAATACATTTGCAGCAGAGCTGCACTGTGATTGGTTCTTATGATGAAGGGGTGGGCTGGCTAGATGTGAGCCAGGAGGGAGACTCGTGTATGCTGCTTGCTTTAAACATCCAGCCAACCGGCTTGCTTTTAGCATGGGAAAAGCACTGCAGAGCAAAGGAATCCTAGCCAGCTGCTTGTGTGTGTGGCTGCTTTCCTTCCCACTTAATTATTCATCTCCTCCATGGTCTCCCTCCTCTTTTTTTTTATTTATATGCAGACGAAGGTACCCTCCTCTCCATCTTCTGCTGGCTTTAATGATAATGATAGAGCTGCCTGGCCATTCCCCCCACCTTTGTCTGCCAAAACTCATCCAAATTAGCCATAAATCTTAAGAACTATTCACCTATCTTCCGAAAGGGGGGAAATCTGGAATTTCGCTCACTTTATTCTGTCATTTAACTGGCCCCTTTGTCAATCAGCTGTTAAGTAAGGAGGAAAAAATCCCTTCCATTTGGAGTTTCATTTGTGGGCAGGGAGCTGGAGGAAAACTGGCCCCTTTGTCAATCAGCTGTTAAGTAAGGAGAAAAAAAACTTCCATTTGGAGTTTCATTTGTGGGCAGGGAGCTCAGGGGAAATTACATTCTTTGCCTCTAAGCTGTTAAGCACACAGAGTTGGGGCCAGGGTAGACATTCCTATGGCATTCCTTTGTCTTCTCTCCAATGCTTGGCCACATCCCCACCACATTTGGCTGTGTGAATCTCAAAGCAAGAAAAACCAAAGTGCAACAAAATACAGCTGTTTCCTCCATAGACTGTGTAAACTACCCACCACTGATGTGGAAAAGCGCTAAATTTATCGTAATAAAACCTGCCATGTAAATGCAGCCAAGGTGTTGATTTGAAATGGGCCACTTTATTTAAACCTATCCTATTTATTAATTCATCTAGAGAGCTGCAATGCAGGGGGGGGCAACATAGTGTGGGAGCATCTGGGGCAGTAGGTCTTCTCACATACTTTCTCCCCAGCTTCTGCTGGGCAAAACACCTGAGCCTTAAGGAGAATCCAAAAGCTGGGTTGCTTCCTGGCCAGCCCACATCTGAAAGGCTAACCTAAAAGTCCCTTCCCCAAGTCACAGGACTTAAAGTGAGGGTTTATCCTCCAGGATAGCCCCAAGGGAAGTCCCTTTCCCCACTCCTCCTAGTCACAGGATCTAAAGAGGCAGTTCAAGTAACCTCACTTCACCAAAAGGTGGTGTTATCGGTGCTCACTGAACTACCACATCTCCCCTCTTTACCTGCCATAGATATGGGGCAAGTGTCTGCTTATCCCCTATCCCCCACCAGGCCATTCAACAGGGAGCCCAAACCCCACTGCTGATCTCCCAAGAAAAGAGTTCATCAACTCAGAAAGGTGGACACCATCAGCTCAGTAAACATTATTTTAAACTCAAACAGCCCTTCAGGATACAAAATTGGGTGTAAATATTAGTCCTTAAAAAATAGCCATGTGTGCACAGTTCTTCTGACACCGTATTTCTGCCAGACTACAGTGGTACCCTCATCTTCATACATGAGTCTTCCTCACTATCCCAAACTCCTGATCTTCTTATTGCCCATACTTCCCTGAATCAGTCCTCTATCCAATCCTTAACTCTTTGTTAGTCATATGTGGTTCTTCAGAGCATGAGTGCATATATGTGTCTGTGTTTATTTTCCATTAAAAACCATGTTTATTTTGCTTTAAACATGGAATCTCATCAGTTAGTACCAGTATACACAGACCTAAAGATCTCACAAGTTACCTGACCTCTTGCAGCCATATCATAGAATCATAGAATCATAGACTCACAGAGTTAGAAGAGACCACAAGGGCCATCTAGTCCAACCCCCTGCCCTGTAGGAACACACAATCAAATCATTCCTGACAGATGGCCATATTTGGGTCTTTTTTTCTTTAATGTGGGAGGAGATACTGGGGAGCACAGTGAAACCTGCAAAAATGGCTGGGGAATAACATATTTGAGCTAATTAAAATTGCCCAACTTAATATCATAATTTTAGTGTCACAAGTGGGTTTCCATGGATCCCTAGCAATTTGGGTAACAATAAGCTGCCCATGCAGGGAGGGGGATAGTGTGCCATTCTCACACTCTTGTCATGACTGTGGTAAAACTCCAACTGAAGGACTGGGCCAAGGGGGAGAATGAGGTGGGGCCCAACCCCATAAAGACTGCAGATAGCTACTTTCCAGGCACCCAGTAGAATTACTCAGGCACTGTGTGTTAACATGTGGTACAGAAGCTGTAGGCATCCCCTCCCCCATTTATAACCATCATACGTGTTCCCTTGTGAATCAGTGGTCTCACCTTGACTTGCTGCAGCAGAAATAACTTGAAATTGGTCATGCTGATCATCTCCTCCTCATCACATGCTCCAGCTCCAGTTGACCTCAATGCCTCATCCTGTTGTATCCACTTTTCTAGGGCATCAAGGTGGGCCAAAATCTCATTAGTAATACAATGCTGCTTAGCTGCCTTAGGGGACCCTCCATGAAGGCTCTTTTTCTCTGTCCTCTTCTCTTTGGTACTCTTTTTCTTTCTTTCTTTTTTAAAGTTTTTTTTTAAGTTCAGTGGCCTCCCTTCTCCTGTGTGAGTCTGGCAAATGGTTGATAAGTTCAGTAAGGGGGATTCCTGATGAAAAGGGCAGTACAGAGAGAACCCTACCCCAGACATGTTACAATGACAGTCTTGGGGGTTGAGAGGCTTGCTTTTCATAGAATCATAGAGTTGAAAGAGACCACAAGGGTCATCCAGTCCAACCTCTGCCATGCAGGAATACACAATCAAATCATTCCTGACAGATGGCCATCCAGCTTCTGTTTAAAATTCTCCAAAGGAGACTCCACCACACTTTGAGGCAGTGTATTCCGTATCCAAACAGCTCTTACTGTCAGGAAATTCTTCCTAATGTTTAGGTGGAATCTCTTTTCCTGTAGTTTGAACCCATTGCTCCATGTCCTAGTTACTGGAGCAGCAGAAAACAAGCTTGCTCCATCCTCAGTATGACATCCTTTCAAATATTTAAACACACAGCAGGCAACACAAAGACGGAAACAATGGGACAAAAGTGTTACATTTTGATTTACGTTTTGCACAACTTAGGTTACACAATGCAACAATTGCCTGGAACTTTTGCTCTTGACCACTCTGAATATGCCACTATGGCATATTCAAGCTCAGGGTCCATTGTTTGTGATTCATGAATGAAAGGGGACTGATAGTGATCTTTGTGCCTGACCCTTTTATCAGGCAAAACCAGAAAACCAGCCCAAAACCTGCAGTATGCAATACACTTTTATTTATTAATTTCTGGTTTCTAATCCTTCTACTCCTTCCCTATCTTGTCCCAATTTCACAAAAAAATAATCGGTTTATTAAAGAATATTTAACATACAATTTAACATAGTACATAATATAGCATACATAGTAAATCCAAAGAATGCAATTGCAGAGGAAAAGAAAAAAACAATAGAATAATAAACAATGCAATCCATACATACAAGGCAAATCTCAAAGGATAAGTTAAAAATATTAAAATAACTTTAAAGAAACGGCACATACTAAAAGGAGACCAAGAATCATTTTCCCCTTCATCCCCTCTCTGCAAGAGCAGAAACTGACTCCTCGTATTGACGGTGACCCGAGATGTGCTCTATGTAAATGTCTCAGGACCATCTAATGGTATCTGATACCATTAGTCTGCGCATAAGTTTGGCATAGCGCCTTCCCACCCCACAAACTCTCAGCACTGGCTCATTTGCAGGCTCCCAGCCACCCAGGGCCCCAGCAAGCAATGCATGGACAGAGACCTCGTACCCCCTTTGTCTCAAAACATCAGGCAGAGGGGCATATTTTTGATGTTTACATTCTCTGGCCTCCCTCATGGCTGTTTTCTTTTAATGAATGTTCTAGTTGGTGCCTTGTTTTGTGGGAGAACACTTGTATCACTGGAGGGTTCCCTTTAGTGGCGGTGAGCTGCGGACCCTCTTCAGGAACCCAAGCCCACTGGCACCCAATGAGTTTGCTAAGATGGCGGGTTGCGTTCCGGGTATGAGGGAAGAGGGAAGAGAAGTCACCACCATTGCGTCCAAATTCATTATCCAGTGACCCAGTGAGGTATTTTGCCAGGTCGCTGTCAGTTGGAATCCTTGCGATACGCTTTTAGACGACTTCCTTAAGGGAACCAAGCACAACAGATTTTACAATCCTGTCAGGGCAAGATACTACACTTGATCTTAGCCAAAAGGCCGAGAAGCGAAAACCAGAAAACCAGCCCAAAACTTGCAGTATGCAATACACTTTTATTTATTAATTTCTCATTTTGAATCCTTCTACTCCTTCCCTATCTTGTCCCACTTTCACAAAAAATTAATCCTTTTATTAGAGAATATTTAGCATACAATTTGACAGAACAAAACATAGTAGTACATGATAGATCCAAAGAATGCAATTGCAGGGAAAAATTACAGTAGAGTACTAAGCAGTATAATCAATATATACAAAGCAAATCTCATTCCTGGGATAAGTCAAAAATATTACAATAGCTTTAGTAAGGGAACAGCACATACTAAGAGGAGACCAATAATAGTTTTACATTCAAATCACAGTGTGACCACTAACATATATATCTACAGATAATGCATACCATACAAGTACAGGTTGGTTACATAGAATTTTACCTTTTCAACCCCTCTCTGCAAGGGCAGAAACTGACTCCTTGTATTGGCGGTGACCCGAGATGTGCTCGATGTAGATGTCTCGGGACCATCTGATGGTATCTGATACCATTAGTTTGCGCATAAGTTTGGCATAGCGCCTTCCCACCCCACAAGCTCTCAGCACTGGTTCATTTGCAGGGTCCCAGCCACCCAGGGCCCCAACAAGCAACCTTAGCCAAAAAATTATGCAAAGAGAGCCATAGCCAGAGGCAGACCTACAACTGCACAGTTTTTCATATTTGCGTGGTTCCAGTAAAATTGTGAGTTTATAGAAAAATGTGCAGTTTCAAAACTTTGTGGCCATATGTGTAACTTCCCTGGAAAGTTGCTGTTTTCTATCATTTGGGAAAAAAAATCCTTGAGTGTTTCAACACTATGGGAAGAAAGTACATGCGTTCAACAAAATATGTAAAAATATTTTCACCTACTTTATTTGGGCGAGAGGAAATTTGTTTTCTAATGTACAACTGGGCCATAATACGCTTATAGTTTGGAAAATAAGAAACAGTTATACCAGATACAGATTGGCCCATCCCTAGTTTCAAATGCCTGACATATGTAAGAAGATTGTTTACTACAATAGTCATTAGCTGATGAACATGCAGCATCCGGTGAGGATGGCTTGTATGTGCGAAGGTATCATCACAAATCAGATATGAAAAGTGCCATTTCCATATTACCTTAACTCAGAATTTGGAAAGTTACTTTTTAAAAATATTTACGTGCAATTGGACTTTCTTTTTTCAAGCCTTCCCATATTGGTTACCATGATACATACAATTTTTTTAAAGTAACTGTATGTGTAAAACAAGCAAAATCTTACCTTTTTTGATAAATTTCTTTTTTTTAAAAAAAAAACACACCCTGAATGCTACACCTGTGGTACAAAATACATTCTCCTTCCAACCATCTCATCACCACCTCATCCCTTACCACAGTTCATGAAGCAACGGTAGGAGACATTGCATAAGCCAGAAGTTGGAGCTAACAAATATTTATATGAACGGTTTACAGAAACTTCTCTCTCCTTGATGTCTTAAGCCATGTGGGATTTAGAGCTAAACATAGCACCTCTGATTCCCTCAGAGCGAAATCTGACAATTCAAGTCTGGCCCTGATTCAGAGCAGATCAATCTTGACCCAGTCCCTTCTGATCCATACTCTGATTCCAAACTGAAATCCAGGAATCTGAATTTCCAGTGAGAGAATTACACTGAGAGGCTAAAAATATCTATCATCTATCTATCTATCTATCTATCTATCTATCTATCTATCTATCTATCTATTTTTGGTGTTGTCTAGATGGTGAAAAAAAAAACTAAATGAATTTGCAGAGAATACTTTTTGTCCCAATGAGATCTGACCAAGATTTGCAATTTTTGGAAGACCCCCCCCAAAAAAACCCTCAATTTATTGTGTGGGAAAAACCATTGCGACTTTTCCAGAAGTATTTTCAATAATGTGTGGAAATGCACATTACCAATCATTTGTACATCCAATTCACATCACTGCACATTCTCAGTGAGGGTGGAAGTGTAAAGCTGATTGGTTGGACATGTGCGGGGAGCAGGCTTGCAGGCAATGAAGTGGCTGGAAGTACAATTTTGGAGTTTTGTGTTATTGATAGTACACTTTTTTGCTGTGCTGAAGCAGCGAAACAGCTTTTTTAAGCAGAAGGTCACACTTGCACACCTTTGATTTACAGCTTTTTTTAAAAAAAATGTGCAGGGGTGACAACTTGTTGAGAATAATAAGAGTAATTCACTCTTAGCCACCATCTTCACAGTCATGGCTGTTTGTGCACTTCAAACATGGAGAGCATCACATACCAGCAATTTTGCCAAAGGACCATGGAGACAAATGAATATGGATGCAAATTTGTGTTAATGCACAGCAATCCACATTATATCTTCTCATCTAGACAAGCCCTATCTATCTCTACCATATAGCTATCTAAATTGTTCACACATCATGAAGTTTGGAGAGAGAGTAGACTCCAAAGAGGGGTTTAGCTTAACACAATTTCAGGAAGTTTTTCTTACCTGAAAAATTTGACCGACTTCTGGTTTAACAAAAATATGTTATAATGATAATAGCAATTGTGATGACATAGTTGAAGCAAGCTTGTTGCTGTTTTTGTTTCGTTTTGTTTTGCATTATCCTACTGGCAATTGCACTTCCAATTGTGAGATGTAATAATACAGCATAAGGAAGTATGGATGAGGATACAATGTTTCATTTATTATTACCAGCTGTCCAAGTTTGAAATTGCTCCCAAGAATGCCCCTGTTCCCCTGTAATGTATTTTGTGGTCTAGGTGCCTTTTGGAAGCATCCCTCTCATGGTTCCATATCCCCATCCCTATTGCACATCTTCCTAAGACTCTTGCTTGGCTGAGGACTGAGAAGTGCTGTTGCTACCCTTCATTTTCTTCCTTCTCCCTGGCTACTTTGACCTTTCTTCTGCTTCTGTCCTGGGCACTTGATGCAGCCTCATTAGGTGCTGCAACAAGATATTGGTTCTGTCATAGTGTTTGTATCTCTTCCTTTGTGTCTATAGTGAAGACACATTGCAATCCTGGGATCCTCTCCTATCTCAAAATGATGCCAGATTATGCTCTGCCTTTTATGTGGTGACTTGGACCATTTGTCTTTCATCTAACATCTAAGTGATAGCAACATCGACCAGAGAAATCTGGAGTCTGTGTGTCGGGGGAATCTATTAGTTTCAACTTTATGTATGCAGACTCATTAAACAGGCGAATTAACAAGAAAGACAAACAGAAGATTAAGGTAGGCTATTCAACAACAGGGAATGTATTTCTTCATTAATTTTCTTCTTGGAGGAAGCATTTTCTGTGCAAAACAACTACATGTGAATTTTGTATAGAATAAATCTCCAGTGACAACACAGGAAATAGTCTTTTTTGTGTGTGTGCAGACACTAATATTCCTATTTCCTGCACAAAAACAACCACATCCAAATGTTTCATAAAATAAGTTGCTACCCAAATAGGTGGGGGTGCTTTAGAACTCCATTAGCAATGTCATAACTATATTAACATTTTGGGGAATTATGATTAACTCAAATAGAATGCTGCAAGAGGCAAGTAACTTCAGAATCTTTTCACCTATGCACGCCAGTACTAAGTCAGAGTAAAGTGGAATAAAAATGTTTTTAATTGGAAAACAACAGAAAGCATTAACACATGCAACACATGCTTACAAGGACCATGGAAGGCTAGTAAAGAGTTTATGGCAGAAACATTGGATAGAGAAATAGATTTGGGAGATAGGGCAATAGCTACAGTCTGAAGATTAGGGAAGTTCTCAGACAGAAGTCTGAAGGTTGCACTAGAAGCTTCAATTGTGGGGAGGGTGCAAACAGAGAGAGTGGCTGGGTTTCATCCACAGTGGCATACTTTGCTAATGTTTAGGGCTAATATTTATACCATATTCCATGTCCTGAATAGGTATTTGGGCTTAGAACAATGCTTAGATGGGTTTCCTACTGAATAAACAAAAGAAACTGAAACTTGGCTGATTGCTGTTAAAGGCTGATAGGGACTGCTGAGTTTATGACAACATCACATTGTGGGACAGAAAGGGGTGCTGAGGGATATTTCCTGGGACTATAAATTGTTTAGATCACTTGTTTGTTTATAATGTTTGACTCATCACCAGAGGGCTCAAGAGGGGATTAGCACATAGCTCCTAACTGCTGTTGTTTACTAGGGGCTCTGCTTAATCCTGTCTTGGCTGTGTTTGCTAGAATATTTTCAAGACACTTTCCTAGGCCCTTGTGACCTCCATTTGACCTCACTTTGGCTCACCCCAGTCTACTAGTCCCCTTGAAGTGTCCAATGTTTCCAATTATGAGTTATTATAGGAGGGAGTAGTAGGACATGGTAACGAACTCTCAAACTGTGAAGACTTTTGTCAGTCCAGTATTCTTCTTGTCAGCATTTTGAGACACTCAAGAAACTTGTTTTTCAGCCATTTCTGAATATTTCTGAATATTATTTCCACCCCTATTCAACAACAGAAAAAGGAACTGAGAAACCAACAAGCACTCATACCTCAGCATAGCTGTTTCATGATCTGCTACTAGCAAAGAATGAAGAAATATGGAGGAGACTGAGTATATACATTCAATACCTTCACAATATCTTCATAATCTTCAATATCTTCATAATCCCTCACCATAAGCATGGTGTGTGGTGAGAATGATATCCCACATTGCATATTAGAGCTATTGATTGGCATAGCACAGCTCCTTTCCTCCCCCTCTAAATATAACCATGTTGGGACCTTCCTTATATGGTCATATTGAAGTTACACTGTCCAGTTCCTTTCCACATACTTTTGATTACTATTCTGTCCCACAACCAATTTAGGCCAATAAAACTGGTACAGTTAGGTCATAATCAATGCAATTGTTTTTGCTATTCAGGATTTGACTAAAATCAATGCATAGATCGATAGGATCATAGAATCACAAAGTTGGAAGAGTCCATAAGGACCATCCAGTCCAACTCCCTGCCATGCAGGAATACACAATCAAAGCACTCCCGACAGATATCCATACAGCTTCTGTTTAAAAACCTCAGAAGAAGGAGACTCCACCACACTCTGAGGCAGTGTATTCCACTGTCAAACAGCTCTTATCATCAGGAAGTTTTTCCTAATGCATAGGTGGAATCTCTTTTCTTGTACTTTGAATCCATTGCTCCTTGTCCTAGTCTTTGGAGCAGTAGAAAACAAGCTTGGTCCCTTTTCAATATGACATCCTTTCAAGTATTTAAGCATGGCTATCATGTAATCTCTTAACCATCTCTTCTCCAGGCTAAATATACCAAACTCCCTAAGCCGCTCCTAATAGGGTATGCCTTCCAGACCTTTCACTATTTTGGTCACCGTCCTCTGGACATGTTCCAATTTGTCAATATCCTTCTTCAGAACTGGACACAGTACTCCAGGTGAGGTATGACCAGAGCAGAATAAAGTGGTACTATTACATCCCTCTATCTAGATACTATACGCCTGTTGATGCAGCCCAGAATGGCATTGGCTTTTCTAGCTGCTACATCATACTGTTCACTCATGTTCACCTTGAGGTCTACTAAGATTTTGATATCCCTTTCACATGTACCCCATCCTATATCTGTACATTTCATTTTTCCCTGCCTAAATGTAGTACCTTACATTTCTTCCTGTTGAAATTCATTTTGTTAGTTTTGCCCCAGCTCTCCAATCTGTTAAGGGATTATTCCTCAGTATAATATGGGGTTATTTCTTAGCATGTTCTATACAAGGTATAAAAGAGTAAACAACTGCTATTTTAAATTGGCATACATTTTCACCTTATATAGAACTAGGACTTGGCTTCTGATTCTTGCTGTGATCCCAAGTCCCTCACCCCATCCATTTAAAAAAATTCTTTGCATTTCAACCCAGATTGCAAATTGGGTCTTGTTTCCCTTGAATCAGTTCCTGTTCCGAGTTCAGTACTAAAACAGAGAGGGTGCAAGGGAGTCATTAAAGAGTATGCTATGACAAATGGAAAGTATTATAGCAGAGCCAGCAAATAGTGCTCTTTAAAAATTCTTCAGCTGTGGCAATGAGTACCCAAGATGAGCAGAGAATATATATATATAGTGGAGCAATGTATGTAACTGTGCTGTTATGAAAACACAGTAACACTGAGGTAGTATTCAGCCTCAGAAGGGCTGCTATATGATTTCATGGTTATGTGTAGCTTTTTCTGAGAGAGATAGCGGAGAAAGAAACACCACAGTCATTTAGAGTACCGGTACTGTTATCAATACATGGCATGCTTGGGTTCAGCCTGAGGAGGATTTACATGATTCTTCTCTAATAAAACCTTCATAGTCATAGGAATCATGGTTCTCAATTATTTCATGGTTTATTAGTTGTCTTCTGGAGGAGGAAACAAAAAAGTATATTAATAGATGAGAGTATATGACAACAGGAAGGAGGGGGGAAGAGACAGGGTAGATTTTCACATGGGGGAAATAACCCCCAAGGAGATTGGGAGAGAAATGGGGCTGTTCCGGTTGCAGCGCTCAATTTTGCATGCCCCCTTCCTTCTCCTGATCTCCTGTCATCCTCCTTCTGTCCTGCTTCCATTTCCCTCCCGCTATTTTTTACTAACAAAAGTTCTTTGTTAATAACAAATTGCAGAGCATACTGGGAGGGAAATGGAAGCAGGGCAGAGGGAGGACAACGGGAGATCGGGAGAAGGAAGGGGGCATGCGAAATGGGGTGCTGCAACCAGAACAGTCCCATTTCTCTCCCAATCTCCCTGGGGATTACTTTCCCCATGTGAAAATCTCCCCATGTGTGGTATCAAGTAAGGATGCAGAGTACACACACATTTTCTCATCCTCAATTCAGAGGTTTGCTATTGCCTGCCTCTTAAACTGAGAGAATGTGACTTGCCCAGGATCACTCAGTGGGTTTCCATGGCTGAGCACGGATGCAAAACCTGGTCTCTTAGACTCCTGATCCAACACATAAACATTACACTATGCTGGCTCCTTAGACTAGATGTAGCAACCAAAATATATTTTCTGCTGAGAAGAGCTTTGACACATTCTTTTCAACACATTTTTCTCCTCTGTGTGTATGTGTGCATGTTCATTCAAGTCGGTTTGACTCATGGCGACCTCACAAAATGCATAGGGTTTTCTTAGGCAAGGAATATTCAGAGGTGGTTTTGCCAGTTTTTTCTTCTCCAATATAGCCTATAGCATCTGGGCTTCATTGGTGGTCTCTCATCCAAGTACTACCCAGGGCTGACCCTGCTTAGTTTCCAAGATCAGATGGGATCTGGTGCATTTAGGGTATTTAAGCCTTACAATGACACAAATGACACTAATATACACGGATGACTAAAATAGTATATGCCTGTTCAGTGTTCCTCCAGTTGTCTCCATCTCTCAATCATTTCTATCCTATTGCCACATCAATCTTGGAAATAAATTCTCTAAAAGTGTATTTACATGAACACACAGAGTCTTGGGGACCCTACACATCAACAAGCTGTATTTTGTTTAAGCTTTCATGAACAGTAGCCTACTTCATCAGATGCAATATCAGATATGATGAAGTGGGTTGCCATGATAGCTTAGAGCAAATAAAATGTGCTTGTCTATGAACTATTCCCAGTTGCTGGATTAATAAACTAAAAGACTAATATGGCTATCTCCCTGAAATCTTCTACAGTTAAATATGTATTTCAATACATATTTTATCTCAGAATGCAATTTCTAAACCCACTTTGTCACATTGTTGGACCAGAAAACTATGCTGGAATATTCATCTAGTGCAAAAGCTTTTGTTTCCATTCACAAATAATTCTGAGACATGCAGACCTTATTAGTTCATATTGGAAGCTTGTTGTTATTGTTAAGTCAGCTTCAACTTCGGGCAACCCTATGCATGAGAGACCTTTAAGGTTTTGCAAACTCAGGGCCATGGCTTCCTTGATGGAATGGATCCATTTGTAATGTGGTCTTCTTCTTTTCCTACTGCCTTTCACTTTACCAAGCATTATCTTTTCTAATGATTCATGTCATTTCATCATATGCCCAAAGCATGATGACCTCAGTTTAGTTATTTTGGCTTCTAGTATGACCTAATTCTCCAGGCACATGTGGTCTGAATGTCTATCATCTACAAACTGTTCTCCAGAATCCTCTGTTCATAAAAGCATTGTCATTCACCACAGCCTCCTGGCTTATTGGAATGGATCCCTTGGGCTAAAAAAATTGACCATCCCTATCCCTTTATAAGTATGCCATTGCAAATCATATAGCCTAAGCTTTTGCAACTGTATTTTAACCCCTTGGGCACATCATATATGCACACAACTAGTGGAAAGCATGATGGATGGCTGCTATTTGAATTCAGATCTCAGTGAATTCCCACCTCCCCAGCCATAAGCTGCTCAGCAGTACAATATAATGCCATACACAATCATACAACACATTCTGCGCAGAACATCTGAAGGCACATGTACAGGAGAATAAATCACAAAACTAAATAGGACTGCCTGAAACGCTCCAGAGAACAAGAATGTCTTCAAAAAGGGGATATGGACATGTCAGGGAATTCAACTGCCTCAGACAGAAAAGAGTGAGAGAGAAATAACACAGTCATTGCTAGTCTGCATTTAGAAAATATTATAAATCAGTACAAGAGGAATGCACAGGTAACAAGCAGAGAGACAATGTTTAGTTCAAGGCCAGAGATGTGTAAATTCTTGTGTGGTGGAGGTGTACATGTTTTAAAAAATCACTTCAACATAATAGGAAACTCAGCAACGTTTGAAAAGGGCAGAGAAATATGATGGCAAAAGTTCTACAGCACTCAACCTTACCAGTAATACTCTCATCCTGCTTATTTTTCTTCTTTCTTTGCTAGTTCATTCCTTCAAAGAGTTGAGAAACCCACAGCACTTTCCCCCATTAAGTGCTCTGTTCCACAGGTAGGAATGCATATATTAATACATTTGAAGAGGCTGTTTTCTAGCAGAGGCCAAAAAGGAACAATAGAACTTTGATTACAGGTTGGCTTGGTAAGTCTAGAAACATTCTCTCTGACTAAAATTGAACATCTCCAAACATGAAATTCTAAATCTCCTTTTAACTCTCTGAATGAAATCCATACCAATTTTGTAGTGGAACCATTTTTCAAGAAAATCTCCTGTGTCATATTTTGACAAACTCAGGAAAAATGAAGGAATGTGTAATAATGCCTAGGTGCCCAAAATGAAATCAAATCAGTAGGGAATGGCCCAATTCACAATTTGAAAGTAGTGGTGGGAGATGAAGCAACAAGTATTTGGCAATTTTCTTCTTGCTGAGAACAAGTATTTGAAAACCACAATGTTTTTGAAGCTATTCACATTTCTGTACTTCTGTGCAAAATTTGCATATGGTTGTTTCCCACTGAGAATAGCATTTTCTGAACAGGAAGCAGCTTTAGCAACATGGAAATATTACTCGTAGACCAGTCCAAACTGAAGGCATATTTTTTTTTTAATCCAAATTTTATTAAACAGTAACATAGCCATACAGTTATACATATACTCATATTTCAATCACACTCATACTTATATGTGTATATCAATATAAAACATTAATATATAACATACATAACATAAACTTCCATACTTCTTCTTCTTACATTCAAGTATGAGTATTCCATGCTTCTTCTTTTCCCCTTTCCTTGTCTATAAGAAAGTTTCTGTTTCTCTTCCTTCACACTTTTTCTAGATATTGGTTATTCAATGCCTATCGCTGCTAATTCCCCCCCTTTTTTTTTCCACAGAGGTATCAGCATCTTCCAGTCTTCACAGTCTTTCTGGGTTTTTTTTTTCCATCCAAAATAATTGTTAGTCTGTCCATTTCATACATTTCATAGAGTCGGAATGACCATTCTTCAATTTGAGGTGTTCCTTGATTTTTCCAATGTTTTGCAAAGATCATCCTCGCAGCAGATATCATGTACAATATAATTTTTCTATATTTCCTTAAGTCATGAGCATTTATTCCGTGTAAAATATTCAATAAATAAATCTCCGGTTTACAGCAGAACTCTATCTTTAAACAATCACAAATAGTGTTATGAATCTTCCCCCAAAATTTTTTAGTTTCTCTACATTCCCACCATGTATGGTAATATGTGCCTACTTCTTTATTACATTTCCAACATAGATTCGTTGAATTTTTATATATCTTTGCGATCTTTTCGGGTGTCAAGTACCATCTAAAGATGGACTTATAATAATTTTCCTTTAAACTAACACTTCTTGTGAATCCAGTATTTTTTATCCAGGAATTTTCCCATTCTTCTAGGGTTATTGGTCTCTTAATATTTCGGGCCCATGTTATCATATATGGTTTTATTATTTCTTGTTCTAGATTTACTTTCAAAACCAGTTTGTATATTCTTGATAGCATCTTGTCTTTACTTTCCCAAATGATTTTATCCAATTCTGTCTGTTCCTCTTCAATGCCTTCTAATCTCAAATCTTTTTTAAAGTTTTCAAACATTTGTCGATAGAGAAACCAGTGGCAACAAATGTTATCTTTTTTTAACTCTTCTTGGGACTTCATAATATGCATTCCTCCTACTTTTTTCAGTATGTCTTTATAGGTTAACCATCTATCTCTAAATAGATTTTCTCTCTTGTGGAACGCCTCGTGAGTGGACAGCCTGAAGGCATATTTTGGGGCAGCAGGAAGTCCCCAAATTAAGTCAAATGCTTGGAAGAATTCAAACTGCCTCTATAAAGGGATTATTTATTTGTTTAGAGTATTTTTATCCTGCCCTTCAGCTTGCAAATCATTAATTTGTCAGTTCCCAGCCCTCAGGGTTACAATCTAAATAAGATACACAAGGAAAGGGGGATGGTAATAGGGGAGAGGATTAAGCTCAGCAGATGCTTTCTACTCTTCTCTTCCTAGAGGCCAGAGTAATGGCAGTTGGAATATGAAGAAATGAGCTATTCCCAGTTGCTGGATTAAGGCATGATGGAGCTGTGCCTATATTTTCTTCTCTTCCTCAGAGACCAGAGCAATGGCAGTAGGAATGTAGAGGGAGAGTCTCTCACCAGCTGCTGGGCCAAGGCACAAAGGAGCTGTGCCTGGCTGCTCTTCTTTCCCTCAGATGACAGAGCAATGACAGTTGGAACTTGGAGGGAGGGTCTCACACCAGCCTCTTGTGTGTCCAAGGCATAATGGAACTGTTCCTGGCTGCTGTTCTCTCCCTCAAAGGCCAAAGCAATCCATAGAATACAGACAGACTATGAGTATCCATTGCATCCAATCAAAGTGGTTAACAATTTCCAGTTAAATGCCTGGTGCATTCAAATGACAATTCAAATGCACATGGAATGGTTTGGGGTTGCTGTTGTGGTTTTTTGCCTTGTCCATAATAACTTGCCACCCAAATAGTAATAAATTATTATATTGATTGCACTTCACCTTTGTTCTCCTAATAGCCAGAGAAATGAAGTACTCCCCACTCTGACTTATACTGAGCAAAGGCATAAATGTTGGTAAGGTTTTATTTTATATAGAGTGTTACTTCATTCCATTACGCACATTTGGAGCACTGTGTACAATTTGGGGTGTCTTAACACTAGTATGTTGAGACTTGAGAACATATCCAAAATGTGGGCAGGGTAAGTGGGGAGTCTGGAAACCATGACCAATGGTTAAAAGAGCTACCGTATGTTTAGTCCAGAAAAGAAAGATAGTTAAGGAGAGACCTCGTGGCAGCTGTCAAATATTTAAATGCAAAAATATGGTTCTGATTTAACTGTTGCTCTGGAAGGCAAAACTAGAACCAAAGAATGGAAACTGCATTGAGACAGATTTGATTGAATGTTAGGAGAAATTGTCTAATTGTAAAGGCCCTTCAGCAGTGGAACAGATGGCCGTAAGCTGTGGTGGATTTTCCTTCACTGGGGATATTTAAGTTGAGGCAATGTAGCCAGCTGTCATGGTGTAGCTATATCACATATAGAAGAGGAAGCACCAAGGACACAAGTGGACTAGGTTGTTTCCAAAGTGATTTTCCAACTCTTAGACTGTATAATAGGTCAAACTATTTATACAAGAGATTTAAAAATCTTGTTTCATGATCTTTCTCAGAATCCCATCTACATTTCCTTCCTGACCTTTTTGCCCCATGTGGGTCGCAAAATTTAGGTTTTTTTCTTCCCCCATTGATATTTGTATGCATTTTATGTGTTCCTCTAATATGTTAATTTTGCACACACTTTAGCTAATTGAAATATACACAATTTCCCCCATTGACTGGTTTGTGTATTTTTTTTTCAGTTGTCTGCACATGTTTACAGGTTAGCCTTTTAAAATGTATATTTTGTTTTGTTCATACTTCTGTAAAATTCCCTTTAGACCTTACAAATGTCCAAGTTACCAAGATGAGGTGTCTTACAAGTCTCTGGAAGTGCAAAAGACTATTTTCATTGAAGCTGTTGAATCCAGCAAAGTTTTTCCCCACCCACACCTGTAATGTGTACATCTAGCCCATTATTGTCTATTCCAATTGGCAACAGCTTTCCAGAGACTCATTGCTTCCTACTTCATCATGTTGTGTGAAGATGTAAGGGGTTGAACCTGAAGTGTTCTGCATGCAAAACCAGTGTTCAGCCACTGAGCTATAATTCTTTCTAGCCATTTGGCTCCAAGGTAGTTTATTTTCTCTGATTATTTTTAAATCTTTTGCTAGAAAGAAATATCCACCTCTACAGTATGGGCTTATTTACACTGTCCAATTATCCCTCATCAAGACCTGGCATTTCCTATCTTATTGGGGTAAAGCAAAACTAAGACAGTTTTCTTTTTAATGGACTGGTTTTGGGTTGTTTTTCAGTCCTTCCTTTTAAGAAGAAATGCTACCTGCTGAAGTCCCATTTGTAATATATTTGAGTCATCACCAGAGCACATAGGCCAGAGTGATATCATCTTTCATATCAGGAACTGACATTTTACAGCTTTTGTTAGTTCACCCTGAAAGGCATTATGAGACAAAAGGCTTTGCTTTTTATTAGTACAAGATGTCACCAGTTGAACAAGCCACTATACATAGCACCAACTAGATACCAAATCACACTTCAGCAAATCCAGACACAAAGAGGTATTTTTATGCATGATCCTCCAAATGCATGTTTTTTTAATGCAATTTTAGCCAATACTGTATATACTTTTTTTGCAAGCATTTCCCATAATGTAATGCATTTTAAACATTACTTGTATATATGTATGCATCGTTCTGTGCAGTTTTATTTTGCATGCATTTTTGATTGGAGGACTCGAATGCAAAGTTCAGAAGTGTGATTTTTGACAGCTAGATAAATATCCGTTCAAATTACTAGTTTACTGAGTGGATAGCTGTACACCATGGTGAAGTCATCAAAATGACCCGATGCTCACCTACTGAGTTATATATTAGCAAATGTAAGAAATAAAATTCAAGCTAGGGCTGTGCAGATTGACCTCTGCTTCATTGTCCTTTTGAGTTTTCCATGACAAAGAAAATGGACCGCAACCAACAAAGCAGAGAATGGGAACAAACCTGTTTGGGGTTAGGGGACAAATATACCTCCTATTTGTATGCACTTCCAGAGTAAACCCCTGAGGAATCCTGGTATAAGGAGCCCTGGTGAGGCAGTGGTTAAATGCTGGTACTGCAGCCACAGCATTGTGAGTTTGATCCTGCAGGACTCCAAGGTTGACTCAGCCTATCATCCTTTCATAGGTCAGTAAAATGAGTACCCAGCTTGTGGGGGCAGTTAGCTAATACACTGTAAACTGCTCAGAGAATGACTTGTGCTATCAAAGCAGTGTAGGTACGTAAGCACTATTGCTAAACAATTTGTAAGCCTTTGTGGCTGAAGAGCAGGGTATAAATACTCTAATAAATAAATAAAAATGTGCCAACCAACTCCAGAAGACTTTTTTTTTGTCTCGCTTAGGTGCCAGTTGTCCAAACAGTACCCTAGGAAAGACCTTTTCCTTCCCTGTGCATTGATCCATAGTTTATCTATAACTACACACTGTAAGTGATCATGCAGCTTTTTCACTGGGCTTCATCTATCGACCTACCATTTGGTCCAATCATGGCTTCACCCTTTGGCCTTTACCTACAAATTCCACTCAGCTGCCATATTTGATCTCAAGATCTTTTGTCTAAGTAATATCTTCTACCATTTGTAATAATGAATATTTTATTGGATAAAAAAGAAAAACCTAGCAGCGTTGGATATCTTCACATACTGCTTTTCAAGCAAGATTAATCTCTATACAAGTCAGGCAGGGCCTTTGCAATGGATTGTGTCCCCCACATCACCCTGCAGTTATTCTTGTCGAGGCTCATATTTAAAAACAACTAGCAAGCCCTCTTTCTCACAGAAGGCCCCTTTAAGAGCTAAGCTCCATAGTGCATTAAAAGCAAAACATGGTGTTCTGGATCTTTATATTTATTCACAAGGAAGGGTGCATAACTCCAATCTGGCCTGGCATTACTGCATTCCATATGTCAAGTGATTGTCCAAGACACATTTCCCTTACTGCCTTGGTTTTAAAGACACCATCTGGACCATTTATCCCAAAATTCACTGCCATCCCTACCCTACACACAAGATAGATAGATAGATAGACAGACAGACAGATAGATATAAAGCCAATGGGTGGCATATGTCCTCCAGTTTCTGAATCTTGACTTAGGTATGAGACTTGATCTGGATCTGAATTGGCCTGAGAGGGTTCATCAGTTTTTCTGAAGTGTTAAAATTCAATCTGAAATAAATGTCAGGGTCAGTGCCAATGCCTATTTCATCAGTTAATATGTATCATAAAGCATATAATAAATTTAAATATAATCATAAAGTAAAAATAATATGACAAACAAATTAATTATATAATAAAAAATTAACTGTAAAGTTTACAGCATAAATTTAAAAGCTGGAATCCTCTTAGTGAGATATGCATACTCTGTGCACGTGTAACCTGCCCTGGAGGGACCCCACCTTTTCATAACTCATCAATTGGCTGTATTTCATATATTGGCTTATAATTGGCACTCCACATGGTTAAAGGTAGACCAGCAACCTTCCAAACAAGGAACCAAGCTTAGCTCAAAAAACCTAAGTCAGTAGCCTGCTAAAATTCCTAAAGGACACACCAAGGTGAGAATTACGTGAAGTCCCCTCCAACTGATAAGTTAGGGGGGTTATGTGCGAATTCTTGCTGGGAAACTGTTGGAGTGATTGGACTCACTAATCCAATCCAAGGTATAGTATAATCCACCATCCCCTCAAACTATTCCTCTATCCAAATACTTCCTACTTTCTTCGATAGCCTTGCATGACTGCTTGAAGCCTGAGTCTATATGTGCATGTGTTCCCTTGTTATTTTTTTTTAATTTCATCCCCTGGCTTGGAGTCTCCTCAGTTACTACCAGTATAGATAGGTCAAAAGATCCCACCATTACCCGGCCTCTCACTGCCATCTTGAGCTAATTAAAATTCCCCATGTTAGAATTTGGAAACTAGTGGGATCCCCATGGACCCTGCACAATTCAAGTAACACACAGTGATGTCTTATTTTGAATAGGGTGCAGAAGCTATACTCTAGCTTCTGTCACTCCACCTACAAGTAGCCCCTGCAGTTGCCAAACCCCATTGGACTAGTGGAGGGGAAGGCAGGGAGGCAAAAGGGTAGCAATTGTCCTCTCTCTCTCTTTCATCCTCTCTCTGTCTCTAGCAAAATACAGGTTGTCTCCCTCCCTCCCCTCCTTTCCATGCCTATTTAGCCAGCATAGAAGCAGCCTCATAGGGCTCGGCAGCTGCTGGGAGAAAGAGTAGAGACAGACATCTGCACATGTGGAGCAGATATATCCAGGTACATGATACAGAATCTTGGCCAATGAGATGCACAGAATAGACAGGGAAAGACTATTCAAAAATTAGTTGAAAACATGTTTTTCAAATGTTGAGAAACCTGATGAGAAGAATCTTGGACTGATAAGAATCTTCACAGTTTCGGACTTATTCTGCACATAATTCATGTGTGGGTGATTTGCATAGAAAACAGCATATTCTACAGAGGTGGGGGGGATAAGGAAGATTCCCACCCTCAGCTACAAGTTGGCAGGCTGAGCAGCCATTGCTGCCTCTGGAACCTTAGGGCATTTAGTCCTCATTTCTCCTCCCTACTTTTATGCAAGACATTGTCATATATCATAGTATTTGGTGAAAAATAACCCAACGAAGTCAATTTTACTTCCAACAATTGGAACTGATCTGAGACCTAGTTGCAAGAGTTCATTTTGCCCTGAAGGGCAGCTTGATATTGGAATTTTAAAAGCCTTTTCCTTTTCGGAGCTTTCTTTCCTGAGACAGAAATGGGAGCAAACTGTTATGGAGAATAAAGTATAAAGGAAGGAAGAAACAATAATTAATAATAACGGAGAGGAATGAGGTTAAGGAAAAAAATCTCCCTACCTAGATGCAAGGTAAACAAAAGGAACCAGAACTGCGCCATTGTCAGCTACGCAGCTAGCTAGGTGGATAGCCAGGATTGGTGGAGGGGAAGAAGGAGTGTGAGTGTAAGAGATGACGTGGGCTAGACAGGGTCTGAACTAAACTGAGACCTGGACTATAAAGGATTACAAATGCAGTGAACTGCAAAGGCTGCAGAGGCTGTGGAATGAACTTGATTGTATTGTGAGCCGTACTGAGGTGCGGAGAGCAAACTGCATTTAAAGAGGCAGACAGTGAAATAGAGAGGAGATAGAATGTGAGGCATGGAAAGACGGAGGAGATAGTTGGGGGATGTGCGAAGGAGTAGAAGAAGCAATATATAGGAATGGAGAAGTGACCAGGGTGCGGAGAGGCACAGACAGACGAAAGGAGCAGATGGAGAACATGGTGAGAGGACAGACGGAAGTGGAGTAAGGAGCAGACTGAAGAGAGGAGGAGCGAGCAGACTGGCAGAGACAGATGGGAGGAACAGATGGAAATGGGAGTCGAGGCAAGGTGACGGGCTCGGAGCAGAGAGGCCATACTGAGTGGGGGAGTGAGCGGAGGGCAGACACAGATGGACAGAAGGAGCAGAGGGACGGCACGACAAGGAGTTCAGGGCGAGCAGAGGGAGATGAGTAGCAGACAGAGGATGAGCGAGTGACGGAATGGAGGGAGCGATCACAGAAGGGGGAGGTGACAATGGATCAGAGGGAAAGGCAGAAGAAAAGACGGAGCAGGCGGTAAGGATTAAGAGGCAAGGAGAGGAATCTGGCTGAGTGGAGGCAGACACGGAAGAGACTGATAAACATTAAATGACTGAGATTTTGACTGGGGAAGGGGGTAGATGAATAAATATATAATAATACAACAAATACAGGGGGAAAAAGAACAATAATACTAATATTAGAAATACCAATAATAAAAATGATATAGAAAACAATAATAATAATAATTCATAACTACCACCAGAACTAAAATAAAGCAGCTGTAAAAAGAAGGCATTACTTTATAATTGTCACAATTGAGGTGATAGTGGCTTTGATATTAATTGGTATCAACTGAATACCATTAACTATTATGTAAATACCGTGTAAGAATCATAGTTACTCAAAAATTATAGTGATTAAACGCCTATACTAGACATAAATTTAGCAATTAGGCCAATACCCCTTCTCTGCATATTACATTTCAGACCATCCTTTTACTCTCATTCTCTAAAGAGGTGTCGAGGTAAACTGACATTGTGAGGGTGCATATGAAGCGAAATACAGATTAGAAACTATTGATCACACCAGGTTGCAAATATACATATATAACTCTTAAGCTCCTAATTGGTAACTCCTTCTGATATTCTATGGATGGCCTCTGGTCTAAGATATAAGGCCTACACCACTTCTCAAGTATCGACATTAAGGAGGGCTTCAACAGAAATGCCACCTAAACAAATTGACATCAACGCTCAGATCCTGGAAGAACTCAAATCTTTTAAGAGGGAGATAAAGGAGGAAATACAAAATCTTAAGAAAGACATGAAACAGGATTTTGAAAAAATTAGAGAAAAGACTGGATAAAATGTCAACGGACCTGAAAGAAATTAAAGGAGAGGTGGACAGCGTGAAGAATAGAACTACAACTTTAGAAAATTAAACAATAAACATGGCAGAAGATTTGTAAAGGGAAAAACAGACCAACCTCTCCCAAGAGATAAGGTACAGGGAGAAATGTGTGAAATTGGAGGTCTACCCGAAATGATGTAAAAAAATTTACAAGAAAATTAGCAAATTATATGGAGGAACCAGAAGGAAATATAGAGAAAGAGGTTGATAGGATGGTCAGGGCAAGCTCGGGAATTGCAAAGGAGCAGAAATTACCCAGAGATATCGTGATCTCCTTTACAAGATCAAAATATAAAGATAAAATAATGCAGACGAATTATACACGCAAATTAATAATTGAGGGGCAGGAAATCCAAATATATAAGGATATTCCAATTGAAATTCTTAGGAAAAGACAAGAATATAAGCAACTCACACAAAAACTAACATAAATGGGGGTGAATTTCAGATGGGATTGAATAGAAGGCATTTCGTTTATGCACCGACAGAAAAGATATAAAATAAACTCAGTTGACAAAGTAAAAGAAATAATGAGAAGACTTGAAGAAGATGAAAAAAAGAAGATAAGAGAAAGAGGAGGAAAAGTAGACAAGGGGACAAGAAACAATCAATGGATAATGGGAAGGAGGAAGATCCAGAGGAGAAAGAGGAAAGTGATTTTAACTATGAGGAAGGAGAAGACACATCCCATGAAGAGTCTGAAAAAGAAGAAGGAGAAGAAGAGGATGGGAAAAAAAGAAATAGCTGAATGAGGAGAGGAGGAGGAGGAAGAAGCCATATAAAATATGAACATAATATTGTGGAATGTGAAAGGCCTCAACACTAGTTAAGAGAAGGAAGGTATACCACTATTTGGAGAAATATAAAGCAGACATAACTTGTCTTCAAGAGATCAGAATATGCCAAAATGAGAGTAAATTCCTTAAAAATGTGAAATTAGGCTAAGAATTTGCTTCTTTATCACCAAAAAAGAAAAAAGCGGGTGGTAATATATGTAAACAAAAAATATGAAGCAAAACAAATATTGAATGACAATGAAGGCCACCTGGTCAGAATAGAACTTAGCCTTCCCAATGAAACAATATACGTAATTGCAATTTATGGCCCATTAGAGAAGAAAGAACAATTTTATAGGGATTTATGTCTGAATATGACTAAGTTAGAGAAAGGATTGATAATACTTACTGGAGATTTCAACGGCGTGTTAAATGGCAATAGGGACAGATCTGGGGGAAATAGAGAAAATCAGGGTAGACTTCCAAAGGTCTGCCTTGATCTAATGAAAGAATTCCACTTAACAGATCTATGGACAGCTAAATATCAAAAAAGGAAAAATGATATACATACTATTCAGAGACCCACTAAACGATGTCAAGAATCAATATGTTCTCGATTTCCAAGACTTTATTGCCAAGAATAAGAGGGATGCAAATAACACCAAAAGTCATATCAGATCATAACCCTATAAGTTTGAAAATGACAATTTTTAAGAGAGAATACACATGGAGATTTAAGGATGATCTAATAAGCGAAGACAAAATTGTACTAAAAATGAAAGAAAGGATTAATCAGTTCTTTAAAGAAAACCAAGAAAAAGGTGTGAAAGTGAAGACAGTGTGGGATGCATTTAAAGCCACCATGAGGGGTCTATTTTTACAAAGGGGAGCAGAGAAGGCCAGAGCAAGGAGAGATAAAGATCAAGAGCTCCTACAAAAACTGAAAGATAAAGAGTGAAAATTGAGAGAAAACCCCCAAAATAAAGTATTAATCAGGGAAATAGAACTGATAAAAAGATGGATTAATAACACAATTGTGGATAAAAAGAAAATTAAACAGAGAGTATTTGAGCAGGTCAACAAGACCGGTAGATGGCTGTCCTACAGACTGAAAAGGGAAAAGGAGAGGAGGATGATAAATGAAATCAAAGTGGAAGGGAAACTCTTAACGCTCCAGGAAGATATCAAAAAAGCATTTGTCGATTATTACTCTCTGCTCTATAAAGAAACAACACATGAAGAAGGATGGGAAAGTGAGATGAATAGCTATATAAAGGAGAACAAATTCACGTTATTATCAGAGGAACATAGGATGGAAATATCTAAACTCTTCACCATGGCAGAAATGAGCAAAGTATTCCAAGACTGAAAAAGTGGCAAGGCGCCAGGACCAGATGGGTTCACGGATACCTTCTATAAAACTTTTGGAAAAGAAATATCAAGACACCTGCTAGAAGTCATCAATCAGATACATAAAGAGGGGATGCCAGATACATGGAAGACGGCAAACATCACGATGATCTGGAAAGAAGGTAAAGATAAAACCGATGTTAAGAACTACCGTCCGATTTCTCTCCTAAACGTGGACTACAAGATCTATGCAAGTATGCTGACAAATAGAATTAAAGGTGTGTTAAAAGAAATAATACACACTGATCAATGTGGCTTTCTTCCAGGAAGATCATTATCAATAAACATCAGATACATAATTGATATATTGAAATTCCTAGAAAAGAATAACGAGTGAAAAGCGGCTATAATATTTGCAGACACAGAGAAGGCCTTTGATAATATCAATTGGTGCTGCCTAATTAGAACAATAGGTGAGCTTGGATATGGCCAATTCATAACAGCTAATGTAAGAAAAATATATATGGAACAAATAGCCTCTATTATAATAAATGGAGAGAGAACACGAGAAATTCTGATTCAAAAAGGAACTAGGCAAGGATGTCCTCTGTCCCCGTTGCTCTTTATAACAGTATTGGAAATCCTATTGAACAAGATCAGAGGAGAAAAAAAGATACAAGTACTGAAAATTAAGAACCAATAATATAAGGTCAGAGCATTTGCTGACAATATAGTTATTGTCCTGGAAAATCCCATTAATAATGTGAGTTATCTAATGGAAACTATTGCTGAGTTAGGAGTTTATGCTGGATTTAAGATAAATAAGGAAAAAACCATAATTCTTTAAAGAATATAACTAAAAAAGAACAAGAAATACTAAAAGAAAGATTGAAATGTAAACTGGAGCAGAAAGTGAGATATCTTGGGATTTGGATATCCATTATAAATCTAGACCTATATGACAATAATTATAAAAAAAACCCTGGAAAACAATAAAGGAAAACTTGGTGGTCTGGTCCAAATTAAACCTCTCAACAATGGGGAAAATAGCGGCGATTAAAATGTCTGTCCTTCCAAAATTAATGTTTTTGTTTCAAAACTTGCCAATTATTTTGAACGACAAACCATTCAAAACTTGGAAAAAAGATTTACATGAGTTTATATGGAATGGTTGGAAAGTGAGGATAAAGTGGCAAACATTAATTGAAAGATCAGAAGGGGGAGGATTAGACTTGCCAGATGTACAAATCTACCATAAGGTGTGCACTATAGTCTGGTTAAGTGAATGGATTAAACTGGAAGACCAGAAGCTCTTAACATTAGAAGGAGTGGGATTAAGGTTAGGCTGGCATGCCTATTTAGGATACAACAAGGCAGTAATACACAAAGATTTCAACAATCATATTGTAAGGAAAGCGTTGTTACAGAACTGGAACAAAATAAGAAAGCAATACTTTGGAAAGATACCAAAATGGATATCTCCAGCTGAGGCTTTCAATGGAAGATGGGGACAACTGGGTAAACCAGATAGATGGATTGCATATAAAGATCTGTGGAAAAAGGAGGAAGATGGAGAGATGGAAGTAAAAATGAGGGAGGAATTACAACAGGAGGGATGGGAATTTAACTGGTTTTCATATCAACAATTACATAGTAGATTCAAAAAGGATAAAAAAGAATTTGGCTTCCTAGAAAAGGAGATGGATTTTGAAAAGATCATATGGGATGATAAGAAAAGGAAGATAGCACAGTTATATAACATTTTCATTTCCAGACAACTCGAAACTGAAGTGATAAGAGAAGCAATGATAAAATGGGCTAAAGACATCGGGAGTGAAATTCAATTGGAAGAATGGGAAGGGGCATGGAAGAAAACAAAAAAGATCACAGCATGTCAAGATCTGAAAGAAAATTACTTTAAAATAAGTAATAGCTGGTACTTAACCCCATCCAGGCTAAGTAAAATGTATGGCCATAAAGAAAAAGGCTGCTGGAAATGTGAAAAAGATATAGGTACATTAAGACACATGTGGTGAACCTGCCCTATTATATGCAAATTTTGGCTGAAAGTGCATAAGATAATCAAAAAAATATTCACTATCGAATTCAAATTAAATCCGAAGCTTTATCTTCTAAACATCACTTCAATACTAGCAATAAGGGCTGAGAAGAAATATTGGTGAATATTACTATATCTATGAACAGCGGATCGCATGATTACTGTGGCACAATGGAAAAATAAAGAAGAACCATCGATAGAAAGTTGGCTGAATAAATTATTATCAATGAGGGAAAACGACAGATTAACTCAAATATTAAATCAAGAGGTGGTAGAAAAAACAGAAACATAATCGTTACCATTAATAAATTATTGTAGGCTAAGGTGGAATACAGAAAAAGATATAGAGATATAATACAGAAGAACAACACAAGTATGATCTTATAAACTTATAAAGAAATAGACTACTGAGTTAAGAGACAGGAAACGAAGAGAAGAGGAATAAGAATGAAAAGGCAGATACAAGAAGGGATGGGTAGGGGGAATAATAACAAATGTATAGAAAAGTTAGAAACAGAAAGATAACACCCTTTTGTATAGAGAGGAGGACATAAAAATCTGCATGGGTATAACAAATCCTTTGAGTTATTTTTATGAGGGAAGTCATGTTTTATTTAAAATTGATTTTTTTTTAATCTATGTATATACAATCAATGGGGAAAGTAATGAGGAAAATTTTGTTTGCCTTTTCTTGATTATAAACTTCTTATGTATATGTAACAATAAAAAATAACAATAAACATTTTAAGCACTAAAAAAAAGAAAACAGAATATTCTACAGAGAAAAACAGCATTTTCTCTGCAGAAAATGATATTTTGGTGCATAAATATTATTTCCTGTGCAGAAAAAGTTATTTACCATGCAGAAAAACACAGCAATCATTGGGGACTCATTCTGTGCAAAATTCATATGTATGTGATTTACAGGGGAAATGCTGTGTAGGAAACAACATTTTGGGGAAAGAAAATATCATTTCTATGTAGGAATATTATTTTCTGTCCAGAAAAGGCTATTTATTTTGTAGAATATGTTGCTTTCTATTGAAATCATGCATGTGCAATTTTTACACAAAATAAGTCCTGAATTGCATATAGGATTTCAAAAAAGTGTGGCTTTTGAAAACATTCTCACAGAGGAAAGAAAATTGCTAACATTACATGTTGTTTTCTTTGAGAAAGAAACTTAGTGACAAAACTACCCAGTGAAAATGGTACTGCTTCATTGAAATTCTTTACATTTTCCCTTTCAGCAGAAATTTCCCACTATACCTGAACTGTTCACTTTAGGGAGTCGTTTACACGGGCAAATATTCCTCTAAATATACCGCTAAGATAGCTCATAGTTCACATGGATCGCAGCACAGCATTGCCTCATTCAGAAGGGGGGGAAGGTAAAACACCCAGATATAGCGTGGCAAGGGATGTCGCTACTTTTGCAGGTATATTTGTAGCACTTTATTGTAGCACTTTATTGGCAGTGTAAACTACCATTCTGTTAAGGTTTGCAGCAGATCTGCATTGTGGTTGGTTGCTCTGATGCAATGGGTGGGCTTAAAAGAGGGGTACTGAGTTCAGTAGCGTTCAGGAAACTTTGAAAAATCCTCTCTGCTATTTTGCAAGTCTGCCAAGAAAAAGGATTCCCAAGACCTTTCTGTCATAAAGTTCCCATATGTCAGCTCTGCTTGGGGGAGGGCGAGAGAGAGAGAGCCAGCGAGGGAGAGAGGGGGGGAGGGAGGGGGACCAGGGAGGGAGAATAAAAAATCCTCTGCTATTTTGCATGTCTGTGAACCCTGACTAAACAAATCGTGCTGAAAAAACTTGTGATAGGTTCACCTTAGGATCCTCGGCATGGCTGCAATGCCTTTCAGCAGAGAGGTTGCTGACCCTCTGCTTTGGGCAGTGATTGAGATCATTTACAGGCACATTTAGAGAGAGACAGAGACAGAGCCACTTCTTTGATCTTCCCCCCTGCTATTTTGGCAGTCTGTGAGTCTTTCTTTAGCTTGGAAAATGCAGAGCTTCAAAGAAGGTCTATGCCCTTCCCCATAAAGCCTGCCTCTGCTTGGGAGGCCATGCCCCCCCCCACTTTTTCAAGTCTGAACGAAAAAGCGGCATAATTAGGGGGAAAAAACTGACTGGCACAGATGCGGAAAAGAATTAAAGTGCAAGTTGCTGCAATAAATCTGCCGTGTAAACCAGCCCTAGGAAACCTATCAGTAACAACAGGTAAAATATTATCAAAACAAACATAACAGCACCCCCTCTCCTGAGTACTGATACAACAAAGAGAGCACCAGAACCAAACATAACATACAAATAGTAGTTCAGGCTTACTACCACACAGCTGTTGACAACTACTTCATTAGGGCATTGCAGAACAGAAAAAAAAGTCAATGCACTCTAGGATTCAGAAAGCCTTGGATATCAGAAGTTACAACACAAGATAATCTGCATGAAAACTGGCCTATATATATACAACTTCATTGGTAAGGATGTATTTCTTGAAATAATAATAATAATAATAATAATTGTATATATCTTATGAAATATAGAGGATTGTCAAACATGCTTTTGTATCAATTACTGCAGTTGTCAGATAGTAAGGAACAATTAAACTGGAGAAGGATTGAAACAGCTTACAAATTCCAAACTTGCTGTGTTTGTGCAATATCCACAACTATGAATTTGTGCAGTATTTGCAACAACTAAGGACTTACCTTTGTAGTAACTTATAACAAATAAGGGCTCACTTTTGAAGAATTTTGGAAAGTTTGCCCCAGTTTAAAACCATTAAGGATTACTAAGGACTTTTTTTGAAGGACTCTGTAAAGTATTTTTTGTTATGTGTAAGATTTGGTTGAAATAACATTGCATATTGTATATTATGTTTGGTTCTGGTGCTCTATTTGTTATATCAGGTAAAATATTGTGTCAGATTTCAGTGAAGAGTTGTAGGAGATTATCAGACAGGAATGAAAAAAATGTTCCTGTCCCACAATCTCCACTCCCACCCCTGTCCATCCCTGACCCACCATAATAACCCTCCCTACCTCACTTACCTTCTCTAATGTCATTTTGACAGTCCAGGAGTGAATGGAGCTCTAATGCAGCTCCCTTCACTTCCTGGATTGAAATCCCATCGATTCTCGTGAGAAGACGTGAGTGCGGGAAATTAAAAAATAAAAATAACTACAAAAAAGTGACAGCAAGCACAAAAACACATTTTAAAATGTTAAAGTAACCTGGGGAGGGTCATAAAAAGTTTGTCACTTACCTGGATGTCCTGATCTCAGCCAGAAGTATTCTGGCAGGGACTTCTCATTGATCCTGGGATCTAGCCAGCAAAATGGGGCACCTTGTCACATGCATGGAAATCCGTGCCGGAAACAGAACAAGGGGATCTATTGACAGCTTCTCTGATCAATAAAAATCAGCGCTGGTAGAATGGGGACAGAACGGAGGCATAACAGTGGAGAATGATGTTGTCTGATAATGTAGCCCTGTTGTGATCTCCTGGCATTCCTGTAACGCCACTTTAAACACATCTGATAATCTCCATAGAACAATTAAGTGGCGTATGTATATGTGGCAAAATTCAAAGCAGCACCCAAACATTTCTTCTTCCTTTGCTGGAGATGAAATTTCAACAATACAGTGTGTTCTCAGTGCATTTGTAGGGATCATTTTTATGCCCCATGATAAACATGGATGAAAGATTGTATTATATACCATGCAATGAGATTATTTTGTTGAAATGTAGGAGATTTTCAGACTACTCTGTTATAGTGTTACTATTCCATTTTAACTGCTCTGGCTTCCTCCTGTGGAATTCTGGGTTTTGTAGTTTTGTGAGGTCTAAGATCTCTGGCTGAGACTTGTAAATGCCCCTCCCTAAACTACAAATCCAAGACTTCAACAGGAGGCAGCCATAGCAAATAAAGTGGAATAGTAACTCTATAACATGTTAATGAGTTTTGATGAAGGGTGGCCTAAGTTACTTTTTTTAAAAAATGTGTTTCTAAGGTATTACCATGCATAATCTAAAAAAATGTTGTGACAGTGGATATGTTTCACAAATGATAGTCTGGTTTGGGGCTGCCTATTTCGTCCATATCCCCATTGTGCATGTACCATTTCTTCACTGGCCCCTGATTCTTGGCAGGTCTTCTGATAACAACAACATAACTTGACTTCCCCCCCTCCCTAAAAAAAGAGAGATGCTGTCATGTTTTCTTTAGGCTTCAAATAAAGTAATACCGATTCTACAACCCTGAAAATAATTTTGTTTGACTTTTCAAAATTCACTGTGTTTCCTCTTTCTTTCAAAAGTCCTTGGAAGAGTGTAAGTCCTTTAAATGAATATGAGCCTCTACATTCTTCACAAAATTTTAGTACAGGCTAAATCAGATGGCAACATTAGATAGAGCTTAATCATACTATGCCCACAAAAACAGATGTTAGTTAGCAGCAGGGTCTAAAGGACACCAGTGTCACAAGTGCCCATAGACAAGAATTAAATTTATGGAACATAATATATTGCTGAAGGAACATAGCCTTGTCGCATTTAAAAAAAAAATCACAAGATCCATGATGACCATGAAAAAAATAACAGCATTATTCATAAAGGACTGAAAGCTCTTTTAGCAAGTCCATCCATTACTATTAAACCCATTAGAGGTCATAAATGACAGTCCAGTAGAAATTTTACAACTTTGCATGTAAAGTATGTGCATCATAGCAGAATAAACCATGCAAAAATTACAGCTGATATAACCAAATATTTTTATGAAATGTACTGTAGTGTTATATTTTTTTCTTTATTCCTCTCTGTCCCCCCTACCTCTCTGTCTCACTAAACTAAAAAGGTAATTCAAACATTTTATGTACCTGAGCAATCTATGTGGACACTGCAGCGCTGAATAGATATAACAATACTTATATTGATTTTTTCATATTCTAGTGAACATCAAGATTCAGTACCCTTCTTTTTAAAAAAATGATATTGGCCTCATTTTTATATAGAGTTTATATTTACTTCTTCACTCAGTATACAATTTATTGGCATCTAAGAAAAAGTCAATAGAGGAATACTGCAAGCCACAGAGATCCTAGAGTTGGAAGACATTCCTATATACATGTGTAGTATATATTTGTTAAATTGTGCTCTACCACCTCATTTTTTGTTGTTGTTCTGTCATAACTCTTATGGGTTTTCTATGACATTCCTGAGATATTGACTGTGTAAGGCAGAAGTTCTATATGGACTCTAAATTCCATTTTTTATAAAACATGGCTCCCTAAGAACTTTCATTAAAATAAAGTAGGTACCTTTAACTCACCTGTCAACATATGGTGACCTCATGAATTTCATAGGATTTTCTTATGCAAGGAATACTTAGAGGTGGGATGAGTCCTTCCTGAATCTTCGTTTGCGAAGAAAAGCCAGAGAGCACCAATCCCCCGCCGCGTAAAGGGCCTCGCTGCCGGGGATCATCCTTTGCAGGCCAGGATGGAGCCGGAGATCAGTTATGACATTGCCGGCCACCGCCGATGACAGAGGAAGAGGGGTGGGGCCAGAGATATTAAAAGGCCTGCCCGCCCCTTTCCACTTCCTCTTCTGCTTTGGCGGTGCGGAGGGCGGACAAGGCAGGAGAAGAGGATGCTTGGCGGCTGGAGGCTGTGGATGGCAGTCGGTCCGGCAGCTGGGCAGCTCATTCGTAGCCGGGCAGTGGCTGTGTGGCAGCCGATTGCAGCCCGATTTGGGCATATCGGTGGTAGTTTGGAGCGATCGCCACCTGGGCCATTGAGGAGCGGCAGTAGGGAGAGCGACAGGGGTGTGGCAGAGTGCGCCTATGGTACAAAGGGCCAGCTGGGTGTGTGGTTGGGCCGTAACCCCAGGAGCTGAGTTGGACCATTGGTGGCCTCGGCAGGTCTCGTCCGTTTCTCAGGCCCTGGGTGGGGGTCCCCCCCCATTTTGCTGGGGATCTTGGGTGGGGCTGTGGCCTTCTCAGTAGACTTGTGGCATATTCTCTGGCCAAGGCCTAGCAGGCCACGGGGTTGGGCCTAACGGTTGGGTGCAGGCCTCGCGAGGCCTGGGTTTCCATGGGGTTCTAGGGCCCATAGTTACCAAAGAGAGGCATAGCGGGCCTAGGGGATTGTGACCATCCAGACCTGGAGGTTTCTTGCTGGGCCTCGCACGGTCCATCTTAATCCCAGGGGAGGCCTGGTAAGCCTGGTAGGCCTTTAGGCCTTGGTTTCCACAGGTTCTGGGCCCACAGTCACCAATAGAGGCCCGGTGTGCCTAGGGGTTTGAGACCAAAACAGGCCTACAAATTTCTAGCTCGGCCTTAGGCCATCCTTATTAACTCTAGGGGAGGCCAGGGAGGCCTGTGGGCCTTGGTTTTCACTGGAGCTGGGCCCACAGTCATCAGTCTTGGAGGTTTCTTTGCAGGCCTCAGGCCATCCATATTACTTCTAGTGAGGTCTAGTTGGTCTTTAGGGCTGGGGCCTAGCAAGGCCGGGTAGTTCTTTGCAGGGGCTTCCATACTAATAACTTGGACTGTATTGATATTGCTTATCCTGTGGGCGAAATATTAGTGGATTGTTGCTCGGGGGGGGCTTGTTTTTTCCCACCCCAAGTTTTGGCCTGTTTTAGGTTCCCATTGGGGGGATTGAAGTGGATTGTGTTGCTCTCAGAGTCCTCTTTATTACATTGTGGTGGGAAGGGCACAGTTATATTTGATTGTTTCTGCCCATTCTGCTTCATATTGCATCATTTTGGTTATTGTTGTGTTAATAGTTGTAAGTTCAAATGGCTCCCAAAAAAGGAAAAGTAGGCGGCAAGGGCAAAGGTCCAGCACCAAAAAGGCCAGAGGCCCCACCTCCTTCCCCCTCATCCAGTGAGGGAGAAGAGGAAATCCCTTGGAAGGCTATTTTGGATAGGATCCAGCAGTTGGAAAAAATTCAGGGACTCATGGGGGGGGGGACTGGATATTCCTCCTAAGCATCCTTCAAAGAAAAGTAAGCTGGCTGATCAAATTCTCTTCCCACTTAGATGCTCTGGAGAAGAAACTCCAGGGGGATGATGCATCGGGATCCAAACCACCTGAGGGAACCGACAATTTGCCGTCCTGTCCGGATGCGGAACCTGAGCTGGTGGACGCTCTGATGCCATGCGGTGAGTTTCCCGCCGACCCAGCCACCCTCCCTACTCGGCCGTCATGGCCGTGGGCTGGCTGGCCTCCAATTGCACACAGTGTCTTGCCGGGGACAGGTTTGCAAAGTCCACAGATGGGCTGGGCCATGCCCCCCCACAGAGTTTGGGTGGGCTGGGCCTCAATGGTCACCTTGGGTTCTTACACCCTTGGAAGAGGTGGTGCACATCAGGCAGGAGCATCTTCATTGACAGGGACCCCTCAGATAGCTGGTTATGATTCAGTCGCCTATTCAGCAACACCGTTTGGGGAGATGTCTCTCCCCCTTGGGTATCATTTGTTGCAATCGACCAGAGATAAGATACTGAAGGGGGAGTATGTTGATGTTTTCTCCCTCCTGTAAAGGGAGCTGGAGAAAAAAAGATAAAGATGAATTGGAGGATAAGGACAAGGAAAAAATCAAGAAACCGAAAGTTGAAAGGACTTGGTCCAATTGGCTTTTGGGTTTTTTGATCCTTGCTGGGATCATAGTTAAAGCACAGCCACATCGGGGGGCGGCCCTATTTCAGTACATTGATATACTTCATAGGGCTTATGTTGACTTCGCGGGCCCAGCGTGGCTTCTTTATGATGAAGCCTTTCGCATGAGGGCTGCAATTTATCCAAATTTGCATTGGGATAAGATGCAACCCCAGTTGTGGATGCAGCTTATAACCCCGGCACGGCCAATTTAGGGGGAACGTATGCATAGAGGTCCACCGCTACCATGGGCTCGAAAACAACTTCATCAGCTGGTGTGGGACAGAAGATGCTCTGCTGGGAGTTTAGCGCCCACGGATCATGCTCCAGGAAACCGTGCAGATTTAGTCATGAATGCTCCATCCATGGAGCTTCGCACTCCTTTCGAAGTTGTTCGAGAGGTAGGGGTCAGTTTCGGAGATCTAGAGGGGGTCAAGGGTCAGGGAAAGGCAGCGCCCCCCCTACCCTGCCTCAAAAAGGGCCCCAGTCCAATTAGACTGGAGGTTTGGATAAGTGGCTAGGAGTTTACCGCGACAAACAGGCAGCCACTTATCTATCCTGGGGTTTTTATTTTGGTTTTCGGATTCCATACCAGGGTACGCAGCACCCTTCTCAAGCCCGGAATCTACAATCTATTAGAGGAATGGACCATATTGTCAGGGAGAAAATACGCAAAGAGGTATCTGAGGGAAGAGTAGTTGGCCCTTTTTCCCAGCCTCCTGTGCCTAACCTTCAGGTGTCCCCCTTGGGAGTGGTTCCCAAGAAGGCCCCTGGAAAATTTAGGCTAATTCATCATTTATCTTATCCAAAGGGTGCGTCAGTGAATGACGCTATCCCTCCGGAATTGTGCACTGTGAAGTATACGTCATTTGATGCAGCCATACGCGAGGTACGGAGGCATGAACTAGGGGCTGAGATGGCTAAGTGTGACATTAAGTCACCATTCTGACTCCTTCCAGTCCATCCCGATGACTTCGAGCTGCTGGGTTTTCAGTTTGAGGGGCGATACTACATGGATCACGCATTGCCCATGGGGTGCACGGTTTCTTGCAATGCTTTTGACACTTTCAGCACATTTTTGGAATGGGCCCTTAGAGTGAGAACAGGCCAATGTGGCGTGGTCCCCTATCTAGATGACTTCCTATTTATAGGAGCACAGGGTTCGGGCATCTGTAGTTTTTTACTCTGACAGTTTGAGCAGATGGCTGGGGAGCTTGGGGCGCCTTTGACCCCAGAAAAGACTGAAGGTCCTTCACACTGCCTCACATTTTTGGGCATTGAGATTGACACGGTCAATCAGCAATGCCGTTTGTCTGAGCAAAGGTTAGGGACATGAGAGATAGGGTCATTTCAGGTGCAAAAACAAGGTGCAAAAAGTCATTTCAGGTGCAAAAACAAGGCAACACTGCGTGAGTTTCAGGTCCTCATTGGCCACTTGAACTTCGCTTGCAAGGTAGTTGCCCCAGGCAGGACTTTCCTTCGATGGCTGTGTGATGCCATTATTGGGGTCCAGCAGCCATACCATAAAATTCGGATCACTACTGTGATTCAGGAGGACCTTCATGTCTGGCAGGAATTTTTGGACCACTTTAACGGTGTTTCATTCTGAAGGGAGGAGAGGAAATTGCAGGGTGCCGTTCAGATTTCCTCGGACGCAGTGGGTTCGATCGGGTTTGGGGTTTATTTTGCTGGTCGTTGGTATGCCAGCAAGTGCCCCCCGTCATGGTACGGGACTGATGTCACCTTAGATCTTATATTTCTTGATTTTTTCCTGATCTTGTTGGCTGCCAGCATTTGGGCTGGTGAGTTGGTGTGACAATTTGGCAACAGTCCAGGTTATCAACACTCTCACATCGAGGTCCCCAAGGGTAATGAGGCTGGTTCAGGCCTTCACTTTACAATGCCTTAGGCACAGCATATTGTTTGTTGCACGGCATGTTGCAGGCGTTAACAATGAGATTGCTGACGCTCTTTCCCGCATGCAGATGGAGCACTTCAGAGAGTTGGCTCCAGATGCGATGCTCGAAGGCGACAGAATGCCAGAGGGTCTGTGGATGCTTGGGAGCCCAAAATCTGGAGGGCCCTAGGTATGTCCGTTGCTGTTAGCACAAAAAAAGGATATGCCAGGGCAGTTCGAGAATTCCGTCAGTTCAGAGAACTTGAAGGTTTGCAGCAGGGAGCGAATGCTCCATTGGCCCATCTCCTGCTTTTTGTGTCTTTATACGTCAGAAAGGTCTCTCACCGCAGTCAATTAGGAGCAGATTGGTGGCCTTGGCCTTTTGGCTTAAGGTGCAGGGGGCCAGGGATAACACAGCTGACTTCCGTATTCAGAAGGCCTTGGAGGGATGGGCCAGGGAGAGGGAATGACGCTAGCGCTCCAGCGGAACACCGATCCCCCGCCGCGTAAAGGGCCTTGCGGTCGGGGATCATCCTTTGCGGGCTGGGATGGAGCTGGAGACCAGTTATGATGTCGCTGGCACTTGCCGGCGACGGAGGAAGAGGGGCGGGGCCAGAGATATTAAAAGGCCTGCCCACCCCTCTCCACTTCCTCTTCTGCTTTGGCGAACTATCCTCCCGCTGCTGGAATAGTGTGATAATGGTTGCTTCAGAGCCGGGTAGGAATCCCCCCCCTTTTCTCGGGTTTTTTTTCACCTACCCCACACTAGGAAAGTGGCAAAATGGGACATTTGGCTTGGGTGGCGCCTAATTAGGTAAATTACCATTGTGGTAATGGGAAAGGGGGAGGCGTAGATTACGGTGTGCACCTATCGCACTGATTTCAGTGAAGGGATGTTCTCTGGAAGGGTCTCCTTAGATTGTACGATCTGGGAGAACAGGAGACCTACCTTGGGGTTGGCCTGAAGGATAATCCCCTTGCCTTAATCTGTATGGATTGGGCAAGGGACTTTCGGGCTGACCTTCCAAACATGGGCCGGCTGGAAAGCAACCCCATGTTTTGGGGGTTACTTGACAGGGCTCAGGTGCTCGCCCGGTGAAGCTGGGGGCATAAGTCCAGGAGGGACGATCCGCCCCAGCTGCTCCCACACTAGATTGCCTCCCCCCGCTAAAGATTAAAAGGGATATTAAATAGGCAGGGTTATAAATAAAGTATTCATTTTTATTTCACCCCATATGCTGTGTCTGGACTCTTTATTTGTCTGAGTTGGTCCACAAAGAGAGATGTAGTCTACAGCACTTGGTGTTTCCTGGCAGTCTCCCAAGTAACAGAGGCCTGACTCTGCCTTACAAAAATGTTTAGACTTCCCTCAGAATACCTATCACGTTTTCCTGGATGAAGAAATTTAACATTATAGGAAATCGCAGAAGCAGTTGATTGGGTGATTGGATAGTTTGGCTGCTATTTTGTCAGCATGTCTCTCTCTCTATTCCTTTACAGGAGTTGGAAAAGTGTTTTTGTGAGCTTAATTTTAGTACACAATAAAATATATTACATGTCAAAGTGTACATGTTTTGTTCCTTAACATCACATTCAATGACATTGAATAGCCTACACACAGTGGGAGAAAATCATCAGAAGTGAGGAGATGACACCACTCATCCAGAACAGAAGAGGCATCATGAACTATGGACTTTATCAGATGCAGCAAATATGGTATCATAACAACACCTAATGAACATGAAAGAGCACACATATCCGATGACATTGTCGTTTTGCCTTCATGTAATGTAAATGAGCCATTCTTTTTTATTGATGGGCCAAATTTGTCAACAGATCTCCTGTGGCACTTTTTTGCCAGTATTGCCAGTTTTTGAAACCTCACACCATTGTGCTCACATGAATACAGCATGAATGACAAAGCACTTCCAGATGAGATTACGACAGCAAGGTAGGGAACGTTCTTTTTATGAACCTCTCCAGTTCACTTTTAGGTTGTAAAATGTGTTTTTGTTCTTGTGTGAACATTTTGTTACTTTGGGGTTTTTGTTTTTGTGTTGTTTAAATTTACCATGCTCACATCTTCTTGCGAGAATCAGCGAGCTCATGAGTGCAGAAATGAATGGAGCTCAGTTCATGCTCTGTTCACACTGAGGGGCTGCCTTTGAATGCTGATCAAGGTAGGCCTGGTAGGAAGGGTTCTTTTGCCAGCAGAAAAATGCTTCAAAATATGTTGGCAAAAGAACCCTTGGAGAGGCTTGTCTGCTAAAGTCCTACAACAAATCTTTAAGTGGTATGAGGAAAATGTATTTTAAAGAACAAAAAACTAAGAAGAGGTGGGAAATCTAGATGAACAACCACAGTACTTAAGAACATATTGAGTATTTTCTATACTGTGCCTCATATCACAACACTGACAACGTCTCATTAGAATACAGTAGTGTGTTCCTTGTATATGAGAGTGGCTGCTCAATTTGTCTCAAATCTCAGCTTCTGCAAGAAGGAAATATACTACCATAAGGCAAGTCTAGAGATGATTGCAAGTAAGCTCATTACTATAAATGCCATATTGAAATTCTTTGATAGGTAAGATTGAAAGTAAATTCACACTAAGGCAAACTTATCTTCCATGAGGTCTATATTATTATTGTGCTTCTAGGGTATCAAAGTTCTGTAAAATTTTCAGAAGAACATGAAACTATCAGGATAAAAATTATTCATCAGAGCTGCCTGCTGGCCCTGGAAAGGTTTTCTCCAGTAGAGTGCAGATAATTCATGACCAGCAGGTAGACCAACAAATTAGTGTCCTCAGAGATAATTCTAAACCTCTCATTGCTAGGGTTGTGTGTGTTTGTGTGTGTGTGTGTTTCTGTACATTAAAACCAATTAATTAGTTTAGGATTTAGAAGCCCATGCCATGCATTTTAGAGAACATCATGCCAGTGAAATAAGCACTGAATAATACTTCACATTAGATTAATATGGCCCTACAGACTGAGCAGACAAGGCTATTGTTTTGAAATCCAAAGTAAGGAGATATCACTTGCCCCATACCCCTACATGTTTACTTAGAATTCTCAATGAGTACATAACAGGTTTGTGTGCATAGGATTGTTACCAATTACAGTGTGTAGTTACATCATACACTGAATGCACCATTGGGGACATCAGGAAGAAAGAAAGAAAAAAAGAAGAGAGAGAATAAAGAAGGGAAATACTTTTTCAGTTTTCAAAATATCAAAAATATATTTTCAATTGAAAACACTTTTTCTCTTTGGGTGAATTTGAGCTTCACAGCTGGTGATGACCTGATGTTATGTGGCTCACTAGAGCACTAGTGCTCGAAATGCAACGATGAAAAAAGCAGAAACCATTTGCAGTCCATCAAAGTCAGAGCTTCCTGGACTTTTCATGATTAGCCCATCATTCTAATCTTATACTGTAGAGGGCAGCAAGGACAAGCTGTTGGGTGGAAGGATATTGATGACAGATGGGTCAGGAATTGGAGATAAGTTGTTTAACAACAAGAACAGCAACAGCCATTTAGAAGTGTTTTTGATAAGATGTTGAACATTTAAACATATGTTTCAGATGTGCTGAGTATGAATCTACAAAGTGTCATGTTGTATTTCAGCCTATTCACCCTGAAAAGTTTTTTGAAAGAAATCTACGCAAAAACCAAAATCCCAGGAAATAGCATTCTTTTTATTTATTGAGAATGGAAAGAAAAAAAAAACAGAGCAGATTAGAAACAATAGTGTTGGAAATTATGTATGGCACATATCGTCCTGGGATACAGGATGCTTGGGGAATTTTGATATTTCTGAATTCCAGCCTGAAAATGACTTGATCCAGAATGTTTAAACTAATATACAAATTCAGACTAGGTGTCCATTGCATTTCATACTTCTCATTTTGCAACACAGTCTTTGGCATTTTATTTTCTCAACAAATATATTTAGAAATATATATTTGGAGATAAAATATACTTTAAATTATTTATATGTGAACCTATGTGAATACTAAAAAAATATTAAAACTGCACATAGATGATGAAAAATAGCGCATAATTGATTAAATTTATCATCTCATATACTGTATGTTATTTATGTGTTAACATACTGAAGAATAGACTTATATGTGAACATATACAAAATGTGGCATAGGGTAGGAATAGATTGCTTTATCCACTCTCACCCAGCATAAAACATCTCATTTCTGGATATACCACAATATTGTTCTATCTCCATATTGCTTACAACATGGCCACCATTGATATTAAACTGCAAAGTGTTAAGAGAAAAAATCTGAACACATACATGTATCTATATCTCAATAACAATTCATAGCACCCAGTTATGACAAAGAGCTAACTTTCAAATAGACAAGTGTTAGCATGCCCTACTAGCCCCTCCCTTTGACATTGCAAAAATTGGAAATATTGTACACTTCTAGAGGTCACTGACTTGGGTGATCCAAAAAGAGGTAACGTGGAGGTCACAAGAACCAGGAATGTGTCTTAGAAATGTTTTAGCAAACAAGCCCAGCTGAGATTCTCCAGAAGCCCCTTGGTAGACAAAGCCATTATGGAGGCATGTGTTGATCCCTTCTTGGGTACCTCAGCAATGAGTCATCCAATCAAACTATCAAGTGACCTTTCCAAACCGAATCCCAAGGAAATTTCCCCTTATTACCCCCTCCTGTCCTGCAATGTGAGATTTTCGTAAACCTAACAATTCCTATTACCCAGCCATTAATAGCAAGCAGTTAAGTTTTGGTTTCCTTTGTTTACCCAGTGGGAAACCTATCCAGGCTTTTTCCTAGACAGAGTACTCCTTCAGGGTATGAAGCAGGGTATAAATATTAGTCCATCAACAATAGAAAGGTATGCCACTGTGGACGAGGCTGACCACTCTCTTTCTCAGCACGCCTTCTGATTGGAACCTTCAGTACTACCCTCAGACTTCTCTTCAAGACTGGTAACTATCACCCTATTTCCCCCAAATCTCTATCCAGTCTTTCTGATTTATTCCTCCACCTTGTCTGGTTCTTAGAAACATGTGTTAAGTGTGTGAATTCTTTTTGTGTTATTTCCAATAAAAATACTTTATTTAACCTGGAGTTCTCTACAGTTAGTACTGGTACATAGGTGAAAAGTTCCCCACAGTTACCCTCCTCTCACAGGCATATTGTCTGAACTAATAATTCCCCCATCTAGATTTTGGTATCACGGGTGGGTCTCAAAGCACCACCCAACCTCTTCGGGTAACACAAGAATAAGTGTGTTTGTGTTTTTGTGTGTGTGAATCCATATATGTGCACTCATGCAGCTTGGATGGTTAGACTTAATCATTTAGAGTTATATTTCCAAGGAACAAAAAGCAGTTACTATTGCAGTTGCATTTTTTTAAAACTATTTCCTGTTCAGCAAAACTAACTATTTTAGTACTGATTAAAATATTTGAATGTACAAGCTGCTAGAAAAATTACTATAAAGAAATACATCTATGGATATCAACAGAGGAAGCTTTCTTTGGGAAAACTAAACAAAAAAAAAATGAAAGATGGATAAAATACCATGACTTAATAATAAAATAATTTTAAAAACTATACAAATACATACTAGGGAACACCTAGAAGAGGCAGGCTTCAGAATGAATTGGTTCTTATACAAGCAGGTATATGAAAGATATAAGATGGACCACAAATTAGAAAATTTTGATATGGGAAAGAATGAGCTAGATGAAATTATATTTGACAATAAAAAACATCACGTAGTAAACTACTATAATTTTTTTCTGGGAAGAGAATTAGAAGCTGAAATTATTAAAGAACAAATGATCAGGACTTCCGGTCGTCAATGGAGCTGCGAGCGGCTTCAGGTAGCTTGTTGGGAGCTACTGTTGTCACCAACTGGGGTTACTTGCTGTATATTTGTGTTTGCCATCATAGCCAGAGAGTTTTTCCTTCTATAAGGGAAACCTGAGTGGGCTCGGATTGGATTGAAGACCAGAGCAAAGTGTTAGTCTCTTCTCCCTTCTCACAAGAGGGGAGAGGAGAGGTATGAGCTCTGTGAAAGTTGTGGAGCTATACAACGCCCCTGGCTGGAATCCCCTCAATGTTAGAGAGGGGGAAATCAGCTTCACTAATTTTTTTAAAAAAAAAACTTCAGCAAGCTACAACAGACAACCTCAGGGGACTGAACTGGTGAGACCTTCCAAGGTCTATCTACACAAGTTAACTATCTATCAAGCTTCAAAATAATATTAACATTAACAACTTAACCTTTTGGGAGTGATAGCAGCAGCGGTTGGGAGGCACTTGAGAATGGTGTGAGAGACAACGAAGCTGCAAGAACTGAAAACAGCTGTGAGAGGAGAAGCGAGGAAAGAGATGGAGGGGGAGAGTTGGAAGGAGCAGAGTGGAGTGAGAATTGAGTGGACTGGAGTGAGAATTGGAAAGGAAGAAGAGAGCATAGGAGAGTGTAGCTGTGTGAAGTGGGGAGAAATAAGAAAGGAGAAGTAACTGTGGAAAAGACTGGCATTGATATAAGAAGATGGAAGACAGAAAAGCCAGAGATTGAGAAGGAGACAGAGATGGAGAGAGTGTTGGGAAGAGAGAGAGAGAGAGAGCAGGACAGAGAATGAAAAAGAAGGCAAGGACAAGGATACCTACCCCTTGGATTATGAAGGTAGAGCATAGAAGAAACGTAGGAAACACAGGAAAAGAAGCAACATAAACATAAAGCTGGGAAGTATCTGGGGGAGAAGAGAGTATTAGAAGGAGGAAAGACAGGAAGGATACATTGAAGGTGGAAGAACATGATATTGGGTCCATATTTTTATCCTACAACTGTCATTTAATTTGACTGGGGAGGGAGATTCTAGAGGGTAGAAGTAAGGTGGAATAAGTAAAGAAGAAGTAAAGAGAAAAAGGAGATTGAAAGGGAACATTTAAGACTATTAAGAAGATGTGGTCAGCATTAAAATAAAAGAAAAAAGATAGAGATATAAAAACCAGGAAGTTATAATTTTTGTTGGTAAGGGTATATATGTGAAACAATTAAATTAAATTACTTGGATTTATAATCGAATTGATGGAAAATTAAAGGGAAATAGCATTTAAACATAGGGGTGAGATTTTGGTACCAGTATATGAGTTTGTATGTGTAAGCTGGTCAAACAGATGTTTGAAAACTACATAAGACATAAGACATTATATTGGTTATATTTGTTAGCTAGATTTTACTGGTGCCATATGTGAGAAAGATTTATGTGAATAAGGAGTATCACTGATCATAAATTGATAGGTTTGACCATAAATTGACTATAAATTGATTAGTTTGAGTTAGATGTGGAAACTTTTATGAAATAATTGAAATAAAATAAAACAAGTAGAAAGGAGAGAAGATTGAAAAGGCTATATATAATTGATATAATTGTTAATTGTAATTGATAAATAATTAATGGTACTATTTTCCTTTCCCTCTCCAGAAATAGAAATCTTGAATTTAGGTGGCTAACTGGATACTAGATCTATAGATTGATGTTAAGATAAAATTTTGTATATTGGATACTGTTGATATTGTTTATGGATTAGAATATCAGAACAGTAGCTGAAACAGCTGGGTATTTGAATAATTGAAGGATTGATAATGATATTGTGGAAAGCTGATTGTTGGATTAAGATTTAAAGCAGATACGGAAACCAAGGACTGGATAATTTAAGTTGATTGTGGGGGTTATTAGAGATTGGATTTATATACTATATATATTTATGTGCTGTAAACCATAGTAAAATTGAGAATATAAAAAAAGATCTGATAACTAGATAGATAGGGAAAGATAGAGACAACAGGAGAAATAGAAAGAGAAACAGACTTAGAGACAAAATGTCTGTAAAGAGAAACACACAAATTAAAACATTAACAACTAGAAGACAATCGATAGAAACACCAGATATACAACAACTACTACTTCAAGAATTTAGAAAATTTAGAGAAGAGATGTCTCAGGAAATGAAAGAAATAAGGAAGGAGATTAAGAAGGAGTTAGAGGATTTTGGTAAAAAATAAAATAAAATAAGACGTGGAGCAAATGAGTGAAAAAGTAGAAAACTTGAATATAAAAACTAAAAATCTAGAAAACAACAACAGAAAACCTAGGAAATGAGCTAGAGCAACGACAGAAAAGAGATTTGGAAATACAAATGAGATTGAGAGAGAAGTGTCTAAAATTAAGGGGGTTATTGGAAGTGGAGGAGGAAGATCTACATGAAAGGTTAATTCCAAGCTTAGCATATTATATTGAAGTACCTTTAGAGAGGATGGAGATGGAAGTTGATCAGATCTTTAGAATAAATTCAAAGGTAGCTATACAAAGGAAGCTACCGAGGGATATTGTGATATACTTTATGAGAGGGAAGATAAGGGATCAAATTTAGAAAAATATTATGGTACAAAATTAATTATTGAAGATAGTGAAGTGGCAATTTATAAAGGCATTCCAGCTGAAATATTGAAAAAAAGAAAGGATTATCATTTTATCACATCTAAATTGCAGGAAAAGGGAATACAGTATAGATGGGAAAGAGTAGAAGGTTCCTCTTTTACTTACCGTCAGAGGAGATATAGATTAAATATGGTAAAAAAAGCAAAAGATTTCCTAACAAAATATGGTAAAGAAATGGAGGGTACAAAAAGAGGAAAATATAGTAAAGAACAGCTTAAGAAACAGGAATTAACAAAGGAAGATAAGAGAAAGTTAAATAAGGAATATGAACAGCAAAAAGATCAAGAGGAACAAGAAGAAGAAATTTAAAAAATGAGAGGGAGTAAAGAGGAGGTTGGAGATAAGAATGATGATGAAGAAAGTTGAAAGGATGAAGAAGAGATAGAGTTAGAAGATGAGGAAGAAGAAGAAGTGGGAAGAAGAAAGAGAAGATTCCGGACAGAAGGGGAGGATGAAAAAGAAGAAGAGGAAGAGAAATTAAACATAGACTAGAGGATTAATAAGAGCAATATATATATATATATATATATATATATATATATATATAATAAAATTAAACAAAATAGGAGTTCAATATAGTTTCATGGAATTCCCCATATAAAAGAAATCAAATATTTCACCACTTGGAAAAGACCAAAGCAGATTTAATATGCATTCAAGAAACATATATAAAGATAAAACATAAAAAATTTACTAAAGACTGGAAAATTAGGACAAGAATCTATAAATTCAATAGAGAAGAAAAAAAAGGTATAGTGATTTATGTAAAAAGTAATTTAAATGCAAAAGAAATATTAAATGATGCAAAAGGAAGATATATTGAAATAGTAGTAACCGTTATGGAAAAGAAAACCCTAGTACTGGGGATATATGCACCATCGGAAAATAGAGATAAATTTTACAAAGGTATTTTTAAAATAATATTAGAGGAGGATCATGATAGCATTATATGTCTTGGGGACTGGAATGGGGTAGTGGAACCACTTAAAGACAGATCATCTGGAAAAAAAATAAAAGTAAAACAAGTTAAATTACCCATATGATTATTTGTGTTTATGTAGAATCTATCAATGATAGAAGTATGGCGACATCTATACAATGAGACAAGAGAATATACATACTACTCTGATAGGCGTAAATCACTTTCATGTATTGATATGTTTTTGGTATCTAAGAATATGGCTGGTAATATAAAAGCAATGGAAGTATATCCAAGGACACTCTCTGACCATAATATGATAAGATTAAAGATGAGAAATAAGAGGAAAAGCTATAATTGGAGGCTCAAAGAAACTTTATTAGAAGAGGAGAAAGTACAGGAAAGAATAAGAATGGCACTGAAGAATTATTTGAAAGAAAACAAAGAGGGGGAAGTCTCACTACAGAGTGTGTGGGAAGCGAGTAAAATAGTAATTAGAGGTGTATTAATGCATATAAATTATGAAAACAACAAAAGACTATGAGAATAAATGCAACATTTACAAGACGCTTTAAGACAAAAGGAAAGAAAATTGAGCAAAGACCCAACAAATAGTAAGGTGATAAAAGAGCTAAAAATCTTACAAAATCAAATGAAATAGATACAGCACAGGAAATAGAAAAGAAGGTGAGATTTGTGAAACAACAATATTATGAACAAAGTAAGAAAAAAGGGGAAATGGTTGGCATATAGATTAAGAAAAATTCAAGAGGAACACCAAAAATTGAAAATCAAGGATAATGGTAAAGTGGTGATAAATCAAGATAAGATAAGAAATAGTTTTCAGAGATTTTATACGGGTCTTTTTAAGGAAACACAATTGAGAAATACAACAAAAGAAAGGCTAGAAAAATACCTGGAAAAATTAAATATTTGTAAAATAAACTCATATCATAGATATAATCATTAATTATAGCAAGACACTGGAAAATGGAAATAAATGTAGAAGTGGAGGAGTGGTATAAAGAAGTTTCGAAAATTGCAATAAATGATAAGTTAACATGTAGAATTAAAGTAAGAAGAGGAAGTTGGAAAGAAAGTGATTTTGATAAAATTGGAACGTATTTGTTAAAAAAGTATTACAGACAAAAGATGGGAGGTTACCTCCACAAGAAGAAATAGATTCTGGAAAGATTAGGTAAGGGATAATGGCTCCGGTGAAGGGGAGCACTGAGGTGGGGGGGGGAATTAATATTCTTGAAAAGAATCATAGTAAAGAATCTATGTGAACTTTTGAAATTAGTTAATAGAAAGATTGTGATGTTTATGGTAATTTTATGTGTTATACTAAATAAGTATTGATTGGATATTATAATGTATGATTATAAAATTAATAAAAATATTTAAAAAGAAAAAAAGAGAAGAATCGAACAAGAAAATCACTATAATGGAAGTGGAGCAAGCAATAAAAATATTGAAGAGTGGCAAACCACCCGGCCCAGATGGTTTTTCAGCCAGTTACTAAAAGATCTTTGAAGATACCAACTGAAGATACCATTATGGAAACTGTTTAATAAAATCATGGCAGGAAGTGATTTGTGGCCGAGTGTCAAGGTGCCCCCGCTCCCCGAGCCCTTCCCCAAGGATACACACACAGTATGACATGCACAAAATTTGTTTGTTACAGATAGGTAAAGGATAGTTGGCAGTAAAGGCCACAACTTTCTGTTTGGTGATAGATGTTAGAGGTTGGTCTGGGCATGGGTCTCCCATGCAGCAAGAGGAGAGCCCTCAACTTGCCATGACACCCAAATGTGGGTCCGCCCCAGTAGGCGGACCCGGTGCCCATGTCATGTGTTAATCACATGACCGATCATGTGCCTGGTCGTGTGACCATGTCATGTGACTGGTCATGTGACTGAAAATGGAGATATCACATGATAAGATCATGTGACTATCCCACGTGACCCGATGGCCTCCCCGGAGGGGAAGTTGTTCAGGAAATATCCTGACCCAGGACCCGACAAACCTGAGCCGGGCCAGCTGGGGACTCCCAACCCCGCAGTCAGGAATGAAAACCCATGCCCACTGCTCCACCAGAAAGTTGCAACAAGGAGATAGTTACAATAGAAAGCAAAGTAAATCTAACTAATACATAGACCACCTAACTAAGGGAGGGAGGGAGGGCGGGTCTTCAGCTCTCAAGAGCCAACTGGCTGGGGCTATGCCGGCTGGGAATATATACCTGGCCGGCAGACCATGTAGGGGACTAGCTCCACCTCCCAGCCAATCAGTGCCTGCACTGAGCATCAGTCCTGGTTGGCTGGGGGGGAGGTAAACCAGCCAATCGTTTGAGAGCTCCCTCTCCCCGATTGGCTGTTTTACGATCCTCTTCCCAGACAGCCAGAGTAGGCTGGGAAGAAGAGGATGGCCGGCATGGTGGTGCCCATGCTGGCCATGTGGGCAGGCCCAGGAGCGGGGCAACACCAGCCACAAATGTGGCCGCCGGTAAGTGTTCCCGGGCAGCCAGCATACCTTTGTTTGGGACTAATGCAAATATAGTCTTGTTACCAAAGGAAGACAAAGATTTGGAGGAGATGAAAAATTACAGACCAATCTCTCTGCTGAACACAGATTATAAAATATTTGTAATAATATTAGCAGAAAGATTGAAGAAAGTTCTAAAAGAATGGAGAAATCATGATCAGTCTGGTTTCTTGCCAGGTAGGCATATGAGAAACAATACTAGAAGAATATTGAATCTTTTAGAATATTTTGGGAAACATCCTGAGAAAAAACTCACCCTGATATTCTTAGATGCTGAGAACGTGTTCGATAGCATGAGGTGGAAATACATGACAGAAGTGATGAAGAAAATTGATCTGGGTGCAAGCTTTATACAAGGATTAATAGCAATCTGTAAAAAACAAACAGCTCAAGTAATAATTAATGGTAAAAAAATATCAGAGATTAAAATAGAAAGGGGAGTAAGACAGGGGTGTCTCCTATCGCCCTTGCTGTTTATAATGACTTTAGAAATATTGTGTAAGAGTATAACAGATGAAAAGAAAATTGTAGGTGTTAAGATAAAAAAATCAAATATATAAGATATCGGCTTTTGTGGATGATATGGTATTAACATTAGAGGAGTTGTTGGTGTCGATTAGGAAAGTGAAGGAAATGTTGTGGGAGTTCAGTGAGATGTCAGGAATAAAGATAAACAAAGAAAAAATGGTAATAATAACAAAAAAAAATTAAGTAAAAAGGACCAAGAGGAGATAAGTAAAATATCAAAGTAGAAAATACAAAAGAAAACAAGGTACCCAGGAATAATGGTCACAAATAATAATCTTGATTTAATAGAGAATAATTATAATAGAATTTGGAGAGATATAAAGAAAGACCTAGAGAGATGGGGAAAGTTAAATCTATCAATCATGGTGAGAACTTCAGCAGTTAAAATGATGGTGTTACCAAGGAAGCTTTTTCTATTTCAAAATTTACCAGTTCTATATAATGGGAAATTGTTCAAGACTTGGGATAGAGATTTATCAAAATTCATATGGGCAAACAAAAAACCAAGGATAAAATGGAAGGTACTTCAAGAAGAAAGAGATACAGGAGGATTAGGATTACCAAATTTTATATATATTATAAATCATCTGTTTTAACTTGGTTAAATGATTGGTTCTTTTGGTCTGCATGCATACTTTGGTATGGAAAGGATAAAATAGATAAACACTTTAAGAACCATATCATTAGGAAAGCTATGCTAAACATATGGAAAGAGATAAAAAAGAAATTGTATATAACATTTCCATTGTGGGTATCATCCCAGGAAGCTTTTAGGAGAACGGAAATGTTGAACGGAGAAAAATGGTGGACATATAAAGATCTGATAAAGCTTCAAGGAAACACAAGCTAATTAAAAACAATAGAAAAACTGAATGAAGATCAAATAGAGTGTAACTGGTTTCAATATAAACAGATATTAGAAAGATATAGGATGGATAAAAATCTTTTTGGAATAGAACAGCAACAGAATGAGGTGGATAAGATGTTAACAAAACAGAAAGAAATAAAAATTTCTAGCATGTATAAAATACTATTAACACTGGAATTAGAGTTGGAATGTATCAAAGAATACATGATAAAATGGGTGCAAAACATTGGACGTAACATTCAAATAGAAGAGTGGGAAGAGCTGTGGAAAAGGGATATCAAAACTACATCTTGTATAGAATTAAGGGAAAACTGTTATAAAATGATATTCCGCTGGTATATGACACCATAAAACTTAGCAAAATTTATAAAGAAAAAGAAATAAAATGTCGGAAATGTGGAGAAGTAGAGGGATCTTTCTACCATATGTGGTGGTTGTGCAGAACTGTTAAACAGTATTGGATAATCATTTATGAATGTATTAAGAGGATATTAAAAATAGAATTTGGGTTTAAACCAGAAATAATGTTATTAAGCTTATATGAAAAAGAAATCCCTAAAGATTTAAGAAATTTGATGTTCTTTTCGACCACCACAGCTAGGATTGTTTTGGCTAGATATTGGAAGCAAAAAGAAACTCCTAAGATTGAAGAATGGATGTTAAAATTGGAAGAAATTGCAAGAATGGAACAACTCACCTTGTGGAAAAAATATAAGACACTAAATAAATTTAGAGAAGATTGGAAAATATTGATTGACTTTTGGAAATCAGAATGGTGTGAATATCTAGTAACATGGTTGACTGATTAGATAATAAATAAAAGTGTAATAAGAATAAAAGAAAATAGTAATGGGTTAATAAGAATACAGGATGGATGAAAATAGAAAATGGAAAGTGAAAATTTATGGGATCCTGTAAATACACTAATACTGTGTAGATCAATTTTGCATAGTTAAATGAAACTATAACTAGGTAAAAGGAAAGGTTAAAAAAGCAGAACCAATAAAGTTCATGACCTAGATGGTAAGGAAGTGCATTTGTATGTAGTTTTATATGTGTATGTAGTTTTATATGTGTTATTATATGTAATGTTTATATAGAGGTATATTTGTATATTGTATGTTCTATACTAATGGAAAATCTTTTTAAATATTTTTTTAAAAAAAGAACAAATGATCAAATGGGCCCAAGATATAAACAAAGTAATCAAGTTAGAGAGATGGGAAAAAGCTTGGAAAAATACACAACAATTTACTCTCTCTCAAAATTTGAAAGGGAACTATCTGAAAACTTTCTATAGGTGGTATCTCATATTGATAAGATATGATTGATAAGATATACAAAACAGGAAATAGAAACTGTTGGAAATGTGACAAAGCTAAAGGCACCTTATTTCACATCTGGTGGTCTTGTCCAGTAGCTAGAAGCTACTGGAAAAAAAAATACACAACGCGATAAGTGAGATATTGGATATTAAATATCAAATGAAGTCAGAAATATACTTATTAAATATGGTAGAGAAAGTAAAAATAGTTAAAGGTTCCTGGAGAGTAATTCTATATATGGTTTTGGCAGCAAGATTGCTGTACACCACACAGTGGAAAAAGAAAGAACTCCCCACAATTGAAGACTGAATAATTAAATTAAAAGATATGATGGACATGGATAAGCTAACAGCACTACTAAAAGATAAAATAAAAAGCTCAATAGAAGAAGAATGGGCTCTCATAATAAAGTTTTGAAGGGGAAAAAGTGGAAAACTTTGGATAAATTTGACCTGTAAATAAAATGTTACATTTAGAACAGAAAGGAAGGTTAGATCAAATTTAACGTATAGATACAGGAAGCTTAGAAGATACATAAGATTTGTAACAAACAGGACATCAGTTGACTATGCAGGATAGAAAGAATCTCTGGTAAACTCAAAGGGAAACAAATTGGAAGTAGATGTATAGAAACAATAGACAAAGGAGAAGAAAGAGTGAAACATCTAAGATATGTTGATTATGTAAGCGGATGTATGAATAAGCCTAGGTTTCACTAAGACATTAATGATGTATTTTTCTTTTAGGAATGTAATATAATGGTTACATGCACTATGAGAATATATGTCAAAAATGAATGCTTGCTAAGTAGTTATGTTATGTAAAATGATAAAAAATATTTTTTTAAAAAAATGTACAAGCTGCTGGTCTGTGGTACAAAACACACTTTCCGCCCATCTGCCTTCTTGTCACTTCAACATCCATAAGAAAACATGCAGCACAGCACAAACCAGCACTTGAGCTATATAGTATTCCTCCTCCCTGTGAAGTGAGGCCACCCCCTGTAACTATAACAGTAACTTTTGAACTCTTACAATTACATCACAACAGTGGGGAAGTTCTCACTTGGCAAGTTGAAGTGTAGCCATTGCAATGCAACTTAATTATGCCATAATTACTGTGAAAACAATGAGAATCAGCATGTGCGTAACAAGTTACTTCCAAGTTCTCTCAGTTAAGACTTTTCAAGAAACAATTCAAAGTCTTTTTTTTAAGTTTTAACATCATATATGGATTAAAAAAAAAACAAAAAAACATCCAAAATGCAGATACTACTGTTTTCTGTGAAGTCAAAGGCTTTCACAGCCAACATCCATAGATTTTCCTTGGGTTTTTTCTGGGCTGTGAGGCCGTGTTCTGGAATAGTTTCTTTCTGATGTTTTGCCTGCATCTGTGGCTGGCATCCTCAGAGAAATTATCTGAGAAATTCTCAGCCACATTCTCTGAGGATGTCAGCCACAGATGCAGGCAAAACATCAGAAAGAAACTATTCCGGAACATGGCCTCACAGTCCAGAAAAAAATCCAAGGAAAATCTACTACTGTTTTCTCTCCTGCTGGTATCATTCCAACATTGTTTGAACTAGTATTTTATTTTATATTAGTGCTGTGTTTTTATATTTTGAAATTTTACACTGCCCGGAATACAGCAGTATAAAATGAGGTTAACAATGGAAAGGACAAGGATATAGGTTCAACACTGATTCCTATCACAAGAATCACAACTGAATTCTCTCTTTCACTACTATACACGTCTGGAAGCTGCACCATGTTTACTATATGCTCTATACTCTTCCTGTCCTGCACCCATTTCAAAGCAGAGGCTCAAAAGCCTGATTTTTCTTTGCATTAAGACTATACCAGACATAGGAGAAAAAGCAACAACAACTAATGGCCATAGAACAGATTTTCAACAGTTCTAATTCATTCTCATCTACAGCAACTGAAATTAGAGGCTTTGCACTTCATGTGCAAGCATCAATGTTTATTTATCTACATGGATGTGAGCACACATGGGCATTAATTAAGACACATTCCTTTCTCTTTTACCCATCAACTCAGAGATTTAACTTCTATAAAGTAAATGAAAGAGGCTGTAAAGGGAAAAGAGCAATCTTGGCTATAAATAAGTAGATGTCTTTACTTGCAATTTTTTTAAAGTTGGAGTGTTTCTAGAAAGAGGTTTGAATTTCTACTGAGTTCTGCTGTGAAGAATTTGCCCACTCCTTTGCAGATAAAATCATTTGGATTCATTCTGACTTGAATGCCAGAGTTGATACAAGTCCAGTGGATGTAAACTTGGCCCATCCTTGTCCAGTGCTGATGGATACTTTTCAATCTGTGCTGCCCAAGGATGTGGACTGGATCTTTGAAGAGGTGAGAGCCACCACATGTGTAGTAGACCCTTACTGTTCCTGGCTTATTAAACAGGCCAGAGGAGGACTGTCTGAGTAGGTAAGGGGAGTGATTAATGCCTCTTTACAACAAGACAGGGTCCCAACACACCTGAAGGAGGCTGTGGTAAGACCTCTTCGGGGGGGGGGGAACCTTCCCTGGATCCTACTATACTAGATAACTATAGGTTTGTCTCCAACCTTCTATTTATGATAGGCAGCGGGTAATACTGGTATGTCTATGGGTGGAAGAACACTACTGTTGAATTTGTCTGGTGAAAATGGGGAAGAATTTCAATTCATAGGTTTTCCTTGGGTTTTTTTTTTTTTTCTGGGCTGTGAGGGCATGTTCTAGAGGAGTTTATTTCTGATGTTTTGCCTGCATCTGTGGCTGGCATCTTCAGAGAATGGTTGGGTAGGAGTGTTTGTGGGGGTTATATACTGAGAACTGCTGTTAGAGAGGATATGTAAATGTGTGTATTTGAATGGCTAGTTTCTGGGTGGAGATAGGCAAGGACGATTAGTGTCTGTTTGGCTAATGGTTGGCTAATGGTCCATTGTCTGCTGGAAATCCCTCTGTCCCTGGGTGGAGTTTATTTGCATGTGTTGAGTTTTGATTTTAGTGTTTTTCAGAACTGGCAGCCAGATTTTGTTTACTTTTAGGGTTTCTTCTTGCATATCTCCACCCAGAAACTAGCCATTCAAATACACAAATTTACATATCCTCTCCAACATGGGCTCACAGTATATAAACCATCCACACACTCCTACCCAACCATTCTCTGAAGATGCCAGCCACAGATGCAGGTGAAACATCAGAAAGAAACTCTTCCAGAACACAGCCTCACAGCCCGGAAAAAAAACAAGGAAAACCTATGAACTGAAATTCTTCCCCATTTTCACCAGACAAATTCAACAGTACTGTTCTTCCTCCCATAGATACTACCAGTATTATCCCCTGCCTATCATAAAGTAGTTGAAAATGAAAAGCTCTTAGGGAAAGAAGTGGTTGCTCTAATTCAGCCTTAACATGGCAATCCTAATTCACTACCAACTCAAAGACTGATACCCAGACACTTAACAATTAGGTTTTCAAAGTGCTAGGCTTGGATGGTGAATACAGTTTGTCCATTCTGTCTTCCCCCACATTATTTTTAAAGGGGGGGGGAGTGTTCTTTCCTGCAATATAAAGAAACTTGAAAATGCTGAGAAAGTTTGATGATAATGGAGACTTTTGGTTTGTTTTAACATTGTATTTTTTTTAAAAAAAATACAATTATAAAATCAGAAGATATGAACAACAGGTGATAGCAACTAATCAAAACTGACTGTTGCAGCAAACTACTCTTACATAATATCAGAGCACTATTGAATAAGGGTGAATGACATCAAATGTCACACTAAAAAGTTTCTAATTCATATTAAGTACATCTTTCAAAAAAAAAAGCATGATGACTGAAAGGTGATAATGTTATTTAGGATAAATTATTAACATAATTTAAAACAGAAGCCACTTTTCCCCAAATGATCTGCCTGATATCTGTAATGTATTAACTTTCATTGTTAATTTGTTTGTTTATTGTCCCACTTTTATCCTGGACACAGGGCCCAAAGAGGCTTTCAACAAGGCTAAAACAACATAAAGCTAAAAAACTGACAATATAAAAAGTTAAAACACAATTAAACAAGTTATCATGCAAGTTACACAAGTTATATTAAAATGTCATTGATTTTAAAAGGTATAAATGTATTTTTAAAAAACTGTTAGAAGATCAAATGAAAACAATAAAACACAAAATCTTCACCCATCTCTTGTCTCAATCAAACACTGCACTAATAGGTGTCCGCTAAAAGAACTTTCTTCCCTTCCCTTTTTTCTTCCTCTGCAGTTCTCCACACTGCTCCAGAGTGTGGTTTCTTTGTCCCACAGAGAACAGTTTGAAAACACAGATGTGCCTATAAGGGCTGAGGAGAGGGAACTGATCCATTCCAATGTCAGAACAACCCTTTTGGATGCCATCCATTGTTTGTATATAAAAAGACAATAATACATGATTGCCAAAAGTGAATTGAGGGTGAGAGTTCTGAGATTTGAGGCATAAATCCCTCACCACAGAGAAACCTTCAATGGACTTTTTAAAAAGTAATGTCTAGCTTTTCATGCCTTATGAACCCCCAGGCCATTTCTAATGTGTGATTAAAAATCTTCTGGCAAGAACTGTCATAAAACACAGCAAAAGCAATAAACAAAGAATGTTGTTATTAAAATAAAAATCTGATGTATAAAAACAATCACCCAGACAGTCTTTGAGATTTATTGTGTCTTTGTTGATGGACCATTAAGCTATCACACAGGAGGCCTATCCACAAGCATTGCAACTAAAATGAATTGTGTCATAATACACACATCAATACTTTTGATATTAGCCTGGCTGCAAACTTGTGTGCAAAACAAGCTTGAAATATCAGTGAAAACTCACATTATCCTTGTTGGTAAGCAAATGTAAAAGTCTTGCATGTTAAGGTCTCACATTTGCTGATGTAGAATTTATTGGCTAACTCAGGGAACTTGCCAGGAACTTGCCTCCATAGCTTAAACACTCAGCTTAAAATGCTGCGCTTGTCAGGATCTGACCTGACTTGCAGGGGTGGCAGCAGTGATGGGTGTGGGCGAAACTCCACAGGGACAGTTAACCAAAGTCCCTGCAGAGAATAAATTATGTGGTGTGGTGTGAGGGCAGGAGGGGCAGGAGTCCATTTGAACTTTACCCCAAATGTAGACTAACCCTTAGTATAGGTGTGTTCATGTCACAAGGTTGAATTGTTTATCCGACTCTCCTCTGTTTCCTTTGATTCTGTTGATTTTCTGTTTCTCATTTTTCCTTTGATTTTTACACCTGGCTTGTTCATTTTTTCCTCCTCCTAGATTGTTATTGGAACTTGTTTGCTCTTTGACTTGAATTCCTAATTTCCTAATCTTTACAAGAGATGTTATTTCAGGCAGATAAATGTGAAAAGGTGGAAGAAAAACAATGGTTGTTATATAAAGACATTTTATTGTATGAAAATGATAAATATAGATTAAAGACAAATGATGAACTAAGGGAGCATGGACTAAATATACATTGGTACAAATAAAGATGTATGAAAAAATGTAAGGATGACAAAAAAGTATTATTTTGAACAGAAAATGAAACAAGCTGAACACATCGTACCACACCAAAGGTTTAACAGCCCTTTTTGCTTTCTTGGAAACAGAGCATATGATCTCTTCATTCTATTGGGAGAGTTGTAAAAATATCTGTCTATCTATCTATCTATCTATCTATCTATCTATCTATCTCCAGTGTGGTGCAATCCCTTCTTGGCCAAGGAAACCCACTGGGTGACCTTGGGTGAGTCATACACTTTCATCCCCAGAACACCCAATGATAGGTTTGCCTTAGGATCGCCATCAGTTGGAAATGGCTTGAAGGCACACAACACAAAGAGAGAGAGAGAGAGAGAGATTCCAAAAAAGGCACAATCCTGGACCTTCAGAGCCTGGCTTAAAATGTGACTCCTGAGCTGCATTCTGTTTGGTATGTCTGTTGGTAAGTTCTTCAAACTTATTTAAGACTGTAGGTAAATGCAGTTAGGGAAAGCAGGTATTCTTTTTTATTATTATTTACTGTTGAGCAAGAAATTCATTTAAAAGTATCTGATTAGTACAAAGCTAAGAAAAAGAAGATTGATAAAATTAGGAATTCACCCATGCCTCTGTATGGAAAGTTGAAGAGGAAAAGTAATGTCACATTGACTATGCTCTTATTTATTTGATTTTGCTGGAATGTTATCAAACTAGCAGAATTTTTAAAAAGGTCAAGATCGTGACTCAGTACTTCACTGCATTCTTTTCCACGTGGACTTGCCATTTTACTGAAAATATCAGGCATATAGATCAAGGTGCCACCAAAAATGAGTTGCTTGAACTAATAGGAAAATTCCATCTTAAATGAGTTTGAGGGTTTGCACGGCATAGGTTAATTGTTTCATTACCCATAAAAAGGCCAAAAAGCAGGCAAACATTTCCCTCACAATGGAACTATCTAGCTTATCTGGCTTGAGAAAAACAACTATGGGAACGAAAGCAGCAGAGTGAAACCTAATGTGCCAGTTGTCTAAGTAGATATATGCCTCTGGACCTGATGGGTTGTCAACACGGTCAGATCTCTTGAACTTTAAATATTTTGGATGCTTTTTCATGGCATGACCTAAACATGCCCACTCTGATACAGCTAAGGCAGAAATGCAAAACCCCTGTAACCAACAGGTTACCTGGGCCCCCTGTTGCTGTGATCTGTGTCCCCATGCACCCCCCACTGCCCCTGAATTTACCACCAATTGTTTTAATTCACTGCAATTCAACCATCATGGTTGCTTTTGCCAGCAGGGTATTGTGGCTGCTATTGATGGCCAACACATGAAATAACAAGGCCAGACACAACGATTGGGTTAAAATAGGGGTCATTTTATTTATTCTATCACCTATTTAATCTTTATTCCTTGGGATATGCAAACTAACAAGGAGACCCAATGAGGGAAAAGCTGGAGCCGATGGTCTCACCCAGACCTACCTCCCAGCTTCCCTGGGTGAAACACCTGATCCCCGGGGGGGGGGTCCCATCAATTTGGTACCCCCTGGGCACCATCTGCTTGAAGGCAAAACCCCAGGACAAGACATCTCAAGTCACATGATGTCTGACAAGGGCTCAGCCCTCAGGACAGCCTCAAGGATAGTCTACTCCCCACCCTCCAGTACCATGATCTACAAGGGTAGTTTGATAGAGCCATCTTTCACCCAAAAGGGGTGCCATAGGTGTACACTGAACTAATCCCCATCTCCCCCACAACCTGCCAGTTGACCACCTATTTATGACACCAGCCTAAGGCCACTTCTCCAAGTCCCTTGTAACAGTGTGGGTAAGAAAAAAAAACTGGGGAAAAGGGGGGAAAATTCCTACCCAGCCTATAAGCAACCAAAAGACTCACACTATGACAGAGGTGAGAGGGTAGGTTGAATTCAACCAAAAGAGGAGGAGCAAAGGGATGGCCCTTGTTTAAATAGCCTTTGGAAGTGAGCCAAAATTTGATGTAACTAAGGCATTTGTCACATTAACCAGCACTGACATCTCAAGGAGTGGGAGCAGCTGACACACAAGATTTAACTGTGCAAATGCAGTTCTGTTCTCTGCCAGACTCTGGGTCTCAGGCTCAGACCTGAATCCAGGAGTATGCCCAAACAGCAAAACATCCATCTTCAGGGGGAGTGTAATCACATATACCATGGGCTGAAACTCTATTTGATCTGCCTTTTGATTGACCAGGAGAACCCCTGCATTGTCTGGATTAAACTTTAATCCAGTCCTCATTCAGTCTATACAGACACCAGGCACTGGTTTAGTGTGGAAACAACTTCCTTGCAATTAGGTGGAAAAGAGAAATATTTTTGGGTATCATGAGTGGTGACACCTAACCCTAAAACTCCAGCAGATGCATGAATATGTTAAATAGCACAGGGAACAATAAAGAACCCTGAGGAGCTCCATAAGCCAAGGGCTAAAATGGCAAACAAAATTTGCCCAACTCCGCCTTCTGAGAATGCCCCAACAGGAAAGACTGGATTCACTTTAAAACAGCGTGTTCAAGCCCAGTGTTTTTCATGTTTTTTGTTTGGTTGGTTGTTTTTTGGCTCTTGCATGTGAGAGTACTATGGGGGAAAAACAAGATTTACACCTCCACTATCTAATCATACTATTTTAATTATTTCCACTATTAAACACTGCACAGTGGTAGAAAGAAGTAGCTAATACTTAATCCCTTATTAGCCAGCTCAATAATCTAAGCTTTGGGGCAATGGTATTTGTCGGTTCAGTCTGCAATCTTATATCTATTTATGTGCAACTCCATGAGACTTACTGAAGGATAGTGAGCTATAAATCTATTTTTACCATGTAGGCTGTATCTCCACTGCAGAAATAATGCAGTTTGACACCACTTTAACTGAGGTGTTGGCTAGACAGTAAAAAATATTTGTCATAGAATTTGCAGGGAATACCTTTTGACCCAATGAGATCCTGCAGTGATTCACCATATTTGGAAGGGGGAGCAAAAATGCCAAAAACTACGTGGGAAAAGCTGGGAAGGCTTTTCCTGAAGTTTTAAACATTATGTATACAAATGTGCATTACTGCCTGTTTGGACATCTGATTCAAATCACAGCACGTTCTTAGAGAGGAGTGGAAGTGGAAATCTGATTGGTTGGGCATGTGCAGAGGGCAGGCTTGCTGGCTGGAAGCATAATTTTGGAGTTTCACAGTAGCGACTGTGTGCTTTTTCACTTTGCTGAGTTGACCAAAACATTGTTTTAAGCAGGAGGTTGCACTTGCACACTCTTGATTTACATTTTTTTAAAAAATACTGAACAGTGGTGGCAACTTGTGGAGAATAATAACACAAATAATTCACTCATGGCTACCATCTTGATTCACAGGCATGGCTGCGTGTGAACTTCAAACATGGATAACTTTGTGTACCAGTGATTCCCCCCCCCCAAAAAATGGAGACGAATGAACAATGCTGCAAAATTGCATTAATGTGCAGCAACCCACATTATATTTCCTCATCTAGACAACACCTGACATAATGAAAGCACAAATACCAGTAAAACCATAGTTCTAAATTCACTTTTACTTTATATAATAAAATACAGGAAAACCATTTGGCAGGAGTAGCAGTTACATACAGGAACCCTATTTCCATCAAATATTTCCACACATAAATGTGAAGTCCTAGTCTTTAAATGATGCCCCTAGTGGTTTCATATTTATGTTGAATTACTTAAAACCTCATGATATTGCTGGTTATTGCAAAATTTTACACTAAATGCAGCTTTGCAGCTATGCTTTAGGGCAACCCAACACACGAGATGAAAGTAGTCTGACCATCATTAGAAGTAGATAACTATACCCAGTTTCTCTGTTGGGTCAGTATCATTGTTACCATTTTTTGTGATACTGTAGCTCTTAACAGCCTTTGTATGAAACTGAAAGAAGGGCCATTTTCTTGAGACATGTTTTTAAAATGTTAAATACCAGCAGTAGAAATTGTGAACTGCTCCTTTACCTTATCAGCTGTGGGTACAAATGTTATAAATTGTATCAGACAGATAGTGTAACCCCATAACATATCCCATCATCCTGATATTGGATCAATATTTAATTGACAACAGTGTTCTGATATCAATTTGGCTAGTACCCAGGCCTTCCATGGGCTCACGGAAAACAAATGGGCTCTGGGAAATGGGGTCAAATAAAGTTGAATCACATACCATGCCAAAGAAATGGGCCTGATAAATTTTCTAGACATTGACCAGTCCCAAATTGCCTGATATATAAAAAAAAATCCAAATAATGTATCACCCATCTATGTGTTGTCCTCATTTTGACTGCCCATTTGAGGAAAGTGCTAAACTTCCCAAAAGTTGCACATGATACTGAATGCCCTATAGGAAGGGCCTGATCCATGTAAAACATGCCATCAAATGGCCCAGCAGCTCAAAATTCTCTGGGTGCACTGGTAAAAGGCAAAATGCTGACTTAATGTCATGTTTTCTCAATTCAGCTTGTGAACTGCCTTAACTGCTGCATCAAACAAAGTGTACCATATGGCATACTATTCAGTGGGAATATCATCATTAACTGACTCACCTTTTGCAAATAACAAAGCATGAATAATCCTATATTCACCTGGAGCTTTCTTCAGCAGAATGGTGGGAGGAGACACCCTTAAGTTTGGAACAGGGGGTGAAAGGAAGGAACCGACTACCCTCCCCTCTTAGACCTCTTTCTGAATGTTTCCACTAATGATATGCTCCAAGCCTGCTACCGATTTTAGATTCTTAGGCCTTTAAGGATGATGAATTCCTTGAAATGGAATCCAAAAACCTAGTCTAAACCTTTACTCTATGCACTGCACCTCTACCTGATCAGAGTACAATAATAGCAAAACAGATAATCTATGCAGCTTAATAGGGCTGGGCCCTTTTAGAAGGTGGGGGAGCATTTCATACCCCCTTCTTACTTAATTTCTGTTCCCTGATACCATCTAATTGACTTTTCTTCCTTTCAGACAATTCCAAAAGGAATGTGGTCCTCCACAGAACAAACCTTCATGCTAGAACTTTAACAGGCATCCATCCTGAACACCAAACTTGCAGTAGAGTAACTTCTGCTGCTGTCTTTGAGTAAACTGAGACTGAACTGAGACCCATGGGCTTTCTGCATGATATGACCACTTGTTTTGGGTCAGTTGCACAGGGATCATGATCTGCATTCACAACTGTGGCTGCATTTGATACCATCTGAGTGAAGGGGTAATCACCACCCTCATATGAAAAGCATCATTGTAAAGTAACCAAGCAGGGCTAAAAAAAAGACCGCATAGGGCCATAAATAATATCCATATTCTTCATCAAGGAAAAGGTACACAAATGCTGTGCCCTAGAAATTACACCAGCATATATAAAAAACGCCAGGCAACCTATTTTCCTAGGCCCTATTAACCATGTGTTTCTTCAACTTCTTCCTTTCCTTGTCATCCATCTCTTTTTGGTTCTTCTTTACGAGCTCATGATAAACCAGGGTGAATGCATCCATATATTAAAACCACAGTATCTTGTTCCTTGTGGACTGAAGGAGATGATCTCCCAAAGTGTCTGTTCCCCTTGAGGAATAGCTGAATATGGAACTACACTATAACCACTGGATGGAGAGATAAGAGATAATAGCTCTAAAACCCCAACCTGCCGTGTTTGAGTTGATACATTTGGGAGGAAATTGGACCAAGGTGCCCATTACGGCTGAGCCCATGCCCATGTAGGTTGTGTAGTTAGCCCAGTCCCCACAGACCCTGAACTACTGCTGGCACCCTGTATACTAGAGTGTCCAACAAGAGCATTCCAAGGTCAGGGCCAGCTCTAACCTTCTAAAATCCCATTAGCCAGATCAGAAGCCTCACCCAAAACCATTCGGGCTACTGAGGTCTCTGCATATCCACCCAGATCACTTGATGAAGCCACAGACACCGTATCATCACTGTCAGCAGCTGTAGCATACAGCTGCTGGCTTCTCCTGCTACCTCTGTCTCTCTAGGATATCAAGACAGGCTAAGATTTGGTTAGTGACCTTTGCCTTAAGAGATATCCTAGTCACCTTTTTGGGAGGTGAGAGTGATTGCTTTGGGGGAGCCTCAGCCTTCTTCAAGGCCTCCAGCCTGGCCAAAATGGCTGCCAAAGTACCACTCTCCCCCTCATCCTCAGAAGATGATACCTCCATACGTGGGCACTTTGATACTTACATCTTGCCTGGACCATTACCTTTTGATCCATGATTACCTTTCTTGGTCCCCATAATCAGACCTACATCAGGACATTTGTCCTAGTCCAATAATCAAACCACTCTGGGACTACCTGCTTGTTGAGGCTAACCAGCTGAACTAAGCTTTAGCACAAGACCAGCCATTGCCAATGCCTAAGCAAAACTCAGTCAGAACCCACCACACCCCAAAAAGGCTTACCTATGCACAAATAGGCCCTTCAACCCTGCATAGGCTTGATAGCCCATCTTAATGTCCTAAGTGGGATATAAATCAAGGCCCAATTGGGGCCTATGGGGCCTATCCACAGCCGACTGGGGCCTATATTTTCCCCAAGCTTAGCAGAGGCCTAAAGGCTGACAGGTCTAAGTAGGGTGCAATTAGCTGACAATGAGGGGCCTAAGACTCTAACAGGGACCTATAGGCCTTATCAAAGACCCAAAGGCCTGATGTCATCCTACAGATCCAATTGGGGAAATGGGGGTAAAGGCCTTATCAAAGGCCCACAGGCCTGGAGCAATGCCCAGAAACCAGCAGACCTAACTGGAGGAGTGGCCTATGGGCCTAACTGAGGCCCAAAGGCCTGCTTGTGGCCTTACAAGGTCCCATGAATCTAATAGAGGCCAATAAGCCTAGTTAATGGTCAACAGAGTGAATAGGCCCAGCAAAAGCCTAAAGGCCTGGTAATAGTTCTACTCTCACAGTCAAAAAGGGACACCCCCCAGCCAAAATCCCAAAGGCCTGGCAATAGTCCTAGTCCATGAATAACATCCTAGGCCTAGGTGTTATATTATTCATAACACTCATGAATAACATCCTAGGCCAAATGTGGCCTACCATCACAGCCTATGCTTACTTGGCCTATGAATAACCCACTATAGCCTAATTAAGGCCTATTGGTTTAATGGTGGTCTACTAGCTTCATTGGAACTTGGGACAGCAAAATCCTCCCCAGGCCCAGCCAGGGCCTATCCCCAACCACTTCTGGGCTGCTCCACCTAACCAGAGATTCTGCCACTGAAAACCTAGCCTACTGATCCTTGCTGCAGCATGACCATTCCCCCCTCAAGCAAATCTCCAAACTGTTTCAACACCTTCATTCATGTTCACTGCTCTCTCAGATACCCTTTTCTGAATCACTTGCCACCACTGTCCTCTGATCGCTCATGCTTACCGGCTCACTTATTCACAGGTGCCAAGATGAAGTCCAGACAAAGAGGTAGAAGAGGGAGTGGCAGGAGCCTATAAATCCTCCAACTTTTCCCCCACACTCTCCATCACAGTGCCATGACTCAATTACCATGGCCTCTTTTCCAATGGAGGCCAGCAAAGATATCTCCTAGCCTGCAATGCTGCGCAGCATGGGAGCTGAGACGAATTGTATATAAAAGGCTGAGCATTTGTACATTATTGCTTTTATCACCTTGCTTTGGGGAAAACATCATGTGTCAATGAAAAACAGCAGGGAGACATTCCACACCAAACATTATGGTTTGCTGACAAAACTATGTACATTACAATAAGACCCCCCCCCAAAAAAATGGTCTTTAACTTTTTCTTCTTTTTATGTGGTTTATGTAATCCTCAAGTGCTCACTGAGTCTTATAAATAGATAACTCATTTTGTTCCTGAATGATATTTCAGTGTTAGATGCAACATTAGTGGTTCTTTGGATGTATATATGTAACAGGCTGTGTTCTATGAATTTCAATAGATTCTTTTCAGCTGCAATTATTACATCATGAAAAGAAGATAAATGTTAAAACATTAATTTCTTATTCTAGACCAAATTATGCACCTACTGTTAAGGGCATTTTACTGCTGCCTTTAAAAACCTCAATGAATAATGTGAAAAGGAGTTTTGTTCTTTTGAAAGGCTTGTTATTTTTTAATAATGAGCAAGACATTCATTCAGACTAGCACTTAAAAATGCTTATTACAAGCTGAGCTTGCAGCAGAAAATTTGGTTTTCTCTAAGAGACTTCACAGATGAACCACTTTGGCTTTATGAAGGACAATTGGCATTCTTTTATAATGACATTGGCTGACAGAAGGCTTGTATAGTTTGTGAACCACTGAGCCAAGCACAGCTTATCAGTGAGTCATTGTGGCCTGCCAGGTGCTTGGCAGTAGGAACATTACCACTACCACCCTGCTATTTTTTAGTGCTAAGCAAGCAGCAAAAGTGGATGGTCCATCAAACCTGGGGATGTGAAAATCTGTTTCATCTTCATTGTGTTTCTCAGAATCCAACCAGTATTCTTGCCCTCTCCACATCCACATTGCGTGGCAATACTTTTTCTTCTGAAATTTCCAGAGTGTCAATTTCTCTGTGTGTGTGTTAGTGCACAAATTCCCCAATGCCTGTACTTTGCTATTCATATACCTTAGCTTATCTTAAGATCATATAAATGTTAAGATAAACCTGCCACACACACACGCACACACACACACACACCAATTTCTGATATGCATGTTTCTAAATGTATAGTTTTTTTTATACATTCTCCCACTACTTGTGTGTGTTTACTTGTGTACAAGGGGGGGTTAGGTGCTTGAGGTTTTCTCCAATGGCACAATGGCAGGATTCTAAAAGATCAATCATACCAGACCACAAACTGGATAAATTAAGATACAATAGGTTTATGCAAATTAGTTTGGTTGCAGCTTGCTATACTTGGTTTGGTAGGTGGGGCTGGATTATCCCTTTCAAGGGAAAGGGGGACTGGGTGGAAAAAGCAAGTACCGGTAAGTGCCTGTGACCACACTAAATACAGTGATTTTTATCAACAAATATTAGATGCCTACACTGAGCAACCAATGTGATTCTATGCATGTCTCATCAGATATAAGTTTAGGGAGCAATGGAATTTAGTTTTAGATGAATGTATAGAAATTGATGTCTAAGGACTTTATGAGATAGGGCTGTAATCACAGAATTACACTGTGACAGTACGGCAAATGGGTTCCCTTTATCATATGATGTCATTGTCCTCCCATGGTCAATTTGTGATCTACCCATTAATTGCTCATCAACTCTTCACTGATGGGAAAATCCATGAATAGCCTTCAATATCACTCTTTTTGCAGTATTGAGGAGCATGCAAAATCACATCCCACTGTAATCATGCAATTACAACATGAATGGATGGTCCTTTCCCCCCTCCCTTTTCCTAACAAGAACACAGGACACACAGGATACTTTTAATGAATTGTCACCTTTTCTTGGTATGATTTTATGTTTGTTTAAGTGTTTATTTGTTAATTTCTTTCATTATTTATGTGTTTTTGGTGTGTTTAAACAAAGTCATGTCTTCTTGCTAGCATAGCTGAAATCTCACCCATACAAGACCACAGAAGTGAAATCCCATTCTTAAACTGCTAGTGGTGGTTGTGCAATGATTCTGTGGTGGTAGTATCATGATTACGGTGATGTGCAATAATTAATGTAATCATGCCACTGTGTTTCTGCTTTCCTCAATAATGGAATTACAGTGTTTTTGGATGCTAGTCTGATAAAGTTCTATGACTTTGATTTAAATGGAGCTATGTGGCTACAATGTTGTACATACTTAATCTGGAAGAAAGCTACATTAAACTCAATGGTATGGGAGTTAATTACAAGCACCTATGCATAAGATCTATGTGGATATTTAAATGAGTATAGAATTGCAGGCACTGAATGCAGCTAAGGAATGCTTTCCTACATTGTTCTGTAGATATCTTTCCCCATTACTACCACCTCCTCCCTCATCTCTACTTATAACCCTCCCTTCTCTCAAAATCAGAAATCAAAGTGGTTTACAAATTCAAACACAATACAGTTAAAACACACACAGGCAATATTAAAATGGAATTAAACTATCAACAGCCTTTAATAACAATTTAAAGCACACAGTTTAAAATTATTATAATTGGTTTTTAACATAGTACAAACAAGAACAGCACTTTACAGCACCTTTCCTGGAAAGCTTTTAGTTCTAAAAAATTGTCTGTCAGGCACTGACCATGGACTCACCATCCTTTGATTTATGCTGAATTGATATGTTATCTTTATGTTAATATATTTGTATGGAATGGGTATAATACTTCTTGGATAATGTTTTCTACAACTAAGAATGTTTGGTTTGTGACCTACTTTGGGAAATGCCCGCATAGTGCATACTTTTTAGTGCTCATCACAGTTACTTTGAGATTTTGGTTATCACTGAGAGTAACTCTGATCTGTTACTGTTCATCGTTTATCACAGTTTACTTTTTGAATTATGCATATATTGTTGTAGTAGCTCTTGGATTGTGCAGAGACTTGTTTACCCATTAATGTACAATGAAGATCTGGAAATCATTGAATAAATTCTTCATGAGAATTTTTGCAAACTACATATAGACTAGTGTTTTGTTTTTGTTTTTCATCAAGCAGATATTAGAAGCAGATTATTTGAGCTATGTTGCAGTGCATTGCATATGTATCATTGCAATGCATTTATACCTGTTACTGAAGTATAGTTACAAATTTAAACACAATACAGCTGAAACACACAAGATCAATATTAAAATGAAATTAAACTACCAACTACATTTTAAAACCATGTAAAACATACAGTTTAAAATTATTATACAGTCAGACTCCTGTTTCTGTGGAACCAATATCCATAGTTTCCATTGGACACAAAACAGAACACATACCATAGTGTCTTCCTAGAAAGTGCCTAGAGAGGCGTCCTCCTCTAGACATTTTCTAGATCCTCTAATGCAACTCTATAGAATTTGAAACTGAAAGTCCCATTATTTTCAATGGTGTTGGCTGTTACCCATGGTAAGTCTGGGAACTGAACTACCATGGATACAGGGGTTTGAATGTAATTGGTTTTTAACATAGTAAAAATAAGAACACCACCCTACAATGCCCTTTCGTGAAAACTTTCAGTTCTCAAAAGTCTGTTGGAATAAAAAAAAGTCTTCCTGCTACCAGACTGAAAGAGGGTGGGGGCATTCGACCTTTCTTAGGACAGAAGTCCCAGAGCCTGAGGGCAGCCACCAAAAAGGCCCTATCTTGCATTCCCAGCAGTTATGCCTATGTAGTTGATGGGGCCGAGAGAAGGCTCTCCTGATGATCTCAGGGCCTGGACAAGTGCCTATGGGGATCTGTAATCTGTCAGATACTCTGCACCCAAGCCATATAAGGGCTTTATAAGTCATAACAAGCACTTTGAATTGTGTCTCAAAACAGATGGGCAAGCAGTGAAGCTGTTAGAGCAAGAAAGTAGTATGGTCCCTGTACCCCATCCAAAGCTGCAGCTCTTTCTACCAGGTGACATTTCTGAACACTCTTCGAAGGAAGTACCATATAGAGAATGTTAGAGTAATCCAAATGAGGTGTAACTGACTTATGTATTGCTGGTAGCAGGCCAGGTGTCTACAGGAATGGGCGTAACCAGGTGTCTACAGGAATGGGAGTAACAACACCTACCTACCAGCCAGCCAGCCAGCCAGCCAGCCTGAAGAAGACTCTGCAGGGCTGTGAGGGAGCCTTCCTTCCTTCCCATTACACCGGGGTAAAGGCAGCTGAGGCAGCAGGGAGTTGCAGTGTGGCCAGGAGTGGCTAGCCTTAAAAGTAATTCCACCACCACCACCCCAGAACACCTACCAGCCAGCCAGCCAGCCAGCCAGCCTGAAGAAGACTCTGCAGGGCTGTGAGGAAGTCTTCCTTCCTTCCCCATTACACTGGGGTAAGGGCAGCTGAGGCAGCAGAGAGTTGGGGTGTGGCCAGGAGTGGCTGGCCTTAAAAGTCGCTCCACCACCCCCACCCCAGAACACCTACCAGCCAGCCAGTCAGCCAGCCAGCCTGAAGAAGACTCTGCAGGGCTGTGAGGAAGCCTTCCTTCCTTCCCCATTACACCGGGGTAAGGGCAGCTGAGACAGCAGGGAGTTGGGGTATGGCCAGGAGTGGCTAGCCTTAAAAGTCATTCCACCACCCCCACCCCAGAACACCTACCAGCCAGCCAGCCAGCCAGCCAGCCTGAAGAAGATTCTGCAGAGCTGTGAGGGAGCCTTCCTTCCTTCCCATTACACCGGGGTAAGGGCAGCTGAGGCAGCAGGGAGTTGGGGTGTGGCCAGGAGTGGCTAGCCTTAAAAGTCATTCCACCACCCCCACCCCAGAATACCTACCAGCCAGCCAGCCAGCCTGAAGAATACTCTGCAGGGCTGTGAGGAAGCCTTCCTTCCTTCCCCATTACACCGGGGTAAGGGCAGCTGAGGCAGCAGGGAGTTGGGGTGTGGCCAGGAGTGGCTAGCCTTAAAAGTCATTCCACCACCCCCACCCCAGAATACCTACCAGCCAGCCAGTCAGCCAGCCAGCCTGAAGAAGACTCTGCAGGGCTGTGAGGAAGCCTTCCTTCCTTCCCCATTACACCGGGGTAAGGGCAGCTGAGACAGCAGGGAGTTGGGGTGTGGCCAGGAGTGGCTAGCCTTAAAGTTCATTCCACCACCACCACCCCAGAACACCTACCAGCCAGTCAGCCAGCCTGAAGAAGACTCTGCAGGGCTGTGAGGGAGCCTTCCTTCCTTCCCATTACACCGGGGTAAGGGCAGCTGAGACAGCAGGGAGTTGGGGTGTGGACAGGAGTGGCTGGCCTTAAAAGTCACTCCACCACCCCACCCCAGGAACACCTACCAGGGGCCGGGAATGATCTGGGAGCGGGAATTGAGGTTGTGTGGGGGAAGGGAATGTATGGTGGCAACAGAGTGAAAAATTGTTACAAAAGAAGGTGGGATCGATGTTTAATATCTATCCCGCCTTCAGTTCACTCTGTTTCCCAGAATAAATTGGAGAGCGCACCAACCATTCCACAGACCCTTACTCTGCTCCTTTGCAATGCCAGGTCAGTTAAAAACAAGACGCATATTATCCATGACCTCTTATTGGATGAGGCTGCCGACCTGGCATGCTTTACGGAGACCTGGCTGGGAGAGGCCAGTGCTGCGACTTGGGCGCAGGCACTCCCGGCTGGGTACTCAGTTAGTGAGCAGGTAAGGAAAAGTGGGCGGGGGGGGGGCGGAGTGGCTCTGGTTCATAAAAACAATCTAACCTTGACCAAGAAGCCTATCCGGAACACAGTCCACATCGAGTGTATGTACCTAAGCCTGAGGTCCAGGGATAGCTTAGGGATTCTGTTAGTGTACCGGCCACCCCGTTGTCTAACAGACTCCCTAACCGAGCTAACACAGCTGGTCTCAGAGTTGCTGCTGGAGTCGCCCAGACTTTTAGTTCTTGGCGACTTCAACATCCCACTTGAGACCAGCTTGCTAAATCTAACTGGCACAGCTCGGGAGTTCATGGAATCCATGACAAACATGGGCTTATCCCAATTGGTTGTCGGGCCTACTCACTGTGCAGGTCATACCCTCGATGCAGCCTTTAGTACGGAACAGGAATATCCGTGGGCGGAGGTTATTAAAACCTCTGCATTGTCATGGACAGATCATTTCCTGGTCAAGATGGAGCTAAGAGCCACTGTCTGCCCCACCGGGGGTGGTGGACCTATTAGAATGGTCCGCCCTTGAAGGCTAATGGAACCAATTGGATCCCAGAAAGCCTTGGAGGGTTTAATGGTTGGTAACACCGGTGATTCTGTTGAAGCTTTGGTTAATATTTGGAACACCGACCTCACCAAGGGTATCGACACAATCGCTCCCAAACGTCCTTTCCAGCCTGCTCCTAACCGTAAGCCTGGTATACAGAGGAGCTTAGGAAGATGAAGCAGGCTGGACAACGACTAGAGCGCACCTGGCAGAAGACTCGACTCTTGTCCGACAAGACTCGTCATAGGAATTTCCTTGATTCTTATCGAGAAGCTATATGTGCAGCGCAGAAGTCTTTCTCCTCTGCACGTATTGCATCTGCAGAGTCCCGTCCAGCAGAACTGTTTAGGGTGGTGGGGGAGCTGACGCAGATTCCACCTGCGCAGAACCCCTTACTTAACCCGACAACGGCCTGCTGTGATGCGTTTAACATCCACTTTGCAGATAAAATCTCTCGGATAAGAGCTGACTTAGATGCCAGTGTTATGACAGAATCTATAGACGAGGTGTCCAGCAACTCTGTTGATGAAATGTTATTGGATCAGCTTCAATCTATGAGTACCGATGACGTGGACAAACTCCTTGGTAGAGTGAGAAAGACGACCTGTCCCCTCAATCCCTGTCCATCTTGGCTGGCCACCCAAGGGGGAGACGCATCGAGAGTACTCCTTAGGGATATTATCAATGCGTCCTTCAGGGAGGGGTCCGTTCCACCCTGTCTGAAGGAAGCGGCGGTTAAGCTGCTCCTGAAAAAGCCTTCCCTGGACCCCTTGGACAGGAACAACTATAGACCAGTCTCCTTGCTGCCTTTTCTAAGCAAGGTGATTGAGAGGGCGGTCGCTTCCCAACTCCAAGCTGTCTTGGATGAAACCGATTATCTAGATCCATTTCAAACTGGCTTTAGGACGGGATATGGAGTGGAGACTGCCATGGTTGCTCTGGCTGATGACCTCCGCTTGGGTATCGACAGGGGTAGTGTGACCCTGTTGGTGCTCTTGGACCTCTCAGCGGCCTTTGACACAATAGATCATTCCATCCTCCTGGATCGCCTGAGGGGGTTAGGAATTGGAGGCACTGCTTTGCAGTGGTTCCGTTCCTTCCTCTCGGGCAGATCCCAGAGGATGAGGCTCGGGGACAGCTGCTCTACCAGAACAGAGCTTAACTGTGGCATTCCTCAGGGTGCCATCCTGTCCCCGATGCTATTTAACATCTCTATGAAGCGCTGGGAGAGATCATTCGGAGGCATGGAGTGCGTTGTCATCAGTATGCTGATGACACCCAGATATACTTCTCCATGTCTCGGTCATCAGCTTCGACTTCAGATGGCATCTCTCCTCTCAATGATTGTCTTAAAGCAGTAATGGACTGGATGAGGAAAAACAAATTGAGACTGAATCCAGACAAAACGGAGGTATTAACAGTTACAGGCCCGAAACCAGGTCTGGGAATACAATTTCCAGTCCTGGATGGAACTACACTCTCCTCCAAAGACTGTGTTCGCAGTCTGGGGGTGCTCCTGGACCCGACGCTCCAGATGTCTAATCAGGTAAATGCGACGGACAGGAGTGCCTGTTATCAACTTCGGCTGATACGCCAGCTGCGCCCTTGCCTGGAAACTAGGGACCTCGAAACTGTGGTACATGCACTGGTAACCTCCCGTCTGGATTTCTGTAATGCGCTCTACATGGGGCTACCCTTGTGCTTAACTCGGAAACTTCAGCTAGTTCAGAACATGGCAGCCAGGTTGATTTCTGGTGTTTCCAGAAGAGAGCATATAACACCTGTGCTAAAAGCTCTCCACTGGCTGCCTATTCGTTTCCGGGCACAGTACAAGGTGTTGGTTATAACCTTTAAAGCCCTGCATGGTTTGGGTCCAACTTATCTCCGGGACCGCCTCCTTCTGTACGACCCTTCCCGCGCACTTCGGTCCTCTGGGAGGAATCTGTTACAGCCTATGAAAACAAGGCTGTCGGTGACGTCCCAGAGGGCCTTCTTCGCTGCTGCTCCCAGATTATGGAATGGCCTGCCAGACGAGAGCCGTCTTATTAACACCTTAGACAGCTTTTAAAAAGCTGTCAAGACGGATCTTTTCCAGCAGGCCTTTCCTGAATAACTATCCCGGCCCAAGACTCAGTTGTCCTCCCTGAGCTGTAATCAGATTTAAAAAAAAAAAAAAAAAACAAAAACAACTATTGAGTGTTTTAATCTTTTTCTAATTTATATATTTTTAATTTACTGTATGTTTTTAATCTTTTATAGTTTAATATTATTTTAAGGGGGGGTGGGCTAGGGTACTGGGACTATGGAGTTTTTATATTGTAAGCCGCCCCGGTTGCGTTGCAGAGGGGCGGGATAGAAATAAAATTTTATTATTTATTATATTATAACTGTCACACTAGCTTTAACTGGGCAAAAAAAGCACTCCTGGTCATCACATAAGCCTGTGCAGAATATTGGGACATGAAGAGCTGGTGGCAACTTTCAGAAACTAGCTGGGTAAATGTTTCAATATTTGCTGGGATCAGAGCCCAGGAGCTGGGCTGTGTAGAGCTGAGTTTAAGCTTGTTAGCTCTGTGTTGGATTTCACAGAGTGAAGATGTTTTCTCTTGAATACTGTATAAAGCTATGTGTCTGTGCCTTTATTCTTACGCCTGAAGAAACAACATTCTGCTGTCTATTTTATGCTGCCTGGGACCTGTTTAGTTTCCCAGTGTGTGCTATATCCCCTAACAGCCTGGGCGTCCAGCCATTCCTCTATCTATCTATCTATCTATCTATCTATCTATCTATCTATCTATTTTAGGAGATTATCAGATGTGGGGAACATGCCAAAAATCATGTTCCTCACCATATCAGAAGAATGGGAGGAGAACAGGAAGGGCAACCTTACCAGACACCCATGTCTTTTAGCTGTTCAGGGGGCATAGCACTGCCTTAGATGAGGGTCCATTTTCCTATTCATGAAGACAAGCCACTAATAGAAAGGGACACTTTACTCACGGCTGCACTACACCCCTGGGACACTGGAGAATGTCATTGTCATATAATATTGCCCCTTCCTGTTTGTCTAGTGATATTTTGATGTGGTTTTTGCCACATCTGATAATCTATCTGTCTACTATATCCATCCATCCATTCCACCTTTTATTGTGGGATCCCAGAGTATCATATAAATAAAGAAATTAAACAGTTTAAAACAATTCCGGATTAAAAGAGTAAAATAAATTGAACATATCATTTACATTTAAATTATGACACATTAATACCCCCCATCATCAACAACAACATCGTCGTCATCTCCATCCCCATTCTACATCCATCTACACCTGTGCATTCAAGTCTGTAGGCATGCTCTTTTTGTGTCCCCTTTTCCAAAGGGTACACTTGGTTTCAAAGACCAGGTTTTTTTGTGTTGCATTGAAGACATTGAGCAGAATCATGCTGTTGCACTACATCAGAGTAACTATGCTGGCATAGGTGCTTGCAGAAGGAGATAAAAGGCGTTGGATCCAGCAGTGGTGAAGAAAGTAAAGCACTTGGGAAACAGGCTGCTTGGAGCTGCAGATTTTATTCACTTTTCCTTACTTATGTAATGGAGCGGGAGGGAGGGAGGGCATCTTGGATTTTGACATGTTATGCAGCGGTAAAATGAACAGGAATTCTCTGAGGAAAACTTAGCATCTCATACCAGAACTGGTCATCAGAAGGGGAGGAAACAGGCATAGTATATATGATTGCCTGCACACATGAATGTGTGAGTGATAGAATACTGACTGGATCCTTAATGATAGAATATTCAAGGTGCTTGATTTACAGCAGTTTCCTTACACTTGCAACCATCTTATGGCTGTCATCAATTTCATTTCTACATGGCAGATGAGAACCTCAAAGATTCTGACTTCTTCATGGTCATCTAGTGAGTTTACAACAAAGGTGAGATTCAAATTGTTGATTTTGTTTTTCTTGTCCAGGACTCCTAACATACCCTTATTTTTGCTTTTTGAGAAAAAAATATTCCAACAGTTATCGTCACATGATGGTGCACAGAGTATATGAGGTGATTTTTCTACCCAACTTTTGTGGGACTGACTGCAGTTCTGTTAATTATTAGGGCAGGGAGTTAGTATCATTGTTTCAATGTTTTTAATGGTTTTAATTCCATGAAAACTGCCTTAGGAATCATTGGCCAGAAACTAATCTATAAATATAGTTATAAATAACACTAAAAGATTCAAACTTTATTTTATAAGTCAATACATACATGGAAGCTAATAACTCTCAGGAGACTCCCTCATGCTTTACTGTCACTTACATGTGTATGCAGTTTTCATTTTCTACCAACCTTCGGTGACACAACTAGATATGGCATTAATTTTACTTTGGAAGACTTGACTTTGGATCCTGTTCTTGATATATGTGTAATTTTTACTCCAATGTAAGCACTTTCTCAAGAAGTGTGTTACATACCGTGACAGTACCTCTCTTGGAATATTGCAGTTAGCAATATTTAATTAATTGGTTTGATGTGGACTTCCTGTGATTGGCAAGTAAACCAGGGACTCCCAGATACTAAGGTTGGAGTCATATACAACTTAGGGAGGGGCTTTCTAAAATCCCCAAACAGGTTGTATCCAGGTCACAGTTCTTCCTGAAGAAAACCTAGAGATGAGTCATCCACTAATCCACTCAAAAATAGCAGAGTTCTCAATGGTTTCAAAATGGGTTTTTCCTCCCTCCTCTCCTCAACAATAGAAGTTGCCTGCTCCTATTCAGTTCCAAATATATCACCCATTAACAATCCTTAACATATCCTTTGTCTAGTCCTAGGAAACTCCAAGAAACATTGTATTCCACTCTAAATCTCATCCTTTCAGGGGAATTATCAAATATCACCCTAAAACACCACCTAAGCATGAACAGACCCTCTTTTCCCTGACTCCATGTCAGTCTGGATATCATTCTGCTTTCGGCACCTCCACTCTGCTGGTTTACTTCACAATCTCAGCCCTTCAGGATCAGTATAGTATAATCCACAATCCCTTTACTCTAGTTCTCTATCCAAATACTTCCTGCTATCTTTGATCGCCTTATGTGATTGCTTGAAGCCTGAGTGTAAGAGTGAATGCTGTTAAGATTAATTTCCAATAAAAACCACTTAATTTTACATTCTGGCTTGACGTTTCCTCAGTGATTACTGGTATACATAGGTCAAAAGATCCTGCTTTTACCCAGCCTCTTGCTGCCATTTTGAGCTAATTAAATATTCCCCATATTAAGATTCAGACACTAGTGGGATCCTCACAGACTCCATGAAATTTGGGTACCAAGTGCATAACTGTGGTAGGATGCAACTCCTGAGCTTCTTGGGAACTGGCAGGGCAGGTTTTTCTCCAGAGAAAGATGGCTTCAGTTACTACTGCTCTCTCATTCTCTCTCTCTCTCTCTCTCTCTCACACACACACACACACACATCATTGGTGCAATACCCACAGTCACATTATCTCAGCCACCGCACTGCTGTCTGCTTACCCACTGGTGTAGTTATACCTGCCAATTTAATTTTGAAGGCAACATAATAGCTTAGAAGCTTTTCTTTCTTCTCATCTCCTGTTCTCTTCTCTTGCTTGCTTGCTTTCTGAAGGTAGCATACATACACATCATTTTGTTCATGCTCAAAGTTGAAAGTTTGTTCTCTGTGGTCTGAAACCACAGCTACCTTCTGTGTCCACATGCCCCCCCCCCGGGTGGCAACCAGATAATTCAAGGATAGATGAATCTTCAAGTTTCTCTATGTTTCTTAAGTTTGGTTGATACCACACTTCCAGAGTATTTCCTATCTTTAGTTTGATTCACTTAATATTTTTAAAGTTTGAATGAAAAAAAAAATTACATGCTTTTTTGTTCATAGTTCTTCTAGTACATCAATTAGTCTACATATTTTGCCTAATAGACTCATTTTTGTCAATAAATTTTCCTAATGTAGTGCATTTTAATATTATTTTCACAGATATATGTATTTTTGTGTTCATGTGTCTCTAATATATATATATATTGTGTATCTTTTTTGATGGCAAAAGCTGAAAATTGTGGATATTGAAGGATAGCTATGTTTTGGGCTGTGCTATCACTAAGGTTGGTGTCACCGCTCCCCCCGATGGTGTCATCTGGTGTGGCTGGACCTTTCTGAACCCCTCCTCATGCAACCACTGGTTTTGTATCATATAGTGGTTTAAACAAACTGTCCCCTCACAAATTTCCTCCATACCCACAATAACCTCTGGCATTATGATTTTCTAGCATTGGTCTGTACAGCAGCAGCAGCAGACTGGAGGAGTCACCTTCTTTCTTAGACATCCCAGAAATATTTCTCTGTCTTTCCACACTGTACTAAAATATAAAGAGAGGAAACTATTTTCACTTTCCTAGGCAACAGGACAGCCCTTTCAAAAATGGTGGTTATAATTTTAACTGGAAGCAGCCACAGTACAAATTAAATTTGAAGGTAAAGTTGAATTTGGAGGGAGAATTTCTCCCAATTTCTCCCTAGCATTCATGTGTCAATCTTTGGCTCAGTCTTAATTGTTTTACTGAATGATGCTACAGTTAGAACAGTGAAAATTACAAACTCACCGCAATGCCCTCAGAAATGTCTGAGGGACTCAAGGCAACTCAGATTTTGTTTTGTTTTGTTTTTGTACTTTAATTTCTCTCATCTGTTTCTCCTGGGATGGTTATGACAAAAATAGAATTTTCAACCAAATCTTAAATCACTGACCCTAAGTATAAACAACAATCAGACGCAACCCATGAATTCCTCCTGGATGTTCTAGTTCATCTCAAAAATGCACACACCCCCTAGCATTATAAGGTCTTAAGTTGAGTTTCAGATAAACAATATAATGACTCACCTGGATTTCAATTCTGCCACAGCAAACTTTAATCTCACAGCCCTCTGCATAAATCAATACAGAATGATGATGAAACTTCCTCCTGCAATCAAACTTCTCATGTTATTACCAAGCAAAGTTTTAGTGCGGAAATTGAATTTTTAAGTGGAGAAGTAGCTTTTGTTTCTGATAATTATACCTAAGTACGAAATGAGTCTCCAACAGATCAATGGTTGTTGAAGTTAGTAGCTCAGAATGGAAAGTGCAGTTATTCTACCTGAAAGTCTTCTTATATCATTATCATACCAATGGATGAAGTCAATATTTCACATTACAAGTAAGGATTGGAATAATGTTATTGCACTTCTGGTCATTTGTGGAACAAATTAATGCATAGTAGAGATACCATTACAGTAATCCATCTCAAGAGTCACGGCAATCTGTACAGTAACTTCATTATTCACTGCTTTGGCAACACACATCAGGACTACAAGGAACTATGTAGTAGTAGGTTTTGCTCAGCCATTACTTACTGAGGAAATAATCCCTTCTCATTCATTTGTGATAATTGTGCTAGGCTGAATAATTGAATTCACCTGATAATGTCTTGTCTATACTACATCTGATATTATTATAACATTGACTGAATACACACTTCCAAGGATTACTTTGGATTAATTAAAAATAGGATAAAAATTAACAACTTTATAAGCCATTAATAATTCAGCTGTGGTGTTGTCATTTTTACACTTTCAGATTTTAACAGTTTCTCTAGTAATTTCTAGACCTGTGATGTTTACAAACAAGCCATACTTCATAAATATTGATTTTTTATTTTCATCAGCACAATTCCAAAATCATAATTTCATTCAAAGTCACTTATAAATATATGGGGAAATGATAATTAGAACTACTAATTCAAAATGCACAAATAAAGAAAGAATGGAGAACTAGGCATTAAAGCAGCCAAATTTTTTTTCCCCAAGCCTTTCAAAAATCAAAATTTTGCCATCACTTTTAGTCATTGTGGGTAAACACAGAGGAGACAATCATGGATAAAACCCTTCCCTGTGTGCTAATGGATATCTCACTTGTAAATCAGTAGCATCAAGTGTGTTGTTGTTGTTGTTACCTGGCCCTACAGCCTACTCCCTCCAATAATTAATAATTCAGTGTATTAAACACTTCACGTGGTTTCAAGGGCAACCCTAACATAGGGGCTAGTGGAGGTCACTAGGGCCTATGAAGGTGTCGTGGAAATTCCCCAATGAAATATGCCCAGGACTAGATTAAGTGAACCCCCCCCAACTCAGACAGTCATTAGGGAGGAAGTTTCTCATCTTCCCTTAAAGCACCTGGCATTGAGTAACACTCCAAAACAAATAGTTACCAGAACACCTATTATACCCACTCATCCATTTAAATGTCCTACCCTCACGCCTTTGCCATCCACAATGCAGAGGAGGCCATAAACCCATCAACCTTAAGGAGGAGGGGCAAGATGGTGACAGACTAAGAACTTCTGAAGTGTCTTCCCACTAATATCTGGCATTACCACCTACATATACCTCAAAAATGCAACCCAAAGGCAAGAAAAGGAATTGGACCAGCCCCAGAAACAATAATGACAACCAGGAATCCTCCAAAGCAGAAAAACAGATGAAGATTGACTAACTCTTCCGAGTGGCAGAGACAACACAGCTCATGAGTAACAGATCTGCAACAACAGCTCCATCTTTACTCCCTAAGCCATCACAGACACTTGAACTAAACAAACCAGCCTCCTCAATTCCTCAAAGTGTAAATATAAATTATGGGCCAGAGCAAGTTGATAACAAAGTCAGACTCCCGGAGTTTGGCAGCATTCCCCACAATAATAGTGCTCAGTTCTTTTATGATTTCTGCAAACTGTCTGTAGAAACATTGATTCTTATTTTGCAGACATTAAATGACATTTCAAACAAGCTTTCCCAACAAGCTTTTCAAAGGCAAAACCCATATGGCACACAGGGGGTTAAAAATGTAGCAGATTTGGAGGAAGCGTGCCCTACCACGTCACAGGATGCAGTTAATCACTGATTAAAAGGACCTCTATGTGGTCATAACACCTAGTGTTACAGAACAATCAGCTTCTGCTACAAATACATCAAAATGCCCATATTTGGAACAGCCACAAGTCAATTGTGAGATACCTTTCGCAACATTTAAACATGTAGAGCAGAACAATTGATTTACTAGACTGCCACTTTTTACCCAGCTCAAGAGCTACTAAACGTATTATTCTGACCTTTAACCAGGCAAATATTCCTAACAGGCTGTTACGGGAAAGAAATTTCCTCTGGAATGCACATGATATAGAAATTATCAGAGTTCTTAAGGATGAGATAGTCCGTGACCTCATCACAGGGAAAACAGCAACAATAGCACAAAGAAGCAATAATTCTGCACATCAAGAGGGAGAACCTAAACACACCTCAAAGGAAGAAGCTCAGGCTATAAATCAAGAAGTAATTAAACTGAGAGGAAAAACTCACAGAAATTTGGGAACACACTCCCACAATACAGCTGATGAGAGATGCCATCCTGAGTCAATCTAGCAGCAATCCAGCCCCCTCCCAAAGGACTCGCAGAAAGCTGTCAGTGTATTTTTCTGATTTTTCTGACAATGAAAGTGAAAGTGATGACTCTCTACTAACAATCAAGGAAGCCTTGAAATCCTGAGTTGTAGCCAACACCCCTTCAAAAATGCAATATACTGCAGATGCACTCCCATCTACAATTAAATTCCAGGAATCTCAAACATCCCTATGCAAACCTAGTTCAAGAGAAAGTCTTCACTGCCACCCATCTCATCTCCTAAGCCAAAGGATGCCCCCCTCACTAAAGAGATGGGATCCTTGCTTGCTTGTGGTCCCCATTTAGCTTCCCATGCTGCTTTGGTTCTTCCAATCTCCCTTCCAGAACAGGCAAGGCAGAAAGAACAGGAATGTGATCCATTACTCTTTCATTCACAGAGGAGGACAGAGCCACAGTCAACCCAGTCATTTAACCAACTGCCATCAGATGAATTACCAATCCAGCCTGTGGCCTGCAATGCAACTGCCTGACTTCCAACAGACCAGCACAAGGTTACCCTTATGAATTGGAATATTGCTGAGTGGCCGACGGCCCACAGAGATCCTTGTCCTAGTGACTTCCTCACCCAATATGACATTACACTGATCCAGGAAACATGGACGAATAAGGATCTGCTATTAAATGGCTTTCACTCATTCTCAAATCTGGCAGAGCCAGGGAAAAAGCATGGAAGAGCTAGAGGCAGCTTGGGCGTTCTGGTTTTCACCACCCTATGTGCCATAATAAGGCCTCTTTCCACTTTTAAAACATATGCCATTGCAGTGCTAATTCAATTTAACCATTGCACTTTGCTGATAATAAATGTCTACATGCCTCCAATGAAGAAGAACTCCCAAATCAGAGGCCTGTGGGCTGAATTGGAATCATATACTGCTAATCTCATGTTGCAGAACCCAAATGCATTTGTAATTTTTTTTGGGGGGGTGATTTGAATGCCAGACTGGGCCCCAATGATCATACCCTATATGCCCAGCACAAATGCCCTCCTCCTGATTTTGAAGATGATGGAACCCACCCTATCCGATGCTCAAAGGACAAGAAATCAAACTTTGCAGGACTTTGTCTGGATCAAACAGTATTCAGGCTGAACCTTCAAATCCTAAATGGTGCCCTGAAAAATGACTGCCCAGCTGAATTCACTTATCTCTCTGGGTCCAGAATGAGTGTCATAGATTACATAACCATTTCTAGGGACCTTCTTCCCTATGCCAAGGAATTAGAAATTATGCCCAGATTTGAAAGTGATCATTTTCCAATTTGGCTACACCTTAGTGACTTCATTCAGGACACACACACCAGGGAGTGCTATCACCTTTCTGTGACACCATCAGGAAGGACTTATCACCGAGCTAAATGGACCCCCCCCCCAGCTAAACCAAACAATAAGTGAGGTATTGGCTTCAGACCAACTTCAGCGTCTTAGGACTGCCCTGATATCAGCTGAGTCCCCTGATGAAATCTTGGAAAATTACAATAATTTACCCAAGCTCTACACCAATATCTAATCCATCAAAATAGTGCACGTCAGTGGAAACAACAACAGCACCACTTCAAACCATGGTTTGACAAGGAATGTATTAATGCTAAAAAAGCCTTCATTGTTACTTATCAGGGTTACCTATCTAATAACATCCCAGATGCTGTACCAATGCTGTTCCAGCAGAAAAGAGACTACAAAAAGTTGCTGATGAACAAGAAAAAAAAAAGCCATGAAGAATGACTGGACACAACTTATCCAGGCAGTCAGATCCAACAACACAGATCTATTCGGGCATATTACATCAAGTTCCCTGGCCTTTCTTTATAGTCTGTAGCTGGGCCTAGGGGTCTTGGGCCATCTGTGCTCTCTGTAGCAGGGCCTGGGGACTTTTGTGCAGTCTGTAGCTGGGCCTTGGGCCTCGTGTGCTATCCTTAGCAGGGCCTTGGGCCTCCTGTGCACTCTGTAGCAGAGCCTTGGGCCTCCTGGTCACTATGTAGTGGGGCCTGGGGGCTTTTGTGCTCTCTTTAGTGGGGCCTGGGGCCTTCTGTGTGGTCTGTAGGAACACGCTCCCTTGGAGCATGGTGGGGTCTCCTTCCTTGGAGGTCTGGATGCCCATCTGTCAGGGATGCTTTGATTGTGATTTCCTGCGTGGAAGGGGGTTGGACTGGATGGCCCTTGTGGTCTCTTCCAACTCTACAATTCTATGATTCTATGATTTTATGCTCCTTGGTCTTGGGCTTTGGGGTGGAAACATGTGGAAAGCTTCAATTCCTTTCTAAACATGGCAGTGGAGGGGCTCTTGCTTCCTGGTGCATGTGGGGTGTTTTTGTATATGTGTAGCATGGTGTGTGTGTGGTGTGGAGCGGCTGTATGGGTGTGGTGCGGGGGCTATATGTTTGTGGTATAGTGTAGGGTGTAGTATGGTTGTGTGTGTGTGTGTGTGTGTGTGTGTGTGTGTGTAATGTGGGGTGTGTGTATGAACAATTGCATGGCAGCAGCAGAGGGGCTCCCGTGTCCTGGCACACATGGTGTGTGTGTGTCTGTTTCTCTCTCTCTCTCTCTCTCTCTGTGCTTGTCGGTAAAATGAGTACCCGGCTTGTGGGGGCAATTAGCTAATACACATTGGAAACTGCTTAATGCAGTGTAAATGTGTAAATTGCTATTGCTTAAAACAAATTGTAAGCTGCTCTGATAGCCTTTGTGGCTGAAGAGCAGGGTATAAATACCTAAGTAAAAAAGTATACAGAGTTTCGTTATGGTGGCAGAGGGGACCTCACATCCTGGCATGTGTGGTGTGTGTGTGTGTGTGTGTGTGTAGCATGGTGTGTATGTGTACAACGGTTCCATGAAGGCAGAGGGGATATTGTGTCCTGGTATATATGGTGTGTGTCTGTCTAGGTGTGTGTGTGTGTGTGTGTGTGTGTGTGGTTGTATGGAGGCAATGGAGGGACTTTTGTCATGAAACTAACCATTTTAGTTGATTTGAAAAGGTTATGTATTAATGCATCAAATGATTATTCTCTTTACATGTTTTCTAAGTTGCCAATCAGCAGAGTGGGAACAGAAACTTACCGAAGCATTTTATATATATAGATAACAGTGTATGTTACGCCGGGTATAGCTAGTAATATCATAATTCAAAGGTCACAAGTGGGTCCCACAGAACCCACACAATTCAGGTATCAATTATTTTATTAATTTATATCCTGCTTTCTCTCAATAATGAGACTCTAGGCAGCTAACAGCATATTTAAAGCAATACAGGTTCAAACTATGCAAAATATTCAATAAAAATACAAATACAAAGTTTATTTAAAAACAATGAAATAATTTAGAATGTTAAAAACATTAAACATTAAGAACATTAAAGTTCATTAAAATACTACATACAAACATTAAAAACATTAACACACAGCATTAAAAGGCTCCCTCTCCCACAGTTTCGGAAAGCCTTATGGCATAAACGTGTTTTAACTTGCTGAAAGGAGAACAAGGCCAAGGCCACTATAGCCTCCTTAGGGAGGGATTTCCAAAATCTGGAAGCAGCCATTGAGAAGTCTCTTTTCCTATGTGTATCATAAACAGTTTTAATGGAAAATATAAGTGAAGAAATGTTCATTCATTAGGGTTGAAAATAATGTTCAAAAAAATTTGTAAAATGGTAGGGACTTTTTTTAATGTTGACAAATTGTGTGATGAGAAGACTTCTGGAGTAACAAGAATCTTTGCAGTTCAAAGTTTGTGCATGGCTTTTTTATGAAGGAAACAGCCTTTTCTGAACAGGAAACGGAATTTTCTGGACACAAGAGTATATTTTTATGCAGTAATGTTTCTGCCTGCCTGCACAGAAAATGCTCTAACTGGGGACTTTTTCTGCACAAAATTCTCATGTGGTTGATTTGGAAAACAAACAAACAAACAAACAAAAAAAAAAACACAGCATTTTCCAAGCACAAAACAGCATTTCTGGCAAATAATATTTAAAAATAGAAATATTGTTTTCTGCACATAAAATGCTGTTTTCGCACTGCCCACCAACCTTTGTAGAATTGCAGAGATTGTAAAGTTACTGTTAAAGAGAATGAATATAAAAGCCATGTGAAACACAGTATCATCCTCAGTTATGGATGGCTTTGAAACTCTAAAGATTTTCCTAACTCAGGTTCTGTAGCCTTTTTCACAGAACCCAGGGTTGGAAATAGTGCTGCTGAGTGTCGAATTGGTGAATGGGAAGGACCATTCCCTAGGTAAGCATGCCAACCTGGTTAGTATCACAGAAACCTGGATTGATGCAACTGGTATAGAAAATCTCTGTCAGCTTTTCCCAAGACAAAATTATAATTTTCTTGGTGTGCCATCACCCTACTGCTCAAAAGCCTCCCTTTCTAAACTAGGTGTTGTTTTTGGTATGTTGCTGGAGTCCTCTTGGCTTTTTGTGCTCAAAGACTTCAATATCCATGCTGAGACCACCTTGAGGGGAGTAGCTCAGGATTTCATGAACACCAAGTCATTGGTTTTTGGTTTTTGACCCCAATAATTTTGCAAAACATTCATGACCTGCTTCTCTGTACTGGATGGGATGATGGTGATCACACTGTGTAGAAACTCATTGTCATGGACAGATCACTATCTTCATGTTTAGCAGGACTCAGGACCTCTTCAGGAATGAAGGACTAATTAAGAACATCTATCCCATGGAGGTTGATGGGAACTGAGATGATTTCTGATGGATGTTGGTGATTTTCATTTCACTTTGGTGAGTAACTGTTAAAGCCCTGTTAATAGCTTAGGTAGGTGACACAATCTTACCTAAGCACCCCTTTTCTCTTTATAGACAAATAAGCTGGATTTTCAGGGAGCTGGAACTGATAAAATGAGTGGGTCAATGGTAGAGTGACAAGAGCAATGTTGGTACAAAATCTAACCAACTAGAAGCTAGGGTCATTCTTGAAGACCTACTCTCTAGCTTTGATGGTGGTTAAGAACTTGTTCATTTATTACCATTCAGTCTGCAGAGTTTTCAAACAGAAATATTTAGAATATCAAGGCCTATTAATTTCTAATCCAAAAATAGATAGTGTAAAATCACTTTGTGGCCACTTTTCATGACATTTCCTAGATAAAATAAGTTTTCTTCTGACTTGAATACCAATGTTCACACAGGTACAGTGGATGTAATCTTGGACCCCTGTTTCTTCTGTTATAACCCCCCCCCCCAAAAGTTTGTACTATACATCCTAAAGTTGTGAACAATATCCTTGGAAAGCTGAGACCTAGCATGTGCATTCTGAAAGCTCCTCTTTTTAAAACAGTTATTTATAATTAAATGATTAAAGTTGAAATAAGTAAAAATTCCATATAATATAATAATAATGAATATAATAGTAACTTCACACTTGAGAGTAGTCCAATGAATTTTTCAGAAGGTGAGGTCTCAGAGCAAGAAAGTATAATTATTTCATCTCCTTCCTCCTGCACCCCACCAAAAACTTGGTTTTTTTAATTTTATTTTTATTAGAAACACCCTTTGTTTAAAAACAGACACAATTCCATAACATACAGTATTTGAATAACATACATAAATTCTTAGAAAATCATCTGTAAATATTCTAAATTTGCTTTGTGCATTTGCATTAACTATAATTTAAAAAGAGAACAAAAAAAAACTCTTCACATAGCATATTTGCTTGTACATTTTGGGATATTATATCACATTACAACTATATGTCCTCATTTACTCATACTATAGTATCCCTTCTTGTACATGACATTACTAAACTTCCTTTCTGACTTACCCTGAATATATATTAACATAGCATACATCCTTTCATTATTTCTTTTATATTTCACTTCCTGGATCCTTTTGATTTTGTTAATTATTCCACCTAAAGACGTACTCTATTGCTTCTAAACTATCTCTCATTCAGAATCTCTTCGATTTTTTTTTTTAGTTTAGCTCAAGTTTTCTGTCTTATATAGAATTACAGAATTCACTAATTGACCTCCTTTTTTTAATCCCTTTTTCCTTTAACCCTCATCTTTTTATGTGTTACTGATTGCTACAATTTTTCCCCACCATTTTTCAAAGTAATTTGATACTTTAATCCAATCCTTCATATACTTTCCTACATTTTGACCCTTTATTAGCATTGTTAATCTGTCCAGATGCATTATTTCATAAAATTTATCCAGCCATTGATCTGTCGTCAGGCCCTCTTTACTCTTCCACATCCTTGCAAAGGTTATTCTAGCTGTAACTAGCATGTAGAAAATTGTCTTCCCTTGGTCTTTATCCACTTCCTCTTCCACCATACCCAACAAATAAAGTTCTGGTTTCCATGGTAATTTAACGTTCAAAATTTCTTCAATTGTTCATTGTATTTGTTTCTAATATTTAGTTGTCTTTTTGCAATTCCACCATAAGTGGTAAAAAGTTCCATTTTTTTCTCCACATTTCCAACATTCACTTGAAGTGCCCTTATACATTAATGATAATTTATGGGGAGATAAAACATCTTGTAAACATTTTCTCGGATATCTTGGCATAGTGTTCTTTTAATTTGTCTGGTCCACATCTTTTCCCAATTTGACAATTCTACTGTGTGGCCTATATTTTGTGCCCAGGTAATCATATTGGTTTTAATAATTTCTTCTTCTGTATCCCACTTTAAAAGCAATTTATAGAATCTCGATATCATATTTTTATTCCCTTGTTTGGTAATTTTCTCCCAATCTGTTTTCTCAGCTGTGATTCCTGTTAATTTGACATCCATTTTATACCTTTCTTTTAGTTGAGTATATAAGTACCAATGACAAGCCAGGTTATCTTCCCTAATTTCCTCTTGGGTCTTCAATATCTGTTGGTCCTTATCTGTTTTCAATATATCACTGTATTTTAACCATTTGTGTTCTGGGATTCCCTCTCTGCTGTAAAAAGCTTAATGTGGTGAAACCCAAATTGGAATTTTGGGGAATAACCTGTTCTTATGCTTCTTCCAGACTTTAATTAAAGAGCTTCTAATACAATGATTGTGAAAATCCTTATTTATCAAATCTTTATTGTAAAAGAGATAGGCGTGCCAGCCAAACCTGTTTCCATCACCTTCAATTTTTTTAACAGTTGATCATCTTCCAGTGTTGCCCATTCTTTTATCCATGTTAAACAGCAAGCTTCATGGTATATTTCAATGTTAGGCACCGCTAATCCTCCTCTTTCTTTGGCGTCTTGAAGAATTTTCATCTTTACTCTCGGCCTTTCCCCATCCAAATAAATTTTGATATATCTGCTTGCCATTCCTTAAAAGTCTTCTGACATTGGATTATGGGGATCGTCTGGAATAGATACATTTGTCGTGGTAGAATATTCATCTTAACTACATTTATTCTTCCTAGAAATGATAAATTCAAATGTTGCCAGTTATTCATGTCTTTTTTAAATAGTGTCCATATTTTTTGGTAGTTATTGTAGAACAAATCTTGATTTTTATTTGTTATATTTATTCCAAGATATCTCACTTTGTCATTTTAAAATCTGTTTTCTCCATCGGTTCTAATTCCTCATTTTTTGTCAAATTTTTAGTAAGCATCAAGGTTTTCTCTTTGTTTACCTTCAGACCCGATAATGCCTCAAATTCTCCTAATATATTCATTAAAAGTTTTATGTCTTCTTGTGGATTACTTAGTGAAATAATTAAATCATCCACGTACATTTTTAACTTCAGTTTATATTTTCCAATTTCAATTCCTTTTATCTTATCTTCTTCATTTATTTTCTTACTTAGTATTTCCATAATTATTAAGAATAAAAGAGGGGAGAGAGGATATCCTTGTCATGTACCTTTCTGTATCTGTATATCATCTGTTTTTTCTCCATTTATTATTAATTTTGCCAATTGTTTGTGATATAGCACTTTAAGCCAATTTGTAAATTTATGGCCTATATTGATTTGATCCAGAATTTCAAACAATGTTGTCCAATTCACATTATCAAAAACCTTTTCAATGTCTAAAAATATCAAAATAATTCTTTTTATCTTGATGAGTTTCATGGTATTCGATTAAATTCAAGACATGTCTAACATTACCTTTTAGGTACCTTCCAGGTAAAAATCCTCTTTGGTCTTCACCAATCCAATCAACTAGAATTCTTTTGAGTCTAGATGCCAAAATTGAAGCAAATATTTTATAATCCACATTAAGCAGTGATATCGGGTGATAATTTTTAGGGTCTTGTAGATCTCTATTCTCCTTGTGTATTAATGTAATGTTTGCTTCTTCCCATGTTTTTGAATATACACCTTTGTTATTGCTTCTAAAGTATTTTTAAAGGGCATCAGTATCTGTTCTTCCATTACTTTGTAAAAATTTGACAGTGAATCCATCTGGGGCAGGAGCTTTCCCAACTTTTAATTTTTTAATCACTTCTAAAATTTCTGTCGTCGTTATAGGTTGATTTAATATCTCTCTCTTTTGGGTTGTGCATTCTGGTACCGGCTGCTCTTTAAGAAATGTTCGGAGATTTCCTTGACGTTCCTTCTTTCTGTACAGTGTCTCATAAAATCTCTTAAAGATTTGTTTGATTTTCTGTTGATCTGTATGGATCTGGTCACCTTGTTTAACTTTAGAAATAAAGTTTCTTTCTTTTTGCTTTCTTAATTGGTAGGCCAGCCGTCTGCCTGGTTTATTCAAGTATTCAAAATTATTTTGCTTTAAATATTGTATCCTCTTATGGATCTCTTCCATCATCTCTGCTGTCAACTGATCTTGTAGGATTTTAATTTCTCTCTATAATTCTTTTTTAGAAGGATCCTCCTGCATTTTTAGCTCTCTCTCTCAATTTTCTTCTTTAATTCTCTCAGTTCTCTTCATTTTCTTCCTTCTTAATATTGCATTCTGTTGAATGAAAAACCCTCTCATCACTGCTTTAAATGTATCCCAGACTATAGTAATATTAGTGTCTGCCTTAAGATTTTCATCGAAAAACCATTTTGCCTCTTGTTTGGCTTTTGAGATTACTTCTTCTCTTTGTAGTAAATTATCGTTCAAGCGCCAATTAAATGTTGACTTCCCCCCTACTTTTAATACAAGTAATACTGGATTATGATCTGACCAGATTCTGGGCAGTATATCAATTGTTTGAATAATATTTCCCATAGTCCGGGATATCATGAAAAAGTCAATTCTTGAGAATGATTTATGCCTATCTGAGTAGAAAGTAAGGTCCTTTGCATTTCCATAGTTATGTCTCCAGGCATCGATTAATGATAAATTCTCTTTTAGACTATCAAAAGTTTTCGGTAACTTTCCCTGTCTTTTTTTCAGTTTCTTCTGGGAGCTTCTGTCTAGAGTTGGAGATACCACACTGTTCCAGTCTCCGCATAGGATTAACCTGTCATGTTCAAATTCTAGGAGTTTCTTCATTAAATTCTCAAAGAACCTACTTTTCTTCTCTAGCAGAGCATAAAGGCCTAAAATCAATGTTTTTTTTTATTCTGAATATTAGCTTCTATAATTACATATTGGCCTTCGGGATCAATATATAGTTCTTGAGCATGAATTCTCTGGTTCACATAGATTGCCACTCCTCTCTTCTTCTCATTTGCTACAGATATATTCCTGTCCTATTTTGCTATTTCTTATCAATTTGATGTCTTCTTTCTTAATATGTGTTTCTTGTAAGCAAATTATGTCATATTTTCTCTTCCCCAAAAAATGAAATATTCTTTTCCTTTTCTCAGGTGAGTTTAATCCCTTGATATTCCAAGTTAATATCTTTAATTGCATCATGCTTATTTTATTTTACTCTAATCTTATTATTCGTTTACTTCTCAAGGCATCGACTCTCCCTCCCGCTCTTCTTCCTGTTCCTCTTCTTCAGCCTCCTCCTCCTCCTCCTCCTCCTCCTCCCCCCCTTCTTCCTTCTCTGGATCTTCACTTGTCGCTCCTTCTTCTTGTTGCTTATAGCCTTCTGTTTCCTTATAGTGTGGTTTCAGATCTTTTTTATATTTTTTTAGAAATTCTTCTATCTTTTGTGTTGAGTTGATCTTAAAATTTTTCTGTTTGAACCTGAAAGAGACTCCTTCCAATCTTTCCCACTTATATCGTATTCCATTTGAGCGTAATTGTTCTGTCAGGAATCTGTAATTTCTCCTTTTCTTAAGAATTCTCATTGGAATGTCCTTTAATAATAATACTTCGCTGCCTTCAATTTCAAATTTTTGTTCATAATTTTTTTGTAGTAATAAATCTCTGGTTCTCTTATGTACAAAATAAATTACAATGTCTCTTGGAAGATTCTTCTGTTTTGCAATCTTAGATGACAGTCTATACATTTTCTCTCTTTCTCATTCAAATTGTGTCTTAGTTTTCCCCATAAACTTTGCTAGTTTAGGTATGAGATATTTATACAAATCTTTATCTGGTTGCTCTTTAAGACCTCTTAATTTCAATCAATTTTCTCTCCATCTCAGCTCCTGGATCACTTGTTCATCCAATTCCTGTACCTTGTTGTTTTCCAGCACTTCTATTTTTTTTCTTAAGAGTTTCTACTTTGTTTTATATCACAATTACTTTTTCTTTAAGTTTCTTTGAATCCTCTGTCACTTTATCAATAGAGTCTTTTATATTTTTAAGTTCTCTCCTCATCTCCTCTTTAAGTTCTGTTTTCATTTCTTGCAGTTCCTCACATATTAGTTTACTTTCTTCTAAGATTGGATTTTGATTTGATTGATTGGAGTCAAACGATGGTCTTCTTGTTGTTTGCAATGTTGTCTGTGTTGTTTTCCTCATTGTCTTATTTTCTCCAATCTTTGTTACAGCGATCAAAGCTCTCCCCAATTAAATTTATCTTATACTGGAAGTGTACTGGTAAGTTACAGTTCACTATTATATATATATATATATATATATATGACTAAATATATATTTTTCACAAATATTCAGCAATATTAAGATTCACTTAGTACATCCTTTTCATATGGATGGATATGAAAAGGCAAAAAAAAACTTGTTTTGAGGAAGTATTTCATAGGAGACTGATCCAAAACTCATCTTAAGAGAAGATCCTTCCGGTATTTATGCTGATTGGGAGGTGGAGACACTGGGTTATATTGCTATAAGCAGAAAAAATAAACCTGGGGTCTTGACCCATGACCTTTCTATCTTATGAAAGCATTTGCGTGGTGTTGAATGTTTCTTTGCAATAAGCCTAAATGCCTAATAGTGACTGTGATTTCTAGGTACATCCCCCAAGCCTCGCTGTATTTGATTTCCATTCTTCAATACTCCAATTTTGGGTAATGTTCAAGAGCATGTGGTGGTATCTGAAGTCCAGGCATTTTCAAGGAGATTTATTATCTAGATAATTTCCACCTGGATGGAAATTAAACTTTCATCTGGCTCAGGGCTGATTCTGAGACAGTGACTGCTTTGATCACTCTGAGGATGATCTATCATAATAACTGAGCATTGGGATGGGCCTCCATCACCTTCACCTTTTAGTGCTATATCATGAGCCTTTTTCTGGGAGTTGGAGGTAAAGTTTTACCATGGCCCTAGACCTTCCTGGAGTAGTGAGGTCAGAAGGTGGTGCTGGGAGGCTCCTGTAGGACATTATGATTGCTGTGCTGATACTGTTTTTTAAGGTTATATCTTGTTCTCTATATCATTCTGCATATACATGAGCCCATTCAAAGAAGGAATGCAGAGTTCTGGGTATAGTGCTGGAAAGAAATTCTGTCTTCTTTGTCTGGATTTCCATTCTGTAGCGGCTTGCACATGCATATCTTTTGAGAAGCTACTGCAGAATAACATGGTGCTCATGGCACCAGTATTGTCTTGGAGTTATTCATGGATGCCCAAAGACCTTGCTCATTTGTGAAAGAATGATCTCAGCCACATTCTGATGAGATCCCATTTGTGACAGGTGCCAAGATGCTTGAATGTGCATGCCTTTATAGTCTCTCCTTGATTAACTGGGCTCACTCAACCAGGTTTTTCTGTAAAACTAAGTATGGCTTCTTTGTCCCCCTTGATCCTCCATTTTCTCTGCAATGATATGGACTGTGCTAATATAGGCACAAGTCTTGTTTCATAGAAAAGTCTATGCTTATGCCCTTGGAATTTATAAGATCTAAAATATTTAGCTTTTTTGGGTTTTTTCCCCCTTGTCATACAGGATTTTATCAGATGAGCCCCTTTAAGTGTTCTTTTACAGGCATAAAAATATCCAATTTGTTGCCAGAAAAGAATGCCTCCAACTGCATTACCTTGCTTTACTGGCAAAGGCTTCCCTGGCAATGAAAGAGGAAGCGAATGGAGCTCCATTCACTTCTTCCTTTGAAATCCTGTGACTTATCACGAGATTTTGTGTGGACAATTAAAAAAGACAAGTTTGAAATCTATGAATTATCATGAGATTTTGTGTGGGCAATTAAAAAAAAAACTAACACTAAAAAAAGTTTACACCAGCACCTAACACACTAAAACACACACACACACCCCTTATAAGTAACCTGGGGAGAGTCATATAAAGTGTGTCACTTACCTGGATGTTGTGAGCTCACGCCAGACCAGCCATTGATGGGGTAAGTATGGGGGGGGGGAGAAAGTGAGGTTTCATATACTGGCAATGCTGGCACAAAAGTGCCATGGGGGATCAATTGATAGGTTCAGACATCAATTAAAAAATATGGGTTTTGGCAGGGACATAACCATGAAAGGGCAACATCATCTGATATGCATGCCCTTTCGTGGTTATGTGGTGTCGTTATGATGCTGTATTTTGTGTATCTGACAGAGTCCTGAATAGTTCTCTACTTGCTCTGTGTGTACAGTCTACTCTGTGTGTACAGTCCCCGAATGTGGTGTGGATAGGGCTGTACACCATATAGCATTACCGCAACAGATTTGGGGAAAAGGCTGCATGCTGTGTGGCACTATCAGGCCAGATTTGGGGGGATTCAGTGTTTTTCACTAGTGTAGACAAGCCCCTTCTAAGATAACCCCAAGGAAGCTGTTTTGGTTCTATATCAATGCCTGATGTAAGGAATACATCAAATGAATACAGGAAGCCTCAATCCAGACCAGACAAAGGTGCTCCTTGTCAGTCACAATATGAATTAACCTGTGTTGGATGGGCTTACAGGCCATTTGAAGACTCAGATTTGTAGTTTTGGTGTACTGCTGGATTTATTGCTGAATCATGGAGGTATAGGTTTTGCCAGTGGAAAGGAGTACTTCAGTGTGCCAACTACTGTATGCTGATGTTGTTTGTTTATTTATTTTTGCAGATGCTGAACATTCTGTAATATCCCATTTAGGCTGTATTTGAAAATTGTTCAAAAATGTCACCTGGGCTGGAAAACTGTTGAAAGACTGTGTGTGGCTGGTTGCAGGGGGCATGTGATTGCCTTGCTTTGGTGAGTGCTTTGGCATGTGAGTGCTTTGGCCCCCACTCCCCCTACCTTGGAACACCTGGCCTTCAGAGAGCCTTTAAAGCCAGCTCTAGCCAGACAACTAGCAACAGCAGCAGCCTGGCTTGGAACTGGGAGTGGGCAGTGAGTGCTTTGGCACCCTCCTCCTCCCTTGGAACACCTGGCCTTCAGAAAGCCTTTAAAGCTGGCTCTAGCCAGACCACCAGCAACAGCAACAGCCTGGCTTGGAACTGGGAATGGGCAGTGAGTGCTTTGGCCCCCTCCTCCTCCCTCAGAACACCTGGCCTCCAGAAAGCCTTTAAAGCTGGCTCTAGCCAGACCATCGGCAACAGCTGCAGCCTGGCTTGGAATCTGGGAGTTGGGCAGTGGGTGCTTTGGCCCCCCTCCCTCGGAACACCTGGCCTTCAGAGAGCCTTTAAAGCCAGTTCCAGCTGATCCATTGGCAACAGCAGCAGTCAACCAGAGGTGAGCAGAGAGTTGGGCTGGGACTTTTTTCCATTTAGCCGCCCAGCTCTCCTGCAACCTGAAAAAGCCACGGGAGCTAGGTGAAGATTGTTAGGTTTGGGCAGAGTATTTAGCCTGCCCAAGAGACCCCCTCTTCACCAGCGGCGAGAGCTGGGCTGGGACTTTTCCATCAATCCCTTTTAATTAAAGATTGAAGCCCAGCACTAGCGGCAGGAGCAGCAGACGCTGGGAAGGTGGGTGGTGCCTTTTCAGCATGTCCAAGCCATCACTTCCTGGCTCGTCAGCAACCACAGTGAAACTGTTTGTGGACCCCTGGCAGCAAACATCTAAGGTGGCGATTGGGGACAAATTGTTATACTGGACCTGATGTTGATGTGGGTTGATATAAGACTTGTATTATCAAGCCATTCGGTCTCTTATCACCTGACCGCTATAGGAATTGGATTATGGGGTTGGGGTTGGTTTATCCCCCAAATACCCCTTTTTTCCAGTGGCTTTAAACTTTACTGTTCCCCTTGAGGCCGGGAATGAGGTGGGGGCGGCTTATAGGAGTTGTGCAGGGGAATGGGAGGTATGGCTGGAACAGAGCAAACAAATTTTACAAAAGAAGATGGGATCACTGTTTGAAAGCTATCCCGCCTTCAGTTCCCCCTGTTTCCCAGAATGGCTTGGAGAGCAGACCAACTATTCCACAGAACCTCACTCTGCTCCACTGTACTGCCATGTCGGTCAAGAACAAGACCCATATCATCCATGATCTCCTCATGGATGAGGATGCTGACCTTGCTTGATTTACAGAGAACTGGCTGAGAGAAGATAGCGCAGTTACCTGGGCACAGGCCCTCCCAGTCGGGTACTCTGTCAGTGAGCAGGTGAGGGGAAGTGTGTGGGGGGGTGGAGTTGCTCTGGATCACAAGAATAGCCTGATCTTGACCAGGATACCTGTCCGGAACACAGTCCACTTCGAGGGTATGCACCTTAGCTTGAGGATCAGGGATAGTTTGGGGATTCTGCTAGTCTACCGACCATCCCATTTTCTAGGAGACTCCCTGACCGAGCTGACACAGCTGGTCTCTGAGCTGTTGTTGGAGTCTCCCAGACTTTTAGTTTTGGGAGACTTCAACATTCCGCTCGAGACCAGTCTAAAAGGTGTGGCTAGGGAGTTCATGGAGACCATGAAAAACATGGGCCTATCCCAATTGGTCATCAGGCCCACACATTGTGCAGGTCACACACTCGATGCGGTCTTCAGTATGGAACAGGAATATTTATTTTTTATTTTATTTTATTTAGTTATTTATACCCCGCTCTTCAGCCACAAGGCTATCAGAGCGGCTTACAAATTGTTTCAAGCAATAGCTATTTACACATCTACACTGCATTAAACAGTTTCCAATGTGTGTTAGCTAATTGCCCCCCACAAGCTGGGTACTCAATTTACCAACCTACGAAAGGATGGAAGGCTGAGTGAACCTTGGAGCCTGCTAGAATCGAACTTGCAACATGGTGGCTTGCAGTACTGGCATTTAACCACTGCGCCACCAGGGCATGGCAGTGGTTAAATGGGCAGAGGTTGTAAATACCTCCGCATTGTCATGGTCAGATCATTTCCAAGGCAGATCTTAGAGTTTGTATCCGCCCCACCGGGGGTGGTGGAACCATTAGATTGGTCCGCCCTTGAAGGCTAATGGAGCCAAATGGATTCCAGAAAGCCTTACAGCATTTAATGTTTGGGAATGCCAGTGATCCTGACGATGCTCTGGTCAATATTTGGAACACCAATCTTGCCAGGACTATTGACATGATCGCTCCCAGGCGTCCTCGCCAATCTGCTTCAAACCGTAAGCCATGGTACACACCAGAGCTTAGGAGAATGAAGTGGTTTGGACAACAACTAGAGAGCATGTGGCGGAAAACTTAACTCTTATCTGACAGAACTCACCATGCGAACTTTCTTTGGTCCTATCGGGAGGCAATACATGCAGTGCAGAGACCTTTCTCCTCTGCACTTATTGCATCTGCAGAGTCCCGTCCAGCAGAGCTGTTTTGGGTGGTGAGGGAGTTAACACAGGTACCCCCTGTGCCGAAACCCTTACGTAACCCGACAACGGCCTGCTGTGATGCGTTTAACAACTTTTTCACAGATAAAATCTCTCAGATAAGAGCCAACTTAGATGCCAATGTTTTAACAGAAACCATAGGAGAGATGTCCAGCGACTGTTGATGAAGTTATTCTGGATCAGCTCCAATCTGTGAGTACTGAGGACATGGACAATCTGCTTGGTAGGATGAAGAAAACAACTTGCCCTCTCGACCCTTGCCCATCATGGCTGGCCGTCCAAGGGGAAGCACTGAGGAGATTCCTTATGGATATCATCAATGCTTCCTTCAGGGAAGGACATGTTCCATCTTGTCTGAAGGAAGCGGCTGTTAGGCCGCTTCTGAAAAAACCTTCCCTGGACCCCCTGGTTATGAGTAACTACAGGCCTGTTTCGTTATTGCCATTTCTGAGCAAGGTGATCGAGAGGGTGGTTACTCTTCAACTCCAAGCTGTCTTGGATGAAACCGATTATCTAGATCCATTTCAAACCAGCTTCAGGACAGGCTTTGGGGTTGAAACCGCCATGGTTGCCTTGAGTGATGATCTGCGTCTGAACATCGACAGGGGTAGTGTGGCCCTGTTGGTGCTCTTAGACATCTCAGCAGCTTTTGATACGATAGATCATAGCATCCTCTTGGACCGACTGAAGGGGTTGGGTATCGGGGGCACTGCATTGCAGTGGTTCCGGTCCTACCTCTTGGGCAGGTCCCAGAGAGTGCTGCTTGGGGGCAGTTGTTCAAGCAAAAGAGAGCTCACAGAGGTGGGTGTTATCAATATGCTGATGACACTCAGATCTATTTCTCCGTATCTCATTTGTCGGTGTCGAATTCCAATGACATCTCTTCTCTCAGTGAATATCTTCGGGCGGTAATGGGCTGGACGAGGAAAAACAGATTGAAACTGAATCCGGACAAGACAGAGGTGCTCACGGTAGTGGCCCCGAAACTGTGCTTTGAAGATATTTAGGCCTGAATCTTAAGTATATCCCTACTATAAATCTATACCAAAGTTTCAAAACTTATAGAATTGGATTTCTACCAGAGAAGTTACTCTGCTTCTCCAAGCTGCACTTCCCTCTGTTTGTCCTCAAGTCTAATGTTTTTCCAACCACAGGAACCCATTGATATTATTCCAGCCATAAAACTTTTAATTTCATTCTAGAAAAGCTAGAACAATATTTAATTTGTGAGCATAGCATCTCTCCAGAGAGGGTTTTTTAATTATTTAATTCATTTTTTCTGCCCCCGACCCTCCAAGTTTAAGAATGAGTCATATTCCAATTTCTGTTATGACAGGCAGATTTTGTACCAAGGTAGAGTAAGGGAAGAAATGAATATCATCTGCATTTTAAAACAGAAGTAATTTCTATATTTGGTAACAACATCAAAGTATTACAACTTTTCTCCCCGGGAGCAAGGGATAAGACTCTCATTTTGTTCAAAAGAAGCTTGCAATGTAATGAGCTGAACTATACAGGAAATAAAAAAGTGGGGAGCAGTATGAAAAGCTTTGTCATTGTGATGTTCCTCCATCAGTCTTTTGTTTCATATCCAGCCATGGTCTCATGACAAAACTCCTTTTTTATAGTGAATCCCAGCCAGCACAGGCAATAAGTTTGTTGACTCTCATAGCAGTATATTATAGACATCCCATTTTGTTGCAGGTTAAAAGCTAAAGGGAGGAATGTGATACCATCTCCTCAGACTTTCTCACATTTCAAAAGGAATTCATCAGAGTGGGTGGCTTGAAGAATTAGAATGTCATTCCCTAATAGTTAAATCAGGGGGTAAACATCAACAGCAGGGGAGGCAAAATGGTGTCATTGTGAGCACCCCACAAGTTTTTTTTTAAAGCATGCAAAGAAAATGTTCTGCACTGCCCCCCCCCATGAAATATCCTGAGGTTCAAAAAAGCAAATCATAACAATTTAATAGAGACCGGAGAGCATGTTCATCAGCTACAAAATGAGGAGTATAAATTGGATGCTGTTGTTCTTGTTGTCGAAAACTTGAGGGGGTTGAAGTGTAATGGAATGAACGTCTACAGAAGGTTATAGCTGGCTGGGTGAAACCTTGAACAGGAGTACTCTTGCTTGGAAGTGAGAAGACATCATAATATTTTGCTGCAGGTCCCACTGCAATTTCTGTTCCAAAATGTAGATAAAGCTGGTAATAACAAACCAGTCTAAGAATACACCTAGCATTATGATTAGAGTTTCCATCTATTAATGTATTTTTTAAAAAAAACTTGTTGATTTCTTAAATTCTGTAAATAATTAATAGGAAATTTATTGGAGGCTAAGTTTGTTCATAATGTTTGTTAGCAAAACTCCTTAAACACAGAATAAATGCCAAGGCATATTTTAGTTATACATTAGATTATAAATTGTTTTACCCCAAAAGAGATTCATCACATCTACCTAGAGTTATATCCAGCACTGGAGTTCCAGGCGCACAATACTGAAGTCCAGTGTAAGGGATGGGTGCAATTTTCCTTCCTTGCTGCAGCCCCCAAAGTACCTCATAATTTTGGTCTGCAGGGACATCATGGCATGACTACCACTAGCAGTTTAAGAATGGAATTTTACTTCTATGATTTTGTATGGGTGAGATTTCACCTGTTCTCGTGAGATGACATTACTTTGTTTAAACAACCAAAAAATACATAAATAATGAAAGAAATTAACAAATAAACACTTAAATAAACATAAAAACACATGAATAAAAGGTGGCAGCTCATTAAAAGAGCATCCTGTGCATCCTGTGTTCTAATTGGGAAAGGGGAGGGGGGAAAGGACCACCCATTCATGCTGTAATCATGTGATTACAGCAGGACATGATTTCACATGTAAAAAGAGCAATATTGAGGACTATTCACAGATTTTCCCATCAATGAAGTTATGAGCAATTAACGGATGGAGCACACATTGACCAAGGTAGGACAATGATGTTGCGCAATAACGGGAACCCATTTGTAGTACTGTTGCATTGTAATTCTGTGATTACAGCCCCATCTGATAAAGTCCTGAGAGAAAGAAGTTGTAGCATAAGCTTTTGTAGACTTGGTCTACTTCCTTAGATCCATGGAAGGAACATGTGAAGCATGTTTTTACATGCTGGAGAGAGGAGCAAGAGGGGATGAAAACTGCAAGCAGCAGTAATGTAGTGGATTTAGGTCATAAATCTTCTATATGAGATAGTCTATCTAATGTTACTGAGCATCTCTCTACCTATCTGTCTGCCAGTTGGTGTATAATGTCTGTGTGTAATCTTAGTGTAAATGCTGAAACTTGTCTTGACATTTCATTTCTTTTCTAATACCAAATAGCAGCCAGGATTCATACATTAAACACTGTGGTATGTGCATGCCTATCCTCACTAATTGCTAGTCTGCTTATTTACAAACTTTGTTTGTTTGCTTTTCCATACCTACTTACTTCCTGCATCACTCCAACCTGCAACCATTTCTCTCTCTTCTCACTGCACCATGTATTTGACTGTGCACAAGTATTAGTCAATCAAGGTACTCAACATGTTTTACAAAGAAGACTCTTATTATTTCTTTCCTCCAGACCTTGTATGTGGACTGGCGGGCATTGCACTTGTTGTTCAGCTTCTGTCTTGCCAATTTGATTACTCTACTAGAGAGATCCACAACTATCTCTCACATTTCCCAGCATCATGTGTAAAATATCATTTGACACATATATTTCTTCGATAGAAGATGTTGAGAATTACAAATATTAGTCTAAATACTAGAGATGTGAAAGAAAGAAAGAGGAAAAGCCACTGGCTTTGGTTTCCAATTTGTTTCTTGGTATAAATATGCCAGTAGCTACCAGGTGGTATAAAAGCTTGTAACTTTAAAAGGCTACATAGACTGGTGGGTTGAGGTTAGATAAAGAGAAAAATAAGAATAATACCAGATCCTACTGTTTGGCCATATAACACAATGATGTTCTTCAGACAATTTTCCAGGACCCTCTTTAATTTCTTAATTTAAGCAAGAGAACATTACACTGCATTCAAAATCTGACAAAACAGGATAGCCATTTCTGGCCATGTAAAGTCATACAAAGGAACAATCAATATTACTTGCCTGAGAAGGGACCTCCATAAGTACAATGCTACTAACCCCCCTCCCAAAAAAAGACACTGTTTTGAGTACCAATCAACCTAACCTCTCTTGGTGATGTATATATGGGCATCTAATAATGTCTATCTTAAATTATGGACAGATTCAGGTAGATAGAATTAAGTGTTTCTTTAGTTATTTCAGATCATTTTTTTTACAGTTTTGTAGATCAAAACTCATACCTTGAATAATGGCAGGAAACAAACTGAAAACCAATGAAGCTGATCCAAGGCTGGTCGTATGTGGTCTTCAAAGTACTCTTCAGGAATGCTAATTGGCTCCAATATCCATGCATCAGCTTTAGGATTTAGTTTGATATTTAATGGAACTTTCCAAGATACTAAGCCTATTTTGGGGACAGGATTCAATATCTCAGAGTAGATTCATAAACCCACTGGCATGGAAATCACTAGCTGCCATTGACTCTCCTGACAAAAAGTTTACCTTCTACATTTTGCACTAACTCTAGTTTCCAAATATTTCTTTAAAGGCAGCATGACATAGGATGTGTTGCAGTGAGGGCTCTGAACAAGGGGTGATTAAATTACTGTGGCTAGTAACAGAAAGCTTATCATCTGGGATCCTCACATCATATGAAGAACACAACTGGACAAGATCCCTCTTTCTTGCATTCTCCTTACAGTGCCCCCTAAAGCAGACCTCTTCACCGTTCCCACTTCAGAGCACAGTGGCCCTGTTATATTCCTATTGCACTGTTCCTAAGAGCAAAAATAAAATATCTGAGTGAATATCAGTTTCAAAGTTAAACTTTATCTTGCCTGTTTATTTTCTTTTACCCACTGGGCTAAACGGTGCTCATCAGTTAGCTGGAGGCACAATAAACGACCTGTCTTTATTCCTTGCCTCAGTCACCTTGGTTGATATGGAGTTCTCTCTGCATATCATCTGACCCCTCACAGCAGCAGTAAGTGGGGCTTGAATACTTTACATTATAATGGTGGGTTTTCCGTGATTTAAACATAGGTAGTGATTACAGTTACACAGTAGAGAACTCATCCCAGTTAATCAAATCCACATACATTTCACCTATGAGCAATGAACAGTGCAGCCTGCTTCTAGGGTGGCACATTTCTGCAAAACTCAGACTCATCAAGATTCTCCCATTTCTATCATTTAGTGCCAGTTCTATCCAAGCCTTTTCTCCCTACCTAGAAAATCATATATACTGGGTGAATTTTTGGAATAGATGCATTTTTAAAAAATCCCTACACCCACTGACTAAAGTATGTTGCTGCACATTTTAGATCTGTAATGTTTTTCTTCCATAGTTTTCAGATGCACACATATTGACCAACAAGTATTTTTTTCTTGTACAGAATGCATTACAAGGTGAAAACTATGTGGAGTTCTGATTGCAAATTAAAAGGAGGGAGACGAAAAATAAGAAGCCTTGTGATACTATGAAGACTAACAGATTTACATTTGCATTAACTTTTATGAGGTACAATTGTGTCTGGTCTCTTTTTTGAAGAATGAGTACCTGGGACAGCATGGCAAAGATGCTGCGTGGAAGGTAGTCCTTTGATGGACGCCATGGTCAGAGACCAGAGGACTACATGGGACAAAAGGTGCCAGAACACATCACTTGATGGGGTGGTGCAATAGTCTATTTAAGCCCTGGCCGCTCACTCATGTGCCTCTTTGTGTTACTGCAGTGTGAATTTACTGGTTGCTTCGGGGCTGAGTAGGAATTTTCTCCCCTTTACCTGTTTTTGTTTGTTTTTTTGCCTACCCGATACTGTAGCTGAGGGACTTTGATGATTGGCTCTGGGTGATGTCTGTAAATAAGCTGTCATTGGCCATGTAGCAAGGGGAGAATTTAAGAGCTTGGTGTACATCTTGGCACCCTTTTGGTGAAGCATAGGGCTCTGGAACATCCTCCACAGGTCCTGGGACTTGGGGTGGGAGGGGAAGGAGTCTATGCTTGAGGCTGACCTGGGGTTTTTGCTCTCACTTATAAGGTTCTGGGACTTGAGATGGAGTACCCTGGGTTTATCTTCCCATAAGTGGCTGGCTAGGAAGCAAACCAACTATTGGACTGCCCTAGGGGCTCAGGTGTTTTGCCCAAGGGAAAACTGAAGATGTATAGGGTAGACACCTGACTTCATCTTGACCCACATCAGGTTACTCCCCCTCTTGCTTCTTTCAGATTCAATTAATTTAAATAGGATATAGGTCAAATAAAGTGGCCCTTATTTAACCCAAATTTTTGTGTGTGGTCTCATTATTCCAAGGCTGGTCATCAAATCCATTAAAAAGTCAACTAAACACACTTTTCACTTACCCCTACCTGGTGAGCAAAAGACTTTCAAAATCAAGAGCAGTCTAGCAGCCAAACGTAAAGGTTTGTTGAGATCCTATTGGGGTGCCATACATTGCTGCTAGACTGCTCTTGGTCTGGTGAGTAACAAATAGTGCAGCCCCAGTGCCAAGAATATCCAAAAACTAGCATGATTCCTAACACATTATTTTGCACCTAGGCTAGGCAACTGATATTAAGAAAGGAGTGTAGGAGGTAGCAAGGACCCTTCTGTACATTATAATAAATGCACTGGTTATCTCCTGGGTTGTTCTAATAGATTTTGGAGGGAGAAATCTTTATCTTTTCCTTAGCCAGAGGGAAGATCAGGATATATTGTTGCAGAAAAGACCACAAAATGGGCAAAATAAATTGTTTTTGATGCAGTAATAATGAAATAGGCTTGAAATAGCTGCTAGGGGAATATGATTGGAGATAACAAAACAAATAATATCCCAGTTATCACAGAAACCATTACATTGATTATTCTACTAAACATAAAGTAAACCCCATAGGCAGGCACATCTACAGAACCATGGCATTAATCAGGTATTTGATTAATCAAGCTGCTTTTAGCTGAGTCCTTTTAATTTCACAATCTTTTGTTTTAGATGCCATTTAATTAAATTGTAGTGCTAGGTGCAGAAATTATTGCCTGGGTCCCTGAAGTGCAAATAAATGATAAACTGTTATTTTCCTGAACCAGAATCTTAAACTTGTGTATACTTTTTTTTAAAAAAAACAGAAGATAGTGGAACTGTTTTGACTCAAGTAAATACTTCCAGCAATGTCCAAAGAATGATGGCTATTAATGAGATGATGATCAGCGGTTGAGAGAAAGGCCTTGATTTTCCCCACATAGTTTCCTGGCAACCGGGGGACAAATACCGGCTAGGGAGATGCTGTACAGCCAGAATTGGTTTAAGAGATTCTGAGGTCCTAAATGATGCAATATTGAAGGTGTAGTACTATTTATCAGAATAAATGTTATTCTTATAACAGCAGCACTATAATCCCATTTCAGGAAAGAAAGCAGAAACTATTGAAAGGCCCCTTTTTATCTCAAACCCTAAGGTCCAGCATATTTAGTTTGTGCATTAATTCAGAAGTGAATGATCACCAGACCAACCAGGTGGTACAACTAGGTAGGATACATCCTTCATGTCCCTCTCATGGTAGAAGAAACAAAAACTCCTGTACATAAACAACAACAACAACAACAACTAGATAACATGGAGAAGGATAGCTTAATATCATTTCTCTTGATAATCAAGACTGTTTCTGTATATAGGTAAGGATATATGGTTTGAGTGTTGGACTATGAATCTGGGGACCAAGCTTTGAATCCCTGCATGGACATAAAAACCCACTGACCTCGGGCCAGTCACAGTCTCTCAGCCTCAGAGGAAGACAATGACAAAGTTCATCTGAACAAATCTTGCCAACAAAAACTTGTGAAAGGGTAGCCATAAATCAGAAATGACATGAAGGCAAACACCACCAACAGCAACAACTGTGTGTGTGTGTGTGTGTGTGTATTAGACGACAAAAGATTCCCATGAGATTTCTCTACCTGACATCTTGCATCATACAGCCAGGAAACATAGCATTCAGAGCCAGCTCCAGCCATTTTGATGCCTACAGCAAAGCAGCAAGTGGCTTCCACCAGGGCCCTCTCACACTATACAGTTATAACACAATGAGTCTTCCCAATTGTCATGATTTCATTCTATGTCATCCTGGGATTTGTAGTTTGGTAAGGCATTAGAGCTCTCTGGCTGGACATTCTAAGTGCATTTCTCTAAACTGCAAATCTCAGCAGTCCATAGGATCTTCCATGGTAGTTAAAGTGAAATCAGAGTGCTACCATTGTGAAGTGTGCAAGGGCCATTAATTTCAGAACAAGAGTATATAGCATCTTTGGCATTTAAATTATATTGGCATCTAGGATGGAAAAATTCTGCTGTTAAATGCCAGGCTGGTGAATGGTAAAACACCTTTGATCCATGACTTGAACTTGGATGAGCATGGTGACCTAGCTTGTATTACAGACACCTGGCTGGCTGAAGCTGTGTGTGTTTTAACCTCTCCTAGCTCTGTCCACCTGGGTTCTCTGTACACCAGCAGGCTAGGCATGGAGGGTGGAGAGGTGGAGGGTTCCTGACCATAATGCACCACAAAAAGGAAAAACTCAAAACTAGATGTATGCGTCAGGAGTTAGAGACTGAACTATATTATAAAATGTCTGAAAAACTACAGCACCATGCTGCATGATTGATTACAAGTCATGCCTAGCCAAGCCACTAGGGGGAAATGTCCTGTAGATATATATATGAGAGCTCAGAACAGAGCTCAATTCTTTCTCTTCCTGTGAATGCTGATGCCTGGTGAAGCAGTATCTCCTTCAATTGTAAATATTTGTACATATTGCAACTGTTTGACTTTGAAGATAAAAGTGCCTCCTGCTTATTTGGATATCAAACACTCTGTGTGTGAGTATTCTTGGGAAAGGGCTGCTACTGAATTTACTGAGATAATTTTTGGGTTCTCCGGGGGATTGAGTGTCCTATCATCCCCTGACAGTGGTTATGGGCCCAGGTGATTGATCTCAGATTTGATAAGGTGCACCCAGAAAAAAATCCAGAAACTCTTTTGTTTTGAGTGGTTTTGGCTAGTTGCCTGAGAAACAGTTAAGTTTCAGCCAGGCCCTGTAATATCTTCAAGTAACCTTGAAGTGATGCCAGCTGTCTGTGTTTCTTAGCTGGAGAATTGTTGACTCAATCAGCAGAATGGCAGATAATAGTATCATATGCTTTGAAAAGCTGGCTGATGAAAATTATTCAGCATGGAGTTTATACATGGAAGCTTTATTAATTAAGGACAATTTGTGGCACATTTTGGAGAATAAAAGTGTCATCCCAGAAGGTTCAGAAGATGAAATAGCAGCATTCAGGCTAGCAGACCAGAAGGCTAGAGCTGTAATTCTCTTATCGCTCAGCCCCTACCAGTTAATACATGCAAAGACAGCAAAGACAGCCTTTCAGCTTTGGACAGCTTTGGAAAATGGTTCATCAGAATTTGTCCTGCCTCTCAAAGATGATATAGACTAAGAGACTTTATAACACAAAGCTGTCTACTGGAGGCTGTGTGAAAGCCCATTTGGAGGAAATTAGCCATCTTTTTAAAGAGGTGGCCAATAGAGGGGTGGACATTCCAGAAGCCCATAACTGTTTTATTTTATTGGGCAGTTTGCCAAAGGAATGGGATTTCCTAATGTACAGTCTGCAGAACACTAGGGAGAGTGATTTATCTGTAGACCTGGTAGCTGGGTGTATTCTGTAAGAGGTCCAACACAAGCAATTTGATCGCAAGATGGAGGGGAATAAACAGCCACAAATTACCAGACGCAATCAGGAGATCACTGAAAAAGAGGCACCTGTGGAGGAGGGAGCCTGCAGCTACGTGAAATGCTGTTTCAGATTTGGTTACTTGATAGTGGGGCCACACACAATATGGTTAATGATTTACAGTTGTTAAGCAATGTTAAAAATGCTTCCATAACCAATATTATCCTTGCAGATGGTGCTCCCAGCAAGGTGCAGAAAACGAGCACTGCATGTGTGCCATGTTTTGGTAAAGATTTTGAAAATATGTTATGTGTTAACACACTAGAGAATTGTCTATTAAGTGTGTCCCAAATGACTATTGGTGGTTATCAAGTGATATTTGAGAGGGAACACTATACAGTAACAGAAAGGCATAACATGAATAATGTCTGTGCAAAAGGGATAAAGAAACATGGGTTGTACTACATGTTGCCTAAAGGGAAGGTGTCAAATGTGAACCCTGCAGACAATGTGCCCCTACATGATAAGTGTGTTCATTACTACCACAGGATAATGGGCCATGCTAGTTACAAAGGGTTAAAGGAGCTAGCAAAAGTGTGCCCTGGTTTAAGCATGAAACACTGCCCAAGATCCTTAGAATGTGCAGTGTGCAGGAAAGTTAAGGTGAAGGCTTTCCCTATTGCCAAAAAGACCAAATGTGTCACCAACAGACCCTTTGAAGTTGTCCATGCTGATTTAGCAGGCCTCTATAACCCCACTGAAGAGGGTACCCGCTATTTATTTGTGACAGTGGACAGATACACTAGGTACACCTACATATACTTACTGAAGGAGAAAAATCAGGCTGGAGACAGGTTCTGTGAGTGGGTGAAAATGGTGGAATGTGAATTTCCTTCTCATAAGGTTTCCAGTCTAGTGACAGATAGGGAGGGGAATTCTTATCCAACAGCTTGCAGACCTGGATGCATAGGAGGGGCATTAGACACAAGACCACAAACCCAGTGTCTCCAGGGGAGGATGGGTTTGCAGAAAGGAAAATTGGGATGTTGAACTGCATGATGGAGTGCATGATGGAAGATGCACAAGCCCCAGCTGGGCTGGGGGAGGGGGAGGCAGTGAAGACTGATGCTTACCATTTAAATAGACTGTGGACGTCTAGCATCAACCAAACCCCATATTGTCAATTGTATGGTAGAGCACCAAACCTCAAGCACCTGAGGGTTTTTTGACAGTATGCAAATGTACTGATTCACCCGAGCCTAAGGAAACCCGGGCAGCCTAAAACCAGGAGGCTGTGTTTCCTAGGCTATGAGGGTAACAAGTATATGTTTTCTCTCCATCCTGGAAAGGCGGTGTTCTCCAGGAGTGCAAGCTTTGAAATGCACTCAGGGTGGGACAGATTGCATTGCAATCAGGAGGTGTTTGTTCCCTTGGGGAGGGATGTGTCAACAACTCCCAAAAGTCCAACAAATTAAAGGGTGGTAATGCCTGATGATGAAGGAGAGGCACAGGAAGAAAAGCGTGACACTTCACATGCCACTCCAACACACACACCACCATAAGGAAGCATTGAGCCTGATACAGGGAAAGATAGCAGCAGCAATGCAAGTGAGGATGAGTCAGACAGAACTAGGGTGCTCATCCCCAGAAGGTCTACGAGGGTCAGAAAGGCTCCTGGCAGATTTGTTGTTCAGGAAGCCAAGCTATGTAATGTCATGGCAGAGGAGCCTGCAAGTATTCAGGATCTCCTAAAACTTCCCCAGGAAGAGCGGGACAAGTAGAACTGAGCCATGGATTTTGAGTTCGAGTCACTAGTTGAGAGTAAAGTGTTCCAGGTAGTAGAGAGGCCCAAAGACCTAAAGGTTGTTGGTTGCAGGTGGGTGTACAAGCTGAAGGACATGCCTGATGGGGCACAGAATACAAAGCATGCTTGGTTGTGAAAGGCTTTTCACAGGAGCACTACACCAATTTTGACAAACCCTTTTCACCCACAGCAAAGCGAGAAAGTCTTAGGTTACTGTTAGCTGTAGCAGCCAAGAGGGAGATGGTTGCACAACACTTTGACTTTGAAACACCATACCTGAATGCTGATCTTGAAGAGACAATGTTCATGGAACAGGCCCCAGGGTATGACAGTGCAGGTGAGAGCAAGGTGTACTTGTTCTGCAAAGTGCTCTATGTCTTCAAACAAAGTGCACATTGCTGGAACAAGTGCATACACCAAGTTTTGGTGCCACTAGGTTACACAAGGAGTGTCTCAGACACCTGTGTGTAAACCAAGGAGGCAGGTGATAGTGCTGTCATGCTAGTTATCTATGTGGACAACCTTTGTGTGGTGGCAAAGAGTGCCAGTGATATCAGAAAAGTGCAGGTGGAGTTAGGAAGCTGGTTCAAGTTAAAGGACTTAGGCAACCTGAGATGTTATCTAGGAATAGAAGTAGGAAGAACTGGTCTTGGAGAATTTTTCCTAAGTCAGAAGAAGAAAATTGACAGTGTTGCGGCCAAGTGTGGGCTTAGTGAGGCCAAAGTGGTCAGGACACTAATGACCACTGATTTTGTGAACATGGAGGCAGAACAGGAATTTGAGAGGCCAGACCTGTACCACTCAGTGCTAGGCAGTCTATTGTTTATTGCAAACAACACAAGGCCTGACATCAGTTTTGCAGTTGGGGTGCTCAGCAGAAGAGTCTCCAATCCAAGGAGGCTGGATTGGGAAGCCCTGAAGAGGGTAGTTACATTTCTCAAGGGGACCAGGGACATGTGTTTAAAGCTGACAGGAAGTCAGGGACCCTGGAGTGCCATGTGGATAGCTCTTTTGCTGCTGAGATGTTAGACAGGAAGTCAGTGACCGGGTTGGTGGTCAGATATGCAGAGAGCCCCATAGTGTGGAGATCAAGAAAGCAGAGCTATGTAGCCATTAGTACCACTGAAGCTGAATTCGCAGCCTTGTCTGAGATGGCAAGTGAGATACAATGGTTAAGGCAGATGCTTGCAGACCTTGGGGAGCCATGCCAAATGCCTGTTGAGATGCACGAGGACTCACAAGCCTGCATAGCTATGGCAGGAGTGGAAAATCTGAAATGCAGGACCATGTACATTGAGGTACACCACCAAAATGTTAATACAAGAAGGTATTTTGTGTCTGAAGTACTGTCCATCTGAGGACAGTGTTGCAGACCTGCTCACATAAGCCCTTCCAGCAGGAAGCCTTGAGGAGATAGCAAAGAGGCTGGGCCTTGTCACTATTGTGTAAAGCAAAAGGTGTCAAAAGGGAAGGTCAACCGACAGACGATTGATGTCCAGCAATGTATGTTGTGATGGTAACATGTGTCCTGCGCAATAGTTTGACCATTTTGGAGGGGATTGTCAAGAGTTAGAGACTGAACTCCATTATAAAATGGCCGGACAACTGCAGGATCATGCTGCATGAACTACCATGTCATGCCTACTCAGGCCACTAGGGGTGAATGTCCTGTAGAAATATGTATGAGAGCTCAGAACAGAGCTCACTTCTCTTCTTGTGAATGCTGATGCCTGGTGAAGCAGTTTGTCCTTTAATTGTAAATATTTGTACATATTGCAACTGTTTGACTTTGAAGATAAAAGTACCTCCTGCTTATTTGGATGTCAAATACTCTGTGTGTGAGTTTTCTTGGGAAAGGGTTGCTACTGAGTCTGCTGAGATAATTTTTGGCTTCTGCTGGGGATTGATTGTCCTATCATCCCCTGACAGTACGTTGTAAATAAAATGCTATATTCAATGAAAATAAGTTTTTTTAAATTATTGCATATCAAACAAATACATAATCATGATGTATAACAACAAATTCTCATGAAATTATGACCGATAAATAAGTCTTCAAATTATAATAGTCCCATCTGAATAAGTAAGTGTATCCACAATGTATGGTATTTCCAATTTGATGGATATCAGACTGACTGATCAATGAAACATCCAAGGTGCCAGAGGAGGTAATATAATAATCCAAATAATCCAAATATGATAAACCGTTTCTTATTCTCCCGATGTGAATACAGACGATATCTTGTCAAAATATGCAAGTAAATTAAATCCAGTTACTGTACAGATTAGACTGGTAAATTCTAGAGCTGTGTCAACAGACTTCTTCAGCAGTAATTCTGGATTACTAACAGGTTGACATACTTAATTACATCAAACCTGGCAGAAATTCAAACCAGCTTAAAGCACATTTTTTCTTCCTAGCACCCAATAGGCCACTAGGGGAAATGTCACATATATATATCTGTGTGTGTGTGTGAGAGAGAGAGAGAGAGAGAGAGAGAGAGAGAGAGAGAGAGTTCAGGACAGAGCTCACTTCTTCCTGTCAATGCTGAGGCCTGGTAAAGCAGGTTCTCCTTGGATTATAAATAGTTGTATATATTGCAACTGTTTGAAGATAAAAGTGCCTCCTGTTTATTTGGACGTCAAACACTCTGTGTGTAAGTATTCTTGGGAACGGGTTGCTACTGAGTCTACTGAGAAATGTTTTGGCTTCTACTGGGAATTGTGTGTCCTATCATTCCCTGACATGATCACAGTACTTTTTCTTTCCTGCTGTTTCCCTTACCATGGGCCCGTTTAAATGGTGAAAATACCCCTCATGGAATTCTCTGGGAATCCTACCTGTCTAAATAGGATCCAGTGTCAATCCACACTATTCGGAAGGAGGGGTCCCAAAATAGCAAAAACAACACACTAAGCGCCTTTGCAGATTTTCCCATACTTTTTCAAAAACTGTGAAGGATGTGTGCATTCCTGCTTATTTGGGCTATTGAATAATAATAAATTTGAAGGGAAGCACAAAGCTGATTGGCCTGGTGAGAGCAGGGGGGGGCTTGCTAGTAGGGCAAGTACCCACTGCAGCCATGTTGGATTTTTGCCTTAGTAATTGCTCACTAAGGGGATAAAACAGGATCAATATTTTCTGTTTTGCTTTCCTATAAAATTGGGATATTACTCTATCACACCAGCTCACCTTGCAATGCTTTTTTAAAAAAAAAATGGTGGCAATGAAGAACTAACGCTAGTAAATCACTCATAGAATCAGAAGAATAGAATCGTAGAGTTAGAAGAGACCACAAGGGCCATCCAGTCCAACCCCCTGCCTTGCAGGAATACACCATCAAATCATTCATGACAGATGGCCATCCAACCTCTGTTTAAAATGAAGGTGACTCCACACACTATGATCGTGGGTGCCATCAAGAATATGAAGCTTATGGGGGCTTCTGAGGCCAGAAAAACCATTTAAACATGTTGCTGCCACTGCGAGATGCCAATACTACAAGGTACTTTGGATTACCCCCCTCATGTAGATGGGCCCTATATGTCCTATACTCCAGTCAGCAAGTGACCCATGAACCAGGTGTTTGGACTGTAGGAGTTGTCAAGGACAATTCATTCAGTCCAGATCAGACATAGGCTATCCAGCAGGATGAAAGGAGAAGTGACAGAGTGATTATCAGCTGGTCCAGAAGTCATTCAGCAACTCAGTAGTCCACATAAACAAAGACAAGAAATAAAAACTAAGTCATAAATTGTAGTCAGTCCACAGTCAGAAAAACCTGCACACCCAAGAACACCAAAACATGCTGATAGTAATCAAGTAGGGGGATCGAAAGCAACAAAACTAGTGGCTGACAGATTTATGGGCTGCTGTTTCAAGACACCAGGTGCCTAGTCAGGCCAGTGTCTCTTACTTAACAGTTGCAAGTGACACACACTCTCTTTGTCTCTCTGTCACTTGAAAAGGGTTGGCAATGGATTTTCAGCATCTTCAATCTCCTTTTGGGGAGTAAGACTCCCCTCTGCCTCAACCACTGACTCCTCTGACTCAGAGACACAGCCAGGTTCAGGAGATGCAGATTCCTGGCAATCTACCTCCTCTACTTTGTCTGAATCTTCTGATTCCAGAGGGTGAGGTATGACACTATATCACTTTCCTAAAATGGATTTTAGGAAGATAGGCTTGTGGGTTAATTCCTCTATGGGACTAATAGTATTTGGAGGAAGGGGGGGGGAACCATTCAAGGAATTATACTGGAGAAAAGGGTTATTTTTTCCTTCCATAATGCCATTCTCCCCGCCCAGTTTAACAAAATTGGGTAATTATTAGCCAACTAGCATGCCAACATGTAAAAAATAACAAATGAATGTCTGACCACTTATCTCCCTCATCACATCTTCAACCTGGCCCTTAATCTAACATTTAAATCCAAAAGCAACAGCTTCTGCTGTAAAGAATTTTTATGATAATAACACATTCCATTTTTTTTAAAAAATAGTATCAGCTTATTGTAGCACTTGGAGAGAATTACTTTTCAGTTTTTAATTTACTTCAAGGGGTTGTGAAATTTGCTTACTCGCCCCTGAACAATTACCCAGTTGAAGAGTTAGATAATGGAAAATGATCTATGGAAGTGAAGCGTTTTTATCCCTCCTGTTTCTTTATAAGTGTCTGGAGATGAGAAAATATTTATTTACTTATTACATTTGTCTTTCAGCTTTCATGCAGATAACTCAGAACAAAGTTGTATCCTCATACAACAGCCCTCTGAGGCAGGTCAAGCAGTCATATAGGAATGTCCTGAAGGTGAGCTTTCTCTAAGCTTCAGAGCTGAAAAGGTATTTTAAATAGGGTTTCTAAAATCCAAACCCAGCCTTGTAAGTATAGTGCCGCAGCAGTGAGTTAAAGTCCCCACCTCCAATATTAGTTCAAATTCTAGATTTTAAAAGCTCACCCCCTCTAATTTGGAATAATTGAAATAGAGATTTATAACCACAAATGAGTTCCATGTGCAATTCCTGGACTTGATCCAAATATCCTAGGTAGAAGATGTGTATGGTTGTACTGATTTTACTAATTCAGTTAACTGCTGGTGGGAGAGGATGTAATGTTTTAAAATGTATTTAATATCCATTTTTTTTAAAAAAATCTATCATTTGTCTTAGCAGAGGACTATTTAAGGAACCTTCATTATCTAAAAGAAGCATTGTGGGGCAGGGATGCTGTGGAAAAAGGAAGACATTTTATAGGCCTAAATCATCATCATCAGCAGCAGCAGCATCATTTTTATCCTGCTTTTTTTCCCAATTTGGGACTCAAAGTGGCATAAATTCAACATGACATTCCCCTTTGCATGCATCAAAAACTGTTCAAGGGAGTTTCTCGAGACTTCCAAAGCAATTTTGTTAAGGGAGTGGGTATGTGGAGAGCTGCAGGAAAGGGGGAGATTGGCTCTTCTTACTTCCACTTGTGAAAACTACATCTGTGAGTGCAATGACCATGTGGGATATCATGTCAATAGGGTGGTGAATCCTCTTTGAATTTCAGTTCAGACTCTAAAGGAGATGTACAAGGAGCTGGACTGTGTCCTTCACATAAGTTCAACATTTTGAATCTCCTTCAAAGTTGTCATTGTTCTATCCTTAAAACTTGTAAGTATAGTACAACACACACTCCCTACATCTTCAGGACCCATATCTGCACATTCACTTACCCATGTCTGAAAAATTTTGTCCTTTCTAGGCATCTTCCAGGTCCTCCAGTGTGACTCTATGGTATGCTTCCACCAGAAACTGACTACCAGGTCATACTGGAGGACCTGGAAGTTGCCTAGGGAAGTGTTCTCTCTAGGCAACTTCTAGGTCTTCCAGCATAAGTTTATGGTATGCTTAGGCCAGAAGTCATTCCATTTTTTTTTTAATTTCAATAAGTGTTTAAATACATTACAGAGACCATCAGGACTCAAACCAAGAAATCTGTTGCTTCACAGGGTTATTAGTTACTAAAGCAGTGCTTTGTAATGACATCCTATTGTTCCCTCAAACTCTGAGTCTGGTACTGGTGTATCTGGTTTCATGACCTCAGTGCCTGCCCCACGGGGCCTTTGAATTCCACATCCCCCAAAACCTTTGAAAGGAGATTCCTTTGGACATGCGAAGGTAATATAGACCCAGTCCTTGCCTTTTGATACTTGGTTGTCACCGTTCATTTAGGACAGACACTGCTAGTTATTGTCCTTAATATCTGTACCAAAGGTGTTCTAAAATTTTAGACAGGTGCCCAGAGCCAGAGTCAGAATATCCATGGACCTACTGACAGAATGTCATGTGCAGAATAAGCTTCTGGGTTGTCACCACAAGTGGGCCTGGTTTAAATGAGGGACAGCAAGACAACACAACATGGGCTCTTGTCACTTTATTACATTGCTGAGTTACATTAGTCCACACTCAAGGGAACTTGATGTGATTACATTATCACAATAACCTTTTAAAAATTATTTTAAACTCAAAACATACAACAAACGTAATTCATTATTTCGTTTATATTAAATGATACATAATTTTAATCTTAATTATTGACATAAATTAATTACTCTCCACCCCACTACAAAGTGCTCCCCACCCCAGGAATCTATACAATGTATTTATTCCATCTTCCAAAATTGCAATGATGATGATGATGATGATGATGATAATATTTATTTTTACACCGCCCCTCTGTTAAGAACAATCGGGGCGGCTTACAACAATTAAAATACAACAAAACTGACTAAAATCCCTAAGTCCCCTGCACCCCCCCCATAAAAAGATATAAAACTAGTATCAACTTAAAATCCACCTAAATTAAATCACATAAATAAACAAATACAAAAATCAACAGCCAGCGAGACTAAAAGAGGCCAGGAGACGCAGCTCCTGAGGCTGGGATCTAATCAGGAAAGGCCTGCCGAAAGAGATCTGTTTTTAGTGCTTTTTTAAAGCTACTCAAGCTCATCTTCTGACAGATCTCATTCAGCAGGCCATTCCATAATTTGGGGGTGATTACCAAAAAGGCCCTCTGGGAGGTTGCAAACAGCTTAGATTTTTGTGGCTCAAGCAAATTCCTTCCAGAGAACCGGTGTGCATGGGGGAGATTGTATGGGAGGAGGTGGTTCTGAAGATAAGTTGGACCCAAGCCATTTAGGGCTTTAAAGGTAATAACCAACACCTTATACTGGGCCCAGAAACTGATAGGCAGTCAGTGAAGAGATTTTAATACTGGAGTTATATGGTCTCTCCGAGATGTTCCTGAGACCATTCTGGCTGCCATATTTTATACCAACTAAAGTTTTCAGACCACTCATGAAGGTAGCCCCATATAGAGTGCATTGAGGAAATCTAGATGAGAGATTACCAGTACATGCACCACAGTCTCAAGGTCCCTTACTTCCAGGAAAGGGTGCAGCTGGCATATCAGCCAAAGCTGATAATAGGTGCTCCAGACAGTCACATTCACCTAACTAATCATCTGAAGTGATGAATCAAGGAGCACCCCCAGACTGCAAACACAGTCCTTAACGGAGGGTGTGACCCCGTCCAGGACTGGAGGTTGCAGCCCAACTCCTAGTTTCAGGGCTGCTACCCTAACCACCTCCATTTTGTCCGGATTTAATCTCAATCTGTTTTTCCTCATTCAGCCCGTTACTGCTTTAAGATATTCATTAAGAGGAGAGACGCCATCAGAATTCGAGGCTGATGATTGAGACAAGGAGAAATTGATCTGCGTGTCATCAGCGTACTGATAACACCCAGCCCCACAAATCCAAATAGTCTCACCCAGTGGCTTCATATAGATGTTAAACAGCATCAGGGACAGAATGGCACCTTGTGGAATGCCACAAGTAAGCTCCTTTCTATTGGAGCAGCTTTCCCTGAGCAGCACCCTCTGGGACCTGCCCAAGAGGAAGGACTGGAACTACTGGAGCACAGTGCCTCTGATTCCTAACCCACTCAGGCAATCCAAGAGGATGCTATCATCTATCATATCAAAAAGCTGCTGAGAGGTCTAGAAGCACGAACAGGGTCACACTACCCCTGTCGATGCTTAGATGCAGGTCGTTGGTCAAAGCAACCATGGCAGTCTCAACTCCAAATCCCATCCTAAAGCCAGTTAGAAATGGGTCTAGATAATCAGTTTCATCCGAAACCACTTGGAATTGAAGAGCAACCACCCTCTCGATCACTTTGCTCAAGAATGGTAACATATCAACCGGCCTATAGTTGTTCATGTCCAGGGGGTCCAGGGAAGGTTTTTTTCAGGAGCGGCCTAACTACTGCTTCCTTTAAACAGGATGGAACACACCCTTCCCTGAGGGATGCATTGATGATATCCTTAAGGAACACCATCAAGGCACCCCCCCCCCCGGATGGCCAGCCATGAAGGGCAAGGATCGAGAGGGCAGTTCATCTTCCTCACTCTACCAAGTAGCTTGTCCACGTCCTCAGTACTCATGGATTGAAACTGATCCAGTAAACTTACATCAACGGAGTTGCTGGACACCTCGTCAATTGTTTCTGTCAAAATACTAGCATCTAAGTCGGCTCTTATCCAAGAGATTTTATCTGCAAAGAAGTTGTTAAACATGTCACAGCAGGCCATTTTTGGGTTAAGGAGCGGGTCCTGTGCAGGTATAACCTGCGTCATCTCCCTTACCACCCTAAACAGCTCTGCTGGATGGGACTCTGCACATACAATACATGCAGAAGAGAAGGATCTCTGTGCTGCACGTATTGCCTCTCGATAGGACCAAAGAAAGTTCCTATGATGAATCTTGTCAGATAAGAGTCGAGTTTTCCACCAGTTACGCTTTAGTTGTTGTCCAACCTGCTTCATTTTCCTAAGTTCTGATGTATACCATGGCTTACGGTTTGGAGCGGGTTGGAAAGGATGCTTGGGAGCAATTGTTTCGGTAGCCTTGGTAAGGTTATTGTTCCAGGTATTAACCAAAGCTTTGACAGGGTCACCGGTGTTACCAACCATTAAACCCTCCAAGGCTTTTTGGAATCTTATTGGTTCCATTAGCCTTTGCGGGTGGACCATTTTAATGTGTCCACCACCCCCTGGTGGGGCAGGAAGAGACTCTTAGTTCAGTCTTGACCAGGAAATGATCCATCCATGACAATGCAGTGGTTTTCATAACCTCCACCCACGGATATTCCTGTTCCGTACTGAAGACCACATCGAGGGTATGAGCTGCACAATGTGTGGGCCCGATGACCAATTGGGATAGGCCCATGTTTGTCATGGTTTCCATGAACTCCCGAGCCGCACCAGTCAGATTTGTCAAACTGATCTCGAGTGGAATGTTGAAGTCACCCAAAACTAAAAGTCTGTGTGACTCCAACAGCAACGCTGAGACCAGCTGTGTCAGCTTGGTTAGGGAGTCTACTAGACAACAGGGTGGTCAGTATACTAGCAGAATCTCCAAACGATCCCTGGTCCTCAGGTTAAGGTACATACACTCGAAGTGGACTGTGTTCCAGATAGGTATCCTGGTCAAATATTGTTCTTATAAACCAGTCACTTCGCCCCCCCCCGCCCACTTCCCCTCACCTGCTCACTGACAGAATACCCGGCTGGGAGGGCCTGCATCCACATGACAGCGCTATCCTCTCCCAGCCAGGTTTCTGTGAAACAAGCCAGGTAGGCATCCTCATTCCAAAAAAGATTGTAAATAATGTGTGGGTTTTTTTAACCAATCTGGGACTGCAGAAGAGCAAAGTAAGGTTTTGTGGAATGGTTGGTATGCTCTCCAATCCATTCAAGGAATCAGGGTGAACTGAAGGTGGGATAGCTAACAAACAACGATCCTGCCTTCTTTTGTGACATCTGTTCACTCCATTCCAACCATACCTCCCTTTCCCCAGCACAATTCCAATTTCCGCCCCCACTCCATTCCCGGTCTCAGCTGACTCCAATTCAAAATGATGCTACCACTGTTGCCGGTGGTCAGGCTAGCTAGCGGAGCATCCTTTCAATGCTCTCATTGGTGTTAAGATGTTAAAGAGTTCCTTCTGCAGCCTTCTTGCCCAATAGAGTCAGGGAAAAGAGGCTGCTGCAGGCTTGGGTCTTCCTGGCTGGCAGGCTGGTGTTCCTGAGGGGTGTGGGAGTGGCTTATATCGCCAGCCACTCCTGGCCACACACCATCTTGCCGCTGCCCTTGCTCCTGGAAGTCCTCAGGGCCCTCTGCAGACTTCTAGCCCAGTGGAGTCAGGGAAAAGAGGCTGCTGCAGGCTTGGGTCTTCCTGGCTGGCAATGTTTCTCTTGGAGGTTTATGCCCCTTTTTTTTCTTAAAAGATGTAATTACATTATGTCATTCCTTTTAATATGGTTTGCTATGATCTGCAGTTTCTGGTATCCAGGGAAATCCAGGAACCTATACTCTGTGGATATGTATATTCAAGATGGGAAGAACATTCACAATGGGGAAAGGATTTGTTGTTGTTGTTGTTAAAAAATGATTATGGGAGAAATCAAAGTTGGCACATTTACCAGTTAGAGAGCTTAACTGTGAAAAGTCTGGATTTGAATCTTTCTAGATTCAACCATGTTAGTACTAAATTATGGTTTGTTTATTTATTTCCAACCAGTACTGTATTATCAGATCTCAGTGAAGGCAGCAATCAAGTAAATCATCTTAAAGCAATCCAAACATTTTTAAACACCTCAAAACTATTCAACTACTGAAACAACTCAAACAAATAAAACCTGGAAACTGAAAAAGAGAGTGGGAGGGTGAAAGAGACAGAGACAGACCATAATCTCACTAAGTTCCAAATCAGGAGATAAAGAATTTAACTTGGTGACAGGATAAGGAAATATTGGTGCCTGTATGGCTTCCTGCTGGAGGACATCCCACCACCATAGGATGAAATTGTCGTCTTTCAAGTCTCCTCATCTTTAAACATTATTCTGCAAAGGCAATATTATGTAAGAAATTCACTAAAAAGGGACATTTTGCAAAACCTTTTAAAGTTCACTGCTCACAGTGTGTTGGAAGACTTCACTGACAAGAACAAAGTGGTGTGTGTGTGTGTGTGTATAATAACTTTCAGACACAATCATCCACATCACCCAGAATCATTTGAAGCCTTATTGCTTCATGCAAGTCATGAAGCAAACCATGAAACAAAGCAAGTTCAGGTTCCTCAGACAGCATTATTTCATCAGATGTATATTCTGGATTTACATTTTTTTTATTATAATTGGCATTACTGATATTGTCAGTTTAAAACCTTTATACCCCACCCTGTATCTGAAGAGCTTAAGGTGGGATACAATACATACAGTGTGAAACGTGACTTTAAAACAATAAAAAATCCCAACAAGATTAAAATATATAAAATGCAATCCAGGAGGCCAAAATCCAAGCTATAACCACCAGGCCTCAAATGCTAGTGTAAATAGCTAATTTCCAACTTGTCACCAAATCTCTGCCAATTTGGAAACCTCCAATAGGAGGTCACTACTGTTGCATCCACCATACTTCTTCCTAGTCCCCTTCCCTCATTATGGTGCATCAACATTGCAGGTGCAGAATGCCCATACAGACACCTTTGAAGGAAGCCAAAGATTCCTGACTGTAGCTGGAAATGGATGGAGAAGGGAGCACAGATTTTAAAGCCATCTCACATTGAGAAATCAAACTTTCACCTTCCACTTGTTGGAGAACCAAAGGAGCACAGTAATTCACTGATAGTTATTTATTTATTTATTTATTTTCCCTGCCTTCTCCTGATGGAAGGACACAAGGGAGCTTACAACATTTTAAAAACAACAATAGCTAAAAACGTAATACAATAAATAAGAATTAAAATAGATTAAACTATTATATAATTAAAATTCCACATAAATGATAAAATATTTTTAAAACTCCATAAAAAATAAAATAGGAGCACCAGCACTCCAGCCTTCACTTGTCAATAACAGCCTGGTGGCATTAAAAAATGTTTTTTCCTGCCTCCTGAAGGAGAATAAAGATGGGGCCATCCTAACCTCTCTAGGGAGGGAGTTCCAAAGTCTGGGAGTAGCCACTGAAAAGGCCCTCTCCCTAGTTTCCACCAAATGAGCCCGAGAAGGTGATGGGACAGAGAGAAGAGCATCTCCAGTTGATCTTAATGTTCTGCTGGGTTCATATGGGGAGATATGCTTTTTCAAGTAATCTGGACCTAAGCCATTTAGTGCTTTATAGATCAAAACTTGCACTGTGAATTGTGACCACAAATGGGTCAGCAGCCAGTGGAGCTGTATGCTAGCCTAGTTGCTACTCTATGGACCAACTGAAGTTTCTGGACACTTTTCAAAGGCAGCCCCATGTAGAGCACATTACAATAATCCAGAGGGGGTGTAACCAAGGCATGCACCACCATGGCCAGCTCTGACTTCTCCAGGAATGGGCACAGTTGGTGCACTAGCTTTAGTTGTTTAAATGCACTCCTGGTCATTGTTGAGACCTGGGCCTCCAGGCTCAGAGCTGAATCCAAGCCTACTCCCAAACTTCACACCTGCGCTTTCAGGAGGAGTGTAACCCCATCTATCACAGGCTGGATCCCTATTTCCAGATCTGTGTTTTGACTGAGCAGAAGTACTTCTGTCTTGTCTGGATTAAGCTTCAGTCTGTTTGCCCTCATCCAGTCCATTACAGGTGCCAGGCACTGGTTTAGCATAGGAACAGCTTCCTTGGAATTTGGTGGAAAGGAATAATAGAGCTGGGTCTTGTCAACATACTGGTGACACCTGACTCTAAAACTCCAGATAACTTCTCCAAGAAGTTTCATACAGATATTAAACAGCATAGGGAACAAGATTGAACCCTGGGGGACTCCACAGGCCAGTGGCCAAAGAGTCAAACAGGATTCCCCTATCACCACCTTCTGGGAATGCCTCTCCAGAAAGGAATGGGGCTACTGTATAACAGAACTTCCAGGCCCCATTCCAGTGAGGCAGCCCAAAAGGATACCCTGGTGAATGGTATTGAAAGCCACTGAGAGGTCCAGCAGAACCAACAGGGACACACTCCCCCTGTCTAGTTCCCTGCATAGGTCATCCACCAAGGTGACCAAAGCTGTCTTTGCTCCATAACCAGGCCTGACATCAGACTGAAGTAGATCTAGATAATCTGTCTTATCCAGGACCCCTTGGAGTAGAGAGGCCACAACACCTTGCTCAGGAATGGACGGTTGGAGATTGGCCAGTAGTTATCTAGAATGGAGGTTCCAGGGAAGGGTTTTTTTGTTTTTTGTTTTTTTTCCAGAAAAGGTCTTACCACAGCCTCCTTCAGCCATGTTGGGACCCTGCTTTGCTCCAGTGAGTTTTTAATCACTTCCTTTACCCATTCAGCCAGTCCTCCTCTGGCCTGTTTAATCAGCCAAGAGGGGCCAGGGTCTAGTACATATGTGGTGGCTCTCACTTCTCCAAGGAGCCTGTCCACATCCCCAGGCTGCACCAACTGAAAATTATCCATCCATATTGGACAAGCAGGGCTCAAGGTTACATCCACAGGAGCTGTATCAACTCTGGCATCCAAGTCAGTGCGAATCTGAGCAATTTTATCTGCACCCTATGACCTGGTAACACTGTGAGAGAAACTCACCTTTCCCTTTTCCCAAGCAGATCTTCATGATTTGAAAGGCATATATGTGCTATTATTTTCTGTCACTACAGTTGTCCCTTCATATTCTCTGGGGTTTGGTTCCAGGACCCCCCCCCCCATGGATACCAAAATCTGTGAATACTCAAGTACCATTATATGCAATAGCATAGCAAAATGGTGTCACTTATATAAGATGGCAAAATCAAGGTTTGCTTTTTGGATTACTACTTCTTAAGAATATTTTCAAGCCATAAATACTTAAATCTGTGGATACCAAATCCGTGGATGTGGAGGGACAACTGTACTTCATTGTAGCTTCCATATATATCTCCAGAAAGGAATTGTAGATGTATAATCAATACAAGAACACTTATTTCATGACATATCTGATATACAACGGTCATAAAAAGAAGTACACAAGGAAGAGTGTATGTATCCTGAAGAGGGGTCTCCTCACTAGGATGGAACAACCAAAGATATTGTCTTATCACAGAACCAGTCTGACACACTCCACAGAATACCCATATGGAAATATGTGCTGATTTTCCCAATGTTTTCAAAAATCAGGAAAACTGAAACCATTTTTCAGAAAATACAAATTCCAAATAAAAAAAAATATATTAGTTGTCTCTTCTCTTTCCAGCTGAATTCAAGATGGTGGAATTTACCTTTAAATATGATTGCATCCCAAGAGCACCCCATCCTATAGCAGACAGCACAAGTCTAAAATTTTTTGCTGAAACCTTCATTCCAAGCTCTGAAATACATACTTCCTGATATGCATATTATGATACACCATTTCAAAGGAAAGGGTTTTTCCTGTAGTGACAGCCTAGCACTAGAATATGTTATCTAAACAAGCTTGCCTGGTTCCTAATTTATCATATATCTGTGCAAGATTAAAGTGTGTTATATAGAACATTCTGAAATCTCATGTGACATTAAAGAGTCACATGCTATAAAATATCTCAGAGAGATAGAAGGGAATTAGTAAGAGATACAGTATATGTAGAACTGAAGAATCATCACTTGTGATCTTCATATACAAAGCCAGTGGCTTCCAAAATGGTGATCCAACTGAACACACACACACACACACACACGCCCATTCACCTTGAATGAAATTCAATTTAGATAAAATGTGGTGGCAATTTTCTCCTGATTGTATGAGAATTATTAGGCAAGCTTCATTGGTTAAAGCTAAAATGGGACTCATAATCAACTCTGTAAGACAATACGTGTCCCTAGTTAAATCTAGGAGGGCACAAGGTGATATTAAGAATTCACATTATGAGATTGTGGTTTAGCATCCATTATGCTAACAATTATCCCTTCAGTCTAGATACTGTTTGTTACTACTCAATGGAGCAATATTGTCAGAAATATCAATGTTTATTCAAAGTATCTGTGGCCAATCACTTTACCTGTCTTAATGACTTATAGGCTATAATTAAAAAGTATAGAAAGGAATAGTTTAATGTAGAGATTCATTAATAAAACTCTGTTTGTTAAGTGGCTTAATAAACATATGCTGAGCACAGTTATATTCCCACCAGGAAATGTAAAATGCTCTTTAAAACAGTAAAAGGGCCATAATTGACAGAACACAGATGCTGTTTAATAATCTAGCCAATTGCACTCTCAATGGGAATGCTCATTAATTCTATTTTAAGGTATAGTGTAATTCACCTGTATTTCAGATAATTAACATCGAAAGCCAGGTAAGCAGAACAGTTAATGATGCTAAGTTTGATGACTTTGCTAGATCAGGAACAATATTTAAAGTTTGACAACAATGAGACTGTATTCTTCATTCCCAGACAAAACAAATAGCTATAAGACAGAATTCTGGCATATTTCTCAAATAACCTAGATATCATATCTTCATGTGAAGAGAAAAGCAATTTCTTGGATCTCAATTACTCTCCTTTTGAAACATTACACTAAAAGGTAGCACAGAGTGACATATCCCTTATCCAGGTTGGGCCCATAGTTCTAACCCTTGGGCTCCTGTCACTCACCTTGCCTTTTTAACCCTTAAATAATTTTCTGGGTCTGATTCTTAGGCACCAAGGTCACACTTTTAATGGACAAACTGACAAACCAATGGACTTGGGGTGTATAAAAAGCAAATTAAACATCTAGATTGTTGGTAGCTCCGTACAAGGTATGATGCAACACCTAGGCTAAAATTAAATACCGTAACATTTCTCCCTTCTCTGTCCACACTTTCAGCTCCCATCACTTCAAAGTTCCCTCTCTCAGTTACTGTACCTATCTGTTCCTTGCTTATATCATTTCTCTATTACTAACTGGCCTTCTCTAAACTTATTGATAGACAAGCCTTTTGTTTTATACTCTTTCTATAACAGCTTTCCACTGTTAGCTGCCACTACTCAGGCCCGACTAGCCCCCTCTTCACACATACTCGTTTGTGCATTCTATCAGTCAAAGGTAAATGAATTACATTGATTTCATTGTGAACCAAGGTGAACTATTTATGTATGTACATGTTTATATATGCTCACAGAAATATAAAGTAATAAATAAGACAAAGCAAAATAAATAAATACCAAAAGAGGAAAGAGGAAAAGCAGCTATATCCACACCAAAATAAAATAAAATAAAATAAATCATTTTAACCTCACTCATTTATTTCTTATAGACTTTTTTCTTTAAACAGAGAATTCTTGTCATTTTTTTTAAAAAAATACAAACATAACCACTTCTGAATTCCATCTCTTCTAAATGTTGCAAAGTTTTTTCTATCTCCTTTTGCATTTCTAAACAATATCTTTCACAGTTTCTCTCTAATTTCCTGGTGGGGATATTATTTTCAGAGATAACGTGAAAACTTTTCTTTTCTTTTCATCACTCCCTTGCTCTACATGTATGAAGTCTTAAGTGAAACAAAGTATTATTGTAACTCTGTTTCAGACAAGGTTTGAAAATCCAGGGTTTTAATTTCATTCAAGGCAAAATTTGTATCCTTCCCCCACACACTGCATGACAGTAAAATTTCTACTTGAATCACAAAAATCAATACATAGGAGATTATCAGACACATCCAAAAAAACCACAAGAGGAGTACACGAGGATGACATTACTGTCCCACGAACGGGTCTCGATTTCAAACATTGTCATCATCCTCAAAAGCTGACTCCATGCTGCAGCCATGAGTAAGGCATCACTTTTCATTGATTGGGAGGTCCCGTCAATAAAAAGTGATACCTTACTTGCAGTTGCAGCTGCAGCATGCAGACAGCAAGCAAAGATGACTTCATCATCTGAAACTGGGACCTGTTTGCAGGACAGTAATGTCATCCTCATGTGTTCCTCTTGTGTTTTTTGCCACATCTGATAATCTCCATAATCTATCAGTGTGATGGAGAAGAAATGAGCTGGTTTGCAGTGCCATATGGAACTACATATTTTGCACCTTCTGAGACTGCTAGCAGTATGGAGCACATCTTACCTCAGAAAACTATACATTTAAGAGGTTTGCAGTACATTTGGGAGAAAATGATTTTTAAATAACCACATGTACATTTTAAAAGTGTGCACACCTTTGGGAGGGGGGGGGGAAATGAGCACAAACATTTTAGCCAGTAATATAAAGTGTACACAAATGCGTGCACCAGAAAAGCTGGTACAAAAATCTATATATTTAGAAGCAATATGAAGCACAGTACACAACAATTTCCATGCAAGATGGAAACAAGATGTACAGATACCTCAGTATGGAACTGGGAAAGTATAAATTTGTTAGAAATGTAACAATGATAATGACAGATTTTTATATCCCTGCTATGGATATAAAAAATGCATACTCTGTATTTCTACTCAGAAGTGAGTCCTGCTGAAATCAGTGAAATTTTCTCCCAAGTAAAGCATGTGTAGTATTGCATTCTGAAAACTGAAAACTATTCCCAGCTTGTCAAGGGTTCCTAATCTGGGATCCATAGATCCCTAAGAGATCCATGGATGAACAGCAGAGACTCCAAAAAGTGAATGAGGAACATACGTTTTCTTTGAATTTTTCTTGTCACAGTGAATTTTAAGGTTAAATCTTAGTCTCCTAAAGTGTCCATCATAATTATCTTACTCCATTCCAGTCTGTGTGAAGGAAATCAATTAATGAAGCATTAAAATAAATAATATGCATATTTTTGTGTGAACATGTTTATATGTATTTTCTTGGAAGGGGGCCATAGCTTTCATCAGAACCTCAGATTTGTGACCTAAAATCTTTAAAACAATGGCATTATGTGAACATGTTGTAGTATCCGTTAAAGTCACAAACTCCTCTTTTTACTCTCCTCCTCTTTCATATGCCAGAGAAAGATATTGGGATCATGTTTCCAATTTTATTGTGACTGCAGTTCCCAGTGGTGTCCAAACTCTGTAAACCATAGTTTGTTTAACTATGTTTTAAGAACAAGCCAGGATCTGAAAGTATGTTTTGGTCCTCACTTTCCTTCTAATTATAGTATAAAGAAACTGCAGTTTCCCATTTTCAGATGTCACAGGGAACTGTGATTTGTTTTAAATCTGAAGTGAAAACATTCAGGGCCATCTACACAGTTAAAAAAATATGTATGGTGTTTGGAAGATCGATCATCCATACACATGGCCATTTGGATGCATACCTGTCATTCGGAAGGGGTGCTAGCGAATCCCCTGTAAACTCCGTGGATTCGGCATTCGGGAGGATTAGTGAATCTCAAGCTAAAATCTGTACAGCCATTCGTATTGTTGATGGTCTGCACACCCCGTTCACACACATACGAACAGGCAGTGTAATCTGATTGGCTGGCTGAGCACAAGGGGCAGGGCTAGAAAAGAGGGGAATTGGGAGTGGCTGCCATGTTGGATTCCTAGCTAAGTGAGATTCCAGTAAGTCCATGTATTTTACATTTATTCCTTTTTATTTTATATTGTAAATATGTAAAACCTACTGTCCACATAATAGGCACCTTTTGAAAAAAAAAATTAAAAAGTGGTGGGAGATTTAAAACTGCCGCTTGGATCACTTGCCCCAGCCAGCTGGGGAAGGGGGCTCATATGGAGTTGGGGGGGTAACAAATCATGTAGGTGGATTGTATGCATACAAATGGCTGCCTTTTCAGACTTTTTACCCCCCAAATGGATTTTTTTTAAAATCATGTAGATGGGGTGTCAGTCTCCTCACAGGAGATGTTTGCTGGCTTCCTATTTTCATTGTGTTTACTTCTTTTTGGTTGTTGTTGTTTTCCCCTAAATTATAGTTCATATTTTTATTGGTTGCCTTTAACAGGGAAACTAGTTTTTTTACATAGCTCCCTAATAAATGTTTGCACTTGAATCACCATCTACAGTAGGTACACTTCATGGAGCCTTTATATTCCTGCCCTTTTGATTATACGCTTATGCAAGAGTGACAAAATGCCTCCAGCCTTATTTCTAAAAAGAGATAGAAGTAGGCTGAAACATGAAGAATTACAACTTCCATACACAAGTAAAAACAATAGTAACATTCCTAAATGGTATTCCTCCACCCTGCTGTGTAGGGACAAATAACTGAGGACAGTGTTTTAACAGTGACAGTTGCCAAAGAAAAGTGTCAAGGGGAACTATAGGTCCATTTGAAAACAGCTTTTAGAAGCCACATACCCCAGGAGATTTAAATGTAAGCAGCATATAGCAAAGAGGGAACATTAGGACATTAGAGCTCAAGAAGAGGCCTGCAGGATCAGACTAAATCCCTGTCTAGTTCACAATTCTCTTTCCAAAGTGGCAGGCCATATACCTGTGGAAATTAACAAGGAGGCAAACAGCAACCTCAAACTCATGTTTTCAAGTAGTAAAATGCATAGTACCCTTTCATAGCTTTATCCTCCAGGACTCTGTCAGTGTGTGCTGACAGCATGTCCGTGGTCCCTCTCAGCTGGGTTCCCCAAAACTGTACACTCCTTGCAGTGTGCAAGGCACCAAAGAATAACTCTGAACCTTAAAGCTCTATTTACAGAACTTTACTTACAGAGTATATACAAACAATAACTGTCTACAGAATGATCAGATAGCACATCCAGCTACAATTCAACAATAACTCCCCATAAAGTGAATAGGCTATGCCCACTAATATACATTGTCCATGGTATGGTTGCATCAGCCATGCTGTGTCATTCTGGAGATGTCCTGTGTGATGCAGTGACGACAGTCCATGTCTATCACCAAGCAGCAACCTTTGCCTCACGTTGCATCATACAGGCTTTTCAATAGCCGTGGTAACCATATTCTGTCCTATGAAATTCTGTCAGGTCTTGACCCATGCACTGACACTGTCTAACTTCCTTTAAGAATGCTCAACTTGGTGGCCATCACTACATCTTGAGCTAGCAGATTCCAGAGTTTAGCTAGGTGCTGTATGAAGAAGTGTGCCCTTTTAGCTCTCATTTTAATCTGTCCTGAATCTCTCACTGCTTTGCTACATTAGATGATCCCCAGGGGTGACTGCTTGTCAAGAATCATGAAGTCCTGAAGGTCCCTTGGACAGTCAAAACTAGAGATATTTTATTTGCAACTTTGAGTACTTGTATATTTATTAATGATATGTCTTGTGCTGTGGAAAACCTGATCTGTTTGGGCAACAAGCTGTGCAGAGTGTTCTTCAATTTGGGCTTCTGTACTTATTTGATCCATATAGTTTACACAACAGAAAAGCCCCATGATCATTACAAGGTTGCATTGCTTACACTCCATTTCACGCTGCTTCAGCTGAGCTGAGCAAGCAAATGTGACAAAGCAGTAAGTTATAAAGCAATGCCTTTAAATAGTGAAGTGGGCTTCTCTATTAAACCCCATGTCTTGGGAAAGAAAATCTTCAAGAATTTTGAAACAGAAACACACCCTGCTCCCACATCTTACCCTACTCAAGGTATTTAAAAAAGCAGAAAAATTGATGAATGAAATCTAGGGAGTAGTCCAGATGGTGAAATAAATCCTCATGGAATCTGTGGAAAATCACATGTGTTCAAATGGAATTTTGCAGCATTTTGTCCTTTTTGGAGGGAGGAGGAGTAAAATTTGGGGAAACTACAGGGGAAAAGCCTCTAGGACTTTTCCCGAGGTTTTTTTTTAAAAATAGTGGGGGGAATGTGCACTCCTGCTTGTTAGGACAACCAAATCTCATTGCAGCACATTGCTGAAGAGGACAGCTGACTGGTCAGATGTGCAAAGAAGGCAAAGCTTGCTAAAAAAGCAGATCCCTGAACCACCATGTTACATTGTTAGCGTAGTGATCGTGTACTAAGGTTACGAAACAGCCTTCTTCTTCTTCTCCTTCTTTTCCTTCTTCTTCTTCTTCTTGTTATTTCAACAGACACTCATTCTTCCACACCTTGGGTTTAGTTTTTTTTTTTTAAACTGATTTTGGGGGCAATTTAGGGAGTACAGAACTATGAGTAATTCACTTGTGCCCACCATCTTGATTCTCTGGCATGTCTTCATGTGGACAGAAAACATGGATAGCTTCATACACCAGTGTTGAGACAGATGAAATCTGCTGTGAATTGGTATAGGTTTGAACCAATCCACATTTTATTCCCTCATCTAGACCAGCCCTGCGACAACACGATGGTGTTTTCCCAGTTCATCCCTACTTGGTATATGCTGAGGGCTAAGAATGTGAAGAAACTCTCTAGACTTTCTCTAAAAATATCAAAAATGGATTTTCCTTGAGGTTTTTTTCTGGGCTGTGAGGCTGTGTTCTGGAATAGTTTCTTTCTGATGCTTCACCTGCATCTGTGGCTGGCATCTTCAGAGAATGGCTGGGTAGGAGTGTATGTGGAGTTTATATGCTGTGAACCCCTGTTGGGGAGTATATGTAAATTTGTGTGATTGAATGGTTAGTTTCTGGGTATAGAAATGCAAGGCTCGTTAGTGTCTGATTGGCTAGTGGTTGGTTGATGGGCCATTATCTGCTGGAGATCCCCCTGTGCCTGGGTGGAATTCCTTTGTAAGTGTTGAGTTTTGATTCTATTGTTCTTCAAAACTGGGAGCCAGATTTTGTTTACTTTTAAGGTTTCTTCTTTCCTGTTGAAGTTGTCCAGGTGTTTGTGGATTTCATTAGCTTCTCTGTGCATTCTGACCTGATAGTTGTAGGCCTGGTCCAGAATTTCTGTGTTTTTAAATAGCATTTTGTGTCCAGGGTTGGTTTATAACATGTTTTGCTACTGCTGATTTTTCTGGCTGGCCCAGTCTGCAGCTGTGGATGAGTTTACATTGGGACCACTAAACACAGTGTGCAAACACAAATCAAGGAGCATGAACAACACTGCAGTTACTCCCCAGCCTGCCTACATCTGTAATGCCAACCTAAAAGTCCCTTCCCCCAAGTAACATGACTTGAGATGATGGCCAGCCTCAAGGTAACTCCCCTTCCCTACATCCCTAGTCACATGACATAGAGAGGCAGTTCCACCTCCCTTCACCAAAAGGTGGTGCCATAGTTGATCTCTGACTAACAAACATCCCCATTCCACCAGCCAAGTGACTGCATATTTAGACAACACCCTGTCTAATTGTCTGATATCCATCTGATCACAGTGTGAGGCAGGCGAAAAATCCTCCCCAGCAAGGGAAGGAGGTAAAAATTCTTACCCATCTCTGAAGCAACCATGGAGCCCCGCACTATGTCAGCAGCAGGAGGGCTGGCAGAAAGAAGATCAAGAGGAAGAGGTGGGGGTGGCAGAGCCTTAAATATTCTCTGGTCCCGCACCTGCACTATGGTGCATGAGCTATGGCATAGTCTATCCTGGCCTCTAGTCCTGGCCAGCCAGCAAACATCCTCCCCCTCCCTCACAGCTACACTGGAGAGGGGGGATCTGAATAATTGCTTCCCTTTCATACCTTGTCACGAAGGAGATTTTCAGACAGGCAAAAATCGCTCCTTGCCGCGCGAGCAGCCTCCCGAAACTGCTGCGCGGCAAGGGTCTTCTTCGGACGACGCTGTGCCTCTGGCGAAACCGTCCGTGTCACTTCCGTGAAGCTTGGGACGGCTCCGCGTCATATTTCAAGCACGGGCAGCCTCCGTGATTGAAATATGACGCGGAGCCGTCCCAAGCTTCATGGAAGTGACACGGACGGTTTCGCCAGAGGCACAGCGTCGTCCGAAGAAGACCCTTGCCGCGCAGCAGTTTCGGGAGGCTGCTCGCGCGGCAAGGAGCGATTTTTGCCTGTCTGAAAATCTCCTAAGATTTTCACACCACTAGAAGTGTTTAGAAAACAGGGTGTGGGTCAGCAATGGAAAACTGAAAGACAGAATGATCAGTCTATATTTGGTCACAAAGAATTATGTTTAAAGGGGGAGGAAATTAGGTTAGGTTGTATTAAATTAAATTAAATTAAATTTGATTGGATTGCTAGATGGAGCCATTATACTTTACCGCTTTTCAAAATTACTTTTGTTTTGGATGCTGCTGTTTTGCCTAAAGAAATATGTGTTAACAAGCTGTATTCTAGTGTGGATGAATGTTAAGGATGGCATATCTCATCCCTTGCAGCAGTGGTTGGAAAGTCCCATGCATAACTCATAACATTTCTTCTTGCTGTAAATCTGTAGGCAATGATAGCTGGTTATACAGGGAAACATTAGGGGACATCTTCACTCAGGTTGCTGCCACACTGCAGAAATAATGCTGTTTGACACCACTTTAACTATCATGGCTCCATCCTATGAAATTTTGGGATTTGTAGTTTGTTGTGGCACCAGTGCTCTTTGATAGAGAAGGCTAAATCTCTCCCAAAACTACAAATCCTATGATTCCATAGCATTGAGCCATTGAAGCATGGTGTTCTAGATCCCTTTTGCACATAGTCTCGTTCAGCTAGGTCTCCCCCATCCTATATCTATGCATTTCGTTTTTCCGCCCTAAGTTTAGTACCTTACATTTGTCTGTATTGAATTTCATTTTGTCGGCTTTGGCCCAGCTCTCCAGTCTGTCCAGGTCATTTTGAATTTTGATCCTGTCCTTTGGTGTCATCTGCAAATTTGATAATTATGCCCCTAATTCTTTCATCAAAGTCATTGATAAAGATGTTAAATAGCATTGGGCCCAGGAGAGAATCCTGTGGCAACTCACTGGTCACATATTTCCAAGACGAAGAGGAGCCACTGCTGAGCACCCTTTGGATTTGGCCGGTCAACCAGTAACAAATCCATTGAACAGTTAACTTGTCTAGCCCACATTTTACAAGCTTGTTTGCAAGAATGTTATGGGGAACCTTGTCAAAGGCCTTACTGAAATCAAGGTATGTGATATCCATAGCATAGCATTCCCTTCATCTACCAAGCTGGTAATTTTATCAAATAATAATAATAATGATAATGATAATAATAATAATATTTTATTTATATCCCGCCCCTCTGCAACGCAATCGGTGCGGCTTACAATATAAAAACCCCATACTCACAATACCCTAGCCCACCCACCCCTTAAAATAATATTAAATTACGAAGGATTAAAAACATGAATTAATTAAAATATATATAAATTAGAAGAAAAAAATTAAAACATACAATCATAGCCTAGAAAGGGCAGCTGAGTCTTGGGCCGGGATAATTATTCAGGAAAGGCCTGCCGGAAAAGATCCGTCTTGACAGGTTTTTTAAAGCTGTCTAAGGTGGTAATAAGACGGATCTCATCCGGCAGGCCATTCCATAATCTGGGAGCAGCAGCAGAGAAGGCCCTCTGTGAGGTCACCGACAGCCTTGTTTTCATAGGCTGTAACAGATTCCTCCCAGAGGACCTAAGTGTGCGGGGAGGGTCGTACGGAAGGAGGCGGTCCCGGAGGTAAGTTGGACCCAAGCCATGTAGGGCTTTAAAGGTCATAACCAACACCTTGTACTGTGCCCGGAAACTAATAGGAAAGAGATCAGGAAACTAATAGGAGAGAAAAAAAGGAGAGAGATCAGATTAGTCTGGCATGACGTGTTTCTCTGAAGCCCATGTTGACTTTTTGTGGTTATGGCATTGTTTTCTAAATGTTCACAGAAAACTTATGGTAGAGTTCCCTCCCCCCCTTCCAAATGAGACACATGGATATGAATGTCTGTTTAGACAGATTGCCTTCCATGCGATTTCTATGAGGATTATTTTCTTCGTTTAGATAGGACCCAAGTCTTGGCAGGCCATATTAACTTTGCATGCAGTGCTCGTCTCTATAAGACCATCAGAGGGGTCTGCCCCTCATCATCACATTTGTATCACTAAAGAGGTATGTGAGGATTTGGGAGTGTAGAGTGAGTTTCTATAAGAATACAATGGGGTGTCATTCTGAAGAAGCACCCTTCTTCTTAGAGCTGCTCTTCAGATCCATTCCAATGCAACTGGAGCCTCAGGTTTTAGCTTATTCTGACAATGGTGTGCAGCACCCTGGCCAGTAGACTGGAGGAGGACTGGACATATTAAAGACCTAACATTTTTTGAGCTCTTCCCCATACTTTTAGCAATTACTGTGTAGACTAAACTCATAAGTGGGAATTGTTCAGCCCTGAGATACTGGTGAACTGGAAAGGCCTGCATCCTTAGTAACTATAGCCAACACTGCAACACATTATTTGGTCACTCCCAGTATACAGATTGGCCATGAGTGGATTGTGAAGTGAAGAGGGAATTTGCATGTGGGTGGTGATTTGCATGTGGGTGCTGATTGGCTGAGGGAGTGGCAGAAGTGACCATTGTAAATACCAAAGAGGCAACATACCTACATACCTAAGGCCATTGTGCATACCCAAGAGTGAGTGTGTGTGTTTGTGTGTGTGTGTGTGTGTGTGTATATATATATATATATATAGAGAGAGAGAGAGAGACTATGGAAGATTCTTGAGGCATCTGGCCTATCTGATTTGCTCAACATGGAATGGTTTTGGCACACACCTAAGCAGAACCCTTACCTAGATTTTACACTTTTAACATATCGCACCCTAAAATGCTGAAACTCATGAAATCAAATTATCAAATATATTTCAGATGCAGGCAAACTCCTTTTCTAAAAATAAAAATAAATCTCAAACCTTTAAATCTTTTCAATATTTTAATATTGCAATCTCTGAACTTTGCTATCACTTGAAAAGGCAGGTTTCTAGTTCTTTTAAGATTAGCCATGCTTCCATACATTATACAATTGCTTCTGAAATTGTGTCAACTCATTCTTTGATATAGCTGTTCTGTGTATACTGAAATTTGTTTTGGTATTTACTGGTTTCTTAAAGTATGATTTCAATGGATTTTCATCTGTATTGCAACCAAATAATCCATTTATATGGCATGGGGGGGGAGAGTTTCTGAGTTCCACTTTTATAAACACTTTAAACAGTTTTACTTTGGAGCCTATGGATCCTCTTGCCACTGTATCCCTGGTTCCTTAATCTGATGTGTTTCTATTTCCACTTGTTCTTTAAAGATTCCTGGTAGCCTGACACACTTGGCTTAGACATGAAATGGAACATAACCACCTGAAAGGGTTCAGACTATTCACATTCATTAAAGGGATATTAGTTTTCATACAGAAATATTGTTAGGTCATTTGTGGTTGTTAAAGAAGTACAATTAAAGAAGATCCCATTGTACCCAGCAGTATCTTAATCCTCCATGTGCTGAATATGAAGGTTTGAAGAGATCTCTGTAATTTTATCTGCCTGAAAGTGGTGGCATAGCTCCTATGGTGAGGAGCACTTTTAACGCCAGGTTCCTCACTGGAGGGGCTTTTTAAACATGTCCAGCTGAATGTGAGAGACCTCTGTGTAGGATGCTACCAGATGTATGAGGATAAGAGTAAGATTTATATGCCACATTCCTGCCATTTATTTATCCCTACATACATACAACCAGGGGAATATTTGAACAAGGTTTCTTTCAGATTATATCACCAAGCAGATATTACCACAACATTCAGTTTTACATACATTTCTTCATGTTAGGAGACCAAAAAACAAAGATTCAGCATACTATAGTGATTTGAGTATTGGACTACAATTATGGAAGGCGAGGGTTTAAATCCCTGGTTGGCCATGAAAACCCACTCGACCTTGGGCAATTCACTCTCTCACCTTTCTAGGAAGGCAATGGCAGATCTCCTCTGAATATGTCTTGTCAAGAAGGCCCATAATAAGTTCAGTTTAGGGTCACCATATGAAGAAGATTATTTGAGGGCACACAACAGCAACGCAAAGTAAATGTCTCATTTCAGACATGCATCTCCTTGGATTCAATAATGCTTGTTCTGAGCAAAGTGAGCATAGGATTGCAGGTTAAGTGCCATTTCTGAGAACCATTTGAAGTGATATTTCTTTCTGCTTAATCTTGGAAATAACTGCATTTGTGAGCAGGTTTACATGCACAAGCAGTCAGCAGCAGCATCAGAAAAGAGAGATGCAGATGATTGCAGCCTATCTTGAAAGAAATGAAACACTGCAAAACATATTTTGCTAATTGCAATTGAAATGGAATGGAAGGTCTTGAAATAGCCGCCTCCTTCTGATATTACACTGCTCACACAAGTGGACCACTCTTGGGAGTAGATGTCATTTGCTTCATGTGAGTGGACTGAGGTATAAGCGGAGATAATTTCAAGGCTAACCTACTTGCATGAGCTGCAGTATCACGATGGCTACAAGAGTGAACTACAAATCAATTCTATATCATTAACTCACTAACTGGCCATAGACAAATCATTCTGTCTCAGACTTAAGCTTTTCCACATCTGCAACATGAAGAGAATGACTGTAGTAAAGTCCTCATAGAATCATAGAGTTGGAAGAGACCACGAGGGACATCCAGTCCAATCCCCTGCCACGCAGGAAATCACAATCAAAGCATCCCCAACAGAAAGCCATCCAGCCTCTGTTTAAAGACCTCCAAGGAAGGAGACTCCACCATTCTCCGAGGGAGTGTGTTCCACTGCCGAACGGCTCTTACTGTCAAAAAGTTCTTCCTAATGTTGATGTGGAATTTCTGTTTCAGGAGCTTGCATCCATTGCTCCGTGTTCCAGTTTCTCGAGCAGCAGAAAACAAGCCTGCTCCATCCTCAACCTGACACCCCTTCAAATACTTAAACAGGGCTATCATATTGCCTCTTAACCATCTTTTTTCCAGGCTAAACATACCCATCTCCCCAAGTCTCTTCTCATAAGGCATCGTTTCCAGACCTTCCACCATTTTAGTCGCCCTTCTTTGGACACGCTCCAATTTGTCCATATCCTTTTTGAATTGTGGTGCCCAGAACTGGACACAGTATTCTAGGTGAGGTCTGACCAAGGCAGAATAGAGCGGCACTATTACTTCCCTTGATCTGGACACTATACTTCTATTGATGCAGCCTAAAATTGCATTGGCCTTTTTAGATGCTGCATCACACTATTGACTCATGTTCAACTTGTGGTCTACTAGGACTCCTAGATCCCTTTCGCATGTAGTGGCATTGAGCCAGGTCTCCCCCATCCTATATCTATGCATTTCATTTTTCCACTCTAAGTGCAGTACCTTACATTTCTCTGTATTGAATTTCATTTTGTTAGCTTTGGCCCAGCTCTCCAGTCTATCCAGGTCATTTTGAATTTTGATCCTGTCCTCTAGGGTATTAGCTACTCCTCCTAATTTGGTGTCATCTGCAAATATGATAAGTATGCCCCTAATTCCCTCATCCAAGTCATTGATAAAGATGTTGAATAGCACTGGGCTCAGGACAGAACCTTGTGGCACCCCACTGGTCACATCTTTCCAAGATGAAGAGGAGCCACTGCTGAGCACCCTTTGGGTTCGGCCGGTCAACCAATTACAAATCCATTGAACAGTTAACTTGTCTAGCCCACATTTTACAAGCTTGTTTGCATGAATCTCATGGGGACCCATGTCAAAGGGGTTACTGAAATCCAGGTAAATGATATCCACGGCATTCCCTTGATCTACCAAGCTGGTAATTTTATCAAAAAAAGAGATCAGATTAGTCTGGCATGACTTGTTGCTCTGAAACCCATGTTGACTTTTTGTGATTATGGCATTGCCTTCTAAATGTTCACAGACTCTCTGTTTAATGATCTGCTCTAGAATCTTCCCTGGTATTGATGTCAGACTAACTGGACTATAATTGTTGGGATCCTGTTTTTTCCCCTTTTTCAAGATGGAGACAACGTTTGCCCTCCTCCAGTCTGCTGTTACTTCTCCTGTTCTCCAGCAGTTCTCAAAGATTATTGCCAATGGCTCTGAGATTATATTTGCCAGCTCTTTTAATACTCTTGGATGTATTTCATCTGGTCCTGGAGATTTAAATTCATTTAGTTTAAGACGGTATTCCTGTGCTACTTCTTTGCTTATTCTGTGCTGGATTTCCCCTATTGTGTCCTCTGTTCCTTTATCCTCAGGTTGGTCCCCCTTTTCCTTTTCTGAAAACACTGAGGCAAAGAAGGTGTTGAGTAATTCTGCCTTTTCTCTTTCCCCTGTTAGCATTTTGCCATCTTCTCCACGTAGTGGCCCTACCATTTCCTTCTTCTTCCTTTTGCTGTGGACATACCCCAAAAAACCCTTTTTTGTTGTTCTTAACCTCTCTAGCAAGCCTGAGCTCATTCTGCACTTTAGCTTTTCTGACTTTACTTCTACACATGTTAGCTATCTGTTTGAATTCTTCTTTGGTGATTTCCTCCTTTTTTTCCATTTCCTATACATGTTCCATTTAAAGCTTAACTCTGTTGAAAGTTCTTTAGTCATCCATCCTGGTTTCTTGAGATACCTCGCATTTTTCTTCCTCATTGGTACTTTTTGAAATTGTGCCTTCAGTATCTCCCTTTTGAGAAAGTCCCATCCATTTTGAGGTCTCTTCTCTTTTAGTATTCCTTACCATGGGATCACCCCCAGTGTTTCCCTGAGTTTATTGAAATCAGCTCTCCTAAAGTCGAGAACTTGTGTCTGACTATGCTTGGCTTCTCCTTTCCATTGCATAACAAACTCCAGGAGAACATGATCACTCTCACCTAAGGATCCCACCACTTGCACCCCATTAACCAGGTCATCTCTGTTGGTTAGGATCAGATCTAAAATAGCTGACCCCCTTGTTGCCTCTTCCACCTTTTTGCCAAATAGTTGTAAAGGTAGCTAAATAATGTGAAATATTTTGAACAAGATAAAGTTAAATAGAAACATCTAATAATCATATTAAGTTCCCCCCTAAATTAGCTGTACTGATATGACATCAATATCTAAGCCACTCTCTAAAGACCCAAAAGACAAATAACAGTAGAATGATTTATATAACCTAATCTACCCTACTGCATAGAATAGGTCTGTGTCCATGTTATTGTCCTTGTCTAATGATGGCTGAAACATTGCTAGAAAAAACATCCCAAGGGAATGCACAAGACTTTTTTTTATCATTATTACAGAGAAAAGGATAGTTTTAGCAATCAGACTTTTCTCTCCCGGTTTGACCACTATTCCTAGTTGGTGCAAGACTTCATTAACTCTTTGGACAACAAAGTTCAACGCATGCTCATGAATCTTACTTTGAAAATCCCAAAAATACCAGTTCAGACATTGACTTTGCAAGAACTTTGCTTGAAGGAGCTCTAACTTCTCCCTGTGGCCTCCTGCAGATTCTTTGTGGTCTGGAGTTACTCTGGGAAGAAAACATGGTTCTCTCAGATTAGGTGACCTTTCTGAATAGTTCAGACCACTGCAGTGCTATGGCATTCAACCATGAAAAACTTTGATGTAAAAACCTGCAGAGATTTTAAGTGAATCTAGGCTGAGTGAGTGAGTGTATGGCTTAATGTTGCACTCCAAAAATATGATCCCCATTGAAGTGCTTCACCTGTTTTGCTCTAAGGTTAATTTCTTGTTCTGTTTTATTGACTCATCAGACTAATAGGAAAGTACATAGAAGTGGACTAGGAAAAAGGGACAGAGTTTGATCAACTTAGTTGCCCTTTGGGGTAAATTAAAATGGAATTAACAAATCATGCAGATGTTACTATCCACTCCTGAGTAACTGATATAAATAGCAGTTGGAAATAGAATCAGCTTTAAAGAAGTTCAAAGTCTGGCAGAGAAACCAAATCTGTTTTCTGAAAGTCTCATAGCAACCCACACTATATTTCTGAATTTAACACTGGATGCAGATTTCACTGTTTGTGTCCTTAAGAAGTTTTGCTTCCAGAGCATGCCCTCAATTTTAATAACATAAGATTATGGAATTGAATTTATGTGTAGATATATAATATTTATCCTTCCTAGCCCTTCCAAGCTTGATCCAAAAGCATGCTGTTTCATCATTTTTTTGTTTGTTTTTGTTTTGTTTTGTTGATAGTATACCATTTACTGATTTTGGACAGGAAAGAGAGAAGGCCATTCTGGTGAACCTTGACTCTGAAGTTCATTCACAGAACTGATAGTCCTGGAAGGGAAATAACTGGAAGGAAGTATAGCCTGGAGCCAAATCCACACTACCCAAATAATGGATTATTGGCCATGCCTTCTTCCTATGGAATCCTGGGATTTGTGGTTTGGTGAAGCACCAGCACTCTTTGGCAGAAAAGGCTAAAGGCCTTGCATAACTACAGATTCCAGGACTCAATAGGAAGGAGCGATGGCAAATTTGTCAGGTTTGTTTCAGACCGGTTTTTTTGTGTAGTGTGGATTTTGCCTGGTACTCAAAGGCAGGGGAAATGCTTTCCACTGGACCTACTCATATTGATCCCCTCTATGAACCCTTGGAAGGGGGGTTACTTTGTTGGTGGCTCTACTCTAGGTAGCATCCATATTTCTCCCATTATGCCTCAACTGATTTTGTGCTTGAAAACTCTTTCTACCCAGAATACTCAGAGCAAATTATTGACTGTGGCCAGTTATACTGTTTTCTTTGTGTGTGTGTGTGTGTGTGTGTGTGTTAGCCCTTCTTTATTATATATTTCTCTTTCCCTCCCTACTCCCTCTCTCTACACACAGACACACAAATGTGTCCGTGTCTTTGTGTGTGTGTGTGTGTATAGAGAGAGAGAGAGAGAGAGAGTTTAGTATCTACTTATTTGCTATTACAGGAGATGACAGATTAGATCAGTTAAGATCAGATAAAATAGTTTAGTCTAGATAAGAAAATTCTTGTGTTGAAATGTAATAAACACATTATTTTAAGAAAAAATATTTTTGGGAATGGGATCAGACTTGCTACCCAATTTACATACCACAAGCCATTCAAAATCCCATACAGCAGTAGATATCAGCTGATAACTTATCATTTGATCATACATCCCTTAATAACTGTCACCTGGATGTGTGAACCAGCTTCATTCAAATCTGTTGCATTTGAGTTAACACATTGAGTAATAAGAAAGTTTGGTCCATTAGATAAGGTCTGTAATGGCTCATTCACACAGGCAAGTCATTTTATGTTGCATAAGTGTGTCCAAACCATCCCTAAAGGATTCCCTTTTTAATGTGCTAGCATTTTCAGCTCTGCCAGCAAGAATGGCTGCTATTACTGGTTGTGTCCATAGTCTATTGAAAATTAAAAATTTAAATGGCTAAGATTGGTCTCTGGTGTAACTTTGCTCACAGAAACATTAAATTCTCTTATTCCCAGAGGATTATACTGTTAGAAAACATAAAAAATAGCACTGCCTTTAGCTGAGGACAGACATCTTTACAAAAGCTTAAAGCAGCCTTTCTCAACCTTTTTACCCTGGAGAGCCCTTGAAATAATTTTCAGGTCTCAGGGAACCCCTACATAAAAATTAATAATAATAATAATAATAATAATAATAATTTATTTATACCCCGCCCCTCTGTTAAAACAATCGGGGTGGCTTACAAAAATTAAAATACAATACAGATAAAATCCCCAAACACCCCCCACCCTCCCCCATAAAAAAAATTAAACAATTATAAATTATAACCAACTGATCTAAAATCACATTTAAAACAATAAATACAATAAAATACAATAAGTGGCCAGCGGACTAAAATAAGCCAGGATCCCCTGAGGCTGGGATCTAATTAGGAAAGGCCTGCCGAAAGAGATCCGTCTTTAGTGCTTTTTTAAAGCTACTCAGGCTTGTTATCTGATGGATCTTGTTCGACAGGTCTTTCCACAATTTGGGGACGATTACCGAAAAGGCCCTCTGGGAGGTTGCAGACAGCCTAGATTTCTGTGGCTGAAGCAAATTCCTACAACTCTCTTTTTTAAAAAAAATAATAATACAGAAACAGTGAAAAATAGATGCTGATCATATTCCACATTGATAGCAATACATATTTGATACTTGCAGGGTCAGAAATTTCTATAATACAAATATAATATAAAATATAATATAAATATATCCCTCCAAAGTAAGACAGTCTCAATTTAATCATCTTGGCTTCTAGGGAGAGTTCAGGTTACCATGAGCTGCTGCCTGAGGCAGCAACATAGAATCATAGAGTTGCAAGAGACCACAAGGGCCATCTAGTACAAACCCCTGCCATGCACAAATACACAATCGAATCATTCCCAACAGATGACCATCCAGCCTCTGTTTAAAAACCTCCAAAGAAGGAGATTCCACCACACTCCAAGGCAGTGCATTCCACTGCCAAACAGCTCTTACTGTCATGAAGTTCTTCCTAATGTTTAGGTGGAATCTTTTTTCCTGTAGTTTGAACCCATTGTTCCATACCTTAGTCTCTGGAGCAGTAGAAAACAAGCTTGCTCCATCCTTAGTATGACATCCCTTCAAATATTTAAATCTGGCTCCATCATAGGCACAGGCTGAGAGGGAGGCTATAGCTTCCTGCCAAGGTAAATGAAAGGATTTGTTCAATAGTATGGGAGTTGGTCAGTCTATTTGTGACCTCCTCATTCAGTTACCAGACCCACAGTTTAAGAACCTTTTCTCTATCTATAATGACTCATTTACTGTAATGGTTCTGCCCTCTGCAACCCAGGTTTAAAAAGTATAAGCCCTAAGTAACTTTTATCAGAGTTCTCCCATCCACAGCTGGTGACAGAGTAGCTGACTGACCAGGGGGTTACTTGGATTACTTGGTCAGTTTCCCCCAATTGGCTAAGAGCTGTACAGTATTGCAAGTCTCTTTCCATTGTTCTGAATTTTAAAAACAACCTCATTTTGCATTTGGATCTTTAAATCAGTTTTAGGCAAGCCAGTCTTTTTCCTCAGTTCTGGGTCCGTGGCAGCTTGCAGGAAGCAAATCACACAGACACTCATTCTTTGTCTCCCCCTTTTCCCAGGCCGTGAGTAGCTTCATTAGCATATCTAAAGCAGATCAAAAGCTGGGAGGGAGAACAAGGTATTTGGCATGTAAACATCCTCCCTCCTCACTCATAAGAGGACCCTTTGAAGCTCAGTTGGTGTGAAAATATTAATTCCTCATCTGGCTTTCTTTGTTGTGTTGGGGAGAGATAAGCCATTTCAGCTCACCACTTTTCTGTGATTTATTAATTTATTACTATTTTCTCATGGAACCCCTGGCTATCTCTGGGGGAACCCCGGTTGAGAAACACTGGCTTAAAGTAACCCAAGTAATTTTCATATTTATTTATCAAAAAGTATACCATTCTTAAGTCATGGTGAATGGCACTTTCAGCACAAGTGAATGAACATGTGTTTGAGAGAAAAATCAGAAAATAAGACCCAGGGGTTCGTTGTGTACCTCAGTGCACCAATGAGTGTTTTAAGCAAGGAAAGGGTATTTCCCCCAGTTTGATATAGAGTAATAAAATAATAAGAAGCTAAGAAAACAGTGCTTCCTTTTGTCTGGCTCAAGCTTGTATTAAAGAACAAATTCTGCAGCAAGAGTGAGGGCAGCTGAATTTGTCCCTCCCTCTTGTATAATAGTACAATTCTATGTTAGCCAGTGACTGGCAGAACACAACAGGGATGACTGAATCTGTCAGTTGTATTTCCTCTAACATCAGTTTGTTTGTGTGTATGTGTGTGTGTGTGTTTAAAAAAATACCCTCAAGTAGTTTTCAGCCATATTTTGTGAATTTGGATAAATTCTTATCAAGAGAACAAACTAAGCAAAATTCTCCTCAATGTGCACTGGTCAAATGTAATGGATACCATATACAATATATTATTCATGGTGTCTTATATCGTATTGGACTATTGTACAATATATATATAATGTAGATTGCTTTGAAAGAGAAATTAGACAAATTCATGAAGGATAGGTCTTTAGGGATAAGTAGCCATGGCAGCCAAAAAAAAAAAAAAAAAAAAAAAAAGAACCTCCATTTCTAGAAGCACTGTTTATTTGATTCCCAGAAAAAAATCTCTCCAGTGAGCAAGATTACAAGCATTTTAGGACTTTTTTTTTTTTTAAATGTGCCTTTGTAAGTGGACTTGTATCTGCCAGAATTAGAATTGGGCAGTTTCATAATGTCCACATCCAGTGAGGGGCTGCTGTTACAGTATTACATAGGGGAGCTAGCAAAGTGACAGATGTGCATTGGGACTGATGCATAATGGGAATGGAGTGCATCTGTCCTGATGTGCCTTGGTCCTATTGTACATTGTGACACCAGCTAGGGAGAGCCAAAGCACATGTTGTGTTACACACCTATGCAATTCACTAACAGGGTTATTGAGTGCTTCTGCTGCAAAGCTAAGCATACATAAAGTTAAACAACATAGACATGATAGATCATTCTGGTTAATTCCCCCCACACACATTGGGGACTTTTTAAACATATTTTCTTTTGTGTGTGTGCAAACAAACTTCTTGGGATATCTCATGGTTGTGCACCCCCCCCCCCCGAATTGGGTTGCTTCAGTGCAGCCAGACTGTCACGTTAGCGCACTGGTAGCTTCTGACCACATCAAGTGGGTCAGGCAGCAAAAAGTTATAGCAGATTTTTCATTCTCCAGGCAAGAGAATGAACACACGGACACAGGCTTGTGTCTACAAACTACTTCTCTTTACTATAGCATAATAAAGATATTTACAATGTTACAGAGAATCCTTTCTGAGAACTATATATTACAGCATTCAACAGAAAAACATCATCATACTGCAAAGCCCAGAACAGAACTGGAACACAGTTACATAGGATAGCTGATTACACAGTTCACAACAACTTTGTTCTTATAAAGATAACAGACATTCTCTTTAGCAGAGATAGAAATCTCTCCTAGGCTCCAAATGTCCAAGGCCACACTGTTAGACCATTAATCTTGTTATATAGCCTAGCTGCAGCAAGCCACTGTTAGCTCTCACTGCTGCACCCAGTAGGCCATCATGTTACATTTCAGCTCTTTATAACATAAATCTATGATACTGCATGTCCCAATATCCTGACACAGACACCCTTTCTGATTGAGGATGATAAAAGTTGTAATTTTTATAACCAACTTTTGGTCTTATTGAGCAGGGCTCTTCTTACATTATCAGTCTTTACATGTTGCCCTATAAGAGAACTGGGTATTTTTTCCAAAGAAGTGCATGAATAGAATAAATGTGTTCAGAAAATGTTGCTTATCTTTTTATCAATTTTCTATTATGTATTGATTTGATAGAGCAATTAATTACAAGAAAAAAAACAGAGAATACAACGTGCTTTTACATGGCACCACATGAAACCAAATGCTAATTTGTCATAATAAACTCAAACTGGAGGGGCAAATACATTAGGTTGTGTGTATATGTGTCTTGTTTTTTAATCTAGAAAAAGAAGAGTTAAACAGAACACCGATGCTTTTATACTGCTGTGTAAATAGAAGAGTAAAGTAAATTGATGAAGCGCACAGTCACTTTCCAAATGGATAGTTATTTTCAAGTGTAAAGACTAGTAATGCTTCAGCAAAATAATTACTGCAAATTGAAGGCAGTCCTAAACAATATATGGAAACACTGCAACCCTTTGAACAGAGATGTCACTGGGACAGACACTTCAATCTTGCTGCAAACATAAATCCACCCATTTTCAGAAGTGTTTTTTTTAATCCATTTCATTTTGAGTCCAATCAGCACTATTAATCCACTTTAACTGCCACAGCTGTATCCCATGGAATCCTGGGGTTTGTACATTGGTGAGGCATTGGACATTCTTTCTGAGAATTCTAAAACTCAACTACAAACACCAGATTTCCATAGGATGAAACCATGGCAGTTAGAACAATAGCACCATAATTCTGCAGTGTGAATGGTCCCTTGTCTTTGTAGTAACATTGCATTTAAAAAATAAATAAATTGATTCAAAATTATAACACTCCATCCTCAGGAACTGACCTAAGTTCAGTTGCTAGTCCCAGGAAGTGAATAAATGAGATCTACATAAAAGTTAGCTTACCATTTAGCAATCAGTTCATTGGGTCTATTCAAATTGGGACTGACAATTGGAAATAGGTTCTTATATTTGCAAGTTGGTCTGAGGAGTGCATTTTGAACAAGTAATAGCAAATGCCTTGGAATGCTCAGACGTGATCTCAATGATGAGAATGATGGGGGAAAGAGGACAGCTATGCAGGGTCTCTGAATTATATTGTCCCATCACTTCCAGGAACAAAGTGTAACCTGTCCTAACAGGACCCAACTTTTTTCATAACTCCTCAATTGCTGTATTTGCTATATTGGCTTATAATTGGCACTCCGTGCAGTTAAAGGTAGACCAGGGACCTCCCAAACAAGGAACCAAGGTTTGCTCAGAAAACCTAAGGCAGTAGCCAAATCAAATTCCTCAAAGACACATCCAGGTGAGAATTATTTGAAAACCCCTGGAACTGATGAGTTTGGGAGCAAATGGGCTAATTCTTCCTGGCCAGTTCTGGATGTGAATCACTCACTAATCCCATCAAGGTGGCTGAGCACTCTTTGCTTGCAAAACTGGTTCTTCCTCTCCACAAAACATTAGAGGTTCGCCTGAGACACTCACGTTCAATGTTTAAACCATTAGTGATAGTTGACACATCTGGCAAAGCCATTGTCCAGCCTAGGGAGCCCTGGTAGTGCAATGGTTGAATGTCAGTACTGCAGCCACAATGTTATGAGTTCGATCCCAAAGGGCTCCAAGGTTGACTCAGCTTTCCATCCTTGCATAGGTCTGTAAAATGAGTACCCAGATTGTTTGGGGCAATTAGCTAACACATTGTAAACGGCTTAGGGAGTGAAGTCAAAGGCTTTCACAGCCGGCATCCATAGATTTTCCTTGTTTTTTTTTTCCAGGCTGTGAGGCTGCGTTCTGAAATAGTTTCTTTCTGATGTTTCACCTGCATCTGTGGCTGGCATCTTCAGAGAATGGCTGGGTAGGAGTGTGTCTGGGGTTTATATGCTGTGAACCCCTGTTGGGGAAGATTATGTAAATTTGTGTAATTGAATGGTTAGTTTCTGGGTATAGACGTGCAAGGCTCATTAGTGTCTGTTTGGCTGATGGTTGGTTGATGAGCCATTATCTGCTGGGAATCCCCCTGTGCCTGGGTGGAATTCCTTTGTAAGTGTTGAGTTTTAATTCTATTGTATTTCAAAACTGGGAGCCAGATTCCAGAACACGGCCTCACAGCCTGGGAAAAAAGCCAAGGAAAATCTATGGCTTAGGGAGTGCTTTGGCACTGATAAATGGTATAGAAATAGAAGTGATATAGATATTGCTATTTGTAAATGTGACATCGCATTCCACCCAAACTCACCCCTTCAGGGAAAATATCAAATATAAATATGCCCCCCCAAATACAGCGAAAATGTGCTCAGTTTCCCAGAGGCCATCACTCTGTTGGTTTGCTGGGTCACCCAGTGCATCCAGCCATCCTACTTCTCTGCACGAATCTCTGCTCTTCAGGACATCATCCTGAATACTACTCCTCTATCCAAATACTTCTTACTTTCTTCACTAGCCTTGTGTGATTGCTTGAAGCCTGAGTGTATGTGTGTGTGTGCATTCCCCTGATTATTTCTCAATTTAAACCCTGGCTTCAATTCATCCCTGGCTGTGAATCTCTCTAAGGAATATGCACAGGTCAAAAGGCCCCACTGTTACCTGGCCTCTCGCTCCCATTTTGAACCAATTACAATTCCCCATATTAGAATTTGGACATCAGTGAGATCTCAATGGACGCCACACAATTCAGGTAACAAGTGTCACACTATTCTTACTGTACATGGCCTGAACTTCCAAGGGGGCTTACCACACTCAAAAGAAAAGTGGTAAGGCAGCAGGAACATTTAGTCTTCCCTGCTGCCTTGCTGCATGACATTGCCATTCTTCTGGCTTTATTTCATTCCAGTCTCATGAAAGATCAAGTTTAAACCACATCTTTTTGCTAATGGGTTTTCTGCTTAGAAAAATACATGGTTTTTCCCTTGGTCCCTCACAGGACCAGAATGAAAAAAAATTGCCATGCTGCTTTTATTGGCTGTGTGGTAAGCCCCATTCTCTTTGTGTATATGTGCCTTCATGTCGCTTATCCACTTATGGAGACTCCATGAAGTTCATAGGATTTTCTTAAGCAAGGAATACTCAGAGATGGTTTTGCCAGTCCCTTCCTCTGAAATATAGTCTGAGGCTCCCTTTTTTGCCATTCCAAGCAGCTATTACTTACTTCTTTAAAATGAATAAGAACAAAAAATAAAATAAAAACATAGCTCTCAGTCTGCTTTATACAATTAATTGAAGCCTAGATTCCTCAAGAGAATTGCCTTCCATTTCACACATTAGTCTGAAGAGTGCAAATGAGGTGACTTTCAAACACCATAAATCACTCAAGTATCCCTGCTCTGTGTGGGAATGTTATCTCAGGCTTAACATGGGAGTACTGACTCCACTGAAAAATAACTTGTGTGAATTGATTACTGAACGGTATTGGAGACGAGGTGAGATGGAAGTCCAGTCCTTATTCAATGACTTATGTTGAGGCTATTCAGTAATGTAATCATCGGGTAATGAATTTACATGTGTGAACTAGCTCACAGTAGGATGAAAAATAAATAAACATTGCCTGGTGTTTGTTCATCTAAGTGAACGGTTTAACAATATCAACCTATAGGGAGAGGTGGTAAGAAACAACCAATTTTTTTGGGGGGGGAGCAATTAATTAAAAAAAAAACTTTAAAAACCCTATCATCATCCTCATTATTATTTTATATATTAAGACGGCAGCTGGGGACACCCTTTTCAGTGTCATGTAACAGGGCCAGACCTTTCTCCGCTCTTTATGGCCTGGCAGGGGGATGCAAACAGAAGTCTTACTTCACTCCTTTTCCTTGGCCAGGAGTATTCACCCTAATCTGACAGATTCTAGGCCTTTACCTTGGAGTAGGTTGCCACTACATATCAATCGTCCCTCTTCTGATTTTTCTCAATGGATTTAATACATTGTGGACCTGGGTATTATCTACACTAGTGATAAAATCCAAATCCCCCCAGATCTAGCCCAATAATGCCACACAATGAGTGACATTATCCCCAAATCTGGTGTGATAGTGCCACATGACTTACAACCCTATCCAAACCAGACTTGGGTATACCATCTAAAACCCAGTTTTGGAAGATTCACAGTTTTCCCCAGAGTTTGCTGGAAACTCCAGAGAAAACTGTAGTGTGGACAAAGGATTGGCACTAGATTCAGAGGGCAGTGAGGCAGGACGAGTGCTGCCTGACAGGTGCTGCCATTTCCCTCCTCCTCTGCACTGCCACCATTGGCTGTGCCTTCCCAGCATGCAGTCACTCATTCACTATGCACTGAAAAGGTAGAGCCAGGTGGCAGAAAGGAGGAATAAAACTGACAGTGTCTGTTGTCCTGTACCAGGTGGAGTTAGTTGCTCTGACCCTCAGAACAATTATCTGTACGCTGTGGGTCTGCCTTCCTGGTATACGGCTGTTCATTATGAGGATCAGATGGAGCAATTGCACCCAGAGCATTTGCTCCCTCTGACCCTCATAATGGGCAGCCATACACCAGGAGTTCTGCCTTGTTAAAGGGTATATACGAAGCTCTTTGGGAAGAGTGCCTAGCTAGGCAGCAGTGACAGACCTACAGTGGGGGGTAAAAATCTGGTGGGGGAGATTCAGGCTTTTGGCCAGGTAGTTGTGGTGCTTAAATTCAGACCAGAGTGCCCCAAATATTATGCAGGACAGTTCCAGTGCAGCTCAGGGCCAAAGAAGTCTGATTTTCAATCAGATTTTTAGACACACACACACACACACAGTGTAGTCAAGCCCCAAGTCTTTGTGTCTTCATCTTTATTAATTGTCTCTTTCTTGGCACATAGCTTGAGAGGGCAGCTGGGTAAATCTCTTACATGACATGTGATAGGGCCAGACCAATACATTTTACTGCTGGGACCAAAGAGATGGCGGCAACTTGGCCACAAACCTCAATAAAATCCCCCCCCCCCTTCACTTCAGGACCATTATCTGATAAAATAATATAACTCAGAGAGTTCATACAAAGCTGACATCTTCTGAAGATTTCTTTCCAGCCTACCAGTTTTATTCATTGTAGAAAAAGATCATAGAATCATAGAGTTGGAAGAGACCACAAGGGCCATACAATCTAACACAGAATTACAGAATCACAGAATTGCAGAGTTGGAAGAGACCACGAGGGCCATCCAGTCCAACCCCCTGCCACACAGGAAATCACAATCAAAGCATCCCTGACAGATGGCCATCCAGCCTCCGTTTACACCTTGCCATATTTTTTTATAAACAAAGGAAAGTATATCGATATTGATATAATTATAGATGATATTGATATAGATATACAGTAGTTATATATAGTTAAAATTTTGTAGTGTAACTGTTGCAGGGAATGGGAAAAAATATTAGTCAACCTTTCCTTTGTATAAAAGAGAATGTGTGCCATTCTGCCCTCTAGATTAAAATATGCTATCATCAGTTAATATTGTTCTTTACTGATCGATCAAACTAATGTATATAGTGTTGCTTTTGGAACTGAACATCTTGGCTAGGATAGTCTAGGACAGGAATGTAAATTAAGATGCCTTCCAGATGTCGATAGATTGCATCTCTCAGCATTCCTCACAATTGGCTTTGCTGGCTCAGGCTGCTAGGACTTGCAGCCCAAGAAAATCTGGAAGGCTATGTTTCCCATCTTACATTGGTCTAGGGCAATGATGGCAAAGTGTGACTTGCAGATTGTATGTCGCCCCTTAATCTAACTTTTGTGGTCTCTGAAATCCCCAACCAGCCCCACAAATCTTCCCAACCCTCAATTTAAAAAAAAAAACAAAACAAAAAAACCCACAAACCTGCAATTTGGGGGGGGGAATGTTTTGCCCCCAAATTGCCGAAAGTCCTCCCAACACATGAAACTACACAAAATATCCCACCCCTCAAGTATCCCAGAGCCCTGAACTACCCACCAAATGCCTCAGTTTTCATATGCAATCCCTCTCAAAATGGCAGCCAATAACCATTTTGAGAGGAATTGCAGGGGGAAGTGGGTGTTTCTGAGTTTGCTGTGGTCTGTGGGAGATGGCGGCAACTTGGCCACAAACCTCAATAAAATTCCCCCCCCCTTCACTTCAGGACCATTATCTGATAAAATAATATAACTCAGAGAGTTCATACAAAGCTGACATCTTCTGAAGATTTCTTTCCAGCCTACCAGTTTCCACATATTTATTTCAAATATGCCATGTGAACATCTATGTGCAGAGAAACATAGTTGTTAACCAAATAGACAAAACCAGCACAGGGTTTTATTCATCCAGTTAATCTATATTCTATGTTCTCTTCACTCAGAAAGAATTGAAGAGCCTGTGCACAATTCTGAATTTTGGGGGGCAGAAAGCAAGGATTTGAATATTAAGTATTCTTTGCATCCCTAGTGAGATAAAGATTAAAACATTTAAAGCAGAAAGCTTCAGTTCATTACGTAGGAAAGCTATGTCCACAAGATGGAACATGTATATGTATATGTGTGTGGGGGTTGTAGTGCTCACAAACGTGCTTTCCATTACATATCTAGTTGGTCATCAACTGTCCATAGGTTGAATTGTGATTATCAGTTTTCTCCCATGCTGAATTTTGTAGTCACTGCATGATGAGATCCCATGAAAATTTTAGCTGTCTGAAATTATGTAAGTTTCATAGATCCAACAGGCAGGGCTCTTTTAAACAATACCCAAACTCACTGGTTGCAGTGATTTGCAAAGGTAGGGGAGGTCATCAACTGTTGAGTGAATGTGGACAGCCTCATTATATAAGGCTCCTAATATAAAGATTGCAAGTCTTCACCAGAAATGTCTCAAGGTTACTCTTAATTCTAACTTACTCTCAGCTTGATCAGTAGTTTTAATTCACAATAGGAACCCAAAATATCCTAGAGATGGTGTGAATAGGTATTGTCCTATTATCCAAACAACACATTTGAAGAACAGTGTAGAACACTCTTTTCTTTGCATGACCCATTAGGAGGGGGAAAGGACTGCTAGAATAGCTTTAATTAAACCCCTGTTGTGACACTTCTGAATCACCAACTTGATGCTCCAGAACAATTTTATCAGAAAGCAGAACAATAGCTACCTTTGCTGCACTATTATCCATTCAGTACAGAACGGTAGTAATTATGATTTCTACACAATTTGCTTCACCGTTAACCTGTTCTTACAGAGATAGTTCTGACCAGCATGAAACCACAACCCCTGTGGGTAGCAGAGCTGAAGGTTATTGAGGAAAGGAGATGGCAAATTAAAAGGAATGTGAGCACAGTGTAGCCACGCTCATTTCAAGGAAGCAATAGGCCAGGATTGAAAGGAGTCACACAGCTGTTCCACATGCCCAGTGCAACTGAGCTTCTTGAACAGAGATCCCCACCCGTGCACTGAAATTCCCTGAGCTTAAATTTGAAGGTATTTCATTTTTGTGATATTGCATAAGTGTCTGATATTCAAATACTATTTTAAAAATGCAATAAAGGAAACTTTAATCCTACCCTACCCTGGTATGCTCACAGTCTTGGGTGTAAACAAAACAAACCTTTGCACCCACATAGAATTCATTCAACAGGGGAAAGGTTTGAGGGGCATTGTGTTAATGTAGAATAATTTTCCAATTTGAAGTCGAAGGATTTCATAGCCGGTATGCATAGATTTTCTGTGGGATTTTTCCCGAGCTGTGAGACCGTATTCTGCAAGAGTTTATTTCTGACATTTTGCCAGCATCTGTGGCTGGCGATTGGATCCCCCAAGTATGACATGGCTGAGTTTCTGGCCACACAATTACAAACCCACATAAGACAAACTACCCACTACATCAAAGACTCAGCTCACTTCATAGAAAAAATCAACAACATCGAACTGAAACCTGGAGACAAACTGATCAGCTCAGATGTGGTCTCCTTGTTCACCAAAGTCCCCATAATGGACCCCATGGCACTCATCCAACAAATATTTCCAGAGGACCTCACCTGTTCAGACTTTGCCTCACCACAAGCTACTTCCAGTGGGGTAATAAATTCTATGAACAAATAGATGGGGTGGCCATGGGCAGCCCTCTGAGCCCCATGATAGCAAACTTTTCTATGGAACATTTTGAAAAGCAAACCCTGGAAACAGCACCAAAAAAACCCCACAACATGGTTCAGATATGTGGATGACACTGTCACCATTTGGAGCCATGGAGAAGAAGATTTGGTCACATTTCTGAACCACCTGAACAGCATCCACCCAATGATCCAATTCACAATGGAAATAAAGAAAAGGAAGGAACACTGCCATTCTTGGATGTCCTAATCATCCACAAACCAATCCAATGGTTAGGCCACAAGGTATACAGACACCCCCCCACACACGGACAGATGCCTATACAAGAACTCCAATCATCATCCAGGATAAAAAATAAGCACAATAAAAACATTGATAGACCATGCAAAAAGGATCTGCGAACCCCACTATCTGGAGGATGAACTGAAGCATCTAAACTGGGCCCTACAGGCTAATGATTACTCCAGATCAGACATCACAAGAGCAGCCAGACCCAGAAAAAAACCACAGGAATGAAAAAGAAAAACAGACACCCAAAGGGAAGGTATTTTTACCATACATCAAAGGAGTCACAGACAGAATAGGGAAACTGATGAGGAAACACAACCTCCAAACAATCTACAGAGCAACCAAGAAAATCCAAGAAATTCTATGCTCAGCGAAGGACAAAAGAGACCCTCTCACAGCTGCAGGAGTTTACCACATACCATGCAGCTGTAGGTAAGTTGACATAAGGACCACTAAATGCAGTGTGCAAACACAAATCAAGGAACATGAGAGACACTGTAGACTGGGCCAGCCAGAAAAATCAGCAGTAGCAGAACATGTTATAAACCAACCTGGACACAAAATATTATTTAAAAACACTGAAATTCTGGACCAGGCCAACAACTATCATGTCATAATGCAGAGAGAAGGTATTGAACTCCACAAACACCTGGACAACTTCAACAGGAAAGAAGAAACCCTAAAAGTAAACAAAATCTGGCTACCAGTCTTGAAAAACACTAAAATCAAAACTCAATACATGCAAATGAACTCAACCCAGGGAAAGGGGGAATTCCAGCAGACAATGGACCATTAGCCAAACAGACACTAATCCTCCTTGCATATCTCCATCAATTCAAATACACAAATTTACATATCCACTCCAATAGGGGCTCACAGTATATTAACCCCCCACACACTCCTACCCAATCATTCTCTGAAGATGCCAGCCAGAGATGCAGGCGAAACGTCAGAAATAAACTCTTCCAGAACATAGCCTCACAGCTTGGAAAAAAACTCACGGAAAACCAATCTTCCAATTATAAGGCGAGGGACATCTATTTTCTATTGTCCCATGACATTTGGACTAGTGACAGTATTTTAACTACAGGTTATTTTGTTAGTTATATTGATTGATCGACTGAAAATATTGTTGTCCTTGTCCTCAGCCAAAAAGGCTCCTGAAGTGGCTTATATACAATTGATAAACAGCAGTCCCTGTGCTAGCATACCCTACTACTCCCTCCCTATAATAAAACATAACTGGAAATACTGGACACTTCTAAGGGGTTTACTAGACCAGAGTGATTCAACGTAAGGCCATGTGAAGGTCACAAGGACCTGGGAAGGTATCTTTGAAATATTTTAGCAAGCACACCAAAGCTAGGATTAAGTGGAAGCCCTTAGTAAACAAAAGTATTAAGGATGTATGTGCCAATTCCTTCTTGGGCCCCTTGATGGTGAGTCACACATCCTAAACAATCAAGTGACCTACACAACACCAATTCCCAGGAAATATCCCACAGAACCCTCTCCTGTCCTACAATGTGAGGTTGTCATAAACCAATCAATCCCTATCTCCTAACCATTAAGAGCAATCTGCCAAGTTTTTGTTTCCTTTGTTTACATAGTGGGAAACCCACCTAAGCTTTGTTGTAGTCAAAATGCCCCCTTCAGGTTACAAAGCAGGGTATAAACAATTGCAAAATATTTCATTGTGGATGAGACTCTGCCACTCTCTGTTGGTGCACCCCCAGATCAGAACTTCCAGTGCCCCCCTCAGGCTTTGATCTATGTAGTTTGCTCCTTTTAAAGACTGGTAACTATCACCCTATTTCCCAAATCTATCCCTCTATCCAATGTTTCTGGCTTAACTCTCCAATAGCCTTGTGTGGTTCTTGTGAGCATATTGAGTGTGTGAATGCTTTTTGTGCTATTTCCAATAAAAACATTTTATTTCACTTTAACCTGGAGTTTTCTGCAGTTAGTACTGGTATACATAGGGGAATAGATCCCAAGTTACCATCCTCTCACAGCCTTCCATTTGAGCTAATAATAATTCTCCCAAATATTTATATAGTTTTGGCATCACAAGTGGGGCTCTAAAGCACTCCCACCTCTTTGTGTACCTACCACCTACCACCAGTTTTGTGACCTTTCAAAATAAAGAGCATGACACCAAAGGAAAAAGGTAGTGTGTGAAAAGTGGGGAGAATCTAGTAGACTCCTAGCAGTGCTGCCAGAATGGTTTTCATTGTCATCACATTTATCTGTACTTCGCACAGTTGTGCAACAACGTGCAATGTCTGCCCAATTGTATAAGGGCAAAAAGATGGAAATGTGCAAGTTCACAAACTACAGACAGAACAAAATTCATGCCAGAGTTGTAGCTCCTTGTGGGAGGGGGGGGTATTAAAAATTCAGACCCCTATTGAAATTTTCCTTGAGTCCCCAAATTTCTAGCATTGAAGACAGTGAGATATTGAAAATTGTTCACATCTAGAACTTTTATATTTTTCATATTCTTATTCCCTTGGAAATTTTGCCTGCCTTCACTGTGTGTGTCTGTGTGTATGAGTGTGTATGTGGTGTGCCTAAACTATATTTCTAAATACTAAACTTAATTCGTAAGTTACTGAAATGCTACAAAATTCATAACTGAAGGAAAATTTCATGGGGGGGTGGCATTCTTATTTGAAGGAACAATTACACTCACCCACCCCATAGCTATAGCCATGATGTGAATATTTATGGAACACATATAGACTCACATATAAAGGAATAAATAAATTTATCAAGGTTCAGCGTATTCAGATCTTACAGACTGAGGAGAGAGTTAAGCATACACTTAATGATCTCTCTCTCTTTTTTTTTAATGAGACTCACAGAGCATTCAGTTTTGGATGGATTGTGTCATAAATAAGAGATTTTCTTTCAGGTATTTTTAGCTGTTTCCATAGACCTATATATCTAGGTGTAACTTTCTGATGGTTTTTATTTTGGATAGTATGGAACAAATCTAGAGAAAATTTGGAGAGCTAATAATTTAAAAACTAATTATAGTATTATCATTTTCAATGTCTTACTATGTCTCAACTACGGTTGGAAATTATTCTGAAATTTGAGGCAATCAAATCAAGATGCAATACAGATTGAACATTAGGATCCAGAACTAACATTAAAGTTTCTTCTGATCTTCATAAAACTGCACTAGCCTGCCCACAAAAGGCTTGCATCAAGAGACCCATTCAATAAAAGCCAGGGGAGAATCACAGTTTCATCAGAATACTCTTATCTGCTAGGTAATCTTAAAAACAAATTACAAATTTGAAGAACTGATTAACGGTTTCTTTCCTCTTTTATAATAATGGTCTTTCTAGCTTGGCTCTTCTTTGTAAAGGGCCTAATAGAAAACAGAGTTATGATTCCCATGGAATTTACAGGAACCAGGCAACTTTGAAGATACAATAAATACTCTTTCTCTCAGTTTCTCATGAACATGCTCACATAGGGAATTCAGCCACAAAGTTGATTGTTCTGAACACTTTTCATTATACATTCTCCAAACTTCTTAATTTTCTTTCATCCATGACCTCAGACCCTTTTCTTTTGCCCCAAGCAACTCTGTTTTATAAAGGCTGAATTGGGATGCATGCCTCAAAGGTATTTGGAATTCAAGGTTAATTGGATTTTGCAATAACAAATATATATGGAACAAAACTGTTCTTAGACAGAGGTACAGCTAAAACATCGTACTATTATTGAGATCTTGACTTTTAAAAATATAGTGTGCCACTCAGATCCTTTCCCTCTGAATTATACTTCAAATATTTGAAAACTAAAACTATGCAAAGATATTAAATTAACGGTATTCATGTGCTTTCATATTTTGTTTACCATGATCAAAATCTTGTGTCCATCATAGATACGTAAAGGAACGATTCATAAGATTTTAATTTATTTATCATCAAGCCTAGGTTGTGTGGGGTTGTATTTCCCTAAAATTATTAATCAAGTTGCATAATATATAAATTAAGCATCAGTGCAAATAAAAAGCATCGTTGGCTGACCACATGAATTGCTGGAGTGAGACTTGAAAGGTGAGCTACCACACCACAGTGAATTAATATTTCATGTCTTTATTAGGCTGTTTGGAGGTGAGCATCTTTCCTCCTCCTTTATTGCCCCCCACATAAAACGTTTTTACCTTATTTCTGCAAGTTTGAGCTCTCCCAAGCCCTCCTATGTCTTACTGACGAATCGATTGATACATTTAAAAGAAACACACCATTCCTCTCACACCTATTTCTCTAACAATTTGTGTTGTCTTTTTGGCTACCTAAGTGACAACACTTAGGGCTTGTCTACATGAGGAAAATAATCTGTACCTACCTTGAATCTTGTTCTATAGAAACACACAATGTAAGGCCCTTTTCACAGTGAAAGCGCTTCTTTTAGTCTTTAGTATGATTTAAAAAAAAAACACATCACATCACCTCTTGCTCAGTTTCCAGGGAAAAAGAAAACAGTCTTTACCAGGCTTTTGTTGGTGTGGTCATATGGATAAGGGTAGCATTGGATTTTTGAATGACAATCACCAGCATGTTTGGGTTTTTGTTTTTTTGTTTTTTTGTTAGATGTTCAGAGGTAGTTGCTGGGGTCATTTATCATTGCAATACAGGACCATCCACTCCTCAGCCAAAGCCCAGACATGAAAAATACCCCCCTTCTACTTGGGTTCACCACTGCTGCCTTCCCAGCCAAACATTTCCTCTGCTTAGCCCTGCTGGTGCACAGTAACTTGCTTTGAGGTCAGAATGAGGGACCCAGTTATGAGATCAATGGTGAGGTGGTTGATTGGGTTATCCCTTCACCATTGAGCACATGGCTGGGTGCCTCATTCTGACCTCAAAGCAAGTTACTGTGCACCAGCAGGGCTAAGCGGAGGAAATGCTTGGCTGGGGAGGCAGCAGTGGTGGCCCTTGGAGTAGGTGACCAGCAGCAACAAAGTGGTGCTGATTTGGACTTTGGCCAGTGGACATGTGTAGACAATGATACAATGTCACTTTGGCATAAACCAAGTAGTTATGGTGCTAACAGGGTGAATCTGGGGTAGCTCTGGCCCAGAGAAGTCCTAATTCCATCTGGGTATTTTCTCCCAGTGTAGACACAGCCTCATAAATTGGAATCAGTATATAGGCATATCTATAGTTTCTGTGTGAAAAGAAGTGACATTGCAGGTTTTTTTTCTCATACCCCTAAACCTTTCTCATGACACCCCATTGGCATTACAACCCAGGAATCATAACATCATGCTGTGACGGGGGCGGAGGATGAAAGTCTGCCGCATCAGAGAGGTTGAGAAACACTGATTTGGATGGTTCTGTGTAATTAATTCAGAAAACATTACCTTTTTAAAATTGTCATTTATGTAAACCTTGTTTAGTGAAATATGCATTGAGACAACACAAACCTGTTTCAAGGTGCCCGGAGAATACTCACAGACTTATTTAATTAAAGCTGTCTGCCTCATTCACACCATGGAAAGTTATGAATTCTTTCTTTTATGAGTTCCTCGGTTTCTAAGGCATTTGTATGATGGGGGGGAGAGAGAGATCATACAACAACTTTTTGTTACTTTGTACTATTTCAGATTGTTTATGGGAAAATCCAAGTTTCAGTGTTTCTGTACTTTCTGTCTCACACACACCCTTATACATTGAAAACTAGCAGGTCTCAGGAAAAAAAGAAAAAAAATCCTTTCTGACCTTCTAGTTTTGTATGTATAGGAATTAATTTATTCAAAGGGATTCATTTTAAGTATGCCATTCAAACATGGTGTCTGAAATGGTACCATCCAGGAACAGTGTCTTATGTTAAATGTTCAGATTGTTTGTCACACTCACATTCTCAGAGCTTGGTTATGTTGTTCACTTTTGAAGTGAAAGCAGATGCTATAGGCCCAACTCCTGAGGATTCTTTTTTGTGACAGAGGAAAGCTGCAAGGACCAACTGAGTTTGATTGACATGCTCAAGAGGGAGGGAAATGAAACTAGAAAAGAAGTTTTTATCTTTGGATACCTCACATATGTATGTTCCATCTGTAACAACCAACACCCCCCATTTACCCTAGACTAGGGCAAGCACAATTATGCATCCAAAGTGCAAGAGATTAATTATCTTGGCAAGAATGCATACTTTCCCTTTTGCAGTTGCATTAGGTAGATTCAGAGGGATTTCTTTTGAGAAACACAGGTGGCAGTATGGGCAGTCGGGTGTTGAAACCATGGAAAATGTAGTGCTTCAATGCTGATTGTACATTAAACCAAGACAGAAATTTATAGTACTGTGTCTCAGGGTCAAAGCAAATGGTGAGCACATGATATTCTGGTGTTCTTATTGGGCTCTACAAAAGGGAAAGAAACCACACTCACATTGAACCTGGCACAATCAGTCCAGAAGACATATGGCTAGTTCCACAGCAAACTGACTTGTTACCCGAATTAGTGGGGTCCAAGGAGGCCCACTCGTGACACTCAAATTAAGATATTAAATTGGGGGATTTTAATTAGCTCAAAGGTATGGCTGTGAAAGGCCAGGTAACTGACAGGACCTTTGCACATATGTATACCAGTAGTCAATGCAGAGACTCAGAATTTAAAGTAAATAAAAATTGTTTTTATTGGAAAATAAACACAGAAGCATTCACACATGCACTCACATAAGACCACACAAGGCTAACAAAGAATTAACACAGAATGATTTGGATAAAGAAATAGATTTGGGGAAGCATGGGTGATATTTACTCAGGCAACAATCTGAGGGTGACATTGCAAACCAGCAGAATGATGGCATCAAAAGAACTATACACACTGGACACCATTTGGTACTAATACTTATGCCCAATTTCATGTTCTGAAGGGGTGTTTTGAGTGTAAAACAATACTTAGACAAGTTTTCCACAGTTAAACAAAGGAAACTCCGGCTTTGTTAACTGCTGCTAATAGCTGAGATATTAAGGCTGATGGGTTTATGGCAGCCTCCTTATTGTGGGAAGAGGAAAGGTGCAAGGAAAGACATTCACAGGGATGCACGTGGATAATAGGTGCTCCAGTCACAGTTTGTTTTGGGGTCACTGCCAGGAGTGTGAAGAGGGGATTAGCACATTCCACCTTGATGTCTCTGATCATAAGGGGCTTTGCTTAATTCCATCTTGGGTTTTTTGTTGGAGAATTTCCAAGACATCTTCATTAGGCCCTGGGTGACCTTCACTTGAATCCATCTTGGGTTTGTCCTGGTCTGCCTAGACCTTGCCAGAATGCCAAATTATTAATTATTGGAGGAAGGGGTGTGAGGCCAGGTAACAGCTTCTTTTAGGTTTTAATTAGACTTACGAGAACCTGCAAGTTATGCCAGAGCTACCAGCAAACCCTCATGTGACATGGTGTTTTTGAAGTGTAGATAGCTGGATTGGGTTGGATGTGGGGCGATCGAGTTGTCCACATGTCAGAAACACCCACCAAGACAGATAGGTGCTGGCATGCATTGCCATTTCCTGTGACCCTCATTGATCAGTTCTGGAAAGATGTTGGATCCTCCTTAGGGCTGATGCTGCCTCAACTGGCCAAGCAGTTCCCTGGCAGAGCCTTTCTGGTGACATCAATTCTGGTGAGGTCAGAATGGGGCTCCCAGCTATGTGGTCAATGGGGAGGGAGTAGAGTGACCTATTCTGACCTTGCCAGAAGCAATATTGCCAGTAAAGCTCTGCCAGGAATTTGTTTGCCTAGTGAGGCAGTGGTGGCAGCCCCAACAAAAGGACAGGCCACCGGTACTGATGCAGCATCAACCTGGTCAACCATCTGGACATCGTAAATAGTGTTACATTGTTTTGTGCTGGTATGTGTGGTGCTCACATGGTGAATCTGGGGTCCCTCTATGCTAGAATAGTCCAAATTCTATCTAGATTTCCCCCCTTGGTGTAGACAAGCACAGTAACAAATCAGAGAGTCATATTTGATGAGTCATATTTGATCTGGCCAGTTCAGCCTATTAAAAAGGAATGGGAGGGGCTCCATATGACTGACTGCCAAATTCATTCAGCACAGTGAAAATGGGAGGGAAAGGGAGGGAATAATAAAGTATGGATCTCTACTTCTATTACTGCTATGTAAATTGCCCTGATGTTGGTGAAATATATTGTGTGCATGTGTGTGTGTGTTTTAAATATTTTGTTTATTATTGGCATCTGTATCTACATTTGGTATTTTGTGGTTTTAAGTTCGCTATGCCATTGTATTTTGTAAGCAATTTTATTTTGTATCTTGTAAACATTAAAGCCCCTTGGCTGACTAATAAAGTGTGAGCTTGCAACTGTTTCAAGGGGTTATCTATATTTTCTGGTGCATTTTGTTTGATTGATTGATGATTTATGTCCCACTTTTCTCCTGAATGGGACTCGAAGCAGATTAGAGTATAAATCAGGACACCTAAAATAGTAAGGGGTACAAAAGTTTTAAAAAACATTAAACTGTACATTCAATTAAAATGCTATGTTTAAAAATTAAAATTAAAACAATTAAAATGCACATTACATACTTAGGACAGCACATCTAATTGCACATCACTCCACACTGGCCAGCCAAGGCTAAAGGCCTGTTTAAACAAAAGGGTCTTTGCCTGCTAGCAAAAACACAACAGAGAGGGGCAGATCAAACCTCCAAGAAGAAGGAGGTTGAAAGCTTAGGAGCAGCCAACAAAGGCTCTCTCTCCCATGTCCTCATCAGCTGAGCTTGGGAAGGTGATGGGATGGAGAGAGCCCTTCTATGAAGATTGTAATATTTGGGCAGGCTCTTATAAGAAGCCATAGGCTTTCAGATAGTCTGGACCTAAGCCATATTACTGGTAAGACTTTAAGGCATATTAGAAAACATATGAATTCCCTGATGGCAGTTAATTTTAACCCTAACAACCCCCCGCCAATGTTTTCAACTTGAATTATGGAGAATTTCTGATCCCCTGGGAATTCCAGTGTATTTAGGATTAGCAGTAAGGATCGGATTACTGTTAGCAAAAGGGTTACCTTAAGAAGTCTCATATTTACGGAACCCATTGAGAATTCTAGTCTACTGAGGGCAATCCATTGACAGTCACCTACTACTTGTCAGCATTATGGCTCACTGGAAAATGGAAAGGGACATTTATTTTTCTAGTATATTATATTATATTGGGACAAGCTCTGTTCCATGTGTGAGGTATGGGTGTCTGGTGAAAAAAACATTCTACATGGTAAGTAGCTATAACTCTTGAGGTGTCAAAAAATATCTGGGACATGTTCTGCCTCCCAAGACTCATTCCAAGACAAAGTTGTACCATTCCATGAAAGGTCAAACATTTTGAGGCTTCCTCAGTATTTCTATGGAGTACTGGCTAGCAATGCTTTTCACAAAAGCATATTTACATTTTGAAAACGTGAATGTCTAAAAATGTATGCAATTGAAACACATATGAAAACACATTTTAATCAATGGGGAAATATGTACAAAAATATACGTGTTAGAGAAAATACATATAAAACAGAAGTGGGCAAAGTACAACCCATGGGTTTCACGTGGCCTGCTAGATTCCAAAGAATGGTTCCTCAAGCCTCCCAAAGCTCTCTGCCCCCAATTTTTATTGTGGAGCACTGTTTGTCCCAAAGTTGCTCCAAACCAGTGCAAGAAAAACTAGTCCTGAGTTAATGAACATACCAAGGAACAAATGAAGACTCTCCAGTAATCATTAATTGGGGCTGGGGTTCAGCCAGTGAACTCTGAAGTATAGAGATGTCAACCTAATATAGAAGAATAGGGATCCACATATTTCTGTTCTTCATCCTTGCTAGCAAGAACAAATAATTCCTGCAGTATTTTCCTCACTGGATAAGAACATAAAGATTTCTGCACAGTTCCTATTTGCTATTTGTTCTTCTGGATGTACTTGTCTGCACAGGAATGTATACAGTTTTTCCTGTGTGAAAGTACCCATTTTTTCACAGAAAAATCAAGTGTATTTCTGCAAAGATTAATACTTTACTCCTGAAACATAAAGACTCTCACAGTAGCCTAATGGCTGCCTGTATTCTTCTTGACATGGTTTCCTGACTGTTGAGAAACCTTCTCAGCAAGGAACCCTTTAGGAAATGCATATTCTTTTAATCCTTAAAGAACAGTGCTCTTTTTTTCCTGCCAATTGTGCACTGGGGTGGATTACAATTTTGTCTCAGATCATTTTGATAATAATCTGCCAAAATATCTGCATAGTGAAATTAAGATGGCCCACCCTCCTAAAAACAAAATATTGGAAACACCCCTGAAAGTAACAGCTTTGTCTATCCAAGGAGAGAATTCATCTCCTAAGGGTTGGGTTTCAATCACACTGTATTCAGCCATATTTCACACCTTTATTTTCTGAGCGGCTCCTCAACTTTAACACCTATACCACAAGCAAATAGAACACACTGCTATCCTCCTGATACAAGGAATTACTGTTAAAATTGGAGGAGGGTCTAAAAAGTGTGGTCTTATATGATGTTGTCATAAACATTAATTTCTTGTTTTTTGTCATAAATATTTCTTTATCTCCTTTCATGACATTTTGTCCAGGGCCAGTTTCTTTTCCTTCAGAGATTTGGGGCTTTTAACAATTTTGAGACATATTTTCTCGACATGTGAATAAATCCAGCCTGGGGTATATATCATTTTCAATAAATAGAAACCTCAACAAAAAATTGACTTAAAATATTTTCATTTGTCTTATATTTTATCAAATTTGTTAATTTATCTATTTTCTTTAATATTATTTGAGCACGTGCATTTTAATCCTTTCATCCAAACTTCTTCCCATTGTTCTAAATTTAATTGATGTCCCACATTTTGAGCCCATTCCACCATACATTTTTTAATTTCCTCCTCTTCTGTATTATATCATAACAATAATTTATAAATCTTACTAATCAAATGGTCTTGGGGGGAGGAGTCAAGCTTCAATGGCGTAGGAAGCAATCCCCAGGACGGGTGCTCAAGGTAATGGAATTAAATGAATAATTTCCCCTCACAAAGGCATGAGGAGAGCTTTTGAGGGAAGATTTATGGCTGTGAATCACTAAGGAATGTTAATGGAAGAGAAAATTGCAGCTCAAAGAAGCCTAAGGTAAACAAATTATTACTTTTGGTTTTGCCCGATATTGGAGCTGCCTAACTAAAAAGAACATTTTGCTAATAAATCACTAAGGTTGGAGGAAGCAGTGAACAATTGTAGGCAAATGAAAAGGATGATTTAACAGGAGAAGGAATAATTGATCTAACTGGAGAATAAGTGGAAAGATTTTTTAAAATAATAAGTGGTGGGGGAAGGAGGGGCGATATACAGAAGGGGAGGAATTAAAGTTTAGAGTGCTTTGATTTTCTTATGTCTAAAAAAAGAATAAATATTGCAGGAAAAAGTTGGTTGAGGCTACAAACATTAGGTAAACCGTCAGATAGATTGCACAAGAGATTAAAAAGGATATTTCTGAAAGAACAGAATAACAAGGGTGAACCAGAAGAACTAAGGATGGAAAATGAAACTAGCCCTCCTTTAGCTGCCTCAGCCTCAGCCCCAGATCTTCCACCCCCAAGGGGGAGGGAAAGAAGGGGAGAAAGCACAGAGGATATTAAAATTCATATGGATTCTCTCTTTACAAAAATGATGACAGAATTTAGATAAGACAAAAAGAGAATGTTTTCAGAGTTTGCAAGTATAAGAGAAGAAATGCAGGAGAGGAAAAGATCTGAAGAAAGATTTGTGGAAATGAGTACAAAAATACAAGGAATACAAGGAGATATTCTTAATATAGTAAAAGAGAAGTAAGAAATAATTAAAACCCAAACACTTCAAAGCAGTCAGATCCAGGACAATATGAAGAAAATCACAGATATGGAAAAAAAATTGATATACATGCAAGATTATCAACGCAGGAATAACTTTAGAATAAGGTTCCTGCCAGAATCTGTAGGGAAAGATCAAGGATCTAATCTGAAATCTGAAATGTTGAATTGGTTACAGCAAGTGACCCCAACTGTGAAATGGAGGGATGAGGACATTGAGTGGATCCATAGAGAACTGACAGGAAGGAGAAGTATTTTGCCAAAAGATGTTATTGTTAGAGTTATTAACTACAATAATAAGGAGGAATTGATGAGAACAGTCAAGAAACATCCAGAGAGACTGAAGTATGGAGATGTAAGGGTGGAATTATATAATTACTGTCCACAAACAGTAATTTGGAGAAAATCGATGAAGCCTTGTATTGCTATTATTTTGAAAGCTGGTATAAAATATGCTTGGGGATACCCAGTGTTTTTGAAATTTGAATGGGCAGGAAAAAGATACAGAATGGAAACACCAGAAGAAGGACTGTGATTGTTGGAGGAGTTGGGAGTACTTAAGAAGGAGTGTGGAGCTGATGGAGGAGCAGACAGCAGAGGAGGAAAAGTTTAGATAGATGAAGAAAGCAGCAGGAAGAAGGAAAAAATTACAGGGGAAAAAAAGAGGGGAAATGTTTTTATTTTTTATTTTTATGACCACTCGGGAGGAGGGAGTTGTTCTGGGCCATTGGATGATCTCTTCGCCACTCCTCACCTGGAAGACCTGGGGGGTAATGAGCAAGGCAATTTGCCTTGGGAAGGCAAGGTGGGGACGTAAAGAAGGGAAAGGGGAGAGGGGGAAGGGAATAGGGAAGAATTGGGAAGGGGTGGGTATGGGGAAGGGGGGTCACTTCTTGGAGCCAGAAGATTTTATAGAAAATGTAATAAGGAATCTAATGGTTAATAAATTAAAGATATCAACCTTAAATGTTCATGGCCTTGGCACAGTAATAAAACAAAAAAGGATTGAAGCATTATTGAAGAAGGATCAAGCGGATATAATATTTTTGCAAGAGACACATCAAAAAAGGGAAGGAGTAAATGAATTGAAATTGAATTGGGTAAGAGTTTATGAAAAAGCATATGGGAATTCAAAAGCTAGAGGGGTAGCAATATTAATAGCAAAAAAATGTAATTTTGTCATTAAAAAGGTGAAAAAAGATGAAAATGGTAGATATATTATAATGCAAAGTGAAATGGGAGAAGATAAATATGTTCTAATGAATGTATATGCTCCAAATGAAAAACAAGAGGAATTTTATGAGAAAGTATTTAAAGAAGTGGAGAATATGCAAGAACAAAATATTGTTGTAGCAGGAGATTTTAATATGCAAATGGAAAGAATAAAAGATAAATCAAATTATTCATTAAGGGATAAATATGATATTACAAATTTAAATAAAATAATAAAAAGAAAGGGTTTGAAAGATGTGTGGAGATTGGTAAAGGGAGATGAAAGGAAATATACATACTTTTCAATGGTACATAAGAGTTATTCATGAATTGATTATATTTTTGTATCAAAAAATTTTATTGATAAAATCATAAATTCAGCGATAGAAAATATAAAAGTAACAGACCATGCCTTGGTCAATTTGGAGATTATAATGAAGAGAGATTATGAACAGGTGAAAAGGTGGAGGTCGAATACAAAGATTTTAAATTATAGAGAAATAGTAGAAAAAAATTGAGCATGAATGGCAAGAATTATGGGAATTAAATGATAAAGAAGTATCAAAAGGAATTTTGTGGGATAGTATGAAAGCTGTGACAAGGGGGATATGCATAAAAGAAACCTTTAACTTAAAAAAAAGGCAAGAGAAAGAAAAGGGAAATTAGAAAGAGAAATAGAATTATTGGAAAATAAATATATATTAAACAAGGAAAAACAAACTTATATTGAGTTATGAGCAAAGAGGAAGGAATTGGATAAAATGGAAGTAGATGAAGTACAGGAAAATGTAATTTATTTAAGAAGGGAGTATTTTGAATTTAGTAATAAAAATTCAAAAATGTTGGCTAGATCCACACAGAAGAAGAAAATGGAAAATATGATAAATGGGATTAGAGATAAAACAGGTAAAATGTGTAGAACAATGAAGGAAAAACTAACAATTTTTGAGGAGTTTTATAAACACCTGTACCAGTCAGGGAATAAACCAGTGGAACAAATAGAAAAATATGTAGGGGAAAATTGTAAGATTAAAATAGAAGAGGACGATAGGGATTTATTAGAAAAACCAGTTACGAAAATGGAAGTAGATGAAGCAATAAACAATTTAAAAAGCAGGAAACCTCCGGGAATGGATGGGTTAGGACCAGATTATTATAGAGTATTTAAAAAGAAGTTGATACCTAATTATTAGAAATATATAATAATATAATAATGGGAGACAAAGTCCCTCCATCATGGCAACAATCATTGATAATATTGATACCAAAGCCAGATAAGGATTTGTTGGACCCTGGATCATACAGGCCTATATCATTGATAAATCAAGATGCAAAGTTATTATCTGCAATAATGGCAAAGAAAATGAATAGCTGTATGTATAAATATATATTAAAGGACCAATGTGGATTTGTGAAAGGAAGACAAATGTCAAATTTAATAGGAAGGGTGTTAAATAAAATACATATAATTGGCAAAACAAAAGTAAAACGAGGGATATTAGCGTTACATATATTTAAAGCATTAGATTGTGTGGAATGGCCAACATTAAAAATAATATTGAAAGAATCTGGAATGGGGAAGAGGTTTAGAGGATTAATAGATCAATTGTATTCCCATAACACAGCTATAGTGATGGTTAATGATGGAATAACAAGAGAAATAAAAATAACGAGAGGAACGAGACAAGGTTGCCCACTTTCTCCAATATTGTTTGCAATGGTAATAGAAATTCTAGCAAATGTGATAAGAAATGATAATAGTATAGAAGGAATTGGAGTAGAAACAAAACATAAGATAAGCTTGTTTGCTGATGATACATTGCTACCAATCAAGGAACTGATTAATGGAATAGAAAAAATTAAAGAACATTTAAAAGTATTTGGGGAGATGACAGGCTTACAGGTTAATTGGAATAAATCAGATATGATGTCTAACTATACTAAGGAAGAAGTAACTGTATTTGTAAAAGAGAAAAATTTAGAAGTAAGATTAAAAAGTAATATTAAGTATTTAGGAATAAATATTACAAAAGATTTAAAAGAACTAGAAGAGAAAAATATTATGATACTAAGGAAAGAAATGGAAAAGAAGTTGGAAGAATATAAAAATATCCAACTATCATGGTTTGCAAGAGTAGCTTTAGTTAAAATGAAAATATTACCTAAATTAAATTTTTTGTTTAGAATGTTACCAATAAAAATATCAGAAGTAGAACTGAAAAAATGGCAAAATATATTCAATAAATATTGTAATTGAGGGAAAAGGACAAGATTAAATAAATTATTTTATTATATATCACAGAAGGAGAGAGGACTTGGTCTTCCCAATATAAAAGGCTGTCTACGCACAATCCTAAATATACACTGGACTGACTATGTGACGAATGTTGCTGTCCTTGAACAAGCAGGGATCACCAGCATTGAGGCCATGATATTGAGAACACAGCTGCGCTGGGCAGGGCACGTTTCTAGGATGGAGGACCATCGCCTCCCAAAAATACTACTCTACGGTGAACTCGCCACGGGTCAGCGTGGGAGGGGCGCTCCAAAAAAGCGATACAAGGACTCCCTGAAACAACATCTCAGGCTCGGCCAGATTGATCACCAACGGTGGTCCGCCCTGGCCTCACATCGGGAGGCATGGAGACGCACTATCCACAATGCTGCAGCCTTATTTGAGAACTCACGACGAACAAGTCTTGAAGAGAAACGACAACGCAGAAAGAATCACAACCCAAAAACATCACCCAAGGAGACCTTCTGCTGCACTTTTTGCAACCGGACTTGTTTATCTCGGATTGGCCTTTTTAGTCATCAGCGCGCTTGCAGAAGGCGCGGGATGAGTCCTTCCTGAATCTTCGTTTGCGAAGAAAAGCCAGAGAGAGAGAGAGATGAAGCTAGTCAATTGAGATATGTTATAGAAGGAATTGTAGGACAGGGGGATTTAGAATGGTTAGAGATAGAAACAGGGAGAATAGAAAAGAGAATATCGAACATATTTTTTGATAATTTTACAAAAAAGGAAATTAAAGGAATTGAGAACCCATTTCTGCAAAATATATGGGAAATACGGTATAAATATATTATAGAATTTTTGCCTACTGATTCAGTATTAACACCGGTTAGAATGGGGAAAAAAATCCCAAATAATTTGAAGGAAAAAATGGGAAAGGAATTAAAGAAAAGAGGACTAGATAAAATAGAGGGATGGATAGGATGGATGAATGAGAAAGGGAGTATAAGAGAGAAATTATGTGGAACGAAAATTTCATGGTTTAATTGTATACAGTTAGAAAAATGGATTAAAAATTGGAAAAAGAATCATAAAGAAACAAGGTGATTTACAAAATTTGAAAATTTGGTGGAAAAAGGTGAAAAGAGGGATGATAATGAAAGTTTGAAAGGTATTACATGTGAATTATATAAAATATTGATTTAAAAGGAATAAAAAAGACAAAGGGGAATATTTAAGGAGAATATGGGAGGAAGATTTGAAACAAAAAAATGGAGATCATGAATGGGATAAAATATGGAAACAAAGACATCTAAAAATATGTCGATACGGATAAAAGAAAATTATTATAAAATAATATGGAGATGGTATTTGACACCAGCAAGATTGCATAATATAGATAAGAATAACTCTAAATATTGTTGGAGAGGTTGTCAAGAAATAGGTACATATATGCATATGTGGTGGAATTGTAAATTTGTACAGCAGTATTGGGAAATGGTTTTCATAGAAAAAGAGAATATTCTGAATAGAAATATAGAAAGGAAACCGAGCATAGCATTGATGTCAATTTATAATGGACAGAATGGGAATCAAGCAGAAAAGGATTTAATAACAGATTTATTAACGGCAGCAAGATTAATTATAGCAAGACATTGGAAAATGCAAATAAATGTACAAGTGGAGGAGTGGTATAAAGAAGTTTGGAAGATGGCAATAAATGATAAGTTAACATGTAGAAATAAAGTAAGGAGAGGAAGTTGGAAAGAAAGTGATTTTGTTCAAATTTGGAAAGTATTTGTTAAAAAAGTATTACAGACAAAAGATGGGAGGTTACCTCCATGAGAAGAAATGATATTTTGGAAAGATTAGGTAAGGGATAATGGCTCCGGTGAAGGGGAGCACTGAGGTGGGGGGGGGGTAGGGGAATTAATATTTTTGAATAGATTTATAGTAAAGAATCTATGTTAACTTTTGAAATTTGTTAATAGAAAAATTGTGATGTTTGGATAGACTGGAGAGCTGGGCCAAAGCTAACAAAATGAAATTCAATATGGAGAAATGTAAAGTACTGCATTTAGGGCGGAAAAATGAAATGCATAAATATAGGATGGGAGAGACCTGGCTGAATGAGACTACGTGCGAAAGGGATCTAGGAGTCCTAGTAGACCACAAGTTGAGCATGAGCCAATAGTGTGATGCGGCAGCTAAAAAGGCCAATGCGATTTTGGGCTGTATCAATAGAAGTATAGTGTCTAGATCAAGGGAAGTAATAGTGCCACTCTATTCTGTCTTGGTCAGACCTCACTTAGAATACTGTGTCCAGTTCTGGGCACCACAATTGAAAAAGGATATTGACAAATTGGAGCGTGTCCAGAGAAGGGCAACTAAAATGGTGAAAGGTCTGGAAACAATGCCTTATGAGGAGAGACTTAGGGAGCTGGGTATGTTTAGCCTGGAAAAAAGATGGTTAAGAGGCGATATGATAACCCTGTTTAAGTATTTGAGGGGATGTCACACTGAGGATGGAGCAGGCTTGTTTTCTGCTGCTCCAGAGACTGGAACACGGAGCAATGGATGGAAGCTCCAGGAACAGAGATTCCACCTCAACATGAGGAGGAACTTTTTGACAGTAAGAGCTGTTCGGCAGTGGAACACGCTCCCTCGGAGCATGGTGGGGTCTCCTTCCTTGGAGGTCTTTAAACAGAGGCTGGATTGCCATCTGTCGAGACTGCTTTGATCAAGATTTCCTGCATGGCAGGGGGGTTGGTCTGGATGGCCCTCGTGGTCTCTTCCAACTCTGCAATTCTGCGATTCTGTGATTCTGTGATTCTGAATTTTATGTGTTATATTAACTAAGTATTGATTGGATAATATAATGTATGATTACAAAATTAATAAAAATATATTTTTAAAAAAACTAATCAAATGGTCTTCTGAACATAACAATTTTTCTAATTCTGATTTCTCATCTTCATATTGGAATTGTTTTAAGTCTTCTTTGACCTTTTCTCTTAGTTGATAATAGCTTAGCCATTGAATATTAATTACTTCTCTTTCCAATGTCCTTCTCTTTTTTCTATTATATCTCTATATTTTAACCATTGTTCTGCCCTTAATTCTTTTTTACAGAACACTTCTTGTGGCGATAGCCAACCTGGTATTTTAGGACTTACTCTTTTCTTGTTTTATTCCAAACTTTTATTAGCAACCTTCTAATACTATGATTTTTAAATTCAGCATTGACTTTAACTTTATTGTACCATAGGTATCTGTTCCATTCCATTCTTATATCATGTCCTTCTAAATCTAATTCTTTTTTATTTCTAATGTGACCCATTGCTTAATCCATATTATACAGGTATCTTCATAATATACCTTTAGATCTGGTAGGCCGAATCCTCCACTTTCTCTATCATCTGTTAACAATTTCCATCTAATCCTAGGTCTTTTCTTATTCCAAATACATTTTTATAGTTCCCTTTGCCATTTCTTAAATACTTCATTCGATATTATAATTGGTAAAGTTTAAAATAAAAATAATCATCTTGGTAATATATTCATTTTAATTATTGCAATTTTTCCTAATAAAGATAAATTTAGGTTTTATCATCTCAGTGAATCCTGGTTAATTTTGCTACAGATTTTTTCATAATTATTTGCAAATAATTGTTGAGTTCATCTGCTATATTTACTTCTAAATACTTTACCATTTTCACAATTTGGAATCCTGTTATTGCACTCAATTGTCTTTTTTCTATTTTATCCATATTTTTTGTTAATATATTTGTTTTATCTATATTTATTTTAAAACCTGTGTATTTTCCAAATTCTTCGATTTTTTGCAACATCAGATCTATACTTTTCAGTGGATCTTCTATCATTACAACTAGATCATCTGCAAAGGCTTTTAACTTAAATTTCTCCTTTCCAATGCTAATTCCTCTAATCCTTTTTTCTTCTCTTATATTCCAATTCAAAACTTCTAAAGCTAAAATAAATAGCAGTGGTGATATTGGGCAGCCTTGCCTTGTCCCTTTCTTGATGTTTATTGCTTCTGTTGATTTATCATTGATTATTAACTTTTCTTTTTGGTCAGTATAAATTGCCTATATCCAATTACAAAAATTTTCTCCTAATTTTATTTAATTCATCAACTCTAACAAAAATTGTCAATTTAACCTATCAGGGCTTTCTCTGCATCTAAAAAGATTAGTGCTCCTTTTATCTCATTATGATAAGTCAAATATTCTAATACATTTATAACCATCCTAATGTTATCCTTTATCACTCTTTTTGGAAAAAAAAAACCATTCTGATCTTTGTGGATATAAGTTTGTAATATTAATTTTAATCTGTTTGATGATACTATTGCAAAGATTTCATAAGCTTCATTTAGTAATGAGATAGGTCTATAATTTTCCATCATATTTAGGTCTTTATTTTCTTTGTGGATTTTGTTTCTTAGTTCTTTATACAAGGTATGTTTCTCTTCGACTGGTGCATATATTCCTATAATTAACATTTTTTTTATTATCCACATTCACTTCTACAATCACATACCTACCTTTATTGTCTGATAATATTAGTTATGGGCAGAAATCTTTTATATATATATATATATATATATATATATATATATATAAAACCATGCCATTTTTCTTCTTTTGTACTAATGACAAAAAATCCTCTCCTAAACTTTTTTGTTTTAATAGATAGTCTTGGTTTTTCTTAATTCAAATTTATTGTAAACATATGATATCCAATTTGATTTTCTTAAGGAAATGGAATACTAATTTTCTTTTCTTTTCCATATTTAATCCTTTTACATTCCAAGTAAGATTTTTTTTATTCATCAGTCTTTTATCTCTCTTCCTCCTTTATCTTCCTCTTCCCACTTTTCCCTCCCCCTTTTCTTCTTAATCCTTCTTTAGTCTTCTTCATCCGAGATACTTAAATCTAACAAATTCCGCTTCCTTTCTTTATAGTTCCTTTTTGGTCTATTTTATCTTCTTCTTCTGCTTCACTATTATCCATTTTCTGTGAAGGGGCTTCATCACTCAGAGGGTTTTCATTCTTGTTCTCTCGAACCAACCCAAAGTCTTGTTTCATAGAATCATAGAATTGCAAAGTTGGAAGAGACCACGAAGGCCATCCAGTCCAACCCCCTGCAACGCAGGAAATCATGATCAAAGAATCCCTGACAGATGCCCATCCAGCCTCTGTTTAAAAACCTCCAAGGAAGGAGACTCCACCACACTTCGAGGGAGAGTGTTCCACTGCTGAACAGCTCTTACTGTCAAAATGTTCCTCCTAATGTTCAGGTGGAATCTCTGTTCCTGGAGCTTGCATCCATTGCTCCATGTTCCAGTCTCTGGAGCAGCAGAAAACAAGCCTGATCCATCATTCAACGTGACACCCCTTCAAATACTTAAACAGGGCTATCATATCGCCCCTTAACCATTTTTTTCCCAGGCTAAACATACCCAGCTCCCTAAGTCTCTCCTCATAAGGCATCGTTTCCAGACCTTCCACCATTTTAGTCGCCCTTCTTTGGACACACTCCAATTTGTCCATATCCTTTTTGAATTGTGGTGCCCAGAACTGGACACAGTATTCTAGGTGAGGTCTGACCAAGGCAGAATAGAGCAGCACTATTACTTCCCTTTATCTGGACACTATACTTCTATTGGTGCAGCCCAAAATTGCATTGGCCTTTTTAGCTGCTACATCACACTGTTGACTCATGTTCAACTTGTGGTCTACTTGGACTCCTAGATCCCTTTCACATGTAGTCTCATTCAGCCAGGTCTCTCCCATCCTATATCTATGCATTTCATTTTTTCGCTCTAAGTGCAGTACTTTACATTTCTCCATATTGAATTTCATTTTGTTAGCTTTGGCCCAGCTCTCCAGTCTATCCAAGTCATTTTGAATTTTGATCCTGTCCTCTAGGGTATTAGCTACTCCTCCTAATTTGGTGTCATCTGCAAATTTAAAAAGTATGCCCCTAATTCCCTCATCCAAGTCATTGATAATGATGGTGAATAGCACTGGGCTCAGGACAGTACCTTGTGGCACCCTACTGGTCACATCTTTCCAAGATGAAGATGAGCCACTGCTGAGCACTCTTTGGGTTCGGCCGATCAACCAATTACAACTCCATTGAACTGTTAACTTGTCTAGCCCACATTTTACAAACTTGTTTGCAAGAATGTCATGGGAAACCTTGTCAAAGGCCTTACTGAAATCAAGGTATACGATATCCACAGCGTTCCCTTCATCTACCAAGCTGGTAATTTTATCAAAAAAGAGATCAGATTAGTCTGGCATGACTTGCTTCTCTGAAACCCATACTGACTTTTTGTGATTATGGCATTGCCTTCTAAATGTTCATAGACTCTCTGTTTAATGATCTGCTCTAGAAAAGTTTGTTCTTTTTAATAAACTCTTTAGCTTTTTCAATAGAGTTAATTCTATATCTCTCCTTTTTAAACATAAAGTTCACTCCCTCTAATTAGTCCTAGCTGAAATTAATTTTTTCTTTCTTAAGGACATCTGCTGGAAAAGTATAGTCTTTTCTTCTTAAAATTATTGTGGTAATCTCTTTCATATATATTAGTGTCCTTCCTTCGTATTGTATTCCTCTATTATAATGAACCTCTAAGATGTAGTCTCTTATCATTTTTTTGGAGCATTGGATTATTATATCTCTAGGGAGATTTCTTTCTTTCCTTCTTTTTTTCTTTTTTTCTTGTTTTCTTTTTTGCAAGTACTGAGTTTCATCTATACACTCTGTCCAAATCTTTTTCTAATTGCTCCTCTTTCCATTCCAGGTTTCTGGCCAAAAGTTCTATAACTTTAGTTCTAATATTCTTATTTATTTGTTCTTTCATTCCTCTTAGCTATATCCATGATTCCTTCTCCCTTTGCTCCATCAGTGACATCTGATCTCTTTGTTTCTCTAATTCTATATTTAATTCTTCATTTTCCTTTTTTAACATCTGGATATCTTCCTTTTGTTCTTTTCCATCATTTTTTACTTGTTACAATAGGCCATGCAATGTATTAAATTCTATGTTCATATCTTCAAAATGTGTGTGTTTCCTTTCTAAACTGTCGTATTTCTTCCATAAATTTTTGCATTTATTGTGGAACTCCTTCCTCCATTGATCCCCTTCTATTTTGGTATGTTTGAGAGTCATAGATTTTATTTCTATTTCTTGTCCCTGAGGCCGTTTTCTTTATTGAATGTTCTAATATTCTCTTTTACTTCTTTTCCTTCCTTATTCTGTCTTCCTCTTCATCTTCTTTCCACTCTTTTTCACTTTCAAAAACCTTCTTTCACTCTTCTCTTCAACTTGACCAACTTTTGCTGTCCTTCACAATCTTTCTTTGGTCTTATCTAGTCTTTCTTTCTTTCTTTCTTTCTTCCATTTGGACATTCCTTCTTCCATTAATACACTCTTTTAGTCACTGCTCAAACCTTTCTCTACTTGCACAGTCTTTCTTCAACTTTCAAAATCCTTCTTCCACTCAGCTTCTTGTTCTTTCTTCCACTTACTTCTTTTCTTCTTTTTTGCTTTCACAAGCCTTGCTAAGGCTTGGGAAGAGAGAGGAAAAAAATAATAGAAGAAGAAAAAGGGAGGGGTAAAGGAAGGAGGAGAAGAAAAATTCCAAAAAGTGTACAAAAGAAGGGATTTTTTTAAAAAATAATATCAGCAATGTTTATCAAAATCATCAAGAAGACAAAAACAATGTAAAAAATGTGAAGAAAGATGCCTGATAACAACAAGAAACCAAATAATAACATTAAAATACCAAAAAGAAAGAAAAGAAAAAAATGACAATAGAAAATTAGGTAGGTAAAGTAAAATGAAAAAAATGAAAATTATCTCAGGGGCTATATATATATATATATATAGCCCTAATTCCCCCATCCAATTATTGGACTATATATATATATATATATACATGACTAAGCACAAGCACAGAAGCAAAAGACAACTAGAACAATGTATCGAGGTTCCCGCTTTTTTTTCTTCCTTTATCTAATCTTGCCAGATAGCATTTTCAAGGTCAGTTTAGACCATGCCCAGACAGGCTGAGGTTCATAAACAAATATTTAACTTAATACTTTTAGGGTCACTTTTTTTAATAAAAAGAAAAATTAGAAAAGATGAAAATATAGAGATCAGAGAGATGGGTAGGGAAAAATGAAAAAAATATAAAATATAAAAATACAAATAGGAATAGAAAAAAGAAGTCTAATCCCATCAATAACAAATATCAAAACTATGAGAAAGAAAAATAATAACAACAACAGTAATAACAAATCCAAACTCAAAAACTCAGATAATCAAAAGATCAAAAACAAAAGGCAAAAAAGTCCCCCTCTCAAAGAGAATTGTATCTAAATACTGATGGAAATCAAGCAGTAAGAGAATACTTCCCTTTTCTTTTTAAATTCACTTTTCTTTTTCTTCTGTCACTTGGGAGGTTGGTTGGCTTGTTGGAAGGATGGGTGGAAGGATGGGTCTCCTGGCATGTGGTTCACTGCTCTTTCAGCCTTCTTCATGAGCCCCACAGCCGTTTTTTGCAACACTGCAGTGATGCTCAGGGTCCCCTCGATCTTGGGGATCCTACTGAGGTTTTTTTTTTCTTTTTTTTTTTTTTGCCACCCCAAATACCACCTGGAATGTAAAAAGGAGCCAGAGCTCCATTCTTGTGTCCCTCTCCCACTCCGCTCTGAGACCAGAAGTTGACCATTACTTTTAAATCCATACACAGTTGGGTCCAGACTATCTGAAAATTCTTTCTCCCTGTATCAGCCTGCCAGTGCTCTATGATCTCTGGGAGAAGGCTTTCTCTCAATCCCACCGATGTCTCAGGCATGTCTGGTGAAGACCTAAGAGAGAGCCTTCTCAGTGGCTGCTCCCAAGTTGTGGAATTTGCTTCCAAGGGTGGTCTGGTTGAACCTCTTCTTTCTGTCTTTCTGTCAAGAGGAAAATACCTTTTTATTTAAGGTGGCATTTCATTGTGTTAGATAGATGTTTTAATCAGGAAGTATAGTGTTTTTATTTTATTATGGTTTAAATGTCTTTTTATTTTTAAAAAATCAAGTTATTAACAATATGACATTGTGGCATAATATAACTACTTTTTTTAAAAAAACAAACAAGACACTCACCAGGCATTGCATATTATTACCCAAAAAAGTAAGGTTTTTAGGATTTAGATAAAATTGTTGGTTCATAGGTTCAGAGCATGAGAAAATCACAATGAACAAAGTCAGAACTAAGTGTCTTTTTAACATGGTTTCCTTTTATTGAATTCATCAATGACTGTGGGGAGTTTCTACCTTGTCCATGGTCACATTTTGACCTATGGAGAGATGCTTTAGTTGAATGCCTTTTTAATGCAGTTTTTATGCAAGTCAGACTGTCGTGGCAAGAGGAACTGCACAGAATAATGTTGAGGAAGAAAGGATATTTATTGTTCTGAATCATTTAGACCTCTACGTATCTTGCAAGATGTTGAAACTATATTCAATAATGGGCAAGACTTTGCGAGTGGGATTTTTGAATGCTCTTCCACATAAATTGTCATCATTATGATTGCCATCATGGTCACCATCCATCCTCACAGGAAACTAGATGCCATTAAGGATGACTCATCTGAGGTCAAGCACCACAGATGAGGCCTTTAAACTACCTCACTCACAGTGATTTTCATTGAGGTAAATTACTTTGCATATTCAGCTGTGGGTATGTGATGGAAAACCAAGGGAGCATGCATGAGTGTAACAACCCCTAAGGAAATCTAAATTCTGAACCTGAATTATGATGAAAGCAGATTTTCAGGTAGCAATGTAACCCCCCCTTATTTTCTTTTTTGTTCTCAGAAGCATATATATATATATATATATATATGCATATGATTTTTTTAATGCAATACTTTTTATGCAAAAATTTGTATTTCATGCAACCTGCAATGTTTTGCACAAAATGACAGGTGGGGATTTGACTGCAATTCAATAATTTGTTCGGGAGGGATTGGTTCAAGAACCTCTTTGCGAAGAAGGAGGAGGAGGAGGCTCCAAATGTCAATCAATCAAAATAGCCCTTTCTCACCAAGGACAGGAAAATGGCAAATATTATTTATATCCCTAACATCTCTGGTTTGCTAACAGTATAAAAGTTCGGTATTCAATTAAGACATGTCTCTTGTATGTGAGGGAAGGTTAATTAATTGTGCCGTTCTGTGCAGGGGTGTAGTGATGGAAAGTTGGATGAGGGCATTTCCCTCACATTAAGAATTGCCTCCTCCTAAATTTTCCTTCAGTCCCTACATTTCTAGCAATATAATTAACCTCATATTTCATTTCAACATTTAGAAATGCAGTTGAGGCATCCAAAGAAAAGGATATTGCAAAATCTGCAAAACCCAACACTAACACTTCACAAATTTACTAAAACATTGTTTTCCTTGCATGTACACTTTGTATGCTGCAGGACTTTTTGGTGCCTTTACTATAAAGTATGAACATTCATTCTCAATTTTACCAATGTGCTGACATCATCCTGATGTTCAGCAGAGATAAGCAAATTTAGTGATCTTGTTTTTTTTTAAAAAAGTAATGTCTGAAATCCTGCTGCTTTCCCACAACTAGAGCAGACCCATTCAATTAATTGTTGCATGGTAAATCAGCACATTGGTAAATCCCATTGATTCAAAGGGTCTATTCTGATTGGGACTAGCAACATAATTTAGGCTAACAGGTCTGAAGTAGGTTCTCCACAGGTTTGTCTACAAATTTTCTAAAAAATTAGGCCACAGTTAAACTTTATTAACAGTTAAAATTTTTATAGCATGATGGCGTATACAATATGCATTGAATTTCTAGTTACTGTTATTTATTTACACAACTAATATTGTGTAAAAATATTGCATGTAAAGTTCATTTCCTTCCTTCCCTCCTTCCATGAGTCAGCAGTGTGATGCAGCAGCTAAAAAAGCCAATGTAATTCTAGGCTGCATTAATAGGAGTACAGTGTCTCGATCAAGGGAAGTAATACTGCCAATCTATTCTGCTTTGGTCATTCCTCATCTGGAATACTGTGTCCAGTTCTGGGCACCACAATTCAAGAAGGATATTGAGAAGCTGGAATGTGTCCAGAGGAGGCTGGCCAGAATGATAGGAGTTCTGGAAGCCATGCCCTATGAGGAGCGGCTTAGGGAGCTGGGCACATTTAGACTAGAGAAGAGAAGGTTAAGAGGGGACATGATGACCATGTTTAAATATTTGAACGGATGTCATACTGAGGATGGAGCAAGCTTGTTTTCTGCTGCTCCAGAGACTAGGACACAGAGCAATGGGTTCAAACTACAGGAAAAGAGATTCCACCTAAACATTAAGAAGAACTTCCTGACAGCTGTTGGGAAGTGGAATATATTGCCTTGCAATGTGGTGGAGTGTCCTTCTTTGGAGGTTTTAAAACAGAGGCTTAATGGTCATCTGTCAGGAATATTTTGATTGTGTATTCCTGCATGGCAGGGGGTTGGACTGGATGGCCCTTGTGGTCTCTTCTAACTCTATGATTCTATGATTCTATGATTCCCATTCATTGTTAGCAATCAACTACCTGGTTTCTGTTCTCCTAGAAACATTTAGTCATATTTTTCTTTCTGTCTTAAAAAAATTAATAGGTCTTATTATAACTCCTAGATTATCCTGAATGCATAGACTTCAAAGGAAAGAGAGGTTTGCAAGGAGAACTTGTATCCAATGCAGGAGAGTTTTATAGGCAATGATCCACACAGCCTCGGAAAACAGTTCTACCAAGCAAGCACCTATTTTGTTTATGAGAAAGGAGATGTTAATTGACAGGATTTGTTACCAGTCTTTGTTCTATATCTGGCTGTATAGTTGAGGCAAGAGCAATAATGGGACTCTGGGAATATATTTTGTGAGTAGAAATGGGTCAATTCCTCAGCCAGGGATAAAGAATGGAGCATAAACCTTAATGAAGAATTGAGTTACTTAACATCACGCTTCCTCTTGTTTCAAAACAGTTGACAATGAAGTCATTACCATGAATGGAAGGAACATAGACATATGGACATGCCTCACCACTAGGGTTGGCAAAGAATATTCAAAATGTTTTTTAAAAATGTTTTTTAAAAAACAAGTTTTTCAAATGTCAAGAAACCCTGTTGAGAAGAATCTAGGACTGCTGAGAATCTTTACAGCCGAGGACTAATTCTATTTCCCACATGATAGTTTTGCATAGAAAAGAGCATTTTTCTTCATAGGAAGCAGCACTTTCTTTACAGAAAATTATATTTCTTAGCAGAAATATTACATCCCTCATATAAAATGCTGTAAATGGGAACTATTCTGTGCAAAATTTGCACATGGGTGATTTGCATAGATTTGTACTCTATTTTCTACCTTTGTTAACTGGGAATTTGAAAGATTTACCATTAAACTCTGTTTTGGCTCCGTCATTGTCCTGAATTGTAAATAGGCTTCAAAGACTGCATAGTTTTTGAAGATTTACTTGCAGTGGGAAGAAAACTGCTAAAATTCTTCATTTTTTCCTTTGAGAAGAAATTTAGGGCTCATCTACACAAGCCAGGCTATGCTGGCTCCCCACCAACATATCCTGCCCACATATCATGGCTGTTCCTCCCCAGGTCCCCCAAAATGGTAGGAAGTCCAGGTGGGCACACCATCCCATTGCTGCAGCTGCTATCACCAGAGTCTCCCTCACTCTCTCTGCAGACACGTGGGATCCAATCTGTTCCTTCCCAATGGGAACAGATTAAAGCAGATATTTAAAAAAAAATGGTAACGAGCCTTACCCCATCTTCCCTCCATCTTAGTTTTATCTTTGCCCTGGGGTAGTAAGGATTGACTAGGGGCCAAAAAGGGGGAAAGTACATTATCATCAAGACTGCAGGGCTCTAAGACAAGGGAAGACAGGGTATGTTGCTTCTGTAGACAAGCCCCCAGTGAAAAATTGCATCCCTACTCCCCATGCCAAGTATCTTTGTCCACAACTCTGTTACAGATATTCTGCTGGCATTTCTCCATCCTTCAAAATGGAACTAGAACTTAGGCCATTGGAAGATTGGTGGTGGAGATTGCTCTTCCACTGTTGTTGTAAAACTCTCTTTGAAATAATATATGCTATCATGAGCCACAAATACCAGCCTGGAGCATAGTGATGTGATTAATATATGTGCATATAAAACTTTCAGACTAGGGCATTGTACAGGTTCAGAACCTAACGTATTGATTTGGATCTGGGTCAGATTTGGATCAGATTGATCTGTACCCAATACATTGCAATCTTGTCCCTGAATCTAAACTGAGATTTGAAAATCCAGATTACCAATTTTACCCCTTGACTTGTTTTGGAAAACACCCAAAGGCTATCCTTTTATGTTTTCCTATACAAAGAAATTTTCAGACATTTAAACTGAAAATGATTAATCTTAAAAGATGATGGTCCTACTTCAGGGGTGGATGTAGATTCCATGGCAACTGTTTTCCAGTTTCTCTCTGATTGTGTGTTGGGTTGGGGTTGGGGTGTTTCCCAAAAAAACTAATGTCAGCTTCTCTGCATCATATTTCAAACACAAAATAAGAATGGGCAGTTTTGGTTATAGTATTTTGCACTGGCTAGGATGAAATTACTGCAGTGGAAGAATGCAAGGTAATTGTTGACCAAGATTTGTGTGTGTGTGTGGGGGGGTTGTTTGTTTGTGGCAAAGGCATCTCATCTGACTGGATAAGTGTTGAGATACCTAAATTAAGGTATCCTGGAATCAGTGAAGAGTTTTACAGGTCAGAAGTGACACATTAATTTGGTTCACAAGTGAATTGATAACATTTTGATCTGTCAGAACTGGAGAATATGTTTCCAGAGAGCTGTCTCAGTGAAGAGCCCAGCTGCAATATTTCGAATTAATTGCAGCTTCCAAACCACCTTCAAGGGGAGCTCTATATGCTATATGTCATACTAATCTAAATGGGTCATTTTTGCCAGATAATCCATGTCCAGGTGTGGTACTCAATATCTACTCCTCAGGTGGATATTAAAGATAGCTGAAGAGGGACAAGAAAAATAAGAAGTTAATATCTCTCATTAAAAGATGTTGCTTTCCTCCAGAAACAATCACAGAGAAAGCCATGATTTTTTTAATGTGACAGAAAAGTATTATATTTTCAAAGGTTTAATTTCTCATGACATTTGCAGGCACAGGAGAACTTAAAGTAACTTCCCTGTTAGCATGTCTAGTACCTCCTCCCTATAATATCTCATAATTGGAAATATTGAACACTTTTTGGGGTCAGGTTGGCTGGGGTCATCCAAAAAGAGGTCAGGTGGAGGTCACATTGACCTGAAATATGTCTTAGAAATATTTTGTCAAAGCAACCCCATATTAGATTGTACAGAAGTCCCTTAGTAAACAAAGTCAATAAGGAGGTGTGTGCTAATTCCATTTTGGGCCCTTCAGGAATAAGTAATCCAACCAAACAATTAAGTGATCTTTCCAACTCCAATCCCAAAGAAATCTCACCTTGGAACCCCCTCCTATCCTGCATTGCAAGGTTATCGTAAACCCATCAATTCCTATCACCCAGCCATTAACAACCATCAGCCAATTTCGGTTTCCTTTGTCTATTTGGTGGGAAACCCATCTATGCTTTGTTCTAGCTGAAGTACCCCCCTTCAGAATATGAAGCAGGGTATAAATATTAGTCCCCCAGAAATAGAAAGACGTGCCACTGTGAATGAACCCAGTCACTCTCTTTCTTGGTGTGCCTCCAGATCAGAAGCTATAGTGCCACCCTCAAGTTCTGTCTGAGTGCTTCACTACCCAAAACTCTGCTCTTCAAGACAACTATCACCCTATTTTCCCAGATCTATCCCTCTATCCATTCCTTTTGCCTTATACCTCAATAGCTTTGTGTGGTTCTTAGGAATGTGTGTTGTGTGTGTGTGAATGCAATTCATGTTATTTCTAATAAAATACTTTAATTCATTTTAAACTTGAGTTCTCCATAGTTAGTACTAGTATACATTGGTGAAAAGATCCCCACAATTATCCTCCTCTTGCAGGCATACTATTTGAGCTAATAGATCCCACAGCTAGTAATAGATCATGGGTGGATTTCTAAAGCACCCCCAACCTCTTAGGGTAACAACCCCTCCCCATTCACCTCCCAAAAAGAATCTAAAATTCCTCATAATCACTTTGTTGCTTCTTTCAGCTGCAGAAGAAACTGTCATACAACTGAATTTGGTATCTGATTACAGATGTCTTTGCTGCTTAACATTCAAATCTGTCCATTACATTGTTCATGATTTCACAAATATGAATCTTAGCGGTGATGGGCTGGCAGAGGGATGACTGGTTTTGACAAGGTTTCAGGACTGTTCTTGAGATAAAGCTTAGTCAGCAAATGTGTAACATAAGCATATTGATTGGAAAGGTGTAGGAAATTTCTTCTAAAGACTACCTCTTTTAAAACACAGTAACAAAGTGCTGCTGACTGTACTGATCATTCTTATTGAAAATGTAAATTAATTATGAATACAATATCAAGATGAGTAGGTATTGGGGGTTGTTTTATTTTTTCTGGGGAAAAAACAACAACCCCTAAAACCCAAACAAACTGAAAATCTAATGAAGTACAGTGGACTCTCCAGATCCATGGGGGGTTGGTTCTGCCCTTCCCCTTGGATGGCAAAAAATGTGGATGGACGACTTCCGGCTGGAAGTGGGTGTGGACGGACGCGAGCGGCGTGAGTTCCGTGCCTCGCGTCTGCCTGGTAGGAGAGCCTGACGAGGTGTTTCGAGTCTAGGCTTCTCCCCCTGCTGAAAGGGGAGACGGAGTGAGTTCACATTCCTTGGATCCCTCGGCGCTGTAGCCTTTCTCTCCCAGTCGGCGCTCTCAATCGCCGTTTGGGGGGAGAGGCGGAGACACGAAGGAGAGGAAGAACCAACCAACGCACCTGCCAAGGCAACCCTCTTTGAGGGTTCAAACACCCGCACCGGCTTTGCAACAGCTGGTAGAAATAGCGGAGACGAGCGGACCAGCTGTTCTTGAACCCTTTTCAAATCTTTCACAACAAGTCTATACGACGAATGTAGACTGGGAGAAGAGCGACGGAGAAGGCGAGAAGCAGAGGAGGAGTGGAGTTAGAGAAGGGAGGAGAGGAAAGAAAGGACTATCTAGCAAGCGGAGCATAAAGGCATTGTGCTATACTGCTTTGTGCTATACTGATGACTTTTGAAATCGTGGACTGGATACAAAGGAGAAGAAGGTGGAAAGAACGAGCAAAGGGCTCTTTGTAAGGATACAGCGACGTGGAGTAAGAGAAAGGGAAAGGAGCCTTGGGCATGGTGGTAAAAGGAAGCTGGTGGAAGAGAAGCAGAGGTTTGGTAGCCAGGAGGACTGAGTAGACAAGGGCAGTGGTCTTACTCCTGCTAAACGCTCTGAGAAGGGACTTTTGAACCCTCACCTGGAAACCAGCCCGAGTCTTGAGGGTGGAAAGAAGAAAGTCACTGGCTTTGCTGGACTGGAAATTTGAAAGGAAAGCTGTCAGAGCTGATCTGTTTTGGAGGGATAACCAGTTGCACCCAACTAAACCCAATAAAAATTATAAAATACAAACAGGGACAAGGAAGTGAGGATTTGTACGATATTGAAGGAAGAGAAAGGTAACCTGACTGGACATTGCTGTTGAAAACCTAAAAGGCAAATATATTTTCCTCAACGTGTTGGTTTAGCTTTTTTTTTTTTATATAACCAGTATCCCCAATTAACATTCACAATTATAATTATTATTGTTGGTTAATAATAATAATTAACAATAACAATTTAATATTCAGTGGATACTCAGTGGATGACTAATACTCATTGATATTCTTGGAACTATTCTTTTTTTCTTTTGAATAACAATATTCGTGGAAGTGTTTAGTTGAATTTATGTTAAATGGATATTCAGGTCATATGACTGGTTTAGATAGTTTATAAGATAGCTGATATCTGTGTTCTTCTTTTTCTCATGGTTTTTGCTTATTGATATTAATACTAGTATTCATTAGTTTATATGATACTGAAATAACACCATTTTTCCTGTACTACTATAATTGGGCCAATATTTGTGGTGTTAGAGAATTTTTTCTCTCTTTTTTCACTTAAATAAGTTTTGGAATTTGTCATAGAAGTGAAAACCAGTACTAAGCTAACACTGAGAAGAAAGGAAAATAAGAGGCCTTTAAAGAAAAATACACAAGTACAGGTCATGACCACAAGGCGGCATTCTACCGAATTGCCAGACCTGCAACAATCATTGTTCCAAGAATTCAGGAAAGAGTTCAAAAAGTTGAGAGAGGAGATAGCACAGGAAATGAAGGAGACTAGGAGAGATATAAAAAATGAATTGGAAGATTTTGGGGGAAAATTGGACAGGATAACAACAGAGATAGAGGTCTTAAATGTTAAAGTTGAAGAGTTGCAAAGAAAAACAAAAAATTTAGAGAAAACATCACTAAAATTAAATGAAACTCAAGAACAACTACAAGAACAAAATTTAGAAACTCAACTAAAACTAAGAGAAAACTGCTTGAAATTTAGAGGGCTAGTGGAAAAGGAAAATGAGAATCTCTATGAAAGAATACTTCCTAGGTTGGCAGAGTTTATAGATAGACCTAAAGATAATTTAGAGTGGGAAATAAATAAAATGTTTAGAATTAATTCAAGAATTGCTGTCCAAAGGAAACTGCCTCGAGAGATTGTGCTTTATTTTACAAGAGGGAAAGTAAAAGACCTTGTTTTACAAAAAAACTTTACACACAAATTAATAATTGAAGGATGCGAAATTGACATATATAAGGATAAGGATATACCCTCTCAGATATTAAAAAAAGGAAAGGAATATCATTTTATCGTTTCAAAGTTAAAAAAGAAAGAAATACGATATAGATGGGAGAAAGTTGAGGGAATATCAGTGGTATACAATCAATGGAGGTATAGATTAAATACAATAAAGAAGGCAAAAGACTTTCTATTGAAAATTGAAAAAGATGTTGGAAAGACAGAGAAAGATGTAAAGGAAAAAACAGAGGAATCCAAAATATCGGAAGAAGGTGAAGAAGGTTTGGAAGACTGGAGAAATAAAAGGAAAACAAGAAGGAGGGGCGGATATGAAAAAGAAATTGAAAGTATGAGAGGAGACGTAGAAAAGACGACAGAGGAAGCTGGGGAAGTGACGGAGGAAGAGAAGGATCTAGAGGATGGTGAAGAAGAAGAGGAAGAACTGGATTTGAACGACAATGAAAATGATAATGATTCTTTTGTAAAAGAAAGAGAGGAGGAAGAAGAAGAGGGGGAAGAAGTAGAAGAAGTGCCTACCGGTGCACACCACCACCATTTTATGTATGGGGCATGATGATCTGCAGGTGGTTGAGACCATGGATTGGGATCTTGTGGATTGGAAGGGCCCACTGTATTGTGGCACATTCAACACTATCATAGTCATGATGGCATAAGTTTACACCACAATAAATATCAGAATCTCTAAGGGACAAGAAGATTTTTTCCAATCTTTGTTACTAGTGATACCTGCTAGTTTTGTTTTCAAAGTAAAAAAACAACAAGTAAACTGAATTTTTTCAAAGGCTATTCCCAGTTTGGGACTCATTTGTTGAAAAAATCACATATGATCTTTTTATTTATAGAAAATTGTATCACCTATACAGGAAAGAGTGTCTTCTATGTGCAGAATATTACTTTGCAGAAATATTATTTTCAGTGCAGCAAATACTGTGTCCTGTGCAAAAACTGGTGTCACTGCCACCCTCTCCTCCTGTGCACAAGTGCTGGCTCTAGGTGGAGACACCTCCATGAAGGCAGCACCAGTGGGCCAAGGCTTTTGCCACTCCTTTCTCCATGTCCCATAACTGCATCTTCCACCTAGGTCAGATTGCCAGAGCTTCCCCTTCTGACACAGCTTCATGTGCTTCAGCCTGGCTGAAAGAGAAACACATGGTGCGCAGAAGGAGGAAGTGGAGGAGCAGAATCCATGCTCTGCCACCACCTCAGCTGCCTTACTAGCACCTGGCCTGCAGAAGCCTGCTCCTTCTTTTCTTCCTCCTGCAAATCATGCATGTCCCTTTCTCCTGGGCTGGGGCATGAAGGCAGCTGAGGTGGTGGCAGAGTGCAGATTTTACTCCTCTGCTTCTTTGTCCTCCTGCATGCCACATGGGTCCCTGTCCCCTGGGCTGGGGCATATCTAGCTGTGGCAGAAGTGACAGCTCTGGAAAATTGGCCCAGGTGGCAGCAGCAGCGACAGGACATGGAGGAATCAATGGAAAATCCCTGGCCCTCTGCTTTTGACTTCATGAAGATATCTACACCTGGAGCTGCCACTTGCAAAGAGGAGGAGGGGGAAGCAGCAGCATTGTGCAGACTTAGGCAGCTCCCTGTGAAGAAGAGGCTCTGGTGCAGCAACACTGGCCTCTGCCACCCAGTTAGCAGGCAAAGCTGGTGGGTGGGGCATGAAGCATGGTGGACACTGAGGCATGGAGTGTGGCCCGATTAGCAGGCGAGGGGGGAGGACCATCTAACTTGAGTATCTATTTTTTTGTCATGGGGGGCTGAAACCAAACTCCTATGGATGCCGAGGGTCCACTGTAACTATGTAGCCTTGAACAAACACTACCTCTTAGTATGAGGTTTTCTGTTAGCATACAAATTTTGGAGGAGAATCATGTATACTGGTTTTGACGAAAAGCAGTATATAAATGTAGGGTAGAGAAATAAGTAGCCCAATTCAGAGGATTATAAAACAAGGTGGAAGAGGTGATCTGAGGAAAATCACACAACCCCATGCCCCATATCACATGGATCCAATACTACATATGTCCTCAAAATCACTTATATCACTGGTTTTGGGGGGCGGCGGAATCTGAATAAGTTTCCTTCTTTAAAACACAGACAAATAATTCTACCATTTTCCTTGCTGCTCTGAGAAAACCCTTTAAAACAGCAGAATGTTCAAGGACTATTCACAGTTTGGGATTCATTTTGTAGGAAAAAAGGTGAGATTTGCATTTTCTGTACAAAAATTTGAATTTTTCATGCAGAGTAATGACAGAATGAACATTTGAAAACATTTTAAAAAACATTTTTCCTGAGTGTAGGAAAACCCCAATGAGAGATGTCCTGGCCTGACAAGAAACTTCTTAGTTTGACACTTCTGTGCAAATTGTGTGTGTGTGTGTGTGTGTGGTTTTAGTACAACAATTTTTTGTGCAAAAATAATATTTGCACACAGAGAATGCTACAAATGTTTTTTCCCCTATGCAAACCCCACATGCAAATTTTGTGGAGAATCTGCAGATCTTTGTAAATTGCACAATTTTTGAAGATTTTTTCACACTGGGAAGAAAATTACTAACATAATTTGTTGCTTCCTCCAAGAAATAATTTAGTGAAGAATTATATCTTTAGTGCATTACAAGTCTCAAACTGTAAATATCTTTTTTTAACCAAGACTTTCTTTGTCAGGGTTTTCCAATACTCTGTTATATTTTTTTAAAAAAATTACATCCCTGCTCTAACCAAATGACTGGTTACATATGATAATCTTTCTATAGATGTTATGAGGAATTCAGTAGCAAAGCTTCTTAAAAATGTCCTCTTTTTCCATTGCATCTCAGATGTATTCAAACATGGGTCTTTCCATTGTGCTAAGATGCTTACTACGCAATGTGAAAATGAAATCTGTGTAACAAATATGCAGAGACTGGGGAATAGAATGTAAAAGTAATCAAACTTTTCAATGTTGATTCTAAACATTGTTGTGGTTTTAATTTTTGATGACAGATAAAATTGGTTGTCTTATTAATTTTCAGTGCACTCAAGCATTCAGTTTGTTTAAGGATGCTCTGTGCAGTGCACTAGTATAAAGTGAAGATGTGTCAAACTATTTGGAAATAATGTGCATTTGTCAGATGTATCCTAAGTACAAGCAAATGCTCCAATATTTCTTCTGCTTTATTCTCATACAATTTTAACTGCATGGCTGCTGCTGAGCATTGCAGATACACCAGAGAAAGAAACATCTCTGGTTGAGTGAATGAGAGAATGAGAACAAGAGACAGAGAATCATATGAAGACAAATGCCACAAAACCCACAAATACTGGTTGGTTATTTTTACACAGAGCTCATCTATGCAAGCCAGGATATGCAGGCTCCCCAGTGTATCTTGGGCATGGATCAGAACTGTCCCTCCCCTATTACCTCTGCAAGATGTGCCAGAGTCCAGACAGGCACACTGGCCCATCACTGCAGCTGCCTCCACCATCTCCCCTGCTCTCCCAGAAGTGGGGAAGCTGGCCTTCAACAGGAGACCAAGGATGCCTGCATGATATGCTGCAGGACTCCTTCCTGCTTCAGAAGAGCTTCAGAGAAAGTGAGGCAGAATAGCAGCTGCAGTGATGGCCTGGCCTGCTGAGCCTGGCTTCTGTGGACACATGGGGCCCAATCCATTTCTTCCTGGCAGGACTGAATTTTCCCAGGTATTATTTTAGAAAGGTTTATTGGGCCCAATCCTGTCTTCCCCCTGTCTTAGCCCCATATTTGCCCTGGGGATTTTGAGGACTGCCTGGGAGCAGAATGTGTGTGGGGGGAAGCCCTGTATCATCAGACTGCAGGGCTGTAAGATGGGGGCAAGACAGGGTATATTGCCCATGTAGATAATCCTTTAGTTTAAGTTAAAATAAAATACAACAAAAATAGTATACTTTCCTCAGAAATGATCTGTTTTTTTTAACGTGAAAGCACCTCTTTTTAAAAAAAATCTTTGCTGATATCTGACAAATTTTGGCCTGGACCAGCTATTGGCACTTAATGACTTCCATATCAGTGGCATCATGAATATGGACTGGTTTTTAATCAGAAATGTAAAGACATTTTCAAGGTGGCATAACTATTCAAGGGATAGGGTTCAGAATTTTGGATAGTCTTCCTTAAATTAAGACTAAAACCTGGAGCCCATTCATCAGTCCGCTGACATGGAAGCCACTGGGCCACCATGTCATGGAAATCACCAAGCTGAATGCAGCCCTCCAGCCATATATTCTGGCCTGCTAGGTGCTTAGCAATGCCTCCTATTTTTTTACATGTAGGTAGCAAAATGGGAAAGTCCATTTACTGTTTCTCCATCCCCTCTCCCCCACCCTTATTTAGGTGTCTGTGGGGTCAGCTATATGGCATTTTTTATTCTGGGAAGAAGCGAGAAATAGAGAACTCGATTCTGTCACTCACTGTACCCACAATTTGTCATGGGTAGCAAAAGTCTCGGTTTCTTTGGATTTGTTGTTTACACCTACCGATTTATTTATTTATTTATTTATTTATACCCCGCTCTTCAGCCACAAGGCTATCAGAGCGGCTTACAAATTGTTTTTTTGTTTTGTTTTGTTTTGTTTTAAGCAATAGCTATTTACACATCTACACTGCATTAAACAGGTTCCAATGTGTGTTAGCTAATTGCCCCCCACAAGATGGGTACTCAATTTACCGACCTACGAAAGGATGGAAGGCTGAGTGAACCTTGGAGCCCGCTGGAATCGAACTTGCAATGTGGTGACTTGCAGTACTGGCATTTAACCACTGCGCCACCAGGGCTCAGAGGGGGCAGCCTTGCAAGGGAAGCCTGGCAATTCAGGATCCACCATTTTTAAATGTCCCTTGAGTCCAGTCCTTCACTGCCTCCAAAGCACAGCTGAGCTCTGTGTACGTGTGTGTGTGTGTGTGTGTCTGTGAGTGAGTGAGTGAGAGAGAGAGAGAGAGGGAGAGAGAGAATTGTTGAAAAGGAAAAGATCTCTTGCTGCAAAGCAGCAGGCGCACGCAAGGGTTTTACATGTGGGAGAGAGCAAGAAATCAACTTGGGCCCAAAGCATTTCTGCAAAGGAGGAAGAGGCAGGTGCTCTTGACATGCAAGGAATCCCATTGTGGAGCACTCAGGGCAATGCAAAAAGCTGTTCCCCTCCTTCACTGAGGCTTGGGTGTAGGAGATCAATGCTCCAATTCTTGTAAAATCAGCTCAGTCCACCTCTCCAATCCAACCATGGTCCTGATTTATCCTAATCCCTCTCTCCTCATCATCACTGGCTCTCCTCTGGGCTTGCCCCAACTCTCTGCCTCACTAGCCCAGTCCACACAGCACCCTCAGCCTCAGCCTCTGCTGCCAAGGCTGCAAACAGGGAAGAGAGGGGGAGGGGAAAAACAGAGGAAAAGGTAGCAGTGGAGGACATGCAGGCAATGGGACTGAGAGTTCCATCGCCTGGCCTTTCCCCAGCTGCTGCCTCTCCCTCCTTCCTCCCCGCTCTCTTCCCCATTCACTGGTTTCAGCTGGGGAAAAGGGGGGAAATGGAGGAAGAGGCAGCATCTTAGGACAGGTGGTTGATGGAATTGAGATTCCCATCACCTGCCCTTTCCCCAGCTGCAACCAGTGAATGGGGAAGAGAGGGGGGAGGAAGGAGGGAGAGGCAGCAGCTGGGGAAAGGGCAGGTGGTGGGACTCTCAATCCCATCACCTGCCTGTCTTCAGCTGCTGCCTCTTCCTCCATTCTCCCCTCTCTTTTCCCCATTGGCAGCCAGAGAATAGGGAAGAGAGGGGGCGGAAGGAGGGAGAGGCAGCAGCTGGGGAAAAGTCAGGCGATGGGACTCTCAATCCCATTGCCCACCTGTCCTCCGCTGCCACCCTCTGTTTTGCCCCCCTTCCCCATTAGCAGCCTCAGCAGTGGAGGCTGAGGACACCGGGAAGACCGGGCTAGTGAGGCAGAGAGCTGGGACAAGCCCAGAGGAGAGCTGGCGATGAGGAGGAGGGTAGGAAGAGGATGAATCGGGATCACAGATGGATTGGAGAGGTGGACTGAGTTGATATTATGAGAATTGGAGTGTTGATCTCTGTCTTACACACAAGCCCCAGAGAAGGAGGGATGGCTTTTTGCATTGCCCTGAGTGCTCTGCAATGGGATTCCTTGTGTGTCAAGAGCAGCTCCTCTTCCTCCTTTACAGACTTGCTCTTGATCCAGGTTGATTTCTCACTCTCTCCCACACGGAAAACCCTTGTGTGTGTCTGCTCCTTTGCAGTAAGAGATCCTTTCCATTTCAATAATTTACACACACACACACACGCACAGAGAGAGAGAGAGAGAGAGAGAGAGAGAGACCAGCTGGGCTTTGGAGGCAGCAGGGAGGGGAACTGGGCTCAAGGGACATTAAAAATGGTGGATCTTGAATGGTCCGGCTTCCCTTGCAAGCCTGCCCCCTCCAAGGTCTGACGTATCATAATTGAGTTCTGCTGTGGGCCCCATAGCCTGGGATGGTTGCTGATTCATCAGACAACCAGTAGTGCAGTTTGTTCCGGACTTTCCAAAAAAAGTATGAGGAAAAAAGAGAGATGGAAAGTCACGGGTTTACTGTTTTTTTTGTTTTTTTTTTGTTTGTTTTTTTGGCTACCCCTCCTTCCGAATAGCATGTGTCTGCCTTGATGAGTGTGAGGACCGATAGGGTTCATCCCAATTTCTTCCTCAATAATTTTTGTTCTGTAGCTGACCTGTGTTTGACTTGGCAATTCACAAACAGGGCAAGCTAGCTATGCTCTGTAGGAACATCTATGCATTGCACTCATATTGAATAACTATTTGCTTGAGGTTTGGAAGATATTGCACTTGAGCTCAGTATCTGTGGCTTTTCCATTCATGCATGCTGTTCCATGCCACTGCCAAAAGAGAAACTGTATTCTTGCTATACCTGATATAATTGCCTAAGTTTTACCTGTACAGCACCTGAAAGGTTTTTTCCCCCCAGATGTAGCAGTAAATAGACTTCTCGAAACATTCAATGATCTCTGCCTAAGAAAAGAGCCCTGGGTTCACAAAAATATAAATATTTTCCTCATATACCACCTCCTTTTCATTCTCACAGTCATCCTGCCTGATCAGTGCATTGTAAGATTTCATGATGCCACGGGAGAGAGGAGAAGGACTCTGGGGAAAAGCGAGAGTTGAAAAGGTGGGCAAAACAGACCCCTTGATGATATCCATCCCTGTCTCCAATTTGTGGTGCTCAAAAAAAGAAGGGGGCTGCTGCTGGCAGTTACTCAAAAGTAGGAACCTTCTCTTCCACTCAAGTGCAAGGAAGAGAACAGCTCCCTTTACAATCCTCCCTTTTTAATTTTTATTATTATTTAAACTTTCATCACCTGAGCCATATCCCAAATTCATCCCAGGTGAACTGTGTCTTCTTTTTTTATGAGTAAATGTTTAACCCCATTTTGTATTTATGATAAAAACACACACACACACAATAAATATTAAATCTGTGGTTCTGTGGCCTCAAATTTCTACCAGTCACTTGGTACCAGGAGTAAGTTTACATTTCTTCCCCAATGAGAAATATAAGGAAAGAAATATTCAATGGAATTTAGCACTCTGTCTATTGGATTTATGGATGTATTTGAAGCTGGAACTATGTGTTAACAGAAAGGTGTGGTTGCTGCTGAAATCAAAACCCCACATCTTGTTCTCCAATCTCTATTATTAACATCCAAGATATGAAACATTAAGACATTTAACATACAGTTGTCCCTTCATATTTGCTGGCGTTTGGTTCCAGGACCCCCTGTGGGTACCAAATTCCGTGAATACTCAAGTCCCATTATATGCAATGGCATAGCAAAATAGTGTCCCTTATATAAGATGGCAAAATCAAGGATTGCTTTTTGGATTATTATTTTTTAAAGAATATTTTCAAGACATGAATACTGAAATCCATGGATACCAAATCTGTGGATATGGAGGGACAACTGTAATGTGATCTTAAGATAAAGATTAATCCTCTAAAAGCATAATCAGCCTCAGGTTCCACATGTATAAGAAGGGGTCCTCTGCACATATCAACCCATGGAGGTAGAACACCAAGACATTAGGGTTATTGGCCAAAGACTCATTCAGGATCCCTCCCCACAAGTTCCTGTGTAGTCACTCCATAGTCCCAGATTGGCAAGCATGTATAACCTCTTTTCATTCTTCTTAAACATGCAGTAGCAGTGACAGCAGTGGCTGAGACTGATGGCTGCAGCCTCATTCCTCCACACAACATGTGTAGTGTGTGTGTGTGTGTGTGTGTGTGTGTGATTTTAATATCATTACTATTGCTATCATTTATTTATTTATACATGCATGCATGCATGCATATCCTGCCAGACTCGGACTCAAGGCAGCTTATGAATTAAAACAATTAAAATGCAGTTAAAAACATACAAAAAGTCAACATTAAAATGGAATCTAACTATTAACAATATTTAAACAATTTAAATCTATATACTTAAAATGATAAAAACAGTTGAACACTTCAATTTTAAACAACAAGGCAGCTATTGCCTTCATGAGGCTGCAGATTTCCCTGGCCCAAGTGTGTGCCACTTGTTTTAAGGTGTAGGGACATGAAAATCCTTCAGTCCCAGTTTCCCCATATTTCTCCAAAGCCCACCTTATTTTCTTCCTCTCTTTATTTTGGTGTGTGTGTATGTGTGTGAAAGAGAGAGAGAGAGAGAGAGAGAGAGATTGTGCATGTTTGTGCTTGTAATGGAAATTTGTCAACCTTTATTTTATACTCTTTTCCTCTCATATTCACAATGTGCTTACTTTTTTATCTAATGATGCATCCTCCTAACAATGAAAGCATTTATATTTACTTTTTTCCTAATTGTATGCACTGTTAGTAGTTCACATTTTAAGATGTGCACATTGTTATGAGTGCAGTTCTCTACTCTAAAATGCCTTCCAAATGTGTGAATTCTCAAGGTGAGATGCCTTTCTTCTCACATTCTTGAGATGTGCAAAAGGCCTGCTTTCCCCCAGACTGTCAAATTCAACAACAACAACAAAAACCCTTTCATCCCCTAGCATGGGAAAAGACATGGTGCCACAGCATATTATGTAGCTGAGAGGAAGAGGAGGAGATGGTGGGTAGCTCTTTCCATCTTCTTAGCAAAGTATCTTATATAAATAGCACTCTCATAGGATTCCTTCAGATGTGTGTTCAGTCATGTTTCAACCAAATGCTGCTTTTCCTAAAATGAATAAATTGCTGTTTGGGATTAGATACTGAGCCTTTAATTATACAACACTTAACTATAAACTAGCAAAAGAACTGGAGCAGTGGAAGGGAGGGATTTCACATTAAGGAGATATCGGCTGCCATTTTGTAAATGTGCCCCTCCCTTGAAACAAGTCCCTCTGGCAAGTTGTTAAGCATCTTTCTGTTCAGTTGCAAAAACATATTTGAACATAATCAAGAAGTTCACATCTGAAAACAATTCCACATGAAAACAAGGCTTTCCAAGCAATGTTAATTCAGTAGGGATTTGGTACATTTTGTGGAAGAGAAATCTAAAAGGCAATCATAGTTTAATAGCTGTTGCACAGCTCTCAAACTTGGCTGCGTCTTTTCCCACTAGAGATACATACACTTTTAAAGAGTATTGGCTTTTAATTCATGTGTGGAATCTGAAACAAAATATGAAATCTCAGCTTTGCCTCTTTAATTAGCTTCAGCTGAGAGTGTCTTCTCTCCACCCACCAAAAAAGACACTTTCAAAGATACTACAGATGTTGGAAATCACATCTTAATATTCTGGATGATACTCATTGGTAGTGTAGTTTGCAAACTGTGAAGCACACAGATATTGACCAGAAGTATGCCACAAAATAGAAAAAAAATTAAATCACTGATGTCTCCTATGAACCCAAAGGACTCATCCAGGCAGGAGGGTACTTTGCCAGTGTCTTTGCAAGATGTATTTCTCTGGTTGTATCTACTTCCGGTAAGTTTCCACTGTGGATGTCTAACTGAACCATGTCATAACTTTGGATTGAGTCACTTTGGATCACTTAATCACTTCTGATGCAAAGACACAGTGCAATTAGCTGCTTCAGAGGAGGCATTCTTAGAAGAGAGTCTCATGCAGAAATCCAGAGCAAGAATAGCAGCTGATGGCTTTCACATCAGTGGGATGGTGAATCTGCTCTGTGTTGTAGTCAGGACTTGGACTAACTCCCCTGATCCCCCTTAAAGAATTTGTGATTTGTTCTGCCAGTGGAATCTTCTGTCAACATTTTCCTCTGCTATCTCTTCCACAGTTGCCTGGTTTAAGCCACTAGTGATGGAGACAGCAGAAAGGGAAGACTGAAAATTGCTGCTGCATGGTGATTTAGTACTCCCTTTTCTGTTCTACCAGTCTTACACCTACTGCCTGGCTTCTGAAACTTTTTACTTTTGTCCTGAGCAGAACCACTTGGTGCTAGCGCTTTAGTCTTCAAGATGGCTGCTAGTGCTGGCAATTTACTTCTGCTTATTTGCTGTCTGAAACAGAACCAGCTTTCAGTCTGGGATGTGTTCCTACTCCAGCCTTCTTCTCTGGACAAGTTCCTCCTTGTCTATATTCTTCTTGAATTGTAGTGCCCCAAAATGGACACCGTATTCCAGGTGAGATCTGACCAAAGCAGAAAAGAGTGACATTACTATTCCCCTCTATTGGGACACTATACTCCTGTTCATGCTGGCCAGAAATGCATTGGCTTTTTTTGGTTGCTGCATCACACAGTTGACTCAGGCTTAGTTTGAGATCTACTAAGACTCCTAGATCCTTTACACATATACTGCTTTCAAGCCAAGTGTCAGCCTGTTACCCAAATTACAGGGGAATTGTAGGAACCCCATATGTGTCCAGGTATTGATATGGGGAAATTTAATTAGCTCAATATGGCAGCAAGAGGCTAGGTAACTGTGGGATCTTTTGACCTATGTATACTGGTACTAACTGATGGGAATCACAGCCCAGAAGTAAATATTTTTTTAATTGAAACATAATCTCAGAAACACATACATACACTCACGCTTCAAGCAGTCACACAAGGCTAGTGAAGAGAGTGGGAAGTATTGGGACAAAGGAATAGAGTTTGGGGTGATGGGCCATACTATACCTATCTGAAGAGTGGAGATTCATGTAGCAGAAGGTACTCAGAATGCAGTTCTGAGGATCACACAGCAAACTGGCAGAATAATGAGGTGGGAGAAACTGCGAACGTGGTAACACAGACTGACAGAGTGATGAGATGAAGGCAGCTATACACACTTTGGCTGTATTTTGGGGTGATATTTGTAGTTGATATTCCCCATGAAGGCATGTTTTGAGTGGAATAAATGTTTGCTGGAGTTTCCCATAGTTAGACAATGGAAGCTTCAGTTGAGTTAATGATTGCTAATGGCTGAGACATTAAAACTGATAGGTGTCTGGCAACCTTCTATTGTTTTGAGGAAAGGTGTGAGGGAAAACCAGTTTTACAAAGCAAAGAGTGTCTGGCCACTTTGATTGAATTAGTGAATGACTCACTTCCATGTATGTCCAGGAGAATTAGCCCATTTCCACCATAACTACGAGTCCAAGGGTATTCACATAATTAGTACACGGGCATGTCTTGTAGGAGTTTGGGATGGCTTCTTCCTTAGGTTTCCTTAGCACACCTCGAGTCCTTGCATTTGGGAAGCCTTGGTCTACTACCAACCATGTGGATGGCCAATAAATAAGTCAAGAAGTTTCCCCAGGATATTTTTTATAGACAAGCTGGTGAACTTTGAGCTAAACAGTGTTATAGTTAGGCAGATCTTTAAGGGTGGGGGTATCAGGGCAGGTAACAAGCAATCCTATGTTTGTACATTTCATTTTTCCTGCCTAGATATAATACCTCATATTTATCTCTGTTGACATTTATTTTGTTTGCTTTGGCCCAGCTCTTCAATCTCACAAGGTCATTTTGAATTCTGATCCTGTCCTATAGAGTATTAGCTACCCCTCCACTATTTGGGGACATCAGCAAATGTGATAAGCATGCCTTCTATTCCATCAAGTGAAGTCATTTATAAAGATCCTAAACAACATTGGGCCCAGGAAAGATTGCTAAGGATCCCCACTAGTCACTTCTCTCTAGGAAGAAAAGTAACCATTGGTGAGTACTCTCTGGGTTCAGTCTTTCAACCAATTACAGATCTGCCTAACTATAACACTGTTTAGCTCAAAGTTCACCAGCTTGTCTATAAAAATATCCTGGAGAACCTTCTCAAAAGCCTTATTGAAATAAACATATACTATATACACAGCACTCTTCTGATCTACAAAAATGAAAAGAAAAAAGATAAGATTCGTTTGAGATACCGTAACTTGTTTTTGAGAAACCCGTGCTGGCTCTTAGTAACCACAACATTCCCTTCTAAGTGTGCACAGACTCACCGTTTAATTATCTGTTCAAGAACCTTTCCTGGTATTGATGTCAAACTGGCTGGTTGGTAATTTCTTGAGTCCTCTATTTTGCCTTTGAAGATTGGGAGAACATTTGTCCTCCTCTAATATGCTGCGGCCTCTTCTGTCCTTCAAGAATTCTCAAAGATGATTGACAGTGGCTCTGAGATTGTATCTGCAAGTTCCTTTAGTAGCAGCAGTAGTTGTTGTTATTACTCCTACTACTAGTAGGAGTAGTACTACGGGATCATTCTTGAAGTTAGGTTTTCTGACTTTCCCAATACAATATTGGCTATTTGTTTGTATTCCTCTTTACAAACTACAGTTTTCATAATCAAAGTTGTTTGGAGGTGGTCATATGATACACCATGGCTTATATAAAAACCCTGATGTCAAGCCTCTTCACTGATGCAGAAAATGTGGAGATCTTTGTATTAGTCGGACTACCCTTTTTTATTTAACCCTGTTTCTTTCCTATATTTTGCCTTTACCATAAGTAGAATGGGACCTATCCAAAATAGCTCTGTATGCATCTTTCATTCATCCATATGTAATCTTGTGCTGGAAGGCATTGCTATCAAGGCAAGGGAGACAATTGTTTCTGAAACAATAAGTGAATTGAATGAATGTCCAATAAAGGGATGCAGGTATGCATATCACTGCAGAACATGCCTTGCACTGGAGATTCTTGTTATTTATTTGAGCATAATCAAATTGAGCATTATAATGTAAAATAAATTCTTGGAAGATGATTGTGAGAGTGTTTCCTCAGTGGTCATGGCTTCACTCTTACACACACAGTGTCATGCATATTCCAGCATTGGAATTGATTTATCTCAGTTTTAGTCTGTAACACAACAAAATGTGGAAAATTCAAGGGGGTGAGTAATTCTGGAAGGAACTGTAAGTATCCTACAAACAACAGCTGGCATCCTGTTAGGTAGTTAGGTCATCATAAATTGACTTATGATCATATAAAGTTGAATTCTGCCGTTGCACAATGTTCATATTCTCAGGAGAGAAGCAGAAATGTAGCTACTTTTGGGGGACCATTGCACAAGCAAAGCCAATTGTACCATGGGTTCCAATGTACAATGCTCCACCTTTGCATACTGGGGTGTCTTGTGCAGTGCCCATTGTGCAGGACACTCCAATACACAGTTGGTGGAGCAGTGGTTAAATGCCAGTACTGCAAGTCACCACGTTGCAAGTTCGATTCCAGTGGGCTCCAAGGTTCACTCAGCCTTCCATCCTTTCGTAGGTCAGTAAAATGAGTACCCAGCTTGTGGGGGCAATTAGCTAACACACATTGGAAACTGCTTAATGCAGTGTAGATGTGTAAATAGCTATTGCTTAAAACAATTTGTAAGCCGCTCTGATAGCCTTGTGGCTGAAGAGCGGGGTATAAATAAATAAATAAATAAATAAATAATAAAATTGTCAGAATTCACTGGAAAGGTTGCGTATCATGTGAGAGATATAGCTGTATTGTTGTGAAGTTATGAATTGTAGCCTTAGATACAGGATCTTGGCCAACATTTTTTTTAGTGCTTAGAGTAAATAACTCATCCTTAATACTTTGTTTCACATTTAGTATTGCTTTGCACACTATCATCAACATTCACTGTAACTGTCAACTCTCTGGCATAGCAACTGGGAAGTATCTCTGTCTGACATTAGCAGCTGTTCAATATTGGGGTGTAAGGAAGAAACTGTACATTACACAGGAAACCAAACATATACAGGAATCATTTTTAAAAGCCTAAACTACTTGCAAATCCCTCCAATAGTCTAAGGATCTCTTCTGAGCATTGTCATGTCCTTCTTAGGGGATTAACAGACATTTTAAAAACTGAGTCAGAAGAACGTGACAAGAACAGAAATGGGTGACATTATCAGGTGACATCATTCTTCAGTATTCCAGGATTATAGCATGAGTATGAATAAGGCATCCCTTTGTATTGGCAGCTTAGCCCCATCAATAAAAAAAGTGAAGACTCATTTGTGCCAGTGTACACCTTGGGAACAGCTGAGGATGTGTGCGTCTGATAATGCCACCCTTTCTGTTATCAGCACATTCTTCTGACGTGGTTTGGGATGCAGTTTTGTGCCACATTTTCCTGTGTCTGATAATCTCCTTAGGTTATTAGTTGGAGATTAGACTATAAAGTCAGCCCTCTGTATCCACGGATTTGGTACCCATGGATTCTACCATCCACGGCTTGAAAATATTCCTAAAATCATAAACTTCAAGAGGAAAACCTTGATTTTGCCATTTTATATAAGGGACACCATTTTACTATGCCACTGCATATAATGGGATTTAAGCATCTACTGATTTTGGTATGTACAGGGAGTCCTGGAACCAAACCCCAGTGGATACCAAGGGCCCACTATAGTATTTCATCCCACATCTCAATGTGGTTGGAGATCTAGCAATTATCAGATCTCCAAATAAAGTACCATATAGTAAAGAGACAGGGCAAGTTGAGAATAAGAACTGGAAGCCGTGGCATTACTAAAGCTGGTGTCACCCCTCCCCATGACAATTTCATCTGATGCAGTTTGGCCTCTCTACACCTGCATAGTACACCCACTGACTGAAAGAAAAAGACAAGCAACATTATTAAGCAACTGAGCAACTCATCTCTAATTAAAGGATACAAAGCTTGTGTCTCTTTAATTCTCATGCAAAACAATGTCCCCTACATTCACTTTTGTCTTGCATGATGTACACACCAGCACAGCTACAATCTAAGTCATTATACAGCATTTTAATCTCTGCAGTACTTAAAAAAAAAGTTTCTAGATTTTCAGTCTCTTCAGTTATATAGATCTCCTCACTCCAATAACTATGGCTGAGTACTTTTCAGGGCTCGGAGGGCCATTTTTTCCTCCAAGCACCCAAAGGACATACTGTACCACCGTGGCCACCATTTCTTTTTTTTTTCTTTTTTTAATATTTATTTACATCAATGAAAGTATATACATACTAGACATACAACAAAAGAAAAAGAGCAGCAAAGTGAAATAATGAAACTTTTTTAAAAAAATTAGTACTGTACATCTTATTTTTATTAGCTTCTGTTCTACATTACTTCCCTTGTAATACCACCTTATAAGGTACCATTCTGAGTTACTGGTAGTGACATTTTGCCACTCCTGATTGCTTTTGTGGGCATTTTTACCTCCTCCTTACTGTTTCATGGCAGTGGTGACCCTAAAGCATCATTATTGCCAGGATCAGTCCTGGGTGTGACCTTTTCCTGCCAAATTCAGTTTTGCTGTTTAACCTTGTAGCTAATTGTATTTACATTTTTCTGTGCTTGTTCACAAGTATGTAGGCGACTGTAAAAGGGAGTATGTGCTTTGTGATTATGATGGTTTGATAAGCACTGCACCTGGGTCTCAAACTCTGGGAAAAGGAGACTGAGCCCTGGTAAGGTGGGAACTGGGAGTGGGGACTATGGATAGCCAATGGCTGTATAGCCTGCTGGATTTTTTAAATTGGAGCAAGCTTTTAGTATACTGGATGTTAGCTAGATTTCATTATGAGCTACCAGCTTGTAGGGATAGCTCTTTGGATTACTGTGACAATAAAGTTTTCTGTTTTGAACTCTGAAACTGCTAGTCACTGAGTCTGGAGAAGCCAGTACATGACAGTTGTAAGACATAATCTGATTGAATCAGTTTGTTTGGGGGCAGTTTGGGGAAAACCCCCACTTCTTTTCAGTCTAAAACGATGGGAATGTGAGTTCTAGGAGCTCCAAGGCCACATATTGCCCCACAGGCTGCACAGTTGTTCCCCCTGCTGTGAACCAGGAGTAGGAATTCTATTCTCTGCATAATTTGTTTTCTTTAGCAAAGAAACATATTTTCTTCATAGAAATGTTATTTTTGAAAAGAAAATATTCTTCTTCCACAGAAAGTGCTCCTTTTTTCAGTGTAGAAATGTTTTCTGCATAGAAAATGTCATATATATATATATTTGTGCACATGCATACACCATTATTATTGTTCAGAATAAATTCCTGAAGTGCAAAGATTCTCACTCATCTGGGATTCTCTTTATCAGGGTTTCCTATCACTCAAGAAACCTGTTTTTCAGACATTTCCCCCAACATTTCCCCCAATATTTTCAAATATAGCCTACATCCCTAGACTAGCTGGGTCCTTGCTCTGATCTGACATGATTCTTATGCTCTTATATGTATTCCAAGATATATCCTGACCCTTTCTTCTTCTATGTTCCTTTTTCATTTCACAAATTTCACAAGGAATTAGTTCTTATCCATGATGAGCTAGAGGGAAGTAAAAGCTGCAGAACCACTTCCTATCAAATAACCACAATGTTAAAAGTACTGTAAACAAAATAAGTGCAGCCTGCTGTCTTTAAAATGGGAAAAAATCAATGTAACATGCCAGTGCTTTCTAACAGCTAGATTAAAGTTATTTTAGTTATTTTCCATTCCCTCAGTTTTGTTAACTAATCTGTTTGAACCAGGGAATAAGCATTAAATATATTAGTTAAAATTAATAATCTAATCTAATATTAAAGAATCACAACCCAGAAACATCACCCAAGGAGACTTTCTGCTGTGCTTTCTGCAACCAGACTTGTTTATCTCAGATTGGCCTTTTCAGTCATCAGCGCACTTGCAGAAAGCACGGGATGAGTCCTCCCTGAATATTTGTTTGTGAAGAAGAGCCAGAGAGAGAGAGAGAGAGAGAATATATATATATATATATATATATATATATACACATATATAATTTTAAAATTATATTGTAAAATATAATAAAATTAAAATTATACAATAAACAAATATAAAATTATATTGTAAAAATGACAACTCATCTTAGTGTACTCCCTGCAAAGAAGTTATAGTTTGAGCATTTCTTCTTTTTTTCTTCTGTACCATCAGTAACTATATGGAGCAAACACACTGTATAGAATGAATAGTTCAAAACCAGCTGGTTAATTCATTTGCAAATCATGTAAGTTAGAGGTGTTTTTTTAAAAAAAATAAAAAGTCATTGATTACCTCCCTGATGGTTTTTTATAACACAGGGACTGGTTCACAGTATGCAGAGCTGTGCACTCACCACCAAATGTAAAACTATGTACTCAAGTTTTTGCACTCAAGATTATGATCTAGTTCAACACAAATTGATTTTGAGGTCATCCAAACTGACTCAGGTTCTGGATGCAAATCTCATGTCAGAATCTGAAGGTTCATGTACCCTACTGTTGTGGTGGTGGTGGTGTGCCTTTGAGTCATTTCTGACTTATGGTGACCCTAAGGTGAATCAATCATGAGGTTTTCTTCAGCAAGATTTGTTCAGAAGACATTTGCCTTTGCCTTCTACAGAGGCTGAGAGTATATGACTTGCTCAAGATCCTCCAGTGGATTTCCATAGCCAAGCGGGGATTCCCACCTTGCTATCCAGAATACAACACTCAAACCACTACAGCATGCTAGGTCACTACATATCATTATTCCCCACAGCATATAGAACTGTTATATGAGGTTTCTCTTCTGATTTTCAAAACTGGACAAATTTTTCAAGCTTAGTGACCATAAATCTGTGGTTTATGCCTGTCAGATTTCACACAATAGGCGTGTGTTGTAGTTGTTGTATTGCCATTTTTTTTTAAAAAAAATTCTTGGTTGAAGTGAGAGGAATGTCTTTGAGAAAAGCATGATGATTCTGATCAAAAGGGCCTTAAACTAAATCCTTCAGGGTGTGGGGTTGGAGATGAGAGCTCAAATGCCTGTCCAAAAGCAAGCACTAAACACAAGGATGTGAATTCTAGAGGAGAAGCTGAGGGAGAGAGTGGGAGCCACAGTAAAACTCACAGTAGAATAAAAGATGGGAAAAAATGCTTTTGATATCTATACACCAATGCACAGAGTTTGCAGAACAAACAAGAAAATCTTGAGGTCCTAGTACAGGAAGGTAAATATGACATTATAGGTTTGAGAGAGACTTGGTAGGATGACTCTCATTATTTGAATACAACAATTGAAGGATGTAATATGGTCAAAAAGAATAAATGGGGAAGAAAAAAGAGGGAGTAGTATTATATGTCATGGACAAATTGACTTGTACAGAAATCCACACAAATGATCAAACTGGACCAGTGGAGAGCATTCAAGTAAAAATAAATGGAAGAAGAAATAAAAACAACATTGTGGTAGGAGTTTACTACAGGCCACCAAATCAAGATGAGGTGGTTGATAATTATAGAATCATAGAATCATAGTTGGAAGAGACCACAAGGGCCATCTAGTCCAACCCCCTACCATGCAGGAACACCCAATCAAAGCTGCTTTTCTGAAATCTCCAAAATCTCCAAGAAGCAAGAACTTGTAGTTATGGGGGACTTGAATTATCTTGATATCTGCTGGGATACTAGCTCTGCTAAGCATAGGCTCTCTAACAAATTCCTGATGTGCATTGCAGATAATTTCCTCTTTCAATAGGTGGAGGGAAGAACAAGAGGATCAGCAATCTTGGACTTGATTGTAACCAATAGGGAGGAGTTGGTCACTGGAAGTTGGTATTTTAGTGGGGAGTGGGTGTGACCAGGCAATGCTAAAATTCATGATTGTTGGACAGCCCAAAGAAGAGTATAGTCAAACATGAAGCTTGGATTCAGGAAAGCTTATTTTAAAATGCTAAAAAAAGACAACCAGCATTGGTGGGTTTTCATGAAAAAGGAACTGCTAAAAGCATAATCACACACAATTCCATGGAGGAAGAAAAATGGGAAATATCTGAAAAAGCCAATGTGGCTGCACAATAAACTTGAGGAGGAAGTGAAAACCAAAAAGAATATGTATAAAGAATGGAAGGAAGGAAGGAAGGAAGGACAAATCATCAAGGAAGAGTACAGATGATTAGCCAAAGTTTGCAGGTATAGTGAAAGGCAAGCTAAAGTTCAAAATGAAATGAGCCTAGCTAGTTTTTTTTCTCTCCAAATATGTTCTCCAAACTTCTCCAAAGTTTTTTCCCCCCCAAATATGTTCAAAGCAATAGAAGTGATGAAGGAAATGGTGGAACTGCTGCTCAGCAAGGATGGTAAAATTCTAACAAATCACAATGAAAAGGCAGAACTGCTCAATACAAATTTTGCTTCTGTTATTTTAGTAGGGAGTGGGGTTTTAGTGGGGACTGCAAGTTATGCCAAAACCTTCTAAAATATACTAAGCTCTTTCCCTTTTATCAAGCAGAATCCACACATAACAAGAAGCACATAACAGGATTGTTCATCAAAAACCTGTGGCCAATAAACCCAGTGCTTCAACTTGGAAGTCCAGGATGTAAGGCAGCAGCAATAATAGCCTGGATGAAAAAGTCATTGTTTGCACAATATTTTTTTGCCAGCAAGAAGCTTATTATAATTTAGCAATTTGCCATTATACACAGTTAAAACTTTTTCAATGGATTCAAAGGAGGAAATAAACATTGGAGGACTTTATATGATTACTTCGGCTAGACTGGTGATATTAAAAAAAAAAAAGGAAATTAAAGGAAAGTCCTACAATCAATGAATAGAAGAACAAACTAATAGACATGATAGAATTAGATGACTTAACAAATAAATTACATAATAAACCATGCACTAAAACAAGGGAAGATTGGATAGAAATATTGGAATTTTGAGGAAAAACAGGCGATCTGCAAGACAAGAAGACAGTATGGATATGAGAGAATCCTAGACTGTAGAATATAGTAAGAAGATTTTATGAAATTATTCTTTTAGAAGTTGGTGGAGTCTTGAGTTTAAGGGGAAAATGTATCAGAAGTCAATGATTGATGTATACAAATCCATACTCTTAGTTCACTAAGTTGACCCAAGAGGAAGTCACAATAAATCATTATTGATAATAAAAGCACAGAACAGAGCCTCAAACCAAAATAGTTCAGAAATTAAGACAATAGAATAGATGAAGGTGTGAATATGCCCTACTATCCTTTACTTATAATATCTCATCATTTGAAGTATTGGACACTTTAAAGGGGTTAAGTAGACCATGGTGATTTAAAATGAGGTCAGGTGGAGGTCACAAGGGCCTGAGAAGGTGTCTTAGAAATATTTTAGCAAGCAAACCCAAACTAAGATTGAACTGAAGCCCCTTAGTAACCAAAACCATTCCTTCAGTCACACAACCTAAACAACCATCTGAACTTTCCAACCCAAATCCCCAGAAAATATCCCTCAGAACCCCTCCTGTCCTGCACTGTGAGGTTGTCATAAACCCATCAATTCCTATCTCCCAGCCATTAACTGCAATCAGCCAAGTTTCAGTTTCCTTTGTCTGTTCAGTGGGAAACACATCTAAGCTTTGTTCTAGCCAAAGTAACCCCTTCAGGACATGAAGCAGGGTATAAATATTAATCCTCTAACAATAGAAAGGTGTGCCACTATGGACAAGACCAGCCACTCTCTTTCTTTCACTCTGTGATTGGCACTTCCAGTGCCACTTCAAAACTCTGCTCTTCAACTATCATTTTTGTGCTATTTCCAATAAAAATATTTTATTTCACTTTAACCTGGAGTTCTGTGCAGTTAATATTGTATACATAGGTGAAAAGATCCTGAAGTTACGCACCTCTTGCAGCCTTCCAGTTGAGGTGATAGTAATAATTTTCCCAAATACTGATATACTTTTGACATCACAACTGGGGCTCTAAAGCACTCCCACCTCTTCAGGTAACAAAGGTATCATCAAGAAATAGAGACATAAATAATGTGAAATGTGCAAATTTCTCATTCTGTGTCATCAAAAAATGGTAAGCCACCAAGAAATTTTTGCAGTTTGAGAATTTGCGGGGAAGAAAAACAGCATTTCTTCCCCAGAAATAATGTTTAGGTTTGGTTGTTGTTGTTCCCCCTGGAAAAAAAAGTCTTGAAATATGAAAAAAGGTCCACTGGAAAATGCACAACATGTCATATTCTTTTCAGTGTGCAGAAAACTTTGAAATTATTTGTCCTTGCAGGTGAAAATGAAATAAGTAACAATTTCTATCTCTATCATGCATAAAAGAAAGATGTTTTTCCACTATACAGTAAGGTCTTAAAATGATCGAGGGCTTGTCTATACTGGCCAAATAAAATATCCTTCCCCCACCCCTGTCCCCACATTGATCAGTCCAGATGACACAAGGCCCAATCCCAAATTCTGGTGTGGACTGTCTTCATGACATGGGGTCAGTTCATCACTGTACCTGCACTAAACCATCCTTAAAACAGAGTAAAAGTACTTCCTTATTTGCTCTAGATTTTACAGGAAAACCCAGTGCACTCTGTAGTGAAACTTCACAGATGTCTTCACATATGTCCCCCACATGTGTTACCTGGCACCGCCAGCGCTGGTGTGAATTTAATCCTCTGAGATCACAATGAGGCACCTAGCCATGTGATGCTATGTCAATACTGGGCACCTAATTTCTGGCCTCTCGTAATGAGGGAAATCTGAGGCATCTTTGGGGCCAGAATTCTCTGGGTTGCACCCAGATATTAGCCAGTGTAGATGTGTCCTGAGAAGCAGAAAGAAAATGATGTTTGAATTATAAACAAATAGAATGAAATCTCTCCACAACGTAGCAGTGAAAAACTTGCTATGCACTACAGAACAAATGAACAAATAAGGAGGAAGCATCTGTAACTATCTCAATCACTAGCCTGCCCCAAAATCAGAGTTCTGGGGAAATCCCTAGTGAAATATACCCTAGCATTAAAATAAGGACCTTTGAATCACTTGCTTCTCACCTTTGTTCTCACCCCTAATATTTACATACAAATTAAAACTAATATGCATTATTTCTTGGGGAACAGTTTGCAGTTCTGAAGTACGAAATGGCAATAAGGTTTTGTATCATTTAGATTCTGATCACATCAGAGAAATCCAATTTGTCAATGTCTAATGTGCATCTCCAATAGCAAGCTGATATCACTTTATCAGAATGTTATTTCATTTTTTTACTTACTCATTTGTTTATATTTATGTACCATCCTTCCTTAAAAATCATGAGAACGAGAATGAGAAAGCATACACTAAGAGAAATTCATACACTAACACAAAAAAACCATTAAATGCATTAAAAACAATAAAACAAAAATAAAGGCACTAAAACTATTTAAAAGGACAAATTGAAAAGATGAGCTTTAATGCCTTTCTAAAAGCAAACGCTCAGGGAATGATTCCATCATGAGCTTTATTTTAGTCCTGTTAAACAGACATTCTCCACAGGAAGGTTGGATATTTTGTTTGTTTGTTTGTTTTAATTCCTGTTTTTAATGGCTTGAACTCTTGATACAAAATATCCAAATACAGGAGAAATGGTACCGGTAGTTCTTCCGAGGCTTGGAGGAAATATTTTACTCATTGTTAGTCCCAAGGCATTTTTTGAAGGTCAACATTGCATCATCCTCGTTAAAACGAAGTAGGCCTGAAAGTGGCCAGCACCAGTACCTGGAAACTTTTTGTATATACCACCATAGCCAAACATCCTCTTAAAAAATAATAAGAAACTGTTACTCATTACACTTGTAAATCAATTTAATTCCCAACCAGTATGTTATCTTTGAAATGCAACTTCACTACACTCTCATTGCCCCCTCCCTCAGGAAACTGGTCATGGGTATCACTCATTAGGTGCAGGTTCTGAATATATTTGTGTAGGTATGCTCTCTTCTCAAACTATTTCAGCAGGTATTCTGCAGAGTTTCAAACAATAGCCTGGAAAAATAAAAAATAGCCCAGGTGCTATCTGACATTAGTTCAAGAAAAGTATGCACCTCCTTCCACCTAATAACCAATTAGTAATATACATGATGAAGTCTATATTCTGCCGTTAAAAACAACAACAGGGAAAAAACAAAAACAAATAATCTAATGCAAAATTAACACCCGCCTCACACACACCTTTGCTAGTAGTTCTGACCCTAAATAGAGCTTCTGAGAAGAGAGAAGTTAAAACCAGTATGCTTGGTAGATGCCTGAGATTTCAGAAGTAGAAATGGATCTGCTGGAGAAACCTAAAGTGGACAATTTTTTGTAAACACCATCAAACATGAGGAAAATTGGCATATTCAGGGGTTCCAGGAGCCATGGAATGGTATCAGTTGGAAAAGAAGACATACACAGGGAGACTTAAGACCCTAACAGTTTATAGTATCCTGGACGAGGGCATGGTTAGCTTATAGAAACTCTGTCCAGGGACACTTCTGATAAGAAGCAACAACACCACAAGAGGTCTCAGTCTAGTCTACATTGTCCAGGGATGTACTTGTGACATCAGGAGCACTGTGATGCCCCTTGGATTTATCATGCCTGCACTCAAAACTGATTATTCACTGCTGATGTCATAATAACAACAGTACATGAAAAGACATGTGTCCAGTGGTAGCACTAGAGGGATGAGGAGAGGCCAAACTGTGCCAGGTGACAGCACTGAGGGGGGGAGGGTAACACCAGTCTTAGTAATGTCACAGTGTGTGCCTAAGTGTATGACTGACAGGGGAGAAAGGGAGGGATTCAGAATGAAAGGCTAGAACTGAACTCACGGGGATTTTATTTATTATTTATTATTTATTAGAGTATTTATACCCCACTTTTCAGCCACAAAGGTTCTCGTAGCAGCTTACAAATTGTTTAGCATTAGCACTTACACATCTACACCACTTTTATAGCACTAGGAACTCTCTAAGAAGTTTACAATGTATTAGCTAATTGCAGCCACAAGCTGGGTACTCATTTTACCAACCTATGAAAGGATGGAAGGCTGAGTCGACCTTTGAGCCCCGCAGGATCAAACTTACAATGTTGTGGCTGTAGTACTGGCATTTAACCACTGTGCCACCAGGGCTCCATGAAGGAATCTTCTAAAAATCTAGCAGAATGTCACAAGATCAGTATTGGTTTCACATATAACGTGAAAACCCACCCATTCTTCTTGTGGATCATTGTCCATAAGGAAGTTTACAAAATGTGTGAGAGAAGAATGGAAATACTCCCTAGGATTTTAAAAGAGGTGTGTGTTTATGTGTTCAAGTCACCTGTCAACTTATAGCAACCCCATGAATTTCATAGGGTTTTTTAAGGCAAGGAATATATACAGGTAGTTTTGCCAGTTCCTAACTGAAATATAGCCTACAGATCCTGGTATTAATTGGTAGTCTCCCATCCAAGTACTAAATAGGACTGACCATGCTTAGCTTCCAGGATCAGAGAGGATCTTGTGCCTTTAAGGTGTTTAGGCCCTTTAAAAGAGATACATTTACCTTTGTGCCATTTGAAAATTATATACATTTGCACCATTATAAAAAGTTAGGAAACAAGTGGAAGAATAAGGCAGTGAAAAGCAGAATGTTTTTGCTCGTTGTTAGGTTTTTCAAGAGAAATACACATTTTATTTGTAATGCTTGAAATTATATGAATTTTGATCCTTTTACAAACAGACTTATTCAACAATGGTAATTTGGATGTTATTTCTTTAAGGAGAGTTAATAGTGTTCTGTCAGAAAGTTAAGTGCATGCAATTCAACCCTCACTGTATGATTTTAGAATCAATCATCATGAGTGACTACAGGGACCTAAAAGAACACTTGCATGCTTTGAAAAAACATGCTTTGAAATGGTTGTAATATGTATTAGTGGTGAAATCTGGACAGCAGCAATCTGTTTTATTGTTGAATTCAATTTCAGGACCTACGCCCAGCCCACAAATCTCTAAAAACCTCACCTCCAAATAGTCTGGAAATCTGAAATTAAAAAAAACACCTCAGATACTGTGAAGTGCCAGAATTTGGGGCAATTTAATCCTATTAAGATCAAGTGGAACAAGTAAGTTTAAATTCTAATACTTATATTTAATAAAACCATGTGAATTAGACTTGAAGGCTCAATGTTGCAATGCCTGCCCTGATTTAGACATGCTAAAACACTTAACTATGTCAGTTTTAAAACACGTAAACTATGTCAGTTTCTATAGCATTATCTAAAAGTTATTTATTCTATTAGAATCAGAAAGACATAGGAAATTATCAGACACATCAAAAGTGGCATTACAGGGACACCAGGAGATCACAAACGGGCTCCCTTACCGCACGACATTTTTCTCCCATTGTTATGTACCCGTTCTGCTGTCGTTACACCAGCACAGCTTTTTATTGATGGGAGAAGCCATGAGATCTGTCTTTCCGTTTCTATGACGGATTTTCCTGTGTGCGACAAGGTGCCCTGTTTCGCTGGTGAGATCCCAGCGTCAATGGGCAGTCCCTGCCAGAACACTTCCGGGTGAGATTGGGACATCCAGGTAAGTGACACACTTTTTAAAAACTTCCCTGGTTTATTTGGAAGTTTTAAAGTGTGTGTATGTGGGGGTTTTTTTTGTAACTTTTTTGGTGTATTTTGGTTTTTATTTTTGAATTTCTTGCATTCACATCTTCTCATGAGAATCCATGGGATTTTACTCCAGGAGGTTAATGGAGCTCAGTTAGAGTTCTGGTCACTCCTGGTCTGCCCTGTTGTCAAAAGAGAAGGTAAGTGCGGTGGGGAGGGTGATTGTGGTGGGACAGGGATGGGACAGGGTGGGAATGGAGATTGTGGGACAGGAACACTTTTTGCATTCCTGTCTGATAATCTCCATACTCTCTTGTACATGGTCAAGTGAACAGTGCTAAAGTCTGTGTGAATATGCTTGGATATTTATAAATATCCACAATACATGGTTTGAAAACTGTATCTTATTTCTGAAAATTTTGCATCCGAGTTTGTACTGCTGGTGCATGTACACTACTACTTCGATATAAATGTGTATTGCTGTATTGCTTTCTGAGAAATATTGTGCAGTTTCTAGGGGAATTGAGGAATGTTGTATGTTCTCCCCATTCTCTCCCCCCCCGCACATATTTTTTTTCAGAAAAGGATTCCTGCAAAAACTGTATGCAGAACAGAAAGTTCTGTTTTCATAGCATCCCAAACTAGCTGTAGTACCTTGTGATGCTCAAGAAAATCATTACCCATTTTTAATCACTGTTCATTATCAGCTGTTTGGAAGGGTGAATACCTGTCTCTTTGGGTGCTCAAATTTTCTTCACATTGCACATCAGTTGCAGGGCTCATCTCCACAGGCTAGAATACATCAGTTCCCTGCTGTCATATTCTGGCTGCAGATCTGGCCTGTTCCTCCTTTGTTACTTGAATGAAATGGGATGGAATCCAGACTGCCATGCCAGTCCATCCCTGCAGCTGCCATCTGTATTGCTCTCTCTGAAACCAGGAAGCCAGACTGCTGCATGTGACCAAGGTCCCCTGCATATGACCAGCCATGGCCACATGCTGTGGGACTCCTTCCTGCCTTGGAAAGAGTGACATGGATGGCAGCTGCAGCAGTCACACTGGGCCTAATCTCTTTCTTCCTAAAAGAAACAGTTTTTCCCAGGTATTTTGCTAAAAGATTTTATTGGGCTTTATCCTGTTTCCCTCCCACCCATTTTAGCTCCATCTTTGATCTGGGGGTCATGAAGACTGCCTGGTGCAAAATGGGGTAAAAACCCTGTGTCATTTGGACTGCAGAACTCTAAGACAGAGGGCAAAATGGAGTAAGTAGCCCATCTAGACAAAGCTTCAGTTAAGGAGGCAATTCTTTACTAATTTCATTCTCAAAGGAAGAAACAGATAATTATAGAAATGTTGTTCTCATGGTGAAAAGGTCAAAAACCTGCAGTTTTTGAAGGCCATTTGCAGTTCAGGATTTATTCTATGCCATGATGCCCCCTGCCACCTCCATGGGAGTAGAACATCATAGCCCTTGATCTCCATGACTTACCAATGAGGCATAACCAAAAGTTCACTCACAGATGTTTGTTGGTCCCAAACCATTCTCCATCTCCAAAAGTCCAACCCTTTGTTCATTCCTGTCATCAGGATACTGAGGAGGCCTTCTAACCTTCTAAGGCCTTCCTTCAGGGCTAGCAGTCATAGGAGATTTTCAGACCTGCAAAAATTCATGTCTGCCGCGCGAGCAGCCTCCCGAAACTGCTGCGCGGCAAGGGTCTTCTTCGGATGACGCTGTGCCTCTTGCAAAACCGTCCGTGTCACTTCCGTGAAGCTTCGGACGGCTCGGCACCATATTTCAATCTCGGGCAACCTCCGTGATTGAAATATTGCGCCGAGCCGTCCGAAGCTTCACGGAAGTGACACGGACGGTTTTGCAAGAGGCACAGCGTCGTCCGAAGAAGACCCTTGCCGCGCAGCAGTTTCGGGAGGCTGCTCGCGCGGCAGACATGAATTTTTGCAGGTCTGAAAATCTCCATAATGTCATGCCTGGACAAGCCACCAAGCCAAAAGTAAATCCAGGGAGGTAGAGGCTCTTCCTCTGTTCTGAAGTCTCCATGTGGTCAAGCCTGTGGAGGAAGTGTCTGTGCAGAATATGTTGTAAAATATGCAGAGTGCATTCACTCTCTGCCCATCTGAGCAGAGATGCATGCAGCGAAGTAGCGTGAGCTTTTGAGCAAAACGAAGCACACCTCTGGTGCAAAAAAAGAGACTATTTTAATTTTCTTTTATGGCTTTATTAAAGGGTAAAGTAAAATAAAATAGACAGCAAAAGACATTCATCCATGCTTCTGTATGCTCCAAGGTTCCTCAGGAGCTAAGAGAAAAGAAAAGGATCCCTTAAAATGCAGGAGGCACACACACAAGCTCTAAAATCCCCTCCCTGTTATATACCTTTCCAACACATTCAATCCTTCTGAGACGCAAACAAGAAACTGGACCCTTAGTTTCGTTTCTCGCTCTCAAACCAAAGGACAAGAAAGAATAACGTAACAACAAAAGACAGATTTATGAGTTCTAGCAGACAAGCTGGCATCTTCAGTGCCTTGGTGAATAAAATTACCCAAAAGGGGAGACAAACTTCTAATTACAATATCTATTTTCCTTCACAGAATAGGCCCTAGACAACCACTCATTTCAGCTGGAGTAGCCATATAGGAGCCAGATTTCCCTAGATTTCAGAGGGGAAAACTTTTTTTCTGTCTGACTGCAAAGTCTGTAGAGGAATGGCAGAGACCCTCCTTCTCATGCAGAGAGGAGTATTCCCCAGCTTTTTAGAACTGCCATGAAGGATAAAGGAGATAGGCAGGCTGAGATTCATGAGCTTAGAAGCATTAACCTGAGGGAGAACTGAACAGCTCTTTGTTAACCTCATCCTCATTACATCTGAAAGCCTTTACATACTGGGTGGGTTGCTTGTTCTCCATTATTCCTTTGCCCTTGCTTCTTTCATTAGCAGTCTTTCAAAGCTGGAACAATATCCAATATCCCTTACATACTTTGAATATCTCTTCCTTCCTCTTCCCATACCTTGGCTACACCCTCAGATTTTATATCTCTACTGGTTAGTATGTGAATGTGAGACTGCCATTGAATACCAGGTGATGTGGGCTATATTTGAGAGGAAGAAACTGGCAAAACCACCTCTGAATATTTGTCTCCTAAGAAAACCCTATGAAAAAATGGGGTTGTCATAAGTCAATAAGTGACTTGAAGTCACATACACACCCACTGTCCCAGCCCCCAACTAGGTGTCCAGTGTCTTCCTGTTCTCAGTGACTGATCAATTGCACTACTGCAAGAATTATTCACAGGTCAGCACACCAGCCAGCAGCCCACCTACACTTTGGCAGAGGCAGCAGGAGAGAAGGATGATATTTTTCAGAAAACAAAGTTATTTTTTTATGCAGAAGACACTGTTTCTTGTGCAGAAAATGCTGTTTTCTACATGCACATGCACACTCAGTCACACATACAAAACGTGCAAATTTTGTGTAGACTAAACCCCAAACTGTGAAGCTTCTGGTCAATCGAGAATTCACTTAATCAGACTTTTCCAACACTTAAAAAAAGGTTGTGACCATTTTTTGGATATTTTTTTTTATCTTCTTTCTGCTCCTCATCTCAGATACCCTTGAGCAACTAATTAAGAAAACTAATTAAGAAAAGAAACTGATTGGCAACCAAACATACTACTCGGTATGAATGGGGAAAAAAATTGAGGGATGTTCACAACACTCAAATTGATTTCAAAAAACAACAACAAAATACAAGCTATATGTCTGTCCTATGCTCCAGTCAGCAAGTGTATCAGGAATCAGGTGGTTAGAATGCAAAAGCTGTTGAATAGTTAATTCAGTCCAAATCAGTCACAGGGTGTCATCCAGCAGGATGAAGGGAAAAGCAAGAGGGTGGTTGTCAGCCAGTCCAGAAGTCATAAAGCAAGTTAGTAGTACAGATAAACAAAGCCAAGAAGGAGTGAAACAGTAGTTGCTCATAGCCAGTCCAAGGTCAATAAAACACAAACACTAAAGAGTACTGCCAGGCACCAAGAGAGAATGGATGTAAGCAACAAAGCTGCCAGGGAACTGCTAGGAGATTTATGGACAGCTGTCTAAAGATACCAGGTTCCTAATTAGGTCAGCATCTCCTATTTAACAGCTACTGGGATCCTTGTCTCTTTGTCACTCTGTAAAGGATGGTAATGTGTCTTCAGCAACTTTAACATCCCACTGGGAAGTGGTGCCCCCCCTCTGCCTCAGACCCCAGTTTCTTGGATACAGAGAAACTACCATCACCAGGAGCTGTAGATTCCTGGCAATCTGCTGCCTCCTCTGTGTCTGAATCTTCTGACTCCAGAAGGTGAGTTGTGATAATACTGAGTCAGAGAATCCCAAACCCCCTGAAAATTTAGGGGAAATCCATCTGGCCATTTATCTATGATGTGGCAACAAACAGACAGGTAGAAACTTAATTTTATTCATATATTTATCACAAAAGTTTTAAAAAATGTAATTTTCTAAACTCATCTCATCAAAAACCTTCAAAAGATTTTTCTCAACACTCTGTGTGAATCGAAATAAAAATAACTGGAGTGCTCTCAGTGCCCGACAAAGTAAATCTTCTATGTGCCACATCACCTATATTTTAAGTCAGACCATGCTAAACATGTCATCCATAGGTGCCTTTTTCTTAAAACAGTCCACAGGACAAGCCATACCAAAGAGGGCTGTTGATTTTTAACCATTCCTACAAACTAATATACCCAAGGACAAGAGAAGGTTTTAGATATGAATGGGGAAGCAACCCTCACATAAAAAAATGGTAAAACAAAGAAACGATAAATAAGACTGATTGACCGAAATAAAGCTAATGTCCAACATACTACCAAAAGCTTGTTTAGGAGATTTGATCAATGAGAGTTCCGTGAATAGCAAGTTGTTGATATTAAACTACTTCTGTGCATACACATGCAAAGCAACTGGTTTGGGTAACTGGACTTCTGAATGATTTATGCTCACAATCTCAACATTCTGAGCTGGAGATGTTCTTGGAGGAATTGCACCAAATTGTTTATACAACCAAGCATTAGCTGGACAGATTTATACACAAAAGCAGTTTAATACAAATTTAGAGACATCACTATTTTGCTGTGCTCTTAAAAATCTAAGATAAGTTTTATTCTAGTGTGTCCAAGATTCAATTATATTAAAGCATCACATTGAGAAATACAACCCAGGACAGGAATATGCAAATGAAAAAGATGGGGCTATTCAGATAAGAGTGTATCAGTTCTCTGGAGCTCCCAGTGAATTGTACAGGACAGGTTAAATGGACTGCAATCTGGGACACACAATAGTTGAGTAGAAACAAAAATTTCCCCTTAGCCAAGGCCTTAGGTTGGGGTTGGGCAAAGTGTGGATCTCCAGATCTTGTTGGTTCAAGTCCCACAAGTCCTAGCCAACTGTGAGAATTCTGGGAAGTGCAGTTCCCATTTGGCTATCCCTTGTTCAAGATACCAAACTATCCAGGAAGCTGGTTTACCATAGCCTCAGTGGTAGGGCTCCCCTTGGTTTCCCTTCACACAGTTCACTCCCATGTAGAAGAACAAAATATTAAACTTGGAAAGAGCATTATGGACAAAAATGTCTGTCAAACCTCAGATGTGAAGCCTCCCTTGACAGAGATCCACGTAAAACTTAAAATGCTTCTTTAACTCCATCCCCAAACTGTTTGGAATGTATACCTCCTACATACACTTTATCTATTGTGATAGGCATTTTGTAATATATATTCCATTCTGTTTTAGATGTGAAAGAGCCAATCAGCTTAAATTTGCTGCTGGCATATCTGCTTAGGTACCACATATCATTTCACAGCTTAAAGGAAGTAGAAGGCAGAATTTCATTATGTTCAAACATGAACTTACACACTGACCTTACTTTTGAGTTGTCAGATTAAGGAAAAGGTATTATTTTCATGCTGGAATTTCTAGTTTGAATTTCACTGCCCTAGTTATCTGAATGGATCACAATGTGAAATAAGGCTGTCATTGTATCTTAAGCCCTTGAATTCAGTCCAAGGCAACACTGGGGATGCAAAAATGAAACAGTCACTCTCAAATGGAAACATATGTAGGATAAAATGCTTGCTGTTACCTAGACAGCATTGTCACCTCTGCAGAATAATCACTGATCATAAGAAGCCAATGCAAATTGGGCCATTTGACAGATTTCTTAAATAATAAAGCACTTTGAATGGTTTTAACTTATGCTAAGGTTAGCATTTTGAACATTAAATGATTGGCTAGAGATTTGCATTTGGGAGGTTTTACTTTGCTTAGTTATTTATTTATTTAGCCATTATCAAGCAAGTATTTTTTAATGCCGTAAGCCACCCCGACTGCATTTTGTACAGGGCGGGATACAAATAAATTTCATGCTATTATTATTATTATTAGTAGTAGTAGTAGTAGTAGTATTTTAAAACTTCAGGTCCAAAAAATTACAAATAATTCAATGGAAAAGTCTGCTGATATTTTCAGGTTTTTGAATGTTATTACATCAGTTATTTTCTCTGAAGATGTTATGATTTAAAATATTTTAAGTTATGGGACATCTTTTTTCTTATTTCCAAGTACCGGTAGTTTATATACATATTGGTGTCATAATCCAAATTTGGAAGATCACAGCCCTGTCAATGAGAAGACAAAATGAAGCTACATGAAGATAAGGTTCCCACATACTTTGTAAACTCTACGAATATATAAAGTTGCCCCTCCACATTCGCGAACTTAGCATTTGCGGTTTTGAATATTTGTGGGTTTTAGGAGGGCCCCCGCCCTCCCAAAAGCAGCAACACAGAGCCTCTGGAGAGCCTTGGGCCTTGTTAAGGCCTTGGGTGGGAGGGGGGAGGGCCAGGGAGGCCTTCACAGAGCCCCTCGAGACGCTCCGGAGGCCCCATGAAGGCCTGGGGAGGGGTTGGGGACAGCCGGCGAGGCCTTCATGGGACCTCCAGAGACGCTCCGGAGGCCCCATGAAGGCCTGGGGAGGGAGTGGGGAGGGCTGGGGAGGTGATCATGGGGCCTCCGGAGATGCCTGGGGGTCCCATGAAGGCATGGGGAGGGGGTGGGGAGGGCCGGGGAGGTGATCATGGAGCCTCCAGAGACACTCTGGAGGCCCCATGAAGGCATGGGGAGGGGGTGGGGAGGGCCGTGGAGGTGATCATGGTGCATCCGGAGATGCTCTGGAGGCCCCATGAAGGCTGGCGAGGGGGTGGGGATGGCTGGCGAGGCCTTCACAGGACCTCTGGAGATGCTCCGGAGGCCCCATGAAGGCCTGGGGAGGGAGTGAAGAGGGCTGGGGAGGTGAACATGGGGCCTCCGGAGACGCTCCAGAGGCCCCATGAAGGCCTGGGAAGGGGGTGAGGAGTGCCAGGGATGCCTTCATGGGACTTCCGGAGATGCTCCGGAGGCCCCATGAAGACCTGGGGAGGGGTGGGGAGGGCCAGGGAGGTGATCATGGGCCTCTGGAGACACTCCGGAGGCCCCATGAAGGCCTTGGGAGGGAGAGGGGAGGCGGGGGAAAGCGACTATAGGGCCTCCGGAGGCCCCGTGGTCACTTTGGCGGGGGAGGGGGAGGGCAGTTGATATTCGCGGATTTTTCGCATTTGCGGGGGTCTGGGGAACCTAACCCCCGCGAATGTGAAGGGATGACTGTATAAGTAAGGACATGAAGATAATTTAGACAATTTATCTGGGCTCATGTAAATGAGCCAGGATACGCTGGCTTGCTACTGGCGTATCCTGGCTCTGTATCTAGTCTATTCTTCTCCTGTTACCTGTACAGAATGGGCCAAAGTCCCAAACAGGCACACTGTCCAATCCCTGCAGCTGCTGCCACCATTTGTTTCACTGTCTTGGAAGGCAGGAAGGGGGCCCACAACATGTGACCGAGGCCCCTTGCATGTGATCAGCCTTGGTCACATGCTGTGGGACTCCTGCCTGCCTGCCAAGAGAGCCAGGGCGGACTGCAGTAGCTGCAGAAAGGGCCAGCCAGCATGGACAGCCTCCTGTGGACATGCAGGGCTGACCGATCATTTGCCAGTGGTAATGGAGTAAACCAGGTGCTATTATAAAACTGTATCAGGCCCTACACAATTTCCCCTCTCAGCTCTGTATCTGCTTCAGGATGGTGAGGACTGCGTAGAGGCAGAATGGGGCAAATGCTCCGTGTCATATGGACTGCAGGGCTCTAAAATGGGGGCAAGCAAGGGTATTTAATCCATGTAGACATGTTATCACTCTCAAAAAGGAACACTTAAAATATCTAAAGCCTCTGCAAGAATTTCCACCTACAGTGCAACAAGGAGAAAAAAAGAGTGCCTAACTTTTGACGTTTATATTTGGGATGGAAAGAATATTTGAATTCTCGAGAGGAAAAAAAAACTGAGGAAGGGGCTTGCTGAAGTTCTAACCCTTCCCCATTCGCAAGGAAAAACCTCCTCAAGACACTTTCTTGTCCCCCCCCCTAATAATTGAATATACTTGCTTCCTGATGTTGTACAGCAAGTGGCAGGAGAGCCAGAAAATATCTTAGCAATCTATTGCCTCTGGATCCATGTTGCTCCCCCCTCCACAAACACAACATGTCATGCAAGACAAGTGAGAGGGAAGCCAGCTGAGGATCCTGGGTACCAGTTACATGACAGTTTTTATCAAGGGGAGAAACAGGATTTCCTGATCGCAAGTTCATCCCTTGTTGTTTAAACAATTTGTCCCTGGATGAGCAATATCCTGGGATAATTGTTTACACAACAACCTTTTCCATGACAAAAGCAAGATCCCGAGACATAGTATCCCGTGTTTTTTTCTTGTTGTTGCTGTTTACATGGGAAAAGGTTCCAGGTTCAAGGATGCAATTACTCGATTTTTCACAGCCTTGGTGACGTATTTCCTATGGAGTTTCCCACCATGAGCGATGCTATTGGCTGCCACATATGTTTGCTCAAGCGTCTGCATTGGTCAGAGAAGGAGGGTGAAGGCAACTCCCTCTGCACAATTCCTTTAAAAAAAAAAAAAACCTTGATGGGCTTGCCTTGGCTGTAAATCCACAGAGGTTACTGCAAGATAAAACTTTTGTCTTAAAGAACCCACAAGAATCACTCTTGAATACCAGGAGCTATAGGCTATATTTCAGAGGAAGGAACTTGCAAAGCCACCTAGGCAGCTTGAAGATACCCACACATATACACACATGTGCGTGCATGCCTATTTTTCTTTCAGCTGAGAAGCGGAGTGGTTGGCAATCTACTGAGGCAGGCACACACACACACACATACACACACACACTGTGTGCATGCTTTGCTTTCAGTCTAGAGGGGGGATGGGGGGGGAAGAACAGGGACACAAGCCTTTAAGAAAAGCACAAGACTTGTTGGTGCAGGGAAGAGCTGAGATTGCCAGTGAGAGAATCCATTTAAAGAGAACATGTCCCTTTAAATGGAGATTGCTGGCACAGGGACACAAGCCTTTAAGAAAAGCACAAGCCTCATTGGTGCAGAGAAGAGCCAAGATTACCAGTGAGAGACTCCATTTAAAAAGAACATGTCCCTTTAAACGGAGATTGCTGGCACAGGGACACAAGCATTTAAGAAAAGCACAAGCCTCATTGGTGCAGGGAAGAGCCAAGGACGGAAAGGGTGAATGACCCCTCCTTCTCAGGACTATGTGCCCACAGCTGCCCACCTCAATTTCCGGCCACCACCTACTCCCAAGATATTTTGTCCCCACCTGTTCACATATCTGATTTTCCGCATCCTCCCATGACTTTTTAAAAAACACAGGACAAACTAATGGGATGGAAAGTCCCACAGGTTGAGGGATAAAAGGTGGCCCCCCTTCTGAAAAGCTCGAGACCATAACGTAGGACATGTGAACTACCAAGGATCAACACGAATTCATCTCACTACATTTTCATCGTGTAAACGGTGCCCAGGAACATTACAGCCTTCAGATCCCTGGCTACTTACCCCCACCAATGTTGTATGTGGGTGTGTCATGATGGACTGTCCAGCCATCATGGGGAGTTCATCTCAAAACCTACAGTTCACAGCAGTGGAAAATTCCATTCCCTGGGTTCCATAGCATCAGGTATGGTAAGGGTGTGGGAACCTCATTTCGTAAACATGACATCACATCACCTGACTGGAGAGCCAATCAGATTTGGCAATGCAGAACCAATTACAGATGACCACAAAGACTTAAGTTTTCTGAATTCCTTTGTTCTCAGAGAGATGTAGGAGAGCACATGGAGAGACACATGGATTAGCCACATGCTTGGGACCCATCCTTGGGCCTCATGCAGGAGCCATCTGGCTTGGACCAGATGGAGAGACACATACCTTTGTAGCAAGATAACTAAACTGTGATACAATAGGTTGGGGGGGGGAGCCAACCTCCCTCATGACCTGATAACATCAAAAGGGCCCCAAGGGATATCTGAAGTCTAAGGAGAGACTTCCGTCCAAAAGGACTCTGAATTTCCATTTCCAGAGCCAGCTAGGCAAGCTAGGAGGAGCCTGGCCTAATCATCCCAACTGGGATATGGACTTTGCATGGTCATCAGAATTGTAAGTTACCATTATCTTAGCTTAGGGAACAAGTCTAGCTAGTTGCATTAGGTTTTGTGATTTAATTTTCGTACTCTGACTGAATGTATAACTTTTGTAAACCTAAGTTGAAAGCCTGGGGGAGTGCTTTTCCTCCATGTTAGCCTTAAGCCTTTGGAACTAAAATAAAGTCTATTTCCTTTTCTCTATAAGCTTGCCTTCCACAATCAGTTACCTGAACTTCTCTGGGATAGAGGGAAGTGTGTTACTGATCTTTTTAACACAACCTGTCTGACTTCTCACTGCGCCAGATACGGAAAGGGGTAAACTCAGTGAGTGGTGGTGTTTCAAAGAGAAAATCCATCAGGTTTGGGATTGGCAAAAGGGGCAATCCTGGGGCTTCAGCCAGAGAAACTCTAGGGTCATCCACGACAGGCTGGGAAGCCAGCTTAGGATCCTGGAAGACTTCATTTCCCAGGTCCTTTGCTGCTCCCCATCTCCCAATGCCATGCAGCACAGATATGCTAGGAAGCCAGCTGGAGATCCTGGAAAACTATAGCCTCCAGCTCTTTGGCTGGGGAGGGGGAAGGCCAGCTGAGGATCCCAGAAGACTACCCTCTTGATGTTGCACAATGAGTAGGTGGGAGAGGGGCCATGCAATGAAACTGGAAGGCTACAGCCTTAAGATCCTTGGTTGTGTTTCCTCACTTCTGATGTTGCACAGGAGACATCTGATGATCCTGGAAGATCTTTGGCTGCCTTCCACCTATCATTCTGACATTGCATCAGGGAGGTGGGGAGGTGATCTCCCCCCTGCTGCTGGAAACTTTCTCCCCATATGTCACCTCTTTGAAGATGTCTGTCAATGGGGAGAATATTTATTAAATTATGTTTTCTCTCACATGAACAAATAATTTAACCCAACCCATCCCTAGTTTCCTTTAAGTCATGCCAAAATGTCCTTGTGAAAACTACCAAAGCAAAGTGTGCACACACAGCAAGCACAAAAGCATTGGAAGATTGATGGGGTGGGGGAGAGAATAGTAAAGGTACAACACATCCACTAGTTCTAATTTATAAAGTCCACCAAATAAGAAGGAAAACAAAGAGGGCTATGAATAAAAGTCTGAATTAAAATCATAGATTCAAATGCCACTTTTTTCTTACTTTCTGGATTATTTCTGGTTTTGTATTTGTTTCATGAGATATAAACAGATGGAAGAGGGATTGTTTTGGAGGTTAATTTATTCACAGTGGGAACTATTGAAGGGTAGAACACATTTTCTCAGTTTCCAGCTGATGGCCAGATGACCAGCTATTTACATACTTTAAAAAATGCTTTGTAAGATATATTTTTAAATGAACTACAACTATTTATTCCAAATAATATCTATACATTTCTGATATACAAACATAACACCTAAGAAAGCCTGCCTCGTGTAAAATAAGAATTAAAACAATCCCTTTGACTGGAATACGATCTAAAATAAGCTGCCACTATCACCTACAGTTGATCCTTGAAAATCTGGCTGACATCCATGTTATATATGTATCATTTTCCAAACTATTGCTAATTAAAGGAAAAAAAAGTATTGCAGACTTGGAAATGGCACCTATGATAAGATGTTCCTCCAACGTTCAGGTGGGGGACAATGTTGCTTTGCCACGTTTTGAGCCTGGAATTGAAATTCTGCAAGATTTGGGAAAGCTATGGAACTTCCTGGTCTTATGGAAGCTTGCATCCAGGGACCTATATAAGGCCAGGTTGCATTTTAAAACCTGATTTAACTTCAGCACAGTGATGCCTACCTGCCCTCCACACAAATCAATATGGGTTTATTTAGTCACCTTTGTGGAGCTTAGTAGGTTTTTGTTTTTAGTTGTTTTTATTTTAATTTTGTCTTATCCAAGGTTTGCCTTTTAAAATATTTTTTCATCCACCCCACACTGCTGCTTTTATTTACCTCCTCTATACTACTGGTTGCATGCTTGACTATTAGTTTATGTCACAATTTATATGAATTGCATCTCTGGGGATGGAGTATTTTGGTTTAAAGAACCTGACTAGGCAAGCTAGGGCATCATTTTGTGAAGGTTTGCTGTCATGGCCCAAAAATATCTTAAGGCTAACAAATCTGAAGGTTAGAGAAGCCAATGGATGTAAAGGGATCTGAATGTTGTTCAAAGAGAGTTGTTGAGAGCAGGTCAAGACCCAACTGTTCTTGTACTTACATGTAGGCTGTAACAAACCCATCCCAGAAGTTATTCTAGGCTGTACTTTGAGCCTGGCTGGTTTCCCCCTTATTTTGTGTGTTTCAAGTTTCAATATTTTAAAAGGCAAACCTTGGATAAGCACTTAATTTGGCTCGTTGCAAATTATATTGATTTAAACAACAAAACTGAGTTAAGTTGGAGACAGTCTGAATCCAATTTAACATTTCATATCCTCAGTGGGGAGAGAGGGGAGTCATAAGACCAGAGCACATCCAACATCTTGACTTTTTAAAAAATATATATATAATAATAATGTATAATTTTAACCTGGAGCTGTATTTTTAATAAATAGCATTGAATGTGTTGGAAGCTAACAGAGTTGCATGGGGGAATTCTAACTGAAAAGTATTATACAGATTTTTAAATGTTCTATTTAAGCTGATATAATTAGAGGCCTTCTCAACTGGCCCATTTGTTAGTGATTTCAGGTACGTGAAAGGAAATGATTCCACAATTAGAGTTTGTGAAGAAATAACTTTGCCTTGGTTACCATTTAGAAATGGGGAAATGTGTGATTTTCACAATACAGTTGCTGTAAAGATTTTTTTAAAAAACATGGGGCCTAAATGTCTTTCCTTTGGTTACATTTGTTTGTGAGTTAACAAATTATCACCTGGAAAAGGTTCTTTCTCAACATATTAATATGTTTAAACAGATGTTTAAAATGTCCTAAAACAATTTTAAATGCCATCAGTTATTTTGCTAAATTTAAGGCATATACCAGCATCTGAAGATTCTGGAGCTGATGTATGAAATGATGAATTACAAATGAGTTCAGTAAAAGAAGGGGGTTCTTTAATAAGAAAGCAACCTGGTTGGTGGGGTGGGGATCACTCAACCAAGACCTTCCGCTGGGAACTGGAATACCTTAGAGCAGGGGAGACTGATGGTTCCTGTGCGAGTAGAGTGGTAAATCTGTTTCAGGTTTTAGATAGAACTCTAAGGGGAGCATCCAAGGTCTGCCAAATAGCTTCAGAAGCTTGGACACTGTCTGCCAGGTAGCTTTAACACTTTGGGCAGCTCATGCAAGGTTTGGATTAAAACCCAGAATAGATTTACTACCCCCAATGCATGGGGGATGCATCCTCCCTGGTGTCATTCAGCTAGTGGAGACCTTTGGTGTGGGTCATCTCACCCTCAAATGTAATATAGTTCTGTCTCCCTGATATAGATGCTGCCATACAGAATTATAAAAGGAAAAAAATAGCTTCTTGTTTCAGAGAGATTCAAGTTGAAAATTGTCTAGGATGGAATGAGTAGAGATGGCAACACAGGGAGGTGATATACACACAGAGAGAATGGTATCAATTACATGTTTGACTTCTGTTATGCCCATGTCTGAGCAACTCTGGGATTCTTTCCTAAGATTCATACACTTAGTGCCAATATTTGAGTTCCAAAAGCAAGTAGAAACCTGTCATTTGCCCTACTCTTTTACTTCACATTCTTGGTGCTGCCCCAGCCACTCCTTTCAGTGGCTGTCTTTTAGTGAGAGTGCAGTGTTTTACTTTCTTTTAGGATTTTAATGATGCCTCTCTGCATCAGACAGGGTTCAGCTGGGTAACTTTTGCAGACCTGATACACAAGGCCCAGATCATAGCACTTCAAATAAACATGATCTTGACATAATGAGGGAAAGATCTCTGTTTAGGACCATCTTGCCCTGGAGAATCATGTCCAATAAGTGTAGTAATATTGTGCTAAGTTAACTTCTATTCTGTCTTTCTGGCCTAAATTCAGTTGTTCATCCTAACTAGGGTAGATCAATGAATCTTTGGAACATACATAAGTGTTGATTTCCATGTTCCTATTGACTATATGGATCTAGTCAAGTTGGGACTTGCAATTGGATTTAGATCTTTGTCACTTTCATATATCATAATGTGTCCCTTAGTGTTAAAACTTTGAACTATAAGTCTAGGAACCAACACTTTGGAAATAATGTAAATCTGCATTAGTAGAAGTACTCTAGATTGGACCAATATATAACTAATCATGCAATGAGCACTGCAATCTTGCACTTGCACAACAGTCTCCCTACCTACCTAGTCAAATGGGAAAATGTACTTAGGAAGATGCCGATGAAAGAGGAAAGGAAAGAGGATCTAGTGTTTATGATCTCACCCTTGCACTAGTACAGAGGAAGTGTGGCCGTGCACAGTAGTTTTAGTGTAGTGACCCCATAAGTCCTGGCCCAGGGATCCTATTGACCTACAGATATTGCACAATGTTAGATTATGTCCTAGTTGCATTTCAAGAAAGTGAGAAATATATACATCTAAATCCTGTTGTTAGTTTCAACTAGAGAAAACTCATTGAATAACTTGTTGAAAGGTAAGTCAAGACTTATATAAAACCCATTAATTTAGCGGAATTGCACCAGCTGGAGCTAGCATTTGCACATAGTCATAAAGTAGAGGCCAGAGACATCCTAGGGAAAGACACTGTATTGTAATAATTGCTTACTTTTACCAGTTAAGCTGCTTGTTTTTCTATGTCACATAATTCAAGCAAGTCTCATTGTAACTATAGTGGACCCTCAGTATCCATTGGAGTTTGGTTCCAGGACCACCGCCACCACCCATGGATACCAAAATCCATGGATGCTTAAGTCCCATTGTATACAATGACACAGCAAAATGGCACCCATTGTATAAAATGGTGAACAGCATGTTTTCCTTTTCATAATTCCCCCCACAAAAAAATATTTTCTAGCCATGGCTGGTTGAATCTGTGAATGCAGAACCCATGGATATGGAGGGCCAACTATATGTCAGATTTTAAAATGCACTCACTTCCTTCCCATGCTCAGTATAACATAATTCCAGAAGACATTCTTACAATGTTACACAGACACATTGTAGCCAGGATTAATGAAGAAATTCTGCCTAGAACATATGAAATAATCTTTGCGCTTTTTGAAATCAATACAATACTTGTGGGCATTTTTTGAAGCCTGATATATTGCTGCATCCCATCTTTGGGGTACTTCAGTGGATTGAGAAGAAATACACATCATGAAAGTTGGTGGCTTCTTGAGAGGAAACAAAGAATGCTGTGAAATTTTGATGAATTGCACACTGAATTGAATCCACATGAGAAAAATCAGGTTTCCCTTAGGGAAGTCTTTGTCAAGAATTCCCACTGACTGAAAGGAAAATAAATGTAAGGAAAACAGACTTTTGAATAGATCTGAAGTCTTATTCTTTCTATCACATTGGGAGCAGGGGGATTAAGACATAGCCCAAAGAGGATGGTGAAATTTCTGACTCTGTTTCCTTGCATTTTTCTGAATCCCATTTGCATTTTATTTCCATTCTTCTTTACTATACGTTGTAAGACTCTGGTTTTTCTTCTGACATTGACATTTATATGCATTTCAAATTTTCTTTTCTCAGTATGGGCTGATAGACCCAGGGAATAATGAAATGGCCACATATATATAGGATTAAAATAGGGGCACTTTATTAAACTTAACCTATTTAAGCATTTCTGAAGAGATCTGCAACGGGGGAGCAACCTAGTGTGGAAACTGCTGGGGCAGGAGGTCATCTCCCTAATCATCTCCCAACTTCCTTTGACTAAAACACCTGAACCCCAGGGAGAACCCATAAGCTGTGTTGCTCCCAAGTCATTCCTCATCTGGAAGGCCAACCCAAAAGTCCTTCCCCCAAGTCACAGGACTTAAGTGGAGGGTTTATCCCTCAGGCCAGCCCCAAATGAGGTCCTTTTCCCTGCCCCCCAGCTCATAGGCCCTAAAGGGGCAGTTCCAGATCCCCCCTTTCACCCCAAAAAGGAGGAGGTGCCAAGGTGCTCACTGATCTACCAAATCTCCCACTTTCCCTGCCATAAAAAAGGGTAAGCCCCTTTCCCCCAAAAGGGGTCTCAAACGCTGTTGCAGATCGCTCAGAAACAGTAAATTCCCTACCACTGATGGGTGAACCCCATCAGCCTTATACAGATCTGGTCTTTCAAAAAGAATATCGGGATGAGGGAGGTAATGCCCAGCATTGGGAGCTGGGGAGGATTAAGACACAGACCAAAGAGGGATGGAGAAATTTCTCACTCTCAGTTACCTTTCATTTTTCTGAATCCCATTGAAATTTATATGTATTTCTAATTTACTTTTCTCAATATGGGCATATATTTACACATTTTACTTAATGCAGGCATTTCCCACCTCAGTCAAGGAAGTAGAGTCCCAAGTTCGGAAAACCTGAGCAGGGTTGTTGATGGGACTCTTGAAGTTTTCTCATTCATAGTGCTAACATAGGCTGAACTTGACTTGAAGTCAATTAACAGCAAAAACAAATGCAGTTCCTCTATTTCCTAAAGTGTGTTTTCGTTTATCTTTACAATTATACTCATTTTTTGGCTGTTCACTTTTTAAAATGTGTATATATTTTTGAGCATACTTTATTCCTCCAAAATGCCCTATAACCCTAATAGATGTGCCAGTTCTTCAGATGCAGTGCATTTCTTCTCACAGTGAGCAGCTAAAGGCAACTTTTGTTGAGATTGTTAAATCATTTGAAATTATTTGCTGAGGTTATTGAACCCAACAGTCTTTCCTGGCCTCCTTCCCTCTGTACTTAGTAGGTAGGCCAACATTTTCCAGATATCAGTTTCTATAATGAATGGTTTTCTTGCACAGGTGGGTTTACCTGAGATGTAGAGTAAATCCAGTTATAGGCAGCATATAGCTCCCTTGTTGAAATAGCTTCACTGGCTACAGCTCCATTTCCAGGCACAATTCAAAATTCTGGCCGTGACTTATAAAGCCTTATACAGACTAGTTCCAGATTATCTGAGAGATATTCTGAAAAAAGTGGAAGGCCACATTACAGGTGGATAGACTCAAGCAAGGAAGCCAGGGCCCTGAGTTTGTAAGACCTGAGCAGGACTGAGGATGATAGGGTGACTTGGATGTCTCTCATTCATCAGATCACCATAAGTCAAAGTCAACTTGACAGCAGTTAACAATAACAAATTCCTCCTTCACACAGAGAAATTAATAAAATATATTAGAATAATATACTTTATTCTAAGACTGAAACAGAGTAACAAAAGCATCATGTGATGAGCATTCATTTGTTGCAGGTGTAACCATTTTATATCAGTATGATAATATAACATGCAGATGTGTAGACCAATATGGCAAACACCAATAGTGTAATTATTCACGACATTCACTTTAGCTTCTCTCTATCTATCTATCTATCTCTCTGTCAGTTCCTAGTTTGGTCATAAGCTTTGGTCAGCACATGTCACCCCCTAGAACACCCCAGGGTGGTTTAGCAAGGATTTTGTTGCTTAGTCGGGCTCTAAAAGGGGGTGGGGAGAGTAGTATTACTGGGGAGATAGATATTCAAGGTAAAACGTATCTGCTTTGGTGTAGTGCTTTTAGTATGTTCACACCCACAAAATATATATATTAAAACAACATAAAGAAACAGCATGACATTTCAAATAAAATGTATCACATCAAACCATTATAACGATGTTTTAACACAATCTTCCAATTTTCCAGTTGTGTTTACAGATAAATTTGCATCAATAAACAATCTTAAAATGGACTTTTCTATAAGCTCCACATGCCGTGCAACAAACAGGATATTGTGCCTAAGGCATTGTAAGGTAAAAGCCCGAACCAACCTCATGACCCGTGGGGATCTGGACGTAAGCGTATTTGTCATGTGGACCATTGCTGCATTGTCACACCAGAAATCTACAGCAGAATTTGTTAACTCCTTATGCCAAATGGTAGCCGCCACCAGAATTGGAAAAAAACTCCAGAAATGTTAGGTCCAGCATGACGTCAGTCCCCATCCAATCGTTGGGCCATTTACTAGCACACCAACGTCCCCCAAAATAGACACCAAATCCGATAGATCCAGCCGCATCAGATGCAATTTGTAATGCTCCTTGCAACTTCCTTTCTTCACACCAAAACGAGATGCCATTAAATTGACCCAGAAACTCCTGCCACACTCTTAAGTCCTCCCGTATCTCATTAGTAATCCAAATTTTATGGTGGGGCTGCTGAATCCCAATCACGGCATTGCATAACCAGCAGAGGAAAGCCCTCCCTGAGGCCACCACTTTACAGGTGAAATTCAGGTGCCCAATAAGCACCTGAAATTCCCTGAGAGTGGCTTTGTGCTTATCCCTGAACTGAACCACCCTGCCCCCCAGGTCTTTAACTTTGTTGCCCAACGATCAGCATTGCTGATTAACAGAGTCAATCTCAATGCCCAAAAAGGTTAGCTGCTGAGAGGGACCCTCTGTCTTCTCTGGTACCAGGGGAACCCCCAGTTCCCCTGCCATCAGTTCAAATTGGCATAGCAGATATCCACATCGGCCAGATCCTAGCTCCCCTATCAAAAGTAAATCCAAATTATGCACCACACCCCCCTGCCCAGTCCTGACTCTCAATGCCCACTCCAGAAACGTACTAAAAGTTTCAAATGCGTTACACGATACCTAACAACCCATGTAGTACTGCCCTTCGAACTGAAATCCCAAGAGCTCAAAGTCCTGGGGATGAATGGGTAGGCCGAAATGCAGACTTAATGTCGCATTTTGCCATTTCTGTGCCCGCCCCATGTCGCCGTAGTTCATGTATAGCTGCATCAAATGATGTGTACCGCACCGTACAAAGTTCTGGTGGGGTGGAGTCATTAACGGACTCTCCTTTGGGGTATGACTAGTGGAGTATGAGCCTAAACTCCCCCGGTGTCTTTTTGGGTACAATGCCCAAAGGTGAAACACTAAGGTTGGGTGTAGGGGGCTTAGAGAAAGGGCTAATTACTCTACCTTCCGAAACGTCTGTGTATTTTTTCCCTAACAATATGTTCATTCCCTTTTACTGACTGGAGATTACGGGCCCTAAAAGGGCACCTAGGCCCTTCATAAGGTATCCTAAAACCAAAATGAAAACCTTACGATAAGTAGAAGGCTGCATGCCTGTCAGGATATGCGGCCAACCACCTATCAAGCACGTCCAATTTAATTGGACTGGGTCCCTTTCTGAGATTGAGTGGAGGATCCCCCCGTCGGCCTGCACCCTAGCTGTCCCTGGATCCCCGAAACTATCCCTTGCCTCTCGGACAGTTCCAAAAGGAATGGGAAGCCCCGCTGATGGAGCACTCGTGGCTGAATCTGCAAGGCTTTCTGGAACATGACACATGGGAACTAAATTCCCAGTAGAGCATCTTCTGCCCAGGACTAGCAGTTGGAGAAGATTTTGGTTCAACCGAGGGTGCCGCCTTCAACAGGTGCCCACTATGCATCTGTTCTCCCTGAAATGGTTGCGCTGGGGTCATGAGCTGCATCCACAACTGTGGATGCATCATGTCCCAGCGAAGAGTAGGGTAGATTGCAGCCCGCATGCGAAAAGCCTCATCATAGAGGAGCTGTGCGGGACCTGCAAAGTCCACGTAAGCCCTGTGAATTGTATCGATATACTGCAAAAAAAAAAAAAAAAAAAAGGGCTGCTGCACAGTGAGGCTGAGCCTTAACCAATACACTGGCAAAGATCAAAAAACCTGACAGCCAGTTGGACCAATTCTCCACTTTTCATTTCTCAACTTCTCCTTCTCTTTCTCGTCTAAGTCATCTTTATCCTTCTTCTCCAGCTCCAGATACAGCAAGGAGAAAACATCAATGTATTCTCCTCTCAGTATCTTGTCCCTGGTAGAAGGCAGTAAATGGTCGCCCAAGGGAAGAGACATTTCCCCGAATGGGATTGCTGAATAAGCAACCATGTCATACCCAGACGCCTAAGGGGTTCCTGCTAAAGAAGCAGGGCTATTAGAAGGTGTACCAAACCCACCAAAGGTGTGCGGTCCCCAGGCCGACCATTGAGGCCCTAACTAGCCATAGGCCTGTGGTGAGATGGACCAGCCCAACTGCATGCCCTGCGACCCCCCACCTTGCGGTGTAGCATTAGGCGAGACTAGGGGCCATCCTGCCCAAGGCCAAAAAGGCCCAGCTGTTTTATGTGCAACAGAATCAACAGGAGACTCACCAGTTGCGACTGCTCCATTGCCAACATCGGATTCCACCTCGGGTCTAGATGGTTGACCACTGGCCCCCTCCGATGTTCCGGATCCCGAAGCCCCGCCCTCGTGGATTTTCTTTTCCAGTGCATCTAAGCGAGCAAGAATTTGGTCAGCCATCTTATTTTTAACAACAGGGCATTTAGGGGCATCCAGCATTCCCTGTCCACAATTCCTTGAACTTTTTCCAGCTGCTGAATGCTCTCCAGGATAGCTTTCCATGGGACCCCTTCCTTCTCATCACTGGATAAGAGTGAACAGAGTGGAGCAGCAGGATGCTTTGGCACAGGGCCCTTGCCCTTATTACCCGACTTACCTTTTTGGGGGCCCATTTGCTCTTATACCCTATGTTCCTTACAACTCACTAAAATTAGACTCCAGAGAACACCAATTATGATAAAGGGTATTTATTATTATTATTAGTAGTAGTAGTAGCCTTAACACAATTCAATGCAATCCTCTTACAGCGGGGCATCCAACTGCCCCCCCCTCCGCTTGGGGAGGGGAACACCCTTTTGCTACCTGATGAAATCCAATGATATTATCAGTATTATTATTATTATTATTATTATTATTATTATTATTGGCACCTATAGTAGCCCCCAGGCCTAGCAGGCCGTCAGAATGCTGGCCCTAAAGAGCCAATAACCCCAGCCCTCGGAGGACTAGGACTCCACACTATCCAGTCCAGAGGCCTAAAACTATCTAGTTTGGAGGCCTATCTAAATTAGAGTCTTCTGAAGGCCCACCCCCAGGTGGTGTTCCCCAATTATATTAATGAGCCTGCTAGGCCCCAACTAAGGCCCCACATCACAAGGCCCAGCAACGCTGCCTTATCCTATGCCCCCCACAGAGGCCCGATATTACCCTAGGCCACCACGTGGCACCAGGCCAGGCCCAATCGCCCAAGGCTGCCACATGGCACTAGGCCCTGCCACCGCACGGTGCTAGGCCCAGTTTGCCAGGGCCTAATGGTGTCCAAAGCCACCGCAAGGCCTTAGGGGCTGTTAAAGAAGGTGGGGGAATTGCTGCACCCCACGAAATTGAAAACTCCTGCAGCAGCCACCTCCACGGTGCTGAATGGGCCCCAAAACCTGCAACAGCCCAAGCCTGCGTATCCCACCTGGCCCGGGATGTGATCCCGCCCCCCTGTGCAGGGAACCCCCGCAGGGGAAAAGCCTGATGCTATTAAGGCAGATACTCAGCTGCCACAGAAAAAGCCCTCCTGTCATGGTCAGTCAGGACTCTGAGGACTCAGAGGGTGAGGAGGCTGAGCCAGTAGCAGAAGAGCTGGCTGAGTCTGAGTCTAGCCCTGAAGAACCCAGGGCTCAGCAGCCTAGCCCTCCCCCAGCTCAGGGTCCAAGCCTGGGAGACAGAATAGAGCAAGAGCAAGAGGTAGAAGAGCAGGTACCTACCTTTAGCCAAAGGAGAGCAGAGAAGGCGTGGCTTCGTCATTCTCAGAGATTAAGAGACAGAAGCTCATCAATCACCCCGTAGCTGGGAGTGGGAGCTGGGCCAACATAAGCAGCTGGGGGAGGCTGAGTTCCTTGTTTCAAGCAGTCTGTGTTACCTGGAGGAAGCCTCTGCCTGTGACTCTTCTGGAACCTTGCTATTTTGAGACTTTGGATATCTTGACCTTGGACTGCCTTCGTTGACTCACCTGCCGGAACCCTGTTGACCTTGGACTGCCTCTTCATTCTGCACTCTCTCTCTCTGTGTACTTCTGACCCTGTAGGACTGCTACTGACAAGACCAGGTACTGTGCTCTTCAACTGGGTTGTTGCCGAGCCGGGCTCCTTATCAGCTATTGAGTTGGCTTCACGACACCTCCATCCACTGAGCAATCGTAACTCTGAAGATTGCCCGATCCACCAGTGCACTCTCTCTCTTTTGTTCGATCGCTCACATGGGTCCGTTCTCCATGCTCGCCGAAGCAAAAGAGGACGAGCAGTGGGGCAGGCAGCCCTTATATACCCAGCCCCTCCCCTCTGCTCATGTCACTGGCGCTTGCCAGTGACGCAGAGTTGGTCTCTCCTCCTCCCTGTCCACAATGGGAGATTCCTGGCCGCAAGCTCCACGGAGCGGCAGGGAATCTACATATGCTAGGAATACACAACCAAACGCTTCTTATTGCTCAGGACAAGCCTGGCCAGGATCTTTGGCTGGGTTCCAGCTGTACAAGAATTACATTCTTTGACCTAAAGCTGCTTAATTTACTTCCTAGCTGGTTTGACTGCAGCCTCCTCCTCTAGTCACAGTTTGCCAGTGGTGTACATTAAATGGATTTACTACCTGGCATGTCTTGACTCACAAGTTCAGATCCAATGCAAATGGACTCTTAGAGCAAGATCCCTTCAGTGGATATTAGATGCTCTTTACAGAAGGTTTTGTTTCTTCTTCGTAGGGGTGGAGGATATAGTGCATTTACTCGAAGAAATGATTTCTGGCAGTTTTACTAGTGCTCCTTAAAGTGGTTGGGGGGAGTACATTAGGAAGTAGGGGGGGGAGTACATTAGGAACGGGGGAACTCTGAGATGAGAAAAAAATCTAACTGTAAGTCAATTAACTCTTTCAATCTTGATAACCTGCATGAGACATCTCATTTCTTTGCTCATGATAATAACCTACTGCTCTCCCCCCCCACTTGTTGAGCAAATTCTAAGCATATTTGTGTAGGTGGGGGAAAAACTATTTGCAGTAAGAAGGGGCTTGTTTATATGAGCCCCCCCCAAAAAAGACTGAGTGTTCTGCAGTAATGGAATTTTGCAGCAGCTGCGACTTGTCGTAATGCGGTTCCCCCCCTCAAAAACTTCACATTACTAATGTTTCTGTCACTGTTGAACTTTTTCAAAAACAATTTGCACTGTGTGCTGGAATGAGATTTTGCATTTGCAACAAAAAAAAATAAAAATAAAGGAACAACACCCCATTTTCTCACCTTAAAGCTTGCTTGCTAAGGCGAAAAATCAACATGGTCTCTCTTGGCACTTGCCCTGTTAGCAAGCCCCACCTCCACGCTCATCTGGCCAATCAGCTTTGCACTTTCTCACCTATGGGAAAGCAATTCAAAGTGAATCACTTGTCCCAACAAGCAGAAATGCACATTCGCCTTGCTGTTTTTTTAAAACTCTGGGAAAATGAAAACACAAAGGCTTTTCCCTTGGAATTTTTGACATTTTTGTCCTCCCCTTTTGAATATGGTGATAGGATGTGGAATCCAATTAAGACAGGTAGAATTATTTTCACATTCTGTGAGGAGTATTTTCACCCATCTAGACAACCCCATTATGGATGACATAACAGTTTCGTATTTTCCCAAAACAACAATAAATAAGCATGAAAATTACTGTCCATAAAAGTCAGCCCTCAAAACTAAGAGTTTTCAAAACTTCAAGTTTAAAATCCATGCTAATGAATCTGAATCTTAGGATGGTTAACAATGAACCATGATTTCTATTAGCCATGGTTTGTTGTATAAGCAGCAGATTACATGGAAGATAGCTTAGCAAACAGTTGTTTGTCTTTCCTATTTCAGGTTTGTTTCTCTTCTTCTCTTTTTGTCAGCTTCTGCTACAGAGTCAACAGCTGGGGAAATAAGTTTGGTGCAAGCCAAGCTTTTGGGTTCAGATGTCACTTAAACATATATGAGTTTGTAAAACTACAACAAACCGTGGCTCCACATCATAGTTTGTGCTTCATAAAACATGGCTTTTTAGCAAAGGTGATTTCACAAATCTTAACAAGCTGGATTTCTACAAACTACACCATGGTTTGTAATGGTAAGTGAATATGGTCTTCTGTATTACTTTTACTACTTTGAAGAGCTATGTGGAAAACACCATATAATCAGAATATCAACCTCAAATATTCATCTGTCTTCAACATCAGACTATATGGGTTATCTATTCCTTTCTAAAAGAAGAAAGCTAAACATTGTTCATGCATGAACATTTGGCAGTGTAAAACTCTACACCAGTGAGCTTCCAATATTTCTCATCCTGCCCCTGTGAGAGTAACTGAAAACCTGTTTTCAGTGACAGATTTACTGCTATATGATGAGTTAATGCTGATAACTCTTTTAGATTTTCAAATACCTAGACACTTGTTCTTTATCTTGGTAAAAAAAAGAAAAGAAATTAAAAGCAGCTATACAAATCCCAGTGAAGTCTGGATGAATGCAAAAAGTAAAATTAAATTGACAAGCCAAAATTGATAATAATATGCTGGAGTTCAGTCAGTCTTTGGGATTGCATCAATGTCTCTATTATACTAGTAATGAGAGAACATCCCTGTTTTGTACTTTATGTAGTGAACTCACAGTTTAATTTGAGCAGAGGGACCTCAATATTACAGGTGATCCCTAGAATTTCTTAAGTAATATACTGCATTTGAGTCATGAGAATCTGTTTTTCCTTCCTCACAACAGCCACAACGCTCAGCCCGCACATACACATGATTGGAGGATTGTAATTTCCTGTCCTGGATATTAAAATAGCTGGTAGAAATGTCATGTTGACAGATTTCTGGATTAATCTGCAAATGCATTTCTTAGCTGAGGAACAACAAAAATCAATGAATGTACTCATATATATGAATATAAAGGTTTGGCATACAGACTGCACCTGTTCTGTTTAGGGATTATTTTTTCTCTCTCTTTTAATGTGTATTTCCCTCTCCTTTTATTTGTCTCTCAGGAAATCAACAAGGTGATCCACCTGACAGTTGTTCTGACTCTGTGGCTCCATTGCATAACTAGCACACAAGGCAAGTAAAGACACAAAAGAATGGGAGATGGTGCTGGTGAAATCTAAACTGCTGGAATGGCATGATAAACCAGTAATCCCAGTAATCCTCTCTCCAGTAATCCCAGTGTTTTGTTGTGATATTTTAGTGTCCCAGATGACTCAGTTTATTTCCTTTCACCTTATATAATATCTTCCTATCCAGTATGATAGATTAGACTAGAGTAGATCCATTGAATCAGTGGGATTTACTTACATGCTGACTCACCAGGCAAGAACTTACTGAATGGGTCTACTTTAGTTGGGAATGACAAACAGGATGCTATTCCCTATGTGTTAGACTACAATTTGCACAATCCCCTGACAACATGGTCATGACTGGTGGACACTGGTCTCCTCAGAATCCAAGTTATTTATGTTGTTGTTACACTGAGTGTGTTTTATTTCCTTGTTTACCCCAGATATGTTGATCCTGATATTTGTTAAATAAAGTATACTAAATTCTGATTAAATCATGAAAACGATGAACATGAGGGAATAGAGGGTATGCTTATCAAGTTTGCAGATAACACAACATTAGGAGGAGTAGCTAATACCCCTGAGGATAGGATTAGAATCCAAAATGACCTTAACATATTAGAAAGCTGGGCCAAAACTAACTAAATGAATTTCATCAGGGAGAAATGTAGGGCAGTAAAAATGGGCAGATATAGGATGGGTGACACCTGGCTTGATGGCAGTACATGCAAAAGGGATCTAGGAGTCTTAGTGGACCACAAGCTGAACATGAGTCAGTAGTGTGACGCAGCAGCTTAAAAATCCAATGCAATTCTAGGCTGCATTAATAGGAGTATAGTGTCTAGATCAAGGGAAGTAATGGTGACACTCTATTCTGCTTTGGTCAGACCTCACCTGGAATATTGTGTCCAGTTCTGGGCATCACAATTCAGGAAGGATATTGAGAAGCTGGAACGTGTCCAGAGGAGGGTGACCAAAATGGTTAAAGATCTGGAAGCCATGCCCTGTGAGGAGTGGCTTAGGGAGCTGGGCATGTTTAGTCTGGAGAAGAAAAGGTTGAGAGGGGACATGATATCTATGTTTAAATATTTGAAGGGATGTCATACTGAGGGTTGAACAAGCTTGTTTTCTGCTGCTCCAGAAACCAGGACATGGAGCAATGGGTTCAAACTACAAGAAAAGAGATTCCACCTAAACATTAGGAAGAAGTTCCTGACAATAAGAGCTGTTCGGAAGTGGAATACACTGCCTTTAATGTGGTAGAGTCTCATTCTTTGGAGGTTTTTAAGCAGAGGCTGGATGGTCATCTGTCGGGAATGCTTTGATTGGTTATTCCTGCATGGCAGGGGGTTGGACTGGATGGCCCTTGTGGCCTCATACAACTCTGTTATTCTATCATTCGGTTCAAATATTTAAGCTAGACAGACAGACAGATGAATTCTGTATTGACTTCATCCCAGCTTACCAGCTATATATTCTGTTGCATAGTATGCTTTAGGAAAGGGATGGAAATTTAAGACAGATTTTGAAAGCACACACACCAAGTGCTTTATAAATATGATGTTATTTTCCATTCCAATGAAGTTTGCTTTTAAATTATTTTCCCACTGTGCTCAACATATAAATGACAAGTTCAGTAGTGCAGACTGAGGGCTCTTTAGTCTACCCAGGAGCATTTCACAGCAGTTTAATAAAAGCCATGTGAGATCAGATTATTCACAGAAATTAGAAATTCATACTTTGAAAAAAAAATTCAATGACAGCCCCTCCCCCCTAGCATCAGCATATTGACAACATGTCATGTATGTGTGTAGGTTTGACATATTTCATTTCTAAAACGAAAAAAGATGATCACCCAGATATGCACGCAACAATGAGTATAGACCAAGACCAAATTTCTAAAAAAATAAAAATAAAATGTCTACTTAATATAAGAAATGCAGATCTCTTAAAGCACCCAGCATTGGTTCATGTTGTTGTTGTTGCTGCTGCTGGTCTTAACTGCCATTATGTCAACTTTGACTTATGGTGACCCCATAAATGAGAGACCTCCAAATCAAACTGTCATCGATAACCCTGCTCAGGTCTTGAAGACCTGTGGCTTCCTTGATTGTGTCTGTCCATCTGGAATGCTGTTTCCTCTTTTCATATTGCCTTCTACTTTACCAAGCATTATTGTCTTTTCTAGTGAGCCATGTCTTCTCATGATATGGCCAAAGTACAAAAATCTCAGTTTAGTCACCTTGGCTTCAAGGGAGAGTTCAGGCTTGATTTGCTCTAGGACTCATGTATTTGTCTTTTTAGCAGTCCATGATATCTGTAGAACTCTTCTCTAGTGCCACATTTTAAATTAGTTGATTTCCTTCCTATCTGCTTTCTTCACTGCCAAGCTTTCACAACATATATAGGAATAGGAAATACGATGGCATGGATCATCCTAAATTCAGTGTTCAGTGATATATCTTGAAATTTCAGGATCTTGTCTAGTTTCTCCATAGCTGCCCTTCCATGTTCTAGTCTTCTAAATTCTTGATTACAGTCTCCATTCTGATTAATGACTGAGACAAGGCATCCAAAAACTGGAACTACTGCAATGTCTCCATCATCTACTTTAAAGTTATGTGAATCATCTGTGTTCATTATTTTTTGTTTTCCTAATGTTCAGCTGTAAATGTGTTTTTGCACTTTCTTCCTTGACTTTCTTAAGTTATTGTTCCAAATATTTGTTATTTTATCCTAGTAATATGGTGTCATCTGCATAACACCTCCTAACTCCAAGTATAATACTACTTTACGTATGATATGTTCAGCTTACAAGTTAAACAGGTGGGGTGACAAAATGCAGCCTTGCAAAGTGGAAACCATTCTGCTTATCAGTATGCTATCCTAACTGAAGCCTCTTGTCCTGAGTACTGGTTATGCATCAGGACAATCAATGTTGTGGCACACCCATTTCTTTAAGAGTGAGCCATAGTTTTTCATGACCTATACAATCAAAGGCTTTGGTATAAAAAAGAATTGGACTGATTTTATTTTGAAATGATTTGGTGTGTTCCACTATCCAAAAGATGTTTGCAATATGATCCCTAGTGCCTCTTCCCTTCCTGAAACAAGCTTGGACATCTGGCATTTCTCACTCCATATACAGTAAAAGTTGTTGTTATAGAATTATGAGCATCACTTTGCTTGCATGCGAAATTAATGTAATCGTCCTGTGATTGCTGCAATCCCTGGTGTTCCCTTTCTTGGTGATTAGATTGTGCATTGAGCCTTTCCAATCTGGGCCATTGTTTGGTTTTCCATTTTTGTTGGCAGATTTTAGTTAGAACTAGAGTAGATTCTGTCTCTGTGGCTTGAAGCAGCTCTATTAGTATGCCATCTATTCCTGGTGATTTATTTCTAGCAAGTGTTCTGAGTGTAGCTTCCACTTCACTTTCTAAAATTGGAAGTCTGTCTTCAGATTGTTCTTCCTCAAGTGAATCTGTCACCCTTTCATCTCTTTTATACAATTTGTATATGTATTGTTTTCATAATTTTTTTATTTCTACTTGGTCATGTAATGTGTTTTCCTGCTGGTCATAGAGCATCCCTACTCTTGGTTTAAATTTCCCTTTGATTTCTCAGATCTTGTGGGACAGGTCTCTTGTTCTTCCCATTTTGTTGTCCTCTTCTATTTATCTGCATTGATCATTACAGTATTTATCGTTGTCCCTTTTCACAAGTCATTGATCAATTGTATTCAGGGTTCTGACTATTTATGTCACCTTTTACTATTTTTTCTCATGTGTCCTTAACTGCTTGAAGAGTTTCAGCTGTCATCTATTGAAACTTCTCTTTCTTGTTGGGTACAAAGAATGTCTTTTTGCATTCTTCCCTGACTATGTCCTTGGCTTCAGTCCAGAATTCCTCTGGTTCTCGGTAAATTAGGCTTAATAGTGCAATTTCTATTTTTCACATTATCTTTCATTCTACCGGGGTGTTCTTCAGGTTTTATTTCAGCATGGTGGTTAGTTTAGTGTTCATCTTTACTTTCATGGTCTCTGCTACAATCTACTCCTGCTCTTCTTTTTGAAGAGAAAACGGAGTTTCTCCATCTTCTGCTTCCATTCATGTAGTCTATTTGCTTTCTGCAATGAACAAACTTCAGTCAGTCTCCTGCTTCATTTCTTGATCTTAGGCTAAATTTTCATACAATCTTTGATTCTGCTCTGCTTTCTATGTTTACATTCCAATTGCCCATGATTAACAAGAAATCCTGCTTTGGTATGTGATCGATTTCCACTTGTGTTCAAGCACAGAATCTTTCAATTTCTTCTCCATCTGCCTCTGTAGTTGGAACATAAATTTGGATTAGGGTTATAATGATAGGCCTCTCCATTGATGCCCCCTTTCAGCAGTTCACCTACCTGGGAAGCATCATCTCCTCAGATGCCAAGATTGACAAAGAGATTGATCACAGATTAGCAAAGGCATATACTGCATTTGGAAGACTTCACAAAAGAGTCTGGAGCAATAAGCACCTGAGGCAAAACACAAAAATCAGTGTGTATAGAGCCATTGTACTGTCTATCCTCCTTTATGGATCTGAAACATGGGTCACCTATCGCCACCACCTACGACTCCTTGAGTGCTTTCATCAGCGCTGTCTACGCACAATCCTAAATATACATTGGACTGACTATGTGACGAATGTTGCTGTCCTTGAGCAAGCAGGGATCACCAGTATTGAGGCCATGATATTGAGAATGCAACTGTGCTGGGCATGGCACGTTTCTAGGATAGAGGACCATCGCCTCCCAAAAATACTACTCTATGGTGAACTCGCCACGGGTCAGCATAAGAGGGGCTCTCCAAAAAAGTGATACAAAGACTCCCTGAAACAACATCTCAGGCTCAGCCAAATTGATCACCAACAGTGGTCCGCCCTGGCCTCACATCGGGAGGCATGGAAATGCACTATCCACAATGCTGCAGCCTTATTTGAGAACTCATGCTGAATAAGTCTTGAAGAGGAATGACAACACAGAAAGAATCACAACCCGGAAACATCACCCAAGAAGACCTTCTGCTGTGCTTTCTGCAACTGAACTTGTTTATCTTGGATTGGCCTTTTTAGTCATCAGCGCGCTTGAAGAAAGTGTGGGATGAGTCCTTCCTGAATCTTCATTTGCGAAGAAAAGCCAGAGAGGAGAGAGAGAGAGATGTCTAACTTTCCCTGATTTATGCTTCTCACATTCCATGTTCCTATAATATGTGTTATGCAGCTTTAGATTTTCCTTTCATCTCTGAACACATCAACAGCTGAACATTCTTTCAGCTTGAGTCCAATTGTAACATTAGCCACAGTACTACTCCTAGTTGTCCTCTGCTGTATCTGGCTGAGTGCCTTCTGACCTGGCAGTTTCATTTTCTGGCACTACTGTATATTCTGGCGTATAAGATGACTGGGCATATAAGACGGCCCCCCAATTTTTAAGTCAAAATATAGACTCTAGGGTATACTTGCCATATAAGATGACCCCCATCACCCACCCTCCTCGAAGCCAAAATCAGGCTCCCCTTTGTGGCTTCAGGGAGGGCGGATGGTGGCTGGAAAGCATCCCCCCCTCCAGTCAGACACCCTTTCTGAAGCCTTCCCAAAGCTGGCTGAGGAATCACAGGGGATGCCTGGCCAGCTGGGGAGAGGCTCAGCCACCTCCCGCAATTCCCCAACCCATGAGGAGTCTGGTCAGTTCGGGAATCACCCATCAGAAGTGGTTATTTGGTGACCTTTTGATCACTTTGCCAGAAGAATCGGGTTTCATTTTGTCTGACTCACTTTTTCCTGATTATTCAGTCCCTCCTAAATTTAAAAGGAAGATGCATTTTGGCCAATTTCTGTCCTGCCCTGTTGTGTGTGTGTGTATGTGCTTTCAAGTCAACTGTCAACTTATGATGACCCCATGGGTTTCATAGAGTTTTCTTAAGTGAGGAATACTCAGAAGTGGTTTTGTTAGTTCCCTCATCTGAAATGTAGCCAACAGCACTGGTCATGCGATTTGGGGAATCTTGGGGGATGGCTGGCCAGCTTGGGAAAGGCTGAGCCACCTCCCACGATTCCCCAACCCATGAGGAGGCTGGCCAGCCTCCTTGCGAGTTGGGGAATTGCGGGGCTGGCTGCCTGGCTGGGGAGAGGCTGAGCCACCTCCCGCAATTCCACAACCTACAAGGAGACTGGCCAGCCTCCTCGAGTTGGGGAATTGTAAGGCATGGCTGCCCAGCTGGGGAGAGGTTTAGCCCCTCCTGCCCAGCAAGGCTCCCCCCGCCCGTGCAGCCTTGCTGGCTGGGAGGGGAACCTCTCCATGACTCAGAGTCATGGAGAAGACCCCCTCCTTCCCAGAAAGCATCCCCCCATGCAGCTGCACTGGGTGGGGGAGATAAGGTGGCTAGCAGGCTCCCCCCCCAGCCAGACACCTCTGTCATTCCGAGTCCGAGATGGGGCTGGCACAGCCCCATCTCGGACTTGCCAGTGTATAAGATGGCCTCTGAATTTTCAGCTGATTTTACAGGCTGAAAAAGGCATCTTATACACCGGAATATACAGTATGTCTTGTTTCATTTTGGATTGTCTCATCATAGGGTTTTCATGTTAAAAGGCCTTCCAAAGGAGGATTACTGTGCCTCCCTCTGTGCAGTACTAACAATCATTATCTATGGTGGCACTGTTGTTGTCTTTGAGAGATCCTTCACCAGTGTTACCCTGCCATCAGCATAGTCTCTTGCCTCACAGGAGTATGCAAGCCCACCACCACAGAAAGAGAGTGCCATTGTTGGGTGCAGGCACACTAGTACCTTTTGCATTATATCCTAGTACTAGCATTAATACAACTGATTTACACACTAGTACCTAGTAATTGCTTGGAGGCCATGTTGGAGACCATGTCAAAATATGATTTGGGCTCTGCTGTTGAGCTTCTCTTGAGTTACCTTTAATAACTGAGCTTCCTTATGTTTGGGGGATAGCTCTAGTTTATTGATGGAGGGAGTTCTTTCTTATTGTGCAGTTGCCATGTGTCTCTATTCATCTGCACATATAACCTATGTGCATATGCTAACCATCTATGTGAATTTATGATGCCTTTTCAGCACAGGTTTGATGCACATACAGTGGTTTTATGTTCTGGGGAACAGCTGCTCATAAAATGGGGACAAATTAGTTGTAGACACTTAGTTGAGGCTCAATGGGTGTTCTAATTCCATGTTACTTACAGGCTTCAAAACAAGTTGCAAAGAATTTGATGTCTCAGTGCGTAGTTTCAGTTTGGCTCAAACCAATGGAAAGAAAGATTTGATTCTGGCTCCTGAATACAAGGTTGCTTGGCTTTTAGCTTTACATCTCACTGACCATTCAAGGTAGAATAATAAACTATTCAGATAAAGGTATAACTAAGGGCATTTGGGTTAGTGCTGCTTTTGCTGTCCTGACTAGGTAGTGGAGACACTTTAGTATGGAACCATTTTTTCTAGTCTGGGCTTTTGATTGGCTGATTTAGACAGATATGTGTATGCTTTCTCTTCATGGGAAGGAACTCACTTTAAACTTTTAAAATCATACACTCTATGGCTTATCCACATGTGCAGCACTCCATAGTTTTAACCTTGTGTCAGCCAGCTATTCAGGCTTTGCTTTACATAACAAAACAGATTCTTGTGGCAAGCTCTATAGCACAGAAGGCATTTTTTTTTTTAAAGAGAAGTGGTGTATCTGAAGCTCCTGTGAGACAGTATCACTGCCTCTGGTGGTAACTATCTTTAGTTAGATAGATGGCAGTGGATCCTCCTTTTCCAGACAGTAGTTGTGTCTGCATTGCATTATTTTGCAGACCTGACTGAATGGGCAAGTGGCAATGTTTCCTAGGAGTAGCTGCAGCTACCCAGAAAGAAATGGTAGGTGGATAAGTGGTAGCACCTATTTCCATTTGACATTTCTACTTAGTCACCATGCAAGTCCCTATTCCATTTCTCTCTTCCTTAGTTGGGTGGATTAGGAGTGGAATGCATCTCTGAAGAGATGCATCACTGAAGGAGAGGAGCTTGAGGAACTCCTATCTTTTCAAGCAGGGATGGAGAATCCACAGCTTTCCAGATATTGATTAATTAGCACTTTGGTTATCTCTTGACATTGGTCCAGTTGGTTTAGGCTGCTGGAAATTAGACTCCAATAATGCCTGGAGGGCCAGATGCTATCAAGGGTACTCTAGGGAAAACATTCCACTTTTAGGCTTCAAAAATGGAGGCATTTTATGAATAAAGACAGCAGTTTATTTTAAAACATGCTGGTGCAGGTATCAACATTTCATTTGAGTTACCTGGCATTAAAGCACACATATACATTACCATTTATAGCCATTTTTGAAAGTTTATTCAGTAATTACATACAGCAATATGTTTATTTTATTTTATTTTATTTTATTTATTAGTTGTTTATACCCACTGTTCAGCCACAAGGCTATCAGAGCAGCTTACAAATTGTTGTAAGCAATAGCAATTTACACATCTACACTGCATTAAACAGTTTCCAATGTGTGTTAGCTAATATGCAACAAATCTCACTGGACATACAGTCTGCCCTCCTTGTCCACGGATTCTGCATTTATGGATTCCACTATCCATGGCTGGAAAATATTTTTTCAAAAAGCAAACCTTGATTTTGTCATGTTACATAAGGGACACTATTTTAGTATGCCATTGTATATCAATGTGTATAGAGCCATCGTACTGTCTATTCTCCTTTGCGGGTCTGAAACAAGGGTCACCTATCGCCTCCACTTACGACTTGTCAAACACTTTCATCAGAGCTGTATACGCACAATCCTAAATATACACTGGACTGACTATGTGACGAATATTGCTGTCCTTGAGCAAGCAGGGATCACCAGCATTGAGGCCATGATATTGAGAACACAGCTGCACTGGGCAGGGCACATTTCTAGGATGGAGGACCATCGCCTCCCCAAAATAGTGTAAGAGGGGTGCTCCAAAAAGGCGATACAAGGAAACAACATCTCAGGCTTGGCCAAATTGATCACCAACAATAGTCCGCCCTGGCCTCACATCGGGAGGCATGGAGATGCACTATCCACAATGCTGCAGCCTTATTTGAGAACTCACGCCAAACAAGTCTTGAAGACAAATGACAACGCAGAAAGAATCACAACCCAGAAACATCACCCAAGGAGACCTTCAGCTGTGCTTTCTGCAACCGGACTTGTTTATCTTGGATTGGCCTTTTTAGTCATCAGCGTGCTTGCAGAAAGCGTGGGATGAATCCTTCCTGATTCTTCGTTTGCACAGAAAAGCCAGAGAGAGAGAGAGAGAGAGAGAGGTATATAATGGGACTTGAACATCCACAGATTTTGGTATCCACAGGGGGTCCTGAAACCAAACCCCAGCGGATACCAGGGGTCCACTATACTTCAGCCAATCATTAAATTGTAGTCATTAAGCCATAATGGAAAATTACTAAGAAAAAACCAAGATAAAACTATTTGTGTTGAACCCTTTGTTGTTTGATTGATTATTTAAATTTATATCCCACCTTTCTCCTGGCACATGATCCAAGGCAGATTACTATTATTACTAACAGAAAGCACAGGTTAGTCAAGGCTAGGATTCGAATACCCTATAAATACTTAATTTTCTTCCCTTTGAGATTACTAAGAGCTTATTAACTTTGTAGCTTCTAACATGTTCCTTAGTTGAGGATACTTCTCCTTCAGCATGGTTCCACTTCAGTTTGGTTATATGGTCACTTTCAAATCTTCTCTTCACTCTTAACAATATCCCAAGGTTCAGTGTCTGTTGCTTCACAGTGAAACATCATGGTTCAGGAACTGGCTATAGGATCATGAGACCTTGAGGATATGATTATTGATGCCAGCCCCGGAGATTCTGTCAGAGTTAGAACTGATACAGAAGAGCAGTAGTCCCTTCTGATCTGTTGCAGGTCTGTACGTCATCACAGCAAACATGGGCAAGGGAATGTTGGAAACCTCTTCCACAAGTGTGCTGCTGGGTTCAGCCGACAGCCCCATTTGTGGCCTGTCCCTGGCTTCCCTGAATGGCCTGTAGCTGCATGACAGCCCGACATGGGGGCTGCCATCTTGGCTCCTTCTTCCCAGCCCTCCTTGTGGGCTGGGAGAAGGACACGAAGGAGCTTACCAATTGGAGCAGGCCTCCCCTGCTCTGATTGGCTGGCCTGGAGGTGAGGATCGGACTTACAGCCATTTATGACGGCCGCTTTGTGGCTACCACTTACGACACCGGGGCTGGTATGTAAGCCGGCCCAGAGGGCTGGAGAAGGCTGGAGAAGGATGAGCCAATGGTCAGGAGATGGCAGGCGGCCCGTTTCCTATGACATACTGACCAACCTGGTGCGCATGCAGCGCAGAGTGTGCAGCTCCCGATATTAGGCCCTGCTCTTCACCACAGCGTTCACAATGGCTTTCTTTAGGGCCTTGAGAAGCAGCGAGCTAGTGTATTCCTCAAAGCGGGATGTGTTGGGCAGGGCTCTACAACTCAAAGACATACTGCTGGGGGACAACGTGCTATGCATTTGGGTATGGTGCTCCAAGTGTGACCAGTGCAGTAAAGGGACAACTCTGCAGCTATGGAGGTTGCTAGATTTGTTGCCATGCCCAGTGCGCCGTGCTGGGTCTGACCCTCTATACAAGGACGGAACTCCACTGACAAGATTCCAGTTTGTCAGTGTGTTGAGGATTGCACTGCAGCAGCTGTGCTTGCCAGCAAAGGAGTTTGGAAGCCACTCCTTCTGAATTGGGGCAGTGACTACAGCAGAACAAGGGGGCCTGCCCAAAGAGACTATCAAGCAGCTGGGCAGGTGGCACACCGGGGCCTTTGCAGGGTACATCTGGCCTGAGTTGGCTATCTCATTGCAGATTTGTGTGACGGAGGATGGATTGAGGTCGGTCGATGATGGCTGTTAAGGGTTGGCGGAAGGCTAGTCCCATGGGGGACCACATTTTGTGGCAGTTGGCATGGGTCACAATCCGGGGTTAGCAGCCAGGGGGGTATCTGTCAATTTCAAGGTCATGTTCACGGTCAAGGTCAAGTTCATGGAGACCCCCACCCCATTTCCTGCTTGTTTACAGGGGAGGGGAGGGTCTTCAAGTGGGACAGAAGAATTGGTTACTTACTGTAACTATAGTTCTTTAAGTGGTCTTCTGTGAATTCATACAATGGGTTAATCCTATGCCTGCACAGAGCACTTTGGAAACTTCTAGAAACCTCAATTTAAACATTTGAGCAGTAGCTCTGCCCCCTCCCCTGGCCTATATAAGGCCCCACCTCTCACCAACTGCTCAGTTCCTTGTAGCCGCATTTAAATAAAGTACATGAGAGGTAGGACACCAGAGGGGAGGAGGGCGGGTTTTGTGTGAATTCACAGAAGACCACTCAAAGAACTATAGTTACAGTAAGCAACCTGTTCTTCTTCTTTGTGGTCTCTGTGAATGCAAACAATGAGTAGACTAACAAGGTCAGGAGTCAAGATGGTGGGGATGTCCAGACCAATAAAGACAAGAGAGGAATATGATATAACTAAAAAGATATATTAAAAACATACTATAAGTAGTGTATCAATTACCTGAGGGTGGTTGTGCAAGTACTGCCCTGGCTAGGGCTGAGCCATCATTATTGGAAGTGTCCAGTTTATAATTCTTCACAAAGGTGAATGGTGTTGCCCATGTAGCCACTCTGCAAATGTCTGGCATCAGCACACCATTCAAGAACGCTACTGAGGTAGCTGTTGCTCTAGTAGAGTGACTTTGTATGGAGAAAGGCAGAGGCACGGCCATTACCTCATATGAAACCTGGATTGTCAAGGCAACCCATTTGGAGAACCATTGAGATGAACTGCAATCCCTTTTTGGGGCTGGAATAGCAAACAGTTTATTGGTACAGCAGAATGCTGCTGTTCTATTGAGATAAAGTTCCAACACCGCCTGTATGTCAAGCAGGTGGTGAAAAGTGGTGTCATTCAGTGTTGATAGGGCATCAAAGGATGGTAGAACTATATCTTGATTGATGTGGAAGGAGGAGACCACCTTGGGTAGGAATGCCACATCCAGTCAGAGGACAACTTTATCTCTAGGGAATTGAGTATAGGGGGCATCTGCCCTGAGGGCACAAAGTTCACTTGTTCTTCTTGCAGAAGCAATGGCAACCAGAAAGGCTGTTTTGAAAGACAAAAGATGTGCATCAACCGAGTCTAAGGGCTCAAAGGGAGGGCATGATACAGCCTGTAGAACTAATTGGAGATCCCACGAGGTGACAGGCCCAGCCACTGGTGGGTGCAAGTTTTTGTAACCTTGCAGGAAGCGACAGACAGGGGGTCCATAAATCAAGAATGAATTCCAAGATGTTGGAAATTTGAAGATACTGCTACCACATAGGTTCTCACAGAGGAGGGGGAAAGTCCTTTTGGCTGACAAGGAGGCTAGGAAGTCAAGAAGGAGTGGAATCGATGCACAGTTGGGAGAAATCCCCTTATTGCTGAGGAAGTCACAAAACCTCTGCCACTTATACTGGTAAGATTTCAGCATGGAGGGACACTGGGCCGCTTGGAGTATAGACCTAGCTTAACCTGATAGACCTAGCTTAACCTGATAGATGCACTACTGGCTGTGGAGCCATGCTGTCGGGTTGATCATTTCCACGTCGGGACGGAAAACCTGGCCATTCTGCAGTGACAGGATATCCTTCCACAGAGGGAGGTGGTGGAAGTGCCTCTTGGAGAGAAGGAGAAGTGGAGCAAAACAAGGTTGTGTGGGCCACCAGGGCGTTATCAGTATACATTGTGAGTTGTCGCATCTCAGCTTCACCACGACTCTGGAGAACAGTGGGAATGGAGGGAGGGCATAAAGCAGAGTTTCCATCCATCTGAATAGGAAAGGCGTCTACCAGATTTCTGTGTGATGGTTGTTGTCTCAAGCAATAGACCTGCCATTTGGCATTCTGCTGTGTAGCAAAGAGGTCTATGGTCAGCAAGTCCCATTCTGTGAAGAGCGTCAGCAGTACATCTGTAGCAATGGACCATATGTGACAGTTGTCCTTGGCTCTGCTGGGTGAATCCGCGACCTCGTTCTGGTTCCCTGCCAAGGTGTATGGCCATTATGAATATCCGCCTGGGGACACACCAGTTCCATATCTGCATTGCTAGGTCCAGGAGTGTCTGAGACTTGGCTCCCCCTTGCTTGTTGATGTAGAAGACTGTGGTGGTGTTGTCTGATATGAACTGAACCACTCTGCCCTGGAGAGAGGATGCAAATGCCCTCAAAGCTTTGAATACTGCTAGAAGCTCCAGGGAATTGATGTGAAGTTTGCTTTCCTTTGGTGACCAAAGGCTATGAACATTCATGCCCCCATCCCATTGTGGATGCATCCGTCAGGGACCTGGAATGGTGAGGGGGTGCAAAGGGTAGACCGCAGCGCACATTTTGTAGAAGAGTCCACCACTCCAGCATTTTGAGTATGGGACATGGCAGAGACAGAAACTTCAACAGGTCTTCTCTCATTGGGCTGAATGCCCATAGAAACCATGCTTGCAGCAGCTGCATCTGTAGTCTGGTGAAGGGGGTGACAGCTGTGGTGGACGCCATGTGTCCCAGGATACTCTGAATGAAGTGTGCTGTTACTCTCCTTCAAACAATAAAATGACACACCATGCTTTCTAGGAGGGTGAACCTGTCTTCTGGAGGAAAACCCTGCCCCAAATGGAGCCCAGTTGTGCCCCAAAGAACTTTGTGATCTGTGATGAGTCTAGGTGGGATTTGTCTAGGTTGACCATCAGGCCTAAATCTCTGAGTAGAGAAATTGTCAGGGCAACATCCTTGGTGGCTTTTGTCCTGGAGGGTGCCGTAATTAACCAGTCGTCCAGGTACAGGAAAATCACCACACCTCTCATGTGAAGGTGAGCTATTATTGGTACCATAAACTTGGTGAACACTCTTGGAGCTGTGCAGAGACTGAATGGAAGCATTGTGAAGTGGTACATGCTGGAACCCACCGCAAACGCCAGGAACCATCTGTGAGACTGGGCTATAGCAATGTGGAAGTATATGTTGCGAAGGTCGATAGTAGCGAACTAGTCTCTGACTTAGAGGAATGGCAGGATAGGGGAGAGGGTGACCATTTTGAACCACTTGGATACAATGTAGTAGTTCACATCTCGAAGGGCCAAGATAGGGCGTAATCTGCCATCTTTTTTGTTTACTAGGAAGTAGTGGTAGAAGAAGGACTCCCTTCATTAGTGCTGGGTGATCCTTTCGAAAGCCCCCTTTTTTGAGCAAGGTGCGTACCTCTTCCTTGATGTGAATGGAAGCATGGACTTGAATACCCCCATGGGGGGAGAGGCTGTCAAACTCTATAAAGTAACCATTTAGGATAATACTGAGGACCCATGAGTCTGATGTGATTTTGCGCCATTGGTGGAAAGCGGCAAGAAGCCCATCTGCTGGCACTCGGTTAGTGGGCATGGCTTGAGGGAGCAGGTAGTCAAACCCACTGCTTCAACAAGCGGGCTTCTTTTTCTGGAACTGAGACTTGGATTTCAAGGTGGCCGGGAACTTCTTTTGGTATAGTGGGTAAACCTGAGAGGCATGCTGAGAGCGGGCTGTCGGAGGGCTGTACCTCCTATGAAACGTTGGCGGAAACCGCTTGCTGTCGAAGTGAAATCAGGAAACTTGCCTAGGAGGAGGTATGCCAAAATGCTGTGCAGTCTTCCTCATCTTATGAGTGTGCTCCAACTTTGTATTTGTGTCCATATGGAAGAGGCCAGCTTCATCAAAAGGAAGATATTCAAATCACCAACTGGGCTGTAGAGGAGAGGCCAGACGAGTGGAGCCCCGCATGCCTGCGAACTGCAATAGTGCCTGCAAGGAGTTTCCCGCCACAGTCTGCCACATGCTTATCTGATTGGTGCTGATAATTGGCTAAGGTGAGGCTGTCATCTCTCATGTTATGAATGAGGACAAGGTCGTGCTGGGAAACCTTGTCCAAATAGGGGGAAATAGTGTCCCAGAGGTGTCTTTGATATGCCCCCATACAGACACTGTAATTTGCAATTTTAGTAAGGAGGCATGCTGAGGAATAGAACTTTCATCCAGTAGCATCCAGCTACTTGCCCTTGTGGTCCATGGGAGAAGAATGGACCTTATGCAACATGCACATCTAGGCCACATCAACAATTATAGAATTTGGTTTCGGGTGTGAAGCCAGCCATGGAGCCACATCTTCAGACACCCTATAAAGATGTTCCAACCTCTTGGAAGTAGGGGGAACAGAAGATGGAGTAGCCCAGGCTGCCTTGACAGTTTGTGTCAAAAAGGGTGAGGTAGGAATATGAGGCAGTGGAGGTGCTTGCCTCTGGAGGTCATGGAAGATGGGGTCATCCATGTGTACATCCGGCTGGGTGATCGTCAATCCGAGCGATGCTGCCATGTGGTTCAGAACCTCTGCAAATGAGCGAACATTGTTCATAGGAGAACGGGGGTCAACTTGTGCACCATCAAGTTGTCCATGAGTAAAAAATAGTACGGCTGCCTTCAATGCTAGCCGGAACAGTCATGGATGACACCGAGAGAGGGATGGTGTCATCCAAAATGGACCCCCTGCTGCGCAGCAGCCTCGTTACTGCTCTGGAGGCTGCTTGCGCAGTAAGGGGCATCTGAAAATGTCCTTAGAATGACCATCAGATTCAGTCATCTTGGCTGAGTACTGGGAGCAAAATGTAAAGAAGTCTACACCAGACATTTTCAAAGGGGGAGGCAGAAGAAAGTACAGTACCATGCAGAGTCCAGAGGTCAAAACCTGAGTCAGTCCAGTCCAGAGGAGCCAAATCCAAAACAGCAAGCAAAGAAGAGTCCAAATTCCAGTCCAAAGGTCAGTATTTTTGAAGAAAGAATAGTCAAAAGAACAATGGAAGGCTGAGATTTAGGAGATTTTCAGACACGGAAAAATCGTCCCTTGCCGCGCGAGCAGCCTCCCGAAACTGCTGCGCGGCAAGGGTATTTTTCGGACGACGCTGTGCCTCTTGCGAAGCCGTCCGTGTCACTTCCGTGAAGCTTGGGACGGCTCCGCGTCATATTTCAATCACGGAGGCTGCCCGTGCTTGAAATATGGCGCGGAGCCGTCCCAAGCTTCACGGAAGTGACACGGACGGCTTCGCAAGAGGCACAGCGTCGTCCGAAAAATACCCTTGCCGCGCAGCAGTTTCGGGAGGCTGCTCGCGCGGCAAGGGACGATTTTTCCGTGTCTGAAAATCTCCTTACTCTGAAGTTCCTTCAGTGCTGCTCACGCAGCGTTAAAAAGGAACTGAGCAGTTGGTGAGAGGTGGGGGCTTATATGGGCCAGGGGTGAGGGGGGCTGAGCTACCACCCAAAAGTTTAAATTGAGGTTTCTAGAAGTTTCAAAAGTGCTCTGCGCAGGCACAGGATTAACCCATTGTGTGTATTCACAGAGACTACGAAGAAGAACTTGTCCAAGACTCCTCCCCTCCATGCAGTGTGGTGTTGGTAGCAACCGATAGGTGTCAATGACCGAAAGTGGGTTGGTTGATGAAGGGATCTGGGCCCATGTGATTTTTACCAACCATTTATAGCTGTTACCAAAGTTGTGGCCTTTTATTGCCAATATATCTTACATATATCTTATCCTATACAAAACATATATACATCATTTATTGTTTATTTTCATGTACCAATAATAATTTTGTGAAGATACATTGTGTCTGTGTTTCATTGGGGGTGAAGGGGAAGTCTAGATTAGGTCCGCAATTCTGTTTCCCTGAATAGAAACAACATGCCAATATTATCTGTAGAAATACTTTATTTGAAAACACCTTAAGGATGCATTCAAAGCTCAAACATCCACTTGCACTTATGGATGTGTGTGTTGGGGACAGAATATTAGGTAGTGATTTAATCTTTTAGCTAAGGGACCCAGTGCTCAGGAAAGTCCATCTGTAAAAACAAAGGCAGCCATGACAATACTTCAAGATCTTTTCACATTGAGAAACAGTCATCTGCACAGAAAGACATATTGTTTTTCTGTGTTGAATGTTTTTCCTGTGTTTGATATACAGAAAAACCATGAAAATGTATTTCTTGAAGTCTATTTCTGCACAAAAAGTATATTCTTCACAGAAAACATGTTTACTGCTAAGAAAAAGTAATCTGTATTTCTGCATGGAAAATATTTTCTGCACAGAAAAATCATGAGTAATTCTGTGCAGAAAGCATGGCTTTTGACAGGAAAATGTGTTTTTGCATAGGAAAAAAAAATGTGTTTCTTGATAGACCATTACTCCCTGAAGCATGAACAGTGACTAGGAACTGTGCAGAAATCATTGGGCCGGTTTACACAGCAGATTTATTGCGGCAACTTGCGGTTTAATTATTTTCCGCAGCTGTGCCAGTCAGGTTTTTTTTCTAATTATGTCGCTTTGAAGTTCAGACTTGAATAAGTGTTGGGGGTGTGTCTCTGTGTGTCTCTGTAAATCTGCCTGTAAATGAACTCACTCCATAAAGCAGAGGGAGAGCAAGCCGTGGATCGCAAGTTTTTCCAGCTGCTCTGTCTATCTATTTCTCCCTCCCTCCCTCCCCCAAGCAGAGACAGAGAGAGGGAAAATAGCAGTTCAGCTTGCTACAGCCCTTTGTGAAATGGTTTCTCTCCCTCCGCCATGCACAGGATAAAAGTGACGAATGAGATTTACATACTTTCAAAACAGCAGAGAACAGGATGAGAAGGAATGCTCCCTGAAAGTTGTTGGGAATCCTTTTTTGAAGTTGTTGGGAATCCTTTTTTTTTTTTTTTTTGTGCAAACTGGCTCGCAAAATAGCAAACAGGATTTTTGCAAGTTTCTTCTCTAATGGCTACTGTCTTTGCCTCCTCCCTGCCCCTCTGTTAAGCCCACCCCTGCATCATCAACCAATCACAATGCAGCTGTGCTTTAACCCTTAGCGGAATGCTAGTTTACACTGCCAATAAAGCACTACATTGCAAATAGTCCTGCAAAAATAGCGACATGCCCTGCCACGCTATATTTGGGTGTTTTACCTTCCCCTCTTCTGAATGAGGCGATGCTGTGCTGCGATCCGTGGAAACTATGAGCTATCTTAGCGGTATATTTAGGGGAATATTTGCCCGTGTAAACGACCCCATTGTGTTCTCAACCAGCAGGGAGAACATTGTGGGAATTTTTTGTTCTTGTCTGTGAGGAGGAAGAACATGAAGATGTACTTCCCTAATGGGGGTTTCCGTCTATCTGATTCAGCTCTTCGTAGCAAGATAGCAAGATAGTCTGTTTAAAAATTAATGGCTGTAGCTGGTCTTTTTCAGTCATATTGGAGCATTAATTTGTTTCGCAGAATATATCTCAGTTTTGCTCCATGATGGTAAGGGAGGCAATGACAACATGACTGTCTTCATGTCTCAGAGCTTTTAAAAAAAGAGATGCTTGTTCTGATTTGAACTGGTGTCACCTTGACCTTTTGTAGTGGCAAGGTAAGGTGTGCCTGTAAAGTTATGGCTGCATCTGCATCTTCATTCCATTTTAATTAGCACTCAATTTGGATTGCTCTGTCCTGGTAATCAGTGTATTGCCGAGGAAGGAAACAGCAGAACTAAATGAGATGTTGCCTTCTTCCAGCTGATTAAAACATGATTCAAGGTGACTTTTAGGTGACACCAGGAGTTGTCAGAAGAGCTGTGCTGTGCTTTAAGCATTTTCTTTCTTTCTTTCTTTCTTTCTTTCTTTCTTTCTTTCTTTCTTTCTTCCTTCCTTCCTTCCTTCCTTCCTTCCTTCCTTCCTTCCTTCCTTTCTTTCTTTCTTTCTTCCCCCCCCTTTTTTTTGTTTGCTGAGGAAATGAGTGAAGGATGCTTATTTTCCTTGATGAACAGTAAACTGATATCTGAAATTAGAACTCTGTTGTGTGTGAAGAAAAAATAAACAAAACAGAAATTTTTAAAGCATGCTATTATTAGACACAGTGGAAACTACATCTTAGAGAAGCCTCCCATACTGTGGGTAATTATCACAAGCCACAATGCTAATTGCCTTTCAATCATCAGTCTGTTGCCTCCAGCATGTCTTCTTGAGGGCTACTGTGGTGGCTCTGAGCTTTGCAACATAATGAGTCTGGCTTCTTATTACAGTACAGTATCATCTATTACTACTGGGCATGAAAACAAACATTTAGGCAGAAGCTTTTAAAATTCACAGGACAAGAGGGTTAGAAAAAGAGAATATTACATCCGTTTTATGACTGGCTGTGTTGTTAACATGTCAAAGCAAAATGGTTTTCAGTACTGCAGGAGATGCTAGCATGTTCTGCTCCTGAAAGAAAATGAAATATATTACATGAAATGACATTGGGGTTTTTTTTTCCAGAAAAACAAGGCTATAAAGCTATCATGAATATTATAGCTGCAGGGAATTGGTCTGACTTATGAAGTTATTAAGATGAAGACCAAGTTCTTCCACTAGTAAAAACTCTTTTAGGTCTTGGAGTCTGGCCCTCAGAGAACATAAACCTTTCCCAGATGTTAATTGTGTTTAAATTCATGAATTAAATTTGATTAGTCATATCATTTGATTTGCTCAGATACGATATAGTCTTCTCGATTAATAATTACAATAAATCACATTGTTAATTCAGAATTGCAATTGGTGGACAAACTTATAGTTTGATATTTCTTGTATTTTTTTTAATTTGCCTTACAGTATATAGTATAAGTAAATTGCTAATACATTATTATGCTTTCAGTCATACAAGGGACAAAATGTCAGTAAAGTTCACTGAGCCCAGGAGCTTTAGATTAAACAAAGTAGGATAGTTGCAATTTGCTTGAAAAGAGAGAATATAAACTATCATTAATACCAAAGACATCATTTGTGCAGTTCTCTTTTCATTCTGCGTTCAGAATTAAATAGGTCACCTTTTCATTAGAAGGATATCATTACCTTGGAGATAGAACAATGTAAATTAAATTGGGTTATTTGTTGGGCTTAGCAATTGTTTTCTTACCACATGCAAAGTGATGATTAGGTGCTGTTCTAAGTCACTCAATAAATATATTTGGAGATATTTTTTTCATGAGGGATACAACATTATTTTTTAAAAAATAAATTCATTGTCACTTTATGACACTTATTTACCTACACATGTAAATAAATGTGACACAGGAAGTCAAATTTACTATTCCACTCCATGCTCCACAGAGTTGTACCCTGTTCTATTCCATCCACAGAGTTCCATTCATTCTTCTGGGAAATACTCTTGTCACTAATATTCATGTGCAGGTCAACAGTTTGCTTATTCCTCTTTAATATGCTAGAGTTTATAACACACTTTTCATATGACTTTAGACAAAAGGATGGACCAATAACAGAAGTGAAATCTAGTTCCAGCTTCCACTGTAGTTAAAACTTATTTCATCCCTCATCCCAGTACCTAATGATAGCAATGCTGATAAAGTACCTATGGAAATTGACTGCATTTCTATTTCTCCAGGTCCATGCATGATCCAGCAAGGAAGATCCATCTCTAGAAGTGGTTCCAAAAAGCAAACCTTGATTTGCCACAACTATTTTACTGTGCCATCGTATGTAAAGGGACTTGAGCATCTGTGGAATTTGGTATCCACAGGGCATCCTGGGCCCACAGTATGTGCATAGGATGCCTTTGCTACCATACTCATTAGGTCTCAATAAATGGAAGGTACTTATCACTTAACAAAGATGTTGTGATGGTTTCCCAATGCAGTTTGGCCCCACAGTTCCAACCCTTTGGCTCCAATCACTCACCTTGCCCTTTGGTAGATGGAACCAGGAATAAGGAGGCCAGACACAATAAAAGGGCCACTTTATTTAATTTGACCTATTTAAACATTCAAACTACAATGAGGGGAGGCAACCTGGCATGGGAGCAGCTGCGGCAGGAGGTCAATCCCCAGACCTTCCCCCCCCCCCGCTTCCCAGAGTGAATCACCTGAGCCCTGATGAGAACCTAAATTCTGGGTTACCAACCAGCCAGCTTGCATCTGGAAGGCCAACCCAAAAGTCCCTCCCTCAAGTAACAGGACTTAAGGAGAGGGTTTATCTCTCAGGACAGCCTCAAGGGACCCCTAGTTGCAGGATCAAAAGGGAAAACTCTAGGGAGCCCCCATCACTGTAAAGCAGTGCCAAGGTGCACAGCAAATTAAAATCTCACCCCCTCAACCATCCAATGATTGCCTATTTAAAACACCACCCTAGCCAATTGCCTTCTGCCAACTACCACAGTAGAATCATAGAATCATAGAACTGTAGAGTTGAAAGAGACCACAAGGGCCATCCAGTCCAACCCCATGCAACGCAGGAAATCACAATCAAAGCATCCCAGACAGATGGCCATCCAGCCTCTGTTTAAAGATCTCCAAGGAAGGAGACCCCACCATGCTCTGAGGGAGTGTGTTCCACTTCTGAACAGCTCTTACTGTGAAAAAGTTCTTCCTAATGTTGAGGTGGAATCTCTGTTCCTAGAGCTTGCATCCATTGTTCTGTGTTCCAGTCTCTGGAGCAGCAGAAAAAAAGCTTGCTCCAACCTCAACATGACACTCCTTCAAATACTTAAATACTTCCCTTGACACTACAGTCTAATGTAGTCTAGACCCCCGCGAATGTGAAAAAAAAACATGAATAATAATAGTCCTCCCACCACCCGCCTGCAACAATCCACCCTGTTGCCACTCACTCCCACCCCCCGCCTCTTCCAAAGTGGTGATGGGGGCTCCTGAAGCCCCCGTCGTCACTCCCACCCACCCCCACCATTTCCAAAGTGGTGATGGGGGCTCCTGAAGCCCCTGTCACCACTCACTCCCACCCACCCCGCCTCTTCCAAAGTGGCGATGGGAGCTCCTGAAGCTGCTGTCGTCACTTACCCCCACCCCCACCTCTTCTAAAGGGGCAACAGGGGCTCTCAAAGCCCCTGTCATCACTCCCACACCCCTGCCCTTGCCAAAGTGGTGACAGGGGCTCCTGAAGCCCCTGTCATCACTCACTCCCACCCCCCACCTCTTCCAAAGTGGCAATGGGGGCTCCTGAAGCCCCCATCATCACTCACTCCCCCCGCCTCTTCCAAAGTGGCGAAGGGGGCTCCTGAAGCCCCCATCATCACTCACACCCACCCCCCGCCTCTTCCAAAATGGCAAAGGGGGCCCCTCACTGCCTTGGGAAGGGACTGGGTGGAGAGAGGGAGGGATGGAGGGAGGCTTTCCATCCCCACTCACAAGGCAACGACAGGCTTTGTGAGAAACCTTTCGCTGCCTTGGGAAGGGATGGAGTGGCGAAGGGGGTAGGCGGCTTTCCGCGAATAATCAAAACCGCAAAAATGAAAGGCGTGAATGTGGAGGGGCAACTGTATACTTCTATTGATGCAGCCCAAAATCACATTGGCCTTTTGAGCTGCTGCATCACACTGTTGACTCATGTTCAACTTGTGGTCTCTTAGGACTCCTAGATCCCTTTCGCACGTAGTCTCGTTCAGCCAGGACTCCCCTATCATATACCTATGCATTTCATTTTTCCGCCCTAAGTGCAGTACCTTACATTTATCTGTATTGAATTTCATTTTATTAGCTTTGGCCCATCTCTCCAGTCCATCCAGATCATTTTGAATTTTGATCCTGTCCTCTAGGGAAGTAGCTGCTCCTCCTAATTTGGTGTCATCTGCAAATTTGATAAGTATCCCCCTAATTCCCTCATCCAAGACATTGATAAAGATGTTGAATAGCACTGGGCCCAGGACAGAACTCTGTGGCCCCTCACTGGTCACATCTTTCCAAGACGAAGAGGAGCCACTGCAGAGCACCCTTTGGGTTTGGCCGCTCAACCAATTACAAATCCATTTAACAGTTAACTTGTCCAGCCCACATTTTACAAGCTAGTTTGCAAGAATGTCACAGGGAACCTTCTCAAAGGCCTTACTGAAATGAAGGTATGTGATATCCACAGTGTTCCCTTCATCTATCAAGCTGGTAACCTTATCAAAAAAAGAAATATCAGATTAGTCTGGCACGAGTTGTTTATCTAAAACCCATTTTAACTTTTTCTGATTATGGTATTGTCTTCTAAATGTTCACAGACTCTCTGTTAAATAATAATAATAATAATAATACATTTTTATTTTTAATCCGCCCCTCTACTTGGCAACCGGGGCGGCGTACAGCAAGATTAAAAGAACATCAATTTAAAACAATCATTCCCCACCCCCCCACCCCTTAAAACTAAATTAAACTAATGGAGAATTAAAATAAAGATAAAAATACAATAAATGAATAAATAAATAAATAAATAATGTCAACGACAGCAAGGGGGTGGATAAGCAATCAGCTCCACTTGGACTGGGAAGTCATTCCAGGAAGGCCTGCCGGAAGAGATCCGTCTTTAGCACTTTCTTGAAGCTATCAAGAGTAGTGATAAGACGGATCTCATCCAGCAGGCCATTCCAAAGTCTGGGAGCCATAGAAGAGAAGGCACTCTGGGAGGTCTGCAACAGCCTAGTGTTCATAGACTGCAGCAGGTTCCTCCCAGAGGACCGAAGTGCACTGGGGGGATCATATGGGATGAGGCGGTCCCTGAGATAAGATGGACCCAAGCCATGTAGGGCTTTAACGGTTGAAACCAACATCTTGTACTGTGCCCAGAAACTGATCGGCAGCGACTGGAGAGATTTAAGTACAGGTGTTATGTGCTCTCTTCTAGATGTACCCATAATTAACCTGGCTGCCATATTTTGTATAAGTTGAAGTTTCCGGGTTAGGCACAAAAGTAGCCCCTTGTAGAGTGTGTTACAGTAATCCAAACATGAGGTTATCAAAGCATGTACCATAGTTTCTAAATCATAGAATCATAGAATTGCAGAGTTGGAAGAGACCACGAGGGCCATCCAGTCCAACCCCCTGCTACACAGGAAATCTTGATCAAAGCATCCCCGACAGATGGCAATCCAGCCTCTGTTTAAAGACCTCCAAGGAAGGAGACCCCACCACGCTCCGAGGCAGTGTGTTCCACTGCCGAACAGCTCTTACTGTCAAAAAGTTCCTCCTAATGTTGAGGTGGAATCTCTGTTCCTGGAGCTTGCATCCATTGCTCCGCGTTCCAGTTTCTGGAGCATCAGAAAGCAAGCCTGCTCCATCCTCAACGTGACACCCCTTCAAATACTTAAACAGGGCTATCATATTGCCTCTTAAAAGTCTTTTTTTCCAGGCTAAACATACCCAGCTCCCTAAGTCTCTCCTCATAAGGCATCGTTTCCAGACCTTTCACCATTTTAGTTGTCCTTCTCTGGACACGCTCCAATTTGTCAATATCCTTTTTGAATTTTGAATTGTGGTGCCCAGAACTGGACACAGTATTCTAAGTGAGGTCTGACCAAGGCGGAATAGAGCGGCAAATAGAGATACAAATCCTTTGTATCCAGGTAAGGGTGCTGTTGGCGTATCAGCCGAAGCTGATAACAGGCGCTCCTGGCCGTCACACTCACCTGACTAGTCATGTGAAGCGACGAATCCAGGAGTACCCCCAGACTGTGAACACAGTCCTTAGAGGAGACCGTGACTCCATCCAGGACTGGAAGTTGTATTTCCAGACCTGGTTTCGGGCCTGTGACTGTCAGTACCTCCATTTTGTCTGGATTTAGTTTCAATCTGTTTTTCCTCATCCAGTCCATTACCCCTCTAAGACAGTCGTTGAGAGGAGAGACACCATCTGAAGTTTGAACCGACGATCTGGTCATGGAGAAATATATCTGAGAGTCATCAGCATACTGATGACACCAAGCTCCATGCCTCCGGATGACCTCTCCCATTGCCTTCATATAAATGTTAAATAGCATTGGGGACAGGATGATCTGCTCTAGAATCTTCCCTGGTATTGATGTCAGACTAACTGGATGATAATTGTTGGGATCCTCTTTTTTTCCCCTTTTTGAAGATGGGGACAACGTTTGCCCTCTTCCAGTCTGCTGGGACTTCTCCTGTTCTCCAGGAGTTCTCAAAGATTATTGCCAATGGTTCTTATATTACATTTGCTAGCTTTTTAAATACTATTGGATGTAGTTCATCTGGTCCTGGAAATTTAAATTCATTTAGATTAAGAAGTTTTCCTGTAATACCTCTTTGCTTATTCTGTGCTGGATTTCCCCTATTGTGTCCTCTGTTCTATTCTCCTCAGGTTGGTTCCCCTATTCCTTTTCTGAAAACACTGAGGCAAAGAAGGTGTTGAACAATTCTGCCTTTTCTCTGTCCCCTATTAGCATTTTGCCATCTTCTCCATGTAGTGGCCATACACCTTCCTTCTTCCTCCTTTTGATGTGGACATAACCCCCCCAAAAAACTTTTTATTGTTCTTAACTTCTCTAGCAAGCCTGAGCTCATTCTGCATTTTAGCTTTTCTGACTTTACTCCTACATGTATTCACTATCTGTTTGAATTCTTCTTTGGTGATTTCCCCCCTTTTCCATTTCCTATACATGTTCCATTTAAAACTTAGCTCCATAGAAAGTTCTTTAGTCATCCATCCTGGTTTCTTGATACACCTCCCATTTTTTCCCTCAATGGCACTGTTTGAAATTGTGCCTTCAGTATCTCCCTTTTGAGAAAGTCCCATCCGTCTTGAAGTCCCTTCTCTTTTAGTATTCCTGCCCATGGGATCATCCCCAATATTTCCCTGAGTTTATTGAAATCAGCTCTCCTAAAGTCAAGAATGTGTCTCTGACTATGCCTGGCTTCTCCTTTCCATTGTATAACAAACTCCAGGAGAACATGTTCACTCTCATCTAAGGATCCCACCATTTGAACCCCATTAACCAGGTCATCTCTGTTGGTTAGGATCAGATCTAAAATAGCTGACCTCCTTGTTGCCTCTTCCACCTTTTGGACCATGAAATTGTCTTCCAGGCAAGTACGGAATTTGCTAGACCTTGAAGTTTTGGTTGAGTTACATTGCCAGCAAATATCAGGATAGTTGAAGTCACCCATCACTACTACATCTCTCCTTTCTGCATGTGCGGTCATCTGTTCTAGAATGGCATCATCCAATTCCTCTGTCTGACTTGGGGATCTGTAGTAGAATCCCACAATAACATCCCTGTTGTTTCCTTCCCCTTTAATTTTTATCCAGATGCTCTCTACCTGGCTTCCAGTATTGATGTCATGGATCTCTTCACTGGTATAAATATCCCTGACATATATTGCCATTTCTCCTCCTTTCCTGTTTGGCCTCTTTCTCTTATAAAGTTTACACCCCTCTATTCCTACATTCCAATCATGCGACTCATACCACCAGGTTTCAGTAATGCCTATTATATCCTGTTTGTTTTGTAGTGCTAGTTGTTCGAGTTCATCTTGCTTATTTCCCATGCTCTGTGCTTTACTGTAGAGACATCTAAGACCATGTGTTCCATTTACTTGCTGCCTGTGCATGTTTTTTTTTTTTTGCCTCCCATTGTTGGGTCCTTGCGCTGTTTGCCTTGTTCCCTCTATGACAGTTTGACTATTTTCTCCAGCCCTTTTGCCTTCAAGAATACTGTCTCCCTCCCCCATATGACTCAATTTAAAGCCCTCCTGATCAAATTCATGAGACTGTTGGCAAAAATGTTTTTGCCAACTCTTGTGAGATGCACACCATCCCTTGTCAGAAGTCCCTCCTCATGGAAGTGCAGCCCACGATCCAAGAATTCAAATCATTCTTGGAGACATCATCTATGGAGCTAGTTGTTTACATCGGCTATTTTCCTCTCCATTCCTGGACCATGCCTTTCAACTGGTAGAAAAGACGAGATGACAACCTGTGCATCCATTTCTTTCAGCTTCCTCCCCAGGGCCTCATAATCTCTTCTGATCTTCGGAAAGCTGTGCCTTGCAGTATCATTGGTTCCCACATGGACCAAACGGAAGGGGTAATGATCCGTAGGCTTGACCAGTCTTGTCAGCCTCTCTGTCACATCACAGATCTTTGCCCCAGGGAGACAACACACCTCCCGAGACATCTTATCAGGCTCACAAACCACTGTTTTTGTACCCCTCAGCAAGGAGTCTCCCCACCACCACATGCCTCCCCCGAGTCTTAGCAGCAGCTGTTCCTTGCGGTGGTACTCTCAAGTTCCTCTGCTCTGCCCCTGAAGTCTGTCCAGTATGGGGTAGGTGGGGGAAAAACCCTACAATGGAGGAAGACAAAAATTCATACCCAGCTCTGAAGTGACTACTGATGCCATACTATGATAGTGGTGGGAGGGTGGATCGATTGAAGAAAGAGGAAGCTACAGGGGGATGCATGGCCATATAACCCCCCCCTTTTGCTTACCTGGATTACAGGCCTCAAGCCTGGTCTGTCCTCAGAAATGGTCCCCTGTCTGTATGGCCTCACCATCGGAGGAGGACCGCATTATGTTTAAAACCCCATCCAGTATCTGATTGTTGCATCACAAGGTGACCCCTACAATGGACAAGTGGATGGGATGATAATTGGGTTCAGTGTGGGAATGTGTGACTGATCTTCCTTATTAATTCTTAAAGAAAAACATCCAGACAGAGATTAGAAAATAAAAACAGTAAGGATTTCTTGTATAACAAGTCAAACATCCTGTAAGTTAAGCAGCCTGATGCTGGCTCCGCACAGTATGATGTAACCCTTTCAGTTAAAACAGCATAACACTTATCCCTGAATTCTTTTCATTTGCTGAGCTCTTATCAAACTGAAGTTCCCTTTCACATTTACTGTCCCTATCTATTCCTAGCTGTAAGCATTTCTCTGTTCCCAGCTGGCCCTATATCTAACTGTTCCTCTCAAGATTTAATCCATTCCTATCTGTCCCTGTTCCTATCTCTATTTCTAAAGGGCCCTATCTAACAGTTTAACAAACAAGCCTCTGGCGTTATATTCCCCCCCCCCCCATAGCCTCTTTCCCCCTGTAACATTCTGAAGGCTGTGATTGTCTGACTCTACTCAGGCTTGCTTAGCTTCTCTTTTCAGAGATATACTGCACCCTAAGACCTACTGGCTGTAGCTATCAATCAGTGGTTTCCATGTCAGGGGTGTGGTGTTTTTGTACTAGAGAAATTAAAGGGTAAGGTACTGAACCTAGTTTGGAGATGTGTTTTGACACACTGGATACTTCCTTTAAAAAGTCTGGAATAAAATACAGAGTGGGTTCATCACAACCGTGGCACAGGGCCACCTGTGGCTGCATATGTTTAGTTAGTACAAAACAGCTGGTTGTCTAGAACATTAATTCTGATATTTAAATCTTTAAATCAGCTGTCACACTGTGTATATATTTAATCTGGTGTTAAGAGAAGTGCCCCGGGTTTACTGGTTTGGGGGAAAAGCTCCTCCAGGCACTAACTCTCTGCATGACCTTACAGGATAAAAGTTTTTAAAATGGACAATTAACCAGAGTGACACCAAGTAAAATTGAGTTAGAAGGGAAGAAATCAGGTCAAGCAGAAGCTGATTTTGCAGTAAAAAATCATTTCCAGAAAGCTTTCCTATCCCGATGGTTAAAGAACAAATTTTCTGCAAAATTAATGATATAATAGAAATATAAAATAAAGCAACCAATATATGTCCTATAATTATACTGAAATTTTCAATTTCCCTGCTGTTAACTCCAAAAAAGAGAAAGAAAAAGAAAGGAAAGGAAAGGAGAAAGAAGTGTGCATAAACTTTGAAGAAAAATAACTGTGTACTTTTTTTTTTAATAAGTAGTCTTAGCATTAATGGAATTCTGGAGCAATTTCCTATCCCAGAAACAAAATAGTTCCTGCTGGAGTAAACCTCCATCTGCTTGCTTGCCTGCCTGTCTGCCTGCTTGGTTTTCTTATCCACTGCCTTATCGAAAAAGAAACATGGGGAATGACATTACTTATTCTGTCAAATGCTGGCAGTGTACACTACTTTCTTGGTTAGCACATCTTTTGCCATTTCTAAGCTAATGGGGGAAAAATATATCCCACCACACTTTATTCAGTATGGTGACACAGTTCAACTAGCGTTGTTTATAACCAACCTAGTTTTCTCATGTACAAATCAACCTTCCCATGCATTTCACTTCATAGAAATATGGTGGTGAGACCATATTTCTATGAAGAAATATGCAACACCACCATATTTTTGCCACATTTTCCTGATTTATTTGTTATATATTATAACAAACTGTTACTGACTCTGTAGGTACTAAAATGACATATTTATCAGGAAGAGGGTTATATTGCCTTGCAAAATTATTCCCCTCCTTTGACTTTTCAACATGTTGTTATATTACAACCTAGAACTGATATGAATTTAATTGGCATTGTTACCACTTGATGTATATAAGGTGCCCTTTTTATTGTTTGACAAAATCAAGCTGACATTTGTTCATTGTGTAAGTATTCACACACACACACAGAGAGAGAGAGAGAGAGAGAGAGAGAGAGAGAGAGAGAGAGAATACCCAATAGAAGCACATTTGGCAGCAATTACAGCAGGGCATCTTCTTGGCTGATGGCTCATCTACTTGAGCCAGTATATCTTGGCCCCCTGCCAGTGTATCCAGGCTGTGGATCAAGCCCCTTCTTCCCCCATTCCCTCTATGGAATGGGTCAAAGTCCTGACAGGCATGATGGCCTGTCATTGCAGCTGCTGCTGCCACCATTTCCCTCGTTGTCTTGAAAGACAGGAAGGGGGCCCACAACATGTGACCAAGGCCCCCTGCATGTGACCAGCCTTGGGAGATGGTGGGAGCAGTGACGCCCAGCCTGCTGGGCCACGCTCCTGTGGACATGTGGGACCTGATCTGTTTCCCCCTGGTGGAAATGGAAACAGGTTTTTTTTTAAAAAAAAAAAAATGTTGTATCAGATCCTGTGCTGCCTTCCCCATCTCAGCCCTGTATCTTCCCCAGGCATGGTGAGGACTGCCTGTGGGCAAAACAAGGCAAATGTCCTGCATTATCAGGACTGCAGGACTCCGAGATAGGGTATATTGCTTGTGTAGACAAGCCCAAAGCCTCTGTCAACCTTGTTCATCTACAGCCTACAATTTTTGCCCTCTATTCATGGAAAAACCACTCCAGCTCAAACAGGCTGGATGGGTATTGTTAGTGAACAGCAACTTTCAAGACTTGCCACAGATTCGCAATCAGATCAAGGTCTGGGCTTTGACTTGGTCATTCTAATGCCTTAAGGTTCTTGTTTTTATAATCACTGCTATATTACTTTGTCTCTGTGTTTTAGGTTATTGTCATGCTGGCAGATAAACTACACCCAAGTCCCATGTTGCCTTGAATCCCATTTTTGGGAGAAAAGAAGGATATAAAATCAATCAATCAATCAATCAATATCACTGGCAGGAGGAAACAGTTTTTCCTTTAGAATTTTCCTGTATTTTCACTCCATCCATTTTTCCCTCAGTCCTAATGAAGCTGCTATCACAATACTTCACCAGACGTGAAATGTTCCCAGAGTGACTCCACTCTCTGGCTTTTCTTTGCAAACAAAGATTCAGGAAGGACTCATCCCATGTTTTCTGCAAGTGCACTGATGACTGAAAAGGCCAATCTGAGATAAACAAGTCCGTCTGTAGAAAGCACAGCAGAAGGTCTCTTTGGGTGAAGTTTCTGGGTTGTGATTCTTTCTGCATTGTCTTTTCTCTTCAAGACTTGTTCAGCGTGAGTTCTCAAATAAGGCTGCATCATTGTGGATAGTGCGTCTCCATGCCTCCCTATGTGAGGCCAGGGCAGACCATTGTTGGTGATCAATTTGGCCAAGCCTGAGATGTTGTTTCAGGGAGCCCTTGTATCGCTTTTTTGGAGCGCCCCTCTTACACTGACTCATGGCGAGTTCACCGTAGAATACTATTTTGGGGAGGCGATGGTCCTCCATCCTAGAAACGTGCCCTGCACAGCGCAGCTGTGTTCTCAATATCATGGCCTCAATGCTGGTGATCCCTGCTTGCTCAAGGACAGCAACATTCATCACGTAGTCAGTCCAGTGTATATTTAGGATTGTGCGTATACAGCACTGATGAAAAGGTTCAAGGAGTTGTAGGTGGTGGCGATAGGTCACCCATGTTTCAAATCCATAAAGGAGAATAGACAGTGCAATGGCTGTATACACACTGATTTTTGTGCTTTGCCTCAGGTGTTTATTACTCCAGACTCTTTTTTGAAGTCTTCCCAGAGTGATGAGCACTGTTTAATGTAAACCCTACACAATGTTTTGTGGCAATGCCAGAAAGTTCAGTTTTGGTTTCAGTAGACCAGAGAATCTTTGTCCACATGTTTGCTCTTCTCCTGCATTCCTTTCTGTGAACTGCAAGTGTTTTTCTTGATATGGGTTTATTTCAACAATAGCTTGCTTCTCTCCTCTGTTACTGAGAACCCAGTTTTGTAGAGTGTTCAGGTGAGAGTTGCCTCATGGAAAGTTTCTCCATCTCAGCTGTAGATATATCTTGCTATTTCAGCTACAATTGGTCTTTTGGTTGTTTCTCTGACTAATATCCTCCTTAGTCAATCACTGTGTTTTGGTAGATGGACTTCTCTAGGCAAAGTCACAGTTGAACCATATTCTTTCAGTTTTTTACATATGGATTTAATGGTGCTACAGAGAATGTTTATTATTTGATTGATATATCAATCAATCACAGCCCTGGTTCGACCTTCTGCAAAATTGTGTCCTAGACTTGATAGTTCCTTGGTCTTCATGATGTTGTGTGTTTATTTTATTATTATTATTATTATTATTATTATGTTTACCACTCCATTTACATATACATCTTCATTTTCCACCAATTTTATAAAACGCGCTTCCCACTCTTCAGTACTGAATCAGCTTTACAAAGTAAATTTTGTCTTTCATTAATCACCAATGTTAAGTTACCATACTGTTTAAATTGATTTTACAGGATCAAATAAGTCACAAACTAATAAACTTAACAAAATATGTACTAGGTACCTCAGTCTGTACAATATACCCTTTAATTATTTAATTCCTGGTTTTATCTCTCCTGTATCGCCAGCAAAGGGGTAAGAGAATCTAACTTTCTGTCTCATTCCCCTATGCCGCCTTACTTACATCTTTTGTTACACAACTTAAGTGTTAGTCTTTAAACCATGTTACCATGCATCCGTTCCATTTCTTAGACCAGTAATGTATTACAACTTTCCATTCTTATTTAAATTTCTCAACTGAGTGGAGTTTACGCCCACATGTCAAATGTTCCATCTGCATTACTTCCCATAGTTTGAACATCCACTCTTCTTTCCCAGGAATCTTTTGTTGTCTCCAATACCTTGCATACACAATCCTCGCAGTGGTGGACATGTAAAGCATTATCTTTCTAAATTCTCCTGGAAATTGTGAATCAAAGATGTTTAGAAGATAGAGTTCCAGACTGCATTTGAACTCCATCTTAATTTTTTTTAAAATTTCCTCATGTATGGTATTCCAATATTTGTTTCTTCTTTACATGTCCACCACATATGGTAGAAAGAACCGTTTAATTTGTCACATTTCCAACAGTTAGGTTTCATTCCCTTATACATTTTTGACAATCTACTTGGAGTCAGATACCAACGGGGAAAAAAGTTTGTAGCAATTTTCTCTTAGTTCATTATATACAGAAAAATCTATATTTTTCTTCCACAATCTTTCCCAGTCTTCCATCATGATAGTTTTCCCCACATTTAGTGACCAGATTACCATGTGATCTTTAATTACTTCCGCTTCGAATTCTAATTTTAACAAAAGTTTGTATATATTAGATATTTTAAATTTATCCTCGTGATTAATTAACTTATCCAGTTCTGTGTCCAAATTTCAATACCATGATGTTGTGTGTTTAGATATGCTCTCCATCCACCTCTGGGAACTTCCAGAAAGAGTTATATTTAATCTGAGAACTTGCAGCACTCAAATTGCACTAGGGTGGATTACATTCAACTACTTACATTACTTCCAGAGACAGTGGGCTGCTCAAGATTTTATTTAGGCTTGGCACAGCAAAGGGAGTGCAACCTACAAATGCTATTTTTGTTCACTTAATTTTTGTTCCAAAACAAAAAGAACTGGGTACATTCAGAGTGTTGTGTATCTTCTGTATGTTAAGTAGTAATAATGCCAATTCAATCCATTTCAGTGTGACAGAATAAAAAGTAGAAATACTCAAGTGGGTGGGAGAACACTTACGTAAGGTACTGTTAATACAATATAATATGTTCTTAATTATTATTGTCTCTAGTAATTAGGAATAAAACTATCTTGTCATATAGGATTCTGCAATGGGATGGGCTGAGTTTCCATAGATCCCTCATACCTTATTAATACACTTTTCCCCTTTCAATTCAACATTTCTTCAAAGTATACTTACTGGTTAATACCTCTTTATCTCAGTTCCACCAAGATAACATATCTGCTGTGTTTTGTAGAGGGATTTCTGCTAGCTTGATGTTATGACGGCTCTAATAGCTCGAATATGCAGTTTTTCATTTCCACCTTTCTTAGTAACCTCAATATCTTTTTAGTGGAAATCTTAATTAATACAAGTAAACCCAGAGAGATGGGGGGGACTGAAGACTGGAAATAGACTAGCTTCTAGTTTGGCTGCATGGGTTAAGGAGGATTGTCTATATTTTAATATCCTTGTCTAGTCAGTTATTACCCCCAAATGAAAAAGAGAGTAAAAAGGTATTATACCAAAGTTCACAGCATATCTTAAAATTAGCTAATCTGCCTTTGCAAGAAAAATTAAAAAACACAATAGTGTCCAATCTGTCTCTCCAGAGACTTGAGTTAGCAGCTGCTCAGAAGCCACAAGGTCCCATATCTGTCATCTACTGTCAAACTCATCAACTTCAACATCACAGCCACTATAATAATGGGTCTCCTCTATGATCTAAGTGTCAAAACATGTTAATCTAACTGGACCAAAGAGGACATTGCAGAACCACAGGAAAGAAACCACTCTGTACAGTTCTTAAAGCAGGTTTTTAAATACTGTGGGTTTTCATATCAATTTGCATAACAGTTGATCACAAGTATATGCGACAGCTGACCTTTTGTTCTTCTGTTGCTCTTATCTTGCAATTAAATTCGAAGGGTATCTTTTAAGGAGCAAGCAGTTCACCTATTTCTACACCCCAGTTGCAAATCTTTCACTTTCATATAGTTGGAATTCACCATGTGTGCCTGCCCTTGCTCATATTAAAGGGACACTGAAGCTTTTAAAGAGGGCACGGGCCATTTAGTCAGGTGAAAGGCAATTGAGACAGGAAAAATGATTGAGGAATTATCAAAATGATGTAGGCTGGGGAAATTATCTTTTGAACTTTATATGCCATGAAATCTCTGCTGTATTTATAGGTAGAGAACAGTTTTGAGAAACAGAAGGTAGCCTCTCTTTGCCCACATTCCAGTTTGCAATTTTCACTAGTGTCCACATTTACAAAGATCAGGTGTCATTTTGATCTAGAATAAGACTATTCATTACCAATTTTGGAAAGGTTATTGAAGAAAAATATATCGTGTATGTAAAGCCTCAGAGAGGGTAGCTGATTTCTTCCTAATATCTAGTAATATAGCTGGGATCCCAGAGTTATAGAATAATCAGTTCTTGGTTTAAAATAAACAAATAAATAATAAAATGTGTTTTCATTCAGCAAAACTGAATATTTGTTGATACAGTTTGACTGGGATTGAATTTTGCATTACAGTTTTTAATTTTAATTTGTCCCTGAGGGAAGAACTGCACATTCTATCCCAGATTCATGTTTTTGAAGTTTAGCCCTTCTTCTCTGCCTGGTTAAGATTTACCTTTGGTTAAGATGAGGGTGTTCAACAGTTCCCCTGCCTACTGGTTTTCCCATTATCAGGCCAAATTTGCCTAGAGAAATCAGGAGTTGTCCCCGAAAACTGTTTATTGATTGTGATAACCCGTTGTTATTCTCATTTCCCATCAACTCGTCTTCAACTTATGGGAAACCTATGAATGAAAGAACCTGGTCATCAACCACTCAGATCTTTCAAACTCTTAGCTGTGGATTCCTTGTTAAATCAATCAGTCTGTAATGTGGTCTTCCTCATTTGCTGCTGCCTTCCACTTTAATGAGTATTATCACCTTTTCCAATGTAATAATCAGAAAAACTCTTATAGTCTTACAGGGAATATAGTTTTACAGGGAAATTAACCCCTTCACACATCACCACCATCACCATCATCAGCTGCATTGAGGGTTTCTTTGACTTTTATTTGGCTATCCTGTTGTAAAGTGTCCTTACGTACATAATCTCAAAATATCTGTTAGATATTGGGATATCCACAGTAGAATCATGCATTGCAGGTAGAATGGACTGAATACTGCCATGTCTATTAAAGATGGTCTCAGGATGGAAAACTGGAAAAGGCCTGTTGCTCACTCAGACCTTTTAGACTTACTCACCATCAGAGTAGATAATTCTTGGTTAGATCAGTCCTACCCAGCATAACCAATGGTATGGAAACCTGAAAATGTGGTTCAGCCATACTATACACATTCCTGTATTAGACAGTTCCATTCAGTGTAATCCAGCTCCTTAAATCTTTGTTGTTGTTGTTGTTGTTGTTTTGTTGTGTGCCATCAAGTAATTTCTAACACATGACAATCCTAAGGCAAACCTATCATGGGGGTTTTGTTGCAAGATTTGTTCAGAGGGAGGTTGCCTTGGCCTTCCCTTGAGGCTGAAAAAGTGTGAATTGCCCAAGGCCACCCAGTGGGTATCCATGGCTGAGCCCTGGTCTCCAGAATCATAGTCCAATACTCAAACCACTACCAAGAAATAGATGAGATCCTTTCTTTTGATAACAGGTTTGTGAACTGTCAGTTTTAAAAGGAAAAGTTTCTGCTGCATAAGGAATCATCAGTGATATACTGTATCTATAGAGAGAGCTATGTGTGTGGTGTTCACCTCACACACTTTCCCAGTTTTCTCTTGCAGCAGCATCTCCTCATTTCCCCCAAAGAGCCTCCCATATCAGAACTAGAGATATGAGAGGTATCCAATCTGGCAGACCTTTTGGGATGGGCTTTCCCTATTCATCACTTCCTGAACTCTTTGTGGCAGACTGACATTTTCATTCTGACAAATGCACATTAATGGGCAACTTTTTGGTTTGACAATTCCCTGCTCTGCACATTTGCAATGTGTACATAGAACAAAGCATACATTTCAAATCTGCCAAAAAAAAAGTTTTGCTTAAACAGGCTTTAGTTAATGGAACAAATGCATTCAAGCAACACGTTTTTTTTAAAACTACACAAAAATAAACATTTTGTAATCTGTGTTGAGTTCCAGTCTTTTTTTGGCAGAGGGAGTGAGGGCCTAAATAAAGTGTTTGATTGAAATGTAAACTGGGGGGGGGGAGAAAGGGAGATCATGTGGTTCTGAGTGGTCTGAAACTGGTTCCTGTTGGTTAGGGGTAATGGGGGGAGTTTCAGGAGGAGTCACATGAACCATCTAGGATCTCCCACCCTAGTACTTCTAGGTGAGGGAGATGCATCAATACTTTTGACAGGTGTCAATCATTTTACAGGTCATCAATCATTTTGACCAGTCATCAAAAACCAATCATTGCTGATGGGAGCTACACCTGTCTACTACTATCATCACTATTTTTGTATTTGTATTCTAAGTCATTGTAGGGGGAGGGAAAACATGTGTACCATACATTGTAATCGGAATAACAATGCGAATTAATAGGAATATGTTTTTATCTGTCTTCATCAATCAGCTTTATACTGCTTTCAACACAGGACTTGTTTTTCTTCACTAGTACACAGCCTTTTCCCATGACAAACATTAGATTAAATGACAATAATATAATTATTGAGACAAAGAGTTAAGGTGTTTTTATTTCTTCCTTTGAGGGACAAATAAAATTGCTGTGATTATAATGGAAGGTTATCTTTACAACAATGTGAAGAATACAATGAAAAATAGAAGGCAGAAATGTGAAAACTCCAAGAGCAGACACTAATCCTCCTTGCATATCTCCCCCCAGGAACTAGTCATTCAAATACACAAATTTACATATCTTCTCCAACAGGGACTCACAGTTTATAAACCCCACACATCCCTACCCAACCTTTCTCTGAAGATGCCAGCCACAGATATAGGCGAAACATCAGGAAAAAACTCTTCCAGATCACAGCCTCACAGCCCGGAATAAAACCACAGAAAACGTATGGGTACTGGCCATAAAAGCCTTCAACTTCACACTCCAAGAGCAGTTTCTGGGCCAGCAAATGTAAAGTGAGGTGAACAGAAAGGAAATATTTGACAGGACTGTACCAAAATGAAAACTTACATGAAGAATAAAGAATAATCAAGCACGATAGAATATCTTTGGAGAAATGTAGACTTCTTTGTTTGAAAGGATTTTGGTTGAAAAGTATTGGAAGGAAGAAGAGGCACCAAAAGGCTTAGATACAACTACACAGAGCAAATGTTAAGACAAGGGGCAAAAAGAGAGATATTCTGGTTTGAAAAGACTTGTACAGGATAAAGAAGGGCAGAACGATTTTGGAGAGCAGTTTATAGGGTGAACGAGAGAAAGAAGACAACTCATTTTGCAGTCATATAATGTGGCCACCTCTTATCAGAAAGAACAATGGGTCAGGTCCAGAGATGTATGAGCCAAACTCATCTTATGCCTTATGTGGTGGTACCCATGGTCCAAGAGTGGGGGATGACTCCTTTTGCCCCTGCAGTGTGAAGTGCTTTCCACTCAGACCATGGGCCAAGTCAGTGTTAGGGCTTACTCCTCACTGCAGATTTCATTTGCCTCTAAAAGCTATTTCTGAAGAAGGAAGGATCAATAGGTATACTACAGCAGGAGAGGGTAATCTTCTGAATTTGGAAGAACTCCCTTGCCCTATCAGAAATACCTTTTCACTCATGCACAGTATGTTTCATCTAAGATGTTGTCTTGTATTTATTTCTAAAGTTGTTTATTGTGCTTTTTTTTTCCACTGGAAAATCCCACATGATATAGTTAAACACATTTATTGCTGTGATGATGTTGTGTATGCTAATTAGGATTTCAGGAGAAGAAATGTTTTGAAAAACCACCCACCAGCCTGCTTAATTTGCTTCCTGTTATGCTGACTGTAGCTCACCAGTCATGTCTAACAATCTGGCAAGTTTATAGTTGTTGGTTTGTTTGTTCCCCCCCCCCCCGACCAATCTGGGTCTGAAAAGACAAGGGTATTTGGTGGGGATAGGCCAAATGTCAATCTCAATTTTCCTCAGTTTCCCTTTCTCTGTCTCTCTCTCACTTTTTTTTTAAAACTGTAAATGAATCTTGGTCTGTTTCCACATCAGTTTGTGTATCTGACAAAAAAAAAAAGGGGGGGGAGGAAGGCAGAAGGAAGTTATATCATTTTTATGTGCATTACCCCCCCCCCAAAAAAAGTTGTACTCAATTTTCTTACCTGTATTATCATGTGATGATAAAAAAAGCCTTTGATTTTTCATATTATCTCTTTAGGCCATTACCTCTGCAGTAGGGGAAAAACTTATTTAATAACAGTTTAAACCCAGCCTAGAGAGTCAGTGTGGTGTAGTGGTTTGAGCAGTGGACTATGGACATTTTCAGAGAGCATTTTAGCGTGCCTACCACGGGAGGAGCTCCCGGGAGAGGGACAGCGCTCTTGCGCAGCAGGGGGTCGTTTTCGGACGCCACCGTCCCTCTCCCAAAACCATCAGTGTCACTTCTATGAAGCTTCGGAAGCTGCAGAGCCATATTTTAATCACAAGCAACTTCCGTGATAAAAATATGGCTCTGCGGCTTCCAAAGCTTCACGGAAGTGACACTGATGGTTTCGGGAGAGGGACGGCATCGTCCGAAAATGACCCCCTGCCGCGCAAGAGCACCATCCCTCTCCCGGGAGCTCCTCCCACAGTAGGCATGCTAAAACGCTATCTGAAAATGTCCTGACTCTGGAGGCTAAGGTTCAAATCCCTGCTCAGCCATGGAAATCCACTTGGTGACTTTGGGCAAGTCACATATCTTGCCAAGAAAAACCCATGATAGGTTTACTTTAGGTTCACTAAGAAATAACTTGAAGGCATACAACAAGGTGATAAAATAATGGCATCACCTTCATCAATATCACCATAAAGCAGAACATTGATTGTCCTAGCTCCCAGTTTTGGAGCATGTTAATCAGAATCTGACAAGGTAAATACAGGAGGACCCCTGTATCCGCTGGGGATTGGTTCTGGGGGTCCCCATGGATACCGAAAACCATAGATAATACTGAACACCATTGAAAATAATGGGACTTCCAGTTTAAAATACCATAGAGTTGTCTTGGAGGACCTAGAAAATGGCTAGAGAGGGCACCTTTTCTAGGAAGACTCTATGGTAGGTGTGCTGTTTTGTATCCTGTGGATAATTGAATCAGTGGATACAGGGGTCCTACTGTACTGCATCACTCAACTATAGTTAAATGCAGTGGGGGCAGAATATAGCCTTTCCTTAAGTCATGAAAATAGAGTCAGTGACCAGAGTTGAACCTGAGTGCTACGTCTGCTTTGGTGCACAATTAATATCATGTAGCATTTATAAGATAGGAAAATCTTTTATAGATAAAACAGTTTCTTATTTCTATCACAAGTTGGCACTAGCAACTAGGGGTAATGGAGTGGAGGCATGCTGATGCCATCTTGTGTATTGTATATGATGGTGGTGGTAGTGATGAAAACAAAGATGCAGGGGATGTGCTTGGAACATATCACCATCTTACTGAGTGGGTAGTGCATGGGGAGTATTTCCAACAGAATCTCTGTTTCCAAAGAAGTTGTGGAATTACTTTTATTTTTGCACTATTTTTTTAATTTTTATTTTTGCTATATTTGTCATTTGTGATTGTGCAGTGATCGCTTTTGTCTCTACCACAGTGTAAATAAGAGTACAGAACATCTTTATTTAAAATGTTATATTACTATTCTGAGGAAGAATTTAATGTTGATGACAAACTCTTGCTCTTCTTTGCCTGCTCAATTTCTTTTAAGCATTGTGGAGGAATCTAAACAAAACCCAGCTAGAATCCTAAAAAGAAAAAGAAAAAATAATTTCATGAAGAGTTTTCCCTGTGAACCTAAAACTCATCAGCAAATTATTTAACAATATTTTAATGAAGTCAAACAATGCTTTACTTTTGATGTTCTAGGAGGGCCTATACAAATATGTAACATCTGAAAATCTCCAAAAGGTCATGAAGACATGTCTTTCATTTTAAATAGTCGTTCCTTTGTACCACTAGAAATAGAAGTTCTGAGCATTCAGCACAGTATGGTGGTGGTTCATTATACATCTTATGAACACATTACAACTTGCAATTTTATAATCTGTTAATCACCTGGTACTCCTGTTGGCAATAAAAAGTGGCCAATTAATGCAGTCATATACTAATGCTCTCTGCTGGTAATTCCTCTTTTCAAAATTACAGGGTGAAATCACCTTAACTAGTATTTGTAAGACTTTTGGAAATTTCTTTTAATGCCACCATTTTCTACAATGATTGCTTAGGCTGGATTTAGAGAAAAGTCATATGTCCTGCTATAAAATTAAAATTGTAAGTTATTTCAGTGCTGCCTTTCCAAATCATGTGTTTGTGTGTATCAAAATTAACCCACTCCACTGCCTACCTATTAGAACTTGAGCTTAACCATTGTTCAAGCTGTTGTTCTGTCACAGAATGTTCCTAAAAACATTCAAAATAGTTTGTTTGTGAAATTATTCAAATCATGGAATACAGAAAATCATTGCAATTGGTCTCAAGAAACTTGATTTTTTTCCAAGCAAAGAGTTTGTTTGAAGGGCAAATGTCAGATAGTAAGTCTTTTTAAGCAAGTTCAGGACTAAGTTCTATTAGTGATCTCACTTGAAGTTAACACACTGAATCAATGGCAACTTAGTGAGTCAATACTTAAGCAAACAATGCTTTTTGAATTTTTTTGAAGCTATTTAGCTCCTATTTCTCTGGCTATTTTATTCAACAGAGCAGGTGTTCATTCCAAAGGACTTCAACAGATTACAAAGTAATCGTAGAACTGTTCCTAGAGACAAGTAGCATATACTTCCATCCTGTCCCTTTAATGATCATCACTGTACATAAATTCTACATAAACTGTGACAATTACATCATGGTAACCTCGAGATAACATCATTTCACATGGTAATAGTGTGTGATACCCTTTTAAGAAGTTGGTCTTCTTCCCTTGAAATATCCACCTGTCTTACATTTACAGCAATTAGGCCAAGAAAAGCTTTGTGCAAGCAGGGACCAACCCTTATAATTCTTTTTTTTTTTTAATGGAGGGAAGAAAAGACATTTAATGACACACACACACATTTTTTCAGTTTTTTTAGTTCTTCCTGTTACTAGAGTACCTAAAGAACTAGGCTGCATGAAGAACTGTGTAAGAAAGTAAATTGAATGAGACAAGTGGGGTGAAGATACATGTCCTCAGTACTCAGGAGACTGCTCTGTGATCATTTGTGCTAGGGCTGAGTCACATGTTTTTCATGATCAAATGTAAAAATGTCTGCCATATTTGACAAATTTGTACAGTGGTTTCAAACATATGACATGTCTAAGTTGTTCTTCATGATGTTGCTTAATGTCATAATGCTATATCTGATGTGAAAATTACATGGACACCCAGCTAATCAAATCTGAAAGAAAATGTAAGCAGGCAAAGTTGAGAATGGGGTGGGCAGAGAAGATGGGGCGGGGAGAAAAAGGAAAATTATACTGAGAAAAAGCCACTACCATGGAGACAAAAATACCAAACTATATCAAATGTCACAATGCCCTGTTTTTGTCTGTTTTCAACAGCTTGTTCAGCTATACCCTGTGACAATTTCAAGTCAAATGTCAAACCGTAAAGAATATTGAACACAGCTCTAGTTTACACTTACTGTGTTTCAGCATATTTTGGGGAAATTAAATAAATTAATCATGTATTCTTGGTTATCACCCTAGTTCTTGATTTGCTTCTTTTTCATTTCATGCACATTTTCTTCAAGTGCAACAGCAATTGAATTACCTGTATGAAGCTACAAGTATGAACTGAAAGTAGCAATTAATGTGCCTAACACTATATATCTGATTAAATATTTGTCAGCTTGTGGTTTAGATCAGTTTCAAATTTATATCTCCTGTATTGCTGAGCAGATTATGTCTGGTAATCAAACACAAGGAATACCACAGTCAAGGAAGCAAAAGGACAGTCACAGTTGTTAATGCAACAAGATGTTCTCTTTTTGTACCTCTGGTGAATACACTGACTGATAAAGCAATAGCACATCATGACAACTTCACACACAAAGCCAGAGCTGCACACTAGTATTTAGCTGCTCATACCAGCAAGACAGATGTAAATAAATGAAGAGGCTTGAGATTACACGAAGAGTTTAAATCATGTCATTCACTGATGTGCTTTTTATTGAATACAGAACTGATTGTCTGAATTATTATGGTGGAGTTAAGGCAAAGAAAGGTAGGAGTACGAGAGAGACATTTCTATGTACTACTACTTTATATAATGATTTTTCTGGCATTATATTACTGCTGGAGGACACACATGGGATTCCAACTTCAGAAAGGAAATAGCATCTCTAGCATTACCTTGCCCTTAAATGTTCAAATCATACTACTTTTTCCTTAAATGCTGTAAAGCATGTAATAAACAGACTGGTAAAGTCCTTGAGCCCTCTGTTGGATGACATTCAAGAACAAGACTTTTATACCAACCACTCAATAACATAATTTTCTTGATGTCTCACAAGCACACAGTTAGGTTTGCTCTCACCTCCCTCCGTCTCTGCATGAGGCCCAAAATCAGCCTTACATTTAAGCAAGTTCCAGCTGTGGAACCATGGTAATGTGGAGAATCCATATCATTATCCCAGCTTTTAGTAAAATCTTATTCAGGCCTGCTGTCATTATAAATGCATGCTTTGGTCATGGGCATAGGAAAGAAGAAGAAGCTGCAGAAGAAGAGATGTCAAGAAAATGTAAAATAAATAAATATATAGCAGTGCTTATTTTCAAACAGCAGTCAGTATTGCTGAATAACAATAACTTTCCACACTTTTCCAGAAGTCTTCAGTTTGATTCAGCAACTGCCTCCTCAGACTTCTCCCATCATGTTTCCTCCAGGTGTCCCTCAGGAATCTTCCTCTGCTCTTCCACAGATCTTTATTAGCTCTGGCCTCAAGTGATCTCAGCTTTTAGGCAAGCCCACTGCTCTTGATGCTTCATCTGCTCTTGCAAGCTGACTCAAGCTGTTCAGTTTCTGTCTAACCAACCAAATTTCCATACTTTGACCATCTGGCAGGCAAAATAATCCAGCTGATTTGCATTGGGTGATGGATTGCTTATGTACTGTCCAGATAACCTATCATTTTCATAGTGGACAACAGTCCATCCTTATTTAAAATGCAGCACAGATCAACTGAAACCAAGACTGAACATTGTCTCTGTAGAGCATTTTCATTAGCCAGTATTAACTGTTAACAGTCAGTTGACAATGTACCTATAAACAATGTTACTCTCTTCTAACTTATGCCAAGGTAGATTGCTGTACAGATTAAATAATATTTAAAAATAGTTAAAATGTGTTCCTTGAGTATCAAAAAACCCTGAGAAGAAGAATTCTGGACTATGGAGAATCTTTGCAGTTTGGGACTTATTCTATGTTTTAAAAAAATGCATGTGGTTATTTTGTGTAGAAAATAGAATTTCCTGCACAGAAAATGCTGTTACATGTGCAGAAAATGCTGTTTTCTTTGCAAAAAAAAGTGTGAATTTTGTGCTGTATGAGTTCCCAACTATAGTATTTTCTGCACAGGAAACAACATTTTTGTGGAGAAAATAATATAAAAGCCACACAGATGAGTACTAAATTTTAAAGAATTGTGTGCTTCACGAATAGGAAACAACAGAGTTGCAGTTCCAATTATTTAAAGAATTATTGAAGAGCTTTATAAAAAAAAATAGATCTTGGGATTTTAAACACACACAGAGAGAGAGAATGCCCCAAAAGTAGGTATACAGTGTCCTTTAGAGTTCTCTTCCCAGCTGTCACTCTGCCTCCACCCACGCATCTTCTACTCACACATTCTTTTCCCTCCCATAAACCTGGTAAACAACTGTATACCTACTTTTGGGCCACCTGGTAAATGTGGGAGACTGATATAGTAGTTTGTGGTTCTTGTGTGCCTTGCCTTCAAGTCTGCTCTCTTTCATGGCAACCCTATTCTTTGTTTTCCTTGGTAAGATTTATTCAGAGGAATTTGTAGTTGTGTTCCTTTTAGTCTGAAAGAATGTGACTTGCCCAAGGTCAGCCAGTCGGTTTCCATAGATGAACAGGGATTCAGACCCTGGTCTCCTAGATCCTAGCCACTGCATCATACTGGCTCTCTTATCTAGGAGTAACTATAGCTAATGGTATGTGGGGGGAAATGTGGTATATATCATTCTATAAATCTGCCTCTAATACAGTAGCATCTTACTCCAGTTTGCTTATCATATACTAGCAGTGCCCTCTCCCCCATTTTACTGGACAGGCTGCAGTACAAATACTTTGATATTTTATATACTGTAGAAGGTACACTACAGCCTCCTGGAAGCATCTTTCCTTGACAAAGAGAGGCATTTAGCACCCCATGAACACTCCCCCAAGTCCATCCACTTCTGTTAGATCTTCTGTTAGATTAGCTAAGATGAAGAAGGGTCAAGGTTGCATATGGTGGGGTGGACTGATTGTTTGAAGAATCCTGTCCATATCACTGGGCTGCAATGAGTCAAGATAATCTGCAAAAATCTGATCAGATGGCACACCTCCCCATACTCTCTTAAGTGTGACATCAAGGTCTAAGCAAATCTGAGACACTTTCTCCTCAAACTTTATCACAGCAGGCAACTACAGTTTCCACTGCAGATATGTGAGTGGCATGTTGAAGATGAGTTAGTGGGGGAGGGGAATGCCTTGGCACATGCATCAAGCCAGCAATGTAATGACATACCCCAGAGTCACAGTCCTAGGGTGGTCCAGTACCACCTGCAATACCACTTTGGACTGCTTAGGCAGGGAGACTGATGGCAGCAAGGTGGACAGTACACCAACATCATCCCTGGTTAGCCCAGGACTAAATACACACACACTTATTTCAGTCAAAGACCAGCAGCACAAGGACCTTCAAAACTGGTTTTCCTTGTAAGGGATAGGGATATGGAATCCTTATGGATGCTGGCAATCCTGGCCCCCTGATTGAGGGTTTTGCTCCACTGCATGCTTTGGTGGACAAAGCTGAGAGAGGTCCGCATTACTCAGTTCATCTATCTAGGTTTCTGTAATGTATACCAGATTGGCCCCTTCATCCACAATCAAGTCCATTATGGTAGTCGTTATATTATGGACCAACCTGACATTAAACAACAGCTAGAAGCCAGAGGGCACTGCGATGCCAACTTTTATCTTGAGGGATGGGGGAAGGACCAGATTTCAGACATCTGCCCTGCCTTTTCCTTATATAGTATGTCCAATCATCACTGTCATACTTTTCTTCTGTCCAGGATGACACCAAAAAAGTCACCCCATTCCCCCTCCCTCTCTTTGGACTCACCCCAAAACACAAATAACAACACTATATGGAATGACAGTCTGGTGCCAATGCTAAGAACTGTCTAAAACTAGATGCCAATAAGCTTATGTGTTGCTGAAGAGAATAAGGTTATCCAGCAGGGTATTTCACCATAGCATACAGATATCAGCTGTGTCAACTTCATACTCATCTCTCATATAAGCATTTGATGTTACTCTGTGTGATCCCTTTCTCCTTGTAATGCCTCACACTCAGGGACTTTGCAGGAGGCCTCACAAGAGGATCAACCTATATTCTCTCAATGGGTGATATTGTTTCACAGGTTCATGTCTCCTTTTACTCAAGAAAATTGATGGTCCTGCTATCCCTGATATATCTATTTGTTCACTACCTAGTCTCAGGACTACTTGGAGCCATGGCTGGATAGGTGTGTGTTGGCTTTGAAAATTGCCCATGCTTTGGCACAAGCAATTTTCCAATAATCCCTTACATAGTACCTTGGCCCTGAGGCTTCAGTATAACTCTGCCGTTGGTGTTTTCCATTCCACTAAGGTTGAATAGGATTCTCTGCTCATGTTTACCATTTCTCCAGAAGTGATAACAATTGCATATCTTTACAGATTCTGCTATTAATTTTTATAAGGAGAAAACACAACTGTGAGACAGAGACACAACTAGTGTTTCCTATGATGTCTGAGAAATATACCAAAATCTTAGACTTAATTCTCTAGACATGTACTTAAAACCAATGAAGAAAAATGTATCTAGACATTTCTGTTTTCTCATCCTCTTATATTAGGGAAGGGATTCCTGCATTTAATGGTGCATCAAATTCTCCCAGGCTATGTTTGTCAGTCCTGGATCCCCTGAGTCATCCCCCTAAAGCCTGGTTCTTTTTTTTTTCTTGTTTTTTCCAAAGAGGTAATACTACCTTTAGGTTGTGATTCCCCTCTAAACAAGGAAACATATTCAGAAATTGGCTAACTTGGTCATGCAGCAAAATAGAACAAAATATAAAATCCACAAATAGAGTGATACTACAAGCAGAAGGCAGAAAATACATCATGTAAGCTTTTGAAGCTTCACTGACTTCTTCATCAGGCAAAGATGTTAAAAATCATGCAGGAGAAGAAAAATTACAATGTTAGAGTCACAGGCCTTATTTCTGTTGTCAGTTAAGATGGTCTACAGGGATATCAATGCAGGAAGAGGCCACTACCTTTTTGGCTATATGGGGACTGGGGACAAAGGGCAATTATAGATTGATGCGGAAAAATAAAGAGACCACACACAGGAAATGGGGTGAAATAAAAGGGTCTTTATTTAACCCTACCTATTTAATACAACTGGGCCTGCCATACTGCTCAGTAGACCATTCTGTGGCCGCAGATCAGCACCCAGCATCTCACCATCAGTGGTCTAAAACCTGGAGACAAGAGGGAAAAATAGCTTAATAAGAGAGTGGTCGGACATACCTTCCGTAGGAGGCGGGCCTCCAGTGCCCAATACACTGAATCTCTGCTGGTTGCATGCCCATTGCAGCTGCCATGGATGTGACCCCTATCCAGAAAGAGTTTATCTCAAAGCAAACCCCAGCCAAGCCCATCTTATCCAAGGCCTTGGCTGTCATGGACCAAAACCGGTATCTAGGAAGAGGGGGGAAATCAGTATGCAGAAACAAGGGGCCCTGTTGGCCCTCCAGAACCTGCAAGTATCTCTGCAAGGCCAAAACTGGACAAATGTCAATGTCACTGCACTTCAACAACTTACTGTGTGTACCCTTCCCCAACTGATATGTTTTGGAAAAACACAATGTGAAAATAATCTCGTGGTCACCTACAGAGATGTCTCTCAATTCCAGGGCCCTGCCTGAACCATCAGATTTTGATGCCCGAACTAGCTCGCTAACACGCAGAGCTCCAAAAAAAAAAAAATGCTATAAGGGCAGCCACATGAAAAAGTAATCCCTCATAGGGTGATATGCAGAGATCGGCCCATAACCCAAGTAAACCCTTCAAAATATTGGGCATCAAGGGGGCCCTAGCATCAATCCTCCTGACCCTCTCTAGCCCATCCTTCTAGGGCCTTCCAAATGCAGAAATCTTCTGCATTATCTACCACTCCTTGGGCCCTCAGCCAAAATGCTATGGACAAAAGTATAGTATGAATAGACTGGGGAGCCAGACCCGTGCGGTATAGGCAAATACAAAATTTTAACAGCTGTGCCATGGGAACAGGCACATATTGTAGGTAACCCTTTTGTTCCCTGAAATGAAAAAAATTCCTGAATGGCCCTAGCATAGCCCTTCTTTGTACTATGCACCATTGACATACCTAGGGCCCTCCAAATTTCAGACTTCCAAGCTGCCACAGGCCTACCGGCATCCTGTTGTCTTTGAGCGCTCTCTGAAGCATTCCGTCTCTGAAGCATTCTGTCTCTCTGAAGCGTTCCGTCTGAATGTGGGAAAGAGCGTCAACAATTCCATTGTTAATGCCCACCACATGCCACACAACGAACAAGATGTTATGCTTAATACACTGCAATGTGAAGGCCCTAACCAGCCTCATAACTTGCTGGGACTGAGAGGTGAAGGTGTTAATCACCTAGACCATTGCCAAATTGTCACACCAAAAATGTTCTGACAAATTTGACAATTCTGCAGCCCAGTTGGTGGAAGCTGCCAAAATCAGAAAAAAATTCCAGGAATGTGAAGTCCATAGTAATATCAGAACCCACTCAATCAGGAGGCCATCTACTGGTGCACTAGTCTCCACTGAAGTAAACCTCAAATCCAATGGACCCAACAGCATCCAAGGTTATCTGCAGAGAACCCTGCAGTTTCCTTTCCTCCTGCCAGAATGAGATGCTATTAAAGTGGTCCAAAAATTCCTGCCAGACCCCAAGGTCTTCATGCATCTCTGAGGCAATCTGAAAAATTGAGGAGTTCCTGGAGATACATCCTGATTACTACAATTTACTTAAGCTTCTGTCTCACTTTCAGAACCATATAGCTTTGCTAATGATCAGAGATAAAAGACCCTTGTCATCTCACTAGCTTACATCTTCTGAGGCCTCATCTACATGGGCAGAATACTCTAGCTTCCTGCTGGCATATTCCAGCCCCAGATGGGTCTGTTGCTCCCCTGTTTCCTGCACAAAATGGGATGGAGTCCATACCACCATGTTGGACCATCTCTGCAGCCAGGAAGGTGGCCCACAGCACGTGATCAAACCCCCCTGCATGTGACCAGCCTTGGTCACATGTTGTGGACCTCCTTCCTGGCTGCAGAGAATGCAGCATGGATAGAAGCAGGCATCGGACACATAGAAGGGCCAGCTTGGTGTTAGGGACTCCTGTGGTCTCACAGGGCCTGATCCATTTCTTCCAAAATGAGGCAGTTTTGGTGTGTGAATTTTGCTGAAATGTTTTAATGGGCTTCACCCCACCTTCCCCTCATCTTTGCCCCTAGTGTCATGAAGACTACCCAGGGACAAAATAGGGCAAAAGGACTGCGTCATATGGACTACATGGCTCTAAGATGGGGGCAAAATAGGGTAAATAGCCTATCTAGACAACCCCTGAGTTATAGGGAGAGTGAACACCAAGATTTGATTGTGTATTGTGCATGGCAGGGGGTTGGACTGGATGGCCCTTGAGGTTTCTTCCAACTTTATGATTCTATGATTCTATGAATCCATGAATCTTGTAATGGGGAAGCTGGACACCCTTAAAGGCATCACAAACTGGTGAAGGAATGCCCTACCAGGGGCTACCATCTTACAGGTGAAGTTCAGGTGTCCTATAAGAATCTGAAATTCCCTAAGGGTGGCCTTATGTCTACCCTTGAATAACCTGACCTGCCATCTCAACTCTGCAATCTTACCTTCGAACAACCAACATTGTTGACTGACTGTGTCTATCTCAATACCCAAAAAGGTCAATTGCTGAGAGGGGGCCTCCATCTTTTTGGGTGTCAGAGGAACACTGAGTTCCTCTGACATCTGTTCAAATTGACTCAGCCAAATGGCTGCATATGTGTGACCCGTGCTGTCCTATAAACAGAAAATCATCTAACTAATGAACAACACCAACCAGGCCTGTCCTAACTTTCAATGCCTATTCCAAAAAGGTGCTGAACATTTTAAAATCATCTATATATATAATTCTCCTCACCACCCCCGCATCACCTCACCCCTCACCCCCACTGTGCCCCCTTGCACCCTCACCACCCTACCCTTGCTCCCCACCACAAACCCTGTGCCCTCCCCACCCTCCTGTACTCCTCACCACCACCCTCCATGTTCCTCACCACCCCCCGCAGCACATCACCCCTTGGGTATGTTGCCATTTCCAGTGTGCTGAATGGCTGCTTAGGAAACTGACCAACCAATCAAAGCTTGGTTGGGCAGCCAATCAGCACACTGGGGGGTGGGAGCATGTGGACTTTTACCCTTTGTAAACATGGCCACTGACAAGGAGGGTGAGTAGTGGGGGGAATGTGGCTTGGTGTGTGTGTGTGGAGGGGGCAGCAAGGGTGGAGGGTGGCAGGGGGTGGTGAGGGGCCCAGAGGGGAGGGTGGGAAGGCACAGGGGTTGTGGCAGGGAGCATGGGTAGGGTGGTGAGGAGGCAAGGGGGCACAGGAACATGGAGGGTGGTGGTGAGGAGCACAGGAGGGTGGGAAGGGCACAGGGGTTGTGGTGGGGATCAAGGGTAGGGTGGTGAGGGTGCAAGGGGGCACAGTGGGGGTGAGGGGTGAGGTGCTGTGGGGGGTGGTGAGGAACATGGAGGGTGGTGGTGAGGAGCACAGGGGGGTGGCAACCAGCCCAGGGGGTGGTGAGGAACAGAGAAGGTTGGTGAGGCATAAGCATGAGGTGGTGGTGATGAGCAAGCACCGGGGGTGCTGAGGAACAGGGGTGGTGGTGAGTGAGCATGGGGTGAGCAAGCCAGGGGTGGAGGTGATGAGCAAACCTGGGGGTGCATGGAGCAGGGGGGTTGGCAATGAGTGATCACAGAGTGTGGCGAGAAGACCAGGGGGTGGTGAGGAGCAGGGTGTGGTGAGGGGTGGGGGGTGGTGAGGAGCAGTGGGGTGGTGATGAGCAAGCACAGGGGGTTGCGAGGGGCCAGCCCGGGGGATGGTGAGGAGTGAGGGATGGTGAGGAGCAGGGGAATTGTGACAAGTGAGCACCGGAGGTGGTGAAGAGTGAGGACGGGGGTGTGGTGAGGAGCAAGCATGGGGTGGCAAGGAGCAGAGGGGTGGCAAGGAGTGGGCATGGGTGAATGGCAAGGATCAGGGGATGGCATGGAGCGAGGATAGGTTGATGGTGGTGAGGGATGGTGTGGGGCACAGGGAAGGTGGGGGGTAGGGTGGTTGGCAATGGGCAGGTGGGCAGCACAGGGGAGTGGCGTGTGTACCATTGGGTGTGTGTGTAGGGCATGGGGGTGTTTATGCTACACTGGGTATAGCTAGTTACATGAAATTGAACAGCCCATGGGCAGGGCGCGGTCCATATAAAACCGCCCCTCAAATTGGAATCTTAACAACTCAAAGTCATTGGGGTAAACTGGGAGAAGGTGAAACACCGACTTAATGTCACACCTTGCCAGCTCAGCTCCTAGCCCATATCGATGGACCTCCCTAATGGCTGCATTGATGGACATGTATTTCACTGTATGTAGTTCCAGTGGGATAGAGCCATTAACTGACTCACCTATCAGCTATCAGAGTGGCTTACAAATTGTTTTAAGCAATAGCTATTTACACATCTACACTGCATTAAACAGGTTCCAATGTGTGTTAGCTAATTGCCCCCCACAAGATGGGTACTCAATTTACTGACCTACGAAAGGATGGAAGGCTGAGTGAACCTTGGAGCCTGCTGGAATCGAACTTGCAATGTGATGGCTTGCAGTATGGGCATTTAACCACTGCGCCACCAGGGCTATAATCCAGTGCCTAGTATCTTCATGTCTTCATACCGCCCCGAAACTGACTTTTTCCTCTGTTACAGTTGCGAAAAGAGTGTGAAGCCCTGCAAATACAGCATTCATAGCTAAACTTACAGGGCTTCCAGGAGCATGAACCATGGGAGCTAAACTCCCAACACAACAATTTTGTTGTCTTGCCGTGGTGGGGGCGTTAGTGGAGCTACTGGCAAAACTCCTAACTAGATAACCACTATGGGTATGTTCCCCTTTTATGGGTCTGGCTGGGGTCATCAGTTGCATCCATAATTGAGGATGCATCATATCCCGACGTAAAGATAGGGAAAATCACTGCCCGTATACAAAAGGCTTCATAATAAAGAAGCCATGCCAGGCTGTCAAAATCTACATAGGCCCTATGGATGATGTCCATGTACTGAAAAAGGGCCGCAGAGTGGTGTGGTTGGGCTTTGGCAATCCCACCGGCCAAAATCAAAAACCCAGAGAGCTAGTTCAACCAATTTCTCTGTACTTTTCTCTTTTTCAACTTCTCCTTCTCCTTCCTGTCCAAATCATCCTCATCTTTTTTTTCTAATTCCTGATACAAGAGAGAGAAAACATCCATATTCTCCCTTAAGTATCTTGTCCCTAGTGGACTGTAGCAAGTGATATCTCAAGGGAAGTGACATCTCCCCGAATGGGCTGGCTGAGTAGGCTACCACCTCATATCCTGTAGCCTGAGATGTTCCCAGTAAAGCCTGGTCCCCCAGTCTAGGCCCCACTAAACCCTCCTTGACAAAATGGTAACCAAGTTGACTATTGAGGAGGTGACCAGTTAAGTACCTGCTGATCCATGGGCCAGCTCAAATGTGCTGCTTGAGCCCAGGAACCCTGAGATGTGGTTACATGTGGTGCTGGCAGCCAACCCCCCATGGCCAAATAGGCCCAATGGGAGGGTTTGCTATATCAACAGGAGACTCACCTGATGGTGTTGGAGCCTCAACTGCATCAGGTGGGATATCCGGTGGATCCTGAGGAAGCACGATCACATTGGATTCACCATCCATTGGCTTGAATATGGAGGTGTTGTCCACATGGATGCTTCTTTTCAGGACATCTAGGCAAGCCAAAAAAATTTAGCCACCTTTCTGCTTTTTTCTGCACTCCTAGGCCTATTATCAGCCCTGCATCCGCAACCCCTCAAATCTTCTCAAGATTCTTTATGCAATCTACAATCACCTGCCAAGGAATTTGGTCCTCTTCCTCACTAGAGGAAGGCTGCTCAGGGGCGGATGGCCGCTTGGGTGCTGGACACTTCCCCTTAGCTTGTCCTTTTCCTTTTTTCTTTAGGCATGATCAGAACCAAAACTGAACCACTCAACTATCAAAACCTATAGCCACTGTATTGCAGCCTGGTCCATAAGCGCCTAAACTGCAATGTAATTCAATCCAACTGAAAGAAACTGAAGCCCCCTATATGAGCCAGCGAAACAACAGTAACCAGTGACAATCACTGTAACATTATCCTTAAAAGTCAACTGCCATCCCTAATATTCAGTAATGATAATAATCCCAATTAAACCCACCAACACCTGAACTAGGCCCAAAGCCTGCCAGAATATTGGGCCTCAACTAGGATATAATAGTTAGGCTGCACCCAGGCAGGGGGAGTCTATAGCTAAGCCCAGGGGGAAAACAAGCCTTGCAGTTCATCAGGCCACACTGTGCCTAAAAACAGCCCTATCGATCAGGGGCCCAAATCCATCAGAGCTAGGCACAACACCAGTCCCCCAACCTGGGCCAAAAATCCAATCAACTAGGCCATGACATGTGGCAGGCTGCAACAGGCCTCAATCCAGGGTCCTGGCTGAGCTAAGCGGTAGGCCACAAAAGACCTCACTCTAGGGCCTTAGGCCGTGCCACATGATAGGCTGCAAAAAACTTCCCTCCAGCGCCCTAGGCTGTGCCACACGGTAAGCTGCAAAAGGCCTCAGACCCAGGTACCAGGCCGCATCAGGCAGCAGGCTGCAGAAGGCCCCACTCCAGGGTACTAGGCCGTGCCACATGGCAAGCTGCACCAGCCAAAATTCCCCAGTAGATGTGGCCTATTCAGCCCCAATGGCCGTATATGGGCCAACCCAAGACCACGTGTGCTTGAAATCCTGGTGGAGATCAAACTAGGAACTAGACGCTGAGGACAGGCCTACCATACTGCAGGACTGAAGACCACAGTGCCTCCCTATCCCCAAGCTGTGTAACGCAGCAAAATTGGGCACCTCCCACAATGTGTGGCCTGTAGGCCTGGTCCACAGCCATCCCAGGCCAGGGACCCCCCAACCTCCAAGGATGGGACACATTCAAGGCCGGGATAGTCTATGGCAGCAGTGCTGCTGCAAGCAGGGTTCCTCCCCAAAGGAAGTTTTATTCCCCTCTCCACCGGGAACCCCCCCCAGGGGGACTCATTGTGAATGGGTTGAGGAGGCCAACTGCCCTGTACTCCCTGGCCAGATGGGTCTTTCTGCTGATCGCCATGGCTCCTAGCAATGCTCCGCTGCGCACTTCCACTCAATCTGACTCCATCCGCTGCTGCCTCTTGATTCTCTGGTCCACTACGCTCCATCTGCCAGCTCACCGAAAGCAAAAGAGGCTGAAGCAAGGGGCAGCAGGGCCTTAAATAGCCTCTGGCCCTGCTCCTCACTTCTTGTCACTGGCACGTACCAGTGATGTATAACATCCAGGTCTCAGCTCTCCTCCTAGGCTATAAATAGGCTCCCCAGCTGAACACCTGTGCCAGATGATAGGGAGTCTGGTAAAAGGCAAGTAATTACATTTCAACTCCATTAAACAACAGAAAAGTAACTTTCCTTGAGAACCAGGCTGCCTCTGCACCATGCAAAGCTAACTGCCCCTTTCTTAAGCAGAGAACATTGAATTTCTCAAGAAGTCCCTGTAGTGTTAAATCTGGAAAAATATTTAGGTGCTGTATAAGTAAAACTTCCCAACTATAGTCCCAATGAAAGTGTTTTACCCTTGTTGGAGGTAAAAACCGCAAATAGTTAAATCTCAGTCAATTGCTTCCTCTTGTTAAACTTTCCCCTGTTGCAACAAAATTCAGCTTCTTCAAATCCAGGAAACATATTCAGGTGTGGTCACGTTTGCCATACAACAAAATACAACAGAATCCAAAATCCACAAAAGATCAATATCTTTGTTGGTCAATCAAAATGCAGAAAATACATCATACAAGCTTTCAAAGCTTCACTGGCTTCTTCATCAGGTAAAGATGTTAAAAATCATACAGGAGGTTTTAATCCTCTAAACAAGGTTTCCTGCCAGAGAGAAGAAGGAGAGCAGCTTATGGACAGCCAGTTTCCTGCCCGTTTCCAGGCCAGTTTCCTGCCAGGGAGAAGAAGGAGAGCAGCTTCTGGACAGCCATTTTGACTGGGGAATTGATTTTTTTAAAAAAACGGTTGGGAGAGGCTGCTTGTTGTTGAGGGGGTGGAGCTTCTGTGAGTCACACCTGTGAGTCACTAGGGGGTGGAGCTGGGAGCCTAGCTCTGTATAACTCCTTGCAGAGGCTTTCCAGGCCAGTTTCCTGTCAGAGAGAAGAAGGAGAGCAGCTTCTGGACAGCCAGTTTCCTGCCAGTTTCCAGGCCAGTTTCCTGCCAGGGAGGAAATTTCAGTGACCAAACAAAAATACAGCATACATAAAGTACAGCTTAGCATTCTCAGCATTACCTAAGAGTTTTTAGAATACCTAAAAGCTCTCACCATGGACACTGAGGGGACTGCGGCAGTCACCTGCAACACTTGTGCGATGTTTGTATTCTTGTCTACAGATGTGGAGAACTTCACATGCACCAAGTGCAAGCTGGTAGCCCTCTTGGAGGAGAAAGTCCAGCAGCTGGAGACACGGTAGCTACACTTCAACAGATTCACGAGAAAGAGGTTTTCCTGGACAGAACAGAACGAACAGTCTTGGACGGGGACGGCACAGAAGAAGTGGCTGCAGAGGAGAGGGTCACTTCACAGACACAGGAAGTAGACAGCTGGAGGAATGTCACACACAGAACAAGAACATCCAGGGATTATTCGAGCAGCTTGCAGCTACAGAATCGATTTGAAGCCCTTTCCCTTATCAGGGTCAACGAGGAGGAACAGCATGGACAGACTTCAGGGGTAGAGCAGGGGACCTTGCGAGGACCACCGCAAGGAACAGGAGCTGTGAAGCCTCGGCAGAGGCATGTGGTGGTGGTGGTGGGGACTCCTTGCTGCGGGGTACAGAAGCAGTGGTTTTTGGGCCTGACAAGATGACTCGGGAGGTGTGTCGTCTCCCTGGGGCAAAGATCCGTGATGTGACCGAGAGGCTGACAAGACTTGTCAAGCCTACGGATCATTACCCCTTCTTTTTGGTCCATGTGGGAACCAATGATACTGCAAGGCACAATTTTCCCAAGATCAGAAGAGATAATGAGGCCCTGGGGAGGAAGCTGAAAGAAATGGACGCACAGGTTGTCATCTCATCTCTTCTGCAAGTTGAAGGGCATGGTCCAGGAAGGGAGAGGAAAATAGCCGACATAAACAACTGGGTCCGTAGATGGTGTCGCCGAGAACAATGTGGATTCTTGTATCATTGACTGTGCTTCCATGAGAGGAGACTTCTGGCAAGAGATGGGGTGCATCTTGCAACAGTTGGAAGAAACATTTTTGCCAACAATCTAAAGAATTTGATCAGGAGGGCTTTAAACTGAGTCAAATGGGGGAGGGAGACAGTATTCTGGAAGGCAAAAGGGCTGGAGAAAAGAGTCAAACTGTCATAGAGGGAACAATGCAATCAGCACAAGGACTCAACAGTGGGAGGCAAAAAAACGTGCACAGGCAGCAAGTAAAGGGAACACATGGTCTTAGATGTCTCTACACTAATGCACAGAGCATGGGAAATAAGCAAGATGAACTTGAACTCCTCACACTACAAAACAAATATGATATAATAGGCATTACTGAAACCTGGTGGGATGAGTCTCATGATTGGAATGTAGGAATAGAGGGGTATAACATTTATAGGAGAAACAGGCCAAACAGGAAAGGAGGAGGAATGGCATTATATGTCAGGGATATTTACACCAGTGAAGAGATCCATGACATCAGTACTGGAAGCCAGGTGGAGAGCACCTGGATAACAATTAAAGTGGAGGGAAACAACAGGGATGTTATTGTGGGGCTCTACTACAGACCCCCAAGTCAGATGGAGGAATTGGATGATGCCTTTCTAGAACAGATGAACACACATGCAGAAAGGAGAGATGTAGTAGTGATGGGTGACTTCAACTATCCTGATATTTGCTGGCAATGTAACTCAACCAAAACTTCAAGGTCTACCAAATTCCTTACTTGCCTGCAAGACAATTTCATGGTCCAAAAGGTGGAAGAGGCAACAAGGAGGTCAGCTATTTTAGATCTGATCCTAACCAACAGAGATGACTTGGTTAATGGGGTGCAAATGGTGAGATCCTTAGGTGAGAGTGATCATGTTCTCCTGGAGTTTGTTATACAATGGAAAGGAGAAGCCAAGCATAGTCAGACACACATTCTTGACTTTAGGAGAGCTGATTTCAATAAACTCAAGGAAATACTGGGGGTGATCCCATGGTGAGGAATACTAAAAGAGAAGAGACCTCAAGACGGATGGGACTTTCTCAAAAGGAAGATACTGAAGGCACAATTTCAAACAGTACCATTGAGGAAGAAAAATGGGAGGTGTTTCAAGAAACCAAGATGGATGACTAAAGAACTTTCAATGGAGCTAAGTTTTAAACAGAACATGTATAGGAAATGGAAAAAGGGCGGAAATCACCAAAGAAGAATTCAAACAGATAGCGAACATGTGTAGGAGTAAAGTCAGAAAAGCTAAAGCGCAGAATGAGCTCAGGCTTGCTAGGGAGCTTAAAAACAATAAAAAGCGTTTTTTGGGGTATGTCCGCAGCAAAAGGAAGAAGAAGGAAATGATAGGGCCACTACATGGAGAAGATGGCAAAATGCTAACAGGGGACAGAGAAAAGGCAGAATTACTCAACACCTTCTTTGCCTCAGTGTTTTCAGAAAAGGAAAATGGGGACCAACCTGAGGAGAATGGAACAGAGGACACAAAAGGGGAAATCCAGCTCAGAATAAGCAAAGAGGTAGTACAGGAATACCTTCTTAATCTAAATGAATTTAAATCTCCAGGACCAGATGAACTACATCCAAGAGAATTAAAAGAGCTGGCAAATGTGATCTCAGAGCCATTGGCAATAATCTTTGAGAACTCTTGGAGAACAGGAGAAGTCTCAGCAGACTGGAGGAGGGCAAACGTTGTCCCCATCTTCAAAAAGGGGAAAAAAGAGGATCCCAACAATTATCGTCCATTTAGTCTGACATCAATACCAGAGAAGATTCTAGAGCAGATCATTAAACAGAGAGTCTGTGAACATTTAGAAGGTAATGCCATAATCACAAAAAGTCAACATGGGTTTCAGAGCAACAAGTCATGCCAGACTAATCTGATCTCTTTTTTTGATGAAGTTACCAGCTTGGTAGATGAAGGGAACGCTATGGACATCGTATACCTTGATTTCAGTAAGGCCTTTGACAAGGTTCCCCATGACATTCTTGCAAACAAGCTTGTAAAATGTGGGCTAGACAAATTAACTGTTCAATGGATTTGTAATTGGTTGACCGGCCGAACCCAAAGGGTGCTCAGCAGTGGCTCCTCTTTGTCTTGGAAAGATGTGACCAGTGGGGTGCCACAGGGTTCTGTCCTGGGCCCAGTGCTATTCACCATCTTTATCAATGACTTGGATGAGGGAATTAGGGACATACTTATCAAATTTGCAGATGACACCAAATTAAGAGGAGTAGCTAATACCGTAGAGTATAGGATCAAAATTCAGAATGACCTGGATAGACTGGACAGCTGGGCCAAAGCTAACAAAATGAAATTCAATATGGAGAAATGTAAAGTACTGCACTTAGGGTGGAAAAATGAAATGCATAGATATAGGATGGGAGAGACCTGGCTGAATGAGACTACATGCGAAAGGGATCTAGGAGTCCTAGTAGACCACAAATTGAACATGAGTCAACAGTGTGATGCGGCAGCTAAAAAGGCCAATGTTGTTTTGGGCTATATCAATAGTAGTATAGTGTCTAGCTCAAGGGAAGTAATAGTGCCACTCTATTCTGCCTTGGTCAGACCTCACCTAGAATACTGTGTCCAGTTCTGGGTACCACAATTCAAAAAGGATATTGACAAATTGGCGCATGTCCAGAGAAGGGCAACTAAAATGGTGAAAGGTCTGGAAACGATGCCTTATGAGGAGAGGCTTAGGGAGCTGGGTATGTTTAGCCTTGAGAAAAGATGGTTAAGAGGCGATATGATAGCCCTGTTTAAGTATTTGAAGGGATGTCACACTGAGGATGGATCAGGCTTGTTTTCTGCTGCTCCAGAGACTGGAACACGGAGCAATGGATGCAAGCTCCAGGAACAGAGATTCCACCTCAACATTAGGAAGAACTTTTTGACAGTAAGAGCTGTTTGGCAGTGGAACACACTCCCTCGGAGCGTGGTGGGGTGTCCTTCCTTGGAGGTTTTTAAACAGAGTCTGGATTGCCATCTGTCGGGGATGCTTTGATCAAGATTTCCTGTATGGCAGGGGGTTGGACTGGATGGCCCTCATGGTCTCTTCCAACTCTACAATTCTATGATTCTATGACTCTAAGGTTATGGCTCCATATCTACTTTCAGTGGAAATATTGTAAATATTATTAGGGTTTCACCCCCAAGCCTGTAAGATAACTTCCACTATAGTCACTTCTGTTTTCACATAATGAAGATAGAGGACCCACAAGAAAAGCCTGGGGCATGTAGCCATGATGGCCATATTTATGCAATACCCCCAACACAATATGCATGTCTGTGTTCTAAATGGAATTCTCTGATTCAATTAGGACAGAAAAGGTTGGGGCTGTTTGAAAGCATGTGGCTACATTATCTATGACTACCATGTGTGTGTGGCAGGAATACCGATTAAAATATTGGATCCAACTGAGCACCTCCAGAAAAGATTCTCTCTCCCAATGTGACATTGTGCAGTTGGCAAACAATGCATTATGTATAGGAGATGGTGCAGATAAAGAAGATCAACTTTGTGACACAGGGTGATCCAATCAATGCTTCTCTATCTTTAGGCTTGTCTACATGGGTAATTTATGAGGTCTGTTTATTAAATAATGAGACTATGTTTCTACTTTTCAGACAAATCAGGGAGAACTAATTGTAAATGCTTCAGTGGTGACCTTGAACATGTCTGAACCTGCATGATGAACATCAACACTCTCAGTTGTTCAGTTAATTGTTAGTTGTCATTTAAAGCAGCTGTATTGTCTCTTGTGTGCCAGGAAAATACAAAGTTTAAAAGTCAAGCAACGTGACATTCTGCAGCAACTTAAGGCAGATCCAAGCCTTTTTCAAAAAATCATCACTTGTGATGAAACCTGGATCTTCCAGTATGATCCTGAAGCAAAACAGCAGTCAATGCACTGGAAAACACCATCATCACCAAGAATTTGAAAAAAAAAGCATGTCAAAGAAAGTTCACATTCAAAGCCATGCTCATTGGGTGTTTTTTGTTTTTGTTTTGTTTTTACATCAACGGTGTAATTTTGGCAGATGGTTTCCAGAAGGCAGAACAGTGAACCAGCATTACAGTTGTCCCTTCACATTCGCTGGGGTTTGGTTCCAGGACCCCCCGTGAATACCCAAATCCGTGAATACTCAAGTCCCATTATATGCAATGGCATAGCAAAATGGTGTCCCCTATATAAGATGGCAAAATCAAGGTTTGCTATTAGGATGATTATTTTTTTAAGAATATTTTCAAGCTGTGAATACTCAAATCCGTGAATGTCAAGTCCGTGAATGTGGAGGGATAACTGTATTATAAGGAAGTTTTGACAAAGCTGGGAGAAAGAGTCAGGGGGAAAAAGACCAGACCTGTGGAAAAATGATTTCATTCTTCATCAAGACAATGTGCCTGCTTACACAGCACTTTCTGTGAAGCAGGTTTTTGCTGATAAATGCATTACTACACTTGAACATAATCCATATTCACAAGATTTGGCAACATGTGACTTTTTTCTTTTCCCTAAAGTGTAATTGGTACTTAAAGGAACACATTTTGAGTCAACTGATGCAATACAAAGAAAATGGCAGAAATGTTGACACAGCTGACAAAAATTGATCTGCTCCATGGCTTTGACCTGTGGAAAACCTGTGTGAGTGTGAATGGGGAGTATATTGAAGGGGGCAAGCATTAGAATTGTAATATACAGTTGTCCCTTCACATTCGCGGGGGTTAGGTTCCATAGACCCCCGCGAATGTGAAAATTCCGCAAATAATGACAGCCCTCCACCCGCCCTCCCCAAGCGACCCCGAGGCCTCCGGAGGCCTCGCAGTCGCTTTTCCCTGCCGCCCCCCGCCCTCCCCAAGCGACCCCGAGGCCTCCGGAGGCCTTGCAGTCGCTCTTCCCTGCTGCCGCCCGCCCTCCACAAGCGACCCCCGAGGCCTCCGGAGGCCTCGCGGTCGCTCTTCCCTGCTGCCCCCGCCCTCCCCAAGCGACCCCGAGGCCTCCGGAGGCCTCGCAGTCGCTCTTCCCTGCTGCCCCCCGCCCTCCCCAAGCGACCCCCGAGGCCTCGGGAGGCCTCACGGTCGCTCTTCCCTGCCACCCCCCCCGCCCTCCCCAAGGGACCCCGAGGCCTCGGGAGGCCTCGCGTTCGCTTTTCCCTACCGCCCCCCGCCCTTCCCAAGTGACCCCGAGGCCTCCGGAGGCCCCATTGTCGCTCCCCTCGCCACTTTACCTGGACTCCCCTCGCCTCCCCGGCCCTCCCCACTCCCTCCTCAGGCCTTCCTGGTGCCTCCGGAGCACCTCCGGGGGCCCCATGAAGGCCTCCCCAGCCCTCCCCACCCCCTCCCCAGGCTTTCACGGGGCCTCCGGAGGCCCCGTGTCGCGGTTTTGGGGGGGCCCGCGGGGGCTCTCCCAAAACCGCGAATAATCAAAACCGCGAATGTTAAGTTCGCGAAAGTGGAGGGACAACTGTATATATAAATAAAGATGGGTTATTGTATCAGTCTCGTTATTTAATAGAGAGACTTCGTATTCCATATTGCACCCATCTTGGAGCCCTGCCATCCTGATGACACAGAGCATTTGCTCTGTTTTGACCCCGGGCCATCCTCACCACCCCAGGGCTAAGATGGGGCTGAGACGGGGTAGGACCCATTACAGCATTATTTAAAAAAATACCCAGTAAAATCTGTTCCGTCTGGCAAGAAACAGATCATGCCAGCCCATTTCTGCAGCTGCCCTCTGCTTTGCTCTTCCACAGCCAGAAAGGGGGCCCACAGCATGCAACCAAGGCTGGTCAAATGCAGGGAGCCTTGCTCATGTGCTGCAGGCCTGCTTCCTGACCTCAGAGAGTGTGACACAGAGAACAGAGGTGGTCTAAGATACCCTGCTGCCAAGGTTTAAAGATCCCCTACAGGCAGGTATTCTCAAAAGATGTATGAGCTCATCTGTGTCCCCTGAAACCATACCTAATAACAGACCAATAACATGACACCTTAGTTCCCCATCTGTGAAAGAAAATGAGGTGGAATCAGCCTAACAGCTTTCAACTATTGAAGACTAGGACTCACTTTTAGACTCAACTTCAGTCTGCTCCAGAGGTCTCAACTGATGTGACAGAGTTCTTCTTTCTTCACCATATATATCTGTTCCTCTCTTCCATCACTCTGGATTCCCTGCTTTCCTTTGTTTCCTTCTTTCTGTGTCATTCCTTATTTAGAAAGCATAAACTAAGCAAGAATAAAATTAGTGATGACACAGTTGTGTACCAATGTCAAATGCATTGCAACCGTAACAATACCAGCTTTCTTTCCTTAAAAGGAAGACAATGAGGAGCAGCGGCGGGGTTGGGGTGGGGAGAGAGAGACTATAACTTATCAGCAGAAGAATCACAACTTACCTTAACAGTTTGTCTGCTCTCATATACTGAGGGCATTTCTAGAGACAATATTTTAGACCAATGTGGTCTACTGAATTTGGCTGATATTAACAACTTCCCAGCTCCTGACAATGAGCTAGATGAGAAATTTCTTTTCAGTTCCTACATGATCATCACTATTGTATTATTGTTCATTTGACATGTTATTGCTTTGAACTAGGCATGAATTTAATCCCAACCCACTGGGACAGAAAATTCTCTAAGTGTTATTGTTAGGGTGTTCTTTCTGACCTTGGTGGTGCATAATCCTCCACATCTTCTTCATTAAGGTTCTTTAGTGCATTAATTTTACATACAATTTTCCCCCAGCTGTACTAAGACTTTCTTGCAAATCGTTCTGAAACATTTTGCTATTCTATAGTCTTCTTCCATTTAAATATTTTGTTTAACTTTGTAGGGCAACACACATTCAGTTTATAATGGTGTAAAAAGGTTTGCTTATCCCCCTAAAGCAGCCAATTTTGGGAAAGAAAGGAAGATTGAACAAGAAAGCAAAAGAACAATTATATTCTTAACTTATAATGCAGGAGATTACACACTGAACTCAAGGAGCAGGCTGGGGCATTTTATTTGTCAGGGAAAAAAACTACTTTAAAATATCTTCTCTAATTCTTCACCTATACTGGTTAGGTTAAAAAGTCTCTGAAGAATATGCAGATTGATTTTTAAAAAAGATCCTATGGCTTTTCTGGCATTTTCTAATTAAAGGTTTTGGCTACAGCAATTATATTAATTTTGTATCATCATCGGCTATTGTCCCCTGTGACTTTTTAAATTCTATTTGGAAATAACATTTTGGTTTAATTTCTCAACTTCCAATAGACAAAGGCTACTTAATAAGCTATCACAAATAGACAGAATATTGTTTGCTAACAAGGAAAAAATGAGACCAGACAACAGAGCTGGGTAACTGAAGGACAACTTTTATTAACTATTTAAATATTCATATTTACATATTTATAATCTGCAGAAAGTAGGAGCCTAAGGTGGGTTCCAGCTACAACAGAGAATCTGACCACTCACCACCACCACAGCCACTTCTGGACAAAAGCACCCAAGCTCTGAGTGTCAGAGACAATTTTGGCTTGACATCTAGACAGCATCAACTAAGGACTTTATCAGACTAGTCCTTTAAAATGTTCTTGTGCCAGCATAAAAATACCCCATTTTTATACCAGCTAAAGAAAGTTTCCCTCTGCACTTACCTTCCTCTCCTGGCAAAGGCAGCTCTGGCAATAAAGAGGAAGTGAAGCGAGCCTTGTTTGAAATCCTGCAATACTTCATTGTGCAGGAAATTCAAAAACAAAAACAAAGCTTTAAAAGTTTTTAAAAGCACAAACATACACTTTAAAAGTCCCAAGTAACCCAGGGAGGGTCATAAAAAGCATGAAACTTACCTGGATGTTCTGATCTCGCCCAAAGGTGTTCACGCCAGATCGGCCATTCTCACTGCAGTCACGAGAGTTAAATGGCTGGAGGTTTTGCATGCTGGCAATGCCAGCACAAAAGTGTCATGGGGGATCAATTGACGCCTTAATCCATCAATTAAAAATGATGGGTTTGGGGCTGATTTTAACTGTGAAAGGGCAATATCATTTGATCTGAGTGCCCTTTCATGGTTATGTGGCATCATTACGACGCCTTATTTTGTGTGTCTGATAAAGTCCTAAGAAGCCCTTCTTAAGGAACCTCCCCACCACATCCTATGCTATAAAGGAAAACATTACCCTGGCTGGTCCCCAAAGTAGTCTCCTATCCCACTCCTTAGGTGCCATGGCCCACAGAAGGAAGTCTAGCAACATCCCCTTCAGCAAATAAGCATACCTAGGTGAGATTATACCAGCATGGTGTAGTGGTCTGAGTTCGGACTACAATTCTGAAGACTGAGATTTGAACACCCTCCAAATAAATCTTGCCAAGAAAACTCCATGATAGGTTCTCCTTAGGGTCACCATAAGTCAGAAGTGACTTGAGGCACACAACAAAAAGTGTATTCACCATCACCACCCCTTCAACCCCCCCCCCCTATTTTACAGTGACTTCCTTGTGAGAGCAGGCTTTCTTTGTGAGATCAGGCCCAGATATGTAGGACTTGTGCATTAATGATCAAATAAAGGAAGATTCATGGTTCTCTCTTTATGATGCCCCTAAATTTCATATAGATTAGTTGAAAACAGAACAATATAATTGTCACTAATTGCCAAGGACAGACCTTTTCGCCAAATGTTTGGCTTTTGCCCCAACAGTAAAAATGACTACTAATAATAATGTAGACCATTATTTTTAAATAACTACCCCTAAAGTTCCCCTGCAACTGGATCATGGAAAGGTTTGCACACACATACACACCTGAATGATCATCTGTGTTAGATTCCATCTTTACTTAAGTGTTATTGTTTAGCAAATTAATATCCCAAAGCTACATATTCTCTTACAACATATCTGAAGGGGTTTGAATAGATATTCGAATCATTGGCATCCTAAAAGTGACCTGACTACATGTCTTTAAAGAGAGCAAACAAAACAAAACTTTTAAGTCTAATCCATTATAATTTCGGATGGAACCTTGTTAATGCAAAAGAATAAGTATGCAGTAAATTGCCCTTCACACATCCTCCATCTCATGCACTGGTGCTTTTTGATACCAATCCTTTGTCAGTAATCTCCCTAATAGTATTTTGTCTTCCAATTGTTATTTTATTTTTTTGGGAAATGAGAAGACCATACACTGAAAGGCAATGCAAGAATAATAGAAGAGTTATAGAAAGGAATGCCCACAAGACTGCATCACCTACTGAAATGCTAGGATGACTGTGATGGCATTAAGCAGTGGAGAATTATTCAGTAAAACTAGGTTATTTTTAAAAGCCAAAGATTAATGCTCTATGTTTTAGTAGGTTATAATGGGGGGCATTATAATGTAATAATGAAGTATATAAGGCCCCTCAGAGCTGCTTTTGTGGCCCCTAGTCCAACAGGGTTTTTTTTAAAAAAATTATTTTTTCCTCATTTTCCAATGTTCCCAAATGCCCTCCAGTAGGGGTTTGTGTGTGTGAAGTTATTTTACCACCTTCTCCCCCTCCTACCATTAAGCTGCTCTTGCTGCTGAAATGGGAGTGGACCATTCTGGGGGGAAAAGGTTATTTTTCCATCTTTGTTACATTTATGTCTTATTTTTCCTCCAATGAGCTTAAGGTGGTGTACATAGCTCTCTTCCTCCCCATTTTATCCTCACAAAAAACCTGTGAAAGTAGTTCATGCAAAGAGTGAATTACCAGCCAAAAATCTTCTGGTAAGTATCTACTCAGGGAGACTAGAACCTGGACCTTCCAAGTTCTAGGTTAACACTCTGCCACTAAACCACAAAGTGATGTGTGCATAAACCAACCAGAACATTTCATTCCATCTTGTTTACTGTGTGAAAAATTCTGTGCAGTGGATGAAAGAGAGGACATCCACAAAGACTATATCATCTAGCCTCATGATTCTACTAATTTCTAGACAACATCATAAAATAATTTACAACACTAAATATCTGATCATTCCCAAAGTTCTAATCAACAAGCAACAACTTTCTACATAAAGTAACACTTTGCTGAAGACTGCACAATACAGGACCAGAGGGCACCATAGAGTTATACAGTTTAAATAATCATTTCCTCCCTCTAAGAACCCCAGAAAACTGTAATTCTGTTAGAGGTCTAGGGTTCTCTGACAGAGACTTTTTAGCACTCTCACCAAATTGCAGTTCTCAGGATTCTTTAGATGAAGCTGTTGGTTAAACCAGTACAGAACTATTAAATCTGTTTCATATGTCTACTCCATAACCAAATCCAGGTAAAATCCTACTAATTAAGATTCCTCTACAACAGAATCTCCATCTGGCATCTGAGTACCTCCAGGAAACTGAAGTAAGTTTTAAAATACTACATTAAATTAAAATATTCCACCCTATAGCTCAAGGTCTCAGGGCAGCATAAAGATAATATTAATTTAATACAATTTAGAACAATGTTAAAATTAAAATTATTAATGATTAAAATGGTCATTAAAATTAATATGGCAATTACTGTATTTAAACAGGCTAAAAGCATGTTAACAATATGAGAATATACATATATATATATATATAGAGAGAGAGAGAGAGAGAGAGAGAGTTTGCCAACAGATACCTGTACAGATTTGGGCAATAATGCTAACAGCCCAAAAATTTTGACAAAAAGGTATTTTTACGTATATAATTTTTACTAAGACTTTTGTCAAGTACAGTAAAAATTACAAATATTTAAAGGTGGGGGAGGAAAAGAAAAGGTTGGATATAAAAAGAACTATAGAGAAAAATAAAAGTGGCTATTAACTTTCTTTTTAGTGTTTATACTATATATATATATATATATATAATCATACCTCTACCTAAAGCTACATTGTACACTTTTTCTGATTACCAAATCTTACTAATTATCAAAAGTTCTCAGGTCATTTTCTCCCCCCCCCCCAAGTTTATAAAGGGTTTCTAGTCCTTTAGAAATGTCACCAATGATTTTTCTCTAATCAAAAAAGATAATTTGTCCATTTCTGTTAAGATTTAAAAACTATTCCTCCTTACCAGGTAATATTGAATTCTTCCATCTTTGTGCATACAACAGTATTTGCTGCCATGGTCACATACTGAGGCAGTTTTCCAACTGTTCATCCATAAGTCCCAAAAGAAAGAGTTTTGGTTTTAATTGAATGTTAACCTTCAAGATCTTTTGCATCAAAGTATGTACTTGAACCCAGAATCTTTTAGCCTTTTCACATGTCCACCACATATGGTAAAATATCCCTTCATACTGTTTACATTTCACATTTCCAACATACATTCAAAACACTCCCTTCCCACAAATCAAACGGAAGGTTTTCCTCCTTGCTTAACAGCATTTTCTCCCAAATAGAGAAAAGCCAGAAAGAGAGAGAGAGGGAGGGAAAATAACAGCTTAGATCTGATGCAGCCCTTCGTGAAATGGTTTCTCTCCCTCCCCCATGCACAGGATCACAGCTGACGAAATGAGCTATTATATACTTGCAAAACAGCAGAGAGGATGAGAAAGAATGCTCCCTGAATGAAAATTGTTGGGAATCCTTTTTGTTTGCAAACTGGCTTGCAAAATAGCAGAGAGGATTTTTCAAAGTTTCCTCTATAATCGCTACTGTCTTTCCCTCCCTGCCTGCCCCTCTTTTAAGCCCACCTCTGCATCATCAACCAATCACAATGCAGTTCTGCTGTAGCCCTTAGTGGAATGGTTGTTTACACTGCCAATAATGTGCTACATTGCAAATATACCTGCAAAAGTAGCGACATCCCTTGCCACGCTATATTTGGGTGTTTTACCTTCCCCCCCTTCTGAATGAGGCGATGCTGTGCTGCGATCCATGGGAACTATGAGCTATCTTAGCGGTATATTTAGAGGAATATTTGCCCGTGTAAATGACCCCTAGGATAGGTCACACTGCTGCGGAATGTCATTACTGTGAAACATTCATTTTTTTTTTATGGGCTCGTATAGACAAGCCATTAGATGCCACAGAAGAGAAGGAGCTCTTTCATGTCTCCACACAGAATATTGCTCTCACTATCTCATACTCTAAGCAGTGGTGCCTTTGAATGGTGGCTGGCTGCCTGCAGAAACCTTTCCCTAAAGCAGGAACAAGCCGAACAGCATGCACCTCCACCAGAGGCCAACTCTCTCTATTCTTTTACTTTATTTTAAAACTCATATCCTAGCCTATATCAGTTTAAACAATTTAAAACAACAACAATAATAAATGATACACATATTCCTGGATCTACCCTCTGTCTAAAAGCTTGTATGTGTGCAGATTTGGATGAAACCATTTGGCCCCAAAAGCCAAGTTTTAACTTGGCACTAGAACCAAATCAGTTTCAGCACCAATTAGGCCTCCAAGGGAATTCCACTTCTGGAGTCCCACAGTACAGAAAACTCTCTCCTGCACCCTTATATGATGTATTCCTTCCACTGGTGGGACACAGACCACAACCCTGCTGGTAGACCAGTTATACTAATTGTTCTACCATAGTAGTGGTGATAATGATGGTCATGAGGTTTTCTAGCATTGTATGTAGTATCTCATTTATAATATCTCAGGAATGCTTAACATTATTCCTTAAAGCAGAGCAAAGCTTGTCACTGTGTGATTGGATGACAAGGTTATCAATGACTAATTGTTAAGATGACTATATAAATGATTCCTTGTATCACAGGTAATAAGCCTCTGGATACCAATCACTTCTGCTCATCTCCTTGTCATGAACTCCCTGTCTGAGGACTCAAAGGAGGAGGAAGCAGAGAATGCAGACAAGGAAGAGGGAGAAAGTATAGCTAAGTCTGAAGAAGCAGAAAGAGACAGCCTGGCTAAGCCTGAAGATACAGCCGAAGCAGATAAAGAGCACATACCTAATTCAGAACAAATAGCTATTCAACCAGTGATGGGTGATCTAGATACCATGCTGCCTCCCTTCTCTGAACATAGGAGGTAGAAATATCACACCCTACACTGCCATTTAAATATCAAACATTGACCTGCCCCCTTGTTCATTAGATCCACTTGGCTCTGAAACTCTAGCTATAAATTCAGCCACAGATTCCCTTCGAATTTCAGAGCAGACAACTGCTTATCTTGAGCTGTTGCACTCCTCCTGGATTGTTGCTTACCTTGCCTTTGAACAGACTTCTGGGCTGCTGCTTTAACTCTTTGATGACCATGGACTTGGACCAAAGACCTGACTCTACTGACTTCTGGACTGGCTTGTGACTTTCCTGGCACCTGGTATGGACTCTTGGTAACTGAATTCTGAACTGGCTTTTGACTACTCTTGCAAACCATGTGGATTATTGATGACTGAGTTTTGGAATGGCTTTGGACTTTTCTTGTTTCTGTTGTGGACACCTGGCAGCAAGCTAGAACTGCACCTCTTACCCTGTTGTCCTGCATTCCTCCCCTGTGGCTCCTAAAATACTTGCCACTGTGAATTTAGGACATTTCTGCCAGTGGGATACCTAGAAGCATTTGGAATGGTGAACCAGACAGACCTGCAGTCTGTGGCGTCACTAAGGCTGGTGTCACCCCTTCCCCCAATGGTGTCACCTAGCATCATTTGGCCTCTCTGCCCCCCCCCCAGTGATGCCACTGCCTACAGTCCAATCTAATAGGGCTGTGTTGTTACTATCCCCACATTAAAAGGAGAAGGCTGAGTCTAGGAACAGTAATTTGCCTAAGGGCTGATTGAGTTTTAGGTCCCAAGGCAGAAATATAATGCATCTATTTATTTTTATTAGTTTTTTTGCAAATAGAAGCTGGAGGAGGGTAAGTCCAGGGGATATGTGTATGATTTTTTTTTCCTAACAGAAAAAAAATGTTAGCCTCAAGTGTGTGACTTTCCACAAACTTTTCGCCAGGGAAACTAGGGGAGGGGGAGGTATATTTTCCTTCCTACATTTATTAATTCAGATCTGCAGGACTTGCAGATAATATTTGCAGAGGTGGGGGAAGGAAAGATCACATCCAAGTTGGCTTCTTGCCACTACACTAGTTCTCAAAGAATGACCACTTTCTTCAGTAGTAGCAGCCATAGTGGACTGACTAGGATGTTACTATATATATATATATATATATATATATATATATATCTGTAAAAAAGGGTATAATGTAATTAATGTAATCAATGGCTCATTAATTAAGCAATTGTGGGCTGAAGGACTATTTTATCTTCAGTGAAGGAAAATGTCAGTGCACAGCATATCCTCCAGCTATTACACTAAAGAATAGTTCATCAGATCTTATTATGGTAACATGAGTAAAGAGATAATGTCAATACAAATATTTGTTCTGCATATCGCTGCACTTGACATAACGACAAGAACTTCAAAACACCACAGTAAGAATAATTGCACACAACACTATGCACATGTTGCATCTAATTTATTATTTCCTCGCTTATTAAAAAAAAGTCCTCAAAGTCTTACTTTGAATTTCATTTCCTAGAAATTTATATTGTGCCTTGTATGCCATACATATTTTGTCTTAGTTGTAGACTTCTGGCTCATATAATTTTACAGTGGCAGCATTGACTTAAATAGTAATTAAATTAATACTACAAACATCACGGGTGGGAACCAAACTCAGGATGAGGAAAATGTGGAAAATATTATTGGACTGCAGCTCCAACCACCCCTAGTGAGCATAGCCAATAGTGAGAGAGGATGGGACTAATTGTTCAAGAAGTTCTGGGCAAGGCACATGATCCAGATCCCTGCCCTTCTTTTGACCATTTTATTAGCCTAGCCTTTCTGCAAAGCTTCAACATGCAATAAATGTTCACATTTGAAAGTTGGGTTTGACATACATTTACTTAACCCTTACCATTTAAATTTAAGGATCCAAGTAGGACACAAGTATTCCTCAGTTTTGATTGGCTAAATCAATTAATTCAACTAATGTAAAATCAATGAAACTCATTACAAGTCATATATCATATACAGTTTAATGTTGCATGTTCCAAGCTGGCTGCCCTCAAATCTTCATGTTCAATACTGTTGGCTGTCTAATATTGTCAGATACTGACTGCTATATGTGAGTTACTGTCAATGCTACAGCAAGCCATCTATGTCAAATGCTAAAGGTAAACATCAAAAATTGTGTTCCTTTCTCCAGGAGGCAAAAACCTTTTTGTTTAAGCAGGGTTTTAATATGTAACTCTGACCATATTGGGTGTGTATGTGTGTTTGTTTATTGACTTCTGTATGTTTTAAATAATTTTAAATTGTGATGAGTATAATTGTTTTTAATTATGATGATTATAATTGTCTTTAAAATTGTATTAGTAGATTTAATTGACATTCTTTTTCCTTGGTTCCCTCTCCAGGAATTAAATTAAATAAATTAAAAAAATAAAAATCATATTTGTATACTTTCAGAGAATATTTGCCATCAAAATCATAAGGAAGGGTTTCCTTTCTATTCTCAGATTTTCAATTATCTCACTGTATTAAATGGTATGCATAAGAACCAGAATGGCATAGTGGTTTTGGTGTTGGACTAGGTTCCCCTAGTCAGATCCCCACTTGGCCATAGAAACCCAGTGGGCAAGTCAAATTCTCACTGTCTTAGAGGAAAGCAATGGCAAACCTCCATGGAACAAATCTTGCCAACAAAACCCAATGATAGATTCAACTTAGGATTGCCATTAATTGGAAACAAATTGAAGGCAAACAACAACAACAACTGGTGTACTGCTAAACACTCAGCACCACAGAAAATTATTGTGAACTAGAATACGATTAATAGATTATATTCAAAATGGTTGAATGTGCCAGTGCTGCAGTATGGAACATGGCAGGGCCTCTGATTTTGAAATCAATCAATCCAGGTCAATGCTCTTTTCAGCCCTTCAGTCTTGTTCAGTGTTAAAGTTAATTCAATCCATATTTAAACTTGATTCAAACAAATGTGTTACTACTGAAAACATCTACAGAGAGATCTCCTACTCATTTTTTTAATGAACTATAGAAGGGGTGGCCCTACAGATGTTGCTGTACTGCAGCTCCCACCCCCACCCCACCAGCAATCATAGCCAATGGTAGTGAAAACTGGAAGTTGCAATTCAATAACCTTTGGTGAACTGTGTGATTCTCACTCATGGTTTACAGCCAGAGGTGAGTCTTCCTGAGTTCCATGTGGCTTACTCCTAACTGGTAAGCCTCAGGCAACATAATTATTGTAATCTCATATATTATATGCAGGTCACCTGCACCAGAGAATGATGAGCTTCCCTGATATGCCAGCAGAAGACATCTTCAGCAGAGGCATTTGACCAGTAAAAGCATGCTGCAAAGAGGCCAAAATAGTACAGAGGTATTGGGGAAGACACACGTGCACTACATGCACAATGACTCTGCTCAATTCCAAAGCAACAATGTGCTACTCCTGCTCACAGAGTGTCTTATATAACCAGCTGAACTGAACAGTGTTTCAATGTCCTTCCACATCCTATGTTTTCCCTAGGACCTTTTCTTTTCTTTTCTTTAGTCTTGGCAGGATCGTTCCCATTACCAGTTCATTACCAGTCACATTGTGTGAGCTGTTGAGTTATTATACATTTTGAATGCTTGTAGGCCACTGAGGAAGACTGTGGTCGAAACGCGTCTGGCCTTGAGCTTTTCTTTTTCACTATTAATAATTTTAGCATTTGCACACTTCTCAGTGGGGTATTGTTACCCTTTTAGAAACTTTAATTTTATTGGATTTCCTTCTCCAGGGTTCAGTTATTCTTTCATTTCTTCATATTGTTGTTTTTTTTATGATTGGGAGTGGGATTAGTTCATCCTACTGATTTTTTGGCAGAACCCTTCAGTTTGGCTTTTGGTTATATGTTTTGGGTTGTCTGTCTGTAGGGACTTTTGTTGTATTACAAAAGTTTAAAAAGCATTAAACAACCAATCCAATTCCAAACATTAAGAACTTTTTCAAACAGGGTAAAAAAAAAAAAAAAACACCAGGAGGTTGGAAAGAAGAACGGGGCTGTCATGCTTACAGAGCCCCATTTCAGACAGTCCTGTCCTCCTCCCAACCTTCCCCCATCCTTCCTCCATGCTGCCAGTGGGAGAAATGCACCACTTTTATTCACAGAGAACCCCCATCAATAAAAAGTGGCACCCACAGCACAGAGGAAGGATGGGGAAAGGTTGGGAGGAGGATAGGGCTGTCTGAAATGGGGCTCTGTAAGCTCAACAACCCCGTTCTTCTCCCTGCCTCCTTGTTTTTTTTTTACCCCGTTTGAAAAAGCCCTAAGTTAAAACATTTAAAAACACATTCAACATATATTAGCATGTATTAAAAATACAGCACAATCTTTGAACATCCTTCTGCCCCAGCTAGTTCAGCTTTAACAGTTAATAGTTGAAGGCCTATTTAAATAAAATTTGGACCCTCCCCCAATTGTCTCACAGTGCCAATGGGGGAAGGTGTGTTTGTTTGCTTTCATAGGACAGAGGCCATGTTAATGGCTTTGTGGCACTGTGCATTGTTACGGGGACCATTAGGAGGTGGAGCCAGAGTATTTAAAGACTCTTTCCTTCCCTTCCTCTTCCCTTTTGGATCTCTGTCAATTTTCCCACTCACTTCTGACACGTGTAAGCTTGCTGGTTGCTTCAGGATCAGGTAGGATTCCCCCCCCCTTTTCCACTCCCCCCCCCACCCTGAGCCTACATTATTGAATGGGGAATTGGACATTTGGCTTAGGATTGTATCTTAAATAGGTGGCTGGCAGGTACCATTTGGTGAAGGTGAGGTCTGTGGAATTGTTTTTACAGGCCATGGGACACAGGGAGTGGGGAAGGAGGCTGTCCTTGGGGCTGTCCTAGGGCTTTAACCCTCACATCAAGTGACTTTAGGTCGTATTCTGCCGGTTGGCCTTCCAGTAGCGGCTGGGGAGCAACACATTTTTTGGGTTTTCCTTGGGGCTTAGATGTTTCACCCAGTGAAAGCTGAGGAGTATGTCTGGGTGAGACCTGCTGCTGCACTAGGTTGTGCCTCCCTTTTGCACATCTCATGGGCTTAAATTTAAATAGGTGATAGTTAAATTAAAGGCCCCATCTACACGATTTTTTAAAAAAAATCTGTTTGGGGGGTAAAAAATCTGAAAAGGCAGCCATTCGAATATGTACAATCCTCCTACACAATTTTTACCCCCGCTAAACTCTGTATGACCCTCCTTGCCCAGCTGGCTGGAGTAAGCAATCCAAGCAGTGGTTTTAAATCTCCCGCTGCTTTTTTTTTGTTTATTTAAAAAGGTGCCTGCTATGTGGACAGTCAGTTTTCCATATTTACAAAATAAAATAAAAAGGAATAAATGTAAAATTCATGGACTTACCAGACTCTCACTTAGGTGGGAATCCAACATGGTGGCCACTCGCAATTGCCCTCTTTGCTAGCCCCACCCCCTGTGCTCGGCCAGCCAATCAGATTACACTGCCTGTTCATATGTGTGCAAACGGGGTTTACAGATGACTGACAATATGAACGGCTGTATGGATTTTAGATTGAGATTTGCCAATCCTCCTGAAAGCCAAATCCATGTAGTTTACGGGGGATTTGCTAGCCCCCCTTCTGAATGACACACATGCATCCGAACAGCCATATGTATGGATGATCGATTTTCCAAACACCGTATGTATTTTTTTTACCATGTAGACAGGCCCAAAGTGACCCATATTTCAACCCAATATTGTGTGTGTGGTCTTCTTGTTCCATGGTTGATCAAGGAAGACATTTGCCTACTGGCAAAATAAAGCTAAGAAGGGCCAACTGAGCTTCCCATGGCTTCCCCACAAGTGAAAGTGAGGAGCACAATCCAAAGCCCTCTAAATTGGCAGGGGGGATCCTGAAAGGGGTAAGATAATTGGGAAGGGGAGACCAACCCTGCAGGTCTGAGTAAATGCAGTTACAGCCACCTTGACTGTCTAACCAGTTGATGAATCTGAGGTGCCAAGGGCTGCAAAAAGGGCTGTGAGAGGCTACATATAGGAATAGAGTTGCACTTTATCCACCTTTATCATATAGACATATGCCTTTATAAGGCTTGTAAGTATGCAAAGCAGGTGTTGGTATTTACATAATAACACCTTAGAAGAAGCAGCTCCTCAGATAATATAGCTAACAATGAGTCTTTAAAGGGACTGTGGCATCACTGTCATGGCCAGCCAAGCTGAACACTCTGAGGACTCAGAGGCTGAGGAGGCTGAGCCAGCTCCAGCAGAGCTGGCTGAGCCAGAACCTAGCTCTACTATGCCAACTGCAGCAGAGCCCATGACTCAGAAGCATAGCCTCCCCCCCAGCAGAGGTTCCAGACCTGGGAGACATAGAGGAGCAGGATGAGGAGGTACCTACCTTCAGCCAGAGAAGGACAGAAAAGGCATGCCACCAGCGATCCTGGAGATTATATGAAAAATGCTCAACAATCACCAAACAGCTGTGATTAGGAGCTGGGCCAATATAAACAGCTGTGAGATGCTGAGCTTCTTCGTCAGAGTCTATCTGCGTTCCCTAGCAAAAGCATCTGACTCAGACTCCCTTGTTGCCTGAAACCTTGCCTCCTAGACCTCGGATTGATCTGGAACTCTGAACCTTGGACTGGAGTCACTGACCTGATTTCTGGAACTCTTGACCCTGGACTGGACTCACTGACTTGATCTCTGGATTCCTGGACCTTTGGTTTGCCCCCTGGTGTTGCTATTGGACATTGAACTAGTACTGTGCTTCAGAATTATTTTCATGTTGCTGCAAAGCCTTGCATTTTGTGTGTATCATTCTTATCAGCCATTCGGTTGGCTGCTTTCCTGGACAACCACTGTCTCACATTTGCTATCCTACAGAATGATTTTTTAAAAATCACCTTATAGCAATATAAAAAGACTACAGATATATGTCTGTGGAAAAGTATTAAGGGATGGTTCAAATATTGAACTTTTCACTGTGTACAGTAGTCAATTACTCCCTTGTCATTTTTTAAGGCAAGTCAGTGTTTTTGTTGGAATGCCCCATAGCTAACTAAAAATGACAAAATAACATTATATTAGGCAGCTTGCTTGCTCATGCAAGAAATTCCTTATGCATGCAAACTGCTGTGTAAACAGCATACATTGCAAGGAAGATTTGCCTCAAACTGCTGCTCCTCTTGGCTGGTGGGGAGGATAGTTGAATCTTCATTTCTTTTTCTGAAAATATTTGTTTAGCTCTCTGTAAATGTTGGTGTTGATTTCATTTTTGTAAAAAAAAAGGAATGTAAAAAAATTTGCTGATAACTAGCACTTGACAGAACATGCACGGAGCTTAGCAACAGCAACACAAGAGAACTGAATATTTGTCATGCAAATTAGAACTTATGTATGGTTTTTGTAATCAAAACAAGACATCTCTATTTATAGCCAGTGATTTAATCATGCCTTACTGTCTGTGGCATTTCTTTTAGCACAAACTAAATTAATTGATTTGAAGGAAGTTTGGAAGTAAGCATGCTGATGTAAGAATGATATATTCAAATGTTCATAATTAAGTTGTAAGATGTCTGCTTGTACACAGTAACTTACATTCTCCTGAAAATTCATTTTCCTAGAGATTATTAAAGAACAGATATCCCATTTGAACTGTGTTCACATTAATAAAGGTGTGAATTTAAATGTTAGTGTCTTCCCATCCTCCCATACTAGCATTATTCAATAGCAGCATCACAGTTAATGCATTCAGGCTGCACCACTGTGAAATGTACTGGAATATGGATTTTTTTTTGTAATGAAGTGGCATAGCAATGGCAATCCATAACCAAAGATAACATGGTGCACCATGTAAGGCTTGATAATTTCAGTAGGAACAATTTGAGTTGAATACTGCTAGCATGTTAGCAAAACTGTGTGGGATCTGCAGGGACACTCTGATGTCCTAATATTAATTTGGAGGATTTAGCTACTCAACTTGTCATACAAGAGGCCAGGCAACAGCATGTATACTGTTAATAATAGAGGAGATTCTAAGCCACAAGGTACAATTAAGTGATCTTTATTGGAAACTAACATCAACAGTATTCATGCAAACACTCAGGCTTCAGACATTCACAGAAGGTATCAAAAGCAGTTAGAAGTATTTGGATAGAAGAAAAGAGTAAGGGGGTAGCGGGTTATACTGTACCAACCCTGCAGAGCTGAGATTACAAAGTAAACCAACAGTGAGGAGGTCTAGATAATTGTTGTATGTGGGGAAATAATCATTGTAATGTAAAAGCAATCTTGTGTACCTCATTCACAATCTTAGATAAGTCTAGGGTTTTTTCCCTGCATGCATTTTGTTCTCCCAAAATTCCCTTCTCTTACATCACTGAGCACTTCTAGCCAACTGGAAGTGCTGAGTGATTGGACACATGACCTAATTTGAATTTTATTGCTTTTGTGTAACTTGCTTCTTCTGAATCTGTCTCTCCATGAGAATGGAGGCATCTTAAGCTTTCCTGTAACCATGCCATGATGCATCGGAACCCAGCCCACGGCTGGTGAGTCTCTCTTACCCATTCTTAGTCAGTTAAGGACTTTTTCTTATGTTTGTTTTAGTATGTAGATTGAGACTGATATACCTTCAGTAAACTTTGTTTTGCATTTTAAACTGACTCCTTTGTTTTGTAATGAGTCTAATTTAACTGGGGGATCCCAGACCTCTGATGATAATTGAGCTTAAGTCTGCTTCTTAATCGCACTCTGCATAAAGTGTGAAGTCAAATGTGACTGAATGATTTTACCTTTTTAAATGAAGATAATTCTTGTTGTTTTTAAAGGACTAGATCCTGCAATTTTATTTTTAGACTCATTACCTTCCTACAATAATAGACATGAACTGGTGACATGAACTGATGCGAAGTCAGAAAGCAGCAGATTCATACACACCTTGGTGGGGTTTTACGGTGATATTTATATGAAATAATTTCCTGAAGGAATGGGAGCTTTGGATGAAACACAATGGTTTTTGGAGATTCCCAGGGATAATGAATTCTATGAACAGATCGATGGGGTAGCCATGGGCAGCCCAATAAGCCCAGTGATAGCAAAAATTCCGTGAAACATTTTGAAAAGCAAGCCCTGGAAACAGCACCAAAAAAGCCCACAACATGGTTCCAATATGTGGATGATACTTTCACCATTTGGAACCACAGAGAAGAATTGGTCTCATTCCTGAACCACCTGAACAGCATCCACCCAAATATCCAATTCATGAAAGAAAAAAGAGAAGGAATCATAGAATCATGGAATCATAGAATTGTAGAGTGGGAAGAGACCACAAGGGCCATCCAGTCCAACTCCCTGCCATGCAGGAAATCATGACCAAAGCATCCCTGACAGATGGCCATCCAGCCTCTGTTTAAAGACCTCCAAGAAGGAGACCCCACCACGGTCTGAGGGAGTGTGTTCCACTGCCAAACAACTCTTACTGTCAGAAAGTTCCTCCTAATGTTCAGGTGGAAACTCTGTTCTTGGAGCTTGCATCCATTGCTCTATGTTCTAGTCTCTGGAGCAGCAGAAAACAAGCTTGATCCATCCTGAATGTTACACCCCTTCAAATATTTAAACAGGGCTAAGGAAGGAACACTGCTATTCTTGGATGTCCTAGTCATCTATAAACCAAACCAACAGTTAGGCCACAAGATATACAGAAAACCCACACACACAGACAGATATCTACACAAGAACTCCAATAATCGCCCAGAACAAAAAAAGAAGCACAATAAAAACATTGGTAGACTGTGCAAAAAGGATCTTCAAACCCCACTACCTGCAAGACGAACTGAGGCACCTAAACTTGACCCTACAGGCTAATGGTTACTCAAGATCAGACATCACAACAGCAGCGAGATCCAGAAAAAAACACAGGAATGAAGAAGAAAAACAGCCACCCAAAGGGAAGGTATTTTTACCATACATCAAAGGAGTCACAGACAGAATAGGGAAACTGCTGAGGAAACACAACCTCCAAACAATCTACAGACCAACCAAAAAAATCCAAGAAATGCTATGCTCAGCAAAGGACAAAAGAGACCCTCTCACAGCTGCAGGCATTTACCACATACCATGAAGCTGTGGACAAGCTTACATAAGGACCACTAAACTCAGTGTGCAAACACGAATCAAGGAACATGAGAGACACTGCAGACTGGGTCAGCCAGAAAACTCAGCGGTAGCAGAACATGTTATAAACCAACCTGGACACAAAATGTTATTTAAAAACACAGAAATTCTGGACCAGGCTAACAACTATCATGTCAGAATGCACAGAGAAGCTACTGAAATCCACAAACACCTGGACAACTTCAACAAGAAAGAAGAAACCTTAAAAGCAAACACATTCTGGCTCCCAGTTTTGAAGAACAACAGAACCAAAATTCAACACTTACAAAAGAATTCCACCCAGGGACATGGGGGATTTCCAGCAGATAATGGCCCATCAAACAACCATTAGCCAAACAGACACTGACAAGCCTTGCATTTCTTACCCAGAAACTAACCATTCAATTACACAAATTTACATATACTCCCCAACAGGAGTTCACAGCATATATACTCCACATACACTCCTACCCAACCATTCTCTGAAGATGCCAGCCACAGATGCAGGTGAAACGTCAGACAGAAACTATTCCAGGACACGGCCTCACAGCCTGGGGGAAGAAAAAAAACCCAAGGAAAATATACTCCAGAAGAGTCAACGATTACTAATGGCCGATGTTTTTAGAATTGAATAGGAAACAGGCAAGGTCTTTTGTTGGAGGGTAGTAGGAGAGGAAGGACCAGTTTTACAAGCAGTCAGGTCTCTTGCTATCATTGAGTGGATTAGTGAATGACTCACTCCAGGTGTTAAGTTCTGATCTGAGTATTTGTTTTGGAGCAATCTCCAAAGGTTCCTCCCTTGGTCATACATGAATCCAATCTTGGTATTAGGAGGTTCCTGGTTTACCTGCTAACCACATGCATGGCCACTTTAATCAAATTATTAAATATAGTCAATTATTCAATATTCCAAGATGAGGGCTATCAGGCTGAATAATTTTCCATTAGAGCAAAAGCTCCCTTACCCATACAGAATGTCCAATATACCATAGCTATAGCAGATACACTGGTGGAATTCACCAAATACTGTGACTGGTCACATTCATAGCACACACATCTCAAAAAGGAAAATATAGTGATGAAAACTGCCTCTTGTTCATGCCCAGCTTCTTCAGCTACCTCTAGCCAGAAGACTCTGCAGGGCTGTGAGGAAGCTTCCTTCCCTGTTACACCGGCATAAGGGCAGCTGAGGCAGCAAGGAGTTGGGGTGTGGCCAGGAGTGGCTGGCCTTAAAAGTCACTCCACCACCCCCACCCCAGGAAGACCAACCAGAAAGCCAGCCAGCCAGAGAAGACTCCAGAGGACTGCAAGGAAGTCTTCCTTCCCCTTTACACCAGGCTAAGGGCAGCTGAGCAGGGAGTTGGGGTGTGGCCAGGAGGGGCTGACCTTAAAAGTCACTCCACCACCCCCACCCCAGGAAGACCTACCAGCAAGCCAGCCAGCCAGCCATAGAAAACTCCAGAGGACTGCAAGGAAGTCTTCCTTCCCCTTTACACCAGGCTAAGGGCAGCTGAGCAGGGAGTTGGGGTGTGGCCAGGAGTGGCTGGCCTTAAAAGTCACTCCACCACCCCACCCCAGGAATACCTACCAGGGGCCGGGAATGATCTGGGAGCGGGAATTGAGGTTGTGTGGGGGAAGGGAAGGTATGGCGGCAACAGAGTGAAAAATTGTTACAAAAGAAGGCAGGATCGATGTTTAATACCTATCCTGCCTTCAGTTCACTCTGTTTCCCAGAATAAATTGGAGAGCGCACCAACCATTCCACAGACCCTTACTCTGCTCCTTTGCAATGCCAGGTCGGTTAAAAACAAGACACATATTATCCATGACCTCTTATTGGATGAGGCTGCCGACCTGGCATGCTTTACGGAGACCTGGCTGGGAGAGGCCAGTGCTGCGACTTGGGCGCAGGCACTCCCGGCCGGGTACTCAGTTAATGAGCAGGTAAGGAAAAGTGGGCGGGGGGGCGGAGTGGCTCTGGTTCATAAAAACAATCTAACCTTGACCAGGAAGCCTATCCGGAACACAGTCCACATCGAGTGTATGTACCTAAGCCTGAGGTCCAGGGATAGCTTAGGGATTCTGTTAGTATACCGGCCACCCCGTTGTCTAACAGACTCCCTAACCGAGCTAACACAGCTGGTCTCAGAGTTGCTGCTGGAGTCACCCAGACTTTTAGTTCTTGGTGACTTCAACATCCCACTCGAGACCAGCTTGCTAAATCTAACGGGCGCAGCTCAGGAGTTCATGGAATCCATGACAAACATGGGCCTATCCCAATTGGTTGTCGGGCCTACTCACTGTGCAGGTCATACCCTCGATGCGGCCTTTAGTACGGAACAGGAACATCCGTGGGCAGAGGTGATTGAAACCTCCGCATTGTCATGGACGGATCATTTCCTGGTCAAGATGGAGCTAAGAGCCACTGTCTGCCCCACCGGGGGTGGTGGACCCATTAGAATGGTCCGCCCTCAAAGGCTAATGGAACCAATTGGATACCAGAAAGCCTTGGAGGGTTTAATGGTTGGTAACGCCAGTGATTCTGTTGAAGCTTTGGTTAATATTTGGAATACCGACCTCACCAAGGCTATTGACACAATCGCTCCCAAGCGTCCTTTCCAGCCTGCTCCTAACCGTAAGCCCTGGTACTCAGAGGAGCTTAGGAAAATGAAGCAGGCTGGACAACGACTAGAGTGCACCTGGTGGAAGACTCGACTCTTATCCGACAAGACTCGTCATAGGAATTTCCTTAATTCTTATCGAGAGGCGATACGTGCAGCGCAGAAGTCTTTCTCCGCTGCACGTATTGCATCTGCAGAGTCCCGTCCAGCAGAACTGTTTAGGGTAGTGGGGGAGCTGACGCAGATTCCACCTGCGCAGAACCCCTTACTCAACCCGACAACGGCCTGCTGTGATGCATTTAACATCCACTTTGCAGATAAAATCTCTCGGATAAGAGCCGACTTAGATGCCAGTGTTATGACAGAATCTATAGACGAGGTGTCCAGCAACTCCGTTGATGAAATTTTATTGGATCAGCTTCAATCTGTGAGTACCGATGACGTGGACAAACTCCTTGGTAGAGTGAGAAAGACGACCTGTCCCCTCGATCCCTGTCCATCTTGGCTGGCCACCCAAGGGGGAGACGCATCGAGAGTACTCCTTAGGGATATTATCAATGCGTCCTTCAGGGAGGGGTCCGTTCCACCCTGTCTGAAGGAAGCGGCGGTTAAGCCGCTCCTGAAAAAGCCTTCCCTGGACCCCTTGGACAGGAACAACTATAGACCAGTCTCCTTGCTGCCTTTTCTAAGCAAAGTGATTGAGAGGGCGGTCGCTTCCCAACTCCAAGCTGTCTTGGATGAAACCGATTATCTAGATCCATTTCAAACTGGCTTTAGGACGGGTTATGGAGTGGAGACTGCCATGGTTGCTCTGGCTGATGACCTCCGCTTGGGTATCGACAGGGGTAGTGTGACCCTGTTGGTGCTCCTGGACCTCTCAGCGGCCTTTGATACAATAGACCATTCCATCCTCTTGGATCGCCTGAGGGAGTTAGGAATCGGAGGCACTGCCTTGCAGTGGTTCCGTTCCTTCCTCTCGGGCAGATCCCAGAGGGTGAGGCTTGGGGACAGTTGCTCTACTAGAATAGAGCTTAACTTTGGCGTTCCTCAGGGTGCCATCCTGTCCCCGATGCTATTTAACATCTATATGAAGCCGCTGGGAGAAGTCATTCGGAGGCATGGAATGCGGTGTCATCAGTATGCGGATGACACCCAGATATACTTCTCCATGTCTCAGTCATCGGCTTCAACTTCAGATGGCGTCTCTCCTCTCAATGATTGTCTTAAAGCAGTAATGGACTGGATGAGGAAAAACAAATTGAGACTGAATCCAGACAAAACGGAGATACTAACAGTTACAGGCCCAAAAACAGGTCGGGGAATACAAACTCCAATCCTGGATAGAATTACACTCTCCTCCAAGGATTGTGTTTGCAGTCTGGGGGTGCTCCTGGACCCGTTGCTCCAGATGACTAATCAGGTAAATGCAACGGTCAGGAGTGCCTGTTATCAACTTCGGCTGGTACGCCAGCTGCGCCCTTTCCTGGAAACTAGGGAACTCGAAACTGTGGTACATGCACTGGTAACCTCCCGTCTGGATTTCTGTAATGCGCTCTACATGGGGCTACCCTTGTGCTTAACTCGGAAACTTCAACTAGTTCAGAACATGGCAGCCAGGTTGATTTCTGGCGTTCCCAGAAGAGAGCATATAACACCGGTGCTAAAAGCTCTCCACTGGCTGCCTATTAGTTTCCGGGCACAGTACAAGGTGTTGGTTATGACCTTTAAAGCCCTACATGGCTTGGGTCCAACTTACCTCCGGGACCGCCTCCTTCCATACGACCCTCCCCGCACACTTCGGTCCTCTGGGAGGAATCTGTTACAGCCTATGAAAACAAGGCTGTCGGTGACCTCCCAGAGGGCCTTCTCTGCTGCTGCCCCAGATTATGGAATGGCCTGCCGGACGAGATCCGTCTTATTACCACCTTAGACAGCTTTAAAAAAGCTGTCAAGACGGATCTTTTCCGGCAGGCCTTTCCTGAATAATTATCCCAGCCCAAGACTCAGCTGCCCTTTATAGGGTACGATTGTATGTTTTTAATTTTTTTTCTTCTAATTTATATATATTTTAATTAATGCATGTTTTTAATCCTTTGCAATTTAATATTATTTTAAGGGGTGGGTGGGCTAGGGTATTGTGAGTATGGGGTTTTTATATTGTAAGCCGCCCCGATTGTGTTGCAGAGGGGCGGGATATAAATAAAATTTTATTATTATTATTATTATAGTGGTGAGGGCTGATGGACAGCATCTGCCATTTAGGTGCCTCATCTTAAATGGTGATGCTGAGAAATAGGCCTGGATTCTTTGAAGGTGCTAACTATCCACAGCAAGGAGGATGTCCCAGGTGGAATGGAAAAGATGGCAGGCTTCCTGAGGTTGTGTGATGAACAAAAGTGTCCCCCTGCTGCTGTGGTAATGAGCCATGCAGTTGCAGATATCTTGGATTTATGGGGAAAATGGAGATAAGTCCTGGCGCACTGTGCGTTAAGAACTGATGTGTTCAGTATTCAATTATACTTCTGATGGCAAGCAATAGGAGACAGAGGTGCTGGCTCATGCCTAAACAATTTACAGTCCATTCCTGGAAATAAAACTGAACCACATCAATGATTCTTTTGTTACTATATATATATTATTACTGACACCAATTCTTTTAAACAAAATCCAGAATTTGGGTAATGTTTCTGCTGAGCCACTCAAGCCTCCTCACAATGGTGCAAAAGTGGAGAGAGCTTTTGTATTCTCTAGAGCCAAATCCATACTACACAAATAATCCAAATTGAAACTGGATAATTGGCATGACTCCTTCCTACGAATCCTGCGATTTGTAGTTTTGCAAAGTCTTTAGCCTTCTTTGGCAAAGAGTTCTGGTGCTTCACCAAACTACAAATCCAAGGATTCCATAAGAAGGAGTCATGCCGTGGATTTGTCCTAGGACTTTTGATAAGCCAAGATGGTACAAAAATTAGAGGTTACTGGAATAAACCATGTCCAAATATCTGTCCTTGTGTTGTTGTGTTTTCTGTAACTGCAAGATGGGCACTGCAGGAGAAGTATCAGGTTACAGCTAGCTGGGATGCAAAGTCAATGAATCCTCTCCATCTACACTGACTAGGGGTTTTATCAGATGTGGGGAAACATGGCAACCCCCCCCCCAAAAAAAACCTGTGTCCCAAATCACCTCAGAAGGGTGGACAATAACAGAAAGGGCATCATTATGAGACACCCACATCCTCAACCATTTCCAGGGTGTAGCACTGGCATGGACAATGCATCACTTTCTTATTGATGGTCTAAACCATCAATAAAAGGGGACACCTTATTCACACCCATGCTATGCCCCTGGAATGGATGAAGGATGATGTTGTCTGATAGTTGCCCATTTCTATTATTGTCATATCCTTCTGATGCATTTTTTTCATGTATCTGATAAAGTCCTAGAAGTCTGGCTGTGACCCAGAGATCTGCTCTCTGCCTTTTTAAAAGCTGATTGCCTTCAGAGTTGGCACAGAGGAGAGGCATGGAATAATATGTCAACAAAACAGCAAATTAAATTTGGGAGCTGCATTAAGCCAGAAAACAACAGCAAAAAAAGTCAATGGGAGTGATTCTTTTAAGACTCCACTTTAAATTTAGTTCATTGGTAGTCCATTTTTCAAACCACTTTGTGCAAGGAAAAATAAATACTGGAAGAAAGTGAAATAACTGCAGCAATAAAAAGGCATGATTTAACCAAATTTGGATACTTTTCTACACCACTAATTTCACAGGACAAAATGTAACTACATACTGAACTCTCCCATGGAAAATGATGGGACTTAGCACTGCCTGATTCATATCAGTCTTAAATGTTTGAAGTAGGACAGCCTGAAAAGATTTGGATGAGTAAAATATTGTCTTCTCCCAAATAAATTGGAGGAGAAGATGCTGTAAGATTTTTCTTTTAAAGAGAAGGGTAGACTGCAGCTTTACTACACAAATGTTTGTTATTTGATTAGAGTTTTAAGATAGCACATCATTTCTGCAAATGCTAGAGTTTTCCAATCTATATAAATGTGGTGTTAATCTTTATAATCCATACATATTCATAAAAAACACACTGTTGTTTGTTAATAAAAAAACTCATTTGTAAAAGCAACATTTATTTTTTAAAAGAAATTTACAGCTTATTTTTGTTCTTTCCATTTCCAAAATAATTCACTTTGTAATGCACATGAAAATGAAATATTAAAAAATAGTTGTGCACATATAAGTGTAGCTCCACTGTATGAACTATTTTTAAACTTTTCATTTTTCATGTGCATTACAAAACAGTAACATTAAACTGGAGTTCATCCAGAGGTTGCATGTTACATTTGCATCACCCTAAAATTATAAGTAAGATGTGGCTATTCAAAGTTCTTTGCAACATCTTCTTCCTGGTACTGTATTTCTTGTTGAATGGTCTTTTTGCTGTTTGATCTTCTTCCATGTGTTGATCCATATTCCTTCTGTGTTCTTACAGTGCTTCTCCAGAAGGACAAGTGCGACTCTGGAGGAGTTCCCACATCTTCATTTTCACTGGTAAATAGTAGAAATGGGAACCATATTTTCCAAAAGCTGTTGTCGTTTCCATTGTTTTATTTTGCTCTTAACTTGGCAGGTTCATTTTCTCTATCATAACGACATACCATACTCTGTTCCACCAACTAGTAATAAGATTTATCAATTTTTCCCACTTAGAAGCTATTTCTGCCCTTGCTGCAGATTTTAATAATACTGTTTTGTGTTGAAACTTCTCTCTCCTGCAAATATCGATAGTAATAGTTTGCCACAGAATGTAATAAACTGTTTTATTTCTGATACTATATAAAATAGTTCCTTCCCAAATGCTTGAACTACTGGGCAGTTCAACCATAACTGAATTTCAGTTACTTTGTATCTACCATTTATTCCCCACCTAAGTGAGATGTTGTTATTAATTTTATTCAGCTTAACTGGTGTAAAGTATCATTGATATAGCATTTTCAATGTGTTTTCTCTCATTAGAGATTAATTGACTGTAACCAGAATCCTGAGTGTAGGAACATACAGAGCACCCATTCATACCTACCACCTCCAAAAATATTATGAACAGAAGTGCTGAGTTGGCTTGGATTAGACCAAACATCTTTCTAGTCAGGTCAGCCAGGTATTTATGAAAATCCACAGCAGGGTATGAATGCATTTTTCCAATCATGTTCCCCGGCCACTGACATTCAGAGACACAGAACCGGCTATTTATATTAGAGGTAATATATTATATATGTCTCAATGCATGCAAATTTGCTAGCCATCTTTACCATAAAAGGAAGTTTAGTCAAGGATAGAAGCACAGATGGGCACTAAGTATCATGTATTTATTTTCATATGTGTGCATTTAATGATTAACACATGGAATAATGAGTCAAGACACAAAGATGGGTTGAAATATGGGCCACTTTATTTATTTATCCATTTATTTATTTATTTATTTATTTATTGGGGTATGTGAACCCAACGGTCCCCCTCAGACCCGTCCCCCCAGCTTCCCTGGGCGAAACACCCAAGCCCCAAGGGGGATCCCAGGAACTTCCTGGGCACCATCTACTGGAAGGCAGGACACCAGGATGACTTCCATCAAGGGTTCCATCCTAGCACCGATCTCAAGGATAGCCTATCTCCCTGCACCATATCTGCATGATATGCAGGTGCGGTTTGATAAGCCAGTCCTTCAATGCACAATGGGGGTGCCATAGGTGAATGCCGAATACCCTGTCTCCCTGCTCTGTGCCACAGATAAGGGGCAAGTGTCTACTTAGTCCATCACCCACCACATAGGCCAATGCAGCCCTCACCCCAGTTTGTATGCCCTCAAGAAATAGCTGCATCCCTTCGTCAGACAAATGGACCCCGTCAAACCTATAGAGCTCCAACCACTTGTAGGAGATATCAGGGTAATTGATGAAATGGCTGAGACCATCAGCCATTGCCCTATGCATTTCTCTGTTGACTTTCTTGTGGGCTATATCCAGATGGTTTGTGTCCCCATCACCAGGTTAAATCAGCCGGGGAATGATGTCAAACCAAACCAGAAGCATGTGAGCCAATATTGACTTAATGTACCGCATATTTGCCAGCTCCTGGAGGATCAATGCCCTTCTCTTGAGCAGGCCGAAATCATTTCCACCCAGGTGTATCACAAACACATGCGGAGGAAGTTCACAATGCTCCTGAAACAACATATGAATTAAACCATTCCACTTCAAGCGTCTCCTGTCCAACCACTCAATTGTAGCCATTTCACCCAGACCCAAGTGGGTGCCTAGATGACTTGTCTTGGCATGTCTTGCTGCCCAATAAACAAAACTGTGACTGCAGATCAATACTTGACATCTTGCTAGCCACACCTTAGTATATGTAAAAACAAAACACCAACAGATTAATAACAAACTGGGTGGATGTACTTACAGTAGGCCCTGGACTTCCAACTTCCCAGTTTCTGAATTGCCTCGGAGCACATACCCATTGCCGCTGCCATTGATGCTGCCCCAATTCTGAAGGAATGAGTACAGAAACACACTCCCTACAACCCTAAATGGGCCAATGCCCTAGTGGTTAATGTCCAAAACTGGTAGCAGGTTAAGGAAGACCCATCCATATGACAAAATAAGAGCCCAAATTGCTTAGGATGCACCTTAAAGTACTCATGTATTGCACTAATGGGGCAAAGGGACCCTTCATAACATCTGTTCCATAAAATAGTTATCCCCTTCCCAAGCTTATTGGTCTTGGATCACCTGATAAACAATGAGACTTGAGTTGTACCCAAGCACAGGTCCCCCACCTGCAGGGCCCTACCAGAGCTATCCCCCTTAGATTAATAAGCTCATTAATACATAGGGCACCAAAGAATTCTGTCAGTGATGCTGCATGAAGCAAAAGAGACTCAAAAGGGGTGGCACAAATGGTTGGCCAGATCTGGTATAAATCATTCAACACAGCTGAGGTCAGGGGTTGCCTATTGTCTGCCATCCCCCCCCCTCCCTAGAACACACTTCTAGGACCTTCCTTATTCAGAAATCCAAAGTGTTGTCCTGTAGGCCCTGAGCATTACTCCAAAAGGCCAAGGCCGACAGACACGTTTGTATAGATTGTGGAGCAAGGTCCCTATCCCTTAGAAATACACAGAATTGTAGTAGATGAGGAACGGAGATGGGCCAAATGTTATTAAGCCATACCTCTTTGTGAAAATCAAAGAACTCATGAATGGCTTTCATACATACCTTCCTTGTGCTGGGGGTGAGAGACAAGCTGATAGCTCTGACTGTTTTTCTCATCCAAGGTCCCACAAATCCACTGGCATCAGATCCAGCTCTTCGGCAGCTCCTGGTGCCAATTGCCTGAAGTGCTCCATCTGCATTCGGGAGAGAGCATCAGCTATGTCATTGTCCACTCCCACAATGTGGGTAGTAGTGAACAGGATATTAACTTTCAAGCAATGTAATGTGAACACTCTAACTAGTCTCATAACCTTTTGGGACCGGGATGTCAAAGATTTAAGAACCTGAACAGTGGTCATATTATCACACCAGAAGCACACCACAGAATTGGCAAATTCCAAGGCCCATATTCTAACCACAACCAATATTGGGGAAAGCTCCAAGAAAGTCAGGTCGTAAGTAACCCCAGAATCCACCCAATCCTGTGGCCACTGCTGGGTGCACCATCAACCACAGAAATAGACACCGAAACCAAGGGAACCTGATGCAGCAGAAGACACCTTAAGGACATCCTTCAGCTTGAACTCATCCCTCCAGAAGGCTATCCATTGAACTGTTTGAAAAAATTATGCCAAATCATTAGGTCACTCCTACTTTCCTGTGTGATCCTGATTCTGTGATGGGGCTGAGAGACCCCTGAAATTGCATCACACAATTGCCAAAGAAATGCCCTCCCAGGCACTACTATTCTACAAGCAACATTTAAATGCCCAATCAGCTCCTGGAATTCTTTTAGGGTTGCCTTTTTGCATGTCAGGAATTGACCTACCCTGCCTGTCAGATCCGCTATCTTACCCAAAGGGAGTCTGCAAAATTGGTCCATTGTATCTATTTCAATGCCAAGGAAGGTTAATTGGTGATCTGCACCCTCAGTCTTCTCATGTGCAAGGGGGATTCCAAAGTAGTCCATAAGCGACTGGAATTTCTCCATAAGGGAATTACATACCCCAGAGCCAAATTGTCCAATAAATAGAAAATCATCTAAGTATTGCACAACACCGTTGACCTTGTCCTTTGTTTTATGGCCCATTCCAAAAATGTACTAAACTTCTTAAATGCTGACATGAAACAGAGCAGCCCACTGGCATTGCCCAATCCATGTAAAACATGCTGTCAGATGTGAAGCCCAATAACTTGAAATCATCAGGGTGCACTGGCAAAAGTCAAAAAGCTGACTTAATATCACATTTTGCCAGCTCCACCCCTAGGCCATGATGCCTGACCTCCCTAACCACAGAATCAAAGGAGGTGTATTGATCAGTGCATAGCTCGTGTGGAATAAAATCATTTACAGACCACCCCTTTAGATAAGATAGATGATGTATAAGGCAGTATTCACCTGGTGTTTTCTTTGGAACAATCCAGAATGGTGACACCCTTAGGTTTGGCACTGGCGGGGAAAGAAATGGTCCGACAACTCTGACCTCGTCTGCCTCTTTCTGGGATTTTTGCCAAACTATATGTTCCAACCCACGTACTGACTTTAAATTTGAAGCCATAAAAGAATTACGCTCCTCTTGATAGGGGATGCAAAATCCAAATTGAAATCCTTCCCACAAATACAAAGCTGCCTGCATATTGGGATATAAGGCTAGCCAGGCATCCAGGTTATTTAATTTAATTGGACTGGATCCCTTTTGCATGTGAGGGAGGGTTACCTGCTCCCTTCTTTCCATCCTGCTGCTCTTTGCCAAACTGTCCTTTTCCTTTGGAACAGTTCCAAAAGGAATGGCCCCTGCCACAAATTGAGCACTCATGGTGAAAGTTACATGGGTGATGAGAACATGCCCCTTTGGCACCAAACTCCCAGCACAGGAGTTGGCGCTGTTGGGTTGCTGGCTGAGACAGCTGGGCAGTCTGGTGGAAAACATGACCAGATCTGGTGTTCTGTATAAGATGCCCACTCTGAGCCCTCTCACCTAAGATGGGGCGAGTTGGGGACATTACCTGCATCCATAGGTGGGAGTTGATCATGTCCCATTGCATGGATGGGTACAACACAGCCATTAACCTGAATTACTCATTGTACTGCAGCCATGCAGGGGCTGCAAAGTCTACGTACACCCTGTATATAATGTTCAGATACCTAATCATGGCATAGGCTCTGTGTGGCTGGCTCTGGGAGACGACCCCCGTGTAAATCAGGAACCCATCCACCAGTTGGACCATGTCCTATCTACATGCCATTTTTTAATTTTTTCCCTTTCCCTATTTTCTAAATCATCCTTCACCTTTTTGTCCAGCTCCTGGTATGAGAGACTATGTCAGATAATGACATATGATCTGCACCAAATGAATTAAATAGAGGCCCCACTGCAGCTGTCCTAAAAAATGGTGCTCCAGCAAGCCCTGGCATAGATGTCTGATTCATTACCGATAGGTAAGGTAACATGGCTGGTAAACCAGGGCCGCCAAGATGACGCCCCGGATACCAACCTTGCTTGCCAAATGCTGCAGACCCCATATTCATTTTGGGCACTTGGGCATTACCTGTTGCTTGTTCATTATTGGGGTTGACCTGCCCCTATGGCCATTCATAAGTGTTGCTGATAGTGAATTGCGATAAAGACTCACTCTGAGCTGAAAGATCACTCTGTTGCTCTGGACTGCAGGCCTCCATCCCATGAACATCATCATCTTCTGATGAGGTAGCAATCTCTGCTTGGTCTCGCCGTGTCTCCTGTTCCAAAGTCTGGATACGGGCAAGAATTTGCTCAGTCATATTAGCCAGTACACCTCCCACTTTAGCCTTTGCAGTCCTCTTGGCAGGTTTTGGTTGCCTAGAATCCCCTAGTGCCTGTAGGCACTCCAAAATCTGTGTGATATTAGTGTCCCCATTCCCTGTTTCAGAGGTCTGAGGGGAAGGGTGCTTCCTTGAATTTTTTGGTGCAGGGCCTTTCCAGTTCACCCCCATTCCCCTATTTTGGTGCCCTGTCAACAACGTTTCAGTTATGTATGTTGCACTGAAGCACAGTATAGGCACACCTGCTTAGCCTTGGCAGTTCCCTGTAAATTTATCAACAAACAATACCAATCACCAACCACACCAGTTAAATCCAATTACCATTTCTTAACTCTGCAATGACCAATTAGAGGAGTCTGAATGCTGTATCTAAATAAATGATTCTGAATGGGATATCGTGACAGTATTGCAGCCAAGAAAAACCATGGCTGGCCCTGCTTAGCTTCCCAGCTCAAACATGAGTTGTTGAATATTACAGTTCCTGGAAGGTCTTCCCTTCAAGGATTAACCAGGACCAGCCCTGATTAGCTTCCAAGATCAAACAGGGTCCTGTACTAAGCTTAAGGATAATCGTGGTTTGATCCCTAAACATTACAATAAGAATGGAAGATTGTGAGCCCTAAAGCCAGATGCAATCAGTACAATTTGCTCATTGTGTTACTAACAATCTATCTTAACAAAAAACCACATGGCCTTGATTGGTCCTCCAACTGCTTAAGTATCCCCTCCAATAAGTAACCAGGGCAGGCTCTGTTTAGTGTCCAAGATCCAAAATGATCTGCCCAAGATATAATCAGCAAGCTGCACCTAGCACGTCACTCAATATAATCAGCAAAATATACAATCAACAAATTTATCAGCAAAATAATCAATTTTATACAATTCAGTGAAAACCACAAGGCCTAGATTGAGAAGCATCTAACCAGGGCCATGTTATAAGGGACCGACAGATACAAAAGGCAGCGCTGGATCTGCTGTTAATCGGTGGTGGCAGCTCGCTCACTGTTCATCTAAGCGATATACAAAGGCAGCTCTGGGCCAGGAAGGCAGCGACAGTTGCTCCAGCGGCTTTTAGACAAACCAGCCAAACAAGGAGCAGTGCAGTTAAATTGGCAAGGAAGGCCCAATCTGGGCTACGCACAAGTCGTGCCAGTACTGGAAGCCGAAGTGGCAGTGGCGGCAGCTTGATCAGCTGACTAGGCCGATCGGGGGATGGCAGGAAAAGCTGGCCGGCCAATCCCAGGGCGGCGGTAAAGGCTGGCAGCCAAGCAATCAGCTGGCCAGGCTGATCGGGGGCGAGAAAGGCTGGCCAGGCCAATCGGGGGATGGCAGGAAAGGCTCAGTCATATTAGCCAGTGATCTGTGGGCAGCGGGAAAGGCTGCTTGATCAGCTGGCAGGGTGATCAGGCAGGAAAGGCTGGCCATGCTGATCAGGTGACAGTAGGAAAGGCTGGCAGCCAAGCGGCAGCAGAGGCTACTCGGTCAGCTGGCGGAGCCAATTGGAGGCAGAAAGGCTGGGGGCGGTGGGAAAAGATTACCTAGTGGAAAGGGCAATCAAGGGAGAGGGTGTTAAAAGCAGGCCAGACCGCTCCAGAGGCAACAGGCAAAGGCTGGCCGGACCACTCGAGGGGCAGCAGGAAACGTATGAAAGCTCCTCAGCATACAGGCTGTCTCGCAAAGAGAAGCCTGCCACATGGCCCCCTGCAGACAGAGAACACACACACATGCCCACGACTCACTCCCCACAACCACACTGAACTGAGAATCAGTCACCCCCCACATATACTCCTCACACAGTGCACAACACACCACTGAGCAGCAACTTAGCCTCTAGAGATAAAATATCCAGGGTTCCTAGTGATGCAGTAGCCAGGAGGAAGTCTGATCTCTCTAATTGCACCATTGTCACCAAGGAAAAGAGGAAGAGGCCAGGGGCGGCAAGGGTTAAATAAGGCTGGCTCCACCCCTGCCTTCTCCCAGCCATGGCATCACATGCTCTAGCCAATGCTGTCATCTCCTCCATGTGCTCATAAAACACCTCCCCCGGCGCAACCATTCCTACTGCACCGAGGGTGTGTGTGTTTTGCTTAACTTGCCTGTGTGATAAAGGTGATAAGACAATTTGTATGCATTCAGAGTAGTAATGTGTGACACATATGTAATGAACTATGTTATCATTTTTTTCTAAGGGAACTACACCAGAGATGATTCTTACACAGACCAATGCCCAAATATTGTGCATGCTCAGATGCAGTCCAAGCCTCAGATTCATCTCCCCACACACAACACACATGTGTTTAGAGTATAATGAGTGGTAGGGACTCTTAAGGATGTCACATCAGTTCATATATAGGTTCCATCAGTGAATCTTACCACCACCTGCTGACAAAAGCTGAGCAGGTTGCTTAAGAGGGAGATGTATGTATGTACCTTCTGTAACATATTATAGACTGTTTGTGATGTGCAGAGAGAGGCGGAGATCTGCTTCTGTGCCTAGTGTGGACTAGCCTTCCAAGGTCTATGTGGGAGCCAGCCCAAATGAGAAGAACTGGAAAGCACAGAAATCAATTCCAGTGTAAACCTTTTATGCAGTTTCCTCTATTTCTTCATAAGAATGGACCAGAAAAAAAATGATTATGTGAAAAGGTCTTGGCACAAAGGAAAGAGTTGTTCCAACTGCACAGATTACAGTGAGTCATCTTGTTAACAACAACAACAACAAAAACCCTATTCTATCCAGATTGAGGAGAAAGAAGTCTCCTGAGCTGTGATGCTTTCCTACAGTACAGAAAAACCACTAAAATATGTACAGAATATGTATCGACCATGGATTTCATGCCTACATGTGTGCACATACTGACACTCTGCCATACAGATGATCAGTGGTAGGGGAAAGGGGCTGAGAGAGCTGCTCTATGACTTTCCGCCACATCATAGAAGAAGGATTAGAAGCAGTGGTGTCATTCAAAATAATTACTAATCAATTCTATTTATTTACTTTGCCAAAATGTGTGGAGTTTGACCAAAAGTTTTCAGTTATTGTACAGTTCCCCCCTCCCCCCCCCGCATATCCATGGATTCTGTACCCACAGATTCTACCATCCTTGGCTTTAAGCTATTGTATGTAATGGGACTTGAGCATCCAGAAGTCTTACTATCCACAGGAAGTGCTGGAATCAAACTCCAGCGGATACCAAGGGTCCACTGTATGTTTCATCCTTGGAGAAATGTGGTGGTTGTGTGCTTGCTGGAAGTGGAGGGAAAAGAGGAATTAAGGCCAGGAGCTTCCTCCTTTCCTCTCTGTCATTCTCCCTTTCTTTCTTACTGCCTGCTTTTCCTTTTCTTGTGAGAAATTATTGACTCCCTTTTGTCCTCTTCCTTAGTCTTCCATGGCAATCCACAGCACACCATGGCAACACAGCCAGCACTGGCTAGAAAAGCTTTTGGCTTGGTGTTGTCACTGTTGTCAGAGAGGGTGGCTGGGAAAGAATCAAAATGTGTGCCAGTTGGAAGGCTAGGGTGCAGTGAAATTTTTCATTTTCTGTCCCCACAACAAGCATTCCCACAAACGTGACAAATTTTCAAAACTGGTTTGGGCAAACCAGTGTAAACAGGCAGAATTACAACACTGGTTAGAAACATTTCACAAATTTTCACTTTGTTTGTGATGCTGTGAATTAGGATGAAAAGTGCCAAAGTCCAAACTGGACTCTGGGATGAATTCTACCAGCAGCAGCTATGTGGCAAAATCCACATAGAGCAGGTCTGGTCAACTGATGAACCAAACAAGAAGATGAATATTGCCCATCAACTCTTTGTTTGTTAATCAGAAGCTGATATTCCAGGTAGAGTGAAAAAAGCATATTTACTTACTGTGCATGGCTAATGGGCTACATACAGACTGGAGGATGGGAAGTTGTGCACTCCTGGCATGCAGATATCTGTTTTTATCTCCCTCATTCTGTTTTGTTCATTCAGTTGCTGTATTATCAACTCTCCAGGAGGACTGAGACACAATCTTTGTTTGGTAAAATCTTTGCTTCTAGGAGAAAATGTGCAATATTATATTGGAGACGTTGCTATTATTTCAGCTCAAGAACTTGTATTAATGCTATGAAAGGTGTTGCCACACATAATCATCAACATAAAAGGTTTTTGTATACTTGGCAGCTGATAATGAAATTCTAAATAAAATGCTTATGAGAAAGCCTAGCAGGCCTCTTAACAGGGCTGAAATCAACTCCCCTGGAATGAACAGCCATCACTTGTGGGTTCCAAAGGAGAAGACATGGCGTTTTCATTTGAAATTTCCATTTGTTTTGTATTTTCTGTAGAATGACTGATGTCTTACTAATGGAGTCTTTTAGCCACTTAAATATGAGCCACAATGTTCATGAAAGTCTCCCTGTTGTACAAATTCTAAGTTACTACTTCAGGGGAAAAAAATAAGGATTGTAATGGCTGTTATTAAGCTTACTGGGCTGAAAAATGGCATGAATAGCTTCATTTCAGCTGCCAGGCCATTTATCTGCATCTGCATACCAGTAGTGTGGAGCTGCTAGGTTGACATTTGAACTGCTTTGTCAGTTAGTAGAAAACAAATTCATAGTTATAAAATCATAAACTCAAAGGAAACTGCCACAGTTATGTGCTTTGAAAAGTGACGAACAAGAAGACCTTGAAGAAAACGAGAGCACACATATGATTTCCTATACTTATCAAGCCATCAAAAGAAATTGTGCTGAATAAACTATATACATGGGTCACTAAAGAACCAGTACACCACATAAACAAAAATGAGGTATTTTTCTGAGGCCAAGGAAGCACCATGAATGGAAAGAAAAACACAAAATAGTCACAGAACTTTTTCAGACATGGGAAAATGCAGGGGGGAACCTCATCCAAAATAAGGGTGCAATGATAACACAAAGGGTGAAATTATCAGACAAGGTCATCATTCAGCCATTCCAGACGCATGGTGCTGGTGTGGATGAGGTGTCACTTTCTTATTGACCGGCAAAGCTGTCAATAAAAAGTGATGCCATATTCACACCCGTGCTACCCACCCCCACCGGAATGGCTGAACAACGGTGATGTCTGATAATTTCACCTTTTTGTGTTATCCTTGTGTCCTTATGACATGTTTTTTGCCACGTCTGATAACGTCCAGGGTCAATTTCAGCAGTTTCCTTTTGAAACAGGCAGTACCTACTGTCATTATTATGTTAAAATGTGACAAATTTCCTGAGAATCCATCAAATTCTCCTGGAGGTGAAATGCATTGGCTTACAAAAATGCCCAATAGACATGTCCCATCTCTTAGAACATTTTTTCCCCCGCATCTTTTGAAATTCCCAGTTTTCACCTCTCTCATCAGAAGCCCTCATATGTGAAATTTGAAAGCTGACTAATTTTTGTTAATTGCTTGGTTGGGCAAATAATTAGTCTACATCTCAACTTAATTCAGATGTCTGTTTCTTTTCAATTTTTTTTTAATTATTTTAAGTATTCTTAATGTTAGCAGTCCAATATGCTGCATAGTATGGCACAGACACCAAATTCAGGTAGACTTATAAATCCAACACAAAAACAACAAAATAACATGATTAATATGTTCTTAAGTTATTCCTGCTTACACTGAGCATAATTATTGGACCATATCACCACTTGCGTCCAAATGGTTATTTCATTTACCAGCTGGGGTTGTCATCTACTGAAACCCTGCACGAATGCATTCTCCCATTGTAGCTGAAATCTTCTATAGTCCAGCAAGCAGCATTCTTCACTGTTTGCTGCAGTTGGGATGAGAATGCTGTTTAAAAGATTTGTCTTTTCTCTGTATGAGGACAGGTAACTTCAGCTATTGACAAATCACAGAGGACAGAGATAGGTAGTAGACGGCTTGAGGAGCTGAAAAACCTATTACAGTAGGACCCCCATATCCATGGGGGATTGGTTCCAGGGCCCCCCACAGATATTGAAATTTGTGGATAATAGCAAGCCCTGGAGGAGGAAGGAGGAAGACAGGCAGGGAGAGGAAGGCAGAAGAAGCGGGGATCCTCAAGTTTACCCAGAGGCTTGTGGTGGGGCCGGGTTTGGGCAGGAGAACCTTGGGGATCGACAGGAGATGCACATGCTCCTTCAAGGCCCACCCTAGATGCAAGGAGACTTGCTCTCCATCCCTCCCTCCTTGGCCATTGCCTCCTTCTCCCTGCATGGTCCCCAAACTCACCCACCACAAGCAAGAGGCAGAAGATGATGGCAGTGCTCATGGCTGGCACTTTCTGGGCTCCATGTGGCTGCCAGTGCTGCTCCACTTCTACTGTGGATTCACCCCAAGCACTCAGCCACCCACTCAGAGCCCCTCTGTGCATCCATTCATTGCCCAGCCCAGTCCAGCCCGGCCAGCCCTGCACAGCTTCTGCCCTCATCCTTCTGGGTCAGATTCTGCTCCTGCCAGGCAGTGGTAGAGGAGGAGAAGGTGAAGGATGAGGAGGCGGTGGTGGTGGCATCCTCTGTGGCTCCTTGGCAGCATCCTCCTCTCTGTGCCTCCTTCCTTATGGTGCCCAGTGGTGGCAGAGGCAGCAAGAGTGATTGAGGAGGCAGAGGTAATCCACCTCCTGCTCATGGCCCAGGCCACCACTGCTGGACCCCCCCCCCCATGGGATTGGAAGAAGGGAGGTGAGCTCTCTTCCTGCCTTCCCTTCCCCATCCACTGTCCACCCTTACCAACAACAGATAACTGAATCAGCAGATGGCAAATCAGCAGATACGGGAGTGTTACTGTATTTTTAACTCCACAGCTTTAAAGAAGCAACAACTGCATTCAATGGTATATGTGATAACAGTATAAAGAGTTGAGAAATATTTACTCACCAATTAAGTTGAAAAATATTTACTCACCAATTAAGTGTTACAAAGTAGTATTCTTCCAACACAAAATGATAAACATGAAATTTTGTTGTTTTCCTCTTAGGCTGTAGGTACACAGAAGATTTAAAGCAATTTGACACCACTTTAACTGACATAATTCAACGCTATGGAATTCTGGGATTTGTAGGTTTGTAAGATATTTAGCCTTCTCTGTCAGAGGTCTCTGGTGCCACAACAAACTACAATTTCCAGGATTCCATAGGATAGAGCCATGACAGTTAAAGTGGTGTCAAAGTGCTTTAATTCTGCAGTGTGGCTACAGCCTGAAACAGAATTATACAAATTGTACAGCTGTAAATTGTATGATAGAGAATAAAACATACCTGTCTAAACAGGATCTAACACCAATCCACACTATTCGGAAGGAGAGGGGCCCAAAACAGCAAAAACAACAGAATTTTCACCTTAGGGATCACTTGCTAAGGTGATAAAAAGGATAAATATTTTCTGTTTTGCTTTCTTATAAAATTAGATAATCTCTCTATTGCTCAGCACCCTGGGATAACTTAAAAAAAACGGTGGTGGTGAAGAACTAGCATGAGTAAATCAATTGTGGCTGCCATCAGGAACGCAAGGCTTATGGGGGCTTCTGAAGCCAGAAAAAACATTTAGATATGTCACTGTTGCTGCAAGATGCCAATACTACGAGGCATTTTATATTCCCTGCCTCGTTTAGATGGGCCCCTAGTTACAGTTTTCAGGGCAGTGTTTCCTTCAGGGATATAAATACAGATTTCTATAGTTCAGTGAATACATCATACAGAAGTTACGCCAACCTTTGCCTTTACTTTGTGTTTATTCTTTTTATGTTAACACATTCATACATACATACAAAAAATACATCTGTCTGTCTGTCTATCTATCTTATCTATCTATCTATCTATCTATCTATCTATCTATCATCTCCTGAACTAGACCAAGAAGAATCGCCTGAAATGTTGCTAGCTGTAGGGACAGAGACAAAAATCATAATCAGAGGAGAAAAATAAACAGAGAATTATTCCTCTTCCATTGTTACCTTAAAAGATAATAAAGAAAATCAAGCAAATAAGACTTGAACAGCATTCCAGGCTCACACAAACCTTCTCAAGAACTTTGTTCTTTCTGTACACCCAAGGACAGATCTGTGGTGGATGGGATCAGAGTTAGGGCACTTTTGATTTAGTTACCTAGGATGTGCGAGAACACTAAAAAAAGTTACACCAAGCACCTAAACACGCTAAAAAAATCTTCCAAGTAACCTGGATGGGGTGTGTGTCATAAAAAAGTGCATCACTTACCTGGCTGTCATGATCTCACCCAGAAGTGTTTGAGCCGGACTGGCTATTCATGCTGCATTCATGTGAGTACAATGGTGTGAGGTTTCACATGCTGGCAATGCTGGCACTAAATCACCACATGGGATCAACTGATGGCTTCGGCCATCAATAAAAAGGTACAGGTTTTGGCCAGGACATAAACATGAAAGGGCATCATTGTGTGGTGTGTGTGCCCTTTTGCATTTATGTGGCATTGTTATGATGCCATATTTAGTGCATCTGATAAAGTCCTTATTTAGTTTTAAATAATGAGATCATATTTTGTTTTAGAATCCAACTTATCCATACAGTTACCAGATTTCACTGAAGAAAATTGTGATTGATGTTAACCCACACCCAGACAACACCTTCTAAGACTCTTTAGACAGCCAAAGAAATATATAAATTTCCAGATTTCCATCTAGAATTCTAGTTCTAACTTCTAATTCCCAAAAGGATAGAAGTCATAACCAACAGCCCCATGCCAGGTTTCAAATCTCTAAGCCTGGAACTCATCCCACCAACCTGGCCAAAGTTACAAAGTCTTGTTCCACAATGGTGATGACTACTATACACCATGAATTTATAATCTCATGGATGCAATTGTATTAAGAGTATCACATCCAAAATGTTGTGCCAATTCATTCAGCTTCTTTCTTCTCTCGCCCCAACCCTAGCACATTGAAGTATAAATGGAAGATTGTTTATTATTTGTCACAAACATTTACGTATTAAAAAAAATTGCTCTAAACCCTAGGAAACCAAGAGAAAATATAATTGTAATGTAACTTCCTTATTATACTATTGAGCCAAGGATTCTTTAAATGTTGGAAATTTCTCCCATAGCCTGCCATTGTACAGACTTTGTACAGGAGTTTCTATCCAGAATCTTCACATCTTGAGACATAAAGTATATGTTTTTGAACACATACATTGTGACAGACAAAAAGATAGTTGAAGGTTTCAGGGATCCACATCATTGAGAGCTCCTCCTTCAATGTTACTGTTAAGATAGAAACCACCAATTTCTCTTCTGAATGTACTTTGTGGACAAGTGGGCACATTAGATAACTAGTAACACCAAATCTATGAAAACAAATAGTGTCTGCTATGATCAACAAGTTAACTATTTTGCTATGCTTGCCCAGTTAGCATTGTGGGTGCAAAATACTGAGTAACGGTCTCCACTTATAAGGTATCATATTTGGACTACAACAATACAGCTTAGATCTGTAGCCTTTTTAAAGCAAGCTTCGGTACAACTGAGGACACAGTCATATTAGAAGTCTTCAGAATTCAGCTTCCCTAAACCCCTGCTTCTCAAACTATCAGACATGGGGGAACCAGCATCTCCCTCCAATGCAAAATGAACCAGTGTCATTTTGTTACATATTATTACAATGTGTTTATTTCCTGGAGTCTTGAGAGAGGGAGCTACAATTGATTTCTCATAGATTGTGAGCTGTCTTTGGACTACTGTTTTAAGAAGCACTGTCCTAAATAATTTCTTTGAAATGCTTTCATGCATTTTTAATTAAAATTTCACTTTTAAAAAAATAATCAGACAATCTCCCATTTCCTTTCACTTCACCCTCCTCAGTTTATCTCCAACTTCCATTTATACACATAGGTATTGCACATTTTAAGAGATCTCATGACATAAAAATAACTAAAATTAAACAATTAAAATCATATAAGTCTATGTGCAATAAATGTGTGTCATACAAAATACTTGCAATTTATATTACCCCAGTTCTTTAATCTATGGAGATGTGTGGTGTAATTTTTCATTTCATGATGATGCTAGTAGTCCAGAGACGTCTGCATCTAAATCCAGTAAAACCTACGGGACAATAAGCCTCCATAAACCAGGTGTGAAGGAAGCTGAATTTCACAAAAAACTAACTAGAATTGAAATTAAAATTGAACAGCCCGTTTAAAGGGTACAATGAAAAGCAAGTAAATCTTTCATTGGACTTCCCCTTTAAGAATCAAATTCTGAAATCCTCAATGTTTAGCAGGCCATGTTGGGGTCAGAAGCTAGGAGAAGCAGTAGGGTTCTGTACAAGTATCACCCCTTCTAGCCATGTCAATTCTGGCAAGTATTCAGTTAAACTTTGGCTGCATCTGCACTGCAGAAATAATCCAGTTTGACACTCCTTTAACCACAATGGCTTAGTGCTACATAATCCTTGGATTTGTAGTTTGTTGTGGCACCAGAGCTCTCTGACAGAGAAGACTAAATATTTCACAAAACTACAGATCCCAGAATTTCAAAGCATTGAGCCATGACAGTTAAAGCAGTGCCAAACTTATTTGTGCAGTGCAGATGCAGCCTTTGTGTTTTCAAAGGCCTTATCTACACCAGCCATGGTACACTGGTTCTCTGCTGGCATATACTGGCTACAAAGCTGGCCCGTCCTTCCCCTGTTACCTTGACAAAATGGGCCAGAGTCCACTTAGGAATACTGACCCATCCTTGCAGCTGTCATTTTCTCTGCTGTCTTGGAAGCCAGGAGGGAGGCCTGCAACATGTCACTTGAATTCCCCCTGCATGTGACCAGCCTTGGTCATATGCTGTGAGGCAACTTCCTGGCTTCTGGGAGAGCCAGAGAGATGGTGGCAGCAGAACAGGCTCCTGTGGACATGTGGGGCCCGATACACTTTTGGCTGCCTGTAATGGAGTAAACTGGGTATTTTGTTATAGCAGTTTATGAGGCCCTACCCCAGCTTTCTCTGTTTCAGCCCTGTATCTGCTCCAGTGGTGGTGAGGATGGCCCAGGGGCAGAACGGGGGAATGTAGGGCTCTGAGATGCAGGCAAGCTGAAGGTATTTAGCCCATATAGATAAGGCCATAGATTAGATACTGCTCTTATTATTCCAGAGTTTTAATAACTTTTAATAGGGAAGATGTGTTTTGTCCTCTTAACAGACAGAGTTTCTGTTAGAATGCACTTGCATTTTAAGTGTTGATCTGAAGACGGAAGTCCATCTGGACCTAGAACCTGAGTGACTATGCTGCCTCAGAACACATGGGAAGAGAATATATTGCATTTCCTTCAACACTTTTGGACTGCAGGCATCCTTTTGGACATGCCTTCTCCTCTGACCCAAAGTGTGTTTGTTCATATTGAATTGCACACAGTTTAGCTATTCCAATTTTTAAACTGTCTGCATGATTTCATAATTTCATAAAGCAAGCCTACAAAACCTGCAGATTTGTGATGCAACATATGTTTAGTCTTTCAGCAAGTCTTAGGAGGTACAAAATGCCTAATTTTGGCAACTGTATCCAAGCTACCCATTTTTTTTCCAACCCCTTGCCCCCAACTGACCTGCTGCCTCTGAACATGAGCTCTTGATTTAACTATGGTGATTTACAGAGCCTGGAAAAGAAGGATTGGTCAAGCTCTGCTGGTTAACAACTTCTGATAAGCACCTGAGTGAGTGTCTGGATAAGACCATATGATCATTAACTTCATAAATTAATTCTGCGTTACATGGAACACTTTCTTACTTGATTTGACCTGAATCTACTGCTAAACACTTTCCATTTATCACTTTTCAGTTCTAGAAATATGAGGGAGAGATAAGGTCTTTCTGTTCACTTTCTCCACATCACAGATCATTCCTGAAACTTCTGCCAGCCCACCCACCCAGGCTGAGAACCATGAAGTGCTTTTGGAAATATGCTTCAATCACCTGATTTGTTTACCTTTTCCTATACAGTCAGACCCCTCTATCCATGGAACCAATATCTGTGTTTTCAGTTATCCATGGGACATTAAAAAAAAAAAAGGAATACATACCATAGAGTCTCCTTAGAAAATGCCTAGAGAACCATCCTGTCTAGACATTTTCTTGGTTCTCCAAGGCAACTCTATGGTATTTTAAATGAGAAGCCCCATTATTTTCAATGGTGTTCACTGTCATCTGTAGTTTCCAGTATCCACGGTAAGGCTGGGAACCAAACCCCTGTGGATATGGGGGTCCGGCTGTACTTTTTCTGCCTCTATGGTACCCTCTCTCATATGTAGCACTGCCTCTACACAATACTCAAAGACAAAAACATATTATTTGTATAGTAGCTTTAAGAGAGTTCCTTTCTCTCATTTCCATTTCCTAATGATGCATAGTATACCATATTAAAATTTTAAGCCAACTATTCACCAGCCAGCATGGTGTAGTGGTTTCAGTGCTGGACTAGTATCATTGCTGTTGTTGTTGTCCTCCTCCTCCTCCTCACCATCATCATCATTTACATGCCACCTTTTTTCCTGGACTGGGACCTGAGTTGGGTAACAAAAGGAATCAGTTAAAACTCAACATTTTTTTTAAACAACAACAACAACAATTAAAATAATCACACTAATACTTAATAATAATACTTAGTTATTTATTGCCCGCCTCTCTCCTCAGAATCAGGGTGGGGTGCAACATAAAGTATACAATACAATGTCAGGAAATGACATGGATGTGACCACAAGATGGAGCTGTAAGCTTAGTAATGAAAGTAGTTTAGCTCCAGTGGCAGGTGTGTGTGTGAGTTAGCACTTGAGAGTATGCACACTTGAGATGCCTGATGTAACAGGCATTGTTTAACTGCCTATAAAAAGGAGATGGGAATTATCTCCAGTGTGGGTTTGTTGTGGATGGTGGTTGGCGAAGCATTTTGTTGGTTTAAGAGAGATTATCCCATACTCTGTATATTTATTATAAATACACTGCAAACAAAGATTAAAGCCTCAAGTTGAGTGAAGCCTGGCCTTGTTGCTGTCTTTGTTTGGCAAGCCAGAGCTCAAGGCAGTGTGCTGGGGTGAAGGAATTTTTCCTTCTCAGCCTGAAGCCTTTTTGCAGAAGTCTCTCCAGAAACCTTCTCCTTGGCGTCCTGTTGACATGGAACAACTCTGCTGGTGGTGGTGGTGGACACAGCGCGTCTTTCTACTCCCCAACATACAATGCATCATAATACATCACTATGCAGTACAATTCAATGCAGTACATTCAATGCAATACTATTCAATACAATTTTTAGTACATTTCAAAGCACATTCAGTACAGACAGTACAAACAATACAGACAATTGTACAATGTAAGTGCCAGTAGATGGCACTGCTGGCATGCAAACAATGCTGCAAGAGTGACACTACAGAATGCATTGTACACTAATAACGGCTGCTGCTTTTTGAAAACTGAATTAAAAGCTTCCACAGCATGTCGCCCCAGCTCTTTATTATGCTGAAACTCATTTTACCAACTTACAGAAGGCTGAGTTGACTTGGGGCGGGCAGCTGGAATCAAACTTATGAATTCATGAGTTTTGGCTGCAGTTTTGGCTGCATTAGCTTACTGTGCCACCAGGGCCCCAGTAAAACAGCATACAAATATTTTAAAAGTATACAAAAGTTTTTAAAAATAATAAAGCACACACCCCAAAAAGAATCTTCCCTGCTTACATATTAAAAGTCTGCTTAAAGAGAAAGGTCTTTGCCTGAAAGGAAAGCAGGGCCAGGGCTGGCCTAGCTCCCATGGAAGAGAGTTCCAGGAGGAGGAGGAGAGGCCAGCTGTGGAGAAGGCTCTCTTGTTTCCTCATCAAACAAGCCTGTGCTCATGACTAGACTGAGAGAAAGCCTTCCCCTGCAGATCTTAAGAGTTTGCCAGGTTCATATAGGGAGATATGGTCTTTCAGACAGTGATGACACAAGGGGATGTGGATAGGCTGAACCATGCAGGTTACACTGTCAGAGGGACAGATGACATCATCCTTAGTAATACCACAGCTTTCAGATAGTCTGCACCTAAGCTGTATAGGGCTTCATAGATTATGACCAGCACTTTAACTTGTTCCTAGGAATGAACCAGTAACCAGTGGAGCTGTTTTAACAAGGGAATTGTTTGTTCCCTGTAATGGGCCCTAGTCAGCATTCTGGCTGCAACATTTTGGACCTGGTGAAGTTTCCAAACAGTTTCCAAAGACAGCCCTACATAGAGTGTGTTACAGTAGCCCAACTGTGATGTAATCAACCCATGTATCACTCTAGCCAGATCTGATGCTTCAAGGAATGGGCACAGCAGGTATGTTACTTTTAACTGTGCATATGCACTCCTGGCCACAGTCAAAACCAGATCAGGCTCTAATCTGAGTCAAGGAGCACACCAAGCTGCGACCCTGAGATTTCAGGGGAAGTGTAAGCCAATCTAGCACAGGCAGAGTCCATATTTCTGGATCTGCCTTTTGACTTACCAGAAGCACCTCGGCCTTAATTTTCAGTTTGTTTGCCCTCATCCAGTCCATTATTGGCAACAGAAATTGGTTCAGTACTGAGACAGCTTCCTTGGAATCAAATGGAAAGGAGAGATAAAGTTGGATGTCTTCAGCATATTGGTAACACTGAACCCCAGATCTCCAGATTACCTCTCCCATTGGTTTCATATAGATGTTAAAGAGCATGGAGGCAAAACTAAGCCAGAGGCCAAAGGCCAGAGCATCAAACAGGAGTCTAGTGAGGTTCCTGTAATACAAGCCAGGTTGGCATGCTCATCTAGGATCAAGTCTTGGATCAAGTATGTTTTTCCATTAACCAACGTGTCATTGACCAGTGAGATTTTCTAGGGCTTCAGGTGACCAGGGGTTGAATCCCTACTAATCCATGGAATCCCACTTTGAACAACTCACACTCTTTCATGCTCAGAGGAAGGCAATGACAAAGCAACTCTTGCCAAGAACAATTCTTGCCAAGGAAACCACACAAAAGGGTCTCCATAAGTCAGAAGTGGCTTGAAGGCATACAACAACAAGAACAAATTTGCCACAAACCTAAAAACACTCTTTCCTGGAGCTCAGATGCCATTTGTCTACATGTGAAGTTGGGCAGGTAGTTTGACTTGGAATGCCTACTATTTGCTTATTTATTTATTTTATATCTCACCTTTCTCCCAGGAGGTTCAGTGTAATATGCCTACTATACTGAAACCCAAGTGCCATTTTGTTGTCCATTTATGCAGTTACAGTTCTGTATTGTCAAATTGGACTTCCATCAGACTGAAGAAATTGAGGCATCCATAGACATACTCACTCTGACTATTGCTCATTCCTGAACACTTATGAATAAGCTAAGCAATTATAATTGTATAGTCCAGCTATGATGAAGAACTGGACTGTCCATAACATGGCATGTTAAATATGCAACTGTAATCCTGCATGATAATCATCAATATTTGGAATGACTAAATGACTATTACTTTCCTGTCCAAAGGGATTTAAGGTTATGTTGGGAACAATGTTCCTTTAAGACATTGTACAATAGTTTGTATGGCTGTAACTGATAAGTAACACCAGGTTATCACCACTATATATAACTGGTCTAAAACCCAGGGTGTGCGTGGGTTGAATAGTAAGTTGGTAGGTTGATTGTAGAGAGTGGATAGCTATATCTCAGATAGTGAATGTTGGAGAGACTTAAAGGAGGATTTGTATATAACTTGGACATATTGCAACAAGAGATAAAAGCCTCCAAGGACTTTGGAAGAATCCAAATGTGTCTGTGCATCACTCAAGGTTTGTCAGTGCAATATTGCCAAATACTACAAAATGGGTTTGTGCTTCTTCACTCTGCTACAACTAGCTATTGTTGAGGTCAAGCACCTCAGACAGTGCTGATAGGTGGCTTCTCTAGTGGGCCTAGGTATTTTTGTGTGTGTGTGTGTGTGTTTGCTACTGCATGCCTGCAGGACATAAAAGAGCCAATGTCATTCTGTATATGACATTTTTCTTATACAAGAGAATGAAAATAAATTGTGGAAATCAAGCTGCTGTTTTACACTGTGTCTTCAGGCTTGTCTACACTAGCAAAAACCCTGATTAACCCTCCCCCCCCCCAATTTGGCCTGATAAAGCCACATAATGTGCTGCCTTTTCCATGAATCTGAATTCCATGTGTGATAATGCCACACAATGTATGGTGCTCTCCACACCAGACTTGGGGAGTAACACCATAATCTAGGTTTTAGAAAACTCAGTTTTTTTCTGGAGTTTGCTTGGAACTCCAGAGAAAACTGTAGTGTGAACAATCCATCCACACTGGATTTGGGGGTGGGGACAAGTGATGAAGGACAAGTGCTGCCTGAGGCATTGCCACTCCCCCCTCCTCAGCACCAATTCCTCATTCCAAAGGCAGATCCCCTGTGCTAGTCACTCTCTCTGAGGTCAGGACAACCAGCCAGCCCCACCAACATGAGGCTGGCCACTCCTTCTCACCTCAGAGAGAGCAACTAGTGCTGGGGCTCTGCTTTCACAAGCTCAAAATGGTTGATTCTGCACCAGAAAATAAGCACCTGGGAGCTAGTTGCTCTCTCTGAGGTCAGAACTACTGGCCAGCCCCACCATCACAAGGCTAGCCAGCTGTTCTGACTTCAGAGAGACCAATGGGTGCCAGGGCTCTGCTTTCACAGAGCTTAGAGTGAGTGATTTTGTGCCAGAAAAGCTGAACCTCTCTGAAGTCAGCAAGGGCAGCCAGCACTGTGATGATGGGACTGGCCGCCCATTCTGACATCAAAGCAGGTGATTATATACTGAAAAGGCAAAGTCCTGTCACTCTTCTGGCCCATGCTAATTGCTCCAAGAAGATGGATGGATAGCAGCCACAATGGACCTGCAGATTCACTGGGGGTAAAAAATCCAAATGCAGTTAAGGTGTGGCATTTAAATCCAGGCAAGAGTAGTCGTAATTTCATGTGACACAACTCTGGGACAAAGTAGTCTGAATTTCATCCAGATTTTTTACCCCAGTGTAGAGAAGCCCTTTCCAAACCTTGAACAGACACACATTTTACACTTGATGATACAGATGTTTAAATATACTGCATGAGAAACTGCTCTCATTTCCAACCAGTATGTTTAAAAATTGGGACATTTTATAAGTGGGGCATGAAATTCACTTCTCACTACCCAACAGGCATGAACACATTAGGAAACTAACAGTTTATACTCTACCTTTCATTCTTCCTTGAAAGTAGTGAATGCATTAATGAAATGTCAAATTAGTTTCACAAGTCTGTTACTCAGATGGATAGTAGAAAGTAATTAAAAAAAGTACTGAAAGGGAAAGAAATACTCACATGCTAGAATGAGTTTTACTTAAGCAAGGAGGTTGAATGTAGTTCCTCCAGATCTAAGGATGTGAAAGTCTAGAAACAGGCAATCACAATGATGGGGGGGCGGGGTAACAGCAACTCCCTGTGAGGAAAGGTTGTGATGGTTGGAACTGAACAAAAAGAAAAGCAATGGCAGTGGGACACATGAAAGTGACATATCAAATTATGTATGTGCTAGAAAGGTGGACAGGGTTTTTCTCATCTGTCACGATATTTGAACTTGAGGTTATCCAATGAAGCTGACGAGTGCTGAATTCAGGAAAGACTAAAGGAAATCCTTTACATAGCATATAATTAAAGCACAACTGCAGAGACCCAGTGTGGCACTGAGAGCTAGCATGATGTTGTGGATTGAGAGTTGGAGTAGGGAACTGGGAGACCAGAATTCAAATCTCTACTTGGCCATGGAAATCTACTGGTTTGATCTTGGGTAAGACACATTCTGTCAGCCTCAGACAGTGGCAAGAGCAAACCCCTTCTGAAAAAAATCTTCCAAGAAATCCCCCTGATAGGTTCCCCTTCTGTCGTACATCAGAAATGATTTGAAGGCACACAAGAACAAGAACTGCATACCATAAAAATGTAGTAATGGCTCCCAACTCAGACATTATACAGGAATTAGACATGAAACTCCCTTCCTCAGGAGGCTAGGATGTCCCCCTCCCTCTTTCCTTTCACCAGCAGACCTAGATATTTTTATACAAGAAGGCTTTGGGGTCAGCTACATGGAAAAATTAAAGATGGGAAATATTGCATTACCTCCATTTTGGTCCTGTCACAAGTTGTGCCCATGATGCATTCACATATTTGGTGAGGGAGAAAATACCCAAGTTTGTAGTCCACATGGAACATGCACCCCAGGGAATAGGTGGTGGCCATGAGTGAATGTTTTTCAGAGATTGCTCAATTATTTCTCAGCTGACAGGCCACCAAATGCCTTTGTGGGCCCCATGGCCCTGATCCCAGGGAGGGAAGGACTGGTGACAGCCAGTGAGCAAATGAGGGAGCAGCCACGCCCCCCTTCCTGGCACATGGGCCACAATGGACCGACCACTTGCCTGTCTGTCAGGCAGTCATGAAGGCTGGGCGCCAGGCAGGATGGGTAAGGGCCAAGTGGGTCAGACCTGGCATGTTCCACATGGACCGTCCACCCTGGGAAGGCAGCAGTGGCAATATGGAGGGACGGGTGGAGCCGCTGCCTCTGCTAAAGGGCAGCTGAAGGGCTGCTGCCAAAGAGTCCACCTCCTAAGCCCTGGCAAGCAGGCAGCCGATGCCCCCTCCCCAAACCAAAGGGCTGGGCCAAGGGAGGGAAATAAAACTATGTTAAACCAGCCCTTTAAATTTAGGGGGAGTGGATTCCCCCAGCTCCATTCTGTTATTGGGCCGAAATTCTAATATCCCTTACTTTCTTCTTCTCAGTTCTAATTCCATTGGAAATTTAAAGTTTTAGAATGCCAGCAATAGTTTATGTGCAAGCACCCTCGTAATCACATTTTTAAAGCAAAATATCCCTCACCTTTTGCTCTCCTGTGGGAAGAAATATTTCTTAAAAAGTCTTTTAAAAAGTCTTGGCCAGCAAGCCATCCTTGGTTGAGAGGGCACACTAGATTTTTAGTCCCTGATGGAAATTCAATGAGAGACAGCAAAATCTGCCTGGAGATGCAAAACCAGAAAGTATTCCAGAAGGTATTCAAAGAGTTGTAAATGTACACATCCCCCAGTGAAAGGAGCATTTGTTTTCCAAGAGGGATTACTGGAGTTTGTTCCCCAGAACAGCATTTTAGCAAACAGCTTGCAGCAGTTCTGGTCATAATTGCATTTACCCTACTCCCCAAAAGTATAGAAAAGCAATTGAATTAGTTATATTAGTATGCCCTAGTGGGGAAGACCAATTTGTATTCATGTCAGAATGCTTTGCACATTAAATGAACCATGGAATTCTTCTACACTAAAAAAAGTAAAATAAAATTGACACAGCATTTGCAGAATTATAAGACCTACCAAGCCTTCTGTATTGAGGAAGAACTGTTTACAGTGCCAGGTTAACTTTCCTGATGCTGTTTCTTGACAAGTGCTAACAGCACCTAGACTATCACTGGAGTCTTGTAAATTGATCAACCCTGTAACAGCAAGATTGCTAACAAGAACTTACCCAGCAAGGACCAATAAAAGTAGAAAGCTAGCCCAGTCTGTGTTGCTCAGACAATTAGAATTTGACCTGTTGATATATGTAGAAGTACTAATGGAAGGAAAAGCCTTGCTCACATGCATGTAGTTTGGTTTTCATTTATGATTGCATTTTCATACAGCTGAATATGACCTTCTAGAATTTGAAGCCAAAAACTAAGTGGGCTTTTACTGCAGCAATTTGAAATCTATATATATAATTCTCTTGGGTATGTGGTCATTTCCAGTGTGCTGATTGGCTGCTTAGGAAACTGACCAACCAATCAAAAGTTTGGTTGGGCAGCCAATCAGCACACTGGGGGCAGGAACATGTGAACTTTTAGGGCAGAGGAGGTGTGAGTAGCATGTGTGTGCATGCAGGTGTGCAGGGGGGAGAGTGGCATGGGGCATGGGGGTTAGAACAGTGAGGGCAGTGTGTGAGGAGGGCATCAGGGGTGCGGGGTGGTGGTGGTGGTGTGGGCACAGGGGGGCAGCGTGGGGCCGGGGAATTCAGGGAGGGTGGCAGGGGTGTGGGGGGGTGCGAGGGTGGTGTGGGTTTGGGGAGGGCATGGGGGAACACAGGGAGGGCAGTGAAGAGATGGTGCAATGGGCATGGGGGGTGGGTGGCAGGAGGGCAGCATGGGCATGGGGGAACGCAGGGAGGGCAGCACGGGGCAAGTGGCGCAGGCACGGGGCAGGTGTGGGGAATGCAGGGAGGGCTTCAGGGGAAGATAGGGAGGGCAGTGCAGTGCACAAGGGGGCTGCGTGGGTGTGGGTGAATGCGTGAGGGTGGCGTGGGTTTGGGGAGGGCATGGGGGAACATGGGCACCATGGGGAGGGTGACATGTGTGCAGGGGGTGGTGTGAGGGTAGCATGGGCACAGGGCAATGCAAGGATAGCAACGTGGGGAAGGAGGTGCAGATGCGGGGGTGTGGAGGGCGTGTGGGAACGCAGGGAGGGTGGCATAGGCACAGGGGATGGCATGGGAAGAGGCATGGGGCGGCATGTGTACTGCAGGCAGGGGGTGTAGCATGTGTGTGGGGGAATGGTGTATGCTACACCACGTATAGGTAGTATATTTATATTGCCCTGCCACACAGACATATTTTCTACATTGGAAATAAAACAGAGAAAACACAAGTAATTGCATAGTGTGGGCTCAACATATTTGGTGGAAGAAAGGGAAACACTGAATCCCATTTTTCAAATGGAGTCTTACTTAAAGAAGAAGTCAGGGATTATATAAAAGGTGGACAAAAATACTAGCACTAAATGCCTTCTAGGGTCTTTTCAGACCCCATGTGAATTCCAATGTATTGCAGGATATTAAAATGTTCCATTGTCCAGAGGAGTATTTGTGTGAGCAGAATCATGGCTCTTCCATAATACCCAAGCACCCAGAGCCAGACAGCATATTCTCATGAAGAGAGATGCTTCTCACTTTCTCTTTTCATTTTTTTTAATTAGCATTCTTTTTTCCCCCTTTTTCCTTTTTGCTGAAAAATGAATCCAACACACTTAAGTGTTTAAAACTATTACTATGGGATGTATGGTTTATGCAACTCAGTGGTTATCAACATACATTTGGCCTTGGTTAGCATATCTTCTGCCAGTTTTTAGATGACAACAATGTCCCCCACCACATTTCATCCTGTTTAGCTGATGCTGCTATAGGATGAGTATCCCTTGTCTGGAAATTTAAAATACTCCAAATTCCAGAATTGTCCACATGGGTGGCTAGGATAGTGACACCTTTGACTTCTGATGGTTTAATGTACAAAAACTTTGCTCATGCACAAAATTATTAAAAATATTGTGTGTTAAATTACCTTCAGGCTATGTGTATCGTTATCATTGTCATCATTTTTATTCATTTATACCCCACATTTCTTCTGATAATGGGACTCAAGGCATCTAACAACACCTTTAAAACGATACAAGTTAAAAACAATACAAAGGATAAATAACAGTTTAAATATATTTTTTAAAAAAATCAAACAATCTATAAGTTAAAAATTTCACATTAAAAATATTAAAATGTATTTTAAAAAAAACCTAGTAAGACTCTTAAAAATCTTAAAAATCACACCACACAGCCTTAAAAGCCCAGCCCTTTCAAATTTGTAAAAACATGGGGGTACAAAAATATTTTAAGCTGCTCCTAGATGGAGGGAAAGGATAAGGCCTATTCCAAAATCCAAAATATTTCTGGTCCTAAGCATTTCAGATAAGGGATATTCAACCTGAACCACATTGCAACCAAGCTGGGCTTCCCTTGGTATATCAGGCTGCATGTATGATTTCTGATGATATGAGGCATCTCATATTACTGCAGCATAACAACACTGCTGTGCCATTTTTTTTCAAGCTTATTTGGCATTCAATGCCAGTATTACATTGACACCTCTTTCTGGCCCTGGATGTTTCTAAATTATATACCTGGCTTTTCTATAGTAAACTATCTATGATTATCTGTGCCCGGTGCTATGTCTCATCCCTGCCACATGCGATATCAGCATCTTCACTTGCTCCTTCTTACACAGAAACTGGTGAATAGGCACTTCCTGTCTTCACATCTCTAGGTCTTCTGCCTCTGGAGATTATCAGATGCTGCAAAAACTGCATCAGAAGAACATGATGATAACAACAATGGGCAACATTATCAGATGATGATGTCTTTCAGCATTCCTATGGTGTAGCATGGGCATGAATGAAGTGTCCCTTTTTATTGGCTGCTTAGCCCTGTCAATTAAAAAATGAAGCCTTGTCCATACCAGCACTACACCCCGGGAACAGCTGATGACGTGGGCATCTGATAATGTGACCTTTTGTGTTCTTGTCACCTTCCGATGTGGTTTGGGATGCGGTTTTTTGCCATGTTTCCCCATGCCTGATAATCTCCTCTGGCATAGCCAGTAAAGTTTGTCTCTCCCGGGGAATCCTGAATGCCAACATTGTTCTAGCTGCAAAACAACTGTTTTCATGGTCTTTTCCTTGATGAGATAGGCATTCACTAACTTTTTCATCTTAGGAAACAATAGGTTGTTTATGCAGGTGGCATGGTGTCTGAAAAAAGTTGTCTCCCAGTATCTCTATGTTTGGGCTGAGGGAGGGGTTTAGGGGAAAAGTAAAACATGATTTTGCCTTCTTCTGTCCCTCCTCCTGTGTCACTGTACCCTGACTCACTTCATGGTAGTTGTTTCCTCCAGCTATGCCTTCACTTTAGTTTACCAAGGTATTTTATTAAAAATTCAACTTATTCTTCTAGTTGGTTCCACATAAAGTCCCTTTATCCTTGTAATTGATTGGTGCCCATCCAGCCCTCCCCCCTAATCTGTAATGTTCTTTAATGCCTTTCCTTCCACTCGCAGGAGATTATCAAATGACCTAAATATGGTGTTACACGAATGCCAGGAGATCGAGAAAGGGCATGAATATCAGACAATGTCATCCCCATCCTGTTATGCTCCTGTGCTGCTTCCATTCCTGCAGCACTCCTTATTATTCATGGCTTAAGCCATGGATAGATTGCCCATTCTGTTTCTATGATGGAATACTGGGTGAGAGAAAAGGTACCCCATTACTCTGGGGTAATGCCAGCATCACCGGGAAGTCCATGCTGAACACTTTGGGTGTGACTGGGAGACTGAGGTAAGTGACAAACTTTTTTCTACCCTCCTTAGGTTACTTGTATTTTTTAAAGTGTGTTTTTGTGCTTAGTTTAACTTTTTAACCCTTACTTTTCTTTTTCTTTTTGAATTTCTTGCACAATCATCCTCTTGCAAGAACGGCTGGGATTTCCATTCTAGGACGTGAATGCAGCTCCATTCACTTCTGGGCTGCCGAGGGGGAGGGAGGATCACATTAAAGGTAGGTCTGAATTTTTTTCTTTTTATATCATTACAGGGACAGGAGGGGGGGCAGAAGAAAATGTAGCGAGATGGGGACACTTTTTTCATCCCTGTCTGATAATCTCCTTAGGCTCCATAACATTGTTTCCACTTCTGCCTTTCCTTTACTGCCTTCTTTCCAGTGCTTTGAAACACAATCCCAGACATGGCCAGGAAAGGAATAAGAGTGAAGTCTGTAAGAGTATAGTCCACCTTTCACTTAATTGCTGTCATAGACTATGTGCAACTGCAATGTGAATTTGTACATTTCTGTCCCAGGAAAACATATGAGAAATTTTGAAGAAAACAAAAAGATCTTTGGTCTTTCTTAGAACCATTCAGCCATTTTAGAGAGAGTTGAATGTAGCTTGAGTTAAGCTCTTACATAGTTCTTTTGTCTTATTGTCACTTCTGCTGGGGAAAAAAAGTCTTTTGCACAATTCGGAGGTAAAAATGGAATGAGTGCACACACCATGAACAATCCTACTAAGAAATTGCCTTAAATTGCCTGTGGCTCTCCAGTCAAAACCTAGCCAAATTTATCAGGGGACTTCTACTCTTTTATAAAATACCAAGCTTTAGGCAGCTCTTCCATATCCAGTTCTATGTCTCTTAGCAACTCAGAACTGAACTACCCATAATATCAAAATGGATATAGCAAAATCCTGAGAGCTCCTTTGCTAAGGGAAAGGAGGCTTGGCAGGGGGTGATTTATAGCCAAAAAGAAGCAGGCCTGCAAATGAGGAGACAAATGATTAATCCTTCAACTGCAGACAACTTTTCTGCAGCATCTTCCCTGTGCAACCCATCCAGTCTCTTCACTATGATGTCCCTAATGGATTTTGTAAGGTGTACATGTGTCTTGAACCCTGTATGGAGAGTAGCAAACTGACAGTCAAAGAAAGGAATATTATCCTTTCACTTCTCTGCTTTGCTTTCTCTACTCTCCACACTGTCTTTCCCCTTGAAGCAGCAGCTGTAGGAGGTGGATTACACACCTTTCATGTCATGTGCAGTTGATCCTTCAGCGTTTTGGGGTTTTTTTGGGGGGGAGTATAACAAATTGTTTTGCACCAATGCAGAAAAGCAGGTGCTAAACAACTATCTTTGATATGTGGGCTTTTAAGGGTTTCCCAGGATTATGAATCACAATTAGCAATTAGTATTCAGGTCTTCTTTCTTTCTTCCTTCCTTTTTTTAAAGACAGTACTACAGTATTATAAATGGATTGCTCTCACAATTATTCACAAACAAGAGCAAAGAGAATAAAAAAACCCACATACTAATCCCCAAGTGCTGTAGAAAAGAAACTTGGTTATTTAGATTTTAATTAGCACTTAGCAACCATTTAATGAATATGGTCTCAAAGCCTCATCAATCATTCTGGAAGCACTGTATTGTTTGCATAAACAGAAATATATTAACAAAGAGCTTGTTAGAAGCCCTGCCTACAGTTACCATTTCTACTACAAACAGGCACCAGCAAATTTACCAGAAATATGGTAAGATGATTTGATTTACTGCTCTCTTGCAGTGATTGTTCTTTGTAAATACTGAGAGCCCCCCTGCTCCCAAAGCAAGTAAAAGCTAAGCTGGGGGGGAAAAACTCAGAGTGTTCAGGTTTAAATTTTGTATGTTCCTGAAAATGTAAAATGGGAATCAGGAGACCCTCTTATCCAGGCATCTCCAGTTAAACCTATTCTATTAGGTACATTTGAGAGGAGCCAGAAGTAGGAATGGATTCCTCTCAAACCTATAAGTCATATTGGAAGTAAATCTACTCTTGAGTTTTTGTCCAAACTCCAAAGATTATATCCAGTTTGGGGATGAGGATTCATAATCTTGAATGCCTCCTCTAAAGTTCAGGCTAAAACTAAGAACAGATTCACCACTTCACAGATGTCAGATTCACCAGCTTCCACTTCATGCACTTGAAAATCATACTTGCAGAATTTGGAAATACAGTTTGCAACTCAAAAATACAGTAAGAAAACATGTACACAATGTGTACAGTATAGGAAAGTAGGCCAATACACATTTGTACAAGGGAAAATCAATTGCAAAAATTGTACGTTCTAGGAAACTTACACATAAAAATACAAGCTGGAATGTGTCCAGAGGAGGGGGACCAAAATGGTAAAAGGTCTGGTGGCCATGTCCTATGAGGAGTGGCTTAGGGAGCTGGGTATGTTTAGCCAGAGAAGAGAAGGTGAAGAGGATACATGATAGCCATGTTTAAATATTTGAAGGGATGTTATACTGAGAATAGAGCAAGCTTGTTTTCTGCTGCTCCAGAGACTAGGACATGGAGCAATGGACTCAGACTACAAAAGGGATTCCACCTAAACATTTAGAAGAACTTCTGATAGTAAGAGCTGTTTGGCAGTGGAATGCACTCCAACTATGTGCAGTCTCTTTCTTTGGAGGTTTTTAAACAGAGACTGGATTACCATCTGTCAGGAGTGCTTTGATTATGCGTTCCTGCAGTGCAGGGGTTGGACTAGATGGCCCTTGTGGTCTTATCCAGCTCTATGATTCAGTGATTCTATATGTTATGGGAAATGCATCTTAAAGTTTCATGCAGACTCTCCCCACCCCACACCCACCCATCCTCCAAGTTCTTAAACTGATATGAGAGTAAACTTAAAGTCAGAAAGTGGGAAACTAGAGGGAACAACAACAACAACAAGTTCACTCATATATAGTCAGGACACTATAAGTGTGTGATTTTCTGGTGGAGGCAAACCCATAGAATACCCTCACCAAAATGCCTGACATCTTCCTCTCTGCCTTTCTGTCATGGAGCAAATATCTTTCTTTAATTTTCTTAAAGCTTTTAATACACCTTTAAATCCTGCTACCGTTTTTGTTCTGCTTTTATAGTTTTGTAGCGTTTAGTTTATTGTGTATATTTGTATTTACATTTTAATTATTTCTTTCCTTTTTTAAAACCTGCCCTAGGGAAATGATTGAAAGTATAATATAAAATTACTTAAAATTATTTGTTTGTTTGTTTTTAAAAAGGCATAATTTGAGAAAAAACAATACAGCTGCAGATTGTTGGGTTTAGGGAGGAATCAATGAGGGTCTCACGTAGTAGAAAAGTGCTAATCTGTCCACAGAGGTTTTTTGTTCTCTGCAAAACTAGGGAAACAGTGTCCTCCACATACTAATGTGAATGAAGGTCTCTCTTACAGAAAGCTGTATTTATTTTCACTCAGCTGCTGGCCCAAGGTGATAATCCATAAACAGAATAGATCACTAGATATTGGTGAGTCACCCTTCCCCACCTCTCTCTAGCATTCTGTTAGGGACATACACACACATAGATTTTCCTAACACATCTATATGTCCTTTTGGGGGCACTGTGGGGATCGGTATTAATGGAGTGCTAATAAAATGGTTAGCCTTGTGCTTTACTGGAAGTACCTTTGCAAAACAGGCACCATAAAACGGATGGCTTTAACTCCCTTTGAAAGCACAGAACTTATCAGCAGAGTTTCTGTTTCAAATACATATGTAGCAGACACGTATTAATCCCACGCATGTAAGTTTAAGATAGCCATCCACACAAGATTCCTCCCCAGTTTATATTCTCTAGCATTAAAGGCTCAAAACACTCAAAAGTAGTTTAAAAGTATAAAAATATCTTTACTTGCAGTCAGTATGCATATCTCAGTGAATATCAGCAGCATTTCAAAAGTGAAGGCTAAACTAGTAAAATACAATGAAAACTACATGTTAAAAACAAAGAATATGCAGAAGCACTCCATGGAGACTCCTAATCCTAGGAAAACATAATGGCAAGAGAGTATACCTCATGGTAGCTTTCCAGACAAAGAAAGTACTTTGACATACCTCTCCCTCTGGAAAGTCAAACTCATTTCAATAGGAAGTTACATCATACATTCTGTTTACTTCTATCAGTTAACCCTTCAGTAGTCGAACATCTCAACTTATTGGATTGCAAACTACATATCCCAACAGGTAGCCCCTCCCTACCTCCACAGCATCCAAAGCCACCCTGACGTATTGAACAGCTTCTAATCCACTGCCCCCGTCCCCAGCATCCCCTCTTTCATGGGGGGCTGGCATGAATCACAGAAGCCTCTCCCCATAGCCAGAGACAAAATAATGACATCATCACTGAGATCTGCCAAGGTTCTCTAGAAGTTCCAGCATTGTTGTAATTGTTTCTCATCTGGCTGTGAGGAGGTAGCCAGATGCTTCTGTGATGCTGCCTGCTTCCCATGGAGCATGAATGGCCATGGGAGGAGACTTCAGAGACTGTTTAGTAAACTGTGGTGTTATCCTAAGAGATGAGAGTGCTTTAGAGACCCACCTGTGATCTATTATTAGGTGAGGGGAATGATTAGTTCAAACAGATGACTGAGAGAGGAGGGTAACTTCAGGGACCTTTTCACCTATGTATATCAGTACTAACTTCAGAGGACACTCCAGCTTAATGTGAAATAAAGTATGTTTATTGGAACTAACACAAAATACATTCAAACACATGCAAAACACATTCCTAAAAACCATACAAGGCTATAGAGAAATAAGACAAGAAATAAGACAGAAAGATTGGATAGAGGGGCTTCCGGTGAAGATGGTGGTGTGAACGGACGTGTCGAGCAGGAACGCTTAGGTACGACCACGCACAGGGTCAGAATCTGCCTTTAAATTAAAACGGACAGAGCGAATTACCCCCTAGGAATAAGGGGTTCAGAGGTGCTCTGCGAAGACCGGTGCCACCCAGTAAGCCATGGAAGAAAGGAGGAGAGAGTTGGAGAGGCTGGAGAGCCGATGTGGCCAGGAGAAGGCTGAGGTGGTCAGGGAGCCAAGCACAGCCCCGTGCGGTAGCTGCCTAGTAAGCAGCACGAGCGCTGCCGTCACCACTTTTAAACAAAGCAAAGCAATAAGAAAATAGCAGGAAATACAGTGAAATAAATAATTGGGGTGGGATCTGTTTGGTTAGATCCATGTTAGAAGTCAGTGGGGAGTGTTATGTTATAAGCAACTAATTTAATATTGGACCAATTATTGAGTGGGGAATTAACACATCCAAGGGGTCAGTTTAATGGTATTGAATTATTGTCATTGTGTAAAGGGGAGAAATTGATTGAGAAGGAGATGAAATGTTAAGTAAAAGGCAAACTGACTAAATATTTAGAAAGGAAAGGGGAAAAAAGTAAGGAAAATAGGAGTGTAAAAAATAAGGACCCGAATAGAACCTAAGAGGTATTAAGAAATTTGAAAATATTATTTAAATTTAACTCTGAACCTGGAAATATTCAGGTTAAGAGTTAATATACCAGGAATTAGGAATTTAAGAATGTGATATTGATTGACATTGTGATATTGATTGATATTGTAACATTGTGATATTGATTGACATTGATACTATAGGAGTAGTCCTATTAAGGGCAAATAAATCAATTGAAATTTGGGTTAATTAATGAAATAAAATAAATATAACGGGTCAGATAAAGGATTAAGAACAGGAAGAGAGGCCTATTGAAATAAATTGGAATATTTAAAGTAAAACATGGCAACAGGAATAAGGAGACCCATTGCACAGTTGCACAGTCAAAGGAGACCCTCAATAGAACTTCCAACAAAAATGATACATTCTAATGAAGTATTACTAGAAGAAATGAGGAAAATGGGAAAAGAGATAAGGACAGAAATAAAAAACCAAATGAAAGAATTAAGAGAAGAATTGAAAGCATATTTCAAAAAAGAATTAGACAAATTAGGGAAAAAAATTGAGGAAAATACAAAGACATTAGCTCAAATGGAAGAAAAAATTAAGAATTTGGAGCAAAAAACAGGGAAGATAGAATTAAGAACTAAAGAATTGGAAGAGAAAAAACAGCAAGAAGAGACCAAAGAAACGATAATAGAATTGGAAAACAGATCAAAATGCGTAAAAATTAGAGGATTAGTGGAAAAAGAGGTTGAAGATTTGTACATAAGAGTAGTACCGGATTTAGCCAAATTTATTGGCTGGCTTCCAGAGCAACTGGATTTGGAAATAGACAAGATGTTTAGAATCGAATCATGGGTAGCAAAAAAAAAAAAAAAGTTCCGAGAGATATTGTGATTTATTTTCTAAGAGAGTGAGTGAAGGATATAGTAATAAACAAAGCATACAAGGAAACACTAAGGATAGAAGGAAAGGAAATTAAGATATTTAATGATGTACCATCAACAATCTTAAAGAAAAGAAAAGAATATAACTTCCTGACTCAAGAATTGAGAAGAAAAGAAATACAGTATAGATGGGAAAAGATAGAAGGGGTATCATATACTTATAGATTCAGGAAGTATAAAATAAATAACATAGAAAAAGCTAAAGATTTTCTTAAAAAATTGAGTAGAGAAGAGGATCAGACAGAAGGAAAGATGGAGGATAAAGAAAGGAGTAGTAATAAGAAAAGAACAACAATAATAAGAAAGTCTAAGGAACCACCACATATAGAAATTCAGAATAGAGAGAGAGAAGAGAAAGAAGAGCATTGTGAAACAGAAAGAGAAGAAGGAGAAGGAGAAGAAGTAGAAGAAGGAGAAAGTAAGGAAGAAAGAGAAGGAGAGTCAGAGGAGGAAACAGAGATAAAAGCTAGGAATTGGATAGAGCAAGGGGAAGAAAAAGAGGGATAAAGAAAGAGAACAGGGAGGGGAAAAAACCAACTAAAAGTAGGAGTTAAGATGTTAAGAAAAATTTTGACATGGAATGTACGAGGAATGTACGCAGAAAAGGAAAAAAATTGTTCACTATTTGGAAAAACAAAAATTAGATATTATATGCTTACAAGAAATACATATCAAAAATAAAGATCTTAAATTCATGAAAAATCTGAAATTAGGTGATTTCTTTGCTACAACTGAAAAGAAAAAAAATGTGTGATAATATATATAGACAGAAAGTTTGAAGCAAAAGAAGCATTCAAAGAGCCAGAAGGTAGATTTATAGGGATAGAAGTATTTTTTGAAAATACTAAGACGTTAGTGGTGGGATTATATGCAGCTTTAGATAACAAAGCAAAATTTTATTCTAAATTATGGAAAGAAATCTTAGAATCAGAATTTGATAATAATAATAATAAATTATAAATATAATAATAATAATAATAATAATAATAATAATATTTTTATTTTTAACCCACCCCTCTGCTCAGCAACTGGGGCGGCGTACAACAAGATTAAAACATCAAGTTAAAACAATCCCTCCCCATCCTAACCCTCCCACCCCTTAAAACTAAATTAAACTAATGAAGAGTTAAAACAAGAATTAATTATGAGTTAATTATGATGGGAGATTGGAATGGGGTATTAGACCCATCCCTTGATAGATCTAAAAAGAAGAAAGGGAAGGAAAACAGAGGGAAACTACCAAAAGAATGCTTCAAGATGATGGAAAATTTAGCGTTGGTAGATACCTGGAGAGAGATATATGGGGAAAAAATAGAATACACATGTTTTTCAGATAGACACCAACCCTGGTCAAGAATTGACATGATTTGGATGTCTAAAAGTGCAAGTAAAAGAATTCAGAAGATAGAGATAAAGAATAGATTGTTCTCGGGTCATTGCCTAATACTGTTATCTCTGAAAATAAATAAAAAAGAATTCTCATGGAAATTAAAAAATTATTTGTTGAAGAATGATGAAATAGTGCAGAAAGCAAAAGAAACTTTAAGGTATTTTTTTGATGAAAATATGGGAAGAGGCACACCAATGGAAACAGTCTGGGATACCGGCATGGCAGTGATTCGAGGTTTTTTCATTCAGAAAGAAATAGAGCAAAAAAGGAAAAGAAGAGAAAGAGTGAAACAACTAGAAGAGAAAATAGAGATAAAAGAACAAGAATTGAAGAACAACCCTAAAAAGGTAAAATTAATTAATGAGATTAAGATTTTGCAGACTCAAATAAACTTGGAAATGACAGATGAGATAGAAAGAAAATTAAGATACACAAAGCAAAAATATTTTGAAAACACAAATAAACCAGGAAAATCGTTGTCTTACATGATAAGAAAAGAGAAAGAGAAAAAAAATAATATCTGAAATAAGAGTAGGTGAAGAATCATACAGACAGCAAAAGGAAATTAAGAAACTTTTCTATAATTATTTTGCTGGACTATTCAGGGAGCAAAAACAAACAGAAGAAAAAAAGAAAAAAATTAAGGAATATCTAAAGAGAGAGAAAATACCACAGATAACAGAAGATCAGAGGAAGGAGTTAAACAAAAAAATATCAGTGGAGGAAATTCAAATAGCTATAAGAAAATTAAAATTAGGGAAAGTGGCAGGACCAGATGGTCTCACAGCCCTATATTACAAAACATTTGATGAAGAATTAATGATACCTCTATATCAGATAATAAATAACATCCAAGAAGGGAAAATACCAAAAACATGGGGAGAAGCAAATATAAGTTTGATCCCGAAAGAAACAAAAGATCCTAAAGAAATAAAAAATTACAGACCAATCGCTTTGTTAAATTTGTCTATAAGAGGAAATATAAAAGGAAATACTAAAGAACTGGATACATGAAGATCAGAGCGGTTTCCTACCGAATAGATATCTAAGAAATAACATAAGAACGGTGATAGATATTCTCGAATATTTTGAAAAACAAAATCATAAGAAATTAAGCTTGATTTTTATTGACGCCGAGAAAGCGTTTGATAATCTAAATTGGGGATTTATGTTTGAAGTATTGGAAGAGATGAAATTAGGGGAGAATTTTATTAATTGGATAAAATCAATATATAAAGATCAAACAGCAAAAATAATTGTAAATGGGGAAAATTCACCAACATGTAGTATTTTGAAAGGAACAAGGCAAGGATGTCCCCTTTCCCCACTGCTTTTTATTATGATTCTGGAAATCTTGAATAGGAAAATAAGAGCTGATGAAGAAATAAAAGGATTAAAAATTCAGAATTACAAATATAAATTAAAAGCATATGCAGATGACTTAGTTATCTCTTTGGAAAACCCAATGGAGAGCATAAAGAAACTATTACTAATCTTAGAAGAATTTGGATACCTGGCAGGATTTAAAATTAATACGGAAAAAACAGTAATGATAACAAAAAAAAAAAAATTGACAACAAAAGAAGAAAAAGAATTGAAGGAAGTGTCCAAATTTAACATAGAGAAAAAGGTAAGATATTTAGGAATAACATTAACAAATACAAATACAGAGCTATTTAAAAATAACTATATTAGAGGATGGAATAACATAAAGAAAGAATTACAGCAATGGGAAAAATTAAAATTATCTTTATTAGGAAGGATATCTTTAATACAGATGAATATATTACCAAAAATGATGTTTTGGTTTCAAAATATACCGATTATAACGAATGATATCCCATTCAAAGATTGGAATAAAGAATTATCAAGATTTGTATGGTAAGGTAAGAAGCCAAGGATCAGATGGACAATATTACATGAAAGGAGAGAAAGAGGAGGATTTCAGCTACCAAATTTGAAATTATATTACTATGCGTGTTGCCTGACTTGGATAGAAAAGTGCGTAAATTTAGAAGACAAAAAGTTATTGACATTAGAAGGCTTTAATAACAGATTCGGGTGGCACACATATTTAATATATAATATAGTAGAAGTACATAAGGATTTTAAACATCATTTCATAAGAAGGGCATTATTAAATGTGTGGCAGAAATGCAGGAGTAAAATCTCAAGGAAGATACCGTTATGGACATCAACACACGAGGCCTTTCATAAAAAAGAAAACTTAAGCAAGGATAAATGGTTGATTTATGAAGAGATCCTAAAAGTAAAGGGGGACCAGTGGAGTATAAAAACAAGGGAAGAATTGGAAGAAGAGCAGTTGCAATGCCATTGGTTCCTATATAGACAAATCAGGGAGAAATTTATACAGGATATGAAATTGATTGGAATCGAAAGGAAGCATACAGAATTGGATCAAATATTAAGAAATGAGAAAGAAAAAGTAATCGCTAAACTATATAGACTACTATTAACAGTAGATATGGAAGAGGAAACAGTGAAGAATAACATGATTAAATGGGCACAAAATATGAGCTTCTCACCAACATTAGAACAATGGGAAAGCTCCTGGGATAAAAATTTAAAATTTACTAGAAGCCAAGATTTGAGGGGAAATTATTATAAAATGCTCTATAGGTTGCACTTAACACCGTATAAGATCGCCAAAATGTATAAAACTAGAAATGACAGATGTTGGAAATGCGGGGTGGAAAGAGGTATGTTCTATCATATCTGGTGGCAATGCCCCAAAGTAAGGAAATTCTGGAAAAAGATTCATTTAATAATAGTGAAAATAATAGGAGTAGACATACCAATGAGACCAAAATTTTACTTATTAAATATGTTAGATATACTAGATAAACAGATAAGGAAAAAACATTGGCGAATATTGTTGTATATGGTCACTACAGCTAGGCTGGTATACGCTAAATATTGGAAAGATTCAGAAATTCCGAATGTAGAGGAGTGGTTGATCAAGCTACATGAAACAGCTGTACTGGGTAAGCTTACAATGTCATTAAATGATAAAAAGGAAAGCGATTTCAAAGAAGAATGGAATTGTTTAGTACCAATATGGGAAAGAAAATGGGGGAAAGGAGCAACACTAAACTTCAGATGAAGGACAGGGGAAGTAGCTAAAAACAGAAATATGAAACCCCAGTCAAATAAGGAATAGCAAGATAACAAATTGATGTAGTAGAATTGAGGATAAGGAATTGTTTATAGAAAAGAGAAAAAAGAAAAAAAATATAAGGTACATGTAGATAAAATTAATTTGAATATTATAGAGGTCTGTTTTAGTGGTAAAGAAAAATGAGATACTGGATGGAGAGATAGTAGTGAGAGGAAGCAAAAACAGATAAGATACAAAAGAAAGAATAAAGGAATAGAGCAAATAATTGTAAAACAACCGAGAAAGAATATGCGGAAACAGTTTGGAAAAACTGGGGGAAATGAATTTATGTATGTATATATACTTTTGTTTCTCGGTTGGAAGAAAATGGATTACACAGAAGACAAATCTGGAGAATATATGTATTTTTCTTTTAATGTGTTTGAAACCATTTATAAATAAAGTTTTTAAAAAAGAAAGAGTGGATAGAGGGAGAGATTTGGGAAAATACGGTGACAGTACCAGACTTGAAGAGCAGAGTTTTGTGTAGCAAAGATGCTTAGACAGGAGTCAGAGAGTGGCACAGGAGGTTCCAATCTAAGGCATGCTGAGAAAGAGAGTGGCTGGGTTCATCCACCATGGCACACCTTTCTATTGTTGGAGGACTAATATTTATACCCTGCTTCATATGCTGAAGAGGTTCTCTGGCTAGGAGAAAGCCTGGGTGGTTTTCCTACCAGGTAAACAAAGGAAACTGAAACTTAACTGATTACATTAATGGCTGGGAGATAGAAATTGATTGGTTTACAACAACCTCACAATGCAGGAGAGGAGGGGGTTCTGAGGTGAGATTTCCTTGGATTGGATTTAGGAAAGGTCACTTAATACTTTGGTTGGATGACTCATTGCTGAGGTGCCGAAGAAGGCATTAGCAGACACCTCTTTAATAGTTTTGTTTACCAAGGGGCTTCTGCACAATCCTAATATGGGCTTGTTTTGCAAAAATATTTCTAAGACACATCCCAGGTCAATGTGATCTCCACCTGACCTCTTTTTTGTTCACCCCTGCCAACTTGAACCTGAAAAGTGTGCAATATTTCCAAGTATGAGATATCATAGGGAGAGGGTAGTAGGACATGTTAACAAGGAATGTTATATGGTTCAGCCTAGTGTAGTTCTGCATACTACTCTGTACTAAACTATGCTGAGCCATACAGGATTGCAGCATCTGTGTGGGTTTTAATGGAAGGTGGCTCATTGGAAACCTGACCTAGGAGAGGAGCTGTTATATGCTGCTCTAACTATATTTTATGTATGCTGGCTGCAGCTGATTGGTGCTGATATCCAAAACACCTAGTGGGTATCAAGCTGGAGATGGCTGCTGTGATAAGAGAAACACATAATATAATGCAATGTCATTGTTCCAGTGACTGTTGTCCCAATAATATGTAATAGGAGTGAGGAATGGCATTGTTCCCAAATATACAAGGGAAGGAGTGCTAGCATCAGTTGCAGACAAATACACATTGGCTGAGAATGCAGATCCACATGCACTATGGCATTGGAAACACAACTCTGCTCCTGTGACTCTGAACTGAATGTGAACATTGCACATTGGGTAAAAATGGCCAACCACTTCCACACAGCATTTACACGTGTAAGGATTAAAGGGGAAAAAAGAATACTGGGTGGCCATTGTTCCTGCATACCATTGTCTGCCTCCCCACACCTACTAAACAGAAAGAAGATATTGGTTTCTGAGCATTGTTGTTTTGTGGCTTCAAGTCATTTCTGACTTATGGTGACCCTAAGGCTAACCTGTTACTGAGTTTTCTGAGGATGATAGTGTGTTACTTGGTCAAGGTCACCCAGTGGGTTTTCACAACCAAGCAAGGATTAAACCCCTGTTCTCCAGAGTTACAGTCCAACACTCAAACCACTATGCCATGCTGAGCAGAGAGATTCTAAATTTGTCAGATCTGTTACGGACTTTTTCGGACATTTATAAAGCAATGCAAGCAGCCTCGTCAGCTTGTGAGGCTGCTGAGCTGCAAAGCATCAGTTTCGGATGACGCTCCCCCCTGGCGGTACTGTTGCGGTACTGCGGGGAGAGTTGAGTGTCATATTTCATTGTTTTTTTACTCACAATCAACTTTTGTGAGTAAAAATCAAGCCAATATGACGCTCAACTCTCCCCGCGGTACTGCAACAGTACCGCCAGGGGGCAGCGTCATCCGAAACTGACACTTTGCAGCACAGCAGCCTCGCAAGCTGATGAGGCTGCTTGCGTTGCTTTTTAAACGTCCGGAAAAGCCCTTCCTAGCTCACTGCACACTTTAGGCATATGCTAGCCTCTTAGGGCTTGTCTACACTGGGGGTAAAAATCTGATTGAAATTTGGACTACTTTGGCCCAAAGCTGCACTGGAGGAAATTCAGACTATTCTGGCCCAGATTCAAGCACCACACCTTGGCCAAAGCCAAGATCTGATTCATCCGAATTTTTACCCACATTGCAGCCACTCGCTCTGACCTCAGAATGAGTGACTGCACCAGGGCTCTGCCTTCCTGGTGTGTGGTTGCTCACTCTGAGGGCAAAAAGAGCAGCTTCACCCAGTGCACTCATTCGCTTTGCCCTGAGAATGAGTGGCCATACACAGGGCACTGCTTTCCTGGTATGTGTCCATTCATTCCGAGGGACTGTCAATGAGTGCAGTGGACACAACCGCACCTTCTGCCCTCAGAACAAGCAGCTGCATGCTGGGAAGGCAGAGTCAGTGGCACCAAGGAGAGGGGGAAATGGTGGTGCCTGTCAGGCAGCAATTGTCCTGCCTCCCTACCCCACCCCACCCCAAATCCAGGGCAGATGCATTGTTCACACTACAGTTTTCTCTAGAGTTTCCAGCAAACTCTGGAGAAAACTGAGGGGCCGGTTCCACGACAGGAAAAAGTTCGCCAGATTCCGGATTACCGTCCTTTCGTATCAGGAGCACATAAATTACACGGTGCCTGGCAGTTTCGAATGATCCAGACACTTTCTGTTTTGCTTAATTCACACAGGCAAAGGTGGGGGGGAATCGCCTCCAGATGATTAAAGTCAGGCAGGAGGCGGGGAGGGAGCAAGGAGGGGGTCATGGAGACCATAAATAATGAGAAGAAAGAAAAAGGACAAACAAACAAGCAATCGAAAGAGCGATCTGACAAACTCCCCCGTCTTCCCCAGCCCTGAAAGGCTTTTGTAAAGAAAGGAGTCACGAACAAGCAAAAGCATAGTGGAGCAGATTCCCTTCATGCATGCATGCACACACAAACACACACCACAGAACTAGGGCTTGCCTCATTTGGTTTCCCTCCCTCCGAAGGCTTGAATAAAGGCAAGTGAATGGAAGGACAAACAAACAAAAGAACGAACATGCGATCGGCTGTTTTCCAGAACACACACCCACACACACACCCACACACCCCAGCGAAGCAGCGAAGCATCTTCCCACCCCCCCACCCCCCAAAAGATAGACAGGAAGGGCTCCGTTTTCCAAAGTGAGTTGCAAGCAGAAGGAGGGTGAATTTCTTCTCTCCAACCCCTCAGTCTATTCGGATAAAGCACTCCAACCAATCAGGATTCAGCTCTGCTCACAGTAATTCGAAAAGGCAGATGCCAGTTTACACGATCGTTAGTTCCCACGATAAAGTACGCGCATTTTCGCGAACTTAATCAAAAAAGTGCGGAAAACTAGCGAAAGCTGATACTGCGCAACTTATGGGTTTTTTGCACCCCCTCCTTTTGAAAAGGGCGCTGTTGCTTCGAGATGCGTGGGAACTATCAGGCTTCTTGTCGCATTCTTTGAGGATTTATTTTGCCGTGGAAACGACCCCTGAGAGTTTTCTAATGCCCTGATTTAAATGGTTATCTTGAGTCATGTGAGGATAGGGACACATGTATGTGGCATTATTGGACCAGATTCAGAGGAATATCTGGGGTTTTTCACTACTGAAATTATATGGCTACAACTGCTAAAACAATGATACCTCTACCATTCAGTAACCAAAATCAATTCAGCACACCCAAGGCTGAGTGATAATGAATATGCTGATGGATCTGTAGCCCACTTTTTCTAGGGAACAAGGAGGGGTAGTGTCTTGTAGCCAGAAAGAACACAAAACAAAATGAATTTGTCTTCACAAGAGGACTCATATGTTCATGATCTATGTCTTTGTGAAGAGCGCAGGTGACCACAAAGGCCATCTCATCAATCTATAAACAGCCTCTGTAAGCTGCCTGCACAAACAACAAGTTTGTATCAGGAATATCAGGTGTTGCATCTTGAAAACAGATTGGACTTGGAATCCACAGGAAGGTGAAAAGTCTCTCTCAGACAGATAGGAAACAATATTAGAGAACAACAGTGGTTTTGAAACAACATGCTGGGGCATACTTGTATGCCATGAGAAGGGCTGAAGAGGGTACATCGAAATTTTAAGGCCATAATCTTATGCATACTTACCTAAAAGCAAGTTTTATGTAATACAATGAGATCTTTGCACATAAAAATAGATAGCATTGTATTGCAAGTCACCAGTTTGAGTGCATCCACTCAGCACTCTCTTCTAGAACATTCTCCTGCTATCATATTTGAAGGACTCTGAGAAAAGCCATTTCAAGAGTTCAGGCTCATCCTTTAGAGTAGGGATGTGAAAATCTCTGTTGTTCAATTTTGTTCTGTTTCCTCTAACCCCACCTGCATTTTCTGACCTTCCTTCCTTCCCTTGCCTTACCCCCAATGTCTGACCCTAGGAAGCTCACAACTTTGATGATTGTCAGTGCATCTCCCTCTATGGCCCCTCTCAGCTGGGTTCTCTAGAGCTGTACCCTCCTTGCAGTGTGCAAGGTGCGAAAGAATAACCCTGAGCCTCAAAACTCTTTTTACAGAACTTTACTTACAGAGTATATACAAATTAATAGCTGTCTATCTAGAGAACAATCCGGCAGCATCTTCAGCCACAACTCCAACAATAACTCCCCACAAAGAATAAGTCTACATCCATACATCCATGGTATGGTTGCATCAGCCGTGCTGTGTCATCCTGAGTGTGTTCTGTGTGATGTAGTGATGACAGTCCATGTCTATCACTATGCAGCAACATTTGCCTCATGTTCTCCATTCTCCTGTGCTGACTGTGAATAAGTTCACATGCTCATTTTATTGGCATGGTGGTGGCGTATCTGTCCCCCAACCCCCATCATAATCAGTCAGTGGGATTTTTCTGTACCCTCCACGATTTTAATTCCTATCTAAGCTACTGTCAATCATGTTACAACAACGAATTTCATATGTTAATTGAAGACTGTCTGAAGAAGTCCCCTAATTCATCTCTCCTGAACCTAGTGTCAGTCAATTTTATTGAGTGAGCCTCCGTTCAAGTACTAATAGATTCAGAATTTCTCTCTTCAGTCCTGTCACCATTCAATATTTTATAAACTTTTATTATGACCCTCTTAGTCACCTCTTTTCTAAACTTAAGGGATTCTTCATCACTGTGAAAAATACATGTTTGTGACTCCTGAAAGTAGTCTGTTTACCAGTAGTAACTGGCCAGTGTTATATTTCACTCATTTTATCTCACTCCCTGGAAACCCGGATTGTGTTATTGCTTCTCCTCTTGGCATGTATGAAAATCACATTTGTGCCAAATTTACCTCTCCTTGTTCCCTTCTCTAGTTGTAGTGTTTAAACATACAAGGAAGGGATGTATCAAGTTTGTTTGAGTAAAGTATGAAATACAGCAAGTAAGTAGTGGCACAGATTCGGTATAAATGCCAGGGTTTCAAAATTAATATTAGAAATGGGGATACAAAACCTTTGGGAATAAAACCTGTAATTATAGGAATGAAAATATTGGTGTATCTTCATTCTTCCCATTTATTTATTTATTTCATCACTTGACATATATGAATCCAAAAATAAATGAATAGCAGTGGAATGGAATGATGGTGATATCTGATATTTGATAGCTGACATACAGAATCACTCTTAGACAAAAGATTATATCTACATCATTGTGCATTAGGTATCATGCCAATCACCTTCAGATTCATTGCTTACATGCAGAAGATATGAATACAAATAATGCCTCTCATGCTTTATGTCTATACTGACTCTCTTGCTAAATGTACAGGTACAGTATATATTTCAGATACTTTTGAACTGCCAGTTTTGAGCTCTACTTAGACAATATCATAGGGCTAGCTTAATCCCCTCTCCCTCTGTTGAGTCTGTCTTTAAATCAAAGTGTGTGTAACTCAGGGGCATTATTTTTTTGGAGGGGAACTCTCTACACTGGAAGCTGGTGTTGGTGTGTGTGTGTGACTGCTTACAATGAGGGCTTTGTTATGGTTCTTTCCTTACACTGGGGTGGACAAAGTGTCATCTATAGGCCACTTGTGGCCCTCAGGACTAATTTTCCAGTTCCAAACATTCCCACAGCATCTACCAACAACCCCCAAATTGGCGGGGGGGGGGTTAAAGTGTTTTTGCCAAATGCCAATAAAGACCACTCCAAATCTCAGGGAGCAGGGAGTGCTACTGACCAAGCCAAACTCACTTTGGACATTGCTACATATTTCTTTAGGTTGCATGCACTCCTGCAATGGCTTTGAAATGCTGTTTCCTTCCCATCATCCTAATTCCTTTCTTATGTCTTCATTGTAAGGAGATGAGACAAATATTATTGATAATGGACAACAGAACTTTCTCTAAAGAGAAACGAAAAAAAACTTGTGGACGCAATATTTGCAAGGAATTTTGAGAAGCCAAAACAAATTTCTTCAAATTTGTCTCCAAGTGTTTTTCACATTCCTGAGCTGGGATGTCATGGTTTGTCATTTCTGACTTATGGCAACCCTAAAGTGAACCTATCATGGGTTTTCTGAGGCTGAGAGAGTGTGACTTGGCCCAAAGTTACCCAGTGGGTTTTCATGCTGAGGGGGGAATTTGAACTCTGGTCTACAGAGTCATAGTCAAACATTCTATGCCACAGTGGCATGGTAGACATCACAAAATTTGACAATGAGATTTTTATAAAGTTGTTGTCCAAGTTGCATCACCAAGTTTCAAGTCAAAATTACAAACAGATGCCTTCCTAAAAGTAAAAGGGGGGCAGTCATAACTAATTGGTGTTTTTTAAGGGCTAGAAGATAAAGAGGGGCCTCTAAGCACTGTTACTAAGATTCTTAAGGCAGGGGTAAAAGAGAAGGAAAGTGGAGAGAGCTAAAACACTGCTTTGAAGATCCCTGAGATTTTTTAATAAGGGTGGGAAAAGAGGAGAGGGCTATCTGATGTACTGCTGCTATGATTTTTGACATTAAAAAAGCTGGGTGCATGGCCACCTGTATAAGAACATATTGCATTTGATAAATACTATAACATATCGGTAGAACCTTGGCCCATGAAAAAGTAACATGTGAAGGGGAACTGAGGCAAAGACCTGAAGCTGCTGGATTGTATTACTACAACTGAAGTGGACCGTGTCCTGTTGTTTTTGCTGGTCATGTGTGTTTAGCTTCACAAAGGGGAAAATTGTGCAGACAGGAGTTTTATACAACATACTGTATATTTTTCACAAATTAGAGGAGAAAAATAATGAACTTGGAATGTTAGGTTTGATTAGATATTAGGTTTGATTAGATATTAAATGTCGTTAAGCATTAGAAACTGGGTTGATAATTCTTTTCCACCCAGACTAGTAATGAAAAATATTTAATTAAATCAGTTAACACTTAACTCATTACTTAAAATAACAGTCTGCAGGGTAGACCATGGGTTTTACACAGAATTCCAGGGAGGTTGTCATCCTTGACCCTTGTGGTACCTTTTAGTATCAGCACTTTCAACAGGGCTCATTTTTAAAATTGCTGTCTCCCAACCTAGATGGACTACAAAGCCATACAATTGTTGCCTAGGGATGAACCTTCTGTAAACTGTCAGGTTGGAAAAGGCTGTTCAAAAAAATGGCAGTGGTGGGGAGGAACCTCCTCTTAAAAACTTGTTCAAGTTTTCTCAGTGATCTCTAGCTCTCCTCTTTATTGTACACTCTCCAACTTTTGTGAAAAGGTACACTTTTTACTTGGCCTTGAAACTTTTGGTTTATTTAAGGTTAAGAAAGACTGATGTTAAAAGTGAGTTTTTAAAAAGGATCTGATGATTTTATCAAGAGGACACCAATGATTGCAAGTCCAGTAATAAGTGGCTGACTACAGAATCAAGCAATATGTCAAAGGTAGGAAATTCTTAATCAGAAATGCTTTGAGTGCCTCCAGACATATGTGGAACCTCCCCCCTCCAGTAAAATCAAATAGTGCATACTCATACTCTTTCCACACACTGCCTTCTCATTGCCTATCAAATAGTGTGGTGCAAAAAGACCAGTGTTAAATCACATGTTTTGCTCACTTGGCTCAATGAGACATTTGAGTAGTCTTTTTTTAAGAAAGACACAGGATGGACATGAATTTAACTAGCTGCACCTTTTGGCTCATAGCTCCAGCCTTACCTAAGCCCTCAAAGTGTGTGATCCTCTGGAGAAGGGGATGGTGAAAAACAATATGGGAGTTGTGGTGGTGGTGGTGTGTATGTATGGGAGAGAGAGAAAGAGAAGCCAACTGAGAAGGAAAGGGGGTGAAGGAAACTTTCCACTTAACTGTTCAACTATCAAACCACCACCCCTCCTTGCAGTGTTGTTCATTGTGCAGTCAGGGAAGTGCAAAATTAGAAGAAAATAAGAAGAAAATAGCAGTTGGGGGGGGAGGAAAATTAAGTATGTAATCCTAAAGAATTACAGAGATTCCATGAGAATTACTTCTGAGCATCTGAGGAAGGCATGGGTTTGGCTCCAAACTAATAGCAATAGCAATAGCATTGATATTTATATACTGCTTATCAGTGCTGAAGCACTCCCTAAGCAGTTTACAATGTTTTTTTTAGCTAATTGCCCTCAACAAGCTGGGTACTCATTTTACTGACCTTTCGGAAGGATGGAAGACTGAGTCAACCTTGGAGCCCACTGGGACTGAACTCATAACCTTGTGGCTTGCAGTACAGGCATTTAATTAGTACACTACCAGGGCTCTCTAATAGTTCCAGCCTCCCTAATAGTTCTACCAGGGCTCCCTAATAGTTCCAGCCTTGCCTAACCATTCCAAAGGTATGATCCACTAAACCAGGGGTAGGTTGCAAGCAGAATATGGGAAGGAGGAGAAGCCAAGGAAGAAGGACATGGGGCAGGAGGGGGTTTGAGAAAAATTTCTCACTTAATTCATGCATATACAATATTGTATATTGTTATACATATTCTTTCACACCTTAAAGGACAGGCATTCTATAAGAGTTATGGGTGTTTGAGGGCTAAGCAAACAAATCATTTCCTCATTCCATCCTTTCCCATTACAGGACAAAAACTTACTTACTTACTTACTTACTTTCTTTCTTTCTTTCTTTCTTTCTTCCTTCCTTCCTTCCTTCCTTCCTTCCTTCCTTCCTTCTTTCTTTCATTGTGCCCCAGTCCTAGCTCTTCAACTGCTTCCCAGCTGTTCTGGATTCTGTGGCCTAGCAACAGAGGCACATAACAGATTTTATTTCTCCAATTTTACTCCTTTTTCTCCTTAGGTTTTCCTCTTTTATTGAATTTGCCAGAGGAAGAGCCACTCACTCTAAGAACTCTGAATGCACTGAAATCAATTAGCTCATTAATGCTAAATAATATCTTATCTGTTTAACTTAAACATCTCTCGAGTTAACTCAGTAGAAAAATTCAATGAGATAGCAGTCCAACAAGTTAATGATCTAGTTATTTCCAGGCTCTGCTAGAAAATACAGTGACAAATTACAGTGACCAAAAACATGACAGTACCCCCAAAAGTCATACTGGACTTATGCAGGACAGATCTCTGGAAGGGGTTGGAAACTCTTTGGTGTGTTTTGCCAGGCAGAGATGGCCTCTCTCTGCAGAATCTTAGCACTGGCAAGATTTCTTCCCATCCCTAGCTGGATGTTGGGAGAAAACATAAATATCTTGTGGGGATTGTACCACTTAATCCACCACATTTCCAACAGGTGTGAAGCTCTGCCTAAACCTGTGCTGCCACCAAATGTGAAGACTTCCACAAATTGCATGGTTACGTCTAATAGTGAGGGCATCTCCTTGTCCCCACTTCTGCCACCAATGTAAGGGCCACCTCCTGTCTTACTGCTGTGCCTTCCAACAGTAGGGATCTCCTAAATGCCATCAAGGTACATGTGTGAGATATTATGAAACTTCTATCCCCGGAAGACATGTTTTTATTCACTGCTGTCACCCCAGAAACTGTGTCTGAATCCAAACTTTTTAATATATAGTGTTCCTCAAGGCCAAAAGTGTATGCATAAATTTTAAAAATACTTTATTAAGAGATGTTGAACATAATAAAACAGATTAATTATTGAATGCATTTAGAACACAGCTCATACTCTTTCACACACTCCATTCTTAGCTTGTTCAGACTCTTAAACACCACTTATTAGTTCCTAAACCTGACTGACTGATTCTATTAACCATAATCCTCACTTCACTCACTGCTTTCTTACTTCTAACTGACAATGGGTGCATCTACACTGTAGAAATAATGCAGTTTGATGCCGCTTTAGATGCTGTAGCTCTGTCCTATGGAATCCTGGGATTTGTAGTTTTACTAGGTCTCACATCATCTCTGCCAAAGAGTGCTGGTGCCTCACAAAACTACAGATCACGGGGTTCTGTAGGCTGGAGCCATGGCAGTTAAAGTGGTGTCACTGTACATTATTTCTACACTGTAGATGTACCCTATATCAATTGTCATCCCAACTGCCATTCAGTTTATTCAAATCCCTCTCAGATCTTCCACCAATCACCACTCAAACTCAACATTCCATTTCCCACTGCTTCCTAACAACTCCTTGCCTTATTACCTCTAATACACACTGCATGCATAACCTATTATACTCTCTCTCTCATTCACACACACACACACACGCACACACGCACACACAGAGGGAGTAAATTAAAGAACGTTTACATCAAACATCCATGGTATCACATATCTGAAATGTCTAATTTCATCCTTAAGTTGCCCTGAGGGGGATGAAAAAAATGTTTCAGTTATTTTTGTTTGTTTGTTTTTATCAAGATTTTCCAAACTCTGAATATTGGAAAAGGTGGAAGTGACATATTTCCATTTCTACAGAACACCAAGAAACACACTACATATTCTGTTTTCAAATGTAAAAGTATCAGCACATTACAATTTTAATGGGGCAAGTATACCATCAAATGTATGGAAAACTAAGAAAAAAAGTTGTGAGTGGGAGGGAGGGGAAGAGAGCAAAAGAATACATCCTATGGCTGCATCTGCCCTGCAGAAATAATGCAGCTTGACACTACTTTAACTGCCATGGTTCAATGCTATGGAAACCTGGGATTTATAGTTTGTTGTTTCACCAGAGCTCACTGTCAAAGAAGGCTGAATATCTCACAAAAGTACAGATCCCAGAATTCCATAGCATTGAGTGATGGCAGTGAACACAATGTTAAACTGGATTATTTCTGCAGGGCAGATGCATCCCTTGTAAGTGCATCTGTGTGGAGAGTGTTACTGTAGTGTTTATTGATCAGGAGCCACTGACTTAGTTGCATATGGGTGAAATTAGGAGCTTTGCTTTGCAGTTCTGTTCTATTAAAGGGAAAATAAAGTTCTTTTCTCATTCCCTGACTGGTTTGTCTTCTAAACTTTCCATTGAACACAGGGAAACCAGTTCTCATTTCTTGCTCACAAAAACCTTAAAAGTAAGATTAGGCCAAAAGACAATGAATTCTCAAAGGCCAGAGAACTCCAAGGCTGATCAAGGATTTGGGAAGGAAAGAAAACCAGTATCTGAAGCAGAGCAAAAGAATTGTTGAAACAACATTACATTCCTACAAATCAGCTTCATTCTGAATGGTTATTGGAATCTGAAACAGAAAATAGCAGGGAGGAGTTAGGGGAACAATTCAAACATAGGCATTAGAAACTGTGCTAGTTATCACACTACACTGTTATAGCACTATTATTCCACTTTAACTGCTCTGGCTGCCTCCTGTGGAATCCTGGGATTTGCAGTTTAGGGAGGGGCATTTAGAACTCTCAGCTAGAGAGTTTTTAGGCCTCAGTAAACTACAAACCCCAGAATGCCACAGGAAGCAACCCTAGCAGTTAAAGTGAAATAATAGCACTGTAACAGTGTAGTGCGACATCAAGATTAGTTGGAGACTCCAGCTGGAATCCTGTGCTAGCAGTGGCAGGTAGAGAAGGCAGACAAAATTTACCTGTTTCAAGCCATCTATTTCTTCAACGTGTTCCTTCCTTCATGAGCATGTTGGTTGTTTTCCTTCTGCCACCACTTCCTTGAAATACACCAACAGAATTCCATCCCCCTTTTTTAAAACACTAAGCAGAACACTGGGTACACCATGTCGGGTCCATGTCCACCTTATGTTAACTGAAGGTAAGCAATTTGTGTGCACTGTTTTCACAAAATTTAATCGCAACAAGGAACACTTTCCCCTGCTCAAGTCCCTGGAAGCATTCTCTCTCTCTCTCTCTCTCACACACACACACATATACACATACACATTGATATTAGCTAGGAAGTTTTATTCAGGATCATTACCTGCAATGAGAGATTTCTATTGGAATGTTAGGAGGGACATGCTTGGCTTTGGTAAAAATCAGTTACAACTCTAGGTGAAACATTCATGGCATACCACATTGTGAGAATCATTCATGACAACATTTTGTAAGCGTGATTTTGTTGGGCTATTAGAAATCTCAGCATTCATCTTCTGAGGTTTCTGTACTGAATAGTTCAAAAATAAAACCTGATATTTTCTTCTTCATCTGTGGGCTGGCAAAATTGACATCTTCTGTCCCATCCAGTGCAAAGTAAGCTGAGCTTGCAGAAAACAAATTGGAATCTTACAGTGCAGTTCAATAATGTTTACACAAATCTAAATCCCACAGAGCTTGCTCTCAGTTTAGTAGATATAGAATTCCAGTTAATTCTGTGAGCAAAAGTACATGTTAAGTTAAGCAGAGTTTTTGACAAGAACACTTAAGATATCCAGATTATTTTGCATGAAAAGCCACAACACATTCCAGTTTGCCATTAAAAATACTCCCCACTGCTATTTGTCCTCATAGGCTTCAGCATCTAAATAGCACCTTCAGGGGCAAATCACAGCCAAGGCCTCAGTTCAAATTGGCACACACACCACTACATTTTCTTCAAGCTTAAAGTGGATAGCTTAAGCACCTCATTCATTCATTCATTCCATTACTTATTTTAAAAACTTATATCCCTGAAAGGAAATTGAAGCTAGGGGACAAAGCAACTATCATCAACAACCACTTCTTTTTTGGAAAAAAAAATGCTAACCACATGGACTAAAACAAACTCAGCACCTATTAAAAGATTTAATCACATCATCCTCAGACTCAGTAATAAAGAAAACTTTATTGTCACAGTAACCCAAAGAGCTACCCCTACAAGTCTGTTGCTCAGTATGAAACCTAAATGACCAACAATATACTAAAAGCATTTTCTAACCCACAAAAATCTCGTGAGCTATACAGCCATTGGCTATCAATCATCCCAACTCCCATTTCCCACTGTACCAGAGCTCAGGCTCCTTTCCCCAGAATTGAACCCAGGTGCAGAACTTGTCAAATCATTATAGACACAGAGTGCATGCTTGCTTTTACAGTCAGGCTACATACTTGTTAACAAGTGCAGGAAATGCAAACACCATTATCCCCAAGGTTATACAGTAACGAGACTATCAGATGCATAAAAAATGGCATTATGATGATGCCTTGAGATTACAAAAGGGCTTCCTTATCAGGCAATACCATTCCCCATTGTCTCCCAAGCATACTGCTGCCATTACGGGGCCATTCTTTTTTATTGTTGGGGAGAAGCCAGCAATTGCTCCATTCCAGATTTGCCTGTGTGCGACAAAGTGCCCCATTTTGCTGGCGAGTGCCCCATTTCCAGCATTAATGTGCAGTCCTGCCAGAACACATCTGGGTGAGATTGGGACATCCAGGTAAGCTAGCCTCTTTTTTGTACCCTAGCCTCTTTTTTTGTACTCTTTTGTACTAGTACTAGTATTAGGTTACTAGTAATGTTTTTAGTGTGCTATTAGGTGCTTGGTGTAACTTTTTCTTGTGTATTTCTCTTTTTATTTTTGAATTTCCCACACTCATGTCTTTTTATGAGAACAGGCAGGATTTCACTCCAGGAAGTGAACCGAGCTCTATTGGAGCTCCATTCACTCCTGGGCTGCCTCAGCAATAGGAGAGAAGGTAAGTGTAGTGGGGGGGGGTGGTTACTGTGCCAGGACAGGGGCAGGATTGGAGATGGTGGGACAGGATGCTTTTGCGTTCCTTTTTGATAATCTCCTAAAACTGAATTTGGCAGGAAAAGGTCACATCTGGGACCGATCGTGACAGTTAGAGCTTTAAAGGTTAATGTCAACAAACTGGGAACCAATGCAATTCACCTAAAACAGGTGTCAACATTATTAGCAATTCAGCAGCTGCCCTGGCAATTCCCTGTATGTGCTCCTCACATATAACATATTTGTTCTTTCTATGTGCTTTGAAATTGACTCTGATTTATGGTGGCCCTATCATAGGGTTTTCTTGTTAAGATTTCTTCAGAGGAGGATTGACATTGTCTTTCACTTAGCCTGAGAGACTGTGACTTAGCCAAGGTCATCCAGTGGTTTTCCATGGCTGAGCAGGGATGAAAACCCTGGTCTCCCCAGGTCCTGATCCATCAATCAAAAAACAAAAACAAAAAAACAAACCATAATAGTTCTCAACAGAAGACATCACAGTAGTCTCATAGCTGGCAAGCAGACAATGTAACTGCTTTCTTGTAACTGATGCCACTTGTACATCTAGCAAGAATGCTTATCAAGGAGCATCTCCCAACTATGGACGTAATCATTTAGAGGGCATGCAACTCCACACAAGAGAGATTGCACACCTAATCTCTAGATAGGTAATTGACAGTACATCCATTGTGTCAAGATTAAATTTTACCTTGTCCTATCCAGGTTTTTTTTTTCTTTTTTAGGTGATTCATTACATTTAGCACCTCCCTGTTATCAGAAGAGAAAGAGATAGGATCAGGTAGCACACTCATATTGATGACTTCACAACCCAAAATGACCTCACTCAGATGTTTTGTGTACATAATAAATGGTAAAATGCTGACTGATTCTGGGAAATAAAGAGGCTACACACAAGACTGGGGTGAAATAAAAGGGACATTATTTAAAACCGTACCTATTTAAATGCCCTGTAAGATTTTTAGAAGGGGGAGGCAACCTAATGAGGGAGCAGCTGGGGCAGTTTGTCCATCCAAGACTGATACTCCCCAGCTTCCCCGGGCAAACACCTGGGTCCTGGAGAGGAATTCCAATGTATGGGGTTGCTCCCCAGCCAGCCTGCATCTGGAAGGTCAACCCAAAAGTCCCTCACCTAGGCCACACAGATTAAGGTGAGGGATTATCCTTGAGGCCAACCCCAAGGTGGGTCTCCTTCTGTCCCTTTAGTCCACACAGCCTGAAGTGGCCCTTCCAGAGACTGTGCCTTCACCCAAATTGGTGCCAAGGTGCACACTAAATTCTGTGCCTCCCCCTTTCCCTACCAGAGTGGTCAAGTTTACCTATTTAGACACCGCCCTAGCCAATTTTCCCGTGCCACTGCCACAGTATGGGGTAGGGGAAAGACCCTTGTTAAAAAAAGGGGGGGGATTCCTACCTGGCTCCGAAGCAACCATAGTCACACTATATTAATGGAGGGAGGGCGGGTCGAAAGTCCAAGAAAGAAGTGGGAAGCAAGGGGCGGCCAGCCCCTTTTAAAGCTTCCCCTTGCTTCCTGATGGTGGTGCAGGCACCTGCCATCACTGAAGTGGTCTCCTTTGACCTTCTCATGGTGGCAAAAGTGGTTCACCCCTGGACAGCTCTGCCAGTGGCGGTTGAACTGGATTTCTGACTGATTTCAAGAAATAAAGAGGCCACACACAAAGATTGGGGTGAAATAAAAGGGTCTTTATTTAAAACCCTACCTATTTAAGTGCCCTCTAAGATCTTCAGAAGGGGGAGGGCAACCTAGTGAGGGAGCAGCTGGGGCAGTTCATCCATCCAAGACTGATACTCCCCAGCTTCCCCGGGCAAACATCTGGGTCCTGAAGAGGAATTCCAATGTATTGGGTTGCTCCCTAGCCAGCCTGTGTCTGGAAGGTCAACCCAAAAGTCCCTCACCCAGGCCACACAGATTAAGGTGAGGGATTATCCTTGAGGCCAACCCCAAGGTGGGTCTCCTTCTGTCCGCTTAGGCCACACGGCCTGAAGTGGCCCTTCCAGAGACTGTGCCTTCACCCAAATTGGTGCCAAGGTGCCCACCGAATTCTACGCCTCCCCCTTTCCCTGCCACAGAAAGGGGCAAGCATCCACATAGTCCCTTTCCCCCACTAGCTTGTCCAACAGGTCCCTCACCCACTGATGAACACCACCCAGAAAAACTAACTTCTCTGCATCTGAAAGGTGGAGCCCATTCTCTCTGTAGAGCTTGGGCCTGGCAAACAAAATATTAGGATGTGGGAGATAAATCCTTAGCCCATTACCCAGTTTTCCTGATTTTCCTGTTGGCCCCACATCGGGCCTTATCAATTTTGGAGTGTCTCCAGCCCCATGCCATAACTGCTGTGGCAGTATGGCTGATCACATGATGGCCACTGCAGGCCACTGAGATCGGATGACCTGCATATCATGGATAGCTTGCCAAATGAGTGCCTTTCCCTTTAGAAGGCCCAAATCATTTCCACCCAGGTGGATGATGAGAATATCAAGCAGAGGCTGATATTCTAAAGTTCCTTAATTTTTATGGGGGACAATCCCCAAAAAGCAGTGGCATCAGACCATGCCAATGGAGATCCCTCCTCCCCAATTGTTGCCCTGTCCCCCAGACTCAGGTGAGGTCCCAAGTGGCAGAACCGGGCCTGCTGCACCGCCCAGTAAACTAAACTGGCCACAGATCAGCATCCACAGCCTCCCTGTTGGTGACCTAAAATCTGTAAGATAAAAGAGGAAGATGACAAGTTAGTGACAAAGTGGTCTAACATAGCGCCTATAGGAGGAAGACCTCCAACGGCTGATCTCTTGGATCATTGCAGGCAGCATTCCCAGAGCAGAAGCCATTAAGGCAGCTTCTATTTAGAAGGAATGTGTCACAAATCTAAACCCCTGCAAATCCAACTTACCCAAGGCCTTTGCTGTCACTGTCCAGAACTGGTATTTGGTTAAAGTCAGCATGTACAAACAAGGGACCCTGACATGGACCCTGCACTGCCAGGTACTGCTGGAGGGCCCTGACCAGGCAGAGCTCACTATCACTGCATATACTTAACTGACACTTTTTCCCCAGTCCCTGCTGGTTGGTCTTGGAGAATCGCAAGGTCAATGTGACCTGACATCTCTCAAGGACTATATCCCTGAGCTCTAAGGCCCTGGCAGACGGGTCCATCCAGGACACACTAACCAGCTCACTAATGTGCAATGCTCCATAAAAGGCTATCAGGGCAGCAGCATGAAAAAGCCGCACTTCATAGGGTGACATGCAAATGTCAGCCCATATCCTGGACAATCCTTTAAGTATCATAGGCAAGAGCAGAGCTCTGGTGTCAGCCTTCCTGTCACGTCCCCTGGCCCAACATTCTAAGGCTTTACGTATACAGAAATCACCCGTGTTGTCTGCTGCACCCTGCGCCTTAAGCCAGAATGCTATAGCAGACAACCGTATCCTAATAGACTGTGGGGTGAGGCCCTTCATATATAGGGAAATTGTGAACTATAAGAGCTGCTCAACAAGTACCAGCACACCATGCCAAAAACTTGCCTGCTCTCTAAATAGAAAAAAAATCTTGTAAAGCCCTAACCTATCTCTTCTTGGTGCTAGGGGCTATAGACATACCTAAGGGCTCTCATGAGCTCAGCCTCCCAAGCCTCCACAGGCTGTCCAGCATCTGGTCACCATCTTCTGCTGCGTCTGGGGTCAACTCTTTGAAGCACTCCATCTGCATGTGGGAAAGAGTGTCAGCAATACCATTGTCAATGCAGGCAACATGCCAAGCAACAAGCAGAATGTTGTGCCTCAGACACTGCAAGGTAAAAGCCCTGATGAGCACCATCACCTGAGGGGACCTAGAAGTCAAGGAGTTTATTACCTGGACGGTTGCTAAATTGTCACACCAAAAATGTACCGACAAATTGGACAACTCAATAGCCCATATGGTGGCTGCTACCAAAATTGGAATAAATTATAAAAAGTCAAATCAGACACAATGTTAGATGTTGCCCAGTCAGGAGGCCACCGAGTTGCATACCAGTGACCACCAAAGTAAATTCCGAAACCCAGAAAATCTGCAGCATCAGAAGATATTTGTAAAGCACCCTGAAGCTTCCTTTCATCTTGCCAGGAGACATTGTTAAAAATGACAAAATGTCATGCCAAACATGCAAGTCTTCATGAATTTGCTTTGTGATGTGAATTCTGCAGTGGGTGGAACCAACCCCTCTTATGGCATCACACATCAGATGGAGGAAAGCCTGACCAGGTGCCACCACATTGCAAGAAAAGTTCAGGTGTCCGATAAGAACCTGGAAGTCTCACAAGGTGGCTTTATACTTGGTCAAAAAATCAATAACCCTATCTAAAAGTTCCTTAACTTTTATGGGGGACAATCTACACTGCTGGTTAACTGTGTCAATTTCAATCCCTAAGAAATTTAATTGTTGGGCTGGGCCCGTGGTCTTTTCAGGTACCAGAGGAACCCCAAGCTCCTCTGCTAATGACTCAGACTGGTGCAGCCAGTTTGATAGCTACCAATGAACAAAAAAATCATCCAAATAATGGACCACCTCACTAAGCCCCATCCTAGCCCATAGAGCCCATTCCAAAATGGTGCTGAAGGCCTCAAATGCATTTCATGACACCGAACAGCCCATGGGGAGGGACCTGTCCATGTAGTATTGCCCCTCAAACTGAAAACCTAATAATTCAAAATACTGTGGGTGAAGAGGTAATAGGCGAAATGCTGATTTGATATCGCATTTCTCCAGTTCTGCACCAACCCCATAGCACCAAACTTCTCTAATCACCATGTCAAATGAAGTATAACACACCGTGCATAGTTTGGGAGGAACACAGTCGTTCATTGAATCCCCTTTGGGGTAAGATAGATGGTGAATGAGTCTAAAATCTCCTGGGGCCTTCTTGGGCACTACACCCAGAGGTGAGTCCCAGAAGTTGGGCACAGGGCAGTGGTCAAAGGGGCCCAACACATGCCCTTCAGCCACCTCCTTTCTAATTTTTTCCCTGACTATATGTTCTATACCCCAGATGGGCTGCAAATTAGGTGTCATGTAAGGGCGCCTAATGCCCTGAAAGGTACTCCAAAAACCCAACTGAAACCCTTCTAACAAATACCTATTTTACTCTTCTCTTTCTTTCCTCTTTCACCCTATTTTGTGGGGAAGGGGAGGAGGGGAGGGAGGCAGAGGGAGAGGAGGAGGGAGGTGTGGGTGGGGGGAGGAGGGAGACAGGGAGGGGAGGAAATGAGGGGGATACAGAGGTGAAGAAATAACAAATATATACACACTTACAAGTACAGCCGAAATTGGGGGAGAGGAATCCAAAAGGATAAAGGCAAATCCGAAAGGATTAAAGGCTCAAAGGTTCAAAAAAAAAAAAAGGTTCATAGCAAGTTGGGAGGGGAGGGGAAGGAAAAACAGATAGTAGATTTGAAAGGATAAGTGTAAATCTAAAGGGAAAAAAGAGAAGTGCAAATAAATTTGCTGAGATAGAGTACAGGGAAAAGGAACGGGGAAGAAGAACAGGGGAAAACTTGCAACGAATCAACACCCAAGGCAAACGAGGGGAGACGGGTGAGTGCGAAGGGCAAGAATTCAAATGGAGGGGCAATAAGGGAGTGAAAGAGAAGGAAGGGAAGGAAAAAGGAAAAAGGAAGTTCTTGGGAACATATGCAAGGGGACCTGAGATTGCACCTTCATGACAGAAACGGGCTATAGAGAGATAAGACAGAGGCAGATAAACAAAGTAGAGGATAAGGAAAGAGAGAGGAGGGGAGGAAAGTAAGAGGAAGTGGTAGAAAGTAAGAGGAAGTGAAAGAATAAGAGGAGCGGCAGAAAGCAAGGGGAATAGAGAGAGTAAGAGGAGGAGGTTGAAAAAACATTAAAGGAAGGCAGGTGGGAGAAAGTAAGAGTTAGTGGTAGAAAGTAAGAGGAAGGGAGAGAACAAAAGGAGTGGTAGAAATCAGGAGGAAGAGAAAGAACAAAAGGAGGAAGTTGGAAAAAAGTTAGGCAAGGGGTAGAAACTAAGAGGAAGTGGTAGAGTAAACAAGTTGCTGGTCTACTCTTAAAGGGCAGAAAGACATTGAGGTCTATTTGAGAATATAAAGGTATAGAAGGCAAATAAGAATTTTGCACCCTGAATTAACAATTGATAAGTTGCAAGCAAAACTCAGCTAATACATATCTGTTTATATAACTGGGGGAATGGTTTTCTAAGATACCAGTATCACAAACAACAAAGCAACAGCAAATGATAAACAACAACAAAAAAATCAAATCAAGTTACCAAGTGATTTTTGAAACCCCTCAAGACAAGGGATCATTGTAAAAGGGAAAGAAAGAGAGGAGGGAATTGAGAAGGGAAAGTAGAGGGGAAAACAGTTAAATAAAAGATTCAATAAGTAAATTTAGAATAAGAATTTACATGCACACAAAAAACCCACAAAACAAAACCTAATCTAGTTTATGTAAAATTAGTTGAGAAGGGAGAAGGATAGGAGAGTAAGAGGGAGAGAGAACAAGAACAAGAAAGTTAAGGAGAGCAAAATAAATAAATAAATAAATACATACATACAAATTAAGATTAAGACTCAAACTGAAGAAGCAGTGAAACGGACTACTACACAAACAACAATACAAACAACGAGAAGATCATCTGACCCAAATTTATCACCCATCTTAGAAGAACTAAAACTACTGAGAACGGAATTGGAGGAGATGAAAAATGATTCAGACAGGATATGAAAAAAGAGTTGAAGAGGATAAAGGAATCGATTGAGAAAATAACAGCAGATCGAAGTTAACAAAAGAAAAAGTGTCTGAGATAGAGAAGAAGATGGAAAAATTGGAAAGGAGAACAAATACTATGGAAGAATTAACGGAACAAAAGCTTGATGAATGGGCCCTGCAAGAAATGAAATGGAGGGAAAACTGCATAAAAATAAGGGGTATTAAGGAACAGGAGAACAAAGATCTATACAAACTTTTATTACCCAAATTAACTAAATTTCTTGGTAAGACCAGGTCTCAATTTGAATGGGAAATAGATAAGATCTATAGAATATCTTCAAAAATAGCTAAACAAAGAAACCTTCCAAGGGATGTGATGTTATACTTCCTAAGAAAAAAGACAAGAGGACCAAATACTGCAATTGAATTACTGTCAAAAGTTTCAAGTGGAAGGAAGCGAAATTACGATTTATAAGGATATACCTATGAGATTACTGAAGAAAAGGAAGAACTATAGTAAACTAACAATACAGTTGTGACAAAGAGGAATCCCATATAGATGGGGGAAAATTGAGGGTATCTCCTTTCGATATAAGCAGAAGAATTTTAGGATAGACTCAATTAGGAAAGCAGAGGAATTTTGGGGGAAATACAAAGGTGACTTTAGACAACCACATGAACTGAATAGAAAGAGAGATGATGCAGACAGAAAAGAAGAAGACAAAGTGCAAACTCAAGAGGAAAAGAAGACAAGGCCGACCAATCAGAAAAAGAAGAAGAAGGGCTGGAAGAACAAGAACAGGAAGAATAAGAAGGACTCGACACAGAGGACTAAACCATGACACTGAAAATATTAACTTGGAACATCAAGGGGCTAAATTCACCCAGGAAAAAAAAATTCCACTCACTAGAGAAAAAAAATGGGATATAATCTGTCTACAGGAAATGCATATTAAGAAAGCAGATGAAAAATTACTGAGAAATAAAAAGTTGGGGCAGGAATTTATATTGTCGAATGAAAAGGAAAAAGGGGTGGTAGTAAATGTTAATAAAAAACTAAAAGCAGAGGAAATTCTTAATGATCAAAAAAGACATTATGTAGGTCTGGAAGTTGAAATTCAAAAAAGGAAGACACTAATAGTTGGATTGTATGCACCTAATGAAAATAAAGGTAATTTTTACAAAAAATTAAAGCTATCATTATCGGATAAACTATATGACAAACTATATGTTTGGAGATTGGAATTGGGTTATTGAGCCATCTCTAGACAGGAGATCTCTTAAAAATGTTAAATGGGACCAAGGGAAACTGCCAGTTTCATTTGAAACAATGAGGAAGAAACTAGAACTAATAGATGTATGGTGGTACAAATATAATTATGCAAGAGACTATACTTTTTTCTCTAAGAGACACAACTCTTTTTTGAGAATTGATTTCTATATGATATCTAAAACAATGTATAACACAGTTCAAAAAATTGAGATTTTACCAAGAATTTGGTCTGACCATAACCCTGTAATGATGGAGCTGAAGGAAAGGAAAAAAGAATTTAATTGGAGACTCCAGGATTATTTGCTGCAAAGAGAAGACATAGTTTAAAAAGCAAAACAAACACTAAGTTGTTATTTCCAAGAAAACTCATCAGAACAAGTGGATGCATATACGATATGGGGCGCCTCAAAGGCAGTGATGAGAGGGTTCTTCATACAGCAAAGGGCTGAACTAAACAGGAAAAGAGACAAATGGAAAAGAAAGATTACAGAAATGTTAAGAAAAAAAGAAAAAGTACTACAGGAAGATCCTAAGAGTACAGCAATCTTAAAAGAAATAAATGTACTTCAACAACAATTAAATTTAGAGTCAGTGGAAGAGTTAAAGAAAAAACTGTAACACATAAAACAGTCACATTTCAAAAATGCAAACAAGCCGTGAAGATGGCTGGCAACGAGATTAAGGGAAACTCGGGGAAAGAACTACATAAGTAAAGTTAGGGAAGGAGCACAAATCTATACAGACCAGGAAAAAATTAAAAAACATCTTTAGGAACTATTATTCATCACTTTATAATAATCAAGTGTAGTAGCCATTTCGACTCTAATGTCTATTTGCTGAATGCTGTCACCTTACAATCACTATTTGGGGTCAGACTAGATATCCCATGAGGCTCTGGGACTCTGCAAAATCTTTTTCCTTTAACTCTCAGGCCTAGTCAATGTTCTTTACTAATCAACTCTATGTTCCATAAACATATGATATACTGATGTAAACAAATTCTTTCTCTAATAACGAATGAACTGTACCTAAATGTTCCTAAGCTATCTTGCCTTGAACTATCAACAATTGTTTCAAGGAAGAGAAATTGCTGACACCAAAGACACCAGAGAGAAAGAGGAGGGAATGGCTTTTTGCATACTTGTCATTACTGTATAAAGGTATTCTGTAGTCATGGCTCAGGGCTCTGATTCTTTGGAAGATATTCCAGTCAGGCCCACCGGTGTAATAAAACTCACTTTCCAATCCATGGGTCTGCTGTTCCATGATTTCTGCAACAAAGGAAACCCAAAAGGAGATATAACAACTTTCTTGGGGAAACACCAACTAAATGAATTTACGGAGGAACAAAGACAAGTGATAAATTGCCCAATAACTCAGATAGAAATTAGAGAGGCAATAAAAGGACTAAAAGGTGGTAAAGCCCCAGGTCTGGATGGATTTACAGACAAATATTACCAGGTTTTAAGAAGAGCAATTAACTGAACCTTTAAAGAAGACTTTGGATAAGATAAAAGATGGCACAATCCCAAATTCATGGAGAGAAGCTAATATTGTACTAATACAAAAAGAAAACCGAGACCCACATGATCCCAAAAACTACCGCCCGATTTCACTCCTCAACACAGATTACAAAATCTTCATCTCCATTTTAGCTTACAGATTGAACAACATACTAGCAGACTGGATACATAAAGCCCAAAGAGGATTCCTGCCAGGAAGGTATATTAAAGACAATATTCAGCAAGTATTAAATTTGATTGAGTATCATGAACTTCATAATGACAAAAAAATTGGCACTAATATTTTTAGATATAGAAAAGGCATTTGACAATGTCAATGGGAAAATACTGGAAGAGACACTACAAATAATTAAGGCAGGTGATACTTTTATAAACTGGATTAGTGCAATACACAAAGAACAAACAGCGAAAATAATTGTTAACAACGAGACAACTAAAGAATTACAAATAAGAAGGGGGACGAGACAGGGGTGTCCTCTTTCTCCTCTGTTATTCATCATGATTATGGAAATATTAAGTAAGAAAATTGGAGAAGACTCAAAGATAAACAGAGTTAAACTTGCAAAACACAATTTAAACTAAAATTTTATGAGGATGATATCATGATTTCATTAGGAAAACCGACAGATGAGATAGAAGTATTGGTACAAGTTTTGAAAGAATTTGGAGAATTAACGGGACTAAAGATTAATAAGGAGAAAACTGTAATAATAACGAAAAATCTGACACTGGATGAAGAAAAGGATATTATGAAGAAGTCCAAATTCAAAATAGTGAAAGTGGCAAAGTACTTGGGTATAAAGATAACCAATAAGAATATAGTTCTATTACAAAATAATTATAACAAAACATGGACAGAAATCAGAAAAGATTTTAAAAATTGCTACAACTTAAGATTGCCCTTCCGAGGTAAAATTGCTCTCATTTAAATGAATATTTTGCCCAAATTACTTTTTCTGTTCCAATCGATTCCTATCATAACCAAAAGAGAAACATTCAGAAAATGGCAACAGGAAATATCTAAATTCATTTGGCAGGGAAAAAAAAAACGCAGAGTAAAGATGAAAATTTTACAGGATGCAAGAAAAAGAGGCAGACTGGATGTACCAAATCTGCAACTATACTATGAAGCATGCTGTTTATCCTGGATCAAAGAATGGCCAGACTTAAGTGAAGAAAAATTACTAAAATTAGAAAATTCCAACAACCAGTTTGGCTGGCATGCGTATCTATTCTATGATAAAGAGAAAGTAAATTGGGACTTTAATAATCATTATATAAGAAGAGCTTTGCTGAAGGTTTGGAAAAAGTATAAGTTGAGACTATGTCCCAAACTCCTTATGGGTGTCTACTCACAAAGCCTTTTTTAGTAGATAAAAACTACTGTCGAAAAAATGGATAACATATAATGAATTGACGGTTATGAAAAACGGGCAGCAATCGTTTAAGACACAGGAAGATCTGGAGAAAGAAGGGACAAATATCCATTGGTACCTTTACAGACAGTTAAAACAAAGGTACAAAATGGATCAAAAGGAGTGCAGAATAGATATGTCTAAAACATTATGGGATAAGTTAATTCAACTGGGAAATAAAAATTTGATAACAAGACTTTACCAACAACGTTTGGAACGGAGTACGGAAGAGGAAATCATAAAAGACAGTAAGGTAAAATGGGCGCAGAATTTATGACATGAAGTACAACTGAGAGAGTGGGAATTGTTCTGGACATCAAAAATGAAATTAACACTATGTCAAAGCATTCATGAAAACTGGCATAACATGTACTTCAGGTGGTATCACACACCAGAGAAACTCTCAAAAATGTATAAAGGTGTAAAAAAAGAATGCTGGAAATGTGAAAAAGAAACGGGTACATTTTTTCACCTATGGTGGAGCTGTGGAAAAGCACAGAAGTACGGAAAACAGGTGCAAAAAGTTATCAATGAAGTATTAAACTGTAATCTTAAAATGAAACCAGAACTATATTTACTATGTATGCATGAAGAAAAAATAGAACACAACAAAGAAAAATTACTATTCTAAATGATAACGACGGCATGTATCGTATATGCGACCAAATGGAAAGAAAAAGACATTCCAACAATGGACCATTGGCTTCTCAAAGCATATGGAATGATTGCAACAGATAGACTAACAATGTTATTAAAAGGTAAGAGTATAGAAAAACATACAGAAGTCTGGGATAGATTGTCAGATTACTTAGGAAAGATTTGGGGAGAATATGCAACAATCCCTAAATGAGGGTTAAGATTTAGAAATTAATGATAATCTTTCAATTATATCATACGGCATATTCATTCTACAGTTAAATAAATAAATAAATAAATAAGTAAGTAAGTAAATAAATAAATAATGCACTATATTAAAAATAAATAAAAACATTTTATATCCAAAATAAATAAACAGATATATATCAGCACCATGTATATAAGCAATGTAAGAAAAAGGGAGAAAAAATAAAAATAAATGAGTCATGCGGAAAAGTACAATAAAAAGGTGACATATACCTGTTACAAAAATTGACATTGACAAGAGAACTGAGATATTGTAATGTAAGATAATCGTGTAGCGATCAGAAAGGAAGTCATAGATAGTGTGAATGACCGGATGGGTGGGGGAGAAAGAATGTATCAATATGTAGATTGTTATTGTAAATGTGGTTTTGGTATGTAAAGACAGTTTTTAATTTGTGGAAATTTCAATAAAAACTATTTTTTAAAAAAGAAACCCTTCTAACAAATAAGAAGCTGCCTTCCTGTTAGGGTATACCTTAGTCATATCTCCAGTCTATGCTGATTGATTGGACCAGGGCCCTTTTGTAAGATGGTTGGGTGGGCCATTGCCCCGGACCCTGGCTGGGGCACCCCTACCTCCCTGAGACTGTCCTTTGCCTCAAGGAAAGCTCCAAAAGGAGTGTCCAGCCCTGCAAATAGAACATTCATGAATGAACCTGTAGGACTTCTGATTACAAGAACTGTGGGAGCTAAACTCCCAGCACAACATTTCAGAGTTCTGGGTGGTTGTAGTGGTGCCCCTCGGGGAAGAGATAACCACCCCTTTCACTAAGTGACCACTATGGGTCCGTTCCCCTTGTATAGGCTGGGCAGGGGTCATGAGTTGCATCCACAGTTCGGGATGCATCATATTCTACCACACCATGGGGTAGATTGCTGCTGTCATACTGAAGGCGTCATCATACAGAAGCCAAGCGGGCCGGGCAAAGTCCCCATAGGCCCAATGAATGATATCTAAATATTGAAATAGGGCCGCCACCCTGTTGGGCTGTGCCCTGGCTAAGACCCCAGCATAAATGAGGAAACATGAGAGCCAATTTGTCCAGTTCCTCTCTACCTTACGTTTCTTCAACTTCTTCTTGTCTTTTTCAACTAGAGCTTTCCTATCCTTCTTTTCCAATTCCCTATACAATAGAGAGAAAACATCAAATATTCTCCCTTTAGAATTTTCTCCTTGGTAGCTGGTAAATGTGGTCACCTAGTGGGAGGGACATTTCCCTGAAGGGAATGGCCGAATAGACTACCACCTCATAACCTGACAGTGGCAATGTCCCCTGATAGGTGTGGTCCCCAGCAGATGTGCTAGGGGATGCCCCAAGTTCGTAAGGCACCATGGGGACCATTCAGGCAGGGCCCAGTTTAAAACTTGTTGCACCATTGGCCAGCTTAAGTGTGTAGCTATCAGAGCTTACATGTGATGTGACCAACCCCCCAAAGGCCAAGTTGGCCTGCTAGGGCGAATGGTTAAGATGTTAGGAGACTCACAAGATGGCCCAGGGGCTTCTTGCACATTCACCAGCTGGTCCGGACCACCGTCAGGAGCACAGGTGGTCCCGATGCATCATCTGGCAGTGCAGACCCCGATGCCCAATCTGGATTGATGTTCCTCTCCAGGGCATCTAAATGGGTGAGAATTTCATGAGCAAGCTTCTGTTGCTTACCCAGGCACCTAGGCCTGGATGGTGGGGCGGACCCTTGGACCACTTGAATTAGCTACAAATTTTTAATGTTGTCTAAGATGGCCTGCCAAGGCACCTGGTCCTTTTCCTCACTAGTGGGATGGTCTGGCATGGCTGGCCACTTGGGACAAGGCTTAGGAGGGGCCTTACCCTTGCCCTTACCCTTGCCCTTGTTTGGTGCCATGTCCATTTAATGGACCAGCAATGGGTCTATATTAATAACAATATACAATAGGCCACTTGCACGCTAGACCCCATTTATAAAACTTGTGAGTCTCCCAATCCCTTACCCTTATTTATTTAGCTTTATGTATAATTATTATTTTTACAGTAGTATCATTATTATTACTATTATTATTATTATTATTATTATTATTATTACTGATGAAGCACCCCAACTGGTGGGATCACCTGGCCTTGGCTGGGCCAAACTGTGCAATCCAACCCAATCAGCCCTCCCTAAAGCCAACAACCAACTATTCAGCTATCAATTGCAGAAATATACATCAATAAGTAATTACCATTAATTATTATTATATGGCCAATAAGGATTTAATTCTGTATACTGTAGGACCACACCCTCTACTAGGCAACACGGTGGTCCAGCATGGCCACACTCAGCAGCTAGGCTGTCGTGGGCCTGCCCAGGATATCAGCCCTGTGGTGATAGGCCCCCAGGTTGCAGGTAGGCCGCACCAATGACCAAAGGCCCAGCCACATGGCTCCCCCTGTGCTAGGCCTCAGATTTGGCAACCATGCAGCAGTAGGGTCCCAAAATGGCCCACAAACCCACCGAGGTGAAAAATTCAACCAACCATGTGGCCACAGCACCCCCGGGTCCAACCAGTCCAAGCCAGGCCTTTGGGCCAGCTGGCTTCACTCAGGTGGCGGCCACACCATCATGAGACCAAGCAGGTGATTCGCACCCACAATGCCCCATCAGGAGGAGAAAACCAGGAACTAAGCAGGGAAAAAATGCTCCCGCCCAGCCCGAGACTTGCCAAAATCCCTGAAAAATTCCCAGAGTGGGGGAAAGACCCAGATGTGCTGGACCTACACAGGCCACAGCCTAGTCATGCCACTGGCAACCTGTCCCTATGCACGTCCCAGCTGGGCTGTGCTCTGGTACGGCCATAATAATAATAATAATAATAATTTTATTTTTAACCTGCCCCTATGCTCGGCAACTGGGACGGCGTACAACAAGATTAAAACACAGCAAGTTAAAAGAATCCGTCCCAATCCTAACCCTCCCACCCCTTAAAACTAAATTAAACTAATACAGGATTAAAACAAAGATAAAATACAATATAATAAATAAATAACTAATGGCAACAGCAGCAGGGGAGTGGGTAAGCAATCAGCTCCACTTGAGCCGGGAAATTATTCCGGGAAGGCCTGCTGGAAGAGATCTGTCTTTAGAGCTTTCTTGAAACTATCAAGAGTAGTGATAAGACGGATCTCATCCGGCAGGCCATTCCAAAGTCTGGGAGCCATAGAAGTGAAGGCCCTCTGGGAGGTCTGCAACAGCCTAGTTTTCATAGGCTGCAGCTGGTTCCTCCCAGAGGACCGAAGTATGCAGGGGGATCATATGGGATGAGGCGATCCCGAAGATAAGATGGACCCAAGCCATGCAGGGCTTTAAAGGTTAAAACCAACACCTTATACTGTGCCTGGAAACTGATTGGCAGCCAGTGGAGAGATTTAAGCATGGGTGTTATATGCTCTCTCCTAGATGTACCCATAATTAACCTGGCTGCCATATTTTGTACCAGTTGAAGTTCCTGGGTTAGGCACAAGGGTAGCGCCATGTAGAGTGCATTACAGTAATCCAAACGTGAGGTTAGCAAAGCGTGTACCACAGTTTCCAGATCCCTTGTATCCAGGTAAGGGCGCAGCTGGTGTATCAGCCGAAGCTGATAACAGGCACTCCTGACCATCACACTCATCTGACTAGTCATGTGAAGCAACAAATCTAGGAGTACCCCAGACTGCGAACACAGGCCTTAGAGCAGAGTGTGACTCCATCAAGGACTGGAAGTTGTATTCCCAGACCTGGTTTCGGGCCTGTGACTGTCAGTACCTCCGTTTTGTCTGGATTTAGTCTCAATCTGTTTTTCCTCATCCAATCCATTACTGCCCTAAGACAGTCATTGAGAGGGGAGACACCATCTGAAGTCTGAGCTGATGATCTGGTCGTGGAGAAATATATCTGAGTGTCATCAGCATACTGATGACACTGAGCTCCATGCCTCCAGATGATCTCTCCCAGCGGCTTCATATAAATGTTAAATAGCATCGGGGACAGGATGGCACCCTGAGGAATGCCACAATTAAGCTCAATTCTGGAAGAGCAGCTGTCCCCGAGCCTCACCCTCAGGGATCTGCCTGAGAGAAAGGAACGGAACCAAAGCAGAGCAGTGCCTCCAATTCCTAACTCTCTCAGGCGATCCAAGAAGATGGAATGATCTATAGTGTCAAAGGCCACTGAGAGGTCCAAGAGCACCAGCAGGGTCACACTACCCCTGTCGCTGCTCAGGTGGAGGTCGTCGGTTAGACCATGGCAGTCTCAACTCCATATCCTGTCATGAAGCCGGTTTGAAGCGGATCAAGATAATCAGTTTCATCCAAGACGGGTTGGAGTTGGGAAGCAACTGCCCTTTCGATCACCTTGCTTAAAAAAGGTAGTAAGGACACTGGTCTGTAACTGTTCCTGTCCAGGGGGTCCAGGGAAGGTTTTTTCAGGAGTGGCTTAACCGCCACATCCTTTAAACTAGATGGTACAATACCTTCCCTGAAGGACGCATTGATTGTGTCCTGTAGGAATGCTCTCAATGCATGCCCCCCCCCCGGATGACCAGCCAAGATGGACAGGGATCAAGAGGGCAAGTCATCTTTCTCACTCTTCTAAGGAGCTTGTCCATGTCATCAGTACTCACCGATTGAAACTGATCCAGTAAAATGCCACCAACAGAGTTGTTGGATGCCTCATCTATGGCTTCTGTCAGAACATTGGCGTCCAAGTCAGCTCTTATCCAAAAGATTTTATCTGCAAAGTGGATGTTAAATGCATCACAGCAGGCTGTCGTCGGGTTAAGTAGGCAGTTTGGTGTAGGAGGAGCCTGCGTCAGCTCCCCCACCACCTTAAACAACTCTGTTGGACAGATGCATACATGCAGAGCAGAAGGATAATCTGTGCTGCATGTATTGCCTCCCGATAGGAATCAAGATGCTTCCTATGGCGAGTTCTGTCAGATAAGAGTCGAGTCTTCCACCACTTGCACTCTAGCCATTGTCCATTTCGCTTCGTCCTCCTAAACTCCTCTGTGTACCCGGGCTTAGGATTAGAGACAGGCTGGAATGGACACTTGGGAGCGTTTGTATCGATAGCCTTGGTAAGATCAGTGTTCCGGATGATGACCAAAGCCTCGAAAGAATCACTGGCGTTACCAACCATTAGACCCTCTAGGGCTTTCTGGAAACCAATTGGTTCCATTAGTCTTCGAGGGCAGACCATTCTAATGGGTCCACCCCCCCCAGAGGGGCAGACAGTGGCTCTTAGTTCCATTTTGACCAGGAAGTGATACATCCATGACAATGCGGAGGTTTTTGTAACCTCCGCCCATGGATATTCCTGTTCTGTACTGAAGATTACATCGAGGGTATGATCTGCACAATGTGTGGGCCCGTCAACCAATTGGGATAGGCCCATGTTTGTCATGGTTTCCATGAACTCCCGAGCCACATTGGTTAGATTTGACACGCTGGTCTCGAGTGGAATGTTGAAGTCTCCCAAAACCAAAAGTCTGGGCAACTCCAACAACAACTCACAGATCAGCTGGGTCAGCTCGGTTAGGGAGTCTGTTAAGCAACGGGGTGGCCAGTATACCAACAGAATCCCCAAACTATCCCTGGTTTTCAGGCTAAGGTACATACACTCGATGCAAGCTGTTTTCCGTATAGGCTTCCTGGTCAAGGTTAAGTTGTTTCTATGAACCAAGGCCACACTGCCCCCCACCCCTTTTCCCTTATCTGCTTGCTGACTGTATACCCAACCGGGAGAGCCTGCATCCATGTCGCAGCACTGGCATCTCCCAGCCAGGTCTCGGTAAAGTACGCCAGATTGGCGGCCTCATCCACTAAGAAGTCATGTATAATATGAGCCATCTACAAGCCACTCCCAGCTAACCCCCAGGACAGAAGGCCCTCAATACCACCCCCCACCACCACCACCCACGGGGAAGAAGCCTCGAAAGGTAGCCGCACGGCAAGTCCAGAAGGGGGAAACAAAAACAAAAAAACAAAAACTTCAGTGAAAGGTTCTTGAGAACACCTCCCCCAGGAGCAGGAGCCCTGAAAAACACTCGGTACTCTCTGAAATGTCCACTCCATAATGCCAATGATCCTCTGCTCTGAAACTGGGTCCTCCTTCACCAGAATTTGCTGTCTCACTCAAAGTGTTCAAGACTGCCTTCCTTGAAAGTCCAAGAAAGAAGTGGGAAGCGAGGGGCGGGCAGCCCCTTATAAAGCTTCCAGTCCCGCCCTTTGCTTCCTGATGGCAGCGCAGGCACCTGCCATCACTGAAGTGGCCTCTTTTGCCCTTTTTAGGGTTGCACAGGCGGTTCACCCCTGGATGACTCTGGTGGCAGGTGTTGAACCAGATTATCTGTAATGTTGCCACTTAGTTCCTGACCTTAACTTTGGGATTTCAGAACTGGCAAGTCTAATTTCAAGGTAAGGTTGGCTTCCAAAGATCCCAGAAAAGTGTAGTCCCTTGATCTAATCAAGATAAGGAAAACTGACTATTTATAGTCATTGTATTCACACCATATAGTATAACACAAGGATTGTACAACTGACTATCCTACACCAGACTTGAAGAACGACACCTACTGCCATGTTTCCCATCCAATTTTTTGAAAAAATATATTTCTTTAAAAACTGGACTAGCCCACCCATGCATTTTAGAGCTTTTGGAGGGAGGGTGGGGGTTGTGGTCAGAAGTTATGCACTAAAACCTATGGGGGTGGTGAGTTCATTTTCCATTTTTTTCCAAACACATTGAGGAGCAACTATAAGCTGTACCATGTCCCCCACTTAACAAATGGCAGATGCTGGGGCTTATATATGGCATAGTAAAACATAGTACCCACCAATGGCACTATCTTTCTGTGATGGTATGATTGTATTCTCCTGTGAGGCAGGAGGCTATGTTGATGGCAGCAGTGCTACTAGTAGGGCCTCCCATGTCAGAAAGGCTTTTGCTGAGGAGCCATACTAAATGTGCCAAACAGCTAATGGGCAGCAGCAGCAGTAACAGAGAGTGACACTGGTGGAAGATCTCTTAGAGACAATGGCAATGACACCATAGCTAATGCTTCTTAGTCGTGCATAGAGGGAGGCACAGTAAACCTCCTTTTGAAGATCTTTTACCATGAAACCCTATGATGAGACAATACAAAATGAAACAAGAGATAGCACTAGAAGATTAAACTCTCAGGGTGGGTGGCACTCTGAACACCACTGGCCATATCAAAATAGGCCCGGACCAGCAGAGGACAACTGCGAGTGTTGTGGCTAATGATGCAACTGGACTCAAGCCAGAAGGACATTCAGCTATTGACATGTTCAGAGGCAAAAGGGAAGTCCAAAGTTGCATAACACATATTATGAGAGTATGGAATGTGAGAAGCATGAATCAGGGAACCTAGCTATAGTTTTAAAGAAGGTATGTATAAACATTGCAGTACTTGGGGTGAACAAGCTATGTGGACAGGAATGGGAGAATTTGAGTGTGATAATTACACAGTGCTTTACTCAGCAAACAAAAATCTAAAAAGAAATGGGATGGCATTTATAGTGAGCTGAGATGTAGAAAAAGCAGTCAAAGGATATAATGCAAAATCTGATCATATAATATCAATAAGACTACAAGAAAAACCGAACAATATAACCGTAACCCAAGTGTATGCTCCAACTACAGAAGCAGAAGAAGAAGAAATTGAAAGATTTTATGCTGAAGTCCAGGAGGAAATTGATCACACACCAAAACAGGACTTCTTGTTAATTATAGGTAATTGGAATGAAAGAAATAGGAAACAGAGCAGAATCAAAGATGGTAGGAAATTTGGCCTAGGATTAAGACATGAAGCAGGAGAGTGACTGACTGAATTTTGTGAGGCCGTCTGTTAATTACAAACACATTCTTCAAGCAACCGAAGAGGTGATGGCTAATATAGAAATCAAATAGACTACATAACTGGAAGCAGAAGATGGAGAGCCCTCATTCTCTCTGCAAACACAAGACCAGGAGTAGATTGTGGCACAGACCATGAATAGAGTAAAACTAAAGAAGAACACTAAACCAACCATCATGCCAAAATATAAACTAAAGAATATCCCTATATAGTTAAAGATAATGTAAAAAATAGATTGGCACTATTTAGTCTAATTAACTGGGGGCCAGAAGAACTTTGGACTGAAATTAGGGACACTGTCAGGGAGGAATGCAAAAAGACACTATATGTTGCCAAAAAGAAAAAGGAGTCTCAATGCATGACAGATGAAACTCTTCAAGCTGTTAAGGACAGAGGAGACGCAAAAGTGAAAGGTGACAGAAATAGAGTCAGAATGCTGAATGCAACTGTTTAATTACTTGTGCATAGAGACAATGATAACAATTATAATAATCAATGCAGAGAAATAGAAGGTGACAACAAAGATGGAAGAACAAGAGACCTCTTCCACAAGGTCCTAGAAATCAAAGGGAAATTTAAACCAAGAGTGGAGATTCCCTATGACGAGCAGGGGGATACGTTGCATGACTAATTAGAGATGAAAGGGTGACAGATTAATTTGAGGAAGAATCATATGAAGACAAACCTCCTGTTTTATAAAGTGAAATGGAAATGGCACTTGTGGCATTTAGGAGAAATAAGTCAGCAGGAACAAACAGCATACCAAAAGACCTGCTTCAATCTACAGAGAGAGAATCTACTCAATTTCTAACTAAAACCTGTCAACAAATATGAAAAACAAAAGAATGCTCCACAGATTGGAAATGCTCAATATACATTACATTCGCTATGAAAAGGGACACCAGGGATTGCAGTAACCAGAGGACCATTGTGTTAATTTCCCATGCAAGTACAGCAATGCTCAAAAATCTACAACAACTTTTAACATATATGGAATGAGAAATGCCAGTTGTCCAAGTTATTTTCAGGAAAGGAAGAGGCACTAGGGATTATATTACAAATATACTTTGGATAATGGAGTACACCAAAGAATTTCAAAAGAATATCAATTTGTGCTTTATAGATTCTTTCAAAGCCTTTGATTGTACAGATCATTAAAAAAATATGTAATGCTCTTAGAATTGGGTGTGCATTTCCTTGATTGTCCTTATGAGTAACCTGTACTCAGGACAAGAGGCTATTGTTAAGAGAGACTACAGAGAAATTGAAAGGCTTCCAGTTGGCAAGGGGATCAGACAAGGCTGCAGTTTATCACCCTATCTGTTTAACTCGTCAGCTGAAGATATCATACATAAAGGAGGATTAGACTCAGAGGAAGGAAGCATCAACAAGTAAAGATATGCAGATGACAACATACTAGCAGAAAATAGCAAATACTTTGAATGATTACTAAAGTAAGTCAACAAAGAAAGTGCAGAGACAGGTTTACAGTTGAACATTAAGTGAGCACAAATGATGTACATAACTTTAAAGTTAAGTATAAAGGCATTGAAATAGTTCAAGATTCTCCATGTGTTGGCCCAGTCATTAATCAGAATGGAGACTGCAGTCAAGAAACCCCAAGAAGACTAGGACTTCGAAGGGCAGCTATGAAAGAACTACACAAGATCCTGAAGTATAATGATATATCATTGAATACTAAAGTTAAGATGGTCCATACCATTGTTTTCCCCATTTCTATGTATGGTTGTGAAAGCCGCACAGTGAAGAAAGCTGATAGAAAGAAAATCAGCTCATTTGAAATGCTAGTATGGTGTTGTAGAAAAGTTCTATGGAGATTGTGGTGTTAGCCAAATTGCTGAGGGTCTGTAGAGACTCACTCATAACACAAAAATCACAATATTAAATGGGAGGATATTAATTAGCTCAAAGGTATGGCTGCAAGAAGTCGGGCAACTTGTAGGACCTTTGTACCTGTGTATACCAGTACTCACTGGTGAGACTCCAAGCCAAAATGAATTAAAAATGGTTTTTATTGGAAAATAATCACAGAAACATTCACACATGCACTCACACTCACAAGGTTAATGAAGAGTCAAGACAGAAATTGTGGGATAGAGGAATAGATGCATGGAGTTATGGGCTGTATTTACCAGTCCTGAAGAGCAGGTGTTTGTGCAGCAAAGAAAGACTCAGACTTGCAACTGAGGGTGGGACAGCAGTCTGGCAAAGTGACAGTGTCCAACTGTAGCACACATGGCTATTATTTGAGGGTAATATTTATACCCAATAAAAATTATTATAATATAATATATACAATATTATATATAATATAATATAAAACCTTAAGGGGTGTTTTGAGTATAAAACAATGCTTATATGGGTTTCCCATAGTTAAACAAAGAAAACTCCAGTTTCATTGATTGCTGCTAATAGCTGAGACATTAAGGTTGATGGGTTTGTGGCTGCCTCTGTATTGTAGAGAGGAAAAAGTGTGAGAGAAGGTATTTTATGGAATTTTAATTCCATAAAGGTATTTTAATGCGTGTTCCAGTCACTGTTGGTTTTAGAGTATGACCCACTGTCAGATGCATCCAGGGAAGATTATCACATTTCTCCTTAATGGCTCTGACCATGGGTTTCACATTTAACATTTCACATTCCATTGGCCCTGGAAATGCTTAGACGTCATGAACTGTCCAATAGGCCAGATTATGAATTATTAGAGGTAGGGGTGTAAGGCCAGATAACAGGGGGTTTCTAAAAGGATAAATATATGGGTCCTAGAGCCAATCAAGCCTGAACTATCTTTAGAAGCCAACAAGACTAAACTGTGACTGTCGTGCTTTGGCCATATGAGAAAACATGACTCATTAGAAAAGACAATATTACTTCATAAAATAGAAAGCAGTAGGAACAGAGGAAGACCACATTCCAGATGGATAGACTCAATCAGGGAAGCCATGGCCCTGGACCTGTAGGACCTGAGCAGGGCTCATTCTTGGGGTCATCATAAGTCTAAGTCAATGTGACAGCAGTTAACAAGAACAACAAAAACCATAGTAAAACTTGTGTCTGGGATACCCATAAAGCTAGCTTAAGGGGGCATGCCACCATTTCCCCTTCAGAGCATTTAACTTTTAATGCTGTAAGTCTCCTTGGGAGAAAAAAAAATTGAGGAAGCCAGCTGTGAAACATCATTCCTGGTCAAAACACCCTGAACTCTATTTGAGCCAATTCCTTACAGGTAACATAACGATGACTCTTCCCTCTCCCTCTCTCTCTCTCTCTCTCTCTCTCTCTGGCTTTTCTTTGCAAATGAAGATTCAGGAACGACTCATCCCACGCTTTCTGTAAGTGTGCTGATGACTAAAAAGGCCAATCTGAGATAAACAAGTCTGGTTACAGAAAGCACAGCAGAAGGTCTCCTTGGGTGATGTTTCTGGTTTGTGATTCTTTCTGCGTTTGTTGCTTCTCTTCAAGACTTGTTCGGTGTGAGTTCTCAAGGCTGCAGCATTGTGGATAATGCGTCTCCATGCCTCCCAACGTGTGGCAAGGGTGGACCGTTGTTGGTGATCAATTTGGCCAAGCCTGAGATGTTGTTTCAGGGAATCCTTGTATTGCTTTTTTGGAGCGCCCCTCTTACACTGACCTGTGGCGAGTTCACCGTAGAGTAGTATTTTTGGGAGGCGATGGTCCTCCATCCTAGAAACGTGCCCTGCCCAGTGCAGCTGTGTTCTCAATATCATGGCCTCAATGCTGGTGATCCCTGCTTGCTCAAGGACAGCAACATTTGTCACATAGCCAGTCCAGTGTATATATATGACTCTTACAGAGTAGCAAAACTAGTGCAGTTGTCTGTTTTCTGCACTTAGGAATCAAGCCTTGATTACTTCATTTGAATGAAGTACTCCCTGTTTGCTGCCTTGGTCTAAATCCAGTGGTGGTAGTAAGTGCAGCACAGCAGAACTCTCCCTCACCTTCACCTTCTAGTCCTCAAAGTAACTCCCCCCCCAAAAAAAAAAAATTCTAGAAGGTTTCTTAGCCCTCTGGAGTAGTCTCCTCCCCCAGGGAGCAGGTTTCAGTGGAAGGAGACCAGTCCCCACACTTAGAATCTTAGAGTTGGAAGAGACCACAAGGGCCATCCAGTCCAACCCCTTGCCTTAGAGGAATACATAATCAAAGCACTTTTGACAGAAGACCATCCTGCCTCTATTGAAAAGCCTCCACTGCATTCCACTGTCAAACAGCTCTTACCATAATGAAGTTCTTCCTAATATTTAGGTGCAATCTCTTTTCTTGTAGTTTGAGTGCATTATTCCATGTCCTAGTCTCCGGAGCAAAAGAAAATAAGTTTGTCTCCCTCTTCAATATGTCATCCTTTCAATATTTAAATGTGGCTATCATGTCTCCTCATAACCTTCTCTTCTCCAGACAAAATATACCCAACTCCCTAAGCTGCTCCTCATAGGGCATGGCTTCCAGACCTTTCACCATTTTGGTCGCCCTCCTCTGGACATATTCCAGATTGTCAATATCCTTCTTGAATTGTGGTTTCCATGAACTGGACACATACGTTCTGTCTATTAAATAATGAGACTGTGTTTCTACTTTTCATACAGATCAGGGAGAACTGATTGTGGATGCTTGAACATGTCTGAACCTGGATGACAAACATCAGCATTATTGGCCATTCAGTTAATTGTCAGTTGTTGTTTAAAGCAGCTGTGCTTTGTGTTCTGTGCCAGAAAAATACTAACTTTAAAAGTCAAGCAACATGTCAATTTGAATTTTTTAGTAAAATTGAACAAAAAACAGATGGAATCTTTTCAAATTCAAATGAGGCCTACAGAAAAGACTGCATGTCTTGTGCATGTGTTCTTGAGTGGCACAAAAGATTCAGAGAAGGATGTGATAATATGGGAGATGATGAACACCCTGGACAATCTTCCACTTCAAGAACCAAAGAAATTGTGGGAAAAACCAGCCAGATTGTTCGAGTAGACTGCCAACTCTGTGTCTGAATGGTATCTGAAGCCATGAACATTGACAAAGACAGTGCATGGAACATCTTACATGAGGATCTCAACATGAGAAAAGTTTGTGCCAAGATAGTCCCTAGGGTTCTCACACCAGAGCAAAAAGAGTGTCACTGCAAGGAAATTTGTGCTGACATTCTGTAGCAACTTGAGGCAGAGCCAAACCTTTTCCAAAAAAAATCATCACTTGTGATGAAACCTGGATCTTCCAGTATGGTCCTGAGACAAAACAACGGTCAATGCACTATCATCACTAAGAATGAAAAAAGCACATTTAAGCAAGTCCCCATTGAAAACCATGATCATTGATTGTTGTTGTTTTTTTAACATCAAGGGCATAATTTTGGCAGAATGGGTTCCAGAAGGCAGAACAGTGAACCAGCATTATTATAAGGAAGCTTTGACAAAGCTGAAAGAGTCAGGGGGAAAAAAGAGGCCAGAATGGTGGAACAATGGTTTCATTCTTCACCAAGAAAATGCACTGGCTCATATAGCACTTTCTGTGAAGCAATTTTTGGCCAATAAATGCATTACTACACTTGAACATCCTCCACCATATTTGGCACCATGTGACTTTTTTCTTTTCCCTAAAGTGAAATCAGTGCTTAAAGGAACACATTTTGAGTCAGCTGATGCAGTAAAGAAGAAAACGGCAGATGTGTTGAAACAGCTGACAGAAACAGATCTGGTCCATGCCTCTGACCAGTGGAAAACAAGACTGCATTGGTGTGTGAGTGTCAATGGGGAGTATATTGAAGGGGAGAAGCATTAGAATTGTAAAACATATAAATAAAGATGGGCTATTATATCAATCTTGCTATTTAATAGACAGGCCTTGTATTCCAGGTGTGCTCTGACCAAAGCAGAATAAAGTGGTACTATTACATCCCTAGATCTAAACACTATACTCCTATTGATGCAGCCCAGAATTCCATTGACTTTTCTCACTGCCAAATCACACTGTTCACTCATGTTCAGCTTGTGGTCTACTAAGACTCCTAGATCCCTTTCACATGTACTGTTGTCAAGCCAGGTGTCACCCATCCTCTATCTCTGTATTTCATTTGTTTCTGCCTAACTGTAGCACTTCTTAGAACTGGATCCTTCCTGTTAGGTTTGGTTTATTTGAATTTAATTTTATTTTGAGAAAATGCACCTTCCTGTCTTCAGACATGATGTGTCTTAAGAGTTCCCTGCTTATTGCATGCTGCTTTGGGTACAGCCTGCTGTAACAAAGCAACATATAAATAAATGAAGTAACTACGGGACATTCAGAAGGTATATTAATGGATTTTTAGTGTGGTTGGGGAGATTCCACATGGTCTATCCAAAAAGCTCAAGAAATATATAGCTGCTGAGTTCTTAGGCTCAAGTGTTTTGAATATCATTGAAGCTGCTCTGGTCCCTGAGAATATAAAATAAGCCTGGCAACTTTAGTTTAGTACAGGAGTAGAACAAAAGCAAATATCCTTCCCCTAGAGCAAAGCTTAAAAAAAGGTATATTTGGACTATAACTGCTGAAATCTCTCAGCCAGCATGACCAGTATAAAAAAATGTAACATTTTCATCTCTACCACAGAGGGGCAACCCCTTTTAGCTAAAGCACAAATTCCCTAAATACAAGTGAAAAATCCTGATCTTACAGCCAGCCAAACCCATTAAAGGTTGATTCAAATGATAACAGGAAGTTTCCATTGTGTCAAAAGTATATGGAACATTCATGCAGCCTTTCTTTTCCTTTTCCTTTTTTTTAAATATCTAACTGCAATATTGTAATTTTATTACAAATTATGTTGGCATGATCCAATTATAATTTTGTTTCTTAACCATAAGGGAATAAAATTATTTATTGGATCTTGTGTACTGAAATGAATTTAATGATGCTGTTTGTAATACAAGAGCATGGAGCTTTTCTAATAAGTTTATTTGTCCAGGAAAATACACACAAACAGACACACACTTCAGTTCACAGCAATTAAAAGAAGCTTGGTGAACATAGGCTAAAACCAATCCCATTAATAAAGTGATGGCATGTGAATTAGTACATGTTTGAAAGTTTATTTGGCGTTGCTTATTACTGTGGATATGCTACCATAGCAGGTGAAAGGAAGAAATACATACAAGAAAAGGGGAACTAATGCAGCTTTAAAGCTGAAGAGTTAAAATGAATGGATGAGTAGGGGAAAAACAGCTTATGTTTGGAATGGTGTCCCCCCCCCCAAAAAAAGGCAAAATACAAGTTAATGTATTTATTTCATTTCAATGAAAGATTCAAGAATGACCCAGAAATGAATGGGTATGAGAGTGGACTTTCACCAGTGCACTGAATGTGCATTCAAATTTACATATTGTTAACCTATATGCTTGGGAGTTGGGAAGACCCTCAAAGTATCAACATTAATTTGGAAGAATTAATGTATTTGACTTGGCAATGCAATGGGGGCAGGGGGTAACAACAGGATCTTGTGATCAACTATACCAGTACTAGGGAGGAGACATAATGTCATGCAAAACATAAGCTAGATAGTTTAACAATAATCTTTATTTAGAAAAGTAATAATAACCACATTCATGCACACATTTGGGCATCAAGCATTCACACAAGACTAGCAAATAAGTGGGAAAGGTTGAGATAGAGGAATAGCAAAGTGAGTTTCCAGTGGGTGATATGACACCTTTTCCTGAAGAATAAATTGGTCATGGAAGAAACCACTAGAGTGGGGGTCCCGATACAGAGTGGCTGCACCGACGGATGTAGTGTCCACAGAAAGGGGATCAGCGAGCATTTTAGTAATGTTTTGAAAAGGTTTTTATAATAAATATTTGCCTTCTGAGGATGGGATTTTGAGTAGAAGACAATGCTTTAAGCTTTTGCTCCAGGAGCAACAAAGGCATTCGGATATGTTAATAGTGTTTAATAGTTGAATACTTTGTGAATGAAAGGGAGGAAGCAACTTCTTTTGTGGGAGGGAAAACTACTGAGGGTAGTTTACAGGTTTCAAGTCTACTAGCCTGGCAAATGGGATTAGCCATGTGTGTGTTGCCAGTTACCTTGTGAATTAGCATTTCATTTACAATTTAGATGGCCTCTCCTTAAGTGCATTCCTGACTAAGCAATGCTTGTCTTTGGGTTTTTCCTAGTTCCCCAGGTTTATGTTAATGGCTGCACTATGTGGAAGACCGGGTTTGACCTAATGATTAAATATTGCCAGTTATTAATATAGCTATGGGGTTGGGGGTATCAGGGGAGGTAACAATATGGACACCTATTACAATCTATATTCTAACATCTGTGTGGGTTCAACTAAAATGGAAGGATGTTTTCTCACATCAATGGTATTGTTCCACCAGCTGTTATGCACAGTTAGCTAGATCCCTTTGTAGTAAGAAGGTCCAGTGCACCTTTATACAGATATATTGTTTGAAGGTGCATATCTTCCAAGGGTTGGAATTTTGAGGGCTCTCTTGTTAAAACATTATTAGTGAAAGCTGCAGTTCTACTCCATTCAGAGGTGTCCCAGAATTAAAATCTAAGTGGAATATGTATATGCACATATAATTTTTTGTAGAGTATTGTATGTGTCTATGAATACTAAGGCACCATGTATTACACAATCTGCCATATCATTTATTGGAGATGCCAGGGCCTGTGCTGAATTGTTGATAACCAAGCCCACTATACGTGCTATATGGCTGACAAGGGCAACTTCAGCAGTTCCAGGAGTCACTACTCTCCAGGATCTGCTTTGGAAGAATCTCATAAAAATGATCCTTCCCCCTCACACACACACACCACTCAGTGTGCCCAGAAGTTCATATCTAAGGAGACACATACTTCCTGGATACTCTCAATGGTGTAATTCTCCTCATTTTAAATCAATATTTATGGTGACAGGAATGGGAGATATGGAGACGACAGAAATGGGCAGGGACCATAGGTAGACCACAGGTCATATACTGCCCATCCCTGCTGTAAAATGTAAAATGATAAATGGCTTAAGGCTGGCATATTTGAAAGATTGCCTTCCCTATAGAGATTTGAATCTTCACTTCATTATCTCATGCAAGAACAAACGTTTTCTTCCCAATGGCCTTTTCTTTGGCAGCCTCCAGGTGTTGGAATTCTCTTATAATGAAAGGGGAATGGTGGGGGGGGGGGTTAGCACATTTTTCAATGATGTGACTTTCAGGACTTTTTTGTGGAAAAATCTGAGAAACCCCCACACACACACACACACAAAAACTTGTCTTGCACCAAATTTGCTTTGCACATGCACACACACACAAACACATATTTTGGCCTAAGAAACATTTTGCACAAAAGACAAAGGCTGGAATCATCCTGTTAGGTCATTATGAATGTGTAACCTAGTGTTGCATACTTGTGACTGTTTCATCTTCACAATTGCTATGTACCTCTAGTTTAGGGAACATGAAAGTCCCCCAATACCCACTTAGTGGACCGTCACTGTCATAATCAATGGGGGTCTATTCCCCTGTCATTAGGGAAGCAACTGGTGGTGCCCCCCCCACATGCACACATGTTCTTTGGCATGAGGGGAAATTGCAACAGGGGCCCTTTTGTGTGCCTGTCACGGCAGAAATTACTCATGGGAGATGGTGGAAATGTCAACGGCTTCCTGATCAACAAGAAAAAAGAGCCCCATTGATTTCAACGGCTGCTGCAGTGGGGATTGGGGATTGTAGAGATTTGGACAGGATTCACTGCATAGCACTGTAACTACAATGTTTACACATTTATAACTCCCCAATAGGATGCCAGCTACTGTTTTCTGGACAAAAAAAATAGTGTTTGCACAACTGTGGTAAAAATATTGCCTTTGTAGAAAACATCTGGAGGGGTTATGCAATTTTGTGTGATTTTTTTTGTTGCAAAAAAAGTTCCGAGAGATCAAAAAACAGACCAAAAGGAAGAAAACTTTGGTGGTGGGTGATCATTTTTTAAAGGGATCTCTGTGGGCATTCTGTATACCTGTTCTTCCAACTGCATGATGCAATCATCTTTTGAATTCCTGAATTCCCAAACCCAAAGAAGATTCAGTTGGTGGGAATGAGAGCCAGGGATTTTTCTGTGGGAGCACCCTGGTCATGCAATTCCCTCAGAAAGGAGAACTGACTAACTTCACCCTGACTGAGTTAATCAGGGAACAGAAACAAAACCAAAAAAATTAGTCCCCATGGCTTTTAATGGTTTGTTTTGATTTTAAATTTGAGACCCAAGATTTAAACAGTGCTCTTCTTTGCTTTTTTATTTCATTTTAATTGTATTGATTTAAAATATAAATCACTAACATTTGTACGGCATTTTCTGATGTCTAGCATGTCTTTAAGCAAAAGAACAAGCAAGTGTTTGCTGGGCAGGTAGAATAAATGAATTCTGTAGAGAGAAGGGGGAGAGAGAAGTCATCAACAATGTGTAATTAACAATGGGTAATTGGAATATGTGGTGTGTGTGTGAGAGAGAGAACATTAATCCTTTGCCACACAGGGATATGCCACCTGAGAGAAATATGCAGTCAGATATGTCAAGCAAAGACAGGTGAAGGCAAACTGCTGTTGGTGGGTTCTGGCAGGGATTACAAATGGTATGTTCTGCAGATTCACTAACCAAACTGGAGAGTGAGCAGCTATCTCTTGGACTTGGACTGCAGGTCTGGTCACTACTCACCACAAGGTTGTATAAACACAAAAAGGGGAAACAATAGAATAAAAGGTGCAGTGAAAGGAAGAAGACAGACAGTGGAAATTAAAAAATAAAAAGAGCAAGAGGAATCAAGAAGATGGAAAAAGAGATGATGGAGAGAAGCAAAACTCAAAAAGATTGAAGCAATCTGTAGCAAGATAACAGGGCAGATCATACTGGTAGTAGCAGTAGGAAAGGGGCATCTTATAAAGGAGCAAACCCACCAGACAAAAGAATGTGTGAGCAAGTGCCCAGAAAGTACCCAGAAAGGCAACAACCCATCCAAGGGTTTATTTCTGTAAAGTACATCCCACATCAGCACTAGTCAACAAATGCCTTTCAGTAGAGGTCCAGCTGTGATGGACCTACCCATCTTCATATTCATCATGCACTGCTTATTATTTGGGAAGCACTAGGTCTGGGAGTTTGAACAAGACCACTACCCATATTAAGATCTCTCTCACTCAATCTCTCTCCCTCTCCCTCTCTCTCTGCATTTATCTTTGGCTGGACTAGATGACTTTTTTGATGGAAGAGATGAGAAGTGGATGTTTTGTGCCCCCCCCCCAATTTATATGTCAGAAGATGTTGTGAGTATGTTTCCATTTTCACCTCTGAAATGACAGAGAATATATTTGTGGTGTGAAGCTATTAAATTATACAAGGAGGAATAAAACAGATATTTAGACAGGCAATCATAATCCTCTATCTAAACCAGTCCCCTAAAGCAAGGAAAACATTTTGCAGAATCTCTCAGTTTCTAGGTTTCTAGTTAAAGGGGTTCAAAAGAACAAACTTTTATTCTCTCCTAGATTAAAATGAATAAAAATAAAAATAAATTGCCCCCCCAACTTGTCACATGGAAATAACACCTGGACATTAGCTTTTGAGCACATCTTCGAAGTTAGTTGTGAGTTGTACTGCAGACATTTGGAAGGTGTGGTGCTATCTTAATCAGACTTCAGTGGCAAGCAGCTCATAAGGATGGACCATCCCATGACAGCTAACATGTACAATATGTTGACTGGAATACTATTTCATTTTATTGAGTATGTGTTCAAATCGTAACTGGGCTATGAACTCACAGGGCAGCATCGGACAAAATATTGTATGTTCAGCCTACATTGGAGGGCAGTTGTACAAAAAGAAAAAGAGAAAAGAAAAGAAACCAAATTATAATATAAACTCCACAGGTGTTTTTGCTGTTTGCTCATGCAAATCCATGCTGTCTAAATGCTAATGCATGTGGGTATTTGCATGTATTTAAGGTGTGATTATCAGTGGAATACTTCTTGTGTTCACAGCCCAGTGTGCATAGTCTTTGTCACAGTCTTTCAGTGGAAAAGCAAGTGACAGCTATGTGCTTATATCATATCAGTCCTCCAAAAAGACAAGTGTGATGTCCAGAGAATACTTGTCTTGAAGCCCTCTTGAAAGCATCTCTCCTCTTTAAAACTGCCAAGCATGAAAATAGCAAGAGATGGGAAATCTGTCCATTTCAGTTTCTTCAACTTTCAGCATTTTTAAACCTCAAATTCTTTCCACCTCAGTGATGAAATTCATAGGGAGCTGGGGAGAGGGCAGGATAAATTCTTCAAAAATGAACTGAAACAAAGTTATGTATATCACATTTGCATAGGCCAAATTAACTGGGTACATCAATCCCAGTGTGGAAAGAGCAAATTGTACCTCAGGGGTGGGAATCATGATATTCCAGCTGTTGTTGGACTGCAACTTCCCAAAGCCCTTGCTAGCTTACATTTTGAGAAATGCTGGGAGTTGCCGTCCAACAAGAGCTGGAGAATCACATGATTCAAACCCCTAAAATAGAGGTAATAGCGCTAATCCAGAAGCACAAATTCTCTCAGTCATTTATGAGTAAACCACAAGGTGGGTCCAAAATTCTGAGTATAATGTCCATATGGATGTATGGGGGAAAATGTGGTCCAATGATATAACATTTACTTTGTGCAGTAATTTAAAAGAAAACTTATATAAGATGATGTACAGATGGTTTTGTTGTTGTTGTGTGCCTTCAAACCATTTCTGACTTATGGTGATCCTAAGGCAAATCTATCATAGGTTTACTTAACCCCAAATAAGCTGTTGAAAATGTCCCAGAATTTTTCAAACCAATGTTGGGGATGACAAGATAAGGAGGGTTCCTTTTTTCACATGTGGTGGACTTGTAAGAAGGTGAAAAGTTACTGGTCTAAAATGTATATGTTACTCAAAAAAAAAAAAAGAAAGAAAGAAAGAAAGAAAAGAAAGAAAGAAAAGAAAGAAAGAAAGAAAGAAAAGAAAAAGTAGATTTTGCAGTGGTACCAGAAATGTTTTTGTTGGGCATTATAGCTAAAGAACTGGAAAGTAAATATAGACTACTTCTTTGACACATGACAACAGCAGCAAGAATATTGTTTGCTCAAACTTGGAAATTGACTGAACCACCGATGATGGGAGAATGGATTGTCAAAGTTGCTGAGTTAGCCCAAATTGCCAGATTAATGTGGGTTCTAAAGGATAAGCCAATTGAAGACTCCCCCCTTAAATATTACATTTTATTATTCAAAATATTAACCACTTTTCTCTGTTCTTCCTTTGCTATAACACTATAACATTTATAGTTATTCCTTTGCTAAAACACTATAACCTAACTTCTGAAGACTTTTTGAAAGATTTGAAACTGTGGAGTTTTTGAGCAAAATGAAATCTAACAATGCAATAACATGTGGTCATGGTTATTCATGATTTTAGTAGGATTATTTAGTTGGAGTGGTAATGGTAGAATAATATATATATTCTTCTATTATAGTCAGGATTGGGGGACTCAGAGCCCTACTATGCATTAGTTGTGCATCTTTTTTATCCTTTCCCCCCCCTTTTTTTGGTTTATTTTTCACTGTAGATTATTTTGATTGTAAATTAGATTGTTCATGTTAAAAATTAATTTAAAAATTGAGTCATAAATAGAAACACTCAAAAATCCCAGTGCAGACTTCGGACAACTAAGAACTCCAACACCTGAGCCTGGATGAATGAACATTTCAGTCAGCTAAGTTTTGTTTTCCACCTTATATTAATCCTTTTAAAATCTCAAATTCTTTCCATCATGAATATGGGGAAAAATATGATTTGGATAAAGTCTTATTAAAATTAGTCTGAAAGGAAATCCCCACATTTCCCTATTAATGGATCCTATTACTTTGCCTTTGTAGGTTGTTTGATCTGCTTCAATTTGAAGGTTATTGACAGAATAATAAGACAGAATATTCTGTCAAAGATAGAATAATAAGGCAGGCTATTTTTGTGTCTGGTCAGTTGACAACCCTAAGTATGGTTGTCAGCTTTTGCATTCATGGGTTTTTATTGTGACAGTTTTTTAACCAGATTCAATCAGAAATGTTAGTTGGTTATTATGCCATCCTTTTCATTACAGTCCTGACTGGATTTTTCTTCCTGAATAACAGGCTTTCTATCTCAGTGCAATTTGTGATAGAAATTCCCCCCTTAGCATGGGGGAATGCTAAGGGGGAATTTTCACCCCAGCACCTCCCTGTCAGGCCACACCATCACATTTTGGTACTGTTACGTGCCCTAAAACCCCGACCCTTCCAATAATTCATCAATTTGCTATAGGTCATAAATTAGCTTATTTAATGACACTTCATAAGGTTAGCAATAGATCTGGACTGCCACAAAAATACGGACTGAGCTAAGGTTTGCCCAAAACCTAAAGAAGAGGTCTTTCCAAATTCCCCACCTGGGTAGCAATTATGTGGACCTCCTTTGGACAGGTAGTTGGGGTGGAATGCACTAATTCTCCTGGAGGCACCTGGAAGTGAGTCATTCACTAATTCAGTCAAGTGGCTGGAACACTCATTTCTCTGCAAACTGGAGAGGAGCTCCTGAGACCTGATCACTAAACATGGGGTAGCCTCTCCTAGTTTACAACAGAATTGAGGGGACACATTACCTGGGGTAACAGGCAAGCGGACTTGGCGAACGGAGACCCAAAAACCAGACTGAAGTGAAAAAATGAAGATAAACATCCACTAAACAGCCTGAGGGGCTCGTAAATGCCACAACACCCATGTTGAAGCAGCTGCTTTGCAGACGCCACCACTTTCAAAAGTTTGTCATAAGAAATCAGCTGAAAGTAATCATATATATCATTTCTCTTCCTTGTTCATGGGAAGAAAACCTGCTTTTTGACAAAGGGGCTGCATGTTGATTTGTGAGTGAGTAGCTAACTCACAGACTGTAAAATCTTGAAACAGCTTGGAGAGCAGAGTGTTACATTGTTCTAACAGCTGCAGGAAGATTAGGGACTGTGGTGAAAGCTGAAGACTGGAACTAAAGTGTAGAATAAAAGTTGGCAACAGTGAGAAGGCGTGGGCAAGAAATCTATATATTGCCTATCATGGGATGAAGGAAGCACCACAGGGTTAGAGAATATAATTCACCCCCAATGGCCAAACAACCCAAAATTGTGGGTTTTGTATCATTACCAAGTTCCTACTGAAAACCGCTTTTCGACTTTAGCAGAGTATCTTAATGATGATAGTGAAGATCTTGAAACAGACAGGGCACTCAATCGATCTAGTGTAACTGTAAACCACCTAGTTGACCCTATCTGTATTAACAAAGAAAAGGTAATAGAAGAGAGGGACACCGAGCTGTTGGATCTGGTTGCCTGTATAAATTCTATACAACTTATGGCAATAACAGTTGAGCATATCTATAAGGAACTGGGAATGCTCAACTGTAAAATGGACATTATTACTAAGAACCAGGAAGCGTTAGGATCTTGGAAGCACTCTAGCAGTCAGACAGGCTTGGATAAACCCTTTTCCAATAAGCCTACTTTGATGTTTCATGAGTTAGGAAAGTCTGCAAAATTGGTGCTAATTCCCTCTAAAGTCTGTCTGGATGCACATACTTATAGAGGAATGGTGCCCCCTTGGAACACTCTTCAGCTCATCAAGAGGCACTTAAATGCTCTACTGAAGATAGAAGTAAAATACCTAGACCTTCACACAGTAGAAATGCTGCCCTCTTGTAGTGGAAAGAAAAAGTTATAAGTTTCTATTTTGACTGTATACCTTTAAAGCTTTTTCATCAAAGAGCCAAACTAGCATCTAAAGGTATATTCCCCAGATGCACGTTCCATAATGACATTATATTGCCCTTGTTTCAAGACCAACACATGTCCAGCCAAGCCCAAGAAACTCAAATGAGCCTGAGTTGGAATCATACAACATGACTCTGGAACATAATCCTATAGCTAATCCTCCTTTATCCCCTGCGCAAGATCAACGTGAAATCACCAAGTGTGCTGAACGGTTGCTGAATAATAATGGAAATTTGTCCATGAGCAAAAGTGGTCATCCTGAGATCTTACACCCTTCACAGGACTTATTTGACATCCTGTCTAAAGATACTCTATTTAATCCACCTCCATTGTTACCTAAGAGTGTTATGAACATGGATGAGGCCCATCAGCTACCGGGTCCCGTGATGAGGGATGTGGTACCATATGAAATAGAGTTAGATTTCCACTCCTCCAGAGTATTATCTTAAGAATCACACAGTGTCGAGGCTGTGAAAACATGGGCACAGGAGCTAGCTGAGCTAGCTCAATGTTCAGACTCTGCCCCTGCAAAGGTCTCGACCTGTCGTGTGTCGAAAATAGTAGCTTAGGAAAGAATGGCTGTATTTTCACTAACCACTTGGGTCAACTGAAAGATATTGCATCAAATTGACTAAGAGGCCATGATAGGACAGTGAGTAATATCCCTTTCCTAACATTGAATATTGCAGGGTGGAGAAACAGAGCTGCCAGTGGGGACTTGACTAATTTTTTGTTGGAATTTCATATAACAGCTATTCAACGAACTTGGCTCACCTCTGAAAATGAGCAGGCAAACTTATCTGGATTTAAATTTTGGTCCATATTAGCAAAGAAAGACAAGAACAAAGGAAGAGCCTCTAGAGGCTTATGCATACTAGTGAACTAATCCTTGGGTTGGCAGAGTGAAGAATTAGTAATGGAATCAGCCCCACCGTACATTCTGGTGGTAAAATTTATTTTCATAGAATCATAGAATCATAGAATTGAAGAGTTGGAAGAGACCACGAGGGCCATCCAGTCCAACCCCCTGCCACGCAGGAAATCTTGATCAAAGCATCCCTGAAAGATGGCAATCCAGCCTCTGTTTAAAGACCTCCAAGGAAGGAGACCCCACCACGCTCCGAGGGAGTGTGTTCCACTGCTGAACAGCTCTTACAGTCAAAAAGTTCCTCCTAATGTTGAGGTGGAATCTCTGCTCCTGGAGCTTGCATCCATTGCTCCGTGTTCCAGTCTCTGGAGCAACAGAAAAAAAGCCTGCTTCATCCTCAATGTCACTCTCTGGCTTTTCTTCGCAAACGAAGATTCAGGAAGGACTCATTCCGCGCTTTCTACAAGTGCGCTGATGACTAAAAAGGCCAATCCAAGATAAACAGGTCCGGTTGCAAAAAGCACAGCAGAAGGTCTCCTTGGCTGATGTTTCTGGGTTGTGATTCTTTCTGCTTTGTTGTTTCTCTTCAAGACTTGTTCGGTGTGAGTTCTCAAACAAGGCTGCAGCATTGTGGATAGTGCATCTCCATGCCGCCCGATGTGAGGCCAGGGTGGACCACTGTTGGTGATCAATTTGGCCGAGCCTGAGATGTTGTTTCAGGGAGTCTTTGTATCGCTTTTTTGGAGCGCCCCTTTTACGCTGACCCGTGGCGAGTTCACCGTAGAGTAGTATTTTTGGGAGGCGATGGTCCTCCATCCTAGAAACGTGCCCTGCCCAGCGCAGCTGTGTTCTCAATATCATGGCCTCAATGCTGGTGATCCCTGCTTGCTCAAGGACAGCAACATTCATCACATAGTCAGTCCAGTGTATATTTAGGAATGTGCGTAGACAGCACTGATGAAAGCGCTCAAGGAGACATAGGTGGTGGCGATAGGTGACCCATGTTTCAGATCCATAAAGGAGGATAGACAGTACAATGGCTCTATACACACTGATTTTTGTGCTTTGCCTCAGGTGTTTATTGCTCCAGACTCTTTCGTGAAGTCTTCCAAATGCACTATGTGCCTTTGCTAATCTGTGATCGATCTCTTTGTCAATCTTGGCATCTGAGGAGATGATGCTTCCCAGGTAGGTGAACTGCTGAACGTACATGAGCACAGATTTGCTGACAGCAATGTGGGGATGATGGTGTTCGTCCTGTGGTGCAGGCTGTTAAAGAACCTCCATTTTCTTCAGCTTGACTTCCAGCCCAAAGAGCTCTGCAGCTGTTGCAAAGCAGGATGTTAGGCACTGCAGAGCTGCTTCTGTGTGGGCAACAAGGGCAGCATCGTCAGCTCATCCCCAACTAGCTGGTTGGCTAGCCGTGGCCAACGGGAATCTTCTGATGCGGTCAAACCAAGGCAAAGAAACAAAGGCACACAACGACCTCCAAAGGTGTAAATAAACTGACACTTGCATGCTGGAACATCAGAACCATGCAAGACTCTAAAGTTAGTGGACGGCCTGAGCGTCGTTCTGCCCTAGTATCCCATGAACTATCATGGCTTAATATTGACATCGCTGCTCTTAGTGAAGTTCGCTTCCATCAGGAAGGCAGCCTTAAAGAACATGGTGCTGGCTACACACTTTACTGGTCTGGCAAACACAAAATTGAAAAACATCTTTCAGGAGTAGGCTTTATGATTAAAAACTCCATTGCCTCCAAACTCGAAACCTTGCCAACAGGACACTCTGATCGCATTATATCCTTACGCCTCCCACATGTTGTTCTCTTTAGTATATATGCCCCAACTATGCAAGCCGACCCTGTAGAGAAAGACAAATTCTACACAGACCTACGCCACCTCATACTAAAAGTCCCTGTAGAAGATAAAATTATGATCCTTGGTGACTTCAATGCCAGAGTAGGAAAGAACTCCGAAGCCTGGAAAGGTGTCTTAGGCAAGCATGGTGTTCGAAATTGCAATAACAGATGACTCCTGCTAGAGTTCTGTGCAGAACAACAGCTGACTATTACAAACACAATCTTTCAGCAGAAGGATAGCTTGAAGACAACCTGGATGCATCCCTGATCCAAACATTGCCACCTCACTGACTATGTTCTAGTCCGTCAAAGAGACATTCGTGATGTCTGTCATACCCGAGTGATGCCCAGTGCAGAATGTCAAACAGATCATCGCCTCTTCACATGTAAACTAAATCTTCATCTTAAGTTCAAACCTAAGAGGGGTGGCATCTTAAAGAAGAAACTCCAAGTCAACAATCTTCAACAAGCTACCATCAGAGACAACTTCCAGGCAAATCTACAATCCTCAATGTGACATCCCTTCAAATACTTAAACAGGGCTAACATAACGCCTCTTAATCGTCTTTTTTCCAGGCTAAACATACCCAGCTCCCTAAGTCTTTCCTCATAAGGCATGGTTTCCAGACCTTTCACCATTTTAGTCGCCCTCTTTTGGACACGCTCCAATTTGTCAATATCCTTTTTGAATTGTGGTGCCCAGAACTGGACACAGTATTCTAGGTGACCAAGGCAGAATAAAGTGACACTATTACTTCCCTTGATCTAGAAACTATACTTCTGTGATACAGCCCAAAATCGCATTGGCCTTTTTAGCTGCCGCATCACATTGTTGACTCATGTTCAACTTGTGGTCTACTAGGACTCCTAGATCCCTTTCGCACGTAGTTTTTTTCAGCCAGGTCTCTCCCATCCTATATCTGTGCATTTCATTTTTCTGCCCTAAGTGCAGTACTTTACATTTCTCCATATTGAATTTCATTTTGTTAGCTTTGGCCCAGCTCTCCAGTCTATCCAGGTCATTCTGAATTTTGATCCTGTCCTCTAGGGTATTAGCTACTCCTCCTAATTTGGTGTCATCTGAAAATTTGATAAGTATGCCTCTAATTCCCTCATCCAAGTTATTGATAAAGATGTTGAATAGCACTGGGCCCAGGACAGAACCCTATGGCACCCCACTGGTCACATCTTTCCAAGACGAAGAGGAGCCACTGCTGAGCACCCTTTGGGTTCGGCCAGTCAACCAATTACAAATCCATTGAATAGTTAACTTGTCTAGCCCACATTTTACAAGCTTGTTTTCAAGAATGTCATGGGAAACCTTGTCAAAGGCCTTACTGAAATCAAGGTATGCAATATCCACAGTGTTCCCTTCATCTACCAAGCTGGTAACTTTATCAAAAAAAGAGATCAGATTAGTCTGGCATGACTTGTTTCTCTGAAACCCATGTTGACTTTTCGTGATTATGGCATTGCCTTCTAAATGTTCACAGACTCCCTGTTTAATGATCTGCTCTAGAATCTTCCTTGGTATTAATGTCAGACTAACTGGACGATAATTGTTAGGATCCTCTTTTTCCCCTTTTTGAAGATGGGGACAACATTTGCCCTCCTCCAGTCTGCTGGGACTTCTCCTGTTCTCCAGGAGTTCTCAAAGATTATTGCCAATGGCTCTGAGATTACATTTGCCAGCTCTTTTAATACTCTTGGATGTAGTTCATCTGGTCCTGGAGATTTAAATTCATTTAGATTAAGAAGGTATTCCTGTACTACCTCTTTGCTTATTCTGAGCTGGATTTCCCCTATTGTGTCCTCTGTTCCATTATCCTCAGGTTGGTCTCCCTTTTCCTTTTCTGAAAACCCTGAGGCAAAGAAGGTGTTGAGTAATTCTGCCTTTTCTCTGTCCCCTGTTAGCATTTTGCCATCTTCTCCACGTACTGGCCCTATCATTTCCTTCTTCCTCCTTTTGCTGCGGACATATCCACAAAAACCCTTTTTATTGTTCTTAACCTCCCTAGCAAACCTGAGCTCATTCTGCGCTTTAGCTTTTCTGACTTTACTCCTACACGTGTTCACTATCTGTTTGAATTCTTCTTTGGTGATTTCCCCCTTTTTCCATTTCCTATACATGTTCCGTTTAAAACTTAGCTGCGTTGAAAGTTCTTTAGTCATCCATCCTGGTTTCTTGAGACACCTCCCATTTTTCTTCCTCAATGGTACTGTTTGAAATTGTGCCTTCAGTATCTCCCTTTTGAGAAAGTCCCATCCGTCTTGAGGTCTCTTCTCTTTTACTATTCCTGACCATGGGATCACCTGCAGTATTTCCCTGAGTTTATTGAAATCAGCTCTCCTAAAGTCTAGAATGTGTGTCTGACTATTCCTGGCTTCTCCTTTACATTGTATAACAAACTCCAGGAGAACATGCTCACTCTCACCTAAGGATCCCACCACTTGCACCCCATTAACCAGGTCATCTCTGTTGGTTAGGATCAGATCTAAAATAGCTGACCCCTTTGTTGCCTCTTCCACCTTTTGGACCATGAAATTGTCTTCTAGGCAAGTAAGGAATTTGCTAGACCTTGAAGTTTTGGTTGAGTTAGATTGCCAGCAAATATCAGGATAGTTGAAGTCACCCATCCCTACTACATCTCTCCTTTCTGCATGTGTGTTCATCTGTTCTAGAAAGGCATCATCCAATTCCTTCGTCAGATTTGGGGGTCTGTAGTAGAGTCCCACAATAACATCCCTGTTGTTCCCTTCCCCTTTAATTTTTATCCAGATGCTCTCCACCTGGCTTCCAGTATTGATGTCATGGATCTTTTCACTGGTGTAAATATCCCTGACATATAATGTTATTCCTCCTCCTTTCCTGTTTGGCCTGTTTCTCCTATAAAGGTTATACCCCTCTATTCCTACATTCCAATCATGTGACTCATCCCACGAGGTTTCAGTAATGCCCATTATATCATATTTGTTTTGTAGTATGAGGAGTTCAAGTTCATCTTGCTTATTTCCCATGCTCTGTGCATTAGTGTAGACATCTAAGACCATGTGTTCCCTTTACTTGCTGCCTGTGCATGTTTTTTTTGTTGTTGTTGTTGTTTTTTGTCTCCCACTGTTGGGTCCTTGCGCTGATTGCATTGTTCCCTCTATGACAGTTTGACTCTTTTCTCCAGCACTTTTGCCTTCCAGAATATTGTCTCCCTCCCCTATTTGACTCAGTTTAAAGCCCTCCTGATCAAATTCTTGAGACTGTTGGCAAAAATGTTTCTTCCAACTGTTGCAAGATGCACCCCATCTCTTGCCAGAAGTCTCCTCTCATGGAAGCGCAGTCAATGATCCAAGAATCCAAATTATTCTCGGCAACACCATCTATGGTGCCAGTTGTTTATGTCGGCTATTTTCCTCTCCCTTCCTGGACCATGCCCTTCTACTGGCAGAAGAGACGAGATGACAACCTGTGTGTCCATTTCTTTCAGCTTCCTCCCCAGGGCCTCATAATCTCTTCTGATCTTGGGAAAGCTGTGCCTTGCAGTATCATTGGTTCGCACATGGACCAAAAGGAAGGGGTAATGATGCATAGGCTTGACAAGTCTTGTCAGCCTCTCGGTTACATCATGGATCTTTGCCCCAGGGAGACAACACACACCTCTGCCGAGGCTTCGCAGCTGCTGTTCCTTGTGGTGGTCCTCTCAAGGTCCCCTGCTCTACCCCTGAAGTCTGTCCATGGTGTTCCTCCTCGTTGTCCCTGATAAGGGAAAGGGCTTCAAATCGATTCTGTAGCTGCAAGCTGCTCGAAGAATCCCTGGATGTTCTTGTTCTGTGTGTGACATTCCTCCAGCTGTCTACTTCCTGTGTCTGTGAAGTAACCCTCTCCTCCACAGCCACTTCCTCTGTGCGGTCCCTGTCCAAGACTGTTCATTCTGTTCTGTCCAGGAAAACCTCTTGCTCATGATTCTGTTGAAGTGTAGCTACCAGTGTCTCCAGCTGCTGGACTTTCTCCTCCAAGAGGGCTACCAGCTTGCACTTGGTGCATGTGAAGTTCTCCACGTTTGTAGATAAGAAGACAAACATCACACAAGTGTTGGAAGTGACTGCCACAGTCCCCTCAGTGTCCATGGTGAGAGCTTTTAGGTAATCTAAGAACTCTTAGTTAATGCTGAGAATACTAAGCTGTACTTTTAGGTATGCTGTATTTTTGTTTGGTTACTGAAATTCTCAGCAACAAGCAGCCTCTCCCAACAGTTTTAAAAATGGCTGTCCAGAAGCTGCTCTCCTTCTCTCTGGCAGGAAACATATGATTTTAATTTGTTTGAACATTTACTTGCCACCAACTACATCACTGTTCTTCTCCAGTAGCATGTGGGCAGAGCTGGAAAATTTAATATTACAATAAAATTTGAAATACCCTAGGGGCATTAAAGTTGTTCTGGAGGATTTTAATGCTAGGGTGGGGTTTTCCCTACAGGAGTTTGTTCAACAGGGGATTGTGCTGGCCAATTATCTCCAAAATGAATCATCATGGCACTCTCGTGACCAGATAAGAAATGAAGCAGGTCTTAGTTTATTTTACAAGTGTACAATTGTAAACTTCAGTTAATGGGGGGCAGAGCTGATAGCTTCATTTATCCATTTACATTTCATTCTAGATCTTCCAGCAGCATTCTGGATTACATTTGTGTCTCTTAGAAATACAGATTTATTCTCAGATATTGAAGTTCTCATGAGGGAGGACAGTGAACACCAACCTGTCACTGTCACTTTTCTAGGTCACTCAGATCTTAGACCCAGCAGCCCTGGAATAGAAATCTTGCTGATGAACTTGGAAGATGGGCAACTCAGGAGGCTCAAATGGAGGTAAGGTTGACACTGAAGCACTCACCAAATTTCTAACCTCCAAGCAGATTAGGTTAGAATATAGAGCTATAATGTCAGGCTGTATAGATAGAAACAAACCCCTCCTTGGTTTCAATAATCTTTGTTGCCTATTGAGAAAATTTTTAATTGATGAGGCCCCACATGGAAAACCTTGGTTTTCTGGATCTACTTGGTTTGATTTTGATTGTCTTAGAGCTAGGAGATGCTTAAGATCAGCCATGCACCAGACTCAATACAAGCCTTCATCAGCCAATCACATAAAGATGCTAATTCTTAGATGTAATTATAAACAACTTTATCATTTTTATGAAGAAGGCTACTTATATAGCCAGGCTTTGGGCAGGCTTCGAATTATCCACTAAGGGATCGAATACTGCCATTTTCTGGTATACCATTAATGGTATGTTGAAAGAACGCAGGTTCCACTCAGATGTCCCCATTCCAGCCTTAGTCTGGGAGGAATTCTTTTCAAATTTATACCAAAGACCAAACCAAGGACTCTCGGTTGTCACTCCTGTCACACATTCATCCTTAGCAGAGTGTCTTCTGTGGACCCCAGTTACCATGGCAGAAATGAAAAATATTATTCAGACCGTAAAACTTAATAAAGGGCCAGGTGAAGAGCTACTCCCTCTGGAAATTTTCAAGTCTTACATGGATTGGTGGGCCCCTGTCTTAGCAGGTCTATTTACTTATATTAACAACACAGACCATTTCCCTATTGGCTGGAAACTTTCCATTTTTGTCCCCAAATTTAAAAAGGGAACAAAAGGGATCCTAAAAACTATAGACATATAAGCCTTATTGATATTGTAGCTAAAATGTATATGAAACATCTTTTGGGCAGAATTGAGGACTGGATTGGTGATAATTACTTGTTAGTGGAAGAACAAGTGGGCTTCAGATCAGGCAGATCCACTATGGATAACTGCTTTATTTTACATCATCTTATTACCAAGTCCATATCTGAAGGTAAACAATTGTATACAGCATTTATTGATCTTAGATCAGCCTTTGACACAGTCAATAGAGACATTCTTTGGTCCAAACTGGCAGATATGAATATGGAGCCAAGACTCCTATTCTTGCTTAAAGTTCTCCATTCTAATACCTGTCTTACAGTGCGTATCGGTGCCGACGGTTTGCTGTCCAAGGAAGTTAACATGTACAAAGCTGTTAGACAGGGTTCATCTTGGCCCCTATTTTATTCAATTTATATGTTAATGATATACCTGGATTTCTTTCCTCAAAATCGGTCCATTCCCCAAATATTTGCAATACATTTCTCAATGTTCTTCTCTATGTTGATGATATGGTTTTGATTGCTAACATGCAAGTAGGTTTGAGATGATTATTACAGAACTTATCCACCTACTGTGCTTTGAACACCTTAGTTATCAATTAAGACAAGTCCAACGTATTTGGGGAAAGGTTTTAAAAAAACATAACTGGTTCCTGGAGGGAGAACCTATTGAGCAAGTCAATTCTTACTTATACCTAGGGTTATCCTTCTCAAATACCAGGAACTGGACAAGGCACCTAAGAAGGAATAAACACAGAGCTATAGAGAATGACTGTGTACTCTATAAACTAACAAATTACAATTGCCCCATTTGTATATTTCCTATCTTAAAAGTCTATAAAGCCAAAATCTTGCCCATTTTATCATATAGTGTAGAACTCTGGGGTTACTTGAAAGTCCCTCTTTTGGACCAGGCACAGAGCTGCTTCCTATGGAGGACTCTTGGATTAGATAAAAATACACCAGCTGAAGCAGTGAGAGCAGAACTTGGAGCTCATTCAATTCAGTGTCAGTTCACGATAAAAGCCGTTACCTATTGGTTAAAGATTCTTAAAATGGTGTCAGGGAGACTCCCGGGACTTTGTTTAGAAAAACAGTTGGACATAGGGAGTTCAAATTTCTGGGTATCCCAGCTGTCCACATTATTGTATCAGTTGGGTTTTTCTCCTCTTTATTTTCTTCATCCTGGTCACAATGCTCAGGAAGCCACAAAACAAAGGGTTTGGGACATTAGTGCTCTATCTGACATAGCTTCGTTGGCTGTTTAGCAAAAAATAAGGCAGTGTTTAGCCTAGAAAACTATCTCAGGTTACAGCTAACGCAGAAGCTGAGAACAGCTTTTACTAGAACTAGATTTAAGCAATTGAATTCCATGGTAAGAACAGGATGATTTCAAAAAATACCCTACCACAAAAGAACATGTATTTGTGGTGCTCACGCTGTAGAAGATATTATATATATATATTGTTTGATTGTTATATCTATGATAACGAGAGGTCCCATTATTTACAACCATTTTTTTATTAGAATGAGCAACTGGGATCCCGTTGCTAAATTATCCCATTTCCTGACTGGAGAGAACCTACAATTAGTGCAAAGTACTGCAAAATTTATTATAAAAGCTGCCTACTAAGAAATCAGTTTATTTCACAAAATGGTGTTCCATGCCATGGAGACGAGTTTATTTAAACCTTTCTGTAGAGTTTCTTTAATCCATTCATTCTAGCTTGTGCCACTTTATATGATATTACAAGATCTTTTACTCCATTTTGTACTTTATTTTATCCATTTTATTTTCTCTTTTATGTTTTTCCTTACATCCCCAAATTATACAGTTAATTTTTTTAGCTAATTTTACATATGAGTTTTAGATGTGATATAATTTATTTTTGCATGCATTTTGATATTTAGACACTTTGTATTCTACTGTATTCTACTGTTGATATGGTCAGTTGACTAATCAATAAACTTGTTTGTTTGCAAACTGGTTTCCTTTGTACCCCTCTCCTCAACAATAGAAGGTTGCCTGATGCCCATCAATGCATCAGCCATTAATGATTTTTAACATGTATTCCATGCATAACACCCCATAAGGGTAAATATTAGATACAATTATCACCCCAAAACACAGTCAGTGTTCACAGCTTCCTGCATTCCACCACTCTGTCCATCTGCTGTGTGACCCCCAGAGCTGTCTGAGTAACTTCTGCTATGCTGATCTTTGCTCTTAGGACAGGTATAGTATAGTTCATCATCCCAAACTTTATTCCTCTATCCCAATACTTCCTGCTTTCTTCAATAGTCTCATGTAATTGCTTGAAGCCTAAGTGTTGGTGTGAATGCTTCGGAGATTATTTTTCAATAAAAAAATCTTAACTTATTTTCTGGCTGTGAGTCTCATCAGTTAGTACTGGTATACATAGGTCAAAAGGTCCCACAGTTACCCGGACTCTTGCTGCCATATTGACCTAATTAGAGTTCCCACACAATTCAAGTGACAATACACTGGACATAAACTGATTTGTGAACTTAAAAAATATTCTCAGGAGGGCAGAGGGTTTGGGGAGTCTCTGGAAGTTTGGAAAGACAACTATCAAATTTGCAGCCACCTCTTAGCTGATTTGACTGGTTTCCAGCCAAAATCTCACCTGAAATTCTTCAGAAAAAGAATATTAAAAAAAAATTAAGCAGTCGGTAATTTGGTGGGTAGCCAGCAGGGCTTTGGGGGCAACAAAATTGGGGCTTAGGGGCCTAATAAAGGTGACAGGCCACATTTTTGGTTACTCCTTATTTTGGTTACTCCTGATTTAGCACATCACAAGATCATGATTCAGTCACCTTCTGAAGCACTGGGTGATTGTAATTCATTTCCTTCATGCCTTTCATGCACAAGGAAGATGAAGATGGAGGGATGTGGAATCCTTAGCTGATGAATCTCAATTCCAGACCATAGCTATTTATCAAATCATTAACTGCCTATGTTTTGCTTTCCAGTCACCTTCTCTATGCGCATCTGGGGATGGGGATGAAGTGGGCAAGTGATGGTTGAAGCTGGCTCTCAGGACACAGATCTCTGGCTCCTGTGCCATCTTCCTCTTGCCACATCTCCATTCTGAAAAAAGTAGGGATTCAGGTTGGTTTGGGGACAACCAGCAAAACTTCATTGGCTGAACTAGGGATTTCAGTGGTTCCCTTTTCCTGACCAATATAGTACTGAACTAAGAGTCTCTTGCCGCCCCACTGGGGATGGGGACCCATTAGAATGATCCACCCCCGAAGGCTAATGGAACCAATAGGATTCCAGAAAGCCTTGGAGGGGTTAATGGTTGGTAATGCTGGTGACCCTGTCAAAGCTTTCATTAATACTTGGAACACCGACCTTACCAAGGCTATCAACACGATCACTCCCAAACATCCTTTCCAACCCAATCCAAACTGTAAGCCATGGTTTACAGCAGAGCTTAGGAAAATGAAGCGGGTTGGACAATGACTAGAGGGCAACTGGCGGAAAACTCAACGCTTATCCGACAGGACTCATCATAGGAACTTTCTTTGGTCCTATCAAGAGGCAATACATGCAGCACAGAGATCCTTCTCTGCACGTATTGCGTCTGCAAAGTCCTGTCCAGCAGAGCTGTTTAGGGTGGTAAGGGAGATGACACAGGTTACTCCTGCACAGAACGCCACAACGGCCTGCTGTGATGTGTTTAACAACTTCTTTGCAGATAAAATCTCTCAGATAAGAGCCGACTTAGATGCCAGTAATTTGACAGAAACAATTGACCAGGTGTCCAGCAACTCCGTTGATATAAGTTTATTGGATCAATTTTAATCCGTGAGTACTGAGGATGTGGACAAGCTACTTGGTAGGGTGAAGAAGACGACCTGCCCTCTCGATCCTTGCCCTTCATGGCTGGCCATCCGGGGGGGGTGCCTTGATGGTGTTCCTTAAGGACATCATCATTGCATCCCTTGGAGAAGGGTGTGTTCCATTTTGTTTAAAGCAGCCATTAGGCCGCTCCTGAAAAAATCTTCCCTTGACCCCCTGGACATGAACAACTATAGGCCGGTTTCTATGTAACCATTCTTGACCAAAGTGATCGAGAGGGCAGTTGCGCTTCAACGCCAAGTGGTCTTGGATGAAACCAATTATCTAGACCCATTTCAAACTAGCTTTAGGACGGGATTTGGAGTTGAGACCACCATAGTTGCCTTGACTGACGACCTGCGTCTAAGCATTGCCAGGGGTAGTGTGATCCTGTTGGTGCTTTTAGACATCTCAGCGGCTTTTGATATGATAGATCATAGCATCCTCTTGGATCACCTGAATGGGTTAGGAATCAGAGGCACTGCGCTCCAGTGGTTCCGGTCCTTCCTCTCGGGCAGGTCCCAGAGGGTGTTGCTCGGGGACAGCTGCTCCAGCAGAAAGGAGCTTACTTGTGGCATTCCGCAGGGCACCATCCTGTCCCCGATGCTGTTTAACATCTATATGAAGCTGCTGGGTGAGATTATTTGGAGTTATGGGGCTGGGTGTTATCAGTACGCTGATGACACCCAGATCTGTTTCTCCTTGTCCCGATCATCGGCCTTGAATTCCGATGGCATCTCTCCTCTTAATGATTATCTTAACGCAGTAATGGGCTGGATGAGGAAAAACAGATTGAGATTAAATCCAGACAAAAACGGAGGTGCTCACTATAGCGGCCCTGAAACCAGGAGTTGGGTTGCAACCTCCATTCCTGTATGGGGTCACATTCTCCGTTAAGGACAGTGTTTGCAGTCTGGGGGTGCTCCTTGATTCATTGCTTCAGATGACTAGTCAGGTGAATGCGACGGTCAGGAGTGCCTGTTATCAGCTTCGGCTGATACGCCAGCTGCGACCTTTCCTGGAAGTAAGGGACCTTGAGACTGTGGTGCACACGCTAGTAACCTTCCGTCTAGATTTCTGCAATGCGCTCTACATGGGGCTAGCCTCATGCTTGGTCCGGAAACTTCAGTTGGTACAAAATATGGCAGCCAGAGTGGTCTCGGGAACATCTTGGAGAGACCATATAACTCCAGTATTAAGATCTCTCCACTGGCTGCCTATCGGTTTCCAGGACAAGTATAAGGTGTTGGTTATTACCTTTAAAGCCTGAAATGGCTTTGGTCCAACTTATCTCCAGAACCGCCTCCTCCCATACAATCCTCCCCATGCAATCTGGTCCTCTGGGAGGAAATTGCTTCAGCCACAAAAATCTAGGTTTTCTGCAACCTCCCAGAGGGCCTTTTCAGTAATCGCCCCCAAATTGTGGAATGACCTGCTGAATGAGATCTGTCAGGTGACAAACCTGAGTAGCTTTAAAAAAAGCACTAAAGATGGAACTCTTTTGGCAGGTCTTTCCTAATTAGATCCCAGCCTCAGGAGCTCCTGGCCTCTTTTAGTCTGCTGGCCACTTATTGTATTTATTGTATTTATTGTTTTAAAATGTGATTTTAGAGTAATTGCTTTTTAATTTATATTTGTTTAATATCTTTTTATGGGGGAGGGGAGGGTGGGTGGTGTTTAGGGATTTTTATCTGTATTGTATTTTAATTTATGTAAGCCACCCCGATTGTTTTTAACAGAGGGGCAGGGTATAAATAAATATTATTATTATTATTATTATTATTATTATTATTACAGATGGTTGGCTCTCTTGTAGGTCCTGCAAAACATGCAGTGACAAATGCAATATCTAGGCCCACTGAGATGCCAACTAACAGCACTGTCTGAAGTGCTCGTCCCCAACAGTAGCTTATAATAGCAGAGTGCAGAAGCACAGAACCCTCTAGTAGTATTTGGTAGTCTGGCACTGACCAACCTTGAAAAGAAGCACAGACACTATTGGATTCTACAAAAGTGCTTGGAGGCTCTTTATCTTGTTGTTGCAGGATATATACAAGATATACAAATACTCCTTTGACATTCTCCAACAGTAAATAGTAACTACTCTCCGTAAACATATACAATCCACTACTACATCCCACCATGTACAACACACTTTCTCCAACCCACACAAACTCTGCATCTCAGCAGACTGATATACAGTGGTGATTATGCTGGGCTAGTACCTGGTGTTCCACACGCTTCACAGCCATACAAACTATTTTTACTTTGATTTAAAGGCACAGTGTTTCCAACATAGATGTCCTATTAACTACTGACTGGAAGATAATTTTCCTCTCACCTTGTACATTTTGTAAAATGCCATGTGATTAAGCAGCTGCATTAGAAGAGATACACTAGTAGAATACATTTCATGACCCAAAGATGTGCACAACAGGATATGAATGGCTCTAATTTGATTATAAGGGGAAAATAACTTATAAATCAGAGGTATACTATCACATTATTTTATTACATTTCTCACTTGAAAATGCATACACTCTGTTGATTTGATTCAGAAGCATCATTCTTTCAGTCTGATAGCACCCTTGTTGTCAATAAACCCAGACTACTATACCAATCAAATAGGCCTTTACAACCATTTAAAACAAAGTAAAGTATATTTTCAAGACAAATACATTCAGGGAAATAAAAGCAATCACTATGTCTTCTGATTAAGCAGTCTGGTATAGATAAAAATGCATCTAAAATGTCTGTTGTTTCATCACATTGCATACAAAATAGGAAAACAAAGGAACACAATCACTACTGAGTGCCTAGCAGTGAAATGGGCAATATCTTGAGTACTGAGAATAAAAATGTAGAAAACTCTTCATGAGTCAGAGGAGAGCAACCTAATTTGCATGAATCCACATACAAATAAGCTTTCTAATATGCATAATGTGGTGGATTCACACCACCGCTTCAGATTCTTACACTAGCGGCTAAGGACTTTCGCAAACATGGCAAAAATCACACTATTGTGATGTCACAATATGGGTGTCACACAATATGTCACAATATGACACAATATGGATGTCACACAATATGGATGTCACATATGAATGGGTCCCACTATCACATGATGTCATGTTTTTTGGTCAAACATGAATAAGGCATCAATTTTAATTGACAGGACAAGCCATCAATACCTCTCAATATCGCTTTTTTAGTGGTATTGAAGAGCATGCAAAAACATGTCTCACGATAATCATGAGATTACAGCATGAATGGGTTGTCCTCTTTCCCCCTTCCTCATTCCTGGTAAGAAAAATTTCTAGGTGAGAATGTGAAAACTATCCATGGGATCCTCTTTATATGAATTGTCCTAGTTTGTTTGCATGTTTTTAGGTTTCTTTGTTTGTGTGTTTATTTAATTTGCAAATTAAGGGGGGTTGGTGTTTTTAAGCATGCTCGCATCTTTTTGTGAGAATGGCAGAAATCTCACCAATGCTAAATCATGGTAATAAAGTCCCATTCCTAAAGTGCTAGTGGTGGTTCTGTGCTAATTCCGAGTTGGTTCTTTTGCACGATTAAGCAACTGGTGATAATAAGTGTAATAATGCCACTATGTTTTTGCTTTCCTCATTCATGGAATTAGTGTTTTCAGACGCTAATCTGATAAAGTCAGGTTTGAGTGTTGGGCTACAACTCTGCAGACCAGGATTTTTTGGGGGGAGGGATTAGGAATTTTTTAATTGAAATAAGACCATTCTACTGAAAAATACACCCGACCGCAAAAGGCCGTAACAATAACACACACTAATACAAAAATAAAACTATCTTTCTTAACACTAATACATCCCAGAAAAAAAACAAGGAAAACCACACTATAATCTCTTTTTTCTTTTCCAATGAACATTATTATATTACACCATGATAAATTGCACGAATTCCTTGTGAATTGCTGGGAAAAAGGGGAACTGCCATCAGATGTCCGAGATGCAGTCATCATCACCGTGTACAAGAAAAAAGGAGCAAAATCCAATTGCACAAACTATCAAGGCATAACACTACTCTCTATTGCTGGAAAAAATCCTTGCAAGGATACTCCTGAACAGATTAGTTCCTGCTATTGCAGAAGAACTTCTCCCTGAAAGCCAATGTGGCTTCAGAGCCAACAGGAGTACTACAGATATGGTATTTGCCCTTAGACAACTGCAAGAAAAATGTAGGGAGCAGAACAAGGGTCTCTATGTAACATTTGTCAACCTCACCAAAGCCTTCAACACTGTGAACAGAAAAGGCCTGTGGCAGATCCTGGAAAGACTAGGATGTCCCCCCAAATTCCTTAAAATGATTATCTTGCTACACGAGGGCCAGCATGGTCAAGTCAGATATGGCAATGCTCTTTCAGAGCCCTTTCTAATAACTAATGGAGTGAAGCAAGGTTGTGTTCTCGCACCAACTTTATTTACAATCTTCTTCAGCATGATGCTCCAAAGGGCTATGGTAGAGCTTGAAGAAGACGGCAGCATCTATATACATTACAGTACCGATGGTAGCTTGTTTAACTTAAGCCGTCTGAGGGCTCACACTAAGACTCTAAACTATCTAGTCCGTGAGCTGCTCTTCGCTGATGATGCTGCCCTTGTTGCCCACACAGAAGCAGCTTTGCAGCGCCTAACATCCTTCTTCACAACAGTTGCAGAGCTGTTTGGGCTAGAAGTCAACCTGAAGAAAACAGAAGTTCTTTACCATCCTGCACCACAGGATGAACACCACCACCCCACATTGCCATCGGCAAATCTGTGCTCAAGTCCGTTCAGCAGTTCACCTATTTGGGAAGCATCATCTCCTCAGATGCCAAGATTGACAAAGAGATCGATCACAGATTAGCAAAGGTATATAGTGTATTCGGAAGACTTCAGAAAAGAGTCTGGAGCAATAAACACCTGAGGCAAAGCACAAAAATCAGTGTGTATAGAGCTATTGTACTGTCTATTCTCCTTTATGGATCTGAAACATGGGTCACCAATCGCCACCACCTATGACTCTTCGAACACTTTCATCAGTGCTATCTATGCACAATCCTAAATATACACTGGACTGACTATGTGATGAATGTTGCTGTCCTTGAGCAAGCAGGGATCACCAGCATTGAGGCCATGATATTGAGAACACAGCTGCGCTGGGCAGGGCACGTTTCTAGGATGGAGGACCATCGCCTCCCAAAAATACTACTATACGGTGAACTCGCCACGGGTCAGCCTAAGAAGGGCACTCCAAAAAAGCAATACAAAGACTCCCTGAAACAACATCTCAGCCTCGGCCAAATTGATCACCAACAGTGGTCCACCCTGGCCTCACATCAGGAGGCATGGAGACGCACTATCCACAATGCTGCAGCCTTATTTGAGAACTCATGCCGAACAAGTCTTGAAGAGAAACGACAAAGCAGAAAGAATCACAACCCAAAAACATCAGCCAAGGAGACCTTCTGCTGTTCTTTCTGCAACCGGACTTGTTTATCTCAGATTGGCCTTTTTAGCCATCAGCACACTTGCAGAAAGCGCAGGATGAATCCTTCCTGAATCTTCGTTTGCGAAGAAAAGCCAGAGAGAGAGAGAGAGAGAGAGAGAGAGAGAAATTAGAAGTTACACATTATAATTATACATATTTGGAAAAGAAAAAAAATTAATAAAAAATATCAATAAAAATAATAATACAAAATACAACAACAATAATAAAATATTTATTCAAAAATATCCTTTAAGTTATTGCTGGGGTTGTCTCATTAAACCACAGCCAAAATTTTCTTCAACGATGGTTTGACAATTTCTCTTTTTCACTCAAAGCTAAATTTTTAATTATGTTCTTAACATAATAAACAGTGCCTTTTACATCCTGCAGATTTTAAATTTTTACCTCCCTATGTCTTTGGAAAAATAATCCCAACATCACATAGCGGTTTACCAGGTGCACCGTGGACCAGGGCACTGTCCAAAAACTCACAGCTGGGGAGCCAGACTCCTTCCTCTTTTGGCCCACTCACTTTCTGGGTCCCCTGACACCCTCTGGAGGTTTGGTCCCCAAAATCAGTGTCTTCCAAGCCTGTTGTGTCAAATCTGACCAATCCAGGACCCGGGCCACCTTCTCCCATGTTTCCCGGGCATTCAGGCAGTCCTGGGCAAAATGTCTGATCATCTCCCTTTGTGCCATTCAACACAACATCTCAGCCTTTTTACTTTTCAGACGAGGACAAGTCTGCTCATCCTCAGTGGTCCACGGTTTCCTTGCCCTCATATAAAGAACCTGATGGTAGAGCCTCTACCTCAAGTCCCACAACTTTTTGGGGACCCTTTTGTCCATGAAATACTCAATTGGGCTAGTCTGGTGTTTTAGGTAGTCTGACAAACCTGGTTTGGCCTGACGTTTTTGCAAACAAGGGTTAACGTAAATCTCCTCCACTATTTTCCTGTACAAAACTCTCTTGATGCTCTGATCTGGCCTGTCTTCCACCTTCAACTCCTCAGCATGAATTCTCTATTTCTTTAGATAAAAAACAAAGTATCTCAAAAAATTTGGTGCTTTCAATTTTTCAGACAAAGAAAACCTAAATCTTAATAAGCCTTCCTCCCACCAGGTTTTTCCCCATCTAGTCCCCATCCAGCACTCACAAAACAAAACTAGCCAAGTCAAATCCCTGTTCTACCAAGAAAACCCACTGGGTGACCTTGGGTAAGTCATACACTCTCAGCCTCATAAAACCCTGTGATAGTTTCGCTTTAGGGTCACCATAAATTGGAAATGACTTGAAGCAACTCAACAACAACAACCTTTGAGAGAAACTGCTAAATTACATGAAAAAGACATTGCATCTGTATAAATTCTTTTAAGAGGTATGTATCAATAGTCTGGTCATGATGAAGCCTGCAGTGTCATGTTCAGTGCTGTATTGTATACCTTGTAGAAATGAGGCTTCAGACTGAAGGTGAAATTACAAAGCAGTAATTCCATTTATTTGAGGTAACCTAGAGGTTAGCAATTGTCTTTATATGCTAGTGTCAACAAATACATATTGTTTGCAGCAAAACTTGCCATAACTGCATAATGTGCAATGAATTGTAAGTTGCCTTCTAATATTTTCTTTTAACAAAAGAAAGAGAACATAGAGCAAGTTCTTACCCCTCAGTGTGACTCCGGCTTTTCAATGTATATTGTACAAGGGAATAATGAATGTAATCAGCTCCTAGCCATGCTTTTCTCATAATGTATCAGTGGGTTTATCTCCCTTAAAAGAAAAGAAAAAAAAGAAAAAGCAATATACAGGTGTCCCCCACTTATTTAACAGATTAGGGAGAAGAGTACTGTCAAAAAGTGGAAATCATTGAAATGTGGAACCCAGTATCTAAGTATGTAATATAAATATGAATACCTGCCATCTATTACAGTGCAATCTTGACAACACCGTGAATGATTTCTGTAGTGCCCAGATTGAAGATGGTACCAAGTTGATAGAGGGGAAAAGGTAGGACGTGTGTGGTCGCAAAACTGATGTGAAGTGCCATGTTTTCATTCAGTCTGTTTACTGTATACTTTATGTATGGAGACTGATGTGAATCATCTTACAAAACCAGGAAGACAGGTTCCTAGATAGTGTCTTAATTTAGGTATGACAAGGAGGAATGGGAAAATGTCGGTTGCCAGATGCCAAAGAGGACAGTGCTTCTGCATCTGTTTTTGGAGAGCAGCAATGCTTTATCATGGGCAGATGCTGACGTTGCTGAGGAAACTCCGCAAGTGGTGGTGGCAGCTTTAGCTGCAAGCTTGAAGCCAGTAGCAACAGCAAGGAAGAGAAAGAAGTTTGCCATGTTGCGGAGCAGGCTGGGAGCTGGTGCGAGAACAGAAAGTTGAAAAAGGCAGTTGCTCCTGCTGTCTCTGACTTGGCAGGTCTTCTCTCAGGGATTACCTCAGTGGCAGTGTTGACTGAGAGACAAAGCTCCCCCTGCAACCAGTTAGCATCTGAGAAGTTGGAGCACTTTGCCATTTTCTCTTGTGGCCACTGAGTCATCTGGCTCAGTGGGCAAGAAAAGCCGAATGAGGCCACATTCAACCAGTCTGTTGAGAGGACCCCACAGACTTCTTTTCATCCTCCAGTTTAGTTGACTGTAAACTGTAGAAGTTGTTTGTGGTACCATTGTGTGCTTATAATACAGTACTATACAGGTATTCATACTTATATTTGTGCTTATATATGTCAAAGCAGTGGACCACACATCAAATAAATGGGTTCTGGTAATAATTTAAAAGTGTTGGAAGAGTGGACTGTTGAAAAGCAGATGGTCAAAAAGTGGAATATTTATTAATATTCATACATATTTATAAATTATTCTTCACTTGACACTTCCTCACCCCTCCTCAATCTCAAACATACATGAACACAATGTATTTTACATTCTTATATAGTTTATGTATTTGTGTGTGTGTGTGTGGAATATATTTACAACTTTTGGAATATGCCCCCCCCCAAACAAATTATTGGTCATTGCCTTTTAATTGGGGGGGGAGGAGAAACAGTTGCTATTGTGTAAAGCCTTACAGGCAATAAAAAAATCAGGATCATGCCAAGTGGTCCTAGCAAATGCTTGGGGAATTTCATCTCTGAATTCCAACATGAGAAGAACCCCACTTTTTAGAACAATGTGTAGATTGGACTTGGTTGCCTGTGTTTTTTCAGAGAACATATGCTAAGATTTTTTTAAAAAAAGAAAAGAAAAGAAAATATGACAGAATGTATATTTTAAGTAATATGCATGCATTTACCTAAAAAAACATATATCCTATTCTAAATAATAGATTAAATGTAATTTACAAGTAAGACACTGGGGGGGGGGGAATCACTCCAGAATCTCTTAAATAAGCAGAAGTTCCTTAGCAGGTAAGTCAACAGGGAAGGTGTGCCTTACGAGTAAAGAGACTTAAAATTTTCAGACTAGGCAAAGTTAAGTTCTTTTGAAATAGTATTAAAGCTATGTTCCATTTAAGCAAAATATACATTCCACTCAAGCATATCACATGCACATCCCAACCTAGTAACCTAACCTTTGTCTGGTTGTTGTTGTTATTGTTGATGTTGTTGTTTTCATGTCAAGAAGCCTTCACACAGTTGATCCTCCATCTATACTTTAAAATGGCACAGCAGAGAAGATAACATTGCCTACAGCTGCTGTTCATACATTGGTCTTGATTGCAGCTGTGACAAGATCCAAGAACAATTACAGTTGCTCAGTAATGTCTGTATGAAGAATCACTTGTCAAGTGTATTCTCCACATGGGATTTCATATAGCAACTTGTCTCCCATCTTCAGAGATCCTGAATTATTTCTCATGTATAATAAATGCTCCAATTTCTGGAGCTACCTCCTATTGAGAAACTCAAAATGCATCTAATTTCTGCCTTTCTGATAATCAACCACCTGTGTAATGCGCCAAGACTTTGGGACATGAATTCATATTAGCACACATATAAATCATTACAGAGCTATGAAGAATTTAGTTTTGGGTCTCAAAGCGATATCATTGCTAGTTGAATCAACCAGCTTTAATCAGTTCATATTAAAAGCCTTGGAAAATCATGCAACTATAGAATTTTGGTCCCATTTTCAGTATATGGCTTCTTTTCTACATTGTCATTCTCATTTTTCCCCCCCTTTGGATCTTCATTGGCTTTCAAATGTATTTTCCCCCTCTCTTGCTCCTCTTCATTTCCAGTTTGGCTTACAATATGGCAGTGTAGCTTCTGTCTGACAAACATGAGACCCCCCTCCCTGGCTCAATGGTCTCAGTACTTTGGATCTCAGGATCCCTATAAAGTATTGCTGGTAAATTCAGGATTGTTTATGAAATATTCTATGGAGAAAGGTGTGAAGGTCACACCAGCTGAATTTACCAGATGACTCAGCATGGCCACCTGCCACTGCCACCTTCCTTTCAAACTTCCCCACCTTTGTCCCTTCTCTGGACTGAGGCCTGACTTATTGTGGATAGAATATGCGGATGTGTGGTCTCTGTTGGTAAATGTGCCTGTTCTCTGTCAATGAGTGAAATAAAGCACAATGATAAACAAAACACAAGAACTAGTTTATTAACTTGAAGTTTGTAACATCCACGCCTTCATACTGTGCATATAACTTAGCTATTTGGCTTAGTGTCCAATAATAGTTAAGTTTCTATTAATATAACCAGTTATGTAACAGACTCATCCATTGTCTCATACTCTTAATTTCCACTCCCTCCAGAAACCATTCAGCCTCAACATTCTCCTGCTTTACACAGACCCAACTCTGAACTCCCCCTCCTCTCAACTGGCTCCACACACTTCAAACTCTCTGAAACCCCTCCCATTACAGCTTCCTCCTCTGGGATTGGCTCCCTCAATATCTCTTCTCATTCACTCAACTGCATTCCCTCACTTGCTCATCACAAAAGGTCCAGCATAGTATTCATGGAACTCTGTGTCAAAATAGGACTACACAACAACAGAGACCAAACCTAGCAGTTTTCAAAGAGATATCCATGTTAGTCTCTCTCAATACAAAAGTGAACAGAAAAGAATCTAACAGTTCCTTTGAGACTGACTGGTTTATTTTGGCATGAGCTTTTGTGGACATTAATCCATTTCTCCAGATGCACTAATGGGCTGGCATTAAAGCCACAGGTATTTAAAAACAGTTATCAATTGTAGGATTGGGACACAATGTAAGAGGATACAGAAAGATGCAAATTGTGTCTCTTGACCATTCATCTTCAGAGTGTTGTATAAAAGAATACACATCTTTCAAGCAGCTGATCTGCTAGAATTGATGTGTGGAAAAATTAAATTAAATTATTTATCAAAAGTCAGTTTCCTTGAAATAACAAACAAACAAAAAACCTTATTGGTTTGCTTGTTTAACAGAAGACAGTGCTCTTGCTTTGAAATTTAATTCCATACCTTGAGGACCAGAAAAGAGAGACTAGGCTCTGAGGCAAGCAATGTGTGTGTTACATACAATTATATATATATATATATATATATATATATACACATATATATACATATATATACATACACACACACACACACACACACACACACATATATATATATATATATATATCTTGTACTAAGGAAGAAATGTGTACAACCATGCATATAACTTTTCAATTTGGACTTTTAAAAATCTCTCAGAGTTTCAACTGATCTAAATTTAAAATTGGAGAGCAGAGAGAGAAACTGAACCAAAATGCACAAAATTGTCAGATGCAGCTATCCTAACTGGATGTTGAGGAGAGGTAGAACTTTGACACATATGATGACTAGGGATTGTGGAAAGAAGATTTGTGTGATTCATAATTTAATGCACACTTTCCTGATTGCACACTTTTATACCAATACATAAACTGACAAATATCTGAAATTTGTACTGTTCTATATCTGCAATAGTCTCTCTAGTGGAAAACTGCATACAATGTGCATATTATGGGGAAATGTGTGCAAAATGCAAAAAAAAAAAAGCCCTCAAGTTTAAGGAAATGGGGGAAAATAGACCTGATCCATAGTGGTGTATCCTGGCTTCTATAGATGAGCCCTTAAACAGAGATTTATTTGTTGTTGTTGTTGTTGTTGTTGTTTTTGCAAAATGTGAAAGTTATGCACAAAAATGCATCTCTTGGGAAAATGAACATAAAATGCGTATTTTACTGTTTTAACTTGTTTTAAACTGTTCAGATTCATGATACTGTAAGCCACTCTGAGATCTTCAAATATAGAGGGAGGTATAAATGTTATAATAAATTATATATTTTAATAAAAATATTATGCACAGTAAAATTACATTAAAAGGCCCTTAGTTATATATTGTGCTGTTTTATCATTATAACAGTAAGGAATAAGGAAATAAAAAAGAGAAATCATTACTCATTATTTTCAATAAAAGGAGACCAAGTATCTAGATTATGTATCACAGTGCACCCTCTGTATCCATGGATTCAATATCCATGGATTTAAGAATCCACATATCGTCACGGCATACCTAACATGGTGGTGACCATACTTACAATGACTGCTCACATTGACTAATATGGGATTCTTCCATCTTTTTTTGTTTTGTTTTGTTTTGTTTTTTGTTATCCATGGGTCAGAACCAAGCTCTCGGGGATATGGAGGGCACACCATATAACTGTTTATGTACTATTTTTATATTTTAAAAATTCAGTGTTTAGGACTAAATTATTAGGTAACTGAGAAACTGAGAGTGAATGAAATATCTTAATGATAAAACATACCAGATGATAACAGAATAGAATATTGTTCCAAAAGAAGGTGGGCTCGATGTTTGAAAGCGATCCTGCCTTCAGTCCATTCTGTTACCCAAAGTAGGCTGGGGAGCTTATCAACCATGCCACAGAAGCTTACCTTGCTTCTCTGCAATGCCAGGTCGATAAAGAATAAAACCCACATCATCTGGCTTGCTTCACTTGGCTGGGAGAGGACAGTGCCATCACTTGGAATCAGGCTCTCCCAGCCGGGTATTCCGTTAATGAGCAGGTAAGGGAAAGTGGGTGGGCGGGGGCGGAGTGGCCCTAGTTCATAGAGATAACCTTATCATGACCAGGATACCGATCTGGAAAATAGACTACTTCGAGTGTGTGTATCTAAGCTTGAAAACCAAAGAAAATATAGGGATTCTGTTGGTATACCGTCCACCCCGTTGTCTAACAGACTCCCTATCTGAGCTGACACAACTGGTCTCGGAGCTACTGTTGGAGTCGCCTAGACTTTTAGTTCTGGGTAACTTCAACATCCCATTTGAGACCAGTTTAACAGGTGCGGCTTGGCAGATCATGGAATCCATGACAGACATGGCCCTATCCCAATTGGTTTCTAGGCCAACACACTGTGTGGGTCATACTCTCGAGGCAGTCTTAATGGAATCCATGACAGACATGGCCCTATCCCAATTGGTTTCTGGGCCAACACACTGTGTGGGTCATACTCTCAAGGTGGTCTTCAGTACAGAGCAGTATATCCATAGGTGGAGGTAATGAGTACCACCGCACTGTCATGGATGGATCATTTCCTGGTTACAGTTGGACTTAGAGCTAATGTTGGCCCCACTGGGGATGGAGGACCTATTAGAATGGTCCACTCTCAGAGGCTAATGGAACCAATAGGTCTTCAGAAAGCCTTGGAGGGTTCTTTGGTTGGTAATGCCAGTGACTCTGTCGAAGCTGTGGTTGACATTTGGAACAATGATCTCACCAGGGCCATTGACATGATCGCTCCTAGGCGTCCTTTCCAACCTGCTTCAAATAAACAACCATGGTTCACAGAGGAACTTAGGAAGATGAAGCGGGCTGGACAACAACTAGAGTGCATCTGGTGGAAAACTCGACTCTTATCTGACAAGACTCATCATAGGAATTTTCTTTATTTCTATTGAGAGGCAATATGTGCAGCGCAGAGATCTTTCTGCTCTGCATGTATTGCGTCTGCAGAGTCCTGTCCAGCAGAGCTGTTTAGGGTGGTAAGGGAGTTTACACAGGCTCCACCTGTGTAAGGGAGTTTACACAGGCTCCACAGAACCCTCTGCTTAACCCAACAGCAGCCTGCTGTGATGTGTTTAATAACTACTTTGCAGATAAAATCTCTCAGATAAGAGCTGACTTGGACGCTAGGTTTATAACAGAGTCGACTGATAAGGTGTCCAGTAAACCCGTTTATGAGATTAGACTGGATCAGTTTGAGCCGGTGAGTACCGATGATGTGGACAATATCCTGGGAAAAGTGAAGAAGATGACATGTCCTCTCGACCCTTGCCCATCATTGCTGGTCGTCCAGGAGGGTGATGCATTGATGGCCTTTCTCAAGGAGATCATCAATGCATCCGTTAGGGAAGGAGTTATGAAATCCTGTTTAAAGGAAGCAGTTGTGAGACCACTCCTAAAGAAGTGGTTCCCTGGACCCCCTGGACTTGAAAAACTATAGACCGGTTTCCCATCTGCCATTTTTGAGCAAGGTGATCGAGTGGGCTGTTGCTTCTCAGCTCCAAGGGATCTTGGATGAAACCAATTTTCTAGATCCATTTCAAATTGGCTTCAGACCGGGATTTGGGGTGGAGACTGCCATGGTTGCTCTGGTAGATGACCTTCGCCAAAACATCGACAGGGGAAACGTGACCCAGTTGGTGCTTTTAGATCTCTCAGCAGCTTTCGATATGATAGATCATGGCATCCTCTTGGAATGCCTGGGAGAGTTGGGGATTGGAGGCATTGTACTTCAGTGGTTCCATTCCTTCCTCTCAGGTAGATTCCAGAGGGTGATGCTTGGGGACACATAATTGTGGCATCCCTCAGGGTGCCATTTTGTCCCTGATGCTCTTTAATATTTATATGAAACCACTGGGAGAAATCATCTGGAGACATGGGGCAGGGTGTTATCAGTCTGCTGATGACACCCAAATATATTTCTCCATGTTTCAGTCATCAGCCATGATGACAGATGGCATTTCTCCCCTCAGTCACTGTCTTGTAGTGGTAATAGACTGGATGAGGAAAAATAAACTCAAACTGAATCCAGAGAAAATGGAGGTACATGGAGTAGGGGTCCCTAAACCTGGTATCGGATTGAAACTGCCAGTCCTGGGCAAGGTCATGCTCTCTGCTAAGGACTGTGTTCGCAGTTTGGAGGTGCTCCTAGACTCGTTGCTTCACATGACAGCTCAGGTGAGTGCGACAGTCAGGAGCTCCTGTTATCAGCTTCAGTAGATATGCCCACTGTGACCTTACCTCATGACAAAGGACCTAGAAACTGTAGTCCGTGCACTAATAACCTCATGACTCGATTTCTGCAATGCTCTCTACATGGGGCTACCCTTATACCTAGTTTGAAAACTACAACTGATGCAAAATATGGCGGCCAGGAAATCGAGAAGAGAGCATATTACTCCAAACTTGAAAGCCCTTCACTGGCTGTCTATCAGTTTCCAAGCACAGTATAAGGTGTTAGTAATGACCTATAAAGCCCTACATGGCCTAGGTCCAACCTAACTAAGTGATTGCCTCCTCCCATATAATCCACCCTGTACCCTTAGATCTTCTGGGAGGAGTTTATTGCAACCAATGAAATGTAGATTAACAATAAACTTCCCAGAGATTTTTTTTTTTCTGTCGCTGCTCCCAGACTATGGAATGCCTTGCCAGAAGAAATCTGTCAAGCAACCAGTTTGGAGAATTTCAAAAAAGCCATCAAAATGTATCTCTTCCAGCAGGCCTTCCTTGAATAGAATAGACCATTTTAATGGATGCTTCTCCCTCTTTTTATATTTTTTGTTTTTATGTTTTATGCTTATGTTTTTATGTTTGATGTTTTAGTTTAAAGTCTTAGGGTAGTATTTAATATTAATGGTGAATTTGCCAATTATTTTTAAAATATGTATTATTATATGTAATTTTAAGGGGGTAAACTGTTTTAAGTTATTACTGTCACTATGGATTTGTTTGTTCTATATCCAATTGCTGTGAGCAGCCTTGATTGCCTAATAGGCAAAAGGCAGGGTACAAAAATAAAGTTATTATTATTATTATTATTATTACCTGAAACCTAGAATTTCCCAGGGCAACCTAATTACATTTACTGCATTTAAACATGATTGTTACACAAACAATCCACATGTATTTCTGTACAGAATGCAGAATAATCTCCTGAAACACTTTGGTATGTGCAAATACTGAGCAAAAACTGCACAAAATTCTCACCACTGTGTTCTTTCAAAACAGGTTTCCTGGAAGTGAGGAAAAACATTTTTGAGCCAGGGAATTAATAACAGTGAATATTATCTCCATCATTAAAGTAGGCTATCCATGGAGAGGGTGGGAGGGGAGTGAACCGTGTGCTTGCAGTTGAATGTGAATGGGCAAATTTTGCACATCAATATCTATGTATGCAGACTCCACTAATGTGATCCATCTAGCCATTTTAATGTGTATCAGGCAGAGCCTACTCAGAAATATACTCATGAGCAATGGGGTAGAAGGAATATAAAAAATCTGTCTGCTGTATGTTGGATCTATGATGGCTCATTCACACATGTAAATCATCATTTGCAGTAACAGCCACCAGTTAGTGAATATTCATGTGTGAACCAATCTGTAGAATGGTGTACTTCTGTTCTTGCTGATGTCAAAGAAAAGGGTTCCCAGGGCTTGGAAATATAATTACAGTTGGCCCTCAAGTTTTGTGGGGGTTAGGGGCATGGGCCCGACATCAATTCTGAAAAAACTTGAATATATCTAGGTTACCCAAACTGAATTTAACATAAAAAATATTACCTGTATGGGCAGGGTGGCGGGGCAGGCCATGCATGTGTTCCCTCACTCACTCACTTGCATGGGAAAGTGGCAGCAAGGGGATGGAATAGAGGAGCTGGAGGAGGAAGAAAGGGGATAGCCATCTCATCTCTTCCCCCACCCATGTAAGTGAGCAAGTAAATGCATGTGCCCTCCCTCCTCATGCACCCCATCCCATCCCCTACCCCTCCACCCATCCACCTACAGCCCAGCCATCCCACCAATTTGATTTCCTCCCAGCAACACTGGTTGTCATAGCTACCCCACCCCCATTGCCAGGCAACTGAGTGTGGAGCTGGCTGAATGTTGTCCCAGAAGACAAATTGCTGACAGTTTAACAGTCAAGAGTAGTTTGCCTGTCCAGAGGTTCTAACAGAAATGAAGTCAAAAGTCTGTCTAGAAATTTAGGAATACAGCAAGCAGCAAGGTCAGACAGTCCAGGGCTCAAAGAATCCAGGCAGACAACAAAGAAGGTGTAGAGTATAAAGGTAAAGGCCAACAAAACACACCTGTTGTTTCTGGTGTTGGACTACCACCCTCTGACCTCCTTTAAAAGGCTGGAGCCAGCTGGCTCTCATTCGCAACTTCCTCCTTCATTGCCTGACTAGATCCCAGTGTGATTATGCTTGCTTGTTCTACTTTGAGGCTGTTCATCTGGAGAAGCTGACTCCTGGCCCATGACACTGGTGTTATCAAAGCTACTATTAACAATGGTGTAGGATAGTGGGGGTGGTAGCAAATACTACTATATATCCACAAATAAGCAAATCCATGAATGCTTAACCCACAAATGTGGAGGAACCACTGAACATCTTACCCACCCATACAATTAGTGAAGCATTTCTCTTTCACTCATGTGATTTTCAAGACAGTTGGGTTTCTGACTTTATTACATTTAAAATGAGAAAGAACAGAGAGCTTGGAGAGCAAAGGTGATGCAAACCTTTCTGAAAATGAAGTAGAGTTGTATCGTGACTGGTATAAATTGGTATAATCAGCAAAGTTAATGAAAGCATTACTTTAGTGCCCTTTCTGTGAAAAATACCTTGGTAGAAATGTCCAGCAGAGAGACTCTTACAGCAAACATCTTCCTGTTCAGTGGTCTTCCTGGCTGTGGTAAATGTAAAGGACTAAAATCAGTGTTAATTCCAACTGGAGTGGAATTAACATAAATGTTGAGTAATAAATCCCACATAAATTGTTCTATCATTCCCCAGTGAATTTTGGCCTGCAACTGATATTCCCTGATTTCCTTTGCAATTGATGCTTAGGCTGACACTGTTTTGTACCCTGCTGGGCCAACGTTCTAGTGTAACTTTTAACTTTTTATTTTTAAAAATAAAATGAAATAATAATAATAATGGAACTTGCCCCTTTATTTCCCCCCTTTCCGAATGAGATCACCATTATACATGAGCGTATGCATACCATGCTTAAATACCAGTGGAAAATCCAACGATGCAGTGCTGCTCCAGAAAACCAATTATGGAGTCTTAGTCAGGGAGTAATTAATCTTGTAGATAGACTAATGTCCATGTAATGTTAATGTCTGGTCCACTGATGTTTTGCTGTCTATCACATCCCTTTCCCCCACCCCCACCCCCGCTCTAATCTTGAGGGCAACTATCTTTTTAAAAAAAATGAATAGGATGGAATTTTCATTTCTATGAATCATAGAATCTTAGGACTTTTTCGGATGGAAGAACAGTAACACAAGCAGCGTCGCCAGGTTGCGACGCTGCTGCGCAAGAGGGCGCCAGTTTCGAATGACGCTCTTCCCAGCAGTACTGTTGCAGTACCGCTGGAAGAGCATCGTTCGAAACTGGCGCCTCTTGCACAGCAGCGTCGCAACCTGGTGACGCTGCTTGCGTTACTTTTCTTCCATCCGAAAAAGTCCATAGAGTTGGAACAGACCATAAGGACCATCAAAGGAACACACAATCAAAGCACTCCTGACAGATGTCTATCCAGCCTCTGTTTAAAAACCTCCAGAGAAGGAGACTCCACCAACCACACTCCAAGGCAGCATGTTCCACTGTCAAAGAGATCTTGCCATCAGGAAGACAGTGCCTCCATACTCTGGGAGCTTCAGTCTGATGTGATAAGACCCCACAATGTGCACCCTTATCCCTGAATCTGGTGTAATAAGGACACACAATGTACAGCCCTATCCATACTAAAGTGGAGGTATATCACCTTTAACCCAGGTTTTAAAAACTTGCAGTTTTCTCCAGAGTTTTCATGAAATCCCAGAGAACCTTTCAGTGTGAACAATGGATCCAATGTGGATTCAGGGGTGCTTGGGAAGGCAGGACAGATCATGGCCTGGCAGGCACCACCATTTACTTCAATGTCCAGGCCAGGTCCTGGCCCCAAATAGATAAAAGAAATTTCCCCCTCCTTGGTGGTGCCACCGTTGGTATGCAATTGCTCACTCTGAGTCAGAACAAGGCACCAAGCCATGTGATCAATGGTCGATGGTGCTGCCCTCTCACCATTGACTGCATGGTTGGGTGCTTCGTTCTGACCTCAGAGGAAGTGACTACACACCAGGGCTATGCCTTTCCACACAAGCACAGTCACTTGTTCTGAGATCAGAATGATAAATACATGCATTTACTTTCAACTGAACTAGAGGCAGTTAGAAATACTGAGAGGTGGGGGTTGGTGCTTTCATGGGTTTGTCTTTATGTGTGTGGAGGATGCAACTGCAATTTTCTTGTGCAATGAGGTGAATCTAAAATAGCAATATATATTATTAGGCCAATTTCAAATTCTGTTCAGGCAAATCTTTGACTGTCTTTGGAGGGTGTCTGGCCCAAGAAAGGAATACAGAATCAGGATTTAAGATTGCTGCCAAAGAGTTTGTTTATGATAAGAGAGCTTAAAAATTACAAGTAGAACTATTGCTTTTGCAATTATTCACTGAATCTCATTTGTATTTATTCTCTTAAGTAAAGACAAGCAAGCAATACTTAAGAAACATAGGAATCTGCTATACTGTATATTAGGTCACACAAAGTCATTGGCCTAACTAGCTTAATATTGCCAACTGTGATCAGCAGTGGCTCTCCAGAGTTTCAGGCAGCAATCTCATAGCCCTATTTGGAGATGCCAGAGATGGAATGAGTGACCTGTTCCATACAAAGCACATGTTCTGCTGCAGAGCGATGGTCCTCTATTATTATTATTATTATTATTATTATGTCACGAGAGGAAATATCAACAATTTCTCAAGGCTGTTTCAAGACTCCTGTGAAATGCCCACTTTTTGATTAGAATTTGACAAATTGTTCTTCATGTATACAACTTTAATTTATTGAAATGACCGAAGAAGAAGAAGAAGAAGAAGAAGAAGAAGAAGAAGAAGAAACAACAACAACAGTGGGAAATCTCTGGCTCTCAATATTTTCTTGGACTGTGATTTTCATTGTGCTGGCCACTGGGTAGAGGTGTATCATCTAGAAGGACACCGATCCTCCATCCTTCTATCCCTAAGTTATTTTGGACTAGCAAATATGTCTACAAAAGGAGAAATGAAAAATCCACGCTTTTTCATCTTGTTTATTTTTGTAAGTACTTTTGCTTTATCTTCTTTTCACTTCAGCCTCTGCTGCTTCTGCTCAATGTTTCCTTGCTCTCCTTACTTCATTCTGATATCTAGTTTGCCTTCTTTCGGTTCTTGCCACATCCATCCCTTCTATTACCTTTTGTGCCTTTATCCTCACAGACAGCTACATCCACACTGGGTCAGTACTACATCCTTTAACACATTCTTCAACCATGACTTTTTAACTACACTGCTTCCTTAATCTATACTGCCTTCCATCATCTTTTCCCCTGAAATCTGACCTGCTTCTCTACCAAAACAAAAAAACAAAAACAAAAAAACTCTTTTGGTTCCTGGACAAGGTCAATGGCATGGCCTAGTTTGTTAGAAAGAGTTGAGAATTGTAACCATGCAACCATGTAACCATGTAACCATGCAGGGGAGGGGGATCATGTTTTGCAGGGGATGGGAATATATATATATATATTGCATAAATATTTTTTTTCTCAAAAAGGTCCTAAAATAAAAAAAAAATGAAAAAAAAACCTCTTATAATCTGCCCAAGTGAAACTTTTGAATTCTTCACTTGTGTGTGACCATGAATGAAACATGATTTACATCCCAACTCCCTATGTGACTGTAATGTTTGCTTGATTGATTGCTTGTTCAGTGAGCTAGTTTGGTAAATCATTCATACCCTACTTTTTGGTGTTGTCAAGGCAGCTTGAAATGCATGAGAAAATAACATTCCTATCAAATAACCTCCTCATTAAATTAGAAATAGTTTAAAGAAACACACTGACAAGGTATCTGTACCTAGATTCAGCTTGGATTCTGATAAACAGAGTGCTAAGAACTTGATGCCCTACCCACAATTCAAACATGCCACTACTTTGGTTTCTCCATGTACTTATATTTAAAAGTTATGGTCATTTATAGGATTTCTTGCTTTCGTCTTTCCTTCATTTTCTAGAAAAGTGGCTGTGCCAGACACTTTTTTTTTTTCAGACTACCACATCACAATCGGCTTACTGATTCATAGGCTAGATTTAGATCTTTTGTGAGGGAAGATAAAAAGGGAATTTCAGATGATCAAATACTGAAGAATTTCTCCTACACACCAAAGTATAGCTTTTCATTCTTCTAAATCTCACACCAAATCTTCCTCCCATCCATTTCAGCTCACATGTCACATTCATAGTGATGACATACTATAAGATCAGTTTGGAACAGCAATGGTGTCTTGCTAGTTCAGTCAAATTCTTTGCTTGCAGCTGTTGTATACTTTGCATTGCTTCAGAGGGATGCAGCATTTGAATAATAAAAGCCTAAATCATGGATGGCACTGAGTTTTCATGTTCGTTTTAATGAAGTGGCTGCTCTACTTGGCTTGATGAGAAAGTCTGACTTCACTGAAAGACATGAAGGAACTAAAGCAACTGAAAAGGGAAGCATATACTGCATGTACAGAGTGAGGAAAAGCATTTTCATGGTACAATGGTGGTTTCCTAATGCTTTTGTTGCAGCTGCTGAGTCTACCAGGTACTTTGAGTAACAAGAAACAAACAGAAAAAAAATTAAAATATTTCTCAAGAAGATGTCAGCCACAGATACAGGCAAAATATCAGGAATAAACTCTTTTAGAACATGGCCCCACAGTCCAGAAAAAAACACCACAGAATCCCACATATTATCCAGACCTCAAGTGCTTAATCTATGAAGACCTCAGGTTCTGGCTATCAAAGTATTCAAGAATATTAACACGAACATGAAAACTCAGTGCCATCCATGATTTAGGCAAAGCAAAGTATATAACAGCTGCAATCAAAGAATTTGACTGAACTTTCTCTTGGTCATTCCCATCTTTTGCAGGCCAGAGGTATTGGCACTACAGGTTGTCCTCATTCCCTAGGTCTAATGGCAGATGAAATCCCACTGTGAGTACTGAATTAAGATTTAGGTACAACTTATGTATGTGCTAATGTGAACCATCTTGTCCTTCACTGCAGGCAGCAAAATGTCCTGGGGTGGCTCTGCTTTGCACCCTTTTGTAAACAAATGTGAAAGTCTAAGTAAGTGGGCACTTTGTGTTTTATTAATGCCCTACCACAACAGCCATATATACTGAGGAGTATTGATAAAACATCACCCAAGTCCCCATGTGATGTTACTTCACAGGGCTTGTCTATACTGGGAAAAAAATGCAGACTCACCCTAAATCTGGTTCTGGCAGTCCAGACAATGTACAGCTACTTCTGGGGCAGAACCACACATTTTTTGCCCTTAACTCAACTTTTCTCTGAACTAAGCAAAGTCAGGTAAAACTCTGGGGTTTCCTGGAAACTCTGGAGTGACCTCAGGTTATTTTTGTCATGCCTCTTTCCCAGACCCCTGGTCTGGATTGCACCATAGACAGTGAGGCAGACAAAGAGGATGTCAGGCATAGCTCACAGGACCAAGAGGGGATTCTGACAGGGAAATGGAAGGGCAGAAGGAGGTGCCCATGCAGGAAACAAACAGGGATATTCCCCAGCAGCCAGCAGGCACTGATGCAAAACAGATAATACCTACTGCAATTGCCTGTAGACAGGAAAGGGAGGCTGTGCATCATTCAGAGCTTATTTATAGAAAACCTGTGGTAATCAGGCAACAGCTAAGGGAAGATTCCTGACCATAAATATCCCAGCCCCACTCTTGGCAGGTTGATGCTGACAACCAACCTTTCCTGGAAGTGCAACTTACTTTGCTCTGAACTCTTGGCTTGTGTGATTCCAAGACTTTGAAACCCTGCTTTGTGAACTGATTTTGCTACAGACACCCCATTGGATTTGATGCCTTGATTAATCACCTTCACATGTGGAGTCAGACTGACTTTGTTATTGAAAACTCTAAAACACTTGGCTAGAAGCTCTGGTAAGACAGCTGTTACAATTCCACTGAACTGTCTTCCTTGCCTGGCTGCTAAGACAAGACACTTTACAGCAGGAGCAGGTTTGATTCAGCCCAATCCAGTTGTTCCCATGCAAATGTGGTGTCATATCCCTTAACCTGCACAGAGCAGTGCAAGGAAGGGGGTGGATCCCCATGTGAGCAAACACTGCCTCACTGGCCAAACAGCTCCCTGAAATAACCTGGCTGGTGGCATTGTTTTTGCTGAGGTCAGAACAGGGTGTCCATACAATCAACATGGAAGGGATTAGATTGACCTCCTCCTTATTGATCACATATCTGGGCAGCAAAAGTGCTGGCCAGGCTCTCACAGGAAGCTACTTGGCCAGCGAGGTGGCAGTGGCTACGAAAACAGGGGATGGGCCAATGGGGCTGATGCGATGTCAACTCAGCTGACCTGTGTGGACAATGATGTACCATTGCACCAGCTTTGGCCTAGCACGTGTGGTCTCCATCATGTTCAATCCAGGGCCTGTCCAGAACATGACCCTCTGGACTGGCCCCAGATTAAATGGCCGTTGTAGATAAACGCTATGTCAATATGTTTTCTCACATGTATTTAATGTACAGGAGTTTGTGGATTCTTCCAGACATTGACCAAAATGAATCTTCATGCAGTCATTCACATGAACACTTCAAGATTTCTCTCTTGGACTACTTTATCAAAGTGTACCTCAGCATTTGTAATACAGAGGGGAGTAGAGATACAAATGACCTAAGGGACCTGAAAGCTTTGGGAATCTGCATGCTTCATTTTTGGAACTGGTTTTAGATAGTCTCCTTGTTCAACTGAAACTTAAGAGCAGAAGTGGAAGTACAGAGTATATAACAAGACAGAGAGTAAGGGAGATCTGTCTGACTCTAGTAACTATAATCTATCCTTGTATACTTGTAACATACCAAGCTAATAAAGTTTCACAGTTATGTATGGCAATCTACCAGTAGTATAAGAAATGTCACATTATGACTACTTGGCAAGAACTGCAAAAATAATGGAGTCATCAAAAATCTGCCAGTCTATAACATATAACTAGACTGGCAGATATATGGTTTTCAGCTCATTGTGTTGTAAATTGTGTAGTCCCACCCTTAGAGGCAACACACATTTGTCCCTTTTGATCCTCTAACAGTATCACTGCTATGTAACCAGTGGCCACTAGACATATGAGTGACCTGGGAGGAGTTCTGCTCCTGCAAAATCATCTTTGTCATATTTTCCAGTTGAAAAATAAATCATATTCATGGAAATCCACAGAAATCTAACCTAAAACAAGAGACACTATTAAGAGATGGTCATTTTGTTTATCATTTGAGGCCCTAGTGATTTTTATCAAGACTTCATATATCTTGTTCAGCATGCTACTGATTTTTTTTTCCATCCAAGATCAAAATTTTGAAATTCCTACACAGATAAAATATCAGAGGAATTTCAAAAACAACCAAAATAATATCTACCAGGAATATCAAAGGTTGATGATATATCAATTTTGGAATTGAAGCTGTCATCAAAATTCTACCCTGTTCAAAATAGCTGTGGAGAGTCTTCTGAATGTGGAACATTTGAGAAATTTTGAGGTAAGCCACAACTGGTTTGAGCACAATTCTGTAAAGCATTCCAAAAACATTCTAGCTGTTATTAGTGATGGTCAAATCTGTCAGTTTTACTTTCCCTAGCATTATATTTCTTTAAAACTCAACTTCTTTCCATTCCAAATCTGAATAAATTGTTTACTTTCAATTTTTCAGAAATGAACAGAAACAGAAACCCCATCTACACAAACTCAATAGATACAGATATTCTTAGCAAAATTTTGACTATATTGTCCTAGCCTTCCACCCAGCTGCTAAATATAGGGGATTAAAGAATACACATTGAACCTACTTTAGTCCTGACATGCTTCAATACACAAGGATTCAAAGTCAGACTTAAAAGGAACACATTTAAAGGCGGTGCTGGTAAAAAGTGTTAATCTTGGTTTCTGTCACATTTGTTTGCTTTCTTTTTTTAAAAGAAAAATCAAATTCCTTCCATTGTAAATATGAAAAAATGAGTTTTAAATTCTTGAAAAAAATGAAACAAAATTCTAGTTGTCACTCTTTCCCACCCAAACTTACATGTTTCAGCCTAAATCCTGTTATTAGATTAAACCCTTTGAATCAATGAAATTTATCTAAGTTTTGACTTATCAAACTACCATGGATTCAAAGAGTCTACTCCAATAAGGGATAACAATAGAATTTAGGTCAAAGTAAATTTGGTAAGTTTTTTTTTAATGGATTATAAAAAATAGTTTCAAGGAGGATTCATCTTGATAAGGCTTCGAATATTTGCTATTGAAGTTATTTTGGAATTTTTTTTATATATATACTAGTTCTAAAATGTCATTTTCCTCTCTTGCAATTAAATCTTATCTGATAAACATGTTGAAAAATTAGAGTTTTAAAAAACACTAGTCATATGAGAAAGGTGAAATATCTAGTTGTGTCTAGAGTATGATATTTGTTTGATAATCATCTTCAGATTTGTCATATGGTTCCACACAGCTGAGGTGCCTCAGGCAGTATGAAAAAGGCAGGCTTATTTTGTTTTTGTTAATAATTACAGGATGATAAGCTTTCTACTGAGAGGAACAGCTCATGGATATGATAAATTGCCAAGAGAGAAAGTGTAGAACCCCCTTCTTAAGACACTTAGAAAAGAGAATACAGAATAAACTTGTGATATGGGTTTGGGATAGCAAATAAAAATATCAATATGATGAATTGGGCTAGATGCTAAGCCTCTGAAGCACAATCATTTGATTCTGTTTGTAGAACTGGATTCTTTTATTTGTTTCAGCTAAAACAATTTTAACTTGCTTTTTCATATAGTTTCTCACAGACACATGCAGAAACTTACAATACAGAACCCAAATAAAGTGTTTTGGGGACATGTATCAGATACTGATAGCACAGACTGCAATGAAATGTTAAGAGTTCCATGGCTGTATAGTTCCTAGGGTTCCTTTGTTACCAGCCTTGACAGCCCCCATCTACTTTTCCATATAATAATTGGCAATATTTAATATTCTGGCTAACTGTGGCCTTCCATGAGAGTGGCAAGTAAACCAGGGCCTCCAGAGTCATAGTCCAACACTCAAACTACTACACCACACAGAGTGCAAATTTTGGGAGCCTTAGTATATAGAGCACCTGAAGAGAGGGAGGCCCACAAAAGACAGCAGGAGGCTATAGGGAGGAAAAGGTTGTTGCTTGATGCTGCCACCTAAGGTCCTTTCTACATGAGGGGCAAAATAGAGTACCTCACAGTAATGGAATTTTGCAGCAGTAACAACTTGTCTTGATGGTGTTTTTGGCCCCAGAAGCCCCCAGAAGGTTTGCATGCCAGATGGTGGCTGTGAGTGATTTACTCACATTAGTACTTCACTGCTGATCTTTTTTTTTTTTAATTGTCTAAGGTGCACTGGAGTGATAGAGCAATTTTTCAAGTTAAAGGGACAGCAAAACAAAAACAAAAACAAAACCCACACCATTTTATCACATTAGCTATTATTTTTTTTATTTTTTTTTTATTTATTTAGTTATTTATACCCCGCTCTTCAGCCACAAGGCTATCAGAGCGGCTTACAAATTGTTTTAAGCAATAGCTATTTACACATCTACACTGCAATAAACAGCTTCCAATGTGTGTTGGCTAATTGCCCCCCACAAGCTGGGTACTCAATTTACCGACCTACAAAAGGATGGAAGGCTGAGTGAACCTTGGAGCCGGCTGGAATTGAACTTGCAACGTGGTGGCTTGCAGTACTGGCATTTAACCACTGTGCCACCAGGGCTAAGGTGAAAATCCAACATGGAGGCAGCGAGCACTTGCCCTGTTAGGAAGCCCTTCCCCCTGTGCTCACCCGGCCAATCAGTTTTGAGCTTCCTCTCATATGGGAAAGCAATTGAAAGTGAATGTGCTTGTCCTAATAAGCAGGAATGCTCCCCTCCCACCCCCACACACTGTTTTTAAAAAACTATGGGGAAAAGCCACAAAGTGCTGTTTTTGCCATTTTGGGGCCCCCACCTTTCAAATTCTGTGGATTGATGTGGGGTCCAATTTAGACAGGTTGGATTCCCAGCAAATTCCATGAGGGTTATTTTCACCATTTAAACACTGTTTAAGACTTCTGCTTCCAAGTGGACTCCCTACTCTTTACAGGACTGAGGCTCAGACTCTGCAGGCTCTAATAGCTGACAAACTCAACTGTCTGCCTGGACTATAAAAACAAGAATCTTCCAGGGGCCGATCTACCACAGACTGGGTTGCTTCAGAAGGGGGTGAAACCAAAGTAGGGAGAGGGAGCATGAGTGCAAGACCCCGTCCTTCTGCCAGACAAATGTGAGTGTTTGTTACTTGCTTTTAATACTAGCATTTTTGTATACTTTTTGTTTGCTTTCAAAAATAAGTGCTTTGCCTGCTTATTAATGGAAGAATGTTTTTCCAATAGAAGGTGGCAGGTTAGAGGAATTAGGGAACAGCCATTGCAGTGGTGGAGGGCAGAGGAAGATACAGAGGTGAGAGAGAGTCATATTATCAGGGCAGATGTGCTGGTTGAGCACAATAGAGTGCTGGTTGCCCGCAAACTGTCTCCGAGCTCAAATAGTTTGGATAGCTTTGGTGACAGTCCTCCTGGGTGAAAATTCTGTTGTTGAATGCTGGGTTAGTAAATGGGGAGAAAAAGAAATGCCATTCAGGATTTGATCTTGGATGAGCATGCCAGCATAGTTTATATGACAGAGACTTGTCTGGATGAGGGGCATGTGTGAGTGTGTATTCTTTCTCAGCTTTGTCCCCCAGCTTTTCCTGTTCAGCAGAATACTAGACCCAGTTTGGAGGTTGTGTTTCCTCATCAGTTTCCCTATTCTGTCTGTGACTCCTTTGATGTATGGTAAAAATTCCTTCCCCTTGGGTGGCTGTTTTTCTTCTTCATTCCTGTGTTTTTTTCAGGTTTGGCTGCTCTTGTGATGTCTGATTGGGAGTAACCATTAGCCTGTAGGGCACAGTTTTTGTGCTTCAGTTTGTCCTCCAGGTAGTGGAGTTCACAGATCCTTTTTGCACAGTCTACCAATGTTTTTATTGTGCTTCTTTTTTGTTCTGGGTGATGACTAGGACATCCAAGAGTGGCAGTGTTCCTTCCTTTTCTTTTTCCATCATGAATTGGATATTTAGGTGGATGCTGTTTACGTGGTTCAGGAATGAGACCAAAACTTCTCTGTGGTTCCAAATGGTGAAAGTGTCATCCACATATCAGAACCATGTTGTTGGCTTTTTTGGTGCTATTTCCTGGGCTTGCTTTTCAAAATGTTCCTGGTAAAAGTTTGGTATCACAGATATCCAGAAACTAACCATTCTATACCCAGAAACTAACCATTCAAATACACAAATTTACATATACTCCCCAACAGGGGTTCACAGTATATAAACTCCACACACACTCCTACCCAACCTTTCTCTGAAGATGCCAGCCACAGATGCAGGTGAAACGTCAGAAGTAAGCTCTTAAAGAAGACAGCCTCACAGCCTGGAAAAAAACCAAGGAAAATCTATGGATGCCGGCCATGAAAGCCTTAAACTTCACAACTTTTAAAACATCTGTTCTTTGTACTCTTCTGTACTCTTCTGATGTCTCTGGTGTTATCATTGTTCCTGTGTACAGTAATTCTTTAATATCAAACCTCTTTCCTGTTGATGCTTTTCAATGGATCTCTTTATTGTTAGATTAATGAGCAATTATTGGATTTCTTCATGGATCTGCTTACTCACCATTGGCTATTCTCCAACAATTATTTTCTGAGTATAAACAATACATTAGCAAACTGTCTGGAACTACAAACTGGAACACTGTAATTCAGACAGGCTGAATTGGTCAGCTACCTAAGCCACTTGCTTAATTCAAATGACACTTGCTTAATGACACTTGCTTAATTGCAATGACAAAGTGCAAATATAATATGGAAATCATTGAATGCTGCTGGATGTCACCATCATTACCATCCATAGTTCTCATGTTTCAGGCCTGTCACTTTAGAACATTGGTTGCCATTCACCTGGCAGGGTTCCAACTTAGGAAAATCCTTCTCTCCAATCCTTTGTAACCTCTCTGAATGGTGAAGGAAGAAGGAGAGGTTTCTTTTTACAGTATACAACATGATCTTTCCCTCAGTAGCAACTGGTGCTGATTATCCTTTAATGGGTGGAAAGTACAGGTTGCCCCCTGTCATTAAGGTATTCCCATCATCCTGCAAAGGTGGTGGAACTCCCATCATTCTGCAAGAACTACATTTTCCATAATCTGCAAACAGTGATTATTTGATCAGCATGGCCAGGTAAACTAAGGGTTAAGAACAAGGTGGGAGATGGAGGCCATCTCCTGCAATAGCATCATCATGACATCACATCACCAGACACTGAACTGGCCAATGAGAATTTGGGAATGGTAATTTGAAAAGCTTTTATACTTTGCATGGACTAATAGGCAAGGGAGAGAAAAAGGAAGCACTCTGAGGAGATGTATATACTTCAGAGAACAATGCTCTGAGTGAGCACATGGCCAGGGCCTGGCTTAGGATAAGCATGTGGTCAGCCAAACATGGGTACCAGATTTAACCTTTATAGACTTTTGTAATGTAGTTTTTCCTTTAGTGTAGGGAACAGTTTTTTTTAATTTTTTCCTTGTCTGAATGTATTAATGCTTTGTATCTCTGTAACCTTAAGCTTTAACCTGGAGAAAAAAGCATTTTCTTCATGAAATTATTTACCTTTTGAACTTACCTTGAATTTGCTTGAAAAAACATAAGCTTTTTTATTTTCCTACTAAGCCACACCTTACACATGCCTTAATTCAGTCCTGGCTATCTTGGCTCTTCTCTGGGGATAGAGAAGGGGGTGGTAGTAACATTTTAACAGAGAGAGTTGTTCCACTGGTTAACTATAGAACTTCATTCAGTCTCCCGGCGGGCTTATAAAAGACTGTGTCTGGGTGGTGGCAGCTTACCTGAGGAGAGATATAATTCTAAGGGATTCCCAGGCTAGAGGAATCCTTAGACTGTGTCTGTCTCAGAGGGATCAGGGTAGGAGTTCTCAGAAGGAGCACTCCTGAACTGGTTATAAACACATGCAAGCCTTTCCTCTCCATGCTGTGCTGGTGTGTATGCACAGAGAGAGAGGAGGGGCAGCATGACACCCCCATATCCTTTAATGGGTGGAAAATACAGGTTGCCCCCATATGCATGGGGGATACATTCCTGGATTTACTATTTATAAGTGAAACTGTGGATAACAGTGAACTGCCATAGAATAGCATTGAATCATGCTGGAGGACCTAGAAAATGCCTAGAAATAATTCCTCTCCAGGCATCTGGTGATCCTCCAGTGCAGCTCTGTAGTCAATGTCCAGCAGGAGTTGACCATAGAGCTGCACTGGAGGATTTCAGATGCTTAGAGAGACCTCCCACCCCTGACCACGGTTAAATGAAACTGCAGTTTCTGATACCACGGGTACCGGGTGTGTGTGACTTGTAGTGTCAAGGTGAGGTGGACCAAAGCTTTTGTTTCATCTTTTCTTATTAATGTGAGGATGAGACCAACATATATTTATGTGAATGCCTAGGGTTTTTTTTCCTACTGCTAAGTTTTATTTTTTTTTTCAGGGAGAGTAAGAAGGTGGTTTATCTTCGTGTTACCTCTTTTAAAGCTTTATTGTGGCTTCTTGCAGCAGGTGATGAGGCTCTCTGTGCATCATCATGGCCTGGCCATGTTTCCTAGAGCCTGGCCCAGAAGACTGCCCATATAGTGTAGTTCTCATGGACACTCTTAAATCTCAGTCCAGGGAACAAACAGTTTGCTCTCTGATAAAAGTGGTCTTAGTTTAAAAACAAAATATAAAGGAGAGAGAGAAGTTCATCCACCTCAGGTTTTATTGAACCTCACCCCCACAGTGCAGCTATAAATCCCCTACTTTTGTAGCAGGTGGAGATTTTTGCAAAATTGGGACAGGGTTTTTTTTTGGCAGAAGTATAATCCTCAGTATTCAATAAGAAAAAAAAATGTAATGTGGAACCAACATCCAACTATCGTTTGGTCATCTGTTTTGTTTGTCAAGATAAAATTACTGTGATATGTGTGATGGGAAATATGTTACAATTTGTCTGTTATTGTTTGTTTCTACATTTGAAAATCATTTAAAAAAATACATGTATCTGTAAAAATCAGAATAGAAAATTAGTCTGTGAGGGAACCATCCCATGCCATTAATGTGAGTCCTTCAGTTTTGCACTTTCTGAACAAACACAGTTGGGGAGAAGATATTAATGGAGGTTACACCAAGTAAAGACAGCAAGAAGCCAGACTTTATGGACTTCCTGAAAATGTTACATTTTCAATAGATGAGGAATAGATTTTAAAAAATTTCTAACAGCTATCAGAGTACAAGATTTAGGGGGCAGTGATCTAAGATACTGAGCCAAATATACTCTTTTTTAACATTGTTAATGAAGACTATAGAAAAGTGTGAGAACATGTTTTACAATTTACAATATTCTGATTGAAAAGCCAGTTCACATATAGGAATTTTTCAAACGGGGGAAAAAAATCCCGAGGAGGTCGGGAGAAGAACGGCAATGTTCTGCTTACAGCACTCTGTTTCAGACAGCGCCGTCCTCCTCCCAACCTTCCCTGTGCTTCCTCTGTGCTGCAGGCACCACTTTTTATTGACGGGGTTTTTCCATCAATAAAAGCAGTGCATTTCTCATACCCTCAACATGAGGAAAGCATGGGGGAAGGTTGGGAGGAGGACAGCATTGTCTGAAATGGGGTGCTGTAAGCAAAACAGCGCCGTTCTTCTCCCGGCCTCCTCAGGGTTTCCCCCCCCCCATTTGAAAAAGTCCATAGTGTTAGATTTAGGAGATTTTCACATGGGGAAATTATTCCCCTGAGAGATCGGGAGAGAAACGGGGCTCTTCCAGGAGCAGAGCTCCATTTTGCATGCTCCCTTCCTTCTCCTGATCTCACGACATTCTCACTCTGTGCTCCTTCCATTTCTCTGCCAGTATCTTCCATCATTTTTTAATAATGAAGAACTTTCGTTAGTGAAAAATAACTGAAGATACTGGAGAGAAATGGAAGCAGCACAGAGTGAGGATGACATGAGATCAGGAGAAGGAAGGAGGTGTGCAAAACAGAGCTCTGCTCCCGGAAGAGCACCGTTTCTCTCCCGATCTCTCAGGGCAATAATTTCCCTGTGTGAAAATCTCCATCCTCTCTGAAACAATGATTATAACTATATAGAAGTATTGGAATATATTGGAAATGCTGTCAAATGCTGAACTGTGTGTCAATGTTTTGTATGAGGTGTATATATTTCCACAGCAGATAAAATGTATGCTCTTCACATCTTGCACATATGATATAAGATAATTTTCTTTACCACTGAACAAGTATGATATTCATGTGCTATAAGTACCATGTGCCTTAGAAAGATGAGAAAGTTTCCTTATGAGTAAATATGTTGCTGATCTATGTAATACCCCATGAAAGAGATTGTGTCTAGATTGGTAATGGTCTGTGATAAGATGAACCTCTTCAAGGTGTGTAAAACTGCATAAGCTATTTTATTACTTTAAAAAATATATTAAAAGAATTGCAAAGCTGCATATTTATTGTCCCATAATATGAATTCTCTGAAAGTCCAAAGATATTCTTAAGGGGAAAGTTGATGTTCATCTTTCTACTAGATAGTGCTGCTATTTATAACCTTAGGTGACTAAAATACTAAGTTATAAGAAAATGTAGGTAGATACAGACTGACAGGCATAAGGCAAAAATAAATAAATCCTTTATACTAAGAGATAAGGGTGTAGGTAAACCCTTATCATTTTATCTTATTGGAAGCCTGATCCAATTATTTTCTAATAAAACTCCAATGCTTTTGAAAACTATACAGGAAATGGAAATGAAAGAAGATTACGCTTTTTCCATAGATTCAGAAACTGAAGTTTGCATACTGGATTTCTGCCTACCATGTAACTGTTAAAGACACTGTATAAGCATGAAAATGTTGGCAATCTAATTGCAAGAAGGAAGAGAAAAATCATGAATTTGACATGTGTAGATATGATTGCAATACAGATTAAGAGGCTTGTCACATTAAGATCCTATCCCATGAAAATTGCACTGTCCATAAAAATGTGATAGCTCTCTTACCTCATGCACTTTTGGAAGCATTGCAGGATTAAAGTGTCTGTTTGCACTGAGAATGTTATTGCACAAAGTGACTGCCCACCACCTCCTCCAAAACATTGTTCCTGCACCTTTCATTGTTTGGCACCCACACTGTGTTTGAGAGGTGTAACCTTTGAAAATGTCTCCAGTCTTCCATTCCCTCTTGTCCCTTGTTTCCAAGAGGAGTTGGGGCAGAAAAAAGATGGGGGTGGCTGCCGGGGTAAGAAGGAGATGCATTACTGTGGATGCTTGATAGCCCCAGGGCTTCCTTGCAAGGGCCTTGCAGGGGGACACAAGCTAGAGAGAGAGAGAGAGAGAGTGAGAGAGAGAGAGAGAGAGATGCCCACAACCTTTTCCTCTGCCTTGATCTGGTTCTTCTGGCCTAGAACTCCAGCCAGCATTCAGTCACCCACAGGCACACCCTCCCCACTTGGCTCCCCCACCCTTCTCTCTCTTTCCCAACCTCCCTCCATATGTATGCCACCTGAGCATGAGCCACTACGCAGATGCAAAGCCTAGATGGAGAGGCTTGCCTTGGGGAGCTGCTTGCTGCTCTGGTGTGTGAGTGAGTGAGTCAGAATATGAATAAGGCATTAGCACACCATGCCATTGTAGCATAGTAGTGACAGGGACTCTGGAAAGGGGCTGGATCTCCCCTGATTACTACATTTCTCCATGCAGAGCACACCCACTGACAACTCCCTGACCACCCAAAACCAACATAAAATCAGTCATAGGACTTTATCAGACACCTCAAATACAGTGTCATAATGACGCCACATAAACATGAAAGGGCATGCATACCAGATGATGTTGTCCTTTCAAGTTTATGTCTTGTCCAAAAGCCATTCTATTTTGTTGACAGGACAAGCTATCAATAGATCAGCTGTGGCACTTTTTCTGCCAGTATTTGAAACCTTGTGCCTTTTTTTTTTTTTTGAGGGGGGGTGTTATTCCAGCATCAATGGCTTATCTGGCCAGAACACTTCAAGGTGAGATCATGACATCCAGGTAGAGGGCACTCTTTTTATGAACCTCCCCAGTTTACTTGGGAGTTTTTAAGTCTCCTTCTGTGCTTTTAAAAACTTTTTTTGTGTTATTTTTGTTTGTTTCTTTGAATTTCCCGTGCTCGCATCTCCTCGTGAGAATCTGTGAGATTTCATTAAGAGAGATTTCATGAGAGCTCTGGTCACACCTCAGTCATTGCTGGGGCTGCCTTTTCACTGGATAGGAAGTGAGATGGTAAAGGGTTTTTTTTTTTCCTGGCATAAAAATATTACAAATTATGCTGGCAGAAGTATGCAAAAGGAGGGTGGTATTGAGAGGGTCTGTCTGTATTGATTATCCAAAAGTTTGTTACATTGAGCCTGTAAAGAAAAAGTCTGAGTCTGCCAAAATATGTCTGTGTCAGAGAAAGCTGAGAAATATAACTGTACTTGTTCCAGCTTGGCCAGAAGCCCAGAATTCACAGATAAGAACAGGACAGGCCACAGGAGAACAAAGAGACATTATATATTGAAGAAAAAAGATATATTAAGGCATTTACAAGAAATGATGTGCATTTGGAGAAACAAAATTTAGTGAAATGATTTCTGTTCCAAATAAATGATACAAAGCTAGAATCTTTTACAAGTTGTCTGAAAAATGAAAACCTTAGTGTGCTGATGTAATAGACATGCGCACAGCCTGAGTTTTTAAAGTTTTGTTCTTCTCTAATATAAAAAGGTGTGTGTGCTTTGTTTCGGGGAACAAAGCATGGAGATTTATACCCTGTGTTACATTGCTTGCAATTATAGCCATCTGAATACACTGAACTTTGGCCTTGAGATTCCTTTGTTACACAGATAGACCTTAACAGTATGATGAAGTCAACAGTGTCAGAGTATGATGGGATATGCAGTCTGTTAAATTCATGCTGTAAAGAGATACAGAGTGTGTAAACCAACATGCTTGCCTACAGGGGACATATTGGTGTAAAGAAGGCTGCAGCCAGCTGGCCTATGTTATTGGAACGTAGCCTTGAAAGGTTCCTAATCTGTGTGTGAACTATCTATATGTCTCATGGAAGCAGGATGTTTACTATATGTGTGTGAAGGTCTGTAAGCAGTTCTAAGCTGTCTGTTGGGCTATGCAGTAGTCAATGCTGCTAAGCCCTGTTTATTGCCACAGAGAGGATTCTCTGCTGTTTATGTATCTATTTTAAATGTTTCAGTCAAGTACAGTAGTTTAGGCACTACCTGAGTGTCTGTGTGCTTTATTGGACATCTTACAGCTGATGCTAGGGCTAATGTTTTTTTTTTTCTGCTACAATTTTTGGCTGCCTAGATCTCTCTGAGTATGTACAAAGTGTCCAGCGTAATGTACCACGTCACGCAGTGTGACAGAAGTGGTAAAAGAGGTCATTACTGGATTTTTTTCATTACTAAAAAATGCTTTTAAAATGGTCTCTCACACAACAACAACAACAACAGAACAGCAATAATGTCATGCAATATGCCATGTCATGCAATATGATGTCATGCAATATGTCATGCAATATGATGAAAAGGATTTCATCAGAAGGATCCAAGCAAATAATCCAGTTTCAAACAGGATTATTTGTGTACTGTGGATCCCCCTATGTCACATTGGTACTTCATGATACAGCACAGATGAAAACTTCTTCCACTCACTCTTAAAAGCTGGTCAGACTATAAGTGGAACAGAATGGAATTAATTGTAGAGACTAGTTGTAGTTGTAGTGAGCTGGTTGAGGGGACATAAGAATGTATGTGCATTCTCCCTCTCTCTCTTTGTGTGTGTGTGCGTGCATGTATACATGCACATAGGTGAGCCTCAGGTTTGTAAAAGTGAGATTGTGAGAATCTAGGAGTTGCAATTTGTAACTGGCAGAGAAAAAAGAAAAGAAAAGATAAAATTGTTCTGACCCAGCTCTGCCCTGTACCAGAGATTTAAAAACACAGAGATCAGCTGGGGAAACATTACATGACTTTGAACTAAACATTATCACCTGTGAATTAGTTGCAGTATGAATAGTTGTTAAAGGGGCAACTATGGAGACTGGGTCAAGAGTAGGGCTGGCAGCCCTACTAGAATGCAGTGTTTAGTACAAACTGTTGTTAGCCCGTCACCTCAGACAATACTGAAAAGATAATATGCATATTTAGAAGAAGGAAGAGGAATTATTTTTAAACAAGAACACTGCTCCCCTTCTTTGTATTATGCTGTAGAACTTGCTCTAAAAGCAGCACTAAGGTGGGCAGGTACAAAAGAGGACAAAGCTCCTGCACTTTGAATAGTTGTGTAGAAAATGGAATTTCTGCAGGTGCTGCTTGTAACGGGTCATTTTTTACCATTCCCTGAGTCCACCCCCCCCCCCTGCAAAGACCATAATCCTTCACTTTGGTTCACAACTTTGGTTCACTGACAACAGTGCTTTTATATCAAATTTGGCTGATCTGACCTTAAGGGCCATCCCAGAGCAACCAATAAAAATACATTTTGTGACCTACTCATACACCTTATGACATAGTTTGGTCAAGCTAAGGGCATGGGCTATGCTTAGAAATGGCCTCCATTAAATCCCTTCCATAAAATTCACACCTGGATGAATTTCCTGAACGCTTTCTGAAATGGAAAACTTGGGGCCCTTCTAAATGGTGAAAATACTCTTCATGGAATTCTCTGGGAATCTTACCTGTTTAAACAGGATCCAGTGCCAATCCACACTATTTGGAAGGAGGGGGACCTAAAACAGCAAAAACGATGGGGTAAAAGCCTTCACAGATTTCCTCATACTTTTTCACAAACTGCGAGGTTGGTGCGCATTTTTGCTCGTTTGGAGTATAAAGCAATGAAAAAGTTGAAGGGAAACACAAAGCTGATTGTCTGGGCAAGAGGAAGAGTGGGGCTTGCTAGGAGGGCGAGCACCCAATGCTGCCATGTTGGATTTTCACCTTAGCAATCACTTGCTAAGGTGATAAAAAGGATCAATATTTTCTTTTTTGCTCTGGAGAATTGCTCTATCACACCAGCACACCTTGGGGATGACTTAAAAAAAAAACTTGGCAGCAGTAAAGAACTAACATGAGTAAATCACTTGTGGATGCCAACAGGAATGTGAGGCTTATGTGTACTTCCGAGGCCAGTAAAATTATTTGGACATGTCACTGCTGCTGCAAGATGCCAATATTATGAGTTATTTGGGATTTCTACCCCTCGTGTAGATGGGCCCCTAATCTTCCTCCGTATCACTCTGAGAGACAGGTATCTCATGGATTTCAAACATACAGAACAAACTCCATTGATATGCAGATTAAGCTGACACATCTGCTTCCTGAGACCAAAGAGGCTCTGTCCAATCTTCCAAATCCTGACTATTCAGAATTCCTCTGTAAACACTTGAGAACTATTTGAAACCAATGTTTCCTTTGTTCACAAAAGAGATTATCAGATGGTAAAAATATCCCAGGACAGGGACGACAGGATATCACTAAAAGGGTTACCTTTTAGAAGACGTTGTCTCTGTCCTGGGATGATTCCGTTCTGCTCCTGTTCCTCCCCCGCTTCCTCTTATTCATGGAAAGTCCATGAATAAGGACTTTTTCAGACAAGGCTTACCACGGCAACAGCTTGCAGGAAAGGTACGGAGCTGTCATGCAGCAAGGGGTCTGTTTTGGATGATGTTGTCCCTCTCTCCGAATCATCTGTGTCACTTCTGTGTATGTTTTAAGGCAGCAGCACCATATTTTACTCATGGACAACTTCTGTGAGTAAAAAATGGTACAGCTGCCTTCAATCATACATGGAAGAGACATGGACGATTCCAAGAGAGGGACGGCATCATCCAAAATGGACCCCCAGCTGCACAACAATGCCATACCTCTCCCACAAATTTGTTGCGTAATTAAGCCTTGTCTGAAAAAGTCCTAAGAGGCCCGTTCCATTATTATAACGGAACAACGGGTGAGTGAACAGGAGCCCTTTTCTCCTCCCGGGATCACAATGAGTTGTGACATCACCGGGAGGTCCATGCCAGACACTTCCGGGTGCAATCCAGATGACAAGGTAAGTTAATCCCCTTTCCCCCCTCCCCTGGTAGCTTTTTCTTTTTAAAAAAATGTGTTTTCCTGGTTGGTTCACTGTTTTGACAGCTGGGAGGGGTTATTTTTAAATTTGCTGCCCAGCCGTTCTCTTGTGAGAACAGCCAGGATTTCAGTTCCCAGTTGTAAAAGCAGCCTTAGGACTGCTGCATTTATGACTGGTTAGCGAAGGGGGGGAGCCCGCTCCTGCCATGGAATTAAGATAGGTTTGTGAAACTTTTCTCTTTATTCCGTGCAGGAATGGGATTGGAGCGGGTGGGGGTAGCGGGACAGAAACGGACCCTAAGGGCCCATCTGATAATCTCCAAAGTGGCTTCAAGGGGGTATTTTCCTATTTAAACCCCTGGAATCTTAATGTTCTTTGGTTCAATCGCATTTTCCAACTGAATCCACGATGCTTCATCCTTTCCCCCCACCCTTCCAAATTAACTTCCTGGACATTGAAATGGCTCACAGTGAGCTTCAGGCATTCCCCACTTCCCTTGACCTTAACGCTCCCATTCCCAAACTCCTTCCTCCCTGCTTTTGTTGCTGTTACTCAAGAGTAACACCACTTCACCAGAAACACAAGTTGCAAGATCAGATGTAGTATTTTCCCCAGGCTAGTTTTTCCTTTCTAGCTAAGTTTCTGCCTTACTCTGAGTCTTGTTTTGATTGTTAATTGAATGGGTGGTGTATGTGAATGGCATTATTTTTCAATAAAGTTTCATCTATCAGTTTTGGAACACAGTCTCATGTGTCCTTTTTCCATTCCCCCTCATACATATGGGTACAAAGTCCTGCACTTATGCAAACCTCTCATATGCCATTTGAGCTGTTTCTATTTCCCCACTGAAGCCAAAGATCTTGAATGGAATTCCCACTCCCATGAGAGATTCATGTAACATGCTTTATATTTATATCTATTCAAATATTTATATCCTGCCCTTATCTGAACATCTTGAGGCAACTTACAACAAAATCAACTTAAGACAATAAATAATTTCAAAAATTTAAAAGACTAAAAATAGATCAAATAGTTATTCAATTTGAATACAGATAGTTTAAAACCAGTTAAAATAATCTTGCATAATATTGCTATAAGACACGTGCAGCTTGGATAAGGTCCACCTGCTGAAATGGCTTGTTCTACACAGGTACTGGAGCCTGGCTTTCATTTGCATCTAGCAACACAACTTGCAATTTTTCTTTCTTTCTTGTAACTATGATATGGCATTCTTCCATGATGATAACATTTCCAGAATGGTTTAAGTGAACATTCACATCAATTCACAATAAATCTTCAATATGAATGCATCATATACTAGTGGTTTCACTTTGGTTTCAGTTATGAGGATGGCTAACCCATGGCGTTTGGTTAGTTGCAGTGCAATGGAGTACAGTAGGACCCTTGTATCTGCTGGAAATTGGTTTGGGGGGGGCGTGGATACTGAAAACTGTGGATAACAGCAAACACCATTGAAAATAATGAGACTTCCAGTTTAAAATACCATAGAATTGCCTTGGAGGACCTAGAAAATGGCTAGGGGGACAAATTTTCTAGGAAGACTCTATTGTAGGTGTGCTGTTTTGTGTCCCATGGATAACTGAATCAGTGGATAATGAATCAGTGGAAATGGGGGTTCTACTGTATACAGGAATGTGGATTTGATGTATGGGGAGTAAAAAAAATGCTTAGCATTTATGTGGTGCTTTAAAGGATTTAAAATATTCTCTCACCCCAATATCAAGATGGGAGGGAGACCTCAGCATGCCCAAGGCTTATTCTCATTCATGGCAGAAAATGAGATTGGAACTGAAGACTCAGTAAATACCAGTGTAGATAGCTAGTGTACTACACAAGCTCTTGCTGGAGACGAAACTTCATATACTCAGGCTTCCCTCTTAGTTGCATACAGGGATTATTGATTTTTGACGAAGTTGGAGAAAGACTGATGGGGAACAGCAAGACTATGGCAATTAGGGTGAATGGATTTGTTAATTTTGCTTTCCACAATATTTATTTATTGTTTAGAAAATAAAACAAAACCTCAAACTTTTACTATCAGATTTATGGAGGAATGTGAGGATTTGGGTAAATTTTTATGAAAAGCAAATTTAATGAAACTGTCGACCATCTGCAGTGGCCACATTGCACATACAGGGCTTTTTTTGTTTGTTTGTTTTATCCTTTCATGGAGAAGATACTATTATATCTGATTGCCATCCACCTGATAAAGATGGGGATAGTGCCAGAATGAAGAAAGGTGGCAACACTAACTCACCACTACAAACAGTGGAATGTGTAGGTATGTAAACCTAGGCTTTTAAATGTAAGCATTTAAAGTTTGAAATTGATGGGTGTCTTTACCTTTCCCCCCTAAATGTCTGTTTTTAAAAAAATAAATAAATAAACAACAATCCATGATGTTTCTGTTTAATTTTTATTTTGTGAACAGGGTGGGTGGGTAGGTTTCTTAAAAATTAACCAAATTACTTTTGGATTTTACTAGGCATTCTCACCTATTCTTACTAGGCATTCTCACCTATTTAGGATAGCTGCATAAAATATGGGGCTTCAAGGAAGAAGAATATGGGAGTCTGAAAATCATAGACTGTGCTTGGCAAAATCACAGAAGATGGGACTGCTGTGCAGGGTGAATTGTAGGGGCACTAAAGAAGGGGGAAAATGGGAATATGTGTCTTTTTAAGCTGAAACCGATTTGGTTATTCTACAACTGAAAAAAAAAAAAGAAAAGAAAAAAGGAGGGGAAGCATATGAAGATGACAAGCAGCAGTTAAAACATGGAGAGGGAAGATGTCCAGCCATTCAGTGAACTAATATGGATCACAAGCTGGAGGGACAAAATTTCTGATCCTCTCATCCAGCCTGAGTTTCTTTGAGTGACACTTGTCAAAGCACATTGGGCACTGCTTGGTAGAAAGAGAAGCAAAGCAAGCTGTGGATGCAGCACCCTTCTCTTGAAAAGAATGAAGTAACATTTGACAAATTAGCTGGCTAAATGGTTGGTAAAATTCTGCTTGTTTTAGTACCACTCCTGGAAAAAGATCCTAGGAACCAGTAGCCGACCCTCAGCTATTGATTGGCTGCTGAAACAGAGACCTATTAGATCCAAATAGGCTGGATTGATTTTACAGCAGCAGCAGAAGGAGCTCACTGCACAGTGTGCATTGAGGCGAGGAAGGAAGCGAGAGCGGTGAACAGAATATGTACTGTGGCATCAGTATGTAACTGCTGGAGCCAGATAATTCTGCTACCTAGCTCCCTCCCTGGACAACTTACTGTGTCGTTTTCTTCCTTCGTGAGAGGATGCTAGCTCTGTGCTTGTGAAACAGCTAATAGCGCTGGACCTTGGAATAGTTCATTTGACTTATAGGCTGTGTGCCTCTGAAAGAAAGCTTCATTATTGACACCGTGGTGTCAAGAATCCCCACAGAACTGAAGATACACCCAGAAGCATATACAAGGTAAGTTCAATGCATGCATTATATACTTTGTGTAGCTGTTTATATCAAGTCTGAGTTTTTATGTTCTTAATAGGTGTGTGAGAGTGTGTGTGTGTGATAGAGAAAGAGAGGAACTCTTCATAAATAGGAAAAAATATGAGCTATAATGGAAATTTTGTTCTTTAGCCTTGATATGAGTCATGAAATTACATTTTCCTAACTCCTTGGGAAATATTTTGATAGCAACCTTTCCATCTCCTGTTTTATAAATTAAGCAGGATATTGGGTGGGGGACAAAAACTGTAACATCTTTATGTGGTTTTACTGATTCTTTATTGTCCCTACTGTACTTGCTAGATGAGGTGACTGTCTTATTCTTATCAATAAATGTTATGTTGGCTTCATGCTTGCAAATGCTTTTTAAAAGGAGGGGGAGAAGCCTTCTTGCAATGTGTGAACTTCGGGGGGTGGTGTAGTTGGTTGTTTAAAACATCATGACTTGCCAGGTACAATAAATGGTACTGTGATGTTGGTATGTATCTGCCTGAAAAGAGGATATCAGGGTCTGTGAGAGAAAACTCGAGTCCCATGAGTTGTGATCTGGTGTGTCTGATTTCTGGAGCATTTGTGCAGGTGGAATTATTACTATTTTTCTTTCAAAATTAACCTGTTTCTTTTCACCAATAGGATCAATAGCATGGAAGGGAATACTTTTTTGAACCCTATGAAAACTCATATATGGGGGAGATAATCTCACCGTGAACTGTTTACAGATCAGAAGGTTGTTTGATTTGATTTATGTAAGTGATAGGTACCTATAGAGTTAAAAGAGCAGCATTACTGCTTCAGATTAATGGACTTTGCATTGTTACTCCTGCTGTGATTATCTGTACCATCTTTTAAATATTACCTAGTTTGCTCCGACCACTGCTGCGATCACAGTTAAAAAGATTTGTTTGGGGCTTTCTTTTGCTGTACATTTTCTTCTTATGTATAAAGAAATGGGAGTTGCTCAATCAGAGCTTGTGATCAGTGTATTCGCTTAGCTAGACACAACTTTCCTAGGGGTTGTCAAATTAACAAAATTTGCATTGCATGTCATCAATACAACAAGGCTTATTGCCAGAATTGTAGCTTGGGAAAACATTTTCTTGTGTACAGTAGGATTACTGTTCACCATCCCCTTCCTAAAATATATTGATACTCAACAGGAGCAATGTATTAAATATTTAGATTATGGTGGTGGTGGTGGTGGTGATAAATATGCTTGTGTGGACACACACAGAGAGTTCTGTTGATGAAAATCAGTGTGCAGACATATGAATATTCATGTAGGTCAATGCTATGCATATTTACTCAGATGTAAGTCTGACTATGTTAAATGGAACTTATTTTCATGTAGGCTGATCCAATGCAAAAGGGGGTGGGGTGGGGTTCCTACATCATTAATAGTTGTGCTAAGTTACACCTGATAGAATTCCCCCTTCTATACAACTATTAAAGATGAAGGAGTCCTTTCATATTTTTGCATCTAGCCTCCATAGTTCTACACAGCTGTTCATAGAACTGTAGTTCAGCACATGCAATCTTATATATAACTACTCAGAAGTAAGACTTCTCAAGTTCAGTTAGGGTTACTCACAAGTTAAGTGAGTATGGCATTGCTTTAGCAAAATGCTTGGAGCACAACCCACACAATGTGAAGATTTCTTAAGTTTTACTGATTTCATTCAGAAAGTGAAGCAAATTTCTTTAAATGAAATCACTGGAAACCAAATGCATGGCTCATGCCCTAGGTGTGCACTGTGTCTGCCTGTATTTCAGGATGAAGAACCCTGGTTCCTCTGGATAAGTTCACTGACTGTCTCTTCTCCACTCATGGCAAAACTTTGTCATCTGCTGATAGGAAGGTTACTTCACCTCTGCTTACTATTTTATACATTTCACCATTCTGGGGAAAATTTGAAGTCTCCCCCCACAGTTCTCTCAGGCTTGAGGAAAGAGGAGAAATCTACCATGTGTAATGTGTGTTTATAATACTGAGCTTGATCTAACAGCCTTATTATCTATGCCAAGCAGCTGCACAGACCAATATCATAAGAGCTTTATTATAGTAGCCTTGCTCATGTTATTAAGAGGCTCCCAGCCGCTACTGGGAGGGAGCTTCCTTGAGTCCCAATTTGGGGGAAAGGCAGGATATAAAGAAAGTGATGAGTGAATGGATGGGTGCAGGTTGGAATCATTATACAAAGTAAATAGTCAGGTAAGATGTTTGGACCTCCTGCCTTTGTTTATTAAGGCAGAATTCTTGTGGCATTCTGTTCTGTCTTGAAGTGTGTCCATGTGAAGTATGGGAAGTCCCTATCCATCTCCCTATCCTCCTTTAACAAAACATTTTCCTTTGACATTTTTTTCTGCATTAGGGATCATTTAGATGAAATATGTTAAAAGCAACATAAATTATTCTGTTCCCTATACTGACCATCTTTTGACCTTGTATCCATGCTTTTGGACATAATAATTTTCATGAAGAGAGAGACTGTGAAGAAATCCATAAGATCCCTTGGGTTCCATGTCAGGAGAAAAATGGGATATAAATAAAACAAATGTGCATACTAGTACCTGTTTGTAGCAAAGGGAACATGACTCCTAATTGTATACAGTGTCTAGAAATATTATTAATCCTATATGTTTAGTGTGTGTGTGTGTGTGTTTCTGTGATACTGAGATAGGGGTGTGTTACCTATGGGCTTCCAGATGTTTTTGGGTTCCCACTCCCATCAACCCCAGCCAACATGGTTATGGGCTTAGTGTCATGTGAAGCATTACCCAACAAAACATCTGGAATGCTGTAGAATCTATCCAGTATTAGAAGAAAAAAACATGGAGCATTCTATATGTGCATAGAAGAGAAAAAGGACAATTGGTATGCTCTTTTTCTGTCCTTCCATATGGCAAAGATATAAGATAGGCTTTTGGCTTGCACACAAGTGTTTTGGGATGTTGCCCTTGCAACTGATTCCCCCCACCCCTTAATTCAAGTTGGTTGTACAATGTGAGTGCTACATTTCCTTGATATTGTTGAGTATAGTCAGTCCTGATCTTGTTCTGGATTTTAGTTCCATTTTGGAAAATCTTCTTCTTTTTGACTGCAACTCCAGGACTTTCCCAGATAGCATAGATGTTAGTCATCTTGGTTGGGGAATTCTGGGACTTACATTCTCTGCATTCCCCAGGCTGTTCCATTTTAACACCTTTGCCTGTTTGGGAACTAAATCTCTTTGTGTTATGAAACAGAAACTCTTTTCTGCTGTAGCAAACTTGGAGCCATTAGGGGGCTCTTTCTTCCTATGTTATTCACACAGCAGGCTACACTACAAAAATACAATTGATCCTTTGTAGCTTGCTCACCAGTTCTAAAAAGTTCTGCTCAGATGGGCTTGTCTGGAATGTAGAAGCATTTTAATCAACTGGAAATATTTATTCTCCTCAATTTTGAATATGATGCCAAAAGTTGCTGTCATTTCCCTATATAGTAATAGTTTAAGAGTCCCTTCCCCTCTTCACTGAAAATAATGTGCTGAAGTGCTATGAAGAACAGCATAAATATTCTTAGCACAAATAGCATAATATTCTAGTATCTGTGGAGGGTGGCTGTTGAAGAACTGATTGCACATGGCTGAGCATGTTTTTTGGTGGAGCACATGCTTTGCATTCAGAAGGTCCCAGCTCCATTGTGCAACAGATTGAAGTAGTTTGCTCCAGACAGCACCATTAGGGAAGATGTGGACAACAAAGAAGTGTTTTCCCTTCAAGCCCCCTTCCATATACCCCCAAGTCTCCTACAAAAGTTTTAAAAAAAACAGAATAAAATAAAATAAATCAGCCTCAAATCAGCTGGAGTGTGAAACAGGAAATGATGTGACATCACTTCCTGTCATGTCAGGCATGGTAGTGTGGTCCAAGGGAGGTAGGTTGTGGGGTAAAAAAATGGCCTCTACCCTTACAGTTGCTCATCCCAATTTAGAGACTAAGTGAAAGCTAAAACTGTATGTTCTTACCATCAAATAACCCCATGTCAAAGATGGAAAGCTTTCTGCATATTTTTGAGGACAACAGAAGTCAATCCCTTTAGAAGTGTGACAAAAAGAACTAATCCTACATCAGCTCAGTAATTACTCAACCATCCTTAACCTTGAATCAAGCATAGGTGTATCTGGGTAATTTTAGATGCCTTGGGAAAGATCCTGAACTTTGTAGAATCCCCATTCCTGAGAAAGTAATGTTTCTTGAATTTCTGCAACTCTTGAACCTATTAAAGCACAGATGTTCTGGAATGAGAACAGTTGGCAAAGAAAAAGGGCCTATGAGTGATGCATAAAACACGTTGGGCTGAAGGTTGTGCACCCGTGCACTCCATACTAAGAATCTAAGAAAGCCCAATCTTCAATTTTTATCTATGGATCTCCTTTGGAGGGAGTGTTTCTGAGGGAGGAGGATCAGTGTGTGTGGGTGCTGCTCATTCTCTTCTTAACCCACTCTATGGCTTACAGAATCATCAAAGGATTTGCATGATATGCATATGTGACTGCCCAGATATGAGGGAGTAGGACATGGCAATTTTGAGGAGAGGGAGGGGGACTGACTCCCAGTGCTTCATAAAGGTACAAAGGAGAGGAGAAAGTTAAACAACTGCCAGGATCCAGGAAGAGAAACTCAGTGGGAGATAACAGGAAAAGAAATTCTCAAGGAAAAGGGTTTTTAACCAAGGTGAAACTGATACCTTTCTGAATGAGTGTACTGTTGTTGAAGAAATGAAATACTAGCTAGAAAGAGAAAGGTTGTATGTGTGTGTGTGGGCAGGGAGAGCAATAGTACAGGCATGAGAATGGAGGTTTTGAACTCAGTCAGAGTTAAGCACTCTTGATAATCTATAATTATGAGAATCTTCTTGTCTCCACTGTTGCTCCAAAACTGTTAACTTGGACACATGAAACTTGGAATGCATACTAAAAGGATCACGGAAGTGTATGTCTTGGGGCTATTTTGTTTTTTTTGTTTTTTTAAATGTATATAAAATAATTAATTATTTCCAATTATTCTAATTGGAAGAGGTCTATGTAAACATGTCTTGTAGCCTGCAGTACCTACTAGTAGCCTGCTAGTAGATAGACATTGCTGCTCAGAAGGGAAATGGCTCCATAAGAGTAGAGATTCTCTCAAGAGAAGGCACCCTTGAAATTTGAACCAAAATTTGCAGCTGTTTCCAGTGGGGTTTCTGAAAGAGGTCTGGCCTTTCCATTGCTGGAGTGATCCACTTGATGTAAGTCAGATGGTGAATTATGCCTGCTCCTGTCTCCAAGTGTATATTTCTATATATGGCTGGTGGGGGGTGGGAAACTAAGTTGGTATACACCAGGTCTTTATATACAGGGGGGAAGGAGGGAGAGTCTTCTAAATTGAGAACCTCTTCTCACCTAAAATATATAACCCATGTTTCTGAGTAAAGAAAAGAGGAAAAACTGCAGTCTAAATGAAATGAAGAGAGATTAATAGCTGATTTTGGGCTCTTGTGAGCTAGCAAAATTTAGGGAGCTGGCTACCCTTCTGGTCCTAGACTTTTTAGGCAGATTATTTAACATCTGTTTGTAGTGTGTAGTAGCATCTTGAACCATTACATGCCAGAATTTCTCTAACCAGAAGAGACAAAGTTATTGGGAGATTCATCTTGCTCAAGCTCCCACAGAGCTTCTAAGCAGCTTTATTTGGAGTTTTCCACTGTGGGGCTCATGAACATTTCAGGGAGTTGAGAAAGAGAGACATGCATGATTCCTGGCAAGTACATGGAAGGACAATGAGCAGAAGGAAGGGCCAAATAGGGTGGAGGGAGAGAAAGATAAAGAAAAAAGGTGGTAACCTTTCCTATAGATCAGGGTGGGAAATGTTCGGCCCTCCATATGTTTTAAACTATTCCTCTCATAATGCCTGACAACACGCTGGTTGTGTCTTCTAGGCATCTAGAGGATCAATGATCCCTCTATAGATGGATATTCATTTCCCAAGGTCTTGTTGACAGCTCCGTATGGTATCTCTGCAGGGACCCCAAATTCATCAAACAATGGGGGAGGAGAGAAAAGATGGTGTTGTCTGGTGGTATATCATGTTCCCACTGCAAGGATTACCTTCTATGGAGCATGTAGAGCTTTCTGTTTTAGATGGTAGCAAGGAACATGCCTCCTTAAGTTCCTGGATTGTTGGTAGCATCCTCATCCTTGAGAGGAGGAGATCCCAGATCCCCAGTTGGAGGACAAGGCAGTCATCACACAGGTTTCCAGAATGCATGGATAAAGCTTATGGCTACTCAACAGGGTGTCTTATCTGCAAAGGAAGAATCCTCAGGAATAATGGCCTTTTCATGAACCATGCCCTCCTTATAAAGAAGGGCATGTGGCAAAATGCCTTCTTAATGTTCAGCATTAAGCCTGCTTTTGCGCTTTCTTATTCGGTTTTCCTTGGGTTTCTTCCAGGCTGTGAGGCCGTGTTCTGGAATAGTTTCTTTCTGATGTTCCACCTGCATCTGTGGCTGGCATCTTCAGAGAATGGTTGGGTAGGAGTGTGTATGGAGTTTATATATTGTGAACCCCTGATGGGGAGTATATGTAAATTTGTGTAATTGAATGGTTAGTTTTTGGGTGGAGATATGCAAGGAGGATTAATGTCTGTTTGACTAATGGTTGGTTGATGGGCCATTATCTGCTGGAAATCCCCTTGTCCCTGGGTGGAATTCCTTTGTAAGTGTTGAGTTTTGATTCTACTGTTTTTCAAATTTGGAAGCCAGATTTTGTTTACTTTTAAGGTTTATACTTTTATGTTGAAGTTGTCCAGGTGTTTGTGGATTTCAATAGCTTCTCTGTGTATTCTGACATGATAGTTGTTGGCATGCCCAGAATTTCTGTGTTTTTAAATAACATTTTGTGTCCAGGTTGGTTTATCACATGTTCTTCTACTGCTGATTTTTCTGGCTGGCCCAGTCTGCAATGTCTCTCATGTTCCTTGATTCATGCTTGCACACTGCGTTTAGTGGTCCCTACGTAAACTTGTCCACAGCTGCATGGTATGTGGTAAATTCCTGCAGCTGTGAGAGGGTCTCTTTTGTTCTTCGCTTAGCGTAGCATTTCTTGGATTCTCTTGGTTGGTCTGTAGATCATTTGGAGGTTGTGTTTCCTCATCTGTTTCCCGATTCTGTCTGTGACTCTTTTGATGTATGATAAAAAATGCCTTCCCTTTGGGTGGCTGTTTTTCTTCTTCATTCCTGTGTTTTTTTCTGGGTCTGGCTGCTCTTGTGATGTCTGATCTGGAGTAACTATTAGCCTGTAGGGCCCAATTTAGGTGCCTCAGTTCATCCTCCAGGTAGTGGGGTTCACAGATCCTTTTTGCACAGTCTACCAATGTTTTTATTGTGCTTCTTTTTTTGTCCTGGGTGATTATTGTAGTTCTTGTGTAGGTATCTGTCCATGTGTGGGGGTTTTCTGTATACCATGTGGCCTAACTGTTGTTTTGGTTTGCAGATGACTAGGACATCCAAGAATGGCAGTGTTCCTTCTTTTTCCATCGTGAATTGGATATTTGGGTGGATGGTGTTCAGGTGGTTCAGGAATGAGACCAAATCTTCTTCTCCATGGTTCCAAATGGTGAAAGTGTCATTCACATATCAGAACCATGTTGTTGGCTTTTTTGGTGCTGTTTCCAGGACTTGCTTTTCAAAATGTTCCATGTAAAAGTTTGCTATCACTGGGCTCAGGGGGCTGCCCATGGCAACACCAGCTATCTGTTCATAGAATTCAGGAAAAAAAACAAAGAAAATCTATGGATGCTGGCCGTGAAAGCCTTCAACTTTGTTCTTTGATTTTCCTTAGTATTTCATCCAAGTCTTATTGTTTCCTGCTAGTAGTGTAGTGTCATCTGTGTAGCTTAGCCTGTAGATGTTCTTTCCTCCAGTCTTCACTCCTCCTTCCTCCAAATCTAAGCCCGCTCTGCATATGATATATTCTGCATACAATTTGAACAAGTAGGATGATAGAATGTAGCCTTGTCTGATTCCTTTTTCTCTTGGAACAATTCTGTTTCTCCATAGGACTTCCCTAATGACTTGAAACTGCTCCACTGGACAGCTCTTTGCAGATGCAATGGTAGCAGGGAAAAAAGACTTTTCTACTGCCTTCATAGCCACAGAGTAAGCCCTCAAGTAGGCTCCAACCTGTATTCAGTCAGACTGGCTTGAGTTTTCTGCCAATGTCACTCTCATTACCATCTCACTCATTTTATTGCTTCCAGCTCTCTAGAGAAAAAAAGGGACTGCTCTGTGAGAGAAGATACTCAGGTTGTATCCACTGCCCTAGCCATTTCTTCATTCCAGAGGTCAACCAGAGCTTTGACAGCATTGCCTGCCAAGGCAATAGGAAACTCCTCAAGAGCCATCATGAATTCATCTGGATCCATAAGCCTCTTCGGGCAAACTATCTTAATGGGTCCCCCACTCCTGCAAGGGTTCTTGCAGGAACCTGGGCAAGTACTGGTCTGTCCATGACAGTGGAACTGCAGAAAGTCCCTCCACTCCCAGATCACCATCATCCCATCCAGAACAGAAGGCAAGGTTCACAGTGTGTCTAGCAGTATGAGTAGGGCCAGATACCAATTGGGACAGACCCATGTTTGTCATGTTAGACATGAAATTCTGAGCCACTCCTGAAAGGGCAGTTTCAGTATGAATGTTGATGTCCCCCAGCACCAGAAGCCAAGGAAAATCTAACACCTGGTTCTGTCCAAAGACCATCCTAGCAAGTCCAGGAATGGAGGGTGTTGAGCAGTGGAGTGTGTGATACACCAACAGAATCCCTAATCTGTCCTGGCCACCCATCTTTAAATACATATACTCAAATCCTGCAGACTGTGGGATGGGGAACCTGGTCAGCAGGAAGAAATCACAATAGGCAACTATGATGACACCACCCTGCTCTCAGCTTTTGCCTGCTGCTGCACAGAGAAATCTGTTGGGCAAAGCTGAGAGAGATTACTCCCTTTCACCTGCCATCTGACCCTACCAGGTCTTTGTGATACAACTGAATGGCAGTTATTTTCCTATTCACCAACCAGGCATTAAGCATCAGCATTTTCAGCTCAGGGAAACTGTTTCCACAGCTACCCAGACTGTTTGGAATAGAGGACAGTTTAGGATCAACCAACATCCTATTTTGGGTTATTATCCTAAGATCACATACCTGTACTCTCTTATTGTACCTGCCTCTGTGCTGCACCACTAGAATGGCTGCCCATGAATCCTGTCAACTCCCTCTTTTTCGCAAAACATAAACCATCAGGTAATACTCTCCTTTTTACTATTGAATAATTATAAGTATGCCCTTATTATGGCAGTCATGAATACTCGTCTTCATTTTTATCCAGCAGGGGGACAAGCCCTCACCACTGTGTGGGTGACTCCCTGCCAGTGGTGGCCACACCAAAGCCCAGCTTATATTTCCCCAGCCCAGAGAAGTAATACAGTCCATCTGGGGATGGATGGTTGTTCCTGCTGGGACTAAAAGCTCAGGGCCTTAGTTCCGTAAAGAGGCAGCAAGGAAGCAAGTGCTCACAGATGGTTCCAGGGGGCTTGATGATGCAGAGAAGCAGCAATCAGGCAAGTTCCCCTTCTTTGATTTCAAGGTGGTTCTGAAACACTCTTCACCAGGGTAATTACATATTTTACTTAGGATTTCCAAATGCAAACGTTACTGGGGATTGGGGGAGAATAATATTTTGCACATGACCTGTATTGAAATACTTCTTTTTATATGTCAGGAAACATGACAATCACCACCATACTGGATGCTGCTTGTTTAAAGATCCTGTGTTGTACAAAGGCTTCTTTTTTCATTTAACATGGCTGTTCATATAGGTTCCTAGTGCGCATAACAGAATTTTGCTTCATAAATATTTCCCTGAATATGATGCCCATGAAGGAGTTGATTCTAATTATTTTTGAAAATTCAAGTAGTTCTTATAAGTAAGCCCATCAGCTTTTATAAAGTAGGCTCTCCAGTTTCTTAGAGTCACTCGTTGTGGAGAAATGAGAGAGTGGAGAATAGCTATTGTTGGAAGGCAGCCTCACCAGCTGTTCACTTTCTTTTCGATATATCAAGTAAGAGTCGAGATACTGACATGCTAAATTTAAAATTCAGTCAGTGTGTTGCCATTTTCAAGAGCAACACTGTTTTCATAGTGTCTCCTCATTAGACATACAATATATCCTTGATGCCTTTGGTACAAGTTCAACTTATCACCCTCACAAGCTGAATGCAGCTCTTTGCGTGGTGCTTGACAACTTTCCTCTTTGTTCTTGTAGACCTCTACAAGGAGAAACCTCTAAAGGAGAAACCTCTAATTCCTCAATAGGGCCTGATATCTGGTTGGTGACTACAACCACGTTATTGGGTCTGCTTTAGTATATGATTCATGGTAGGCAAGTATAGACTTGGTGACTCAAAATGTACATATTTGCTTTTGCAATTTACAGCATTTTAAAAAGGAAAGACTTTCATTTTTCGGTACATGCCTCAACTACCTGGTCCAGATAGGCCAAGGCAAGGATGGACTGTAAATTTGGTTTTGAGGAAGATAAAATTAACATAGATTAAACCTGCCCTCATGTGCTGGAGGGGATTTTTAGCAGCAGATTCTCAGATTATCAATAGTGCTATCTAGTATTCAAATATCTTCTTGGGCAATAATCCTTACAATACTGTTGTAAGAGAACATCATATTTCAGATGTGGGTCTGAATGTATGAAATAGTAGCTGCTTTTTGAAGACTTCCTATAGAATGGTTGTTCTGTTTACTCCAGACCTCATGTTTATTTACCAGTTGGGAAATGTGTTCCCTGTATAAATGCATGCATACACTCCATTGCATTGAAACTCTCCAGAAAGAAGAGGAATGCAAAGTGATACTATGGCAAATGTAAATGACTATGAAACTTCAGCTAATGAAATCTCTTATAGTCTGGGGCTTAATCATAAATAAAACATTCACTACTGCATGTTTAAAGATGCCTAAAACAATTCCTTAGATGTGTTTCAGTTTGAAACCAGAGGACATTCTAACAGGATAATAACAGACTCATTGCCTTCTTATAAAACTCTTCTCACTTCTGTTCTTTCCTGGCCCTGCAGAAGGATCTTGCAACACAACCCTAACTGTATTTGATTCAGAAGTTAATCCCACTAGGTTCAATCTACACTGATTTGGGATTGAGCCCCACTGAACGTGGTGGCTTTAGTTCAGTTGTAGGAACCATTGTTAAGGGCAAGTTAAGCTTCTTATATGCAGGTTTTGGGAGATAACTGCTAGTAAACAACATATATTATCGTATTAAAAGTAAGACCAGCATTAAGCTGTTACCCGAAATGCTTTGGGTCTGTGGGGACCCTCTGATATACTAATTTTGATATGGGGAATTAATGCACTCGACTTGGCAATATGAGAGGTGGGTAACAAGCAGGATCTTTAAGACCTGTTTATACTGGCACTAAGGAGAAGACTTCAAGCAAGATAGTACAGTTAAATTACCTTTATTGAGAAAACAACAATAATAATATTCACACACAGACACACTCAGGCTTCAAGCAGTCACAGAAAGCTAACAAAATAAGCAGAGGGTATTTGGATAGAGGAATAGAGTGAGGGGATTCTATGTCACTTGTCTTGTAGAGCAGAAATTCCTGCAGCAATGGGCTTTCAGAATTACATTCTTAGCGTACACAGCAAACCAGCAGCATGGAGGGAGGAAGTGGAACTGTGAGCAATTTGGTGGTGTTTTAGGGTGATATTTATATGAAATAATTCTCTTGAAGGGATAAGAGTTTTGAGTGAAATACAATGATTGTCCAAGTTTCCTAGGCCAAAACAAAGGGTACTCCAGAAGAGCTAATCATCGTTAATGGTTGATGCTTTTGGAATTGAATAGGAAACAGGCAAGGTTTTTGTTTGGAGGGGAACAGGAAAGGAAGGACCCATTTCACAAGCATTAAGGTCTCATGCTATCCTTGAGTGGATTAGTAATTGACTCACCTCCAGGTGTTGCGTTTCTTACTTGAGTATCTGTTTTGGGGAATTTACAAAGGCCCCTCCCTTGGTCTTCCATGTTTTGATCCAATGATCAAATGAAATTCAATACCAAGAAATGTAAGGTATTGCACTTAGGCCGGAAAAACGAAATGCATAGATACAGGATGGGGGAGACCTGGCTGAATGAGACTACGTGCAAAAGGGATCTAGGAGTCCTAGTAGACCACAAGCTGAACATGAGTCAACAGTGTGATGTGGCAGCTAAAAAGGCCAATGTGATTTTGGGCTGCATCAATAGAAGTATAGTGTCTAGATCAAGGAAAGTAATAGTGCTACTCTATTCTGGGTAGGTCAGGCCTCACCTAGAATACTGTGCCCAGTTCTGGACACCACAATTCAAAAAGGATATTGACAAATTAGAGTGTGTCCAGAGGAGGGTGACTAAAATGGTGAAAGGTCTGGAAACCATGCCTTATGAGGAAAGACTTAGGGAGCTGGGTATGTTTAGCCTGGAAAAAAGATGGTTAAGGGGCAATATGATAGCCCTGTTTAACTATTTGAAGGGTGTCACATTGAGGATGGAGCAGGCTTGTTTTCTGCTGCTCCAGAGACTCAAACACGGAGCAATGGATGCAAGCTCCAGGAACAGAGATTCCACCTTAACATTAGGAGGAACTTTTTGACAGAAAGAGCTGTTCGGCAGGGGAACACACTCCCTCAGAGCATGGTGGGGTCTCCTTCTTGGAGGTCTTTAAACAGAGGCTGGATGGCCATCTGTCAGGGATGTTTTGATCATGATTCCTGTGTGGCTGGGGGTTGGACTAGATGGCCCTTGTGGTCTCTTCCAACTCTACAATTCTATGATTCTATGATCCTGTTTTAATATTTGTGGAATCCCTGTTTACCTGTAACAATGTGGTTGGCCACACTGCGCCAAATTATTAAATACAGCCAAAATTATTTGATAATACAAGATGGGGGCTATCAGGATATGTAGCAAAGCCATTACTAATGTCTTCCATCCTGCAACTGGACTTTACTTTTGGGTATGCCTTGAAAGCTTCCTAGAATGTTGATTACTAGTTTCTGGAGCCAGGAAATCCTGATGTGTATCTTTAGAACCCTAAACTGGAGGAGTGGGGTATATGGTATTATTAAGATGTTGCTAGACCACAGCTAAAGAAAGAAAGATTATAGGACCTAATTTACAAAACCAGTCAAAAGTGAACAGACAGACAGAGTGAGGAAATGAATACATATGTAATAAACAAATATTTGAAAGTTATAATAATTCTATAGAAACCACCAAAGTCCATATATATATATATATATATATATATATATGCAAGTTGACCCCCATATCCATAGATTCGGTATCCACAGTTTCACTTATGTTCTCTCTAGGCATTTCTTGGTCCTCCAGTATGATTCTATGGGAAACTTCTGGTGTTTGTCTCATTGAATATAACAGGGTTCCCTTATATCCATGAATTCAGATACCCAGCAGGGGTCTTGGAATGCATCCCCAGAGGATACATTCCCCAGGAGGATCCCCAGGGGGTCAACTTGTAATGTCCAAACAATTTAATAGCAATAGGTACTAATTCGGTTGGGAGGAATTGGAGGAGGACCAATGACCATAGATCATAACAAGCCCACAATAAAACAAGAGCCAGGTCCATTTCAACCACAGAGGTTATGTAAACATAACATTGGTCTTCTTCAGTGGCCAATATTAAAGTTCTTGCAATCTTCCACTATTCCCACCATACTAAAACAAGCACATCAGTGTGAAATTCCTCAGAATAAGAGTAAATCTGCCTCTTGCCTCAACAGCCTAAATATGTTTCTTATGAAGCCATAGGAGATCTGACATGTCATGAATTTAGCAACTCCATGCACACTTTCTCTAAGGTGCCAAGTTCAATCCATGTAACTTGCACTGAAATACTGGAACAACTTGCTTTATTATGTGGTGGGCTATAATGAGGTTTTGAACCAAAGAATCTCATAATAATGAAGAAAAATGTCACTCTTCCTTGAGATATATATACTCAGCCAATATGATAGATTGAAAATATTCTGGTGAAAGACAAATAATTTCTTTTATAATGAAAACAGTCCCCCAAAGGTGGAAAAAAAAACCCCACAGAGGTTATGTAAAACTCTTAAAGCTGTATTTCCTTGAGTTTGAGTGCCTTTAGAATTTCCTCTTTGCTTCAGAACTGATTATGTTTGGAGCTAGGACAATGTAGGGACAAAACTTAATAACACAGTTCTGTAGAGTATAAAAATACATCAAAAGCTTCCCGCAGAAGAGCTGTTCACAAGAAACAGTTCTTTAGCCTTATTGTCCTCCTGTGGCACTTGGGAAAATTAAGCTGTTTACTGCAACAACACACTCATTGCAACACTTTTAATTATTTATCATGTCTATTTTTAGCTTATGCCTTTTTCATGGATTCTGGTAGTTATTGAGGAGCCAGAGTATATTATATGCTGTGCAATTATTGAAGATTTTCAGTACATGTCAATGGAAGTTTAACTGTCTGGTCATTGGCTGGTGTTAATAAATTCAGTAATGGATTGTTTTTTTTCACTCCACAAGGGTGGCACTAAAGACTGCAAAGGGTTAGGTTTAGAACAAGCTGCTATTTACTTAAGACACCTATAGAGTTTGTCTTCAACCCTTCTTCTTCAGACCTCTTCTAACACTGAAGAGCCAGCAGCAGGAATCATAGAAATATAGAGTTGGAAGAGACCACAAGGGCCATCCAATCCAACACCCTGTTATGCAGCAATATACAATCAAAGCACTCCCAACAGATAGCCATCCAACCTCTGTTTAAAAACCTCCAAAGGAGACTCCACCACATTCCCAGACAGTGTATTCCACTGCTGAACAGTGTCCAACAGCTCTTAGGGTTCATGCTGTTTTTATTTTTAGGTGTTTTTAGGTACCCCAGAGCAGCTTACAAATTGTTAAGCAATAGCACCTACACATCTATACCACTTTTATACTGCACTAGGCACTCTCCAAGAAGTTTCCAATGTGTGTCAGTTAATTGCCCCCACAAGCTGGGTGTTCATTTTACCAACATATGATGGAAGGCTGAGTGAACCTTGGAGCCCTTGGGACTGAACTTGTGACGTTGGGACTTGGAATACCGGCATTTAACCACTGTACCACCATGGCTCCCTGGCTGCACAAGCATGCCTGTAGAAATAGATACTGAGCCCTGTATTATACAACTTGGGATAAGGTTTGAAACTCCTCTTTAGGGATGGGGTGTATGCACATCCACTCTGCCACTCAATATTTCTGAACAGTCACTTCACACCTGTTTCTCAGTAGCAACTGGTGACTACCCCATTGACTTCAGGTCAATCCATGGAGTTTTAGTCATAACTTTAATGGTCTGAAACCTGTTTTAGAGTCAGAATTCAGCACTTTGGAAAGCTGCTTGAAAGTACAGGTTAAACCCTGGAGTGGGTTCAGTGCTCCATTGACAAGGAAGCTATCAGCTACTCCTGCTGTTTTATTTTCTACACAGTGATCATTAGTTCCATCTGACTGCTTTGCTGATCATAAAAGAGCAACCTAGACTCATAGGGATTTAATTTAAAGACATCATCAATACTCCGTTTTCTGAAAACTAGACAACACATTATGTTAAATAGGTAGCATACAGCATAATTTCTAATTTTATCATGTTTGTCTGGGCTTAATCAAGGCAACTACAAACAGGAAAGGGAGAGTTAAACCTCTGCCCTGCAGTTTTTTCTCCCCTTAATTTTGCCATAGGGGTAAACTCCCCCTTCCCTTGGTATAACTGGTGATTTCTTTTTTTCCTTTTTTAAAGAGCTTGCATGTGGAGGATATGGTGTAAGTGAAACATAGTCTCAAAAATAGAATTAAGCTTACTTTATCTTTTTGGATGATTTTAACATGAATCAGGGACATGAACACTTACTTTGGAATAAGAAAAAACTTAGTATAACTTAGAAAATATCCCATTTAACTACTATTTCAGCAATCCAATAATGTCACTAATTTGAAAGAACAATTCATTGACACAGATGTCTAAATCCCAGCTGTGTGTGTACAAGCCATATCCAGTGCTCTGCTACCAATATGGAATGACGAATGCAAGACTGTGGACATCACATTTCTTAAAACAGTACCTTGAAAATAAGTAGTCCAAAGGATCCACCCCATCTTTTATGAAGTTTAAAGCCTTCATAATTGCTAGTTTTCATTCAATATATTTTATATAAAATGCCTCTGAAGAAGGCTCCTCCTTAAACAAAAACAAAACAAAACAAAACATGCAGTCAATCTTTTCATATTTGTAAATTTCAGATTTCTCCTTCCCTGAGTCAGCGAATGAGCTAAGAACTGAATCCATGGATTAATGAACGAAACAACACATTCTAGGGGTTATTACTTCCCAAAGGTTTCCATTTAGTGTAGGGTAGTAGGTAAAGTGTAGTGACTAGAGTACTGGATTTATCATATTTAGGTTATAATCTCCACTAGACCATCTTACTGGGTGACCTTCAGCAACATGACTGTAAAAGAAAGGGATTACTGTCTCTAGGAGTAACTTTTCACATCACAAAACCCTTCACACCCATTCTACCTAAGTGTTTTGTCATAATATTTACTTGATTCAATGAAAACATGAATGTTTTTGATGCAATTTAGAAATGGAAGGAGAGAAAGAGGAGGACATGTTACAGGAATTGCTGAAGTCATAATATCCAGACATGTGCATCTACACACCAAGACTAGTGGGAAAATATGAGAGTTTGTGGCTCTCTCAAGCAGAGCTTCTAATGCACTAGGAAGAAGCTTGAACAGCCCACCAACCCACTCCCATACACGATATCTAGCACAGAAAAGACTCAAACTTGTCTACACTGCAGAAAAAAAGCAGCTTAAATTCATAGTTTCCTGGGCTCGCACTGGCCCTATTAATGCCATATGTGATGCACAGGAGCACCAGCTGAAATTATGTCACCATTGAGCATGGCCACCTCGCCACTTTAGCTGCCACCACATTTGTGACACAGGGGATTTTATCTCACACTGCTGCCACAGAATGAATAACCTATGGAAACTGCAGTTCCACAATTAAATGAACAGTACTTGTACTTGGCTATGGGTGTTTATAGGGCTCGAGAGTTAATTAAATATCAGTAAGAGAAAATAACTCATGAATAGACTACATATAATAAACAAAAATAGTGATTTATTGTTGAACAAAAATAACATAACTGTTTGAATTTTTTTTTCAATCTGCCTCTATTCTTCTTGTCACTTATTCTCCCTGCACATTAATTCTTTCTAGCTTCCCTCAGAGCCATAAGCCTTTCCAGCCTCTCCTTAACACATCCCATCTCTCAACTGTTGACTCCATTCTCAACTGTCATTCTCCCTTAACTGTCCTTCTCTCAACTATCTACCCGGAAACCCGTCCTCTTTCTGCTTCCTCCCAGAGGATTGGCACCTGAAAAATACTCCTCTCATTCACTCATATAGCTGTTCATCGCACTACACACATCAGTGTGAAAATGAAGCAAGATGGGCATTGCCAGCCACACTTTCCCCCTGGCAAACTTGCTTTGGTATTAAAGGGTGGTCCTACCTTGATCACGTGTCATATACTTCATATTATTTTTAATCACATAGCTGTGGCTGCACCATTTTTGTTGTTGTTTTTTGTTCTTCCCTCCATGCATGTGAACAGACATTGTCCCAGAATAGTGGATTACTGAATAAGTGGAGATACACTAATATTGATCTCCACACAAACACGTATTCAAAGAATAATAGATCTGCACACTGGCAGAATATAAATAGAACAGAGTAGCGTCCACCTGAAACCCCACCCCTGCCTCTGCACCAAAGCCAACTCAGAAGTGGCCATGTGTACAATAAACCATTTTTTCCTACTAAAGTGTGGGGTAAAACATAGGGTTTTTTTAAAACCGGATTAAACCTCTCAGGCCTGAAAAAGCACTGCATTCTCATTGAATCATGAAGAACATTGTGTGTCCTGCTCACAGAGGCTATGAGCTGAGTGTGGGGTTTTTTTCTGCACTGCAGACAAGCCCTTAGTCTTATTTCTTAGGTATTTAAGAGTAGTTTTACTCATAAAATTCCTGTGCATAAACAAGACAGGTTCATCTTTTTGAGGAAGATGAAAAAAGGATAAGATTATTACACGGTATCAGGAGAGTTAAAGCATCTCATCCAGAGAGGCTCTTATCACATGTTTCATAGAGGATAGGCAGGGAAGAGAGAGAAAGTGTGTGAAGATGAGACCCAGAGAACAAAGGAAAGCTAAATGATGCAGGAACAGAATGGGTGTGAACAAACCAATAGGAAGTACAGTTTTCCCTTCATATTTGCTGAGGTTTGGTTCCAGGACCCCCAGCCCTGTAGATACCAACATCTGTGAATACTCAAGTCAGATTATATGCAATGGCATAGCAAAACACTGTCCCTCATATAAGATGGCAAAATCAAGGTTTGCTTTTTGGATTATTATTTTTTAAATAATATTTTCAAGCCATGAATACTTAAATCCGTGGATACCAAATCTGTGGATATGGAGGGACAACTGTAACCATAAGCATGCTGTGCCTAACTCCTAGAGAGAGTGGTATACAATCTAACTGCCAGTAAGTGTAGGCATGCAAAAGGTTTCAGGGTCTGTTACAGGAATTGCTGAAATCACAGTATCCAGACATGTGCCTCTACACAACAAGACAACTAATTTCAGTCTTGTCGAGTCTGCTAGTTTTTTTTTTTTAAAAAAAACATAGTCTTCATGGTCTATCAATATATTTAATTTATAAGGCAAGAGTGCATATCATGAACTGTTATTATTGATTATATAGTACTATTACTGTGAGTGGTGCTTTACAAAGTATAAGATGACACATTCCCTATCCCCAAAGAGCTTACTAAATTTAATGTCTGTCAAAGGGGAAACAACAGAAAATAGCAACATCCTCCAAGTTTGTGTTCTCCAGCAACTGATATATCATTTGGGGGCTGGGATTTGTCCTTTGTTTTAGACAACTAGAGTGCTGACTTTCTCAAGTAAGAAATAACAGACCAGCACATGCAATGGCTCTCTTCTCCTTCTTGCACAAATCCTTTTAACAATCCCAAGCAAAAAGAAAAATACTATTTTTAAAAATTAACTTACCCAACAAACTTCAGCTTTCTCCTCCCCATCTCTTTCCCATTTTCCAGTGGCAATTATTTTTCCTTCAACCTGTTCATATAAGATGACATAAAAGATATATGTATGTAGGACTTCCAAGCACAGTGTATCACAGTAACCAGTGAAAAGCAAACTATCTCAATACACAATGCAGTGTAGTGGTTTAATTGTTGGACTATGACTCTGGAGACCAGGGTTTGAATCCCCCTCAGCCATGGAAACCCACTGGGTGGCCTTAAGCAAGTCACACTCTCTCAGCTTCAAAGAAAGGCAAGAGTAAACCCCTCTGAACAAATCCTGCCAAGAAAACCCCATGATAGGCTCTTAGGGTCACAATAAGTTAGAAATGACTTAAGGGCACACAACAACAAAGGCCAGAGGAGGAATGGAAGGGGTCACTATGAAATCCCCAAATCAGGGCCTGGAGGGGAATGCATTAATATGGTACAGATGTCAGCATCCACAAAGATGTGCTCTCTCTCTCTCTCTCTCTCTCTCTCTCTCACACACACACACACAAACATACACACGTGCACACAGAGAGAAAGAGAGAGAGAGAGAGAGGCAGAGGCAGCTAGAAAGAAAAATGAATGTTGGTATTCTTTCTGATCAGCTCCTTCTATTGAAAGCATCCCAGTTCCCTCTCAGAAATGAAAGTGCAGATGGACTTGGAATTGGAAACATGATGGCTACAAAAGAGGGGAATTCTCAGTGTACTTTCCACCCTGAAACTCAGGACTTCATCAGACAAGCCTTTAAAAACATTATTTTGCCACCATATTTTACACCATTTGTGTGCTGGCAAAAGAACCCTTTTTATCAAATATCACTGTAATAACGTGAAAAAGGAGCCCAGTACTTCTCTGTTCTCCGGGGTGCATGATTTCTGCAGTTCTCATGAGAAAATGTGAGTATGCTTAAAAGTGAAAAATAAAAATAAAAAAAAGCTAAATTAAAAAACAAAACAAACACACAAGCACTGAAACACACTTAAAAATTTCCAAGAAATCTGGGGTGGTTCTTAAAAAGAGTGTCCCATGACTAGTTTTTGCATTCCCACTCAGAAGTGTTTGGGCAGGGACCGCCCATTGGCACTGGAATCGTGCCAGCAGAATGGGACCGGTTTCACATGCTCACAATCACAGGTGGGAAAAAACACCATGGCCGATTTATTGATGACTTGGCCCATAAATAAAAAAGAATTCCTTATTGACTACACAAAATCACAAAAGCACAACATTGTGTGGTATTGGCATCCTTTCGTGTTCATTAGGCATCATTATGACACTGTATTTGCTACATCTGATAAAGTCCATACTGAAATGGAGGGAAAGTGAAGTAGAAGTTGTTTTGTATATTCTATCTAAGGACCAGATAAGTTTGGTTTTGCATGGCATAGTATGCATGGTGAAGTTCTAAAGCTGTTTAATGCCTCGCTCTTTTGAAAATTGAGAAACCATTGTTGCTAATGTTAGAGCATAAATGTTTACAGATATAGATATACATACCAGTGTTAGTAAAAACTTAGCAAACTACATGCTGTTTAACAAGATCCACATGACTTACATTTTTTTTAATACGAAGTCAACAGATTTTTTTAACAAAGTGGAGACAGATTAGTTTAAGATTATATATTATGGGGAAAAGATACATTGCTTAATAATGGAATGTGGAATGGACTGGAAGTATCTGAAATGCTTGGGGAAAAATACACTGGGAGGAGTCTGCTGGCTATACTTTGGATGAAAGTATAGCCAGCAATGGCTATACTTTCAATGGTTCACAAAACAAAGCTAAATGTATTCTGTTATACTGTACAATGTAAAAATACGGTATAAATAGCACAATAAAATAAAACCAAGAAACAAAATAGAAACAAAATGAACCTCAAATACAGCTTTGGTAAGTGGCGGCCTGCAACTGGAGATTCCCCATCCTGCAATATTTTGTGCTAAATGACTTGCAGCTGAATAAGAAAATGGACTTCCATCAAAAACTATTTGGATGTAGTGTTGGAATCTGGGTGGTTGTTTCTGGTCGTCTTCTAAAGATGAAGATCCATGTTTGTACCAGCCTTCTCTCCACAGGTATAATTTCCATTTTCTCTCCTGCGTTTCAATAGACCTTGTTTCTAGACAAGTACATTTGGAAATGTTACCTCCTCCCATTATTAAAACAACAAAACGAAGCAGTGGATGAAGAGATGATTTTGCTACATAGTCCTCTTGGTGGGGATACACAACTACTTCCATCATGCCTCATCACTGGCCAGATTGGCTGGGACTGATTGGAAATGGACATGATTGGGAGGGACACAAGTTCTCCAGCCCTGCACTAGATTCTAGTAATCAGTCATCCAGAGGAAAGCATTGGGAAGAAATTCACTCAATAGCTTTGAGACTGGGAGGAAGAAAAATTTAATCACATACTATTGAGTGATGCACATAAGCTGCAGCACATGTTATGGAGTGTGTGGGTACTGAAGTACATCTTGTTTGAATCTCTTGCTCTTTCCCATCCCACTAAGCTCACTACTTCTTTTGGCACAACTTTTTGAACAGGCCTATAAGAACAGGTGGACAAAAGGTAGCAGTCTTCATCTGCCAGAGAAATCATCTGCAATTCAAGTATGGTTTTCTAAACAGTTTTACTGCTGCTCTTTTTCTTATGCAATTTCTGTTTTTAGTGAATATAGGTTTCATTTTATTTTAAAACTCTTCCTACTACCAAAAATAATTGTCATCGGGGGGGGGGGGGAGCCACACACCCATGTGTCTGACAATTCTTTCATAGTTGAACCCATCTTAACTATGCATTTCTGGAAAAAATTCAAATTATAGATTTATAGATAACTTCTATAATGTTACAATTGACCAAATTTTATTTCAGCGTACTTGTCTGAGATCTCAAGTTACATCATTTAGATACTGTTTCTAAATGCTTCTTATTACTGCACTTGAACTCCCAAGCCCTGTATATCAATTCCACATCTTGTGGATCTAATTCCACATCCTGTTTCTCACACTGGTGAACAAGTTGTCTCTGGAAATCCATAAATAGAACTAAAGCACAATAGTATCCACCTACCCTTGTTCCCCAGGAATTGGTATTCATATACAGTTGTCTCTCCATATCCACGGATTTGGTATCCATGGATTTAAATATTCATGGCTTGAAAATATTCTTTAAAAATAATAATCCAAAATCAAATGTTGATTTTGTCTTCTTATATAAGGGACACCATTTTGCTATGCCATTGCATATAATGGGACTTGAGTATTCACAGATTTTGGTATCCACGGGGGGTGGGGGTCCTGGAACCAAACCCCAGTGAATATGAAGGGACAACTGTACAAATAGTGGTGTAGATAAATTGGTTTTGTTTCCACATCTGCATCACACAGTGTTATTTGTTAAGAGTTTGCATTCCTTGTCATAAACAATGAACTTCAATGAGTCAAAATGCTTGTTCTCAGCACAAAGATGAGCATTAAGACACTTCAGTTTGTCTCATCCCAATTTCAAGGAGAAAATAGTTCTGCTGCTTTTGAGGTAATTTCACCCAAACCTGGTGAGTATATTTTGATCACCACTGCTATTTCTTATTCTGTTTCCATCTTATACTTTATATAATATTGTACATTTGAATTGTGTGTTTTTTTTTTTAAAAAAAAGACTCTGGTGGGCAAATATGCTTGCATTTAAACTCAGAATTGTTATACCAACCCTGCACAGAAATTGTTGTTCCCCATATATTGAAACTAGCTTTTATTGTGGCTAGGAAGAACAGGCTCTGTAGCTAAGAGGAAACATATTACTCAGCAGAGCGTAATACTGTTCTTTCTTATCCGCACCAAAAAAAAAAAGTGTTCATGCTTCCAAATGAAACCTGAATAATGTTGCCCATTATATGATTTGACTCCACCATACTTCTATTCACTCCTTTCCTTTACCTCACCACAAAAGACAGCATTCCTGGCAGGTGGAGCGATTATGCTCTTGGAGAATAAATGTGATCTCTGTCTGCTCCCATTTTTCCAGTTCATCAGATTCTATCTTTGTTGAGACATTAGCCAAAATCATAGAATGACACCCCAAAACTTAATAAGTCATAACTTTTTGGTCAGTATATGAAACAGAACGGTGATATTGTTACAGTATATAAATATTCACTTCAGTAAACATTTTCTTTTAGACAATGTGTGGGGGAATTAGAGTTGCCCTGTGTTGGAAACTCTAAAAGTTAGAATTCTTTTTTTAAAATTTCCTTCCAAGCAGAGTATCAGTTTAGAAGTGTGACTCAAATGTATTGCTTTGCCCTTAACTATGTATGACCATAAAGGAGACATGCAGCTTTAGGTTAAAATAACTTGAAAATTTTTACTTAACTTAATTGGTAGCAGAGGTGAAGGAGAAAGAGTCATCTCTGACTCTCCAGCTTAGAAAAGGAGAAAGAAGGTTGCTGCCCAAGAAAAAAGTGGATGGGACAACAGAAGCATGTTAACTGCAGAGACTGAGAGAGGGCAAATCTATATACACAAGTGCAACAGGGATCTTTCTAAGAGTGTGTGGGGAAAAGAGAATGCTTCAGTCTTTTCCAACAGAATGCCATTATCATACTTGTTTACTGTCTCATGAAACCCCCACCACTGTTGTTATTATTGGTTGTTGTTGTTTTTTAAATTTGAGGATGAAATGTGTTTTCGTAATTCTAGCTGAAGTACCAGTAATTGTAACATACCCCCACAAGCTACATTACGCATTGTTCCTCATAATTCAAAATGCATGTATGTGTGTTGTGTGTGTTTGTATTGCTTCCTATAATTCAGCATATATGCATTATACCAGTGGTTCTTAACCTGTGGTCGGTGGACCCTCAGGGGACCATGATGTCCTAACAGGGGTCCGTCAAGACTTGAAGGCAGCTCAGCCCACCTCCTCCCTGCAGTAGCATGGCCATATGACAGGAGCCAAGGCAAAACCATTCCAGCCATTTTGAGCTAAGTCTTGGCACTCAACAACAACAAAAGATACTTAAAAGGGGACCCTGGTAACAGGAAGTGTTCATTTTTAACTTTTGGGACAAGCTTCTGTATTCCAAGAGGTGTACAATAATAAAACCTCTGTCTGAAAACTAATTTATGTCATCCCTAACCAAACATTTCAGTGGCAAAGAAAGTGGGAGTTCATCAATATTTGTTGCTCCCATTCCAGTTTTAGCCCATGATGGGTTGCCATATGTGACTAAGGTTTAGGGTTCAGGTTGATATGTTACAAGTTGTACAGGCTTGTCTCATCCATTTTGACAGTGCAATCTAATTTACTTTAATTTTTTTTTCCCTTACAGACATTTGGATATGCTCCTTTTTAGGGATTTGTCTTTGCTTTAAATGTTGAATGAACTCTTTCTCTCTGTGCATTTTCCATAGTGATGGACTTCTGTTAGAAAAATGATAATCAGGCTATATCTCATTGTGTTATACTTGGCAGGTTGTTATACTTGGCACCAATTCAAGGCAATGGTGCCCCCCAAACATGTATTATTTTATACAGCTATTCACTTGGTTAAGTTGTGAATTACCTGAGGTATTTCTGAAAGAAAAATGATAAAATGTTTTATTTTAACATCATTTGCATCTTTGACTGAATTTTCAAAGCAGTAGCTGGGGAAAATATTCGAAGCCATTCTGAGGATGCTATTTGGAGCTGGTTAGACTATGCCATAGCAGAAGCCCAATTTAGGCATTCCTTACCTCTCCTCATTCATGCATTTAGCCCTGGGCATTTTACACAAACTATTTTTTGTTTGCAAGACTCTTCTATTGTCTCAGATGTTTCCTCTTAATTTCTTCAAACCCATGTGGGGAGCATCTATGGAGACAGAATTTTCTTCTGTTCAGATAGTCACCATCAACATGTAATGGCCAACCACAATGTAGACAGATAGGGTAGTGCTAATGCTCTCTACCTCTTCTTGTGTTTAAGTCATTTTTTAGAATATCTGACTAGGACTACAATTATTACTGCAAAACTCATCAATAAAGCTTCAGGGCTTTGTGGAAACTGAAACATCTTCATCTCAGGTACAAGTCAAAAATACCATCCACCATGCCATGGTGGACTGTCAAGCATGTATATCTTAATTAATGGGAATGCCTTGTTTCTCGCTCAATAGAAATTGCTGAAAAGCAATCCGGTCTCCACAACATAAAATAAGATATTCAGTTGCAGCTGAAATTATGTATTTTTCAATGGAAAGCTATCAAAGAGGACATATGAAATATACATTTGTATATTCTAATTGATGCTAAGGAACGAGGTGGGCTAGTCCTTCCTGATCTCCGAACATATCATCAAGCAAACAGTCTAGCATGGATTTTAGAATGGATAACCTTAGAAAATAATAGATTTTTGCAATTGTAGGGTTTCAATTTATGGTTTGGCTGGCATGCCTAGCTATGGTGTGATAAGGCTTCAGTTCATAAAGAATTCAGTCATCACTACATAAGGCGGGCGTTAATAAAAGTCTGGTTGAAATATAAGAGAATACTCTGTCCAAAGATACCACAATGGTTGTCAGATAGAAGGATGTCAATGTAGAAGAGATGGAATCAGAAATAATAGAATTAGATAAAATTATGCAAGGAGGGAGAAAATTGTGGCTAAAATTTATAAATTGTTACTGAAAATTAATTTAGAACAAGAAAGAATAAAAACTTATATGATAAAATGGGCCCAAGATATGGGTCATGAAATCCAACTTGAACACTGGGAAAGAGCATGGGGTAAAAATCTAGCGTTTACGAGAAGTTATAACCTAAAAGAAAATTACTATAAATCAGTGTACAGATGGTATTTGACACCAGAAAGACTATCGAAAATATATAAAAACTCCTCAGAAATATGCTGGAGATGTAAGAAAAACAGAGGTACATATTACCATATGTGGTGGAGATGTGAGGAGATAAAGAAATATTGGAATAAGATTCATAAGATCATTACAAAAACGTTAGAAGTGGATTTCAGTTGTGAGCCAGAGATATATTTACTAAATATGCTACATAAAGTAACACAATGGAAGAAAGGGAAGTTTTCAAGGATTCTCCTACACATGATAACAGCGGCAAGGATTATTATTGCAAAAAACTGGAAGAATCAACAAACTCTGACTATAGATAGTTGGCTCTTAAAATTATACGAGATGTTTGAAATGGATAGGTTGATGTTGTTGTTGGAAGGGGGGAAAACTAATAAAAGCTATGAAGATTGGGAAGTTGTAATCTCAATCTGGAAGGAAAAATGGGGAGATTGTATAGTTATAAATACTGAGATTTAATGTGAAAAGAAGAGATTTAAATGTAAAGTAAAACTGCAACAGAATCAAATATAGTAAAGTAGGAAAGAGGGGGAGAAGAGGGTATGTAATTAAAAACACAAGACAGAAAGTAAAGAGGGAGTAATTGTTGTAAATGTTGTAAATGTTGATGTAAATGTTGATGTTTCGTGGAAAGATGGAGATGAATGTATAGAATGGATGAGAATGGATAAAAATGAAACATGTTATTTTATTTAACTGAAAAATGTTTAATAAACATATTCTTGCTGCTTTTGTATTGTATTTTTTAAAAAAATAATAATCTTAAAAAATAAAAGAAAATGAAGGACATCTTTTGTCAGCCATTGATTTCAGAAATCAACCTTATCTGTATGAGGTGTTGTGCTGTTCAACTATTATTTTTAGCAAAAAAATTGCTGGCAGGGGATAGCCTGTAAAATTCCTTCACAACTCTTGACTTCACAGGTATGTTTGTAGGAATGACATCCTCTGATTTACATGCAGTCTTGCCTACCAAAGCACAAAATCCAACTTTTTATTTGTTGCTTTGGAATTTTTAGCAAGGTTATTAACATAAGTAACACCAGCCTTTAAAAGTGTAGCTCTGAACACCACAGGCTGGTGAGACTGCTTCTAAACCAGGCAGTGTCAGAAACTGGGATCCAGATCAACAGATAATGTATGTTTGTCACTGTTTTCCAATGGAATACATTCCAGATTTTAAGGAGCTATCTGATAAACAGGAGTGGATAAGTTAAAAAGGTTTTACAAAGACCCCTCACCAAAAGATCCTAAAAAGATGCAGCCTAGAATATACTCATGAATTCTATAAACACCAGAACATAAATGGATGATGTGTAGACTTGCAAAACTTCCATGTCACAGTCAAACTTCTTATAAGTCATCAGAGCCAAACAAACCTCATTATTTATATTCTATGAGACAAAGTGTAGGCAATGTGGGGCCCATAGATACCATGTAACCTCCATTCTGTTTTTTTTTTTAAAAAAAATAAAACAAATGCATTAATTGTGGACTATTCTTGTGATCACCTCTGGGACATTCTTTCTAAGGGAAGTCTCTTTTATAGTTACTAATGTCCAAACCCTTCTGACCCCCTGCCATTTTTGTCTTTTCTGCCTGAGCGAAAATTGTTTGTATACATCCCTTTGTCCAAACCTGCATTACATCCATAAGCATGGAAGCAGGTTTCTGTGTTTTTAACTCTAAGGACATTTCAGTCATGTCTTACTGCACTAGAAGCTTTAGGGAGAGCTTTGGTGCTGCCGTGAGGTGCTGCCCTCTGGCGAAATCTTTTGTATCACTTCCATGTAGGATTGGAGGCAGCCGCACCATATTTTATTCACGGACAAGTTTCATGAATAAAATCTGCCAAAATATGGCCTGACTTACATCTCTCTCCCTGACTTACATCAAATCACTACCCTATGGAGGGACAAAAGTTGAATGGGGTTGCCTTAGGATCATTGGTAGGGCTTTTCTGTTGGTGGTGCATGCACATGCATATATGTGCTTATGTTGTTCTTGTCATTAAATTTATATCCCATATTAGCATATGTGGAGTGTTCATGATGGCTTTGTAGCTGAAAAATAATACAAGGGTTTTTACCCCTTCTTCATTGCCTACCTTCTAGTTTCTCTCTTGCCCTCAACCAAGCACAAGAGATTCATGTATAGCCACTGTCCTACAGCCATCCAAAATAATTAATGCTGCTTTAAGAAGATAACCACTAGCTATCAGTGCTCCTAAAGAAACATCACTGATGTCAAAGCATATCAAAGAATAAAGTAAAAATGTTATTTCACATCATTATGGCTGCAACAATTCATTTACTGGTGATCTACAAGTTTATGTCAAGTTCCTTTCATGTCCTAGTCTCTCTCTCTTTCTCCCTCTGTGTGTGTGTGTGTGTGTGTGTCTATCTATCTAATCTCAGCATTTCCCAACCAGGGTTCTGCAGAACCCTATTGTTCCCCCAGAGATCACCAGGGGTTCTGTGAGAAAATAGTAATAAATTAATAAGTCACAGAGAAGCGATGAGCTGAAAAGGCTTATCTCTCCCCTCCACAACAGAGAAAGCCAAGGAGGAATGAGTGTATGTGAATGAGTTTTTACACCAATGCCACCAAAAGGGGGGGCTCGTATGGGTTGGGAGGGGAGGAAGTAAAAGTACCAAATACCTTACTCTCCCTCCCAGCTTTTGCTCTGCCTTAGATGTGCCATAGGCCCTTTGCCAGAACTGAGGACAAAAGAGGATGCTGGTTTGCATAAAACTGATTTAAAGGTACAAATGCAAAATGAGGGGTTTTTTTTTTTTAAAAAAAAAAAATCAGAACCATGGAAAGAGAATTGCAGTACTGTACAGCTCTTACCCAACTGGGAGGAACTGACCAAGTAATCCCCTGGTGTACCCAGCTAACCAGGTTCCAGCTGTGGATGGGACAACTCTGATAAAAGTGGCTTAGGGCTATTTCTTTTTAAACCAGATTTGGAAAGGGCAGAGCCATTACAGTAAATGAGTCATTATAGAGAAAAGGTTCTTAAACTGTGGGTCTGATAACTGAATGTGGGGTTCACGAATAGACTGACCAACTCCCATATTATTGATAAAAGCCTTCCATTTACTATGACACTGGCTTGGCAGGAAGCTACAGCCTCCCTCTCAGTTGCTGCATTTTGCAAGCTCTGTTAGCTCAGAGCTCAAACTTTGGGTCAGAGTCAGTGATATAATCATGTTTAAATATTTGAAGGGATGCCATACTGAGGATGGAGCAAGCTTGTTTTCTGCTGCTCCAAAAATTAGGACACGGAGCAATGGGTTCAAACTACAGGACATTTTTCAGGTTTTAATAACGTTTCACAATAAATATATTTGTTTTCCATTTAATTTATTTTTATTATAGATGACCTTTTTTGGCATTTTTAAATGATATTTTTAAAGTATTTTAATGTACACTATAAATATTTCTCTGCCAGTAAGCTCTTTCAGGCCTGTTACTTTCAAGTATTCAAATATGTATTGCTAGCAATGTGGAATATAATAAGCACCTATTTTTTCACTGTTTCTGTATTTTTTTAAAAAAAGGGAGCTATAGGTATAATTTTTATGTAAGGGTTCCCTGAGACCTGAACATTATTTCAAGGGTTTCTCCAGGGTAAAAAGGTTGAGAAAAGCTGATCTATCTAGAGCGACTAAATAAAGTGGATCCATCAAAATATAGCAGTATATGTGACTGTTTTCCATGCCAGACCATCTATTATACTTCCAGTCTAATTGACTTGGGTAGGGGATCTCCTTCCATGTTTAGATTCTTTTAATGGATCATGGAGAAAGGGTCTACAGTTCAATATAAATATAGAACTCTGTTCGATATTTTTGTGCCAAAATTTTCTTTTAGTTGTGTTTATTGGCACTGTTAGATGTAATAAAAATATATATAAACAATCTCTGGAAACAATTACATTTTGAGACCTAATGAACAAGCTGTTCATTAGTCCTATATAATGCTCTTTTTATCACCCAGCAGAAATGTCTTCTGAGAAGCTAATTATGTGTCAAATGTGCCATTTATATTAATCATGTTTTTGTGAATACAAAGAGGATAAAAGAAGTGTAATAACAAAAGACTTTCAGTGCTCTAATGTTTAATTATGAATTCTGGCTTAATTTTGGCATTTAACTCAAAGGGTTCCTATTTGTGTCTGCAATGTATTTTCTTAAAAGCACAACATTTATATTTGTTTTCTAGATGACCTGACTCCAGCATTTTTACAAACCTTCAGAAAATCAGTAAGACATGTCCATTGCCAAAAAGTGGCACAATACTTTTTCTGGCTGTTTGTTACATTAAAAAAAACAAACAACAACAACAACTGGAAACCAATAAGCCATTAAAACAACACACAAAATGCAACACTTTTTCTTAGACCTAGTTCATTATTGATGGCTACTTCATGAAGTGATGTATGAATGGACCGTCTTATTTATTATACCACAGTATGGATGAGCAACTTTAAAAAAAATTAAAGACATCCAACAACACAATCAACATACAATAGGTCCATCCATTCAGATTTCATATCAGATAACAACTTGACTAGTTATCAGAGTGCTTAATCAGTCCTAGGTGAGATGTTGGAAATTTGGATGGTAGTGTGATGCATTGTTGATGTAGTAAATAAAGGGAATCCAGTTATCTTCAAAAGAGCTATGCGTGAGATTTCCTTTATAATCTTCTCATTGTATGTGAGCTTCTCCATTACCCATGTAGACCAGAACCTTTTCCACCATCTCTGAACTGAGAAATTACCTATCTTCCAGTTGAAAGCAAGTTCCAGTCTTATATTTATGAGGGGAATTTTTTCCCTCATGGATAAGGAACTGTTTACCCTCCAAATCTTTTAGATTTCTCTTCCTAGAAGCCCAGCTAGCATGGTCCAGTGGTAAAGGATTATGGGAGGTGTAGTTCAAAACACCTGGAAGTACAAATATGTATAACCCCAACACTAGAAGTAGAACCTTCATATCAAACATAACAAACATAGCACACAGACACAGAAAGCAGAAGTGATGTATATGAATTTGTTCCCTGATAAGTAGAGAGATAAATATTCATTTATTTGATTCTTGCATGAAAGAATGAAGAATTTTAAAGTTTCCTCCCTCGTAAGTGAGCCTGCCAGAATTTCTGTACATTTTTAAAAGATTTTTACATTCCAAGACTTTTTGCACTAATTTAATGTGTGCAAAAACCATGGGGTCTTGCACAAAATACAGTGCTTTCTGTGCAAAACTATTTTGACTATCTAAATGGCTGTCTTCTTCCATTTGAGACATCTAGAAAATTGCTTTTGATGCTCAAACCGCTACACCACACTGGCTCTTCACACTCAACAGGGTCCTCCTTAATTTCATTCTGTCAGTAGGCAAAGATTTATTTAAAAAACCACGATGCTCACAAGCATTGGGGAACTAGTTGTTTAAAAGGAAAGGGTTTTTAATAGTGCTGTACTTTATTATTTCTTGCCTTTAAATGGATGTGTTTTAAATTGCTCCAGTTCAATAGTTTAATTACCCTTTAATAAGAATGTATTGCATACTTGTAGCTATATCTGTTTGCTAAATTTGCAGCAGCTTTAATTTTTGGAAGCTGTCTTGACTGTCAGTCTGGGGAAAGGGTGTGATAATCATGATGATAATGTTAATGGTTATTGTTACTATGTCAAAACAGAATATCTACACAAGGTCCTGAGATGTCACTCCCTCTCCAAAAAATGATGGGGGTTCTTGATTTGACAAGAAATCCTTTCTTACAGAGAATGAATGTGGTCCTTCCTTCCTTCCTTCCTTCCTTCCTGTCTGCCTAGATCAACCTTTCCCAGCTTGCTGCCTCCAACTGTGTTGGCCTACAGTTCTCCTCAACTTTCTCAGCCAGGCTGAGTCCAGTGCATCTGGAGGACCTTAAGGTGGGGAAACCTGACCTAAGTACTTCAATTGTAGTCTACCACTCATTTAATATTTTTTTAAAAAATAAATAAAGCCCTTCCAGCTCTTATTATATCAGTTGTCATTTGGGGTACTTGAAATGTTGTATGGTCACTTCAGTTGCATAGACCCTATGTTCAAACATATTGGGGTTTTGAATCTAGCACATGGTCACTGGTAGCCATCTACCTCCAAGGTAGTGGGGAAGCTGGAGCTATCTCAAGCAGGAGTACCATACCATATCCATATTGCCCCAATAATGGCAACAAAAAGATTTTCACATTCCTACCTTTTCCTCATGCAGAGAATGTCTAAGGCCAGTTGTTCTTAACCTGTGGACCATGGACCCCCAAGGGGGCCACAGTGTCCTCACAAGTGATCCTTGAAGGCTTGAGAGCTTCTCAGCCCACATGACAGAAGGTAATGCAAAGCCTGGCTGGCTGGCTTGACCTGCACATTGCTCTTCAATCTGCTCTAGCCACAAATCTGCAGGAAGCAGCAGGAGAAAAGTCTTCCCTCCTCTCCAGTGCCTCTGAGGAAAGGTTTCATGGATGGTGTAATTGTATTATCTTTATCAGATATATTATTGTTGTTGTTGTTCTTGTTGTTAGGGTTTTAAATCTTGAGTTTAAGTCTTGGAGGTCCTCTGCAACACAAGGTATTTAAAGGGGGTCCCTGGTAAAGAAAAGGTTAAGTGCCATTGTCTTATGCCATCCCAGGGAGGTGGTTCATTCCCCCCCCCCCATGTCACCAAAGAATGTGGCAGCTGTAGGTTTCTAGATATGAAGCTATGCGAGTAGAACATAAATGGTCCTAGTAATTTGCCCCCCCCCAAAAAAAACAGTTCACAACTGTATTAAATCTTGGATATGTAGTGCTCCCCCCATAACTTTAATTGGGGAGAAAGATGTTCATCCCAACAGACCTGCACTTTTTTCAGCTGTCAGTAGGCTACCCGAAATCTAAACTTTTGAAACAGAATCATCTTCCCCTTCCGTCTTCCTATTAGTTTTTAGAGGCCAACAACCTATGGTCTGAACTTCATTGATATTCAGTAGACAAAATGAAGTCAATTCTTGTCAACATTCCATTTTTCACAAAGGACAGAAATATGTGGCACTGAGATTAATGTTCATGATTTACTCTGAGCAGGTTGTGGTTTTATGCCTCAGTAATTCTTTCATAGCTTATCCTAGAAAGATGCTGTATTAGCCACATATGACTTCAGCCACCAGGCTAGATGAAAAACTTGAACATTAGCTATGTATTTCTTCTTGTTATTTGTTGCCAGTCTCACTTCCTTGAACATAAAAAAAACCTGATTGTAATCAGGATTGCAAAGTACACATCTGTGCTAATTAGAATGAGTAGCCCCTGGCATAAAACACTATAACATTTTTTTTAATGATTCTATTAACATAGGCCCGTGGTTTAAAGCATTTAGTGGGCATGTATTTATTTTTTGTTCTAATATAAATCTGTTGTGGCATTTGGCGGAATGCATAAGGCATAAAATGTATTGGCACTGCAGTGACATGGATGCTAGCCCTGTCACCAGCATCCCCACAACTCCTGTCCCCTCTGCTCTTGGCTGCTGCATATCTCGCACTAAGGTTTGAAAGCAGTTTCTCAGCATGTTATCAAAGTTGCTGAAATCATGTTATGCAGGGAGCCTTCTAAGCACAGTCAGTGAAATGAGTAAAGGTGGACTCTGTCAAACAAATCTGTCAAGCTTGGTCTCTTCAGGGATCACATTTTTCTATGCCAAGCTCATTCCATCATGGCCCCATATGGCCTCTTTTCCCCCCACACTGATATTTGTGCACATTTTTTGTCATTTTTAAACAATGTTTAAAATCAATTTAGTATTTGTATATACTTCTCAGCTGTATGCATTACTTTTATTTTTATTTTTGTATACATTCACTAATGGACTGAACTGTGTCTCTGTGGATTTTGGAACTCAGTGTGGTTCTCTTTGTACATTGTTCAAATCTGTACCTGTACATATTTCAATCCTAAGACTTCCCAAGGCATAGGTCCCGTATGGCTGGCTGGCTTGCTGGCTATCATCTATCTATCTATCTATCCATCCATCCATCCATCCATCACTGTTATCAAAATATAAAATTTCACCTTTGGAATCCAGAAACAAATATGTAGGACCACCTTCTTGCAAGCTGGCCCATTTTGTATGTCTCTTCCTTTCTCTTTTAAAATACTGGATCCAAGCTAAGGATGCCAATTGTAAAATGAACCTGGGGTTCTTACAGTGAGTGACTTGGCAGTCTTAAGCAGATGTCATAGGACCTCCCTTTTAAAAACACAGTCGTAATCACTGTGTAAAACTGAAGCTTTGTTTAAAGATATATTTTTTAAAAAAAGAAGTTGGTACAATATCTCTGAATCTGTGGATGTTGGAGTGATTGTCCTGGTGGTGCAGTAGGCTAATGCAGCCAAAACTCATGCTAGATCATGAGTCATAAGTTCAATCCCAGCCCCACCCCTCCGGTTGACTCAGCTTTCCGTAAGCCAGTAAAATGAGGACCAGCATAATAAAGTGCTGGGGCGGTATGCTGTGAAATCTGTTAATTCAGTTTCCAAATAAAGCAGCTGCAATTTATTTGTGTATATTCAATCTTCACTGTACTCTTGTAGTGTCATTGCATGCCAACAGCACCATCTACTGGCATTTGCATGTACACTGTATTTGCTTTGTTGCTCTGTATCTGTTACTGTATTTGCTCTGTGTTTGCTTTGAATTGTATTATACTGTGATTGACTGTATTACATTTTGTTACATTGTATTTGTATTACTGTGTTGTTGTACTCTGCCTCGATTCTTTTGAGAGAGGCAGGTAATAAATTACTAAGTATTATTATTAAGTATTATTCTTGTCAATGGCAAAAATGCAGAGAATCACTTCCCTTGGAAAAAATCTTATATTTACAGAAAATAATAATAATAATAATAATAAAATTTATTTATATCCCACCCCTCTGTTAAAACAATCGGGGCGGCTTACAAAATTTAAAATACAATACAAATAAAATCCCTAAACACCCCCACTCCCACCTCCCCCATAAAAAAAAACATTAAACAAATATAAATTAAAAACAACTAATCTAAAATCACATTTAAAACTATAAATACAATAAAATATAATAAATGGCCAGCAGGCTAGAAGAGGCCAGGATCCCCTGAGGCCGGGATCTAATTAGGAAAGGCCTGCCGAAAGAGATCCATCTTTAGTGCTTTTTTAAAGCCACTCAGGCTTGTTATATGACGGATCTCATTCGGCAGGTCATTCCACAATTTGGGGGCGATTACCGAAAAGGCCCTCTGGGAGGTTGCAGACAGCCTAGATTTTTGTGGCTGAAGCAAATTCCTCCCAGAGGACCGGAGTGCGCGGGGAAAATGAGGAAGATATCTGATACCAGAAGGAATCTTCTAAATATTGAAAAAAGGCAAATATTCTAATCATGACTGTATACATTCTAGGTCACTGACACTTTTGTAGTTCATCCTTCAACCTTTCTGTAGCCATGAATGGTGCTAAAGTACATGGATTGATGTTACACCTTTTATGGAATGAAGGAATGGGGAAAAATATTCCCAATTATTTGTTCCCAGGTCAAAAACAAAAAGCAAAACAGGTTTCCCAAGAGCTGAGAATCCCACTGGGAAGAATGATAAACCAGTGAGAATTCTGCACAATTTTCTCCTGGTATTTGACATCCTGAAATGCTGCATGTGAATTATTCTGTCAAGAAAAACCCATTCTGTTTTCTGCACAGATTTCCCCCCCACACACACACACACAGAAGAAAACACTGAATAATTCTGGAGGAAAACTTCAGGACATTTGAAGACAGAGAGAATATTGTGGAGGATTGTTCTCTTTCTCCCATAGCTGGGAAGAAACTTCAATTATTCATCCACAATTAGCTGAGGATTTACCTCCGCAAGAAGGAGGTCCAGTCTGACTTGCAGCTTACTGCTGGACTCTTGCCCAATCACTTTCTGTTTTCCAAGCAGTTCTCCAGGCAATTCTCTCACTAATATTCATCCCTGTGACTTCAACTCCTTAGACCAGTGGTTTCCAAACTTTGGTCCTCCAGATGTTTTGGACCTCAGCTTCCAGAATTCCTGACTGTTGGCCCAGCTGGCTGGGATTTCTGGGAGTTGAAGCCCAAAACACCTGGAGGACCAATATTTGGAAAGCCTTGCCTTAGAGTACTGAGCAAAGATTTTAGTTTGCTATCTGCACTATCTAAATAAATATTGTTTCATTACATGTCCCCCGACTCATTCCATAGGGAATAAAGTTATCTAAAGAATTTGTTTCTAGCCTGTCCACATGAAATGAGAAAAACTGATATCTTTAGTAAGTCCCATTGATCTTGTGTGATGTACTTCAGATTAAACTCAATTATCAGTGGCCTATCAACCTAGGGACATTCCTGGAGAGTTTTGTTCCAAATGTTTTTCAGCTTGCTTTAGTTGAAATAGAAATGGCAAATGTGTCATCAAAAAGAGGCTGCACCATACTTGGTGATCTCATGGGATACCATTCAAAATGTGGAGGCATCTGAGAATATTCTCTCTGTCTCTGCTATAATGAATATTTTAATATGAAAACCATGATGTCTACTTTGGGCAGATGGTCTTTTCAGTTTAACATACATTTATCAGTTGCACACATTTGATTTGCTAGTATCATCAATAGGGTAGATTCATTCAGAGGAACAAAATGCACACTTCAATAAGTGAATGGAAGGGAAAAAACCAAACCATGACCCATTTAGCATTCTGCATAGATTCATGGGGATGATTAAAATGTCATGTCTGGAGCCAAGTTGGTATCAAGAGAGAAATGCAAAATGATTGCACCAGCAAATTCTCTTCCAGCAAATTATTTTCAGACACCACAAAATATGATATATATTCAAAGCATGCATGTTTAGATAACAGTTTTGACAAATGATTGAGAAGCAAATAGCCAAACCCATGCTGGCTTTAAAGAATCTTAAATTATTTACTTATCTTCTTTGAAATGCAAACTTTCATTACTTTCCACAAACAGGACATATTAAAATCTGATGTATTTTAATCCAGCAAAGGGAGGGAGATGCCTGTGCAGAAATAGGCTTCTATGCATCCATGTCACAATGACTCTTGAGTCTCACTGAACACCTTGGATATGTCTAACTGAAGATGGACACAATCCTTCTCATCGAGGGCACTCATTTTTGTGTATGATTTTTTTTATCAGTGTTGTTGTGTGGTCCTTATATAGTTTCAAAACTTTTAATTTCCAATATTTTTATCTTGAAAATATTGAGCACACATGGATCTTTTCGGCATTTTGGTCTGAACTTTAAAGGATCAGCACAAAGTAGGATCAGCACTTTGGATAGCATCGTTAAAGTTCAGACTATAATAGATTAACCACCCCACTGAAATGAAATCCACCAGCTACTGTGGCTGTTTTCTCTCACCTAAACAGCAACTGAAGCAGAATACAGAATGTTGAAGAATTCTATGAAATCCAAGAATAAAATAAATTGTGAAAAAAGCATATCTGTAAATAACAAAAACCTCAATGTGATGCTCAAAATATAGTCCTTGAAAAAGATTCTAAAGCCTGCAGCTGGAAGAAAAATATCCTTTAACTCTGAAAGGAACAGGGTTTAAGAGACATGTTTTGGGACCCTTTCATGTTCCACAATACTCCACTTTAAAGCCTATAGACTCCTGGGACTTGTAATTTGGAGGAGGGCACTAGAGCTCCCTGGCTGAGAATTCTAAATGCTTCTCCCTAAACTGCAATTCCTACCATTCCAAAAGATGTTGCCATGGCAGTTAAAATGGGATGATAGTGCTATAACTAAATTGGGGACTTGGTCTCTTCAAGCAATATGCCTCTTATAAAGATAGCATGGGTTTTTTCATGGAAGGCTTTCAGGGGAAGTGCTAGTCAGCACTTTAGCTGTGTTTTTTCAAGCTCCATTCTCCAGTCTACAAACGTGTGGTACTTTTTCACATTATTGTGTGGCCTAAAGTCATTCTGAAGGAAATGGTGCATGTGATTCCCTCTGTGTGTATGTATTTTAAAGCAGAAAAACACAAATTACCAAAGGAGGTGCCAATTTTTTTAAAAAATGCCCTGGAATTTCTATGGTTGCTTTTTCACATAGATCTGAAGTCTAGGAAGCAAATGTACTTACAAGAAACTTCCCAGTTTCCCCCCACTTTTGCACCCCTGCATACATTATAGATATATTTTTCTCTCTCTCCACTTGCCCTGTCCACTGTTTCATATTTTGATCTCTCCAGCTCATGCACATCAGCTGAGTCTTTTTTTCTGTAATTTGTCTGGAGAAGAGAGAGTTCTTGAGGATAGGTAGAATATCTTTCTATTACAACCAGAGATAGGGACCTATGGTGTGGCCAATGGGTCAATGAATCTATACTCAGTTTTACAGCCATGCCTACCATTGCTGCTTTCCTGGTAACAAACCATGGTTAGGATCAGGAGGTGGAGTGGCAATAAAACCAAGAGTGGGCTCACAGCCTCCATGGAAATGGATCAACCAGCTGTTCCTTGAGATTCTGCAGACCTGTGAACCCTAGCATTTCTTTTATTTCAGCAGATACCTTGGCATTGAATGTCTCACAAAGAAAAGTGAATGAATAAAGCTCTTCTGTGAATATGCAGCCTTTCAGATGCTGCTGGATGGATGGAAGTGTTCAGATGCACTTCTCACCAATGGCTATGTTGGCCAGGGTGAAAAGCTGCATGATTCTCTTCCTTCTTCTATAAACAAGACCACACTGGCTTGCATGGAGATGCATTACAGAAACATTTTGCAAAAGATTCCACTTCTCCTTCAGGAGAACATATTGATTTCTAGATGCAGTTGTAGCTTTAGATATGTGTCTGGACTGGAGAAGAACATGGCAAGGAGCTGATACCCCATCCACAGAAGGAAAAAGAAAAGGGATACAGTCATCCCTTCCAGATCGCGGGCGTTAGGGGGTGGAGCACTACCACAAAAGTAAAAAAAGAACAAAAACAAAAACAAAAACAAAACCCTGTCAATTAGTGTAAAGTAAAAACCACACCACCAAGTGTTCCTGCCTGCCCACACTCCTCCTCCAGCGCATGCACACACACACTTTCCCCTCCCCATCTCAGGGGGAAGAGCTGAGGCTGGCTGGGAAACATGGCTGAGTAGCTTCTGCTGTCCCAGGGAGGGGGAGGCTGGACAAAGCCATAGCGAGGGCAGAAGAGCCCCACCCTCATCACTGCACACCCCTGCCTGCCTGCCTGCCTGCCTGCCTGCCCAGTGAGTGAGTGGATGGCAGGGTAACTGTTGCTGCAGCTGTTGCAGCTGCTGCAGCTGCTGCTACAGTGCCTGGAAGGGGGAGGCTGGCCAAAGCCACAGCGGGGACAGGAGAGCCCTCACTGCAATCACCACCATCACTGCCATTGCCACCTGCCATGCCTGCCTGCCCACCCCCTGCCCAGTGAGCAAATGGCAAGTGGCTGGTGCTGGTGCTGCTGTCACATTCCCGGGAACTGGGAGGCCGGCCAAAGCTGCAGCAGGGGCAGGAGAGCCCCACTGCCATCACCGTACGCCCCTGCCTACCCACCTGCCCTCCTGGCAAAAAGATGGCCGGGCAGCAGGTGGTGCTGCTACCACCGCAGTCCCAGGAAGGAGGAGACTGGCAAAAGCTGCAGCAGGGGCAGGAGAGCCCCACCACCATTGCCACACCACTGCGTGCCCCTGCCTGCCCACCCTCCTCCTCCTCCTTCTCCTCCTCCTCCTTGAAAACACACACACATACTTTCCCCTCCCCGGGGGAAGGGCCAAGGTTGGGTGGGACTCATGAATACATGAAACCGCAAAAGGCAAAGCTGCAAAAAGGAAGGGATGACTGTATTTGTCCCAATCCCAGTCTCCATGGCACAGACTGGTTCCCTCACATCCTAAGCACTGTTAAGAGCAGTGTGCTGGGTTTACTGGTTTTGGAAGAAAAGCTACTCCAGGCACTAATTTTCTGCAATATCTTACAGGATAAAGGTTTTTAAAAATGGGCAATTAACCAGAATGACTTCAAATAAAATTGAGGTAGAAGGGAAGAAATCAGGTTGAGTACATGGCAATTTTGCCACAAAAACATTATTTCTTTATGAAAAAGATAGCAGTGGAGACCAGCAGAACAATCTATATTCAGTACAAGCTGTTAATACCATTTCTCAAAGGAAAAAAAGGGGAATGATGGTATGGGTGGTAAAGTCCTACTCCTGACCAACCTAAGGAGGCTAGAGGAATGCAGCTAGGCTTAAGGGATTACTTAAGTCACACATGGATTTTCTCACCTTTTGGTGCAAAGAAGAAGCTGGGTGGCTGAAGATCAAGGCAACTGATGACGGAGACCATGTGGGGTTCAAAATGAAGGAGATCCTCTGGAGAGAACTTCTGGGGAGAGCTGGAAGAAAGAGAATAGAAGAGGAAACAATCCCCTCCCCCCAATATATAGTCCATTTCTAATATGGGGGCTGTCATCTGGAGTGAAGGGCCACCTCTGGGTGGGGGATGTTATTCTATTGGAGAGTTCGAAAGTGATGAGTGCAAAGGGTGGTTTTGGGGGGCGGGGCTGGTGGGAGTTTGAGTCCAACAACATCTGGAGGACCACAGACTCTCAAAACCTATAACATATATTTGTGGAACATTAGAAGCTATGCCTCCTGAGAAATAACAGGTTTTTTAAATGTTCTTTAGCCCTAGGTCTGTGCATACTTTTCTTTCTTTTAAGTATGTATATTTACCCACTTTCTGCATTTCGTTAGATGAAGGCCTGCCCTTTTTGGTCACTTATGCTTGACTGAACTGTATATCCTTCCCTGAATTTGTTGACAACCAGCTTTTCTGTGAGCAATTGGATGGTGTTCTAGCAGCTGATTACAACTGTTGGAATGTAAAGGCTACCAGAAGATCATTAATTTAGCATTACATTAAGCATGCAAAACAAGTGAAGAAAGTCTAATCATTTATTATGGTTTAGGTTCATCTAGGTTTGTAACTAGTTTCATGATTTACACCCCAATTTAACTCTGTAGCTCATATCAAATCATCATCCTGGGATTAATCACACAAGCATGGCTGTAATTTACAAATACAAAAGCAAAGACACCAAAATTAACAGTGCAGATTGGTATAGAGGCTTCAAATTAGTAACACCCCAAGTATTAAAGATTGCTGGCAGGCTCCCAGAAAGATACTGACTGTATCTTCCCAGCATCAATTCCCTTAGAGGGTTTGTGTGTGTGTGTGTGTGTTTTAAAAATACAACACTATATGGACGTTGAGGCTGCTACATGGCTTCTTTCCTGGATGCTGTGAATCCAGTTTCTCTTCATTGCCACAAAAGCAAGGGAGATAATCTACGTCCAGCATCTGCCAGTTACTCAGTTTACTTTTTGGTTTCAATAAGGAGGCATTCAAATTAGCAGATTTATTAGATTATTGGATGGGAACAAAAATAGTGTCTCTGTCTCGCTATCTCCTCTCCTGCACCACTCCCATACCTGTAATGTTTTAAAAGAATTTTTTCCAGATGTACCTTGATCCCACTGCAAAAAGTGCTCCCCTCCCCTCCAGCAGTCCAGGACTGAATGGAGCTCTCACGGAACCCCATTCACTTCCTGGAAAGGAAATCCCGACCATTCTCACAAGAGAATGATCATGTGGGAAATTTAAAAATAAAAGGCAAAATACACATTTTAAAATGACAGCAAGCAGAAAAACACACACACAAAAATTCAAGTAAACTGGGGAGGGTGGGGGAAAGGGTGTCACTTACCTGGATGTCCCGATCATACTCGGAGGTGTTCAGCAGCGACCTCCCACTGCGGTTGGCATTGCGCCAGCAGAACGGGGCACCTTATCACCCACCTGTGATTCCATCACATAAATGGAATGGGTGATCTTTAAGCCATCAATAAAAAGGAACATGGAAGGAACAGAAGGTGCACAGTGGCATAGTACCACAGGAACTATGTCATCTGATATTCAAGCCCTTTGGCGATGTCCTGTCGTTCCTCTGGTGGCATATTAAGGGCATCTATAATCTCCTTATTTTATAAACAGGACATAAATGATTTCAATTTAAAAAAAAACTCAGTGTGTGGAAAATAGCAGAATTGATAGATTCACCCATCTAAGCAGAGAGTACTTACATCTTAAAGATCTGGTTTTGCATTCCTGAGTATTCAAGAATATCTGTGGTACTAAATTGTTGGCACCTCTTTCTTTTTCTTCCTGAACAAGTTCCTTACTTTCAGTAACTACATGGCAGATAACAACAACATGGTCCTTTCCAGACATGGAATAGATGTACAGTTGTCCCTCCATATCTATGGATTTGGTATCCACAGATTTAAGTATTCACAGCTTGAAAATATTCTTTAAAAAATAATAATCCAAAAAAAAAAAAACCCCTTGATTTTGCCATCTTATAAAAGGGACACAATTTTTCTATACCATTGCATACAATGGGACTTGAGTATTCATGGATTTTGGTATCCACTGAGGTCCTGGAACCAAACCACAGCAGATACCAAGGGCCCACTGTTTTAAATGAATTTGGCCACACAGATGGTTCTGAATTATTTTTACTTTTGTGCATTTTAAGGAACTTATTCTAACTCACAAATGTCTTCAGCAATGGGACAGAAAGTAGTTGGGTTTTTTAAAAATTCAAGTGTGGGGAAAAAAAAAAGAGATTCATCCAGTTCTACCTCAAGCACAGTGACTTTCCAATGGCTTTGCTCACAGATTCGCCTTCAGCCATCAAATGCATGCTAAGCAAGCATTGGGAAATCCTATGCAATCTCAAGCAGAAAACTGTTCACTAAGGACACTAAAGAAGCTATGAAGAGGTTGGTAGTTTTGGGTTGCCTTACAAGGAAAGCGTTACAGATATGTTACCTTTTCTCTTGTAAAGGAAACAAAACAGCAACTGGGATTGGGATGTGACATCTGAAACTTTCATTCTTACTGTATTTCTCAGTAGCCCACTCCATTGCTAGATGTTCATTTTCTTCGTGTGTGTGTGTGTGTATGTATGTATATATTTCTGCACATAAATTTGACTTCCTACAGAAAAAAATGTGCATTTTAATGAAAATATTTTCAAAATGTACATGCACATTTTTGAAAATGTATATCTTTTCAAAGTGCATGTTTGTGCACATTTTTAGTTGAACACATTTTTTTTGTGCATGAACTGTGAAAAATCTTGATAAAGCTTCTTTTGAAAAATAAGTTGTATTTTCTCCCCTGAAGAAGATCCAATATTTTGATGCCATTTGTGTAAGTTATTTTGCTTGCACAAACTGTTCCATAGACCACATTGTCATGAATCCACTTGCTGAGGATTCAGAGAATGAGGAGGAGGAAGCAGAGGGGGCAGCCAAAGCAGAGAAAACATAACTTATGCTGAAGAACAGTCGACCAACTAGATTACATGCTGCCTTCTTTCTGTGAATGCAGGAGGTAGAAATGCCATACCCAATATTGTTTAAATACTAAATGCTGACCTGATTATTCACTGATGAGGCTCAGCTGGTCTTGAAGGATCTGCTACAAATATCCAAGTAGATCTCCTACCAGTTGCAATACTGACAACTGCTTAATGTAGCTGTTTTAATTCTTCCTGTGTTTCTGCTTTGCCTTGGCTTTTGACTAACTTCATTGTCTGGACTGTTGCATTAATACCTTGCTGACCAAGTACCTGGACATTGGACCTGACTCTATTAATCTTTGGAATGGCTATTGACCTCTCTGACATCTGGTATTGACAGACGGTTAAGAGGTGATATGATAGCCCTGCTTAAGTATTTGAAGGGGTGTCACATTGAGGATGGAGCAAGCTTGTTTTCTGTTGCTCCAGAGACTAGAACACAGAGCAATGGATGCAAGCTCCAGGAACAGAGATTCCACCTCAACATTAGGAGGAACTTTCTGACAGTAAGTGCTGCTCAGCAGTGGAACACACTCCCTCGGAGAGTGGTGGGGTCTCCTTCCTTGGAGGTCTTTAAACAGAGCCTGGATGGCCATCTGTCAGGGATGCTTTGATCGTGATTCCTGCGTGGCAGGAGGTTGGACTTGATGGCCCTTGTGGTCTCTTCCAACTCTACAATTCTATGATTCTATGACTTTTGGACTGGCTATTGACTTCTCTTGCTTCTGGTATAAACAATTGGTGACAGACTAGGACAGCATCCCTTATTCTGTTGATCCTCCATCCTTACCCTGTTGCTCCTCTGGCACTTGCTATTGTGAGTTCAGGATACGCATAGCATAAACCACTGCAGAAGATTTTTCTCTCCTTCACAACTGTTGCAGAGGTCATTATGACTTTATTGGGCTGGGTGAGTTTAAGGGATCAAGCAACCTTCCAGATGTTCTTGGAGTGTAACTATCACCATTGTTCATTATTGGTTATGTTGGCCAGGGCTGGTGGGACTTGCCAACCAGCAACCTCTGGAGGGATGCATTATTCAAGCCTCTCAGCTGCTTGATGCTTTTACAAGTTGTTCTTCTATCAGTTGTTGCAAGTGCTTTATGCAGGTACTGTTTCATTAGCATAACATTGGATGTAACCTAGAATGGCTTAGATATTTCTTCAAGGCAGAAACCTCCAAATCTCTCTTTCCTTTGAGCAAACATAGGGCAAAGCATTATTTGCATTGCTATTACTATTACCACTAATATTTCATCAAATCTTTGGGATGTCATATCAGTTTCATCTTTTACAGTTAACACTTGTTAACATCATAATTAGTATAAAGACTCATTCTGTACAAAAGCAGGTAAATTATGAAACTGTATGGAAATGTCTGTGTACATGAGCTGCACTCAGCTCCTCCAAGAAATGGAGAGATAACATTAAAATATATTTTAAAAATCCATATAAAATAAAAAAGGAGGAACATGTGACATTTAAAGGCCCTTTCATACATGACAATGTCCAATTCATCATCTGTGAATTGCTCCTCAGCATGTCAGGATCAAGGTAACTCATGTTACTTAAAAGAAATTCTTTGTTTCTAGAGTACATTTGTAGAACAACAACACAAGCTTTTCTTTTGTTTTTCTTTCTGCCTAATTTACATGCATTTGCATATTTATTTGAAGTTTCCCTTTGTCTCCAGCTGTTTATGAAAATTATGCATGAATTAGCATTTCTTTGTATTTGATCTCCTTCCTTCTCTGTCCAATGCACTTCTCCTATAAATGTTTCTAATGTGCTACATTAAACTATCGTTACTTGCCTAATGAATTTGCATTTGGAGTTGGTAATTATATTATTCAACCATTTATTAAGGCTCCAGAAATGATCAAAGACCTATCATATTGAAAACTTTGATACCTTATTTCTGATTTTGTTGGAAGACATACGTAGTCTGTGTTATCTTACGATCAAAGACTACAAAACAAACAGCATATAATTGAAGTTCCATTGATTTTTTTCTCTCTCTAAAGAGTACTTTAAAAATAAATTGATTATAAGAACTGGTTGCCATAACAACACAGGACCAGGATTGTGTGGCAGTCAAACAATTCAGGATTTAATTTTGTGAAACAAAAACTAATGCTGCCATATTAAGATTATATAGATCATGACTAAACAATTACTATTTCTTTGATTTAAAGAGAGAACTATATAACATAATTTAGAACTAATCAGTTTCTTTGAAAGTAACTCAGTAAATTAACAAAAACTAAACACCCATAACATCTCTTTATAAGACACATGGGTACAGTACTTAAAACACCAGAATGATAATAGTTTTGCTGGATCTTCCTAGGGCCCATGGCATTTCATCTAAATTATGTCTATTTAACATTGGCATCCTGGTGACCCACATATGGTTCAACCTCTTGGGTAGGATCCAAAAATTATCATACCTAGACTCAATATGCAGTTGACCAATTGTGGTCATTTGGACTTAACGTTTGTCACAACTGCCTTAACTTCCATTGATGCCAATGTACCTGCTTTAGGTATGACTCATTATGTCTGTAACCAGTCTTTTTTAAAAAAAGTTTCTAATAGTACAAAAGGCTTATATTACCCATGATTCCCATGAGCAGCTAGCTGTGAGTTCACTGTGGCTTGGAGGATGTTGCCCCCCCCCCACCAAATAAGAACTTCGCTGCTCCAATGAACTTGTCTTTCAATCTCCAAATTTGTAGCATTACAGTAATATAAAACATCAGCTGAGCATTTGAAAATACGGTTTAGGCATCCAAAGAAATGATCAGGCAAAGGTAGCAAGTGAAAGCAGAAAGAGCAAATGTAAGGGTTCTAGGTGTGAATGATTTTCAATGCCTCATTCTCTGTAGTGCTACAAATTTGGGGAATGAAGGAAAATGTCATTTGAGGGATCTGAATATTTAGCAGGGGAGTGGGAGTACTCTTCTTTTGATCCCTTGTAATACTCTGGTGGAACCCAAAGTAAGTGGACCTAAGTCTTCTCAGATTTACATGATCTGTGTCACAACCTGGTTTATTAGAAGTACCCAGTACTCTAGTTTCTACTACAGGCACTGAATTCATTAAATGACTAGATTTGCCATTTGGAGACACTTTAATTTCATTTTGAATTGAACTTTTGTATTCTGCCATTCTTCTACACAGTCATTCTCCCATCCAAACACTGATCAGATCCTGAGCTGCTTATCTTCAGAAAAGTAGCTGCCTCATGTCGCCTCAGACCATGTTTTAAAATCTTGGAAGGAGGGAAAGTCACACAGCCCAATAAGAATGATCCAAATGGTGCAAATAGGTGTTTTTTTGAGTAACATGTTAAGTAGTGATGTAGAAAAACCTACTTTCTGTTTTCCAATGACCCTTTATACTACACAATTATATCACTACACAATTATATAATTGTATAACAAGTAGTGTAGGGCCCATCTACACGAGTGGAAAATATCCAAAGTACCCCGTAGTATTGGCAACTTGCAGCAGCAGTGACATGTCTAAATGCTTTTTCTGGCCTTGGGAGCCCCCATAAGCCTCACATTCCTGATGGTGGCCACGAGTCAAACATTAATTCTTCACCACCACCTGCATATGAAAACTCATGAAGAAGACTAAATTAAAATATCACATATAATCAAACTTGAGGTAGAGAGAGATTCATCAAACATTCCACTCTTTTGATTTTGGGGTTGACATTAAGGCTTTGGGGGCAAAAAATATTTCCTGAAAAAGATGAATTTACATAATATTCAACTCTTATGACCTTTTTTTTTGGTTGAAAATGTTACCACAGTCTGTTGCTGCTTTAACACTTTAAAAAAAAGTACTTGACCTTTGTCTGCCTCATCCTAGTCACATTGGTCACTGTAGCCAGTCAGGAATCTCATAGGTGAAGGGGATGATGTTGCATCCTGTGGAGCCAACCTGATTTTGGCTATCTGACAACATCACTCTGCACATCAACAACAATGGATATTGAGGGCAGGATTTCCTAGATTGGCCAACACACCTGATCCCTTTCATTAAAGTTTGTGTGTCTGCATGTGTGTAAACGCACACACAAATATGCTTTTCAACGTTGTTAGAAACATGCACAAGAAGTATTCATATGAAGGCTCATTCAGTCCCCAGGAGTAAAAGAAACCCTGTTGCACAGATTATAGGACTACCGACATTGCTTTACTAAAATCAGAGGAAGCAGCATTAAGATTTATCCCAAAAGATTATACTTCAGATTTGCCTAAGCAATAATATTTTATGGCAATCACTGATAATGACTGCAAATAATGATCCCCTTGTGGCTAAAACAGATGCAAAAGTGTTGCTAATAGAATGGTGTTTCACATTTTCCACTAACAATACCAGGAAGTTGCCATGGTAACACATACCTAGGAAAACCAAGGCAATTCCTTTACCTTCCCAGTTTGAGGACAGATCTTTTTAAAAAAAAAAAAAAGAGAGAGAGAGAGAGAGAAAGCAAGAGGGAGACTTTTGAACTATTTGTATTCAATGATTTGAGCTTAAAAGGAAGAAGAAAATATGAGGCAGTTCACAGACAGATAGCCTTGCAGCTTAACAACTGTGATGACTGTGTATGTGCCTGTCTGTCATGTTTAACATACTAGACAAAAATAACTGTTTTGTGTGTGACTTCAACATGGAACACAGTGCTTTTCAGTGTAACTGGTTCACCCATCCAGCTGCAAAGCATCATGTTGAGGACCAAGTGGTGAGAAATTGAATAATTTGAATGAAAGTAATGAATGTATGAACTAGTCTTGTATAGTTCACTGTGATTCAGCAGATCTGGAGGTTCTGGCATAATTAAATGCATGTAACTCTTTGCTAATTGATGACAGACCCACCTCACCATCCGAAAAGAAAAGAGGTGATATCCATAGTTGTTTTCGAGGGTAAACAATAAAATAACAATGTACTTTGAACAGATAAGTGTTTTCCTTCGAGATCTGGCCCAGAGATTAAGCAGGGGAAGCAACTAGAGACTAGATGTCAATGTCAATGCACCTTTGACCATCCCTACTAACTCTGACCTTAAGTCTTATGAGATATTTTGAATGTTTTGCTTGCTACCTCAGGAAGTGTTTATGAAGTGGGATAAATATTCCAAAGAAATGCATTTGACCCTCTACATCTGCAGGTTTAACCTTCGAGGATTTGATTATTTGTGGATTATTTGTGCCACCTTTGCTGCTGCCCTACACCATTTTTAATAGGGGCTTAGCTGTGTTCAGTTAAGTAAGGCTTAAGCAGTGGTGAAATCTTTGGTCACAGGGAGGCAATAAAACTTGAGGAGCAGCTGCACCTGGCTGCATGCACATTCCCTTGCTTGCTTGCTCACTCACTCACTCAGGTGGGAGGGAGGAAAAGGATGGGATGGGGGGTGAGAGGAGGGAGGGAAACTTAGGGAGAGGGAGGGTGTTGCAGAGGACAGGAGGCTCTTCTCCACTGATTATTCTGCAGCCTGCTACAGATTTCCAGCACCAACTCTATTGTCTTGAGGAAGCTTTCCCTGTTTTCTTTGGACTTTATCAGATGTGCCAAAAATCACGGGATTGTGATGTCATGGTAGCGTGAATGTGAGTGGCTATCATATAACGTTGTCATCATCACATGGTTACTACATGTCCCAGCCACAAATAAGGCATTCCTTTTAATAGATGGGACAGGCTGTCAATTGAGCATCAATATCGCTTTTTTTGTGGTATTGAGGGTGTGTAAAAACATGTCCCGTTGTAATCACAAGATCACAGCATGAATGGGTGGTCCTCAGTGAGAAAACGTCCAGGTGAGAACAAGAAAATGAAGTACAGGACACTCTTTTTATGAACTGTCCCATCTAGTTTCAACATTTTTAGGTTTGTTTCATTGCTTGTGTGTTCATTTACTTTGTTAATTAAGGTGTTTTTGGTGTTTTAAGCACACTTGTGTTTTCTTGCAAGAACTGCCGAAATCTCACCCATGCCAAATCACGGAAGTAAATTCCCATTCTTAAAGTGCTAGTGGTTGGTGTGCAATAATTCCGTGGTGGTTCTTTCATGCAATTACAGTGATGTGCGATAGAAAGTGTAATAATGCCACGATGTTTCAGCTTTCCTCACTTGTGGAATTACAGCATTTTACATGCTAGTCTGATAATGTCCTTTCTCTCCCACCACCTCACTAGCTCACCTGCTGTGGAAAAAAGGAGGAGCCCTAACCCTACCTGAAAGGATGACTGTATGCACCATCCTCTTACCTCACTCCTTATCTTGCCTCACTCCTTCTCACCCTGTCACTTACAAAGCTTCTCTCCTTGCAGTGATGTCACTAGGTGTGTGTGATGTGTATGTGCAGACCACATTGGGTGACACCAACAGAGGAGGAGGTGACATTTGGTGAGGTGGTCCCTCTCCATCCATCTCAAGACACCCTGACCTCCCCCTCTGGCAGCCAGAGCACATCTGCCAGCTGTCTGCTGCATCTGCTGGTGGGAATGGAGTGCTGCTGATGCCCAGCATCCCCTTCTGGATCCGGCAAGGCTGCTGGCTGTGCTGGGAAAGGGAGGTAGCAGTGTGGCATCCATAGATGCCTCCCTTCCCTAGGAGAAAGAGCAGGGCAGCAGGAGCAAAAGGAGAGCAAGTTGGACAGTGGTGTGCCAGGCAGCTGGGCAGGGAGAGGGGAGCAAAGTGGGTAGGGAGGAGGTAGGTGGTGAACACCCATCTCCACCTGCTCCTATTTCTCCTTCCATCACACCTCCCCTCCTGCTCTCTCCCCAGGGTTGCATATCCCAAACATATGGGGAGGGAGGACTCAACACCTGACACTACCTGCCAGTAGAGGGAGTGTTTGGATAGTTAGGCCAGGTGGAGCTTCTGTGCCCCCACTTGTGTTGCTGCTGCCACCACTGCCCTCCAGTTCCCTTATTATTTGAGGAGGATGGGGAATGTGTGTGAGTTCTCCTCACCAGCTATCCGTTATCACGTGGCAGCAGACCCCTCTTCCCCTCCTCCAGCTCATCCAACTCATGACTCTTTACAAACTCACATTTTGTGTGTGTGCGTGTGTTTGTGCCTGTACCTGTCTACACATACTCATGTACATCTCCTGCCAGGGAGTGGAATTCCCCTCCCCACACCCTTTTAAGTTGGTTGTGCAGGTGTGAAAAGGATATCACCACCATCACCCTGACTAGGAAAACAAAAACAAAAAACAGACAACTCTCCCCAGAAAGTGGCATTGGGATACTTTTCACTCCACTATTTGCACCAGCAGTACACAAGGCATGATGGATGACATGCAGGAGATGACCAAGGTGGGAAAATGGTGCATATGTGTGGTGGCCTCTGAGCTAGGTAGGAGTCAACAAGGGCCTAACCACCTCTCCCTCCTTCCCCCTGTTAAGGCACAACATGGAGGCTCTCTGCCTGGAACCCTCAGATTTATCTCCCCTGTAGAGGTAACCCTGAGCAGCCTCACTCAAGGGCATCCCTACAGGCCAAAAATGCTTCCACCACTCACTGCAGTATTTATAACCAGCCAAGTGAGAGACTGGATAACCAGTGGAGTGGGACTGCCCACCACTATGAACCAACCATCTCTTCCCTCCTATCCCCACAGAGACAGAGAAATGTAGCGAAACCAAGAGGTATAGACACATGCAGCATCAATGTATAGAAAGACTAAGAAGACTTATTTTATTCAAGCAAGTTCAAGTTATACAAATCTCCCATGAGGCAGGTGCCTTCCATGCCCCAGGCACACTTTAAAGTTACAGAAGTAGCACAGTATTAAAGTCAAAGCATTCAGTTATTTTAAGCTACATTCATTTAACTAAGTTCAGCTACATCTAGCCAAAGTTTAAGAAACTAACAGAAAGTCCCTAACACAATTCTAAACTGGCCCTAAAGGTTCTATTCATTATTTTGCCATCTCTGTTGGCTTCAGATGGCATCAGGGAAGCTGTGAGCTATGTGAGGCAGCTCTAAACATGCTGGACTATATAGAGCCTCCTTTGTCTTGTTACAGCCACATGGTCTGACTCATCAATGTGCTCAGAACAAAGTATTTATAGTCTCTTTTTTGAAATTACCACTCTGGCAGGTTCATTGGTCAGTCCTGCTTTGGATGATGTGACATCACTGATGATGTTGAACCTGGAGATCTCTTTCACCTCCCCCTTAGTTCCTCTAACCATTAACCCTTTGGTTACCAGATGTTATGCTGGCAAGACAATTGCTGTTTCCAGATAATGGGAAAAGTAGTTCTGTGGCAGAATGATGGGAGTTGCAATCAACCTTGAGGCAGGATGATGGAAACCCCATCATGACACCCCCCTTTCTCTTTTTTCACGGCTGTAATCTTCATTAATATTGCTGTTGTCCTTTCCTTTCAGTGATATCTCTCTCCTTTCACCCCCTTCAATTCCTTGTGCTTCTACGGGTGGTGGCATCCTCCTCCTCTTCTGCACCCCTCCCTTCCACCAGGGGTCCCAAACTGATCCCCCTGCCACCTCTGTCTTTGTTCTGGGGGTGGGGGGGAACAAAGGCCTGAGCTGTCTCTCTACCAGCGGCTCCCACTCACCGGAGGTGCAGCATGGCTGCCTGCATGAGGTTGACACCATGAGTTACTGCACCGGGGTGGCACCAACTCTAGTGATGCTACTCCCTTGTTCCACAATGCACACTGTGCAATCATAGCTACACTTGGGGGTGCCACCTCCCTTTATGGAAAGGGAGGAGGAGGAGAAGGAAGTGGGAGAGAAATTGGTAAAGGTGCTAAAAGGGAGAGATGATAAGGTTCACATCTACCTGAAAGACTAGATCAAGCAGGAAAGGGGTGACTTTCCAAATCAGAAGGTAGGATGAACGTCTCTCTACCTTTCGATAGAAGTTGATCATAGAAATGCTCTGGAGGACCTACAAATGCCTAGAGATAACATATTAATCAAATCTGTGGATAATCAAATCCATGAATGTTTAACATGCAAATGTAGAAGGATGACTGTATTTATCACCAACATTTGTATATTCCACTCTGTATTTATTAGAGATGCCAGCAAGCCCCATGATTTTTCCTCTCCTTTCTAATGAAATTCTTTAGATATTTTCTTTCTAGGAGCAACCTCAGAAGGAATTTTTAATTTGCTGTAGGTCACTCCATTGACAGCAAACTAAGGAGTTCCATGTAGCTAGACACACACATGAGCTTTACTGGTGCTATCACAACACTATTCTTGTATTTTGCCATAAGCAACATTTCTGAGGCAACTTGAGGGAAACAGATTAATGGGGACAAGTGTGCGTATGGATCTTACTCCTTCCTCTACAGCTGTGAGAATGGCAGCAGCTGTGCATATCCCCCCCCCAGTGTGAGATGCACATTTCCTCATGTACAGCTGGGGTATATACATCCAAACACTGACACTATAATATCTCTCCTACGCAAAAAGATGGGGGAAGGAAATGTGTCTTTCATCTTTTCTCCTCACATACAAAATAACATAGGTAGTAGACTTAAATAACTTATCACTCCCAGGGCTCAGTTACATGGCAGTTTTTATTGCAATAGTTTGCGCTTTAGCACTTTTTCGCACCAGTGCCAGGTAGTTTAGATGATTTATTGGGAAATTGGTTGCTCTGTTTATTTTTTCGCTTTCTGGTTCAGACAGGCGAAGGTGGGGGGATGTTGCCTCCCAAGCACATCTGGGGGAAGATGAGACATAGGGAGGGAAAGAGAGAGAGAAAGAGAATGTGCTCTGATCTTTTCCTCCTCTGAGGAATGCCTGCTAGTTTTCATGCCTTAGCAAAGGCTAAGGAACGTCTTAGGAATGCCTGCTAGTTTTCATGCCTCTTCTTTCAAAAGCCCTTTCAGCCATGGAGGAGTTATTCCCCCCATCAAGCCCCCCTTCCCCTCACTCCCTCTCCCTGTCTCTCTCTCTCTCTCTCTCTCTCACACACACACACACACAAATAAATGCAATCAGAGGAGTGCGAGCAAGCGAACAGCTGGAGGAGGCCATCACTACTCGGTCTCCCTCCCTCCCTCCCTCCCTCCCCCACCTCTCTCTCTCTCTCTCTCACACACACACACACACACAGCCAAGCAAGTTTCAGACAGACTGCTAGATTTTTTCCGTGGCTGAAAACAACAGGGGCTTGATCTTTTCATTTCAGGCTCCTCCATCTCTTGTAAGCCCACCCCCTCTTTGGGCAACCCAACCAGTCACAGTGCAGCTCTGCTGTGACTGTATCAGAAAGATTGCTGGTAGTTCACACAGACGTTTCCAAAATGGTAATTCACACAGTCAATAATGCGCTAAGTAGCGCTGCTTTTCAAAAAAGTGAGAAAAAGTAGTGAAATCCCCTATCACACTACTTTTGAGTTTTTGAGCTCCCCCGCCCTTCTGAATGAGGTGATACTGTGGCGCGATGTGTGGGAAAAATTAGGAATCTTAGTGATTTATTTGAGGGAATATTTTGCTGGGTAAACAGGGCACCAGTGTCTGAAAATCCTTGATGAGGCAGGCTGGGGTTCATTCTCTTTGTTTTCCATCTTTCAACAGACAAAAACATTTAAAAAAAAAATCAGGCAGGCCTTTAAATGTAACTGATCTACTGGTGATGGAAATCTAATTGGTTGTGGTGCCTATTCCATTTTGTTGTTGTTGTTGTTGTTGTGATCCCCACCTTGATTTGTGCTAACATTAAATTTTAATGAAGATTTTGTTTTTAACTTGTATTTTATCATTATTACCTGTCTTGAGTGTCATTTTTGGCAGGAAGGTGGGATATACTAAATAACATGTCCAGACTATTTATCCATATAGTCTAGTATTCTTTACTCACTGGCAGTAACTCTCAATGGTCCCAAGTTGATGTCTGTCCTATCATCTGCTAACCAATATTATCAGATATCAGGTATCTTCTGCTTGTGAATCACATGTGTTGCTGGTATTAGGCTACAATCTCTTCCCAAGAACTGGTGCATGGTGAAATATGAAGATAACTTCTTCATTGTGTTCTGTCTACTGCACCGTGAACCAAAGACAGCTCGATGCAATCAGGGGCTCTTGTGCATAACCAACCCATTAAAATAAATAGGTTTGCTTTGAAAAAAAACGTATTCAGGATTACCATATAATTGCTTAATTCTTCATTTCCAAATGTTTATCTGAACCATAAAAGCACCAGAAGAATATTAATATTTCATTGTTTACTTGTTGGTTTTAATAGCTGTGCTGGCTGATAGAACCACATGGATATGATTTGGCATTTCCATATGTTAAGTGTTTCATCAGCAAGGCTGGAAGCAATGTAGCACTACATTAGGAGGGATCACTTTCCTCTTCCCCTTAGATCATGTCAGATCAGTTGGATTTCAGAGCAAAGCTACATATTGCATTTTGCTTTTGTTTACTTCCATTGGGCCGGTGTTTTGACAAGCAGTGCTGCCACGCTGGGATTTCCCGTCTCACTGTGTGCCCATAAGAGTTACATTCAATTTTCCCAACCTTTAAAAAGTTTGCCTAATGATCCTTTAAAGCCGTTGGCAGCATGCCCAACCATAGAGGAAGGAACATGATGATTTCACCACATGAGAGGCTGGCTTGAGAACAAATTCCACAGACTCTCACTCCCTATGTCACCTTAGGACAGACTAATTGTGTAACACATTCTGTGGCTATACTCTGGAGAGCAAGGGGAGGGGTTGCACTTGAAGTGGTGTTGTGAAATTGTAGCAATTCATCATGCCATTTTCCCCATAGTTATCATCAGAAACTATTCCTTTGCAAGTATTCAGTCTCATAATAACAGAGAGAGTGGCCAGATTCTGATCTGTTACCAACAGCATAATCAAGAAAGAGAGTATTCTAATTCATCTCTTTTTGTGGCAGATACATTAGAAGGGGAGAAAATAAATTAGGGATCAGAGAAACAAAACCAAAAAATTAGAAATATATACAATTTTGATAGGAACCATTTTAAAAATAGATATCATTCTGATATGAACCAGGTTGACAGATGGTATCTCCATCCCATAGGTCCTTATATGACCTATGACTTAGTGGTCCTCAACCCAGTTTCAAAAGGCCTGTGTAAGCATTAAGTGTAGATTTCTGTCAATTCGAAAAGGAAGCAAAGTTTACTGGAACACTGCTGAATCAATCCATAGGTTCTGATCTTAGCCTGTTCACTAAGTATAATTAGACTAACAGCAGCCTGTCTTTGTCAAACCAGTAAGTGGATGCTTGTAGTCTCCTCCAAAGGAAGACAAGGGAAGGGGAGTATGCAAGCCAAAAGCTCTACCAGGCTCTTTAAAAATTATGCTGATGTGGTTAAGAATATTCAGACTTTAAACTGTAAGACTAAGCTCCCTTAAGGCACAGGTCTGCCCAAAATCAGCCCCTGCAAGTGGTTAATTTGAAGCCTTTGGATGCTGAAGCCTTGATGTTAGGAACTTGTCCATCTATATTTGCCTCACCAACAGTTGGTGCCACACTTCCATCCTCTCTAACTACAGGTTGTGCTCTGTCCCTAACTCCAAAAGCACATTCTTTAAGTCAAGATTTGGATGTTGTCACCCATGAACAAAGACTTTCTCTTAAGTTAGTGACATCTTCCGGGCCTTGCTGGATTGAATAGGCAGATTTAAGCATATCTCCCTATTGCAGCAAATGGCACCTGTGCATGCATAGTCTGGCTAGATTTTTGTCCCCTAGTTTTGACCAGTCAAATCAACAGTGAATATAGGCAGTAATCACAATTGTCTCTCTCTCTTTTCTTTATTAATTTTTAAAAGACTAATTCTGCTAGCAGGTGACAACAGACCTAAAACTGTGTATTTTACTGGAGACTTTTAAAAATTTGGGCATCAGGATGATTTTTTAAAAATAAATAAAATAGGGAGAACATGGCCTTTGAACCAAGCAAGAGGTTATTGCTATTAATATTCATCACCTTGCTGTGCTATGCCTTCAGACATCAAGGAGAGACAGGCACGTTTATCCAAAAAGCCATCCATATTCATTTGTTTGAAACTGCTGTGAGTGCAGTAGGCTGACAGCTGTGAGTGCCAGGGTTCTTTATCCTACCTGTACATAATCAACAGCTTCAACAATATGCTCTGAATAATCCCAGGTACATTGAATTACAAGTATGGTGGACAGGGATTTCTACTACCATCAGTTGCAGTAACCTGACTGCCTATTTTCTGATAGTAAATATGACCAACACTCAGACAATGAGGCAACAGCTTCAGGTGACAGATTATGTGGGGCCACAGTAAGACCCCTGCCCCCAGAAATCCCTCCTCAGCATATAGAATCATAGGAGATTTTCAGACGCCTTTTGCTGCCTCTTGCCGCACAAGCAGCTTCCGGAGCAGTAACAAGGCTGCTGCGCGTCAAGGTGTCCATTTTGGACGACACCGTTTCTCTCTTGACGTCGTCCATGACCGTTGCAACTAGCATTGGAGGAAGCCATGCTGTTTTTTACTCACGGACAACTTCCGTGAGTGAAAAACAGTGCAACCACCTCCAATGCTAGCCACAACAGTCATAGATGACGCCGAGAGAGAAACGGTGTCGTCCAAAATGGACCCCTTGCCACACAGCAGCCTCGTTACTGCTCCAGAGGCTGCTTGCACGGCAAGAGGCATCTGAAAATCTCCGTAGAATCATAGAGTTAGAAGAGACCACAAGGGCCATCCAGTCCAACCCCTGCCATGCAGGAATACACAATCAAATCATTCCTGACAAATTGCCATCCAGCCTCTGCTTAAAAACCTCCAAAGAAGGAGACTCCACCACACTCCAAGGCAGTGTATTCCACTTCCAAACAGCTCTTACTGGCAGGAAGTTCTTCCTAATGCTTAGGTGGAATCTCTTTTCCTGTATTTTGAACCCATTGCTCTGTGTCCTAGTCTCTGGAGCAGCAAAAAACAAGCTTGTCCCATCCTCACTATGACATTCCTTCAAATATTTAAACATGGCTATCATGTCACCTCTCAACCTTCTCTTCTCCAGACTAAAGATGCCCAGCTCCCTAAGCTGCTCCTCATAGGGCATGGCTTCCAGACTTTTAACCATCCTGGTTGCCCTCCTCTGGACATGTTGCAGCTTCTCAATGTCCTTCCTGAATTCTGGTGCCCAGAACTGGACACAGTATTCCAGATGAGGTCTGACCAAAGCAGAATAGAGTGTCACTATTCAGAGCCGGTTTAACCTGTCTGCCAAATCAGCATTGGCAGGGGCCCCCGAGGTCAAGAGAGGTTCCTGTGCTGGCCTCCTTAATCTGATGAAGGAGACAGCCAGTTGGAGCCCCCTCCTCCAAAAACCTCCTGCTGGCTTTTTTTATAAAAAAACAAACAAAACAGTGTCTCCCAAAGAGAAAGAGAAAGAAGCAGCAGCCCTCCGTGGCAGAAGCTGGAGGGAGTTTGCTGCTGCAAAATGCAAACCAGCCAGGCACGTTGGAGAGGGTGAGTGTGTGTGTGAGAGAGGGGGGGAATTTGAGGGTTGGCTCCCTCAGAAAGGGCTTCTTTCTTTCCTTCCTTCCTTCCTTCCTTCCTTCCTTCCTTCACATAGATCCCCTCCAGCCTATCTTTCTAGCTGCTTTTAACCTGTCTTGGTTCCTCTCCCCTCCCTTCCCCTCTTGGTCTTCAGCTTCCCCTTGCTGCCAACTGAGTTCAGCCTGCAAAAGGAATGTGTGTGTGTTTGCCTATGTGCCTTCAAGGCATTTCTGACTAAGGTGAACCTACCATGGGGTTTTCTAGGCAAGGTTTGTTCAAAGGGGGTGTGCCTTTGCCTTCCTTTGAGGCTGAGAGAGTGTGAATTGCCCAAGGTCACCAAGTGGGTATTCATGGCTGAGTAAGGATTCAAACCCTGGTCTCCATACTCATAGTGCAATGCTGAAACTTCTACAACACTCTAGCTCTTTTAACAGAAGAATATAAAGAATATAAATTAAAATTTGGAGTAATATTACTGGGAACAATGGTTTTATTGTTGTCACTAAAACACCAGTATCCCATTAGTGTTATATGAGAGGCATTGGCCTAGAGCAGTGGTTCTTAACCTTTTCTTTACCAGGCACCCCCTTTAAGTATCTTTTATTGCCCCAAGACTTAACTCAAGATTTAAAACCCTAATAATAATAGCTAATAATAATAGCTAACAACAACAAAATATAATTACACCATCTATTAAACTTTCCCTCAGAGGCACTCTTGCTTCTTCCTGCAAGTTTGTTGCTGGAGTGGATTGAATGGCAATGTGCAGGCCAAGCCAGCCAGCCTTTGCCTTGGTTCCTGTCACGTGGCTACTCCACTACAGGGAGGAGGTGGGCCAAGCAGCCTTCAAGCCTTTGTGGACCACCTGTGAGGACATTGCGGACCCCAAGTTAAGAACCACTGGGCTAGAGAAAGCTGGAAAAGGAACAATGCAACCAGACCTTGAGAAGGGTGCTGGCAGTGGGATTCTGGGAGGTGTAATCCAAGAGTAAGTTCCCCAGGCTCTGAATGCAGCCTAGAATCATAGGGCTGGAAGGGACCCCAACAGCCATCCCATCCAATCGGCTTCTGCCCTGCAGGAACACACAATCCAAGCTTTCCTGACAGATGGCCATCCAACCTATGTTTAAAAAAACCCAAAGAAGGAGACTCCACCAACTCTAAGGCAGCAGTATATTCCACTTCCGAACAGCTCTTACTGTCAGGAAGTTCTTCCTAATATTCAGTTGGAATCTCTTTTCCTGTAGTTTGAACCCATGGCTCTGTGTCCTAGTCTCTGAAGCAGCAGAAAACAAGTTTGCTCCTTCCTCAGTATGACACCCTTCAAATATTTAAACATGGCTATCATGTCACCTCTCAACCTTCTCTTTTCCAGGCTAAGCATACCCAGCTCCCTAAGCCGTTCGTCATAGGGCATAATGGCTTCCAGACCTCCCACCATCCTTCTCAGTATCTTTCTTGAATTGTTGTGCCCAGAACTGGAAACAGTATTCCAGGTGAGGTCTGACCACAGCAGAATGGAGTGATACTATTACTTCCCTTGATGTAGATACTACTTCTATTAATGCAGCCTAGAATCGCATTGGCATTTTTTGTTGCTGCATCACACTGCTAACTCATGTTCAGCTTGTAGTCCACTCTTTCTTTTCTTTGAGGAAATCTACACCATTACGTTAATTGCTAATAAACAAAAAATATTATGTTAGTGCCTATAATACAGTTTTTATACTAAATTATTGGTGGTAAATTATGTAATACAGTAGGCCCCTCTTTTCCACTGGGGATTGGTTTGGGGTGTGTGGATTCTGAAAACCATGAATAATAGTGAACACCATTAAAAATAATGGGACTTCTGGTTTAAAATACCATAGAGTTGCCTTGGAGGGCCTAGAATATGGCTAGGGAGGACACATTTTCTAGGAAGACTCTATGGTAGGTATGTTGTTTTGTGTCCCACGGATAATGAATCCATGGATACGGGAGTCCTACTGTAATCTGAACATCCTATACGGTGAATAGGTTAGGTTACATTGACCTGAGATAAACATATGGGGCCCCCAAAATAAAGCATTGCAGGGGGCCCCAAAATTCCTTAAACCGGCCCTGTCACTATTACTTCCCTTGATCTAGACACTCTACTCCTATTAATGCAGCCTAGAATCGCATTGGCTTTTTTTATTTTCTTTTGACTCCAGAGCTATGTTTCCCACATGGCTGTCATACACACTCAAAACTACCTTGTTATCATAAGGTGTACCTTATGGTACAGGATGCCAGTGATGGTGGCTTTCATGCAAGTGAGGTGGTGAACCCACTGAGGGTTTTAGTCTGGAGATTAAAGGAGTTGCCCATGGTGTTGTACCTTACTCTCAAACTAGATTGATTGCTTTGAGTTGCTCCTGTAGAGCCACAGAAGGATGCTCTCCATTTCCATTGCCGGAACAATATTAAACTGATAGACAATTCTATCCTTGATATGTGGAATAAAAGAGCAAGTACAGTGTAGTGGTTTCTGTGTTGGGCTAGGACTGTAGGAGACCAATGTTCAAATCCTTGCTGAGCCATGGAAACCCACAGGGTGACTTTGAGCAAGTCATACTCTCTCAGCCTCAGAGGAAGGCAATCACAAACACTTTCTGAATAAATCTTACCAGGAAAAGCCCATGACAGGTTCATTTTAGTGTAATTGTGAGTTGGAAATGAACTGAAGACACATAAACAAGGAGGAGGAGGAGGAGGAGGAGGAGGAGGAGGAGGAGGGTGTGGAATAGTGCTGGCAACAGCTTGTCTTTTGCTCAGTCAATGAGAAGACCTGATAATTTAGGCCCAAACTACATGTTACACATACGTATGCATTGATGGCATGCTGCTTCTCTCCATACCCTGTGAAAACAGCAGCAGCAGCAGAATGTCAGAACGCTCAGAAATGTTTATCATTAGGGATGCCTGAGAAATTTGATTGTGTAAATTCCAATGTAAACTGGCTTGATCTTACTAAATGTGTTGGAGCTATCAATCAAATTTCATGCTTCTCTAAATGTCACACACAGCTCAAAAGGAAGATAGAAATGCTTTTTAAAAAGGTATATATATTAAAAGGAAAATGCTTTTTAAAGCTAAGTACTTCAATATATCCTGAAATGCTTTTAAATATGCTCAAAAAGAAGTATTTCTGTGTTGGAAACATTTTTATTTTTTTAAAAAAAATTGGCTGAAAGAGGACATGTAATGCAACATTTAAAGCAGAAGTGATACAAACAGGAAACATTCATCCCTACAAGCCAGATGTAAGCCATTACAGCTTTCAAATAACAAAGAGAATTGCAGTGCATCTGACAAGACGGAACATGATTGAGACAAGATTCCCTTTGTTTTTGTTTTTGTTTTTGTTTTTGCTTTGAACACTTCAGGAATATGTGAGAGGAAGAGACCCACACATGCAAGCTCTGTGCCCTCTCCCCATCTCTGTCCTACTATCCTTCAATAAATGGGAGGGGAAAATCTGAAGAGAACTCTTGAACATTTTCAGCAGTATGCATGTACCCACTCCCTCCAAATTGCAGAATTATGTTTCAGTTCATCTGTGTGCATATGTGGATGGCAGGTATGCAAAACAGGGTCTTCCTCATTGAAGGAATATCTGTACCTGCTGAATTCAGTCAGTCCAGAGGGTGTAGGACATTTTAGTGCAGCCAGTTCAGAGCAACCAGTTCAGTGTGGCCATTTCAGTGTGGTGTAGTTCTGCTTGTGTATCAACTGATAACTGATAAGATTGTCAAGAAAATGCAATTAAATCCACACTTTCCCCATTAATTCAAGGGCCTACTATAGCTGAACCTAACCATTGGATTTAGATTATTAATATCATTCATCAACATAATCATGATCATTGTTAGCATCATCCTTATCTGAGGACTTCTCTAAAGAAAATCCCACAAAGGTTGGGAGGAGGATGCAGCTGTCCTGCTTCCAGTGGTCGATACCGTATGCCTTGTCCTCCTCCGTGCTACCTCCATGCTGTAGGGACAGAAAAACACCATTTTTCATTTATGGAAGTTTCCATCAATAAAAAGTGGTGCCTTTCCCATCACTCCAGCATGGAGGGAGAATGAACAAAGGACAGAGAAAGACAGGGTGTGCGGTATCGACTGCCGGAAATAGGACAGTGGCATCCTCCTCCTGACCACTGTGGGTTGGTTTTATTTATTTTTTTAGAGTGTCTGATAAAGTACTTAATATTGAGATATTAAAAGCTACAAAGTCTTTCTCAGAAAGCAATCGATGACAAATAGTCCTGACACAATCAGGCTCAATGGGTGAGAAAAGGTCACAATGTCTTCTTCACTTACCTTCCACTCTCTTAGAACTTGAATATACAGCATGGTATTTATTCCTAACATTGGCAGCACATGGTGCTGCCCTAATGTTCATGTGGACCAGGTGTAGGTGCCAACTGTGTTCATGTCTCCATTTGAAAGTTCCCATACACGCTGATTCCTTTTTAAAAAAATTTAAATATATTTTTATTAATTTTATAATCATACATTATAATATCCAAACAATACTTATTTAGTATAACACATAAAATTACCATAAACATCACAAATTTCTATTAACTAATTTCAAAAGTTAACATAAATTCTTTACTATAATTCTTTTCATGAATATTACTTCCCCTACCCCCCACCTCAGTGCTTCCCTTCACCAGAGCCATTATCCCTTACCTAATCTTTCTAGAATCTCATTTCTTCCCGTGGAGGTAACCTCCCATCATTTGTCTGTAATACTTTTTTAACAAAAACTTTCCAAATTTTATCAAAATCACTTTCTTTCCAACTTCCTCTTCTTACTTTAATTCTACATGTTAACTTATCATTTATTGCCATTTTCCAAACTTCTTTATACCACTCCCCCACTTGTACATTTATTTGCATTTTCCAATATCTTGCTATAATTAATCTTGCTGCTGTTAATAAATTTGTTATTAAATCCTTTTCTGCTTGGTTCCCATTCTCTTCATTATAAATTGACATCAATGCTATGCTCGGTTTCCTTTCTATATTTGTATTCAGAATGTCCTGTATTTCTATAAAAACCACTTCCCAAAACTGCTGTACAAATTTACAATTCCACCACATATGCATATATGTACCTATTTCTTGACAACCTCTCCAACAGTATTTAGAATTATTCTTGTCTATATTATGCAATCTTGTTGGTGTCAAATACCATCTTCATATTATTTTATAGTAATTTTCTTTTATCCGTATCAACATATTTTTAGATGTCTTTGTTTCCAAATCTTATCCTATTCATGATCTCCAATTTTTTGTTTCAAATCTTCCTCCCATATTCTCCTTAAATATTCCCCTTTATCTTTCTTATCCTTATTTTTTATCAATATATTATATAATTCACTTGTAATACCTTTCAAACTTTCATTATCATCCCTTTTTTCACCTTTTTTCACCAAATTTTCAAATTTTGTAATTTCCCTTATTTCTTTATAATTCTTTTTCCAATTTTTAATCCATTGTTCTAACTGTATGCAATTAAACCATGAAATCATACACGCTGATTCCTACAATCCATTGAGTGGCTTTGATGGCCCAATGTGTGATGTGACATGAATGCATAGAATGGACATCTATGTACACTGCTAGCCACATTGCAGGTCCAGGATGAGCCTGAATGCTGGTAGAGGCAATTTTTGTGCAGACATTGTTTTCCACTATTTTCACTAACTCAGAAATTTATATTGAGAGAAAGAGTTTTCCATAACCCAATACTGTAGCTTGATACTATGCTTTCCTCATTTCTAACACATTCTAGTTTCTTTCTGTGATGGGAAGGTAAGAAAATAGATTATTAGAAACAATGCCAACAGGACAGCAACTTCAAACCCATCTGGGACCAATAGGATGGTTCAATAGGTCAGGATAGGCCAAATGGTACCCATAGCTCTGCTCTCCAACAGAGAGAAGCATCCTGGTGAAACAGAAAGATCAACCTGTCTACTGATACTGCTGGTCATCTCTCCCTACCCCCACCCCGCTGCTGCCAGCATTTGTCATCTGAAGCATAGTAAGCCCAAACCTGTTTTAAACATGTTTACTCAATGGTATATCTCAATAAATTTAGAGAAACTCAAAGCTGATTCAGGTGTCTTAAATCCTTTCCACATGCATCAGCCATCCATATGAAACTGCATGGAGGAAGTAGCATTTGACACATCAGTTCCAAGGCTACAGATGTTATGTGACAGTGATATATTTTTCAGTTGTCACATTCACATACATTATCATTGGAGAGGATTACTCCTGTAAGCATGGACTCAGCATCTCAGATGGTAATGCTTCATTCAGCTGTCTTGATGGGCTATTCAACATGGAAATATTTTTAGTGCTAGCCATCTGTTAATGTCTTAGCAAGTTTAAGTCTATCCTTATTCCAGTGAAAACAGGTTGGTGATATAAAATAGCTCCCTTGTGGAGAAACTACCATGTTGATTTTTTTAAAAAATCATCCTTCACATGGAAGCCATTATGCTTGCAATACTTCAGAGGGATCTGACAGCCAAAATATGGAATCAGGGTAATCCAAGATGTATTGTTGCTTGAGGGAAAGTGCCAAATTAAACCCCTGACATAAAATCATGGTATATAGAGCCAAAGACCAACTAAGTTATTTTGGTACTTGAAGCAGGATCCTATAAGTACTTCTGTCTATCTTCCAGGAGTAATACATTGATAAGTAACATTTCCCCACCTTTTCATGATTCCTTGAATCTGTTGCCTGAAATATTGAATCTTTTGCCTGAAGTATCTACCTCACTTTTTCTAGAAGTACCACTTGCCTTGTATGAAACATACTAAGGGAAATTTGTGAAAACAAAGGAATTCAAGCTATTGAAGTATTTGCCTTTAGGTATTCCACAATCTGTCCATTTCGCTTCATACGTTCAGGGGAGTTAAACTTCTAATTCAATTAGATGTGTTGATTTACACATTAGGGTTGCCCTTTGGACACTATACACAAGTGTTTGGGCCAGAACTTGATATTATAACGAATACAGAGCTGAGATGAGAACAGCTTCTCCACTTATCTTCCTCCATTCTCTCTCAGAAATCTAGTAAAACAAAGTCAAGGACATCACCACACAGCCAATTTCTCTACCTCTGCAGGCAGCAACCAATGAAGTGGAACAAGAGCAGCAAAACTCTCAATGAAATGGCATCATGTAATGCATTTTGTATTGTTTGACATTACCAGGAAAGGAATAAGAAAGAATTAGATGGCTAATGGTTTTAACAGCACTCGTGGATCACTTCATATAGCATCTAGTTCCATTCGTGTACTAAGGCTGAATAAATATTGTCATGCTAAATTCAGAACTTTGATACAGGTATCCTCAGCCACTGAGACAGTTCACAGTGAGATTCTATACCCACACATCTCAGGGACTGATCTTCTGTTTCATTGTCATTTCTATGTGATCATCTCTACTCTGTTCTAGTAACATTGAAACCATCTAGTCCAATTGCTCCTTGGTGGTGACAGAGGATTTTTCACACTGGCTATAAACTCTGTGGCAGGCATGGAACACGGTCACTGAAAGATTTCCCTTTCAGATGATGTCGCTCCCTTCCGTGCTGTTCCCCGTGCTGCTCCAGTAATTTTTTATTCATGATGAAAAGTCATGAATAGACCACCTATCCTGTTTCTGTCATGGAATCATGGGTGGTCTGAAAGGTGCCCTGTTCCTCTCCCGTTATGCTGGCACAATGCTAGCTGTGAGGGGGAGGTCCATGCTGGACACTTCTGGTGAAAATCGGGACGAGGAGGTAAGTGACACCCTTCCCCCCCTCCGGGTTACTTGTAAAAGTGTTACAGTGGTTTGGGGCTTGGTTTTCCTTTTTGACTTTTCTTTTGACTTTTCTTTTTAAATTTCCTGCACCACCGTTCTCTCGCGAGAACAGGCGGAATTTCATTTCTAGGTCATAAATGAGCCTTATGATGGCTGCATTTACTCCCAGCCAGCAAGGGGAGGGGCAGGACATTCCTTCCATGGGATCAAGGTAAGTGTCTGAAGAATTTCCTTGATTCTGTGGCAGGAATGGGAGTGGGGTTAGTGAGGGAGGAACAGGGCATTTTGGCCCTGTCTGAAAATCTCCAGAATGTAAATTAGGTCTACAATGATTATGATCCATAAAAGGGAGCTCATTAGTTTCCTGTATCTATAGCTTCCCTGTAGCTGAGGAAGCTACAGGTTGTGGCTTCTGAGTTCTGGCTTCTGAGGTTTTTCACATAGCAGGGGCTTGACTAGATGAGAAGATATAATGCAGATTGATGCACATTCTCGCAAATTCACAAAAATGCTAATATGTCTCTATGGTCTTTTGGCAAAATCTCTTGTATCCAAAGCTATCCACATGTGAATCCCACACACAGCCTCAGCTTCATTCTCAAGATCTTCCCCAGTGTCATGCCCTGCCCCTCAGAGGACAGTGAAGATGAATTTGAGTGAGAGATACAGGGACAGAGTGACCAGCAAGCTGAGGAACAAACTGTTCAACTGACACAAGCTGCTGAGGAACAGAGACCAGCAGGCTCACTCATCTAAGCAACAGGATATGCCACCGCCACAAACACCAGAGGAACAGAATGCAAACTCACCTAGTTTCATACAGCATTGACAAGTAAAGGAAAGATGTAGGAGGTCAGTGATAATAAATAGAATAAATATGAAGTCGAAGGCTTTCACGGCCAGCATCCATAGATTTTCCTTGGTTTTTTTCCAGGCATAGTTTCTTTCTGACATTTTGACTGCATCTGTGGTTGGCATCTTCAGAGAAGATTCAGATTCTCTGAAGATGCCAGCCACAGATGCAGGCAAAACGTCAGAAAGAAACTATTCCAGAACATGGCCTCACAGCCCAGAAAAAAACCAAGGAAAATCAATAGAATAAATATAAAGCAGTGAGTAGTGATCAGGCAACACCTGAAGGATGCTGCTGGCCTATAAATTAGGCAGCACCTCCTCCAGAACAGCATGGCTAATAACCGGCCTGCTTGGGTGTAAGCCATGCCAGACTCCAACTCTTGACTGACTGCCTATGATCTTGAACCTTGCCTTTGTGACCTCATCTTTGGATTTCCTCATTGGATTGTTGATTTGGCTTGTTGTCTCTCCCTGTTTGATTCTTAAGGCTGGACTGTGTTTACTCTTTGTGCCTGGCTCCTAGACAGACTGTGTATACTGGTAAGCTGACTAAAACCCAGCTACTCCCTGAAGGTATTTCAGCTAGAAAAGGTCCTGACAATGTGGCTGAGGATCCTAAAGCCAAGCTGGAAATGGGAGTGGCTAGAGGCAAAAATGGTGCTTCAGGCCACTTCCTTACATCTGCCCGAGCTGAGAATGCGCAGCATTCCAAACTAGATGTCCAAATGAGCGATAATGCACATATCTGTGCATTATTTTTTAAAATTCACAAAAATCTGTGAAGGCTTTTCCCATAACGTATATGGAGTCTTTGGCTCCCCTCCTTCCAAATGCCATGAATCTTGTTCAGATTTTGTTGGGACAAAAGGTATTCTCTTCAAATTCTATGAGGAGTATTTTTATCATCTTGACAACCCCCATGTTTCTTCTAGTCCTGAGAAAAAGCAAAGACATCTGGATTATCAAGCCCCAGTGAGCTACTGGACATGGCTAACAAGCTGTGTTTGGACTGGTGGGTCACATGTTGTGGCAGCCTAGCATAAACCAACCCATAACCAGTTTCTCTCTGAAGTTTAAGCATTCCTTAATGAGAAGCAAAATGTAGTTCAGATTTCATTCATTCAGTTATACACAGTGTACGAGTACATCTTCTAACTGCTGAATTCTGCTGGCTTGTCCCCAACAGTGTGTCGCACTAGACAATATCTTCCTGCTTAAGGATTTTCACTACTAAAATTACTGTCAAAAGTAAGCAAAAAGCATCTGTTGGAAGGACTAATCTAGAGATCAGAGATGGTATCTCTCAGCAATTAGCCCACTCAGCTCCATTATTCTCTGAGGAAGAAAAATTAAACCAGTTGAGCTTCTCAGTGATTAAAGATAGCTTGTGCCATAAAATGAAAAAGAAGGTGACAATACAAAGGGGAGGGGGAAAACCCTTTATTGGCACCAGCCACTATCCATTATTCTTGCAATTTAACAAAACGTTAGAAGTATAACTGAGGTAGAGATCATCAAGTTTGGATTAACCATTGATTAATCTGGTTGATACATGTGTATACAGCTGCATCTCAGTTAAAGGAGTAGATGAGATCCTAGGTATTGCTTCTTTAACAGAAAAATTGGAACCAGGGCAGAAATATCATGGAAAGAATAGGACTAGGTTCTTTCAACACAAAAAAGAAGGGCATTTTCAACGTATTTCAGCAAACATTTTGTAAAAATCAACCAATGTGGACATGTGAAAATGAAGCAGCCAGATCAGGTAAGTCTTGCATAAGGGAACAAAAACATTGTGAACCTACTGGCTGGTCCAGTGAGGTGACCAGGAATTTATACCCGGCAGCCAGACCAGAGTGAAGCTTACCAACAGCAGAGGCTTCCCTCCTTTCCCCAGCCAATCAGATTTGAACTGGATGCTCGCCTCCAATTAGCTCAGAAGTGAGCACCCCAGTCAATCAGGGCAAAGAAAGCTCTGTCCTGATTGGTTGCCACTCCACTGTCCTCCCAGCCACCCATGCAGCTAGCTGGGAGGAAGAAGGACCTCTTGCCATGGGGGGGATGAGCCCCCTGCTGGGACTGCAAAACAGCCGCTGGGAAAGTCTGGCAGACTTATTAATATGCTGGGGGCAGCTGACAGGATAGACATGTCCTCTCTCTCCTTTTCTCTCTGCTGTCCTGTTTACACATGCTCAATAATGGATTCTAGAGGTATCTGTTGTTTTTTTTCCTTGCCTATTGTAGGCAGGCACACACAACTGCAGTAGGATCAGCTAGTGTAGAATTCCATTCTTTGTTTATTACATTATTCATTGCAGACATGCTGCTGCAACCTAGGACTGAAAGATTATATTTCTCCAATCTTCCTTCACCTTCCCCCTGCCCCCATGCCAATGCTGCTTAAAAAAGTCCAGTTAGACAAAGGAAAATGGGGATAGACAGGTGTAAAAAAGATTGTAAAAAGGAGCTTTACTATCTCTCTGGCTTTTCTTCACAAACGAAGATTCAGGAAGGATTCATCCCACGCTTTCTGCAAGCACGCTGATGACTAAAAAGGCCAATTCGAGATAAACAAGTCCGGTTGCAGAAAGCACAGCAGAAGGTCTCCTTGGGTGATGTTTTTGGGTTGTGATTCTTTCTGCGTTGTCGTTTCTCTTCAAGACTTGTTCGGCGTGAGTTCTCAAATAAGGCTGCAGCATTGTGGATAGTGTGTCTCCATGCCTCCCGATGTGAGGCCAGGGCAGACCACTGTTGGTGATCAATTTGGCCGAGCCATTTTAAGGAATTTGGAGGGACATCCTAGTCTTTCCAGGATCTGCCACAGACCTTTCCTACTCATGGTGTCGAAGGCTTTGGTGAGGTCAACAAAAGTTACATAGAGACCCTTGTTCTGCTCTCTACATTTCTCTTGCAGTTGTCTAAGGGCAAATACCATATCTGTAGTACTCCTATTGGCTCTGAAGCCACATTGGCTTTCAGGGAGAAGTTCTTCTGCAATAGCAGGAACTAATCTGTTCAAGTGTATCCTTGCAAGGATTTTTCCAGCAATAGAGAGCAGTGTTATGCCTTGATAGTTTGAGCAATCGGATTTTGCTCCTTTTTTCTTGTACAGGGTGATGATGACTGCATATCAGATATCTGATGGCAGTTCCCCTTTTTCCCAGAAATTCACAAGGAATTCGTGGAATTTTTCGTGGAGTGCATGACCTCCTTGTTTCCAAACTTCAGGTGGGATTCCATCAATCCCAGCTGCCTTGCCATTTTTCATCTGCTGTATGGCCTTAAGGTATTTTTGAAAAAGTCCATAAAACTGCACAGCTTTAAAAATGAACACAAATACTTTACCAAGTGGAACAAAAGTGTGTACTGTCCAAACATGTACACACGAATGTGTATATGTAAAAAAAAAAAAAATCAATACAGTAGAGGAAAACTAATCTGATGAGCACCTAAATTGGAATGAGCTTTGGAGGACCACAATGAGCTCCATTTTTGTTCCTTCTTACATACCTGCCATGCCCAGGGTTTGATTAGCTGCTGGTTCAAACTAAGTTTACAGTATATCTGAATTGTCAAAGAATGGTTTGAATTAGCACTATAAACTAAGACCAAATTACAGCTTGCAGTCTCAATTCAGAAGGCATTATCATATTTATAGATTGCCAGTTTGGACATAACAGAAATAGTTTGCTTAAAACAGGGAGATAGCAGGCAAATATTGTACCTGTTCATGATACTCCCAGTCACAATCTGGATCATATGAATTTATTTGTGTTACATATTGTTTAGAAGAGGACTCCAATGAAATTTTTGTACTCTAGTGTGAAACATATGCTTATCCAGATCTTGCTTACTACACAAAGCATCTTCTCTTTTTGTACATGGTAGCTAGTTTCATATCACAAAAGGGGAGCAGGTGCTACTATCTAATGAAATATAATTTAGAATACTGACCACTACCTTTAAGAAGGCCAGATAATGTATTGTGGTGATGCCAGGATGATCTCATTCTTCACTAAGTTTCTTCTCAAGGAAGTAACAAGTAAGAAGTAATTTTAACAATGTACTTCTACCTGAGAGAAAGTCTTTGAAAACCACACAATTTTTATAGCCTATTTGCAATCCACAACTTATTCTGCAGTATTTTTGCTGTGGTTTTGCACAGAAATAACATTTTTTTGCGCAGAAAATGCTGTTTTCTACACAAAATAACCATATGAGAACTGCACAGAATAAGTTCCAAACTGTGAAGATTTTCATCAGTCCAGGATTCTTTTTGTCAGGGTTTTTTAAAGACTTGAGAAATGTGGTTGTATGCGTGGGTTTTTACCATTTTGTGAATATTTTCAAATATTCTTTCTGTTCCTTGTCATCAGCCCTGTGAGATGAGCAACATGGTTCTTGTTCACTGGCACCACCTTTGTCTTTTAGTCTGTTGCTGCTGTCTTTCATGCTCTCTCTCATCATTTCATGCCTTAGGACATCTTAAATTACCACTTAGGCCATGCAGACCCTGAAGCACAGTGGAATTGTTCTGATAGTACATAACATGTATACTCTTAATCACTCCTTACTCTACAGTGTTAAATTCATTAATGCTTTTATAACTAAAGATGAGTAAGAATTTTAAGTTTCTAATACAAATTTATCAAAGCACACAAATCTCTTATTTTTTTTTAAAAAAAATTAAACTCCCATGTGGGGAAAATAACAAAACAGAAAAAGACAGATTTTCCCTTCCAGATAAAGGACACTGAGTAGTTAGCTCTTAAGTGTCTGGAGTATTAACCATGTTTGTGGGACTAATTTTAAATTGTCATTTTGGGAGGGGGTCAAGCTCCGCATCACCTACATGAAAGGCAGGGATAACATGATTGCTTCCATGCGGGGAATACTTTGTACCTTCAGAATTTGGTGAATGCAAGTGATTGAGAATTTAATTTGTGTCTTTTCAGAGCTTGAAAACAAACCAAAATAATAATAATGATCAGTTATGTTGTGAAAACCTGGGTTTTATGTGCTAAATAGTACATCTAAATGTTTAAAGCAGCATAGATTCTTCAGTCTCTTCCTTTTAAAATCTTTTTCAAAGTATAATCAGACAATATTGTCAGGGACAATGTCTGAAAAGTGGTTATCACTGTAGATTGCAGAATATCATGTGGTTCAACAGTGGTCCATGTCTAGAATTTATGTGTGCCATTATTTTCAATGGCTCTCAAGCCTTTTGCATACTGCAGTTTCCCTTATCTTCTCCTGTGTGACTATAAAGGGGCCATTTCATTTCAAGCTCATTTCAGTTTAGTCATGTGAAAACAATTTGGCTGTTAAACTGACAGATATGAGAAGCATCCCAGCTAAAAGGTTTAAGCCTCTTGATTGGATATGAAGACCCAACATGGTTTTCTAACAACATTTTCAGACAGGGACAAAAATAGCATCCTTGTCTCGCTATCTTCTCTCCCAACCCCCTCCCAACCCTGTATGTCCCGGCACAATAACGAACAGTTTTACTCTTACTTAACTGTGTGATGCTCCCTCCTCCTTGGCAGCCCAGGAGTGAATGCAGTTCTCTGGAGCTGCATTCGCTTCCTGGTTTCAAATCCCAGGCCATTCTTGTGAGAGGACGAGCGTAGGGAAAATTCAAAGTTAAAAAGAAAAATACAAGGTAAAAAAAGACAGCAAGCACAAAAACACCCCCCCCCAAAAAAAAACCCACAGTTAAGAAATACCAAGTAACTCGGGGAGGGTACAAAAAAGTGTGTCATTTACCTGGATGTCCTGATCACACCCGGAAGTGTTCTGGCATCGTGCTAACGCTGGCATCGTGCCAGCAGAACGGGGCACATTTTCACTCATTTGGTGTTCCATGACAGGAATGGAACAGGTGATCTAACGAGGGCAAAATGGGACCAGCACGGGAGCATAACGACACAGGGACAACGTCGTGTGAAAAACAAGTCCTTTAATGATCTCCTGGCGTTTGTGTAATGTCATATTTAGGTCGTCTGATAATCTCCTAAAACAAAGGGAATAAAAAAAAAACTAATTTTGTCTCTGCTAATTTTACTAGTCTGTCTGCATGAATTTGTATTGTATAATTGGAGCTAGTTGCTGGACCAGTCTGGGTATATAAAATTTTATACTCTATATAAATACTTAAATTCTTGTGATCTGAAGATCATGCATACAGTATTAGTGTGTGCACTGAGCCCCCAATTGTCTTCACAGTGGGGACCCCATGCAATTGGAACCCAGCACATTAGGTGTGCACTGGGCCCTCAATTCAATTCAGAGCCCAATGAAGTATTTTGGATCTGAGTCCTATTAAATTCAGGGTGATCTGAACTCTCTCAGTTTTTATCCAGACCCAGATTACAAATAAGATTAAGGAATCCAAATATCCAGTCCTCAGCTCATTGACTATTGTTGGGAAAATAAAAATGGCTATAACCTCTCCTCCAGTACTACTGCTAAGTACTAACCACCTCCTCCACTACTACTACTACTAACCACCACCACTATTACTACTGCTACTACTATTCCTTTTTCTTTCACACTTCCACATAAAATTTGGAAATCTGGTAGTCCTGAAAAAGAAGATTCACCCAGCTGAATTTCAGATATACAACTCCAAAGGGTTTTGTCATAGTCAACTGTAACATTTGTTATTTTTGAAAAATAAAACAAGGGCATTTTAAAAGCGGTTAATCACTCACTCTTGGCAAATTCATGGTGTCTTGGCACTGTTCTCCCAGAATATCACTCATTCATGTCTGTAAAAGTCTAATGAAGATGAAACATAACAAAAATGGAATGACACCTTAGTTGGGGAGAAGATGTTTTTGCTTTATTTGTGGTTTTGCAGTCCAACTGATGGAAATTAATCATGCAGCATAAGTTGATAAGATAATTAGCTAACTCACGTTGGAAACTGCTTAATACAGTGTAGATGTGTGAATTGTTATTGCTTAAAACAATTTGTAAGCCACTCTGATAGCCTTGTGGCTGAAGAGCAGGGTATAAATAATTAAATAAAAAATATAAAAAATGATAATGTTTTTCCGGCAGTTAAGTGTGGGATTCCTCTAGTCAATCCTCCAGCTCCCCCTTAGACATTTTGTTGTCAGAGCTGGCATTGATGGAAACTTCCCTCAAATGGCTCATATCCCACCTCTCCCAATGTTGTCTGCTTAAACCTTTGGGGTTGGTGGTAGGCATAAATGACAGCAGCTTTCAGGGGATTCAACCTTCTTTGTTCTTGCCCTGTATGCCTTTCTGCTGCCTGACTCTTGTGACTTCTCTAATTCTGCCCTAAACAAACTCTTGTTGCCTGCTTAGGTATGCTGCTCAATGAAAGAATGGCCTGACTATTTATTTATCCACGTTCATTTACTGCTTACAGTGAAGGCAAATAACAATCTTGGGACCAATTTACACATCAGAGTAACTCTAGACAATGCTCTTCCTTCTCTTTGATGACTCAGGGTGTCTGCCTTACATCTAATGGCAATTGGGGGGAGATGGGGGGAGAACAATTTTTTAAAAAAAACAACAACACAGGGCAACATCCTGTTAGTGACATATGTGTATGTAAGTGTGGCTTATGTGTGTCTTCACAGTGTGTTATATCTCTTTTTGGATGACGCACAGGGCCATTGCTGGGCCATCCCACTCCATTCTAAACCTCAGCTGGCAGGTGCCAATCCTTCCCCTGCCCATATGCTGCTGCTTACCAGTGGGGAGGGGTTGGAGAGGGAAAACAATTCAGATTATGAAGATACAACTGCTCTGAGTTTCTAGAGGAAAGCGGGCTGGGGAATTATGTGCTCCATCTGTGAATACACCTTTGTTCCTTTCCCCTTCAGTATGATTTGATTTGTTTCTCAGGATTCGGCCAACTAGTTAGCTATTAGAATCTTGGCTACTTTCTTTTCCCTCACCCTTAGTGCTGCGATTATTGCCTTCCCAAATTCCTGCTTCCAGATAAGTAAAACGAATGGTGGAAAGATGTTTTGAGAGATAGAAGGTTGGCTCTGATGAAGGTGAGGGAGAAAGCCTCCAACTTTTTCCCTTCCTTTATATTGTTCTGAACGAAAAGGAATTTTCAGTGTTCTTAGAAGACTGTTTCTCTTTGGGGATGTTTCCCTATGAGGTCTACAGCCATCATCTGTCAGCCATGCTTAGGCAAACTTCCATGACAGTGTGAGCCTTTAATGGTTCACGGTACACAGACATCAATAAGCATAGTTTTTTCTAGAATGGATGTGAGGTGATGCTTATATGCATTTTCAAATGCCTGTTTTGTATCTTCCCTCTACCCATTTCTGCCAGGTAAAAAAATATCACATACTGGAGCAGGTTGGCCAAACATCATGGTCACAAGCTATGCCTTGCTGTCCTTGGTTCGTGTATATTCAGCAGGAGGCAGGGGTTTAAAGAAAAATGGAACAGTGGCAGGTAGGGAAAATTGTTTTGTTTAGTTTTTTGTCTGGTTAGATACCCACATCCATAAATAGTCAAGGCTGGACATGTTTGTCATATTCACTTTCATAGAATCATAGAATTGGAAAGGATGGCAAGGACTATCTAATGCGACACTCTGCCATGCAGGAATAGACAGATAAAGTTGTCCTGAATGATTTCTCATCTAACCTCTGTTAAAGACTTCCAAAGAAGTTGAGTCCATCGTCTTCTAAGCCAGTCTATTCCACATTAGAGAGCTCTTCCAGTCAAACATTTTCCCTAACAGTTTGATGGAATCCCTTTTCTTGCAATGTGATTCCATTGGTTCATGTTTTAGTCTTTGGAGCAGCAGAAAACAACCTCACTCCATCTTCTGCATTTGATCCCTTCAGATATTTGGAGATGGTTATCACGCCACCTCTTATTCTTCTCTTCCAAAAGCTAAACATACCAAGCTCCCTAAGATTTTCTTCATAAGGCTTGGTTTCCAGACCTTTGATCATCTTAGTCACCCTTCTCTAGACATGTTCCAGATTGTCCATATTCTTCTTAAACTATGGTGCCCAGAATTGGACACTGCATTCCAGGTGAGGTTTGAACAAAGCAGAATAGAGTGCCTCTACTACCTCCCTTGATCAGATATCATACTCCTGCTAATACATCTTAGAATTGGCTAGAATTGTATTGGCTTTTTTAGCTGCTTCATGAAACTTTTGATTCATTTTTAGCTTGTGGTCTACTAAGCCATTGTGGTGTAATGCTTTGAGCACTGGATTATGATCTGGCGACCAGGGTTCAAATTTCCACTAAGCCATGAAAATTCACTATGTGACCTTGGGCAAGTCACACTCCCTCAGCCTTAGAGGAAGGCAAAGGCAAACCCCTTTGAACAAATCTGCCAGTTTCACTTTATCTCAGAGTTGAGGGGTTTAAAAAAAAAAAAAATCTGCAGCAGCAGCAGCCTGAGTCCTTTCGATCCATTTTTTGAAGACATTTGCAAATTTTGGCAACTTCTTATTTAAAAATTGAACCAAGTGAATGAAATAGAATTCATCTTGGATGCTTAGGTATTCACTTACACTCCTGTTCTACTTTCCATAAATATACAGTATAAAAACACAACAGAATCACAGAATTTTAGACTTGGAAAAATACACGAAGGTCATCTAGATCAATGCTCATCAATTCAGGAATCTGAAATGTAGTGGTACTGCCACTGCCCTGTGGCCACTGAATCATCATCATCATCATCATCATCACCATCATCACCACCACCATCTTTATGTATATGCCACCTTTCCCTCAAAACTGGTACTCAAGGAAGCCCACAAATGAAAATGATTACGATATAGATAAAAATTACAATATAGGTAAAAATATATAAACTGTTAACATTAAATTAGGATTAAACTATTAATAATATCAAAAAAAATTAAAACATACACTTAAAAAGGGTAGCAACAATTAAGAGTTGATCATTCAAAGCAACACAGCAACCTCTTAAACGTCATTTCCTTAAAATCTTCACTTCCAAAAGCTTATGTGATTATAAGTACTGTAAAACAAAACCTGTTCACTTGTTGACAGAAGGTCAGACTTCTGGAGTCTAGAGGCAACCACATAGAAGGCCCTGTTGTTTGATGACCAACCCTGAAATAGCGAGACCAGACACAAAAATTGGGTTAAATAAGGGCCACTTTATTTGACCTAAAACCTATTTTAGGTTTAGCAACAGAGGGGGAGCAACCTGGTGCAGGTCCAGCTAAGGCCAGGTGTCAACCTTGTGATGAACTCCTCAGCCTTCCCTTGGGTGAAAACACCTGACCCTGAAGACAGTCCCAAGTTATGGAGCTGCTCCCCAGCCGGTCTTTTTTTACAAGGCAAACACAGGTTGTTCCCTCCCAAGACACAAGACTTTGTCCCAGGCCAACCCCAAGGGAAGATACCTTCCCCACCTCCTAGGTTGCAGAACCTGTGGATGTAATTCCAGAACCCCACCCTTCATGAAAAGGGTGCCAAGGTGTACACTGAATTATAAAATTCTCCCCCTGTACTATGGGAGCCCTGGTGACACAGTGGTTAAATGCCAGTACTGCAGCCACAAGGTTATGAGTATGATCCCAGAGGACTCCAAGGCTGACTCAGCCTTCCATCCTTCCGTAGGTTGGTAAAATGAGTACCCAGCTTGTTGGAGGCAATTATCTAAAAACAAAACAAAAAACCAATGTAAACCGCTTGGAGAGTGCTTTAGCACTGATAAACGGTGTATAAATATCAATGATATTGCTATTGCTATTACCTGCCAGGTGGCTGCCATTTAACCACCCAACCTGAGCCAATCAACCCAGTCCTGCAGAAACAGTGTGGGATGGGGGCAAACAATATAGGGGGGGCAGGAGAACCTACCCAGTCCAAAAGCCACCAGATAAACACACACTGCACAGAGGGCGGGTGGGTGGGTTTGCTGAATGAGGTGCATTAGGGGGTGGCTGAGGCTTATAAAACCTCTGCCTTCTTTATGTGTTCTTCTTGCCATGAATACGCCAAGCACAAAGCACTCTGGCCACTTTTCAGGGAGACCATCAAACAGCCCCTTCCCCTGCACCAACCTTTGGCTGCACAAGTATGATGACACAGTGTGGCCTCCCATCATACCTGGAAAGGTTGTTGGACTGGAGAGAGTGACTCTCCTGAGGTTCTCAGGGCCCAGGAAGGTTTATACAGAGAGACAGTCTGTCAGTCTGTCAGATAGTCTGGACCTAAGCCATATAGGCATTATAGATTGTGGCGTCACTATTTGATCCTGTGTCTGGATAAACCTTCACACATTTACTCCTCTGCTGAAAATGAGAGGAACAGAAATTCTTATTTTCTTGGAATTGTCTCCATGAATCTTAGGTAACATTAAATGCTTTAAATGAACAAGCAAGTGTCTTTAGAAAGGTGCCAGGTTGCAACTAAGGACTTTTTCGGACAAGGTAAAAATAACGCTAGCAGCGTCACCAGGTTGCGACGCTGCAGCGCTAGAGGGCATCAGTTTCGTACGACGCTCCTTCCCAGCGGTACTGTTGCAGTACTGCTGGGACATTTGACCGTGATATTTTTGCTTTTACAGTCATATTTTACTCATGATCATTGATCGCGAGTAAAATATGACGGTAGAAAGCAAAAATATCACGGTCAAATGTCCCAGCGGTACTACAACAGTACCGCTGGGAAGGAGCGTCGTACGAAACTGACGCCCTCTAGCGCTGCAGCGTCGCAACCTGGCGACACTGCTAGTGTTATTTTTACATTGTCCGAAAAAGTCCTAAGGGTGCTGAGAGGTGTTTTTCCTTAATAGTATAGGCATAAAACTGTATGGAGCATTGCCTTGTTGACAGAACATTTTTTAAAAAAATAGGATTTCCTTTTAATGATTGTGCCACATAGACTTAATGCAGCCATCCAATCAGGATTTGGGATCATTCTTTTTCCACCCACACCAACCCTAATTTGTTAAAGTCATTTTCACTGAGTTACTATATAGATTGTGTTGACTGCTGATGTTTGCCTGTAAATTACCTCTAATTAAGATTTGCTTGGCTCAGCTCATTTGAACAGTTTTTGTTTTTACTGTTAGTTCAACTGAAGTAATATTTTTATTTATTTCTTGCTATCAACAGTGCAAAAGAGTGTTTCCATCTGCTTTATGGTACCCAGAGCACATGTGGCTTTTTATTTCACTATCTTTGTTCCTTCAGGAATGTTACTCTACTCTAGAAATGATGACTACCTCCTTGTGCCAAATAAATGTGCCAGTAATTCTCATCTATGAAAGCACAACTGGAGAAATATAAAACCATTCCCTAATTTCCATAATATGGTTCCTGAATTCTATAAAAGTTCTCATGGAGTCCTTTAGGTGAGTGGTTCTTAACCTGTGGTCCATGGACCGCCAGGGGGTCGCGATGTCCTCACATTGGGTCCACAAAGGCTTGAAGGCTGCTCAGCCCACTTCTTCCCTGCAGTAGAGCAGCCATACGAGAGGAGCCAAGGCAAAGCATTGCTGTTCAATCCACTCCAGCTGCCAACTGGCAGGAAGAAGCAGGAGAAAAGTCTTCCCTCTGGAGATTCTGAGGGAAGGTTTAATAGATGATGAAACTGATAATGGTTTGGAACTATTGTTGTTGTTGTTGTTTTAAATCTTGAGTTAAGTCTTGGGAGTCCACAGCAACAAAAGATATTGAAAGGGGGACCCTGGTAAAGAAAAGTGTAAGACGCACAGCTTTAGATCTATTCTGTGATGCTAACAACATTGAACAGGAGAGATCTAGGGTGCTCAGGGATTCTTTATGCGTAAATTTCCTTTAATGTGTTCATTATAGGATAGGTTCATGGGCTATGAATTCTTTGTACCCAAATGTAACCATGTTGTGATGATTTTCAACCCTCCCCCATTGATATTTCACTACTTATAAGTAATCTTGAAACTCTTTTGGATTTCTGCTTCAAGCAACTTTCATAAATATCTACCAGCTGAAGCTACACTCAAAAGGTTAGAGTCCATAAAACTGTGTTCCAAATTTTAAAAAAAATGGTCTTTATAGTATCGAAATTCTCTTTGTGTAAGCAGCCTCCAAAGGCAACATTGGACTGAGTTTTTCTTTATTTCCTGGTGAGGGAATTTGTATTTCTAGGACAGTATGTAAACCTGCCTCTCTTAGACTTATATTTAAATACCATGTCACTCATTTCTGTCAGTCATTGCAATAGGAAGGACTACAATATCTTTCTTTAAAACAATTAAACAGATTTTACTCCAGGCACAGTGCCATATTTTCAGTACCTATCTCACTTTCCCAGGATAGCTGTTGGGTGAATATTACTGCCACAATCAATGTACCTTTTACAAAATCCAATAGATGCTATGGAGACAGAGCAATAGGTTAATATTTGTTTCACAGTCTGGAGTGCTTAGGAATTGCCTCTACTGGAGATATGCAAAGCTAGTATATGGAAGATCAAATGAGGATGTGAGCTGTTTTGAACAAGTGTGTAACTTTTAGCACCAAACACTTCAGTTAAGTATTTGATTATTTTACTTAACCTGGTCTTGAAAATTACTCTGAATGAACTTTATTTAAACTCCGACTTCTTGTACAGAAGGCTTAAGAAAATAGTGATTCCTCCCCACCCCACCCCCACCTCCCACCCCCAGCAGAGAGATGCCTTCTAATCATGTTCAAAATCAAAGATTGTTTATATGGGAATTAGCAATTCACTGTATTGGTCAGCAAATGAGATCAGTAGAAGGAACTTGGTCTGAAGGCCGAATGTGTATCCATCTTACAGTACATTACTTGTCCTACAGAAGACATGTGCAGATGCAAACACAACATTTGAACAAGTGGATCTTTCCACTTTGTTCTTCAACTTTTTTGTTTATTTTTCTTCTTGATTTTTTCCCTTGTTGTACTTCCTCCCAATGGCAAGACATAGCTTCTGCTGCTTTGTTACAGACTTGTAGGGTTGCTCTAAAATTTGTGTTAAAACCATTTTTAAAGGCCAATGTAGATGTTTCTGCATGGAAGAAATATTTGAAGAACTGCAGCTATGAAGAAAGAGGCAAGCAACTTTAATTATTTGGAGGCATAGGCACAGCTGAGTTAATGAAGATGGTCATATAAACAGCCTAGCTATTCAGATGGCTGAACAGATGATTCAAGGAAGACTTGATGCCCCAACTTTTTCACTCTTTGGCTTCTCAGATTGGATAGAGGAGGGTTGATGGCATCCTCCTCCTGACCTTCCACCGTGCTTCCTCCACGTTGCAGACGGTCAGCTAAAACAGAGCATTCTGCTGTAATGCATTGTTACCAACATGGTTCTTGTTTGTAACAATTGCCCCAAATCTGCTGGATTTTGCCTACATGCCCTCTGTGGCTCCATTTAGTGAAATGACAAAATTGAATTGCTTTGGGCCTTAATCCAATCTCTTTGCTTTCTACCTGTGCCAATTGTGATGATTATGTTTTCAACAAAATTATTTACATGACCAGTAAAATGATACTTGAAGGAAGGCCCATCAGGAAGAATATGAAAATTTTCCTTCCCAGCCCCCCTTTATTAGAACAAGAAAATGGACCAGGCTAACCCACAAATCCTGAGTAAGGATGCGGTCATACCATAACTGCAGTCTCTGCTCAGGCATGCTATGTAGAGTGAGCCTTTAGAATTGCTCACCAAACTTGAGCTCCCATTCTTGTGAGAGATGTGAATCCTATCTACTGCAAGGTGTCTTCTTTACAAACCATTGATGGATAAACTGCCAGCATGATTTTTTTTCTTCAGTGAGCATCTAGAAAACCTGACAGTGCAAGCTTTTGCTGGTGAAGGATAGAGTACACCATAAAGTTTCCCTCCTCAACACTATAACTGCCTCACATATAGGACTTTTTCAAAAGGGGGGGAAAAAACCCCACCAAGGTCAGGAGGAGGATGGTGCTGTCTCGCTTACAGTGCTCCATTTTGGATGATGCCATCCTCCTCCCGACCTTCCCCCATGCTTCCTCCATACCGGGGGAGTGAGAAACACACCACTTTTTATTGATGGGGGTTCTCCATTAATAAAAGTGGCATGTTTCTCACACCTGCAACATGGAGGAAGCACAGGGGAAGGTCGGGAGGAGGACGACATCATCCAAAATGGAGTGAGGTAAGCAAGACAGCGCTGTTCTCCTCCTGACCTCAGTGGGGTTGTTTTCCCCCATTTGAAAAAGTCCACACTCTCTTTCCAGACCAGGTACAGTGAAGAGGAGAACTTTCTCAAAAGATCTAAGAGCCAGTCAAATGCATACATTTCTGCACACCAATGATTGATAGATATGCATTGACGGATGTTGAGGATGCTGTTTTCTCAATGTGTAAGCCCATTCATCAATTTCTGCAGAAGCAATATTATGTGGGCATCATATGTGTAAACCAGCGTGAGAGTTTAGTAAACTCATTCTATAAGAAAGTGAATATGGAAGGTTAATATTGACTCAAAAATGAATTTGAAAATGTGTCCTAACTTGTGCTCAGTGCATCAGTAATATTTCAATATTTATAGATTATCAGCAGCAATGCTGCAACAGTACTGTAACACACATTCATGTTCCATGAACCCTGCCAGAAATTCCTTCTCTTGTTACAAAGCATGACTTAGTTGCATCAAGTCATCACTCTCTGACATCCTGCTAAATAGATTTAAGTGATGGATTTTCTTGCACTTGGAAGAAATGGATTGTGTATTAATCCAATGCAAAGTCAAGACATTTTGCTGAATACCAAATGTTCTATAAAGAATGTCTCTTTCAGCAGCACATAGTTCTTCCTATTGCAAAAACATCCAACATTTGATTGTACACAGACTCGGAGAAATAAAGAGGCCACACACAGAATATGGGTGAATAAAAATTGGATCTTTATTATCACCCTCCTTATTTAAATTCCCTATTAATCTTCAGCGGGAGGAGGCAATCTCGTGAGGGAGCAGCTGGGGTGGATAGTCCCTCGTGGACTTATGCCCCCAGCTTCCCCGGGTGAACACCTGAGCCCTGTTGCATAACCCCAGAAAGTGGGGTTGCTCTCGAGCCGGCTCATGTCTGGAAGGTCAACCCGAAAGTCCCTCACCCTATCCTTACAGATTAAGGTGAGGGATTTATCCTTCAGGCCAGCCCCAAGGTAAGTCTCCTTCTGTTCTCCCAGATCGTACAATCTAAGGATACCCTTCCAGAGACCGTCCCTTCACTGAAATCGGTGCCATAGGTGAACACCATAATCAACACCTCCCCCTTTCCAACCATAAATAAGGGGCAAGTGTCTGCTTTGTCCCTTACTCCCCTACAATTTTGACCAACAGGTCGCTCAACCCCCGCTGAAGATCACCCAAGAATAATAAATTCCCCTTGTCTGAGAGGTGAACCGCATCAGCTCTGTAGAGCTCGGGCCTCTCAAACACTATTCGGGCATGCGCCAGATAATGACCCCCCCATGGTAGGAGAAACTTTGCCAGCTGTCTATTAACTTTCCGTCTGGCCCTGTCGATTAAACGTGGGTTTCCCTCCCCATGCCATATCTGCCTAGGTAAAATGGCAGACCACATGATGGTAACCGCTGGCCACCTGAACTTAATCAGCTCCAAATCATGCAATGCCTGTATTACCAGTGCTTTGCCTTTTAAAAGGCCCAGGTCGTTCCCACCAAGGTGGAGAACCAGCACATCCGGGGGTGGCCCCCTTCACTCATCAAACAGCAATGGCATGAGCCCATGCCAGCACAGTCTGCTCCTCCCCAACCACTCGATCGTCTCTATTTCTCCCAGGCCAAGGTGAGGCCCAAAGTAACTCAGCCGGGCCTGTCAGGCTGCCCAGTAAACCATACTGTGGCCGCAGATCAGCACCCGGTGTCTCCCCATCTGTGGTCTAAGACCTGGAAGACAAAATGGGAAGAGAGCAAGTTAGTAAGTTAGAGGACGAATATACCTCCGGTAGGAGGCAGAGCTCCAGCGCCCAATGTGCTGGATTGCTGTAGGGGACATGCCCATTGCCACTGCCGTGGAGGCAGCACCTATCCGGAAGGAATGCGTCCCAAACTTGAATCCCTTCAGCCCAAGATGTTCCAACGCCTTTCACGTAACCGTCCAGAACTGGTACCTAGTAAGGGGGGAAGAATCTGCATGAACAAACAATGCACCCGCACGCCCCCTTCTGACCCGGAGATAATCCCATAAAGCCAGCACAGGACATATTTTTGTATCACTACAGCATCTAAGTGTGGATGTCTTACCCTTCCCCGCTTGATCAGTCTTGGAAAAACGTAGTGTAAGATGTAACTGCTTGTTCTGTAACTCTAACATCATTGTTTTCCAAGGCCCGTCTTGTAGTGTCAAATTTGGACTCCACCACTAGCTCACTCACTCAACGCCCCAAAAAATGCTAACAAGGATGCTGCGTGAAAAAGCAAGGCCTCATAAGGCGAAGAGCAAATCCCGACCCATGTCTGGCGAAGGCCTCTGAGTATGTTAGGAGACAGAGGAACTCTAACATCTCGCCTCCTGCCCCTCTCGTGTGTCCAACCTTCCAAAGCCTTTCGGATGCGAAAATCACCGGTGTTATCAGTGGCCCCTTGTGCCTTAAGCCGAAAAGCTAATGCAGCCAAACAGCTCCGAATTGACTGTGGGGATAGCCCTATTTTGTAAAGATAAACACAATAGTGGAGAAGGTGTGCCGTGGGTACGTTTGTTCCTTGATGTAACCCCCTATGTTCCCTAAACTGATAAAATTCTCTAACCACTCTGGCATATCCCCTCTTTGTGCTAACAGCCACTGACATACCTAGAGCCCTCCATATTTCAGACTCCCAATCCTCCACAGGCCCTCCAGCATACTGTCGCCCTCGGGTTCTTCATCTGGTCCCAATTCTCTGAAGCACTCCATCTGCATGCGGGAGAGAGCATCAGCAATCTTATTGTTAACGCCCGCCACATGTTGCACAATGAACAAGATGTTATTTTTGAGGTAAGGTAATGTGAAAAGCCATACCAGGCGCATAATAATAATAATAATAATAATAATATTTATTTATACCCCGTCCCTCTGTTAAAACAATTGGGGCGGCTAACAAAAATTAAAATACAATACAGATAAAATCCCAAACACCCCCCACCCCCACCCTCCCCCATAAAAAATATTAAACAATTATAAATTAAAACCAACTGATCTAAAATCACATTTAAAAACAATAATTACAATAAAATACAATAAGTGGCCAGCGGACTAAAAGAAGCCAGGATCCCCTGAGGCCGGGATCTAATTAGGAAAGGCCTGCCGAAAGAGATCCGTCTTTAGTGCTTTTTTAAAGCTACTCAGGCTTGTTATCTGACGGATCTCATTCAGCAGGTCATTCCACAATTTGGGGGCGATTACTGAAAAGGCCCTCTGGGAGGTTGCAGACAGGCTAGATTTTTGTGGTTGAAGCAAATTCCTCCCAGAGGACAGGAGTGCGCGGGGAGGATTGTATGGGAGGAGGCGGTTCCGGAGATAAGTTGGACCCAAGCCATTTAGGGCTTTAAAGGTAATAACCAACACCTTATACTGGGCCCGGAAACTGATAGGCAGCCAGTGGAGAGATCTTAACACTGGAGTTATATGGTCTCTCCGAGATGTTCCCGAGACCACTCTGGCTGCCATATTTTGTACGAACTGAAGATTCCGGACCAAGCATGAGGGCAACCCCATGTAGAGCGCATTGCAGAAATCTAGACAAGAGGTTACCAGCATGTGCACCACAGTCTCGAGGTCCTTTACTTCCAGGAAATGGCGCAGCTGGCATATCTGCCGAAGCTGATAACAAGCACTCCTGACTGTCGCATTCACCTGACTCGTCATCTGAAGCGATGAATCAAGGAGCACCCCCAGACTTCAAACACAGTCCTTAATGGAGAGCGTGACCCCATCCAGGACTGGAGGTTGCAACCCAACTCCTGGTTTCAGGGCCGCTACCGTGAGCACCTCGGTTTTGCCTGGATTTAATCTCAATCTGTTTTTCCTCATCCAGCCCATTACTGCTTTAAGACAGTCATGAAGAGGAGAGACGCCATTGGAATTTGAGGCCGACGATTGGGACAAGGAGAAATAGATCTGGGTGTCATCAGCGTACTGATAACACCCAGCCCCATAACTCTGAATAATCTCACCCAGCGGCTTCATATAGATGTTAAACAGCATTGGGGATGGGATGGCACCCTGCGGAACACCACAAGTAAGCTCCTTTCTGCTGGAGCAGCTGTCCCCGAGCAACACCCTCTGGGACCTGCCTGAGAGGAAGGACTGGAACCACTGGAGTGCAGTGCCTCCGATTCCTAACCCTCTTAGGCGATCCAAGAGGATGCTATGGTCTATCGTATCGAAAGCCGCTGAGATGTCCAAAAGCACCAACAGGGTCACACTACCTCTGTCGATGCTTAGACGCAGGTTGTCAGTTAAGGCAACCATGGCAGTCTCAACTCCAAATCTCGTCCTAAAGCCAGTTTTAAATGGGTCTAGATAATCGGTTTCATCTAAGACCACTTGGAGTTGAAGTGCAACTGCCCTCTCGATCACTTTGCTCAAGAATGGTAACATAGAAACCGGCCTATAGTTGTTCATGTCCAGGGGGTCAAGGGAAGATTTTTTCAGGAGCGGCCTAATGGTTGCTTCCTTTAAACAAGATGGAACACACGCTTCTCTGAGGGATGCATTGATGATGTCCTTAAGGAACACCATCAAGGCAATCCCCCCCTGGATGGCCAGCCATGAATGGCAAGGATCGAGAGGGCAGGTTGTCTTCTTCACCCTACCAAGTAGCTTGTCCACATCCTCAGTACTCACAGATTGAAATTCATCCAGTAAACTTACATCAAGGGAGTTGCTGGACACCTCATCAATTGTTCCTGTCAAATTACTGGCATCTAAGTCGGCTCTTTTCCGAGAGATTTTATCTGCAAATAAATTGTTAAACGCATCACAGCAGGCTGTCGTTGGATTAAGCAATGGGTTCTGTGCTGGAATAACCTGTGTCATCTCCCTTACCACCCTAAACAGCTCTGCTGGACGGGACTCTGCAGACGCAATACGTGCAGAGGAGAAGGATCTCTGCGTTGCACGTATTGCCTCTCGATAGGACCAAAGAAAGTTGCTATCACGAGTCCTGTCGCATGACCCGTGGTGATCTAGAAGTAAGAGTGTTTATTACCTGAACAGTTGCTGCATTATCACACCAAAAGTGTACAGCTGAGTTAGCCAACTCCTTAGCCCAGATAATAACTGCCACTAAGATCGGGAAAAATTTGAGAAATGTAAGATCCAACGCAATGTCAGTCCCAATCCAACTAGGGGGCCACATGCTAGCACACCACCTACCACTAAAGTATATCCCAAAACCTATAGACCCCCACAGCATCAGACGCAATTTGCAAAGTGTCCTTCAATCTCCTCTCTTCCCGCCAGAAGGAGACACCATTAAATTGACTCAAAAACTCATGCCAGACCTGCAAATCAGACCGTATCTCCCGGGTAACCCTGACCATGTGATGAGGCCACTGTATCCCTTTAATGGCATCGCACAGGCGATGAAGTTTAAGTGCCCAATAAGGACCTGGAAGTCCCTAAGAGTGGCCATATGCCTGCCTATAAACTGATTCACCCGATCCCTCAATTCTTGAACTTTTTGAATTGATAAATGGCATTGCTGATTGACGGTGTCAATCTCAATACCCAAGAAGGTCAACTGCTGTGCAGGACCCTCGGTTTTTTCAGGTGCCAGGGGAACCCCCAGTTCCCCAGCCATCCGCTCAAACTGGTGCAACAAAAAACCGCAGCTGCCAGAACCCCACTCGCCTATCAGTAAAAAATCATCCAGGTAATGAACCACTCCAGACATACCTGTCTTAGTTCTAAGGGCCCATTCCAGAAATGTACTAAAGGTTTCAAAAGCATTGAAGGATACGGAACACCCCATGGGTAAGGTGCGGTCCATATAAAACAACCCATCAAATTGAGACCCAGCAACTCAAAGTCAGCTGGGTGAACGGGGAGGAGGCAGAATGCAGACTTGATGTCACATTTCGCCAACTCAGCACCGGGGCCGTGTCTCCTTACCTCTCGTATTGCTGCATCAAATGAAGTGTACTGCACTGTGCACAGTTCCGGAGGGATAGAGTCATTGACTGACTCCCCCTTTGGATATGAGAAGTGGTGAATCAACCTAAATTCCCCAGGGTCCTTGTTAGGAACAATGCCTAGCGGGGAAACCCGCAGATTGGGTACAGGTGGGTGAGTGAAAGGGCCAACTACTCTATCTCCCAGAACTTATTTGTTAATCTTTTCCCTAACAACATGTTCCAAACCCTTAACTGATAACAAATTCTGAGCCCTAAACGGGTGCCTAGGCCCTTGGTATGGAATCCAAAACCTGAAATGAAAACCTTCAAACAAATAAGCAGCCGCCTGTCTATCAGGGTAGACAGCTAGCCACCTATCCAAAACTTCCAACTTAATTGGTCTGGGGCCCTTTTGGAGGTTGGGGGGTGGAGCTACCACCTTTGCCCCCTCCTTGTCCCCCTTTTGCTCCCCGAAACTGCCCCCTCCCTCTTCAGCAGCTCCAAAAGGAATGAGATGCCCCGCAGATAGAACATTCATGATTAAATCTGCAGGGCTTCCGAGAGCACGCTCCCTGAGAGCTGAACTCCCAGCATAACATCTTCTGATCAGAAGATGCCGTGGAAGCCAATGAAGCAGCCTTAACCTCTGAAGCTGCTGCAGCCGGCAGAAGATAGCCGCTGTGTGTGCGCTCACCATGTATCGGGCGCGCCGGGGTCATCAATTGCATCCACAGTTGAGGATGCATATCCCAGCGAAGAGCTGGGTATATCGCCGCCCACATACAAAAGGCTTCATCATATAGAAGCCATGCAGGGCCTGCAAAGTTGACATAAGCTCTATGTATGATATCTATATACTGAAACAAGGATGCTGCCCTGTGTGGTTGCGTCTTTACAACGATGCCAGCTAATATCAAAAACCCAGATAGCCAATTGGACCAAGTCCTCTCAACCTTCCTTTTCTTTAACTTTTCCTTTTCTTTCCCATCCAGCTCCTCTTTATCCTTCTTTTCCATCTCCCTGTAAAGTAGGGAAAATACATCTACATACTTTCCCCTTATTATCTTGTCCCGTGTGGTCTGTAATAAGTGATCACCCAGGGGGAGAGACCTTTCCCCAGGGGTACTGCTGAATATGTGACCGTGTCATAACCTGGTGTCTGTGGAGCTCCTGACATCCCAACTGTCCCTGGCGGAGATGCGCCACATCCCCCAAATGAGATATTACCCCATGGGGGCCATTGGGGACCAGGCCACTCATATACCTGAGGCCCAGAGGGCCAGGCTGCTTGCATAAATTGAGACCCCCCGCTTTGAGGTGTGTTGCTGGGCCAGGGTGGATAAACCACCCAAGGCCAACCCTGCCCCGTGTTATACGGAGTTGCCCCTGAAGCTGACTCACCGATAGGCATTTGTGTTTCCACTGTATCAGGCTCCCCCTCAGGGCGTGCTGGCAGGGAAGGAGGCTCATCCGGCTGCTGTGAACCTGAAGTGCCATCGCCATGAATCTTCTTTTCAAGCGCATCTAGATGTGCAAGAATTTGATTAGAAATCTTACCCTTCTTAGAGGCGCGCTTCACAGGCTGAGGTACTTCCTTCCCCACAATCCCTTGCAACTTCTCTAATTCCTGTATTCTATCCATGATTGCTTGCCATGTGATCTCCTCCTCGTCATCACTGGATGATTCTGGAGGGAGAACAGGTGCCGGGGGAGCAGGCACCGGCCTTTTAGGGGCGGGCCCTTTCCCTTTGCCACCCCCTTTACCCTTCTTGGGAGCCATGACCTTCAATTGATGCCATCCTATCCACAATCCAATGCAATCCTCCCCAGGTAAAGCACCCCCAAGGACTAAGACAAGAGGATTGTGTACACCTTACCTCACAATATCCTATAAATACAGTATTTATCCCCCAGGTGTACCCCCACGTCGCCTAATCAGAATGGAAACCAAGGCCAGCCAAGGCCTGGAGGCTTGAAGCCTCGTGCCTGACCTTCAATCCTCTGTGCCAGTTATACTGTAGTTAGCAATATTGAAATTTTTTATTCAAAATTATTAGTAGTATTAGTATTAGTATTAGTATTAGTATTATTAGTATTAGTATTATTTTCAATGCTATATAAGGCAAAAACCAAGTAGGCTGCAATTCAAACCTGCCAGGCCCCAAAGGCCACAGTGGATGAAACCAGCCACTCTCTTTCTCAGCACACCTCCAGATTTTGTTAACTCATTTATACACCTCTATCTCACTCTGTTAATACAAAGGAACCTCTCAAAGGGGATTAGAATAATAAATATATAATTCCTATAAAAACAACAATGAAACCAATAAAAGAATTGGAAAGTTCAGCAGATTTTTTTTTTAAAAAAATGATAACATCAGGCTTGTCCAGACAGGCAATTTCCCCTGGCTTTCCCCTGGCTTGGAGCCCTGCAGTCCAAACGGTGCAGGGCTCTTGTCCCAATTTGCCTCTGGACAGTCCTGATGATGACTGAGGCAAAGCTGGGGCAAAGCCTTTTAAAATGTTTTAAAATAACCCCTGTGGAACCCCACATCATGCAGGAAAATCCAGATGGCTCCAGCATGGGAATGCAGAGTCTGTACCTGCACACCAGGCTGAATCGCCAGATGCTGATGCCACTAGTGTTACTCTGCAGTCAGGAAGCATTCCCCCAGCACATGATCAAGGTCCCCTGCATGTGACCAGCCTTGATCACATGCTGAGGGCCTCCTTCCCAGCTTCAGAGAGTGTGGCATGCAACAGCCGTGGAGGCACCTGTCAATACCAGCTGGCATGTGCATGGGGACTTCTTCCCATTTTGTCACAGTAATGGGGGCAGGATCTGGGCTAGCTCCGGGGCCAGAATACTTCAGCTGGAAGACAGAGGACTTTATCAGACCAGACAAATATGGTGTCATAAGGACACCTAATGATCACAAAAGGGCACAAATACCAGACAACGTCGACCTTTCATGATCATGTATTGTGGAAAAAAATCCTTTTTATTGATGGTCCAAGCCATCAATTGCTCTACCATGACGATTTTATGCCAGCATTGCTGGTGTTTTAATCCTCATGCCATTGTAGTCACGAGAATGCAGCATCAATGGGCAAACACTTCTGGATGAGATTGCAGCAGCCAGGTAGGGGACTCTCTTTTTTTTTTACCCCCTCCAGGTATACTTTGGACTTTTTGTGTCTTTATTTTGTTTTTACTTTTGAATTTCCCATGCTGGTGTCTTCTCACAAGAATCTGTGAGATTTCAACCCCAGAAGTAAATGGAGCTGTGTTTGTGCTCCGTTACTGCCAGGGAAGCCTCAATGATGCTGCTCAAGGTAAGTCTGGTAGGTGGGCTTCTTTTGCTGGCATAAAAATGACACAATAAATTATGCCAGCAAAAGAATGTTAGGGGTTAGGGTTAGGGTTAGGGTTAGGGTTAGGGTTAGGGTTAGGGTCTGATAAATTCCATAGTATTCTGGACAGTGCAGAAAACCTGATTATCTGTCTCACAGTAAGAAAGCCAGCAAAATATCTTTAGTAACCAGCAAAATGTGATAGGGCGTGTCTGCCCCATCACAACCATTCTTCCCTGTTTCATGGGAAACAGAGGAGGGCATCTCTATCAGATTTTTGGTAGTGGAGCTGGCAAGATAGATAATATGAGATAAGGCATCCTGAAGGCATCAGGGTTCTTGCTGTATGAGAAATAAGGATGGAAAAGAATTGCATTCATGACTCTTGACTATAACATCCATTTTGTAGCTCCTAGACTTATTGCAAGACAAAACTTACCTTGCTTGGAAATGTGCACATATCTGAACTTCTGGTGGCGATGTTGAGGTGAATGGTGGCGAAGTGACTTAGCTCTGTCACTAGCCACTTACTGAAATTACTGACATTCCTGTCATCTCTCACCATTGATTGTGGTATCTAAGGCTGATGGAAGTTTCAGTCCAACAATATCTGGGGGGCCATAAATATGGGAGATTCCATTTAGTTTTTATAGTTGAAACTAGTTAACAGAATTTTCATCCATTAGTAGGGAGACTCTCTGTAGTGCAGGGGTTAAAGTGTTGGGCTGAGACTTGGGAGAACCAGTTTCTAGTCCCTACTGAGATGTATCTCAGACCAGCCTATCTCACAGTGCTGTTGTGAGAATAAAGCAGGGAGGAGGTGAGCCATATTTGCTGCCTTTAGCCTATTGGAGGAAAGACCTAAGAAAGCATGACTTGCTCAAGGTCACCCAATGGGCTTTCATGTCAAAACACGAATTTGAACCCTGGTCTCCTGAGTCATAGTCCAATGTTCAATCCACCGACACCATTCTGGCTCACTTTCTGGCTTGGTACCTGATGATTTTGTACACAGAATGCTGCTATTGTATAGAATTGTTCTTGGATGCTCTTGCTAACACAGTGCATGACCTTGAGCTTTGTGCAGCTCAGTAGTAAATCAGCTGTAATAAACCTTCCCTACCTCAAAGGTAAATAAGTAATTAATGTTTGTAAAGCACGTAGAGCTTTGGAGATGAGTGGTGCTGTATAAACGATGTTGTATAAATGTCAAGTATTAATGTATTTGATTTATACTCAGTGATTTTGGTGGTGCTGGGTTTTTGTTTTGGTTTTAAGAGTATAAACGTTTTTACAACACCCCACACAGGGACATTTAATAAAATAAAGAGTACATGTTGTGCAATTGCCTCTCTGCAGAACTACAATGGGTCTTGCTTCCTGTGTGTTCTGAAGAATTTAATGACCTGTCTCTCAACTGTGTTGTTTTATTACAAATAGTTCCCAAATGGGCAATGCCTCATATTATTGTAATGATTAAAGCAAAATTAGTTTAACTTCTTCATAGAAGGAAAGGATGCACTATAAATCACACAGAATTATGATTTGTTTGCAAAGCAATCAAAAAGAACAATAAACTTCCAGGGCATGGGTTTTAACATAGTTGGATGTCCTGAGGTTCCATAATTCTGCTTAGCCTTAGGGTCAAGCTACACATGATTCTTAATGCCTCATTACAAGGTAGGTATTCATCTTTTGTTTTCACTTACAGGTCAATTTCTATTAGGACTTAGGATGTAAGAATCCTTCTATTTTGTTTTCATTGTGTACTGAATCCCACCAGTAGTCTTCCCTTGTCTAGGTTCTACAGTGGGATGGAAGGTTTTCCCCTCCCTCTAGACAGGAAGATGTGAGTGTTTGTTATGAACTTTCCTAATGTACACATTTTTCTTCTCCCCCTTGATATATGCCTATTTAGACATATTCCCTTATTTTTCAAATATATAAATTTTTAGTTGTGCATAAAGATAAAACCAATATATTTCCCAGGTAGAAGAAAATTCCTTTTTCCTCATATTTATTTTTTTTTTCATCCTTTCACCTCCACAGGTTGTAACATGCAAAGACATTTACACTCAAACATATAGATGTAAAATCTTCCCAAGAAATATGTCCCCTTGCAGATTTAGAGGAGGAAAGCAGCTAAACTGGGAGATGTAGCAGTAATAAAAATGATTGTGGAGGCGGTGGTGAAGTCCACACATTCTTAGGACAGAGTTCAAAGCAGCTGATATTCCCATTGTCCAAGAGTCTATTTTGGTGGACAATATTAAAGGTGTTTCTGATGATCAGATTGTCTGTTTCATGTGCTACTTCAGGGACATTACTAGAACTGCACACAGTTTTGTGATCAAGGAGTTATCAGACGGGAGCAAAAAAATGTGTTCCCGTCTTGCAATCTCCTCTGCCGTCCCTGTAACATAATTTTTTTCCCTAGACCTACCTTAATTGTGCATCGTTCTCTCAACAGGGCAGCCCAGGAGTGAATGGAGCTTAAATGGAGCTCCTTTCACTTCCTGGTTTCAAATCCCAGCTGTTCTTCTGAGAAGACGAAAGTGCGGGAAATTCAAACATAAAAAGTAAAATAAAAGACAAAAGGTTCCACCAAGCACCTAAACATACTTAAAACATAACAAGTAACCTCGGGCACAACAAATTGTGTCACTTACTTAATGTCCTGATCTCACCCGAAAGTGTTCTAGCACAGACCTCCCATTGAAGCTGGCATTGCGCCAGCATAATAGGGTACCTTTTCAGATGCAGGACATTCCGTTACAGAAATGGAATGGGTGATCTATTGACAGCTTAGCTGGTCAATAAAAAGCAGTGTCGGTGGAATGGCAGCAGCATGGGTGCATGACGAGATGGGAACAATGTTGTCTGAAAAGGAAGCACTTTAGCAATCTCCTGGCAATGTGATGACACCATATTTAGCACATCTGATAATCTCCTACAATCATAACATCAAAGAATCTTAGAGTTGGGAGGTACCATAAGGGCCATCTAGTCAAACCCCCCACCGTGCAGGATTGTACAATTAAAGGACTTTGGGAAGATGCCCATGCAACCTCTCTTTGAAGACCTCCAAAGATGGAAAGTCCTCCATTGTCCAAACAATCTAGTCCACTGAACAGCCCTTACAGAAAAAAAAAATTCCTAATATTTAGGTGGGCTCTCTTTTCTTTTAATTTGAACCCATTGGCAAATCCTCCACCATATTTTTGGGCAGAGAAATTGCAGGAACAATTCAACCAATGTAATTTTTCTTAAAAAAGAGTTAAGTTCTCCAGGAGTTTCTTGAAGGTGGAGAGGGGGCACCATTAGGAATGACAGTTGCATGACTTCTTCATATCTATCTCTATCTCTATCTCTATCTCTATCTCTATCTCTATCTCTATCTCTATCTCTAGATAGATAGATATAGATATAGATATAGATATAGATATAGATATAGATATAGATATAGATACAGATACAGAAATAGAAATACCCTGGGTATATTTCCTTTCTCAGTGTGCTGATTGGCTGCTTAGGAAACATTAGCCCTCCCTCCTCTTATTCCCTCAGCCAATCACAGCCCACATGTGAATTCCCTGTCCACTTCACAATTCACTCCTGCCCCTCAATACACTTCTACACCCCAGCCTCACAAGGGCCCCATTGCCAGCCACTCACCTGAGCGTACACTGATCTTGGCCCAGGGAGGGCGGTGGCAAGGGCCACTGACTCAGAAGACATGGCAAGGACTCCTAGAGACTGAACGGAGTCCTCCCTCCACCTCTGCTATTCAACTTACTGTGGGAGTGCAAGAGGAGGTTACCATGCAACAGAATCCAGGGTCGGAGAGCCAGCCAGCTAGGCGGACACTTGGTGGTTGTGCAGATTTTGGTAGTATTTTTCCCCACAATAAGTGCATGTAGTTGAACCATGTGAACCTTTCAAATCTACTATTAACGGTGCATGTTATGCTGGGTACAGCTAGTGTATGTATGTGTGTATACATACACACACACACAGCAAGCATAGCTTAGTTGCCATGTTGCATTACCCACAGTGCCCCAGAGCTAGTGTCATTCTGGGACATTCTAAGATATAAAAAATCAACTGTCACCCAAAAAATAACAGAATATTTAGAGAAAATGCGAGAAAGTTCCTTTACAACTTAGATAATGAGAAAAAGAAACATCTTGGGTTTTTTTTTCCTTATAAAATATGTCTTCTGAGAAATTTCAACTCAGGCCTAATTTTGGGGTGTACAAAAATGAGCAAACAGCTATTTTAAAACAGGATGAGAAATGGGGCAGAATGTAAAGCTAATATCAAGAGATGGAGAAAGAGGGGAAGGAAGGAAGGAAAATAGTAATGAAAAATAAATGCAGTGTATGTATATACTATGAACAGGGCTTTCACCTTATTCCAGCCAAGCTTTAGGGAATTGTTCTGTCCTTAATGCTTGACTGAGAAAGTACTCAGTACTAATAGCTCTGCACTTCAGCTAGAAAAACATGTTTCGGCTGAGTGAGCCTTATTAAAAAAAAATACAGCTTTAAATAGGAGGAATAAAAGGTTTGTGGACTCAGGAACTTTTTGTGAGCTGCCAGAATGGAAGAGAAGCTGGAAAAGCTTTAGGCCTCTGTCAGGCTCATCCATTATTTACATATTGAGGATGAGAAAGGGGGTTGGACTTCATATGCTAGCAAAGACCCAAGGTCACTGCAAGAATTGTTTGTAAGGAAAACACAACAGTGGGAATTAGCTCTTATAAACAGCTGCTTTCTTACTTATTGGAGCCTATATTTATTTAAAATATTTGAATCACTCCCCCATTCAGCAAGGTCTCAAAATGATTTACAATAAAATGGTGAACTCAATAAATTATAATGCTACACAAAAACTAGACCAAAATGGATAAATGATGTAGTTTTGATCAGTAAAAGTTCTATAGAAGGAAGGATGAATCTCCAAGGAATAATACAGATGTGTATGTAGCCCAAGCTTGCAGGAATAATGTAAGGAAAGCTGAGACAGACTAGGGAAGCCAGAAGTAGCAAGAAGAGGTTGTTTGTTTGTTTGTTTTCAAATATGATCAAAGAAAGAAAATGACCAAGGAAATGATGGGACCACTGCTCAATAAGGACAGTAAAATGCTAACAGATCACAACAAAAACGAAGAACTCTTCAATGCCTATTTTGCTTCAGTTCCCCCCTCCCCACAAGAGGATTGTGTGCTTCCATGCATCAGCAGAGACTTTGACAAGGAATCCAGATTACAAATCTGATAAGGAGTTAGTCAGGAATCAACTAGTTAAACTAAATAAGTTCAAATCTCCAGGACCAGATGAACTGCATCCCAGAATATTGAAGGAACTTGGTGACATACTTGCAGAACCACTTGCCTGTTAATGTTTTGAATGTGTAGCCCTTGGAAATTTATGTCATAAAGAGATACTATATATTCCATTTATTGTAGAGGACAAAGCTGAAGGTTAAACAGCTACACAGTAGACTAGGCAGCTGATGTTTTTCAGACAGTTTATCTCAGTATGACTAATAGAAGGCAGATAACATACTATGGATGATGTCAGATGATGTCACCAGTCACCAATTGAATGAAGAGGAGTTGCTAGAACTTGCTAGAACAGCTAGGAAACCCTATATAAGTAATGGTGCAAGGCAGCCCACTTTATTTCTTCAACTGTCTTCTTCAACTGACTTCTTTGACTAACTGCTAACTGTAAGCTTAGCTATTAGAGCAATGATTTTGTTTGTAGTTTAGGATGTAAACAATAAAGATTGTTAGTTTTTAGACACTAAATGTGTCCATCTATTCATTGAATATTGAGCATGCTGGAAGCATCTGGACCAAGCTTTTGCTACTCTGCCTACCTGACTGCTGGCTGGAGTCCTGAACATAGACTCCAGCAGGCTATAGCGTGACATTGCCATCATTTTATAAAAGTCTTAGCGAGTGGGTAAAGTGCCAAAGGACTGGAGACAATCAAACATTGTCCCTGTCTTTAAAAGGTGAAAAAAAACCCAGGAAGCTATAGGCTAGTCAGCCTGACTTCCATACCAGGAAAAATATTATAATGGATTATACAGGACTCTGTTAGCAATTATCTTGATAACAATGTATTGATCAGCAGGAGCCAGCATGGGTTTGTAAAGAACAAATCCTGCCAAATTAATCTGATATCACTATTTGATCAGGTTACTAGTTTAGTAGATAGTGGGAATGTTGTTGATGTAATTTATTTGGATTTGATAAAGTCCCCTCCCCCATAGTATTTTGATTAGCAAACTGATTAAATACAAAATAGATGGAAACACCATCTGATGGATCCATAATTGGTTGGTAAACATGCTCAAAGAGTTATCATCAACAGCTGTGCTTTAAACTGGAAGGAGGCCCCAAGTGGAGCGCCTCAGGGTTCTATCCTAGGGCCATTACTCCTCAACATTTTTATCATTGACTTAGATGATGTGGTAGAGGGAATTCTTATCAGGTTTGCAGATAATACAAAACTAGGAGGTGTGGCTAATACATCGAAAGATAGGAACAGAATTCAAAAGGACCTTGATGAACTGGAAATTAATAAAATGAAATTCAGTAATAGAAATGCAAAATTCTACATCTAGGCCACACACACACAAAAAATGCACAGGTAAATGAGAGAGAGTTGTCTGTATTTCTCCTTTCCTTCACGACATAAAGATAGAAGAATTCACAGTTAAAAGTGTTCTGTCCTAACAACCCAAGAATCTTGTGGTTACTAGGCTGAGAGATTATGATGCCCCCAGTACTGTTGAGGGAGATATAAGGATCTGGTTCTCCTCAACCCAGCCTTCTGTCTACTACATCACATAGTTATGTGATGAGAACTCTTGTCCTCTCAACCAATACTCTCTGTAATCAATAGATTACAAGCATGTGTAGGGCTCTTCCAAATGTTTAGGGGTTGTAGTATTTGTTCCTGTAGTTCCCATTAAAAATAAAAAGCAACATATGTTTCTGTTGTCCCAGACTATTTGCTGACAGTTCTTTGCAACAGCCTCAACTTTGTGAGCCACTGAGGAGCTCCCGCCAGGAGCTGGCTTATATATCGGCCCAAGCGCAATCTTCCCATGTCATCCAGCTGTGCCGGAAGTGTGGCCAGAAGTCCCTCCCCCACCCCTGCTGCAAGCCAATCAGGGTGAGGGAAGCTCCCCCCAATTGGCCAGGCCTTCCCACCTCTCCTGGCTGGGAAAAGGATGGCCCCACTTCCGGAGGGAGGAGACCATGGGGGGCGCCAGCCAGGCCACAAAAAGGCCCACCATCAAGCCAGTAAGCCCCCCTCCACCATTAAATAGTGGATTTTTCTTTGATTTTGATTCATTGTGAAATAATTTTCTCCTTTCTCTTCTCCTCCTTTCTTTATATTTTAAAAACAGTTATAGTGCTATAATGCCATAACACATCAGCGAAATTGCATTTTTGCAATCTACCACTATACATTAAAATTTAAAAATAAGAGAGGTAAAAACTTGCCCTTCAAACCATAGGCCCACTTCAGCAAACCATGATGGATATCAGGGTAAGTCTCCTAATCCAGCCCTTTCTCTTACATGTGAGTTGTTTATTTGGAGTGCTTGTTGTCTGCATAAAAGAGCATCCAATCATGTGAGTCCCCACATGCACACTGAAACAGTATAAACATGAGGAAAGTTTGCAGTCTTGGAGAAAATCGAATCCTTGGACCTATGGTGAATACAGTATTGTAAAGGCAAATTCTGACTTGCTGCAACCAGTGCAAGTGTGTGATGTTGCAATCACTGTGGTCTCATGTGATTCTACACATACAGAACTATATAGGTGGCTGGCCACTATAGGACCTCTTTCACTTACTCAGGTGTTCACTGTACACATGACATAATAATAATCTGAACTAGCTGGACCTGGCGTATCATACACCATTAACCCCCCCCCCCAAAAAAACTCCCGGTAGACCTCATGACAACCCTGTAAGGTAGGCCAGTGAATTTAAATTCCTTCTTCCCTCTTCTCAGTGTTCTATACTTTTCCTAGAATTGCTGAGGATGAGTCACTCTGTTACCCTGCCATGGCTGCCACCAGTTGACTGACTGGGTCCCGTCACAGCCACTGATGAGTGGCTGAGGGAGTGAGAGGAGGGAAGGGCCCTTGTGAGGCTGTGATGCAGATTGAGTGGATTGTAAGGTGGAAAGGGAATTTGCATGTGGATGGTGATTGGTTGGGTGTGGGTTGGGTGTGTTTCCTAAGCAGCCAATCAGCACACTGGGAAAGGCAACATACCCCAAAGAATTATATATAGAGAGGTAGTACTAAGATCTTGGTGAGATGCAGCCAAGCACTTCTTATTCTCTTAAACTGTAGCATAACAAATTGAAGTAAACCAGTTGCCAGAACAGCTCAGGACTGAAGCATGATGCCTAAACAACTGGATCCTCCTTCCCTTGGTTCTTTGTGAGAAGGTAATTTAATTTAGGAATGTAAATCTTCCCAAATCTCATTCTTTTAGGCATGAATGAATAATTTAACATTTTTTTCCCCTTACTACAAGAAAGTCATCAAAAACTGTGCAGCTTTTGGAGACTCTGAAGTTCAGGATCTTCTCTGTGAAAAATTGCACACGTGGAGATAGATAGATATAGATATTGATGATAGACAGACAGATGATAGATAGATGTACAGAAAATAGCATTTTCTGAACAGAAATATTGTTTTATTCACAGAAAAATATTTTTTTGTATTCTGTATAGGAAATTTGGCTTCCTTTTGGAAAATTACGTTTATGGTCACATAATGTCATGTAAAGATTTTCATCCATCTAGGGTTCTCTTCAGAGTGTTTTCCCAAATGTCAGGAAACCCTCTTTTTTGTCTGATATTCAAATGTTTATGAATATTATTTCCATTCCAAATTTAAATATAGTGAGGCACATTACTCAATAGTGACTGGGCAAATGTGATCGTTACGGCTACGGCTACCTCCTATAATTCTAGGATAAAATAATTATTAAGATATGGGTATTATACCATATTTCTGTATCTTTTCAGCACTGCTTGTCATTCCATTTACTGTGTTGTGTTCCTTAACATTTTTACAATGTTGTCTGTGAGCAATAGTATAAGAGCATTGTTAACTTTAAACTGGCAATTTGACCGGCATGCATAAAGACACAAAGAAGTACCTGTCAGTATCAATGAGAGAACAAATAAGCAATAAACATAAAGATCAAAAGTATGTAGAAATCAAAAGATTTAAGGTCCTTTATGGTTGTTGGTTTTTATTAGAGTATTTACAAGGTTGGACAGTTTTTGATGACTGGTTCATTATGTTGAAATGAACTGCCATTTTTATGAACTAACATAAATTGTCAGAAGCTAAGGAAATTCTCTAACCATATTGTTCAGGCATAGCTGAACTATGTATGAGCTTTGGGAAAATATAATAATGTCCACATAACTTTAAAAATAATTTTAAAAATGCATATGATGTCGCTGCCATTTCATCCCCACCAAAATCTGGGAACAAGTCATCTCCACTTCATTTAGGAGTTTTTGTTCAGACCACTCCGTATTCACCACGGGTTTTCTCTGGCTTCCAGTTGCCACTACGTTCTGACAGTATGCATACCACCTGTAAACTCCCAGATTCTACCATCTAAGCCACAGAAGATCCAGACTTCAGGAGATCAGAAAAACCCATCCAGCAACTACACATTCAAGGTTCATGTCAGCTAGATTTCCTAACACATAGGGCGTGGGGTGGCTGGCCAGTTCAGAAATGGTGGACCACCAGTCTTTAGTAATGTTTCTGCATTTTCTGCCTATTTGGGGCTGCAAAAACCCTACAGCCCACTAATCCTGGTTCATGCACTTTATTTGGTTCTGGAAGTCAAAGTTTATTAAGTCCTGGCCAAAGCTTTTTAGAAGGCAAATACGAACTCAAAATATGTATGCAAAGAAGTGGGCACAGAATTTTCACAAACACAAAAATAGCTTTATGAACAACCAGACAAGATGGAAAATGCTAAGAAATGCATACAGTAATATATGGCTTATAATGAAATCAGTGGCAGTTAGCAGCTTAGCAGATAATGGAAGTAACTATTTACAAATGAATAGCAATTGCAAATAACATGTTTCCTCTCCCTGTGTGCTGATTGGTTGCTCAGGAAACACACCCAACAAATCACCACCTACATGCACATTCCCTCTCCACCTCACAATCCACTCCTGCAATTCAGTCTCTCTGCTCTCATTCCCTGCTCTCACTCCCTCAGCTACTCACCAGTCACAGGCTGCAACAGGACCCAGACAGTCAATTGGCAGTGGCAGTTGTGGCAGGACACTGCTGCTGCTGTGACAGAATCCAGCCAGTCAACTGGTGGAGGCAACAGGATACTGCTGCTGCTGTAATGTGACCTTGGTAGACAACTGGCAACAATAGCGACCCAAACAGCCAACTGGCCCGATGCTGCAACAGGACCCAGGTAGTCACTTGGCAGCAGTGGCAGGGTAATAAAGCGAGTCACCCTCAACAATTCTGGGAGAACGGCATATTGTATGCTGGGTCCAGCTAGTGTTCACCAGAATGCTCCAAAGAATTTTTCCAACACCAAATTAGGGAGCTTTAGAAGGAGGCTGCATATTAACAACAACAGTACACATATGTGTATGTGTGTGTGTGTATCTATATCTATATCTATATCTATATATCACTGTATACATGTATAAGTATCAGGATCCCATCCCGCTCCATATGACATCTATGTAAAGCTCTACATGTGTACATGCCAATACACATGTGTGTCTGTGTAAAATGGAGGGTACAGTGAGGTTGTAAAAAATATTTGAAAAATATTTGAAAAAACAGTTGAATATGTTTTTCATATATATATATATATATATATATATATATGAATCAAAATTTGAGGGATCCAGGAGGCTTGGGTGACTAATACAATGCCATGGGGGCTACAGAAGTGAAGTCTGAAGACTGCATGTGGTCCATGGCCCACAAACCACAATTTCTCACCCAAATCCCCTTTTACAACTATAGATAGAATGGCTGTGGTTAAAAATGAAACAATAGGAAGACAGCATGACATTTGGGAGGCTCTTTAATATGGTGAAGAGAGAACAATTTGGCCCTTAGACAGAACTATTTCTCTTGTCAGTTGGAAGAGGAGGAGGTGTTGGTGTTGGTGAAGTGCTGTAACTTAAACCAAAACAAAATGGTTAGAAAGCACACTATGGCAAAAGATAAAACATGAATCAATATAATAATGAAAGCATAATTATAGAAAGAAATAACTGAATTGAATACCAATAATCTAATTGCATACAACACATGAACAGATATATTTTAAAATATGTGTATAAACATCAAATATTATATAAACATTGTAAGGGGTAATCAGTGTGAAATGGTAAACTAAAGAAAGTGGAAATGCGGAACATAAAATGTATACAAAACATAGATGTAAATTAATGAGTACAATGATTATACAATTAGTATAATTGGAACAATTATTAAGTAATAGTGCCACTGTATTCTGCTTTGGTCAGACCTCACCTTGAATACTGTGTCCATTTCTGGGCACCACGATTCAGGAAGGATATTGAGGAGCTGGAACATGTCCAGAGGAGGATGACCAGGATGGTGGGAGGTCTGGAGGCTATGCCCTATGAGGAGCGGCTTAGGGAGCTGGGCATGTTTATTCTGGAGAAGAGAAGGTTGAGAGGTGACATGATAGGCATGTTTAAATATTTGAAGGGATGTCATACTGAAGATGGAGCAAGCTTGTTTTCTGCTGCTCCAGAAACTAGGACACAGAGCAATGGGTTCAAAACTACAGGAAAAGAGATTTCATCTCAACATTAGGAAGAATTTCCTGACAGTAAGAACTGTTGGGAAGTGGAATACACTGCCTCATAGTGTGGTGGAGTCTCCTTCTTTGGAGGTTTTAAACCAGAGGCTGGATGGCCATCGGTCGGGAATGATTTGCTTGTGCATTCCTGCATGGCAGGGGGTTGGACTGGATGGCCCTTGAGGTCTCTTCCAACTCTATGCTTCTATGATTCTATGACCATAAATCATCAAAATCAAGTATCCTGTTTCTATATATCTTCCTCAATAAAATTCCTTTTACACGGCTAATTGTGAGAATTTTTTTCCAGCTGCCATTAAATGTCATGGGTAAAAGGTCAGTAATTAATTGTCCCCAGGACCACCAAAAAAATGAGAATCCACAGAAATGCTAAATGATTATATCTCCTGAAGTAGCTGGAGATTAACAGTTCATATTTATTTATTTATTTATTTATTTATTTGAAAATGTCTAAAACAGTTTGAAGTGTTAGTTGTGCGGGGGAAGGAAGAAGAAAAGAAAACCATTAAGTGAACAATAACATTTCAGATGTTGCTTCAACAGTACCAGAAACCTTTCTCATGACATATCACAGAGGGTGTATTGAACAGCTTAGCTGAAAATAAAAAGTGGGAAACTGTTTAGATTTAGCAGATTTATCCATTCAAATTCTTGACCCAGAATGGATTTTCATGTTTTCAAACTTTCTGTCCAATTGAGAGACACATTTCTTTAGCAATTAAGAAATGCAAAACTATAATAGAATTATTGGTGTGTACAAAATCTAAATAAGATTGCAGTGCCAAAAGGACTCACATTCTTAAATTTTCCACTTGTACGGGAACACATTATCCAGTGATGTGTGAAGAAAGAGCAACAGCTATCCTTTTCAGGGGAAAGAACATTTATGAAAGGAAATAGTCATTTAGTCTTCTTATGCTAATTTAAATTTCTAAACACATTTGCCTACACAGTATGTTTTGCTGTACTTTGTTCCTGTCAGGCTTACATACTGAAATGTATTTATAGTGTTCATTATATTGGGACTTTTCTGTGATGTGTGGTTACAACTCATTGCAGGTGGAAGAGAAAATAAAGAGGCAAGATCATCAACTGGGTTGAACTAGGGCCACTTTATTATAACATAGCATAACCTCAGAACATATGCAAGGGTATCAAGTGTGTGGAGAAACTAGGAACTGTTCAGGCCTAATGCCTGTCTGCATAGGCAGGCCCCCTCCTGGGAGGCTAGGAAAGGGAGGCTGTCCCCTATAGCCTCACCATCTCAGTTGGGGAGGGCAGCTACACCAAGCACCCCTGCCCTAAGTTTTCAGCTTCAGGTGGAAGCTAAGAGAGACTGTGTAGTGCCCCTCATATCCCACCCACAGGTTGCAGAGCCCTACAGAACAGACCTCTAGGGAGACCATACTCTGAAAAGGTGTTTCTGGGAGCCTCCTGCATCCTTTAAATCCTCCCTGCATACTCTCACACATTCTCATCACAGGAAAGAGATGTTCAATCTCTTTCCCACTACCTGTATAGAAGTTCTGAAGGGCCCTTTGCAGATCCAACAAGAAACAGTCATTACCAGTCTCAGATAAGTGTATACAGTCTGTTCTAAAAAGTTCTACCCTTGTAAACAAAATGCTCTGATGGTTGATGACTGAACCCCGATAGCAATGCAAGGCCAAATGGATTTCCCTATTTATTTTCTTCCTTACCCAATTAACCGTACGTGGGTCGAAGGCCCCTTTCCAGAGAAACCTTGGTAACATCTCCAACCACATGGTGTGTAGGTCAGGCCAGAACTGACTTCTCGGCCTTTTGGCTAAAATCAAGTGCTCAAAATAATGACAGATCTGCAAGCTGAGGGCTTTCCCCTTCACAACACCAAGATAGTTTCCTCCCAAATACACAACCAGCACATGGGGTAGGGAGCAGGCCTGAAGCAAAGGGAGCATCTACACAATGAAAAAAATCCAGCAGGAACGCATGCAGAATACTTTTAGTTTACATGAGCTGATGCTGGGATTCCCCATATCAAGAAGGAGGGGGGGCTGAAAACTCCACATAGACCGCGATAACAGCTTTCACTGTTTCTCGTGATCTTTTTTTAAAAGTGTGTGAAAAGGCACATAATAGGTCATTTGTACAACTGATTCGAAAAGGGGACACAGCAGAGCTGAAAGCTGATTAGTCAGACATTGGAGAGGGTGGGCTTGCAAGGGAGGGCTTGCAATGCTGGAGATGCCATTGTTGGTCTTTTTGCTGGCACGATTGTTCAGCTGGCAAAGTGGCAGAGCAAAAGTAAGAAGTTTCTTTTAAGTGGAAAACAGCTCTTCCACATCTGTCACTGTAAGGAGAAAAAAAAAGGAGGGTGAATGGAGGGAGATTTTCTGGACTCAACTCACTCGTGACCAATTTTTTTTTTCCCATGGATGTAAACTGCAAAAAAATCCATTCCAAGCTTGCTAATGAGCCGTGGTCACAAATGGGCATTGCAGAAAAAGGAAGGTAAGGCAATATTTTTCACTACAAATTCTCCCATGTTGCTGCTCCCCAAAACTGTGAAGAGATGGGGAAGAAGGAAGCCCATTTCATACCATGCTGCCCCAGCCAAATTGAGCAAACCAGCTGAAGAAGAGAAACCCAGCTGGATGCCCCAGCTGGACTCTGCCACTCTTTGCTTGGCCAAAAATTCAAAACTGTGGCCACACATGACAATCCTTGATTACTCTTCCCTGGCCTGCAAATCTGAAACTGAAAAATAAAATTAGTGCTTGAATTATGTAAGTGGGTTTGGAAGAGGGCAGACATAGGCATGGAAAACCTGGGAGTACCACCTGCCTATTGCATGTATGCCAGATGCTAAGATCCCTGCTGAAGCAGTAGAAGCCACCCTGTCCTGAAAGAGTGAGTACAAGCTGTGTTAGAGCCTTCTTGGACATTGTCCAAAACTGGATTTTTTGGCTCTTATGGAGCCTGCTTCAGGACCCCTATTCATTCATGAAATTCAGTCAGGGGCAAGCCAGACATGAATAAAGGGGGGTCATGAAGCAGACCCCCTGAGAGGCAAATCCCCTTAATTCATATACTGGGCATAATTCCATCTTGCCATAGGTCTACAAGTGAATAGAGGTACCCACTTGGTGACAATCAGTTTTGGAATGGTGCAAATGTATAATGAGGCCCTCATCACTAAAATATACATCTCCCAGTTGCAGGGCTCTTCCTGAATAATCTGAACTAAATGAGCATAATAACTCTCCAATTCTAAGTGCTCCCCAAAAGGCAATAAGGACTATAGAATGAAATGGAGCCACTTCATACTGAGAAGGACATAATGTATCCCATTGAGAATGCAATCCCAAAAGCACCACCAGAGCAATGGGCTCTATGCTATCTTTATCAAACAGGCTGCCACTTGACCATCTTTTCAGCATTTTGCACAGTCTAAAATCTGCATAAAACTCCTTTTAACATGGATTTAAAAAGCTAGTACAAATATCTTCCCTGGATAATACGTACTGATAAACCCTTGTGCCATACGTGGTCTAGAAAATGTGACTGTTAGATGGATTTGTAATTGGTTGACTGAAGAAACCCAAAGGGTAGTCACCAATGGCTTCTCTTCATTTTGGAGATAAGTGACCAGTGGAGTTCCCCAAGGTTCTGTCCTGGGCCCAGTGCTATTCAACATCTTTATCCATGACTTGGATGAAGGAATAAAGGACATGCTTATCAAGTTTTCAGATGACACCAAATTAGGAGGTGTACCATATACCCCAGAGGACAGGATCAAAATTCAAAATAACCTTAACAGATTAGAAAACTGGGCCAAAACTAATAAAATGAATGTCAACAGAGAAAAATGTAGCCTGCTACACTTGGGCAGTAAAAATGAAATACACAGATATAGGATGGGTGACACCTGGCTTGATGGCAGTACATGTGAAAGAGATCAAGGCGTCTAAATGAACCACAAGCTGGGTGATATGGCAGCTAAAAAGCTGATGTGATTCTAGGCTGCATCAATAGGAGTATAGTGCCTAAATCACAGGAAGTACACTGTTTTGGTAAGACCTCACCTGGAATACTGTGTCCAATTCTTGGCACCACAATTCAGGAAGGATATTGACAAGCTAGAAGAGAGGAGGGTGACCAAAATGATGTGGGGTCTGGAAGCCATGCTTTATTTTTTTTATTTTTTTTTATTTTTTTAAATATTTATTGAATGAATATAACACACAACAAGCAATTAAGATTACAAAAACATATACACATGACTTTGAGAGCAAGGAAAAGAAAACAAACAACAAAAAACAAAAACAATAATATATAATATGCAATATTCCATATGCTAAATACAATGCACAAAAAGAAAAGAAAGCAAAAACAGAGACGAACAAGAAAAGATACCCAATACCCGACATCTACAAAGTGTTTAACTTAAATATTTAACTTAATATAATGCTTACACATAACACAGACTGTTAAAAGACTTCCCACTTGATCTTGCTTGGCTTTATTCCACAATCTAAAATAACCCTCCTATTCCAGTTAATTTTATCCTTAATTTCACACTTTCTACCAGTAAATCTAAAATACCTACATTATCTTCGTATTATCCTTATTTTCCACTGTGATTTATCGTTAGTTCCTACCAACAGATAATATCTAATTTAGTGAGGGCATAATGCCCTTATCCTATGACCGTTGATCATCACTTAACTATTCCTTCTCCTCTTATTCCTTAATTCCCCATGTCACAGTGTGTCTAAAAGAAAAAAGGTTTTTTACGTATAAGTAATATCTGTTTAACTATAAAAACCCAAGGCAGATATTTTTCCTTCTTTTTGTTTACAGTACTTTATAAATGGTTCCCATATCTTTGTATACTCTTCTGTTGTTTTTTTCCTCATCCAATTGGTTAATTTGTCTAATTTAGCTAATTCCATAACTTTTTCTATCCATTCTGCTTTTGATGGTACTTCTTCGTTTCTCCAATTTTTGGCTAAGACCAACCTTGCTGCCGTAACCAAATAAAGTATTAGGGATCTATGTTCCTTTTCTTTGGGATTTTTTATGTCGATCATATTTAACAGATGTAGCTGGGGTCTCAGGTCTAAATCCATTCCAATAATTTTCTCTATTTCTTTATTAATTTTCCCCCAATATCTTCTTATTCTATTACATTCCCACCACATATGGTATAGGGAGCCTGGGCAGGCCTTACATTTCCAACAAAGCGAGGAGAAACCTTTTTTCATTTTGGCTAATTTCCGTGGTGTCATATACCACCTGTACATTACTTTATAAAAATTTTCCTTTAGATTATAACAACAGGTGAACTTCAAGTCCCTTCTCCAAACAGCTTCCCATTGTTCTAATTGAATAATTTCCCCTATGTCTCTGGCCCACTTCACCATGCAGTCCTTTACTTGTTTGTCTTCCGTATGCCACTGTAATAGCATTTTGTAAAGTTTGCCAATTAGATTCTTATTGTCTGACATCATTAATTTTTCAAAATCTGACACCTCATCTTCATATTGTCTTTCTTTTAGATCTTCTTTAACTCTGGAGCGAATGTGATAATAACTTAACCATTGCATTTGGATACCTTCTGACACCAACTCCTGCCAATCTTTGATTTCCCATTTATTTCCTTTTTTTTTTCATAATTTCCCGATATGTTATCCAATTATAATCTCTCAATTCATTTTTACAAAAGGCCTCTTGAGGGGATAGCCAGCCTGGGATTTTTGGGCATATTCTGGTTTTGTATTTCTCCCAAATTCGAATCAGTGATCTTCTTATTACATGATTTTTAAAATCTTTCACCGTTTTAGTCTTATTATATCCCAGATATCCGTGCCAACCTAGTTTTAAATCGAATCCCTCAATTTCCAAATCTCTTTTATTCTCCAAAGTTACCCATTGTTTTATCCAGGAAAGGCCTGTCGCTTCAAAGTAAATTCTCAAGTCTGGTAAGCCCAGTCCACCTCTTTCTCTATCATCTGTTAAAAGTTTCCACTTAATTCTGGGTTTCCTCCCTGCCCATAAAAATTTGATTAAATCCTTCTGCCAATTCCTGAAAATTTTGTTTGAGATTATTATTGGAATTGTTTGAAAGAGAAACATTAGCTTTGGTAGTACATTCATTTTCACGGTGGCTATTCTACCTAGTAATGATATATTCAGTCCTTGCCATCTATTCAGATCATTTTTAATAGTTTTCCAAGTCGTCTCGTAATTGTTCTGGAATAATTGCTGGTTGTTCGTTGTCAAATTAATTCCTAAATATCTTACTTTTTTTACTATCTCACATTTTGAAATCTTTTCTAATTCTTCTTTTTCTTTCCAATCTAAGTTCTTAGTTAAAATTTTTGTTTTTTCTTTATTAACTGTAAATCCTGCTACCTTCCCAAATTCTTCTATTTTTCTCATTAGTCTATCCACTCCCATTAGTGGATTCTCTAAAATAAGAACTAAATCGTCAGCAAATGCTTTCACTTTATATTCTTCTTTCTTAATCCTGATACCTTTAATTCCTTTATCTTTCCTTATTTCATTGATTAAAATTTCTAATATCAAAATAAACAATAGAGGGGACAAAGGACATCCTTGTCTGGTGCCTTTCTCAATTTTTAGTTCTTCAGTCAATTTCCCGTTTATTACTAATCTAGCTTTTTGTTCCCCATAAATCATTAGAATCCACTTGCAAAAATTTTGGCCAAAATCCATTTTTTCTAACACTTTTATCATGAAAGCCCAATTCAAGTTATCAAACGCTTTTTCAGCATCCAAAAAAACTAATGCTCCTTTAATCTCATTACGGTAATGTAAATACTCTAATATATCAATTACTGACCTAATGTTATCCTTTATTTGTCTTTTGGGGAGGAATCCATTTTGATCATTTTGAATATAATCTTGTAAAAATTTCTTAAGTCTGTTTGCCAATAGCGCTGTAAAAATTTTATAATCCTCATTTAGCAATGAAATAGGACGGTAATTTTTTAATTGTAATTGATCTTTCCCTTCTTTTGGAATAAGTACTATGTTTGCCTCCTTCCAACTATTAGGGATTTCGTCCTTCTTTAATATATCCTGTAGAACCATTGAGAAAGGGGCAATTAGTTCTAATTGAAAAGTTTTATAATATTCTGCTGGCAGACCATCTGGCCCTGGTGTCTTATTGGGTTTCATCCTCTTTATAGTAGCCATAATTTCTTCCATTGTTATATCCTTATTCAATTCCATTTTTTGGGAATCGGTTACTTTAGCAATATTACATCTTTTAATATATTCATCTATCTTTACTGGGGATATTTCCTTCTTTTGGTATATTGTCTTAAAATAATTATGAAATATTTTCTGGATTTGTGTTTCGTCAATAATTTCTTTGTCTCTTTTCTTTATGAGGAGCAGCTTAGGGACTGGGTAAGTTTAGCCTGGGGAAGAGAAGGTTAAGAGGTCACATGTTAGCCACGTTTAAATATTTGAAGGGATGCCATAATGAGGATGGAGCAAGCTTGTTTTGTGCTGCTCCAGACACTAGAACACAGAACAATGGGTTCAAATTACAGGAAAATATATCCCATCTAAACATTAGGAAGAACTTACATAACAGTAAGAGCTGTTCAGCAGTGGAATGTGCTGCCTCGTAGTGTGGTGGAATCTTCTTCTTTGGATGGTTTTAAACAGAGGCTGGATAACCATCTGTTGGGAATGCTTTGATTTTTTATTCCTGCATGGCAGGCGGTTGGACCAGATGGTCCTTGTGGTCTCTTCCAACTCTATGATTCTATTCTATTATAATGACACAGAGAATTGGATTAAATGGTCTACCAGGATGGGCCACAATTCAAGGAAACCTATAAGGTGTCTAAACTGAAGGAACTCCCTACCTGACCTATTGTAGTTCCAGCAGGGCTTAGGGGCTACAGACTTCCAGGTGGCCCTGTCAGTTTCACTCCTCCAATCTGCCAAAGGGTTGATGGCATGGGGTTTAGTAGGGGCCTGGCCCAAGGGGCTAGTTGGCGAAAACAGGTTATCTTGTTGCATGAAAGAGCATCTGCTAGTTAATTGAAGTATCCACTTAGCTCAGTGGATGCGCTTAGTTCAGAAAAGGATGTTAAACTTAAGGCACTGAAAAGTAAACACTCTCAACATAGCCATGACCCTAACATTCCTGGAGGACAAGCTATTAACTACATAGACTGTGGCTATGTTGTCACACCAGAAATGGATGAATAAGTTGGTGAACAGATCAGACCCAATGTGAACTGCTACATAAAACAGGGAAAAAAATCCAATAAAGTAAGATCTAAAGTGCCCTCTGTCCATTCCTGGGGCCACATCCCAACATACCATCTATCCCCAAAGAGGACACACAAAACATATTCCCTTGATGTATCTGAACAGAATTGGAAAGAAGCTTCAAATACTTGCTTCCTCCTCCAAAATGAGATCCTGATAAAATGCTCCAGGATCTCCTCCCATACAGCCAGACCTGCACATATCCCCACTGTAATTCTAATGTGATGATGAGGGTGACAGCACTCCTGCAAAGCATCTAACAAACACCTCAAGAATACTCTACTTGATTAATGTAGAAACGAAGTTTAAATGCCCAAGGAGCCCCTGAAACTCATGCAATATAACCTTTCACCTTGTGCTAAGGGAAGATGCCAGGCTGCATAGGGTATGAAGTTTATCTGGGGGAAGTCTGCTGACCTTCTGAACAGATTCAAGCTCTATAGGGTCCCATGGGGTCAAAAAGGTAGTTTTTGCAGTGGTTCCTATTTTTTCTGCTTCCAGAGAAACCCCCAGCTCCTCAGTTGGAGCAAAAACCTCACCCGTTAAAGAATCACTCCCATAATCAGAGGTCTCTCTCTCCTTGAAACAAGAAAATAGCCAGGATGGTTAGACCCATCATGGTTAACCAACATGGTTAGACCCATATCTTACCCTCAGAGCCCACTTAAGAAAGGAATGAAACATTCAAATGCAGAACAAGGAATGGAACATTCCATTGTGGGGGCACTGCAGGAAATCAAACTGCTGGAAATGATAACCCCAAAAGATCAAAGTCTGAAGGGTATACTGGCAGAAAGTAAAAGAAGATTTAATATAGCACTTCCACATCCTAATCCCCAGGTCACACCTGCACACCATGCTGAAGGCCACATAAAAAGGAATATAGGTCACAGAGCCCAGCTCCCCACGTATATCATCATTCATGGAGACTGTCCGAGTGGGTGTGAAAGATTGTGGATAGGTGGAACTCCCTGGGTAATTTCTTAGGAACCATGCCTAATGGAACAACATTTTAAAAATGGGGAATGGGGATAATGGAAACAGCTCATAACTCTATCTACCCATAATTCCTTACCCAATTTCTCTATTACTTTATTGATTTCTGAAAACTGATTTTGATTTCTAGAAAATAGAGATACCCTAGGACCTTGAAATGGGATACAGAACCTGATCTTAAAGTCATCCAAGAAGAAAACCACATCCTTTTTACGTGGGTAGGGACATAGCATGGATTCGAAAGTCTCTAGCTTAATTGGGTTAGGCCCCCTTTTCCTGAGGTGAGGGAACCCTGGGCCCCACCTAATACTGAGCCTAAATTGTCCCTAAAGGACATTTAAACCCCTTGAGTTAATGGTTTTTAGTATAGATGGAGCATTCATGCCCAAAGCAACAAGGGTTTTGAACACATAAGCCCCTGGAGCTAAAATACCAGCAGAGAAAGTGGGGTTGAATACCCTGCACCACTGGACCTTGGCATGGTGTAAATGAGGCATTCTTGGCCGCCAAGTCAATGGTATTGGCACTCTCTCCTGGGAAGGCCCTTGCAGGGAAAATAAATTGCAGCCAGAGCTCAAGATCCCTTTTGTCCCATCTACAGGATGTATCAAAGGCTGCTCTTAAGTGGAAGGCCTTGTCATAATGAAGTCATACCAAAAACTGGAATAATCCATTTGAACCCTAAAAATCATGTCCAAGTATTTTGTTAAGATATTTCTCAGGATATTGTACTTGCAGAATTTCCATACATATGAAGAAACGGGCTGACCAATTGAACCAGTTCTTATCTGCTTTCTTTTAGCTCAACTTCTGCCTGCCCTTATCATTCCTATCCTTATCCTTCTTATCATGTTTCCTATAAAGTAGATAGAAAACATCTACAATTTCATCCCTCCATATCTTTTCCCTAATGGAGGGGAGTAGATCATAGCCTTGACCGAAGACATTCTGGCAAGTAGTACTGCTGATGGTTTTGCTCCTCAAAATGGTAAAGTGACTCATTTTGACCCCTGGTCTCTGCCATGGTCCCAGTGGTATGTACCTACAAGGTGGGGGTGACCACAGAGAGCATGTCACCAGCAATAGAAGCATCCCTTGCAGCCTGCTGCCAAACTTGTGCTCAAACTGATACTGTAACCCCACCGCCCATATTGAGCTGCAGCATCCATAGATCCAGTTTCCTTCCCACCCATAGCCATAGCTGGGAGGGGGGTGTTATTGCTAAGCTTGGACCTACATCCCATTGGAAAACAGCACAAGTTCTCTGGTGTCCCCAGCCTAGGCCATCCCCAAACCCTTATGAAATACCCAAAATCTTGGATGATGCCACTGTAGGAGATCCTGCCTGCAAGGAAGACCCCACTGGAAAAGCTTAATGCATTTTACTCTCTAAAGCTTCCAGATCTGCTGTGACTGAAGCAAGCTCTGCATTAGAGAGATGAAGCTTGCCCTTTGCTCCAGCCCTCTCTCCCTCAAACATTCCATTCTTTATGTTGCTTTAGCCCTTTCCAGATCTTACAGATGGGATCAAATGGTCTCAAAAGCTAAAATCTCTTCATCAGGAGAAGATGAAGACTGGTGCTGTTTACATTTTGGAGGTTGCTTGGGCAAAGTGGTCTTATCTTTTCTTTTTTTTTTTTTTTTTTGTTAACACCTCCTTTCTGGGGTCCATGACTGAGAAGTAAAGGTACTCTAATAAGTGCCAATTACAATGCTAATTAGCTAAATGCAATGCTAAACACAAAGCAAACAGACCACTCAATTTGGAGAACAGAAATGGGCTACTCTATGCAAAAAGACTAAGTGTCAAACGTCCCCCTGACAAGATAAAATGCCCCCTCTCACACTTAGAGTCTAGTAGTCCCACCAAAATTTCCCTCTTAGGCCCTAGAGCCCACAACAGGGCCCAGCTAGACCAGAAGTCTTTGCACCCTCCCCCCCCCCAGCCGCCAAAAGCATGCCTATGCCAAACAACACTGCTAGCCCTCACTAGGCCACAAGACTAACAAGTCATTCCCCACTAGCCCAATGTGTGAAGGGCTCCACAGGATTCAGACCACCACCCATGCCTACCATCCTGACAGGGGTTGGAAAGAATGTGTGCATGGTGAGAGGCCTGCACACCCTCAGCTGCCATGACCTGGGTGATGAGTCAGGACTGTGAGCAGGAGTGCTTCCTTAGTTCCTGATGGGCCTGGCTCCACATATCTAACAATGCAACACTTGTTGCAAAAATAACTAATTGGCAGTTAGGCTGCTCATTTGGTCATCACTAACAAGCCTCCCACTCCTGCCTAAGCTGCTGTCAAACCAAAGGTCTGAATGGCCAAAGCATTGTGGCAATCCTCCTTCCACAACCCACTGGAACAAAGAGGCTTGGGATGTGTGGAACACAGACCCAAATAGGCCCCAATCTCTTCCTGGACATAACAGGAGCACACTAGCACCAAAAGGCCCTCACCCCTTTTCAGTCTGCCCACAAAAGCACCCCCTCCCGAACCATTCTGGCAGTATGATGGAACCTCCTTTCCTGTCATCTTTTCTTTCATAAGGATTGTTCCTTACAGGCACTTTGGAATGGGGTTAATGTGGACATACATTATTTCCTTTTACTAAATGACATAATGACTGGTAATGTGATGCTACAACTTTTAGATACAACAAGTAATATCTATGTGTTACTTCTAAAACATTGTTTTGGGAATGGAGGAGGTCATGGGAGGTTAGGGCCATGTTTGTATTTTAATTGGCTTTTACAGGTAATAAATTAAAACTAACTAAAATGTAATGCTTTTGGAACTTGTTACTGAATTGTCATTCTGTACATAATGACTAACATTAATGAATTTCATGGTGGGGGAGGGGAACCAAATGAAAAGTAAAAAACTACCTTTTAAAAAATGAAGTTCCAAGCTTTGTGTTTAAGGATCAGCATTTCTGAAGTATTGAGTAGCCCAGTTTAACAATCATCTACTCTCGTATTTGAAAATTACATGTCAATTTGGTGGCTGCTACATGTATTTAGTGTGCCTTTTTTATATGATTTATTATCTGTGGGCATAAAAGGATTTACAGAGTTTGGGTCCATCTCTGCATAGGAAAAATGTTGCTTCTGAAGATTGGATTGGAGGAGGAGGATCCACTTTAGACTGCAGGGGGAGCATTCATCCAACAGAAAACCAGAAAATCAGAAAACCAACAAAAGAAATATGTCCCCATCAGCATCAGCCATATTCAGTAGACACAACTATTCTCACCATAGAGAAGACCATGTTGTACTAGCCTGCCATGTAGATTTGCTATCCCACTCTACCTAACAGTAGGGCCAGCCTTAAATATCATTTTGTTTTTGCAGTTGTAAGAAGCCTAATTTAATCATCATTCTGCCATCATGCTGATATTCCTGGGTGCCAAATAATGACTGTAGTCTGGTAGGAAAAGCAAATGGTGTATATGTTTTGAATTCCAGAGTGAATGATGAATAAATAGCATGGGAAGAAGGTTGCTGCTTGCTATTGCTATGCTAATGCTATTCCTGCAGCTCAGAAGTCCAGCTGCTGAAAATAATCAAAAGCACAGCAGTCGAGGACCATAGAATATATCAGAAACTGACTCAAACATGAATGGGGAGCATTTCTACATTGTGTAATAGATGTGCAAACTCATTTTGTATAATCTCTTTGCAAGTTATGATGAGGCCTTCTGCACACCTGCACATTCCCAAGAGGCTGGGAATAAAATGAGTTGAGGAAATCATGGTAGGAGAAGAGCAAAAGCCATACTATAGCTTCATATAATCTCTTTAAAAGTAGGGGAGATTTGGAGTTTCTTGGCAGGGGTGGGGGATGTGAGAATTTCAAGGACATTTAGGTAGTTAATTTATGTTTTACCTGTTACCTGGAGCATCCTGCTGAAGAAGATTGTAAATAAAGTTGGTGCAAGAACACAACCTTGCTTCACTCCATTTGTTATTAGAAAGGGCTCTGAAAGAGCATCGCCATGTCTGACTTGACCGCACTGCCCCTTGTGTAGCAAGATAATCATTTTAAGGAATTTGGGGGGGGGACATCCTAGTCTTTCCAGGATCTGCCACAGACCTTTTCTACTCACAGTGTTGAAGGCTTTGGTGAGGTCAACAAATATTACATAGAGACCCTTGTTCTGCTCTCTACATTTCTCTTGCAGTTGTCTAAGGGCAAATACCATATCTGTAGTACTCCTATTGGCTCTGAAGCCACATTGGCTTTCAGGGAGAAGTTCTTCTGCAATAGCAGGAACTAATCTGTTCAGGAGTATCCTTGCAAGGATTTTTCCAGCAACAGAGAGCAGTGTTATGCCTCGATAGTTTGAGCAATTGAATTTTGCTCCTTTTTTCTTGTACAGGGTGATGATGATTGCATATCAGATATCTGATGGCAGCTCCCCTTTTCCCCAGCAATTCACAAGGAGTTCGTGGAATTTATCATGGAGTACATGACCAACATGTTTCCAAACTTCAGGTGGGATTCCATCAATCCCAGCTGCCTTGATGTTTTTTATCTGCTGTATGGCCTTAAGGTTCTCTTCCAAAGTGGGAGCTATGTCCAATTCGTTTTTCATCGGTTTTTGTATCATATGTTGGATAGCTGAGCCTTGGACTACTCGGTTGGCACTAAAAAAGACTTTGAAAATGTTCAGCCCATGGATTCAGGATGGAGGCTTTATCAGTAATTAATGTTTGACCATCTGTACTGTATAAGGAGCTTTGGACCTGATAAGTAGGTCCAAACACTGCTTTAAGAGCTTCATAAAATCCTTTATGATCACCCAGATCTGCACAGTGTTGTGTCCTTGAGCAAGCAGGGATCACCAGCATTGAGACCATGATATTGAGAACACAGCTGCGCTGGGCAGGGCACGTTTCTAGGATGGAGGACCATCGCCTCCCCAAAATATTACTCTACGGTGAACTCACCACGGGTCAGCACAAGAGGGGCGCTCCAAAAAAACGATACAAGGATTCCCTGAAACAACATCTCAGGCTCAGACAAATTGATCACCAACAATGGTCCGCCCTGGCCTCACATCAGGAGGCATGGAGACGCGCTATCCACAATGCTGCAGCCTTATTTGAGAACTCACACCGAACAAGTCTTGAAGAGAAATGACAACGCAGAAAGAATCGCAACCTAGAAACATCACCCAAGGAGACCTTCTGCTGTGCTTTCTGCAACCATACTTGTTTATCTCGGATTGCCCTTTTTAGTCATCAACGTGCTTGCAGAAAGTGCGGGATGAGTCCTTCCTGAATCTTCGTTTGTGAAGAAAAGCCAGAGAGAGAGAGAGAGAGAGAGGGAGAGAGAGAATTGGGAGATTTTTTTTTTTTGTGCTTTCTGTTAAAACTTTTTAAAACCTCCTTTCCTCTCCAAGCAATGAGACTTTTGCCAACCCTCTGAAATGAGATTATGTTGTTTCCACAAGAATCAGGCTCTCTACCTCTATTCCTATGGTCCACTGTTGGCTGCAAAGAGCCTTGCAGCTGACTGCAGTGGTGGTGGTGGAGGAGGAAGAGACCTTGAAGAAAGGTTAAAATAGAAAACAAGAGTGAACTCATGAACCCAAGAAAGACAAGTCCCCAGAATGTTTCTACTATTTTGAGATCCCCCTTAAAAAGGTAAGGATTTAATTTTAAAAAAAACAAAAAACTTCATTCTTCCAAGATACATACGGTTACATCTTTATATTATTTCCTTGAAGTTTACCAGAACACTGACATATGAGTGGACTTCAGAGGAAGGGTGTACTTCATTTTAACAAATGTCTCTGAAACTGCAAAAGTTGATAATTTCATAAGGAATTCAGACACAAAGAAATCTTTTTCTATGCCCACACCTCCTACACAAATTTTCCAAGAGCTGGTTCTGAGTTCCCGCCGGTGGTATGTATAGAAGCTATATGCCAGAAAATCCTAGTCAAGTCTTACTTCAGGCATGATCACACAAGATAGACTTGGAGAAAGTGCTAATTTCAGTATCAGGTAATCTCCACCGCTGTAATATTAAAATGATAACACCATTTTATAATGCATGGTTGCTGGAGGGATTATTAAAATAGTATATGGGGCATTTGACACAAGCCACATAAATCTGTGTGTCACATTTATAACTTGAATACACATTCTATGTGTAGTTATTACTTTACTAAATAGCAGTTTTGGTACAGTGTTCTTACTCTTTTACAGTCCATGAACTCTTTATGATTCTATGAATAGAGAGACTGCAACTCCATGGAGTGGTGGGATGACAGAGACCAGTCCACTCAAAAGAAAAGTGCAGCAGTCTTGGTCTTGTCCATGCAGGCCAAATGAAATGGCCTCCCCCATTCCCATGCCCAATTGTCCAGACGATGCAGGGTTTTGCCCTGATTCTATTCTGAACTGTCCAGATAGCTTAAATGGCTTTAAAAATACATTGGGAAAACCCAATGTATTTTTCCTGTGGGAAAAACCAGAGTGTTCCATCATGGGAACAGGCAGTTGTCCACATGCACATACTGCACAGTATCATCAGGTGCCTTCTCCTGCACCACTGGTATTGTGCGTCACACTCTCTGAGGTCCCAACAAGGACCCAACATGTCATCAAGATGGGGCTTTTTTTTACCTCAGAGAGAGCAACACATGATACCAGCCACAGAGGAGAAGGCACTGGTAATACAGCAGAGTGCACAGATGCAGACAGCTGCCCGTTTCTGTGATGGAACACAAAGTAATAGGGGGAATTTGTGGCAGCTCTGTGGCCAGAATATTCTGCTCAGAACATGGAGTAGTCTAGCCCATGTGGATGCAGTCTTAGAGGTTCCTGGCATGCTTCCAAGCAAGAAGCCCATCCAGAATTAATTTGGTTTCCTTGAAACTAATGCAAGGTACTCTTAAACAGCCTTCTGAGGGGTCATTTTGACCTGTACTCCTTTATGGCCATTGGTTTATATCCCCTGTGTTTTTTTTTTTTTTCATTTGTCATGAAAATATCCTCAGGTGTTTATTACTCCAGAATCTTTTGTGAAGTCTTCCAAATGCGCTATATGCCTTTGCTAATCTGTGATCGATCTCTTTGTCAAACTTGGCATCTGAGGAGATGATGCTACCCAGGTAGGTGAACTGCTTTTTATGGATCTGAAACATGGGTCACCTATCGCCACCACCTACGACTCCTCGAACACTTTCATCAGCATTGTATACGCACAATCCTAAATATACACTGGACTATGTGATGAATGTTGCTGTCCTTGAGCAAGCAGGGATCACCAGCATTGAGGCCATGATATTGAGAACACAGCTGCGCTGGGCAGGGCACGTTTCTAGGATGGAGGACCATCGTCTCCCCAAAATAGTACTTTACAGTGAACTCGCCACGGGTCAGCGTAAGAGGGGCGCTCCAAAAAAGCAATACAAGGACTCCCTGAAACAACACCTCAGGCTCGGCCAAATTGATCACCAACAATGTTCCGCCCTGGCCTCACATCGGGAGGCATGGAGACACACTATCCACAATGCTGCAGCCTTATTTGAGAACTCACGCCGAACAAGTCTTGAAGAGAAATGACAACGCAGAAAGAATCACAACCCAGAAACATCATCCAAGGAGACCTTCTGCTGTGCTTTCTGCAACCGGACTTGTTTATCTCAGATTGGCCTTTTCAGTCATCAGTGTGCTTGCAGAAAGCGCAGGATGAGTCCTTCCTGAATCTTCGTTTGCGAAGAAAAGCCAGAGAGAGAGAGAGAGAGATGAAAATATGGACAGAAGCTATACCAAAGTGTGAAATGCTACACATATCAGATATCAGTGTCTCACTGAATTTAGGTGAGGAGCCCTGAGACATGACATGGCAATTGAAATATCATCTTAGGACTTTTTCGGACATTTAAAAAGTAACGCAAGCAGCCTCGTCAGCTTGCGAGGCTGCTGCGCTGCAAAGCGTCAGTTTCGTATGATGCTCGCCCCTGCCGGTACTATTGCGGTACCGCGGGGAGAGTTGAGTGTCATATTTCCTTGATTTTTATTCACGAAAGTTGATCGTGAGTAAAAATCAAGGAAATATGACACTCAACTCTCCCCACAGTACCGCAACAGTACCGGCAGGGGCGAGTGTCATACGAAACTGATGTTTTGCAGCGCAGCAGCCTCGCAAGCTGACGAGGCTGCTTGCGTTACTTTTTAAATGTCCGAAAAAGTCCTTAGTTGAGGAAACATACATCTGTTGAGGAAACATACACCTTAGTATGAAACATACATCTGTTGAAGACTTGCATAGGAATGTTAGGAATTGTTTCCATCCGTATTGGGGTACATTTTACCCCAACTATTGATCAAGTAATTTGGGCTATTACCTTCCTCTGTGTTGGCTAAGTTGGTCTTTGAACAGATCCTGAGAAGCCTGTCTTGGTGGTATGTGATAAGAGCTGTGATTTTACATGGAATTATACATTGACTCAGTCCAAATCTTCCCTGTATTAAAGAGTTTGTTAGTTGGTTATGTGATATAGTAGCTACAAGTCTCAAATAACAATGCAAATCATGTAATGAGCCTTGTACTTGGCATATTATAAGTCACAGCCTAATAATTCAGTTTACTTTCCAGTAATTACCTGTAGACTTCTAAATTATTTCCTTGCTGTTGATGTTCATTAGTCACTGAAATGAAAATGGCAAAGGAACCAGTAGTGCATAATTTGGAACATTTTTAATGTTTATGGATTTCTTGGGATGGTTGAAAGTACTGCTGTTCTTCTGGCTCCATCAGTCCACTTAAGAGCTATAATAGTCATCTTCTCAAGGACAATGATTTACCATGATTGAAAATGTTACTGTTCAGACTGGTTGCTTAGTTCTTCATTAGTAGCTGGTAACAAAGTAAAGATTTAAAGCCGCACATGCACCCTGGAGATTTCTTTACTACTTTCCTATCTACCATATTTATGATCTTAAATTCTGTTAAGTGAATGTCCTTATTCTCCCCCTCTCCAAATTTGGGTCCAGAAATTGAAGCTTCCTGAGGATCCCTCAATGAGAAAATTAATAAAAGTAATAATCTTCTTGATAACACAATGGCAGCTTGTTCACCCTATTAGTCTTGTCTAACATTCTATAGTTACAGAGAAGAATGTGGTTTATGGTAGAATATCATTAGAGGAAGGATTTTGTCCAGGGCCAAAATGTCTGGCTCAGGGGTTATATGCAGTCCACAGGATGCACTTTGCCCAGTGCTGAGGTAGTGTGTACCATAAAAGAGGCATGGATGAGAACTTAATTCCAGTTTGTTTTTGATAAGAAGTTCACAAATTTCTTCATATATATCATATGAAATGTGCCAAAAACAAAACAAACAAACAAACAAAAAACCCAACCCAACAACACTCCAAAAAGAACTGGTAGATTTGGCCTGGGCTTTAGTTGCTTCACACTTAAAATTCTAGGTTTATATCTTGGTGTATTCAACAAAAATAGTGCAGAATTAGGGTCTTTACCTTGTTTGCCCAACAAGCTAGTCATCTTCAACAGCTACATAGCAGATAAATACAACAAGGCACTCTCTGTGGTGGGAATTGCTGCACCTATTGAGTTTGGCCTGTGCAGATGGGGAAAGAGTTTGTTTCAGTACATTGTCAGAGAATGTACTAAATTTGCACATTTCTTTATGTCTGTGACAGAACGAATTTGAAGTTTAGAAAGTCTGAATGTGAAAGAAAGCAAAACTGACAGATTTAATCATCAATATTTTAATGCTTCCCCCAGAAGCACTTGAAACAGTCAGAAATTCTGCACCAGAGAGTCATGGGTTATTTTACCTGCATAGAAAGGGTTCTTCGATGATAGGAATTTTGAAAGCCATGGGTATACATTTGGGTAGTCCGGTTGACTACCTAATTTTATTACCATAGAGGCAGCAGCTTGGTTTGTTTGAAGGCCACGGAAGACAGGAAGGAAACTTTAACTCTTTTCCCCTTCTTACATTCCAGTGCATACATCTAAAACCCAGCTAATATCTTCATATGGAAGATATGCTCCCACTGACAACCATAGCTCCCACTGACAACCATAGAATATTTCCTGAAAATTGAGTTGGGGGGATTTTGGTCAGGGAAATGTAAGGGAAATGGTTAAACTCCCTTCTTCATCTGCCATAGTTTTAAGCTCAATTGCCTTTGCCCTGTACTTATTTTTTTTAAAATAAACAATCTTATTAAATGTGTTTAGTGTGTAAGATGCAATTTACACCTCAGAACAGCTTCAGTCATGGCCCTCTCAGATCCATTTCTTAAACTGATGTGTCAAAGTTAAATGCTAGCTCACTTTTTCTAAATAAATGCATTATAGTGTCCTTGATTTGACATATCAATTTGCAAAACAGTATTAAAATGCAAATTGAAGCATGTCAGCTGTTGAGCTCATTCAACCTAACCCTTGTAAAATAAAGGCTGATTAGCTCACTAGTTACTTACAAATGTAATCAGTTCACCAAAAAGGAAAAAAAAGAAAGAAAGAAAGAAAGAAAGAAAGAGAAAAGCACAAACTAGATCAAACTAGATCAATTCTCAGCAATCTTCATTCTGATTAAAGAGTTATGAATAAGAAATGTTTTATTTTGAATAGTAGCTAAAGTAAGCATAAATACAGTTTACTTCCTAATGATTTTTTTTCCAACAACAGGCTTTGTATTTGTGGTATGTATTTAAAAAGTTTAGCTTGACTGCTATCTATTTGAGCACCATTCAATTAAGTTGAGATCAAATCAATTTTAGGTTCACAAATACTGGGCATTATTATACCTGCAATACTCAGCACAGTGGGATGTCCTTTTGAGTAAACATGTGTATGACTGGATTGCCTACCTCTCCTTTTCTCCAGCACCGATAATAATATAATAGGGAGCTTCTCAATATTTAATCAAACAAAAGGGGGGATATTGCTGAAAGCAGCTGAGAAACCCACCATATTCTGGTATCATCTTTGCCTCACTGAAAAATCTTGTCAAGTTAAGTGGTGCCTGAACTGAGAACCTAGCTTGGCTATAAATGCTTCTAAATGAGGCCTGGATTTTGTTCATGACAACACTATGATTTTTTAAGGCTTTCCATCTTCGGTCTTCTTGATCCTTGCCTTCAACCTTGCTCCTTATTCTTTCTCATGCAATGCTTGGAGTAAAACCTGAGCCATCAAATGACTTGTTCTTTGATTAGCCTCTCTTTGAGCAATTCTTTCAGCTAGGGGTGGACAAATCTGTCAAATCCCATCTTCTCAAGCTTCTCATTTTTGCACTGCCAGATTCTAGCCAAGCTCATTCCAATTGGCTGCATCACAATGTGAGCCTCCGCCTCCCCTTTTAGACACAAAAAATTATAGGTATGCATTTCTGCATTTTTTTCAGAATACATTTATTTTAGTGAAGTTTTTTCAAATGCATGCAATTGATTTTAAAAATCTATTAAATAAAGTAAACTTGTATGCATTTTAAAAATGTACAGTTTTGTCTGTGCTCTTTTTTCAAATGTGCACATCTTTTTCAAACTTTTTTTTTTTTTTTTTTTTTTGCAAATTTTATTACAAGTTTGGAAAAATATGGAATTCCAGACAAAAATGTTGTTTTGTGAAGCACACATTGGGTAATCTCTAACTCTTATCAACTCTTAACTTTTCCCATTCTTGTCAACTGCCAGTTGGGCACAAGAAATGTGGAATGGTAGCTTCCTTTGCACAATAGTTTGAGGTGCATAGACATGGGCCTGAATTCTATATGTAGTTTCATCTACAGTACACCATTTGAATCAATGGTTGAATTGCCTACTCTGGTTGGAACTGCTAATAAGATTCAGATATCTAGGTGTCTACTTCAGTGAAAAGAAAAATCTGGGATTTAGACCTACCACTCAGTAATGGACAGCCATCTAGTTCCAAAGTGTATCTCAGCATTTGTTGTTGCTATGCACCTTCAGGTTGACACTGACTTATGGTGACCCTGTCCTGGGTTTGGGAATTCTTTGTTTTGCTTAGCAAAATTTACTTTGAGGAAGTTAGCCACTGCCTTCCTCTCACTGAGATAGTGTGACCCAGACAGGGTAAAGAAGCAGGTTTCCATGACTGAGTGGAGCTTCAAACCCTGGTCTTCCAGAGTCCTAGTCCAGCACTCAAACCATTACATCATGTTGGCTGTCATATGGTATGGAATCATCATATCTACATAGTCTAAACGATGTACCTCTTAAGGGTGTCATTAACATAGCATATTAAAACAGAAGAGTTGTTGTTGTTCTTAAGTGAAACTTAAAAGTGAATTTTTCCAGGTGCGTATTATCCTAGAGGGTGATGCTTCCCAAACTTGAGCCTGTTACCCAAATTGCTGGGGGTCCATGGGACCCACTTGTGACACTATGGTCCCATCTATATGAGGGGAAAAAATATGAACACATCAAAAAAAAAATCAGCCATTTGCAGTGCTGTGACCTGTCTAAATGGCATGACCCCTAGCCAAGATGGCGGCCACAAGTGATTTACTCATGCTTTTATCTGCCATCACCAATTTTTTTTTTTAAAAAAAAAAGTTTACCGTGGTATGCAAATGCAATATTTCATATTTAAAAAAAGAAAAAAGAAAAAAGAGAGAGTATAAGATTGTATTATCGACTTACCGGACTCTCACTAAGCCAAAAATCCAACATGGCAGCAGCAGGTGCTTTCCCTGTTTGTTAGCCCTGCCCCCCATGCTCATCCAGCCAATCAGATTATACTCCCTGGTCACACCAACACAAATCCAAGTGTCCAAATGATCACACATTCACATACCATACAGAGCTTTTTAAAAAAATCCAGGAGATGCCCCAGAGGCTTCCCACATGGAGTTTGTGGTGGATTTGGCTGCCTCCCTTGTGAATGACACATATTTATGCAAATGTCTATTTGTACAGATCACCTTCCATTTGCATCCCATTACAATTATTTTCACCATTTAGACAAGCCCTCAAATTAAGATATTGAATTGGGGAATTTTAATTAGCTCAAGGTATGGCTGCAATAGTTCAAATAACTTCTGGAACCTTTGTACCTGTGTATACCAGTACTCCCTGATGAGACTCCAAGCCAAAATAAAATAAAAATGGTTTTTATTGGAAAATAATAATGGAAGTATTCACACATGCACACAGGCTCACGAGATAGCCACACAAGGCTAATGAAGAATTGGAAGGAAATATTTGAATAGCAGAGATAAAGTTAGGGATAATGGGCTATAATTACTTGCCTGGAGAGCAGCAATTCATGCAGTGAAGAAAGACTCAGACTTGGAGCTGTAGGTCACACAGTAGTCAGGTAGAGTAATAGTGTGTGGGGAACTGTGCCCACAAGACTATGATTTGAAGGTAGTATTTATACCCAATATAAATACTACAGAGATACTATAGATACAGAGATACCCTTAAGGGGTGTTTTGCGTGAGAAACAATGCTTGGGTGAGTTTCCCAGGGTTAAACAATGGAAGCTCTGGCTATGCTGATTGTCGCTAAAGGTTGAGACATTAAAGTTAATGAGTTTATGGCCACCTCCACATTGTGAATAGGAGAAGGTGTGAAGGAAAGACATTTCTTGGGTAATGGGTATTCTATTCACTGTTGTTTTGGAGTATGACTCACTGCTATGAGTGTCCAGGGAAGATTAGCACATTCTACCCTAATGACCATCTAAGGATGGGTTGCTTAATCATGTCCTGGGCATGTTTAATTCTGGAGAATTTCCAAGACACCTTTGTAGGCCCTGATGACCTCCATTACCCCTATGTTTGGGTTGCCCTGGTCTACCTTTGACCTCATGATAACTGTCTAATAAGTTGAATTGTTAATTATTGGAGGGAAGGGGGTTGTAAGGCCAGATAACAACTCCCAGATTTTGTTAAATTTTAGCTTCCAGAAGTTCCAGTCCACTTGGCCAATGGCTGGGGTTTCTAGGGGTTGTTGTCCACCAATATCCAGGAACCCAAGTTTAGAAACCATAAACAAAAAGATTAGAAAACACGCTAGACAGTACAGGTACAGGAACTTCCAAGCCCCATTGGGTTTTTCATCCCTTTGGTTGTATTCTGAGGAACAAAACTGAACTTTTTTTTCGATTGTTAATACTATTTGGTCTTCATAGTTGCTTTAACAATAAAACACACACACAGAGAGAGATATATGATCACTTTCTGCAACAGGTCTCTTTTTCTGCTGTGGGATCTCAGTGCCTTTCAGTGCACCTGAGGTGTAGAATCACAGAACCATAGAGTCATAGAATTGTAGAGTTGGAAGAGACCACAAAGCCACCTAGTCCAATCTCCTGCCATGCAGGAAATCACGATCAAAGCATCCCTGACAGATGGCCTGTCAGGGATGATGGGAGTTGTAGCTCTTCACCTCTGGCTCAAACTCACCACCTTGTTATGCAGCAGAGCCAACCAGCTTAGATCAGTGGTTAATGCTTTCCTCCAAAGCAGCAGAGTTTCAGAGAATAGGCTGAAGATCCTGACAAACTCTCCAAGCCTTCTCACCCTTCTCCAGGTGTCTCCAAAACGTCTCCAGGATTCACTCAGGCAACTCAGTAGTTTTATATAAAACCTACTTTATTCTTCTATATAAATATACTATATGGTCAACAAATCACAATCTCTATACACTACACCACCTCTACTCCACCACAATACATTGGCAAACATTGCAATTTTATAGCCATTGTTTATCACCACCCACTAGTTAGTTTCCACCCAGTGGGTGTGTACTTCCATTCTGATTGGTCCACATAGTTCCACCCATGCTTAAGACCAACCCATGTATTTCAACATTTCACCTTGTACACTTAATGATTCTCAGGTGTTTCCAATCTGCATTCAGTACCTCTGTCCTTGGCTCTCAGGCCTTCTAGATTACATTAGCAGTTTCACCTGTGTAGCCCCATAATTGCTCTTGCTTAGTCATTGTGACTTTCACATACATATTTTATTTCTTTCACTGTATGTCCCATGTTGCATTTTCCTTAACAATCCCCTCCGAAATAAAATATTGTATGTGTCTTACAATGTCATTCCAACCATTTGTGTCAGCCTTTCATGTTTTTCTGCTGTCAATGCTTTTGTGAACAAATCTGCTATGTTGTGTTGTGTTTCTATACATCTCAATTCTATTTCACCCTTCTGAACCATGTCTCGCACATTTTGATATCTTACACCAACATATTTTGTTCTGTTCTTCAAACTTTCAGTTTCAGCCATCGCTATGCATGACTGTGAATCTTCCAGAATTTCCACTGGTATCTTGTAACTTTCATTTAAATCATTTAGCAATTGCTTAATCCACTGTACCTCATTTACTATCTCATTCAAAGCAGCGAATTCTGCTTCCGTTGTGCTTATCGCTACATTAGTTTGTTTTCTACTTCTCCAAACTATTGGACTTTCACTATATTTAATTATCATTCCTGTAACTGACTTCTTGTCTCCTAATTCTGATGCAAATGAACTGTCTACATAACAATCTAGATCTGAACTATTGTTTCTTATTATCAATTTCCTATCTACGGTTCCTTTCAAATATCTCAACAAATGTTTTACCGCTGTCCAGTCTTCAATTTTTGGATCATTAACCCTTCTAGACAATACATTTACAGCATAAGAAATGTCTGGTCTGGTGTGGCAAGATATGAATTGTAAAGATCCTATTATACTTCTGAAGAGATTCTTGTCCTCAAACACTCTAGTTGTTTCCTCAGACACAAAACCAGTTGTCATTGGAGCTCTTACTATTTTTGCATTCTGTAATCCACACTTTTCAATCAATCTTTCAATTTTATTTCTCTGACTTAATAAACAATGTCCTTCTTCTGTCCATTCAACACAAATACCTAAATAAGACTTCAATACACCTAAGTCCTTCAAAACAAACTTCTTAGACAATTCTCTTTTTACTGACTCAATTTCCTGTTTTGACTTTGCTGCTACGCACAAATCATCTACATAAATCACTAATACTATGTCTCCTTTTGTATAAACACAAGCATCTGCAATGCTCCTCTTGTAACCTAGCTTAACTAGCTCATCATTGATGCACAGATTCCACACTCTGGCACTTTGTTTTAAACCATACAACGCTTTCTTTAATTTATATACTCTCTGACTACCATTTTCTTCGAAACCTTGTGGCTGCTCCATAAATATTTCTTCATTCAGAACCGCATTCAAGTAAGCCGTCTCAAAATCAAAATGTTCCACAACTAAATTCCTTTTTACTGCTACAGCTAGAACCATTCTCAGACTTTCTGGCTTTGCAGTTGGAGAATATGTCTTATCATAGTTCTCATACTGCTGTTGTGCAAAACCCTTAGCTACTAACCTAGCTTTATATTTAATACTTCCATCTGGCATTTCTTTCCTTTTGTACACCCACTTACAACCAATTACTTTCTTGTCTTTGGGTCTGTCAACAATTTCAAAAACATCTTTATTTACCAGGCAACCAAACTCATTATCCATTGCATCAAACCATCTTTCCTGTTCTTCACTAGAGTAACTTTCCAATTCTTCAAAACTTTCAGGCTCCTCTACTGCTAAACAAGCTCTTGCCTTTGTCACAACAAACCTATCTGGAGGCTTTCTAACTCTATGACTACGCCTGGGAATAAAATCTGCTGTTCTGTCTCTTTCATCCTCACTTTCTCTACTGGGAGTTGTAGTTCTATGACTAAATCTCTTGTCTTCAGTCATTCAAGTAGTAGTAGGCCTAGATGCTATCTCATCATCGGAAGAACTACCACTGCTGCTAGGTGATGCTTCCTGCTTAACTGAAACCCCTCCGTTTCCTGAGGTTGGTTCAGTTTGTGCTTTTGGCTCATTTGAACTCCCTAACCTCAAAAACACTTCTTTATTGGCATGCAGTTTGTCCCAACCAGCATGTCTCTCAAAATTTGCAGACCTAGAATACTGCACTTGTTTTCCTCCCAAATGAAACTTGTAGCTATTTCCAGAATACCCCAAAAACCTAAGCCTTTTGCTTTTGGGTTCTCCTTTCCTCCTGAAACAAGCAGGTGTGTAAACATGAGCAAATTGTCCAAAAACCCTTAAGTACTTGTAATTTGGCATTCTCCCATACAATACCCTATAGGGAATGTCTTCAATTTCTGAATGATACAATCTGTTACTGATATGTATTGCAGTCAAAGTTGCTTCTGCCCAAAAACTATCTTTCACCCCTGCATCTGCCATCATACAAGCAGTAATTCTTTTTATATCTTGTATTTTCTTCTCTGCTAACCCATCCTCACTAGGACAAGCAGGGTTTGTAGTTTCATGCCTTATTCCCACCTTTTGAAACCAGTTAAACAATTGATTATTTAAAAATTCTCCTCCTCTATCAGTAATGATGGTGCCTACTCTGCTATCAAATTGTCTTTCCACCATTCTTACCCATGCTTTTAAACTTTGCCCAGCGTCAGATTTGTTTTTCATTATTCTCACAAATGCAAACCTTGTATACCTATCAACAATTACTAGGAAATACTTGCTTCCCCCTAAGGACAAGCAGTTAGCTTGGGCGACATCTGCATGTACATACTGAAATGGTCTTTGAGCAATTCTTTTTGTTTTCTTAGCTACTGGAAAAGCTCTGACCTTTACCTGTTGACATACCGTACAATCTAAGTGGTTTTTGCATTCAGCAACTTTTAAATCTGGACACATACTGATTAAATTCTTTAAACATTTGAAGCTCGCATGGCCGAATTTTCTGTGAAGCTCGTGTATGCAGTCTTTGTGGATTGGAATATTTTCTATGTTATTAGCTTCTTCAACCCTGTAGCTATCAATATTGTCCTCCAAATAATAAAGTTTGTCCTTTTTCAGACCTATGCCACGCAATTCCCCATTCAGTTTTATCTTACACATGTTCTTTTCAAAGATGACTGTGTAGTCTCTTTCTGTTAATCTGCTTACTGATAACAAATTATTTTCTAACTCCTTTACATGTAAGACATCATTAAAATTCTCTTTTAGCCCTGGAATGTACACAGTACCCATTTGATTTACAGTACTTAGCTCTTTCCCATCAGCCAAAACTACAGCATTTACATTAGCTGATTTTCTAATACTTATTAAATTTATATCATTACACATCGAAGATGAGGCTCCTGAATCATCTAGCCATTTAGAATTTGCATTTTGTTTTTCCTTAATCATGGTTGCAACCCCCTTTTTATTACCACTGTCCCTCAAAAATGGAGGTCTGGACTGTTTTTGATACTGCCGTGGCTGCCATCTGCTCTCTGCTTGCTTGCGTCTCTCAGCTGCAAAATGTTTACAATGTCTCTGCAGATGACCAATCTTCTTACAATAAAAGCACCTCCGTTGCTCCCTTGTAGAGGCTGCTTCCTCCTGCGTTCGCCAGTCAGGAGTTGTTTGTTGTTTTGGCACAGTCTTTAAGCTTGCTGAGTCACCCTGCTCAGACATTCTTCTCTGGTTCTCTTCCAGTATTCTGGCCACAATTAAGTCTCTATTAAGCTCAGCTTCTGGCAAATTCTGCAAGCTGTTCGTTATGTTGTCCCACGAAGAGTCTAGCGATTCTATTAAAATGTAGCATTGCTGCTCTTTGCTAATTTGCACTCCCTTCAGTTCAGCTTGCACAAACAAATCTTGCATTATTTTTAAATGTTCTATCACACACTGCCCTTTAGCCATCTTTTGCCTGTATATTCTTTTAGACCATAGCATTTTTGCAAAAGCAGTTGAAGGAGTGTGTAATCTCTGCAAGGTATCCCACACATCCTTGGCAGGCGTTTTATCTCTGACGTCATTAAGTCTTCTTCAAGCATGAGATAAAGACAGGCTTTTGCTTTACTATCTCTCTCTTTAGTGGCTTCATCAGCATCAGCTGCCAGCCCTGTTTCAACTGTTGACCACAGACCTTCCTTTACTAGTAGAGATTGGGCATAAATCTTCCAGGTAGAGTAGTTGTTTCTATTTAATTTACTAAACTTTAGAAATTCCATCTTGATTTGTGCAGTGACTCAATTTGACACAGTCCTTCTGAGTATGCACAGCCAACCCGTCTGGGCTTAAGCAAAACACAAAATGATTTACTCACGAGGCTTATCAGTGCAGCACAAACAGCTTGCTCTGATCTGTCGTCCACAAAGCTTTCTTCCACTCTCTGGAACTTTCAGCTTCTGTGGATGCTGGGTGCTCTAGTAACTGGGCCCATAACCCTTGTCAGGGATGATGGGAGTTGTAGCTCTTCACCTCTGGCTCAAACTCACCACCTTGTTATGCAGCAGAGCCAACCAGCTTAGATCAGTGGTTAATGCTTTCCTCCAAAGCAGCAGAGTTTCAGAGAATAGGCTGAAGATCCTGACAAACTCTCCAAGCCTTCTCACCCTTCTCCAGGTGTCTCCAAAACGTCTCCAGGATTCACTCAGGCAACTCAGTAGTTTTATATAAAACCTACTTTATTCTTCTATATAAATATACTATATGGTCAACAAATCACAATCTCTATACACTACACCACCTCTACTCCACCACAATACATTGGCAAACATTGCAATTTTATAGCCATTGTTTATCACCACCCACTAGTTAGTTTCCACCCAGTGGGTGTGTACTTCCATTCTGATTGGTCCACATAGTTCCACCCATGCTTAAGACCAACCCATGTATTTCAACATTTCACCTTGTACACTTAATGATTCTCAGGTGTTTCCAATCTGCATTCAGTACCTCTGTCCTTGGCTCTCAGGCCTTCTAGATTACATTAGCAGTTTCACCTGTGTAGCCCCATAATTGCTCTTGCTTAGTCATTGTGACTTTCACATACATATTTTATTTCTTTCACTGTATGTCCCATGTTGCATTTTCCTTAACATGGCCATCCAGCCTATGTTTAAAGACCTCCAAGAAAGGATATCCTACCACACTCTGAGGGAGTATGTTCCACTTCCAAACAGCTCTTACTGTCAGAAAGTTCCTCCTAATGTTGAGGTGGAATCTCTGTTCCTGGAGCTTGCATCCATTGTTCCATGTTCTAGTCTCTGGAGCAGCAAAATAAGGTTGCTCCATCCTCAATGTGACATCCCTTCAAATATTTAAACAGGGCTATCATATTGCCCCTTAACCGTCTTTTTTCCAGGCTAAACATACCCAGCTCCCTAAGTCTTTCCTCATAAGGCATGGTTTCCAGACCTTTCACCATTTTAGTCGCCATCATCTGGACACGCTCCAATTTGTCAAAATCCTTTTTGAATTATGGTGCCCAGAACTAGACACAGTATTCTAGGTGAGACCTGACCCAAGGCAGAATAGAGTGGCACTATTACTTCCCTTGATCTAGACAGCATCCATTTCTTTCAGCTTCCTCCCCAGAGCCTCATAATCTCTTCTGATCTTCAGAAAGCTGTGCCTTGTAGTATCATTAGTTCCCACATGGACCAAAAGGAAGGGGTAATTATCAGTAGGCTTGACCAGTCTTGTCAGCCTCTTGGTCACATCACGGATCTTTGCCCCAGGGAGACAACACACCTCCCGAGACATCTTGTCAGGCCCACAAATCATTTCTTGTGTACCCCTCAGCATGGAGTCCCCCACCACCACCACACACCTCTGCCGAGGCTTAGCAGCAGCTGTTCCTTGCAGTGGTACTCTCAGGGTCCCCTGCTCTGCCCATGAAGTCTGTCCATGCTGTTCTTCCTCATTGTCATTGTGATGGCTGACCCTAGAGTTTCTGCTGCCTGAAGTCCAGGGTTGGCCCTTTTTCAGTCCCAAACCCAAGGGATTCCTCTTCATTTTGCCACCACTCACTGACTCTATAATTTCCCTTTTCCACATCTAGGCAGTGAGATCTAGACAGGCTGTATTAAAGAAACAATGATAACCCCTTTTATCTAATCCAGAGAAGGTTTTGATAGCTGACCGAGTAGACACGTGAGGGAAGCTTATAGAGAGAAAAGTAAATAGGTTTTAATTTTAATTCCAAGGCTCAAGTTAATAGGAAGGAAAAGCACTCCCCCAGGCATCAGTTTAGGATTTACAGACTTATATCTTCAAACCAGAGCACTTACAAAATAAATCATAATCTAACACAAGCTAACTAGGCTTTCCCTAACGTATTACATGCAAGATAATTTACAGTCTCTGGAGATAGAATTCAGAGTCCTTTTGGATCCTTTTGAGGCCTTTGAGAAAGATTGGCTCCCCCAACCTTTTGTTATCACAGTTTGGTATCATGTTGTTATTCCATGGCTTTGTTCCATTCTCTGGGCCCTCTGCCATGAGCTCAGGCCACGAGCCCCTCTAGGCCATGAGGCCATGTGGATCAGAGTCCATCTCAGCTAGATAAATGTAGCTAGGCCATGTGATCCCACCAGTGTGTAACAGGACAATGGGAAGATCAGAACTTTTAAAAGTCTTTTGTGGCAATCTGTGATTGACTCTGCCTTTCCCCTAGCAGAGTGACTATCTAGTCAGGTGATGTGACATCATGTTTATTCAATGAGGTTCTCCCACTCCCTTCCCATTTCCAAATAAGGAGTGGAAGTTTCCAATGTTGTTCCTCTGAGTTTGTGATGGGGTTCCATGATGACTGGCAGGTCATCATGACAGTCCTTGATAAGGGAGAGAGCTTCAAATCCATTCTGTAGCTGCAAGCTGCCAGAACAATCCCTGGTTTTTCTACTTCTCTATGACATTCCTCCAGATGTCTACCTCCTATGTATGTGAAGTGACCCTCTCCTCCCCAGCAACTTCCTCTGTGTGGTCCCTGTCCAAGACTGTTCATTCTGTTCTGTCCAAGAAAACCTCTTGCTCATGAATATGGAGAAGTGTAGTTACCCGGGTCTCCAGCTGTTGGACTTTCTCCTCCAAGGGTGTTAAAATTTGCACTTGGTGCATGTGAAATCCTCCACATCTGTAGACAAGAAGACAAACATCTCACAAGCATTGCAGGTGACTGCAGCAGTTCCCTCAGTTTCCATGCTGAGAAGTCTTAAGTAATCAGTGAAACAGGACTGTGGGCTTCCTCCTCAAAAAATCCTCTGGTAAACACCAATGTAAAAGGCCCCTGATGGCCTGTACTTTTCTTTGTCAGTGAGCTCAATCTACTGGGAATATAACTTTATAGAGCTCTCCTGGCTGCAAGCTAGATCTGAAGGCCAGTTACGACTTCACTCCTTCTAAGCAAGAAACCCTCAAAAGTGGTTTTTTAATAAAAAAATAAAAAATTGTAAAGCAGAACCTCTAAAACAAAGTTTGTTGCTCCCTGCTGCCTTTGCTGTACTTTTGCTTGTTTGATAAAATTTGCAAGCTGTTAGGCACGTTCCTCTGGGAGGAGTTATATAGAGCTAGGCTCCTAGCTCCACCCCCTAGTGATTCACAGATGTGACACACAGAAGCTCCACCCCGTCAGCAACAAGCACACTCTCCCAAGAATTTAAAAAAAAAACCAAACTCACCTACTAAAATGGCTGCCCAGAAGCTGCTCTCCTTCTTCTCCCTGGCAGGAAACTGTCCTGGAAAGCCTCTGGGAGGAGTTATATAGAGCTAGGCACTTGAATTGTCTTGTACAGCCCCACAGAAGCAATGTCCTCTGCTTTGTAAAATAACAATGTTTCATAGGAAGCTGCTAAGCATAGCCAATGTAATTTAGTTTGCTTAATGTCAAACATGGGCCCAGACTATAACAGAAGTATTCTAAATGTCAACAGAAATCAATTTTGCAAATGTCAGTCCAACGTTAATGAAAATCCGACTCTCTTTTGAAGGATACCCTCCTAATTCATAATAAATGTTACAGTGACTTCCATCACAGCCATTTTATAACACAGGGAATGTTTGCAGCTACATTCCTATTAGAATTTCATTTTTTATACATTCAGATGAATCATTTACAAGTCTACACATCATAATGACATGAAAAATTATCTGCAAACACATGTAATAGACTCATAATCCACTATTGCAAAATGAAGCTATGCTTTGTTTTACAAAAAAGGTGAGAGAAATAGAACTATTCTTGAGGTGACAGATATTAGTGAAGACATTTTTTTTTGCAAGATTACAAAAGGCATTAAAATCTGCTTGTTTTATTTGACATAATATCCTGTCTCATTTATACCAGTGATCCTATCCCCATTAGTACTAAAAGATAAGAAGGGGATAAGTATTCATATACAAATCATTATTTGTTTATTTTAAGTGTTTATAAACTGTACCTTTTTTTGGCTTTATGAATATATAGTTAAATGTGGATAGAGACTTCAGTATTTGTGAGATCTGTTTCTGTCATTGTATGTTTGTTATGAAATATATTTAATTCCCCCTTCATTTCTCTGTATTGATTAGAGATGTGTAGATCTCTGTCCCAGTTCACAAATAGTGCAGGCGCTGTTTTATTCCCCACGTTTTCATGAATCACTGAAATAGATGGTTCATAGTTGTGGGCTGAAGTGTTCCCAATAGGTAGATGGCACTCAAGTTTATCTCTCCTTTTCATTGCACCTAGGTCAGAGAGTGGGTGCTTGGGCATAATAGAGGACTGTGTGATAGCCAATATGCTGAAACTTGATCCAAAGAAGAGAGAGGTACTATTATTGCCGAGGATTCCTTCAGCTGTGCACAACGTTAGTGGGTGGTTGATTCATCTACCCAGTTGAGTTGTCTTCAACCCTTTATCCTATTGTACAGGTGGTTTCACTCTCCACAGACATGGAGGCATGACTGGCGTTTGTGATTCATAGTGCCTTTTGTCAGTTTAGTTTGATACTTTATCTCAACAGATTACCCATGCTCTTCTAATCACTTGGTTGGATTATTTGAACATGTTGCACATGTTGTTGCTTTTCAAAGTGGTTCAGAAATGTTCCCTGGTCCAAAATGGGTTAGCAAGTTTATTAACTGGGACTGGAGATTATAATGATATTATATCCATGCTCTGTCATCTGCACTATCTTCCTTGGTCTAAGCCCAGTTCAGAGTACCAGAGTGAACCTCTAAATAACTAAGTGTTTTGAGCCTAGGGACTTTTTCGGACGACAGTTTACAACGCTAGCAGCCTCGTCCCCGTTGCGAGGCTGCAGCGCTGCAGAGTGTCCCTTTCGGATGACGCTCTGCCCTGCTGTCCCTCTTGCGGTACTGTTGCATAACCGCAGGGATGCAGCAGCGTTATATTTGGCATTTTTCTACTCAGGAAAGTTGATTGTGAGTAGAAAAATGCCAAATATAACGCTGCTGCGTCCCCGCGGTTACGCAACAGTACCGCAAGAGGGACAGCAGGGCAGAGCGTCATCCGAAAGGGACGCTCTGCAGCGCTGCAGCCTCACAACGGGGACGAGGCTGCTAGCGTAGTAAACTGTCGTCCAAAAAAGTCCTAGTTACCTAAAGACCTGTCTCTGCCTTCAAATACCTACCTTACTTGGACCTTGAGTTCTTCATCTGAATCCATTTTCTGCTCTCACCCAAAGAAATATGGTGTACCTTTCCAGCACCAATGTCTGCAGAAACACTCACTTGCTAATTTATTTGTGGCCTTTTCTACATAGAGTCTTTTTGGGGGGGTGGGGGGGGAATCTAGACTTTTTATGTCTGTACTCCTAAGGAAATCTTTTAGTGATTAACATTTATTAATGTTTTAAGTTCTGTTAAATGCCCACTGTGTTGTGGGTTTGCTACTGACTGTTTCTGTTTTTATATTACGTCAGATTTTAAGGCCTTTATCAGACCAGGCAAATATGGCATCATGTTAACGCCTAATGAACATGAAAGGGTGTGCATATCAGATAATGTCATCCTTTTGAAATCATGTACTATCAAAAAAGCATGGTATTTTATTGATGGGCCAAGCTGTCAATAGATCTCCCATGGTGTTTTTTTGCCAGCATTGCTGGCATTTGAAACTTTACACCATTGTGCTCACAGGGATATAGCATCAATGACAGAACATTTCCAGGTGAGATCACAGCAGCCATGTAGGGAACTTTTTTTTTTAATGAACCTCCCCAGTATACTTTGGACTTTTAAAGTGCATTTCTGTGCTTGTGTTAACATTTTATGTCTCGATTTTGCTTTATTTTTTTTAATTTGCCACACTTGCATCTTCTAGTGAAAATCAGCAAGATTTCAGACCAGGAAGTAAATGGAGCTCAGTTTGCGCTCCATTTATGCTGGGGCTGCTTCTTTAACACTACGCAAGGTAGGTCTGGCAAAGGGGGTTCTTTTGTTGGTATAAAAATGTTTCAAAATATGCCAGCAAAAGAATGTTTCTGGAGGGTGGTCTGATAAATTCCTAAGTTTTATGTTCTATAAACCTTTAATTATAAGTTTGATACTGTTTTAGATTCTGGGTTTTAGATTGTGTTAGGCTTTTTCTTATTATTCAGTCAGCTACTGCACCCATAACAACTGCATGGCAAGGAAAATTATCTTGGCTCTGGGAGGCCATGAAAGGGAAGATTTCACTTGCTGAAAAAATCATTAAAGACATGTAACTGTTAATGAAGCAGGAGTCTTGGAAAAAAGCTGACAGCTTACTTCAAGGTGTGTGTGTGTGTGTGTTTTAAAGAAGCTTCCTCAGGCTTATTTTGTGCAGCTTTCTCTGAACTAAAGTTCAATAGAACTTTTTTTATAGTAATTGTCTTTTGCTTCAAAACTCCCACCCTACTCTTTAAAAATTAATGACTCTTTATTTGAATGAACTAGTCAGAGTATATGCAGACAAGACAGGTTTCTGAGCTGGATTTTTTTTAAAATGCCAATTTAAAAAAAAAAACCCACTAACTGCATACCGATGGCTGCTTGGTCCAAAATTCTAAATGGCTTCAGTTCTACTTAGATATTAAATAGGATGTGGAAGCAACACTTTGGGAATCCATAGCATAAAAGCCATGGGGCCAAGCAGCATTTTTCCTGCCCTGCCTTCCCAGACTGACAGAAGATAGGAGCAGAGCCACCATAATGAAGTGCTTCCAGATGTGTAAATAGGAGAAGCAGGTTTCTGAAGCTAGTGCTAATGAAACATCCCAGTATGCAAAGCTGGTATCTAGGAGGAGAATACATTAAAAGAACGATAGGTCCAGCCTATAAAACATTCATTATTTAAAAGGTCTGAGTTCACCTGGCACTGACAAGATGGCAACAAACAAGATTCTCTGATGCAGTTGTTCCATAAACAGGATTCCACTCCCTAGTGGACACCTATCTCATCTCACATTATTTGGTAGGGATGCTCAAAGGAGGTGTTACTGTACCCTACCACTGCCACCCACATTTCATAACTGCAGAGTGGATATTTATGATAACAGAGGGGCTCTGAAGTTCTTTACATTCAGGTACATATGGGAGAAGGCAGCCTTTAAGGGAATCTGATCCCAAGCCATTCTCAACTTTAAAAGCAGTACTTTAAGTTAGGCCTGGGAGATAACAACACTGAAAAAGTAAAGATGTGGTTTGTTCAAACCAACTATGCCTGTTACTATGCTTGCATCCTTGTTCTGGAACAAGGGTAGATTTTGAACTGTTTTTAAAGGCAGCCCTGTCAGGCATCTGTACAGCTCTTTGCAATAATCTAAATGGGAGGTGGCTACAGTATGGGTAATTGCAACCAACCTATGCCCATCCATGTAAGATTGCAGGACTTAAAAGGCATAAAGCAGCATTTGAAAAATTGAGATGAAAAACCTAGGGATTTATTATTATTTTTTTTAGAAAAAGAAGCCAGTGTAAAAAATCATTTCATGTGCACCAACTTGATTAGCCATCATTGTTAATCTATTTGTTTACTCCCATCAGGGCTGAGTTGTTACACATGATATTCTGCTCTGAATTTCAGTGATTGTGGCTTTCCAAATTCTCGGCAGAGCCACTGGTAAGTTTAAGAATTCATGTAAGAATGCTAGGATAGCTACAGGATATAATGCATCTTACCTATTCAGCTTATAGATTTTTTTTAAAAAACAGAACAATATAGGAGTTCACAAGCAAAGAAACAGTGAGTCTTCATCCACCTGGGATATTACAAATTCTGTTAGTGCTCAGGACTTTCCAGTTTGAGAAGAAAAACAGAAAACTAACTTTGCTTGAACTTTAAAAATGGGCAGCAAGTGATTCAACCAGGCAAAGTAAATTCACATAGACTATAGAATAAACATTTGCATAATTTGGCGCATACACAGCTACAACCTTACAGGGATGGACATGCCTTCTTCCATACGTAACTATCTGAATTTTAAAAACTTCAGAACCCCTTCTTTAAGTGTTGCTACCAAATGCGGTGAGATAAAACACTAGAAGAAGCCATCTTGGGTATTAGAAGGAGTGCCTTCTCTAGTATGTTGACCTTTACTGTAACTGTCCCATGATTTGCAGCCAAGGGACTCTAGTGTGTGCTTTCCTTGGTGGATAAGATCAATGGTCTCTTCTGTTGTGTTGTCAGGAACACCCTCCCTAGGAACATCTAGCTGGTTAACTCTCAGGATCTAGAAAACATTCTCTTTAGAAACTCCATTGAGACACTGTGTGTGCATAAGAGATTACTTTTTTTTTCATTTATTTTTTATTGGTTACAATTACATATTAGAATTCCAGATTAAACTCTCTCTAATCAGTCCCAGCTCACTATCATCCATCTCTTAAGTATAAACATAAATGCATAATACATAATCCATACATATCTTTATCTATTTATACATGCGTATATAAGCATCCTTGTCTTACATTGAGTTCGTACACACATATTTATGTAATTCTGAACATCCCTTATTAAATTGTAACTCTTTTAATCTTATAAAACATACATCAACGTTTCAATCACCTTTTTAATTGAAACTTTGTTGGTTTACCCTTCCTGTCTTTTCTTTACTGTCAGGGGATCTTCCTCTTATTTATCTCTTCCCTTTCTGCTTATTTCTTTCTAACCGTGTTTCTTCCATTCTTATATTATCTTTAAATACATATTTCTTAAAATCTCTTAAGAGATTACTTTTAATGTTGCACATGTTATCCACTTGCAATAAGCAGGAGCAGCTTTGTTTTCACTTACGCCACAAAAACCTGGCTGGTTTTGAGTATTATACACCTTGACCAGGAGTGCATCCACACTACACAGTTATAGTGCCTGGAACTGTTCTTGTTACAGGTCTGGTGGATGTAATCTTGGCATCTGTTTATCCTGTATTATTGGATATACCAGACGTTATGGACAAGATCTTTGGAGAAGTGAGATCCACCATATATATGCTGGATCCTTGCCCTTCCTAGCTTATTAAAACAGCCAAAGGGGGACTGGCTCAGTGGGTAAGTAAGGTGGTGAATGACTCACTGCAGCAAAGCAGAGTTCCATCCTTAAAAAACTTCCCTGAATTAGACAATTCAATAATTAGACATTTATTGGCCTTCCCCCAATATACTTTTTTTGTCGGGGGGGGGGCAAAATTCTGGACCATTTTGTGGCTTCCCAACTCCAGGGATTCCTAAATGAAATGGATTATCTATATTGATTTAAATCAGGCTTCAGGCCTTGCTATGGGACAAACAAAGCTTGGATTGCCCTGGTGAATGACCAACACAGGAAACCAGACCAAACCCTGTTGGTTCTGTGGGACCTCTCAGCAGCTTTCAATTCCATCAACTGTGGTATACATCTGGGCTGCCTCTCTGGGATGAGTCCTGGAGACACTGTTTTACAATGGTATCATTCCTTCCTGGAGGGAAGAACCAAGAAGGTTGTGCTGGGTGACTCCTTTTCAGCACCCAGGCCATTGGCCTGTGGTATCTCTCAGGTCTCTGTCTTGCCCCCCCCCCGATCATTTAACAGATGCATGAAACTGCTAGAAGAGATTGTCCAGATATTTGGGGTTCAATGTCACCAATATGCAGATGACACTCAATTCTATCTTGCCTTTCCATCTAACTCCAAGGAATCTGTCTCAGTGCTGAACCATTGTCTGTAGTCAGTAATGGGCTGGATGAGAGCAAACAAATTGAACAAATTGAACCTTAAATGGAGGTGCTCCTGGTGAGTCAGAAGGCTAATCAGGAAATAAGGATTCAAGCTGTGCTTGATGGTATTACACTCCCCCTGAAATATCAGGTTTGTAGATTGAGTATACTCTTGGATTCATCACTAAACCTGGATGCCCATGTTTCAGTGGTGGCTAGGACTGCACTTGCATGGTTAAAACTAGTGCACTAATTGTGCTCATTTCTTGAGAAGCCAGATGTGGCTATGGTAAAACATTTGCTTCTAGGGGAACTTCAGGTTTGATTTGCTCTAGGACACATTTATTTGATTTGCTCTAGGACACATTTATTTATTATGGCATGGACATAATCATTGGCATATTTTTTTTGCCCCCTCCCCGAACAATACTGCTGGTCCATGAGAATCTTATCTGTATGGAGTATGCTGCTACCAGAAGCTATCAGTGCCACTCTTCCCCTTCAGGGCTTAACAGAGTGAAACACTGAATAGCATTTCTAGTGTTTGCTTTATTTGACAAGGCTAGTAATGTGAAATGGATCCAGCAAACTGCATCTGAATGTGTACTGAGCATTCCTTGATTATCACAGTTATCTGAGCATGACATACTGCTTGAAAACATGGCTCTTCTTCTTCTTCTTTAAAAAAATCTTTATGTTCTTTTTTCTTCTTCTATTCTGTGTTAAACTAAGTTAACAGAGAATTCAGCATCTGGGATGAGCTCTGCTTCTGACCTTCATCAATTTGTGTTCTTCCATTCAGAACACAACCCAATGGCCATGTACAGAAAGTGAGGCCCATCAAGGGCTTAATAAATCATTTCTTTTTGCTGCCTGTTTGGGATTGAAGGCACAAAAGGGTTGTTGATAGGGATGTGAGAATCTTGCAGTCACCTTTCATTGTGTTTCTCTGAAACCTACCTGCATTTTGTTCTCACCTCCTTTGAGGTTAGGTTGAAGTCTTTGAGGAGAATTCTCACATGTCTTTTTACACATCTGTCCTAATCTGCAAATTTATTTCTGCATTCTATCTAAGTTACACATTTCCCCACACTGACAAAAATGTGTTTGTGCATACATTTAACCTGCATTCATTTTTCGCTATTCAAAATGAAAATGTTGCATTATTTTATGTGCAACTTTATTTAATCTATAATGTGATGTGCTTTGCATCCCATGTTGTAATAATTCTTTTTCCTTTTCTTTAAATACATTTTCTTTCAAAGGGCCCATGAACCTTGCAAATGTGAAGGTTCTTGAGATGAAGTGTGTTTCCTCTCACAGTGAGCCTTCAGAGAATGTATAATCCAATAAGACTATATTCCTCTGTACTTATGTGGTAATAATATTTCTATGTTTAGTTGTGTAGCTGTGTAGACAGTCCTTTACCACCCTCCCCTTTCCTAACAAGAATACAGGATACACAGGGTATCTTTTAATGAACTGTCACCTTTTCTTGGTATGTTTTTATTCTTAAGTGTTTATTTGTTAATTTATTTTGTTATTTATGTGTTTTTGGTTTGTTTAAGCAAAGTTGCATCTTCCCATGAGAACAGCTGAAATCTTGCCCATAAAAAAAGAAATCCCTTTCTTAAACTGCTAGTGGTGGTTGTGCAATGATTCCATGGTGGTAGTATTGTACAAATACTGTATAGCATAGTATAGCATGATTACAGCAACATGCAGTATTTACTGTAATTATGCCACTATGTTTCCACTTTCCTTGATAGTGGAATTAAAGTCATCCCTTCATTTTTGTGGGGGTTAAGGGCACAAGATGCCTGCAAAACTGAAAAAAACTGTGAATAAAAATAGGCCTCCGCCAACCCCCCCCCACGTTGCTTGCCCCATCACCTCCACTATGCCGCTTGGGCCAAGAGCAGCTTGGCTGGGGGCCTTGGGGTCCGCTTCCCCCCAGTCAAGCTTCACAGCAAGCCTGCAAGCTTGGACCAAGAGTGGTTTGGCTGGGGGGTGGCAGCCCAGATTTCCTCCCACTTCATTCTGTTTGGTAGGGGGAGCCAGGGCCAAGGAAAACCAGGCATTTAGTGGCTTTCCTCGGCCCTGGCTCCCCCCCAAACAGAATGAAGCTGGAGGAAAGCTGCCAAATGACCAGCTTTCCTCCATCTTTGTTCCATTTGGTGGGGGACAGGGCTGAGGAGAAATGTGTATTTGACAGCTTTCCTCAGCCCTGCCTGCCACCAATGGAACAAAGCTGGAGGAAAGCCGCACATTTGCCATAAAGCCGCTGAGGGTTTGCTTGGCTTTTGGCCCCCCCCCCCTCCCAACAGGGAACAAAGGCTGAGCAAAACCTCAGCAGCTTTCCACAAATACACAAAACCATGAAACCCAAAGCCGTGAATTCTAAGGGACGACTATACAGCATTTTTAGATGCTAGTCTGATAACGTCCTTACTCTGAGGCTAAGAGAGCATGACTTGTCCAAGGTGAATTTCCATTGCTGATCAGGATTCAGACTCTGGTCTCCCACTGTCCTAGTAACATGTGGTTGATTCAAACTGAAAACATTATTTTCTGTGCAGGAATAAGCTTTCTCTGTCCAGAAAATAATATTGCTGCATGCAAATATTTGCTGCACAGAAAATGCTGTTTTCAGTGCAAAAAGAACCACCTGTGAATTTTCCTGAAAAGTCCTGAATTGTGAAAAGTCCTGAATTGTGAGTAGGCTTGGTTTTCAAAGTCTTTTTTGCAGTGGGAACAAAATTGTTTAAATTACTTGTTGCTTCCCTGAAGAAGAAGATTAGTGACACATTGCATCCCTAGGCAGAGGTGGAGATAAGTAGAAGCATTCTTTTCACTAGGGGTAGCTCATAAAACCCACCCCTAGTGAGAGGCCTCATCTACAACAGGGGCAAAAATCCACATGGAATCCAGACTATTCTGGCCTGGACCTGTCCCAGATTTACCACATGGACACCATGCATATTGGCACAAAAACAACACAAAGCCATCTTGCAGTCCAGATGGTCAGTCAGGCTGAGAGAGCATCAGCACCGGTGCCCTGTCCTCTCCTCAGGGCCACCACCATCACTGTCTTAATGGTCAAGCAAATCTTTCAGCCTGGCCAGTGCCATTGCTTCTGCTGAGGTCAGAATGGGGTGCCCAGACATGTGATCAGCAAGGAGCGGAATGCTCTGCCCCCTCCTCATTGATAATGTGGGTGGCATGTTCTGACTTCAGCACCAGCCAGGCTCTCACAGGGAAACCGCGGCAGTGGTGGCAGCTCCGAAGATTATCTGTCCCCTTCCCTGCACTGCTCAGCACAAGGTAAAGGAGATTGTGCCACCTTTGCTGTGGACAGCTGGATCAGGCTGAATCGAACCCAACCCAGCTGTCCAGACAACAGAAGAGGAGGAACAAAAATAGGCAAAGCTCCATGTGCTAAATGATGGTAACAAACTTATTTCTTCAAAAGCCAAATGCATTTCACCTTAACACCAATTGGCCTTCCTCCAGTTTGACAAGTTGAACATGAGTCAACAGTGTGATGTGGCAGCTAAAAAGACCAATGCGATTTTGGGCTGCATCAATAGAAGTATAGTGTCTAGATCAAGGGAAATAATAGTGCCACTCTATTCTGCCTTGGTCAGACCTCACCTAGAATACTATGTCCAGTTCTGGGCACCACAATTCAAAAAGGATATTGACAAATTGGAGTGTGTCCAGAGAAGGGTGACTAAAATAGTGAAAGGTCTGGAAACCATGCCTTATGAGGAGAGACTTAGAGAGTTGGGTATGTTTAGCCTGGAAAAAAGACAGTTAAGAGGTGATATGATCGCCCTATTTAAGTATTTGAAGGGGTGTCAAGTTGAGGATGGAGTAGGCTTGTTTTCTGCTGCTCCAGAGACTGGAACACGGAACAATGGATGCAAGCTCCAGGAACAGAGATTCCACCTCAAAATTAGGAGGAACTTTTTGACAGTAAGAGCTGTTTGGCAGTGGAACACACTCCCTCAGAGTGTGGTGGGGTCTCCTTCCTTGGAGGTCTTTAAACAGAGTCTGGATGGCCATCTGTCAGGGCTGCTTTGATCGTGATTTCCTGCGAGGCAGGTGGTTGGACTGGATGACCCTCGTGGTCTCTTCCAACTCTACAATTCTATGATCCTATGATTTTATGATTACTTGCTTTGCAGTTCTTTGTTTTGTTCCAGAGTTTCTTATAATTTCTCTTAAACTGGATTAATTGCTAAATAAAGCCGATCCACTGTATGTGTCAACTGGACATATTGCACCAGGTCCAGGGTATACTATTTCATTAGTGTAGACAAGCCCAGAGAGAAGGAGAGAAAGTGATCTGCATCATTTTCATCCTGCATCAACAGGATCTAGGAGATCTTACTAAAAAGTTCATGAGGTAACTGCTCATTGCCTATATGATGCAAGAAAGAGATGAGAAACTGAAAGATTCAGATCCAGGGGTCAATGACAAACCCAGTTTGAAGAGGGGCGGGGGAAGAAAGATGGGAAGAGGTTTTAATTCTTATTACTCTTTTTTGGGTTTTCTAGCTGTCCCTACTTATAATGCAGTGACTTTATCTACCATCTAGGTCTACATTTGTCCATAGTATGTAGACTCACGCACATATATGTATTCCATTTCAGAAGGTTTTTTTCCTCTCTCTGCTCACAATGAAATATTAAATCAAAAATGTGTTGTCAAGCACTCTCAGTTTTTATTCTGTATCAAGGCTGCAAGATTTATAGTGCAAACCTATACATGTCTGCCCAGGTGTAAGCTCCACTGAGTCATTTGGATTTGCTCTCAAGTCAGGACACAAATACTTGCAGCTGGACAGCACAATCCTATCCATGTTTACTTAGAGACAAATCCCACTGTACTCAGTGAGGCTTACTCTCTAATAAATCACATAGATCAATCTTTTTTAAAAGTTTTGTTTGTTTACAAAGGCTCTCTCAATTTGTAAGAAGCCATTAGTTACTTTGGTGGGGAGACATTTTGTAAGTAAATTGGTATAGGTAATTCCACCAGTTTCAGTGTGGTTTGCATTTGATTTTTTAAAAACCTTAAGTTGGTTTCTCCTCCTCCTCCTCCTCCTTCTTCTTCTTCTTCTTCTTCTTCTTCTTCTTCTTCTTCTTCTTGTGTGCCTTCAAGTCGTTGCTGACTTATGGCAACCCTAAGGAGGACTTATCATGGGGTTTTCTTGACAATAATTGTTCAGAGGGGGTTTAACTTTGCCTTCCTCTGAGGCTGAGAGCATGTGACATGCCCAAGGTCACCCAGTGGGTTTCCATGGCTCCCCTCCATATATTTGCTAATGGTGGTGAAGCCTTATTTGACAACTCATGCCGAACAAGTCTTGAAGAGAAACGACAACGCAGAAAGAATCACAACCCAGAAGCATCACCCAAGGAGACCTGCTATGCTTTCTGCAACCAGACTTGTTTATCTTGGATTGGCCTTTTTAGTCATCAACACACTTGCAGAAAGCGCAGGATGAGTCCTTCCTGAATCTTTGTTTCTGAAGAAAAGCCAGAGAGAGAGGGGTGAATTCTTCAAAAAACAAACTGAAAATAAAGTGTCCATTTTCACTGGCCAGTTTCAATAGGTACAGTTGTTTGCAGCATGGAGAGGGTCAGGTTATATCAGGCTGCCATATAGATGTTAAAGATGAGGAACCTCTCAAATAAGAAGGGGGAAAGTACCCTGCATGGGTGAGGCCCCAGGATTCCAAGCTAGATTTTTAATGACTAAGCACTGAAAGCCTTGTGCATTAAGGGACAGATTTGTCTCACTTTCTCCCACATTTGATTGCGGGGTTTTTTAACCTCCTGCTTCTTCCACCCTTGATATGAAGGACTTTGTGAATTTTGGTGAATAGTTGTCAATTATTGACAAAAATTTTCATCCATCAAAACTCAAAACTCTTCACCTCATCTGAGTTGATTTTAGATCAGATATTTTATTATGTTAAGGGACATATGAATACCATAAAAACATAAAATAACATTAAACAACAAGCTGTCAAATCTTTCAAAAGAATGCATAATCAATAACCACTTGGTGACATATGTTGAGAAACTATTTTATTGTATTTGACAATTGCTAACATAGTTAAATGTTGACTAGAACTAGTCATTTTTCATAATTATTTAGATTCATTTGTTGTTGCTGCTGTTGTTGCTGTGTGTCTTCAAGTCATTTCTGACTTATGGACACCCTAAGGCAAACCTATCATAGGGTTTTCTTAGCAAAATTTGTTTAGAGAAGATTTGTCATTTCCTTCTTCTGATGCTGAGACTTGCATAAAGTCACCCAGTAGGTTGCTGTGGCCAAGCGGGGATTCAAACCCTGGTCTCCCAGTATCCTAGGAGATTATCAGATGAGTGCCTGAAAATGTGATTATGGCACTATATTTTACAGCGTTCATGTTCTGGCACAATGACACATGTTTTTGGCATGCTGCCCTGATCATGATAAAGAATCACCCTCAAAATCTGGCAATATGCACTCTCATGCCGCTTATTTCCATGTTTGTCCATGAATGAGATTTTGGCACATCTCGCATGAAGATGTGAGCATGCTAAAATCTCCCAAACACCAAAATTAAAAAAGAAAACATTCAGAAAAGCACAGATACACATTTAGAAACTTGCAAGCAAGATGGGGAGGTTCATAAAAAGAGTGTGTGGTACCTAGTTTTCACGTTCGCACCTTGATGTGTTCTGACGGGACCACCCATTGATGCTGGAATCATGCCAGCAGAATGGGGCACCTTTTTGCACATATGAAAATCTGGAACACAAATGCTATGGGAGATCAATTGTTGACTTCTCCCTAAGAACTCCCTTTTAACAGAAGCAGAATGCTTGAATAACACTGGGGTACATCATCTGATAAGGAAGTCCTTTTGCAATATCATGGCATCATTATAACACCATTTTTGATATGTTTGATAATCTCCCTAGTCCAACACTCAAACCACTACACCACACTGGTTCTCTTTATAACACAAATAACCAAGACTGTTCCTTAATATTCATTGTTATCACATAGCAAGTACTGAAAGGCCAAATCATTTTGCAACATCTTCTGTGCCAGCATAGTTATAATGTAAGGTCACCATGGGGGTCATCTCAATTTATTTTACCTTCCCCTCCTTACTCCTCAGGGGACAAACAGCACGGTGTGCCAGGACCTAGAGAGTCACTTCTAATTAATTACAATGGTTATGAGATTCCTGCTGACTCAGTGTGCCGCATCTCATCGAAACATATTAATTCAGCAATCTTCTGAAGTTAAACTTTCATTGTGCTAATCAGTGTGTCGAACATGTTAATCTGTACTCAGAGAGAACCTCTGAGATGCTTCATATTTTTATCAGTTTTCTCTTTGTTATCACCATTTTCTGGAAGCAGCTTTTGAGATGTATGATTTAAGATGAGTTAAGGGTATACAAAACTCCTTTTGACAAATCTCAAAGGAAACTTCTGTTATTAAAAACCTTGTAACAAATTTCCTCCAAAATGCCAAAATTCCAATTTTATCCTTTTGGATATTATAAGGTAAAAGGTCAGGAAACCAAGCCCTATGGCCAACAGCTTAGGGAGTTCACAGTGTTTAGCTCAGAGAAGAGACGATTGAGAGGGGCTACAATAGCCATCTTTAAATATGTGAAGCAATCCCATGTAGAACATGGAGAAAACTTGTTTTCTGCTGCTCCAGAGACCAAAAAAATGGACCCATGGTTTCAAACTACATGGAAAAAGAGATACTGGACTTGTCTATATGAGGGGAGGGGGGAACCTGGAGTTTCTCACAGTAGTGGCATTTTGCAGCAGCTGCAACTTGTCTTAATGGTGGTTTTGTCCCCATGAGCTTCACATGCAGGATGGTGGCCTGGGTGATTTACTTGTGTTTATCATTACCTCAATTTGTTGCCATTGAATGGTTTTTTTTTTTTCAATGATGTCCAAAGTGCAATAGAGCAATTTTTCAATTCAAGAGAAAAGCAAAAAACAAAACAAAACCCTACCCCATTTTCTTGCCTCAACATTTGCTTGCTAAGGCAAAAATCCAACATACTGGCAAGCCACACAGCCCATGCTTGCCTGGCCAATCAGCTTTGTACTTCCTCTCCTATGGGAAAGCAATTCATATTGAATTGCATGTTCCAATGAGCAGGAATGTGTATTCCCCTCGCTGTTGTTTTTTTAAAAAATAACTCTGGGAAAAGATGCAAAGGCTTTCCCTGTGGAGTTCTGACGTTTTTGGAAACCCCCTCCTTCCCAATACAGTGAAACAATGCAGAATGTCATTAAAAAAAGGAGGATTATTCTCATATTCCATGAGGAATATTTTCGCTGTTTAGACACACTCACTGCCTTATAATTAGGAAGAAATGCCTTAATAGTTGGAGGTGTTCAACAGTGGAATAGACTGCCTCAGAAGGTGGTGGATTCTCCTTCTGTGGACATCTTTAAACAGAGGTTGGATGGTCATTTTCTAGCAGTGCCTTAGTTGTATGTTACTGTAGGAAAGAGTGAATCTCTGGACTGAGACAAAAAAAACCTACCCAAAGTTGTGGGGCAATCCCCTCATGTGTCACTCACTTTTCAGTTAGGAAGGCAAGCAACACCTGAAGGAATCTGTTGTAATCTCTGATTTTTTTTAAAAAAATCTAAAAAATCTGTTATGCCCATGAGCCATACAGCTCACCCACAATTTTACCTCAAACTTCCTCCCAAGATTTGACTAGAAATTCTCATTTAATAATTTTTGGTTTTGCCATAGGTACGTGTTAGGAGGTAGTTAGATGTGTTGTGGACCTAGACCATAGGGTAGATTTACTGAACCTGGCTGGAGAAGAATACAGCTACAAAGAATATATTAAAGGATTCTGATGGATAAGACATCTCCCTTACTCCCAAGACTCAGATATTGCCTGCATTGCATCTTGTGTAAGTACAGCTCTTCCTGAACTCAGATTCACATCTACCACATAAACAAAAAACAAACAAAAAATCAAGATTAAATATTGAGGGCCAATTGAAAACATTGTGAGTGGGGTATTTTTAAATCTTCATTAAGATATCTTGTAAATACTAAGCCAATCTTAATTAAGCTGAGGGGACTGTACTCTTTATTTTTTGGAAAGTAGAATCTAGTTGTTTCTGTCTTGCAATCCAGATAGAACTATAGCAGATTGAGCTTCTTATTGAGGACTATCCAGTGTCACACTCCCTGGTTGAAACATCAATCTCACACTTTTGAAAAACACACACACACTTGCACTTATATCTTACCTTTGGCTGAGATCAATGACCTCAAGGTTGCACAGATTACTCTCCTACTCATTTTAAGGTGGCTAAAATAAATTGCTTTGCTTCTCATGCCTGAACAATTTTATGGCATTTTAATGTTAAGGACATAAGCATCATACTGGATTCAATTCAAGGCCTATTTAGATCAGCATTATGTTCCTACTGTGGCCAACTGCCTGCCTATGGGAAGCCCGCTGGCAGAATTATCAGTGCAACAGTACTTTCTCACATTCCCCAGCAACTGATAGACAGAGGCACACTGCCTCTGTTACCGGAGAAAATATTATGACTAGTAGCCATTGGTAGGCTTATCCTCCATGAATTCATCCAATGTCCTTTAAAGGCTTCCAAGTTGGTAGGAATCACCACATCTTTATATATTGAATTCCACTGAGTATGTCCTAGGTTAAGAAGTATTTGCTTTTTTGTGTCTTGAATCTCCCACTATTTTGTTTATGGATTGAATTATTATAGGTCAACAAGGAATGCCTGTCATACTTGAAGATATGTTTATTTAGGAGATTATCACACGTACCAAGTATCCAAGCACAGGAATGACAGGAGATCACTAAAAGGATTCCTTCTCAGATGACATCGTCCCTGTTGTGTTATGCTCCCATTCTGCTCCTGTCCCCTTCCTCTCCCTCTTATTAACAATTTAAGCCATTAATAAATTGCCTGTTCCATCTCTGTGATGGAATCACAGGTGTCTGAAAAGGAACCCCATTATGCTAGCATGGTGAGAGGTCCCTAATGAACACTTCCAGGTGCTATTGGGATAAGGAGGTAAGTGATACACTTTTTTTTTTTTTTTTTTTTTTTTACCCTCTCCGGGTTAGTTGGGATTTTAAAAGTTTGTTTTGGGGCTTGGTTTTTACTTTTGACATTTTGTTTGGCTTTTATTTTTAAATTTCCCGTGCAATTGTTCTCTCACAAGAATGGCCAGGATTTTGTTTCCAGGAAGTGAATGGGGCTCTGCAAGAGCCCCATTGACTCCTGGGATGCCGGAGGGGGGGGGGATCAGTTTCTATCATGAGGCAAGGTAAGTGTAAGTTCCAGGATGGAAACATTTTTAAAGGACCCATGTGATAATCTCCTTAAAACATGGCCAACTGATCTAGAAATTGATCTAAACACATCTACCTCATAGTTTTGATTAATTATGCTATAGATTAATTACTTCAATCCACTTTTTTTGTCCCTCAGTTTTCATTTTGTCTATTAACATTACTACTGTGATGAAGCATGGCGGCTATCCATTGGACTAGCCTGTAATATAAAAGAAAACTGTTTTGGTAACATTTTTACCCCAGGGTTTAGAAAGTGTTTAATTTACTAATCACAGTTCAGGTGAGAAGAAAGTCCATCGTTTCATTAGATTGTGTTAAAGCTTCCCTGATAAAGGTCAAATCCTTACCAAAAAATAAACAAACAAACAACTGGACAGCTTTGAATATATACATGAATTAGGAATATTTGTTTGCATTAAATTTCAAAGATGAGTATTTTAATACTATGTTTTTGAATGTCAGTGGTTCCCCTATGAAAAGAGATTGTAACAGTTTTCAGTTCAGACTGTGACAAAGGAAGATTGCAAATCTCTTATACAGGTTGACCCCAAGGATACATGAAACCACAGGCAATAGCAAACATTCTATTTTTGCACTCAGAGCAAAAATAGAGGCATTCAGTATCCTCTCCTCCCCGCTCATCTTCTGCTTCAGGGAGGAGAAAGTAGCTGAAGTTCCTCTACTTTGCCACCCAGGAGAAGTGGGAGGTTTTTCCCTATTCTCCCTGGTGACAGAGCTCTGTTTGCTGTGCTTCATCACCCGGGAGAAGGCCAGACAGTGGGGATAATTCTTCCCAACACTGAAGCACTTCCTGTATTTCATTGCCCGGAAGAAGGCCAGATAGTGGCGTGGATTCCCTGGTAATGATGCACTTACTGTGCTTTGTCACTGGGGAGAAAGTGGGGTGGTAGGGTGACTTCTCTCTAGCAATGAAGTGCTTGCTGTGCTTCACTACTCAGGTGAAGTCAAGACAGTGGGACGGCTTCTTTCTGGTGACAAAACACTTGCTATGTTTCGTTACCTGGAAGAAGTCAGGACAGCTTCTCCCTTGTGATGAAGGAATGGTGGTGGGGGCAATCCTTCCTGCTTCCATTCCCCCCGGAAACAAACAGTGGATAAGAGAAACTGTTGATATGGGATCCATAGATATGGGGGTCGACCTGTACTTTGTACAACAATAATTACCTTGTGTGTGTATGTGTGTGTTTAAATCAGGCATTCCAAACCATCTTCCCAGGTACTAGCTGAGAACAGATATTGACTGGTCAGCAGCTCAGTTCTGTGGTAGCACAATAGTAAAAAATAGGGTTCCCAGTATGGTTGCAGCTGCACTGCAGGAACCTCTTTTGAGGGAGCGTAGGATGGAGGCCTGTAACTTTACCTAACCCTAACTTTGCTTCGGTGCCTGTGCTGTCTCCAAGAGAGCAGAGGGCAGGGCTATAAGGGATTTAAGCTCAACTACCCTCTGCCTCCTCCTTTTCATTGCTTTGATAGGCCCACCCTATCACTGCTGAATCAATGTGATTTAATTGGTCACTTTGGGGCCAGGTAGAGATTTTTGCCCTTTTACCTGGGGTCTTTTTGCCTACCCCACTGTGGATGTGGACTTGATCATTGGCTTAGGGTGGTGTCTTCAATAGGTGGTCACTTGGCAGGTAGAGGGGGAGATTTTGGTAGTTGGGTGTGCACCTTTGGCACCTCCCCCTTTTGGAGGTGAAGGGGAAATCTGGAACTGTCCCTTTAGTTCCTGCGAATTGAGGGGTGGGGAAAATGACCTCCTTTGGGGTTGGCCTGATGGATAAACACTCTGTTTAAGTCCTGTGACTTGGGGGAGGGACTTTTGGGTCAGCCTTCCAGATGCAGATTGACTGGGGAGCAACCCAGCTTATGAGTTTTCCCTGGGGTTCAGATATTTTTGACAAAGGGAAGTTGCAGAAGGGTTTTGGAGTTGACCTCCTGCCCCAACAATTCCCATGCTATGTTGCTGCCCCCATTGCAGATCTCTCAGCAAGGGGTTAAATAAGTTATAACTAAATAAAACGGCCCTTTATATCCCAGCTATACATGTGGTCTCTTTGTGTCTAGTCCCCTTATTCCTGTCTACCATCAATGGTGATGCTAGGTGTGTCTTCTAGGGAAATTCTACAGGCATGAAAAGATTAAATTTGTAATATTACTATTTGTTCATTCAGATCTCTGCTTCTTATTCAAGAAACAGAAGATTTCAGCTTACATGAAAACAACATGTTTTTCTACCTGTAAGGAATCTAACAAATGTTTTTGTGCAAGAGTGAGCTACTTTTTAGCAATCATGGACCACCCTCCTCACACAGAAGTCTTTCAAAGGCCACATTCCTTTTGTGGGTGCCAAAGTCTTTCTGTTTCCTTTACACATAATGCTTCACAACCCATCTTTTCATTCACCTCTTACCATACAGAAACCACAAATTCATATTCACTCCACACCACATACAACATTCATTCTCTCTCTCTCTCACACACACACACACACATGCACACGTGCACACAAACACAGAGTAATCTTCTCCAAACATAATGATGCCTTGTTCCAAGTGCAGAGTGAGGATCAGGAAGTGAAAGCCCGTAGTGCACTGTTTCACCTCCCCTTACAATAATGTGTAACTTGGCTCTGACTGCACAGGATTCCAACTACATGGGGGCAGGTTTCCCTTCTTGAGACTTTTCCCAAGATGTTTGAAAGTTATGAGGGCAGGGGAACATTGCCAGTGTTTTTTATGACCCCCCTCCAAGATTTGCTCTGTACAACTGAATCAAGTGGAGATTAATTGGTGGATAAGAATGGTAGGTCTGTATCAATAATACACAGAGAGAAAAATGGCAAAAACATTTGGGATTTTCATAAATTTCCCATTTATTCTTAAATATATCCTGTTCTTAAGACTATAAAGTCATGGAAAGTAGGATAGTAAGCATCCTACTTACTATCAGAAGAAATATGATTTACATATTTAATTGGGTGCCAGAAAGACCTTCAGTATTAGTAACAAATGTCCATTGACATGATAATTCCATCATTAGACAATGGGTCTTAATATGGGTGATAATGTTTTATCTATTCAAGCCTTGATAGGCCATTTACAGATGGTAAAGTACCATCTATGATGCAGCCTATCAAGTAGTGCACCTTAATTCAATTGGGTTAATTATTATTAAGCAATGCTGATGATGGAGCTACATCCTGGATCAGCTGGGCGTGCATTAAGTAACAGTAGCAACAAAATTCACAGAAAATCATCTCCAAGGGTATTATGAGTGACAAGCATCAGGAAACACATCTTTAATAGCCAGATCTTTTCTTTTGGAAACACTGAGTGAATTCAACTGAGTGGCAAGAATATGTGTCAGTGTGTTCTTTTAAACAGTCTGTTAAGACATTATTATCCCACTACGCCTTTGCTTGTTAACCTCTGAAAGGAAACAAAGAACCCACTGCTAATGGATGGTTTATGTTTTTGAAATCCATGTATATTTATTCCATTTTTATTTTGGGCCTTTCTTCCAGGGGCCCAATGCAGCATAGTCTTCTTTCTCATTCTGCCTGCATACAATGTTGTAGATGATGAAGCTGAGAGATGATAATTTGACCGATCTTGGCACATGAATGTCTGGGTTGAGTAGGACTCCACAGTGCTATTTCAGTATCCTATACAAAACTGTGTTTCAGTGTCTTATGCAACTTGGGGAAATATTGTGTGGGTATAGGTTTTTTAAAAGATGGTAGGGGAAAGTAGAGCTTGGGAAAGCTGCTCATTGGCCTACAATGCCCCAAGTCCATCAGTTGGCAAGTTTGGCAAAATAACTTTTCTGAGCTCCAGGCTGTGGGACTAGATGTTCCTTATTACCAGCTTGTGGCCAGCCCCACTGAAATTGATGCTACCTCAACCTCCAGAGCAATGTGACTGGGGGAGTGGAGCTGATCTTACTCTTTCAGTGTATGAGCAAGACGTTGATTATTAGGCCATTCTCTCCTTTAGTACTGAGAAGCATGGGCCCTGGTCTGGGATGGGCTTTTAACTGTGTGCTGTGCTGTTTTATGTGTATATAGTCTTTTTTAAAAAAAATGAATTTTGAAGTCTCAAAGTGCTGATGGCTGTCTCAGAAGTAAGGTATAACTTTAAGGGCTGCTACACACAGCTTGGACCTTGCACTGCCCTTCCTGTGCCTCAGCTGCCCATTCCTGAACACTGGAATCATGCATCCAACCTATTTCCCACCTGCCTAGATATAACTTGAACAATTATAAGAAAACAGCTCCTCATTTTTTTATTATTTTTGCCACAGAGGATTGCTTATATCAGTGGTTCTCAACCAGGAATCAGGGCCAGTTTAAGGAATTTTGGCACCCCCTGCAATTTTGGGGGCCCCATACGCTTATCTCAGGTCAATGTAACCTAATTCAACCTAAGCTATTCATAGTACAGGATATTCAGATTATTACTAATAATGCTTTTGCAGGAGGAGGGTTACTATGGGGGCCCCCACAATGATGGGGCCCCCTGCAGATGCTGACGCCGCCAATGTCTTAAACCGGCCTGCCAGGAATGCACTAGGTGTTTGAAGCTTCCACTTTGAGAAGTCCCAGCCAGCATGACCAAAGGTCAGGAACTTTGAGAGTTGAAGTCCACAACATGACCTAAGATGGAGAACCACTATTTAATGCTGCAGTTATAGTGCATCTATTCACTTTGAAAAGACTACGGCTAAGGAAAATATGCTAACAATGTTATCACTGTAGGATTTTGAAGCTGAAACTGCTGGAGTATAAGGTTAGTTCATTGACTGTGTAATGGGTGAACAACAGAATTCATATAAGAGATACTGGACAATAAGATTTTGTGAGGTTTGTGTTCCACAATCTGAAGAAAAGAAGTAGGTTTGAACTTTATAGCCAGTCTGCTGTACGTTTTGTTATTCTAGTGCTCGTTTGTCAGAGCAGTGGTCTATCACATGAAAGTAAAATCCATAGCTCAGAACAGAACTGGAAAGATGGTGAGCAGCAGACTATGAAAGTTTCATTCTCTGTAGATGTTGAGACTTAAATGTAGAAAAGAAAGTACATGTTGAAGCAAAGCAAGGAAAGGTCCTACAATTTGCATTATGTAATGTGTGGCTAGAAGGAAAAGGTCACCTCCATCCAAAAGGCTCCTAATTGCCCAAACTAGTCCAATTTCTTGTCTTCTTTTTCATCCTGAAACTGGCATGGAGCTATAGGGAGTCTGTTTTCATCCTGTTGAAATTTCAGTAGCTTTATGGAAATGGTACTGGCCTGGCCATTAAAAATATTGGTCTATAAGCGGTCTCTCCTGTGGGCTTGACACATATATTCCACTGGTACACGAGGGTGGGGCAGATCTTGCTTCTCTAAAACAGCAGAGAAGCTGCAGTAGCAGAAAACAGCATGCCTGACATATCAGCAAAGCACAGAATTGACTTATGAGACACAGAGACAGAGGCTGAAATCCGTTAAATGGCAGCCAAGTGGAACTGAAGCAACTCCTTCATGTTGCTTCAAAGGATGCTAAGGAATGATCGTCAAATCCAATCTAAGGCAGCATTCTGTTACCATCATTGTTTGTTTAGATGTTTTTGATCACTAAAAAATAGGATGGTAAAAAGATGGACATTTCCCTTTGTTTATCCCGGACACATGACAATCAGAAATACACTATCTCTGGACAAGGATCTGTCATTCAGAGCTTTTACAAATCATTAAAATATTTTTTTTTTCATTCATGAGATTCCCCATGATGTTATTTTAGCTGGTTAGAATTCATTGGGGCATAGGATGGAGAGCTCTCCTTCTCACTCTCTCTTTTCTCCTGTTACCTGCCCTGGCACCCCCTGCCCTGTATATGTAATTATTATCAGTATTTAATAGTTTGTTCAACTGTGGCCTTCCAAGAAGAGTGGCCAGTAAACTGGGGACTCCCAGAAAACAAATCCCAAAGACTAGGGCTGAGACTCAGTCAGATATGCACTAGGGATGGGCCATCACAAATTCCTAGTTGAGATACTCAAGATTTGTAAAGAGCTATCTTCCCATAAACAAAGAGGGTTGCTTCTTCCATTCAATTACAAGGTATTGACATGTTAAGGTTCATTAACATATCCAGAGTGTCCATCGCTTTATATTGAGAACCTCTGAGATGCATTATTTTTTACTCTAAATCCCACCCCCTGAAGGGAATTATTGGATATAAAAACCCCTTCAAACCGACATTGAATTTTTTACAACTCCTCCTCATACATCCATGCTGCTAATTTGCTCAGAGCGTAACACTGAGACTCCATTGCTGCAGGAATCTCTGCTCTATAGGACAGGTTTCATATCTCCCCCAAAGTCCCCTCACTCTGTTCCTCTATCCCAATACTTCTTACTTTATTCGCTAGTCTTGTGTGAATGCTTGAAGCCTGTATGTGTGTGTGAACATTGTTATTATTGCTTTCTCAAATAAAGATTAGTTAATTGTACTATCTAGCTTAACGTCTCCTCTTGAGGATAGATTAAAAGGTCCTTCCTTTTTGCCCTCCTCTCGTATTGCCAAGCTGAGCATATTATTCTCCAAATTAATATGAAATTTAGGACTTTTTCAGATGGGGGACAAACATAGCATCGCAGTCTCGCAAGCTATTTCCCGCCCCACTTTTGTCCCCGCAGCACTTAATTTTTTTTCTAGACTTACCTTTAAAGCACTTTAAAAAGTGCTCCCCTCCCCTCCCCTCCGGCAGTCCAGGAGTGAATGGAGCTCTGACAGAGCCCATTCATTTCCTGGAAAGGAAATTCTGGCTGTTCTGGTGAGAGAACGATCGTGCAGGAAATGCAAAAAGTAAAAGCAAGATACATGTCAAAAAGTAAAACAAAGCATCCAAACACATAAAAAAAAAAGTAACCCTAGGAGGGTAAAAAAAGTGTGCCACTTACCTTGATGTCCCACTCTCTTTTTTTCTTTATTTTATTTAAAAGGTTCTTTTACAAAAAATAAAATAAAAAAGAATTGACTTCCTTATCCACTGAGTTTGAACTTGTTCATTGTCTACTTCATGATCTTTCTTGTACATTACTATAATATACATATATTTATGTATCATATATGTATACATATATATTAAAAAATAAACATCCTTACCATCATACATTTACAGTCTCTAATACATCTCTTTGTTTCCTTACTACACAACATACATGTAGTTATGGTACTTATTACATGGTTCCATGCTTCAAAGCAAAATTATTTTTCCCGTATCTATCAATCAGAAGATTCCCATCTCTGCCTCTCTCACTTTAATCTATAAACCAGGTAACTGCATGCTCACTCCATTCCAACTTCCAAAATTCTATCAGTTTTCCCCATTCTTCTCTAAACTTGGTGGTGGACCGGTGTTTGATCCAATATGTAAGCTGATCCATTTGTGCTATTTCTAATAACTTAGTCATCTATTCTTCTACCTTCGGTATATCATTTTGTTTCCAGTATCTGGCATACGTGATTCTCGCTGTGGTGGTCATGTATAGTATTAAAGTTCTATCTTCTTTAGGAAAGTCTTTCTCTGTGATGTTTAGTAAATACAGTTCAGGTTTTAATTTAAATTCTGTTTTCAGTATTTTACTAATCCAATTGTGTATGTTTGTCCAATTTTTTTTGCTACTTTACATGATCACCACATGTGGTAAAATGATCCATTCAATACATCACATTTCCAGCAATTTGTTCTTTTATCTTTTTACAATTTTGCCAACTGTTGTGGTGACATAAACCAACGAGAAAGCATCTTATAACAATTTTCCCTCAGCTCCATACATGGGGTAAATTTCATATTTCTTTTCCACAATATCTCCCAATCTTCTAAATGAATATTATACCCAATGTTTTGTGACCACTTGATCATATAATCTTTCACCACTTCTGATTCGAATTCTAGTTTTAGTAACAATTTGTATGCCTTAGATATTGTCAATTCTTTATTTTCTATTAATACTAAATCAAGCCCTGTCTTCTGATTATCTATTCCAACCAAATTCTTATCCATTTTATATCTTTCTAACAGCTGACGATATTGAAACCTATTGCACACTTTTTGTTCCTCCTCCAATTCCTCTCTAGTTTTAATTGAATCTCAGTTCTTCTGAAGGCTTCCTGGGGTGATACCCACAACGGTAATCTAATATACATTTTTTTTACTTCTTTCCATGTTTTTAACATTGCATTTCTGATTTCTAAAGTTTTTATCTTTTCTTTTTCATACCACAGGTACGCATGTAATCCATACCTGGTATCTACTCCTTCTAATGTTATTATTCTATCATTTTTAAGTCTAAACCAATCATATAGGCATACCAAAACACAAGAGTGATAGTATAACCTCAAGTTTGGTACACCAAGACCTCCCCTATCTCTTCCCTCTTGCAATACTTTCCATCTTATTCTTGGTTTTTTATTCTACCAAATAAATTTGGACACATCTTTCTCCCATTGTTTAAATAACTTGTTGTTATGCAGTACAGGCAGATTTTGAAATAGGAAGAGCATTTTGGGCAAAACTGTTATTTTTATTGCCAATATTCTCCCTAGGGGTGATAGATTTAACTTTTCCCATTTTTCCATATCTTTTTTTATCTCATTCCTATTCTTAGTATAGTTATTGTCCACTAAATCCAGATTATTTTTTGTTAACATTATTCCCAAGTATCTATTCTTTTTTTCTATATTAAATTTTGATAGTTCTTCTAATTTCTCTTCCTCTTTTCTTGCCAAGTTTTTTGTTAATATTACCATTTTTTCTTAATTTATTTTGATCCCTGATGCTTTTCCAAACTCTTCTAGTGTTTCTTGCAACCTTTTTATTGATCATATAGGATCTTCTAAAGATATGGCCAGATCATCAACAAATGCACACATCTTGAAGATTTGCTTTTTTTATCTTTACTCCTCGTATCTTCTCATCTCCTCTAATATTCCCACACAATATCTCCAAAACCATTATGAAGATCAATGGTGAAAGGGGGCATCCTTGTCTCGCCCCCTTTTCCATTTTTATTTCTGATGCTTTCTGTCCATTTATTATTATTTGAGCTGTTTGGTGTTTATAAAGTGCTTTAACCCCATTTATAAAGTTCTTACCCAGACCTGTTTTATTCATTACTTCTATCGTATAAACCCATTTAACACTATCGAACGCCTTTTCTGCATCCAAAAATATTAAGGCTAGATTTTCTCTGGATGTTTATCAAAATACATATAAGGTTTATTATCTTTCTAATATTATTTCTTAAATGCCTCTTAGGCAAAAATCCTGTTTGATAGTTGTTAAACCAGTCGTTTAATACTGCTTTCAACCTTTCAGCCAAGATTGCTGTAAAAATCTTGTAGTCTGTATTCAAGAACGAAATGTCTCTATAGTTTCTCAATTCTTCAGGACCCTTGTTTTCTTTTAATATTAATGCAATATTTGCATTTTTCCAAGACGTTGGTATAATGCCTTTTGATATTATATTGTTAAATGTCTTCCATAAAGGTTCCTTAAGTTCTCCTTCAAAAATTTTATAATAGCTGTCCAGAAAGCCATCAGGCCCTTGGGTTTTCCCACTCTTTAATCCTTTTATTGCTTTCTCCACTTCTGTTATTGTTATTTTTTTATTCAGTTCTTCTTTTTGACTCTTGTTTATTTTAGGTATACATTGTTTATTCAGATACTTTTCTATCCTTCCTCCCTCCACTATGTTTAGTGGTATTTCTTTGAATAAGCCTTTATAATATTCTTGGAATTCCCTTCTTATCTTCTCTTGATTAGTCAATATTTTTCCTTTAACCTTTATTTTCAATATTTGTTTTTTCTCTTGCTCTTTTTGCATTCTGTATGCTAGCCATTTACCAATTTTATTTCCATTTTCATAATACCTTTGTTTCACATATCGTATCTTTTTTTCAATTTCTTGCGCTGTTTCTATTTTATCTCTCAAAATTTCCAATTCTTTAATCACTTCCATGTTTGTTGGATCCCTTTTAAGTTCTAGTTCTTTTTGTTGTAAAACATCTTGTAGATTTTGCATTTTCCTCGTATTCTTTTATTTTGTTCACAATTTTTTACATGAACAATCCTCTGACCACAGCCTTGCTCACATCCCAAATATTATGCATAGCCACTTCTTCTTCTTTGTTTTCTTAAAATAATTTTTAAAGCTTCTCTTATTTTAATTTGCACCATTTCTTCTTGTATCATTCCCTCCTTCAGTCTCCAACTGTAATTTCTTTTGTAGTTTTTAATCATCATTTTTTTCAGGCTATGGTCAGAAATTGTTCTTGCCAGAATCTCCATAGAACTAACATTACTTGTGATGTTTTTTGATAACAGAAACATATCTATATGCGAAAAAGATTTATGACTATCTGAAAAGTATGTATAGTCTCTTATATCACCATACAGATGTCTCCATACCTCTTTTAACGACAAATTATCCATAAGGCTTAAGAAAGATTTGGGTAATTTCCCTTGTTTTTCTTTTATTTTTATTCTTTGAGGTCCTATCTTTAAGAGGATCTAATACCCCATTCCAGTCTCCAAGACATATTAGATTGTCCAATAATCTACCCAATAAATTTTGATAGAATTTGTCTTTCTGTTCAGATGGAGCATATACTCCCAATATCAAAGTTCTTTTACCCATTATTGTTACCTCCACTCCAATATATCTCCCCTTTGAATCTTTTATTATTTCTTTTGCAGCCCAACTTGCCTTTACATACAATACAACCCCTTTTTTCTTTTTAAATTGAATTTACAAACTCTTATCCTAATTTTCTATTTCTTAGTAAATTTTCCCCTTTATGTACATTTCCTGGATGCATGTCACATCCGCTTTTATCTTTTCAAGGTGGTGGAATATGTGTTTTCTTTTATGAGGGGAGCTCATCCCTCTAACATTCCATGATACAAGTCTGATGTTCATTTTCCTTCCTTAATTATTAATTTTACATTTGTTTTAGCTAATTAAATTTATTTAATCTTCCTCAATTATATCCAAACTTCCTACTTCCTCTTTTTCTTCTCTTTCTTCTTTGTCTTCCTCTTCTGTGTCTAACAGTTCTCCTTCTTCGTCTTGTTCTCCTTCTTCCAACTCTATCTCGTCCTCTTCTCTCAATCTAATTTTATTTCTATGTTTTCCACCAACTCCTTACTCCCTCTCATATTTTCAATTTCTCCTTCATGTTCTTCACTCAGTTTTTCGATGATTTCCTTTGAAATTTCTTGCCTCCCTGTTTGATCCTTTTCTTTCTTATCTCTCTCCATGCCATTCAAATCTTTACCATATTTGCCCAGAAAATCCTTTCCTTTTGTATCGAGTTTAGTCTGTCTCTGCTCTGACGAAATATAAATGATATTCCCTCTACTTTTTCCCATCTATATTGTATGCCTTTTCTTTGTAGCCTCGATGTGATAAATTGATAGTCTTTCCTTTTCTTTAAAATTTGGTTTGGAATATCTTTATATATTGCCACTTGGTTTTCATCAATAACTAAGCTTGTTTCATAATTTTTCTGTAAAACTAAATCCCAGGTCTTAGTACTTGGGAAATATATTACAATATCTCTTGGTAACTTCATTTCTGTTGCTACCCTTGAATTTATTCTAAATATCCTGTCTACCTCAGCTTCCATCTTTTCTAAGGGTATCTCCACAAAGTCCTCTAATTCTGGTAGTAATCTTTGATATAAATCTTCTTCCTCCATTTCCACCAATCCTCTTATTTTAAGACATTTTTCTCGTAATCTCATTTGAATTTCTAAATCTCTTTCCTGTCCTTGATCCTGTTCAGTTTTCAAGTGTTCTGTAGTTTCCTCTAACCTTTTAGTTTTTGTTATTATTTCTTCCACCCTTTCATTTAACTGTACCACATCTGCCATTATTTTATTTTATTTTTTCTGAATTCATCCAACTCCTTTTTAATATCTTTCCTTATTTCTCTCATTTCCAAAGTCATCTCTTCCCTAAATCTCTGAATCTCTTGTAGCAATAACTGTTGGGTATCTGTTGCTTCTATTGACTATCTTCTTGTTGTTAGAGTTGTTAAAGTCTGAATTTGCGCTTGTCTTTTAACCAGCATCTTATCTATTTTTTCTCTTATTTAACTCTTATTATCTCTTAATATACACCTCCCCCCCACTATTATTTGTAAAGACAATTTTCCAACAATAATATTTTACAATATTTATTCAAATTTCCACACTCTACGCTTCTGAAATAAATGTTTAGGCAATATTCAGTGACTCACTATAATATAATCAGATGTTTGATACTTTAACTAAGTTTATCTTTCAACTTATAATAGGGATATACTATCATAAAGTGCAAACTTCTATCTCCCCACTTTTTATTCTCTCATTCCATCTATACTTCAAATTCTATGTACCAGGACATTGCCTGTTTTATAGTGTTCAATTGATAAGATTATAATTTGTTATTTCTTATCCTTCTCTTCTATTTATCACTCAGTCACTATTCTTCTTCTTCTTCTTCTTCAGTTTTCCTTCTTCTCTCTGTCTTCAGCCCTTTTCTCAGGTCTTTTGTCCTTTACTGTCCTCCTTCACGTTGCTCTCACTCTCTCACTCAAGCTTCACCTACACTCCGTCTCCTTCTCTCAGTTTGATGTCCCACTCTCAACTGGAAGTGTTCAACAGTGACCTCCCATTGGATTACACAAGCATAACAGGGCACCTTTTCGCTAACCTGTCTTTCCATTACAGAAACGGAACAATGGGACAATTCACAGCTTAGCCTGTGAATAGAAAGGAGTGCTGGGGAGGGAGATGAAAAGGACATGGGAGCATAATGCCACAGGGATGACATAGGACATTTTCAGATGTGACTTACAACACAACAATCGAGCAGGAAAGCTTCGCTGCTGCAGCATGTCAGGGGGTCCATTTTTTACAATGCCATTCCTGTGGCGAAATCATCCATGTCACTTCTGTTTAGGATTGGAGCCAGCCACACCATATTCTGCTAGATTTTATTCACGGACAATTTCCGTGAATAAAATCTGGTGGAATATGGCACAGCAGGCTCCAATCCTAAGTAGAAGTGATACAGACAATTTTGCCGCAGGAACAGTGTCGTCCAAAATGACACGCTGCAGCGGCGAAGCTCTCCCGCTCGATTGTTGCACTGTAAGTCACATCTGAAAATGTCCATAGTCTCAAGGGGAAGCACCTTCACAATCTACTGTCATCCCTTTTGGTGGGATATTTTGGACATCTGATAATCTCTCTGGAGGGTCCCTAAGACCCCTAGTGAACAGGGTAAAACCCCTCTCTCCCACATGCAATAAAACAGAAGGGCTTCTGGAGGACTAGGACTGAAACAAATGTATTAAAAGGTTTTATACTAGCTGGTTTGGTATAGTAACCTCGGTGTTGTCTCAGAGATTTTAGAAGCTGGATAATGAAGAAAAATAAATAAATATTTAGCCCTTGCCTGGAGTGCAGTAATGGAATGGGGAAGCAAGGAATGTGGCTGAAGCATGATTTGCATGTTTGGCAAATGCAAATCTTTCAGAATGTCAGGCCCTGTAGAGCTGAGCCTTCCCCAATGGTTTTATTTGTCTGTATCAAAGTTGTTGGAATTGGGTGGATAGTGATGGTTGTGGGCTATTGTGACTCTTTTCAGTCCTCCTCCTCATTTTTTTTAATTCTAGTTTTTATTGTATAATATTATTTGGGAAGAGTTGCAACTTTGCACGCCTTTAACACTCACACAATGGATAATTGGATAATTACGTGGAAAAAAATTCATAAGTCCCCCTTTCCCTCCTGTCCCCCTGCATTGTGCTTTTCATATACACTCTTCTTCAGTCAGTCACACATACTGTGTGTAAATCCCATAGCTTGTTAGGAAAGCTAACAAGTAATGACTTAAGCAACACCATTCAACAAACAACATGATTTCTATTATAAACATTAATGATAATGAATTAATCCTGTCATTTCTAAGGTGCAACATTAACAAATTAATCTTTGGATCTAACCTTCCGAGCTCTGGTTCCATTTAGCTATTAGCCATTGATAGTAATGGAAATTTTTACCTCTGTTTTTGATAAGGATCTCTCAAAATTCATAAATTAGGAATTTACTGACATTAAGATATATCTTCATTTTTAGAATGGAAGGATGACATAATTAAACAAACAAACAAGGGACACATAAGACATGGGAAAAACTGAAACTGACAGAGTGACCCATTCAGTCTCAGAATTGCTAATATTTCTTAAACGTCTGGGTTTTGAGGATCCCTATGCATTCAGCCATGCTAGGGCTGAGCTAAGATTACCAGGGAGTTGTCTAAATAGCAAAAATACTCCTCATAGAATTCAAGGAGAATACAATTTCTCTAAGTGGCATCCCACAGCAATCTGTAGTATTTGGAAGGAGGGGGAGAAGCCATCAAAAACTCCAAAGGAAAAGCATGGCTTTTCCCAAAGTTTTTAAAAAGCTCCATGGGGAATACACATTCCTGCTTGTTGGAATAACCAATTCACATTCATTTGCATTCCCCATAAGAGTGGAAGGAGAAAGCTGATTGGTCGGATGTGGGCAGGTGATGGAGCTTGCTAGCAAGACAAGTGCCCAGAGCCACTATCTTAGATTTTTGTCTTAGTGATGAAGTAATGAAACAGCCTTTTTCTTTTCATTTTAGAAATTTATTTAGGCAGAATATCACACTTTCACACCTTAGATACACTTTTAAAAAAAATACTGTTCAATGTCGGGAACTGACGACAATAAAAATGCAAGGAATTCACTTGCACCCACCATCTTGATTCACAGGCATACGTGTTGGGACAGCAAAAGTGAATAGCTTCACATGCCTGCAATCTTGTGAAAAAACCATTAAGACAAATAGATGCTGCTGCGAATTGGCATTAGTGCACATCAATCCACATTCCCCCCCTCATTGGCCCCATTTCTTTCTCTCTCTCTCCCTCTCTCTCTCTCAGTTTCCCTGAGAGCTTCCTCATTTACAGCAGGCAAGTATAATATGACTCTCTCCATACTGTGAATAGTTCTCCTTATTGACTTTGGCCTATGCAAATAGACAGAAATTTCAGTTCAGTTCATTTCTGAAGAAAATATCAAGTTACTCAAAATCCTTCATTTTTGGGATGGAAAGAACTGATGTTTTAAAAAATATGAACTTGGGGGGAGGGTATGAAAATGAACAGATCTTCTCATTCCTTTCCAATGATGTTCATCTATCTATCTATCTCTTGGGTATGCACAATGGCCTTAGGTATATAGGTATGTCACATCCTGGGTATGTACAATGGGTTTAGGTATGTTTCCTCTTTCAGTGTGCTAATTGGCTGCTCCTGTCACTCCCTCAGCGAATCACCACCCACATACAAATTCCATCTCCACCTCACCATCCCCTCCTGCCACTCATGGCCATATCTGCATACTAGGAGTGACCAAACAATGTGCTACAGTGTTGGCTATAGTTACTAACCACTGCAATGGGACCCAGGCAACTGGTCTGCTGGGCATGTTTTGGGGAGTTTTTTAATGGTGGATGGTATGACAGGTCCAGCTAGTTTCATGTATTTGTTTAATATTTCACAGTAATACTAACACTTGCTGGTGATAAGTATATAATGTACTTTCTACTCTGCAAACCTACATACTCATTTGTGGTTTTTGAGCATTTGCATGTTGACAATGATTTTTTTTTGTCTATTGAGAAACACATTTGAAACCTGGAAATTTATGGATTAGTAACCACAAATTCCGTCCATTTCTGAGTTCACTTCAGGGATTTGGAAAATGTATTTTTTTAAAAAATATCACTATAAAGAGGCATATTAAAAGCAGCTCTCTGTCCTACAAGTAATCACTGTGGATAATGTATGATACTGTAACATGTTTTCAGTGGTCCTTTGATATTTTGAAACTTAATTTTTAAGAGAGATACTCTGAGCTTCACTAACATTTTATTTTCAAAGTGGTACCTTTGGCTGTTTGGTCTTTTCTATCAAATCTACTTCCACATTTAGCAGTAGAGAATGCAATTGCCTATGAGTCATTATGCATAAAAGATAAAAGTAGAATTTCTGTGCAAAAAAATGATGGAGGTTAGCAGTCTTTTCAAATATAAGCACGTAGAATGGATGGCTTCATTCCTTATACTGTATTTCACAACATGTAAAAGTTTTTCCGGGTGTAATAGTACAGTTGAAAAACTAAATATTCTCTGTCTAAGAAAGGGGCAGTTAGCCTCACACAGAACAGAGTTTGCCTAGATCTCAATGGAAGTTAATTTGCTGAAATTTTTTTTTCTGTTTTATTATCTTTTGTTTCTGGTCTCCAGATGGCCAAGAAGGGGAGTGGCCGCTCCCTGCACTGAAATCCCTCCAGTCCATCTTAACCTACAGCAGAAGATCTGAGACAAAATGTAGGCCTGTCACTCTAACATCACTTTTCTTCTCCCATATGATTTTTAACATCTTTGCTTCATGAAGCAGCCATGAAGCTTCAAAAGCTTGAATGATGTATTTTGTGGGTGTTAATTGGCCCAATAAAGTTAGCCCTGTTTTCTGGATTGTGTGTTTGGATGTAGTTTTTTTTTCCCTCATAGTTTCTAATAAGTGTGGAAACACAGAAACATCTAGAGAATATGGTTGAAGATAAAATACCCAAAATGGTTTTTAGTAAAGTTGCCATTCTCAATAGAAATGACCTTTATAATTGTTGTTAACACATCCCTATTTTTTTTTTGCATCAAAGTTTTTTTTTTTTTCATCAAAGGAGGAGGTGTGTGGTGGTGGTAGGAGACTCTTTGCTGAAGGAGACCATACAACCCCACCGCCCTCCTGAATGAGACACGGACATGCTTCTGTTTTTTCCACTATTTGTATTCTACACACTACGTAAACTTTCAGAATATGATGTTAGGTACAGGTTAGTAAATGTGGGTACATACTGAGGTAGATATGAGTAAATACATTGTTTGGCAAAAATTCGGCCACAATTTGCAAGCTAAATGGTTCATCAATGTATGGGTCAACCTAGTCTTGATATACTGGAGCTAACATTTTAAATACTGCTTTTAGCCTGTTTTTATTCTGCGTTTTTACCTTTATTCTGTATCTCCTTTTTACCTGTGCTGGTCTATGACCGTAATAAAGATTCTATTCTATTCTAATGTATGGGTCGTGATCTCACCGCTGCCCACCCATGTGGGCTGAGGAGGGGTCGGTCTATTCCGAACCCCTCTAGAGGAGAGAGCCAATGGCTGAGCCGCCCTCCCAATGCTCTCTCCTCCCCTGTAAACAAGGTCATGTTATCAAACTTACCTGGGGCCTCCTTTGAACTTGAACTTGCATTTGAACTTGTACTTGATTGAGGCCCCAGATTCATTTCCTATCACGACCCAATACCTCTGCATGCAAATTGGGACATAGAGTTAGGACCCAAGGGAGGGTGGGTGGGTTTTCCTTTTTTGCAGCGACGGAGCGCTGCCGCCGCCTCTGTCGCTGCCTCCCAACTGGGCAGGCCGCCCCCATGGGGTGGCCTTTTATGCCTAGTTTCCTGCCCTTTCCCCTACCAATCAGGGCCGGGCAGGGCCCTCCCTGATTGGTCCTTCTCCCTTTCTCCCTCCCACACCACGGAGGCTTCTGGGAAGGAGAAAGGAAGGACAAAGATGGCCGCGCCCATGGCTTGCCATGTGGCAGTCTCCCCCCTCTCCCCCCCCGCCGGACTGAAAGGCCGAGCAGGGTTGGGGGGGGGTTGGAGGGCTGGTGAAGTGGGCTGCCAGTCGGGCCGCAAAACAGCCCGCCGGCCAGCGGTGAGCCTCCCTCTTTGCTGAAGGGTACAGGATCATTAGTTTGTGAGCCTAAGATGTCTCAAGTGATGTGCTGTCTCCCAGATGCAAATATCTGTGATTTAATGGAGAGTCTGACGAGATTTGTGAAGCCTAATGACCATTATCCCTTCTTTTTGGTCCACATGGGAGCCAATGATACTGAAAGTCATAGCCTTCAGAATATCAAAAGGGATTATAAGGTTCTGGGTAGGAAGCTGAGGGACTTGGATGCACATGTAGTCATTCCATCTGTCCTTCCAGTGGAAAGGCATGGCCCAGGAAGAGAGAGAAAGATAGTGGAGGTGAACAACTGGCTGCACAGATGGTACCGCCAGGATTGTTTTGGCTTCCTGGACCATGAGATGCAGTTTCATGGAGGTGGACTTCTGGCAAAGGATGTGTTGCACCTCAAAGCAGTTGGCAGGAATATTTTTGCTAAGACTCTGAAAGATCTCATCAGGAGGGCTTTAAGCTGAGTTGTGTGGGGGAGGGAGGGCAGAAGATCATCAAGTGCTGGAGATAACAGCCCAAATGTTATACAGACAACAAGGCAAATATTACAAGAACCCAATAGTAGGAAAAATAAAAGCTTTAAAAGGCAGATAGGGAGAATGGCCCATGGTCTTAGATGCCACTATACTGATGCACAGAGTATGGGAAATAAACAGGATGAACTTGAACTCTTAGCACAGCAAAGCAAATATGATTTAATAGGCATCACTGAAACCAGGTGGGATGAGTCTCATGATTGGAATGAATTAATAGAGGGGTATACACTATTTCAGAGAAATAGATCAAACAGATGGGGCTGTTCCACTTCCAGCGCTGTTTCACATGCCCCTGTCCTCCTCCCGACCTCTCTTCGTTCTCCCTTCGTCCTGCTTTCATTTTCCCTCCGCTGCTTTTTATTGATGGAAACTTCGGTTAGTAAAAAACAGTGGAAGAAAAATGAAAGCAGGAGAGAGGGAGAATGAATGGAAGTCAGGAGGAGGACGGGTGTGTGTGAAACGGAGCACTGGAAGCAGAACAGGCCGTTTCTCTCCCGACCTCCGCGGGTTTTTCCCCCCCATCTGAAAATATCCTCTAAGAAAGCTGATTTCAGGAAACTTAGGGAATTACTGGGGGTGATCCCATGGTCAGGAATACTAAAAGAGAAGGGAGTTCATAAGGGATGGGAGTTTCTTAAAAGTGAAATATTGAAGGCACAACTTCTAACAGTTCCAACAAGGAGGAAAAATGGGAGGTGTCTAAAGAAACCAGTATGGGTGTCCAAAGAACTCAACTGAGCTAAAAGTTAAAAAGAACATGTAAAAGAAAGGGAAAAGGGGAGAAATCACCAAAGAAGAATTCGAACAAATAGCCAGCTTGAGTAGGAGGAAAATCAGAAAACAAAAAGCACAGATGGAGCTCAGGCTTACTAGAGAAGTTAAAAACAATAAAAGGGGCTTTAAAAAAAATGATATGTCCATAGCAAAAGAAAGAACAAGGAAATGGTAGGGCTGCTGAGTGGAGAAGATGGTGAAATGCTAACAAGGGACAGAGAAAAGGCAGAGCTTCTCAACACCTTCTTTGCCTTGGTCTTCCCCCAAAAGGAGAACAGTGCTCAGCCTGGAGAAAATGGAGCAGACAATGCAGTAGGGGAAATGCAGCATAGAACAGGTAAAGAGATTGTTCAGGAATATCTGGCCAGTATAGATGAATTCAAGTTAACCAGGGCCAGATGAACTACATCCAATGGTTCTAAAAGAACTGGCAGAAGTAATCTCAGAACCACTGGCAATAAACTTTGAGAAATCCCAGAGAACAAGAGAGATCCCAGCAGACTGGAGGATGGCAAATGTTGTCCCCATCTTAAAAAAAAGGAGCGGGGAGAAGACCGAAATAATTACTGCCCAGTCAGCCTGACATCAATACTAGGAAAGATTCTAGAGCAGATCATTAAACAGACAGTTTGTAAGCACTTAGAAAAGAATGCTGTGATCACTAAAAGTCAACATGGGTTTCTGAAAAACAAGTCATGCCAGACTAATCTTATCTCTTTTTTTTTGATAGAGTTACATACTTGGTAGATGAAGGGAATGCTGTGGATGTAGTGTATCTTCATTTCAGTAAGGGCTTTGACAAAGTCCCCCATGACATTCTTGCAAAACGTTAGTAACGTGTGACTGTTAGGTGGCTTGGTTGATGGGCCGAACCCAAAGGGTAATCACCAATGACTCCTCTTCATCCTGGAGAGCAGTGACTAGTGGGATGGCATTGTGTTCTGTCCTCGGCTCACTGATATTCAACATTTTTATCAATGAGAGAATACAGGGCATGCTTATCAAGTTTGCAGATGACACCAAATTAGGAGGGGTAGCCATCTGCTGGGAATGCTTTGATTGTTTATTTCTGCATGGCAGGGGATTGGACTGAATGGCCGTTGTGGTCTCTTCCAACTCTATCATTCTATGGTTCTATGAAAGTAAACACAGATGGTTGAACAAACTGTCCAGAGGAATTGTCCTTTTTCTCTTTATTCTCCCTAATACATATAACCTGAACTCAAAGTGTATAGAAAATATCTGTAAAGTTTGCAGCTTCATACTGTTTAATTTTTTACATTAAAGGGCTAAATTAAGTAATTTCAGCTTCACATTGTTAAGATTATGCATCCCGATACCCACGCAGCTGAAAGGTGTTGTAGGGGAGAGGGCGATTTGATGGCCTCCCCATATAGAGATCAGGTTGCTTTGTGCTTGGTGCATTTGCACCAAGCAGATCATGCAATGGGGTGGAGGCAGAGGGCTTTTCTCTGATTATCACGACCCACTCACCCACTCTCTGTGCAGTGTGAGTTTAGCTGGTCACTTTGGGGCTGGGTAGGATCCCCCTTTTACTGTTTTCCCCCTACCCCACACTGTATCTGTTGTCAGGGAATGATAGGACATGTAATCCCTAGCAGAAGCCCAAAAATTATCTAATCGTACTCAGTAGCAACCCTTTCCCAAGAATACTCACACAGAGAGTGTTTGACATCCAAATAAGCAGGAGGCACTTTTATCTTCAAACTCAAACAGTTGCAATATATACAATTATTTACAATCCAAGGAGAAACTGCTTCACCAGGCCTCAGCATTCACAGGAAGAAGAAAGTGAAGCTCTGTTCTATGCTCTCATATATATATTTATATATATATATATATATACAGGACATTGCCCCCTAGTGGGCTGACTAGGCATGACTTGGTAGTTCATGCAGCATGGTTCTGCAGTTGTTTGGCCATTTTAAAACGTAGGGTTCAGTCACCAACTCCTGACATCTGTGGCACTGGGTTGATTGGTTATAGGTTAGCTTTTCAATAGGTCTTCAAATGGCAGGTAACAGGGAGAGAATTTAATAGTCTTGTGTATACCTTGGCAATCTTTGGTGAAGGGTTGGGCTCTGGAACTGCCTCCACAGGTTCTGCAACCCAGGAGGTGGGGAAGGTGTCTTCTCTTGGGGCTGATCTTGGGGTTGCTCTCTTTTATGAAGTTTTGTGTCTTGGGACTGAGCAACCTGGGTTTGCTTTCCAGAATAAGACTGGCCAGCAAGGGACCCTATAACTTGGGACTGCCATTAGGGTCAATTGTTCTCACCTAAGGGAAGGTTGAGGAGGTACTCACTAGGTTGATATCTGGTCTCATCTGGACCTGCATCAGGTTGTTCCCCCCTATTGCTCACCAGACTGTTGTAGTTAAAAAGGCTTAGGTCAAATAAATTGCCCCATATTTAATCTAATCCTCTGTCTGGTCTCATTATTTCTGGGTTGGTTATTGTAGTACTGTATAGGATCCAGGAGAGAACAAATCACAAATAACAGGTAACAAGTTATTCTTCTCCTTTAAAAAAAGAGTCAGTGATTAAGTTATATTAAATTGAAATACAGATAGGGATAATATCACTCATTTTTCAATTGCAGTTGTAATGATTTATTAGCTGCCTTTACAGTTACTGGTGAGAGGCGACTTCTCTGCCCATGTATGTTTTGTACCACAAGTCAGCAGCTTGTAGTGTTCTGATTCTATATCTTTAGAATATACTTTAGAAGGTAACACTATTTATTTTATTTTGTTTCAATAGGAAAGGAAAAGGCAAAAGTTCTCTCGAGAAAAATGGCAGGATGGGGAAGGTCTTGGAAATGGAACTGTACTATTTTAAGGCTATATTATTTAACTTTCCAAACTCTGACATAAAATGAAACAGAGCCCACTATCATGTACAACAAGACACTAAAAGATCAATGAATACCCTCATTTTGCTATAAGGCCAGGACTTTCATTTTCAGGAGGCAGGGTCAAGTTTCACAATGGAACCAGAGACCTATCTAGAATAATAGAATCATAGAGTTAGAAGATATCATAAGGGCCAACCCCCTACCATGCACAAATACCCAATCAAAGCACTCCTGACAGATGGCCATCCCACCTCTAAAACCTCAGAAGAAGGAGACTCCACCACACTCCAAGGCAATGCATTCCACTGTCAAACAGCTCTTACTATCAGGAAGTTCTTCCTAATGTTAGGTGGAATCTCTTTTCCTGTAGTTTTGAGTCCATTGCTCCATGGAGCAGCAGAAAATAAGCTTGCTCTGTCCCCAGTATGACATCCCTTCAAATATTTAAACATGGCTTTCATGTGACCTCTTAACCTTCTTTTCTCCAGGCTAAACATACCCAGCTCCCTAAGCCACTTCTCATAGGGCATGGCTTCCAGACCTCCCATTATTTTGGTTGCCCTCCTATGGGCACGTTCCAGCTTCTCAACATCCTTCCTGAATTGTGGTGCCCAGAACTGGACACAGTATTCCAGGTGAGGTCTGACTAAAGCAGAAAAGAGTGGCACTATTACTTCCCTTGATCTAGACACTATATTCCTATTGATGTAGCCTAGAATCGCTTTGGCTTTTTTAGCTGCCACATCATACTGCTGACTCATATTCAGCTTGTGGTCCACTAAGACTCCTAGATCCCTTTTGCATGTACTGCCTTCAAGCCAGGTGTCAGCCATCCTTTATCTGTGTATTTCATTTTTTTACTTCACAAGTGTGGTGTCCTACATTTCTTCCTATTGAAATTCATTTTGTTAGTTTTGGCCCAGCTTTCCAATCTGTTAAGGTCATTTTGAATTCTGATCCTGTCCTCTGGGGTATCAGCTAGCCCTCCTAATTTGGTGTCATCTGCAAATTTGATAAGCATGCCCTCTATGACCTCATCCAAGTCATTGATAAAGGTGTTGAATAGCACTGGACCCAGGAGAGAACTCTGTGGCACGCCACTAGTTGCTTCTCTCCTGGATGAAGTTGAGCCATTGTGTCAGTGATTTGAATGGCAGTGGAGAAGAAGGAATTGGGATGCCAAATATAAGTGGAGAAACTGGTTTGGCTTTTCAATAATTGTATATAATTGTCACACAAAATTTCCAATTTGGGTCACAGTATACACACATAATGCAGCAAAGAAGACCCAATCAAGTCTAGAACCAATCAAATATGAAGTGGCCAGTTAGAGAGGAATCAGATGTTGGGAGACAAATTTGTACTTTCCATGAGTTTTGTGGCAGACTGGGATCAACTATCATCATGGATAGTTTCAGAATAATAATTTAAATATCAAAAATGAAAGCTCCATAAATAGAAATTTGCTGTTTTTTGTTTTGTTTTGTTCAGTTTTTGTTTTTGCCATCTTCAGAGATTTGCTAGAAACATGAGAACAAGCCTTCGTCATGGTGGTACACAGGTTATGAACATCCCTCCCAAAAGAGGTTCAGTCTTACCTCACCTCTTGAATTTTAAATTTTGAATTCTGTAGTGTTGTTTCAGCCTTCTGTGGGAGCCATGGAACCACTGAGATACCAATCTCACTGGGTGACCTTGGGTCAATCACTTTCTCTCAGGATCACCAAACTCACAGGGTTTTGTGTGTGTGTGTGTGTGTGTGTGTGTGTGTGAAGATAAATTGGGTAAGAGAACCATGTACAATTTTCTTGTTCCTTAGAGAAAAGTTTTGATGTAAATCAACCAAAAAATAAAAATAAAACTGACACAGTTTTCTATCCCTTTTTTACGGTTATTTCAATAATATAAATAGCATACTGTATTTGTCTTTCTCACGTTCTTTAGTGTATTGAATCCACATTTGAAGCATGCCATGAGTAGACCCATTGAAATCCTTTTGACTTTAGTTAACTTTGACTGATCTAAATACCATTGATTTCAGTGGATCTGCTCTAAGCATGACTGACTATGGAGCCAAGCCGTAGTATTTTATATTTTTAACCCAAATGTTGGTGTCCAAATGGTGGAGCATTCCCCCCCTATTTTCCCACCAGATACATTTCAATATCTACCTCAAGAGGTGTACTGGAATGGGATTTGGAATAGTGATGATTAATCCCTATTAATCATTATTATTAATTATTAATTATTAATTATTAATTTATTAATTATCATTATTATTAATCTAGAACCAAGAAAAAGTGAAGAGACGCCAGCGCATATACTTTCAACTATCAAGATCAAGAGCAAAACAATGGGAATGAGCCAAATGAAGCAAGACACCTTTATGTCATGTATTTCAATGGGGACTATTAAGCACACACATAATTAATCTAGACAATGGCCACTGTTTCTCTCTACTTCTGCATTCCTCTTTATTAATTCAACTGTTCTGAACATATTGATTCAGGTTCATATCTTAGCTGTCCCTGATAGAGAGCTTTATGGGTTTTTGCTGTTGGGAAAACTGTGATGAAATTCAGCTGCATTATTTGACTCTTTCCTGCCAATCAAATGTTATTCTTTCCTTTATGAAACATTTCTATTCTGCTCTGAGTAACTATAGATTTACTCTTTCTTTGGGTAGCATGGGGTCAACCCAGATTTAGATTCTATTCTACCTATATTACCATAAACAACAATCTTATACCACATCATATGCCCATTAGTATTTGCTATAGCAAATTAAATCTACTACTGTCCAGAGGACAAATGTGTTTTAGAGAGAGACGAATACAGTTCTGTATAGTCAAATTATATGGATTACTTTATAGTGTAATCTATATTCCTGCAGGGTAAGCATTCACTAGATAAGTTAACTTCTGAATCTGAAACCAGCTATCTTACTCAGGTTGTCAGTCTTGGAGAGGCTTATGTAAAGCAACAGAAAATGGTGCCCAACTCCCTAATGTTCAACACAAGTCCTATCCAGGCAAGCTGTCACAATTTTCATGCATGTATGTAAGGAGGGAAGTGAACTAGCCATGCTTCTACCACCCCCCCCCCCAAAAAAAAAAGTCTGAAGAGGAGAGCTGAGGAGAGGAGAGGAGGAAAAACAACCATGAGTCTTGTGGCACCTTAAAGACCAACAAACTTTATTTAGCATCAGCTTTCATGGAAATCAGCCCTCTTCATAAGGTGTGTGTGTAGTCTCAATTGGTAGGTATTTCTATACATGCTGAAGTAGAGGGGAGGAATGGGGAGGAATGGAAATGCAAAAGGTGTGTGTGTGCATGTGTGTGCCTTCAAATCACCTGTCTATTCATGGTGACCCCATGAATTTCACAGGGTTTCTTAGTCAAGGAATGCACAGAGGTGGTTTTGTCAGTTCTTTCCTCTGAAATATAGCCTACAGCGCCTGGTAAAGGTAAGAAGAAGGAATTTCCTTGACGGTGGTCATGCAAAAGTCACTAAGAGGTGAAGAAGGCATCCAGTAAGGATAAGCAAATTAGCACAGGTATGGTGATGAAACTTGTTTTTTCCAATAATGGTAGTTAACCCCAATGTGAACTGTAGTGTGGCACAGAAATGAAAAGGCTTGAGGGTATAGAAATGCAGAAAGTACAGGCAGAGAAAATGGCATAAACCATGTTAGAATAAATTGTGGGAATAAAACAAACAGGTAAACTATGTGGACAAATCTGCAGACAACAGCATAGTTCATTCACATATGCAGGGAAGTATAAATCCTTTGTCCCTATTCAGGACACAAGAGATAGAGTTGAACCTCTCGCTAAATTCTTGTTCAGCTGGAATCAGGAATTTTAGAAGTCCTTTTGCTGAAGGATGACCACTTAAGATTAGAGACACAGTGTCCTTGGAATATGAAGTTTAGTTTTCAATATTGCCTTTTTAAAAAATATCTTATTTATTTATTTATTTATTTATTTTAGTACAAACTGGAACATTTGTTCTGTTTAGAATGTGGGGGGCATCAATAAAAATGATAACAGATGTCACATTGAAGAATAAAAGGTGTGTGAACCCTCAGTGCTGTGGTATTTTTTATTAATTTGGGGTACAAAGTGAATATAGTCCCAGTGGTGCTCCTTTCATTGTTGATCTCCCACTCTTATATCAGTTTTGATGTTGCAACTGAACACTTATTAGAAGTCACAAAAAGACTTCAGTTGGGACACAATACATTATAAGGATACTGAAGAACTGTATCTTTGGAGACAGAGAGAAGCTGAAATATAGCCTTTATACCCTTTTTGAGATCAGCAACCTTACATTGTAAAAAGGATCCTGAATTCATATTCATGCTGACCAAATGTCATAAATTACCCTGAAGCTTTATGGAGAAAGATGTCAGGTACCCAATTTCTTTGAAAAGCTCAACTCCTCTTTATAAAGGATGCTGCTGCCTTCTGACATGTGGTTGATTTCCTATCCAATGCATTCAGGACTTATTTGTTATCAAGTATGGTCAAGCTCAGTTAACCTCATTCAAGTAGTCTGTATTGTAATATACTTTTTTTTCCACCTAGGGGTTTTTGGGGTATCATATTTTGTTTAGAAAATTTCAGCTTTTTATAAATTGACTGGATTTCTTTTAACTCAATGGATAGGTTAATCACATTTTAACAATAACATACTTGAAATTCAAAGGGATCTAGTAGCACCTTTGAGACTGAGAGATAGAGATTGGTAGCATAAGCTTTTGTAGACATCTACTTCATCAGATTTTTTGGTAATGTTTAAGATTTGTAACATTTAAGCTTGTTTCTTTGTATCTGCATTTGTTTTAATTTTTGTCAGCTACCTTGAGTCCCAGATTTCGGGGAAGGAGTGTATACATAAATAAATAAATAATCACCACAACCACAGCAACAACATTAATAACAACAATGGCAGCACTTCCCATAGGCTCTATTCAATATGGTGGTGAGGTATGATGAGACGTCCAGTCCAATAACATCTGGAGGGCCACAAGTTGCCCACCTCTGGTCTGATCCATGAAAAGGTGTGAACTGAATTTGAAAATTCCTCTTTGGAGACAAAATACCCATAGCAGCTTTTGGAGAGCACCTTGACTCTCCTCAATGGATCCAATAGATGAGAGAGAGAGAGAGAGAGGTTCACCCTAATGGCTGGAGCAGAGAGACTTCACTTTGCATTTTTAAGGTATCTTCACGGAGCCAAATACTTATCCAGCCTTCCATGCTTGAGTGGAGTGCTTCCTGGCTGGAGATGAGAACACCCACCAGTATCTACTGTATTTGAACCATGCATTTCCTGGCATGACTAGATGAGCTGTAACAGCTGGCTCCAGATAATCTGTCCCTAAATCAAGTGAGCAGATGGTCAAGAGGTAGGGATGATGAGAAGCAGAGCCACAGGAATGATATAACTCCTTCTCTGCATTCTTTTAGTCCAAGCCAGAGCTATTGTTAGGGGGTTTATATTGCTTGCTTTGCAAGACTAGCCCTACTATTAGACAGAGTGATGGAGCTGCCCCAGCTCATGGGTTTGTGATGTTATAAAAAGACAGCAAATTGTTAATGTTGTGTTATTGTTGTGTTTTCACTGGTTGTAGAACTCTAACTAGTGGCTGGAGAAAGGTATTTCTGAAGTCAAAATAAAATTTGAGTACTAGCTGTGACCTTTGATTGGGATAAATGCAGTACCATCTGTTGTTCTGCTTCAGGCAGAATAATATCTTAGGCCTACTCTATTGCTTCATATAGAGGCAAGTATTTCAAGCCTGCTTCCTGTACTCAGATAATGTTCAAGTCAGTCCATTACATGTGCCTATCTTGAAAGCAGCATCATTTCTCCAAAGCAAACATCATGCCTTTGAAGTACACCCCTGCATCATTACTGTGGACACATCTTTCTGGCTGCATTCAATCCTCAGACTTCATTTTGCTACACAAGACACATCAATGCAAACTAATAAATAGTTTGTCCATGGAATTATTCTCAACTTTTAAGTAAGCAAATAAGTAGGATCTTCCTGAAGTGAAACAGCTTAAGAAATAGTTCTGAGGAAACTGGAGTTTTATTAAATCAGTACAGCTTCTAATGGGCAACATGGTCATTTCTTTTATACATTGCCAGCATGATCTTGTAGATGTTTCCCTCCACAATCCATGAGGCCATGAGGGGATTGTACAACACTGACTAGTTCCATTTTCCATTGTCTGCTGCATAGTCAGTCAAGAAAATTCCTTTTGATGTGTAGCATTAATTCTTGTGTACCCCTACTGAAGTTATAGAGGATACTAAATGCACAGAAGCACATCTTGGGCATCACCAAAATGACATCTAATTGGTTTTCCTGTTAATGCCTTTTAATTTCAATGTTTGTGACACATTCCCTTGTCAGTAGAATGTTAAAATGTGGGGTGTTGCACCACATAATGGAATTTCAGGTTTCATTATGAAAGCCTCTTTTGTCTACTGGCGTCCCCTGGCCAATGTTGCTCTTGTATTTTTCATGAGCATCACTTTGGGCCAAATCTTCTATTGCATTTTTCATGAACTGAGCAGTGCCTTACCAGTATTCTAGGTGCTAGCTGGATCTGTTGTGCTGTTCTCTGCAGGAGGGAGGGGGGATGAAAAGGAGAAGGAAATACAGTGAGAAGAAACTGTCTCTAAATACAGATGGGAATGAAAAGGATAAAATGTGTATCACCATGCATGAAAATGGAAATGCAAAGAATATTTTAATGCCTATTTTACAATGTGTACTGTATTCTGAAATGAAGGGCTGTTGCCAATGCCTTTGAGGAGTTAATCTTCTATTGGCAGTTAATGCAAAAAGAATATGTAAAATAGCCTTTTATTTTACACAATATGAATCTAGTTTCCTTGTTCCACTTTCTCTCTTCAGGGATAAAATGCTCAATTGGGAAATAAAGGATCAATCCACTTTGTATGTGGTATGACTCCCATGCCTAAGATTAGAGGTGATTGTTTTCCTTTTGTGTTAAATAAAATTCTGACAGGATTTTGAAACTACCAAACTGAAGGGTTCTGCCAAAAAATAACTAGCATAAACCAAGGAGCAGAGAATCCAGGGTTTAGTTATCCTTTTATTTCTTCATATTGGTGCTCTTTTATAATTGGCAGTGGAATTGGTTTATCCTGGTTATTTTTTGGCAGAACACTTCAGTTTGGTTTTTTCATCATACGTCTTGGGTGTTCTGGCTGTAGGGGCTTTTGTTGGTTTGTAGGATTTTGAAACTTCCACTGAATGTGGAAAACATCTACTAAACAGAAATGTACGGGAACACTCCCACCATTCCAATAAAAGTTTTTAATTATATTAAAAATATTGAAACTCCCCAAATATTCAATTCATAAAGTGTCTTTATGTTATATTCGCCAATATGAGACTTATTCCTCTGTGGGTTGATTCTAAACAGAATCCTCTAAATTGTTAACTGCCTTCAAGTCAATTTCATCATATGGTGACCCCATGAATGAGAGACCTCCAAATAATCCTATTTGGAGGTCCAAATAATCCAAATAATCCTGGGCAGGGTCAACCACCCTGCTCAGGTCTTGCAGACTCAGGTACATGGCTTCCTTGACTGAGTCTATCCATCTGGAATGCAGTCTGCCTTTTTTTCTACTGCTCAGGTCCAGGCTGTCTAGCAGACCGTATCTCCCTACATGAGGCTGCCTGGGTCCTGAGATCATCGACAGAGACCCTTTTCTCAATCCCATCGCCTCTGCAAGCATGGTTGGTGGGGACACAAGAGAGGATCTTCTCAATGACTGACCCTAGACTCTGGAACTCCCTTCACAGGGAGGCCAAAATGCCTCCCTCTTTGCTGTCTTTACATCAGCAGGCTAACACCTTTTTATTTTGAAAGGCTTTTACAATATTTAAAGAACAGTTGGGGGATGTATTATTTTAAACAGAACTGTTTTTAATAACTTTTTATCTTTTTAATTGCATTGCAGTCTTTTAAACAGAGGTTTGAATCATTTTAATACTGTGAATAGTTTAATTCTATTTTAATGTTCACTTTTTGTATGTTTTGATTGCATTGTTCATTTAAATAGTAAGCCACTTTTGGGAGGGAAGTGGGATACCAATTAATGATGATGGTGTGGTGGTGGAGGTGGTGGTGGGGATTAAGAAATAGAATCCTCCAGCTGGGAAATTATAGCCCTCTCATGATCTGAGCACAATCCCATTTTCATGTCTGGACCATTGGCCACCACCAAGAAGCACTCGGTCTCAATCCCCTCTTCTCAAGCAAATGTACCTTTACAAATGTGCAGTAAAGTGATGGCAGAGACAGTTCACTGGTGACTAATGGCAACTTAAGCATTGCATGCACAATTTTAAAAGCCTGCACAGTTTTGAGCGTCTTCATGATCTTCATTTCTTGCTGGGATGAATGGAAAATGTTGTCTCTTATGCTTCCCCATTCAGTTTGTTCAAACAGTGGGAATAAGAAACTATTACTTAGAAGGAGATGATGCTCCAGAGCAGCTTCCATGCTCTATGCATAAGCTCTACAAGGTTTCTGCTGCCACTACTAATTCTTTCTCACCAGTGAGAATCCTGCTTAAGGGGTACTGGCGTGGAAGGCTCACTAGTAGTAAATTAATCTAAGACATGGCCAAACTCTGGAGGAGTATTCTGATCCTTAGGAAAGCTTGAAGCAGCTTTGAGACTAACTGAGAGCAATAAATTGTACCATAACCTTTCATAGACTTGGTCTACTTCCTCAGATGCATGCTCACTGATATTACAGATGAACACAGCTATGTCTTTGAATTCTGACCCTAAGGATTAGGCCTGGACTTTCTCTCTTTCCCTCAGGGGAAATGGTTGATATGGTTGCTATGAATAATCAGTCTCCTAGTTGTTGGAAAATGTTATGCTGAGATCTTTGCAGGAGAATATAGCAGTGATCATTCCAATGTTTACACACAACCCATAAAGAGTCAGTGGGAAATGTATTGAGTGAATTATTGATATACCAAGCTCTGCCATTTAAATTTGTCTGCCTCTTGTCCTTTTTCATTTTTTTTATATTGTTTGGTCATTTTACTGTTTTAGTGATGAGGCATAAATAAATGTTTGTCATAATGATTTGTCCACATCAACCAGAAAGACAGCCGTTGGATAGTCAAGCCAGCAGCATTGGTCAGCAGCAAACTATGATATTAAAAAGTTTCCTGTAGAGAGCAAGCTATCTAAATAATTTTAAGAAAGCACAGAAGTGTAAGAAATTATTACTTTCAGACACCAGGGTGCATATGCATTAATATGGATTAGTTAATAAGCTCTAACTACTTTTTGGCATTCCAACACTACTAAGAGTTTAAAAACACTCCCAGCATATCCCCAAAAGCAAAATAAGGACTGTAATCAAGAAGAGATAGAGAAACAGGGAATAGAGACATGAGGGACACATTTTTCACCTAAGCCCTATTCACACATTACTGTGCTCCTTCAACACATGAGAAGGAAGCTCCACCTGCCTGCTCCACCTGTAGTTCCATCACTCTCTTCTGTGTGGAGGGTAATAAGGCTGAAGAGAAGGTCCCCTACCATCTGTGAATTCTATCCGCATGAATTAGAAATCTGATTTTCCAGGGTTTTTTCCCACATGGAGACCCCCCACCCATCCGCTGAGAGCAAGGTACTTACTTTATCTTCAAACTTATTGATAATGATGAAATCAGGGAAAGATGGGACATGGCAATAAAGCTATAGGCCTCGTGTGAGGATGGAACATATTCAAATGTTCAGGGAGTAAGACTTGAGTTAATACGTATTTAAGGTCGGCATGGGTATTTTGACCACATAGCTGTCATATTTTCAAAAGAATAGGTAATATGTATCGCTTTTGTGTATAATGTAGACACTGTTTATAGCATACATTATTTTCTAATTTTATGTGTTCCCTGCTTTTAGGATATGGATGCTTGAAGTTTTCATTCAGTCTGCATTTTTAAGCAAACTGATTGACCTGATTCACACTTGCTGGACTACAAATGTTTGTTTGGTTGTTTATTTGTTTGTTTGTTTGACTGACTGACTGACTGATTGACTGACTGATTGATTTATATGTTGCCTTTCTCCTGGAGTGAGACTCAAGACAGCTCACAGACAAAAGATCCAGGCAGCCCTCTCCTCCCCTACCCCTCCCATTCTCTCCTCCTCTGCCACCTTCCTCTTCTTCACAATCCGGTGTATGTTATGGTATAATTTTCATCCCAAATGTATCAAAACAGTATAGTATAAAAATAGTATTTTAGGTTAAAATGTATATAAACATTCATAGTTTAAGGTGAAGTATCTATAGTTTTGTGGGAGAAATGTAAAAAGTATATGAATTTTGGAGCAATATAAAATACATTTTATGAAAGAACTTTGGAAATTGATGTGGAAACAGGATTCAATGTCCAACTTACATGGACTGACCTGGTCCAACCCTATTATTAGCATGTACTATGTTGTACATGCAACTCCGTGGTAGAAGTGGCATCTTTTTTATAGTCAATTCAGCAAGTTCAGGTTTTGACCTTTTCCTTATGATACACATAAAAGCCAAGCCTAAATGATTCCATTAAAAAAAAAGTAGTATACTTCAGATGATACATGATGATACCCATTCACACATACAAGTAATTCCTTCATATTGTTGCACTTACCATGTAAAAGGAATAAGAACCCTCCCATACCAGACCAGATCTTGTTCACAGTAGTCAACTAGATGCTGCGTGATGAACCACCAGAACCCCAGCTAAAGTATCATTCAAAGGTTTCAATTCTACCTCTTTCACACCACTCTCCCCCTTACCACCTGCATTAATTGGATTTAGGCTGCAGTATCTCCAACTCCCTTTTCTTCCCATGCTGAAATGACCTTGAACATTCAAAGCAGCAGGCTAAACACATTCCAGAGCCAGCCAAACCTCTCCCATCAGCTATCCTAACTAGAACTAACTAATAGCCAGAGACCTGACATTCTGATAGGAAGCATATAAGTAGGTCATGAAGGTCATGGTCTTCCTCCACTGTTTTTTTTTTCCTCAGCAACTGGTATTCAGAGGCACACAGTCTGTGAACATAGAACAAGTGTTACTATTGATGTTGTTGTTATTTCTATCCTGCCTTTGTCCTGGTTTGGGACTCAGATCGGCTTGCAAGAAATTAGAAAACATATCATTAAAAATCCACATGTTACAAAATAGTGGGGAGCAGAGTAGAAAGAAAGGCAGAGAAGGCTGGAGAACAATATGGAATAGGGAGATGTGACTGCTGCTGCTGCTGCACCTAAGACAGATCCATGTTTCCAGGGAAATTTGTCTAAAAAAGTGGTATCATGTACAGAAAATGTTGTTATTTGTCACAAAATTAACATGTAGTTGATGTGCATAGAAAACAGCATTTTCTGCATAAGAAATGGCTTTTTATGCACAGGAAACAGCTTTTTTGTGTGGGGAATAACATTTGCAAAAAAAAATAATAAATCCTGTTTTCTGCATAAAACAACCACATGTGAAATTTGTGCAAAATTAGACCTAAATAGTGAATGGACTTTGAAAACTGTTTGTTTTTTAAGACTTTCTCACAACACTAAAATTATTTAGTGTTTCCTACAAGGAGAAATTTAGTGAAGAATTACATGACTACCAGAAAATGTAACATCCAAATGAGACCCTCCCAACACCAACTATCTTCATTGCTACTACCTCTAATACTTTGGAACTAAGTGTGAGAGTATCAGGCTCTGCTAGAGGTAGCATAAACTTGCCTCACTCTCCTTAGAAAATATGGTATATGGGATGAAATTGTTCGCTAATTTTCTTTTTGAAAGAAAGAACAAGGAATTTTGGCATTTTTTTTCCTGAATATGAGAAAGTCTTCAAAAACTGTGCAGTTTCCAAAGACTATTTGCAGTTTCTTACTTCTGCACAGAATTTTCACATGGTGGTTTTGTTCAGAAAACAACATAAAGGACATTTTATGCCCAGGGATGTCATTTTCTGCACAGAAAATGACATTTCTGCTATGAAACTGCTGTTTTCTGCACAAAAAGTGGGTTTTCTTGCAGAGAAATGTCCCCCAAAATTATTATTCTTCTCACGGGGATAGTCTTCTCCTTGTGGTATCCTGACAGCTGGTAAAGCCTTTTCATTGTTAGTTCATTTTTAAAAAAAAATATTTCCATATATATATATATATATATATATATATATATTTCCTGTTGCTAAGGGTGTGGAAGAGTGTGATGAATTGGTGGCAGCAAGTGAGTAAGGAAGTAAATACCAGGGCAGTGCCACAACTGTAGAATGGGGAGGTAGAGCCTTTCCTTATCCATCTCAAGTGACACATGGTTTGGCCTGGCCCTGAATAAGCATCTACAGACCAGACCAAAGTAACTATATATGTGTTTGTACCCTACATGTTTGCTTCCAATAGATAAAAAAACTAATGGATTGCATTTCTGTCAGAACTACTTGTATGAGATAGCAATTGCCTTGCATTCATATGTCTCCCTTTAAAAATAGTGAAATGCAGAATTCTATTAATCCTTGATCATGGTGCATGAGTGAAAATTAATCTCCTTAGGGAAAAAATATTAAAGTTAGGGTTTTGATGTATTTATAAACTATATCAGCTTTGAAGTTCATTGCTATTGGCGAAGTGTACATATTTTATATAGAATTTTATGCACTTATAGAACATTGGATATAGATGACTACATTTAAAAACTCTATTTGGCTCTGATCAGCTTGACAACTGTATTTCCTTTGTATCCAAAGGGAGTAGCCCTAAATGTGCCACAATAAGAAACTATTTCTATTGTCTCATCAATAACATATTCCAGCACTCAGAAAATATTTTAAGACTTACTTTTCTTGCTGCAGAATTTTTCCTGTTTTATGTCATAATCTTTTCACAAAATACAACAATAACCCCACAACCTCGAAGCCTGGTCTGTCAAAGTTGTTATTTAGGACAGCAATAGAAAATATTATTTTAGTTAATATGCCTATTAACATCTGCATGGTACATATATATATTCATGCCTTACACTTAGCCACTTTTATTAATTGTAGCACTCCTCACACCTTCATAATAGTATATTTTAGTTGAATTTTGACTTCAAGTTCATGAAGATGAGAAGGAAAACCTCCAGCCGAAGTTCAGACATCTGAGGGTAGGGTGACTTACCTATTAGTCACCATTCTTTGTCTAATCCAAGGAAAATGTGGTGTCTTTGTAGTATTCATAAATGTGCAGAGGAGTGACATTGGTTGTGCTGGTATGAGGAAAAAGCCATTTGTTTAAATTTTATTGTAGAAAAGGTTAGAGAGGAGAACAACTGAATGCTTTAAAAATAAAATTCTTAGGAAAACTCCACATTTTCTGAAAGTTGACTGAAAACTTATAAAGATTGTTACCTGCCCTGACACGCCCCCCACCTTTTAATTATTCATCAATTGACTGTATTTCATAACTTGGATTATAATTGAAATGCTACATGGTTAAAAGGAGGCCAGGGACTCCCAAATAGAAAGAATCAAGGTTTGTCTAGAGAACCTAAGAGAGTAGCTTGCTAAAATTCCTAAACGATATACCCTGGTGAGAATTACGTGAAATCCCCTAGAACTGATAAATTAGGGAGATAGTGGGCTAATTCCTCCTGGGCACCTCTAGAAGTGAGTCATTCACTAATTCCATCAAGGTGACTGAGCATTCTTTACTTGTATAATTGGTTCTTCCTCTCCCCCTATCAAAAACAACAGATGTTTCCCTGAGACCCATCAATTTTGATGTTTCAGCTCTTAGTGATCGTTAATACATCTGGAGAATCCATTGCCAACCGATTCAGGGAAATACAGAGACCACACACAAGACATTGGGTGAAATAAAGGGCTTTTATTTAACCCTACCTATTTGACACCCTCTAAATCTTCAGTGGGAGGAGGCAACCTAGTGTGAGAGCAGCTGGGACAGATGGTCTAACCCAGACTGATATTCCACAGCTTCCCCTAGTGAACACCTGAGCCCTAAAGGGCTCAATGAATGGAGTTGCTCCCTAGCTGGCCCCCATCTGGAAGGTCAACCCAAAAGTCCCTCAGCCAAGCCACATGGATTAATATGAGGGATTATCCTTCAGGCCAACCCCAAGGTGAGTCTCCTTCACTTCCCTTATGTCACACAACCTAATGTAGGTCGTTCCAGAGACTCTACCTTCACTGAAATCGGTGCCAAGGTGCACACTGAAAGCTAAACCTCCCCCTTTCCCACCATAGATAAGGGGCAAGTGCATTAGCAATAGTTAACACATCTGGAGAATCCATTGTCTAACAACTCACCCCTTCTGGGGAATTATCAAATATAAACATCATCCCCAAAATGCCACCAAAGTCTCCACAGTTCACCCTCCTGCCTCCATGCAGTCAGTTTGCTGAACAACCCTCAGAATAATATTCTGAGATCCTCCTGCTGCACAAATCTCTGCTCTTTGGATCAGTACAGGTCAGGCTAATGACAATTCCCCTCTAAAAGAAGTATTCCCCCCCTTTTTTTTTAATGGTTATTCAATCCAGAATTCATGACAGCACACACACATGATAGTATAGGTTTAGGTCAGGTGATCCTAACCCTCCCCTGTCTTTAGAGTCTTGTAGAGTCTTTCACATTGTTCTTGACTTTTCCCCAGCCCATATGAATTTAGTAAGGTCCAAGTCACCTGTCAAACTATGACAACCCCATGAATTTCACAGGGTTTTCTTGGGTGAAGAATACTCAAAAGTGGTTTTTGCCAGTTTCTTCCTCTGAAATATAGCCTAAAGCACCTGGTATTCATTGGTTGTCTCCCATCCAAATGCTAATCAAGACAAACCCTGCTTAGCTTTCAAGATCAGATAGGATTTGGTACCTTTAGGTTATTTAGGCTCTCTTACCCCTAACTTTTAGAAGTGTTCCAAAGTGCAGCATTTTCCTTTTCACCATAGATAATGACAACTATTCAACTAGTTGGGGAAAGTAAATTTTCAAATCTAGTCATTACCATTTGAACTGTACTTTTAAAATGTGCAACTCTGTTGGTAACTGTTTTTTTAAATGACAGATAAGAGGAAAACTTTGTTCTGTAATAATTTAACTTTCTAAAATCTTCATTAATCCTTCCACATACCCACTCACACAGAGGACTTTATCACACAAGGCAGTCATCTCACAGCACTTCCATTTTGGAAGCAAGAGGAATCATAGCAGTAGTGGAACAATAATTATCTCACCTCCACTTCAGTATCAGTATGGTGCTGCACATTCCTTCCACACTGCCTGCTTCCTCTCCATTATTTCCCTACATATTTAGGGCATGTAGATCAGGCCAACAGAGGTGGGGAAAGAGAGAGATCAGGATAGGAAAAGTTGGGGAAGCCAAATAGGGATAGTAAAGATGTGGGTGGGGGGAGAGATATCAGGACAGGGAGGGCAGGGAAAGACAGATTGGGATGGTGGAGGAGGAAGAGAGGTCAGGATGGTGAGGGCAGGGGAAGCCAGATTGGGCCAGCAGATCAGAGCAGGAAAAAAAAACAGCATGGGGGAGGGAAAGAGAGAAGAAGAGAAGCATTATCGGGAGTCAATGGTGGGTTTTTCCAAGTCAATGATAAGGTGCGCTTCAGAAATGCCTGAAGCATACACCACCAATGGGATAAAGTTGGCACTGTGCGGTAAGTACTCCCCAGTAATGCTACTATCCTGCTCTAGTCCCTCAACAGAAGCCATGCATGGTAAAGACTAGAGGAAACGGCTCTCTAGTGTCCATATGTGAGCTTAGTTTTTGCCTTGGAATACCCTATTCCTCAGTTTTGCCTTTACAAACATCTTGTCTGTATGTTTTGTTGTTTTTGTTTTTGTTTTTTGTTTTTTTCAAATTCATGTCATAACACCAGATATCCCTTTTTAAAACAAACTGACTTTTCCAATCTGGTTTACATGAAAGAGAGTTTTGTATCCCTGTGTCAATCTAGAAGATCCAACATATTATTGGCATCTTCAATAACTGGCATTTTGCACAGTGAAGCTAACATCTCATCAGACTATCAATCCTGAGCTGGAGTGAGTTCCAAGCAAAACCAAAGCCCCTGCTCTCATGATCCTGGTCAGTGTGTTTATGTGGGGAAAATAGGAATGCATGTAATTAAATGGAAAATCAGGTTTGCAGAGGATAGGACACACAAATAACACTTTCTCAAAGACACACTTTCCAAATTCCTACTGTAGTCAACAAGAGTAGGCATATACACTAAGCAAAAGCCTTAAGGATAACCAGTTTGAAATCATTTCATAGGGAGTGTAGATATGACACGTGCAATTCAATTCATTTGACAACTTACTGATGTCCCACTGTTTGTTTGTTTTTAGTTTGCAGTATTTCAGTGGTTTTCACCTTTTCCTCTCTAGTGAAATCTCTCTCACATACTCTATAGATATATAGCTATTTACTGAATGTTCAGCATCAGAATTTTAGAACAATGTGATTACTGCAGTATTTTAAGGGAGGGTGGGGTGGGGGGTGTTCAGGGATTTTTATGTGTATTGTATTTTAATTTTTGTAAGCTGCCCCGATTGTTTAACAGAGGGGCGGGGTATAAATAAATTTTATTGTTATTATTATTTCTGAGACATACATTGCCTAAAACACCCTTTTAAAACTGAAAAAAACCCACACCTTGTTCAAAAGTTTTTAAAGATTTTCCTTTCTAGTATGTGAATCAGGAAGAATTTTCATGCATCAAGGAGTCTCCCCTGCAAATCTCTCTATGTTCTGAGTCTGTCTCTCCTTTGGAAATGGGCAAGGAGTTTCATGTGGAGAACTCTGGCATAAATTTGCATTAGAATCCCATCCCACCTAATACAGACATACACCAGAACTAACTGTTCCTCAGATGAGGTGAACTGGAAGGAGTTAAGGCTAGACCAGTGATATATTTTCCATGCGGACATATTAATATTTGGCCAGACTTTACATTATAGTCTCTGGCTGCTCGTGCTATGTGATGTCTCAACGTTGATGCCACTCTGTTGCCCCATAGACAATTGTTTTCAGAGTAAATCACCCAGTAATTATCTGAATAAAAATATCCCATTCCTGTCACTTTAACTCTCTCAGTCCAAGTATTTGAATGCTTCCATGTTCCACTTCTTATTTTACAATTTCTAGCTTCTCCTGATTCATGCCTCTCACATTCTTTGATCCTATTATATGCATTGTTCAGCTTCAGACTTTCCTTTCACAGATGAGCACACAAGGAGCTTGATGTCCAGTTGCATCATTATACACAGTGTGATTCCCCAGTAGTTGCATGAGTGCCTTCTGAGCACTATAGCACACCATCTTGCTTCATTTTGAATTGTCTTGGTTTTCAAAGTAAAAGTCATTCAGAAATGGTTTATCAGTGTCTTATTTGGGACTTTATCAGATGTGGGAAAATGCGGCAAAAATGCATCCAAAATCATGTCATAAGCATGGGACAATAGCCCAAAAATATCAGACTCCCATGTCCTCACCCCTTCCTGCTGTGTGGTGTGGGCATGAATAAGGCATCACTTTTTTATTGATGGGAAAAGCCATCAATAAAAAGTGACACCTTATTCATGCCCACACTATACCCCCGGAATGGCTGAGCAATGACATTGTCTGATAATTTCACCCTTTTCTGTTATTGTCATGTCCTTAGGACATATTTTTTTGGCCCGTCTGATAAAGTCCATTTTATTGCTTTCTCCTTGGCTGATGTGGCTGTATGAATCTTAATCTGGTGTAGCCACTTTGAGCATTCCACTTTGTGTGATTCTGCTAGGAGTCTGAGCTCCTTGTAGAGTCCAGTCTGCTGATGGTATTATTCTCAAACCACATTCATATTAAGGTGTACATCTGAGAAGGAGGGTTCTAGGAGGCTTTCATTTTTAAAAAAAAGAAGAGGAAGAAAGGAAAAGACACCCACAACACATTCATTCATCCTTTTCATCTCATTTAGTTCAGCCTCAAAAGACACAGAATCTAAGTCTATGCAAAGGAGTCTTGATTCTTAGTGCCTGGGGTGATCAGGTGCAGGGATTATATTCAGCTTTGTCTCAGGCAAGTGTTCCTCTCTGCTCTTGACCCTCATTGAGCCTGAACCTGCAAGAGGCACAGTGTTACTCTGTACCCTTTCATACTACACAATGATAGTGCTATGATCCCACTTTAATTGTGGTGGGTGCTTCCTATGGAATCCTGTGGGTTTAGTTTGTTGAGAAACTAGAGCTCTCTGGCTGAGAATTCTAAGTACCCCTCTCCAAAATTGCATATCCAGGATTCCAGAGAATGTTGTCATGGCAGTTAAAGTGTAATCATAATCCTACAGTTGTGTATTGGGAAAGGGTGTTCTGTGCATTTAGATGTCCATGGAACTGTGCCATGTTCAAGTTATGCATGGGAATTTTGCTAGTGTTATAAAAAGGATGGGTTAATGTAAATCCACATTTTGTAATACATACATGGATACAAACTTAAATGCAAATCTGAATGAAAACAGTACAATTTGTACATGGATGTCATTTAGGAATATCAGGACACTTTTTTTTTTTTGCTTTGAAATTCTCACTTCTGGATAAAATATGCTTGAAAACAAAGAGAAAAGATGGATGAATAAAAAAAAATTTAGCAGTATGTAATGGTTCTTTCCCTTGTCAGGGTCTGCTAAAAAATAGTAACAATTGTGCAAGCTAACATGGTAAAGATAAATAATGCTAGGCTAAAAAAACATCTAAGCTCTGAGTGTGTATGTGGATGTACCCAGGGGCCCAATGTTTGAAAATGTTGGGTTTGGTTTCAATTTAAGAATGCATGAATCAAAGAATGTCTCATTTTACAGTTCAGTGAAGTGTCAGGAAGCAATCTGGAATGCAACCAAACTCAAGCAATCAATAGAGGCAATTAACAACAAGTGTTCTCCTAGCAATCTGAAATGTTCCTTCATTTTGTGGAAGTGAGATGAAATTGATCTCTCTTTTTTTTTTTTGTCTTTAATTTCACCTTGCCTTGTGTTTAGTGTTTGTGCTGTAAATGATTTTCCTCTGTAGGGAACAACTTGTAGAGCAAGGATTGGTGACTTCAGGTCACAGAGGCTGAATCCAGCCCTCTGGTAGTTCACCTCTGTCCCCTTCCTCAGCATGGTGCCAAGATCCAACAGGAATGAATTTTGTGTCTACAGAGCTCACAGAAATGTAAAACAATAAGCAAGACTTCACCTATAAAAATATTAATTGAAGAACAATGCAAATGAAATAAAACTAGTGGAAAACTAAGTTCCTTCATCAATCATTACACCTGACAATAAAAACACAATTTAGCAGTAATCTGTAGAGAGCCACAGGACAACGTGAAAAATGATGTGATACTAGAAAGCAAAGATATAACAAAGTTGACCTCAAAGTGATCTCTTGAAAGGTTGTTCCAAAGAAAGGATCAGTGCAGTTAAAGAAACCTAATTCTGTACAGTTTTCACAGTCCTTAGACATCACTTTTTCAGTTCTCATAGGACTCAGCTATTCATTTTCATGTGTGAGAAAACAAGATACAGGTACATAGATGTGAGCACAGTGGCCCCTTAGGGAGCATTTTTAAAAAAGATATATATTAAAAAATCTCCACAAAAAATGACTAAAGAAAAGCAGTTTGCAAAATGAAAGCAATAATGTGTTGTTGCTTTAAAAAAATGTCAGACGATGGACTATTTGTTTGAACTACAGTTCAAGAAGTTTTCATCCACCATTACCCATGCCAGCTGGAAGGTTCTGAGAGTTGTAATCCCAAAAAGTAACTTTTTCAATAATAATAATAACTTTATTTTTGTACCCCACCTTTTGCCTATTAGGCTATCAAGGCAGCCCACAACAATTGGTATAAAACAAACTAATCCATAGCAACAGTAATAGCTTAAAACAATTTACCCCCCTTAAAATTACATATAATAATACATATATTTAAAAATAATTGGCAAATTCCCCATTAATATAAAAATACTGCCCATAAACTTTAAACTATAACATAAAAAGATAAAAACATAAAAACATAAGCATAAAATATAAAACATAAAAACATAAAAAGAGGGAGAAGCATCCATTAAAATGGTCTATTCTATTCAAGGAAGGCCTGCTGGAAGAGATCCGTTTTGATGGATTTTTGAAATTCTCCAAGCTGGTTGCTTGACGGATCTCCTCCAGCAGGGCATTCCATAGTCTGGGAGCAGCGATAGAAAAAGATCTCTGGAAGGTTATTGTTAATCTAGATCTCATTGGTTGCAATAAACCCCTCCCAGAAGACCTAAGGGTACAGGGTTACCAGTGCATGCACTACAGTTGCTAGGTCCTTTGTCTTGAGGTAAGAGTGCAGTTGGCGTATATGCCGAAGCTGACAACAGGCGCTCCTGACTGTTCTTATGTTGATACAAACTGAGAAACCTTTCCAGCATTGTGCCCCTCCTCCCCACCCCACAACATCTTCCACCTGAGGCAGCTGCTTCACACTGCCAGATGGTGGGCCAACCATTGTTGGAAGCATATATGCACTTAAAACCTAAAACTATGGCTCATGTATTCTGAGAGAAGTATAATCAGGGGCACACGGTTCAACTGTCACAAATGTTCTAGGCCCCTCACTAGCTACTGGATCAATAGTGAAAGAGAAAAGAGATAGCCTCTTCTTCCCCAGAAAGTCCTGGTTTTTCTGTCTTCATCAACTTTTTTCTTACTTCAGTAACTAAGTTAAAAATGCATAAGATCAAGCTGTTTATCTCACTTGAACTTGCAGGAATGAAAATGGGTTCACACATGCTGATTTCTGTGCTGCTATATATTTTGTATATAGCTCACATTCTTGTTGTATGTCATTTCTGATTTATGGTGACCCTAAGGTAAACCAGCATGGATTTTTCTTGGCAAGCATTATACAGAGGAGGTTGCCATGGCCTTCATCTGAGGCTGAGAGAGTGTGACCCAAGGTCACCCAGTGGGTTTCTACAGCTGAGCAGGGATTCAAAATCTGGTCTCCAGAGTCAAAGTCCAACACTCAAAGTACTACATCATGCTGGCTCTCATACCTGTACTTTATTGCAGCAATTTGCGCTTTAATTCTTTTTCGCAGATGTGCCAGTCAGGTTTTTTTTCTAATTATGTCGCTTTTAAGTTCAGACTTGAATAAGTGTGGGGGGCGTGGCCTCCCAAGCAGACAAAGGCTGTATGGGGAAGGGCATAGACCAAGACTCACAGACTCTGCCCAAATAGCAGGGGGAAAGATCAAAGAAGTGGCTCTGTAAATCTGCCTGTAAATGAACTCACTCCTGAAGCAGAGGGACAGTAATCTTTCTGCTAAAAGACCTTGCTGCCATGCCATGGATCCTAAGGTGACTCTATCACAAGTTTTTCCAGCCTCCCCCATCTCCCTCCCCCATCACTCTCGCTCATGCTCTCTCTCTCCCTCCCTCCCCCAAGCAGAGCTGACAAATGGGAACATTATGACTGAAAGGTCTTGGGAATCCTTTTTCTTGACAGACCTTCTGCAAAATAGCAGAGAGGATTTTTCAGTTTCCTGATCACTACTGAACGCAGTCCCTCTCTTTTAAGCCCACCCCTTATATCACAGAAACCAATCACAATGCAGATCTGATGCAGCCCTTAGTTCACACTGCCAATAAAGTGCTACATTGCAAATATGCCGGCAAAAATAGCGACATCCCTTGGCACGCTATATTTGGGTATTTTACCTTCCCTACTTCTGAATGAGGCGATGCTGTGCTGCAATCCATGGGAACTATGAACTACCGTAGCGGTATATTTAGAGGAATATTTGCCCGTGTAAATGACCCCCCATGAAATATTACCTGAATTACAGTGCCATCCTATCTGTGGCTATTAGAAGCCCCACTGCATTTTACTGGGGCCTACTCCTAGATAGGTGGGAATACATTTGCAGCCTTGGTGCAGGGGGTGGAATGGGCAGTGTCTCTCCAGCAGGTATTCAAGGACACAAAGGTTAACATGCATAATTGTTTTTAAGTTGTCATCCAAATATTCTACTACTGCTGCTGTTATTATTACTAACACTACACAGCATTGGTAGCATACTCAAAGCACTTTCCATATATTATATTCCTAATCTGTGTAAAAACTTTGCCACTTAGGTCAGCACTATTATCCCTTATGCTTTAGAAGGATTCCTGCTGAGAAGTAAAATTAACAAATATGACCACCAGCTGAGTTTGTTGTTGAGGACAGATTTGAACCAATGGCATGCAGGTGTGGAGCACATTCTCTTAAAAGCTGCATTATCTACACTACTGATAGTTACAGTATCTGATAATTTCCAGTTCTGCAAGGGAGCTAAACTGTGCTTTTGTTAGCATCTGGTTATGTAGTGGTTTGCTCTTGGTTTCAGGTAATCAACCACGATTGTGTCTTGTCATTTCCTCTCTAACCAGCCATACAACAGCTGACTGTCTAGACTAGGGATGGAGAAGAATTTCATTTCAGTGTGTTTTTGATAAGAATCTACTAAAATTTGTAAACATGTCAATATTCAATGTAGGGATCTGTCAAAACATGTTGCTACTGCATTAGGGTTGTCATCTCTTTCTTTTTCTATGTGGCTCCTTACCTTTAACAACAGTTTATTAGAAAGAGAAGTCATGGTCCTTTCCATCCTGGAATACTGAATTTGCCGAGACCAAGAAATAATTAATTTTGGTTTGGCTTCAATGCGAAGTTAGTTACATTTGCAAAGTATATACCCTGGACAAAAATAATTTGAGGTTAAAAAAAATAAAGGAAAATTGATAGAATTCTTAATACCTAATGTAGGCTATGTTCAAATGATTCCACCTCCAAATTACTGTATATATAATATCTGTGGTTAGAACTCAGTCCTGCTGTGTTTTCTGATTAAAGGAGTTACATGGGCATAAGAAATTACATAAGAAGTTGCATAAGAAATTTTTCTTATGCATTTTTTTAAAAAAAATCTAAATAAGCACCAGTCATACCAATAAATGGTATATTATTACAGAGAGTACAACCTGAGTGACAGATGCAGACACACTATTAAATGATAGTAAATGACAGAAAGAATATCCATAATTTAAAGGGGAATTTGGCCAGGTCACCGAGTTGAGATAGTCAACATACCAGTGCATTTGCCTTGATTTATTGTTTGGCTAATCACAATAGCAGCACAAGTGGAGCTCCTATATTTGCCAAAGTGGGGTATGCCCATCTATGTTGTTTTGGTAGATTAATTGTTGAGATGTCTTAGAGCCTTACTGCACTCTGGGGAAAAAGTGACAAAGCAGCAGGCATCTCCTGTCTTTCCTATTGCCTTCCCACATGATGCAGATGTCCTTCCGGCATCCTTTCATTCCAGTCCCGTGGGGGACCAAGGTAAAGCCACAGCTTTTTGCTAACCAGGTTTTCTGGTTAGCAAAAAGGCACAGTTTTACCTCAGTCCCTTATGGGATTGTAATGAAAAAACAATGATGCCATATGGGAAGGCAGCGGGAAAGATGGAATGTTCATGCTGCTTTGCCACTTTTCCTCAGAGTGTGGGAAGGTTGTTAGTTTCTTCCAGTTTACTCAGCTCAAAGTTCACACAGCATGTTTTCTTTCAATGCAGTCCTAACTCAATAATTTGCAATTCTACTCATATGAAGTAGCAAAAATATAATACATGAACCAGTACATCGACCCTTTAATCAGTTTATATGTCCAAAATGACATCAGCTGGCAAGGCATTATCTGTAACATGTTCAACAATTTTATCTACTATCAAATGGTGCTCCGAACATTATGTTTCCCCAAGGACTTGTCTACACAGGCTAAATACCCCATCTTGATCCCATCTCAGAGATCTGCAGTCCATACAATGCAGTCCACACCACCCTGGAGCAGATACAGGGTGAAGTTGGAGGAAAGGTAGGGTAGGGCCTGATAGAGCATTTTATAATAGTACCTGGTTTACTTCATTATGGCAGGTAAATGACAGATCAGGCCTCACATGTCAAAAAGAGCCCTTCCGTACAGGCCAGCCCTCACTGCTACTGTCGTCTCCTTGGCTCTCCTGGAAGGCAGGAAGGAGTCCCACAGTATGTGACCAAGGCTGGTCACATGCAGGGGGCTTTGGTCACGTGTTGCAGGTCCCCTTCCTGCCTTCCAAGACAGTGAAGAATAATGCGGCAGCAGCTGGAGGGACAGAAGTTGGTATATCCCAACTTGTGTAGATGAGCCCCATGTCAACATATCCTCCAGAGGAAATTACTATCACATATTACAGTGATAGTTACTAACCAATTAACATCAAGTAGCATGGATTAAGTGGAGAAATTGCTAATCGAAAAGGGATATTAAATTTATTTTTAACTAAAATAGTTAGTTTAAGTTGGAATTTCAGCACAAACATTTCTCCAGAACTAAGTTATTTATTTAGTTTATCAATTAATTCATAGAATCATAGAATAATAGAATCATAGAGTTGGAAGAGACCACAAGGGCCAGCCAGTCCAATCCCATGCTATGCTGGAATACACAATCAAATCATTCCTGACAGATGGCCATCCAGCCTCTGTTTAAAAACCTCCAAAGAAGGAGACTCCACCACACTATGAGGCAGTGTATTCCACTTCCAAACAGCTGTTACTGTCAGGAAGTTCTTCCTAATGTTTAGCTAGAATCTCTTTTCCTGTAGTTTGAACCCATTGCTTCATGTCCTAGTCTCTGGAGCAGCAGAAAACAAGCTTGCTCCATCCTCAGTATGACATCCCTTCAAATATTTAAACATAGCTATCATGTCACCTCTCAACCTTCTCTTCTCCAGACTAAACATACTCAGCTCCCTAACCCGCTCGTCATAGGGCATGACTTCCAGACTTCCCAGCATCCTGGTCACCCTCCTCTGAACACATTCCAGCTTCTCAATACCCTTCTTGAATTGTGCTGCCCAGAACTGGACACAGTATTCCAGGTGAGGTCTGGCCAAAGCAGAACACATTGGCACTATTACTTCCCTTGATCTAGACACTATATTCCTATTAATGCAGCCTAGAATTGCATTGGCTTCTTTTAGCTGCTGCATCACACTGTTGACTCATGTTCAGCTTGTGGTCCACTAAGACTCCTAGATCCCTTTTGCATGTGCTGTCATCAAGCCAGGTGTCACCCATCCTATATCTGTGCTTTTCATTTTTTACTGCCCAAGTGTAGTATCCTGCATTTCTCCCTCTTGAAATTTATTTTGTTAGTTTTGGCTGAGCTTTCTAATCTGTTAAGGTCATTTTGAATTCTGATCCTGTCCTCTGGGGTATTAGCTACCCCTCCTAATTTGGTGTCATCAGCAAACTTGATAAGTGTGCCTTCTATTCCTTTATCCAAACAGGACCAGTTTAAGGAATTTTGGGGGCCCCTGCAATGCTTTATTTTGTGGGTGCCATATGTTTATCTCAGGCCAGTGTAACCTAACTCAATTAAAGCTATTCATGGTATAGGATATTCAGATTATGACTAATAATGTTTTTGCAGGAGAAGGGTTACTATGGGGGCCCCCCCAATGATGGCCTCCCCTGCAGATGTTGACACCACTGGTGCCTTAAACTGGCCCTGCATCGAAGTCATTGATAAAGATGTTGAATAGCACTGGGCCAGAACAGAACCCTGTGGCACCCCACCAGTCACTTCTCTCCAGGATGAAGAGGAGCCATTGGTGACTACCCTTTGGGTTTAGTCAGTCAACAAATTACAAATCCACCTAACAGTTGCATTGTCTAGCCCACAGGTTACTAACTTTTTTGCAAGAATATCATGGGCGACCTTGTCAAAAGTGTATCAATGAGATACAGGGCTAAAGAGCAAATAAATAAATAAATAAATATAATACATTGCTAGTTTTTTTCTTTATTGAAAGTCTAGTTTTATTTGATTCTTGGAAAAGTACTTCTTCCTTTTTTGTTAGTCCCTGAAGGCTGAAATTTTTTTATGTTCAGATAACAACTGAAGAGTAGTTCCACTAGGATGAATTTGGTTACAAGCATTTTGAAGTAATCAGTGCTTCAATAACTGATTCTCTCCCTTCCCACTACTAAAACAACAACAACAATAATATCAGGATGAAAAGATCCATATTACCAAAAGTAGAAATTTCTTTATAGCTAAACAACCTGGAGGATTTCAGGATGTTGAAATTGATGTGCAATAAGGAGAGAGAGCAAATTAAAACTGTTTCAAGGACTGTTTAATTTTAATTGTTGTGAAAAATTAAAGTGAGAAGTCACTTGAGACGTTACTTTCTAGACCATAAGACAGATGGCTATGAAGTGAAAAACTGAAGTGTGTCCCAATGTGGTTTTCAATTTTTCCCATTTCGTGTAAACTAACAATGTGCTTTGAATGTTGGACTGTGACTTCAAAGATAGAGGTTCAAGTTCCCACAGAACCATATAATTCACTGGGTGACAATGGGTCACACTCTCATTTTCAGTAACCTCACATGACAAATTTGAGACCCTGAGCTCATTGGAGAAAAAGGCAGAGTAGTATAAATTAAAAAGTAATGCATGCACATCTCACCAAGGAAGTATGTACTTCTCTCCAAAAAAGGGATTTAGAAAGTATTTTCTCCAAAGAAATATTTTTCTCCATAAAATAATTTAAGGAGGATTTCAGTGCAGTAATATTTAAAAATATTTCCCACTCATTCCAAAGATAGATTAAAAACACTGTATTATAGATCCTGTTAAGAGATCATACACATCTGTGCCTCATTATAAATGTCACTAAAAGGTGTTTCAATAATTGATAATTGCTATAGGTATTTTTTTTTTATTTTAGTCCATGTTTAGAGTATGTTAGTTTAGTTAATTCCAAAAACAAGAAGTAGTAAAGGCAGTTTGGAATAAGTTGTATTCATTGTATCCAGAAGACCTTTCTATATTCAGTACTTGACAAAATCTAAAAGTCCCAGAAAAATAACGTTCTTCCTCTGGTATGTTTGCTGAGAGCCATGTGAGAATCAGTAAGCAAGAGAAAAGGTAAAGCAAGGATATGAAATTATAAAGGAGAGAGAAAGAGAAAACAAAAGAAGGTGTTTTGGTGGAGTGGGTGAGAAATGGGTCCCCTCCCCACAAAAAAGATCTGCACTGCTATTTCCTCCTCAGCAAGAATGGATGGTCCACCAGCCTCTTACAGACTTGATTTTCCTGTTGAAGAGTCCCAAAATCCATAGAAGGAAAGCTGACACTCTGTCTTCCCTTTTGACTCTACACCAGTGCTTCTCCATCTTTGGTCCTTGACACAATTTGGACCTCAACTTCCAAAAGCTCCACCCAGCATAGCTGATGGTCAGGAGTGCTGGAAGTTGAAATCCAAAATACCTGGAGGGCCAAAGTTCGAAGACCACTCCTCCTCCTCATTTCTACTGAGGAAGAGGCCCCAGAGGGATATTTTCTTCTGATAATTCTGTGATTTGTAATCCAAGTCCCCTACCAGAGCCCAGGAGTGCCCCATTTCTACCTTTATCTCCTCCATGATAAGTTTCTGGACTTGGGGCAAGGGACGTTTGTAGTAGTGGGTATTTTGGAGTGCCTTTGCAGCTTGTGAGCTTTGCAACTGAGATACTGGAATGCACACTTAGGCTTCTGTACTGATTAATAAAAATTCTCCTCCAGTCAGAGTGGGTCTCTTCCTAGGCTTTGAGTTGGAGGTGCCCAAGTGGTACTTGTGGCCCCCAAGTCTGTTTCTGTGACCCTCAACCTCTCCAGATTCCTTACCTTTCCATTTTTTTTCCAGCCAAAAAGTTGAGGAGGGCAAACTATCTCTCCTGGAAATCTTCAGGAGCAGCCATTCTTTCTTTAAATAGGTTGCAGGGCCTGTATTTCTTCAGCACTATTTAACATCAAAGTATTCCTATTTTGAAAAGCAGAAGTGGCTGTTGAGCCAATTCTTTTTTTTTTTTTTTAATTTGATTTTTTGGGCATTTTGGGCAGCCTAAGGGTCATATGGATAGAATATTTCTCCCTAGAAATGCCACAATTCTCCACCTCTGCTCTAAGTATACATTCAAAAAGAAAAGCTACCTAATTGGGCTGTTGCTACTAAAGTTCAGGTCAATCCATTGGACATCAACTGTTAAGTACTTCTGGTCCCTTCTCAATTCAGTAGTCATTATTCAAAACCAGTTCCACTGTGGGTCACTGACAGAAGGACTGAAGACTCTTTTAGTTTAGCTGTGGGAAATCTGTTTCTTTATTTTCCTTACTTATGAAGCTCCATTGAGGTATGTAAGCTCCCATGAATACATAAAAAAATGGAGTAATCTCCTCTGAGATATTAGAACTATTGGGGAGTTTGTAAATCAAAATAAATGTATATCCTGTTCCACATGGCTTTGTTTCAATCACATGCATCATTAGGAAATTCCAGAAACATTTATCTCAGTTCAGGAAAACATAGAAACCACCAAGGGAGGAACAGTCAGCAGTTATTTGCTTGAAGTTTGCATAGAGTGAAGATAAAATGAATTGCATTAAGTAAGAAATTGGTTCAAAGTGAAAGCTGCTTTAATTTTTTAAAAAATATAATTTCAGTGCACCATTCTTGGACTTCTATCTAACTTTTGTTGGGGATGTGTAGGCCTTTCCTGTTGTTTTTTGTGAGTATTTTAGCTTGCCCAAGAAATGATATTGCATCCTTTTAACTATAAAAATAGATATACATTTTTATGAATATTTTCCAGGTGCTTGTTTGATATTTTAGTAGATCTTAGTATTATGAGTCATATGCTTCCATCAAAGATGCCCCTGGATACCTTCAAAATCTATGGATGTAAGCAACAAAGATGCATGGGTGAAATTATAGGAGGATTCCTCAAGCATTTCTGTACATCTTACATCTCAGGTGCAGATAAGTCAATGCATAACTAGGACAATGGGGAGCAGATTTGCTGATTCTAAATACTTCATCCTCATCGTCTTGATTTGAGCTTGAAAGATCAAGGGTTATTTATGGATGGGGGAAAATATGCTGAAACATTCTACGAAAAAAATGGCTTAAAAAGAGGTTTCTCTGACAAGCAAAATCCTAGACAGATGAGAATCTTAACAGTTCAAGAACTTTTCTGCATTAAAAAAGCCTCTCTTTTTTTGCAGAGAAAACAGCATTTCCTGCAGAGCAAGCAGAGTTTTCTCTGCAGAAAATAATACTTCTGTTCAGAATATAACATTTATGCACAGAAAATGCTGCTTCCTGTGTGAAAAACTTGTTTTTGACATAGAAAATGCCATTTTCTTTGCTCAAAAGGGCATTTTTAACAGAATAAGTCAAAAACTGCAAATAATCTTCAAAAAAATGATAATTTTTTTCACAAGGAGGAAATTCTGAAATTATGTAAAAATTTTGCCTACAAGAACAAAATATGCTAAGGATTTCCATCCTTACCAAGAACCAGTGTGGGCACATAAAGAGCAAGTTGTAAGCCAACACAATTTGTGACTTAGCAATAGCAAAAGCATTTATATTTCTATATACTTATCAGTGCAAAGCACTCCCTAAGCGGTTTACAATGTGTTAGCTAATTGCCCCCAACAAGCTGGGTACTCGTTTTACTAACCTACCAAAGGATGGAAGGCTAAGTCAACCTTGGAGCCCTGAACTCACACTATTGTGGCAGCAGTACTGTCATTTACCTCTCCATTGACGCCCCCTTGTCGTGGGAGAGAGGCTTGCGTACCCTAATGATGTTTTGAGCTATGCTGGCGGTGGCATAATAGCCACTGGTAGGGTCTCCCATGCCAGACAGGTCAAAACCGAAGGGTCTGACAAAGAGCGTCAAAGGGCAGGATGGGCTCTCCAGCCTTGTGGCAACCGTCCTAGGAGAAGGAAAACTCCAATCCCAAACCCGGGCAGATGGTGCTCGTCCAACCCTGTAAGGTCAACCATCTAAGAGAAGGAAACTCTAATCAAACCTACGGCCCGAGGACCTCACTGCCACGTCCATGCTTGCAAGGCCACGGCAGATGAATCTCTGATTTAAAGGGTGAGGCCAGTTCTGTGCACGCTGCGCTCCACCAGAAAAATCCATTGCACAGGCTCGAAGGACAAATCCATTTCCAAAAAAGCCCTGTAGCTACTGGCGAGGGACGAAACCGGCAGGTGTAAAGATGCACTGGAAGCCGCAGCCCCAACCCTGCATGCAGGCGGTTCAGGACATTGGTCGCTCAAGCCTGACCCGGGAGATGACAGTCTTGTTCGGCAGCATTCTGAACGACCAAGCAGCCTTTTTTAAGGAGAGCACTGCTTGCTCCACATGGAGAGGGGCCTAGAAAAGGTGGCCTAAAGAAAGCTCATCCCCAACTACCTGGTTGGCTAGCCGCGGCCAACGGGAATCTTCTGATGCGGTCAAACCAAGGCAAAGAAACAAAGGCACACACCGGCCTCCAAAGGTGTAAATAAACTGACACTTGCATGCTGGAACATCAGAACCATGCAAGACTCTGAAGATAGTGGACGGCCTGAGCGTCGTTCTGCCCTAATAGCCCTTGAACTATCACGGCTTAATATTGACATCGCTGCTCTTAGTGAAGTTCGCTTCCATGAGGAAGGCAGCCTTAAAGAACATGGCGCCGGCTACACACTTTACTGGTCTGGCAAACCCAAAACCGAAAAACATCTTTCAGGAGTAGGCTTTATGATTAAAAACTCCATTGCCTCCAAACTCGAAACCTTGCCAACAGGACACTCTGATCGCATTATTTCCTTACGCCTCCCACATGTTGTTCTCTTTAGTATATATGCCCCAACTATGCAAGCTGACCCTGTAGAGAAAGACAAATTCTACACAGACCTATGCCAACTCATACAAAAAGTCCCTGTAGAAGATAAAATTATTATCCTTGGTGACTTCAACGCCAGAGTAGGAAAGAACTCCGAAGCCTGGAAAGGTGTCTTAGGCAAGCATGGTGTTGGAAATTGCAATGATAACGGACGCCTCCTGCTAGAGTTCTGTGCAGAACAACAGCTGACTACTACAAACACAATCTTTCAGCAGAAAGATAGCTTGAAGACAACCTGGATGCATCCCCGATCCAAACATTGGCACCTCATTGACTACGTTCTAGTCCGTCAGAGAGACATTCGTGATGTCCGTCATACCCGAGTGATGCCCAGTGCAGAATGCCAAACAGATCATCGCCTTGTCAGATGTAAACTAAATCTTCATCTTAAGTTCAAACCTAAGAGGGGTGGCATCTTAAAGAAGAGACTCCAAGTCAACAATCTTCAACAAGCTACCATGAGAGACAACTTCCAGGCAAATCTACAAATGAAACTTGAAGACCACCCTACAGATCCTTCTCCTACAGTGCTTTGGCAACATATCAAAAACAGTATCCTCCAGTCTGCAGAAGAATCACTTGGCTTCTCCCACAAGAAAAATCAAGACTGGTTTGATGAAAACAACCAAGAGATCCAGGAACTGTTGGCAAGGAAGAGAGCTGCTCACCAGGCATACCTCGCCCAGCCAACCTGTCATGTAAGAAAAGCAGCTTTCCGCCTCACATGTAGCAAACTACAACAAAAACTCCGAGACATGCAGAACAAGTGGTGGATCAGTATAGCAGAAAAGACACAACGCTGTGCAGATCTGGGTGATCATAGAGGATTTTATGAAGCTCTTAAAGCAGTGTTTGGACCTACTTATCAGGTCCAAAGCTCCTTATACAGTACAGATGGTCAAACATTAATTACTGATAAAGCCTCCATCCTAAATCGTTGGGCTGAACATTTTCAAAGTCTCTTTAGCGCCAACCGAGTAGTCCAAGCCTCAGCTATCCAAGATATGATACAAAAACCAATGAAAAATGAATTGGACATAGCTCCCACTTTGGAAGAGACCTTTAAGGCCATACAGCAGATGAAAAACGGCAAGGCAGCTGGGATTGATGGAATCCCACCTGAAGTTTGGAAACACGGAGGTCATGCACTCCACGAAAAATTCCACGAATTCCTTGTGAATTGCTGGGAAAAAGGGGAACTGCCATCAGACCTCCGAGATGCAGTCATCATCACCCTGTACAAGAAAAAAGGAGCAAAATCCGACTGCTCAAACTATCGAGGCATAACACTGCTCTCTATTGCTGGAAAAATCCTTGCAAGGATACTCCTGAACAGGTTAGTTCCTGCTATTGCAGAAGAACTTCTCCCTGAAAGCCAATGTGGCTTCAGAGCCAATAGGAGTACTACAGACATGGTATTTGCCCTTAGGCAACTGCAAGAAAAATGTAGGGAGCAGAACAAGGGTCTCTATGTAACATTTGTCGACCTCACCAAAGCCTTTGACACTGTAAGTAGAAAAGGTCTGTGGCAGATCCTGGAAAGACTAGGATGCCCCCCCAAATTCCTTAAAATGATTATCTTGCTACACGAGGGCCAGCGTGGTCAAGTCAGATATGGCGATGCTCTTTCAGAGCCCTTTCTAATAACTAATGGAGTGAAGCAAGGTTGTGTTCTTGCCCCAACTTTATTTACAATCTTCTTTAGCATGATGCTCCAAAGGGCTATGGCAGAGCTTGAAGAAGACGACGGCATCTATATACGCTACCGTACTGATGGTAGCTTGTTTAACTTAAGCCGTCTGAGGGCTCACACTAAGACTCTAAACTATCTAGTCCGTGAGCTGCTCTTCGCCGATGATGCTGCCCTTGTTGCCCACACAGAAGGAGCTCTGCAGCGCCTAACATCCTGCTTTGCAACAGCTGCAGAGCTGTTTGGGCTAGAAGTCAACTTGAAGAAAACAGAAGTTCTTTACCAGCCTGCACCACAGGACGAACACCACCATCCCCACATTGCCGTCGGCAAATCAGTGCTCAAGTCCGTTCAGCAGTTCACCTACCTGGGAAGCATCATCTCCTCAGATGCCAAGATTGACAAAGAGATCGATCACAGATTAGCAAAGGCATATAGTGCATTTGGAAGACTTCACAAAAGAGTCTGGAGCAATAAACACCTGAGGCAAAGCACAAAAATCAGTGTGTATAGAGCCATCGTACTGTCTATCCTCCTTTATGGATCTGAAACATGGGTCACCTATCGCCACCACCTACGACTCCTCGAGCGCTTTCATCAGCGCTGTCTACGCACAATCCTAAATATACACTGGACTGACTATGTGACGAATGTTGCTGTCCTTGAGCAAGCAGGGATCACCAGCATTGAGGCCATGATATTGAGAACACAGCTGCGCTGGGCAGGGCACGTTTCTAGGATGGAGAACCATCGCCTCCCAAAAATACTACTCTACGGTGAACTCGCCACGGGTCAGCGTAAGAGGGGCACTCCAAAAAAGCGATACAAAGACTCCCTGAAACAACATCTCAGGCTTGGCCAAATCGATCACCAACAGTGGTCCGCCCTGGCCTCACATCGGGAGGCATGGAGATGCACTATCCACAATGCGGCAGCCTTATTTGAGAACTCACGACGAACAAGTCTTGAAGAGAAACGACAACGCAGAAAGAATCACAACCCAAAAACATCACCCAAGGAGACCTTCTGCTGTGCTTTTTGCAACCGGACTTGTTTATCTCGGATTGGCCTTTTTAGTCATCAGCGCGCTTGCAGAAAGCGCGGGATGAGTCCTTCCTGAATCTTCGTTTGCGAAGAAAAGCCAGAGAGAGAGAGACTGTCATTTAACCACTGTGCCACCAGGGCTCCATCATTGTTTCTTAAGCTCCCATTTGCTGGCTCTGTGGTATTTGAGCCAAGATCAGATAGCCTTGACTCTGGTCTTAAACTAGCAGCTTTGTTTGTTTGTTTAAGAGATTGAATCACGTGAGAGATTGAGGCTTGAGATTGCCCAACATTGGAAGATGGGGAACATCACAGTGGACAATTGGTGGGCTAAAATATGGATTTATGGTTCATGGATAAATTGTCAGACGACATCAGACGCACTAATAAAGGCAAGCAATTGTTTGCTGAAATTTGGTATCCATTAATAGACTTTATTAATAATGATGTGTCTCAACTGTGTCCTCCTCCATATCCACAAAACTTCTGGAAAGATATACTAGAGGCCCCATCAGGGACAAGAACAGATATCAGTGACCAAAGCAATTTATATTTTCTTCAGGTAAATAATGACTTACATCCTGCTTATATTGTTTTATGTTATTTATTGTAAGTAACATTGTTTCTCAGGACAAACAATGTAAGGTTTCAACACATTGTTGAATTTATCGATAAAATCTATATAGGAAAAGAGATTGAATCACTTATCATTTGGGTATTGGTGTCATGGTCCAGGATTCAGACTCAACACAGCTCAACCTGTGGAATGGCAGCCTCAGGACACACAAAGCCAGGACTCATCTGAGACTGATCAAACATTGGTACCACCAGAACAACAGGAACAATCAAATAAGGAGACTCAGCCCCCCAATCCTGCAGTCTTGATGGGTGGAAAAGAGAGCAGCTCAAAGGTATTCCCAGAAGCTTCTTGCCAAGCAAAAGGAGACGCTCTCAGGGTCAGCTGGCTGAAGCCAATTTAAGAAAGAGTTTTGACCCACATTCTTTGTGGGAAATAACTAGCCATTCTCTGGCTTTGGGATGAGTTCCTGTGATTCTGCTTCAGAACACTGAAACCCTAACCTTGAACTGGTTGGTGATCCTGTTTGGCTTTCAGACTATTGAACTGGTTTTGACTTCTTTCCTGTGCATTCCTGGTAAGCAAACCCTTCAAGGCAAGTTTGTCTCCAGTAATTCTGTTTAATTTAATGCCCTGCCTTATCTGTAAGAACTCAGAGTGAATTGCTTCCTCCTGAACAACCATCTGTGAGAGTGCTGAAGCCTGAATCAGGACAATTGTGGACCTTGATTTCGTGAGTGCTTTCTGCAATATATCCTCCTAGTCTCTCAAAGAAGGATATAAATCCTCATTTATCTTATTCTTTTACTTGACAACAACAAGAACTCTCCCCCCCCCTCACTGGGTGAGACAGTGAGAGGTTGTGCACATTTTCAAGAGATTTTTCCTCCTTTGCTAGACTTTTTTTTGACAAATTGTGGAAATTATTTTTTGGACACACGATGATGATTTTTGTACAAGCCATGATCCTTGCCACTTTGCTGCTTGGACTCTTTAGAAGTATAAGTATTTAAATGAGTTGTTTGTGTCTTCTTTATCAGCAATTCTGTCCTTCTGTGTTTGAGGTGAATGTGCAGGAATGGATGTTTTTCTCAGCAAAGGGTGGGAGATATTAGTTTTGTGCTAAGGTTTCTTGTGAAAATTGGAGAGCCTTAATGGAGGGGAAAATGTATCTTTTCATTTTACATTTTCGCAGACAGATCATAGAGAAAGGTATAACTTGCTCCATTTTTGTTCTCTGCCTAACTGTCTTGCCAGGTTCAGCATCCCCACCCCAATAGTGAAGCAACCCTATATGGCTTCACTTCTTACCTACCCACTCCCTCCTTCCTGGACAAGCCTTCAGTAGTTAAAATATGAACTGCAGTTTGTTTCATTTTCTTCATTAATAATCTGTTACTCCCTGTCAAGTACTTTATGAGGCAGTCTGCTGTGTAGATGAATGCTACTAGTTATATATGCTGTGCTCCCTTGTACTTGGCTAGCAGTGTTTCGTTTGGAGCAACTTCTACCAGAATAACAGCAGCCTGTCCTCTTGCAGAACAGAGGAAGGGTGGCAGAGGGATGATGTTGCTATAGAACTAGAATTAAATTCCCATGGTTATTTGCCTTTTGAAAGTGCTTATTCCAGTGGTGCAAACCTTTTTGTTTCCCAGGGGTCACTACCATTATCAGCTGCAGTCGTGGTGGGAAGGAGTCAAACACAAATTCATGCACATCTCTGAGTGCAGGGGTGGGGAGGTTTGATCCTTTCATCCTTGCCTGCTGAGAAGAAAGGGCCACTGTGGAGACAGGTGAAAGCTTCTTCCACCCCACCCCCAGTTATCTCAGAAAACAATATTCCCTGTCCACACCACCATCCACCCAACAGCTGAGTTGTGGCAAACACTAAGCTGGGTCCCCACAGCTTCATGGCCTACTAATGGAATGATGAAGTGTCAACACTTCCAGCTTATTCTCTGAACAGAAAGTCCAAAAACCAGTTAGAATTAGAGAAATAGAAAGTTCTGCTAGCACACTTTGAGATCTGGCACTGGAGATGGCAGCAATTTTACAGATGTATGAACCACCCAGTACATCACAAATAAGCAGTCTCTGGGCATTTGGGTTGGGTTCAGAGGTGCACACAGACTCTGTACTGTTGGGATGGAAAGAATATTCAAAATATTTGAAAAATGTAAAAACGGTGTTTCTCAAGAAACACTTTGGGAAACACAGATGAAAAAGACTCCTGGACTTATGAGAACCTTGGCAGTTCAGAATTTATTCTATGCAAAATTCCCATGTGGTTATTTGCACAGAAAACAGTATTTTATGAGCAGGACATAGCATTATCCCCCCCCCCGAAAATTCTATCTCTGCACACTAATATCATTTTCTGTGCAGAAAATTCATTTATCTAGGCAGAAAATATTATTTCCTGTTCTAAAATAAGTCCTGAACTGAGAATAGGCTTGGGAAACTGAAACATTTTCTTGCAGCAAGAAATTGCTAAAATTATTCCTTATTTTGAACAGAAGAATAATGAAGAATTAAATCCTGAATATCCAGCTACTGTCAGATTGCTAAACAATACTGTTATGTAGTGAGGTACTGAATACTTTCCTATGCAACACTGGAAAAGAGTAGATCAAAGGGGCATCTACACTGCAGAAATAGTGCAGTTTGACACCCCTTTAAGGGTTGCAGCTCCATCCTATGGAATCCTGGTATTTTTAGTTTTACAAGGTCTCTAGCCTTCTCTGCCAAAGAGTGCTGGTGCCTCAAATTCCAGGATACTGTAGAATGGAGCCACAACAGTTAAAGTGGTGTCAAACTGCATTACTTCTACAGTGTAGATATACCCCAAGTAGCATGACCCTTAATTATGAGGTCTGTCTATTAAATAATGAGATTGTGTTTCTACATTTCAGACAAATCAGAGAGAACTGATTGTGAACACTTTAGTGATGATCTTGAACATGTCTGAATCTGCATGACAAACATCAACACTCTCAGCCATTCAGTTAATTGTCAGTTATTGTTTAAAGCAGCTGTGTTGTGTGTTGTGTGCTAGAAAAATGCTAAGTTTGGAAGTCAAGCAACATGACATTCTGCAGCAACTTGAGGTTGACCCAAAGAAACCTTTTTTAAAAAAATCACTTGTGATGAAACCTGGATCTTCCAGTATGATCTGGAGACAAAATGACAGTCAATGCACTGGAAAACACCATCATCACCAAGAATGAAAAAAGCACATCAAAGCAAGTCCACATTCAAAGCCATGCTCATTGCTGTTGTTTTTTACATCAAGGGTGTAATTTTGGCAGAATGGGTTCCAGAAGGCAGAACAGTCAATCAGCATTATTAGAAGGAAGTTTTGACAAAGCTGAGAGAAAGTGTCGGGGGGGGGGGAGCCAGAACTGTGAGGATGGTTTCATTCTTCATCAAGACAATGCACCTATGAAGCAATTTTTGGCCAATAAATGCATTGCTACACTTGAACGTCCACCATATTCACCAGATTTGGCACCATGCTACTTTTTTATTTTCCCTAAAGTAATCGTGCTTAAAGGAACAAGTTTTGAGTCAATTGATGCAGTACGAAGAAAACAGCAGATGTGTGAAAACAGCTGACAGAAACTGATCTGCTCCATGCCTTCAACCAGTGGAAAACAAGACTGCATGAGTGTATGAGTGTGAACATGGAGTATATTGAAGGGGACAAACATTAGAATTATAATACATATAAATAAAGATGGGTTATTGTATCAATCTCGTTATTTAATAGAAAGACCTCGTATGCTTGTGTAAAACTCCCAGAGAACTGAAGCAAGAAAAGTAGGATTCAATTGTGATATATGGCAGGGAAATTTCTAATGAGCACATGCTATAATGACCCTTTCACATACCTATGGGAAGTGTCATGGTGAATATGTGGAGGTCTTCAGACATAGCCACTGCTTCTTTCATATCTCAGTTCAACACTAGTGTTTCTGTGACCTCCTATTAGAGATGTAATTTTTCAGTTAGCTTCTTCTCAAAGGTAGTGATGAGTATTTTCAGCAATTTCCTTCCTGCTGCAAGAAAGTCTTTGAAAACCATGAAGTTTTTGAAGATATTTGCAATTGGGGGCTTATTTTGCAGAAAATTCACATGTGGTTGTTTTGTGCAGAAAACTGCATTTTCTGCACAGAAAATAGCATTTTCTGTATGGAAAATCATATTTCCTGTGAGGAAGTACAATATTAATGCCATTATCTGGGCTGAATATACTGTTTTCTATGCAAATCAACCATAAGTGAATTTTATGCAGAATAATAATAAATAACAATAACATTTATTTATGCCCCGCCCCTCTGCTAAAAACAATCGGGGTGGCTTCCAACAATTAAAACATTATAATGATGACTAAAAACACCACCCACACCCACCCTCCCCCATAAAAAGACATTAAACACTATAACATTAAAACCATCTAACTAAAAACACATTAAAAACAAATATATACATAATTTTAAAAAAAGGCAGGAGACACAGTTCCTGAGGCCAGAATCTAATCAGGAAAGGCCTGCCAAAAGAGATCTGTCTTTAGTGCTTTTTTAAAGCTACTCAAGCTCATCAGCTGACGGATCTCGTTCAGCAGGCCATTCCATAAATTGGGGGTGATTACCAAAATTGCCCTCTGGGAGGTTGCAGACAGCCTAGATTTTTGTGACTGAAGCAAATTCCTCCCAGAGGACCGGAGTGCATGGAGAGGATTGTATGGGAGGATGCGGTTCCGGAGATAAGTTGGACCCAAACCATTTAGGGCTTTAAAGGTAATAACCAACACCTTATACTGGGCCCAGAAACTGATAGGAAACTCCCCATTACAGAATTTTCTGCATAGTGAACAACATTTTCTGTGCAGGAATTAATATTTCTGCATTGAAATATTGTTTTCCATACAGAGAATGTTTTTCCTGTGCAGAAAATATTGTTTTCAGAGCAAAACAAATACTATTTTCTGTATGCATATCAATCACATGCAAATTTTGCACAGAATATGTCCTAGGGGTTGTCCAAACAGTGAAAAAACTCCTCACAGAATGTGAAGAGAATCCTACCTGTCTTAATGGCATTCTGTGTGATCTTACTGCATTGTGAAGAAGGGGGGGCAATAAAGGCCAAAAACTTCAGCAGAAAAGACTTCGTAGCTTTTCCTTTTTTTTTTTTTAAAGACAGTGAGGGGCGTGCACATTCCTGTTTAAGCGAGTTGATATGATTCACTTGCCCAAACCAGGGGAAGTGCAAATCTGATTGGTCAGACAAGCGCAGGGGGCAGGGCTTCCGAACAAGGCAAGCACCCACTGCCACCATGTTTGATTTTTGCCTTAGTGGGTAGGCACTAAGGCAAGAAAATGGGGTGTTTGGTTTTGGTATTTTGAGCTCAATTGAAAAATCACTCAATCACACCTTGGACATTTTTTTTGGGGGGGGAAAGGTTATCATCAGAAAATTCAGGTAAGTGCAAATGTCAGTAAATCACTCACTGTCGCCATGTTTACTATTCGGCATGCAAAGCCTTTGGGAGCAGAAAAACCATTAGGACAGGTTGCAGCTGTTGCAAAATGTCATTAGTGCAAGGTGTTCCTTTTTTTTTATGGTCTCATATAGACAAGCCCCCGAATTGCAAAGATTCCCATGAACCAAGGATTCTTTAAGTCAGGGTTTGTCAATACTAATATATATATGTGTGTGTGTGTGTGTGTTTCGGCCATTTTTCAAATATTTTCAAATATTCTTTCCATCAGGTTGAACTTGAGACCTCTCTCAACTGTATCTCTGTATACAAAAATCTGGGGATAATAATGGGGAGCCCTGTTGTCTCCATATCATACCTGTTGATTTCCCAAGAGAACCTGGCTAATCATAGTTGGTAATATGGAGAACAAGATGATCCTTTCTCCAAAGACATTTCTTTCTGTTCTTATGATTTTGAGGGTTTTTCACTTGACCAGGCCAGTAAAAAGCTACTCCTGCTGAGACTTTGGAAAGCCACTGACAATACAAGTAGACTCTATTTAGGTACATGACCTTAGTCTCATTATATGCCTTGTAGACTAACTTCTGATAAGCAATACATTTCTTGGTACATTTACTTCTTTTTTCAGTGCAGGTGTGGAAGTTATTTACTTCATTGGAGAAACTTGCAACCATAAATGCTTACAGAAACCTCTCAATTGACAGTTTTGGGGAAATAATCTCCTGACCTCATTATTTCAAAGTTCACTCAGGGAGGCTGTTACTGGGAGCAGAGTGAAAACAATAACAAAACACAGTTTTATGATGGTTATGTGTGGGTTGCAAGGCAAACATTCCTTATGGTAATTCATATTCCTTATATTTGTCTCATGGCCCTAGAAAGGTCAGCAGGCAAGCTCTGTACTAACAGGAAACACTGAGTCTAGGATGGCCTCAAAGCCACTGTGTGTGATGAAGACACTGATTTCCTCTGCCTCCCAACTCTTGATAGGTTTCTGAACAAAAAAGACTTCATTAAGGGATATGCCATATTGTAAATCTCTTGGGAGGATATGTTTGTTTGGCTCCTGCCTCAGTGTTTGTGGCACAGCTGTAGTAACACATGGAGAGAGAGATGGCAACAACAACTCAACAACTAGCAGATGAGATACTTCATAAGGCTGGACTATGCTACCAGATGGCTCTCTCCAGCTGCTATGAGAGAGGCAACTCATCATTTCTGATGAAAAGAATACTTACAGCTTCCACAGAACTTTGGATAAGGCCAAGTATATTCCATGGTGCCATTATTACAGAGCCCATAGGATGGAACTCAACACTGCAAGGAGAATTTAGCATCCTGAACTTCTGGGTATTTTTCTGCTGCTGTTTGTCCTTGTGACTTTAAGAAAAAACTTTAAAATATGGTTACCTTTCGATGAAAACATTTGTAGATCTTTTCAGGTCTCTTCTAATCATTGTAAGGTAACAGGAGATGAACTGAACTTCTGATCTCTAGAGGAGCAATGTGTCAGTCTTCCATCTACATTTGCTTCCATTTTCACTCACTCACTCACTCTTACACACACACATACACTTTTTATTGTGGTTTCATATTTACCTCCCTATCTTGGAAACTATTTTACACAGTCCTTCAATTGGGAGTTATTTATTTATGCAAATAAAAAATAATGTAAATGCCTGCTTGCTTATTTGGAATGCCTGGGTGGTAGCAACACTGATAAAGCCCCACCTGGTGTTATCATTTGGGACTTTTTCGGATGAGGGTTTATAACGCTAGCAGCCTCGTTCCCGTTGCGAGGCTGCAGCGCTGCAGGGCATCCCTTTCGGATGACGCTCTGCCCTGCTGATCCTCTGCTGGTACTGTTGCGTAACCGTGGGGATGCAGCAGCGTTATATTTGGCAGTTTTCTAATCATGAAAGTTGATCGTGATTATAAAACTGCCAAATATAATGCTGCTGCATCCCCGCGGCTACGCAACAGTACCGGCAGGGCAGAGTGTCATCCAAAAGGGACGCCCTGCAGCGCTGCAGCCTCGCAATGGGGACGAGGCTGCTAGCGTTATAAACCCTCATCTGTAAAAGTCCTTGGTGAGGACTAAAGGTAATTGTAAGTCTTTATTCAAGTTTCTTTTTTAATAAAGAAAAGAAGAACAAGTTAAGAAGGAGGAAAAATATGAAGAGAAATTTCAAAGAGAAAAAGTACCCAAAGAAAGAGAAATACAGGATGTCTATTGTTTATTTTTCATTGTGTTATTCACTGCATATTGCTGCAGTACTTAATTAATGGGGGAAGGACACCAAAGGTCCTTTATTTCACCAAAAGAAGAGAAGGGCCAGCCCTGTTCGAAATAGCCTAGAATTGACATTGCCTTAAAGAGATGTAAAGAAATGTCATCAAAAGAACCTGAGCTGTGGGACTTCTTTAGCACAAATCTGCTGTCAGATAACAGATTTACTCAACTCTCAAATATGTTCAATGATAACTACAAGATGGAAGTGGAAGGAAGACAGGACACATAATATGAGAACAGGATAATTCCACACTAGAGAAAAAAATAATCAAAATAATCATGTTCTCCTCATAGCAACTACTAAACCATCCCCATCATTCCAGTCATCTGAGTTATCTGCTCTATTGGAAATGATATCCAAAGAGTGCTTCTTAATAGGTCAGCAAACAGACTGCATTTTTACAACATTAAAGCAGATTCAAGACTCTTTACTAAATCTGGATATAGAAACGAAAAACTTGGTAAGAGTCTAAGTCTAAATTTAACATATCCCTTCATGAGGCTGAACCACCTAAAATGGAAGACACACTAGTCTCCCTTCTGAGCAGTGTGATTCAATTTTCCAAACCGTTTGTATGTTTTGAATGCAAATTGATTCTATTTTATCAAAATTAGATGGGTTAGTATCATTGCTGAAGATTTCAGTTTCTGCAACTAATGATCAAGAAGCGCAAACTAAGGTAAAGGTAAATTTTCAATCTAACTCATTTTTATTGTGGGGCAGACCTTCTTAATTAGATACATGCCAAGGAAACATTGGTATGGAAACCTAACATTGCCATAACTATTTATCCATATATAGGGTTCTCCCCTATTTTATGGGGGTGGGTGGGGGTGGGGGGGTTTAGGGATTTTTACCTGTATTGTATTGTAGTTTTTGTAAGCTGCCCCAATTGTTTTAACAGAGGGGCGGGGTATAAATAAATTATTATTATTATTATTGTTGTTGTTGTTGTTGGGGTAATAATGCCCTAGTTAGGCAAAATCTTGCCTCTTTGTTAAAGGTGCATTACAGCAAGATTGATGACTTTGCTGTGAAAACATTGATCCAGGCTTCTGATAAAAAAAAAAAAAAGATTGCTTCTGACTTTTTTATCTTCCAGAATTCCCTCCAATAATGAAATCCAAAGTGAATATTGCACCCCCCCCCAAAAAAGGTGTAATTCCAACAAGATAACCCACTAATGATCAGAAGAGAATTTTTAGTTTGTCATCAAATGCTAGCTGTGTCCCTTATAAGAGGAAGGAAATGAAACCAAATTTACTGACCACAGAAAATACTTTAAAGACTGAATGCCTCTGCAATCAAATGAATACCAAGAAGCTCTTTAACTCTTCCTTCAGTTCTGAAGACAAACAAGTATTTGATTTTTATTCTAGACTGTCAGTGGATGGACAAAACTAGACAGTGCAAAGACTTTCCAAATTAGTGGTGAGGCTTTAGGAACTTCTAAACAACTCTAAACTTTCTTTCACACTAGGGGTGTACCAACATTGCAGAGTTATAGCAGTTTGACACCACTTTAAATGACAGTTCTAGCATATGGAATCCTGGGCTTTGTAGCTTTACAATGTCTTTAGACTTTTCTGTCAAAGAGTGCTGGTGCTTCACTAAACCACAAATCCCACGATTCTGTGGGATGGAGCCATAGCAGTTAAAGTGGTGTCAAACTGAAATAATTCACACTGTAGGCCTTCAAGTCCTCCTACTCTTGATCAGAGACCTTCTATAGTATTGAACCCATCGTGCTTGGTACATAAGCCTAGTACAAGTGATACCTTTGTTCTAATTGATGCTTTGAAACAGTTCAAGCAACCCCTTTTTATGATCTAACTACTCCTACTATAGACACTAGGAATAAGAAATGGAATTGCACCTCATGATTTGGATTCACTGGAGCAGAAATGTCCAGGAGATGAATTTAACTGTTCGCACATATGTGGTTGCCTCCCCTCAGATAATGGGAATACATTCTATAATGAAGCAAAGACATTGGAAAATTAATAGAACCAGATTGACTATTCAAATATTACACAACTTCATCTTTAAACATATTACACTGGAGCATTGCTTACTCGAGGGGGAATAATGATTACCACAGATTTTTGAGTTTTCTATTTCAGTCTAATATTCCTACGTTTCAAGTAATGTATGAGACACCAGTTAAGGAAGAGATTGAGACAAACTTTGAGGTTTTTCTCAGAGCACACTGGGAACTGTTTCATGGCAGATTTCATGGAATTAATAGTTCAGATCCAGTCTGCCCTGATAAATTCAACTACCTGATCTGTCATTGCTTGGGATGTGGCCCTGATGAGACATTCAGTCTTGGCTTTTTTTCTTCATAGTTTTGAGGAAGATCTTGGTGGTTACTGTGTATTAATGAAAAGTATTGAACATATAATTCAAATCAAAATTCAGAAGAGGTCTAGTGATTTCCCTGGCTTCATCCATTTCACCATGGGCAATATTACTGAAATATAAATATGTTTAAGTGTTGGACTGTGACTCTGGAGATCAGGTTTTCAATCCCCTCTCCACCATGAATACCCACTGGGTGATCTTGGGCAAGTCAGATACTCAGCCATGAAAACCCACCTTGGGTTGACCTTGGGCAAGTCTCAGCCTCAGAAAACCCCATGATAAGGTCACCAAAATTCAGAAATGACTTGAAAACACAAAACAACAACAATAAATGGAAGACATAAGTATTAAATGAAGAGATCTGGGATCTGTTCAGAAATGAAGAAGGGTTTCAGACTACTTGGAACAAAATAAGGGAGATATAATATTTCTACAAGAAACCCATATTAAAAAGGAACGAACATAAATAGTAATCTTATGCTTTATGATCAGCAATATTCTGTACCTGGTACCTCAACTTCACATAGTGTCACAATTTTATTTTATTTTCCTCTTTATTTCCATTTATAGTTGAAGATTTACATAATGATCCCAAGGGAAAATGTAGTGGAACTGCTATACTTTTTCTTAATTGTACAGTCCCAACTCAACACAATGTAACATTGTTGGAGATATTCTATCTAAACTTGATGTCTTTGAGTCATATGCTGAATCTATTCATGGAAAACCTGTCACTGGAGGTGTTCCTATCAAAGGGTATTGCCATGTAATTAGTGTATTTGCAGATGACAATGCATTGTTTATTACTAAACCACAAATTGAAGCCCCAGCTTCACTTTACTTTAGAGAAATTAAAGTACAGTGGGCCCTTGATATCCATTTGGCTTTGGTTCCAGGACCCCCCCCCCCGGGCACCATAATCTGTGGATGCTCAAGTCCCATTATATACAATAACATAGTAAAATGGTGTCCCTTATACAGTATAAAATGGCAAAATCAACATTTGCTTTTGGAATTCTTTTTTTTTGGGTGTGTGTGATATTTTCAAGCTCTGGATGGTGGAGTCCATGGATACAGACTCTGTGGATATGGAGGGTCAACTGTATTATGGAAAATTCGCTATAACAAATAAGACGTACTCTGCATAGGTCTCACTCTAAAGGATCACAGAAATGTGCAATCATCTACAGGTTTAAATCTGGTGTCCAAATCAATTAAATATTTTGGTATCTCAATCCCTAAAACTCTCTAAAACTTAAAAATATATAAAAGCCTTATGTTAAAAATTAAATCAGACATTCATAAATGGACTAAGTTACATTTATCCTGGTTGAGACATATAGTAGCATTTAAAACAAACACTCTTCCAAAAGTCAAATTCTTATTTCAAATGTTACCTATTATACTGACAAAAACATATCTTAGTAAGTGGCAAATAGTATTTGATTGTTACATCTTTTAAAAAAACAGAAAAAATATAACATAAAACATATAGGGAAAAACTACAATAGCAAAAATACAAATACATCAAATGGAAAATATTATTTAATCTCTAAATCTTTGAAAGTAAAAAAAACCCACGTGTCAGTAAATATTTAATGTATAGGAAAACATCAGAAAGAGGGCTGGGATTAATTAATCAGGCTAATCTACCATTTACTCCCTTTGAACAACTAATTAAAATGTCTGGCTCCAAATCTAAGGGGTAAGTTTCTGTTGATTATAATTTACCTCTCTCTAACAGTGACTCCAAACTGCAGGGCTTACAAATTCAATGGGAACAAGACTTGGGTCATGGTATTAGTGATATTAACTGGGATCATTTATGGAGGCTGAAACCCTTCAAAATAGTCTCTGCACAATATAGGGAAACAACACATACATTAATTTATAGATCATATCGTGGATGGCTAAAAAGACAAACTAATGGGTCCTACAACAAATCAAGTCTGAAATCTGCCTAGAAGCCAAGATGACTAAATGAAGGCTGTTGGACTTTTCCTACATCATTAGAGATGACAATAATGCTTGGAAAGGTAGAAGGCAGTAGGAAGAGAGGAAGACAGCATACCAGATGGTTAGACTCAGTCAAGGAGGACATGTCCCTGAGTCTGCAAGACCTGAGCAGAGCTGTTAAGGATAGGGTGTCTCATTCACAGGGTCACCATGTCAAGGTTGACTTGGAGGCAGTTAACAACAGTAGAATGATAGAGTTGGAAGGATCATCAGGTCCAACCCCCTGCTCAGTGAAGAATCTCCAGCTAGAGCTTCCCCAGCAGGTAGCAGGTATCTAACACCAATGAAAATATCACAAATTTTCCACCATAGATCTACAAAATGTTGGAGAGGCTGTAATTTAATAGGCAACTATTTTCACATGTGGTGGGATTGTGAGACAGTCTCTATGTTTTTGAAAGAAGTCTTCCAGGAAATATTCCTAGCTTGGCACTGTTAAATATTATTCTTTAATCTAAATGCTAATTTATCCCACCAACATCTTATTACATATTTATTGTTAGCAGTTGATAGCTTGTGCGTGGAATACAGCTAAAAATTTACATATTAGCAAATGGTATGCTAAGGTGAAGAATCCCGCTGTACTGGGGGGGGGACATAACATATAAAGTTAAAGAACAGAATGGAGACATTGACAATTTTACAGAAATGTGACTTCCTTTTATTAGTTATCATAATAAACTGATGAGCACATGGGAACAATCTCCCAGAACTCATTAAAACATTTGGAATTATATATTTGGATAGAATGAATGGCGATTCAGATGTTATTCTGTTGCTGTGATGTACGTTAGTCTATGCACATTGATGTTGATTTTATCATGATGCTGATGGAGCCCTGGTGGCGCAGTGGTTAAATGTCAGTACTGCAAGTCACCACATTGCAAGTTCGATTCCAGCGGGCTCCAAGGTTCACTCAGCCTTCCATCCTTTTGTAGGTCGGTAAAATGAGTACCCGGCTTGTGGGGGTAATTAGCTAACACACATTGGAAACTGTTTAATGCACTGTAGATGTGTAAATAGCTATTGCTTAAAACAATTTGTAAGCTGCTCTGATAGCCTTGTGGCTGAAGAGCGGGGTATAAATAAATAAATTTTAAAAAATCTTGTTTTTGTTGCTCATGTTTTGTATGTATTTATAGCTTTTAAAATAAAAAAAAATCATTCTAAGGTGAGGGGATAGTGCATAATTAACATTTACAGCTTGCTAACACTTGATGTGCCAGTGTTTACTGGCTTATATGGCTTTATGAAAGGAGTAGACAAATCCATGTTCTCCAATTTCAGAGTCAATATGATTCTTAATATCAATTGCTGTTTAGAATACAGTGGGGGAAAGGTGCTTACTTCAGGTGATTCTTATGGGCTTCCAGGGAAAAACTAAGTGGAACCTAAGGTGAATAGGATATGGAGCTAGAGGAACTTTTATTCATGTGTAGCAGAGCCCTTCAGATGTCCATAAGCTCTTAATATTTCTTGGTCAGGATCACAATTTCACAGCAAGAATTTAATCTCAATGAATTCCTTCCTTGGGTCTCCTTCCTTGGAGGTCTTTAAACAGAGGCTGGATTGCCATCTGTCGGGGATGCTTTGATCAAGATTTCCTGTGTGGCAGGGGGGTTGGACTGGATGGCCCTCGTGGTCTCTTCCAACTCTGCAATTCTATGATTCTATGAATTCCTTGTGTTTTATTGAATCTAAAGGATGAAACTGAATTTATTTACTTGATTGAATCCAATGGATGTATCAGACTCTATTTAGTTAAGTTCTTCTTTCTTTTTGAATTTCACATTTGAATTTGTTCAAGGTTCATACAAAAACATGATCATCAAAACAACATGTGTATCTATTTCTTTTCTTTATTTTTTATCTTCTCAGAACAAGAATGGTGACAAGTTAATTTGTTGCAACTTTATTTTCTTACCTCTCTTATTCACTATAATTTCTTACAGCAAGATTGAGTAAATTTCTTCCAGAGGATAGTTAAACACTGAGAATAAGCCCATGCTACAGTATTTATTGCACTGGAAAAAAAATTAACGTTCACTGTACAGTAAAGGAAAGAAAGAAAGATTTCTTTTGCAAAGTGGATTGAAATATGATGTCAATATGAAAAAAATAGCTACATCTTTGGAAAGTAAACATTCAAAAGCTTTCTTATGGTTGTTAATTTATAAGACTCCCAATCTTGTCCTTGTTGATGATATATAAAAACGATAACAAGTGCATGGGTTCTTCAGTATTTTGATCTTTGTAAATTTTAGTATGAATGAATGAATCTTTATTGCTAAAAGCTATAAGCCATCACAATAATATTACTTTAAATAATTTTAAAAACAAGTGGTTACAATGCCATAAAATTTAAAACACAATACAAAATGATAAAACCAAAAGTATAAAAAGTATTAACTTACTGGATTCTTTATCTCCCATGCAGATGGGTATTCAACAGTTTTGACACTTTGTGAATGCTCCAACATAGATCTCAGATTAACAAAGTATAAAAAAAGCAATGAACAGTTTTATTTTTAGAAAGTGTTTTATGGTCCACACTACTAGCCTAACATTTATGCGACTTGAAGAATACTGAATTTAGCCATTCAGCAGTGGGAACCTGAGTTAGAGAAATTGGATTTCATATCCCCTGAAACCGGGACTTCATTTTGTGAGGGCTAATTCCCTCTCATGACCTGCTTTGCCTCTAGCTTTGACCATATAAAGGCTTCCTAGAGACTCTCTGCTGTCTGTCTACAACGAAACAGCTACTTGGTTAAAGTATACTAAGTAACTTTTCCAGGCCCAACCTCCTTTCAAATATCACCCGTACTCCAGTCACTGGAGAATGGAGCTTCTTCTACCCATGCACCTGATGTCCAGTAGAGTGTGTAGGGGAGTTTTGATAATGGAAATAGTGTCACAATTGTTACAAAGTAGTGATCATGAATATGGAGCAATTACCTAGATTTACTCATCCATAAGTGTTCTGTATTCATGATCACTACTTAGTTATGATTGTGATACTATCACCATGATCAACCCCCCCCCACTCAGCCAACTTTATTAGCATCAGCAGCAATGCAGAGAAGGAGGTCTAGGGTATTTTGCCAGTGACTGAAGCATGTCTGAATGACATTTCTGTCAGGTCTTTTTTTTTTGGGGGGGGGGGAGGGGGTGGTGAACCAGAAGACGTTACTTAAGTATACTTAACTAAGTAGCTGATATGGAATACTGGCCTGGAGACTCTTTGTACCAAAACACCTCATTACAAGATGACTTAAATCAAGCCATTGCCCCCACCTTCCCCACCAGCTTTTTGTAACATCTTTGTCTCACAATGGGACCTGAAGGCCTTTAAAGCCTACTTGAGAGAAAGGAGGGTTATAAAACCAATAAATAAATAAGTAAATAAAATACTGTGTTTTGTTGAACCAACTATATTTCCACACTGAATCCTAGCACAATTCTACATTACATCTATATAAAGGGGGGAAAAAAACCATTGAATCCCATGTGTTTTATTTCTGGTTGTACTGATATAGGTCTCGAACCATATATATATATGGGCTACATTTAGAAATATCTCTTTAAATGCAGATGCAAGAGTGGATTTCTGGGTGTAAAAGTCACACCAGTCTCAAACACTGAGGAGTGTGAAGGAGATGGAAACTTAGGCTTCAAAATCACCTTATACAGTAAAAACAAACTTTCTCTTGTACCAACCCCACTCAGCTTGAGATTTGTCATGCTCCTAGGAAAAGAACATCTACACTATAAGAACTGGCAATATTAGGTTGTATCTGCATTGCACAATTAGAAGACTTTGATGATACCCTTTTATGTGCCATGAATCCAGTCTACAGAAACCAGGGTTTTTATAGTTTGATGAGGTCCTTAGAATTCTGCAGATACCAATAGCAATAGCACTTACATTTCTATGCCACTTTATAGTGCTAAGCACTCTCTAAGCAGTTTACAATGTTTTAGCTAATTGCCCCAGTAAGCTGGGTACTCATTTTATTGAGCTCACAAGGATGGAAGGCTGAGTCAACCTGGAGCCCTGCAGGATAGAACTCACAATGTTGTCGCTGCAGTACCGGCATTTAACCACTGTGCCACCAGCACTTTAGTGCTTTATTTATTTATTTAAGATATTTTATCACCTCCTAGCCCACAAGGGCTCCCAAAACAATGAACAAATAAAAACAATTAAAACAGTACAAAGATAAAAACATTTTTAAAATACATTAAAATACTCTTATGAACATCTTCAAACAATATAAAATTGCCCTAAAACATTTAAAATAGAGCAATGCCAAGCACTGAAGGCCACGGTATGATTTTGGCTGTCTGCCAGAAACTTAAAGGAGATAGAGCCAGCCTAACCAATTTGGGTAGGGAGTTCCATAGTCAGGGTGCAGCTGACAGTGTACCCAACCTCATTTCCCAAGTTGTAGGGATATATAACATAACCTCCTATGAAGATCTGAAATTTTAATCAGGCTCATATGTGAGGAGGTAGTCTTTCAGATATCTTGGCTCCAAGCCACTTAGGGTTTTGTAGGTCAGGACCAGCATACTGAATTAAGCTCAGAAGCAAATTAGAAGCTAGTGCAGTTCTTGTAAAATGGGTGTTATCGGTCTCTAAAATGTGCACCTGGTACCAGTCTGGCTGCTGCATTTTGCACTAGCTGCAGTTTCCAAACACTTTTCAAGGGCAGCCCCACATAGAGTCTGTTAATGTGGAGGTAACTAAGGCATGAACCATTATGGTCAGATCTTTCTTCCCCAGGAAAGAGCAGAGCTGGTACACCAGCTTAAGCTGGGCAAAGGCATTTCTGGCCACCTCAGCAACCTGGCCTTCTAGGAGCAGACTTGAGTCCAAGGGAACCCTGAAGCTATGCACCTGATTTTTCAAAGGGAGTGCAATGGCATCCAAAACAGGCTGTGTTCCTAACCCTGGGAGAAGATGCAATTAGTTGTCCCCTACAGTCAATCCTTGCTATTATTTCCTCCACAGTCATGAACATACATGCTGAAGAAATCATTTCACAGTGGTGTGTCTCTCATTGGACAAGTACTAAAGTCCATTAAAGTATAACTAGCAATAGAAAGTGAACTGTAGCATCTGGAGGCAACATGGTAAGAAGATTGGAATATACTGGTCTCTGTGATGAGTCTGTAGGCAAGCTATAATAACTGGTTAAATAGCAGCAGCAGCAGGTTCAAGTATTCAGGAGTTTGAGAGTGAAGAGTAAGAGTTGGAAGACAAAGCTCAAATCTGACCTAAGGTAGTCTGCTGCCCCCAGGTGCCATGGAGAATTTTGTCTGTCACCAGCACTGCAGCAAGAGTCAGCTTCCAGTGTGACAGCTACAGATCCTTTCTGCTTTACAAGGAATGGAGAGGCCTCATCTTTACCTTAGGCAGCAAAATGTCTTTGGCTGGCCCTGGTTTCCTTTATCTAAGGATAATTAAAGAGGCACATGGGAGATAAGATGTCTTCACAAGCCTGCTTTGTTGTTATTTCTGAGATAAAAACAACAGCATATATATGTGTGTGTGTGTGTGTGTGTGTGTATACTGGAAAGGCAGTTTGCTATACATATTTCTAAGGAATGAAATGTAACTGATGGTACAAATATTAATTGCTTTCTGTGTGCCTCATTTGCCCTCAACTAAATTTCACAAGGGGTTTTTGTTATGCTTTAGCTTTCAAAACAAAAAGGACAAAAAGAATATTGATGTTATATAACATATCAACCAGTTTTCCATATAGTAATATGGGATGCTAATTATGTTAATCATGAATCTGAACCTTCATTACTCAAAATTATCACTCCAAGCAATAATGTAGAGACTCTGGAATGTATAACAGCTTCTTAAAATGCATGAGCACCCAATATTTCTTGCATATTGAATTATATAGGAGCACACTTTTCTGAAACAGAGCCTACGAACTAGTGTCACTGCAGTAGTGACAAATAAAATCACTGAAGGAACAATGTTTTGGAGTAGGGAAGTTTGGGGAGTGACAAAATTCCACTATATTTAATAGCTTTATTAATTAGCAGGCACTCTTAGCAGGCCAAAGGCGAGGCAGAATTTCAGTCTTTACACAAATAAACATTGGCATCCTCTTTTTCTGTCCTTCCATTAGGATGTCCATTGTGATTTCTCTTCCATTCCTAAATTGCCCATCTCATTCAAAGATGGGAAATTTGGCAATCTGGGAGAGATATTTCTTTCCCCCACCTTTTTTTTTGGGGGGGTGAGAGGGAAGTGCAACTTACTGCTTTGTTCATGATTAGTAACAGTGAGAACTTTATCTCTTTGCGTACCTGCTACTTCTGCAAAAAGAAGCAGTAGTCTAGCAGTTCTTTTATTTCCCTCAGAAAACATGATCACACAGTACTAATGCTAAGCATAATGTGGAAAACAAACAGTAGCTACCACACAGACATACTAACAGTGTCATTTCCATTCACTAGGCTCATTGATTGGAAATTACATCCTGAATATCATTTCTCAATGACGAGAACAGACTTTGTTGTCTACCACCAACATTCTCAACAGGAAATTGCAATACCTGCATTTTCTCCAGCTGGCAGAGAGGACCATGTGGTCTCTCTCATCTACAAAAGACCACCACTGCAGGTTGCCATCTTTCACTTCCCTGAGATAAGGATTTTCTTTTGTTTGAGAAGAATGAGGAAGAAGAGGGTGCTGGAGGACAGGTGATTGTACGCATTATCAAGCTGGAGGTGTGCTTCCATTAGGAACACAACCCTACTGTTTCTTCCTTCAAAATTCTGTTGCATAGATGAGCATCCACATGTCACTGCTTTGTGATTCTAAGGGACATCCTCTGTTTTATGTCTCTATTCTCCTAAATTCCAAATAAGATATTTCCTAGAAATGGAGCATAAAAATACTTTGTCACAATTTTCAGTTCTTATAGCTCTCTTACATCTTTTAACTCATTTATAGTATCAGTGTGTACATGGCATGTGTGCTCCTGAAATACTGCTAGCCACGCTCCTCTCCATTCTGATGTCATCAGATCTCCTTGTGTGAATCCATCTGATGGACATGTGCATCCCCTCACATAAACAGAATGTGAAAAAAGACTGGTGTTTTGTGGCTGTTGGTTTTTTTGGTGTTGATTTACCAATGTGCATACAGTGTAGGAATGGTGAATTCCCGGGAGGGGAGGGGGGGAGAGGTTGCACACACAACTCAGAATATCCCATACTTATTTTCATAGAATCATAGAATTGTAGAGTTGGGAGAGACCACAAGGGCCATCCAGTCCAACCCCCTGCCATACAGGAAATCACGATCAAAGCATCCCTGACAGATGGCAATCCAGCCTCTGTTTAAAGACCTCCAAGGAAGGAGACCCCATCATGCTCCGAGGGAGTGTGTTCCACTGCCGAACAGCTCTTACTGTCAGAAAGTTCCTCCTAATGTTGAGGTGGAATCTCTGTTCCTAGAGCTTGCATCCATTGTTCCATGTTCTAGTCTCTGGGGCAGCAGAAAACAAGCTTGCTCCACCCTCAATGTGACACCCCTTCAAATATTTAAACAGGGATATCATATTGCCCCTTAACCGTCTTTTATTCCAGGCTAAACATACCCAGCTCCCTAAGTCTTTCCTCATAGGCATGGTTTCCAGACCTTTCACCATTTTAGTCGCCCTCCTCTGGACACACTCCAATTTGTCAGTATCCTTTTTTGAATTGTGGTGCCCGGAACTGGACACAGTATTCTAGGTGAGGCCTAACCAAGGCAGAATAGAGTGGCACTATTAATTCCTTTGATCTAGACACTATACTTCTATTGATGCAGCCCAAAATCACATTGGCCTTTTTAGCTGCCGCATCACACTGTTGACTCATGTTCAACTTGTGGTCTACTAGGACTCCTAGATCTCTTTCGCACATAGTCTCGTTCACCCAGGTCTCCCCCATCCTATATCTATGCATTTTGTTTTTCCGCCCTAAGTGCAGTACCTTACATTTCTCCGTATTGAATTTCATTTTGTTAACTTTGGCCCAGTTTTCTAGTGTATACAGGTCATTTTGAACTTTGATCCTGTCCTCTAGGTTATTAGCTACTCTTCCTAATTTGGTGTCATAAGCAAATTTGATTAAGTATGTCCTCTATTCCTTCATCCAAGTGATTGATAAAGATGTTGAATAGCACTGGGCCCAGGACAGAACCTGTGGTCACATCTTTCCAAGACGAAGAGGAGCCACTGCTGAGCATCCTTTGGGTTCAGCCAGTCAACCAATTACAAATCTATTTAACAGTTAACTTATCTAGCCCATATTTTACAAGCTTGTTTGCAAGAATATCATGGGGAACAGGTATTCCTGTACTACCTCTTTACCTATTCTGTGCTGGATTTCCCCTATTGTGTCCTCTGTTCCATTATCCTCAGGTTGATCACCCTTTTCCTTTTCTGAAAACACTGAGGCAAAGAAGGTGTTGAGTAATTCTGCCTTTTCTCTGTCTCCTGTTAGCATTTTGCCATCTTCTCCATGTAGTGGCCCTACCATTTCCTTCTTCCTCTTGCTGTGGATATAAGTCAAACCCCATTTTTATAGTTCTTAACCTCTCTAGCAAGACTGAGCTCATTCTGCACTTTAGCTTTTCTGACTTTACTCCTACACGTGTTTGCTTGCTGTTTAAATTCTTCTTTGGTGACTTCTCCCTTTTTCCATGTTCTATACATGTTCCGTTTAAAACTTAGCGCCATTGAAAGTTCTTTAGTCATTCATCCTAGTTTCTTGAGACACCGCCCATATTTCTTCCTCATTGGTACTGTTTGAAGCTGTGCCTTCAGTATCTCCCTTTTGAAAAAGACACATCTATCTTGAAGTCCCATCTTGAAATCTTGAAGTCCCTTCTCTTTCAGTATTCCTGACCATGGGATCCCCCCCCCGTATTTCCCTGCGTTTATTGAAATCAGCTCTCCTAAAGTCTAGAATGCATCTCTGACTATGCCTGGCTTCTTCTTTCAATTGTATAACAAACTCCAGGAGAACAAGATCACTCTCACATAAGGATCCCACCTCTCTCTCTCTCTCTCTGGCTTTTCTTCGCAAACGAAGATTCAGGAAGGACTCATCCTGTGCTTTCTGCAAGCACGCTGATGACTGACAATACCAATCCAAGATAAACAAGTCCGGATGGATGTGGCCAAGAATCCCACCACTTGCATCCCATTAACCAGGTCATCCCTGTTAGTTAGGATCAGATCTAAAATAGCTGACCCCCTTGTTGCCTCTTCCACCTTTTGGACCATGAAATTGTCTTCCAGGCAAGTAAGGAATTTGCTAGACCTTGAAGTTTTGGTTGGGTTAGATTTCCAGCAAATATCAGGATAGCTGAAGTCACCCATCACTACTACATCTCTCCTTTCTGCATGTGTGGTCATCTGTTCTAGAAAGGCATCATCCAATTCCTCCGTCTGACTTGGGGGACTGTAGGAGAGTCCCACAATAGCATCCCTGTTGTTTCCCTCCCCTTTAATTTTTACCCAGATGCTCTCCACCTGGCTTCCAGTATTGACATCATGAATCTCTTCACTGATGTAAATATCCTTGACATACAATGCTATTCTTCCTCCTTTACAATCTTCTTCAGCATGATGCTCCAAACGGCTACAGCAGAGCTTGAAGAAGACGACGGCATCTATATACATTCCCATACTGATGGTAGCTTGTTTAACTTAAGCCGTCTGAGGGCTCACACTAAGACCCTAAACTATCTAGTCCGTGAGCTGCTCTTTGCTGATGATGCTGCCCTTGTTCCCCACACAGAAGCAGCTCTGCAGTGCCTAACATCCTGCTTCGCAACAGCTGCAGAGCTGTTTGGGCTGGAAGTCAACCTGAAGAAAATGGAAATTATTTACCAGCCTGCACCACAGGACGAACACCACAATCCCCACATTGCCATTGGCAAATCTGTGCTCAGGTCCATTCAGCAGTTCACCTACCTGGGAAGCATGATCTCAGATACCAAGATTGACAAAGAGATTGATCACAGTTTAGCAAAGGCATATAGTGCATTTGGAAGATTTCACTAAAGAGTCTGGAGTGATAAACACCTGAGGCGAAGCACAAAAATCAGTGTGTATAGAACCATTGTACTGTCTATTCTCCTTTATGGGTCTGAAACATGGGTCACCTATCGCCACCACCTACGACTCTTCTAACACTTTCATCAGCACTGTCTACGCACAATCCTAAATATACACTGGACTGACTATGTGATGAATGTTGCTGTCCTTGAGCAGGCAGGGATCACTAGCATTGAGGCCATGATATTGAGAACACAGCTGCGCTGGGCAGGGCACGTTTCTAGGATGGAGGACCATCGCCTCCCAAAAATAGTACTCTACGGCGAACTCACCACGGGTCAGCATAAGAGGGGCACTCCAAAAAAGTGATACAAGGACTCCCTGAAACAACATCTCAGTCTCGGCCAAATTGATCACCAACAATGGTCTGCCCTGGCTTCACATCGGGAGGCATGGAGATGCACTATCCACAATGCTGCAGCCTTATTTGAGAATTCACGCTGAACAAGTCTTGAAGAGAAACGACAAAGCAGAAAGAATCATAACCCGGAAACATCACCCAAGGAGACCTTCTGCTGTGCTTTCTGCAACCGGACTTGTTTATCTCGGATTGCCTTTTTTAGTCATCAGTGAGCTTGCAGAAAGTGCGGGATTAGTCCCTCCTGAATCTTCGTTTGCGGAGAAAAGCCAGGGAGAGAGAGATTCTCAATAAGGCGTATCTGACAAAATTATTTTTATAATCTACCTTAACATTGACTTTATTGTATCATAAATATCCACACCATCTGAACCTCAGATCATGCCTGTCCAATTCTAATAATCTTTTACTTCTCAACATCACCTATATTTTTCATCCAGATTAGAGAATAGGCCACAAAGTACAACTTCAAACCTCGTAAACTCATTCCTTCTCTCTCCTTTGCATCATGTAATACCTTATACTAAACTCAAGTTTTTTCCTCTTGCCATATAAAATTAAGTTACATCTTTTTGCCATTGCTTAAATGGCTCATTAGTTGTCAAAATCAGTATTATATGAAATAGGAACATCATTCTGGGTAAAACATTTGTTTTTATCACAGAAATTCTCCCCAACAGCAACAAGCTTAATCTGTCCCATCTCAACATGTTCTTTTTAATGTCATTTCTTATCTTGATATAATTATTTTGAAATAACATATAATTCATATTTAGAATCATAGAATCATAGAGTTGGAAGAGATCACAAGGGCCAGCCAGTCCAATCCCATGCTATGCTGGAATACACAACCAAAGTATTCCCAACAGATAGCCATCCAGCTTCTGTTTAAAAACCTTCAAAGGAGACTCCACCACACTTTGAGGCAGTGCATTCCACTTCTGAACAGCTCTTACTGTCAGGAAGTTCTTCCTAATGTTTAGTGGAATCTATTTTCCTATAGTTTGAACCCGTTGCTCCCTGTCCTAGTCTCTGGAGCAGCAGAAAACAAGCTTGCTCCATCCTCAATATGACATCCCTTCAAATATTTAAACATGGCTATCATGTCACCTCTCAAACTTCTCTTCTCCAGACTAAACATACCCAGCTCCCTAAGCCGCTCATAGGGCATGGCTTCCAGACCTTTAACCATTTTGGTTAAAATTCATTACTTCCCAAACCAAAATAAACAAAAGCAAATGAGTGAATACCCTTGTCTTGTCTTACAGTTCTTCTAAATTTGCACCTGCAGTACTTCTTTTTGACCACTATTATTACACCATCAAACTCCAAGTTGCCTCTTTAACAAATTAACAAATTAGGCCTTTCACAGCCTCCATACCTCAAACCGTGCTGCAAACATTTCTTTGTCTTATCTTAGTCCGTTCTTTATCAGATAAACAAAGCATTTTCCACATGGAAATCTAGTCTTGCTACCCAGCAATTTGAATATTCTCAAAAGAACTTTCATCAGCACAAAATAAGAAGTCCTTTTATTTTAATAAATCTTCTACTTTTGATTCTGCTGTTCCCTCCATCCATTCTTAACTTTCTAGAACACCATCTTGGTTATACGTTTTGTGTTGAAACTCATATTTTATAAGTAGTTTTCCTTCTCTCTTCTTGTGAAAAGACAAACTTGCTGAGGTATGGCTTCACTGCTGATTGAAAGATATCTCTTTGATTTTAATTTGTATAGTTTAAATGGGCTTATGAAAGTGAGGTTTTGCAGGTCCAGTGCCCTTTAATAGCTTGTTCCGGCAGCTAAGCCTGATGACACACACACACTGTTTGCACTCACTCTGGACTACTACAGTTCCTGCAGTCTCTTCATGAGAAGCAGCGTTTTGCAGTCTATGCAACAAAGGCACCTAGGCTGCAGATCGGGGCCGCGAGGGCGGTGGGGCCACGGTGCGGCAGAAGAGTGGGGGAGGCCGCGGCCAAGCACAAGCGCCTAGGCAAAAGAGCAGGGAGGGCAGGCCTGAGTCCCCAGAGGGATCCGCCACGTGGCAAGGCCCCAATTAGGCCACGGATCAGGACCATGGCAAAGGTGCTGGGGCCGCGGCCAGGCACAAGCGCCTAGGCAAAATTAGGCCCGCCACAGATTGAGGCCGTGGTGAGGGCACTGGGGCCGCGGCGCGGCAGAAGAGCAGGGGAGGCCAGGCCCGAGTCCCCAGAGGGATCGATTAGGCCACGGATCGGGACTGCGGTGAGGGCACTGGGGCCAGGGGCGCAGTCAGGCAGCGGCGGATCAGGATCCCCAGAGGGACCCGCCATGTGGCACCAGCGGGGAACAATGGGGGAGGCCTGAGGGCACGGGGGCAAAGGCATGAGAGCACGGCATGGAGAAGACCACGCGGACGCGCGGCGCTCAAAGGCTCCAGCGGGGTGAGAAGCAGCAGGGAACCTACCGGAGTGGCGAGATGAGCAGCGCTCGCAGGGGTTCCCTCAAAAGACGCCCTCCAAGGACGCCCCTCCTGGGACCAGCAGCGCTCAAAGGCCACAGTGGCGGTACGAGGCGGGGCGAAGTCCAGGCCACATGGAACTTAAAATTAGCACTTAAAAATAAAAACTTGAGAATAAAAATAAAAACTTGAGAATAAAAATAAAAACGCTCAAAATTAAAAACTAAAATTCAAAGATGCAATCAATACAGAACCAGAAACTTAAAAATCAAAACTCAAAAATCAAGGATGCAATCACCTTAATTAACTACAATCGAAGTAATAAAAGGAAATAAAAGATACTAGCAATAAAAGAAAGATAAATTCACAGTAATAGCATGCAACCAAATTGAAAGAAGGACACAATAAAATGCTCAATCACACAAACACAATCACACTGCTGGGCTACACACTCATTCAAAGCACAAGCACAGCACAGCCAACTTAGCTCTCCCTCGTGGCTGAAGATGAGTTCAAAAGATAGAAGTTCCTCCTTCTTTCAATCCAGTGGAAAAGAGGAGGAGGCCAGGGGCGGCAAGGGTTAAAACAGGCCCTGCTACAGCCCCGCCCCTGTCTCCTCCTGGCCAGGGCATATCCATGCCCCGGCCAACCCCTGCGCTCATCTCCATGTCCATCATTAAAACACCTCCCCCGGATCTACCATTCTTCAAGATCCGGGGTGTGTGTGTCTGTTTCAGCAGCTAAACCTGATGACACACACACACTGCTTGCACTCACTTTGGACTACTACAGTTCCTGCAGTCTCTTCACGAGAAGCAGCATTTTGCAGTCTATGTGGGCAATCTCACTCTTCTCCCTTCATCCAGAGAGAGTTTTTCACCAGCTAGAGCTCCCTTTTAGCTGGCTGCTTTTCCCACTGAAGCTTTCTCTGCCACACACCCCAAATATCAGCCTACCCACATGCCCTTTTTCTGATATTTCCACTGTTTGTTCTCATTGCTCATCTCCTAGTGGAAGTGAGGAACCTGACATGATGGAACTGAGCAACCTGAGTTCCTTGCAGCTCAAGAGATCCAAAGATGGCCTTCAGACTAATTATGTAGTGTTTCCATAATTCTCTGTTCCATACTTTTCTTCCTGCTAGCACTGGTGAAACAGCTGTTGGGAGTAGCTTTCCATGACCCAAACATAGTGGCTGTCATTGCTATGACTTCTGTAAATAGCAGGTTCCTCCCAATTACTACCCCCACTGCTATGTAACTATAAGTATAGAGACTATCAGACATGCAAAAACTGCATCAGAAGAAAGTGATGGTAACAGAAACGGGTGACATTATCAGACGACATCATCCTTCAGCATTCTGGGGGCATAGTGTGGATGTGAATAAGGCATCACTTGCTATTGACGGCTTAACCCTATCAATAAAAACAGGAAGCCTTGTCCGCACCAGTCAGTGCTATGCCCTGGGAATGGCTTAGGATGTGGGCATCTGATGATGTTGCCCTTACTGTTAACGTCGCATCCTTCTAACATGGTTTGGGATGTATTTTTTTGCCATGTTTCCCTGCAGCTGATAAAGTCCTATGTATCACTTGACACTGTCACTGCAAGTTAACATTATAGATCCTCAACAGACAAGATGGTTTATCTTAATGGATAAATTGCTAAACTAGATTGTTTAAGTTGGTAATGTTCCTCTCAATGTTAACTATTAAGAAGCCTGGTAAAGAGTCTGAGAGACAGAAGTTCAGTGCTTACGAAAGTAACATCTGACTGCCATATCCAGTAATGTAAGGAATGTATGATGCCTTGCATGCAATGTAATATAATGTGACAAAAGCAAGGCATGCAGATATTGACATGTCTGTGTTTCTCCCTAATGGAACAGTATATATTTATACCTCTACTGTATCATTGTATATAATAAATAGCTTAAAAGATTACCAAAAGAGCCTGCTCCTGTTCCCATATAAATAACTGAGATTCCAGTACTTAAGAATGCTTAAGTAGAATGCTAATGTTAACTCTACCTGTCTAAATTTTACCACCATCACAAGTTGGGTGCCAGAAGGTGATAACAGGGCCCCAAACAGAATATAGATTAGCTGGCAAATGGGAAAGGATCCTTAATTCTTCTGACTAAAGAGATGGAGTGGAGAACCTTGCCTGTTTCACAGAGCCCATCAAAAGAGCCTTGTAGGTTTCACACACTCTACAGGGTGCACTTTCCCCACCCCTGATTTAGGGTCATAGAGTTTTGGACTTAGCAAAAACAGCTAGAAACATATTTTAAAAACTGTCGTTACCAAGCTTGCATTTGACAGATATAATAGATTATGTAATCCCTGTTAAGCATACTACTATGGTATGATCCATATGTAAGGACTAAATGGGCTACTCCTATAACTGGTAGTAGCATCCTAGAGAGAAGAACTGCTACTTTTGCTTTTGAAGGGGGCTGGCAGAAGACTGGAAGATACTGGTTTCTAATTTAAATGCACTTTTTTTGATTCAGTTCCATCTGAGTATTCTGGTATCCCCAGTGAGTGAGGCACTTTAGTGCCACAGTTCTGAAGATTCCTGTTTCTGTTGTGTAATCCCTTAGGATTATTGCTTCCCTTAGGAACTGAGATTTCACTCATCCCAGTGGAGAGAGGGGTATGAATTACTACTGGCAGATCCATTTGTTCCTCATTAGTTCAATGTACCTCTGCAATTCTGTCTCCCTCATTTTGATGAAGTGGATGTACTGATGCAGAGCCATGGTAAGGAAATTGTGATAGGTGCATAGAAAAGGACAGTGATATTCAAGTCCTTCCCACCTGCCCCCAATGAAAATTAGAGCAGGTATTGTTTCTTCATTACTTCAGTTCAGACACTTTCAGAAGGGATGGTTGGCCCTTCTATTAGAAAGGATGAGGCCATTTGCCTCATGTATCACATTTTGAAGTACCATTAGAGCAGTTGTGGGAATCATGTTGCCCTTTACATGTTGCTGGGGCTACAACTCCCAGCAGCTGCAGAAAGCACAGCCAGAGGTGAGAAAAGCTGGGAGATAGAGTTCAATAAAATTTGAAGAGCCATCTGATTCTCGTTGTCACATTAGGGGAACACACACTGTCAAATATTTAGTTTATTGTTCTATTTAAATGCAATATAAAGTGTAGGTGTTATTTGGGGATGTAATTCATCTCAAAGATAGTAATGAGTAACTTCAGCAATATTCTTCCCACTGCAAGAAAGTCTTTGAAAACCACACAGTTTTTGAAGTCTGTTCTCAATATAGGACTTATTCTGCACAAAATTCACATGTGTGGGTTTTTTTTAACAGAAAACAGCATTTTGCAGATTTTCACACCAGGGCGAAAAGCCCCTTTTCTATCCCACAAGCCCCTCTCCCACTCCTGCAACAGAATGGAGGTAAATGTCCATTCAGTTGCAGGAACAGGCTCCCTCTCTCCTTGCCGGCAGCTGTTGTAAGGCTGCTTTTACGACCGGCTGGCTGAAATGCCAGCCATTCTTGCGAGAGAACGGCTGTGCAGCAAATTCAAACTTAACCCCCCCCAACGTCAAAACACAAAACCAAGCCCCAAAACACAGGGGGAAAATGCAAGTAACCTGGTGAGGGGGGAAGGGTCCCACTTACCTGGATGTCCTGATCGTGGCCAGAAGTGCACAGCATGGACCTCCCAGTCATGGCTGTCATTGCAGAACAGGAACGGGGCTCCCGTTCACACACCCATGATTCCATTATAGAAATGTGATTGAAATATCATGGGGAGATAACAGAACTGTCATGCTGAGGGCACAGAACAGGGTGAACGTCATCTGAAAGACAAATCTTTCAGCGACCCTGTTCCATGCCAGAAATGGAACAGATTGCTTGTGTGAAAATCTCCTTTCTGTGTGAAAAGTAATATTTCAACACAGAAATATTAATTCCTGCACAATGCCATTTTCTGTTAAAAAATGCTTTGTATGCAAATCAACCATGTGCAACTTTTATGCAAAATAAATCCCTAATTCCAGTATTTCATGCACTGGTATTAATATTTTTGCATTGAGATATTATTTTCCATGCAGAAAAATCTGTTTGCTGCATTGAAAATGCTGTTTTCTGTGCAAGACATACAAATTTTGTGCAGAATAAGTCCCAAAGTGTGAAGATTCTCATTAGTCCAAGAATATTCTCATCAGGGTTTCTCAACAGTCAAAAAAATGTGGGTTTTCTAAAAACCATTTTCTGGATACTTTTGAATGCTCTTTCCTCCTCTACTGTTGTTACAATCATACTTCTTCTGCACAGCCAATGCTTAGGCTTTTTGGGATAAGACCAAAAAGACCCAGATTGGAACACTCATCCATTTGTGAAGCTTACTTACGTTGAGTGAAACACTATGCATAGTATTATGCACCCTGATTTTGAGACTATGGGCCTTTCACACTGCACACTTATATTTTTGTTTTCTACTTTACATGCCTCCCAAAAATAGTACTCTACGGTGAACTCGCCATGGGTCAGCGTAAGAGGGGCACTCCAAAGAAAAAACAATACAAGGACTCTGAAACAACATCTCAGGTTCGGCCAAATTGATCACCAACAATGGTCCACCCTGTCCTCACATTGGGAGGCATGGAGATGCACTATCCACAATGCTGCAGCCTTATTTGAGAACTCACGCCGAACAAATCTTGAAGAGAAACGACAATGCAGACAGCATCACAACCCGGAAACATCACCCAAGGAGACCTTCTGCTGTGCTTTCTGCAACTGGACTTGTTTATCTCAGATTGGCCTTTTTAGTCATCAATGTGCTTGCAGAAAGCACGGGATGAGCCCTTCCTGAATCTTCATTTGCGAAGAAAAGCCAGAGACTTTACATGCTATGGCAACATCTTGTGAAATCCTAGGATTGGCCATTTAGGGAGAGGCATTTAGAATTCTCAGCCAGAAAACTCTGGTGTGTCAATAAACTGCAGACCTCAGGATTCCATAGGATGCCACCATGACATATAAAGTGGTATCAAAGTGCTATTATTATTGTGTGGAAGAGCCCCAAGTGAGTCACAAAGCCTTTCTAAGCTACACTGGGACAATGGCTTTTCCCTCCCAATACTTGCCTGCACAGACAATATTTCCCTCCTTCCTTTCCTGTTGTGTCTTTAGATAGTAACCTTGCAGGAAGGAACTCTTTTTTTTTTTTTAGTTGGTTGTATGTAAGCCACTTTAAGAGCCTTTTTAGCTTAGTAGGACTGACTGACTGACTGTGTTGTAATTACTGTATATATAATTGCATTCAATTTAAGTGTACGTAGTTTCTATATATGAGGAGCAGACAAACATGCTAGCTCCACCACCATTTCTTGTCCATCATCCTCATCTTCACCACCACCAACATTGTCATGGTCTGTATTTATACCCCACCTTTTCTTCCAAACCGGGACTCAAGGCCTGTTTTCTTATCAGCTTCTAAACATGGAAAGCAATTCTGTGAAGGAGAGAGCCTCCACAGATAGAGAAAGCTCTCCCCTGAATTCAGTCCCCTCTTCATGTGTAGATGGTGATGAGAATGATGATAGAGAAGGAGAGGATATAGCAAGCTTATACCTTCCCCTTTCCTGTAGAGCACATGTGCCATTAGAATGCCTGAAAAAGGTATAACTAATACCTTCCTTAGGAAGGAAATAACTTCCTAACTAATCAACCTCACAGATATTGTGAAATGGGGGTAAGAGAGAACTATATACTATATCTAGAATTCCTTGAAGGAAAAGTTGCCACCTTTCCTCCAAGGAATATATATGTGCATACTATTACTACTATTATTACTACTCAATAACCATTATTGTAATAATCATTTTCATTATTGTTATTTTCCTAATGCAAGATCAATGTATAAGCTTCTTCTAGGATTATCTTGCTTTCAAGTTAAGAAATGCTTTAAAAAAATTCTTCCTAGCTAAAGAGTGTATGAATTGGACACAATTGGCTTCAGGGCTGTCTAGATGATGAAAATACTCCTTATAGAATTTGACTAGAATAACTTTTGTCCCAATACGCTGTGAATGAGATTTGTGGTATTTGGAAGGACAGAGGCCAAACACTCCATTTACTATGGGGGGAAAGCCTTTGTGGATTTCCCTGAAGTTTTTAAAATAATGCATGAGCTTATGCATTATCTCATGTCTGAACATCCAGTTCAGGATGCAGTGCATTCTCAGCAAGGGTAGATGTGGAGAGTGGATTGGTTGTCCATGTGGGTGGTGGGTGGGCTTGCCAGCAAGGAAGCGGCTGGAAGCACCATTTCCAAGTTGCGTGTTATTGAGTGTGCACTTTTTTGCTGTGCTGAGGCAACCAAAGAGCTTTTTATAAGCAGAAGGTTGCACTTGCACACTTTTGAATTACAGGTTAAACAAAAATACTATACAATGGCAACACCACGTGTTGAGAATAATTACACACTGTACTCTTGGCCAGCATCTTGATTCACAGGCATGGTTGTGTGTGCATGTCAAACACAGATAGCTTCGCATGCAATAGATTTTGCCAAAAGTCTGTGGAGACAAATGAGCACTGCTACAAATTTGCGATAATGTGCATCAATCCACATTATATCTTCTCATCTAGACAACCCCCTCAAGATAGCCAAGTCTCAAAACAGGTCTTAAATACTCTTTGAAGTATCCACTGAAGAGGTTTGATTTTATGTTATTACCTTAGATCATCTTTTATTTTACTTTTTTTAGTTGTTTGATTGAACAGGTGTCCAGATGTCGAAAGATGCATTTCCTTTTTTTACTCTACATTTTATTTTGAGACATTTCAAGCAAGGAGTTACATACTCTATTACTCAAAACCTCATCTTCCCTTATCTTTAATTTATCTTTTTATACCATGATGCCCTTTGAACATGAACACACTACATGTGAACCACTGCATGCCAATCCTTCCCATGTTCATTTCATACCACTGGGTCCTCTGGCCATTGTGTGTCATTTGGGAGATGAGAGTAGCAGGCAAATTATAAATTTCTCCTGTATGATCTGGAACAATCAACACTACTGGACCAACAAGAAAAAGAAATTCATTGTGGTGGCACTCATGTTACTAAAGGTAAAGTTCCTTACTTCCCCAGGAGAGCTCTGTTTGTGGTGGAGGTGAAGGGAGGGGGAAGAGGGATCTAGTCTGCCCCCTCCATTCCCCCAGGAGGGCTCTCAGTGGTGGCAATGGTGATGGGGGCAAAGGGAGAGGAGGAGAGTTCTCCCCCCCCTTCTCCTTTTCCCCCCAGGATGGCTCTCAGTGGCAGAAATGGCAAAGTGTGTGTTCACTATTTTCTGCAGATTTCACCATCTGCGGTGGGACCTGGAACCATTCCCCTGCAGATACGGGTCTCCTACTGTATATGAAAAAAAATGCACATTAATATAGAAACAGGATGGAACAGATGGGAAAATGTCATGGACTGAAAACAGTTTGATTCATCAATCCTGCAATGCATACATTACATGCAGACACCCATGGGCACATGTGAAAAGAGATGATGATGGTGAAGGTACCTACTGCTGTGGTTGCATTTCCCTACAGCAAGCTGTTGTGAAATACTGCTATATTGCAGTTAGGCTTGTCGTTTTTGTGTGACTTTACATTCCTGGCTCATGGTGACATTAAGGTAGGGATGTAATTCTTCATTGATTTTCTTCTCAAAGGAAGCAGCAAGTAATTTTAGCACTATAGTCCATCTGAGGTACCTACATTTTCATTTGGTCTTTTTTGTTTGCTTGCTTGCTTTGTACCAGAATGAGGTTAATATGCTGGTGAGATTTTTATGTGTGTATGACTATGATATTCTGGACTTCAGTAAATAGGTTATTGAATGTATATTACAGGAAATAGGTAAAGTATTGTGCTGTATTGGATATATACCAGTGATATTCAAGGAAGTGGTTTGTTGGGAGGAGGTGAGTGCATGGAATGTTGGAGGTGACTCATGTTTGTCCATGAGTTTGACTTTGCTTTGGAAATGTCAGTGTGTTAGGCAGTTAGAGATCAGCCATTAATTCTGTTATTTGGAGTAAGAAGTCAGTTGACAGTGGTAGAGAGGGAGAGATCAGGTTTCAGTGAAGATTTTTTAATCAGTTTTATTTAAGTCAGAAAGGAGAGAAGTGTGAAATATAATGGCTACTGATTAATATTTAAGTGCGTAATAGTATGAACTAAGCCACTAAACCTTGTAAACATATGTTTCACCATACAAAATCTTGACCTGTATATTTATCTTGTGTTCAATAAACCATGCAGTATCTGTGGTGGCAGTTGTTCTTCAGTGAGGGTACTTAACTTTGCATGACTAGTGGTGGTATGGGTGAAGAAATCCATGCACAAAGAGGCAGAAAGTTTTGTGTCCCAGAGTGTGGCTATAGCCTCTATTAAGCAGCTATCATGGATGGCAGCCAATGGAGCCATTAACATCTCTCTCCCACAGTCTACATGGTCTGTTACAAGAGCTGTACATTTAGTATATAAGGAATGAGAATGAGGGGAAAGATCTTACTCTGACAATAATAATAATGATAATGATGATGATGATATTAATCTCTGTTCTGATTAAACAGAGAGTCTGTGAACATTTAGAAGGCAATGCCATAATCACAAAAAGTCAACATGGGTTTCAGAGTAACAAGTCATGCCAGACTAATCTGATCTCTGTTTTTTGATAAAATTACCAGCTTGGTAGATGAAGGGAACGCTGTGGACATCGCATACCTTGATTTCAGTAAGGCCTTTGACAAGGTTCCCCATGACATTCTTGCAAACAAGCTTTTAAAATGTGGGCTAGACAAATTAACTGTTAAATGGATTTGTAATTGGTTGACTGGCCGAACCCAAAGGGTGCTCAGCAATGGCTCCTCTTCATCTTGGAAAGATGTGACCAGTGGGGTGCCACAGCGTTCTGTCCTGGGCCCAGTGCTATTCAACATCTTTATCAGTGACTTGGATGAGGGAATTAGGGGCATACTTATCAAATTTGCAGATGACACCAAATTAGGAGGAGTAGCTAATACCCTGGAGGACAGGATCAAAATTCAAGATGACTTGGATAAACTGGAGAGCTGGGCCAAAGCTAACAAAATGAAATTCAATATGGAGAAATGTAAGGTACTGCACTTAGCACGAAATAATGAAATGCATAGATATAGGATGGGAGAGACCTGGCTGAATGAGACTACGTGCGAAAGGGATCTAGGAGTCCTAGTAGAAAACAAGTTGAACATGAGTCAACAGTGTGATGCGGCAGCTAAAAGGCCATTGCGATTTTGGGCTGCATCAATAGAAGTATAGTGTCCAGATCAATGGAAGTAATAGTGCCGCTCTATTCTGCCTTGGTCATACCTCACCTAGAATACTGTGTCCAGTTCTGGGCACCACAATTCACAAAGGATATGGACAAATTGGAGCGTGTCCAGAGGAGGGCGACTAAAATGGTGAAAGGTCTGGAAACCATGCCTTATGAGGAGAGACTTAGGGAGCTGGGTATGTTTAGCCTGGGAAAAAGACATTTAAGAAGCAATATGATAGCCTTGTTTAAGTATTTGAAGGGGTGTCACGTTGATGATGGAGCAAGCTTGTTTTCTGCTGCTCCAGAGATTGGAACACGGAGCAATGGATGCAAGCTCCAGGAACAGAGATTCCACCTCAACATTAGGAGGAACTTTTTGACAGTAAGGGCTGTTCGGCAGTGGAACACACTCCCTCGGAGCGTGGTGGGGTCTCCTTCCTTGGAGGTCTTTAAACAGAGGCTGGATGGCCATCTGTTGGGGATGCTTTGATCGTGATTTCCTGCATGGCAGGGGGGTTGGACTGGATGGCCCTCATGGTCTCTTCCAGCTCTGCAATTCTATGATTCTATATCATCATCATCATCACTGGCTGTGAGTAGTATGCACTGCGACTTGGGTAAAGGACTGATGTTTGCTATTCTACCTTGCCTGATCACCTGCTCTAAGTATGTTCCTTTTGTATACCTGAGTATTTGCTAATTTCTCTTCCATGGGGATGCAAATCTTCATGTGGTATCATATGCAAACATGAGAGTTTACATGTCTTCCCCTGTTGAATGAGATTACAATAGTTTTGCACAATTTGCCTTTTTAGTTAATAACATCTTTTTGTAATTTTCTCCTGAATAATCCATCTGTGAGAAGACCCAGGTTTTTTTTTCTCAGTAAAATGTGTATTTCACACTAAATGCAGTTTTCTGCACAAGAAACACCTTTTGGGTGTAAAAACAAGTTTGTGTGTACACATTATTCACAAATTTCTTTTTGTCGAAATATGAAAAATCTCACAACCATTGACATTTTCTCAGCAAGGAAGGGTGGGAAAATGTGGGGGTATTCTTTACTTCCTTATTTTCATCAGGGAATCATAAAATGCCCCCCTGGGGAAAACCTTTTTGATGAGGTCACTCGCAAAATCTGCCTCCCATCTTTGACACTGGTGGAGGTTGTTCTTAGGGAATACCATAGACACGAGGTGCAGTGAACCAGCAGAAAAAACATACTGTCTCCCATCCTATGGCTCTTGCAATATACTTGTCTTCCCTAATTGTCCTGATGGTACATATTTTGTTAGAGTCACATTTCTCCTGATCTCCAAAGATCTATGGCCTTGCTGCTCTACTGCTTGTAATTACTACCAGGCCTCTTCAAATCTGCATGCTGGGATTGAGAAGACAGAGCTGCAGCCTTTCCACTGGCCTTATTCTGTCTTTCTGGCTGGTTTTATGGATTTGACCCAGGGGAGAAGAGAAATGGGTGGTCGGTGATAACCATGGTGATGAACAGAGAATCTATGCACTCAGGAGACACTTAGAGCATCTTGTCCAAGATTCACCCCTCCAATAAAACCCACCTGGGAGGAAGCACAGTTTGTATTGTGATTAAAAATACATTGCCATAAACTGAAGGAAAGCTGTAGATAACAAGACAGGCCAAGAAGATATTCAGAAACAGAAAGTGGAAAGCAAGTACTTACCATCTGTGTTAAATCCCTTAAATGCTGTGTTCATTGGGAATACAATTTCATTCTTATAAATGACGATTCCCCCCCCCCCACTTTTCAGTTTTTAATAAAAGGAGTAAACTTATTTTAAAGTTGAAAGCTTTATCATACTATTCATTAGGATTCTGGTCATTAGGATCTTAAGTAATCACATTTCCCAGTGTTTGAAGTCTAATACTGATTTGCATAAATATTTGATACCATCCACTTATCCAGTTACTGTCATGGATTTATGAACTTAGTGAAACAGTTTTGCCTGTCTTTGTATTCCTTTATTGGCTTCCTTCCTTTCCCTTCAATTCTTTCTCTTCCCTCCATATTCTTCATCCTTTTTCTCCTCATAAGCAACAGTTAGTATTATTCTAGGGCATGATGGGAATCACGTACATATCCAGGTGTTGGTGGATTGCACCTCCCATCAACCCTAGATAACATTGCCAGTGGTGAGGAATTCTTGGAGCTGCACTCCAATATCTGGAGGGCTGCATGATTCCCACCACTGTTCTAGGGCATGCAACTAATGTGTAGTCCACACCTTATTAAATTGAGAGTACTTGAAAATTAAGTTGATTTGGTACTAAAGTAAATGAGGGAAAATCATTGTAAATCTATCTGTATAGTCGGACCCTCGTATCCGTGGAAACAATACCCATCGTTTCAGTTATCTGTGGGACACAAGATAGGAACACATACCATAGAGTTGTGCTGGAAAATATCTAGAGAGGCATCCTCTTTAGGTATCTTCTAGGTCCTCCAATGCAACTCTATGGAATGTTTTTTTTTTCCCAGAAGTCCTTTATTTTAATAGGGTTTGCTGTTATCTGCATTTTCCGGTATCCATGGTAAGTCCAGAAACCAAACCCCCATGGATATGGGGGTCTGACTGTATTGATAAATCTGGATTGTTCACTAGACTTTAAGAATTACTATACAATCCTTTTCTAATATCACAATGTTGTTACCCAAATCGCTCATGGAATCCCACCAAATATCAGGTTTCTAATATGTTGGGGAAATTAGAAGCAACTCGACTTGGTGATGCACGATTGGGCAACAGAGAGAGGGATCTTATGTCTATTTTTACCCTACTAACTCTAAACTGACACACACACAAATGCAAGATGAAAAATTAACAATGATAATTATTAAGGACTTAAAAATAATAACACTAAGCATGCACACATTTATACAATAAGGCATTAACACAAGACTACTAGGAATGGAAGGATTTTGCCAGAGGAATAGATAGGGAACTTTCAGGGGAAATTTGACACCAGTCTCATAGTCTGAAGTCACAAGGCAGACAGTGTGGATGGATGAAGCAGGAATGGCTAACACAGAGAGATGTAGTGTCCCCAGGAATGGAATCTGTGTGCGCTGAGGCATTATTTTGGGCCAGTATTTATACTCAAAACAAGCCCACAGGTGATTGGATTTCATATATTGAAACAATATATTCCAGGTGTCTCTCAGAGATTGAACAATGAGTCTCAAGAAACTCCTGGATTTGAACAATGAATTTCCAATGATGTTAATGTGTTGCAACTACTCTTAATGTTCTGGTGATTAGTTACATAAAGTTTGAGCTGCCTCCTTGATGGCTGGGTCTGGGAACTAAGGGAAGCGGATAGCTTCAGACAAAGGATTACTCCATCCACCACTGATGAGATCAATTGTCTGTCACTAGGGTGTGTGCAGACAATGTCCTCTTGACCACATTATGTTTCCTCATAGTTTGGTGTTTATTAATAGTCCTTCCTTTGGGTTGTACATGGTTTAGCACGTGCCTTTGGGATCCTTACAGCAATTCCCTGATATTTTACTTCTCTTTCCTGTGGAAGATTATATGCCAAATTATTAATAAGCCATTTTGGGGGATTCCTGAAGGTGGGGCTTATTAGGGGCACTAACAAGGTTAGCATGCTTGTTATGTTAACTGGTTTATATGGTTTGTAGACAAATCGCATGATCATATACCTAACATAGTCTTTGTTTCTGTTCTGTGTTTTAGTGAAGCAGTCTCTGTAATCAGAAGCCTGCTAACATCAGAGAAAGAGGTATTAATGGCTGAAATGAATAAGCAATGCTAAACACTGACCTATTCACCATCTGAAGGTATTTTTAAAAGTCTCAAGTTACCTGAGGTTTTGCTATATTTTAATGTTATTTTCAACTATGTATTGTTCAGTAAGTCTGTGCTTTGCCATGCTGCAAGCATTGATTGATTGATTGACTGATTTACATAATATGTAAGGTATATATTAGCATGCTCTCCATCATTCAGTACACCAAGAAACTATTGGAGTCTACAGATCATCAAATGAAACTGAGGTTGAGGCCTGATAAGAAAGTGGTCCTTCACACACTGCATAGTGAAACTGTCATAAGCAGTAATTATGGCTGTTAACTTGGATAGCTTTTAAAAATGGGGGATTGGGCAAATTTATGGAGGCTGTGGCTATGACAGCAACTTTTCTTTATGGATATATATTTCCTCCAGTATCAGAGTCAGAATGAGAGTCCACTACTATGGGGCTGACTTTGAATATCAGTTGCTGGGGAACAGTGTGAGGACAGTGCTATCACACTAGTCTTGCTTGTGGGGTTCCCATACAACCATCTCACCACTCCACATGTAAACAGAATGATAGGCCTTTGCTCTGATCCATCATGGCTCTTTTGTATCCTTACATTCTTATGAATCTGATTCTTTTTCCCCACCCATGTCCACCCCAGCTACTTTATTGGATGTAGAGGAACACAAAGCAAGGGTTGGAGAAAACGTGGAAAATAGGCTTGAGGTTCAGTCCAAGACAAAATTTGACCCAATATATCCTTTTGGGTTTTTGACCATTTGAAATGGTGTGAGAAAGCCTTGCATCAGGGCTTCTAAGTTCTTGATGCATGGGGACACAGTTTTTGCCTAGCATTAATCTGGAGGCATGTTTCATTTGTACACTGAAAAAGAAAGAGACACAAACACAGAGACATTCAATCCACCCTAATGATAATGGGTGGACATCTCCTTTGCATCAGTGAGATAGTCCCATTAAAATTGTATCCCAGTCTCTTGCACTCATTCCCCTTTGCCCAACCACTTAGAGTTAAGGAAGCACCCAATGTCCCCTTCTCTTCTGTGCTTCTGGGTAAATTCTGGTGATGATCCCTCTCCCTCTACCCAGCCAAATGAAAAAAGAAGCCCTACTGCCTTTTTTTAAAAGGAAGCCTTCCCTTGGGCATGAACACACATCTGTACTCAGAGGGACACTTGACTTCAATGCCTTCAAACACTCATCTCTTTCCTTCAGAACTTCTGTAGGGTTCAGGATACAATTATAAATTGATTTTTGGATGTGAAGGCAGAGGAATGATGAGATGGCTCCCAATCCACCCACAGCTCTCCCATCCTCTTAGAGGCACAGAAATTTTTATGGAACATAGTGTAAAACAGTGTCAAAGTGGAAGGGCACTTCAGAAATGTGAAGGTGTAACGATGAGAGAAGACTGCGGGTGTGTAATTTTCTGTATGCCATGCCCCTCATTCTGTCACAGAAAATGTAGGACTGGAAGGGTGTGGGTCAGAACCCTGAGTTGTAAGCTTGTACAGGGAGGAGCCACCCATCTCATCCAGTATGTTTGTCCTTATTCATTTTGAGTATTCCTTGTGTTTTCGGTCTCCAGAAAGCACGAGATCTTCGTAGCATGCTGCTAATAAGAATAAATATTTAAAAGTTTATAATAATAACAAATATGAACAAACAACTACAATTTTAGACATTACTCTCAGGAAAGTACTTGCCTGTGTTACAGATTGAGTTTTTTGGCTGCCTTCTAGCAATTCCAAACCATGTCAACCCCCAGGTGATAAAGTTCACTTGGAAACTATATATTTTATTTAGGCTCTTCTGCATACAGGCATCAGACCTGTAACTTAAGAATGTCAAATGGGTAAAATGGATCTGGTAGCCACATTTTATGGGGTGGAGAACCTTTGAACTGTCAAGACTCTGCAGAGGGTGGTCAGAATGCATGGCCCAGCCCTAACCATAGTTTAGGATGAGATTATGCTTCTGGGATTCCTCTGCCTCTCTCAACAGTGGCATGGATTAGATTAGGACAGTCACTCATTCAGGAGGATGTCATTATCTATTTGCAGAGTAGCAGAGATAGTATCAGTGCTACACAGGGGTTCTGAATACTAGACATAGGCTGGCATCTTACTAGGACATACACATGTGTAAGTCATGCTACACATGCATGGTGAATTGTTTCCCAGGCTGCAACTGACATATTCTGCTGGCAATAGTAGAAGCAGAGTTGCACATAAAACAATGATGTTTATTGTGGTTGTGCATTGCAGTTGTGTGTGACACATTATCATTGGGCATTGGGCATTGTGGTTGCACATTGTACATTATGGTTGTGCATTGAACATTGATACATGTTGCTCAGTGTTGCTACTCTGCAAGGGAGTTATGTAATGCTAGTGTAGCATATCTTAGCATGTGGATATTTATGCTATGCTAGGGATGTTGAATTGCAGCCTTAGTGTGATGGATGCTTCCAAGAAACGTTTTGTTTTCAAGGCTCGTTTCAGAACCACACATGATGTAGTAGTTGACTTTTGCACATAGTTTTGGAATGACTAACTTACTTGCACTCATGAGAAAAATAACTTCTGAGAGAAAATGTTAAGGTTTCTATCAATAGCAAGTTTTTCCCCATCTTGCTCTAAGTGTCATACCATAACCTCGGCCAAATCCACACTACACAAGTAGTCCACTTTGAAATTGGATTATTTGCCATGGTTCCTTCCTATTGAATCCTGGGATTTATAGTTTTACAAGGACTTTAGACTTCTCTGCCAAAATGTGTTGGTGTCTCACCAAACTACACATCCCAGGATTCCATAGGAAAGAGTCATAGCAAATCAGTTTCAAACTGGATTATTTATGTAGTATGAATTTGCCCCTAGTCAATCTCCTAACAATCACAAACTAAGGCATAGTCAACAGCTCTATTTCACATTAAAGATGTACAAATAACCTCCCCTCTGATAAATTTGACCAACTTTACTTAAGAAATCTCCTTTAACTTCTTTTGAAATCCTTAAAGGTGTGTTTACATGAACATGGCTTTCAAAACTCATATGGAATTTCACATCAATCTGTGATCTGTGGCAGCTTTATCTTGTGCCAAACTGCCCAGGAAATATATCATAGGTCTTCCCTAAGTTCTCTGAACATCCCATGAAATTCCTCTCAGTGTTATGAATAGGCCCCATATTTCAGTTTCATATTAGAGAAATGTCTCATGGACACTGATTTCAGAAAGAACTTTTGCTTTTGGACAGTCTCCATTTCTAGTCTCTATGATGTAGTCATGCCTGAGCCATGCACACTGTAAAAAAAGTTTCCAAAATAGGTTTGCTGAAAGGTCTGAAAGAAAACAACCTAAGAAAAAAATAGGCAAGTCCTATAATTGACGCTGTAACTATTCTTTACACCTGAGTGGGCTTGAAGCTGTTGAAGTCTGACCTTCTAATTCTCTTAACTGTTTGAAATACCATAAGGTCAAGTCACCCACTGAGTGCAACTTTTTAAACATCCTTTGCATTCTCATTATTCTGTGTGGAGTATTGTCCTATGTGTAATATTGATTTTTTTTTCTTTACTTCATTCTTTTGCTACAAAATAAATAGTAATTTTCTGCCTTCATTTTTAGAACCAACTGTTCCATTTTGTTTATATTTTTAATAAATAGCAACTATTCCCTTTATATGCCTGTTTCCCTAGAGAACATGCCTTTTCACATTTCCCCAGCAATCTGTCACAACAATAATTATGGTATGAGTCATGGAGACAAAAGAAAACTGTTTGCTTTGGGAAGAGAGGGAGAATGAAAATCCAGCCCCCACCCTTCTTGCTCACAGTGGAATATAATACCTGTTGGGAAACTTAACTCTGAAAGTTGCTTCATCTCATGGTTTTTGTACTCAGATACCCATTCCCAAAATATATTTCTTATAAGAGCACTCATTAAGGATGTTCACATGTATAAATTCTGGTAGGGATGACCCCAGTCCTTTGTCATCCCACTTGCTCAACTACTTTTAAAATGTCCCAATTTTCCTCTGCTTCTCCCACTCTTCCCCTTATAATATTGTGTAAACTTCCTTGAGTTCCAATACTGGAGAAAAGTTGGAATATGAAAAAGGTGGGGTGAGGAGGGGAGGGGTAATCTTTGCTCACAGGTCTGTTACATTAAAGTCTAGAAACATTTATTTCTAAACGGTATGCATTCTCTTTTGGTGACCTCAGTCAGATGGTTTTGCTTTATAATAGCATTCCATTGTCAGTCTGTTTTCTGTTGTTGCTGTCCATTTCTTCCACTGTGGTTGGCCTTCCAGTAGCTTTGCTGTACCTTGCCCTGGTTGCCTAACAAAAGATGCTGAGTTCTATAGCCCATTTTTTACCTGATGTCCAACATCTGATTCTGTCCTTGTTGGCCTGCACAATGACCAATGTGGTACGGGATTTATTTTCAGTTTCTATACCATATTTAATGAGGTTTTGGAACCTTTGGTCTGGTCCCACAGCAAAATTCTCTCTGACTTGGAAGACTCTGCCACTAGAGCGATATTGTCATCACAGCCTCTTGGCCCACAGGAACACACAATCCCACCATCATGGAAAGGTTGGTGGCAGCAGATAATGAAAGGTGCTCTGGGAACAATGCCAAATGGACTGACAAGACATCTAAATAACATCACCATAGACGGGGTCTCAATGGCAAAATTACAAAAAAAGTGTCATTGCTTGGAATGTGCCAGGTTGTCCAATAATGCCTCCAATGGTTCCTAAATTCTTCAATAGAATCCAAATCATTGATGATACAAACTTCATTCAGTAACACTTGGTAGACTATGAAACGAGGAGGAGGAAATAATGGTGGTGGTGGACATTCCACTAAATGTGTTTAGTTAGTGGGGGAATGTCTTGAAGCAATATTTACAATTTAAAGCATACATAAAAATATGCACCTCTTTGTGGAGGAGGACAAGCATAACAAGAATAGATTACATCCTACGGGAGGATAATCAGAATGGGCATGGACCGGACATATAGATGAGAGTGGAAGGGTGTTTATGAATGTGAACTTACTAAATGTATATGTCTCTAGCCACTCTATCTTGCTTCAAGTTATTCACACATAATTTTGTATGATGTCCAGAATGGAAAGGGAGAAGTCAGGATGGGAATAGTGGATGTGCTCAGAGAGCACACTGAAAACTGTTTAGAAATTGCAGTTTAGTTCAGTGAACAGCTGCTATGCTGTTAAATAAAGCAGGCATTGCAATCCACATGCCAGCAGTGCTTAGATAGCTGAACTGATTCCTGGGCATTGTGTACACAACAGAAAAAAATCTGAGAAGAATTTGTGTCAATCCCTAGTAGTTCACACACATCACGGGCTATTCAGAAGTAGGGGTAGCAAAAAGCCCATTTAACCTGTGACTTTCCACCCCTCTATTTTTCAGGATTATTATTATTATTATTATTATTATTTGGAAAGTCCAAGACAACCTGTGTTATTGGTTGTCTGAACAATCAGGAACAATCCCAGGAAATGGGATGATTTCTAATTGGTTGGACATTGGAAGGGGTGGGCTTGCAAGGTAAGCCTTACAACTGCCATCTTGATATCCCCCGTAGGGTCCTCTGTGGGCTCCAAAGCAGCCAGCTGAGAGCCAGGGAAGGTCTCTCCCCCTCCCCTGCCTGTTTATTATTCTTTTTTTAATCTGAGTACAACATGCTATTAAACTGGGTCCAAACTATTGTTCTTTCTCATTCTGAGCACAACATACTATTAACATGATGGCAAAACAAATGACCCAGAAAGAGCAAATTTGCATGGAAATTCTCTGACCTGAATGTATAGAACATAGCTGCGGGAGGTGGGGGTGGCTTCTCCATGACTGCCAGTCATGGAGAATCCCCCCAGCCAGTGCAGCTAGCCCCACCACCCTCCTAGCTGCACAAGACTACCAATCACAGAGAAGCCCCCTGCCCTGCACAGCTAGACCCTCCTTCCCCCATAGCTGCACAGGGTGGAGGATGGCTTCTCCGTGACTGCCAATCATGGAGAAGCCCCCCACCCCATGCAGCTAGACCTTCCCTCCCTCATAGCTGTATGAGGCAGGGAGTGGCTTCTCCATGACTGGCAGTCACAGAGAAGCCCCTCGCCCCGTGCAGCTAGACCCACCATCCTTGTAGCTGCACGAAGCAGGGGATGGCTTCTCTGTGACTGCCAGTCATGGAAAAGGCACCCCCCCCGCCCCATGCAGCTAGACCTACCACCCTCATAGCTGTGCAAGGTGGGGGATGGCTTCTCTGTGACTAGCTGTCACAGAGAAGCCCCCCTGCCCCACCCAGCTAGACCCTCCCTCCCCCGTAGCTGCCATGCAACTAGACCCACCACCCTCGTAGCAGTCTGGCAGTCATGGAGAAACCATCCCCTGCCTCACACAGCTACAGGGGATGGAGGGTCTAGCTGTGCGGAGTGGGGGGGCTTCTCAGTGAGTGGTAGTCATGGAGAAGCCACCTCCTCCCTTTGCAGCTACGAGGGTGGAGGGAATAGCCACATGGGGTGGGGAGGAGTGGCCTTCTCCATGACTGACAGTCACAGAGAAGCCTCCCCCACCCTGCACAGTGGCAAGGGTGGGAGGCAGTAGCCCCGTGGGGCAGGGGAGGGGGATCTCTTTAGAGGTGAGGGTAGCTGTGGCCGGCAGGGGTGGGGGTGGTTCTCTGAGACTGACCATTCCAAAAATGGTGGAGGCAGAATTGCCAGGCTTTCCTTGCAAGCCTGTCCCATCCAAAGTCCAACCAATCAAAATACTGCTCTGCTGTGTGGCCCTATCCCAGGATAGAGTCACTCAGAACAACAAATCCCAAAAAACCAAGACTTATGCTACCTGTGACAAATCGTGTAAACAGTAAGAGACCAACTCGGGATGAAGGTATCTCACTTCTCCCTGGGATAAAAAACTGCCATGTAAAAAAGCCCCTGGTACACAACTAAGTACAACTCAAAGAAACATTGTTTATTTTTAAAGCACAATATGGTTTAGGATCTAGTTATCCCTGTTAGAACAGCTACATTAGCTATCATTCTGTTCCTGTGAAGAATCAAAGGCCCCATCTATACAAGGAGGAAAAAAATATTTGGATAGCTCTGCAGTAATAGCAAATTGCAGCAACTGCAATTTGTCTTAATGGTGTTCTGGGCCCCAAAAGCTTTGCATGCACGCTGGTCAACATGGTGTCTGTGAGTGATTTACTAACGTTTTTACCTGTGTTATTTGCCACTGCCAAACTTTTTTTTTTTTTAACTATTTTACTTTGTGTGCTTCAGCAATATTTTGCCTGTAAAACAAACGAAGAAACAACAACACTCCATTTAATTGCCTTAGCGATCACTTGCTAAGGCAAAAACCCACACGGTGGCTCTGGGAACTTAGCCCATTAGCAAGCCCTGCCCCCTGCACTCATTCAGCCAATCAGATTGTGCTTCCTCTCCTATGGGAAAGTGATTCGAATCGAATTGCTTGTCCCAATGAGCGGGAATGTGCATTTCCTTCAGAGTTTTTTTAAAAAACTCTGGGGAAAACTGCAAAGGCTTTCCCTTCACAGTTTTTGATGTTTTTGTCCCTCCTCCTTCTGAACATGGTGAAATGATGCAGGATGCCATTAAGACACCCTTCATTCTCCTCACATTCTGAGAGCAGTATTTTCACCATTTAGACAACCCCATTGTGTTGATTATGACCTATACAGCTACCTGAAAATTTTATCAGAACCTGCTCTATAAGGGAGAAGGAAGCCATTCCAGGATTAAAAAGGTAGATACTTGCTGGGAAGCTACTTGGAAGTCAGTGTCCTTTGGCCAAAGATTATTTCAGGGAATAATATTTTTGTCCCTGTTTATATGGCTTTTTTTCCCTTTCCTTTCCTTTCTTTTTTTTTTTTTTTTTTTTGTATTTACCAGAGCCTGGAAATGTTAAGGGTATGATACTGTATCTCCTGTCCTCTTCTACTAGAGAAAAAGGACAATTAATTACTTACTGTGGGATGGTCATTCTCTAGAGAAAAAAATGGATATCCCCTCCCCATGTGCTACAAATTGTATTCTTCTTGTGCTTCTGGTGGGGAGTTTTTCTTTTCTTTTTACCTGGATTCAGAGTCAGTTGATTTCCCTCACTTTTGTTTTCTGTACTTGCTTTTCTCCTGCAAGTTTCTTTCTTGGATTCCTTCTTTAACTTTTGAGCTTCTTTTCTGTTACCCATGGTACAAGGTTGGCTTCTGTAGGTTATTTTCTCTTAGTAGGGGAGCACAGGCCAAACTTTTCTTCAACTGCCTAAATGCCTGAATGGAGAGGGGTAAATCATCCAGAAGATACCTCCTTCTATTATAGAAAATGATCATATCACTGTCAGTAACCAACAATTCCTTTTCTGCCTGTCATACTTCTAGTGTCCTGTTCAAGCCAACATTATCATCTGGCTTTTGGGGTCCTCCTGACCATAGTATTTCCTGACATTTAGGTTTTCCATATGGATGAACATTATGCCTTGTGAGTTCTTTCGGCAGGCCTTTCCTAATTAGATCCTGGCCTCAGGGGATCCTGGCTTCTTTTAGTCCACTGGCCACTTATTGTATCTTATTGTATTTATTGTTTTTAAATGTGTTTTTAGATCAGTTGGTTTTAATTTATAATTGTTTAATTTTTTTTTATGGGGGAGGGTGGGGTGGGGGGTGTTTGAGGATTTTATCTGTATTGTATTTTAATTTTTGTAAGCCGCCCCGATTGTTTTAACAGAGGGCCGGGGTATAAATAAATATTATTATTATTATTATTATTATTATTTAAAAATATATATCCTCCGTGTGAATTTTGAGGCAGCACAGTCATGCAAGAGAACTAAACCACAAGTATTTGCACATTTGAATAATCTCTTAATGAAGTTTTTTTTAAACAATTTAAATCTATAAGACTTCATTCTTCAGAAATGTTTGGTCATTTTTCATTGAAGTCTTCAACCAACATTCTGACAGTTTTGTTACCCTCCAGAAATCATTATGTATAGCTTGGTACCATCTCATAAATAAAAGCCAGTAATGATTCAGCTCAGTAATAATTTGCTTTTAATGAACAAAGAAATGATAGTTTTATCAGTGTTCCAAAGTCTGCCGCAGTCATCAACACTGAAAAGAATGGATGGAAGTTTCTGCCAGGAAATAGACAAGATGCTTTGTAATATGATATTTAGTATTTAATTTCAGCTCACATCTGTAACTTTTTAATTTATAAAAGTGGTTTCATGATGATTTTGCTGTCCGCTTTTAAAGTTGTCATGTTAAATTAAAATGAAAGACAGAGACATCTGAATTTTAGTACAAGTGGCCAATGGTATGAGTAGAGAAGGGTTCATTTTGCTAGTGTAGAATCAGGTCCCCTGCCCTGACCACCAGTATTTCAACAGGAGAGAGAAATTATTCCTAATGCTTTCACTGACAGTTTCTCATATTTATTTCTTACCCAATTTCAGTGGAACATATGAAAACCTCTTCTACCATACTATAAAAGAGAGGTGGCTAGAGTTTATGTATATTAAAGTAGCATGTAGTTTAACCCTCAAATATTATACTTAAAATAATGAGGGGATTTGTGTACTTTTCTATATACAAATGCCCTCAATGTGTTCTGGAATTTGTATACTGTTGGAAGTTTCCTTTCTCTGTGGTTGTGAATGTATTATGTATCCATTTTAATTGTTGTAGATAATTACTAATATAATAGTGATATTACAATGGAATAATCGGATTTAGAAATGTATATAGAGAAATGTATATAAAAGAAGAAGAAGAAAAGAAAAGGGAGGTGATAGAATTGCAGATAGACAGAAATTTTAGCTAATGGATATAGTGTGAAAGGAAAATGAAAGAAATACTTGCAAATATTTGATATGTTAGGGTGGAATAAAGAAGAAGTAACTTATGTTTTTGTAGGAGAGGAAATGTTATAAACATAGATAAGGGCACGAAGAGAATATGCGGGAAGTCTTTTTAAATTTGTGGGTTGTCTACGTTATGTTGGTTTTGTATTGTTATGGTCATTGCTGTATGTATATGTTAGTTATGTTTATGTTTATGTTTAATAAAATTAATAAAAAAATATTATACTTAAAATATATCAGGGTCTGGGGTGGATAGAGAACCAGCATAGTGTAAGGGTTTGAGTGTTGGACTAGGACTCTGGAAGACCAGGGTTTGAATCTCTGATCAGCCATGCAAACCCACTTGGTATCCTTGGGAATGTCAAATCCCCTCAGATTCAGAAGAAGGCAATGAGACACCTTCTCTGAACAAATCTTACTAAGATGGGTTTGCCTTAAGAAGAAGGAATGAGTAGGCATGGAATAATATAGCCAAATACCACCTTCCCCCACACTTCTTTTAACATTTACTCAGCCCATATTAAATCTGTACATACAGTGGGGAGAGTGCATGTACCTATATACTAGGCTCATCTACATGAGCTAGGCTATGTTGGCTGTCTGCCAGAATATTCTGGCTGCAGATCAGGCCCAATGTTTCCCCATAACCACCTCCAAATGGGAGGAAGGCCTGACAGGCATGCTGGCCAATCGCTGCAGTCATTGCCATCACCATTACCTCACTATCTAGGAAGGCAGAAAGAGGACCCAAAGCATGTGACCAAGCCCCCCTGCTTGTGCCTAGCCTTGGGTGCATGCTGTGGGACTCCTTCCTGCCTTCCAGGAGAGTGAGATAGACCAGCAGCACCAGCAAGGGTCAGCCTGTCAGGACAGGCTCCTGCAGTCTCACAGGGCCAGATCTGTTTCCCCTCAGTGGAAATAGATTTAAACACGTATTATTCTAAAATGTTGTATTGGGCCCTACCCCATATTCCCCCCTGTCTGAACCCTGTATTTGCCCTGGGAGTGGTGGGGACTGTCTGGGGGAAGGATAGGGCAAATGCCCTATGTCATATGGACTGCAAGGCTCTGAGACAAAGGCAAGATGAGGTATAGTGCCCATGTAGACAAGCCCTAAGTGCCCAGGGCTTGAGTCCACTACAAATAGGGATCTGCCTCACAAAATAATCTCAATGTTCATATACCTGTTACTGTGTTCAACCTTAGTCATTGCAGCAGGTCACAAACCTTTAGTTTGGTTGATTTCACATGGGAGTTCACATGTCACTGACAAGCTCTAGAGAAAGCAGGGATATACAGACTGTTCAGCCAGACTAGAACCAAAGCCACTTGAGAATAGGCTCAAACATGTCATGTAATAAGGTTTGCTTCCCTTCAGAGCTGCTAGGTGATTCATGATCTGTGGATGAAGCAACAAGGAAATACTGCTTCACATGGGGTGTAAAATTGGATCACTTCTTAGAAAATGATAACTATTATGCAGTGAATAAGGGAGATGTCTCTTTATATCTTAAAAGTCACCTTCTATCTCTGAGTTTGACAATAAGGTAAAATAAAAGGAAATATTGGAGCAAGAGTTTTGATTGTTTTGCAGTTGTAAGCAAACTGTAATAATATACAGGTCACAAAACAGCTATTATTTAGATTGTCCTCTTCTTCACATGTTGCAATGCAGCTCTTGACTAAAAAATTGCTTACAAGAATGCACATATTAAGGAAAGCTTGATATACAACTGTATGTATTAGGAAACACTGTCTGCGGAAATGTGTATAACAGGAAATGTTAAAGAAAAGCAGTTTATAAACCAACCAACCAAAATGTATTTATGAAATCAGAATGAGGCAAAAATTGCATCTGACAACTGAACACACACAAAATATAAATGAACCATAAATAGATGAGTTTGATGATGTTGTTGCTGTTATTTGCCTTCAAGTCAACCTTGACTTATGGTGATCCTATGAATGAAGAACTTCCAAGAGTCCTGGTCATCAACTGCCCTACTCAGGTCTTGCAAACTCAGGGCTGTGGCTTCCTTGATTGAATCATTACATCTGTAGTGCAGACTCATTCTTTTCCTATTGCCTTCCACTTTACCAAGCATTATTCTCATTTCCAATGAGTCATCTCATTAAACTTACTAGGGCTACCAGAATTACCAGTAACCATAGCTACAGTTTATACTTGCATCAGCTTTATTCTTGTTTTTGATATCAGTAGTCTGTACCACAATCTGCTCTGGTCTTGCTTTTGCAGAGAATGGAGCTTCTCCATCTTCTGCTTCTAATTATGCAGACTTTTTGATTTCTATATTGGCCATCAGGTAACATCCAGGTCCACAGTCATCTCTTTGGTTGTCTGGAGAATGTGTTTGAACAACCTCTTGGCCTTACAAAATCGAATCAAACACTCTCCTGCATTATTTCTTGATCCTAGGCCAAATTCTCAAACATTGTTTGGTTCTGCTCTGTTTCCTGTTTTTGCATACCAATCACCTATGATTATAAACATGTCTTGTTCTGCTATGTGATCAATTTCCTCTTGGATTTCAGTGTAGAATCTCTCTGTTTCTTCTTCTGCTGCTGCCTCTGTAGTTGAACCAGAAGCTTGGATTATGGTTATATTGGTGGGTTTTCCTTGAAGTCTTCTTATTATTCAGTCTGACTTAGCAAAAGCAATATCCCCTTATTGCTTTTGCTACTTCACTATTAATGCCTCCTCATTTCTAAGATTTTCATTTCCTGATAAAACAGTGTAAAGCACTTTCCAGGTAGCCATGTTGGCCATGCAACAAAATCTAAAATTTACAAATTGCAGAAAATTCATCATGAACGCTTTCAAAGTTTCACTGGCTTCCTCATTAGACAAAAATGTTTAAAAATTCATACTGGAGGGGGGAAAAGGTGAAAATGTTAGAGTCACAGGCCTACATTCTGTCTCAAATGTTACTCTGTTGCCAGTTAAGATGTTATTGAGGAATTTCAGTGCAGGCATAGGCCATTCTTTCTTGGCCATGTGAAGACCAGGGAAAAAGTGCAAGAAAAGATAGGCAATAGAATTTCAACTCCATTAGAAACAGAATAGTAACTTTCCTTGAGATCCAGCTGTCTCTGTCCTGTGTAAAGCTAACTTCTCCTTTCTTAGGCAGAGAACATTGAATTTCCTATTAGTCTCTGTACTGTCACATCTGGAAAAACCTTTTGGGACTATATAGATAAAACTTGCCAATTGTAGTCCAATGGAAGAATTTAACTTTCGTTGGAGGTAAAAACCTCAAAGAATTAAGTCCCAGACCATTTTTTGAAAGGTTTCCCCTGTTGCAGCAACATTCAGTATCTTCAAAACCAGGAAATTTATTCAGGGGTAGCTGTGTTGCCCATACTACAAAATACAACAAAATCTAAAGTATGACAAAAGAGTCATACTTTTATTGGCTAACCAAATTGAAGAAAATCTGAAGAAGAAGCCAGTGAAGCTTCAAAAGCTTGCATGGTGTATTTTCTGCATTTTGGTTAGCCAATAAAGGTATTGTTCTTTTCTGAATGTTGTGTAAAACACTGTAATTTATTTCTCCCAAGTGCTTTGAGAGCATTTTCCATCTCTCTTTATTTATTTATTTAAGCATTTAAACCCAGCTCTTCAACCACTAAGGACTTTTTCAAACAGGGGGAAAAAAACCTGAGGAGGTCGGGAGAAGAACGGGGCTGTCGCACTTACAGAGCCCCATTTCAGACAGCCCCGTCCTCCTCTGTTCTCCTCCCAACCTCCTCCTGACCTTCCCCCATGCTGGGGGTGCAACTTTTTATTGACGGAGGTTTTCCATCAATAAAAAGTGGCACCCGCAGCATGGGGGAGGTTGGGAGAAGGTTGGGAGGAGGACAGAGGAGGCCTGTGTTATCTGAAATGGAGCTCTGTAAGCACAACAGCCCCGTTCTCTCCCAACCTCCCTGGGGGGGGGGAGGTTCCCCATTTGAAAAAGCCCTATAACTCTCAGAGCAGCTTACAAATTGTTAATCAATTGCACTTACACATCTACACCACTTTATAGTGTGCTAGGCACTCTCTAAGCAGTTTCCAATGTGTGTTAGCTAATTGCCCCAACAAGCTGGGTATTCATTTTACTGACATACAGAAGGATGGAAGGGTGAGTGAACCTTGGAGCCCTTGGGATTGAACTCACAATGTTGTTGCCACAGTAGCAACATTTAACCACTGCGCCACCAGGGCTCCCTAAAATTTCTAAAATTGTGAGCTCCTTTTCAAGTGCTTCCTCCTTGAACGAATCTGTCATCATTCCATGTCCATCACTAATAACTAATGATTGATATTGCCAGTCAACAGTATGAGCATGGGCTTTGCCTCACATATATTTCATAGTAAGTCTCCTGATCTGTTGGGCTACACATTCTATAATTTCCAGCCAACATGACCAATGGCTGGGGATAATAGGGGATACTAGCCCAACACATTTGGAGGGCATCAAGTTGGGAAAGAGGTAATACCTTTCTGAGTTTTGACTTGGAACCTTAAGATGCCACATTGAGTTGATAAGAGTTGGTTTGGTAAAGTTCCTTTTAAAAATATTTTAATTAAGAGTATCCTTTGTAGACAACAGGATTAGATGTGACAATATTTAGAATTTGTTTTCCCTCCTAGCATACTTTTTTCCTCCCCTTTTGGTTACAGACTTTGAAAAATAAAACTCTGCTTATGTCGTTTGTCTGTCTCACCTGGGGGAAAAGGAGACAGTTACATTCAATAGACTTAGTGTTACCTCATTCCAAAGAAAAACAAAAAAGCAGCAGGAACATTCTGTTTTTCCTGCTGCATTCCCTCATGACATCAGTGTCCTTCCAGCATCCTTTTGTTCTGGTCCTGTGGGGAACTGAGCTAAAAGTGTACCTTTTTGCAAATGGGTTTTTCTGATTAGCAAAAAGGCATGGTTTTACCTCGGTCCCTTACAGGGCTGGCATCAGGAAAGCTGGAACATTCCTTCTGCTTTGCTGCTTTTCCTTGGAGTGTGGTAAGACCATTATAGTTTCTATCTTTACATTATGTGTTAGTGTGCTGAAGTAAATTTAATGTCTTATTTTATGCATGAATCAAGAATTTTGTATCAAGAAAAAGCCTTGCATTGTCTTCGGACACTATCCACCTATAGACCTCCACTAGCAAAACAGTGGCATCCAGCAGGAGTGGGGGGAAATGATGCTGCTCCTCATCATAGCCCAACATGCACCTCCCCCCATTTCAGTACTTGAAGACTGAGAATCACAATGGGGGGAGGGAATTTTGTCACAGTGGCATCGCAGTACTAGTGTGCCATTGGATTTAAGCAACTATTGTTATACTTGAGGCATGAGTGTGATTCATGATTGTCAGACTGGTGATTGTCATTCTCTTAAGTGATCATATGTGCTTTTCTAGCAGAGTAGGTGATGATGGTTACTGTACAAATTCCAATTACACATGTTAATTTATAATTAAATGAGAATGGACATTAACGCCCAGCTTGGTCAGCATTCTAGGGCACTAAGAACTCTCATGCCAACCCTGTTCTCATCTCGATTTTTGCCTTACTTTCATCTGGGACAAGTAAGCATGAAACACACAGTTTAAAGGACATTCTAAATAAAGGATATAAAGGTTGGGAGGAAAGTGATATATTTCCCTTAGGAGAACTAAGAAACAAAGCTTGGCTCTTATCTGGTGCCTTTCAGGAAGGAAATAATGTCAATGTGTCACAGACATGCTCACTGGTGCTCAATGAGCATGATGCCAGTTGCACTTTAATGAGTATATGACAATATCATGTTGTATTGAGTGATGAGGTGCAATAATACACTGGTAATGTTGTCCTCTGAGGCACATATGTGTTAATGATCTATTTAGGAAATAAAAGGATGCATTTTCAGATCATGGTAAAAGGTGGTGTTGCTGTTCCAAATATTACAGTGAGATGAATATGTATACATCATCATATAAACTTTTGAGAACTATAACCCCAAGCATTCTGTGTGTGTGTGTGCGTGTGTGTGTGTGTCTGAGAGAGAAAGATTGCACACATGTATATAAGTGATGAATTAAAAAGAGGAAGAACTAAAACAACAATCACTCCCATATAAAGTATACTATTCCCTTTACATATTACAGTAAATAAGCAGCTAATCCTCTTTATGCACTTTAGTTATTTTACACAGGATCAAATGAACTTTTCCACCTTTACATTACATAGAGACTCCGCAATGTCATACAAAATGCATGACACCACATATTGGAGAGGTGGGAGCCACCACATATCCACTAGATCTTTGCCCTTCCTGACTTATTAAAAAATGGATGAAGGGAGTTATCAACACCTCCTTACAACAAGGCAGGGTTCCATCTTGCCTAAAGAACATGGTTGTGAAGCCTTTGTTGGTGGGGGAGGGACACACCTTCCCTGTTTCCCTCTGTAATGGTTAACTATATGCCCATGACCAATATTCCAATTTGGGGCAATATTGCTAGATGTGTCTCAGTTCAGAGACTTCTGAATGAAACAGATTATCTTTACCCATTTCAATCTGATTTCAGGTCTGGTTTTAGGATGGAGAAAGCCTTGGTCATTTTGGTGGATGACCTATGCTGAGGGTGGGGGTGAGTAGAGAATATGTCCCTGTTGATTCTGCTGGGCCTCTCAGCAGCTTTCAATACCATTAGCCATGGTATCCTTCTGGGCTGCCTCACTGGGATGGAATTTGGAGGCAACGGTGTCCTGTAGGGGTGAACCCAGAAAGTAGTACTGGGGGGTTCCTGTTCAACCCCATGGCCTAGATGCTGTTGAATGCTTATGAAGATTCTCAGGGTTCTGTCTTGTCCTCTATGCTATTTAACATCTACATGAAACCACTGGGAGAGAATATCCAATGTCTGTGGATCAAGTGTTTATGACACCCAACTTTATCCTTTCAACTTAACTTCAAGGAAGCTGTTTCTGTTTTGAACTGGAGTCTGGCATCAATAATGGATTGGATGAGGGCAAACAAACTGAATTACAATCCAGACCAGACAGAGGTGCTCCTGGTCAGTCAAAAGACAAATCAGGGAATAGAGATACAGTCTATGATGGAGACTCCCCTTGAAGACTCAGGTTTGCAGTTTGGGTGTACACCTAGACTCAGTCTTGAACCTGGAGATTTGATACAGATTTTTGTGATAGCCAGAAGTGAGTTTGCACATTTAAAGCTTATGCACCAACTGTGCCCATTCCTGGATATGCCTGATCTGGCCACAGTGACATATGCCTTGGGGGCTTACCACATGTCAAAGAAAATTGGCAGTGCAGTAGGAAGGTTCTGTCTTCTGTGCTGCCTTACTGCATTATGTCATCCTTCTGGTGTTCTTTCATTCTGGACCCATATGAGACTGAGGTAAAGTCATGTCTTCTTGCTAAGAGGTTTCTCTGGTTAGCAAAAAGATGCAGTTTTACCTTGATCTTCCTTGGAACTAGAATAAAAGAATGAAAGTGTCATGCAATAAGGCAGCACAGAAGAAGGAACCTTCTTGTTCCACTGCCACTTTTCTTTGATGTGCAGTAAGTCCCTTGGTTACATCCCATTTGGATTACTGTTAACACACTCTACTCTTTGAAGAATGTTCAGGAACTTCAGTTGGTACAAAGAGCTGCAGCCAGAATGTTAACCAGGCTGCAGAAATTACAGAAATCATATAACTTCCCTGTTACAACACTTCCACTGGCTGCCAGTTGGTTTCTGGGCACAATTCAAAGTACTGATTATAACTTATAAAGCTCTATATGGCTTAGGTCCAGGCTATCTGACAGATCATATCTCCCAATTTTCATATCATGTCTCCCTATATACATAGCCAGATTCTGAGATCCAAAGGGTCCTTCTCTCAGTCTAGTGATATTCACAGGTATGGCTAGTGGGACCATGAAAAAGGGCTTTTTCAGTGGCTGCCCTACACTTTAGAGAAACTCCCTCCCCAAGGAAGCTAGAAGGTGCCCTTCTTGTTGTCCTTCCATTGTCAGGCCAAAACATATTTATTCAGACTGGTTTTTAGGATTGAAAAAGGGCTGTAAGAGCTGTATTATTTTATATTGCATGATTTATTGTCTTTAAAGTATTTTAGAATCATAGAATCATAGAATCATAGAATTGCAGAGTTGGAAGAGACCACGAGGGCCATCCAGTCCAACCCCCTGCCACGCAGGAAATCACAATCAAAGCATCCCCGACAGATGGCCATCCAGCCTCTGTTTAAAGACCTCCAAGGAAGGAGACCCCACCACGCTCCGAGGGAGTGTGTTCCACTGCCGAACAGCTCTGACTGTCAAAAAGTTCCTCCTCATGTTGAGGTGGAATCTCTGTTCCTGGAGCTTGCACCCATTGCTCCGTGTTCCAGTCTCTGGAGCAGCAGAAAACAAGCCTGCTCCATCCTCAGCGTGACATCCCTTCAAATACTTAAACAGGGCTATCATATCGCCTCTAAACCGTCTTTTTTCCAGGCTAAACATACCCAGCTCCCTAAGTCTCTCCTCATAAGGCATTGTTTCCAGACCTTTCACCATTTTAGTTGCCCTTCTCTGGACACGCTCCAATTTGTCAATATCCTTTCTGAATTGTGGTGCCCAGAACTGGACACAGTATTCTAAGTGAGGTCTGACCAAGGCAGAATAGAGTGGCACTATTACTTCCCTTGATCTAGACACTATACTTCTATTGATACAGCCCAAAATTGCATTGGCCTTTTTAGCTGCCGCATCACACTGTTGGCTCATGTTCAACTTGTGGTCTACTAGGACTCCTAGATCCCTTTCGCACATAGTCTCATTCAGCCAGGTCTCTCCCATCCTATATTTATGCATTTCATTTTTCCGCCCTAAATGCAGTACTTTACATTTCTCCGTATTGAATTTCATTTTGTTAGCTTTGGCCCAGCTCTCCAGTCTATCCAGGTCATTCTGAATTTTGATCCTGTCCTCTAGGGTATTAGCTACTCCTCCCAATTTGGTGTCATCTGCAAATTTGATAAGTATGCCCCTAATTCCCTCATCTAAGTCATTGATAAAGATGTTGAATAGCACTGGGCCCAGGACAGAACCCTGTGGCACCCCACTGGTCACATCTTTCCAAGACGAAGAGGAGCCACTGCTGAGCACCCTTTGGGTTCGGCCGGTCAACCAATTACAAATCCATTGAACAGTTAACTTGTCTAGCCCACATTCTACAAGCTTGTTTGCAAGAATGTCATGGGGAACCTTGTCAAAGGCCTTACTGAAATCAAGGTATGCAATGTCCACAGCATTCCCTTCATCTACCAAGCTTGTAACTTTATCAAAAAAAGAGATCAGATTAGTCTGGCATGACTTGTTTCTCTGAAACCCATGCTGACTTTTTGTGATTATGGCATTGCCTTCTAAATGTTCACAGACTCTCTGTTTAATGATCTGTTCTAGAATCTTCCCTGGTATTGATGTCAGACTAACTGGACGATAGTTGTTGGGATCCTCTTTTTTCCCCTTTTTGAAGATGGGAACAACGTTTGCCCTCCTCCAGTCTGCTGGGACTTCTCCTGTTCTCCAGGAGTTCTCAAATATTATTGCCAATGGCTCTGAGATTATATTTGCCAGCTCTTTTAATACTCTTGGATGTAGTTCATCTGGTCCTGGAGATTTAAATTCATTTAGATTAAGAAGGTATTCCTGTACCACCTCTTTACTTATTTTCAGCTGGATTTCCCCTATTGTGTCGTCCTCTGTTCCATTTTCCTCAGGTTGGTCCTCCTTTTCCTTTTCTGAAAACACTGAGGCAAAGAAGGTGTTGAGTAATTCTGCCTTTTCTCTGTCCCCTGTTAGCATTTTGCCATCTTCTCCACGTAGTGGCCCTATCATTTCCTTCTTCCTCCTTTTGCTGCGGACATACCCAAAAAAACCCTTTTTATTGTTCTTAACCTCCCTAGCAAGCCTGAGCTCATTCTGCACTTTAGCTTTTCTGACTTTACTCCTACACGTGTTCGCTATCTGTTTGAATTCTTCTTTGGTGATTTCCTCCCTTTTCCATTTCCTATACATGTTCCGTTTAAAACTTAGCTCCATTGAAAGTTCTTTAGTCATCCATCCTGGTTTCTTGAGACACCTCCCATTTTTCTTCCTCAATGGTACTGTTTGAAATTGTGCCTTCAGTATCTCCCTTTTGAGAAAGTCCCATCCGTCTTGAGGTCTCTTCTCTTTTAGTATTCCTGACCATGGGATCATCCCCAGTATTTCCCTGAGTTTATTGAAATCAGCTCTCCTAAAGTCAAGAATGCGTGTCTGACTATGCCTGGCTTCTCCTTTCCATTGTATAACAAACTCCAGGAGAACATGATCACTCTCACCTAAGGATCCCACCACTAAGGATCCCACTTAGATTGTATGTTTTTAATATGGTTCTCAGTTTAATTCAGATTCAATGTGGCTTTTGGTCTTGAATTGTAATCCTCTTAATGTTTAAGCTACTTTGATTCCCATTCTTGAAGGAAGATGTGGAATATAAATAATGGTGGTTGCTGTTTCTGTTTCTGTTGCTGCTGTAGCAGCAGCAGCCATTGTCAGGGACCTCCCCAACTGAGTGCAGTGGGTTGCATACATTATGCAGTCTTTAAGATGGCCAACCCTTCCATAAATCATAAGGCCTGTGGACTTTTTTGCTGATTGTTATCTATGAGTTAACTGATGCAAACAATAGCAAATCCATGTAAAATCACACAAAGAATTTTCATGCAAAATGAAAGATGTTCAGAATCAGCTTAAAATATGCTTAAGGTCAGAAAATGTGAAATGAAGTGGAACCAAAATGGACAGAATCACCCATCCCTAGCCAAGGCCAGTCTGAGACATTTTCACAGTTGAGGTGAGAAATACTTATTTCCCAAGGCCACTTCATTTATTGAAATGTTTGATGTCACTTTTTCTTCTGTCCCTAGTGTAACAACACATCATTTACATTTTCCAGATGTTTCATGAATCAGAGCTTCCACACACTTCTCTTCTTCCCTTTTTTTAGATAAACATGCCTTCAGACTTTATAGAATCCCCAGTTAGATCAACCACTTCATCACATTTCCCCTGTTTTATCAACTTGTCCCAAACAAGCAGTAAAAAGATCTCTCCTTCTGAACCTATAGAACACGGTGCTTATTAAGAATGGAGTAATGTTTTCGGGTGTACTAGTGTTGAAATTCCCAGACTGCACACACACTGAATTTTTCAACCTCACTTGAAGCATGCCATATGACCTTTGTGCCCAAACTAAGTATTCCTATGCTGTTGAACAGCAACTCTCATAATTCCTAAATACTGGTCATGCTGGCTTGAGATTCTGGGATCTGTAGTCCAACAACATCTAGGAACTGAGAACGACTTCCCTAGGATAAAATACTATCCTATTTTCCCAGATACACCTGCTTCATCATTGCTCATTTGAATGCAGGGGACTTAAACAACACTGGAATCCGCTCTAATGGGGGTGGAAGGATTAGGTGGTATTCTTTGGCACAATTGGGATTGCATGGGTAAATTGCTAGAATGTGTTATGCTAGAGAAATTATGCTAAGAAGGATATATTATTAGCATCCTTCCTGGAGCATCCTAGACTGAAATCATGAATGCTGCAAGAACTCTTCTTACTGAAGTGTTGCAGAAACCAGTGACAGATGGTAGCTCCAGTGTCCGCAGGATGGTGAATCTGTTCCAGACTGAAGTCTCAGATTCAAAGGAGCTATCCAGGATGCTGATAGGATTTAGCACAATGGAGAGCTCATTTAAATTTCAGGCTAAAGCCAGACCACATTCAATGTCCCATTCACATTGGAGCAACTGGGTGCCAATTGCAGCAATGGATTTTTTTTTAAGTGCTGACAATTTTTTTTTTTGGCTCCCCCTCCATTACTCCTTTTTATGTTACAAGAGACAAACATGGCTACATCTTTTTAAAAGATAGAAAAGATAAAACCCTTTTTTTTAAGTTGGAAAAGGTAAAACTCCAACAAAGGCAAAACTCTTGCATCTGGACTACAACTGGCAAGTTTTTCCTATACAGCTCATAAACATTTTTCCAGATATAACAGTACAGAGACTTCTTGAAAACTTCAACATTCTCTGCCTAAGAAGGGGACAGTGAGCTTTGCACAGGACAGAGACATCCTGGAACTCAAAGAAAGTTACTTTTCTGTAGCTAATGGAGTTAATATATTATTACCTGTCTTCTCTCTCTCTCTCTCTCTCTCCCATGCCCTCCCTCCCTCCCTTTTTTCCTTTGTCCCTAGTCCCCACATGGCCAACATCTTCTTGGTACACCATTTTAAATAACAACAGAAATAACATCTGAGACAGAATGTAGGCCTGTTACTCTGACATCATCACTTTTCTTCTCCTGCATGGTTTTAAACATCTTTGCCTGATGAAGAAGCATGCGAAGCTTCAAAAGCTTGCATGATGTATTTTGGTTGGCCAATATAAGTATTTCTGTTTGTGGATTTTGGTCTGTTAAGTCATGTCTATGATCTTCTGCAATGGCATGAATTACTTTGCATGGGCTCTTTTTCTTCATCTTAGGGGCTTGTGAACCCTAAAACAGAGAAAGGTGGCCTGACCTAATCCAAACTTCTCCAGAGTTTAGACTCTGATTATAATGGGCTTAGCATCACAGAAACCCTTCCCGCTGCCATAGTACCCCACTTAGATTTTCTGTTGAAACTGTTGTGACAGAGGCATTGATGAAAATGGCCTTCTTTAGGAGCGCTCTAAAACCTTCTTTAGGAGCACTTTCAGTACCAAACCCTCTGGGAGATGAATTTTCAGAGCTTGGGGTCCTTACTATTTGATTCTGAACCTCAGTAAGCTGTTGGTATAATATTCTGAAGCTCAGTCAAGGTTACAGTAGTAGTTCTTTTTTTTATCACCACTGTTGTCAGGTAAATCTTAAGCAAGAAAGAGATGAGGACAGTGAGGTGTTATGAGAGATTGTGGGGGCATAGCATTCCCAGTGACATTACTGGCTATATTATGAGATCTAGAGATTTTGGGGTGGGGGAATATTGAGTCAATCAGAAGCACATATTGTAAACTGAGTTTGTTCATTCGCCCACCCCCGCAATCCCTAGAAGTGCAACATGACAGAAAGATTGAATAGAAACTGGTTTAGACACGATGCAGCATATCAAAGCAAAAGAAGTAACTGGAACGCATATGTTTCGAAATGGATTATGCATTTTATTCTGAGGTAAGCAGTCATTTCTTCAAAGAAGCTAGGTGTGCAGAAGTATAATTAACTAATTCATGATCAAAGGTTAGAGAAGAAAAAGCATTCAGGATTAGACTTCTACATCAAGTAAAAAGCCTGTAGGCAAGTTCTACTCATTTGGACAAAAGTCAGGGATCAGATACTAGTTTAGAACAGAGATTGTGAATTTTCACATCCTTGGAAATGGTAATTAACTGGTGAGTGAGAAATTCTCCAACATCTGTTTGTGTGAATCACTGTACTGGATGTATTAACCACTTTTAGAATTCATATAAAAGTTTGTTATTTTTCAATGTACAATTTTTTTTTCCCTGTAAACTTTAAGCATGATCACTGTGATCATTAAAAGCTGATGTACTGCTACAATGCAAGTAATGTTCAGGAACTGTGTTCCAGATGATATGTTGATGGATTGTTTCCTGCAACAAACCTAAGCATCAATTCTGTCTCCTAATAATGTCACCCAGAACATCTTATATTATGATGTACGCTGTCTTTTGTCAGGAGTGCCCTTCTGCATTCAACACAGGGCAAACTGATGAGTCTCTACACACATATCTCTCTCTGGCTTTTCTTCGCAAACGAAGATTCAGGAAGGACTCATCCCGCGCTTTCTGCAAGCACGCTGATGACTAAAAAGGCCAATCCGAGATAAACAAGTCCGGTTGCAAAAAGCACAGCAGAAGGTCTCCTTGGGTGATGTTTTTGGGTTGTGATTCTTTCTGCGTTGTCGTTTCTCTTCAAGACTTGTTTGTCGTGAGTTCTCAAATAAGGCTGCAGCATTGTGGATAGTGCGTCTCCATGCCTCCCGACACACATATACACACATACAAAATACATGAACACAAATTCAGCATGAAAAATGCCAATATTAAAAAATCAGTGTAAGAACATTTCAGCCTCCAAGTACACTCTAGCACTGACCTTAAGATGTCCATTTTAGACCAGTGCTGACATTATAGAGCAAATTTCAAAAGAAGTTTAGAACAAAAGACTGCTAAATTAAAATTCATGTGGAAGCTCTTGTCTATCAGTACAAGTTTTCAGTGGGATAATTATTTATTACGGGCATGTGTGGTAGTTGTCTTTATTTATTTAATTTATATTCCATTTTTTTCCCATGAGGGAATCAAAGTGGCCCTAGTGCCAAGCTGTTTTTATTATTTAAAGTTTGGTTAATGGTAAATCATAAAAGGTGTAATTGACATTACCAGAATTTTCCATATTTAATTTTCCTCTGGCCTAACAGTCTATCCCCCCCTCCCCCACATCAGTGCAGATAATAATATATTCAAAAATTCTCAGCAAGTCTTCCTGAATCTAATGAAGTGTGCTATAGCCCATGGGAGATTATTGTATAATAAATTTGTCAGCTTCTATGGTGCCACAAGACATATCACTGTTGCACCTAAACATTGGCACTCCCTCCATTACATCTAGACTATGGACTTCCTCCCTAGAAAGTTAAGGATGGCCCCATATTTACTCTCTTTCAGGTGGCAGGTTAAAACGTTTTTATGCCACCAGGCCTTTGCTGACAAATGAAGGTTGGACTGCTGGTACTCCTGTTTTGAAGATTTATTTTAATTTTTTTATGGAGTTTTTAAAATGTTTAAAATTCCACATAAATAATAAAACATTTTTAAAACTCCATACAAATTAAAATAATTTTTAAAAACATGAGCACTAGCAGTCCAAACGTCATTTGTTATCATTATATATACAATGATTTAATCTCGCTAGTGTTGTTTTTAAATGTTGTGAGCTGTGTTGGGTCCCACCATAGGAAGAAAGATATAAATAAATAAATAAATAAATAAATAAATAATAACTTAAAATATGAGGGTTTTCTAGATGGTTAAAATACGCCTCTTAGAATCTGAGAATATCTTTTGTCCCAATGAGATCCCATGGTGATTTCGCATATTCAGAAGAAGAGAGGACAAATACTCCATTTACTGCAGAGGACAAACCTTTGTGACTTTTCCTGTGATTTTTTAAAAAATACACAGAAATGTGCTTTACTGCTCGTTTGGGCAAGCGATTCACATCGCAATGCATTCCCAGATAAGAGAAGAAGTAAGTGGAATGATGATCAGTCGGACGTGTGCGGGGGGGGGGGCTTGCTGGCACTGAAGTGGCTCGAAGCACTATTTTGGAGTTTCACAGTAGTGATCATGCACTTTTTTGCTGCACTGAGGCAAGCAAACAGTGTTTTAAAGCAGAAAGTTGCACTTGCACACCTTAGATTTATAGTTAAAAAAATACTGTGCAGCAGTGACAACTCATGGAGAATAATAATGTGAGTAATTCACTCCCAGCCACCATCTTGATTCACAGTAATGGCTGCATGTGAACTTCAGATATGGATAGCTTCACAAACCAGCAATTTTGCCAAAGGACCACGGACACAAAAGAACACTATAGATTTCCCTTGGGGTTTTTTTTTCCGGGCTATGAGGCTGTGTTCTGATGTTTTGCCTGCATCTGTGGCTGGCATCCTCAGAGAATAGTTGTGTAGGTGTGTGTGTGGAGTTTACATGCTGTGAACCCCTGTTGGGGAGTATATGTAAATTTGTGTAATTGAATGGTTAGTTTCTGGGTATAGAAATGCAAGGCTCATTAGTGTCTGTTTGGCTAATGGTTGGTTAATGGGCCATTATCTGCTGGGAATCCCCCTGTCCCTTGATGGAATTCTTTTGTAGGTGTTGAGTTTTGATTCTATTGTATTTCAAAACTGGGAGCCGGATTTTGTTTACTTCTTCTTTCCTGTTGAAGTTGTCCAGGTGTTTGTGGATTTCAATAGCTTCTCTGTGCATTCTGACATGATAGTTGTTGGCCTGGTCTAGAGTTTCTATGTTTTCAAATAGCATTTTGTGTCCAGGTTGGTTTATAACATGTTCTGCTACTGCTGATTTTTCTGGCTGGCCCAGTCTGCAGTGTCTCTCATGTTCCTTGATTCGTGTTTGCACACTGTGGTTTAGTGGTCCTTATGTAAACTTGTCCACAGCTGCATGGTATGTGGTAAACTCCTGCAGCTGTGAGAGGGTCTCTTTTGTCCTTCACTGAGCGTAGCATTTCTTGGATTTTTCTGGTTGATCTATAGATTTTTTGGAGGTTGTGTTTCCTCATCAGTTCCCCTATTCTGTCTGTGACTCCTTTGATGTATGGTAAAAATACCTTCCCTTTGGGTGGCTGTTTTTCTTCTTCATTCCTGTGTTTTTTTCTGGGTCTGGCTGCTCTTGTGATGTCTGATCTGGAGTAATCATTAGCCTATAGGGCCCAGTTTAGGTGCCTCAGTTCATCCTCCAGGTGGTGAGGTTCACAGATCCTTCTTGCATGGTCTACCAATGTTTTTATTGTGCTTCTTTTTTGTCCTGGGTGATTATTGGGGTTCTTGTGTCGGTATCTGCCCATGTGTGGGGGATGTCTGTATACCTTGTGGCCTAACCATTGGTTTGGTTTGCAGATGACTAGGACATCCAAGAATGGCAGTGTTCCTTCCTTCTCTTTTTCCATATTGCCTTACTTCTGAGTAAATACATATAAGTCTACACTCTAGAAATATCAGCCCTGATGCCTAGGCACCATAATTCCTAGGGAATTTAGTTTTCTGAGGCTCCTGTTTCCACACTCAATATTACAAGCCCTAGGAGTGACTAGTGTTCTTCCTGTCTGAAAAATGTGTGCTGCAAAATGTGCAGCATCATCATTTCTGCTCATTCCTATTGTTACTAGGTAAATGTCAGAAACAAAGAGAAGAACCCTAAGTATGAGGTAAGCTGAACTTCAGAAGGTATTGGAGGCTGGCTCATGATTGCTACAGATATTCTGTACAGATAAAATTTGTATTCTAAATGACAAAGTTCTGAACTTTGTGAGACACATAGTGATTTATTTTTTATTATTATTATACTTTTTATTGAACTTGTCAATGTTGTACATGATTTAACGCATTGTTTTACAGAGTGATTTAATCAATATGCATATATGCTGGAGTCCATCAGTAAATGTCTAAGAAAGAAAGTGTCATATAGTGGAAAGTTTGGCAAATTGTATGCCTACACTAGGGATGCAATTTCCATTAATTTTCTTCTCAGGGGAGCAATGAGTAATGTTAGCAATATTCTTCCCTCTATGAGAAAGTCTTCAAAAACTATGCATTTTTTTAAAAAAAATAATTTTCACAGTTCAGGACTTATTCTGTGCAAAATTTGCACTTTTTTTTGCCAAAGAAAGCATTTCCTGCACAATAGACATATTTTTTGGACAGATAATGTTTCTTCCTGCACTGAAAATGCAGTGCTTGTTTTTCAAATATTGTCAAATATCTGTCCATTTCCAGTATATAGTGTCTAAACAATGTCTGCAAATTTAACAATAAAAACAGAAGAACTAGAAGTTGCTAAAATCAGGTTATTCCTCAAGTCTTTGGACACACATATAAAGGAGAATCTCTCTCTCTCCATTAAGACACTTATAGAATTGCACATTTATGGACTGAATCAATAGTATATAGAAAATGCTTTGTGGTTGAAAGAAAGGTGTCCAAAATGTAATGCAACAATCAAGATAGAGAGCATCATACAACTTAAGATCATTTGTTTTAATGAGAGATATGTATATAAGCATATGCATGAAGGGCTTGTCTAAATGATGAAAATAATCCTAATGGGATGTGAATAGAAAGCAATCCATTCATACAGACATTTGTATCAATTTGTGTCATTCGGAAGGGAGGCAGCCACGTCCACCACAAACTCTGTGTGCGTACAGTATAATTTGGGACTTCTCCTGAACTTTTAAAAAAGCTCCATATGACATGCAAAAGGGTGATCATTTGAACACTCACATTCATGTAGATACAAACAGTCTGTGTAATCTGATTGGCTGGATGAGCATCGGGCAGGGCTAGCAAACAGGGAAAGTGCCTGCTGCCGCCATGTTGGATTTTTGGCTAAGCGAGGGTTCGGTAAGTTGATAAAATGGCCATCTTATACTCTGTCTTTTTTTCTTTTTGTAAATACAAAAAAGTGCATGTGTGCACCATGGTAAACTCTTTTGTTTCTTTAAAAAATGGTGGTGGCAGATTTAAAAGTACGAGTAAATCACTCATGGCTGCCATCTTGGCTAGGGGTCATGCGAAATTTAAAGGGGCTCCTTTCACTGTTAAGATAGGTCACATTTTTGCAAATGGCTGCTTTTCCTGACATGTTCATATTTTCCCCCCTCGTATAGACAAGACCTGATTTCAGTGGGACTTAAGGACTTCTCTTCAGCTGTACTAAACTCTCTACTTTTTAATTGCTCTCATTATAAAAATGTAAAGTGCTTTCCAAATCTTGATTTCATAGATTCACAACCACTAGATTTAAATGTTTTCATTTTGTTATATGTTTTTCAGTGCTGTTTAGATCACCATCATAATCATCAATCTCTTTAATTATTCAATTTTTCAAAGAAAGAGATGAAGCCAGAATAGAGTTGGAATGCCAACCAGCCTTCTGTAGCTTTTTGTTTTGAACGTTTCCCTTAGGTACCATAAAGTCAAACTCAACAGAGTAGCAAAGCCTGCTAATCCCAATGAGAATTTATATCAGGAAATTTCCCCTGTTTTCCCAAACTCCGCTCCACAATGTTCTATTAGAATAGTGGCTCAGCACCCGAGCCCACTTTTTTCATTCACAATGAACACTGACGCTGAAAAAAAGAAAGGGAGATTGCATTGCTTACACAAATATTCTCTGAAGCCTTGACAATCCTACCAGTACAGATTATGAGCAATAATTGAAATTACATTTCTGAAAGTGACTAGTTAGTGCCCTGACAGCCTGCCTAACATTTTGCCCCTTCTTCCTTTTTTCTTTTCTTTTTTTCAAAACCCACCTTTACAATGAAAGCAAAGGTAGACTGCAGAATTCATTAAAAGCTGGTAGAATAACATGCTGAGGATGTGGTGTGCGATAAATGCTTAGTGAATGACAATTAGCCAAGTAACATGATACTAAGGCAATGGGCCACTTCAGAAGTTTTGCTTTGAGCTTTTCAACTTTTTCTCTTATTTGTACCACCACAGAAGACTAGAGAGTTTTCCACTGAAGAATAAATGACTTGGTATATTTGAAATAGTTGCTGCTTTCTCCAGTGGTCCAACATGAATGTCTATAAATGCTATACAGTGGAGAATCTACTTAGAGGGAATTCTATTTAGAATAAGACTGAAACCCAAATAGTCTGTATATTTATTTGCCTCACATGAATGGTTATTTAACCTCCCCAAGGAAAAAAAAATAACAGTCATAGAATCATAGAATTGTAGAGCTGGAAGAGACCACAAGGGCCATCCAGTCCAACCCCCTGCCTATCAAAACAAGCAAAGTTCAGGTTTTTGCCCTTTTTTCCTATTCTTTTTCCTACAGAAAGTTACAGATCACAAACACACACACAATCAGTGGCATTAAAGAACCAGCCAGATATAAATCCCTTGTTCTCTTAATTTGGCACGTAGATAGTCATAGAATTACGTACTGGTTTAATGTCATGAATGCAAAAGAGATACATGCCTCAATTACCTTAATTTATTTTGTAGAAAATAAAATATTTTAGGAGTACCTAGATAGTAGACCAGGATGGTGTAGTGTTTTGAGCATTGGATTATAACTCTGAGACCAGGGTTCAAATTCTCACTTGGCCATGAAACCCACTGGGTGACCTTGGGCAAGCCACAGTCTCTCAGCTTCAGAGAAAGGCAAAGGCAAGCCTCCTCTGAAGCAATCTTACAAAACACACACACAGACTGTGATGGGTTTGTCTACGGGCTGTCATAAGCTGGAAATGACATGAAGGCAGAAAGCAACAAGATAGAGGGAACAGCGCAAGTAGAGAAGGTAAATATGCTGTTTAAGGTCAAGAGGAGTATAGTGTTAGGAATAGGAGCTGTGAAAGAAGAAATGGCAAAAAAAGTATATTTAGTTGAGCTTTAAAGTTCCTAAAATTTCCCCCCCCCCAAAGTTCTTACTTTTTCTGTTCTTGTTTTTCAAATAAAGCCAGAAACTTTTTCTGAAAAACTGGTTAAATATTCTCAGGAAGCCTTGTTCTACATCTGAATCCAAGTCAGTTAATGTAGTGTGTGTTTTGTATACCATATGACCACAATACTTTGCTTCTTCTACTTCTGCTTCTAAACATGCCAAAGGATTTTTAAAAAAAAGATTTCTATTTTTTTCTCATGAAAAAGAAAAAAGATGAAGGGTCAATAATATTGTTGCTGACAATGAGATGAGATTTCTCTAAGGTGGCTAAGTTGCACACTGTTCACAAATTTCAGTCCATCCATTATTGAGCAGCCATGATTTTCCAGAGGTGTGATTGAATATGAACAGGCACCTTCCTTCAACATTTTTGAGACAAGGGGAGAATAAGAGAGAGATTGAGAGAGAGAGAGAGAGAGAGAGAGAGAGAGAGAGAGAGAGAGAGAGAGAGAGAGAGCAGGCAATGTGTGCCTTTCATTTTAAACACTGGAATTTGGCACATCTGCCTTAAGGCAGCTTTCCAGCCAACCACTAAGCAAGAATGATGCCCAGAGAACAGATAGCCACAAGAAGCAGCATCCAAAAGAAGATCCTGTTGAGACATCCATTGTTTTTTGTTGAGGGCAGGACTTCAACCTCCAAACATTCAAAACTTGGGGGGAGAAAAATTGCAGTGATGAAGGATATTAATATAATTCTGTATGTGATTGTCCTTCAGAACAAAGACAAATAAAAATGATACTGCTACAAATTCAGGCTGATCTTTTTCCTTATTAGAGTGGTTAATCATATTTATTCACACATACCTCCAGCATTTCCCAGATGAAATTAGGGGCACTCTTGGGTACTTGTAGCACACCTGTTCTCTCAACAATAACTGCAGATTGATACTTATTTATTTCTCTCTTTGGACGAACCTGGATTTATATCCCAGTTTTCACCCCAAAATGGTAGCTCACAGTAAGACTGAAGAAAATTACAATTTAAAACAAAACAAACAGAACAGAATTACATTAAAAATACAAGTTAAGATGTTAAGATTATAAGCTAAAGAAAGCAAAGAAAGAAAACAAATCACAATTTGGGAGATTATCAGATGCTTCAAAAAGCCCAACAGGAGCTTGCAAGGACAACAGCACTGTACCGGGAACAGGTCCCAGTTTTGTATGACGTGCTGCCTCTGTGAAGACTCTGTGCTGCAGTGGAGAATAAGTCATCATTTTTCATTGACAGTAGTTTCTGGCAATGAAAAGTTATGGTTTATTCTATGCTGCAGCACAGAGTCTGCATGGAGACAGCACACAAGGATGACGACAAGTGTGAAACCGCACAGTATGGTGACATCATCTGTTTTTGTGGGCTTTTTGCTTGTGTCTGATAATCTCCTTGGTAAAAAGCCCTTTTGCTGACCAACCATTGAATAACAAGATCAGACACAGAAAACTGGGTTGAAAGGGACCTAGAACCTACTTAAACTGTGTTGAATCTAGAAAGGAACAAGAGGTGGGGAGCAACCTATTGTGGGCATGTATCAACTTCTTCCTAAGCCTTCCCTTAGATGAGGCACCTGAGTCCCAAGGGCAATCCAGTAACTGGGTTGCCCCCTGTCTGGCCATCTGCTGGTGGGCAGACTCAAGGAATCCCATAACCAAGTTACAAGACTTAAAGTGAGGGCAAAGCCCCCTGGCCAGCCCCAAGGGTAGTTTCCTTCCCCTTCCCAAGTCACAAGATCTAGAGACAGTCCCAGAGCACTTCCCCCCACCAAATGGGTGTCAAGGTGCTCACTGTAACTCTAACCCACCCACCCACACACACACACCACATACAGAGTCAAGGAACAAGTGTCTTCTTAGTCTCTTTCTCCTACCAGGCTGGTGAAAAGGACCCTCACTAAGGATCTTGTGGGCATGTGTTAATGCAGGATTGATCCAGCACCCAGGCCCTTGGCAAAAGTAATAGAAGCAGCCCCATGTGGGTCCCAAATTTAACCCCCTGAAGACCCAAGAGCTGCAATGCCTTGGAAATAATGATCCAAAATCAATATTTTGGTAAGAGAGAAAAAATTAGCATGACAAAATAAAAGACTCAGCCTAAGTCCCCTGTTGTTGTTGTTGTTGTTGTTGTGTGCCTTCATGTCATTCCAACTTATGGCAACCTTCTCACAGGGCTTTCTTGGCAAGATTTGTTCAGAGGAGGTTTTCCATTGTCTTCTTCTGAGGCTGAGAGAGTGTGACTTGACCAAGGTCACCCAGTGGATTTTGATGTCTGAATGGGGATTTGAACCCTGTATGTCCCCCAACCCATAATAATTGTGTAATACACAAACAGGGTGTAAGCCTGGATCATGACAAAGACTTAGTGTTACCTTTGTCCCCACGCCACTCTAATCCAACCTAGAGATATGGATCAGCAACACAGCTTGTTGCCCAGAAAGAGTTAAACCCTTACCCCAATGCTTTACCTAATGCATCCCCTTTAGACAACCAGCTCACTAACCCAGGAGCTACAAAACAAGGCAAAGCTGCTGCATGAAACAAAACGACCTCAAAATCATAGGGGCAAATGGTCAGCCAAGCACCCTCAAATCCCTTGAGAATATCAGGAGATAAACTTCACCAGTATATGCACTGGTCACTTGTCCTTCAAATTGCTTATTTATTAGAAGTTAATAAGGGATTATATTAAATGTTAGTAATAAATGGTATGTTAATTTCAGCCAAGGGAGCAAGAACTGAAGAACTACAATTAAAAATTACTACAAGTACAGCAATGTGTTTGGCTAAAGTTCAGTTAGTGAATCAAGGGTGGAGATTTCTGAACCAGAAGTGTTTTCAGTACCTCTAGACATATTGCACTTTTCTCTAGAACTGTGTCACTATATGTGCTCCGCCTCTCTGCTCCCGGTCAAAGAGGGTGGTCTGCAAAGATTGAGTAATGCAAAGGTTTTGGTTATTTATTTTGGGGTAGATTTTTTTAAAAAAGTAATACATAGGCAATTATGGGAGAGTGTGAATTTATCTGATATTATTATTATTATTATTATTATTATTATTTGCTTCGAAGCAGCATTCTTACCATACTGCTCAAAATGTGTGATCCTCTGAAAAAGGAGGTGGGTGAAAAAGCAGAATAGAGGAGTAGGGCAGGAGAATGAGAAGAAAACCAAGAGAGGGGCAAAATGTGGGTTGGGATTGAAGAAAACTTTCTATTTCATTATATAAATAGCTAACACTGTCTAAGCAATAATACACACAGACTGATCTAAGATCACTTCTTGGAAATATAGTGTATATTCTCTATATTATAAACTTTTTCTTCCAATTCAACTACCGTTAAATGCACATTTGAGTTTTCTAGGCTGCATATTGACTGACCTGCAACTCAAATTATATTTGGCCTTGAAAATGGCAAATTTCTCATAAGATAACATTTTATAATATTTTTTGGGTGTGCTTCAGAATGACAAATAGATATTGACATTGGTATAGATAGCAATGGCCCTGTGTCTGTTGGAGGGTCGTGAATGAAGGAAGTTCAGGTTCCTATTTGCCCCTTCATCACTATGACCTTGCTACAAAAGGAAACTGAAGTGCATGTGATGATAAATCCTCAGTGAATCTGGACACACAAATAGGGGTCAAAATGGATAAAATGTGTTGAGGGTAAACATGTACATTGGCATAAATATGGGATACCAATGCAATAACGTTTCTTTACAGATATGTTCAGGGGATTCTGAAAAAGAAGAGGTGCAGGTGTAAATCTGATTTCCTCTTTAACTGCCATTAACAAGTTGTGATCAATCATCAGGATCCTGAACTTCTTCCCACACCTCCCCCCACCCACAACTCATTGGCCTGCCTTTTGGCCATGCTGCTAATTCCTAGATGATGCTCAAAGCTTCACTTAGGGTCATCCAAAGCTTCCAAGCTGTCATAGCCTCTTTGGAGGGGCCAAAAAGTGACCTCTCTTTACACTGTGTGCTAAAGGCATCACACAGAGTTTCAAATTGGTCTCTTGTCTTAAAAGACCCCTTCTTCCATGGATTCCTACCCTTACTAGCAACCCAGTTTATCCATTTTCTGGTTGCATTCAAACATGTTGCTCCCTAACAATAAAACTATCTCTTCTTCCAACTGCTAAAAGTGTGAAGGTGCTTTCTCAAAACACCCCCACAATTCTCTTGTGGCTCCAAATGCGAAGACATCTTTCTCTAGATGTTCCCATGGTTCCTATGTGGCTTCTGGTGAGGTCAACCTGGGAAAGTGCCCCAGATACTCAGTATGAGGAGACCACTGAGGTGCTTTTGGGGAAACTTCCTGCATCTGTGCCAAGCAGAGCTGCAAGGGTGTGTGTGTGTGATGAACTCTAAGGAACTTACTACTGCTTGACCAAGCAGTAGGGGAAAGAGGGTTTAGGGTTCTGTCTGAGTCCTGCCAATTATAAGCTACTATTTTGCCTCCAGATCTGGGCAAAACGCTAAAACCCAACAGCAGCTTGTCACCACCTCCAACATACAAACAAATCTTCCCCAGGGAGTTACGCTGAAGGAACTACAAAGAGGCATAGGATTCCTCCCACCCTGCCAGCTTTTATCCCAACTGGACTACATTTGCTGAATCATGAAGAGGGGGTAGTAGGGCATGCTAACACTAGATTTTACTTCATTTTTAAAAAATGTTTTATTAGTAATTTATTGCAAATATGTTTTAATCATAGTTTTAATAACAATGACATTTAATGGTTTTCAAACTTTTGTAGAATAGAATTTTCAATGCAATGATATATATATATATATATATATATATCAACCTTGAAGCCCAAGTGAGGAGAAAGACAGGAGATATATTCAATACATAAAATAAACAAAATAAAATTGGGTGTTGTAGTCAAATAACAGCTGGAGGGTTCTATCCTTGCCCTAAAAGCAAATATTAGTCTGTGCAAACCCACTGAGTCAAATAGAACTTGGTAGGTCAACATTTATGTAAGCTGCATTGATTCAATGAATGCACTCCACAAATGGATTTACACTAGTCATTCTTTTCCTGATAAGAGAAATCTTTCAGCAACTTTTCTTTTTGACTCCAGTTGGATTAGAATGTGCTAAGGCTTGTAGAGCCTCATGCAGTTGTTTAAAAACTGGATTTGGTCCCATGACCACTGGTTGGGTGATCAGTAGAGGAAGGAATTACCCACACTGAGCATCTGTTTGGTGGGAAGGTAGAACAAGGCTATGTTCTTCTTAGTCAAATGTACACTGGGGTACATTCAGAATTATCTGGATGGAATTGTACTGCTCATGAATTGTGTCCTATTATGTAAAACCAAAGGGCAAAATATTCAAAATTCTGATTGCACTCACTGTAATGGTAATAAATAGAGCAGAGTTGAACCCTGTGTTCAATTAATACTAATGAGTGAGTGGTACTTACTTCTGAAAAAGCTTCTTGGTGTTGCATTGCTTTCCCTAAAGAAAGTGAAGTACGGTACAAAATGCCAAGTCTTGTGCTCATAAATGTATTGTCAAACCTGCTGATACTTCTATGCATGTGCTCAAGTATCTGTGTGTAATTAAGACACTGACAGATTAGATATAGCTGCTGAACAAAAATGAAATGTTTTCCAGTGCTGATAATGTTAAGTGAAGCTTAACATGAGATTGTTTGTCCTGCTGGAAGTTTCAGGCTAACTCATCACAGATACATATTAATGAAAGCATAGACTACCATCTGACTGGAAAAGCCAGATCCCTGCTAGAGTGGAAATATTTATGTGATGGAAATGGCCTCTATTACATCCTAATGGGTCTTGTTCTTGTTCTGGAAACATCTGGAGACTACAGGTACAGGGAGGTGTTGTCGTTCATACATACCTGCTGCAATAGAAGTATCTGTAGTGCAGATGTTCATAATGACAAGTCCACATAGCCATATCCCCAAGCACAGTCCAAAAGTAAGGGCAGCTGTGTTGATCCCATCAACAAACCAGTCCCAGCTGTTCCATCTCCACCAGGAGCAGGTCTTCTGTAAAGCTAACAAGTCTTAATGGACTATTCAAGATCCAGCCATTCCAAAATATTTTGTACTTAAGTAAGGATAATTAACAACAGTATACTGTTACTGGGAAAATTTAACTCACCCAGAGGGAGCAGAGGTGTCTTTGGTGGATGGCAGAAGATGTGTCCTGGTCATCAGAAAACCCTAGCACTCTGAGCTAATCTTCCCCAACTATGCTAATGCTCAGCAGCATGGAAGCATGTGTGGACAGAATCTAGTACTGTCCACATGGTCAGTTTGCTCTTGACCATTTCTCACAAGTATTCACATTTTAAAGCTGGGTAAAGTGGTGATGCTCGGAATCTTTGAGCATGCTTGGAGAAAATAGTGGAATCTGCTCCTGGATTTCAGGTAAGTGACACAGAATCCTTCCCCTCTTTCACTCAGCCTTCCATCCTTTCGTAAGTCGGTAAATTGAGTACCCAGCTTGTGGGGGCAATTAGCTAGCACACATTGGAAACTGTTTAATGCAGTGTAGATGTGTAAATAGCTATCGCTTAAAACAATTTGTAAGCCGCTCTGATAGCCTTGTGGCTGAAGAGCAGGGTATAAGTAACTAACTAAATAAAAAATAATAATTAAATTTGAAAATTACTATCAGCAAAGCAATAGGATGCTGGATTTCAGGGGTACAGCTACAAGAGTCTGTGTAGTCCTGGTCTCTCCATGGATTTTGCCAGGTTTCATCTTTCTTTAAAAAAACAGTAAAGCTCCTGATTGTTTTATTATTATTATTATTAGTAGTAGTAGTAATGGGAAGATATAAGGGCAAAAGTGTTGGTAGGGTCTTAGGGATAGAAAAAATATAGATTACTGTTGTTTCCTTGCAGAATATTGGTGCTTCAGAAACCGCCAATAAGAAGAGCAGAGCAGCAAAGAGGATTCTTCTTGGATAGCAAAGCCTTTCAGGGAATTAGTCTATGCAAAAATGCATGTTTTTTTCCTATTGTGCAGAAAACATATTCACTATGGAGAAAACATGTTCTGTCCCACCACCTCCTCTCTTGTTCCTGCAATGGAATGGATGTAAATGTTCACACACTTACCTCCATTCCGCTGCTAGAACAGGTATCCTCCCTCCTTGCCTGGCTGGCTGTAAATGCAGCCGTCGTAAGGCTGCTTTTACAACTGGCTGGGGTAAATCCCACTTGTTCTCACGAGAGAACAAGTGGGAGGGAAATTCAAATTTTAACCCCCCCCCCCCGAGTTGTCAAATAAAAAAATAAAAAGCAAATAAAAAAATACAAGTAATCTGGGGGTGGAAAGGGTGGCACTTACCTGGATGTCCTGATTGTGGCTGGCAGTGCCTGCCATGGAGCTCCTCCCCCGTCCCTGTCTTTCCAGAACAGGGACGGGATCCAATTCATACACCTGTGTTCCATTCCAGAAATGGAACCAGGTGCTTAAAAAAGAACTTCTCCCCATGAGTAAAATATCACGGGGAGAAAACAGAACAGCCATGATGTAGGAATGGAACAGGTGGACATCGTCTGAAAGGGAAGACCTTTCTCAACCCTGTTCTGTTCCTGCCATGGGATATATAGCCCGTGTGAAAATCTCCAGTGTATTATGCACATAAAGCACCACTTCCTACATGAACAAACATGTTGTTGGTTTTGTCAGCTTGGATCCCATGCTGGGAGAAAGGTGGGATATAAATTAATTGAATGAGTGAATGAATATCCCCCACACAGAGAGAGACACACAGAGAGAAAACAGCAACATATATGTCTGTTCAGCATTATTCCCCTAAAGACTCATCAAAGTGTGAGGAAATCTTTAAATTCTCAAACTTTCTTCAAATCTTGATGCAGAGATGGTAGAATTCTGCAGTGGGGATAGTACAATGGAAACTATTTGTCCTTGCCATGGAAGGAGAAATACTCCAAGAATTTGCATCCCTATCCCGAATTAGCAATGGCCCAGGGCCTGATTGGGAGTTATGGATGATTCAGGATGAGGCATACCTCCTGCTCAAACCAAAGGCTAATGATGCCAATTACAAGAAATAAACACACTTCTACCTTTCTGTCTTCTGGCAAGTGAGTACAAAAGCACTTGAAAAATGGGCAACTGTTAGGCCCTTAATTTAAAATGTTGCACAATTAACTTTTATTTTCCTAACACTACAGGCTATTAAAGTTAAATCCTATACACACTTACCTGGGAGCATGGCTCATTGAATTCAAGGGAAGAGACTTCTCAGTGAACATGCATATGAGAGCACTGCATGTTTCTCTAAGCTAATTAGGCTGTGTGTATTTATGTTCTGATTGTTCTGCAGTTATTCCCAACACTGCAATATAAAATGTCTGGCTAGGGACCTTCCAGATTATAGAACATCTTCCTTGGTCCAAGAACAGTGCTATCCTAACACTGTTCCTCTGTAGATCAGTACATTCAGCTGTACATTGAACCAAGATGTCAGCCTTGTGGAACACCTGCAGTGACAAGATCTTTGCCCATGGCAATGTTTAAGTTTCAAACAAGAGAGAATAGGAGGCTTAAGAATGAAGCAGTGAGTAACTGCTATTTACCACATTCAGTCCCAAAGGCAGAAATTAGCTCAAGGGCTTTTTTTTCATCATAGTTATTGCCTTTGACCTCCATTTTCTTTTCTTTTTTGCTTTTTAACATTCCTTAGAATAAAATGGAAGAAGTGAGACTATCCTGTCTGAACATACAATGAGCCAACTAAATAGGTTTCTCTCTTCCCTATCATTGCTACATGCAGGCTTATTACCAGTGTTGGGGGCAGCAGGGGGAAGAAAAACAATACAGTATTGAGGAAGATAGAAGAAAGAGGCTATGGCTGCTGACACACTGCAGAAACAATGCAGTTTAAGACTGTTTTAACTGCCATAGCTCTATGCAATTGAATTCTAGGGTTTGTACTTTTGTGAGATATTTAACCTTCTCTGTCAGAGAGCTCTGGTGCCACAACAAACTACAAATGCCAGGATTCCATAGAATGGAGCCATGGTAGCTAAAGCGGTGTCAAACTGCAATGTTTCTGCAGTGTGCCAGCAGCCCATATGAACTGAAGAAATCCTAAAACCCCTACATTTTCTGGAGAATTCAATCATATATAAATGTGTATAGCCTACACAACTATTACTTGCACTCTGAAGCACAAACTGTCCCATGGGCAGAGCCATCCCAAGATATTAGCCCTGCTGTTAGGCAGAGTAAAGCAGCTGGTTAAAGATGCTGAGATGAGAGGTAAGAAGAGCAAAATGCTGAAGGACCTGTGTTTCACCACTGATTTCTTGTTGCTGGTGTTGAAGTATGATTTGCTAGTCAGTTCAGTCACCTTCTATGTATGGAATAACCAAGGGGTATCTTCTATTTGCAGACCAACTCAGAGAAATAAAGAGACCACACACAGATATGGGGTGAAATAAAATGAATTCTTTATTTATTACCCTACCTATTTAATTCCCTTTAAATCTTCAGCAGGGGAAGGCAACCTAGTGTGGGAGCAGCTGGGGCAGATTGTCCCTTCTGGACTTATGCCCGCAGCTTCCCATGGTGAACACCAGAGCCCTGTTGAGTAATCCCAAGGCGTGGATTTGCTCTCCTTCTGTTCTCCCAGATTGTACAATCTAAGGAGACCCTTCCAGAGATCATCCCTTCACTGAAATTGGTGCCATAGGTGCACACCGTAATCTATGACTCCCCCTTTCCGCCACAGATAAGGGGCAATCATCTGCTTAGTCCCTTAATCCCCCACTAGTTTGTCCAATAAATCCCTCAACCCCCGCTGAAGATCACCCAAGAAAATTAAATTTCCAGTGTCTGAGATATGCCCCCCATCAACTCGGTAGAGCTTGGGCCTCTCAAACACTATCCGGGGATGTGCCAAATAATGACCCCCCCACTTGACAATTTGTCTATTGACCTTCCGTCTTGCCTTATCAATCAAGTGGGGGTTCCCCTCCCCACACCACAGCTCTCCGGGCAGAATGGCAAACCACATGATAGAGACCACAGGGCATCTGGACATGATAACTTCCATATCATGTGATGCCTGTGTTATCAAGGCCTTACCCTTAAGAAGGCCCAAATCATTCCCACAGAGGTGGAACACCAAAATGTTTGGCAGAGGCCCCCCATGCTCCCCAAACAATAATGACATGAGGCCATGCCAACACAGACCTCTCTTCCCCAACCACTCAATAACAACCTTGTCTCCCAGGCTGAGGTGAGGTCGAAAATGACTCAACCAGGCCTATCAGGCCACCCATTAAACCATACTGTGGCTGCAGATCAGCACCCGACATCTCACCAACAGTGGTCTAAAACCTGGAAGAGAAAAGTGGAAGAGAAGGAGGTTAGTAAGTTAGGGGATGGTCATACCTCCGATAGGAGGAGGATTGCCATTGCCTGATCTGTTGGATTGTGGCTGGCGACATGCCCATTGCCATGGCTGTGGATGCAGCCCCTATGCAGAAAGAATGTGTCCTGAACCGAACACCCTTCACCTCAAGCCGTTCCAACGCCCTAGCCGTCACAGTCCAAAACTGATACCTGGTGAGGGGGAAAGAATCTGCATGTATAAACAATGGACCAGTGCAGTCTCCCCGGGCTCAAAGGTATCCCTAGAGGGCAAAAACTAGACAGATTTCAATATCACTGCAACCCCTTATCTTGGATGTCTTCCCCCTTCCTAGCTGGTCAGTTTTGGAAAAACATAAGGTAAGCATGACCCCTTGCTCAATCACCCTTATGTCCCTAAGCTCCATAGCCCTGCCCAAGGTATCTGATCTAGAAGCCATGACTAATTTACTCACACGCAGTGCCCCCAAAAATGCCATGAGTGCAACTGCATGAAAGAGCTGTGCTTCATAGGGAGAAGTACAAATCCCCACCCATGCTTTATGCAAACACTTCAAAATGTTGAGGGAAAGAGGTGCCCTAGTGTCTTCCTTCCTACCCCTCTCCCTGGCCCATCCTTCCAAGGCCTTCCGAATATGGAAGTCCCCTATATTATCAGTGGTCCCTTGCACCTTTAGCTAAAAGGCTATGGCTGCCAATCGGCTCCTTATTGATTGCGGGACCAGACCTTTCCTGTACAGGGAAATGCAAAAATGCAAGAGATATGCTACTGGGATATCCACTCCCTGCTGTAGACCTTCCTGTTCCCGGAACTGGTGAAACTCTCGAACCGCCCTGGCGTATCCCTTTTTTGTGCTGAGAGCAACAGACATACCTAGGGCCCTCCAAATTTCGGGCTCCCAAGCCACCACAGGCCGTCCGGCATCCTGTCACCCTCAAGCATCTTGTCTGGAGCCAGCTCTCTGATGCGCTCCATCTGCATGCAGGAGACAGCATCAGCAATCTCATTGTTAATGCCCACCACATGTCATGCAACAAACAAGATATTACGACTAAGGCACTGCAAGGTAAAAGCCCTCAGCAGTCACATGACCTGCGGGGATCTCGATGTGAGGATGTTTACCAGTTGGGCTGTTGCCAAATTTTTGCACCAAAAATGTACTGATGAATTCGCCAATTCCCCTGCCCAGATAGTGGCAGCTACCAGGATCAGGGAAAATTCCAAAAATGTGAGTTCTAATATCACATCAGTCCCGATCCAATCGGTGGGCCATTTACTGGCACACCAGCGTCCACCAAAATAAACCCCAAACCCAATAGATTCTACAGCATCAGACGCGATATGTAGAATGTCCTGTAACTGCCTTTCCTCATGCCAGAAAGAGATGCCATTAAAATGGTCCAAAAACTCCTGCCAAACTTGCAGGTCTTTTTGGATCTTCCAGGTGATCCGCACCTTATAATATGGCTGATGAACCCCAATAATGGCATTGCACAACCAGTGGAGGAATTCCCTGCCAGGGGTGATCAACTTGCAAGCAAATTTCAGGTTTCCAATAAGAACCTGAAACTCCTTCAAAGTAGCTTATACTTACCTTTAAAGTTGCTAACCCTATCCCACAGCTCCCTAATCTTTAGCTCAGACAAATGGCATTGCTGGTTGACAGAGTCTATCTCAATGCTCCAAAAAAGTCAATTGCTGTGAGGGACCTTGCCTGGCCGTCTGCTCAAACTGGCGCAGCAAGTAGCTGCAAATGCCAGACCCATGTTCCCCTATCAATAGAAAGTCATCTAAATAGTGTATCACACCTCTTTGACCTGTTTTAACTTTCAGGGCTCATTGTAAAAATGTGCTAAAAGTTTCAAAGCCATTGCATGAAACCAAGCAACCCATAGGCAAGGTGCGGTCCATATAGTACCACCCTTCAAACTGAAATCCCAACAGCTCGAAGTCCTCAGGGTGAACTGGGAGGAGGTGAAACGCCAACTTGATGTCACATTTCACCATCTCAGCTCCCAGTCCATGTCACCAGACTTCCTGTATGGCTGCATCAAAAGATGTATACCTGACTGTACATAATTCCGAAGGGATGTAGTCGTTCACTGACTCTCCCTTCAGATAGGATAAGTGATGTATAAGTCTGAATTCCCCCGGTGCCTTCTTTGGCACTATCCCCAAGGGGGACACCTGAAGATTAGGCACCAGAGGTTGTAAAAAAGAGGCCAACTACCCTTCCCTCAGACACCTCTTTACAATCTTTTCCCTAACTATGTGCTCTTTGCCCCTCACTGATTGAAGATTGCACTCCCTAAAGGAAACCCAAATCCAAAAACCCAAATGGAAACCCTGGGATAAATAAGCAGCCTCTTGTTTGTTGGGATAAACTGCCAGCCGCTTATCCAAAACATCCAATTTAATTGGACTGGGCCCTTTCTGAGGCTGATTGGAGGACCACTGCCCTTGCCTGATCCCTGACCCCCTCTGGATCCCTGAAACTGTCATTTACCTCTCAGGCAGTTTCAAAAGAAATGTGAAGCCCCAGGGTTTCCTGGAGCATGCACTGTGGGAACTAAAATACCAGCAGTGCATTTTTTGATAGGAGATGAAGTTTTTTTTCAATCCAGAGGCTTGCATGGTTCGCAACAGGTGGCCGCTATGGGAGCATTCCCCTTGGATCGGCCGTGCTGCGGTCATCCACTGCATCCACAGCTGGGTATGCATCATATCTCAGTACAGAGTTGGATAAATCGCTGCCTGCATGTGGAAGGCTTCATCATAAAGAAGCCATGCCGGGCCAGCAAAGTCTACGTAAGCCCTGTGGATAATATCCATGTATTGAAACAGGGCGGCTGCTCAGTGAGGCTGTGCTTTAACTATGACACTGGCCAGTATCAGAAATCCTGACAGCCATTGGACCATGTCCTCTCAACTTTCCTTTTTTAAAGTTTTTCCTTATCCTTATCCTCTAAGTCCTCCTTATCCTTTTTTCCACTTCCCTGTACAAAAGAGAGAATACATCTACATATTCCCCCTTAAGTATCTTGTCCCTGGTGGATTATAATAAATGATCCCCCAAAGGGAGGGACATTTCCCCAAATTCAATTGCAGAATATGCAACCGTGCCATATCCCAGCATTTGTGAGGCTCCTGCTGAAGTAGATGTACCAAAAGGGGGTATACTGCACCCAGTAAAAGTGAATGGACCCAAGGGTGACCACTGGAGCCCTGTCCAGCTACAGGCTTGCTGAGGCATAGGCCAACCAAATTGTGTGTGTTGTCAACCCTCCCCTTGCAGTGTGTTACTAGGTGTAGCTGGAGGCCAGCCCACCCATGGCCAAAACTGGCCAGCAGTATGGGAAACTGGTTTGACAGGTGACTCACTGACTGGTGTCGGGATGTCCCCCGGCTCGGGTTCCACATCCAGTTAGGATGGCAGGTAGTCAGCCCCATCCAGCTGTTTTGATCCCAAAGCATCGTCCCCCTGGATTCTCTTCTCTAATACATCTAAGCATGCAAGAATCTGATTAGCCAGCTTCCCTTTCTTTCCATGATGCTTAGGTTGCTGCATGGGTCCCTGGCCCCAATTCCCTGTATTCGCTCAAGCTTCTGGATCCTCTCCAGGATTGCTTGCCATGGGATCTCCTCCTCCATGTCACTGGATGAGGGTGAAGGGAGGGGGGAAGCTGGCTGCTTTGGTGTGGGCCCCTTGCCCTTACCCCCTGCTTCACCCTTTCTGGGAGCCATTTAACAAGTTACCCCTTACACTCCAACTTCAGCAATGCTCAGAAAGGAAGTGAAAGAGCCTAGCTACCCATTCAGCTGTAATATGCCCCCCGCTCTGCTACCAAATCCCAATTCAGTATTATTATTATTGTTGCTATTCTTGATATGACCTCACGGCCCACAAGGTGGGCTGCCTGGCCGCAGATCTCTGCTGATGGCCAGGGGAGCCGTATTCATCTTAGGGCAGTTCTGATTCATACTCACTGGTACTGAGGATGGAGAAAATCTGGGTCTATTCAGCTGTGTGGTGATGAGTCTGTGCATGAGTGTCTTTTTTCCAGATGAGGTGAATCATGTTGTGAGCAGTTATTTTTTTTTAATCATTTTGAATGAGCTTCTGATAAGGCTTCAGTCCTACAATGCATATCTTCAACAAGATTTTAACATGTACAGTAAGCTTAGTCAAGTTTAATACAAGCAGATAAAAAGATCAGTATCTAATTATGAGTGCTATTTATATTGTGTTATTTCAGAACTGAGTTACAATGGAGCAGCTCTGCCTATAGGCATAACATGTTTCACTCATTAATGAGATATCAACTATAGACAGTGTCGTCAATCTGTATGGGCAGATATATACAAACTTTACAAAAGCAACTAATTAATCTGCATAGCTGCTATACTCATGTCATTTTTTTTATTTTATTTTTTGTGGGGGCGGGAGACATTGAGAGCAATACTACCTGAAAAGAAAAAAATTGTAGCCACTGAACACAAATATACCAGACCCTGGTACTTTTCTTTGTGGAGGGGTGGGGAGGATGCCAGCCCTTTACATCAAACATACTGAAATAATAACAGAAATGCTGAGAAGTGTTTCCAAGTAGCAGATTTGAATGCAACAAATCTTCCTAGAAGTGGCTGTGAGTTTTATAGGCAGCTTGTCCAGTCCTAAGCCATCAAGGCAAGCAAAAGCAATGTGGCATGTTTTTTTTTAATTTTTTTTTTTAGTAAATTATGGATAGCAAATTCATTTTTAACAAATTAAGGCAAAACTTTGATCTGGGAACACTTCATAAACTGAGATTTTATCAGAATGCAGTTGTTACTGTTTTGTTTTTAAAATTGTGTAGCTTCTCAAAATATAACCCATTTTGTAAGAAAACTTGTTTCATTTCTCACACATGACAGGTTAATACACAATCCAGTTCTGTGAATGAATCCAACACATTGTGGAGACAGGAACCTGTTTATAGAATCATAGAATCATAGAATTGCAGAGTTGGAAGAGACCACGAGGGCCATCCAGTCCAACCCCCTGCCATGCAGGAAATCACGATCAAAGCATCCCCAACATATGGCCATCCAGCCTCTGTTTAAAGACTTCCAAGGAAGGAGACCTCACCACGCTCCGAGGGAGTGCGTTCCACTGCCAAACAGCTCTTACTGTAAAAAAGTTCCTCCTCATGTTGAGGTGGAATCTCTGTTCCGGGAGCTTGTATCCATTGCTCCGTGTTCCAATCTCTGGAGCAGCAGAAAACAAGCTTGCTCCATCCTCAACGTGACACCCCTTCAAATACTTAAACAGGACTATCATATCGCCTCTTAACCGTCTTTTTTCCAGGCTAAACATACCCAGCTCCCTAAGTCTCTCCTCATAAGGCATGGTTTCCAGACCTTTCACCATTTTAGTCGCCCTCCTCTGTACACGCTCCAATTTGTCAATATCCCTTTTGAATTGTGCTGCGCAGAACTGGACACAGTATTCTAGGTGAGGTATGACCAAGGCAGAATAGAGCGGCACTATTACTTCCCTTGATCTGGACACTATACTTCTATTGATGCAGCCCAAAATCGCATTGGCCTTTTTAGCTGCCGCATTGCACTGTTGACTCATGTTCAACTTGTGGTCTACTAGGACTCCTAGATCCCTTTCGCACGTCATCTTATTCAGCCAGGTCTCCCCCATCCTATATCTATGCATTTCATTTTTTCGCCCTAAGTGCAGTACCTTACATTTCTGCGTATTGAATTTCATTTTGTTAGCTTTGGCCCAGCTCTCCTTTTTATCCAAGTCATCTTGAATTTTGATCCTGTCCTCCAGGGTATTAGCTACTCCTCCTAATTTGGTGTCATCTGCAAATTTGATAAGTATGCCCCTAATTCCCTCATACAAGTCATTGATAAAGATGTTGAATAGCACTGGGCCCAGGACAGAACGCTGTGGCACCCCACTGGTCACATCTTTCCAAAATGAAGAGGAGCCATTGCTGAGCACCCTTTGGGTTCGGCCAGTCAACCAATTACAAATCCATTTAACAGTTAATTTGTCTAGCCCACATTTTACAAGCTTGTTTGCAAGAATGTCATGGGGAACCTTGTCAAAGGCCTTACTGAAATCAAGGTATGCAATGTCCACAGCATTCCCTTCATCTACCAAGCTGGTAATTTTATCAAAAAACAGAGATCAGATTAGTCTGGCATGGCGTGTTACTCTGAAACGCATGTTGACTTTTTGTGAATATGGCATTGCCTTCTAAATGTTCACAGACTCTCTGTTTAATGATCTGCTCTAGAATCTTCCCTGGTATTGATGTCAGACTAACTGGACGATAATTGTTGAGATCCTCTTTTTCCCCCTTTTTGAAGATGGGGACAACGTTTGCCCTCCTCCAGTCTGCTGGGACTTCTCCTGTTCTCCAGGAGTTCTCAAAGATTATTGCCAATGGCTCTGAGATTATATTTGACAGCTCTTTTAATACTCTTGGATGTAGTTCATCTGGTCCTGGAGATTTAAATTCATTTAGATTAAGAAGGTATTCCTGTACTACCTCTTTGCTTATTCTGTGCTGGATTTCCCCTGTTGTGTCTTCTGTACCTTTATCCTCAGGTTGGTCCCCCTTTACCTTTTCTGAAAACACTGAGGCAAAGAAGGTGTTGAGTAATTCTGCCTTTTCTCTGTCCCCTGTTAGCATTTTGCCATCTTCTCTGCGTAGTGGCCCTACCATTTCCTTCTTCCTCCTTTTGCTGCGGACATACCCCAAAAAAACCTTTTTATTGTTCTTAACCTCCCTAGCAAACCTGAGCTCATTCTGTGCTTTAGCTTTTCTGACTTTACTCCTACATGTGTTCGCTATCTGTTTGAATTCGTCTTTGGTGATTTCCCCCTTTTTCCATTTCTTATACATGTTCCGTTTAAAACTTAGCTCTGTTGATATTTCTTTAGTCATCCATCCTGGTTTCTTGAGACACCTCCCATTTTTCTTCCTCAATGGTACTGTTTGAAACTGTGCCTTCAGTATCTCCCTTTTGAGAAAGTCCCATCCGACTTGAGGTCTCTTCTCTTTTAGTATTACTGACCATGGGATCACCCCCAGTATTTCCCTGAGTTCATTGAAATCAGCTCTCCTAAAGTCAAGAATGTGTGTCTGACTATGCCTGGCTTCCCCTTTCCATTGTATAACAAACTCCAGGAGAACATGATCACTCTCACCTAAGGACCCCACCACTTGCACCCCATTAACCAGGTCATCCCTGTTGGTTAAGATCAGATCTAAAATAGCTGACCCCCTTGTTGCCTCTTCCACCTTTTGGACCATGAAATTGTCTGCAGTACTAGATGAGAACTCATTCCCTCTCCTCCTTTTCCATAAGATTCTTTGTTAAACTTATATTTCAATAACAGTATGTCTGCATAAATGCCCGGAACAAGTAATGGGTTGGACAATGAAAATAAGCTGAATCCAGACAAGATGCTTACTGTCAAGGGTCCTAACCTGGGTATGAAGGTGTGTCAACCAGTCCTGAACAGGCTTACACTCCCTCTGAAAGACAGCTTCGGTGTGTGTATGTTCTGGACTTGTTGCTCCAAATGATGCCCCAGTTAGTTGTGACAGCCAGGAATGCTTACTATCATCTGCTGTTATGCTAGCTGCACCCCTTTCTGAAGCTGGAAGGGCCAAAGATTGTAATGCACATGCTGGTAACATCAAGGCTAGTCTTCTGCAATGTGTTGTATGCTGGGCTACTTTTGTACCAAGTTTGGAAACTTTCTCTCTGGCTTTTCTTCGCAAACGAAGATTCAGGAAGGACTCATCCCGCACTTTCTGCAAGCACGCTGATGACTAAAAAGGCCAATCTGAGATAAATAAGTCCAGTTGCAGAATGTACAGCAGAAGGTCTCTTTGGGTGATGTTTCTGGGTTGTGATTCTGTCTGTGTTGTCGTTTCTCTTCTGGTATTTCCAGGAGAGAGCACATAACACCTGTGATAAAAGCTCTCCACTGGCTGCCTGTTAGTTTCCGGGCACAGTACAAGGTGTTGGTTATAACCTTTAAAGCCCTACATGGCTTAGACCTAACTTACCTCCGGGACCGCGTCCTCCCGTATGACCCTCCCCGTGTACTTTGGTCCTCTGGGAGGAATCTGTTACATCCTATGAAAATAAGGCTGTTGGTGACCTCCCAGAGGCCCTTCTCTGCTGCCGCTCCCAGATTATGGAATGGTCTTATTACCACTTTTTTTAAATTATTTTTTAATTATTGTTGTATGTTTTTTTAATGTAATACATTTTTAATTATTGTATGTTTTTAGTCCTTTATAACTTAATATTATTTTAAGGGGTGGGTGGGCTAGCATGCTGTAATTATGGAGTTTTTATATTGTAAGCCGCCCCGACTGTTGCAGAGGGGCAGGATAGAAATTATTATTATTATTTGTATCATCATCATCATCATCAAGACTTGTTCAGTGTGAGTTCTCAAATAAGGCTGCAGCATTGTGGATAGTGCGTCTCCTTGCCTCCAGATGTGAGGCCAGGGTGGACCATTGTTGCTGATCAATTTGGCCAAGCCTGAGATATTGTTTCAGGGAGTCCTTGTATCGCTTTTTGGAGCACCCCTCTTACGCTAACCCATGGCGAGTTCACCATAGAGTACTATTTTTGGGAGGCGATGGTCAATATTACATCTATATTAAAGTCACTCCCCTGGCTGTCAGTTAGTTTCTGGGAAAGATACAAAGTATTGGTTGTTATCTTGAAAGCTCTACATGGCTTTGGTCCAGATTACCTATGGAACTGTGTTCTCTCATATCATTGATCCCATAGAGTCATTTCCTGTGGGGGACATTTTCTTCAGTCAGCCAAAACTAGACTGACAACTGTTACCCAGAGGACATTTTCTTCAACTGCCCCAGATTGCAGAATGACCTGTCCAAGGAGATTTTTCAGCTATATATGCTCTCTGAATTTAAAACAGCAGTAAAGACCAGCCTATCCAGATGATTTTTAAATTATGAATTTTTAAGTATATATGGATTGTTTTAATGTGTATTGATTTCCTATGATCTTTTAATTGGTATGTGTATAGTTCGGGAGAGGCAGGTAAGAAATAATAATAATAATTACTACTACTATTATTATATTTAGTTTCACTTACTCTGAACTTACCAAAATATTTCATCCAAGTAAGCTCCTCCAAATTCATTTTATCTTAAACTCCATGGCAAGAAGGGCAGAAGTATAGGATGCTGACTCCTTTGGTACCTTCTGATGGTAAGGTTACCATGTGGTTGCCAAATATCCTGAAATAAACACTCCTTCTCTGAATATTGGCTCATTTTACTTAGATATTTAATTACATAGTTCATTGCATCAAAAAATCCATAAGCATTATTCTTTTGTTATTACAGTTTCCCCCCCCAAAATCTCAGATAAGGTGATGGTGGTTTATAATCTCATTTTAATGAAGGTAAAATGGACACCATCAGTTTTCAAAGGTATCACCATATGTTAACACCCTACTCTTAATAAAAAAGATTTGGAGGTTTATTCTAAATCCATTTTCATGGAATTTAATTTTAATTCAATATATCTATAAGAAAGCACAAGAAAGTAGTCTATTCTCATTTTTTTAAAAAAAACAAAATGTTGTGGGGAGAGGGAGGATTCTCTATCATCCCTCATGGATAGTTTAACACCTGAGATGTTTGAATTTTTCAGAGAGGCAAATGGAGATACCATCAGGAGACTTAGGATATGTCTGTATGGGCAATTTACTCCATCGTGCCCCTATCTTGAAGCCCTGCAGTCCTGATAATGCAGGACTTTTGTCCTATTTTGACTCAAGCAGTCTTCATGACCCCCCCCCCGGGCAAAGATGGGGCTAAAACAGGTGGAAAATGAGGTATATTTCATTACAGCCTTTTATATTCATACCCAAGAGAAACCACTCCCACTGGAAATTGCAAAGTCGAAGGCTTTCACAGCTGGCATCCATAGATTTTCCTTGGGGTTTTTCTGGGCTATGAGGCCGTGTTCTGGAATAGTTTCCAGAATGGCAAAAACTGTGTCAAAAAATCTCTAGGAGAACAGGGAGGGGCGAGATTATCAGATATCATCCTGCAGCATTCCGGGGGTATAGCACAGGTGTCAGTAAGGCATCCCTTTTTATTAATGGTTTGTCCCCATCAATGCAAAGGGGAAGCCTCATCCGCAGCAGCGCTACGCCCCCGGGATGACAGAAGAACGCAGGTGTCTTGTAAGGTCACCCTTTCTGTTCTTGTAGTGATCTTCGGATGTGTTCCCCTGCATCTGATAATCTCCTTGGTAGAAAACAGCTTCCTAATGGTGTTTCACAAAAACACAGAAACACAATATGTGATTTACTACAACCTTCCCTCAGATAGTTCATTACTGAAAGATGTACAGTTTGCCTTGGAGGGTACTGCAGATCTTATTGCTGATCTCCAGATCAACAATATTGTTGATCATATTATTAATGATGCTACTGAATAGTGGTGGCAATTACTTATTTATTATTTCTAAGACGTTGTTTTGAAACAAAGATCAGGAGATCTGGAAGAAATAAAGTATGGTGCATCCGTTCTCAGTTTACTTAACAGTTGTCTATAAATAGTAACAGTTATCATGCACATCTTTGCAACTGGTATTAGAACAATGCTTTAGGACCTTTGTTATACTGTATATACTTCTCCATGGTTCCAGGAAAGGGTTAACAAGTGATTGTCAAAAGCTCTGGTAAATTGTGGGTCACACTTGGTCACATTTTATTACCTGATCATGGTCTTGTTGCTGCAAATTTCCAACTGCATTTGTTCAGGGAAGACTCAAGGGACACATCAAAGTTCTGCTGAGCTGGACCATAAATTGGTCACTAGAGATGAAGAAGAAAAATGAAGAAATATAATACCTACTCTATTAGAAGTTTTTCATAATTCACAAAAGCAATAGAACCAGTGGATGTAGGGCAAATCTTTCTCTTCTTTTCTCAGGTATGTTACATGCAAAATTATCACTATAAGAAAAACACATAAACATGAACATCTTTGGAGGATTTTATACAGAGGTTGAATGGCCATCTGTCAGGAGTACTTCAATTGTATATTCCAGCATGACAGGGGTTGGACTAGGTGGCCTATCTGGTCTCTTCCAACTCTATGATTCTAACATTTTCCCAACTGGCATTTTTTTCTCATACCACAGACTTCCTGAGTAATTGGGGCATGGTTGCCAAAGATGTTTTAGACACTTGAATTAACTTGGGGAGAAATGCCTGATACCAAATTAGGGACAAATGAGAATTTCAGTTTGTATATGAATTTTCCAACAATCACAAATGTCTTCTGTCTTAGATAAAAGGATGTTAAGGTCAGTAAACAGTGAAAAGGGGATGCAACTTTTTGCTAATTTTGTTCTCAAAGAATGTAACAAGTAATCTGAGTTATTTTCTTCCTGAGATGTGAAAGTATTTGAAATCTGCACAGCTTTTGCAGATTATTTGTAGTTCAGAACTTATTCTACACTAAATTTGCATGTATTTTTGAACAGAAAAAAAAACTCAATTCTGCACAGGAAAATATCATTTCTGAGTAGAAGCATGACTTCTTGTGTAGAAAATACCACTTGCTAATTTTGTACAGAATAAGTCTTGCATGGTAAGCATTCTCATTAGTCTAGATTCTTCTCCTTGTTAGGGTTTCCCAAAACTTGAGAAACAAATTTTTCCAACTGGTTTTGGAGTATTTTTGAATACTTTGTCTATCTCTATTGTGAAAATGGGAGAAATCAAACCTGAGAGTTTCATCCATCATGATGCAGGACTTTGACTGCTTAACTCTTGCTTGACTGTGAGACTGACACATTTTCTCACTCTTATCCATATATATATAGACCATGGGTGGGAAGGGTGTGTCCCATGGGGAAGTTGTGCCCGTATCAGCCCCACGGGTCTTGGGCTGCCTTCAAACCAGAAAAAATGAGCCCCAAATGGCAACTTTGGGCCCCAGAATTCTCTACAGGGCACAATTTTCCATTTCAATGTTCTCTTCTCTGGACCTGTCTCAGGACAGAATAAAGCTTTTGAAGAGGAGGGGGGGGAAAGGAGGAGGAGGAAGAGGGGAGAAAGTATTTGCTGTTTGTTTTTCTGTTGTTTTTTAATGTTCTAGTCTAAAACAAGTCTTGGTTAGATGAAATAATATTTAAATGGAAAAAATAAAGATCTCTGGGGACATAGGGACAAAAGTTACCTTTGGGGAACATCAGGATGTGTGGCATCCCAAGAGTGAGGAGAGGACAGAAATGGCCTCCATACCCTCAGAAATTGCCCAACACCTTTGCCACTTTTCTGCCTTTTGAACTCTAGAAGTTTTTGTCAAAATTTGTAATCACTCCAATTTTTTTTTTTACATCATGCCCATTCTAGCAATAACCATCTGTTCTCTGAGTTAACACAGAAATCCTAAGGTGCAATCATGTGGACACTTTCTCCCAATCTCAATGTACTGAAGGAGGCAGAGCAGAGGAGACATGGGTAGCAAAGATGGCTGCTTTCTCTTGCTTAAAATCTCCTCTAACCATTTGACTTTCTCCTTAGAGGAAGTGATGGTTACCATCATACAAAAAAGGAAAATTATATTTCTGAGTAGAGCTTCGTGCCTCTTTTCCTTTGGGTTTCCTATGCTTTACCCCTAAGAGAGATAACCCCATACGGTTACAGATGTAGGAAAACCTACATATACATAAAAAGTTTCAAGAGTAAAATGGAGAACAACAAGAATTATCCAAATAACAAAGGATGCTATGATAATCTGGTACCTTCCTTTTCTGATCTAGTTATTGGAAATTCATTAGAATTCAGCTTGATGCTAGAGGATCATATCAACAGGAGCTACAATTTGCAACATAAGACGTTTGGTTTAGATAGTAAGAGATCAACCCAAGGTTTCTGTTAAAGAAAAACAATGTTGATTTGTGATGTAAACCAATGCTTATTTTACAGTAGGATGCAAGTCTTCTCTCTTTTAGATGAGATTATGAGATATTCAAATTTGCCAATATTTTTTTTTCACATTTGAGGACATTTTTGTGCAAATTCATTTCTGCGAGCACTGATTTTGTACAGAAAATATTATTTTTGTATAAAGCAAAACATTTTTTGCACAAAACTGTTTTTGTCCAAAACCCACTCCAAAAGAAAACTGTATGCAAAGCTCTAAAAGTTGAAAAATCTCATAACAGTTAACATAGGATTTTTTGTGAGGTTTCTCAATGTGTTGAAAATATTCTTTACTTCCCAAGTGTTGAAATTATTTAACTCAGAACAGGGTGGTGATTTTTTCCCCAGAAAGAAACCAAAGCAAGTATCAGTTTATGGATCCTTGTTGCAAACATGAGGAAAGTGTCTCAAAGAGAAGCAGAGATTGGGAGAGAAAAAAGACAAGATGAGCACTGAAATAATAAGAGTAGGGGAAGGGAAGGTGGGGAGAGAGAAAGGAGTCTTGCTACTTATCTTTAGTTTGCTAAGATAGTTTGAGAGGGAGAATCATTAACAGTAGATAAATCCAAATGCAGAGAGAGCATGCATTCCTAGGAGCTTGTCTAGAAGGGCAGTTTACTCCGTCTTTCCCCCATTTTGGAGCCCTGCAGTCCTGATGATGCAGGGGTTTTGCTCTGTTCTGCCCCTGGACAGTCCTCACGACCCCTGGGGGAAAGATGGGGAAAAATCCATTATACAATTTTTTTAAAAAAATACCTGCGAAAAACCACTCCAGCTGGAGAAAAACAGACCGGGCCCCATGTAACCACAGGAGTCCATTCCGGCACACCAACCCATCATTGCAGCTGCCAACTGCCATTACTCTCTGCCAGGATGCATCCCCACAGCATGTTATCAGGTTGGTCACATGCATAGGGCCTTGCTCACATGCTGCAGTCCAGCTTCCTGGATCTGGAGCATTGGACATGGGTGGTGGTGGCAGCTGCAGCAATGCCAGTCTGGACTTCCTTCCATTTTGCACCAGTAACAGAGGAGGAATGGCCCTGATCTGTGGGCAGGATATGCCAGTGGGATCCAGCATATTCTGGCCCATGTAGATGAGCCCTAGGTCACACTAGGGCTTTCAGTGGCAGAAAAGTGGTGTAATGGGTATTTAGAGGCAGGAACACAGCCAGCAGCTTCTAGACTTGGGCAACCTGGGTTTCTGCCAACAGGACTACTCTTGAAGGCACAGAAAGCTCACTGGTCTTAAATTAATTACACTTTTCTAAAAATAAAACTTTCTACTGAAACAAAAAAAATCAAAGATCTGATAGAAGAGATGTCAGGATTACTTTCTAAACTGGGAACAGCAGACATCTGATGGGTGAACTGATACTAGATGGAGGTTGTATCAGACCCTATGTCTCTTGGCATTGTCAATTGGGATTCAAATATCTACTTTTTTTTAATTCCATGAACCTTTTTCTAATATTTTACAGTGCAATATTTGTTTTTATCCACTGCTCCTTTTTTAGTGTTGTTCTTTTTATCTGATTTATTTATGTGATGCTGCTCTTTTAGTATTTTAATATTTCTGTTGTTACTTTGCTGTGATCTTATTATATTGTCTTACTGACAATTTGGGGGGTGGGGTCTGGGAAGGATATCCTGAAAGGTGATTTTAAGTGAGAGGTTCATGATCCAGGGAATACAGATAGTAAGACATCTGCCTTTCCATTTCAATGGGTGGTGCAGGGTGGTCCTGACAGCCAAACTCCATTGCTATCAACCGCAACACCACAAAATGAAATAGTATTTACAGTAGCTACAACTAAATGAAAGGGAAGGGAGGGGACAAAAAGGGATGAGTCTGGTAATGATGCAGCATCACTTGACAACTTTTACTTCCCACCTTCTACCTGTTTTGTATCTGTAGTTTATAAAAGCAAAGCTATCTGAGATATGGGCACAAAAACAGAAAAATTAACAGAAATAAAGGGACAATTTTTCAAAGAGTGTTATTTTTATAGAAAAATACATAGAAATACTAATGATAATTATATTAGTCTTGGGACATTATTCCTGGGCTTTTAACTAGAAAATGAAGATCATGGGATTTCACCAACTTTGAGTCTGATGTTTGAATGTGTTAATAACACATGGTTGAGAACCTTTAAAGTATGGAGTTTGAGAGAGGTGAAGTGATAGTGGAGATTTATACTTCTGCAGTAGTGTAGCATTAGACTCATGAGGATAAACAGATTTAGGAAAAGTACAGAAATTTAACTTTGTGCTAAGTCAGTGAACTTCCCCTTCTACAAACGATAAAGCTTGCCCTTTTCTAACACATGGGCAAACAGATGGGTATTTACTGTGGTCCCCTTTGAGACATGAAACTGTACTGAACACCTTTCTGAGCAATATATATATATATATATATATATATATATATATATATATCAAAAAGGGCATTTTTATTTATTTCATCTCCCTGGAAACTCCAGACTAAATTTATCTCAGAGAATAAGGATTCCAACCTAGAAGGGAAGATAGATCAAATGGATGGGGAGGGCATGGCGTGACTTAACCACAGCCTGCTGCATAATGTATTAGAACTGATAAAGGCTTGCACTGAATTCCCTGTAATATATTTGCCATGCTTAAACTTAAAGCAAAGAGAAAAGTAAAGTGACATTAGAGGTGTTTGGGTAAAAATAAAAATGTATGAAAGCTAAAAGGTATGAATTGTAACTTATCTTCAGACATGCTAATCAGCTGAACCCCAATATGTTACCAGGTGATAGTCCTTCATGTAAATTCTTATTTATTCTTAATTAGGGAATAGGATGGCACATTCAGGAAAAAATACATTTTAAAGAGTTCTTTATGGACTGAATCAGTCCTGGGATGTTCAGCAAAAGGATACAGTACAGTACAGTACAGTAGTAGAGTTGTGCTATGTGTCTTATGGTCACTGTCATCATCAATATGGCAATAATTACTGTGGTAATTAGAATATTTATTTATTCATGTATTTGTTTATTTACTTTATATAGCACCTTCCTCCCAGCATGAGACCCAAGGCAGACTTATGCGCCCCGGCTGGCTTGTCTGCCCTGACTTTTCTGGGCTGCCCTGCTCGGCTTGCCCCCTTACTGTGCTTGTCTGCCATGCTCGGCTTGTCCGCTCTTGACCAGGAGTGCCTGGCCTCTCCACCCCACGTTGGCTGGCTCCGTTCTGCTAGACGGTAGCCAGGAAAGTGGGGTCCAGCCGGGCTGAAATCACCAAAACGAGCTACATCACCAAGGGGTGGTATGCCTCCCAAGAAGAAGGCCCAGCCTGAAAGGCTGGTTACCCAGGCCCAAACGGGCAAGGCACCCAGGTCTTGGGCTGCCTTGGCACCGCGTGGGCGAGGGGCACTTACAACAGGCAAGCACACTTGGGGGCAACCGCGAGCTCCCCAGAGGCTGTTCAGAACCTCCTTACGGACAACCAGGCCCCCAACCTGCAGGAGCTCACCAAGGCAGTGACCCTCCTGGCTGAACAGGTAGGGGAGCTGAGGTCCAGTAGGGAATCTGGAACAAGCTCCTCTGACAAAGGACAAGCATCAGAATCAACCAACTCTGGGAGCAGCCACATGGCAAGACCTCATCCCACTCCAAACTGGCCAAGGCAGCTGGCCCACGATGCAGACACCACTCCACATTGGGGAGCAATCTCAGCACGGTGTCCTCTGCAGCTTCGTCCCAGGAGGGAGAGGAAAAAGCAGCATGCTAAACGCAGAAGGAGGAAGGACTCAGACAGCGTGGGAACATCCGGTGAGTCCTCTGATGATGATATGGACCGGGGGGTTACTGGAGGGCCACAGCCTCTCTTCCCAGTTTACCCCCCTGGGCCATCAAGGCCCAGTCCCAGCAGGAACCCTCTACATCGGGCCCATCCAGGGCCTGGTGTGATGGTGAAGGCTCCTCCTCTGATCCCCTTCCCCTCAAGTTATTCCAAGACCATGAGGATCCTCCGGGGATCCACCTTGATAGGAAAGTGCGGGACAACATCTTGAAAGGGTTTTATGTTGACATCTTCACACTGTTAAAACCCAAAGGGGAGGTGGGCAGCGTGCCGAAATCTGACAAAAGCACGGATAAGGCCAAGCCAGACCCAGTTGACCATACATTCTTCAATTGGTTGGTGGGTACACCGTATTCATGGGGGTGGTGGGTATCGCTTACCCTGAAATGGGGTGACACCTAGCCAACCATTTGAGCAATGTGCTGAAGGCCAGGGCTTTGGCTGGCGACACCACAGCCATCGAGTATGATGCTGCATTCTGGAAACGGGCCTCCCGCAATGCTAGGGCTAGGTGGGACCTCATCAATGACAAGCTATGACTGGTCATCATGGGCTCCCACATCAAGGGAAAGACAGAGGCAGCCAAGCCACCCCGGAAAAAGGACCCCCGGCGCCTGGTCTGCTGGGAATTCAGCATGGGGAAATGTTTCCGTTCCCGCTGCAAGTTTGAACACCACTGTGAAAACTGCTACGGGAACCACCCCAAGATCAGCTGCTCCCAGGCAGGCTCCTCTTCCCAGCCCTTTTGCCCTGGATGCCCTGCATCCTCCAGCGTCAAGAAGTAAGCAGGGTCAGGAGGCAACGCCGGACAAGGAAATGGTAAGAACTAGGAATCCCTCGCACCCATGCAGGTTGGTCTACACCCCTGTCAGACTGGAGGCCATACTTTCCTTGTTAGACTCCTACCCAGACAAACAGGCAGCTCGCTACCTCAGGGACGGATTCTCGTTTGGCTTCAGAATTCCGGCAGTGGACCCCAGGTTGGCGGCTGTATCTGGAAATATGAAGTCAGCAGCTGCCTTGCCCGAGGTTGTTGCCTGCAAGATTGCTAAGGAATGCGCTGCGGGGAGGATAGCTGGCCCCTTCCCTTCCCCCCCCCATGGATAACCTCAGGGTGTCCCCACTGGGTGTTGTCCCCAAGAAGGCACCAGGCGAATACCGGCTTATTCACCACCTGTCTTATCCCAGGGTGTCTTCAGTTAGTGACATTATACCACCAGAGCTCTGTTCGGTGCACTATGTGTCCTTTGACCATGCAGTTCGTCTAGTTAGGGACTGTGGCCCGGGCACCCTTATAGCAAAGTGCAACATTCAGTTGGCTTTCCAGCTACTCCCTGTCCACCCAGAGGATCACTGCTTGTTGGGTTTCATGTTCCAAGGGCAATGGTATTATGATATGGCCCTTCTCATGCAGCGCTCCATCAGCTGTTATGTCTTCAAGGCTTTCAGCACCTTTTTGGAATGGGCCTTGCGACAGCGGACTGGGCTTTCCTCAGTCACTCACTACCTTGACAATTTTCTAATGATTGGGCCAGCTGGTGCAGCTTTCTTCTTAATTCCTTCCAGGAGCTGGCTCAGGAAGTTGGGGTTCCCCTGGCACCAGACAAGACAGTGGGGCCATCCAGCTCCATGATTTACCTGGGGATCGAGCTGGATTCGGCCGTGGAAGTCTCACAACTCCCAGCAGACAAGCTAGAAGGCATAAGGAACAAGCTGTGCGACCTTCTGGTCAAGGAGAAGGCTACCTTAAAGGAATCCAGTCACTGCTAGGGCATCTTAACTTTGCATGCAGGGTTATTTCACCTGGCAGGGCCTTCTGCAAGAGGCTGGCGCAGGTCACGGCTAGCGCCATGGCCCCTCATCACCACTTGTGCATCACCAAGGTGGTGAGGGAGGATCTCAGGGTTTGGTTGCGCTTCCTGGAGGAGTACAATGGGGTTACTTTCTGACAAGGGGAAGCATATCTCGGGGCAGGATTACAGGTACATTCCGATGTGGCTGGGGGTTTCGGGTTCGGGGTGTATTTCAAAGGGTATTGGTGTGCCCAGCATTGGCCTTCTGATTGGGGGGTTCAGGTATCCTTAGCGACCTAACTTTCCTTGAGTTCTTCCCCATAGTGATGGCTGTATGCCTTTGGAAGGATGAATTCAGGAACAAACGAGTTTGCTTCTGGTGTGATAATCAGGCAGTTGTCAGGATCATCAACAAGCAGTCCTCCAATCTGACAGAGTCGTGCAACTAATCAGGGAATTTGTTCTCATCTGTCTGGCTGACAACATCTCCTTCTCAGCTAAGCATATCCCGGGAGTGGATAACGGAATAGCGGATGCATTGTCTCGATTCCAGGATGACAAGTTCCAGGAGATGGCGCCAGGAGCAGACTGCATGCCAACGACCTTTCCGGAGGAACTCTGGCACCTTGGGAAGGAATGGTGATCCAGGGAGTACTTCACTCACTGGCACCTACCACCCAGGCCAGTTACTCAAGGGCGGTGCAGCAGTTCTTCAGCTTCAGAAGGAGGCACAACTACGGAAGCTCCTGGCCATCTTTGGAACGCGAGGTCCTGCATTACATTGCATCCCTGAAGGATCTTGGATGGGCACCGAGGTCCATCTCACTGCATTTGGCAGCCATTGCTTTCTTCAGTAAGTTGGCTGGGCAGGGTAACCCTTGTGACACCTTCCTAGTGCACAAAGCAATGGAGGGTTGGCATCACGGCAACACCCAAGACCCGGATTCCCGAAGACCCATATCTTATAGACTGTTGTGCCGCCTCATGGCAGCCTTGCCTAGCATCTGCTGTTCCAGGTACAAAACATTACTCTTCCCCTCTACCTTTTCCACCGCTTTCTTTGCAGCCCTTCAGATTGGGGAACTGATATGCGGCTCCAAGAGAGACTAGTCCATCCGGGCCCTCCAGAGGGGTGCCATGGCAGTAGATGAGGCCAGCTTGAGGATCCAAATCCAGCAGTCTAAGAATGACCAGCGAGGGAAAGGGGCCCAGATCCACCTATCCAAGCTGGCTGATCCAGTGGCTTGCCCAGTGGCACTCATGCTACGGTTCCTGTGGCAACGTCCCAACACCCCAGGAGCTCCCTTCATCCACGAAGACACATCCGCATTGACCAGTTTCCAATTCACCAGTATCCTGCATTGGCTGGGTTGCCCAGCAGACGAGCATGGCACCCAATCCTTCCGCAGCGGGGCAGCAACTACAGCAGCGGGAGCGGGCCTGCCACCTCCCGCCATCCAACACCTGGGCAGATGGCACTCCAGGGCATACACCACGTACATACGGCCTGAACTCATCTAACTCAGCAGGTCCACCCTGAATCCCCCAGTCAGAAGGCTGGCCTAGTGGGGGGGGGTGGCTGCCGGGTTGGCAGAAGCCGAGCTGTGGGCATTGCCTGCTCGGCTCTGTGGTAGTGAGCATGGGGGACTGATTTAGCCAAGGGGTCACGTGGGGGGCTTGGGCACCAAGCCTTATGCTACCTGTGCCATAAGACCCCCCAATAGGGGGAGGGAGGGCTGGCTACACCGCTCCCCTCCCAGGACTGTATCTTGTGACCCAATCATGTGTTTCCAGTCACGTGTTTCCAGTCACGTGTTTTCCTGTCACGTGGCCAGTTAGCCGGCGGGCTAACTGAATGCTCGTTACCAGCCTCCCGGCTGGGCGTTTTTAGTTTTCCCGTGCTCATACGCCAACCAGGGAACCACCATCACCAAGTTGTGGCCATTTTCTGCCATTACTATCTCACTTTGTACCAATACATCTTTCCGTACATTTCTGTGTTGTTGTTGTGTCATCATTTTGGAGATCAGTGGGAGGTAGAGTGACCGGCGGGGACCGGTCTCACTCGAGCATGCAACGTATTTGCCTTCTGAGGAAAGGAAAGCAGAGAGAAGGCCATCGTAGCTTTCTATGGAAGGGAATTTCACAGCCTGGGAGCAGACACTGAGAACACTCTCTTCCCTCACCAGAATGGCCTGTGATGGTAGAGCGACCAAGAGAAAGGACTCTCCCAAGGTTAAGAGTCTGACAGGTTCATATAGAGAGATTCAATCTTTCAGATAGTCTGAATCTGAGCCATATATGTCTTTATAGGTCATAAACATCATTCTGAATTTTGCCTGGAAACAAACCAGTAGCCAGTGAAGCTGTTTCAACAAGGAAGTTACATCCTCCCTGGAGAGAGTAGGGGGTGTTCCATTAGCATACCAGCAATACTGAACCCCAAAACATTGGATAACTTCTAGATACTAAACAGCGTGAGCTGGTGAAGGAGAGAAATGAGCCTGAGGTCAATGGTCATGGTATCTAACACCACCTTTTGAGTTAACCACCCATAAAAACCCAGAACCACATAAAAACCAGAAACACAATTAGAGATGGAAAGATTTTTTTTAAAAAAAAAAATCAAAAATGGTTAAAACATGTTTCCTGCATGTTGAGAAATCCTGATGAGAAGAATCCTGGACTGATGAGGATCTTTGCAGTTCAAGACTTATTCTGGGGGGAGAAATGTGTGTGTGTGTGTGTGCGCGCGCGTGTGTGCGCAGAAAACAGCATTTTCTGTGTGGAAAATAATATTTCAGTGTAGAAATATGAAGTCCTCTGCAGAAAATGTTGTTTTGTGCACACACACACACACAAAGCTGTATTTTTTAATGCATAAAATTCACTTATGGTTGATTAACACAGAAAGTACATTTTCTAAACAGAAATTTAATATGTCCACATTGAAATATTATTTTCCATTCGGAAAATGCTATTTCCCACACAGAAAATGCTGTTTTCTTCATAAAACAATGACGTGCAAATTTTATGCAGAATAGGCCCAAATTGTGAATAGCCTCCAGAAACTGTTGTTTTTGAAAACTTTCTTGCAAAAGAAAGAACATTTCAGAATTACTTGTTGCTACCTTTGAGAAGAAACTTAGTGCAATTCTAGGCTGCATTAATAGGAGTATAATGTCTAGATCAGTGATGGGCAATCTTTTGAGCTTGGTGTGTCAAACTTCAACAAAAAACTGAGCATAACTCGGGTGGTGTGTCACTTTGAGGAAAAAACATTATTTTACAATATTATTATTATTATATTTAATTGTATTTAATTAACAAAAAACTAATTATTTAACTTACCTGCTTAGTGACTTCTTTGTTCATCCGCCAGTTTCTTTTGTTGGTCTTAATATTATTTAGGTTGTGTGGGGTGTCGTGAACTAAGATAAGTGAAGGGGGGAAATTCTTTAAATAATCTGCCTATTAGTGACTTTTTTGTTGCTGAATTTCATTGGCTAAATCTTCAATTGAAAGTTGGTATTTTGTACACTTCAGGCCCAAGCAAGCGCTACTAACTTCATCTATCATTCTGTTTCTTTTGTTGGTTTTGATATTATTTAATGCTGAAAATTAGGCCTCACAAAAGGATGTAGAGGGAAAAATCATGAGTAAAGCCATTGCTATATTTTTCAGGGTGCTAAAAGTGTCTGGTAGTTGGTTCTAGGCACTCCAGATTTCCTGTTCATAGTGGCACTCCTCTTGATTCTCCAAGCGGCGTCCCCTGCTGTGTTTCGCTGCTCCCTGCTCTGCCTGTGGAAGTGAGGGTAAAGATCCCAGCTTAACCAGAAGTCCCAGAACTAGACACTCTGTGCCAGACTTCTGTTGTTTTGGCCTACAGACCTCCGGCACAGTGTGTCTAATAGGGGAGGATGAAACATTTGTGATTAGAGTATTAGGACATATTCAGACACAAAAAAAAGTCATCCTGAGGGATCGGGAGAGGTACACGGATGTTCCGCTGCAGGGGGCCAGTTTCTGACTATGCCGTCCCTCTCACGTTACCCTTCATGTTCCTTCCGTGTCACATGGAAGGAAAAGGCATCACTTTTTACTCACGGAAGTTCTTCGTGAATAAAAAGTGGCACCTTTTTGAACACGAAGGGTAACGGAAGAAGGTTGGCATCATCAGAAACTGGCAACCTGCCACAGAACAGCCGCATACTTCTCCTGATCCCTCAGGATGACTTTTTTGTGTCTGAAAAGGTACTTAGAGTTAGACACTAACTCCAAGACTCTAGTTGCAAATGTTTCATCCTTGGCTACTGTACTTGGTTGTGCAGGAGCTGAGGATAAAACATTGTTCTTGGCATGCGGCCACCTCAGTGGCTGCGTGTCATCACAAATGGCTATGCAAAGTCAGTGCTGACACATGTGTCATAGGTTTGCAATCACTGGTCTAGATCAAGGGAAGTAATAGTGCCACTCTATACTGCTTTGGTCAGACCTCATCTGGAATACTGTGTCCAGTCCTGGGCACCACAATTCAAAAAGGATATTGTCATGCTGGAGTATGTCCAGAAGAGGGCAACCAGGATGGTGGGAAGTCTGGAAGCCATGCCCAAAGAGGAGCAGCTTAGGGAGCTGGGTATGTTTAGTCTGGAGAAGAGAAGGTTGAGAGGGGTCATGATAGGCATGTTTAAATATTTGAAGGGACGTCATACTGCAGATGGGGCAAGCTTCTTTTCTGCTGCTCCAGAGACTAGGACATGGAGCAATGGGTTCAAACTACAGGAAAAGAGATTCCACCTAAACATTAGGAAGAACTTCTTGACAGTAAGAGCTGTTCGGCATTGGCATACACTGCCTCGTAGTGTGGTAGAGTCTCATTCTCTGGAGGTTTTTAAACAGAGGCTGGATGTCCATTTGTTGCGAATGATTTGATTGTGTATTCCTTCATGGCAGGGGGTTGGACTAGATGGTCCTTGTCTCTCCCAACTCTATGATTCTATGAAGAATTACATCCATGCACCCAATAAGATAGGAATCACCACTAGGAAGTCCCTGCTCATTGTAATATTTAGAAGACAATTGGATAGGTAATTTCTTTGGAGAGATTCACCCTACACACACACACACACACACACACACACACACACCTATCCATAACTGGGGATGGAAAAGAAATTTGCACGAACTAAGATTTTGTCATGAATTTATCAAACACATGATCTGTGAAAGTGAACAAATGAAAATCTGCACACATCTTTCTATTTCCTGTCCTGAAGGGAGTGAAACAAAGCTTCAGGCTCTTTCCTCACCACTTCCCCCCCTAAATAATTCACAAGAACATTTGCACAACCATATATATCTGGGGGGATGCATATAAATCCATTTTAGTCAATGTGAAAGTGCGTAAAACTACATGCATAAGGGAAAATGTGTGCCCTATTATACAGTGCAGTCTCACCTTGTTTCTTTATTGCAAATTTTACAGGGTTTTTTTTTTTGCAAGGAAGTCTGTGTACCCTAGATTTTATATTTTGTGCAAAAAAATGCAAACTTTTTTTTAAAAGGTCCAAAAATGCCAAAAAAGACAAATAAAACTAATAATAATGATAAATGACTTTTTCAATGGAGCATCTCAACATGTTAAGAAAATTTGTAAAAGCTATGTGATTTCAGAATTAATAAAGTGTTATGTCCCCATCATATCCCTGAGCAGTATACACCAGTGTATGTTTTAGCATATATGCACAATCTTAAATATACACTGAACTGACTATGTGACAAATGTTGCTGTCCTTGAGCAAGCAGGGACCACCAGCATTGAGGCCATGATATTGAGAACACAGCTGCGCTGGGCAGGGCACATTTCTAGGATGGAAAACCATCGCCTCCCAAAAATAGTATTCTATAGTGAACTCTCCATGAGTCAGCGTAAGAGGGACGCTCCAAAAAAGCAATACGAGGACTCCCTGAAACAACATCTCAGGCTCGGCCAAATTGATCACCAACAATGGTCCACCTGGCCTCACATCAGGAGGCATGGAGACGCACTATCCACAATGCTACAGCCTTATTTGAGAACTCACGCTGAACAAATCTTGAAGAGAAACGACAATGCAGAAAGAATCACAACACAGAAACAGAGACCTTGGGTGCTTTCTGCAACCGGACTTGTTTATCTTGGATTGGCTTTTTTAGTTATCAGCGTGCTTGCAGAAAGTGCAGGATGAGTCCTTCCTGAATCTTTGTTTGCGAAGAAAGGCCAGAGAGAGAGAGAGAGAGAGACATGTTTTAGCAGACTAAATTTATGGTAAATAAAGATTAAAATTCAATTCAATCCCAGTTCTCTGATTGTTAAATGGAAACTGTAACTGTCTACCACACACTTGCATTTTAAATGAAATATTTAGCTGGTGAAAATGAATAGATGTTATGATTACATCCCATTTATATATTTATATATATATATATATATATATATATATATATGGGATATAATCATAACATCTACATCATTCCTCTTTTCACTCATATATATATATATATATATATATATGAGTGAAAAGAGGAATGATGTAGATGGCTGGGAGGTGGGGGGGTAATGGTTTTTATTCTGTGCAAGGTCCAAAGAACTACTTCAGATGGGATTTTTTTTTCTTTTATACAATAGGCCCTGACCAAGAGTAGCTCTGAAACCCTTCTCAGGTTCATAGGATGTTTTCAAGTCAGAAACAGGAGTTAGAAATTTTCCTTGGTATTTGGAATTAGTTGTGCAATGTTTTTTATCCAGGGCTATGTTTATTTTAGCCTCCCCCTTTAACTGTCATATGCAGGAAAAGTGTTCACCAGGCACAATTATCATTCCGTTTCAATTGTTCTGGAGGATGAAGGCCAGCTTGGGGCTTGTTTAGACAGGCAATATACCCTGGCTCCACCCCCACCCCCTGTTGGAGCCCTGCAATCCAAATGATGCAGGGGTCTTCCTCCAATCCACCTCTGGACAGTCATGACAATGGAGATTTTCACATGGGCTATATATCCCGTGGCAGGAACAGAACAGGCTTGGGAAATGTTTCCCTTTCAGATGACATCGGCCCCATTCTGTCATGCATCCATCCTGCTGCCATGTCTGTTCTGGATTAATGTATTCATGATGTTTCATCGTAAATAGACCACCCGTTCTGTGTCTGTCACAGAATCATGGGTGTGCAAACAGGAGCCCCATTCCAGTTCCAAAATGACAGCCATCGTGGGGAGGTCTGTGCCAAGCATTTCCGGGCATAATCTGGACATCCAGGTAAATGGCACACTTTATTTTACCCTCTCTGTTTTGATTGTGTACTTTAAAGTGTGTTTTTGTGCTTGGTGAACTGATTTTATGTTTTGGGGAGGGCTTTTTATTTTTGAATTTATAGCCCAGCCATTCTCTTGCAAGAATGGATGGGATTTCAGCCGACCAGTCGTAAATGCAGCCTTACAACAGCTACATTTATGGCCGGCCAGTGAGAGGTGGGGGAGCCCCTTCCTGCCGTGGAATTAAGGTAAGTGTGCAAAAGATTTACCTTATTCCATGGCAGGATTGGGAGAGGAGGTGCATGTGGACTTCTGCCCATTTTGTCATGTTAATGGAGGGGGGAAATCAGGGCCAGCTCCAGTGCCAAAATATTCCAGCAGGAAGGCAGAGTATTCTGGCCATGTTAGAGAAACCCCTTATTTCACTTGCCCTTGAGTGAGCATGCTTCTCCCATTTGACCCGAAATTCACTACTCTGTGTGGATTAGATGTCCTATGCAACTGAACTCCATGCATACCGCATACCCTATATTTTAAAGACAGATCATCCCAAACACTCTCCAAATTTTTAATTCTTTTTTTACAATGGAACAATAAATATACATAGACATGTTTCCTTCCTGCCTGCCTGCCTTCCTGCCTTCCTGCCTGTCTTCCTTCCTTCCTTCCTTCCTTTTAAGATGAAACAAAATATATTTCTATGCTCTTCCTTACTCTTTAGAATATTTTTTCAGGAGACAGCTAATTCCTTATTTTCCTTAATAATTTAAAGTATGTATAGCTGAGTATCTTAGATAGTGACATGGAATGGAACTTTCCCTTCCTTCTTCTCCCCACCCCCCACAGCCCTCAGTGTCACTAATCATCTTTGAAGGACTTCCCAGTCCTTCAGAATTGGTTTGGGAGGAAGGCTTCAAGGCTGAGGGGATCAGTCTAGAGTACCATCCCATTGGATTCTGGCTATTGTCTGGTCAGAGTTCTAAATCAAATTATAAGGGCATTGTTTTAGGAAGACATAATTAGAACAAGACTCACCAAATTTAACTGAATCATGTCAATAAGACTTCAAGAATAACCCAACAATATAATCTCAATCCAAGTTTATGCTTCTACTACAGAGCTAAAAGAAGAAATTGAAAGGCTCTATGCTGGAGTCAAGGAAGAATTTGATTGCACACCATAACAGGACTTCTGGTTAACCATAGGTGATTGGAATGCCAAAATAGGACACAGAGAAAATCAAAGATTGTAGGAAAATTTGGCCTAAGGTCTAGAAATGAAGCAGAAGAGCAACCAAATGAATTTTGCAAGGCCAACAGTTGTTTATCACAATCACATTATTCCAGCAATGCAAGACATAACTGTTTATGTGTAGGTGGACATCACAGTTGACCAATATAGAAACCAAACAGACTACACAGTTGGAAGCAGAAGATGGAGATGCTGCATTCTCTCTCTGCAAAATTAAGACCAGGAGTATATTGTGGCACAGACCATGAACTACTAATATCAAAAATTAGAGTAAAGCTATAAAAGAACAATAAACCAACCATCATGCTGAAATACATCCTGAAGAACTTCCCTGTAGAATTTAAAGATAACGTGAAAAATAGATTTGCATTATTAAGCCTAATTGACTAGAAGCATGAACTCTGGACTGAAGCCAGGGACATTATCAAGGAGGAATGAAAAAAGACATTATCTGTAGCCAAAGATAAAGAGAAGTCTCAATGGATGACACATGTAACATTTCAAGCAGTCAAGGACAGATGAGAAGTAATAATAAAAGTAAAGGGGTACAGAACAGTTGCACTCAGAAACCTGAGTGCAACTGTTCAAGAACTACTGTAATAATAAATGCGGAAAAAAATAAAAGGTGATAACAAAAAAAAGGAAGAATAAGAGACCTCTTCCACAAGATTTGAGAAATGAAAGGAAAATATAAACTAAGAGTAGAGAATCTATGTGGCCAGCAGGGGAACACACTACATGACCAAATAGAAATAAAAAGATGATGGAAACAATACACAGAACTACATAAAAGAGATGAAAGGATGTCAGGTTCATTCAAGAAAGATTTATATGAAAACAAACCTCCAGTTTTAGAAAGTGAAGTGGAAGCTACCATCAGAGCACTTGGAAGAAATAAATCACCAGGAACAGATGGCATACCAATAGAGCTGCTTCAGTCTACAGAGGCAGAATCTATTCTAGTGCTAACTCAAATCTATCAACAAATATGGAAAACAAAACAATGGCCCACAGATTAGAAATTCTCAATATACATTTTAGTCCCCATTAAAGGGGACACCAGGGATTGCAGTAACCACAGGACAATTGCATTAATTTCCCATCCAAGCAAAGCAATGCTCAAAATTCTACAATGACTTTTACATTATATGGAGCAAGAAATGCCAGATGTCCAAGCTAAGTTCAGGAAAGGAAGAGGCGCTAGGGATCATATTGCAAACATATGTTGGATAAGGGAGCACACCAAAGAATTTCAAAAGAAAATCAGCCTGTCCTTTATAAATTATTGCAAAGCCTATGATGGTATAGATAATTCTTAAATAAATGAGTTTGCTACACCATTTGATTGTCCTGATGTATAACCTGTACTCAGGACAAGAGGCTACTGTTAGGACAGAATATGGAGAAATAGACTGGTTTCCATTTGGCAAGGGAGTCAGGCAAGACTGCATTTTATCACCCCATTTGTTTAACTTGTATGCTAAATATATCATAGGTAAAACAGGATTAGACTTGGAAGAAGGAGGTGTAAAAGCTGGAAAAAGGAACATAAGCAATTTAAGATTTGCAGATGACACCATGCTACTAGCAGAAAAGAGCAAAGACTTAGGACTTTTTCAAGCGGTTGAAAAAACCCACAAGGAGGTTGGGAGAAGAACAGGGCTGTCACGCTTCCACAGCCCCATTTCAGATGACACAGTCCTCTTGCCAACCTCCTCCTGACCTTTCCCCATGCTGCCCGCACCACTATTTACTGATGGAAAACCTCCATGAATAAAAAACACCACGAGCAGCACGAGGTTAGGAAAAGGACGGGAGGAGGACTGTGTCATCTGAAACAGAGCTGTGTAAGTGTGACAACCCCATTCTCCTGACCTCTTTGTGGAATTTTTCAACCATTTGAAAAAGTCCTATGAACGATTACTGAAGAAAGTAAAGGATGAAACTGCAAAAGTAGGTCTACAGTTGAACATTAAGAAAACAAAAAATAATGACCAGAGATGAGTTACATAACTTTGAAGTAAATGATGACTAATTGAAATAGTTCAAGATTTTCCATATCTTGGCTCAGTTATTAATCAGAATAGAGACTGTAGTCAAAAAATCAGGGAAAGACTAGGACTTGGAAGGGCAGCTATGAAGGAACTAGACAAGATCCTGAAGTGTAAAGATAGAATATTGAATACTAGATTGTCCATGCCATTGTATTTCCCATTTGTATGTATGGTTGTGAAAGCTGTACAGTGACGAAAGCTGATAGGAAGAAAATCCGCTCAGTGGAAGGTGGTGCTGGAGAAGAGTTCTGTAGAGATAATGGATGGCTTAAAAGACAAATAAATGGATCCTGGAGCAAATCAAGCCTGAACTGTCCCTAGAAGCCAAGATGACTAAACTGAAACTGTTGTACTTTGGACATGCCATGAGAAGGCATAACTTACTAGAAAAGACAATACTGCTTGGGAAGGTAGCAGGCAGTAGGAAAAGAGGAAGACCACATTCCAGATGGATAGACTCAATAAAGGCAGCCTCGACCCTAAGTGATATATAATACAGTTATATATAATAAAGGAAGCCTTTACACTGAGTTTGCAAGACCTGAGCAGGGTTGTTGAAGAGAGGGTGATTTGCACACCTCTCATTCATAGGACTGCCATAAGTCAAAGTCTACCTGATTGCAGTAAACAACACAACAACAATGAGAAGAGGAAGTAGAACTTATTTATTTATATGGCACCATTAATATAATTCCACTTCAGAGAACAAATCAGCAATTAAAATATCTAACCCTGCCAAAGGCCTACAGTCTATAACTGTTAAAAAATAGAATATCATTCAGCCACAAATGTGCAATGTATGGCACACCAAGCCAGTGTAGTGTGATTGTTTTGGATTAGGACTAGGAAAATGTTGGTCTAAATCCTCACCCATCTGTTGAACTCATTGGGCAAACTTCAGTTATTTGCTGCATCTCAGCTCTATCTACCCACCTTACAGTGTAGTTGTGAAGATAAAATTAGGGAACTATGACACTACCTTGAGTACCTTGGAGTTGGATACTACATGTAATAAAAACAAATGCCACTCACTTGCTGTATATGGCAATCAATCAGCCACAATGAACCTTTTCTTTATTCCTTTCTTTAAAAAAAATCCCTCTTCTTTCTTCCCTTTTTGAATACAGAAAATCACATTTCTGTCTGGTTTGGAATTAAGAACAAAAAACAGCCATTGAAGATTGCTCTTTCCTTTCAGCTGGATAATAAAAATCAATAATCCCCCTTTCCCTTTTTGTGACTCTGAAGAGGAAGGCAATTTCCCCACAAACTCCATGCCAAATGGTGGTTATTTTGATAGCCTATTAACAGCACCTCACCTACTACTAAGAGAGAAGTCTCAGAGTAGGTGCTATATCATTATGTGTCCTGCTCTCACTTGATACAGGATGTAAATATTCATGATCAGGTTCTACTCTTTCCCATTTGTGGCTCAATCATGCATATTCATGGTTACACACGAGAATAATTTGTGAATATTCATGCACCCCTTGTGATGAAAGTAGGGAACACTTAATGCATAATTCATTAAAAATAGGGAAACATATTTTGAAAAGTTGCTACATTTTAGAAGGAGTGCATTTATGATTGTCTTCTCCCTGATCCACCTCAAGGACTCCCCACTGCCCTTTCTGGATCAACAATACATTTTATGCAGAAGCTGGAAAGTCACTCAGCGCGCAGGGTACCTCCCTCCAAGGCACAGGCAGCAGCCCCAGCCCCCCCCCCAGACACATACCTGCTGCCATCCCCACCCACCACACAGGTGATCACAGGTTGGTGTGTGTGTGTGTGTGTGTGTGTGTGTGTGTGTTGTAGCTGGCGAGTTGGGGGTGCAGCTGGAGGAGCTCTGGTGGGACTGAGCGCCCTGGCTGAGCGCCTGGAGGAGGAGCCAGCGGCACAGCACAGTACAGGATATTTAGATTAAGGTAGGACCCCTGTATCCACTGTTTCATTATCCACCAATTCAATTATCCACAGGACACAAAACAGCATACCTACCATAGAGTCTTCCTAGAAAATGTCTCCTCTCCAGCCATTTTCTAGGTCCTCCAAGGCAACTCGAGGGTATTTTAAACTGGAAGTCCCATCTTTTTAAATGGCGTTCAGTATTATCTATGGTTTTTGGTATCTGTGGGCCTCCCCAAAACCAATCCCTAGGGGATACGGGGGTCCTACTTTATTACTAATAATGTTTTTGCAGGAGGAGGGTTACAGGGGGGGCTACAATGATGAGGCCCTCTGCGGATACAGGTGCTGCAGGGCCCTTGAACCACCCCTACCACCCTTGCCCGGTGGACTCCGCAGGGCTTCCCAACCCAGGGTCCCTGGAACCATAGGGTTACCCCTAAGAGGTGACTAGGGGTTGCTCAAGAGATGGTGGGGTTGGCCACATGGTGAAAATGCCACTCACAGCAGGGAGAGTTGAAGGGCCCTGCAGCACCTGCAGCCGCAGGGCCCCCGTCATTGTAGGGGTCCCAGTTGTAACCCTTCTCCTGCAAAAACATTACTAGTAATAATCTGAATATCCTGTACTATGAATTGCTTACGTTGAGTTAGGTTATATTGACCTGAAATAAACATATGGGCCCCCCAAAATAAAGTGTTGCAGGGGGGGCCAAAATTCCTTAAACTGACCCTGCTCTCCCCTCTTGCACCTCTCAGGAATTAAAGGTTGAATAGCTAAATAGCTAAAATAAAGTATTCCTTATTCAACCCAATCTTTGTTCAGCAAAATCATAGTCAGGACTTTTAACAAGATGCTATACTATTTTCCAACAGCAATTTATTCTGTTTTTTTAATCTATGTTTTCAATGTTAGTGATAGTTTAAATGCATTTTAATGATAATCTTCTCTATGTTTTTATCTATATTATATTTCTGTTAAACTGTCTGCTTCCGTGAGTCCTAGTTTTGGAGGACTATACTATATGGAGAATTTTAATGAATGAATGCACAAATGAATGAGCAATACAGTGGTGGGTGGGATGGGAGAGGAAATGGATCTGCTTGGATGGCTTTTGATGTCTTCAGCATCTCATTGTGGTCAATCTTCTTAGAAAGAGGAGAAAGAGGAGAAAGAGGAGGTGAGACCCATCCCGGCCTGGCTGCCCCTGAAGCAGTACTGAGCGCCAGCTATGGAGCAAGGCGAAGGGAGGAGAAACTCCATGCCCCAGAGTATCTCCTGCCTTGGCACTCCTCTCCCGCCCTGCTTCCTGCTGCCGCCACCGCTTTGCTGCACACCTTTCCCCGCTGCTGCAGAGAAGAGGAGCTCCTTCCCTCCTAGAATACCACAGAGAGGCCAGCTTGCTCCAGAGCCCGGAGGGAGGCGTCAGGCAGGCAGGCAGCTCCATGCTCACCTCACAAAGGGGGTCGCAGCCTCGTTAGACTTCGCTCGCAACTGCAGGTCAGCGCCAGTGTGAAGGGTGCCTCCCACCAAGGCACAGGCAGCAGCACCAGTCATGGGGCCCAGCCTGGGCATTGCCGCTGCCGCCACCACCTCTCCTCCTTCTGACACTGGTGCTCTCCCCCCAGGTGCTCCATGGCTGCTTCCAGGGTGGCGCAGTCCATGCAGAGGGGGCCCCCTGCAGGTTGTCCTGCTCGGTGGGGGTGGAGGGAGGAAAGTAGGAAGGAAACAGGAGAATAAAAAAAGGGCAAGGCCAGCAGGAGGTTTTTGGCCGCTCTCTTGCTCCTGCTGGTTCTCTCCTGGTTTTGTTTTGTTGCAGGAGGAGGGTTAGGATGGGGGCCCCTGCAGCTGTGGGCCCCCCCACCAATGCTGATTTGGCAGTATGGTTAAACCGGCCCTGCGGGAGAGCAACTTAGTGTGGGAGCAGCTGAGGCAGGAAGACTCCCCCAGACCATCCCCCAAGTTGCATGAATTAAAGTGAGGGCTCAGCCCCCATGCCAGCCCTGAGGGAAGTCTCCTTCCCCACCCACTGGGTCCCATGAGGTAGATCCAGAGCCCCTCTTCAGCAAATGGGTGCTAAAGGTATTCACCAAAATCCTTCCCCCCCCCCAACTACCTGTCACAGATAAGGGACAAGCATCTACTTAGCCCCCATCAGACTTCCCAAAAGGACCCTCATTCCCTGTTGCAGATCTCCCAGGAAACAGGTTGCCTACCTCTTACAGATGAACCCAAACAACTCTGTAGAGCTCAAGCTTTTAAAAAACAGGATGTGTAAAAAATGGTCCAACCCTTTCATTAAAGTATCTCAAACATCCCTATTCACCCATCTGCAGGCTAAATTGATACAACAAGGGTCTCCTTCATCCCTCCATAACTGCCAAGACAGAATGGCAGACTACAGTATGGACACCCCAGGCCATGTGGACTGTATGGCCACACACACCTTGTCATGAACGGCTTGGACAATCAGCGTCTTACCTTTCAACAAATGAGTGGCAGAGGCTCCTTACATTACTCAAACAACATTGGTAGCAGGCCATGCCACCCAAGGCCCTCCTTCCCTGTCACTTGACCACAGCCAGATCATCACTTAATCCCAGGTGGGATCTGAAATGGCAGTTGCAGGCCTGGTGAACAACCCAATAGATCATGCTATGGCTGCAGATCAGGACTCAATGCCTTCCTAGCCATAACCTAGAATTTGAAAGAATCAACAGTAACAGCATAGCATTGTAACACTGCAGACAATGAGCATATCTCTGGTGTGCCAAAGTCCTTTAGCACACAATACTCTGAATGAGGTGAGGACACACGCCCATCACTGATGCAGTCAAAGCAGCGCCTATCTGAAACAAACAGATTCAAAATTTAATTCCCTTAAAGTGCCTACCCCCTGAGTTATCCTCCTTATCAGAGGACAAAGGAGAGGGTGGTACTTTGGTGGATATTTTGGCCAAACTTGAAGCTTTGAAGAAGGTGGGTGCTCCCCATAAGCAGTCAATTCCCCCTTCCAAAAAGCAGCTAGGAGTTCAGCTATGGTTAATCTTACTAATGAGATTTTGGCTCATCCTGATGCCTTATTGAAAAATAACAACTGCTTCTTTGCTGGACCTTTAGATCCCTCACCACCCTTCTTAGGACTGATGATGGACCATCCCGCAGAACAATTGTCCTAACCCAAAATACAAATGACCTATGCTACCAAGGGAGGTCTGCTAAGAGAGGCTTGTAGAACCAGGCCTAATCTATCATGGCCTAATGCCTACCAGACACCAAAAATTGGGTGGGGGGGTAAGAAAGGGCCTGCCCAAAATATAGCTGTCTAAATGAGGCCTATCAGGTGCCTACTAGAGAAACTAAAGCCTAACAAAGACCTAACTGAGGCCTACAGCCTTAACTGAGACCTAACAGAGCCTATGGACCCAAATGAAACCCTACAGAGGCCTATATGTCCAACTGAGGCTTATCAGGGGCTAATGGGGGCCTATCTGAGGCCTACCACCTTAACCGAGGCCTAACAAGGGCCTATAGACCCAACTGAAGCCAAGAGACCAGCTGGCCTAACTGGAGCCCACAGGCCTAAGCAAATCAGCGCCAAGCAAATATAAGGATCACCCATCCACAGCCTGATCAGGTCTCACAGGACTAACAGGGGCTTATGTGGGCTTGCCACAGCCCAGCCACCACCCACAATGTTCCCAAGCCCCACCTGCACAGGAACTGCAAGGCCAGACAAGGCCTAAAGGCTGAACCATGCCCCACCAAGCTTCGCTTGCTACTTTCTTGCCCTTCCCCCACCAGAAAACTGCTAAATCAACTGATAACCAGTCCCTATCAAGCTCACTGATATAAGACTGGGGAATTCTAGTGAGCCAAATTTGTGGTAGCAAAGATTCCAAAAATCCTTACTGTGATGTGACCAGGCCCCCATAGCCTACCAGCCACCAAACTGAAAATATAAAAGCCACTGCCTGCTGCTGATCCCAACACTGCTCCCTTGAAGAAGTTCACTAAAAGAAGGAGACAAGGAGATAGCAGAAACTTATAACCCCCCCAGCTTTGCCCCCAACATTCTCCATTGTGGCGCTCAGCACTGCAATGCACATTATACTGGCCTCTTCACCACTGGAGGCCAGCAAAGTCACCTCCTCACCTGCAACACATCACAGAGTGGGATGGAAGCCAGATTATATCATGATCAACATTGCATAACTTTATGGATACTTAGTTAAGTAGTAGAGGCTCTGGAGAATCCTAGTCAAATGTAAAAATGAGTATCAGGGCACTGGCAAGAGTTCACATTGAGCTCTATTGATGCATAACATCATTCCTTAGTCCCTATCTCAGTGCACATCAGACTCTACCTACACTCATCAGCACTCCCTAGCTCATGTCCAGATGAACATTGGGAGTGTCTGATGTACATGGGCACCTATTGTGCATTGATCCTGATGTGTATCAGTTTAAATGCACAATGGTTCTTTCACTGGTTCCCCTACGTAGTAATGTCATGGCAGCCTCTTGCTGAATATGAATGTTTTGAAACTGCTCAATTTTATTTTCTACAGGCCTAAGTGCATTTACCCTAGATGCTCAGGTCCATGGGGACCCTCTAAAATATCAATATTAATTTGGGGAATTAATATATTCAGCTTGGCAATATGAGAGGATGGCAACAAAGCAGGACCTTTTAACATCAGGAGGAGATGTTAAGCTAGAAAGTACAATTAATTAATCTTTATTGAGGAAGCAATAATACCAACATTCACACACACACTCAGGCTTCAAGCAAAATGCAAGGCTGTAGAACAAAGCAGGAGGGATTGGGATAGAGGAATAGAGTAAGGGGTTGTTTTGGGGTAATACTGTACCAATCAGAGGAGTTGAGGTCGCGGAAAAAACTAGCACAGTGGGGAGTCCCAAAAGAGGAATGGATACACAGTCTGATGTGGAGTCAAGAAGCAGGGAAACTGTGTGCACTTGAGTGGGGTTTTGAAGGGGGTTTTATATCCGATAATTCCCTTCAGGGGATGAGTGAAACACAATGCTTCTCAGAGGTTCTCATGATAAAACAATAGATACTCAGGAAATATTAATGACTCTTGATGTGTTGCTACTTTGAAATTGACAGGAGGAAGCAACCCTCTTTGTTTGGCAGGAAGGTAGAGGTACAAATACAGTTGTCCCTCCACATTCCCGGGGGTTAGGGCTGCAAGACCCCCATGAATGTGAAAAAACTGTGAATGAAAAATAGGTCATGCCATGCCTTCCCAGAAACACCCCCCGCCCTCCCAGAAGCAGCAGGGGCTTCTGAGGCCCCTGTTGCTGCTCCTCTCCACCACCACCCGCCCTCCCAGAAGCAGCGACGGGGGCTTCTGAAGCCCTATCGCTGCTCCTCTCCACCCCCCAGCCATCCTCCCAAAAGCGGCGATGGGGCTTCTAAAGCCCCATTGCCACTTTTGGGAGGGGGCTCCCAAAAACTGCAAATATTCAAAACCGCAAATGTTAAAGTCACGAATGTGGAGGGGCAACTGTAGCTCTTTACAAACCCTGGGTATCTCAGCTAAACTTGATTGGATTAGCCAGATGTTTAATAATTTGGTCAAACTGTGGCCTTCCCAAAGTGTGGCCAGTAAACAAAAGCAGGAATCCCAAAGATTAGCACTGATACTCAGTCATGTATGCACTAAGGAGGGGCCATCACAAATTCCAAAGAAAGGTAACCACAGGGCAACTTCTTGCCCAAACATCTGGCTAATCCAATCAAGATTAGCTGAACATATGATTCTCCATTGTTGGAGGCTTCTGTGAGAGGAGGCTCTGATGTTTTCCCAAAAGTGCCCTCTCACAGAAGATTTCACAATTCCTACCCCTGTCATGGAGGAAGACACAGGAACCTTCACAGAGACTTGAAGGAGCCAAGATCGAGAGTTGGAGATCTTTCCCTAAAACTGGAGGAGAAATTTAATTCAATCTAATAGGGCTATAGTATTGCAGACTTAGGAGATTTTCAGACAGCACTGTTATAGTGTTACCATTCCACTTTATTTGCTATGGCTGCCTTCTCTTGAATCCTGGGATTTGCAGTATAGGGAGGGGCATTTACAACTCTCAGCCAGAGAGATCTTAGGCCTCCCTAAGCTACAAACCCCAGAATTCCACAGGAGGAAGCCAGAGCAGTTAAAGTGGAATAGTAACACTATAACAGTGTAGTCTGAAAATCTCCTTACCTCAAAAACAAAATGATGATGAAAGTGACAGGGCTGGATAATATTTTACCTGAATAAGATCAGTGGTGGGAACATTTGGAGATGCAACCTGACTGCCATCAGCCTCAACCAGCCTGGACAATAATCAAAGAAGAAGGGAGTTGTGGTCCAATAACAGATGGAAGGCATAAATTCCCACTCCCCGCAACCTAAAGCTTAATGTTGGCTTACTTCCAAATAGTAATTAAGATCAACCAGACATTGACAAGGTTCAGATGTCACAATGAGCTGCAAAAACTCAAGGACAAAGAACAAAGACTGCTAATTTTTACCTTGTGACTCTTCCAGAGGAAGGGAATTGGACTGAGTCTTGCTCTGGCTCATTCGTATAGAAGTAAAGCATAGTTTATCATTATTGCTGAATAGAGCTGAGCCAATATGTATTTGTTTTGAATTAGCCATAGGTTGCAGCAGATGTTTTCCTTGTTCTCTGGTTTGTTTAATGAACAACCTCTATGAGGCCCTGAAAGTTGACTAGAAATAGTCATGGGATGTAGAAACTGAAAGAATGACTAAAATTAATAAGGTGGAGAAAAAAAACCCCATAGCTTAATAAAAAGAACTAATTCAGGGGAAGAAAATAAATTAACTACTTTTGTGTTGTTTGCCTACAGAAAATAGTTGTGCTCTTTTAACACAAATGTGCAATGTTCTTCATTGAGTGTTGTGGGCGTCTTTTGTCCGTCCCCCTTTTGAAAAAAAACTTAATAATCATTTCTAGTCCAGCAGACATTCCTGTTCATTTAATATTCTTCATTTTAAAAAAAGATACACAGTTTCTATTGCTTACCAAGAAACAACAAATTGTTTTAATTGACATTGCATGGGGTCTCCAAAAATAACAGCATGTATTCAGATGGGGGGGGGGGAAACCTGGAATGTGACAGGTTACACAGATTGTGTTTTCTTCAAAATACAAAGGGGAACACAAATGTTTAACAATAGCAGCTGTTTTGAAGACAAAATATTTATGTTGACTGCAGTTGTAATTGAATGAGGTTGTGAGTAGAGAGTGGAGATTTGGAAAGCAGTGTAGGAAACCAGGGTTCAGTTTCTTGCTCAGGTATGAAAACCAATTGGTGACTGAGGACAAGATGCTCTTCTGAGGACTTTTCTGAAGATATCACAAGTTCTTTTTTGCAAAAATGCCAGGGTCAGATATTTAAATAACTAAAAACCCACAGTGGTGCAGTTAGTTCATGTTTGCCATAAGACTGAATAGACTAATCCTCTTTAGATGACAATATGTACTACTTCAGCATGACACTTAGGGCTCATATCCACCAGCTGAGATAACCCGGGGACAGCCTGGTGTATTCTGGCCCCGGAGCTGTCCCAGATTCCCCCTTGCTACCAAAGCACTCTGCACTGAGAACATGGAGCTGTCCTCACATGCATCTGCTGTATCGGCCAGTGCTGCTGCTAGTACATGTCTCATTGCCTGAGACTAGAAATGAGGTGCTCATTGTTGATCACATGCTGGGAGCCTATCAGGATCTCAGAGGATGTAACACATGCCAGCAGTGGTGGTGGCACCAAGCGATACAGCAGGATGCATGTGAAGACAGCTGCCTTTGTTCAGCATGGAGTGCCCCAGACAGGGTTGCTATATGTCCTGGAAATCTGGGGCTGCAGTTACACGGGAGGTTTTATTACGATAAATTGCACTTTAGCGCTTTTCCGCACCAGTGGTGGATAGTTTACACGGTCTGTGGAGGAAACAGCTGTATTTTGTTGCTCTTTGTTTTTTCCACTTTGAGATTCACACAGCCAAATGTGGTGGGGGCGTGGCCAAGCATTGAAGACAAAGGAATGCCATAGGAATGTCTGCCCTGGCCCCAACTCCGTCTGCTTAACAGCTGATGGACAAAGAATGTCACCCTTTGCCTCTCTCCCCCCAGCTCCCTGCCCACAAATCAAACTCCAAATGGAAGGTTTTTTTCCTTGCTTAACAGCTGATTGAGAAAGGGGCCAGTTACACGACAGAATAAAGTGAGCGAAATTCCGGATTTCCATCCTTTCGGAACAGGGGTGAATAGTTCTTAAGATTTATGGCTAATCTGGATGAGTTTCGGCTGTAGTTTACACAGACAAAGGTGGGGGGAGATGGCCAGGAAGCTCTATCATTATCATTAAAGCCAGGCAGAAGTCCCAGAGGAAGGAAGGAGGGGGACAGTGCGAGTGCACCTTCGTCTGCATATAAATCAACAAAAAAGGAGGGAGACCATGGAGGAGATGAATAATTAAGTGGGAAGGAAAGCAGCCACCACCACCACCACCACACACACAAGCAGCTGGCTAGGATTCCTTTGCTCTGCAATTCCTGTCAGCTCTTCTTTTCCCATGCTAAAAGCAAGCTGGTTGGGTGGATGTTTAAAGCAATCAGTAGACACAAAGGACTTTATGGATCGCTACTGAAGTTACCTCCTGGCTCCACATCTAGCCAGCCCACCCCTTCATCATAAGAACCAATCACATTGCAGCTCTGCTGCAACTGTATCAGGAAGATTGCTGGTAATTCACACGGACTTGCCGTTCACACTAGCAATAATGTGCTGAGTCAGGCTACATTTCAAATAAACTGGCAAAAGTAGCGACATACCCTGTCACACTACATTTGGGTATTTTGACTTCCCCCCTTCTGAATGAGGCGATACTGTGGCTCGATCCATGGGAACAATGAACAATCTTAGTGGTATATTTAGAGGAATATTTGCCTGTGTAAACGCAGCCTGGGAAAATCCTGAATTAAAGGGAATCAAAATTGTCCCATCTAGCTGTGCTGCTCAAAGCAACAGATCCCAGGTTCCTCCAGCTCCGGAGGGAAGAGAGTCTCTCTTCCCTCCAGGATCTGCAGCTTTGAGCAGCCCAGCCCAACAGTCTGGTGTAGCAAGGGTGGGAGAGTGGGGGGTGGACCTCCCTGGGTGGCAGTTTTTTGGGGGAGGCAGTCCCTCCTGCCTCACTCCCCCACCCTCACGCTTCCTTACCCACGTGCCTGCATGCCCCTGCCCACTCACTTGCTTCCCACATGGGAGAAGAGGACTCCCTCCCCCCCCCTTTGCTGGTGCTCTGTCCTAGTTTTGTGGCAGAGAATTATGGCAACTATAGCTCCAGATTTTTGTATAAGAGCCAGGGTAAATTGGGAGTTTTTAAAAAGTGTTTTAAGTGGGGAGTTAAAACAATTTTGAGGACTGAACTGGCTGAATATCATAAGGACAATTTGGTCCAGATTCAGGGTTTTGGCCCAACATTCTGGACAGATTACCCCCCCCCCCCAGGATGGCCCCAAAATGTTTTATTAGACTTGTATAGACAAGCTCTTAGTCAGCCCTGCTGCACTGGGTCTTTTCATTTCATCTTGTTGCATGGAACTCAGAGTTTCTTCCACAAAATCTTGCCCTGATGGCATCACTCAGTGTCTTTCAGCAAAAACATAATTCCTCTGTGAGACATGATTTCTCTCTTATGAGAAAGTAATTCATTTATTCAAATTTGTTTATTCCTTTCTTATTCTAATGTATGTAACATTTGACCTTGCAATCTTTTAGTTTCTGCTAGTTTTCCTTCCTTCCTTCCTAGCTCAAACAGAAGTTGTAACTAAAGTTAGCACTTTCATTTCTATCTAGTTCTTAGTCTGCATCATGAGAAACAATTCATCTCCCACCTGGACCCTTTCATGAAAACAAATTTCCTGCATCATTGAAAACATTACAGTCCTTGACAATAATAGGGTAGGTAAACAAAGATGTTGAATCTGCACAATTGCCCAAAATTGTTAGTAAGTCATTTAATTTTGAAAGACACAGAACCCTAAATTTAATTGCTAGTCTCAACTCAACTCAAGTAGGCCCGTGCAATCAATGGGATTAACACAAGTGTTGATTTAGCATTCAGCTATTGATTCAGTAGGTCTGTTGGAATTAGCAACTGGATTTAGGCCAGAACAATCAAAATAATGCCTTATAGATGTATTAGACCAACTCATTTTTACAAGAAGCAAGTACACAAAATTGTCATTCAGGGTTAATTATCCAGACTAAAACAAATAGATGTTCTGCAGATGATGGGCTGTTTACTGACTCTTCTGTTTCCTTGGACAAGGATATAAGCAGAAACCATGGTGATTAGAGGTATGGTCAGAGGTGTCAGAGATATGGAATGAGGGTTTGTGGGTAAACTCTCTCTCTGGCTTTTCTTCACAAACGAAGATTCAAGAAGGACTCATCCTGTGCTTTCTGCAAGTGTGCTGATGACTAAAAAGGCCAATCTGAGATAAACAAGTCCGGTTGCAGCAGGTGGTCTCCTTTGGTGATGTTTCCGAGTTGTGATTCTTTCTGCATTGTCGTTTCTCTTCAAGACTTGTTCAGCGTGAGTTCTCAAATAAGGCTGCAGCATTGTGGATAGTGTGTCTCCATGTCTCCCGATGTGAGGCCAGGGCGGACCATTGTTGGTGATCAATTAGCCGAGACTGAGGTGTTGTTTCAAAGAGTCCTTGTATCATTTTTTTGGAGCACCGCTCTTATGCTGACCCGTGGAGAGTTCACCATAGAATACTATTTTTGGAAGGTGATGGTCCTCCATCCTAGAAATGTGCCCTGCCCAGCGCAGCTGTGTTCTCAATATCATGGCCTCAATGCTGGTGATCCCTGCTTGCTCAAGGACAGCTAAGTATAGATTGGAGTGGATTACATACCCTCCAAGTGTCCTGATTTTGCAGGAACTGTCACGATTAATCTTCTGCCATTTGACTTTTTCAACTGCTTTTAAAAATGTCCAGTTTCTCTCTCCTCCTACTTACACTTCCACCTTTTTCCCCAGCTTACTTAAATTGCTGCAAACTGAGATCAGATGCAAAAGTGGTTTGCACTCAACTCTGGAGCAGGGATGCAATTCTTAACGTTTCTTTTCAAAGGAAGCAATGAGTAATTTCAGCATTTTTCTTCTTGCTACAAGAAAAACTTGGAAAACCATGCAGTTTTCAAATTCTCTCTGCAATTTGAATCTTTTTCTGTGCAAAATCTGCAAATTGTTGCTTTACACAGAAAGCAGCATTTTCTGGGCAGACAATATTTATTTGCAGGAAATAATATTTATGTGTGGAAATTTTATCTTCTGTGCATGAAAAGCTGTTTCCTGCACAGAGAAAGCTATTTTCATTGAAAATCAACCTTGCATAAAGTTTGTGTGGAATGCCCCCAATTGTAGTACGAAACCACTTTTTCTGCATGGAAATATTATTTTTGTACAGAAAACACTGTTTCCTACACAGAAAATGTTGTTTTCTATACAAAACAACCACATGCAAATTTTGTGTAGAATAAGTCCCAAAATGTGGAGATTCTCATCAGTCCAAGATTCTTCTTATCAGGTTTTATTGATAACTAAAGGACACGTTTTTGAATACTTTCAAATATTCTTTCTATCCTTACTCAGGAGGGAGGAGAAGAAGAGAGAAGAGGATGGAATCTTGCCTTTCTCTGTAGGCTCAGGCAAAGCAAACTGCAGCTTCTCTTGGTCTATGTGTTCTTCATCATTAATAACTTTGGCCATCTTGACCTCACCCTGATATTATTGGCCACATGTGTCCCAGTTTTCATCTATGAAATGTTGGAGAGTATGGAATTACAAATAGTTTAAAATGTCATTAATTCCAGCAACCAGAAGGATAGTTCATATGAAGAAACGATGGGCTTATCTACACTGTAGATACGGTGCAGTTAGCCTGTTCTGCCCCCATTACTTAAAGAAAACAGGGTGAAGTCCACACAGGAACACTGGCCCATAGCTGCAGCTGCTGCCACTGCAGCCATTTTCCTTGCTCTGCCAGGTCCAGAGGAAGCCAGCCATACTATGTGACAAGCCCCCTGTATGTGACCAGCTTGGTCACATGCTGCAGGCCTGTTGCCCAAACCTGGAAGTGCAAAGGTGACTGAAAGCAGCAGCGAGGGCTGGTATGTCAGGGCCAATCCATTCCATACCAACAAGAATGCATTAAACTGGGTATTTTCTTAAAACATGGTAAAGGCCCCTATCCCAGCTTGCCCTGTTTCTGCCCTGTATCTAACCCAGGGGTTGAGGACTGCCATGGCGCAGATCAGGGCAAAAACCCTGCATCATATGAATTGCAGGGATCTGTAATGGGGGCAAGCTATAGTATTTGGCCCATGTAGATAAGCCCTACGTGTGTCTTTCTTGGCTGACAAGAAGAGTTAAAGTGGGTTCTACAGGTTAAAGATTTAATTAAGTATGGTGCCTTTCCTGCATCCATAAAGGAGATTAGGAAAAAACTCATAGGGAGAAAATGTTGGATTTTGTAGTGCTTTTCCCCCACCCTGATGTTGGTGGGCTCTCTTTTACTAGAGAACTAGAGAACCTAATCACCATGAGGTTAGACCATTATAATGCTGTCCATGGGGAGCTGCCCTTGAAGAGACAGTTTGTGAAGTTCAACCGATCCAAAGCACATCTGCAAGGATTATTAAACAAAGAGCACAGTATTTTATACAACTATTATTGGCTATCTATTTGTTACCAGGCTCAATTCAAGGTGTCCTCCATGACCACCGGAAGTCTTTAATGATATATTAATGATCCACCACTCTCCTTTATCTGCCTTCAGATCTGCAGTCAGCCATATATCCCAGCAGGATTTTCACTTTCAATCTTGAGTTTGCAGTTTGACTCTTATTTGTAGCCCTGCTATTCTCATCTCTTGAATGTTATTAGAATGATTTTTTAAAAAACAAATCTGATTAATTTATTTTAATATATATTGTGATTTGCTGTTTTGCTGGTTTCATTGATTCTAATTTATAGAAAAGCAGGGTACAAATGAAGGAAGGGCTGTCAAATCTCTAACAAACAGAATTTATGAGTACCTACTACATGAATCACACTAGTCCCCTTGACACTAGGAGATCTGAGCATATTTCTCTTTGAAAGCTGCAATTCTTCTAGTGATGCAGCCTTGAACATCACAACCCTCCATCTACACTTAATACAGAAGAGTTTCAGTTCTATCCATTGTTTAGCCTACCACAGTTTTCTCTAATTTATTTCAACCCATACTTTAGGAACATGAGGCTAGAACTATAAATGAATGAATCACTTAAGGAATGAATCATAAATGAATACATTTCCATAAGTAGTACTAGCAAGTGGAGGCACAGCATAACCATAGATGTGAAAGATGTTGTGGATTCCTGTTGCTGCCATAGTAAGCTAGAAGCTTTTAAATCTTCTAGTTCTCTTCTTTGTGCTGTTAAATTCATTCCATTATGTTTTTGTGATTTTATTTTCAACCTTCATGAATATTTGTATGTAGCTTCATGTACAATTTTCAATATGTACATATTGTTTTTAAGCAAATACATTTGATAACCAACCAGGAAATAATGAACCAGACACACGGAGATGGGTTTAAATGGGGCCACTTTATTTGACCTTCAACTTAATTAGTGAATTGCACCTCGGACAAAGCCTAGGAGGGGGGGAGGAACTTGATAAGGCCCTGGCTGAGGCCAGGTGTCAACCCGTGACCACCGCCTCAGCCTTCTCTTGGGCATCACACTTGACCTTGAGGGCAATCCAGCATTATTGGGTTGCTTACCCTGGCTGGTCTTATCTGGAAGGCAACCTGAGGCACTCCCTCCCAAGTCCCAGGTTCCTTAAGAGAGAACAAACTCCTCAGGTTAGGCCCAAGGGCAGGCTCCTTCACAAAACCTCAGGTCCCAGGACCCAAAGAGGCCATTGCAGGGGTCTGCCCTTCACTACAAGGGGGCACCAAGGTGTACACCAACTGATGTCCTTCCCCACCATACCTATCAAGGACAGCCTATTTAAGATACCACCTTTAGCCAATAAGCATGGTCACTGCAGATACAGTATGGGGTAGGCAAAACAAAAACAAAAACAAAGAAACAACTATATAAAACAAAATGGGGAAATTCCTAACCAGCCCCAAAACAACCAGTAAAACTCACATTGCACTGTGGGTGGGAGGGTGGGTCGTGCAAAGATCTGAAACAGAACTGACAGGGGGAAGGCAATGTCTTAAATAACCCAGTTATTTAAGGCACAACCCACCCCCTACCAGTTCAGGCTGGCATTGTGTGCCACACCTCCCAATCATTCTGGCCTCAATTGCTTGAGGGCATCAAAACACTCCCCCTCTGGCAACTACATGAGAGAACATTTTCTGTGCACATTTTCAACTGTACATGTTTTAAAGGTTTTTTTTTCTACAGAGCAAATCATTATATGCTCTACACATTCAAAATGTATTTATTTGTGTTTTTGTATGGATTTTTGTATATTTATTTCTATGCATTTTGGGGTGACTTGCATGGCAAACTCCAGATAAGTATTGATTTTTCACTATTAATTGCATTGCAGTTTGTGTTTAAGCTTGCAAAGTATAACATTGGGTAAATTCACACTGAAATGGGAACTGAATGATTTTCCCACTCATCCCTGTTTAATCAAACCTGAAAGGAAATTATAGTAAATTCATGGAAATTAAAGGGCATCATGAGCCAAATTATGCACATTTTGTTTTCAGTTGGTCCAATAGGAATGAAATAGTATGATGCTTAATTCACCCACACAAAAATGGGATTTAAAATGGTTTAATTTTGATTAGATTCCTTCCAACCTAATTCCATGTGTGAGAGAGTCTTGTCTATGTGTATAGCATTTTGTAGATTGTTTCACAGGTGGATTTTATTGCTTATATTTGATTGCATTGGTTTTTTGTGTTAATTCCCAATTTTATTATTATCAGGCTCTATGTTTCCATTCCTTTTTTTAAAAAGCATACTTAACTTCCATATCTAAAAGATGATTGGGATTTGCAAAAAAGTATTGGGCTGAAAAATGCCCTTTCTCTGAACATGATGCTATTCTTCTTAAACACCTTGCAGCAAGATTCAGAAGCCTATATGATATGCAAAGATTAAAGGCTCTGAGGGCTACATTGGGGGTGGGGGAGACAAATATATTACCATATTTTACTCCAGAAGTCTCTTGGAGAGGAAAGCTCAAGTGCTAATTAGCTCTTGTATCTATTCTATATTTCCCAACACTTTAGTAACAGTGTGTTTAAGATTAAGCCCTTGTCACTTTAAATGATTGTCCTTAGAAAATGTACCCTCATCTGCATGCAGCTTTCTTCATGTTCAGGGATTCTGTATTTAACTTTCGTACAACTTAGAACTGAAGGATCAAAAAATGGTGACAAAAGAGTGGAAATGCTAGGCGGCACATGTATCAATATATTACTGAAAAATATTACAATGGCATTTCCCATGGGTCGGACACATCTGATACCTGGGGCATAGCCCCAAACACAGATTTTAATTGAAGGTACCAGAAAAAAGTACATATTGAGCATCCTTTATGTACTAAAACAATGTGTAGATATCTTCCAGCCAATTGTAAGACAGACTAGTTAATATTTATTTATTGTCTATGCCTATCTTTGTTTGGATTTTTCCATTGCTAAATGGACCCATCTAAACATCAGGCAGGATCCTATAGGTTCCATTGGCATAATTACACTCACAGTGGAGCCAAAGATGCTATCAAAAGCAATAATAATAAGAAAAAAAAACAGCAAGAAGAAAATGATGGTTGCAAGGAAACAGGAGAAGGATGTTGGTGTCATATTCGCAAAATGCTTGGCTTCCAGGGGAACAACAAATTAACATATATATGTAATGTTAGTTTAAAAAAAACATATATAAGTTAAAAGCATGTATCAATTTAAAATAACTGGTAAGACCAAAACATTTTAAAATAATTAATACACAGGTTAAAAGTTGCAGTTTTAAAATAATCTGGATAGGTCTGCCAGAATAGACTGGTCTTTAATGCTCCTTTAAATTCCGACAGTGCATTCAGCTGTTATATCTCTTCCAGCAGGTCATTCCACAGTCTAGGGACAACTGAAGAAAAAAATCCTCTGGGTGACATTTGTCAACCTAGTCCTAGCTGGCTGGAGCAAATGTCCCCCAGAGGACCTAAGTATATTGGATGGATTATATGGGAAAAGGCAATATCATAGGTACCCTGGACCTAAACCATGTAGGGCTTTAAAAGTAATAGCCAACACTTTGTACTTTGCCCAGAAATTAATTGGCAGCCAGTGGAGTGATTTTGAAGCCTGGCATTCAAGGAACAGGAAGTTAGGAACCATCAATTTCCTTCCACCATGAGTTGCAAGCTGCTACCACCATCTCCCCCATGAGTTAATCTGGAAAAAAATCAGCCACTAATGTAATGGGCCATTATGCTAATATACTGCTCAGACAGGATACCCTCTATAAGAAAATGGTGTCAGCAAACTTGGAGAAACACCAACATTGGCAGAAATACACAAGAAAAATCTTTAGGGCACAGAGAACTTTAATTGGGAGAAGATTGAAAACAAAGCATAGAGGACTGACTGTCGATGGGAGGCAAAAACAAAAACAAGGAAGGCAGTATCCTGGAAAGGGGCATATTGGTCTGTCTAGAATGCTGAACAGTTCAATGAACACTGCAATATTTTCTTGCATGTCTAACTTGTGGACCCAGACCGTATGCTCCCGTTCCCTTCCCTTAATAAGCACACATAGTACTATAGGCTGTATTAACAGTTGTATTGGGTACAAGATAAACATAAAGATTAAATATAGGAAGAAAAGCCAGAGAGAGAGAGAGAGAGTATGAAGATAGATGGCAATTAAAGGCCACAACTTGCTAATGGCTGCAAATGGTTGGCACTATTACATGGGTCCAGATGCCTTCAATGCCCAACCCTAAGTTGGTCAATGGACCATTGTCAGTTGCCATCGACCCACCCTGGAGGAGAGAGTCCCTGGATGAGCTGTTCCACTCGATGCTCTCCCCTCCCCTGGAAACAAGTTGTTAATCAATAAATGGGGGGTCTCCGTGAACTTGAACTTGAACTTGAACTTAAACTTGACGGAAATCCCCATTCTCCACCTACCTGGATTAGGGCCCATGCCATCCACCACAAGAGGCAATCCCCATGATATCTGCCTACCGCCAACCATTCCACGGTCATCAACAGGCAGCCCTACAGTCCATCTCCAAGTGTGGGCCATGCGGTAAGCAGTCGCTCTGGGCAGATGTATGCTGCAAAGGCCCTGGAACACCACCTTCCCAACTTCATGATTGTCCCGGCTGTCAGTCCTCCTTGTGCTGCTGTGGTCATTGCTCAGATCCTGAAACAGTAGCTCCTGAAGTCCTCTGCCAGCAAGCCCAGACGCCTTAGTGCTGCCCTCAGCACGTCCACAAACTGAAACCTGGTTAGTGGTGTTCCATCCCTGAGCCAGAACAGGGGCCCCTGTCTGGCACCTCGCACTTCTGAGAGCCTGCGCATGCTGGCCTCTGGGCATGGTGCAGAGCCTCCACCCTATGGACCCACAGTGTCACCCCTTTTCCGCACTGATCACATTTCGAACACCGAATGTGCAGGCACAATCTGCCCCCATCAACAGCCACATCTCGCAGGTGCAGCACTCTGTCAGACCTGTCCTGCTCCAACCACCATTCTCATCCTGAAGGTAGCACAGGGGTTGCCATAGCCCTCCACTTTGCTGAAGAAAGATATACCTGCCACATGGGCGGATACAGTTCTAGGCGCCAGTCCCTGTCCCTTCAAGGATGCCAAGTAATGCAGTACCTCATTTTCTGTTGCCAGCCAGGAGCCCCCGTAACTGTGTTGCCTTCTGAAGATCAGGAACTGGGCCGCTACCCACCTGTAGCTCGCCCACATTGAAGGCGCCAAGGAGTCCGCCACCCCTTGAATCACTGTCTGTTCCCAAGGCTCCAGAGGTCATCCAGGAAGGGAGCCGCAGCATCATCAACATCCAGGGCTAGCGCATGGAAACTCTCACCCTGAAATTGAGACAATGCATCCGCTATCTCATTGTCCACTCCGGGAATGTGATGGGCATAGAAACTGATGTTGGATTCCAGAAAAACCCCATCACAAATCTGCGCACTATGCGCATGACCCTCTCGGACTTGAAGGACTGCCTGTTGATGATCCACACCAAAGCTTGATTATTGCACCAGAAACATACCTTCTTGTCCTTGAACTCCTCCTTCCAGATGACCGCCACCACTAGGATGGGAAAAAACTCCAGGAAGGTAAGGTCCCAGGCCAACCGGCCTCCCCCTATTCATAAGGCCCAGATTGAGAGCACCAGTGACCATTGCAATAAACCCCAAAACTAAAACTGCCAGCCGCATCAGAGTGCACCTGCAGACCACCTTCCAACACCTTGCATTCCTGCCACATCATGACCCTGTTGTAATGTTCCAAAAATGCCAGCCAGACCTTCACGTCCTCCTTCACCCCCATCGTTAGGCAAATGTGGTGAAGAGGAGAATGAACCCCCATGGTGAGGCATGCCACCCTTGCACAGAATGCCATCCCCGGAGCCACCACCCAGCAGGCAAAGTTCAGATGTCCCAACAGTGACTGCACTTCCTTGAGCATAGCCTTCTCAAGTCCCAGAAGGCCATGCAGCTTCCCCTTCGGAGCCGCCAGTTTGTCCTCTGGCAGGCAAGATACACTCAGAACAGAATCCAGGTGTACTCCAAAATAAACCAGGGATGTTGCCGGCCCCACTGTCTTGTCTGGTGCCAGCAGAACTCCAATCTCCTCTGCCAATGCCTGGAATGAAGAACGTGTCAGGAGTTAGAGACTGAACTCAATTATAAAATGGCCAAACAACTTCAGAGTCATGCTGAGTCATGATGGCTGACTCCATGAACTGCCATGTCATGCATAGTCATGCCACAGCTGCTGAAAAGGGTTACTAGATGGCATAGCTTATGGAGTGCAAAATCTGATGTAATGCACCCATGTGGCCAAGTAAGCCAATGCCCTGTAGATGTGTATATAAGGGAGCTAGTCCAGAGCTCATTCTCTTCTTATGATTCATGGGTGTCTGGTATAGCAGTTTGATGAAAGTATAAATATCTGTATATACTGCAACTGCTTGAACTTGAAGATAAAGGTGCCTCCTGTTTTTGGATGTCAAAACACTCTGTGTGTGAGTATTCTTGGGAACAGGTTGCTATTAAGTCTGCTGAGACAGTTTTTGGCTTCTGCCAGGGATTGAGTGTCCTATCATCCCCTTATAGAAAGAAGAAACCCACACTCCACCACCACCCCCCACCAGCCCCATCATTAGAAAATCATCCAGGTAATGTGTGACAAATGGAGACCCAGCCCTGTGCTGCACTGCCCATTCTAGAAAAGTGTTGAACTTTTCAAATGTGGCACAGCTGTTGGAGCATCCCCTAGTCAACACCATATTGTAATAACACATGCCCTTGAATTTGAAGCCCAAAAGCAGTGGTCATCTGGTTACATGGGCAGCAGGCGGAAGGCCGATTGTATGTTACACTTGGCCATGAAGGCCCCATGCCCACATATCTGAAGTAGTTGTATGGCATGGTCCAGTGACGTGTACCTCACTGAGCACAGCTCAGGTGGGATGGCATTGTTGACTGATGCCCCTTTGGGGTAACACAAGTGGTGAATGAGGCCGTATTCCCCAGGGTTCTTCTTGGACATCACCGCAAGGGGGGAGATGCATAGATTAGGCATAGGAGGTTCAGGGAAAGGGCCTGCATTCATGCCCTTCTCTCATTCCTTGTTGATTTTTTGGGCTAGCACGTCCAGAAGCTGTGCAGTAGATTTTAAGTTGCCAGACACCGACACCTCCCTGGCCTCCATGAATGGGATACAGAAGCCATGTTTGAAACCCTCAGCTATGTAAGCCACTGCCTTCTTATTCAGCTGGCTGAAAGGAAAAGCTGCGTGGCTTCTAGCTTGACCAGCATGCAAGCCATGCAACCTCCCCCTACACCCTTGCCGCTGCCCCTCACTTTGTGCTGGTCTGACCGGCAGCCGTTCCTGACCCTGCCTCCTTTCTGGTGCTGGATGAAGCAGGGCAGGTTCTCCAAAAGGACTGACTGCCCCCGGACAGTCTGGAGCATGTGGTCTTTGGTTGCAATCCCCCACTCACCTCACAGGTATGCTCAAAATGTCAGTGATATTTGGTGCACTTACCACCATTGTATTCCCAGCAGACCATGTGCTTTCTGTCCTTCTATCTGGGTACCCTGGCCACCTCTCCCTTGTCCCGCTTGGTAGGCCCCATCACAACCAACCAAATCCTGCTGTCAATGGCATCCCACCTGTGAATGGCTGACCTGGAGGCCTTTTTTCTGCATTCCGCATTGTACAAGATGGCCGCCGTGTCCCCAGCCACAGCCCTGACCTTCAGCACCTGACAGTGGTGGTTAATCAGGTGCCAACCCCGCTTCAGGAAAAACATGGCCACTACTCCCATGAACACCAAGAACCCCCGAGTCAATTTGCAAAGGTGATTCCACTGGGTGAGATTTCATTTTATCCATGTCCTTTTTGTCACCCTTGTGCAGTCTGGCTACTTCGCCTGGAGGTGGGCCTAGTGAAAAAATGTCCACATAGTATCTTAGAAAGTACCTTTGTGTCCAAATGAAGGCCCGGGTGGTCCTCCTTGGACTTGGCCTCCACCAACTCACCTCCAGGGCAATCCTTGCTGTTATTCCTCTTGCTGGACTCCCCTCTTTCTGGTTCTTTCACACCTGCAAGGCCCATCCAGGTAGGACTGGCTTGAATACCCTTTCACACAACACCTGAATTTGCTGTAGTCTTCGTCTGCAGATGACACACCTGATGATGAATCCAAACCAGAGTTGCACTCCCTGCGATGAGGTGGTCACCACGGCTTCTGTCTCAGGCTTCTCTCCTGCCATGCTCCACCGCATCACCTGGATCTTGAATTGCATGAATCAGAATGCTTGGAGTCCCTGGAATTGCTCCGGCCCCTAGATTGTAACCAGTGAGAAGGTCCACTGCTGTTAGTGGTGTCCAGCATGCCACTCAAAGTTCCAATGCTGGAGGACATCCTGGGCTCCCCCCATCAAGGGCCCTACTGCTGGCAGGGAGAATCAATCCACTACTCATTTGTGTAGGACACAACCTGTCAAGCTTCAGTGCTATCATGGACAGGACCACCATGATGTCACCTGATCAGGGCACGGGTGCCACAAATGCATCTAAGGATGGCCTGGGGTCCACCAACACCTCCAGCCTGCTGTGGATGGCAGGACCAGGTGGCAGAGCTGGGTCCACCTCACCCGCTGGGGGGTGGTCACCTGCGAGGGCAATGTCTCCAGGTAATGCCTCTTTGCAGTGGTCTTCTTAGGTGGCATGATTGGCCTTGCTTACCACCCTCCAATGGAGAGCCAGACCTTTGTGTGCCAAGAGGTGGCATCTGTTGCCCTGCACCTGAGTGATGCAGGGGGAGAGGTGTGAGCACCCATGCCCACTGCCCCGTTTGCTCTTGCAGCCAGACAATGTGCTGCCGTGGGGTCAGCAACCTCCCCCCAAGATGTAGGCTCTGTCCCACCTACCAACTCCTTCCTCCTCACCCCTGTGATGATGGAGGGGGAGAGGAGGGGGAACCCAAAGAGGGAGCAGTCCTGCTCCCACCCATGATCCCTGGCCTGAATGGAGAAGGATGGAAGAGGCCCCAGATGCCCCCCCCAGCAAGGCAGATGTCGGGGATGGAACACCTCTGCACAGGGCTAAGGAATCGTGTGGGAAAGGGCTGCTAGGGGATGACCCATCCTGTTAGCCCCCTGCCCTGGACACATCCCCCATGTACCTCCCAAACCAACCTGGCTGGACCCCCCATTTTTTTATTCAATGCCGGCCACCAACCTGCAGCCTGAGCCCTGAGAAGTAAAAACAAGGAAGGGGAGGGGAGGAAGGGGGAGGGACCAAGCCACCCCCTTCCCCAGTCACCGTTCAACCCCCCCATCCACTCACCACTGCCGTTCTTGCTGCCTGCAGCCTTGAGCCGCCACAAGCTTCAGGCTGTCCCAAGCTGTACACTCACCACCGCTGTTCCTTCTGCCTGCCACCTAGGCCTCTGCAGGCTTCAGACCATCCTGAGCTGCCTCCTGGCCATCTGCCACCACGAGCCGCAGCCACTTCACCAAAAAGCCAGAGGGGAACCACCAAGTCCCAGGTAGCCAGGGAGTCGAAGTATTAGAATGTGTATAAAATACACTGTTTAAAATATCAGGGTACGTTGTCCCTGTTTAAACATCCACACTGTACTTCACATGTTAATGGAGAATACAGCCAGTTTAGCAGAGTTTAATGCAAACGCAGCAGCATCTAGTGTCAGAATGTTAGCATACATGTAAGAATCACAGCTTAGCAAATAACCAAACACCCTTTGTCTTTTCCCAAGTTGTTTAACTACCAAAATAACCACTCAAGACTCAAAAGTAAGTTTAAAAAGTACAAAAGCATCTTTACTCACAGTTTAGAGAGCTCATTCTTGGCAGGAACAAAAACTCCATCAAAACAAACTAAAACTAGTTAAAAATACTTAAAAACTACATTGTTACAAAACTATGCTTAGGACACCCCTTTCGGGGTTCAGTTCAAAGGGCCATGCGGTTTGTTAAGGGTCATGGCTTCTGGAACAAAGAAGAATACTCAGACACTCCCCTCTCATCCCAGATTCCCCAATAGCAAAACATCAGGAAGTTACATCAGCTCATCTCATATGGCTTCTCAGTTAACCCTTCAATAGCAGAAACATTTCCACTTATTGGACTGCAAACTATATTTTCCAACATCCCCTCTCAGTCCAATAAGTGAGATATAAGTCCAAACTTTGCACGTAGTCTCTGGAAAGCATCTCTTGGCAGTGGCTTCGTCAGGATATCCGCTGTCATCTCATCTGTTGGACAATATCTCATTTTAATCACACCTTCAGTTACCAGCTTTCTAACATCATGAAATTCAGTCTTTATATGCTTGTTTCGTGTGGTGACTTTCTGCCCACTCTCAGATATCTTAATACAACTCTTGTTATCCTGAAATACAGTCACAGGCTTTTGTCCTGAAATGCAAAAGTCAACAAACAAATCACCAAGCAATTTTAACATATTACATGCATGTGCTGCAGAAACATATTCTGCCTCTGTGGAGGAATAAGCTACCACATTCTTTTTCACACTATCCCAGCAGATTGGTCCACTACCATACATAAACAGGCAACCACTTGTGGATATTGAGTCCCTTCTGAATCTGGCCCTATCGGCATCTGCAAAACAAACAAGATCTGGATTAGCATTAGCTGGTAACCTTAACTGTACATTTATGGATCCCTTTAAATGTCTCAAAATTCTCTTCACTCCATTCTAAAATTTCTCTGTTGGTGCATCTACTTTCTCTTTAAGAACTCTAACAGCATAGGCAATATCAGGCCTGGTGCCTCTGGTTAAATATTTCAGTTCCTCAATAACTCTCCTATACATATTATTGTTTGGCAAAAATTCACTGTACTCATTACTCTTGTGGAATTCTGTTATCATTGGCATAGCAACATGAAGTGCATCTTGCAATCCTAGAAGTTCTTACAAGTCAGCAATTCCCTGTTTCTCACTCAGTAGAAAAGATCCATCTTCTTCTCTTTCAATTTCAATGTCCATAAATCCTGTTACATCTCCATGTTCCTCCAGCTCAGCAATCCTTTTCAAACCCTTCACAATCTGTTTGTAGTCAGCATCTCTCTGAGTAGCAATAAGCACATCATCACCATTAATTAGCACATATGTAAACAGTTAATCTTGGACTTTGCTATATAGCCTTTTATCTGTTTCTCCTTGTTGAAAACCCAACCTCTCCAGTGTTGCTTGCAAGTTTTCACTTTTCATAGTAAAAATTCTGACATCCATCTGCTTTGACGCAGCCAAACAGTCTCATAGAAATCAACTCCATATGCTTTGTTGCCTCATCTGTAGGCATTTGCTCACCATCTCCTCCTTCTGTTGACTTCTCATGCGATGCCACCCCTGCAAGGTAGCCAAATCTCTCAGAAGGCACACCTCTGTTTGGTCTGAAGTCATACCTGGGAGGTTCCTGATTCCGATCCTGGTGACTTCCTTCCTGTTCAGCATCTGCTTCACCACTGTCCAGATCGATCAGATCAGCTCCCACACGATTCGCTGAAACACAATGCTGCACAGAATATTCACTCTCTGCTTCTGAAATCACAGACATGTTATCCTCCTGTTCATAGAAATCAACATTATCCTCTTCTTGAAAATCAAGCACAGTTCCTGTTAAATCAACTTTTCTGCTTTCATCAAAATATACCACATGTCTGCTATATACTTTACCAGTCATTAAGTTCATCACTATGTAATTTCTTGTTCCACTTTCGTATCCAATCAGCATCATCTCTTGAGTTGCTGGATCCAGTTTTCCTCTGAGTTCCCTTGGAACATATGCATATGGAATACATCCAAATGTTCTAATGTGTATAAGTGATGGGGGTCACCCATGCCAAATCTCAAAAGGTGTTTTCTCTGCGCCTTTTGTGGGTAGGTGATTCTGTAAGTAATTAGCTGTAGCAATAGCATTGCCCCACATACAGTTAGGTAGTCCAGCATTAGCCAAAAGACACCTTGTCATCTCAATTAGTGTACAAAATTTTTGTCCAGCAATAGAGTTCAGTTCTGGAGTATGAGAAACAGTCTTAATGTGTTGTATTCCATTCTCTCTCAAGAATTGTTGTGTATCATGTGATAGGTACTCACCACCTCAATCACTCTTCAAAGCTTTGGGATTCCTTCCAAATATTTTTCTCACCATGGCAACATACGCATGCAGTGCATCACGCATCTCTCTCTTCTGTTTGAGCAGGTATATCATGCTGTATTTTGAGAAATCATCTATGAGGGTTAGTATGTTTCTATTTCCTCCAAATGAGGGCACTCTCATTTGTCCCATTATATCAGAATGAATGAGGTCCAGAACTCTGTTGGACCTTTTCTCAGTTCTCTCTGGAAATGAAGGCCTTGTTGTCTTTTCTTCAACACACACTATGCATCTCTGTACACTGTTACTATTCTGTTGCCTTTTTACCTTTACTCCTATTGCCAAACCTTTCTCTTGAAGTTCCATAATTGCATTACAGTCACGATGTCCAAGGCGCTTGTGCCATAAATCCATGCTCTCTTCATCAGTACAGCTTGTCTGTGCCACATAGGCTTGTTTATCTGGAGGAGTAAAAAACTTTAAAAGACCATCATTATCCTTATATGCCTTTAAGTATATTTTTCCATTTCTGTCATTAAATACAGTGCACACATCTCTTTGAAACAGTACAGAAAAATCTTTTTCTGTCAAAGCTGAGACACTGAGCAGATTTATTTTTAATTCTTTAACATAGTCAACATTCTCCAGTATTTGTGATTCACATCCATCATATGCTGCAAGATTCAACTCACAAGTCCCAACAGCCTGTATGGGCATCTTCGTTCCATCAGCAATTTGCAACTCTCCATTATTATTATTATTTAACTCAATGAAATTCCATGCAGAATTTGAGCTATGATTTTTCGACCTACTGTCGATCACCCATTCATTGTTTCCATTATTACTCTTATTTTGTTTATCATTATTGTCCACAACATGAAAAACTTTTCTTAAAGCAAACATGCTCATTCTTTCTTTGTCTCTGTTTGAATTCCTTTGTACACACTGCCCCCTTTCGACAGATACTGGTTCTGCAAATTCACTTTGAGCAAGCATGCCTCTCTGTTGAAATGCTCTGTTACTATTTGGGGGGAAATGCTGCCCCCTCTGGCCAAAATCTCCACTTGCTCTGCACATCTTGGCAATATGCCCAACTACATTACATTTAAAACACCGAATCTCCTTTTGTTTGTCTCTGGGAGGCACATTCCTTTGTTGTTTGTTAGCAATGTAACTTTGTTCATCCATACATCTCCCTGCCACTTCTTCACGATAACTCTGTTCCAACTTGCATAACATTTCCTGGGCTGTATCACAATTAAAAACTTCACAAAGCTGCTCATGGTTTAAATTCTCAAACAAAATTAATCTTGCTCTAGCATCTGTAACTCTCGAGTTTTCTTTCTTACTGGGATCAACAGGTTGTGCTTTCTGTAAACAATCTATAACTTCAGCTGCTTCAAACTGTTTTAAAATAGCTTCTTTCCACTGTGAAAATGCCCTCTTTCTGAGGTTGTTAGTCTGCTTCAAATATTCAGTAACCATTTTTCACTCACATACACAGCCAGATAAGCCTTTGTCTCTATTACGTTAATGAGCAGCAAATAGCTCTTCTCTTTGCTTCCTTTATGACTCTGGAGCCATAAACAAAAAATCTCTCCCAGCTCTCTCACCTCTCTTTGTTCCCTCAGGGAAAAACAACAAGACTGCCTTTTGTTTAAAAATTAGCTTCACTTGGGAAAGGTTGAAAAACCACGCTTCTCTTTACTTTTAAAATAACAAACCATGAAAAATTTTGGTTATCTAAGCAAAACACAAAATCCAAAACTCTTCAAAAATTCAAAATCAATAATATGCAGCTTAAACATTCATAATCTGGGCCCATAACCTATTGGAATGTGTATAAAATTCCCTGGTGGTGCAGTGCCACCAGGTGGTGCATTTAACCACTGCGCCTAGTGGCGCAGTGGTTAAATGCCAGTACTGCAAGCCACCACGTTGCAAGATCGATTCCAGCGGGCTCCAAGGTTCACTCAGCCTTCCATCCTTTCGTAGGTCAGTAAATTCAGTACCCAGCTTGTGGGGGGCAATTAGCTAACACACATTGGAAACTGTTTAATGCAGTGTAGATGTGTAAATAGCTATTGCTTAAAAACAATTTTTAAGCCGCTCTGCTAGCCTTGTGGCTGAAGAACGGGGTATAAATAACTAAATAAATAAAAAAAATACACTGTTTAAAATATCAGGGTATGTTGTCCCTGTTTAAACATCCACACTGTACTTCACACGTTAGTGGAGAATACAGCCAGTTTAGCAGAGTTTAATGCAAACGCAGCAGCATCTAGCGTTAGCATACATGTACGAATCACAGCTTAGCAAATAACCAAATACCCTTTGTCTTTTCCCAAGTTGTTTAACTAGCAAAATAACCACTCAAGACTGAAAAGTTAGTTTAAAAGGTACAAAAGCATCTTTACTCACAGTTTAGAGAGCTCATTCTTGGCAGGAACAAAAACTCCATCAGAACAAACTAAAACTAGTTAAAAATACTTAAAAACTACATTGTTACAAAACTATGCTTAGGACACCCCTTTCGGGGTCCTCTCAGTTCAAAAGGCCATGCGGTTTGTTAAGGATCATGGCTTCTGGAACAAAGAAGAATACTCAGACACTCTCCTCTCATCCCAGATTCCCCAATAGCAAAACTTCAGGAAGTAACATCAGCTCATCTCATATGGCTTCTCAGTTAACCCTTCAATAGCAGAACCATTTCCACTTATTGGACTGCAAACTATACTTTCCAACACGAAGCTGCTGGAGGGCAATGTGTCTCTCCCTTTGTAATGGTCTCCTTCTGTCTGCCTTGGCCCTCCTAGTGCTCCTGCTGACTCTTCTCAGACATCCTCAATCTTTGGCTCCTAGCGAGCCAACTGAGGAGCTTGCGCTGAGGGCCAGCTTAAATACCTCCCCCCTCTGGCACAGGCTCCACATCATACGGCTGCACCAGAAGCGTGACCGGAACCCCCCCTCCTGATAATGAACTAATTGGGGTGAGGGAGGTTTGCCCCAATTGGTGTTTGCCTTCCCGCTCCTTCCCAGTCACTGTGTATGCTGGGAAGGAGAAACCAGCAATAGTGGCCCCAATGCCGGGCCATGCGGCTGCAGGGGCCACATCCTAGTAGGATGCACGGGGGTGCCGGCCGAGCCTGAAAATGGTCACACTGGCCATCTGGTAAGCCCCATTATATTTACAGTTGTCCCTCTGCATCCACGGATTTGGTATTCACGGAGTTAAGTATTCATGGCTTGAAAATATTCTTAAAAATAATAATTCAAAAAGCAAACCTTGATTTTGCCATCTTATATAAGGGACACCATTTTGCTATGCCATTGCATATAATGGACTTGAGTATTCGCAGATTTTGGTATCCACAGGGGGTCCTGGAACCAAACCCCAGCAAATATGAAGGGACAACTGTTTATTCCACCTTTCTTCCAGCTTAAAACTCAAGGTGGCCTTGCAACTCAAGGCAGGACATGTGAGGTTTCCAGGCAGTTTCCTATTTAGGTACTGACTACACGTAGGCCTGATTAGCTTCTCCTGTATCATAAGAGTTCTCAGAACATGCCTCTCAGTGTTTTACCTTCGCATTAGCAGGAATCTGAGATGGAACTATGCTTTCTTTCATTATAGAGCAGCTTTTGGGCCTCCACATTTTCTGTCAATGGTAGCATAGGCTGCTTGAATACATCCAATGTATCTTTATGCTTCTCCTTGTCACTGTTAATATATCCACATAAATTGGAGGGATGGTGGGGTATGTGAATGCTGCACAAAAGTTTCATATGATCCAAATGTTTGCTTAATTAGTGATGATACTATTTCACAGCCTCATATGGCAATAGTTTTGCTTCTACATATGTAAGGAGAGCTGACCATGATTTCTACAAGCTTCCTCCAAAAACAGAATTATCTTGGTCGCACAGTATCACAACTGTATTTCTTAAGATTTGTTCTTATGTTATTTAGCAATGTGACCACCAATCCTTTCTGGTTGTTTCTGGTACTTTATATAATATGCAAGCAGCACAAATGGTGTGGTTGATCCTCACACCATTTTTACCTGCCTTGACACCCCCTGACACATATCTGCAATAATTGGCAATATTTAATAATTTAGTCAAGTGTGGCCATCCAAGAAGTGTAGCAAGTAAACCAGGAACTCCCACAAACCAGGAATCCCAAAAGACTAGTGCTTATACTAAGTTACGTAAGCACTAAAGGAAGGGCTATTACCAATCCCAAAGAAAGTACCTGTAGGGCAAATTCTTGCCTGAACATCTGGCTAATCCTATCAGCCATAGATGAGATACTCAAGTTTGTAAAGAACTATCTTACCCCTAAATCCCATCAAACAAAGAGGGTTGCTTCGTCCATTCAACTGCAAAATATCAACACATTAAAAATTGTTAACATATCCAGAGCATTCATTGTCTTATTTTAAGAACCTCTGAGAAGCATTGTCTTTTACCCTAAATCCCATCACCTAAAGGGAATTATTGCATATAAAAACCCATTAAACAGCACGAAATTGTCTACAGCTCCTCCTCCTACATCCACACTGCCAGTTTGCTGATAGACCCTCAGAGTGCACCTCTGAGCCTCCGGGCCTTATCACACTACACTGTTATAACACTAAATATACACTGGACTGACTATGTGACGAATGTTGCTGTCCTTGAGCAAGCAGGGATCACCAGCATTCAGGCCATGATATTGAGAATGCAGCTGCACTGGGCAGGGCATGTTTCTAGGATGGAGGACCATCGCCTCCCAAAAATACTACTCTACGGTGAACTCGCCATGAGTCAGCATAAGAGGGGCGCTCCTAAAAAGCGATACAAAGACTCCCTGAAACAACATCTCAGGCTTGGCCAAATTGATCACCAACAGTGGTCTGCCCTGGCCTCACATCAGGAGGCATGGAGACACACTATCCACAATGCTGCAGCCTTATTTGAGAACTCACGCCGAACAAGTCTTGAAGAGAAACAACAATGCAGAAAGAATCACAATCCAAAAACATCACTCAAGGAGACCTTCTGCTGTGCTTTCTGCAACCAGACTTGTTTATCTCAGATTGGCCTTTTTAGGCATCAGCGCGCTTGCAGAAAACGCGGGATGAGTCCTTCCTGAATCTTCGTTTGCGAAGAAAAGCCAGAGAGAGAGAGAGAGAGAGAGAGAGAGAGAGAGAGAGAGAGATTTCATTTTAACTGTTATGGCTGTTTCCTGTGGAATCCTGGGATTTGCAGTTTAGAGAAGGAGTATTTAGCATTCTTACCAGAGAGCTCTTAGGCTTCATTAAACTACAAACCCCAGAATTCAACAGGATGCACCCATAGCAGTTAAAGTGGAATAATAGTACTGTAACTGTGTAGAGAGATAAGGCAGTCTGTTGCAGCAGGAATCTCTGCTCTGCAGGACATGTGTCTTATCACCCGAAAACTCTTCTCACTCTTTTCCCGTATCCCATTCCTTCCTATTTTATTTGCTAGCTTTTCGTGATTGCTTGAAGCCTTATCTATGTGTGAATGGTGTTATTATCATTTCCTGAATAAAGATTAATTAATTGTATTGTCTAGCTTAATGTTTCCTCTTGACTACCAGTACACATAGGCTAAAAGATCCTGCTTTGTTGCCCTCTTTTTGCATTGCCAAGCTGAATATGTTAAGTCCCTAAATTGATATCAATATTTAGAGGATCCTTAAGACCTCCTGGCATTCAGGGTAAGAACATCCTTGCCTCACTAGGAAATAACTGTGGTTTTTTTCTTTTAAAAAGTGGGTGCTATAAGCACACATACCCAAATGATGCATTAATTTGGTCAGCAGTAGGCCTGTCTACAGAGTAGAAATGTAGCAGTTTGACACCACTTTATCAACCATAATCCTATTCTATGGAATTCTGGTATTTGTAGCTTTGCAAGGTATTTAGCCTTTTCTATCAGTGAACTCTGGTGCCTTACCAAACTACAAATACCAGGATTCCATCAGTTAGAATTATGGTGGATAAAGTGGTGTCAAACTGCTATATTTCTGCAGCATGGACAGACTTAGCTTCTATCATATATCAATCAATCCATCAATCAATCTTTTTTGTTTATACCCCATCTTTTTATTATATTTTATTTTATTACCAATACTGGGACTCAAGGCAGCTAGTAATCATTCTCATTCTGAGGGGCTGTAGAAATGCATTAGCCTATTCATTCTTTGCATCAGACTGCCTGTCCCTCCAGTCAACCAAACCACTATGGGGATGCTTTTCACACATAGATGCAGAGAGGATGAGGCTGCAATTACATTTATTGTGTTAGTACATTATTTGGGCACTGTGTGAGCTATAACCTTACTGTCAGCTCACACTGCCACAATTGCTTTTCCATTGTATCTAGGAGTCCTGTCAAAGATCTATATAAAGTCATCCCTCCACATTTGTGGGTTAAGTAAGCATCCACAGATTTAATTATTTGCAGGTTTAACGAACATGTTCTCCGTAGGCATTTGTAAATCCTCCAGTGCAATTTTATGGTCAACTTCTGCCAGAAGTTGACCATAGAATCATGCTGAAGGACCTACAAATGCCGAGAAAGAACACTTCTCTAGGCATTTGTAGGTCTGCTGTAAGCTGACCTACAAATGCCTAGGGAAATCACCTTCTTACCTTCATTTTATTCTGTATCTCCTTTTTATCTGTGCTGGTCTATGGCCATAATAAAAATGCATGCATGCATTCATTCATTCATTATTTCTCTAGGCATTTATAGATTCTCTAGGCATTTGTAGATCCAACAGAAGTAAAGCAGAACTTGACCACAGAATTATGTTGGAGGACCTACAAAGGCCTAGAGTAGTGTTCTCCTGGGTAAAAAAAGAGGGGGCTATATTCATGCTTTTTCCACTTTCACAAGGCTGCTGCACCCCTAACCCTCACAAAAGTTGTGGGCCAACTAGTATCCTTTTACTAAGAAGGAAGCAACTCAGAAACTCAGGTGATTTTGTTTGGTTGTAAAGTCATATCTGGTTGGTATAAAGTGAAGTTTTTAATTAAAACAAATGAAAGGAGGGAGGACTTTTTGCCCTTCAAAGCCTGGTTTCTTTAGGTTTTAGTGAAAAGTTCTGAGATTTTTTTTCCTAATGGAAAAGTCCAAGTGTGGTTCAGTGATGCCAGTTCCAGAGAGGATGGAGTAAATCTCTCCCCTTCTCCTCTTCCCCCACTACTATTAAAAATGAATTTGTCTGCAGTCAGGAAATACTGAGAGGCAATTTTTGTTTATTTAGTGCTGACATTGCCCTGATTTTAATCATCCAATTGCTTCCAGCTAGAAGAACATATGGATCTAAATCTGTTTTTATATGTTTTGTAGCCACAAAATTGAAGAGCTTTTCTCATGCAAGCCCTAGCAATGCATAGAACCATAAATATTAATGCACAAATCTGTGAGATAGCCATTCCCTCTTTACTTTTTTGGGAAATGTTTTGTCCTAGTAAGGTCTTGGAGAGGAAAAAACCACTCTACTCCACCGGTTGAAAAGAGTGGTTGAGAATGTCCTAGAGCAAGTTTTCAATGATGTTGTTCTTCTGTTTCACAAATCTCTCCAATTATGGAGTGCAGATTCTGGGGAATTTGTGCAAACATTGATGCCATGTAGTCTGTCCCTTTTTTTCTACATGCGAAAGTATGGTGACATAACTGAAAATCTCCTTTATATATAGTTTACAAATTCAACTTTTTCAATTACCTTTATTTCTTTATACATCATGGATAATAGTTGTATGTTACATGCTGCCCCCCCCCCCAAAAAAACCCTGTCGTTATGACCTGTATGTGTGTTGACCACATTATGACCACATTATGTATGTGTGTGTGTGCTTTTAAGTCACCTATCAACTTATGGAGACCCCATGCATTTCATTGGATTTTCTTAGGCAAGGTATACTCAGAGGGGGGGTTGCCAGTTCCTTCCTCTGAAATATGGGCTACAGCATCTGTAATTTGTTGACAGTCTCACATCCAAGTACTGGTCAGGGTTGAGCCTGCTTAACTTCCAAGATCAGGTGGGATCTGGTGCCTTTTGGGTATTTAGACCAATACTCTGCAAATCAATAAAGATTGATCTCATCCAAGGTTCTCCAGTTTCCACCTCATTCTGGCTTGTCTGTATCAGAATGGGAATTGTGTGTCTCTGTGTGTTTTATTCCTGCCTGAAAATGTGTAAACATTTCTGTGCACATCCATACGTATTTGTACAATTTGTTCATTTTTCTTCAATGAACTATAAGTGTGTGCATTTACATTGAAAGAATACATTTTTTCTGTGCATTTTTTAATTGTACACTTTCTGTGAACCATTGCTGCTGTGTGAGTTGCACCAGAGGCTCATACGTGTGCAGATTTCCACACACAAATTGTGTTGGGGTCCAGGCTCTATTCTGTGAGTCTAAATCTGATAAGCATATGCACATTTGCATGCATTAATAATCAATATGTATATGTATGGGAGCTTGGTGTATTTGTGATAAAACCATACCCTAAAAAATGTTTCATTTGGCACCAGTTACAGATTCTGTGTGATGTGATGCCTCCAGAGTACAGACAGAATGGGAATTTGTCTATTTCCACACTAGAGTTGAATTTGGAGTTCCTGACTCCTCACAAAACTTGTATAGGAAGAAAAATTGTATGTTGAAACTTCCTACTTGTAGTTACTTTATTATTATTTTTTCCTGGCACAATGTAAACTGTGCAGTTTTTGAACACTGTGCAGAGGTTTCAGGAACTGTGCAGCTTTGCTGTTAAAACCTATGGTCACAGTCTAGTAAGTATGCACAGAAAACCGTGCAGCATTCTGAGAAAGAAATCGGCCATTTGTGTTGTTTTGCCCTCTGTACTTCGGCAAAGTGTAAGTATCATGGTGAGGAGTTTGACATCCTGGCTGCAGCCTTTGCTGGTTTGAATGTTGTGTAATTCAAATGTTACACAGCAGGAAAAGAAACTCAGGGTGTCTGAAGCTACAGCCATTGCCACTTTGAATGTTGCACAGTTTTCAGTTTACATGCCAAAGGAGATTCTGGAAAACTATGGAGCTTTCTGGGCAAGTTGCACAGTTTCATAGAAAAGCTGTCCAGTTTCCATTATTGCAGTGGGGGAAAGTTCCCAAGTGGGCTGAAGCTACAGGACCAAAAACTGTTTCACAGTCTTGACATCTGTCAGGAATCGGGCGGGTGGGGGGTGAATCAAGATTCGCCATCTTTATTCCAGACTCATAGAAGGTTGGGCAAAGGCAAGGACAAATCTCCACTAAGCCACCAACCTCACTAGGTGACCATGAGTCCGAAACTATCTAATAGTTTTGCATATCTCATAGGATTGTCTCAAGGATTGAATCATGTGGGCACAAGTTTTTTCAAGTTTTCTTGTACTCTTAAGTAGAAATTGAAGCTGTAGGATAATGAATGAATGAATTATTTGAATGTTTCATGTATCTGTTGAGTTCATCCCTATGTATAGTTTAAATTTAAAACACTGTCTCTCTTATATCTAAGATGTCTAAATTTATTCAATATAGTGATGTCCATGTCCATAGTGTGAAGTTCTGTCAAGTCTGTTTCCACCTATTTTCTTCTTTTCTTGCCTCTATGCTGATTTAATGCAGTCTCCATGGATGTTTTTAAGAGTGGGTAGGTGAAAGGAGCAATCATCTTGTGCAATTGTCCTTTTTTAAAGAATGTATATATAATTTGTATGCCTTGTTCAAACCCCACACAATGCTTTCATATGCATTAACCTGGTGGGTAATGTTCATTGGTACTCTGGCTTTTCTTCGCAAATGAAAATTCAAAAAGGACTCATCCCATGCTTTCTGCAAGCGCACTGATGACTAAAAAGGCCAATCCAAGATAAACAAGTCCGGTTGCAGAAAGCACAGCAGAAGGTCTCCTTGGGTGATGTTTCCGGGTTGTGATTCTTTCTGCGTTGTCGTTTCTCTTGAAGACTTGTTTGGCATGAGTTCTCAAATAAGGCTGCAGCATTATGGATAGTATCTCTCCATACCTCCCGATGTGAGGCCAGGGCAGACCATTGTTGGTGATCAATTTGGCCAAGCCTGAGATGTTGTTTCAGGGAGTCCTTGTATCACTTTTTTGGAGCACCCCTCTTACGCTGACCCGTGGCGAGTTCACCGTAGAGTACTATTTTGGCGAGGCAATGGTCCTCCATCCTGGAAACGTGCCCTGCCCAGCGCATCTGTGTTCTCAATATCATGGCCACAATGCTGGTGATCCCTGCTTGCTCAAGGACAGCAACATTCGTCACATAGTCAGTCCAGTGTATATTTAGGATTGTGCATAGACAGCGCTGATGAAAGCGTTTGAGGAGTCGTAAGTGGTGGTGATAGGTGACCCATGTTTCAGACCCATAAAGGAGAATAGACAGTAAAATGGCTCTATACACACTGATTTTTGTGCTTTGCCTCAGGTGTTTATTGCTCCAGACTCTTTTCTAAAGTCTTCCAAATGTGCTATATGCCTTTGCTAATCTGTGATCAATCTCTTTGTCAATCTTGGCATCTGAGGACATAATGCTTCCCAGGTAGGTGAACTGCAGAACATACTTAAGCACAGATTTGCCGACGGCCATGTGGGGATGATGGTGTTCGTCCTGTGATGCAGGGTGGTAAAAAAGAACTTTGGTTTTCTTCAGGTTGACTTCCAACCCAAACAGCTCTGCAGCTGTTGCAAAGCAGGATGTTAGGCACTGCAGAGCTGCTTCTCTGTGGGCAACAAGGGCATCAGTGGAGAGCAGCTCACGAACTAGATAGTTTAGAGTCTTGGTGCGAGCCCGCAACGGCTTAAGTTAAACAAGTTAACATCAAAATGTATATAGATGTCATCTTCTTCTTCGAGCTCTGCTGTAGCCCTTTGGAGGATCATGCTGAAGAAGATTGTAAATAAAGTTGGAGCAAGAACACAACCTTGCTTCACTCCATTATTTATTAGAAAGGGCTCTGAAAGAGCATTGCCATATCTGACTTGACCGTGCTGGCCCTCATGTAGCAAGATAATCATTTTAAGGAATTTGGGGAGACATCCTAGTCTTTCCAGGATCTGCCACAGACTTTTCTACTCACAGTGTCAAAGGCTTTGGTGAGGTCAACAAATGTTACATAGAGACCCTTGTTCTGCTCTGTACATTTCTCTTGAAGTTGTCTAAGGGCAAATATCATATCTGTAGTACTCCTATTGGCTCTGAAGCCACATTGGCTTTCAGGAAGTTCTTCTGCAATAGCAGGAACTAATCTGTTCAGAAGTATCCTTGCAAGGATTTTTCCAGCAATAGAGAGCAGTGTTATACTTCGATAGTTTGAGCAATTGGATTTTGCTCCTAATTTCTTGTGCAGGGTGATGATGACTGCATATCAGATATCTGATAGCAGTTCCCCTTTTTCCCAACAATTCACAAGGAGTTCATGGAATTTAACATGGAGTACATGACCTCCGTGTTTCCAAACGTCAGGTGGGATTCCATCAATCCCAGCTGCCTTGCCGTTTTTCATCTGTTGTATGGCCTTAAGGGTCTCTTCCAAAGTGGGAGCTATGTCCAATTCATTTTTCATTGGTTTTTGTATCATATGTTGGATAGCTGAGCCTTGGACTACTCAGCTGGCATTAAAGAGACATTGAAAATGTTCGACCCATCAATTCAGGATGGAGCTTTATCAGTAATTAATGTTTGACCATCAGTACTGTATAAGGAGTTTTGGACCTGAGAAGTAGGTCCAATCACTGCTTTAAGAGCTTCATAAAATCTGCACAGATCTGCACAGGATTGTGTCTTTTCTGCTATATTGAACCACTATTTGTTCTGCATGTCTCGGAGTTTTTGTTGAAATTTACTACACGTGAGGCGGAAACCTGCTTTTCTTACATGGCAAGTTGGCTGGGCGAGGTATGCCTGGTGAGCTGTTCTCTTCTTTGCCAACAACTCCTGGATCTCTTGGTTGTTTTCATCAAACCAGTCTTGATTTTTCTTGTGGGAGAACCTGAGGGATTCTTCTGCAGACTGGAGGATACTGTTTTTGCTATGTTGCCAAAGTATTGAAGGAGAAGGTATGTGCTCCTGCCATTTCATCCCTTGCCTATCGCTACAGGGCTTTTTCGGAATTGGATTTGTCCTTCGAGCCTGTGAAATGGATTTTTCTGGTGGACTGCAGCGTGCACAGAAATGGCTCACCCTTTAAACCAAAGGCTCATCTGCTGTGGCCTTGCAAGCATGGACGGTAGCAGCGAGGTCCTCAGATCGTAGGTTTGATTAGAGTTTCCTTCTCTTAGAGGGTTGACCTTACAGGGTTGGACAAGCACCATCTGTCCAGCTCTGGGATTAGAGTTTTTCTTCTCCTAGGATGGTTGCCATAAGGTTAGAGAGCCCGCCCTGCCCTTTGACGCTCTTTGTCAGACCCTTCGGTTTTGACCTGTCTGGCATGGGAGACCCTACTGGTGGCTATTATGCCACTGCCAGCATAGCTCAAAACATCATTAGGGTACGCAAGCCTCTCTCCCACAACAAGGGGGGCATCAATGGAGAGTTCATTGGTACACATTCATTGGTACACATTTTTAATATATGCATTTTTCTATGCACTCCCTCCCCCAATATGCATATGTTATTGGATTGTGTTTTTTCTGTGCTGCAAGAAAATAATAATGTTGGAATACCTTTGTTAAGGCTATTCTGGGGGCTCTCTGCCTGGAACCCCCAGAGTTAGCATCCCTGTAGAGCAGCCTCACTCAAGGGCACCCCCTACAAGCCAAAAAAACCTGCCACCACCCACTGAAGATTTATGACTAGCCCAGTGGGAGACTGGATAACTAGTGGGACTACCCACTACTGCAGAACTACCAACTCCTCCCTCCTATACCCAGACAGAGGAAATGTAGCACTGACCAGAAGATATAGGCACATGAAGGCATCAGTTATAGGAAAATTTATTCAAACAGACCTTAAGAGATAAATCATTTCATGAAGAAAGTACTTCTTTCTTCTGGTCAGATATTTAGAGTTACAGAGTATGAAAGTCAAGCATTCAGTTATTTTAAGGTACATTCAGCCACAGTTTTTAAAAATAACATAAAGTTCCCTAACACAATTCTAAACAGGCCCTAAAGATCTACTCACAATCTGTAGTCTTCTGTTGGATGCCGTCCATATCCATCTGGAATCAGGGGAGCTGTGAGTTAGGCCAGCTGGCCCTGCTCTAACAGTGATCCCTGGCTCTTTCCTCTTAAACATCATGTTCTGTCCAGAGACTCCTTTGACTGACTCAAACCTCATGGTCTGGCCTAGACATGTGCTCACACAGAGCATTTGGAATTCCCACACTGGCATTCATAATCATAGAATCATAGAATCATAGAATTGCAGAGTTGGAAGAGACCATGAGGGCCATCCAGTCCAACCCCCCTGCCATGCAGGAAATCTTGATCAAAGCATCCCCGACAGATGGCCATCCAGCCTCTGTTTAAAGACCTCCAAGGAAGGAGACCCCACCACGCTCTGAGGGAGCATGTTCCACTGCCGAACAGCTCTTACTGTCAAAAAGTTCCTCCTCATGTTGAGGTGGAATCTCTGTTCCTGGAGCTTGCACCCATTGCTCCGTGTTCCAGTCTCTGGAGCAGCAGAAAACAAGCCTGCTCCATCCTCAGCGTGACATCCCTTCAAATACTTAAACAGGGCTATCATATCACCTCTTAACCGTCTTTTTTCCAGGCTAAACATACCCAGCTCCCTAAGTCTCTCCTCATAAGGCATGGTTTCCAGACCTTTCACCATTTTAGTTGCCCTTCTCTGGACACACTCCAATTTGTCAATATCCTTTTTGAATTGTGGTGCCCAGAACTGGACACAGTATTCTAAGTGAGGTCTGACCAAGGCAGAATAGAGTGGCACTATTACTTCTCTTGATCTAGACACTATACCTCTATTAATACAGCCCAAAATCGCATTGGCCTTTTTAGCTGCCGCATCACACTGTTGGCTCATGTTCAACTTGTGGTCTACTAGGACTCCTAGATCCCTTTCGCATGTAGTCTCATTCAGCCAGGTCTCTCCCATCCTATATTTATGCATTTCATTTTTCCACCCTAAATGCAGCACCTTACATTTCTCCGTATTGGATTTCATTTTGTTAGCTTTGGCCCAGCTCTCCAGTCTATCCAGGTCATTCTGAATTTGGATCCTGTCCTCTAGGGTATTAGCTACTCCTCCTAAATTGGTGTCATCTGCAAATTTGATAAGTATGCCCCTAATTCCCTCATCCAAGTCATTGATAAAGATGTTGAATAGCACTGGGCCCAGGACAGAACCCTGTGGCACCCCACTGGTCACATCTTTCCAAGACGAAGAGGAGCCACTGCTGAGCACCCTTTGGGTTTGGCCAGTCAACCAATTACAAATCCATTGAGCAGTTAACTTGTCTAGCCCACATTTTACAAGCTTGTTTGCAAGAATGTCATGGGAAACCTTGTCAAAGGCCTTACTGAAATCAAGGTATGCGATGTCCACAGCATTCCCTTTATCTACCAAGCTGGTAACTTTATCAAGCCTGCCTCAAGTGATCTGATGGCATAGATGATGATGAATCAGGAGATGCCCTTCACCTCCCACCTCTTGTTCCTTTAACCATTAACCTTTTATTTACCTGATGCCATGCTGACAAAATAATCCTGTTTGGGAATTTTAGTCATTGAAGAATGATGGGAGTGCATCACCCTGCAGGCAGGATAATGGGAACTCCATCGTAACAACATTGAAATGTGTCATTCACATTTTAGAACTGAACCTGGCTTAGTATCAGTGGTCAATGATCTTTGTCAATGGATGCCTAGTGAGAATGTGATCTGGACTGGGACTGGGAAGAATTACAGTGCTGCCAGTCCTTTCTAATAGTCAGCTTTAGAAGATGGTTGTGGAGACAGTTGTTCCATCCCATATTCTTTTTTTAAAATTGCCTTTTATTTATTTTTTTTTACTCTAAAGACAGCATGAAAGACAGCATAACATTGCAAATAAAATGTATCACATCAAATTACCACAGGAGTACTTTAAGCACTGTATTCCAATTTTCCTTCTGTGTATAGATATAAAATACTGAGGCCATCAATAAATAAACTTAAAATACATTTTTCCAGACCCTCAAAAGGTTTAATGAAGGGTCATATGAAGAGAATTCTGTTCCATCAAAGACAATAAAGGGGTGTCACATATCAATTTGTCACGGAAGTTATTTTTGTATGTAGATCTCATTGCATTTTTTTTTTCTATCACTGCCCGCATTCAGGTACTGTTTAACCAGTTTCTCAAGGTCATTCCTTCTGCATCTTTCTAATGCTTGGGTATTTCCAACCAAGTTGCTGTAATTAAAACTGAAATCAACTATTTATGTTGAAGACAGGCATTAGGGCTCTTATGTATGGAATGAATCAGCAATGCTCCATATTCCTTTTCTATTTGGTTTAAACATTTTGATGGAAAATCAAGTATCATATCCCAAAACTTTAATACCTTAGGGAACTTTAGTCACACATGGAGTATTGTACCCTGTTCACCACACCCTGCTCAACAAATTGGAGAGAGGTTTTTATTATTTTGGGGAGTTTTAACTGGGACCAGTGCTGCTCATCACTAACTCTTTATACATTTTCTTGATATTGTGTAGAGATTATTTTAAAAGCATGGGAAACCCAATGTTTCCTCCATTCTGCATCAGTGAACACCATGGAGATTATCAGATAGGAACAAAAAAAGTGTTCCTGTCCCACAATCTCCACTCCCACCCTTGTCCTGTCCCAGTCCTGCCACAATCATCTTCCCCACCACGCTTACCTTGTCTCAAGTTGACATGGCAGCCCAGGAGTGAAAGGAGCTCTAACAAAGCTCTATTCACTTCCTAGATCGAAATCCCATGGATTCTCACAAGAAGATGCAAGCATGGGAAATTCAAAAGTGAAAACAAAAATACACACCAAAAGGTTTTGAAAAGCGCATACACACACTATGAAATTTACAGGTAACCCAAGGAGGGTACAAAAAAGAGGGTAGTTTACTTGAATGCCCCAATCTTACCAGGAAGTGTTCTGGCAGGAACCTCCCATTGATGCTGGGATCTCACCAGCATAATGGGGCACCTTGTTGCAAACAGGCAAATCTGGAACACAAACAGAACGGGGGATCTATTGATGGCTTCTTGCGCCAATAAAAAGCAGCACCAGTGGAACAGCAGAAGAATGGGTGCATAACAAGGGGGGGAATGATGTCATCTGAAAAGGGAGACCTTTTGCAATCTCCTGGTGTTGCTGTAACATCACTTTTGATGTGTTTGATAAATCTCCCATATCTAACAACAACAACAACATTTATTTCTATCCTGCCTCTGCAATGCAATTGGGGCAGCTTACAGTATAAAATTCCATAATAACATCAGTACCATAACCTATCCACCCCTTAAAATAATATTAAATTAGAAAAGATTTAAAAACATACAATAATTAAAATAGAAGGGAAGAAAAAAATCATTGGCAGCTCAAGGGGAAAAGACAGCCGAATCTTCAGGCCGGGATAGTTATTCAGGAAAGGCCTGCCGGAAAAGACCCATCTTCACAGCTTTTTAAAAGCTGTCTAAGGTGGTAATAAGATGGATCTCATCTGGCAGGCCATTCCATAATCTGGGAGCAGCAGAGAAGGCCCTCTGGGAGGTCACCGACAGCCTTGTTTTCATAGGTTGCAACAGATTCCTACCAGAGGACCGAAGCGTGTGGGGAGGGTCATACAGGAGAAGGCGGTCCTGGAGGTTTAGTTCTAGTTTCCAAGAAATTTTAAATCCTGCTGATGGAAAATAAGAAAAATCAATCATCCCATTTTAGATATTTGAAACAATGCCCTTAGAGTCAAAATTATTTGTGATACCATCATTAAAAGTTGATAATTGTTCTAAAAGTCCTAGCTTTCATTAAACTGAGTTGGCATATCCACATATCTGATGCTTTTGCTGGCAGGTGCAAGCTACCATACCATGCTCTTTGAACTATTGGGAGCACAACAATCCATCTTGTTTGCATTGATATTTAATGTCTATCAGCAGCTATTGAGGATGCCAAGAACATTTACCAATTTTCTTATCTCCAGTGAGAAAAGATGTATAGTCATATTTCAACATGTTATGTTTTTTACATTTTTTGTTAAGCAAAAAGTGTTGTATTTGCACAAAGCATAGTGTTTAGTACACACGCACGCACACACACACACATATAGAATCATAGAATCATAGAATTGCAGAGTTGGAAGAGACCACGAGGGCCATCCAGTCCATCCCCCCTGCCACGCAGGAAATCTTGATCAAAGCATCCCCGACAGATGGCCATCCAGCCTCTGTTTAAAGACCTCCAAGGAAGGAGACCCCACCACGCTCCGAGGGAGTGTGTTCCACTGCCGAACAGCTCTCACTGTCAAAAAGTTCCTCCTAATGTTGACGTGGAATCTCTGTTCCTGGAGCTTGCATCCATTGCTCCGTGTTCCAGTCTCTGGAGCAGCAGAAAACAAGCCTGCTCCATCCTCAGCGTGACATCCCCTCAAATATTTAAACAGGGCTATCATATCGCCTCTTAACCGTCTTTTTTCCAGGCTAAACATACCCAGCTCCCTAAGTCTCTCCTCATAAGGCATTGTTTCCAGACCTTTCACCATTTTAGTTGCCCTTCTCTGGACACGCTCCAATTTGTCAATATCCTTTTTTAATTGTGGTAACTTTCTTTCACATAAATAAAATGGTTGCCCCAAAAAAACTACTAAAAGAAAAAATAAAGCACTAAACTATCTCACAATCACATTCTATCAGAATAAAACTTTTGAAATGTCTTTTTCCCTTGTGGAAGAATCAAATAACTAAAGATTTATATCCTTAGATAATGATGGGCAAGTTATCTGCAGATTTTAGCTTGGGTGACGCTCAGCTTGATTTCTTGCTCCCATCTTCTTATCTCAGGCCAAATTCAAACTGCACAAATAATCCAGTTCTGTGTAGTTTGGTGAGGCATCAGCACTCTTTGGACTTTTTCAGACACCCCTTACCATGCAAGAAGCTTCCGTAACAGTGATGAAGCTGCTGTGTGGCAGGGGGTCCGTTTCAGACGACACCGTCACTCTCTCAGCATCATCCGTGACTGTTCCGGGTAGGATTGAGGGCGGCTGTGCCATTTTTTATTCACAGACTACTTCCTTGAGTAAAAAAATGGCACGGCCGCCCTCAATCCTACCCGGAACAGTCACGGACAATGCCAAGACAGGGACGGCAGCATCCGAAACGGACCCCCTGCCGCACAGCAGCTTTGTTACTGTTACGGAGGCTTCTTGTGCGGTAAGGGGTGCCTGAAAAAGTCCTTTGGGAGAGAAGGCTAAAGACCTTGTAAAACTACAAGTCCCAGGATTCCATAGGAAGGAGCCATGGCAAACAATCCAGTTTCGAACTAGATTATTTGTGTAGTGTGAATTTGGCCCCAGAGAAGCAATGGGGATTTTCAACCATAGTGTGGTAGTACTGGCAGTTTTCGAGGAGTGAGAAGACACTGAAGCTTAATCCAAACATGGCAAAAATATTGTTGGTTAGAAATTTTGGCAGTTTAGGAATGCTTTTACAGAGCAGTACACACACATATGAAGGATAATGTTCACCCATTTAAGAATAAGAGTGGTGTTTGGTTCCTGGATAGCTATGTAGGAATGAGTGCTAAAAGTGCCCTTTACATGCTTGGTCTGGTGTATCAGTGGCACCTTTTCAATGAGGAATAGGATCTGTCCTTCTTGGGATGCATACTCTTGTCATTCTACTTTGGATTCTTGTAATGTGGTATGTGCTCTTTTGAAGGCACTTCAGTGTTGGGAAATGGCAGAGGTAGTACTAGACCTCTTAAGCAGAATAATCAATTTGGCAAGGTGGAAACTGAATAATGATGCCTCCACCTAATATGGTATAGCAGAGAACAGAAACAAAACCAGTCATTCATACAGAGAAGGGGGGAGAGAGAGTATGGGCCCTTTGTATTACCAGGGGGTTGGTTCCAGGACCCTGCATGGATACCAAAATCCATGGATGCTCAAGTCCCAGTATATATACTGACATAGTAAAATAGTGTCCTTTATATAAAATGGCAGAATCAAGGTTTGCATTTGGGATTGTGTGTGTGTGGGGGGGGTATATTTTCAAGCCATTGATGGTGGAATTTGTGGATGCAGAATCCAAGGATATGAAGGACTGACTGTAAAAGTAACTCTACTTACAAATTACTTGTGCATATTCAAATACAGGGTCTTATTGAGGAGAGAAACCTAAGAGGGATATGGCAACAGCTTACTGTCATGCAGAAAGAGTCTGGGTGTGGCAAAATAAACAATCATGAAGTCTGCAAACCAGGGCCGGTTTAACCTGTCTGCCAAATCAGCATTGGCAGGGGGCCCCGAGGTCAAGAGGGGGCCCCGAGGTCAAGAGAGGGCCCCGTGTTGGCCTCCTTAATATGAAAATAATGGGATTTCTGGTTTAAAATACCATAGAGTTGCCTTGGAAGGCCTAGAAAAGGGCTAGGGAAGACACATTTTCTAGGAAGACTCTATGGTAGGTGTGCTGTTTTGTGTCCCATGGATAATGAATCCAGGGATACGGGGGTCCTACTATAATCTGAACATCCTGTACGGTGAATAGGTTAGGTTACATTGATCTGAGATAAACATATGGGGGCCCCAAAGTAAAGCATTGCAGGGGGCCCCAAAATTCCTTAAACCGGTCCTGGCAAACCTGGATACTTGCAATTAATGAGTTGTTTTTGAAGTGTGCCTTCAAATCTTTTCTAACTTATGGAGAACCTAACATAACTCTATCATGGGGTTTTCTTGGCAAGGTCTGTTCAGAGGGACCTGCTTTTGCCTTCCTCTGAGGGTCACCATGAATTGGAAATGACTCGAAGGCACACAACAACAACATAGATCACATGGCATTTGAGGTTTGGAGGACACCTATGGGCTTTTCATTTCCTCCTCCCCTTGGTGGTATTGGAGGAGAAGGGAAATTAGCAGACACAGGTAGTGAGGTGCTAAGTCAAGCTCAGAATTCTGTCTAAACAGAAATAGTATATATTTTGTATCACAGACAGTATACTTGAAATGTGCAATATGTTTGCAACAGACACCAGAATAAAGACACCAGACACACTAAAGAGAGTACACATATATAGCAGGGTTGTAAAGGGCCACTTTCTGAGAGATCTGCAATGGGGGGGGGCAACCTAGTGTGGCAATTGCTGGGGAAGGAGGTCAGCTCCAAAACCCTCTCCCCAACTTACCTTGGGCAAAGACACCTGAACCCCAGGGAGAAGCCATAAGCTGGGTTGCTCCCAATCCACATGTGGAAGGCCAACCCAAAAGTCCCTCCTCCAAGTTACAGAAGTTAAAGAGAGGGTTTATCCCTAAGGTCAGCCCCAAAGGAGGTCACTTTCCCCACCCCTCAGTTCACGGGAGCTAAAGGGGTAGTACCAGATCCCCCCTTCACCTCTAAAAGGGGGAGGTGTCATAGGTGCTCACCAAACTCCAAATCTCCCCCTCTACCTGCTAAGTGACCACCTATTGAAGACACCACCCTAAGCCAATTATCCTGTCTGCATCCACAGTATGAGGTAGGTGAAAAGACCCCAGGAAAGGGGGCAAAAATTCCTACGCATCCCCAAAGCGACCAAGTAAATTACACTGATGCAGCAGTGGGAAGGTGGGCTGATCAACAAGGAAAAGTGGGAGGCAGAGGGCAGCCAGACTTAAATAGCCTCTGGCTCTAGCCTCCAGTCTCCCAGCAATGAGCAAACACTGCAGCAGCATTAATGGCCTCCTCCTACACTTCTGGCAAAAGGGAGTTCCTACAGTGCAGCTTTTCATGTTGGGAACCCTATTCTTTCTCTTTTGCTGGTCATATTTTGTTGCTAAATATGTTTGTTTATGTGACAGTGAGATTTTGGCTTATTGTCTTTCAAGATTATTTTTTTAAATTAATGTTCCTAAACATGAAGGAGAAATATTTCTAATACAAATGTGTTCTCATGTAAATGAAATCATTTCTGTTCATTTCTTTCAGGTGAAAAGGGTTCAAAGAAGGTGTTTCAGACGAATAGGAGCTACTCTAAAATTTACAGCAACATTCAAAGGTAGACTTCTTTATTATTATTATTATTCCCAGTGTCACTATAAATTATACATAAGAAATGTCAGGATTCTTGTCACACGGTTGTCCTTTTTTCTTTTTCTTTTGGAGGAACTCTGTTCTTAAGACAGGGATCACTGTGCAATACAACAAGAATACTCCTATTTTCATTACGTATCTATCTTTTTGCTTTTCTTCATAAATATTAATTATGTTCTAGATACTGTTTGAGAATATCATGGGACTGAGATGGTTCTTTTATACTTTGAGATCTTTTATGGTTCTTCCTAAAAATTTACCCACCCCAACACACAAAAATTTTGTATAAAATGAACTGTATCTGAAGCAAAAGTGGCTGTTTCATGCAGGGAAAAAAAACAGAGATGGCATTCCTTTGAAATGCCAACCAAAAGGTCTTTCCTGTACAAGAACAATATTTCATTTTAATGTGACATTCTTTCAAGGGGAGGAAGTTGATCAAATTAAATGGCCACACTGGTAACATGTTTGGGACAAAATGTGATTTCTTACATGTGACATGTATTATGGCCAGTTTTGATGCCTGTCAACTTTCCTTTTACTGCACAACCTGGTAGGTAACAAAAGTTGGAGGGTAACAAGCTGCAGGAGTATTGCAGACACAATTGGTTAGAAATGAAGCTTGGTGATGATTGGAACATGGCTTGCTTTCTTGCTTATCCATCTCTCTGTCTCTTAAATCTGGGTGCCTAGGAAAACTTCCCTGTCACATGTTACCACTTTCCATTTAGTGGATGCATGTTGTACAGGATGGCTATATAGTATGTTGCATTTGCATCTTTACTGAAATGTGCCATAAATGTTCATGATCTACCCTTTTAATTGTTGAACTTGTTTGACTTTTTCTGAATAATGATACCAGGTTGTATTTGGGCATGATGGTTGGTTTAGGATTCTTCTTTAGCTTTGCTCTCATTCTTGATATTAGCAGTTCATGGTCCGTGTCACAATCTGCTTTTGGTCTTGTTTTGGTAGAGAGTATGGAGCTTCTCCATCATCTGCTTCCAATTATGTAGTCTATCTGATTTCTAAATTGGCCAGCAGTTGATGTCCGTGTATACAGTTGCCTCTTTGGTTACTTGAAGAATGTGTTCATGATGAACAAACTGCTGTCTTCACAGAATTCAAGCACTCCCTCCCATTCTGCTTTTTACCCTCCTCCTTTTATTTATACAATTAATATAACATGGGAGCAGAGAATAGTGGACTCCTTGGAAATCAGATGATTTACAGATGTAGCAGATTGAATTTAGGATCCCTGCTCCTGAATGTTTTACCACTACTTTGCAAACAACACTTTTTGATTGGGAGTGGCAAGACAGAAAGGATGTGGTGATTCAGTTGTGGGAAAAAATACTCTTTGTATGCTCAGAGGTTATCAAAACTGTCCTGATTTATAATCCTCCACTTTTGATTCTTTGACTGGTCTTGTTGGTGGATCAGAGTCCTATAACTGAAATACATAATTGTTTATTTATCTTTAGCCAACAAGATATTTGAGGAATGAGTGAAGTGTCCAGTGAGCAATGAGTGTTGGTGGACGCTGAAAGAAAGGAGAGATGCAAATAAGTGATAAATTGAATTGAAGAAGTTACAAGATCATAGAATCATAGAATTGTAGACTTGAAAGAGACCACAAGGGCCTTCCAGTCCAACCCCCTGCCACGTGTGATCTCATACTTTGCAACAACCTTTCCAACCTGACATATTGAGATATCAAGCTGACATGTTGCCAGACATGTTGGCCTCCCCCTGTTTGAAGGGAAAAATCCTTTATATGTTTTGTAGTTCCCTGAAACAACATCTCAGGCTTGGCCAAATTGATCACCAACAATGGTCCACCCTGGCTTCACATCAGGAAGCAGGGAGACACACTATCCACAATGCTGCAGCTTTATTTGAGAACTGACGCCAAACAAGTCAGTTCTCAAATAAAGGGAAACGACAATGCAGAAAGAATCACTACCTGAAAACATCACCCAAGGAGACCCTCTGCTGTGCTTTCTGCAACCGGACTTGTTTATCTCGATTGACCTTTTCAGTCATCAGCACGCTTGCAGAAAGCATGGGATGAGTCCTTCCTGAATCTTCATTTGCGAATAAAAGCCAGAGAGAGATAGTGTCCACATGGAAGAAAATTCTAGGTTTGGGGGGAAGGCAATTTTAGCAGGACCAAAAAAAAAAAAAATCCCCTTTGGAGGAGCCAGTAACAAAATGTATGTCCTAAGTCAACAGTGACAACCTCCATGCCATTCTCTGTAAATCAACATCTGGCCCAACATTCACAGCTGAAACAAGCTAATCAGTGATTATTTAACCAATTAAACGATTTCAATTTTTAGTGTTTATAGTGGTGAATAAATTTTAAATTTTCTAATGTTAATCTTCAAGCCTTTGCCCCCAAAGTAGCTGTAGGGTGGTCATAACAGAAAGTACACATGTCTGAAATTGCACAGTAGAACTTAGTTCAATGACTTATATTGCCTCATTGTTCATGACTGAGATAAACTTAAGAATGTACATTATGATCATTATGACTTTTTCTTTTTAAAAATAATTAGATAGACAGAGAAAGAGATAATCTACCTTACTCTCCTACTTAGATGGCAACATTACTCCTTCCTCCACTCCCTGATAAGAGACTACCCTTGACACTCCACTGAGAATAATGGATATAGCTTGTAGGCATACAACACTCACAGAATCCATTCTTACTGGACTTGGCCAACAGTAGAAAGTAATACTTTTTAAAGGGAAGGAATGGGAAGTTGTGTGAACTATACAAGATATGCACTCTGAGTATTTGAAGTGAGACATGAGATCACATGTTGAAAGGAGATGTGGAAACTCTGCTCAGTCAATGAGACACAAGTGTACATGTAATGGGAAACAAAGCAATTGTGACATGAACACTTTTTACATTGCAATCCAGTCTTGTAATTCATTTCACATCACTTGTCTGAAGCAGGCAAGAAGACAGAGCAGACCTGAATTCTTGTCCAGAACTGGATGCATAGTTAGCAACTTGCCCCCCATAAACTGGCCTAATGTTATCTCTTTAACAACAACCTGACATGTAGAGAAAAAAGGAGTTTTCCCTTCCATTTAGGTTCATGCTATTTTAAAGTTTCATCTGCTATTTTTTTCTATCAGACTGCTGTTTAATGCAGAAAGGAAGGAGCAGTAAAAATCTTGACTGCTAGACTACGAACAATGGCACCTTCCCTTCTAGAATTCCTGCATCAGGATGTGTACAGTAGATATGAGTGCATTTTCTATGCTCATTTTCAATCAGGTTCTCATTTGTTCCATTTACTCATTTCTTCTCCCACTGTTCCACAGATTTTGACAGGGCAGGATTCATACATATCTCTTTTTTCTCCCTTTTTCATCAAGAACATGGAAATTGATTAGTATACTTTATATTCCTAGAATGTACCATCTTTGCCTGGGTTAGAACCCCATTTGAACAGTGTTATTTCTGTTCTCTGTTTCTCCAAACTTCCTTATCAGTGGTTTCTCCTTCACTTTTCAGTCTTTCCATCTCCTGTCTCTCCTCCCCCTCCTTGTAATACACCATGAGTGTCTCTGTGTCTCTCCCTATCTATTTCTCCATGTTGCATATTAGGTATATTATTTAATCATTAGCTGACTCGGCATATCATACACCATTAAAAAACTCCCAAAAATGCCTGGTAGACCTCACGACAACCCTGTAAGGTAGGATTTAAATTCTTCCTCCCCTTTCTCCGTGTACCACACCTTTCCTGGAACTGCTGAGGGTGACTCACTCTATTGCCCTGCCGCTGCCACCACCAGCAGTTGACTGCCTGGGTCCCATTGCAGGTAGCCCATCACTACCACCAGTTGACTATCTGGGTCCCAATCTGGGCCACAGATTGAGTGGCAGGAGTGCATTGTGAGATGGAGAAGGAATTTACATGTAGGTGTTTACTGGCTGGGTGTGGGTTGAGTATGTTTCCTGAGAAGACAATCAGCACACTGGGAAAGGCAACATACCCAAGAGAATTATATATAGAGATTATAAAAAATTGTCGGTTCCTGAATGCACTGACCAGAACATATACACAAACAAATTTCCCACTCATATGCTCTTCTTTCAAAGCTGTGCCACAGCTAAGAAAGAGAACAAAATCCTCAGCGCCATCTTCATAATCACTATCATGTTAATTTATATGCTACATTTCCATGGTAAAACTATGAGAATGATGATGATGACCCAAGTGCAGTAAAAAAATTACATTGCACAAAACAATATTATTGTTTCCATCATCTTCTTTAATTTCCTCTGGATCATTTATTGTGCCCTTGAGTTGGTTGTATAGCATCTCCACTCTTTGTTTAAACCCTCCTCAGATTTCTCAGATCTTGTGGAAGAAGTATCCCATTATATAGATTTTCCTTGGGTTTTTTTCCCCCTAAGCTGTAAGGCTGTATTGTGGAAGAGTTTCTTTCTGACATTTTGCCTGCATCTCTGGCTGGCATCTTTAGAGAATGGTTGGGTAGGCATGTATGTGGAGTGTATATGCTGTGAACCCCTGTTGGGGAGTATATGAAAATTTGTGTAATTGAATGGTTACTTTCTGGGTATAGAAATGCAAGACTCGTTAGTGTCTGTTTGGCTAATGGTTCGTTGATGGGCCATTATCTGCTGGAACTCCCCCCGTCCCTGGGTGGAATTCCTTTGTAAATGCTTGAGTTTTGATTCTATTGTTCTTCAAAACTGGAAGCCAGATTTTGTTTACTTTTAAGGTTTCTTCTTTCCTGTTTAAGTTGTCCAGGTGTTTGTGGATTTAAATAGCTTCTCTGTGCATTCTGACATGATAATTGTTGGCCTGGTCCAGAATTTCTGTGTTTTAAAGTAGCATTTTGTGCTATTTTGATGCCAAGATTGACAAAGAGATCGATCACAGATTAGCAAAGGCACATAGTGCATTTGGAAGACTTTACAAAAGAGTCTGGAGTTATAAACACCTAAGGTGAAACACAAAAATCAGTGTGTATAGAGCCATTGTGCTGTCTATTCTCCTTTATGGAGCTGAAACATGGGTCACCTATCGCCACCACTTATGACTCCTCGAACACTTCCATCAGTGCTGTTTATGCACAATCCTAAATATACACTGGACTGACTATGTGACGAATGTTGCTGTCCTTGAGCAAGCAGGGATCACCAGCATTGAGGCCATGATGTTGAGAACAGAGCTGCGCTGGGCAGGGCATGTGTCTAGGATGGAGGACCATCGCCTCCCCAAAATAGTACTCTACGGTGAACTCGCCATGGGTCAGCGTAAGAGGGGCACTCCAAAAAAGTGATAGAAGGACTCCCTGAAACAATATCTCAGGCTTGGTCAAATTGATCACCAACAATGGTCTGCCCTGGCCTCACATCGGGAGGCATGGAGACACACTATCCACAATGCTGCAGCCTTATTTGAGAACTCACCCCGAACAAGTCTTGAAGAGAAATGGCAATGCAGAAAGAATCATATCCCGGTAACATCACCTGAGGAAACCTTCTGCTGTGCTTTCTGCAACCAGACTTGTCTATCTCAGATTGGCCTTTTTAGTCATCAGCACGCTTGCAGAAAACGTGGGATGAGTCCTTCCTGAATCTTCGTTTGCGAAGAAAAGCCAGAGAGAGGGAGAGAGAGAGAGAGAGAGAGAGAGAGAGAGAGAGAGAGAGAGAGAGAGAGAGAGAGAGAGAGAGAGACCTGGAGGATGAACTGAGGTACCTAAACTGGGTCCTATAGGCTAATGATTACTCCAGATTAGACGTCACAAGAGCAGCCAGACCCAGAAAAGAAACATCTCACAGCCCAGAAAAAAACCCAAGGAAAATCTATGAATTAGTGCCTGTTTGGCTAATAGTTGGTTGATGGGTCATTATCTGCTGGAAATCCCCCTGTCCCTGGGTGGAATTCCTTTGTAAGTGTTGGATCTGTGAACTGCACTGCCTGGAGGATGAACTGAGGCACCTAAATTGGGCCCTACAGGCTAATGGTTACTCCAGATCAGACATCACAAGAGCAGCCAGACCCAGAAAAAAAACACAGGAATGAAGAAGAAAAACAGCCACCCAAAGGGAAGGTATTTTTACCATACATCAAAAGAGTCACAGACAGAATAGGGAAACTGGTGAGGAAACACAACTTCCAAACAATCTACACGCCAACCAAGAAAATCCAAGAAATGCTAAGCTCAATGAAGGACAAAAGAGACCCTCTCACAGCTGCAGGAGTTTAGCGCATACCATGCAGCTGTGGACAAGTTTACATAGGGAGCACTAAACGCAGTGTGCAAACACGAATCAAGGAACATGAGAGACACTGAAGACTGGGCCAGTCCAAAAAATCAGCAGTAGCAGAACATTGATAAACCCACCTGGACACAAAATGCTATTTAAAAACACAGAAATTCTGGACCAGGCCAACAACTATAATGTCAGAATACACAGAGAAGCTATTTAAATCCACAAACACCTGGAAAAGTTCAACAGGAAAGAAGAAACCTTAAAAGTAAACAAAATCTGGCTCCCAGTTTTGAAGAACAATAGAATCAAAACTCAAACACTTACAAAGGAATTCCACCCAGGGACAGGGGGAGTTCCAGCAGATAATGGCCCATCAACGAACCATTAGCCAAACAGACACTAACGAGCCTTGCATTTCTATACCTAGAAACTAACCATTCAATTACACAAATTTTCATATCCTCCCCAACAGGGGTTCACAGCATATTAACTCAACATATACTCCTACCCAACCATTCTCTGAAGATGCCAGCCACAGATGCAGGTGAAATGTCAGAACAAAACTATTCCAGAACATGGCCTCACAGCCCAGAAAAAAAACCCAAGGACAATCTATGGCTGCTGGCCGTGAAAGCCTTCGACTTCTCATATCCCATTATACCTTTTGTTGTTGTCATCTTCTAGTTTGCTGCACTGATTATTATAGTAATTCTCTTTGTCCCTGCACACAAGTCACTGAACAGTTGTGTTCTAGATTCTGAGTCGATTTTTACCATATTTACTTTTGCTTTTCTTCTGTCTAACTGCTTGAAGCATCCCATCTGTCATCCAATGAGACTTCTTCTTCTTTTGGGCTGCAGGTAGAGGGTTTTTTTGTTTTTGTTTTTGCATTCTTTCTTGACAACGTCCCTGGCTTCAGTCCAGAGTTCTTCTGGTTCCCAATCAATTAGACTTAATAGTGCCAATCTATTTTTACATGGTCTTTAAATTCTACAGGAGTGTCCTTCAGGTTGTATTTTGGCACAATGATTGATTTAGTGTTCTTCTCTAGTTTTACTCTAACTTTTGAAATCAGCATTTCATGCTCTGTGTCATTATCTGGCCTGTTCTTGTTTTTGCAGAGGGAATGGGACTTCGCCATCTTCTGCTTCCAATTATGCAGTCAATTTGATCTCCATATTGGCTACCAGGTGACATCCATGTATACAATGGTCTCTTTGGTTGCCTAAAGAATGCGTTTGCAATAAACAATCTCTTGGCTTTACAAAATTCAGCCCATTGCTCTCCTGCTTCATTGCTTGCTCCTAGGCCAAGTTCTCCAACAATGTTTAGTTTTGCACTGTTCCCTACTTCTATATTTATATTGCCTATGATTATCAAAATGTTTTGTTTTGACATGTGATCAATTTCTTCCTGGACTCCAGTGCATAATCTTTCAATCCCTTCTTCTTCTATTTCTGTAGTTGGACCATAGCCTTAGATTATGGTGATACTGATGGGTTTTCATTGAAGTCTTATTGATATTATTTGGTGAATCTTTGCATTATATGTCCTGAGTGGTTTTGCTGCTTCTATCCTCACTATGAATGCTACCCCATTTCTTAGATATTTATTTCCTGAGTAAAACAATGTGAAATTATCTCACTGAAAATGTCCCATTCCTGTCTGCTTTAGCTCACTCAGTCCACGTATTTCAATTCCATTTCTTGTTTAGATTCTGATGATTCAAGCTTCTCACATTTCATGTTCCTATAAGATGTGTTATGCAGCTTTGGACTTCCCTTTCACCTCTGAGCATGCTACCGTATATTCCGGTGTATAAGATGACTGGGCGCATAAGTCGACCCCCCCCTCCATTTTTAAGTTAAAATCTAGAGTTTGCCCCCCCCCCGTCCAGCCAGCCACCTGGCTGGAAAGCCTGTCCTCCACCAGCCAGCCAGCTCAGTGGCTATAGATGATGGAATAGTCTGTGAAATTAAAGGACTGAGAACAGCTAAAAAATCATGGGATACTTTGAAAAATCTCTGTGGTGTTCAATCTTTGGAAAGTAAGGTTGCATTAATACTGTAAGTTGGTTAATATGAAGCTATCAAATCCCAAATTTTTGAATGAGCACATTAATGAATGAGCACATTAATGATTTTAGAGCCACAGTGGTAGACAAGAGAATTTCACCATAGACAAAACTTGATGCAGAATGATAAGTCTGAATCCAGAAATTCTAATTTTAGGCTAACTTGTCCTGAAAAGAAACATTATTTTGACTCTCCTGAGCTAAATGGAGGGCCATTTAACTCTTCAAATGCAAAGCAGTCATTCTCACAGCAGGAGGAAGGATCTGCTGGGAAAACTGCCCAGGCCAATTTACACTTCAATCATTCTCACAGCAGGGGAGTATGATTACTGGGGTATAAGACCCCCCCCCACTTTTGAGGAGATTTTCAAGTGTTAAAAAGTAGTCTTGTATGCAACAATATACGGTAAGTGCCTCCGATCAGAGCTCAGGCAGGCTCCTATGGGAAGATACAGTCCACCAAATAGTTTGTACCTGAGCTGTATAGGGCATTATAGGACATAACCAGTACTTTAAATTATGTCCAGAAACAAACTGGCAAACAGTGGAAGTGTTGCAACAAGGGAGCTGTGTGCTCCCTGCTACCATCACCCATCAGCAATCTGGCTGTAGCTCCTTTGGACCAGTTGAATTTTCCAAACACTTTCCAAAGGCAGGGCCACATAGAGTGCATTGGGATAATCCCACACACACTGTTGAATACGCACACCACAAACACACACACACACACTTATGAACACCTCTGTTCCAAAACAAAAAGAATGTGCACTTTCATCGCCACCCCATACCACCTGAGTTTTTGGCATTTGTGTCAGCCAGTGAGGCCCTTGGAGTCCCAGAGGCAGAAAATTGACCCCCCACACACACACATACACACATAAACACTCACACATATATCTTTGTCCACCCCAATTTAGAACATTTTATAATGGATGAAAATGAAGGGGCAAGTGATTAATGCAAATTTGTTGTGAGGTAATGATTGCTTGCTGGGGAGATGGAAGGAAGAGAGGGTCATGTCCCTGGACTTTGGGCCAGCTGGCAGCTGTGGCAGGTTGGTGGGAAGGCATTGCTCCATCTGCCCCTACTGAGTAACCATGCCTGTTACAGAGTACAAGCAACCATTGGGTTTTGGCTATTGTACAGCATTGTTTAAATGCCTAAGCCTAGTTGTACACCAGGAGCTGTGACAGCATTGAGGTGTTTTGGAAAGCATACAAAGCAAATGCCAGCAAAGAACTTGCAAACACCTGCTATATTCAACCAATCTTGCAAAGAGCTGAGTATTTCAGACATCAAATCCTGCAGTTCCTAATTCAGAAATCTCTGTTCAAGTCAGAGGCAGAAATGAAAGGAAGAAGCTTAAAAACAAAACAGGTACACTGGCAAAAGAAACTCATAGTATTTCTCCAGTATGGGATAAATTTGCTCCCTTGCCATTTGGAACTTCTATAAAGAAGAAAAAGTACAAGTTTCTTTTTTTAAAAAATAAAGTTTTTCATGGAAGTTTTTCCCCACCACCACAGTACAAAAAGGGCTTGCTGAAAATAGGATGGTTTTCAGAGATTCTCCTGTTTCCACTTAAACAACAATGACAACTTGGAAAAAGAAATCTGGGGTTCTCTAGATTACCACAGTGTAGCTTAGATCTACTGTCATTCATTGATGATAAGGGGTATCAGCAGACACTAAAATGTTGTGGCTTCCAAATGCTTCCTTGCCTCACAAGTGATGAGTGTACATTGTGTAGCTCCACCATTTTCAACATTCTTCTGAACGTAGGAGAGGATTTTGCCAATCATCATAGGACAAGATCCATGTCAAACTGGAATGTGTAAATTGCTTTGTTTTTCAACTAAAGAAAAGTAGATATGGTCTAAGATAATGCTTCTCAGGCATGGGGGGGGCATTTTTTTTCTAATGTGCCTGGGACAAGAAGAGTCCCAGGCACATGGCTGTAGATCAGCAACTGATAGTTCACAGACAGACACCAGTCTAATGGACACCATTTTGAATAGCACTGGCCTTAGATATGGTAGTATTGGTGCTCCTTTTGCTGCAGGATGTTGTGTTCTGAATTTTGGTGGTACAGATTTAATGAAGGTATACTGGTTGAAGAAAAGAAACTGGTTCACACTAGACCCTTCACAAGACTGAGTTCAACATGGATCTTTTTGTCATTGCTTATTTTTAATCCAAATGGGGGAGTAGAGGTAATATTCAGTCTATCCAATGATGCCAAATACTTTCTGGTGAGTGAGCTAGAATAGTGGAGAGGTCATGTTTCAATATGTGCCAGAGTTTATGGGGGCTTAAACTTTTTACATTTTTGATTGCCCGGGGCTTAATTGTTGAATATGCGTACTAAGAGTGGTGAGTTATTACTCTCAGTAGATTCAGGGTTATTCCTCTCTGCAGAACATCCCCACATATCAAATAGTACAGGGTCTTAGTTCATTGGTTATTGCCTGAAACCTATGGAGAAGGACACTGCTCTGTGAAACAGCACACACTAGTTTCACTCCCAAAAATCACATTTATGCCAGCTTCTTTCTTATCCTTTCTCTAATGAGTCTAAAGAAGAAAGTCTAAAGAGGAACGCTAAGGGCATTTCACTGACTACCTGTAGAATCCACTTTAAGGAGATTTTCAGACACCGTTTAACAGTGCCTACCGTGGGAGTAGGTCCCGGGAGAGGAACGGCGCTCTTGCGCAGCAGGGGGCATTTTCGGATGCCACCGTCCCTCTTCCGGGGATCCTTCATGGCAGACTCGTGAAGCTTTGGAAGCAGCCGTGCCATATTTTAAGCACGGACGTTGCCCATGCTTAAAATATGGTGCGGCCGCTTCCAAAGCTTCACAGGCATGCAACAAAGGATCCCGCAAGAGGAACGGCAGCGTCTGAAAATGACACCCTGCCATGCAAGAGCGCCATTCCTCTCCCGGGACCTACTCCCACAGTAGGCACTGTTAAACGGTGTCTGAAAATCTCCTCAGACTTCTTCATGCAATGAGGTAAGCCTGATGATAGAGTTAGCACACACATGAACATTGGGGGCAGAGTTAATCTACAAGGCCCCACTCCTCCATCCATGTGGTCTGGCAATAGCTACTAGACAGAACTGGGGAGAATGAGTCCCAGAATGAAGTGCAGCTAATCTTGTTGTGTTGTCTATTCATTGCCAGAGAAGCAGCTGTCTTATATCAATATCACAGTTCTCTTAAGGGGAGACTGAATTTCCTTACCAGTCTACAGCAATCCTGCATTTCTGTGAAAATGCACTTATCGCTCCTATAATTACTGGCCCAAGCACTATGCAAAAGTGTGCAAGTGTTGGGGATACATATGATGATGTAGGACTTAGTTGTTATCATCCCCCCAATACCACCCCCTGCATAATAGGATTAATCTTTCCTCACTTCCTGAGCTTTTATTGTTTCACAACAATTGCATATTATGGTGTGTACAAACTGTCCACAGAAACTATGCTGCCCTCCCTCAATGAGATGTTGACATCTCATCTTGATGCCCTACTGGATTTTCTGCCTTGACTGTCTAAAAACTTTGGTAATAGTAGAAGGAAGGTGCAGCAAGCATCCCTCCATCTTCATCCAGCACATTTCCTGAACAACAACACACAGCTATAAATATACAGAAGCAGGAGGAGACACCTCCCATACATGCACATGGCAGCACTATCTCTCTATATTCAAAACTAATGCCATTTTGGAATAATACCATTGCTGCCTTCCTGGCTCCCACCAGGAGTCCAACCTTCTGTTTCAGGAGTGACCAGCCAGTTGCCTTTAGGTAGATCACAAAAACAGAAAGGCAATGGCTAAAGTTGTTGTTTTCCTTGTCATGTAGCAGGCAGAGGAGTAAATGCATCTTTAAATGAAGATTCAGTTTCAGCAGGAATGGCCAATAGCCATTAGCTAATCTAGTCTTGTTTTGTTAGTCTACTAACACTAAAAATTGTATAGCAACAAATTCCAGGAAAAAAGGAAAGAAACATAGAAGAACTGAAGGGTCTTTTTAATGGAGTTCATTAAATGCTTTAAACTTTAGGCACAAGACTGAAATATTTCACTTAATTTCATGTAGGATGAAAATAGTGAGAACCCAGGATGTCGTTCCCTGGTATCAAACCTAACCACTGATCTATCTATCTCATGTAGCCTGTGCTGACTAGAGGGCCAGCCCACAATATTTTACTGCCTAAAACAACAAACAAGATGGTGCCCTCTCCCAGCCAATAGGATAGGCAGTTGAATACTTCTTCTATAGTTGTCATGGAGCAGCATCCTCTACCACACTTATATCTTCTAATATCTTGCCACCATTCCACAGCTTCTGCCATCAGAGGTAACTTTTCACTCTGCGTAATGGTAGGGCTCTTCCTGTCTGAGTGGCTGCTGCTATTCAGCATTTCAGACAGTGATCTCTCCCAGATTTACCAGGTTGAAGCTGTGGCCATCTACACGTGAATGGTGTGAAAGAGCTACAGTACATTGTATATTGTACACTACTAGAATGTACATAGCGAGACTTCATTGGTGTTCTTAATTCAGAAGTGGTAAATTCAGGATAATCTTGGATCAAGAAAGAGTCCATAAAGGAATCAGTGCCAAATTGGCATTTGCTCATCACAGTGATAAATGTGCTAACCTTATGAATCTAAAAAAAAATCCATCACAGAGAGTGATATTTACAGATGACACTGTACTGTGTAGTAAAGAGGAACAAGGATTGCAGGAATTTCCAAGCAGGTGGAAGATGTTATTAGAAGGGAAAGATCAATACCGACAAGACAAATGATATGAGTTGTGAGAAGGACAGGCCAGGAGGGAACACCTTCAAGCTGGAAAAGGAACTGTTTCAGAAAGTGCATGAATTTAAAATTCTAGGATCTATGATAATAGGAGAAAGGAGGAATCAAGACAGACATGAAAAATGAGTTGCAGAATCAATTACTGAAGCAGAGAAAAAGGATTAAGTGTATGATAGATATTTTCCAATACACTTGAAAAAGGAAGGCATATTAAACAACTGTGTCCTCTGTGATGGACAGAGGGCTTATCTACTCTGCAGACTTCGATGTATTTTTTAGTCTCTTGCCCCAGGGAATCTAGAAACAGTAGTTCTGTAAAGAGGAGAGGAATCCTTAACAAAAGAATGCCCACCACATTCTTTAAACAACAAGTTGCTGGATGTTTGTGTCTGAGAAGTTATGAAAGTTAATTGGTATAAAATGGTATAAATAAATAGCAATGACAGATATGGGAAGTGATATCAGAATATGGTTGGCTTATAGAAATACAGGCAGTCTTATGTCTAAAATTCCAAATCAGATCTTGCATGAAATTACTACACATCTGTGATATGGATGGTTATTAATCTAATGCACTTGCAGTGTGGCATCCATTACTCATGCTGACTTCATGCTTCTGGTAAGGTCAGCCCTGCCATTAGTCAGAGTAAGATAGATACTTTAGGTGACAGATGATTGGGGCAACAATGACAGACCCTCATCCATTCCAACTGAGCCCATGGCCATTGTCCTTTCTCAAAGGAGCAATGCTGTGTGTGCCACAAAATGTGTTCTGCACCAACTCAACTAGCTTGGTGGTATTGTATCTGAAGACCTTATCCTGTAGCCACAGCCAGTGTCAAAATAAGTTTCAGCTGCCACTCCAGTTTATTCTGTATGTGGAGTGGAGAAGAACATCATGTTTCCCTTTCCTTCAGATTGCACAATGTCTAGAGTAGAGTGGTCATATACAAGCTGATGACACATCCAACTTGATTTGTGTGTGGACCTTTAGCCCATTTTTTAAAAATCTATTCATAATCGTGACAATAGGGAAAAAAAACTAACATGTTTTGTAAATGCCATCAGGCTGTACATAGCTACTACTGCATGACATTATTAAATATAAGTTAGCATTAGCATTAGCAGAAGATAGTCATGAAAATCATTCTTGATTCTGTCCATATGAAGGTGATTTGGATCTATTTCTTCCTACTGCATACCCATAGATCCCATTTCTCTTTTAGTGAAAACTTGATTGCAAGCCAAAAAACAAACAAACGAACAAACAAAAACTGGGAGAAAATAAAGAATGTGAATCCACATTTTCAAAGTTTACAGAGATGTGAATACTTAACGAATGAAGTCTGGAACCAGGCACGATGTGTATTATAGCTACTTGAAATAAGATAGATCATAAGCATCATTATCGTCATCAAATAGAAAATCTGTTACTGAGAATATTGCTCCAAACTTGTTGATGATCATACTGTATAAGGTACAGGATCACATATTTTTCCATACAGAGCCAGCATGGTATAGTGGTTTGAGCATTGGACTGGTGCTGGAGACCAGGGTTCAGATCCCCACTCGGCCATGGAAACCCACTGAGTGACCTTTGGCAAGTCATACTCCTTCAGTCTCAGAGGAAGGCAAAGGCAAACCCCCTCTGAACAAATCCTGTCAAGAAAACCCCATGATAGGGTCTCCTTAGGGTAACCATTAAAAAAAAAAAAAAAAACAACTTTAAGGCACACAGTAATAATCTACATAATATGTTATTCTGTATACATTAATAATAGTTGGCATTGTTGGTGTAACGTATTGTTGATGCAAGGTTGATCTTAAGGGAGATGTATCTGTTAATTTCTGTTATTCCTTAATGGAATGAACTCAGTGGGTCAAATGAAGATCCATTAACATTAGTGAGAGCTTCATCATTATCTTAGGTTAGATGTGGACTATACCCAGTATGGTTGGAAGGCAATCCATATATTGCACTGATAGTTATTGTTCCAAAGAACACTGTGTGTCTGTGTGTCTCTTCATACAACAAATATAATTATTCCTGGAGAAGCAAACAATAAAGTTTTTTTAGTTTTTTGGTTTTATAAGTATGATTATCAACAGCAGTTCACTGGCATAAGAGTGAGAGGGATTTATCCATCAATATTTCCAAAGTATGATTGCAACCAAGTGAAGCCGCATGAAAAAGTATTTTGCCTTTGGCTGTCAGCTTCCTGTTTACTTTCGCTAATCATGGGCAGCTTCACACATTCCAAGCCAAGAGTCCAACAAGCTAAAAGAGCATTTAAGACAGGAAAGGACAGCACATAGCCTGTGGCCTGCATGTATTACCCCATTTGGGGCCCTTGCTCATCTGTTGGCTGCTGCTGAATTTTGGTAGTATAGCAGTAGAAAAAGCCAGATATCATGACTCTCCCCCCCCGCCCCCCATCTGTAACCTGCGTGTGTGTGTGTGCATGGATGGATTATGATCCTGAAAAGTCTCTAGGAAGTGTGATTCTTTCAAAACAAGGTGCACTGCACCTTATCTACTTGAGCAAAAAACAATAGAAAATGTCCACATGTCTTATAAAATGTTGCAACTTAAAATGATGCCGCAAGTAATTCTGCTTCTCATTAGAGTATCAATCCTCAATCACAGCTTTTGATGTGCCAGTCATTCAAAGTCAAACTCTTCTGTATTTCCATGATACTGCCTATTGGCTAATACACCATAGTGAGAAAATATACTACTATAGTTAGAAGAATTATTGTACAGTTTACAAACTAGAAGAAATTATGTGTTCCATTAGTTGTAGAGACTGAACTTTGACAACCAATGACCAAAGGAATAGGTGGAGAAGGTCTTTTTGTATCATGTCAGCAAGTAAAGTCAAGGTATCACAGTGAGGATGTATGCACATACTAGTCACAAGAACATAATTCCACTCAGATAGAACTTCAGGCAACAGTCGTTGTGCCCTAGCCAACCAAACACATGCAGATAGTCCTGGTAATAACAACAGTACCCATCTGTAGTTTGACAGAGACTGAGGAATAGGGAGTACTATATCCAGAACTGCCAAACTTTCATGAAAAGCTGACTGTATTTACCCCCAGTTATCTAAAGGGCTACACATTTATTTATTTAGGTATTTATACCCCACTCTTCAGCTATAAAGGCTCTCAGAGTGGCTTACAAATTGTTAAGTTATAGCACTTTACACATCTGCACCGCATTAAGCTATTTCCAATCTGTGTTAGCAAATTGTCCCCACAAAATTATAGGTAATTTACCAACCTACAAAAGGATGGAAGGCTGAGTGAACCTTAGAGCCCTTGGGATCAAATGTACAACATTGTGGCTGCAATACTGGCATTTAACCACTGCACTACCAGGGCACCCAAGGCATGCAAAGCCCTGGCTGGTGAATAAGTCACGATGATCATATACAGTATCTTGTCTTCAAGATTAGGTCCTCCAGGAGCAACCATCATCTTGATGGTAAGGCATGTGGTCCTTGAATGTATTCTTTTAAAGGCAGATCCTAGATTTGGGGAAGGCAGCTGCTGCCATCCCAGCAAAATTTGGCAGCTGTGTCATGGGTTGCAAAAACAGATTGGGGGCACAAGTGGCCCACATGTGGTTTGTTGCCCATCCCTCACACACAGAGAATTTTTGCATCCTAAGAATCAAGGTTTGCAGGGATTGGGAATATGCACTCTTCCATAGACTGTTGGACTACTTCTCCCAGCTGCCCTAGCCCACATAGCTAATGGTGAAGGATGAATGAAATTCAAATTCAACAACAGCAAGGCCCACAAGTGACTCACCCCTGATTTAATGCATGTGGACGTCCTCTCCCAGTTATCAAAGGGATCTTAAGGTGGGTTATACAGATCAAATCATACAGATGGGTAACAGAGGTAGTGCTGTAACAGGAGTGGAAAGATACTGCACCCAGTATATTGTAGTCACCCAGAGGAATCTCATCATTAGGCACTTGATCTCAGGTTTCTATATGAACAAGGACTTTGCTGTCTTGCTGAAGAAGGACCATGTTACAAAGTCCATCTTTTTTTATAAGTAGCTTTATTGGTCTGTGGTATAAGCTTAAGTAGGATTTTTATTGCAAAGGGTATTCACAAGGGCAAACAAAGCTTTGCTGCAAAGCAGAAGACATGTCTCCTAACAAATTGTACTTTGATTCTAATTTAGTGCAACCAATGTGCACCAATAAATCATCCAGTGAGGTGTGCAGCCCATATTCATTTCTCTGAACCTTTGGGCTTCTTGCCCATTGTTGCCTTGGAATGTCACACTCGGACACTGAATTTGTACCTGAAAAGTAGTTTAAAAGAACACTACATAATACTTTGGACAATAATTTCGTTCCTTGTTTTGCCTTATGCCCCTATAAACCCATTATTGAACTTCATCCTGAACTTCAAATAAAATGCACTTATATGATATATATTACTATATATCATATAGTATGATATATTCATTCTCCAAGTCTCAATCCACACGTAACCAAACTACCATCACCCACACACAAGAGGGAGAGGAGTAGGGTATCAGGAGGTTCACAGAATCTCCTTTGGGAAAATGTAAGCAATAGTACTAGATCTCTCAAGCAGCGCAATCAAATTGGCAAGGCAGAAGTTTAACAACTAGTCCCAGCCACCCACCCACAGGTTCTAGTAGAGAGAGAAAAATAAACTTAGTCTTCCCTATAAACCTAATAATAATAATAATAATAATAATAAAATTTATTTATACCCCGCCCCTCTGTTAAAACAATTGGGGCGGCTTACAAAAATTAAAATACAATACAGATAAATTAACTTTACTTACAAGTACTTGTTCATAGTTAATTGCATGGGCTAATGGGGAGATAGAGGGGAAAGCAAAAAATAAAATAAAAATGGCTGCAGTTTACGGTGATGCAAGAAAAGAGAGGTTGGGGTAAAACAAGACAGGCAGGAAGTCGCCATAATGCAAACTAGCAATTGGTGACTATAGGCATGCAAAGATTACTAACTCTAACAACCCCTAAATCTTTAGAAACAAAATCCTAAGAAGGTGAAATAAGTATTACAAAATGGGCCAGGGGAGAGGGTAAATGAAGTAACCTGGAAAAAGTCATGCTTTGCTGGCTGGGACCCAGAACAAGGGGATGTCACACTAAAGCATTTTGCCAGTGGTTCCATTTTCTCTATCTATATGTCACTCAATATATTGACTACTAGAAATGTTTAACTGTGGCAAACATGAGGGTCATGTTACATGGGACTCCTATACACCTCTTGTACATGGACTTTGATAGATACTGTTGTTACTGAAGCTAAGTTGAAACTTTAGAGCTTTCTTTTGAAGAAACCCCCCCACCAAAAAAAAAACAAAAAAGAATACTATAAACAAGGAACAAGATTTGGAAAAGTCACTGTCTTACTCCATTTCATTTGCTTTTACTGAGTCCACATGGGGTTCATTATCTAGTTTTCTAATGCTGCTCTTGCCTTTGGGAACTTGAGATTAATTCTAGAGAGAAACGTTTCTCCCTTGCTTGAATCTCAGGGTTTGTCTACATGGGCAAAAAACCTCTGTACTCACCTCATATTCATAGCACAATTGAAACACGCCATTTTTTTACTATGTACATTTTCACCAGGATTTCTGCAGGGAACTCCAGATCTGTAAGATTCATGGTTTGCTCTGCATTTGAAGGGAAAACCTGGACTTTTTGGCCATGTGGCAGCCAAGGATTTCCTTTGGGGCAAAGCTGGGTTGGGACTTCTGGTGGATGGGATACCGTTCTGGCACTTTAATTTTATTATTTAATTTTATTTTTTGGATGGTGTGCCTATCTGGATATGTGCACCTCTGCTCATCCAGTAATACAGTATTCTGAGACCACGTATATTCACTTATTTGCATGCATGAGTAAACAGGAAAAAAAACCAAAAAATGGAGCAGCACCAGCTGTGTGGCTGGACATATTATGATATATAGGACAAGTGATCAGCATAGGACTGCCATTTTACTCTGATGTGGATTACAGTGTGGTGGGATATTCTGATCTACAATCAGACATGCCTGGTGCATACAGCATTTATGGGGCCACTGCGGATTGAAGAAATCCAGTGTGACTACAAGATAGGTGCAGGGTTTCCCACCACTGTAGACAAGTCCTCAAAGCACCTTCCTAGCCTTCTCCCATCATGCTTTTGTTCATACTATGCTTTTTAAAGCTTTTCCTCTGTAAATCTGTGGTGACTGAAAGTTTCTGGAATATTCACCACCATTCTCTGTTTCTATTGCCCTGGTTGATTAACAACTCTCTCTTTCACTCTGGATTTTATCATATTACCTCCCATTATTTGCCGGCATATTTTGTGGAGTTTTTATACTGGGAAAATAACTCCCCCTACAAAACCTATCTTGAGCAGCATCAGAAAGACAGCCCCAGCAGTAACAGAGCATGAATGGAGCTCTGTTTATTCCTGGGTTCCAAATCTCAGCAATTCTCATGAGAAGACATGAGCGCAGCAAATTCAAAGAGTAAAACAAGACAAAGACATAAAACATAGACACAAACACAGAAACATGCTTTAAAAGTCCCAAGTACACCAAGGGATGGTAAAAAGAGTGTCTCCTACCTGGCTGTCATGATTGTACCTGGAAGTGTTCTGACAATTAAAGCAGTATTCCCGTGAGTACAATGGTGCAAGATTTCAAACACTGGCAATGCCAGTAACAAAGCATTGATGGCTTGGCCCATCAATAAAAAGGAGATCTATTGATGGCTTGGCCCATCAATAAAAAGGAAGTCTTTATGACAAGACATGATCATGAAAAGACAACGTCGTGTGGTTTGTGCACCCTTTCATGGTCATTAAGTGTTGTTATGATGCCATATTTGCTGCATCTGATAAAGTCCTCTCTCTCTCTCTCTTTCTTTCTCTCTCTCTCTCTCTCTCTCTCTCACACACACACACACACACCATTTTTATATTGGTCCTTCCCTGTGGCTTTTTCACTTTCCCAGAGCTTGAAAACTCATTTTAAAAATAACTGGATATGGTTAGACCAAGAATCAAGAAAACAGTTAATTCTTACGTTGGGTACATTATTTTTAAAGTAACTTTACTTTCCTTCTAAAAAGTAATTAAATAGTTACCTGTAGTTAATTGCAAACACCTGAACACTATGTACAAGGTGCTGTCCTGTGGTACAGACCACATTTCCCACCCATAGACAATGTTGTCACCTCAGGGAAGAGCATAAGGCACAGAACAAGCCAGTACTTGAACTACGTGATACTCACACACCCCCGCAACATTTAGTGAGGTCATGCCCCTGTAACGATAAAAATAATGAAACAGTTGTACAACATAAACAATGAGGTTATTGTTAGATACATTGCTGTAGCAATGTAACTTGGTTATGAATTCATTGTTAGGGGAAAATTTTAAGCAAATAGCAATCGATTTCTAGTTATAGCTAAACTCTGTGTTTGCTTAAACTAAACTGCTCATTCCCTTAACCTAGGGCTTTCCTGTTTTCTTCTGCTTTTAAATCAAAGCCCACCATACTCGCCTGCTCCTGAAGCATGGCCTGCTCTCATCAAGTGTTTACTGTACTTGAGTATTTCCGCCACAGTGTAACAAAACAGTTTAATGCTCTCATTTTAATTACTTCAGGCTCCTTGTGTTTCTTTCTGCCTTGTACTCCTGTCCTGTTCCATGCTAACAGTGGGTACTCTTTTGTTCCTGAGCCTCACAATATACTTCTACGACACAGTGTTAGTTTTATTAATGGAAACTGTATTGAAAGCCATTATGTATGAGAAGAAAAATTTGACAGACCAGGAGCTTCAGTGGCACACTAGCTGTGTTCATGTCCTGAATATTGATATCTTCCTGCAGCTATATGTATGCTGTAATAATGTAACACAGTAAGATAGAAACAGCCTTTGAATCTAGGATTCTGGTACATTCATCTCTAGCATTTATGGTTAGATAAACATAACTTATGCTTGCACTGATGCTCTTTAAAACCCTAGTAAGCAGAATAAAGCCATTGGGTGTGTCTGAGCCATGTGCCAAGCTCAGAGTTCACTGATTTGCTAATTTTGCTAAGATCAGTCAATCCTGTACTCATTAACTAAAAGTTAATGAAGAGAAGGGAAGAAAAATGGATGAGCTGATCCTTGTGATAATCACAAAATTATGTGACTTGTACTAAGGTTGGGGAGAATTAAAATGATTGAACTGAGCTGTCTGAGAAGCAGTGATAATAGAATTATGTAACTGAAACTGTACTGAAGGTTATCTATGCCAACACCTATCCTAACTTAAGTCAGGACTCTTTAAAGATTATGAAGGATTGTTTTAGGCTTATGGAAGATTCTTAAAAGGAATGCTGGACTGCAAACAAAATGGCAGCATTTTCGTGGAATTTAAGATGATATTGGTGATGGACAACAGAGACTTTATGTGCATTATACAGTTATAGCAGTCTGATACCCCTGTAACTCCAATGATTCCATCCTATAGAATCCTGGGTTGTGTAACTTGAGGGGGGAGGGGTTGGTAGGAGCTCCAGTGCATTCACCTGGAGCAACAGCTACACTACAGCACTACAACTCTCTTGCAAAGAATTCTAAGTAGCTCACCAAACTACAAAGCCCAGGATTCTGTAAGGTGGCACTGTGATAGTGGTATCAAACTGCTATATTTCCATATAGGTGGGAGAAAAGGGAGAAAAGAAGCTCATTTTCATTGGCACAAAATGACATCTAGAAAGGATATGATTTCTGTTTTCTTCTGCTTGCCATTTCATTATAGGAGGCCGAGGAAACTATCAACCCATCACTTCCTGCTAGGGCTCCTGTACTTTTGTTACGTTCCATTTCTGGATAAGGAGGTCAGCAAGTTCTGTCTTGTCTCTAGAGAGCCCTTCTGGCTGCACCTTCCCTCAACATCCCTTTCATAAAAGTTGGCTGGTGGTTACTTGTTTATTTGTGGCATAGAGAAGAAGGACAATATTTTAGCATCAAACCAAGAAAGGGGAACTGGCCTCACAGCAGAAGTAACCAGGCTTCCTTACACACAAGGAGAGACTACAGTCCCCTCTTTTGCCTCAGTGGTCCCAAGGTTGGGGAGATAAGAGGAAGAATTCAATGAATTCACTGGCCAGTGAGATGGCCATGACAGCAGCAGCATCACCCCTACCTTCTCTTCACTGTGCAGAAAGGGAGATGAATGGGGAAGAACTGGACAATTGAACTCCTCTTCTAACCTAGCACACTAGCTAGTTAGTTAGTTCATAGCCCAGCTTTCTTCCAGTACTGGGACTCATGACAAGGTAACTCATGATATGCTTTAAAGAATAGATACAGCTAAAAACACAACGCTAAAGACTTTATCAGATGAGCATTTAAAAATGCTGTAATTCTGCTATTGAGGAAAGTGGAAACATAGTGGCATGATCACAATTGCATGTCCAGGCAGGTTGTCCCTCCTCCCCCCATCAACAAAGACATTCAGACACAATATAGATTGAAGCACATTGGCAATAATGGCCACAACTTTATTGAAGACAGCTGCAGTTGGTTGGCTCAAACACATGGGTTCAGATCCTGACACTGAGCAACCCACTTGCTGGTTGATGAATCCGTGACCTTGACTTTGACTATGAACTTGATGACACCCCCAATGACCTTGGATCGGAACCCATGCCAACAACCCCCAAAGTTTCAACAATGAGTAAATATACACCCCAGAATGAATATTGGACTGAAGGGTGGGTGGGTGAGTAAGCTCATCGAGAGCCACTGGCTGTTCTGGAGGGGTGGCTGGGAATTTATTCCTGACCGCTGGACCAGATTGAAACAGTGCAGGCTTCAATACCTTCCCAGCCAATCAGATTCAAACCTGAGTAATGCCTCTGATTGGCTGGGAGGTGGACCTTACCCAGCCAATCAGGATGAAGCAAGCTTCACCCTGATTGGCTAATGCTGCATCTTCTTCCAGCTGGCCAGTGAGTCAGCCTGGAAGAAGATGGAGCAAGCATGCTGGCAGCCATGCACGCCTGACCCGCCACAAAGGGGGGAGGTGTTTGGGCCCCCCTGCTGAGACCACAATCTGACCACGGGGTCAGTCCGGAAGTCCCATAATTATCGCACATTGCTGTAATCACACAGTACTATCATAACAGAATTATTGTATGACCACCACTAGCAGCTTAAGAATGGGATTCCATCTCATACTGTAGTAGCACTTGTCTTTGCATTGCCTTCTAATGACAGAATGTTTCATGCTGGCCCACACATGCACCTTTAAGAAAAAAAATTCTCTTACTTATGTGATTTTGCATGAGCCAGATTTTGGCTATTCTTGAGAAAAGATGTGACTTTGGTTAAAAATACCCAAAAGAAATACATAACGAAAGAACTGCACAAAAATAATTAAATAATCACACACACACCCCAGCACAGTGCAGCATTGCATGGGGAGGAAGGTGCTTTGATGAGTGCAATTGAATAGAGACCAGCTTGGGATGCACAGCATGCTACACCATGATGTAACTTGTATGGGGAAGGGGCATAGCAATAGCATTTATAATTCTATACTGCTTATCAGTGCCAAAGAACTCCCTAAGCAGTTTACAATGTGTGTTAGCTAATTGCCCCCAACAAGCTGAGTACTCATTTTACTCAGGCTGACTCATTTTACTCAGGTATGGAAGGCTGAGTCAGCCTTGGAGCCCTGTAGTATCAAACTCACAAACTTTGTGGCTGCAGTACCAGCATTTAGCCACTGCACCACCAGGGCTCCAGGAGCATAGGTCATTTAATGCCTGGCTGCCCCATCCACTTCCTCTTTCTCATCACTTCAGCCCACCTGCCCACCTCTTCCACAGTGTGAGTTTGCTGGTTGCTTATGGGCCAGGTAGGAATCCCCCTCTCTTTCTATAGTTTTTTTTTCCTACCCTACACTGTTGATGGGGAATAGAAAATTGGCTTCGGGTGGTGTCTCAAATAGGAGGTCACTTGCCAGGCAGTGGGGGAAGAAGGGATTGGTTTGGTGTACACCTACGGCACCCCTTTTGGGTGAAGGATGGTTCTCTATAACTACGCTCACATGTCATGTGACTTGGTTGGTGGGGAAGAAGCTATTATTGGGGCTGTCCTGAGGGTTAGTCCCTCACTAGAAGTCATGTGACTTGGGGCTCTCGTCCTCAGGTTTACCTTCCAGTAGATTGTGCCCAGGGGACAGCCCAGACGCTGGGATCTTCCCTAGGGCTCAGGTGTTCTGCCCAGGGGAAGCTGGGAGGTGTGTCTGGGTTAGACCACCTGCCCTGGCTACTCCCGCATGAGACACTCCCCCCTTGATTGCTTCTCTCAAGGAATAAACATAAATAGGTGTTAGTTAAATAAAGTGGCCCTGAGTTTAACCTAATGCCTTGTGTGGTCTCATTATTTCAAGTGTTTGTTCATCAAATATAAAAATGTACCAAGCAAAGAGACAGTTCAGTAATACAGCATCCTGTTAGTCCTGTGCACCTTCTCCCATGGAAGTTTAATTATGTGTTCTTGTTGGGAAAGGGGTGGATAAAAGAGGACTACCCATTCATGCTGTAATCACACAATTACAGTGGGATGTGATTTTCACATGCTTATCAATACAGTGAAAAGAGTGATAGTGAAGGCTATTCACAAGTTGTGCTCCTCAATGAAAAGTTATGTGTAATTAATGGTTGGAGCACATATGGACCACAGGAGGACAACAACATTGTGTGATAATTGGAATCCATTCATGCTACTCTCCCTTCATAATGGTGCAGTTTCAGCCTTGTGTGATGAAGTCCTATGATATCAAAACACAATTAAATAGAAAAAGAACTCTTGCTAGACGTAAGTCTTGTTCCACCTCTGCCTGTTTCACCTCCTCATTATGCAGCTACAATGGGACAAGGATGGAAGTGATGTTTGGCCCAACTGTGAAGCGCTATAACAGTGCCTTGAAAGTTTTTTCTTTGTTGATGGTATCTGCACTTAAATCCATGAAAAACCTTCACCTTCCCCAACTCTATCTCTGCTATTCCATAGCCAGAAGGTATCTGCATTCTCTTCAGAAAGCAGAAAGAGCACAAAGGATGGTGAGCAGTAGCAGAAATGTCAAGCAGTAGCAGAAGCAGCAGATAACAGCAGAAACAGTAGCTAAGAGACAAGGTAGCAACAGCAAATTGCTAGAGAGCCAGCAGAATGTGGGGAAGCCATCAGGTGTTGGTTATACATGTTCACCAATATGTCACCTGAGTCAAGAGACTCACCTTGACTTATGATTATGGATTCCAGGTCTCAGGGCCTGGACTATTTTCTCCAGTCTTCAAAGGATGTGAGGGGAGATATCAGGACAGCAACACTGCTTTGAAAGGTTCACAGACATACATATTTTGGTTAAAATGCTGTTGACAGGTCCAACTATACTAGACCCATTTAATCAGCGGAATTTACCTATGTGTTGACTCACCATTCAACGATTGATTCAATGGTTCCACTCTAGATGGGATTAATGAACAGGATTCAGGATATTTTCAATATATGAACTCTCATGGCTACTGTGGACTGTTTACTATTCAAAGCAGAGGTTGGAAAATGTTCTTTAGTTAGACTACAACTTCCATATGTCTTTAACATGCTTCCATATGTCTTTAACATTTTTGTATTAAAAAGAGCTGGGGGAAATGGGTGTGTTTGTTTTCTGCTCAATGCAGAGCTTAAAATACTGCATTTCCAACCAAAGAAATATTTTATCATTTGTGCTTATTAGTTGAATGACTTGCTCTGATGCTTCATAACATCACTAGGGTTTGTTCCTAAGTCTCAGGTTTTCATCCTGAAATCTCAGGGACTAGGATACTCCTGACCTGGCAGCCCTACTTATGATAGGACTGTCCCTGGCAGCTGGGCACAATAGACTTTACCTATGTAAATCTTCTCTATCCTTGATCAGCTTCTAAGAGGCTCTGCTTTAAACTTCTGGCTGCCTTTTAAAGAGATAAGAATGTATTATACTGATACACATTGAATGCTGTTGCTTGTTATACTTTTTTATTTCTTTTAATTTATTTGTGCCACTTCTGTGCTGCCTTTCTCCCAAGGTGGCTTACAAAGAATTAAAATCACAATTAAAAGCAATTAAAACAATTGAAATATACACAATAAAAACAGATAAAAACAACATAAAAACAGCATAAAATACACCCTGATAAAAGCCACAGTTATATGCGAAAGGCTTGCTTAAACAAAAATGTTTTTGAATGACAACAGGAAGGGGGGCAGCCTCCTCACCAGGTGAGCCTGTGATGGTGGTGGGACCAAGATAAAGCCTTCCCCTACAGATCTTAAAGCCTGTGCAGGTTCATACAAGGAGATACAATCTTTCAGATAGCCTGGACCTAAGCCATGTAGGGCTTTGTAGGTCAAAACCAGAACTTTGAATTGTGCCTGGAAATGAACAGGTAGCCAGTGGTGCTGTTTTAACGTGGGAGTTATATGCTGCCTATAACTGGCCCCAGTCATTATTCTGGCCACAGAATTCTGGACCTGTTGAAGTTTCCGAACAGTTTCCAAAGGCAGCCCCATATAGAGTGCATTACAGTAGTCCAAATGGGATGTAATCAAGGCATGTGTCACCATAGCCAGATCTGATGTCTTAAGGAATGGGTGCAGCTGGTGCACTAGTTTTAACTGTGCAAATGCACTCCTGGCCACTACTGAAACCTGGGCATCAGTATATTGGTGACAGCCACCCCAAAAACTCCAGATGACCTCTCCCAGGGATTTCATGTAGATGTTAAATAGCATGGGGAACAGAACAGAACCCTGAGGGACCCTACAGGCCAACAGCCAGGACATCGAGCAGGAATCCCCCAGCACTACCTTCTGAGTTCTCCCTTCTAGGAAAGACTGGAACCACTGCATAACAGTGCCCCTGAGGCCCATCCAAGAGAGGCAGCCCAGAAGGATACCATAGCCGATGATATCAAAAGCCGCTGAGAGGCCCAGCAGAACCAACAGGGCCACATTCCCCCTGGGGTCCTTCTTAGTTGCTGCCCCACAGCTTTCCAGAAATTTCCTACCAAGCTGTTTCACTGGTCATTTAAACACACACACACACACACCAATACTTTTAAGACAGCTAACAGTACATTATAATGTTTAACGATTCCCTGCCAAATAAATGGTTTTGCTGCTTTTATGTAGTGGTATATCACTTCAACCAAGAGCTTGGTGAAGCACTGATCTTGCTAACTGGGAGATTCTGGGAGTCACAGTCTTAATTATTAATGGGCAAGCACTGCCTGAAGTGTCAGTATAAAAACCCAGTTACTAAAATGTAAATAAAATGTTGATCATCACCACCCTCTATATCCTACTATTCTGCATACTGGAAAGAGGCAATATCCCCACTGACAGTGAAATTATTTTTCTGCTCCATAACCACCATGCTTCTATTGGATTATTCTTAAGATGCCACGGGAGACTATTTTAGAAATTGAGACTGGGAAAGATCCCTAGCCATTTCCAGAATGCAGGACAAAAGATATATTCTTTCTTACCAAAAGTTAAAATGAAATCAGCTATCATGGGAAGCAGTGATGTCCGTATGGTAAATGTTTTGTATACCATTTCTGTATTCTTCTCAGATTTTACCAAGGAAGGAAAAAGACAAAGTGATCAAATTTGATAGAAGCTGAAGTAAATAATGAAACACAGGAAAGAACCATACTTCCATCACACTGCCTTAGGACTTTATCAGACCACCCTCCTGTTCTTTTGCCGGCATATTTTGAAGCATTTTATGCTCCCCACCAGACCTTACTTTACTCCATTAAAGAGGCAACCCAGGCACTAACAGAGAATGAATGGAGCTCCATTCACTTCCTGGTTTAAGATCTCAGTGATTCTTGCGAGAAGACCCTAGTATGGCAAATTCAAAAATAAAGTAAAATAAAGACATAAAATGTATGCACAAGCACAAAAACACACTTTAAAAGTCCCAAGTACACGGGGAAGGGGTGTTTCATTAAAAAAAAAAGTCCACTACCTGGCTGTTGCAATTTCACCCAGAAGTGTTCTGTCATTGACGCTGTATTCATGTGAGCTAAATGGCACGAGATGCCAGCAATGCCAGCAACAAATTGCCACAGGAGATCAATTGACAGCTTGGCCACTCAATAAAAAGGAATCAGTTTTTCTCAATACATGATTGTGAAAGGACGAACTTGTCCGATATGCTCGCCCTTCTGCGATCATTAGGCCATATTTGCCGCATCTGATAAAGTCCTTAGAGTCTGCTCATGTAGACTAAAGCATGCAAAGCGATCTTATAACACCTCTAATGTGATATATGCCATCCTTGTCATATGCGGTGTGACACCCATCCCCAGCACGCCACATCATTGAATAATTCACCACTTTTCATAATGAAAATATCAAATATCAATTCCTCCTTATTGTACATGACTGAGTGCAGCAACAGCTCAAAGCTACAGAAGCAATTTGACATCAGAGAAACAGGCAAGCGCTGATGTAGTTTTTGAACTACTTATCTTAGTTTGGTTATCCCTTTGCTGAGAAAATTGTTTCCATTTTATTGGGAACCTACTGATGCATGAGAAGGAAATGGGGTATGAATAAGATATAAAAAAGAAAATATACTGGTCTGCCTTCTCCCTCAGGGTTTTCTCACCATCCTATGGAAAGATACATTTGTCTGCATGTTTCCCAAGTTAAGATCTCCTGTTGTTTTCAAATTTCCTTGAATAGCTTATGCATTATTTAATATATTGAAGGGTTCACCAGTCTCGCGTCTGTCTGGTTGTGTTGGACTACAACCCTGACCATCCTCACATAGCAATGAAGGAGATGTATTTTGTGTTTGGAAATCCACACATTTCAGGACTTTGATAAAATATTCCTATATAAAAAATGTGCATCAAAAATCATACATTTCAAACAACAAGAGCATAGAAACATGGTTTAGTCAGTGGGTGGATGTCAGCAAACAATGAGTATGATTTGAAAAATATGCACAAAAGTTCATCCCACACACACATACTAAGACATCAAAGCAGCATGGAATAGAGATGGTAAAAGAAAAAAGCCTATGGAAATTTCAGATACATCCATCCCTAATTTAAATATCTTACTTGCTAAGGTTTTAGATGGCAAATTTGCAAGGGTTCCACTTAAAAACAGATGCAAACCACAACAGAAATAGTCTTCCATCTGCTACTGTACCTATTACCAGAGGATTAGAAAACATGTAATCTATCTTTTCTGAAGACTACTTCTGGATCATTCTAGAGAGATAGATAGATACATAGATAGATAGATATTTTCAGTCATAGGGATGTACTGTACTGTAATTCTTCACATAGGGTTTGTCTAGACCTACCAGAATACACTGTCTTCTAGCAGGCATATTCTGACTCTGGAGTAGGCCCAGATCCTCCTGCCCCATTACCATGATGAAATGGGCAGAAGTCTGTGCATGCCAGATGGTATCAGCAGGCACATCCCCTGCTGTCGTATGTTGCACTCTCTGAAGCCAGGAAGGAGGCCCTCAGCATGTGATCAAGGTTGGTAACATATAGGGGGACGTGAACATATGTGTCATAAAATATGCAGAGTGCGGTCACTCTCTGTTCATCCGAACAGAGATACATGCAGCAAAATAGCGTGAGCCTTTTGAGCAAAACAAGTACTCCTCTGGTGCAAAAGCAAAGGCCATGTCAAATTCCTTTATGGCTTTTATTGGCAACAAACAAAAAAGAATAAGATAAACAATAGAAAACATTCATCCATGTTTTCTGTGTGCTCCAAGGTTCTTCAGGAGCTAACAAAAAACAAAGAGCTCCCTAAATGCAAGAGAAACACACACAGGCTAAAGGCTTAAAGACTAGTTCCAAGAACCCCTCCCAGTTATATAGTTTTCAAACATTCAACCTTTCCAAGAAACGAAAGAAGAACTTAACTGTCAGTTTCGATTCTGACTTTCAACTCCCAAAGAACAGAATAACATGAATAGACCGATTTATGAGCTTCTGATAGACAGACGCCTTGTGCTCTGGTGGAAAAATTACTCAAGGGAGGGAGATAAACTTCTAATTACAATATCTATTTTCCCTGACAATATGTTGGGGGTCTCCTTCCCAGCTGCAAAGTGACTCCATTGATGCAGATTATCATGTCATTACAGACCCTGCATTCCTGCACTGGACCCATCCAGGTTCCCCCACATAATGAGGGTTTTACCAGGGTTTTTTAAAGTTTTAAATGGCTTTACCCTGGTTCCCCCTGCCAACTTTGCCTCAGACATCAGGACTGTCTAGAAGCGAAACAAGGCAAGAGCCCAGTGTCGTTTGGACTGTATGGGTCAAAGATGTGGGGAAGCCATGGTAAATTGCCTGTCTAGACAAGCCCTATGTTTCTTCTCAAAGGTAGCAAAAAGTAATTTTAGCAATTTTCTTCATCCTGTGAGAAAATCTTCAAAAACCAATTCACAATATGGGATGTATTCTGAAGGCAATTCTTGAAGGCAATTCACAATTTGGGATGTATTCTGTGAAAATTTTGCATGTGGTTGTTTTGTGCAGAAAACAGCAATTTCTTTGCTGGAAAAGCATTTTATGCATGGAAAATATTATTTAAACATAGAAATATTGATTTCTGCACAAAAATTGTGGTTCTATGCACAGAAAATGCTGTTTTCTGTGTAAATCTACCATGTGTGAATTTTACACATAGTAAATCCCCCAATTGTAAAATATTCTGTGCAGAAAACAGTATTTTCTGGAGAGGAATTGATATTTATGCCTTGAAATATTATTTTTCATGAAGATTTTTTTTTCCTGCACAGAAAATGTGGGTTTCTGCACAAAACAACCACATGTGAATTTTTAGACAGAATAGTCCTGAACTGTGAAGATTCTTATTAGTCTAGTATGCTTCTTGTGAGGGTTTCTCAACATTTGAAAAAATGTTCTTCTACTATTTTTTGAATATTTTCCAATATGCTTTCCATCCCTATAGCTTTATCAGTGATCAAGTGACACCATTTTAAAAAGTTCTTATATTTCTTGGTCCTGTTGCAATTTCTAGTTCTTACTTTGACACACTTATGATTGACTTTCCTGAGGTTGTGTCATTACTGGTTAACTGTTAAAATATATCACATTATGTAATACAGTCATAAATGCATGGTGTAATGTACAAGGTAAAAAAATATGTTTACAGTAAATATTTAATATTTGCTGTCCCCCTACTTGGAGAAGTGGTGGGGATCATGTGTCAATGTGGTTGGACTGTGCAGCTCCCATAATCCTTCAACACTGGCTGTGCTGGCAAGGGCTGATGGGAGATGGATTGTTGGGAGATGTGTCCCATCTCTTTTCTAGTTTGTCTTAGGAGATTATCAGACACTGTTAATATGGCATTACAGAAACGCCAGGAGATCACCAAAGGGCTTCCCTTTCAGGTGATGTCATCATCATCCTGCTATGCTCCTGTTCTGCTCCTGTTTCATCCTCGTTTCTTCTTATTAATGCCTTAAGGTGTAAAATGACCCATCATTCCATTTCTGTAATGGAACAACAGGTGAGCATAAAGGTGCCCCATTATGCTGGTGCGATGCCAGCATCACTGTGAGATCTTTGCCACACTTCCAGGTGTGATTGGGACAAGGAGGTAAGTGACACCCTTTTTTGTATCCTCCCTGGGTTACTTGTTATTTTTTTTAGTCTGTTTTTGTGCTTGCTGTCACTTTTTAAACTGTATTTTTGTTTTTGAATTTCCTCTGCTCTCATTCTCTTGCAAGAACAGCCAGAAACTCAAACCAGGAAGTGAATGGGGCTCTGTTTGAGCTCCATTCACTCCTGAGCTGCCAAGGGGAGGGGGCAAACATGAGATAAAGTAAGTCTGTAAAATGGGGTTATCCTATGGGGACGGGAGGGGGATGGAAGATAATATGATGAGACAGGGATGCTTTTTTTGTCCCCGTCTGATCATCTTCTTAATCTCTTTCCACTTTCCACTGAATAGTTGGTCAGAGACTGGTAGACAAAGAAGACCGTGAATACTTTCTGCTAAGAATGTATGGTCTTTTTTTTTTTTTTTTTTTTAGCTTTTGCCTGAAATATGAAAGTGTTTCATTTGATTGGCATAAGGTATTAGGTACACTTTCAATTTTCTCCTTATGCAGATTTTATTAGCTGTGACAACATCTGTGACAGATCCAGTTCCTTGTGCTTTGCTCATTGACATCAGCAATGGTGGTGTATTGAGACTTTCAGGATTTCATTTAGAGTTTCAAATAACTATAATCTAAAAACACACACACACACATTGGCAGAAGAACATTTAAAAGATTTATTTTTCCTTGCTGGAAACAGTGTTGACTTTGACAGCAGCCACTATTGTATGGGGATAAGAAACAATGAATTCAGAGCTAAAATGACAAGAGTGGAACTAAAGGGAAGATTATGACAAAAGCCAAGTAGAATTTCCTTTCCTCCTCTCCTTCTTTTTGCAAATTAGAAGACTAGAAACAGTGTCACTGTCATATCACTGAAGTTTTAGATTAATGACACTTTTTATGAGTGCACTCAAAATGTGTTACAATAAGTGATTGGAAATGAAGATTCTTCATCTCCTCGATAATGGAATGAACAAGACAGAAAAGACATCACTGGAAAGTACTTTGTCTTCCCTTACATAACAGTAAACTGTGTGAAGTAAAGATTTTTTCCCCTTCCTTTTCTTTTAGCTGAGCACACTAAGTGTGAATTGAGCAAAAAATGCAGAACTCTGCCTACCTTTGTTCCCTCCCTGTAAAATGGAATGCTCCAAATAACATTATTCTACTCATTATAGTGCAGGGGACATCTACAGACAACCAAGGGAACACATACAGATTTGGGTTCTGCATAAGAAAATGGTGATGGAGGCTCAAGAAGGCTCTGCTAGATCTAAATCTGTTCTGAAATTCATGGGAGTCACTGGCAACTAGTCAAGATAGCTATGTATTGCCTCCAGTATCAGAAACAGCACACCTCTGTGTCAGATGCATTGGAACACCATACAGGGGATCATTGTTTGCTTTCAAGTCATTTACGACTTATGGCAACCCTAAGGTGAACCTATGATGAGGTTTTCTTGGCAATATTTTTTCACAGGGGGTTTGCCCTTGCTTTCCTCTGAGGCTGAGAGAATGTGACTTGCCCAAGGTCACCAAGTGGATTTCTGTGGCCAAGCAGGAATTCATACCCTGATCTCCAGAGTCAAAGTCCAATGTTCAAACCACTACACCATGCTGGGTCTCTATCTCTACAAGGGATAGAGTTACATTCATGTCCTGCTCTTGGGTTTCCCAAAAACAACTGGATGTCTACAGCATGAACAGAATATTGGCTTAAACAGGCCCTTGCTCTGATTTATCACAGTTCATCTTACATTCATATGTTAAGCCATTGTATTTCTGGTGAAGTATAATGGATAACAGCAACACAGGGTTCTCTGTGTCTCCTGTAAATAACCTCTTTTTCAAGGTATCTCTCTACCTACTCTACAAATCTAATTTGCAGTCAAACCTTTTTAAGTGCTATGGTTCCCAAAGGAAGCCTGGGAACTATCATCATGTGAAGGGCAAAACTCTTGTTCCCACAGTTCATGGAAAAGTTAAGAGTATTAAGCCTGTTTCAAACAAGTTTAAAAATGCTTCATGGATTGTTCCCTTTTGGAATGTAAAACCCTATTTGATCCTTGCATAAAAGGAAGAATAATTGTTCCAAATTTCTTCCCACTGAGGTAGAAAAGACATATTTTGCCATAGTGTTTTCCCCAATATTTGAGCACCCTGGAGTGTCACAGAGGAATTATTGTGTGGGGGAAAAACATGTGGGCCTTTTGCTCAGGAAATAGTGTTTTCTGCACAGAAGACTCTATTTTGTCTCAGGAAGCATGTTTTCTCCACACAATAATTCTTCTGCAACACTTTAAGATGTCTGAGTACCAGGAGAAAATTGTGTAAAATTCTTGTTGCTCTATTATTTTATCAATATATTTCCTGGCAACTGGGAAAGCTGTTTTTCAACTTGTAAATGAATAACTGTGATTTTTTTTTTCCTGTTTCTAATGCTCTTACACTTCATGTATGGAAAAAAAGAAAGACAGAAATGCATTCTTTTGTTGAGATTTGCTTCACAGTTTGGAGTCAGATGAATCCAGCCTAAGATATGATGGTGAAAAGTCTGGTGGGATCTCCTAATATTAATCAACATGGGACATAATCTGGAAGGATATTCTCTACAGAAATAAATGTGAGCTTCATAAGAACACTGTGAATCCTTACTTAACTCTCCTATTAGTAGGAATCTCCAAAATATGTACCTGCCAAGGGTCATGCCCATCCAGAATTCATCTCTGTGTGTCACCTCTTGTCGATTTCATGATTCATTTTGCATTCAGCGAATCAAATAGGAAACAACAGGAGAAAATCTAAAGCAGCATGTAGCAGGGAAGTGATAGGAAAAAAGTTATCAAATTTACCACCATATTACCACACTGATATTGGCTGATTTCAGAACTTAAGTAAACCTGAGAGTACTTGCATGAGAGTACTAGTGATCTCTTGGTAAGGCTAGGAAAAATAATTCTTTAAATCCTGGAGAGGCACTAATAGTTGACAGTATTGGCCAGACACTCTGGCTCAATCTATGGTAGCTTCCTATGTTTCTATATTTCTAGAGGATTAAATGAAAGAGTATGTGTAAGCAAGCAAGAAGCAATGAAGATGCAGAGCTAACAAAAAAATTAATAAATCTGAGGGCAAGTCGAAGAACAGAGTGGTAAATACACAATTAAAAGGCACTGGACATACAAATAATTAAACATTCCTCCTTTCACCAATTAAATTAAAGAAAGTGGTGAGGTCATTACTTTTTTATTTGAATCAGTAACAATCCATGGCAAAAACCATTCAGTCCACCTACCTTTTGCCTGTTGAGAGAGGAAGATTCCACTTGCCTCAGGATTCTGGCCTGTCCAATGTAGGAAGCTGTTTTTTCACAGAGAATTGGTCCTTTTAGCCAGGGCCTCTGAGATAAATTTTGCAAGATGGAACAAGACTGGTTTTGGCCACAAGGGGGGCTCTTCTCAAAATGGACCATGAACCCTCCATGAAGTTTTTTTGAGGGAGGGGCCTATTGGAAATTCATGGGCTCCTCCTTGGCTCTCTGCACCCCAGACTATTGTACTGGGTGAACCCTCTTCTTGGCCCTGCATCTAGCTCTGCGTAGTCTATACTGGTGGGCAGCAGCTCTTGTTAAAATCTCATCCATTTGTATCTGGGGATACCAGGGATTGTCCCACTGAATTGTTACAGTACCGATAAGTACCAGACTAAGGACTTGTCAACATTGGCAGTTTACCCTGTCTTGAAGCCCTGCAGTGCTGATGCTACAGAGCTTTTACCCTGTTTTACCTCCAGGCAGTCTTCACGACCCCTAGGTCAAAGATGGGGCTGAGATGGGGGGGGAAGATGGGGGGGCATTGCATTATTTTAAAAAATACCCAGTAAAATCCATTCCAGCATGCAAAAAATGGATCGTGCCCCATGTGCCCGCAGGAGCCCATTCCAGAATGATAGCCCATTGCTACAGTTGCCCTCTGCTTCACCCTACCTTAGACAGGAAGGAGGCCCTAAGCATGTGACCAAGGCAGGTGAGATGCAGAGGACCTTCCCCATGTGCTGTAGGCCTGCTTCCTGATGTCAGAGAGTGTGACCTAGAGAGCAGTGGTGGTAGCTGCAGGGAGAGACCAGTGTGCTCATATGGACTCTGGCTTGTTTCATGCCAGTAATGGCAGAGCAACAGGCCAGATCCACGGAAATATGCTGGCAGGGAGCTGGCGTATTCTGGCCCATGTAGACAAGTCTTGTGTCTAAGTAATTAAAATTATTCCCTTCTCATACTTTGCTGTTATCAGTGATTTGTCTTCCTGCAATACCACAAGGAGCATCCAGATATATCTCCAGTCAATTATTTTAATTTTCCACAGAGATCAATAAGACAGGCTTTTAAAAAGTCTGTTAGGTTAATTGCTTTAGTAACTATGGAAGTGACTTGTGAAATGTCGCCTTCATGACATACAGTAAAGTTTGAACACCTGGATACTCAGCATCTGCCAGTTATATTAGAAGTATCAGATTATGGTTGCCAAACATGGTTGACAAACTTGATATTACTGTTGTTGCCAGGCTAACATAATGATTTCACTGAGGCTAGGTGGATCTGCCAATTTTGGTTCTACTCAGTTTCTCATTTTTCTGATCTTAACTTAGTTTCACCGTAATTTTTATACTTTTTAAAAAGTATTCAGGCAAGTTCTTGTATATTTTTCATGCACATTTTAATGCATGATTTAGTACATGTATTCTTCTAATATTTTTGCAAGCAATCAGCGTCTACACAATGTGTCTCCTTGTAAAATTTGCAGTATATATACATGCATTTGTGTGTGCCTGGTTCCATAATGGATATATTCATATACAGAAATTTTGAGCAGAAAACAGTATTATACAGATATCTCTGCAAGTGTGGATTTCAGCGGTCAGGTTTTTTTTTTTAATGGGCTTATGATGTTTGGATGAGAGAAATTCATATGAACATTTAGACTGAACAAATTTCTCCTCCATCCCTGTTCTTTGTATACTGCATGATTAAACTATTTATTTGTTTATTTATTTGATTGATTGATTGATGCCCATGCTCACAAATGGCATTCACAGCTAGTAGTCATTAGCCCGAATGGCTATGTGCTAGCTCTAGGGAAGCATACCAACTGCTAGGAACATAAACAAGAGCAGGCATTGCTCTCATGCCCTACCTGTGGACTCTGCTTGGCCAGCACAGAAAAAGACAATGTTTCAGCCTTTGGTCTGATAAAGCTGAACTCTTTTCTTCTTGTTTGATCAATGGTTTCACATAATTACATCCTTTTTTTTTTTTTTGATGTAGTACTATTACAATCGTGCAACTAAGGCCAAATCACTTTACAGTCTCTATCTCAAATAGTCATATCAATTCTACATAGTAGACTAGGTGGATACAATTTGCCAGGTGGGTGGTTCTGGCTGAGTGGCAGTTGGCTGGAAGTTGGATTTTGGCTATGCCAGGAGTTGGAAAGCTGAGAGGAATATGCATAGACATGATTTTTCCAGGCCTGTGTGTTCACAATATGGAATAGATGTCCTGAAAGTTGGCTTGACAATATTATTTTTGGATCCACACATTAACAGCGCAAGCTGGATGAGCAGCATGACATTCAGTTATGCCAGTTCTATAGGTGATGAGCAAAACAACATTCAGATTTGTAGCAAAATACCTAGAGCAGCCATTCCCAAGTAGAGGCTCATCTACATGAGCCAGATTACATCGACTGCCCACTGGCATATCCCAGCCATGGATCTGGCCCATTCTTCCCCCATTTCCTGCACAGAATTGGAGGAAGTCCTGATGGGCTCACCAGCCCATCGCTGCACCTGTCCCTGCTGCCATTTTCTTCACTTACTCAGAATGCAAGAATGGGGCCTGCAACATATGACTGAGCTCTCCTGCATGTGACTAGCCTTGGGCACATGCCACAGGACTCCATCCTGCTTTTGAGGAGAGCCATGGAGACTGCAGCAGCAGTGAGGGCTGGTCTGCAGGGACAGGCTCTTGCAGACATGCAGGGCCTGATCCATTGTTTGCTGGTGGTGATGGTATAACTCAGGTATTATTATAAACTGTTTTATTGGGCCCTACCCCACCTTCCCACCCCCATCCCAGCCCCGTATCTCACCAGTGGTGAGGACTACCCAGGGACAGATTGGGGCAAATGCCCTGAATCATATGGATTGCTGGGTACTGAGATGGGGGAAAGATGGGGTATTTAGCCCAAGTAGGCAAGGCCTTGGTGCCTTCAACAGCCTAAATTCCATTGCTAGTCCCAACCAGAGTAGACCCACTCATTTGATTACTGAATGCCTAACCAAAACTTATATAAATCCTACTGATGTAATTGGTCTACTCTAATTAGGATTAACAGCTGCATATAGGTCCTGATCTAATAACTTCCAAAGCTCATCATCCTCAGATATCCAGAGAGCACCAAGTTGGACAGGTGTGGCTGGAACAGATCTCTCTCCTTGAAAACAAAATAGAGAACATGAGGCACAAATAAACTTGCAGCATATGAAAGTGTGGATGTGTTCCTTCCACAGGTATCTTAAACATGTTAATGGTATCATTTGAGGAGATAACATCTAAAAAGACATGAAGGGGGGAGAGTCTCTTTGGTGGCTGCTTCTAGGCTATGAGACACCCTTTTTGAATGCCCCCCTCTGTCATTTTTCTGTTGGCGGGCAAAGACATTTCTATTCCATCAACAGGCTTTTTAGAACTGCTGGAGGGGGGGTGTTAATGAGTGATAAGTCATTATACTATTTTGGGTTTTTAAAACACACACACACACACAAACACACACATTTTTCTTGTAATACATGTTTGACATCATTTTTCATTTTTTATTAATAGTTTGATTACTTTTTAACAGTAGTCCTTTGTAGACATTGATCTATATTGTATTTGTTTTATTTTTAATAAGTTTTTTTATTCACATTCACATAAAATTACAGATAACATACATATATCATACATAACAATAATCTCTCACCTCTAATATTCAACATCTAATCTCTAACCAAACATAACATAGCATAATATCCCACAACACATAACATCTTACTTCCTTTGTCTACACCCAATTGTGGTGTTAAATAGATTTACCTCATCCCATCTAAACTCATCTTCAAATTTAGTTATCTGCCGTTTTGTACCCTAAATGTAAAGATTATTATCACAGTTATTATACTGTATTTATTTTAAAGGTGATCCACCTTGAGTCCCAATTCTGAGGTGAGAGACAGGATGTAAACAAAGGGAAAGAAGGGAGGGGGGATTTGTACACCCCTAATTCCATCCTTCTCAGTCCAGCTCCAGGGCTGTAGTTTGTAGTGGCCTCTTCACAAAGGAAACATGGGCAAGTCTTCCCTGCAGGGCTTTAAAGGAGAACAAAGACATCATCTCCCATCCAAGGAGGGAAGAGGTTTTTTTCTTGTCTATTAAATCCATGGCATAGTGTCATGTTGACAACCTGTCTTTCTCAAGCACTACACAGGTCACTGTGACTTGGGTGTCAAGGTGCAAGCTAAAAACACACTGTGGTGTGCTTCAGCATGGCAGCCACTAAAAGCAGAAATGTCTCATCTGAGAATATCCATTGTAGGAGCTTGTGCTGACATGTTTTCATATGCATGTGAGCATGTGCGCACACACACACACACTCACCGGTGGAATGTAAAACTGGTTGGTAAGCTAACAGTGCCTACTTTTAGTACTGACAGAGGAGGGTTAAACTAATTATTGTATATTCTTTTTGGAATTCTGTCCATACTTCTGTTTGTTTCTGGATCTGGGAAACTTATTTGGTGCAACTGAGCCTTTTGCCTAAGGATTCAAGGATCCTAGAGTAATGAAACATATAGATCATTTGTGATAGGAAGAAAAACAGCTGAGTTCAAAGACTCAAATTGCCTTGTGTTTTCTCCCACCCTAGTCATAGCAAGGCAGCCACAGGCATTTCTAGCCTTTCTTTATCAGCAAAATGAAGAGGCGAAAATCTTCAGACAACATTCTTGGAAAGCCAATTTGCTGCAAAAATTATGGTACCTTAGTATCCTAGATCATTTCTTCAGAGCCCTTCAGAGCTATTTTGATATGTTTACAATATTGATAAAGTATATATCAGTTGGCCTATAAATTGGTTGTTTAATAAAGAGAGAAGCTTAACTGTCTCATTTGAAACTTTCTCTACCCTTTAAAAAAAATGCATCTTTGAATACAAGTTTCCCAGTCCTTGTCTGTTTCAAACAGACATGAAACAAAGTTGACATTTAATTAATCAATCAATTAATCTGCTATCTTTCTCTCAATAAGGGACTCAAAGCAGTTTACAAAAATTTAAAACAGAGTACAGCTAAGCATCTTATTCTACAAAAAAAAAAGTAAGCAATTCTATTTTAAAAGAACACTATTAAACAGTTTAAAACATATTTAAAACATGATTTAAAGATAACATTCATTTTTTTCAATGGAATCAACAAATTCGAAAGCAGTTGGGGGAACCTTGTGCAGATGGATCCATGCCATTTCACATGGGAAACCAGATGCACTTCCCTGATTGTGCAGTAAACAACACTGCAACGAGGGATATTGGTTTGATGGCCCCAGTGAACAGAGGCCAGAATCCCCTACACTTGGCATGTGGTGCCAAATGCTGGTCATATTACAGGGGAGGAGGCAAGGTTATTTAATTCCCTGCCTCCCTTCATGTGTCCCCTTTGTTCTTCTTGCTGCAACCCACCTACCCACCCTCAGTGTAGTGTGAGCTAAGCTGGTTGCTTCTAGGCCGGGTAGGAATATTTGCCCTTTACCTGTCCCCCCCCCTACTCCATACTGTATCTGATGGGACTTGGAGAATTAGCTATCGGTGGTGTATAAAATAGGTTCTTACTTGGCAGGTTAAGGGGGTAGAATTTGTTAGATTGGTGTACATCTTAGCACCATTTTTAAAAAACTATTTATTTATGCTCCAATTATGAACATACATATACATACATACATTATGAACATACATACATACACCTTCATATACATACCTATCGTTATCTATAACCTCTATGACTTCCAAAACAGTTTATTTCTTCCTTCTGTCCATTTCTCTCTATCGCCCCACCTTCTAAGATAATCCTATCCATCTGTCCACATCCCTCTCTCATCTTTATCCCTCTCATTATTTTCTTCCAAACTTCCTGATTCCCTCACCCCATACCTTCTACACTTACTCTCACCTTCTCACATACTTCTTCTTCTCATTCCAACTCATTCAACTTTTCCCTTCTTGCAGTCATATCCGTTCTCCCCATCACCCAAACATTTGCCTCCCTTCTGCCCAGCCCCTGTCTAGGGTTGCTTCAAATTGTTCTCTTTCCATTCACTCACATTATTTACCACTTTGAATTATTGTTTCTTTTACTTTCCCTTTCTGTCTTCTATACACAACTATTATTTTTTAAGCTTTTTAAGTTTAAGAAAAAAAATAGTTTTACGCTTTATTGTTCAGAATCTTTTTCACTCAAAATATTTCTTATTTCTTATATCTTTTCTGTCTTTTGTCTATTGTACTCTTCAGATCATATAAATCTTTCGCCTTTTACACCTTAGCACCTTTTGGTGACATGTTAGGCTCTGCGACTGTCTCTACAGGTCATGGGACCTGGAGAGATGGAAAAGGAGTCTGCCCTTGGAGCCAATCTGGGGGTTTACTCTCTATCATAAGTCTTGTGACTTGGGGGGAGTCCTCTCGGTTTGCCTTCCAGTAAATGACTGTCCAGCAAGCAACCAATGGTTTTGGATTGCCCTCAGGGTCTGGTGTTTCACCCAAGGGAAGGCTGGGGAGGCTGGTCACAGGTTGATGTCTGGGCCTCAGATGGACCCACATCAGGTTGCACCCCCTAGCTTTGCTTATCCGCAGTCCCAAATTTAGTAAAATAGGGCATAGGTCAATGAAGTGGCCCCTTTTCAACCCATTTACTTGTGTCTGGTCTCATTGTTTCATGGTTGATCATCAAATGGATGGGCTCACTGTGGCCCTGTTGTATGCTGGAATCTACCACTATTATGCAAATCTTGAGAAAGTTCCTGTTTTAGAGAAGACATTCTAGACTTCCCAAGCCAGTTTGGCCAGTGGAGATACTGGCTGCAGGAGTCTGGAACTGTAGTCTTACAACCCCTAACTTTCAAACTCTGCTATTCTGGCTGAACACTTGTTTTATTGATTGATGGATGGATTGGAAGGGATTTATATCTCACCTTTCTCCCAAAATGGGAATATGATTTGTTTTTCAGTCTCACTCTATCTATCTATCTATCCATCTATCCTATCTATCTGTCTTTCTGTTTGTCTATCTGTCATCTATCCCTTCTGCTACTTGGTTTTCTTTTACTGTGACAGAGTTCACACAAAGAGATATAGTGCAGGGCATGGTTATACAGTAATTGACACACTATATGGTTCTGGGTTAGATGGCTTTACAGTACATTAGATACATTTGGGGTAGACAGGTCTATCAGGAGTTCCCAACTCCACTAGCTAAATGAAATCTGCAGAGGCAAGGTGCTCATCCAAATCAGATACCGTATATTCTGGCGTATAAGAAAACTTTGAGCCCTGAAAAATAGCCTCCAAAATCAGGGGTCGTCTTATACACTGGATACACTTTGCTTCACCCTGCCATCCGATCTCCTGCCTCTTCGCTCCCTTCGCAAACGGAGCGAAGAGGCAGGAGATCGGGCAGCGGGGATGAGGCAAAGTGTTTCCCAGTTCCTTCACCCCCCCCCCTCCTCTGCCTTCTCCCCCTTTGGGGAGCAACCAAAGACAGAGGAGGGGGCGAACATTGCTGGAAAGCCCCCCCTTGAGCCAACCTATTCACCCTCCCCGAAACCACAATCAGGTTCCCGATCGCAGCTTTCGGGAGGGGGTGCGTGGCTAGGAAGCCCCCCTCCAGCCACCATTCCTCCCTCCCCAAACCTGCAATCGGACTACTAATCGCGGCTTTGGAGAGGGCGTGGGTGGCTAGGAAGCCCCCCTCCAGCCACCCTTCTCCCCTCCCCAAACCCTCCCACCTCCAGCCACCCTTCTCCCCTCCCCAAACCCATGATCAGACTCCCGATCACAGCTTTGGGGAGGGGGTGCGTGGCTAGGAAGCCCCCCTCCAGCCACCCTTCCTCCCTCCCCAAACCCGCAATCAGACTACCAATCACGGCTTTGGGGAGGGCGTCGGTGGCTAGGAAGCCCCCCCTCCAGCCACCCTTCTACCCTCCCCAAACCCTCCCACCTCCAGCTACCCTTCCTCCCTCCCCAAACCCATGATCGGACTCCCGATCACGGCTTTGGGGAGGGCATGGGTGGCTAGGAAGCCCCACCTACAGCCACCCTTCTCCCCTCCCCAAACCCACGATTGGACTCCCAATTGCAGCTTTGGGGAGGGGGTGGGTGGCTAGGAAGCCCCCCTCCAGCCACCCTTCCACCCTCCCCAAACCCTCCCCCTCAAGCCAGCCTCCCCCCTCCCCAAACCCACGATCGGACTACCGATCGCACCTTTGGGGAGGGCATGGGTGGCTAGGAAGCCCCCCCTCCAGCCACGCTTCCACCCTTCCCAGACCCTTCCACCTCCCCCCTCCAGCCACCCTTCCCCCTCCCCAAACCCATGAAGCCCCCTCCCTCCAGTCCCCCCTTCCAGCCCCCCCCAGCCCCTCCTCAAAGTCGCATTAACTTCTGCATCCTGGGATTCGAATCTGTTTTGGAGCACCCTATTGGCAAATTTGACAAATTGAACTGAGGTTTATAATCATCATTTTCAAAAAGGGTAGTAGTAATGACATGTATTACTGACCAGACTGTGTTGATGTTGTGTGTGGGTTTTTCTTTCTTTTTTTAAGAAAATCACTCTAATTGCCCTTTCTTTTCTTTTCTTCCCTTCCTGGTAAAAATTTGGCCTTGTTTTACCTTTTCAAGAAACACTGAGGTTACCATTTCAAAATGAGAAAAGGATGCACTCATATGACCTGGATTTCTCCTAGTTTAAGCCACTTCTCCCCCACCCCCAATCCCCTGATCCAGTCCAGGTCTCTTGAATTTAAAATTTCAGTCATGAGGAGGTAATTCTCATCACGCTACACCTCCATGGATAAAATGGAAACAAAACAAGTGCAGATGTTTGTTCCAACTCCCCCAGACTGCAAACCAGATACTAAAATATTGTTCAAGATGTTCCAGTTAAAGCTGTTAAGTAATAGGTATCATGAGATCCACTGAGCCATTAAGCACTCTATTAAGCATAATTTATGTAACTTCAGTAGGACCCTCATATCCACGGGGGATTGGTTCTGGGCCCCACAGAAAATAGTGGATGGCTGGGAAGCCCCCTCCTTCCAACCACCCTTCCACCCTCCCTGAAGCCACAATTGGGCTCCCGATCATGGTTTCGGGAAGGGTGGAAGGGTGGCTGGGAAGCCCCCCCCCCCTCCAGCCACCCTTCCGCCCATCCCCTCCATCTTCATTCTCTTTGCAAAGGGAATGAAGATGGAGGGAGGCAAACCGGGTTCATTCGGCCCCCTCCTCTGCCTTCACCCCCTTTGGGGAGCAACCAAAGGTGGAAGAGAGGGGCGAATGTTGTGGCTGGCTGGCTGGCTGAGAGAGACCTGCCAGATGATCCTGTTCATTTTCCCAACTCAGGAGGAGATCATCGTGAGTTGGGAAACAAAGAGGATCAGCTGGCAAGGCTCCCCCAGCCAGTCAGCCAGCCACCCAAATTGGGGCAGGTGGTCTTATATGGCGAATATATGCCAAACCCAAGATTTTTAGTTGAAAATTGTGGGGTCATCTTATATGCCCAGTCATAGAGGCCTTTACCATTGTGGTTATTATCAATACCTATGTTTTACAATGGCGATGAACAGATAAAAGAAAGGTATTGTTGCCTATGGCATTTATAAACACATGGCAATCTGTTTTATAATATGTTTGACTGTTTGGCCATCTAACCCAATATTATCTGCTCAACTTCAGTGGCTGTACAGTTGACAAACATTTTCTCAATATAATCAATAAATCTGAAACCTGAAGTACAAAGGTCTTTTGCATCACCCTTTTCTCTGATCCTTTAACTCGCATTGGCAGAAATGGAAATGGAGACCTACATGCAGAGCCCATTCTTCACTGATGCTATGTTTCCTTTGCAAATAACAAACTGGTACCCTTCAGATATTTTGGAATACAATTCCTGTCAGCTATGGCTATGGGACATGCTGTCAGGGGCTAGTGATAGTTAGTTATTAATTTTTGTGTTTTAGGGGGGAAAAAAGTCCTAAGCGACAAACAGCTAAATAATAACAAATCAAAAGCATAAAATAATAGCGTACACTACGACTCCCATATCCATGAGGAATATGTTCCTGGACTTATAATGGAAATGCAAAAACATAGATAATAACAAACCCTACTGAAATGATTGATTTCCAAGCCAAACATACCATAGAGTTGCAATGGGGGACTTAGATATTACTAGACAGAACACCACTCTAGGAATCTCTAGGTCCTTCAGCATGAACCTATGGTCAGTTTCCAGCAAAAGCATACCATAGAATTGTTCTTAGAAAATGCCTAGAGATAAAAAAAAATGTATGTGTGTAAGTGAAACCATGGGTACCAGTCCTGTGGATATGGGGGTCATACTTTGTAATAAAACCAAGAAAATAATACAATAAAAATCAGTGGTAGCTGGCAATGCTAACATATCAGGCAAATGATAAAGAAAACATTCACAAACAAATGAGTCTTTAGTTAAAATGGACTTATTCCCCCACCAGAAGCCCATGAAACCTCAATGGGGAGATCATTCCCTATGTTGGGTGCCTAGCTCATGTTTTATCACATTAGAAGATTACCATGATGAGGAAAGATTATTTAAACTTGAAATATTCTTTTATTTGCATGATTTTTAAAAAAAACTGTAGTTGTGAGACCTGATAAAGTTAGGCTCTGTTGGAAGCATATATCCAATAATGTCACCATTTCCTACAAGCACTTATTTCTCACAAATATAATTGCTGCAAATTATGGAAATAGTAGGGATACAAAAACTGAACGCCTTCCTTTAAATCTTTAAAACTCCCAATGAAAGCAAATGAAATGGTAGCTGTTTTGAACTCCTTCTATACTCCAATTCCATATTGAGTCTTCCAGACCCTGCTGAGGGAGACACAACACTCAAAAATGAAGTGACAGATGGGCCATGGCTGCTGCTTTTCTTGCTGCCATTGGAGATGTAAAGAGATGGTTAGCAGTATCCAAGTTGTAAGGTAGCTATCCTGGAGAGTAGGAATATCAGCTACTGGATATTTATCACCTATTTTTTTATCATGGATTGTTTCACGTTGATTAAGAATCATAGCAATCAAAGAATCATAGAGTTGGACGGAGCCCCATAGACAATCAAGTCCAGCTTCATGCTCAGTGCAAGATCTCCAGCTAAAGTATCCACAGCAGGTAGATGTCCAGCCTTTTTTTTTTTTTTTTTTTAAGACATCCAGGGAAGGAGTCAATTGCCAAACTGGTATTACCATCAAGAAATTCCTTCAAATGTTCAATCAAAAACCAGTCTTAAGTAACTAAAAAAAAAAAGAAGAAGAAGAAGAAGACCTGGCCCTACCCTCTGGGGCAGCAGAAAACAGCCCTCCCTCTCCTCTCTCTGCCAGTCCTCGAGGTATTTAAAAGAGAGCAGTCAGGTCACCCTCAGTCTTCTCTTCACCAAGCTGAACAAGCCCAGCTTCTTCAACTTTTGCTCGTATATTTTGTTCTCCATACTTCTTATCATCCTTGTTGCCCTTCTCTGAACTCACTCCAATTTGTTTATATCCTTCTTAAAATGAGGCACCCCAAACTGAACACAGCACTCCAGATGAGGTCTGATTAGTGCCAAAAATAGTAGGACTATTAATTCCCTCAACTTGGAAACTATGCTTCTTTTAATTCAGGCTAAAATAACATTTGTCTTCTTTCCTGCAGCATCAAACTGATGGCTCATGTTCAATTTATGATTAGCAATAATCCCAAGGTCTTTTTTTTTCTTTTCTTTTTTTTTTGCATGTGGTACTGCTAAGACATATATTTCCCATCCCATAACTCTGCATTTGGTTTTTGTGGCCTAAATTTAGAATTTGTCTTTATTGAATTTCTTCTTATTATCTTCTGCCCAAATTTCTGGTTTATCAAGGTCCTTTAGAATTCTATTTCTATCCCAATGTGTTAGCCACCCTTCCCAGTTTTGGATCATCTGCAAACTTCACAGGGATCCCCTCAATCTAGTCATCTGAGTCATTGATAAAAACTGAAGAATAATAGCCTTAGAACAGAACTCTGAGGCACTCCACTAGAGACCTCCACCCAGTTTGAAGGGCAGCCATTGATTATGACTTTTGGAGCATGGTTTGTCAACCAACTGGATACATCTGATGGTGTTTCTATCTATTCCACATTTAATCAGTTTGCTAATCAAATTATTATGGGAAAATTTATCAAATGCTTTGCTGAAATCCAGATAAATCACATCCACAGCATTCCTACCATCTACTAAACGAGTGGTCTGATCAAAAAAAATGTAAGATTAGCTTGGCAGGATTTATTCTTGATAAACCCGTGTTGGCTCCAACTGATGACTGCATCTTCATCCAGATGCTTGCAAACAGATTCCTGTATAATTTGTTGTAATATTTTTCCTGGTAGTGAGGTCAGGCTGAGTGGCCTGCAGTTTCCTGGATCTTCTTTTTTCCCTTTTTAGGGACAATGTTTGTTTATTTCCAGTCGACTGGCACCACACCCATTGCCCAAGGTTTCTCAAAACTTATTCTATGGGGTGGGCAATTGTTTTAGCCCAATTTTGGGGGCATCTTTGCTCCAGTAGTGGATGGTAGGTTAAGGAATGCATCCTGGTGGGAGCCTCAAAAGAGAGCAGTAAGTAGGAATAGCTTTCCCTACATCATCCTTCCCTTCACAGTCACCTAGTGTGCTGAACTTGCAGGGTACAGCTACAGTAGACCACACTAGAGGCCTCCAAGAGCCTCTATAGCCTGCCCAAACAAGTACTAGGCTATTTTTGAATACCAGATAATGATCTTGTCAAGGTGATCCACAAAGTTAGGTATTTCAAGTTTATGAACTTGCCACCCTGAAATGCCATTAGATAGGACATGGTGGATGAATGGACAGAAGAACAGGTGGACAGACAGGTAACATTGCACTTTGAGAAATCTAGGCTATGTACCTGGAAAGATAAACATATGACTTCTAAACTAAAAAATTAAGAGGGACCATTAGTTATTTTGTTTTTATCAGTGCTATGAATTTATGTGATAGCTTTCATAGCTCCAACAGAAATGGTTATCTTCCCTCCCTATATCTCATTGTCTCTTCACCTTCATACCTAGTAGAGAGGGATGCCCTCTTCGATATGTATTTTATATGTGGTTGTTATTGTTTACTAAGGACATTATCAGACACAGCAAAAAGTACCTTAGGAGAATGGCAGGACAACATTCCTACCCTGTGAACAGGACCCGATTTCACATGTCCTCATGCTCATGGGTTCTGCTCCTGTGCTTCTGCAGTTAGTAAGGCAGTGCTTTTCATTGACAGGTAGCTCCCGTCAATGAAAAACACTGCCTTACTAACTGCAGAAGCACAAGAGAAGAATGCAACAAACATGACGTTGTGTGAAACCGGGTCCCATTCGCAGGACAGGAACGTAATCCTGACATTCTCCTAAGGTATTTTTTTGCTGTGCCTGATAATCTCCTAAGTGTTCAGGAAGATTTTGTTGTTGTGTGCTTTCAAGTCATTTCCAGCTTATGGTGCCCCTAATTCAGCAAATCATGGTATTTTCTTGGCAGATTTGTTCAGAAGGATTTGCCCATGCCTTCATCTGAGACTGAAAGAGTGTGACTTGTCCAGGGTCACCCAGTGGGTTTCCGTGACCGAGCAGAGATTTGAACCCTAGTTGCCAGAATCATGGGGCTCATCTACACCAGGCAGGATATGCCTGCTCTCCACTGTGTCCTGCCTGTGGAGCTGGCCTGTTTTCTCCTGTTACCTGGAGAAAATGGGTCAGAGCCCAAACAGGATGCTTGCCTGTCGCTGAAGCCACCACTTTCATTTTATTGCTAATGCAGAAGCCAGGCAAGAGTCCCACAACATGTGACTGCAGGCCCCCTGCATGTGACCAGCCTCAGTCACATGCTGCAGGACCCCTGCCTGGCTTCTGGGACAGCCAGGGAGCTGGTGGCAGCAGTGGGGGGCAGCATTCTAGGATGGGCTCACACAGACATGTGGGGCCTGATCCAGTGGAAACAGAGTAAACTGGGTATTTTTAAAAAAGTGGTAAAGGGCCCTATCCTGGCTTAACCTGTATCTACCCCCGAGATTGTCTGGACTGCCTGGGGCAGATCTGGGTAAATGCCCTGCATTATTTGAACTGCAGGTCTCTGGAATGGGGGAAAGCTGGGGTATTTGGCCAATGTAGACAAGCCCAAACCACTACACCATACTGACTGTCATTCAGGAGCTTGAGTGTCTTACTGTAAGTCTCTCTCTCTCTCTAGCTTTTCTTCGCAAATGAAGATTCAGGAAGAACTCATCCCATGCTTTCTGCAAGCGCACTGATGACTAAAAAGGCCAATCTGAGATAAACAAGTCCAGTTGCAGAAAGCACAGCAGAAGGTCTCCTTGGGTGATGTTTCGGGGTTGTGATTCTTTCTGTGTTGTCGTTTCTCTTCAAGACTTGTTCAGTGTGAGTTCTCAAATAAGGCTGCAGCATTGTGGATAGTGCGTCTCCATGCCTCCTGATGTTAGGCCAGGGTGGACCATTGTTGGTGATCAATTTGGCTGAGCCTAGAAACGTGCCCTGCCCAGCACAGCTGTGTTCTCAATATCATGGTCTCAATGCTGGTGATCCCTGCTTGCTCAAGGACAGCAACATTCATCACATAGTCACTCCAGTGTATATTTAGGATTGTGCGTATCCAGCGCTGATGAAAGCATTTCAAGGAGTCATAAGTGGTGGCAATAGGTGACCCAGGTTTCAGACCTGTAAAGGAGAATAGACAGTACAATGGCTCTATGCACACTGATTTTTGTGCTTCGCCTCAGGTGTTTATTACTCCAGACTCTTTTGTAAAGTCTTCCAAATGAACTATATGCCTTTGCTAGTAATAGTTAAAAAAATACATTAAAATATCACTTGCCTGGTTTCAATATCAGAATTGAAGTGTAAACCAGTCATGCCAGTGAGCCTGCTTCCAGAAATGTACCTGTTGTCTAAAAAGAATGCTAGAAATCAGACTCAAGCAGCAGATTTAGACACAGAATTTATTTTGGTATATCATTTCTTTGGCTACATCATTTAAGAGTGCAAATGAGGGTCATATGGTTGAACTCTTTTTACGTATGCCTAGGCTTTCTGGAAACTGGTACAGTCAGTTCTGGTGGCAGGGAAAGGAACAGATTGTAGTGGCCAAAAACCTAGGTTAGTGGGCATATTTTTGCTTCTTTCCAATTCAGAAACAACTTGAAGGCAGAGAACAAAACAACAATGCATTCAAAGATTGGTGGCAATCAGTCTGTATTCTGGTTGAGCAGTCACAAATCAAAAGGCCAAGGTTTAAGTGCAAGGTCATGGCAATAACTATGCTTTAAACATTTACAGGTTGCAAAAAACAACAAAAAATTATTGGCTTTAGAATTGTCCACAACTACCAAAGTAATTGAGCAGGATTTAAATAAAATTGCCCTTAAAAAAGCAGTTTTGCTCCCCATCCACCCACCCACCCAAATCTGCTCCATCAGGAATGTCACATGTTAATTGCAACATAGCTAAAGCTAAAGTCACATCAATTAAATAGGAAAGTGAAAATTATTTATCTGGGCAAACAATACATTCCTGATGGCAACTACATCGTTCTCTTGCTTTTTAAATTATATTAATTACTGGAGACCATTTTGCAGCTGAAATTCCAATTATCAAACCAAGTTTTGATTTTAGCAGCTTGACAACCTGACAGTTGAATCTGACAACTGTGAAGAATGTTGATGCATTGCATAGGGAGAGAGGTGTTTTAGGGTTACAGTGAGAGTGTAACACTATGAGAAAAGAAACAAAGTTGTCCAGCAACGTTTTGTATAAAGCTGAACAGAAAGATCAGGTTCATTCTCAAACATTTCAGGAGAGAAGCGTGCATGTCTTCTCTAGTCCGATGGCTCCAGGCAGAAGGACTGTGCAAGTTTAAGAATTCTGATGATACAATCATTCCAAGTGGCAAAAGTTTACAGCTCAACCATATTATCCCTTTTTGATCTGTTTCTCTCTTGACCCTGTATAAATTTCAGCTCTAGTGGCCATATGGTTGGTTAAGTAACCATCATGTGGTCAAAGTTTGGTGTTTTGTTTCTTGTTTGTTTCTTTCTTTGATGCAATTGAAGCTGCCCCCTAACCAAAGTTCTTAGTCATTACAAATAGAAAATAAAAATATTTAAATAGGTTAAATAATAAATATTTAAATATACAACAATAATACAATAAAACAATAGCCGAAGAAGAAAAATATAAAACCAAGATAAACTGGAACCAAAAAAACTAAACATGTCACCATAAAATACAAGTTAAAAACCATAAATGTATGTCTCTGTGTGTGTACATAAAAGTCAAAAGGTTTTTTTTAAAAAAAAAAGCAATAAAGCTGTTCTTTAAATGCATATTAAGTCCTCTAAGGGACATTTAAATGGTTGGAAACTGAAGGAGGAAGCAACACTGAGAAAATAGGAATACACAGACACAGAGACACACATGCTCATTTACTTTCAAAGACCACTGAAAGCATCATCATTCTTTTTCGCGGTCTCTGTGAATGCACACAATGGGTTAATCCTGTGCCTGTGCATAGTACTTTGGAAACTTCTAGCACCTCATTTTAAACTTTTGGGGGGTAGCACCTCTCCCCTCCCCCCTGGTGCATATAAGCCCATCCCTCTCACCAATTGCTCAGTTCCTTTTTTTTTTTTTTCCCTGCCACGTGGAAAGCTCTGAAGGAATTTCTACTAGCCCCATTGTTCTTATTTTGACTCTTTGGACTCTTTTCTCACTTTGGACTAGACTTTTGACTCCTCTACTGCTTATCCCTTTGGCTTTGTATCTCAGATTGGACTGATTTACATCTCTGACCTCGGATTCCATTGATATTACAATTACCTCCTCACCCGATTTGGCTGCAAGATTGATTTTCTGCTCTTCTGACCTTGGACTCAATGGTACTGTGAAATATTTCCTTTCTAAGCATGTCTGGGGCTGATTTCTTCAAATTCTGCTCCCAGTGCTCAGCCAAAATGACAGAGTCATATGGCCATTCCAATTGCCTATTTTGTCTTGGGGAGGCCCATGATGTAGCCTCGTGCAGGCATTGCAAGGCCTTCACCCCACAGGCCAGAAAGAACTAGGACAAGAGGCTTAAGGCCTTACAGGGTACAGCTGCAGTAAACCACACACTACTGCAAGGCTTCACCTTCAGTACTCTCCCCTGAAAAGTCTAAGGGTCCGGCCAAAAAAGGTCCCGCCTCAGTACCTGCAAAGGCCTCGACATCTGTCCTGAGCAAGAGATAATGGCACGGGCCGGTCTGACTGACGATCCTGGGACTTCGGCAGGACGGAGACAGTCAGTATTGGGGGTGCTGGTACTGGAGTCTTCCAAGTCAGTGTTGAAAACAAAGGACCCACCAGCGAAGAAAGCTGAGGCTGCTGGAAGGAAAGAATCCCCTAGAAGGGGTCGGTCCAGGGAACACAAGAAGGCCAAGCAGCACGATCACCAAAGGAGAAACTGAAGAAGGCTCCCCGGTATCACCCCCAGAGAAACGGCATCTCTTGATACCGTCACCAGACCAGCACCGGGAAGAAGAATCCACCTACACAGTGGAAAAAAAACTGATGCGTCCTCCCTTGGTGTCCTCATCATCAGGATATCGCGATCCAGGTCACCGTTGGATATTGGTACCATAGCATGTCATCAGGCATGGTCCTGATCCCAATCCTAGCCTCAGACACAGTCCGGGCACCACTCAAGCAAAACAGTCCGGGCACCTCATCAGCAAAACGGATGGTGGCTTACGTCCCATCCTGGACCCCAGAGAGGTGAACTGCTTCATTATGCCCAAAGACTTCAAGATGGTCACCCTTTCTTCTATCCTCCCATTTCTCCATGCAGGAGACTGGTTCACTACCATCGACCTCAAGGATGCCTACTTCCGCATCATGATAGCACGACCCCACAGAAGGTTCCTGGCATTCGCAGTAGGTCCCAAAATGTACAGCTTCAAAGTACTCCCGTTCGGCCCCTGCACAGCTCCAAGAGTATTCATGAAATGCAAGGCCCTGGTGGTTACACATCTATACATGAAAGGAATCGTAATCTTCCCGGACCTGGATGACTGGTTGATCACGGGTCCTTCAAAGGAAAAGGTAGCAGCCGATGGGACAGTTGTGCTCTCACTATTCCAAGACCTGGGCCTCAGGGTCAACATGGACAAGTCACACCTAACCCCCTCGAGGGTTGCAAAGTGCATTGGGGCCCAACTGAACTCTATCCAGGGCAAAGCATTTCTCCCGGAGGACTGCTTCTTCAAGCTATGGGACGTGGTGAATCATTGCATGGCATGGAGGAGAGTAACAGTGCACTTTGTCCAGACCGTTCTCGGTCACATGACCTCGACCACAGCAGTGACCCCCTTCACTAGGCTTTGAATGTGCCCCTTTCAAGTTTGGTTCCTGCAGTCATTCGACCTTCTACAGGATGACCCCTTCAAATTACTGTCGGTTCCCAGAATGCTTCTCAGACAGCTATGGTGGTGGTCCTCCCAGCGGAACGTGAGGTGTGGCCTACCCTTCGCTCTTCCCCACCCCTCCAGGTCTCTGACAATGGATGCATCTATGACAGGATGGGGGCACATTCTCATGGCCTCCACATCTATGGCCTTTGGTCGGTAAAGGAGAAGGATCTCCATATCAATGCTCTAGAACTCCTGGCAGTGTTCAAGGCACTGAAGACATTCAAATCTTCACTCCACAGCAAGGTGGTGCAGGTGGTGTCAGACAACACCACCACAGTCTTCTACCTCAACAAGCAGGGAGGAAGCAGGTCCAGGAAACTCACAGACCTCTTGACTCAGATCTGGGATTGGTGCATACCCAGAGGCATATTTCTGACAGCCATCCACCTGGCCAGGACTCAGAAGGACATTGAAGACTCACTGAGTCAAACCAAGAGCAGCTGTCATGAGTGGTCATTGGCACCAGAGGTGCTGTCAACACTCTTCTCAGATTGGTGCCTGCCATCAATAGACCTCTTTGCTTTGCGCCAGAACACCAGATGCAACCTATACTGCTCAAGGCAACTGATGTCTCACAGGAATCTGGGAGATGCATTTCAAGTGGACAGGAGCTCTAATATATGTGTTTTCCCCGTTCCCACTCTTCTCCAGGGTTGTGGCCAAACTCAGGCGAGACAGATCCAATTGCATACTAATCATGCCATGGTGGCCCAGGCAACCCTGGTTTGCTCCCTTTCTCCTCCTCTCAAAGCACTGTTTTGCCACCTTCCCCTGTCAAAGGATCTCCTGTCAATGCAGAATGGAAAAGTTTTCCATCCAGACCTGGACATGATCAACTTGACAGCACGGCTTATAGACCACTGAACCAGCTTTCAGACTCAGCACAATCAATACTCCAGGTGGCTCAACGACCATCAACGCTAAAATCATACTGCTACAAATGGCAGAAATTCTGCAAGTTTCTTGATGCCAAGGGAATCTCCCCAGCTGATGCTTCAACGCTGCTGCTTCTTGACTTTCTGGCCTCTTTGTCAATGAAAGGTCTATCACTCTCATCAGTATGAACCTATGTGGCCACAATTTCTTCTAACCTCCAAAGCCTGGGGAAAGGCTCCTGCTTCGCAGACCTGCTGGTTCAACGTTTCCTCCAGGGCTACAAGAACTTACACCCACCAGTGGCTGGACCAGTCACATCATGGGACCTGCAGCTAATTCTTAAAGCCATATCACGCTCCCCCTTCGAGCCGCTGGACTTGGTGGACATTTGCCTTCTGTCCTTTAAGACAGCCTTCCTAGTTGCCATCACTTTGGCCAGAAGGGCCAGTGAGCTTTGTGCCCTCAGAGCGGATGCCCCCTACACTCAATTTCATGGGAATAATGTCATTCTTCTGTCAGATGTGGCATTCCTGCCCAAGGTGGTTACCTCCTTTCATCTCAATCAAAACATTGTACTCCCAGCTCTGGAAACCATGCCTTCATCAAATACACCAGTGTCACATCATCCCCTAGATGTACGAGCTGCATTGGAACTGGACCCCAACAGGACTAAGGTGTTCCGCCGTACCAATAAACTCTTCATTTGCTATTCCGGCCCCAAGAAGGGCCTCCCTGTCTCCTCTCAATGCCTCTCCAAGTGGGTGGTTTTGACCATCAGGATCTCATACAAGGCTTCAAGCACCCCCCTACCTTTTTCAATATGAAGCCATTCTACTAGAACAACAGTGACCTCAATGGCATTCATGAACGGTGTGCCACTACCAGACATCTGCACAGTGGCTACGTGGGTGACACCACTTACCTTTGTGAGAAACTGTGTTAGACTCTTCCTTTATGGATGGTGCAGCCCTGGCCAGGGCAGTCCTTACACAATCATCTTTGGATGACTGAAACACTCTTTAATCTACCTCAGTTATAATATAGCTTTTCTGTTCTAACATGTTGTTGTAGTGTTTTTTATTGATCTGGACACTCCCACCACCCTATCTTCTGAGCTTGTTAATCTACCCTTTGTGTGCATTCACAGAGACCATGAAGAAGAAGAATGGATTACTTACCATAACTATCGTTCTTCGAGTGGTCTTCTGTGAATTCACACAAACCCACCCTCCTCTCCTCTGGTGTGCTACCTCTCACTTACTTTATTTAACGTGGCTAAAAGGAACTGAGCAGTTGGTGAGAGGGATAGGCTTATATGCACCAGGAGGGAGGGGGAGGTGCTACCACCCCAAAGTTTAAAATGAGGTGCTAGAAGTTTCCGAAGTGCTCTGTGCAGGTGCAGGATTAACGCATTGTGTGAATTCACAGAAGACCACTTGAAGAACTATAGTTACAGCAAGTAACCCATTCTTCCTTTCCCTTAATCTCGCTAATAGGGTAGAAATCACTCCCTTACATAGTGATTCTATCTTTCAGATGTTTTCTTAAATTGTCCCATCATGTTCTTGATATGTGCTTACAGTTAGTAAGCTATTCTTCCCTATTAAACCAAAAGCCCATCTTTTTATACCATCCATGTACCAATCCTGCTGCAGAACAATGGATGCAAGCTCCAGGAACAGAGATTCCACCACAAGGTTAGGAGGAACTTTCTGACTGTAAGAGCTGTTCAGCAGTGGAACACACTCCCTCGGAGCGTGGTAGGTCTTTAAACAGAGGCTGGATGGCCATCTGTTAGGGATGCTTTGATTGTGATTTCCTGCATGGCAGGAGGTTGGACTGGATGGCCCCTGTGGTCTCTTCCAACTCTACAATTCTATGATTCTATGATTCTATGAAAATTGCTCTTCCTCCAGCTCTTAATTGCCACATGCCTTTTCTTGCCTGTGTTATCACTTTGTAGGTCATCAAGTGTGTAGTATTGAACAAAGAGATTGTCCTTTTTGTTGATCTGGGACACATTTGGTGAGAGCAATGACAAATGGTAGTTAGGGTCCTTAGCTAAAGAGACTATAATCCTTTATAGTAGGGTGAGGTGCCATTAAATGACATTGAGATGGATGTCATGCTGCTTTTATAGACTGATAGACTTTTATGACCTTCTTCAGCAGACTCTACTGACAGAGAACACTTCACCATTATTATTTGAGATGATTCTTATTTTAACTGAGAGAGATGGATAAAAAATGCATAATTGTTTTAAATTCTCTTTTAAATGCAAGTGTTGTCAGTAATATGTATTGTAAACATTTCTTGAATTAATAACTGCAAGGCTTAATCAATATCATGCCTATTGTTTGTTTTCCTAGCGTAGGAATGCCACTCTTTTAACTGCTGTAAATATGTTATGTCAGTCTTCCTACGATTATGAACCTTAAGCCTATCCTGCAAGGAAAAAAAAAAAGAACTGTAACCACAAAAACTCCAGACCCTTTCCCAAACTCATCTCTGGACAAAGGATGGTTCTGCTGTACTTCAGGGAGTGGAAAATTTTGTGGTGGAGGCTGTTGCTCCATAGATGATGTTGGGGAAGGTTGCTAAAGGTATTAATATGTTGTTACCCAAATTGCTTTGGGTCTGTGGGAATCCTCTAATGTCCTAATATTAATTTGGGGAATTTTAATTAATTCAACTTAACGTCCGAGAGGCCGGGCAACAGCAGTATCTTTTAACCTATGTATACCAGTAATAGCAGAGGAGATTCTAAGCCAAAAGGTACAATTAAATTATCTTTATTGGAAATTAATATCAACAGCATTCACACAAACACTCAAGTTTCAGACATTCACACAAGACTATCAAAAGTAATTAGAAGTATTAGGATAGAAGAATAGAGTAGCGGTATAGCAGGTTATACTGTATCAATGCTGCAGAGCTGAGATCACGAAGTACACCAGCAGAGAGAAGGTCTGGGAGGCAAAAAGGTGACACAAACTGACATGGAGTTGAAAGGCAGGGGATTTGTGCACACTTGGGTGGTGTTTTAGGGTGATATCTATTTGAAATAATTCCCCTGAAGGGTTAGGATTTTGAGTGGAATACAATGTTTCTTGGAGGTTCCCGTTACTAAACAAAGGGTACTCTGGAGAGTTAATGATTGCTAATGGGTGCTATATTTTAGAACTGAATAGGAACAGGCTAGGTCTTTTGTTGGAAGAGGAGTGTGAAGGAAGAACCCATTTTACAAGCATTAAGGACTCTGCTATCATTGAGTGGAATAGTGAATGACTCACCTCCAGGTATTAAGTTCTGACCTGAGTATTTGGTTTTGGGAAATTTCCAAAGGCCCCTCCCTTGGTCTTACATGAATCCCACCTTGGTATTTAGGGGTTCCTGGTTTACTTGCAATCATGTGGATGGCCACACTGAGCCAAATTATTAAATATAGCCAATTATTTGATATTCCAAGGTAGGTAACAATGGGATTCAGGGTAGGTAACAATGGGATTCAAGTAAATGCATATTGCTTAGTTCCTAGTGGTGGAAATAGTGGAGCTGGAACATGAAATCTTACTAGTTGAACATGTATGGTATCTAGGATACTCATTTGCCTGTTCTGTCACAGTAGTCTTTCCCTATAGATGACTCTCAGAGGCACCATTAGACTTGTACACAAACTGCCCAAGGGCTATTGCCGTGGTCTCCCTGATACTACCAGAGGTGTGATATCTCTGTATATTACTTTATTTTGTTATTATTATTGTATGAATCCTTACCTTGAGAGAGATCCAACTGCATTTTCACATGTTCTTGAGCACTTTGAATAAACTGAGAATGAGTGGATTTTTTTTAATTTTTTTTTTTGAGTGGATATAACATTTCCCAAGAAGAGAACAACTTTTGTTGTTGTTGTTGTTGGTTGGGTGTGTGTGATGTTTTCCCTCTACCAACCAGTATCTGGCACAAAATGAAACAACTTTTGATTCTGCATTAGGAATGATTGGCCTTTGAGGGATGGTGGAGAGGGTTAATTGTGAGGAACACCTAGCACCATCAAGACACAGTAGATATTCAGAGTAATTGTTTAACCAACAACAAAATGAAAGTGCCTTACAATTAGGGCTGCAAGAGTGAAAACTGGAGGCAGCTCTTGTACTTTTAATGGTTGTATAGAGGAGAGATTTTCAGCAAGTGTTGTCTGCCATGAAACCAGGTCACAAACAACACCTGTGGAATTTCCCTAGTCTACACAGTCAAAGGTATAGGAGTTGTCTCCAGTTTTCAGTCTGGCAACAACCAAGAACTAGATTTTACTCAATTTGTGGGGAAAGATTTAACCTGAGAGAAGGAATTATTTTCCTCACATTGCCAGGTGTTCATCTGCAGCTATGAGGGCATGACAGCCAAGGTATCTTGCTGGGAATAAAGTGGTGCTTTGAACACATAGTCCTGCTTAAATGTTAGATGATCAGGTGTGGTCCCTTTAAAAACTCCCTCTGCTCATGAAGTCACAGTGAACAGTGGTGGTCTGCCTTTTTTGGTAGTCTGTCAAAGATGGAGAGAGCCAGCATGGTGGGTGTTGGACTACCACTCTGGATATCAGTGTTCAAAACCCTGCTTGGCCAGGGAAACCCCACTGGGTGATCTTAAGTAAGGTATGCTCTCTCAGCTGTTACCCAAGGAGGTGGGGTACTTTAAGACCTACCCATGATACCAAAAATCTAGATGGTGGAATTATTCCCTCAAACAGTATGCCTGTGAGAGGAGGGTAACTGTGGGGATCTTTTCAACTATGTATACCAACACCAACTGCAGAGAACTCCAGTTTAGAGTGAAATATAGTGTTTTTATTGGAATAACACAAAATGCATTCACACATACAGCACATGTTACTAAGAACCACACAAGGCTGTCAAGGAGTGAGACAGAAAATTGGATAGAGGGAGAGAGTTGGGAAAATAGGGTGATAGTTACCAGTCTTGAAGAGCAGAGTGTTGAGTAGCAAAGTACTCTGATAGAAGTCTAAGGGTGGTGCTGGAGGTTCTGATCTGGAGGTGTGCCAAGAGAGTGGCTGGGTTCGTCCACAGTGGCACACCTGTCTATTGTTGGAGGACTAATATTTATACCCTGCTTCATATCCTGAAGGGGTGCTCTGGCTAGGACAAAGCCTGGATGATTTTCCCATTGGGTAAACAAAGGAAACTGAAACTTAACTGATTGCATTAATGGCTAGGTGATCGGAATTAATGGGTTTATGACAACCTCACAATGCAGGACATGAGAGAGTTCTGAGGTGAGATTTCTTTGGGGTTGGGGTTGGGAAACGTCACTTGATTGTTTGGTTGGGTGGCTCATTGCTGAAATGTCCAAGAAAGAATTAGCACATACCTCCTTAATGTCTTTGTTTACCAAGGGGCTTATGCACAATCCTAATATGGGCTTGTTTTGCCAAAATATTTTCTAAGACACATCCCAGGTCCTGTAACCTCCACCTGACCTCTTTTTAGATCACTCCAGTCAACTTGATCCCTTAGATGTGTCAAAGATTCCCAATTATGAAATATCAGAAGAAGGGGGTAATAGGGCATGCTAACACAGTTTCAGAGGGAGGCAAAGGCAAATCCCCCTCTGAACAAATCTTGCTAAGAATATCCATGATATGAAGTTGAAGGCTTTCACAACTGGCATCCATAGATTTTCCTTGGGGTTTTTTTGTCCGGGCTGTGAGGCCATGTTCTGGAATAGTTTCTTTCCATGATAGGTTCATCTTAGGGTCACCATGATTCAGAAATGACTTGAAGATACCCAGAACCATGCTGAAGATGGAAGGAATAATGTAGGGACATTATGGAGGGAAAGCACCAGAAAGAGTGAATTGGACTGTGAAGCTGCTATTTATTTACCTTTATTTAGAAAGAATTAAGAATAGGGTTTTGGCTATGATTTCAGGTTTAGGTGTAGGTGATTATCAGATGAGGGAAACATGGCAAAAAAGCCCATGTCCCAAACTACATCAGAATGCAACAATAATAGAAAGGGCAACATTATCAGATGCCCCCATATTAAGCCATTCCTGGGGAGTCACGTTTTTATTAACATGGCTAAGCCACCAATAAAATGAATGCCTTATTCATGTCCACACTATGTTCCTAGAATGCTGAAGGATGACGTCTGATAATGTTGCCTGTTTCTGTTATCATTGTGTTCATCTGACATGGTTTTTGCCACATCTGATAATCTCCTTAATGAAAAATCATGGTTAATGGAAGAATTTACCAGCCAATAGCAAACAGTTGCTTCAAAGCAATGTTTGCTATTGAAAAATAAAACACAGTCATCAGGTGTGGGTACTGATATTAAAATGTCCCAGAAATAGACTAACCAAATCCTAATGTAGAGTTATGTTTGAATGTAGTTAGTGTATGTATAGAATTGCACAAATATTTTGAATTATGTTACACATTTCATCACCCCTTCCTCTTCAAAAAATGTACAAAATCCTATCAAGCAATGGGAATATGTATGGAATAGTAGAACTACATTGTTGCTTACCTCTCTGATATGCTTTCTCTTGTGAAGCCCACTTTGCCAGTTTGGTGTCCACTTTTAGGAAAATGATAGAGTGCCATTTTCTGTTAGATTTTTAATAGTACTGGATACATTTTGTGGTGGTGTTCTTTCTTTTAACCTATTATTGTCTTTCTGAGCTTACTTGTGTTGGTGTGATTTTTTATTTATTTTTTTAATTTGACTGGGTTCATCACATTTTCACAGTCAATCTCTTTCTGATCTATGGCATGCTCATACATCATAGGTTTGCATCATCCCATACCCATATTTATAATTACAGTATTTTTAAAATGCATTTAAATACATGTAGATAATATTTTGTATGATTTTTATTTGAAAACACATTTTAATGCATAATGTAGAAATCTTGGCCAAGGTGGAACATGTGGTCTTTGCAGGATGATGGAAACTGCTATCATGACAGCCCTATTCTAGGCTGTATCAATAGGAGTATAGTGTCTAGAAAGAGGGATGTACTAGTGCCGCTCTATTCTGCCTTGCTCAGACCTCACTTTGAATACTGTGTCCAGTTCTGGGCATGACAATTCAAGAAGGATATTGTTATTATACCCTATACACCTCCCTATAATATCTCATAATTGGCAATATTAAGACACTTCATGAGGTTTTGTAGACCAGGGTGGAGGTCACCTGAGGAAGGTGTCCTGGAAAAATGCTAGCGGACACACCCAAGATAGGATTACAGTGGTATGTGCTAATCTCTTCTTGAGCACCCTCAGTGATAAGTCAAACATCACAAACAAACAAGTGACCAAAACAATCCTTATCTCCAGGAAAAAAAAAACTCATCACACCTCCCTGTCCTGCAATACAAGATCATCATAAACCCATGAATTCCTATCTCTCAGTCATTAACAGCAATCATCAGCATTTCATTTTTCTTTGTTTAAATGGTGGGAAATCTATCTAGGCTTTGTTCTAAGCCCAAACACCCCTTCAGGACATGAAATAAAATATTAGTCCCCAAATAATAGCAAGGGGTGCTACTGTGCTATTGTAGATGACATTTGGCCACTCTCTCTGTTGGCATGCTCCTGGATCAGATATCAGTACCATCCTCAGACTTCTGTCTGAGTACTTGGCTTCCCTCTCTTCAGGACTGGTAATTATTGCCCTGTCTCCCAAACCTATCCCTTTATCCAGCCTTTCTACCTTAAACTCTTCACTAGCCTTGTGTGCTTCTTGTGAGCATGTGTTATGTGTGTGAATGCATTTTGTGTTATTTTCCAATAAAAACCATTTATTTCACTTTAACTGGAGTTCTCTGCAATGAGTACTGGTGTATATACAGTAGGTGCACAAGGTCCCAAAAGTTATCCAACCTCTCACAGCCATCCATTTGAGCTAATAATTCTCCCAGTTTATAACTGAGATTTTGACATCATGGAAAGGCTCCCACATACACCCCGCCCCACCTATTCAGGTAACAATATTGAGAAACTGGAATGTGTCCAGAGGAGGGCAACCAAAATGGTGAAAGGTCTCGAAACCATTCCCTATGAGGAGTTGCTTAGGGAGCTGGATATGTTTAGCCTGGGGAAGAGAGGTGACATGATAACCATGTTTAAATATTTGAAGGGATGTCATCTTGAAGATGGAGCAAGCTTCTTTCTGCTGCTCCAGAGACTAAGACATGGAGCAATGGATTCAAACTATAGGTAAATAGATTCTACCTAAAAATTAGAAAGAACTTCCTGATGGTGAGAGGTGTTCGACAGTGAAATCCACTGCCATGGAGTGTGATGGAGTCTCCTTCTTTGAAGGTTTTTAAACAGTGGCTGGATGGCCATCTATTGGGTGTGCTTTGATTGTGTGTTACTGCATGGCAGGGGGTTAGATGGGTGGCCTTTGTGGACTCTTCCAGCTCGATGATTTTATGAGAAGAAAGCTTTGACAGCATAGTTACACTGTAGTCTCCTGCTGTCTTTGGAGCCAAGGCACTATGGGAGGGGTAAAAATAGTTTGTATCTTGGCATCAGTAATAGCACCTCGGCTCCCATAGTGCTTTGGCTCCAAGAACTCCAAGGATTCAAGCATTAAGGAAATAGCTGGCTTTACACACAGAAGCCTCTGGTGGGCACCAGGTGCCTGAGAAATGCTTCCTTCCCTATCAGTTGTGAAGCATGTGAATGCAGATGATGGCTGAGGTCACTCGCCACCATTGATCATTGTCATAGTCTCCTGCTTCTGCAAGAAGACCCCAGGAATCTACTGGCATGAACAAGAAATTTGCCAGACTATTCATGCTATGGTCTGTTTTCAAGCAGTTTGACTTGGTAGCATCTGGGCTCTTGGCCCATTTTTTGAACTCGGAATGGTCAGGCCATTTGTAAAGTATAAAAACAAGCATATAACTAAATTCCAATTCACATTTTAGCCCAGGAAGTGCAGATCACGTCAGTTCATGTTGGACATAATTTACAAAGATTGAATTTGTCAGGGATCCCTAACCATCACATGGAACAATTTATTATCAAGTTGCAATTGGCAAAATGTAAATGAAGCAAAATAAAATAAGCCAGGCTTAAACAACTTGTGGCATAAAAGCTGGTTGCAGCCCACCGGCCATGTTTTATGACTCACCAGGTGCTTGTCAACCCTTCTTTTTTCTGAATATCAAGGCAGGAACATGAGAAACAGGAGGTTTATTAAACTTCTGAACATAGTGAACAAGCCTGCATTTGGCTTCCCAGGACACAATCTGCATATACTTGAAATAAACTATATTCCGTAATAATTGTGACAACTCTTGGCTCTGTTTGGCAAAGGCCTGCACATCTTAACAAACCATTCTGGCATTTTGGATTATGAATCTGTCATTGGATAAGCTATGCATCATGCTGCTAGCTCCTGTGTTTGCTGCAATCCTACTGCTTTCATATACCCAATAGTGTCATATTTCATTGCTACAAATGAGGTTGATCCACCTTTTTTTGGAGTGAGTACAAAGCATAAATCCATGTTTGTAATTGAATTGTTCTTGATAGTGATTCTATTTTCTTCAACTCATGTTTCATGAGCTCCCTTAAATTAACATTTCCTCTTGGCATCAGAAACTATCCACTCATATTTTATCAACATGTTCAACAAGGGTACTTGGCTAGGGGATCTACTCTCTGTTTTACAAATAAAATTTGAATTGATTGTTGACTCCTGCATTAGACTTTAATGAAGTATGGCAAAGTTTATGTAGGACATTAGTGTGCTGTTATAGCCATTGCAAAAACAAACAAATAAACAAAAACTTCCTATGGAATATTTACTCATTCTCTTTAGCTTCTCCATCTCATTACCACAACCTGCACTGAATAAGGCTTTTCTGCCCTTCTTTGAGTTCTTAACATTTTTGCAAATAATTGTTCACAGTATTTCAGTCCCAATAATGGGCTGACCCCTCCTAGACATATTATCTGAATCCTAGGCTGCTGACACACTGCAGAAATAATGCAGTTTGACATCACTTTAACTATCATGGCTCCATCCTATGGAATCCTGGAATTTGTAGTTTGTTGTGGCACCAGCGCTCTCTGACGGAGAAGGTTAAATCTCTTACAAAACTACAAATCCCAGAATTCCATAGCATTGAGGCATGGCAGTTAAAGTGGTGTCGAACTGCATTATTTCTGCAGTATGGCAGCAGCCCTAGAATCTGGGGCAAGTGTGACATATGAAGTGCACAGTAGGGCCCATGCATAGCAACCCTCCACAGGCCCAAGAAATCTCTTAGTTTTGTTTGGTTCGTTTTTTTAAAATAAGAACTTTTCAATATGCATACCTTTCTTTATAAAATAGAAAGAAATATGGTTTTTTTTTCAAAGAAAAATGAATCAAACTGTGGAAGAAAATGAAACAGATTCATTCTTGCAACCAAATGATCTTTTGTGTTACTGAATTTTTGCAGTACCAAGTGTTGTTTGTCTCAAACGTTGAATAAGATTTTGAGTTTGCTTGTGTATATATATGCATTGAGGGTCTTTTTTCTTTAATGTGAGAAATTGTATTAAATATACTGTTTTATCTCTAATGGGGTAGAACAGCACCTATGTCATAGTACAAAACTATGGTCACCTGCACTGGTGCAATTTAGCATACAAGACATGGGTGAATATTTCCCAGGTACAGGTTCTGTACTCACCCATTGTCTACATTATTCATGTAAACTGCCCCCCTTTACAGAAAGGCCTGACTTGTATGTAGTGAATTAACTAATAAATGTAAGGTTTGGTTCAACAGATATTCTTACTTTCTCATGAGAGCAGCCAGTGATTTGGATTAAATACCACTATGTGATAGTTTATAGTTTATATGTATAAGACAGTATTCAAACAGAAGTGAGCAAGCTTTCAAGTTTCTTCAGAACTCTTCATCAGGAAAGATGTTAAGCAACAACAAAGAAAGGAGGAGGAGAAATGTATGCTATGAAGCATGATGAAAAGCTTGAATCTGAAGTTTGTAATAGTTTAGGTTGGAATAGAGAAGGTGTTATGCAGACTTAATTAGGTTAGGCTATGGATCCTCTCACTTTGAAAATATAAAAGGCAGCATTTACTTGGATTTGCCTCTAGCACTGATTAGAACACATGGGTTCCTCGTAGGCAGATTTTTTTTTAAAAAAAAATAGTCCTTATATTGGCGCATGTATAGTAGGCTCACATCCAGGGGAGTTTTAGTCTAATGAGGAACTTCAGCTCATTTAAGGATGCTTCCCAGTTTCCATAGGTTCCCTCCTTCATCTGTATTGAACAGTTCTCTAAAGGGCTGTGTGATCTCCTCGGGAACAGTTCTTCAGGGAAGGTACAAAAAGGTAGATCAGATCTTGGGAAAGCTTGATTCCAGGAGTAGGAAAATGCCTTGGGGTTTTAGGATCCAAGGCTGCCTCATATTTCCTCTCACTTCTTCCCCTGATAAGATGGCCAAGGGTTTCAATAGTGCAAAAAGAAGGTACAAAGAGATGCTAGTTTTTCATATTTAAAAAAAAAAAAAGAGAGAGAGAGAGAGAGAGAGAGACGCAATGGTTCTTTGGTTCTTTGGTCCAGTGGGCTTTGATGCAAGCTGAGATAGCCTTCCCTTATATTATAAGATATTTAAGCTGATATTTAAAAATCTACTTGTCAAGTTGGGTTAGAGGTCAAATGTACCTTCCAAACCCATCCTGATAAAATGTCTGGGGAATTAATAAAGCCTAATATTATTTGCAAGTAAAATAATATATTTGAAAATACAGGGCAGTCTCCATAACAATTGTCCTTTTCCAATAAAACAATATATTTGTCAAGAGAGGTATACCCCCCCATGTAAAGTTGATAATGTCTGCAAGAATGCTACATGGGGTCTAACAGACTTTACTATTTTTTAAACCATAAAACAATGGATTATGCAATTAATTTAAGTACAGCTTGTGTCTACGTTATCCATAATCTAAATATAATTACAATAATTATAACTCTACAATTATGAGTTGTGAATTTTCTTATAAAAACAATATATTTTGCACACCATGCAGCTATAACACAGTATCTGAGCACCTACACACAAACATATTTCACAACTGCATAATGATAAATAGAAAGGTTCCCCACTCTGATGGGTTTGTTCGTGAATGCAACTCCTCTAATCTGCACAGTATAACCTGCAAACAACATACCTCCTCTATTCCTCTATCCCAATACTTCGCACTTTATTTGCTAGTCTTGCATGAATGCTTGAAGCCTGTGTGTGTGAATATTGTTGTTATTGCTTTCTCAAATAAAGATCAAATAATTATACTATCTAACTTAACATCTCCTCCTGATTACCAGTATACATGAGTCAAAAGGTCCTGATATCTGTTGCCCCTTCTTTCATAGGCAAGCTTGAGTATATTAATCCCCCAAATTAATATTGAAATTTTTGAGGGTCCCTAAGACCCCTGAGCATTTAGGGTAACAGTACAGATCAAGCATGTGTAGAGTCGAGAATAACCAGTAAAAGTGAACAGAATTGTGGAGGGCAGTTTTAATTTATAAATTGAGAAATTAATCCTAAAAATTACAGCAATAATTACCTCTTCCATTTTATGAGCTGAATCTGTTATTAATATTGTTGTATGTGGGGAAATAATCATTGTAATGTAAAAGCAATCTTGTGTACCTCATTCACAATCTTAGATAAGTCTAGGGTTTATTCCCTGCATGCATTTTGTTCTCCCAAAATTCCCTTCTCTTACTTCACTGGGCACTTCTAGCCAACTAGAAGTGCTGAATGATTCACACATGACCTAATTTGAATTTTATTGCTTTTGTGTAACTTGTTTCTTCTGAATCTGACTCTCCATGAGAATGGATGCATCCTAAGCTTTCCTGTAACCATGCCATGATGCATTGGAACCCAGCCAAGGCTGGTGAGTCTTTCCTACCCATTCTTAGTCAGTTTAGGGACCTTTTCTTAAGTTTGTTTTAGTATGTAGATTGAGATTGATATACCTTCAGTAAACTTTGTTTTGCATTTTAAACTGACTCCTTTGTTTTGTAATGAGTCTAATTTAACTGGGGGATCCCAGATCTCTGAATACACTTTCAAATGATAATAGAGCTTAAGTCTGCTTCTTAATCACACTCTGCATAAAGCGTGAAGTCAAATGTGACTGAATGATTTTACCTTTTTAAATGAAGATAATTCTTGTTGTTTTTAAAGGACTAGATCCTGCAATTTTATTTTTAGACTCATTACCTTCCTACAAATATGCATAGAAATTCAACAAGAAACAGACAGACAAACAAACAAACAAACAAAAACACCAGTCAACCTTAGTCTGAAATGGAATTGTATAGGCACTTGTCTTGAAAAACTACAGCCTCTTTTCCTAGCCGTATTAAAATTAGAATCGTGTTAAAATTAGGAAATAGAGAAATATATTCCTGAATAACCAGAAGTCCTGTATAAAATTAAACAGAAGAGATTTGCCTCCTCTGTAGTGTCATATATTTCAAAGGTCTTGGGTTTCATGTTGTCCCACTCTGTTCATTGTTCTTAATATGGCCTGACTCTGAGAGGTACACTTTTTTTCTCAGAAGTAAACTTCAGCAAATTATAGCAGCCCAGTTTTACAAACAAACATTTTTACAAACAAGGAAACAAGCAAGCCAAAACTGCCCGTGAGATGAAAATGTTTTCTTTATAATTTTCTCACATGCTGGAAACACTTATTTTTTGTTCTCTTATTTTTTTTCAAATTAAAGACCTTTAGCAAATCAGTGCATTTGCTAATTTTCCATCTCCTCTTAATATTCTTCTGTTCTTCAAATCAAAAGCATATTCTGGTCCTCTGCAGATAGACTTTACTCTGTCTCTATCTCCTGCTGTAATTATTTGTTTCAACTCCTCAAAACAAAAACAAAAGAATGTTCTTCTGTGAGGGTGAATGTGTCGGTAGAGAGAAAAAAGCACAAGATAAGTGAACTACTGTTTATTTCCCCCCCTTTCTTGAGATCAGTATGCTGAGAGGAATGCTGTGGGAAACTGGAAGAAGCCAGCAATGGCTTCACAGTTGTGTAGATTTTGTTTTTAAAGGGAAAATCCAATTGCTAAATGACTTGTGATATCTGTATTAGCTGTACAGTCAACTTTATTTTAAGTTTTTTGACATTGGACAAAGGTCCTTGAAAATGTAAGGAGGAGGAGGACAATATTCATTTACATATATAAAATTATAAATATAAAAGATATTTAAAAGACAAATAGTTTATATAGTTAAAATGCTTCAAATTTATTTTAAAAAAACTATATACAAACCACAAAACAGCACTGTGCAACATTGAAAGCCCATCCCAGTTTCACAAAATTCCATGGTATAAGATTGTTTTCAAAAAGTCCCATGGTATAAGTCACTCACAGATGGAGACCAAGGAGAGAGCCATGCTAGACAACCTAGGGAGGGAGTTCCAAAGTCTGGGAGCAGCCAGCAAGAAGGCCTTCTCCTTGTTCCCACCAAACAAACCTGAAAAGGTGGTGGAACAGAAAGAAAAGCCTCTCCAGAAGTTCTTAGAGCTGGAGATACAGTCCTTCAAATAGCCTTGTTAACATGTCCTACTACCCCCTTGCTGTAATATCTCATAATTGGAACTATTGGACACTTCAAAGGTGTCACATTGACTGGGGTGATCCAAAAGGAGGTTAGGTGGAGGTCACAAGGACTTGACAAGATGTCTTAGAAATGTTTTACCAAGCAAGCTCATGTTCGGATTGTGTGGAAGCCCTTGGTAAACAAAGCCATTAAGGAGGTATGTGCTAATCCCTTCTTTGGCACTTCAGCCATGAGTCACCCAAGCTAAACAACCAAGTGGCCTTTCCAACCCAAATCCCAAGGAAATCTCACTGTGAACCCCCCTCCTGTCCTGCAATGTGATGATGTCATAAACCTATTAATTCCAATTTCCCAGCCATTAAGAGTAATCAGCTACGTTTCTGTTTCCTTTGTTTAGCCAGGGAGAGGGGCATCCAGGCTTTTTCCTAGCCAAAGTATCCCTTCAAGATATGAAGCAGGGTATAAATATTAGTCACCCAACAATAGAAAAGTGTGCCACTGTGGACGAGATGGGCCACTCTTTTCCTTGGTGTGCCTCTGGATCAGAACTTCCAGTGCCCTCAAACATCTGTCTGAATACTTTGAATCTCCAGTCTTCAAAACTGGTGACTATCACCCTATTTCTTGAATCTATTCCTCTATCCAACCTTTCTGCTTACTCTTCAATAGCCTTTTTTGGTTCTTGTGAATGTGTATTGCATGTGTGGATGTTTGTGTGTGTGTGTGTTATTTCCAATAAAAACATTTTATTTCACTTTAACCTGGAGTTTTTGTAGTTAGTGCTGGTATGCATAGGTGAAAAGGTCCCTGCAGTTACCCTCCTCCTGTAGGCATACTGTTTAAGCTAATAATTCCCCCATCTAGAGTTTGATATCATGGATTTATTAAAGCTCCCCTCACCCCTTAGGGTAACAGCCTGAACCCAAGGATTCCTGTTCACATAAGTGGTAGTTGTAGCTTTTTATTTAATTATAGTCATGAAGTGACACTGATTTATCCAATAGTGTGTGGGTTTTTTTCCTCGTTACAACACATGAATAGGAACTCTTGCTTTGTTTTGTAGGAATAGGCTAATTTTGCATGGAATCTGAGGATGGGAACACTGATGGTCTCAATAAAAGTATATTTTTGCACCTTCTATGACAGGTTCCCCCAAAGGTTCACCACACCTCATCTGCACATTTGCAAGGCTTACAGGAAATTTGTGAGAAATACAATCTGAGATCCTGCATCAGGACATGTAGCTACCTCAACATATCTACTCCCCCCCCCAAAAAAAATCTGCATCCCAATTAAACAATCGCCCAACACAGCCACTTCTGTTGGGGAATGAGGGGATCATTGGCGACATGGCCAACTACATTCCTGTTGCTGAATATGCTGCAACAGGGATGCATAAGGACCTTCAGGAGGTCCTTAGCACGTCCTGCAGATGATGTCCTTGTAGCATAACACTACTGTAGAGTTATTGTGTGTGGGGTGGGGGGGTGTTCTTGCTTACTGTGCAGTCATTAAAGAATTTCAACTTCTGCAATGACCAAAAAGATGACTATATATATTAACACACTAACAGGATGCCAGCCAAAGTGTGCACCACAGTGCACATTTTTGAAAAAGTGAAGGGCTAAATGTGTATGTTTTGGCAGGGGGGGGAGTGGAGTGCAGAAACACTCCATCCAGTTTAGAAAAGTTGCATATATTAGGTAAATTGAGGTGAAAAAATGTAAAAATGTGGGGGGAAATGTTAAAATATACAAATTAAAATATACAAATTTCAATGTGGGAAGAGTAGACACAGTTGCAACCTGATATGAAACAAGGAATAAGAAAAGGCAGGTTGGATTCAGAGAAGCACATACCAATCAAGACAAAGATGTTTGTACTTCCCTAGTGGAAATGATGCCAACCTAAATACCCTAAAGGCACCAGATCCTGTCCATGCTTGGAAGCTAAGTAGGGTCATCTCTGGTTAGTACTTGGATGGGACACTGTCAATGAATACCAGGTGCTGTAGGCTATATTTCAGAGGTAGGAACTGGCAAAACTACCTTAGAGTATTTTTGCCTAAGAAAACCCCATGAAATTCATGGGGTCTCTGTAAGTCAATTAGTGACTTGAAGGCACACACACACACAGTGGAAATGCTACATGATAGAAAAGTTCCCAAAAGAAAAGAAAGGTTCTCCCCAGCATAGTACGAAAAGCATTGTCAGTTCAATTTCTACCTCTGTTACAGCTTTTCCAAGTGCCCCTGCAGATATCCAAATCAGCATGGGCCAAAGTGTTTGTAAGGGTAGTCATCAGTAAACATTATCTCAGCAGATTCCAAACTGCTTCCCTTCCCTGTCCCCAATGAACAAGCCCGGTACAAATTCCAATAACATATAAGAACTACCAGGCCATTAGATAAGCACCTTCTGCTATTGAGCTGTATGATTGCTGCAGCGTGGCGGAGGGTTCAGAAAACCATAGCACTGACTCAATGCAATGTGCCTCTTTTTATGCAGCCTGGGTGATCTTGCTACTTAAAGATAAGAAAAGAAGGAGAATATTTAATAGGCTAGTTTAAGAATAATAGGACACCACTTGCATAAACTAATTGACTGTGATGCCCTTTCTATCAACTGTGTAAAATGTTCTGTAAAAATCAGTATAAAACTTAGGGATTTTCCATTGCAATTTACACTAATATGAGTTAGTCTAATAATACAGCCTTTAAGGAACTCATTGCATGGAAGTCTGCATCATGACAGCTGCTGCCCTCTTTGGAAGTATTATTGTATTATAACACTTTACTAGCAGCAGCAGCATGTTGCAGCCAAACTTAAACAACCAATCTCACCAACTGCATTTTTAAAAGCTTTGAGATAACATCAGATATGATGCAACAATGATTCTGAACAAAACCGTTGAAAACTCATGGTGTCTCACTGCTAATTGATCATGCATCTCTGTGTTACCCAAATCGTGTGGTGTCCATGAGGAACTCACTAGTGTCCAAATTCTACTATGGGGAATATTTAATTAGCTCAAAATGGCAGTGAGAGGCCAGGTAACTTTGGGGTCTTTTAACCTATGTATACCAGTAGTTACTGAGGAGTCTCCAAGCCAGAATGTACAATTAAGTGGTATTTATTGAAAACTAATCTCCACAGCATTCACACTAACACTCAAGCTTCAAGCAAGCACACAAGGCTATTGAAGAAAGTAGGAAGTATTTGGATAGAGGAATAGAGTGAAGGGATTGTGGGTTATACTATACCGATCAGAGGAGCAGAGATTCATGCAGCAGAGGATACTTCTGTTTCGCTCTGTGGGTCTCACAACAAAATGGCAGCATGGAGGTAGTAGAAGGAAATGAGAACACTTTGGCTGTGTTTTAGGGTGATATTTATATTTGATAATTTCCCTGAATACAAATGTTTCTTGGAGTTTCCCAAGACTAGATAAAGGGTTTTCTAGATGTGTTACCAATTGCTGATCAGCTAGTTATTTGGAACTGAATGGGCACAGGCAACCTTCCATTGTGATCTAGGGAAAAGAGGAAAAATCCATTTTGCAGGCACTGAGAGCTCAGCTATCTTTGAGTGGATTAGTGGATGACTTACCTCCAGGTGTTCTTCGGGAAGACCTCTGACCTGGGTATGACCTGTTTGAGGAGTTTCCAAGGCCCCTCCCTAACTCCATAACTCCAGCCTTAGTGCATAACTCCAGTCTTTGTATCTGGGGAAACTTTGGTTTACTTGCCAGTTACATGGTGGACCATAGCCAGCCAAAATATTGCAAATTATTAAATTGCAAGTGGAAACTAAGGACTTTATCAGACTAGCATCTGAAAACACTGTAATTCTATGAATGAGGAAAGTAGAAACATGGTGGCTTGATTACACTTATTATCACATGTGGCTGTAATTGTGTGAAAGAACCGCCATGGAATTATCACACAACCACCACTAGTGTTTAAAGAATGGACTTTACTTCTGTGATTTTGCATGGGTGAAATTTTGGTGGTTCTCATGAAAAGAATCCATTTAAAAAACCCCAAAACACTTTAATTCACAAAGTAAACAAACACTTAAAGAAATCTAAAAATATGCAAACAACTAGAGTGCCCTATGCTTCATTTTCATGTTCTCACCCAGACGTTTTCTCACCAGGAACAGGGAGGGGGGAAAGAGGAGCACCCATTCATACTGTAATCTCACTATTAAAGCAGGACGTGTTTCCCCACACTCTTCAATCCTGCGTAAATAGTGATATTGAGAGCTTTTGATGGCTTGTCCTGTCAATTAAAAGCAATGCCTTATTTGCAGCTGGAGCACAGTTTGACTACACAAACATGACAAACATTCTCTGCAATAGCAGAAAACATTCATGCTACCATAACATCTTAATCATGCAATTTTTACCATGCCTGATAAAGTTCTAATTGTGCATATGTAGCTGACATGCTACATAGTACAAAAAGACAGAAAGAAAAAGTAAAGAGAAAGGAATGGAAGTAAGGTACTCTTTCCAGAAAGGCATAAATCACTTGCCCATAGTATTGGAGGCATCATGCCAGAACCCCTAAAAGCACCTCTGGAGCTGAGAGTTCAAATACAGCTGCAGTGAAGGCACACAGCTAAAGACCAGGAGTAATAGTTATATGTGAAACACTGCAGTAAGAGGCAACATGACGACTGTCTGGCAGACAAAAAGAGATCTGCTGCTATCAGCTGAATCTAAGGAAAGAACACAAATGAGCAGGAGAGAACTGAATATGTACGGTTCAGTGCCTGTATACCATCTCTCTCCCACTCTGCCTCTGCAAGCGTTGTGAGTCCAGCTCCTCTCCTCTTTTTTCATCATACCCAATCATGAAGTTTTCTGTATATGATACAGTGGTGGGTATACTGCCCCCTACCTGATTGGTCCAAAGCTCTGTATGAGTACAAACCAGTTGAGACTGGGTTGTTTTAACTGGCTTTGGATCAGATCTGAATTGGTCTAAAACAAGACAATTTGTTCAAAGTCTGGGAATTGTATGGAACACTAACTGCACAGTCTTAAATTTTGTCACATTGCATAATTTACTTTTACCCACAGGTCTAATAGCAAGAATTTGGGTTCCATCCAAGATCCTTGTTCCTAATTCTTACTTAGTATACTTCTAGAATGAAGTTTATGTCTCCTTTTTGCCCAACCCCATAAGGATGTCAAAAGTGTCCTGAGGGATCAGACCAAAGGCTTGACTTTCATCATTCTCTAAACAGATAAAACATGAATAAAATGTTAAGATCACAAGTTTTTAAAGACCTGGAAGAATAAATAAAGGATTTGCCCAATGCCTTTCTGAAAAAAAAAAAAAAAACAAAACTCCACAATTCAATTTCTACCACCAAAAGGGTCTTCTCCATGGAAGCCACCTGCTTTACTTCATTTGGCAATTATAATGTAAACACTAAAGAGCTGAAGGTTTGAATAGAAATATATGAAAGATGTCAACTATTTGGATATCCTAGTCTTACATTTTAAAGTGTTTTAAAAGTAAAAACCTGTGCTTTGATTTGGATCTGGAAATAAACTGGAAGACAATGTCAGATGTAATAATGACTGGAGTAATCTCAGTGAACCATCTAGTTCCAATTAACAGTACCACAGTTCTGTTCTGGGGCAAATGCAATTTTCAGGCTATTTTCAAAAGTGGTCCACATACTAGCGATCGACATAACACATGCAGTAGCATTAATGGGAGGTTACCAGGGAATGAATGACTGTTATCATCACCCATGTTTGGGTGAAGATGTGTATCACACAAACAAAAAATAAAAATAAAAAATGATGCTTTAAATCATAGGCGATCAACAATATTAGCAATACTGCATTAGTAAACAACCTTCCTAAATTGTAAACCTGAACTTTTAGGAGGAGTACCACTCCTTCCAGAACATGGTGAATAGAATTCATGCCACGGATGATCCACCTATGAAGGATACCTCTGTCTTGTCTGTATATATTCAGTCATTTAATTGTTTCTTCATCTGAACCATCACTTTTTCCAGCACTATTTCAGTCTTGCCTAATTTGGGTTTTTTTAAAAGAGAGAGAAAAAGAGAAAGGGAGGGGGAGAGACAGGGGTGTCTTCATTTTGGTGATCATCACACCAAATCACAGAATTAACTCTTTAACCTGTTTCTTATAAAAATTGACCAAATCAGGGAAATAACAGAAACCTATGGGCCCTAAAGCAAAGCTGACAGGGGTTCAAACAGTGGTCCTTCTGGGATGAGTGTTTGCCCACTACCACCTGATATCTGGTTCAGAAAATCTATCCAGAAGGATCCCATAGTCTAGCACATCAAGAGCCGCTCAGAGTTCCAAGGGAATCACCAAGGTTGCACACCAAAGCCCACTTGGGGGGGAGTATCCCACAGAATGGCTAAGGTAATTTATTCCCCGCCCCCCGCAACTAGATCTGAAGCTGAATTGAAATGAAACTAGAAAGTCCGCCTCATCCACCAGTGACTGGATCATCAAGTCATAGAAAACATAGTCGGGTTTCCAAGCTCTGGTAGTACCAGGAGCAGGTCCCCGTGATTATTTAAAGATCAAAAACTTGCTGTATCTCAGATTGCCAGTTAAAAATACCTGTAATACCAAAACATTTTTATTTATTGAATGTATTTATTGAATTTATATCCCACTTTTTTCTAAGATGAGACTCATAGCCTTTGAGTTGCACAGTATTCTGACTCTAAAGGCACCCACAATTCACAGAAGTGAGGGGAAGAGAGGATATTGGGAGACAGTCTACATAGTAGGACAGAACTAAAGATCGTAGGGCCAAATTGTCCTCTCCTAAGTCTCATGAAGACTTCATGAATAGATATGGTTGCTAGAAAGGAATCAGTTTTATCACAAATAATTTTTATTTCAGTTTCTTTAAGGGTCTTCCAAACTTTTCAAATGATGCAATTTGAACAAAATATGGACTCAGAGTCCATGACACTTTGATCTTTGGCCTTTTTACAAGACTGTCAAAATGTGTGGCAATTAATCTCTGCTGTCTCTATGATTCATTCTATGAAGTCATTAATTAAGAGTCTCCCAAGTTCTGAAAGATCATGCCACAGACCTGTTAGTACATCTTCCGTACGTGCCAAGAAGAAGTCAGTGACATTTAACCTCATTAGAAAATATTTATCCCTGCAGTAGTCTGCAAGAGAGAGAGAGAGAGACTACACAGTGGGTAAAAATCCAGATGGGATTCAGACTACTTTGGCCCAGAGCTGCAGCACATGAAATTTGGACTATTATGATCTGGATTTCAGCAGCACACCTGCCAAAGCCCAAATCTGCATTGGGTTTTTACATGTTACGCATGCTTAACTCTGAGTTCTGTGTTCTGAGAAAATAAAAGCACCAGCAGTAGCCATCTGGTCTGAGGGTAGAGTAGTGGTTTGCTCATGAGTAAGCTGCCCATTCTACCCTCGGACTTCCTGGAACTCGGAGGGGTGATTGTAAGCAAAGCCCCATTGGTAGCCCCCCTGGCATATGGCCACTCATTCTGAGGGTCAGAGGAAACAACTATGCCAAGCACAGCTGCTCCCTCTGAATTCAGAATGAGTGGTCATATGCTGGAAAGGCATCCCCCTGGTATATGTCTACTCAGGGGTCAGAGGCAGTGACTCCACCCAGTGTAGGACAGCAGGCACCACCATTTTTTCTCTCCACCAGGCCACCACCATTGGCCCTTCCTTTCTGGTGTATAGTGAATGAGTGACTGTAGGTTGGGAAGGTAGAGCCAGCGGTGGCAGCACAAAGGAGGAGGGAATTGGCAACACCTGTCACGCAACGTTTGTCTTGCCTCCCTCCCCCATAAATCCAGTGCAGATTCTTTGTCCACACTACAGTTTTCTCAGGACTTTCCAGGAAGTTCTGGAGAAAACTGAGAATTTTCCAAACCAGGTTTTAAGTGAGATACCTCAAATCTGGTTCGAACAGGGCCGTAAGACATGAGGCACTGTCACACCAGATTTGGGGATAATGCTGCATGTTGTGTGGTATTATTGGGCTAGATTCGAGAGGATTTGGATTTTAGCACTAGTGTAGTCAAACCCAGCAACAGAGAGAGCATACTGCAACAAAAGTACATGTGGTGACCTTTGCATAGTTTTTCTTCCTTCCCTCCTCTCCTTTTCCACATTTATACTTGCGATTACATTTGTATTTAAATTAGAGATAATAATATATATTTTTTTAAAAATCAAGTGCTTTCCATCTTTAATATGAAGAAATTTGTGAATGGTAACAAACCCTGATCAAAAATGATCAGAACGAAAAGTAATTGTAATGAAAATGCAATTGAAATTTTGGAAGAAGACTGATACATACTGCTGTCACCTATGCAACTATCTGAGCTCTAAGGGGAGAACATTTAACAACAGCTCTTTCCCATGTTTCCATGTTAGATATTTTCCCCACTGGTGGGACACAAAGGAAGGCCTTTCTGGTAGATCCCAATGATTGGGCTGCAATATAAAAAGAGGTGCTTTTAAAATACCAAGGTCCCAAGGCATTTGGATCTGTAAAAGTCAGCACCTTCAAATCAGATTGGAAGTGTATTGATCACCAGTGCCAGTCCTTTAGAACTGATGTCATGTGGCTTCTGTGAGATGTGTCTGTTAGCAATCTAAGTGCTACATATGGCACTGCCTATATCCTCCATGTCATCAGCAAGGGCAGTCTCCCATAGAGCACATTGCAGTCATCCATTAAGGAAGTTGCCAGTCCATGAACCCCTATGACCAGATTGTCTCAGAAAAGCTCATAGCTGGCACATTAATCAAATCTGACCCCAGGGACTCTATGCCACAGACTCCATTTGAGTCACATGCTTTCATCACTAAAAGTCAGCCCCATTGGCAGTAGAGACAACAGGAATAGAAGAAAACCTTGAAAAGAATGGTGTAGATATGCTTACTGGCTCAGAACTGCCACGTAATCCCAACACTGGAACTCTAGATTGTTGCAATGTCAGCATAAGGACTCACTCTTTTGGTGAGATTTCAAAGAGACATACTATTGAATGAGAACCCTTTGTACATATTTTGGGTTTTGTATTTGGCATATCAGCATTCACAATTTGTATAAAGCAGTGGTACATCACTTGTTACCCTCTAGACTCTTTCAATTCAAACCAGACTATATTTTGGGCATCCCTCCCTCTCAAATGTCTTGTCTTGGCACATTTTTAAGGCACAAAAACTATAATTTCATTGCAGTCTGTGATACAGAGAAAACACAACCAATGACAGTAACGGGGATAAGATTTTTTAAAAAAAAGAGAGAGAAGATTTTGTGTATCCCTTTCTAATCAAAGTGCAGCACAAAGATGGAGGTACAGTTAAACTACATTGCAAAGGGCAAGGAAAATCTCACCAAAATAAAAATTAAAATGGCTATATTAGTAAGAATACCATTCAAACCATATTATCTTCAATTTAATATAACTCCAGGCCTTTCAAATAAAAGTTTGTGGTTGTGCCTTCTATTGTTCTTACTTTTCTTCAGACACATAATAATTTGGTAATGGAATTTAAAAGAAAAAAAACCCATCAATTTCTTCATCTGCCACTGTTTACAGTTTACTGCTGTTTTTAAATTTTTGTGTAATGATTACAGATCCCCCCTGCCCGTATCTGTGAGACCAATATCCACAGTTTCAGTTATCTGAGGGACACAAAATAGGGGATGCATATGAAAGGGTTGCACTGGAAAATACCTAGAGAGACATCCTCTCTAGGCATCTTCTAAGTCCTCCATTGCAACTCTGTGGTATGTTTATACAGGAATTCCTTTATTTTCATAAGGTTTGCTATTATCTGTGGTTTCACTTATAAGGGATAAGTCTGGGAACATATCCCCTGCAGATATAGGGGGCAACCTGTACTTTTACTTTATTGTTAGGTTATCTATAAATCCTTTGGAATTAAACATCAGAGGACATTTTGGGCTCAGCCAGGACAAATGTTGCTGTCTTAAAGAAAGCTAGTATTTTCCCATGATCCTCCAGTCTGATGGGGAATTTATATGTGCAATTCCTGTCTCAACAAAACATGCCATGTGATGATTATTTGTAAGGAAAGGCATTATGTATGTAAATAAATAAATGAAGCTTTTGTACTTTAGTGTAATTCCTATAAAATCCCCCAGCAATAAAGTGTTACTTCAAATGCAACCACAATAATACAAAAGAGCATCAATGCCCCTTCCAGAAGCCTCCAACTTTGTCATACTCATTAGAATCAAAAAGTGTAATGTGTCTGCAGCATCTCAGCTATGAGCCTGCTGAGAGAACTTTCATCACATTGAAGCTACTGCCTTGAGCTACCAATTCCCTTCCTCCTCCCTCTTTCTGTCCTTTTCCAAATGGCTAATCTTCTGCTTTCGAGCCATATGTCTTTGGGTCAATTTCCAACAAGGTTAGACTTTCAGAGAGGCACTATGATTAAAGAGACTGATTTAAGGCTGCCATTTGGATTGCTAATGTGCTAGCATGGGACTCACAAAACACTGCTGAGATTCAGATGCTAAAGAACTTCTAAAGTGCTATGTTAGCACTTTGGGGACTCTGGAGCAGACCTTGTGTCACCTGTCATGTTTGCTATTTACTATGTGCAAAATGGGCATAAAACACTCCTGCTTTAGACCCACTGAGCAAGAATACAGTGTAGAGCTATGCCATTCATGGAGTCATAATGAATCAAGTTCTTGGTTTTCCTTGCTGGCTTATTACCATAATTAAGCAAGGGAATAGTTCCCCCAATTGTTTTATTGTAGCTGATTATATGCTTATTCTCCATGGGCCACTCACATACTTTTTCAGTAAGAATAAAATTAATAAAGTTAAGAAAATGCTGAAGAGATTTGGTGGAACAGGATGGAACACGGAGGACATATGTGGAGCACAAAAACCTTGAGTCTGAGAGTTATTTTTTTATTATCTTTCCCAGAATCCTCCAGTCAGTGCAGCCAGCATCCATGAAGACTGTTAAATTCTGGAAAGTGTTTCCAAACTCAGTAAATAGATATATTTAAGAGGAGTATGGATAAATAACGAACAAATAACTCATTCAGGACAAGTGCCCTGTTCCCTTCCTTTTGGTCCATGTAGGAACCAATTATACTGCAAGGCATAGCCTTCACAATTTCACAAGGGATTATGAGGCTTTGGGTAGGAAGCTGAAGGTCCAGATACACAGGTAGTCATTTTGTCTATCCTGCCAGTGGAAGGGCACAGTTGAGGAAAGGAGAGAAAATAGTGGAGATGAACACCTGGCTCCACAGATGGTGCTGCCAGGAAAAGTTTGGCTTCCTTGAGTACAGTTTCAGGGAGGTAGGCTTCTGATAAGGCATGGGTTGCACCTCACAGCAGTTGGCAGGAACATATTTGCTAAGAGTCTCAAAGATCTTATCAGGAGGGCTTTAAACTGAGTTGTGTGGGGAGGGAGACAGTATACTTCAGGGCAGGAGTTCATCAAGTGCTGGAGATAATAGTCCAAATGATATACAGTTGCCCCTCCACATTTGCGGCTTTCACGTTCGTGGTTCCGCCTATTCACGATTTGCTCAGCAAACACCCCATTTAAATCAGCTTTTCTCCCTCGCACACAAGGGAGTGGAGCTGATTTAAATGGAGCGCTCCCCAAGGAAACCGTGCAGCCAACTCCCCACTCTCTTTGGGCTTGGCTCCATTTGAGGTGGAGAGCCAAGCCCCGGGATAGTGGGGAGTTTGGGGCAAGGCCTTTTCAGCCACTCTTGCCGCCCTTCCCAAAGTGGTGATCGGGCTTTTCAAGCCTTCTCACGGCTTTGAGAAATGCGGGGGTGTCTGAGAAGCCTCCCAGCCTCCACCCCTTGGCCCTTCCTAAAGTGGCTGTGGGGCTGAAGCTCCCCATAGCCACTTTGGGAAGTGCAGGGGGGTGTCTGAGAAGCTTCCGGCTGCCACCCCTCGGTCCTTCCTGAAGTAGCTGTGGGGCTTGATAACCCCATAGCTGCTTTGGGAAGTGTGGAGGGATGGCTGAGAAGCCTCCCAGCCACCACACCTCGACCCTTCCCGAACCAACTGTGGGTCTCTTGAGAGCCCCATAACTGCTATGGGAAGCATGGGGGGTGGCTGATAAGTTGCCTGGCCACCCCCGGCCCTTCCCGAAGCAGCTGTGGGGCTCAAAAAGCCCCATTGCCACTTTGGAAGGGTGGTGTGGTTGCAGGCGGGTGGGAGGCATATTTTAATTCACTTTTTTCATATTTGCGGGGGTCTTGTGCCCTTAACCACCACGAATGTGGAGGGATGACTGTACAGAGAACAAGGCAAAATAGTACAAGAACCCAACTATGGGTGGGAAAAAAACCTTTAAAAGGCAGATAGGGGGAATGGCCCATGGTCTTATATGTCTCTATACTAATGCACACAACATGGAAAATAAACAGGATGAACTTGAACTCTTAGCACAGCAAAACAAATATGATTTAATTGGCATCACTGAAACCTGGTAAGATGAGTCTCATGATTGGAATGTAGTAAAAGAGGGGTATAGGCTATTTCAGAGAAATAGACCCAGCAGGAAAGGTGCTGGAGTAGCATTATACATTAAGGATGTGTAGACCTGTTCACAGATCCATGACTTAATTCCTGGAAGCCAAGTTGAGTGCATCTGGGTAAAAATGAAAGGGGAGGGAAAATAATAGGGATGTTGCTGTGTGGGGTGTACTACAGACCTCCAAACCAATCTGAAGACTTGGATGATGCCTTCCTGGAACACATGACCACACATTCAGAAAGGACAGATGTAGTAGTAATATTTGAAGGGATGTCATCTTGAGGACCAAGCAAGCTTCAGAGACTAGGACTGCTCCAGAGACTAGGTCATGGAGCAATGGACTCAAACTACAGGAAAAGAGATTCCATCTAAACATTAGGAAGAACTTCATGACAGTAAGAGCTGTTCGACAGTGCAATACAGTGCCTTGGGGTGTAGTGTTTTCTTCTTTGGAAATTTTTAAACAGAGGGTGGATAGCCATCTGTTGGGTATGCTTTGATTATGTGTTCCTGCATGGCAGGGGTTGGACTGGATGACCCTTTTGGTCTCTTCCAACTCTGTGATTCTAGGATTCTGTTATCACAGGAGCTTACAAGACTTCTGGTAGGGGAATGGGTTCTTTTAACTAGTATCTCCTTGCTAGTACAGATAGCCACCAAATTTTTCAAGACAGGAATGGCTCCAAAATATGTTACTGCCGTTGTGGTGGTGATAGCATGCATCTGGAGGCACAGATTCAACAGTGAGCACATGTTTATGCACAGTTTAACTGTGAATCCCAATGATAGATGCATTTATCATTTAGCAGTTGCATTCAGAGATTTGGGGAACATTATTTGGTTCCTTTGGTTCTCCCTCACAAGCCAGTTGGATTTCCATGGCTGCCATGTCGAAGGAGAGAACAGGCTGAATGTATGCAAGTGCAAAGACCCGGAGCACCTTCCATATAAGGAAAATATTTGGTCTTAATTAATCCAGGAGGGGTGGGAGAAGATTACTAAATTATGGTCATCATCAATATTTATAAAATTAAGGAAGGAGTAGAGAAAACTGGATCCAAAAAAGTTTCCATCATATTAGTAGGACTTGGCTTTCCCCAATTAATCCATTATTTTTTCCCCTGGCAAAAATAGTCATGAACGGAATTGTCATGGGCATTAGTTTAGATCAGTGGTTCTTAACCTTTTCTTTATCAGGGATCCCCTTTTAATATAATTTGTTACCACAGACCCCCAAGACTTAACCAAGATCTAAAATCATCATCGGCAGCAGCAGCAGCAGCAATTAGACCATCCATTAACCTCCCCTCCAAGTCATCAGAGGAAGAGGAAAGACTTTTCTCCTGCTTCTTCCTGTCAGTTTGTGGTTGGAGTGGTTTTCACTGTTGGAAGGAAGTGGGCTGAACAGGCTTCAAGCCTTCATGGAACCCTTGTAATGACACTGGTTTAGATCTCTATTGGGCTTAACCCTCCCTGCCCCAAATGTACAAATATTTTTTGCCTCTGTGATAATTGGTGGGCATATCATGCTTTCAGGGGCTAATTTAAATTTGTTTGCTTGATTGCTTGGCATGCAGCTGATAAACCTGTTAGGTGTAGGAGTGGTGTTTCTCCTTTTTTCAGTTTAAAAGGATATTTCATGTCAATCTGTGGCTTCTCCAGAGCCTCCCATGCTTTCTGGCATGCCAACCAGAGGCTGACAAATCATAATGTTCTTTGATGGGCATTCAAGAAAGTCGAGGGTGCCCAGGAATGGCACAAGGTTTTCTAAAAAGTTAATAGAAATACTGTAATAATATAATGTTATTGAGATATGTGCCATACAGAAAGAAACAAAACCCATAGACAAAAACTGAATTTGTCCTTTCCCTTTCCAGTGGGGGCAGGGACATGTTCTTTTCACCTGTTACCTGCCCTGAAACTCCCCACTCTTTTAATAATTCATCAATTGACTAGAGTTCATAAATCATCTTATTATTGGCACTCCACATGCTTGGTAGTAGACCCTCTCACTGCCAGTCCCTACAAATAGTTTAAAATAACTTTACTGAAAATATCACTTTAATTCTAGCTTAGATTACTTTCAAAGGCAAATATTCAGTGATACCACTATCTTTGCTTATTAGACAGACCAGCTATATAGAACTTCTTGTGTTTAGGGGCATTGCCAGTTGCTAGACAGAGGCAGTAGAAAAAGCTGTTAATTTTCTACCTTGGTTCTGCACTTCCCAGAGAGCTTTAAAATAGTCACTACAGGAAGCAGAATGCTAACTTAGATAGGATAAATGATATCATATGCATTATACTAGGGATGATATTTTTTGCTAATTTTCTTTCCAAAGAAGCAATGAGCAATTTTAGCATTTTTTTTTCCTGTAAGAAAAACTGCACAGGTTTTTGTTTTGTTTTGTTTTTTTGTTTGTTTTAATGATCATCAGCATTTTGGGACTTATTCAATGTAAAATTTGCATGTGGTGGTTTTATGAAGAAAGCACCATTTTCTATACAGGAAACAGTATTTTCTGCACAAAAATAATATTTAATGTGCATAAAATGCTATTTTCAACACAAAACAACCTAGTGCAAATTTTCCACTGAGCAGGTCATGAACTGTGAAGATTCTCTTAAGTCCAGGATTCTTCTTGCCTGGGTGACACTCGAGAAACATATTTTTCAATGATTTTTGAATATTTTCAGATCTTCTTCCCATTCTTATTACTCACTGCTTATACACTTTCCAAATTTATCTGATATTCAAATAAGCCTTTTCATCCGGACTTTACAGCCTTTTCATAAGGAGTTTTCATCAGCCCTACAGATGACTTGATACATCACTTACTGTTTCACACTCCAAACTCTAAAATTAGACAAGACCTGTCATCTTCTTTTATTAATAACATCCTCTATGGCCAACCCCTCAAAAATAGGAATTTCATTACCAGGAAATATTTCCTTATTATGCACAAGGTTGCCACCCATGTAATTATTGCTGCTAAGATAAGGGCACATTTTGTCAATACCAATGTGAGTGGTTGTAAAAATGACACAATACAGCATGATGAGCTGCTTTTTCCACCTTGTCATTAAAGGGGGAAAGGTGTGGTGGCATATGCTGAAACAACTAATTAACAGACCCATTCAACTTAATTTGCCAGATGCACACACCTATATTTAACAAAGGAGATCTGGTTCTGGAAGAAGCAAGCACTGGTATACACAGTCTTTTTGGATGCAGATGATGTACATCTGGATGCTCACTTGAAGCAGCCAGGTGCATCTTTTGATGAGGATAGGACATTTCATCACCATCCAGGGTCAGTACTACTTTGTGTGTCTTCTTAAGCATACTATGGAATTATACTGGGATCCTTGATTCAGCGTAAGGTTCTGAAATCTTAAGCATGCCTAAGTTCCATGTTTCCTTTTATTGTATAGGACATAAAAACGGAAGAACTCAGTGGACCATCACCTCTTGTTTTTTTACATGGATGGTGTAGACAAATTAATAATCAAATGTGATTGCCTCTGCAAAGATTAATATTGCTTTTGCAGTTTACTGTTGTACTATAAGTGTGCAACTTATAGGATTTCCAGCGTGTTTGTGCCTGCACTGTAGGAACCCCTTTTAAAGGAGCACAGGATGGAGACCTGCAACTTTGCCTTAGTGCCTGCACTGTTGGAACTGCCCCTTTAGTTCCTGTGAACTGAGGGGTGAGGAAAGTGACCTCCTTTGGGGCTGAGGGATAAATCCTCTGTTTAAGTCCTGTGACTTGGGGGAGGGACTTTTGGGTCAGCCTTCCAAACGCAGACTGACTGGGGAGCAACCCAGCTTATGGGTTCTCCCTGCGGTTTAGGTGTTTTTGCCCAAGGGAGGTTGGGAAGGAGTTTTTGGAGTTGACCTTCTGCCCCAACAATTTCCACACTAGGTTGCTCCCCCATTGCAGATCTCTCGGAATGGGGTTAAATAGGTTATAGCAAGATAAAAGTGGCCCTTTGTATCCCAGCTATATGTGTGGTCTCTTTATTTGTGTCTGGTCTCATTCTTGCGTCTACCATCAAATACAGTGCAACACAACTTTTTTGTGCTGTGATAAATACATTCTGCTGCTGATTTCCATGTCAGTGAAGCAGCGAATTTGCTCTAGTTTTTCTGAATGTCAAGGAGCTAACCAAGGCACTGCAATGATTAATGGGGGGCGGGGGGAGGAACAGATTTCAGAACCTTGGATATCTCCTGTAAAGTTCAGGCTAAAACTTGGAATGAATTTGCTTTGCCAGTGATATAGGAGGAGCAGAAACTGGAAATAACTCAATGGGATCCACAAAGAAAAAGGAGACTTCCAATGTATTTTGTCCTGCAAATGCTTTTAAGGTCTTCAGGGGACTCCTTATATAACCTGCTGAAGAACACCTTAAGACCATTCACAGGCTGAAATACATCAACATTTCAAATAAAGGCCATGTTTTCATCATCCTAATGATATGGAAGCAACCAGCTGTTGCTAGGTTATACAGTTGACAAAGAAAGAGGCAGATTATTCACCTTGTCCCAATAAATTGTACACATTACTGTGAAACCTAAGAGTCAAAATAAAGTTGCAACATACCGTATACATTGAAAAACTGGTCTACCTCCATTTTCTAACAAGCTTATCATATACATAAAATAAAATAAAATAACAACAATAACCTTCTGTTATTGTAAAATGAAGTTTAATCATACTTCAGAGCCCTTTGTATTGCACCAAGATACCCAGCAGGAACCTTCAAATAAATCTTCAGAGTTTAGTTTTGGGGATATGTACACGTGCGCAGACAGGGTGAGCAAGTGAGAAATGAAAAAGAAAATGTGATTGAAATGATTTAGGACAATTTTCCTGACAGTTAGTAATAACAGCACTGTATTTCAAAAGAAAAGAGAAATCAAATACAGATCGTCAAGAAAAAGCTTGTTTTACCTACAGAAAGACTACGCATATAAACACAGCTGGAACTCACTTGGGTTATATATTTCATAAAAAGTTAACAGGCATAACTTTTCATTTTTTAATTTTTTTAAGAAGGAAGCAGCTAAATAACTTCCTGAGGGGGGGAGGGAGATGCTTTCTCTTGGCTCTGGGCACTGGCTTGCATGCTCAGTCCTGGCTGTTGTACTTGATGTGTTCTAAATGTTCCCAGTTAAGTGCTTATGTACAAGGGCCAGCAAGTCCCCTTATTTTCAGGGATCTGTCAAAGGAGGTTGTTTTCCTTGTTTTCATTTGTATCATTTAGATCCTGTACAATGCAACCCCATACCTGGAGGACAGGTACCTGCAGTTTCACTTACCTATTTTGGGGGGGGGAGTGTTCTCTCTAGGCATTTTCTAGGTGGAAGTTGTCCATAGAGTCATGCTGGAAGACCTCTAAATGCATTGAGAGATGTTCTCTCTAGGTATTTGGAGGCCTCCAGTGAGATACTATGGTATGCTTCCACCAGAAATATAGGGTTTGCTACTATCCACAATTTTCGCTAACTGCGCTAAGACAGGGAACATATCCCCTGCAAATACGGGGGAAATCCTGTATTTCCTCCAAGGAATATTTAATAATCATTACTTCACACCATTTTTTCTACACAACAGTCTTATGAGGTAGGTTAGGATGGATGATTGTAATTGGCCCAAAGTCAGCCAGCATGATGTAGCTGTCTGAATATTGGACTACAACTCTGGAAACCAGGGTTCAAATCCCCGCTTAGCCATCAAAACCCACTGGTTGACCTTGGGCAAGTCATCCACTCTCAGCCTCAGACAACACCATGATAGGTTCACCTACGACTTGGAAATGACTTGAAGGCAAACAACAACAGCCAGTGAGCTTCCCTACTGGGGAGTGGAAGCTCGGCCTCTCTAACCTTAGTCTGACCTTCTAACCACTACATCAGAGATGGGCAGAATTCAACCTTTTGATTTCCTAGAATCATAGAATTGTAGAGTTGGAAGAGACCATGAGGGCCATCCAGTCTAACCCCCTGCCATGCAGGAAATCTTATCAAAGCATCCCTGACAGATTGCCATCCAGCCTCTGTTTAAAGACCTCCAAGGAAGGAGACCCCACCAGGCTCCGAGGGAGTGTGTTCCACTGTTGAACAGCTCTTACTGTCAGAAAGTTCCTCCTAATATTGAGGTGAACCTCTGTTCCTGGAGCTTGCATCCATTGTTCTGTGTTCTACTTTCTGGAGCAGCAGAAAACAAGACTGTTCCATCCTCAATGTGACACCCCTTCAAATACTTAAACAGGGCTATCATATCGCCCCTTAACCGTCTTTTTTTCAAGCTAAACATACCCAGCTCCCTAAGTCTCTCCTCATAAGGCATGGTTTCCAGACCTTTCACCATTTTAGTCACCCTTTTCTGGACATGCACTAATTTGTCAATAACATTTTTGAATTGTGGTGCCCAGAAGTGGACACAGTATTCTAGGTGAGGCCTGACCAAAGCAGAATAGAGCAGCACTACTACTTCCCTTGATCTAGACACTATACTTCTATTGATACAGCCCAAAATCGCATTGGCCTTTTTAGCTGCCGCATCACATTGTTGACTCATGTTCAACTTGTGGTCTACTAGGATTCCTAGATCCCTTTCGCACGTAGTCTCATTCAGCCAGGTCTCCCCCATCCTATATCTATGCATTTCATTTTTTCACCCTAAGTGCAGTACCTTACATTTCTCCGTATTGAATTTCATTTTGTTAGCTTTGGCCCAGCTCTCCAGTCTATCCAGGTCATTTTTAATTATGATCCTGTCCTTTAGGGTATTAGCTACTCCTCCTAATTTGGTGTCATCTGCAAATTTGATAAGTATGCCCCTAATTCCCTCATCCAAGTCATTGATAAAGATGTTGAATAGCACTGGGCCCAGGACAGAACCCTGTGGCACCCCACTGGTCACATCTTTCCAAGATGAAGAGGAGCCACTGCTGAGCACTCTTTGGGTTTGGCCAGTCAACCAATTACAAATCCATTTAACAGTAAATTTGTCTAGCCCACATTTTACAAGCTTGTTTGCAAGAATGTCATGGGGAACTTTGTCAAAGGTCTTACTGAAATCAAGGTATGCGATCTCCACAGCATTCCCTTCATCTACCAAGCTGGTAATTTTATCAAAAAAAGAGATCAGTTTAGTTTGGCATGACTTGTTTCTCTGAAACCCATGTTGACTTTTTGTGATTATGGTATTGCCCTCTAAATATTCACAGACTCTCTGTTTAATGATCTGCTCTAGAATCTTCCCTGGTATTGATGTCAGACTAACTGGATGAAAATTGTTGGGATCCTCTTTTTTCCCCTTTCTGAAGATGGGGACAACATTTGCCCTCCTCCAGTCTGCTGGGACTTCTCCTGTTCTCCAGGAGTTCTCAAATATTATTGCCAATGGCTCTGAGATTATATTTGCCAGCTCTTTTAATACTCTTGGATGTAGTTCATCTGGTCCTGGAGATTTAAATTCATTTAGATTAAGAAGGTATTCCTGTACTACTTCTTTGCTTATTCTGTGCTGGATTTCCCCTATTGTGTTCTCTGTTCCATTATCCTCAGGTTGGTCCCCCTTTACCTTTTCTGAAAATACTGAGGCAAAAAAGGTGTTCTGCCTTTTCTCTGTCCCCTGATGTAATTCTGCCTTTTCTCGGTCCCCTGATAGCATTTTGCCATCTTCTCTTCATAGTGGCCCTACCATTTCCTTCTTCCTCCTTTTGCTGCGGACATACCAAAACAAAAAAACACAACAACCCTTTTTATTGTTCTTAACCTCTCTAGCAAGCCTGAGCTCATTCTGCACTTTAGCTTTTCTGACTTTACTCCTACATGTGTTTGCTATCTGTTTGAATTCTTCTTTGGTGATTTCCCCCTTTTTCCATGTCCTATACATGTTCCGTTTAAAACTTAGCTCCGTTGAAAATTCTGTAGTCATCCATCCTGGTTTCTTGAGACATCTCCCATTTTTCTTCCTCAATGGTACTGTTTGAAATTGGGCCTTCAGTATCTCCCTTGTGAGAAAGTCCAATCCGTCTCGAAGTCCCTTCTCTTTTAGTATTCCTGACCATGGGATCATCCCCTGTATTTCCCTGAGTTTATTGAAATCAGCTCTCCTAAAGTCAAGAATGCGTGTCTGACTATGCCTGGCTTCTCCTTTCCATTGTATAACAAACTCCAGGAGAACATGATCACTCTCACCTATGGATCTCACCACTTGCACCCCATTAACCAGGCCATCCGTGTTGGTTAGGATCAGATCTAAAATAGCTGACCCCCTTGTTGCCTCATCCACCTTTTGGACCATGAAATGGTCTTCCAAGGAAGTAAGGAATTTGCTAGACCTTGAAGTTTTGGTTGAGTTAGATTTCCAGCAAATATCAGGATAGTTGAAATCACCCATCACTACTACATCTCTCCTTTCTGCATGTGTAGTCATCTGTTCTAGAAAGGCATCATCCAATTCCTCCATCTGACTTGGGGTCTGTAGTAGAGTCCCACAATAACATCCCTGTTGTTTCCCTCCCCTTTAATTTTTATCCAGATGCTCTCCACCTGGCTTCCAGTATTGATGTCATGGATCTCTTCACTGGTATAAATATCCCTGATATATAATGCTATTCCTCTTCCTTTCCTGTTTGGCCTGTTTCTCCTATAAATGTTATACCCCTCTGTTCCTACATTCCAATCATGAGACTCATCCCACCAGGTTTCAGTAATGCCTATTATATCATGTTTGCTTTGTAGTGTGAGGAGTTCAAGTTCATCTTGCTTATTTCCCAAGCTCTGTGCATTAGTGTAGAGGCATCTAAGACCACGTGTTCCCTTTACTTGATGCCTGTGCAAGTTGTTTTGCCTCCCACTATTGGGTCCTTGTGCTGTTTGCCTTGTTCTCTCTATGACAGTTTGACTATTTTCTCCAGCCCTTTTGCCTTCCAGAATACTGTCTCCCTCCCCATATGATTCAGTTTAAAGCCCTCCTGATCAAATTATTGAGACTGTTGGCAAAAACATTTCTGCCAACTGTTGTGAGATGCACCCCATCCCTTGCCAGAAGTCCCCCTCATGGAAGCACAGCCCATGATCCAAGAATCCAAATCGTTCTCGGTGACACCATCTATGGAGACAGCTGTTTACGTTGTCTATTTTCCTCTCTCTTCCTGGACCATGCCCTTCAACTGGCAGAAGAGACGAGATGACAACCTGTGCATCCATTTCTTTCAGCTTCCTCTCCAGAGCCTCATAATCTCTTCTGATCTTCAGAAAGCTGTGCTTTGCAGTATCACTAGTTCCCACGTGAACTAAAAGAAAGGGGTAATGATCAGTAGGCTTGGCCAATCTTGTCATCCTCTCCATCATATCACGGATCTTTGCCCCAGGGAAGCAACACACCTCCCGAGACATCTTGTCAGGCCCACAAACCACTGCTTCTGTACCCCGCAGCAAGGAGTCCCACCACCACCACCACATGCCTCCCCCGAGGCTTCGCAGCTGCTGTTCCTTGAGGTGGTACTCTCAAGATCCCCTGCTCTGCCCCTGAAGTCTGTCCGTGCTGTTCTTCCTCATTGTCCTTGGTAAGTGAGAGGGCTTTGAATCGACTGTGTAGCTGCAAGCTGCTCAAAGAATCCCTAGATTTTCTTATTCTTTGTGTGACGTTCCTCTAGCTGTCTACCTCCTGTGTCTGTGAAGTGACCCTCTCCAGCAACTTCCTCTCTGCAGTCACTGTCCAAGACTGTTCTCGAGCTGCTGGACTTTCTACAGCTGCTGGATTTGGTTTTTGTTTTACTAGAACTGCTAATTGCAGGTACATGTAACAACAAGAATATGTGATTAGTACCAGAACCAAACAATTCCTTTTTGTCTACAGTTTTGGTTTTCACCCAACCCTTCCTTTTTTCAGCAACCTAATTTAGAAGGGAAGGGCATTCTTGGGTGTGTGTTTTTTCCTGCTGTTAAACAATTGGGGAACCAGAAATATGTACCTATCTACTGCAACTCACCAAGAGATCTGTCAGTGCCATTAAATAATGAAGACTGCAGCCCCATAATGTTGGGCTAAATAATAAAAAAATTCTAGGTGCAGTGAGTGACTATAGTAAGCAAGAAGGTTTACTGCTTTATTCTCAGTGATCATTCTGATGACTTCACACACACACATACACACACTGCAATTGGTACTATGAAAAAGATCTCCTTTCACCCCAATGGGAACATTTTATTGGGCTTACTTACACCACAGAGATCCTGCACTGGGATCATTCCAGGGCAACCCTTCCTGGGAAAGCTTAAATCTCTCCTTGTTCTTATGGTTCAGGTGGAAATGAACAGCCCCCCCCCCCCATGTTTAGGATAGGAGGGATTTTTAAAAAGAGGGAAAAAATAGTGTGTAACTGGATGACAGCAGTGGTCATGGCCACGGATATTGATCCCTGGGGTTTGTTGGGAATGCCTTTTCCACTGTCAGAGAAAGGCCACATGCTGCAAAGTTGGCTTTGATATGGAGGCACTGATTGTAGGATTGTTCCTGCCATTAGTGGCACTAGGGGTGCAGGGAAGCCAAATTGTCCCTCGTGACACCATTGGAGGTGGGGGTGACACCGACCCTAGTAAAGCCACAGGCTCCTGCTGCTGATACTTAGGTATACTTTGCCAGTCTTTGCACAAGCAATATAGTACAGCTTTCTGACAACTAAACCACATGGCAGTTGAAAATTAATGCATGGACACAGTCATCAGAGTAGGCACAACACAGAGCATCTTGGTCACATATCATATGCTTATTGTTGACATCATTTGGAGATTTTTCTAGTAAGAGAAGACCACATTCAAATTTTGGGACTAAAAAGGGCAAACAAAACTCATAGAGTTTCATAGAATTAAACAAACCATAGGTTTTACTTCTGCTTCAGGTAGCTGCCCTGTGGTTGATCACATTTAATTCTGTCTCCAGTCCCCCCGCTCTCTGAGTCTGTGTGTGTGCCCATGCGTGCGTGCATACTCTTTCTCTCTGCCTCTCTCTGTCACACACACAGAAAAAAGAACTATCAAAATTGAATAGAAAGCTTCTGGCACATATAGTTTCTTTCTGTTTTCAGACTGGGTTTGGGGGTAAATTGCAGGCACAGCAGATAGTCTTGTCAGCCACTCAGAAACTATGCACACTGTTATGTTTTGTAGGCACTGCTTGCACCTTTCTTCACCAGCAATAGACTCACTACAACTGTTACAAATGTTTTGGCCAGCTAAGCTAGAAAAAATTAACCAGGAACCAAACAAAATGCAATCAGAAACTTTAAAGGGGGGAAAAACATAAGAGAAGAAACTCCTGCTGTGCCCCAAATATTATATGGGTTACTAAAAATAGTAACAGAAGGTCATTTTGCCCCCCCTCTCTTTTTTAAAAATGCCATTTTAATACTGCAGGGTTTTTGTCATGGGAAAAGTAATCCCACAAATGTCTTCTAGTGGTTGGTGGGAGGTGTCTGTGACTCTTTTTGTCCACACTCTTCATGCCTTCCAAACTATTTCCTTCTTCTCTCAGGGCCATTTCCCGTTGTTAAGCCTCCTGTAGAATTGAATGCTTGTGAAGGTGGGTATTTGAGTGACACTGCCTTATCTTTCAAGGCATATATAATAATTAAATAGTTTTGTGTGTAGGTATTGCAAGACTGGTGATGTGAGAGAGTACAGGCAGGACAAGTGTTTGCTTGTTTGTTTCATGTTCTTCCTGTTTCAGATGGGAAAGTACTTGAAATATTTAAAATGCACACACAACCCCCCCCCCAAATTACTCACCCCTAAAGTCAGCTCCATACTATTTCTGCTTTCTATATATAGTTTTGAAAGCTGGACAGTGAAGAAAGTTGGCAAGAAGAGAGGATCAACTCATTGGAAATGAGATGCTGGAGAAGAGTTCTGTAGATACTACAGACTGTCAAAAAGACAGATGAATGGCTCTTAGGGCAACTTAAGCCTGAATGACCACTAGAAGCCAAGATGACTAAACTGAGGCTTTCATACTTTGGACATATCAGGACATAATGTGACTCATTGGAAAAGCTGATAATGATGGGAATAGTGAAAAGTAGTAGGAAAAGTGGGAGACCACACAGGAGGTGGATGGATGGATTGATTGATTGATTGATTGATTGATTGATTGAATCAATCAAGGAAGCCACAATCCTGAGCTTGCAAGACCTGAACAGGGCAGTTGATGACTGGGGATCTTGGAGGTCTCTCATTCATAAGGTTGCCATAAGTTGAAGTCAGCTTGATAGCAAATAACAACAAACAACAAAGAGGGATCTCATAAAATCCCACAGAAGGCTCCAGTAGTCAAGTATTAAGTTAAGGTTCAACCACAGTGAAACATTTTGAAGGTGAATTATATAAAGCTGGCAAGGAAAATAGGCCAATCTGGATTATGTTTATTAGGAAGCATCTATCTCTGCATTTAGTGGACCTTTTAAACAATTTTAATTTTCTTAATTTCAGCTAGATCATGTCCTTAGTACTTATTAATTTTATGAACAACTATCACAATATATCCATACAATGGAAAGAAAGCCCTCTTATATGCTATATATTTGTCTATCTGTATCTATATTAGAACCATACATAAACATAGGACTTTATCATACCACCACCATCTTAATGTTCTTTTGCTGGCATAAACTGTGTTGTTTTTATGCTGGCAAAAGAATCTCCACCACACTTACCTTGAGCAGCATCCATGAGACTTCCCTGGCAGTAAGTAACAGAGCAAAAATGGAGCTCTATTTACTTCCGGGGTTGTAATCTCACCGAATCTCATGAGAAGACGCTAGTGTGGGAATTAAAAAAAAAAAAAGACACAAAAAGTTCAGCAAAGCACAAAAACACAATTATAAAGTTCCAAGTATAAGGGAGGGGTGTCATAAAAAGAGCGTCCCCTACCTGGCTGTTGCTGTCTCACCTGGAAGTGTTTGCCCATTGATGCTGCATTCACATGAGTACAATGATGCATGAATTCAAATGCCGGCAATCCCAGCAAGAAATTGCTACTGGAGATCTATTAACAGCTTCGTCCACCAATAAAAAAGTACAGCTATTTGACAGTACATGATCAAGAAAGGGCAATGTTGTCTGGTACGCGCACCATTTGACAATCATTATGTGTCCTTATGATTGGTCTGATAAAGTTCACAGTCACGTCAGCCTGAGTCCAGCAGTTCATCAAGTCAAAAGTACACAATAGCAAAAGGAGCCCTGGTGGTGCAGTGGTTAAATGCCAGTACTGCAAGCCACCACATTGCAAGTTCGATTCCAGCGGGCTCCAAGGTTCACTCAGCCTTCCATCCTTTCGTAGGTCGGTAAAATGAGTACCAGCTTGTGGGGGCAATTAGCTAACACACATTGGAAACTGTTTAATGCAGTGTAGATGTGTAAATAGCTATTGCTTAAATTGTAAGCTGCTCTGATAGCCTTGTGGCTGAAGAGCGGGATATAAATATCTAAAAAAAACCAGATGCATCACTGCTACTTCCATTCTAAAATCCACTCTTCCATTTCAAAACAAAGTAGCTAGTTATGTGCACTGAACATACGTGGATGAAGGTACAATTGGTTCTCAATATGCTAAGACAATTCTTGTTTTTTGCAGCTATGGCTGCCTTTGTAATAAATAAATAGATGTTTATTAAGCTATTGAAGAAAGACTTGGAGCTGCTATAAAACCCACAGATTTTCTAGAAAATTGAATTTTAAGATATCAAAATAACTATACTAACATGGCATTTGACTTCAGGGCATAAGGAACATTATCTACCTTTTAGAGGTTTGTTTTTTAAAGTTACTAAAGCTCAGACCAGTATCCAATATGGGTACTGCACTCATGGAAGACGCTTCCCATCACCAACAATGGACCGCCCTGGCCTCACATCAGGAGGCATGGAGACGCACTATCCACAATGCTGCAGCCTTATTTGAGAACTCTCGCTGAACAAGTCTTGAGGAGAAATGACAACACAGAAAGAATCGCATCCCGGAAACATCACCCAAGGAGACCTTCTGCTGTGCTTTCTGCAACCGGACTTGTTTATCTCGGATTGGCCTTTTCAGTCATCAGCGTGCTTGCAGAAAGCGCAGGATGAATCCTTCCTATATCTTCGTTTGTGAAGAAAAGCCAGAGAGACTCACTGAGCAGCTGAGAAATTTCCAAGCATAGGCTTTCAGTACTAGAAAGGTCTACAGGAGAATGGGGAGGAGGGAATCTAGACACTATGTGCAAGTGTCACATTAAATGTAGGCCTTACTTTTTAAATTAATTGTCAGAGTAAGAAAAGGTTCCAAAATAAAATTAAAAATAAAAGATTTGATCTGGTTCAGATACAGCAACCATAGTTTCAACCATGAGCCCTTCTGTGTGATAAGAGGATACAAAAAGCTTCCATTTTTGCTTTGAAGGCCTCCAAATATCCCTGTTATATCTGAATTCAGAGCATTGTGGTTTGTTCAAGCTGTGGTTAGAACAAATTGTGTTAAAACAAAGCAAGATCAAGCTGTGGTTTGATGTGGTGGTTTGTTAAACTAGTCACAGAGCAAATCAGAATTCTGTGAGTGTCAATATCACAGGGAAGAATGGATTTCAATCTCTCCTCTCCTCATGTTTGACAATAAAAGGGTAAAACCTAAGTCTGATAATGACATTTGCAGTACTAATGCCATTTTTGGTCCCTCCCTATTTCCCCTGTGGCCATCTCTAGTATAAATTCATCTTGGGAGAGTAATTTCTATTGTTGTTGTTGTTGTTGTTAAAACTTTCCATACTTTAAAATAATAATTTTACATTACATGCACTTGATGTGGTATTTTTGCATTTTACATTTTACAAACATATAGTTTCTATCCTTGTAATTATCTTCATACCATGTCTTTTCCCTTATCTTTTCATATTAACATCCAGTTCCTAACTTCTATTTGCTACATCTTTTTGTAAGTATTACAATCCTCTTTTCCTTCTTTTAATTTATTACTGCAAGCTTAATCAGAACTCCAGCACATTTAACATCATGTTTTCTCCATATTTGTTCTTTAAATGTCTATCACTTTTCCCCATTCTTTATAAAAAGATTTCAGACCTTGGTCTTTTAATAATCTTGATAATTTATCATTTTCTGTCATTTCCATTATTTTTATTTTCCATTCATCTACAGTTGGAATCTCTTCATCTTTCCAATATTTTGCATATTGCATTCTTGCTGCTGTTAGTAAGTTTATTATTATTTTCTGTTGATGTATCAATAATGTTTCATCTATTATGTTTAATAAAAACCCCTCTGGTTTCATTTGCAAACTGACTCCTGTCATTTCTTTTATTTATTTCTGAATTTTTCTCCAGTATTTCTGTATCTCTGGGCAGGTCCACCATATATAAAAATATGTACCTTTGGACTTTTGACACTTCCAACATCTATTATCTTGATTTTTATACAACTTGGATGATTTATCTGGCATTAAGTGCCATCTGTAGAACATTTTATAAAAATTCTCTTTCATTGACACAGGTTTTGTCATGTTTAATCCTATTTTCCAGACTCTTTCCCACTGATTTAACAATATTGGGTGTCCTACATTCTTGACCATTGTATCATGTTCTCCTTAATCAGATCTCTTTCCATTTCTAATTTTAGTAAATATTATATAATTTTGAAATTGTATTCTGTTTGTCTGAAGTTCTTATTAATTCAAATTCAGTCAATTGATCTTCTATTCGACATAACCTTACATCTCTTATATATTGTTTGCATAGTTGTTTGTATTGGAACCAGTTGCATTTTATTCCTTCCTCTTGTAATTCATGCATCTCTTGGGAGAGTAATTTCAATACAGTTTTGTTAGAAGAACCAATAGTACTTTGAAGCTTATGCAATAGTACTTTGAAGCTTATTCTTGTGGTGACAAGCCTGTTTTACAAATCATCAAGGTCCTTTTTCATTTCAGTGTCCAAAATGAGATGCTAGTTTTATGCCAATAGATTTAGCCAAATCAAAAATCCTTTTGCTTTGAGACAGAACATGGTACTGTATTTCCAAAAGTTGGTAGCTAAAAGAACAAAGGTGTTATCTGTGTCAGTTCCTTAGACACAGTGGGCAAAAATATGCTTTAGAACTAAAAAGTGAAAATTTTAACACTGCTAAATTAAGCTGCTGTTTCATAATCACTTCATCATCAAATATGTTCTAACTCTATCTTTAATTTCTTCATCTCCATTTCTTTAACAAAACTGTCTTTAAATAAATATCTTACTTTCATCCCATCTACTGCTTATATACCTACAGTGAAATGAAGGTGAGTTATCCTACATCTCTTGGTCCTAGAATGTATAGATCATCCAGCTGCTGAATCAATGGTGAATTTCTCCTGTGAATGGTTGTCTCCTAATTTTTTTTCCTGCTGAAGGGTGTATTCAATAAACAATCAAACAAAAATAATTTGAGTTAACATATTGTTTACTCATGCAGCAAAATGGCCAGAAACTGCAACAGTTAAAAGCTACAGTTTGCCATTATGTCTACTAAGATCTGTTTGGCTGCTTAATGCAGGGATGGGCATCTGAAATTGGAGGTGGGGACCAATTTTAGTAGCCTCCCACAAGCCATACCAGTACATCCAGGTACATCTGAATCATGGCAGAAAAGAAGCTTGGGGTCTGAAGGGTTCTGGGAGGGGAGGATAAACTATTGCTTTTGTGTTTGGTTTGGGTCAGTAAAAGTACCTGAAAATCATGCCAAATTCTCCCCCCCCCCAAAAAATGATGTGATTTAGGGAGACTTCAGAGGCAACAAAAGTGCAGGTTGGGTGAATGGAACAGACACATGGATTCAATCAAAGGTACAATTTCTATTTTACCAACATCCCACCAGAAATATCCACATAGAAGATGGATGGACAATATGTGGCTCTTCATATGTTGCTGGACTGCAACCACCATTGTCCCTCACTGTTGACCATGTTAGCTAGGATTGATGGAAACTGCAGTCCAATGTCAGATGGGCCAATTACAAAGCAGGTACTACATCAGAAGAGCATAAGAGCCTAAGAAGATCTATGCTGGATCTAATGAATGACTTAGGGATTGTCTATATGACCCCCCAAAATGAGAATGCCATGCAGTAATGGTGTTTTGCAGCAGTAGCAGCAACTTGTCTTTACAGTGTTTTTGCCCCCATAAGCTGCACATGCTGGATGGCGGCCATGAGTGATTTACTTGCATTTGTATTCTGCCACCGCCAAACTTTTTTTTTTAAGAAATCATGTCCAAGGTGTGCTAGAGCGATAGAGCAATTTTTCAATTAAACAGTACAGCAAAAAACCACCCCATTTTATTGCCTTAGCAATCACTTGCTAAGGCAAAAATACAACATAGTGGCAGTGGGTGCTTGACCTATTAGCAAGCCCCACGCTGTGTTCACCCAGCCAATCAGCTTTGTGCTTCCTCTGGTATGAGAAAGTGATTCAAAGTTAATCACTTGCCCCAATGAGCAGGTATGTGCACCCCCTCACTGTTTTAAAAAAACTACAGGGAAAGCTGCAAAGGCTTTTCCTGCATTGTTTTTGCCGTTTTGGGGCCCCCTCCTTCCAAATACAGTGAATTGACGCAGGTTATCATTTAGACAGGTCATATTCCCAGCAAATTTCATGAGAAGTATTTTCACCATTTAGACAAGCCCCCCCCCTTTTAAATCCAGCATTCACTTCAACCAACAGCAAAACAAATAGGAGTTAAGAGTAGCACTTGTGTTCCCTAACAGCTGATAGTGAAAAGATACTGGAGATTTTCAGATGGGGGGGGGGGAGAAACCCTGTGGAGCTCAGGAGAAAAACGGGGTTGTTACACTTCCAGCACTCTGTTTCACACACACACGTCCTCCTCCCGACCTCCGTTCATTCTCTCTCCGTCCTGCTTTCATTTTCATTCCACTGTTTTTTATTAATGGAAGTCTCCATCAATAAAAAACAGCAGAATGAAAATGAAAGCAAGACAGAGGGAGAACCAACGGAGGTTGGGAGGAGGACAAGGGGTGTGAAACAGAGCACTGGAAGTGGAACAGCCCTGTTTTTCTCCTGACCTCCGTGGGGTTTTTTTTCCATCTGAAAATCTCCACTGCCTCTAATAATGCAAATAAATATAAAGCTATTGTAACTCATGACTAGCAACCATTGATAGTGCTATCTTCCATGGGTTGGTGTAATCCTCTTTTAAAGCTAACCAAGTTGGTAGGTTTCATTATATCTTGAGGTGGTGAGTATCATGGTTTAACTGTGTGCTGTGTGCACACAGTCTTTCAGGGGAGGGAAAACCTGTGTAAAATATGATGGCCTGGCCTTGCTATTGTCTTCATGGTTTATTTAATGATGTGTAGAGAGTGGTCAAATACAGCTTGAGTGGAGGAGATCAGGTTCCTAGGAACATGATTCTCTTGATAGGCACATTTACTTTCAGGAAAGGAGTATCAATGCTAGGACACATAGAGATCACATAAGTATTTCCACCTGTCATCCATGTTCTTAGGATGAACTAGGACTCGAAGTTATTTCTGCATCATACTGGTGGGACACATGAACTAGACTTGAGATTAGGTGATAAAATCCCAAACCAGACAAGCATTGGCCACCTGAGAATTCTGGAGACAAATTATTGGGAAACTGATTTAAAATCAGGACTGTCCTAACAGGTCTCAGATGGCTGCTTTGTGCTTTTCTATAAGGCAAGTTTCTAGCTATTTCCCCCCCCCTTCCCTCTATTTTTTCTTGATGTGTTTGTTATCCCATTAATCCACTAAATCCTCGATTTAGTGTTCTCTTCTTGAACTCTTTGTATGCATGGCATTAAAGAACCAACTGTATTCCTCTGTGGCAATGCAGAAACTCTTGTAATAAAGTGGAGTTTGTAGTCAGCTGCGGCTCAGTACTGACTTTATCTCCCCTAAGCTTTATCTGCAGTGATATACTGTTCATTTCCATATTATTCAAGTCTTGGTGTGGGACATGGTGTCCCTGAAAGCAAATGCATTAAAGAGAGCTCTTAAGGATGCTTCTTCAGCAATAGGCACTAAAATGAAACTTGACAAGGAAATGGTGTATTACTAGATATCATCTTGTGCAAGTACCAGTCTCTTTCTAGATTTGTCCTGTTGTACACTGGGAGGAAAATGTGCTTAAATGTGGAGATGCTTTACAATAAATACTGAGCAAAGATCTCAACCACTAGATAAAAGGAGTACCCTACTGACATCCAAGATGTGGTATGCTACCCAGCTCTGCTGACTGAAGCTTTTGTAAAGATGATAAAATATAGCAGGCATTGCACCATGCAACCAAACATTAAATTACCCAGAAGAGCCATCTGTTCTTGAAGCAGGAGGGCAAACCTAAAGGTATATCTGCACTACACAGATTTTACCATTTTGACATCATTTTCATAGTTATGGCTCCTTTCTTAGGAATCTCGAGGTTTATAGTTCTCTGGGGTACTTAGAATTCTCTGCTAGCAGTCTCTAGTATACACCCCAAAGGATGCTTGCTATGTTCCCTTGATTTAATCCTCAATATCTCTCTCTTTGCAAACTATAGTTTTCAGATGAATGCTATAGTGTTTTAGCAAAGAACTCTAAGAACCTCTCTAAGCTACAAATCCCAAGATTCCTTAGGATGGTCCCATAACAGTTACAGTGGTATGAAACCAATGGCCTTATCTACACTAGCCAGAATATGCTGATTCCCCACCAGAATATCCTGGCTGTGGAGATAGCCCATTTCCTCTCCCCATTACCTGCAGAAGATGGGCCAGAGTCTAAAGAGGATGGGGGGGGCATCAGTGAAGTCACTGCTGCTGCTGCTGCCATTTTCTCACTAATGCGGAAGCCAAGCAGGGGTCCTGCAACATGTGACTGCAGGCCCCCCGCATGGGACTAACCTCAATCACATGCTACAGGACCCTTGCCTGGGTTTTGGAAAAGCCAGGGAGCTGGCAGTGGCAGGGAGGAGTGGTGTGCAGAGAGCCTCCCACAGACATGTGAGGACCAATCTGGCAGAAACAGAGTAAGTTGGGTATTTCAGTAAAGAGCCCTCTCCCAGCTTGCCCCAGTTCTAGCACTTTTATGTTGAGGCATAAAAAGATGTGCTTTGTCCACCACGAACACCTGCAGAGTTGTTCCATGTTGACAGGATGCCAAGGAGGTTTCTGGAGAGATTTCTGCAAAAGACTTCAGGCTGAGAAGGAAAAATTCCTTCACCCCAGCACATTGCCTTGAGCTCTGGCTTGCCAAATAAAGACAGCAACAAGGCCAGCCTTCACTCAACTTGAGGGCTTTAATCTTTGTTCACTGTATATTTACATTATATATACAGAGTATAGGACAGCTGTCTCTAATACTCATGAATCTCTCCCAAACCAACAAACTGTTTCGCCAACCACCATCCACAACAAACCCACACTGGAGATCTCCTTTTTATAGGCAGTTACACAATGCCTGTTAATCAGGCATCTCAGATGTGCATACTCTCAAGTGCTGACTCACACACACATACCTGCCACTGGAGCTTAACTACTTTCATTACTAAGCTTACAGCTCTATCTTGTGGTCACATCCATGTCATTTCCTGACATGTACTGCCCAAGGGCAGATCAGAGTAAATGCCCTGCATCATTTGGACTGCGGGGCTCTGGAATGGGGGATGGCTAGGGTATTTGGTCAGTGTAGACATGGCCAATATTTAATGCAGATACTCCCTAAGTGTCCAGCAGAAACTTTCTACAGAAAATGATCCTGATTCAACAAGGAAAAAAATGCATCCTGAAGCTGTCATTCATTTTCATATATCATTTTGGATAGTGAGCTGCATGAGCAGATTGTGCATGCATGTTGTAATGGATATCTGAATGTCAACATCCAATATAGTTGACATCAGCATTGGATGCCCTGCAAATTGGGATGTGTACTTGTGGCCATTTTGTTAATTGGAGCAACTATGGTTTTGTGGTGCTGGACATGTGCCATCTAGCAGTTTTGTACAGCTGTCTCTGGATCAGGGATAAGGAATTGATGTTTTGTGGGGGAAATGGGGGAATCACATCATGTCTTCTTGCATACGTGTGTAAACAAAGGCATGCAACTGATTTATCACATTATGAAGATTTTTGCACTGGAAACAATATATTTTGCACAAAATATACTATTTCCTGTGGGGGAGAATAGTGCTTTTGCACTGGAAAAAGGTTTTTTATTTTTAAAAAATCACATTTTCTGTAAAGATTTTTTGAAGTCTCAACATGATGAAAACTGTGCAGATCCTTCATATGTTTGCTTACATGGAAGACAACAGTTTAAATTATTTATTCTTACATGCAAGAATGAAATAAATGAAGATTTACATTAACATTTTTGTGTAGCCTTACCACAATTAATATTTGCTGTGGTAAGGCTACATGGATATTTCCAAGGTACCTTATGTTGGACATTTTTCTTGAGAGAGAGAGACAGAGACAGAAAGATATGTTGGATCTTTAGGACAGACCAAAATGTCACAAAATTGTGTGCAAGCTTTTGAATCTCCCAAACTCTTCATTAAGCTAGATATTAGATAAGGAAGTGAGGAACTGGCTTGATATTAAGACCAGCTTCCCCATCCCTCTTAATATTCATTTTTATGAAGAATTATGCAAACATGCTGAACACATGTACCTTTGAAACAAATCGAAAAAGAAAATTTGAAAAAGAAGTGTTATCAAAAAAGAACTTAAAAGCTTGCTCACTATTTTGTGACATCTTGTTCCTTGTAAAGTTATTATTCTACATTCTTCTAGAGGCTTTGGGATTTCTGGAGCAAGAGAGTGAATTAGTGAAAGAATAATGAACACTTCAGGGTCAAACTAGACATTTAGGGAAATGCATATTCCCTTCAATTAGCCTATTTTCCTTCTCACTGCAAGATTTCCTGAGATGCCTGCCTCAGCAGTCAGACTTGCAAATTAAGCCTATGTTTACCTTCTGATATCAAATCACGAAACAAAGCACATTAAATACAAGATACTCAGAAGAAGATAATCATATGCAATGACCAACAGAAGTTTCTGACCACGTCTGTATTGTTTAGTTCAGGAGTGGGAGCTATGAAGCCCTTATTAGAATGCATTCTTCACAATTGCCTAGTACTAACTATGAACCAATGCAGGTGTCCATCATGGTTCACATTCTTTATCATAATCATTCTTAACAGCGGCCCTACAAAACTTGCCTATTCCTATAGAGTGAATTCATGGCTGAAACAAGTTATGAACTGGGGACTTTTCTGGCTCTCCAGTCATATTCTCCACCAGTGGCATCAGGTTGTTCTAATGTCAGTGAGCCATTGAATTTACTCTGGAATTTAGTCTGAACTTTAAAGGAGCTATTGAAGGGACTGAACAAGTTTTGTGGGTAGGATTCATCTCTTTCGAGAACTCCTTTAAGGTCTATATTAAAACCTAGAACAGCTTCACTGTTTTCCTGACATGGAACTGTTGTCCTCCTGACATGGCAGCTACTGTTCTTCATCATTATGTAACACCTACTATGTCTGGTTTGTACATCATTTTGGGTGACAGACAAAAGATAATTAAGGGCATGATCAAACCAAAATATTTGACAGTGCAATCTTATGTTTTGCTATTTGGAAGAGGTTACCCAGAGTCTAAAGGAATTTACTGCTGGGGAAGTAGCTGCTAGAAACAACAGTAAATGCAGACACTGTCTCTCTGAAACCTGCTTTTATGTTGTACTTAGACCCTTCTCTTTGTTCATCTACTTATCCAGTGACTGGAAGTTTTATCTGGCAATGTTACATCACTGTAAATCAAGGATTGCCTTTAATAGTCTCTTCTCTTCTAGCTACCTGCCTACACAGCTTTCTGATGCTGATGACTTCACATCTGATGTAAGTCCTCAAGGGACGTCTTTTCAAGGTCACTACACAACCAATCAGAGATGAGTTTTAATGGCGTCTTTCAACATTGTTTATTTTCCACCTGATTTTTATCTTCCACCAGTCAAAGATTTTTAATAGTATTTTGTTCACAACTGTTATTCCTCCAGCTGTGCATGCATATGTATCGTTTAATTAAATTTTCTACTGGTGATGTTTATAGTTAACTGGCTAAATGCCCAGCACCATATTTAATATACACTTGCTTATCAACTCTTTTCCCCCTATAAATGCTTCATTTTTTATCCAGTGTACATACAGTATATACTTAGGTTAACACTCCCCCCCCCCATTCATAGACCACTTCAGGGCCAGAGATTGACAAAATGCATATAAATATAGTATCCAGCCTGTAACAGTGTATGTCACATTCATTTCAATGGTAAGGGTTTAACTTTGTGATTAATGCTAAAAGTTTAAAATAAATAACTTTCTGTGGATCATGCCCCAAATAAATAAGATCACCTGATATGTGTGTGTCTTGATGGGAGGAAGGCTCATTAAGTTTTAGGTTTTCTTTGCCTGAAAAATTGAAAGCACCAGATTATTTGAAAGACTTTGTTTTTTACATAAAGAAATATAGAATTCATGCTGAGGAGTTGAAGGGGGAAGACAGACCAGGTCAGAGCATCAAGAGAAGTTTGTACAGGAAAATAGTGGAGGAGATTTATGTTAACCCGTTTTTGCAAAAGCGTCAGGCCAAACTAGATTTATCAGAATACCTAAATCACCAGACTAACCCAATTGAGTATTTCATGGACAAAAGGGTCCCCAAAAAGTTGTGGGACTTGAGGTGGAGACTCTACCATCAGGTTCTTAATCTGAGGGGAAAGAGACCATGGACTGCAGAGAATGAGCAGACTTGTCCTCGTCTGAAATGTAAAAAGGCTGAGATTTTGAGTGGCGTGGCACAAAAGGAGATGATCAGACATTTTGTCCAGGACTGCCCGAGTGCCCGGGAAACATGGGAGGAGGTGGCCCGGGCTCCGGATTCACCAGATTTGGCACAGCAGGCTTGGGAGACAGTGCTTTCGGGGACTGAACCTCCAGAGGGTGTCAGGGGACCCAGAAAGTCAGTGGGCCAAAAGAGGAAGAGGAAGGAGTCTGGTTCTGTGGCTGAGAGTTTTTGGAAAGTGCCCTGGTCCACGGTGCACCTGGTAAACCTGTATGTGATGTTAGGGTTAGTTTTCCAGAGACAAAAGGAGGTAAAAAGTCAAAATCTGCAGGATGTAAAAGGCACTGCCTATTATGTGAAGAATGTAATTGAAAATTTAGCTCTGAGTGAAAAAGAGAAATTGCCAAACCATCGTTGGAAAAAGTTTTGGCCATGGTTTAGTGAGATGACCCCAGCAATAAAATGATATTTTAAATAAATATTTTATTATTATTATTGTATTTTTTATTATTTTGTATTATTATTTTTAATTAATCTTTTATTGATTTTTTTCATTTCCAAATAGGTATAATTATAATGTGTAAATATAATGTGATTATAGTGTGTTTAGATTAAGAGGAAAAATACATTAGTATTAGGATAGATTTATTTTTGTATTAGTAAGAAAAGAGGAAAACAATTAGTATTATTTTTGCGTTATTGTTATGGACTTTTGTGGTCGGGTGTATTTTTTAGTCTTATTGGTCTTATTCCAATAAAAATTCAAAAAATTCAAAAAAAAAAATTGAAGTTGCCTGTTGATGTACGGTGACTCCATGAATTTTGTAGGGTTTTCTTAGGCTTAGAATATGTAGAGGTGGTTTTGCTAGTTCCTTCATCTAAAATATAGCCTACATCTCCTGATATCTATTGGTGGTCTCCCATCCAAGTACTAACCAGATTTGACCCTGCTTAACATCCAAGATCAGGCAGGATCTGGTGCCTTTGGGGTGTTCAGGACATCACCTCATATGTGTGTATGTGCGTGTGTGTACCTTCAAGTGGCCTGCTCACTTATGGCAACCCCATGAATTTCATAGGGCTTTCCGTGGGTTTTTCCCAGGCTGTGAGGCCGTGCGTTCTTGAAGAGTTTATTTCTAACATTTTGCCTGCATCTGTGGCTGGCATCTTCAGAGAATGGTTGGGTAGGAGTGTGTGAGGGGGTTATATATTCATAGGGTTTTCACAGGCAAAAACTACTCAAAGATGGTTTGTGATTGCCTTCCTCTGATATGTAGCCTACAGCACCTGGTGGTCATTGGCAGTCTCCCATCCAAGGATTAAGCATGGACAACCTTGTTTAGCTTCCAAGATCAGACAAGATCTGGTGTCTTTTGGCCCTTCACAAAAGGTAAAAACAAAACATGAAACAATCACATTAAAATCTAATTAAAACACATTCAAAATCCAGTAAAAGATACCACATGTCTCATTTTAAAAAATCCTTCTGCCCCAACCACTTAGAAGTTGAAAGCTTGTTTCAATAGAAAGATCAGATGGGATCTAGTGCCTTTAGGGTATTTAGGCCTCACCTCATACATAACTGAATCAAGTATTAGAGGCTTACTTCATGCTGAAGTAAAGTGGCAGGACAGCTGGAAGGTTCTGTCTTCCATGTTGCCTCACTACACAACATCGTCATTCTTCTGTTCCAGTCCCATGGGAGACTGAGGTAAAACCCCTCAGCAAAAAAGTACGGTTTTACCTTGGTCTCCCATGGGACTGGAATGACAGAACAGAAAAACAATTATGTCATGCGGTAAGGCAGCACAGAAAGTGGGACTTTCTGGCTGCCCTGTGGCTTTACTTCAATATGTGGTAAGCCTCTTAGGACTTTTTTTCAAATGGGGGGAAAAAAACCCAAGGAGGTTGGGAGAAGAATGACACTGTCCTGCTTACAGCACTCCATTTCATATGGCGCCATCCTTCTCCTGACCTTCCCCCATGTGTCCTCTGTGCAGCAGGCACCACTTTTTATTGACAGGGGTTTTCCATCAATAAAAGCAGCACATTTCTCATGCCTGCAGCACGGAGGAAGCATGGGGGAAAGTCAGGAGGACGACAGCAGTGTCCGAAATGGAGAGCTGTAAGCGCAACAGCATCGTTCTTCTCCCAACCTCCTTGGGTATTCCCCCCCATTTGAAAAAGTCCTTAGTCATGTCCAGAATTTAGAATGCACAACTTTGCCAAGCCATATCCTTAATAAATAAAATTGACTTCAGTCCAATGTTAGTCCTATGTAGAGTGACTCTATGGAAGTCAATCAAATGCAAGCTGGTTGTGACTGAGAAGTCCTATTCATTTCAATGGGTCTGCTCTAGGTAGAACTCACACTAGATTAAGCCCTTTCGGGTTAAGAGAATTGGTTACATCTTTATCTCATATGATGCAGTTTCACCTTAATAGGGCATGTATATTTCCTTCTTTGCTATATAGAAGGAAAGTAGAATCACATTGGCTTTTCATATTAAGAGTTTCTAGAAATCAAAATGATACATGCACATTTTGGGCAGTGGGGGAATCTTGGAGAAACATCTTCCAAAGAACATTTCAAATTTCTATATTGCCTTGTCAATTGAACAAAAATGTCGTCTCTGCCCAGATGACAATTCACTTTTCTAATTTGTTTTTAATAAGTCAATCCCCTTCAGATATTTATTTCCTTTAGATTATTAAGTAGGATTACTGAGGAATTAACATCAGTGCTATCCACACATTTTTCCACCCTTTGGTATCAACTTACGTTTTCTATTAGAAAGTAAGTTGGAGCCTTATTGTATTTATTTATCCAACTATACTTTGAATTACAGTCATAAGAGCAAGAGAAAAAGAGATCAGGGGGGTAAGTACCAATTCTTTAAGACAAATTAAGATACCTACAGCTTTGAGGTATGTTCATTTCAGAAGCAATGGCTTAATAATAAAGAAAAGTGTCATTTTGTCTTAGGAAAAGTTCTAAGCATTTTCAGTCATTGCTTATTTATATCTTGTATGAACTAGTGCTGTAAAATAATAAAGTTCACAAATCTAGTTGGCATACTGCAATATCCATTGTTCTGAAATCCTAGACTGCAACCAATGGCTGCCAGGTATTCATGGATTGGTTTTCCATGGTTTTTTTTCCAGGCTGTGAGGCCATGTTCTGGAAGAGTTTATTTCTGACATTTCACCTGCATCTATGGCTAGCATCTTCAGAGAATGGTTGGGTAGGAGTGTGTTGGGGGGATTATATATTGTGAGCCCCTGTTGGAGAGGATGTGTAAATTTGTGTATTTGAATGGACCATTAGCCAAACAGTCACTAATCCTCCTTGCATATCTCCCCCCAGAAATTAGCCGTTCAGTCTCTGTCCTATTTTTGCGGTGTGTGCTTTGCTTAGAAGACACCACAATTGGAGCCTCTTATCTGCAGAACCAATATCTGGTTTCAGTTATCCACAGGACCCAAAACAGGAACAATTACCATACAGTCTTCCTCAAAAATGCCTAGAGATGCATCCTCTCTAGACATGTTCTAGGTCCTCCAATCCAACTCTATGGTATTTTTAACCAGGGTTCACTGTTATCTGTGGCTTCTGGTATCCATGCTAAGTCCAGGAACCAAACTCCCATGGATATGGGGGTACAGCTGCCCCCCCCCTACAGTGGCTTCTTGCACAAATTGTGGAGAAAGTGGTGGGGAAAAGGTTTCCATCATTTTGCTTTTGCACAGGAGCCAAAAAACCTTGTGGTAGTTGCTATGATTTTTTTTTAAAATGCCCCTTTGTCTCAAATAGAACCAATGAAGTTCCAGAAAGAGATAGCTCTAGGCCTGTCAGAGGGGCCCTGCAGGCACCTTTGGACTGCCTGTTTTATGTTTGGTACTTTTATCTGTGATAATGCTTTCTACTCATGTATCCTAAGCAGCTTTTTTGATGAGTGATCTATAATTTTCTGGATCTTCCTTGCATTCCCCTGTATTAGAATAACAAAAGCAACATTACAGATCGCTTTAGTTGTTGGGTACAAAAGCTGAACTCAGGGATATTATATATTTGAGATGTTCGTGAGGAAAATCAACCATTTCCCATTTGAGTGCTTTAAGGACTTTTAGAAAAATTTCATCTGGACCTAGAAATCCACCTCTTGTCACTACTATTGACTTATTGAAAAAATTCACCATGAAGACATATTTTTAAAAAAAAAGATCCATTCAGCATATTGAACTGGAGGACCTAAAACATGCCTAGAGAGGACATATATTTTTGGACATATATGGATCCCATGGTTACAGTGGTCAACCTATATAAATCTAGATATTGCATGGAGGAATTGGTGCTCTCTCTATGAAACAATCTCCACACAAACTGGCATTTATTTATTTATTTATTTATTTAGAGTAATTATACCCTGCTATTCAGCCACAAAAGCTCTCAGGCAGCTTGCTAATTGTTCGTTTGACCATTCCCTACCCTCAGGTTTACAATTTAAATAAGGCATGACCCACAAGGAAAAGGGAATGGCCATGGGACAGGGGATTAAGTCTAGCAGATATTTCTTCTCTCCCTTCAAGGCCAAGGCAGAGGCAGTTGGGATGGGAGGAAGGCCTTTCATCTGCTTCTGGGCTTAGGCATGATGAAGCCATGCCTGCTGCTTCTTCTCTCCCTTGGAGGCCAGGGCAGTGGTGGTGGAGGGATGGCCAGTCTTTTGCTTCTGGGCTTAGGCATGATGGTTTGTGCCTACCTCTTCTTCTCTCCCTCTGAAGCCAGGGCAATGGCATTTAAGATGAAAGGAGGGTCTTTCATCTGCTTCTGGGCCTAGGCATGAATTATTTGGCTCAGAAGGCATAGATCTGACACAATGCATTATAAAGGCTTGTCAAAATAATTATTGACATGACATGCTCAACAAACACCTGTTAAAGTAAATGCCAGATCTTGCTCTCTACCATCCTAAGTTTGGACCAAAAAACTTGAACAAATCTTATGCACTTGGACCAGAATGTCTTTGTGTGGATTGTCCAAGTGCTGTTGATTTTCTTTTATCTGTCAAGACTTGGTATATAATTTAAATATTAGTTACTAGACAAGTGTGATGGAAAATTACATCAGGAGATGAATCGCAGTCTAGCAGTTATCATTAAATATGCATATTTATAGGAAAGCTAGTTTTGCTTCCTGAAATATTCAAAACAAGCACTTCCAAAACAACTGTCTTCTGTCTCATCTGTGTAGACTCATTATAAGAAACATATCTGAAAGGTCAGATCTGTCTGAGACAAATATTTGCTATACACTTATTGGACCACCCATACTTTCCCTGGCTATTTCCTGTTTGTGGTCTGCACAGGACTTATTTTAGAAAAGCATGCTTGGAACAATTCTGTCATAATGGCCAAACGCAAGTAATGTCCCACCTTTTAGAATTTCAGGTAGACTGTTTGAACTACTATTTTTAAATTATTATTTCTGTGTTTAATGTCTATGAATATTGATATGGCATAAAAGTTGAGAATTCATATTTTAGGAATGCATATTGAATGACATAGCATGGGAGACATGAAAAGATCATGCCCTTATCTAGAAATTGCTGAGTGTTATAATGGCACTTTCCAGAGAACTCTTTCCTCCTAATGAACACATTATTGGTAGCTGAGAAAGGGTACAAGGGTTTTGCACTGTTCTCCATCCTCAAAAATAAGCTGACCTCATAGATCTTTAACTCTCTGGTTGAATTATGAAGGGAAAAGTAGGTAGACATAATGAAATTCTTAAGCACGCAATACCCAGCTACCTCACTCTCCCCCAGTAGCCTTCCAAAAATAGTAGCTAATAAGGCTGGCACAAAAAAATTTTAAGGTCAAGGGGCAGGCCTTCTCCCTCCGCCAAAATTTGAGGACTCCTACTCTACATGCAACCAAGTCAGTTATCTACAAAAGAGTCTGTTCCCATAGAGGCTTATCACATGCCAAAGTAAGGCGGCAGTGCAGCTGGAAGGTTCCATCTTCTCTGATGCCCTACTACATGACATAATCATTCTTCTGTTCCAGTCTCATGGGAGATGGATATAAAAACACATCTTTTGGCTAACCAGAAAAATCTGTTAGCAAAAACACACAATTTTACCTTGGTCTCCCATGGGACTGGAATGACCAAGCGCCGGAAGAATGATAATGTTATGTGGTAAGGCAGCATGGAAAGCAGAACCTTCTGCCTGAACTGCTGCTTTACTTTGGAGTGTGACAAGCCTCATAGAGACCTCTTTTGCATGCAACAGGAAGAATATTGATTTTATTATCAAATGGCATATGGATCATCCCTCTTGACTGGATTGAGATCAAAGTTGAATCTTTACATTTGATTAAAAAGCACTGCTATGATTTGAAATAATTACTGAAATAATTAGACACACCTAAACATATGAAGGAGCCAGCATGGTGTAGTGGTTTGAGGGTTGGACTGTGACTCTGGAGACCAGGGTTTGAATCCCCTCTCCACCATGAATACCCACTGGATGATCTTGGGCAAGTCAGATACTCTCAGCCTCAGAAAACCCCATGATAGGTTTGTCTTAGAGTAACCATAAGTCAGAAACAAGTTGAAGGCACACAACAACAACAGCAAGAACATATATGAAATGAGGTGTGAATTGTACACCTGGAAAGGTGCTTGCACCTCCCACCACCTACGTTAGAGTGTGGCAGAACCATGACCTTCTAAAAATCTAGTCTGCACAGGAAGTGTAAAAACAGCCTTCATGTCATCATAATTGACCATAACAGCTATTTACTCCCTGGCAGCAGCTTTTTCACTCTCTGACAGTGGGTTCAAGCACCTCATTCCAGCCAATTCTGAGCCCCCCCCTTACCCCAATGCATTCACACCCACACCCACACCATACAGATTGCTCCCAGAGGGTAGGATGGAAGTTGCTTTGGGACTGTGACATTCTTTCGCACTAAAACAAACAATAAGCATAGAGATGAAACTGTACCAGAGAGATTTGGCCAAACCTGAGATGTTGTTTCAGGGAGTCCTTGTATTGCTTTTTTGGAGCACCCCTCTTACGCTGACCCGTGGTGAGTTCTCCGTAGAGTACTATTTTTGGGAGGCGATGGTCCTCCATCCTAGAAATGTGCCCTGCCCAGCGCAGCTGTGTTCTCAATATCATGGCCTCAGTGCTGGTGATCCCTGTTGCAATGTTATACTCTTTTAGTTTATTAAATGCTATTGTTAATTTAAAAGAATATTCCCTCTTTGCAGAAATTTGTGGAAATTTTTGATTAAAAACAAAGTGAAATTAAATTATTCCCCTCCTTTTTTTGTTTGGTTTTCCTTCACCTACTTTTATCATTAAAATAGAATTTGACTCCTTAAAGCTGCATTCCTGCACTTATTTAATTGGGAACAGATCCCACTGAATTTAGTGATAAAAATGTATAGGATTATGCTGTTAACCTACCAGAGAGAGAAAGATAATTTCTTTCTGCTTCTTTTAACAAGTTTGAGTAATTTGTATGCTAGCTGATGTTAATCTTGTTCAGTCAGTATCAGAAATAACTATAGTTATTTCAAAAGAGTAGTAAACTGATTTCATGGAATGGAACAGTCCATATTTGATTTCACAAACAATACTACTGCAAATAAAATATTGGAACAATTTTGGATTTTATGCAACAGGTCTTAGACCAATGTAAGTATCAAATTTAATATTTAAGAATTATGGTACCAGCAATACTGTCATTTAAATTAAATTTCTTTCCAGACTGCCCAGAAAGTAGTTTTTAGCAATAAGAATCACTGTTCATCAGGTTAAAAACAACAACAACAACAACAACAACAACAGCAACACACACACACTAACTCACTTTTTTCTCACAATAATTCACATTCGTATCTATGACTATAAGACAGTGATTCTTATTGTTAAAAACTTGCCTAATAAACCTTTAAAATGACCCTTGAAGATGATAACATTTCACTCCCCCACTTTCTGGATGAATTTAACACATTTAATCCTAGCACAGGTCTTCAATAATGATGTCTAGGGATTCCAATATTATCAGTTCCCTCGGTCACTTCTCTTTATGATATGATTATATTACCTTAGACTGGTTCATTTAACGTTGAAACATTTTTTTCTTATATTTGTTCATTATAATAAATTAGCCTCAGAAGTGATAATCCTGGGTTTGACATAGCTTTAAGCTATCCACATACTGAATAAATTGGGTCTGTACAAGGATGGTTCCAGATAATCACATCTTTCTTTTTAAAACACCAGACAGCGTGTTTGTTTGGTTTTGTCCGGAAAAAAAAAAAAAGGGAAATTACATTCTTCCAAAAAATATTAGCCTCTGCAATATGTACCAATTAGTCATGGTGCCTGGCTTTGCAGATTGGTAGTACAATTTGTTGAGTGATAAGTAAGCCAGACTACTTTGCTTGTTCATAAAGAGTTCTTACCCACTTAGTAGAAATGCAACAAGGAATCCTGGGGCCCATTTACACAGCCAAAAAAAAAAAAAAAAAAAAACCCAAGAAGAATTTGTGTCAAACCCTATTAGTTCACACACATCATGGTCTATTCAGAAGGAGGGGTAGCAAAAAGCCCAGTTAACCTATGACTTTCCATCCCTCTATTTTTCAGGGACTTTTTTGGAAAGTTGCGACAACCTGTGCTATTGGTTGTCTGAACAATCAGGAACCATCCTGGGAAATGGGATGATTTTTGATTTGTTGGACTTGGGAGGGGGTGGGCTTGCAAGGGAAGCCTTGCAATGCTTCATCCACCATTTTTGTATGGCCCTCTGTAGGGTCCTCCACTGGCTTCAACGCAGCCAGCTGAAAGCCTGGTGAGGTCTCTCCCCCGCCCTTTGGAGCCAGCAGAGGACAGTACGGAGTGCCATACAAAAGGCAGGAGGGAACTGTCAGTCATGGAGAAGCCCCCCCCCCACCTGGAGCAGTGGCAAGGGTGGGAGGGAATAGCTGCACCAGATGGTGGGCTTCTCCATGACTGTCAGCACCCAGCACAATAACAAGGGCAAGAGGGAATAGTTGCAGTGGGTGGGGGGATTCTCCATTACTGACAGTCACGGAGAAGCCCCCCACCTGGCAAAGCAGCGAGGGCAGGAGGAAATAACTGCATAGGACAGGGGGGGTCTCTGTAGCAGTAAGACAGAATGGCATAGCTGTGGCAGGCATGGGGGGGTTTCTCTGAGACTGACCATACCAAAAATGGCAGATCCAGAATTGCCAGGCGTCCCTTGCAAGCCCATCCCCTCCAAAGTCTGACCAATCAAAATACAGCTCTGCTGTGTGCCCCTTTCCCAGGATGGAGGTATGTGTGAACAACAAATCCAAAAAAAAACCAAGACTTCTGCTACCATTGACAAATCGTAGGAACAGTACGGGACAAATTCGAGAAGTGCAGATCTTGATTCTCCCTGAGACTATAAGATTACTTGTGCAGTTTCAATGATTTTTCACAATTTCCTCCCCCCCCCCAAAAAAAAAAAATTCTTTGGACTTAATTGACAAGGCAGGAGTTGGTGGGGGTTGTGAAAATGTATTTTGCAAATAATACATTTTACGCCAAAAAAAAAGGTGTGAGTCTAATATTCATTCAGGTACAATAAACAAACAAATGAACTTGTGACTTTTGATATGGCATTTGATGGGCTAAGACTAGAACATTTTTGAATGTTCTATACATCCCTGAAAACAGCTCAACAGCCATAATACTGTGATCGGCTGCTTAGTATTTTATTACCTCTTTTTTCTGGGCAACCCCAGATGGGGAAAGGAAAGGGAATTAAAAGAGGTGGGTTTTTTTAGCCTGTTGTGTAGCACCATGCAGTGGTAGCATTAGGGGGCTGTGGAGAGGAAGAACCATACCAGATGGCACTGTTGGATGAAGGGGTGTCACCGGCCTTCGTAAAACCACAGCCACCGTCTCCAGCTGAAAAGTTGCATTCTGTTTGAAGGGCCATGTGTTCTTTATTTAATACATGGACTTTTGTTCCAGTTTAATGAAGCTCAATGAAAAATCAGTGTAGTGGTATTCAAAGACACATCCAAGTCAATTTGATTTAGCATAAAAAGACATAATGGAATTCAGAAGCAACTTTGAGACTTACAGGGAAATAGAAGTTTCTGAAATAAGGTTTGAGAGACTAGAGACCACTTCAGTAGATGTCCACAGAAGCTTCCTTTTATGTATATGATAAAATAGACTGTAGTCTATGAAATCTTATGCTACAAATTTCTTTTTCCCAGTTAGTATCAAAGGTGCTACTGGATTCCTTTACATCTTTTTCTGCAAAATCATTGAGTGCTCAATCAGCTTTTGATATAGAGACTGTGGCACATCTCTATAGCAATGTGATTGCTCTTTAATATATCACATATGCCTGATTTCTCTGTTTCAGACTCTCAGCACTTACAAATACAACATTGTGAGGAATATTATACCTATTACTGAGAATATATGAAATGATAGGGGCCTCCTTAATTCTTCAGACAGTTGTGAATTCTAGTCAATTATCCAAAGTTTATTCTGGCATCAGTGATATGAACTGGTTGCAGTCTGTATCTAAGCATCACTTCCCATCCTCATTATCACTTCTTTAATATATTATTTTTTAAAATCTGGCATTTCAATAATAGACCACCACTCGCTTGCTCACTCATGTATGCACGCACGCACACACAAACACACACCAATGCTGATCAGTGTTATCCTTTTAGTTCATTATAATAATAATTCATTGTTTTATGATGGTGTTAGTTTAATAAGAGTTGTTGCCTAACTAAAGAATTATCTATTACATTGAAACTAGCTATTTTTCAAATCACAGTTTTGTAGATGGAACCAGGCATAATGAGGCCAGATACAAGATATGGGTAAAAAAGCCCACTTTATTTAACTTAACCTATTTAAACATTCAAACTACAATGGGGGGAGGCAACCTGGTGTGGGAGCATCTGGGGCAGAAAGTCAATCCCCTGCCCTTCTCCTGAGCTTCTCCAGGGTGAAACACATGAGCCCTGGCAAGAATCCAGACTCTGGGTAACTAACCAGCCAGCCCACATCTGGAAGGACAACCCAAAAGTCCCTCCCTCAAGTCACAGGACTTAAGAAGAGGGTTTATCCCTCAGACCAGCCTCAAGGGAAGACCCTTTTGCTACCCCTCTAGTTGCAGGACCAAAAGGGGAAACTCCAGGGACCCCCTTCACCAAAAAGCAGTGCCAAGGTGCACACCAAACTAAAATCTCTCCCCTGCACCTTCTAGTACCCACCTATTTAAAACACCACCCTAGCCAATTGCCCTGTGCCAACTACCACAGTATGGGGTAGGCAAAACCCTCCCCCTACAATGGCCCCAAAGTGACTGATGGGAGGGTGTGTTGATCGGCAAAAGAGTAAGCTGCAGGGGACAGCAGGGCCATATAAAGCCTCTGCCCCTGCCCCTGTGCTTAGATAATCAGCACGTACGCAGATTAAATAGATTACAGGCCTCAAGCCTGGTCAGTCCCCAAAAAGGGTCCCCCATCTGAACACTTCACCATTGGAGAGGGACTCACATTTTGTTGGGTTGTTTCAGCAAACCTTAGTTAAAATTAATCATAGTTAAAATTAGCCATCACTTCTTTAGTTTAAGATATAATATTAAACTGTGCTCAGATAAAAATTGAAGCAAAAGCTTCTAGTCTTATCAAAGCTGCACCAAAGGAGGGTCAAGAGTGTAAGAAAGTTTAAGGCTTGCTTGCTTAATGATGACCAACAGTTTGGCAAAGGAGCCAGGGACCATTTTCAAGCTGAGGTCTACTTTACCTCTATTGGAAAGTGTGTCTGCATCCCAACACTGGGTGAGACCAGAAGGCAATCAAATAGGTGGACACACATCCAAATGCAGACATTCATTCACAGGCATGGACACACACATTGAGCCGTGTTTGTTCTCACCACTGGTCTATGTCATTCTCCTCTATAAAAGCAAGAATGAGGGACAGACTGAAGCAACCTGGCAGGCAAATGCAGAGACTCCATGGTCATATATTTGCCTTCTTGTCTGCTCCCCACCCATTTGGTATCTATGTCTCTCTGACCCCCCCCCCCACAAGGCGGGGCTGTGAGGCTGACAGGCTTGGTCATGAACATGGCAGCTAGATTTTTTAAAATTAGTTTTTATTAAATTTTCTATTAAATCATTACAAATACATGTTTTGGTATATACAGGAAAGTAAAAGAAAAAATAAAATAAGTCAATAAACAGTCTATAACAAAACAAGTAAGCTAGATCATTTTTAGCAGTTTCTGCTAACTAAGGGCAGAAAATGGACACAGTGCATTAAAGTGTCTAGCTGAAATCCTGAAAATCTTTTCCACTATTTTAATCACAACCCCTCCCTTCAAAATACTATATAAGTCATTGTCTGCACCCTCTCATAACAGTGCTGGAAGTGCTAAGCCTCAAGATGGGCTGTTTTTCCAATTCCATCTCAGAAGAGCTCCCCTTGCACATACATGTCTCCTTTTGCCATCTTGTGGCTTCAAGATCACTTCTTCTTCTGACCATTAAGCAGTAGAAAGTTACTTCTCCCATCCCCATTCACCTCTTTACTGTTCTCTAAAGGATGAGTCCTTTATGCACCACAAGCACCTTCAGTGCCTCATCTATCCAAGGTTACTGAAGGAGTGTAGCCTAGTTGGCGGACACGTGGCTTTGAGATGATGCAGAGGTCCAGATAAAATTCAGCCAGATCCACATTTGCATTGCAGCCCACAAATTTCCCATGTCAGGCCTAGCATTGCATGAAAGGAATGGAAGGAATGTGCAATTCAATAGGCAATCATCTTACCACTATCATTTTCTTGGTCAGTCCTGTGCATTCAGTTCTACAGGGATGGAGCAGTAACAAAATAGTTTCAAGTTGTGTACGATATTTGCATCCTGTTAGTGACTGTATTAGTGAAACTCATGTGCACGTAAGTCCCTCTTTGGATGGGGTGCATAGGGCTATTCTCTTGCCATTGCACTCTGCCCTCAAACCTCCCATGCTTGGCAGATGTTAAGGGGATGATCTTGTTCTTTCTGAAACGAGGCAAGGGGAGGTGATTCAGACAATGAAGATCCAACTCTCTGGGCTCCTAGGGGAAGGAAAAGGGGGATGTTTGGGAGTGCACCCTCATTTCTTCACCCAACCAAGCTGAGACCAGCTGCTTCTCCATGGTCACTTTCCACCTCCCTCCCCTCTTCTCCAGTAAGCAATAGCAGCAAAGGCCCTTCTTGGGGCTTGGATGCCAAGCCATGGAAGGGCATGGATCCCATTCATATTGTGTTAGCTCTCAGATGTATGAGTAAACTGGCGATGCATCTTCTGATTACTAAACTATCAATAATGTTTACAGCCCTACTTTGTGTTGTAACTGTGCATTCATGGTACCTATCATTAGCTGATATCAGAATCCAATTGTTAGACTTGTATCTGGTTTCTGAGTGATGGGTAAGCCAATGTAAAGGAAGCTTTGCAAAAATGAAACAGGCATAAACCTGAAGGATTTTCATAATATCTTATATGAACTTAAAGCAGCTAAAGTAAGTAACTGCCAGCTGATTTCCACTCAGAGTGTTTCTTACTTCCAGGTTGTACACAAAATACAGGATAGATCTGTCTGGAATTGTTATTGCCCTGGCATGCTTCCTGAGAGGACTGGATTATGAATTCATCCTTATAATTACTGTAATCCATTCTTTCTAGGCAAACATATCACTCAAAAATATGAACAATTTAAAGGAAACAAATTATGTAGTGCAACAGTTTGACAGAGAAGCTATTGAAATCCACAAACACCTGAACAACTTCAACAGGAAAGAAGGAGCCCTAAAAGTAAACAAAATCTGGCTACTAGTCCTGAAAAACATTAAAATCAAAACTCAACACATGCAAATGAACTCTACCCTTAGCTAACACACATTGGAAACTGCTTAATGCAGTGTAGATGTGTAAATTGCTATTGCTTAAAACAATTTGTAAGCTGCTCTGATAGCCTTGTGGCTGAAGAGCAGGGAATAAATAAATAATAAATACCCAGGGACTGAAGAATTTCCAGCAGACAATGGACCATTAGCCAACCATTAGCCAAGCAGACGCTAATCCTCCTTGCATATCTCCACCCAGAAACTAGCCATTCAAATACACACATTTACATATCTTCTCCAACAGGGGCTCACAGTATATAACCCCCCCCCCACACACTCCTACCAACCATTCTCTGAAGATGCCAGCCACAGATGCAGGCGAAACATCAGAAGTAAACTCTTCTAGAACACAGCCTCACAGCCCAGAAAATATATATATCCTCTCCAACAGGGGCTCACAGTATATAACCCCCACACACACACTTCTATCCAACCATTCTCTGAAGATGCCAGCCACAGTTGCAGTCAAAATGTCAGAAGTAAATTCTTCTAGAACATGGCCTCACAGCCTGGAAAAAAACCCACAAAAAAAACCTATGGATGCCGGCCATGAAAGCCTTTGACATCACACTGAGTATGAGGCTTGCTCACTTTGACAGAGCTATCCATCTCTGATTCTGTAGGCTAGCAGAGAATTAAAGTTCAGCTAAATCTCAGACTCCTGAGAATAAGATCCGGATGGTTCTTTCCTTAACAATTAGACAGCTTTAGACACAAATTTTGATTTAAATCTTCAAGATGTGTTTTACAACTATTTCTGGTCTTCCCCTTTCAGGCCAGTTTCCAGTAAACCATTCATTTTGTTCTCTGCAGTTGCTTTATCATTTGGGATTGAATTTTAGGGCTTGGATTAAGTGTGTTCAGAAAGGACAGAGCTTGGAAATATTACTTTTTGTGCTAAAAGTACAGAACACACCAGTCAAGTGCCATGCTGCTTGAAAGTTTCTGGTAGTTACAATTAAAAAAAAAAAAAACTTTCCTAATCTCTGAGAAAGAGTACTTAAAGAATAGGATTTGGTGGGATATTCTTGCTGCCTCCACCTAATCAAAGGTAGGACTGTCCACCTATTGCACAATGTTAATAGCGTGACCATCTGTCCTTTAATCAATTGCTTGATTTATTAGAATAAATTTACATATTACTGAAAGCTCATCTTAGCTGACTCTTTTACATACTGGGGAAGCATACATTAATTTACAGTTTAATAAGCAAAAAGTTTTTTTTTTCATTGCCAGAAGAAGAAAAAGCCAGCTTTAATATGTTGGCCCTTTCTCTAAAAGTGAGATGTAGCTTTTGTTTATTGATGGTAAATTGCTTACTTCTCTTCCCTTTTACAATAACACACTGATTCCAAAATAAATTCTGAAAGCAAAATTAATTTGCAACTCCAGTGATTAAAATTGTAAATTATGTCTCACTTCCTTGGATCAGAAAAAAGGCTTACCCATATATTGCTATTTTGGTGATATGCAAATATATTCAAGCACCTTTCAGTAACTGTTTTATTAATGAGCTAAAAGGCCATTCAGTGTTTCACTGCCCACATCCTCTTATCTCATCTCAATGTAACAGCTTTGGTTGCAAATGAGGGCAGGAGTTCCTCAACAGCTGGAGATAATAGCCCATAAGTTACACAAAGAACAAGGCAAATATGACAAGAACCCAACAGTGGGAGGAATAAAACCTTTAAAAGGCAGAATGGCTTAGAGGCCTCTATACTAATGCACAGAGCATGGGAAATAAACAAGATGAACTTGAACTCTTAGCACAGCAAAGCAAATATGATTTAACCAGCTGGACTCAGCATACTATACACCATTAAAAAAAAAAAAAAAAACTTCCCAAAAATGCCTATTAGACCCCACAACATCCATGTAAAGTAGGCTGGTGCATTTAAATTCCTCCTTCCCCTTCTCAGTGTTTCACACTATTCCTGGAATTACTGAGGGTGACTCGCTCTGTTGCCCTGTTGCTGCTGCCGCCACCACCACCAGTTGACTGCCTGGGTTCTGTTGCAGTGGTGGCAGCATCATCCCACAGCCACCGGTTGACTGCCTGGGTCTCATCACAGGCAGCCCTCCACCACCACCAGTTGACTGCCTGGGTCCCAATCTGGGATTGAGTTGATTGTGAGGTGGAGAGGGAATTTGTATGTGGGTAGTGATTGGTTGGGTGTGGATTTGGTGTGTTTCCAGAGCAGCCAGTCAGCACACTGGGAAAAGCAACATACCCAAGAGAATTAGATAGATAGATAGATAGATAGGTGTGACGCATGCGGCTCCTATCCCTTTAACTTGGTGACACAGGGACCTTTCCTATCCCACCGCTGCCACCACTTTTGTGATGTTGCATCACCACGTCATGACCAAACTATGTCTCCCAGTGGTATAACACAAGTACCTTGGTGTGGCTGTGTCTTAATGGCTGTGCCTACTTGTCAGAGAAACACTCGTGCCAGGCTTAATGACTTGAATTAACATAAAGAATGTTTATTGTCACAGAATAAAATAGAACTGCATAAACAAGTCATTTGGCTTGCACATACATTCACTCTATAAGCCTCTCACTCCCTCCAGCACACAATTTAAACTCTCTCATTCTCATTCTCTGGACATTTTCAGATGCCCCTTACCGTGCAAGCTGCCTCCAGAGCAATAACGAGGCTACTGCATGGCAGGGGGTCCTTTTTGGATGCCGCCATCCCTCTTCCGGGATCATTCGTGGCACATACGTGAAGCTTTGGAAGTGGCCACGCCATATTTCAATCACGGAAGTTGCCCGTGATTAACATATGGCATGGCTGCTTCCAAAGCTTCAGGTACATGTCACAAATGGTCCCGGAAGAGGGACGGCGGCATCTGAAAAGGACCCCCTGCCACGCAGCAGCCTCATTACTGCTCCAGAGGCTGCTTGCGCGGTAAGGGGTGTCTGAAAATGTCCTCTAACTACTGCCCACAAACTGCTACTTTTCTTCACTCTCTCCCCTTTCTCCTCCAGAAGCCCCTAGTCCTTCCACCTCGTCACAGAGGATTGGCTCGTGGAGGCCACTGACCTCATTTGCTCCCCTAGCCATCTGTCACAATACTTGGTGGTATGAGTCTCATGATTGGAATGTGGTAACAGAGGAGTATAATAGACCAAACAGGAAGGGTGGTGGAGTAGTATTATACATTGATGATATGTACACCTGTGAACACCTCAATGACTTAAATCCTGGGAGCCAGTTTGAGAGCATCTGGGTAAAAATCAAGGGGGAGAGAAACAGCAGGGATGTCATTGTAGGGGTCTACTACAGACCTCCAAGCAAAACTGAAGACTTGAATGATGCCATCCTAGAAGAGATTACCACACATTCAGACAGGAGAGATGTAGTAATAATAGGAGTTTTAGCTACTATTAAAACTATTGATATTTGTTGGAAGTCCAACTCTGCCAAAAATTTAAGGTCCAACACATTCCTTGCTTATTTATCCAGAAGGTGGAAGACGCAACTGCAGGATCAGCTATTTTAGATGTGATCCTTACCAACAGAGATGATCTGGTTAATGGGGTGGAAGTGGTGGGATCCTTAGGGGGGAGGGACCATGTTCTCCTGGAGTTTGTTATACAGATGTGAAGCCAAGCGTAGTCAGACATGCCTTCTAGACTTTAAGAAAGCTGATTTCAGCAAACTTAGGGAATTACTGGGAGTGATCCCATGGTCAGGAATACTAAAAGAGAAGGGAGTACATGATGGATGGGAGATTCTAAAAAGTGAGATATTGAAAGCACAACTTCAAACAGTTACAATGAGGAGAGAAAATGGCAGGTGTCTAAAGAAACCAGCATAGATGTCTGAAGAAATTTCAGCTGAGCTAAGACTTAAAAAGAACATGTACCTCTGACTTTTCTTCGCAAACAAAGATTCAGGAAGTATTCATCCCGCGCTTTCTGCAAGTGCGCTGATGACTAAAAAGGCCAATCCGAGATAAACAAGTCCGGTTGCAGAAAGCACAGCAGAAGGTCTCCTTGGGTGATGTTTCCAGGTTGTAATTCTTTCTGTGTTGTCATTTCTCTTCAAGGCTTGTTCAGCATGAGTTCTCAAGGCTGCAGCATTGTGGATAGTGCGTCTCCATGCCTCCCGATGTGTGGCCAGGGCGGACCATTATTGGTGATCAATTTGGCCAAGCCTGAGATGTTGTTTCAGGGAGTCCTTGTATCGCTTTTTTTGAGGGCCCCTCTTACGCTGACCTGTGGTGAGTTCACCATAGAGTACTATTTTTGGGATGGGATGGTCCTCCATCTTAGAAATGTGCCCTGGCCAGCGCAGCAGTGTTCTCAATATCATGGCCTCAATGCTGGTGATCCCTGCTTGCTCAAGGACAGCAACATTCGTCACATAGTCACTCCAGTGTATATTTGGGATGTGCGTATACAGCGCTGATGAAAGCATTCAAGGAGTCGTAAGTGTTGGTGATAGGTGACCCATGTTTCAGACCCATAAAGAAGAATAGACAGTACAATGGTTATATACACATTGATTTTTGTGCTTCGCCTCAGGTGTTTATTACTCCAGACTCTTTTGTAAAGTCTTCCAAATGTGCTATATGCCTTTGCTAATCTGTGATCAATCTCTGTCAATCTTGGCATCTGAGGAGATGATGCTTCCCAGGTAGGTGAACTGCTGAATGGACTTAAGCGCAGCTTTGCCGACGGCAATGTGGGTGGTCATCCTGTGGTGCAGGCTGGTAAAGAACTTCAGTTTTCTTCGAGTTAACTTCCAGCCCAAACAGCTCTGCAGCTGTTGCGAAGCAGGATGTTAGGTGCTGCAGAGCTGCTTCTGTGTGGGCAACAAGGGCAGCATCATCAGTGAAGAGCAGCTCATGAACTAGATAGTTTAGAGTCTTAGTGTGAGCCCGCAGATGACTTAAGTTAAACAAGCTACCATCACTACGGTAACATATATAGATGCCATCTTCTTCTTCGAGCTCTGCCGTAGCCCTTTGGAGCATCATGCTAAAGAAGATTGTAAATTAAATTGGAACAAGTACACAACCTTGCTTCACTCTATTAGTTATTAGAAAGGGCTCTGAAAGAGCCTCACCATATCTGACTTGACCACGCTTGCCCTCGTATAGCAAGATAATCATTTTAAGGAATTTGGGGGGACATCCTAGTCTTTCCAGGATCTGCCACAGACCTTTTCTCATGGACGGTAGCAGTGAGTCCTCGGGTCGTAGGTTTGATTAGAACTTCCTTCTCTTAGGTGGTTGACCTTACAGGGTTGGACAAGTACCATCTGCCTGGGTTTGGTATTAGAGTTTTACTTCTCCTAGGATGGTTGCCATAATAATAATAATAATAATAATAATAATAATATTTATTTATATCCCGCCCCTCTGCGAACAATCGGGGCGGCTTACAACAGTAAAATAGTACATAGTATAAAACAACTCAAAATCCCATCCCCCCCTTAAAACACTGTTAAATCAATACAAATTAAAATCAGCATATAATACAATTGTTATTAGAAACCCTTCCTAGTGATCAGCATCAGTTAGGAGCTCCAGAATCAACCTCCAGAGTCTAGAGTCCAGAGTCAAGAGCCCATCCTGCCCTTTGACACTCTTTATCAGACCCTTCGGTTTTGACCTGTCTAGCATGGAAGACCCTACCGGTGGGTATTATGCCACCACCAGCATAGCTCAAAACACCATTAGGGTACAAAAGCCTCTCTTCCCCGAAAAGGGGGCATCAATGGAGAGGGAAAAGAAGATGTACAAGAAATGGGGAAAAGGGAGAAATCACCAAAGTATAATTCAAACTAATAGCCAGCTCACATAGGGGGAAAGTCAGAAAAGCTAAAGCACAAATGGAGCTCAGGCTTACTAGAGAGGTTAAAAACAAAACAAAAAAGTGTGTGTGTGTGTGTGTGTGTGTGTAGCAAAAGGAAGAACAAGGAAGTAGTAGGACCGTTGAGTGGAGAAGATGTTGAAATGCTAACAGGACACAGAGAAAAGGCAGAACTACTCAACACCTTCTTTGCCTCGGTCTTCTCCCCAAAGGAGAACAGTGTTCAACATGGGAAAAATGGAGCAGGTGATGCAGTAGGGGAAATGCAGCACAAAATTGGGAAAATTCTAGAGCAGATCATTAAACAGTCTGTAAGAACCTAGAAAGGAATGCATTGATCACTAAAAAGTTAACATGGGTTGCTGAAAAACAAGTCATGCCAGACTAATCTTATCTCTTTTTTGATAGGTACATACTTGGTAGTTGAAGGAAATGATGTGGATGTATTGTATCTTGATTTCAATAAGGCCTTTTACAACATCCCCCATAATGTTCTTGCAAAAAAAGTTAGTAACATGAAACTGCTTGGTGGATTTGTAATTGGTTGACTAACCAAACCCAAAGGGTAGTCACCAATGGCTCTTCTTCATCCTGGAGAGAAGTGACTAATGGGGTGCCACAGAGTTCTGGATTGGATGAGGGAATAGAGGGTATGCAGTTTGTAGATGACACCAAATTAGGAGGGGTAGCTAATACCCCAGAGGACAGGATCAGAATCCAAAATGACCTGAACAAATTAGAAAGCTGGGCCAAAATGAACAAAATGAATTTCAACAGGGAGAAATGTAGGATACTACACTTGGACAATAAAAATGAAATGCACAGATATAGGATGGGTGACACTTGGCTTGATGGCAGTACATGCGAAAAAGATCTAGGAGTCTTAGTGGCCCACAAGCTGAACATGAATCAGCAGTGTGATGCAGCAGATAAAAAGGCCAGTGTGATTCTAAGCTGCATTAATAGGAGTATAGTGGCTAGATCAAGAGAATAGTGGTACTCCTGCTTTGGTCAGACCTCACATGGAGTACTGTGTCCAGTTCTAGACACCACAATTCAGGGAGGATATTGAGAAGCTGGAATATGTCCAGAGGAGGGTGACCAAAATGGTAGGAGGTCTAGAACCCATGCTCTATGACGAGCGGCTTAGGGAGCTATGCATCTTTAGTCTGGAGAAGAGAGGTTGAGAGGTGACATGATAGCCATGTTTAAATATTTGAAGGGATGTCATACTGAGGATGGGGGAAACTTGTTTTCTGCTTCTTCAGAGATTAGTGACACGGAGCAATGGGTTCAAAATACAGGAAAAGAGATTCCACCTAAACATTAGGAAGAACTTCCTGACAGTAAGAGCTGTTTGGTAGTGGAATACACTGCCCCTGAGTGTGTTAGAGTCTCCTTCTTTGGAGGTATTTAAACAGAGGAAGGATGGCCATCTGTTGGGAAAGCTTTGATTGTGTATTCTTGCAGCACAAGGGGGTGGACTTGAAATGACATGGATGTGACCACAAGATAGAGCTGTAAACTTAGAAATGAAAGTGGTTGAGCTCCAGTGGCAGGTGTGTGTGTCTGTTAGCATTTGGGAGTATGCACACCTGAGATGCCTGACGTAACAGGCATTGTTTAACTGCCTATAAAGAGGAGTTGGGAATTGTCTCCAGTGTGGGGTTGTTGTAGATGGTGGTTGGTGAAGCAGTTTGTTGGTTTGGGAGAGATTTAGGAGTATGAGAGACGGCTGTCCTATACTCTGTGTATATATATATATATATATATATATATATATATAGTAAATATACTGCTAACAAAGATTAAAGCCCTCAAATAGAGTGAAGGCTGGCCTTGTTGCTGTCTTTATTTGGCAGGCCAGAGCTCAAGGCAGTGTGCTGGGGTGAAGGAATTTTTCCTTCTCAGCCCGAAGTCTTTTGCAGCAGTCTATCCAGAAACCTGCTCCTTGGCATCTTGTCGACATGGAAGAACTCTGCAGTTGGTCGTGGTGGACACAGCACATCTTTTAATGCCCCAACAAGGGTTTGGGGCCCAGTGTCCGCGTGGACAACGCTTGAGAAGCTGTGGGAGTTATAGTTCTGCAATTGGTGAGCTGTTTTGTGTTCCTGGAGGGCTGAGGAGAAAAGTCCGGGAAAGGAGTGAGTTAAGTGTGTCTACTCACGGACTCTGCTCTTATCTGTTTGCTTTGTTTGCTTTGGGAAGCTAATTGTTTTTGGCAGCCTGCCTGGACTGTTATCAGTGTGTTTGTTTGCATCTGTTTAAGTCACAGACTCAATGCAAGCATGGAAACAGCATTCAGGTTTGAAAAGCTGTCTGAGAAGAACTATGCTTCCTGGAAAATTTACATAGAGGCTTTGCTAATAAAGCAGGACTTATGAGACTATGTAAAGAAACAATCTGACCCTGCTAACGAAGATGAATTAATAGGTGATGAAAAAGCTAGAGCAACAATTGTTTTATCTTTAGAACCAAATCAGCTGAATAATATAAGAGATAAGAAGTCAGCGTTTGAAGTCTGGAAAGCTCTTGAGAATGTCAACCAACCAGCTGGAGCCTTGTCAAAAATGCTGTGCAGCAGAAAGCTGTATTGTTGTAAACAGCAGGAAGGTGAATCCATGCTTGTGCATTTAAAAAGGATGCAGGATAATTGCGCAGAGTGCAGCGGGCGTGGCATCCAAGTAGAAGAAACCCAAAAAGCTTTTATACTCCTGAGTAGTCTGAACAGTGAGTGGGAGTTTCTAATGTACACTCTCCAAGGAGTAGCTAAAGCTGATTTAAATGTTGACCTCATGGCATCCAGAATATTGGAAGAGGCACAGAGGAGAGACTCAGAGGAGAGCTTCAAGGGAGTGACCAGCTGGAGGAGACAACCAAACAACCAATCCACATCCTTGTCTGAAGAAGGGAGTGCTGCTGTCTGCAGAACATGGAGATGTTTTTCCTGTGGAGAGACTGGACATTTGATAAAGAGCTGTCCTAAGATCTCTGCAGCAAAGAAAGGACAGAACTCACAAAGAAAAAGAAAAGACAAGCCCCAAGATGGGAGGGGGTTTGCTACTACTGTAGAGGGAGTTGTAAATGAGAAAAAGGACCAGTCTGTCTGGATTTTGGACAGTGGGTGTTCTCACCATATGACCCCTCAAAGGAGATGAGGGGATTGTGTCCAAGGAGGGAGTAGTATGTGGTAAAGCCATAAAGAAAAATCATATTTATCAAATGGTAGCACAGATGCATTGTGGGAATGTAACAAATAAGCCACTGCATGATGGGTATGCTCATTACCTTCATAGAGTTATGGGCCATATAATCTTCAAAGGTTTGAGAAACCTAGAGAAGGTTTGCCCAGAGTTCAAGGTAGAGAACTGTAAAAGTTAGCTGGACTGTGCTGTTTGCAAAAAGGTAAAGGTCAAGGCTTACCCTGTAGCGAAGGTGAGCAAATGCATAACCCAGAGGCCATTCAGGTTGTACATGCGGATTTATCAGGGCTGCATCAAGTAAAGAGTATAGGGGGTAGCAGGTTTACCCTATTGATAGTAGATAGGCATACCAGATTTACCTATATGGCAATGCTCAAAACCAAAAGTGAGACTGCTGATATGATCAAAAAATGGGTCAATTCTGTTGATAGGGAGTTTCCCTACAAGGTTGGCACTGTTGTGACTGACAGAGGTGGGGAATTCTTAAGTAGTAATATGCAGCAGTGGTTTGGGCGGAAAGGGATCCAACATAAAACTACAAATCCCAGATGTCTAGCTGAGGATGGTTTGGCTGAACGTAGGATTAGGATGATAAACCAAATAAGGGATTGTATGTTAGAGGAATCTGGAGCACCAGCTAATTTGTGGAGAGAAGCAACAAGAACCGCTTGTCATATTGTAAATAGGTCATGGTGCAGTGCGATAAACCAAACACCATACTACTTATTGTATGGAAGAGCACCAAAACTAAAGTACTTAAGAGTGTTTGAACAATTTGCATCAGTGTACATTCCTCCTCAGTTCAGGAAAAAGAATCAGCCCAAAAGCCAAAGGTTGCGTTTTGTGGGCTATGAGGGGAACAAGTATACGTTCCTGATGGATAGGAATAGGATTTTGTATTCAAGGAGTACTAAGTTTGAGACTCACGCTGGGTGGGAGAAAATTCATTCTAATCAAGACATTTTTATAAAGCTTAAAAATATTGTTGTAAACAAAAACACTGGAAATGGAGGGGCGATAGCATCCAGAGATGTGACTGATGAACACACAAGCATTTCTGAAGACACACAAACACCAAAGCAAGAGCCAACGCATAGACAGGCTATTCAGACTAGTAGTAGCGACACTGAGGATGAGTATGGTAGAACCAGAGTCATTATTCCACGAAGGACTCAATGAGTCAGACCACCAGAAAGGTTTGTGGTGCAAGAGGCACAAGCTTGCACTGTTGTGGCAGAGGAACCTGATGACTATAAGGATATGCTCAGGTATCCAGTAACAGAGCAGGAGAAGTGGAATATAGCTATGGATCAGGATATCAGAGCATTGGTGGATAGGAAAGTATTTGAGATAGTTGATAGACCTGGAGAACAGAATGTAGTTGGCTGTAGATGGGTCTACAGGTAGAAGGACATGCCTGATGGGACTGTGAAGTATAAGGCTAGAATAGTAGCAAAAGGTTACTCACAGAGACAGTTTGGGAATTATGATAAGATATTCTCACCGACAGCCAAGGCAGAGAGTCTCAGGATGGTGCTTGCTGTGGCTGCCAAAAGGAACTTAGTGATTCATCATTTCGACTTTGAGACAGCATATCTCAATGCCAATTTAGATGAAATTGTATTCATGGAACAACCTCCTGGATATGAGTTTGAAGGCAGTAACAAAGTTTATAGGCTGAGGAAAGCATTATATGGACTTAAGCAAAGTGCCAGATGCTGGAATCAGTGTGTATACGAGGAATTAGTGAGACTGGGTTATTGGCGAAGTGTGGCTGACGCATGTGTATACACAAAAGGTAGTTTAATTATATTAATTTATGTTGATGACCTATGTGTAGCTGCAAGGGATGATGAAGAGATCAGACTGGTGCAGAATGAGTTAGCACATAAGTTCAAACTCAAGGATCTGGGTCATCTAAAAAGCTACCTGGGAATAGAAGTAGAGAGAGACCAGAATGGTGGTTTCAGGTTGTGCCAAAAGAGAAAAATAGATAAATTAGTAGAAAAGTCTAGTTTAGGTGAAGCTAAAGTCGTAGGAAGCCCAATGATGCCTGATTACCAAAATCTGGAATCAGAGGAGATGTTTGAAAGGCCGGATATATATCATTCAGTAATTGGGAATTTGTTGTTTTTGGCCAACAACATGAGACCAGACATTAGTTTCACAGTGGGGTTGTTCAGCAGAAGAGCAGCAAATCCCAGACAAGTAAACTGGTCAGCACTGAAGTGAGTTGTACGATAGTTGAAAGGCACAAGAGATAGATGCTTAATAATAACAGGAGGAACGTCAGAACTAGAAGGTTTTGCTGACAGTTCATTTGCGTCAGAAACAGCTGACAGAAGATCAGTAACTGGTTTGATGGTCAGCTATGCTGGTAGCCTGGTTATTTGGAGGTCCAGGAAACAAGGATGTATCGCACTAAGTACTACAGAGGCAGAGTATGCTGTGTTGTCAAATCTAGCAAATGAAATCCAGTGGGCTAGACAATTGTTAAAAGATTTAGGAGAAGAATGTAGTGGAGCATCAGTGGTAAATGAAGACTCGCAAGCATGCATTGGCATGGCAGAGTCAGAAAATCTAAAATGTAGAACAAAGTATATCGCAGTGAGATACCAAAACGTGAGAGAACTTGTACAAAATGGAACACTGAAGCTACAATATGTTGGCACAGAAGACAATGTATCAGACATTCTCACGAAACCTTTATCTGTAGAACGGCACACGGAATTGACTAACAGGTTAGGTATCACCGAATAAGGTGACAGTATATAATAGGTGGAAATGACACATGGGACACGCCACATGTCATTTGGAGGGGAATGTCAGGAAATGACATGGATGTGACCACAAGATGGAGTTGTAAGCTTAGAAATGAAAGTGGTTGAGCTCCAGTGGCAGGTGTGTGTGTCTGTTAGCATTTGGGAGTATGCACACCTGAGATGCCTGATGTAACAGGCATTGTTTAACTGCCTATAAAGAGGAGATGGGAATTGTCTCCAGTGTGGTTTTGTTGTGGATGGTGGTTGGCGAAGCAGTTTGTTGGTTTGGGAGAGATTTAGGAGTATTAGAGACGGCTGTCCTATACCCTGTATATATATATTGTAAATATACTGCTAACAAAGATTAAAGCCCTCAAGTTGAGTGAAGGCTGGCCTTGTTGCTGTCTTTATTTGGCAAGCCAGAGCTCAAGGCAGTGTGCTGGGGTGAAGGAATTTTTCCTTCTCAGCCAGAAGTCTTTTGCAAAAGTCTCTCCATAAACCTTCTTCTTGGTGTCCTGTTGATGTGGAACAACTCTGCAGGTGGTTGTGGTGGACACAGCACATTTTTTGATGCCCCAGTAAAACCCATTGCAAAAAAAAAAAAAAAAAAGTTTGATGTAAAGGTGGCAACTGTGGAACTCCACAGAGATATATTAGGTAAATTGCTATTGATTAAAAAAAAAAACAATCTGTAAGCTGCTTTGATAGCCTTGTGGCTGAAGAGCGGGGTATAAAAATAAATAAATAAATAAATAAATAAATAAAGGTGGCAGCAGAAGTGATGAGGCAGCCAGGCTGAAGAGTGATGTAAATTTGGCTGGTGTGCCTGCATGTTACACTTGTCTACACTGGTCAGAATACTCCATATGCTGGCCAGAGTATTCCAGCCCCGGGCCCATGATTGACAATTGTAAAGACCATTGCCAATTCACATGCAGCAATTGCAAAGACCATTTTTATTGCCAATGCTCTAATTTACTGCAAGTAACTTCATATGAATATATGGAGGCCATGCCCTATGAGGAGTGGCTTAGGGAGCTGGGCATGTTTAGACTGGAGAAGAGAAGGTTGAGAGGGGACATGATAGTCATGATTAAATATTTGAAGGGATGTCATAGTGAGGATGGGGCAAGCTAGTTTTCTGCTGCTCCAGAAACTAGGACACGGAGCAATGGGTTCAAACTAAAGGAAAAGAGATTTCACCTAAACATTAGGAAGAACTTCCTGACAGTAAGAGCTGTTCAGAAGGGAAATACACTGCCTCAGAAAGTGGTGGAGTCTCCTTCTTTGGAGGTTTTCAAACAGAGGCTGGCAGGCCATCTGTCAGGAATGATTTGATTGTGTATTCCTGCATGGCATGGGGTTGGATTGGATGGCCTTTGTGGTCTTTTCCAACTCTATGATTCTATGATATACATGGAAAGGCCCACTGCTAGCCTGCCTCAAAGAGGATGTTTCATGAAACACACTTGATCTACAGCATACTATGTCCAAATGTCAAAACCATAGCCTCATTCACATATGATGGATTCCTGGGAGAAAAGTACTTCAAGGTGACGCCAGTTGTATCACCAACCTTAGAAATCTGTAAGGTCCCCTCTTCTTGCATTAGGAGAGTGCATCAGACAGTTGAACTGACAAAAGGCATCACTTCCCATATCATTCATGTGACATAATTGAGGATTTAAGAAATGCTGAGAAATTCTACCCCAAGATATTTTAGGTAGTGATGGGGAACTTTGGCCTTACCGATGTTTTGGACTACACCTCCCAGAAACTCATACAATACCAGATAGGGACTTTGGGAGATGAAGTACAAGATGGCTGGAGGGCCAAAGTTTCCAACTCCAGTGATGAATATAGTGGGGAAAGGGTAGGTTAGAATGAAAGAATAGCATCACAGTTGCCCCTCCAAATTCGCGGCTTTCACTATTCATGGTTTGCTCAGGAAGCACCTCATTTAAATCAGCTTCACTCCCTTGTACACAAGGGAGAGGAGCCAATTTAAATGGAGTGCTCCCTGACCAAACCGTACTGCCTAACTCCCCACTCTCCTGGGGCTTGGCTACATTTGGGGTGGAGAGCCAAGTCCCGGGAGAGTGGGGAGTTCGGGGCATAGGTGATTTTCACACACACACTGCCGTTCACAAAGCAGCCATGGGCTTCTCCTGAAGCCCATCCTGCCTTGGGAAGGGTGTGTGTGAAGAGTCTCCGTCCCACCCCTCCCTTCCCTTCCCAAGGCAGATCACTGTCTTAGGAAGGGGGATGAAAAGCCTCCCTCCCACCCCTCCTTTCCCTTCCCAAGGCAAATCACTGTCTTGGGAAGGGGGGGTGAAAAGTCTCCCTCCCACCCCTCCCTTCCCTTCCCAAGGCAGATCACTGTCTTGGGAAGGGGGGGTGAAAAGCTTCCCACCCCCAGTTCATTTCTTATTCGCAGTTTTTCACATTTGCAGGGGTTGGTTGCCCCTAACCCCCGCGAATGTGAAGGGATGACTGTATTAGCTTTGGCCTGGCATCCATAGTATTTGGGAGGTAGCAATAACTTTGTGTCATCAGAAGTTTGATTTTGCAGATTAAGAGCACAAAAGTATGCTAGCTATTTTGTAGGACTATTTGGCAATGTAAATTGATACCAGTGCATAAAATGAGTGATCACATCCCAAAGTGATGGAGTGGCAGCAGCTGCTGTTGCTGCTGCACTACTGTTGTCATTATTGGTTGCATACCTCTCTCTCTCTCTCTCTCTCTCTCTCTCTCTGTGTGTGTGTGTGTGTGTGTCTTCAAGTTGCCTGTGGGGAATTCTTATGGTGACTCCATGTATTTCAAAGGGTTTTCTTAGGTAAGGAATATCTAGAGGTGGTTTCCCTGTTCCTCCCTCTGAAGTATAGTCTACAGCACCTAGTATTCATTGGCAGTGTCCCCTCCAAGTATTAACTAGGGCTGACCCTGCTTAGCTTCCCAAGTTCAGGCAGGATCTGACGTCTTTAGAGTATTTAGGCTCTCTGGAGCTCTGTGGATGGCTCTCAAACTAGGAGGCTAAAACTATAAAAATATAGCATAATAAAATGATCTAAAAACAACCACCACAATGATAAAACTACAGAACAAAATAAAAGTAAAACCGACAGGAAAGAACATTAGCAGGTTTCCAAGTTACTCCGTGTAGTACCTTTTGTTCCAAGGAACCCCTCAGAAGGCAGGCATTTGGAAATAAGCATTATGAGGCAGAAGCTGCCTCTTCCCATGGTCTCCGCTACTGCCTTTGTCTAATTTCCCTTCTTTTCCCATGGCATTTGAAAACTTGCCAACTTCGAATGACACTGCCTTTTCCTCTGCCATTGTAGTTGCTCTGGAGAGAAACCGAACAAGATCCCAGCCATTATCTTTAATTATAATGCAGATTTCCTCTGTAATGTCAAAGATATCCTATATACATTTTAAAACATATTATTCATCTAATCAGGGGAGTAATCACCTAACGATTGCTCACCTAATCATAGGATCCTGGTGTCTATCATTGCAAGAAACAATTATAGTATAATGCACTAAAATGTTTGATATTTTGCATCCATTCATTATAAGACCCTACAATTAATTTCACACAACTGAAAAGGAAGCACACTTTATTTTTAATCACAGCTGAATGTGACACACACACACTCACATTGTATACACACAGAGATATATGCATATACACACACCCCTACACACACATATTTAAATATTTGAAGGGATGTCACATTGAGGATGGAGCAAGCTTGTTTTCTGCTGCTCCAAAGACTAGGACATGGAGCAATGGATGCAAGCTCCAACGTTAGGAACTTTCGGACAATAAGAGCTCTTCGGCAGTGGAACACACTGCCTCAGAGCATGTTGGGGTCTACTTCCTTGGAGGTCTTTAAACAGAGGCTGGATGGCCATCTGTCAGGGATGCTTTGATCGTGATTTCCTGCATGGCAGTGGGTTGGACTGGTTGGCCCTTGTGGTCTCTTCCAACTCTACGATTCTATGATTCTATGATACACATACAGATGTGTGTGTGTGTGTGTGTGTGTGTGTGTGTGTGTGGAGAGAGAGAGAGCAGTATTATCATCCTTGGCTTTTCAATCTACCAGATATTACTGACAGGAAATTTGGACCGTCTATCATTCAGTTTCTATAGAAGAAATTAGGAATCTGTGAGGTATTACTAGATAATGTAGCATGTTCCAAACAGTGCCATTTTTGCTTCCTCCCCCTCTTCTCTTCTCTTCTCTTCTCTTCTCTTCTCTTTCTCTTCTCTTTCTTTCTGTCTTTTTGGATAATTGAGCTATTTTGATACTATCTGTACCAATGTTTTCTCAGTCCATTTAGAATTGCTTACAGAGCACCTATCACCTTTGGAACTAAAGATGTTCTCTTTCCTCAAAGACATTGCTCAGTTTGTAAGTCTCCTAATTCATAATCTTTTCCCATTCTTTGGGCTTGTGTACATTGGCCAGAATATTACACATTCTGGATCGAGTATTCTAGCCCTGGCCTGTGGTGCTCTACCCTTGTTACCTGCCCTTCCATTGTGGCAATAGAGGAGTATCTACACATTTGCAGTCACACACAAACCAGAGCTTCACTTCCCCATGCTGGTCACATCTTCTGAGGTCAGGAACGAGGCACCCAGCCATGGTCATATGACTGGGTGCCTCACAGTGACTTCAGTTGATGTGATACATGTGACCTAGTCAGGAAATGGCTGTGCCAGGCACAGGGTGGGCCGTATGTGCAGACACCCCCCATTGCAGTAACAAAACTCACTGTTTTCTCCAGAAGAGCCACAGCAAACAGTGACTTTTTGTTTGTTTTTTACCATATGCCCACTCTTTGCCCCAGATTCCCATTGGAACTGCCAGGATGTTCTCTGGACAGTTTGGACTAAAACAGGGCCATAATGCACCATTATCTGGACAGCTAGATGCAGGAACAGGGGGAAGGCTATTGCATTTGGCCCATGTAGACAAGGTTTTGCCTTGAATTCTGCTGTCCCCAAGGATTGTCAGTCTATAATCCATACTTTCTTTTTCACAGCCATAGAACTATGTTCTTTTTTTTTTTTCAGTAGTCTTGGGGAGGATGGGAAAGAGAGGATAAAAATTCATCCAATTTCTCATTGGTGAAGGATCAGAATCTGTGCTGTGCTGGTCCTCTTCCTGCCCTCACATTCTGTAATCTTTGTGAGGTGGAGCAAAGAAATCCACACTGTGGTCTCGGATCAGCATCCATGTTCTACTGTTCTTCCCACTTGGAGAAAATCCAGTTGCTCTCAGATGGTTTTTGAAGATACTAGATGTGAGGGATGGAAAGAATATTTTAAAAATATTCAGAAATATTCAATGGTTGGAAAATATGTTTTTTGAGTGTTAAGAAACCCTGAAAAAAAAAAGAATCCTTTCTTACCCTAAATGCTCGGGGGTCATGAAGACCCTTGGATATTGATATTAAATTATGGAATTTAATATACTCACCTTGGTAATGTGACAGGGGGTAACAGCAGGACCTTTTGACCTATTTATACCAGTAATAGGGAGGAGACATAAGCTAGATAGTACAGTAAATAATCTTTATTTGAAGAAAACAATACTAACAACATTCACACACATTCAGGCTTCAAGCATTCATGCAAGACTAGTGAATAAAGTGGGAGAAACAGAGATAGAGAATAGTGAAGGGAGTTTCCTGTGGGTGATATGGTACCTTCCCTGTAGAGATGAGGTTGCAGAAGAAACTAGCAGAGTGGGGGTCCTGATTTGGAACGGCTGCACAGTTTGATGTGGATTTGAGAGGAAGGTAGACGGTGCGCTTGGATACACAGATGGACAGAGTGTCCCACAGGAAGGGGATCTATGTGCACTTGAGTGGAGATTTGGAGGGGGGTTTATAGTAAATAATTGCCTTCTGGGGATGGGATTTAGAGTAGAACACAATGTTCTCCAAAGTTGATCAAGGTGAGACAAAGAAGATTATTAGACAGGAATGCAAAAAGTGTTCCTGTCCCACAATCTCCACTCCCACCTCTGTCCCATCCCTGACCTTGTTCTGGCAGTCCAAGAGTGAACAGCACTCTAACGGAGCTCCATTCACTTCCTGGTCAAAATCCCACAGATTCTCACGAGAAGACGTGAGCATGGGAAATTCAAAAATAATAAGAAAAATAATCAAAAAAGTGACAGGAAGCACAAAAACACACTTTAAAATTAACACGTAACCTGGAGAGGGTCATAAAAAGTGTGTCACTTACCTGGATGTCCCAATCTCACCCAGACGTGTTCTGGCAGGGACCTCCCCTTGATGCTGGGGTCTCACCAGTGAAACGGGGCACCTTGTTGCAAGCTATCAAATCCGTGGCAGAAACAGAATGGGGGGGGGATCTATTGACAGCTTCTCCCATCAATAAAAAGCAACACTGGCAGAATGAGAGCAGAATAGGTGCATAACAATGTGTGACAACATCATGTGGTAAGGGAGCCCTTTTGTCATCTTCTGGTGTTGCTGTAACACCACTTTTGACATGTCTGATAATCTCCAAAGGTACTCCAGACATGTTAATGGCATCTTAATGTGTGGATACTTTGCAATTGAAAGGGAGGAAGCAACTTCCTTTGTTTAGGTAAGGTTAAACTGATGAGAGTTGTTTACAGGTTTGAGTTTTCCAGCCTTGGCAGGTAGGATTAGCCAGGTGTACCTGCCTTCATCTACATTGCAAATTAACATTGCTTTAGAATTTAGATAGCCTCTCCCTAAGTGCATACCTGACTGAGACTGGACACTAGTCTTTGCAATTTGGTGGAATTTTCCAAGGTTAATGTCTGCACTTCCTGGAAGTCCACATGCTGACCTAATTGTTAAATATTGCCAATGATTAATACAGATATATGGCTGGGGGTGTCAAGGTAGGTAACACCTACACTACTGAGAATATTTGCAGTTTGGCGTTTGTTCTGCACACAATTCACATGTGGTTGTTTTGTGCAAGAAACAGCATTTTCTGCATGGAAAATAATATTTCAATACAAAAATATTAATTCCTGTGCAGAATGCTATTTTCTGCAGAGAAAATGCTGTAATTCATAGAATCATAGAGTTGGAAGAGACCATAAGGGCCATCCAGTCCAGCCCCCTGCCATGCAGGAATACACAATCAAATCATTCCTGACAGATGGTCATCCAGCCTCTGTTTAAAAACTACCAAAGAAGGAAACTCCACCACACTCCAAGGCAGTGTATTCCAGTTCTGAACAGCTCTTACTGTCAGGAAGTTCTTCCTAATGTTTAGCTGGAATCTCTTTTCCTTTAGTTTGGACCCATTGCTCCATGTCCTAGTCTCTGAAGCAGCAGAAAACAAGCTTGTTCCATCTTCAATATGACATCCTTTCAAATATCTAAACATGGCTATCATGTCACCTCTCAACCTTCTCTTCTCCAGACTAAAGATGCCCCGCTCCCTAAGCCACTCCTCATAGGGCATGGCTTCCAGACCTTTAACCATTTTGGTCTCCCTCATCTGGACATATTCTAGCTTCTCAATATTCTTCCTGAATTGTGGTAGTGCCCAGAACTGGACACAGTACTCCAGGTGAGGTCTGACCAATGCAGAATAGAGTGGCACTATTACTTCTCTTGATCTAGCCACTATACTCCTATTAATGAAGCCTAAAATCACATTGACTTTTTTAGCTACTGCATCATACTGCTGACTCATGTTCAGCTTGTGGTCTACTAAGACTCCTAGATCATTTGTGCACGTACTGCCATCAACCCAGGTGTCACCCATCCTATATCTGTGCATTTCATTTTTACTGTCCAAGTGCAGCATCCTACATTTTTCCCTGTTGAAATTCATTTTGTTAGTTTTGGCCCAGCTTTCTAATCTGTTAAGGTCATTTTGGATTCTGATCCTGTCCTTTGGATTCTGATCCTGTCCTATTAGCTACCCCTCCTCATTTGGTGTCTTCTACAAACTTGATAAGCATACCCTCTATTCCCTCATCCAAGTCATTGATAAAGATGTTGAATAACACTGGGCCCAGGACAGAAACCTGTGGCACCCCACTAGTCACTTCTCTCCAGGATGAAGAGGAGCCATTGGCGACTACCCTTTGGGTTCAGTCAGTCAACCAATTATAAATCCACCTAACAGTTGCATTGTCTAGCCCACAGGTTACTAACTTTTTTGCAAGAACATAATGGGGACCCTTGTCAAAAGCCTTACTGAAATCAAGATACACTACATCCACAGCATTCCCTTCATCTCTCAAGTTTGTAACTCTATGGGAAAAAGGGGATAAGTTTAGTCTTGCATGACTTGTTTTTGAGAAATCCATGTTGACTTTTAGTGATCACGACCTTCCTTTCTAAGTTCTTAATTGGGGATTTATTCTGCATAAAATTTTGCACATGGTCGATTTGTGTGGAAAACAGCATTTTCTGTGTACAAAACAGCATTTTCTGGACAGGAATTAATACTTCGGTGTTGAAATCTTATGTTCTATGCAGGAAATGCTATTTCCTATGCAGAAAATAGGTTGCTTGGCTTCGGGCTGGAGAGTGTGTGCAGCATTTCTCTGAGAAATTACACAGCCATTCTTCCTTGTACTGGACTACCCTGTAGTTTTCTGATGCCTTTTTAAAAAAGGACATGGTTGTTTAATTTTTCTGATCCACGGGTGGCCTGCAGTCCAAATAGGGAGATACCTTATTCTGCTACTGTTCAGCCAATGGTTCATTAGTGGTAGAATTATACTGTTTAGAAAGTGGACGCCACCCACACAAACATACAAAAGAGACAGAAATTCAAGGCCACATGATACAAATTTACAGTGAAATCCTATATGTGTCCTACTGAATTTAGTGGGGCTTAATCCCAGGTATGTGGTTATAGAATTTCAAGCTTAGAATCATTTTTAAAAGTGTACTTTAATGACACTGGTAATTGCTGGTTCATTTCTGAATCAATCTGAGGGAGGGGACTTTGTGCATCACTAATATCCAAGTTCTTGACTTGAAAAGTTACCTTTCATAGAATGAGAAGATTGAACAGTTAGCACATTGAATCATCTACTCTGACCAGTACCACCTTTTAAATTCCCAGGAAGAGGTGTTTCTGAGAACCTGGTATCTGGTGTATGTGTATTAGAGAGAGCAAAAGAGAGATTATGTGAGATAAATGTGCATGTATGTGGATGGACAGACAGACAGACAGACAGATGTTGTGGGGTCTTTTTGAAATGGAACATTCCTGCTTAAAAACATAGGTTTTTATAAGCCTTTCTTTTAATTCAAGAATGGGAGTCAGGGGTGGGAGTTATGGTGGTCCTCCAGATTTTGTTAAACTGCAATCTTCATCATGAAGTATGTTTCCTAGGGCTGCTCAAATGTGCAGTGCAAGAATATCTGGAGGGTTTGCATTATAGACAGTTTGCATTAACTCCTGAAACTTGTAAGCAGAACTTCAGTCAAATGTTGGCTTTCCAAAAAGTTCAGCAGGAGGGACAGGTGACATTTCTTGCATCTTCATTTTCTTAGTGGTGCTGTCACTGCAGTATAGTTTTACTAGTGGTGGTACTACTGTATTAGTATTTGCTGTAGTAGCAGATTGTGGTATTCCTTATCCAATTGTTGCCAACTAATCCATATTCCTAAATATGCTGTTATGGAAAAAAAAAACATACCTTAACCAAGTTGTTTTCTTTTAAGAATTATCTAATTTATAATCTATGAATTATTAATGAAAGCTCAGAAATACCTTTTTGGCTTTGCAGTTTCATTTTCCTGAAACCTATGAGCATCATGCCTTTTTAAAAGAAAAAAAATGCATGCAAAATATGTAAAACTAAAACATCTACAGATGAAAAATGCACACAGATGCACTTTAGTCAATGGGTAAATTTGTGCATACTTTAAGACGCTTGAAAATTATATAGTTTAGTCCGCTGGCTATTTATTGTATTTATTGTTTTTAAAGGTGATTTTAGACCGTTGCTTTTAATTTATATTTGTTTAATATTTTTTATGGGGGAGGGGGTGGGTGGGTGGGTGTTTAGGGATTTTTATCTGTATTGTATTTTAAATTTTGTAAGCCGCCCCGATTGTTTTAACAGAGGGGTGGGGTATAAATAAATAAATAAATATTATTATTATTATTATTATTATTATTATTATACACATTAGGAAGTGTGCACATCAAAATACACACAGATTTTCATGGAGGAATTTTGAAAAATAAAAAATGCAAGCTGGTGTGCAACTGAGTGGTATTCTGAGAAAAACAAATGAAAATGAAAAGAACGGTTTTCATACTCTATGACCACTAGGCCTTTTTTAAAAGAAAAAATATGCATGTAAAATGGCACATTGCAAAGTAAATGAAATTTCCATCTCAATAAGTTTAGCAGGGAAAAAACAAAGAAAGCAGGAAAGGAAAGACAGTAGTAATCAAGATATAAAGTATGAGCAAATATGGTGATTTTAAAAAAAACTTTCAACTTTTTTTCTAACATAGTATCAGATAGATTAACATGAGAAAATCTACATATGTTCTGTGAAAATGTTTCTACAGCTGCAACAAATGCTACTAGACTTGCTGGGACTTGTCAGAAAATGACAGACTGGCCAGTTGCATTTTGCTCAGGATTCAGGCTCTTGTAATAGTCATTCCAGGCCTACTGGTCTCATTCACCTCTTCTTTTGTATTTCTAGCCTCCAAGGAATGCTGAGGTTAGCTGGTAATTCATTTCAACTCTAGTACATTTAATAATCAACACCCCCTTTCATTAATTGTGAAGTGTTGCAATTTAGTAATAGAGGAGAAAATTTCATTTAGATCCTGATTAGGACAAGAGCACTAATACAGTGGCAAAGGTTATAAAAATTTGGCTCTTGCTCAATATAAATTACACACATAAATACATAAATACTGTGGAAGGCTTGGCTTAATCTAGGGAAGGGTTTACATTTGCATTTTATTTTGTTGTTCACTTATAAAGATTTAGACCAGAAGCTGGAAAATTGCAACCTTGAGAACATATATGACCCTAAAATTCCCTGTACGAGGCACCCACAGCACCCCATTGCTGCCAAATCAGTTGCTGTTACAATCCACACTGCTCAAATCACTCAAGGAATCACATTTACAAGCTCCATTTTTCCTCTTCTCAAATTTCCTTTAGCAGCAACTGAGGAAAAGATGTTCTCCCTGCAGGGCTTGTCTAGACGAGAAGATACAATGCTGCACATTAACGCAAATTTGCAGCAATGCTCATTTTTCTCCACAGTATTTTGGCAAAATCACTGGTATGTAAAGTTATCGATATTTGATGTTCACATGGAGCCATGCCTACGGATCAAGATGGTGGCCGGAAGTGAATCGCTCATGTTATTATTCTTAACAAGTTGCTGCTGCTGTGCAGTTTTTGTTTTTTGTCTTTTTTTACTGTAAGTGTAAGGTGTCAAGTGCAACCTTCCATTTAAAAAGCTGTTTGGTCACCTCAGCACATCGAAAAAGCACACGATCATGACTGCAAAACTCAAATATGGCGCTTTTGGTCACTTCATTGCCAGCAAGCGCCGCCCCCCCCCATACACATCCAACCAATCAGGTTTCCACTTCTGCTTTTACTTGCAATGAGATTTGGTTGTCCTAATGAGCAGGAATGCACATTTGCCCAAATTTATTAAAAAAAAAAACAACAAAACACCTTGAGAGAAGACCACAAGGTCTTCTCCAACGTAGTTTTTGGAGTTTTGCCCCCTTCCTTCTGAATATGGCAAATCACCACGGGATCTCATTGGGACAAAGGGTATTCTCTTTTTTCACCATCTAGACAACCCCCTTCTTGGATTTTCTAGCACCTTCCTGGAGCAGTTTTGGGTGGCAATTGTAGCAATGAGAATGCTGGTGGCCAAGGAAGGATGTGGTTCCTGAGGGTCATGAATTCTTGGTTTAGGAATGCATTTTATTTCAGCAAGAATGCTATTAGTACTAGCAGCAGTAGTTTATGCAATGGTAACTTCCCATCTAGGCTACTGCAATCTACTCTGTGTGAGTCTGGTCCTGAGGACAATGCAGAACATGCAACTAGTGCAGAATGTTTTGGCTGTCTGGAGCACCTTACAGAAACCACAGTGCACCTCTTTTACACTACACTGGATGCTACTATTCCTCAAGTCCGAGTTCCAGGTGCTGGCAGTTATATTTGTGCTAATATCATTTGATTTCATTTTGGAACCAAGTTAACTTGACTCTTTATTCATGGTTCTGGTGCCCAGCAACCATAGTTTGGCTTTCACATGTCGTCTTCTAGGTTTCTGTCCACTGCTTTGTTTTGTTTTATTCTGTTGAATTGTTTTATAAAGTTGTTGCTGGTTCTGGTGGTGGGCGTTGTTTTAATTGTTTTAATTATCTGTGCCTACCCTGCATTCTCCAGATACAGGGCAAGATATAAACATTTAAATAACTAACAAAATTAAATGTGTGAATGAACCATTGCTGATCATTAAAAACAGAACTCAAATCACGTGAGATAGTTAATACATTTAGATATTAATTTTCTAGACCGAGAAATCAAGTGAAGAGTTCAAACAGTGTACTTAGGATGGGGCTACAGACACCACTGAAGGCTTGAAGCTCCATGGATGACCTTTAGCAAACCAATATTTCTCAAACCAGCCACAGGTTTGTTCTGGGGAAACAGATGTTAGTATAAGCATTTGTGCTGCCCTGATAAATGAAAATAAATAAGTAATTAATTAATAAATAGATGAATATTTTGTGAAGGTGTCATGGACTCCAGCAAAAAGTTTGAAATAATTTGCAAATTCTATCTGAGGTGTAATAGTGATGTTATCATACATGTACCTCATTCATAAGGTAACATTACAAGAAACATTTCACATTGTGATGTGAAGTTTTGGTTAAATATGTCAATTTAGTACTATTTTCCAACAGTACCTGAGCCTCTGGAACTTAGCAATTTTTCATTTAAAAAATGCAGTGATGTTGTATATCCCCTATTAATTTAAATCCTTGTGACCTGAGTCAATAAGACTTCCACCATTCTGTGAGAGCAGCTACCTTCATGCTGAAGGATAAACATAAGGTTTCATGGTGACCTGTTGTCCCACTCCTTCTGAACCTTTGAGGATCTGACTGAAAAGTATTGGATAGAGCAAAGACATGAAGAAATGTTGTTAAATTACTTATTCTGAATGAGTCAGATGCTGAGAGTTCATTAACAGCCTGTCTCCCCAGATTTCTTACCTCTAGCGTGAGAATGAGGCAATGGGTACTTTTCTCATGTTGATGTTTCTGCCATGGGGGCGGGGGAGCCTCTGAGCTAAACTAGTTGTGAAGGGCTAAACCTGAGGCTCACTCACCCTGGACCTCAAATTAGCTTCCCTGTAGAAGTAACCCCAAAGATCCTCACTCCAGGATGCCCACTACAGCCTGCAAACAACACTACCACCACCACCCCCTGAGTTCAGACTGGGGACTCTTTCACCTTGGACCCCACCCCCTTTCTCATGCACAGCACAGTGGGAAGCTGTGCAGGGTCTTTGATAACTAGAGGAACTCCTTTGCACTATAGAATCAACTAACTCCTTCCTCCTACCCCCAGAGAAAGACTCAAAGTAGCATGATCAAGAGATAGCACATGTAAACATCAATGAAAGGAAAATTAATAAGTTTATTTTATTCAAGTGAGTTCAAGTCACTTGAGGACGTGGACAAGCTACTTGGTAGGGTGAAGAAGACGACCTGCCCTCTCGATCCTTCATGGCTGGCCATCCAGGGGGGGACTGCCTTGATGGTGTTCCTTAGGGACATCATCAATGCATCCCTCAGAGAAGGGTGTGTTCCAACTTGTTTAAAGGAAGCAGCCATTAGGCCGCTCCTGAAAAAATATTCCCTTGACCCCATGGACATGAACAACTATAGGCCGGTTTCTATGTTACCATTCTTCAGCAAAGTGATTGAGAGGGCAGTTGCGCTTCAACTCCAAGTGGTCTTGGATGAAACCGATTATCTAGACCCATTTCAAACTAGCTTTATGACAGGATTTGGAGTTGAGACTGCCATGGTTGCCTTAACCAACAACCTGCGTCTAAGCATCGACAGGGGTAGTGTGACCCTGTTGGTGTTTTTGGACATCTCAGCGGCTTTCGATACGATAGATCATAGCATCCTCTTGGATCACCTGAGAGGGTTAGGAGTCGGAGGCATTGCACTCCAGTGGTTCCGGTCCTTCCTCTCGGGCAGGTCCCAGAGGGTGTTGCTCGGGGACAGTTGCTCCAGCAGAAAGGAGCTATAACTCCATTATAAAATGGCCGAACAACTGCAGAACCATGCTGACTTATAATGGCTGACTGCATGAACTACCAAGCCATGCCTAGTCAGGCCACTAGGGGGCAATGTCCTCTAGATGTATATATAGGAGAGCTCAGAACAGAGCTCACTTCCTCCTTCCTTCTCTTCCTGTGAATACTGAGGCCTGGTGAAGCAGTTTTTCCTTCAATTGTAAATATTTGTATATATTGCAACTGTTAGACTTTGAAGATAAAAGTGCCTCCTGCTTATTTGGACATCAAACACTCTGTGTGAGTATTCTTGGGAATGGGTTGCTACTGAGTCTGATGAGATTTTTTTTTTTTGCTTCTGCCGGGGATTGAGTGTCTTATCATCCCCTGACAGTGGTTATGGGCCCAGCTAATTGATCTCAGATTTGATAAGGTACACCCAGAAAACTTCCCAGAAATTCTTTTGTTTTGAGTATTTTTGGCTAGTTGGCTGAGAAACAGTTCAGTTGTAGCCAGGCCCTATAATATCTTCAAGTAACCTTGAAGTGCTGCCAGCTGTTTGTGTTTTCATAGCTGGAGAATTGTTGACTCTTTCAGCAGAATGGCAGATTATAGTCTCATCCGCTTTGAAAAACTGGCTGATGGAAATTATTCAGCATGGAGTTATATATGGAGGCTTTATTAATTAAGAACTATTTGTGGCATATTTTGGAGAATGAAAGTGGGATCCCAGAGGGTTCAGAAGATGAAATAGCAATGTTCAGGCTAGCAGACCAGAAGGCTAGAGCTGCAATTCTCTTATTGCTCAGCCCCTCTCACTTAATACATGCGGCCCAAGCAAAAACAGCCTTTCAGCTTTGGACAGCTTTGAAAATGGTTCATCAGAATTCATCCTGCCTTTCAAAGATGATATGGACTGCGACTTTATAAAACAAAGTTGTCTACTGGAGGCTGCGTAAAAGCCCATTTGGAGGAAATGAGGCAGCTTTTTCAAGAGGTGGCCATTAGAGGGGTGGACATTCCAGAAGCCCATAAGTGTTTTATTTTATTGAACAGTTTGCCAAAGGAATGGGATTTCCTAATTTACAGTCTGCAGACTACGAGGGAGAGTGATTAGTCTGTAGACCTGGTAGCTGGATGTATTCTGGAAGAGGTCCAACACAAGCAATTTGAGTCCTGGATGGAGTGGAATAAACAGCCACAAATTACCAGACGCAATCAGGAGAGCACTGAAACAGAGGCACCTGTGGAGGAGGGAGCCTGCAGCTATGTGAAATGCTGTTTCAGAGGCAAAAAAGCCTGGACATTTTAAGAAGGACTGTAAGATGCCTGCACCAGAAAGGAGGGGTGCATCTTCTCAGGCTGTAAGCCCTGCCTTCATAGCACAGCACCATCCTGATGGTACTGAGGAAAGAATTTGGTTACTTGATAGTGGGGCCACACACAATATGGTTAATGATTTACAGTTGTTAAGCAATGTTAAAAATAGTTCAATAACCAATATTACCCTGGCAGATGGTGCTCCTAGCAAGGTGCAGAAAATGGGCATTGCATATGTTCCATCTTTTGGTAAAGGTTTTGAAAATACAGTCGTCCCTTCACATTCGTGGGGGTTCCGTTCCACGGACCCCCGCGAATGTGAAAAATCCACGAATAACGACTGCCCTCCCCCTCCCCCACCATAGCGACCATGGGGCCTCTGGAGGCCCCATAGTCGCTTCCTCCAGCCTCCCCACTCCCTTCCTAGGCCTTCCCGGGGCCTCTGGAGACCCTCCCGAGGCCACGTGGATGCCTCCCCAGCCCTCCCCCCTCCCGCCCAAGCCCTCAACGGGGCCTCCGGAGAGTCTCTGGAGACCCCGCGGAGGCCTCTCCCGGCCCTCCCCGCTCCCTCCCAGGCCTTCATGGGGCCTCCGGAGCATCTCCGGAGGCCCCATGGAGGCCTCTCCCGGCCCTCCCCGGTCCCTCCCCAGGCCTTCGTGGGGCCTAGCAAGGCCCTGCGGAGGCCTCTCCCAGCCTCCCCCCTCCCTCCCCGGGCCTTCGTGGCGCCTAGCAAGGCCCCACGGAGGCCTCCCCGGCCCTCCCCACCCCCTCCCCGGGCCTTCATGGGGCCTCCGGAGCATCTCCGGAGGCCCCATGGAGGCCTCTCCCGGCCCTCCCCGCTCCCTCCCAGGCCTCCCCCAGGCCTCCCCCAGGCCTCCGGAGCATCTCCAGAGGCCCCATGGAGGCCTCCCCAGCCCTCCCCCAGGCCTTCATGGGGCCTCCGGAGCATCTCCGGAGGCCCCATGGAGGCCTCTCCCGGCCTCCCCCCTCCCTCCCCGGGCCTTCGTGGGGCCTAGCAAGGCCCCACGGAGGCCTCTCCCAGCCTCCTCCCTCCCTCCCCGGGCCTTCGTGTGGCCTAGCTAGCCCCGCGGAGGCTTCTCCAGGCCCTCCCCCCTCCCTCACCGGTCCTTCGTGGGGCCTCCGGAGCGTCTCCGGAAGCCCCACGGAGGCCTCTCCCGGCCCTCCCCCCTCCCTCCCCGGGCCTTCGTGGGGCCTAGCAAGGCCCTGCAGAGGCCTCTCCCAGCCTCCCCCTCCCTCCCCGGGCCTTCGTGGGGCCTAGCAAGGCCCCATGGAGGCCTCTCCCGGCCCTCCCCGCTCCCTCCTCAGGCCTTCGTGGGGCCTAGCAAGGCCCCACGGAGGCCTCCCCGGGCCTCCCCACCCCCTCCCCGGGCCTTCATGGGGCCTCCGGAGCATCTCCGGAGGCCCCATGGAGGCCTCCCCAGCCCTCCCCGCTCCCTCCCAGGCCTCCATGGGGCCTCCGGAGTGTCTCCGGATGCCCCATGGAGGCCTCCCCAGCCCTCCCCCAGGCCTTCATGGGGCCTCCGGAGCGTCTCCGGAGGCCCCATGGAGGCCTCTCCCGGCCCACCCCCCTCCCTCCCCGGGCCTCCGTGGGGCCTCCGGAGCATCTCCAGAGGCCCCATGGAGCCCTCCCCAGCACTCCCCCAGGCCTTCATGCGGCCTCCGGAGCGTCTCCGGAGGCCCCACGGAGGCCTCTCCCGGCCCTCCCGCCTCCCTCCCCGGGCCTTCGTGGGGCCTCCGGAGATGCTCCAGAGGCCCCATGGAGGCCTCCCCAGCCCTCCCCCAGGCCGTCGCGGGGCCTCCGGAGGGTCTCCGAAGGCCCCGCGGAGGCCTCCCCAGCCCTCCCCCCTCCCTTCCAAGGCCTTCGCGGGGCCTCCGGAGGGTCTCCGAAGCCCCCGTGGAGGTCTCCCCGGCCCTCCCCGCTCCCTCCCAGGGCTTTCACGGGGCCTCTGGAGGCCCCGTGTCGCGGTTTTGGGGGGACCCGGGGGCCCCTCGCTAAATCGCGAATAATCGAAACCGTGAATGTCAAGTTCGTGAATGTGGAGGGGCGAATGTATGTTATGTGTTAACAAACTAGAGAATTGTATATTAAGTGTGCCCCAAATGACTACTGATGGTTATCAAGTGATATTTGAGGGGGAACACTGTACAATAACAGAAAGGCATAACATGAATAATGTCTCTGCAAAAAGGATAAAGAAACATTGGTTGTATTACATGTTGCCTAAAGGGAAGGTGGCAAATGTGAACCCTGCAGACAATGTGCCCCTACGTGATAAGTGTGTTCATTACTACCACAGGTTAATGGGCCATGCTAATTACAAAGAGTTAAAGGAGCTAGCAAAAGTGTGCCCTGGTTTAAGCATGAAACACTGCCCAAGGTTCTTAGAATGTGCAGTGTGCAGGAAAGTTAAGGTGAAGGCTTTCCCTATTGCCAAAAAGACCCCATGTGTCACCAACAGATCCTTTGAAGTTGTCCATGCTGATTTATCAGGCCCCCTATAATCCCACTGAAGGGGGTAACCACTGTTTATTTGTGATAATGGACAGAAAAAACTAGGTACACCTACGTATACTTACTGAAGGAGAAAAATCAGGCCACAGACAGGTTCCATGAGTGGGTGAATGTGGTGGAATGTGAGTTTCCTTCTCATAAGGTTTCCTGTCTAGTGAAGGATAGGGGAGGAGAATTCTTATCCAATAGTCTGCAGACGTTGATGCGTAGGAGGGGCATTAGACACAAGACCACAAACCCAACATCTCCAGGGGAGGATGGGCTTGCAGAAAGGAAAATTGGGATGTTGAAGTGCATGATGGAGTGCATGATGGAAGATGCACAATCCCCAGCTGAACTGAGGGGGGGGGGGAAGCAGTGAAGACTGCTGCTTACCATTTAAACAGACTGTGGATGTCTAGCGTCAACCAGACCCCATATTGTCTATTGTATGGTAGAGCACCAAACCTCAAGCACCTGAGGGTTTTGGGACAGTATGAAAATGTACTGATTCACCCGAGCCTAAGGAAGCCTGGGCAGCCTAAAACCAGGAGGCTGCATTTCCTAGGCTATAAGGTTAATAAGTACGTGTTTTCTCTCCATCCTGGAAAGGTGGTGTTCTCCAGGAGTGCAAACTTTGAAATGCACTCAGGGTGTGACAGATTGCGTTGCAATCAGGAGGTGTTTGTTCCCTTTGGGAGGGATGTGCCAATAACTCCCAAAAGTTCCACATATGGAGGGGTGGTAAAGCCTGATGATGAAGGGGAGTTGTAGGAAGAAAAGCCTGAGACTTCACATGCCACTCCAACACACACACCACCACAAACAAGCAGTGAGCCAGACTCAGGGAGAGATAGCAACAGCAGTGCAAGTGAGGATGAGTCAGGCAGAACTAGGGTGCTCATCCCCAGTAGGTCAATGAGGTTCAGAAAGGCTCCGGACAGATTTGTTGTTCAGGAAGCCAGGCTATGCAATGTCATGGCAGAGGAGCCTGCAAGTTTTCAGGATCTCCTCAAACTTCCCCAGGAAGAGCAGGAGAAGTGGAAGTCAGCCATAGATTCTGAGTTTGAGTCACTAGCTGAGAGGAATGTTTTCCAAGTAGTAGAGAGGCCCAAAGACCAAAAGGTTGTTGGTTGCAGGTGGGTATACAAGCTTAAGGACATGCCCGATGGGACACAAAAGTGTAAGGCACGCTTGGTTGTGAAAGGCTTTTCACAGGAGCGCTACACCAATTTTGACAAAACCTTTCCGCCCACAGCAAAGCCAGAAAGTCTTAGGTTAGTGTTAGGTATAGCAGCCAAGAGGCAGATGGTTGTGCAACACTTTGCTGGAACAAGTGAATACACTAAGTTTTGGTGTCACTAGGTTACACAATGAGCGTTGCAGATGCCTGTGTCTTTGATTTGAAAATATATCTCAGAAGAATGACAAATCAGAACATAAACTGGCTTCCCCACATTTCTTTGCAGCATATCCTCTCAACACAATCATCAGTCTATCAGTCTGTGTTATGGTAAATTATGTTTAATTATATTTTTAAAAGATTTGTCATGAGAATGAAAAGAGCCCATGTGTCAGAAGAGAAATATAATTGAACATGTGTGTCCAATTTTCTCTGCAATCATTTGCTATATATCGTAGGATTCAAGTGTGGGTGCTTACCAGCTTCATGTTGTACTATAAAATGCTGAAGTACTGAGATGTACTTCAAGACCTAATATGCTTCAGGACATATTTGAACTTACCAAAATGAACTAAATCTAACAAAAAAAGGTATGCTGAGCCAATAATAGGTCTAACTGAAAGCCAATAATTTGTAATTCATCCCACATTCTAACACTGTAAAAGTTATCCTACTAGCCTGGCATGGCCATTCTAGTAAAGCTGCTGTTAAAGGCATGGGAGTAGAGGTTCTCTTGAAAGCTGTGGCAGTCCTAGGGCCACTAGCACCATGGCCACTGTTCATTAGTTGTGCCGCTTATATATCACTTGGGACTTTTTCGGACGGAAGAAAAGTAACGCAAGCAGCATCGCCAGGTTGCGACGCGGCAGCGCAAGAGGGCGCCAGTTTCGAATGACGCTCTTCCCAGCGGTACTGTTGCAGTACCGCTGGGACATTTGAGCGTGATTTTTTTTCCTTCCCAGCGTCATATTTTACTCGTGATCCTTCCCAGCGTCATATTTTTACTCGCGAGTAAAATATGATGCTGGGAAGGAAAAAAATCACGCTCAAATGTCCCAGCGGTACTGCAACAGTACCGCTGGGAAGAGCGTCGTTCGAAACTGGCGCCCTCTTGTGCAGCAGCGTCGCAACCTGGCAACGCTGCTTGCGTTACTTTTCTTCCATCCGAAAAAGTCCTAAGAAAGAGAAAATGAATCATTAAAATAGAGGAAAAAAGGTGGATGCAGTTGAGCACAGAATTTGTACCAACAGACTTGCATGAATAGATGTTATTTTGTAATAATTACTATAATGTAAATAGAAATGCAATGCATTTCAGCATAGTAGGGGAAATTATGACCTGTATGCCTACTCAATCAGCTCTCCAGATGCTATTGTCAATGGACACCTTCAAGGCACCCAACCAAATGCTCTCCCTTTTCTTACAGTTTCTCGTTTCTAAACTGGACTTTGACTGATAGCTTTCCATATAGAAAACCTCTTCAAATGAGGCCATTTTTCTACTCGTATCTCATATATTTTCCTAGGGTATTGTATATCGCCTCATCTACATGGGCGGAATATGCCAGCTCTCCACTGGCATATTTCAGCCCCAGATCAGACTCGTTGCTCCCCCATTACTGGCACAAAACAGGATGGAGTTCTCATGGACACACACTGGCCAGTCTCTGCAGCCGCCACTGCTGTCATCTGCATCACTTCCTCTGAAACCAGGAACAGGGCCGACATGATTTGATCCCTCATAGTGTGGCGGAGTCTCCTTCTTTGGAGGTTTTTAAACAGAGGCTGGATGGCCATCTGTTGGGAATTCTTTGATTGTGTATTCCTGCATGGTAGGGGGTTGGACTGGATGGCCCTTGAGGTCTCTTCCAACTCTATGATTCCATGATTAAGGCCCCCTGCATGTGACCAGCCTTGGTCACATGTTATGGGTTTGCTTCCTGGTTGCAGAGTGTGACATGGATGGCAGATGCAGTCCCACAGGGCCTGATCCATTTCTTCCTCAGTGAGTGGTTTTTCACAGGTATTTTGCAGTAATGGTTTTAACTGGCTTTACCCTGTCTTCCCCACCCCCATCTTAGCCCCACCTTTGTCTTGGGGGTGTTGAAGACCACCCTTGGGCAAAATGGGGCAAAAGCCCTGCATCACTTGGACTGCAGGGTCCTAAGGTGGGGGCAAGATGGGATAAATTGCCTGTCTAGACAAGGCCTATGATGGCTAGAGTGGATGGTAGTTTTATTTCTCCAACATCTGAAGGAACACTCAGTTCCCACCCCTGAATTATGGAAAGGCTGTGATTGTGCTGCAGGTAACAAGATGCACACAAATGTTACCTTGGGAATGAACCTGAGGTATTCAAGGATCAGTATTTACCAAAAGAGTCCTTGGAGAACTAACCATTCAGCTGTGGGAACCTGACTTTCCCCTTTAAACCCAAGAAAACCTACAGAAAATCTAGTGATTGATTATTTTAACACTGGTACTTTTTTGGGCATAGACTTTCAGATCTAGAGAAATCAGGGTAAAGCTGTAATACTATGTATGAATAGCCAGTGATTTACTTAGGCATTAACAGGGATAAGATCAGGCTGCATGAGTATCAGCTATGAGGCTTGCACATCAAATCTCATCTGAGGGTTGTCTATATGAGGGGGAAAATGGATTGCTCCGCAATAATATCAATTTTTAGTAACTGCAAACTGTCCCAATGGTTTTACTGCCCCCTTAAACTTATCATGCTCTCTAGCCAAGATGGAAATTGTGAGTGAATTACTCCCATTTTTAAATCTGCCACCGGTGAACTTTTTAATTTTTATTTTTTTAAAAAAATTAACATGGTGCACACAAGCAATATTTCACATTTACAAAAAAAGAAAAAGAAAAAGAAAGAAAGAGAAGAAGAGAAGAGAAGAGAAGAGAAGAGAAGAGAAGAGAAGAGAAGGATAATACAAATTGCCATTTTACTGCATTAGCGATCGCTTGTTAAGGTGAAAATCCATCATGGGGCAGTGGGTGCTTGCCTGTTAACAAGCCCCCTCCATTGGCTTATGCTTCCTCTCCTATGGGAAAGTGCAGCAATGCAAATGCAACTGTCTTAACAAGTGGGAATGTACATTTCCTACAGAGCTTTTAAAAAACTCCAGAAAAGGCCGCAAAGGCTCTCTGGGCATAGATTTTGGAGGGGGGGTTGCAGCTCCCCCTTCTGAATACAACACATTGATGCAGGTTCCCATTAAGACAGATCGTATTTCCAGTGAATTCCATGGGGATTATTTTGACTGTATAGACAGGACCTAAGTCATGAACTTGCCACTTGACCCTCAGCAGGCTCTTACGAGCTCCATCTCAATCTTCATCAGCATTGATGTTATAGTATTGTTCTAAGGCAGTTGTGAGTTTATTATTGAAATGGTATATATAATGCGCTTCTAATCTTCTTAATAGGATAGCTGGTGTATCTGAAGCACCTTCAGTGCTTAGAAGGAAGTATCATCACTATATCATAAAAACATCATCATTTTGGCAAATACATATCTAATTTAATTATTAATACTAGCTATACCATAGTAACATACACCATTATTTGCATATATAAAACACTTCGGTATGATTCTGTGTTTCCATTCCCATTCTGCTGATTGGCCACTTAAGAAACATGTCAAGAGTATGATCATTTGATGCATTAATATGTAACCTTTCAAATCAACTATGATGACTAATTTCATGCCAAGAGTCCCTCCGCCACTGCCATGCAACTGCACATACATACAGACACATAGACACACACACACAATGCTAGACACTCCCACTGGCCTTGCTCCACTAACCTTAAGTGATGATTTCCAGTCCAGCTGGAAACAGTGAGTGATGACTAAAATTTCAACACTGGGCCTTTCTCCAGATCTTCTGCTTAGCCTGGGATATGATAGAGCGAAAGTTACTATCAAACAATGGGTGGTAGATAAAGAGCGACAACTGGATCTAGCCAGCACTCCAACCTTCATTGCTAGTGACTCCAACAGATATCTTGCCTCTCCTTTGGCATACTTAACAACATTTGAAATACCTAAACATCGAAGGGCACAGTGCCGTGCCCTCCCTTCAGCTGTCCTTGAAGGCCAATACAAGAAGATCCCCTTCTAAGACAGACTGTGCCCCTGCAACTCAGGCCAAATAGAAACAACAGAGCATATATTAATCCAGTGCTCATACTACAGGGACATACATCTCAGCCTTATTTCACCCCTGTTGCATAAATACCAAGGGCACACTGGAAACTTCTACATAAACTTGTTGCTTTCAGATACCAACCCAGGAACAACTTATAATGTTGCCAGATTCTGTGCAGCTGCGGTTAAAATTCAACACACAATGACCTCCACAGTAGAATAGTATCAACTTAGTCTTGTTATACTGGAGCTATGTAATCTGAAGGAATGTTTTAAATACTGCTTTTAGCCTGTTTTTATCCTGTGTTTTTACCTTTATTCGGTATCCCTTTTTACCTGTGCTTGTTTATGACCATAATAAAGATTCTGTTCTGTTCTATTCAATGCTGGACACACCCACACCACACACAGCAGGATGTGAGAGCCCCACCATCACCATGCAACTGCGCATACACACACACACTATGCAACACACAGACCACACTACACACCAAATGTGCCAGGACATGAGAGCCTCTCTGCTGCTGCCATGCAACCACACATACACACACCCCACATGCACCAGGACATTAGAGCTCCTCCACCACTGCCACTGAATCGCACATACACATACAAACACCACACTAAACACATACACACACCATGCTACACACCATGCGCAGCAGGATGTGAGAGCCCCTCTGCCACAGAAAGGCCCCAGACAGCACAGAAAGACCCAAAGTCCCAGGCCGCAGAGAAAGGCCCCAGGCCACAGAGAAAGGCCTCAGGCCGCACAGAAAGGCCCCAGGTAGCAGAGAAAGGCCCCAGACCCCAGGCAGCACAGAAAAGCCCCAGACACCACAGAAAGTTGTATGTCCCTAGGTCCCTGGCAGCACAGAAAGGCCCTGGGCACCTAGCAGCAGAGAAAGGCCCCTGAAAGCAGAGAGAAGCCCCAGGTCCCAGCCAGTAGAGAAAGGCCCCAGGCAGCACAGAAAGGCCCCAGGCAGCACAGAAAGGCCCCAGACACCTCAGAAATTTGAAAGTCCCCAGTTCCCAGGCAGCACAAAAAGGCTCCAGACAGCACAGAAATGTCCTGGGCCCAAGGCAGCAGAGAAAGGCCCATGTGTCAGCCAGAAAGGCCCCAGGCTGCACAGAAAGGCCCCAGGTCCCAGCCAGCACAAAAAGGCCCTGGGCCCAAGGCAGCACAGAAAGGCCCCAGACCCCTGGCAGCAAAGAAAGGCCCCAGGCCAGACAGAAAGGTCCCAGGCCCCAGGCAGCATAGAAAGGCCCCAGGCAGTACAGAAAGGTAGGACAGAATGAAAAAGAAGAAAGAAGAGGGTGGTGGACACATAGAAAGCGGCATTATTTTCCCCCATGCATGCATATTAAGACAGCAAGGGGAGCTGGCTGAGTATTTAGTTACTGCAACTCAACAGGCAAAGATGTGGCTGTAGGCCAAGGAGGTGGTACTGAAACACACCCTCAAGTTGCTGATTGGCTGGCCAACAGAGCACTACTATTGCTTGGGTATGTTTCCCAAGCGGCCAGTCAGCACACTGGGAATGGCATACCCAAGAGAATTATATATATAAATTGTTATTTTTAGTACTGAATCCAAGAATGAGAGAACACATTTGGCAAAAATTTTGTGCCATTTAAAAAGTGTTCCCCATTTTTAGTAGGTATTTTGGGAAAGGCAGTTAAAAAGTGCGAAACTATCCAGTGAGGGGAATTCTAAGATCCCGTGGACCACCATGCAGCAACAGGGCTAAAATAAGTATCCCTTAATGTGCATTTATAGAGCCAGCATGGTGTAGTGGTTTGAGTGTGTTGGACTACAACTCTGGATATCAGGGTTTGAATCCCCGCTCATCCATGGGGTGACCCTGAGCGAGTCACACAGAAAACCCTGTGATAGAGTTGCCTTAGGGTCGCCATAAGTTGGAAAAACAATAACAATGTGCATATGACTATTCCTTAGCAGTCTGCAGTGAGGTTTTTTTTCCCCCAAACAGGTTTTGTAGTTGTGCATTTTTTGAAGCTCAGTATTAATGTTCATTCACACAATTAAGAAGCTTTAAAAATAACCTTCTAACCTGCCTCAGTATGCAGATCAGCTCAAAAAAAAGGGGGGGTGTAAAAAAAAAAGGAACCAGGCAGTATACTTTCCTGTGGTGTGTATGCATATGTGTGTGGTGCCAAGAAAGCAGCAGATTAGTACAATACTAATGAACAGGTGCAAAAAATGTGAAACTTTGTAATTATTTTAGCAATGCTGGAAGAATTAAGTTCTATATATTACTGTTGGATAGAGACAACTGGAGGAAGGGATGAATGAGAGCAAATGCAGTTATACTGATCTGGATTTGTTTCCATGGGGGATAAGAATTAAAGGACTAAGCTAATGATTTTGTAGAAAAGGTGTGTTTTGAGCAAATTGAAAGATGAGGGAGAGACGGCCCCATCAGCATAGGCGTTCCAGTCATAAGAGGCAGAAGAGGAGAGTAGGTGGAGTTAAGAAAGCAAGGATTTGAGAATGATAGAGCTGAAAGCAAGACAGAACTGGATGAACAATTTATTAATCATGTTATTTATAGCCTCTTGGACTTGTTACAAAAAGCAGCATTATATGCAGCAATAATTATACTAACTCTGCCAGCCTTTGCCCCCTTGTGAATGTAAAAGCCAGTGGTGGTATCAATCATTTCACATTTCAGAATGCTACTCAACTGCTTTTGCGCAAAAGGAGAGCAAATGATTTCATAGAGTAGAAAGCTGCTCACTAGACATAAGCTTCTTATAGCCTAAGCGTGAAGGTTGGGCCACTTGTCAGCTTTGTGGGAGCTTCACAGCTGTTATGAAAGAGCTATAAATTAAAGGAGATGCCAGATAAACCCTCATGTCACATGCAGCGTGCAGGGAAGGAGCTGGCAGCTTAGAATGAGGAACTGTAGCATTTTTCTCTCTTGGAGGATTTCCAATCAATATGTCAGTCATCAGAAAATGCCCCTGCCTGTATCAATATTTCAAAGATTTCAGTTGTTGGAATATGCTGCCTAGAAATACAGGGTTGTTTTTTTTTTTAATGTTTAGTAAGATCTAAAGCTATTTCTTACTCAATCCACATGGTGAAATTTGATTCACTTGGACACAGTAATATCTACCCTGGTTGTCTATGTAATTCACCCAAAGGCATATTCAATCAAAGGTGAAACATAATGCTGGCTCAGATGGACATTGGTATGATTCAACAAAACACTGTTAAATTATAGATGATAAATGGCATCTGTTTTTATTGAAGCTGTTTTAGTTTCCCTTGAAACCCTTTGGATGCTTCTAGTGAAAAAAGATCTTTTTTTTTTCCAAAAATTTGGTTTGTGGGGGAAATACTACAGTGACTATAGAAAAAATATGTTGGAGAACCAATGAATAAGCAGAGACAGAAGACTGGTTCACCTACATTAGACCTAGGAGATTTTCAGACAGGCAAAAATCGCCCCTTGCCGCGCGAGCAGCCTCCCGAAACTGCTGCGTGGCAAGGGTCTTTTTCGGACGACGCTGTGCCTCTAGCGAAGCCGTCCGTGTCACTTCCGTGAAGCTTCGGACGGCTCCGCGCCATATTTCAAGCACGGAAGCTGCCCGTGATTGAAATATGGCGCGGAGCCGTCCCAAGCTTCACGGAAGTGACACGGACGGCTTCGCTAGAGGCACAGCGTCGTCCGAAAAAGACCCTTGCCGCGCAGCAGTTTCGGGAGGCTGCTCGCGCGGCAAGGGGCGATTTTTGCCTGTCTGAAAATCTCCCTAGTCAGTAATAGGCTAACAGCACAACCTTATGCATGTTTACTGACAAATAAATACCATTGTGTTCCTGTTTGGGGCAGGTTTACATAGGATTGCTGGTTTACATAGGTTTGCTATCTAAGCCAGCCTTTCAGAAAAAAATGAAATTGAGTAGCCTGCCCTCCCTCTCATGTCTTTGGATATGGCAAATCCAGTGCCACCAGTCCTCAGGAAGCTACTAAGGTTTTGCAAATCCATAAGCAAATCCAGTGCCATCAGTCCTCAGGAAGCTACTAAGGTTTGACAGAGCTCACTGTGAAGGCCTGCTCTGGGAAAATAAGAAAGGCCTCTTACTGGGGTCTGGTAGTGTCCATATGTTTTTCCTTCACAGGGCCAAAGAAATCATCTAACTTCTTAGGCATTGTGGAAGAAAAGCCACCTCTTGGAAGCAGCACAGCAAAAGGAAGTTGTTGAGGGCTTCCTACAGAACGTAAGACCCCCAGCCCATCAATTTATAAGGATTGCACTAAATAGAACTTTACCAAAGACCCCTCAACCTTGGAACTTTTCTTTTTCACTGACCAAATTTTAATTAAAATATACTCAGTGTAAGAACAAATGTAAACAACAGGATGAAAAATAGAGAATCATAACTGGAATCTGAGAGGATCTGGAAAATTATTGGCAAAACTTGAGTTGAATCTGGTGATCAGGCATAAAGCTGAGAAAAAACATAGCAAGTCAAGAACACAATCCATCAAGTCATGGGCAGAATGTAATTAAAATAGAGGAAAATGGTGGATGCCGATGAGCACATTAATTTGTACCTGCAGATTTGCATGTATAGATGCTATTGTGTAATAGATACCCTTTAAACAGAAATGCAGTGCATTTCCATATAGTAGGAGAAATTATGACCTGTATGCCTACTCAATCAGCTCTCCAGATGCTATTGTCAATGGGCACCTTCAAGGCACCCAACCAAATACTGTCCCTTTTTTTAGGGCAGCAGCCTAAGAGGCTGAGTTGAGTAATAAGCTGTTCATCACAAGGAGCAATTGACAGTCATTCTAGGTGTGAGGACAAGTGAATGGGCTACATTTATAACATGATACCCTCTTCAATTGATGAGGAACATTGACTTTTATTGTAGAACTTTCAATGTCTGGTTGAGTTACAGGGAAGATGCTTTCACGCATTAGATTAATTGCCAATTGAAAATTTGTCTACTTGGTTATTTGATTGAAAATTTAGCTCCATAATGATTTTAGTTACATTAGGGGAACAATTTTATTGCATTAGCTAATGTGGGCTCACATCTTTCTCAGCTGTCGTATCATGTTGTGTCAGCTCATTTCAAAACAGGACTTGTAAGAAAAGCATGAAAGATACAGAGAATTACCCATAGCTGTAGTACAGATAAGAATGTTTGTGTAAGAAGACACTGTTTGCCACTGGATTAATTTTATAAGTGTTTGCATCAGGATGACAGATGGAGTTGAAGAGCTGAAAATAATAGATATATAAATGATATCTTTTTCATTGTCAGAATGAAAGAAAGAGTAGAGCTAGCTTAATTTCTTTTTAAAATGTAGAATTTTGGCTTCAGTCAATCAGAGGCCAAACAGGGAGCTGAATTGGGGGTGGGGGATTTGGAGTATTCTTTGGGGAAATGATAGAGAAGAAAGAAGAAAGAGCTAGGGAAGAACAGAGGTGAGAGGGCTAGAGAGTCTTTGCATGATACTTCTGCTGCAATGTATGCTCTGTAGCATGGCTCCACCACAGAAGTCCTGAGGTATATGGGGAGAATCAATGGAAAGCCAGTGGCAGTTGGCAGCTTCCATGTCACTAGGACAGTGAATCCACTCCAGGTTTTTGACCAGTGTTATCCAAGGTAATGAACAGCTAGTTTGTACAAAGGAAATATCAGTAGGACTCCCCTAGGAAACACAAAGAAGAAATGGAATAAACCCAGATAGGATAACCACTTCCACTGATCTGCACTGAAAGTGAATGGTGGAAAACATGCAGAGCTGGCCATTCCATAAGGCAACATGCTTCCAAAAACAGGTGGCAGAAAGAGACAGAGGCTAGACTGAGGGCAAAATACAAACAACATGCAATTAAAAGGTAATTATTTGCACTAACTATAGCAACACGTAGGCTGGATCCACACTAGCAAAAAAATTAAAAACAAATTCCATACCCACCTCAATTCCAGTGCTATTTGAACACACAATGTACGTTTTCACAATGAAACTCTTCTTTTAGGTTTTAATGCAATTTAGAAAAACTCACTTTTTACCACATAGTTTCCAGGGAAAAAGCATCCCCCCCTTTTTTTTTTTGCAAAGTGTGTCCTGCCAGATCAATGTGGCACAAGGTGGGTGTAGTTAGAGGGAGGGAAGAGACTGGTGTGTGGCATCCTCCATCCTGCAAGCATGTTGTTGCCATTTTATTTTTAATGTGCACTGTACAATATCACTGTTTTGAGGAGTGGTATTACGATATCATTTTTGTCTGAGGGAATATCTCCTTCATCATCTGTTGAAGGGGCAGGGAAGCTCAAAGGATTTCTGCATTGAAGCCCTTGTGTTTTCCCATTAAGTGGGTGGAAAGAAAGCTGCTGGTGCAACTGCAAGGTCACCCTGCCCTTCACAAGAGAGTCAATGATGGCAACAACCACAACACCATGTTCTCTCAACCAGGTGGGTGGAAGGTGCTCAGCCAAGGTGCCCATTATTTCTCCTCCTCCCTTGTTTTGCCATGGCACTGACTGGGGAGAAGCCTAGCAAAGAGCCAGCTGTGGTAAATTGACTCCACTAGGCTTTGCCTTTGTCATTGGCATGGCAAACCAATAGGGAGGTCGAGCTGCTGCTGAACAACTAAGTTCTTTATTCTTCCTCCTCCTTCCCTCGCTTCACCATGTTGCTGACCAGGGTGAAACCTAGCAAAGCATCAGCTATGGTAAGCTGATTCTGCTAGGGTTGCCCCCATCAGCACCATAGCAAAGTGAGGGAGGGCAGAAGATGTTTGGCTGAGGTGCCTCTGAGCAACTAGGTTCTTTATTCCTCCTCCTTCCCTTGCTTTGCCATGGAACTGATTGGGGCAAAGTGCAAGGAGTCACCTGTGATAAGTTGATTCTGCTAGGTTTTGCCCCGTCAGCACCACGGTGAAGTAGGGGAGGGAGGGTGGAAAGTGTTCAGTCAAGGTATCACTGAGCAACTAAGCTCTTTATTCCTCCTCCTCCTCCCCTCCAAGACAAGATAGATTCACCATGTGCACCATCCTGAATTCTTTGGAAGAAATGCAGACACAAATGTGACGAATACATTTTATGTTTTTGACCAGAGCTAGAAATTTACTTCACTTGCACAATAGCCATTCTAAAGTGTTGCATAAGGTGACTGAAACTGATTAACACACAACCCCCACAATCTCCTATTAATGTCGCTGGATCCACCAGAGCAGCTGCCAGCATGCCCTTCCTACTTCCTCCTGCAGCCACCACCATTCAGACTGCCTGACCCAGCTCTTTCTAGCTGTCCTCTGTCCCATGTACTTTCATGGGTCCGGGAGATATTTAAAGTTTGCTTGCTTACTCATGATCACTTACTGGGGCATGAAGGGAGGAATTGGATGGGGGAGCCATCCAATGAAAGTGTGAGATGGGTGGTAAGATTGACAAGAAACTAAAAAAAGTTATTGGCGAATAGATTTATGCATGCTTGGAAGGGGAAAAAAGCACAGCCACTATATTAGTGTGGCAGAAAATAATCTGAAGCAGCAATCATGTGGAACAGTGGGACACTTCCTTGTCCAAAGTGAGTTCTGGTGGCGGGGAGGGGTGGTGTGGCTGTCAAAACATGTTTAGTGCAGATTATAACAGTTAAATATGACACTAAAGGACATTAAACCCATTCAGGACAATGCACAGTGGAGATGAATTATTTGGATTGTGTGGATCTGGTCTTAGTTTCCATTTCTCTGCATGATCTTTTGCCCCTACAAGGTCTTTTTTTTTTCTTTTTCTTTTCTTTCTTTTTTGCCTTAATCTCTTACATTGGCTGAAACAAAAGTCCCCAATTGGAAGAAAAAAAAGCAGTAAGTATATTGGGATATCTTTTGGCACAAGTTAGAAACAGTGAGTGCCTGGAGCTTGTGGGATCGTTGTTTAATACTTTGCAGGTGGCAACATCTTAGAAGGACTACATTGCTAGTCTACTTCTGTTTGCCTTCTTCAACAGTAAATGAACTTGAGATACTGAAATGAACCACCCTAATGTTCAGTAGTTACAAATGTGAGGTGGGGGTTGTTTTGTTTGGTTTGGTCATAAGGTGCTAGGGTGAAAACATGTTAGTCTCACAGAGTCTTATTTTATTGTCAAATCTACACAGAACTAGATATACAATGTAGGCATTTTATACAGTTATCACCTGATGAGTTGGAAGCAATGTTTTCACATATCAGTCACCTGAAATGTACAGGATTTTTTTTTCTTTCCTAGACAAAAAATGTCTGAGGCAAAAATTGTCACAACATTTTTTTTGTCCCAGCTAGTATTAATGAAAATTGCTAATGGAGGTCATTCCTGGGTTTATAAAACATGTTAGACCTTCCCCAAGGGTGGAGAGGGAGTTCCACTGGACCAGATACATCATTGTTGTGACAGCAGAAACATCTGCTGTCATTCTACTATTGGTGCTTTGATACAGCAGAGGGGAAAGATGCGGGAAAACTTGGGATGGACAGTATCCACTTCTTTTCTATTCTTGTGACACATACTCTAAAGGGAATCCAAAAACACCACTGCAGGGACTGATATATTTATTTATTTTCCCATAAAAGCAATGGGAGAGGTATTTTGTGAAAGGACAAATGGAGAAGAGGAAGGAAATTGCAGACCTTGGAAAGGTTACTTTTGTGGGCTACAACTTCTAGAATCCTACAGATGGCATGGCTAAGCTCTAGGGAAAAGAAAGGTCAAATGGGAAAAAAGCTACCCTTCTCACCTTCTGCCCAGGTGGGCAAGTGCCTAGCAGATTGTAGTAATTGTGGTCTGTCCTACCATTCTCCCTCACTCTGCCCCATAGGAATGCTTAGTCATGTTTATGTTTGTGAAGGATGACTTAATGGATTCAAATGAAATATAGTACAAGGACAGTTGAGGCACAAGGAAGAATTGTATCACCACTTCTTCTATTTTTAGTAATAATACAACTGGATATGAGGGAGACACAACTAACTACTGCCTTCAAGATTTTCAGATGTTTACTTCATTTGATTAAATAGCTGAAAAACCTACACAATGGGAAAGAACAGAATAAATTACCAAACCCACAGATTTTTCTCTAAGGGAATAACATTACACTTTTTTCAGTGAATGCAGTTTTAACACTGGAACCACCAACTAAAGATATAACAGCTCCCAATTATATCAGGAGGGTTTTACACCAGTTTCCCATGGTAGATGGCCCAATATGCTCCCACTACATCACAAAGATTCTTATCTGACTCTGTTGTTTGCTTTAAAGCAGACATCACAGTAATTTTGGTGAATCATTATCTTATTAAACTGATCATAAGGATGGCAAATTCCCAGCTATTCAGAAACAAAAAAATATAAAATAAGTTCAGGGAAATCATAATATCTCCCTTACTACAGGGCTGGCATAAATGGAAAGAATTAAAATCTATGTCTTGACAATTTACATAAATTCAAAACTCCTTTGGTGGAAAAAATGGGTTGAACAGGAAGAATGTGGAAACAACAATGCCTATGTGGATTCAAGAATATTCATGTCATTATTTCCCTAAGCCTTTTGCTCAGAAGAGATCTCAGCACAAAGGATTAGCATTCAAGGATTACTTACAAAGCAATCTTATTGTGACATCAAAAGGCACAGATAAAATTGAAGATATCATGTGAAATATTGTACTGTGGATTATAGGCTCCAAAGTTCCTATATTAATGCTTGCATGTTAACAATCTGTATACAAACCATTTATGCTTGGTCACACTCTTCATCATTCAGTTACTGGATTTCCTAAAATTTGCTATACAAGAAAGAAATTCCAGCCCAGCTCCAGACATATCTTTTCTCCCAAATTTTACACTTCTTTTAAAAGGCAAAAACAGTTGTGGGAGGCTGAGAACTGAGCAGACAAACAGTAGCAGGAAGAATTGTTTGACCCTCAAATTCAAATTCATCCCCCTTCTTCAAACCTCAAACCTGCTTTGTTTTCCCCAGGTGGAAAGGGTAATGCTGGGAAAAAATGGGCTTAAGGATACACTTTTGAGCAGAAGAACAGCAGTAAGGAATGAGTTGAGCAGTTCTTCCCTCATTCTACTGTTCCTTCACTCGTACCTGCAAGCTCCAAAGACTACTTTTGCTTAAAAGAAAGTTGTAGGGAAGATACATGTGATTATACTTTGCATCAAATTTGGGCCTCCTTTGTTGACCATTGTCTCATTATTGGACTGACTTGTTTCTCTGGGGTCGATTACAAGTCAAAATAAATCCGGGACTCCTAATAGTTCCCACATGTTGCGTAACAAAGTCACCTCATTCAGAAGGAGGGGGGCTCAAAAACCCAAAAGTAGCATAATAAAGGCTTTTGGAACTTTTCCTGACTTTTTTGATAAAGTTCATGAAAATGTGCACAATCGGTTGTGTGAACTACCGATGTGCAAAAGGCTGTGGGAACTACCAGCAATCTTCCCAAAACAGCCACAGCAGAGCTGAACCATGATTAGTTGGACTGACTGTGGAGGGGGCGGACTTTCAAGAGATGCAAGGAGCCTCAAACAAAAAGATCCAGCCAGCAGTCCCCTCCATTGGCTGGAGAAGGGAGCTCGGCCACCTCATGTCAAGGCAGCGACAGGCTCCTTGCAAAGGAATGAGGCAATGTTGCTGTGTGGTCAGGGGGTGACTGACTGAAGGACCCAACTCACCCCCTCACCCAGCTACAGCATTCCATCAGAGACTCCTCTGAGCCTAGCCGCTCCCCTAACAAATCTTCCCCCTCCTTTGCTTGATTTACTCCACTCTGGCAAAAGGAGGAGGGCGGAGGGATGGGGAGATAGGATGGCTGCTTCAGTGGTGGCTGCTCTCCCTGGCTCGGTAACAGCAGGCACGGCCACCCAGCCTCCCTCCTTCCCTCCCTCCCTGCCCTTCTCACCTTTGGAAGAAGAAGGGAGGAAAGGTGCCAGCACTCTCTCTCTCTCTTTCCCTCCCTCTCAGCTTCCTAGCATCTTATCTCCCCCCAGATGTGCTTGGGAGGCCACACACCCCACCTTTGTCTGTGTGAGCTACAAAGCCAAAAACTCACTGGATCAACCAATTTTGCACTAAATCATGTAAATAATGCAGCACTAGTGCAAAAATGTGCTAAAGCGCAAACTATCACAATAAAAACTGGCGTGTTACTGAGCCCTCTGTAGAAGTATAAACTTCACTTATAAGAAAGAATTCCTCACTGTTTCTCCTGCAGCTAAGAAGGATTGAGGACTTTATCAGACGAACAATTTAAAAATGTTCTTTTGCTGCCATAGAAAAACCCATTTCTATGCTGGCAAATGAACATTCCTTCCCCCCTCCGCACTTACCTCCTTTCCTAGCAAAGTCTTCCTGGCAATAAAGAGGAAGCCCCATTAATTTCCTCATTTGAAATCTCATGCAATTTTGTTGCACTGGAAATTCAAAAATAAAAACAAAAAAACTACATAAAAACAAGAAAACTACAAAACACACACACATTTTATAGGTCCCAAGTAACCCAGGGAAGTTTAGAAAAAAAGATTGTCACTTACCTGGATGTCCTGATCTGACCTGGAAGTGTTCGTGCCAGATAGGGCATTGTCAGGGTAAATATAAAATTTAAAAGGACAGAGGCATCACATGCCAGCAATGCTGGCAAAAAAGCAGCAGGGGGGTCTTTTGCTGTCTTAAGCAGTCAATTAAAAATGATGGTTTTTGGTCTGTTTTTCACTGCAAAAGGGTGACACCTTCTGATCCACAAACCCTTTCATGGTTATGTGGCATCTTGATGATGCTATATTTTCCATGTCTGATAAAGTCCAGAGTCAAGAGCCTCACTTCACCAAGTCTTATTGATTCTACAACTTTTTTCAACCTATTTGAAATAAAAACTTGTTTGTCTAAATTTCCTTGAAAACACACACACATATATATACTTGAAAGGAGTACAGGGATTATTCTCCCTTCACATCATTTATTCTACTTGTGTTGAGTGAACAACCAACAAGATTGGGCTTATTGTTACAAAAAATGAAGGGGTTATTTTAGGTTGCAAATGCTGGGATGCAGCAGCAGTGTGTCTGATAAGGCAGCTGTGGGCTAAACCAATTGCCCTGTATCTTTTAAATTAGTCTGCTGACTTCAGGTGTAGATGTCCCACCAACCATGCTGAAGAAAGATTTAACTGCCAGTTCAGTTGGCTTTATTACATGGAATGAGAGGAGAGCACCACAGGAAGCAAAACTTCTTGGCAGAACTATGAGTGAAGAGAAATGAAGAGTGTGAAACTAGGTAAGCAATTGTGGTAGGAAGGTAGGAAGCCAAGGAAGTAGAATCCAGTAGATTAGGGTGGCTAAAGAAAGGAACAGGATGGGTAGGTAGTATAATGGAAAAAAAAGCTACCTACGAAAAAACATTTAAGAAATAAGAAGAGAGTAGGATAGAAAAGGAACCATCTTTTACCACGTCAAGGCAATATGCTGTTGACTAAAAGGGTCTATATTCACATGCTAGTGTATACAGAGTTGACAACCTGGGGTTTGGTAATTTGGTTGTCTATATTGCCTCACCAAGCTTGGTGAGGGGAAGAAGACCCCACTGGCTAGACCTGGCCCAACATAAGGTTTATGGGGAAATCAGAAATGCTCTCAGCAGAGGCTGGGACAACGTCTCCCTTATCCCAAAATCGTTTTCAGATGGCCAGAGCTCTATTGAGCTGATGGTGTACATCTGTCTGAAGAGGGGAATAATTTGTTCCTGGGAGACTTGCAGGAGGGGGTGAGACCAACATTGACTGGCTTGGTGGGGGGAAGGGACTAAGCGGACACTTGTCCCTTGCTAGTGGTAGGTATTGGGGGGGGGCTAAAGGTCAGTTGGTGTACACCCTGGCTCCCCCTTGTGGTGAAGGGCTGGGCTCTGGAATGGCCTCTTTGGGTTCTTGGGCCTGGGGGTTGTGAAGGAGCCTGCTCTTGGGGCTAACCTGAGGAGTTTGCTCTCTCTTATAGGGTCCTGGGGCCTAGGTGGGAGTGCCTCAGGTTACCTTCCAGTTAAGACTGGCTGGGGTGAGCAATCCAATAATGTTGGATTGCCCTCGGGGTCAGGTGTGATGCCCATGGGTGGCTGAGGAGGTAGTCGTGGTGTCTGGCTCATTATTTCTGGGTTGGTCATCAAAAGAAACATGAAGAAAGTACGGTAAGATAGAAAAAGGAACCATCTTTTACCACATCTAAGCATATGCTGTTGGCTAAAAGGTCTATCTCCACATGCTACAGGATGGTCAACTGTTTATTCTTTTTTTTAAAAAAGGAATAAACATTTGATTATCCAATAGCACATGGTGCTTGTCTCCTCGTTGTTTTGTGCTTGCATATGTGCTTTTCAGTACTTTCTTGATTACTAGCAGCCAGTTAAGTGACTAGCAGCTAGTTAAGAGAATTTTAAGGGCTGCGTTCAATGAAGGGTATGGGAGGATGCTGAGATAAACATGGATTTGGACAAGTCAACATCTGTGGTTACAGGAGATTTATCACTAATAAATCATATTTATATACAGTATTAGAATACTAAAATATTTGACATCAGCATACTATGGCTCCCAGCCTTGTGGGGGGGGGGAACTGGGCTATAAATAAAGATGATGATGATGATGATGATGATGATGATGATGCCCTGGAGGTGTGATGTTGTGACTACATTGACTGGAATTGCAAATGTTTCACCCTGTGTATTGACACTTTCTATAACTAACCTAGTGTTCCAGGTGAGACAAAACACAAAGATGACAGCTTGGGTCCCTTGCCTTTCTAAATATGCATAGCCTTGCTTTGCAGTGACAATAAAAAATGATACCTTTTAGTTTTAAGCCATTTCATGAGTGGCTTATGTTATATGTACATACAAGAATGCTTTAAGTCATGAGTCAAGCACTTTAGATATAAAGCAAAAAAGAACTAATAGCTACAGAGAATTTAGCCATTAGGGCGCCAATAAGAATAGGGTATAAAGAACTGTAAAGAGAATAGTGCATGTGACATGAATGTATCAATGAATATGTTATTCATATGTTCATATGTTAAAAGTGTTATTCATATGTTAATACATAGGTTCATATGTTAAAACAGTGGGGGTGAGCTCAATGAAAAATTAGTCAGTTCAGTAAAACAGATTTAATCAATAGCCAGATAAATATGAGTGAAATCAGCATGCTTACCACAACTCCATAATGACTTTTAAACTCATGCTTTCTAATCCCTTAAGAGGATCAGTAGTAATAATGATTATACAATGTTTTAAATGATGGCGTATCTGAAGTTCAGAACTAGGGAAATGGGACCACGGGCTAAATCCAATTGTTAGTCCCAAATCCCCCCTCACAATGGAAATGGTATATTTTCATGTACACTCTCAGACCAATATCCAACAATACCACTGGTGTTCATGAAAAATGAGAGAGGGAAATACCTTCTCCCTCCTGCAGCTTTCCCATACTTTCTCCTCAGGTTTTACAGTTGTCCCTCTGTGTCCACAGATTTCGTATCCACGGATTTAAATATTCACAGCTTGAAAATATTCTTTAAAAAATAATAATCCAAAAAGCAAACCTTGATTTGCCATCTTATATAAGGGACACCATTTTGCTATGCCATTGCATATAATGGGACTTGAGTATTCATGGATTTTGGTATCCACGGTGGTCCTGGAACCAAACCCCTGGAACTATGAAGTGACAACTGTATATCATCAGGGGAAATTAAATCTGATTTTGCCACATATATTTGAGAACTAATAGGACATTTTCAGACGCCTCTTACTACGCAAGCATCCTCCGGAGCAGAAACGAGGCTGCTGTGCGGCAAGGAGTCCATTTTGGACGACACCGTTTCTCTCTCGGTGGCGTCCGTGACTGTTCTGGCTAGCATTGAAGGCGGCCGTGCTATTTTTTACTCACTGACAACTTCCGTGAGTGAAAAATAGCACGGCCACCTTCAATGCTAGCCGGAACAGTCACAGACAACACCAAGAGAGGGATGGTGTCGTCCAAAATAGACCCCTTCCTGCATAGCAGCCTCGTTACTGTTCCGGAGGCTGCTTGCACGGTAAGAGGCGTCTGAAAATGTCTATAGTCTCTTAGTCCCCATATCTTCTCCCCTTTTAACATTGAAGGTTGATGATATTCAAAATCAAAAAATGGGGTCCATCATAAGGTCCCGTCTACACGATTTAAATAATACGTACAGTGTGCGGAAGTTCGCTCTTCGGTACAAACAGCCGTTCAGATGCACATGAATGCAAAAGAGGGGGGCTGGTTTTCCACCCTGAAATACGCACACACGGCATTTGGGAGGGAAAGCAGATCGCGAAGAGAAATCCGTACGCCGTTCGGATGGCTGACGGGTCTTTACGGTCCGTTCGCACACATACGAACAGGTAGGGTAATCTGATTGGCTGGCCGAGTAGAGGGGGTGGGGCTAGCATGGAGGGGAATTGGGAGTGGCTGCCATGTTGGTTTCCCAGCTAGCGAGCGTCCGGTAAGTCCATGAATTTATATGGTTATTTATTATTATTTTATATTGTAAATACGTAAAACCGACTGTCCGCAAACCAGGAACCTTTTTTAAAAAAAGCAGCAGGAGATTTAAAACTGCTGCTTGGCTTGCTCGCTCCAGCCAGCTTCGGGAAGAGGGAGTCATACGGAGTTTAGGGGTGTTAAAAATCGTATAGCCGGTTCGTATGCATACGAACGACAGGCTGTTCGTATTTTTTGCCCCCATACAGATTTTTTTATGATCGTATAGCCGCACCCTACATAGGGAAACTTTCTTTGTCAATTTTGTCAGGTAACATTGTTTCATGGCTTTCCCTCCTCAGAGATTTCTCCATGGCAACCTGTGTCTCCCTCAACTGTCACTGACCTTTCCCTTCTGAGGGAGCTTAAGTTCACTCACCCAATACATTGGTGTATTTTTTATATCTACTTCTTTTTCCTTTTGTTGTGTACATTGGAATCTCATAAGCCCAGATTTCCCACACCCATAACATATCTTCTTTTTTCATGTCCTCTTTATTTGAGGAATTAGCTGAGGTAAATTCTCTTTTCCTCTCCTGAAACTGACCTTTGTCACCCCTCCATTGTTTATACTCTCTATTAGGGTGTTCTTGACCATGTGCAGTTCCAAACTGATAAGATTAATAATGTCATAAATATCATAGCACACTGATTTGCCTTTGGTTATTCTAGTACTTTCCCTTATAACTCAGATTCCTTCACTCTTTGTTCATTCAACCTTAACATTCAACTTCCAACCTCTGCACACAATATTCCAGGATTCAAACCTCACTCATAAAAGCACACAAGCCTCCACGCAAAGACTTCAAATGTATGCATACCCAGAGCCTTCAGCTCCAATAAACCAGCTGACTATTCTGTCATGCATGCCTTCAAACACCCAGAAACCCCTCCCATTTCAGTCTCCTGCTCTGGGATTATTTTCTTTCAGGCTTTCATCTCATTCGCTCATTTTCATGCTCATCACAGTCAGCATAGGGAGGCTGGTATCTGTTTTTAATTAGATCACAGAACTTTAAACAATGGATTGGTTTAGTTAATCAATTAAGACTGCAGCTCTACATAAATTAGGGCTGGCCCTGCCATTAGGCAAACTGAGGTGAATACTTCAAATGGTAAGTGGAGCATCAGTCTGTTGTGAGGCTGACCTGCTGCACTCAGGTATGGTGGAATCTCTTGTTCCGTTATTATTTTTCCATAAGGTTCAGTCCATTGTGCAGTCAGCTTTTGCACATTGAATGAAGAAGTAGGTAGCCTCATATCCACAGGGAGGAGAATGACTTAAGCTAGCCTGGCTTTAAAAGCTGCAGTGTTGCATGAAGTGAATGGCACATTCTAATCTTAGCAAAGATAAGAAAGCGGTGCAACAATTGTGATGTTCCCTAATTTGACACATCCTGGCTGGAATCTGTCAGTCCCAACTAGAGTAGATCCATTCAATCAGTTGTTGAATGGTGAGTCAACACACAGCTAAAACCAATTGGCTCACTGGTTCTACTCTAGTTGGGACCAACAACAGGATTTAGGTTACCATTTTGTACAGATATATTCAAAAAAATTAGCTCAACTTGGAACAGTAGACTTATGACAGATCGGAAACAAGAACATTTTATTTACAGGGGAAAGACACAGCACTTTTTTTTTTAACATTTTAATGATCATGCTGCTTCTCAACTGGACATAGATGATATTTTGTTTGATATCTCAATTGATATAAGTGTAATGCAAGTGGAATATGACCTCTGATGGGGAAGCCTTCAGATAAAGGGTGTTCATTTGTGTCTGTGTGTGTGAGTGCAAATTTTATTTTCAATCACTTTGTTTGTGGATGGGAACTCCCACTCTTGGGTAGAATCTAACAAAAACATTCTTCAGATTAACTAAAGATCCCTCCTCTCATACATACTTAGAAGTAGGAATACAAATAAAATACTTTTAAATAATGAATGTTAGTGTTGACTGTTTAATATTGAGCATGTTTATACAAACAACATCAAAGTATTTTGCTTTTCTAAATTCACATAGAATGTTAATAACTCCCTACGATGTGATGTGGTGGAGATGAGAAATTATGTTGATGGCTGTGGTTTATAGAGAATGTGAAAACCTCTCTCCAGTTGTTGGCCTCCAGATGTGCAGAGACTGGTATTGTCCAAAGGCGACCAAAATTATACACTGATGGAGAAATGTAAATAAATGAGGTGCAGTTAAGCCAAGCTGATTTGAATGGATGAGTGAAGAAGGCAGAATACAAAATAACCTAGAATACTCCCCAGTGTTCAGCAGCTGAGAGAACATGGGTATAAGAAACACCTGTTTCAGCACACTGCAAAAGAAGAAGAATTAATGAGAGTTCAGTTCATTCTCTTAATGTTTGGAAGCAATATTGTGTCACTTGAACTTAATGTTTAGTTCCACTTTTTTCCTTTCCTTTTTGTTTTAAATGGTTGCCACCAATAACTGTGATTTAGCAGCCCCAAAGTGAAAAGTGTGTACTTAGAGCTGATGGATGTCTAGAACAGGCAGCAATATTTTATTTCATCAGCAGGTTGGGTACAGAAAGCAAAGACTGGACGCCCAACTTGTTGTTGTTGTTGTTGTTTTTAATTAACCTTGGGATGGGAAATATGAGATGTTGGTTAGACTGTAACTCCCACTATCCCTCACCATTGGCTGTGCAGGCTATGGCTGATGAGAGTTGTGATCCAACAAAATCTGTTGGGCTTCACATTCTCAGTCCCTGCCTTAACTGGACCAGTCATACAATTCATTCCACAGTACATGTTGCTATGAAGTAGGCAATGTAACACAATGTTGTTAGGAGATCTGTCTATGAGTTCATTATGTTGTAAACAGCCATGTCCTTTATTCTGCTTCTCTGTGGGAAATTAAGGAGCTAATCAGTTAAGAATTAACAACCTTCTGGATGCAGGAAGTGTTGAATTAACATCTGGTTAAACAATTATGCTTGTATCCATATATCTGAGCATATACCGAATGGCAGGCCGCAGGACTGTGAATTCCTCTGTATAAAACATTTGTTTAATTACTATGGCATTTAAGTAGAAGACTGTCATGGTAATCCAGTGCTTTGGCTCAGCCAACCCTGCAATGTAGTCCAGGGTAAAATGCTGCCATATTTTTCAGAAATAACATGCCACTGCTTGCATTTGTACTAATGGATATGCAAGCAACAACACTTACATACTTATGGAGCAAAACAAAAGTGATTCAACCGCTAATCAAACAAGTTAGCATGGCCAATATGTGGGTGAAGCCAACAGTTAAGAGTAGACAAGAGGAGGGAAATGAACTCCAGTTTCTGGTTCAAGAATCAAACAGAGAGAGGATCAGAAATAAACAATTGGTTTTACAATAAAATGAACAAATTATTAACTAAATGATCTTATTGCCTCCCTGGCATAGCTTTTCGATCAATGTTGCTTAGCTATCCAAGCAAAGACAACAGAAAGTTTGTTTTATAACCATAATGAGAATTATTTTAGGTCCTGGTTCATTCATTAGTTGCTTCTTTATTGGATCACTTGCCCAATGTAAAGTGTGAAATACTCACTAGTGCCCAACTTTCTGTGAACTGTGCTACATGGGTGCAGAAAACAAGAGAATATTTGCATACTTCACTATTTCCTCCATGTCTATTTTTGAGTGTTATTCTCTAAGGCTGTTCTTGCAAGACTTATTTCAAATGTCTAACCTTGAAAAGTGAAAAGATTTAGAAAATCCTCTTTTTAAATTGTTTTCTCTGGGAACATTAATCACAGATCATCAGAACATTCCCCCCTTTGTTCTATCAAAGCTAAAGTAGGTTTTCCTTTGATCAAAGAGATAGTTGTGGTTGTGGTTGTACACTGATGCATACTCTTCGGATGTTAGCAGACAAGGCAAATAAGGCATCATAAAGATGCCTAATGATCAAAAAAGGATGTCTGTACCACATGACATCACTCTTTTGTGATCATGTTCTGTTAAAAAATATTATTTTTTTATTGATGGCTCAAGCCGTCAACTGATCCCCATAGTGCTTTTGTGCACCCCATAGTGCTTTTGTACTCACATGAATGCAATGTCAATGGCCGGTCTGGCGAGAACACTTCTGGGTGAGATTGTGACATCCAGGTAGGTGATGTAATTTTTATGACCCTCCCTAGTTTACTTCGAAAGGTTTTTTTAGTGTGTTTAGGTTCTTTGTGTAACTTCTTGTGTGTTCTTTTTGTTTTTATTTTTGAATTTCCCACACTATGTATTCTCGTGACAATATGCAGGATTTCAAATCAGGAAGTGAACAGAGCTCTGTTCCCTCCTTGTTCATTGCCACAAAACCTTTGGCTGGGAGGGAAAGTAAGTGTTGCATGGGGAGTTCTTTTGTTGCCATAAAAATACCAAAGTTATGCCAGCAAAAGAACGGGGTTTAGGGGGTGATCTAATAAAGTCCTTAAACAATGAATATTAATTCCCTCTGCTTCTTAATGATAGAATGAAATTCAAAGTGGCTTGTCCATATGGGACTACGACTCTGAGACCAGGGTTCAAATCTCTTGCTCAGCCATGAAAACCCATTGTGTGACCTTGGGCAAGTCACACTCTCTCTGCCTCAGAGGAAGGCAAAGGCAAACCCCTGCTGAAAAAAATCTTGCAAAGAAAATGATATGATAGGTTAACTTTAGGATTACCATAAGTAAGAAATGACTTGAAGGCACACAACAAGAACAACAACACCCCTCTCTCTGGCTTTTCTTTGCAAATGAAGATTCAGGAAGTACTCATCCCGCGCTTTCTGCAAGTGCGCTGATGACTAAAAAGGCCAATCCGAGATAAACAAGCCCAGTTGCAGAAAGCACAGCAGAAGGTCTCCTTGGGTGATGTTTCCGGGTTGTGATTCTTTCTGCGTTGTCATTTCTCTTCAAGACTTGTTCGGTGTGAGTTCTCAAATGAGGCTGCCACATTGTGGATAGTGCGTCTCCATGCCTCCCGATGTGAGGCGAAGGCGGACCATTGTTTGTGATCAATTGGGCTGAGCCTGAGATGTTGTTTCAGGGTGTCCTTGTATCGCTTTTTTGGAGCGCCCCTCTTACACTGAGCCATGGTGAGTTCACTGTAGAGTATTATTTTTGGGAGGCGATGGTCCTCCATCCCAGCGCAGCTGTGTTCTCAATATCATGGCCTCAATGCTGGTGATCCCTGCTTGCTCAAGGACAGCAACATTCATCACATAGTCACTCCAGTGTATATTTAGGATTGTACGTATACAGCACTGATGAAAGCGTTCGAGGAGTCATAAGTCGTGGTGATAGGTGACCCATGTTTCAGATCCATAAAGGATAATAGACAGTACAATGGCTCTGTACACAGATTTTTGTGCTTCGCCTCAGGTGTTTATTACTCCAGACTGTTTTGTAAAGTCTTCCAAATGCGCTATATGCCTTTGCTAATCTGTGATCAATCTCTTTGTCAATCTTGGCATCTGAGGAGATGATGCTTCCCAGGTAGGTGAACTGCTGAACGGACTTGAGCACAGATTTGCCGACTGCAATGTGGGGATGGTGGTGTTCATCCTGTGGTGCAGGCTGGTAAAGAACTTCTGTTTTCTTCAGGTTCACTTCCAACCCAAACACCTCTGCAGCTGTTGCGAAGCAGGATGTTAGGCGCTGCAGAGCTGCTTCTGTGTGGGCAACAAGGGTAGCATCATCAGCGAAGAGCAGCTCATGGACTAGATAGTTTAGAGTCTTACTGTGAGCCCTCAGACAGCTTAAGTTAAACAAGTTACCATCAATACGGTAACGTATATGGATGCCATCTTCTTCTTCAAGCTCTGCCATAGCCCTTTGGAGCATCATGCTGAAGAAGATAGTAAATAAAGTTGGAGCAAGAACACAACCTTGCTTCACTCCATTAGTTATTAGAAAGGACTCTGAAAGAGCACCACCATATCTGACTTGACTGCGCTGACCCTTGTGTAGCAAGATAATCATTTTAAGGAATTTGGGGGGATATCCTAGTCTTTACAGGATCTGCCACAGACCTTTTCTACTCACAGTGTTGAAGGCATTGGTGAGGTCAACAAATATTAGATAGAGGCCCTTGTTCTGCTCTCTACATTTCTCTTGCAGTTGTCTAAGGGCAAATACCATATCTGTAGTACTCCTATTAGCTCTGAAGCCACATTGGCTTTCAGGGAGAAGTTCTTCTGCAATAGCAGGAACTAATCTGTTCAGAAGTATCCTTGCAAGGATTTTTCTAGCAATAGAGAGCAGTGTTATGCCTCAATAGTTTGAGCAATCCGATTTTGCTCCTTTTTTCTTGTATAGGGTGATGATGACTACATCTCGGAGATCTGATGGCAGTTCCCCTTTTTCCCAGCAATTCACAAGGAATTTGTGGAATTTTTCATGGAGTGCATGACCTCCGTGTTTCCATACTTAAGGTGGGATTCCATCAATCCCAGCTGCCTTGCTGTTTTTTATCTGCTGTATGGTGTTAAGGATCTCTTCCAAAGTGGAAGGTATGTCCAATTCATTTTTCATCAGTTTTTGTATCATATGTTGGATAGGCCTTGGACTACTCAGCTGGCACTAAAGAGACTTTGAAAATGTTCAGCCCATCGATTCAGGATGGAGGCTTTATCCGTAATTAATGTTTGACCATCGGTACAGTATAAGGAGCTTTGGACCTGATAAGTAGGTCCAGACACTGCTTTAAGAGCTTCATAAAATCCTCGAAGATCACCCAGATCTGCACAGCCTTGTGTCTTTTCTGCTATATTGATCCACCACTTGTTCTGTATGTCTCAGAGTTTTTGTTGAAGTTTACTATATGTGAGATGGAAAGCTCCTTTTCTTACATGGCAAGTTGGATGGGTGAGGTATGCCTGATGAGCAGTTCTCTTCTTTGCCAACAGCTCCTGGGTCTCTTGGTTGTTTTCATTAAACCAGTCTTGATTTTTCTTGTGGGAGAACCCGAGGGATTCTTCTGCAGACTGCAGGATACTGTTTTTGATATGTTGCCAAAGCACTGTAGGAGAGGGATCTGTAGGATGATCTTCAAGTTTTGTTTGCAGATTTGCTTGGAAGTTATCTCTCATGGTAGCTTATTGAAGATTGTTGACTTGAAGTCTCCACTTTAAGATTCCACCCCTCTTAGGTATGAACTTAAGATGAAGGTTTAGTTTACATCTTACGAGGCGATGATCTGTTTGGCATTCTGCACTGGGCATCACTCGGGTATGACGGCCATCGTGAATGTTTCTCTGGCAGACTAGAACATAGTCAATGAGGTGCCAATGTTTGGATCGAGGATGCATCCAGGTTGTCTTCAAGCTATCTTTTTGCTGAAAGATAGTGTTTGTAATAGTCAGCTGTTGTTCTGCACAGAACTCTAGCAGGAGACATCCGTTATCATTGCGATTTCCAACTCCATGATTGCCTAAAACAACTTTCCAGGCTTTGGAGTTCTTTCCTATTCTGGCATTGATGTCACCAAGATTAATAATGTTATCTTCTACATGGACTTTTGTATGAGTTGGCATAGGTCTGTGTAGAATTTGTCTTTCTCTACAGGGTCAGCTTGTATATTTGGGGCATATATACTAAAGAAACAACATGAGGGAGGCGTAAAGAAATAACACGATCAGGGTGTCCTGTTGGCAAGGTTTCGAGTTTGGAGCAATGGAGTTTTTAATCATAAAGCCTACTCATGAAAGATGTTTTTCGGTTTGGGGTTTGCCAGACCAGTAAAGTGTGTAGCCGGTGCCGTGTTCTTTAAGGCTGCCTTCCTCATGGAGACGAACTTCACTAAGAGCAGCGATGTCAATATTAAATTGTGATAGTTCATGGGCTATTAGAGCAGAATGATGCTCAGGTAATCCACTATCTGCAGAGTTTCGCATGGTTCTGATGTTCCAGCATGCACGTGTCAGTTTATTTACACCTTTGGAGGCCAGTGTGTGCCTTTGTTTCTTTGCCTTGGTTTGACCGCACCAGAAGGTGCCCATTGGCCGCGGCTAGCCAACCAGGTAGATGGGGATGAGCTTTCGTTAGACCACCTTTTTTAGGGCCCTCTCCATATGGAGCAAGCAGTGCTCTCCTTTAAAATGCTGCTTGGTTGTTCAGGATGCTGCCAAACAAGACTATCATCTCCCGGGTCAGCCTCGAGTGACCAAAGTCCTGAACTGCCTGCATGCAGGGTTGGGTCTGTGGCTTCCAGTGCATCTTTACCCCTGCCATTTCATCCTTCACCTATTGCTACAGGGCTTTTTCAGAATTGGATTTGTCCTTCGAGCCTGTGCAATGGATTTTTCTGGTGGAGCGCAGCATGCACAGAACTGGCCTCACCCTTTAAACCATAGGTTCATCAGCTGTGGCCTTGCAAGCATGGACGGTAGCAGTGAGGTCCTCAGGTCATACGTTTGATTAGAGTTTCCTTCTCTTAGATGGTTGACTTTACAGGGTTGGATGAGTACCATCTGCCCAGGTTTGAGATTAGAGTTTTCCTTCTCCTAGGATGGTTGTCATAAGGCTAGAGAGTCCATCCTGCCCTTTGACACTCTTTGTCAGACCCTTCGGTTTTGATCTCTCTGGCATGGCAATACTCTGGCAATACTGTTGGCTATTATGCCACAGCCAGCATAGCTCAAAACATCATTAGGGTACGCAAGCCTCTCTCCCATGACAAGGTGGCATCAATGGAGAGGACAACACCTTTAGTTAATTTCAAAAGCCCCCTATAAGCAATCAGATCAGTTCTTTTGTCCATCCTGCAATAGCCCATTGAATGGGCGGAAAATAATGAAGTGGTGCTAAACAGAGGAGGAGGACATAAAAGAGGAGGACATAAAAGAAGCACAAACAGATGAGGACATAAAAGAAGCGCAATTAAAAACATTGGTAGACCATGCAAAAAGGATCTGCGAACCCCACTATCTGGAGGACAAACTGAAGCACGTAAACTGGGCCCTACAGGCTAATGGTTACTCCAGATCAGACATCACAAGAGCAGCCAGACCCAGAAAAAAACCATAGGAATGAAGAAGAAAAACAGCCACCCAAAGGGAAGGCATTTTTACCATACATCAAAGGAGTCACAGACAGAATAGGGAAACTGAAGAGGAAACACAACCTCCAAACAATCTATAGACCAACCAAAAAAAAATCCAAGAAATGCTATGATCTCTCTCTCTCTCTCTCTCTCTCTCTCTGGCTTTTCTTTGCAAATGAAGATTTAGGAAGGACTCATCCCACACTTTCTGCAAGTGCACTGATGACAAAAAGGGCCAATCTCAGATAAACAAGTCCGGTTGCTTATGCTCAGCGAAGGACAAAAGAGATCCTCTCACAGCTGCAGGAGTTTACCATATAGCTGTGGAGAAGTTTACATAGGGATCACTAAATGCAGTGTGCAAACATGAATCAAGGAACATGAGAGACACTGAAGACTGGGCCAGCCAGAAAAATCAGCAGTAGCAGAATATGTTATAAACCAACCTGGACACAAAATGCTATTTGAAAACATAGAAATTCTAGACCAGACCAACAACTATCATGTCAGAATGCACAGAGAAGCTATTGAAATCCACAAACACCTGGACAACTTCAACTGGAAAGAAGAAACTTAAAAGTAAACAAAATCTGGCTCCCAGTTTTGAAATACAATAGAATCAAAACTCAACACTTACAAAAGAATTCCACCCAGGGACATGGGGATTCCCAGCAAATAATGGCCCATCAACCAACCATTAGCTAAACAGACACTAACGAGCCTTGCATTTCTATACCCAGAAACTAACCATTCAATTACACAAATTTACATATCCTCCCCAACAGAGGTTCACTGCATATAAACTCCACACGCACACCTACACAACCATTCTCTGAGGATGCCAGCCACAGATACAGGCAACACGTCCTAAAGAAACTATTCCAGAACACGGCCTTACAGCCCAGAAAAAACCAAGGAAAATCTATAGAGGAGGAACAGCCAGGAGCAAAGGCATTGTGCAAGAAACTATTGTACAACATCTTTAATAGTACTGTGGTTATTTCGGCAAAAGGTTAAAATATTTGTTTTCAGTAAGAATTTTAAATTTATTATTCACTGCTGTCATATTTTTGTTTATTGTTTCAGGATTTTAGGCATACTGTTCTGCTTTAATTGTTTGGTATTATTGTAAGTTTGATGGCATTATAATTATATAAGTGCATCATTTTATGGATTACATCTTGGCATCTTGGTAGAAAAATGTCTCATAACTACCACAAACAAAGTTTAATTTTTTAAAAAAAAATCCCTCAGGCCTAGCCAACATACCAACTCTTTTGAAAGGCAATTCTGGTAAGAACTGTGTGTTTTATCCACTGCTCTGGATGTGTGTGTGTGTGTGTGTGTGTGTGTGTGATGAAAAAAATATATACTTTCCATTTTGGATAGTTGTTCAAAGTGAATCTGGCACAGTATAATTAGCCAAACCTGTATTAGTGAACTGGTTATGTTACCAGAATTAGATTTAAAAAGGATAAAGGTTAGATTTGATCTATTGCATTTATCACTTGCTCTTGTGTCATAAGGTAATAAAAAATCAATTGTTGTGTGTGTCTGTATTGTTGACAAGATATCCATGCCATAAAGTATGTTGCTTACTCAGAGTGACCGAGCTGGAGAAAAAAAAAATAATCAGCTGCAGGTCAAACAGCAAAAGCTGTTGTTAAGTATATCTTGTCACCCTTTATAACGGGAATGTGGCTTCTAGACAGAAATAGTTCAATTTACTTGAAGATCCTAACATGCAGCTTAGGAAAGAGGTTCCACAGCTTACCCAGAGATGACAGTTTCTTTCACCTTTGTGACATCTCTGGAATTCCATTTAGGCTGAACAGTAATGCTTTTTCTTTGAAGTGTGCACAGCACTGTTCACATCAATATTTCTCCTGTCCCCACCTCATAAATTATTTCCTCATGAAAGTACACTTGGTGAAATAGAGAGAAGGGGTGTTGCAGTGAAAGGTTTCTTAAATTAAATTACTGTGGATTTGATGTCACAAGTATGCCATTGGTGCAGCCTTTAGTTAGGACAACGGCACCCAACACAGCTGTTTCTTCCGCCTGAGCCCAGACTGTTCTTGCAGAACAAAGCTGTGTGTTTCACTGAGTCACTTCTGCATCCTGCTGCCTTCAGGTGTTGGAGAAGCCTACCCCATTTGCCAGTGCTGAATTAAGATTCAACTACCAGTCCATTTGGCTTCTGTGCATACTATGAGGAAAGTGGTTCCATCTTGTCCTTGTCTCAGGCAACAAAATATCTTCTGACAGCCCTTCTCTGAACGTGGTTACAAGGAAATGTAGTCCCTAGACTTGTATATGACTTGTGACTTTTCCTTTTATTTTTACTCCCACTCCTCAAAATATAAGGAATATTTCAAATATTCAGGCATTTCAAAATTATCTCTGCATAAAAACATGTAATTTCCAGAATTTTCAAAGCATAGCTGCCACTGAAACAATGGTGCATTGCCTAGTGGATATAGGGGCTTGTCTGCACAAGTAATTTACCCTGTCATGAAGCCCTGCAGTCCTGACAACACAGGGCTTTAGACCTGTTTTGCCACTGGGCAGCCCTCATGACCCCTAGGGCAAAGACGGGGGAAAGATGGGGTAGAACCTGATAAAACATTTTAAGAAAATACCTGTTTAAATGTGTTTCACCCAAGATAGAATGGATTCGGCCCAGCATGACTGTAGAAGCCCATTCCGGCATGCTGGCCCATCATTGTAGTTTCCGTCTGCCTTGCTATTCTGGATCTAGGGAGGGGCTCCCGCAGTATATGACCACACTGGTCATATAAAGGGAGCCTTGCTCACATGCTGCAGGCCTCCTGCCTGGATCCAGAAAGTGGGATGCAAGTGGCAGGGGATGGGTCAGCATGCACATCTGGACCCTGGACTGTTTCATCCAGGTAACAGGGGAGGAATGGCCCTGATCCACTGTCAGGATATGCTGTTGGGGATCCAGTATATGCTAGCCCATGCAGATGAGCCCTAGGAATGAGGTAAAATTTAACCTATGTCTTCACAGCTCACACTGTTAGGTTGCAATCATATCTGAATTTACCTGGAATTTAAACAGATTGAACTGAAAGAATATACTGCTGAGTAAATATATTTACCACATTCTGCAGATGGAAAAAGCAACCACTGGCCTCTGAACACTGGCATAAGTACACTGATAAAAAATTATGTTCCAACAGTGGGCCAAGGGGATCTTGGCTTGAGTCAGACTTTGGAGAGGAGCTGTGAATCCACTTGTATGCTTCATTGACTACCCACTGAAATTAACAAGGAAACACACATGAAATACATATAGATACATAATCCTGTTTTATTATTTATAATCCACCTTCCCTTTCCTAAAAAACCTTCTTAAGAATGCTGGGAAACTCTCCAGAGCAGGTTTCCAGTGCCAGAGGGGTTTGTGGGGGAAAGGTCCAGAAATCTTGTTGCTGACAGAAATCATCACGTTGTATTTAAGCAAATGTTTCACTGCCATGAATGTGCAAGTGAAAAAAGTATCAGTTTCTCCCCTTTTAAGCCAACTGCATGTGAAATGGTCACAGATGGGCTTTGCTCTTGGAAAAGGTGAGGAGCAGTTGGTTCAACATTTCAATGTGCCCATCTTGCTGTCTTTCCACTTACTCATCCTTAGAGCCATAGAGTAGTTTGCTGCAGTATAACAATGGACTGAGGTGAGATGTGTGGCAGTTGGCCTCAGCCAACCAAAAGACAGTCCTCATTTTCTCCCATTCTCCTGCCAGTTGCAGGTAGGGATTTGAAAACCTGTCAGTCTCATTCTCTTTGGGCTTCTCAGTTTTCCACTATTATTCTGTACCATTTTTGTACCCACTGTTCAGGAGTCTGAATCTGCATGGAAATTAGCATGTATGTATATTTCCCAAATGGATTTTGAGACCGTGGTACATGCTCTGGTAACCTCCCATCTTGATTTCTGTAATGCACTCTACATGGGGCTAACCTTGTGCTTGGTCCGGAAACTTCAATTAGTACAGAACATGGCAGCCAAACTGGTCTAGGGTACATCCAAAAGAGACCATATAACAATGATCTTAAGATCACTCCAATGGTTGCCAGTTTCCAGGCCCAGTACAGTTTCCAGGCCCAGTACAAAGTGTTGGTTATCACCTTTAAAGCCCTAAATGGTTTGGGTTCAACCTACCTTCGTGACTGCCTCCTTCCATATATTCCTCCCCGTGCACTCAGGTCCTCTGGGAGGAATTTGCTACAACCTTTAAAAACTAGGCTTTCTTCGACCACCTGGAGGACCTTTTTGGCTATTGCTCCCAGATCATGAAATGGCCTGCTGGATGCAATCCGTCATATTGTAGTAGCCATTCCGACTCTAATGTCTATTTGCTGAATGCTATAATCTTACAATCACTATTTGGGGTCAGACTAGTTAGCCCATGAGACTCTGGGACTCTGCAAAGTCTTTTTCCTTTAACTCTCAGGCCTAGTCAATGTTCCTTACTAATCAACTCTATGTTCCAGAAACATATGATATGCTGATGTAAACAAATTCTTTCTCTAATAATGGTCGAACTGTACCCAAATGTTCCTAAGCTATCTTGCCTTGAACTATCCACAAATTGTCTCAAGAGAAATTGCTGACACCAAAGAAAGGGAGGAGGGAATTGTTTTTGCATACTTGTCATCACTGTATAAAAATATTCTGTAACTACAGCTCTGGGTCCTGACTCTTTGGAAGATATTCCAGTCAGGCCCACCGGTGTAATAAAACTCACTTTCCAATCTGTGGGTCTGCTGTTCCATGATTTCTGCAACATAAATGGTGCATTGGCCGGGAATGAAGCAGCAGGTGATGGAACAGGAGGTGGCATTTGCCTGCTCTAACTGTCGTGGCTGGGAAGGGGCCATGAGCATGCACACTCATTCAGGGCGCCACCAACCTTTTGTTGGAAGTACGGGAGTCTGTGCCATGGCTTCCTGAACAGCAACGCACACAAGGAGAAGCCAGTAAATGGAGAAGGAAACTGAGCCCTACCTCCAAAGAAAACAGGCAAGTAAACAAGGGAAATATTGTGGCCCACTCCATAAGAGTAGAAGAGGGGCTTGATCACCCACTAAAGGGAAACCCGAGCACCCAGATAAGATGCAGTGAGAGTGCACTGGTGAAACCGTTGTACCATTGAAGCATTGAGAAAGTGGTAATATTGTAATTTGGGGCAATTTGGGAAAAGTGGGAGGTAGGAACGGATGCCTGTGAATTGAATATATGCAATGTGTATGTGAGTTTGTATGCATGACTGCCGTGGTTCTTGATACTGGTGTCCATTTCCTCTTGGTTCGGGCAATAGGACCCCTTACCTACTGTCCATGAGTGTTTTTTGTTTTGTTTTGTTTTTCCCTTGTGCCTCTTGTCTGTGTCTATTTTAGGAGGGAGGACATGGGTGGAGGGGGAAGCATAGAAGTTTGCAACCCCTTGAGCTGTATGTTAAAGAACTTCAAAATGGGGATCAATCCCTTTGTGAGATAGAATGGCCCTCCTTTGGTGTTCAGTGGCCCAGTGAGGGGTCTTTGAAGTTAGATAAAATTTGGTGTGTGTATTCTGTAAATGTTGGTGACCCAGAACATCCAAATCAGTTCCCCTACATTGACTTAGGAGATACAGTGGTCCTTGAATCCCCCCCACCAGTGATTGAAAAGTGCCAAGAGATCCCAAGCCAAAGTTCTGGTACTAAGAAAAGGAAAATTGGCCAATAAATTAAAGCCAGTGTTAGATTCCCTGGGGAGATGACCTGATAGGGCCAATGGCACCCCCCCGCCTTACATTACACTGGAAGCGCAGCACCAGCAGCCTTATCATGAAGAAAGGAGGGGCAAGATGGTGACAGACTAATAACTTCTGAACTGTCCTTCCATCACTACCTGGTATTATCACTTCATATGCTTAAAAATGCCACCCAATGGCAAGAAAAGAATTCAGCCCAGCCCCAGCAATAACGCTAGAACTCAGGGATCTTTCAAAGCAGAAAAACAGATGAGAATTTACTCACTTTTCCCAGTGGCAGAAATGACAGCTTCTTCACTTTCTAAGACACCACAGAAATCTGAACTAAACAAAATAGCTCCTCAAAATCTAAATGTAAACTATTCTCTGGGATAGGGAGAAAACAGAGATAAACTCCTGGAACTTACTGGCAGAATATCTCACAAAAACGCTACTCAGCCCTTCTATGAATTCTGCCAACTGTCTGTAGGAACATTGATTCTTATATTGCAAAGATTAAATGACATTGTAAGCAAGATATAGAATGTCTAACAAGCCTTTCAAAGGCAAAACTCATATGGCACATGGGAGGCAGTCAGACCAACCCCATCACAACAACCAGATATAGTTAAACACTGCCGAGTGCTACAGAAAAATTAGCTCGTCTTACAAATATATCACAATTGTGTCAATTGTGAACACTCTTGCAAAAAATGTCCTGTATTACAGATGCATCCCCATCTAAAATTAAATTCCAGCAGCTATGCAAACCCAGCACAAGGGAAAAACAGTATTTACCACCACCTATCTTATTGGATAAGCCAAAAGATGCTCCCCTCATTAAAGAGAAAGGATCCATGCCTGCTTGTGATCCTCATTTTACTGCCCAAGCTGTGCTGGCTCTTCCAGCCTCCCTACCAGAACAGACAAAGCAAAAAGTACATGAATGTGATCCATTATTCCTCCTCTCCCGGAGGAAGACACAGCTACAGTCATCCCAGTCATTTAAACAAGATAAATTACCCATTCAGCCACTGGCCTGCAGGGCAACTGCCTGACTTCCAAGTGACCAGCACAATTCCAACTGACCAGTTCCCTAATAACCTGGAACTGTATGAATGGGAATACCCACTACACCTTATATACAGAGAAACTTCGAGAGATTGTAGAGCTATGTGCTAACACTATGGCTTCACATATGCAAAATTAACTAGACTGCCAATAGCAGCAGCTACTAACCCTATTCACCATTGAAGAGAGGTGATGCATTATACAACAAGCAGGAGCAGATAGCTTTGGCCAGAGCTCCCAAGAATCATGCTGATGCTCAAAGGAGGATGCGAGAGAGAGTGCCATCAGGGCAACCCCGTGGGGATCCTTATGAGCTGGAACAGATAAAGTGCCTCATCCAATATCAGACCCTACTATTAGAAGCCATGATGGGATAAAGAAGCAAGTCAACATGACTAAAGTCTCAAAAGTACTGGAGGGAGCCACTGAACCCCCTGGGGCCTAATTTGAGTGCCTTCTAGATGCCTATCACCAGTATACCCCCTCAACCCTGAATAACATGAGGATGGTTAACATGACTTTTGTAACAGAGTTATGAAGGTTATGCAGGAAAGAATATGAAGGAATTGTTGGAAGTAACCCAGAAGGTATAGTGCATGTGAATAGAAGGTGTAGTTCATGTGAACAGAAGGTGTAGAGTATGTGAATAGAGACGAGGAAGAGAAGTGAGAGAAGGCCAGGAAAATAGTCAAGAAGCTGGAGTTGCTCACAGCAGCACTGGTGGAGCAGCGTGACAGAGGACGTGAAAGAAGACATGGAGATGAAAGAAAAAGCCTGAAAGAGGCAGAGAAGGAATCAGTGTGCCTGGTGTGGACAAGAAGGACATTGGCAGCGTGAATACAAATGATGAGATGGAAGCAGAAGAGAGAGACTGAAATGGAAGAGGGAGGAGACAACTGGCAGATGAAAACACAAGCAGAGGTATGTGAAGAGGCTCCTTTCATCTGAATGGCAGAAGCAGAGCCCATTGAATATAACAGACTGGGCACCCTAAATCCAGTGGAATTTACATTGTGTGTATCATCTTCAGAGTTCCAGACAAGCGGAGAGGATGAATCAGACTATCAAAACTCATCTGGTTAATCTGTGCCAGGAAACCAAGCAAAAGTGGACAGAAATACTGCCCTTCACCCTGTTTAGGATTAATTGCACCCCACATAAGACTATGGGCTTATCCCCATTTGAATTGATTATGGTAGGCCACCCCAGATTTTGGTTGAGTTAAGGGGGGAACATGCGAGAGTTAGTAAATGTTAGTTTGCAACAAGAGGTGCAAATGCTAGATAATGTATTGCAAGCCCAATGCTGTTATGTGTTAGAAAAACATGCCCCAATCCCCATCACAGAAGTTCACACTTTCCAAACAGGGAATGAGGTGTGAGTTAAAGTTCCATAGCCCCACCACACCTGTTACAGAAAAAGCAATAACTTGAGTGAAATTTTAACTGTATGCAGTTCAAGAATCCCCTCAGAGTGCAAAAGCAGCCAAACCAAAAAGTCACTCCTTGTTCCCCACTCCCATATTCACAGCAATTGTTCATGTACAGACCCAGTAGGTTAGTTCAGTGTATCAGTGATATTGCACTTGTTAAAAACTCAAGGTAACCATGAAGAGGAGGCAAGAAGACTCAGGTTCAATTCTACTATGAGCACTCGGGAGGCTGCTCACTCAACATAAAATTGAAACCTGCAACTGGAGAGGAAAGAAGACAGGACTAGACCTTACTGCTGCTGACCAGATGACTGGAAGTTCCATCAGGCTGCTCAACGTATGGTCAGATCCCAAACAAAATTAACCTGCATGCTGTAATGTTGATTTTATTGTCTTATGCTGTAACCAAAAGGGAAGGCCTCTGTTACAAAAGGTTTTCAGAAAACATATGGTTACAATTGGCAACTATTTCAGGGGTGAATTTTTCATTGTTTTCATTCAGGGAGATTAATTATAATGGACCTAGAATGGTTTGTGCTATTCTTGTTGGCATTATTTCATTGTTGTTCTGCTATGCATGCTCATCTCATGTATCTTTTGTTTCCTGCCTGCTATCCTACACAGATCAATACTGGATATGCTTTGATGGCTTAAATAGGGATTTACTTGTGTGAAATGGATTAATTGTCTTTGAAATTAATCATTTAATTTAAGGGGGCAAATGTAGTAGCCATTCCAACTCTAATGTCTATTTGCTGAATGCTGTAATCTTACAATCACTATTTGGGGTCAGACTAGTTAGCCCATGAGACTCTGGGACTCTGCAAAGTCTTTTTCCTTTAACTCTCAGGCCTAGTCAATGTTCCTTACTAATCAACTCTATGTTCCAGAAACATATGATATGCTGATGTAAACAAATTCTTTCTCTAATAATGGTCGAACTGTACCCAAATGTTCCTAAGCTATCTTGCCTTGAACTATCCACAAATTGTCTCAAGAGAAATTGCTGACACCAAAGAAAGGGAGGAGGGAATTGTTTTTGCATACTTGTCATCACTGTATGAAAATATTCTGTAACTACAGCTCTGGGTTCTGACTCTTTGGAAGATATTCCAGTCAGGCCCACCGGTGTAATAAAACTCACTTTCCAATCCGTGGGTCTGCTGTTCCATGATTTCTGCAACAATATCACCACCCTAAATAGCTTTTTAAAAGCTCTTACGATGGATCTCTTCTAGCAGGCCTTTCCTGAATAGATGCCCAGCCATCAAAAAGAAAATCTAACTTGTCCTGACTTCGATACAGCCAGTGTGTCATGATGGACAGCCCAGCCATCATGGGGAGTTCATCTCAAAACCTACAGTTCACAGCAGTGGAAAATTCCATTCCCTGGGTTCAATAGCATCAGGTATGGTAGGGGGGTGGGAACCTCATTTCCTAAACATGACATCACATCACCTGACTGGAGAGCCAATCAGATTTGGCAATTCCAAACCAATCACTGATGACCACAAAGACTTTTAAGTTTTCTGAATCCCTTTGTTCTCAGAGAGATGTAGGAGAGCGCATGGAGAGACACATGGCATAGCCACATGCTTGGGACGCATCCTTAGGCCTCATGCAGGAGCCATCTGGCTTGGACCAGATGGAGACACACATACCTTGGTAGCAAGATAACTAAATTGAGATACAGGAGGTTGAGGGGAGCCAACCTCCCTCATGGCCTGATAACATCAACAGGGCCCAAGGGATATCTGAAGTCTAAGGAGAGACTTCCATCCAAAAGGACTCTGAATTTCCATCTCCAGAGCCAGCTAGGCAGGCTAGGAGGAGCCTGGCCTAATCATCCCAACTGGGACATGGACTTTGCATGGACATTAGAATTGTAAGTTACCATTATCTTAGCTTAGGGAACAAATCTAGCTAGTTGCATTAGTTTTTATGATTTAATTTTAGTATTCTGACTGAATGTATAACTTCTGTAAACCTAAGCTGAAAGCCTGGGGAGTGCTTTCCCTCCATGTTACCCTTATGCCTTTGGAACTAAAATAAAGTCTATTTCCTTTTCTTTGTAAGCTTGCCTCACACGTCGTCCTCAGTCAGCTATCTGAACTTCTCTGGGATAGAGGAAGTGTGTAACTGATCTTTTTAACACAACCAGTCTGGCTTCTTGCTGCGCCAGACACGGAAAGAAGTAAACTCAGAGAATGGTGGCATTTCAAAGAGAAAATCCCTCAGGTTTGGGATTGGCAAAAGGGGAAACCCCGGGGCTTCAGGCAGAGAAACCCTAGGGTCGGACACAACACATCGTCTATTGTTTATTTTGATATTTAAGTACGTTTTAATTTTTGAACTATTTAGTTGTATTTTAGGGGGGTGGGATTGAGGGTGGGATGTATATTTTAAATGTTGTAAGCCACCCCGATTGCATTTTGTAGAGGAGTAGGATATAAATAAATAAATAATAATAATAATAATAATAACCGGACAAACCCAACCTTTCTTTGCTATATATAGGTCTCTGTGTGCACAGATTTCACAAAAGCCAACCTAAGTGCTCAAACAGGTCATCCTAATTAGAAGTGGGAAACAACTTCTTAGAAGTATGAAGTTCTGATTGTGGATAGATAAGTTTTTCTTTACTATCAGAAGGAAGCAAACCCTATACAATAATGCCTCTGTTTAGAATATTCCTGCTGTACACTTTCTCAAACATGCCACCCATGTTAACAGTAATAGCCAGGTTCAGCTACTCTCTGTAGGAAGACTGTGGCATTTTGATGCCAGAGAAAGAGCTACAAGATAGGAGAGAGATAAAAGATATGCCATCTGTCACCAATCAGCAACAAGTCCAAGGAATCTGGAGAGGTGGGGGTGCCATGATACCAAAACTCCATTGATTGTCATAGATGGCTGGGTGATAGCAATTGATGGGTTTATGGCAACCTCCCATTGTAGGACAGGACGAGGATTCTGAGAAATATTTTCTGGGAATTTGGCTTCTGTAGGTCACTTGATTGTTTAGGATGTGTGACTCACTGCCAAGGGGCCCAAGAAGGAATGAGCACATGCCTCCCTAATGGTTTTGTTTACTGAGGGACTTCCACTTAATCTTAGCTTGTGCTTACTTAATCCTGTGCTTACTAAAATATTTCTAAGACATCTTCCCAGGTCCTTGTGACCTTCATCTGTCCTCACTTTAGATCACCCCAGTCTATTTGACCCCTTCAAAATGTCCAATATTGCCAATTATGAGATATTATAGGGTAGTAGGGCATACTAACAGTAGAATAGTGGTCTGAAAATTGGACTAGAACACTGGGAGACCCAGGTTTGTCTTCCTGCTCAGCCTTGGAAACCCACTGTGTGACTTTGGGCAAGTCAGACTCTCTCAGGCTGCATCTGCACTGCAGAAATAATCCAGTTTGACACGGCTTTAACTGCCATGGCTCAATGCTATGGAATTCTGGGATTTGTAATTTTGTGAGATATTTAGCCTTCTTTATCAGAGAGCTCTGTTGGCACAACAAACTACAAATCCTCAGTCTCAGAGGAAGACAACTGGCAAGTGAATAAATCTTGCCAAAATCCCTCCTGTGATAGGGTCACCATAAACTGGAGTTGACTTGAAGGCACATTGCAGCAGCAGCAGCAGCAGCAACAATAATAATAAACTATACTAAATTTGGTGGGTTCTTTCCAGAATGGTCACAATCTAGCATAAAACAACAACAACAGGGCAGACAAAGGAAAATATGTCACTCAGTGCATGCTCATTATATGCTGACTAGGTTTAATGGCTACTGAAGTTCTGGGAGTCAAGTGGCTGCAGGCTCTGCCCATTCCATGTTGCTGCAAAAGGCTTCACTATTTCACTTCTGCTTCAGATGGCTACCAAGTACAACAATCAAACAGGAGGACGTGTTATGGAACTGATGTTGCACTGATACCCAGCCAGAGAAGTAGAAAATTCAACAGAACCTTTGTATTGCACTTTCCTTTCATGGGGAAACAAAAAGAATTCAAAACTGATTTTCAATTGATACTATTTATATTGGAGCAAAATGTTGGAATGTTGACCATTAATGAACACACCAACACAGCCTTAATTAATGCTTTGATTTAAATAATAATTATCCTTTAATCAATGAAGGGTTTTCATTTTAATTAAAATTAATGTGCTAAATTGCTGTTCTATGTTATAATCTGAATTCATAATTAGTCTGAGATGGTAGATGGTATCCATATATTAGAAGTCCCATTTAAAAGGACGGCTATCTTTGCTTAAGCAAGGAGAGCAACATAAGATTAATATGAATCAAAATTATATGAACCAAGGCTTCATTTCAAATTTGCTTTGTATACAGTAATAGGATCATGCACCAAGTATTAATGTTAAATGATTGCTAATTACATCTTTAAGGTTGCATTCTTATGCTGATTTGGATATACTGTTAATGGTTTAACAGTGGACCTAGAGAATTATGGATTAAACACTAATTTACAGACCTGTGCTAGGCACACCAGTATCCTGCTAGCATGCCATTATAAATTACAAGTGGGACTTGTAGCAAAATGTTGCAGAGTACTTCTCAGTGTTTCAATCAGCTGTGTCCTCTTCTAGGACAGGCAAAGAATACTCAGAGGTGGTTTTGCCTATTCATTCTTCTGAAATATAGCCTGCAGCACCTGGTATTCATTAGTAATCTCCCATCCAAGTACTAACCAGGGCTGACCCTGCTTAGCTTCTGAGATCAGACAGGATCTGGTGCCTTTTGGGTATTTAGTCTTCCATCCCATTTCCCTTTCCATTGAGTTTTCTACTCCTTCCTCCCCAAATACTGCCTATGATTTTTCATTGGAGAGCATGCTCACTCCACATTGGTCTCTTCTGGATATCTAGTTTTTGCTCTACAATACTCCCCCCCCTCTCTCTCTCTCTTTCTCTCTCCCTCCCTCCCTCTCTCTCTCCCTCTCTCCTTTTTCTACTGTCAAGGTCTCCCAAGAATACTGATACCTCCCTTTTGTGCATGGGTAGTGCCATTTGGGCAACATACACATCAGATTTGGCCTGCAGCAAGTATGTTTGTTATTAGGATCCTGTAAGCAGAATGCACCTACATAGAAGGAGACGGTGTGCTGTCTCTTTGGACTTTATCAGACTAGCATCTAAAAACTCTGTAATTCCACAAATGAGGAAAGCGGAAACATAGTGGCATTATTACACTTATTATCACATGCCATTGTAATCACGCAAAAGAACTGCCACGGAATTATCACACAGTCACCACTAGCACTTTAGGAATGGGAATTTGCTTCTGTGATTTAGCATGGGCAAGATTTTAGCAGTTCTCTCAAGAGAACAGGAGTTCGCTTAAAAACACCAAACCCCCTTAATTTGCAAAGTAAACGAACACACAAACACTTAAACTTTAAAATTTATAAACAAACCAGGATAGTTCATAAAAAGAGCATCCTGTGAATAGTTTTCACATTCTCACCCAGAAATTTTCTTGCTGGGAACAGGGAGGGGGGAAAGAAGACCACCCATTCACATTGTAATCTCATGATTACAGTGGGAGGTGTTTTCACACACTCTTCAATACTTCAAAAAAAGAGCTATTGATGACTTGTCCTGGCAATTAAAAGTGACGCCTCATTTACAGCTGGAGCACAGATTAACCACTCAAACATGACAACCTCATGCGATAGCAGGAACCATTCGTACTACCGTGACATCGTGATTGTGCAATTTTTGCTGTGTCTGATAAAGTCCTTGCTCTCTCTTTATTTCTCTGGCTTTTCTTCTTTCCACTGAGCCTCTGCTGGGGTAGTTATTTCTCAGCATTTCTATACTGAGTGCAATGAACAAGTGCAGCTAATTTACAAGTCCTCACAGAAGGAGTGCCCAGACTATAAACTTTGGTTTTGGCTTGGTCTATTACTCGTAAAGCACCATATACAGTGATGGGGCTATATAAATAAATAAATAGATGATGATGATGATACTAACAACAACAGTAACTTCTTTGAAAAAACACACAAACATGGAGAGAGAGAGAGAGAGAGAGAATTGGCTCCTCCTGGGATGTCCTCTTACACTTTCAGTACCCTAACTTATGTCTGAGGCCTCCATGAGGATCCCAGGGAGACCAACTCAGAGGACGAGGCATGGGACAAGCTCTGTCTCTGAACGCAGAAGATTTTATCAGGAATGGGATGGGCTGGATATAATGACAGATACCCTCTTTTCTCTTTGAGATTCTTTCTGGGATCCCAGTCAGGGTGTATGCATTCTAATTTTAGAAAACTAGTTTGGCTCAGATGTATGGTAAGAGTGAAGAATGCCTCCTGTTTTAAATTCAGAAAAAAATATGTCCTGCTATGAAGAAGGCAGGTAATGATGGGAAAGTGTCCTGTATTTTGTTTATTCCTAGTGGTTGAGATTTCAAGACAGCACTCTGAATTGATGGGTGTTATATAAACAAATATGTTTTATGGTATCCATTATGTAGATAAACATGACCTATTTTTTAATTTTAAAGTACATTTCTCTAGGCAATGAACAAGTTCAATAAGAGACACAAATGTTCAATAAGGAGAAGTCATAAAATCCTAAAACAATAGGTGAAAATAGTAACAGAAGAATTCAAATGCCTGTCTCACCTGATGCCACCTCACATGTTGCATGAGGCAGAACTTTCCTGGAAGTGCTGGGAAACAGAAGAATTCATATTAAAGGTGCTCTCTGATACATTGGTTACCTGCAAACCATAGTTTGTAAATCAGAACTAGCCTTAAGAAAGTATGCTCCATACCAGTCCCTCCTCTGGAAAGAATTTCTCCCCTTCCTTTCTTAACTGTAATTTAGCTTTACATCAGCACTATACTGAGTTTACAAAGCAGCTTCAGGTCCCGGGCTGCTGCCACAGTGTAGAAATACTGCATTTTGACACCACTTTAACTGTCATGGCTTAATGTTATGGAATTCTGGGATTTGTATTTTTGTGAGATGTTAGCCTTTTCTGACAGAGAGTTCTAGATCCACAACAAACTACAAATCCTAAGATTCATAGGATGGAGCCATGATAGTTAAAGCAGTATCATTATTTCTGCAGTGTGGCAACAGCCCTAGTTTCCAGATTCCATTAAGATGATAAACCAGACATGTTAAGACTGAGAAGGAAAGAGCTACTAGTATTCACAGAAGAGTGGGAATGAAGAGTGCCCATTTCTTAGGCTGGCTCTCAGTAAACCATGGTTTGCAGGAAGCCAAATGATGCCTTTAGTCAAACCTTATGTGCAGAAATAAAATGTGAGGGTGTTGTTGTGCCTGTAATGAATATGTGAACCATGCATTCCATTAACTTTATGATCAGTGCTGATGTAAAGGAGTCCTCTGAACTTCTCCACAAATCTCCTCCAGATGAAGGAGGAACCTAGATTAAAGATGCTTTTCCTAACATGAAACAGCTTTTCTTGTTATGTGCTGTCAAGTTGCCACCAGCTTCTGGTGACCCTATCAAAGCCATGCTTTCCAACACCTTGCTTCTTTGATGCTTGCAAGTTCCATTAATTCAATGAGAGATCCACTCTTTCAGCAGTTCTTGCCTACAGAGGCTCACTTGGGACTTACTGCATGTGTGCTGCTTGCAAACTGAGCTGAGGGATGGGGCGGGGGGGGGAGGCCCCAAGCCAACTAAGAGACTTTGCAATCACATGTGATTGGTTCCAGGCAAGCCTCCATAATTCCCTCAAGTTCCCTACATGGGTTCTGCTTTTCTTTTTTTGTCTTCTTTTTTTAGCCACTCATAGAAAAACACACCAAGACCTCTTGAGCACATGGGTGGGGGACTGGGGGGGTACACACATGTGTGGACATGCACACACACAATGCCTGCTCCCTGAGGCAGGGGGATGGTTGGGGGGAGGGTGATTGGAGCAAGGGCCTGACCTGTTGCAGTTTCCATCCCACCAGTTTCTTCCACTGCAAGGATGCCAGCAGCCTGCCACTTTCTCTGTCCCTCTCACCCTCCAGAGCCTTTCCATTCCCCCCCCCATTAGGGAAATAGTACAAAGGAGATACCCCCTCCACCCATATATACCCTGGCCCTCCCTCTCCAACCATCTCCCTGCCTCAGGTGGGTGGTGTCTGTATATGCAGGTCCATGTGTGTGTGCATGCCCCCAACCCCCATCTATGCACCAAGGAGGTTTTGGTGTGTTTTTGTATGAGTGGCCAAAAATAAATAAATGGGGTTTTGCTTTTCGACCAATTCCAGTTAATGAGAGTGCTGCGGTCCGTAACCCATCAGATAAGTGGGGGTTTCCTGTACTACATGGTCCTAGACTAATGTATAATGGCAGCACCTAAAGCTTTCATGTATTTTTAGCTATGGGCATCTGTGACTTGGATTTTTGTAAGCAGGAACAGTTATTCAGGGGAGGGAGAAAATAAATTTGTGGTATGAAATGAGTTAGAGGATGGGGTGGGGGGAACCAACACAAAATTAAGTCATTTTTAAAAACAATATTGTCAGGAGATGCAGCACAGCAGTTGCCTCCCAGTCAGTTCCAGTTTACTAATAAATAAAAACCTGTCATTTAAAACTTTTTCTCCTACTATATGTCAGTAGTCACAGCTGCGATGAGATATACATAAAGTATTCTCCATAGAATTCCCACAAGTATAAACAAGCAGATGAGTATATTCTTTAGACTCCATACTTAAGTGCACTTGCAAAAGTGTTGTTGTTGCTGCTGTTGTTTGGGGGGATGTGATGTATGCTGGCATTTATGTCAAAAATGAAATAAATATTTATGGAACTGCATATGTGTGAATAACTATAAACTTAGACTTCATATTGGAGGTGTCATATCCTATAATGATGTTTTGTGGCACAAGCACATTCAACATGACGTAACAATGTAAAACACAAGGTTGAAAAAGTGCATAATTTATCAATCTGTAGCATCTTCTTATAAGAGGGTACATATAAAACACATGCATAAACGTGTACAGTAGGGATGCATTAGCTTTTCACCTATGGAGGAATCCTTGAGTTGAAATTCAGATCTGGAGTAAAAGTGACAATAAAATCTGACGAGTATAGCATAGTAGTGCTGGTTAGATTTCTTCCTTAAAATAATAAGCCAACTCATTTCAATTTGACATGACTGACAGTAGGCATTAAATAGTGACTCAGAACTAAAATACTACCATGCTGGAGAAGAGGTGCTCCACATCAGGATTTATTATTCTCTCAGTTTTGCCCATTTCTGTGTCTGTCAACAAATCTTGAAACAAGTGGGTGACTGACAGAACCAACCTGGTTTCAGTATAAGTGTGTAAAATGATTTCACCCTAAATTAATGAACAACACCAACATTATGATTTCTGAGCAGTAACACCAAATAGGCAGGTTTCTTACATTACTGGATCAATGAGTACCTTATCCCTGTGGTCCATCCCACACTATTCCATACAGATTGATTGATTGATTGACTGATTTGGCAACTCCCATGTGGACTTCACATTTATTCCTATGCCAGTTTTTCCCAACCAGCTGGCCTCCAGGTATATTGGACTACTATTTCCATAATCAGATTCCTCTGGGATTATGTGGGTTGAAGTACAACAATTTGAACGTCATCAGGTTGGGGAACAATGGACTATGTTTAATTGCTTCATTCTGAAGGGAAAAAATGATGTAATATAAGAACATAGGAGTTGTAACAGTGGTTGATCCAGCTCAGTAATGTCTGTTCTGATCTCCAGTTCATCTCCAGGTTTTCAGTGGTTAGTCTTTCCCAATTCCTCCAAACTGAAGATGTGAAAGATTGCATTTGGGACTTTCTGCTTACAAAGCATGTGCTGTGTGTCAAAGCTATGCCCTTAACTTATTTAAACATCTTTTGATGCCCCCAAAGCCCATTTCCCATGTGGTAACTACAACACTTTGAGGTACTATAGAATAAGCCTTTGGTGTGTGTGTGGGGGGGAGGGGGTAATCTTCATATGCAATCAGGCAGTGGGGAAAACATGACACCAGCATCTAGTGACCTCAGCTTTCTTTCATATCCCCTGCAAAGAGGCTGAACAAAGTAAGAGCAGGATATTAAGGGAGTGGGGAGGGGCAGCTGGAAATCAGTGGTAAAAACAATCTTTTCTAGGTTGGAAGAGTTGGCTATTTGTTATTTCATTTCTACCCTGGTCCACTTAGGCCAAATCCACACTACACAAATACTCCAGTTTGAAACTGGGTTGTTTGCCATGGCTCATTCTTATGGAATCCTGGGATTTGTAGGTATGGAAGGTCTTTAGCCTTCTCTGCCAAAGAGTGCTGTTGCCTCACCAAACTACAAATCCCAGGATTCCATAGGAAGGAGCCATGGCAAATAATCCAGTTTCAAACTGGATTATTTGTGTAGTATGGATTTGGCCTCAGAATAAAGAAACTATAAGGACTTTCCTGATCTTGATATACCCTCCAAAGAAAGATTTTCTGGAAGCTAAAATCACCCCACTGATTGGCAGATAGCTCCAGTCACCCATGAATTGCCATAAGAAAGAGCAATGTCTTCTTTATTATGCTTTTTGCTCACAGCCACCCACACGAGGAGTTTCAAGCCACAGGGAGCTCATCAACTCTGGTTGCATTAAGAGGATGGTTGAAAGGCTAAGGAATGAGCACTATGTTCATGGGTCACTCTTCCCCTTGGTGGAAAGGATTACACATATATTCCTCCACACAGAGGAAACTATGCAGGCTAATCCCACCAACAATCACACTCTCTTAGTGAATGTCTGTTTGACATTTGTTCAGAATAATTCTGTCTGCATACATCAGAGGCCCTTTCGCTCTACATTACCATAGGACTGTGATCCCCCCTTAAGTATCATGGGTACATTCCTTGGAACCCTGTTTTTCTTTTCTTTTGTGAGGCATTGTCCAAGAATTGCCCACCAGCATGAAAAGATAACATCAGACAACAGTGTTTGATTGTTAAAGACCACAACTTTATTGAATAACAGCAAAATGGGTACAGCAAGCACTTCATTGGGAAAAGAGTTTAAACTACTCCTCCCTAAGAGAATGGCCTCTTGGCTCCGAACCATGGAATGACACCCCTACACATAATTATTGACTGTCCCCAAGAAGAAAATAAGAGGGACCCAAGCAAACCCACACCTCATGGCGGCACTGGTTAGGACTCTTGTGGGTATAGTTTCATCTGGGTCAAAAAAATGCCTACCCTCACTCCTCAAGTTGGGCAGTAATGAGATTTATGTGGGCAAACTTCTTCATTTGGCAGTGCCTCAGGAAGCACATTAGAGAAGGGGGTAACCTAACGAAGTACCCACACTCTCCCATTAAAATGAAATAGACACACCTGCTCACTTAACCCACAAATGTAAAAGCCTCATTGCAGATTGCTGAGGCAAATATTGCATTCCTCATATGAGAGGTGTATACCATCAACTCTAAAGGTACGGCCTTTACATGTAATATATGGCTGTGGAATGTATTCCCTCCTCCCTCCTACACCTGTAAAATCCATCTATTAACCTGACACCATGCTCTGTCAATCCTACCAGGGCTAAATGTCACCCACCCATCCTAGACACACTGTTTCAGCATCTTTACTCAAACTAAACCAATATTTCTAGGAGCTAAACCTTTCCCTTTTAAATGAACTATGAACTGCGTCAGGTGTTCAAAGGGAGCTAGCTTTTGAGGCAGTTGTACATAGGCTCTAAATCTTTACCATGCTTGCCATAGCTTGATCTACTAGAGGGAGCAACTGAAGCAGAAATCAACATGTTGGTGTCTACTTGCCAAGTCTCCAAAGTACTGCCAGGACACATCCTGTTTGACTCTGGCTTCTGGTACCAATGCCCAAAAACAGTCTGTCTGGGAACCAGAAGGCACATCAGCAATGGAATTACTAGAGCTTGCAAGGAAATGAGCCTCAAAGCAGATGTTGAACTGCAAACACCAAGGGGCAAAGCATCAGACCACTTTCATCACCCTGGGAGAGCATGAAGTTTATGTGATGACCACTTGGACTGTCAAATTGGACTTTTTCAAATGGGGAGGGGGGACCCTAGGAGGTCAGGAGAACAGCACAGTCCCACTTACAGCACTCCATTTCAGATGGCACCATTCTCCTCCCAACCTTGCCCCGTCCTTCCTCCGTAATGCAGGTGCCACTTTTTATTGATGGGGGGTTTCTATCAATAAAAGTGGTGCGTTTCTCATGCCTGCAGCATGGAGAAAGCATGGGGGAAGGTCAGGAGGAGGACAGCATTGTCCGAAATGGAGCAACCTCCTTGGTGTCTCTCCCCCCCCCCCCGTTTGAAAAAGTCCTTAGTTCCAGGAAAGTCAAGTCTCAGTGAATCCCCTGTTGGAACCAAGCTGATGGCCAAAGGTTTGAAACCTGTTATTCCCTAATATGTACGCCAAAACCTGAAGAGCCTGAGGCATCAAACCCACAAGATGGGGATGCCAAACTCATGGAGTTACAACAAGCTACAGTAACCACCATATGCAGTTTAAAAAAAATTTCAAGGCAAGATTTGTACCCAAGACCAATCTATTGCAGAACAGACTAAAAACAGGAGATGACAGAACTCCACTAGTGGTTACATACAGGTTCCAACTGAGACCACTCAGATGTATCATCAATAAACTACAACCTATTCTGGCAATAGAATCATAGAATCATAGAATTGTAGAGTTGGAAGAGACCACGAGGGCCATCCACTCCAACCCTCTGCCACGCAGGAATACACAATCAAAGCATCCCTGACAGATGGCCATCCAGACTCTGTTTAAAGACTTCCAAGGAAGGAGACCCCACCACGCTCCAAGGGAGTGTGTTCCACTGCCAAACAGCTCTTACTGTCAAAAAGTTCCTCCTAATGTTGAGGTGGCATCTCTGTTCCTGGAGCTTGTATCCATTGTTCCGTGTTCTAGTCTCTGGAGTAGCAGAAAACAAGCTTGCTCCAACCTCAATGTGACACCCCTTCAAATACTTAAACAGGGCTATTAGATCGCCCCTTAACCATCTTTTTTCCAGGCTAAACATACCCAGCTCCCTAAGTCTTTCCTCATAAAGCATGGTTTCCAGACCTTTCACCATTTTAGTCGCCCTTCTCAGGACACGCTCCAATTTGTCAACACAGCTGGACCATAAATCACCAGCACCACCTCTGGAAAAGCGTGGCTTACAACAGACCTGTTAACCAGGCCAGATTGTGATTCTTGACTACCTGCTATCTTGAAACCTGCCTTTGCCTTCCCGACACTGTTTGCTCAGCTTTTTGGCTCTCTGTACTTTGACTCTTGGACTGGAATGTTGGTAAGCTGAATAGACTTGGCTACTCCCTTTGAACTGTGTAAGCAGATCTATTGGGTCTCTGCAGCCTGCCTCAAGAAATACAAGACATACCCTGTTAGAATTTGGAATACTTACTATTGCCACTCCTACTACAGTTAATGACAATGCCAGAGCATTCAAGGCCAATCAGGATACTACTTTAGTACACTACTTCTAGTTGTTTATTTTTGGAAGATAAGGAACAAATTCTCTCAGACCTTTCTGTTATCTGAAGAGGTGGGGTGCTTTAGAGCGCCACATGTGGTGCCACAACTATATTAATGTCTTGGAAATTATTATTATTATTAGCTCAAATGGAAGGCTGTGAGTGGCGGGTAACTTTGGGATCTTTTCACCTATACATATCAGTACTAACTGCAGAGAAATCCAGGTTGAAGTAAAATAAATGGTTTTTATTGGAAATAACACAAAAAGCATTCACAAATGGAACACACTCACAAGAATCACACAAGGCTATTGAAGAGTTGAAAGAGAGTAGCTAGTTCTCATCCACAGTGGCACATTTTGCTTTTGTCTGGGGCTAATATTTATACTTTGATTTGTATCTTGAAGGGGGTACTTTGGCTAGAATAAAACTTAAATGGGTTTCCACCATGAAAACAAAGGAAACCAAAACTTTGCTGATTGCTTTTTATGGCTGGGAGATAGGGATTGCTGGGTTTATGACAACCTCACATTGTAAGGCAGGGGGAGTTCCGAAGGGTTTTTCCTGGGGATTTCAGTTGTGTAGGTCACTTGATTGTTTAGGATGTGTGACTCACTGTCAAGGGGCCCAAGAAGGAATTCGCACATACCTCCTTAATGGTTTTGCTTACTAGGGGTGTCCACTTAATCCTAACTTGGGTCTGCTTACTAAAATATTTCTACAACACATTTCCAGGTCCTTGTGACCTCCACCTGACTTCACTTTAGATCACCCCAGTCTACTTGAGCTTTTCAAAGTTTCTAATATTTCCAATTTTGGATATTATAGGGAGGGGTACTAAGACATACTGACATTTCTATGGCTCAATTCCTATGTTTTAGATCAACTCTCAGCAATGAGACAGTGTAGAGATTGAGCCTCAAAGCTGACAAAGATCATCAAAAGTTGGACAGATTTAATTCCTTTCCAAGTTCTGCAATTTCTCTGGTGACTCTGGATGAGCACAGAGGGTGTTATACTAATGAAACCCCTGTACTGTTACCAGATAGTAATGTAACCAGGGAAAGCAAACTGGTATTGGAAAACAGAGACCCAAATCAATTTAAGGAAATCCAGACATCTCCCATACCTAATCCAATAGATAAATTCCAACAGGTTGGCAAAGTCAGAAAGGGGTCTACTGTTTTAAAATTTTATCACACGACACTGTTAAAGTGGAATAATAGCACTATAACAGTGTAGTGTGATATTTTCATTAGTTATTCACAACTGTTGTATAAAAGATCATCATTACGTACAAGACATAACCCAAGTTCCCTTGATATGGGATGAGGCTGAGCTTCACATTGTTTATTGCAGACACACTGCTGCAATCCAGCACTGAAAGTCTGCCTTCAGCCTTCCTCCACCATTCTCCCAGTGCTTATGCTGCCAAAAAAAAACAAAGAAAGAAACAACTTCCAGCTAGGATGAAAACAAGAACAGAAGGGGCCAGGCAGGGCTTCTATAAAAAGACTTTGTAAAAAGGAATTTCTCTGTCATAGACTTTGTTAACTGAGGTTTGCCTATACAGTTGTCACTCCGTATTCACAGATTTGGTATCAACGGATTTAAGTATTCATGGCTTGAAAATATTCTTTAAAAAATAATAAAAACCTTGATTTTGCCATCTTATATAAGGGATACCATTTTGCTATACCATTGCATATAATGGGACTTGAGTATTCACGGATTTTGGTATCCACGGGAGGGTCCTGGAACCAAACCCTAGTGAATATGAAGGGACAACTCTGTATGTATTGCAGCTTCCATTTTCTATATGCAAAGTTGACATAAAACAGGCCTTTTCATTTTGTCATCTGTTTTTTGTGTGTTTGAGACAGTTTTCTGCCCTCTCTCGTTCTCTGTCTTTTTTTTAGATTTTATGACCTTTTCAAATTCCCTGTATAAGGAAGAAAAGGCAGCATTAGCCACAATCCCATTCCCTTGCCACTCCCAAGAGAAAGAAGGAAATAGAAAGTCCCTTCAGCTAACACCAAAGTCACACATCATCCACAAGGAAATGAAGGGAAACTATGATTGTTATTACTTTCTTTCTTTTTTGCCATGGGTTTAATAAGGAAGCTGTCATTGCTTGCTTGACTGTTTGTTTTTTAAAAAACAAAAACATCCTGCCTTTGGCTGTCAGAGGATAAATGTGAACCTTCCTCCGATCTTCTTGACCTCAAACTGTGCTGTTGTTTCTAGTATAACTGGAGGTGCCTTGTAACATCTTTTCAAAGGGAGAGAAGAAAAGGAGAATTCTTGACTGCTCAAAATGTTAATTTGGATAGCTCAACCTTTTTTGGAATAGGAGAGTGGTCATTGGATAATAAGGTGTTTCAAATTTTCACTTTCATCTCCCTTGTAAAGTGAAGAAAATCTAAACGGAGAGGTAAATATGCAGAAGTCAGAAGAGGTAGGTATGAAGAACATACTGTGGATGCAGAAACTCCAGGTCCAACTCTGCTGAAAAAAAGGATACCAAATGGCATGGCTGGGAAAGTCTCTTATCTGAGTTCAAGGAGAAGAACTGGCACACCCAGCAGACAATCTCAGGGTTTCTGGATCATTGATCTGATTCAATATAAGGCATATTTCATACTTGGGGAAAAAAAAAAACAAGGACCTTGCTTGCCCCTCCCTGTGTCAGCAGTGTTAGAATGATGTTTGAGCAAGTATCCAACATTTAAGCTTTCATTATCCTCTACAAATATCCACAAGAGATTTTTGAACAGGAACAGAAAACACTGTTGGCTGCTGCATGATAGACAGAGTTCCTCTGACCTTGAAGAGTCAAGGAAGGATGTTTTTGTCTTGAGGAATGGGAGGAAGATAAGAAGGATGAGACTGAGACTGATGGTTATCTCCATCCTTGAAATACCTCAAGTTTCTCATTCTCCCCCTCATTTCTTTTCTTCCAAAGCTTTGCAGGCAATCAGATCAGATTGCATAGGCATGCCACTTATTTGCTCCTTTTGACTTGTAATGACAATACTTAGGAAAAGTGTTATATAAACACCAAGAGCTCAGCACTTCATGATCTCAATAATACTTACAAAACCTCTCTAAAGTGGCCCATGCTCATTCACATTTTCCTCCTCTTCCTCCCTTCAAACATCCCTGCCTTTTAAATTTACTTCATGGCACTGACAATACATGGAACTTTACAGAATAACCCATGCCAAACAACAACAACAGCAATGGATACTTTCCCCAAGAAGCATGTTTGATAGCAAGGTGGGGGTGGGGCAATGTAAGGGAATGCCAAGTATAATGGGGTCAATTTGCATGAGTGCATTTACATGTACTTGGTGTGGAGTAAGGACTAAGAGGATAAGTAAAGTTTTCACAGGGTATTGAGAGAAGAGAGCTTTGGAGTTGTCATATCTCATTCTTAATTCCAGGCTTTCACCACCCACAGAAATAGAATGAGGGACAGGACTACACTTGTTGACCCTGACACCCATAAGTCATCTCCATCATATTCAAACACTGGAGAGGAAACATCCCTAGAGGAAGATTGCTCTGTTCTCATAGGTCCCTTAGAACCCAGACTGCATGGGGACTGCATATTAGGTAAGGTAAGGCTCCCTACTATAAGTTCTTGTTAGCCAACAAACAAAAGATTAAGGAGGCAAATGCCAAGAATGTCATGGAAGAGGTGAGGTCAACAAGCCCAGTTCTGCTCTTCTCCTTACAATGGTTCTAAACACATGAATAGTGAACATCTGAAGAGGGAACACATTCAGGCGTAGCCGTGTTGGCCATGTAGCAAAATGAAATCCAGAATCCACAAAAAGTGATACCTTTATTGGTCAACAAATTCCAAAACACATGATGCAAGCTTTTGAAGCTCTACTGGCTTCTTCAACAGGTAAAAGGTGTTTAAAAATAAAGAAATAAAAGTGACAGTGTTGAAGTTACAGGCCAACATGGGACTAAACTTTCTGAGGTTTCTACCTCCAACAAAGATAAAACTTCTCTTCTGGACTATAATTGGCTAAGTTTTACCCATACAGCACCTGAAGAAAAAAAAATCCCCAGATGTAGCAGTACAGAGACCTCTTGAAAATTCCAATGAGCTCTGCCTAACAAAGACTTTACAAAGGGTCAGAGACATCCTGGATACCAAAAGAGGCTGCCTTGCTGCTGCAGGAGTTAAATTTTACTGTCCTTTGTCCCAACACATGGCCAGGAAGTAGGAGTGGCCTCTCTCTGTATGAGATCCCTCACCTGAACAACAACACAAGAAAAATCTGAAACAAAATATAGGCTTGTGACTTCAACACCATGACTTCTGTATTTTTTAACATATTTGGCCTGATGAAGCCAGTAGCGCTTCGATAGCTTGCATCATGTGTATTTCAGTTTGGTTGGTCAATAAAGCTACCACTTTTTTGTGGATTCTGGATTTTGTCTGCAGAGGGATTTTTCATGACATGATCCCTACATTGCTGAAGGGAAGCATCAGGGATAACCCTCAAGGAGTCAAGAACAAGGGAGATGTCAATCTTTCAAAATATGTATGTGGTTTTGGGGATGGTAGAGTGAGTTGCTGCCCTTAGTGAGAATGAGGAATGATTGAGAGAGTGAAGGTGTCGTTCTACGAATCTAACCTGTACTTATGGTGAGAGGTTCAGTGCAGTGAATGGTAAGCCCAGGTGAAAGCATGACAAATGACCCATGCACATACACTTTTTGATTTATGTGGGTGAGTGTTGTGTGATCTCTGATGTGGAAATGACTGCAGTACAGCGGCACCTTTTGTAATATAGACTATAGGGGTTATAATAATGTAATGAGGTATTATATGTGGTGAAATGGATGGGATTGGATATGATTGAGTGGAGAATAGGAGACTGATGTTGGGTGGGAGTTGGACTGACTGGAATGCAATCACTGGTGTAGGATGTACATTTGTTGAAGAGGATGTTGTAGGTGTGGAGGCAGCAGGTGGCGATGATATTGAGTATGGGGCAGTATCATGTAGAGGGAGGGATTTCTGAGAAAAGAGATGCAGGCAAGTACAGGTCATCTCCTCCTCTGCTCCCCTCCATCCCCTCAAACAGATTGCTGAATCCACTGGACTGAATGCTTCTGCATAGTTCCAACTCAGGGCTTGTCTATATGAATAAAATGTGGGTTGGTGTGCAGTAATGCCAATTTGCAATAAAATGTGGATTGGTGTGCAGTAATGCCAATTTGTTGCACCTTTCTTTTGTCTTCATGTTGTTTTTTCAAGATCATAGGTGTGCAAAGCTATCCACATTTGATGTTCAAACAGGCATGCCTGAGAATCAAGAAGGTGGGTGTGAGTAAATTACTCACATTTTTATTCTCGCCAGTTGCTGCCACCAAACAGTATTTTTTTAAAAAAAAAAAAAAAGAAAAAGAAAATCCAAGGTGCGAAACTGCAACCTTCTGCTTAAATAAACAGAAAAATAGCCTGTTTCATCACCTCAGCACATGGTTATTACGTTGAAAATCCAACATGGTGGTGCTGGGCACTGCCTTGCCAGCAAGCTCTGCTCCCCATAAACATCTGAGCAATCAGTTTTCCACTTCCACTCTTATCGGGAAAGTACAGCAAAGTGAATTGGTTGTCCTAACGGGCAGGCATGCACATTTCCAATATGGGTTCTTAAAAACTTTGGGGAAAGACATGAAGGCTTTTCCTGTAGTGTATATGGCATTTGGGGGTCCCTCTTTCTGAATACAGTGAAATGATGTGGGTTCCCATTGGGACAAAAGGTATTCTCCTCAAATTCTATGAGGAGGATTTTCACTGTTTAGACAAGCCATCAGTTTTACTCACCAGGAATGCTATGGAGCATGCTGTGACAGTGTGTACCTTGCAGAATGACAAGATGACATATGCTATTGCTGTACTATCCATCCTGCTCTCCAATAGCTTCTCTAACAAAGCTGGCCAATGAAGTCTTGGGCATGGTAAAGAATCCCAAAATGTTGGTTTGGGTGACTTTCACATCATACTTAAAGCCACCTTCATCATACTGGGACTTCATGGCTATCTCAATTTGTCATGGGACACACCTTATATTTGCCTTGATCTGAGCAGGTGGTGGTCCACAAATGCACAGTGGTAATTACACCTCTACTGATATGCTAAGACCACTACATGGTGACATGACCACTACGTTGTTTGCATGGTCATTCCCCCAACCCCAACGTCACTTGGGTGAGCACCAATTTGATGGTTGACCTCAGTAAAATTTTCTTAAACAACTGAATGCCAGGAGTGAATGTATGGAGCTGTTCACATCCCTTGTGTAGTTTCCCTAGTCTTATCAGAAGTTTTAGGTTTCTCTTTAAATTTCCCAGGTAGTTCATAAAAGGATATTCCAAATTCACTTTAAATTTCCCTGTGAATTAGAATTGAAGTGTTTGTGATTCTGAAATGATAAATACTATCTTAATTAGTGGCTTGTTTGTTTTGCTTAACAAAATGCCCCATTATACCATGCTGCTGTTTTACCACATTTGCATACAGATTAGCATATGCAGTAGCAGCTGCTATAGCAAGGCCCAGGCCCTAGATATCATCAGGCATTTGGTATGCTTAGGAATAAAGTGAAGGCCAGACAAAACCTTAACGAGAGGCTTGGGAAACCCAAAAGCTTTTCATCTCACCTTCAAGCAAAGTAGCATACATGAATGACATTGATCCTATGTATGTGCAGCACACAAAACAGAGACTGATTGAAAGGGGCTGGAGGAGAGTCATTAAAATTAACTTTAGTAATCCCTTTATAAAATAACGAAGGCTAAACGAAACTCTTTAAATCTGACAGTTTCCAGCGTTAAGAGAGTGTTTAATAAATTATGTATTTAAATCACTGAATACTGACAAGCAATCCAGTAGTGCAGGAAGAAATGAACATTTCCAGTTTGGCTTGCATAAAGCAGTACCTTTTATAACTTCATGTAACTCTCTCTCTCTCTCTGCATTTTTAAATGTAAATTTCTGTGCTGCGTTACAATGTCACTCAGTAGACTCAATAGTGGGGAGCTGCAGAAATGGGTTAAGTAAATTCAGTCCAGAAATTTCTATGAAAACAGGAAGACACATCTCCAATGGCACACAGTAAACACTTATTTTTGGATAGCTATACTTGACAGGAAATTTTACACCTAATTTCCTTGATGTTGAAACTAAAGTGCCTGAGTGTTACAAAAGTGTATTAATTCCTAGCAACCCTGAAACTAGTCAATGCCCATTGAACAATCCATATATTCAGAAGCTGTATCCAGATTAGTGAAGGGTGAACTCACCTGGGTCCTATTTGGAATGAGCCTGATTAAAATGAATAAATCTAAAAGAATTAGAGTGAATTTCTTCCCCATTCCAATTGTGCTTCTGATATCATCGGAAAAAGAATATACAGATGTGCCAGTTCTGTTTTCTCCTCCATTTTCACCCCCAGTCTTAGGGGGGTTACATTCCAAATATGAAGAAATTTGCAAACTGAAATGAAATTCTGCCCCATCTCTACTGGCCAAATTGAGACAGTTAAGCTATTCCCAGGTGGAGATGATCATGTTGTATCTTCCTGTCCTATAGGTATTACAGGTATTACTCATACACATGAGGAGAGAGTGAAATGAAAAAGAAGTAGTAAGTCTAATTCAGCACCAACTTGGCCAGTCATAAGGCTTCCAATCCAGACCTTGTAAGGAAGAGTTAAGCACTGAAATTCCTCAGCCTCAGTGGACAAATCTCAAGTTTTTCCATCAAAAATATCAAAATGTTTGCTAAATTCTTCACTTTAAGAAATTGAAACACCTTACTCACCCATTCCTCCTAAGGAACATGATGGGATCACTGTCATCAGCCCCTACAGCAAGCTGTCTTCATGGCTTTCTTAACCTTACATATCTTTATCAAGATGAGGAAGCCATAGGGAGGTTCAGGGATACTGTGGGCTTTAGGCCTGGGGCATGAACAACACCAGAAGTGAATGTAGCAGCATTAATGCCAGGGAGCATGGGAACAATATTTTTCACTCCTCTCTGCACCAATGGAAAGTCTGCAAGCCTCAAACCAGGGCTGCAGACATTCTGACTGCTTTGCTCTCTGAATACTTGGAATATTCATAACAACACTATGCCTCCCCACCAAGTTTTGTCTAATAGTTATAAAGTCTTCACCATCACAAGCACAGTACAACACATTTTGACATATTAAATACTAAGAAAGGGAAACCGAAAAAGCACAGCTTAGCTGAAGAGGGGTCCCCCATGCCTTAGAAGAATCAACCAGTTTGTTATATAAAACTAGCCTTTCTACACAGCAAGGGAGAGAGGAATACATGAAGCCAGGAACTGGTGTCTGGACTGCAGAACTTGGAAATATCTTGCAACAAATAAGTAATTACCTTAAACTGTGTTAGTTGCAGAGGGAAAATAGATTTGTAGCACTCATTAACAAGTTTCATTTGGTATAAGCTTTGCGGTCTCCAGAGCATTTCATCAGACATAGTGATGAGATGGACTGACAGAACTGAAAGCTTACACCAAATAAAAATTTAATCTTCGAGGTGTCACAAGATTCCTCACAGGTCTAACTAGCTGCACATTATTTTCCATAGTAACAAAGGTATAACTGTAACAACTGTATTGCCTCAGTTTATACAGCTGAAATGTAATGAGGAAGATCTCCTTTTAGTGTATAACATTTTACTCTTTTAGTTATGGGGTTGCTTTTATAGTTATGGGGTATAGCTTTACTAAATGGTGAATCCCTGGTGGTGCAGTGATTAAATGCCAGTACTGCAAGTCACCACATTGCCAAGTTCGATTCCAGAGGGCTCCAAGGTTCACTCAGCCTTCCATCCTTTCATAGGTTGGTAAAATGAGTACCCGGCTTATGGGGGCAATTAGCTAACACACATTGGAAACTGCTTAATACAGTGTAGATGTGTAAATTGCTATTGCTTAAAACAATTTTTAAGCCACACTGATAGCCTTGCGGCTGAAGAGCGGGGTATAAATAAATAAATAAAAATTATTTTAAAAATAAATGGTAGTGGAGGAATATCTCATGATTCAAGAGATAGCTCATATTGTGCCTCGTACTGCCATGTCATTATAAGTATTGAGACAACACAGAGTTGGATGGGAAGAGATTATATTTAAGCCATTGTCTTACAGTATTCAGATATGTTGGTGCTCAAAAAATAACTAAAAGGAAACTATTACGTCTGAGAACTTTGAAAGTTAGCATGATATATTATGTGTCATTTCTTTGGCCCAATAAAGATATCATTGAAAGATATATTTTGGAGTTTGTTGAGGTATTTGTTTGCTTATGACTTTTGCAACTACCCTTAAAATGTTTTCTAATCTGAAGATGCCTAATTCAGTCACAAACAGGAAGACCCTACATTTGAGGAAGGTGATTCTGTTTCACCATATGCTGGGAATTGTTTTTGAGTGTTTTACCTATTCAACACTAAGGGCTCATCTGCTCCCTACCAGGGCCCAGTTTTCCTCATGTTACCTGAAGAAAATGGGCTGGAGTCCAAGCAGGACACTGGCCCATCGCTGAAGCCACCGTTGCTGTCATTTTCTTTGCTAACATGGAAGCCTGGCAGGGGTCCCACAACATGTGACTGAGGCCCCCTACATGTGACCAGCTTTGGTCACATGCTGCAAGACCCCTGCCTGGCTTCCAGGAGGGCCAGGGAGATGGTGGCAGCAGCAAGGAGTGGCATTCTGGGACGGGACCCCATGAACACACAGGGCTTGATCCAATGACAACGGATTAAACTGGGTATTTTCTTGTGATGCTTTATTGGGCCCTATCCTGGCATGCCCCCATTTGAGCCCCTTATCTGCCCCAGGGGTTGTTTGGACTGTCCAGAGGCAGATGAAGGTGAATGCCCTGCATCAGTTGGATTGCAAGGCTCTGGAACGGGGGCAAAGCTGGGGCATTTGGCTGGTGCAGACAAGCCCTAAGTAAAGCAACCTGACTCGGGGCTTAATTGATCAACTTTGCCTTTTCCATTGTCTCCTTACCTGAGTTATCTCCATACCTGAGAATATAGAGAATTTCCCCAGGAACTAAGCACACTTTTCTGTCACAGGAGCCTATACCATTATACTGGATATGCATGTGAATACAGTTCTTGGGGTGAGGGTGCTTTGTAACTTCAAATGGAGAAACAATTTTATTGCCTTTGTACCACTCAGTTTACAGCTAAGGTGAGGGGTCTCACTTTTTGTCTACATACACTTTCTCCAAAATATAGCAGCTGCATCCACAATGCTGTTGTTTCCTTTTCCCTGTATGTTATATTACCATTTTGCCTGATGAAAAGACTGTGGAGCTTCAAAAGCATTTTCTGTCCAGCCCAATAAAGGTTTCATCATAGGATGATTTTGGAGTTTTGCAAATCAGAAAACAAATGGCTTTTAAGAACAACAACAAAGAATTACTTTTTAAAATGTCATTATATCACTAACTACTTCTTTGGACCTTGGAATGTTAACAATAATTACTTCCAAGAGTAGCTTTTCTAGCTCTGTGAATAGCGCAACTATACAACCTGAATCTATTGCTGGAAAAATCCTTGCAAGGATACTCCTGAACAGATTAGTTCCTGCTATTGCAGAAGAACTTCTCCCTGAAAGCCATTGTGGCTTCAGAGCCAATAGGAGTACTACAGACATGGTATTTGCCCTTAGACAACTGCAAGAAAAATGTAGGGAGCAGAACAAGGGTCTCTATGTAACATTTGTTGACCTCACCAAAGCCTTTGACACTGTAAGTAGAAAAGGTCTGTGGCAGATCCTGGAAAGACTAGGATGTCCCCCCAAATTCCTTAAAATTATTATCTTGCTACATGAGGGCCAGCGTAGTCAAGTCAGATATGGCGATGCTCTTTCAGAGCCCTTTCTAATAACTAATGGAGTGAAGCAAGGTTGTGTTCTTGCACCAATTTTATTTACAATCTTCTTTAGCATGATGCTCCAAAGGGCTATGGCAGATCTTGAAGAAGACGACGGCATCTATATAGGTTACCGTACTGATGGTAGTTTGTTTAACTTAAGCCGTCTGAGGGCTCACACTAAGACTCTAAACTATCTAGTCCGTGAGCTGCTCTGCGCTGATGATGCTGCCCTTGTTGCCCACACAGAAGCAGCTCTGCAGCGCCTAACATCCTGCTTCGCAACAGCTGCAGAGCTGTTTGGGCTGGAAGTCAACCTGAAGAAAACAGAAGTTCTTTACCAGCCTGCACCACAGGACGAACACCACCATCCCCACATTGCCGTTGGCAAATCTGTGCTCAAGTCCATTCAGCAGTTCACCTACCTGGGAAGCATCATCTCCTCAGATGCCAAGATTGACAAAGAGATCGATCACAGATTAGCAAAGTGCATATAGTGCATTTGGAAGACTTCTCAAAAGAGTCTGGAGCAATAAACACCTGAGGCAAAGCACAAAAATCAGTGTGTATAGAGCCATTGTACTGTCTATCCTCCTTTATGGATCTGAAACATGGGTCACCTATCGCCACCACCTACGACTCCTCGAGCGCTTTCATCAGCACTGTCTACACACAATCCTAAATATACAATGGACTGACTATGTGACGAATGTTGCTGTCCTTGAGCAAGCAGGGATCACCAGTATTGAGGCCATGATATTGAGAACACAGCTGCACTGGGCAGGGCACGTTTCTAGGATGGAGGACCATCGCCTCCCAAAAATACTACTCTACGGTGAACTCGCCATGGGCCAGCGTAAGAGGGGCGCTCCAAAAAAGCGATACAAAGACTCCCTGAAACAACATCTCAGGCTCGGCCAAATTGATCACCAACAGTGGTCCGCCCTGGCTTCACATCGGGAGGCATGGAGACGCACTATCCACAATGCTGCAGCCTTATTTGAGAACTCACGCCGAACAAGTCTTGAAGAGAAATGACAAAGCAGAAAGGATCACAACCCAGAAACATCACCCAAGGAGGCCTTCTGCTGTGCTTTCTGCAACTGGACTTGTTTATCTCGGATTGGCCTTTTTAGTCATCAGCACACTTGCAGAAAGCGTGGGATGAATCCTTCTTGAATCTTCATTTGTGAAGAAATGCCAGAGAGAGAGAGACAACCTGAATTCTGCTACTAGTCCTTCCTAAAGTAGACTCATTCCTAAACTAGACTCACTCAATCAATGGGATTTACCTATGTGTTGACTTACCATGCAATAATGAATTGAATGGATCTATTCTAGTAAGGCCTAACCAATATGATTTCAGTCTACTTTTTAAAGTTCTAGCCCTAAAAAGGTAGAGAGGTGGCATTTGGGTTATGCTTTAGGCAACCAATGTCTTGGGCTTATACCACTGTTACAGACTATATAGTTTTTGAGTAGCTTTTCTGAGAGTAAAACACTCAGTTAATGCTGAATCACAGTGAACAGAGTAAATGTCAATTAATCATGACTTGGACAGGTGGTTCCGCTTTTAACAAACACTGGTTTCCTAAGGAAGAAGCTCATTCATCTGCCTTAAGCAGAAAGAAAATGTCTGAGACCATACTTCTTTCTGACACATGCTGCATAGCACAAAGTTGTAATGCTAATCAATGTGATCGATAATCAATAGCTCAATGTGAAGTTGAAAGCTTTCACAGCCAGCATCCATGGGTTTTCTTTGGTTTTTTTCTGGGCTGTGAGGCCATGTTCTGGAAGAGTTTATTCCTAACGTTTTGCCTGCATCTGTGGCTGACATCTTCAGAGAACGGTTGGGTAGGAGTGTGTATGGGGCTTATATACTGTGAGTCCCTGTTAGAGAGGATATGTAAATTTGTGTATTTGAATGGGTATTTCCTGGGGGGAGATATGCAAGGAGGATTAGTGTCTGTTTGGCTAAATGGCCCATTATCTGCTCGAAGTCCCCCTGTCCCTGGGTGGAGTTCATTTGCATATGTTCTGTTTTTATTTCGGTGTTTTTCAAAATTGGAAACCAAACTTTGTTTACCTTAAGGGTTTCTTCTTTCCTGTTGAAGTTGTCCAGGTGTTTGTGGATTTCAATAGCTTCTCTGTGCATTCTGACATGATAGTTGTTGGTCTGGTCCAGAATTTCTATGTTTTTAAATAATGTTTTGTGTCCAGGTTGGTTTATAACATGTTCTGCTATTGCTGATTTTTCTGGCTGGCCCAGTCTTCAGTGTCTCTCATGTTCCTTAATTCATGTTTACACACTGCATTTAGTGGTCCCTATGTAAACTTGTCTACAGCTGCATGAGGGATGTTTCATTGGGCAGTATGCCTGAATACTCAGGAGGCAAGAAGAGAAACATGATGATGGTGGGGTGCGGGAACTGTATTGCTTAAGCTCTGAAATGAAAGGAAGTCAGGAAAATGGTAAGGAAGGCCATTTTTCATTGTTACTTGAAATCTGACTGTAACTGCTGTGATATGACACAATTGTAGCAATTGTATTTACCTAATCCTCGTTGACTATTAGGGAAGAGGCATTCTTAAAACAATATTATTCAGTAGACTTCAGGAGTGTATGATAACTTTTAAATATATTATTAATAAACTTTATTTTACTTGCAACAAGGTCTAGGGTCATGACTAATTCATCAGTAATCATTTCCTAGAGACAGAAGGTCAGTAGACTCTCTCCAAGAATTTGAAGGTGTGTGTTTCTCTCTAGCAGTGAGTGGAAGTCTGCTAGACAAATAACAAGATTCCCTTTTTTCCTAATAAGCAATAGATTTTGTTTAAAATGGTGGTGGCATTTTTAAAAAATCTACATGAGAATGCTCTTCAATTTTACCTCTTGAAGGAAGTAATTTACAGCCAGAGCAGCTCACCTAGCATGGCCATGAAGAGTGTTTGTTTCCTTCCTTCATCCTGATGGCACCTTTCCTTAAAAATGGTAGTAAAACAGGCAGGAAAGCTCTTTTGCTTTGCTGGGTCTCTCTCTAATTAATAAACATTATTCATTGAAACCTTATTTTGTATTACTTACTGGGAATAGGTGCAGACGTATGTTTTACTGAATACACTAAATGTGCTTCAACCCCCATCCTGAAGCTCTATGTTTTCTCCACCTTCAAGCTTTAGCAGACAAATGAGATTCTCACAAAGCATTCCAAGGCAGATACTAGTAGTTCATGGATCTATTCCTAGCACACACCGTGACTTATTAGAACTCATCCATTTAGAACAATAACAACTTCTGTAAAATGAGATTGACAAGAAAAGGGAAATCATACCTAATAAAAATACATGAGAACTGATTCATACATCTTGTGAAATGTCAGAAAACTAAGGGCCGGTTTACACAGCAGATTTATTGTGGCAACTTGCGGTTTAATTATTTTCCGCAGCTGTGCCAGTCAGGTTTTTTTTCTAATTGTGTCGCTTTGAAGTTCAGACTTGAATAAGTGTGGGGGGTGTGGCTCTGTGTGTCTCTGTAAATCTGCCTGTAAATGAACTCACTCCATAAAGCAGAGAGAGAGTAATCTCTCTGCTAAAAGACCTTGCTGCCATGCCGTGGATCGCAAGTTTTTCCAGCAGCTCTCTCTCTCTCTCTGTCTGTCTCTCTATCTCCCCCTCCCTCCCTCCCTCCCCCAAGCAGAGAGAGAGAGAGAGAGAGAGAGAGAGGGAGGGAGGGAGGGAGGGAAAATAGCAGTTCAGCTCACTACAGCCCTTTGTGAAATGGTTTCTTTCCCTCCCCCGTGCACAGGATAAAAGTGACGAACGAGCTTTTACATACTTTCAAAATAGCAGAGAGGATGAGAAGGAAAGCTCCCTGAATGAAAGTTGTTGGGAATCTTTCTTTTTTTTTTTTCTTTTTTTTTTTTTTTTTTTTGCAAACTGGCTCGCAAAATAGCAGACAGGATCCCTGCCCCTCTTTTAAGCCCACCCCTGCATCATCAACCAATCACAATGCAGCTGTGCTTTAACCCTTAGCGGAATGCTAGTTTACACTGCCAATAAAGCACTACATTGCAAATATTCCTGCAAAAATAGCGACATCCCCTGTCACGCTATATTTGGGTGTTTTACCTTCCCCCTTCTGAATGAGACGATGCTGTGTTGTGATCCGTGGAACTATGAGCTATCTTAGCGGTATATTTAGGGGAATATTTGCCCGTGTAAACGACCCCTAAGATAACTTCATAAAGAAGAAATCAGAGGAAAAGAAAGCTATTTGAATGTTTTATATTGTATAGTGTCCAAAGCAGAGATGAGGATATGATTTTGGATTGTGTTCATGTCACCCTGAGAGAGATTGGTTACTCATGTCATATGGGTCCTGAGTTTAGCGATATAAAGACCATGGGATATTCTAGGTGAAAGAGCAGGTAGAGGTACATGTTTCCCTGTCCCTTGCACCACTAGAATTTGGAGTAACCCAATGAATTTGATTGCTACTAGGTTCAAGACTGACAAAATAAAGCACTGAAGAAATTCACTGCCATAAGAAGTGATTGTAAGCCACTAGGCTGGGACCAAACTGTATGAGATTTGCCCAAAGGATAAATAGCAAAGAGCAAATAATAATGCCCTCCTAAAGATCTGAAGTGTTACATCAGTTGGGGTGTTTGGGTGAAATATGCTGGTGAATCTTTATAGTCCTGGCATCAACATCAAAGTTCTTTCTACCCTCACTATAGTCTTGGGCCCTGTTCTGCTCAGAAAGTTCATTTCAGAACTTTATGCAGAAATGAAGATACTAGAAGAAAGTTCGATTTATGTTCATGCATTTTCTGCTATTAACAGTAGATTTAAAAGTGTAATGAAGAAGCCCAAATTAAAGGTCATTACTTGGCAGTCCTTCTCTGTGTTTTGGGAGTGTATAATTCATATTAGCATTATAGGAAGATACAGAAATTAATATATGTTGATTATTATTTGACATATATCTTAGGTAACCTTTGAATCACTGTGGGCCCAGTGAATTTTTCTCTGTTTGTGTTACTTAGAGAAGAATGACAACTAAGGCATCCCTAAATGATATCCTTTTGCATCTTGGTAAATAACTTTGGTTGATTAAGATAATTTTACAAATATGGGGAGGGACACATACTACTAAGTTTGAGATAAAGCTATATAATAGCCTAAAAATATCACATTTAACACAAATTTGGAAGCAGCGCTAGTACACTTTAAAGAAGTCTGAAAGCAGATATCATTATAGACCTAAACGGCCACCTCTTAACAGATGTCTTTTGAATTTCCTCAGAATTTCTTAGATCAAGTATGGCATCCCCAAATTCTCATTGCACTTAAAATAAACTCTGGTGAAAAACTAGTTACAGAATGTGCATATATCCTATAAAAATGTTTTGTGTTTGTTTGTTTTATGTCATTGACTGAACTTCCTCAAATATTTTCCTGAAAGCATGCACATGCACACACACACACACGTACACTATACTTCCTTACAATTGTTATTTAGGTGGTGCTGATGTTACTTTTAAAACACTGGCTGTGATCATGCATCACAAAGATGTAGTGTATGTAAAATTTTCATATGGAGATCTATGCCATGTCTCCCTTGTCCCCTGTCCAAACTACCTTTTAGCAGCAGGATCCCCACTCCCCACTGCTGTCTAGTGACCATTTTCTCCCCACTGCCAGACATTTTTGAAAACTATGCATGGCATTGGAGACGGGGAGCAAGACAAGAATCTGGAGGCTATAGCCTTCGGGTATCCTCTCTTGTCTCCCCCTCCCTCACAACATGGAGTGGGGTGAGGAAGTAAGATGGGAGAGGATCTGGAGACAATCACCAGTTTCTATATGACCTGTTATGTTACATAACTCATAGCTATGTACTAGAGGCACTAAGAATTCTCTTTACTGAATTGTGAAGATGGGTAATGGGACACCAGTAAGAGTGGCCTATGCACATTGTGCCCGATCCACATCATGACTGATGTGATGTTATCAGGACCAATATGATGAGCATCAGGACCAATGAAATGCACAATGGGACCAATCCACATTGGACCCATTAAACACCAGTCCCATTGCACAATGGTCAGTTTGCTGGATTTGATACTTAGTAAGGTGGCAACAGCCCTCTACTGGATATGGATGTTATGCAACCACTCAATTCTAATTCCTGCATAAGTATCCCACCTTTCTCCCAAGGTGGCTTTAGCATACATTAAAATAAAATACATACAACATTTGCTGACTCCCAAGCCAAGCCTTCACATCTTCATGCCTTCATGTCTTAAACTCAGGTTAAAAAGAATAACCTCTTGTTCTGTTTTTTCTCAGGCCTTGTCTAGATTGGTCAAATGAAGCAGCATCTCCCCGCTCCTGTGCCCCTTATTTCAGATGACACAGGCGATGTTTGGGCAGTTCCAATGAGAATCTGGACAAATACCCTTTAAAATGGGGTGGACACATGTTTAAAATGTCAGATTAACGTACTGCTATCCAGAAGGTCAGGCAGCAAAAAGTTGGTAGCAGAGTTCCCATCCTTCAGGCAAGAGAATAAATGTACATACACAGGCTTGTGTCTAAAAACAACTTCTCTTTTACTGCAGCATGATAATAAATATTTACAGTCTTACAGAGAATCCTCTCTGAGTACTATACATTGCAGCATTCAGCAGAAAAACATTTTGATACTACAAACCCATCTTCATTCTTTGAAGCCCGGAACATAATTGAAAATCACACAGTTATATATGATAGCAAAACACATTTCACAATGACTTTGTCCCTCTAGCAGATAGCAAGGTTCCAAACCTCCAAGGTCACCCTGTGAGGCCATTAATATTGATACAATTAGCTAGTTGCAGCAAACTGCTGCCAGCTCTCTCTGCTGCACCCTGTAGGTCACTTGTTATACTTCAGCTCTTTGCAGCATAAATCTATTAGACTGCATGTCCCAATATCCTGACATAAATTACTCACCATTTGCTCTGGTTCTTCTGGAGAATATGTTGAATTCCATTACTGCAACAGGGTGTGTTTGAGTCCATATATGCAACCTGTGTGGTTCCTAATGCAGCCATTTCCCAGCCAGATCACACACATTGCATCTGCTGAGGTCACTGTGAGGTGCCTAGCCAGGTGACCATGGCTGGGTGCTAGTTCTTGGCCTCAGAAGATGCAACTGCCATGAAGAAGAGAAACACTGGTTTACATGAAGATCATGGGTATAAGGACACTCCTCTGTTGCTGCAATGGAAGGACAGGTAAAAGGAAGAAAATGCAGTGGGCCCAGGGTTAGAGTACTCCAGCCAGAATGTGGATTATTCTGGCCTTTGTAGACAAGCCATCAGTCACCCATCCCCCCTTTTGGTACTTTTGGTGTGGTCCATGCTGTGATTTAGTCTCAGCTTTGATCTTGCATCAGGGGGTGAGTAACAGGCATGTTGATGCATCTATTATTTTCTCTCTCTCATGGGAATAGTCTTTTTTTTTTTAAATCTAACCCAGGGGCATGTGCACATCCACATCACCACATAATATTTGCCTCAGACTGAGGTGGGGGAAGGTTATATTCTCCAGCAAAGAGGTTTTTACATCTGGTGCACAAGGGAATCTCTACAGGCTTGTCTGTCCCACCAACCTCTTGCCTTCTCCTTCTCCAGCAACATGAATTTCTCTCCGGGCACTGTTACACTATTCTGCTACTGGAAGAAAAGTCAGGCTCACCCCCAGCTTTTTTACCAAAGCAAAAGGAAGGCTGGAGAATGAGACTTTACCTGGGAGCAAATCGCACTGAAGTCACTGAGGCTTAATTCTAATACCATTTTAAATACTAGGATGTTGCCCAAATTGTGTGGGGTCCGTGAGACCCACTTGTGACACTCAACTTATGATATTATATTGGGGAATTTAAATTAGCTCAAAGATCTGTCTGAAAGAGGTCGGATAACTGGTGGGATCTTTACACCCTTGTATACCAGTACTTGTCAAGATATTGGGACATACCGTAGATTTATTCTGTAAAGAGCTGGAATGTAACAAACAGTCTGCAGTTTACAGAAGCAAGCTACCTGGCTAAATGTATCAATATTGACTAAGGCTAGGAGCTGAGTTGGTGCAGGGCAGGGCTGAGAACTATGCAGTTCTCCTTTGGATTTCACAATGTGAAGATGTTCTGTGTTGGATTTCACAGAGGGAAGTTTTTTCTTTAATGATGAATATATCTGTAAATATAATTCATTATGCTCAAGTAAAGAACAAGACTATTTTAGACACAAGCCTGTGTCTGTGCCTTTATTCTGATGCCTAAAGGAACTACACTCTGCTGTTTATTTTTGCTGCCTGGACCTGTTTAGGTACCCAGTGCACATCAACACCTAACAGTACTAACTGAGGAGACCCCAAGCCAGAATAAAATTAAAATGGTTTTTATTGGAAAATAACCACAGGAACACTCACACATGCACTTCATGCATCAAGCAATCACAGAAGGCTAGTGAAGAATTAGGAGGAAGTATTTAGATAGAAGAATAGATTTCAGGGATTATGGGCTATACTTTATCTGTCCAAAGAGCAGAGATTTGTGTAGCAGAGAAAGACTCAGATTTAGATCTGATAGTCACACAAAAGATTGGCAGAGTGACAAGGTGGGAGAAGCTGTGCACAGATGGCTACAATTTGAGGTTAATATTTATACCCAATATCATACCCTTAAAGCATGTTTGAAGTGTAGAACGATGCTTGAGTGAGTTTCCCAGAGTTAAACCATGGAATCTCCGGCTTCATTGATTGCTGTTAATGGTTGGAACATTAAGACTGTTGGGTTTGAGGTATCCTTGTGTTGTTGGGTAGGCAGAGGTGAGAAGGAAAACTTTTGCAGGATAATGGGAGCTTTGGGTTACTTGTTTGTTTTGGAATGTGACCCACTGCCAGGTGTGTCCAGGGGAAATTAGCACATTCAACCTGAACTACTGTCTGAAGGGGCTTCACCTAACCTTGTCCTGGACGTTATCTTTTTTTGAAGAATTTCTGAGACACCTTCATTAAGTCTCTGGATGACCTTTGCTTGAACCCTTCTGTGGATAGGTTGGTCTACTGTGGATCTACATGAACTGTCAATTAGTGCCAATTTATGAATTATTGCCAACGTATTGGAAGTGAGGGCTTTTAAGGGCATGTAACAAGGAATATGGGGGGATTATTACTACATTAACCTGCAGACTCACTCAGGCATGATATCAACACAATAGTGGTCCTGTTTCAGGGATTCTTGTGCTCAGAAGTGGGCTGCATGTCTCTTTGAATGCTTTTGGGAAAAAGCATGAACATCTTCCATAAGGAAGTCACATTTCAGGTTCCTGTCTTCTTGTTATCTCTTGTTCTTTCTTAAAATTGGAAGGGGGGAAGCATGTGACAGAGAGAGCAAGGGGACAGGAAAAAGGGCTAGTGTGCGAATCAGATGTCAGTGTTTAGCTTGGAAAAATAATTCCCCATATTCTGAGGATGGGAGTAGTTGTATGGTGAAATTACTGATGCATAAGAAATAGCATCTGCTACGAAAAGGATTTGTCATGAGGGTATAACATGCTGAATCAGCAGAGCAATTGCAAAAGGTCAATGTTTCCATAAGAAAGCCTCGATGGTATTTTGTGGATTTTGAACTTTCTTTTCATTTGAGTGGGTCAAAACAGGGTGATGGTTTGTCCGCAAACTAAGAACAAAGACCTGTAAACATTTCCCAAATATCATGGGAAATATTAAACATGAAGCAGATATGTGCCATGTAGTTCCAACTATTAATATGTTTGGTTCTTCATACACCTCTTGTATAAGTGATTGCTGGATTTAGGGTGCTTTCTTCCAGATGTGCCTTTAATTTAATGTTTGGGTGTTTGGACAAGACTTAGTAAAAATCATTTCTGTAACACAGACACAGCTCATTGCAATTACAGCTGTCCCTATGTATCCACAGATTTGGTATCCATGAATTTAAGTATTCATGGCTTGAAAATATTCTTTTAAAAAAATAATAATCCAAAAAGCAAACCTTGATTTTGCCATCTTATATAAGGGACAACATTTTGCTATGCTATTACATATAATGGGACTTGAATATTCATGGATTTTAGTATCCATGGGGGGTCCTGGAACCAAACCCCAGTTGATATGAAGGGACAACAGTAGTACAAAAGGGAATGAATCATCCTTCATGGGGATCATTCCTTCTCCAAGCCCTTTCACCCTACACAGTAATAGCACTAAGATTCCACTTTAACTTCCATGGCTTCCTCCTATGGAATCTTGGGTTTGTATTTTGGTGAGCCATTAAAGCTCTGGCTGAGAATTCTATATAGCCTTTGGCAAACTGAAAATCCCAGGATTCCATAGGACACAGTCATAGCACTTTAAGTGGAATTGTATCACTATTGTGAAGTGTGAAAGGGCCCCAAAACAGAATGTTTCTTCCACTGGAGAAATTTTGCATTGTACCCAGAAAACCCTTTGATGCTTTCTGTTCAGTCCAAGGAGTAAAATTGCTCTTTGGTTTCCTGAACCTGCTTGGCCCATATATCTTCTGACCTTGAGTGTTCCCTTTCTGGTTGCTTTTGTTTTGTTCTGAGGCTAGCAGACAAGGTTGGAATATTTAGTCCCTAAGCTTTAGGGGAAAAAAAAGTGTTTTTACTACACCAGTCACAATGCATTAGTGAGCATGGCCATTGACCATGCTTGCTACATAGGACCTTTTCAGATGCAGCAAATAAAGCATCATAAGGATACCTAATGATTGCGAAAGGGCATGCATATCAGACGACATCACCCTTTCATGATCATATCTGGTTAAAAACCAGTTCCTTTTTATTGATGGCTGAAGCTGTCAATAGCTCTCCCTTAGCAATTTGTTGCTGGTATTCCAAGCATTTGAATCCATGGACCATTCTATTCATGTGAATGCAACATCAATGGGCAAACACTTCTGGTCGAGATCATGACAGCCATGTAGGGTATGGTCTCTACCCCAGGTATTTAGTACTTTTTAAGTGTGTGTATGTGCTTTCTTTAAATTCTTGTGTGTTTATTTTGTTTTGTCTTTTAAATTTCCAGTGCAAGATTAGGTGAGATGTTAGATCAGGAAGTGAACGGAGCTTCGTTCACTCCCTGTTAGTACTTAGGAAGCTTCTTTCGAACGAGCAAGGTAAGGTCTGGTTGGGGGAAGTTTTTGCCAGCATTAAAGTGCCACAGATTATGCCAGAAAAAGAACTTTTAAATTGGGTGGTCTGATAAAGTCCGTAGAGTATTCTGGGAACTTTCATCTAAAAACAGAACTTTTTCTATCTCTATTGTAAGATTCTAAGGATCAGGGGAGCAATGAGTAGCACACAACATACCATGAATCCCAGATAAAGTAGCCAGCTTTCAGGTTCTGGCCATGGATTTCCAGTTTTCATGGGTCATCTCCAGGCAGGAGACAAGGGCCCAAATTTTCCAGTTTTGGTAGGCTCATCTCCAGGCAAGAGGAAAGGATTGTGTGCAGATCTCCAACTTTGCTAGTACAGCAGGAACTTGCTTACAAGGTTTCTTTGATTTGTTGCTGCAACTTGGGAAGGCTTGCTGGGTGGTCTGTGTATTTACTTAGTGTTCTCCTTCCCTCCTTGCTGTTGTGGCACCAGAGCTCACCTTCTGGTATGCTATGCTTCTGGCTAGAGGCAAGTAGATAGGGCCAAATTCACACTATACAAATAATCCAGTTTGAAACTGGATTATTTGCCATGGTTCTTTCCTATGAAATCCTGAGATTTGTAGTTTGGTGAGCCACCAGCACTCTTTGGCAGAAAAGGCTAAAGACCTTGTAAAACTACAAACCCCAGAATTCCATAGGAAGGAACCATGGCAAATATGCAGTTTCAAACTGGATTATTTGTATAGTGTGGATTTGGCCTTGATGAAATGTTCCTTATCTCATTTCTCCCAAATAAGTGAGAAGAAATATTCCCCTCATTTCACCATGATCTGGGAACTGCTCTTCAGCTAAGATCACTGCCTTAATTTCCAAACAGGAAAAAAATTGTGTACTTGTGTTTGAATAAAAAGCTATGAATAACTGGTTTATATTTAATGCATAACACTTAATGCATCTCCATGGACTATGCCTAGGCATCAGGTTTAGGCCTGAAAATCTCATGGCCTGGCATGATCCTGTACTGGCAACCCTAGTCCCCAACAACCTTTGCTTGGATTAGCATTGTGTCAATGCTCTCTAGGCATCACTTGCAAAAAACTAATCAACCCCTCTTTATTACTACCATATTTTTTGGGGTGTGTGTGCTATCTTTGACTCCCTCATTGCTGTTATTGTTTTTCTGAAACAGAATACAATGTCTATTGACAGGTCTGCAATAAAGGTTTGACTGACTGACTGACTGACTGACTGTCTGTCTATTGACAGGGACTTGTTCTGCTCCAGTTGATTCAATTCATGTCATCACTTGTCCAAATATGTGGCAAGCAGGAAAAGAGTCTTGTTTTCCTCCAAGCATAATCTGATTTGAAAGCAGCTATGAAATTGTCTGATTATTGTATAGTCTAGCCTTGTCCAGCTCAGCGCTCTCCGAAGGAGGAATGAAAAGTCATGATTTTAAACTACAAGTCACATCACCCTAACAAGCACCTCAAATGGTAAAGCATTATGAGAGCTGTAATCTAAAATATCTGGAGGGCACCAAGTTTGGGAACACGGATCTGTTGAAGGGGGAGATGAAGGCAACAAATATTAGCTAATCTCTCTGCTCGTTGTTCATCCAAAAGAAATCTGCATGTATAATTAGCTTCTCAATGCCACTAGTGAACAGATGGGGAAATAATGCACCATGTTTATAATGGGGACTTTATATGATGTGTCTATCTCCCCCACCCCACTCCCTGCTGCCCAGCTTGTGTTTGATTCTTTGACAGAGCACAAGAAATGTAAGTAAAACCATCCATGTTTAATTAAAAAGAAATTAAATGTAGTATTCAAGTTGAGGGGGGGAGAATGGATTGCTGCTCTGTTTATGCTTTGGGGAGAAATAGCAAACATATGGGTCTGCTTCATTGTTTGTCACAAATCATGACAAGGGCTGGTTTTTTGTTGCTTTCCCAGCCTTCGGGAGCAAAACAAACAAAAGATACTATTGCTCTTAAACTTTCAAAGATCTTCAGACAGTCTGGCTAGCTCTTATAGCATAAAAAGATGAAACACATTTCCATTGATGCACAGCCACAGGTTACTCTCAGTCTGGCTCTGCATCATCACTCAGTGGGTTTACTCATTAAAGCAATAACACTCTTTGTGATAGAGTCATTGTGCATTGCTGATAACAGCACAATAGAACTTCAGCACTTGGTTTCTAAGGTATTTCCATTTCCCCCCTGCTAAACTATTCCTTCCTAGGCCATTGTGGAACACAACTCTGCCATGGCTTTGGGATATGTTTCCCTGTGGTGCAATCCCATGACATGGAGGTGTGTGTTGGCACTGAGCCTTACCATCAGGCAGGACGGAGCAGATGCCTCAGGCAGCATACAATAGAGGGTGGGGGCCTGGTAAGAAGATGTTAGAGGACCATGTCACATGGCTTGTCCTGCACTGTGAAAACTCACTCAACAATCTAGCAGGAAAGATCTGAATGATTCATTGTGTGACAATGAAGAGTTGCCACCCAAGCAACAGGACCCCCCAAAAGTGACAATTTTACCAGTCATGTTCATAAAAAATGTTGGTGCTTTGAAGCACAGCAAAGATTTTTCTGTGTTTGGTGCCTACTGTGAGGATTTGTAATCCTTGTTTAGACACCTTCACGAACCTTAAATGAGTCCATTTTTGTCTTAATGGCTCCATTGAGTTTAATAAGTGATTCATCTGTTTATGCCTTTGAAAAGCATCCTTTTATTGAAATGCATCAATAAGTACTTAAAACCACTTCCCACATTCTGCTTCCAAGTCACAGAATCACTTTTGCAAATCAATTTCACATTTAAAAAGTATTTTCATAGGAAAACACATCGATTTATAAGAATACTTTGCTTCAGCTCACAAGCTTAAATAATCACATGCTGTTTCTTCATTACCCCCTTTCTGGAAGCCTCACAGTTTGTTTGTGGTCATTTGTGTTCAGCATAGTCTAGGCCTTTATGACTGTCTTAATACTACCCAGTAGAACCTGTCATGGAAGCAGCTCATCAGAGACTATATAACCCTCCTGGTCTGTCGTGTCACAAAGACTAGTGTCACCCCTCCCCTTGACGGTGTCATCTCATGCAGTTCGGTGTGTCTGCACCCCCCTAGTGCCGCTTCTGCTCCTGGTTTTGTTGCATAACTCTGATTATACATATTGGCCCTATCATTGGACATAGTGAGGCAATTGTGAGCCACCTTGGGTCCCATTCTGGGAGAAAGGCAACATATAAATTAAATAAATAAATGTCCCAGTTGGCTAATATGGAGGGACAGCATCCACAGCACCCTGGCCGCTCCTCCTGAATAATAATAATAATAATAATAATAATAATTTCATACCCACCTCTCCCCATGGATTGAGGCAGGGGAAAACAACAGAGTAATATATGACATATAATATCTATACAAAAAAAAACCCCATATGGAACTTCTATAATGGAGATTTTCAGACCGTGTTTTAGAGTGCCTAGGGCGGGAGGAGATTTCGGGAGAGGGATGGCGATCTTGCGCAGCAGGGAGGAGTTTTTGGACGCCGTTGTCCCTCTCCCGAAACCATCCGTGTCACTTCCGTGAAGCTTCGGAAGCTGCAGAGCCATATTTTAATCACAGAGGTTGCCCGTGATTAAAATATGGCGCTGAGGCTTCCAAAGCTTCACAGAAGTGACACGGATGATTTTGGGAGAGGAACAATGGCGTCCGAAAACACCCCCCTGCTGCGCAAGATTGCCGTCCCTCTCCCGAAAGCTCATCCCACCCTAGGCACTCTAAAACGCGGTCCGAAAATCTCCTAAAACATGCAACAGCAATTTAAAAGAACAAATAAGATACATACCTATTAAACCAATTAATCCATATTTAAAATTAATAGTTTAAAATGCACAATTTAAAAGTCATCTGAATAGGCCTGCCAGAAGAGACTGTCTTTAATGCTGTTTTAAATTCAGACAATGTATTCAGCTGTTGAATCTCCTCTTGCAGGTCATTCCACAGTCTAGGGGTAGCGGAAGAAAAAGTCCTCTGGGTGACAGTTGCAATCCTTGTTCTGCCTGACTGGAGCAAATGTCCCCCAGAGGATCTGAGTGTAGAGGACTGGTTATACAGGAGGAGGCAATCCCATAGGTAACCTAGACACAAACTATGTAGGGCTTTAGAAGTAATAACCAACACTTTGTACCTTGCCCAGAAACTACTTGGCAGCCAGTGGTTTGAATGTTGGACTAGGACTCTGGAGACCAGGATTTAAATCACCACTGAACCTTGGGTAAGTCACTATCTCTTGGTTTCAAGAGAAAGGCAATGGCAAATCCCCTCTGAACAAATTTTGCCAACCATGATAGGTTCATTTTAGGGTCATAATAAGTCTGAATAAGTTGGAAATGACTTGAAGGCACACAACAACAACAACCAGAACAACAACAACCAAAACACCATGTCACATCCTGTAATTTTATAATGGAGATGGGTAACTTGGATGGGCATGGGAACTATTCCTCCCCCCCAAAAAAACCTCACTGTTGGCCACACCAACCACACAAAAAAGCTGAAAATGATCCAGTTGTGGTTTTCAAAACAAAACAAGCTGGGGGGAGGGTGCTGTTACCATGCATCTGTTTCCTGGAGCAGGAACTTTTTGTTCCTCCAGAAAAGTTTTTTGGTGGTTGGAATATCAAGTGGAGTTGGGAGAGGCATGGGATAGGGGACTTAAAATCAGTAATAGGAGTGACTTTGCCCACTCTTGCTTTATGAGCATGTCAAAAGGGTCATGCACCCCCACTTCTATCACAGTGCTAACCAACTGAAATCTTAACTGGACCAAATGGTTTTTAAAATTCTCATTTGGGCTGAGAAGCCAAAGTCATTTGGATACTATTAGCCCAGCTCATTAGGCAAACCTTCACTCCTCTATGTAATTATCTCAGACATGTTACTTCTCTGTTGGCCTCTGTGAAGGCTTATTTGTGTGTGAAATAGAGCTTTCTATGTGGGTTATGGATGCATGGTTGCTAAGATATGTATGCATGTGTGCATTCTCGATAGCAGGTTTTCATTTCAAGGCTCTTGCCACTAAGGAAATGGGAGCAGTAACATATATGCACCACCAAAATAGTTGGCAGCTCTTATGGATAGACATATATGATATTCTTTCCTGAACTACATTTTTAGATGTAGACCCAGATAATTTTCAAGGCTTAAGAGATCTTCACAGGTGTGTCTTACACAGGAACTATTATTTGTTGAGCTGTTTGTTTTAAGGCAGTATAGTGCTTTGTAAGATGTAGCTGTGCTTTTGGTATCCATTTTTGGATGGTTAATTGTATTCATTTATTTTGGGATGACGATCCTGCTTTCAATGCTTTGACTTTACTTGAACTTAGGCACAAGTTGCTAAATGTGAGATAATTTACTTATTGTGACAGGTCTTTGCAATGGTCTTTGGACTGAGCAATAAACATTTTCTATTCTGTTATTGTGTTGTTACCCAAAATGCTCCTTGGAAAATTCCAAGAAAATATCGAGTTTCTAATATATTGGGGAAATTAGCAAGAACTCGACTTTAGCTATGTGAAAGGGGGTAACAAGGGGACCTTGAAAACCTTTGTCTACCAGTACTAGTCTGGATGGAATACACACACATGTGAAATTAAGTATGGTTTTTATTAAAGAGTTCAAAAATAACACCACACACACACACACACACACACACATTCTCACAGAAAAACATTAACACAAGGCTATAGAAAGGCAGTAAGAAAAACTTAGAGGGTAGTGTGAGGATTTGTTGGGGGTGATACGACCTGTCCTGTAGTCAATCCGGCAGAGTGGATGGAGAAATCTGGGGGGCTAACACAGAATGATAGGATTTCCCCTATAACTGGAACTGTGCACACTTGGGCATATTTTGGGGGGTCATTTATATCTCCAAATACATTTGAGGGGATTGGATGTTTCATGGGTTGAAACAATAGATTTCCTGAGCCTTCAGGGATTGCACAGTGAGTTTTCTGATCTTGCCAAAAGGTGTGGAAGATGCTAATGTGTTCCATAATGTCCAGTGATTGGATTTTAAAAGCGTGCGCAACCTGTCTTAAGGTTTGGGGATTAAGGAAAGGAAGTTTCAAAATCAGCAAATACAAAGGATTCATTTCATCCATTGTCTCCCTTTCCTGGGAAATGTGTCCTTTTTGGCTTTTAGCCTTAGGCATCCCTAGGGCAAAACATAGATGACCTTTTCTAAGACCATCCTGTCCTTTTTCCCTTGTGGAAGGTCATATTGATGAACCAAATTAATAATATGCAAGTTTATTAATACACAATTTCTGAGCTCTCTAGAAGTAGGGTGTAAGCCATGCTTAACAGTGTCAGGTATTGTTACCTCAATGTGAGGAAACTTTGCCCAAACTGAAAACCCAGCAACCTGAATGCAGTTAATGTACAGTGGCTTATCAGGGGCTCTGTAAATAACAAATATGTCTGGTGGGTTTCCATGCATTCTGTGAAGCCAAACACAACCTAGGAGCCATGACTAAGATTCTCCAAGTGCTTGAACCCTATTAAGTCTTTTTCCATTCTCATCTAGAGATGAAAATCTTTGCTTATACCTGTTAGCATTCTTGCATGTAAGGATGAATATTTCCCATAGTTTTCTTCCTGGTGCATTAGAGAACAAGGATTCATGTGGAGTATTCTCTAGATACTCATTCCTCACTGGGTGTTCAGCAGAATTATTCTGACCAGAAATACACATTATTTCTCTATACAAGGTAACATTTTTGTGCAGAAAACATGTTTTCTGTAGAGAAAATTCATTTTGTTAGAGAAAAAAAATGCATATTTCACCACAGATTGATTCCCTAGAGCACTTCAGAAGTTGTAGATACCATGAGAAACTGTACAGAAGTCTCCTTGCTGCATTATTCTTCAATCCTTAGTCCCAAACAAACAGTGGAAATGAGACATTCATCTGCCTGGCTGATGGCTGTCCACTATAAATGGCCTGCTAAGTTCTGTTTGCCGTAATGGATCACAAATGGTTCAGGCCTACTGTACTAAATTAGAGTTACATACAGAACTACTATGTTTCTGATCTGTAAATGTTAAACTGGTAGGCCAGCAACATCCTCATTTCTGAGAGAGAGGGGGGAGGCGTCACCAAAATTTATGAAAAAAGAGCACAAGAATTTGTATTAAAGGAAATTGTTATTTTATGTCTAGATATAAATGTAGAAATTATTATAATATAAAGAAATACAGTAAATTTCACCACAGTGGGGAATACAGTAAGCCTTCTCAGGCTGCTATCTAGAATCCTTTTGTTTATGGGCAGCTTTGAGATATTTATTGATACTTCCTGTTGATGATTCCTTATCTTTAAAATTTATTAATTTGTGTATAGAGCCATTGTACTGTCTATCCTCCTTTATGGATCTGAAACTTGGGTCACCTATCGCCACCACCTACGACTCCTCGAGCGCTTTCATCAGCGCTGTCTACGCACAATCCTAAATATACACTGGACTGACTATGTGACGAATGTTGCTGTCCTTGTGCAAGCAGGGATCACCAGTATTGAGGCCATGATATTGAGAATATAGCTGCGCTGGGCAGGGCACGTTTCTAGGATGGAAGACCATCGCCTCCCAAAAATAGTACTCTACGGTGAACTCACCACGGGTCAGCGTAAGAGGGGCGCTCCAAAAAAGTGATACAAAGCCTCCCTGAAACAACATCTCAGGCTCGGCCAAATTGATCACCAACAGTGGTCCGCCCTGGCCTCACATCGGGAGGCATGGAGATGCACTATCTACAATGCTGCAGCCTTATTTGAGAACTCACGCCAAACAAGTCTTGAAGAGAAATGACAACGCAGAAAGAATCACAACCCAAAAACATCACCCAAGGAGACCTTCTGCTGTGCTTTTTGCAACCAGGCTTGTTTATCTCGGATTGGCCTTTTTAGTCATCAGTGCGCTTGCAGAAAGCGCGGGATGTGTCCTTCCTGAATCTTCGTTTGCGAAGAAAAGCCAGAGAGAGATCTTTAAAATGCACTTAGACTAGGGCCAAGTCTATACAAAGGGGGGGGAATGGTCTGCTCCACACTAATACAAAGTCACAGCAGCTGTTGACCCCCCATGCCTGTAGCTGAGATGGTGGCCATGAGTGGATTAGTCACGTTTTTAAATCTGCTGCTGACAACCTTTAAATGTTTTTTTCCTATGGTGCATACAAGTTATATTTCATGTTTCCTCAAAAAGAAAGAGAAAAAAAAGATAGCACAAACCTTTTGTATTGCCTTAGCGACCACTTGCTAAAGCAAAAATCCAACATGGTGGCAGCAGGCACTTGCCCTGTAACCCAGCCTTGTCTCCTTGTGCTCATCTAGCTAATCAGGTTTGCACAGTGTCCTTCATGGGGAAGCGATACATGTTGAATCAGTTGTCTTACCAAGTGAAAATGCTCATGTCTCTGGAATTTTTTTTAAAAAAAAGTCTGAAAAGCTGTGAAGGCTTTTCTTGCATAGTTTTTCCTCTTTTTGTCCCCACCCTTCTTCACAATACAATGAGACAATGTGGGATCCCATTAAGACAGTTCATTTTCTGAGCAAATTCTGTGAGGGGTATTTTCACCATGTGGACAACCCCTAGATAGGCCTTAAAATGGAGGACACATGCTAACATGACTGTTGCCCTTTGTAAGGTAGTACACTGGGCTACTCAATGAGCTGCAATTGGAGCAAGGAAGAGTCCAGTAACTGTAACATAGAATCATATAATCATAGAGCTGGAAGAGACCACAAGGGCCATCAAGTCCAACCCCCTGCCATGCAGGAACATAAAGGTAAAATTAAAATTAAAATGATGCCCATTTTGTTATCACCTTTTAATTAGAACTTTACTATTCCTATTGCATTAAAGTGTGTCATGGACTTCATAGATCATTAAAGCTGTGCTTTATGGGAAGGATGTGTATTCCACAATTGAGTTCTCTGCACTGACAAATTTAGCACCCTTTCTCCTCCTCTTAAACTGAATGATTTAGAATGGTGCAGGACAGGAATGATAGTAATAGTCTACAGATATGGCAAACAAATAGCAAAGTAGTTGACAGAAAGAATTTGAAATGGATTGATTGCACCAAGTCCAAAGGTCATAGTCAAGAAAAGAATTCACCCAAACAAAGGGCTATAAAACCTGCCAAAAAGTAAGGTCCCACTTATAAGGCTGTAAAATCTTCAGCCACCTAGCCCTTACTCCCTGAATTGCTAGCATCCTTGCAAGGGAAGCAAGCCGAATGGAATATTGTATTGGGAGAAACAAAATGCACCTGATTGCTGGCCTTGGTGAGAACTCTATGGCTGTCATATATCTGGCCTTTCACTTGGCTAAGGACAACCTATCCTGGTTATTATGAATTCTGAATATTGTAATATATAAATTGAGGTGACCAAAGTGTGGCTGTGGGATCACATGTGACCCTAAGACTGTTTTGTGGCCCTTGGCCTCTCAGATAACCCTACTTCTGGTCCCCAAAGAGCTGTATTTTCTCTCCTAGAAGCCTCCAGGTGTGGCAATTAACTATTTAAATAATAGAGTGCCCCCACACTCTTCATCATCAAAAAATTACCATTTTTTTTTCACAACCAGGAGTGTATGGCACTCTGAGAGTCTGTTTTTCACTTCTAAAGAGTCCCAGAGGTAGAAGATTGGCTCTGAACCCATTGTAGTTTCCCATCCTTGTTATAGATGAAATCATATTAAGTAATTAAAAATCAGAGAGCCAACGGGGTATAATGGTTTGACTGCTGGATTAGGACTAGGACTAGGAGACCAAAGTTCAAATCTCCTCTCAGCCATGGAAATCCATTGGGTGACCTTGAACAAGCCACACTCTAACAGCCTCAGAGGAAATGACAAACCCCTTCTAAACAAAACGTGCCAAGACAACCTTATGGTAAATTCACCATAAGTCAGCAATGACTTGAAGGCACATGACAACAACAACACTAACAATTATACTTTGGTCATACCACTATGGTACCATCTAGTTTTGAATATTTTTATCTATTATTATTTTGTACTTTATGAGGTATTTTTATCCATCAATTTCATATCACTTCACTCTTTATTGAATGACTGACTGTGTGGCCTGCACCTAATTTAAAATTTAATCTCAATATTGTATTTTAATAAAATATAAATCAGTGCTGTGTCAGGTTTCCTTTGCCACTTAAATGTGCATTTTATCTCTGTTTTTAATATTGTTAGTTGGACGGAGTTTTGTGTCAGGTCTAGCTAATATGGTCAGTGGGGAGCTTAGGGCACCACAGTCACAAACAGGATGGGCAGAGTATGGTGCTGCTGGTGACACAAGGTGAGGGGAAGGGTGTGAGAAACAAGCTCTCCTTTTGGTTGTCATCCAAAGGGACTTGGATTCCTCTGTTAGCTTACTATCAGTGCCAAACAAATTAAATTTGTTTTTAATGCCATGTCAATGTATAACAAAAATATATATATATATAGTTGGCTGATAAGACATGTATTACTGTGGCTTCAAATGATGAGCTTGTGTTTTGGGTGAGGAGTTCATTCTCACTTACCAACCACATTAGCTGGAAAGTTAGCAAGAGAGGAATCATTCAGGGTCACAGGGATTTCATCTCTTTTTTGGAAGACTTGTTTAAACAGACTTGACCTTGAAGGTCTGTGTTTGATGTTGGCTCTTACAAAAGAAATTTGAAATGCTAGCCACCTTGTTAGCCCCCAATCACTCTATAGTAGTTAGTGGCAGTGGTCTCAGACTTGGTGTCAGGATAAAAGTTCTTGGGGATTTTATCAATCATGCTGAGACTACCTTGATCAAGCTCTGTTAACTGTTTGTCATAACCCCAGTACATAAGGCAGGGCATTTTCACAGATTCATTCAGGGGAATGAATCCTTGAAGGATTTAGAGTAATGGTGGCTTTTTTCATTCAGAGTCTTAACTATCTTGTGGACAGCAAGTAGTAACAAGGCCAATTAAATCAATTCCAGATTCCTTACATAATGAAATATGGAAAAGTCAAAAGGTTTGTGTGTGTGAATACTTCTGTATATAAAGTCCTATATGATGCATTGGAATAGTCAAAATGGGATGTTATGAGAGCACTGAAAACTGTGCTCAGACTGTCTCAATCTGAAAGAGGGCACAGTTGGTGCACTAGCTGCCGATGGTGAAGAGCAGTACACACTACAGAGTTCATTTGGCCCTCTAAAGATAAAGTGGGCTTAAAGAGCATCATGAACAGCAAACCTACCCCTTCAGGAAGAGTACAGCTCTACACAGAACTGTTTGAACATGGTGGTGAACTAAAATTTACAATTTTTGAAAAGTTTACATTCTTTTTTTTAATATCTAAGGTGTGTGGGAGGTAGTATTTTTGTGGGCCAAGCAGAATTCTTATATTGTTTGGTCTCTAGGGGGACCTTACCTAAACAAGTGTTTGAGCCAAAGTCCTCAGATAGTTTTTCTATACTGAATTTAAAGTATATCCAGCCTTTCCCCCCACATTGGGCTTCAGGGCAGTTCACAATTAAATAGATTAAAAAAAACAAACAATAAAAGCCTCATATAGTCTAAATAAACATAAATACACACAATTTAAGATATATCAATAAAACATCAGTGTGGCAGAAAACCTCTCTTTCAGGAACTAGTCAATTGCCAAAAACTTGCCTGACTAATAAGGTCTTTCCATATCAGATGAAAGACATAAAGGACAGTCTAGCCTCCCTGGGTAGGGAGTTCTACACAGTATTCTGTTGGTAACACTGGAAGTACAACCAATGGGACTTTTTTGACTGGGTTTATAAGCTCAGCTCTGTCCGTCTTTTTAATGCCAGTCCCAACAAGTCCCCCAGAAGACTTTGAGAAGGTGCAGGTAACCTTGCCTGATTGCCCGCTTGTTAAAGAGATGTTACAGAGTGGGTTGGGTGGGGTGGGGAGCAGCATTCAGTCCAGCCCTGCACAATATAATATCCCTGAACTCTGACTGAGTGGAAATATTTGGTCTTCTGGGTTCAGGCATGACAGTGTTTTGCTCTACAGCTCAAAGCTAATAGAAACACATGGGGTCTATTTCTCCACAAATCCTTGTAGAAAAACTAGAAGGAGAAAAAATTGCCTGACACCAGGGATACAACTAGGAAAGAAGTACCCAAGAATGCCTAACAGTAACAGGAATGCTATTTATGACCAAGCTGATGGAGTTTAAATCTGTCATCCAACTAACAAACGTGAAATATAGTATCACAATGGTCAGTAACGGTTGTTTTCAGGGGTGACAGTTTCATTGGTTTGGCATACTAAAGTAAGTGGCTAATGAATCAACATGGTTTCACTTCAGTGTTTGTAAAGGGAGAAAATTATTTACAGTGGTAATTGTAAGTTTGGAACATTCCTACTGAGCAGAAAATAGGATAGCACTGTTTTTACACAATCCGAACAGTGGAAATCTTAGTAGAAGTGTCATGCTTTTTCTCTGCGTGAATGGAGATCCTTGGCAACAACTGTTTTAAGTTCATTTTACTATAGCACTAGGCGCTGTGGATGTCTCTGAGATGAACTTTAAATCACTGATTAAATTCTATAAAGGGTTGGTTCTAAAGAACTGAATAGAGGGAGTTATGTTGGCTGTTGCTGTTCCACAAATTCTTGTGCAAGAGTGAGTACCTGGTGTTATAATATTGTGGATTCTTCAGCAGTTTTCATATTTTGTGATTTTACAGATTTTTGTGCAAGCAGAATGTTTTTGGAATCATTTGTTCATTGATTGGAAGATGCCTCCCTCATGCAAATGGATGCCAGTCATATTCAGCACAGTATTCTGCTTTGAAAGATACTGGAGACAGAGGAGGATGCAATTTATGAGAGAATCAGTGATGTTTCTACCAAGGAAGTAATCTTTTTTAAAATGTATATTTATTCAGAGCATTTCTATCTCACCCATCAACCAAAACGTCTCCAAGAGTGGCTTACAAATTGTTCATTTGACAATTCCCTGCCCTCGGGCTTACAAACTCAAAAGACATGAAACCAAAGAAAAGGGATGACAGTAGGGGAGGAGAATAAGACCAGCAAATGCTGGCTGTTCTTCTCTCCCTCAGAAGCCAGAGCAATGACAGTTGGGATGGACAGAGGGCCTTTCCACAGCTGCTGGAATCAAGGCAGGATGATTTTTAATTGATTGCTTAATAAATGATACCAATCACAAATTATAATTAACAGAGGAGAATATCAGTACCACTCTGCTAGCAAGCCAAAAATTCTGGAGCTTTGAAGAAATGGAGGATCTGCCATCACATAGGTTTCATAAATACAAGTAAATACCTCCAAGAATCTTAAAATGCTAATGAACTCATGTGCTTGATTCTTCAGAGTCAGCTGAACTGACATTTTTGCAACCCTGGAGTTCAGAGGTAATCTGGACATGGACAAGAGGCTGAGGAGTTAATGGTGCCAATAGAGAGGTACCAGCTCCAAGCAGCACAGTGGAACTAGAGACCCCTGACCTTCATACACCAGAGATCCCTCCTGAGCCTAGCTGTGGCATTGGGCAAACACACCAGTCTCCTAGAGTTTAATAACCATTGGACTGCTGTGCTAATGCAGTGACTGGCCCAGCAGGAGTTCTTGCACAGATAAGGAGTACTAGGCTCCTTATCTGTGCCATAGATCTGTCCCTCTGAATTTTCCCAGTTTATAGGAAGAGGTGGACTCTGAACATGAGCTTGGAGTTGTGTGTACAAAGCTTTCAGGCTGGCCTTAAACCTTTTTGAGTCAAATTGCGTTCTTGGACCTCTGGCAGTTGCTGCATCTCAGGGGCTCCCTCCTGACAGCAGGATAGCTACAATAAGTCATCTTATCTGCAGTAACTGACAACAGCCGAATCCAGGATCGAGTCCTACACAGGTGACTCCTGTACAACTAATGCTCCCTCAAGGGGATACAGACCTTCAATTACATCAAAAGGCACATGCAGCCAGTTCCAATTGGAGCAAGGACCTATAGCTTAGTAAATATGCATAGGCTTGTGGGCAAATTTCATGCATACTGAATCAACTGGGCTTAAGACTAGGCAATCAATGGTCTAAAACAAATTAGGCAGTCCCTGTTTCTACAACTTGCTCACAAACAAACAAACTTTCAAGAACATTTGATTACAGGTTCAGGAATTAGACAAATGATCTACTTTAACTATTAGCTGTTAGACAATCAATCACCTATTAAGTATAAAAAAAGATTGTCCAATTACAGGTTAAACAAACACATCCCAATGATAAAATAAAAAAAAATGGTCCAACATATTCTTGTTCCCTAAACATTAAGTGATTGGCATACTGTAGATTGTTAATCAAAAGCACATGATAGTTAACAATTGAAACACCTCTATTTAGCCTTAGTTTGGTGATGACTGGATTATTAATTCTTACAATAGACAATACTGGGATGGGTGGCTGAGATTTTCACCTTTTGTTCCTGAGTTTTCTCCCCAGTTTTTGAAATTTGCAGAAGTTTTGTTCTGTCAATTGTGAATAAGAAATAAGTGCCTACTACTCAGTAAGCCAGCATGGTATAATGGTTTGAACATTGGACTGTGACTCTGAAGATCAGCATTCGAATACCCATTTGGCCATGAAAGCCCACTGGGTGACCTTGGGCAAGTCATACTCTCTCAACCTCAGAGGAAGGCAATGACAAACCCCCTCTGAACAAATTCTGCCAAGAAAACCCCATGATAGGTTCATCTTAGGGTCACCATAAGTCAGTAATGACTTAAAGGCATACAGAAAAAATAACCTCTGTAAGAAATAAGGACTTTATCAGACCAGGGAAATACAGCATCATAAGGATGCCTAATGATTGCAAAAGGCGCACGTACCAGATGACGTCATGTCTTTTGTGATCATGTAAAGTCCAAAAGCTGTACTTTTTTTATTGATGGCCCAAGCTGTCAGTTGATCCCACGTGGTGCTTTTTTGACTGCATTGCCAGCGTTTGAATCCGTGTGCCATTGTACTCACATGAATGCAGCATCAATGGGCAAACACTTCTGGGTGCTATCAGGACAGCCAGGTAGGATATGCTCTTTTTATGACCCCTCCCATGTACTTGGGACTTTAAATGTGTGTTTTTGTGCTTTCCTGAACTCTGTGTATGTGTTTTGCTTTATTTTTTTTAAATTTCCCACACTAGCGTCTTCTCACAAGAATCCATGAGATCTCAACCCTGGAAGTAAATGGAGCTTCATTTATGCTCCCTTACTGCCGGGGAAGTCTCATTGATGCCATTAAGGTAGGTCTGGTATGGGGGTTCTTTTACTGGCATAAAAATAACACAGTTCATGCCAACAAAAGAACATTAAAGTGGGGTGGTCTGATAAAGTCCATAGAGGCATATGTATAGGCAAAGCTATATATACAATTGTTTGTGTGTGCAGTGCTCAGACTTTACTAAAGAGGTACCTCCAACAGAACTGGTACTGTCTAATGATGAAATTTCTCTAAAATTTCTGAAATGTTTTTAACCAACGTCATTCAGTGCTGTGTGTTAGAGAGAAAGAGAAGGAGAGAGAGATCTAGGTGAGAAGTAGGACAGAAATGGCTTTCATTTCCCATGATGGGGATGGAAATCAATAACAACTTTAGTGATACTTACAAGCCCTGCCCTGATATTGTGAGGAGAGAAGCTATTATCTCAGGCTGTGGATGCTGGCGGGGGGGGGGGGATGGGCAGAGGTAGAAGCCTCCAAAATATTCAAGTGTATCTCATGCTAGTTTATGATACCCCCATTATCAGTGATCAAGTAAGACTCAACTGCTATTCCAATTGACCTCTGGATGGGAAGGGGACCACCGTGTTGTTGCCTCAGGCAGCAAAGTATATTGAGATGGTCCTGGGTTCTTCTGCACATATTTAAGCACATATTCAAGTGCATGTCCAAGTACCATGGTCCTACAGAACTGGTATTCTAGTTCAATATTAATAAGACAAGCAAGCATTCATTATGGAAGCTTCTGATTCAGAAAGACAAATTTTGGAATGGTGCTTTTGACAGCTGCTTATTACTCTTGAAACTAATGGTATCTGTTCTATATAGCACTTGCAAATGCTATTTTTTCTTTATACAGTCCATATTCTTGATAAAGATTTCTGTTTTTTAAAAATGCAAAGTTTAAAAGGTATCAGAATGCATCACACCATGACTGTTTATCCAGGGATGCTGGAACTGCTTTTAATTAGTGAGAGGTGGCTCAACACTAGCAGGCTGCTCATTATTATTTTTGCCTACTTACAAATACAGTTTTACTAAACAATGACAGCACATTAAAATAATAATGGCATTCATAATCACCAATAATAACAACTGAAGCAGGAAACTATCAGAGTACCATGAAAGCAATGGCAGAATAAGAATGAAATATTACAGAATTGGGTAAATAAAAATACAATTAATATCAGTATAATAAAGTAGTTATATATTAACAAATACAATCGATATAAGATTTAAAGGGAATAAATACATATTTGATTAATGCAAAGTTGCCTACAAGGTCTCCTAACACACCTCCCCCCCCCCCACTACACTCTCTCTGACTTTTCTTGGCAAATGAAGATTCAGGAAGGACTCATCCCACACTTTCTGCAAGCGCACTGATGACTAAAAAGGCCAATCCGAGATAAACAAGCCCGGTTGCAGAAAGCACAGCAGAAGGTCTCCTTGGGTGATGTTTCTGGGTTGTGATTCTTTCTGCATTGTTGTTTCTCTTCAAGACTTGTTCGGCGTGAGTTCTCAAATAAGGCTGCAGCATTGTGGATAGTGCGTCTCCATGCCTCCCGATGTGAGACCAGGGTGGACCATTGTTGGTGATCAATTTGGCCAAGCCTGAGATGTTGTTTCAGGGAATCCTTGTATTGCTTTTTTGGAGCACCCCTCTTACGCTGACCCGTGGCGAGTTCACCATAGAGTATTATTTTTGGGAGGCGATGGTCCTCCGTCTTAGAAACATGCCCTGCCCAGCACAGCTGTGTTCTCAGTATCATGGCCTCAATGCTGTTGATTCCTGCTTGTTCAAGGACAGCAACATTCATCACATAGTCAGTCCAGTGTATATTTAGGATTGTGCGTATATACCACAGATGAAAGCATTCGAGGAGTAATAAGTGGTGGATATAGGTGACCCATGTTTCAGACCCGTAAGGGAGAACACTACCTTAACAACAAAAGCAGTGGAGATGTGCTAGATGATAGATGATCACAGAAGAAAAAATACTCTCAGAAGAAAATGTGAAATATGTATAGCTACTAAACTTTAGGTGTAAAACACATTTCCTGTTGCAGAACCTGGAGTTAGAGGTACATACGGAGGTGATCACATTTGTTGATGACAATAAATTCTTTCGGAGAGAGGATGAGAACAACAAAAATTGCAAGCAGTTCTGCAAGCATTTTTGTAAACTGGGAGAATGAGCTTTTAAATGGTAAATGAAAATTTGGTTAAAATAACTGTACAGTGAGCATACTGGGGCAAAAAATCCCAACACAACATGCACACTCGTGGAATGTGAGCTGGCAGCCAGTGACTAAGAGATCTGGGGTTCATGCTTGATATCTTTATGAAAATGTTAACCCAGCATGCAGCTTTTGTAAAAAAAAGGCAAATTCCAAGTTGGGAATAATTAGAAAAGGAATCATAAATAAAACTGTCAATATCGTACTGCCCTTATATAAATCCATGGTGCAACCACATCTAAAGATTTATATACAGTTCTGGTCACTGCACATAAAAAAATATTGTACAGATGGAAAAGTGCAGAAAGGGGTAACCAAAATGACCAAAGGTTGGAACAAGTCATCTATGAGGACAGATTGCAGTTTGAGGCTGTTTACTTTGTGGCGGCGGAGGCAGTAAAAGGAGACATGACAAAGAAACCTGTGTCATCTGCTGAAACAGTATGGTGGAAGATTCAGGATGGGTTAAAGTATAGTATAGTTAAAATGCGGAATTCACTGCCACATGATATACTGATGTTTTCAAATTTAAGGGGCTTTGAAAGGGGAATGGATAAATTCATGTAGGATGGTTCTATCTGTGGCTTCTTGTCAAGACAGCTATATACCATCTTCAGTATCAAAGGCAGTATGTCTCTGTAGAAATTATTAGATGCATTAAAAATCATGTTATGTTCATGCCATGAGATGACATTGTCCCCCATTTTTCCCAAGCACCCTGCTGCCATTAGGGGGGCATTCTTTTTTATTGTTGGGGAGAAGCCAGGAATTGATCAACCATGGCATTTCTGTTCTGGATTCACACGCATGCAACAACGTGATTCATTTTGCTGGCAAGATTCCAGCATCAATAGCCTGCCAGGACACTTCTGGGTGAGATCAGGACATCCAGGTAAGCTTCACTTTTTGTTGTACCCTCCCTAGTTTACTTGTAATGTTTTTAGTGTGTTTAGGCGCTTTAGTGTGTTTAGGTGTGTATTTTTCTTTTTCATTTTGAATTTCCCACACTTGAGTCTTCTCGCAAGAACGGGCGGAATTTCACTCCAGGAAGTGAATGCAAGTCCGGTAGAGCTCTGTTCACTCCTGGGTTGCCTGAACGACAGGAGACAAAGTAAGTGCAGTGGGGAGGGTTATTGTATGGGGTGAGGGGCAGGATTGGAGATTGTGGGACAAGAACGCTTTTTGCATTCCTGTCTGATAATCCCTTGTGTAGGAGTTGCTGGAGAGCACAAGGCTGTAGTTGCAAGTGGGCTTCCCATTGGACTAGAGTTCCTCAGTCTCATCTAGCATTACTCTTATTATAGTCTTAAACCTGCCCAAAGTTTGAAAAATGAAAAACATTTTTGTCAGGTTCTAAATTAACTCTCAAAACTAAATAGAAAAATCAAAAATATTGGCGGGGGGATACAGCTTCTGCATAATAATAGCTTTGGGGAAAGTGTTGGCCTTTTCCTGATCTAGGCAATGAGCAGCAAAAGTTTCATGCATCAAAAGAAAATCTGTAAACAGGGCCAAAAAGACGGGGGGGGGATGGCACCCCTATGTTTCAGTTCCTTAATATAAACCCTTTCTGCCATTCCAACTTGTCCTACAAACTCTTTGTTTTTTTCTTAACTGGTGCTGTTTAGAATGTGTTCTAGTGAAAAAGTGTGTCTTGATTGATCAACCTATCATTGTGGTTCCAGAACAAAAAATGAATTTTAAATTTTAGAGAGCCTAAGACCTTATGAATAACATATTGATGTACAATACATTCTTCTTCTGCCTCTATCATGCATAATAAGGTGACTCATAGTGTGGGGGACTCTCTTTCATCGACCATTTCAAGCTGTTGTTGGATGGCCACCTTTTAGGCATGTTTTATTGTTAGATTCCTCTACAAGCAGGGGGTTGGAAAAGGTGACCCTTGAGATCTCCTCTAGCTCTATGATTTTGTTGAAAAACCATAAAGTATTGCAGACACAAAATTGCAGGAAAAACAGACGTTGTGAATGCTGCTCACTCAAGGATGGCGCTGACTCACAATGCTGTAGTCGACTTTCTTCAGGTATCTCTATAGCATGCAAAGTAAAAATAGCTGCGGCAAGCTGCCCTGACCCATTTTCCTACTGCAGGAGATAAGACCATCCTTGGTTCAATTAAACTAGAGAGCATAGATATTTGCAGGGGTCACTGAGAGCAGGACTACTACGATGTGGGATCTCCACTCAGACTATCACAGTGATTACCATAGCACCTCAGGATAGAGCCAGAGGAGGGCAAATTACTTCTCCAATTCCATTATCATTTAATCATCCTTAAATATGAAGACTCCTACAGACACATGTGTACTTAGGTCTTTATGACATGAGTGTTTAAAAATGCTGTAATTGAACAATTGAGAATAGCGAAAGCATGGCGGCATTATTACATTAACTATTGCACTTTTCTGCAATCATATAATACTACCAATAACGGAACGTCTCACGACCACCTACTAGTGATATATGAATGGGATTGAAGCTTGCACTATTGTAACACTTGTTTTTGCTTTGTGTTGGAATAGTGCTGCATTGGCACTTTGAGGTGGCCCACACATGCACTTAAAAAAAAAAATCTCCTTCTTCTGTGATTTTGCAAGAATGCAGTTTCAGCTGTTAGCATGAGAAGATGCCACTTCAATTAAACAAAGAAAAAAACAAACAAATAAACCAAGATATTAACAAATTAACAATTAAACAAAAAAAAAATACCAAGAAAAAGTGACAGTTCATTAAAAGGGCATCATGGAGGTTCTCTTCATGCTCTCCACCGGAAGTTCAATTCTGTGTTCTCATAGGGAACTGGGAGGGGAAAAGAGGGAGGAACACCCCTTCACACTGTAATATTGAAACTGTAGTGGGAATGAATTATCACATGCTTGTCGGTACCAGGAAAATGGTGATATTGACAGCCATACACAGGTTTTCCCTGTGAATGCAAAGGTGCACCACAGTAATGGTTAGAGTGTTCACCAACCACAGTTATAAAGCTGGTGTCTGTGATAACAGGAAGTCTTTACTACTACTATCTCAGTGTAATTCCACCATTTCAGCTTCATAGGATAAAGTCCTGAGACATTCCTTGTGTAGCATCAGTGTAGCTTATTCCCAAGTAACCATAAATAGGATACACTGCAAGCAGCCTTTGGTATTCAGTTCCAATAGTTCTCTTAATTTTTGGTAAGTTTTTGATCATTTAGTATACCTTTGAGTGATAATTTCAGAGAGGGCTAAACTACACAGGACTCTTGGTAGTCCAATTTTGCCTGATAATTTATTATTGGGAGGACTCAGCCCTTCCTAGCTACATTGCCCCCTCCCTATTCTGGGAACCATTTCTACATGGACCGTGGTCCAAACTGAAGGGGCTTGCTCTCATGAGAAAGATGTTAGGCATAATTAGAGGACAGCAAATTAATTACTATGCATAACACTGCAGCAACAAAAGTACTTTTAAAATTAGTTACGGAACTATATACAACCCACAGTGATATGTAATCCGCTTTTTTTTTTCTGTATGCTGACTTCCAGGATGAAATTAATTGTCTTCAGTGTACATCCTGCAAAATGTAATCTTCTTACAGCTTCATGAACATGACTCTCTGAGCATAATCAACAGTTTCTCCTGTTACCATGCTGTTTGCAAACAAAAAGTGCCTATTACCTTGACTTGTATACAACTGCCCAATGGTTATGATATGTTTTCTCTTACTACCACTAAAATCTGGCTAGTAAAGTGTTTGGTTTTGTAGTATTTCCCCAGGTGGCATGTTGGTCCCAAAAAAGTTTCCGAAGGAAGGAGGTAAACACTTTTTGCTAGTGACAGTGATATGTACTAAAATACTGTGGATAGTTTAGAGACAGTTATGGGGGTGAATTGGCAAGCTGACACTAAATTATCCATTGCAGAAGAAAGGAAAGTACCCAGCAAAGCCCAAGTGTGCTACCAGAACTTGGAGGGACACACAGTACAAGTAACAACAACAATCTGTAATGCTGTCATAATGTGGGTGTAACAATTCTGTGTTGATATAATGACTTAATATTATTTTGGTGGAATATTTGAGGAAAATTGTGCTTATTTATGGCCATTTTTAAAAGTTTTTAAAATGTATGGGAAGAATGTGGAAAAATAATGCTTTAGTGTGTTACTCATGCATCACTTGTTAAGCAAAACATACAATTAATAAGTACTGTATATACTTGTACATGAGTCTAGAAATTATAGTCAAAAAACATACCCTAAACCCCTGAATCAACTTATCCATGGGTCAATGTAAGTATTGTACCTTATGTCTTTTTTTTTTAAAAGGACCATCCCCTTCTCTGAGTAGAGTGGTGAAAGGTGAGAGTTTCTTCCATCTTGAGAGAACCTAAAAGAAGCACCAACCTCCTCTACTCTCTCTGCCATGGTACCATTTCGGCCTTTTTGAATGCCTAGGCAGGACAATGGCAGTGGTGTTGGTTCTTCGGTGTGTCCCCTCGAAGGAGTACCAAGAGAGGAAATCAGTGCTTCTTTTAGGTGCTCCTGGGATGGACTAAGCTCTTGCCTTTCACCACTCTATTCAGAAAAGTGGATGGTTCCATTTTTGTTAACAGTTAATACTGTACCTTAAGTTGTGTGTATATATATATATATATATATATATATATAAACCATCCCCTTTTCTTTTCTTTTTTAAATTTATTTTTATTCATTTAAAAATTATGTCAGTTTTTGGATATAATATGGTTTCAGTAATGCAATAAATCAAAAATATCCAAATATTTCATTATGCAGAATTATACATTTTTTCTTTATAAGAAAATAATATCAGTAAAAATTAACATGAATGTCATCATAGTAGTTTAAATATAAATATAAGTAGATTCTATATACATTTGCTATACAATCTTTTTCCTCTATTATATTATCTTCCTATCTGACTTATCCATATATCAGCTAATTTAATCAATACATCTTTCATGGCCTTTGTCAGGTTTCTTTTGTTCTTGTTTGTAATATTTAATTTCTAATTTCTATCTTTTAGTCTTTAAACACATTTAAGCACATTTCCCCCTCTGTCTCCCTTCTAAAATAAATAAATAAATAAATAAATAAATAAGAGAGAATTATTGTACATATAATTACTTATACCTAAATCAGTCATAAATCAGACTTTATTCATACACCATTATTTATGATTCATCAACTTTTGAATCATTGATTGTCCAATGTTTGGTTAGAAGTTGATTGCTGCAACCTTACCCCATTTTTCTATTAAGTATTTAGACACTTTAGACCAATTATCTAAATACTTTTCTATTATTTTCCCTTTTAATAACATTGTTAATCTGTCCAGTTTTATTGAGTCAAAAAGTCTGTCCAGCCACTGGTCCATTGTTGGGCACTCTTTGTTTTTCCACATTTTAGCAAAGGTTATTCTTGCTGTTACCAGCATGTAAAATATTATTTTCCCATGTTCTTTTTCTATTTTGTCTTCCCCATTCCCAGTAAATATATTTCTGGTCTAAGTGGTAATATTATCTTCAAAATACCTTCCATAACTTGTTGTATTTATTTCCAATATTTTATTGATATTTCACAGCCCCACCAGGTGTGGTAAAAGGCTCTAATTGCTTTTTCACATTTCCAACATGTGTTTTTTGTTCCTTTATACAATAAAGATAGCTTATGGGGTGATAAATGCCACCTAAAAAAACATCTTATACACATTTTGTCTTAAATTCTGGCATGATGTCATTTTGATTTGTTTAGTCCACATCTTTTCCCATTTTGCTAGCTCAATATTATAGCCAAAGTTCCGTGCCCAAGATATCCTATTTGTTTTTACTATTTCATCTTCAGTTTAAAAGTAGTTTGTAAAATCTCAATATCATATGCTTGTTTCCAAGTTGAATAATATTGATCCATTCTGATTTAATTGCTATAGTTACTGTAAGTTTGTGTCCATTTTAAACCTTTCTTTAATTTGCTGGTATAAATACCAATGGCAGTTAATATTAACTTCTTTGAGTTCTTCCTGAGTTTTTATTATATTTCATTCTCTGTCAGTATTCAAGATATCTTTATACCTAATCCATTTTTGAGTCAGGATGCCTTCTTTGTTAAATAAGGCTTCATGTGGAGGGGGGCCAAATTGGAATATTATGACATAGTCTCCCTTTAAATTTTTCCACACCTTTAGTAAGGATTTTCTGATATAATGATTATTACACTCTCTGTCTACTGTATCTTTATTGTAAAATAAATAAGCATGCCAGCCAAACCAGTTTCCATCTACTTTCAGTTTTAATAATTTTTCATATTCTAGATTAGCCTAGTCCATAATCCAAGACAAACAACATGCTCCATAATATATTTTCAGATTTGGTAAATTTAATCCTCCTCTGTCTTTCACATCTTGCAGAATCTTCATTTTTACCGTCGTTTTTTTGCCGGACCAGATAAATTTTGATATACTTGCTTGCCAGTCTTTGAAAGCCATCTCATTGCAAATAATTGGTATAATTTTGGGGGGGGGGAAAGAATCTTGGCAAAATATTCATTTTAACGACAGATATTTTACCTAAAAATGAAAGTTTTAGATGTTGCCAGTTGCTCATATCTTTTTTAATTTTCTCCCAATTTTTTATAATTATTTAGAAACAATTCAGAATTTTTATTCATTATATTAATTCCAAGACATGTAGCTGTTTTCACAATTTTAAAACCAGTTTTTTCCCATTAATTCTTTTTCTTCCTTTTCTGTTATATTTTTGGTAGTTATTACTGTTTTGTCTTTATTAACTTTTAGTCTGGACAATAATTCACTATGTTCATCAAAAGTGTGATTTCCTCCTGCAGTTCACTCAATGATATTACAAGGTCATCTATGTACATTTTTAACTTAAATCTAGATTGACCAATTTTAACTCCTTGTATTTTTTTGTTTCTCCATTAATTCTCCTACTTAGTATTTCCATGACTAGTAAAAATAATAATGGAGAAAGGGGACAATCTTGTTGCGTGCCTTTTTGTATTTGAATGTTTTCAGTTTTTTCTCCATTTATTAAAACTTTCGCTGATTGTTTATCATAAATGGTTTGAATCCAATTACTAAATTGATCGCCTACATTAATTCTATTCAAAATTTCAAACATTGTGGTCCAATTGACATTATCAAAGGCTTTTTCAATGTCCAAAAATAATAAAGCCAATTTCTTATCTTTATCGTTCTCATGGTATTAAATCAAATTCATTACATGCCTTATATTATCTTTCATGAATCTTTCTGGTAGGAATCCTCTTTGATCTTCTCCAATCCAGTCAGCTAATACTTTTTTCAATCTTCCAGCCAATATTGAAACAAATATTTTATAGTCCACATTAAGCAGTGAAATTGGACAATAATTCTTTGTATTTTGTGGGTCATGGTTTTCTTTATGAATTCGTGTTATGTTTGCCTCTTCCCATGTTTTTGGATAAACACTTTTTGTTATTGCCCAAAGAGTTTCCTTAAATGGCAATCACAGCTGGTTTTCCATCACTTTATAAAATTTTGTTGTAAATGCATCAGGGCCTGGTGGTTTCCCAACTTTCAACTTCTTTATAACTTCCACAATTTCTGCTGTCAATACTGGTTGGTTTAACATCTCTCTTTGCTGATTTGTTAGTTCCAGTATTGGCCAGTTATTAAGGAAAAATTGGAGATCTTTTGCTTATTTGTCTTGTTTGTTATATAACGTCATGTAGAATTTCCTGAAAATCTGTTTAATTTTTTTGTTCATCCGAATAAATCTGATTTCCTTCTTTAACTTTAATGATATTATCCCTTTCTCTTATTTTTCTTAACTGATGTGTCAGCCATCTACCTGGTTTATTCAAATATTTGAAATGCTTTTGTTTTATGAATTGTAATCTTTTTTGAATTTGTTCCATTACTTCGTATGCTATCTGTTGGTTCCATTTTTTTTCATCTATTAAGTTTTTGTTTGAAAGATCCTGTTGCAATTTAATTTCTTTCTCTCTGATCTCTTCTTTCAATTTGTCCATTCTTGCTAATTTCTTTTTTTAAAGCAATATATTCTGTTGTATGAAGAACCCATGCATCACCGCTTTGAAGGCATCCCAAGTCGTGGTAATTTCTGTTTCTCCTTTAAGATTTTTTTTAAAAAAATTATCTGTTGTCTAGATTTTTGAATCACTTCTTCTCTCTGCAATAAGTTATTGTTCAGTCGCCAATTATATTCAGTTTTCCTTTGATCCTTTAATTCAAGTAATACAGGTTTATGGTCAGACCACATTCTTGGTAGTATTTCTAATTTGTGAATTGTGTTGTGTATGTTCTGGGATATCATTAAAAAATCCTGGAAAAGGAATAATGTCTCTCTGAATAGAATGTACAATCTTTAGCATTGTCATATTTGAATCTCTAGGCCTCAATTAGTGTCAAATTTTCTTTAGAGTCTCAAATGATTTCGGTAGTTTCCCTTGTCCTTTCTTTATTTTCTTTTGAGATTTTCTATCCAATACTAGAGAGATCACTCTCTTCCAGTCCCCACATAAAATCAGTCTGTCAAGATCATAGTCTAATATTTTTCCATCAATTCTTTGAAGAAGATATTCTTTTTTCCCTAAGTTGTGTAAAGACCCAGAATTAACATTTTCTTCTGTTGCATAATTGCTTCAATAGCCACATAGTGGCCTTTCGGATCTCTGAACAGCTATTCTGCTTGGACTCTTAGATTTACATATATAACTACTCCTTTATTTTTTTCATTCGTCGTTGATATGTATTCTCTCCCCAATTTTCTGTTTACTAACAAGTTACTATCATTGAGTTTTATATGAGTATGACATATTGGACTTTTTCGGACATTTAAAATACAACACGAGCAGCCTCGCCACATTGTGAGGCTGCAGCACTGCAGGGCGTCCCTTTTGGATGATGCCCATCCCTGCTGGTACTGTTGCGGTACCGCAGGGACATTTGAGTGTGATATTTAGCCGATTTTTACTCATGAAAGTTGATTGTGAGTAAAAATCGGCTAAATATAACACTCAAATGTCCCTGTTGTACCGCAACAGTACCGGCAGGGACGGGCATCATCCAAAAGGGACGCCCTGCAGTGCTGCAGCCTCGCAACATGGCGAGGCTGCTCACGTTGTATTTTAAACATCCGAAAAAGTCCATTGTGTCATACTTTTTTCCAAAATATTAAATATTTTTCTTCTTTTTTCCAGTGAATTGAGTCCTTTAACGTTCCAATTTATTATTTTTAGGTTTATTTTCATATTTCATATTTGGGTTCTTTAACTTTTCTTAATTATCTTGTCAGTATTTTAAGTTTTAACTGTTTCTTCTTAGTCTTTTTCTTCTTCTTCTTCTTCTTGCTGTGATCCTCTCCCTTCATCCTCCTCTTCTTCTTCTGGATTCAGTCCTTCTACTTGTTCTCCTTGTCCTTGTTGTTCACCTCCTTGTGTTTCTTTATGTTGTGATTTCAAATCTTTCTTGTACTTCTCCGTAAATTATTCAGCCTTCTGGATCATGTTGATTTTAAAGTTCTTCTGTCTGTATCTAAAGGACACTCCTTCTATTTTTTCCCACTTGTATTGAATTCCATTTAATCTCAATTGTTCTGTTAGTATACAATAATTACATCTCTTTTTTAAAATCCTCATCACTATATCTTTAAGTATTAAGATTTCACAACCTTCAATTTCAAGTTTTTGTTCATAATTTTTCTGTAGTACTGTGTCCCTTGTCTTCTTTCTTACAAAACAGATTACAATGTCTCTGGGTAGATTCCTTTGTTTTGCTATTTTATATTATAATCTATATAGTTTATCCACTTCCCATTCAAATTGAGATTTTGTTTTCCCCATAAATTTTGCAAGTTTTTGGGATCAGATATTTGTATAAGTCTTTGTCCGTTTGTTCCTTTAGACCTCTTATTTTTAAACAATTTTCCCTCTATCTCATTTCCTGGAGAGCTTGTTCATCCATTTGTTGTTCTTTGTCTTCTTCCAGAACTTCAGTTTACTTTTCCAGAACTTCCATTTTATTTTCTATTGCACCAACCTTGGCTTTCAGTTGTTTTGAGTCTTCTGTTACCTTGTCTAATGCTTCTTTAATGCCCTTAAGTTCTCTTTTCATCTCCTGTTTAAATTCAGTTCACATTTCTTGGACTTCCTCATGCAGTAGTTTAATTTCATCTAAGATTGGATTTTGATTTGACTGGCTGGATTCAATTGATGGTCTTCTTACTGGTTGTAATGTTGATTGTACTACTTTCTTCATTGTTTATATCTCCTTTTTTTCTCCTTCTCCCTCTCCTTTCTTTTGTTTTACCTTTGTATTCTTAATTCTTCAACTTGATTTAGTTCTTTACTTTTACTTTGATATATATATATATATATATATATAAAATAAAACACTTCTTTCTAAAATAGATTATAGTCATAAATTTGCAAAGAAAAAAGTTAAACATACACATAAACATAAACATAAGATAAGCTTGTTTGCTGATGATACATTGCTAACAATTAAGGAACTGGTTAACGGAATAGAAAAAAAAATAAAGAACATTTAAAAGTATTTGGGGAGATGACAGGCTTACAGGTTAATTGGAAGAAATCAGATATGGTGTTGTTTAACTATACGAAGGAAGAAGAAAATATATTTGTAAAAGAGAAAAAAATAGAAGTAAGATTAAAAAGTAATATTAAGTATTTAGGAATAAATATTACAAAAGATTTAAAAGAACTAGAAGAGAAAAATATTATGGTACTAAGGAAAGAAATGGAAAAGAAGTTGGAAGAATATAAAAATATTCAATTATCATGATTCGGAAGAGTAGCTTTAGTTAAAATGAAAATATTGCCTAAACTAATTTTTTTGTTTAGAATGTTACCAATAAAAATATCAGAAGTAGAACTGAAAAAAATGGCAAAATATGTTGAATAAATATTGTAATGGAGGGGAAAAGACAAGATTAAATAAATTATTTTGGTATATATCACAGAAGGAGGGAGGACTTGGTCTTCCCAAAATAAAAGGATATTATGAAGCTAATCAATTGAGATATGTTATAGAAGGAATTGTAGGACAGGGGGATTTAGAATGGTTAGAGATAGAAACAGGGAGAATAGAAAAGAGAATATGGAACATATCTTTTGATAATTTTACAAAAAAGGAAATTAAAGGAATTGAGAATCCATTTCTGCAAAATATATGGGAAATATGGTATAAATATAAGAGAGAATTTTTGCCTATTGATTCAGTATTAACAACGGTTATAATGGGGGAAAAAACCCAAATAATTTGAAGGAAAAAATGGGAAAGGAATTAAAGAAAAGACGACTAGATAAAATAGAGGGATGGATAGGATAGATGAATGAGAAAGGGAGTATAAAAGGAAATTATGTGGAATGAAAATTTCATGGTTTAATTGTACAGTTAGAACAATGGATTAAAAATTGGAAAAAGAATCATAAAGAAACAAGAGAATTTACAAAATTTGAAAATTTGGTGAAAAAAGGTGAAAAGAGGGATGATGATGAAAGTATGAAAGGTATTACAAGTGAATTATATAATATTTAAGGAGAATATGGGAGGAAGATTTGAAACAAAAAATTGGAGATCATGAGTGGGATAAGATTTGGAAACAAAGACATCTAAAAAAATGTCGATACAGATAAAAGAAAATTATTATAAAATAATATGGAGATGGTATTTGACACCAACAAGATTGCATAATATAGATAAGAATAATTCTAAATATTGTTTGAGAGGTTGTGAAGAAATAGGTACATATATGCATATGTGGTGGAATTGTAAATTTGTACAGCAGTTTTGGGAAATGGTTTTCATAGAAATAGAGAATATTCTGAATAGAAATATAGAAAGGAAACCGAGCATAGCATTGATGTCAATTTATAATGGAGAGAATGGGAACCAAGCAGAAAAGGATTTAATAACAAATTTATTAATGGCAGCAAGATTCATTATAGCAAGACATTGGAAAATGCAAATAAATGTACAAGTGGAGGAGTGGTATAAAGAAGTTTGGAAGATGGCAATAAATGATAAATTAACATGTAGAATTAAAGTAAGAGGAAGTTGGAAAGAAAGTGATTTTGATAAAATTTGGAAAGTATTTGTTAAAAAAGTATTACAGACAAAAAATGGGAGGTTACCTCCACGAGAAGAAATGAGATTCTGGAAAGATTAGGTAAGGGATAATGGCTCCGGTGAAGGGGAGCACTGATGTGGGGGGGGGTAGGGGAATTAATATTTTTGAATAGAATTATAGTAAAGAATCTATGTTAACTTTTGAAATTAGTTAATAGAAAAATGGTGATGTTTATAGTAATTTTATGTGTTATACTAAGTATTGATTGGATAATATATGTATGATTATAAAATTAATAAAAATATTTTTTTTAAAGAAAAATGTTAAACAATCTGTGTTTCCCCCCTATTTTTTATATTTCCTAAGTAGCAGCTAAATGAGTTCAAAACTTCTTTGAAAGATGAAATTATAAAATTAAATAATTATACAATTTTTTGTTTTATTATTTTCTATAATCAGTATCTTACTTTATTCTTCTTTCTCCCCTCTCTCAACCTTAATTACTATTCAGTGGTCCATTCATCTGCTTTCTATCATCATTTCCTTTTTCCTCTCTCCTCTCTGACTTTAATCTACAGATCCCTAGTCTTTCTATCTGTTTTTCACTTCCACAACCATACCTTTTCCCTTACCTCTTGACTCTTCTTCCTAACTAAACCTACTTTCCAGAACTTCTTTTGATATTTATGCCCTTTTTCCTCTCTTTTCACTCTCTTCTGAGATTCTCTAGCCTCTCTCTCTCTCCTTACCCTTCCCTCTCTCCCTCTCACCTTCCTCCCTCTGTCACGGTACCTACTTCCTTTCTAATCTTGACTACCAATCAATTCACCCTTCTCATCTTTAATCTAAACATTTAATAGTTCCTGCTACCTTCAACTTCCCAAAATTCTCTATAATCTTTTATTCCCTTCTAAGATCCCTCTTATGGCTCTCTTCCCACTGTGTCTCCTTTTGGTTTCTCTTCTCCCCTCCTCTGCAATTTGCTCCCTCTGTTATTTTCCCCTCTTCTCCTCCCCTATCTGCTTTTAACCTCCTTTATTCAGACCCTTCTCATTACAATTCCTCCTTCTTATTAATCAATTAATTAATATTAACTATTATCAATTAGTATACATCAATATAAGTCAGAAAAGGCAGGTTTGGATAAAAGTCAGTTAAGAGCTCATTCAAGTTCACAGCTAAGTCTTCACACCCTGCCTTTTGAATCTTCTGCTGCTTTTCTATCTTTTGGCTTCTGTCTTGCATTTCTGTTCCACCTTCTCTAGTCCGCCTACTCTCCCTTCTCCCTCTCAGTTCTGGTCTTCCCTTCAACTTGAATATATGCATGGAAAAGAAAAAGAAAAAAAAGCGAGCAAGAGAGAGAGGAAGCAAGATAGATAAAAAGGAGAGAGATGAGAAGGGGGAAATAAAAAATAAAGCAAGCAAGAAAGAGGGAACACTAAAAGAGGAAGAGGAATGGAGAAGGGAAAAGAAGGGGGGAAATTTTTTAAAAAACCAGCCATACACCAACACAAACAGAAGAAAAATATGGGTGAGAGCTTTTCGTTTTGTCGGATCGTGGCTTCTCTAAGTGGCCCTCCAACTCTCATTCACACGCATCAGCTTTTGTTTGGTAATCCACCCATCAAGCTCACTCCCCGTTCCCAGACTTGCTTTAAATTCAATTTATCTGTAACTTCACAACTTATTTCTGGAATTGGACTACCAAAAAAAAAAAAAAAAAAAAAAAAAGAAAGAAAGAAAGAAAATAAAAAAGAAAAGAAAAGAAAAATCAAGTCCCAATTCTCCTGCTAGTCCAAAGGAATAATTCACATGGATAGTACAGCATTCCTCAATTGAGTCCAATAATGGTGACCTTCTTTCTCTTCCACTTGGATATGATACAGCAGAAAAATTAATTCAGAACAGAAGGATAGCAAAATATGATAATCCAGACACAAAGTTCACTTTTCAGAGTCTAGTCCAAATCTTTTTTATACTAAGATCATAGAATTGTTTCTCTTCTGCTGGCTATGTGTTTCAGTTTGGAGGTTACTATGTTTCAGTTTCTCTACGCTTTATGATGGGGTTTTTTTCTCCCAGCCCTTCCTTTCTCAAAGGCTGACAGAGTGAAAAAAAATTCCTTTATGCTTCCAATTCAAAGTAAATTCTCATTTCCAGTATAATTCCCTTTCAATTTCAGAGTAGAAAAATATATACTACTTGACTTAAAGTTAGAATAGTTTACAGCTATTTAGTCCAGTTTATATTGTTTACTCACTGTTCGAACATCAATACTTCAAAGCATCTGTTTATGTCCACGAAACCTTTATGTCAGATGTCAACTACACAGTCTCTGGAATCAATCAGAATCCTCAAAATAATTGTCTTGATTAGCTTAGGTAGAAAAATTAAAATTGGTGGCAGCGCTGTGCTGCGAAACTCGGCTGCACACACACGGTGGTGGTATGGCTCCGACCTCCCCTGCTCAGCTTCCCTCTCAATCTGTCTTCCAGCAAGATTTTCCAGGGTTTTCAGCAGGAACCAGGTCTCCATGAGCCCCTCCAATTTCCCCTTACCATGGGAAAAATTCTAAACCCAACCACCAAATGCAGGGGTGGGTTAACATCCATGCATGGCCAGACCTTCTTGAGAGCTTATTCAGTGACAGTCCAATTGCGACGCCATAGCCAACCGGAAGTGAACCATCCCCTTCTTTGAGCAGAGTGGGAACAACCATTTTGAATGCCTGGGCAGGAAAATGGTGGCAGCCAGAGGCATCTTCCCCCCTGAGGTGGCACTGGCACTTTCAAATCTCCACAGAATGACCCTCAACTTTTCCCTGGGTCATATCAAAATCCATAATTTTGGCCCCAAAACCTGACCACATGATGTCAACTTATATATGAGTATACAGGTCGACCTCCCCTGTATCCACAAATTCAGTATCCACAGTTTCATTTATCCATGTCCAAAAATATAAGTTCTCTCTAGGCATTTCTAGGTCCTCCAATATGATTCTATGGTCAACTTCTGGTGTTCTTTTCACTGAAAATAATAGGGTTCCCGATTATCCACAGTTTCAGGTATCCATGGGGTGTCCTGCAAAATATCCCCTACAGATACGGGGGTTGACCTGTATATGGTAAGTGTTGCTTTTAAAAAAATCAATTTCTGTGTGCTCAGACTCCATACACAATGGTATTAGCCTGACTGAAAACATCCTACTGCATGGTGATTGTCAGGAGCATCCCTGCCTTATGAAATATTCTTCTTTGTTCCATTTGCCTTTAAGAAGGGTGTAAAGTATATTTGCATATTTTCATCCTTGAGAAGAAACAGTGTTTCAACAAGTTGAGACATCCTGGATGGAATAAATGCATACAACCATGTTTTTAATCTGGTTATGAGGATATGCATACCAATCCTAAAATCTAATTGCTCTCAAATTTTCAAATGCTGGCTCAGCAAATTGTCATTCTTGAAGGACTAGAACATAGTGGTTGGCATTATTTTTATTTCCCAATCCTGAGTGCTTGACATCTGATGTCTATCTCTGCTACATGTACAAACAGAGGGCCACTTCAAGATACTTTTCTGTCTGAACAAAGGAAAAGCAGATGCTCTCCACTCTCTATGTACAGAAGATGATTGAACTGGCAGCTGACCCTTACTTCAATACTTCTTTTGGGATAGCTTCCTCCACCCCATGTGAGACCACCAGGACAGTTTAGGGTGTTCTGTGTAGGTTGTAGGGTACGTACATCTCTGTCCTCCAAGAGAAGAGATGGGCCAGAGGGATTAGGATGGGGAACTGGAGGATTACCATAGCTGCCCCACAGGATCTGCCATCTGAGATGGTTACCTCACTTTGCATAATAGTAGGTCCAGCCCTGGAAATGCCATCTATATTTTAAATCATGTACACTGGTACAGTTCTTCATATTCACCACTAAGTCTATGTGCGTAGACAAACATTACAGTTTTGAGAAGAGGCAAGACAAGAAGACTAGAAGACCCAAAGAACATAGGCTTCAGAGATGCCTGAAATGCCAAAATCAATTTATCTGGGACCGGTTTGTTTTGTGGTAACTTGCCCTGCTGTTTCTATTTTAGTGCAGTTTTACTTTTACCTTTTGAACATATTTGGGAAATACATCTGTAACTAAATTAGAAATGTTTTGAAAGTTTTACCTGAGTCCTTTCAGCCAGCTTCCCCAACCTGGTATTCCCTAACCTGGTGTCCCCAGATGTTCTGGACTACAACTCTTACAATCCCATAGCCAGTTTGTCCAACACATCTGGAAGGCACCAGCCTGAGGAACACTGCACTAGAATGTTCCTTAAGAAACTTTTCTCCCCCATTCTGATGTATTTAAATGTATAATAGGGAGAAGGAGAATATACCCTGTCTTGTTTATCAGGACCATGGATATAAAAACATGAACATTTTGAACTGAAGCATGCACATGGACACCGAAGTGCCATGCAGTAACAGTGTGCAACATCTTTCATATGTTACTGGAGAAGTCAACTTCAATCAACGGCTGATGAAATATTAGAAAGTGTGTGTGGGGGGGTTATTATTTTAAGGCAAAGAAGATAGTTGTATTTGTGCTTTCAAGTAAACAGGGCAAAACAAACTGTGGCAGAATAAAAGAAAATAAACAGAACATATAGTTGTGGGGAAAGCTTTTGGCAATAGGGAGGTAGTGAAAGGAGGATGCACTAAAAGTGTGATGCTCAGCATAATAGTAGTGGTGTTACAATGAGAGAAGATTATCTCTTGGTTGTTTGTTTTTCATCTAGAAAATGCTGGTAGGTGTAACTGTCCCACCTGTCACAGACAGTGTACAAAGAAAGAAGGAATCTTGTGGCACCTTTAAGATTCACCAATTTATTTCAACACAAAGCTTTAAAAGAGAATGCAGAAATGCTGGGCACATGAATGCCTTGCTTTTAACATGTTCCCCACTGCAAGCCCGAAGACAAATAGCAAATGGAAGTAGTGTGTTTCCCTTCTTTCAGACAGCTGAGTTTTCTCAAATCCCAAACTCCTGGCTTCCTCATGTGATTAAACATGCCATCCATCTCTCTCTCTCTCCTTCTCATGCACAGATATTTTTAAAAGTATATCCTAGAAGACCTGTGCCAGCGTCAGATTGCATCCCCTTGCTGTGACTAAATCTGCACAGGGTTTGGGGTTGGCTCTTTTTCTTTAACACAGGAGGGTTCTTACAGCACCTCTTAAACTGATGAATATTTTGTGACAGTGCCAGGTTTTCAGTCAATCCCAGCCTGCTCCCCCTGTGGTGCTTCTCCAGCAATGGCATCATATTTTGCATATTGTGTGGATCCAACCAGTTTCATACTCTCATCTTTCTGGCAAGGAAAAAAGTACCAGACTGCCAAGAGTATATTTGCTAGTGTTGCCACTTATATGTTAATTATACTTCTGACAAGGTGCCAAGGATAGCGGGGAAGCTAAGCCTCATACTTGTTTACTCTTGACTCAAACCTGGTTCAGCCAAATGATTTTTCTCCTGTGGCTCTGTATAAGAAGGTGTGAATCCTAGACCCAGCTGTTTATTGATAGGTTTGGCTTTACCACACAATATCTGTGGGCAGAGCATGTGTGTATTTTGAAGCCAGGTTTACCAATAGGCAGTCTCAAGCAGCAGATTTTCACTGTCATGAAAGGATATCAAATTGGTAGTTATTTAATATGTTGTTATTGTTTCTTTACTGTAAAGGTGGGGCAGGGAGAGATACTAGTAGGATTTATTTCCTCAGCTGCCAAAATAACTTGGTTGGTCTTGAGTGCAGTACATCTGGACTTGGGTGGGGGGCATGAGTTGTTGCCTTGCCTCAGGCAGAAAAATGTCTGTCGGTAGCTGTGGTGTATATGCATTTGGGGAGAGGGGTAAAGAGAGTGCATGCACGTGATATGTTCTCTCAACAACTGTGAAGCAAATTGCTCTGAAATTAAGAGGCATTCATTGTGGCAGTATGATGTCCTCAGACAAGAAGTAGTTCTGCATAACAGGAATGTGACTTCTCATGCTTCTACCTCCTTTCTATAGGCTTTCTAGAGGCCCCATGACATTCTTCTGTGACCTCTACTATATTAATTTGGTCTTGACTTTCTTTTGGGGATGGCCACCTGACAGTGTGAGAGTTCCCACAACACTGCTATGAAAGCCAAGTAGAGATCTCCCCCATCCTTTGTGAGTTCTCTTTGCCTATACCTGGGCAATGCGATAATGTCACAACAAGGGATTCACTTAAGTGGGATTTCACTACCACCACCACTAGAACTAAGAAATCCAAGATGTATTGTATCCAGTTGCTGGTTTGACCCTACTGCATGTTTTCTGATTTTATCCATTCATTCATTTGTTTGTTAAATTTAATTTATGCCTTACATTTCACCCGGTATGGGACCTGATGCAGTTCACAACTAAAAACACAAATATGGGGGGGGGGGCATTTAAATGGCCAATCCTCTTGAAAATAGCACTAATTAAAAACAGTTTAAAAGTTTTGCTTTCAAATAACGGTTTAAAAGCACGGTTTCAATCCATAAAGTAGGAAAGTAGCTGGTATACAGACTGAGAAAAGAAAAGGAGGAAAAAATTATTTTGAAAGTGCAAGATGGAAAGAAATGTGAAAATAATGAAGGTATTTCATAAATACTGTAATGAATTATATGAGAAGAAAGAAATTTCCCAAGAGAAGATGGACATTTACTTATAAAAACAGACTCTTCAACTGATAACATATCATCAACAACAATGCTCCAATTTCACTAGGTTATGGACATAATCAGAAGAGCAAAGTTTGGAAAGGTACCAGTACCAGATGGTCTGTCGGTGACAAATTATAAGTGCTTTAAAAAAAATTGTGTTTGCCAACACAACAAATACTTAATTTGATCTTACAGAAGAATTCCAGATACACAGGAATAACAGTAATACCTAAAGAAGGCCAAGACTTGATGAGAGCTCATGACTATAGACCCATCTCCTTACTAAACAATGATTACAAGATATTTTGTTCAATATTGGCAGAAAGATTTTTAAAAGTATTACAAGAAGTGATACATCATGATCATTTTTTTTCTGATAAGAAAGGTACTAGATGTCTTGGAATATCTGGAACAACATAATGAAATGAAGCCCACACTATATTTTCTAGATGCAATAAAAAAAATTGATAAATTGAATTGGGAATTTTTGGTTTCACCATTAGAAAAGATAGAATTTGGTGGAAATTTTGAAATGTAGATTAAAGCAATTTATAATACGCAGTGTACAAGAATTCTAGTGAATGGAGAATTAACAAATATGGGCAAGATTCAAGGAAACAAGGCAAGGTTGTTCATTATCTCCTTTATTATTCATTTTGGCATTGGATGTTTTGATTAATAAAATTAGACAGAAAGATGAGATAAAAGGTCTATGTGTGAGGAATCAACGTTGCAAATGATCTGATGATTATCTTGAGAGATCCCTTGGAGAGTAAGGAATTATTATTAAAACCTTTGAAAGAATGTGGAGGAGTAGCAGAGTTCAAACAAAAAACAAAGATGATACTCAAAAACATGAGGAAAGAGGAAACAATGAAACTGTTGCAAATAATAGGTTTTAAGCCAGAGAAGAAATTAAAATATTTAGGTATAATTTCAGATATGAACTTGACTTTATTCCAAGATAACTACAATAAGATTTGTGGGGAAATTAACCAGATGGAATAAATTGAAACTAGCCCTATTAGGGTGAATTGCCATGATTAAGATGAACATTCTATCAAAGGTATTTCTTTTTCAGACTATTCCAATCTTAGTTAATGACCAAACATTCAAAATAATGGCAAAGAGACCTGATGGAGTTCGTTTGTCAGGGGGAAAAACCAAGGGTAAAATTCAAGATGCTTCAAGATAGACAAAGAGGAGGTTTGGGTCTACTGAATCTGAAAACGTATTATTTGGCTTGTTGTCTAGTGGAGTTAAAAGAATGGATAATGTTAGAAAATGAAGAGATGGTAATTTTAGAGCAGGGTTTCTCAGCCAGGCTTCTCTGGCACTCTAGGGTTCCATGAGAAGTCGCTGTGCGTTTCTAGAGATTATGACTGGGGAAAAATATTTTTTTAGCTGTAGATATAACAATTTTTAGGCAGGGGTTCCCTGAGACATGAAAATTATTTCAAGGGTTCCTCCAAGGTAAAAAAGGTTGAGAAAAGCTGCTTTAGAGGAAATAACCTGATATATGGATGGCACATGTGTCAGTGTTTTGACAAACTTAAAATTAATGCTGAGTTTATGAATCATTATGTTAGGACAAGTGGTTTTCAGGATTTGGGCCAGAGATAAATCCACATTAAGTCTCGAAACACCATTTTGGATTTGGGTTCAGGAACCATTTTATAGGACTGATAAACATGAAAGTGGGAGATGGATAACTTATCAAGATGTGTTGGTATGTGAAGAGGGGAAATATAGATTCAAAATGAATGATGAGTTGGTGTTAGAAGGTTGGAACTTAAATTGGTACAAATACAAACAGCTGATGGAAAGATTCAACATGTACAAGTAGCTATATGGTTTTCAATACCAGAAAACAGAATTTGAATCACAACTATGTAGTAATGGGGAACATCTGATTGGAGAAATATATGGGTTATTATTGAAAAAAGAGATGGAGGAAGAGTGAATCAAGGAATGTATGGTGAAATGGGAACAAAACTTTGGCTATAAGATTGAATTAAAGAAATAGGAAAGAATGTGACAGAAGGATCTAACATATGCGCTATCAAATAATCTTAGATAATATTTTTATAAAATCATGTTTAGATGGCACTTGACTCCAGAAAAATTAGCAAAAATGTATAAGAGGGTTCAGAATAGATGTTCAAAGTATGAATACAGGAAAGACTTGTACCACAGGTGATGGACTTGTAAAAAAGCCAAAAGTTTTGGAAACACATTCTTAAGACAAAGTATTGGTTTCAAGCCAGAACTTCTACTCTTAGGTTTGATGGATGAGCAAATAAAGAGTCAACACAAGAAGTTATTACAATACATGATTACATCAGCAAGATTGCTATATGCCCAGAGGTGGAAGATGGTGGAAATTCCAATGATAGAGGACTGGTGGGTGAAATTCCTGGTACTAGGAGAGATGGCTAAATTAACCACTTTGCTAAGGGAAAAATTTGTAGACAACTTTCTGAAAGCATGGGAGCCTTTTCTAAAGTTTGTGCAGGAGAGAGGTGAAAATGTAACATTGGTAGGTTTTGAAAACTATTTGATCTCTCCCATTAAAATATAAATAGAAGTACCTAATATCCTGTGGTGTCTTAGTTGGAGGGAAAATTATTTTTAAGCCAACATTTGGAAAGCAGGAAATCACTTTTTGATTATTCATGTATATGAGTACTGTTTATGTTTTATTTGAGTACGTGTTTGGTGTTTATAGAGGCTTTTTTTTGGCAAAAATCTGATTAGGTATGTGATGTGTAAAAAGCGTTATTTATATTTTTCTGCTTTTATTTTGTATTATCTTAGTAATAAAGAGTATTTTTTTTAAAAAAAAACAAGCTTTTTCAAACATAACAAGAAGAATAAAAATGAAACACTCCCACTCCACTAAAAGACCCTTTTGCAACAATCAATTAAGATGAAGTCGAAAGCTTTCACGGCTGGCATCCATAGATTTTCCTTGGTTGTTTCCCCCCCCCCTCCGGGCTGTGAGTCCGTGTTCTGGAAGAGTTTATTTCTGACGTTTCACCTGCATCTGTGGCCGGCATCTTCAGATAATGGTTGGGTAGGAGTGTGTGTGGGGTTTATATACTATGAACCCCTGTTGGGGAGGATATGTACATCTGTGTGCCTGAATGGCTAGTTTCTGGATGGAGATAGTCAAGAAGGATTCATGGTTGGTTGATGGGCCGTTATCTGCTCAACTTAACACTTGCAAATGAACTCCACCCAGGGACAGGGGGATTTCCAGCAAATAATGAACCATCAACCAACCATTACCCAAACAGACATGAATCCTCCTTGCATATCTCCACCCAGGGGTTCACAGTATATAACCACCACCCCCACTCCTACCCAACCATTCTTTGAAGATGCCAGTCACAGATGCAGGCAAAACATCAGAAATAAACTCTTCCAAAACATGGCCTCACAGCCCAGAGGGGAAAAAAACCCAAGGAAAAAGTTTGTCTAAATAAAAAGATCTTTCCCTATAAGCAGAAGGAGAAATGGGATGGGGGAACCTAGCCTCCAATGGGAGAGAGTTCCACAACCTTGGAGTAGCCAGTGAGAAGGCCCTGTCACCAAAAGTGCCTGTAATTGTGGTGGTATTGAAACAAAGCCCTCATCTGAAGATTTTAAAACATGGGCAGCCTCATACAATGACCTATAGTCTTTAGATAGTCTGAGCCCAAGATTGACAAAGAGATCGATCACAGATTAGCAAAGGCATATAGTGCATTTGGAAGACTTCACAAAAGTGTCTGGAGCAACAAACACCTGAGGCAAAGCACAAAAATCAGTGTGTATAGAGCCATCGTACTGTCTATCCTCCTTTATGGATCTGAAACATGGGTTACCTATCGCCACCACCTACGACTCCTCGAGCACTTTCATCAGCGCTGTCTACGCACAATCCTAAATATACACTGGACTGACTATGTGACGAACGTTGCTGTCCTTGAACAAGCAGGGATCACCAGCATTGAGGCCATGATATTGAGAACACAGCTGCGCTGGGCAGGGCACGTTTCTAGGATGGAGGACCATCGCCTCCCAAAAATACTACTCTACGGTGAACTCGCCACGGGTCAGCATAAGAGGGGCGCTCCAAAAAAGCGATACAAAGACTCCCTGAAACAACATCTCAGGCTCGGCCAAATTGATCACCAACAGTGGTCCGCCCTGGCCTCACATCGGGAGGCATGGAGACGCAATATCCACAATGCTGCAGCCTTATTTGAGAACTCACGACGAACAAGTCTTGAAGAGAAACGACAACGCAGAAAGAATCACAACCCAAAAACATCACCCAAGGAGACCTTCTGCTGCGCTTTTTGCAACCGGACTTGTTTATCTCGGATTGGCCTTTTTAGTCATCAGCGCGCTTGCAGAAGGCGCGGGATGAGTCCTTCCTGAATCTTCGTTTGCGAAGAAAAGCCAGAGAGAGAGGCTCAAGCTATATACTGTTGGACCTTATAAAGTCATATAGCCCTGATGGAGTACTGCTCCTTTTTTTCTTTCATCTCCCACTCTCAATTGAATTCTCCCTTGTTCCCTCAGCCCTGTATGATTTATGTTCATTTAGCATCAACCTCAGTGTTCTCTAGGCAAAGAAAAAACTTCTCATAGAATTTGAGAATACCTTTTGTCCCAATGAGATTCCACAGTGATTTGGTATTTTTTGGAAGGAGGAGGGGGCAAAAGCTGCCAAAACTGCATGGGAAAAGCCTTTGTGCTTTTCCTTAATTTTTTTTTAATGCACAGAAATGCACATTACCACCCATTTGGACAACCAATGGGTGCTTTTTAAAGTTAAAAACAAAACCTGTGCAGCAGTGGCAACTTGTGGAGAATAATAATGCAAGTAAGTCACTCACAGCCCCCATCTTGATTTGCAGACAAGCCTCCGTGTGAACTTCAAATGCGGGTCAAATGCAGGTCATTTTGCACACCATCGATCTTGCCCCCAAACCATGAAGACAAAGGAATGCTGCTGTGATTTTGCATTAATGCAAAGCAATCCACATTCTATTACCTTGTTTAGATGAGCTCCTCCTCTCCAAGCCCATGAAGGAAACTTGAACCCCTTTCCCCTGATCCTTAGACTCAGGGAAGCAAATATCACTAGAGTACTCCATTGCAGAGCATAAAAATAGGCTTGTTTCCTAATTTTTGAATGTAAAATCATAGGTAACACAAGAAATCTTCAATTTCTTCTTAGGGCCACTGCAGTTTCCCATCACTACATCAGTCCAGGATGCTTTGTTTTGCAATTAGGTGAAACATAAGCAAGGCCTGGATTCCAGAAGCTAAGAACCAAAATAGATGATGATATGAGAGTTTACCCTTCTGGAAGGAAGCTTTCATTAGGATCATAGCTGGATAGGGAAAATTTTAAGCAATCCCTCTCCATGTACTGTCACAATAATAAAAAATCAGTTCTTTCTTTCTTTCTTATGACATTTGGCATTACAGAGTCTTGAGGTTCAAGTATTGGTCTAAGACTGAGAAGTCCTGGGACTTTATCAGACTAGTGTCTAAAACACTCTAATTCCATGACTGAGGAAAGTGGAAATATAGTGACATGATTACAGTAATTAGCGCAAGTCACCATAATCACGTGATACTACCACTACAGAATTATCACACAACCACCACTAGAGTTTAAGAATGTTTTTTCAGCTCGCACTATAGTAAAAAATTGTCTTCACATTGCCTTCTAATGACAGAGTATTAACACCTCCTGCTGGCCAGCACATGTGCCTGTAACAAAAATGTTCTCTTACTTCCTGGATTTTGCATGGGTGAGATTTTCAGCTGCTCTTGTAAGAAGACGCGAGACCTCTCTCTAAAACACTAAAAACAAATAAATAACCAAATAAATTCACAAATAAACAAACATAAAAAGGTACCAAGAAAAGTTGTCAGTTGATTAAAAGAGCACCCTGTAGGTCCTCTTCATGTTCTTCCCTGGAAGTTTAATAATGTGTTCTCATTGGGAAAGGGGAGGGGGGAAAGAGGACTACCCATTAATGCTGTAATCGCACAATTAGAGCAGGATGTGATTTCGCACACTCATCAATACTGCAAAAAGAGCAATATTGTGGGCTATTGACAGGTTTTGGCCATCAGTGAAAAGTTACACATAATTAATGGGTGGAGCACACACGGACAATGGGAGGACAACAGTTTTGTGTGCCTATTTTTGCTACTATGCTGTTATAATCACACAGTCTCAGCCTTGTGTGATAAAGTCCTTGGACTCAATTCCTCGCTTAGCTGTGCAATTTATTTCATGACATTGGTTAAGTCACTGTCTCAGCTTCATCAACTACGCAGGATTTCTGTATGGAAAAAAGAAGGCGAGGGTCCATGTATGCCACCTTGAATTCCTTGGAGGAAACATATAAGCTTATAAAAGGTATAAAGTAAGGTCATTAAAGAAAGAACCTTCCTGTCACATGGAAAAACAGAATCCAGATGATAACCACAGCTTTGTTTCTTTTATCAAATGTCATCCATACATTTATTTCTATCAGTAAAGTAATAGGCCTAACATGTGCTAATAGGCTGACTGAACCCTATATACTCACCACATGGAATAAAGCCAAGTTCTGATGCTGAGAATACTGAAGAAATTGCTTGGATAACTGGCCTGCAAGGAAGTCTTAGAAGTATTGCTTTTGGATGTTACTTGGCTTGCTCAGCTAATTTTCCTACTTCTCAATTGCTAGGGGAAACTGAGCAAGATAAGAAAATATACTTTTTGTTTTGTGTAGGGGTGTGTGGTTTTTTTAAAAAAATAAACACACACATGAACAAACTGTATACTACCTTCCTCCCAAAGTTGGCATTTGAGGTAACCAAACAAAATCTTATAAATGTATCACTATGATAAGAATGTAAAACTGCAGTAATTCTAGAAAGCATGTCATTCTACATAAACAAGGGCCCTAAGTATTGGAGTTAGAACAGCAGACAGGCCAAAATTTCCCCCACCTCTTCTCAGTCCTGAGTAAACAGGATGAACTGTGCCTGTTGCCTAATGAACAATAATTCAAGCACCAATAGATCTCCTTCAGGAGAGATTTAAAAAGAACCGACAGTCCAGACAGCAGAACCTCAGTTTTTCCCAACATCACATCATTTCAATACCTTGCCATACTCCAGAGTTCAATGGCAAAGCACATTTGCTTGAAGAAGGTCATAGGTTCAATCCGTAGGATCTCCAGATAGGACTCTGAAAAATCCCTCTGTGCAACTCTGGAGGGTAGACATGGAGAATTTGCTAATGGCCTATGTTTCTACATCTGAACAGTCTACTACTTTTTATAACTGGGATGCATATATTGTCAGGGATTGTTGTTATTCCAAGAAAGCCACCCATCTTCAAATGTACTCATTTGCTGAGGCCACTGAACTGCTTGCACTCTGTTGCCCAATCCAGTTCCCCTTTCATGACAGACAACACCCCAAATAACTTGCCTGGCCAACTTGCTGTGCCCAATGCAAGGGTTGGCTCTACCCAAGTGACATGAAATGTGCTCCACTGACTGAAGCTAATGTGAAGAAGAGGACCTGTCCAGGAGAGAGTTAGCCTGGTCACTGATGTCTATATACTGGTAATCTCCAAATAATTTCCTAAGTATGGATCTACTTTCAAGGACCTTCAAACTTTGGATGGATATTGCAGAGCTGGACAAACTACAGAAATGGACAACCAAAATGACCAAGAGACTGGAGCCAGTGAGAGCAAGTTGCAGCATTTGGCTACAACTGGTTACTGGCTACAACTTACTTTAAAAAAATTCTTTGCTGTGTTTGCATACTTACAGCAAAATGATAAAATAAAAATAATTTTACATTGTTTTTGCCATAAATATACAAACACAGCAAAGATAAAAATAAAAAGCCAACAGGCACAGAGTTAGCCTGTTTTGGAATAGCAAGTGGGAGGGGGTGAGAGCAAGAGAGGAGGAAAATCAGTCTCTCATGGCACTGACTGCTGTAATGCTGAAACTGCAGCAAAGAGACTTATCACACCAGGGGTTTTTCTTTTCAAAACAGTGCAGTTGTGTGAAAGAAGAGAGGTGTGGTAAGAAACATTTGCAAAGTGGTATGTCCCTGTTTCCTTTCATAATGTGATGGCCCTGAGACACTAGCCTTGTGTGATGATCTCCAAAGAGAGGGCAAGTTACTTCTCCCATTCTATTATCTCACAATCAATGTTGGCTATGAAAACTCTTATAAGCACAATATTTACCCAGAAATCCCCTCCAGGTGTTTAGTGGAGCTTATTTCCAAGTAAAGGTGCATAGGATAGAGTGCATGCAATTTTATTTCCTCCTGGGAAAGGTCAACTTTGTAATACCTCTCTTGATCTTTCATTTCCTTTCCTTTTCCTCTAGCTTGATTATTTAGTACACTTCTGACTGATAATTCCTGAGGTGCTTAGTTACCCAGGAGAATTGGCAGTGTTGGCTGGTGGTTTCCACATCAATCAAGAGTTGAAGCTGTTCCTGATTTGGGGCAGCATTGAAGAAGCTATCCAAGGTGCTGAAACCACTGGGGGATTCAGCAGCTCTTTCAACTATCTGAAAGCATGAACTAAAAACCTGGAATGAACTTGCTGTCCCACTGTCTTTTTGGTCCAATTTTACCTGATCAGAGCCCCCCTGCCCCCATTATAGGGTCCATGAAGGTGTGGTAGGACTATATAATTATTTTCTTTTGTTTTCATGGCCATCTGCATTTTGTGGTGGGTAATGGAACGGACAGTACCTCATGATGGCTATGATTCCTCCTCTCCAAGAATCCTTTTCTGTGTGACTCTAATGAGTGACACAGTATGTTGCACAGATGGATGATGCTTCCATGAAAGAAAATGGCAGAAAGAAAATGATGCTTCCATGAAAGAAAATGGCCACTGCCAGTTAGGTCCCCTTCCCTGAACATATTGTCATGCTTTGTCAACTGAACAATTGTCAGGTAGGTGGGATTCAGGGTCTACCCTTCTGGCAGTGGTGATCATGGGTGGGGTCCTCCCTATTGTAACACCATGCTTTCTCCAGGAGTGCTTGGCTGACAATGAATTTGATATCCAGTGTGCACTGGGTACAAACTTTATCCTGTGTTTTGTGTTTGTGTGTGTGTTTTGTTGCTGATGATTCCAGCCATTCATAATGATTTAATTATTATAGGTATACTTTTGTGATGTACAGTTGTCCCTTCATATTTGCTGGGGTTTGGTTCCAGGTCCACTCCCACGCCCCCACCCCCGTGGATACCAAAATCTGTGAATACTCAAATCACATTATATGCAATGGCATAGCAACATGGTGTCCCTTATATAAAATGGCAAAACCAAGGTTTGCTTTTGGGATTATTATTTTTAAAGAATATTTTCAAGCTGTGAATACTTACATCCGTGGATACCAAATCCGTGGATACGGAGGGACAACTGTAAGACCCTTTGAAGGTCTATAGACTTTAGACTATACAGCAGGGTATTCAGTTATAAAATGTTATAAATTCTAACCCCTTCCAAATATGGAGAACTAACCATATTAGCAGCTGGTGACTTCCATGTCAAACCATATTGGCAGCTGGTGACTTCCATGTCAATGGGTGAGTGAATCCTAGTTTTCGTCCAAACTATAAAGGAGCTATCCCGGATTCTGAAGCTGGAGAGGAGTTCGGTAAAGGTTCTCCCTTCACTCTCCCAGGCTTTAAACTCCTCCATGTAGTCACAAGGGCTACCGTGCACTGGCCTGTCCCTTTGTGAAGCCTTCAGATACCTGGCTTGAGAAAAATGAAGCACAAGAAAGAATTGCCTCTCTGACTTGCACCCAGCCCAGGGCCTTGTGCCTTTGCTGACCACTGAGAAACGAGCCACCTCCAAACACGGTGAAGTGGATTCTCTTCAAGGGATACTTATGCCACAAGATTTTTTAAAAGTAAGTCCAGCAGAGTAACAAAGGCTACCCCTTCGGAAATTTACTCCAAAGTATTAGTGCCAGTGCTAGGGGGCTGGTCTATACATGGAGGGGAAACAGATTGCTCCGCAGTAATGGTAAATCACAGCAGCTGTGATTTGACTTAATGGTGTTTTGTCCCCCAAAAGCTTTGCACGCTCACTGGTCAAGATGGTGGCTGTGAGTGATTTACTTGCATTTTTTACTTGACTTAATTTGCCTAAGACATCTTTTTTTTTAAGAAAAAAATCTATTTTCCATTGTGCACTTTAGTGATATTTCACCTGTACAAAAAAGAAAAAAAAATAACACCCCATTTTCTTGTCTTAGCGCTCATTTGCTAAGGTGAAAATCCAACATGGCAGCACCAGGCGCTTGCCCTGTTAGCAAGACCACCCCCCCCCATCCAACTAATCAGCTTTGCACTTCCTCTGTTATGGGAAAGTGATTCATATCATATCACTTGTCCCAATGAGGGAAATGTGCATTCCCCACACTGTATTTAAAAACCCTTGTGGAAAAATGCAAAGTCTCCTAGCATGCAGTATATGGCAGCTTACCCCCCGCCCTTACTGAATACGGTCAATCATTGTGGATTGCCATTAAGACAACATGTGTTTTGCTCAAATTCTAGGAGGATTATTTTCACTGTTTAAACAACCGCATGGTTAGGCAGTGAGAACTCTCTCCCAGTTGGCTGATTTGCAGTGTCATGAAAGTACAGCAAATGGTTAGCAATTTAATTCTTCCTTGTAATGTTTACTGCTACAGATGTGGGCATGATGGATTCCCCCACCCACTTCTGTTCCAAAATAACCTGGCTCATGTTGGTGACAATGCTTTTTGACTTGGAAGAGTGAGGCACAGCCTTTCTGCCTGAGGCAGCAAAATTCTCCTGCAAAATATGAACATTTGTTGCCAGCTTTGGGGTTCTTCCTCCTTCTTCCTGGGCTCCTTCATTCTGGAATAGATGGATAAAACCTGCTACTCCTTTAAACCTGCACTGTGCTGCCCCCCCCCCAGCCCTTCTTCATGGCTTGCTGACTAATAAACCCTGTTTGGCTGGAAGAAGCTGTTTCTTCTCTCTCATTAAACCAAAGAGTTCACTTGGAAGTAGGGTTGTCATTTGTCCCAGAAAACCAGGAAAATCCCAGAATGAAGGGACTAAAAAATGTTGAGGCCAGCTGGGCTGGCTGAAGCAGCAGATCCCGGGTCAGTTACACAACAGTTTTAAATTCAAAAAATGCTGACTTACTTCTCTTTCAAACCAGTGCCCAGTGGTTTACACAATTTTCTTTGGAAAGTCATTTCTCTGATAACATGCAAATGTTTTCCAAATTTGCAGTTCACATGGGGAGGCATGGTCTCGCACTGATAGTCACAGAGGCCTATCTCTTGCCAGGGCAGAAAGGGCACCTGTGGTGTGGGGGGAGTGGTCGGAGGCCCAACAACAGCCCTGGAAACAGCTCAGTAAACTTGCTGTCCTTTGGTCTCAGCAGCGTCCCCCCCCCCCGGCTGACACCGAGGTCTCCAAGGCCAGCACCTTTGGTGTGTGTATGTGGGGCAAACGGAGGCACCATTGCTATCATTGGGGCTTGTCTGTGCTCCCACCCCATGCCACCACAGATGCCTCCAAGGCCAGCGCCTTTGGTGGGAGGGAAGGGCCAGAGGCCCAAAGACAGCAATGGTGCCATGCCGTTCCTATCATTGGGTCTTGTCCCAGCCCACACACCACGCAGGCCCAGAGGTCTCCAAGGCCTCCCCTTGCACACCCTTTTCCCCACTGCTGCCTCTCCCTCCTTTCTCCCCCTTCTCTTCCCCATTTGGAAGCAGTGAACAGGAAAGAGGGGGGAATGGAGGAAGAGGTTGCAGAGGAGGAAAGGTGGGTGATGGGACTTAGAGTCCCATCACCTGCCCTTTCCCCGGCTGCTGCCTCTCCCTCCTCCCCCTTCTCTTCCCCATTGGCAAGAAGCGAGTGGGGAAGGGGGGAATGGAGGAAGAGGCTGCAGAGGAGGACAGGTGGGTGATGGGACTTAGATGCAGCCTCTTCCTCCATTCCCACCCCTCTTCTCTATTCGCTGCTTGTGAATGGGGAAGAGAAGGGAGAGGAGGGAGAGGCAGTAGCCGGGGAAGTGCAAGAGAAGAGCCCAGAAGGTGGGAAAGGAAAGGAGGAGAGGGCTTGGCGAAATTGATCACCAACAATGGTCCGCCCTGGCCTCACATCGGGAGGCATGAAGATGCACTATCCACAATGCTGCAGCCTTATTTGAGAATTCACGCCGAACAAGTCTTGAAGAGAAACGACAACACAGAAAGAATCGTAACACGGAAACATCACCCAAGGAGACCTTCTGCTGTGCTTTCTGCAACCAGACTTGTTTATCTCGGATTGGCCTTTTTAGTCATCAGCGTGCTTGCAGAAAGCGCGGGATGAGTCCTTCCTGAATTTTCGTTTGCGAAGAAAAGCCAGAGAGAAAGAGAGAGAAGACACCCAGCCCAGTGGCAACACTGAGTGTGGAATTTCACTTACAAGCAGACTTGCAACCAGGGAACGAGCACCATGTAAATTGAGGGAGCTATGTTAATTGATGATGATGATGATAGTGACAATGATGAGGAGGAGGACAGCAACTACTGTTACTACACTAGGACCCCCGTATCCATGGGGGATTGGTTCTAGGGGGCTCCGTAGATAACAAAATCCATGGATAATAAGGAACACTCTATTTCTGTCCCAGAGGGATTTCTCTCCTCCACTCCCTTCACCCCTGCACTGCCATTTCTGCCCGAGAGTAGTCCCGGGGGCAAAGGGAGGTGGGAGGCAGATCTCTCCTTCCCTCCCTTGACCCCCACGCTGCTGTTTCCACTCCAGGAGTGTTCCCTGGGAGCCATTTCGGGGGCAAAGGGAAGAGCAAGGGGAGATCTCTCCTCCTCCCCTTGCTGTCGCCATCCGCGCATAAGTGAATCCGCGGATGATGAATCAGCGGATGCGGGGGTGCTATGGTATTGAAGTATCTAAGCAGTAAAACAATGTTAAATGGCAAAAATGTGGTTTGCTGGTATGTGGGAGGGGGTTGTCCGCCCAAACCAGTCCTGTGTATTTTTGTGGAAAAGCATTATGGCAACCCTCTTTGGACGAGGCTGAGGAAGGAGAGGGAGGGCTGGGCACCCCCATCACACCCCTTCGCGCCTTCCCCCCCTCCCACGAGCCGGTCCCGGGTCCGGAGAAGCAGCCGCGGAGCAGAAGGAGGCGGGTTCCGAGCCGAGGCTGGGACTGACAGGCGTGGTGGTCAGCCAATCAGCGTGGCTTTCGGGAGCTGCGGAAAGCCGAGCCAAGCGCCGGAGCCGGGAGCTTCGGCGTCGGTGAGGAAGAGAGGCAGGCGGTGCTGTTAGCCGCCGGGGCGCCCCTGGCTCTCTCGCCCTCTTGCCTCCCTCTGGACTGGGAAGTCCCGTCGCCCTCCCCTCTCTCCCGCCCTTTTCTCTCCTCCTTTTTGAACGGGGGCGCTCACACCCAGCCATTAAAGTTCCCTGCCACCAGTTAGGGCAAGTCAGCCAAGGTAAGGCTCGCAAGGAAACGACCCCTTTCTTTCTCCCACCGACCCACCCAGCCTTTCCTTCCTTCCCGCCTCTGGCCCCAAAGCGCCTTCCTCCTGTCAGGACGGGCGGGACTGGCTGTTCCTCCTCTTCCTCCCACAACCCGGCTCGGGGAGGCGACTTTCTCCGGCCCCGCGGGCTCTAGAACTGGAGGAGGGCGAAGGGTTTTAAGTCCCCCCCCCACCGTTCCCCTCTTCCTTTCTCCCGTTACCTGGAACGGCGTCCCCGTGCGTTCCTTGCCATCTTAATCCCATTACCGCGCGTGAGGAGGTTGGCAGTGGGAGCTCCGGTTCATTAGAAGAGAGGGAGAGAAAAAAAATCCCAGCACGAGCATGGGTGCTGAAGGATGGGTGTGCATGCAGGCTTTCTCCCCACCTTGTGACTCTTCTCTCTCTCAGTAATACCCATCAAATGCCCACCATGGGACGGATGGTGGGGAGACTCGCACTCAGGGCCGGCCCTGAGATATATATATGTGTGTGTGTGTGTGTGTGTGTTTGCGTCCTCCTCGGCTCCAAAGCTGGAAACACGGTGGCTTGTTTTTTCTCCAGCCAGCCTCCTTCCCCCGTGTGTTGTGTTTGCTTGTGGAAACCTTACCTGCTATTCAACCCCCCCTCCCCACAACGCCACTTTCTGTCGTTAGAAACGCCGTTGAAGGCGTTAGGGTTGAGAGATGCTCCCTTGTTGAGGACGCTGGAAACAACTGCAGGCGAAAACTTTCTCTACCCCACCTCCCTCCTCTCTTATTTGTAGTTTGGGGGGGGGCACTGGGATGGAAATGAGGCACACACAGAAAGAAGCCTGAGCCATTATTATTTTTTCCTATCAGCAAGTCATAGGGGTGGTCAGGGAATGAGGAGAAAATGATAAACGTCTGTGCCGTTTTCCCCACATGGAAACAGTCTGGAAAACCAGGAGGAAACCCAACAAGGAAAAATTGTGGGGAGGAAGGCAAGCAAGGAGACTGAATGCCTAGCCTTGGAATCAGGCTCTGCCTGTATAGCTTCAATCTGTGAGTGGAAATCCTGGCCTGGAAAAGTAAGAAGACTGTACAAACAGGAGCACATTGCTGACAGGGATATTTGGGAAATCTGTCCCTATTATTCTTGATGTTACTCCACTTTGAATGAGGATCTGCAGTATAGAGGTTACCAAACCATGCTTGCTACTTACTGAAATCAAACATGTTTTAAGAAATCATCCCTCCCTCCCCCCCCTCCACGCTGCAAGAAGGAAATAAAACCAACAACCAGGCTATTGTGTTTCCCCTGTTCGTCTTCAAAGTAAGCCAAGGAATAAGCTTTTCTTAGATGAAGGGGAAATTATGGATTCATTCTAGCGAAAGTTAAATCTCAACGTCCCATTTAACATTTTGGCCCTTGGAATCGATGAATGTTAATAGGGCTTAACTTTGTTTGATTGTGTCCATAACATTACTTGTTGTTTGTCAAGTGTTCTCTGCTGTGTATATAATATCATCTTCACCACCGCTACCATTATTACATTATCACAGTTTGATTATGTTTTAAAGTCATTAAGTGATCTGGGTGCTGTTGAGTGGTGTGATTTTGACTGAATAAACACTTCACTGCTCTTTTTTTAGGAGGCCTGAATACAGATTTAGTAACATAACCACAAATCTCCCTAGCCTCTTAGCATCTGGCAGTATGTTACAAAAATCTATTTAGAGGTGTGGGATTTTCAAGGAGGGTCCGGGAAGTTAATTCTACCTACTCTACTCTAAATGTAGAAGATATTTGCCTCAGTGATGTGATATCCTGTAATATTTTTGAGGATACTGGTTTCTTAGAAAGACTGGTAACCTTGGCATATATTTCTCAGTGTTCTTCTTGTTATCTGCCATCAAGTGGATTGTCAAGACAGTGCTAATAGAAAAAGTTCATCTTGTTACACCTCTGTTGGCATTAGGGCATGTTACAAAACTCACAGTTTTGTTTTCCTTTTATCATTCATTAAGGCTGCAGTTGTACACCCATTTACCTGGATTAATCCCAGTGAATGGAGTGGGACAGTTTGAGTAGATACATTTAGAACACTTAGCCATGTTCTAAAAGTATAACAACATCCAATTATTATTATTTCCACAGTGTATTTATTTCTTTACAGGATTTTAACTTGAAATATTAATAACTTCTCAAAAAAGTTGCATAATGTAATATGTACAGTATATAATAGTACAATGTGCTGCTTTTCCATAGGTGATGATTTCATTAGATAACTGTGTGAAGTACGTTAAGATAATTTAGAACACATAGTTTTACAATAAAAACATGCAGTATCTGTAGTAAGATAAATTGATTTTCTTCTCTCTCTGTGTGTGGGCACAGTGAGACAGAGAAAGACAGAAACCAAAGTAGGAAGAATATTACAAATTCTTAGTTGTGTAAATTTTCAGAAGCCTTCCATAAAGAGTTGACCAAATGTTTTACATTTTTAGGTACATTTGCCTTTTTAAAAAATGATGCTTAGTCACTGGGTGTTGGTGATTTTTCTATACCTTTCTAGATGAAATATTATATGAATGGATATTTGGACCTGGCTACCACTAGGTTCCCCCCCTCCCAAAGCAAAGTCTTGATTTGCTTTATTTGTTTGTTTCTTTGTTAAAACAGTACTATATAGACTTTTGGTCCAAATACCTTCAAAAGGGTTGTGTGTTGCATGCTGTCCAGTCATTTCCTACTTATAGTGACTCTAAGCTGAATCTATCATGGGGTTTTCTTGGCAAGATTTGTTCAGAGGAGGTTCTCCTTGCCTTCCCCTGAGGTGAGAGAGTGTGATGTGTCCAAGGTCACCCAGTGGGTTGACATGGATGAGCAGGGATTTGAACCCTGGTCCTCAGAGTCCTAGTCCAAAAACCATACATCACAGTGTCTCTCCTCAAGATAGTTAACAATGTAAAAATATTAGAGCATTCCTAATAACAGTTTGATGCTGCATAATAATGCAGATAACACTAATAGTTTAAAGCTGTGGAATCAGAATACAAAGCCATCAAGAAGTACTAATTCATTTTATGTAAACCAAATACCAACTCATAGAGTTAAGTTGTTCACAATATATCAAAAGCTAACAAGTCTGGAAACCAGGTAGACCTTGGGAGAGTACTCCATAGTTTGAGTGTCATGACGAAAAGGCCCCATTCCTTATGTTCATCCAGTGCATCTCAAATATCTGAAATATACACAGCAGGGATGCTGATGTTGATTTAAGACTGGGGCATGGGGCAGAATAACATCAGAGGAAAGAGTCTAGCAAGTGGATTATCTTCTCCTTTCTTCTTGACCTGATCAATGCTGTCAGTTCTACCCACTTCTAGGGGGATATGGGATGCTGGGAATTTGTATGCTCTCCCCTCACCATACATGAGCAGCACTGTCAAATAGCTAATGTAGACTTTCCAATTATTTTAGGTAAGGCAGAAAGACCAAAATGATCTATGTGAACATCATTAGGTTTGCCTATCAGATTTCTAGAGAGCCAGTGTGGTGTAGTGGCTGAGCACTGGATGATGACTCCAGGGGCTTGTCTAAACAGTAATAATAATATTAATGGTGTGCGAATGAATGGCGATCCGTTCACATGGCTGTTCGCACAGATATGTACCGTTCAGAAGGGGGTGGCAAAACTCACCCTAAAGTCAATTCACGGCCTGTCTGAGGCTTTGTACATATTATTTAAAAAAAATCCATATGACATGCAAATGAGCGATCATTTGATCACACACGTTCACACAGATACAAACAGGGAGAGGAATTTGATTGACCAGATGAGCACAGGGGCCAGAGCCAATCCAATGGCAGCAATTTTCTCTCTGCCACCCCCTCCAGAGACCTGGGACTCCCTTGGGAGCCACTGCCACGGAAGGGGGGAGGGTGCTGGTGTGTCTCTTCCCACCTAGGACCACAGGGGGGAGGGAGGGAGGGAGGGTGGCTGGCTGGCCGGCACTGCACCTTCCCTCCCTGCTCCACCCCTCCCCAGGGACTGAGGGTCTGGCTTTCCCCTGGCAGATTTTCACCCTAGGACGAGGAGGAAGGAGGAAGTGCCATTGGAGGGAGCTCCGCTGAATGACTGAGGCCGCCATGGGGTGTGCGCTGCTCCCGAAAGGTAAGTTGCTCAGCCCCGAACCCTCTTGGCTGGAGGGGGGGCTCTCCAGTCAGTCCCTCCTGCCCCCCCTCCACTGGGGAGGCCACTGGGGAAAGTGGCTGGGCGGGCAGAAAGAGTTGGAGGGTAGGTGGGGTGGGGTCACCTGGACCCCACCACCCCTCGGGAGTCCCCCTGGAAAAGTTCCTTCACGGGGAGGACACCCCTGCAACATCCCTAGACGGCAGAAGTTGGTGGCAGCAATATCGTGATTTGCAAGTAAATCGCTTGCCAGCTGGGCTAGGAGGTCATGCAGAGTTTTTTTGGGGGGCTTTTAAATGATGTAGGCAGTTTGCATTCTTGCAAACACCTGTCTGTTTGTATCTTTGTGAATTATTTACCCCTTGTATAGACAGGGCCTGGGAGACTAGGGTTCAAGTCCCCGCTTGGCCATAGAACCTTACTGGGTAACCTTGGGCCCTCTCAGCCTCAGAGGAATGCAATGTCAAGCCCCCACTGAAAAAAAATCTTACCAAGAATACCCTGTGATTGGTTCACATGAGGGTCACTGTAAGTCAGAAACAACTTGATGGCATATAATAACAAATCAGGTGTCTGTTCTCTTAGGATATTATCAGACGCAGCAAAAATTGCAGGATTACAACATCATGGTACCATGAACAGGCCCTGCTATTTCATGATGTTGTTGTCTTCATGTAGTTACTCTGTGCCCCAGCCGCAAAAAAGGCATTGCTTCTAATTGATGGGACAAGCTGTCAATCGATAATCAATACTGCTTTTTTTTTTTGGTGTTATTGAAGGCATGCGAAACCATGTTCCATTGTAATCACAAGATTACAGCATGAATGGGCAGTCCTCAGCGAATAAACATCCGGGTGAGAACATTGAAACGAAGCACAGGATGCTCTTTTTATGAACTGTCCCATTTTGTTTCAACATTTTAAGGTTTATTTCAGTGCTTGTGTGTTCATTCACTTTGTTAATTAAGGCATTTCTGGAGTTTTAAGCGCGTTTGCATCTCCTTGTGAGAACTGCTGAAATCTCGCCCAACCTGTTGAGGAAGTAAACTCCCATTCTTAAAGCACCAGTGATCATCGTGTGATAATTCTGTGGTGGTTCTTTCATGTGATTACAGCAATGTGTGATAGTAAGTGTAATAATGCTACAATGTTTCCGCTATCCTCATTCACAGAATTTCAGCATTTTTAGATGCTCATCTGATAACGTCATTAGAAAGAAGTTACAGATTTTGGTTATTAGGGAATCTTACAGGATACATAGTTTTGTTTCTTATATTCTCTGTTCTTCTGTAATAATCATGATTGAGTCAAAAAGCTTATTAAGAGGCCTGGAAAATAAAAGTCCATTTCCAAGTAGGGGTTCAGTTCCCAGAAACTCAATTCCATAGCAAAGAAGCTTCAGAATGGGACAGAGGCAAGTTATTCCTTTCATAGTGATATGAAGTAGACATTTTGAGAGATTGATCATGGAGTGTCATTTTGTAATACATCACCTGTCCAATACAAATAAAGTATTCTAGGTATTGAGTATTTGACAATCTTGTCAATGGAAGAACTTCATTTTGTAGGTCATTTTGTAGGTAAGTATGGGTGCTCTTGTGCAGAATATTGCATTTAGTAAAGATACTTGGAGTGTGCTTAAGACTGAATTGCTAGATCTTCTGGCAGATTGGCTGTTACAGTGAGTAGTCTACAGGTATGTAGGTTGTGGGGGTGAGGAAGGATAGCAAAAATAATGTTGTTAGGTAACTGAGACTACAACCTTATGCTACATTTACCTGTACTCAGTGTTTCTTCTGTTTACATAAGTAATGCACTTAAGTGCAATTAAATTGGTCTACTCCAGTCTGAAGGAACAGGAGGATATAAAGAAAGTAAGAACACATGTAAGCTTAATTTATCTGCTACAGCTGCTGCTGCTTCTTCTTCTTCTTCTAATTATTAACTGCCCTTGAGTCAGCTTCGACTCATAGTGACTCCAAGGATAAGAGACCTCCAATATCTCCTGTCCTTAGCCACCCTATTTACGTCCTGCACGTTCAGGCCTGTGTTTACTTGATTGAGTATATCCACTTAGTGTATAGTCTTCCTCTCTTTCTTTTTCCTCCACCTTTCCTAGCATTATTGACTTTTCTAATGAGCCATTCCTTCTCATGATGTGTCTGAAGTACAGCAGCCTTAATTTGGTCATCTTGGCTTCCAATGAGAATTCAGGCTTGACCTATTTGTTTGTCTTTTTGGCTGTCCGTGGGATCCTCAGCTGTCTTCTCCAACATTACATCTCAAATGAGTTGATTTTTTTCTTATCAGCTTTCTTCACTGTCCAGCTCTCACATGGTGATGACAAATAGGATGTTTTGAATGATCCTAACTTTAGTGCTCAGTATTATATCTTTGCATTTTATGAGCTTGTCCAGTTCTTGTCAGGGGGTGATAGGACAAGCAATCCCAAGAAGAAACCCAAAAGTTATCTCAGCAGACTCAGTAGCAACCCTCTCCAAGAATACTCACACACAGAGTGTTGACGTCCAAATAAGCAGGAGGCTGTTTTATCTTCAAAGTCAAACAGTTGCAATATATACAAATATTTCCAATCCAAGGATAATCTGCTTCACCAAACCTCAATAACCTGAGGGTTTTTGGACAATATGCAAATGTACTGATTCACCCGAGCCTAAGGAAGCCTGGGTAGCCTAAAACCAGGAGGCTGTGTTTCCTAGGCTATGAGGGTAATAAGTACATGTTTTCTCTCCATCCTGGAAAGGTTATGTTCTCCAGGAGTGCAGACTTTGAAATGTACACACGGTGGGACAGATTGCATTGCAATCAGAAGGTGTTTGTTTCCTTGGGGAGGGATGTTTCAACAACTCCCCAAAGTCCCACAAATGGAGGGGTGGTAATGCCTGATGATGAAGGGGAGGTACGGGAAGAAAAGCGTGAGACTTCACATGCCACTCCAACACACACACCACCACAAACAAGAAGTGAGCTCTGCTCTGAGCCCTCCCATGTACACAGTTACAGGGCATTGGCTTACTCAAACACATGCTCTTACACACCAATAAAAACCCTCCTTCTGTAGCTAGGGCAGACTAGGCAGTTCATGGAGTCAGCCATTTTGACTCAGCATGACTCTGCAGTTTGTTTGGCCATTTTATAATGGAGTTCAGTCTCTAACTCCTGACAATCCCGTCCAAAATGGAGAAACTACTGTGCAGGACGCATGTTGTCATTACAACACAACATTATCAACATACATTGTTGGACATCAATCATCTGTTGGTTGACCTTCCCTTTTGACACCTTTCACTTTACACACTAGTGACAAGGCCCAGCCTCTTTGCCAACTCATCATGGCTTCCTGCTGGAAGGGCTTTAATGAGCAGGTCTGCAACATTGTCCTCAGATGGACAGTACCTCAGACACAATACACCTTGTATTAACTGCCTCACATTTTGGTAGCATACCACAATGTATTTTGTCCTACATTTCAGGTTTTCTGCTTCTACCATAGCTATGCAGGCTTGTGAGTCCTCATGTACCACAACAGGCATTTGGCATGGCTTCCCAAGGTCTGCAAGCATGTGCCTAACACATTGTACCTCACTTGCCATCTCAGTGAGGTGGCATGACTTGGATGACAGAATTAGGGGCATACGTATCAAATTTGCAGATAACACCAAATTAGGAGGAGTAGCTCATACCCTAGAGGACAGGATCAGAATTCAAAATGACCTGGATAGACTAGAGAGCTGGGCCAAAGCTAACAAAATGAAATTCAATACGGAGAAATGGAAGGTACTGCACTTAAGGCGGAAAAATGAAATGCATAGATACAGGATGGGGGAGATCTGGCTGAACGAGACTATGTGCGAAAGGGATCTAGGAATCCTAGTAGACTACAAGTTGAACATGAGTCAACAGTGTGATGCGGCAGCTAAAAAGGCCAATGCGATTTTGGGCTGCATCAATAGAAGTATAGTGTCTAGATCAAGGGAAGTCATAGTGCCACACTATTCTGCCTTGGTCAAGCCTCACCTAGAATACTGTGTCCAGAGGATTCAAAAAGGATATTGACAAATTGGAGCGTGTCCAGAGAAGGGCAACAAAAATGGTGAAAAGTCTGCAAACCATGCCTTATGAGGAAAGACTTAGGGAGCTGGGTATGATTAGCTTGGAAAAAAGACAGTTAAGAGGTGATATGATAGCTCTGTTTAAGTATTTGAAGGGGTGTCACATTGAGGATGGAGTAAGCTTGTTTTCTGCTGCTCCAGAGACTAGAACACGGAACAATGGATGCAAGCTCCAGGAACAGAGATTCCACCTCAACAGTAGGAGGTACTTTCTGACAGTAAGAGCTGTTCGGCAGTGGAACAAACTCCCTCGAGCGTGGTGGGATCTCCTTCCTTGCAGGTCTTTAAACAGAGTCTGGATGGCCATCTGTCAGGGATGCTTTGATCGTGATTCCTGCGTGGCAGGGGGTTGGACTGGATGGCCCTTTTGTTCTCTTCCAACTCTACAGTTCTATGATTCTATGATTCAGACAAGGCTACGAATTCAGCTTCAGTGGTACTACTGGCTACACAGTTCTGCTTTCTTGATCTCCACACTATGGGGCTCTCTGCATACCTGACCACCATCCCAGTCACTGACTTCCTGTCTGAAGTCTCAGCAGCAAAAGAGCTATCTACATAGCACTCCAGGGTCACCTGACTTCCTGTCAGCTTCCAACACATGTCTCTGGTCCCCTTGGGAAATCTAACTACCCTCTTCAGGGCTTCCCAATCCACCCTCCTTAGCTTGGAAACTTCTGCTGAGCACCCCAGCTGCAAACCTTATGTCAGGCCTTGTCTTATTTGCAATAAACAACAAATTGCTTACAACTGAGTGGTACAGATCTGGCCTCTCAAACTCCTGTTCTGCCTCTAAGTTCAGAAAATCAGTGGTCATTGGTGTCCTGACCACTTTTGCCTCACTAAGCCCACACTTGGCCACAAGACTGTCAATCTTCTTTTTCTGGCTTAAGAAAAATTCTCCAAGCCCGGTTCTTTCTACCTCTCCTCCTAGATAACATCTCAGGCTGCCTAAGTCCTTTAACTTGAACTGGCTTTCTAACTCCACCTGCAGTTTCTTGACATCACTGGCACTCTTTGCTGCCACACAGTGGTCGTCCACATAGATAATTAACATGACAGCACTATCACCTGCCCCCTTGGTGTACACACAGGCATCTGCGATGCTCCTTGTGTAACCTAGTGACACCAGAACTTAGTGTATGCACTTGTTCCAGCAACATGAACTTTGTTTAAAGACGTAGAGCGCTTTGCACAATAAGTACACCTTGCTCTACCATACAGTAGACAGTATGGGGTCTGGTTGATGCTAGACGTCCACAGCCTATTTAAATGGTAAGCAGCAGTCTTCACTGCCTCCCCCGCAGCCCAGCTGGGGCTTGTGCATCTTCCATCATGCACTCCATCATGCACTTCAACATCCCAATTTTCCTTTCTTCAAGCCCATCCACCCCTGGAGACACTGGGTTTGTGGTCTTGTGTCTAACGCCCCTCCTATGCTTCCAGATCTGCAGACTGTTGGATAAGAATTCCCCTCCTCTATCCGTCACTAGACTGGAAACCTTATGAGAAGGAAATTCCCGTTCCACCATGTTCACCCACTCACTGAACCTGTCTGCAGCCTGATTTTTCTCCTTCAGTAAGTAAACATAGGTGTACCTAGTCTGTTTGTCCACTATCACAAATATATAGCAGTTACCCCCTTCAGTGGGCTTATAGGGGCCTGATAAATCAGCGTGGACAACTTCAAAGGGTCTGTTGGTGACACATTGGGTCTTTTTGGCAATAGGGGAAGCCTTCACCTTAACTTTCCTGCACACTGCACATTCTAAGAACCTTGGGCAGTGTTTCATGCTTAAACCTGGTCACACTTTTGCTAGCTCCTTTAACCCTCTGTAACTAGCATGGCCCATTAGCCTGTGGTAGCAATGAACACACTTATCATGTAGGGGCACATTGTCTGCAGGGTTCACATTTGCCACCTTCCCTTTAGGCAACATGTAATACAACCAATGTTTCTTTATTCCTTTTGCACAGACATTCATGTTATGCCTTTCTGTTATTGTACAGTGTTCCCTCTCAAATATCACATGATAAACATCAGTAGTCATTTGGGACACACTTAATATACAATTCCCTAATTTGTTAACACAAAATCTTTACCAAAAGATGGAACATATGCAGTGTCCATTTTCTGCACCTTGCTGGGAGCACCATCTGCAAGGGTAATATTAGTTATTGAAGCATTTTTAACATTGCTTAACAACTGTAAATCATTAACTATATTATGCATGGCACTATCAAATAACCAAATTCTTTCCTCAGTACCATCAGGATGGTGCTGTGCTACAAAGGCATGGCTTGCAGCCTGAGAGATGCACCCCTACTATCTGGTGCAGGCATCTTACAGTCCTTCTGAAAATGTCCAGGCCTTTTGCCTCTGAAACAGCATTTCACATAGCTGCAGGCTCCCTCCTCCACAGGTGCCTCTGTTTCAGTGCACTCCTGATTGCGTCTGGTAATTTGTGGCTGTTTATTTCCCTCTATCCTAGAATCAAATTGCTTGTGTTGGACCTCTTCCAGAATACATCCAGGTACCAGGTCTACAGACAAATCACTTTCCCTGGTGGTCTGCAGACTGTACATTAGGAAATCCCATTTCTTTGGCAAACTGTCCAATAAAATAAAACACTCATGGTCTTCTGGAATGTCCACCCCTCTATTGGCCACCTCTTGAAAAAGCTGCCTCATTTCCTCCAAATGGGCTTTCACACAGCCTCTAGTAGATAGCTTTGTGTTATAGTCTCCTAGTCCATATCATCTTTGAGAGGCAGGATGAATTCTGATGAACCGTTTTCAAAGCTGTCCAAAGCTGAAAGGTTGTCTTTGCTGGGGCCGTGTGTATTAATTGGGAGGGGCTGAGTGATAAGGGAATTGCAGCTCTAGCCTTCTGGCCTGCTAGGGCTGAATGCTGCTATTTCATCTTCTGAACCCTCTGGGATCACACTTTCATTCTCTAAAATGTGCCACAAATTGTCCTTAATTAATAAAGCCTCCATGCATAAACTCCATGCTTAATAATTTCAATCAGCCAGCTTTTCAAAGCGGATGAGACTATTATCTGCCATTCTGCTGATGGAGTCAACAATTCTCCAGCTATGAAAACACAAACAGCTGGAAGCAGGCAGTACTTCAAGGTTGCTTGAAGATATTACAGGGGCTGGCTGAAACGTAACTTTCTCAGCCAACTAGCCAAAAACACTGAAAACAAAAGAGTTTATGGGAAGTTTTTGGGTGCACTTTATCTAATCTGAGATCAATCAGCTGGGCCCATAACTACTGTCAGGGGATGATAGGACAAGCAATCCCCAGCAGAAGCCGAAAAGTTATCTCAGCAGACTCAGTAACAATCTGTTCCCAAGAATACTCACACACAGAGTGTTTGACGTCCCAATAAGCAGGAGGCACTTTTATCTTCAAATTCAGTTTCAATATATAGAAATATTTCAATTGAAGTAGAAATTGCTTCACCAGGCCTCAGCATTCACAGGAAGAAGAGAAGTGAGCTCTGCTCTGAGCCTTCCCATATACACAGTTACAGGGCATTGGCTTACTCAATCACATGATCTTACATATCAATAAGAACCCTCCTTCTGTAGCTAAGGAAGACTAGGCAGTACATGGAGTCAGCCATTTTGACTCAGCATGACTCTACAGTTTGTTTGGCCATTTTATAATGGAGTTCATTCTCTAACTCCTGACAGTTGTTTCATAGCTGCCGTTCCTAGTGTTAAGGTCTATCTGGGTTAAAAAATGAAGTCTCAAAGTCCAGGTTCAATTCATTCAGATGACTTTATTATGCTAGCATGTGACACAGGGGATAACTCACCGAGCTGTGTCCAAGAATCAAAGCACACACAGCCATTTATCACAGAAAAATGAAACCTAAAAATCTAAGGCTTTGTGCATATCTATATCAGTATACTAGATAAGTTTCCATTTCCCAAGAAGACTCTAAGTTTCTGTTTATCTGAAATGATGCATTACTAACCCTCTGTTCAGCTCTGTTTTTCTGCACCTGTCTTATCAGTGAACGCTAATTCTGGGCTGTGAGCCAAGCTGCTAGAAGCAAGGTTATATCTCTCAGCTTCTTTACTGACACAGAACTACTTTTACAGACTCTGTCTTTTCTTTTAGCAGGCAATATTAGTTCACAAGCACAACATAACAAGCTTGTAATAACAGGCACTATTCTGTAATAACAGGCACCATTCTTACAGATCCTGTCACTAGTCCTAGTCTTCTTCTGATTTTCTGGCTGCAGTCTCCATTCTGGGCTATGATGGATCCAAGGAATGGGAATTCTTTCACTATTTCAATTTTCTCATTGTCTGTTTTGAATTTCTGTAGATCCTCTAAGGCCATTATTTTTTGTTTTCTTAATGTTCAGCATTAAGCCTGCTTTTGTGCTTTCTTCTTTGACTTTCCTTAGCAGTTGCTCTAAGTCTTTGTTGTTTTCTCTTGTAGTGTAGTGTTGTCTGCATGTCTTAGATTGTAGATGTTCTTTCCTCTGATCTTCACTCCTCCTTCTTCCAAATCTGAGCTGCTCTACTACAGCTTACTGGCCCAAAATCCGGTACAACTCCTATGAACAAAAAGCAGTGCCAATGTAGTTATGCTGCCATTGGCACCAGCTATCACCTGCAGAGGCAGTTTTCCAAGCCAACCCTCTCATAATGCACTGGTTGAGAGTACCGTTGGGAGCCAGTGGATGAGGAAACAGCTGGTGGGAGGTGCACACTGGGTAGATGCCTTGTGCTTTTCTGGTGGTGGATATGCATGCAGAAAGTGGCTGGGTAACCTGCTGATGTTTGCCATTTCAGTTGATCTTATGTTCATACATAGTGAACTGGGATACCCACCCCCCGCAAAACTGCCAGAATGCTTGCATTAAGATCCGTTGCACAAATATTTTGACTCTGAAATATCCTGACCATTATTATACTTTCCTCACATGCTGGTGTTAGGGTTGCTAGCTCTTAACTTAGAGTACTGAAATTTATTTATTTATTTTTTATCATTCCACAGGAGATTGTACTGGTGCTGCACCTTCCAGTCATTCCGTCTCACATACTTCTGTTTCCTACAATGATTCCCCATTACTAGCGCCCCCATTTTATTTGAACATCATAATTAATATTAAAGATAATACCCACCTTTCCAGTTTGCAGCCTGAAAACCTGAGTAATGTATCATTTGTACCAGCTGAATTCAACTTTTATTAGAGTAAGTGAAATGCTTGCTTTCTTCCAATGACAGGGTAATTTTAGCATATGGACAACAATGTTTTATCCCTTGTTGTAATGAAATGTTTACAAGTTTCCATGTGTGCTGTTTGGTCATGAAGAATTTTAGAATGCTCTGAAAACTGTGCTGAGTGGTGAGAGAAATTTTGCTTGACTGGTGTAAGGTATTTTTAACACTGGTATATAGCATTAACAGCCCGAAGTGCTGACTCTTCCAATTGTAAAAACATGGCTTTCAAGGAGAGGCAAAATCAACTTCAGACACCTGAGCAGTTCCAGATCAAGGCCAGTATTAACCACCTTTATGCAGCATCAACATTTTAAGTTAAAGGAGGCAAAAAATAATTGAACAGGTCAGTTCTCTGAATATTTTAATTAGAGGTACACTCCATTTATGTTCAGGTAGGTTTCTATTCCATAGTTTGGGATTATAGCTTATTTTATACTGAAATATTTGGATCTAAAGCTTGGTTACAAATATGTTGTCACTAGTAAATATATATACTATAACTAAGGGGTCATCTACATGGGTGATTTACCCTGTCTTGCCCTGTTCTGGAGCCCTGCAGTCCAGCTGATGCAGGGCATTTACCCTGGTTTGCCCCTGGGGAATCCAAATGATTCCTGGGGTAGATACAGGTCTGGAATGGGAACAAGCTGGAATAGGGCCCTTTACTATGTTTTTTTTTAAAAAAATCTGGTACTGCTGGATTGGGGCCTGTGTGTCTGCAGGAGCCTGTCCAAGAATGCCATCCCTTACTGCTGCCACCAGCTTTCTGGCTTTCCCAGAAGCCATGCAGGGGGCCCATAGCATGTGACTGAGGCTGGTCACATGCATGGGTCCTGCAGTTACTGTTGCAGGACCGCTGCCTGGCTTCCATGTCAGCAGAGAAAATGGTGGCAATGGCTTCAGCAACATGCCAGCATCCTGTTTGGACTCTGGCCCATTTTCTCCAGGTAACTGGGGGCAGGGTGAGAGCCAGAATATCCTCCCTGGTGTGGATGAGCCCTAAGTCATATAAGTGTAACTTAACAAGAGACAGTGTTACTCCCCTTGTAGTATAGCTGTATTTTCTAGTTGTTTTTATCATTGCCGTGGGTGGCCTCATTAAATGGCAGAAGAAGAGTATCATAGGATTCAACTGCTGCCTTGTTGTGGTTATTGAGGTAACAGTGTTTTGTACTATAAGGCACCTTGTAGCATGTAGTCTTAAAAAAGCTACAAATAACCTAAATAAACTAAAATTAAATTACTTGTGAGAAAAAAGTTACTTTATAAAATTGCAACTACAAGAGCAGCTTAACTACTTTTGGAATTGTTTAAAAGAAACTTTCCAAGCTCTGTTCCATGGCATGCATGATCACCCAGGATTAAGCAGGACATGGTAAGACTTTTTAGTCAACATGTGTTGACTGAGCAGCAAATCTCTGAATCATTATTCTTTCCCCTTATTCCTTCTTTATTATTCAAAGGTTGTATTTCCCAGAGTGTAATGTGTCAGTGGTGCATTCATAAAATATTTCTATATCATTTTGTATATGTAAATTTGATTTAGCTGTTGGATCTGTTTTGTTTATTTTAAATGTTTATATCCCACCTTGAAAGGTCAATCACATAACATAATTACAGCAAAATCAACATGTTATAAAATACAAAATGATTATAATGCACACAAAACATCTCTCTCTCTGGCTTTTCTTTGCAAATGAAGATTCAGGAAGGACTCATCCTGCGCTTTCTGCAAGCGCGCTAATGACTAAAAAGGCCAATCCAAGATAAACAAGTCCGGTTACAGAAAGCACAGCAGAAGATGTTTCCAGGTTGTGATTCTTTCTGCATTGTCACTTCTCTTCAATACTTGTTCGGCGTGAGTTCTCAAATAAGGCTGCAGCATTGTGGATAGTGCGTCTCCATGCCTCCCGATGTGAGGCCAGGGCGGACCATTGTTGGTGATCAATTTGGCCAAGCCTGAGATGTTGTTTCAGGGAGTCCTTGTATCGCTTTTTTGGAGTGCCCCTCTTACACTGACCTGTGGCGAGTTCACCGTAGGGTACTATTTTGGGAGACGAACAAAACATATCATCTAATAAAAGCAACCATAATTTTAAGTTATCATTTAAACAAACAAACAAAGACCTAAGCCAATTTCAAATGAGTCATTTAAAATAACTTTAAAAGCTGGAGGGCCATGTGATTTTTATTATGGCAGAAAGTTTCACAGTAATGGGATTATCACTGAAAAGGCTCTCACTCTTGTGCCCACATCCTGATGGATTTTCCTGTGCTATCTACACAGATACCTCTCATTAGCCCACATTTTCCAAATAAGGAAGAGCTAGTTTAAAATTATTTGTTCAATGGCATGACATTCCACATCACAGGGAGATTCTCCATGTATAAATCAGGTTCTCTGCTTCAGAAAATTTCCTTCTACATGCGTGAGTTTGTGTGTAGGTAAAAGAGGAATATTCCGTTTCTTTGTCCTTTCTTTCCTTCCTCACACATTTATATGGTCCAACTGTCCAGATCTGGCAGGGATGGTCCTAATTAATACTTGCCATCCCAATTTTTCAGCTGCTTTTAAAATATCCGAATTCCTCTCTCATCCTCATTTTCCCCTTTCATCCTCAGCTTATTTCAGTTGGTGCAAACTGAGTTCAAAGTGCAAAAGTAGTTGGAACTCAATTAACTCAGTGGAGAGGGGGAGGGGGTGGGATCTTGTCATTCCCTGTAGACTCAGGCAAAAGCAAACTGCTGCAACCTCTCCTAGCTTTTGTGTTCTTCCTCATTAACTTTTGCCATCTTGACCACACATTCTGACGTTGCAACACATGTACCAGTTTTCATCTGTGAAATGTTGAAAGCTATGCACATTTACTTCAGTGTCATTTTGAATGCCTGAATAGAGCTATAATGTTGCTTTTTGTATAAGTGGAGCTTGTACAATAATATCTATACAGTGCTGATGGATGTTGATATACACAAATCTGTACATCCAGGTCAGACTTGTATAAGGTTTGGGATATATTTATTTAAAATGTTTTCACACTTCTCAAGAGAAAATGCTTATGGGTTAATTTACAAGTGTCAATGAAATTATAAATTGTATAGTAAAAAACCAACAAATACATCTGTTGAAAACCTATCATAATACAGTAGGACCCCCATATCCACTGATTTATTATCCATTGATTCAGTTACCTGCAGTTTCAGTTTCAGCACAGCTACCATACAGCCTTCCTAGAAAATGTCCTAAAGGCATTTTCTAGGTCCTCTAAGGCAAACTCAATGGTATTTTAAACCAGAAGTACCATTACTTTCAATGGTGTTCATTGTTATCTATGGTTTTCAGTATCTGCGTGGGGCCCTGGAATCAATCCCCCTTGGATACAAGGGTCCTACTGTATTGCAATATTTGAACATTAAGGACAAGCAATAAACATTAAACAGTAAAACCTAAAGTTAAAAAAAATGGATTGAATGCCTGCTAGAAGAAAAAAACTTATATATGTCTCTAGTTGGCTCCATTCCTCAGGAACTGGTAATACAGTATTTTTTTTTAAAGTAACATCTTCCCTGAATCTCTTTAGGGTAGATTTTTAAAGTTATAGAAACCTTTCCTTTCCCCTTCCTGCTTACACATCACAGCTGATTAGGTATATTGGAAAGCTTCAGCTTCTACACTACCGTGCTGCTTAACTGCCTTCTAGGTTTTTCCTAGGTATGGGTTTAATTTTCTCTACTCAAAATTCCATTTCTGTTGGGTAATCCTCTGCCACCACAATGTTTCCACCCTTACTATTCTGATAATGCTTGGGTGGCTTGGCCAAATGCTCAAGAATGATTGAACAAACAATATTTATGTAACAATTTCCAGCAAATTCAATAAATACACAAGTTGACTTAAAGCAGTGATCCATAAAAAACTTGTGCTTACTCTTCTTTATGCCTTAAACTTCAACAAATCTCCTGAGAAGTAAATATAATTGCTGTTTCTTCCACCATTTACTCCCACATCTCCCAAAAGAGCCACTTTCCACCCCCAAATTTGTAAAACTGTGCCAGTAGTTAAACATCAGAGTTGATAGTTAATCTATTAACCTCACATATATGTGCTACTAATAGGGATGCCAAGTAGATTTCTCTTGGGCATTACACAGGCTGAGGTGGGAAGCATTACTACAAAGATTCTTTCTTTGGCAGCCATCTGTCACACCATTGTGGGTGGTGACACCAGAAAAGACCCTCAGAAGATTACCTTAATGATGAAGCAGGAACATATGGGAGAAGGTGTGCCTTTAAGCAGACTGAAGCTAACAATTTTAAGGCTTTAAAGATTAGCACCAACACTTTAAGTCAGGACTGGAAACTGAGTGATAACTAGTGAAGTTGATGCAACACTGAGGTAATTTGTTTCAAAATAATCTGTGTTGGCATAAGTGTGATGGGACCAGTTTTTGGTTTTTTTTTTTTTTTTTTTGAAAACAACAACAACAACAACTTTCTTTAGAATGGAAAAGCAGCCTGTGTTGTATAGTAGCTGTGAAGAAATAATCATAAGAAGCTGCAAGGTTGTTCCATTATTTTAGGGCATACTTTTTTCAGCCCACTTTTTTCTTTGCAGGAGAATAATTAGAACAAATGGAAAAGAAAGGAATTGTGGTTAAATGAAGAATAGTTGGCACCAAAAGTTTTTGTTACTTGCAGTGGTAAAAAGTCCATCATGATGGTGGGTCTCTCTGTATGTAAAGCCTTTATACTAGAACAGGTGTATGCAGCTGTAGAGGAGTGGAAGCCATTTCCTGGCCACTCCCAACACCAATAGAAAAGAAGCAGCATCACTTCCAGTTCTGGGAGTCAGCTGAAACATGGCCAAATTTGGTGTGTGTGTGTTTTGTGGGAGGGAATATTGGACATAGTGGAGGAGGTAAAGGAAGTCAAATGCCATCATACTTTGGTGTCCATTTGAATAGCTTTCTTCCCCTGAAGCTTCAGGGGGCTTCAAGGGAAGCAAATGGACTTGAAGGAACACTTTCCCCACCCCTGTCCTAGATAGACCCTGATGGGTTTGAATTGCAAAGCACCTCTGTGCATGCTTGGTGGCACAATTGAGAAAAGTGTTGGAACACTGGCACCATCACTGAGTGTATAGTTACAAACCACCTGTGGAGTGATGTATTAAAGATTTCAATTAGGATTCACAGCACAGTCGCTGTAATAGCAGAATATTGCTAATCATCAGAAAACTATCCTTTTGTACTGTATTATGTATGTGTTGACAGAGTGTGGTAGATACAGTTATTTCATTATTGACCTTTGAGTCAACTTGTATGTCAATACACTCAGGGAGCCCAACATTTCATTTTCCTCCTTTCTTAAATATGAAGGACATCATTGAAACCAAGGCTGGGTAAAATATGACCTTCAAATACTTTGGGTATACAAGACTAGTGAGAGTTGAATTCTAGAAAACATCTGGAGATCTCACATTCTTACCATGATGTAGAGGCATATGGGACTGTGGTCCTAACTTTTGCTTCAGCTCACACGTAAGTACAAAGCATTCTGTGCATCGCTTATATCTGTAGCCCAATCATTCCTTCTATACAGTAGGACCCCCATATTCACTGATTATCCACAAGACACAAAACAACACACCTACGGTAGAGTCTTCCTAGAAAATGTGTCCTCTCTAGCCATTTTCTAGGTCCTCAAAGGCAACTCTATGGTGTTTTAAACTGGAAGTCCCATTATTTTCAATGGTGTTTGCTATTATCCATGGTTTTTAGTATACACTGCCCCCCCCGAAATAATTCCCAGTGGATACGGGGGTCCTACTGTATACTGGTTTTATTTGCTACATTTCTTCCTATCTTCCCATTGAGAATCCAAATCATTCTGAGGCAGTTTATAGCTAACACTGATAAATACAATTATATTAAATAATAAAAGGGTAATGAGTGATCAGGTTCTTTCCCACAGGGTAGTGGATGATGGATTACTTTGGATGGTGGACAGATAGTCCAGTTGGAACACTCTGAGGTCATATTTTCTGGTTTCTACTTCTCTCCTTGAATGCTTCTCACAAGGCAGATGGTGAGAGGAGGTTTATTTTAAGCATTTCCAGTCTTCAGCCAGAATGGCACTTTGAGTGGTTTATACAAGATTAATCGAAATAAGATTCAATAAAATTGTTGTTTTTTAAAAAAAAAACATGTGGAGGGAAGAGAAAAACAAGTGAACTAAGACAGTAGTTCTTGAAATTAGAGTGGATCTTACAGTGACCAGTTGGAGCAATATGAACCTGGCTTCCCAGTGGACCAGACACTACGTTACATCCTTCTGCTGAAGCCTGATGGAATGTCTGCCACCAGATTACCATGGATGGTTTCTCAGAAGAGGCACCAGAATGGCTCTACTTCTTTTCTCTCCCTCTGCTAACACAAAGTTGAATGTCTGCTGCCAGATCTGTTTTAATGGCCTAGATCAGGACCATGTGTGGCCTTCTAGATGTTGTTGAACTGCAACTTCCAGGGTTCCTCGCCATGGGTTATGCTAAGACTGATGGTGCTTGCATGCCTGGCCACTATGCATACTAGTCAAATGCACAAGGATTTATGGGAACATTAAAGCAGGAAAGAGTAGAGTTTTACTTCACTGTAGTTGTGCATGTATATGTATATGGCTGGGCAGGGCATATTTCTAGGATGGAGGACCATCGCCTCCCCAAAATAGTACTCTATGGTGAACTCGCCACAGGTTGGTGTAAGAGGGGTGCTCCAAAAAAATGATACAAGGAATCCCTGAAACAACATCTCAGGCTCAGCCAAATTGATCACCAACAATGGTCCACCCTGGCCTCACATCAGGAGGCATGGAGATGCACTATCCACAATGCTGCAGCCTTATTTGAGAACTCATGCCGAACAAGTCTTGAAGAGAAATGACAACGCAGAAAGAATCACAACCTGGAAACATCACCCAAGGAGACCTTCTGCTGTGCTTTCTGCAACTGGACTTGTTTATCTCAGATTGGCCTTTTTAGTCATCAGCGCGCTTGCAGAAAGTGCGGAATGAGTCCTTCCTGAATCTTCGTTTGCGAAGAAAAGCCAGCCGGCCTTATGGATATGTGTGAGTGTGTGTATCCTGCCATATCTATATCTATATCCATAACCATATCTATATCTCACATGTACAACATGCCATGTATTTTTAAAACACTATATTTTCTTTATAATCTAATTCACAGAGTAAATAATACGCATTCAAAAAGTAAAGTAATAGAAAGATGAAAAAGAGAGAAAAAAAGAGGCATATAACTAAATCACAGTCTTTTTATTTATTTGTTTCATTTATATGCTGTCTTTCTCCTAAAGTGGGAACCAAGAAGGGCTTTGACCCTCCCCCATCCTAACTGTAATGAAGAGAAAAAGAAAAAGAAATTATTCTATCATTACAGATCCAACTAGATAATCCTACTAATTTCTAATAACCATAATCACAGATAATTACATCATTAGATTTCTTATTGCTCAAGAAGTCCATGAATTGTTTCCAGTCTTTCAGAAAGTCTTCAATTGTCTTACCTTTAGAACCTACATTAATTTCGCCGTTTGTCCACTTAGTGACCTTAACAATCCATTTTTCCATTGTTGGTCTTCAGTCTACAGTATTTCCAAGTTTGAGCAAACAGTATTCTTACTGCTATAATCATGCATCAAAGAAGTAATATATATTTGCTATCCAGTTCTTTATCCATAATGTCCAGCAGAAACAATTTCCTGGTAACATTACAAAATTTACCTTTAGTTTTTTAAATTAACATATAAATTTCAGACCAATTCCTTTTCTCTTTCTTACAAGCCCATCACATATGAAAAAAAAAAGAGCCCTCCTTATCTTGACACCCCGAACATTGGTTTGAAACATTTTGCGACATTTTTGGCAGCTTGTTTGGGGTTAGGTGCCATCTGTACATCATCTTATACAGGCTGTTTTTAAAAAACTGTATAATGTAAATTTTATGTCTTCAGGCCACATATTTCCCATACATCCATATGGACCTTATGCCTAAAATTTTAGGCCCATCTTATCATGTACTCTTTTACAGGTACATCTTATGTCTGTTGTTTCAAAAGCCTTTTTATATACTTTTAAAATTACGTGTTCATTGTCTTTATACAACTTCAAATAAAATTCATTTTCTCCAACATCTGTGGCTGCATTTCTCTTACCTTGATTAAGTCTGTCCATAAATTGCATATAAGCAAACCAGTTATGATCTTTGCCTTCCTTAAGAAGTATATCTCTTAGTTTAAACTTCCAGCTATCTTACATTCTTTGGTTCCTCTTCAGATCATATAAATCTTTCGCTTTTTAATAAACTTCCAGCTGTCTTGTTCAAAATACAAAAGATCATCATAAAGCAACCTCTCAGTTTTTTATCCCATTCTTTTCTGAAAAAGGCATCCTGTGATGATGTGGCTAATATTATCTTAGGGAAAAATCTGCTTATATTTATGCCAAACTTGTAGATGAGCCTTTCTAATACAGTGATTTTTAAATTCAGCATTTACCTTAACTTTATGACACCAATGGAACCATGCCACCCAAATCTTAGATCATGACCTTCGCATTCCAAGAGTCTCTCATCTCTAAGCAAATTCCATTCCTTCAGCCATACAGAACATCAGGCCTCATAATACAATTTAATATTTGGGACTCCCAAGTGCTCCTTTCCTTGGCATTATACAGTTTTTAAAGTTTTTTTTCTGGGTTTCCTTACCTGCCAAACAAATCTGGAAATTTCTTTCTGCCACTGCACAAAGGGTATTCCATTTCTTATAAGGATAGTTTGAAAAAATAAATAAAAAAATAAATAAAAACTTGGCAAAACATTTGCTTTTATTATTGCAATTCTACCCAAAAGGAATAAATTTAACTTACTTCATATTTCTAAGTCTCTTTTAATTTCTTTCCAGATTTTTTCATAGTTTTTAAAATAATAAACTATTATTCTCTGTAATTTTAACTCCCCTTTCTTCTCACTTTAAAATTTGAAATAGTGGTTAATTCATTTTCCTCTTCTGAGTTCATATTTTAAGTCAGCAACTGTGTTTTGTCACAGTTCACATTATACCTGGAGCATGTCCCAAACAGCTTAATTTCTTCCAGAAAAACCTTCATTGAGTCCAATGGGTTTTGTATCATTATCGCAAGATCATCTGCATAAGCTCTCAGTTTGTACTGTTCTTTTTTTACCCTCTCAAAGCTTCTGTCATCCTGTCTGATATCTCTCAGTAGGGTCTCCAAAACCAAAATAAGCAGCAAAGGTGACAAGGACAACCTTGTCTAGTTATCTTTTGTATTTCAGTTTATATTGTTGTATTACCATTTACTAAAAGTACAGTCAGACTCCAGTATCTGTGGAGGTTTGGTTCTTGGACTTACCATGGATACCAGAAACCGTGGATAACAGTGAACATCATTACATTAATGGGACGTATTTAAAATACCATCGACTTGCCTTGGCGGATATAGAAAATGTCTAGAGAGGATGCCTCTCTAGGAGTATTCTAGGAAGACTCTATGGTAGGTATGCTGTTTTGTGTTCTGACGATAATTGAAACTGTGGATATTGATTTTGCGGGTACAGGGGTTCAACTGTAAATTGCTTCATTTTCTCATATAATTTTGATTATATCTAAAAAAAGACATAAGAGATAATTGGAGTGGTGGTCCAATAACACCTTCTGTGTCACATATTCCTTATCACAATGACTGGACAGTTCAGGGCAGGGGGTTATGTTCTAGAAGTGTAGAGGCAGCTATGGATTTTTTTATTGGATCTTTAAGACGGTACTGTTTGACACTTGGATTCATTTTGATCATGACATCATGATCTTCATTTAAAAAAACCCAGTGAATCTTGCTCCATAGGACTAGTCACATGCTAATTATTCTTATTAATTTGTAATGATTATTTATTCTATTTATCATAGAGCTTATTATGTTTTACTGAGTGTTGCAACTGGCTGGCGGTGAACCCCCCCCACACACTGAATGTATCTGTATATGCATAAGTGGGTGGCATTTAAAATTACTGTACTGGAATTTATCCAGAGAGTGATTTGTATGAATAGGGTGACATAAGAAAGCATTTATGCTACCGCAGTTACTTTGAAAAAAATGACAACTTAAAAACAATGTTTTCTAATCACTAGCTATGATGTAAAAACAACTTTTAAATCTGTTTATATACACCATAAATAGCCAGAGGACTTAACTTGAGATTGTGCCATGCTGATTCTCATTCCTCCCCAATGTTTGTATAAGAGCATCCTGATCAGATTCTCTCCATATGCACAAGAATATCCTTTTCTAGAACATAGTTTTTACCTCTAGCAATTTGCAGATATTGAAAGATATTAAAACAGATTTTATGTACTAAAATGCTGCATCACTACAAAAGTGACCAGTGCAACCCTCAGCATAAATGTGAAGTTAAGCTCATTCACCCATCATTCTTTGTAATTCACAGTAGGTCATTTCAGAAGTTAGGGAAGCAATGGTTGATGAGTGACCTATTGGCTCTCATAACCTGCTCTTCTCTGGTTCCATGTCTGACTCCCTTTTGCTGTTACTTTTACAATTGGCCATCCATATCCATGGATTCAACTATCCACAGCTTGAAAATATTCCCCTCCTCAGATTTTTTTTTAACAAAAATAAAAATCTAAGAAACAACTTGATTTTGCTACTTTATACAATGGATACCCATTTTTTTTACACCACTGTATGTAATGGGACTTGAACATCCACGGATTTTGGTATTCACGGGGGTGGGGGGGCTGGGAACAAACCCCAGTGGATACCAAGGGCCCACTGTACTTAGCTATCATAGCCATGTTAGCTGAGAATCAATACTTCCAAATCATGGATTTGGATAGTTTTCTCATTAGCTATTGTTGTTGTGTGCCTTCAAGTCATTTCTGACATAGCAACCCTAAGGCAGGGTTTTCCCTATCACGAAGTTTTCTTGGCAGAATTTGTTCAGAGTGGTTTTTCCCTTGCCTTCCTCTAAGGTTTAGAGAGTGTGTCTTGCCAAAGATCATCCAGTGGGTTTCCATATCTTCCAGTGGCCTCACCCAACACTCAGACCACTACAGTTATAGTAGGCAGCATTAGTTTGATTATACGCTAGAGCAAACAATAGTTTCAGTAAACCTAGTAGGGAAGGTGGGATCACTTATGACCACTAAGCTGTGATTTGGTCATCATGTCTGAACTCTGCCAGTCCATGATGAGGCATGCTTTGGCATGAATGCATGTGTATGAGCAAGTGTTTAGGGAAAAGGGAAGAAGAGACATCATGCATCACTTTAGAATTATTATAAGCTTCCTTGAAAATTATTATAAGCCTCCTCCCATTTTGGGAGAAAGGCATTACATACATTCAACAAATAAATCATTGGGGAGATGAACTGCATATCATTGGAAACATTTTTGAACTGCTTTGTTGTCATGAATTGCAAATATTTTGAAAATGGCAAAAATAGGGTGACTATTTAATTGTTGTTTTCTGGCATTTTTTCCTCTTTCTATTTTGTTCCCCACCCACTCTTCTTCCCCACCCATAGTTCTTATAACAAATTTTTCACATGTTAAGGGGAATTTTCATTACCTTTCAAACCTTCTTCCTTTTCCTTTTTCATTATTAACCAAGCAAGCAGTTGAACAAAGGAGGATCTTCACTGTGGCTCATAGGCAGTGTGTTCACAACTAGTCAAACTGGTTAAAGATACCATAAAAACATGGGAAATGATTCCTGCTAGTGGTAGCAATTGTATAGCTTTATTTTGCCGCTTCAAGTCAGATGAATAATAACCATATGCAAGTCTGGGAAACTTCAGATTTGTATAATACGGACAACACTTATCTAGGAGGAAAAAACAGTGACATCTAGAGCTCACTGAGAGAAATCAACTTTTTATTATAATTAAAATTTATGTTTCTGGGTAGCACATATTCCAATTGTAAAGCCAAATAAATAAATAAATAAAAATAACATTATTCAGCAGTTTTATTTTATTTAATTGCAATGTCTCCCATGAATTCAGCAAGATTATCTGTATTGAATAATATATACTTTAGCTACAGTGATAACATAGTCGAAAATATTAAATCATATTTGAAACTAAAATGTATGTTCAGGCAGGATAATGGATCGGATGAGCGCCAGTAAATAGACTCTGTGGTTCTCTTTGTGTGTGGTTTGTCTGTTTGGCAAAAATCTGCCTGTTTGGTAAAAGTGAGCCCATTTTTATAGTGATGGGGTACTCTTGGGTTCATCATTTTCACTAGATGAACAGGTAGACATATGGTTCAGAGTACCTTTTATAAGCTCAGGTTGATAGACCAGCTATAGCAACAGAGGTAGCCTAGCGTAGTGCTGTAAATCTTTGCTTCCCTCTCCCCTTGCCCACAAGTATGAACAATTTCAAAAGTTTTCTCTCTGCTGGTTGAGATGATGATGATGATTTATAATTTTTTTGTTCATATTTTGGGAGTTCTGCACTATTGTAGAAAAATTGTGCACAATTAAATTAAAATCATTTGCTAAAACCATTGTGTACAAAAACATATTTTTGCCTAGAAAATGTTCACAAATGTTGTTTGCCACCATGCTTTTTGTTTTGTGGGAGAGGATAATCCTGATATGTTGAAAAGCTTGCAGTGGCCGAAGATTTTTTGGTGGAATGTTGTCTTTCCATCTGTAGCCTTGACAGTTCATCACACTTCTGCAACCTCCTCTTCAAGTTATCACAGTATGCTGTACATGCAGCTGCTTAAAAAGAAAACCGTTTAAATACTTGCATTAATACAAAAAAATGGCTATGAGACTATTTAATGGGACTTGCTGATATAATTATGTTATGCCAGTGGTTTGCCATCTACACTGGCTACCAGTTTGTTTTCAGAGCCCTAAAAGTTTTGAGGTAGATGAAAGAGCATCTCCTATTTCTGCCTAGCTGGACTAATTTCATACAGCTATGCTCTCCTCCGTTTGGTCTTGCCAAATGGAAAATGGTGAATGGATGCTGGGGAGCATGGATGCAAAGAATATTCACAAATTTTCCTAGCCACTATAAGAAATAGTGTTGAAAATTGTCAGCTAAGATTTTTCATCCTTGAGTGAGACTGAAAACATCAGTGCTCCTCACCCCTCACATTTCTGGTGGGTTTTATGTAATCCTCTCCTTTTTTGCACAAAACATTGCATTTTTTGCAAAACATGTTTGTGATTAAAATACATCTAGCTATACCTGGTGTAGCATACACCGTTCCCTCCACGTGCTACATGCACACACGCCACTCCCCTCAATGCCTGGCCCACTGCCTCCTTCCCCAACCCCCCTGCCTCCCATGGCACCTTGCCCCTCTCCCCCCACCATGCTGCCGCAGCTGTCCCCACTGCTTCCCTCCCCCACGTGGCACCTCACCCCCTCTGTGTCACTGTGGCCCTCCCCGCCATCTCCCTCCCTCTTGCCCCTCCCAGCTGTGCTACTACAGCTCTCCCCACTGCCTCCCTCCCACCCACGGCACCTTGTCCCCCCAGCGGTGCCACTGTGGCCCTCCCCGCCACCTCCCTCCCCACCCCCATGGCACCTCACCTCCCCAGCGGTGCCACCGCAGCCCTCCCCGCCTTCCCTGCCAACTCCCTCCACACCCCTACAGCACCTCGCCCCTGCCCCCCGCCATGCCACCACACCCCTTGCCACCCTCCCCACCCTCCCCGCCACCCCCATGCCCTTGGCCCCCTCCCCCACCATGCCACTCACCGCTCCCTGCCACCCCCCCCACACATCATGCCACATCCCCCCCATGCTACTCACACCTACTTGCCTGTGGCCATGTTTACAAAGGACTTAAAAGTCCACATGTTCCTGCCCCCAGTGTGCTGATTGGCTGCCCAACCAAGCTTTGATTGGTTGGTCAGTTTCCTAAGCAGCCAATCAGCACACTGGAAATGACAACATACCCAAGAGATTTATATTGTGAAAATATATAGATTTTCACAAAAAGTCCTATAATGCATAAAATTGTCAAAAGTATTGTGAACTCACCTAGCATGCAAGAATAAAACAATCTAAGGTTTACATCCTTGCAAGGAAGACAACCCTTGATCAGTAGAGAATGTTTTATGAGTTGTTATATAATTTTGGGTATTAAAGACCTTCAGTCTTCCAGGAAAAAACTAGTCTAACACTTTTGGTTTCTGCATTGTGAAACCAACTTTGCTGGTGGTTTTACTCTGATTTGATTTTTATCCCATGCTCATGCTTTTATGTCATGTCATTTTATTGTGATTTTAAATCTTGTGCTTTTAATGTACTTGTGAATCACTGAGAGTACTTTGGTTCTTTGTTAGTCTAATGCTATAACAAAGACATCAGCATTTTAGTCCAAACACCTCCCACTTGGAGATTGGTTTTGCTAATACAGTGTTGTTAGAATTTACTTCCACTTTTATGGGTTTTTTCTGGATCAAGGTTTTCGGACACTCATTTTTCAAGGTGCACTTAAGATTGTCATGCCTTTTTTCCAGACAGAGGAAACTTAATTCTCCTGCTAAACAATTTGCTTTTATTAGCAGCTGGTTCTTTCTTTGGTCTTCACTTTTTCCTATTAAACAGACACAAAGTTGCAATGAAGCTTTGAGTGTTGGTTGCTTGTTCAGCCTCCCCAGCTACTGATTATGTTATGACGTGACTGAAGATAACAGCAATATTAAACCAGCATCAGCCCCCCACCCCACAAAGGAAATGTCAGAATTCCCCTCACTCATTCCAAAGCTAGACTTTAAACCTAGCTTAAAATGTTCATCAAAATGTATAGTGTAAGTTTAGCTTTCATTGTATGGACCAATAAGGGTTTCTTTAATATACTCTAGTATTTAATGGAACTGAGTTTGAAAAGCTTCAAAAATAATATTGTTCAGCTATTTCCCAAAGGCTGCGGTGAGTATGGGATCCTAATATTTATTCTGCCTCATATCCCCCAGCTTCTCTCCTCCTCTCCCCCTCCATTCTGGAAGACCAACTAACTCTAACTGCCTCTAGGCAAGAGAGATTACTTTCTTTCACACCAACAAAATGAATAGATATTTTGAAGTGCCTCCATTTTGTTTTAAACCTTCCCTTGAAGGTACAGGGTGATGAGTTAGAGATTTCCTTTCAGGCACCCACCGATATATATCCATTATTCTTTATTTTAAGGTGATATCTTTTCTTTTTGCTTGGGTTGCTAAATCTCAGAGAACGATCATTTAGCTCTTTTATGTGAGGGAGCTCAGACAAGCTGCAGCATTACTTTTGCTTTTGAAGGCCCTTTTATAGAAAACATTCCCTCGTGTCTTTTATGCCCCCCTTACTAAAATCTTAGCATGAAAACCCAAGTAAATAAAAAAGCACACAAGTTGCTGTGAGAGCACATTATTCCTCCTCAAGATAGGGACCTTTAGGCAATACTGCTGCTGTTCTCTGTATCTCATAAATCTGCAGCTCTAAAGCCTCTCCTCACTGTGCTCAGTTATCACTTTCCTCATCCCTAAAGTGACAAGTGTGAAGAGAAGACGGGCTCATCTACCACCATTGGATCAGGACCATGTTTCCCTGTTATCCTGATGAAATGGGCTGAAGTCCAGACAGGAATGCTGGCCTGTCACTGCAGCTGCCACTGCCACCACCATCTTCCTCCCCCCTGGCTTCGAGGAAGCCAACTGCAACATGTTACCAAAGGCCCCCTGTATGCGACCAGCCTTGGTCATATGCTGTGGGATCCCTTCTTGGACCCGGAAGGGACCCAGCATCTGGAGCGATGGGCTAGCCTGCTGAGAGGAGCTCCTGCAGACATGCGGGGCTTGCTCTCCTTTCCCCTGGTGGCAGTGGAGTAAAGCAAGTATTATTTTAGAATGCTGCCTCAGGCCCTACCCTGACTTGCTCCTGCCTGAGCCCTGTTTCTGCCCTGGGAGTTGTTAGAATTTCTCAGGGGCAGAATGAGGCAAATGCCCTATGTTGAATGGACTACAGGGCTCTCAGATGGGGACAAGCTGGTAGATTGTTACCTTCTTAAACAATAAAGGGGTATGTGTTCACATGGAAAATCAGGATTCTTTGCTCATGTGGAAAAAAACAACACCTCCAAGTGAACAGGAACCTTGGCCTTATCTACACGGGCAATCTACCCCAGCTTGTCACCTTCCCTCTCCATTGATGCCCCCTTGTCGTGGGAGAGAGGCTTGTGTACCCTAATGATGTTTTGAGCTATGCTGGCAGTCGCATAATAGCCACTGGTAGGGTCTCCCATGCGAGACAGGTCAAAACCGAAGGGTCTGACAAAGAGCGTCAAAAGGCAGGATGGGCTCTCTAGCCTTATGGCAACCATCCTAGGAGAAGGAAAACTCTAATCCCAAACCCAGGCAGGTGGTGCTCATCCAACCCTGTAAGGTCAACCATCTAAGAGAAGGAAACTCTAATCAAACCTACGACCCGAGGACCTCGCTGCTACCATCCATGCTTGCAAGGCCACGGCAGATGAATCTCTGGTTTAAAGGATGAGGCCAGTTCTGTGCATGCTGCGCTCCATCAGAAAAATCCATTGCACAGGCTTGAAGGACAAATCCAATAAGCATGGAATGAGTCTTTCCTGAATCTTCGTTTGCAAAGAAAAGCCAGAGAGAGAGAGAGAGAGAGTTACCTTCAGTGTGAGGAAAGTGACAATAGAGGTGTTGGCTAGGGGTTCTATTCTGCATATACAGTATTGGTTACAACCTAGTGAGTAACACCTTAGTGTCACAGATTAGTCAGAAGATAGTTATGGCATCTAGTAAGGCCACTAAATAAACTGAACATTCATCATCTTCCATTTTAGTCATGTTTTGGATTAATATTACTGTTTTATTTTTATTTTATCTCAAGCCTCATGAGGCTTACAGTAAGCCCCTGTTAAGAATGGCCACCATAGTCTCTCTACAGGGAGGATTATACAGAACAACCTTATTAAAAATGGTGGCAGCCACTTTGCTTCACCACATGCACCCCAAATGGTGGGTGCACCACATTCTTTTGGCTCCCTCACATTGCTGCTGAATGCTGCTTGGGCTGAAAAAGAAGGTGAGGAAGGAGGGAGGGCTGCCTTGCTTTTTTCCAGTTTGGGTAAGGGATGGATAATGGGATGAGAGCACTGCTTCCACGCCCCACCATGCCAAGATGGGCTTCTCACCTGTGCTTCTGGTCCTTCACGCTGGGCCCCTGTTCCAGCACTGATCCATGTAAGTTGACCCAGCATTGGGGGTGGGGGTTGTCCAAAATTTTTCAACTTACACACGAGTATATACAACATGTTCTCCCCAAGTTCCTTCTCAACAAGAAAAGCTGCATGTAATGCAGTAAATAAACTATGTAGTTATTTATTTTCCTAATGGTGGTGTGTCTATGCTGGGTACTAGTCTATATTAACAGATTCTTTAAAAATTAAATAGATGTTGCTGTTCTACTATGTGCAGCAGCTTTAAAAAAACAGCAGTGGCATGAGTATATTATCATTTGGAAATAAACTCTTATATAAATATGCATACATTTATCTTAAAACAAAAACATTTGATTGCAATAGTTACTTCTCTTAGTTTAAGGAATTATATTCAGTGGTATGCTTTACTGTACAAAATTTAAACTTCCTTGCCCATTCCATGTTTCTCTTGAGAAATGAAGATGTCTGAAATACTCATGTTTCTAAAGAATAAGAATCCCTTTAAATTTACTGACTTCCTTCTCTTCCTCATAGCCCAGCAAATAAAAAACATCCAGGCAATGCAACATTTTATTTTCAGGATGGGAAAAGACTGATTTTGCATGATATATGTCTGTGTATGAATTTGAAATGTTCTGTCTATAGCATTGCTGGATTTTGAGATGAAAGCATTATGGTATAGGGAAAATCTGACAGTCTTGTTCAGAGTGGTTTGAGTGGTAGACCCTTTGTATTTAAGGGTGAAGTGTCAAGGAGTAGAGCCCAGCATGTTTTGGTGGATATGAAGACATTGTCCTGTATAAAAGTTTCCTCCTCTTCCTTTTTCGTGATGGTGGTCAGTTGGAAATTCCACATCATTGGACTTTTAAAGGTGTTTGCAAATGACTTGTTTACTATTTAACTACTTTTCTCTTATGAACGATAGATAGACTGAAAGCAGTCATAGCAACCAGATTGCCTAACCTGTAGAGATATTGTCAGACCTAACTTGGAATACAAATGGCAGTGATTTGTAATACTTGTCTCCAGAAGTAAGATGAGTGTTTTGATGGTCTGAATTCTCTAGCTCACAGATACCAGTTTTCCCCATGCAGTGACTTGTTCACCTGCTTGTTTCCAGCCCTTCCACTTACGTCCAGTATTCTTCCCCCTTTCCAGCAAATAGGTCTGCTTATTTTGAACCAAAGGCAGGATATAGAATGTAACAAACAATAAAATAAAATAAAGCAATGGAATGGACTTTCTTGTCTTCTGGGGTTACAGCGAGACAGGTACACAGCTGATACGCAGAAGGAATGGTACAAGCAATGAAGCTGAGAAAGACAGAACCATACATATCCTGAGAGCCTTGAAGATATCCTGAAAATGATTATTTGTGTTAGTGCATTGGGTGGTTTCCAGCCCTAAAAACTTTTCCCTGCCATCTGAGGCCTTTCAGCTACTTTCACCTGATACTGTCTGTGATTTAGCATTTGGATGTGCAGGCAGCCCTGTGAAACCCGGCATGTGTGGCAATGTTGATTCATACAGATGTATTTACGCCTTAAGGAGGTCTCATTAAATTGCAAAAAAATCCCACTGGCTATGTCCAGGCGCAGTTCTGAGTCTCTGTTGCTGACCCAGTTACTTTGACACACTGTCTTAGTGTATTTGATCACACTGTCCAAATTCAGGATCATTGTACGTGTGAGAGTATGTGTGTGTGCTTTTCTCTTCACCTGATGATCTGGTAGCCAAGTCATTTCTCTAGGGATCCAAGAAGCCAGTGGCAAAGTTGCCTGGGAGTTGAAATTCAAGGAGAATGGGGAGGGGGGGAATCAAAAAGACAAATGTGTATGTGTTCAACTTTTTGGAGGCTCCAGATACTGTCTCACTTCCTCTTTCTGCAACCATATTATTTGTGTAGAGGTCCAAATAATAACATAGTATTCATGTTGTGGTGCTCAATTAAGTTGGAATTTACCTATCTCAGGGATGCATGTATTTACTTCCTATCAAAGTAATTATGCCAAGGGCACTGAGCTAATTACTTGACAACACTTGTGAGAATTTCCTGGGCATGTACTTTTTATCTTTAGTAATGATGTCTATTGTTTGAAGCTGCATTCCTAACACCTTATCAGAGGAGCTTAAAATACTTTTTGACATGTAAGAACAGCCCCAGAAGTCACATCTACCCTGGATTATACTTTCAAAGTACATTTGTTTTACTGGATATTGTTATCATTATTTTTATTATGATTTTCATTATTCATTTCTTGCCACATGTGACTTTGTCACAATGAAAGAAATCTTCTACTCCCACCATTTAGTTATTCACAGCCATTTCTGGATCACTAAAGTCTTTATGACAATCTGGCAGTAAACTATTCAGTGAATTATGCTGCTTTTTCCACATCAAACTATTTTTCTTGAAGTAGGCATAGTTTGGAAAACATGCTACTTCCCCTTTTGTATTTGGGCAAATATTACAGGCAGCTGCTCCTAATCAGATAGAACTTCCTTGTACCAGAGCAGAACATATGGTACAGCAACTCCCCTAATTGCAACTATAGTGGTTAGGGTTAAGAGTTGTAGGCCAGTGATCTGGATAGGCCAGATTTGACACCTTTGATCTAGCCCATCTCTGTTTTGACTACAAGTGATTCCTCGGGTTTTCAGAGATTACCTGCTACCTAATTCCAGAACTAGTCCAATACATTTTGCTCCCTGAGGCAGAAGAACAAATGACACTCCCATAGTCAATGTCCATAGTATACCAGGTCAGCCAACTGAATTAGGCACCTGAAGCAGAAAATCTAACAAGTGCCTTTCTCCCTTCCTGACAGTGAAAATACTATAATTTGTGAGAGCTAAAATCTATTGCTTGTGGTATCAACCTCACTTTACCCAATGATAGGGTTGGCCCTGACTAATTCACTCCCCCATCCCCCAGAAGAGGCATGAGAGATTGAATTGGCAACCTTCTGTTTGTGCTCTACCACTGGAGAATAGTCCCTCCTCTCCTTCCTTGGTTTGCCATATAGGCAGAAATTTGATGCCTGGGAAACCAGTGTTAGCATCCCTTTTGTGTTGTAGCCCTTTCTCCTTCTTCCATGTTTACCCATATCATTCCCTTCTCTTCCTGCTTCTCAACCTGTTCTGAGTCACATACCAGCAGTTGTTGTCTCGAAAACCAATCTGGATGTTGTTAATTAAAACTACATTATTGTTTTTGTTGGCTCCAGGGGGAAGAAGACATACTCTGGTTTTGTAACTGGGAGATGCACTTCCTGGTCACTGAAAAATTCGATATGTTGACTGTTACCTGAGATCTTCAGCAAATCTCACTTGACCATTCTGGACAGGATCAATCAACTATCTTGTGGTTAAGGAATCAGTCTGAAAAGAACACTGTGGTAAGTTGAGGATCATGGCAAAATAGGATAGATCAGTGGTATTTCAAGAGAAAAGTGTGGAACGTTTGAAAATAAATGAATTCTGGTTTGCTTTCACACAACTCTTTTGGGGCAAATGGTTATTATATATGGTCATTTGTATACATGGTACTTTACAAGTGCTATGTTTGACTGGTTCCTTTTTCCGTCGTTTTAAACCGTAGTGCAGAGCTTGGAAATAACTTATTACACATAATGAATTGTATGCAGTTGATTCCTTTTTCCAATGATGAAGATTGAATGACACCACATTATGACTGAAGTGGAATGAGAGATTAACATCACTCCATTTCCAGTATAACTCTAACTTTAAAACACACACACCTCTAATCATTGTAGGATTCATGGTCTTATTGTGTGTGGGATTAGGGATATTGTGTGATCAAATTATGTGCCCCACATCACTGTGGTGTGCTCTGTGGGTGTTGAAGCAGCAGTGGGGTAAGTGAGGAGGACAGTAGAAAGGATTGGTGAAGGCAAAAGCAAAGGCAGGAGGACTGACTCAGAAACATAGGCTAAGTGAGCTGGTGGTGTGCCTTGCTTTGTCATAGATGTTATCTTCCTACTTGGAGAGAGAGGTAGCTGCAGTTACTTCACTCCAGATGGGGCCATGCTTTGCTAGCAGAGGTTGTTTTGGCTAATTTATGGTTCACTCAACATGTGCAGAGGCTCTTCTTTCCATGTTCAGGTGGGGAGCTGCATGTGGTGCCCAGGAATTAGCAAAAGCATATGAGGTTTGGCTACACTTTTATGCCATTCTCTTATTAATCCTTTGTTTCTTTGTTTTGTTGTAGAGTCTATCTGTGTTTACTATGTTTAATACTGTCCTGGGTGTATTAGGTATGTTTTGTACAGCACGGGCCAGTGGCTTGTAGCATTCATTAAAAAAAAATAAGTAACTACATGTATTGACTTTATTTGTTTTTAAGAAATGGGAAAGTCTTACTTTTCAAAATTGTAACTGTAATAGTAGTAACTCATTTTGACCAAGGTTTTAGAATGACTTTGAATGCATGGATATAATTACAGAGGATAAAAAACTTACCTGTTACTTTTTATTAGTTATAAATATGTGTGCTGATCCATTTCTTGGGATCCTTGGCATACCAATGCATGGCCTGTGAGCAGACACAGCTGTAAATCTTTTGTCAGTTCCAATGTAATTATGACTGTGATTTTGTTTATTCAAACTATTCCAGAAATAGTTGTCAATCTGATGGAAAATAAGTGTATGCTGTGTGCCAATTCACACAAGCACGGGCATCACATGTTTACTCGCCATTTGATAATTGACATATGAACATGTGAGGCAACTACAATGTAAATTACAGCATTTGATGTCAGGTCAGGTGATAGGTGCATATCCATGGGGTTAGATCTTGATTTCATGTGATCCATAGTGTTGTAGACCAACATGTGATCTATAATGCTGGGGCTAGTGACAGAGACTGTCTTGTCAAGGAGGAAATCAGATTTTTAAAATGTTCAGTAAATGGTTGCAAAATGTGTTTCTTGAGTGTTAGGAAACTCCTAGGAAAACAGTAGAATGCAAGCTAGTGAAGCACACTGTCAATTGGGCCTGTAACCTGAGTGGATCGAAGTGTCTGAAATCTTATGACAAAATGCGACCTCTCCCTGTTCTTTTTGTAATGAATAGTGATGTAAGAATCCCTCTCTGCTTGAATTATAAAATGTCCTTAATTAAAAAGAATTACTGTGTGCAGTGGAAATTTGGATTATGAAAAAATGTGAGTGAACTTTTCACTAGTGATTCAATAAAGATGTTATTTTCTGCAGGTATAGCTGATGTTCAAATTATGATAGCATATAATTTTGTTTGGGCCTTGAAAGGAAATATGTAGCAGGGACTTAAATCTCTTTGCACTGACAAATAATGCTTATTCAATAACTATTTACTACTTTATCCAAAATATTGTGTGCAACCTTGGCCATAATTGGTAATATGATTGGTTCACCAGTTATAATAGTGGACATAATTTTGCTCCATAAAAATGTGCTAAACAAATATTGGCAGAGAAAGGAAATTAAGTCAGTTATTTGACCTTTCCCCTCTGGACTATAAAATTTCAGATCACACATTTGAAGAGATGTAACATTAAGTGAAATTAAGATAAGAATCTACCCAAAAGATACACATTAAATAAAGTTTATAAATCTGTGACCATGTGATCATTGGTAGAATTATGTAAATAAAATACACTGTAGGGCCAAAGAAGGTTGCTCAAGAGATAAAACTGTTCCCTGCAGTGGAACTAGGGGATGAAGGACTGTCCCTTCCTTCTGCAGTTCTTTGTTCCCCTCAAAAAAATGTGGAATGGAAAAAAAATACTGTATTCACAATTATTTGTTTCTAGTGTGGGTTTTTTTGGGGGGGATTTTTTATTTGTTTTTTTTTTAAAAAAAAATATTTCCTGAGGTTTTTCTCCTTATGTTCCCTATCAGGAAGAATGATAGGACAGTGAGAACTTTGTCCCACTTTCTTCTGACGCTAGCCATCCCAAAGTGTTTTATATGAATTATTCTAAGGAGAAAAACATACTTTTTACAGATAATAATGGAGGTGGGAGGTTTCTTACACAGAAAATGGGTTTCCTGCGTAGAACACCATTTCTCTGCATAGCAAACTTTTTTTTTCTTTTTTGCAGACACACACCCAAAAAAGTCTGTGATTTTCTCCTCAGATTAATTCCTGCACAACATTTGGAAATGGTTGAATGCATGGAGAATACTGTGGAGTAATATTCATTTTTTCCCACAGTGGGGAGAAAACTAATTATTTGTCCTTGCATGGAAGAATGAAATTCTCAAGGGTTTACACCCTTGCTCAGAAGGGCTGGGAGGAGCTCCAAAGCACCACGCTCTCCAATAATGTATAGATATACTGTATAGATATGTGGAAATCTGTGATGCCTGAACTTGTGATGACAAGTGATGTTTTCTCATAATAACTTAAATTATTAGCCAAATGTATGTATATACAATAGGAGTAGGCCGCCTATGTACACATGTGGTCCCAAATTCTTTTTGCACCCTCCTCAGTATACCTAGCTTAGTGTCCCCACATTATTCTGGTTTTTAAGTTGTCACCTTTCAGTTATGTATACCAAACACAGTTTCTTTAGTGTAATTTTAAAGGAAACTTACTCTATTTTACATAAGTTTCTATTTTCCGAATGTAGAATGTCATAAACATTTATAATAGAAAATTGGTAAAATAATCACTATGAAAATAATGAACTGAGGTGTGTTAAGTTTTTCGTTGTCTTCCTGGTTTATTCCAAATGGAAGTGATGGATGACTTTTGAGTAAAAGGTGAAAGACTATTGACAGGAGATACTAAGGTTCACCAAACAAGTGCTGAGGACAGGAAGTCTCCACACTCAGTATCAGGCTGTACAAATCTCTTTGGGAATGTGATCAAATTGAACTGATGTCTAGGTTGTCATGGACAGAAAGGCTTGCTCTTTTTTTTCCTTTTTTTTTTTTAAGAAAAGGAAATCAGAGGCAAAAAAGTGAAAATGATGTGACATATATATTATGGCTCACTCAGTTTGTTCAGGTTTACCTATACATCCGAAACATTCCATTCTGAAACAACCATGAAAGATTCCCCCCCCCCATTATAATGTAGATCTAATTTTAATGGTGGGGCATATATACATTTATATGCAGAACAAGATATTTAGAGTAGCATAAAGCAGTGGGTAGATGCTACCCCACATCCCTGTAAACAGTGTGTTATGCTTCATACAAAATGCCAGAAGTTGTACGGCTGAGTCATGGATCAAACTAAACCCTGAATAAATACATCCTCCAAAAAATTTCCCGAAACCTTTTGTTAAATTTGAGATTGAATTAGCTTTGCCAGTGACTTCTAATACCCTTTACTGCATTAAAACTCCGTTTTACTTGCTGAGAGTTGCATTCATTCCATTATATACTCTCTTATTCTGTTGTTCCTTTCTCAAATCAATAATACAAAATGTTTTGCTATTTCATATACCTTTATTTATTTAAAAGCTTGTAAAAAGTATAAATCCTTCTGTTTGTATACTCCTCTAGACTCTCTATGCCTTTTCTGGTTTTCTTAAATTATTTTTTGAGGTGGACCACAGGACATTAGTGGAGACAGTGAGGTGTAGTGATTTGAGCATTGGATTAAAACTCTGGAGACCAGGGTTTGAATACCTGCTTGGTCATGAAAACCCAGTGGGTGACTTTGGGCAAGTCACAGTATCTCCACCTCACAGGAAGGCAAAGGCAAATCCCTTCTGAACAAATCTTGCTAGAAACCCTGTGATATCTTATGTTCACCATAAGTCAGACATGACTTGAAGGCACAGGACAACAACAAAACAGGATATTAGCCATTAATACAAGGGTTAATTTTCCACTGAATGAATCTAGCCAATGATCATGTCTTTATTTCAGTCATTGCATATTTTGTTCGCTCACACAAGAAAAAATAATTTCAAATACTTTCATCCATCTGGGTGAGCTTACAGGATTTTTGGGTATGTTTGTCTACATTTTTCTCATTTTGTACAAAATGTGATTGTATAGAAAATGTTTAGAATGTGAAAGTGTGTGGACATGAAGACAGATAAACAATGAAAGCAGTGACAACTGCACTGCAAATACGTAGGTAATGAATGATGGAAAAAAGTAGGCAAGGAGGGCTATGAAACTTGGAACCTTCCCTTTCACACCAAAAATATTCATAGGAGAAATTTGTAAAGTCCTTGTCTGAAAGCCTGATACTGCCTGACTTGTTTTAAAGCAGCTATACAGTCCACCAACATCCCTGCACTAATGAGAGGTTGGGCTAGACGGTTCTTGGGTTCCCTTCCAAATCAGTGATTCTGTGAATAGATTATAAAGAGACCAACAAAAAGTGTGTCTAATCAGGTAAGGGTATTCTTTTCCCCCTTTCACTGTATGTCAGATGGTACCTCTGTTATTGAACATATTTGATTGTTTACTTTCTGGAATTCTTTAAAATATACCTTAGCTTCACAATCTTCAAAAATTTTATACCAGTTGCTATGTTTTTTTCCTAAACTCCTTTTCCAAGTCACTAGTAAATGTACTGAATACAAGCACATGTTGTAGCTAAGGCTTGTTATATATTTACCACAGAGACTTACATGTTGTTTCTTTGGGCATTTATTTATTTATTTGCTTGCTTGTTTGTTTGTGGTGAGGGAGACATTGGGCCTTCTGTCCCTATTGCTATGATAAAAAAGCTCTCAGAAAAAGAACACTGAGGATGGAAAAAAGTGTTATATTTCTGAAAATAGCAATCTTTTACTAAGTTCTCTGTTGTCCACCATGTGATATCATGATATTTCTCCTCCCCAACCTCTGCTTTGTACTGTTGACTGATGAAGTTTTGGAAGAATGCAAAATGTGATGCTGTTTCATGAGTAACTTTGGGGAGATACATCTGACATGGGGTTGCACCTGTCGTTGGGAGTTTTGCATTCTTAACTCTAACTTCTTCAGGATCGGCATACGATGCGAACTCTGAATGTACAGAACCTATATGGAACTTTTCTGGTTCAGAGTAAGTGTTGCATAACATTTATGCTTGGCAGCTCTTATTCACTCTAGACAAGTGATCATAGAATCATAGAATTGCAGAGTTGGAAGAGACCATGAGGGCCATCCAGTCCAACCCCCTGCCACGCAGGAAATCACGATGTCACCATCACAAGGGCAAGGGTGTCTGAAAAGCATGCCCTTACAAAGGTGGGTGGGGTGAAGCGTCCAGAGAAGGGAAAGGCGCACTGGTGGAGATGGTAGCAGTCATTTGTTGGGAGAGTCACGGTCCGGGCAGAACTTGCAGAGGAACCAGTGTTGGAGTGTGCATGTCCTGAGCTTGACATGTTGGACCACAATGGTGGTGGCGGCAGCCATGTAGCCTAGGAGACACATGATGAGTGTGGTATGATGATGTAAGACATGGCGAATCAGATGGGTTAGTGTTTCTTCACAAGGAGGAGGGAAGAAATGCACGAGCCATCATAGAGTCCAGAGTGGCCCCGATGAAGGGGAGCATCTGTGTAGGAAGGAGGTGTGATTTTGCCAGGTTGAGGTGGAGGCCTAGCCGTGCTAGAAGGCACAGAGTGGTGCTGATGTTGCTGCGAAGGGTGGCTCTGGCAGCAGTGCCAGGAGCCAGTCGTCCAAGTACGGGAATATGTGCATGCCCTTCATGCGGAGCTGGGAAACAGTGACTGCCATGACCTTGCTAAATACCCTTAGGGCTGTTGAGAGGCCAAATGGTGGGACCTTGTACACATTCTTTCAGAATGGAAAAAAAGTTGAATAAAACACTACAACTGCACAAAAGGAAGGGACGTGGCATTATAGTTCCTGCGTGTTGTTATCATATGTGCTTTGGCCAGTGATGTAGACTTGAGTTGATTGACTCAGACTCAAGTCACTTCAATGACTCGACTTAGACTTGACTCAACAATAAATGATGCACTGACTCGACTCACAACTTGTATATTTTTAGCAACCGACTTGCTGGCCTTGGTTCAGTAATATAGCATATTCATTCAGAAACATTATGGAGAGGAAACAGTTTTCCTCCTTTGAACAACACTTCTATGATCTCACTACTTTTTGCCTTCCAGTTACGTGATGAAAGTGGTAACAGCAAATGCATTAGGCAATGGGCTTGAGATAGAAGGATCCTTCTAAAGCTTTTCAAAAGCTTTCGAAGGCTCCTCCAGTGTGCAGCAGGGACAGGCTGCTGAACAGACCTCAAGCCCCACCTTAAACCCTTGTTTGCTGATAATTTAATTTTTTGTGCACATGTCTTCTTGATTTTTTAGTTATTGAAACTCCACCACCCCTACATACACCCACCCACCTCATTTTTTTCTGTTAAAGTTGGCTTCCAGACTTACAACTCAACTTGAGACATGATTTGAAAGTATTTTGCAAGGACTTGAAACTCGACTTGAGGTTTGAAGGTAGAGACTTAAGCCTTGAAGTAGAATCATAGAATCATAGAATTGCAGAGTTGGAAGAGACCACGAGGGCCATCCAGTCCAACCCGCTGCCATGCAGGAAATCACGATCAAAGCCTCCCCGACAGAATGTAAAAGACTTGAATACATCACCGGCTTTGGCAGTCATGCTTTGGGGTTCCCTGGGGTTGTGTTATTTATCCAATGATCCTTAATATTGGCATGAAACTCTGGGAGCAACTATTCAGAGATTTGTTCTGAGAAATCCCAAATATGTGGATGATACCAGCTTTATCTCTCTTTTCCCGCAAACAAAAGTGACCCTGCAGTTCTCCTGAACCAATTATTTGGTGCAGTAATGAACTGAATTGAAAACAAATGGAGATTTAGTCCAGACATGATGGTGGTGCTGCTGGTTGGGAGAATAGTATTGAATCTGTTTTAGATGGGATTGTACTCCCCCAAAGAATCATGTTTTGATGCTTACTAATCTGAAATTGCCATTAAAAATTAAAGTCTTTTATAAGCTTTGGTTGACATGTCAGGTGAATGGAGATAGCTTGTCCTCAGTTGTCCATACTCTGGTAATCTTCTGTTTAGACTTCTGCATTGTGTTAAGCATGTCTGCCTTTGAAAATAGTTTAGAAATGTAGTTGGTCCAAAATCAGGTTACACAATTAGCAACTGGGACTAGGCTGTTTGACCATTTTACCCTTGTGATTTGTCAGTTGCATTGCTTGCCATACCCTTTAGGCCGTGAATAGCTTGGGACCAATCTGTCTGAAAAATATGTACCTATCAGAGTTAAAGATCTTGAGAGGCTCTACTCTGAGTGCCTCTGCCAAACTATATGAGGTGGAAGACCACCAGAGAGAGTGGCTTAGCAGGGCTGCCACTCCCTTTGTGAAACAGCTTTGCAAGAGAAATTCACTTTCTGGTCTTTTCAGCACTACTGTGTTTTCCCAAAGCCGTCAAAAAGTTATTTTTTGTAAGCCTCTGAATTTTAAAATCTACATTTCAGTTCTGTGGTTGCCATTATTTTTATTTTCTGCTCTAGAATCACAGAATCATATCATAGAGTTGGAAGGGGCCACAAGGACCATCTAGTTCAACCTCCTGCCATGCAGGAATACACAAATACAGCCCATTGTGCCCACCCAACTTCTGTTTAAATACCTCTGAAGATAGAGAATCCACCATCATCTGAGGCAATCTTTTCTACTGTCAAATAGCTTTTATAGTAAAAACAAACAACAACAACAACAACAATAACAACAACAACAACAACTTCTTTCTAATGTTTAGGTCTCTTTTCTTGTAATTTGAATTAATTGGTTCATGTTCTGGTAGTCTTTGGAGCAGCAGAAAACAATCATGCTCCATCTTCTACATGACATCCCTTCAGATATTTAAAGATAACGATCATGTCACCTCTCAGTCTTCTCCAAGCTAAACGTATACAGTTCCCTCAGTAAGTAAAACTCATAAGGTTTTCCAGACCTCTGATCATCCTGGTTGTCCTTCTCTGGTCATGTTCCAGCTTGTCGATATCCATCTTGATCTGTTGTGCTAGAACTGGAAACAGAATTCCAGGTGAGGGCTGACCAAAGCAGAGTAAAGTGGCACAACTACTTCCCTTGATCTGGACACTATACCACTGTGGATGCAGCCTAGAAGGCATTGGCTTTTTTGGCTGCTGCATCATGCTGTTGATTCATGTTTAGCTTGTGGTCTACTAGGACCTCTAGATCCTTTCTGCATGTACTGCTTTCAAGCTTGAACATATGGACATAACAACAGCTTTTCTTCATGGAGACCTGTTAGAAGACATTTCTGAGCTACCTCCAGGCTTTGAACACAAGAATAACAAACACCTCATATACAAACTTCAGAAGAGCATTCATGGATTAAAACAAGCTGCCAGAGCATGGAATGAAAAGCTGAACAAGATGTTCCTTGAGAAAGGGTTTACCCAAGGAAAGGTTGATAAATGCCTATACTCAAGATACAAGGACAACAAGTGGACATTTATGTTGACATATGTTAATGATCTGATCATTTGTTGCAAAGGAAGAGAAGACAGTAACAAAGTCATAGATCATTTAAACATGGAAGTGGAAGTAAAACAACTAGGAGACATCTTATACTGTCTTGGAATTCAAATTGAAAGACAAGAAGGTGGGAGTTATCTTCTCAACCAAAAGGAGAAGATAATGGAACTACTGAAGGATCTTGACTTAACTGAGACACAGGAGCAAGAAGTGCTGGATAGCTAAATCTCTAGGCCAAGCACAGAAGTGCTGGATGGCCAAATCTCTACTTCAATTCCTGATGAACAAGAAGAAGAACCCAGTGTGACACTGTGAATCTCCAACAAGACAGTGAAGGCACCTAACCCTCAAGAAGGTGATACAGAGGTACAACCCAGACATTCAGAAGGTGATGCAGAGGTGCAATCCAGATGCTAGACAGACTTAGTAAGGGAAGACCATCCAGATGTCTTTCTCACCTTGAAAGACTGGAGAAGTACCAGAGCCATTCATATTGGTCTGAAGTGGATAATATGCCAGAAAATGAAAGAGACAAATAGAAAAGAGCTGCAGCAAAGGAATGGAGTCTTTACAGAAGAACAAGACTTCAACATTTACAGAATGTCCAAAAGGAATTAATCTTGTCAGATGTAAATGGGTTTTTAAGATCAAACATGATCAACATGGAACAATTCAGAGATACAAAGCCAGATTAGTTGTCAAAGGATACTCACAAGAATTTGGACAAGCCTCTCAGTTACATCATGGATCTTTGCCCCTGGGAGGCAGCATATTTCTTGAGACATCTCATCAGGACCATACACCACTGATTCTGTTCTGTGCAACAGAAAAATCACTTACTACCACCACACATCTCTTCTTCCTCTGTATATTGGCAGTAGCTATTCCATCCATAGAACCCCGCTACATCACCTCCACAACTTCAGAGGTGTGAGGCACTTGTCCTTGTGCCTCATAATAGCTGATTAAGGTGGGGAGTTTGGAATGTTTTGCATAGCTCCAAGCTTGAAGCATGGTTCTTGATAGTTCTGCTTCTTAGTGCCACACTCCTCCAAGTATCTTTCTCCTGTGTTCTGGAATTGTCACCCTCCCTAGAGGCATCCCAGATTTCTTGCCCTTTCATAAGACTCTGCTTCACTCTTCCAAAAAAAAAAAAAAAAAAAAAACCACGCTTCCTCCCCCCCAATAAGGAAGAGTAGATATAAAGGCTTCAAGCTACTACACCTTCTCCTCCACTAGGGCAGCTAGCTTACACTTCCTGAAAGTATAGCATGGTAGATCCTCAGGCAAGAAAACAAACATGGCACACATGTTGTGGGTCTCTGCAACAACTCAATCAGTATCCATGTTCATCATCCTATAAATATAGCAGCACAGCTGTCCAGGCTTCCCCCTTAAAGTCCCCCATGAAATGTCCTCAAAATGTCTGTTTTTCTCTTCCTGTTTACTGAGCTCCAGAGACTGACGCAGAATCTATATAAAGCTAGTGACTTCCAGCTCCACCCCAAACAATTCAGTGATTCAGCAAAAGCCCCACCCCCTTAGGCCATGTGCTCAGGGAGAGCACAGGGCCAAACCCAACCAACCAAACAAAAAACCCAACAAGAGCCTCCCTACGGTGCAGGCAAAAATCAACTCTGGCCCTCCAGAAGACAAGCTCACCTTCTCTCTCATCAGAGACTGAGCTCCAAAAACTGAGGCAGCAGTTATATAGAGCTCTAATTCAGCTGGCTTCGATTTTATGGTTGCATTTCTTACTTTGTACTTAAATTGTTCTTATACTTTACTTGTAAGCCATACAGACATCTTTATGCCCTATGGTGATACATAAATGTTTATTTAAACAAGCAAACAAACCCCACTAGGAATGGCTTCAATGCAGTCTACCCAAGATATACAGTTAAATTACATATATAAACAATATGTCAGAAAGACACCAGAAAGAAAATATATCAGCAAAAGCAGAGTCAAATACAACGTCAAGCTGTTAGAGCTGAGAACAGAAATAGCCCTTTGTAATAAAGTCTGTTTTCATTAATCTAGAAATAACATTTGCCATTTCAAAAAAGGACCCCCATTGTTGTCAATCACACCCCTAACACATGTAGAACTTGGGAGGAAGGTCCCTTTAAACTTCCTCATTGTTCAGGATGAAAGAATAGCAAAAGCATTCCCTGTGGTGATGAGGTTGTGTCTCCTAGGAAATATTTTGTATTGGATCAACCTTTTTGATATCTAGAAATCTGACTATGATCTGCACGTCTCTAAATCACCATGCTCTTGTTAATATTCCATTACATAAACAGTCAACATTTCTTTGACAGATGTTTGCAGTGTACTGATTCACCTAGCAACTATTTCCATTTCCCACTGGAATAAATATTGTATGTATTCTAAGATATGCTTCAGTAATTTCATGCTGTACAAGTCCATTAGAGTGACAGTACAATGATGATGGGTGTGAGGATCAGAGACGTCCATTTGAATGAACATTTATCATCAAGGGTGTTGTTTTCCACATCTCTCTGACAAAAGATTCTAGCTTTAGTGTTGGTTTTCCAGCTTGCAGGTTGTGTAACAGGGTTGTTTAATGTCACTAGGATGAGCGGGAGGCTATAGTTGGGTTGCAGTACAAGTACGAAATGCTATAGAAAGAAGATTGTGAGGCAAAAGATAGCAGCATTGGGCTGCAGTCAGCTGAGCACAGAGACAGGAGAGTTGAGAGTCCCAGCAATATTTGTATTTGAGTTGAAAGAAGTCCTGGGACAGACTCAAAGGCTGGTCAAATGGAAGGATCAGGTTCTGAATCGAAACAAGCTGGAGCAACAGTCCGGATGCAATAGGCAGATAAACAAGCAAGGAAGTTAGGATTTTAGGAAGTCAGTTGGCAAAAACAGAAACAGAAGCTGACAAGAAGTAATAACTGGGAAACAGTGGAGTAGGAACCCACCATAATGATTGCTACCTGTATAAAACCCAAAACATTCCTAGGCTAGGACGTGCAGAACCAATAGACTACCTAGGTATGAAGCCATGCTAGAACCTGGGAGAGCAATATCACTGGTCATGCTTTTACTCTTTGCGCCTTGAATGGATAGGAAGGGGGCTGCACCCCCTCCTATTCTATCCAACCCAAATTGTATCTTTTTTTTGCTATTACTATTATTATTATTATTATTATTATTACCACCACCACTACCACTACTATTACTGCTCACTCCAAACATCCGTGCCCCTCTTGTGTAGGCAGTTTTGCCATGTTTTCACCGTGTTCTGTTTTGGACCAGGATATGAGGTAAAATGAGGAAATAAGGTGCTCTTGTAGCTTAAACCAGCCCAGGGAGTCCCAGAATGTGGAAAATTGTTGCCCACACTCCTAATCCATCTGTGTACACCATCACCATCACCATTGTCAACATGATCATTATTGACTTTATACCCCCATCTTTGCTCCCTATGCTCCCCAGAGGGTACAGAGGGCATTTTGAATGTCTCTCTGTGTTTGTGTGTAGAAACTTGGAGGCTGCATGAAGTTCATGTGCCATCCCTCCAGTGCACTAGATTTATTTTAAGTGAAATTTAAGTTGCATTTTTGTTTTCTTAACTGAGGCAACTACAAAAGATCCTGAGGTGGGTGTTAACTTAATGCATAGCTTGCTGGTTCATCAAGACAACGGACTATAACTATTACTATTACTACTCTTACTGCTCCTACACTGCCACTACCACCACTACTAATACTTTTATTTATTTGTTTCAGTTATTTCTCCCGAAATTGGAACTCAAACTGGTGTACAGTTTAAAACAACAATACAGTGTAAAACATACAAAAAGTGAACATTCAAACAAAAAACCCTATTTTTTTTTACAAGCACAATTCAAACCTCCAGTTAAAAAAATAAAAAGCAATTTAAAAAGTTAAAAAGCAATTAAAAACAGTAGTTTAAAACAATATAGTACCACCCACCAGCCCATTCTCTAAAAACATTTTTTTAAATTGCCTATTGATAGAAGGACAATAGGAAGGAGGACATTCTGGCCTCCCTAGGAAGAGAGTTGTAAAGTCTAGGGGCAGCCACCAAGAAGATCCTCTGTCATGACCCACTCACTAACCGTGCTTGCAATGGTGGTGGGATTGAGAGAAGGTCCTCTTCTGATGATCTCAGGACCTGGACGTATAGGGAGATACAGGCGTTGTCTCTAGAGGCCAAATGAAACAGCCTCCCCCCCGTTCCTGTGCCCAGCTGTCCAGACAATGTAGGGTTTTGGCTCAATTTCTACTCTGAACTGTCCAGATGACATCTGGGCAGTTTCCAACATGAATCCAGGGAAAATACCCCTTAAAACAGAGCAGACACATGGTTAAACAACAACAACAAACAAACAGTTTGCTGCAGTTCCTCTGGAGAAAATTGTGACTTCTGTTACCACAACGGTGTGTGTGTGTGTGCACATACAGCCAGCACTGTGCCAGGAGCAGCCATTTCCTGGCTGGGTCAAATGTGTTGCATCTGCTGAGGTCACTGCAAGGCACCCAGCCAAGTGACCACAACCAGGTGCCTCGTTACTGCTTGGAAGACACAACTGGTGCAGGGAAGAGAAGCGCCAACTCATGTGCAGGCTGCAGGTGTGCAGACACCCCTTTGTTGCCAAGGTGGAAAGGCAGGTAACAGAGAGAAAATGTTGTGGGCCCAGGGCTGGAATACTCTAGACATGGAGTATTTGGCTAGTGTAGACACACCCACAGTCTGCCAGATAGCCTGGACCTGAGCCATTATAGAAAAATTGTGTATTACTCATATGGCTACTGGTACTGCTACTTGCTTGATACACAAATACAATTAATAGCCATCTTAAACTAGCTACATTTATCAGATCAGTTACATGTGTATGTGGATATTTTTAGTATCCTTGTGGCAGTGCTTGAATCTTTACCAGACAAGGTCCCTTTGGGAAGCAAGAAGATGATTCCAGTCTAGGAGAAATGCTTTGTTCCCCACTGTTCCTATGTGATTTGAAAGCTAAGTAATTCGTAGGAGTAGCTAACCTTTTTTATTTTATTATAAATTTGGAGAAGAGGGGAGTATAGAATAAATGCACCATGTGTTTCTATGGAAACTGATACAACAAGAGTTGGGCTGCACAATGTATTCTTCAGGGTTAAAAAAAAGCAACAAAAGTAAATATCTAGGCTTGGTTTGTGGAAAGTTCAAATTCAGTACTTTGGCTGCAGGCCATAACATTCAGTATTACAAAGAAACATTGATGTTTATTGTAGTAGTCACTTACCTAGTGGTTCAGATTTTGAAATATTATGCTAATATTGTCTGTGATGTCTGAAACACAGATGGTTGGTTTGGGAACATCTACTTTTGTAGGAAACTCCTTATGCAAATAGAATGTGTATAAGTCCAGATTGCTAAAATGAAAATGGATGTATTCTCCTACGGCTCCATATTATTTGCTGACAACTACTTCCAACAATTGTGATAGTGGCAAAAGGAAAGTTTTGTTTATATCAGGCATAACTGTTGTCTTCATTCCTTGAGCAAGTCTGTAGTTCTGTGCCTTCTTCCTTGACAGTAAATCCCAATGAAATAATTCTGACTTGCTTCTGAGTAAATTTGTATAGATTTGTGTTGAAAATTGTTTACAGCCAGAAAAGAAATAATACATACTGACAACAAATTATGGAAGCAGTGAAATTCAAAATGAAAGTCAAGCTTTCAATCCAGATCTGATTCATTTTTCATACCTTTCCCTTGAATTTGGTCGGGGGGAAAGGAATAAATAAATAAATAAAAATACAGTGCTCGCTTAAGTACAAGTAGCCATACATCCCATACGGTGGAACCTCTTACATTCTCCTAATTGGCTGATTGGAGCACATAATACAGGCTCCATCAATCCACATTCTTTTTCCAGTCCCGGAAGATGCCAAACCTATTCTCAACACACTGCAGGGAAACAAAAAACTGTGTTAATAAAAGTGAAGTGCGAGTCTGTCAGTTCTAAGGATTTTAGTAATGTTTTTTCTCTTCCCACACTTCAAATGTCATAATCATCATCATCATTATTATTAACAAAAGGCAAAATACCTGCAATATTTTTTTTTAAAAAAGTAAAAATGATTACAGTGAAATAAGTATGTCATGCTAATTAGAGAACCTCCCCCTATGCTTGGGGTATGAGCTTTGCAATTAACTGGACAAGTAAATATATCTTTTGCTGATTCAGTTAATTAAGTGATCCTTTCTGGGGACCACTGTGCATTTCTATTAGGAATCTTGTCCTGGGAATCAGTGGGAATCAGTGCTTTCCAAAAGTTCATGGTGGCATTAAGGTATTTGTTCTTTCTGCCGAATCATGCATTATTATATCATGGCAGTCCAAAAGATAACTGCATTGGATGATTTAGCTCTGAATTTTTAGCAGGCAGGAAACAGCTTTCCTCTTTCAAGAGACTGCTTCACTCCTCACCACTAACTGAGAAGATAACAGACACTTAGGCATTTATCATTCATCCTATTCAGCTTTCCATTTGAAAGCTTGCTTGGTTCCACATTAGTAGAGAAACCTTAACAAATAATTCTGCTTTCAGGACCCCTCCTGTGTTTGAGACAGATGCTTAATTTCCACCCTTAAATCATCCACTGTGAACATCATCTGCAGTTATCACAGAGTTTAAGCTGCTGCAAAAAAGCTATTCAGATTGTAAGTCTTTCATAACTTGTGAAAGTTATGAAAAACAGGTGGTGTATTTATTGTTGCTCCCCTCCCTCCAGAAGCTATTCTTTGCCCAACAGATCTTCATTGCAATGTCCTTGCTTCATGATTGATATTTTGATGACTGCAGATGCTTAAAGCATAATTTTCCCAAAACTGAATTTCAAAGCTTCATGAATGTTAGCATGTTAAAAGGTACTTGCAGAGGTGCAGCGCTTGTATGATGATTTTAACTTTTGAGAGTACATGCAAAAGGCAGCTTTATCCCACCCTAACACCTGAAAGCAGCAGGAAGGGGACTGTGACTTCGCTTTATTCTGCATTTTCATTTTTAAACCTTTTCATTCCAAATACATGACTTGTGTGTTTGGATAAATTCTTCAAATATTAACTGAAATTAAACTTTCCATCATTCACACTGGGCGTGTTCAATGGTCACAGCTTGTTCCTACCATGAAAAGGATCATCTTGGATCTGCCTGCTATGTATTTATGCTATAGATCATGTGACACTTGCCTACCATATACTGTATGTTTTAAAGATAAAGAGTCTCTCAGAAGAAAAAAAAAAGGGGGGGGAGAGAGAGAAAGAGAGAGAGGAAGGTACCAACTACCTTCATTCAACACAAACATGCTTGAATACAGTCATTTAAAGCTAGATTTTTGCATGTCTCCTTTGTCCATACTTCCTTAAAATATCCTAGAAATGAAGTGGGGCAGAGTTTGTACCTTTGCTATAATGGACAGATATGTATTCCTGTGAGAAATATTGCAGATGCTAAAACTTTGACCTGCTGGAGTTTGAGAGGAATATTTGAAGGGGGAGGAAAGAAAACCTGTTGCTAAGTCAAGCTTTAAAGGGGAGCTAGGCAAAAGCATGATAGATATGACTAAAAAGTGGCTACTAGTCATGATAGTTATGTATTATCACCCGGAGGCAATATGGGAACCATGAATGGGAAGATGCAACTGTGCTCATGTCCTGCTTATGAACTTCCCATAGACATCTGTTTTGCCACTATGGAAACCACAAACTGGTCTACATATGACTTTGGTGTTATCCAATATGATTTTTGTGGTGTACTAATGTAGTAGACCAGCACATTCACATAACCACTTTACCCATTCATAAAATTTAAAGGATCCTCTCATATGTAATTATTCAGAAGATAAATTACAAATTGAGTTTACTTTTTATTTTATCTTTAAAATTTTGGTTACAAATGGTTCCACGCAGTCCTAAACTGTGAAGAACACCTGCAGAGGTAGAGGTATGGGCGGTGGATAAAGTGAGTGTGTTGCCCCCTAAATAAAAAATTCTGCCACCTCAAGAGGGTGAACTCTATAAAAATAAGGGTTTTAGGTGTGAACAATTGTCAGTATCTCATGCTGTAGAATGGTAGAAATTTGGTGATTGAAGGAAAATCTCACTTGGGGAGATTTTTTTAAAAAAAACTAAAGGGCAATTGCCCCATTTTGCTCCGTTCCTCTCTATCTACATCCCTCAGCACCTGAACTATAAGGAACATCTTTGGTTTTGCCAAATTCTGAGGAGCATGCAAACACACACACACACACACACACACATACATATTGAAAACAACAGAAACCATCAATATTAGTAACACAAAGACAATTATTTTTCTCCACCAATCCCTCCTAGTGTCAAACAGGCATAAAACACTCATTTCCCATAAAAAGGACTAAGAAAAGGAAACCAAGACCATGAATTGCAATGATATGAAACACTGTACATAGTATTACATTCCAGTCTACCTGCTAGATAGTATTTTAAAAATAATATAAGGGGAGTAAATGCTGGAGTACATTTTTATTAAATATTTTATTCATCATTCTAAAAGAAAATATTCCATCATCCATTTTTGTTCTGGGCCTTGACATCTCTTTAGCTGACATGTAGCCAGTTAAAATCCATAAAACATTCATAACCACTGCACATGTGTTGTTAAACGATTCTTTGGTTTCTGACCTGAAGCAGACCTTGGTTTGGATACAAACATACCAATTAAAACAATTCATGAACAAGCCTCCATGACTTACCTGGTTCACTTACGGTACAGTATTTAGTTTTTTCTTGGATCCTGGAGCTCAGTGCATGTTATCAGTCACTTAACTTCCTATTTGAGGTGGAATTCACTCTTTGAAGTTTGTGATTCTAATAAAAATCAATTTGGCCTCCTTCTGACCTCACTATGGGAAGAGAATTAATGAACAGGTTTTATGATCTTTTTGCTTCTTAATTTTTATTACCCATTTCAAGGAAAGTTAATGTCAAATGCTGCATTTTTGAAGCTGCTCAGTACTTTAAAAAAATTCAAACAGCTATGAAAAGGCTGCTCATGATCTTTCTACTACAAGCTAGATAGTTTGTTCTTCCCTTCTCACATATATTGTATGATTTTAATAACGGGGGGAAATGCAACACTGTGTGTTTACAGTGTAAGGTAATTGTTAGAATTCAGAATTCCAGATCCATTTCACTACGGAAAGATGTATAACCACTCTCACACACATACCCACCATGCAGTGGGAATGAGCTGTACTGAAGACTCTTAACCAAGTATGCATTGCACTAAAATGTATGGCCGGATGTACACAAACATAAAATATTCACATCTGCTTTGCAGTCTGCTTCTAAATGTTGTTTCTAAACACACATTTTCCTCCCTTAATTGGAGTGCTGGCAGAGGCTTTTGTATAGTCACAGACATGCTTATAAAAAACTGTGACTTGTACATAAAAGTGACATTGATTTGAAGACTGAAATTACACTTAGATCTCACTCAGAAATTTGTTTATGCTTGTCTGCTCCTAAATCCCAAGATCGGTAACCAAGAAGATATTTGACACACAGTCTTTTTTTATTTTGTGTCATGAAGTGATATTGATACCGAAGGCCTTGTCTATACTAGTGAACAACCCCAAATCCACCCCCTGCCCCAAATCTGGCCTGATAATGCCACATGATATGCAGTCTTATCCCTAAATCTTGTGCAATAATGCCACATGACATATGGCGTACAGAGCGCCAAGCACTCCGGCAGATGCGGATGCAGTAGGTGCACAGGAATAACGTGCCAGTTGGCACAAAAACCTCTCAAAACAAAACTTCTTTCTGCTATTGCCCCTGATGCGGCCCAAAGGTAGCCCTCCCACAGCTCTGCTCCCTTGCCTTCAAAAGCCATGGCATGATCAGGCGATAACTGTAGTGGAGAACAAGCAGCAGACCAAAAATGCTCCTGCTGCCCAGTCCCCCCTGTGACCTTCCGATGCCATACTTAACAGCTGAAGCGATGCCTGAAAAAATTAACAGGCCAAAGCTGCAACCCCTGTCCCTTGATGCCAGATCCCCAGGGATGACGATGATGACAGCAGCACGGGGGGGGGGGGAGAAAAGGATGAGAGAAGACCTTCTTCCTTACCTGTTACCTGGCTGTAAAAAATGGTGGCTCCCGGTGCTTGCCCCCCATGCTCATCTGGCCAGTCAGCTTGCGCTTCCTCAGCGCAGGAACACAAATGTGACTATCTTAACAATCGGACATTAGGATCCCCTATGGAGCTTTTTAAAAACTCTAGGGAAAGCTCTGAAGGCTTCTCTTCTGGAGATTTACAGTGGATTTGGCTGCCTCCCTGCCGAATAACATGCATCAATGTGACTGTCCATTTAGACAGATCACCTTCCATATGATTTCTATGAGGATTATTTTCACCGTTTAGACAGGACTGATGATGATGATGATGATGATGATGATGTATTCCAAAGACTGGGAGCAGCCATCAAGGCCCTCTCCCTTGTCCCCACCCAATGAGCCTGGGAATATGATGGGACAGTTAGGCAGATGATTTTAGAGCACTAATGGGCTCATTAAAGGGAGATACTATCTTTCAAATAACCTGGACCCAAGCCAGATAGGACTTTATAGGTCAAAACCAGCACTTTGAATTGTGCCTCGAAATGGACTGGCATTCAGTGGATCTGTTACAACAAGAGAGTTATGTGCTCCATGTAACTGCTGCACTTTGGCACAACTGAAGTTTCTGAGCACATTTTAAAGGCAGTCCCATGTACAAATCATTACAGTAATCCAAACAACACATAACCAAGGCATGTATTATCGTGGCCAGATCCAACTTTTCTAGGAATGGGTGCAATTGGTGCACTCGCTTTAGAATCATAGAATCATAGAATTGCAGAGTTGGAAGAGACCACGAGGGCCATCCAGTCCAACCCCCCTGCCACGCAGGAAATCACAATCAAAGCATCCCTGACAGATGGCCATCCAGCCTCTGTTTAAAGACCTCCAAGGAAGGAGACCCCACCACGCTCCGAGGGAGTGTGTTCCACTGCCGAACAGCTCTTACTGTCAAAAAGTTCCTCCTCATGTTGAGGTGGAATCTCTGTTCCTGAAGCTTGCACCCATTGCTCCGTGTTCCAGTCTCTGGAGCAGCAGAAAACAAGCCTGCTCCATCCTCAGCGTGACATCCCTTCAAATACTTAAACAGAGCTATCATATCGCCTCTAAACCGTCTTTTTTCCAGGCTAAACATACCCAGCTCCCTAAGTCTCTCCTCATAAGGCATGGTTTCCAGACCTTTCACCATTTTAGTTGCCCTTCTCTGGACACGCTCCAATTTGTCAATATCCTTTCTGAATTGTGGTGCCCAGAACTGGACACAGTATTCTAAGTGAGGTCTGACCAAGGCAGAATAGAGTGGCACTATTACTTCCCTTGATCTAGACACTATACTTCTATTGATACAGCCCAAAATTGCATTGGCCTTTTTAGCTGCCGCATCACACTGTTGGCTCATGTTCAACTTGTGGTCTACTAGGACTCCTAGATCCCTTTCGCACGTAGTCTCATTCAGCCAGGTCTCTCCCATCCTATATTTATGCATTTCATTTTTCCGCCCTAAATGCAGTACTTTACATTTCTCCGTATTGAATTTCATTTTGTTAGCTTTGGCCCAGCTCTCCAGTCTATCCAGGTCATTCTGAATTTTGATCCTGTCCTCTAGGGTATTAGCTACTCCTCCCAATTTGGTGTCATCTGCAAATTTGATAAGTATGCCCCTAATTCCCTCATCTAAGTCATTGATAAAGATGTTGAATAGCACTGGGCCCAGGACAGAACCCTGTGGCACCCCACTGGTCACATCTTTCCAAGACGAAGAGGAGCCACTGCTGAGCACCCTTTGGGTTCGGCCGGTCAACCAATTACAAATCCATTGAACAGTTAACTTGTCTAGCCCACATTTGCTTTAACTATGCAAATGCACCACTGGTCACCGCTGAGACCACCGCTCAGGGTTGAATCTAGGAGTACCCCGAAAATGCAAACCTGCATTTGTATTTACACAATTACATTCAATAATTCAAGGTGTGATTTTTTTCAAGAGTAGAAGGGCAATAGAATACCTTTATGAAAGATTTATATTTGAGATGAAAACAATATCCGAGAAAGAGATTTTTAGAAAACCATTGAGATGTTCAACAAGTATGTTCCATTCCAGATGTCTTAAAAATGCTGAATCACAATCTTATGCACATATCCCTTTGGAGAATATTACTTGGCCACTTACAGGGTGAGAGTGTGTAGGGAGTTCTACTTTATCTTTCATCTTTCCACTCCTTTCCTTTTAACAGAAGATGCACCTTTGTTACAATTCAACTCTCTGCCTTTCTTATGTGTTATTCTTTTTCTTAAAAATCCTTATCCACTGACCTTTTGTTTGATGTAGCAGAAAAGGCAAAAACATCAGTTCTTTGGAAAGGATTGGGGGCTAGTTCCATTTCTGTTTTTGTTTTTTTTAAAAATTACAACATATGTCAGAGACTATGAGAGATTACTGTTTCTTCAAGCACAAGATCATTTGAGTCCTTGGTTGTGTTTGTCATTTTTTACATCTTTTTTTGGGGGGGGGGCAGAAGCGAATGTTTTATAAATTAACACTTTGATATGTGTGTGTGTGTGTGCGTGCGTGTGCATGTGCATGTGTGTAATATATATAAATTTATATATCTGAAAACAGGGAAACAAAGTTCCGGTGGTGCACTTTCGTTTCGAATACCAGCAGAGATGGGATGTTTCTTCTTGACCGCCCTGCTCCAGCAGCTCTCCGTGACACCAAAAACATACTCTGGAAATTTTAGTGACCTCCCCACAACAGTTTTAGGGCATGCTGGGGAGTGCAGGAGGGGAGGGGTATCATTGATTCTGGAGAGAGTAGTGGGATCCAGTGGAAGTGCACTGTTCAATTCTGGCCTTAGATTCTCTTAGGACTTTTTCAGATGGCGATCTGTAACGGAAGCAGCCTCGTCCCCGTTGCGAGGCTGCTGCGTGGTAGGGGGTCCATTTTGGATGATGCTGTCCCCCTACCGATACTGTTGCAGAAGAGCTGGGAGGCTGCAGCACTATATTTAGTGATTTTCTAATCATGGAAGTTGACCGTGATTAGGAAATCGCTAAATATAGTGCTGCAGCCTCCCAGCTCTTCTGCAACAGTATTGGTAGGGGGACAGCGTCATCCGAAACTGACCCCCTACCGAGCAGCAGCCTTGCAACGGGGGCGAGGCTGCTTCCGTTACAGATCACCATCCGAAAAAGTCCTTAGATGTGCATGTATAAGTGAGCTTCCAAGTATTTATCAGTTTTAAGAACATAACAGTAGTAGCAGCAGATCAGACCAAAGGCTTATCTAGTCAAACAATCTGTTCTCACAATGACCATCTAGGTCGCACAACAGGAAGCAGAGCTACAGAAATTTACTCCTGCACTCTGATAGTAGAACCAATATATTGCACTTCAGAGGTGACAGCCATATGAGCAAGGACGACTGGGCGTATAAGACGACCCCCCTAATTTTTAAGTTAAAATATAGAGTTTGGGATATACGCACCGTATAAGACAACCGCACCACCACCCGCCCTCCCCGAAGCTCCATCTCAGACTGGGGAAGGATGGGAGCTGGCTAGGAAGCTTCCTAGCCCCCTCAGGGGAGGCTGGCTGGGGGGTAAAGCTTCCTAGCCAGCTCTCGTCCTTCCCCAGTCTGAGATGGGGCTGCCAGCCCCATCTCAGACTCGGGAAGGACGGGAGCTGGGAGGTGTGGCTGGTTGGTGTGGGGAAGCTTCCTAGGCAGCTCCCATCCTTCCCCAGTCCAAGATGGAAGCTTCCTAGCCACCTTGGAGGTTTGGCTGGCTGGCGGGAGAGACCATTACCAGCCAAACCTCTGTGCTTTCACAAGGGCTCCTCATGAGGAGCCCTTGTAAAAGCACAGATATTTGGCTGGCGACGCTCTCCCCAGCCAGCCAGCCAAGCAAACCTCCGAGTTTCCCCTGGCAAAGCAGGGGGAACTCAGAGGTTTGTTTGGCTGGCTGGCTGGCTGGGGAGAGTATTGCCAGCCAAACCTCTGTGCTTTCACAAGGGCTCCTTGCGATGCTCTCCCCAGCCAGCCAGCCAAACAAACCTCCGAGTTTCCCCTGGTGAGGAATCCTTTTGAAGGCGTAGAGGTTTGGCTGGGAATGCTCTCCACACCCAGACAGCCTAACAAACCTCCGAGTTCCCCCTGCTTTGCCAGGGGAAACTCGGAGGTGTGTTTGGCTGGCTGTGTGGCTGGTTGGCTGGCTGGGGAGAGTCTTGCCAGCCAAACTTATGCGCTTTTACAAGGGCTTCTCATGAGGCAAACCACTACATTAGCCCCTCTCCTCGACCTTCGATTCCTCCCGAAAGGGGACGAAGGCAGAGGAGTGGGGGCGAATGTACCTGGTTTGCCTCACCCGCCACCCAGTTTCCTGCATCTTTGCTCCCTTTGTGACGGGAGCGAAGACGCAGATGGACGGTGGGTGAGGCAAACCGCTACATTCACCCCTCTCCTCCACCTTTGATTCTTTCCCAAAGGGGTGAAGGTGGAGGAGAGGGGCAAATGTACTGGTACACACTTTGCCTCACTCCCCCCCCGCCCAATCTCCTCCAACTTCGCTTCCTTTGTAAATGGAGTGAAGAGGCAGGAGATTGGGTGGCAGGCGAGGCAAACCGTATATCCGGCGTATAAATCAACCCCTGACTTTTGGGGATATTTTCCAGGTTTCAAAAGTCATCTTATACACCAGAATATATGGTACCTTGTGTTCAGTTAAAATGGGCCACAGCTTTATTGGGTAGTGCTCTAGTGGAATCTTGGAACAGTAGCACCACCGTATCTACTGATTTGCAAACCACAGATTCAATTATCCTTGGTTGGTGATGGTGTAGGGAAGGGAGGGGAGGAGGGATCTCACCCCCCATCCCTTCCCATTGGAGGGCTCCTGTCACCACTGTGGTGATTGCAGTGGTGAAGGGAGGGGGAGGAACAATCTTCTTGCCTCCCCCTTCCCCCTTAACCCATTCAATCACTTCTGTGGTGGGGCCATGGTGGGGGCAAAGGGGGAAGGGGTCAAAGGAGTGATCTCACCTCCCCCCCTTTGCCCCAAAGATTGCCACTGTAGCAGGGCCATGGTGCGGGGGAGGGGTGGAAGAGTAATCTTGCTTTCCCCCCTCCCCTTTCATCTCTGCGATCACTGCTGCAGTGGGGGCATGGCAGGGGCGAAGGGAACGGAGGAGCAAACTCGCCTCCACCCTTCCCCTTTGCAGTCGCTGCTACAGTGTGGCCAAGGCGAGGGTGAAGGGAAGGGGGAGGAGCATTGATCTCACCCCCCTTCCACCTTCACCCCCATGATTGCTGCTGCAGTGGGGCCATTGTGGGGGTGAAGGGGGAAGGGAGGAGTGATCTCACCTCCCCCTTCCCCCAGTATGGTGTTTGCTATTATCTGCAGAATTCACCATCCGTGTATGCCCCGAAAGCATTCCCCCATGGATACAGGGGTGCTACTGTATTGCATATGGCATTCTCCGATAATCAGGAATAGGTAAACAAAGGGTTAAGAGAAGTGGGAGGTGGGCCTCATATGCTAGGATGACATCATCATAACATCACATCACCAGACTGACTGACCTGGCAATTTGAAGATTTTGTAGCATTCTGATAGCCTGTTAGTTTCCTTTCTGGAGAGATCTAAGGGGAGGAAGGTTTCTACTACCATCTTGGCCAGGTGGTTGCCACTGTGTATTCAATTGGCCTATACTCATACTTCCCTTCTGGTTCTGGGGGGGATTCTGGCAGATTCTGCTAGAAGTGTAGCCACCTCAGCTTCTTTTGCAGATATCTGCTGTGCAGCGACTTGTGTCTTCATTCCTAAGACATTATAAGATTGCTAAGTTTGCATCTGCTGAAGTGTCCTTTGGACGCAGGGTTTTGCAGCAGGTGGTAAAGAGATAATTACCCATCCCAATGAGGACCGCTGGGGTAGGTCTTAGAATAAGGATTCCCTCCCCACTCTGCTGGAGAATGGAACATTGGACTTACCGTGAAGGTTCCTTCTCAGCAGAAATGAGGAGGGAATCCTTTCCTGTGCTTCTGTTATTGTAATATTGATGTAGTTAGTTATTATGGTAGTTTGCTTTCGTGGGAGATTTTCAGACAGCGTTTAACAGTGCCTACCGCGGGATGAGGTCCCAGGAGAGGAATGGCGCTCTTGCGCGGCAGGGGGTCATTTTCAGACGCCGCCATCCCTCTTCTGGGATCCTTCTTTGCACGTCCGTGAAGCTTTGTAAGTGGCCGCGCCATATTTTAAGCACGGAAGTTGCCTGTGCTTAAAATATGGTGCGGCCACTTCCAAAGCTTCACGGATGTGCAACGAAGGATCCCGGAAGAGGGATGGCGGCGTCTGAAAATGACCCCCTGCCACGCAAGAGCGCCATTCCTCTCCCGGGACCTCATCCCGCGGTAGGCACTGTTAAACGCTGTCTGAAAATCTCCTTAGACTGTGCTCGCTGGAGTTTGCTTTTCCATTACTGGGGAGTTGGGGCTCACTACTCTTCCTTAGGGTGGTGGGTTTCTTATTTGCTATTGCTTGTTACTGGTTAATTGCCCTGCCTGTTAAGTCTCATGGGAGGAGCCAACCCAGGATAAGGATTCCCTCCCCACTTCTGCTGTGAAGGAACCCTTCACGCTAAGTCCAATGTCCATTTTCTCTTTCCATTTGTTCGAGGATTCTCTGCTTCTCATTTTCATCACAGTTCACAAAACCAATCATTGGAAAAAGTGGGTGTGCTATGTACCTTTGTCAAACATGTTTGTGAGAGGCTACTCTCCTCTTTTCAGCTAAGCTTCAGTTAAAGCCCAGGTATTATCTAGTGCCTCAGGTACTAGATACAATCTAAGACCAATGCTTGATTTGCTCTTTGTATAACCCAGCTTCCTTCACTGTACAATCTTTCGAGGTGAGCATAATCTGGACTGGCAGTTGGATAAAACTATTCCCAGGGGGTAGGGGCAAAACTTACTGGATGTAACCTATTCATGGAAGCAGCAGATTCTTCAGGATCCCCTTTTCTATAAATGGAAATCTGGAGATAAAGATGAAGAAAAAAATGAGGGGTAACATAATTTCAAGGGAGCAATATTTGGATAACACAGTGTTTTCTTTTTATCGTAACTCTCATAAAAGGAATTGCCATAGTAGCAAGACCTCTTTCTTTCGCTGAGAATCGGAAGAGTATCTGAGATGGTACATGGGAATCCCCATAGTGTACATGGAAAACAGTTTCTGTAGTATCTGTTAATGCATGACCTTATTTTTAAAGCAGTATACTTTGGACTTTATGACACTGGGCAGTCATCTCACAGTAATCACGTTTTGGAAGGAAATGGAAACACACTAGCATTGAGGCAATCATTATCGCATCTCTGCTAACTGCCCACTTCTTCCCCATTATTGCCCTACATATTTAGGCAATGCAAATAGCAGAGCTGGGGAGGAAGAGAGAGCAGTCCAGTGAAGGTGGAGGGGGGAGAGATCAGGGCAGGACAGAGGGGAAAGAGAGATCAGACCAGCAGATCACAGCAGGAAAAAAAAAAGAAGGAAGAAAGGCACAGCTGGCCTGCTTAAGAGCAATGTGAGGGAGGGGGAAGAGAGGAGAAGAGGAGGAGAATTCCACCCCCTCAAGCCACATGACTGCTATGTCTTCTGTTTCTGAAGTGCAAGAGATTACTGCACAAGGGGGAGTACCAGGATAGCAGCATTATTGGCAGTCATTGACAGGTTTTCCCAGTGAATGATAAGATGTGCTCCAGAAATTACTGAAGCACACATCAGCAATGGGAGGAAGATGATGTCATGTGATAAGTCCACCCAATAATGCTACTGTTTTGCTCTAGTCCCAGAATAGAAGCCTCATGTGATAAAATCCTTTATCTGAGCAACTGATTATCAAGAGTGTTTTGTACTCTTGCCTCCCATAGTAGGTGGCAATCGAAATGGACAAGTTTAAAGCTTACTGCATGTGTATATTTCTTAAAATATAAAACTCAGTTTAGATCTCTCAGTTTTAAGCAAGCTGTCCATTATTTTGTGCTGAAAATCACATCAGTAAAGCTTAATTAATCAAAGTATGTTTGAATTATTTAAAGGTCATTTGTTATCTGCATAGTTCGTAACAGTGACATTTCAACTACTATCAACACTTTCAGTTTTCGTTAGGACCTATACTGCTTTTGTCAAAAATTAACTGGCAGGTGAGAGCATTCATTGTACAAGATGGTAGTAACATATTATCTAGTTGAAGTTAAGCACATTGGCCTAAATACAGAATAGAACCACTGAATCAATAGCTAAATGATAGGTCAGCATTTGATTCAGTGGTTCTGCTCCAGTTGGGACTAGCAATTAGATTTAGGTCATTGACATAGGGGTAAAGCAACCCTATACTCCCATTATTCTCCAGATGGGGAGGGTGGCTGCTGGAATAGTTGCTATATCCAAACTGTGCTCAGAGTAGGGAAAGGAATATGAGCAGCATAGAAATAGGGCCTGGGCTTTCCTAACAGTGGAAGGGGCACCTGGAGCAGCTCACAATACTCAGCACTGATTTGTCTGGCTCTTGATATAGTGTTTTAGCTGTGGAAGTAGGTTGGAGGCCATTATTACATCTCTGGTGACAGACAACCGAGGTTTAGAGGGCAGGAAAATATGAGATTGGCTCCACATATGTGCCATAGGGTTGCCAGATTTTCTAAACAACAATACAAGACATTCCAAAATGTTGACACATGGCAGCACAATGCAGCATTTTGGTTAGGGGGTGGACAGTGTATGATCCAGCCCAGGTAGATCTGTCTAATAAAATAGCCTACTGAAATTGATTAGTCTTTAAGGTGCACTGCCACAGGAGTGTTCTTTTCTAGGTGCCACTGTGCAGAATGAAGTTACCTGCTTTTTCTAGTATAAATGTCCAAATCAGGGAAGTATGGATTTAAAAGTTGGTTTCAGTGAGGTTCTTGTAAGTGGGATTCGTTCTTACCACTTAGAATCAGGTTGTCTTTTTGCACTATAGTTCATAATCAGTTCCAAGCAAAGATAAAGCCGTCTAAATAGAGACCTGTCTAATGAATCATATTCTTCTTTGAGACGGTACACTGCCACTACATGTCTATCTATATAACTTTTACCTGCCTAACATACATCTATCTGTCTACTGAGGTTGATTAATCTTGCCTGCATACCAACAATTCATGATTCATCCCACTCCTAAATAAATATTAATATAATATAAATCAATATAATATAAATATATCATATAAATATAAAGCAGTACTTTATATATACTTTATGTATCCCTGCCTAATAAAATTGGTTTATTCATTTGTCTTCAGTTTACAGTGGGTGTCCCTTCTCCATTGATGCCCCCTTATTGTGGGAGAGAGGCTTGCATACTTTAATGATGTTTTGAGCTATGCTGGCGGTGGCATAATAGCCACCGGTAGGGTCTCCCATGCCAGACAGGTCAAAACCGAAGGGTCTGAAAAAGAGCGTCAAAGGGCAGGATGGGCTCTCTAGCCTATGGCAACTGTCGTAGGAGAAGGAAAACTCTAATCCCAAACCTGGGCAGATGGTGCTCGTCCAACCCTGTAAGGTCAACCATCTAAGAGAAGGAAAATCTAATCAAACCTACGACCTGAGGACCTCACTGCTACAGTCCATGCTTGCAAGGCCAGCAGATGAACCTTTGGTTTAAAGGGTGATGCCAGTTCTGTGCACGCTGCGCTCCACCAGAAAAATTCATTGCACAGGCTTGAAGGACAAATCCAATTCTGAAAAAGCCCTGTAGCGATAGGCGAGGGATGAAACGGTAGGTGTAAAGATGCACTGGAAGCCGCAGACCCAACCGGCATGCAGGTGGTTCAGGACTTTGGTCGCTCGAGGCTGACCCAGGAGATGACAGTCTTGTTCGGCAGCATCCTGAATGACCAAGCAGCCTTTTTAAGGAGAACACTGCTTGCTCCATATGGAGAAGGGCCAAGAAAAGGTGGCCTAATGAAAGCTCATCCCCAACTACCTGGTTGGCTAGCCGCGGCCAACGGGCATCTTCTGATGTGGTCAAACCAAGGCAAAGAAACAAAGGCACACACCGGCCTCCAAACGTGTAAATAAACTGACGCTTGCATGCTGGAACATCAGAACCATGCGAAACTCTGCAGATAGTGGACGGCCTGAGCATCGTTCTGCTCTAATACCCCATGAACTATCATGGCTTAATATTGACATTGCTGCTCTTAGTGAAGTTCGCCTCCATGAGGAGGCAGCCTTAAAAAACATGGTGACGGCTACACACTTTACTGGTCTGGGAAACCCTAAACCGAAAAACCTCTTTCAGGATTAGGCCTTATGATTAAAAACTCCATTGCCTCCAAACTTGAAACCTTGCTAACAGGACACTCCAATCACATTATTTCCTTATGCCTCCCACATGTTGTTCTCTTTAGTATATATGCCCCAACTATGCAAGCTGACCCTGTAGAGAAAGACAAATTCTACACAGACCTACACCACCTCATACAAAAAGTCCATGTAGAAGATAAAATTATTATCCTTGGTGACTTCAATGCCAGAGTAGGAAAGAACTCTGAAGCCTGGAAAAGTGTCTTAGGCAAACATGCCATTGGAAATTGCAACGATAATGGACGCCTCCTGGTAGAGTTCTGTGCAGAACAACAGCTGACTATTACAAACACTATCTTTCAGCAGAAAGATAGCTTGAAGACAACCTGGATGCATCCCTGATCCAAACATTGGCACCTCATTGACTATGTTCTAGTCCACCAGAGAAACATCCGTGATGTCCGTCATACCCGAGTGATGCCCAGTGCAGAATGCCAGACAGATCATCACTTCATAAGATGTAAACTAAACCTTCATCTTAAGTTCAAACCTAAAAGGGGTGGCATCTTAAGCGCGGGATGAGTCCTTCCTGAATCTTCGTTTGTGAAGTTAAGCCAGAGAGAGACAGTGGGTGTCCACAGGGGATAGATACCAGGACCCCTTCTGGATATAAAAAAAGTGAATGCTCAAGTCCCTGTTAAGTATGGTGTAGGGCAGCAGCAGAGGCAGTGGCAAGCCCTGGCTACTACGCACACCACTGGGAGCTCACTTCCAGGATCCCACCAGCCACCAGCCTCTGCCATTAAGCAGTTTCTACAGGGACATGGTGATTGGCGGTGGTGGCAATGCTCCTGTTCACTTGGGAATCAGCAGGAGTGCCGCTGCTGCCACTAATCCCAGGGCAAGGAGCTGCTTCCACAGGGACATGGTGACCAATGGTGGTGGAGCCCCCATCTGACTGTGAAGAAACAAGCAGAAACACCAGCACCACCAATCGCAGGGTGGTGAGCAGCCTCTGTAGAGACATGGTGATTGGTAGCATCACCTGCATCCACCTGCCTATGAAAAAATTAGCAGGAGTGCTTCCACCGCCACCAATCACCATGCCTCTGTAATTTTTAAATTTTGAATCTGTAGTTGGTTAAATCTGCAGATCTGGAGCCCATGTATATGATGGCCCCACTGTTTTCCTATTTTTCTCTGTGTGAGAGTACTGTACTACCAAATCTGACCTACTGGAGGTCACCAGAGAGAAAATGTAACTCAAACTTACTGCTTGGAAGCCAGCACAACACTAACTGAGAACATGCAAGCGAAGGTCTATATCAAGCAACTTCAAGTCCATGACATGCCTCCTCTCATAAGCTCTCATGAGATCTCAGATGTTGCAGGATCCCCAAACCCCATGCAAATCTCAGGATTGCAGACTAGCCAGTTAACTCTACTGCTCAGCTTGGCTGGTGAGGAAGAAGAATGGGCACGTGAGCCAAAATCACAGCAGACGGACCCCTGGCATGCTATATGTAAGAGGCCTGATTGCTGCATATCAAATGCTCAGTGGCCAGTCTGTTAGGTATTCAGCTGGCACTCACTCTCATCAGATCAAGGAGTACTAGGTTTGTGCATCCCATGTGATCCTGGTATGGGACCAGATTTTATGTGCCAAATCATAAGCTGTCCCATATAAACCAGGATGCCTGAGAATCCTAATGTGTCAAGAATGACTACCTACTGATAGGAGGAAGAAGATTAGTGTATTCATATATTGAAATATATCACAAGTATAAATAAAGACAATTAAACATTATATGTTTTTAAGACATCTCCTCCCAGAAGGAAAAACAGTAATGCTGCTACTTCAACACCAGCCAGTCATACCTTGTCTATCTGGGAGCAAAGAAAGGGCTTAACCTGCTAGTGAAAGGGTAACAATGCCAAGGCCTGGCAGGATTAATTAGCGAAAGCATTTGATATTTATTTATTTCATTTATATGCTGCCTTTTCCTCAAGATGAGACCCAAGGTGGCTTCCATAAAGATATGGGGCTGTAAAATGGGTGGGGGAGATTTCTCTTTCCCCCACCTTCTAAGTTTGTCTTGAAAGAGAAACATATTTTGTTTATCATTTTTGTAGTACAGTTGGCCCACCTGTGATGGACTCTCTTTGACACCTAGGCTGATTCTGCACTTCCAAGCTCATAAGGTACCCCCGTCACTAACATTTTGCCCTATTTCTACACTTTTATCACTGTCTTTATGTGTATAAAGGGTTTGGGTCACAAGTGTTCCTTCAAAACCAGTTTATGTATATTCTTTCTTCTGTTTACTGACTTAAACCAATTCAGTCAGAGTCAGTGGCTATAAACGAACAGTAACATTTATTTAAGAACCAACAGAAATAAGGTATCTTATACAAGTTCACTTCACTTCAAGTTCAGTATTGATACAGAAAAATCAATCGCATAACAGATTATAGCAACTCTTTATCTTCCTTAATACACAAGCTCTCTGGGGTCTCCTTGTTAGTGATCTGAATTCTCTCGACTCAGTCTCAGCTACTCTCTAACTGGAATGTCACTGAAGACCAACTGGCAAAACTTAATATCTTTTTTTTTTTTTAATCCCTCTCACCAGGAGGCCCCTCCAGTCTCATACTACTATGCTGGAGTCTACTCTTCATATGCTGAACCTGTTGCCTAGCAATCAGTTATTCAGCTGCAACTGCACCCCAAATAGGCCATTCTTAAAGTAACCTTGTCACATCCCCATATCTGTGGAAACAATATCTGTGGTTTCAGTTTCCGCAGGACACAAAATAGGAACACATATCACAGAGTTGTGCTGGAAAATGCCTAGACAGTTGTCCTCTCTGGGCCTCTTCTTACTTCTCCAACACAACTCTATGGCCTGTTTTTACCAGAAGTCCTTTATTTTAATGTGATTTGCTGTTATCCGCAATTTCTGGCATCCACATAAGTCCAGGAACCAAACCCCTGTGACTATACTAACATTTTTCTGTTTAAGACTGCAGTTTTGGATGTCTTTATCTTCTGCTGTATTGTGCCTAGGTAATTTTATTCATTTCTCTGTGCCATTTCCCCCCTTTCATTTAAGAACATCTCTAATTTATTTCTCTGTCTGTATTTATTACTACTAATACACAGCAGTCCCAAATTTTCTTTAAAAAACTATGGTGACATAACGAATCCACTTTGTTCTTCATATAAACTCTGTTTGCAGTGATGCTGCTGTTTCCCAGTAAGACTATTATGTTCACCGGACTAGCTATTGCTAAATCTCCTCTTTCACATTTCTACAATAGTATTCTTAGGCCTTGTATATTAGCCTAAAGACACCAGATCCCCTCTGATCTTGGAAGCTAAACAGGGTCAGCCTTGTATAGTACTTGGATGGGAGTCTGCCAGTGAATACCAAGCTATATTTCAGATGAAGCAATGGGCAAAACCACCTTTGAGTATACCTTGCCTAAGAAAACCCCATGAAATTCATGGGGTTACCATAAGCTGACCAGTGACTTGAAGGTTTCTCCCCCTTCTCTCTCTCCCCCACCCTCCCAGTAATTTAGAATAGGATTAAATATGTGGTGCATACACATGACATGTTCCTCTGGTTTAATTCATTATCTACTTCTTGCCAGGTAAGGAAACAAGGAACTCAATAAAGTGGTAGGCACCACATGTTTAGTATTAGTAGATATTCCAAAGAAAAACAAATGGTTATAAGGGGCTGGGTTTGTTGTTTCTTTGTTTATTTTTGTTGCTTGTTTGGCTGGGTTTGTTTTGCTTTTTAAACTTATAGAATCATAGAATCATAGAATTGCAGAGTTGGAAGAGACCACGAGGGCCATCCAGTCCAACCCCCTGCCATGCAGGAAATCACGATCAAAGCATCCCCGACAGATGGCCATCCAGCCTCTGTTTAAAGACCTGCAAGGAAGGTCCGAGGGAGTGCGTTCCACTGCCGAACAGCTCTTACTGTCAAAAAGTTCCTCCTAATGTTGAGGTGGAATCTCTGTTCCTGGAGCTTGCACCCATTGCTCCGTGTTCCAGTCTCTGGAGCAGCAGAAAACAAGCCTGCTCCATCCTCAGCGTGACATCCCTTCAAATACTTAAACAGGGCTATCATATCGCCTCTCAACCGTCTCTTCTCCAGGCTAAACATACCCAGCTCCCTAAGTCTCTCCTCATAAGGCATGGTTTCCAGACCTTTCACCATTTTAGTTGCCCTTCTCTGGACACGCTCCAATTTGTCAATATCCTTTTTTAATTGTGGTGCCCAGAACTGGACACAGTATTCTAAGTGAGGTCTGACCAAGGCAGAATAGAGTGGCACTATTACTTCCCTTGATCTAGACACTATACTTCTATTGATACAGCCCAAAATCGCATTGGCCTTTTTAGCTGCCGCATCACACTGTTGGCTCATGTTCAACTTGTGGTCTACTAGGACTCCTAGATCCCTTTCGCACGTGGTCTCATTCAGCCAGGTCTCTCCCATCCTATATTTATGCATTTCATTTTTCCGCCCTAAATGCAGTACCTTACATTTCTCCGTATTGAATTTCATTTTGTTAGCTTTGGCCCAGCTCTCCAGTCTATCCAGGTCATTCTGAATTTTGATCCTGTCCTCTAGGGTATTAGCTACTCCTCCTAATTTGGTGTCATCTGCAAATTTGATAAGTATGCCCCTAATTCCCTCATCTAAGTCATTGATAAAGATGTTGAATAGCACTGGGCCCAGGACAGAACCCTGTGGCACCCCAATGGTCACATCTTTCCAAGACGAAGAGGAGCCACTGCTGAGCACCCTTTGGGTTCGGCCGGTCAACCAATTACAAATCCATTGAACAGTTAACTTGTCTAGCCCACATTTTACAAGCTTGTTTGCAAGAATGTCATGGGGAACTTAGTAGCCTTTAGTCTCTGGCTTATAGTTCTGGCTTCAGAAGCATTGCTCAATTAATTTGATAGCAACTTCTCTCTGGCTTTTCTTCGCAAACGAAGATTCAGGAAGGACACATCCTGCACTTTCTGCAAGCGCGCTGATGACTAAAAAGGCCAATCTGAGATAAACAAGTCCGGTTGCAGAAAGCACAGCAGAAGGTCTCCTTGAGTGATGTTTCCAGGTTGTGATTCTTTCTGCGTTGTCATTTCTCTTCAAGACTTGTTCGGCGTGAGTTCTCAAATAAGGCTGCAGCATTGTGGAGAGTGCGTCTCCATGCCTCCCGATGTGAGGCCAGGGCGGACCACTGTTGGTGATCAATTTGGCCGAGCCTGAGATGTTGTTTCAGGGAGTCTTTGTATCGCTTTTTTGGAGCGCCCCTCTTACGCTGACCCACGGCACACCCCCTGTTAAACAGTTACCCATCAAAATACAGTTGTAAATATTCAGGCCTAACTGTACTGAGCATCAGCAAGTGAATTAGAAAGGGAAATTATCTATCAGTGACAGTAAAACTGATAGATGTCATTATGTTCATGAAGAGGAAACTGAATGCAAATGAACTCTTCTTTTTTTCTTGTCTCTGTGCCCATAAATAAACAAATCTTATTCAGGTTAAGGACTTGTCTCCATGGGGTATTTACCCTGTTTTGATCCTGTCTTTGGGCCATGTAGTTCAGATGATGCAGGGCATTTGTCCCTTTGTGCACCTGGGCAGTCCTCCTGACCCCCAGGGCAAAGACAGAGCCAAGATGGGGTAGAGCCCATTATACCATTTTAAAATAATACCTGTGAAAAACCACTCCAGCTGGAGAAAAAAAACAGACTGGGCCCCACATGATCTCAGGAACCCATTCTGGCACACCGTTTCATTGCTGCAGCTGCTGTCTGCCATCACTCTTCCACAGCCAGGAAGCAGGCCCACAGCATAGGACCAGGCTGGTCACATGCAGGAGGGCTTGCACATGTGCTGCAGGCCAGCTTCCTGGATCTGAAGAGTGTGATGTGGGTGGTGGCAACAGCAGCTGCAGAGCATGGGAAATAAACAGAATGAACTGAAACTCTTAGCACAGCAAAGCAAATATGATTTAACAGGCATCATGAAACCTGGTGGGTGAGTCTTATGATTGGAATGTAGGAATAGAGGGGCATAACCTATTTCAGAGAAATAGACCAAACAGAAAAGGTGGTGGAGTAGCATTATATGTTAAGGATGTGTACGCCTGTGAACAGATCCATGACTTAAATTCTGGGAGCCAGGTTGAGAGCATCTGGGTAAAAATCAAGGGGGAGAGAAAACAGCAGGGATGTCATTGTGGGGGTCTACTACAGACCTCCAAGCCAAACTGAAGACTTGGACAATGTGTTCCAGGAACGTATGACCACACATTGAGACAGGAGAGATGTAGTAATAATGGGGGATTTTAACTGTCCTGATATTTGTTGGAAGTCCAGCTCTGCCCAAAATTTAAGGTACAACAAATTCCTTACTTGCCTTGCAGAGAATTCTCTGAAGATGCCAGCCACAGATGCAGGCAAAACGTCAGAAATAAACTCTTCCAGAACATGGCCTCACAGCCTGGAAAAACTCCACAGAAAACCAATAGGCTAGTTTGCTTGTACATACTGGGGAGGGGGTCACTTCCCTCAGGTTTGTTTGTTTTTTAGTGTTGGTCATGATTAATGGTTGCCCATCAGATTAATAAAACTGAAAGATGAAAAGAACTTTGAAAAAGTTTCTTAGGGTAAGTTGTTTCTTCCATGTGCTGCTAGGTTTTGAATCTGTGGGTGTTTCAGATTAAGTATTTCATAGAATTGTTTATTTAGTTAAATGTAATTTTCATCCTGTCTATATGCACAGGAGTGCACTTGAGACAGCTCACTTCTGCAGATCATTAACTATGAAATCAGAAATACAAACCAACAATACAGCAAACTGAGTGAATAATTTTTATTCCATGTAGTTGGAGGCCTGTGCAGAATCCTTCACACTTTGTTCATTTATCATAATTAAAATCCTTGTCTGTTATTCCGGAAGTACATCAGTGCTCCAATCCATCTATTCATTAAAATCACAAGAAGGATTTTTCTTGAAAAATATGCACTTTGTTTCCTATCCTAGCAGCAGTTTTAAAACACCAAAGAGAGCAAATTAAAGAACATTGGACGGGAAGAAATCATTGCCTGCTGTTGTATTTCTGCTATGCTCAGTGTACACATGTTTAATGCAGAGATTTTCACTGAAGACCACTGAGAAATGTCAGTCTTCTCCTCTATGAAAATAGGCTCTGTCCTATTTATGTGATGCTTGCTGCAGAGAGCTAGTGGTGGTAACCAGAAAGACCAGCCAGCACAAGACCAAAAGTAGAACACATTTGAAAGATTCAATTAAATCACTGCAGATAAACAGTAAAGCAAGTACTGTACAATACAGAGGAAATAAGAGGAACATTTTTTTAAAAAAGCAAACAACTTTGTGTTTACATGGAGAGAAACAAACAAACAAAAAAAACCAAACAAACCTGGTAAATATGGCAGCCCCTCCCCCTTCCTGAGCCTAGGGTCTGCTGTTATCCTATGTATCTGAAATGTTCCAACAACTTCAAACTGCTGTCCAATATGCTTTTCTCATGGGGCTGTAACTGGGGAGAAGAACATGGGATTATGTGAAGTGTGTCTGAATACTTCCAAAGCACAGCATGGCATAGACAAATCCCACTGAGATCAGTTCCCCTGAGGCAGGGAAGGAGGAATCATGGTGATCTTCCACTGTTTTTTAAACTCTGAACAGCCTCTTATTAAGCATGTGCAAACAAACCAGAGGCTAAAGCGAGTTAAGGAGCTCTTCTGCTGAGGCAAATTTATCTTTGCCAGGGGTAGGTAAATTGTGGGATTATGCAAAATTTTCATATAGCTTTATTGCACAGGAAACAGCATTTTCTGCAAAAAAAATGGGATTTTTCTGTGCAGAAATAGTATTTCTTATGTAACAATTATGTAAATGAAAATTTTACACAGAATAATTCTAAAACTGTGAATATTCTTATTAGTGTAGGATCCTCCAGTGTTTCCCACACAAAAAATAGATTTTTGACAATTTCCCAAATATTATTTCCATATATGTGGATGTAATACTTGAAAATTTAATAAAAGTAATATTGAAATGATTGTGAATATTTGAATATATAGAAGTAATCATTAAAAATTATATAGAATCATAGAATCATACAATTGGAAGAGACCATGGGGGCCATTCAGTCCAACCCCTTCCTTGCAGGAATACACAATCAAAGCACTCCTGACAGTTGGCCATCCAGCTTCTGTTTAAAAACCTCCAAAGATGGAGACTCTACCACACTCCACTGTATTCCACTGTGGAACAGCTTTTGCCGTGTGTGTGTGTGTGTGTGTGTGCCCGCCCAAGTGTGTATGTACACACACACATGCACAACATGGAAGTAGCAGCATTACTATTTTCCCCCTCTGGGAAAACTATGTAACTATGTTTTAATAAGTAATAAAAATTTTATTATTATTTTGTTTTTAATTTATATTTGTTTAATGTTTTTTATGGGGGAGGGTGGGAGTGGGGGTGTTTAGGGATTTTATTTGTATTGTATTTTAAATTTTGTAAGCTGCCCCAATTGTTTTAACAGAGGGGCGGGGTATAAATACATTTTATTATTATTTTATTATTATGTTGCTGAACAGTGGCTCTCAGCTGTCCTCACAATTACTGTGCTGGTAGGACTGGTGGGAGTTATAGTCCAGTAACAGCTGGAGCGCCACAAGTTGTCACCCTAGCAATGGGCCTTCTATGTGTTTCATTCCAGACTGGCCAGGTATGGTAAAGCCAGAATCCTGCTGGTGGTATATGCTGCCATAACCTTCCACAATGCTAGTGTATGTACTTTCTTTCACATGCAGTTTTTGTAGGAGGAGGTATCCTAGTACCGTCTTGTATGACTACTCCTAAAAGTAACAGCTTGGTGGCAGTACAGCACACCTCCACTGTTAAACAGTGAATGGAAGAGCTTCCAGACACCAGCATGCTGCCATTGCATGACTAGACAAGACTATCATACTCATCGATAGCAATCATGGGCAATGGTTGTCCTTTTTTTCTCATCTCACAACTGCGGCCAGAGGTGTCCAGGAGTCCCCCTCCCCCAAAGATACCTACTGGCTATGGGGGTTGTCAGGCTAGTCTGGAGGCTCTCGGCTTGAAACCCTCAGAGTTAGCTTCCCTGAAAAGGTAATCCTGAGCAGGCTCACTCAAGGGTGCCACCTACAGGCCAAAATGCTGTTACCATTTGTTGAGTTGCCCCTCCTTTCTCACAAAGTGCAACGAGAAGCTGTGCAGGAACTATGATTAATTGTTGGGACTACTTGCCACTGTAGAACTAACCTATTTCTCCCTCCTTCCCCAGAGAGAGAGAGAACTGTAGCAATGACCAAGAAATAAAGGCACATACAGCATCAGCATACAGGAAAATTAGAAACAGCTTATTTTATTCAACCAAGTTCAAGTCATGCAAATCTCTCATGAGGGCAGGCACCTTCAATGCCCCCAGGTATACTTTAGAGTGACAGAAATAGCAAAAGTAAGGAATTACATTAAGCTACATTCAGCCAAAGTTTAAGAAACCTAATAGGAACGCCCTGACACAACATCTAAACAGACCCTAAAGATCCTACTCACAGTCTCAAGCAGTCACAGGATGCAGTTCATATCCATCTGGAATCAGGGGCGCTGTGAGCTAGGTCAGCCTACCTGCTCTAACAGCTATCCCCAGCCTCTCTTTGCTCTAAAACATGGTGTTCATCTCAGAGCCTCCTTTGTCTGTCTCAAACCTCATGGTCTGACCCAAGTCTTGTGCTTACACAAAGCAGTTGTACCTTGTTTGGAATTCCCACCCTGGTATTCTTGATTGGGCAAGCCTGCCTCTGGTGATCTGATGTTATTGATGATATCATCTCAGGAGATTCTGTGGAGATGGTGTCTTAGACCCTCACCTCCAGTTAACCCTTTCCTTACCTGATGCCATGCTGACAAGACAATCACTGTTTGCAGATAATGGGAAATGTAGTATTTGCAGAATGATGGGAGTGGCATCACCCTGCAGGCAGGATGATGGGAACTCCATCATGACAAGGGTGCACTGTGGTGCTGCAGAACTCTCATGTTAGTGATCTGGCAGTAATTTACAGTCCACCAGCACTTGAACATGATATTGACCTAAGAGTTCAGGCAGCTTCACAAGTGGTTAGGACCAACTAGCTCACTGTAAGATTGACTCTGAGTCACTCTGGCTGAAATGCATACTTGTAAGGTTTAAATGTTGGTCCACAAATACTTGGAACCTTACCCTTGGGATTTGAGAACATAAAGTGAAGAATACTATAAGGGGTTATCTATATGAGGGAAAAAGAAGCGGATTACTCCTCAGTAAAGGCAACTCATAGCAGCTGTGGACTTGTCTTAATTTTTTTTTCAGGGGGTGTTATGTCAATCACAAGCATGTGAAACTGTCCACATTTGTTGTGCAAATGGGCATGCCTGCAAATCAAGATGACAGGCATGATTGAATTACTTGTGTTTTTATTCTCACCAGTTGCCACCGCCGAACATTTTTTTAAAAAAAACACATATCTAAGATGTGAAAATGTGATATTTTGCCTTAACAGAAAAGCAAAAACAAACAAAACTATAAACACCCCACCCCTATTTTATCACATTAGTGCTTGCTCACTAAAGCAAAAAAACAAAACAAAACAAAACAAAAAACATGTGGTGGTTCTGGGAGCTTGCCTTGTTAGCAAGCCTCATCCCCTGCACTCATCTGGCCAATCAGCTTCCAGCTTCTGCTCCTTTGGGAAAGCAAATCAATTCATATTACTTGTAACAATGAGCAGGAATGTGCATGCCTCCCAGTTTGTTTGTTTGTTTTTTTTTAACTCCCGGAAAAGCTGGGCTTTTCCTGTAGAGTATATGGCATATTTAGCCCTCCTCTTTGTGAATATGGTGATACAGTGTGGGATGCCATTAAGACAGGTTGTATTCTCCTCAGATTCTGTGAGGAGTATTTTCACCATTTAGACAACCTCTGAGTTGTCCTGCAGAAAGTAGGTGTCTCAGGCTCTACTCCCTCAGAGGGAAACTAGGCATATTATGCATTCACGGGCTCTTGTGGAGCTGGAGATCTTGCTGATGTTCCTGTAAATGGTTTGATAGTCTAAGGATGATCATCCCTATCCAATATGATTTTGTGAAAGAGTGTTTGAGTCAGAAGATGGGAGCAGGACTGTTTTTGCAGGTAGAAAGAGTAATGCCATTTATGGCTCCTGGAACTCCCTTACCTTTTGTTAGGACTGTTGCTTTGTTTGCCCTTGGGTTTGTTTCTTATCCTTACTATATTCAGACCCTCTCTTCTGAAAAAGGGCATATTTGAAAGGCTGTGTCTTGAGCCATGAAATCATGGAAACATTGTGACAGGATCCCAAGTAAGTCTTGGGAGATTTTAGACAGACTTCTTATAAAGAGAAATAGTTGTGGTTCCACAAACTTTGGTTGGCCTTATTTTTCAAGCTTGAAAGTGTAGATGACAGCATTCTGTTTCTCTCCTTTTCCATGATCTTGTGATATCTCTTTGTGTAATGCCAGGGGCACAACAGTTGTCCCTCTGTATCCACAGCTTGAAAACATTCTTAAAAAAAATAATAATCTAAAAAGCAAACCTTGATTTTGCCATCTTATATAAGGGACGCCATTTTGCTATGCCATTGCATATAATGGGACTTGAGTATTCACGGATTTTGGTATCCGCGGGGGGTCCTGGAACCAAACCCCAGCAAATATGAAGGGACAACTATACTTTCTTCTTTTCCTCAGTTTATCTCTCTAATGGAAGAAGCCTAGCAGCATTGTGAAGACTTTATGTAGCTACAACTGGTAGGAACTCGTACAACCAGGCACCCAAATGGCTAGTTTCTCCCTCCCTCTCCCTGTCCCTCTCCCTCCCTCCTCTCTGCCTCTCTTACTAAAATATTGGCCTTCATTTGGGGCTGGACAGACATGCTCTCAAAACATCTCTACCACCCAGCATCAAAACTTTCAGCTCCAACCTGTCTCCAAAACAAAAAGGTTGAGCTTGATTTATTTCTGGGCAGAAGAGAAGGACTGGAGCTACTCTTGTCATCCTTAAAAGTGGGCAGTAGACAGGAATACTGCTAGGTTATTTAGTGTCCTGGGCAAGAAGTGCCTTTGTTGCTCCCTACTGCCTGTTTTGAAGACTTGACAAAGTGTGTGGCTTAGGCAAAACTGCAAAAGCTGGATTCTTCTATTCCATCAGAGTTCAACTGTTTGATCTAGAACAAACAGATAAAAGATCGAATTGGATTTTTTTAGGAAGAAACTGTGGCAAGAAGAATTTTCAGTGCTCAGTATGATATTCAAGTAATCTAATCAAATACACTATATTTTGTACTACTGGAAGAACCTTTTCCCATTGAACTGTGGGCAAGATATAGCACAAGTAGATTTGGTCCCACTATGCATGCTGACCGTGTGCTGACCTTTGGATTGTCTTTCTGAGCATATTTCCTTGGTGTTGATTCACACTTTGCAGAGACCTTCAGGGTGTGACTGTCAAAGCTGTCCAAATTATAGTCCAAAACAATTTTGTTAGCATTTTTTTTTAACCGAGGGAAGATCGAACATAGACAAGCCTGATGTGAGATTTACAATGAGACTTCGCTGCAGGACAGAATATCATACTGTTGCTATAATTTTACTTTTCATTAACCAGCAGCTGGCAATCTCTCAGAAATATGGAATGTTCACACTATTCTCCCAAAAATTACATTTCAGCATATTCAGTTGACAGCCTATGTTTCATTTCACATAAAAGTGATAGGAATAAATATTTTGAGACCAGAGATAGCAGAGAGGGTTGCATATACCGGTATATGATAAAGGTCCCTTCCCAATAAAATATGGCAGGGTTAAGCCTGTGAAAGAAGAATTTTAATTTATACCAAGTGGGAAAAAATAAGGAATAGTTTAATACCTGGCTGTGTTAAACAACTTGTCTCTCACTTTGCAGGAGGAGAAAATATTGTTTATCTGTCATGTTCCAAGTACTGCCTACTTTGTTATATTCCTTCAGGGATAATCTTACAGAGAATTATAACTTTCTTCTCAATAAAAGGAACCTTGTCAAATGATGGGGGTGGAACAGAGGTAAAGAGGATATTTTTTTTATCAGGTCAGCTTTAGCTGTATAAAATATTTGCTGAGATTTTTCAATCCTCTACAGAGATATCCAGAAGCATTTTTTTTAAATAAAAATGTGCAAATAAAATTAAATTCCCCTCCTTGCCATAGTAGTTTGAACAAGAGGCAGTGTTGTGTGTGTGGGTATTCTCACTCACTCTCTATGGGCTCATCTACATGAGCAGGATGCGCCAGCTCCCCACTGATGCATCCACACTGTGGAGCAGGCCCGTTCTTTCCCTGGGCTTGTCTATATGCAGCAATAACACGTGGATTGATGTGCACTAACCCCAATTCACAACAGCTTTCATTTGTCTCCACATTTTTTTCCCATGATTGCAGGCATGCAAAGTTTGTTGTTCAAACGGGTATGCCTGTGAATCAAGATGGCAGGTACGACTGAATTACTCATGTTTTTATTGTCACCAGTTGCTGCCACCAAACAGGTTTAAAAAAAAAAAAAGATATCCAAGGTACAGAAGTGTGCTCTTCCACTTAAATAAACAGAAAAAAAGGCTCTTTCATCACCTCACCACATGATCGCTGTGGTGAAAATCCAAAATGGTGGTTCTGGGCACTTGCCTTGCCAGCAAGCTCTGCCCTGTGTGCACATCTGACCAATCATCTTTCCACTTTTGCTTTTATTGGGAATGCACAGCAAAGCAAATTGGTTGTCCCAATGAGTGGGAATGTGCATTTACTTCTGATTTGTTTGTTTTTTTAAAGTACAGGAAAAGCTGCAAAGGCTTTTTCTATGGAGTATTTTGAGTTCCTCCCCCTTCCAAATACAGTGAAATGGAGTGGGATCCCATTGGGACAAAAGGTATTCTCCTTGAATTCTATGAGTAGTATTTTCACTGTATAGACAAGCCCCCTATTACCTCGACAAACTGGGCTTGATTCCAAACAGGTGCACTGGCCCATTGCTGCAACCATCAGCATTTTCTTTGCTGACTCAGAAGGCAAGAAGGGGGCCTGCAACATGTGGGTCAAGGTCCCTGCATGTGACCAACCTTTGGCACATGCTGAGGGACTCCTGCCTGGCTTCCAGGAGAGCATGGAAGATGGCAGTGGCAGCAAGGCAAGTGTGCCAGACAGGCTCCTGCAGACACACGTGGCCTGATAGTTTTTTTGCCAGTGGAAATAGAATAAACTGGGTATAACATTCTCTTGGGTATGTTGCTATTTTTCATGGGCTGATTGGCTGCTTTGGTGTCAGGATCTGCCTCTCCTCATAGGACTAAGCCCCTGGCCGCAGCAGCCGGCACAGCCTCTTTGCAGAGTCAGGCCCTGGCTGTGAGAGTCTTGGAAGAACCAGGGCCAAGCTATCAGATGCAGCCAGCTGCAATCATGCAGCACACCTGAAGCAGCAAGGGGAACTGCTATTTAAGAGCAGCATTCAGTCCTCAATCTTGGCTACCACAATATGATTTTCTGTCTTGTTTGTAGCCGGTCCCTGGCCTTTGGTGCTGTCTGTAGCTGTGCCTTGGGTCTTCTCTTTTGTCTGTAGGTGCTCCTTGTCCTTAGGACATCTGTGCTACCTGTAGCTGTTCCTTGGCCTTGGGTGTTCTTGGGCCTTGTGGTGGAAACATGTGGAAAGCTTAAAGTCCTTTCTAAAGATGGAGATGGAGGGGCCCCGGTGTCTTGGCATGTGTGGTTGTGTGTGTGTAGTGTGGGAAGTATTTGTGTGGCATGTGTATGTAGTGTGCAGGTGGTGTAGCGTGATGTGTGTGTAGTGTGTGTGTTAGTGTATGGTGGAAGCAGAGGGGTCTCATGTTCTCTTGCACATTGTGTGTAGTGTGTGTGTAGTGTAGTGCTTGTGTGTGTATGTGTGATTGGCAGCGGCAGAGGGGCTCTCATGTCCTGGCAAGCATGGTGTGTGTCTGTGTATAGTGTGCTCTGTGTGTGTGTAGCATGCTGTGTGTGTAGCATGCTGTGTATGTACACACAGTTGCATGGCAGCAGCAGAGGGTCTCTCATGTCCTAGAGAGTGGTGTGTGAGTTTAGTGTGATGTGTGTGTGTACATATGGTTGGATGGTGGCGGTGGAGGGGCTCTTGGCATGAAACTAGCAATTACAGTTGATTTGAAAGGTTATATATTAATGTGTCAAATGATCATACTCTTGACATGTTTCCTAAGTGGCCAATCAGCAGAGTGGGAACGGAAACATACTGAAGCATTATATATATATATATATATATATATATATATATATATATATATATAATGGTGTATGTTACATCGGGTATAGCTAGTTATATTAAAATGCTGTATTGTGCCCTATTCCACCTTCTCCCTTTCTTATCCCCCTTATCTGCTTAGGGGAAGTGAGGCTTGCCTGGGAGCAGAATGAGGCAAATGCCCTGTATCACATGGACTGCAAGGCTCTGGAACATGGGTATTTAGCCAATGTAGACAAGCCCTATCTGCACATAAACCCTGAACAGAATCTTAGATGGGTTAAAGACATGAAAACATCAGCCGATATTTATTAATTTGATTACCACTATGAAATTGCTATCTGATATATCTATATTAAGTGAACAAATATCCTGTTTTACATCCTTTTTGTTTTTTTGGCTTTTGCTTAATATCCTTTTCTTCTGTTTTGACCTCAGTGTCCTAAAGGAGGTTGCCAGCAAACCTACAGTGATTTTTAATCCTTATCCCTACCAGCAATTGCCATATTAGGTGGTTGAACATTCCCCTGCCCCAGTCTTCTAAAGAGGGCTGATGACTTTTAATTGATTGACCTAAAGTTATTCAATAAACAGGCCCTGTAAATGTTATGATTATGTGTGACAGCATTTAGAATTTGCAAGCTAACATGGAGTGTGGTGTGTGTGTGTGCATCCTGAGCATGGCAATCTGTCTGAGGTGATGGATATCAAGGTCTCATGTATTTGATCATTTGATATACCTGGCTGTAAGGTAACATGTGCTTTCAGAAAAATTCTGTTCATGTGGCCTGCCTTGGTTTACACCATTCTCTGTTAGCAGAAGTCTAACTCAAGTCATGAGGTGATTGTGTGAATGGTCTCTCTCTCTCACACAACAGTTTTGAATCTTTCAGGAATTTTCCATTCTGTGGTCTGATCTGCAACTACTTTCACATTTCAAAGATAATGTTGGGTTGTTTGCCATCTGATGCAAGTATTTTAGGAATAATAACAGAGAAAAAAGCCGTTAGCTGCATCTCTCAGACACAAATCCAGAGGATCATAAGCAAGCTTTGACCATTTTATGCATCTGATGTTACACTTCATCCATTTTTATATTTTACAATCATTATCCTATGATTGTCATAAATAAAATAACATTTTAGTCTAAAATAAATGGTAGACTAAACAAATGTTCTTTTTCAAAACTACGGTACTTTTTTTTTTTGTTCTTCATAAACAAAAGAAGTCCTCCTGTGACTTCTATTTTTCCCCCTTGACACTGAAAACATAAGGAACTTGTAGTTTTGGAAAAAAAATTTTGACAATGTTAAGTGAAGTACAGCAGCCCCCAAAGAATTTAATATTAAAATCATGAATTCATTTTGCTTCTAAAGTTTAAATAGAAACACCTGCTCATGAATTAAAGAAAATCCTACCTGAGCAAGAGTAAACTAAAGATGTTGTGCCTCCCGCTGGAGTAGTTAAGTGTTAGCACTTCCTGCATCTAAAGATCATGAATGAGAGGCAAGTAAATATCAGTATAAGTAAAACAAATGACACAGTAAAAAAAACAAAACAAAAAACAGATCTTGTCTGCACTTTGAAGTGATTCAGTATTATTGATATGTGCCTCTATATAAAGTCTGCATGTGTGGCAATCCTCCTTTACAGACATCTGCATCAGCTCCATGCCTGTTTCCATTTAATGATTGACGCATGAAATAACGAGATCACACACATAAGATTGGGTTGAAATACGGGCCACTTTATTGATATATTTCCTATTTATTGTGACTTTCTTGTGGTATGCCAAGTATGGAAAAGGGGGTGAGATCCCTCGTGGGGGCACGCACATGGGCAGTTGGTCACAAATGACCTAACTCCCAGCGTCCCTGGGCGACTCACCTGAGCCCCAAGCGGGATCCCGGTGTCAGGGGTTCCCCTTGGGCGCCATCTGCTGGAGGGCCCCGCACCAGGAAGGAAATCCCTAAGCCATATAGCTTCTGTGAAGGATCTCCCACCCGACGCTGGCCCTAAGGATACCCTACCTCACTGCACCCCATCCATTGAGATGCCGGTACAGTTCAGTGAAGGATATCCTACCACTCAATTTGAGGTTGCCATAGGCGAATGCCAAATTATTCTCTCCCCACTCCCTGCCACAGATAGGGGCAAGTGTCTACTTGCCCCTATCCCCCACAAGGGAAGCTAAGACAGCCCTCACCCCCTGTCGCATACCATCAAGAAACAGCTGGATCCCAGTGTCTGACAAGTGGACCCCGTCAACCCGATAGAGCTCCAGGCGTTTATATGAAACGCCCGGGTACTGTATGAAATGGCCAAGGCCTTCATCCATAGCCCTGTGAACCGTCTTGTTCACTTTTTTGCGGGCAATGTCCAACAGCTTGGGGGCACCTTCACCTGGGTAGGAGAGTCGCGGAACGATGTCAGACCAAATCAGAGAGGTTTGCGGCCACACCGCCTTAATCCGTCGCATGTCAGCCAGGGCCTGTATCGTCAAAGCTCTGCCCTTCAAAAGGCCGAGATCATTGCCACCAAGGTGGATCACCAGGACATGCGGAGGAGGTCCACGACGCTCCTGAAACAGGAAAGAGATTAAACCATTCCACCTCAAGCCCCGTTTGCCAAGCCATTCGATAGAGGCAATGTCTCCCAGACCCAGCTGCGGACCCAAAGTGCTCCTCTTGGCATGTCATGCTGCCCAATACACAAAGCTGTGACCACAAATCAGTACCCGGTATCTCATATCTGGAAAAGAAAGCACAGACAATCACAGAACAGGGGCAAATACATATTCAATTGCACAGCGGACGTACATAGCCCTTGTAGGCAGCTGACTTCCAACGTCCCAACCTTTTAATGGCCTCAGGCTGCATACCCATAGCGGCGGCCGTTGAAGCCGCCCCGATCCTAAAGGAGTGTGAACAGAAATGCACACCTCCCAAACCCAGGCGAGTCAAGGCTTTATTCGTGATGGACCAGAATTGATACTTTGTGAGTGGAAACCCATCGGCGTGACAAAACAGTGGACCAGGCATAGTAGGGCGCAACTTCAAATACTCACGAAGGGCCACCACCGGGCAAAGAGTCGGGTCGTGGCACTCGCGTAATGTAATGTTCATACCCTTGCCCATCTGATCGGTCTTGGACCGCCTAATTGTTATAGTGACCACCTTGGTACCCAAGGTGATGTCCCCCACACCAAGGGCCAGGCCAGCAGAGTCCTTCTTGGACGCCACCACCAGCTCGCTGATGCGTAATGCCCCAAATAGGCCCTGATTCGGCGCCGCCCCTGACTCCTCCTGACCAGGGCGTGTCCACGCCCAGGCCAACCCTTGGGCTCGCCTCCATGCCCATCATTAAAACACCTCCCCCGGATCCACCATTCTTCAAGATCCGGGGGGGTGTCTGTTCTTTTGGCATGTTTATTTTTAAGTGGGCAAAAATCTAAAAATTTGTGCATTTCCTAGTTATTATATATTGCTCACACTCATTCTTGCTCTTCACTACATAATGTATAGTGGGCCCTTGGTTTCCTCTACAGATGTATCCAGGACCCCCCCATGGATACCAAAATCTGTGGCTGCTCAAGACTCATTGTATATAATGGCATAGCAAAGCCTGGTTGGAGTGAGCCAATTATGGCCCAGGGAAGTCTGTGAAAGGGAGAAAGGCTGTAAACTAGAGAATTGTTTGCCAAAGAATCAGATAGTGGAAAGATGAGATGGAGTGAGGGCAGTCACAGGCAGGGGAAAGACTTGAATAGGGTTTTGGGAGGTGTGAATGCAGAAAAAGTTCAGGAATTTTTGATATATAATAAATCTTATTCTATAAAAAATTTCTGTAACTGTGTCTGACTGACCCATTTAAGAATTGGTAAGGAAACTGGTCACACTTACCACATTGAATGAACTGATCAACACAACCACTTGTCCATAGTAGGGATCCTTGAGGCCGTAGTATGAGATCCAGGGTGGGATTCTTGAGGGGAAAAGAACAAAATGAGTGACAGAAGCCCAAGAGCTGGAACTGCAGTGCCAGACTGGAGAAGGGCTCTGTCACAGGAACCATCTGATCACTCCTCCCAAAAATAAAATAAGAAAGGGGGAGAAAAATGGCTGGATTCAAAAAGCAAATATGTGGTCTCTCTCTCTCTCTCTCTCTGTGTGTGTAGATAGATAGATAGATAGATAGATAGATAGATAGATAGATAGATGTTCTACCAACATCTTTATATGTGACTTGGACGATGGAATAGAGGGCGTGCTTATCAAATTTGCAGATGACACTTAGATGATGGAATAGAGGGCATGCTTATCAAATTTGCAGATGACACCAAATTAGCTGGGCCAAAGCTAAAAAAAAAAATGAATGTCAACAGGGAGAAATGTAAGCTACTGCATTTAGGCAGGAAAAAAAATTAAATGCACAGATATAGGATGGGTGACACCTAGCTTGACAACAATACATGTAACAGGGATCTAGGAGTCTTTGTAGACCACAAGCTGAGCACAAGTCAGCAGTGTGATGTGTCAGCTTAAAAAGCCAATGCGATTCTAGGGTGTATCAATAGGAGTATACTGTCTAGATCAAGGGATGTAATAGTACCACTCAATTCTACTTGGTCAGACCTCACCTGGAATACTGTGTCCGGTTCTGGGCACCGCAATTCAAGAAGGATATGGACAAGCTGGAACGTGCCCAGAGGAGAGCAACCAAAATGGTGAAATATCCTGAAGCCATGCGCTATGTGGATTGGCTTAGGGAGCTGGGTATATTTTGCTTGGGGAAGAGAAGGTTAAGAGGTGACATGATAGTCATGTTTCAACACTTGAAAGAATGTCATATTGAAGAAGGATCAAGCTTGCTTTTTTCTGCTCCAGAGATGTGGACATGGAGTAATGGACTCAAACTACAGGAAAAGAGATTTCACCTAAACATTAGAAAGAACTTCCTGGCAGTAAGAACTGTTCGACACTGGAATACACTGCCTCAGAGTCTGGTGGAGTCTCCTTCTTTGGTGGTTTTTAAACAAAGGCTGGATTGCTATGTCATGATGGAGTTCCATCATGTTGCCTTAAGGTGCAACTCCCATCATTCTGCTAGAGAACTGTAACTCCTTTTGTCTGTAAACAGATTGTCTTGCCAGCATAGTATCAGGTAAGAAAAGGGTTAATGGGAAGGTTCTCAAGCACCACCTTCACAGAGCTAATGAAATGACATCATTACCATAACACCATGTGACTGGACTGACCAATTACAGCTTTAAGTCCGGGAAATCGGATGAGGATTTAACTGCTTTTGTTTGAAACTAGTGAGAGAGATGTGAGAGTTTGGAGAGATTCTGGAAAGAAATGTGAAGGAACAAAGACTGCTATGCTGGTAGAGCAGAGCCGTTCCATCCTGGCTTGACTCCAAGTGCCTGAATAACATCTGAAGGCAACAAACTGCAAATATTTACTAGAGATTAGGGCATGTTTAGTTGTGTTAGGGAATTCTTTTTAATAGTGGCAAGGAGTTCCACTGATTAATATAGACTATGCACAACTTCCCACTACGTTGTGCGTGAGAAAAGGGGGGGGTCCCAAGGGGAAAGACCCCCCCCAAGATTGACTCAGTGGGTGGTGGCAATTACTGGATGATTTTGGGGTCTGTAGGGAGCATCCTGGAGTGAGGACACTCAGGACAAACTCTACAGGGAGGGCTAACCTGGATCTCCTGGGAAGTGAACCCAGGTTTGAGCCCATGACAGGCTATCTGTCAGGAATGATTTGATGGTGTATTCCTGCATAGTAGGGGGTTGGACTGGACTGGATGACCTTCATGGTCTCTTCCAGCTCAATGATTCTAAGAGACAGATTAAGAGGTAGGTACGTAGATAGATATGTTCTGTGGAAATAATATTTGAAAAATTGTCAAAAAATTGTTTTGATTGTGGGAAACACTGGAGAATACTACACTAATAAGGATCTTCACAGTTTTAGATTCTGTGCAAAAAAAATCACATAGCTGTGTTGCATAGACGATGGCATTTTCTATACAGAAGATGGGATTTTCTCTGCAGAAATAATATTTCTTATGTTATAATTATTCTTTGCAGAAATATTATTTCTTGTCCAGAAAATTCTATTTCCTGCCCCAAATACCATGTACAAATTTTGCATAGAATGAGTTCCTAACTGCAATATTTCCTGTTCAAGAAACAGCATTTTCTGTGCAAAAATACAGTGTGCACATTTTAGTCAGAAACAGTCCAGAGAACTGTGAATAGTCTTTGAAAATTGTGTAATGTTTGAAGACTCTTGAAAGCTGTATCTGCACTGTAGAAATAATCCAGTTTGATACTGTTTTAACTGCCATGCCTCAGTGCTATGGAATTCTGGGATTTGTAGTTCAATAGAATAGAATAGAATAGAATAGAATCTTTATTATGGTCATAGACCAGCACAGGTAAAAAGGGATACAGAATAAAGGTAAAAACACAGGATAAAAACAGGCTAAAAGCAGTATTTAAAATGTCCCTTCAGATTACATAGCTCCAGTATAACAAGACTAAGTTCGTACAGTTGACCTCTACTGTAGAGTTTATTGTCTGTCGAATTTTAACTGCAGCTGCGCAGAATCTGGCAACATTATAAGTTGTTCCTGGATTGGTGTCTGAAAGCAACAAGGTGATGTAGAATTGTCCAGTGTGCCCTTGGTATTTATGTAACAGGGGTGAAATAAGGCTGAGATGTATGTCCCTGTAGTATGAGCACTGGAGTAATACATGCTCTGTTGTTTCTATTAGGCCAGAGTTGCAGGGGCACAGTCTGTCTGAGAAGGGGATCTTCTTGTATCGGTCTTCAAGGACAGCTGAAGGGAGGTAGCATGACACCGTGCTACAGTAAAGGCCCTTCGATGTTTAGGTATTTCAAGTGTTGCTAAGTATGCCAAAGGGGAGGCCAGGTGTCTATTGGTGTCACTAGCAATGAAGGTTGGAATGCTGCCTAGATCCAGTTGTCACTCTGTATCTACCACCCATTGTTTGATAGTAGCTTTCGCCCTATCATATCCCAGGCTAAGCAGAAGATCTGGAGAAAAGCCCAGTGTTGAAATTTTAGTCAACACTGTCTGTTTCCAGCTGGATTGGAAATCATCACTTGAGGTTAATGGAGCAAGATCAGTGGGAAAGAGGGATAGTCTGAGCCAGTAGCTGAATATGGTTACCCATACTCTGGCCTCCACTTTCATAAACCCTGACTCCAGTCTCAGATTTGCATTAGAGACACATTTTGGAGTTTGGAAACTCACCTTAAAAATTTGGATTGGACAAGTTCTAATGGAGCAGGGTTGGGGAAGGATCGCAGCTGGGATCCACAAAGCAGTTGTGCTACTGGTTTGGCTTCAAAGAGTTTGAGTGCTGCAGGTAAATAATGGCCTGTTCTTGTCAAGAAGATTGAGAATGGGTGTTGTGCTCCTCTGCGCATTGTCCGCAGCATACTCACCATGCGCTTTCCTACTACCAGTGGCATGAAAAATGATCCCCAGTTGTTTGAAGCAAGAGACCTGCTCAATCTTGTGGCCATCTATATTCCAATTATAATTCTTAGGCCTTTTAGCAAATGCCATGATTTTAGTTTTTTGATAGTTGAGTTCTAGCTGTTCCACTCTGCAGTACTGTGTTAGTGTCTTAGGGCTCTTTTTAGGCCAATGGGAGTTTTTGAAAGTACTGCTGCATCATCCGCATATAGCAGCATTGAGATATGCCTTGCCTCTAATTTTGGGGAACGGAAGTTGGTGTTGTTGAGGTGATCCACCAAATCATTGATGTAGAAGTTAAACAGGAGTGGAGCAAGAATGCAGCCTTGCTTGACACCCTTCTCAGTGACAATGGCATTGGTGAGATGTCCCTGGGGGTTACATCTTACTTTTAATGAGGTTCCTTCATGCAGCATACGAATTAGATGGAGTAGATGTCGGTTGATCAAGGAAGCCTCCAGTTTTCCCCACAGTTTGGTTTGGGATATAGAGTGAAAAGCTGCTTTAAAGTCTATAAAGGCAGCATAAACAGAAACTGTGCTGCAGGTGGAGTATTTTTCAATAAGATGGTGGAGTACAAGGCCCTGATCTATGGTGGATCGGCCTTCTCTAAGGCCAGGTTGTTCTCCTGCAAGTATGTTTTCTTGTTCCAGCCAGGTCTGAAATTTCCACTGTAAGTGTCTTGCATAGAGTTTGCTGATTGTATTGAGTAGACTAATTGGTCTGTAGTTGGCAGGATCATCCTTGCTTCCTTTTTTATATATGGGGATGATGATTGCAAGCCCCAAATCCTTGGGTGCTTGACCATAATTGTCGATACAGGTGAAAAGTGAAGCCAGGATAGGGGCCCAAAATTCCAAGTTGTTTTTAATGGCTTCTGCAGGTATTAAGTTTTCCCCTGGAGCCTTCCCCAGTCTTAGTTGGGCTACAAGGTTCTTGATCTCTGACGCTGTCACTGGTGGCCACGCTGGGATATTTTCTATATTTTGGCTAGTGCATCCACTTTCAATGTAGTTGTCCTTATAAAGTGCTTGAAAGTGATCCTCCCATATCCCTGGAGGGATGTGACAGTCCACTGTGGCTGGCCCATTTCTCTGGGGACTTGACGTAATATGCCAGAATAGAGCTGTGTTATTGGATTTGACTGCCTGGATAAGTTATGTCCAGTTATTCTTCATGGTTTCTTTTTTCTTGCTCACCAGCAACTTTTTGTAGTCTCTTTTCTGCTGGAGCAGCATTGGTACAGCTTCTGGGATGTTTTTAGATAGGTAACCCTGATAAGTAATGATGAGGGCTTTTTTAGCATTAACACATGCCTTGTCAAACCATGGTTTGGAGTGGTGCTGTTGCTGTTTCCCCTGATGTGCGCTATTTTGGTGGATTAGATACTGGAGTAGAGCTTGGGTAAGTGTATTGTAATTTCCAAGATTTCATCAGAGGACTCAGCTGATATCAGGACAGTCCTAAGACACTGAAGTTGGTCTGAAGCCAGTATCTCACTTATTGTTTGGTTTAGTTGGGGGTCCATTTAGCTCGGCGATAAGTCCTTCCTGATGGTGCTACAGAGAGGTGATAACGCTCCCTGGTGTGTGTCTCCTGAGTGAAGTCAGTAAGGTGTAGCCAAATTGGAAAATGATCACTTTCAAATCTGGGCATAACTTCTAATTCCTTGGCATAGAGAAGAAGGTCCCTAGAAATAATTATGTAATCTATGGCACTCATTCTGGACCCAGAGAGATAAGTGAATTCAGCTGGACAAACATTTTCAGAGCACCGTTTCGGATCTGAAGGTTCAGCCCAAATACTGTTTGATCCAGACAAAGCCCTGCAAAATTTGATTTCTTGTCCTTTGAGCATCGGATGGGGTGGATTCCATCATCTTCAAAATCAGGAGGAGGGCATTTGTGCTGGGCATATAGGGTATGATCATTGGGGCCCAGTCTGGCATTCAAATCACACCCCCCCCCCAAATTACAAATGCATTTGGGTTCTGCAACATGAGATTAGCTGTGTATGATTCCAATTCAGCCCACAGTCCTCTGATTTGGGATTTCTTCTTTATTAGAGGCATGCAGACATTTATTATCAGCAAGGTGTAATGGTTAAATTAAATTAGCACTGCCGTGGCATATGTTTTAAAAGTGGAAAGAGGCCTTGTTATGGCACGTAGGATGGGCAAAACCAGAACACCCAGGCTGCCTCTAGCTCTTTCGTGCTTTTTCCTTGGCTCTGCCGGAATTGAGATTGAGTGAAAGCCATTTAATAGCTGATCCTTATTGGTCCATGTTTCCTGGATCAGTATAATGCCATATTGGCTGAGGAAGTCACTAGGACAAGGATCTCTGTTAGCCGTCGGCCACCCAGCAATGTTCCAGGTCATAAGGGTAACCTTGTGCTGGTCAGTTGGAAGTCAGGCTGTCACTCTGCAGTCCACAGGCTGAATGGGTAATTCATCTGATGGCAGTTGGTTAAATGGCTGGGTTGACTGTGGCCGTGTCTTCTTCTGTGAATGGAGGAGTAGTGGATCACATTCCTTTTCTTCCTGCTCTGCCTGTTCTGAAAGGGAGGTTGGAAGAACCAATGCAGCATGGTTAGCAAAATGAGGATCACAAGCTAGCCACTATCCCATCTCTTTAGTGAGGGAAGCATCCTTTGGCTTAGGAGATGAGATAGGTGGTAGTGAAGACTGTTTTTCACTTAAACTAGGTTTGGATAGGGATGTTTGAGACCCCTGGAATTTAATTATAGATGGGGGTGCATCTGTAATATAGTGCATTTTTGAAAGGGTGTTGGCTACTACTCGGGATTTCAAGGCTTCCTTGAGTGTTAGAAGAGAGTCATCACTTTCGCTTTGATCGTCTATCTCCGGAAAATCAAAATAATGCACTGATAGCTTTCTACAAGTCCTTTGGGAGGGGGCTGATTTCAGTGGGGCTGAATTGCTGTTAGATTGACTCGGTTTGGTATCTCTCATCAGCTGTATTGTGGGAGTGTGTTCCCAAATTTCTGTGAGTTTTTTCTCTCAATTTAATTACTTCTTGATTTATAGCCTGAACTTCTTCCTTTGAGGTGTGTTTAGATTCTCCTCTTGGTGTGCAGAATTATTGCTTCTCTGTGTTATTGTTGCTGTTTTTCCTGTGATGAGGTCACAGACTATTTCATCCTTAAAAACTCTAATAATTTCTAAATAGTGTGCATTCCAAAGGAAATTTGTTTTCCGTAACAGCCTGTTAGGAATATTTGCCTGGATAAAGTTTAAAAAAAAAAACATTTAGTAGCTCTTGAGTTGGGTGAAAAGTGGCAGTCTAGAAATTTGATTGTTCTGCTGCACATGTTTAAAAGTTGGGAAAGGTATTTCACAATTGTGGCTGTTCCAAATATGGGCATTGTGATGTGTTTGTAGCACGAGCTGATTTTTCTGTAACACTCGGCAGTGATTAATTGCATCTGCTTGTGGTTGTTGTTGTTGTTGTTGTGACGTGGCAGGGCACACTTCCTCCAAATCAGCTACATTTTTAACCCCCTGTGTGCCATATGGGTTTTGTCTTTGAAAAGCTTGTTGGAAATTTTCCACCTTGTTTGTAGTGTCAAACCCCGTGGGGAGCCTGGAAATTCGGACTGTGAGCAGCCAAGCCACATGATGGACCTGGAAGCTCAGGCTGAGAGCTGCTCGCCTCCCCCCGCCAGCCAAGATACACGGAGAGCCTTGGAGATTGGTTCGAGTGTGGCCTGCCACCCTGGCCCCCAGCAAGCCATGCGGCGAGCCTGGAAGCTAGGGTTGCTGCTGCTCCCTTCACGACTTCCCCATTGCTACTGCCCCCATCCAGAAACCGCGAATAAGCAAAACCATGAAAGACAAAGACATCAATAGAAAGGGACAACTGTATGATTTTTTTTGCAGAAGACTCTTCTATGAAAACAAATCTGATTTTTTATTGTAGTTAAAAACCTTACAATTGATTTTTTCTGGATTACCTTTTTAAACTTTGGGGTAAGGAGACTAAAAAACAGATGATGGTATAGGAGGACATTGTTGAGGTACAAAATGATAAATTGTCTGCTACCCTGAGAGATCTCATAAAGTTGATAGTGTATTTTTAAGCTGACCACATATGGTGGATGCCCCAGGAGTGAACTGTCACCAGCAGTACCATCTGCCATCCCGCAGGCTTTAAGGAAGTACCAAGGGACTATGCCTAGAGACAGTCTCACTTGGTGAGTGGTTAAATTAAACCACTCTGTGTCTGCTGCAATGAGTCTGACCCTATATATTCAGTTTGATGGATGTGTCACTGCTATGAAGCATCACCAGTAAAACATCACACTACTAGTTAACTATGATGAGATAAAACAAGACAAGATGTCAGTGCAGCCAGATGCCTGTACCAGAAGCATCCATGACATTTCGATATGGCCATATTAATAAAACCTCCCTTTGTTGTGGGATATGTCTCTTGATATCCTTTTTTTTTTCCTTTTCCATTCAAATTCTTTCTGGATTTTAGTGACTGGACCCTAAAAGTCATTGCCAGGATACTTTAATATATTTTCCATCTGTTGTCCAAGTAATACAATGAATTTAATTTTAATCTTTCATGTTTCTTGTTTTCATATTAATACCATGCTAATATCTATTACTGTATAATCCAGTAGACAGTAGTCTCTGTATATTATAAGCTGTTTGATTGGTGTCATGTTGTTTATGATTGTTAAATAAAATATCAAAATGTAGTAAAAGCTATATACACAAATTAGTGCATTTACCAATACCCCAGGAGTGCCAAGTTGTTGATCATAGCTGTGAGTCAAACAAGGATGGGTAACATGTTCCAGGCATAGGGGGCTCCTTCTCTTTCCTAGAATCCCACATGGTTTTCCCAGGCTTTAATATGTAGCAAAAAGGCCAACCAATCAGAAGCAGGCTGGCTGGCAAGATAAGGCTTGGGAGGGTGGGGATTAATTCAGATCCTCTACCCTGTGGCGTTACTAAGGCTGGTATCATCCCTCCCTCTGAAAGTGTCACCTGCTGTGGTTCGGCCTCTCTGCACCCCCTAGTGCCACCATTGCCTCTATCAACTCATATACACAGCTTCCCCCACTACGCTAACAGTCAGTCAGTGTCAATTGTTGTCCCTACCGACACTCCTTCAGTTTTGGGGGGGTTGTATAGATGATCGTTTCATCACTGGTATAACACTGCTGATATTGTCATACCATCCGGTGGTTTCAGCATGATGGTCTGGGTCCAGCTTTCCTATCATGCCTAGTATGGGTGGTCCTCCTTAAGGGACCTTGGCAATGTAGGCAACTTGATGATACCCATCTCAGGGGCAGACACCTCTGCCTTGCTCCTAGATGACAGGGTACCATATAGTGGATCTGCCTATGTAGATTCCCATGCTTGTCATTCAAGTGCTACCCAGCCAGTGGGCTGGGTGAATAGATCTCCATCAGCCAGCTGGCAGGTTGACAGATGTCTGGATCCAGACCTATGCTTTAGGTCCAGCCAATAAGGTTGTGGCCTTTACCATTTCAACAAAATGTGGTCTGTGCTCATTTTTGCAAAATGCAAAGTCCTACACCTGGTCTTTGGTTCACAAATAAACATTTTAAGAGTGATTTTTGTGTGGTGGTGGTGATGATGATGATGATGATGATGTAGTATATGAGTATTTCAACATCATTTTTTAAAAAAAATCTACAGCCCCCTTCCCTTCGTCACATGAGATTCTGATATGGTATATAATTTAAGCACATTATTAAAAACCTACCGTAATGTAATATAGTTAACACCCAAAAATTTTAAAATACAACTTTAAATAGCCAACAGAGATTATTGTTTAAAGTCCTTCATATACTTATTTCTGTCAACCCCAACAGATGTGTGAGGAAAGACAGTATTTGTCCATGTTTTCAGAAGATTTCTGCAGCTAGTGGAGTCAAGCATGCTGAGGTAACATTTGAAGCTCAGACCTTTGAGCTCATATTTTGCTCATTTTTTCTAGTTAGTGTGGCCTGAAAGACAGTATGGTGTAGTGGCTGAAGTACTGTACTGGGACTTTGGAGATCCAGGTTCTAATCCCTATTGATTTATGAAACTAACCGAGTGACTTTGGGCTGCACTCTGGAAACTTAAAGGTTTGTCATGAGGCTGAATTGGGGAGGAGGAGAACAAAGAGAACTCATTGGCAGAATTATGGCATATAAATGTAGCAAATAAGTGGATAAGTAAAATATTCGTAGCCACTGTACAATACAAAACATGGTTGCTTGATTTATATTGATTTCATTACTCAGTTTGAGTCTGAATGTCCTAATGGTTGTTTGTGCATGTATTCCACTCCCACTATAAGTAGCAAAAAGAAAAGAAAACAGCTGTCATTCAGAACTATGTAATCTCTTTTGTCACTTGTAGAAACTGAAAGATTTTAGAGCAAATTAAAAAGTCATGCTGAATAGAAGAACTAATGAGCTAGCACCTTCAATTCTCACTTAATGAAAAATACAAGTGAGGCACCTATTTGTAAGTCATGCGCGGCCAGGTTCTAATGCCCATGGAAACTGGGGTTCTGTGCATTGCACTCACCAGAGTTTGTTCTGTTTTGTTTTTGAATGGCAGCAAGAGAGACTGAAGTAACTCCTGAGAATTCAAAGATGTAGACAGGTATATAACAAGTGAATATTTATGTAATACATGAGCATCATTTCAGAGTGTGCCAGGTGGAATCTTTCTGCATTAAAAAGGTTTCATAACATAAATTCAGAACAAACATCCTTATTATCCCTTCCTAGTGAGTTGCCTATAAAATAGTAGGAATGTGTCTTGGAATGTGGACCTTAACAATCTGCCAGCCTCAACATTTCTTCCCAGCTGTTTTCTTCAACATGTGTTTCCTTACCTACAGCTTCTTTTTGCTATGAGCCAAAGGTGGGGAAGTTTGTTGAGTCTGGGGACCAATTTTCCACCCCAGGACCTGATTTGGGCAACACTAGCCCTGATATAGTAAAACTATCAAAAAAGTGAAACTGGAAGTGGCCAGATATTTTGGACATTTTCAAATGGTTGAAAAAACCCACGAGTAGGTCAGGAGAAGAACGGGGCTGTGCCGCTTACACAGCCCCATTTCAGGTGATGCAGTCCTCCTCTGTCCTCCTCCCGACCTCATCCTGACCTTCCCCCATGCTGCTCGCACCACTTTTTACTGACGGAGGTTTTCCATCAATAAAAAGGCTCCAGCAGCACGGGGAAAGGAGGGGAGGAGGTTGGGAGGAGGACGGAGGAGGACTGCGTTGTCTGAATCAGGGCTGTGTAAGCGCAACAGCCCTGTTCTTCTCCCGACCTCCTTGTGGGCCTTTTCAACCATTTGAAAAAGTCCATAGACTAGAGATTGGAAGGGTATGGCAGTTATAAGAGTTTGAGATATGTCCCTACTTCTGTCCTTCCTGATCTGTAGAGCAGGTTAGGTTAGAATAGACTAGGATGGATAGATAGGTAGATAGATAGATAGATAAGAAAAGGACTCCCCAGCTTTTTACTGCCGTTCAGAACCCCAGCTAGCCTGATTTCTTATACTAGAACCCAGTGTTAGGAAATATGATGGGTTTGGGATGGAGGGAGAGAGAGAGAAGGCAGAGATACTTTCATCTTGGGATTTAAGCATGTGGATCTGCTACCATGCTATGCAGACTGAGGGCATATTACACAGGCCAGGATATGCCAGCTCTCCCGCAGCATATCCTGCCCATGGGTCAGGCCCATTCCTCCCCCTTTACCTCAACAAAATAAGAGGAAATCCAGACATGCACACCGCCCCATCCCTGCACTCACTGCCACTACAATCTCCATTGCTCTCCTGGAAGGTAGTAAGTCTGCCCACAACATTTGACCAAGCCTCCTGCATGTGGTCAGCCTTGGTTACATGGTATGAGACTCCTTCCTGCATTGGACCAGCAGCTGCAGCGATGGGCTGGTGTGCTGGGACTGGCTGCTGTGGTCACTCGGGACCCCCAACCAATTTATTTATATATATTTTTTGCTGGTGGCAAAGGATTTAAGCACCTATGGCATTTAAAAAAAAAAATGCTGTAATGGGCCCTACCCTGTCTATTCCCTGTTTTAGCTCTGTCTTTGCCCTGGGGGTTGTGAGGACTGCCAAGGGGTAAGACAGAGCAAAAGCCCTGCATTGTCAGAACTGCAGGGCTCTAAAACAGGGGCAAGACAGGATATATTGTCCATGTAGATAAGCCCTGAGCCTCAATGTGATAAGACAGAAATGAAGATTAAACTTTTTACACACAGGCTTGCAAATATCCATTTATATGTGGCACATGAGAATTGCTTTAAGTGACCAGTCAAGACACTTTTATAAGCTGGCGATACCATTTTTGTTTTCTTTTAAAAACTATTCCCAGGTCATCAGTGTTCAATAAATGTCTAATATATGGGAATATATGCAGACAGGTAGCTTAGTTTTTTAATACATACATACATTCATACATATTTGGGATGAAACCTTTGTGTACACCTTTGCAAGGCTGTCCTAGGCAGCTTTACAGGCGAGGAGAAATTTCTTCCAAATGAATGTTGCAGGTTCCTAGAATACAATTTATTACATTCAACTTTCATGGTTGTAACTGAGGTCTGATTTAAATCCATCTGACCAGATAAAGTGGCCCAGTCACACAAAAGGGCAGACACTTTGAATGTTAATATAGAAAATAATATTGACATTTTCTTCATTTATGGCCATGGGAGGGTAAATTAGACTGGACTCAGTAAAGGGCTATAAAGGCACAGAGAAAGGGATGAAAAGTTAAATATGGTAATTGGACTGTATTTCTTCAGTTAAATTTTATTCATATAGTGAATTTATAATCATCCCCATATAATTAAGGGGCTTATTCCCCACAACTTGCTGATACACAAAAGTAGAACACTGCCATCATTTTTGCCTTCATATGCCATTGCTGGAGGTTTTGGATGGAAGATCGTAGGTCTTTGCTGCAGGAATGAATTCCCCAGTGTGCTGCTCTTGTTTCTATACATAGCTTGAAATCCAACAGAGCAAAAGCAGAATGTGTGCACAAAAGGAAAATGATGAATTAGGCTTCCAGAGCTGAGGTATGTCTCAGTCACATAACCATGAGGTATGAAGGAAAGAAAAGGGAAAGTATAAAGGTAAAGTAGTTCATTTCTGGCTGGGGGTGTCATTTGAAGGTTGTGATTAATAGTTGTTAACTACTTTGGAATATAACAAAAGGAAAGCACTGTTTGAGAAATATTTTTTTGTATCTCTTCTCACAAAGCACAAGAATGTGGGACATTGCCTTCTATCAGATGAAATTATTTACCAATCTATCCCAATATTGTCAATACCAATTGGCAACAATTGTCAAAGGTGGGTCTTTCTTTTTTTTTACCTGAACCTTTTATCTGGAGATTCCAGGGGTTGAATGTGAGTCCTGGATCACACAAAACATGCAATTTAGCACTGAGTTGTGAGTCTTCCTAAATAGTAGCTTCGCTGTCACAAAATGTGCATGCTTACTGCACGTTAAGGTCTTAATTGAGTGATGTTAGCACTAATGAGCTTTGTTAGAAGGATTCAAATCCTGGAAAAGTAAGGTCTTTGAAAAGTGGGGGACAAAGTTACAGCTGTGAACTTTTTGTCTAAAGGATCCAGAGCTTGGAAAAGTTACTTTTCTGATTATAACTTCTAAAATACTCCAGCCAGCATGGCAAGCCTGATGGATGGGAGTTGTCCAAAAATTTAACTTTTGGAAGCTTTCAAAGAAACTGTCATCAGGTCTCCTAGTCACTGGATTATAGGAGAATAAATGTTCCTCATTCTTCTGTGATGTGGAAATATGCATGTTCCTCATGCTCAATACAGTTTGAAACTTTATATGCCAAAGGAACATATAAAGCTGCCTTCCAGCATAAGAACATATGAGACACCATTCTGGATTAATCAATGGCCTAACTAGTCCATTATCCTGCTTGCACACTGGCTGGATGGATGCCTATGAGAACCCTGTGAGTGCAATAGCACCCTCCTCCTTGTGCTCCACAGCAACTGATATATAGAGGCATAGTGCCTTTGATACTGGAGGTAATACATATAGCACCATTGCTAGATGATTCCCTGAATATGTCTGTTTTAAAGCTGTCTTGGTCAATGGTTATAACTACATAAAGTGGTATGCCCCATAGGTTCACTGCATGAAGGACTTCTTTTTTTTTAATCACCATTCAGTTTCACTAGACAACCTAGTATTATGAGGAGGAAGGTGGGGGAGAAAGAAATCTGCTTATCCTCTTTCTTCACATTATATTTTTATACCTCTATCATGTCTTTCCCCCTTTTTACTTTACACATTATGCCCAAGATGGAATTAGTTTTCTTCAAAGTGTCACAATATTTTTACTTGAGCTGTCCACCATAGCCCCAAGATCTCTTTCTTTTCTGGTCACATCAGCACAGATCCTATCAGTGTGCATATGAAGTTGTGCTTTCTTTGTTGGTCACAATGTGTAAAATTTTACACTTTGTTGTATTGAATTAGGTTTATAATTTTAATACCCAGCCACTCCCACTTTTTGTTTGTTTGTTTTAACTGCCCTAAACTATTTTTTGTCATCAGGAAACATGACCATCTCACTGCTCACACCTAATTCCAGAACATTTATGCTAAGATTACAAAGCATACAAAATGGTTCCATTACAGATTTTTAGACCATTGTCTATTACTGTGATGACTGACCACTACTTTCTGTTCTTGAACCAAATCCTGACCTGTAAGAGGACCTCTTTGCTTATCCCATGACTATAAAGTTTGCTTAGGAGTCTGGAATATGGGACTTTTTTGAAAAATGTTTGGAAGTACAAGTAAACAATGGACTGTATCCAGTGCTGTTATTCTGCAGCTTTTGCAAGTTCAAGCAGAAAGGTGACAATTAGCTTCTTCCTCCTGCAGCCCCCAGGTACTCTAAAAATAATTTTAAAAACTGCTTGGGGGCGGGGCTAAGAAGCTCTCTGAAGTGAGGTTATTGGAGGGTTGTGGTGGTGGGAAGGGGGGGTTAGTGTGGGGGTAATCCAGCACTATGGCAAGTATCATGTTTGGTCAAAGTCTACTAGATTCTCTCTGTCTATATGTTTGCCTCTCTTTTAGTTAGTGAAATGGGTTTCTGGATCCTACCCAAACCTCTAGTCTTAGGGTCATGTTGTAGGTAGAATCCAGCAATTTCACAGCACTTTTGTCAGGAACACGTCATTCCTGCCATTCAAAATCACCATTTGATATGTGCAAGGTAGCATTGCATTGCCTCTGCCTGCCTGAGAGTTGAAGTGCCTTCCTGAATTGGTCCCCTTTGTAATGGTAAAGGAGTGAACAACTGGTATGCCAAATGGTAAAGAATTCAAAATAACAAAGGTGTGTGTGGGGGCAATAGGTAAGGAAAGGATTGTCAAAGGTTTAAACTGATCAATGGATGAAAGCCACAGAAGGCCTGACTGTTTGTAAATGCTTTTAATTTATATATATATATAATTCTCTTGGGTATGTTGCCATTTCCAGTGTGCTGATTGGCTGCTTAGGAAAGTGACCAACCAATCACAGCTTGGTTGGGCAGTCAATCAGCACACTGGAGGTGGGAATATGTGGACTTTTATGTCCAGTGTAAACATGGCTGCCGGAAGGAGGTATGAGTAGCAGGGTGTGTTTGTGGCATGGTGTGTGGGGGGGCTGTGGGGGGGGAGGGAGGCTGTGGGGGGGAGGGAGGCAGTGGGGGTGGGGAGGGAGCAGTGTGTGTGTATCTGCATGGGGGGCTTGGGGAGGGCATCAGAGGGCAGCGAGGGCTGCGTGGGGGGAGGGAGGTGGCGGGGTGCGTGGGGAGGGAGCAGCAGTTGTGTGCGTGCATGCGGGGGGCTCAGGAAGGGCGGCAGGGGGCTCATGGAGGGCGGCAGGGCATGGCGAGGGCCATGGGGGGGTGAAGTGCTGCATGGGGGGAGGAAGTGGTGTGTGTGTGAGCGGGGGACTTGGGGAGGGTGGGGGTTGAGGTGCCGTGTGTGGGGGAAGGAGCAGTGTGTGTGTGTGTGTGTGTGAGCAGGGGGCGGTGAGGGCTGCAGTGGGGGGACAAGGTGCCGTGTGGGGGGAGGGAGTGCATGTCTGTGTGTGCGCATGGGGGGGCTCAGGGAGGGTGGCAGGAGGTAGCGAGGGCCACAGTGGGGGGGAGGTGCTGCATGGAGGGAGGCAGCATGGAGCTGAGGAGTGAGTGGTGTGTTTGTGTGTGTTTGTGTGCATCCGGGGGGTCTTGGTGAGGGCGGCAGGGGGTGGCAAGGGCCACGGTGGGAGGGGTGAGGTGCTGCAAGGGGGAGGGAGGCAGCAGGGAGTGGTGAGGGAGCAGCATGTATGTGTGTGTGTGTAGTACATGGGGGGAACGGTGTGTATATATACTGGGGGTGGTGGACCCATTAGAATGGTCCGCCCCCAAAGGCTAATGGAACCAATAGGATTCCAGAAAGCCTTGGTTGGTAACGCTGGTGACCCTGTTGAAGGTTTGGTTAATACCTGGAACACCGACCTTACCAAGGCTATCGACACAATCACTCCCAAGCGTCTTTCCAACCTGCTCCTAACCGTAAGCCATGGTATACATCAGAGCTTAGGAAAATGAAGCGGGTTGGACAACGACTAGAGCACAAGTGGCAGAAAACTCAACTCTTATCCGACAGGACTCGTCATAGAAACTTTCTTTGGTCCTATCGAGAGGCAATATGTGCAGCGTAGAGATCCTTCTCCTCTGCACGTATTGCACCTGCAGAGTCCCGTCCAGCAGAGCTCTTTAGGGTGGTAAGGGAGATGACACAGGTTATACCTGCACAGAACCCGTTGCTTAACCCAACAACGGCCTGCTGTGACACATTTAACAACTTCTTTGCAGATAAAATCTCTCGGATAAGAGCCAACTCAGATGCCAGTATTTTGACAGAAACAATTGATGAGGTATCCAGCAACTCCGTTGATGTAAGTTTACTGGATCAATTTCAATCTGTGAGTACCGAGGACGTGGACAAGCTACTTGGTAGAGTGAAGAAGACAACCTGCCCTCTTGATCCTTGCCCGTCATGGCTGGCCACCCAGAGGGAGTCTGCATTGATGGTGTTCCTTAAGAACCTCATCAATGCATCCCTCAGGGAAGGGTGTGTTCCTGTTGGTGCTTCTAGACTTCTCAGCGGCTTTCAATACAATAGATCATAACATCCTCCTTGATTGCCTGAGTGGGTTAGGATTCGGAGGCACTGCGCTCCAGTGGTTCCGGTCCTTCCTCTTGGGCAGGTCCCAGAGGGTGCGGCTCGGGGATAGCTGCTTCAACAGAAAGGTGCTTATTTGTGGCGTTCCGCAGGGCGCCATCCTGTCCCTGGTGCTGTTTAACATCTATATGAAGCCGCTGGGTGAGATTATTCGGAGTTATGGGGCTGGGTGTTATCAGTATGCTGATGGCACCCAGATCTACTTCTCCTTGTCCCAATCATCGGCCTCGAATTCCGATTGTGTCTCTCCTCTTAATGACTGTCTTAAAGCAGGAATGGGCTGGATGAGGAAAACAGATTGAGATTAAATCTGGACAAAACGGAGGTGCTCACGGTAGCGGCCCCGAAACCAGGAGTTGGTTTGCAACCTCCAGTCCTGGATGGGGTCACACTCTCCATTAAGGACTGTGTTCACAGTCTGGGGGTGCTCCTTGATTCATCGCTTCAGATGACGAGTCAGGTGAATGCGACGGTCAGGAGCGCCTGTTAACAGCATTGGCTGATACGCCAGCTGTGCCCTTTCCTGGAAGTAAGGAACCTTGAGACTGCGGTGCACGTGCTGGTAACCTCGCATCTAGATTTCTGCAATGCACTCTACATGGCTCCCCTCATGCTTGGTCCGGAAACTTTAATTGGTACAAAATATGGCAGCCAGAGTGGTCTTGGGAACATCTCGGAGAGATCATATAACTCCAGTATTAAAATCTCTCCACTGGCTGCCTATCAGTTTCCGGGCCCTGTATATGGTGTTGGTTATTACCTTTAAAGCTCTAAATGGCTTGGATCCAACTTATCTATGGGACCACCTCCTCCCATACAATCCTCCGCGTGCACTCCGGTCCTCTGGGAGAAATTTGTTTCAGCCACAAAAATCTAGGCTGTCTGCAACCTCTCAGAGGGCCTTTTTGATTATCACCCCCAATTTATGGAATGACCTGCGGAAAAAGATCTGTCAGATGACGAGCTTAAGTAGCTTTAAAAAAGCACTAAAGATGGATCTCTTTCGGCAGGCCTTTCCTGATTAGATCCCGGACTCAGGAGCTCCGTCTCCTTGCCTTTTTTTATTCTTGTTTATAATTGTTTTTTAATGTGATTTTAGTTAGGTGGTTTTAATTTTATACTGTTTAATGTCTTTTTATGAGGGAGGGTGTGGGTAGGTGGTGCTTTTAGTTGGCATTGTAGCGTTTTAATTGTTGGAAGCCGCCCCAATTGTTTTTAGCAGAGGGGCGGGGTAATAATAATAATAATAATAATAATAATGTGAGTTCAGGAGCACGTGTCTGGGCTGAGAGCTATTGGCATCAATGTAACACAAACTGCAGATTAGCACAACTCAGCTGATCTGAATGGATTAAGAAAAGTGAGGATCATGGAGGAACTGCAAAAGCAGCTCACAGACAAGGCTATGATAGACGGAAGTATGGCAAGGAAGAACCATCAGTGAGTCAGGTTAGTTGGTTGATTTTCTCTCTTAAAACCTGAACACTACTTTTATTTAGGAAATTCAAGGATGAATGATCCTCCCCAGCACCCAACATTATGAAAGTGTTGTCTTAGAGGACCTTGGGTGAGATAAGGGGAGCATTTTTCCTGTAATTTTTAAAGTGGGAGATGGCTTGTTAAGTGAGAGATGGATTGTAAGGATCATAAGCATTCTAAATTTTAGGGATTGCTCCATTAGGAGGAATCACAATTGAATCTTGAGTTTAGTATCAGCTACATGAAGCCTTGAAAGTGTTGGGAGGTATGAGTCTAAAATTTAAAAAATGTATTAAAAAATTCCAGGGATCTAGCCCTTTTAAAAATAAAAATATCTTCTTTAAAAGTAAAAGCCTTTTCTTTCAAATTCAGCAGAGTAATGCATTGGAATGCAGACACGGCTCAATTAACATTTAAATGTGTGGTCTGATCAATTAGACTCAATAAAACAACAAAGAAGTCAGTTTAAAAATATATCAAAAGTTTACTGAAGGTGTATCAATCTTAATCTACATATTAAAACAAAACTTAAAAGGTCCCTAGCTAACTAAAAGGATTTAGGGTAGGAAAAGTTTCACCCAGCCTTTAAGCGGTGTGGGCTACATGGTGACTTGAAAGAACTCAAAAACATGGCTACAGCTGCATGGAGCCTTAACTTAAAAGGAACTTAAAGTGTAATAATATTCAAATTAGATCATGTGATGAATGACCCATTGCTCCAGTTGGCTGAAATTGCCTAGTGAAAAGAGAAGGGGGAGTTGTGAGAACTGATGCATGCAGGGTAAATACCTAAACTGAACTTAGCATGGGATACACAAGATTGTATTGCATTACAATAATGATTTCCCCACATACTACAGAAAGCAGTGAGTGTGTGTGTGTGTATATAACCAATATTGACCATTGACTATGTGACTAGAAGAAAAAAATATTTTTGGGGGAGGGGGTTATAACAACTATCCCAGCCTCTCTGGTAAAGACACAAAGAAAACAATAACTTCATACCTCTTCAATCTTTCATACCATTTCAAGGAGCAATATCGTACAAGAAGCTAATAAAAAGTAATATCAGGATATTGTTTCTGAATTATATTTTTCTTCTTCCCCAAAGATATCTTTTGTTCAATTTTAAACAAAATAGAATTATGGGAAACTGTTATTAAACCTAGAGGGGAAAAAATAATCTTTTGAGGGGAGAAAATGAGGTAGGTGAACCAAACATACTAATTTTTACACCCCCCACCACTATGATAATATGTATATATATACTGATTTTATGTAACAGACAGAGTGCACATTCATTCCCTCCTGTATGCAACTTTCTTCGCTTAAGTAAGTGCAGCAAAGGAGAATGAATAAATACTGCCCAGGTGTGCCTTTTATGGGATTGCTGAGTAAGGATTGACCTGTAGAAATTTGAGCACTGGTTTATAATTTGACATCATTTTATGGATAGCACATGGCACCTGGTTTTATAATGATGTGGTCTTTCCAAATGTGTCAGCAAACTGGTACAAAATAAAGAGCCTTTGTATTACAGAGAAGGCTTTTCTTATTTCCAGTACTCTAATATGGTAATATCCTTCCACTCTTTATAGGTATATGCCATTTAACAGCAGCACCTTTCCATTTGCATTTTATTTTTTTCAGCTGATGTTTGATCCCAAACTTCAATTCCAGTTTGAGATCTGATAAATATTTAAAAGACTGAAATGTGGCATGTTTCAAAATGTCATTGATTAGAACTGTAAAGTTCATACCAACCAATTTTTGATAGTTATAGATAAACATGAGTGTGTACTGTTGCATATTTGATTCTGCCCGCTTCCTCTCCTATGTATAACATTTTCTTCCCCATCTGCTAATTCCCACCTACATCACATCAGCAGGAGAGAGATATAAAAGGAAATTCTAAAATATTAGCCACTTGAGATTTTTCCCACTCCCTCCACTATTTCTCTCTGCTAAGTAGGAAGATAGGTTATTAAGTGATTTTTTTTGTCTTACTGAATTGCATGATCTCTTTGGAGATCTGTCAGTAGGCCCAGAAGCCCTGTTGAAAATTGGCTCCTTCCGGTCATGGTGACCCATACTATACCTGCCATTTTATCTCAGTGGAGAGCCTGGTATAAAGGGACACACACTAGGCCTGGTTTTCTGTGCTGGGCAGGGCGATGGTGATCCGGGTATGGAGGAGCTTTCTATAGTTCATTTTTTTCATGGACAGATAGCTACCTTTAGTTACACTGGGACCTGGAGACTACAGTGGTGTGGGGCTGATTAAAATGGTCCACTTCAAGAGGTTTCTGAATCTGGATGGATTCCTGGTGGCTCTTGCAGGGTGTGTGTGTCCTGTTGCCCTGACAGGTGAGCCTGTTGAAGCCCTGGCTAATCTATTCTGTGGCAGTGGAGGCAGCAAAGAAATCCACTATTGCATCTGCTCAGTGTCAGCCAGTGGAACTGTTTCAAATGGTCAGGAGCTTTTTACACTCTGCCCCAAAGGAACTGCAGGCAGACCACTGGGAACCCCCTGGGAAAATGTACAACACTCTGCAGATAAAATCACTCAAATCTGCTCTGACTTGGATTTTGTGGTTGATATAGGTCCAGAGGATATAATTTCAGCTCCTCCTTGTATCATGTTACTGGGTATGTTTCAATTTGTTTAGTCTGAGGATATGGGCAGGATCCTTGGATAAGTGAGGGCCACCAAATATGCACTGGACCGTTGTCCTTCCTAGTTTATAAAACCAGCCAGATGGAGACTAGCTGAGTGGGTAACAGGAATAGTGAAATGCCTCACTGTAGCAAGACAAAGTGGTGAGGCCCTTCCTAAAAACAAAACAGAAACCCAAACCAAAACACTCCCTGAACCTGACTACACTAGATAACTATCAGCCAGTCTTCAATATTCCTTGGGCATTATCAGATGAGCATCTAAAACCTGCTGTAATTCCACGATTAAGGAAAATGGAAACATAGTGGCACTGTAATTATCACATGTCACAGTAATCACAATACTAGTGCCACAAAATTATTGCACAACCACCACTAGTGATTTAAGAATGGAATTGAAGCTCGCACTATAGTAACACTTGTCATTGCGTTGCCTTCTAATGAAAGAGTAGCTGGCTGGAGCATGTACCTTTAAGATAAATTTTCTTACTTCCATGGGTGAGATAGCTGTGACTTCAGTGGGGTAGGAAAGAAGCCACTCAAAACCTGGCTTTCTGTTGGAAGGAAAAGAAGTCCATGAGAAAAAGAAGTGGGGTGCGAAAGAAAGGGCTTAAAGCATTGCTTTCTGTTGGAAAAAAATAAGTCTAGGGGAAAAGAAGTGGGGTGGGAAAGAAAGGACTTAAAGCATTGCTTCCTATTGGAAAGAAAAGAAGTGGGGGAAAGAAGTGGGGTGGGAGAGAAAGCTCCAAAAGTGGACCACCCATTTATGCTGGAATTCAGGGATTACAGTGGGCTTGATCATCACATGCTTGTCAAAACTGCAAAAAGAGTGATATTGGGGGCTGTTGATGATTTTGCCCATCAATTAAAAGTAGTGCCAAATTAATGGGTGGAGTACAGAGGGAGCACGGGAGGACAACGACATCGTGTGATGATGGGAACACATTTATGCTATTATCCTGTCATAATCCCATGATTTCAGTCTTGTGTGATAATGACCCTTTTCTGGGCAAGGTTCTAGAACATGTGGTGACCTCCCAGCTCCAGGAGTTCCCGGATGAAACAGATTATCTGGATCCTTATCAATTTGGCTTCAGGCCTGGCTATAGAATGGAATTTTTTTTTTTTTAGGGAATTTTTTTATTGGAGTAAGACCATTCTACTAAAAAATACACCCGACCGCAAAAGGCCACAACAATAATACAAAAACAATACTAATTATTTTCCTCTTTTCTTACTAATACAAAAGTAAATCTATCCTAACACTAATGTATTTTTCCCTTTAATCTAAACACACTATAATCACATTATATTTACACATTATAATTATACCTACTTAGAAATGAAAAAAAACCCAATAAAATATTAATTAAAAATAATAATACAAAATAATACAAAATTAAAAAAATATTTATTTAAAATATCATTTTATGTTATTGCTGGGGTCGTCTCACTAAACCACGGCCAAAACTTTTTCCAACGATAGCTTGGCAATTTCTCTTTTTCACTCAGAGCTAAATTTTCAATTACATTCTTCACATAATAGGCAGTGCCTTTTACATCCTGCAGATTTTGACTTTTCACCTCCTTTTTTCTCTGGAAAACTAACCCTAACATCACATAGAGGTTTACCAGGCGCACCGTGGACCAGGGTACTTTCCAAAAACTCTCAGCCACAGAACCAGACTCCTTCCTCTTCCTCTTTTGGCCCACTGACTTTCTGGGTCCCCTGACACCCTCTGGAGGCTCAGTCCCTGAAAGCACTGTCTCCCAAGCCTGCTGTGCCAAATCGGGCCAATCCAGGACCCGGGCCACCTCCTCCCATGTTTCCCGGGCACTCGGGCAGTCCTGGACAAAATGTCTGATCGTCTCCTTTTGTGCCACGCCACTCAAAATCTCAGCCTTTTTACATTTCAGACGCGGACAGGTCTGCTCATCCTCTGCGGTCCATGGTCTCTTTCCCCTCAGATTAAGAACCTGATGGTAGAGCCTCCACCTCAAGTCCCACAACTTTTTGGGGACCCTTTTGTCCATGAAATACTCAATTGGGTTAGTCTGGTGATTTAGGTATTCTGATAAATCTAGTTTGGCCTGACGCTTTTGCAAAAACGGGTTAACATAAATCTCCTCCACTATTTTCCTGTACAAAGTCCTCTTGATGCTCTGACCTGGTCTGTCTTCCCCCTTCAACTCCTCAGCATGAATTTTATATTTCTTTATGTAAAAAACAAAGTCTTTCAAATAATCTGGTGCTTTCAATTTTTCAGGCAAAGAAAACCTAAAACTTAATGAGCCTTCCTCCCACCAAGTCTTTCCCCATCTAGTCCTTATCCAGCACTCACAAAACAAAACTAGCCAAGCCTGAGGTTGAATCTGACCCTTTTGTAACAGAGAAACTTTCCCAAAGTTTTGAGCAGAAAAGATGGCGATGAACTTAGGTCCCAGGGCTGGGAAGTCCAGGCCCCCTTGTTCTACCTGCCCATAAGCCACTGCCCTTGCCAGGGGGAACGTGGCCATTCCCCAAAGGAACTTGAAGAGAACCCGATCAGCTTCTTTAATCACTGAATCTGGAGGTGGGAATGGAGGTACACAGGGAACTGGACGGGGGAGTGTGTCCCTATTGGTGCTGCTAGAGTTTTAACAACTTTCCTCCCATTGACCATGGTATCCTTCTGAGCCGCCTCAACTTGGGGGCACCATTCTACAGTGGTTTCAGTCTTTCTTGGAGGAGTGAACACAGAAGACAGAGCTGGGGGGTTTCACAGCCATTGTCCTTTGGTAGTGCCCCATGCTAATTAACATCTGAATGAAAGCAGTAGGAGAGGTTATCTGAAGATTTTGGGTTGGATATCACCAATATGCTGATGACACATAGCTCTGTCTCTCCTTTCTATTGAATTCCAAGGAAACTATATTTGTATTAAACCATTATCTACTTCTGGAAATAGACTGGATGATGGCAAACAAAGTGAAACTTAGACAGGACAGAGGTGCTCCTGGTCAATCAAAAGGCAGATCAGGGAACAAGGGTTCAGCATGTGTTGGATGGGGTTACAATCTCCCTGATATCTCAGGACTTTTTCAAACAGTTGAAAAAACCCACGAGGAGACATACCAGTTTTAGCTATGCAAATGCACTCTTGGCCACTGCTGAAACCTGGGCATCCAGGGTCAGCTCAGAGTCTAGGAGTACACCCAAACTGTGAAACTGAGGACTTTTTCAAATGGTTGAAAACACCCACGAGGAGGTGGGGAGAAGAACGGGGCTGTCACCCTTACACAGCCCCGTTTCAGACAACACAGTCCTCCTTTCGACCTCCTCCGTCAGTAAAAAGCGCTGGGAGCAGCACGGGGGGGGGGAGGTCAGGAGGAGGATGGGAGTCTGTCTGCCTGTTTTTGCTGTACTTTTCCCCCCTCACAAAGGCATCCCTAACTCAAGGGATGTATGAGAAAATTAAAGAAACTGATTAAAATTAATGTGTGTATTTCTTTTTAAAATGTGTGTCCTACAGCCAGTGTCCTCACACTAATGTATTTCCATGAGTACAGTTGAAGTTCAGTGCCCCTCACCCTGAAGTTCTTGAAACCCCCTGAAAAACCTGTCCTGGATGGTTTTCCAGCCTTCCAGAGCATATTTTGAAGGTAGGAAGAGGGGAAAGTTAAGGCATAAGCTTACAAGGGGGAGTACAGGAGGGAGGAGAAATAATTCCCTTTCTACTGACTGATGCAACCAGCCTGTTGGGATTCCTTTACCCCCATGTATTATATATTGATTGAATGTATGTCTTAAATAGTCAAGATATAAAAAAACGGAACAGCAATAAAATGTATGAATATCAATTGAGATTTATTTTTTTTTGGTAGTATAATTGATATTCAAGGTGAACCCAGATTGAATGACTGTCAGGTTTTTGTTTTGGTTTTTGTATGGTGTTCATTTCACCTCCTTTCTCATAGTGTTCTGTTGTTGTGTTAAAATGTGTATTTGTCTGTGGCAAAGCATGTGAATATTTGAATCAGAGCTGTAAGGTTTCATTTATTTACCACTTAAGAGACCTTCACTGTAGGTGACATGCTGACAATGTGCTTCAGAGAATTTAATGGTTTAAGGAAATAAATCTTGTCAAAAATTGAGAGTAATAGGCTTCATATAGGATAAGGTCAAGGCCTTAGTTCCTCACAATAATGAGAATATATTCTTTTGTGATCATGAATGAGAACATTCTGAAAGGAAATTGTCTTTGAAAGAGTGGTTGAATATGCTTGAGATCAAGAAATGGAACTGGCCATGCCAGATGATGATATTGGCTAACAACACATTGTAAACCACTTAGAGAGTGTCTACTGCTATAAAGCGGTGTAGAAATGTAAGTGCTATTGCTAACAATTTGTAATCTGCTCTGAGAACCCTAACCCTTGTGGCTGAATAGTGGGGTATGAAAACTCTAAATTAAATGAACAAATAAATAAATAAATAAATAAATAAATAAATAAATAAAAATCTATCTATCTATCTATCTATCTATCTATCTATCTATCGTTCTCTTCGGTATGTTGCCATTCTCAGTGTGCTGATTGGCTGCTTAGGTGCCAGGAACTGCCTCTCCTCACAGGACAGGGCCCCTTGGTGCAGCAACTGATACAGCCTTTTTGCAGACTCAGGCCCTGGCTGCGGGAGTCTTGGCAGAGCCAGGGCCAAGCTATCAGATGCAGCTCTCTGCGATCATGCAGCACACCTGAAGCAGCCTGGAGAACTGCTATTTAAGAGCGGCATTCGGCCCTCAGACTTGGCTACCACAATATGGTTTTCTGTGCTGTCTGTAGCTGTTCCATGGGCCTTCTGTGCTGTCTGTACCTGCTCCCTGACCTTGGGGCTTCTGTGCTGCCTGTAGCTGTGCCTGTGGGCCTGGGGACTTCTGTGCTGTCTGTAGCTGGGCCTGTGGGCCTTGTGTGCTGTCTGTAGCTGGGCCTGTGGGCCTTGTGTGCTGTCTGTAGCTGGGTCTGTGGGCTTAGGGACTTCTGTGCTGTCTGTAGTTGGGCCTGTGGGCCTGGGGCCTTCTGTGCTGTCTGTAGTTGGGCCTGGGGGCATGCAGCCTTCTGTGCTGTTGGTAACTGGGCCTGTGGGTCTGTGACCTTCTGTGCTTTCCTTGCTCATGGGCCTTGGGGTAGAAACATGTGGAAAACTTCAAGTCCTTTCTAAACATGGTGATGGAGGGGCTCTTGCATCCTGGTATGTATGGTGTATGTCTCTGTGTAGCATGGGGGGGTTGTTGCATGTGGGATGTCGTGTGTGGTATGTGTGTGTAGCATGAGGGTGTTGTAGCATCAGGGGGTATCTGTGTAGCATGGTGTGTGTGTGTGTGTTGTGTGTGTTTGTGTTTCTGCATGGCGGAGGGACTCTCACATCCTGGCACACATGGTGTGTGTATGTGTGTGTAGAGCGTAGGGTGTGTTTGTATGTAAGGTGGGGGGGTTGAGCAATTGCATGGTGGTGGCAGAGTGGTTCTCGTGTTCTGGGATGCAAGCTGTGTGTGTGTAGTGTGATGTGTGTATGTAGCGTTGTGTGTGTGTGTGTGCACAGTTGCATGGCGGCAGCAGAGGATGGACCCTTACGTCCTGGTGCACATAGTGTGTGTATCATGGGGTGTGTGTGTGTGTGTGTGTATGCGGTTGCATGCCGTTGGCATGCATGCCGGTAGCAGCAGGGCTCTTGGCATGAAACTAGCCATTATAGTTGATTTGAAAGGTTATATATTAATGCATCAAATGACCATACTCTTGACAAGTTTCCTAAGTGGCCAAGGAACAGAGCAGGCATTGAATCATACCGAAGTGTTTTATATATGTAGGTAACGGTGTATGTTATTAGTTTTAGGAGAGAACGTCCAAGCAGAGCTTTGAAACTTTACTTTTTGCACTAAAGCTCTGAAATCCCCCATCAGAATGGCCAGCTCCAGAAGTGTTGGAGACAAATCTCTTTACCACTTGAACTTTCCCTTCCCACTTGGATCAACATGAAATCTCCTGGAGAGGAAGTCTCATGCCACCTGGTTTTTCATAAAATCATAGAATTGGAAGAGATCACAAGGGCCATCCAGTCCAGTCCCCTACTATACAGGAACACACTATCAAAGCATTCCCAACAGATGGCCATCCAGCCTCTGTTTAAAAATCTCCAAAGAAGGAGACTTCACCACATTCTAAAGCAGTGTATTCCACTGTCAAACAGCTCTTACCACCAGGATGTTCTTCCTAACGTTTAGGTGGAATATTTTTTTCTACTTTGAATCCATTGTGCCATATCCTAGTATCTAGAGTAGCAGAAAACATCTTGCTCCTTCTTCAATAAGACATCCTTTCAAATATTTAAACATAGCTGTCATGTTACCTCTTAACCTTCTCTTCTCCAGGCTAAACATACGTAGCTCCCTAAGCTGCTCCTCATAGGCCATGGTTTGTAGACCTTTTACCATTTTCTTCATCCTCTTCTGAACATGCTCCAGCTTGTCGATAACCTTCTTGAATTGTGGTGTCCAGAACTGGACACAGTATTCCAGGTCAGATCTGACCAAAGCAGGGTAGTGTGGTACTATTATATCCCTTGATTAGACACTATACTGATATATATTGATGCAGTCTAGAATTGTGTTAGCTTTTTTTTTAGCTGTTGCATCACACGGTTGACTCATGTTCAACATGTGGTCTATTAAGACTCCTATATCCCTTTCACGTGTACTGTTGTCAAGCCAGATGTCACCCACCCTACATCTGTGCATTTCATTTTTTTCTGCCTAAATGTAGTACCTTACATTTATTCCTGTTGAAATTCATTTTGTTAGTTTTGGCCTAGCTCTCTAATCTATTAAGGTCATTTTAATTCTGATCTTGCCTTCTGGGTTATTAGCTTTTTTGTTGTGTGCCTTCAGGTCATTTCTGACTTATGGTAACCTTAAGGCGAATCCATCATGGGGTTTTCTGGTGTTGAGAATGTGTGACTCGCCCAAGGTCACCGGGTGGGTTTCCATGGCCAAGTGGGGAATCAAACCCTGGTTTCCAGTGTCATAGTCCAGCACTTAAACCACTAACCCATGCTGGCTACCCCTCGTAATTTGGTGTCATCTGCCGATTTGATAAACATGCCTCTGTTCCCTCATCCAAGACATTTATATAGACGTTGAGTAGCACTGGGTTCCGGACAGAACCCTGTGGCTCCCCATTAGTCACTTCTCTCCATGATGAAGAGGAACCATTGGTGAGCACATACGGGTTTGGCTGGTGAACCAATTACAAATTGGTGGATTTGTAACAGTAGCATTGTCTAGCCCACATTTTATTAGCTTGTCTGCGAGAATATCAAACAAGCCAGTAAAATATGGGCTACAAATTGCTATTTAAGTGGATTTTTGCCACCTCCTTTCCCTGGATTTATCCAGTTTTCCCACATGCTGTGGAGGTGCCTGACTAGTCAGCAGCAACAGACCTGCAGCATGAGTTTATGCATTGGGGGTAAAATCTGGATGCACTGGGTGGTGCAGTTTCAGGCTTTGGCCAGTAAGGTACGACAACTAACTCTGGGCGCAGTAGTCTGAACTTCATGTGACACAGCTCCAGGCCACAGTATTTTACCCAGATTTCACCCAGATTTTTTTTACTCCCAGTGCAGGTAAGTCCATGGATGTGGAAAATATAAGAAGCCCATAGAAACATACCTGCCACAACAGCTTGTCCCTGCCAGCCCCCAAATTTTAAAATGCCCAATCTTCCCTTCTGTTAATGGTTTGATTGCTGGAGCAATAGCAGTAGCAACAAAAGTGAAACGAATGACTTTTCATCCACCACCACCCCAGCAATCTATTAGCTGGTATAACTGAAAGGAGTTGGTGTGTCATAACTGCTCTATTCATAATATACCAAATCTCATTACATTGTGATAGAAAGGAGGCAGGGGTAAAAAAGCTTCCCTTTTCCATCTACTGTTGTTGCTGCTGCCCATTCTCTTTCACTAAACAAAAGAAAGGGAAATGAAAGCCTGTGTGTGTCTGTGTGGGGGGTATTTCTGGAAAGGTGCAAAAAGGAAGCAGTGAGAGATAAATGATGAGTCAACTGTTTTTCTTTGAGAAGGTAGATCTGGCCACTGTGGTTTATGTTTTAGTTACCTCTCAATTAGACTACTGTAATGCTCTCTATGTGGGGCTGCCCTTGGAAAGTGTTCAGAAGTGGCAGCTAGAGCAAAATACAGCAGCCAGATTGGTGTCAGGTGTACATTTTAGAGACCATATAACACCAGTCCTGCAATAACTGCACTGGCTTCCAATTTCCTTCCAAGCTCAATGCAAGGTGCTGGTGTTGACCTACAGAGCCCTAAATGACTTGGGGGCCAGAATACCTCAAAGACCACCTCCCACATGAGCCTGCCAGAAATTTGAGACCTTCAGAAGAGGCTCTGTTGCATGTCCCAACACCTTGTGATGTTAGGTTGAAGGGTACACGTAACAGGGCTTTCTCTGTAGTAATGCCTCAACTGTGGAACTCCCTAACCAAGAAAGTTAGGCAGGCCCCATCTTTTTTACGTTTCCAATGGGCAGCCAAAACATTGCTGTTCCCATTGCATTCAGTGTTTGAAAGTGCTGTTTTAACTGCTTCAAAACTGGATTCTAGGATTGTTTTTATACTGCTTTTAGGAATTTTAAAAGAGCAATAGCACCCACATTTCTATACTGCTTTATAGTGCTAGGCACACTAAGCGGTTTACAATATGTTAGCTAATTGCCCCCAACAAGCTGGGTACTCACTTTATCGACCTTGGAAGAATGGAAGGCTGAGTCAACCTGGAGCCCTGCAGGTTGAACTCACAACATTGTGGCTGCAGTACCAGCATTTAACCACTGCACTACCAGGGCAGTGTATTTTAATGTGTTTAATTTTTTTAAAAAATCATTGTTATTGTTTTAACTGTTTTTTATTTGTTCATCACTGTGGGAGCCCTTGTGGGTTGGGAATACTTTAAATACTTTAAATAAAACATATAATAAACAACACATATAGGAGAAGTATAAAGGATTCATTCTTCACTCTTTTTCAGTATATGCCTGTATCAGGCTTGCAGACAGCCAAGTGCTGAGTTTCCTGAGGTAGGAATTTATTTGCAGGTATAATATAATTAACATAAATATGTATGGATAGCTCGTAATCACCCCACCTACAGCGGGTTCTGTAAACTTTCGTTTGGCTACTGGTATGAAAATGAGATATTTTTTATATATGTACATATCATATACAAATACATGTACATATACACATATATATTTACCCAGAACAATTCACTCAGTCCATTGATCTGAAAATATTATTATTTGGTGTATGCACACACACACACACACACACACACACACACAGAGAGAGAGAGAGAGAGAGAGAGAGAGAGAGAGAATATTTGTGCTTTTGAATCAAAGGAATGTTATTCACATCAAGCAATTAGAATAATTATATTGGTGCTATACCTCCTCTTGCAGATAAATCTCCTGATAGTATTATGCTCATCGTAGGCAGGTGCAAAATATCCATGGAAATAAACTTTTACACTTTGTGCATCCATATTATTTTAGTAAATAGAGAGTGGGGGTGTCATTTCCTTTAGGTGCCCCCCACAGCATCAGTATCTAGTTCTCTTTTTTCTTTTCCAAGACACCTATCTGTGCCCCAGCTTTAAATGGATGCAATAAACCAGGAAGATCAGTTTGAGATCTAATGAGCACACTATACAAACAGTAGATGCTTCTTTTTATTCCTCACCACATGAGTGTTCTCTGGATCTGAGTATGCCTGTAGGTGTTTAGATATTATAATACACACTTGTTTTAAAAACTTGTTTTAAAAACTGTGTTGTAGGATTATTTAAAAATCTTGACTGGGGCTCAGAAAATATGCATAGTATTAAAAGTGTGCAAACCTTCACTGTTTGCATCATGGGACTCTCTCCATCCACAGAACAATTTCCATGTTGAGGTGAATATTCCCACAACTAAATGCTTTATGCCAAACAGGTCACTTACTTCACTTTAGTTTCTCTGTGGCATGGAACTTTTCTGCTCTAATATGTAACATTGGTTGGAAAGGAAAGCATCCCAATGGCCAAAGTCAGTAGATTTGCTTTGATTTTTATTTTGGTGCCAGGTGTATGCTTTTTTGTTTTTGTTTTTGTCATTGTTTCTTATTTTTTGATGATAGAGCAAAAATTGTTAACAAATGGCTGGAATTGCAACTGTTATTCACAGCTATAGTAGACTCATTGAATCAGTTCCTGAATGAGAAGTCAACACTTATATAAATCCTGTTGATTAAGTAGATTTTCCCTAGCTAAGAAGAGTGGTTGGATTTGGGGAATGGTTTGCTATCATGTAGAAGGACTATATTTTTAGGTCTGGTTTTCTGTACATTCTGCAACATTAAGTGAATCTGCTGGACGGAAATGATCCTTGAGTGTTAAAAACACCACAGTCCCCATGATCCTGATAGGAAGCAAAATTTCTTAGCTGAGACCTGTGAGTTTAACTCTAGCTGGAAAGCAATTGGGATGAAGGCCCATCTGCCTAGAAAGCTGCCCCCCCCTTACTTCCTCTTTATAAGCAGCACCAAAGATTTTCTTTTCTTCCTCCTTTCCTTTGCTTTCAAACCACTGGGAATTTTCAAGTGTTCTTTGTGAGTACTCACAAAGCCTTTCAAGATCTTGTGAGTTCTCACAAAAGAATACTCACAAATCCCTGATGGTATTTAGAGTAGAACAGATGAATTCATCCATCCCTTGAGCTATCTGAAACCTGAGATGTGGTGACTAGGCTATTTGGATTTGTATACTGGCTGTGTGGCGAAATGTCTGGAACTGCTTGCAGATGTATGTGTGTCTTTGTATCTTAACTGAACTTAGTTGAATGACTATCATACTACACGTGTGGATAATAATATGCATGCAACAAATAACTATATTTTTGATTCACCTTACAAACACTATATGGATGCTGTTCCAAAGAAGATAACATACCTTCCAACTGTCCTGATTTGGAAAGGATGGGCCTCTGTAATCCCACTTTTCATCTGGTTTTAAAATATATCAAGTTCTCTCACCTGCTCCTACATTCCCCCTTAGTCCTCATCTTACTTCAGTTGCTGGCAATGGAATTCAAAGTGTAAAAGTAGTTAGCACTCCATTAACTCAGTGGTGAGCGGGGAGAGGAGATGGGTTGCCTGTCCCAGTAGGCACAGACAAAACCAAACTGCTGCAGCCAATCCTAGTTTGTTCATTCTTCCTTGTTAATAATTTTTGCCACCTTGACCACACTACAATGTTGCTCCATGACACATGTCCCAGTGAAATGTCGGGGGCTATGAGAATCATGAATTCCAGAACTGAAATAGCCATGACAGTAAGGGTTATGTTTTACATATCCCTGGCATTAGTGAGATACGTACAGCTAGGCATGGTGTTGAGAGGGGAAATGATTACAGTACTTGTTTCCAAGCAGAGAGTATGCATGGGTAGGGTAAAATTGGGAGGAATTATGTGTTTAAGGCTTATAAAAAGACAAATAATATGCCAAAGTATAACTCTGGAGGGTAAAAACCTGGCTAGAAAACAAGAAAGCAACCAGTAATAGGTTAAAAGAGACGGAGGAGTATGAAACAGGTATGCTTGGAAGAGAAAGAAGGAATTGCATTAAAATTGCAGCAGCAGAGGGTCATTAAATGTTTCCACTGGGGAGGACAAGCACAAATTAAGCAGCAGAAGTATCTCCAAATTTGATAGGGAAAAAAAGGATTTGATTTGCAAATTGATTTGTACAAGGGAAAGATGAATTGAAGTGTGCATGGAAAGGCCTTGGGCTAGGCACACTACATAGTTGGGGGAACTTTTATCTTCAATGTGCATTACTGACAGCTGAAGCTGAGAGGGTCTAATAAAAAAGCAGATGGGTTATTTAGAAAACATTGTCGTGCGTAGCTATCTTGTATGCTTTTGTGTGTATGATTGTGATTGTGTGCATAGATCATTACATAAACAGTAAAAACATGGCATCAAGTTCAATGCAGATGGGAAAATGAAGTGATAATTGTGCTGGTATTAATATCCAGGAAATGCAAAAAACCTATTCAGGTGTTTTGAAATTCTGAGTCTGTAGAGTGGCTGTTAATTTGTTGGTATTGCCTCCATTCTTTCCCACCTTGTAGGGGAAGATCTGAGGAGGACTTGCAAGAAGGTTCCACTGAATGAGGTTATGGCCCTCTTCCTTGAACTCATTTAATATATCTCTTCAGACCTAGTAGATCATTGTGAAAAGCTTGACTACTGGGGACAGCACACACCACTCTATAGCCTCTTCATGGATAAAGTTTCTGAATGAATGAAAACAGGAAATTAAAATTAAAAGTCCCACTGTCCTATAAATCAAGCTCAGTTTTTGATTTTGTCTACCTTAACATTCTTATTTTTTGCCAGTATAGGGGTAACAATCAACCAATTATAGAAGGGAGGGAAATAAAGTATTTAAAGAACTGCATAGGAAATAGAAAACATTGTGTTATATAAAATTGGAGACACCTTTCTGTCAAAGGTGATGAAATCCTTTATGAACGATGGAATTTTTCAACAAAAATCTTATAACTGGCAATTATAAGTCATTTTCTCCATAAAATGACATAACTGAAAAGGAAGCGTGAGACAGAATAGGAGTTAGTAAAGAACTGTGGTGTGTTTGTTGATCAAAGCTTGAAATGCACAATCAGAAACTGGCCTTTGGAAACTATAAATGGGAGTCTGTTTTAAGTCTTTGTAAGCCATGCAGGTTCTTTATTCTTAACCTGAAGGCATTCTTGATGCTGCATTGTGATAATTTGAGAAGTTTATTAATAACATAATCTGCTCCTCCTTTTGTTCTCTGGGCTTAGTTGTTCTCTGTAGAAAAGTTATATGCTCCTGTATCTCCAGCTGTCCCACTGTAACTACAATTAATGAGTGAATATAAAAAGAACTCAGACCTTAAGTAAGCAGTGTTGAGGAAGTAAGCACAACGATAGGGTTTTTCCCCCCCGGGTGAAATATTGACTATATAAAATTAGTAATAAAGATTTCGGAAACAATCACTAACTCACGGTGGGCAATCTGAATTCAAAGATGTGCCAAATTGCAGGAGTTGAGAAATGCCCTTCTGGCAGCAGAACTCTCTTTTGCCCAGATGATCTCAAAAATACACTGAGAGCGTAAACTGCCAGCCTACCTGGTCTGCTGGCCATGATCTGCTGACAGGAGAGCTAGAAGGGAGTTCAGAGAATGTGTAGCATGAGTGATGAGCTGTGTTATGCCAGATTGAAACATCTTTCACCCCAGGGAAACAGCCATATTGTGGGCACAAAGTTAGGTCAGGGCAAGTCAAGGCTGAGAGAATTGGGAGTGTGCATTTATTGTGGGCAATGCATCTGCCAGTTACAGTTGTGCTCCTAAGCACATTTAACTCTCCTTGACTTCCAGGGAACAGGGGGGGGGGGGAGCATCAAGTGTATACATACAAATTTACACCCACTCTCAAAGTACATCTATACACATTCGGGTTTAAATGTATTGAATGAATTATAGTTGCTAATGTAAATCTAGTTAAATTAACTTCAGTAGAGCCATTGAATCAGTAGGAATTTGTTCAATCAGTACTTAGATAAATTCCAGTGATTCAACACTTCTACTCTATTTGGAACTAACCATTGGATTTAGACCTATACCCCCCCTTTAAAAATAAAATATTCAACAGTTCTACTCTATTTGGGACTAACCATTGGATTTAGACCTATATCCCACCCTTTAAAAATAAAATATAATGTCCAAAGACTTCTCTGTCGACGTATGTACCCTTTTCAATGTACTGTGCAGGTGCAGCACAGCTGAGAAGAAAGTAATGAGGAGGATTAACTGTACCTTTATAAAGACATCTACCTTCCTGACTTTTTGCTTCTCCTGTCTCTTGAGACCACAGAGATGAACTACTTTTGAATATAGGGGGCAAAGAAGTGACTTCATGATTATGTAGGATCAGAAAGTTAATCAAGGGAGAACGGTCTGCTCAGTCAAGAAAATAACAGAGATGCAGTTGTAGTTGTGTTTGAATATTGTTACTATTTTGTTTTCTTCTGCTTTTCTGCTTTGTAAACGAGAGACATAGCTGGCAGACAGATGAAGGTGAGTGGAGGTCTCTGTCAAATTCTTCAAAATGGATTTTCTTTTTTATTTTAAAAAATGCTACTGTTGTTTAGCCTCAAAGAGAACACGTAGACCTTGACTGGATGGGTGTTGCCATGCCCTTCTTTCAAAGAAATCTCCCTCCCCACAGGCAACATGTGACATTGAGCAACAATGCTGAGCTAACTTTCTAGGAGGATTTTGTGTCAAGATGTCCTCTTGTACCTGTTTTCAGATGACACTCCCTCCCCTCCTCTGGCTGCTGCCAGTTTTGCATTATCATGCTAAATTGTAAATCAGAGTGCAAGCTTTTATAGTGACTGAGGATAGATTTTTTTCTGTTCAACTTACACCAAGCCTCTGGTTAAAAAGAGCTAAAACAAGAACAGCACCCACTTCCCAGGTACTGGAACAAAAAACAGAGCACAGGAATCAACAATGTATGTACAAACAGTGTAATGCTATCAAATAACAAAATGTAAGTCCTGAATTTCTATAATTACTGCAGAAGTCTGGAAATTTCTGGCCATTTCGAATCTTAGAATATAATGTTATTTACTGTATGTCAAACATTAAGTACATATGTATTAATCAATTACTGCAGTCATTGAGTACTGAAGACAAGCTAAAAACTGAAGAAGATTTGAAACAGCCAGAAATTTCTGGACTTGCCATCTTTGTGCTTTGTTTGAGAACTTTCTTACCTGATTGATGACTTTAAGAACCTTGTAGGTCTTTTTGCAAGTCTCATGAAGGACAGAGGATTCATGATTCTGCAGTACTTATGGAAATTCAGGATTTACATCCATTTACTTCTAGGTCTTTGTAGTGTTGAGAATTTTTTTTTACCATTATCATACTTTTGAGTTAACGACTAGTTTTGTTATTTTATAGTATTATACTGTTTGTACATACATTGTTGGTTCCTGTGCTTTGTTTTTTATTTCAGTAAAAAGAGCTAAACACAACAATACTGTGGGGTGGTTAGTGGAGTGTGTACATTATGGGAAATGCATCCATAATGTCCCATGGGAGGAATGTGCAAGAAATTAATCCTATCAATTTTTTTAATAAATTCAGCATATCTATACTTTGTATACTGAACAACAAAACAGACACAGTATGTTGTTGTATCCAGATGGCACATGACTAACCATGTGCCATCTGGTTAGGTGCCATCTTTTTGCACCTAACCAAAAAGGTCAGAACTACTATAAGTATAAATATCATCTGTACCATATCATCTGTACAATAAACAACAAACAAATATGTGATTTTGTGTGAAATTTGTCTATTTGCATGTATTATATAATTATGCAAAAATAGCACTCCACTATATAACATGGTCAATAATTAATTGGTTGCTAATTAATAATTAAATTAAAAATATTAATTGAATGGTAATATACCCCAAGTCGGAATACTTCAGAAAGAAACCTCTAATACAGATGGTGAACTCTACCATATAATATACATATATGTCACATGTAGTCCATATTTTGACATACAATCAAATCCTTTGTAGATACAGGTAGAGTTAACCTTCTGTATTAATATTATTATTAGGCATAGTAATCAATAGAACTCAGGCATTTGTCGTGGCACTATTGTGACGACTAGTATTTAGTGTAATGATTGACCATGTTATATAGTGGAGTTCTGTTTTTGCATAATTATATAATACATGCAAATAGACCAATTTCACATGACATCACACAATATTTGTTTATTGTTTTCTTATGGTACAGTTGATATTTATATTCCCAGGACATCTAGCAGTTATATCCATACTTGCAGTATGTTACATAAAGAAAACAGGGGAGTGTTTGACATTGTGAGCACATTTCCTTCCCCCCCCCCCCAAAATGAACCCAAACCACTGGGTGTTTTTCAAAAATGCACATAACCACCCATTGGGAAAAAATGGATATAAAAATACATTTGAATATTGTTCTCCTAAATATATATGTATATATGACAATGCAGAACCTAGCATGGAATTGACTTGAAGGCAGGAAAACAGGAAATTTGTGGGAAAGGACTTGACAAATATGTCCATTCCTAGTAAGAACAAACAGAACAAGATAGAATCCCAAATGACAGATAAATTTCCAATGCATCTGCATTCCCTAGCCCATATAAAGAGATTTCAAAATATAGTTCCTTCACAGAGTTTTGTGCACCCCCAAAATCTAGAAGGGGGAGACATTCTGGCCATGAAGGTTTTCAGTTCTCCCTTGACTCATTTCCCCATGCTGCCCCCTTTGCAGGTCTCAGGGAAAGAAATCATTTTTCTTATCTGTTACTACTCATTGGAGAAAACAGTGTGGATTTCCCCAAGCATCTCATCTCTTCCCACTTGAGAGGGCAGGAATCAGATAAGGAATTTCCACTGCTCTCTCTCTCATCACTGATCAGATCCCCCCCCCCCCACATACCACTTGACTTCACAGTTGACAGGTAGAGGAACATCTGAAGGTGGTTCCACACTGAGCAAGACTTGCAGAAGCTAGCTGAGCCCTGACTTTGTTTGCAAGTGTTGTCTGAGAGTGTACCACTCTTCTTTACTGTTCCCATTTGAGGAGAGGGAGGCGGATTGAAGCTGGGTCTCTGGCTGAAGTACGAGATCTGTCTATTAAATAATGAGACTGATAAAATAACCCCTCTTTATATGTATCACAATTCTAATGCTTGTCCCCCTCAATATACTCCCTGTTCACACTCACACACCAATGAGTTCACACCAACTTTTTCCCCCACTGGTTGAAGGCATGGAGCAAATCAGTTTCTGCCCACTGTTTCAACACATCTGCAGTTTCCTTCTTTACTGCATCAGTTGACTCAAAACTTGTTCCGTTAAGCACCAATTTCACTTTAGGGAAAAGAAAAAAGTTGCACTGTGCCAGACCTGGTGAATATGGAGGATGTTCAAGTGTAGTAATGCATTTATCAGCCAAAAACTGCTTCACAGAAAGTGCTGTGTGAGCAGGCACATTGTCGTGATGAAGAATGAAACTGTTTTATCACAGTTTTGGTCTGTTTTTTTTTTTCTGATTCTTTCTCTCAGCTTTGTCAAAAGTTCCTTATAATAATGCTGGTTCACTGTTCTGCCTTCTGGAATCCATTTTGCCAAAATTAGGCCCTTGATGTCAAAACAACAACAAAAACGATGAGCATGGCTTTGAATGTGGACTTGCTTTTTTTAAAAAAAAAATTCTTGGTGATGATGGTGTTTTCCAGTACATTGACTGTTGTTTTTGTCTCAGGATCATACTGGAAGATCCAGGTCTCATCACAAGTGGTTATTTTTTGAAAAGGGTTTGGGTCCACCTGAAGTTGCTGCAGAATGTCAGTGCAAATTTCCTTGCGGTACTCTTTTTGCTTTGGTATGACAACCCTAGGGACCATCTTGGCACAAACTTTTCTCATGTTGAGATCCTCATGCAGAATTTTCCACGCAGTATCTTTGTCAATGTTCATGGCTTCAGTTATCATTCAGATGCTGAGTCTGGCTGATTTCCCCACACAATTTCTTCGGTTCTCGAAGTGGAAGGTCATCCAGAGCATTCATCGTCTTCCACATTCTCATGTACTTCTTTGAATCTTTTCTGCCACTCAAACACACATGCACAAGACATGCAGACTTCCCCCTAGGCCTCAGTAAGAATTTGAAAGGATCTCATTGGTGTTTTGTTCAATTTTACTAAAAATGTCAAATTGACATGTTGCTCAACTTTTAAACTTAGCATTTATATGGCATATAACAGACAACACAACTGCTTTAAACAACGGCTGGCAATTAACTGAATGGTCAAGAATGTTGATGTTTGTCATGCAGATTCAGACACGTACAAGGTCAGCACTCAAGCATTCACAATCAGTTCTTCCTGATTTATCTGAAAGGTAGAAAACAGTCTTATTATTTAATAGACAGATCTCGTACTTGCTGGAGAAATCAGAACCACAGGGTCCTGACCTGGACTGAAAGTGGGGCCAGGGTGGTATAGTGCCTAGAGTGTTGGACTTGGATTTGGAGATCCAAGCTTTGGTCCCCACTGAGTTATGAAACTCATTAGATGGCCTTGGGCCAATCACTTTCTCCCCACCTAACAAATAGAGTAAAGTGTTCTGTTGTGAGGGTAAAGTAATGAGAATGATAGCCATTCATGCAGCTTTGAGCTCATTGGAAGAAAACTGGAACATAATGTGTAAATAATAAATAAGTAAGAAAATCCCAGTGCTTAGCCGTTTTCTTTTCCTTCCTTCTGTGATCTTGATCTGGATCCCTCTGCTAGTCCTGCTATTTTGCTTGTGCTCAGGAAACATTCACACATTTCTGTGAATGGAGTGAGCAGTTCCCTGTTTGGCCCATTGTGGCATCTAACTGTTTGCTACTAGAAGACGAACATTACAATACGCAGATCTGGGGCCAATCTAATAAATGTGTGTCTGTGCAGTGTTTTAGTGCTCCCATGTGAAGGCATGCAGAGGAGGAATGGGGGAGGGGTGGAGTTAAGTGATAATTTTCAAATGTCAGAAAGGGTTTGCTTCACTTGGCACCTGAGTGCTGGGTTGAAGGTTGAGATCAGCATTCTGGTTACCCTTGACTTTACCAGGCTGACAGGGAGTAAGAAAAAAATAGACCGCAAATGAACCTGAGACTTAAATTCTTGGGCATGTTGCCAGCAGCTGAGCTATTAAAGCTGGCTTTCCCATCAACAGTTAAGCAACAGGCTTTTCAGAAATCAGCTTTAAGAGGATGACTAAAGTTAGATAAAAGGCTTTATTGCTTAAGCCCTAACTAATGAGTTCTTGAGTGTTTTAAGGCTATTTTGCCAATCATTCTCTGCTTTTTCATAGACATGCACAGACTGCAGTAATTAAGGATTTGTTTACATTACAGCTACTGGCCTAACATTTTATAACTCAAATCCTGAGTGCTGCCCAGGTGGAGATGTGGGAATATTCAACAGTGCTTTAGCCATTCAATGTTTATTTTTTACCTGTAAAAGGAATCCACTTTACTTCCTCACACCTGAAAGCTGGAGGTATTTAGTGTCATTATGCAAGAGCATGGAAAAGGACCTTTTTGTAATGATACAGGCTACCAAAAACCCTCCTTAGTTTCTTCCTGTCATGTGATATGACACTTATAAATAAATAATCTCAGCATTTGTGGACAAATAGGCCAAGCATCCCAGCTATGGATGGAAAATTCGTTCAGTTTTGCTTTCTCCCACATTAGACTTTTTCCAACTTCAATTTCCCTCCTTACTGAATATGAAGTTTGCAAATGTTGATAAATACTTCAAAAATGAACTGTAACAAAATTCCCCATTTGCACCAGCCACATTTAATAATTTCAGCATGGAGAGATTCCCAGCATGCAAAGGTTTTTTACTGGTCTTCCATACTGGTGTTTAAAAAAAAGAGAAGCCCGTAAGAAAAATAGGGTGGCAATTCTGATATGGTGTTAACATGAATTAACACACAGCAGTTAAAGCCCAGACATAAAAGATGACACTTTCACAGTCCTGGGCCTAAATCAGGGTGGTAATCGTGTGGCCTTGCACACATTGGATAGCAACTCCTAACATTCCTTGCCATTGGGTATGCTGTCTGGGGCTGCTGGTTCTTGCAATCCAACAACACCTGACAGGCTGTGTGAATCCACTCCAGGTTAACAAATATGTCAGATTTGCTTTGTCCTATATGTGATTTCAAGACCTCAAATTCTTTCTAATCTCAAACACAGAGAAATTTGCAAATTTTGAAGATCTTATCAAAACCAAATTGAAATGAAATTCTCACCCATTCCAAATCCCATCAGGGGGGAATCATGCATTGCTTTTTATAATAAAAGCTTCTGTGCTGCTGGTGTTCACTGTGTGTGTGTGTGTGAGAGAGAGAGAGAGAGAGATGGCTTCATTTTAAAAGTAGTTGGGAGCCATAAAATCTTTCTGGATCTCCCATGAGAACGTTTGTGAGCAATGAAAAAGAAGCAAGGAGTCATACTTTTTGAGAGCCTCTAAATAAAAGTCAGTGAAAGGGAGGACTCGAGGCGGACTGTGCTGTCCAGCACATGAAGTGCTGTCCAGAAGTGAAGGAAGAATTAAAAAAAAAGCTTGAAGATTAACATGCTTGCCAACCCATTGAACAGAAAGGAGACAATAGCTACCAGCCCATTCAAGTGCCATCCCCATACTGTTTTTAACAATTCAACTTTAAATTGATTCATCTTTTATGACTACCTTCCCCAGCAGCTTATTTTAGGATGATGCAAATGCTGTATGTTTGCTTTATTTAAGGATCTGAAAAGCATTCATTGGCTTTCTTCCTTGTACAGGTTGATCCCCATATCCATCGGTTTTACTTATCCACATCCAAAAAAATATGTTAGCTCTAATCTTTCTAGGTCCTCTAATGTGATTCTATGGTTAGCTTTGAGTGTTTGCCTCATTCAGAATAACAGGGTTCCCTATTATCCATGGTTTCAGGTATCCACAGTGAGTCTTGGAACATATCCCCTGCAGATACAGAAGTCAACCTGTACATATAACTGTTGTTTTAATGTCTTGCACCTCACCTTGAATGTTTGTGTAGAAAGAAATTCATAAATTCATAAGGGAAGGAAGACAATACAGGTCACTGAATAAAGCAATGAACTCAGGTACCAGCTTCTAAAAAGCACGGTTGTATTTTAAGCTATTTTAGCGTGTGCTGAGTTTGAAACTTACTGGAAAGGATATAATGTAACTATATCAAATCTCAGACAGCTTCTTCCTGCTGTGGAGGTTACCCTGATAGGATAACTGGTTCTTCAGACAAAAACTGTATTAAATTCTGTTCCTGTGAATTTGATGGTGGGTGAGGCAGTTGGAGGATGAGACAAAGCCAGCCTGTAAGAAGAAAAGCAGATTTTTGAAGTGTGCAGACAAAGCAACAATGATTTTAATGTTTTATCTGACATTGCAAAAAGAACTTTCTGGACTATAAATCTCAGAAACTCCTAGCCAATTTATGTCACTATCACATTGCACAATTATAGCTGCCATGGCACCACCCATAAGATCCTGGGAACTGTAGTTTCATGAAGTATTTAGGCCTCAGCCAGAGAGTTCCAGTCCCTCACAAAACAAAAACAAAAACAAGAAAACCAGGAGTCTGTGGCATGGTATCTAAGTGCTATAATTTTGTAGTGGGAAAGAAACCATAGTTATTGGGCATGTGGGGCATTCTGGGATTTAATCTAAAATTACTTTCCCCAGCTCTGAGTTTTATCAGATTGTACAAATATATTTTGATACTTTGACTAAGGGGAGAGGGCTTCTTGTCTGCCCGGAAATGAGGCTCATAAAGCCTTATCTTCCATGTGCATCAACATTTAGTACTACTTGGAACATGTTTTTTTTCACTTTGGTTCACTCCATTTTTGAGAGTAAGACTGTATTCATATTTAACCCTACCCTATGTTTATAGATAAATTAACAAGCCTTGGGTTGATGCATTACTTCTTCCCATCCACCAGCATTCTTGCAAAGTGTAAGAAGAATCTACTTCTATTATCAATTTATCTTAGGTCTTATCTACATGGGCTGTGTACTCTGTTCTGCCCCTGTCTGAGAGCCCTGCAGTCCCTATGACCCAGGGCTCTTGCCCCGATCTGCCCCTGGGCAGTGCTCACCACCCTCAGGGCAGATATAGGGCTCAAATGGGGGCAGGCTGGGACAGTGCCCAATGCAGCAGTTTTTTTTTTAAATGCCCTGTTTCCTCCATTTAAACTGGGAGGAAACAGATCTGGCCCCACATTTCTGTTGGAGACCATCCCTGCAGGCTGGTCCATCACTCTAGCTGCTGGTCACCCTTACTGTTCTGGTTCTTGGCAGCTGGCCTGGAGGGCTTGTCACATAGTGCAGGCCAGCTTCCTGGACCTGGCAGAGCAAGGAAAATGGTGATTGCAGCAACGGGCCAATATTTGACTCCCGCCCATTTCATGGAGGTAACAGAAGAACAGGCCAGCTCTGCAGCCAGGGTGAGCCAGTGCATCCTGGTTGGTGTAGATAAGCCCACAGTTCACTGTTTTGTTTTACTGATTAAATCTGTGATTAGTTTAAATTGTGATTTGCCCAACAGGGTTTTTCCCCTCATCCTGGGCTATTTAAATATATCACAGTTTATTAATCCAGAGGTATGCAAGCAGATGTTCATCAGATGTTTTAAATTATTACTCCAATGACCCTTTCCCAGGATTTCACCCTCCCCTCAGATGTTGATCCAATTTGAAAAAGTTTACAACTTGTAAATCATCTCCTTTTAAGGCTGGTTTTCTGGGCCCTTTGAAAGACATTTAGGGTCTGGGATAACTGTGGCAGCATTGTTGATTTAGACAGCTGTGAGTGTGTTTTATCCTCTCACACCTCTGGCATGCTTTCCTAGCTTTTCTTCCTTGTCATCTTGTTCCATTTCTAAGTCTCCTTTCCTAAGAAGCTTTTTGCTTTCTTTGGCCCTTTGACACTTCTTTCTTCTTAAGTGCACTCTGCTTCTCTCTAGGGTCCTGTCCAAATGGTGAAAATAATCCAAATGGCAATTGCATGGAAGGCGATCTGTCCAAATGGACATTCACATCAATACATTTCATTCAGAAGGTTGGCAGCAAAATCCACCTTAAAGCTCCAAAGGGAAGGAAGCCTTCAGAGCTTTTCTCAGAGTTTTTAAAAGGCTCCATAGGGCATGTGAATGTGCGATCTTTAGGACAGTTGCATTTGTCTTGCTGCAACCAAGCAGCGTAAACAGAATGGCTGGACGAGCATGATTGAAACCTAAATATTATTATTGGCAAAAGTTCCCTACTGCTTCCCTTTTTTTCTGCCTTCTTCCAACCCCCTTCTAAATGTTGCTATCTCAGTGAGTTTATACCTCTGGTGCATGAAGGAGGGACAAGCAAAGACACACATTGCAATGTTTCCAGTCCATGCTGTGATAGCAGTTTACACTGTGGTATGCATTGCACTGTGTAGAGGCTGTTTCCAGCAATATACCTGTCTCTCTCTCTGGCTTTTCTTCGCAAATGAAGATTCAGGAAGGACTCATCCCGCGCTTTCTGCAAGCGCGCTGATGACTAAAAAGGCCAATCTGAGATAAACAAGTCAGGTTGCAAAAAGCACAGCAGAAGGTCTCCTTGGGTAATGTGTTTGGGTTGTGATTCTTACTGCATTGTTGTTTCTCTTCAAGACATGTTCGGCATGAGTTCTCAAATAAGGCTGCAGCATTGTCGATAGTGTGTCTCCATGCCTCCCGATGTGAGGCCAGGGCAGACCACTGTTGGTGATCAATTTGGCCGAGCCTGAGATGTTGTTTCAGGGAGTCTTTGTATCGCTTTTTTGAATATACCTGTAGCAGTTCTTGAAATATGTCTTCTTTCTGCTCTATGCTAAAAGCCAACTTGCTATATTGCTATCCAACATATGATACAAAAACCGATGAAAAATGAATTGGACATAGCTCCCACTTTGGAAGAGACCCTTAAGGCCATACAGCAGATGAAAAACGGCAAGGCAGCTGGGATTGATGGAATCCCACCTGAAGTTTGGAAGCACAGAGGTCATGTACTCCATGATAGATTCCACAAATTCCTTGTGAATTGCTGGGAAAAGGGGGAACTGCCATCAAATCTCTGAGATGCAGTCATCATCACCCTGTAGAAGAAAAAAAGGAGCAAAATCCGATTGCTCAAACTATCGAGGCATAACACTGCTCTCTATTGCTAGAAAAATCCTTGCAAGGATACTCCTGAACAGATTAGTTCCTGCTATTGCAGAAGAACTTCTCCCTGAAAGCCAATGTGGCTTCAGAGCCAATAGGAGTACTACAGATATGGTATTTGCCCTTAGACAACTGCAAGAAAAATGTAGAGAGCAGAACGTGGGTCTCTATGTAACATTTGTTGACCTCACCAAAGCCTTTGACACCGTGAGTAGGAAAGGTCTGTGGCAGATCCTGGAAAGACTAGGATGTCCCCCCCAATTCCTTAAAATGATTATCTTGCTACACGAGGGTCAGCGCGGTCAATTCATATACGGCGATGCTTTTTCAGAGCCCTTTCTAACAACTAATGGAGTGAAGCAAGGTTGTGTTCTTGCACCAACTTTATTTACAATCTTCTTTAGCATGATGCTCCAAAGGGCTATGGCAGAGCTTGAAGAAGACGACGGCATCTATATACGTTACCGTACTGATGGTAGCTTGTTTAACTTAAGCCGTCTGAGGGCTCGCACTAAGACTCTAAACTATCTAGTCTGTGAGCTGCTCTTCGCTGATGATGCTGCCCTTGTTGCCCACACAGAAGCAGCTCTGCAGCGCCTAACATCCTGCTTCGCAACAGCTGTAGAGCTCTTTGGGCTGGAAGTCAATCTGAAGAAAACGGAAGTTCTTTACCAACCTGCACCACAGGACGAACACCACCATCCCCACATTGCCGTCGGCAATTCTGTGCTTAAGTCCGTTCAGCAGTTCACCTACCTGGGAAGCATCATCTCCTCAGATGCCAATATTGACAAAGAGATCGATCACAGGTTAGCAACGCCACATAGCGCATTTGGAAGACTTTACAAAAGAATCTGGAGTAATAAACACCTCAGGCGAAACACAAAAATCAGTGTGTATTGAGCCATTTTATTGTCCATTCTCCTTTATGGATCTGAAACATGGGTCACCTATCACCACCATTTACGATTCCTCGAATGCTTTCATCAGTGCTGTTTACGCATAATCCTAAATATACACTGGACTGACAATGTGACGAATATTGCTGTCCTTGAGCAAGCAGGAATCACCAGCTTTGAGGCCATGATATTGAGAACACTGCTGCGCTGGGCAGGGCACGTTTCTAGGATGGAGGACCATCGCCTCCTCAAAATAGTACTCTACGGTGAACTCGCCACGGGTCAGCATAAGAGGGGCACTCCAAAAAAAGCGATACAAGGACTCCCTGAAACAACATCTCAGGCTCGGCCAAATTGATCACCAACAATGGTCTGCCCTGGCCTCACATCGGGAGACATGGAGACGCACTATTCACAATGTTGCAGCCTTATTTGAAAAATCACGCCGAACAAGTCTTGAAGAGAAACGACAACACAGAAAGAATCACCACCCGGAAACATCACCGAAGGAGACCTTCTGCTGTGCTTTCTGCAACCGGACTTCACTATCTTAGATTGGCCTTTTTAGTCATCAGTGCGCTTGCAGAAAAGGCGGGATGAGTCCTTCCTGAATCTTCATTTGCGAAGAAAGGCCAGAGAGAGATTGAAATATTCAAGCAGTTGTAACACATTAATAAAATATGGAGATGTGTTGTTCTAACCAGTGGAAGCTAATGAGGTATTGCTTTCATCTTCTTGCAACCATATTGGCTGACAGAAATCCTGATTTCAAATTTTATGTGAGAACAATTCTTTCCTTGCTTTAAGAAATAAACCAGATTATCTGGCTCATGCCAGGGGTGCAATTCTTGACTAATCTCATTCTCAAAAGAAGCACTGAGTAATTGAATAGTTTTCTTCCCACTGTGAGAAAGTCTTTGAAAACTTTGAAATTTAGGACTTATTCTCTGCAAAATTTGCATTTTCTGTAGAAAATAATATTGCTGCAAAGAATTTTGTGTTTAGAAAATGTTTTCTGCAAATGGTCCTAAGCTGTGAAGATTCTTGTCAGTTCAGGATTTTTCCTGTCAATGTTTCACAAAATTGTTTGACCGCTTTTGCAAATATTTTGCAAATATTATTTCCATCTATAGCTGCTTTTGGTGCCACTTTGGATGAAGGTAGGATAAAATTCAAACAAACAAACCAACAAACAAGCATACACAGCAGAAAGGCTAGAGTGGCTACTTTCACCAGGAGTGAGGGACTTTGGGGCCCTCTGGATGGTTTGATGTCCATCTCACACAAGTCCTTACCAGTGTGTATGCTGTGTAGCTGATAGCATTTGTAGGCCAACATACTTGGAGAGCCAAAAGTTCATTGCTCCTGAATTATTAATAGCCACCACAGAGAGGACCCATTTGTGTAACATTGGAACATGATGTGTTCCAAATATTTGTAATTGATTTAAACACTGGAGGAATAATTGCTGTATTAATTATTTTATTTATATTAAATAGAACTGGAAAACATCTCACCATTCAGGGAAGAGCTTGAGTGGCTAACCTGTGTGAAGTGGCAGCTGGAATCTCTGGTGTCAGTGGAAGAGTGAGCCTGCTCAGGTTTTTAGTCTAAACTTTAGGTGCTGAACCCTGTTCCCCCAAACAAATTAAGCACCCTGCCTAGTGCTTTTATAACCCAGTGTTCTTCACCCCACTGATGTGAGAGACACGTTTCACCTCTGGCTGTATGCTTGCTCAGTCAGCTGTCCTAGTGGTACTTGTTTCAAGACCCTCCTCTCCTTTGTGAGAGTTGATTATCTTTTTGTTGGACCATCCACCTTTCAAATGGAATGTGCCTTTAAATAGCATGTCCTTTGATGTCTTCTGTAACATAGGACACATACAGCATAGAGCCAGGGACTGTCTTAAGTGGAGACTGACAAATCAGGTGAACCAAAAAGACATAAACTCACAACCCTTTTAAGCTTCTCATCATTTTCTGTTCAGCTTGGCTTCTGTGCTTTCCTGGTAACAAGGCTTCATTTAGTTTGCATCACGATGTCAGATTTGGAACCATGGGAATTCATTAGTGCCTTGGTACTTCTCTAAGTAGGCAACCGGTATACTCTCACAAATTTCAGCATCACTACAGAACTTTGTTCTTCCTCTCCTCCCCAAGCCCATCAACTTATTTAATTATTTATTTTAATTTCAACTGGCTGTAGCTGCCTCTAGAGATAGGGAACTCATTTTGTAAGGATTCCCAGGAGATGAAAAAGGAGATGGTTCAGCTGTAGCATATGCTCCTCTTTCTCACATAGAAAACACACATAAACACAACAGAGTATTTCCAAGTATTGGCGATAGAATTACATCTCTTCATAGTTTGAGCTGGTGTACTTGTTAGGGACAAGTTTTATGCAATCATAAAATCAAAGTGGGTTTAGATGTGTATCTTCTCTCCACCACACTCACAGAGAAGAACACTGCTGGGAGGAGAGCCTTGAAAAGGTCCTTTTTCAATCTCTGTCTGGAAAGAGTGTATTCATTTGGGCCATCTGATTCTTTATTTTTTAGTAGATTCTCGCAAGGCCCCAGAAGGTCAAAGGTCCACCTTGGAAGGCCAGCACTGTCTTGTTGTGTTACAGCCACTGCATTTCTCAGAGGCCTGCCAAGACTTCTTCCTGAGCAGCCTATGGCATTACAGCTGTCGGCTCTAGTGGTGTATCATACAGTGTCCCTGACTTTAAAACTTATTTCCCATGATAAGGCCAGCAGATTTTCACTGGGCCCACTAGGCCTAGAGATAGAGATTACTCACTAGGGATAGTTGAGAATGTTATTTGACAGATTTTTTTTATTTTTTTATTTTTTTGGTAAGAAGGTAAGAATATTTGGGAGAAATATCAATGAGATGGAAAGATTGTGAGATTTGGGAGGAGGGAATGTGAATGTGGGAGAGAAAAAAATGAAAATGTGATCACCCATGGAATGGGTTTCAAGTATGGTACTGGATTAGGGTTGCCAAAGCTTCTTTTTCTTTTTCTTCCTATGAGGCCCTTATCTGTAATAACTACATGGCAGATGGGAACAGCATGGTCTCCTCAATGATGGGGATCACTTTGCCTATTGAATGTTTGCAGAAGAGTGGAAAGTTTATTTTTCTGAAAAAATAAAAACTTAAATCAACACTATACATATCAGTGTTTATGCTATCTCTGAGAGGGTGCTTCATTGTTAAAAGCTACTCAGACAGTGAACTATTACCTGTCCCCCGCATGCCTTTTTTCCTTATGTACCATGTCTTTTAGGTGGCAAGCTTTGGGCCATGGCTTTTCTTATCACTGATATTTGTAAGTGACTCTGGGCCTCTCTTTTGGCTGAAACAAAGAAGGCAAGCAAACACTTCTGCATGGATTCAAGCAAACATAAACAGAACCCCTCTTCATACTTTGTTGCTTAATGTATCAAGGCTAGAAAAAGGAAAGGTAGAGCCACTATGTGGGTGGGGTGGAGATATTATGCAGGGCATTGGTGTGCCTGTCCTCAACCTGTGAGCCCTGATGCATTCAGAGTGGACTTAAATATGTTCGGTGAAACAACGTGGATTTGTATTCTTATTAAAAGGATGATAACATTGGAATATAATTTTGTTCTTCAGCTTGTGTTCCTTTTCATCAAAAATCAACATTTATTCCTTTGAATCTTCCTAGTTATATGTGTTGAATAATTAATTAATTAAATAATTAATTCTGAAGGACCTAACATAGTATTGAAGAAAGAATGTGGATAAAAGAAATTGGCATATCAGGAGCAGAAAATAATTTGGGATGCTATGGGGGCAACCTGAAGATTTTAAGACAGGAGTATAATAGCCAAATAAAGAATTGGGCTACAGAGGTGAATAGAGTGGATTATGACATGTAGAAAGACAAATTTATTTATTTATTTATACCCCACTCTTCAGCCACAAGGCTATCAGAGCGACTTACAAACTATTTTAAGCAACAGCAATTTACACATCTACACTGCATTAAGCAGTTTCCAATGTGTATTAGCTAATTGTCCCAACAAGCCGGGTTCTCATTTTACTGACCTACGAAAGGGTGGAAGGCTGAGTGAACCTTGGAGTTCTCTGGAATCGAACTTGCAACGTGGTGACTTGCAGTCCTGGCATTTAACCACTGTGCCACCAGGGCTACTATTGAAAAAGTTGAAAAAGAGTACAAAATCAAAATAGTGTACTTCTAGTCAAACAAGCAGATTCCATGAGTAGAATCAGGAGGGGGCCATGGGTGACATCCCGTTCCCTCCTGCAACCCCACCTGCACCCAAAAACGGATTCTAGGGGTGTGGCAATTCTACCAAATAGGTTTTATTTAGCATGAAGAGCTGTAGGCAGAGGGGAATAGAATAGAATTGAATCTTTATTATGGTCATAGACCAGCACAGGTAAAAAGGGATACAGAATAAAGGTAAAAACACAGTATAAAAACAGGCTAAAAGCAGTATTTAAAATGTTAGCTCCAGGATAACAAGACTAGGTTGATACTATTCTACTGTTGAAGACATTGTCCGTCGAATTTTAACCGCAGCTGCGCAGAATCTGGCAACATTATAACTTATTCCTGGGTTGGTTTCTGAAAGCAACAAGTTTATGTAGAATTGTCCAGTGTGCTCTTGATATTTATGCAACAGGGCTGAAATAAGGCTGAGACGTATGTCCCTGTAGTATGAGCACTGGAGTAATACATGCTCTGTTGTTTCTATTTGGCCTGAGTTGCAGGGGCACAGTCTGTCTGAGAAGGGGATCTTCTTATATCGGCCTTCAAGGACAGCTGAAGGGAGGGCAGGACAGAAGAGTAAAGGCCCTTCGATGTTTAGGTATTTCAAGTGTTGCTAAGTATGCCAAAGGAGAGGCCAGATATCTATTTAGGCAGAGGGGGAAATTGAATACAATTCTGATACTGTGACAGGTGTAGCATTTAAATTTGCCCAGATTTTTTATATTTATTGTGACCATTATTAAAAAAAAGTAGTTAACATTGTTTTGGCAGAAGGAATGTTGATCAGATGTGTAAGATTTCAAAGAGTTATGATTATGCTTTGAAAGGAAAACCTGGAACACCTGTTTTTGTTATGTAGGCATTACTGAAAATGAACAAAGGGATTTTGTAGGGTAAAATCTGCATGGGGAAAACCACTAGGAAACAATAATTAACAAACATTGAAGTGATATATCTGTGGTTATTTTAAAGAATGGGGCTATGGTAAGGTATTTTGGAAAAGAAAGACGTTTTTGTTTCGCACATTGGAGCTGTGCATCAAATATTCAGCAATGTTTAGATTGGTTGTTATTATAAAGAGAAGAAGGGGGGAGAGGAGAAAGTGCACATGCTGGTGAAGCCAACAACAGCAGCTTGGTGGAGTTTGCAAGGATGTTCTTTAACACATTAAAAACTGGTTCTCTTTGTTGTGAATAAACCTTGCTAATTAGAAGCAGAGGTACCACACTGTAAAGGGGGGAAATCTGAGGTATGTATATGTAAAACAGAACCAAATCAACCTGTGGAGATGTAGCCCTTTTGTATAGTTTTCTCCGGTATGGGTGCACTTTTAAAAGACTTTTTGTCTCTCAGTCTAGAAGCCTAAACATCATTCTAAAACTACAGATAAGTTATTGAACACACATAGTATAGTGTTTATTCTGCTGCGCTTCTAAAATTATGTTTATTCATCTATTTGTTTATTCACATATTTGCTCACTGATTCACATATTTCATTTATCTAGTGATAATACAGTTGTCAAATTGCTCCATTGGTTCCCAGATCAACACTGTAATAGTGTTACTATTCCACTTTATTTGCTATGGCTGCCTCCTGTTGAATCCTGGGATTTGAAGTTTAGGGAGGGGCATTTACAACTCTCAGCCAGAGAGCTCTTAGGCCTCACTAAATTACAAACCCCAGAATTCCACAGCAGGAAGCCAGAGCAATTAAAGTGGAATACTAACACTATAACAGTGTTGTCTGAAAATCTCCATAGAGTGTGAGGTGAGGTGTTAAAATGCCTGAAGGAACAGCTGGGATCCCAAGTACACATGCTTTGCTGAATGTCAGCAAGAGAGTTCACATCAGTTTCTCAGGAATCTTGACTGGATGTGAGTAGAACCAAAACCAGGCAACCCAGCATTCCCATGTTGGGCCACCACTGGCCTTGAACAACAAGTTGTGAGGGACAACAAGTTACCTGGGTTTTGACAATGGTCCTGTCTAAATTTTCAAAATAATCCTCATGGAATTCACTGGCAATAGATCTGTCTTAATGGGAACCCACATCAATGCATTGTATTTGGAAGGAGGGTAAGCAAAAACTCAAAAAATTATGTCTGGTGAGCCTTTGTGGCTTTTTCTGGAGTTTTTAAAAAGCTCCATAGGGAATGCACATTCCCCCTTCTTAAGACAATTACATTCACATTGCTGCACTTTCACATATGAGAGGAAGCACAAGCTGATTGGTTAGACGAGCACGGGGGCTGGGCTTGCTAAGAGGGCAAGCACCTGTTGCCATGTTGACTTTTCGCCTTAGCGAGCAATTGCTAATATGATGAAACAGTGAATTGTATGATCTTTTCCTCTCTTTTTAGTAAATGTGAAATTTGCCTGTGTGCACCATGGAAACAGATTTTTTTAAAAAAATGGTGGTGGCAGATTTAAAAATGTAAGGATTTAAGTAACATACTTAAAATACTTTAAAAAAGTATTTAAGTATTTTAAGTAAGTAAAAGTAAATTTTAAAATGTAAGCATGCCATCTTGGAGGCATGCAAAGTTTATGGGGGCTGTAAAACCATTAAGACAAGTCACAGCTGCTGTTAACTGCTATCATTGCAGAACAATCTGCCCCCCCCCTATAGATGACCCCAATAATGTCTGTCTCAGCTGTAGAAGCTTTCAGGGGAGGCAGGGAAGGTTTTCTATCCACATCCTGTAGCAATCTTGGCATTCAGTCTGGTGCAAAGGAATCATGCAGTGGCTCATCCTGTTGCGGAATCCTACTTCCTACCATCCTATGGTTTTCCCTAATAGGTGGCTGGGGAAAAAGTCTCAATGACTGGTAAAATGAATTAGGCCAGCCCTGCTCAATCTGATTGCATGGAAGCTTTTTCTTTTTAAAGTTTTCTGAACTGTTGTCCTGCCTTGCTATCACTGGCCCCTCCTGGTAATATATCAACCAGCTCAATAAATGCAGGGTATTTGGATTATCTATCTGGTCTTATTTGTGAGAGAGTACTGGAAATAAACACTGTTACATACTGCTCTGTACAATTCAATACTAAATGTTTCTTTGTATTCTATGCACTTTTGATTTAGGAAGAAATAATTTTATATTGAATTTGCAAATGAAAACAAAAACAGAACAGATATTTTATTGAAGATCTTGTTACCCATACAATAATTGAAATCAATTCTATGCATAACCTTAGAGTGTTGCAGGGTTTTTCAAATATAATCATAGAATCATAGAATTGTAGAGTTGGAAGAGACCACGAGGGCCATCCAGTCCAACCCCCTGCCATACAGGAAATCACGATCAAAGCATCCCTGACAGATGGCAATCCAGCCTCTGTTTAAAGACCTCCAAGGAAGGAGACCCCACCATGCTCCGAGGGAGTGTGTTCCACTGCCAAACAGCTCTTACTGTCAAAAAGTTCCTCCTAATGTTGAGGTGGAATCTCTGTTCCTAGAGCTTGCATCCATTGCTTCGTGTTCCAGTCTCTGGAGCAGCAGAAAACAAGTCTGTTCCATCCTCAATGTGACATCCCTTCAAATATTTAAACAGGGCTATCATATCGCCTCTTAACCGTCTTTTTTCCAGGCTAAACATACCCAGCTCCCTAAGTCTCTCCTCATAAGGCATGGTTTCCAGACCTTTCACCATTTTAGTTGCCCTTCTCTGGACACGCTCCAATTTGTCAATATCTTTTTTGAATTGTGGTGCCCAGAACTGGACACAGTATTCTAGGTGAGGTCTGACCAAGGCAGAATAGAGCGGCACTATTACTTCCCTTGATCTAGACACTATACCTCTATTGATACAGCCCTAAATTGCATTGGCCTTTTTAGCTGCCACATCACACTGTTGACTCATGTTCAATTTGTGGTCTAGTAGGACTCCTAGATCCCTTTTGCACGTGGTCTCATTCAGCCAGGTCTCTCCCATCCTATATCTATGCATTTCATTTTTCCGCCCTAAGTGTAGAACCTTAAATTTCTCCGTATTGAATTTCATTTTGTTAGCTTTGGCCCAGCTCTCCAGTCTATCCAGGTTATTCTGAATTTTGATCCTGTACTCTGGGGTATTAGCTACTCCTCCTAATTTGGTGTCATCTGCAAATTTGATAAGTATGCCCCTAATTCCCTCATCTAAGTCATTGAAAAAGATGTTGAATAGCACTGGGTATTATGATGTAATATATTTATTGGAGAAAAATCAGAACATATGGTTGAATGCTTATTCTTTCAATATGAATTTAAAAAAATAATAGCAACTTTAAAATATTAAATGATCAAAGTTAATACAGTGTTTTATATCCCAGATCATGACCAGAAAAGTATTGATAACTCTAGCTTTAGTATAAGCATTTTTGCTTTTGTTGTTCTGATGCATTAGACAGTAGTGAGCCATAGACTTGTGAAGTACTAATCTGGATCTAGCAGGATGAGTTCTGTAGCACTGATTCTCTAGGAAAGAGTATTTAGGTCAAAGAGCATTTTGTGTGAAGTGGCACATGCTAATATAAACTTTGCATTATTTTTTCCTTTCTTTTCAGCAGAACCTCTGGTGCCATACTCATGTTTCTTACTTGGTTTGTATTGGAAAAAATGTGTGCATCTCCAGGGGTGGTACTCCTTAATTAGCAGAAAAAGATTGGGCTGGTGTTTCCTCTCTGCCCTGATGACACCTGATGGAAGCGTATTTGGATGGAGTACAAGCACTGCCAAAGTGTCTGTAATTCCATTGGGAATCTTCATTGGGAAGTATGTGTGCAGAAAGAGAGAAAGAAACTCATAAATCATACTGGTGGATGGGCATTTTATGAATGCTGCCTATACTACCCTTTTGCTTTTCTTTCTGCTCCCTGACCAGGAGTGTCCAGGGAAGACAAGTTTCTTTAAAACTTTTGTTTTCATGGGCATTAAGTGTATTATCCCCATTCTTCTCTCACATTATATTGTTAAATGAAGCACCATGAAGACAGAGGTGTGATTACCATGGCACCCATGGGTGTAGGAAACAAGTGTGAGTAGTTGTTTCCTGCAGCACTTTGTTTGTTAGATTTTTTGATGGAACTGGTGTGTTCTGCTCTACCTTTTTAAGCCTCTGCTGCTTTCCATCTCCCACAACTCTTCCTCAGAAATCTCTTTCCTGGCAGCAAGGAGCAGCCAGGCTTCAAAGACAGAACGTTAACCATGATCACTCAGTATAGTCTTGTGATCTGTAGGAGAAGGGATGGATGTGCAAGACACAAGCTTGCAAATAGATACACACACCCCATTCACCAAAATGCCACAGCTTCTCCCCACTCCCCCATTGTTATTGCTGCTGCTACTGCTGTAATTGTCTCATAACAAATCCCTCCTTTGTAACATGGCGGAGTTTTGTACTCAGTACAGATCTAATTGTATAGTTCTTGTACAGTGGCTCTTGGTATCCGCTGGAGTTTGGTTCCAGGACACCCCATGGATACCAAAATCCATGGATGCTCAAGTCCCATTTTGGGGAATATTTTCAAGCCATGGATGGAGGAATCTGTGGATCCAGAATCCGTGGATACGGATGGCTGACTGTATCCTATTTTAAATGCAATACTCCATTCTCAACATTTCTTCTGAGAAATCAACAGTAACATGCAGTGGGATTTTTGTTGAGGCTTTTGTTTGTTTGTTTGTTTTGAAATATAATTGAGGATTGTTTTCTTACTTTGGAGTTTCTTTCTCTCTGTATAATAATGAGCTTGTTCTTGTTGTTCAGTGATGTTTCGGGGTGGGTTGCACATGGCTGCTGGTGGAACTGTAATTATCACGGTCTGTCACAATGGATAGATCACCAATGAGTCATGCCCAATGCAAAAATAGAGGAACGGATTTCTGATAATGCTGATTATAGCAGCTTTAGAGTTTCATAAGATTGGGATGGGGAAGAAATATGTCTGATTCACAGTTTAATATGAACATTATCTGATTTCAAACATAAACCCAATATATAAACTGAAACTCTATTATCCCCCAGAACTGGTCATTTTGTCAATTTTGCATTGAAGCTGTACAGTTTTTTAAAAATCTACACACAACTGTGTGTATGTGAGAGAAATGTGGAAATAGAATTGCATCATATTAGTGAAAATAATGCTCCTAGAATACTTGCTTGCAGAAATGTGTACATTAAAGCAACATTGTATATTGAAAAGAGAATTCCACAACCAAAATGTGTATACATTTATATGCAAGATTTTAAAAACCCACAACCCTCAAACTTGAGAGATTAATTGAATTTAAGACTAGATATGAGCAGCTAAAATTGACATATTAATCAAATGCAACTACAAGACAGGATCACTCAGTCATCAGGTTGTTCTCCGGTGGTAGAGATTTGCCATGTATGTTTTTTTTTTTAAAGACATCTTGCCACTATCTGTTTCTTTTCTATCACCAACAACAAACCCAATGTGAAAGGGACTGCATATCTTAGGATACCCTGGAATTCTGGGGCATTTCTTCACTTTTCCAAGTCCTAGTAATTGCTCTGGAGATGGAATGAAATGAACTTTGCTGAGAGGAGCATGATTAGAAAACAACCTTCTTGGCAAGCTATTTGAAGGATGAGAGATAAGGAAATTGTATTAGCCGGCCAAAATCTGAGGGTTTCAGATAAGTTATAAATGTTGGTAAATACATTTTCTGTATCTAGGCATCACTTTATGCAGTATATCAAACTCTTCTGCTCTTGTTACTTGCATATATGACATGCTACACTAATTGTAGGACACATAAATAAAACCCAACACACATCTTTCTGCAAAAGGTTAGAAATAATATGGGTTTCTAAGTGGCATTGTCTTGGCAAAACCTGTCAGTGCATCAATATGTACATTTCCATTGGTGGTCAGTATCAGAAAGCACTGTTTTTATAGATATATAAAGTTTTCTCTCTTCTTTTTCCCCATCAGGTATAAAATGTGTGGCTTCAACAATCAGTTGTGAAGATCAGCAAAGTGCACAATTTCCTTACTTTGCATTTGATGATGTAAATGACCTCTGACCAATGGACAGCTGAACCATGGACAGGATAAAAGAACCTTTCTGGACTGTTTTTTTAAATCAGTTCTTTTCTTCACCCATGGAAGCCTGTTAACGGATTACAGTAGGAAAAAGATAGTGGAGACGGGAAGAAAACACCTTGATTTGGAAAGTGATCCTACAATGAGAATTACGAGCACATCTTGTATCTGTCCAGTCCTAGTTTGTCTCTGTTTTGTGCAGAGGTGTTATGGAACTGCACATCATGGCTCCATTAAGGTGACCAGAAACCAAACCAAACATATTGAGGGGGAAACGGAAGTGCACCATCGTCCCAAACGTGGATGGGTGTGGAACCAGTTCTTTGTTTTAGAAGAGCACATGGGACCAGATCCACAGTATGTTGGAAAGGTAAAGCCTGCTTCCATTTTTTTTTATTATAGTGTAAATAATCAAAAACCTATTTGAGCAGTTGGGATCAGAGCTTAAGAAAGTTACTTTGGGAGCAACCACAATTTATTTGATTCTCCAAACACTAATTAAGTAATGCTGTCTTAGAACAACATTGTGTAAATACTCTGTTACATAAGTTTTTGTAAAAATGCATGCATCAGCGTTACATTTGTTAAAGGCACATCTGTTAACAAAATCATCAGTTTGCACACACCCTTCTCTATACATACACACTGACATTTAGATTTGCTGGATGTTTTGCCATTTTTCTGTGGCCTGCATGTGTTCACTGGCGTTTTAACAGATCCAAATAGATACTAGCCTATGGATTATATGGGGTTAGCTCTTGTGTCATGTGCTATTTAACATCTACAAGAAACTACTGGAAGGGATTGTCTGGGAATACAGAGTGTATTTTCATCAGTATGCTGATGACAGTTCTGTGTTTCATTGCCTTTTGATTCTGGGAGGATTGTAGAGTCATCTGGAGTCAATGGGTTTGTCTACACAGGTGAAAAAACCCCTGTACTTTCATCATACCAGGGACTGGAAGAACACACAACGTTCTTGTGAATTCAAAAAGAGTACAGTTCCTTTTGGCATCTGAGGGCCTAGAGCTGATTTTTTGAAAAACAAACAGAGACAAACCCTACCTTTTATATTGCACTTTCCTGGGAAAACTGATTTATTTTATGTGTGGCTGCCTCCAAATTGACTTTGGTGTAGATCCAGGGGGTGGGGTTTTGGGTCACCTGATCATTTCCACCAGTCACGGTTACTTCCTCTGTTTGTATTTATGTTTTGCCAGCATGCAGTCACTGTTATTTTTTGAAGGTGCATTTGTGTGGATATTTGTATATCATTATGATTGCACCTCTGCCTATCATCATTAGCACATTAGCTATTTGCATATTTGCATGCATGAAAAGAAAAAAAGTGGAGTGGTCATGGCCATGTGTCCAAAAATAATGCAAAGTATAGGACACGTGATCATAGCAGGATCACCCTTTTACAATGAAGTGAGCTCGCCTAGGGGAAATGTGGCACCTAGGGGCTGGTAATGCTGCTCTCACTTCACTTTAACAAGATGTGTGTGGCATTAAGAAGATGTGGGGAGGGGTACTGCAGACCAGGAAAATGTGATTTGAAGCAGAAATTTTTCACCTGTATCAACAAGCCCAATGCTAGGTGTTAATAAATCTGGACAAGAGAGATACAGTATTCTATTGATTAGAAGCTCTTCTGGTTTATATTTGGGGTATGGGCCTTTTATGGATAAAGTTCAGACCTTGAGATTACACCTGTTCCTGATCTTGCCAGTAGATACTCAAGTGGCAGCAGTATACTTTACCCAACTTTGAATATTGCAGTTACGCCCTTTATCGCATGTACTGTATACCAAACTACCTGGAGATCCTGTCCCTTGTGTACCAAACATTTGCATTCGATAGCATTTCCTGTGGCAATGCTGTATATGTGGAGCTGCATGACCCAAATGCCCAGGTGGATTTTGTCTTTAATGGCATTTTGCTGATATTGGAACACTGTGGCATACTGTCAGTTGCTGCTCCCCATTACAGCAGATCCATGGAATCAATCAGATCAATCAGCACATGATTCAATGAGTTTACTTGAGTTAGGGCTAGCAATTGGATGTTTGGCCTCTTTCCTTTAAGAAGTTTTTAGTCAGTTTCTATTTTAATTTTGAAGTATTATCTGTCAGGATATGCAGTCGCTCTGAGCAATCTGTATTGTTCCCAGAGGGAACAATAGCAGAATAGCAGAAGCACAAGGACCATATGCCCTTCTGCATACCTAGGTGTGTAGACATGGAGACAGACGAAAAATATCCTTTTTCTTTTTATTTAAAGTTCTACAAAAATGCTACAAAACAAACTACATTCTGGCTGCTTGAAATGATGCAGCCTTCTCCTCACTAGAAAGCAAAGAAGCTCTGTGTCTCTCTCTCACAGACTGGCAGAGACAATATTGTTTTTCACACAGAGAACTGATTAGAGCTAACCCATAACATAGGAAACTTCTCACAGAGTTGCATAGATAAGACTTTCGTATGAACTCAGTGGTTAGGCCTCTGTAACATGGGCCCGCTTCCAAGAAAGATAAGATGCAGCTGGTGAGAAGAACCCACAGTTACTACTATTTGTTCTTGTCACCATTTTGAGAGTAGCTGCTTGCATCATCACAACAGTAGAAACATTCTGCATATAGTTTTAAAAGTTACAGGAATTGTAGTGACTGGCAGAAGAGATCTACAAAGTTGTGTGGTAATTCATATGTGTTGCCATAAAGAGATATTTGTGACAGTATAGCTTGGTGCACGTAGCTTTGAATATCAGTGTTTTTGGAACAGTTTTGTAGGAACAGGGAAACCTGTATGCAACAAAATTAGCTTACTATTTCTTGTGTTTGCCTGGGAGAAGCAGCAGGGTAGATATCTTTAGAAAAAAAAATGTAACAATAAAAAGCAAATTCAGGGTCTTATGAAGTTGACTCATTCCTGAGCCTCAGAATGAATCCTGCTGTTAAATTAGCCTCAAAATAACACTGGCCTTTTGTACCACAGCATCAAAGTTCTGGCATGTTCCATTTACTATTCAAATCTTTAAGCAGAACCTCTCCTGCTATTAGCTTGACTTTAAAGTGCAAATGCACACACCTATTACCTTGCCAGTAATTTTGTCAAACTTGAACTTCTTTCTGAGTGTAGTGGCAGAGACAAGGCTAGCAGGGTCCAAATGCCAACACTTTTTTTTAATTAGCTGAGAAAATGATATTATCTGCTACACACAGAGAGAGCTTTCAGAGAGGGTAGAGATGTTTAAACTCTTGTGCCTGTAGTATTTGTTCCCTGTTGCTTTGCTTCATTCACTTATGCAACTGCATTTGCTTGCACAAGGGCTGAAAAACAAAGTCTCTCTCTCTCTCTCTCTCTCTCTCTCTCTCTCTCTCTCTCTCTCTCTCTCTCTCTGTATGTGTGTGTGTAAGAGAGAGAGAGAAGATGTCAGGCTGACACTATGATTAGCACTATAAAATTAGACCTCCTTCCTTGTTCTGTCTATTCAATAATGAGACTGACACAATGACCCATCTTTATTTATCTGTATTACAATTTTAGTGCTTGTCCCCTTCAATATACTCCCTGTTCACACTCACACACCCACACCCATGCAGTCTTGTTTTCCACTGGTTGAAGGCATGGAGCAAATCAGTTCTGTCAGCTGTTTCAACACATCTGCTGCTTTCTCCTTTACTGCATCAGCTGACTCAAAATGGCACCAATTTCACTTTAAGCACCAATTTCACTTTAGGGAAAAGAAATGAAGTTGCATGGTGCCAAATCTGGTGAATATGTAGGATGTTCAGGTGTAGTAATGCATTTATCGGCCAAAAACTACTTCACAGAAAGTGCTGTAATAACAGGTGCATTGTCTTGATGAAGAATGAAACCATTTTTTCTATTCAAATACACAAATTTACATATCATCTCCAACAGGGATTCACAGTATATAAACCCCACACACCCCTACGCCACTATTCTCTGAAGATGCCAGTCACAGATGCAGATGAAACATCAAGAATAAACTTTTCCAGAACACAGCAAAACAAAACAAAAAAACCCAAACACCACAACTTATGGATGCCGGCTGTGAAAGCCTTCGAGTTCACATTTTTCCATGGTTCTTCATTTTTTCTGACTCTTTTTCTCCTCTTTGTCAAAACCTCCTTAAAATTATGCTGGGTTCACTGTTCTGCTTTCTGGAAGCCATTCTGCCAAAATTGTGCCCTTGATGTCAAACAACAAGAATGAGCATGGCTTTGAATGCGGACTTGCTTTGTTTTGTCTCAGGATCATACTAGAAGATCCAGGTTTCATCCTAAGTAATGATTTTTTGAAAAAGGTTTGTGCCTGCCTCAAGTTACTGCAGAACATCAGTGCAAATTTCCTTGCAGCACACTTTTTGCTCTGGTGTAAGAACCCTAGGGACCATCTTGGCACAAACTTTTCTCATGTTGAGATCCTCATGCAAATTTTTCCACTCAGTGTTTTGGTCAGTGTTCAGCTATCATTCGGACACTGAGTCGGCAGTCTTCTCAAACAATCTGACTGATTTTTTCCACCATTTCTTCATTTCTTGAAGTAGAAGGTCATCCAGGGCTTTCATCATCTTCCACATTCTCATGTCCTTCTCTGGTTCTTCTGTGCAAACACACACACTCGAGACATGCAATCTTTCCTGTAGGCCTCAGTAAGCATTTGAAAAGATTCCGTTGGTGTTTTGTTCAATTTTACTAAACATTTCAAATTAACATGTTGCTCAACTTTTAAACTTAGCATTTTTCTGGCACACAACAGACAACACAGTTGCTTTAAATGATGACAAACAATTAACTGAATGGCCGAGAGTGTTGATGTTTGTTATGCAGGTTCAGGCATATTCAAAGTCACCACTCAAGCATTCACAATCAGTTCTTGATTTGTCTGAAAGGTAGAAGTACAGTCATGTTATTTAATAGAGAGACCTTGTACACCTTGACTCTGCTCCAATCCTCCCCCCAACAGTTGATCTTTTAGAAGAGAAAAAAGATACTACACCATTATGTCAAAACTGACTGTTGAATACAGGCAGTAATATATACTGCCATAAGGTATTAGTTGTAATACAGTATAATTAAGCATGGAAGCTGATCATGAGTAGATTAAATCAAGTAAATCCTGAAAGAAGTGTTAATTTCTTTAAAAAATTCTTATTTATTACCACTTCAGAGCCTTTATGGTCTTCAGAGGGTGTCAGTCATGCCTATTAAATATATCTGAACATTTCCACATAACAAGCATTACAGCATATTTTCATTTTAGATGAGGCAGTAAGAAGGATTGATCTCAGCCATACAAAACTGTTTAATCTTCTCAGGGAAGGTATTGTGTGTGTGGGCCTGTATGTCTCACAGATGAAAAGATGGACAGAAGGCAGAAAAGAAAGTATCTTTACAATGTGACAATCTGATAATTTCATGTTCATGTTGAGGAGAAACTCCCTCCCAATTAATGATGTTGGATACAACTAATACCCAAATCTATAATTAAGCAAGCTCAGCAGCTATTCCTTGAACATGGACTCTAATCTGACAAAGACAACAATAGACATGACATTTTTCATTTGCCCAGGTTAAGACTTGAAAAGATTCACCTTGCTTATTTGGCCCTGCCCAGCCCTGCCCTTGACCTTGTGACAGATTTGTCTCTTGTCCAAGACCAGCCAGCTGTTGGCATGTAGCCCATGTTAGCTCCCTTGAGGAAGAAAATAGGAGAAGAGAAAACAAGGTGGCCTTCCTTTTATTTTCAGTAGCACCTAATTCATTACATTTGCTCCCACATGCCCAATTCTAATTAAAAGTGAATACATAGCTATTAGAAGACACATCAGAATTTGAAAGAAACTAGTTATAAATAACTTGTTACTAGTGGTTTGTAATTAACTTCTGTGCTGCTTGTTTCCTATATGCTTGTCTCCCAGAGGGTACACACAGCCAAGACAGTATAGGAGAGCTGGCTTTTACAATTGTCTGTGTGATCATCCATGCCAACCCTTTCATGCTTCCTCGGTTCTGTGAAACCCACAGAAGCTAGGCATTCAGGAAACAGGCAGCATGGAGCTGTCTACAGTCTCCTACCACTGCCCTTGCTGCTTCCTTTTACTTTCTTTCCTCACCACTGCTCTTACCTTCATCTTGACCTCTGCTCTCATAGTTATCTTGCTGGAGGAACCTGTAGAGTTGCAACCCTGAATTTCAAAATCTATATTGCAGCTAGATACAGAATGTTTTTATTTATGCTGGCAACAGGTGTATGTTTTTAACCTGCCCAGTTCCAATGTGTGTGTGAGTGGGGGCAGGGGCATGTTCAATTTTAGTTGCTTTTGGATGGATTTACCAAAATTCATCAATTTCCAAATAGTCCAATTGGAAAGAACTTGAGTTGGTGGTTTTTGTTTGTTTGTTTGTTTGTTTTTTTAAAAAATCCAAATATAACAAAAACAGAAATTGATTTTCCTCCCACCTCTAAGCAAAAGAGTCTGATTATATCAGAAAACTAATCCTTTGGTGAAAACATTCCAAACTAGGCCTCAAATCAATGTGTGGAAAGGATATACACAAATTAAAAAGTAAAACCAATGTGTATTCCTAAGCACTGGCAGATGCTTTTGTAAAATCTATTCCTGATAGTGAAATAGACAAGGATGAACTGTTCCCCCATCACAGCATTACTCAGTGAAGTAAACCTGCAATAAATCAATAAACCTGCATTTGCTAGCCTTATCTAAACCCCTCCTGCTCAAGTTCCTGGGATGTTTTACTACAGTAAGAGTCTCAGCATTGGCACACCAGGTGAAATGCTGGGTTGACTCTTTCCTAAACTCTGGATGAAAATTATTGCAGGTTTGGGCATAAATGAACAATGTGAATCTCCTTCCCCCACCTTTCTCTCTGTATGCTCCATTTGTACTCCTTGGGGTACATACTTTCTGTTTGCACAATAACCTTGCTGCATATATGAAGTTTGGAGCTGTGATAACTGTTGAAGTTGATCTTGACTAAGACAGCCCCCTTAGTTGTGTTCCAAGGTTGGGTACCTGTGTCTGTGTGCATGCATGCTATTCAAAGAAGCTAACAACCTTGCTGTAACTCCACCGTGAACCACAGATGTTTAAAATAGACAACCGATCTCACTCATTAAATCTCAGAGTTAAATTTGTAGATTGCAGTTCTAATCTTGTATATTATATCATTGGGTATATCTCAGTGGCACTTCAGTCACTTGAAATGCTGTGTTTCATTTTTAATTAAAAATGCAAACAATCTCATAAGAATTTGAAAGAACATTTAAACTTATAGCATGAATTGGGACTTCTATCAAAAAGAAGAGTAGAAGGATTCAGCCACTACAGTGGGCCCTTCCCACCAGCAGGGGTTCAGTTCCAGCCCCCTCCCCCTGCAGATAGGAAAAAATGTGCATGCTCAAGCCCCATTATAGTTAATGGGTGGCAATGTGCATGTGGCTGCATTGCACGGCCACATGCATACACCACCATTTACTATAATGGGGTAGGGCAATCCATGGATGCTCAAATGTTACCCTAATTGCATGGTGTCCATGAAGAACTCACTTGTGTCCATATATTAATATGGGGAATTTTTAATTAGCTCAATATGGCAGTGAGAGGCTTTTGACCTATATATACCAGTAGTAACTGAAGAGACTCACAACCAGGAAATAAAATAAATATGGTTTTTATTGAAAAATAATCTTGGGAGCATTCACACCAATACTCAGGTTTCAAGCAATCACACCAGGCTAGCAAAGAATAGGAGGAAGTACTGGGATAGAGGAATAGAGTTCGGGATGATGGGCTATACTGTACTTGTCCAAAGAGCAGAGATTTGTGCAGAGAAGAAGTATGGCTGTGAAAATCGGGTGACACAGCAAATCAACAAAGTGATGGTCTCTGGGAAACTGAGCATGTGGTGGCAGAGACTGACACAGTGATGAGATGAAGGAAGCTGTGCACACTTTGGCTGTGTTTTGGGGTGATATTTATATTCAATATTTCCCTTGAGGGCTGTTATGAGTGGGATACAATGTCTGCTGGAGTTTCCCATAGTTAGGCAATGGAAGCTCTGGTTGTGCTAACGATTGCTAATGGCTGAAACATTAAGACTGATCGGTGCCAGGCAACCTTCTATTTTTCTAGGAGAGGTGTGAGGGAAAACCAGGAATTTGGGATGGCCTATTCTTTGGTTTTCTTAGCACACCTTGAGTCCTTGTATTTGGGAAGCCCTGGTCTACTACCAACCACATGGAAGGCCAATGGATAAACCAAATTATGAAATATAACCAATTGATGAATTATTGGAAGTGTGGAGGTATCAAGGCAGGTAACAACAAATAGGGTAGACCCACTGTATTTGATTATTTTCCTCATTTTCGAACTTCTTATATTGTAACCTGCCATAAACAATAGTGAAACTAAGCCTTGTTATGACTTCATTTACTTGCCAGGGCAAGAAATTCTGTCCTTTGTCAGATGATGCCATTACTCCTGTTGGAAAAGTTACTTTTGGGGACTACAGCTCTGACTGACTAGATGCTTTTAGGAATTGTAGTCTGAAAAATAACTTTTCCTAACACTACTTCTGGCTTGAAAAATGTCCCAGGGCTGCACTTCCTTCCTTTCTTCCTCTGCTGTGCCCGTGAATAAGATCCTGTTTATCTTAAAATAATGAAGTCCAAATTACTCACAGTTGCAAGGACAATTGATGTTAATTTTCCATATCATCTTAATGATATATGTCTAGTTTAATAATTAAAGTTGTTGCAGTGTGTTTGATGCAAATTAGGTTTATTTTGGTCTGAGTTTTGCTCCCAACCTGTGAAATTTACATCACCAATTAGAAAGAGTAGTGCAAGGCTCTGCAAGGAGAACAAGATTCGGTTTTGGTGACAATTAGGCACTTTGTGTTGGACCTCAGTTTGATTCAGGCCTAATCCTGAATCTGAATCTTTGGGTCTCCCATTTACCTGCATTGAGAAGCAATTACTATTACTATTAATACTATTCCTCAGCACCAGCACCATAATTTTTATCCTTCCTTTTCTCCAAATCTAGAACAGCTATAACATCTGTGTTTTGTTTGTTAACTACAAGTATGTGAAATTAAGAGACATGGCAGTACAGTTGCCCCTTGACATTCGCGGCTTTCACGCTTGCAGTTTTGATTATTCGCGGTTTAGCCCCAGCCCCTTAGGGAAGGCTGCCGAGAGGCGGGGCAACCTCCTGCCTGCACCTTCTCCGGCCTTCCAGAGGTGGCTCCGGGGCTTCAAAGCCTCGGAGTCTGCTCAGGAAGGCCGGGGGTGGGGTGGACAGCCTCCCTCCCTCCGCCTTTCCTGGCTTTCCTAAGGGGACTCCGAGGCTTCTAAGACCCGGAGTCCCCTCAGGAAGGCCGGGGAGAGGCCGGGCAGCTTCCATCCCACCGACCTGCTGCCTTCCCCAGCCTTCCTAAGCGGACTACAGGGCTCCAAAGCCCCGGAGTCTGCTCAGAAAGCCTCCTCCCTGCCCGCCCGCTGCCTTCCCCGGCCTTCCTGAGGGGACTCCAAGGCTTCTAAGCCCCAGAGTCCACTCAGGAAGCCTGGGGAGAGGAAGACAGCTGCCCGCCCGTTGCCTTCCCTGGCCTTTTTAAGCGGGCTCCGGGGCTCCAAAGCCCCGGCTTCTGCTTCGGAAGGCCAGAGAGAGGCAGTGCAGCCTCATCCCTGTCTGCTCGCCCGCCCGCTCACCCACTCACCCACCCGCTGCTGTTCCTGGCCTTACGAAGGGGGCGCCGGGGTTCCAAAACCCCGGCGCTCTCTTCGGGAGGCCGGGGGGAGGCAGCGCAGCCTCTTCCCCACCCGCCCGCCCGCTGCCGTCCCCGGGCTTCTGAAGCGGGCGCCGGGGCTCCAAAGCAGCGCAGCCTCCTCCCCACCATCCCGCCCGCTCACCCGCCCGCTGCCGTCCCTGGCCTTTCTAAGCGGGCTCCAGGTATTCTAAGGCCCGGAGTCCCCTCAGGAAGGCTTACAGAGAGGCCAGTCAGGTTGGCCAGACACCCTCCCGCCGCCTCCCTCCCTCTGGGGGGATTTGTGGGACCAGTTGTTATTCGCGGTTTTTCCACATTCGCAGGGGTCTTAAGAACGTAACACCCACAAATGTGGAGGGACGACTGTACCTCCAGAGTAGGTAATCCCTGCCAGATTGCAAGGAAGTCACTCCAGATCTGTGTCCCTGTGTTTGGTAGCTGCCATTTCATCTACCCACCCAAAAATATTTGCATTTTTAAAGTCTAATGTAGTCAGCAGAGTAGTCCATCCTGCCAGTTCAAGCTCCTTTCTGCACTCTGATGTTTCTGATATATAGTATGTCTGCTGTTTCTACATTCAGAGCCTATGTGTGCATGTCAGATTTATACACACAGTGCAAACAGAAGGTGGGGGGAAACAGCAGGGAAAAGGGTAAATAACTCTTTCCAGGTGGACCCCCTTAGTAGAGTCCATAAGATAGGATTGGGAATTGTACAACTGTCCAGAGGTCTGATAGAAATGCATTGATGTAGTTATGCTTTGCTAGCATCCAAAACAACATTCTCCACTGTCTGGCTTCCCCTCCCCTTAAGCTTCCAGATTGATCCAAACCAGGCTCTGTCTCTTTGGAATAAGTCAGTCTGCTCCAGTTTGAGTGGAGTTGATCAGACCAGGTTTGTTTCTGACTTGAATAAAACCCAATTGGCCTGATTCTCTCTGGAATCCAGGATTTGTCCAAAGCCCTATTGGAGTGTGTATAGGACTTATAAATAATCAGTTTTTTTTAAAGTGTGTGTGTGTGTGTGTGTGTGTGTAACTTCTAGATAGCTGAGGTGCTTCTGTGCAAAATTTTAAATCAAAATGAGGTAAATTGTTTTGTGAATGGTACTTTCCACAGTATTGTTTGTTTTCAAAAATATAATAGAAAAGTAAGAGTATAAATTCTAGCTCCTTTGGATGACTTCATTTACCCTGTACTATGACATACTTGATTGAAACAAATAAACAGTTTATATTCAGGCATGTGTCTGTCTGTGTACATTTTACATATAATGTGTAAATGTACGTGTGTGTGTCCTTTTCTTTCCTTTCTCTGCCTTGAAGCTTTTTGTTTGCTAATATTCAGCTCTCTTGTCTTATAACCTTTTTTTTTTTTAAATCTCAGCTCTGGATAACAAAATCTTAGTTCTAGCAGTTTGCAGACAGATGCATTTTAGTGTGTGGCATATTTCAAAATACACAGAAAATGAGGCCTTTTATTATGACCCACTTAGACCAGTGCTAAATTGGCTTAGGAACCCTTGACCTCAATGTGTCTAAGACAGTTTAAATGGTTTGGAAGCTTCTTAGGCTGCAGCCTTCCCACTGACCATACATTTAATTTAGAATTTTGTCACAGTGGGGTGGGGGTGTGGAGTGCCCCCCTCTTTTTAAAGAAATAACATTCTCCTTTACTTATACAGTATATACAATATATGGCTTTTTTCCCTCAAACAAATTCATAATTCTTTGGCATTCTTTGTAGCAGGACTGAGAACACCAAATTATGAAAAGTATTATCCAGACACCACATCATGGGCTTCAAGTCATGTTACCTATTTTAGAAGTCACAAACTGTATTGATCTTTTTGAACAGTTTTCTTGGAACTTATTGGTGTTTTATACATGCATAAGTTCCCCTACAGAAGCAGTGAAATATTTTTGACTGGTGCACAATGTCCAAGGTCTTAAAAACAGAGCTGTGCACATGGTATTGTTTCACATGCAGATGTATCTTTTGAGATAATGCCAAACTCATCTGCTCTTGCTGAAATTGATGGTTAATACTTATTGGATTGCACCTTTGGTTGTATGGCTGATTGTGCACCACAGTGTGCATTCCATTGCACAAAACTATGATTCCATCGAAGGATCATACAGCACAATTATCATGTAACTCTGCATGTATAGATTTACAGTACACAAGCCTGATTTAAGATCTTTGCTCTTGTTGATAGATTATGTGTATTTGTACAACATTCATGCCAGGATCTGTATGGAGTTATATGTATAGTTTTTCTGTGGAAGGATCTGGTAAAGAGGTATCTGGATGGATCAGGAGAAGGGAGGGCTCCACCCAATTTTTTTTTGGGGGGGATCACAATTTCTCCTAACTCCTAATACAAATTTGTTGTTGTTATTTTCTGTCACTTCAAATAAACTTTGAATTATGGTGGCCCTATACAAGAGAGATCTCCAAGTATCCTAGTCATCAACAGCCATACCCGGGTCTTGAAAGCTCAGGGCCTCAATAATACAGTTGGATCCCCGTATCCACAAGGGGTTGGTTCCCAGACTTACCGTGGATACAGGAAACCACAGATAACAGTGAACCCTGTTGAAATAAAGGACTTCTGGTAAAAAAAAATACCATAGAGTTGTGTTGTAGGACCTAGAAGATGCCTAAAAAGGATGAAACTGTATGGTATTGGTTCCACGGATACAGGGATCTGACTTGTAAATGTCTCCTGAATGCCCCAAAGTTGCAGATATGCTGCAAATACACCTCTAGACAAAGATCTCTCACCCAGGAACTGTGTATAAGCAAACCCTGCCCTATTGATACGAAAATGACCCATGGGACAGGTTCATCAGCTCACTATTATAGGAAGAGGAGGATTGTCTCAGACGTCTGTAAGGATCCCATCAGAACTTAAATTCACTCAGACAACAATCACTTGTTAAGGTGTTTTATTGATGAGGTAAAGAAGTGAACAGGCCCAAGAATATTGGCAGAACTGATGCACAGAAGAAAAGTGTATCTTTTAACATGAAGCTTGGCGGGCAAACCCCTCCTCCCCCCTCATTCCCAAGCACCCAGCCAGATGTGACCTTGGAGCCAAGGTATCAGCCACCAAAGCTCCTGAGAACCTCAGCTCACTCACATTCCACATCCCTTCTCCCAACCATAAACGTCCCATTCCCCTCCAGTGCATGGCAGGAAACTGTTTGTAGTCAGGCTAAGCAAAGACCTAGCTACAGGCATGATCTTGACACTCCCTTAGATTGAATCATGTCCTTTGTAGGGGCTCTTGGAACAGTGTGGTCTACTAACTGTTCTGTCATTATCTGGGGACTCTTTGAAATTCATGGGGTCACCATAACTCAACAGGTGAGTTGAAGGCACATACACACACAAAGAAGAAGAAGAGGAGGAGGAGGAGGAGGAGGAGAGATGGGGGAAACCCAGGAGAATAATAGAATCATAGAACCCAGATTTCCCCATCAATCTCATGTGATCTTCTTCATTCATATTTTTGGTAAGCATAATTGTCTTTTCCTTGTTAATTTTAAAAGCACCTATATATCAATATTCACTTAGTATTTCTAATAGAATCATAGAATTGCAGAGTTGGAAGAGACCACGAGGGCAGCGTGTTTTGTTCCCAAATTTTGGGTAAAAGATCCTGTAATTCAGGGTTTGGGGGCTTCTTTTGGGTGTTGCTCTGCTGAAAAGCACATCTGGCCTACCTGATGCCTCCATCTTCATAAAAGTTCTGCTTGCTGCTTCCATCTCTCTGGAGGATGCTCTGGTTCCTGTGAAGACTGCCTGCCTTGTCTTGTTGAAATCATTAGCTAAACTAGGGGCCAAACCTGCTCAGTTTGAGCCAAAATAATTTCCTGTTGCAGGACTTTGTCCAACTTCATTGCATCTATTTGAGTTTTTTTTTTTTTAATGTGAGACTTTGTTACAGCTTGCTATAGTTATCTTACATTTCCTCTAGTGAGTTACCTATAGCCTATGTGGCTCTTTCCTTCTCCATTTTATCCTCACAACAACCATGTGAAGTAGGTGAGGCTGAAGAAAATTACTGGCCTAACTACATTGTTTACCACTACCCAGCCACTCTAACCATTACACCACCATGACACTATCTTGTACTGAGCTTCTCTTCTAGTTTTACATTATGTGAATGCTGACTTTGTGAGAGAGAATTTTGAAGAAGTTCCTCAGCCAAGGTTGGGTTTCCAATCTCTATAGGAACCAATTTACAGAAAAAAGTTTAATCTTCCTGTGTGAAAATCCATGAACAAGTGATAATGACCTCATTGGAGGTAGAATCAAATTTGCACTTCTGAAGATCTAAACATAGGGATCATTATGCTAGTCTCTAATGCTAATTTTCATTGCTTGTGTGACCTATCAGTTCTTATTCACCCTGCTGGCCATATATGAGTATAGAGTGGCATTTTACATGGAAGCTAAAGGTGCCTGATCTAAGTATGTAGGAAGTAGGTTTTTTTTTTTAAAGATGAAGGGCAGAGCAGGACTGACCAAGTATTCAGTATGCCATTAGTTTTCATGGCCCTGTGACAGCTAAAGTCAACTTGTAGAGAGAATATTTTACTCTTACTATGTCTCTCTGTAGCTGGAGATTGAGAAATGACTTTTACTTACCATTCAAGAACCCAGCATCTACAAGAACAAGAAAGGCAAACCAGCATGCATACCTGAGACATCCATAGCAAGGGAAGAAAAAGTATATTTTCAGTAAAAAAAGTTTTTAGTGGTCTGAGGCACATAAAAGCATTGTTATTCTTGTTTACAATTGCTACCATTAAACAAGAGAGAGAAACAAGCAAGGTTATGTTGGTATACTACAGCCTTAGCTTTTATGTTAGGGTGGTAAACAGCAATTTCCTAGTGCCATGAAAAGTGCTGGCCAATATTGAGTAGAACAAATATTAATGGGCTAATTTGTCCAGCTGTAATGGGGCCATTCCAGTTTATTACTTTGGCAGCATTATTCTGAGCACTTATTGCAAGGCCCGTTCCTTGTAACAGTCATTGTTAGGACATTCACTGCTAGTTTACAATACAACTGAGCCACTCTGTAGTGTTAATTGCTTAATAAATGTAACTGGTGCTTGACTCAGCCTAATTGCTTTTCAGTGTCATAGTGCAGTAATATAGAAAGTTGCAATAATTGTTTAATGGGCAAATTCATTCCTAAAATGGTAGCCAGGAATGCCAGGCAGTGTAAAAGGGTGTTATTTTAACACAAAGCTACATGAAGCAAAGAAAATGATGAGTTAAGCAACAATTTGGCTTTAGTGGTAGAGATGACATTTTCTGTCTTTATTGAAATGGTTCTGTTCTAGAGATGACATCACAAAACTGAGGAAATGTGGCTAAGGTTTTCCTTAATATTTTGTTGCTTTTTACATCAGTCAGTAACTCCAGGTTTTGAACCAGAAGTTTCTGATTTCCTTAAAAAAAAATGGAATTAGGATTGCAGCCTCACTGAGAAAATGTAGCATAATTGCAAACTATTTGTAAATGCTTAAGCATCACAAAGACATATCCCAGTGATCCCTCAAAATCTCAGAAGTGTCCTGAGATACAAGATGGAACAAACGTGTGCAACAGCAATGGCTTTCACTGGCAAGCAGCCTTTCACCAATACTTAGTCAACTGAGCAATTTTTTTCCTTCTGAAATATTTCAGGTTCTATATGACATCTCAGTCCTATAGCTTTACTGTCTACAGTCATTTTCCTCAGGGACTGGAGAACATGCCCTTCAAATTGAGATTTGGTTAGTCCCAGGTGTGTTTTGCTGAGAGGCAGGTACAGATTTATATTTACATATTTCTGTTAGTATTCATAACTTGTTATTTTCCCCTTTTATTCCCTTCAAGGTGGTGTATCTCTGGTTCACAGTAGTCTCCTCTCCAGAACTGATCAGATCCAGGCCTACTTATTTTTATCATGATTGCTGCATGATAAACCTTCAGAGCAAATCCAGGGCTTGTTCATAAAGGAGGCACAACCTGAGAGAAGCTGAAGACACTTTAGAGTCTAAAGTTTAGATATACTGTACAGTATTCATTGCAAGGGAACTGTGAGGGAGAAACTTTATGAGCTGGCATTTCGTTGGCAAGGCCTGGTCTAAAATGAACTGCTCATCATGTGGTTATAGATATCCTTGTACTGCAGTCCTGGACTGTACCATTGGTATGATTGAATCTTCACCTAATATATATATATATATATATATATAGAAAAAATATGTTCACATAACATACACATATGGAAAACTAGCAGGTCAGGAGAATTGTACAATATATTGGGTCATCCTTGCTTACCCTTGATTTTTAATGAATGATTTTATGGATTTTACTGTTTTATTGTTTTCTCATTGTTATCCTTTAGCTTCTGTTTTTATTTTGAACTGCTGCTTCAGGATTTGGGGTCTGGTGGTGGGGTCTGGAAGGATCATTAGTGTATGATGCTTCAACTTACATTCTACAGTCCAGGAATACTTCCACTATAGATTCAAAGACATAGCCATGTTAGTCTGGAATATCAGTAAGCAAGGGAATCTTGTTGCACCTTTGAGACTAATGGAGGGCCCGTCTATACAGTAAAAATAAAAATAAAAATATGAATGCCGTTTGGAAGATCACTCTTCTGTACACATGGCCATTCAGATTCATACATGTCATTCAGAAGGGGGGCTAGCGAATCCGAATCCGAATGGATTCGGCATTCGGAAGGAGTAGCGAATCTCGGCATAAAATCCGTACAGCCGTTCGAATGGCTGGTGGTCTGTACGCCCCATTTGCACACATATGAACAGGCAGTGTAATCTGATTGGCTGGCTGAGTAGAGGGGGCGTAACTAGCAAGGAGGGGAATTGGGAGCACGCACCATGTTGGATTCCCGGCTAAGCGAGAGTCCGGTAAGTCTGTGAATTTTATATATATTTATTGTTTATTTTACTTTGTAAATAGGGAAAACTGAATGTCCGCAAAGCAGGTACCTTTTTAAATTAAAAAAAATTGGTGGGAGATTTAAAACTGCTGCTTGGCTTGCTTGCTTCAGCCAGCTGGGGAAGGGGGGTCATACGGAATTTGGGGGGGGGGGTAAAAATCATGTAGGCGGATCGTATGCATACGAATGACTGCCTATTCGTATTTTTTACCCCCAAAATGGATTTTTTTAAAAAAATCGTATAGACAGACCCGGGGGTCGTTTACACGGGCAAATATTCCCCTAAATATTCCGCTAAGATAGCTCATAGTTCCCACAGATCGCAGCACAGCATCGCCTCATTCAGAAGGGGGGAAGGTAAAACACCCAAATATAGCGTGGCAGGGCATGTCGCTATTTTTGCAGGAATATTTGCAATGTAGTGCTTTATTGGCAGTGTAAACTAGCATTCCGCTAAGGGTTAAAGCACAGCTGCATTGTGATTGGTTGATGATGCAGTGGTGGGCTTAAAAGAGGGGCAGGGAGGAAGCAAAGACAGTAGCCATTAGAGAAGAAACTTGCAAAAATCCTGTCTGCTATTTTGCGAGCCAGTTTGCAAAAAAAAAAAAAAAAAAAAAAAAAGGATTCCCAACAACTTTCATTCAGGGAGCATTCCTTCTCATCCTCTGCTGTTTGAAAGTATGTAAAAGCTCGTTCGTCACTTTTATCCTGTGCACGGGGGAGGGAGAGAAACCATTTCATAAAGGGCTGTAGCAAGATGAACTGCTATTTTCCCTCCCTCGCTCTCTCTGCTTGGGGGAGGGAGGGAGGGGGAGATAGAGAGACAGAGAGAGAGCAGCTGGAAAAACTTGTGATCCACGGCATGGTCTTTTAGCAGAGAGTTTACTCTCCCTCTGCTTTATGGAGTGAGTTCATTTGCAGGCAGATTTACAGAGACACACAGAGACACCCCCCCACACACTTATTCAAGTCTGAACTTCAAAGCGACATAATTAGAAAAAAAACCTGACTGGCACAGCTGCGGAAAATAATTAAACGCAAGTTGCCGCAATAAATCTGCTGTGTAAACCGGCCCCTGGAAAGAAAGAAGTTGTAGCATAAGCTTTCGTAGACTTTGTCTACTTCCTCAGATGCATGGAGTGATGATGTAAGTCATATTCTACAGTCCAGGAATACTTCCACTACATGCTCAAAGACATGGGACTTTATTTGATAAGGCTAAAATTGCAGAATTATGTCATCACAGTAGTACGAATGGGTTCCAACTATTGCACAATGAAGTCATAATCGTGTGCACATTGTGTGCTCCAGCAGTCAATCTGGCATCAGTTTTAATTCACAGGTTAAGCTGTGAATTGCTCTCAATTTCGCTGTTTTCACTCTATTGAAGAGCATGCAAAATCATGTCCAGCTGCAATCACAAGATTACAGTGTGAATCGGCCGTCCTCTTTCCCCCCCTCCCTTTTCCCAATAAGAAAACTTCTGGATGATATACAGGACACTGTTTTAATGAACTGTCGCCTGTTCTTAGAACATTTCTATGTTTGTTTAAGTGTTTTTAATGTTAATTTATTTCATTATTTACAAGTTTTTGGTGTTTTTAAGCGAAGTTGCATCTTCTCGCAAGAACCACCAAAATCATGGCCATGCTAAAACATGAAAGTAAGTGAACATTTTTCTTAAAGCAGCATGTTTGGGCCAGTACAAAGTGTTAATACTATGTTATTAGAAGGTAATGTGAAGACAAGTGTTACTGTGGCGTAACCATTAATTCTGCGATTATGGCGATGTGTGAAAATTACTGTTGAAATGCCACTATGTCTCTCCTTTCCTTACTCATGGGATTACAGTGTTTTTAGACACTTGTCTGATATGTCCATAGCTGTGTTAGTCTGGAATATCAGTAAGCGAGGGGATCTTGTAGCACCTTTGAGACCAACTGGGAGAAAGAAGTTGTAGCATAAGCTTTCATAGACCTGGTCTATTTTCTCAGATGCATTACATCTGCATTGCATCTGAGGAAGTAGGCCAAGTCTATGAAAGGCTGTGCTACAACTTCTTTTTCTCAGTTGGTCCCAATGGTGCTACAAGATTCCCTTACTTCTACTACGTTATTTGTGTAGCCTATATGTTTTTTGTGAATCCCATCTTGGGAGAAAGGAGGGATATAAATCCAATAAATGAATAAATAAAAATAAAATAGACCAGCAATAATTTTCCTACCTTGTATTGTGTTTATCTCCCTGTTTGCAAGAATAGCAATCATGACTGGGGGGCGGGCAGGCATAGAAATCCCAAATTCAGAACAAGAGAGCGCACACCAAATATAACTTCAGCATTGTAAGTATGAGGTCTTGCAATTTCACCACTCTCATCATATCCATTGTCAAATTTTAGAAGCTTTATCACTTACATCTTTTTTACCACTTCGTGCTGGCTTTCCTCACCTCCTTCCTTAGTGTCCATGCACTTCATACTGGATTACTGTTTAGGATGATTGGTCATGACAGAAAAGTGACCTTTTATCCTAACCATGCTAAATATAACAGAAAGATGTTATCACATTGTATCTGTAAAGTTCAGCATTCTCTGTACATGGGGAAATGAAAATGTAAGAATGGCCAGCAGGGAGTTCACATCATATCTGAAATTCTAAGTATTTCTCAGATTTTACCCATTTTCAGGTATACGCCTATGTTAGATAGACAACTGATGTCTTTTTGATAGACATCATTCCCAGACATCATCCCTACCTTAATGTTAAGGAAAGTTCTGATTATAGCAATGGGAGGTTCTAGTGCCAAACCATTTATATTATTTAGGGAGAAAGTGAATTGAAATTAGTAGGAAGAATATAGAATTATTTCTGTTTTAGTTATCTTTTGTGTGTATAGGGAAAAGACAGCAAAAAAAGTCCTTAACTCACCTAATCTTTTGGTCTATGTAATAAATGGTCTATATCATAAAATATGGAAATAGCTTTATTGGAAACAAAGCGGACATGCATGTTCACAAAGTGAGACAATTGTATTCTTCTTTAGAGCAAGTCCATTAAATCTGAAAGCATTGCGAAAACATATTTGTATGTTAGAAATTTAATCCTGGCAGGTTCAATTGATCTTTGAATAATGTTTTCATCATTATTGTTTTACTAATTCTTACCATGTAATACTTTAGATATACATACTTGTTTAAGGACTTGGGCTGTGGAGGAAACTGCTGTAGAATGGAAAATCTGAGAAAAATGGTGGAAGTCAGTACTTTGGACATATCATGAGACAGCATTACTCATTGGAAAAGATGATAATACTATATAAAGTTGAAGATAATAAGAAAAGAGGAGGGCCATGCTACAGATAGATTGATTCAATAAGGAAGGATGTAGCCCTGAGTTGGCAAGACCTGAGCATAACTGTTGATGACCAGGGACTGGAGGTTGTTATTCATGGGGTTACCCTAAGCCAACGTGAGGAAAATTTAAAAACAAAACAAAACATAAAAGGAGAGATAAAGGCCTTTCCCCAGTTTTTCAAACAGAATAAGAGTGGGTCAACATTAAAAGCAACAACAGTCAAGTATTAATGTGAAGTCAAAGGCTTTCACGGCCTGCATCCATAGTTTTGTGTGTTTTTTTTCTGGGTTGTGAGGCTGTGTTCTAGAACATGGCCTCACAACCCGAACCCCCCCCCCAAAAAAAACCCCTATAGTCATGTATTATATTTTTTTTCTTTTGAACCCAGTGAAATGTTTTTTAAGGCAAGGTTTTACTTAGAATGTATTGTAAGCAGATCTGTATGTAAGACAATCTGCAAGCATTTAAGGATGAGAATTCCTATGGGTATTATAGACATATACAAGATTCAGATCAAAGATGCATATCTGCACCCATAAGGCAGTTCCATGTTCAAGAAAGGAGTACACGGGGCCTTTTTTGCTTGTGAGTTGCTTTTAGCCTTCTTCTGCTGGTCTGCTTCTACCATCATTGGTCGCAGACACTGTTGCCCAAAGTGCTCCTTGGAAAATTCCAAGAAAATATAGAGTTTCTAATATGTTGGGGAAATTAGCAGCAACTCGACTTTAGCTATGTGAAAGGGGGTAACAAGGATATCTTGAAAACCTTTGTACACCAATACTAGCTTGGATGGAGTACACACACATGTGAAATTAAGTGTGGTTTTTATTAAAGAGCTCAAAAATAACACCTTACACACACACATTCACACAGAAAACATTCACACAAGACTATAGAAAGGCAGTAGGAAAAACTTAGATAGAAGGTGGCAAGAAGATTTGTTGGGGATGATACAGCCTGTCTTGTAGTCAATCCATCAGAGTGGATGGAGGAATCTGGGTGGCTAACACAGAGTGATTGGGTTTCCCCTATAACTGTGCACAATGAGGCAGATTTTTAGGGTCAATAATACCTCCAAATACACCTGAGGGGAGTGGATGTTTCATGGGTCGAAATAATAGATTCCATGAGTCTCCATGGATTGCACAATGAGTTTCCTGGTCTTGACAATAGGTGTGGAAGATGCTAATGTGTTTCAAACTATCCTTAATGCCCAGTGATTGGATTTAAAAGCTTGAGCAACCTCTGTCTTAAGGCTGGGGATTAAGGAGAGGAAATTTCAAAATCAGCATCCACAAAGGGTTCATCCATCCATTGTCTCCCTTTCAAATGTCCTTTTGACTTTTAGCTTTAGTCTTCCCTAGGGCAAAGCATGGCACTCAAATGACCTCTCTGAGACCATCATGCCTTTTCCCTTGTGGAAGGCCACATTAATGAACCAAATTAATAATATGCCAATTAATTAATACACCAGTTTTATTATATTTCAATTTCTGAGGTCTCTGGAAGTGGGGTGTTAGCTGTGCTAACAACACTGTATGTTAACTCCCCTTCTTTTTATTCCAGACTTTATTTTGCAGACCAGATTTTCCCATGTATCCAGTTGTTGGAGGATTTAGTACAGAAAAGTTGTTCTGACAGATGTAAGAGAAATATGTTATATCTGTCAGAACAACTTTTCTGTACTAAGTCCTCCAAAAACAGGATAGATACAAAAACAACCATTTCAAAACACATTGAAATTAGTCCGCATTTTGAAGCCACTAACAGACAGAGGAAGTATCAGGGAGGGGACTGAAGATACCATCCTTGCCCCTCTTATTGTTCCATTATTTTAGAAAAAAATATATGAAATATTTGCTCCCGCCACTTTTCTCTTGTGTGGCATTTTAGGTTCTTTTTGTCCTGGTGTCTCCACTGCTATTAGATACTTTAAAATGATTAGGTTAGGCTAGTCCTATTTGCTTATAGTTCTTTCTTAAAAAATAAATCCCCTCTTCCTTACCTTGTAATTCATACCATTTTAATAAGATGTCCCTGAAATGTAATTGTTTCCTTAAGCTATCAGTCACATAAACAATAGTGCTTTGATTCTAGACTAGCTCCTTCTACCATACACCTGACACACTTCCAATTAATAAAACTAAAAGAGCTCACTTAGAAACAAGGGAGTGGCCCAGATTTGCAATCTGTGATGTTTAACTCAAGGAACGATAATATAAATACATAGGGCAATTGAACAGCATTGAGCATGCATGTATTAATATGGATTGTTAAGTCTTCTAACTCATCCATCACCCTCTTAATAAAAAAAACCCCTCATATTAGCATGACAGTGTTTTTACTTAAAGTGCAAGTTAAAGGCAGGGATCGAAAGAATGTTCACTTTTCCCGCTGTTCTCTGTGAGAAAGTGTGTCTCTACATGAAGACATGACACTGATCAAATTGTCAGCTGCCATATTTTCACTCCTGAGAGCAAATAAAATGAGACCTATTTTTAGTTTGTTTGTTAGTATTCTTTTCATGTAAAAACATTGTATTTTGTCCAAAATCAAATACAGTATAGCAAGCCCAGCAGTAATACTGGGTGGGGCCTTTGGGTGGGGTTTGTTGCTTTGGCAACAGACACATTCACCAAATGTTGGAATGGAAAAAGACCACAACTTTATTGGTTACAGTTGTAGAAATTTAATTCTCTATGTGTCTGAATCCAGATATCTGGCAAATAGCCTGTTGACCAGTTGACCCGATCACCCAGGCTGCCTGCTTAGATCAACCCGGGATGGCAGAAATAGGATTCCACATGGGTAAAAGCCACTTTGTGGTGCCCCCTCTCACCAGTGGATGTGGCTAGGTCAGTAAGCCCAAGTTGATCATCATTTTGTAGCTCTCACATCCAAGGCTGGAACCCACCAACTGGATGTGATGGGCCTGTGAACCCCATCTCTCTCAGATTCCATCAATTTTCATGCAAAACCACCCATAGATTGTTAGAAAATGTTATACTGTAGCTTTCCTAATCCTGCACACAAGCCAGTGACAAAATAATACATGATCCCATGCCTTAAGTGAAAGGAAGGTGTGTAAAATACAAATCAAAGTCTGGATGTGAGCTTCATGCCAGAGGAGCACTTGCATCTTCTTCAGTTGAATCTCAGTAAATATCTTAGGGCTCTTGGGAGAGGGCTCACCTCTGCCTGATCAGACTTCTATTGGATTGATCAGTTTTCTGTGTTACCTGAGAAGCCTACAAAAATGGTGCAAGGCCTCCCAGAAGATGTGCGAATATCTAAGACTTTATCACACCAGCCTGTTGTCTGGCAGCAATCATGTTGTTAAAGCAAATGGGAACATACTAGTTTGAAAACAACCACTAGCACACTCTCTGCAATTGTGCAATCATGCTCCTTTGGCGATCCATAGTCCCACACTCACTCTTCCACACCACCTTGCTACCCTGCATTCCTAGAATAGAATAGAATCTTTATTACGGTAATAGACCAGCACAGGTAAAAAGATAAATAGAATAAAGGTAAAAACACAGGATAAAACAGGCGAAAAGCAGTATTTAAAATGTTAGTTCCAGGATAAAAAGACTAGGTTGATACTATTCTACTGTTGAGGACATTGTCTGTCGAATTTGGAATCTGGAATCTGGAAACATTATAAGTTGTTCCTGGGTTGGTGTCTGAAAGCAACAAGTTTATGTAGAATTGTCCAGTGTGCCCTTATTATTTATGCAACAGGGGTGAAATAAGGCTGAGACATATGTCCCTATAGTATGAGCACTGGAGTAAAACATGCTCTGTTGTTTCTATTTGGCCTGAGTTGCAGGGGCACAGTCTGTCTGAGAAGGGGATCTTCTTGTATCGGCCTTCAAGGACAGCTGAAGGGAGGGCAGGACACCGTGCAAGAGTAAAGGCCCTTCGATGTTTAGGTACTTCAAGTGTTGCTAAGTATGCCAAAGGAGAGGCCAGATATCTATTGCAGTCACTAGCAATGATTGTTGGAGTGCTGGTTAGATCCAGTTGCCGCTCTATATCTGCTACCCGTTGTTTGATAGTAGCCTTCGCCCTATCATATCCCAGGCTAAGCAGAAGATCTGGAGAGAGGTCCAGCATTGAAATTTTAGTCATCACTGTCTGTTTCAAGCTGGATTGGAAATCATCACTTAAGGTTAGTGGAGCAAGGCCAGTGGGAAAGAGGGATAGTCTGAGCCAGTAGCTGAGTATGGTCACCCACACTCTGGCCTCCACTTTCATAAACCCTGAGTCCAGTCTCGGCTGCGTTAGAGACACATTTTGGAATTTGAAAAGCTGATCTTAAAAATTTGGATTGGACAGGTTCTAAAGGAGCAGGGTTGGGGAAGGGTCCCAATTGGGATCCATAAAGCAGTTGTGCTACTGGTTTGGCTTCAAAGAGTTTGAGCACTGCAGGTAAATAGTGGCCTCCTCTTGTCTTAAGAAATTTGAGAATGGCTGTTGTACTCCTCTGTGCATTGCAAGCAGCATAATCCCCATGCACTTTCCTACTACCAGTGGCTTGAAAAATTACCCCCAGGTATTTGAAGCAAGAGACCTGCTCAATCTTGTGGCCATCTATCTCCCAGTTGTAGTTCTTTGGCCTTTTAGCGAATGCCATGATTTTAGTTTTTTGATAGTTGAGTTCTAGCTGTTCCACTCTGCAATACTGTGTTAGTGCTCTTAGGGCTCTTTTTGGGCCAATGGGAGTTCTTGAAAGTACTGCTGCACCATCCGCATAAAGCAGCGTTGAGATATGCCTTCCCTCTAATTTTGGGGAGTGGAAGTTAGTGTTGTTGAGGTCCACCAAATCATTGATGTAGAAGTTAAACAGGAGTGCAGCTAGAATGCAGCCTTGCTTGACACCCTTCTCAGTGACAATGTCATTGGTGAGATGTCCCTGGGGGGTTACATCTTAGTTTTAATGAGGTCGCTTCATGCAGCATACGTATTAGATGGAGTAAACTTCGGTTGATTGAAGAAGCCTCCAGTTTTTTCCACAGTTTTGTTCGGGATAGAGAGTCAAAAGCTGCTTTAAAGTCTATGAAGGCAGCATAGAGAGAAACTGTGCTGTAGGTGGAATATTTTTCAATAAGGTGGTGGAGTACAAGGCACTGATCTATGGTGGAGCGGCCTTCCCCGAAGCCAGCTTGTTCTTCTGCAAGTATGTTTTCTTGTTCCAACCAGGTCTGACATTTCCACTGTAAGTGTCTTGCATAGTTTGCTGATTGTACTGAGGAGACTAATTGGTCTGTAGTTGACAGGATCATCCTTGCTTCCTTTTTTATATATGGGGACGATGATTGCAAGACCCCAATCCTTGGGTGCTCGACCATATTTGTTGATACAGGTGAAAAGTGAGGCCAGGTTAGGGGCCCAAAATTCAAGGTTGTTTTTAATGGCTTCTGCAGGTATTAAGTCTTCCCCTGGAGCCTTCCCCATTCTCTGCTGGGCTACAAGGTTCTTGATCTCTGTCGCTGTCACTGGTGGCCACCCTTGGATATTTTCTATATTTTGGCTAGTGCATCCACTTTCAATGTAGTTGTCCTTATAAAGTGCTTGAAAGTGATCCTCCCATATCCCTGGAGGGATGTGACAATCCACGGTAGCTAGCCCATTTCTCTGGGAACTTGATGTAATATGCCAGAATAGAGCTGTGTTGTAGGATCTGAGTGCCTGGATAAGTTGTGTCCAGTCATTCTTCATGGCTTCTTTTTTCTTGTTCATCAGCAGCTTTTTGTAGTCTCTTTTCTGCTGAAGCAGCATTGGTACAGCATCTGGGATGTTATTAGATAGGTAACCCTGATAAGTATCAATGAGGGCTTTTTTAGCATTAACACATTCCTTGTCAAACAATGGTTTGGAGTGGTGCTGTTGTTTCCACTGATGTACACTATTTTGATGGATTAGATATTGGTGTAGAGCTTGGGTAAGTGTATTGTAATTCTCCAAGATTTCATCAGAGGACTCAGCTGATATCAGGACACTCCTAAGCCGCTGAAGTTGCTCTGAAGCCAGTATCTCACTTATTGTTTGGTTTAGTTGGGGGGTCCATTTAGCTCGGCGATAGGTCCTTCCTGATGGTGCTCTAGAGAGGTGATAACGCTCCCTGGTGTGTGTCTCCTGCGTGAAGTCACTAAGGTGTAGCCAAATTGGAAAATGATCACTTTCAAATCTGGACATAACTTCTAATTCCTTGGCATAGGGAAGAAGGTCCCTAGAAATGATTATGTAATCAACGGCACTCATTCTGGACCCAGAGAGATAAGTGAATTCAGCTGGGCAGTCTTTTTTCAGGGCACCATTTAGGATTTGAAGGTTCAGCCTTAACGCTGTTTGATCCAGATAAAATCCTGCAAAATTTGATTTCTTTTCCTTTGAGCATCGAGTGGGGTGGGTTCCATCATCTTCAAAATCAGGAGGAGGGCATTTGTGCTGGGCATATAGGGTATGATTTTTGGGGCCCAGTCTGACATTCAAATCACCCCCCCAAAATTACAAATACATTTGGGTTCTGCAACATGAGATTAGCAGTGTATGATTCCAATTCAGCCCACAGGCCTCTGATTTGGGATTTCGTCTTCATTGGAGGCATGTAGGCATTTATTATCAGCAAAGTGCAATGGTTAAATTGAATTAGCACTGCCATGGCATATGTTTTAAAAGTGGAAAGAGGCCTTGTTATGGCATGTAGGGTGGTGGAAACCAGAACACCCAGGTCACCTCTAGCTCTTCCATGGTTTTCCTTGGCTCTGCCGGAATTGAGAATGAGTGAAAGACATTTAATTACAGATCCTTATTAGTCCATGTTTCCTGGATCAGTATAATGTCATATTGGGTGAGGAAGTCACTAGGACAGGAATCTCTGTGAGCCGTCGGCCACCCAGCGATGTTCCAGGTCATAAGGGTAACCTTGTTCTGGTCAGTTGGAAGTCAGGCAGTCACATTGCAGGCCACAGGCTGGATGGATAATTCATCTGATGTCAGTTGGTTAAATGACTGGGTTGACTGTGGCTGTGTCCTCCTCTGTGGATGGAGGGGTAGTGAATTACATTTTTGTTCTTCCTGCCCTGCCTGTTCTGGAAGGGAGATTGGAAGAACCAATGCAGCATGGGAAGTGAAATGAGGATCACAAGCAAGCAAGGAGCCCATCTCTTTAGTGAGGGGGCTTTGGCTTAGGAGATGAGGTAGGTGGCAGTGAAGAATGTTTTTCCCTTGAACTAGGTTTGCATAGGGATGTTTGAGACCCCTGGGGTTTAATTGTAGATGGGGGTGCATCTGCAGTATATTGCATTTTTGAAGGGGTGTTGGCTACAACTCGGGATTTCAAGGCTTCCTTGATTGTAAGTAGAGGGTCATCACTTTCACTTTCATTGTCAGAAAAATCAGAAAAGTGCACTGACAGTTTTCTGCGACAGGGGGCTGATTTCAATGGGGTTGGATTGCTGTAAGATTGACTCAGGATGGTATATCTCATCAGCTGTATTGTGGGAGTGTATTCCCAAATTTCTGTGTTTTTCTCTCAGTTTAATTACTTCTTGATTTATAGCCTGAGCTTCTTCCTTTGAGGTGTGTTTAGGTTCTCCCACTTGGTGTGCAGAATTATTGCTTCTTTGTGTTATTGTTGCTGTTTTCCCTGTGATGAGATCACGGACTATCTTATCCTTAAAAACTCTGTTAATTTCTATATAATGTGCATTCCAGAGGAAATTTCTTTTCCGTAACAGCCTCTTAGGAATATTTGCCTGGCTAAAGGTCAAAAGAATTCACTTAGTAGGTCTTGAGCTGGGTAAAAAGTGGCAGTCTAGTAAATCAATTGTTCTGTTGTGCATGTTTAAAAGTTGGGAAAGATATCTCACAACTGACTTCTGTCTGTTCCGCATATGGCCCGTGTGATTTATTTGCAGCAGGAGCTGATTTTTCTGTAACACTCGGCAGTGATTAACTGCATCCTGTGATGTGGCAGGACATATTTCTTCCAAATCTGCTACATTTTTAGACTGTAAGCTAGATTTCAGTTAAGTTAGACTTTAAGTTAGATTTTTAGTACAAAAATAATTATTTCAATTGGTATGGCCAATATACCTCTGTTAGTTTTTGGTTATTTATAACAGAGGCCTTAATAAATTTTTGGGTACATAAAACAATGGGTTCATTAAAAATTGCCACGTGGAATGTTCGTGGCTTGCGAACTGAGGATAGGTGCAATGAGATTTTGCCCTGCCTTGGCGGCCTGCGTTATGACATCATTTTGTTGCAGGAAACTCATATCTGTAACGAACAACAGCGGAGCCGGTGTCAGAGATTGTGGACACAAGGACCTTCTGTATGGTCATATGGGGAGTGTGGCAGTTGGGGAGTAGGGGTCCTGTTTAGGGCCAGGAACAATTTGACCATTGATTTTATGTTAGAAGTAGTTTAGGGAGGTTGTTGATGGTGGATTTTAGTATGGAGGAAAAGCAGAAAGATGGAAGAGTAGAAAAGAAGGCTTTCAGGCTGTGTGGGCTTTATGCTCCTGTAAAATATGCTGAACGGAAAAAAGTTTTGGGGGTATTTAAAGGTCAGTGTAACACTCAGCGGCATCTTATTATCGTAGGAGATTTCAATAACAGGGCAAGGATGATGGACAGGAGTGCTTACACAGACCAGAAAGAGCAGAGAAAGTTGTCCCTGCCCAAACCCCTGACAGCAGAGGAAAGAGAGTTGGAGTTTTTTTCTAGAGAAACAAGGTCTTAAGGATGCAGCTCTTGATGTGGTGAATGAGTTAGAATTTTTTCCTGTTTATTGCAGAAAGGCTTTTGGTTTGGATTTTCCCCCAATGGAAGGAGTTCGATTTACTCGTTATCACAAAACCTCAGCCAGCAAAATAGACTGTGTGAGGGCAGTGAAGGAAATGGAGGTGGAAAATTGCACTGTTATGATCACTCTTTGGTTGGATCATGGGCTCTTGGCTGTAGAATTTGGTATAGGCCAGGTTTACCTCAAGAGGAGACCTCTCTGGAGGCTGTGCCCTAAATTTTTGGAAGATGTGGCATGTAAAGAGCGCATCGCCTCAGCACTAGCCCACAACCTTACTCTTGCTGACATGTACAAGGATGATTTGTGCAGGTGGTTGGAACATGTGAAGCGCGCAGTCCGGGCCACTAGCCGGGCTTACGAGACTAACGTTAATGGGAGACAGGTTCAGGACTATCATTTGGCCATTTATCATTTTTTGAACTGCCATTATCGATTGAACCAAGGTGTTCCTTTTTCAGAACAAGAGCTTAACTGGGCAGAGGGAGTGATAGCAAGATTTTGCCAAAAGCAAAGACAAAACAGAAAGAGGAGTAAAAATTTCAGGACTCAAGGTGGTGTGGTTGATGTGGATGAGTGGGCAGGTGCCCGGAGTCCAAAGGCTCCGATCAAATTAAACGGCTTGAGGGCCTCTGAGTCAGACCCTATTGTATTTAGACCAAGTGAGATGCTGGATATCATGGAAGTATATTACAGGCAGTTATATGCTTGGAAAAACATAGATATAGAAGAGATTAAGGGTTTTTTCCAAGTTTTTTCAGAGGACCAGATGGGCACCCTCTATAAGGGTTTGAGTCCAGAGGACAGGAGGAGGTTGGTCTCTTCTATAGAAGAACAAAAAGTTCATGAGGTCATAGAATCATAGAATTGCAGAGTTGGAAGAGACCACGAGGGCCATCCAGTCCAACCCCCTGCCATGCAGGAAATCATGATCAAAGCATCCCCGACAGATGGCCATCCAGCCTCTGTTTGAAGACCTCCAAGGAAGGAGACCCCACCACACTCCGAGGGAGTGTGTCCCACTGTTGAACAGCTTTTATTGTCAAAAAGTTCCTCCTAATGTTGAGGTGGAATCTCTGTTCCTGGAGCTTGCATCCATTGCTCCGTGTTCCAGTCTCTGGAGCAGCAGAAAACAAGCCTGCTCCATCCTCAACGTGACACCCCTTCAAATACTTAAACAGGGGTATCATATCGCCTCTTAACCATCTTTTTTCAGGCTAAACATACCCAGCTCCCCAAGTCTCTCCTCATAAGGCATCATTTCCAGACCTTTCACCATTTTAGTTGCCCTTCTCTGGACACGCTCCAATTTGTCCATATCCTTTTTGAACTGTGGTGCCCAGAACTGGACACAGTATTCCAGGTGAGGTCTGACCAAGGCAGAATAGAGTGGCACTATTACTTCCCTTGATCTAGACACTATACTTCTATTGATGCAGCCCAAAATCACATTGGCCTTTTTAGCTGCCGCATCACACTGTTGACTCATGTTCAACTTGTGGTCTATTAGGACTCCTAGATCCCTTTTGCACGTAGTCTCATTCAGACAGGTCTCTCCCATCCTATATCTATGCATTTCATTTGTTCACCCTAAGTGCAGTACCTTACATTTCTCCGTATTGAATTTCATTTTGTTAGCTTTGGCCCAGCTCTCCAGTCTATCCAGGTCATTTTGAATTTTGATCCTGTCCTCTAGGGTATTAGCTTCTCCTCCTAATTTGGTGTCATCTGCAAATTTGGTAAGTATGCCCCTAATTCTGTCATCAAAGTCATTGATAAAGATGCTGACTCTGCCCTGTATGGCAGTGCCTAGGGAATATTATCTTCCTTGGAAGCCTGTGTGTTTTTTCCATGGATGTTACATATAAATTCCTTTATGTATTAGGTATAGAGATGCCCGCTAGGGAAAAGCAGAAGATATAAACGTTCAGTCCATATGGAAGTATAATATCTTACGTGTAACGTAAACTTAACAGGATGGCATATACCTAGACACTGATAGTCTGTGTTCTTCCGTTAGAGGAGTATATATTTGTATATCTATAACTATGTTTAATAAAACAGCCTAAAAGGCTAATGGAGACCTTGATCATTCTCCCATGTTCCACATCCCGAAATTCCAGAAATTAAGAGTGCTTAAGTGGAGTGCTGATGCTAACTCTGCCTGTTTGGACTATAGTGTTGATCATAAGTTGGGACCCTGGTGACCAGAGGGTGATGAAAGTGACCTTCAAACAGATTTAGCTGACAGACAGCAAAGAGCATTCAATCCTTCAGTCTAAAGGGGTGGGATGAGGAACCACACCTGTTTCAAGGGGCAACCTTGAAGTCTTGCCTCCTCGTCCCTGGTGTCATTACTTTCCTATGCATGGAGGGTGACAGATATGAAGCAGAGAGAGAGAGAGAGACAACACACACTACCTGTGGGCATTCTGTCTTTGAGCTGGAACACTGGTTTTCCAGAGTTCCGATTCATGTGGACAGCTCCTATGAACAGCAAGGTTGAACATATGAAAATAATGATTGAACAGCTCTTCAATGAACACCGAATTTGTGGCATTTAATTAAGATATGGCATCTATTTTCATGATCTAAACAGAATATCTCTTAAACCATACTGATTGAGAATGAATATACTACGAAGAGAAGTTATGTGAGAGATTGACAAAGATTAGTAAGCTCTAAAAAAAAAAAGAAGCTACATTAGAAGAGGGGTAGAAGAAGGTTTTGTTTAGACTTCAGCAATAGCTTTATATTGCCAAAAAAGAAAAGAAAAGAAAAGAATGTCAACTAGGTCCCAAGTCTGGCAGCCAATCAAAGCAGTCAGCAGCAACACAATTTCCTGGCAATGGGCTGGCCATAGTTCAGCCTTCCTCATAGTTCAGGGGAAGGGTAAGCCGGCCCCTGGCCCAGATGGCCTCAGTTGGAATTTTTTTATAAAGTTTACAGGAAGTGGATTGTTCCCTTCTTTAACCACTTTGTTTAATTTTTTGTGGGATAATAATGAGCTCCCTGTGACGTTTTATCAAGGGGTCCTGAATTTTTTCCGAAAGGAGGGCGATCCTACCTTCCCAAAAAACTGGCACTCCATTGCTCTGACCAACGTAGACTACTGCATGTTGGCAAAAATACTGAACAATCGGCTGGCTAAGGTGGCTGATAAGATTGTGATGGTAGCACAGTCCAGTGCTGTGCCAGGTAGGACTATGGTAGACTCTCTTTGTTTTGGGAAGTGTTCCGACTCAGCAAGGAGGAAGTTTGGACTGGTCAAATCCTACAGGTCGACCAGATGAAAGCTTTTGACAATGTAGATCATACGTTCCTATGGGAAGCCCCGAAGTGGAAAAGAGTGCCAGAGAGATTTATTGCTTTAGTAAAATTGTGTTATAGGGATGCAGAGGTGGCTTTGCAAGTCAATGGTCATAGAGGAAAGAGGATTAAGTTAAATTCTGGAGTGAGGCAAGGTTGTCCACTGAGCCTTCTCTTGTATGTTATTGCTTTGGATACTATCCAGTGTAAGATTAGTTTAGACAAGAACATCTCGGGGATCCGAACCCCACGTCTGTTGGACAGTTTGTGGTTGGTTTGGTGTGAATCTGTTAAATTTGTTGCCCATGCTGATGATGTGTCCCTTTTGATTAAGGACAAGATGGAAGTTAGAAAGATTAAAGATGCATTTGAAGCCTACAGTTGAGTTTCTGATGCTCGACTTAACATGGAAAAGAGTTTTTTGATCAGGATTTTTGCTGCAGAGGACAAGATGGCAGCTATTACTCTAAAAGACATAGTTGAAGGAAAGGAAGGGTGGCAAGCAGAGCAAGAGGCAAAGATGCATAGGGTGAAGATCCTGGGGCTGAATTTTGCAGTGGCTCCTGAGGGATGGAAAGAAAATTGGTATCACTGGTTGGAAAAAGTGAAGGAGATGGTGGCCCTCTGGCAGAGATGGAAGCTGACCATTTACCAGAGAACTGCTTTTGTAAATACCAACCTGCTTCTGGTGGCAGCCAATTTGGCGGCTGTTTTCCTGCCTCCAGATCCAGTGATTAAAGAAGCCGATTGGGTTCTCTTCAAGTTCCTTTGGGGAATGGCCCTGGCAAGAGCAGTGGCTTATGGGAAGGTAGAACAAGGGGGCCTGGAATTCCCAGCCCTGGGACCTAAGTTCATCACCATCTTCTCTGCCCAAAATTTTGGGAAATCTCTCTGTTGCAAAAGGGTCAGATTCAACCTCAGGCTTGGCTAGTTTTGTTTTGTGAATGCTAGATGGGGACTAGATGGGGAAAGACCTGGTGGGAGGAAGGCTCATTAAGTTTTAGGTTTTCTTTGCCTGAAAAATTGAGAGACTTTGAGAGACTTTGTTTTTTACCTAAAGAAATATAGAATCCATGCTGAGTTGAAGAGTGAAGACAGGCCAGGCCAGAGCATCAAGAGAGATTTGTACAGAAATATAGTGGAGGAGATTTATGTTATGTGTTTGCAAAAACATCAGGCCAAACCAGATTTGTCAGACTACCTAAAACACCAGACTAGCCCGACTGAGTATTTCATGGACAAAAGGTTCCCCTAAAAGTTGTGGGACTTGAGGTGGAGGCTCTACCGTCAGGTTCTTAATCTGAGGGGAAGGAGACTGTGGACCACAGAGGATGAGCAGACTTGTCCTCGTCTGAAATGTAAAAAGGCTGAGATTTTGAGTGGTGTGGCACAAAAGGAGACGATCAGACATTTTGTCCAGGTCTGCCTGAGTCCTCCCGGGAAAGGAGGTGGCCCAGGTCCTGGATTGGCCAGATTTGGCACAACAGGCTTGGGAGACAATACTTTCAGGGACTGAACCTCCAGAGGGTGTCAGGGGACCCAGAAAGTCAGTGGGCCAAAAGAGGAAGAGGAAGGAGCCTGGTTCCATGGCTGAGAGTTTTTGGAAAGTGCCCTGGTCCACGGTGCGCTTGGTCAACCTCTATGTGATGTTAGGGTTATTTTTCCCAAGACAAAGGGAGCTGAAAAGTCAAAATCTGCAGGATGTAAAAGGCACTGCTTATTATGTGAAGAACGTAATTGAAAATTTAGCTCTGAGTGAAAAAGAGAAATTGCGAAACCATCATTGGAAAAAGTTTTGGCCGTGGTTTAGTGATACAAGTCCAGCAATAACTTAAAAGGATATTTTAAATAAATAAATATTTTATTATTATTATTGTGTTTTTGTATAATTTTGTATTTTTTAATTAATCTTTTAATTAATCTTTTATTATTATTTTTTTTCTTTTCCAAGTAAGTATAATTGTATTGTGTAAATATAATGTGATTATAGTGCGTTTAGATTAAGAGGAAAAATATATTAATGTTAGGATAGATAGTTTTATTTTTGTATTAGTAAGAAAAGAGGAAAACAATTAATATTATTTTTGTGTTATTGTTGTGGCCTTTTGTGGTCGGGTGTATTTTTCAGTAGAATGGTCTTATTCCAGTAAAAAATTGCTAACCCCTTAAAAAATTTGTTGTGTACCATATGGGTTTTGCCTTTGAAAATCTTGTTGGGAAAGCTTGTTTGTAATGTCATTTAATATTTGCAAAATAAGAATCAATGTCTCTATGGACAGTTTGCAGAAATCATAAAAGAGCTGAGCACTGTTATTGTAGGGAATGCTGCCAAGCTCTGGGAGTTTGACTTTGTTATCAACTTGCTCTGGCCCATAATTTATATTTATACTTTGAGGAATTGAGGAGGCTGGTTTGTTTGGTTCAAGTGTCTGCGATGGCTTAGGGAGTAAAGAAGGAGCTATTGTTACAGATCTGTTACTCACGAGCTGTGTTGTCTCTGCCGCTGGGAAGACTGAATTAATCCTCATCTGTTTTTCTGCTTTGAAGGATTCCTGATTGTCATTATTATTACAGGGGCTAGTCCGATTTCTTTTCTTGCCTTTGGATGGCATTTTTGAGGTATATGTAGGTGGTAATGCCAGATGTTAGTGGGAGGATAATTTAGAAGTTGTTAGTCCATCGCCATCTTGCCCCTCCTCCCTGCATTCCTACTCCTGTTTGCCATACCCAGCACATGCATGCCTTTTGAGTTTTTAATTTTTATTTTGCCATAAGTGCACAGTTACAGCAAAACAATAAAAGAAAAAAATTAAAAGAAATAGAAAATAAGAGGGAAAATGGAGTAAAACCATGCTCAGCCTGCTTGGGAATAACAAGGGGGAAAGGTGGGAAGAGGAGAGGAGGAGAATAATGCCCACTCACACCATGTGATTGCTGGAATATAAGAACTGCAGTGGAAGTGACTTATTGGAAAATTAGCAATACTTGGAGCCATTGATGGGCTTCCCCTGTCAATGAAAAGGTGCATTCCAGCAACAATAGAAATGCAGAGCAGCAACAGAGAAACATGACACTGTGTGATAAGTACTGACAAAAGGTGCTATTATCCCGCTGTAATTTTGATTTACCAGCCTCATGTAATAAAGTCCCTAGAGTAAAATGGTGCCTCAGTGATATTATGCCTCAATCTATAACAAGCCCATTCCAGATGAGTCAGGACCATTTTTTTTTGGCACAAAATGTTATTTATATATTTATTTAAAAATTAATTATTAAAACTTTATATCTGCTTTCTATCCAGAGATCTCAGGATGGTGCTCAGTAAAATCAGTCTGACAAATTTAGGGCTCATAGACACGTATTCCAGGAAAATCCAGCTTACCTTTGGGTTACCCTGGTCCAAAGCAAACATGGACTTGTCCACATGATCGCCACACACCAAGGCAAGTTTGGGAGCACTGTCCACTCAGAGTCTCCCTTCCAAACTCACCCCGGTCTGATAATTCACAGTATTCATGGCCTCATGGCCGTGGCCGCTTCAGTCTTTCACCCTCCCCATATGCATACAAATGTACTTACGTCTGCATCGCCTCGGCCTCTTTTCCCAGAGATCAGAGGGTCTTCAGACATCCTGTTAAGCAGAGGTACATACAGCTAATGATATGAGTATGCTGGTATGTGCTTCTCTGAACAACTGCTGTGTATTTCCCCCAAAAGGGAACTGCTTAAAAGTGAAATTGAAGCAGGGAAAGAGGCATTTTCTGGTGCGAAAAGTCAACTGATTGCCTGGCCCAGGGTGTTTCCTCCCTAACACTTCCATCCACCTGCCAAATATCTGCCTCCACCCCCATTGATGTAGCTATGGAGCCAGCCAACACACATGTGTGGATATCCAGATTTTCTGCTCAAATACAGAGTAAATCCCAACTCTTTTTGGTCTGGATTAAAGCCCTGAGGCACAGAAAAGACCTGACTTTGAGCCATACATCATCTGGACGGCTTGCTGTGAAAACTAGGTGAGATCATTTTATTTGGCCTGTTTAGACAGGCCCTTAAACAGTATAAATATTAAAATAATTTAAAAGACTAAACATATATTATATAATTCAACAGTTGCAAAAAGATTAAAATATCTAAAAACAAATTAAACAAATTGAAACAAAAAAGAGCTCACTTAGAAACAAGAAAAGCCCATTGTTCAAAATAGCACAAATGTTATAAAACTGCATTTTGTTTTTGTTTTTTTCAGAAAGTCCCCACATTCCCCATCAACTCCTGAAGAATGTGCAAAACCTCCTGTAATCTCACACAGTAGGAAGGGATCAGCTTTTGAAATCCTTTGTTCTTATATGTTTGAATTAAATAAGTAGTTCAAATGCTCTGTGAAGGTTTTACAGGACATGCCTCTGTATTTTTTCTTTTGCTTCCCTTCACCCACTATATAAAAGCTTATGATAAACTGTGAAGAATTTCCTCTTCTAAATAGAAGGTAAGTCAAGACCTTTGACTGCAAGCTGACATTCATATCTTAAGCTAGGATCTTGTTGGCTGACTTCTGAGGAAAACAGAGCACCTCATTATAAGGGTCAAAATGAACTTGCTCCTTCATGTTAGACAAGTTAGAGATGCTGGGGAATTGGCAGTCTGTTTTTCACCCATATCTTGTATTCATAGTGTGTACCAGCTGTGTCCTGAAGTATTCTTAAATGGCTAAGAATGAAACTTTAAACTGCAGCCATCTAAGTATGAATCCTGTCAGGGTCAATCTGAGGTCATGGGAAACTATACCCAAATCTAAGCCTGGAGTGTTTCCAGCTCAAGGCCCCTGATGTCTGGGACTTGAGTTGGAAGCTGAAATGGCAGGCATGTAATATGCAATGAGCAGAGGGCAAATGGTTTTCTGTTGACCAGGGAAACAGAGACCAGACTCCCAATATTTATGACAGGCTTATCCAATGCACAGCCTTCATATTGCCTGTCAGTTGTGAGGGCTGGTATAACAAATTATTGTTGTCTTCTACTCCTATATTGGTTTCTAGGCCCCGAGGACAGACATTTCATGGCAGCTTATTAGGCGAGGTCATGGCTTTAGAAACTGTGTGATTGTGGCTGCTGCTGTTTTTGTTTTTGTTTAAGCCTTGTAATCTTTGACAGATACTTTGGCAAACCCAATTAGGATAAAACCCAGTTTGGAATCTTCAGTAATGCTTATAATCTTTCAAGATGCAAAATTTAAAAGAAAGGAATTTCTGGGCAGCAATTTGCTTTTTAAAAAACAGGACGAATGGTTGTTCGCTACCTTTTTGGGCCCAAGGACCATGTACAATGTGGGTTTAAGGGTTGGGGCCTCGTGTGCAAACAATAATCTCCCTTGCTGGGAGGGAGTGGGTGGGGGGCTTCTCTCCACCCCCTTTCCTGGTGAACCTGAAAGAGAGAATGCTTTCCTCACTTCTAGTGGAAACAGTAATATAAGTAGATCCAGACTCTCCCTGTGGAAACCCTTGATCTTCTTGGATCGGCAGACACTATGACCTCAACTTCCACCTCTTCCCTCTTCCCTGTTCCCTCTTAGTTTAGCTGCAATTTCAACAATGGCTGGAGGGTAAATGGATTCTGCCACCAACAATAGATAGTCACCCCATTGCAATCCAAAGGATTTTGAACCCTGTGGCATTACTAAGGCTGTTGTCACTTGTCCCTTCAATGGTGTCACCTGGTGGAGTTCAATCTCTACGCAGCCCACTCATGCCATGACTGTTTGGACTTAAATGGTCTTGAGATAAAAATACCTATTTTTTAATATATATATATATATATATATATATATATATACACACACACAGTATATCACAATTTAGATTAACATAGCCTCCCAAAAATGGCTAGAAATGGATTTTCTTTTAAACAGTGATAACAGAGCCACCTGTTTCTTTTTAAATTCTCCTTGGAGGCTTTGCTATAGGGACTGTCACAATGAGGGTCTCTAGTTCAAAAATTAACACACCATCACTGAGTAGGCACTGGAAAGAGTAATTTATGATGTTGGCAGGAAGTGGGAAGTGGTATTTGGTGATAGGTATGGGGTGAGTGAGAGCATACCAGGCTGCCAGTTGTTCTATTGTTCTATTACAGTTGTCCCTCCACATTCACAGATTTGGCATTTACGGATTTAAGTATTCATGGCTTGAAAATATTCTTAAAAAAATAATAATCCAAAAAGCAAACCTTGATTTTGCCATCTTATATAAGGAACACCATTTTGCTATGCCATTGCATATAATGGGACTTGAGTATTCACGGATTTTGGTATTCACGGGGGGTCCTGGAACCAAACCCCAGCGAATGTGAAGGGACAACTGTATATTACTTTGCTTGTTTCTCTTTCCTTTTTCTAATATGCTCTTCAGTGACAAATCAGTGTATGTAGTCAAGTTTCCTCTCACAATTGCACTCAGCTCAATAAGGATAAAATTTTCTGGGTATAGTGCATTGTTCTGTAACACTCCTTAGTTGGGAACCAAAACAGTTAAACAGGATTCAGACTGTTTGTTCTTTTTGAAAAATGCAGTGTAGATGTGATAGGCAGATCTGTTGATATGTAATATCCAAAATAAATTCCCCCATAATAAAACTTGGGGGGTGTGGGGGGACGAGATAGTGTGGAAGTGACTTCTCCTGAAATGCGATCGGCTAAACCAGTGGGTCCTAAACTTTTCTTTACCAGGGACCCCTTTTGATGCTGTGGTCCCCCAAGAGTTAACTCAAGATTTAAAACCCTAACAACAACAACAACAACAACAACAACAACACAACTACACCATCCATTAACCCTTCCTTCAGAGGCACTGGAGGGAAGGGAAGACTTTTCTCCAGCTTCTTCCTGCAAATTTGTGGCTGGAGTGGATAGAAGAGCAATGTGCAGGCCCAGTTAACCAGCCAGATTTTGCCTTGGCTCCTGTCATGTGGGTTGAGCAGCCTTCAAGTGTTCATGGAATCCCTTTGAGGACATCGTGGCCCCCTGGCGTCATGGATCACCGGTTAAGAACCTCTGTGCTAAACTGCTCTGGTGAGGTTTTTTAGATAGATGTTTTGATTTGGCAAATATCAAAGAAGGGGTTCCCATTTTAACAATGCATTCAGTTTTGGAAGCTGCTATTTAGACAGTAATGAACATAAGACAAGTACTGAGCTTTCAAACAATGCTCCAAAAACAATAAGTTCAGAGATACTACATTTTACAGTATTTGACAATTGCAAACAGTTGCAGACATCAAGTTGCACTGATAATGGAAGATTAATGAATAATGCTTATCTTGTTTCCTGAGGGAGTGTTCTTTGATCAGGAGGCAAATGTATTTCTAAATAGAGCTTGTCAGAAACGGAAGAATATTACCATCTAAGAAAGCATATCACATAGCACAAAATTTGGATAAAGGCCCACCTTTACAAACTCATAAAAATCTAAATGACATAATCTGATTGTTCCTAATTAATGGACTGGGATCCATAAATAGTCAATAAGAAGCTCATTAGGTGAGTTCCCAGGCTGTTAGCAGCAGGTGGGAGGAATAATGCAACACATGGAACTAAAACAACAATCCTTGTAGACTTACAGAGGAGTAAATCTTACTGAGTTAATGGGGTTTACTTCTCAGTAAGCATGTATAGAATTGCACTGTAAGACAAAAAGGGACAGAGAGTGAGAGAGAGACTGATTTCCATAGCGAAAACCAATAGATTTTGGGACAGCTTCTTACACCAAAAATGTCTTTAAAGCACAGGTGAGCAGTAAGCGGCCACATTAGTCCCCCAGGAGACCTTGAAGGGCCACCCCACACTTCACCTGCTCCTACAAAAAAAATGTTTGTCCCCAAATGTACATTAGGGCACAGGGGGACATATTACCATAATTTGGAGGCTTCCTAGGCTGTTTTAGGCCTAGGAGAAGCTTTCCTTTTTTTAAGGAAGTGAGCAGACGTCACTTCCTGGTTCAGAAAAGACCTATCTTAGGCCAAAGGGTTGAAATGCCCTCCATACCCCCTAAAGAGCACTTGGGAACATTTTGAATCAAACTTTTTTTCTTTTCTTTTTTTTTTTTTTGCCGCACTTTGGCCACCCCTGCTTTGAATACATTATACAGCTCCCTGAAGTGTCTTTGGATCTTGAAACAACATTTCAAAGATTAATCTAACTAATTGATTTTCCTGTACATGCCTTCTTTTCTTTGTACCCACCTGAGCAAAAATCTCTGCAGCATTCATACCCAGAATTAGAGGTGGCGGGCTGGCGGGAGAGTTGTGTATTCCCTAGAAGTAGTGCCAAAGTATCTGTATGTTAAGATTCTTTCTTCTTCAATTTCTATACATTTTATGTTTACATTCAAGTCCTGGAGCGGTAAGTGGGGCAAGCTTCAAGAGAATCCATTGTTTGAATATGCATAACATTTTGCATAAAAGTAGATGTAATGCAGGCTGTTGAGTTGTGGTCTTCTACTTTCAGTTTGGCTGTGTTGACAAAATAGCTTACTTGCCACAGAACAAGTCTGGGGGAAAAAAAGACTCCTTCTCCCTCGAATGTGATTCATCCCTAGCACAGTCCTATATATTTACCTGGGAGTAAATACTTCTGAAAGCAGTGACACTAATTTCTTAGTACTGTATATGTGTACTAGACTTTGTTATTCTGCATGTAACTGCTCTCTTCTTTTAGAACTCTCTTATCTCAGACAGCTTAGAGGGAGCATTTATAACTAAAAAGTAGAACAGAGCAGTATATTCTTTCTTTCAATGGTGTTTAGGGGCGCTGTGTATTTGCCTATGTGTCTATATAGCATGGATCCAGACTGTCTAAAAGACCATATTGCCCTGTGTGAACCTGCCTGAGTTTTAAGACCCTTTCAGCCCTACCAGTCTCATAAGTATGTTTAGTGAGAACACATGGAAGGACCTTCTCTGTGGTGGCTCCAGGCTGTGGAATTCCCTCCTGCAGGAGGTTAGACTATCCTGTTCTCTGCTCTCCTTCCATTTATAGGGATAGACATTTTTACCCAGACAGGCATTTACATGTTCTTTGGAGAAGGGTCTTTTAATGAGGGAGGGCACTATACTTTTATTCCCACTTATGACTGAAATGCTTTTAAATTCCTGCTGTTTTCAATAGGATAAACTTATTTAACTACTGTATTTGTAAATTATTTTTATTATAATGATTGATATTTTAGTTGTATTTAGTTCTAAACCATGTTGTCAGTCTCCTTGGGCCTCCTTGGGTTAGATCCAACTTGTAAATCCAGACAAGGAATACTGAAGTAATAGCAGTCAAGTAGGTAACATAAAGTAACAAAAATCAAAGTCAAGACAAAAGCCCTTTGATCCAGAGAACAAATAAAGTGATGTTTGAGAGCATTACAGTCTTGTACAGTAGTGCAGTTAGCTTTGCTTCCCCTGGCAGTGTCACTAGACTTTTAAAGAAATCTCCCATGAGTACGTGCATTAATTTGAAGCTTCTGCAAGTGTGAGGAGATGGAGGTTCTGCCAAAAGTTCATTTCCTGACATAGAGGGAGGGTAGCAGGACTAATTCTTCTGGCTGGGAAAATATTGACTATCCTTCCCTTGGGGAACTGGCCTGAGCCTTATCCTCCTCAGAGTCAGTAAATGGGATGTGAACTGAAGCATCTCAGAATGCTCAAGCTGGGCACACCATCATCACTTACTAGCATGTTGAAAGTGCTTTAACCCGAGCTGGCTCCTAGTGTTCCTTCTAACTAAAGTGAAATGTGAGGGTAATACAGTCTTTGTGCAGGTAATTGCCTGAAGATGTTGGATATATTTTGTGGGTATGTAAATGAAGCTAGCTAACTCTAGGAATGATGCTCAGAATTGTCAAGATTCTTCAGTGCCAAATTCATTTTGATTCAGGTCCAAATAGACTGTCCCCACCCCATACAAATTTAGATGAATTTCCTATGCACAGTTTTCAAAATGCATATATTTTTGTATTCATTTTTTCAAATGGATGGCCAGGATCAGCTTTACAGATGTGTAACCTGGAATTACACATCTTTAGTAGATCTGTATTCATTGTCCCTATGTAGACACATGATCATGCATTATTGCCACAATTGTAAATGCCCCCCCCCAACATACTTTACCAGGCATCAGCCATGTGGAGAGAAGTGGGCCCATTCTGCTGGTGATTGGGGCATGGATGGCATTTCCACCCCCCTCATGCCAGCCAGTGTGTCTGTGATGATCAGAAGCAGGACCCTTGTCACATACTCTTACCATTAGATCATTGAATCATGATTAGTCTTGAGTAGAAAGATGTATGTTAATAAATGTCATACTCCCCTCCCCCCCCATGTTTCTCTGAGAAGTTTGATTGTTTTAGTCTGTGTGGAAGGTAATGATTCATGAGCAAGATCTGGAACATCTTGTCTTCTCTGTAATTGTTTCCTCACCTCATTAGATCCTTTAGCATGCATGGCTTCTTTCAGTTGTTGTATCAAAATTATGTAAAGTGTTGAGAAATGCATCCTTTTATGTTCAAGGGCACTTGTACTGTTGTTGTTTTTTTTAAATTACTATAAAGTTGGCAAAGCAATAGGGGACAGAAGTTATTGGTGAGGGATTTATTCATGGAAGTGCTTTGCAGTTTTGCTGTGCCCCAGTAGTTTCATCATAATTTTACCAGGGGGGAAATAGAACAACAATCCTGCTAATATGCAGTGACAATAAGAAGTTCCTATACTTACTAATGACTCACTAAACATTTAGATACCGAGATACTTATATTTCAAGAGTATTGTCAAATAGGACTAGGCCACAGGAGCACAAGCAGCATTCTGCTTGTGGCTGTAGGAAGTCATTATAGTTGTTTGTATGTCGCCTAATAACAGTGTTCTGTTGGGAGATCACAACAATAAATATTCAAATGCAAAAATAATGTTCAATAAAACAATGAAAAGTAACATAAATATGCAGCAGCAAGAAATAAAATAGTATTTTATAAAATAAAATAGTATAATAGTACATCATTACTAAAAACAAATCTGCAATTCAGTGGATTAAAAGTTTATAGATCTAAAACATCAGGGGGAGCATAACCTTCCCCAGGGAACACAGTGTCACCTTAATAAGAGTTACCTGGTTTTGTCCTCCCAAAATAAGAGTTACCTGGTTTTGTCCTCCCCAAAACCTGGGAGGTAAATTAGGCACAGAAGGTTTGATCGGTTGAGAAAGAGATTTGTAACCAAGTGGGCATTCAAACTCTGGTCTCCCTAGTTCAGGTCCAGTACACTAGTCACCACCCTTAATATCATGCTGCTTCTCTGGGTGTGTTGTGAAGATGTCTTCATTGAAAATCTATCAATTGATGAAGTTTGGGGGGAGAATCTGATGCCTTGCAGAAGGAATAAAAGATCATAAGTATTATGTCTAGCATGATAGCTTGATGGATGTTCTGTTTCATGTTGAACATTCAGGAGGCTTATTTGAAAAGTGGGAGTTTAATCACCAGGGAGTTGAATTGTAGAGTGTAGGAAGCCCCATAACAGCCATCTTATGACTATTAAAAAAAAAAAAAAAAGATGCATTGTGAATTATGGAGTCTGACTTTCGGTTCATCCTGGCAAGAAAAGTAAAAGTAGCATCTGTTATGGAACAGAGAGAAAAATAATGTACTCATACTACATAGTACATGGAGCCCTGGTGGCGCAGTGGTTAAATGCCAGTACTGCAAGCCACCACGTTGGATGTTCGATTCCAGCGGCTCTAAGGTTCACTCGGCCTTCCATCCTTTCGGAGGTCGGTAAATTGAGTACCCAGCTTGTGGGGGCAATTAGCTAACACACATTGGAAACTGTTTGATGCAGTGTAGATATGTAAATAGCTGTTGCTTAAAACCATTTGTAAGCCGCTCTGATAGCCTTGTGGCTGAAGAGCGGAGTATAAATAACTAACTAAAAAAAATTAGTGATGGTACTGGGAGTGGGGGAGGTGACACTGTCAGGGTAAGGGGTGACACCAGCCTTAGTGGCACCACAGTGTATTCATAAGGTGAAGGAGCATGAATACCCATATATCACCCTGAATATATTTCATCATACTTGATTTTGGATGGTTAGTACTTGAATACTTGAATGGGAGACCACAAGGTAGTACTAGGGATCCCCAGGAAAGCCTGGGAAAAAATTCTGCCTGAAACCCTGGGGAGCTGCAGCCAGTTATTATTAACAACACTACATAGGCCAGTTGGCTACCTGTATTGTTTCATGGTGATTCCTACATTCCTAAGCCATCTAAAGAGCCATATTAAGACACATATAGGACAAATTAACAGACCACTCAAATCTCCAGATAAATAAATCTCTCCCTCCCCCCAGAAATATGTTTAAATGCAGTGCCACACTGTTCCACTGTCCACTCATATGAAGTGACACTGAGACATATGGACCTAATCATTGCATATCAGTGGAATGGATTCTCTTGTTCTTTTCTGAGAGTCCTGGTAATTCTCCTGATTCCCAGAGTCTTCTACAATGCCTTGAAAAGTAGCTTGATGCAGAAAGTTTTCTTTTTTATCAGTGATTTAAATCAATTTATCCAGCTTCCCTCTGATGAACTCTAGCATTGGGTAGAAATAGTGCCTGCTTCTTTAGCACTACAAGGGTTTGGAACAAAGTATCTGTATTGAATTAGGACAGAGATTTGTTTAGTTTGGCTGTGGGGAAAAAGAGAGAGAAGTCCCCAATATTGAGGTAAATAATCTAATTTGATTCTTAGAAAAAGCAAGGGTCTAATATCTTTGGAGCTTTACAACTCCTATCCAGTTAATTTTCTTTTCACCACCCCAAATCATTTCCATTACAGCTTTTAAGAAGCAGTGAGCTTTCTTCATACATGCTGTCCTCTATCTTTTTGGTAGCCTTATATAGGCCATAATTAATTTATTCTTTCCTCTCACTAAAATGAAGGAAAGATTCAGTAAATTATGTCTAAACCACCCAAATGAGCCTGTAGAGATTATCAGTCAGGAACACAAAAAGTGTTCCTGTCCCTCAATCTCCACTCCCACCCCTGTCCCACAACAATTACACTCCCACAACATTTACCTGCTCTCCCATTGACAGGGCAGCCCAGGACTGAATGGAGCTCTAATAGGGCTCTGGTCTCTTCCTGGATTTTTTATCCTGCTTATTCTCACAAGGAGATGCGAGTGCAGGAAATTCAAAAATAAAAACACAAATTCACAAAAATAAGTTACAAAAAGCATAGAAACACACTTTAAAACTTACAAGTAAACCAGGGAAGTTTTTTAAAAAGTGCATAACTTACCTGGATGTCCCGATCTCACCCAGAAGTGTTCTGGCAGGTACCATCCATTCATACTGGGATCTCACCAGTAGCACAGGGCACTTTGTCATACACTGGCAAGTCCATAACAGAAATGGAATGGGGGATCTATTGACAGCTTCTCCCTGTCAATAAAGTACAGCATCTGTGGAAGGGCAGTAGAATGGGTACATAACACTGGGAGACGATGTCATCTGGTAAGGAAGCCCTTTTGCAATCTCCTGGCATTGTTATAATGCCACTTTTTACATGTCTGATAATCTCATGATAATTCCACTTGACACATCTGATAATCTCTCTTGGCTCTAAACCTGCGTCTTAGAGCCAAATATTACAAATAATAAAACTATTTTTTGCAGTGACTGTAACTTAAAAAAAATACTGGGGGAGGAATCAAGATTGAAGCTGCAATATTTAACATGTCCCCCCCCCCCGTAATGCTGATTGAAATTCTTCTTTGGCTGCTATTTGCATTTGGGTGGGATGGAGTGTTTGTGTGTTTTTGTGTGTGTCTATTAAATAACGAGAACGTGTTTCTACCTTTTAGACAAATATTTAGAGAACTAATTGTGAATGCTTGAGTGATGACCATGAACATGTTTGAACCTGCATGACAAACATCAACACTCTCAGCCATTCAGTTAATTGTCAGTCATCATTTAAAACAGCTGTGTTCTCTGTTGTATGCTGGGAAAATGCTAAGTTTAAAAGTCGAGCAACATGACATTCTGCTGCAACTTGAGGCGGACCCAAACCTTTTTCCAAAAATCATCACATGTGATGAAACCTGGATCTTCCGGTATGATCCTAAGATAAAACGACAGTCAATGCACTGGAAAACACCATCATCACCAAGAATAATAATAAAAGCATATCAAAGCACGTCCAGTTTCAAACCTATGGTTATTCTTTTTTGGACATCAAGGGCATAATTTTGGCAGAATGGGTTCAAGAAGGCAGAAGAGTGAACCAGCATTATCTATCTATCTATCTATCTATTATCCTCTTGGGTATGTTGCCATTTCCAGTGTGCTGATTTGTCGCAATTTCCAGTGTGCTGATTGGCCGCTTAGGAAACTTACCAACCAATTAAAGCTCTCTGTTGGGCAGCCAATCAGCATGTTGGGGGTGGAAATGTGGATGTTTAAGTCTTTTCTAAACATGGTGGAGGCAGAGGGGCTCTCTGTTGTTGCATGCATGGTGGGTGTGAGTAGCATGGGGAATGTAGCGTGGTGTGTGTATGTGCGACGTGTATATATATAGCATGGCATGTGCCTGCGATGTGTGCCTGCGGTGTGTGCCTGTGGCATGTGCCTGCAGGGTGGGGGGCAGTGTGTGCCTGTGGGGCAGGGGCGTACCGTGTCCCTGTGGTACAGGGCTGTGCGGGGGGGGCGCCATGTGCCTGTGGGGCAGGGGATGGCATGTGTAGTGTGGAGGTATAGTGCCGGGGGTTGTAAATCTGTGTTTGTTATACCAGGTATAGCTAGTTATAAGAAAATTTTGACAAAGCTGAGAGAAAGAGCTGGTGGGAAAAAAAGGCAGAATTGTGGGGAAATGGTGTCATTCTTCATCAAGACTTCCCCAAAGTGAAATTGGTGCTTAAAGGAACACATTTTGAGTCAGTTTTTACAGTAAAGAAGAAAATGGCAAATGTGTTAAAGCAGTGGACACAAAGTGATCTTCTCCACACCTTTGACCAGTGGAAATCAAGATTGTATTGGTATATGAGTGTGAACGGGAGTATGTTGAAAGGGACAATCACTAGAATGGTAATACATATAAAGATGGGTTATTGTATCAATCTGGTTATTTAATAGACAGACCGCATATAATAGGGATGGAAATAATATTTGAAAATATTTGAAAAATGTGTATCTAAAGTATTGGGGAACCCTGATGAGGAGAATCCTGGACTGATGAGAATCATCATAGTTCAGGGGCTATTCTGCACAAAAATTTTGCATGACTTTTGTGCAGAAAGCAGCAAATAGAAAATGGCTAGTTACTCATTGCTTTCTTGAAGTACAAAATTGGCAAACAATGACACCCCTAGTGTGTATAGCTTGGTGTGCTGTTTGTCTCTTGTATGTTTGACATGGAGGTGTGCATCCAGCTTCTCTGTTCACCATGAAGCAACAAGTCTAAGCCTGATAAAACTACAAACTGCCCCTCACTTTTGGATCACATCTCTGTAGCTATCAAAAAAACATAGCACACCCCCTAGATGGGTCCTCAAAGATGGGTCCTCAGTTGTTGTTGGATTTCAGCTCCCAGAAACCCAGCCAGCAAGGGTGGATTGGTACAGTCCACCAACATCTGGGGACCCAAAGTTTGGAAGACACTGTGCTAGGATATATGGAGGTGTCCCAAGCAGTGTTTTGGCTGCTTGAAAACTGTTCTCCCTCACTGTGGGTATTTTTAAAAGCCTCTCATTTGTTCCCTTACTCATTCTGTGTGCTTAACTGTTATTTTTGTTGCAAATGTTGCTTTATTTGTTGGTATGTTTGCAGCAAGGGAAGAAGAGATATCCACTTTTCTTATTTAAAAACTTTTTGAGAATCCTTCAGGGGTGTCTGCCTCCTTGCTTTAAATTCTTCAGTTGGATTCCCTTCACTTGTTGGAATTTCACCTAGGGTGAATGTGGTGTTGGCTTTCACTAATTGTTGAATGTCTTTTGGCATTTGTAATCCCTCTGTGTGTTGTTTCACCTGCAATTCTGGTAGTGTTTTTAGGAAATAACCCCACCTCGTTCTGCTTGTGCTCTCTCCTTAGAGGCTGAGCATGAGTTAATCTTCCGGTTAGTTTGGTTCCATGCCTCTGCACAGCACAGAATAGATTTTGCCAGGTTGTGGGAAGAATACTATTAGCATGGCAGGCTGTAAGAAAGACGAGTGCAGAACATTCAGTGTGGTTTGCTTATAGTTCCTTGAACTTATAAGAAATCTAAAATTCCTTTTTTGTGATGTCTGGATTGCTTATTTAGATAAGAGAGAGAGAGAGAGAGTCCTGGACATGAGCTAAAATGACAGTGAGATCATTAACTGATACTGGACCTGCCTGTAGAAACCCAGCTTCTGCTCTGTATGCAATACCTGCACCTTTTAAGCAGCTCTTTGGGAGCAAGAAATTAGGTAAGTACAGCAGGTACCAGCTGATAAGGCATGTGGTCAGTCTCTGGCTCTCCTAAACTGCTCACTGTAGTAATGAGAGTTTCTGGATAATCTTAGAGACAGGCTGCATCTGCACTGCAGAAATAATCCAGTTTGACACTGCTTTAACTGTCATGGCTTGATGCTACGGATTCTGGTATTTGTAGTTTTGTGAGATATTTAGCTTTCTCTGTCAGAGAGCTCTGTTGCCACAATTAAACTACAAATCCCAGGAGTCTATACATTCAGCTATGGCAGTTAAACCAGTGTCAAATTGGATTATTTCTGCAGTGCAGATGCAGCCTCAGACTATGAGAAGAGCAGTTCAGATCCCTACAGAGACTTGAAACTCAGTGGGTAGCCTCAGTCTTTAAGGGTTAGGGTTGCTTTGTTAAATGCATAGTGCTGTTACCACAATAAAATACACTTGACTTTTTTTTCTCTAAGGCAAGGTCTGGGAGTGTTTCTACACTGCAATTTGATATCAGTTTGACTGTCATGATACTGTTCTACAGAATTATGGGATTTGTAGTTTGGCAATGTACTTAGAATTACCTACCAGAAAGCCCTAGAATTATAGTTCAGGAGAGTGGGCTGCAGATTTCTAGCAAGCTACCTCACCAAGCTACAAATCTAATAGGGTACACCCATGGTGGTTTAAATGTTATCAAAGTACTTTAAATGTTTAATGTAGATTCACTGTAGGTGTGAATGGGCAGAATGTCTGAAATTCTGAAGGAAGGAGGCAGCAACAACAAAAAGATTGGTTTTATTTTATACTAAGAATTGTGAATTTTTTCAGAGAAGTAGGAAACTGGTACTCTGGCTTTCCTAAAGTTGCCACTGAAATTTACCACTTTCAGAAATTTGGAGGTGAATTCAGAGGCTTCTGCTTGGTAAATCAAACAATGACTAAAGTAAATCCAGTCTACTTTTGAGGATATAAAAAAAATACTTTCCCCACTTGTCCTTTTGCATAGAGATGGGCCTTCTGTTGTTTAAAGGACACAAGCAGGCCATCAGACTTTCTACACAAAAGAACAAATGAACATGAATCTGACATCAGACATGCCAGTATTCAAAAACCAGTAGGCTACAATACATAAATGTTCATGCTCTAATAAATTTGTTAGTTTTTAGGTGCCATGGGACTCTTGTTATTTTTTTTTTCTTAAGCACTATGGTACTTGCATAGATCAATAAAAAGCCGAGCTTTCACAATTTCAAATCATACTGCTTAAAGATATCTCTCTTTTATTTTTTTACAAGGTCTAACAGTGACAATTCCTCCTCCCTCCCCACGTTTTTGTTCATAAAGAAGGAGAAAAATAATTACTTCATTTCTAGATGTGCTGATACTGGTTAATGGCAATGCTCATTTCAAAACATGGCATTCTTTTGTGTGCAGGCATTCCATTTGTATAATTCCAGCTTCAAGCAAGTCTCATATCAATTCAGTTGTGCACACTGGCAGTCAGTGTCTCTTAAGTTCTTGACATGATGATGTAAGCAGTGTTTAAGACAGACAGGTGGAGATTTTCAGAAATTCAGTCAAAAGGAGTTTGAGTCATAATTTTCAGCCACAAAACAAAACAAAACCCTTTGTAATAGCAGAATTGCCTCTGTCTCACAAGTGCTTCTTACTTGGGTGCAGCTTGAAATTAATTGCATTCACACCAGCTAAGGATCATGCTAAAAGCTTCATGCTACTGTTCTTGGAGCCTATGGTGTACCCAAGAGAAATGCACAACTCTTTCAACAGTCATGTGCTCTGAGTTAAGATGCTGGAGAAATTTGGCCCAATTATTCCTGTAACTATGTGTGTGTGTTTTTCCATCCCACATATTTTGTTTTATTTTGTTTTCTAAACAAACGCTCCTTCCCTGGGAAAGTGATTTTACATTTTTCTGCTGTTCCTGAGCCATTAAAGCCAATAGAACATAGCAATATAGAGGTACTTGTTCTCTAATCTGCGTGGAAACCATACTTCTGTGAATCAAGGGATCTGTAATTATTGTGGGAGTGGCATATCCTCTGAGCAGGTCCAGAGAAACATGCATCTCTGGCCATCTTGCATTTGCAGGAGGTGAAAGCAGAAGTTGATGGAGAATAAAGTAAAAGAAGATAGCTAAGTAGTAGGGCATGCACGTAGTAATTAGGAAAGGTAGGAGGCATCATGAGTGTTCTTTAGACTGTCCTACAGAGATATGGGTGGTATATTGTGCTCATTTTAATGGGTTAGACATTTTCTGCTTTGGTTACAGAATCTTAAGTTAGCATTCCCACCAACATTTCTGCTGTAGTATCTTTTGAAACAAGGAAGTCAATGACTTTTGATGAAGTTAACTTTCTTGGGAGAGGATTTAAACTCAGCATATCTCCAGATTGTCACTCACTCCCCCAGCAGAAAGAAAGAAAAAGAAAAAGAAAGAAAGAAAGAAAGAAAGAAAGAAAGAAAAATGGTCAGTTCCTTCTCTGCTACATACATTGGGATTCTGAGAGAAAGCAAAAGAGTTTTGATAGAAAATTTCATCACTGAGGGGTTTCATAGTACTGTATATCTACCATGGATTTTTCTTCATATATTGCCACAGTGGTGCCACTATAATATGGAGAGATATCATTGCTTATTTCTTTCTGGCATATACCAATGACAAGTTTCAACCTTTCTCTCCATTGAGTAAGATTACATTGATCTTGTACACTTTTTTTTTTTTTTTGGTATGTGGCACTTTAGGACTTTTTACACACAAAGACATCTGCAAAACGGAACATTGGTACTCACCATGAAGGTTATTTTTCAGCAGCGATGGGGAGTGAGTCCTTATCCTGGTTATTGGCTCCACCTGCTACAAAACAAGCAGGACCATCTGCAAATAGAAGTCAAACACCCACACACCAGGAGGTGGAGCCAACCCCAACCTCCCCAGAAATATTAACACAGCTCTGACCAACATAACCAATAAACAACAAAACACAAATCTACTTAACTAAGGGAGGGCAAGGACTCCCTCCCCATCACTGCTAAAAAGGACCCTTCACAGTGAGTACCAATGTTCTGTTTCCCAGCAGTGAGGGGAGGGATTCCTTATGCGAGGTCCAAGTAGCTGCTCTACAAATCTTGACAATAGAAGGTGTCCTACCCAAAAACCGCTGACATAGCAGAACTATGCATCTAATGGGCCTGAATCCCAACTAGAACAGACAAGGAACTATGAACATAATCCAGTTCAATACATTGGCATAACCAATGAGCAATGGTTGAAGAGGATACCTTCTTCCCTTTAGCCGCCCCTGCGAATACCACAAACAATGCATTTGACCTATGAAACTCTTCTGATCTCTTCAGATACATCTTCAACTCTCTCCTGCCATCTAATGTATTTCAACTCCTCTCATGTTCCGCCAAAGGATTCAAAGGAAGGAAACACCAGCTCCTGAGCCCTATGAAACACTGAGTTCACTTGGGAATGAAAGACTCATCCAAACATAAGGTCACTGAATCCTTGTGAAAAATACATAAATCTTCCCACACAGACAAGGCCCCCAACTCGGAGACCTGCCACGCACATGTCACCATAATCAAAAAAGCCACTTTATATGTAAGAAAACTCAGATCCACTGAAAGAAGGGGCTCAAAGGGCTTGTGCATCCACACCTTGATTATCACGTTCAACTTCCAGTAGAGTTTGTTGTGACCTTAACACTACTTATTGATGCTCTGCACTGTTGACCCAAATGAGATGTACAAGGTTTTGCTCTTCCACTTGGTCCTCTAAGGTTAGTAAGGCCCATTTGCAGGTGACTAGGTACTGATTTAGAGAGCCAGTGTGATGCAGTAGTTTGAGCACTGGACTCTGGAGACTAGTGTTCGAATCCCCACTTGGCCATGAAAACCCACTGTGTGGCCTTGAGCAAGTCACACTCTTTCAGTCTCAGAGGAAAGCAATGGCAAACCTCCTCTGAAGAAGTGTTGCCAAGAAAACACAATGATAGGTTGCTTTAGGGTGATAATAAACAACGTGAAGGCACACAACAACAATAACAACAAGGCACTGAATTATTTGGAATGGGAAGCAGATAAGTTGTTTTGATTTATGACTAGTTATCTATTAGAGGAAATGTGCTAGGACAATACAATTTCTCTGTGTACCTGTACCTCAGCCATCAGTTCAGAATTGTTTAGGCTTGTAAATATCACCAGTAGCTTTAAATAATTTATTTAAGTCCCTCCTCCATTCAGAGGTGTTTTTATTAAATGACAGAGAATAGGCTATTTTTGTCCTTTTTCATATCATTCTCTCTCACAAATGTTATGTAGGTTTGGAGAACTAGGAGAGTTAATGAGCATTTATATGAGCTTGGGTATATATATGTATATTTTCCCCAAATGTAGAAATATGCATATTGACAACACCTGCATCATGCATGGGCTTCCTTCTTTTTCAACTTCACATCTGGTTCATGCCCACCAGTTCCATTGTTTTTCTGTTGTCGTGGTGGTTCATTTGTTGGTTGGTTGGCTTGCTGGCTGGTTTTTACCTGTCTTTTTAAAAAGTGGTGGAATCCAACCTCTTTTTTGTCCCCCCCCCCCGCATGTGTTCATGTTTTGGTGTGTACTAAAATTTCTATTACTTGCATGCATTCTTCCACTTACTAATGTGTTTTGCACACATTTACCTGTGTGTATTTGTCAAATATACATGTGTTTTTGGAGGCACCCACAGCCACACATCAATGTAGTGATTCTGAAGCACCTTGCATTCATCAGTTTGTGGCCTGGATGAGGTCCTTAAAAAAAAGTTCACTTGAGTAAATTCTTTGTAGATCCCTATTCAAAATGCAATACCCTGTTCAAGGTAGATAGACAGTCAGTCAGATGAAAGAAGTGTCTTAAGAAATCTAAGTGTGACATATTATCCCTAATGTCCCTGTTGTTCTATAGCCTTCATATGAGAATCAGAGTCAATTGTTTGATATGAGTCACTAAATTCATACTAGTTTGAATTATGGGCTGTGTGTCAGCTGTTTATAACTCATACTTGGTGGGTCATGTGCTCACTGTGCTGCCATAGCAGAGGAAACTATTTTATCTGGAGTTCTTCATCAAGTTAAACCAGGTCAAGATTGTCAAAGTAAATTAAATGAACTAGAAGTTAGCTGTCAACATGTGCAATTTTGAAGTTGAATATTCACAGGGAGAGTGGGGAAGGAAACCTCCTTAGCTGTTTGTAACTTTGGAAAGAATTACTAGTTTTGACTCAGATGATGACCTGTGTTATGCAACTGTATTATGTAACTGAGCTCATTAATTGGTTGGGACAGGGGGGAAATTATAGCATGACTGATGAATGATTTTATTCTTGGTCCAGAGGTACATCATCAGCAAATAGTCTTGTTACATTTGTACACGGGGTTTGCTAGGAAAAGCTTTAAAAGGGATGATTTATACAAGGGTACAAAAAACCCAATTACTCACACACAGTTCTTTGTGGCCCAGTATTTCACCTTAAAGTGATCTTAATCCCCACTTTACCCCTTTATATGTGTTGCTCATAACTAGCAGAATTCCCCTCTGTTGATTTTTGTGAAGAACAGAACTGCTACATGGCCTAAGGTACCAGGCCATAGGTAATAGGAGTGTTTTACCTGCCTTCCTCCAACCCTCTATCAGTTACAGAAACAATTGAGCAATTAAACATGGGTGATGATCAAACCTTCCAGGCCTGAGGCTATCATTTTGGATTCCATGCTTACATTATTGAACATGTATGAGAGACTAATCTGAAACTGCTTTGCTCATATCCAATCCAATGCTGCCAAGCTGCTGCCACCTTGGGCTTCTTTCCACATGCTCTGTACAGCTATGGTAAACAGCACACATAGGCCTTCATCCTATTAATACTCCCAACTAGAGTAAACACATTGAATCAGTGGGATTCACATAAGTGTTGACTACCATGGGGGAAAAAACACAATTGAATGGGTCTGCTTTAGTGGTTTGCATCCATAGGATTCAATATGTGTCAATCAAAGTAGTTAAGATCTAGACATATGAGGCAAGAACTTGCTGAAAGCAAATCCATAGTTGAAATTTACCTAATTATTTTATCCACTACCTTAATAAGCAGTGTTATCTATGTTGTTCAGGCAACAACAGGACTCTACCTTACTCAGATGTTGTGGGACTTGAACCTGGGGCCATATAGGTGGATCATCCCCCCGCCCCACAAAACCACATTGGGAGAAGGGGAGCAAAGAGTACTGCACAAAGTTAAGGGAGACTCACATCTTAGTGGGAGTAGAAATGGGAAATTCACGTCATCGCACAGACTCCTGGAAGGCCAATGCATTTCCATTTGCTTCTATCCAAAACACAACATTGCCATACTGTTGTTGGGGGCTGAGGGCAAGAAGCAAAAATAAGGAGCCACTAGCCTTGTGAGGCAATCATAAGAACTTTTCAACTTGCAGAGGTCTTTTGAAAGACTAAGCTCTAGCTTCTACATTATGCCAGAGTGCATTATTTTTCACCATCTCTTCGAATCTCCTAGGCAACATGGCCATTGGCGTGCAGTATAGCACATATGTACAGAGCATTCCACAAAGTCCCTCCCAACAAAAAGTCATAATAACACCTTGAAAAAGATACCAGTACCTTGCCCCATGTTGTCTCTGGCTCTCCCTATTGCTCACATATGGCCCCAACATCTTATCTTTGACATAATGTGACCCTACAGTCTAGGCTCAAGTGACTTAAGACCCTAAACTGAAATAAGCTTGCCCTTATTTTATTTAAGAGAGGGATAGTGTGGATGTGTGTGTTTAATACCATTACATGTGACAAATGTTGCTGTCCTTGAGCAAGCAGGGATGACCAGCATTGAGGCCATGATATTGAGAACACAGCTGCACTGGGCAGGGCACGTTTCTAGGATGGAGGACCATCGCCTCCCAAAAATACTACTGTACGGTGAACTCGCCACGGGTCAGCATGAGAGGGGCACTCCAAAAAAGCAATACAAAGACTCCCTGAAACAACATCTCAGGCTTGGCCAAATTGACCACCATCAGTGGTCCGCCCTGGCCTCACATCGGGAGGCATGGAGATGCACTATCCACAATGCTGCAGCCTTATTTGAGAGCTCACGCCGAACAAGTCTTGAAGAGAAATGACAATGCAGAAAGAATCACAACCCAAAAACATCATCAAAGGAGACCTTCTGCTGTGCTTTCTGCAACCGGACTTGTTTATCTTGGATTGGCCTTTTTAGTCATCAGCACGCTTGCAGAAAGCACGGGATGAGTCCTTCCTGAATCTTCGTTTGCAAAGAAAAGCCAGAGAGAGAGAGAGAGAGAGAGAGATTCAGACCACTTTACAATCATAGATTAGTATACTAATTTTTGAGTGAAACAGATTTTCTCTTTAACTGGATATTAAAAACCAAAAGAAAGAAAGAAAAATACAAGGATGAGTTATGTTATAATGCTGGGAAGAATGGAAGCCATGGTCTGCCTTTGTAATCATCCTAAGCACTTTTGAAACATGCTAGGAGTGTCTGTTCAGTTCTTCTTTCAGAACAGAAGCTAGCTCTAGCTGTGACAGAAATCTAACTAGATACACCTTTGAGGAAGTAATGAACTATGAAGCTACTTATATCAATAATGCTGGAGATTTTTTTTTTAAAAAAATGATTCACTAGGTATAGAATCAATAGATACCCCACCGCATAGTATTACTTTGTGATTAGAAGATATGTGTCCCCCCCACTCATTGATAAAGGTCCATCATTGTAGGTGATGTTCTCTAAATATCTACAAATTGCCTTCTCCATCATGATATTTTAGATAGGGCTTTTATCATAATGTCAGAAGCACCATTTTCTTCCCCATTGTTGTGGCTTAAAATCCACCCTGTGGAAGAGTTCTGCTGAAGTCAATATTCTGCATTTTATTTTGAGTTTTTAATGCTTTGGCTAGCTCTGATTATCACCCTAGCAATTGCAGTAGTGTTTTTATTTAAAAGAAAAACAACAAGAGAACACCCATAAGTATGATATGAAGCTTTTCTTCACTTTAATCAACTTATTGCTGCCTACACACCAGGACTTTTTCCTGCCCTTGAATCAGTGAGAATGATGCATTGCCAGTGTTCTGATAATGGTTCCAGCAACCTACTGGGGAGGAGAGGGGTGATTTCTCTGCATTCTGTAAGGAACAACACTATGTGGTGTTTGCTAATGCAGATATTATTCTGCAATGGGAGTAATCTGAATCTTGCTTGTGACAGGACAAAAAAAAAAAAATCCTGATAAGAAAAGTGATAGATAACTCTCTAAAATCTGGTTTGACCTCAAGTGCTCTTTGGAAAATTGCAAGAGTGCTTCTTCCATTCCTATTCACTGTTGAGTTAACCAGTGCAGGCATAATTGCAAAAGACTTCAGTGAAACCTCTGGGTCACCAGGATAGACAGGATGTGGATAAACAGAGGAGAGTCAGAATTTAATGAGCTGACTGTAACTTTGAATAACCAACTGCTTGCCTAAAAGGGAGGCTAGGCATAAACAGCATTTGTTCCTGCCTGGTATTGAAGCCCACAAAGGCATATGTTAGAAAGCCATTTAATAGGATTATTCATCTGTGTGGGGTTTATGACGAATGCAATCTGATTAATGTAATGTACAGTACTGTCTGTTCAGTAATTGAATTGTGAATGTCTGGTTTTAAGATGCTTTAAAGGTAAATGATTATGCTGTCTACACTGGCAGAATATCTGTCCTGTTCCTTTTGATCAGAAAGAAGAAACTATCAGTTAGCAATTCAGCTCAGCTAGATAGCTTGTAGTGTATTGTGGCAAATGAATAGGGTGCCTCTAAACTGCTTGTACTTAAGCAGTTTAATGTAGGAAGGAAGATGTCATGGATTCTTCTTGCTTATTGGGGTGGCGGTGGTGTTGCTGTTGGTCTTTGCAATGTTATGCCATACTGGGTGCATTTCATGCCAATCATATTTTATAACCAGTTCTTTATTGCACAGCTAAGGGCATAGATGTACACATGTCTGGTATGTGTATTGCAGACCAGGGGAGTTACAGTAATTGATTTGCATAAACTTGTTCCCTTCACCTGACATGATGGCTCTCAGACACTTAACCAAGCCTTCATATATGGTGGACAAAATGTATTTCACCTCCCTTTCACTATATGGAGAGTGGCACATAGTGTTCCATGCTGATACACCATTTCTTAGCCATCTGGTAGACAAGATCCAGCATAATTATGCCAGATTGCACTATTGTGCAAAACTTTGGCAGATACTTACTGGGCTATGTGTTGCTGTGGATTGCTCTCTCTAATAAGGACAACCCTTGTGCAATAACCTAAACAAAAAAATGGCTTCTGTAGTAGTTAATCCAGCATAACACTACTTGCACTGCAGTCTGAGTATCTTATCTGAAATGCTTGGGACCTGAAGTGTTCAGTATTTCAGATTTTGGAATGCACTACAGGTATCTGTATATAAAATGGTGTCGGGCAGCAGCAGAGGCAGTGGTATGTCCCAGCCACTAGGCGCTCATGCTTCAGGCTCCCCTGCCTCCAGGGAGAGGAGAGGACTGGGAGGGAGGCAAATAGCATGGGCAAGTTTGCAGCCAAGCTTTGCACAAGTGGTGGCCGCAGTGCTGCTGCTGCTGTTCTGCCACTGCCACATCCAGACAAAATGAAGTCTAGAGTGGGACATGGCAGCAGTGGCTTCTGGTGACTGTCTCCAGCCTTGGCCCAGAGGAAAGCCTCATGCCAAAGAAATAGTCTCTTCTCACCTACCCCTTGCTTCCACTGCCAGAGCCTGGATCCCACTCAGTGCCTTTCCTATGCAAGTCTTCTGTGGATGGGAACCCAGTAATTGCAGCCAACTGTGGGACTTCTGCTCATTTGTTTGGCTAGAGAGGGAGGCAAGGATCTGTGAAACAGTAGGAGGAGTACATTTCTGCATTTCACAGACCCTTGCATCTCTCTCCAGCTGCATATCTCTCCTTCCTCACTAATACAGTAAAGGTACATACTGTATATGTCATAGCTCCTAAAGGTCTGGATTTTGTAGCATTTTGTATTTTGGAATTCCAGATAAGGGATACTCAACCTGTACTTTGATTAAGATATTGCCTTTGTGCAGTGTCCTAAGAAGCACAGTGGTGTTTATGCCAGCAAAAGGCAAAAACATGGTTGGGACCAGCTGTCCCATGTCTTTTTTTTCCGGGGGGGGGGGAATGAAGTGCACATGAAGGGAATCAATGGAACCAGATGTTGTCATGCAGTGTCCTGCTCTTATGTGACTCCAATGACCTGGGTAAGCATCTGAACCAAGAGCTCAATAAGAACCATTCTACATATGTGTAGAATCACAATTAAGCTTTATCTGCATCTTCCTATTTTAGATAGCAAATGTCAGGATGCTCCCTCCATTGGTGGATGATTCCCTGTAGATAGAAAACAAGCACATGAGTGAAGAAAACGCTAGTGTTTAGGAAGTAAGACTGATGTTCTTCAGAGGTCATTTCTTTAAGCTCCCATTAGTCTTAATCCTTGGCCAGATGTCAACTACTGTACTTAGATTGTATGAAGAAATATAGCCTATGAACTGACGCTCCACTCAAAATGCTTTAGCTGCTATGGCGTTACTAAGGCCAGTGTCATCCCTTCCACTGATAGTGTCACCTGGTGCAGTTCTGGCTCTCCCCACCCCTCTAGTGCCTCCACTGTCTAGCTGCAAATACTTTGATTGCAATTTGTAGGGGAGTCTGCTTATGTGAACAACCAGCCTTTCTATATTTCATGTCTGCACAATTTCTGCCCTAGCAAACCAAATATACAGCCCACTGCCTATGTGTAAAAACTTGCCAGGAGCCCCTGCGTTTTGTTGTCTACTCAGATCTGTAAAAATCAGAGTCAGATATCAACTAGGCCTCAGTAAACAGCTTTTTATTTGTGTTCAGCTTGTTTATGATGCATTCTGTAGAGGCATGAGCAACTGTATTTAACTGCAAGAAGTATCTTTCTATTCTAAATTGTACTGCCTTCTGACACCAGTACATGTACAGTAGACATATGGTTGCTGTTTTTTAAGTCCCTTAACTTATGGATATGGATAAGCAAATTTCTCCCATCCTGTTCTGTTATTGTTTCAGATTATTTTTGCTTTACATGGCACTCCATTCCTCCTAAAGTCTAGTTTAATGAAAATAATTTCAAACACCAAAACTGGAGCATATGTAATTTGCTACAGCTTTCAAGTTCTTCAGTTAGTTTTCATCTCATCCCTCTGTACATTACCACTTAAAAAAAGCAGGAGAAAGACAATCTTGATGTGATGGTACTTTTGAGGGCATGATTCTTCTTTTTGTTTGTATGTCAATGTGACTATCCATGTAGATCAGAAGTCAGGACATTGCTTCAGATATTACTTTTTATATTAGTTTTAAATGGCATATTCGTCTCAAGGTTTCTCCAGAAGGCCAGGGTTGAGTCCCTTTGGGCTATTGCCTGGCCACAACATTTATATTCATGAACCCTCAGGAAGTCTACTGAGTTCATTTGAGACTCAGGTTCACTGAATCCATCTGAGGTCCATCCAAGTGGTCTGTTCTTTGCAGACCCAGTCCAGGAGTACATGAATTTGGTGGAAGGAGTTGGACTCACACCTTCTAGAATTCCCAAGAAATCCTACAGAAAAGAATCTGTATACAACCATATGTGTAATCATATCAAGATTGTCCCTTTTGGCACTGTTTTATCAAGCTCCACATATGCACTGATTTGATAATGTACCGGCAGGAAAGAAATGAAGGAACTGAGAGCTGTGGCATGTTATACATGCACAACTCAGGAGAAAAAATAAAATAAAATAGCTGAAAGCCCTGGAGGGTTCTTAAAGTGTAAGTTCAGCTTCTTAATTTCTAGCTCTTAAGTGATGTTTAGATACAGAGAATTTCAGAAGCATGTATAGTTATGAGTTGCAGCAGTACACACCAAATGGACCTATGTTGCACCCCTCTCCAACCCGCTGTTCGCCAGATGTGTTGAATTATTACCTCCCAAAAGTTTCCATCAAGGATAGCCATGTGTTGGGTCCTGCACTTCTGCAGTGCACCAAATTGGAGAAAGCTGTTATAATCTGGATCTAGCAGCAAGGGGAAGCACATGTGTGTGGGGGGGAACAGACTCACCCCAAATTGTTGGGAGGAAAGTCTCCACTTCTTTATAATTTATAGCTATATAGGCATGGTCGGGCATGATGCTTGAATCCAAAGATTGGATAACTCACCTGTCATCCAATGGCAGTGACAACTCTGGAATCCACATGGGCCCCAGCCACTGTACTGAGTTCTGGGGTGTGTTCAGATCATTATTCCAAATCTAGCAAGCTGACTAGAATGAAGCCTGCCACTTAGAGGAAGGGTCACTCTCCTTCATTGCCCACACAACCCCCAAAGTGGACAAGGACTTCTGGATGCTTCAAAAGTGCATGGCCTCCTGGGAAGGAGATTTTGTCAAGGGATGACAGGACACTCAGTCCCCAGTAGAAGCCAAACATTATCTCAGCAGACTCAGTAGCAACACTTTCCCAAGAATACTCACACACAGAGTGTTTGACATCCAAATAAGCAGGAGGCACTTTTATCTTCAAAGTCAAACAGTTGCAATATGTATAAGTATTTACAGTTGAAGGAGAAACTGCTTCACCAGGTCTCAGCATTGACAAGAAGAGAAGGAAGTGAAGTCTGTTCTGAGCTCTATCTACAGGACATTGCCCCGTAGTGGCCTGACTAGGCATGTAGGTATGACTTGGTAATTCTTGCAGCATGGTTCTGCAGTTGTTTGACCATTTTATAATGGAATTCAGTCTGAGGGCTTGCACTAAGACTCTAAACTATCTAGTCAGTGAGCTGCTCTTTGCTGATGATGCTGCCCTTGTTGACTACACAAAAGCAGCTCTGCAGCGCCTAACATCCTGCTTTGCAACAGCTGCAGAGCTGTTTGGGCTGGAAGTCAACCTGAAGAAAATGGAAGTTCTTTACCAGCCTGCATCACAGGCTGAACACCACCATCCCCACATTACTGTCAGCAAATCTGTGCTCAAGTCCATTCAGCAGTTCACCTACCTGGGAAGCCAAGATTGACAAAGAGATCGATCATAGATTAGCAAAGGCATATAGCACATTTGGAAGACTTTACAAAAAGAGTCTGGAGTAATAAACACCTGAGGCAAAGTACAAAAATCAGTGTGTATAGAGTCATTGTACTGTCTATTCTCCTTTATGGATCTGAAACATGGGTCACCTATCGCCACAACCTACGACTCCTCAAACGCTTTTATCAGCGCTGTATACACACATTCCTAAATGTATACTCTGGACTGACTATGTGATGAATGTTGCAGTCCTTGAGCAAGCAGGGATCACCAGCATTAAGGCCATGATATTGAGAACACAGCTGCGCAGGGCAGGGCACGTTTCTAGGATGGAGGACCATCGCCTCCCAAAAATAGTACTCTTTGGTGAACTAAAAAAAAAAAAATGATACAAGGACTCCTTGAAACAACATCTCAGGCTCGGCCAAATTGATCACCAACAATGGTCTGCCCTAGCTTCACCTCGGGAGGCACGGAGACGCACTATCCACAATGTTGCAGCCTTATTTGAGAATTCACGCCGAACAAGTCTTGAAGAGAAATGATAACGCAGAAAGAATAGCAACACGTAAACATCACCCAAGGAGACCTTCTGCTGTGCTTTCTGCAACTGGACTTGATTATCTCAGATTAGCCTTTTTAGTCATCAGCCCGCCTGCAGAAAGCACGGGATGAGTCCTTCCTGAAACTTCGTTTGCAAAGAAAAGCCATAGAGAGAGAGGGTTAGTCTCTAACTCATGACAATCCCCTCCAAAATGGTCAAACTACTGTGCAGGACACATGTTGTCATCACAACATAACATCATTAATATACATTGTTGGACATCAATCATCTGTTGGTTGACCTTCCCTTTTGACACCTTTCACTTTACACACAAGTGACAAGGCCCAGCCTCTTTGCCAACTCCTCATGGCTTCCTGCTGGAAGGGCTTTTGTGAGCAGGTCTGCAACATTGTCCTCAGATGGACAATTCCTCAGACACAAGATACCTTCTTGTATCAACTGCCTCACATTTTGGTAGCATACCTCAATGTAGTTGGTCCTGCATTTCAGATTTTCTGCTTCTGCCATAGTTATGCAGGCTTGTGGGTCCTCGTGCACTTCAACAGGCATTTGGCACAGCTTCCCAAGGTCTGCAAGCATCTTCCTTACCCATTATACCTCACTTGCCATCTCAGACAAGGTTTCAAATTCAGCTTCAGTGGAACTAATGGCCATATAGTTCTGCTTTCCTGATCTCCACACTATGGGGCTCTCTGCATACCTGACCATCAACCCGGTCACTGACTTACTGTCTGAAGTCTTGGCAGCAAAAGACCTATCCACATAGCACTCCAGAGTCACCTGACTTCCTGTCAGCTTCAAATGCATGTCCCTGGTCCCCTTGAGAATTCTAACTACTCTCTTCAGGGCTTCCCAATCCGCACTCCTTGGCTTGGAGAGTCTTCTGCTGAGCACCCCAACTGCAAAACTGATGTCAGGCCTTGTGTTGTTTGCAATAAACAACAGACTGCCTACCACTTAGTGGTACCGATCTGGCCTCTCAAATGCCTGTTCTGCCTCCAAGTTCACAAAATCAGTGGTCATTGGTGTCCTGACCACCTTAAACTCACTAAGCCCACACTTGGCCACAAGACTGTCAATTTTCTTCTTCTGGCTTAGGAAAAAATCTCCAAGACCGGTTCTTTCTACCTCTACTCCTAGATAACATCCCAGGGTGCCTATGGCCTTTAATTTGAACCAGTTTGCTATCTGCACTTACTTGACATCACTGGCACTTTTTGCTGCCACACAAAGGTCGTCCACATAGATAACTAGCATGATAGCACAATCACGTTCCCCCTTGGTGTACAGACAGGTGTTTGCAACCTAGTGACACCAAAACTTGGTGTATGCATTTGTTCCAGCAACATGTGCTTTGTTTCAAGGCAACGGGTGCTTTGCACAACAAGTACACCTTGCTCTCACCTGCACTGTCATACCCTGGGGCCTGTTCCATGAACACTATCTTTTCATGATCAACTTTCAGGTATGTTGTTTCAAAGTCAAAGTGTTTCACAACCATCTGCCTCTTGGCTGCTACAGCTAACACTAACCTAAGACTTTCTGGCTTTGCTGTGGGTGAAAAGATTTTGTCAAAATTGGTGTAGCGCTTCTGCGAAAAGCCTTTTGCAACCAAGCGTGCTTTATACTTTTGTGTCCCATCAGGCATGTCCTTAAGCTATTACACCCACCTGCAACCAACAACCTTTTGGACTTTGGGCCTCTCTACTACCTGGAACACTTCCCCTCAACTAGTGACTCAAACTCAGAATCCATGGCTGAGGTCCACTTCTCCTGTTCTTCCTGGGGAAGTTTTAGGAGATCCTAAAAACTTGCAGGCTCCTCTGCCATAACATTGCATAGCCTGGCTTCCTGAACAACAAATCTCTCCGGAGCCTTTCTGACCCTCATTGACCTTCTGGGGATGAGCACCCTAGTTCTGCCTGACTCATCCTCACTTGCACTGCTGCTACTAACTCTCCCTGTGTCAGGCTCACTGCTTGTTTGTGATGGTTTGTGTGTTGGAGTGGCATGTGAAGTGTCAGGCTTTTCTTCCTGTGCCTCCCCTTCATCATCAGGCATTACCACCCCTTCATTTGTGGGACTTTTGGGAGTTGTTGGCACATCTCTCCTAAAGGAACAAACACCTCCTGATTGCAATGCAATTTGCCCCACCTTTAGTGTATTTCAAAGCTTGCACTCCTGGAGAACACCACCTTTCCAGGATGGAGAGAAAAAACGTACTTATTACCCTCATAGCCTAGGAAATGCAGCCTCCTTGTTTTAGGCTGCCCAGGCTTCCTTAGGCTCGGGTGAATCAGTACATTTGCATATTGTCCAAAAACCCTGAGGTGTTTGAGGTTTGGCGCTCTACCATACAATAGACAATATGGGGTCTGGTTGATGCTAGACATCCACAGTCTATTGAAATTGTAAGCAGCAGTCTTCACTGCCTCGCCCCACAGCCCAGCTGGGGCTTGTGCATCTTCTATCATGCACTCCATCATGCACTTCAACATCCCAATTTTCCTTTCTGCAAGCCCATCCTCCCCTGGAGATGCTGGGTTTGTGTTCTTTTGTCTAATGCCCCTCCTACGCATCCAGGTCTGCAGACTGCTGGATAAGAATTGCCCCTATCCATCACTAGACTGGAAACTTTATGAGAAGGAAATTCACATTCCGCTATGTTCATCCACTCACAGAACCTGTCTGCAGCCTGATTTTTCTCCTTCAGTAAGTATACGTAGGTGTACCTAGTGTGTCTGTCCACTATCACAAATAAATAGTGGTTACCCCCTTCAGTGGGCTTATAAGGGCCTGCTAAATCAGCATGGGCAACTTCAAAGGGTCTGTTGGTGACACATTGGGTCTTTTTGGCAATAGGGGAAGCCTTCACCTTAACATTCTTGCACACTGCACATTCTAAGAACCTTGGGTAGTGTTTCATGCTTAAACCAGGGCACACTTTTGCTAGCTCCTTTAACTCTTTGTAACTGTGTAACTCTTTGTAACTCCTTTAACTCTTTGTAACTAGCATGGCCCATTAGCCTGTGGTATTAATGAACACACTTATCATGTAGGGGTACATTGTCTGCAGGGTTCACATATGCCTCCTTCCCTTTAGGCAACATGTAATAACAATAACAATAACAACAACAATAATAAAAAAATTATTTCTATCCCGCCCCTCTGCAACGCAATTCGGGCAGCTTACAGCATTACAATTCTATAATTACATTAGTACCCTAACCCACCCTCCCCTTAAAACAATATTAAATTTAAAAGATTAAAAACATACAATAATTAAAAAACAGGAAAAAAATGGAATAATTTGATGGCAGCTTAAGGAAAAAGACAGACGAATCTTTGGGTCGGGATAGCTATTTGGGAAAGGCCTGCAGGAAAAGATCCATCTTGACAGCTTTTTTGAAGCTGTCTAAGGTGGTAATAAGATGGATCTCGTCCAGCAGGCCATTCAATAATCTGGGAGCGGTAGCAGAGAAGGCCCTCTGAGAGGTCACTGACAGCCTTGTTTTCATAGGTTGTAACAGATGTCTCCCAGAGGACCGAAGTGCGTGGGGAGGGTTGTACAGGAGGAAGCAGACCCAGATTTAAGTTGGACCCAAACCACGTAGGGCTTTAAAGGTCATAACCAACACCTTGTACTGTGCCCGGAAACTAATAGGGGGTTGGATTGGATGACCTTTGTGGTCTCTTCCAACTCTATGATTCTATGATTCCAATCTGTATCACTAAGAAAAGATGAAAAGGAAGTGAGGTCTTTTTAAGCATGGGTAGCTGAATACAACCCATGTTTTTTAAACCCTTTTGCACAGACATGATTCATGTTATGCCTTTCTGTTACTGTACAGTGTTCCCCCTCAAATATCACTTGAAAACCATCAGTAGTCATTTGGGACACACTTAATATACAATTCTCTAATTTGTTAACACATAGCATATTTTCAAAATCTTTACCAAAAGATGGCACATATTCAGTGCCCATTTTCTGCACCTTGCTGGGGGCACCATCTTCAAAGGAAATATTGGTTATTGAAGCATTTTTAACATTGCTTAACAACTGTAAATCATTAACCATATGTGTGTGGCCCCACTACCAAGTAACCAAATTATTTCTTCAGTACCATCAGGATGGTGCCGGACTACGAAGAAATGGCTTGCAGCCTGAGAGGATGCACCCCTCCTATCCGGTGCAGGCATCTTACAGTCCTTCTGAAAATATCCAGGCTTTTTGCATCTGAAACAGCATTTCATGTAGCTGCAGGCTCCCTCTTCCACCAGTGCCTCTGTTTCAGTGCTCTCCTTATTGCGTCTGGTAATTTGTGGCTGTTTATTCCCCTCCATCCAGGAATCAAATTGCTTGCATTGGACCTCTTCCAGAATACGCCCAGCTACCAGGTCTACAAACAAATCACTCTCCCTGGTGGTCTGCAGACTGTACATTAGGCAATCCTATTTCTTTGGCAAACTGCCCAAAAAAACCCATCACTTATGGTCTTCTGGAATGTCCACCCCTCTAATGGCCACCTCTTGAAAAAGCTGCCTCATTTCCTCCAAATTGGCTTTCACACAGCTTCCAGTAGATAGCTTTGTGGTATAAAGTCTCTTAGTCTATATCATCTTTGAGAGGCAGGATGAATTCTGATGAACCATTTTAAAGCTGTCCAAAGCTGAAAGGCTGTCTTTGCTATCTTTGCATGTATTAACTGGGAGGGGCTGAGCAATAAGAGAATTGCAGCTCTAGCCTTCTGGTCTGCTAGTCCGAACGCTGCTTTTTCATCTTCTGAACCCTCTGGGATCACACTTTCATTCTCCAAAACGTGCCACAAATTGTCCTTAATTGATAAAGCCTCTATGTATAAACTCCATGCTGAATAATTTCCATCAGCCAGCTTTTAAAAATGGATGAGACTGTTATCTGCCATTCTGCTGATTGAGTCAACAATTCTCTAGCTATGAAAACACAAACAGCTGGCAGCTGCCAGTACTTCAAGGTTGCTTGAAGATATTACAGGGCCTAGCTGAAACTTAACTGTTTCTCAGCCAACTAGCCAAATACACTCAAAACAAAAGAGTTTCTGGGAATTTTTCTGGGTGCACCTTATCAAATCTGAGATCAATCAGCTGGGCCCATAACCACTGTCAGGGCATGATAGGACACTCAATCTCCAGCAGACTCAGTAGCAACCCTTTCCCAAGAACACTCACACACAGAGTATTTGACATCCAAATAAGCAGGAGGCACTTTTATCTTCAAAGTCAAATAGTTGCAATATATACAGATATTTACAATTGAAGGAGAAGCTGCCTCACCAGGCCTCAGCATTCACAGGAAGAGAAGGAAGTGAGCTCTGTTCTGACTAGGCATTACTTGGTAGTTCATGCAACATGGTTCTGCAGTTGTTCGGCCATTTTATAATGGAGTTCAGTCTCTAACTCCTGACAGATGTGGCACTTGAGCAGGTCACAAAATAGTGGTTCCCTGCCTCTGTGATGTGTTGCGTAGTGCAAAGGGGAAAAATCCATTGGTGTCTGAAACAAGGAAGGAAAGAAAACCCACATGGAACACACGTAAGCCTAAATGAGTTCACTGGGGCTTACTCTCAGGTAAATTTATATAGGATGATGGGTATGTTTAGTCTGGAGAAGAGAAGGTTAAGGGGGGACATGATGGCCATGTTTAAGTATTTGAAGGGATGTCATACTGAGGATGGAGCAAGCTTGTTTGCTGTTGTGCCAGAGACTAGGACACAGAGCGGTGGACTCAAACTACTATAAAAGAGATTCCAGCAAAACATTAGGAATAACTTCCTGACAGTAAGAGCTGTTCAGAAGTGGAATGCACTGCCTCGAAGTGTTGTGGAGTCTCCTTCTTTGGAAGTTTTAAAGCAGAGGCTGGATGGCCATCTGTTGGGAATGCTTTGATTGTGTATTTCTGCATGGCAGGGGGTTGGACTGGATGACCCTTGTGGTCTCTTCCAACTCTATGATTCTGTGATTCCAATCTGTATCACTAAGAAAAGATGGAAAGGATGTGAGGTCTTTTTAAGCATGGGTAGCTGAAGTTATGACATCTTAATCTTCCTTTTTTTTTAGGGATGGAAAAATATTCATTTTTTTTTTTTGAAAATGGTAAAAAAAAATCACAGATTTGTTTGTTTAAGTGTGTATAAATCCTGATGAGAAGAATCCTGGACTGATTAGAATCTTCACATTTCAGGACTTCTTCTGCACAAAAAGCATGTGGTTGTTTTGTGCATAAAACAGCATTTCTTGTGTAAGAAATAGAATTTTTCTGTGTGTAAAATAATATGTCAATGCAGAAATATTAATTCCTGCACAGAAAATGTTGCTTTCTGCATATTAAATAAAAGCTGTAATTGGGGGTTTGTTTTGATTAAATTTGCATATTGTTGATTTGCATAGAAAACATTTTCTGTGCAGGATTTAACATTTCAGTGTTACAATATTATTTTCCATAATTTCCATAATTCATAATCAATAATTTCTATAATACAATATTATTTTCCACAAAACAAACCACATGTGGATTTTCTGCAGAATAAATCCTGAATTGTAAATACCCTCTGGTTTTCAATTACTTTCTGACAGCGGGAAGAAACTTGCTGAAGTTACTCATTGCTACCTTTGAGAAGAAATTTTGAAGAATTACATCCCCCATTTTTTAATGGTCTGCCTGGATTTAGAAGACCAGTGCCTTATGAAATACAAGTTAACTGCTTTCTGTATACTTAAGTTCTCGTACGCATACATACTTCACAATTATTTCTATTTATTTATTTTCTGTCTTTGTGCTTTATTATGACATTTCTATTTGAAACAATAATTGAATTTCTGTTCGCATATGCTATCAGCACTGAAAAGTTTAATCTAAAGGCCACTGTAGCGAATGAGTTCAAATTAAGGACAAGAACATTGTTTTAGACATTGATAAGAAAGCTTTTTATACAGTTTTGCTTGGCTAATAGAAAATAAATATGAGACAGGAAGTATCTGATCTTACTTGTGAGTGAACAATACTGAGGGCCAAGTAAAATTCTGCACGGATAAGATATATGTTGCAAGGACCCCACACATTATTGTCGGCCTTGGGAACCAGCCATTAATTTCTGCTAGACAATTGTAAAGTTCAGTGTTACCATGGTACTGCAAAACATCAACATACACATTTTCAAACTTATTACAATCTGAAAACAAGCTTCAACTTGGTTCGAAAATGATTTGAAAACAAGGCTTTAACTTGGTTTGTTACAAGTGACTACAATTTGAACAAATGGCAGTTCTTCATATTTAGATGTATTGAGAAACTAGTTTGTTTTGGACCTCACCAGCAAGGTGATGTATGTATGTCAGTGATGGGCAACCTTTTGAGCTTGGTGTGTCAAACTTTGCCAGAAAAACTGAGCATAACTCAGGTGGTGTGTCACTTTGAGGAAAAAACATTATTTCACGATATTTATTGTTTAAATAGCATAAATGTGTACAGTTGGCCCTCCACACTTGCAGGTTTCACTTGATTATTCTCAGTTTGCTCAGCAAACACCCCATTTAAATCAGTTTCTCTCCCTCCCATTCAAGGGAGAGGAGCGGCTTTAAATGGAGTGCTTGCTGAGCAAGCCAGGTGCTCAACTCCCCGCTTTCCTGGGGCTTGGCTCCATTTGGCGGGGAGGGGAGGAGCCAACCCCCGGGAGAGCAGGGAGCTGGCGGGAAAAGCACTTTTTAGCTCCCCCTTCCCAAAGCCTCGATTGAACTTTCAAAGCCTTGCTGCAGCTTTGGGAGGGTGGGGGTGGCTGAAAGGCCTCTATGCCGTGCTCCCTCCATCCCTCCCAATCTTCCTGAAGAGGCTATATGGGGCTCTCAATCCCCAGAGCCCCTTCGGTAAGCCTGGGGAGAGGCCGGCCAGACTCCCTCCCACCCTCCCCTTGCCTTCTCCAGACTTCCCGAGGTGGCTCCGGGGTTTCAGTGTCCTGGAGCCCCCTCGGGAAGGCAAGGGAAAGGCCAGGGAGACTCCCGCCTGCCCACCCGCTGCCTTCCCCAGCCTTTCTGAGGCGGCTCCGGGACTTCGAAGCCTCAGATCCCCCTCAGGAAGGCCGGGGAGAGGCCGGACATAGTCCCTCCCTCCCTCACGCCACCTTCCCCATCCTCCCTGAGGTGGCTTCGGGGCTTCTAAACCCTGGAGCCCCCTCAGGAAGGCTGGGGAATGGCTGGGCAGACTCCTGCCCACCCGCTGCCTTACCCAGCCTTTCCGAGGTAGCTCCAGGGAAGCATGGCAGGCCTCAGGGGGGGTGGCTAGGTGGGGGTAGGCTCCACCCCACCTCCCTAAAGTGGTGATCAGGGCTTCATAGCCCCGCCCGCCACTTTCCTCCACCCTCCCATCCTCCCTAAATTGGTGACTGATCACCACTTTAGGGAGGGTGGTGAAGTTGTGGGGGAGGGAGGCCTACGGGTGAGTGTCAGCCCTAATGGCTTCATGTGTCAGTCCTGACACATGTATCATAGGTTCGCCATCACTGATGTATGTGAAAGGGGAGGGGAAGAGGGAGTGGCATATAACGTAGCAACTGCACATTCAGATAAAAGGTTTAAATTTGATTTCCTGTTACAATATGAATTGGATCCAATATGTATTGTGAGGTTGCCATTTTCTCCAAGGAAGCTGATGATGAGTCCACGTGCCTCCTTTGCTGCTTTTACCATTTGTGCATGGTACCTGGCCATCAATTGTGCATTGTCTTGGCAGCAGAAATGCTGCTCAAAGCATATGTATATATGATGTTGGATCCGGGGCAGGTCAAATGTCCTCTATAAAGGAACTCTAGTTGCACATTTAGTTGGTCAGCCTAGGTCAAAGGATTTACACTCTTGCTGCAGTATCTATACTAGTAAGGAACTCCTGAATTGAGGAATTAACCCTTATAGTTAGCAGAATGAATAACCAAAAAACAGTTGCTTCTAGTTCTTATCATCTTATCATCCTTTTTAATTGAGATAAAGCAAATTGTTATTCTTAATCTTCCATATGAGTGCACAACAATCCACTGTTCATTTGAGAGATGCTTGGGATACTCTGTAAACAGCATTCCCCCCCCCCCAACAGAAGTGTTGTTTAATCTTGCCAGGCATGGGGGAATGAAATGAAATTTCCTCATGTTGCTGTTTCCAGCTGGCTTGTTGCAACGGTTTAGTATTATGAAACACTGTGCACATTTCTGATTTATTTCTATCTGATTATTATTAATGTTGGTAGCATTTTCCCTAGAATAAAGTGCTCCAAGCATTTTGCATCTCCTAACATATATGTCATTCAGTGTCCCTTAGAATGAAGTATTTGGTTTTAGTGATTTGAATTGTCATGCAGCTACCCTATCAAGTGGCCCAGTAACACTTAAGGAGCTTAATTTTACATTATAACTCTGCAGACCTATAGTGCAGAGCAACGTAATCCTACACTGTTGGAACATTCATTAATGGGTTCTCTGGGAGGTAAAAATCACTGAAACATAGATGATAGATGACATCCCCACTGGTGTCTGAGAGAATGCTGAGACTCACACAAAGGCACACAAAGGAGAAGGAAGATCTGGTTCTCTAAGTGTCTTTAATTAATTTCTCATGTTCCATACACTCAAAAACTCTATACTAGGAGACGGGTCAAACAACAGCAGACTACAATGAACAGAACAGCTCTTCATAGATTTCATGGTAGTTGTCTAGGCAGTGAAAAAAAAAACCTTATGCGAGGGGAATACTTTCTGTCCCAATGGGATCCTGTGGCAATTCAAGGTATTGCAGAGGAGGGGAGAACTCCAAATTCTACATGGGAAAGCTTTTGTGGCTTTCCCCAAACTTAAACAAACAAACAAACAAAAACCTATGCAGGAAATGTGTATAACTGCTTGTTGGGACAACCATGTGATTTATCCTGCAGTCAGGAGAGGGCAGAGATAACCTCCTGATTGGTCAGACATGCATAGGTCTGGGTTTCCCAGCAACCTCCTGGAAGTGCTAGCAATTGTGCATTTTATCATTTTTTAAAAAATAGATGGCAAAGAACACACTGAAGGGAAGATTGGGGCAATTGGGGGAGACATTCACTCAAAGACGACTACCTGGCAGTGCCCAGAGACAATGTGGAAGGTGGCCACAGCAACAAGAGGAGAAGAGAGCTTTCAGTGCTTCACCCCATCCTGGTGGTGGCCTCCGATTCTGGCTGCAGAGGAATAGGAGAAGCCGTCTGGCCAGCTGTTGGGAGAAAGAAGAGGAGGGAGGCTCTTTGCCTTCCCAGTCTGGGCTTCTCCTTCCCTCATGCCTGTCCAGTCCAGGAAAGCAAAGAACCACCCACCCTCCACTTCCTTCTCCCAGCAGCTTGCCAGATGGCTTCTCCCATTCCTTTGCATCCAGAATTGGAGGCCGCTATCACCAGGATGTGTTAACGGCTGGCAGCTCTCTCCTCCTGTTCCTTGCTGTGACTGCCATCCACGTTGTCTCTGGTCACTATTGGGTGCTTGCCTTCAAACTAGTGTCCCCCACCCCAATTGCCCCAATCTCCCTCCCTGCACAAAACTGTCATGGCTGCCATCTTGATTCATGCCCATGTGAAGGTTGAAAACACTGTGGGCACAAATCGATGCTGCAGTGAATTTGGAATAGACCATAGATTAGAGAATTATTTTTTCTTATGTAGATGATCTCATGATGGATTCTTTTTAACTATATCATCACCTGAGCAGGAAGCACGTCTGAATTTCTCTGAATGGAGAGCAAGAAAAAACGCTGGGAGAGAACACATTGTGCTTAACTTTGACAAGTATGAAAAAAATGAGAGGAGACTTAAACACCAGCTAAGAAACACTCATTGTATACAAATAATGAAGCCCCAACATTTAAAATGAAAGGGAAAAAAAAAACATATTTGTGTTGGTGGAGGAATAGTACCAGGAAGCTGGTGCTTGACAATATTCCCATTCAAAATAATTCCCCACTGAAAAAATATATTTGGAGACTTGCTGGAATCACTGGGAGAACACCAAAGACATTTTGAGCAGAACTATAGCTGACAAGGAAGGGATCAAATATCAGTCCACTAGTTCTTCTCCATTTTTGAACAATAAATGTACATATGCATGACTGGGCTTCATTAAACACAAGTGTGTTTGCCCTCTATGAATTATTTTTTTCCTTAAGCCAACAAATACACCAAGCTGGAAAACAGCCAACTGTTCTTCAAAGTGGCCTATTGAGAAAGCCCTACATATTTACCAAAATTGTACTATATTCATGTTTCATAGCCTACTCCCCTAACAACACAGTTGAATGGATCACCCAGGAAAATCAGCCACTTTTATCTCATGCATTTTACATGTAAAGGGATCCTTATGATGGAAGGTGTGTTGTCTGAGAGTTCTCTGAGAATTCTAGACCTGATAGTGCTCAACTTACTCAAAACAAAACAGCAGGAAACTGTTGCTATAATTATGATAGTCATGCTTGCTTTAATTTCAGTGTCAAACTGGATGTTAAGAGGAACGTGTATTTCCTTTGATTAGCCTGTTTTCTTTCCCATCTTGGGTTTCCCTCAGATACGTGTGCCTCATCAGTCAGGCTTTCAAATTAAGCTTGTGTTTACCTTCCAGTGAATAGTCACAAAACACACTAACTAGATTTTCTGACAACATTGCTACAGTGTTACTATTCCACTTTATTTGCTATGGCTGGCTCCTGTTGAATCCTGGGATTTGCAGTTTAGGGAGGGGCATTTACAACTCTCAGCCAAAGAGCTCTTAGGCCTAACTAAACTACAAACCCCAGAATTCCACAGCAGAAAGCCAGAACAATTAAAGTGGAATAGTAACACTATAACAGTGTAGTCTGAAAATCTCCTAAGTGTAAGGATACATGGATGAGGTGTATCATGTGCTATGACAAGTATACATCTTTCATCATTTGAGATAGCACATACTTCTAAAAATCTACTAAAGATATCCAGTTTGACTGTTTGTCATTCTTACACAGTCCTGCCTACCTTGATGAGCATAGCTTAGCAAGCTATCACGTCAGTAACTAGAAAACTGAGAAGACCACTGTACTGGTTATAGCTATATATTTCCCTTGGGTATGTTGCCATTTCCAGTGTGCTGATTCACTGCTTAGGGAACTAACCAACCAATCAAAGCTTGGTTGAGCAGCCAATCAGCACACTGGTGGTGGGACCATGTGGAAGTTTCAGTCCTTTTTAAAGATGGCGAGGGGGATGTGGTATGTGTGTGCGTGTGTGACTAAGGTGTGCCTGAGCATCGGGTGTGTGTGGCAGGGATGTGAGCCTGGTGGGGTGGAGCCTGGTGGGGTGAGCCTGGTGAGCGGGTGGGAGCCTGGCAGGGGAGGGCTGAGCTTGGCAGGGTGGCGAGGGGGAGCAAGCCTGGCGTGGGGCAGGGGGAGCAAGCCTGATGGGGGGTGTGAGCCTGGTGGGGGCGGCAGGGAGCGTGAACCTGGAGACAGTGTGTGTGTGTGTGTGTAGCATGGTGTGGGCAGCAGGGGAAGTTTGACAGTGTATGCTACACTGGGTATAGCTAGTATTATTTAAATAGAAGATGCACCAGGAGCAGGGGAAAGTTGACTAAAGCTGTTGCCATACTTTAGTTTGGTACCACTTTAACTATAATGGCTCCTGTGTGGAATTCTGGGATTTTTTTGTTCATTATGGCACTAGTGCTCACTGACAGAGAAGGCTAAATATCTCACAGAACTACAAATCCCAGAATTCTATAGCATTGAGCCATGGCAGTTAAACAAGTATCAAACTGCATTATTTCTGCAGTGTGGCAGCAGCCTAAGTCTATCACTGTTGCTAGTGGTTCTTGAACAGCAGCTGGATTGTCCAAGCTTTCTTAAATTGGATTTTATTTTAGAAGTATCTCCTCACCCCATCAAATTCCTGGTTAGGTGAATATATTAAGTCAGAATGAAATAGTGGGCAGGAGAAATTCACCAGGAATAAGCCTTACAATCGCTTTCATTGTGATACCTAAATAGAAGCCTTTATCCCAGATCCTATATTTGTATGATTTCTAAATGCTGACAGGAAACCAAGGAGAACTGCTTGCAGGGACCATTACCAGAGATAGAGTGGCAGCCTAGACAAATCTTTGATCTAATTCAGCAAGGCGATTCTTGTTTTCTTCTGTTGTCCACTTAAAGGCTATAATTATGTAAATAACCATATTGCCATCTTATTTGCTTACATTTGTGTTGTCCTGATACCCTATGATTATCTTCCTCTCAATGACATATGGCCAGACATTTTGCCTCACGTAGCAAACTGTGTTGAATTCACTTCGAGTGTATCTTCTGTTATGCAGACTGTATGCGTATTTTTAACAGGAGTGGTTTCAAGATCCTTGCTGTGGTGCCATCTCTATTAAGAGTCAGCTCCATGATTTAGCCTAGGGGTGGGGAATGCATGCATGAACCCTACCACCTAGCCTCACTCTTTGCCACCCTTGAAGTACCCATGGAAGAGAAGCTACCTACCATCAGTTCCCTAGAGAAGCCAATCTTCTCAGAGAAGACCATTCCTCACCACTACCCAGTGAGAGACAACAGGTAGTGGTGGCAGTTCCTGGCTTAGTGATAAATGGTGACTCAGACATTATGATATTTTCTGCATGAAAAATAATATTTGAACACAGAAATATTAATTCCTGCACAAAATATTCTGTTTTCTGAGCAAAACAATCAGATATAATTTTTGCACAGAATAAGTACCAAACTGCAAAGATTCTCCTCAGTCTAGTTTCTCAACACTCAAAAAGCATCTTTTTCAACCATTTTACAAATATTTCTTTTTGAATATTCTTTTCATCCCTGTTTAAGAGAGGATGTTTTCATCTTGCTGAGAACTGACACACACGCACACACACACCTAAGATGATGTCCCTGATTTTTGTATTGTCATTTTAAAATATTGTTTGATATATCTTTGAATGCAAAAATGAATGGTTAATCCATTACATTTTAGAACAAATTTAAAAGAATATTATTCTTTTTAGAACTTGCAGTTCATCTGTATCCTCTGTTCTATATGTTATGCCATTGCTTGTGGCTATGCGTACTTTGTTGCCCTTCATAGGAAAGGGATACATTGAAGCATGTCTACTAACACTTTGGGAGTGGTGGGAACCCCCGCAAGTTTGGAAATGTGTTTGTCATAGTGTTGTTCCAACTTTGAGGAATTTTTTGCTGCATCTTCTTGTAGCTGTTCTGCAGAGGTATTAGTGCTGCTAAGTGCACAGGGAGAGGCTAAAGTGGAAGAAGTCACTGACTTTTGATATGTGCCTATGGAAGCAAAAAGAAAGAGGGAAGCAAAAACAGCTGGTTTGTCAGTGTGTCTAAAGTGGCTCAAGTCAAGAACATCTGCAGGAGCAGCCTGTGGTTATGCTGGGTTGCTGACCCATTTATTTCCCCACCACTCTTTGCTCTTTTGCTCCGCAGCTGATATCAGAGCTCTCACTCCCTAAGTTAAGTGGAAAAAACTTCAACCCTCAGAGCTGCCAGTTACTAGAACATTCTGCATATTAAGGCATTTTGCTGATCTTACTCTTATATTTCTCAGCGGATACATCCATGTACTAGCTGAGTGATTTTCAAACTATGTAACTGGGAATTCTGGGCCTCTTTAGTTTCAACATCAGTTGTCATGGGCAAGCTTCCATGAAAGTAAGTTTGCCTACCACTTCTGATATCCCCCTGCATTATATATACCCACAGGGAAAATGACAAGGAATGCTTACTTTTTTAGACTAAGGGCTTGTTTTCATGGGCTAAATACCCTGTCTTGCCCCCATCTCAGAGCCCTTCGAACACCGGGCCTCTTGCCCTGTTATGCCCCTGGGCAGTCCTCACCACCCCAGTGCAGAGACAAGGCTGGAACTAGGGAAAGGAAGGATAGGGCCTGATAACCCATTTTTTAAAAATACCTGGTGTATTCCATTACCACCACAAGTGACAGATTGAGCCCCAAGTGTCTGTAGGAGCCCATCCATCACGCAAGCCCTTGATGCTGCCACCACCATCTCCCTGGCTCTCCTGGAAGCCAGGAAGGAGTCCCACAGTATATGGCCAAGAGTGGTGACATTCCAGGGGACTCGGCCACATGTTGCAAGCCACCATCCTGGCTTCTGAGACAATGGGGAAAATGGCAGTGATTGCAGCTGCAGGTATGGGCCAGCATGCCTGTTTGGATTCTGGCTAGTTCTGTACAGGTAATAGGGGAGGAATGAGTCACATCCACAGCCAAGGTATGCCGGTGGGGATGTAGATGAGCCCTAAGACTCACAGTATCCTTCAGCCAACATGGCCAGTGCTTGGAGGATTCTGGGAGTTGGTATCCTAAAAAATAACATTTCCAAACTTTGATATCAATACTAGCCAAGTGCCCTGTGGGAATACAAATCCATCCTAGAATTTATCACAGAACCTTCTTCGATGTACACCAGTTTCATTAGCAAAAGCCCTGAGATTTCTGAGAAGGTAAATGGAGAAAGCATCTACAGAGGATGGAAAACTAGATTACTTTAGTAAAATAAGTGTTGACTCTCCACTGCATCATGACTTATATTTAAGCACCTACCAGCTAGGCAACAAAGAATTGGTTGTAAGTTGGTGGATGGATTTCCATTGGTGTGAGTGAGCAGAGTAGTTGAGAAAGGAAAAGCATTCTGCCCCCCCCTGCAAGTAACATAGCAACCTGGTGGGCTGCCGTAAGAGGGAAGACCCCTTTCCTGCACCCTGCAAAGAAATGTCCTCAAGAAGAAGTGGAGTTACCTCTATGAGTTTGGGCAGTCCAGAGCAGACTAGTTAAATACTTCCCCGGCTGGCAGCTTGTGTGGCCTTATTTATAAGGTCTCCCTAGATTTGCCATAAAATTGTATCAAAGCAGCATTTGCTGCATGGATTTATATTTTCAACACAACTGTGCCTTGATGAGAATAGTGATGGTGGTGTATCACATCCTATGTCATTGCCATGTCTATCTATAGTAGAACACAACATTAATTTAGAGTTTCTTTCCCCAGCAACATAACTAAAGAGGTCATCTAGATGTCGTTCAATTGGAACTTCCATTATCCCTAACCAGGATAGACAGTGGTGAGGAATGGTACAAAAGTTATATAGATGGCCGTAACACCAATGAATTTGAGTGAACTGGGAAGAGTTACAGTAACATGAGGAGAATTCTCTTTTGATATATGGAGCTGCCCTGAAGGTTGACATCTCCAGTTAGAAGAAAATCAGACAGAAGTGATGTGAAGTTCTGTGCCTGAGTTCCTGAACAGTCACTCCTAGTTCGAGTAGTCATTTGTAGGCTAGATGGAGGAATAACCTGAGAGCTTCCTAGGGTAAATGCAACTTGATTTGTTTCTTCCTGTCCCCAAGTGAGAGAATATTATATTGATTTTCTGTTTCTGCTGTATAAACTTTGTGGCCTTTCTGAATTAAACTGCTGATTAGGTTCTTTCTGGTATCTTCAATAAAGCAGCAAAAACAGTGCAGGAGTTTGTACTTATGCACAAAAAGCTGTGTAGCCTAGTGGCCAATATTTTTTGATAAATGTGCCACAAGTCACATTCAAAAGGTATGAGTTAAGTTTCTCTCCCTTCTACCCCTTACCTTAGTTATAGTTTTAAACTATACTCCGACTCAGTGCTTCTTAACCTGCGGTCCATGGAAACCCCAGGGGGTTGTGATGTCCTCACAGGGGGTCTGCAAAGGCTTGAAGGTTGTTCAGCCTACATGACTGGAGCCAAGGCAAAGGCTGACTGGCTGGACCTACACGTTGCCATTCAATCTGCTCCAACCACAAATTTGCAGGAAGAAGCAGGAGCAAGGCCTTCCCTCCCTGAGGGAAGCGTTAATGGATTGTGTAATTGTATTATTATGTGTTGTTGTTGTTGTTGTTGTTATTGTTGTTGTTAGGGCTTTAAATATTGAGTTAAGTCTTGGGGGTCTGCAGCAACAAAAAAAAATATTTAAATGAGCTCCTTGGTAAAGAAAAGGTTAAGAATCACTGCTCTAACTGATGGATGGAACAGTGCTTCAAAGTCAGGCAGGACTGACTTTTTCCCCCCCAAGATGACAGGCATGTGGAGCCATACGTGTTTGTTGTTCAAATGGGCATGCCTGTGAATCAAGATGGTGGTTGTGACTGAATTACTTACATTTTTATTGTCACCAGTTGCCACCACTGAACAATGTTTTTTTAAAAACAAATCCAAGGTGCAGAAGTGTAATCTTCCACTTAAATAAACAGAAAAAAGGGGGAAGGCTGTTTCGTCGCCTAAGCGCACAATCACTACGGTAAAAGTCCAACGTGGCAGTTCCAGGTGCTTGTCTTGCCAGCAAGCTCCACCCCCTATGCACATCTGACCAATCAGCTTTCCACTTCTGCAATTATTGGGAATGTGCAGCAAAGCAAATTGGTTGTCTCAATGAGCAGGAATTTACATTTCCTTTGAAGTTTTTTTTTAAATATGGAGGAAGCCACAAAGGCTTTTCCCTTGGGATATTTGGAGTTTTTGCCACCTCTCCTTCTGAATATGGTGAAATGATGTGGGATCCCATTGGGACAAAAGGTATTCTCCTCAAATTCTATGAGTACTTTTGCCATGTAGACAAGCTTTTAGTCACTCTGATCACCTACTCCATGTGAAAAACAGGGGGGAGTGCTACCTTGTTGATCTTCCTGGTTCTTTCAGAGGCTTTAAATACCATAGATCATGGTATCCTACTGGACTAATTTCATTGGTGGGGAGTAAGAAGCACTATGTTATAGTGGTTCCTCAGCAATGTTTTCCAGACAGTAGCCTTGAGGGGTTCCTGTTCAGCCCTATAGACATTGAGCAGTGGGGTGCCACATGTTTCCATCTTGTCTCTGAGTGTATTCAATATCTATTTATGAAGTTGCTCAGTGAGTGATGAGGAGTTTTGGTGTGGGGTACCATCAGTGTGCTGACACTCATCTCTACTCCTCCTTGTGTTTGGAGTCAGCTGGGATTGTGCAGCTTGGATTTTGTAATGGGCTAGATGAAGACTAAAACAAATCCTGGTAATATTGAGACTGTGAATTGGTAGTCTTAAAGTCTGGGAACTAAGTAAGCACTCTGCTCTGGATGGGGTTGCATTCCCCCTGAAAGAGCAAATGGTATCGCTCCTAAACCCATCTTGGTCACTAGAACCTTAAGTGGACTCTACAGCCTCTCCTAGACAGAAATAACTTAGACACAGTTGAAGCTGCCCTCAAAGTTCTTTCTGACAGATTCGATAACCCAGTGGTCAGTTCTAATTGCATTTTTATTCTCATTCTTGTCATCTAAGCAGGACCTCTGGGATATATCATACAATATAAAATTGGACGTTTTTGCCATGGGTTTGTATTTTGGACTATTAAATAAGATACCATTTATAATCTCCATTTGAGTAATAAATCCATGCCAGAACTAAGAGGAAATAGGCATTTGGGTCATGCTCATTTGATAAAGGGTTGACAACTAAAAGAGGGGGGTAATCTACCACCCCTTGGCTGGCATTTTCTTGATCAATCCCAATTTCAATCAGTCATTTAATGGTGAGTCAACACATAGATACATTTAATGCATTCAATTGGCCTACTTTCATCAGGACTAAAATAGGATTTTTAAACCCTTCGGTGCAGAAATAAATGGAGGAACAACAAGAATTAAGCAGGTGCCATGCTGAACTCTGAATACTACCAGAGAGAGAGAGAGAGAGAGAATTTGTGCTTCTGTGTTCTCCTTCCCTTTTGCTCAACTGATGCTGCCTCTGTGGTGAAGAGAGAGATCAGAGCTTCCAAGGCAGCCACAGGGTTCCAAACTAGCTACGCCTCCATAGATGCTCAGGGATGCAATCTGCAGATCCAGGCTTCCTCCCCCATTTGCAAGCCATGGAGGAAAAGAACTAAGTTGGAGCCTGGGGGCTTCTAGCTGTGGATCTTAGAACTATCACACTGTACTCTCTCTCATTATATATTATTTATCTTACTGAGTAGAATGTGCCTTTCCTTTCTGCTGCTGTTTCAGTACATTAGCATTTTAAAAATAAAATTATATGTGATGTTTACTGTGCATAAATGGTTCAAGAAACCAGCTTGATTACATTTGTGCAATGAACAGCAAAAGGAAAACATATATTTGCAGTCTACTGTATTAGCCAGTAGAGACTACTTTTTCCTTTGCATCTGCCTTGTGTGTGTGCGTTTTGATGCAATCTGTTGCCAAGACTCATGCTCTGTAGCTGCTGATCGAAACTGGCCTGAATGTGCCTGTCTGAATCCTTGTTCTTTACAGCTAATCCTTTCTATTGTTGAGTATAAGCCCACATTAGGGCTGCCATCTGGCAAGAGATCAAAGACCTGCAGTAAACCTTGAATTTCTGCCTCTTGAGTGAGTGGAGCTAGGCCATGTAGGGGGAGTCCTACCTGTATTAGAACAGATGACCTTCCTGCAATCTGATTAATGGAGTGGCAAAGGCTGGTAGCTTGAGGCATGCTGTGATTTCTTTTTGAACATACTTTTTCTCCCCCTCCCTCTGCTTTAAAAAGGAGAAGAAAGGATGAGCAGAAGCCAAAATAATGGGACAAAGGGGGAAAGGTAAAACAAGGAATATTGAAACTATATTTTTTGAAGAAATAGTGGAATCAGGCATATCCAGTATGTAACTTGCTGAGGTATATACTCACCACATAACGTTACACATGATGGGCTACATACATGTCAGCAGGTCACAGATTGTGTAGGTCTGATGTCATTGTTTCCTTTCCTAACTGTTCCTTGTGATTACAACTGCATAACTGTGACTTTGTAGTAAAACATATAAATAATACACTGCAGGGCCCAGGAATATGTTATCTCCAGGCAGGTCTGGGAAAGTTCTCCTGTCTGTAACCTCAAGTCACCAGTTTAGGAGAGACAATAGACAATACTAAGATTTATGGATCCCTGTTCTGGCTTTTAGTGTAAGATTCAGTAGCTTCCTTTGTTCCTCAACCTATTCCACCAACAGACAAATTTTATCCCAGGCTGTCAACTAAAACAGGAGGTTAACTGAGCTTCTGTTTTTAATCCTGGCTGTTTACTAGTTATTCATGTTTACTGAATATACTCATTGTGCAAATTCTGAGAGTTGCAGTAAAAAAAAAAAAAAGTTTCAAGATCTGGTAAATTGCCAGATCAGCACATGTGCCTAATAGGCTGTGGTTAGCTTGTGGACTTGCATTAAAACCATTTGCTGTTTGTTTCCTCTCCAGAGGCTATCCAGTAATTGCTTGAATGTTTTTTCCTCCCTTCATCCTGTTTATTTCATATATTGGTTTTCATTCATTTTCCATACAGTTTCCAGTTTAGCCTTTTGCTCTTAGCATTATGTACTAGCCCCTTTCCACAGGGACACTCGCATGCACATTAGTCACAATGCAATCTGTAGGATTTAATTGCCTCAGATGCAACTTAGTCTTGCAAAACTAATCTGGCTTTAGCCAGATTAACCTGTTTACATTAATATCTAAAGCCCTGTGGAATTGACTGGCAATGTCACTACTTGCACTTCAGCCGTGTCTCTTTGTTCCGGCTGGATTTTGAGGAAATTAGAAATTAGCTGCAGTACATAACAACAGTAACACAACAATCAGTGGCAGTACAAAATGATTTCTGTATTAATTCATATGTTCCAGCCAAAGTGGGTGCTCTCATTTTTAATGTGTGAGTGTAGGAATGGACCTAAAGCCCAGTATCTGAAAATTTTTGGCTTTGTAAAACATGTAACAAAGTGTCCAATATGGTCAGATGGTCTTAATTCTTTACCTTATATGATTACAAAGAAAAGAAATAGAGAAGAATAAGAGAGAGAAAAAGAAAGAAATATGGGAGAAGGTATATAAATAGGATATAGAATCATGGAATCATAGAACAATAAAGTTGGAAGGGACCACAAGGGCCATCTAGTCTAACCTCCTGCCGTGCAGGAATATACAGTTAAAACACTCCTCAAAGATGCTAATTCAACCACAGTTTAACAACCTCCAAAGGAGAGTCCACCAGCCTCCAAGGTACTCTATTCCACTGTCAAACAGCTCTTACTGTCAAGAAGTTATTTCTAATGTTTAGGTGGAATCTTGTTTTTTCTGCAATTTGAATCCATTGGTTCATTCAGAAGAAAACAAGCTCGCACCATGGACTTGTCTAGACAATGAAAATACTCCTCATAGAATTCAAGGAGAATATATTTTGTCCCAAAGGGATCCCATGGTGATTTGCCTTATTCAGAAGAAGGGGGGAAAGTAATCCATTTGTTGCGTGGGGAAAAGCCTTTGCAGCTTTTCCTGATTTTTTTTTTAAATAATGTGAGTCCATGAGCATTAGCACTCATTAGGATAATCAATTCAATTTGCTGTGCCTTCTTGGAAGGGGGGGGGGAACTAGAGATTGATTTGTCAGACATGCAGGGGGGGCAGGCTTGCCAGCAAGACAGTGCCCGGAAGTGCTCTGTTGGTTTTTTGCATTAGCAGTCTTGAACTTTTTTTCCTTTGCCGAGGTGCCCAAATAATGTTTTTAAGCAGAAGTTCGCACTTGTGCACCTTTGCTTTAATGATAAAAAAATACTGTGCAGCTGTGGCAGCATATAACACACTGATTTACAGCCGCCATCTTGATTGACGGGCATCTGAACTTCAAACACAGATAGCTTCTCAGCGTATTGGTTTTGATGAAAGACTGTGGAGACAAAAGGACACCACTGCAAATGTGCAATAATGCACAAATAACATATCCATGGGGGATTGGTTTCAGCCCCCCCCCATGGATAATGAATTCTGCAGTTAATAGCAAACACTCCCCATCACCATTGCTGTCACAGAAGCCACCGGGGGGGGGGGGCAAAGGGAGAAGGGAGGCGAGACCTCCCCTCCCTTCATTCCCCCATCACCATTGCAGCCACTGGAGCCATCCTGCTAGGTGAAGGGAGAAGGTAAGTGAGATCTCCCCTCCCTTTGCCCCTGCCCAGTCACCATTGCAGCTACTAGAGCCATGCCAGTGGGTGAAGGAAGAAAGGAAGTGAGACCTCTCCTCCCCTCCCTTCACTCCCCCATCACCATTGCTGCCACGGAAGCCATCCTGTGGGGCAAAGGAAGAAGGTAAGTGAGCCCTCCCCTTCCTTTGCCCCTCCGTCACCATTGCAGCCACCGGAGCCATCCCACAGTACGAGCGGAGAAGGGAGGCACGACCACTCCTCCACTCCCTTCACTCCCCATCACTATTGCCACCACTGGAGCCATCCAGAAGCCTCTTCCCCTCCCTCCCCCATCCACCCCCCCTGCTGTTGCCAGTTGTGGATAACTAAATCAGCGGTTGGTGAATCATTGGATACGGGAGTGCTGCTGTGTATCCTTTTGTCTAGGCTAGCCCCAAGACATCTCTTCAGGTATTTAAATATGCCTTTCATATTACCTCTCAGTCTTCTCTTCTCCAAGCTAAGCATATGAAGAAAGGGCTAGGCATATCTCTCTCTCTATATATAGATATAATCTGACCATACTTTCAAAATACTTTTTTTTTAAAGTTGATGTCAGTAAAATATATGTTCACATATAGGTAAAGAAGTAAGATCTTCTGACCATTGAACATAAGTTGCTGAATATTTCTCTGTCCAACCTTGGAGTATGAATCTTTTGCCACAATGAAAACATGTAGAGTAACAATGTTAACCCCCAGCTAAATTCCACATCACATAAATGTAGTTTAAAAAATGTGTGTATACAATTACCAAAGATTTTCTGATGCAAAGTTAGTATGTTGTAACAGATCTGAGGAATAAGTACAGAAAACACCCATATCACATGCAACAGAGAAGCAGTATCTGCAGTACATCACCCACATTTAACTGAAGCATACATTTCTTTCTAAAAAGGAAAAAGTGAGACGTATTTTTTTGCCAGACAAAACATAGTTTTAGGTCTAATTAAGTTTTAGGTATTAAAAATAGGACAGCTTTTCATTGGTTAATTTTCACAGGACAATCTAACTCCCCCAATCCCCTGCCATTCAACTGTGAACAATATTTTTTGCATTTGGTGGTTTTACTGATTCCCCAGGAAAAGCTTGGAAGTGTTATCCATTGGACTACTGCTCCCAGTATCTTTTAATGGACATCCTGGCTGCGGGATTCTGGGAGCTGTAGCCCAAAAAGTAACTTCCCCAAGCTATGTTTCCAGGCTCTGGTTACAGGAAAGCAATAGCAGAATTGACCTACAGCTTTCATGTTGTGCAAGTAGACTTCCAGAGACATCTGGTTATGGAAAAACAGATGGATATTTTTGGTGTATCTGGGATGGTTTTTCTAAGGTTCTTAGGTTCAGAGCTCTCTGTTTTAGAACTAAACAGTTCTTTAGAACATATAGACTTTTAAGCTGAACTGTTGTGTTCGAGTCAGCTCTGGGCAAGTGAGTTTGTGGAGGAAAAGTTTCAAGTGGTTTGCAGCCTAAACATTTGTTTGACAAAAAGTTTAGCTGTGTATATGTCATACGGTGGTAGATACAGTAAAAACTGTTGCCTGATATCTGTTGATTAAGACAAGAGCAACAACAACAACAAAACTTTTGAAAGGCTGAACCAGTTCAAATGAACACCTGAAAGGAAGCAAAGAAGACTGCACAGCATGTGTGTAGAATGCAGCCAAGTTTTGATATGCTTTTGGCATTGTGTAAATATATAACCACATAGTCACCCTCATAGTTGTGCAACAAAATATGCAGTGAGGGTCAAGGCCCTGACACACCGTAGTCAAATCGCCACCCAACCACCAAGTCAAAAGTGAGAGAAAGGGGTGTGTGTGCATTTGGGGAATATTAGCTACATCAGGTACTACATGTATGCGGCCACTGAGAAAATGCAACAGGTAGCACAACTAATTTTGTACCCATTGACTGCCCTAGTGGGATTCCAGCTTATGTGTGCAATTATTGTACACCATATAAATCACACTTTATTTTTTCCTCTTCCGTCAGTCATTTTAATACATTCTGCACTAATTTAAAAGTATAGCTGCCTCTTAATTAATTATGATATAAATGAGAGAAAGTGAGTTATCACCCATCTAAAAAGTGGGAGTCAAGAAGGAAAAATGATGCAGAACAGGGAAGGAGAGAGGCAATTGCGTTAAGGTACTACCAGAAACTGGGGGCTCATCTATATGGGCTAGAATATGCTGACTCCCCGTGGGTGTACTTTGGCCGTAGATCTGGCCCTTTCCTCCCCCATTACCAGCATGAAATAGGATGGAGTCCAGGTGACCATGCTGGCCCATTGCTGTAGCCGTCACCACCACCACCCACATCCCACTCCCCAAAGCCAGGAAGCCAGTGTGCAACATGTGAGTAAGGTCCCCTGCATGTGACCAGCCTGTTCACATGCTACAGACCTGCTTCCTAGCTTTAGAAGAGGGACATCAGCTGCAGTGGTGGGCTGTCATGGCAGTGTGGGCTCCTGTGGTCACCCCATCTTGGCCCTGTCTTTTCCCCAGGGGCTGTGCAGATTGCCCAGGGCCAAAATGGGGCAAATGTCCTGTGTCATCTGGACTGCAGGGCTCCAAGACTGGGCCAAGATGAGATAAAGAGCCCTTCTAGACAAGGTCTGGGACACTCTCTTCATACTCCGATTCTCTGCCCTGTTAGACTGAGGGAGGTTTTTAGTGTGGCAGTATGGTATAGGCCAAAATTCCAGCCATTCATTTCCATTGTTCTACCTTTCTGTCCCTCTTCCCAAGGGTCAATCAGTTGTCAATCTCTTCCACCCCAGATTTTTTCAGACATGGCATACCTCCCTCATGAGTGTGAAAGTGCTTATTGTGGTTGTATACGCAATGTCACTCAGAGTATTAACCTGATAAACAGAAGGAAAAAAATGGTGGTAGACTTGTCATTTCAGTGCAGGTCATTCCTGAGAAATGAGGCCTTGCCACAGAATGTTACCTGAAGTGGTGCTATGAGATGGTTTGCTTTCCAACAGAGTACCCCTGGATGGCCAGGCGGGTTGGGGTCATAATGGGACTGTTCTTGCTCATGATTTTTTAAAGATGAAGTTTCTGCTCTCACTGAATTTCACACAAGAATATAAACCATATTCTCACATGTTTGGAATAGCAACAGCTTATCCTCTAGACCATATGGCCTGGGGGTTTCTTATCCTTCTTTCCCCTGTGCATTGTACATTTACACATCTGCTCACTGCTGTAGTGGTTTTCTTCCTTCCTTCCTTTATTACAGAAATGTTCCTTCAAATGCATTTATGCTGGGATGCAACAATCACTTCAGCTATAAAAGGCTCACTGTGTTTTATTGCATTAAGAAACATTTCATTTCATGAATCCCCCAATAATGAAAGAAAATAAAAGGAGGCACTAATTGGATGCAAGGACATTGGGAAAAATGAACATTCTCCAAAAAACAAAAAGCATTTAGTTTCATTTTTACTCTCTAGGTTACACATGTGCTAAAGGAAAGGGACAGTTGAGGAATGAAGACCCATCATAAATCATTCTGAAGCCAAACTGTTATTAGATATGTCAAAAATTGAAGTCCTCTGAGTTGATAAAAGTGGACACCTCAGGTTTTATTTTCTTTGAAGCTATTGTTTTTAATTTTTTTTCCTATGGCACACCAGGTAGCTTCTGACAAATAAGGATGAAGTCAGACTTCAAGCATATTTGCCCCAATGGTATGTGATTTCTAGAAAGTAATTTGTGTAATTTAATTTACAGCTAACTAACATGGTCTGCGTGTTTATTTTCAATACAGAACCAGTGGCAGGTGGTGGTTTTTGTGTCAGTGGGAGGAGTCCACTCTGGGTTTTACTCCAGACTTCAAAGGCACAGAAACACATTCACAAAGTCTCAAGTAAACCAGGGGAGTTCATAAAAAGAGCATCCCATTCCTGGTTTTTTTGGTCTCAACCAAAGTGTTCTGCCCATTGACAATGTAATCATGAGAGGAAATTGGTGTGCAGTTTTAGACACAGGCAATACCAGCACAAAAATGTCATGGCAAATCTATTGATGGCTTCACCCATCAATAAATAAAATGCCTTATTTTCTACACATAATCACTAAAGCATGATGTCATCTGGTATGCGCACCCTTTCACGTTCATTAGGCATCGTTATGATGCCTTATTTACTGTTTCTGATAAAGTCCTAAATCTTATCTTATTGGAAATGGACTTTCAGCTCCTTCTGTATTACCACCACACTTTAAGCACTGGACCAAGTTATATAAATTGATTTCTGGGAAATGACTTCTAAAGCACTCAGTATGAAATGTAAAATTGCAAAACCTTTTATCCCATCCTTCTAGGAATTTTAAAACAGTAAGAGGTAGGGATAGTCAAGATCTCCTGAAATGGGTATGCAAAACTCTAATCAGAGACTGAAGTACGTTCTTTTAAATTGTTTTTTAGCTAATTGGCATGCAACTTTTTTAACATATCAGAAAATGGTTTACTGACTCTTTTTGATTATTTGTAAGAGGAGAACAGGTGGAATGGATCCCTTATGGTTAAAATATTCCTTTCAAACCACCTTTCCTATGTTCTATAAAACATAAGCAGTCGGCTCATGGGAGCTCCAACTGATATCATTTATAACATCAAGAGGATTATAAAATATATTAGTGTCATTGCTATGTGAGAAATAGTTTTAAATTTTTTTGTGGTGACTTGCTAATAGCAATCACTTTGTTTATAGTGTACAGTTCCCTCCGTATCCATGGATTTGGTATTCATGGATTTGGTGCACGGATTTAATATTCATGGCTTTAAAATATTCTTTAAAAAATAATCCAAAAAGCAAACCTTGATTTTTGCCATCTTATATAAGGGACACCATTTTGCTATACCATTGCATATAATGGGACTTGAGTATTCACAGGTTTTGGTATCCACGGGGGGTCCTGGAACTAAACCCCAGTGAATATGAAGGGACAAACGTAGTTCTTTCTGTTTTGCTTGAACTGAAACATTAAATACTAGTCCTGGGATTAAAAGAAGGGGTTGAGATTGTGTGTGTACACACACACACACACACACACACACATCTTTGTTTGTGTGAATATAATACAGAATCTCTTCCTCTTTCAGAGTTAGTTTTCTGTCTTCAGAAATAAAAAAAAAAATCAGAATATCTTGTTGTAGCAAACTTTACCAAGGGAAAAGGGTAGAGAAGCCTCAGGCATTTTATTTCAGCAGCTGCTTTAGAAGTGAAGTGTAAAAAATACATTTTAAGATAAGAAGTACTCAGTTTCTACAAATCTAAGCCATTGTATTTCCTGCTTGTCCTTTTTGTTTAACCCTGTATATATTTTCTATTTAGACCTCCTTGAGTTATTTCAACATATCCTTTAATAGAATAGGGATGCAGTCTGATGCCCATTTACCCAGGAGTAACCCCCATCAAACTCTGTGGGATTTGATATTGAGCAAACATGTACAAGATTGTGCTATAAAACAGCAATCCTATACCAAGGTGCCTGTGATAAGTCTCAGAAGTAAACCAGTGGAGCTTACTTCTGAATAGATTTGTACAGTGATTTTTTTCTACATTTTGCTAGATGTTTAGAGGCTATAGATAGTAGTATGTACTTTATAGTTACATCTTTCACACTCTTATGGATTACCATTGTAAGTGCAAATTCCTGACACAAAATCAGCTCTCTTCCCTTGTCCCAACCACTGAGTTTGAGGGGTACCTTGGTTTCTTTAATGTATGAAAGCAGAGCATATGTTGAAATGGCTGCCACATCCTTGGTAATGCTTACAGCACATGAGTAGCTTCCTCACTCAGTGTCTACATGTTCTTTCAGCATTTGAGCTGCAAAATCCTAGTTATTCAGGGCATATAATGCACAATGTGGAACTATTTGTTTTGGAAGAATAACCAAATATCAAAAATAATGTCTCTCTCTCTCACACACACACACATGCATCAAAGCATAATCTTCCTTCTATCCTCTTTGATATTCATGTTCTCTCCTTTAGTCATTTTTGATTAAGAAATGTGTCTTACTTCCACAGACAGAATCATAGGCATCACAAGTCATGGTGGACATTTTTATTTTTATTTTTATTTTTCATTTTTTTACCTCTATAATGATCATCCTTTCCTGTATGCAACAACAAATGGATTCATGGGGCTGGGCTGATTCTGAAGAAAAAAAATAAGAATCCTACCCTGTTTAATGTTGGAAGTGAAATAATTCTGTGTAGATTGAACAATGAATAGAAGACATGTTAGATCACAAGCAACCAGATTCTTTTTGCTTAATGGGCCACCCTCCTGTGAATCACCCCGCTGCACAAAAAAGAAAAAAAAGTCCCCAAATCTATCTATCTATCTATCTATCTATCTATCTATCTATCTTCCTTCCATGTTGCCTTTTTCCTGGAGTGGGACACAAGGTGGCTTGCAAAAGAAATAGATTAAATCAAGGAGAAATGTAAGATACTGCACTTAGGGCGGAAAAATGAAATGCATAGATATAGGATGGGGGAGACCTGGCTGAATGAGACTACGTGCGAAAGGGATCTAGGAGTTCTAGTAGACCACAAGTTGAACATGAGTCAACAGTGTGATGTGGCAGCTAAAAAAGCCAATGCGATTTTGGGCTGCACCAATAGAAGTATAGTGTCTAGATCAAGGGAAGTAATAGTGCCGCTCTATTCTGCCTTGGTCAGACCTCACCTAGAATACTGTGTCCAGTTCTGGGCACCACAATTCAAAAAGGATATTGACAAATTGGAGTGTGCCCAGAGAAGGGCGACTAAAATGGTGAAAGGTCTGAAACCATGCCTTATGAGGAGAGACTTAGGGAGCTGGGTATGTTTAGCCTGGAAAAAAGACGGTTAAGAGGCGATATGATAGCCCTGTTTAAGTATTTGAAGGGGTGTCACATTGAGGATGGAGCAGGCTTGTTTTCTGCTGCTCCAGAGACTGGAACACAGAGCAATGGATGCAAGCTCCAGGAACAGAGATTCCATCTCAACATTAGGAGGAACTTTTTGACAGTAAGACCTATTCGGCAGTGGAACACACTCCCTCAGAGCATGGTGGGGTCTCCTTCCTTGGAGGTCTTTAAACTTGTTGTAGGAGAGATGGCTGGATGGCCATCTGTCAGGGATGCTTTGATAGGGATTTCCTGTGTGGCAGGGGGTTGGACTGGATGGCCCTCATGGTCTCTTCCAACTCTACAATTCTATGATTCTATAAGGTTTATAAACACAGGTAAATCAAATTGAGCCAATGGCTCTACTTTATATAATATAGGTGTGTATCTCTGCATAAATTCCCTAAAGGCACAAGATCCCATCTAAGCTTGGAAGTTAAGCATGATCAGTTGCTTAGTTTTGGGATGGGAGCCCACAATGAATGCTAGGTGCTGTAGGCTATACTTTAAAGGAAGGAATTGGTAAAACCACCTCTGAGTATTCTTTGGCTAAGAAACCCTTTGAAATTCATGTAGTTGCCATACGTTGACAGGAGACTTGAAGACACATACCCACAGAGAGATGTGTACTATACAAGTATGGTATAGAACAGTGGCTCTTAACATTTTCTTTACCAGGGACCACCTTTAAATATCTTTTGTTGCTGTGGACCCACAAGACTTAACACAAAATTTAAAACCTGAAGAAGAAGAAGAAATGATGATGATGATGACGACAATAATAATAATAATAATAATAATAATACACCATCAATTAACTCTTCCCTCAGAGGGACTGGAGGGGAGGGAAAACTTTTCACCTGCTTCTTACTACAAATTTCTGGCTGGAGCAGATTGAACAGCAATGTGCAGCCACGCCAGCCAGCCTTTGCCTTGGCTCCTCTCATGTGGGCTGAGGAGCGTTAAAGCCTTTATGGACCCCCTGTGAGGACACTGCACCCCCCAGAGGAGTCCGCAGACTACAGGTTAAAAATCACTGGTGTAGAATCTTAGCCAGTTTAAATAATAGCTTACATAAGAGAAGCAGCCAGTTAACATGACTAAAGTCTCAGAGGTACTGTAGGGAGCCACCAAAACCCCCAGAGCTTACCTAGAGCACCTCCTTGATGCCTATCACCAGTAACCCCCCCCTCAACCCCAACGCCCTGGATAACACAAGGATGGTTAACATGGCTTTCGTAACACAGAGTTATCCTGACATTTGAAAAAAAATTACATAAGCTTGAAGGCTTTGCAGGGAAGAATATGACAGAAGTGTTGGAAGTAGCCCAGAAGGTGTATGTGAATAGAGATGAGGAAGAGAAATGAGAGAAGGATCAGAGTATGGCCAAGAAGGTGGAACTGTTCACAGCAGCATTGGTAGAGCAGCGCAGCAGAGGATGCGGAAGAGGCAGAGGGCATGGACGTGGAGATGGAAGACAGCCTGGAAGAGGCAGATGATTCTTGGGGTGGAACCAGTGTGTCTATTGTGAGCTGAAGGACATTGGCAGTGAGAGTGCCCTAACAGAAATGATGAGGTGGAAGAAAGCCAGAGAGGCTGAAATGGGTGAGGGAGGGGACAACTAAATTAGCATATGCAGAGACCAGCAGATATATATGAAGAGGATCCTTTCATCAGAATGGCAGAGATAGAGCTCACTGAATAGGGCAGATTTGTTGATAAAATGTTGCAAGAATTGAATCGCCTGCTTGGCATCCAGTGGAAATTGCATTGTGCGTATTGCCCTCAGAGTTCTGGACAAGTGGAGAGAATGAGCCAAACTACCAAAAACCGTCTGGTTAAGTTATGCCAATAAACCAAGCGAAAGTGGACTGAAATGTTCCCCTTGGCCCTGTTCAGGATCCGTTGCACTCCACACAAAATACTGGTTTATCCCCATTTAAACTGATATATGGTAGCCCCCCCAAAATTTAAGTAGGGTTAAGGGGGGACATATAGAAGTTAGGGAATGTCAGCCTACGGCAAGAGTTACAAGCATTGGGCAAGGTGTTGCAAGCCCCATGCCGATATGTGATAGAAATCAGGCCCCCTTTCCAGGTTCGAGTCCTGGCAGAGCTGCGAGTAGCTGGTGTTAGGCCCTGGATACATTTGACATGAGTTAAGAGGGCAAAGGGGGGGAGGACAGTAGCTGGAAACCCCGAGAACCCACTTTATTTATTTATTTATTTATACCCCGCTCTTCAGCCACAAGGCTATCAGAGCGGCTTACAAATTGTTTTAAGCAATAGCTGTTTACACATCTATACCGCATTAAACAGTTTCCAATGTGTGTTAGCTAATTGCCCCCACAAGCTGGGTACTCATTTTACCGACCTACGAAAGGATGGAAGGCTGAGTGAACTTTGGGGCCCGCTGGAATCGAACTTGCAATGTGGTGACTTGCAGTACTGGCATTTAACCACTGCGCCACCAGGGCTCCTTAAAGTGATCCTGAGGAGGCAGACAGAAGACTCAGGCTAGACCCTACCGCAAGCACTCCAGGAGGTGGCTCACCCAGTGTATGGTCAGACCTGCAACTGGAGAGGAGGGGAAGAAGGGTACTAGACCTTACTTCAGCTGACCAGCTGATAGCTGCCCAGCATATGGTCAGATCCCACATAAATTAAAATGTATGGTGGAATGTTGGGAAATGCTATAATTTTTTTTGAAATTTTGCATTTAAGGGGGTGGAATGAGGTAGCCAGGTGAGCCCAAATATCTGTAGACTTGTATTGGCATGGTTATAATGAACTTTTGCAATCACTATTCAGGGTCAGACCGGATAGCCTTATGGGTCTTTGCAAATTCTCTTTTTCTCTCCCCCCAGCCAGGCTGCAGATTGCAAGATTCTGGCTCAGCCAGTGCTCTGTTCTGAGGAGACTCCCTGTTCTGTAAACATATTAGAAATGTTGTGTCCTGTTCTATAAATACTTCTGTTTTGTAAACAATCCTTGCAAGAAAGGGAAGTTGCTGAGTACTGTGAAACTATATAAGCAAGAGAGGGAGGGGGCTGCTTTTAATATACGTATCATAATCATCCTATAAAAGATACTCATTCGCTTAGTTCAGGACTTGGCAATTTTGGAAAGATATTTCCTGTCAAGCCTGCCGGTGTTACTTCTTCAATAAAGCATCTTGTTTTTCTGACTCCATGGTCTCCATTATTTCTGCTACATAAAGAATGTGATACATAAGGAAAAGGAAGTAGGAAGAGAAAAATATGCAGATGCAAGTACCAGTTATTCTATAATGAAGGTACATAATGACTAGGTGAATTGGTTACTACTGGAGAAGGCCCAGAAGTCAGGGGTAAACACACATACACACACACACACACACACCACCCGCTGACTTTGTTTTCTGGAAATATGGGGGGAAATGGATCATAGAATATTTTGTTTTATAATGAGGAATACAACATTTAAGACAAAATGTTCACAAGTTTATTGCCCCAAAATCATTTCTAAAAATGATGTGACATGAAGACTTTTATGTAAAATTGTGTATAGTATCCAATCATTATGATTCCTGATCTTGGTTTCCTTTTCTCACTTCTTTTTATGGAAATGAGTGTGTTATATCTGCTTGACACTATGGAGAACAAATGGATTCTAGAATCCTAGAGCTGGAAGAGACCATGACGGCCATTAAGTCCAACCCCCTGCCTTGAAGGAATACATAATCAAAGAACTCTAGACAGATGGCCATGCAGCCTCTCTTTAAAAACTTCCAAAGAAGGAAACTCCACCATGCTCTGAGGCAGAGTATCCACTGTCAAACAGCAATTAGTGTGAGGAAGGTCTTTATATTTAGGTGGAATCTCCTGGAGACAAAATAATTTTCTCTATTTTATTAATGTTTTCTCCTCTGTTTTCATTGAGGGTTTTTTTGTTTGTTTTGTTTTGTTTTGCCAGCTCATCAAACTGGCAAAAACAAAGAGGTTCCTTACAGTTCAGAATCTTGAAGCTCCATTTGTAACATGTAAAACACACACACACACACACAAACACACAAAAAAACCCACAAATGAAGTTCACTTTATAATTGTATTCTGAATAAATTGTATTTTTAATTTTCAGACATCATAATTTTATGCCAAACCATTGCATATAATGTATTTTATGTTCCTAAAGTAACAAACTTATTTTCAATCTGTAAAGGGTGCTAATATTGCATTTTTCATTCTCCCCAAAAGAAAAAAAATCTCTGGTCTTTTTGGTGGGGAAACCCTCCTCCCCCTAGCTTCAAAATGTCTAGAATTGTATACCTCCATTCAGTGTAGGAGACTATGCTAGGACAGGAGAACCTAAGCTAGTGGATGAGACTTTGCTTTTTCATCTATCCCTGTAGAACCAGTGGTAGAATAAGAAAATCTGAGGAATCACCTTATGATTTCCCACTCCCCATTGTTTTGACCTCCAAATTGACTACAGAGGTCTCTGCCATAATGACTTCTTGTGGCTGGAGTTCAACCATAATCATCAGGATGTATTGTGATTGTAGTAGCAGTTTGCTTGGTGGCCTTGGCTCAGTCATTTATAAATGTTGAAATAAGGAATGAAAGATCTACCTTTTGCTAATGAGTTAAGTAAAGAATTGCTTTCAGAAGGACAAGTGGCTGAAATCATTTCAGTGATATGGTCTGAGCTGACTTTAAAAGAAGATCAGATTTTATTTTGGTGAAATAGATTGAAGCAACAGGACTTAAGAGTGATCTTATGCAGCCGAATGTCTCCCCCTGCCTCTAGATTTCTCAGATTCTGAAAATGGTTTCCTCAGAAAGGTATACCCTAGCTTTTCCTTGTGTGCATCACGGTGGGTGGTGTTAGGAATCAGCATGATAGTCCATTACTCCCATAGTTCAATACAATGTGCAGTGTATTTAATGAAGAAATGTTGAAGCTCATAGTGGAAGCTACTTGGCTGGTAATGACCATTGGTACTGGGAATTAGTGGTACAAGTCCTTCTTTCTGCATGATTTCCCCCCTTCTCATGTCTCCCTCTTGAATCCTTAAAACAAGAGTGGGCAAGAGAGGCAGATCTGGTTTTTCCACCTGTAGTTCATCCCTGCCTTAAAACATTCCATGTAGATCATGTCGGTTGGCACTCTTACTTTCTTTTTAGCTTCCTACACAGCTAGGTATAAAAAATTTCCACTGACAAGCAACCTGTCTATTGTCCTTTTTTATAGCTTAACTAACTAAGCCTTCATTATCAAGGGGTCATTTTGATGAAAGTTCACAGTATCTGCCATTACATAGTCCAGATGACATAAAGATGTGTTTTCCCCACCACAGTGGACAAGATTGTATCATGGTGAAATATTATATTACATAATATATATATATATATAAATATATATATAAATATATCTGTATTTTACAGCTGCACTCCAATTCCGACAAAGGTGATGGATCAGTCAAATACATCCTTACGGGTGAAGGGGCTGGGACTATATTTATTATTGATGACACGACGGGGGACATCCATTCAACCAAAAGCCTGGACCGGGAAAAGAAGACACACTATGTACTGCATGCTCAGGCTATTGATAGACGGACAAACAAGCCTCTTGAGCCTGAATCAGAGTTTATTATCAAAGTGCAAGACATCAACGACAATGCACCAAAATTTACAGATGGGCCCTACATAGTTACAGTGCCAGAGATGTCTGATATGGGTAAGAAGAGTGAATGAGAAATTGTGTTTATATGTTATTGATTCAATGGATGTTATCTTGTCATTTAGCAGGAGGTTCAGCTCACTTTCTGGAGATACCTTACATGCTTTCAAGTGCCTTGGGATGAGCACCTTACTCCATTTCTTCAGTTTGCAGCACCAGGGCTACTGAAAAGGTGCTATATGTAACACCCCTTTCTCTTGGACTTTGGACATTCCTGTAATATTCAAACTTTTTTTTTTCAAGGAAAGCTCTTCTTGCCACCATACACCCATGCTGGGAGAAACAAGTTTTGCAATTGGAGATTCCCCCTCACCTTTTGAATCTTGATTTTAGCTTTTGATCAGTGGCATTTCCAAATAGTAATAAGTTGAGTAATAAGATTAGGAAAGATCTCCCAGACCTTGAAAAACAAATGCAACTCAGAATAGACCGTACTGAGACATAATGAACAATGATGTATCTTAGTATAAAGCTGCTACACATATAGACTGAAAGCAGCATGGAGCAATGAGTAGGTAACTGAAACCTACTTTAGACACAGGATCGGTCTTCCTGGAGTAATCAGGAGTGGTGTAGTGGTAAATTTTGAAGAGCAGGTGTTCATTATGTTAACCACACTCCCAAAGAGAATTCAGAAAAATCAAGTTGCTGTGCTGTTCCATGCCAACAAGTCAGTTCCAGAATTGTTTCACATGTACAACAAGCAGATCTTTTTTAAAGCTAAACGTTCTTAATATACCATTTAAAACAAAGCTATCACAAAATAGTTTGTAGTACAACAGAGATAGCTGACAACCATGTTCTGTTACTGGAAAAATGGCAGATGATGATGATGATGGCAGCACTCTGACCCTGAGAGTGCAGATCCAACATCCTACTGGTAATGAGCTTTGGACCTTAAGATATGAATCTTCTTTGTATTCCCAAGTAAAGGAGACTCACTGAATCATCTGTTGAATGGTGAGTCTATATGTAGGTAAATCCGATTGATTCAATTAATCTACTGTACTTAGGACTGTCAATGGGATTCAAATAGTTCATCTTGCCTGCAATGGGATGATTATTAATTACTTCTGTGTATTTGTTTCCAAATTCAGTAGCTATCCAATCAACAGTGTATAATTTCAAAGAATTGCCCCATCGAAGAATATCACAGTAAATCAATTTCTCACTCTCCCATCAGTATTTTGATGTGACAGAAAGAAAGAAAAAGGACCTACAAACACCTTGGTGGTGGTGGTGATTATCAAGAGTATTGCTTAGGTTGATGAGTCAGTGGTAGGTGAAAATATTCAAGATTTTTTATACTGGGCAGGAAAACAGATAAATGATAGACACTAAGGTAATGGGACAATCCTTGTAAAATATACATCCTACGTTGGGTAAGGAAACTACTATACTTGCTCTCTTTCTTGCAGGCATGTAGAATGGTAGAATTGGATTGCAGATTCCTATTTATCAAGTGAATGCACAAGCATTATCCAAGCTGTGTGACAAATGAAGACAGAGAGGTGACACACTTGACTATCCTGAGATTATCTTTCTCATCATAGGATATCTTGCTTTTTTCCTTTGTTATGCCATCCAGTTATATAATGTGGAACATTTCCCACACATTGGGACAGATATTTGGTAAAGTATATTGTCAAATGCTCACCTCTAACTTTCTAGTGACTTGGTGTATTCACCATGCCAGAGATGGGGGAAATTATTTTGGGGACCAAAACTCCAGATCACCCCAGCCATGGTGGCTTAGGAAATTGACAATTGCGGTCTAAAAAGGTAACTTGTCTCCAGCTCTTCACTTTGCAAAGGGAGCAGGCTGTCATTCAGCACTATCGTATTTCTTAATTATCTAATATAGGGGGACAAATGCAGTTTATGCCTTCATATGAACATCTGAGGCTGCCTTATACAGTTCCAGATAGTTTATTAATATAGTCCAGTGTTGCGAGATCTGTACCTCTAAATGCTGACTCAAAAGCCAGCTCCTACTTCTCTGTGCTGTGCTATGCTGTGCTATGCTATGCTATGCTATGCTATGCTATGCTATGCTAACTGGTTCTCTCTCTGACTCTCTCTCTCTCTCTGTCTGTGCACTTATACATATGGATCTATCCACTATCCTGATTAAATGAGGACACATTTTCAATCAATCAAAATACTTTAACCACATCTTCTATAGCTATATCTATGAAATTATATACACCAGTATAGCTCCATAAATTAGATTTTAAGGAAGTGGTTTTTAGTTACCGATTTGATTCAGTTAATCCATTAAATTTTCAGAAGTTATTCTGGTATTCTTAGAAACAGAAGCTCAGAAATAGAGGCTCTTTGAACACTACTAAGTTTTTCAAAGAAAAGAAAAGTACTGCTTGGAGAAAATTGACACTTTACTGAAATGTTTTCTATTCAGCAAAATTCTACTAATCTACTAATCTCTTCAATCTCATTAATTACACAATTGTTGTTATTGTCATTGTATGGAAAGCAGTCCCTGGGATAGGACATCAAAGCTCCTGGTCTGGTGAAGGCTGAGAAATGAGCTTGGCAGATAAGCAAATAAGGGGGCTTACTGGCTCAGCCAGTGGGCTGTTTGTCGCCCAGCCGGCACCCCCTTAGTCCCTCAGGTGGGAGCCCCCGCAGCCTCATGGCCCGGCATGGGGGCTGCCATCACCAGCTTCTTCTTCCCGGCCTGGACAGTGGCTGGGAGGGATTGGGGGAAAAGCCGCCAATTGGGGTGAGCCTCCTTTGCTCCGATTGCCTGGCTGGCTATGGGAGGCAGAACTTCCAGCCGTGCTTCTGGCACAGCTGCATGACGCGGTGCCTGCACTGGGGACCGGTATATTAGCCAGCCTCCAGCGCAGGATCCTCAGTTGGCTTGCTGGGAGCCGAAGACCCTCCCACCCTCCCTGTAATCTTAGTTATGCATGCTTATGTTATCATTTGTCATAATTTGCTAGGCGGATGGCATGGGCCCTGATCTGGGTAGGTGGGGAATGGGGACCTCTGTCAAGTTCAAGTTTAAGTTCAAGTTCCTGGAGGCTTCTCCCCCCACTTATTGATTAACAACTTCTTTGCAAGGGAGGAAAGAGCATTGAGTGGGACGGGTTGGCCGGGGGACTGTCTCCTCCAGGATTGGGTCGGCAGCAGCTGACAATGCGTCATTGGCCAATGCAGGGTTGACCAATGAAGGGATCTGGACCCATGCATTAATGCCAACCATTTGCAGCCATTAGCAAGTTGTGGCCTTTTATTGCCTACTATCTTCATACTAACCTGTACTTAATCTTTTATGTTTATCTTGTACTCAATACAATTGTTAACACAACCTGAAGTAGTTTGTGTTTTATTAGGGGAAGGGAACATGGGGCGTACAATGTGGATCTACAATAGCACCATGGCTAAGCTGGCAGGCAAGGTTGAAAGCTGGCAATCAAAGAACTACTAGGTGGGAAGCAGGTAGGGACAGTAATGAACTGCTGAGTCAGTGGGGGTTGGCATCTTATACTGCTCCCACTGAACTCAAGCCATTTTTGATATTTTTTTTCTTTGCTAACAATTTGCTATTAGACCTTGTATTTTGAACATTTGCTACCTATTTAATTAGTCAAATTGATTTCCCTCCCTTTTTCTTCTGTTCATGGCAGAGTTGTTATTTGTCTTAATAGACAAAACGGCTAATAAATAGTGATGGGAGTCATTTATTTTATGCTTGGAGTAAATAATTCAGTGCTCTGCCTTCTAAATATCTGCATCTACTCGAAAGAGATTATTTCTCATAGCAATTTTTTTAGAATAAGGTTTTCTGGGAATGGTATCAGAGGAGTCAGTATTCATTCTTCGGTTCCTGGAAATAACAGAAATACTGTTTGGGAATAATAGAATTTGCAAAGGACTTGTTGGTCTGAGCCTTATCATTATGCAGAACTGAGGCAGGCGACCCACTAATTAAGGCAGAAGATGACCAGGGGCAGTTATTGGACAACAGCTCTGTGTGTGTTATATGGCAGCTCAGTGTTTTTAAGATCAGCCTAAGTTGCAATGAAGGATGTGCTGAACTGAAATCCAGCTGCCCTTATTGTATAGTCAGTCCTCTGTATCCACGTGTTTGGCATCCATGGATTCCACCATCCATGGCTTGAAAAATATCCTCCCTTCCCCCGCAAAAAAATCCAAGAAGCAAACCTTGATTTTGCCATTTAATATAAGGGACACCATTTTATTATGCTGTTGGATATAATGGGAGTTGAGCCTCCATGGATTTTGGTATCCATGAAGTGTCCTGGAACCAAACCCTAGTGGATACCAAGGGCACACTGTATATATGTTCACTTCTGGATCTTTTTTTCCTTTTAACTCACACTCTTAACATAACTTTTGCATTATCTCCAATGAATATTTTCTAAGCAAAGATTAATCTTCATGTATTAAATTGAAACATACGAAGTATTTAATAGGTACATTTTTAAGTGTGCAAACACAGCTGATGTATTTAGGAGAGAAGGACCAATTGTGTAAAGATTTGCATAACTGTTCATACACAGACACAAATCTTCTTCTCAGAAATTGTCAGCACATTAAGTTGTCCTAGCTTATAATTCTGCACACAAGATAACATGGTAGAGTAATTGTCATTGTAAGAAAAACATGCTGTGTAGTATTATATATTTTTGATTTAACATATGTTCATATTTAGTTAGTGCAATAGATAAGATCACAAGCATTGCCATATCCCGTAAAAGTTGAAGGACTTTGATGGTCGCGTATTCACAATGTAGCTGTTGAATCACTGGAAGAATTCAGGTTGCTCCATGCAACATCCATTACGTAGCCAGTACAATTTTGGATGTGTTCCTATACAAGCTTGCTCTTGTAAAGAGCATTGATGACCATCCATGAAATAATGAGACCAGACACATAGGAGATTTTCAGATGGGGTATTTATTCCATGGGAGACACGGAACAGGGTAGGGAAAAATTCTTCTTTTCAGAAGACATTGCCTCTTTTCCGTGTCTCCCCTGTCTTCATTCCTCATTTCCCTGTGATATTTTCATCATGGGGAAACATCGTTTTTGGGGCCCCCATTCCATTGTAGTAACAGAATCACGGGTGGTCTAAAAGGTGTCCCGTTCCTCTCCTGTGATGACAGCTGCAGGAGGGACGTCCGTTCTGGACACTTCCGGGCAGGAACAAGACATCCAGGTAAGTGGCACCCTTCCCCCCACTCCCTGGGTTAGTTTTATTTTTTTGTATGTGTTTTTGTGCTTGATGTAGTGTTTTGACAGTTGGGGGGGTGTTATTTTTGAATTTCCCTCCTACCTGTTCTCTCACAAGAACAAGTGGGATTTCAGTTCCCAGCCGTAAAGGCAGCCTTACAATGGCTGCATTTACAGCCGGCCAGCTTGGGGAGAAGGAGGATGTTCCTGCTGCAGAATAAAGGTAAGTGCTTGAACATTTTCCCTTTATTCTGTGGCAGGAACAGGATTGGGGCTTGCGGGGCAGGAACGGGGCATTTGGCCCTGTTTGAAAATCTCCATAGAATTGGGATAAACAAGGGCCACTTTATTTGACCTATAAGCTATTTAAATGATTTATACCTGGGGTTGAACAAAAGTGGGGGAGCTGAGGCCAGGTGTCAACCCATGACCACCTCCCCAGCCTTCCTTTGGGTGAAAGACCTGACCTCAAGGGCAATGCAATGCTGTGGGTTGCAAACCCCGGCCGGCTGTTTACTGGAGGGCAAACCTAGGGCACTCCCAATCCTAGGACTTTATAAGAGAGAGCAAACCCCCAGGTTAGTCCCGAGGTCAGGCTCTTTTACAAACCACCCCCACAGATCCCAGTGCCTAAGGAAGCCATTCCAGGACCTCATTCGCCACCAAAAGGTGCCAAGGTGTACACTGAACTACAGTATTCTCCTCCCGATACCTGTAATGATATCCTTATTAGAGACACCACCCTTAACTAATTATCCAAGTTCCAAAGATAAAGTGGGGCTAGGAAAGAAACAAACAAACAACCCAAACAGTTAAAGGGAAAAAAAATTCCTACCCGGTCCCAATGTGACCAGCAAAGCTCATACTGCATTTAGGCTGGGAGGGTGTGTTGCAAACCAAAGCTAGGGAAAGAGCTCATGAGTGGCGGATTGGGCTTCAATAGCCCATGCTCCAACTCCTGCACATGCCTTGACTTGGCGCACAGTGCCAAGCCCTCTTTACCCTGGCCTCAATTCAGGAAAGCATCAAATCACCTCCTTACCCACAGTGCCACTCACTAAGCCTTCTTGGGTATATAACCTTATGCTCACAGTGGCCTGGTCTTTCTGTCTGTTACTGACTCTCGACTTTCTTTCTTTCTTTGTATTTTTTATCATTCATGTACTGTCTTTAAAGGCATTGCCTTTCTAAGACAGTATACAGAATAAAACAGCAAAATATTAACATCACAATTTAAACAGGTTAAAAGTTTGAGAATTTATCTGTATAAGACGTATATGAGCCAGCATAGAATTAATAATAAAAATCCTAGTGGAATTAGCCCTCATTCACCAGTTGTTGTTGTTGTTGTTGTTGTTGTTGTTTTTAAGGAAAAAAAAGTGGGGATATTTCTTACCCCAGTGAGCACTCTAGTGTATTGTGGGTTATAAAAATGTCCCATGTCCAAAGAAGTACCTTTGGGTAGACTCAAGTGCATGTCATCAAACTCCCAAAGCCATAGAACGCAAGGTGGAATACAAGTAGATTAAAAGTGGTGGTGGTGGGGAGGAAAACATACTCTATAAAGAGTAAGGTCTGTCCTAACTGGAATGAATTTTGATGTCCTCACAGTGGAAGAAATTTACTTCAAAAGAGGTCACTTTACTGATAGTGAGATCAGGTCACACCTGCTTCGCTGCTTTATGGTTTGCTCAAAATTACACAGGATAGATTTTCCACCCTAATCCATTAGAGTGTGTGGGACAAATACACACACACAGTTGTCCCTCCATATCCATGGATTTGGTATTCACAGATTTAAGTAAGTATTCACAGCTTAAAAATATTCTTTAAAAAAAATGCAAAAGGCAAACCTTGATTTTGCCATCTTATATAAGGGACACCATTTTGCTATGCCATTGTATATAATGAGACTCGACTATTCATGGATTTTGGTATCCACAGGGGGTCCTGGAACCAAACCCCAACAAATATGAAGGGACAATGGGACAACTGTGTGTGTGTGTGTGTTGTTGTTGTTTTTAATAGATCTCTTGGGTCATTTTTCTTTGTCCTAGACATCTTTAGTTTGTAGGCGGCGGTGGGGGGGGCGGGAAACTGTACATAATAAGAAACTGAAACTTGGGGGGTTTGTTTACATCTGTGCAACTGATATTTTTGTAGAATGCATATGTTGCAGATTTAATTCTGTGTGAATTTCCAAAAACAAACCCCTTACATTAGGGGACTAAAACATTCCATCCTAGTAGCTGAAGGGTTAAAAAAAACCAGAGGCCAACTGCACACCAGAAAGAGGGTTTGAGAGACCTCTTTGGAAAGAGAATACCTTAGCTGCTGAGCCACCACAAATAAGCCCCCATTTCTAGTTCCCTCCCATCTGGTCTTCATTAATGACTGTAAAAAAGGGAGGACTCACATTTTTGGAAGGGCAAAATACATGGCTGAAGAAGTGATTTCATTTGGGTGGAGTCACAAGTTCTTCAGGGCTGTTTGGAGCTCAAAATAATATAACTATGCAGCTCACAGAATGAGTTTTTGCTCTCATTACCACATACCTGAAACTGGGGCATATGAAAACTGGGTCATGTGTGGCCAAGCAATATCATTGTGTGGACAAGATGGCAAAAGTTATAAATGAGGGAGAACACACAAGCTAGGAGAGGCTGCAGTGGTTTGTTTTTCATCCAGCCGCCTGGAATGTACAAGGTTTTGACCTCTCCTCTCACCCCACCCAGCTGAGTTAATTGAGTGCAAACTACTTTTGCACTTTTAACTCAGTTTGTAGCAATTGAAGTAAGTTGAGGACAAAGGAGAAAAGTGGGAGGAGTGGAAAACTGGGACATTTTAAAAGCAGCTTATGAAGTGGGATGACAGAGGATAATCTGGACAGTTGGCGGTTATGTCATCATAGATATTAACAGCAATTGCTATTCTCCATGTATCTTTCTTTATGGCATCACCCATATCATAAAGGGAGATTTCAACATGAATCTCTGAAGGCGGGCATAAAGTAGCAATCCTCCCTGCCCCCACTGCATGTACAGTTGTCCCTTCACATTCGATGGGGTTTGGTTCCAGGACCCCCTGTGAATGCCCAAATCTGTGAATACTCAAGTCCCATTATATGCAATGGCATAGCAAAATGGTGTCCCTTATATAAGACAGCAAAATCAAGGTTTGCTTTTTGGATTATTATTTTTTAAAGAATATTTTCAAGCCGTGAATACTTAAAACCATGAATGGCAAATCCGTGAATGTGAAGGGACAACTGTCATTACCCCTACATATAGTGATGAATGTCTGTCTACTAACAGAGAGATGGAAAACTGAGTGGAGAAAACATTATAGAATAGAATGTCTGGAACTTCACTATGCAAGATGTTGCCACTTCTCCCACTTATTACCCCTATTTCACATTGTTGGTTCTCTGCGAGGCACTACACACAAGAAATGGAACTTCAGACCTCTTGAAAATCTGTACTTCCCAAAGAAACCTTATGAAAAGCTGCCACCTCCCCCACCAATACTATCCTTCTCTTTGAATAAGTTTCTGCCTCTTAGTTTCACTCATGATGATTTCCACTGCCTTTTCAGCTTGCCATTATATGCTTAGTAAGAAGGTTGTTAAAGGGCATGTCAATGTCACTCTTGAAATTAGAAGTTTGTAATGTAACCCTTTCTCTCTCCTCTTACAGGCAGTGGGTCACCTGTTCTATTTCTTGCAAAAGTGCTCCAAAAGCATTGCTTTGTGCAGTTTTCTTTCTTTGTGGCAATACAGACGAGAATATTGGCTGCCATTTGTTCAGGATTTGCTTTATAAATGTTACACAATTTGAAAATCCAGCTAAATGTTTATGTTAACAATATTATGCAGTTTGTTGCATGAGAAATGAAATAAAAACATAGACATCGTGTATGCCCAGTCCAGTGGATGCCAACAGGTTGAAGTTGAACCTACAGGCTGAAATTCATAGAGAAGCACAAGCATCTTTGCAGCTTGCACTAAATATTGTGATGATTTGATGTAAGAATGTAAGATGATTCCTGTTGGGTCAGAGGGAAGTTATATCTAGGAATAATTAACTCTTTTCTTCTCACATGCCATCAGGTCAGTACCTAGCAGCCAGCAGAGTCTAGTCATGATGATGCAAGGTGGCTGTGACTCTCCATTTTAAATTCCCCACAATGCCTTGGAGTCAGTTGGTTGAGCATACAGTGAAATGTTAAATAGCAGTTTATAACTTAAACAAATCTTGCCAAGATAGCCCTGTAATTTGTTTGCCTTAGGGTCGCCATAAGTTGGAAACTGCTTGAAGGCATACAACAAAAAGTTTATAACTGCCTTTCTCAGTGATTGGTAGATCTCTTGCCTATGTAACTGAGGAGTTTTATACAGAGGGGCACTTTGCTGCACCACACCCATCCTTGGAACCAGCCCTGAGGAGGACAAATAGGAAACAAAGTTTGTGGATTCTTCATCCCATATGTGACCTTTTTTTTGAAAAAGGCTTTGTGGGATTGCAGCAGTGCTCAACAAAAGAGAGAGCAGGCTGAGAACTTACATTCTGACTCACTTGTGCACATAGTGGTATATATGTACGGTGCTCCTTGTTCCACATCCTGACTTGCATTGTTGTGTTTTCATTTAATTCTTCTTTCAAGAGCTAGAAGTAGCAAACATGGTGACAAACATGTTGATGGGGCAGGTGGGAGGTGTTTTGTGTTATGTGTGTGCTTTAAATCACACCATGAAAATCCTTCTGATATGCCTTGATCTATCACAGCTAGGTGTTTACCAGCTCAATAATTTAGAGGTAAAAAAAAGAAGAGTTATGAAGTGCTGAATAATTATGACAATACATTTTAATTATCAGTGGCTGGCAATGTGTGTCCCTTCAGATATTGTTGAGCTGCAAACTCTAACAGCCTTAGCATGGATAAACAATAGTGAAAGATAATGGAACTTATAGTCCAGCAACATCTTGGTGGTAGCAGATTCCTCATCTTGTCTAGGAATGCACAAAACTACTATTTTACTGGTTTTGTTTTCAAAATCCAATAGGGTTTATTCATCCTGGCATCCTTGGCTTTTTCTGGTATGTAACTTGTCAACTTTACCTTTCATGCTACACTTTTGATAATATAATATGAAATGGTTTAGAAGGTGGAATGACCATTATTTCTATGGGTAAGTAGACACTTGGGACATTATCAGACAAGCATCTAAAAATGCTGTAGTTCCACGAATGAGGATAGCAGAAACATTGTGACATTATAACACTTATTATCACATGTCACTGTAATCACACTAAAGAACCACCATAGAATTATTGCACACTGACCACTAGCACTTTAAGAATGGGAGTTTACTTCCATGATTTAGCATGGGTAAGATTTTTGCAGTTCTAACAAGAAAACGCAAGTGCACTTAAAACTCAAAAAACACACCCTTAATTAACAGAGTAAATGAACACACAAGCACTGAAACAAACAAAAACGTTGAAACTTAATAGGATAGTTTATAAAAAAGTGTCCTTTGCTTTCTTTTCACATTCTCACCTGGAAGTTTTCTTGCTGAGGACCACCCATTCACACTGTAACATTGCAATTACAACAGGATGTGGCTTCGCACACCATCAATAGCGCGAAAAAAGCGCTATTGATAATCTATTGACAGCTTGTCCTATGAATTAGGAATAATGGCTTTTTTGCAGCTGGAGCATGCAGTAACCACAGAAAGATGATGGCGCTGTTTGTGCTAGCATGATGTTGTAATCCCACAATTTTTGTTGTGTCTGATAATGTCCTTGGTATTTGCTGACTAGATAGAGTTTAATAGCATGACCTTTTCCCACCCAATGCCCACTGAATTAGCATGAATATTCTTACACCAGTGAAATCTTAGGGAAAATTCCCATTGGTCCAAAAGGAAAAGATTTGCACTTAAATGTATACTGTTTTAATTTGCCATGCCTCTTTTACTTATTTTTTCATCTTTTTCAGTATAAGATGTGTACATGTGTGTGTAACACACACACACACACACACACACACGGGTATAGAATATTCAATGTGTGTTTACTAAAGGCATTTTAAAGATTCTACTTAAGTTAGCAGTTAGGGTGTTAAAATATTCACAATAGCACATAATGAAAGTGCTTATAGGAACTATTAAAGTCAATGTTTTCTCAGTGGTTATGTTTGAAAGCCCTATCAGAAACTGGGGTACAGTTCACCAAACTGCTGGTCATACTCTGTCCATTTAAATTAAACTTTTATGTGTCTACCATGCAAGCCCCATTAAAGCATACGGTTGGATTTAATTCATGGATTGTGCCTATCTGCAGGGTGGTTTGCATGCTGGGATATTGCATGAGAAGAGACAATGGTCCCCATGAAATCAACTTCCTTTTCTTTTCTTTTCTATTTTGAAACAAACAATATTCCAGTGCTTGTGGCTGTGAAGAGGTATGAATAAATGTAAGCAGTGTCTCCTCTGAGTGAGCTGTCCAGTGAAGGTGTTACTTCAGAGCCCTGCCAAATAGTTCTTTACTTCTCTTGTGTAATTTGCCAGACCTGAATAAATGATGCAAAGTGATTTTAGACATTGTAGAAGAAATGATGTACAGTATGTGAAATTATGCAAATCTTTTCCAATTACCTAAAGTATAAAGAAACTGTGGAATCTTTCTGGTATAAAGTTTGAATGGCATGGGGACAGAATTTTAAATAGCCCTGCCTGTTATTCATCACAGTTTAAAGTGTTATATGGAATCATAGAATGTAAGAGTTGAGAGGGACTACAAGGGCCTGCTAGTCCAGTGCCCTGACATGCAGGAATATATGCAACTTTTCCAGTCCTGAGAGAACCCCATCCAACCTCTGTTTAAAAACCTGCAACAATGGAAAGTCCACCACCCTCTGAGGCAGACCATTCCACTGTTGAACACCTCTTAGGGTAAAGAAATTCTTCCTAATGTTTAGGTGAAAACTCTTTTCTTACAATTCGAACCCACTGATTTATATTCTAGTCTCTTGAGCAGCAGAAAACAAGCTTACTCCATCTTTTACATGACATCCCTTCAGATATCTAAAGATAGTTATGAAGTCATTTTTCAACCTTATCTTTTCCAAGCTAACCATACTCAACTCCCTAAGTTGTTACTTTTAAGGCTTAATTTCCAGACCTTTAATCATCATGGTCACCCTTCTCTGGACATGTTCCAGCTTGTCAATGTCCTTCTTGAACTGTGGTGCCTGGAACTGGACACAGTATTCCAGGTGAGGTTTAACCAAAGCAGACTAGCATGGCACTAATTCTTCCCTTGATCTCCAGTTGATGCAGTCCAAAATTGCATTGGCTTTTTTTTGGGGGGGGAGGGAGGGGGCTGCTGTTGACTTTTGTTTAGCTTAAGTTTTCTAAGGGGTTGTCTAGATGGTCAAAATACCCTTAATAGAATTCACGGAGAATACCTGTTGTCCATGCAGGAGATTCACCATATTGGGAAGGAGGGGGGGGGGCAAAAATACCATAAACTGCACCCTAAGATACTCTGCAGTTTTCTGCAAAAAAATTTTATAAACTGTGGGGAGATGTGCATTGCTGATTGTGTGAATGACTGATTTGCAGCACTGAGCATTCTGGGCAAAGGCAGAATTTGAAAGCTAATTGGTCTGTCATGCTAGCAGGGGTGGGCTTTCCTGTTGCAAATCCATTTTTGCAATTCTGGAAGACTGGAAGTACCATTTTTGCATTCTGGAAGACTGACAGTGCATTTTTTCACTATGCTGATGTGGGGGAAAAAAAAAACTTTACAAGCGGAAGATCTCCCTTCCACCCTTTTAAGGTTATACAGAAGTCCAGACAGGGTATTCATTGAGGGGAATATTAGTGCCCCATACTTGTGGCTGCCATTTTGATTCAGAGGAGGGGGGCCTGTGTGCACATCAACATGCATTGCTATGCAGAGAACCATAAATCGTGGAGAGAAAAGGGAGCTGCCATGAATTGCAGGTAATGTGTGTCCCGGCACAGTATTTCCTTCCATCTAGCTGAGCCCTAAGACTCCTAGAGCCCTGTTCACAAGTAGTGCTTTCAAGCCAGGTGTCACCCATCCTATAGTTGTGCATTTTATTTTTCCAGCCAAGATGTAGAACATCACATTAATCTCTGTTGAAATTTATTTTGTTAGTTTTGGCCCAGCTCTCCAATCTTTTAAAGTCATTTTGAATTCTGATCCTGTCTAGGGTATTAGCTACCTACCCTCCCCCATTTTGTGTCATCTGCAAATTTTATAAGCATGCCTTCTATTCCATCATGTAAGTCATTTATAATTATGTTGAACAATACTGGTAAAACAAAGTGCAGTTTTGTACTTTTTAATAGCTCAATCCTTTACTACTACCTTTTGCTGTTACCATAGGGATGCTAAGAAAAGCTGAATGCAAGAGGATACCTAGAACATGTCCTGGCCCTGATAAATGGGACCAGAAGACACATGCTTAGGACAAAGGGCAGGAGTCACATCATGAAACTTGTGTTTGAATGTGTGATCAAGGTTGCAATTCTATATAAACTTACCTGATGTAAGTCATATTGAATTCAGTGGGGTTTGTCTCTGAGATGAGTATGATTATATGACTTCCTGTATACAGTACACAATATGTAGAGGGAGGGAGGGAGAACCTGTGTCCTTTCCTGTGACCTGCATGACTTTATTTTTCAGAATTACCCTTCCTGAGCCTGGTATAAGTTCACTGTCAAATTTCTTATGTGTGTTTTCAAGTTATTTCTGACTTATGGTGACACTAAGGTAACCCTATCACAGGGTTTTCCTGGCAAGGTTTCTTTGGCAGTTGCCATTGCCTACCTCTCAGGCTTAGGGAGTGACTTGCCCAAAGTCACCTAGTGGGTTTCCATGGCTGAGTGAGGATTTGGAGTCCCAAAGTCTTAGTCAGACTCAGTCCACTACTAGACCAAGAAGCTTACCACACTCCAAAGTAAAGTGACAGTGCAGCAGGAAGGTTCTGTCTTCTGTCCTGCCTTACTGCATGATGTCATCATTCTTCCAGTGTTCTGTTGTTCCAATCATGTAAGTGACCGAGGCAAAACTACGAGATGATGTGTCCAACAGGCTTTTCTGGTTAGCAAAAAGATGTGGATTTACTTCAGTTTCCCATGGCACTGGAACAAGAGAACAACGATGTTGTGCAGTGAGACAGAATACAAGATGGAGCCTTCCTGCTGCGCTGCTGTTTTACTTTGGAGTGCAGTATGCCCCCAACTCAGTCCACTACACCTTCTGTCTCAAACTAGACAATATGTTTAGCATTTATGTTGTTGTTGTTGTTGTTGTTGACATAGGTGCTTCCCCAAGTGGTGAAGGGGGATATTTTAACAGCATGTTAATTTCCTCACTTATATATCTTGCATTTAGTATGCTTTGCTTGATGATTAGTCATTGAAAAAGTAATCATGGGAGTAATGTCAGGCCTTCCATTGTGAGAGGCGAAATGGGTTAATCACAAGAATGGGTTAATACACATTTCCCTTAATGACCAGTTTAATCCTAAGTGAACTTGCAGACAGTCAGTAGCTAATGTAGCATCTAGTCTTGTTCCTTAATTGACAAATCCATTCATGTGTGTTCCTCTCATATTTTTAAACTCACCATAACTACAGTTTTGCTAGCACAGTAATGCACTGATGATAAAGTAGAAACAAGCAGCCGGAAGCCTCAGGTCAATTTCAGCTTCATAAAGGGATTTGTCCACCTCTGCTTTCAACCAAGAAGTAAAGAAGAGTGTGGATGAGTGGACTTTGAAGGCTGACATGGGGAAGGTTAAGAATTAGGGCTTTGGCCCATCTCCTTTCTATCCCTCCTCAAAACAGTCCTTTGACAAATAGAACTCAACATCCCCCAACACCTTTTGGATCTGTCCCCTTTTCTATGTCCTCCCCTCAGTATAGAAGGTTTCTCATACTGATATGGTGTGATAACTTCTAGAGAGTGCCTGCACACTAGAGATCCTGGCACATGAGGAGATACATAGCCAGACTTATAGAGACATAACCAGATGCTTCTCCACCACCCCAGCTCTCCACCCCTCACTAAGGCCCCATCTATATGAGGTGGGGTAAAATCTGCTCTGAAGAAATAGGAATTTGCAGCAGTGGGACCTGTCTTAATGGTTAATAGAGTCCCATAAACTTTGCATGTCCCCTAGCCAAGATGGTGGCCACAAGTGGATTACTCTTGCTTTTATAACTCTGCTGCCACCAATATATCTCTATCTCTTCTCTATCTCTGTCTCTGTCTCTGTCTCTGTCTCTGTCTCTATCTAAAAGCATTTACCATGGTGCACATGAATGATACTTCATATTTACAAAAGAAAAAAAGAGAATAAAATAGAGGAAAAGATTACCGTTTTATCAGCTTACTGATCTCTCATTTAGCCCAAAATCTAACATGGTAGCAGCAGGCACTTTCCCTGTTGGCAAGCCTCGGCCCCATGCTCGTCCAGCCAATCAGCTTGTGCTGCCTCAGTGCAGCAGTGCAACTGTAACTGTCTTAACGATCGGGCATTCACATCCCCTATAGAACTTTTTAAAAACTCGAGGAAAAGCTCTGAAGGCTTCCCTTTGGAGTTTTACGGTGGATTTGTCCGCTCTTCTGAATAAGACATGTCAATGTGAGTGTCCATTTAGACAGATCTCCTTCCATGCAATTTCTATGATGATTCTTTTCACCGTTTAGACAGGACTTAAATAACTGTGGACTGTAGTAGCTAAAAAAAATAAGTACAGGTGGAAGGTGAGAGTGGAGACATATTGTAGTTCTGCCTGTGTGGAATTTTCCATGTCCTGATTCTGGAGCTTGGCTGTAGTCAGGGTTCAAACATACATCATACATTACAAAAATGCATTGTACCAAATGAAGTAGGTAACACAGTTTTAAGACAATAAAAGAACATTAGGCACAATGCACAACCATAATCAATTTCAGGCAACAGTTCAGCAATTAACACCTCACTAAAATATTACAAATAAGCATAGCAATAAAATAATTGAAAATATCTGGCATCAGTAAAATAAACATTATGGACACATTAAGGAATCCATTCAGCAGTTCTTATAAAGAGGCATTCATATTTAAAAAACAACATAATAATAATACTATGCCTAAATCAAAGCAAGGCCAAACATAGAAAAGAAAAAAAAACTGACAAAATTTATTAGCAGCCTCCAGGAAAACCAGGCCACAGTTCACAAACACATTATCTTGCTATACAAGTCACCCCCCGTTTATGTGGAAGATACATTCCTGGACATGAAACCACATATAATAGTGAACCACCACATTAGATTAGATTATAATAGTGAACCACCACATTCCAGAGGACCTCGAAAATACCTAGAGAGAAAGCCTCTCTAGGCATCTGGCGTGACTCCATGGTCAACCTCTTGCCATAGAGCCATGCTGGAGGACCTCTTGGTATCTAGAGAGACCACCTCCAGCATGACTCTGTGGTCCTTCAGAAGCCTAGAGAGACCTTTTCCCCTGACCCTGGGTAAATGAAACAGTGGGTACTGATCCTGCATAAACGGGGCAACTTGTATCTAGATGTCTACTAAAACTTCCACTTTTCATTTGAGATACCTCACTGGGTATCTCTTAGCTCTAGGGTAGATCCACACTATAAAAATATATACCAGTTTTATACCAGTAGTTTTGTTATACCTCACATTTCTTTCTGGCAGCAACACCATTAGAAAGGCTGACAGAGCTTCTGCTTTTCTTCATGCTAGATCCCTGCAACAGATCTTACTATCTAATCAGCTTTCTCCAACATAGTGCCTTCTGGATAGGCCTCAACTCCTCTTACTCCTAGCCAATGGATGTTAATATGCAACCTGTGTAAATGGCATTAGATTGGGCAAAGCTGCTCTCTGTTTGCTTGTGCTTATGCTTTTGATTTTTTTTTAAAATTGACCGTTATTTTTACTATAATTTTAGTATATTTGTAGCGTGCCTTGGTTTTTGAAAGGAAGAAGGATGGCTTTAAAATGTTTTAATAAATAAAGTAAACAACACCGTATATTCTGGCGTATAAGACGACTGGGCGTATAAGACCACCCCCAAAATTTCCAGGCAAAAATCTAGGCTTAGGCATATATTCGCCATATAAGACCACCACCACCACCCCAATTTGGCTGGCTGGCTGACTGGCTGGGGGAGCCTTGCCAGCTGATCCTCTTTGTTTCCCACCTCACGAGGATCTCCTCATGAGTTGGGAAAGTGAACAGGATCAGCTGGCAGGACAACGTTCACCCCTCTCTTCAACCTTCCAGTCAAACTGGACTTGAAGGAGGAGGAAGGGGGTGAAAATGCCCAGTTTGCCTCAGCAGCCCCCTTCCCTCCGTCTTGGCTCTTCTGAAGGGGAACAAGGTGGGGGAAGTGGGGGCGGCCACAGCAAACCCCTAGATTCACCCCCTCTACCCATCTTAAAGGAAGGTGGGGAGAAGGGGCGAACATGCCCCATTAGGCTTCACAGCCCCGATCCCTCCTTCTGGGCTCCCTTCCAAAGGAGCCCAGAAGAAGGCATTGGGGCTGCAGAGTTAAACTTGGCATCTTCACTCACTCTCCCCATTTTCCTGGAAGGAAGGGAGGGGGAGCGAATCTAGGGGTTTAACTCCACAGCCCCGATGCCTTCTTCTGGGCTGCAGGGTTAAACTTGGCATCTTTGCTCGCTCTCCCTACCTTCCTGGAAGGTAAGGAGGGGGAGCGAATCTAGGGGTTTAACTCCACAGCCCTGGCTGCAGGGTTAAACTTGGCATCTTTGCTCACTCTCCCCACCTTCCTGGAAGGTAGGGAGGGGGAGCAAATCTAGGGGTTTAACTCCACAGCCCCGATGCTTCTTTCTGGACTCCCTTTGCAAGGGAGCCCAGAAGAAGGCATCGGGGCTGCAGAGTTAAATGGGGCATCTTTGCTCCTTCTCCCCACCTTCAAGGAAGGTGGGGAGAGGGGGTGAATCATGGGTTTGGCTGCACAGCCTCTGCGTCCTCCTCCTGGGCTCCCTTCCAGGAGGGAGCCTAGAAGGAGGGATCGGGGCTATGCAGCCAAACGGGGCATGTTTGCCCCTTCTCCTCACCTTCATTGAAGGTGGGGAGAGGGGGCGAATCCCGGGGTTTGGCTCCATGGCACCGCATCCTCCTTCTGGGCTCCCTTTGGAAGGGAGCCCAGAAAGAGGGATCGGGGCCGTGGAGCAAAACAGGGCATTTTTGCCCTTTTCCTCCACCTTCAAGGAATGGTGGGGGAAAAGGGCGAATCTAGTGGTTTGCCTCGGCCACTGCAGAGCCGATCAAGCAGCAGCCGCGGCAAACCGCAACGTTTGCCCCTCCTCTGTCTTCCGTTGCTCCCTAAAGGGGGAGAAGGCAGAGGAGGGGGGCAAATGAACTGCTAAACACTTTGCTTCACCCCCCTGCCCCATTTCCTGCCTCTTCGCTCTGTTTGTGAAGAGGCAGGAGATAGGCAGGCAGGCGAAGCAAAAGTATATCTGGTGTATAAGACGACTTTCGATTCTGGAGGGCACTTTTGAGTGTTCAAAGGTCGTCTTATATGCCGGAATATACGGTAAATAAGATTAGGCAATTGGGTGTTGTTACTTAAATAATTTGGTTGATTAGGAAGTGGGTGGATATTGTGTTTGGATAGGAGCACCTCATGACTGCTCCGATTTGACATTGAAAATGGGGGTGCTTTGTATGTAAAACAAGTAGTAAAGTTCTTATAAAGAACTTGTGCTTGAAGCAAGTTGTTATATATTTTGAAGTAAGCATATTTCCCCCCAGAAAATCTGTTAATGTGATTCACAGATAATGAATTCAGACATGGAGATTTGGCTATCATGTTTTAATGAGAAAACATTATGGTTTCAGATTATCTACTGTATCAGTATTATTTAGTTGGTAATTTAAAGGGGGAAAACATAAGATCTGCAAATAATATGCTTATTGATATCTAGTTCTCCCACTGTTCTGCTACACAAATACAAACATTATAATATGCTTATTGATATCTAGTTCTCCCACTGTTCTGCTACACAAATACAGACTTTAAAAAAGCATACTAGAAAAAAATACAGAATTTGCACCACCACCACCCCACCAGACTTAGTTTAATTTTTTTCTCAAATTACACACTATTTATTGTTCACTGGTAAGCAGAATTCTTTCACTGGCTAGAACAAAATTAAAGTTTACTATAGAGAAGAGGGAGAAGATGCACCAGCTGGCCAGCATGATCATTCTTTTCAAACTAGAATCTTGGGTAGGTAATCATATACTTTGCCTTATTTTCACTCCTTAGACTTCCTATTCAGCATTGATCCATTTGCGTTTTTAACATTGCACCAAATCATGCATATAGATTTGCATTCTCAGAGGACATTTGCCCTTTTCAAAATAAAAAAAAATAAACATTAAACATTTGTCTGCAGAGATGCAGACTGAAGGCTTTCCTTTTTTTTTTTTTTTTTTTTTTTGTTCCAGCTTTCCATCAGCATATAACTTTGCAAATTTCAACTGGTGAAGAAAGAAAAAGAAATCGAGTAGAATATGCAATATCTATGGTTGTCCTCCATATGCACTAAGCAGGGATGGGGTGGCATTTTGGGTCTGTGCAACTTTTGCATATATGTGTTCCTCCTAAGGATGAGTGAGACTTTAACTTAGTTAATATTTCAGAACGTTGTGTGGGGGATAGTTAATTGTTCTGGCAAATTATTAATTTCTCTGATTTTCCCCTAACTTGGTTTAACTGTAGATTTCCTGATTAATTCTGGAAATCTACTCTGAAGTTATTCCCACAGTTTAAGAAATTAACTACAGTAGTTTAGTTTCTAAGGACATTTTCAAACAGGGAATAAAACCCCCGTCAAGGTCGGGAGGAGGACAGTGCTGTCTTGTTTACAGCGCTCAGTTTCATATGATGCCATCCTCTTCCCGGCCTTCCCCAGTCCCAAGGGCGGGAGAAACACTGCTTTTATTAACAGAGAATCCCTGTCAATAAAAAGCAGCATGTTTCTCTGTCCCCCTGCATGGAAGAAGCATGGGGGAAGGCCAGGACGAGGATGGCATCGTATGAAACGGAGTGCTGTAAGCGAGACAGCGTCGTCCTCCCGACCTCAATGGGGGGTTTATTCCCCGTTTGAAAAAGTCCTTAGCATGGGGTGGGCAGGGCTTTCTTCCAGATTCAGTAAGACAGGACAGCCCTAGCAGGAGAAGGATTTGGGTTAGATGAAATGCATTTCATGGCTCTGTGCTGACTGACTTCTTCTGATCTGCCTGGTGCTTGTTTTGAATGCAAGAAAATGGTGAGATTTTGCCTGGAGTGGAGTAATGGAATGGTGGTGGGAATTAGGGAAGATGGCTTGTTTGTTAAGCAGGAGGCACTCTCAGAAAGTAAATTCCTTTATAGCTGAAGGCAGGTGTCCCCTTAGCCTTCAGCCTTTACAGAAGTTACTGGAACCTTTCTTACTGGTGAAGGACAGTGTCCATGAACATTTTCAATTCCCCTCTGTTTTTAAAAATTTGTTTTTCTTTTCTGATTGTGCATCTTGTTATTCTGAGCTTCAAGGAATCTTTTGTTTTCCTTTAATATGTTTAGTACTCACACAGTGCTCTGCACTTGTATAGTTAAAGGGGTCAAAATTTCCCCATCACAGCCCTTTTTCTTTAATTTACCCCCTTCCATCTTCCCACCCCATTCTGCATTCCACTCAACCTCTGCTTTCTTGGGACACCCACGAGATCTGATAAGGATAGAGCTAGAAGGCAAAAGATTCAGCTAAGTAAATTGATGCACTCCCCTTGTCTACTCAGAATTAAATCCCATTGAATTTAACTAGGGTGCCAGTCACACGACAGAAATTGTCCCGTTGCCTACCGGGACAAAGTGATAACGAATCCGCCCCTCGCTGTTTATACGATTTATGTCTCTGATATGGATATCCCGTGTGGTCCCGTGACTGATATTTACACGTCCATAGTTCCGGTTTTGTTTAGGTTTTAATTTTTTTTTTTTTTGGCTGTCAATCAAAGATGCGATTACTTGTGTTTTCACAACCTCGGTGACGCACTTCCCTTAGAGTTCCGTGCCACGACCGATGCTATTGGCTGGCTGGGGGGTGGTGGAGAGAGGGGGGCAGAGGTTTGTTATTCCCCCTTGCTGCTTGAACATTTAACACCTTCAGAAGAGGCAGAAAGCATTTTTAAAGATCCAGACTGAGATCTTTCGCTCAGACGCAGGAAAAGAGTGCTTTCCATTTGAAATCAAGCCGAGTGAGGGGGATGGGGGGGGGGAAGGGAGGCATCATATTCCGCTTGCCTCTGTAAAATGTTAACCCTTACAACACAGATTAGCTGCAGAGTTCATGCTTCAAACCAGCTACAAACAGGCTGTTTTGAAACACACAGACACAGAGAGGGGAAATTTAAGGGATTTTCATTCACTCAGAGGCTGGAATATTTTACTGTGCCCGTCCACCACGATCTCTCTGTTCAGAACCAGGGAGGATCTGCCCACCACGATCTCTCTGTAGCATGCAGTGTAGAAATCCATTTAAAAAGGTGATTGAGTACATTCGCACACACACATCAACCTTCGTGCAGCTGGAAGGGATGCCTTTGTTTTCGGCTGGTGAGGCTGGATCTGTTGAACGGGTGACTGACCCCTCCTTTTCTGGTCCCTGAGCTCTAAGCCCGCCCCCAGTCACCATTTCCGGTCATCCCAGTACCGAGACTTTTTGTCCCACGCTGTTTACATTTCCGATTTTCCGAATCCTCCAGTGACTTTTTTAAAAACCGGCACAACCTGCGGGACTGGAAGTCCCACAGGTTGAGGGATAAAAGGTGGCCCCCCTTCCGAAAATCACGTATCCGACCCGATGTACGTGTAAACTGCCAGGGATTGACACGAATTCTTCCCAGGACATTTTCATCGTGTAAACGGCCCCTAGGCTTACTCCCAGTTAATTGAGTAAAGATGATTGAACCCATTTCTAATAAGTCTGAGTTTCTTAGATTAGAAGAAAGGAGAGGCTTTAGTTTAGCAATCTTTCTCCTTAGGCTGTCCTGTCTTTCTCTTTTAAATGAATCTGCCAGAAGAACTATCCACCCTAACAACTTATAATGCTGTAAAAATAATTAACTCATTATATCATAGACTCAGCCCTTAGTGTCTGGTATTTGTAGCCAGCCACTTTTTGCTACACTTGTAGTGGCCCTATGCCTTTATCTTCAATAAACACAGCACTCCTTACTAACATTTAACAACATTCCCCACTAACAAACTAGGTGTTTTAAGAGTAAATAAGCAGTGCACATATTGGCTAGGAGTGTTTGTGGAGAGAAAAGAGCAGGATAGATCAGTGGTGAAACTTAATTGATCAGTTTATGAGACCCTATGTTTTGGGACAGGTCTTTCCCATCTGATACTTTCCATTTGTGTTGGTCTCCTATCATTCCTAGGCACCATTTTTCTTCTCAAAGGAGGCAATGATACATTTTAGAACTTTTCTTCTTCTATAGAAATTATTTTAAAAATCTGATCATCTTTTGAAGCCTATTTGCAATTTGGGACTTATTTGCACAAAATTCTCATGTGGTTGTTATGTGCAGAAAATGTCATTTTGGGGGCAGTAAACATCTTTTCCCCCCCTATGATCCACCTACTATTTAGTGCTTTAAAAAGCTGCTTCCTGTACAGAAAATGCTGTTCTCTATGCAAACCAACCATGAGCAAATTCTGTGAGGAATAGGTCTCCAAATACACCATTTTCAGCACAGGAAACAGCTTTTTCTGCACAGAAAATAATTTTTCTGCATATAGGTTTTTTTCTCTAAGCAAGAAAATGATGTTTCCTGCTCAAAAGAATTTTGCACAGAATAAATCTCAAACTGCAAAAATTCTCATCAGGATTCGTCTCAACACTTGAGAAACATGTTTCTACCATTTTTTTTTAATGAATGTTCTTTTTGAATATTCTTTCCATACCTACTCCTTTCTCCACATAGAGGAAAACGCAGGATGTGTTGTTAAAGAAAATTAGGTAGAGTAGAGCATATTTTCTAAACAATTCCAGCCAGACATTGTATATTATGCTTGTATTTTACCAGTTTACAGAATGAATCTCCAACACAGCCTTGAGTCCTTGACCTCACTTTTTCGAAATTAACTATGGCATACATAATGCCCAATTTGTAGCTTCTAAAAGTGCTTAGGGGAATAATTTGAAATGTTAATTGACACTAAATAGTTTAAGCCTCTGTGCATCAGGGGAAGGGGGGAGTACCTTTTTTAGATATAGTGCTAGGCTACCAAACATTGCAGATGTATTTAAACTGTTCATGGGGGAAAGATAAAAACTGCACAGCACATGTACAACTTCTTGGGTATGTTTAACTAGAGTTTTGAATTCTGCTTATTAGTTTACAGAGTATTTATTTCTGCAGTTTACTGTGTGTGTTTGGGGTGTTAATCTATATGAGCTGGGAACTTTCTTATCCTGATACAAAGTTATAGCCACAGAATGCCAGGTTCCAAAAAGCCCCAGGTACATACCTAATGTGCAGCATTATTTTTATAAGTATTTTGTTGTTCATTGGTTCTCTTAGTCATAATTTTTTTGTAAAACCATTTTATTGTCATTGCTTGTTATTTAAAGAATACCATGTTAGTAACATACTCAGAGTACATTTTAGTTACTTGAAAAAGATAAAAGTTGAAAAATAATGTAATGAACAATTACCGGGGTGATTCCCCCCCCCTGCAGGAGTGTTACAGGTGTACCGAGTAAATATTACCTATTACACTAAAATGAAATAATGACACTGCCTGCTGTTATCTAACTTTACAAAACAGACATCATTTTGCCCCATACATTCCTCAAAATAATTTGCTATAGCTAATGTTACTTGTAACCTCTTGGTTCCAGGCTTTGAATAAACTAACCACAAGCTAGGCCTGAATTCCAGCAGTAGTCTTCCACAGTCAGCCAGACATCCAGAGTTTACATATTCTCTGAAAAAAAGACCAGTGATCTAATAGAATAGTATGTCATATGAGGTAGAATCTAGTTGTCTCCTTTGAGACTGCAGGGTTTGCATTTGTAGCAGAACACTGACAGATGTGAAATAACCCATCTTTTATATATATATTGCAGGTACCTCAGTTCTTCAGGTGACAGCTACAGATGCAGATGATCCCACCTATGGAAACAGCGCCCGGGTGGTATACAGCATTCTTCAGGGACAGCCATATTTCTCTGTTGACCCTAAAACAGGTGAGCTCCTTCTTTTCATTCTGCTTGACAGAATACTGTCTTTCTGCTGCAGGGAGGAAGCTTCCCTGAGCTTGTGTTCTGTCCTCATTAACTTTATGAACAAGTTTGGCTAGGAATAAGATATTTGGGGACATTGAACATGTGAAAATTTGCTGCAATAATTAAACTAACGAATTACACAAGAGCAAATGGAAATGGTAGAAATGAGGCACAATTATTATTACAGGCTGTGTATCCCTTATCTGGAAATCTGAAATACTCCAAAATCTGAAATATTATAATATTAAAATAAAAAAATAAAAATAAAAATTGTATAAAATTACCTTCAGACTATAGTTATATGAAACATAAATTAATTTTGTGTTTAGACTTGGGTCCCAGGTGCAAGATAGTTCATAGAATCATAGAATCACAGAACTGCAGAGTTGGAAGAGACCACGAGGGCCATCCAGTCCAACCCCCTGCCATGCAGGAAATCACGATCAAAGCATCCCCGACAGATGGCCATCCAGCCTCTGTTTAAAGACCTCCAAGGAAGGAGACCCCACCACACTCCGAGGGAATGCGTTCCACTGCCGAACAGCTCTTACTGTAAAAAAGTTCCTCCTCATGTTGAGGTGGAATCTCTGTTCCTGGAGCTTGCATCCATTCCTCCATGCTCTGATCTCTGGAGCAGCAGAAAACAAGCTTGCTCCATCCTCAACCTGACACCCCTTCAAATACTTAAACAGGGCAATCATATCGCCTCTTAACCGTCTTTTTTCCAGGCTAAACATACCCAGCTCCCTAAGTCTCTCCTCATAAGGCATGGTTTCCAGACCTTTCACCATTTTAGTCGCCCTCCTCTGGACACACTCCAATTTGTCAATATCCTTTTTTAATTGTGGTGCCCAGAACTGGACACAGTATTCTAAGTGAGGTCTGACCAAGGCAGAATAGAGTGGCACTATTACTTCCCTTGATCTAGACACTATACTTCTATTGATACAGCCCAAAATCGCATTGGCCTTTTTAGCTGCCGCATCGCACTGTTGGCTCATGTTCAACTTGTGGTCTACTAGGACTCCTAGATCTCTTTCGCACGTGGTCTCATTCAGTCAGGTCTCTCCCATCCTATATTTATGCATTTCATTTTTCCGCCCTAAATGCAGTACTTTACATTTCTTCGTATTGAATTTCATTTTGTTAGCTTTGGCCCAGCTCTCCAGTCTATCCAGGTCATTCTGAATTTTGATCCTGTCCTCTAGGGTATTAGCTACTCGTCCTAATTTGGTGTCATCTGCAAATTTGATAAGTATGCCCCTAATTCCCTCATCCAAGTCATTGATAAAGATGTTGAATAGCACTGGGCCCAGGACAGAACCCTGTGGCACCCCACTGGTCACATCTTTCCAAGACGAAGAGGAGCCACTGCTGAGCACCCTTTGGGTTCGGCCGGTCAACCAATTACAAATCCATTGAACACTTAACTTGTCTAGCCCACATTTTACAAGCTTATTTGCAAGAATGTCATGGGGAACCTTGTCAAAGGGCTTACTGAAATCAAGGTATGCGATGTCTACAGCGTTCCCTTCATCTACCAAGCTGCTAAATTTATCAAAAAAAGAGATCAGATTAGTCTGGCATGACTTGTTACTCTGAAACCCATGTTGACTTTTTGTGATTATGGCATTGCCTTCTAAATGTTCACAGACTCTCTGTTTAATGATCTGCTCTAGAATCTTCCCTGGTATTGATATCAGACTAACTGGACGATAATTGTTGGGATCTTCTTTTTTCCCCTTTTTGAAGATGGGGACAACGTTTGCCCTCCTCCAGTCTGCTGGGACTTCTGTTCTCCAGGAGTTCTCAAAGATTATTGCCAATGGCTCTGAGATTATATTTGACAGCTCTTTTAATACTCTTGGATGTAGTTCATCCGGTCCTGGAGATTTAAATTCATTTAGATTAAGAAGGTATTTCTGTACTACCTCTTTGCTTATTCTGTGCTGGATTTCCCCTGTTTTGTCTTCTGTACCTTTATCCTCAGGTTGGTCCCCCTTTACCTTTTCTGAAAACTCTGAGGCAAAGAAGGTGTTGAGTAATTCTGCCATTTCTCTGTCCCCTGTTAGCATTTTGCCATCTTCTCCACATAGTGGCCCTACCATTTCCTTCTTCCTCCTTTTGCTGTGGACATACCCCCAAAATAACCCTTTTTATTGTTCTTAACCTCTCTAGCAAGCCTGAGCTCATTCTGGGCTTTAGCTTTTCTGACTTTACTCCTACATGTGTTCGCTATCTGTTTGAATTCTTCTTTGGTGATTTCCCCCTTTTTCCATTTCTTATATATGTTCCGTTTAAAACTTAGCTCTGTTGATATTTCTTTAGTCATCCATCCTGGTTTCTTGAGACACCTCCCATTTTTCTTCCTCAATGATACTGTTTGAAATTGTGCCTTCAGTATCTCCCTTTTGAGAAATTCCCATCCATCTTGAGGTCTCTTCTCTTTTAGTATTCCTGACCATGGGATCACCCCCAGTATTTCCCTGAGTTTATTGAAATCAGCTCTCCTAAAGTCAAGAATGTGTGTCTGACTATGCCTGGCTTCTCCTTTCCATTGTGTAACAAACTCCAGGAGAACATGATCACTGTCACCTAAGGATCCCACCACTTGCACCCCATTAACCTGGTCATCCCTGTTGGTTAGGATCAGATCTAAAATAGCTGACCCCCTTGTTGCCTCTTCCACCTTTTGGACCATGAAATTGTCTTCCAAGGAAGTCAGGAATTTGGTAGACCTTGAAGTTTTGGTGGAGTTAGATTGCCAGCAAATATCAGGATAGTTGAAGTCACCCATCACTACAACTATTGCCCTGGTGGCGCAGTGGTTAAATGCCAGTACTGCAAGCCACCACGTCGCAAGTTCGATTCCAGCCGGCTCCAAGGTTCACTCAGCCTTCCATCCTTTCGTAGGTCGGTAAATTGAGTACCCAGCTTGTGGGGGGCAATTAGCTAACACACATTGGAAACTGTTTAATGCAGTGTAGATGTGTAAATAGCTATTGCTTAAAACAATTTGTAAGCCGCTCTGATAGCCTTGTAGCTGAAGAGCGGGGTATAAATAAATAAATAAATATAAATAAAAATAAAAATAAAAACATCTCTCCTTTCTGTGTGTGTGTTCATCTGTTCTAGAAAGGCATCATCCAATTCCTCCATCTGACTTGGGGTTCTGTAGTAGAGTCCCACAATAACATCCCTGTTGTTTCCCTCCCCTTTAATTTTTATCCAGATGCTCTCCACCTGGCTTCTAGTATTGATGTCATGGATCTCTTCACTGGTGTAAATATCTCTGACATATAATGCTATTCCTCCTGCTTTCCTGTTTGGCCTATTTCTCTTAAAAAGGTTATACCCCTCTATTCCTACATTCCAATCATGAGACTCTTCCCACCAGATTTCAGTAATGCCTATTATATCATATTTGTTTTGTAGTGCTAGGAGTTCAAGTTCATCTTGCTTATTTCCAATGCTCTGTGCATTAGTTTAGAGACATCTAAGACCATGTGTTCCCTTTAATTGCTGCCTGTGCAAGTTTTTTTGCCTCCCATTCTTGAGTCCTTGCGCTGTTTGCCTTGTTCCCTCTATGACAGTTTGACTATTTTCTCCAGCTCTTTTGCCTTCCAGAATACTGTCTCCCTCCCCCATATGACTCAGTTTAAAGCTCTCCTGATCAAATTCTTGAGACTGTAGGCAAAAACGTTTCTGCCAACTGGTGTGAGATGCACCCCATCTCTTGCCAGGAGTCTCCCCTTATGGAAGCGCAGCCCATGATCCAAGAATCCAAATTGTTGTCAGCGACACCATCTATGGAGCCAGTTGTTTACGTCGGCTATTTTCCTCTCTCTTCCTGGACCATGTCCTTCAACTGGCAGAGGAGACGAGATGACAACCTGTGCATCCATTTCTTTCAGCTTCCTCCCTAGAGCCTCATAATCTCTTCTGATCTTGGGAAAGCTGTGCCTTGCAGTATCATTGGTTCCCACATGGACCAAAAGGAAGGGGTAATGATCTGTAGGCTTGACGAGTCTTGTTAGCCGCTCTGTCACATCACAGATCTTTGCCCCAGGGAGACAACACACCTCCCGAGACATCTTGTCAGGCCCACAAACCACTGCTTCTGTACCTCTCAGCAAGGAGTCTCCCCCCACCACCACACGCCTCTGCCAAGGCTTCGCAGCTGCTGTTCCTTGCGGTGGTCCTCTCCAGGTCCCCTGCTCTGCCCCTGAAGTCTGTCCATGCTGTTCTTCCCCGTTGTCCTTGATAAGGGAAAGGGCTTCAAATTGATTCTGTAGCTGCAAGCTGCTGGAAGAATCCCTGGATTTTCTTGTTCTGTGTGTGCCATTCTTCCTGCTGTCTACCTCCTGTGTCTGTGGAATGACCCTCTCCTCCCCAGCCAGTTCCTCTGTGCGGTCCCCATCCAAGACTGTTTGTTCTGCTCTGTCCAGGAAAACCTCTTGCTCCCGAATCTGTTGAAGTGTAGCTTCCCGTTTCTCCAGCTGCTGGACTTTCTCCTCCAAGAGGGCTACCAACTTGCATTTGTTACATGTGAAGTTCCCCACATCGGTAGCCAAGAAGACAAACATCGCACAAGTATTGCAGGTGACCGCCACAGTCCCCTCAGTGTCCATGGTGAGAGTTTTTAGGTAATCTAAGAACTCTTAGTTAATGCTGAAAACTCTATGCTGTACTTTTAAGTATGCTTTTTTTGGGGGGGGATTGGTCACTGAAACTCGCTTGCCATTAGGCGTGCGCCTCTGCAACAAGCAGCCTCTCCCAGGAGTTTAAAAAAATTCAAACTCACAGATGCTCCACCCTCTGCAACAAGCAGCCTCTCCCGGGAGTTTAAAAAAATTCAAACTCACAGAAGCTCCACCCTCTGCAACAAGCAGCCTCTCCCAGGAGTTTAAAAAAATTCAAACTCACAGAAGCTCCACCCTCTGCAACAAGCAGCCTCTCCCAGGAGTTTAAAAAAATTCAAACTCACAGAAGCTCCACCCTCTGCATTATGTATATGTAAATATTCCAAAAGCTAAAAAATTATGAAATACAAAACACTTCTGGTCCCAAGCATTTTGGATAAGGGATACTCAATATGCAATTGAGCATCTTTAATTTTGTTTTCAGATTTTAGAAGCTTACTCACTGACATTCCTTTATAATTGTAGAAATTAAATAACGGTGGTTTTTTTTCACTTTAAAAGGGGCACTTTTAAGTCAAATCACTGCTAGAGTCAAAAGGGAAAACTTTTGAGGTAATAAACCCATAATGAAAATGCATTTTTAACAGTTGTTACTAAGACACACATTTCAGTTCTTTCTAAAAAGAGTCTTCTTACCTAAAAATGCATACTTATAGCTGTGTGTGTACATGATTAAAGCTATAAACATGAAGAGAAGAAATGGGATTGAGTGTAGTGTGCTCAGCTAATGTAGCCTTTCACTTTAACATTTTAAGGTCTCAGTCCAATGTGTTAGCACCTGACCATTAACATGATAGGATTTTCTTACTGGCACTTTGCACATTGAACAAAAAGTATGATGTGGGCAGTGGAAGACCTTGTCCTGTTCAAGGTATGCTGAATTTTTTAAAAGCCTGATTCTGAAACATCTAGTGTTTTGACAAGTTGTCATGGGCCTTTACATGCATGCGCGCGCACACACACAGACATACCACACACAAAAAGTTTCTGTCCTGTGATCTGGGCATGGTAATTTCATATAGAAATGACCCACTGAGGTTCCTTGTTTAGAATCCTGTGGTCTTCTGTAATGCTCCTGGGCAGTGGGTGTGGGTGGTTGAGCACTACAATGTTCAAATTTTAGGAGGGCTACAGCTCAGTGGCAAAGCACTTTGCATACCAAAGTTCAGTTCTCAGCACCTCCAACTAAAACTATCTTAAGACATGGCTTGACAACAATAAATGTGAAAAGGATCTAAGAGTCTTAGTAGACCACAAGGTGAACATGAGTGAACTGTGTGATGTGACAGCTAAAAAAGCCAATGTGATTCTGAGCTTCAACCACCTTATTGTGCTTTGGTCAGACCTATCCCGGAATACTGCATGCAGTTCTGAGCACTGCAGTTCAAGAAGGATATTGACAAGATGGGACATGTCCAGAGGAGGGCAACCAAAATAGTGAAAAATCTGGAAGTTGTTTAGGGAGCTGGGCATGTTTAGTCTGGAGAAGAGAAGGTTAAGAGGTGAAATGATAGCCATGTTTAAATATTTGAAAGGGTGATGTATTGAAGAGGGAGCAAGCTTGTTTTATGTTTTCTGCTGCTCCAGACACTAGGACACAGACTAATGGACTCTACAGGAAAAGAGATTCTACCTAAGCATTAGGAAAAACTTCCTGATGGTAAGAGCTGTTTGACAGTGGAATAAACTGCCTCAGAGTGTGGTGGAGTCTCCTTCTCTAGAGGTTTTCGGATGACCATCTGTCAAGGGTGCTTTGATTTTGTATTTCTGCAAGGCAGGGGGGCTGAACTGAATGGCTCTCATGGTATCTTCTACCTCTATGATTTTATGATTAGGTTTTCTGGAATGGTTGTCACTGAAGATAGGTCTGTTATTCCCTAAGATCATAAGCAAAGTATTCATGTTCAGTCTTTCCTCAAACCAGCTTGGGAAGCAGAGAGGTATTCCAAGCCCTTAATATTTGGATATTTGGTAAAAAGTGTAACTGTTTCTGTCAATGACTTCGCTTACCTGATATGCAACGTAGCACATCCACACAGAGATTAAAAATTACAAATAAATACAAAACAATGTATAGTAAGGTGTTTACTGAGAGTAAAGGTGCTGAAGAAAAGAGCAAAAATAAATTATATTTTAATGTGATTTTTGTTGTTCATAAGAACCAGACAATTGGCTATATGTGCTATGGACAATGCAATGGAGACATTATTATTTATCCACTGTCATTTTTGTTTTCTAGCCTTAGTTATTTAGGCCCTGTAACTTGGCCTCTTAAATGTTGAGGCACAATGAGTTTGCATGCAGGCTTAGAAATATTATTGTACACCATTTATTATTATTATTATTATTATTATTATTACTACTACTACACCAAAACAAAGACATGTGTTTTGCTGAACAAATATCACAGCTACATTTGAAATATTTGGTGTGGGTGGGTGGGTGTGGGTGTCTATGACTGAAGGGATATTACAGTTCCATTTTCAGTATTTTCCAACAAAGAAATGTGAAACATTAATCAAACACCTCCCTGCTTATTTAGATGGAGAGTACTCCCAACTTGTGATTGATACAGCCTTGCTTTGAACACCAGAAACTTCCCTGCTGTTTGATTATGGCCATTTTATACTGTTAAAAATGTTGTAGTCATCTTCTCATTCTGAAATATGAAATTGTATCATCAAAATAACACTAGGCTTATAGCTCCATTAGTTACTAAAATATTGCTGTTCAGCATATATATATATATATATATATATATATATATGTAACTGTTCTTTCTGATGGGAAAAAGTGAATTGTTCTGAAATTATATGCAGCAAGTATATACAACATATTCCCACTAGATATTTCTGCAGAAGATGTTTGTGCATAGGAAAATACAATATTGTATTGAGGTCTGTTGTGTTTCAATTGATTCCACTGATGTATAAAGCAATGTTGAATAATTGTGGATTTGGGTTTACTAGCAATGTGAAGAAGGTGAGTGCACTAGTTCCCACATTTCCATTCCTCCTTCCCTCACCCTTTTACAAAGAAGACAACTTTGTGTAAAGGAGAGCTGACCGTATCTCTGCAGATTCTATGGTCAATGTTAAACTGATTTTCAGGGGTTATGGGAGTTGCAATCACACCACAAGTTCCCCAACCTTTCATTAAAACAAACAAACAAAAAAAAACACCAAAACCCAAGGTCAGTTCAAGCAATATTCATGAAGATAAAAGACGGGGTGTGCCTAGCCCTGCTTATCTCAGTTATCACTTTCCTCACACAGGTGAACTAATTTCTTTTTCTAATTTACTTAAATTGATTTCTATAATTCATTCATATTTATTAATTTGTCCTGACATGGGACCCGAAAAGGCTTACAACAAAGCAAAAACAAGATATAACTAAAACCTGATGATAAAAAGACAAAAGATAATTAAAAAGGCTTTCTTATTAAAACATCAGTCATTTAAAACAGTGTAAAATTAATTTAAAGAATAAAAATAAGGTTAAAGATATAGCACTTACCACCCAAACCCCATTAAATGACTCTTTTTGTCACAACCAGCTGATTACCAAATGTCTGCTTAAATAAAAGTCTTTACCCAATATAAAGGAAGGAGAGCGGGGGGGGGGAACCTGTAGGAGGAAATTCTACACCATGGGAGCAGCCACTGATAATGTCCTCTTCATGTTCTCACCAGATGTGTCTGTAACATTGGTCCTCTGGCTTTTCTTCACAAACAAAAATTCAGGAAGGACTCATCCCACACTTTCTGCAAGCACGCTGATGATTAAAAAGGCCAATCCGAGATAAACAAATCTGGTTGCAGAAAGCACAGGAGAAAATCTGCTTGGGTGATGTTTCCGGGTTGTGATTCTTTCTGCATTGTCGTTTCTTTTCAAGACTTGTTCGGCGTGAGTTCTCAAATAAGGCTGCAGCATTGTGGATAGTGCGTCTCCATGCCTCCCGATGTGAGGCCAGGGTGAACCATTGTTGGTGATCAATTTGGCTGAGCCTGAGATGTTGTTTCAGGGAGTCCTTGTATTGCTTTTTTGGAGCGCCCCTCTTACTCTGACCTGTGGCGAGTTCACTGTAGAGTACTATTTTTGGGAGGTGATGGTCCTCCATCCTAGAAACATGCCCTGCCCAGCGCAGTTGTGTTCTCAATATCATGGTCTTGATGCTGGTGATCCCTGCTTGCTCAAGGACAGCAACATTCATCACATAGTCAGTCCAGGACCAATGCAAAGCGCTCCCTTGAGGATCTTAAGATTCAGGCATCATCTTATAAGGAGATAAGAAGAGAAGTTCATAGAATTATAGAATCACAGAGTTGGAATGGGTTTCATGGACAATCAAATCTAACTCTCTGCACAATGCAAGATCTCAAGCTAAAGCACTCCCACCGTCTTTTTGAACATGTCCAGAGAAAGAGACCCCAGAACCTCTCTGGTCAATTGATTCCATTACTGAACCACTTGTATGGTCAAAAAGTTCTTTTTAATGCTCATTCTAACTGAAATCTGCCCTCCTGTTACTTAAAACAATTTGACCTGGTTCTAACCTCAATGGAGAACAGGCCTGCACCTTACTCTCTGTGATAGCCCTTGAGGTACTTAAAAAGTGCAATCATGTCACACCTCAGTCTTCTCTTTACCCAGCTGAACAAGCCCAGCTCCTTCACCTTTCTTCAGGTTTTGTTCCTCATACCTCTTATCATCTTTATTGCCTTTCTTTGAACCTGCTCCAACTTGTCTATATCCTTCTTAAAATGAGGTGCCCAGAATTGACTGCAGTATTCCAGATGATGCCTAACCAATGCAGAATATAGTGGGACTATTACTTCCCTAGACATGGAAACTTGTGCTACTTTTAGTGCAGGCTAAAATAGCATTCACCTTCTTTGCTACAGAATCACACTGCTGGCCCATGTTCAACTTATGATCACCAAAACCCCCAAGGTCCTTTCTGCATGTAGTACTGCTGAGCCATGTAGCCCCCATTTTATAAGTTTGGGATTTGCAAAATTAAATGTTTTGCAATTGTCCCTTGAATATCATTTTATTAATTTCTGCCCATTTTTTGTTTACCTAGGTCCTTTTGAATTCTGTTCCTATCTTCCAGTGCATTAGTCACCCTACCTCTCCCAGTTTTATGTCATCTGCAAACCTGATAAGGATTCCCTCTACCACATTATCTAAGTCATTGATAAAAAATGTTAAAGAGTAATGGCTCTTGGACAGAACTCTGCGGCACTCCACTTTATACTTCCTTTCAATTTGATGTGCAAACATTGATGATGACTATAGATTTTCCTTGTTTTTTTTTTTTTCCCAGGCTGTGAGGCCGTGTTCTGGAAGAGTTTATTTCTGACGTTTCACCTGCATCTGTGGCTGCCATCTTCAGAGAATGCTAAATTCTCTTGCCAGATTCTCTGAAGATGCCAGCCACAGATGCAGGCGAAATGTGAGAAATAAACTCTTCCAGAACATGGCCTCACAGGCTGGAAAAAAAAACAAGGAAAATCTGTGGATGCCGGCCGTGAAAGCCTTCAACTTCACATTGATGATGACTCTTTGAGCATGGGTTTCCAGCCAATTATGGGTCCATCTGTCAGTTTCCCATCTATTCCACATTTAATCAGTTTGCTAATCAAAATATCATGGAGGAGTTTATCAAATGTTTTACTGAAATCCAGATAAATGACATCCACAGCATCCCCACCATCTACTAAACTAGTGACCTGATCAAAAAAGATATAAGATTAGTTTAGCAGGATTTGTTCTTGAAAAACCCATGTTGGTTCCTACTGATCACTGCATTGTCATAAAGATACTTGCAAACAGATTCCTGTATCGTCCATTCTAATATTTTTCCTGGTACTGAAGTTAGGCTGACTAGCCTGTAGTTTCCTGGATTTTCTTTTTTGCCTTTTATGAAGAGAGGGACAATTTTTGCTCTTCTCCAATCTTCTGGGACCTCACCTGTGATTCAGGATTTCTCAGAAATGATTGGCAAGTGATTCAGAGAGTACGTAAGCAAGTTCCTTCAGTACTCTAGGATGCAGTTTGGTCCTGCAGAATTGAACTGATTTAGGTTAGCTAGGCGGTTTCTGACTAGACATCTTCTCATACAACACAGCTATAGCACTATTATTCCACTTTAACTGCTTTGGCTGCCTCCTGTGGATTCCTGGGATTTGCAGTTTAGAAAGAGGAGCATTTAGCATTTTCAGCCAGAGAAATGTTAAGGCTCATTAAACTACAAACCCCAGAATTCCACAGGAGGCAGCCATAGCAGTTAAAGTGTTTATAATAGTGCTATAACAGTGTAGTGTGATAATTTATTACACTCCCCAACTCCCTATCAACCATGATTTGCAGTCCAGATGCCTTGCCAAACTCTCTGTTGCTGCATAGAAGCAGATAGTTGACTTTTGGGGAGAAAACTGAAGGAAAATTGGTACTGAGTAATTAGTTCTGTCTTTTCATTGTGATCTGCTAGCATTTTATCATCTTTACTGAACACTGCCCCAACTTTTTCCTTGGTCATTCTCTTGCATCAAATGTATTTGAAAAAAAAACTCTTTTTGTTGCTCCTTGCTTGCCTAGGCAGTCTCAGCTCATTCTGAGCTTTAGCTCTCCACTTTGTTTTTTTCAGATGTTTCCCGTTTTTCTTCTTCCATGTGATTGTTTGTGATTGTGGTTTCTGCAGCTCCTTCTTCAAGGACTCCCACCATGCTGGGTGTCTTTTTTTACTTCAGCATCCCTAGCCCTGGGATCCATGCAGTGTTTCCCTGAACTTGTTAAAATCAACCTTCCTGAAATCCAAGCTCCATGTTTGACTATACTCTTCTTTGCCCTGTACCATAATTGTGAATTCTAGTATTACGTGGTCACTTCCTTCTAATGTACCAACTACTTTGATTCCAGTGATCAATTCCTCCCTATTGGTTAGGATCAAGTCCAGGATTGCTGATCCCCTTGTTCCTTCCTCTATCTTTTGAAATAGGAAATTATCTGCAAGCACATCAGGAATTTGTAGGAGAGCCTATGCTTAGCATAATAAGTCTCCCAGCAGATATCAGTGTAATTGAAGTCCCCCATAACAACTAATTCTTGCATCTTTAAGATTTCAGAGATTTGTTTCTGAAAAGCATGACCCACAACCTCTTCTTGGTTTATTGGTCTGTAGTAGACTCCTATCACAATATTGCTTTTATTTCTTTCTCCATTTATTTCCCCCAATGCTTTAAACTGGTCCACTCTGATCACTCTTACAGATTTTTGTACAATTTGTCTTTGACATATAATGCTACTCTCCCTCCTTTTCTGCCACATTTATTCTTTTTGAATAGGTTATACCCTCCAGTTGTAATATTCTGATCATGAGAATCATCCTATCAGGTTTCTGTTATGTTCTGTTAATAAAACCATATTTACTTTCTTGCACTATGATTTCATTCTCAAACTCTCTGTATTGGTGTAAATCCATCTGAAGCTTTGTTTTTTCTCACCTATTAATTTACTGTAAGTTTTCTGTGGATCCCGTTCTCTTCCTCAGCTTCTCCTCTAGAATTTACATCCTTGTGTTTAGAGCTTGCCTTTGGGATGATGTTTAAACTATCATTTGCACCGTCACCCCCCAGGATTTAGCTAAAAGCCCTCTTGATCAGACCTGCCACTACTACCAAAGACGTTCTTCCCAGTCTTCATGAGGAGCAGCCTATCTGTAGCTACAAGTCCTCTGTCTAAGAAGTGAAGACCATGGTTCCAGAAACCAACTCTTTCCCATCCACACAATCTACATAGTCATTCTCTTTCAGTATCATAATCTCCATGTGTAGTCCTCTGTCCTTTACTGGCAGAATTAGTGAATAGTACCTGTGCCTCAAACCCCTTCAGCTTCCTGATTGAAGCTTCATAGTCAGAAATTATCCACTTGGCAGTGTTGTTGGTGCCCACATTAATAAAGAGAAAGAAGTACAGATCTGTGTTCTTACTGAGTTTTGGCAAGTTGCCAGTGACATCCTGGACATGCGTACCAGGAGGATAGCACAGTTCCCAATTTATCTTGTCAGGCTGGCACTCAGGTGCCTCTATGCCCCTGAGCAATGAGTCTCCAACCACCAGCACCTTTCTTTTCTTCTTGTTGTGGTTGGCAGTTACCTTGACTCCTCCCTTGGCATGTGGTATCCCTTGTTGTTGGTTTCCTGTTTGAACATCTTCACTGCTGCTATCCTCATGAAGAAGTCAGAAGCAATTGCTTAGTTGGGGAGGTCTTGATTACCTTTCGTATTATCTGCTTCTGACAATGACTGTCCTCCAGGGTGTTTCCTCACTGTTACAGGCCTCTTCATTTCCTTTCTCAGTTTCTTCCTGTGGGTTCTGTAGAATTAATTCTTCCAGATTTCTATCCAGGAACTCCTCATGGTCTCTGATTCACTGAAGGACTCAATGCATAACTGTAGTGCACAGGCCTTCTCTTCCAACAAAGCTAACAATGTGAACTTGCTGTAGATGTTGGTGAGATTTTCTGGCAGAAAGACAAACATTGCATATGTATTGTAGAAGACAATTATGGATCCTTCTGCCGCCATCACTGCAGTTATTTCTCTCTCATTCCTCCATGTAATATCTATATGGGATATAACTGGATATATAACAAGGATCAAAAACTTGCTGCCTCTACCAACTTGGCTTTCTTTTCTTTTCTTTTCTTTTTTTCTTATAGCAAATTCAGCAAAGCCTGTTGGGAACAAATATGCAGATGAGCTGCTGCTCTCTCAGAGCTTTCCACACATGGAACATTTTCCAGTGTGATGTACACAGAACACAAACTCAGATATCTTCAATAAATTTCTTTATTGGAAGAGAAGCATGTGTAAGGAACAGTGGCAAAGCTGCATACTAAAGACCAAGCTTGCAATCAGGACAGATAAGGTACCCCCAGCGTGGGAAAGCAGAAGGAGGGGGGTGAGAACTTCAAAGCTCACCTCGGAGGAGAGGAGAGAGATCTGCCAGGCCATCTGGCCGAACTTGAGCTCCTGGGACGAACAGCGTTCCCATGGAAACCAACATCTCCCAAACATTCCGGAGGCCCAAGGCAAACCATGAAAATGTCAGGGATCTCCACGAACTCCACTCTATGCCTTAGAATTCGGGGATGGCCCTGACATACTGCCCCCCCGAAGACCAACTCCCCCCCTCAGCCAGGCTTATTGGGAAAGCGGGCATGAAACCTTCACAACAAGCGTTTGGCATTGACATGCTCAGAAGCAACCCACTCCGCATGGCCCAAAGGCAGGTGTTTCCACTTTACCAAATACTGTAACCCTCCCCGGTGAAGTCTAGAGTCCAGAATCTCAGAAATTTCAAAATGTTGGTCCTGATCCACCAGGATCGGCTGAGGAGCAGGTTCTGGGGCCGGATGGTGTTTGTCCGGAGGGTTCACGGGCTTGAGTAGGCTGGAATGAAACACAGGATGCACATGACGGTACAACTTAGGCAAGGACAGTTCAAAAGCCACAGGATTTACCATCCTAACAACACGAAAAGGCCCAATGTATTTGGCTCCCAACTTTTTAGAGGGTTGGGGGCACTTAAGGAATTTGGTGGACAAATAAACCAGATCTCCCACCGCATATCTAGGGGAAGGGTCCCATTTCTGATCAGCATAATGTTTGTAGCGCGCTTTGGCAAAGTCCAAGGCCGAGATTACATGAGGCCATGCATCCCTGACCTTTTGACTCCACTGGGAGACCGAGACGGGGTCAGAGTTGGGGGACCCCTCCAACAAGGGGAGGGGACCGAAATCATGCCCAGACACAACCTTGAACGGTGAGAGTCCAGTGCTCTGGTGAGTGGCATTATTGTAGGCCACTTCAGCAAAAGGCAGAAGATCAACCCAATCAGATTGTTGGAAATTCACATAGCATCTTAGGTATTGTTCCAGAGTCTGATTCGTTCGTTCCGATTGTCCATCCGATTGGGGATGATGGGAGCTGCTGAGACCGAGCTCCACCCCTAGAAGGTTCGTGAAAGCCTTCCAAAACTGCGAGGTAAATTGTGCCCCCCGATCCGACACAATCTTGGCCGGAATGCCATGAATCTGATAAATATGTTGAATGAACAATTTGGCTAATTGGGAGGCCGTGGGGAGTTTCTTACAGGCCACAAAATGCGCTTGCTTTGAGAACAAATCAGTCACCACCCAAATAACCGTCTTTTTCCTACTCTCTGGTAATTCCACAATAAAGTCCATGCTAATGACCTCCCAGGGCTTGTTTGGGGTAGGTAGAGGGTGGAGCAAACCTTTGGGCTTCCCTGACCCCCCTTTTGACACTGCACAAGTGGTACACCCCTTCACATATTCCTCCACCTCCTTCCTCATACGGGGCCACCAAAACTGTCTCCGGGCCAAATGCAAAGTTTTGAGATACCCAAAATGTCCCGCACTCTTGACATCATGGCACTGCTTGAGAATACTCGCTCTCAAGACCTCAGGAACATACAGGTGATCCCCTTTCCAGGCCACCCCATCCCTCACAGTCACCTCATTGGGATGAGCCAGGAACCACTGATCCAGGGGCAGTTCCGAGGCCAATTGAGAATGCCACCCTCCTTTCTCCCCTTGAGAATCAGTGGGCGTGACAGAGCTATCCGCCGTAGGGGACACTGGCCGGGTCCCCGGATCGGGGGAAGGTGGTTCGGGGTTCAAGGGCTGGGGCACCGGTCCAGGCGCCAAGGGTGAGCCACCGCCAGTTTCAGTTGGACCCGGCACCTGAGCAGGGCTAGCAGTGGATTTCTGTTCTTTGGCTTTGCTCCGCGTGAGGACCGCTAGCCCCAAGTGGGAAGGAGAAAAAACGGTATCAATGACCTCCTTGCGCTTACTCTCATGTTGTGGTAGCCTGGACAAAGCGTCAGCCAAAAAATTCCTTTTCCCCGGGATAAATTTCAAGGTGAAATTAAATCGGTAAAAGAAACTGGCCCACCTGACCTGCTTGGGGCTCAAACGCCTAGGGGTAGCCAATACTTCCAAATTTTTATGATCAGTCCAAACTTCAAACGGTTTGGGTGAGCCCTCCAGTAGGTGGCGCCACGTCTCTAGTGCCAACTTGATAGCACCTGCCTCCTTCTCCCACACCGGCCAATTTCGTTCAGTGTCATTGAACTTTCTGGATAAATAGGCACATGGCCTCAAATCCCCTTCCTCCCCCTTTTGCAACAGAACACCACCCATAGCTACATCAGATGCGTCCACTTGGACCACGAAAGGTTGGGAGGGGTCGGGGTGTTTGAGAATAGGCTCAGAAGTGAAAAGGGATTTCAATTTGTCAAATGCGTGTTGGCACTGTGGTGACCACGCAATTTTTTGGGGAGGTTTGTTCCCTTTACCGTGCTTGGAACCTTTGTCTTTCCCATCTTTGGTTTTTAACAAATCTGTCAGGGGAAGGGCTACCGACGCAAAGTCAGGGATGAAGGACCGATAGAAATTAGCAAACCCCAGGAAGCTCTGCAACTGTTTCCTGGTTCTAGGGGCTTCCCATGCCAAGACCCCCTTAACCTTTTCTGGGTCCATTTCAATCCCTTTGTTTGAGATGCGGTACCCTAAATAATCCAGACAGCTTTGGTGGAACTCACACTTGGACATTTTGCCACCCCACCGGGCTTTTGACTGTGCCATTGAGATACTCTCGGAGTCCAGCCTACCCAAACCTCGCATTTATTCTATGACACCAGCTGAAATGGAGGCGCTCCGAGAGTTCATAGACAAAAACTTAGCCCGAGGGTTCATTAGGCCCTCAACCTCGCCTGTGGGGGCTCCGGTGATGTTTAGGCGCAAGGCTGATGGCGGGCTTTGTTTGATTCAGGCCCTGACATCCAGAATTCTTGCTTGTGTGGAGAGGGTTGATGTAAAAAGGACCCTCTCTTCTTCAGACATATTATTCTCCATGGAGAAAGGCAAGAACAATGAGGGAGTGAAGCTGTTCCTATGTTCAGCAAGTATGGTAGGAAATAGGAATGGAAAGAATATTTTTAAAAAATCCAAAAATGTTCAAAATGTGTTGAGAAATGCAGACAAGAAGAATCCTGGACTGACAAGAATCTTTGCAGTTCATGACTTCTTCTGAGCAAAATTCACATATGGTTCTTTTGCACACCAGCATTTGTGCAAAACAGCATTTTCTTCACAGCATTTTCTTCACAGAAAATAATATTTCTCCAAAGCCTATTCTATTTAGCCTATTCTACACAGCAGAGAAAAAGCAGTAATTGGAAATTTATCCTGTGCAAAATCTTCACCTTGTTGATTTGCATAGAAAACAGCATTCTATGTCCAGAGGTCAGCATTTTGTATTGTATTTATTTTTTTTATGTAGAACTATTATTTTCTCTGTAGAAAATGATGTTTTCTGTGCAAAAGAACCATACACAAATATTGTGAAGAATAAATTCCAAATTGTGAATAGTGGGAAGAAAATTACTAAAATTACTCATTGATTCCTTCAAGAAGAAACTTAGTGGAGAATTACTGTCAAGGGGATGATAGGACATGCAACCCTTAGCAGAAGCCAAAAAGAACTGTCTCAGACTCCATAGCAACCCATTCCCAAGAGTACATATAAGCAGTGACAGGGCATTGGCTTACTCAATCACATGATCTTACACACCAATAAGAACCCTCCTTCGGTAGCTAAGGAAGACTAAGCAGTTCATGGTGTCAGCAGTTATAACTCAGCATGACTCTGCAGTTGTTTGGCCATTTTATAATGGAGATCAGTCTCTAACTCATGACAATCCCCTCCAAAATGGAGGAACTACTGCACACAAGACACATGTTATCATTACAACATAACATTATCAACATACATTGTTAGACCTCATTCGTCTGTCGTTTGACCTTTCCTTTTGACACATTTCACTTTACATACTAGTGAAAAGGCCCAGCCTCTTTGCCAACTCCTCATGGCTTCCTGCTGGAAGGGCTTTTGTGAGCAGGTCTGCAACGTTGTCCCCAGATGGACAGTACCTAAGACACAATACACCTTCTTGTATTAACCGCCTCACATTTTGGTAGCGTATCACAATGTACTTGGTCCTGCATTTCAGGTTTTCTGCTTCTGCCAGAGCAGGCTTGTGAGTCCTTGAGTACCTCAACAGGCATTTGGCACACCTCCCCAAGGTCTGCGAGCATCTGCCTTACCCATTGTACCTCATTTGCCATCTCAGATAAGGCAGCAAATTCAGCTTCAGTTGTACTAATCGCTACATAGTTCTGCTTTCTTCATCTCCACACTATGGGGCTCTCTGCATACCTGACCACCATCCCGGTCACTGACTTCCTGTCTGAAGTCTGGGCAGCAAAAGAGCTGTCCACATAGTACTCCAGGGTCACCTCACTTCCTGCCAGCTTCAAATACATGATCCAGGTCCCCTTGAGAAATCTAACTACCCTCTTCAGGGCATCCCAATCCGCCCTCCTTGTCTTGGAGACTCTTCTGCTGAGCACCCCAACTGGAAAACTGATGTCAGGCTTTGTGTTGTTTGCAATAAACAACAGACTGCCTACCACTGAGTGGTACAGATCTGGCCTTTCAAACTCCTGTTCTGCTTCTAAATTCACAAAATCAGTATTCATTGGTGCCCTGACCACTTTTGCCTCACTAAGCCCACACTTGGCCACAAGACTGTCAATTTTCTTCTTCTGACTTAGGAAAAATTCTCCAAGACTGTTTTTTTCTACCTCTACTCCTAGATAACATCTCAGGCTGCCTAAGTCCTTCCAACTTGAACCACCTTTCTAACTCCACCTGCACTTTCTTGACATCCCTGGCACTCTTTGCTACCATACAAAGGTTGTCCACATAGATTACTAGCATGGCAGCACTGTCACCTTCCCCCCTTGGTGTACACACAGGTGTCTGTGACACTTCTTGTGTAACCTAGTGAAACCAAAACTTGGTGTATGCACTTGTTCCAGCAACGTGCACTTTATTTCAAGCCATAGAGCGCTGTGTGCAACAATTACACCTTGCTCTCACCTTTACTGTCATACCCTGGGGCCTGTTCCATGAACACTGTCTCTTCAAGATCAGCATTCAGGTATGCTGTTTCAAAGTCAAAATGTTGCACAACCATCTGCCTCTTGACTGCTACATCTATCACTAATTTAAAACTTTCTGGCTTTGCTGTGGGCGAAAAGGTTTTGTCAAAATTGCTGTAGCACTCCTGCGAAAAGCCTTTCGCAACTAAGCGTGCCTTAACACTTTTGTGTCCCATCAGGCATGTCCTTAAGCTTGTATACCCACCTGCAACCATCAACCTTTTGGTCTTTGGGCCTCTCAACTGCCTGGAACGCTTTCATCTCAATTAGTGACTCGAATTCAGAGTCCATGGCTGTGTTCCACTTCTCCAGCCCTTCCTGGGGAAGTTTTAGGAGATCCTGAAAACTTGCAATCTCCTCTGCCATAACATTGCAAATCTGTCAGGAGCGTTTATGACCCTCATTGACCTTCTGGGGATGAGCACACTAGTTCTGCCTGACTCATCCTGACTTGCATTGCTGATGCTATCTCTCCCTGTGTTAGGCTCACTGCTTGTTTGTGGTGGTGTGTGTGTTGGAGTGGCATATGAAGTGTCAGGCTTTTCTTCCTGTGCCTCCCCTTCATCATCAGGTATTACCACCCCTCCATTTGTGGGACTTTTGGAAGTTGTTATTTATATTTATTTATTTATTTTTATTTATACTCTGCTGTTCAGCCACAAGGCTATCAGTGCCGCTTACAAATTGTTTTAAGCAATAGCAATTTACACATCTGCACTGCATTAAGCAGTTTCCAGTGTGTGTTAGCTAATTGCCTCCACAAGCTACAAGGTACTCATTTTACCAACCTAGGAAAGGATGGAAGTCTGAGTGAACCTTGGAGCCCTCCGGGATAGAACTTGCAACATGGTGACTTACAGTACTGGCATTTAACCATTGCACCACAATTGTTGACACATCCCTTCCCAATGGAACAAACACCTCCTGATTGCAAAACAATCTGTCCCACCTTGAGTGCATTTCAAATTTATACTTCTGGAGAACGTAACCTTTCCAGAATGGAGAGAAAATATGTACTTATTACCGTCATAGCCTAGGAAACACAGCCTCCTGGTTTTAGGCTGCCCAGGCTTCCTTAGGTTTGGGTGAATCAGTACATTTGCATATTGTCTAAAAACCCTCAGGTGCTTGAGGTTTGGTACTCTACCATACAATAGACAATATGGGGTCTAGTTGACGGTACACATCCACAGTCTATTGAAATGGTAAGCAGCAGTCTTCACTGCCTCCCCCCACAGCCCAGCTGGGGCTTGTGCATCTTCCATCATGCACTCCATCATGCACTTCAACATCCCAATTTTCCTTTCTGCAAGCCCATCCTCCCCTGCAGATCCTGGGTTTGTGGTCTTGTGTCTAATGCCCCTCCTACACATCCAGGTCTGCAGACTGTTGGATAAAAATTGCCTTTCCCTATCCGTCACTAGACTGGAAACCTCATGAGAAGGAAATTTGTGTTCAGCTGTGTTCACCCACTCACGTAAACTGTCTGCAGCCTGATTTTTCTCCTTCAGTAAGTATATGTAGGTGTACCTAGTGTGTCTGTCCACTATCACAAATAAATAGTGGTTACCCCCTTCAGTGGGCTTATAGGGGCCTGCTAAATCAGCATGGACAACTTCAAAGAATCTGTTGGTGACACATTGGGTCTTTTTGGCAATAGGGAAAGCCTTCACCTTAACTTTCATGCACACTGCACATTCTAAGAACCATGGGCAGTATTTCATGCTTAAACCAAGGCACACTTTTGCTAGCTCCTTTAACCCTTTGTAACTAGCATGGCCCATTAGCCTATGGTATTAATGAACACGCTTATCATGTAGGGGCACAATGTCTGCAGAGTTCAAATTTGCAACCTTCCCATTAGGCAACATGTAATACAACCCATGTTTCTCTAACCCTTTTGTACAGACATTATTCATGTTATGCCTTTCTGTTACTGTACAGTGTTCCCCCTCAAATATCACTTTACAACCATCAGTAGTCATTTGGGACACATTTAAAAAACAATATTCTAGTTTGTTAACACAACATATTTTCAAAATGTTTACCAAAAGATAGGACATATGCAGTACCCATTTTCTGCACCTTGCTGAGAGCACCATCTGCAAGGGTAATATTGGTTATTGAAGCATTTTTAACATTGCTTAACAACTCTAAAGCATTAACCATATTGTTCATGGACCCACTATCAAGTAACCAAATTCTTTCCTCAGTACCATCAGGATGGTGCTGTGCTACAAAGGCATGGCTTGCAGCCTGAGAGGATGTGCCCCTCCTATCCGGTGCAGGCATTTTACAGTCCTTCTGAAAATGTCCAGGCTTCTTGCATCTGGAACAGTGTTTCACATAGCTGCAGGCTCCCTCCTCCACAGGTGCCTCTGTTTCAGTGCTCTTCTGAGTGTGTCTGGTAATTTGTGGCTGTTCATTCCCCTCCATCCAGGAATCAAATTGCTTGCATTGGACCTCTTCCAGAATACATCCAGCTACCAGATAAACATACAAATCACTTTCCTTGGTGGTCTGCGGACTGTACATTAGGAAATTCCATTCCTTTAGCAAACTCTCCAATAAAATAAAACACTTATGGGCTTCTGGTCTGTCCATCCCTCTATTGGCCACCTCTTGAAAAAGCTGCCTCATTTCCTCCAAATGGGCTTTCATGCAGCCTCCAGTAGAAAGCTTTTTGTTATAAAGTGTCTTAGTCCATATCATCTTTGAGAGGCAGGACGAATTCTGATGAACTGTTTTCAAAGCTGTCCAAAGCTGAAAGGCTCTCTTTGCTGAGGCCGCGTGTATTAACTGGGAGGGGCTGAGCGATAAGAGAATTGCAGCTCTAGCCTTTTGGTCTGCTAGCCTGAATACTGCTATTTCATCTTCTGAACCCTCTGGGATCACACTTTCATTCTCCAAAGTGTGCCACAAATTGTCCTTAATTAATAAAGCCTCCATGTAGAAACTCCATGCTGAATAATTCCCATCAGCCAGCTTTTCAAAGCGGACGAGACTATTATCTGCCATTCTGCTGACTGAGTCAACAATTCTCCAGGTATGAAACACAATCAGTTGGTAGCACTTCAAGGTTGCTTGAAGATATTACAGTGCCTGGCTGAAACCTAACTGTTTCTCAGCCAACTATCCAAAAACACTCAAAAGTTTCTGGGATTTTTTTTGGGTGCACCTTACCTAATCTGAGATCAATTAGCTGGGCCGATAACCACTGTCAAGAGGATGATATTTCACACAATCTCCAGCAGAAGCCAAAAAGAACTGTCTCAGTAGACTCAGTAGCAACCTGTTCCCAAGAATACTCACACACAGAGTGTTTGACATCCACATAAGCAGGAGGCACTTTTATCTTCAAACTCAAACAGTTGCAATATATACAAATATTTGCAATTCAAGGAGAAACTGCTTCACCATGCCTCAGCATTCACAGGAAGAAGGGTGAGCTCTGCCTGAGCCCTCCCATATACACAGTTACAGGGCATTGGCTTACTCAATCACATGATCTTACACACCAATAAGAACCCTCCTTCTGTAGCTAAGGAAGACTAGGCAGTACACGGAGTCAGCCATTTTGACTCAGCATGACTCTGCAGTTTGTTTGGCCATTTTAGAATGGAGTTCAGTCTGTAAGTCCTGACAATTACACCCCTAGTAGCCTAAACAGAGCTCTAAGAAAATTTATTTAACCTAAATAAATAAAGATCCCTTGAGCCATAAATGGTCTCACAGAAGACTGCTCTGACATTACTATATTATTTGATTCATTTTGGGGGCCTTGCCTCCTTTGTATGAGCAACTGATTCACTCCAGATGTAGGAGGTAGCAGAATTATCTACCCCCTCTGCACAAATAGGCTACTTTAAAACAACAATTCAAGACAGAGTCTGGTTCATCATTCTCATCCTCATATATTTTGTCCCTTTTTATCTACTTATTGGCCAAATGTCTGACTAAGGATTTGTAATGCTGGACTATAAGACCAAATGCTTTGGAAGGTAATAGTGAAGTGTTATTCTACATTTAGTTCTGAAAGACAAGTGTCTCTGTGCTTTCAGAAGTTTGAGGAATGCTGATCTGTTAACATGAAATGAGCATGTAGAAAAAGAGGATGTGCCTCAGAAATCTAATGTTCAATTACACCCTGAGTCATTTGTGATAGCCTCAGCTGAGTAATCCAAAATGTATTATTATATGTGATTGATTCTTACTTTGGAGGGCAAAGAAGAGTTCATATTAAAGAATCAAAGCTAGTCTTTTTGGTCTAATCTGTCTTTATTGCAGACATATGTTTCTAACAGAACATTTGGCTTCACTTGAACTAAAATGTATGGTGACTCAGCAAATTATCATTTCAGAATTTCCCTGCAAATATTTAGTGCTTGAGCAAAAAGATTCTGTGGAAGACACCCACCCACACACCCACACAGTTTCTTCCATTTTATTTATGATGTTTTATAAGCATTATGTTTTGTAATACATTAAGCATAATAGTGTTTCTGTCTTTCTTCTAAGTCTTGTAGGCTTTCTGTTCTATTCTTTGCCTTTTCTTTTTTTCTTGACTGTTTTTACCCTGTTGCCTACTACTACTCTAATCCCTAATGTCTACAGTTGTGCTTGGAAACATAATGTGGAAGTAGTGTTTTAAGTTTCTGCTTGGAGACTTTAGAAGAGGGAAGAGGTGCAAAAAAGAGTGATTCCTGTCTCAGCCTCTACCAAGTTTCAAACATAATAGGCCAACTGGGACAGCCCCCTTCCTCCCCTCCCCACAAACTGCAAGAATTCACTCCCATCCATCCTACTGGGGTGGCTCAAATGTAATTCCCTACTCTGGATAGTCACTCAAAGTCAAGCCCTAGTTGCTGAAAGAAGAAAAGTATTCTCTACCTGTTTTTATGTAAATATATTGCGCTGTGTTGGCCTTGTCCAAAAGATAAAACAGTTATGTCGGGGTGGAGATTATGCATCGTTACACTGGAATTTCTATCATTCTTCAGCTATAGGACACTGCAATCCAGAAACATCTGGAATGCCCCAAATTAGCAGCCTTATCTTACCTAAAAAGCAGACACACACACACAAATATGCTAAGTTGAGCATGATGTACACACACACACATATTGTACATTTTCTTGAAAATGCATATTTCATGGGTGAAAACCAGGACAAGTGTGGCCAAGTAACATCAGAGTGTAGTCAAGATGGCAAAAGTTATTAATGAGGAAGAATGCAGAAGATAGGATGCTGCAACAGTTTGAATTTGCCTGAGCCTACTGGGAAAAGCAAGACTTTCCCCCCTTCTTTCCTCTACATAGCCCCCACTGAATACTTTTGTGCTTTGAACTGAGTATGTGCCAACTGAAGTAAGCCATGGAGAAAGGGACAAAGTAGGCAGAGAAGAGATAAACTGGGATGTTTTCAGAGCAGCTGGAAAAGTGGGATGGCAGAGATTAACTGGGACTGTCCCTGCCAAATCAGGACATGTGGAGGGTATGAAAACATTTTCAGCCTGCTTTTCTGTGGTTTGCCAGGTAGCATTGTAAAATAAAGCTGTAAGGCAGATGGACAATTTGCTTCAAACTCTGAACTTTGCAAGTATCACATAGGCAATTGTGTTGCACTAAGTAGCTCCAAGGATTACTCAGAGCAACAGCTACGTTTTTGTTGGGGGGAGGGGATCAGCTAATAAGCTGATGCTTTTTATTCAATCTGCATGATATATTTTGGAATCTGATCTCTAACCTCACCTTGACATTTTTGTAATTGTTTGATTGCAGCTGGCACTGTACTTTTCAGAAGGTTTCAGAATGCAAAATAGGTGCATAATACCAATGTTTCACATTATTTCCCCCACTAAATTCAGATTAGTTCTTGGGGGCTATTTCCTTTAATATTTAGTCATGTCAACATAGAATCATAGAGTTGGAAGAGACCTCAAGGGCCATCCAGTCCAACCCCTTGCCATGCAGGAATACACATAATAAGATCATTCCCGACAGATAGCCATCCAGCCTCTGTTTAAAAACCTCCAAAGAAGGAAACTCCACCACACTACGAGGCCGTGTATTTCACTTCTGAACAGCTCTTACTGTCAGGAAGTTCTTCCTAATGTTTATCTGGAATCTCTTTTCCTGTAGTTTGAAGCCATTGCTCCGTGTCTTATTCTTTAGAGCAACAGAAAACAAGCTTGCTCCATCCTTAGTATGACATCCCTTCAAATATTTAAAGATGGCTACCATGTTCCCTCTCAGCCTTCTCTTCTCCAGATTAAACATGTCCAGTTCCCTAAGCTGTTCCTCATAGGGCATGGCTTCCAGACCTTCCACCATCCTAGTCACTCTCCTCTAGACACGTTCTAGCTTCTCAGTATCCTTCCTGAGTTGTGGTGCCCAGAAATGGACACAGTATTCCAGGTGAGGTCTGACTAAAGCAGAATAGAGGGGCACTATTACTTCCCATGATCTAGACACTATACTCCTATTACTGCAGCTTAGAATCGCATTGGCATTTTTAACTGCTGCATCACACTGATGACTCATGTTCAGCTTGTGGTCCACTAAGACTCCTAGATCCTTTTCGCATGTACTTCCATCAAGCCATATGTCACCCATCCTATATCTATGCATTTCATTTTTACTGTCCAAGTGTGGTATCCTACATTTTTCCCTGTTGAAATTCATTTTGTTAGCATTGGTCCAGCTTTCTAATCTGTTGAGGTCATTTTTGGATTCTGATCCTGTCCTCTGGGGTATTAGCTACCCCTCCTAATTTGGTGTCATCTGCAAACTTGATAAGCATGCCCGCTATTCCCTCATCTAAGTCATTGATAAAGATGTTGACTAGCCCTGGCCCTAGGACTGAACCCTGTGGCACCCCACTGGTCACTTCTCTCCAGAATGAAGAGAAGCCATTGGTGACTTTGGGTTCGGTCAGTCAACCAATTACAAATCTACCTATCAGTTGCATTGTCTAGCCCACAGGTTACTAACTTCTTTGCAAAAATATTGTGGGAAGCCTTGTCAAACGCCTTAAAATCATTCCCTTCATCTATCAAGTTTGTAACTCTATCAAAAAGAGAGACAAGATGAGTCTGGCACAACTTGTTTTTGAGAAATCCATGTTGACAGTGTTTCATGCTTTCAGAATTCTTTGTTTACTTGGTGTTTTGTATATACCACAACAAAGATGAGTAAAGTATGACCCATGGTATGCATGCAGCCACCCCAAGCCACTTTGAAGCTACCATTAGTCCACACACACACACACACACACACACTAAATCTGGAGGACTAAAAAATTGCCCTCCAAATGGCTGAAACCATCCCCAAGTTGGGTTATCGTTGTGAGCCATTTTGCCACATTTGGACGCATTTTGTGTTGTCACATTTTAAAGGGCTTTTTTGCCATGTACAGTTTCCCCCCCCCCCCAAATCAGAAAGTGACAAGACAAGGAAGCAAGGGTGTAGCTACTGGGAAAGGGGGCAAAAATAAGAATTCTGACTCTCCAAATGAAATTTTCCTTCCATCTCCACACTCCCAGTCTTACAGGCAGTGAGACACTAAACTTTTTTTCCCCCACATCTAGGTCTCTTATATTTGTTTTTTATATTTGTCCATGTTCCCTTAATAATTTTGCGTGGCCCTTTCCTTTGGATGCCTAAACTCAATGCTCAACTGAAATGTTAAGTTACTGCAGTACTAGAAATTTGGAGACTAAAATAAAATGTCATTTGAGGAGCAGAATACTTATGGGGGACATTGCCCTCATTTTGCACCCCCCATAGCTACACCCCTGCCAGGAAGATGATAATTTTCTGGTTTGCTAAAAGGCCTGTAAAGGCCTAAAAACAATGAGACGAGCTCCCAAAGCTCCTGAATATGTGGTGAATCATTTAATAGTTCTTCTCAGATGTTTGGAGAGGGGGTACTATTAGCAATTTTAGAGCCAGTAAACCCACCCCTAATTTTCAGTCCCCCCAGAATTATTGGGTGTTGAGGTGACCTTGAATCCTCTAGCCTTCCACTGTCCTACGGGGGTGGGGGTGGGGCAGTGGGACCTCCTCGGCCCTTTTAGGTGTCCACCCTTGTACTACAGAGTAAACATATGCATACTGTACATACCCTGAAGATATCTCATACCTGGACCTTACTCTAAGCTAAGAAAGAACTGTTCAACAGTGGAATATGCCTCAGAGTGTGGTGGAATCTCCTTCTTTGGAGGTTTTTAATCAGAGGCTGGATACCCATCTGCTGGGAGTGCTTTGATTGTTTCTTCCTGCATAGCAAGGGTTTTGGACTGGATGGCCCTTGTGGTCTCTTCCAACTCTATGATTCTAAGCATGTATAGGATTGCAGACTCATTCTTCTTTCAGTCCCGTATAATCTCACCCTCATTTCAAACCCCCACCCCCATTTCTGCCATTGCATTATTTGAGGAAATACGTTTAGATTACTGAGGTGGGACTTTGGTGGTGGTGACAACAGTAAGTACAGTCAGGCCTCTGTATCAACAGATTGTGCATCCACAGATTTGAACATCCACTGCTTGAAAATACCCCCCACCCCCCAAAAAAAATAATAATCCAAAAAGCAAACCTTGATTTTGCCATTTTATATAAGGGACACCATTTTACTATGCCATTGTATATAATGAGGCTTGAGTATCGACAGATTTTAGTATCCATGGGGGATCCTGGAACCAAACCCCACCGGATACACTGTACTTGTACTCATATTGTGAAGAATTGCCAGGGTTCTGAGTGAGGATCTTGGAGATTGTGAGGACAATATAGAGCATATGAGATTTTTTTGTGATTTAGCATTTAAAATGCCCAATCTGTATTGGTGTACATCTGCTTTCGTCAAATATTAGATCATGATCTGAATAAAAGCCATTTTGAAGATATTCCAACAGGGGGAAATTTATTAGGGTTGTGCTTTCTCTTTCATTCAGAGTGTTTAATTTCACATCTTTCAATATCAAATATGAAGAAATTTGTGAATTTGGATAAATTATGGTCAACACCAACTGAAAGGAAACCTTTAAACATCTCCAATGGCCAAATTCAAAGGTACAGATATGTCTAATTTCAATAGGCTCTGGTATGCATAGACATAATTTCTCCATTTGCAAATTGTGTAACATTGTTAGCAAAACCAGACTGAAGCAGAAATCCCATTCAAATTTCAGACCTTCACTAAAGTGAGCTACAGCTTCCCTGAAGCAAAGTGGACTGGTTCTAAAGCTTTCTGTTGCTCAGGAGTCACACGTTAGGCAATCAAACAGTGCCTCAATGCACACACTAGTGATGACCAATTGCTGCAATATAAATAGAGCAACAGATTATTTCAAGATTTTTATCTGATATTTTAAGGGTCTACCAAGGTGCTGAACCATGTTCCCAAAAGTGGTTCAACACTTTGGATGTTTCCTTCAAAATATGATCTAATAACCACAAGCTTTAAGGTCTACACTTCTAAAAATATCGGGTAAATGGAAAAGAGCATTCCCAACCAAGGATACTCTTGCCGCAAGTGTCCTTGCTGTGGCTGTGGGAGTTTTCCCTCCAGCCATTAAATTGTGGGTTCAGCCTTTATATTCTGCCAGCTCCCCTTCCTAGTCAGGGACCCAGCAATGTCTTCATTGATTGACACTAGGGAAAATGAAAGCTGCACCTCAAGGAAGGGGCTTGCCACTGATTGGCAGGGCTTTTTGCAGCCTGGCTGGCCACCCCCTCTACCAAGCCCTCCTGCCCCCCGATTCCTCCTTTGTGTTGCCTGGCTGGGGGGGCACCACATGGCGAGCCCCTGGGTGCCACCATCTTCCCATCTCCTTCCCAGCGGCCTTTGTGGCTGGGGGAAGGGAAGAGGATGGGCTAATCAGAGGCTGGCCTGCCCGGCCCTGATTGGTCCAAAAAGGGCATGAAAGCGGGGCTTAAAAGGCTGTGCCTCAGCACAGCCCATCCCAGAGCTAAGGCAGTGACGGAGGCAGCAGCTGGGCACTCCGTCACGGCCTTCGAGACCCAGCTCCGGGGAGCCAAAGAGAACACCCCCTCCAGATCAGCAGGTATGGAATGAGCTGCCTCCACCAGGTGGAGGAGTAGCAGTGCTGGGCAACAACAATGGCCTCGATCGCCACGCTGCACACCTCAGCAGGGGAAATCCCCTCAAAGGGGTCTGGCCTCTGCAGGGAGCCGCACGGCAGCAGGCTGCAGAGGGAAATCAATTCCCAACACGGGGCGGTGGCATCGGCCGGGATCGCCACACTGTACACCACGAGGATGGGAAATCCTCACACAAGGGGCTGGCCTCAGCAGAGCACCATGTGGATGCAGGCCACGGAGGGGAGGGAATCCCTGGTGCGGCACCTGTGCTGGGGGGAAGCAGCCCAACTGGGGAGGCAACTCCAAGGAGGAGGAACGTGCCAGCGGTGGGCAGCTGTTGCTTTGCAGGCATCAGGTCGCAGGTCAGCGGCTGTTGCTTAATAAACAAAAAGAAGACTGAAGTGAAATCTCCATCCCATTTGAAGCAATTAAGCAGCATTTGAAGTTTATTTATTTTTATTTTTTTTAAAGTCTAATCTGCTCTTCAAGTCATAAAAGATCCCTGAAGTTGCTTGTAATAAAATTGAACTGTTTCTATCTATAGTGTGTAAGAGAGGGGCAACACTGCAAACCCCCTACTCCATAGAATGTTGTGGTATGCAGAAGGTTCTCAGTCAGTGGTAAGCAACACAGTGTCCTTCAGATATTAGGGAATACATCTCTCCTAATCCTTAATGACTGACCATATTAGCAAGAACACATGTAGTCCAAAGTATCTGCAGGGCACCAGATTACTTACTTCAGCCCTAAATATTCGTTTGAAAACCATAATACTTAGGCAAAATGACCTTGTAAAAGAAGATAGACACCATCTTATTGGAGGGGAATTTTAAGAAAAGGACAGGGGTATAACTCATCTTTATATCTCTTTAATCATAGAGGTAAGAAAAGACAGAAAATGTTCTCTGTGTGCATGCAACAATGTACACCAAATTTGTTCAGATTTAAATAACAAACCATAGGCAAAGTTTGTACAGCACTGAGATAAGTGCTGGACCAAAATAAAGGTGGGCATTTTGTGGATGGTTGTGAAAGCTGGACAGTGACGAAAGCTGTTAGGAAGAGGATCAACTCATTTGAATTGTGGTGCTGGAGGAGACTTCTGTGGATATTCTGGACTGACAAAAAGACACATAAATGTGTCCTAGAGTAAATCAGGCCTGAACTCTCCCTGGACACCAGGATGGCTAAACTGAGACTGTTGTACTTTGGAATATCATGAGATGAGATTACTCACTAGAAAAGACAATCTCTCTGGCTTTTCTTCGCAAAGATTCGGGAAGGACTCATCCTGTGCTTTCTGCAAGCACGCTGATGACTGAAAAGGCTAATCCAAAATAAACAGGTCCGGTTGCAGAAAGCACAGCAGAGGGTCTCCTTGGGTGATGTTTCCAGGTTGTGATTCTTTCTGCATTGTTGTTTCTCTTCAAGACCGGTTCAGCGTGAGTTCTCAAATAAAGCTGCAGCATTGTGGATAGTCAATCTCCATGCCTCCCTATGTGAAGCCAGAGCGGACCATTGTTGGTGATCAATTTGGCCAAGACTGAGATGTTGTTTCATGGAATACTTGTAGCGCTTTTTTGGAGTGCCCCTCTTATGCTGACCCATGGCAAGTTCACTGTAGAGTACTATTTTGGGGAGGCAATGGTCCTCCATCCTAGAAATGTGCCCTGCTCAGCGCAACTGTGTTCTCAATATCATGGCCTCAATGCTGGTGATCCCTGCTTGCTCAAGGACAGCAACATTCATCACATAGTCCAGTGTATATTTAGGATTGTACGTATACAGGGCTGATGAAAACATTCGAGGAGTCATAAGTGCTGGTGATAGGTGACCCATGTTTCAGATCCATAAAGAAGAATAGACAGTACAATGGCTCTAAAGACAATAATGCTTTAGCAAATAATGGGGGAAGGCCAGAGGAAAAGAGGAAGACTGCATTACAAGTGCATAAACTCAATCAAGGAAGCCATAGCCCTGGATTTGAAGGACCTGAACAGGGCTGTTGGTAACCACCATAGGTTACAGAGTTGAAGTCAACTTGACAGCAGTTAACAATAACAAATTTTATAGAACGCTTTGCCTTTGGGGAATATGAATGTTTCACATAGGGGAGGATGTATCTATACCTGCTTTAAATTGGCAACTGTCAATTTATAAAAGATGATCTTACCCTCTTTACTTAAGTGCTTTGCACTGTGAGTTCTTTCTTTAACATTCAGATTTATTTATTTATTATTCTCAGTTTTAAAAGGTTGGAAATATAGTCTTCAGAATTACTGCTGACCACTTCTTCAATTCTATTTCCAATGAGTGACATCTAATATGTATGCAAACACAGAAAGAAATAATTCTAGTTAAAGTAACACTTGTCTGCAGATATATATTTTTTTGAAATACACTTTTACCTTTTAACAACTAAATTTTAAGCTCCACGTTTGATTTGAGGCAGCAAAAAGACTTTTTGAAACTTTAACACCTCCTGATAGGAGTAAAAATAGATTAGACTTTTTATTATAATTAGAGATAATGAACTAAAAGGAATAAAAAGAATGTTCAAGTCTTTTGTTATAAATTCAAATTTGTTACAATTACAAATTGCTAATTTAAGGAATGTTTTAATTAAGCCATAAATAAATTTAATATTATAGCCATGGATACCAACTAGAATAATGGCCAAGCAAAAATATACATTTCCTACACACAGTGAATTAAGTTACTGTTCAGCAGTTTCTCTGCAAGAGACTCACTTTCAATTAATTTCAAAAAGCCAGTATCAGCTGCATAGCATAGTGTGTGTGTGTGTGCGCGTGCGCATCTTTCTACAGCTAGATAGCTATAAACTCACATAATTGTGTTTCCTGAAAATCCTTATCACATGCCCAGCTGAAGGATTTTATGATCCCCAGTTTCCCTGCTATTTCCTGTTCTGACTACTTATATCACAGTTCTAATTCCTCTGGATTATACCCTTCCCTGATTCCTTTGCTGGTAAATGCAGGAATAAAAAGGCCAAACACAATAAAGAGACCATACATATATAGCTGGGTTGTAAAGGGCCAGTTTTATTTAGCTGTGACCTATTTAACCCATTTCTGAGAGATCCACAATGGGGTAGTAAACTAGTGTGGAAATAGTTGGGGCAGGAGGCCATTTCAAAAAACCCTTCCCCAACCTCCCTTGGGTGAAAAGACCAGAACCCCAGGGAGAACCCATAAGCTGGGTTGCTCCCCAGACAGCATGGGTTAGGAAGGCCAACCCCAAAGTCCCCCCCCCTCAAGCCACAGGACTTAAAGAGAGGGTTTATCCCTCAGGCCATCCCCATAGTAGGTCACTTTCACCACCCCTCAGTTCAAAGGACTTAAAGGGGTAGTTCCAGATCCCCCCTTCACCTCCAAAAGGGGGAGGTGCCAAAGGTGCTCACTGAATTACCAGATCTTCCCCTCTACCTGCCAAGTGTCTGCCTAAATAAGATACCAACATGAGCCAATTATCCAGTCTGCATCCACAGTGTGGGGTAGGTGAAAAGACCCTTGGAAAGGGGACAAAAATTTCTACCCGGCCACAAAGCAACCAATTAATCACACTGATTCAGCAGTGGGAGGGTGGGCCAATTCTGAAAGAGAAAGGGGGAGGGAGGGGGAGGCTGGGCTGTTAAGTAGCCTCTGGCTCTGCTCCCTTGTCTCCCAGCAACAGTGTGGCTGCTGGAGGCACATTAATGGCGTACTCCTGCTCTGCAACAAAATGGTCCATCCAGCATAGCTTGGAGCATTGGGAACCCTATTTTGCCTATTATCCTTTCTCTTTTTTCTTTGTTCTCTCTATTGTTTATTTACAATAGTCCAACAAGCCATTCTCTGTCATTACTTTATCCTCTTCCTTAGAAACTAGTGCCATGAGCTGTCTTCCCTGAACATGCAAGGAATGGTTATGTTACACCCAAAGTTAAAACAGAATTCTGGAGAATCCTGGCTTATATTGAACAAGCTGGAACCTGATGAATGGGATCCGTTTGCTCCTGCTTGGCTCCTCTAACTAGTAGGAATGGCTAAATTAACAGATATTGAAAGCTTTGTGTGTTGTTTGTGTGGAATCTTCTGACATTGTTCCAGGCAGACCAGGAACTGTACACCAACAAGAGTCCCTAGTCTGTTATCTTGTAAAGGATGCAACGGTCAGGCATAAATTTCCTATTTATATTTACTTTAGCATATTGCCAATCAGTGCTTAGAAGCAATTAGACACAAATGGCCTGTTCCTTTTGATTAATACTTTTTTACACTAGTGAAAATGTAAGTAAGCTATTTTACAAATGGAACTTCACCAATTACAGTTGACCCTCCACATTCGTGGCTTTGACTTTCATGGTTCCATTTATTCGCAGAATTTCCTCCCCCCAGGAATGAACAGCTATCATCTTCCTTGTTCCCTGAGGGAGAGGGGAGCTGAAGCCCATGAAAGCCACTGCTGTCACTGCAGAGAAGCCTAATTTTAAAGTCACTCGCCTCGCCACCCCCATGGTTGGGAGGCACCTAAGGAAGGCTGACACCACCCGCTGTTGTCCCCTCCTGGGGGGGGCATAAACTGAAGCTGCTTGTTTAGAAGGCAAGGCATGAGAGCAAACGCCTGCTGCATACCCCGCAAAGCCAAGCCTCCAAGTGCTCAGCAGCAGCTGGCGCGGCGGTGGGCATGGGGCGGCTAAAGTATTATATATTGATTTTAATTTGTATTAATTTAATAATGTTTTAAGGGGGGAAGGGATTTTGAGCTGTTTTATACTGTGTATTATTTTATTGTTGTAAGCCGCCCTGATTGCTCGCAGAGGGGCGGAATATAAATATTATTATTATTATTATTATTATTAAAGGGAAGGGGGCAAAGAGACTCTGCCTGCCCGTCCCCTTTTCCCCTCACCCAAGACGTGATGGGTGCCAAAGTGGATCAGGCCTTCAGCAAAGGGGAAACCGGGTGGGGAGGCTCTGCCTGTCTGTACCCTTTTCCCTATGCTCAAGACCCAATGGGTGCTGGAGTGGATCAGGCCTTGAGCGAAGAGGAAAGTGGGTGGAGAGGCTCTGCCTGTCCACCCCCTTTCCCCTCGCTCGACCCTTTGGGTGCCGCAGCGGATTGGGCCTTGAACGAAGGGGAAATGGGGAGGAGAGGCTCTGCCTGTCCATCCCCTTTCCCCCTCACTCAAGACCCGACGAGTGCTGCAGTGGATTGGACCTTGAGCGATGGGGAGACTGGATGGAGAGGCTCTGCCTGTCCACCCCCTTTTCCCCTCAATTAAGGGCTGATGGGCACCGCAGAGGATCCGGCCTTGAGCGAAGGGAAAATGGGGAGGAGAGGCTCTGCCTGTACACCCATTTTTCTTGGGCCTTAAGCAAAGGGGAAACAGGGAGGAGATGCTCTACCTGTCCACCTCTTTCCCCCTCACTGAAGACCCAATGGGCACCACAGTGGATTGGGCCTTGAGCAAAGAGGAAACTGGGTGGAGATGCTCTGCCTGTCTGTCCCCTTTCCTCTTCCCCCAAGGCCCTGCGGTGCCACGGATCAGGCCATGAGCGAAGGGGAAAGATGGCGACGAGACCATGGCAAATGCAGTGCAGAGGCCCCAGAGGTATGGTGGCAGGGGCATGGTTGCAGTGGTGGCAGCGGTGGCGCCATGATGGCGGTGGCAGCGGTAGAGGAGGAGGCCTAGGTGGGCTGGGTTACGGCACCCTGGGCCACAAGCCTCTCCCTCCTTTCCTCTTCCTACAAGGTGTTCCTTCCGCCTGCGTGCCCAACCAAACTTTACATACATTTTTATTTGTGTTTTTTTCACATCCGTGGGGCTCTTGATCCCCTAACCCCCATGAATGTGAAGGGAGGACTGTATCACTACACACCATGTGCAACATAATATAAAGTTTTAGTTGATTTTACTAATATGGAGATGTGACTTCACTAAATGATGGAGGAGTATCACATGGTTCAGATGCCATTCCATGTTCTGTCTCATGCTGCTGCCTTGAGCCCTGTTGTGGATTTTTAAGAAATGAAGAATGTATGGGAGGAGGCTGAGCTTTGCACCACAGGCATTTTGCAGCATTCTGGTGAAGTGCTTAAAAATAACTAAAAATAACTTTCAGTTGCTATTGAAAAATTGTAAGTAAATAGTTACATTTTTTAAATTATAGGTATAACACTGACTTTTTGAGGGAAGGGACTTGGGAATAGAACTACAAATACTTACTTTTTCCAAGCACTATCTCAGATTGAACTGTTTTTAAACTACCCGTGGTTGCTGTTGTGTAAAGTGAAAGAGAGGGTGGCCCTCTGGCAGAGATGGAAGCTGACCATTTACCAGAGAGCCACTTTTGTAAATACCTACCTGCTTCCCGTGGCAGCCAACTTGGCGGCTGTTTTCCCACCTCCAGATTCAGTGATTAAAGAAGCTGATCGGGTTCTCTTCAAGTTCCTTTGGGGAATGGCCACGTTCCCCCTGGCAAGGGCAGTGGCTTATGGGCAGGTAGAACAAGGGGGCCTGGACTTCCCAGCCCTGGGACCTAAGTTCATCGCCATCTTTTCTGCTCAAAACTTTGGGAAAGTTTCTCTGTTACAAAAGGGTCAGATTCAACCTCAGGCTTGGCTAGTTTTGTTTTGTGAGTGCTGGATTGTGATGTACGCAGAACACAAACTCAGGGTTCTTCAATAAATCTCTTTATTAGAAGAGAAGCTTGCGTAAGGAACAGTTCCAAAGCTGCTACTGAAGTAAATGTAAACTATCCAGAGATATTAAGGCATCAAGCGTGAGAACAGACACGGGGGAGCAAGAGTAGCTGGGGAGCGTGGCCTTGAGTTCCTGGTAGGACTTGCGTTACCATGCCAACCAGGAGGCCTGGCTCATTTCTCAGGCATTCCAAAATCCTGAGAAAATACTAGCTACATGTCAGGGCCTCCATGAATTCCACTCCAATGCCCAGAATTCAGGGATGAGCCTGACATACTGCCCCCCTGAAGACCAACCCTCCCCCTTTCTCAGCCCGGCTTATCGGGAAAGCGGGCATGAAACTTTCGCAATAAGCGTTTGGCATTGACATGCTCAGAAGCAACCCATTCCGCATGGCCCAAAGGCAGGTGTTTCCACTTTACCAAATACTGTAACCCTCCCCGGTGAAGTCTAGAGTCCAGAATCTCAGAAATTTCAAAATGTTGTTCCTGATCCACCAGGATCGGCTGAGGAGCAGGTTCTGGAACCGGATGGTGTTTGTCCGGAGGGTTCACGGGCTTGAGCAGGCTGGAATGAAACACAGGATGTACATGACGGTATAACTTAGGCAAAGACAGTTCAAAAGCTACAGGATTTACCATCCTAACAACACGAAAAGGCCCAATGTATTTGGCTCCCAACTTCTTAGAGGGTTGGGGACACTTAAGGAATTTGGTGGACAAATAAACCATATCTCCCACTGCATATTTGGGGGAAGGATCCCGTTTCTGATCAGCATAATGTTTGTAGCGTGCTTTGGCAAAGTCCAAGGCCGAGATTACATGAGGCCATGCATCCCTGACCTTTTGACTCCACTGGGAGACCGAAACGGGGTCAGAGTTGGGGGACCCCGCCAACAAGGGGAGGGGACCGAAGTCATGCCCAGACACAACCTTGAACGGCGAGAGCCCAGTGCTCTGGTGAGTGGCATTATTGTAGGCCACTTCAGCAAAAGGTAGAAGATCAACCCAATCAGATTGTTGGAAATTCACATAGCATCTTAGGTATTGTTCCAGAGTCTGATTCGTTCGTTCCGATTGTCCATCCGATTGGGGATGATGGGAGCTGCTGAGACCGAGCTCCACCCCCAGAAGGTTTGTGAAAGCCTTCCAAAACTGCGAGGTAAATTGTGCCCCCCGATCCGACACAATCTTGGCCGGAATGCCATGAATCCGATAAATATGCTGAATGAACAATTTGGCTAATTGGGAGGCCGTGGGGAGTTTCTTACAGGCTACAAAATGCGCTTGCTTTGAGAACAAATCAGTCACCACCCAAATAACCGTCTTTTTCCTACTCTCTGGTAATTCCACAATAAAATCCATGCTAATGACCTCCCAGGGCTTGTTTGGGGTAGGTAGAGGGTGGAGCAAACCTTTGGGCTTCCCTGACCCCCCTTTTGACACTGCACAAGTGGTACACCCCTTCACATATTCCTCCACCTCTTTCCTCATACGGGGCCACCAAAACTGTCTCCGGGCCAAATGTAAAGTTTTGAGATACCCAAAATGTCCCGCACTCTTGACATCATGGCACTGTTTGAGAATACCCGCTCTCAAGACTTCAGGAACATACAGGCGATCCCCTTTCCAGGCCACCCCATCCTTCACAGTCACCTCATTGGGGTGAGCCAGGAACCACTGGTCCAGGGGCAGTTCCGAGGCCAATTGAGAATGCCACCCTCCTTTCTCCCCTTGAGAAACAGTGGGCGTGGCAGAGCCATCCGCCGTAGGGGATACTGCCCGGGTCCCCGGATCGGGGGAAGGTGGTTCGGGGTTCAAGGGCTGGGGCACCGGTCCAGGTGCCAAGGGGGAATCACCGTCAATTTCTGTAGGACCCGGCACCTGAGCAGGGCTAGCAGTGGATTTCTGTTCCTTGGCTTTGCTCCGAGTGAGGACAGCTAGCCCCAAGTGGGAAGGAGAAAAAACGGTATCAATGACCTCCTTGCGCTTACTCTCATGCTGTGGTAGCCTGGACAAAGCGTCAGCCAGAAAATTCCTCTTCCCCGGGATAAATTTCAAGGTGAAATTAAATCGGTAAAAGAAACTGGCCCACCTGACCTGCTTGGGGCTCAAACGCCTAGGGGTAGCCAATACTTCCAAATTTTTATGATCAGTCCAAACTTCGAATGGTTTGGGTGAGCCCTCCAGTAGGTGGCGCCACGTCTCTAGTGCCAACTTGATGGCACCTGCCTCTTTCTCCCACACCGGCCAATTTCGTTCCGTGTCATTGAACTTTCTGGATAAATAGGCACATGGCCTCAAATCCCCTTCCTCCCCCTTTTGCAACAGAACACCACCCATAGCCACATCAGATGCGTCCACTTGGACCACGAAGGGTTGGGAGGGGTCGGGGTGTTTGAGAATAGGCTCAGAAGTGAAAAGGGATTTCAATTTGTCAAATGCTCGTTGGCACTGTGGTGACCACACAATTTTTTGGGGAGGTTTGTTCCCTTTACCATGCTTGGAACCTTTGTCTTTCCCTTCTTTGGTTTTCAACAAATCAGTCAGGGGAAGGGCTACCGACGCAAAGTCAGGGATGAAGGACCGATAAAAATTAGCAAACCCCAGGAAGCTCTGCAACTGTTTCCTGGTTCTAGGGGCTTCCCATGCCAAGACCCCCTTAACCTTTTCTGGGTCCATTTCAATCCCTTTGTTTGAGATGCGGTACCCTAAATAATCCAGACGGCTTTGGTGGAACTCACACTTGGACATTTTCGCATACAGATGATTTTCCCCCAACCTGGCAAGCACCTTTTTCACCAGTTTCACATGGGACGTGTAGTCCTCAGAATAAATCAACACATCATCAAGGTATACCAACACCCCTTTGTACAGAAATTCACGTAAAACATCATTAATTAAGTTCTGAAAAATGCCAGGGGCCCCTTTGAGGCCGAAAGGCATGACGAGGAACTCAAAAGCCCCTAGGGGGCAATTAAATGCAGTCTTCCACTCATCCCCCTCCCGAATCCGTACTCTGTAGTAGGCCTCTCGCAGATCCAGCTTCGTGAAAATCTTCCCTTTGGAGAGATGGGCTAATATGTCCTTCATCAAGGGCAGGGGGTACTGGTTGGAGACACTAATCGCGTTTAGCCCTCTGTAATCCTGAATCAAACGAAGCCCGCCATCAGCCTTGCGCCTAAACATCACCGGGGCCCCCACAGGCGAGGTTGAGGGCCTAATGAACCCTCGGGCTAAGTTTTTATCTATGAACTCTCGGAGCGCCTCCATTTCAGCTGGTGTCATGGAATAAATGCGAGGTTTGGGTAGGCTGGACTCCGAGAGTATCTCAATGGCACAGTCAAAAGCCCGGTGGGGTGGCAAAATGTCACATTCCCTCTCCTCAAACACATATTGCCACGCCTTGTACTCCACTGGCAGCCCTTTCAGCTCCCCTTTTACTAAGGCAGTTGTGAAATTCTGCGGCTCATCCACCAGGGGGCCCCCCTCCCCTGGGGATCCACCAACCGCCCCGTGCTCCTTGATACACAATGGGTCTGTAAAAGTCAGTGTTTCTTTTATCCAGTCTATGGTAGGGTTGTGGTACTTTAGCCAGTTCAGACCCACAACTGCCGCGGGGACTAAACCTGGAGCAATCACAAACTGCAGTTCCTCCTGGTGGTTGCCCATCCTCATGTGCATGGGGCCAGTTATGCGCCGGGCGGGGCCCCCCTTCATCATCCCCCCATCCATCTGAGACAGCCACACAGGCTTGTCCAGCTTGACAGTATCAACGTTCAGTTCACGGACTAAGGAGGGATGCATAAGTACTTGGGTACAACCAGAGTCAATCATTAACATAACTTTGCGGGTGGGGCCCTCCCCTCCAACCCCCACTCGCGCTTTGATAAAGAACGGGCCCTTCACTCCACTCACCACGGCATCCGGGCGCCCTTCCGGATTAGCCCGCCCTCGGGCGCTCAGTAGGGCGGGCTGGGCCCGTTTCCCGCCGGCTCAGCGTCGGAAGAGTAGGACCCACTATCCTCGGGATCATCTGAGGACTCCCCTGCCGCCTGGCCCGCTGCCAGGGCCCTGGCCGTCGCCTTGGTCTTGGGTTTGGAGGGAGTCTTGGCGGACCCGGATCTCCCCTCGCTCCGCGCTGGCTTGGCGGCGGCGGGTTGCTCCCTTGGGCTCCTCTCTGGGCACTCCGCTATGCGGTGTCCGCTCCTCCCACAATGCAGGCACAGCCCCTTTCTCATCCTTCGCTCGCGTTCGGATTCCCCGGTGGTGCCTCCCCCAGAGCGAGCCGACTTGGTCTTCTTCCCGGGACCCCCAGCGGACTTCCCCTCCGTCCCGGCCTGGCGGCGCAACATCTTGATGCTGGCCTTCACCGACTCCACTTCCCCAGCTAGCCGTATCCACCCCATGAGGGTTTCGGGGTCTCCCTGGAACTTGGCCCACTCTAGAATGTCAGGGTTCAGGCCCTCCTGGAAAAACTGCACCTTGACCTCCTCTGGCCACTCCGGCACTTGGCTGGCTAGGCGGCGGAACTCAGCTGCGTACTCGGCCACTGGCATCGTGCCTTGCTTCAGGCTCCTAAGCTTGCTTCGAGCCCGCTTCCCTCTTAAGGGATCGTCAAACTGGGCCCTGAGAGCCATCAGGAACTCTTGGTAATTACCTAGTTCAGGGGCTCCCATATCATACAGACCCACCAACCACTGAGCCGCCTCTCCCTCCAGTTGGTTGGACACATACTGCACTTTCTCAGCCTCAGACTGGAACTCCCCTTCCCACTGGGTCATGTAACTCACCACTTGAGTCATGAAGTAGGGTAGTTTTGCTGGATCCCCATCGAACTTCGCCTTCAGGTGCCGGTGTTTCCAGCCCCGTGGTCGCTCCTGCGGCTCAACCGGGCCAGCCCCCACCGGGGGAGCCGGTCCAGGAGCCGGCAGGCCAGGTACAGCTGGGGGCTGAGCGGGGACTCCATCCCCGGGTGCCTGGGCAGCCGCAGGTGGCGCTGGGGGAGGCTGGGCCCCTCCGGGTGCTGGTGGAGCTGGAGGGGTTCTGTGCAGGAGTTCTAGGAGCACCTCCCGTATCTCACCCATTTGCTGTTTCAGTTGAAGAACCTCGGTTCCAACTTCTGCCAAGGAAAACTTCGCTTCTGGCTCTCTAGGCCCCTCACCCTGGGGTCTGTCCCACCGGGACCGGCGGTCTTCTCGGCGTCCGGCCCCTGCCCATGGCCAGGCAGGGCCCAAAACCTCTCGCACTGGAGTGCCGAAGCTTGGCAGGCTGCCCCTCCCTGGAGCCAGCTCCATCCCCAGCTCCCAGGGCTCAGTGGAGGGTCGAAATACTGCAGCCCTCCGGCGGTCTCGGTCTCGGCTGGCTCCTCCAGCTGCGGCAGCTACAGCACCCCCCTCTGCCCCGGCCTCCTGCTTCGAGGCCTCGGCTTCTCTGGCGCTGGCTGCAATCAGATCTTGGTCCGTCTGTGTGCCAGTCTCTGCGTCGTCAGACATTGCAGGCAAAGGCTCCACAGTTTCAGGACAGAGAAAAAAATAAAAGTAGGGAGTAGCAGCTTTCTGTGATGTACGCAGAACACAAACTCAGGGTTCTTCAATAAATCTCTTTATTAGAAGAGAAGCTTGCGTAAGGAACAGTTCCAAAGCTGCTACTGAAGTAAATGTAAACTATCCAGAGATATTAAGGCATCAAGCGTGAGAACAGACACGGGGGAGCAAGAGTAGCTGGGGAGCGTGGCCTTGAGTTCCTGGTAGGACTTGCGTTACCATGCCAACCAGGAGGCCTGGCTCATTTCTCAGGCATTCCAAAATCCTGAGAAAATACTAGCTACATGTCAGGGCCTCCATGAATTCCACTCCAATGCCCAGAATTCAGGGATGAGCCTGACATTGCAGGCAAAGGCTCCACAGTCTCCACAGGGACTAGATGGGGAAAGACTTGGTGGGAGGAAGGCTCATTAAGTTTTAGGTTTTCTTTGCCTGAAAAATTGAAAGCACCAGATTATTTGAAAGACTTTGTTTTTTACATAAAGAAATATAAAATTCATGCTGAGGAGTTGAAGGGGGAAGACAGACCAGGTCAGAGCATCAAGAGGACTTTGTACAGGAAAATAGTGGAGGAGATTTATGTTAACCCGTTTTTGCAAAAGCGTCAGGCCAAACTAGATTTATCAGAATACCTAAATCACCAGACTAACCCAATTGAGTATTTCATGGACAAAAGGGTCCCCAAAAAGTTGTGGGACTTGAGGTGGAGGCTCTACCATCAGGTTCTTAATCTGAAGGGAAAGAGACCATGGACCGCAGAGGATGAGCAGACCTGTCCGCGTCTGAAATGTAAAAAGGCTGAGATTTTGAGTGGCGTGGCACAAAAGGAGACGATCAGGCATTTTGTCCAGGACTGCCCGAGTGCCCGGGAAACATGGGAGGAGGTGGCCCGGGTCCTGGATTGGTCCGATTTGGCACAGCAGGCTTGGGAGACAGTGCTTTCAGGGACTGAGCCTCCAGAGGGTGTCAGGGGACCCAGAAAGTCAGTGGGCCAAAAGAGGAAGAGGAAGGAGTCTGGTTCTGTGGCTGAGAGTTTTTGGAAAGTACCCTGGTCCACGGTGCGCCTGGTAAACCTTTATGTGATGTTAGGGTTAGTTTTCCAGAGAAAAAAGGAGGTGAAAAGTCAAAATCTGCAGGATGTAAAAGGCACTGCCTATTATGTGAAGAATGTAATTGAAAATTTAGCTCTGAGTGAAAAAGAGAAATTGCCAAGCTATCGTTGGAAAAAGTTTTGGCCGTGGTTTAGTGAGACGACCCCAGCAATAACATAAAATGATATTTTAAATAAATATTTTATTGATTTTGTATTATTTTGTATTATTATTTTTAATTAATATTTTATTGGTTTTTTTTATTTCTAAGTAGGTATAATTATAATGTGTAAATATAATGTGATTATAGTGTGTTTAGATTAAAGGGAAAAATACATTAGTGTTAGGATAGATTTACTTCTGTATTAGTAAGAAAAGAGGAAAATAATTAGTATTGTTTTTGTATTATTGTTGTGGCCTTTTGCGGTCGGGTGTATTTTTTAGTAGAATGGTCTTACTCCAATAAAAAAATTCCCTAAGGTGAACATACTACAAGGTTTCCTCAGCAGTATTTGTTCAGAGAGGGTTTCCACTGCCTTCCTCTAACACAAAGAATGTAATATACTTAAAAATCACCCAGTGGGTTTCCACATCTGACTGGGAATTCAGACTATGGTCTCCCAGGGTCCTAGTCCAACATGCCAACCATCAAACCACACTGGCTCTTAAACTATCCATGTTTGCCTCATTTTCAAATACTGTTTTGAGTATGTTCCTAGGTGCCAGTTACACGACAGAAATTGTCACGGTGCTTACCGTGATTTTGTGATCACGAATCCGTCCCTCGCTGTTTATATGATTTATGTCACTGATCTGGATATCCCGGGTGGTCCCGTGACTGATATTTACACATCCAAAGTTCGGGGGGGGTAGGTTTTTTGGGGGGGCTGTCAATCAAGGATGCGATTACTCGTGTTTTCACAACCTCGGTGACCACTTCCTTTAGAGTTCCGCGCCACGAGCGATGCTATTGGCTGGCTGGGGGGGGGAGAGGGGGGCCGAGGTTTGTTATTTCCCTTGCTTCTTTAAAATGTTAACCCTTTAAGAAGAGACAGAAAGCATTTTGAAAGATCCAGACTGAGATCTTTCACTCAGACACAAGAACGAACGAGTGCTTTCCATTTGAAACCAAGCCGAGTGAGGTTGGGGGGGAGGCTTCATATTCCCCTTGCTTCTTTAAAATGTTAACCCTTACAGCACAGGTTTAGCTGCAGAGTTAAGTTTTCAAGCCAGTTACAGACAGGCGTTTTGAAAGACACAGACACAGAGAGGGGGAATTTAAGGGGTGTGCATTCGCTCAGAGGCTTGAATATTTTACTGTGCCTGTTCAGATCCAGGGAGGTGACCAAGGCAGGGGATGAATGGGTGACCCTCTGCCCACCATGATCTCTCTGTAGCATGCAGTGTAGAAATCCATTTAAAAAGGTGATTGAGTACACGCGCACATGCACACATATATTTTCTGTAGAAGATTCTGCCCCCCGATGCAGTCCTTGAAACTTTCCCATGCTGAATTGCTTGTTGTTGTTTTTTCAGTGTCATGACATAAAAAGTGGGAGGAGTGTGTCATATATGATGTTTGAATGGAAGTACAAAAAGAAAAATAGTCCTTTGTTGATTCTGTATACTATGAGAACAGCCTTTAACTTGCCACTAGTTTGTACTATTGAAAATTCTCCAGTGAATTGCACAGTCTGCTGTATTTGCAGTTTTGAAGGGATTATTCACTCATTCAGAAATATTTAATGTGGTTCAGCTGTGAGATGTTGTTGTGTTGCCAGTGTGTTCTGCTGATGCTAGGGAGAAGGAGAAAGGAAAACAGGACCATTTGGCACACACACTGAGAAATATCAGTACTTTTTTCAACATACATTTGCTTTCCTTACAATTCTTCTGATGCAGGAATGTACAAATAATGGTCATCAAGATTTCACTGTAGGCAAAATGTTATGTCTACAAATGGAGATGAAGAAGGCATTGTAATCCCATTTTATCCTAGTCCTTCATGGAACTCAGAACAGGGCCCAAAGAATATTCCCCTCCTCATTGTATCTGAATCCCATTTAGGAGAAAAGTGGGATAATAAACAAGCAAGCAAACAAACAAAAATCTCTTAAGGCAGGCTAGGCTGAGAGTTAATGACTAGTTCAATGTCAATGAGCGAGATTCATGAATGAGCAAATATTGGAACCCAGCCCTCTGTGAAAATACCCATATCTAATACTCCATTCCATTACACTAGGTGCTGTTAAATTGTTTGGTTATCATGCTTAATATCAATGACAGCCACCCCAATTCCATGCATATGGTCATTATGGTGCTGCAGTAACATGGCAGAGGAACATGATTTGTCACTTTTTTCCAGCACACAGACAGAAGCAGACTTTCTACATGAATCTTTCATAACATGAAAGTCTGGTTTATGTTATTTCCTCACACTTTTTTTGGAAGACAAAAAGAATCACACAATACAGAATCTGGCTATCAACTATGAATCTAATTCACACTGCAGGCCATCTCCAATCTTGGGTGGGGAAGTATAGGCAGTGCTGATCCTAGCTGAATATGTGATGTAGGCAATGAGGTGTTGAGCTACCAGGGATGTAATCCACAACATAACCCATCCCTAGCAAATGAATCAGGATGGTGAGGTGGTGTGGCCTATGTGGTTTAAATATTAGGGGCTTAATGCACTCCAAAGAAAAGCATCAGTGTAACAGGAAGGTTACATCTTCTTACATCATGCATGATGTCATCATCTTCCAGTGTTCTCTCATTCCAGTCCTATTGGCAACCAAGCTAAAACCACAACCTTTTGCTGTCTGGTTTTTCCAGTTAGCAAAAAGACACAATTTTACTTCAGTCTCCCTTGGGACAGAAACAAAAGAATGACGACATCATGCAATAAGGCAGCACGAAAGATGGAACCTTCCTGCTTTGCTGCCACTTTAATTCAGAGTGTGGGTCAGCCCGTTAGTCATTTTCCCTCCATCAATTTCATGATTAACACTTCAGAAGTTTTGCCTGATTAAAATTTCTTACCTGCTGAAGACACTACATTTTGTGACTTTTGTGATGGCCTAAAAAAAGACAAAACATGCATTTTAGTGTTTTCTTTTGGAATGATGCATATATGTTTTTTTTTATTTTTTTAAGTGGGTTTTAGTCTTCTCTGCAGTTTATAATTCTCTCTCCTCTCTCTTTCTGTCTCTCATTTTCAGTATAGATAAAGATGATATAGGTATAGAACATGTATTAGAGAAGTGATAGTTTGGAAATAGACATTTGTAATGGATGACTGAATGGACAGAAAATATACTAAAAGAGGATGTATATTTATACAGAGGAGGGAGGGGAGGGGAGTGAGGCATGATTTGATATTCATTGCACTTCAGGTCAAACTCATTATGTCATACAAAACGGTATGGTTTCTTTATGACTTTATTATGGACAGAATGAAGGTTTAAGTAAGTGTATAAACTGAGCAAACCCATTTTCCTAATATGATACCTGTTTGTTGTGTTTAAGGTCTGTACCTCTGTGCTTGTTATGAGTTTTTGTTCTACACTGTATTCTCAGCTGATTTCTCAACCAGCTGGCATGGCTTTCATAGAAGTGTACGTATGCATGTCTCCACTACACACACACACACACACACACACACCATATAAATGGATTGAAAGAAATCAGGATAAAAAAAAATCACTTCAAACAAGTAGTTTTCAAAAATCTACTGAGCTCAGCTGGATATATACCACCATGTTGTATTTCCTAGACATAACCATTAATAGTTTTCCAGCACATGCAGTAAAATATTGTGATATTATAAAGACTATTTTTGCATTATATATTTTGTTGCTTTTACTTTTCATCAAGAATTAAAATTGACTGTTGCTTTGTGACGAAATTGTTTAAAAGTACCCTATAGAAATGAAAGCTAGAATCATCTTTTTGAAAACATGGGCTTTCTAATTAATAGAAAGGGGCCTATCCACTACAGTACATAAAATAGTATCAAGCAATTACATTTCATAAGGACCATTTAAAGGAAACAATCAGTTACCTTTTCCATTAAAGTCCACCCAACTAAAATTATTGCCTTCATATTTTTTTCTAGTTAATGCTGACTACAAGTTTTAGAACTGTCAATACATCAGTGAACTATATTCTGTCCTCTATATCACTGATTCCCTACCTGAGGTGCATGTACCCCCAGGGATATGAACTAGGACACTTAGGGGTACACCAAAAAAAAAAATGGTGGGGAAAGGAACAAGATGGTGTGAGACAAGATACAATGGCAGATGGCACACTCCCAGCAAGAAGCAGGAAGAATGTGCATCTGCCACATGGAACTTCCCACCATAGCCTCTCCCTCTCCTGAAGCTTCAATCCTGTGGCAAGCTCTGGGTGGCAGAGGCAAGCTAGGCATCTTGGAGACTTCGATCTACCAAGACTTAGCCAAGCACCGGGTGCTCCTCAAGTTCTTCTAGTCTTCTCTATGTCTCTTCTCTTTGTCATTGTTTTAAGTTTTAAATTACTGTAATTTTTCAATTTGTGCCTTATCAGATATGGATCAATGGCTGAAAACTGGCACAGTAAAAAAAGCTGAAACGTGATGTGGATATTGACCAATCACCAAGAATTTCTCAGGATACATTTAACAATTTAGTCCGAAAGAGAGAGAAAGCATAGTCTTCAGTTCTTAGAACAAGTAAAAAGAGAATATACTGTGATGAATACATGAAGTATGGATTTTTGTATATAGGAGATTACGACTGCCCCAAACCCCAGTGTGTACTGTGTGGGGAAGTATTATCCAATGGTAGCTTAGATCATGAAAAGCTATGGATTGCTCTTAAAAGTATGGGTGTACCCTTCCATTTCATTGTCCTGATGGGAGGAAGATTGAAAATCAGAGGAAGGAATATCAACAATCTTTAAGATATACAGACAATACCATGCTACTAACAGAAAGCAACAAAGACTTGGAAAAATTACTAAAGATAGTCAAAGAAGAAAGTGCTAGGGCAGGCTTATTGTTGACCAATAAGAAAACAAAAATAATGACCATGGAGGATCTACATAAATTCAATCTAGATGACAAGGAAATGTAAATAGTTAAAGATTTCCCATGCCTTGGACCAATCATTGATCAGAACAGAGATTGCAGTCAAGAAATCAGAAGATTACGACTGGGAAGGGCAGTTATGAAGAACTAGACAAGATATTAAAGTGCAAAAATATACAACTGAACACTAAATTTCAGATTGTCCAAGCCATCATATTTTCCATCACCATGTTTGGAAGTGGGATCTAAAAATTGAAAAAAGCTGATAGAAAGAAAATCAACTAATTTGAAATGAGGTTCTGGAGAAGAGGTCTACAGGTACCGTGGACTGCCAAAAAGACCAATAGATGGGCCCTAGAACAAAGGAAGCCTGAACTCTCCCTGGAAGCCAAGATGACCTAAATTGAGACTGTTGTACCTTGGCCACATAATGAGAAGGCATGACTCACTAGAAAATAATGCAGGGAAAGTGGAGAGAAGTAGAGAGACACAGATCCACACACTATCCACATACTAGATGGATAGACTCAATCAAGGAGGCCATGGCCCTGAGCTTGCAGGACCTGAGCAGAGCAGTTGAGGACATGGAGTCTTGGAGATGTCTCATTCATAGGGTTGCCATGAGTCAGGGTCAACTTGAATGCAGTTAAAAACAAAGCATGAAATCTTATTTACTCTTGCAGCATTTACAAACAAAACATGCCAGCTGTACAAACAAGGAATGTAGTTTTTTTTCCCCACCACCAAGTGAAGCATCAGAATATGGCATCATTCTTGTCATCAGCTAATAAAGATAATGAAAATACACTTGAAGCTTCCTATCTTATTAGTTTTCATATTGATAGGTGTGCTAAGAATCATACTATAGCTAGAATTTAATTTCTCCTTGTGTAAAAGATGTCATTTTGTGAATGCTTGGTAAAGAACATGTGAGGAAAATGAACACTATCCCTCTTTTGAACAATACAATATCTCAAACAATTCAGGTTATGTCTTATGATGTTGAGGTGACAGTAATAAACATAATTAAAAATAGTAAATTATTTGCCATTCAAGTTGACAAAAGCACAGATGTTGCTTATTTCACTGTTTTGCCTGTTATTGTGAGGTATTTGAGAGGCAATGAAGTTGAAGAAAACCTTTTGCTTTGTCATCCTCTGCCAGAGAACACAAGAGGTGAGGATATATGTAATGCTATTGATTGTTATTTATAAGAAAAGGACATTAATTGTACTAATAGTTGAAGGCTATGCACTGATGTGGGCAAATCTATGTCAGGGTTTTACTCCAGTCTTTGCGGGCATGTCATGAAGGTAGCTCCCAATATAATCCTTACTTAATACAGTTGCCCCTTCATATTTGCTGGGGTTTGGTTCCAAGACCTCTTGTGGATACCAAAATCTGTGAATACTCAAGTCCCAGTATATGCAATGACATAGCAAAATGGTGTCCCTTATATAACATGGCAAAATCAAGGTTTGCTTTTTGGATTATTTTTAAAGAATATTTTCAAGCCGTTAATACTTAAATCCATGGATACCAAATCCGTGGATTCAGAGGGACAACTGTATAACCTGAATATAACCCATTTTCAAAGCACTGTGTGAAGAGATGATGAGTCTTCATTCTGCCCTGCTCCTTCATATAGAAATAATGTGGCTTTCTCATGGTAAAATCCTTACATGGCTGTTCAAACTTAGACATGACGTCCCTGTTTGTTTTTTGAAAGCCATCCTTTTCAGCTTGCTTCCAAGTTACATGACTGATTGGCTTCAGGTGCTTGCATACGTATCAGACAATTTTCTACAAATAAACAATCTAAATTTGGCACTTCAGAATAGTTTGATAATGATCTTCAATGTTTCAGACAAAATTGAACCTATGATTAAAAACTGAGATTTTGGGATGTCAAGTATTGAAAAAGGCCAGCCTGAGATATTTGAAACTTTACACAATTTCCTTTCTGAGAACAAGCTACAGCAAGCCCAGGAAATGAGCAAGAAAATAACTGTATTCTTGAAAAGGCTAAAATCATCTTATGAGAAGTACTTCTCAAAACCTGGAGAAGAGAACAACTGTATTGCAAATGCCTTTGAAGAAGAATACTTCCAAACTGCCAGGTTATCAATCGAGGAAAAAGAGAAGGTGGTTGAACTTTCAACTGATACTACTTTAAAAGATAAATTAAATCCCTTATTAACTTTTGGGCAGACATCAACAGAGAATATGAACAGCTTTCTGACAAGGCACTTAAGTTTTTGTTGCCATTTACAAATACAGAGCTGGTGGAGAGGCTTTCTCTTCTTATACCTTTATAAAAATAAATGCCATAGTAAGCTGAATGTCCTTCCAGATTTAAGACTGTATCTTATATCAGCTGAACCTGATTTCAAAAGCTATGTGTCTCAAAAGAAGCTCAAGGATCGTACTGAGCATTTGCTGTGTATAAAATTTTTGTTGTACGTGTGTTTTATGCACTATCTTTTCTGCCTATTATTCCATTGCTTTTTAATCCCATTATCGGGCTATTTATTTCCAGTTACAACATATAAATTTGAAAGAACGGCAGCTGTATTAATTATAAACATTTTGTTAATATGAAGGGCATAATTTATGGAATGGGCTGCCAAGGGTATGCAAATGAAAAAAGGTTGGGAACCACTGCTCTATAGCTAATATATAATATCTGTTTTAATGAGCCCCTTATAGACCAGCTCTTGTTTAACCATTGTTGTTTAATGCCCTTCTTTTCCATTTCCTTGAATCTAGTATCTTTGTAGCAACTAACAAATAAAATATGAGTCATATCTTATATTTCCCTCTCAATTTTTTTAGACAATCAAGTACTGCTCCAATGCAAGCTATAGATAGTCTTATCCTTGAACTTTCAAATATGATGTCAAATACTGTGTTGCCCATATGACTTAATACAAGAACACCACACAAAATCTGGGCTTGAATTTGCGTCAAGCTTGTTGGTGTGGGGAGGTTAAATCAACTTTCGCAAAGACACAGTTCACAGGTATTGCTTTCCCATTCTACGCACTTGCGCTGGAACAAAGCTGCCTGATGATGTAGAGAAAGTACATAGAATGATTTGCAGTGTCTGCCTGCATACTGAACCCTTCTCCATCTTTAGTAAATAATTTTTAAAAAGTGCAGTGAGTTTATTGTACTAGCCAAAGTTTATGACAAATACATTAAAATATGCAGAAGAATACAAAATATATACAGTACAACAAAATGATGCTACTGGCAATTACAAATAATGTTACAGACAATCATATAAGATAATTTCAAAATTAAGCTAAAATCAATACTAGGGGGCTGCAATTTTATCTAATTATATATTTCCATATTTTTGAAGCCAAAGCCAAAAATAAAATAAAATAAAATAAAAATAACCAATTGTTGTGTCACACTACAGATGGTATCACTCAAAAGAAATTGAACCAGTTCTACAAGAGAATGCCCATTTCCACCAGCCAGCAAGGGTTTAAAAAATCTCTCTCTCAGACTCCTATACATGGGACAGATTAACATGTAGTGAGCACTGTGTTCCCCCTGGCATTAGCCATAAATATGTAGTCTGTTTTCAAATGGCACTTTATTATACTGTCCATAGAGATCTGCAATTGGCATAATTTGAATCTGTAGTTCTGTGAAAGCATTTACTAGGAAAACTGGCATAAGTTTAGTAAAGAGCTAGCTCTAAACTGTTATGTTTTCAAAAAATAAAACACTGTGACAATTTAGAGATCTTGATCAATTGTAGGTTCCATAATAGCCAGTTCCTCTGTTGCCTCTTATCCGTACCTAAGACAGACTTCAGCTGAGGGAAGTAGTAATCATATAGAAGCTTTTGTAAATTTGGCTTCCAGTATTGATTATTGCCCTGTCCATGTTACACAATGTTTGAAAATATTTATTTGATAGAGCAGCGTTTAGTTTTAAGCATCTTAACTGGTCAGAATCTACTATTAATGGATGACTAGCCAAATTATGTATGCAAAAAAAGCTGCAGGTGCGCCAGAGAGGAAAATTTTTGGAACAATTTATTTTGTAACGTGTACAAGATTTTGATAGTACTAATATCACACACACACCCAAATTTCACCACAATTCTCTCTGCATTTGACCAATCATTTTACTACTCATTTTTAAGGTGGGTCCAATCAATGGCCCTCATTTTGTTTGTAATAAAACTTTGTCAGTGTCCCTATAGTTTTCTCTTCTTGTAGCTTCACCACCTTCCTTTATGATTTCCATGAGAGAAGACTCACTGAAGACAGTACCTAGATATCTGAATAAGTGGGTTTGTTCTGTGACGTGGATATGTCAGCTCCATTTATGCCTTTGTCTTAGTCTTGGAGGAATTGTTGATAGAATTTCATGTTTTCAATATGTACTAAATATATCCAAGAGATATTTAAGACCAAATGAGAAAGAGGGATGAACAGTAAATCTGAAAACATCAGGATGATTTTTTTTTCTTCCAATTACAGGAGAGGGAGAATATACTTGAGTTAACTGGGGCACAAAATCATTAAGACAGATGTTAAAAGGGCAGGAACCAATAGGCACCCAGGTTTCATTCCCAGCTTTCTTTTAAAAGCTTCCTTCAGAAAATCATTTAAAACAACTCTATCCCTAATTTCTGCAGTGCCGTATACTTCCTGTATCAATAGTGAGAGATTACAGTCAATGTTAGAACTTTGTAATTGTTCCCATAGCCTGTTTCTATTAATAGAGTCAAAGGCAGTAAAAAGATCAATAAAGGCAGCAGAAAGATAATTCTTAGTATATTTCCTTATGAGGTAATTGAATGTGAAGCATTGATCAGTACTATATGCTCTTTTAAATCCTATTTCTTCTTTGTGTATAATTTGGTTTTCTTATAGCTAATTTCTTAATTTTTGATGTTAATATTGATTATATAGCTTTGAAGTAATATCTAGCAAGCTAACTGGCCAGTTATTTTGTGGGTCATTTCTACCACCATTCTTCTGAGTTTCTTTGCAATATAATGCTAATTTTCCAAGAGACATTGGTCTAGTACTGTTTCTTGTGGTGAACAAGCCAACAAGAATAGAAAGCTACCATTCTCTCTCTGTGTGTGTGTGTGTGTGTTTAAAGAGATTTGGAAGAAGCAAGTCTTCTCCAGCAATGTTCTTTAGTTTCAACAACAACATAAGAGACTGTACCTCACTAGCAGTAACCAGAGTAGTTGCCATTCTGGTACATTACATTAATCTTTATACATCCATACCTTTTACAGATGGTTACTTTGCTGGTTGAATATGTCAGACAATATTTAACCCATGAAGAGATGGAGTCTGATGCTTCTGATGTAGACCTTACCATGTTTAAGTCCTGGTTAACAAGTTCCCAAAATTTGTCTTCCATCCATTCTCTGGAAGGCCCAGTTCCTGCCATTGAGGTTTTATGTATTTCACATTCTTGTATTTGAGGAGTCTTTTATATTTCAGCATACATTTAATTAAATTTTCTTGATTTCTTCTAGTTTTTTGGGTTTTTTGTGGGATATCCGTCGATATTAAACTATATAGAGATAGATAAATTGTAGAATCATAGAATCATAGAATTGTAGAGTTGGAAGAGACCACAAGGGCCATCCAGTCCAACCCCCTGCCTTTCTACATAAGGTCCTAAAGCAAGAGGTGGCAACACAACTCCAGGCTTTCTTGGATGAAACGGACTGCCTGATCCATTCCAATCTGGGTTCAGGCCTGGTTATGGGACAGAAACAGCCTTGGTCACCTTGGTGGATGACCAACAGCAGGATTTGGACAGGGAGTGAGTTAGGTCTAGATACAAGGTCTGTCTATTAAATAAGAAGACTGTGTTTCTACCTTTTAGACAAATTAGGGAGAACTGATTGTGAATGTTTGAGTGGTGACCTTTAACATGTCTGAACCTGAATGACAAACATCAGTACTCTCAGCTACTCAGTTAATTGTTAGTTGTTGTTTAAAGCAGCTGTATTCTCTGTTGTGTGCCAGAAAAAATGCTAAGTTTAAAAGTCGAGCAATGTGACGTTCTGTAGCAACTTGAGTTGGACCCAAACCTTATTCAAAAAATTATCACTTGAGATGAAACCTGGATCTTGCAGTATGATTCTGAGGCAAAACAACAGTCAATGCACTGGAAAACACCATTATTACCAAGAATGAAAAAAGCGCGTCAAAGCAAGTCCACAGTCAAAGCCATGATTTTTGTTTTGTTTTTTGTTTTTTTTACATCAAGAGTGTAATTTTGGCAGAATGGGTTCCAGAAAGCAGAACAGTGAACCTTCATTAGTGATGTACATTCAAGTAGTGTACCTGAAAGCACTACTGAGGGGAAATGATCATATTTCATTCATTCTAAGACATTTTAAAAAAATACTAAAGGGATTAACAAGGGTGAGATCATACCATAATTGATGACACTGCCACCAAATTTGCTCAGATAGGTGTAACAATGTCTAGATAAACTCCCATGCTGGCTCCCAATAAGCTCCCATGCTGGCTAACTGATCTATAATACTAAAGGTATGGAGGATTAATTTAATGATTCTAGGGGCCTTGTCTAGGGGCCTTTCATGAGTCCAGGGGCCTATTTACCCCATCTTTGCCCCATCTTTCTGCCCTGCAGTCCTAATGACACAGGACTTTCCCCCCATTTTGCCCCTGGGCAGTCCTCACAGTGCCAGGGGCTAAGACAGAGTAAAGCCTAATAAACTGTTATATTAAAATACCTAGAAATTTTTGGGGGGAGAAACAGATTGGGCCTAGTGGGACCACAGCTGCTGTCTGCAGGTAGCATCCCTGCAGCATGTGACCAGACTGGTCACATGCAGGGGGGCTTGCTCACATGTTGTGGGCCTCCTGCCTGGATCTGGAGAGTGGGATGTGGCTAGCAGCTGTGGCTGCAGGAATGGGCCAGCATGTTGGTCTATACTCCCTCCCAATTTTTTGCTGATAACGGGGAGGGATAGGCCAGATCCACAGCCAGAATATACTGGTGAGGACCCTCCTGCCCAGATCCTGAGAGTGGGACACAGGCAGCGATGGTGCTAGCTGCAAGCATGGGCTAAAGTTGCAGTCAGGATTCCATCCCATTTTGGGCCGGCAGCGGGTGAGGAATGAGCCAGATTCATGGCTAGAATATGCCAGCGGGGAGCATATTGTGGCCCATGTAGATGAGCTCCAGGTATCTTGGAAGCAAACTATGTTGTGTTGTGGAAGTTTTCCAATCCCTATGTCCAATACTTTTCAGGTTGTATATAGTCAACTGTAGTTGTATAAGAATAGTTTGAAAGGCTCAAAGTTAGTTCTTCGATAGTTGTTCTTGATTCTACAATTCTCTTTGACATTTAGTGTGTGAAGAAATATCAGATTTCTATAAACTATCTCATTTATCATGGTGATATAGTGATCTTTAAGTTCGATGACATGCCCCTTTCCTCTTGGGTGGGACTGTACTTGTTCTTCATTTCATGTTTATAGGGGCATAACAGCTGTGTGTTCAGATGTATAACGAATGGCAGAATCTTACAACTTTGATGGTTCAATCTCCTTCCACTCCAATTACTATTTTCAAATGGTCTTTCTCTTGTTTTCTTTCTTTTGTGCAGGTAGCAGAAAAGGTGCTAACACAGTAGTTGACAAGGTTTATTTGGTTGTTTAGTTCAAATAGCAACTTTACGCTGGTGTATCTGAATAATAAAGGACCAATGTTCAGGCTTTAGCACATCAGAATTGAATGCACATCAGAATTGATCGTACTGGAATGGACATTTGCTGAAAACACAACAGTCAGCTCTCCACATTCATGAGGGTTAGGGCAGAGGACCCCCATGAAAGTGAAAAAAACACAAATATCCTAACCCACTCCCAAACAATATTTCACACACACAAAAATACAGTAAAGTATTGTAATTTGCAAGCGTTGAAACAATGGGCTTTCTCAGTTCTTGCCTACGGAGGCTCATTTTGAACCACTCATGCCCACACATGCTCTGTGCAAAGTGAGCTGGGGGGGGGACTGCCAAGCCCAGACTGGGTCATGGGGAGGGATTAAGGGAGCAGATCATTAAATAAGCAAGCCAGCAAACTCCTCCCAGCTGGAGGCTTGCAGAGGCCAGCCTACCCAGCTGTGGGGGGAAGGAATCAGAAAGACAAGGCTGCTTGAAAAGGCCCTACAGCCACTTCTGCATGGCTCAAGGAGTTTGCTGAGTTGTTTTTTGACCATCCAATCCCTTGGCCTCCCAAGAGGCCTGATCTCAGGCAATTGCTCTGGATGGTTTTCCAGGGAGTCCATGCTCCTCGGGGGCAGGAGCAAGGGAGCACATCAACCAAAAATCCTGTAAATTCCTGCTGGCTTGAGCCACATAGAAGCAGCTGTAGGGCCTTTTCAAGCAGGCTCTTCTTCCTCCTTCCTTGTCCCCTGAGCCAGGTAGGCTGGCCAGCCTCTGTGTGGCTGAAGCCAGGAGGAGTTTGCTGAGTTGCTTTTTGACAATCCTCTCCCTCACCCCCCATCCCCAGTGGCCCAATCTGGGCAGATCACTTGAGATGGTTTTCCAGGGAGCCCATGATGCTGGGTGGGTGGGGGACTAGGTGTGCAGGAAAACCATCCAAAATGATCATCTCAGATTGGGCTGTCAAGAGGGGAGAGGGCGTGGGTTGTCAAAAAGCAGTCCAGCAAACTCCTCCCAACATGAGCTGCACAGAAGCAGGTGTAGGGCATTTTCAGCCTACCTTCTCCCCTAAACTGTACATGCTGGCCTCTGCGTGGCTCAAGCTGGGAGGACTTTTGCTGGTTTGCTTTTGGAGGATGTGCTTCTTCCTCTCCCTTCACTTCTCGGTCTCCTTGGAAAATCATCTAGAGTGATTGGCTGAGATCAGGCCATGGGGGATGGGGCAGAGAGCACATCATCCAAAAACAACTCAGAAAACTCCTCCTGACTCAGTGTGTGTAGAGGCATGCTCTAGGGCCTTTCTTTTCTTTTCTTTTCTTTTCTTTTTTTTTTAATGTAGCCTCAGCTTCCGCCTTTCTTCTCCTCTAAGTTGGGTGGGTCAGCCTCTGCTTGACTCTAATCTGGGAGGTGTTTGCTAAGTTGCCTGAGTTTCAGGGAGGAGTTTGCTGAGGTGTTAAGATCCATTCCCTTGACTCCCCCTCAATGGCCTGATCTGGGCTTGGTGCCTTCCCCCCCTTGGCTTGCTTCATAAGTAGTGTGTGTGCATGCCTGCAGTCCCACATTATTTTAATAGGGATTTATTAACCATGTTCTCAGTCTCTCTCAGTCTCACAAGGCTTGGAGAAAGACTGGGAACACATGGTGAGACTTACAAATCCCTGTTAAAGATGGCATAGGGCAATCCTGGAGGAGGCAGCAAATAATCCAGAAATAATCAGATCCATGAAAGCTAAATGCACAAGTTTGGAGGACCAACAGTATTTCTTAAATCCAAAGCAGGCTCCAAAGTTGAATGAATTTCTGCTAAATGTTCTGGCTCAGATCTCATTACTCCACTTAATTTTCTCACTGGCCAGTTATGTATGATAACCTGCAGTTCATCAAGTCTCTCCACCATTTCTATCAATCTATGTTGCTCCGTGGTGTGGATGGGGAGCCTGATTGAGGCATCCAAAGCCTCACTGAACAGATGAACTGTTCCAAATTTGTGATATAATGTTTGGCTATTTCTTTTCCTTAGGCAGAGAGAGGAGCACTATCTAAATATTCTTCTACTATTTGGAATCTTGAGTCAGAAGGAATGAGGTTAACAATACAGGAATAATTATCAGTACTAGAACCTCATTCATTATTACTAGCTAGGGATGGAAAGAATATTTGAAAATATTCAAAAAAAAATTGTTACTCAAGTGTAAGGAAATGATGATGAGGAAAATCCTGGATGGTTGAGAATCTTTGTAGTTTGGCACTTATTCTGAGCCAAAAATTGTACATGGGATATTTTTAAACAGGAAAAAAAAATTTTGTGCAGGAAACATTTAATGAACAGAAAATGTTGATCCTTGCATAGAAAATGCTATTTTCTACACACATACACACACACACACACACACACACAGTGTGCAAATATTATGCAGAATAACTCCCAAACTGAATAGTTGTGGGAGGGGGGGTTAAAGTGTGCAGTACTTTTTTTTTTTTTTTTTTTTTTTGCAGTGGAAAGAAAATTGCCAAAATTAGAGATTGTTCCTTTGAGATGAACTCACAAAGAATTACAATTCCCCCCTCCCTGATCAAGCACAGCCATGCAAGTGGGAAGATGTGTTTTGACAACATGCCAGGAAGCAGAAGCTAGCTCTTCAGCATTGCAGTACTGCACTGTGTATGTGAGTTGTGAGCAGGGTGGGGGGGGGAGAGGAATTGAAGGCCCTGCCTCTTCTTATTTTGCTATTGCTCAACCTACCCTTCCACTGCTGATACAGTGTGATTTTTATGGTTGCTTTGGGGCTGTGTAGGAGTTTATTTACCTTTTCCCACAGGTTTTTCCCTGTGGGAAATGGAAATGGACACTTGACCAGGGTGGTGTCTTAAACAGTTGGTCACTTATTAGGCAGAGGAGGGAGATGTAGTTTGGTAAGCACTATGGGACCACTTTGCATGAAGGGAAGTCCGTAAAACTGCCTCTTTAGGTCCTGTGACTAGAGGGTGCCAAAAGAGACTTCGCTTAGGGCCGGCCTGAGAGTTAAACCCACTCTTTAAGTCCTGTGACTTGGGGGAGGGACTTTTAGGTTGGCCTTCCAGATGTGGGCTGGCTGGTGAGCAATGGGGTTCATGTGTTTAGCCCAGGGGAAGCTGGGGAGAAGGTCTGAGGATGGACTTCCTGCCCCAGCTGCTCCCCCACCAAGTTGCTTCCCCACCATAGCAGCTCTCCAGAAAATACAAATAGAATAGATTTAAATAAAGTGGCCCATTTATAACCCAATATCTTGTGTCTGGTCTCATTATTTCCTGGATCAGCTAGCAATTACATTGCTATTGCTACCATGAGAATGAGTTTCTATGTTCATATTCTAGTCTTTAATGTACTCAGTGACTTAGTTAACTAAGCTTATAGATGACTTGTCTGTTTCTGGGTTGTCCTTGTCGTGATTCAAATCCAACACTATCTTCCTTTTCTTGGTTAGAAAAAAATGTCTGGAGGGCTATAGCCAAAAGCTCAAAGTCTACTAATCCAGCTAATGTTCCATTAAATGTTTTCAAGGCAGACACTTTCTTTTGTGGTGCACCCATTCTATAGAAAATTACCTCTACTGTTTGCTTGAATAGTAGAAGGACCTACAGTGAGGGGGTTTCATCTCCTGTTGCTGATGGTTCAGGTTTGTGTATTTTTTTCTTAAGTGTATTTAATATTTCTTTCTATGGGGAGGACTGCATTTGCATAGATGGGGACAAATTTGCTTCAATCAGACCTGAGTCAATAGAGCAATTAGCAGTGTGTTCATTACAGGAATGCATACATGAGTTTTCTCCCTGAGGCATATCTTCTTTTATCGCAACTGTTGCACAAAATGATTTGAAAAAATCAGAGTGTCTGTTGCAGGCAAATATCCAAACTCCTGACCCATCCGCTGCTCACTCACTGCAGGCTCCTTTTCATCATTTGCTAAATTTTAATATTCTAATGCTGATTTCTTGATTAGTTGGGTAATATATTGTGGGATAAATCTTTTTGAAGGTGGGCGTTCTGATTTGTGAGATGATTTCCTACAATTCCAATTAATTCAAGGAAATTTCCACCCCTTTTAGTGGAAGGGGGGAACAGAAGAACAAGGTGACAACAAACAAACCCCCTAGATCCTTTAACTGCATAGGGGTAATTCATTTTCTTTGCTTGTAAAAAGTGTGAACATTTGGACTTGAAGAATGTATGTCAAAGCAAGAATGATTAAAAATGCCTTTCAGCAATGAGGAGTCTGCAAGTTGATACAACAGTTCAGAAGTCTTTAAATGAACAGTGGTCTATTCAATCTCCAAGGACTTCCAAGAATTTAACTCCAAAATCTGGGACAAACTGATTTAGAAACTTATCTTCTTTCTATCTTCAGAAACAAACCTTTCTCCTTCTCTTCTTTTCAATATTAGTTTGAAATAGAATTCAAAGCTGAATTGTTAGCTCAACTATAATGTTCAAAGTTGAGGGCTCAATGAGAGAGAGGAAAAAAAGTTATCATTCAATTGTCAACACTCCTTAAAGAGTTATGCAGCTCTTGAGATGGAAAAAAAAAAAGATACGAAAGTAATAATGGAGTAAAGCAAGCACATGTCTGACTATGCTGCCATCACAGCCCCTTTCCACCATTTTGGTTAATTACATCTCACTAGAGTGTGCTGATTGGATCCAAGAAGTAGTTACTGCATTTGTTCAAGAGAGTCACGTTAGCTACCCAAAAATAGGTGATTGTGCAGTTTCTTCTGTAGAAAACCTGTATGGACCCAGAGTTCTTCCATACAGGGCAAATGTGTTGGAAGGTGATGATACTGGTTTCTGTACACCCCATCATTTGTTTTTAAGATCCAGAACAGAGTTTACCAATCGCTCTTTGGACACTCCATCCCTTTTCTCTGTGTTACAAAATATTTGTACCTAGGCACCCCTCCCCCATTTATTCATCGTCTGGGTTGTATTGATCTGTATTGGGTGTGTCCAGTCCCTCACCCTCCTTACTTTTCTGATGTTTCTGCCATCCTCCCTATTTTCCTTCTCCGCTAGAATGTTGCTGTTGCTGTTGGTTTCCAATCCAAGTACTAACCAGGACTGACCCTGCTTAGCTTTCAAGATCAGATGGAATCTGATGCATTCAGAGTATTTAACCCCTTGAAAGACAAATGCCACATGCAAAATGTGTTTGACTGCTTCACATATAGTTGCGGAAGACTCAGTGACACTAGGGATAGGAAGGGAGGGAGGACAGAAGCATCATAAATCACCATTTGACACAATTTTAATCTGAGTAGTGGAGAGGGGACTGTGAGCATAGCAATAGCATTATTAAAGACTACCACTTTAGCACTAAGGCTATACAGATTTCTTTTAAAGCTTTCAATCTGCAGAGGAGTGGGGGTTTTAGAACAGGATGGTAGGAGACAAGAGGCTCTGTTTCTACCAGCAAAGGTGTCTTTTTCTCTCATCCAACCCTCCAGCCCCATATTATGTGCAAGTGCTTAGCTTCAAATTCTAATAACATATATAATGTCATATCTTACTGGTAGCTTATACCACAGGTATATAGAATGAGTCATATATTCTACATTGTTTTGTCTTTTTCCCTCCCATTTAAATTTTCTCCCAAGCTTTTTTTAGGTCTTGAATGCATAAGCACATTTCCAATGAAGACGTTAAAAATAAAATAAAAATCATAACCCCCCCAAAAAAATAAATCTTCACAGAAACAATTACAAGCATAATTCAGAGAAACAAGTCATGCCAGACTAATCTGATCTCTTTTTTTGATAAAGTTACCAGCTTGGTAGATGAAGGGAATGCTGTGGACATCGCATACCTTGATTTCAGTAAGGCCTTTGACAAGGTTCCCCATGATATTCTTGCAAACAAGCTTGTAAAATGTGGGCTAGACAAGTTAACTGTTCAATGGATTTGCAATTGGTTGACCGGCCAAACCCAAAGGGTGCTCAGCAGTGGCTCCTCTTCGTCTTGGAAAGATGTGACCAGTGGGGTGCCACAGGGTTCTGTCCTGGGCCCAGTGCTATTCAACATCTTTATCAATGACTTGGATGAGAGAATTAGGGGCATACTTATCAAATTTGCAGATGACACCAAATTAGGAGGAGTAGCTCATACCCTAGATGACAGGATCAAAATTCAGAATAACCTGGATAGACTGGAGAGCTGGGCCAAAGCTAACAAAATGAAATTCAATACGGAGAAATGTAAAGTACTGCATTTAGGGCGGAAAAATGAAATGCATAAATATAGGATGGGAGAGACCTGGCTGAATGAGACTACGTGTGAAAGGGATCTAGGAGTCCTAGTGGACCACAAGTTGAACATGAGCCAACAGTGTGATGCGGCAGCTAAAAAGGCCAATGCGATTTTGGGCTGTATCAATAGAAGTATAGTGTCTAGATCAAGGGAAGTAATAGTGCCACTCTATTCTGCCTTGGTCAGACCTCACTTAGAATGCTGTGTCCAGTTCTGGGCACCACAATTAAAAAAGGATATTGACAAATTGGAGTGTGTCCAGAGAAGGGCAACTAAAATGATGAAAGGTCTGGAAACGATGCCTTATGAGGAGAGACTTAGGGAGCTGGGTATGTTTAGCCTGGGAAAAAGACAGTTTAAGAGGCGATATGATAGCCCCTGTTTAAGTATTTGAAGGGATGTCACGCTGAGGATGGAGCAGGCTAAACTGCTCCAGAGACTGGAACACGGAGCAATGGATGCAAGCTCCAGGAACAGAGATTCCACCTCAACATGAGGAGGAACTTTTTGACAGTCAGAGCTGTTAGGCAGTGGAACACGCTCCCTCGGAGCGTGGTGGGGTCTCCTTCCTTGGAGGTCTTTAAACAGAAGCTGAATTGCCATCTGTCAGGGATGCTTTGATAAAGATTTCCTGCGTGGCAGGGGGGTTGGACTGGATGGCCCTCGTGGTCTCTTCCAGCTCTGCAATTCTATGATTCTATGATTCTATGATAACAGAAATGCTAACCTGTAAAGCTGTTACATGTAAATTTACATGTAAAGTGCCTAACATAAAGACATTGTGACAATCAACCCAATTTATTTTTCCATGGGGATCTAGGTTGGGCTGGAAAAATATATACACATCAATAATGATTTACAAATATAATGAAGAGGTGACATGATTTCTTGAGCCAGATAATAGCAGAACATGGAACATTCTTTAGTAATTGCTGTCATTAGCCTTTTCTTTGAGGAATTACAGTATTTATGCTGAAGACTTTAGGAGTATGCCTATTTGGTAATAACACTTTTCCAGAGACAGCAGTAACTTTCTCAATGACTTTGGGATGGTAATCTCTTTCTACCAAACCACCACTACAGCTAGAACAAGAAAACAAGATGTAATGTGTTATTGCAGCCAGACCTTAGCAATTTTAACTGCAGAATCTGTTTGAAAACAAACACAATTATGTTTTTGCTAGAATTGTTTTCTGCACCTGCATGCTGGCTGCTTTCAGAATGTGTGAAAGTTGTGACATCCTTTGACTCCAGCATTGTGATATGTAATAAAAGTCCACATGCAGCAAAATTCAGGTGTTCAGTATAGCTGTTAATTCGGGAAAACATCTCTATTCTTAACTCACACTTTTTACTTCAAAATTTCCTCTGAAGTTTTTTTCTGGGGAATCATTTCCATTTATTTATTTATTTCACTTTATAAATGAAATTTTGAGAACAACATTCATTCTACTGTATTAGGGAACTTTAGCACCCTGATACCCATAAATTATAAGCTTATGTTTGGAAAACATAACAGGAGTGGTTTATAGCTATTTTTTTTTTTTTTTTTAGTGTTACATTCTGAGAAATTTACTATCTTTTTGAATCTGTATTTCTAGTATGTAAGTGGTCAGAACCCATCACTGGAACTAGCACTTCCCAATATTATTACCAATATTATTACCAGAATTATATTTGTTACTGTTCCATCTAAAACCAATATTCCTTTTACAAAATCAACACTAAATAGCTAATACTATCATAATGTTTAGAAGTTATTGCCCAAAACAATTTGATCCATTATGACATCTTTATTCATGAGTATAATTGGCCCTTGGTATCTGCTGGAGTTTAGTTCCAGGAACCACCGTGGATACCAAAATCCATGGATGCTCAAGTCCCATTATATACAGTGGCATAGTAAAACAGTGTCCCTTATATAAAATGGCAAAGTCAAGCTTTGGGGGGGGGGTCAACGTGCATGTGTGTGTGTCTCTGTGTGCGTGTATATCTATATCAATATAGATATAAAATATTTTCAATCTGTGGATAGTTGAATCTGTGGGTGCAAAATCCATGGATACAGAGGGCTGACCATATGACTCTCAGTCACATGATGTAAAGTACAGTAGCACCCCTGTATCTGCTGATTCGCCATCCACTTATTCAGTTATCCGCAGTTGGTGACAGCAGGGGATGGACAGAGGAAAAAGAGGAGGAGGAGAGCTCGCCTCCCTTCCTCCATGAGGGCTCCAGTGGCAGTGGTGGCAATGGCGGTGGTGAACATGGAAGGGAGAGGAGGAGGAGGAGAGAACTCACCTCTCTTCTCCCATCCCACATTTGCTGTTATCCACAGATTTCAGTATCTGTGTGAAGATGGAACCAATCCCCCGTGGATACAGTGGTCCTACTGTAGTATTTGAGGCAATGGTTTTGCCTTTCCTGAAAAGAATCTGGATCAAGATTACCTTTCAATTCCATGGCCAGTGTTCTATTTTTGAGCAAGCTGATAGAACAGTTGGTTTCTGATCAACTTTAAACACTTCCAGATGATACCATTTGGACCCATTTTAATAAAATTTTAGACCTGATTTCTGAGTGAAGATTGCCTTGGTGACACAGTTGCCTTTGGAAGAGCATGTCCTCTGTTGGTTCTCCTAGATCTCTCATTTCCTTTTGATTCCATCAACCATGGTATCTTTCTGGAGAGACTGGCATTAGAGACCAGTTTTACAGTGGTTCTGCTCCTATTTAGACAGTCATTTCTAGATACTTGCACTGGGAGTGATGGTGTTCTGCCTCATGTTATCTCCCTTGTACTTTATATCTACATGAAAAAGCAGTGGGAGGATATATGGAGAGATGAAGGAAGGTATTATCAGTATGCAGATTCAATTCCACTCTAACTCTCTATAGTAAATGCAAGTAATGTCGTAAGAATTCTCAACTGTTGTGTGGAATCAATAATGGGTTGTATGAGCCTGAATGGTCTCAGTGACTCAGGGCACATCTACACTGTAAAAATAATGCAGTTTCATAGAATCATAGAATTGCAGAGTTGGAAGAGACCACGAGGGCCATCCAGTCCAATCCCCTGCCATGCAGGAAATCACGATCAAAACATCCCCGACAGATGGCCATCCAGCCTCTGTTTAAAGACCTCCAAGGAGACATTGTCTGTTCGCACTAGGACTGCTTTGCCCCTGTTCAGTTCCACTTTAAGTATGGTAGCTTCATCCTATGAATCCTGGGATTTGTAGTTTTACAAGATTTTTAGCCTTCTTTGCTAAAGAGTGCTAGTGTCTCACAAAACTACAAATCCCAGGATGGAGCCATGGGAGTTAAAGTGGTGTCAAACTGCATGTTTTCTGCAGTGTAGATGCACCCTCAATGTCTTTTATCAACTTCAACTGATAAGCTTCAACTGGCTGTTTGCTGTTGCATATGTAAGGGTAAATTCCCATCTTTATTGTTTTAATGCTTTATATGTGGAATTATCATTGAAGATGGTCCAGAAGCCTAATTTTGTACAGAACAGATCAAAGAATTTGCTCACTAGAACTGGTAGTTTAGAAGATATTATTCTAATATTGAATCAGTTGCATTGGTTTTCAGTCAGTTTCTGAGCCTGATTATAAATATCAAAGTTGCATCTTAAACCCATAAATGGCTTGTGACCAATATACATGGAAAAATGCCTTCTCTCATGTGTTTCTGACTGATAATTAAAGTCATTCTTAATTTTTTTTTCTGGGTGTTGTCTTCTATAATAACGTGACAGGCAGCTACTGGGGAAAATGGGTCCTGCAAAGGCCAACATTTTCTGTGATTGTGGCTTTTTTGTCACTCCCCCCTCCCCTGTCCCATGCTCCTTCATATGCTTTGCTTGATTATTCCCATGGATGATCCCACCTAGTCGGTGTTCATATACCACATGATATGATATGATATTTCTTTGAGTGTACTCTCAAGCAATTCCAGTATGTGCTGGGGGGGCATGTGCTATGGGCCCACTCTCTCTGTCATGACCTTGGCACCCAGCCCCACTACTTCAAAAATCCAGAGGTCTATGAATGTGGGTTCCCTGAATCTTTTAGGTTGCAGGCTGCAACAGAGAAGTGGAATGAGAAAGCACACAATTGCACAAAGGTAAATGCCAAGATAGAGCTATAGCTTGTCACTTATGTCTGTATGCTGACACCAAAAGAGATCAGCCACCCTATTTCTGTTGACATAACCAGCCCCAATGAGTTAGTGAACAATTGGATAGAGAATTATGAAAAAAATCTTTGAAATGAAGTTTTTCACCACTACTAAATTTAAAAAGCAGCTCAACCCTAATTTAAAACATTTGGTCTTAGTGCCACAAAAAGTCTTCATAACAGCAAAAGAACCCTGGCTTCCCTTGTGTGGTCATTCTCTAAAGCAAAGAATTTTCAACACTTTTGAAAATCCTGGTATATGTTTCTTTGCTTGCCCTACAGAACCTAAAGAAATATATTTTAACATCAAAGTTGAATAAGCTTTAATCACAGGTACTTGTGTTCCATAATCTGCATTACTTCATTTAGCTGGTACAGCAACCCATGCTTAAACTCATTTGAAAAGGCTGTAGACAATTGATATGTTTGCTTATACTCTGCACTTGTAAAGCAAGGGCTAGTTTAGCATAATCCTAATCCTAAATGGGGGAAGAAATTGCTTTTTGAAACAGGCAGTGTAATTGGTTGTAGGCAGCACAGTACTTTCTGAAGATGACGGAACATATTAATTGATTCTGCAGTTCGATGACACAAGTGTAAATGATTCTCTCAGTCATTCTACACAGCTCAGAGACTTGGTCTTGTTTTATTTCTTCCTTGCAGCTTGAAAGGTTTATATAAAATATGTAGGAGGTACTTGATTGGAAAAATACACCATGCACTACGTAATTATGATGATGAATGCAGCAGCCAGGGTATGTGCTTAGTTAACTGATGAGAGCACGTGATGGATTTATGAAGAAAAATGTGTTCTTTCCTTCCTAAAAGAATGTAGCAGGTAGAGAATAGAAAGGAGTAAACCTGCTTCCAGTCTATGTAGAAAGCGACACTTTGGCTGTGCAATTTTATACACAATTGCTTGGCAGAATGATTAATTCAGTCAGACTTACTATGGAGTAGAGGTATTATGTTATACTAGCTATATACCCAGTGTAGCATACACCATTCCCCCTGCTGCCCTCCCCACTACCCTGTGCACACACATGCACACACACACATGCCGCTCCTCACCCCCTGCCACCTCCCTCCCCCCCATGTGGCCCTGCTGCCCCCCCATGTTGCTCCCTCCCCCACCCCCACCACCCTCCTCCCCACCCCCACCACCTTCCTCCTCCCCACATGGCACCTGCCCCCCCACCATGCCCCCCACCCCCCGCACACACACACACTCGCGCCACTCCCCACCCCATCTGCTATCTACCTCCCCCCATGCGGCACCTGCCCCCCCTTGCCACTATGGCCCTCCCTGCTGCCTCCCTCACCCCCATGGCACCTCACCCCATCCCCCCATGGCCCTTGCTGCACCCTGCCCCCCTCCCCAAGCCCCCCCCCAGGCACACACACACCATGCTGCACACACAACCTACTACTCACTCCTTGCCGGCAACCATGTTTACACTGGACATAAAAGTCCACACGTTCCTGCCCCCAGTGTGCTGATTGGCTGTCTAACCAAGCTGTGATTGGTAGGTCAGTTTCCTAAGCAGCCAATCAGCACACTGGAAATGGCAACATACCCAAGAGAATTATATATAGAGATTTATTTATTACATTTTTATGCTGCCATTCTCCCTAAATGGGACCTAGATGGGACTCAGATAGAGTTGATATCTTTGTTGAGCTGTCGAAGGAAGATACTAGTGGGTTAATAAAATTCAAATAAATGTTAAAGGATTCTAAACAGTCATAGAGTTTAGTTCCAGCTGTATCCCTAATCTGTATTTATTTATCTGATTGCTACATTTTTACCATAGCTTTACTTCAAGAAGTTGACAACAACATTTTAATTTTACAAAGTGAGGGGATAGTGGCTTAATGTGGATGTTAAATTGGAAGGTTTAGGAATATATAAGAACTCTGCCTTCTCCTCTCCTCATACACATTCCCATCTTTTGCCTCCTCTTCCTCTTCCTTCTTCTTCTTGTTGTTGTTATTTGTCTAAACACAACATGGTATGCTTAGCCAAGTCAGGAGTTGCTTTCAGGTAATGTGTAAAATCCATAGCTTCAAATCATATTTAATTACTGCACACCATAGTTTTCTCAATGAGTGCCCAATGACAAACTATAGTTAGTGGAAACAAGTATAGTAGGAATCTATGCAATAGAGTAGAGAAGAGACCATGCTTAATAGTAGGGCAGTGTGAATCTTAACTGGATGAGTGACTTCTACACAAGCAACATATTGGATTCATAGCTGTATCTTGAATCTAAATGCTCTGTTTAGTACACCGTGTTTGTCAGGTGAGACTAGAAGCAAGCGAAGCAGACTAGAAGCAGGTGAACTGCAATAGGTAAAAAGCTGCCCAGCCCATGAGCGAACTGTTGCACAACAAGCCAACCATTGGTTTAGGGATCAGTCTTGGTTTTGTTGTTTCTCAAGAATCCATTTGCTTTCTCATCCCATCCTTTGTTCATGTGGAGCTATTATTTCTTTTCTCTTGCATGGAAATTAATATACATTTTTGTATGCATTATTCCTATTGTATGCAGTTTTGTACAAAATTTTCCTATTCACTAAAAGACATTTCTGTGTATTTTTCAATTCTATGCCCTCTTTAGCTGCTATCATTTTTTAAATGTATGCATGGTTTTCATATATATTTCATTTCTCCACAGTGCATTACAGTGCCCACAAATGGGCACATTTCTTGTGCAAGACACATTTTGTTGCTCAGTGGGTCTCAGGAGATACAAAATGGCTACTTCTGTCAATAATTCTCATCCTTACTTCTTACCTTAGCATGGTGGTGTTCATTCATCACCAGTTTTATGGAACAGGCTGCACATTCCAAAGCAAACAATAATAATTATATTGTAGCTGCTGGTAAGACAGACAGATAGTGTGTGTCTATATTGTGGTGGTGGGGGATTGCTCCACAGCAATGTCAAATTGCAGCAGCTGCAATTTATCTTAATGTCCCCCCCCCCAAAGCTTTTCATGCCCACCAGTCAAGATAGTGGCCACAAGTGATTTCCCTCCTTTTTTATGTACCTTAATCTGCCACTGTCGAGCTGTAATTTTTTTTTTAAAAAAAAACCTATTTCCTGAGTGCGCTGGAGCGATATATCACCGTTACAAAAAAAGGGGGGGAACCAACACCCCATTTTCTCATCTTAGCAGTCATTCAGTAAGGTGAAAAACCAAAATGGCAGCTCCGAGCACTTGCCTTGTTAGCAAGCCCCGCTCCCTGTGCTCTTCTGGCCAATCAGGTTTGTGCTTCCTCTTGGATGGGAAAGCAATTCATATTGAATCTCTTGTCCCAATAAGCAGGAATTCTCATTCCCCATGCTGTTTTTTTTAAAAAAAAAAACCAGGAAAGTTTTTGCCATTTTGGGCCCCCCTCCTTCACACTACAGTGGAACAGTGTGGATTGTCATTAGGACAGGTCATCTTCTCACATTCTGTGAGGAGCATTTTTGCTGTTTAGGCAACCCCAAAGAAGGAAAAGGGAAGAACACAAGAGAATAATGGAGCTAAGAGGAAAACCAGCATGATGCTAATCACAGCATGAATGCATGGATGTTGCAGTTGCCTCTCAGTCTCCCTCAGCCCTCCCCTCTCTCCTCCTCATCCTCCCCTCCCCCTGCTGCCCCCTTCCTCCTCCTGCTCCCTCCCTCCCTCCTCCCCTCCCCCTCTCAAACTCTCCCTGTATATAGGAATACTTTTCTCTTGAGAAAAAACAAACTGTGGTCTGAAATGGGTATCCAGAACAAAATGGATTTTATGTGCAAGGCAATTATCACAGCAGAGATGGCATTACCTGCTGTTTTAAAGCAAAGCTTGAAGAACAAGTCACTGAAAGACAGGCTGTCTTTGAGTACATACATGAGGTGTCTCAAGCATAAGGTCTTAGAGATAGCCATGGGCAAAACTATTAAAGGAGTTCAAAGACAACTTTGTCAGTTTAAAAGCAATCCTCCAGACAAAAGTGTGCTGTAGAAGGAAAATGATCCTGTGGCTATGTATGCCATCCTGCTGTTGCCTCTGTTGCAGGGTGATAGATTAAACAGCTTCTAACTGAAAACAGTTTTAATTGATCTTCCTAATTTAAAGCTATGATGTGATGTGGCTAGAAAGCCATGGAGATAATAATGTGGCTAGCTGTACATTTTGTGGTTTTACCACTACAATTTTATCAGCAGATGAAATGTCTGTACCTTAGCAAAAATGTATATTCACTTGTGCTATTGAGTTTCATGTTTGTTGATTTTTAACAAGTATTTATAATGCACATATTTGTTATTATCACATTTTTGTATCATTTTCCTACTAAATACATTATTAGGTTGTGCACTAGGAGATAACCTTTTCTGTTGGTTTGTTACCTTGGGATTAGATATGGAGAAATCTAACATTGTTGCTTTCCCATACATCTCAGTTTTTTAAAAAAATATACCAAATATTTTTAAAAATCCAAATTTTGATACATATTTTTTCAAGAACTCACTGAAATGAAATTCTCCTCCCTTTGCACTAGCAAATTCAATAAATACATCTGTATCCTACACAAATAAATACATCTTTATCCTATACAAAGAACCAGATTGTATGTGCTTGCTGTATATGTGTTAAAGAAGAATCTTTCAGGAAAAATAGCTCTAACATGACTGAATAAACTGGACATCATACCATGTATGATTTAAACACTCAAAGCCCTGGATCTGGATGAACATACAGTATCTCTGACATTCAAATTGTATCTGACCATTATATTCTCCAACATTCAAATCTTTTTAACCAAAGTATTACAATATTTTTTCATTTCAGAAATGAAGGAAATTTAAATATTGGTAAATACCTACCAAAAAATGAACCGGATCAAAATTATTGTTACCTACCCTGACACCACCAGCTGTATATCTATATTAATAATTGGCAATATTTAATAATTAGGTCAACATGTGGCCTTCCACGCAGTGCAGCCATTAAATAAGAACCTGGGAGATTTCCCAACTAGAAGACCAAAAGACAAAACATTGCTTGGGTATGCACTTAGGAAGAACCTACCTAAATTCTAAAGAAATGCTAATTTGCAAGGCAGCTGAAGGCACATACACCTGGCTAATCCCATCTGCCAAGACTGGCAAACTCAACCCTGTAAAGGACCCTCATTAGATAGCTTTCCCTTATCAAACAAAGGAAGTTGCTCCCTCCCTTTCAGTTGCAATGTATCCACCCATTAAGACACCATTAACATACCTGGAGTGCCTTTGTTTCACCTTGAGCAACTCTGAGAAACATTGTCTTCTACTCTAAATCCCATCCCCAGAAGGCAAATATAGAGTATAAAAACCCTTTGAAAACTGTCTTTGGTGTCTTCAGCTCCTCCTCCTACATCCATGGTAATGGTTTGCTGACTGACCCTCAGAGCTCACTTTGAGACTCCGTTGCTGCACGAACTTCTGCTCTACAAGAAAAGTGTTGTACCACCCACTGAAAACTCCCTTCAATATTCTTCTATCTCAATATCTTCCCACTTTATTCACTAGTGTTGCATGTATGCTTGATGCCTGAACGTATGTGTGAATGTTGTTATTATTGTTTTTCTCACATAAAGATAATTTGTTATACTATCTAGCTTAACTTCTCCTGATTATTGGTATAAATAGGTCAAAAGGTCCTGCCATTGCCCCTTCTTGCATCACCAACCTGGTATATTAATTTCCCCAATTTAATATTGATATCCAGAGGGTCTTCACAATCCCCAAGTGTTTAGGGTAACATCCTTACCCTTGGTATTTATAATGACTATCTTGAAATTGGATTCCATAATGTCTAAGCTTTGTAGTAGAAGCTTCTGAGGCATAAATAGATTACAATAACTTAAGTGAATATAGTGCATTAATGACTGAAGCATGCTAATATGTCCTAGTCCATGCTTTGGACATTGTTCCTGGATGTCTCTTCAGTGTTTATAAAGCAGGAAGAAAAACATAGTACATGGGGTAAGTGTAGTTTTGATAAATTGGCTCAAAATAAAATAGACTGCAACTTTAAGACATACATGTAGGGTTATATTGTATAGAATGAAGCAGACTCTGTACAAATCTAGATTAGTTGCTTCCCACCATACATTTGATATAGTAAGATATATATTTGGACAAATACTAATTAAAAATACCTGTGGCAGGGGAGCCTATACTGTTATTCCCTTGCAGGGTTGCTGGGTGAAGAACAAGACAAGGGCCCTGTACCTTTAATAGTTGTGTAGTTGAGGGAATTTCAGCAGATGATAGTCATGTGAGCGCCACCTGCTGAAATTCCGTCTTCCACACAACCATTAATGGTATACGAACTTTGTTATTCACCTGGCAAAGCTATTCCTTTGCAAGTAATGCATTTTTTAAGAAGAGCTGGAAAGTCCTTGAGGAGTCTTGCTGCTAAATGGCTGACCTTTATCCATATTGTGGTAAGAGATCACTTGCTTTGCATCACACAACAGGGCTTGATGAATGATTGAACTAAGTCAAGGCCAAGGCCAAGAGAAGTCAGGTGGGGAAGCACTGGAAGCAGACAAAACTCTTGACTGATTGGTCAGACTCCATTTGATTATTTTTATTGTGCTTAATTGATGTATTTTATTGATGAAGCCAAATGGCTTCTATGTTAACAGAGTTACAATTTATAATCTATTGTCATTTTTTGTTTTAGTTTGTTTTCATTTCATTGTTTATTATCTTACTGTACTATTGCTTTTAAAGCTTAGGTTTTGTTTGCTACCATAGATGGAACTGATTTAGAAATATTATATTATTTTATGAAATATTATATTATATGAAATTAAAACAAACTAAAACAAAAATGACAATAGACTATATATGTGTGTGTGTGTGTCTGTGACACACACACATATATGCACATACACAAAATTAAATGAATATATAAATAAACTAGATAAATAGATAATAAAATTATGGGAAGTCTAGGAAACAGGTACATCTTGGAGGAGAGACTGGCAATTTTAGGGAATTAGAAGCTCTTCTCAGATGAAGAAGTATGACAAAACATGATCCATGAATCATCTGTGTTCTGTCTGGCCATATTTATAGCAGCTACTGGTGGAGGTGGAAGTCGGGGGAACTTCCAACAGAGCCAGACAACTGAAATGTAATGCTAAGTCCCTTCTTACACCCACAGAGCACAGCACAATAATAATTTCAGAAAAAGCAAATTGGTGATGTCTAGAAAACCCACACACATGAAGGGAATGTATCCCTACACACATACATGCATGCAACACAGACCACTTTACCTTGTTTTCTTTGCCTGGATGACTGAGCATACAGTAGGATCCCCGTATCTGCAGAGGATTGTTTTGGGGGGGACGGGGGGGGGGATACTGAAAACCGTGGATAATAGTGAGAGTGAGTGCCATTGAAAATAATGAGATTTCCATTTTAAATACCGTAGAATTACCTTGGAGGACCTAGAAAACATCTAGAGAGGATGTCTCTCTAGCTAGCTTTAAAATGTTTTTTGGCTCTGTTACAACAAAAAAGAACAGAGGTAGAGTTTCCATGATGAGTCATAAATATTGAACTCTGGGAAAGGCAGGGTTTTTCTTTATTATGTCCAAACATTTCTCTGTTAACCAAAAATAGACAACGTATTTATGTGATACCCTAACTTTCATGGTCCCTCCGAAACTGAATTCAGACTCTGTCCTTAAGAACTCACATCAAACTAGAGTGTCTATAATATATTTTGTTGAGAGAATAGAAATCAGAGGATCTCAGCAAGGGGTAAATAGTTTTACATCCCAAACTGCTTTATTTGTGCATCAATATGTTACTGGCTTTTAGGTACTTAAGAGCCTTGTGACTAATTTTATATTTGCAATAGTGTTCCTGTAGTTTTATGTGAGCACCTGGCTTACCATAATGGTCTCTCTTTCCCTGTTGGATCCTATGATGATGTTGTCTAATTCATCCAGAATTTGGGTTCCTTTGTTTCGTTTTGCTTTTTTGGTTGTTATTTTACCTCTGCAAATGTTCACTTACTACAGGACAATAATATGCCATCTGCACAGGAGGGATATACACCCAATCCATAAAACCTCTCTGCAAGAAGAGGATTGTGAGTAATGGGTCAGAGCCAGTCACCCTTCTAGTGCTTTGCCATTTGACAGATTTGCACCTGCATGCTCTTGTTTGAATTATCTGTGTTTTTTATTATCAACAACTCAGTCTTTTTAGGTGGAGGAATGCATTTAATGACTTGGAAAATGATTTCAGTGTTGCTCAACAGCTGTATGTGGGAATATGTGTAGAGTGTAGTTATCTCTACTCAGTTATCGCTGCCATGAAAAGTGTGAAATAGAGGTGCTGCTACAGACAGCAAAAATGAAAATTTCAAACCAGCCATAATGTACACCAAACTAGTTAAAAGCTCCAAGAGAGCCAGCAACATCTATCCACCCAATTATTTTTTTTATTGTATTCTTAAAACATAAACCACCATGGTTGCTGCTTAAGGCAGCCACCATTTTGTTTCTATATGTGTTTGTTCCATGCATTCTTATTGCTTGCTTTAAAAGAAAAAAAAAACGGAATACATTATTTTGGTAGCTGCATTTGATGATGTCAATGAAGAATCCAGTAGGTAAAGACAGACCTTTATGGAATCAAGTTGTTTTATACACCAGCAATCAATACTCAACTTCTGCTGGATCTTGTTGTTTCTGAATGAATGAGTAATCATCTTTCCCTCCTCCAGCCCTTTGTGCCTCCTGAAGCAGGACAGGGAAGGGAAGAAAGTCCTGATTTCACTGGTCATATGTACCAAAGTACACCTTTGGATCTTGACCAGGGGAGGTCACTGCAGAGTTGTCCTCTGAACTAAATTTGATACTTTGGATGGCCACAGTTCTGTATCACCTACTCAGCTACATGCCCATCTTAATTATGTAGATAAGAAATGTATCCCAGCCTGAGCCATTCCCCTCCATTCCTCACTTACCAGACAGCAGCTGTTGTGACTGACAGGGATCTGTTTCCCTGTTGGTCAGAAAGCAGCTGACATTTCCACCCCTTCCCATGAATTGTCTCCAGTGGAAATCTCAGAATCTGGGTCACTTTCACAAATTCCCTCTTGCACCAGAGATCACTCTCAGGGGTCTTAGCAGCATTAATCAGCTGCTTCCTACATAACAGGGGAACAAATCCCCAATGTTTGCAGTGGCTGCTGGCCAGGAAATGGAGATTGGAGGACTTTCATAGTCCCTGAGTATTCCTTAAACTAGTGAATATGTAGGGATTGTGCATATGAACCAGTTACAAATGCATAACTCATCTACACACACACACTTATTATTTTTCTTTATGAAATCTTTTACAATAGAGTCCTACCCATGTCTACTCTGATGAAACCACCATTTTGTCTGATGAAACTTACATCCAGTTAACTGTGTGTGTGAAACATAATCATGATTAATTTTAGCATGTGGTGAGGCATCTACTCGGTATTTATTTTCATCAATGACAATTCATTGCATCAAGTTCCTTGCAAGCAAAGAGCAGGATATAAATGTGGTGATGGGGGGGAACCTAAGCAAAGCTAAATAAAATATTAGCTGCACTGGAAAGACTACAAATATTCACCAAGAAATCCTATCCATATAAACTCCAAGATAAGTCTCATTTAATTCTCTCAAGCAAAAATGTATAGGATTGCAGCACGAGAGTACAGTATATACACCACGATAGTTGACTGAGCAAATTTCTGAAAAAAACTATTCCATTTTGTGAGGACAAGCTAGCTAGCTTCACCCTCTTTGTCACATCCCTGTCACCAGCTCTGCTACTTGCCATTCATTAGAGGGAAACTTTGTAGTGAGGATGCTGCTGTCCGCATGGAGTCTCCCTGAAGAAAAAATATAGAATTCTATGATTTACTAGCTGTTTTCATTATCTGGATATACTTTATGGTTTTTTAAATTTGTTTGTGTCAACACTATCCTATCAAAAAATCAAACCTCAATTTTATTGAATACTAAATGTCCTCACTGTGGATTTACCCAACAATAAAGTTGCTAAATGACTGATGGGGCCCTGTACCTTTTCCACATTAGGTTGACATGGAAAAATCATCAGTTTACATTAATCACAACATGGAGAGAAGTGTTGCAGATCAGACTATTGTTAATGTCAGATGAGCTGAGAAGATTTTAAAAAATGTTGTCAGTGCCACCTTGCCTACTGCTAGGCCTAGAGGTAGACTTATTCATATACTGAGTGGTACAAGTAATCTTTTTTTATATTATTATTATTTTATTATCGCTTAAAAGTACAGTTCAAATTCAGTTCAATTTTACCATTCTTTCCAAATTATTTTCAAATTCATATATGACATTATAAAAAGTTGACATCTTATACATAATATGAAAATACAATGTAAATCTGTTTGACTTCCTGTGAGTTTGGTACAATCACAGTAAACCAATTTTTCTTTTCTACCATAAATCTAACTTCTGTAAACAATAAACAATAATATCTTCAAACTTTCCTCTGCCATTCCTACATATACATCATTATCTTATTATTTTTTTATGTCGATCCCTTTCTTTACAATTGTATTGGAAAACTTATTCATATTACTAATAAGTCTTGTTTATCATAGTTCAATCCCCATTTTTCCCATTGTTTTAGTTTTAGCACAGGGATCCATTTTTCTAATGATTTCCCCTTTAGTGAATTACACATTCCCATTGTTAAAATATCCAATTCTAACATTTCTTGTGTTTTTGTAACCCATTCAAATATTGTGGGTGTATTAGACTTTTTCCATTTCTGTGCTATCATCATTCTCGCTACGGAGATTAAGTTTAAAATAATTTTCTAATGTTTAACTTCATCCTCTTTTTCCAGTACACTAGTCATGTTAAGCAAGAATAGTTCGGGTGTTACTTCAATTTTAATTTGCAAGATTTTGTGTATTTTTCCCCAGGAATTTTTGATCACTTTACTACTCCACCACATATGTAGCAGAGATCCTGCCTTTTTTTTTTTGGACACTTCTAGCATTTGTTGCTAATAGAGTTGTTCATCTTATTCAGTCTTAATGGGGTGTAATACTACCTGTCAGCAATTTTCATAAAATTTTCTTTTAAATTTTGGCATATAGTAAACTTGTTGGTTTTCTCCCTTGCATTTTCCCAAGCTTCAAGTTCTAGGGGGTAACCTATGTCCCTTGCCCACTTGATCATATAGTCCTTAATACTATCCATCTCCAGACTTCTTTTTAGCAATAATATATAAAAACAAAATATTGATTTTCTTTCTCTTCTGATCTTCCCATATTATTTTATCTAGTTATTTTTCTTCTTTTTCTATATTTTCTGTTTTTATATCTTCTATGAATCTAGATTTCAATTGATAATATGTAAACCAATTAATTTTACAGATTTTCTCTAGCTGTTCTTTGGATTTCATAATAATTTTCCCTTCTGAATTTTTCTTTGTTATCTCTTTATAACTTAGCCAGTACTCAGTAGTTTTCCATCTTTTCTGGAAGGCCCCTTGGGGAGATGTCTATATTGGTAATTTATGATAGAATATCTTTTTTATCTTATTCCATACCAGTAGGAGAGCTCTTCTAATATAGTGGTTGTTAAAATCTTTATTGATATTTTCTTTCCCATAGCAGAGCTAGGCATGCCATCCAAATCTAATATTTTGCCCTTCAATAAGTACTTTTTTTTTTCATCTTCTTGTTTTATCCGTTCCTCTATCCACGTCAGGACCACTGCATAATAATATAATTTTAAATTAGGCATGCCCCATCCTCCTCTGCTCTTCTCATCGATAAGATATTTCCATTTTATTCTGTTTTTTTTTGTTCCAAATAAATTTCCTTAAATCCTCCCATTCCATAAAAAAAATCATTTATTATAATTGGTAGATTTTGAAATAGGAACAGCATCTTTGGCAAAATTGTCATTTTACATGCTGCTACTTTTCCCAATATTGACAGATTCAATTTTCCCCACTTTTTTATCTCTTCTTTAATTTCTTTCCATGGCCTCTTATAATTGTTTTCGAATAAATCTGAGTTCCTTTTTGTTACCCATAGGTCTAAATATCTCACTTTATTTCCCGTTCTACATCCTGATATCTTGGATAATATTCTTTCCTCTTTTTAACTCATATTCTTAGTTAAGATTATAGATTTCTCTTTGTTAATTTTAAATCCTGAGTAGTTCCCAAATTCAGCTATAATCTCCATAAATTCTTACGTTTCTTTAAGAGGGTTTTCAGAGAATATCACAGGATCATCCATGAAAGCTCGGAGTTTGAAAATCTGGCCTTGAATCCTAACATCAGAGAGATTTATATTGTTCCTTATTTTCCTATTTAGGACTTCAAGAACTAGAATAAATAACAATGGTGACAGGGGACACTCCTGTCTAGTTCTCTTGTTCACTTTCAATACATCTGTTCTTTCTCCATTTACAATTAATTGAGCTTTCTGATTTTGATATATTCTTCCTATTCTTCTATTAAATTGGTCCCCCAAATCTAATTTCTTCATCACTTCTAGCACACAGTCCCAGTGCACGTTATCAAAAGCCTCCTTGGCATTGACAAACAGCATAGCTAACTTTTTATCATTGTTCACCTCAAAGTATTCTATTATATCCAGAACTAGTCTCATGTTGTTCCTAATTTGCCTCCCTCTGATAAAAACCATTTTGGTCTTCAATTGGTCTCGTAAAACATTTTTCAATCTTTCAGCTAATATAGTCATATATATTGTATTCTAAATTGAGCAGCAAAATAGGTCTGTAATTTGAAACTTCATTCCTATCCTTGCCTTCTTTTGAGATGATTGAGATATTAGCCATTAACCAGTTTTTGGGAATTCCTTTCTCCTCTATCTCTTTAAATGTCTTATATAGTGGTAGGATTATTTCACCTTCTACTAATTTGTAATATAAAGCAGAGAATCCGTCTGGGCTTGGAGTCTTAATTTGTTTTAATCTTCTAATTGTTGTTGAAATTTCAGCTACCAAGATTGGTTCATTTAGTCTCTCTCTCTCTCTCTCTTTTATTTTGTTGTTGTTGTTGTTGTTGTTCAGGTGTTACATTCAGTAGATTTTTTTGGTCTAAGTATTCTTCCATCTGCTTTTTGTCATCTTTGTTTACTTTTGTTTCTTCAAACAATTCTTTCTAATATTCGTAAAATGCTTTCTGTATCTCTTTTTGGTTTGTAAGTGTTTTCCCCCACAGTTAATTTTTAGAATTAGTTTCTTATTTAGTTCTTTTTTCAATCTATAGGAAAGCCATTTCTCTGATTTGTTTGCCTGTTCAAAGTTCACTTGTTTTGTCCTTTTCAATTTCCTTTCTATTGCCGTCAATTCTTCCATATTTATTTGTTTTTGTATTAGTTTTATCTATCTGATTATGTTCCTTCTATTTGGGTTATCTCTTAATAGACATTCATTTAATCGCCAATGAAATGATCTTTTTACAACTTCTAATGATATCTGAACTGGGTTATGATCAGAAATTGTTATTAGCAAGATTTTCACCTCTGTGATGCTTAGTAAAAGATTTTTAGATACCAAAACTAAATCAATTCTTGACATGGATTTTAACCTATCTGAGAAAAATGTAAAACTTTTCTCCATTCCATGCTTACTCATCCAAACATCATCTGAATTAAGTCTTGTCTTCAATTCAAAAAAACTCCTAGGTAATTTTCCTTGGAATTTTGATTTCCCTCTTGTACAGTCATCCCTCCACATTTGTGGGGGTTAGGGGCTGAAGACCCCCATGAATGTGAAAAAAACCAAATAAAAATGGCCTCCCCCTGCCCTCCCACAAACCCTCTGCCCTTCCGAAGTGGTGACAGGGCTTTTTGACTCGGATTGCCGCTTGGGGAAGCTTGGGGGTGGCTAAGAAGCCTCCCACTCCCCCTGGATGTCACCCCCCTGCCACCTGCCACACTTCCCAAAGTGGCTATGGGGCTCTTGAGCTGCATACCCACTTCGGGAAGGCTGGGGAGGTTGGCAGCAGGGCAGGTAGGAGGTGGCCAGCCACACCCAGGCCTTCCCGAAGGGGCTCTGGGGCTTTGAAGCTCCAGAGTGGCTTTGTGAAGGCCGAGGAGGTTGGCAGGTAGGCAGGCGGGAGATTGGCCAGACTTCCCCCGGTCTTCCTGAAGGGGATCTGGGGCTTTGAAGCCATGGAGCTGCTTTGGGAAGGCTGGGGAGGTCAGCAGTAGTGCAGGCGGGAGGTTGGCCAGCCTTCCCAAAGTGGCTCTGAGGCATTGAAGCTCCAGAGCTGCCTCAGGAAGGCCGGGGAGGTGGGCGGGTGGGTAGTTGGCCAGCCTCCCCCCCCCAGCCTTCCCAAAGGGGCTCTGGGGCATTGAAGCTCCAGAGCTGCTTCAGGAAGGCCGGGGAGGTGGGCGGGTGGGGAGTTGGCCAGCCTCCCCCCAGCCTTCCCAAAGGGGCTCTGGGGCTTTGAAGCTCCAGGGCCGCTTCAGGAAGGTCGGTGGCAGGGCAGGCGGGTGATTGGCCAGTCTTCCCCCAGGCTTCCCGAAGGGGCTCTGGGGCTTTGAAGTCCCTGAGCCACTTTGGAAAGGCTGGGGAGGTCGGCGGGTGGTTGGCCAGCCTCTCCCCAGCCCTCTGGGGAACTTCTATGGTGGGGCGAGCAAACTCTGCGCTCCTGTTCGATTCCGAGAGTCCCAGGGATTTGCGTCCCCCCAACCTTCCAGGAGCTTCATAGAGCCTTTCTTCCCATCCCTCTTTTCCCAAAGATGGAGGGACCTTCGAGCTGTTAGAAGGTTAAAAAACACTGCTATTGTGTGTTGCTAGGGCAGGAGCTCTTTCCATTGTGACTTTTGCCTAGCCGAGCGGATCCAGAAGTCAGTCGTACAAGCAATCTGAAGAAAATGTCTTTATTGATCAACATAACAGTCAAACATGCAGAAACCTACTTTCAGTGATCATTTTAATGTCTGCATTGAGGCAAGTTCATGACATCACATATCAGGGCAAGCTGGTTCTGTCATACTTTTGTTGTTGTTGCTGCTGCTGCTGCTGTTGTTGTTGTTGTTATTTAAGTGCCCCTGAAATTATTGTATGGTTTGAATTGGAAGAAGAAAAATAAAAATAAAATACATTGTTACAACTACTGCCAGTGTATTTGTTTTTGCTGTTATTTGCCATCAGGATGACTTTATGTCAATCCTATGAATAAGAGACCTCCAAGAGCCCAAGTCATCAGTTGCACTGCTCAGGTCTTGACTTCCTTGATGGAATCAATCCACCTGTAAAGTGGCTTTCCTATAGCTGGTAGAGTTGAGTATATGTAGTGGACCTGCTTATTTTATCCCTTCTTTTCAATTTTGTATTTATGACTTACAGTTCCATGAGAATTATCATTTTGTGTGCTCAATAACACACACACACACACACTGACCTGAAATAAATGGGTCAAGAGAGCAGGAATGAAAATGCAATAAATGTTCAAGTCTATTGTAAGGCTGAGGGGAAAAAGATGTGACTAGGGAACCAGTTCACCAGCTGATCAAAGATCTTAAGAGTGGAATTTTACAAAGTGAAATTCTCAAAAGAGTATACTCCACCATCCCTCTGGTAAAGTAAATAGCTGTAGCAAAAAATGGATTGTGAACAAGATTCCATGTCTGCAGATATTTTTGAATGTAACATCATAACATTTTTCTAGTTCTCTCTCCCACCCTCACTTCAAAATAAGAACTGAGGACAGAGAAAATTGTGCTGTCAAATAACATTCAATAATGTACTTCTGAGAATCCAGATTTTTAGGACTAGCATGGTATATTTGATACAGTAGTCCTATGCCACTATTCAACCTGCTTACATGTGAGCTATAAGTAGAGAGTGGTTATAGCCATGTGTACAAGCTCTGCTCCCAACAATCATATCACTAGCCCAATATATCAGTCCATCAAGTGCCATGATCCGGTAGAAGACTCCTCCAAGTGACAAGACATTTGAACACCCAGAAACAGAAAATGGCAAGGAGCGGAGTGTCCCTACAGAGCCAGGAGTCCCAGGGATTCTAGTGGCCACACGCTCGATAGAGACAATTAAGCTCCAGACTGCAATGCAGCTCTGAGTCTCTTAGTCAGCCAGAGTCTATGAATTGAAGGCATGGGCTGTTTTGAGGTGACTAAGCAAAGTTCTTGACTCCGAGATAAAGCTACACAAGAGCAGGGGATTCCTCAGGAGAAGATAATGCCAAAATGCCTACTGCTGAGCTCTGGTTTGAATTGCAGTAACTCTCCATCATAAGCTTCAGTCCAAGCACCATAAAACTGTTGGAAGTACCATTTCCTCCTGTACTTCGAATACTACCTATTAGCCAGAGAGTCTAGTTGTGACTTATCTGTTACTGCTTCAGCTTGGACTGTGTTTTCCTCTTGGACTCTCCCAGCTTGTTTGTTGTTGGGAACTTGACAGATTAGACCCTGGACTGTTGTTTGTCTTTTGATCCCCCTCACTTGGTTTCTATTACTTTCTCTTAAGACTGTTTTAATCCTTGCCCTGCTCCCCCCCCTTTAATTCACCATACAGATTTTGTATGGTGTCTAATTGAAGTGCAAGCCCTAACTAAGCCTTGACCTTGGGCTCTATAGCTGGGTTTAGCTCTTGCTACACCTAGCTATGAATAAAAAACTAAAGCTGCAATTAAGCTATTTCTGGCTAAAGTCAAAGCACAGCTGCTATATGGTGCTCAATTGGGGCCATATAATAATATGATCTTGAAAGAGTTCAAACCAAATTTTTGAGAAGCATCTTTCAGGTACCCTGATGTGTCCCAAATGCAGTAATGCAACAGGAAGCAGGAGTGAGTAAATTCAAATCTAATCTCTGGTTAAACATTTTCACTTATTGGCTAAAAGTGCACCATAATCCTTGTGGACTGTCCCATCTAATATTGGTTGATAAATTCAAATACCCTTGAGAAACAGCTATCGAAAAGAAATTGGGCCATTATGGCTTCTCCAGTGATAACATCTTAACTCTAGGGCTGGAAAAAGCTAGAGCAATTTTAATATAAAGGATATTAGACATAGAAAGCCAGACAGAAATTGCTGGTTTTTTCATACAACATTTTTGCAAATAATCAAATTTTGGTTTCCAAACCAGAACTTTAGCTTGATTTAATGATCTCCCAACAGCTGTGTTGGAAGGAAACATAGGAAAATCCCCTATGAAATTTAATATTGTCCCTGTGACATGGGTGCAATAGAAGCTACAGCCCACATATTTTTGTATTGTCATTTTTACAGGGATATTCGTAATCAGTTGATTACCCCTTTATTAGTTATTCACCTTTCAAGGTCTGAAACATGGGTCACCTATCGCCAACACTTACGACTCCTCGAACGCTTTCATCAGCGATGTATACACACAATCTTAAATATACACTGGACTGACTATGTGACGAATGTTGCTGTCCTTGAGTAAGCAAGGATCACCAGCATTGAGGCCATGATATTGAGAACACAGCTGTGCCAGGCAGGGCACGTTTTTAGGATGGAGGATCATCGCCTCCCAAAAATAGTACTCTACAGTGAACTCGCCATGGGTCAGCATAAGAAGGGCACTCCAAAAAAGTGATACAAGGATTCCCTGAAACAACATCTCAGGCTCAGCCAAATTGATCACCAACAATGGTCTGCCCTGGCCTCACATCAGGAGGCATGGAGATGCACTATCCACAATGCTGCAGCCTTATTTGAGAACTCACTCTGAACAAGTCTTGAAGAGAAACGACAACGCAGAAAGAATCACAACCCAGAAACATCACCCAAGGAGATCTGCTATGCTTTCTGCAACCAGACCTGTTTATCTTGGATTGGCCTTTTTAGTCATCAGCACGCTTGCAGAAAGCACGAGATGAGACCTTCCTGAATCTTCATTGTGAAGAAAAGTCAGAGAGAGTCCTTTGGTTTCAGTTTTCATCTCAGCCTATTCTGAATTTCCCCCTTATTTAAATTCGGCCTGTCCCTTAGATGTCCCAGTCTTGTTAGGGTTATAGAAAACCATACTCCAAACATTAAAAATTATTGTTGATGCTGTCTGAATTCAGAGGGCCAAACCAGACTTGACACGAGAGTTGCACTACATGGAAATCCCAGCACCTATTTTCTTTCTAAAAAGGAGCCATAGGAACATAGTTTAATTCCCTCCCCCCCTTCCTCTCTCATCACACACACACAGGAACGTGGACACAAGTTTTCCTGCAGAAAATAATCCTCTAGCTAGCATATTTTTTCAATTGCTGTCCCTATCATAGCAAAGTAACTTTTTCTTTAACAAGATGGGGAGGGGAAAAAAGATAAGACATTGGGAGTTCCAATTTTGGAACTTTAGTTTGACTCATTGGGATAGATCAAACTGTTAAGCCCAACTGCAATGGACCTATTGAATCAATAAGACTTATACAGATGTTTTAATAAGTCCCATCCATTCAGTGTTCTGTTCCAATGGATATACTGTAATCCATTTTAAAGAGGAGGTAGAAAGTGTAGAGAGTCTACTCACAATTGACTTTTAGGTTTTGCCTGCCAGTGACTTGCCTATACAGTAAGTACTAGGTAAGCACCTAAAGTACAGATGAGGAACCTTAGGTCCTGGGTTCAATTGGCCCTCCTGAAGCTCCAGTTCACCCCATAGGAGTTCCTTAGATGGACACACTCTCACTTCTTTATGACACCATTTTTTTAGTTTCTTAGCTTTTGTATAGGCTTTCCCATTTTAAAAGGTTTCCCCATTTTAAAAGGCCCTTAGTGCTAGCAAAGCCACTTAGGGTATGATATACTGGCATTTCTGAGCCTACCCTTTTGCCCTTGACCTATGCACCACTGGAATGTGCCTCCCAAGAACATATCTGAAATTAAATCCAGTCCTTGGGCTAAAAGAGGTTCTCCGCCCTTCCTTCCCAATTGCCATGGTATATACATAAACATTTTAACTTCTGAAGGGAGGAAGAGAAGTCAAAATTGTGACAACTACTGCAGAAGGATAAGAAAATTTAGTCTGAGAAGAAAACAAACATAGATTAGCAGTGGGGAGCCCCAAATCAAGAAGTGAGAGGGTAGCTGTGTGATGGAATCTATCAATGAAAGTGGCAGCGGCGGAAGGGTGAGTGTTTGAAACTAGACCTAGGCACATCTTCAGACTTTAGAGATGGTGGGTTTTACAAGCGTGGGTTTGTGCAGAACAGATAAGCCTGTTTCACAAGCTACTCCCATGAAGTGTTTTTTTTTTTTTTAATAGATCAATATATTTGGCCACTGAAGTGGAAATCATAAGAAATCTGGAGAAGAAAGCCATACCTGCATTCGGGGGGGGGTTTAGTGGGGGGGGGGCTTCAAATGCTCTTTGGAAGGTTAAAAATGTTTTTGTTTACTTATGCAAGGCTTGCCTGACCTGGTTATTTCATTTCACATGTCCATATTATTTTGAATAGAAACTGCTGAAACATGTTGAAGTGCTTTTCTTTTTTGTGGTGTGAGAAACTGTTCTTTCCATGTCATTTCTGTCTCTGGTACTCAATTTTCTGTGGAAAAAAAGTGATGCCCGGGAACACACCTATTTAATTAAGTGAGGTATACTAGTATCTGTGTTTCCTGGCACTTCCTCTGTGCAGATCAGGTCTTTTCATATAGGAACTAATAGATACCTAATTTCTCAGGCATCCAAAGTTTTTTCCACCTGCCAGCCTCTTGGGAGAAAATATTTGTGGGAGGATAGTGGATCTTGGTGGCAGCACAGGAGAACGTAGCTGTTACTATTTAGGGCAGTTCCTTTCACAGATACAGTTAAAAGAAGAGTCTCTGGTAAATTGCTGAGGATGCAGGGAATTCCATGGTGAGACGCAAAATTTTATATTGATATCTGAAAAAGTACAGTTGTCCCTCCATATCCACGGATTTGGTATCCACGGATTTCAGTATTCATGGCTTGAAAGTATTCTTAAAAAATAATAATCCAAAAAAGCAAACCTTGATTTTGCCATCTTATATAAGGGACACCATTTTGCTATGCCATTGAATATAATGAGATTTGAGTATTCATGGATTTTGGTATCCACAAGGGGTTCCTGGAACTAAACCCCAGCGAATATGAAGGGACAACTGTAGTCAGATATTTGGCTGAAGGATTCTTCCATGGCAGTTCTAATTGAAAGGATTATATCTAGGATTCAAAGCTTTCAGAAACTTCACTTCATCTCAATTTACCCTAAAAATATACATTGTTCAAACTATAGTAATCTATTCATGTCCTTCTACAAAATATGTTTATCTCATCATTTGAATATCTGTAGATCTAGAAGATATTTATGGATCACATTTCAAGTGATGAATTGCTTCTTCCGTAGGGATAACAAAAATCTATTCTTCAGTCATTTTTATTTTTGAAAAGAGAGAGAGAGAATTGCAGATGACTTCTTCAAAACATTTCATAAAATAAAATGGCAGAAACCTTTAAGTTATAAGTATAATACAATAATCTACCATTTCAAGACATCCTTCTGTCAGAATCAAAACTGTAGCTCAATTCTCAGGGGATCCTAAATGTGATATTGAAATGGGGATTTCACTTCTAGCAGGATCTCCTAGATCTAGAAGAGATGTTACCAAAATCTGTTACATCCCAGAACAGCATTCTAATTAGATCCCACCAAGTTGCTTCAATTTCATAGGCCACATTGAAGATATGGCCAGCACTACCCTAATAATGCTTCAGATAATTATGCCTTTGTCAAATGCTTTTGTGAGAGCCCTCTATCCATATCCTCTGAATAAATGTGAGGGCTTGGAAGTATCTGAGATTCAGAATAGATGTACAGAAGTTGTAATTAGTTTCCCATTAATGAAAGCATTGTTACATTATTTTTTTTATTGAAAAATCTCATTAGCAACATACAAATAGTTGTAAATTTTATTTTAAATCACCTTCCACATTCAATTTTTCAGTTATTTACTCTTGGTATTTCTTTAATTTTCCATCTTTGTGTTATGACTAATCTAGCTACCAATAGCATATATAGTAGAATTCTCCAATGCTTCTTTTCATTCTTCTTTTCTAGTACATTTGTCACATTTAGTAGATATAATTCCAGCTTCATGGGAAATCTGATCTGTAGCATCTGGTAGATAATTGTATGAATACTAACCCAAAATTACTTAATCAAATCACAGTTCCACCACATGTGCTATAGAGAGCCTGCCATCTCTTGATGTTTCCAGCACTTACATTACAACATTACATTGTAACCAGTGATCTGTTTGTGGCATAGCCGTAGCTTTGGGTTACTTTTATAATTACAAGAGTGTAGATTACTAAATGGAGGAGCAATACCATGTATTCAAGTGCTGGCTTGTGCTGCTGCCTTGTACGCTATTGTAGCTGTTAAGGTAACAACAAAGTGGATTGGAAGAGAGTGTTCTGTATCACATGCCAGTTGTCTGTACCTTTCAGGTATTTAAATGACTACTTTTCAAGCTCTCCTTCCAACATGTTATATTGCTGTTACCATTCCTGAGTGTCTTGACATAACATGCAGCTTCAAGGTACAGAAAAGGGATTTTTTGGAGGAGAAGATATGGAACAATCACAGTACATTATCGCATTATAATGGGGAAGTTAGAAGAAAAGGTCTAAACTCATGCTGGAATGGTTCTGCACAGAAGTTCTTCCTGGGAGGAGTAGGATTTGTTGCACTGCTATATTTTGCAATCCTGCATGATCTATACAACTTCGTAACACTGCAAAGCTGTGAGACTGCTTGAGAAATGAAGCAGCAGAGACAATTTGCAGAAAAAGTGGTCCCATGCCTCAGGTCCCATACCATTTGCCCCTTCCACATAGTTCACCAGAGTTTTTCGCATTTTGTTAAAAGTTTTCATTTTAAAAAAAGACTGTAAGATTACACTGAATCTCAGCATTTAATTGTGAAATAATAAGACCTCTCCTTGTTCATGAAGAAGTATAGATTGTATTTAGTTGTGTGTGGAACGAAATAGGTGCTAATTAAGGTGAAGTGATTGTTTAAAGCATTAGTGTGATTTCTGCCTCATAATGAACAGGTTAAATGAACTGAGGACCACCAGGTAAAGAATTCAAGGTGTAGGTGTCACTTAGGACTTACAGGCCAAGTTTCACTGGGGAGTAATGTTTTGTGATAGGTACCACTGGGAAAGTTATAAGAATACAGGAAGCCCCCACCTTTTGAAGGTTCATTATCTGACGACTCATTCTTTCAACATTTTTAAATTAAGGACCAGTTCCATTCATTCAATGAGAAATCCACTCTTTTGACAGTTCTTGTCTATGGAGGCTTGCCTGGGACTGACCATACATGTGTGCCGTTGCTTGCAAAGTGAGCTGAGTGGGGAAAATTTCACCAAACCAACTGAGATACTTTGGAAGCAGCAGGTGGGCGCAGGCCCATGGGTGGGCACAGGGAGTCCCATACAAGCCATCGTAATCTCTCATGCTCCCTACATGGGTTGTGCTTTTATACTTACATACATAAACAAACCTTTAGAATGTTTACAGTGACTTTTATATGATTGCCAAGTAGTTTACTATCTTAATTATTTTACTGGTCTAAAGCTGTCTCATAAGGCACTTGTGAAGACAGAAGTTTAGAGGCACCCAAATACAGCTCATAGAAAATTATGATGTGGGGGATTATGGGGGAAAGGATGTAAATTTGGGGTTTACCTAGTAAAGAGTCAGATAGGAGAGGATGATATCAAATTAGAGTGAGCCCTCAGTTTCCACTAGAATTTGGTTCCATACCCCTGTGGACACCAAAATCTGTGGATGCTCAAATCACATTATATACTATGGCATAGTAAAAATGTGTCCCTTATATAAAATGGTGAACAGCAAAGTTCGCTTTTGGGAATATATATGGCTTTTTAAAAAATATTTTGAAGCCATGGTTGGTTGAATCTGTGGATAAAGAATCCATGGATATGGAGGGCCAACTGTAGTTGGGGCAATTAGAGACAAAATGAAAGCTGATTAGGAGGAGGGAACTGGATAAGATCTGGACAGGATTTTGGGAGCTTGGAATGTGGACAGAGGTCAGGGAGTTCATGTTTAACTTAATTGTTTTATAATTAATCTTGCCTGGTTTTATTTTCTACAAGCGTGTCTTGAGTGTTTTCATTTAAGAGAACCGGTCACTTTCAAAAGGAGAACCGGTCACTTATTACCACATTGAACCCATGATCAACACAGCCACATGTTCAGTATAGTGGACACCTTGTGGCATGAATACCAGACCCAGGGAGGGATCTTAAGGTTAAAAGGATAAAATGAATAACTAGAGCCAAAAGGTTAGAACCATGGGGCCAGTCTGGAGAGGGTTCTGTCACACCAGCATGTGATTCCTTCAGTCTGAGATGAATGATGGAAGTCAATAATTGTTTTCAACAAATAAATTAAGGTCCAGCCATACTTACTAATTTAGTCTTGTGGTAATTAATGGCCACAGGGTTGTACTGAAGTAGATTAAGTCAGATTTGGTTGACTGTATTATTAAACGTTTTGTGATAAGACGGCTGCCGGACTTACCGGTGGCCGCCTTTTGCGGCTGGGGACACTCCTCCCGGGCCCGGGCCGCCGCATGGCCGGCATGGGCGCCGCCATGCCAGCCGCAGTCTCCTCCCAGTATGCTCTGGCACACTGGGAGTAGGATTCAAGAGCGGTCAATCGGGAAAGGGCTGCCGCTCCCCAATTGGCCGCCCTTGAGCTGCAGCGGCCAATCAGGACTGCCGCTCAGTGCGGCTCCTGATTGGCCAGTAGGTGGGGCTAGTCCCCTACAGGGTCCGGAGGCCGGGTATTTATTCCTGGCCAGTTCCTGGACCCTGCCAGTTGGCTCTGAGGAGCCAAAGACCCACCCACCCTCCCTTTAGTTAGTTGGTCTTTGTATTAGGTAGTGCATGCTCCATTTCATTCTTGTATTTTCCGTCACAACTTTCTTGGTGGACATGGGTTTTGGGTATCACCTGGGGGGCCTGTGGGGTCTCTAGGTCAGGACAAGCTGGCCTGATTCAGGCCTAGCTTCTCCAGGGAGACTCCGCCCCTGGGTGAGGATCAGGTCACGTGGGAGCGGTCACATGATTGGTCATGTGACCGGGTCATGTGACATCATGGGTACGGTCACATGATCAATCACATGATTTGGTCACACAGCTGGTCATGTGATCAGTCACGTGCCTGGGGGAGATGTCACGTGACCCGGCCACTGATCCGCCAGCCGGCCGGCTGACGGATACGGCTTCGCTGGGCAGGGGTCCCTCTGGCCCTGCTCATTGACAACCCATGCCCAGGCCAACCACAGCAACTATCACCAAATCAGAAAGTTGTGGCCTTTTCTGTCAATATTTTTCTCTCCTGTATAAAATTCACTTTGGTTTGTATCCTATGTGTCTTTATTGAGTCTGGCTGGCACGGGGGATGGGGAGAGTAGGCATGTCACTCAGACCGCAATATGTAGATCTTTGTAATTTAATGACTTTATTAGAAGGGAAAAAACAGTAACTTGACTCTGTTGGCAATATTGTCCATTATATCCACAGAGCAAAATGCAGGAATTTGTTCTCCATCAGTTTTAAAATTTATTGACCCTTCAGGAAAATCGTTATCTTCAGCCGAAGGATTATTTAACTGCTTAGTCAATAAATTCTGATTGTTGAATCCCAACAAAGTCAATAGCTATCCATTATATGATTTAATGAACAAAGACTTGGTGACAGAATCTACAGAATTTGTAAAGAAAGTTGCTACAGATTTCTTGAATGGATTTTCATTCAATTCTTCTTGTGAAAGAGGTAAGCATCTTCTGGATGTCAGAAAGCAATAAAAACAATGTTTTCTCAATACAAAACTCTGAATCCAGCAATGAAACAAACAGTGGAATGCCTAAAACATTGTCACACGGATTTTTGGCTCAGTTGGCATTTTGCCAAACAAATAGGGCATAAGTCATCAGGTGTTGCAGTGATATTCTCCCTCTCTCTCTTTCCCATTTTTCTTAAGAGTGTCATATTGTACAAATGGCTTTACTTAAAACTGTGGCTGTTTCTAACTCCATTATGAATCTTCACCCCAGAATATAGAGAATCATTCCATCTGAGATGAGTTTTGAAAATTTATTTTTCCATGAATTTATCTACACTGTAGAAATAATGCAGATTTAACTGCCATAGCTCCATCCTACAGAATCCTGAGATTTGTAGTTTTCTGGGTCACCAGCACTCTTTGGCAGAGAAGTCTAAAGACCTTGTAAAACTACAGATCCTAGGATTCCATAGGGTGGAGCTACAGCACTTAAAGTGGTCTCAAACAGCATTATTTCTACAGTGTAGTTGGCAGAAATTCATCATTGGCAGAAAAATTGTAGGCCCAAAACACCTCATTGTAGACATCTGGGTTTGCTACTACCTTGCAAGGTATTGTTCCCTGGATTGTGAATTCAGAGGTTTGGTTTGTTCTCCAATAGCATGTGGCTTGGTAATTGAATGTTTCTATTAAAATTTTCAGAAAATGTTCCCAACACCTCTTACTTGAAGCATGTTCACCCAGTTCTCTACTTCCAACATATAATTACATTATACAGTAAAACTCTTATCTTGCATACTGTTAGAAAAGCAGGGTTGGGGGATTTCAGAAAGTAGCAAACCTCAATGTTAATGGCTCACTACCCCAGCAGTATCTTTATAGTTATTTTGAACCGGCCACCAGCAAGGTTCAGAAACAGTGGGAGCCACATCAGAATGTTCATGGTCTCTTTTGTCTGGTTGCTTTAAAGGACCCTACTAAGGCCCTGTCTACATGCTGGGGGGAAAAATCCATGGGGCGGAGTAAAAAGTCCGAAAAGGCAGCTTTTCGTATATGTACGATCTGCGTACACAATTTTTTAACCCCCCAACTCCGTATGACCCGCCTCATCCAGCTGGCTGGAGCCAGTGATCCAAGCAGCAGTTTTAAATCTCCCACTGCTTTTTATTTTATTTTAAAAGGTGCCTGTTTTGCAGACAGTTGGTTTTCCCTATTTAAAATGTAAAATAAAGATAAACATATGTAAAAATCTCCATTTCATGGACTTACCAGACTCTCACTTAGCCGGGAATACAACATGGCGGCTGCTCCCGATTCCCCTCTTTGCTAGCCCCGTCCCCTGTGCTCAGCCAGCCAGTCAGATTACACTGCCTGTTTGTATGTGTGTCAACGGGGTGTACAGACTGTCGATAACATGAGCAGCTGTACAGATTTTAGCTCGAGATTGCTAAGCCTCCCGAATGCCAAATCCACAGTTTATGGGGAATTTGCTAGCCTCCCTTCTGAAAGACACGTATGCATCCGAATGGCCGTGTGTACACATGATCAATCTTCCAAACGCCATACATATTTTTTTTTACTGTGTTGACAGCCCCTAAGTGTGTCTTGATGGCAGTTTTCTGGAGCCATCAGTAGTGGGAAGGCAACATATGATCATTTTTCTCAGGAATTATCATTCTCTTACTTCTTCAGCACTCAAGAGGAGAGGGATGTTTCAGCAGTAATCTAAATAGGGACATTGTATTATCTGAACTATGAAGGAACTAGATGAGATCCTGAAATGTAAAGACATATCTTTGAATACAAAAGTTAGGTTTGTCCATGCCGTTATATTTCCCATTTCTATGTATGATTACAAAAGATGGACATGAAGAAAGCAGATTGGAAGAGAATCAACTCATTTGAAATATGCTGGAGAAGATTTCTATGGATACTACGGACTGCTAAAAAGACAAATAAATGGGTCCTAGAGCTAATCAAGCCTGAACTCTCCCTAGAAACCTAAACTGAGGCTGCCGTATTTTGGACATATCATGAGAAGAAATGACTCACCGGAAAAGACAATAATGCCTAGTAAGTAAAAGGCAGCAGGAAAAGAAGAAGGCCTCATTCCAAATGGATAGATTTAATGAAGGAAGACATGGCTCTGAGTCTGCAAGACTGAACAGGGTGGTTGATGATAAAGGGACTTGAAGCTCTCTCATTCATAGGGCGGCGATAAGTTGAAGTCAACTTGACAGCAGTTAACAACAGCAGCAATTATCTGAACATGGGATGCATGCAGTTGAAACCTGCCTGCTAACTTTCCAAGAACATGTTTGGTGTAGCACCTGACCAGCTTTGAGCAAACTGACTATTTCTGACTTTGCTCACTGGAGATTATCAGTCCTCAGGACCAGAGAGCTTTTCCTTTTCCAAAATGCAAGAAGTATAGTCATATTCATGTTCTTCTGATAGGCTTCCTGTAGGCAATGGATTGACCACAGTGCAAACAGAAAATTGGACTAAAATTGTTCTTTATATTTTGTTGCTGCTGTTGCTGTTGTTCAAAAATGGTCCTTCATTTAGAAAAGGTGATGTCTGGGAGGTGGGCTGCCTGAGCCAATAAGAGAGACAGAATATTTTAAAGAATCAGTTTTCATATGGGGTGGAGCCTCAACAGTATAATTTTATGTCAAGATGAGAGACACTTTTAAAAAAAAATGCTCAGAAATGAGGCTGCTGGACTCACCCTGTGGCATCTCTGTGGTTTGGGGGAGATTACAGCGTTGGCAGGTGCCTGGTGGCATGCTGAGCTGAGCTTCTTCTTCCTAGAAGGCTGTGTGACATGGCTGAGCTGAGGAAGAGGCTCCTCAGTTTAAAGTTGAGCTGCAAACACATTGGCTGGAGAGTTCCCAGCCAGAGCAAGCTGTAGTTTCCCCTCTAGTTGGGCGGCCAGTTATACATCTGGCCACCTCACTGCTCTGGCTCAGTTGCTCTCTCTGCATTTTCCCATCCCGCCTATCCCCCTTTTTGTGTAGTGCCTTTTTCCTGTTTTTGTATGCCTTCATGTGCATGGGGTTTTTTGCTGTCACAATTTTTGGGGGGTGGTTGGCATGGGTCCTGGATCCAGGACATTGGTTTCTTGTGCCTACAGGCACAGGGAGATGATGCAGGGTCCCTTTACAGGACTCAGGGATCCTGGTTAGGAAGGGTGTGTAACTGTGGTGGGCATATGCTTTCATGGCACCCCTGGTAGGGCTAGGGGACCTCCACAGGTGCTGGCCCAGTAGGAACCCCTCCTTGCTTCCTTGGTTTCAGCAGCAGGCCATAGACGGGCTCATTGGCCAACAGGCAGGTTGGTCAATGCCTGGATCTGGATCCATGTATGTGCCAACCCATCTACAGCTGTAATCAATGAAGCTGTAGTCAGTTATTTTCCACTGTAAATTGGTGTCTGTGGTTATTTGTTTTGCAGCCTCACCCTTGGACGTGCAAACAGCCTTCTTTGTGATATTTGACAATGAAAGAGGGTTAGATTTTCGTCTTAGTGTGTGTGTGTGTTTTTAACTCTCTTATCTTTCCAAAGTGTAAGTCTAAACTAGTATGTTTAAATGATAGACAACTAAACAATCAAGCATATTGTTAAAATAAATCAAATAAACTAAAAGGAAAGATATTTTTGATTAACTCTTACCATTTCATGAATTAACGAGTAAGAGCCTTAGTTCAATAAATCAGTAATATTTGCATATAATTTTGTTCTTGTTTATAATAAGTAAATTTAAACAAACAAACAAATAAAATAATAAGTAAATCTAGATGTTAAAGCCACTTCCACATCTGTCTTAACCAAATTGTTATTGTAGGTGTATTTTTTATTCTGCCAGAACTGGGTGATACACATATTTTTGCTGTTGTGAGTAAAGAACTGATAATCTGTAAGTCAACACTCTCTACGGTGGTATTCAATATGTACAATAGTATAGCCTTTTGATTTTGTGACAAACTGTACCCTTTTAGATAATTAATTTTTTGATAATACAGAGTACCAGATTTTAATATAAAAATCCACATCTCCCTCCCCCAAAAAAGAATAACGTCAGCTTTTGCAGTTTTGCATCTCTAAAAAAGTATTGTACTATGCTAGATGTTATTTGGTTTGTGTCAAGCAGCAGCTGCTGCCATTTCATAAGTGGGGATTGGTGAAATCAGGCCAGGAGACACTACTTAGCTATGTAACTAAAGTGGTTAGATAGCTAAGTAGGTGATACAGAATCATGGCTGTTATTCTCAATAATAAATCTGAATGGTGTTCAATGTTTCTTTTAATTTCTCTACTAAGTATATAATAAGACAGTCTCCAAGGCTTTTTATAATTATAAGGAAAGAGACTAACCCATATTTTGAATACTCACTTATCCCAGTGTAGAAACACTGTGATGCTTGTATTTAATAAAAGGTTCTGATTTTTATCTCAGGAAGCATAATATTATTTTAAAAAAATGTCCTGCATTGCCAATGATATGTTTCCTTAGCTTCAGAGTTTGCTTTACCAAACTGTTTCATCGGCTGATTGTATGCATATCTATTTGGAAATAAATACCGTGCAGCAGGAATGGAAACAATATTCCTAATATTCAAATACCAGATGAAGAATTAATTTCCTGAATACTAGACAGATGAGAATATTTTCAGTTTAGGACTCATCCTGCCAGAAAAACACACTTTTCTGTGTATGAGTCCAAATATGGCCTTTTTTTTTAGATAGATAAATGTTATTTTCTGTGCAAAAAGCAGGTTTTTTTTCACATAGAAAGCATGATCTTCTGTGGATTAAACATGATTTTCTATGCCAAAAACAACATAACTGTGCAAAAAAGTGGATTTTTTATTTTTATCTCTTTATTTTTGGCAGATTTATCCTAAATTGCAAATAGTACTCAAGAACTTTGCAGGTTTTATGGGCATTCTTGCAGTGGGGAGAAAAAGAGGTCATTCATTTGCTCTTGCTGATGAGAACAAAATTTGCAAAGATACCACACAGTTCAAAGGGATTTTATTCCCAGGAATGCAGCCTTAGGGAAGTAGAAGAAAAACCAATAAAATGCTATTTCAGCTAGTAAAATACAGTGCACATATTTTGAATTCTATAACACTCTTCTGTAGACCAAGAATCCTGTTGATGCACTATACTAGTGCAAAGGTCTGTTAAGCTAGCCATTGTATTTAATCCACACTCACACTGGGAGGAGGAAGAGTCATTAACTGGTTCTGCACCATTTATTTTCAAATGGCCTGGCTGGTGGTGGGGTGCTACTCAGAGCTTGGGCACTCTGGGCAGCATGGCTTAGACCAGTGATGGGCAACTTTTTGAGCTTGGTGTGTCAAACTTCGCCAAAAAACTGAGCATAACTCGGGTGGTGTGTCACTTTGAGGAAAAAACATTATTTCGCAATATTTATTGTTTAAATAACATAAATGTATACAGTTGCCCCTCCACATTCGCAGCCTCAGAGCCCCCTTGGAAGGCCGGGGAGAGGCCAGAGAGACTCCTGCCCGCCTGCCCGCCACCTGCCCTGGCCTTTCCGAGGCAGCTCTGGGGCTTCGAAGCCTCGGAGCCCCCTTGGGAAGGCTGGGGACAGGCTGCGCAGACTCCCGCCTGCCCGCCCACTGCCTTACCCAGCCTTTCCGAGGTGGCTCTTGGGAAACACGGCAGGCCTCGGGGGAGGTGACCAGATGGGGGGGAGGCTCCACACCCCCACCTCCCTAGGGTGGTGATCAGGGCTTTGTAGCCCTGCCCACCACTTTCCTCCACCCTCTCACCCTCCCTAAAGTAGTGACCGATCACCACTTTAGGGAGGGTGGTGAGGTTGTGGGCGGGGGGAGGAGGCCTATGGCTGCGTGTCAGCCCAAATGGCTGCGCCTGTCAGTGCTGACACACATGTCATAGTTTCGCCATCACTGGCTTAGACAATCAGCTGTCTCAGAGTGCCTTGTCTCCAGAAGCTGAGCATAGTTGGACCTCTGTATCCATGGATTTAACTAACTACATCTCAAAATGTTTTTTTAAAAAGTCCAAAAAGCATACTTGTTGTTTGCCATTTTATATAAGGGACATCATTTTACTACGCTGTTGTATATAATGAGATTTGAGCATCCACAAATGTTGGTATCCACAAGGAGTTCTGGAACCAAATCCCAACAAATACCAGGGGCCAACTGCATTTGGAAATAGATGGCTCAGAGCCAGTTCCTGCCACCTTCTGTTGTCACCAGTGACTACATTGCCCTTTCCCCTATGCCACTGTACACATGGCATTTTTGCTTTTCATTTTGCTGTTACTTTGGTAACTAATTCCATTCCCCACACATAGACCATGCAGCTTGGCAATAGGGAATGCATTTGCTGGCCTTTTGCAAGAGGAGGCAACTATTAATATAATCATGGAGCTGGGCATCATGACACAGTGTAAGCTTGCTTCTGCCTCTGACACAGTGTAAGCTTGCTGGTAGCATATGGGTCAGGGGTTTTTGTTTCCCCCCCCCTACCCTACACTGTTGAAAGGAAAAATTGATTGGCATAAGTGTGGTGTCTTAAATAGGTAGTCACTTTGCAGGTAGTGGGGGGAGATTGCTGCAGTCTGTGATCATTTTGGGGTGAGGGATAGGTCTCTGGAAATGTTCAGCTGGTCATGTGCCACAAGGGGTGAGGAAGGAGAATATTCTTTGGAATAGCCTGAAGGTTTAACCCTCAGAGGAAGTCAAGTGACTTAGGGGGCGATCTTTGGGTTGGCCTTCCAGTAGATGGCTGGCTGGGGAGCAACCCACAACTAGGGTTTCTCCCTGGAGCTCAGGTGTTTTACCCAGGGGAAGTTGGGGAAGGGGTATGGGAGAGATCTACTGCCTCAGGTGCTCCCACAAGGTTGCTCCCCCCCCTTATTGCATATCTTGAGGAATAAAGAATTAAATAGGATAGTTAAACAAAGTGGTCCATATTTTTATCCAACTTCTGTGTGTGGTCTCATTATTTCGTGGGCTGGGCAGCAAACTGGTGGAGCCAATAGGATTCTGGCCCAGGTGACATTGCACTGAGGCCAAAAGAATGTGAGTTATTTCTAACAAGATCATATGTGTGAATCACATATGCAAATCATATTAGCAACCTCATTTACAAGAATGCACCCAAATTATTAATGGAAAGCAAACTATTTTAGCTTTCTTAAAATCAGATATATTTTAGGTCACATATATAAGGCAAGATACTACCTTCATTAATAATTCACTTGAACTGTTACTGAAGCAATTATCATAAGTGATGCAACCATCTATTTTGGCAATGTATTTCCTTTTCATGGGATGAATGAATCATTTATTAATATATTATACTGCTTTGTAACAGGAATGTTTTTAATTTCAGCATATTCTCCAGGAAGCTGACAGTCTATCAAATACTGCTCCATTTACCTTTGAACACAATGCAGTTTATGTGATTTTTCTTTTCAATGCCTTATATATGCCCCTTCCCCTCCCCACCCTGCAACAGTAGAGAATGTAAATTGGTTGAATGTAAGTCAAGAATTCAACTCAACATGTCTTTCTGAGGATGCTAATTGGTTTTGTGCCCCATTCTGTTGACAAGAGCAATTGCGTAGGTGGCCTACCCTTTTATAACCTTTTTAAAGAAGATAAGAGTAAATGTTTCTTTTCTTTCTTCTTCCCCATTTTTTTTTTTTTTTTTTGTAACATCACAGGAGTCATCAGGACAGCCTTGCATAACATGGACCGGGAAGCCAGGGAACATTACTCCGTTGTCATTCAAGCGAAAGATATGGCTGGACAAGTTGGAGGGCTGTCAGGATCAACCACTGTAAATATAACACTCACCGATGTCAACGATAACCCCCCCAGGTTCCCTCAGAGTATGTAAAGGTTTGATCTGATTTATTTTTTTCCCAGCAAAAAGTTTGTGTATTGAAAATTTATTATAATGTCAGAGGGATATTGTTTACTGAAAGATTTAATATGAAGACACAAGAGGGATTTTGGGAAAGCTATGGACGTTTTTGGACATTTAAAAAATAACGCAAGCAGCCTCGTCAGCTTGCGAGGCTGCTGAGCTGCAAAGCGTCCGTTTCGTATGACGCTCGCCCCTGCCGGTACTGTTGCGGTACCACAGGGAGAGTTGAGCGTCATATTTCCTTGATTTTTACTCACGATCAACTTTCGTGAGTAAAAATCAAGGAAATATGACACTCAACTCTCCCCGCGGTACCGCAACAGTACCGGCAGGGGCGAGCGTCATACGAAATGGATGCTTTGCAGCGCAGCAGCCTCGCAAGCTGACGAGGCTGCTTGCGTTATTTTTCAGCGTCCGAAAAAGTCCTATAAGTCATGGCCAGGGTGCATCTTCTCTTCCTAATATAACAGTAGATATGCTATGTCAAGTTTAGATAGAGCAGATGTGATAATTCATTGACCGTCCAGATATCAGTGGGTTGTATCTCCCATTGCTCCTAGCCAGCTAATGGTGAGTGATGATGAGAGCTGTGGTCCAGTGGACATGTTTCTTGCACCCAGAGGTTCATCTTCTCATGCCAATTTACATTTTCTTCTTTTGCAAATGGACTCCTGGTTACGTGTACCTAATCAAATACAGGAAATCAATGGGGATTCTATGTAAGTGTCAGGAACAGATCAAGTTCCTGCCATTTACCATTGCCTACATAGGAAATGGCCGGGCTTGCTATACTACTGCCATTGATTATTTGTTTTCTATTGTAATGGTAAAAGGGGTGCCTGGCATGACCAGGAAATGGGTGATATTGTGGTGAGGCCATGTGGCCAAAGTTCAGAATAACAAAGGTGAAGGGGGATGGTTGGGAAAAGAATTGTAAAAGGCTCAGACTGACCAATGAGGGAAAGCCACATCAGGCTTGCTGATGTGTAAATACTTTTTATACTTTTGTGTTTCCTTTTGTTCTTCATTCCAAGCAATGCTTCTGAACTAATAACTCTGTAGAAACTCTATCTAGTAATAAAAGCTTTTAAATTTAAAACTAAACTCTTTGCTTGTGGAGTTTAAAGAATCTTTAAATAATAAAAGCTTTTAAATTTAAAACTAAACTCTTTGCTCGTGGAGTTTAAAGAATCACAGAATCATAGAGTTGGAAGAAAACACAAGGGTCAACCAGTCCAACCCCCTGCCATGCAGGAATACACAATCAAATCATTCTCGACAAATGGCCATCCAGCCTCTGTTTGAAAGCTCCAAAGAAGGAGGCTCCACCACACTCCCAGGCAGTGTATTCCACTTCCGAACAGCTCTTATTGTCAGGAAGTTCTTCCTAATCTTTAGGTGGAATCTCTTTTCCTGCAGTTTGAACCCTGTCCTAGTCTCTGGAGCAGCAGAAAACAAGTTTGCTCCATCCTCAGAATGACATCCCTTGCAATATTTAAACATGGCTATAATGTCACCTCTCAACCTTCTCTTCTGCAGACTAAACATGCCCAGCTCCCTAAGCCGCTCCTCATAGGGCATGGCTTCCAGACCTTTAACCATTTTGCTCGCCCTCCTCTGGACAGATTCCAGCTTCTCAATATCCTTCCTGAATTTTGGTGCCCAGAAATGGACACAGTATTCCAGGTGTGGTCTGACCAAAGCAGAATAGAGTGGCACTATAACTTTCCTTGATCTAGACACTATAGTTCTATTCATGCAGCTTATAATCACATTGGTTTTTTAGCTGCTGCATCACACTGCTGACTCATGTTCAGCTTGTGGTCCACTAAGACTCCTAGATCTATGTCGCATGTACTGTCATCAAGCCAAGTTCTTCTTCCGCTTGAGCCTCCAGGTTGTCAGGGCTCGCTGCTGGCACAGGTGTAGATAAACCTGTGCGAGGGTCCATAGGGCCATTCCCTGCCATGTCCTCCTCCTCCTCTGATTCCATACCCTCATCAGACTCACGGGGCATGATAGTCATGTTTAAATATTTGAAGGGCTGTCATACTGAGGATGGAGCAAGCTTGTTTGCTGCTGCTCTAGAGACTAGGACACGGAGCAATGGGTTCAAACTACAGGAAAACAGATTCCACTTAAACATTAGGAAGAACTTCCTGACAGTAAGAACTGTTCGGCAGTGGAATACACTGCCTCATAGTGTGGTGAAGTCTCCTTCTTTGGAGGTTTTTAAACAGAGGCTGGATGGCTATATGTCAGGAATGCTTTGATTGTGTATTCCTGCATGGCAGGGGGTTGGATTGAACTCATAATAACAAGTGCCTTAGTACCAACATGGGAGGGATGGAGGAACAACAGAATAAGGATTGCAGTCCTAGTTTGTCATCCATTGTTCACACTAGATTCAAGAGAAGTCAATAGCCAGTCCAGACGTCAGTCACCAATTGTCCATATAAGTTGCAAGAGAAGTCAATAGCCAGTCCAGAAATCAGTGGAGTCAGGTCCAAGTTCCAGGTACTTGGTTAGCAAGGGTTTACTGCAACATTCAGAAGTCAGTCTGATGTCAAGGCAAAGCAGGAATGCAGGAGGAGTTCAACAGATAAGATAAACATTTGTCAGTGCTATGGCACAAAGGAAAACTACAGGGAGATTTATACCCAGATTTTCAAGGCCAAGTGGGCCTCATTAATGAGTAGTCAGGTTAGTGTTTAATATAATGATACTAGGCATGATGTTTCTCCCTCCTTCTCCCTCCTTTCAGAGAAGAAAGACAGCATGTGGTTTGAATCATCTGTCACTGGCTGGCAAATTGTTTCTTCTTCAGAGCGAGGGATGTTTTCTCTATCTGCTTCAGCTGCCCTCTCAGAGGGAGCCAGGGCAGTCTCCTTAGGCTGAGCCATGCTTTCTCTACTTGCATCATCTGCATTCTCTGCTTCCTCCTCCTCCTCCTCTTCTGAGTCCTCAGCAAGGGTGTTCATAAGAGTTCCTTATAGCATAAGAAGGAGGAAGAGAGGGGAGAGGAAAAAAGGAATGTTGCAGCAGATTTTAAGACCAACAAATGTTTATTTTTGCACGAGTTTTTGTGAATATAAACCCACTTCTTTGCTCTACTGCATCTGACTAGGTTTATATCCATGAAAACCCATGCAAAAATAAAAACCAGTTAGTCTTAAAGGTGCTGCTACATTCCGTTTTCCCTCCCCCTTCCTTTCTCCTTTGTATGTAACAATGTTGTTATATTCTGGTTCAGATACAGTTGTCCCTCCGTATCCATGGATTTGGTATCCATGGATTTAAGTATTCACAGCTTGAAAATATTCTTTAAAATGTATTAATCCAAAAGAAAACCTTGATTTTGCCATCTTATATAAGGGACACCATTTTGCTATGCCATTGCATATAATGGGACTTGAGAATTCATGGATTTTGGTATCCACAGGGGGTCCTGGAACCAAACCCCAGCAAATATTAAGGAAAACTGTACTTCTGAGCATTAATTGGCTTAAAAAACAGATCTGTAACATTCTTGTTATGCCTGATGTTTGAAAGAACCTTTGGGAAAGAAATCTATGAATCTTCAAGGGTGTTGTTGTGGGTGATTTTAATAGCAGGATGAACAGAGTAGAGGCTAGTTTGTAAAGTATTCCCAACTTCATCTGCCACTGGTCCATATTGCAAAAGTGTCATCAGTGTATTTCCACCATAGAAATGGTTTATATTTGGATTTCATAAGGATGTTTTGCTCTAGTTCACCCATAAATAAATTAACGTATGATGGAACAATGTGTTTGCCCACTGCTGTGCCTTCTGTTTGATAATAATGTGTTTTGGGTTTAGTTTTAGTTTTTTGTTAAAAGTAAAAGTTTAGCAGATAAACCTGAGTGCCACCATTATCAGGTAGGTTGGTATAAAGTGATATGACATCAAATGTTAGGAGTATGCTGTTAATATTTTTTATACACTTTTACATAATAAGAGATTACTTTCTCATGCCATTAAGCTCATTCAGCAGCTGGGTCATTGGAGTATAGCTGACAGGACAAGATGGTGATGCATTAGAAGACTGGATTTTGCAGTAGTTATGCACACTTAACATACAAAACTATTTGCTTGAACAGATACTGCACTGTGCGTAACTGTCTTGGGTAGATGATCTTACTATAGCTGTTAGGAAAGATTTAAAAATGTTCAACCTTTCTGCAATATATGTTTGATTTTAAAAAATGTTGAATCCTGCTTCTTTCCCTCTAAAATTTATTTATTGACCTACACCAAAATCCAAAATGGAACACCTGGAAGCGTAGTTTTGTTATTTAATACCTTTTCACATAGCCCAAAGTACAGGAAATCTGAAACATATACAAACATCTGAAGTGAAAATTGTCAGTATATGGGATTTGCAATCCATAAAATTCATGTTATAAAGAGATACAGAGCAAAGCAATATGTCTGCCAGTAGGGGGCATACAAGCTGTACAAGCTGTAAACATAAGTGCACCTGTTCCATATTATAGGAACAGACTTTCCATGCTTATCTGTGTGAGAACTAGAAGAGACAGGATGTTTACTGCTTGTAATGATGTAATGCGAAGATCTGTATCTGTACTAAGTGTGTGTGTGTGTGTGTGTGTATTCTATGCTGCCTCTAGGACAGCAATGATGCAGACTGCTGTGTCCTGTGATTTTACCACAGACAGGATTCTCTGTTGTTTTCTGTAAATATTCTAACACGTATCAGTAAAGTATAATTTAGATACCAAAGTGTCTGTTTGCTTTATTGGACGTCCTAAAGGAAATGCTAAGGGCAACTGGAGTTATTTCTGCTATTCTGCTACAATTTTTGGCTGCCTGGATCTCTAAGCATGTACAGAGTGTCCAGTGTGCTATATGACATGTCAGGTTATGGTTCCTGCTTTCCAAATGCGCTACCCATTATTCCAGGGATGTTACCAGTTCATCTGAGATGTCCCAGTGTCTCCCAGTCTTTGCCTGTCAACTTTGGATGCTAAGATCTGAAACCTGTGTGCTGGAGATGCCTGCAAGATGCTGAGAGCTGTCTGGAGGTCCTAGCTGGTGAGCTGCTCTGTTGGTGGAAGATCACAGCTAAGAGGGGCTTGATAGCTCAGAGTTTCAGTGATGGTGTTTGCACCTGGTGACCTACCTTTTGAGAGGCTAAATGACAGGAGCTATCTTGATTGGTCTTTGAAGTTAGAGGTTTATTTAAAATGGGAGGACTGTTGGCAGCCTGTGTTGCAAATGGTTGCCCAGCCTTCAGCTGCCCAGGCGAAAGCCGAAGTGAAGGCTAAATCAGCAATTATTCTAGGGCTGGAAGATTCCCAACTGATGTTCATTTGTGGATTGCAGACTGCAAAGGAATGCTGGGAATCCTGGGAGCAGTGTACATTCGTGGTTCCAAGATTCTGTTGACACGGAAGCTGTACAAGGCGAGGCTGAAGCCTGGTGAGGATGTGAGTACTCATCTTGCCACTATCCATGACTTGTTTTCCAGACTCCACAAGACTGGGACAGATTGTAGTGAAGCTGATAAAGTTTATATAATTTTGTCTACTTTTGATTCTTCATATGATGCTCTGATTAACAGCGTAGAAGAAATTCCTGAGGCTGACTTCGGTGTTAATTTTATTGTCGGGAGACTCCTCAAAGAAGAAAAAAGGAAGCAACGCAAGGATGATGAACAGTCGGTTAAGCCAAAGTTCAAAGGGAACAATAATTTCAACAATGCCTAAGTGCAGAAAGAAGCCACAGAGGCTGCCTTTGTAGTTAAAAAGGCATGCTATATTTGTTGCTCAAAAAAAAAATCAGTTGGCAAGGAGCTGTGAGAGAATAAAAAAGGAGGACAGCCCAGTCAAGCTAATGAAGTGATGTTGGCTGTAGTAAGACAATTAGATGTTGCTGAAGAAAGCTGTGAAGTGACTGACTGGATTCTGGATTCTGGGTGCAGCAGTCATCTCAGCAAATCTTGTGTACATTTTGTGACTTTTTCTGAAGCTGACCCATGCTGGGTTCATCTGGCTGACAAAAAGAGAGAGTCTGGCATCGGGAGTTTGCTATGTGTCTTGTCTTGGCAAAAACATTTAAAATATACAATATGTTCCTAAGTTAAGTATGAGCTTATTGTCAGTGGCTGTGCTTGACAAAGAGGGGCGTGAAATTAAATTTGCTGGACAGAAATGTTTTGTTCGTAAGAATGGCAAAGTAGTGGCTGAAAGAGTGCTTAGAGATCAGCTGTACTACATGAAGCCAAAGGATAAGGTAACACAAGCTGAAGCTATAATGTCAAATGTCCCAGAACATGATAATTGTATTCATTTGATGCATAAATGGATGGCTCATCTGAGCTATAAGGTGTTAAGACAAATGCCAGAAATGTGCTAGGATCTAAAGGTTCAGGAATGCAATGTGTTTTTAGACTGTAGAGTTTGTAAGAGGACTAAAAATAACATGTTGCCAGTTCCTAAATACAGTGGTGGACAGTCAAACAGGGTTTTTGAGCCTGTCCGTGTTGATTTAGCAGGTCCTTTCCCACCTTCTGTGGGAGGGGCCAGATATGCTATGATCATAGTGGATGATCATAAGAGATATGGTTTCTGCTACCTGCTCAAAACAAATCAGAGGCATTTGAAACTTTCAAACCATGGTGTGCCTATGTGGAAAGGAAACATCAAGCACAGGTTTCCTCTCTGCAGACTGATTGGGGAGTTGAATTCATGGCTGTAATTTTCAGAAGTGGTTGAAGCAGAAGGACATTTTCCACAGAAAGAGTGCGCACAATGGGATTGCTAAGTGCAGATTTGGGGTCCTTCAAAGTATGAAAGGTTGATGATTGATGCTGACATGGAGCAAAAATATTGGAGAGAGGCCATACTGACAGCTAATTATTTACATAACAGGTTTTGGAATACTGTTGTTCTAAATACCCCATATGTCATACTGTAAGGACGAAAATCATCAGTGAGGCATTTTAGAACTTTTGGAAGCTGTATATGGGTAAACATCCCCAAAGTTTCCAAAGTGATCCAAAAGCTCCAAGGCTAAGGTTTCTGGGATATGAGTCTGGCAATAAGGCATGGAGATTTGCTCTAGCAAATGGCAAGGTGCTACTCTCCAGAAATGCTGAATTTGATGAGCATTATAATTGGCATAATGTACACTCAAACCCAGAAGTGCTTCTGCCTTTAAGTGATGAAACACAGGAGCAGCAGGAACAGCAAGTAGCTGGGCCAAGTTCACCTAGGGATGGTGCTGGTCCAAGTACACAAAGTCCAATTGCAAAAAGTCAAAGTAGAAAGAGTCCTGCTGTGCAAGTTAAGCCAGAATTGCAACAGTGGAGAAGTCCTAAACCAGAGGAACGTGATGCTGAAAGTGAATCTGAAGTGACACATTTTTTAACACCCAGATACTGAAGTAGAGAGAAAAAAGGGATTCTACCTCAAAGATTTGGTGTTCAAAGTGTTATAAGAGTGTGTCAGGTAACATGTGAACCAGAGAACTTTGAGGAGGTGTTGAAGTTGCCAACTGATGAACAACAAAAATGGAAGGCTGCAGTGTTGGATGAAATTGATTCTATACAGTGGTATGATGTTTTTGATGTAGTGAAACTTCCTAAAGGGCAGGAAACCATTGGCTGTAGGTGGGTGTTTAAAAAGAAACAAATGCACAATGGTGAAGTCAAATATAAAGCAAGGTTAGTGGCACAAGGTTTCTCACAAATTAAACACCAAAACTATGATGATGTTTTTGCACCAACAGCCAAATCACAAAGTATAAAAATTCCTTTTTTCCGTTGCAAGTCTGTGCTATTTTAAAGTTAACCATTTTGATGTTGGTACTGCTTATCTTAATGAAAATCTGGAGGAAACTATATACATTAATCAGGCACCTGGGTTTCACAGTGGTGATTCTGATCATGTGTATAAGCTCAAGAAGGCCTTATGTGGATTAAAGCAAAGTGGCCATTGTTGGTTCTTGTTTTTAAATAAAATGCTAAAAAGTGTTGGTTTTGAAAATAGCATTGCTTACCCATGTTTGTATACAAGGAGAACTGACCAGAACTATGAACTCCTGGTAGCTTTTGTTGATTATTTGTACCTAATCACAAAAACTGAGAAACTGGTAAATAAGTTCAAACAAGAACTGGGTTCCAAGTTCTAAATCAAAGATCTTGGTGAGATACAACAGTATCTGGGGGTAAATTTCAAAAGGCTTGAAAATAGTGGTTTCATACTAAGTCAAACCCAGAAAATTGAGAAACTGTTGTCAGACTTCAATATGAGTGACTGTAAAACTGCACAGACACCAATGACTACTGATTTTGTAAATGTAAATGATGAAAGGTTGTTTGAATATCCAGAGTTGTTTCACTCAGTAGTAGGAAGTTCGCTGTACATTGCTAATTGGATGTTCCCAGACATTGAACATGGAGTCAATGTGCTGTCCAGAAAGGTATCCAAACCACCCCAGCATGACAGACAAGGTTTGAAAAGAGTTATGAGGTATTTAAAAGGTACCATGCATTATGGTGTGCAAATCAGTTCACAAGGGTGTCATGAGCTTCAATGCTATTGTGATAGCAATTTTTTGTTCAAGAGATTCCAGACAGAAAATCAGTGCCTGGAATGGTAATCACCTATGCAAGGGCACCAATATATTGGAAGACCAAGAAACAATCCACAATTGCCTTAAGTTCCACTGGAGCTGAATTCAGTGCCTTATCTGATCTAATTTCAGAATTGACCTGGATTAATCAAGTGTTTATTGATATTGGTATTCCAAGACAGAAACCTGTGGAAATTTTTGATGACTCACAAGCATTCAGATGGCTATTTCTAAAGGGGTTAAATCAATTTTAGTAAAAAAACAATTGATACATTGCTTCTTTCCCTTTTAGTTTGTTACTTTTATTTTCAATAGTTAATACCTGCCATATTGGTGTGTAACAGCAGCTCGTTGTAGGTGCAGTCCTATCCTAAGAAACTCACATAATGTTATACTGTAGTTCTTTTCCCCCCCAGTTAAAATGGCAACAAAATATTGTTTCTAATGGTATTCTGACAAATTCCTTCAAAGAACTACTTATACATTCTCAGAATCTAAAGCCTCTGTTTCAAAGCCTCATTTACAGGTTTTTGTCAAGGAAGTGTAATTCTCAAGTATTTCTCTTCTTTTAATAAGCATGGTCTTAAGTGATAGCCATTCTGTTAAATGCTTTGCTAAATTGAACCTTGAAAGAATAAGTGGTGTAGTTTTTATGAAGATCTTATGGATTCTTTATGCATAGCAATGAACTCTATTTCCTACTTTAAGTGCACAGCTAACCACAAACTTAACTGTGGGGTCGTAACTGGAGCCTCCATAATTATTTTTTTATGTGAGCAGTTGCTGAATGAATATTATGTGATAGCAAATGAGAAGACAGGCGGTCTGTGAAATTGAGAAGGGGAGGAACACTGTTAAGGAGACAAATTGTCTAAGGATGCAGTTTCAGCTGTTCTGTGCTCTAAAATTCAGCAGTGCTTGTAGCATACATCAAGTCTCACTAGAATGAGTGAGCACCACAGCAGCTGGTGGCTCCTATATCAGTGGGGTAGTGCTGGGTTTTAGTTCAAATTTTGAATGAGTTATCCAAGGTGATCAATCTATTTTGGGGATACTGTTTGTGGTTACATTGCCTAAGTAAAGCCATGCAGTCACAGGGGTTGGGTGTGTGGCTATGTGTGTGTGGGGATATAAAACTAGAGGCTTATCTGTTAAAACTGTCAGAGAGGGCCAGGTAGACATAAAGATTGAATAGAGAGGGGGGGTGGATTAAATCTTGAGAGGGACAGCTAGAGATAGGGCCAGTTGGAAACAGAGGAATGTTTAGGGCTAGGAATGGATAAGATCACCACAGGGAGATTGGTTTGATGGGAGCTGAGGGTAAGGAAAAGAATCAGGGAAAACTGTTACTGTGCATTGTCTGTGGGGCATAATGCTAGATGTTCAACTTATTTGTTATATAATAAACCTTTACTGTTTATTTTCTACATCTGTGCCTGGATTTATTTTCATTTAAGAATAACAGAATCAGTCACACATTACCAAACGGAACCCCAAAATGAGCATATCTGCTTCTCCAGTATTGTGGTCACTTTCAGGCCTTTAGACCAGAACTAGGGAGGTATCTTAAGAGTAAAAGAACAAGAACCCAGGGGATGGAACTGAGGGGCCAGCCAGGTGAGGGCATCTGTCACAGGCATGTTGGGTAGCTCTTTTATGGACTAACATCCAGTGTAGGTTCACCATCCCACTGACATGAAAGCCCTCAGCCACATGCCAAAATACGTGGTAATGAAACATGGAGTAGGAGTGGTAAGAGTGGATTTCATAGAACTTTACTGAAAGCTTTTGTGGAGAGGGAGTGAAAATGCTTCCCTCTACATTCCTGCAATCTCTGTAAACAACCTGGGCAAAGAATCAATGAACCAAAAAAAAAAAATCAACAGCAGATGACAATATTCAAGTATAAGCCCTCAGCCAGCTACAAATGGCAGGTAGCACCACTGAAGTCCAGATAATTGACTTTGGGGCTCTAAAGAACTGAGGGGGAGATCAGAGGAAGTGCACTTTAGTTTCCATTGCCCATGCCACACACACACACACACAAAACTGTAAGCTGTAAGGGAGAGTGGGAAGCTCCAATGGCAGAAGCACGCCCCTCAGCCTCCATGGACCAGGTGACATAAGTGCCATGGCCACACCCCTTGACATAATTGGATTTCCAGCCAAATCCCAGTTAGAGTTTTCCCACCCAGTTTTTCAGCCAGGCAATCAGCATCACTCCCTTCCTTACTCTCATGGTGAAGAGGGAAATATAGTGGAGCCAGGAAGGAAGACCCTGATACTTTCTGCCAGTGATTCAGGCTAGATGGCATTCGGGCTAGCCCACAGGTTTTTTTTGGGGGGGGTCACTGAAACAGCAAGGTCACTTTAGATCCATGGACCACAGCCCCGTTCTCTGCTATAAGGATTATTATTGTCTCACATCTTAAAAGTTCCTGCTGGGGCAGAGTTGACTTTAGAGGGCATGCATCCTCTGAAGCCAGTTCATCCTCCTTATGTACTTTCTCTAACATTTTTCTCACCCCAACACTTTACATTCTTTATCATCATTTAGAGTGATTGTCTTTTTTAATGCTGCTTCTCTGTCCAGCTCCAATCAAAACTACTAGTCAGGCATTAATAAAAAATATCTTTTGGCCCTGTATCACCATGTAGTGGAGGCAAGTGAGTATTGTAATACAAATGAGTGTTCACATCCAGATGGAATCATCATTGCCATCACATGGAGATTATGTTAACTGAAGAACAGAGCACAGCCTTGTTAGGTGGGCTAAGCTCTAAGATAATCAATACTCTAAGGTCATGAAGGCTTGTCCTGATTAGGTAAATGAAGATTTGACCCGTTTCCCTACTGCAGTATCCCTACAAAGGACATATCTGAAGGGCTATGTTTTGTGGCTCAGAAATTGTTTTAGGTGCAACGTGTAAATCAACATATAGCCTGGTGACCGGAATTCCTTAAAAAGAGAAAAGATGAAAACAGGAGTATTTTCCTTTTTACTTGCCACTTAACCAGGAATAATGAATTAACTCATAGAAACAGAAAGCAAAATAAGGTCTGTCAAGATGAATTTTCAAAAAGAAAGGCCATTATTTCAAAAATTGCTGGACATGTCAAAAGTATGATAGCCTCATTTTAGTCATCTTCATTTCTAGTGAGAGTTCAGGTCTAACTTGCTCTAAGACCCATTCAAACTTATATTCTGCTTAAATATTTGGATATTAAGATATACAGTTTGATACTATTCAGTATCTTTTATCTGAGACTGAGAAAGACTGTGTTGTTTACCAATTGAATTATGCTTATGTCAAGTCTGTGAAACAGGGAAGTGCTAAAAATAGCATATTGCATGAGAATCATAGTTTGATCCTGTGCATTTTTGTCTCTTAGTAAACTAAATTGTATTTAGTAAGGTTTGTCCCCACCTATTTCTGCATAGGACTGTGGTCTTAGAATAGAGACAGGTGGATCTGTAGAGGAAATTTTCATGTTACCACACAGATAATTATAAATGTATCTTTTAAAAAATCAAGGTTAGCTACTGTGGACTTCCAATTAAATGTAGATTTTGTTCAGGTTCAGTGCTCTCATGGTTTTTTGTTAGGATTCTGTTTACACTGTTTCTTATAAATGCTGTATTTTGAAATAATTATGTAAGTTTGTCCCCGGACCATCATTTCTAAAGACAGATGAAGTGACTGTTTCATTTGCACTGTAAATGTCACTGCCATGTAATTGCACCTTCCCCCCCATCCCTAACCCTATGGTTTAGGACAAGCTTTTGTTTCTTTTTACAGCAAGGTCAGTTACATAAGCACACCAACATTTGCTTAAGATATAATTTGGATTGGCTGAGTTCTGTAAAAAAAAAAAATGAGTATTATAGTTTCACACAATTGTAAGACACATAAATATGGGAGGAGGGGAACTCAGTCCAGGCTTTTCAAATTGCTTAGCTTTTAACTCAGAGAAATTTACAGCCCTTGCTTCCTTGGCCATTTGGGAAGAGAGAATGAAAAGAGTGCAAATGTGCTATACAGTATATTTCTACCCAGACTGCAAAGATACACATGCTGTTCCAGCTTTAAATGTCAAAAAAAATAAAATAAAATAAAATAAAAAATCCATGAAATGAAAAATAGTATCTTTGTTCTTTATGTTGATTTAAAATTTTGCTCGCTATGCTTTTAAATGGCTTTGCTGAACTACTGAGTCTTATAACACTAGAACTCAAGTCACAAAATTAAATTGTCTGATATTTTAGAACTGAGAAAAACACAACAGAAGATGAATCTTAGAATTCACTCCTACAATGTGTGGCTATAGCTACTAACTTAGATCACTTTAAAAAGGACTGGCTTTTCCCAAGTGCAGATTCCCAGCTGTTATGGTATGGAACAATGGGTTCCGAATACCAAAAGCAAATGGTAGTCCAAAGTGGAGAGAAAATACACTTTTAGATAATGATTCATAGAGGAGACTACAGTTATTGAAAAACTATTGTCTTTGACAGCTATGTGAAATCTTCATAATCAGAAGCAGTGTCTGCTATATAAAGCTCTAGGGATAAACTAGAGGGCAGGGCTGCTGCTGCTGTCATTTACTTGTGGGCTTCCCGTTCAAAAGACAACACTAAACTTAAAGAGGTAGACCCAGCAAAATTTTTCTTATGATCTTATTACTTTATTCATCAATAACAATATTACATTCTAAAAAGTTCATAAACAGACAGTATACACTGTAGATTGATAAAACAATATTTGGTGTGTTTCATTGCAGTCATCTTCCTATGTCCTAGTCAGAAGACATGTCTGACAACTTGAAATTCTCCTACAGCAGAATTCCTAGAAATGTTGTCTGATTATATTTTCCAGAACATTATCAGCTGTATGTTCCTGAATCTGCGCAAGTTGGCTCCGCAGTAGGCAAAATCAAGGCTAATGATGCAGACACTGGGTCAAATGCAGACATGAAATACTCAATTATAAATGGGGATGGCTCTGGCGTGTTTTCCATATCAACTGACAAAGAAACACGGGAAGGAATTATTTCCTTGAAGAAGGTAAGCAAAACCTTGGCAAAAGGCTCTGTGTGAAAGATTGAAAACAGCTGAGGCTGTATACCTGAACACAACAGGGGTCAAACTAGACCTAGCAGCAGTTGTTCCTTGAGCTTAGTTCTAAGATCTTGTCCCCATCGCATAGAGAGAGGTTCTGAAGCAGGGTCATGCCAAGGCATCTCACTGCCTGACACCAAAAACCAAGGTGATTGCCTTCTTCCAATGTACAGAAGTCAGCTACAAGACAGTAACCTCACTTTTGGGCAGTGGGCGAGCTTTGGGAGGAAAAGCACATGCTGTATGACACACACAGTCATGTTCTCCATAACATCAACACTGATCAGCATTGGGGATGTAGAGGGTTGTTGTTGTTCTTGATGAAGATGTCGATGAGATCCTGTCAAGAAAATGGTCAAAGAGAACTTTTTTTTTTTTTTGGATTGGCTAAATTAATTTTGGGCAAAACAACCTGGGAGTTTTGCAGAAAGCTTTGGTATGCAAAGTAGCACTTTTGAGAATGAGAGAGAGAAAGAAGGAGGTAGTGTAAGCTTTCCTAGATTTAAGTCTACTTTCTCAGATGCATGGAGTGAAGGGCCTAGAAAAAAAACCTTTATGAGCAGGCTGTATGTGTGAATACCCATAGAAATGCAAAACTTCTGGGTATGGTGATAAGGTACAACTTCAGTTTTAATTATGGTCATTGAGGGACAAAGGTAGGAGGAAATACGTTGCCTAAAGCCACAGTGACTAGCTAACCCTATGAATGGTGGAGGGAGTTATTGGAATGTAGTATGATGCTGGCTAGGAAGAAGAAAGAAGATGTGTTAAACTGATCAAGAGAGCTTTCATGAGGCTAGGGTGTTAACTAGTGTTATAATATGTGTAGTGTGCCAGGAAACCATTTTCTCTGTTCAACCCATTGTTGGTGGACTGGAGTTTGTGGATTTATTCCAATTCTGCTGTTTCTCTTTCCAATCTCCTTTGTACATTTTTCTGTTCAAGAACAGCTGTTCTGAGGTCAGAGATGGAATGCCCAGGCATATACCATGCCTCCAGTTTCCACCCTGAACATGCTACCAAATCCATAGTTTACAGCCAAGTCCGCTGATACAATCACATCTGCTCAGGCCCACAAGACAGGGACACCAAACTCATGGAATTACAACAAGCATTCCTCAAGCTACAGTACTTACATATGAAGCAAAACAACAACAACAAAGCAAGACTTGTACCCAGGACTAGTCTATTACAGAACATACTGAAGACAGGAAGTGGCAGAACTCCACTAGTGGTCACATACAGCTCCCAACTGAGACCACTCTGATGTATCATCAGTGAACTACAACCTATTCTGGACAATAATGTTGCCCTCTCAAAGGCTCTTGGTGGCAGGCCTTTACTTGGCTACTGACAGCCTCCCAGTCTCAAACTATTACTTACCTACAGGAGAATACATAACACAGATGGGGAGATGGGTACAAGACCTTGCTACAAACGCAGATCAACTCTGCCCACACATCTTCTCAGGAAATGTCATCACAGGATCTAGTCACATCACCCACAATATTAGAAGTACTTTCACTCGCTCATCCTCTAATGTGATCTGTGCCATCCTCTGTCAACAATGCCATTCAGCACTCTACATTGGACAAACAGGCCAGTCTCTGAGACATAGGATAAATGGACATAAATCAGACATTACGAATGGGAATATGCAGAAACTAGTTGCAAAACACTTCAGTCTTCCTTGGCATTCAATCTCTGATGTCAGAACAGTTGTCTAGTACTACAAGATCCATTTTCATACTGATACTCTAGACTAACAAAGCTATGCCTTTGAATTCTACAAAACTGCAATGTTTTTGCTCAAAAACACACTACACTTTGTGGGAAAGGTGCTGTTTTCTGTATAAAACCATTTGTGCCTCCCCCACAAAACCCTCACATTTTTTACATTGACACTTTTTCACAGAAAGGTCCTAAAATGGAAAAAAAAAGGAAATAAAAATAAAAAAAAATAAAATGCATGAAAGCTCTCATAATTTCACCTAGCAAGGAAAAAAGCATTTGAAATCATTTGCTCTTTTGTGCAATAATGAAATAAGTAAAGATTGGCATTTCTACTTGCTCCCTCCCCCCAACAACTGTTTCCTCCTCCTCCTCCTCTTCTCAGCTGAGTTCCAGTAAAAATAGTCTTCCACCTGGGAGAAGAACACCTGGAAAGGGAGTACTGCACAACCTGTCATAGGTGGGGGAAAATGCTGATGCAGCCTTTAAAGAAGACAAACATAGCCCTCTCTTTCTATCTAACTATGGTAGTTCCATAGACTATCCACGGCCACATTTAACTTGGCAGTAAGTTCATTGAATTTAGTGTGACCTCTGAATAAACCATGCATTATACTGGTCATCTTCAAATATTACCTTAGTCTTTGATTGTCAAAGAAAACAAAAAGCATAGACATTCCTCCATAGGCAATGGCTTGGGTTTGATTAAAAACACCAGCAAACCTAGCAAAATTTCTTACATACACATATAGAGTCACTTTTATATGTGTTTGCTTGTAATCCTGCCTCAACCGCAAAAAAAGATTCTTTGGTCTTTCTTCATGAAAAGAAACCTGTATAGTTTTCTCTGAGAGTAGGTAGCATCTCTGAGGAGTTTGGGAAAACACACACACATAGAGAGACAGAGAGACAGAGAGAGAGAGAGAGAGAGAGAGAAGCAATATTCCCTGCTTTAATTCCTTTGAAAACATTAAGTTTGTATGAGAATTGGAGAACCCAAATATCTCAAAATAAATCTTATATGAATCTTTGTTTTCTAAATGATAGTGCTTTCCCATTTATTAAGAACCTCAACTGTACTAAGCCATTGTCAACTGCTAGTGAACAGGTTGAAAGATATAAAAACAGTTTGGGGATATTTGTCTTCTATGATTATGTTAGTCTTCTGTTGAGAAATCTCTTCTGTGGTAAGAAAGATCTGTAAAGCTGTCATCTGAAAATTATTATTTATTATATCTGCTTTACATAATATTTCCACAGTTGGTCTTCAGATGAGAAGCTCTGAACATGAATAATAAGTAACTTATTCTTTGGCCATACAATAAAAGGGGAGAAGGAAGCTATCAGTATTAAACAAAACTAGCTGTACCCAGCATAACGTACGCCATTAAAAAAAAAACTCCTTGAATAATGCCCAGTAGAACTCACAACAACCCTGTAAGGTAGGCTGGTGGATTTTAAATTCCTCCTCCCCCTTCTCAGTGTTCCACACTTTCCCCAGAATTGCTTAGGGTGACTCGCTCTATTGCCCTACCACAGCTGCTGCTGCCACCAGTTGACTGCCTGTGTCCCATCACAGGTGAACTGCCACTGTCGCCAGTTGACTGTCTGGGTCTGAATCCGGGCCACAATTGGAGTGGCAGAAATCTGGACCACAGAGTAAGTGGCAGGAGTGGAATGTGAGGTGGAGTGGGAATTTGCATGTGGGTGGCGATTGGTTGGGTGTGTTTCCTAAGCAGCAAGTCAACACACTGGGAAAGGCAACATACCCAAGAGAATTATATATATATAGCTTAGAAAACAATATATTTAAAATGATACTGAAAAAGCTACTTTTGGGGCTACAAGTCTCCAGGGCTTAGTGACTAGAATTTCTGGAAACTGCAGTCCAAAGAATCGTTTTTTCCAAGCTCTGCATGAAAGTTATAGGTATATTCTCAAACCTAAATAAACCTTAATGAGGGTCAGATGACACACTTGTCATTCTGCAAATTTCACAGACATGGCAAATTTAGGTGTCCTTGGTTATGTTCATAATGTCTATGAGATAATGTGTAATGTGTGGGAGAGGTATAAATCCATATATGTACTTCCTTTTCCTCAGTATCCGCCCAACCACCTCTTCATTCAGGGAGAATCATAGGCCATACACATATGTTTCATGCAGGATATATGTTTGGGTGAGTGTGCATGAAAATCCAATGCCTTGCAGGATTCCATAATAGTAAGCATGTGAATCTGGCTTTCATTTTGGCCCCTAGTCAAAACTTTCACACCATCTTGGGTGGTTTCCCTATTGTGAAAAGAAAAGTAGGAAGAGAGGGAAGTGCTCAAAACATTTTAATCACTGTTTGTCTGCTGATGTTATATGTGTGCAGAGTATCCTCTAAGAATTAATCTTCAACATGGATTGTCTGAAACAGGTTTTTCAGCAGTATCAAAGACTTCCTGCCAGCAGTTCTTGAATATGCTGCTGCTGTTGTTGTTGCATGTGGGCAGTTTCTAATATCAACAGTGGGCATAACTGAAGTTCAGATATGTCATGGAAGAATGGAAATTGCTTGCGAATCTCAATAGGCATGGGTACCAATTGTGTGGATTTCCAGATGTTGTTGAACTGCAATTTCCAGCAGGCCTTAATAATAATAATAATAATAATAATAATAATACAATTTATTTATACCCCGCCCCTCTGTTAAAACAATCGGGGCGGCTTACAAAAATTAAAATACAATACAGATAAAATCCCCAAACACCCCCACCCCACCCTCCCCCATAAAAAATATTAAACAATTGTAAATTAAAACCAACTGATATAAAATCACAATTAAAAACAATAAATATTATACAATACTATAAATGGCCAGCCTACTAAAAGAAGCCAGGATCCCCTGAGGCCGGGATCTAATTAGGAAAGGCCTGCCGAAAGCCTTGCCAGAATAACCAACAATGAAGTGTGTTTGAAGGCTACAAAATGTATGCCCTTGTCATAAAGTTACCAAAAAAAATTAATAATAATTAATTTATATGCTGCCTTTTCCCCAGTAAGGGGACTCAAGGCAGCTTACAGCTTATTGAAAGACAGTATAGATTCAAAACTATGCAAAATATCAGTAAAGCAAATTAATATATATATAATTTATTTTAAAAAACAATTACAAATTTGTACAGTTTAAAACCATGTTAAATTCATTAAAAGGGCATATAAAAATCAACAAAGCAGCACAACACTCCATTAAAAGCTCACTACAGTGAATTTCTAAAACCCTGGAAGAATAGGAATGTTTTTACTTGCCAATGAAAGGACAGCAAGGAGAGGGGCTTCCTAGTCTCCCCTAAAGAGGGAGTTCCAAAGGGAGCAATTTGGTCCAATTTGGTCCTCTCCCTTGTTTCCACCAATGGAGCCTGACAAAGTAGGGGTACAGAGAGAAGAGCCTCTTGTGAAGATCTTAGCACTCCAATGGGCTCCTAAAAAGAGACACAGTCCTTCAAATAACATGGACTCAAGCTATATAGGACTTTATAGATCATCACCTGTGCTATGAATTGTGCTTGGAAATCGAAACAGCTCAGTGGAGCTGATACAGCAAGGGAGCTGAGTGTTCCCTGTAGTCCCAATTAACAATGTGGCTGCAGATCTTTCGGCCAATTGAAGTCTCTAAGCCCTCTGGAAAGGCAGACCCATAATAATCAAAATTTGGGATGTAATCAAGACATGTGCTACTATGTTCAGATCAGACATCTCCAAGAATAGGCAAAATGAACTGTGTAAATTCCTGGTCATTGCTGAAACCTTGGCTTCCAAGCTCAGGGCTGAATCCAGGAATACACCCAAACTGTGAACCTGCATCTTCGGGGGGGGGGGCATAACCCCATCTAGCACAGGCTGAATCCCTATTCTCAGACTTTTGACTGACCAGGAGCACCTCTGTCTTGTCTGGATCAAGCTTCAATTTGTTCACCCCTCTCCAGTCCACTACAGACCCCAGACACTAATTTAGCATGGAAACAGCTTCCTTTAAATTAGGTGGAAAGGGGTAATACAGGTGGGCATCATCAGCATACTGGTGACACTTGACCCCCAGACTGCAGAAAACTCTCCCAGCAATGTTATGTATATGTTAAATAGCATAGGGAACAAACAAGACAGAATCCTGAAGGACTCCACAGGCCTGTGGTCAAGGAGATGAACAGCAACCTCTCTAGCACCACCCTCTAAGAGCACCCCTCTAGGAAAGGAAAGAGCCACTATAAAATAGTGCCTCCAAGCCCCATACCAGCTAGCCAATGTGGAAGGAGATTATGTTAATGGTATTGAAAAACACCAAGAGTCCAGCAAAACCAACAGAGACACACACCCGTGTCTAATTCCTGGCATAGACCAATCACCAAGAAGACCAAAACCATATCCATCCCATAACCAGGTCTGAAGCCAGAGTTAAATGCATCTAGATAACTAACCTCATCCAGGAACCTCTGGAGCTGGGTGTGTTGGAGACTGGCTGGTAGTTATTTTATTTGTTTGTTTGTTTCATTTGTATGCCGCCTTTCTGTCAGAGTGGGACCCAAAGCAATTAAAAAACATTCACAATAAAATGGTAAAACCAATTAAAATCAGCATATAAAACAGCTTAAATATTTTTTAAAACAGACAAACGTTTAAAAAGAGAAATAAAACGTCCCAATAAAAGAGCCAATATAGTTGGATATACAGGTGCGTGTTTTTTTGTCTGTCTGTTTGCTTAGTAAAAGTCTTCGAACAGCCTTTTTCAGGCATGTTGGGACTCTTCCTTGTTGTAAAGAGATATTAATCACTCCCATTACCTACTCAGCCTGTCCTTCTCTGGCCTGTTTAATAATCCAGGAAGGGGAAGGATATAGGACATGTGTGGTGGTTTTTGTTTCTTCAAAGTTCCTGTCCACACCTTCAGTCTGCACAAATCAGAAAGTATATATTAACATTGGACATTCAGGGACCAGGGTTACATCCATTGAACTTGTATCATCTCTGACATCTGAGTCAGAGCAAATCTGGACAATTTTATCTGTAAAGTACCCATCACATCTCTCACAATGAGCTGCTGAGTGGCTTAAATTCTTCTGTGGGCCAGATTGTAACAGATTCCTGACCATTCAAAAGGCTCTTCTGGGTGCTTCTTTGAAGATGCAGAGGTGGCAGCAAAAAAAACAACAAAAAAACCCCCAAAAAACAGTTGTTTCTGCTTTTATTTGCTACCTTTCATGCCCCACCATAGGTCTTCAAATTGACTTGAGCCCAATTTCTGTCAGGCTCATTCTGAATTTTTCACCAACGTTGCTCTAGTCACCATCTCATTTGCTTCATTGCTGCCAGCTCCTTAGAGAACCAAGGGGCTGGTTTGGCTCAACTCCATGAGAGCGGATGGTTAAGAGTGACCATATCCACTGCTCTGGTTATTTTCCCATTCCAGAGATAATTATGGTCAGTGACCAAAATAAAGCAATTCATTTATTCATTTCAGAGATCAACCAGGGCTTTAAAAAAACCACCAGCTGAGGCAGCAAGAAACTCATAAAGAACCATCAGTAATCCATCCAAATCTATAAGCCTCTTGGGGTGGACCATCTTCATCAGTCGCCCACTCCTACAGAGGCTCCAACTCCCTGCAAGTCTAAACCTGAAGAAGTAGAAATCTGCCAGTGACAACAGAACAAAAGAAAGCTCTTCCATTTCCAGATTACCATCATCCCATCCAGCACAGAAATGGAGGTCTAGAGTGTGCCCAGCAGCATGAGTGAGGGCAGATACCATCTGGTTTTCATGGCAGACATGAAGTTCTAAGTCAGGCCACTCCTGACAGGACAGTCATGGCTTGGATGTTGAAGTCCCCCAGCATGACAAGCCACAGGGAATCTAATATCAACTGTAAGGTCATCCTGGTTAGCTCAGGAAGGGTGACTGTTGAGCAATGGAGTGGCTGGTACACCAACGGAATCCATAGTCTGTCCTAGCCATCTACCTTCAAATAAACATACTTGCTGCAAACTGAAGCATATGGCACCTGCTTAGAGGGATAGAATCTGAAAAGACCATTGCAACTCCATTTCCCCACTCTGAGGTTTTGCCTGCTGCTACACAAAGAAGCCTGGTGGGCAAAATCGAGAGAGATTAACACACAAGCCAAGCCTCATCCAGCCAGGTGCCTGGCTATACTTGGGGCAAAAACTCTGAATTGAGTTTTGCCCACATGTCCCTGCATTTGCCCTGAGGCCCTGTGCATTATTATTCTCCACAGGGACATGGCGTACCTTGTCTTCACTGTCCCTGGTGAGTTTTGTCCACCACCACTGCCACCGTCACCTCAACCATAATTTAAAACTCAGGAGGCAGTTCCTGGCTGAAGGGAGAGGTTTTCTCCCCTCCCCTGGCCCAACATCACTGCCTCTGCCAGCTCACCCATCACAGAAAAAAGCACTTGAAGAAAGTGATGGAAGCACTTTAAGGAAGCAATGGGTGAGTGGAGAGAAGGCGGAGGAAGCACTGCCTCCCTTCAGTCAGGAACTGCTTTCTGAGCTTTAAAATGGTTGTGATGTTGGCAGCAGCAGCAGGGATGACAGTGGACAAAAATACAGTGATAACCCTGAATCGTCCACATTGAAGTCCACATCTAGGTAAAAAATACCACAGGATGTACTGAATCTAGGCCATGCAGTGTGTGGCCATCCTGAATGGGAGCTGTTTTACCATTTACTGATTTGGCATTCAGCAGCAGCATTGTCAACCCAGGGGAACTATCAGCATAGGTATCCAGATTATTTGGATTTGGAGATATTTTGGGAACAACTAACACCCTATTGTAGACTCTATCCCCAAAGTAATGCAACTGGCCCTATTAACATTTTTCAGCATGTGAGGAGAAGATGGAGGACTAGATAAATGCAGCCCATTCATCAAATAGAAACTTCAACTCTATGTTAATACTGGTAATGGTCCTCTTTTATAAGAAATTAGCAATTATTTTCCCCACTGTGCTTTTATTTTCATGGCCCAAACACACTCAGCTGTTTGTATCACCACATAAAATATAAGGTGAGGAAAGTGGCTGATGGTAGAAGCCTGTGCTTGTCTATTATGAAGTTCCAGGCAAATGTCCTTGTAGACATGAAACTCCTAGCACAAACGGCATATGAGGGTGCTGGAATAATAATACCTGGTTCATTATTATTTATTTATATGATTTGACCCATGTTTTATCCTTCATTATAGGAGTCTAGGGTGGTTAACGATAGATAGATAGATAGATAGATAGATAGATAGATAGATAGATAGATAGATAATATGCACATGTGGAAAAAAGTGCCTGAATACAACAAACACTACTAGCATGAATATCCCTACTTGATGCTTTTATCATTCTGTGTGTACCCCATTTTTTGCCATTCCACAGGCTAGTGAGGATAAAAGGAATATATAAGTACTGTTCTCACTTACGCTTCTCTTGAATAACATCAAAGAAACATCTGATAACATTTGCCAGCCATATGAAGCAGCACTGCGGATACTGAACCACTTGCCCCATGCTTTGTTAGAAATGTTTGTGATATCAAGTAGGCCAAACCAAAACAGGAGGATTCATGGGGGGGGGGGGAATCCTCTGGGTTGGGCAGACGTTTTCCCCCTTCCAAATTATGTGTTTGTTGCTTACCATCCCTTTTGGGAAACTATCAATATTACCCCTCAAGTGACTTTCCTAGAAAGTGTGCTCTGAATAGCAAACATGATTTGTTCTTAAAAGAACAACTCTTCTGCCTTCTGGGGGAACGAAATTAGGGACAAATATTTCTGCTCTTCATCTTGAGCTTCATTGTCAGGGACTTCTTCCTGCTGAATCTACCTGAGGCAGGTCCTTGAAATCTGGAGATGGTTATGTATCACAAGGTGTCCTATCTAATCCTGCCCTTTGGAGGTATGGTGGTTGCTTTTGACACTATATCCACAGAAATGGTTCAGTTGTTGATAGTGCCTAGCTGTCAGCTAACACTACCTCTAGCCTTCTATTGCTTCTAACCAATGCTAGGACCATTTATCAAACACATCTGGTCCCGTTTCCTTTCTCTCCTTATTCCCACCTTCATCCTCCCACTCTTCTGAATTGTCTCTTCTGGCTATCGATCTTTACTGGATAATGCTGCTGTAACCTTTGTTTACTTATTTGTTAAAGTTTATATCTATCTTTCTGCCAAAAAAATGGCAATGCAGTCACACACAATTCAAATTAAATATATAATTTAAAAAGATTAAATATACAATTTTATACAGATTAATAGAAAGGAACAACAGTCCCCTTCAGTTAAGCACTAGCTCAGTGCCAAAGGCTTGAATGATAGGTACAAAAAAATGGCCAGCTTAGCCTCCCTCAGCTGGGAGTTTCACAGCCTGGAAGTAGACACTGAGAACTGAGAAACCACCTGGGCTCTTGAACCATGTGAACTCATTCTATAGCTGCTTATGTCTCTGAACCTTATGTGTAGAGAAAATTGGCCACTAACATTTATTTCACAGGAATGCATTGGGCAACATATTCCAATCTGAGAGTATATACTTACCGTGATAGTTAAAAATCCTGGAATTAAGTTTTAGGCTGTCAGTGTCTCTCAGAATAGTGGAATGACAACAAGGCAGATTACCTGTCATCATACAAGCCTCAGGGTGTCTTACAGATTGTGCAAGATACACCTCTAATACAATAAGTAAGAAATAATGATCGCTGAAATCCTAACCATAGGATTTCTGAAGTAGTGTCACTTACTAAAACAGAGGAATAAATAAAGAAGCATGGCAAAGTATGGAGGTAATAAGGGCCACATTTTATTAAGTGACCAGAACCAGAATCTGCAAGGAATGGAAGGACCCTGTATAGAAATTCTGTTCAATACAGGCAAGAAGCCCAAGGAAACACTGGTCATGTCCACTCAGACCCAGAGGGTAGATCGCCCCCCTCCCCAGGCCCACATCATGGCAAATGCACAAAACATCTAATGTCACCCTACCCAGTGCCCCCAGAATTCAGAATTGCATGAGGAAGATTATTCCACAGGTGATCCCCTGTCCTGCCTATGTATCCCCAAACTCTTAGCTGCAGGACTTAGAAGCTACTGATCACCTTCAAGATTCTGTGGGGGGAGGGCTCAAGCCTAAACCCTGTAAAATTCCTACAAATCAAATGCCAATACAAAACAAATGTGACTCCATCCCCCTAACATAGATTATTTTTTTACTTCTTTAAAACCAAATGAAACCAAACCTAACAAATGAAACACCTAGGAAATTATACCTCCTACTAGAATCAGTACAGAGCACAGTGGGACCTCAGTATCCACTGGGGTTGAGTTCCAGGGCACCCCTCCCCTCCCCCTTGGATTCTAAAATCTGTTGATGCTCAAGTCCCATTATATGCAATGCTGTAGTAAAATGGTGTCCTTTATATAAAATGTCAAACAGCAAGGTTTGCTTTTTGAGCCATGGTTGGTTGAATCCATGGATGCAGAATTCATTGCTATGGAGGGCCAATTGTAGTCAAAAATACGGTACCTCTATCTGAACTTTTAGGGAGAGCAAAAATTCAAAATCAGTCCTGACTTGGCCAGGATAGTCATTACTGAACACAGGAGGATGGGGAAGTTCCAGTGATCTAAAAGGGGTGAGAGATAAGTGCAAAACACAGTTCCTGTCCTGCCCACCACCCACATGAGGGAATGTGCATGCATACAGATTCATACAAACAAGTTGTACTTCCCTCCTCCTCAGCTACTGGAAGTTCCTGGCAGAGGAACAACCTTTCAGTTGGACTTCTTAGTTAAGGGACAAATCACCCTGCTAAATTCTTCTCTGTCAGAGGTAGGAATTGTAGGTCTCCAGATTTCTGTTCTCTCTCTCTCTTTGCGGACCCAGACCGGACGATCCCCACTGCCCTCCTGAATAATGCACTCACACATGTTATTGCATAACGAAGATTATATATTTCGTTACATCTTCAAAAAAACATAGGTTAGGTACAGGTTAGTAATACATGTTTTGTTGGCAATAAATGGCCGCAACTTGCAAGCTGAATGGTTGGCGGCAATGCATGGGTCGTGACCTATCCTCGTGCCCACACATGTGCGCCCAAGCCCCCCTTGTCGATCCATACCGACTTCCTGGAAGAGAGGGATGATGGCCGAGCCGTCCACTCGACTCCCTCTCCTCCCCTGTAAACAAACAGTTAACACTGGGGGTGGGGTCTCACTTGAACTTGAACTAGTGCTTGAACTTGCACTTGACCGAGACCCCTAGACCTCATGGCCTATCACGATCCATGACATCCACCATCAAGGCTCCCCCCCTGGGAACGCCTACCACCAACCATCCTCCTTATCAACAGGCAGCCCTACGGGCCCGCTGAGGACCTTTGCCTGGCAGGTAACATCCGCCCAGGCCATATGTATGCTGCGTAAGCCCTGGACCTCCATTGGCTCAGCTTCATGATGACATCCACCGACAAGCCCCCATTCGCCACCATGGTGGCAGCCCCTATCCTGAATGAATGACTGCCAAATTCTTCTGCAGGCAGCCCCATCTGGGCCAAGGCCTTCTTTAGCACACGCACAAATTGGTACCTAGTGAGTGGCGTCCCATCTTGGTGTTGAAACAGAGGGAACCCTGCAGCCCCCCGTGCCCATACGAACTCCTGCATACAAGTAACCGGGCATGGGGAGGAACCCTCTATCTTCTGCAGGCGGATAGCGGCCCCACGGCCGTATTGATCCACCTTGGATCATCTTATGCGCAGAGTCATGTCCATGTCCGTGATCCTCACATCACACAACTGCAGTGCCCTGCTGGACCTGTCCCGCTTGGAGGAGCAAACCACCTCCCCTACTCTCAGTGCCCCAAAGAATGCTGTGGTGTAAGCCGTTCTAAAGAGCAATGCCTCATAAGCGGAGCGGCAAATGGTTGACAGCTGCCCCGCCAGCTGGGAAAGCATTTCATAGGACAAAGGCCGCCTCAAGTCCACTGCCCATGGCGCCGCCCTTCTCCAGCCCTCTACAGCCTTCCTTACCATGAAGGTGTCGCAGGGGTCCCCCAGGCCAGCTGCCTTGCTGAAGAAGGAGATGCCAGCAACCTGGCCCACGATGGTCCTGGATGCCAGCCCTTTTTCCCTCAGTGTAGCCAGGTAGTGCAAGACTTCCCATTCGGAGGCCGGCCAAGATGCTCCATACCCCTGCTGCCTATGGAACATCATGAATTGGGAGGCAGCCCTCTTGTAGCTGGCCTGCGTTGAAGGCGCCAAGGAGTCTGCAACTCCCTGGATCACGACACGCTCCCAAGGCTCCAGAGGTATGCCGGGAAGGGGGCCACCGTCTCGTTGGTATTCGGGGCCAGCAGGTGGAACCGCTCCTCCTGAAATCAAGACAATGCATCTGCGATCTCATTATCCATGCCCGGCATGTGTCGGGTGTGGAAAGTGATGTTGGCCTCAAGGCAGACCCGCACGAACCGGCGTACCACTCTCATAACCCTTTTGGACCTGGAGGACTGCCTGTTGATGATCCTGACTACTGCCTGATTGTCACACCAGAAACAGACCCTCTTGTCCCTGAAATCCTCTCCCCAGATAGTGATGGCCACCAGGATGAGAAAGAATTCCAGGAATGTGAGGTCCCTGGCAATACCCGAGGCAGCCCAAGCCTGGGGCCACGGCTGAGTGCACCAGTGGCCATTGTAGTACACCCCGAATCCCAAGCTGCCCGCTGCATTGGAGTGCACCTGCAGATCGCCCTCCAGGTCCAGTCTCCCCTGCCAGGCGGAGACTCCGTTGTAACGTTCCAGGAAAACCAACCACACCCCCATCTCATCCTTGACCCCTTTGGTTAGACGGATGCGGGGGTGTTGAGCCCTTACACCCCCAGTGAGCCTCGCAATGCGGGCGCAAAAGGCCCTTCCTGGGGAAACCACCCAGCATGCAAAATTCAAATGTCCCAGCCGTGATTGGCCTTCCTTCAGCGTGGCCTTCTCCCTCAGCCAGAGGTTGCTCAGCATGTCCCTCAATCCCCTGATCTTGTTGTCGGGCAGCCGGGATACTCCTGCCACAGAATCCAGCTGTATTCCCAGGTACACCAGGGACGTGGTGGGGCCCACCGTCTTATCCGGCGCCAGGGAGACTCCGAGTTCGTCTTCCAGAGCCTGGAAGGAAGAAAGCAAGAACCCACATTCCCCCCCCAGCGGGTCCCATCATGAGGAAGTCATCCAGGTAGTGTGTGACAAAGGGGGACCCCGCCCTGTGCTGCAGAGCCCACTCCAGGAATGTGCTGAAAGTCTCAAAGGCTGCGCAGCTGATGGAGCAACCCATGGGCAACGCCATGTCATAATACCACTTATCACGGAATTTAAAACCCAGCAGGCAATGGTCGTCTGGATGCACAGGTAACAACCTGAACGCTGATTTGATGTCACACTTAGCCATAAGGGCATCCTGACCGCAATTCTGCAAAAGCTGGACTGCATGGTCCAATGACGCGTAAAGAACTGTGCACACTTCCTGAGGGATGGCGTCATTGACCGAAGCACCCTTCGGATATGATAAGTGGTGTATGAGACGGAATTCCCCAGGTGCCTTCTTGGGAACCACGCCCAGTGGGAAAACTCACAAATTGGGCATGGGGGGCTCGTCGAACGGGCCGGCCATGCGGCCTGCCTCTAGCTCCTTTCCAATCTTGTGAGCCAGCACCTCCGGCAGCTGGGCCGCCGATTTGAAGTTGCCTGACGTGGATGTCACCCTCGGACCCTGGAAAGGTATGTGAAAACCAACTTCAAGGCCCTCGGCAAGGTAAGCCGCCTCTTTTTTGGGGTATGCTGCCAAAAGCGGCTGCATGGCCTCCAGTCTGATGGGAGTTGCTGCCATGCGCCCCAACCCCCCGGTCCCGGGGAGCCCTTCACTTTGCAGAGCTGCTGTTGGTGCCATTGCCTGACCCTGCATCCTTCCTGGCACCTCCTGAGGCAGGGCGGCTGTTCCAAAAGGACTGGCTGCCCCCCGTCTGATGAGAACAATTGACCTTTGCATGACTACCCCCACAGCTGTCACAGGAGTGGTCAAACCGGCACTTGTACTGAGAGCACTTACCCCCATTGTACTCCCAGCACACCGGCTTCTTCCCATCCTTCTTGCACCCTGGCTTTGGCGGATCACCCTTTTCGTGCCTGCCAGGCCCAGTGGCCTGCAGCCAAGTGGGGTAATCGATGGTCTCCCATCTGTGCATGGGGGACCTGGAAGCTTTCTTCCTGCACTCAGTGTCATACATGATGGCATTGGCATCCCTTGCCTGAAACCGCATCTTGATAACCTGCCAAAGGTGGTTGATCAGGTGCCAGGCCCGCTCCTGGAAAACCAGAGCCACTACCCCCATGAAGACCGCATAGCCACTGAACCAGTTGGTGAAAGTGCGCTCCACAGTCTCCGAGCTAGCTTTGTCACTTTCCTTCTTGTCACTACGATGCACCCTCGCCTCCTCCCCTGGGGGGGGCAAAGAGAAAATGTCAACGTAATAGCCCTGCAAGATCTTGGAAAGCACCTTGTGATCCATGACCCCCTGGCGGGTCCTCCTTCGATTTGGCTTCCCTCAGCTCCTCACCCTCAGGGTTGCTTCCCCCTGCCTTCCGCTCTTCGCTGGCCTTCTGCTTGACTTTTCTGAGCCGGAGGGCCCACCCAGGCAGACCCGGTTTGAAAGACCCTTTTTCCCAGTACCTGTACTTGTCCTCGTCGGAAGGCTCACCCGATGATGAGCCGGAACACGACCTCTTGCGCTTCCTCCAGGGGCTGTTTCTGCCTCCCGATCTGCTCCGGCTACGTGATGCTGAATCCCGTGAGTCGGACCGCGCAGAGTCCCTGAAACCGCTCCTCCCTCCGGACCTGGATCGCCCACAACAACCGCCGCCACTGGATGTACTGGGTTCAGAGCTCACCGCCACCGGCAGCATGCGGACCTCCTCTCGTGCTGTGGAAGGGGGATCCCTGTCCCTCTGGACCAGGATGGTTAGCATTCCCATGATGTCCCCTAAGGTGGGAGCCGGAGCCCCAAAAGCCTCAATTGGGTAGTGGTGAACCCCCACTGGAACTTCCTGGGAGGTTGGCCAATTTGCTCCATTGCTGGGCCCGGGTTCGCAAGCCGGTGGCCCATCCCCCCCACCCCCAGAGGTGGTTCCTGTCCCACTGTAGGTTGTGCTGCTGCCAGGGGCTGATAGTCCTGCAAATGGCGAAGCTTGGCCGTGCGTTTAGGCCCCATTTCGTCACCAAGGCCTAGTAGATATGTGATCCTTCTTGCACAGAGCCCTCAAAACGTGAGCTTTTATTTTACACTGACCGCCGTCCTGCGGTCCAAACCCTGTAAAATAAATTGAAGCCTCTGCTGCCTGAATGTTGTGTTGTTTTCCTTTCAATTGTTGTTTTATAGCCCCCAGGTAGGATGCCAGGATTTTGGGAGGGGAGGAAAGTAGCCAGCCTGTCAGCCCCTCCCCGGCTACTGCCACTGCCCTAGCATGTATATGTCTGTATCTGTATGTAAATATATTATTATTATTATTATTATTATTATTTTAAAAAAGGGGGGTGCTGTCCAGGCCAGGCTGCCTCAGGGGTCCAGGGGTGATAGCCTGCCCAGTCCATGGTGCCCGCGGTGGTAGAGGAGGTGGGGGTCTCCCACCTGATCCCACAAACAGGCTGAAGGATCGGGACCACCTCCCCCCATGCCGCCCTCCGCGCTGCATGGGGGGAGTGAATGCAAGCAGCCCAGCCCTGGCCAGTGCAGGTACATCCCAAGCTCTCCAGTAGCTGCCTCCTTTGCTGCGTGTGGGGGAGGTCAAGGCAAGGTGTTGCTTTCGGCCCGGGGCGCCGCCGCTGCACCCCAATCCCTTGCCATGCTGCCTGCCCATTGTGCGTGGGGGGGGGTGCCACGGCCCGGCACATCCACGTCCCCAAGCCCCCACCATGACGTCTGCCCGCTTCACGTGGGTGCTGTGTCTGCACCCCCAAGCCCCGCCGTTCTGCCCACGGGAGGGGGGAGTGCGCTGTGGCCCGGTGCCTTATCTGCTCCCGCCAAGCCCTTTACCAAGCCACCCGCTGCAGAGGGGGGGCGTCAGGTGGGCAGTGTGAGGGGAAAGTTCCCGCCCCCCGCCATGCTGCCGCCCGCGCCGCTGCTGGGCCCGGTGATGCCCACCCGCGCCGTGGCCACCCACGGCCCCTCTCTCCCCCCCTTTTTTGTCCTCCCCCCTTTCCCAGAAGGAGTGTACCACTGGGGAGGGAGGGGGAGGAGCACTCCCGCTACCTTTTCCTTGGCTCCTCCACCCTCCAACGTCCACCTTCTTTGGCTTTCCAGAGCCAAAAGGGGCAGAGAGGTGACGGAGCAGCCTTTTATCTGCTCCGTTGCCCCCTTATGATGTCCCACCCCCCTGGAGGCCGTGAACCAATCAGAAGCCAGGAAGTCCCCACCTGATTGGCCAGCCATTGCTGCCCTGCCCTTACCTTTCATGGGGCAGCCTGGGAAGAGGACATCAAGATGGTGGCCGCCAGGGGGGAACCACGCATTCCCCCGGAACCCCTCCGGAACCGCTGGGCCAGGGGGGATGCATTAAAGGGCTTCATAGGGGTGCCGGCTGGGCCGCAAAAAGGCCCGCCTGCAACCCGTAGGCCCCCTTGTCTCTGAGTGTGTGTGTGTAGGAAAGTGGTCTTTATTTATATACTATTGGAATGACAAGATTCAAAATAAAATAAACCCATATGTTTTTGTGTATAATATAACAAATGTTGAAATATTGGTTATGGTTTGTCTTCAGATGTGTGAAATGGTATACAACATTTGTTATTTCCCATGATACAGTTCTCATATTTTTTAAAAAAAAGATTTCCCCCTTCAAAGCACTAGTAGTCAAGCTAGCTATATATATTTAGCAGCCAAACAAAAATAGACTCCATATATTGATGTGCAGCTTCCAGCTTTCTTCACCATTGGCTATGCTGGTTAGGGAAGCTGTGAGTTACAGTCCAATAATATCAGGAGAGCTGCACAATTCTTACACCTTTTCTATATGATTGTTTAGATGAGCACCCAGCCACGTGGACAATTGTTATAGGTAAACCTGCTGAACACAGCAGCCAGTTCCATAACCACAGAAATGCTTGACTATGGAAATGGTTGTTGCTTTGCTATATGCACAACTCAAATTATGTGATCATGAATATGTATATACGTGTGGAGAAAATTACAATTGTGCCACAGCCTTTAGTGTATTTCAGATTACTACTATTTACACACTGTTTAAACATGTAAATTAATATACTTTCATAGTGAAACCAGGATGCCATGTTACCTATTTACATGTAAGAAACTGAGGAAAGAAAGTCATAATGATTTGGTTAAAACCACCCTGGGAGAGGCTAAGCTTGGGTTTTAATTTAGGCTTCCAAGGCCTATGGCTGTAACTTTGTCTACAGCAACCTATAATTCTAGTCTTCAATTCATCTTATATCAATTCTTTCAAAGTTCAGTCATATTGCCTATCAGTCCAAGAGTTATCAATGCTAATTATTTCTCTTTTAAGTAATTAGAACTTATAGCAGTTTGCATTGCCATCTTTTCTCCACCTCATTCCATATATATATATATATATATATATATAATTGCAGAATGAATACTCATAGGTCATTGCTTTACTGCTTCAGATACATATATATATATATGAAACAATGAAGCAATGACCTATGAGTATTCAGTCTGCAATTATTTTTATTGCAACAGCAAAAGAGGGATATTCATAAGTTAATGTTCTTTATTTTGAGAGCAACTATACTATCTTTATATTGAGGAAAAATTGTCTGTGAAATATATCAGAAAGAAATAGGGGTAGTTTTTTTTAAAAAAATTATGAGATTTTAAACAGATTCCCAAGTCTTTGTTGTTGTTGTTGTTGTTTTAAAAAAAAGTTTGGTTTGCCTCAGAGCAAATATTCCTGCATGTATGTATTACTTATCTCAATTCTTTGTAATGATAGTCAGGGTGGTACAATCATAGGGGTTTAGAACTGGTACTTGGGAGATTCACGGTCAACTCATAACAGCCATGATACATGAAGACTTAGTACGTTATAACAGAATGATCTTGTGCATATTTATGGAAAGGAAAGTCCCTCTGTGTTCAAGTGAGACTTACTGCAGGTAAGTGTATATAGGAGAACACTCTAAATTTGCTATTATTTAAAGTACCACAAGAACCTTAAGGTCCCACAACAAATATGCATCTCTCCTGCTCTTTATAAATAATATGCTCAAACTAGGAAGACTGTTGAGCTTTAGCCATCTCCCAAACTCCCAGCAGAGCAAAGTAAGCAAAATAAGGGTACAGTACAGTACCTATTTTTAGTTAATTTGGGAATGGAGACAAAACTATCTCTACTTGGTCTGACTGGGAATGGCTAATAGAACCCTGTGGATAATTGGCTGGGCAGGTGAAGCTGCCCTTAAAAGGCTTCAGTTTTGTTCATCCCTCATTGGCTAGACTGCATGAGGCAGCAACACCAGCATGATCAGTCCTGCACCTCCTTCCCTTTGTGGGATGGAAACAAGAGCACTCCATTCCACTGGGACAGCCAGAGGAGTTTGATTATCTAACCACACATTTGGCATGTTTCTTTATTTCAACAACCAGGTGCTATTATGTGCCTCACTTAGCCATTTCAAACAAAAGGGAGGGGCTAAACTGACTAAACCTATACTATATAATGAAATATAACAAGGAAAACAGTGTACCAAAGGAAACTATGATTAGAGCTAGATAGAAATAGGGTGCAGAAAGAGTTAATTTTGTAACATCATTTAAGGCCCAATTCGCAGTGGTAATAGTATATTTCTTTTCTTCCCACAGCCACTCAACTATGAAAAAAAGAAATCCTATACTCTTAATATAGAAGGAGCAAATACCCACCTCGATTTCCGCTTCTCACACTTAGGACCTTTTAAAGATGTAACTATGTTGAAGATCATTGTTGGGGATGTGGATGAGCCTCCATTGTTTACTCTGCCATCTTATATCATGGATGTTTATGAAAATGCCAAGATTGGAACTGTTGTGGGAACAGTAACAGCACAGGATCCAGACAGTGCTAACAACTTAGTAAGGTACAGTTTTATTAACCTAACTTCATAGAACATATAGTAGCAACACAGTAGCATGGCTGGAGGCTGTAAGAAAGGAGGACAATGTGTGTTTCTTACAAAGATGAACTTTGGAAACCCAGCTCGGTCTGTTCTTAGGGACATAAATCCTGATTTGATTTGCCTTCATATAGTTTGCAAGAAAATTTGAAATTCTATTGTCTCACTACAAAATGATGAGCTTTGCTACACCCTTCTCAGGTAAAATTTGTATATTTGTGGGGAGAGGGATTGAACAAAATGTCTTTTCTGTACATTTAGTTAAATTTGTAGTATTTGGAAAAAGAAATAACTGTATGTTATGCAAATTAGAAAGCTTTGCATCTGATTTGTGTAAATTGAGTTTTGGAGCAATCAAGTAGAGAGAGAAAAATATAACATTAAAAGAAAGTTGTCTGTTCTTACTTTTCTGCACAAATTATGTTTATAATTTGCACAAATGGCACAAAAATGATTAAAAGAATACTTTTGCATCTTGGTTTGTGCCAGAACTCAACACAGTTAATGAATTCTTGTAGTCTCATTATGATGAGATAGTGTGAATTCAGGAATGAATGAGTTTCACATTTAATGTTTCTATTATATTCTGATAGGTGTAATGAGAAAGCCATCACCCTTGCCTTATAGTCACGTTTACAAGAAGATGTGGCTGATGGAAAAAAAATAGACAATGCTTTAAAAAAAACCTGCTGTACTTTAAGGGCTATCTAAACTCAGGGAGTTGTCATGTTTGATTAATGTTGGTGATAAGCTGGACTTCTGGCCAACCATGACCCTTTTCATTCTGGCTCCCACCCAGTTTTCTATTTTTCTTTTTCAACTGGCACTCTGCATTCTATGGCTTCTGAGCAGTCACCATTCTCATTAGGCTAGTCCATTGGGAGCAGGAAGGTTACTCCCTTAGGGTTTTTAAGATCTTTTGTACTTCTGAAAACTTTGGAAGTGCCCTGAACATAATTCTTCCCTCTTGTTTCTTAGTGTCCTCAGTTGTTTCCCATCATTTTGACATTAACTACTGGACTTTGCTATTATAGACAGATATATGATTTCAGTAGGAAAATACCTGTAATGTTAAGAAACAGTTTAGTGGTAAAACATATGTTCTGTGTTTATTATCTTCAGTTAAAAGAATTTCTGTTATAAGGAATGGGACATCGGTGTGATAGCAGGCTATACTGTACTGAACAAACAGACCAATGATTAGACTCAATATAAAGTACCTTATAGCGGTCAACTACAAAGCAGAGACCATACCTTTTTTCTGCTTCATGCATACTGCAGTAAAAGAATGATGCTTTATATTACTTTCTGGCAATGCACTATGCCAATGGTTCTTAACCTGTGGCCTGGGGACACAGGGGGTCTATGAAGGTTTCTCGGCCCACCTCCTGCCTGCAGTAGTGTGGCCACGTGACAGGAGCCAAGGCAAAGGCTGGCGGCTGGCTGACTTGGCCTGCACTTGCCACTCAATCCGCTCCAGCCACAAACGTGCAGGAAAGTAGCAGGAAAAAACTCTTCTCTCTCCCTCCAGTGCCTCCGAGGGATGGTGTAATTTTATTATTATTATCAGGTATTATTATTATTATTATTGCTATTATTATTATTATTATTATTAGAGTTTTAAATCTTGATTTAAATTTTAAATTTAAGTCTTGGGGTCCACAGCAACAAAAGATATTTAAAGGGGGTCCCTGATGAAGAAAATATTAAGAGCAACTTCACTATGCTGTGCTTCTAGTCAGATTCTAATAGGTCGTATATTGAGATGGGTTAAGATATAGAGTTTATTCAGTTACACATATTGCGCAAAGGAGTCTCTAGATAATTATTGACATGAGAAGCAAACAGAGAAGCTTGACATTTCTTTGAACTCTGAGAAGCAGCTTGGATATACTAACTTCTTAGTGTGTTGTCTACCATTGTGGTGAGTAGAAAAAGGGTATTGTTAATCGTAGGACCCCTCTGACATGTGTGTGTGAGGATAGTAGGGATATATTTTTTTAAAAAAATACTATTTCATCCTCACATGTAAGGACAAATAATTTCTGTAGTTTTCTCCAAACTACAGGAGAAAATAGATATTTCTGTGAACTTTTTAGCCTAGTATCTGCACATCCTGAAGTGTTTTGTAAAGCAATTTGCTGCTGAAATAAATATGGAGGTTTTATGCAACACCCCCCCCCAAAAAAATCCCTCATTTTTCATACACATATTTTTGAAGAAAAAATGTTATTTGGGAGGGGGAAAATACTGTTTCCAGAAACACACATAGGGGGGTGTTTGATACAAAAATTTGGTGGATTTTTTTGTACAGAACATTAGTGTTGCGCAAAAAAGAAAAAAAGAAAAAAAAAGAATTTGTTTCGGAAAACATTTTTTTTACAAAAATGGTGATTTTTGCCTGATAGCACATTTTTCGACCAACCCCCCCCCACTGTTTCAAGAAACATTTTTTTGCAGAAAATGATGCCTTTACATAAATACACATGCATGTGCACGCAGACATACATGCACACACAGATGTCTTTGTGCAAAAATATTCTATGTACCTCGTATTTCTGCAAAGACTACCGTATATTCCGGCGTATAAGACAACTGGGCGTATAAGACCACCACCCCTAATTTCCAGCCAAAAATCTAGGCCTAGGCATATATTCGCCAGATAAGACCACACACACACCCCAATTTGGCTGCTGGGGGAGCCTTGCCAGCTGATCCTCTTTGTTTCCCAACTCATGAGGATCTCCTTGTGAGTTGGGAAAGCGAACAGGATCAGCTGGCAGGGCAACATTCGCCCCTCTCTTCAACCTTCCAGTCAAACTGGACTCGAAGGTGGAGGAAAGGGGCGAAAATGCCCAGTTTGCCTCAGCAGCCCCCTTCCCTCCGTCTTGGCTCTTCCTAAGGGGACCAAGGCGGGGGAAGCGGGAGTGGCCGTGGCAAACCCCTAGATTCGCCCCCTCTCCCCACCTTCAAGGAAGGTGGGGAGAAGGGGCGAACATGCCCCGTTTGGATCCAAAGGGAGGACGCGGGGCCGTGGAGCCAAACCCCGGGATTCGCCCCCTCTCCCCACTGTTATGGGAGAGGGAGCGAATCTAGGGATTTAACTCCACAGCCCCGATCCCTCCTTCTGGGCTCCCTCCTGCCCCGATTCCGCAACCCACAGGAGACTGCCCAGTCTCCTGGTGGGTTGGGGAATGCGGGATGGCCAGCTGGCTGGGGGGGGTGGAGGGAGGGGGCTTCACAGCCACCCCCTCTCCAAAGCGCAGCTTTGGGGAAAGGGGGAGGGTAGGCGGAGGCTGAATGGGTGGAGGGGTGGAGGGGGCTTCGCAGCCACACCCCTCTCCAAAGCGTGGCTTTGGGGAAGGGGGTGGCTGGGTGGAGGGTGGCTGGGTGGCTGGGGGGAGGGGGCTTCGCAGCCACCCCCCTCTCCAAAGCACGGCTTTGGGGAAGGGGGTGGCTGGGCGGAGGGTGGATGGGTGGCTGGGGGGAGGGGGCTTCGCAGCCACCCCCCTCTCCAAAGCGCGGCTTTGGGGAAGGGGGTGGCTGGGAGGAAGGTGGATGGGTGGCTGGGGGGAGGGGTCTTCACAGCCATCCCCCTCTCCAAAGCGCGGCTTTGGGGAAGGGGGGTGGCTGGGTGGAGGATGGATGGGTGGCTGGGGGGAGGGGGCTTCGCAGCCACCCTCCCTCTCCAAAGCATGGCTTTGGGGAAGGGGGTGGCTGGGCAGAGGGTGGATGGGTGGCTGGGGGGAGGGGGCTTCGCAGCCATCCCCCACTCCAAAGCACGGCTTTGGGGAAGGGGGGTGGCTGGGCGGAGGGTGGCTGGGTAGCTGGGCGGAGGGTGGCGGGGTGGCTGGGGGGAGGGGGCTTCGCAGCCACCCCCCTCTCCAAAGCGAGGCTTTGGGCAAGGGGGATAGCTGGGCCGAGTGTGGGCTGGGTGCAGGGGGTGGACGGGTGGCAGGGAGGGGGGCTTCCCAGCCCCCCTGCCAAAAGCCGCGGTTCCACGGCTTATGGCAGGGGGGTGGATGCGCGGTGGGTGGGTGGGGGGCAAGGAGGAGAGGGCTTCCCAGCCCCCCCCTGCCGAAAGCTGCATTTCCGCGGCTTACGGCAGGGGGTGGATGCACGGGGGGTGGGCGAGGGGCAGGGAGGAGAGGGCTTCCCAGCCCCCCCGCCGAAAGCCGCGTTTCCACGGCTTACGGCAGGGGGGGTGGATGCGCGGGGGGTGAGTGGGGGCAGGGAGGAGAGGCCTTCCCAGCCCCCCCCGCCGAAAGCCACGTTTCCGCAGCTTACGGCAGGGGGGGTGGATGCGCGGGGGGTGGGGGGCAGGGAGGAGAGGGCTTCCCAGCCCCCCTGCTGAAAGCTGCAGTTCCGCGGCTTTCAACGGGGGGGTGGATGTGCGGGGGGTGGGCGGGGGGCAGGGAGGATAGGGCTTCCCAGCCCCCCCCTGCCGAAAGCCACGGTTCCGCGACTTACAGCAGGGGGGTGGATGTGCGGGGGGTGGGCGGGTGGCAGGGAGGGGAGGGCTTCCCATCCACCCCCCCTCCCGAAAGCCACGGTTCCACGGCTTTCGGCAGGGGAGGTGGATGCACGGGGGTGGGCGGGTGGCAGGGAGGAGCACTTTGCTTCACCCCCCTGCCCCATCTCCTGCCTCTTCGCTCCGTTTGCGAAGAGGCAGGAGATAGGCAGGCAGGTGAAGCAAAGTATATCCGGCGTATAAGACGACTGTGGATTTTGGAGGGCACTTTTGAGTGCTCAAAAGTCGTCTTATACGCCAGAATATACGGTAACTTCCTGAAACACTTCAGGATGTGCAAATGCTAGGCAGAATTCTCAGCTCCATGTTCTTCTTCCTGACTTGATTTCTCAAGTGTCAGAAATCCCATTTTTTTGGTCTAGAAAACAAATAATGACAAATATTCCTTCCATCCCTCAGGCAAAGTACAGTACTGACACACTGCACTTCCATTGTCCTTAATAGAAATGAATGTCCCATGTCATTCAGAGTGATGGTCTTCCCCAAACCTGTAACAGAGTGATAAAGTGTAGCTGTTTTATTATGTGGGAGTGTCAAAACATGTGTGCAGAAAGGGGGCGAAAACTGTAACTTTTTCCTGGTGACCCCAGTTTCCAGAAGAACAACTGGGATTGCCATTACCTGTACCCTTATTGATGGCTGCAGTCTGTTTCTGGGGATATTAAATATGTTTTTAATGGTTACGAAGAGTTAACATTTAGCTGGATTATGCACAAGTAGTGAGGCTTTAGTAACGTGCTGTCCAGCTCAGAACCCCAGCATTGAAAATGAGGCCTGTTGCCAAAAGCCATAAAATCCTACTAGCATTAGGAGAACATTATTATGAAGCTGAATAAAGCTATGCAAGCTTTAAGATTAGGCGTTAAAAATCTGAAAAACTGAGCTTCCTTTCTCATGAAATATTTATCAGTGGAGAATGGTGATCCATTCTGGTTTTTAGTTCATACCTTAAAGAAACTACCCAGGGTCATCAACCTACCCCTGAAATAAATTCAGCATCTTGGATAGTTCTCTTAAAATACAGACTAAATTCTGGAGCAGATTCACCACTCCACTGATAATATACGCCATTTGCCACCACTGGGGTTTATTCTTTTAAATGAGAGATTAAATCTAGCATTATGATTGAGGTGTGCTTTAACACTTTCCCCAATATAAATGTTTTCTGAGTGGCAGGAATCAGGAAGATTTTTTCTCCTATTTTAAAACATGAAATAAAGATTGTATTGGTGTCTCTAAGTGTGTGAACTCTGTTGGTAAACAAAACGATCTGCAAGGTAGGATTAGTGTTAACCCTTTTAACAAAAAGAATATAAATCTTAAATAGATTTATGCTGCAGAACCATAATCCTTTTTATTATGAAATTTTTGTTTAATAGTGTGGGAAAGGTACTGGAAGATACATTTCTAATTTTAATTGTGTGTTTGTGAATTTATAGAGAAATATTAATTAAAGTATTATTTCCATGTTTGGTATTATCAACACAGCTGAATTATTAGCATGAAATGCAGAATCCCACTTTTGTAATTCCAAAGCACATTTCCACACCACATGAATCAGAACCATTTGCTTTGGAACAATACCCATAGTTACAGATTGTCAAGTTATAACATAGTCCAATAGTGATAGGTATCATTTTTCTTTTATTGAACTAGGAAAGTGACAAAATAGCCTAAGTAATATTGCTGGCATGACTGATAGGGATGTTGTTAAGAGTTTATTTGGTTTGGAATAAATAAATGTAAATATAAGTTATAGGGAGCATACAACTCCCATGTTGAAACAGCTCCACCGGCTACCAGTTTGTTTCCGGGCACAATTCAAATACTGGTCTTGACCTATAAAGCCCTACATGGCTTAGGTCCAGACTATTTGAAAGATCGTATCTCCCTGTATGAACCTGCAAGGGTCTTAAGATCTGTAGGGGGAGGCTTTCTCTTGGTCCCACCACCATCACAGACTCGCTTGGTGAGGACACGGGAGAGAGATTTCTCTGTGACTGCTCCCACCCTTTGGAACTCCCTCCTGTGGGAGGCTAGGCTGGCCCCCTCCTTGTTGTTTTAAAAAATACTTGTTTAAGCAGGCCTTTGGCATATAATGGTGGCTTTTATCAGGGTGTGTTTTTATGTTGTTTTTATCTGTTTTTTACTGTGTATGTTTTAATTGGTTTTAATTGTGATTCTAATTGTTTTGCAAGCCGCCTTGGGTCCCACTTTGGGGGAAAGGAAGCATAGAAGTTGCATAAATAAATAAATAAATAAATATGCAGTTTAGACTGCAAACTTAACTGGCCAAGAAGGCCAAGGGCCAGCTGAACTCACAATAAGGGCTTATCTAGATGGGCTAGATATCCCATCTTGCCCCTGTCTCAGAGCCCTGCAGTCCATGACACAAGACATTTACCCCTTTCTGCCCCTGGGCAGTCCTCACCACCTCCAGAGCTGATATGGGGCCGAGACTGAGCAAGCTGGGGTAGGGCCCAGTGAAGTGTTATAGGAAAATACCCAGTTTACTCTGTTACTGCCAGCAAAAACCAGATCAGGCCTGGCATGTCCGCAGGTCCAACATGACGGCTCTTACTGATGCCTCCATCTCCCTGGCTCTCCCCGAAGCCAGGAAGGAGTCCCTCAGCATGTGACCATGTGCATGTGCAGGGGACCTTCAGTCATGCTGTAGACACCCTTCATGCCTTCTGAGTCAGCAAAGAAAATGGCAGCTTGCAGCTGTAGGGATGTGCTGGCATGCCTGTTTGGACTCCGGCCCATTACGTACAGGTAATGGGAAGCTCCACAGCCAGGATATACTGATAGGGAGCCAGCGTATCCCAGGTTGTGTAGATGAGCCCTAGGGCTACATCTGCATTGTAGAAATAATCCAGTTTGACACCACTATCATGGCTCAATGCTATGGTATCCTGGCGTGGTAGTTTGTTGTAACACCATAGCTCACTGACAGAGAAGACGAAATATCACATAAAACTACCGATCCCTGAATCCCATTGCATTGAGCCATGGTAGCTAAAGTGGTGTCAAAGGGGATTATTTCTGCAGTGCAGGTGAAGCCTAAGTCAGCTGAAGTGATGTGAAATCCAGCTTCAGAGAGCATAGCTTCCATCATTTCACTGATTAAAACCAGGGTATTTGTGGCAACATCTGAGTATGATCAAGATGATAAAAAATATTAATGAGTAGGGAAACACAGGCTAGGAGAGGCTGTAGTAGTTTGCTTTTACTGAGTCTACAGTGAAAAGCAAGATTCTGCCCCCTCCTGTCTTCTCCCCCTGCTGAGGTAATTGAATGAAAACTACTTTTCCGTTTTGATCCTGGCTTACACCTATGGAAGTAAACACAGGACAAAGAGGGAAAGCCAGGAGAAGAGAGTAAACTGAGATGCTTTAAAAACAGCTGAAAAAAGTGAGAGGATTAATCAGGACTGTCCCTGCCAACTTGGGACAGTTCAAAGATATGTGAGTGCTGGAAATTAAGGATATATGAGAGTGCTGGAAATTATAGGACAACTTACCTCACCCCAGCATAACTTTGTGACAGAATTGTGATTACATTCCTGAGCTGGGGGCAGTTTGTATGAGGCATGACTCTGCATAGACCTCACTCTATCCCTTCTCTGCTCCCCTTTTGGTACTTCTGCCATCAGATCTCATCCAGCAGAACATTTCTGCTCACAGATTTCTCTTTCAACTGATCATTGAAACGAGTCAGCAGAAAAATAGTTCTGTTGGTAGAAGGCCAGTTCTGCTGGCAGAAGAAGTTTGTACATCATCCCAGCCTCCAATAGCTGGCCATTCTTTAAGCTAGAAGTTCACTGCTCTTATTTTTGAAATGTGTTGCTCTTTGACACCAGAAATCCATACAGTCAATCCTCTGTATCCACTGGGGTTTGGACCCACTCTCGACAACAAAATTTGTGGATGCTCATTACATTACAGTGGTGTAGTAAAATGGTGTACCTTATATAAAATGCCAAACAGCAAGCTTTGCTTTTTGGATTTTTTTTCTGAATATGGTTGAGCCATAGTTGAATCCATATATGCACAACCCAGGGATATGGAGGACTAACTGTACTGCATTTTCCTTTAAAATCCAGACTTACCAGAAAATAATATTCTCGTTTTTTTTTAAGGGGGTATTTACTAAATTATTCTAAGAAAAACATTCTATATTAAGGATTGTTTAATGAAAAAACAACAAATGTCACCCCGTATTCAGCAAATGTAGGTGACCTTGGACCTGTATACTTCACTGTGAGATACAACTATGAAGCTGAACATTATATACATGTAGACATATAAAGCTTTGCTATTTTAATAATTGCTTTCCCTTTCCCCTTTCCTCTCTCTATATTTTCTTCTTCTTCTTAGACTTACATTCTTGGAATTTCTGTATACGTAATAATTTATCAAATTTAAATTATGCGTTCAACAGAGCATAGAATGTCAATTTCCATGGTACTGCTTGTTAAGTGGACAAGTAATTTTTAATATCTACCACTGGTGCTAGGAATTTTTCTTTAGTTTCTCATCTGCAGTTTAGTTTTATTATAACTGATGTTTTTTGTGTGATATAGACTTGTAATATAAAATAACAGTAGCATGTTGACCAATGGAGTTTTTCAGATTACATTGGGTTTTATTTATTAATTTTGGAGATGTTTTCCTGTATAGTAAAACTCTGTCAGTCATCATCCAAACTTTTTTGGAAAAGTTTTTGGCTATTACCAAAGCTAGTTCTTACATTTATACATGAGCAGTGATGCTGTGTTATGTACAGTAGTTGTCTTTGTTTATTTCTTGAGTGTTTTGTGTGTCTTCAAATCATTTCCGACTTATGGCGACCCTAAGGTGAACCTATCATCAGGTTTTCTGAGGCTGAGAGTGTGGACTTGCCCAACCAAGGTCAACCAGTGGGGTTTCATCACCGAGCTGAGAGTTGAGCCATAGTCTCAAGAGTTGTAGTCCAGTGCTCAAGCTACACTACACTGGCTGCCTTGTCATTTCCATATGTATGTTAACAAAACCAAGGGATTACAGAAGAAATGGTGGTCTCTTTTTTCCTTTTGTTGTTTTATTTTAGAAATTATTTTAATTAAATACTGTAATTAATTTAGCTTAGATTTTCCTGGGTTTTTTTTTCCAGGCTGTGAGGCCGTGTTCTGGAATAGTTTCTTTCTGACGTTTCACCTGCATCTGTGGCTGGCATCTTCAGAGAAGATGCCAGCCACAGATGTAGGTGAAATGTCAGAATAAACTATTCCAGAACATGGCCTCACAGCCCGGGGGGAAAAACCCAAAGAAAATCTATGGATGCTGGTCGTGAAAGCCTTCGACTTCACAATTAATTTAGCCTTTGGAGCTGTTTAGCTTAAGAAAAAAGCAGATGAAGGGAGACATGATAAATGTGTATAGAATTAGGCATTGCATGAGGTAAGGAGATGGGGAGGAGTTTTTCTCTTTCTCTTATAATACTAGTGCTGCCCAAATTCCTGGGAGTCCATGGGACCCACTCTTGTCACTCAAATAATGACATTAAATTGGGGAATTTTAATTAGCTCAAAGGTTTGGCCGTGAGAGGTCCGGTAACTGGTGGGATCTTTGCACCTGTGTATACCAGTGCTAACTGAGGAGACTACAACCAAAAATAACATAAACATGTTTTTTATTGAAAAATAATCATGGTAACATTCACACATGCACTCACTCTCACAAACCATCACACAAGGCTAACAAAGAATTAGGAGGAAGTATTAGGATAGAGGAATAGATTCTGGGTATGATAGGCTATAGTTACCTGTCCAGAGAGCAGAGGTTCATGCAGCAGAGAAATACTCAGAGTTGATTCTGAGGGCCGCAAAGAGTGATGAGGTGGGAGATGCCAAAGCACACTTTGGCTGTATTTTGGGGTGATATTTATATCCCATATTACACCATTAGGGGATGTTTTGAGTTGATAAAAATGTTTGAGTGCGTTTCCCAGAATGAAACAATGGAAGCTATGGCTTCATTAATTACGGTTAATTGTTAGAACATTAAGATTTGATGGGTCTGAGGCAACTTTCTATTGTTGGGTTGGAAAGGTGTGAAGGAAAACCTTTGCAGAGTAACGGGAGTTCTGATCATTTTTATTTTTTTTTTAGCTTATGACTCATGGATAGATGTGACCAATGTAGATTAGCCTATTCCTCCCTATCAGCTTATCTAAGAGTGCTTCACATAACTAGTCCTGGGCATGTCTGTGTTTTTGGAAATTTATTGAGACAACTTCATTTAGGTCTCTGGTGACCTCTGCATGAACTCTTTCTATTGATGTTCTGCTCAACCAGAACCTGTTGATTAATACCAATCTTGTGAAATATAGCCAATTAATAAATTTTTGTACGAAAGGAGGGGTAATGGGCATGTAACACTAGAACTTGGGGTCATCCACTGAGCTCAATGGAAGAGAGTCACATCAGATAAATGCAATACATTTTCACCAGGTGCATAAATGAAGTGTGGAACTCACTTATACAAGATGTAGTAATGGTCACCAATATGGATGGTTTTTAAAATGCAAATGAGAAATTTATCTAAACTATGGAATCCATTTAGATGTTGGTCAGGTAAAATATATATGTGTGTGTGCCATTGTATAGCTCTAGATATTCTCCCAGATTGTGCCTAAAGCAAACTGGACCAAATCAAGATTCAGATAAATAATCTGCAGGAATTTAAGGAAATCGAAAAGGTGTTTTTTAAAATAAATAAATAAATAATCATCATCAGAAACAAAGGGAGTAACACAGGAGACAACATTGTATGAAATGTTTGACTGGTTATGCTTAAATTTATTAGAGTGTGAATGCAAATCTGCTCCCAAGACAATGATGTAATCTTATCACATGAAGCTAGTAGAGTGCTTTTGATGACTTCAGTACCTACTTTCAAAGATTTGTCCCTAAGGATTGTTACATCTTGTTTGGCATTCTAAATCTGATCTGTATGAAGCCAATCAAATATTGCATTTATTGGTGAATAAACTAATGATATAAAACATATTTCTGGATTCTGATGAGTCTCTCTACTTCAGGAATGCCCTAACCAGCAGGACACACAATATGGATTACAAGGAATGTTCATTAATTGTTTGTTGTATTAGTGTCATCCTCCTATCGATCTCCCATAAGAAACCCAGTGGCTTGTGGCCAAAATTGCAATCATATTTAGTATGCAGTTTGATAATGATCTGACACGGAGATCATAGAAAGTGTTTTTCACAGCTAAAGAGTGCCAGTAGGATGGATAGAATATACCCAGTGAGACTAAAAATATAAAATAAAATAAAAATCTTTCTCTCTCTCTCTTACCTGAAGTGTAGGGAAAAGGGAATTGGGGTTTCATGGGATATCACAAGATACTACCAGATTCCTTAGCCATAAAAGATTGACAGCTACTTTGTTATCCTATAAATCAGGTGGGACAATGTGACCATGGTGACATATGTAGCTGAAAAGGATGTTTCTGTGACCTTCAACTCCTTGATTCTGTGGCCTATCCCTTTTCTGGTAGAATAGGGGGAATAAATGGGCTCTTCTTGAAGAAGCAGATTTCTAGCCACTTCCATTTTGTTGTTTTGGAGTTATGATTGTTTAAGTGTGTGTGGTTTTGTTTTGTTTGGGATTCTGTGCAGCTCCTGGAGGTTGCCAGGGACAGAAAATTGGCCCTTGAACCCACTGCCATTGCCCACTCTTGCCACAGACAGAAGTACTTCTATCAGACGTTAAGTATATATGTTACACAAAACACTTAAGTAGATAACTATAGTCTAAAAGACAACTATTTAAACAGAATGTTCCCTTTAGTCATAACGTTTCAAGCATTTGTTTTATATCTGGAGCAGGGAGTCTTCAAAATGGCTTTCTTCTGGCTTTCTTTCAGATTTTCAGAGCCTTGTGAATTAAAAGAGGCTGATTGATATTATACAGGATAAGAATTACCAGGGGGGTGCTAAGGAAGAGAACGTTAGTCATAGTTTCTTCTGGAAGAGTTTGATGTATGCATCTCAAATGCCCTTCACAGTATGAAACATGCAGCATTTCACAAAACGTCTGCTTCCCCACCCACCCATGCTTGGCAACTCAGTAATGCAAGGGGGTGAATGGGTAGGCCTGCACAGCAGACATAAACTGAAGGGGCCTCTGCCACTGGAACTTACACACACCTTTAGCTCTACCCCAGGACAGAGAGGCTTAAAAAAAGGCTCCCACAGAAGTCAACTAAAGCCTTTCATAAGCCTAATTAAAGCTCTGAGGTTGCCACAGCTGAGGAAAAAAAGGGTTAATACTTGTGATCTCCTCAAAAATTCCACACACGTGACCTGTAGCAGTTAGGAAAAATTTCTTCCAGATGCAAAGGAGAAAAGAGTACTGGGTTTACCATATTTGAAATTGTACTTTGTAGCCTGTTGTTTAATGTGGATGAAAGAATGGGTAATGCTGAGAAATAAAAGCCTATTAGAATTGGAAGAGCACAACCTGATTTTTGGTTGGCATGGATATTTATGATACGACAAAGTTAAAGTTAATGTAGATTTTAAAAACCACTTTGTGAGATGTACCTTACTGAGAATATGGAATAGATACAAACACTGGTTGTGTGTAGAAATGACTCTATGGGTCTCAGCAGAAGCAGCTTTTTATAGAATAGAAACACCAGGTAAAGACAAATGGTTATTGTACTAGACTCTCCTGGAGTTGTGTCAAGGGGAATACAGAATCAAACCAAGAGAGTAACTAAAAGTAGAAGGATATACTTTTCAATAGTATTCTGACAACTATCAAAAAGATTTAAAATGGACCAAAGGATGTATGGTTTTGAACAAGATAAGTCAGAATCTGAATTACAACTGTATAGAGAAGATGAAACGTAATTTCTAAAATGTATAACCCTTTGTTGAAATTTGAAATGGAGGAAGAACAGGTCAAAGAGTGCATAATAAAATGGGCTAAGAATTTTGGTTATAATATACAGATGGATTGATGGGAACATACATGGTCAAAGGGGTTGAAATTTATACTACATGATAATCTTAAAGAGAATTTTTATAAAATAATTTATCAGTAGTATATGATGCCAGACAAGCTATCTAGAATGTACAGGGGTATTTCTAATGTATGTTGGAAATGTGAGCAACATGAAGGGACATTTTATCAAATGTGGCAGACTTGTAAAAAAGCCAAAAAAATTGGATTCAAATACATATATTGATGCACAGGATTTTAAAGATTAAGATCCAATTGAAACCAGAACTGTTTCTTTTGGGACTGTTGGATGCGCAGCTGGAGAAGACCCATGGAAGACTGCTTCAATATATGACCAGAGCAGCAAGACTAATATATGCGCAAATATGGAAAAAAACAGAATTACCTACTACGAAAGAGTGTTTGTTGAAATTAATAGGCTAAGCGGAATGGATAACTTGACTTGTTTGATCAGTGAAAGATCATGAATGACTTTTCTTAATGAATGAAAACAACTTTTTCACTTTTTGTGAAAAAAAGAAAATGAAATGTTAACTTTTGGTTTTGGTTATTAGCAAGGATTGGTTATGGGAAGAAGGGAATCAATTTAAGGGTTAGTGAGTGAGGTATGTATACTATGTACTGTATGTATAACTGCTGAGAGGAAGATCAGAAGTCAACTTTTTTCTTCTTTTTCTTTTGATTTATATTTTTTTATTTGCTATATCTTTTATTGTATTGTTATAACCTATAATAAAGAAAATTAGTTTTAAAAGAAAAAGTTACTTCCCATGGACTGCAATTGGAAGCTTTCCCCCCCCCCCACATGCTTCAAAGGGTGTCGTCATGTGGAATTTAATGCAGAACTCCATCAGGCCTGGGCCCAGAAGCAGGAGAAAGGCCCTCCCTCCAGCCCAACTGCCACCGCCCTGCCCTTGGAGGAAGAGAAGAAGAGGCAGGCAGAACTCCATCAGGCCTGGGCCCAGAAGCAGGTGAAAGGCCCTCCCTCCAGCCCAACAGCCACCGCCCTGCCCTTGGAGGGAGAGAAGAAGAGGCAGGCAGAACTCCATCAGGCCTGGGCCCAGAAGCAGGTGAAAGGCCCTCCCTCCAGCCCAACTGCCACCACCCTTCCCTTGGAGGGAGAGAAGAAGAGGCAGGCAGAACTCCATCAGGCCTGGGCCCAGAAGCAGGAGAAAGGCCCTCCCTCCAGCCCAATTGCCAGCACCCTGCCCTTGGAGGGAGAGAAGAAGAACCAGGCAGAACTCCATCAGGCTTGGGCCCAGAAGCAGGTGAAAGGCCCTCCCTCCAGCCCAACTGCCACTGCCCTGCCCTTGGAGGGAGAGAAGAAGAGGCAGGCAGAACTCCATCAGGCCTGGGCCCAGAAGCAGGTGAAAGGCCCTCCCTCCAGCCCAACTGCCACTGCCCTGCCCATGGAAGGAGAGAAGAAGAGGCAGGCAGAACTCCATCAGGCCTGGGCCCAGAAGCAGGTGAAAGGCCCTCCCTCCAGCCCAACTGCCACTGCCCTGCCCATGGAGGGAGAGAAGAAGAGGCAGGCAGAACTCCATCAGGCCTGGGCCCAGAAGCAGGAGAAAGGCCCTCCCTCCAGCCCAACTGCCACCGCCCTGCCCTTGGAGGAAGAGAAGAAGAGGCAGGCAGAACTCCATCAGGCTTGGGCCCAGAAGCAGGTGAAAGGCCCTCCCTCCAGCCCAACAGCCACTGCCCTGCCCTTGGAGGGAGAGAAGAAGAGGCAGGCAGAACTCCATCAGGCCTGGGCCCAGAAGCAGGTGAAAGGCCCTCCCTCCAGCCCAACTGCCACCACCCTTCCCTTGGAGGGAGAGAAGAAGAGGCAGGCAGAACTCCATCAGGCCTGGGCCCAGAAGCAGGAGAAAGGCCCTCCCTCCAGCCCAATTGCCAGCACCCTTCCCTTGGAGGGAGAGAAGAAGAGGCAGGCAGAACTCCATCAGGCCTGGGCCCAGAAGCAGGTGAAATGCCATCCCTCCAGCCCAACTGCCACCGCCCTGCCCTTGGAGGGAGAGAAGAAGAGGCAGGCAGAAGTCCATCAGGACTGGGCCCAGAAGCAGGTGAAAGGCCCTCCCTCCAGCCCAACTGCCACTGCTCTGCCCATGGAGGGAGAGAAGAAGAGGCAGGCAGAACTCCATCAGGCCTGGGCCCAGAAGCAAGTGAAAGGCCCTCCCTCCAGCCCAACTGCCACCGCCTGTGGAGGGAGAGAAGAACCATCAGTATCTGCAGGATTTAATCACTATCCCCACTGCCATTCCCTTTTCCTTATGTGTCATGTTTTATTTAAATTGTAAGGCTGAGGGCAGGGAACTGTCAAATTAACCATTTGTAAGCCACTCTTGTGGCTGAAGAGCGGGATATAAATACAATAAATAATGGGTAGATGGAGGGGCAGAGCATGTTTGGATTCCCCCCGCTTCTACCTTTGGCCCTGCTTATCACTGGTGGGCAACGAGAACTTGGAAAAGTTTTGCTTGTTTGTTTGTTTTACTAAAAGAAAGTAAGGCTTTGGACTACAGTTCCCAGAATTCCCAACCAGCATGGCAAGTGGCTGAGAGTTGTAATCCAAAAAAGTAACTTTTCCATGTTCTTTATTCAGTCCACACAAGGTTACCCGTAATGAAATATGGTCCTTCGGATTAAAACATTCCCCTGCTCCTGCAGTGGGGAAAGCAGAACAATATAACTACTACTACTACTATGTTGGTGGTGGTGGTGATGATAAACCTATATAGCCTAATGTAAGGACAAAAAAAAAATTAAGATAACATAACTCTAGACTGTCCGCTCAGTATAGGCCCACTGAGAGGCACCTGGCACAGCCTGGGGATGAACTAACCCAGGAGTACCTAAACAGCAGAACTGTGTAGCAGAAAGGGCACAAAAGCAAAGGCTTCAGCTAGCAGCCACTTCACTGCTCTGACCCACTTTCACACTCAAGAAAGACTTACAGACAGTGAGGTTCATCCAAAGATATCTGGAGGCCTTTATCTTCTGTTGCAGTATAAACAAACACAGTATATATACAGCAAACCTCATTAACAAACTCAACAGCAATTTCTTCAACATCCACCAAAACTCCTCTTTCTCCATGACACCAACCCACACAGAATGCACCTTGTGCTTTGACTGCCTTCTGCTTAGCCACAGCTGTGATCAAACCCATTTCAGCTGTGCTAGTCTGAGGTCTGTTGCTCCAACATTTTTCTTTTTGCACTTAAAACAATAACAATCCCCTCCAAAATGTTGCAACTGACCATACACATTACATATTTACATTACATATATGATATTGTACACGGCATACATCATCTTTGGTACATGCTACTAAACCAAGCATCATCACCATTTCTTGGTGTTTCTGACACATTAACGCTTTTGTAAAGACATCAGCAATATTCTGTCCAGACATACAATAATGTAGTTTTATGATACCTTCCCGTAAAAGCTGTCTAACATTCATATATCGGACTCCGATATATTTAGTCCTTCTCCTTAGGTTCTTGGTCTCTGCCATTGCATTGCACATCTGGGAGTCTTCATTGACTTCCCTCATTGGTCCCTCATACTTTTCTCCCAGATCAAATAACAGTTGTTTAAACCATTGTATTTCACCTACTAGCTTTGATAGAGCTGCAAATAATGTGTCATGATTCTATGGTGTTAGTATCACACAATTATGTGTAGTATCACACGATTATGGCAATGTGTGATAATTACTGTAATCATGCCACTATGTTTCCACTTTCCTTAATAGTGGAATTACACTGTTTTTAGTCTTAAGTTTAATAAAGTCCTAAGTGTCCACGTGAAATCCAGCTAAGAATCATGTACTGCTGAGGGGTACACGTTGCTACCTCAGTATGGCATCCTCTTGAAATGCCCATTGTTAGCCACTGTTGTGACTGGTGAACAACAGAGAATCTTCTGACCTAAGCATTTATCTGTACCAGTTGCACCAGGGGATTCACTTAACAAGTAAAATATGATAAATCATGGATGTTTCAATATGAAGTACACCAAGCCTCATTCTCCTCCTCTCCCTCCTCCTTTAAATGCAACGTCCCTGCTTTCTTTCCAAGCAATGTGAAGTTCATGTTCCATGTTAAAGACACCTTGCACAGTTTTATACACTTTTCCTGCACACTTTAAAGTGATGGTTTTAACAGGATTCAGCGGAGCATGCCAGAGTGTTTTACTGCTGCCTCGGGCTTTCCACTCAACCCAATTGTTGTACAGTATTACCTAGTTTTGCCTAGTATGTTACAATACTTAGTTTACCTGATCCTGCAAGTGGTATAGAGAAGTCTAATTTCCACCCACCTTAGTTTCAAATAGGAGTTGTGAGGGATCTGAACTTTGTTCACCCAAGCTCATGCCATAGTAATAAAACTGCTCTATTACCACCGTTTCCCACCTTGGTCAATTACTTCTATATTCTTACTTAAATATTCCATCCTACTCTTCTAACAATCTGTTATACTTTATCCTCTTAAGAAGGAAGAAGGTTGAGGCTATGACAATGAAAATGCAGGAGTATAACATCAAAAGCAGGCTCAGTTTTAATTAAGAGCATAACCCAGGAAAGGGTTGAGCCCAATCTCGGACTTTTTCAGACCGCTATTTGTAGCGCAGGCAGGCTCATCCCTGTTGAGAGGCTGCTGCGCGGCAGGGGGCCCATTTCGGATGATGCTGTCCCCCTGCCGATACTGTTCCGGAAGAGCTGGGAGGCTGCAGTGCCATATTTGGCAATTTTCTAACTTTCAGAAGTTGACCATGATTAGAAAATTGCCAAATATAGTGCTGCAGCCTCCCAGGGATGAGCCTGCTCGCACTACAAATAGCGGTCCGAAAAAGTCCCTCATCTTGTTAATGTCTCTGAGTGTACCACTGAGTTTCCTCCTTCCCTTACTGGTGTTCTCACAATGATATTGGTGCATGTATGCCCAGTGAATCTCTGTGCACTAACTCTCACCATGGTCTTGCAGAATATAAAACCTACTTTCTGCTAAACACACCACCCAGCCACCCCAAGGCATTTTGCTGCCTGGCACAAAGAACAAGATGGCACCTCCCCCATCTCATGCTAGAGGTAAACTGGACTGGCAGCTGAACCTTACTTCAGCACTGGTAATGGGAAAGAGTACGCTCCACCACAGCCTAGAGCAACAAGCCCATGTTCCTGCATGTATTTAAAAGATAGGCTCTGTGGCCAGAGGCTCAAGAGGAGTATGTAGAGAACTGACATGGCTACCCTTGTGTCTAGTGTTTGAGGTAATTGCCTCACTTTGCAGTAGTTCTGAATCCACTCATTGGTTGGCACATTGCCCATTCCTAATGAATTACACTTTTTAAAAAAATCTACAGAAAGCGCCCCCCCCAATTTTCAGCCCCTTTAGCCAGTTGTCCTAGGAAGGAATTCTTTCTATCAGAAAATGATAGAGAAATTGAAGGACAATTAGGGACATTTTATAGAAGTAAAGCTTAATCTACACATACGTGTGCATGACTTGATTTTTCTACCTGATAACATGCTACTGAATATTGGAAAATCTTTTTTCTGACCTGGATATATAGAAGTTCAATTTGCAATAGGTTTTCTGTGGGGGGGGGGTTCTGGGCTGTGAGGCCGTGTTCTGGAAGAGTTTATTCAAGAATAAACTCTTCCAGAACACAGCCTCACAGCCTGGAAAAAAAATCACAGAAAACCTATGGATGCCAGCTGTGAAAGTCTTTGACTTCAATTTGCAATGTTATAGTTGTGATAGACTGTTCACATGTAGAAATTGTACTTGATATTGTAGTGATCATATAATGGGCAAGCATTTGTGAACCCACCCTAACACTTTTGCATTTATTTATTTTTTTCTTGCAGTGGCTTCAGACAAGCCTGTTCACATGCCACCTCTCTTCCCCATTCATTAATTTTTACTGGGGTTTCACATCAAGTCATTTTCTATTCATAATCCTTTTTTTCATTGCTTCTTCTGTCTTTTCCCCTCTTTACCACAAAACACATCTTAAGGAGAAAACGCACAATGACTGCACAATGCCTTTTAATTGCTAGTGCGAGGAGCCCTCCATCTGGAAACACTCTCAGCTGGCTGCACCCCACAGGAGGCAATTAGCTAAAAGCTTAGATGGTTCAGTCAAGTTAAATCAGAACCATGTAACTTTACTGAACATGAAAGTAGCTTAAAACCAGTCAAGTTCACATAACCACTGCTTACATCTGGTCAAGTTCGGCACAGACAGGCAGCTCTTGGAGGCTTTTTGAACATAATGAAACTGTGGGTTAGTTAGGTGCTTTCTTCAGTAATGAGGCCTTTTTTAAGTTTTAAAAACTTTTAAAGTTTTTTTTTTTTTTTTAAGAACACTGTTTGTCTTCTGTGACTTATTCTTTGGAAGGAAAATTGGCCAAGACCCTTCAGTTCTACTCTGAGCATCTCACAACGAGCATCTTCAATCTTTAAAGGTTTCATAAAATGTACCATTTCTTAGTGGCTTGGAGCTTAGTTCAGTCACAGTTTGATAGTGGATTTATGTACAGACCTCTGCTTCCTGAAAGTTTTTTAAGGAGCTATGGAGACTTTTCAATTGTTCTTCCAGATACCATACACACTAAGGTGACTGGAGGTATCCTTATGATGTTGAGACTTTAATGGTTGCCAAGAAAATTGACTGGTAGGACCTATTCAGGATGATTGCCAAGCAAGCTTTGATTATTGAATATGTTCCAGTATAGTCATAGAATCATAGAATTGCAGAGTTGAAAGAGACCACAAGGGCCATCCAGTCCAACCCCCTGCCATGCAGGAAATCACAATCAAAGCATCCCCGACAGATGGCCATCCAGCCTCTGTCTAAAGACCTCCGAGGAAAGAGACCCCACCATGCTCTGAGGGAGTGTGTTCCACTGCCGACCAGCTCTTACTGTCAAAAAATTTCCTCCTCATGTTGAGGTGGAATCTCTGTTCCTGGAGCTTTCATCCATTGCTCCGTGTTCCAGTCTCTCGAGCAGCAGAAAACAAGCCTGCTCCATCCTCAACGTGACACCCCTTCAAATACTTAAACAGGGCTATCATATCGCCTCTTAACCATCTTTTTTCCAGGCTAAACATACCCAGCTCCCTGAGTCTCTCCTTATAAGGCATCGTTTCCAGACCTTTCACCATTTTAGTTGCCCTTCTTTGGACACGCTCCAATTTGTCCATATCCTTTTTGAATTGTGGTGCCCAGAACTGGACACAGTATTCTAGGTGAGGCCTGACCAAGGACTAGTCCCACTGCTGAACAAGACTGACAATATAGGTTGTTCATAAAAGAAAACATCTGTATGTACAGTGGTACTATGACATTTTGATTCTTGAACTGTGGATTTTGGGGAAATCATAATAATATTACATTTGACTATGACCACTTCATTTATTTTTGTAGTGTATATGCCAATACATATGCCCTTAACATACACATTCTGACCCTAAGGTTTTTGGATTCCTTACAGTTAAGTCATTATAGCCCTTCTTATTTAAGAACAGTCTCCATGCAGCACCTCCCAGTATATGACTGTGCAGAAAGTTCCTGAGGAGTACTTTAGCTAATAGTTAAAACAATCCAATAAGTCATAAAAAAATTCTGGATATTGGCAAAACCAAACTTCTGGAATATAATCTTCTGAATTTGCTTCAGCCACAAAAATCTAGGTTGTCTGCAACCTCCCAGAGGGCCTTTTTGGTAATCGCCCCCAATTTATGGAATGGCCTGCCGAACGAGATCTGTCAGGGGACGAGCTTGAGTAGCTTTAAAAAACCACTAAAGACGGATCTCTTTCAGTAGGCCTTTCCTGATTAGATCCTGGCCTCAAGAGCTGTGTCTCCTGGCTTTTTTTTAAATTATGTATATGTTTGTTTTTAATGTGTTTTAATTTTATAGTGTTTAATGTCTTTTTATGGGGGAGGGGGAGGGTGGGTGGTGTTTTTAGTCATTATTGTAATGTTTTAATTGATGGAAGCCGCCCCGATTGTTTTTAGCAGAGGGGCGGGGTATAATAATAATTATTATTATTATTATTAATCACCCTTAATTGGCAGGCAAGCTCCAAAAGCAGTCTGAAGGCTATTGAAGGTTTGTAATTGCTTCACTTGTTATCAGTATTGTTCAGTGAAGTGCATTTTGAAAGAAGTTGCTTGTCAAAAACTCTTCTTCAGTGCCCTCTTACTCTATTTCTGCTATTCAAGGCCCTCACTTTCAGTGCAAGTTTCACTCCTTTATTTTGTTTTAGTACTATTGTGATATTCCCTGAAATCCATCCTTGAACTCAATACCACTTCCTGAGGGGGACTCAGTGCATTTCTATTTTTATGATTTATATTAAGTTCTACACCCTGACAGCCATTAATTAGTATGTCACTTGTCTTTCTCCCACATTTTTTCTGTGTTTAGTCAGATAAACACATATGTGCTTAATTTGAGTGAATGTTACTGCTGTTTAAAATGACAACCTCTGGCAATATTTTCATGTATCATAAATCACAGCCAAAACTTTGGTTTGACTCAGAGACATATTTCTTACAGAGCATAAGAAATCAACTGCATGCCATTGTTTTATCCACTAGCAGTAATGGTGTTTCCATCAACTCTTGTTGTTCCCTCAGAAATAGAACTCAAGGTTGCCATTTCACATTTCAGTTCCATTGGAGACTCAGAGAGCTATGCTTAGATTTACTGCAGATCAACAGTTAACTGTTAGGAACATTTGTGGTGATATCGTTGTACATTATATCAGCCATTGTTAATGGGAATAATAACTGGTCCAGAGGAATCATCAATCATGGCAGTGGTGGACGGGTTATCTCATCCCTCCCTGAATGACACCTTTGATCCAATATCCAATACCTTTCTTGATAATTGTGTTTTGTGTGTATACACACATACATGCAAGATGTGTGTGTATATATATATATAGATAGATAGATACACACACACACACAGAGTGAGTGTGTATAGAGTATGGGATGGATGGATGGATAGATAGATAGATAGATAGACAGACTATTCAACTGTTCATTTGTTCAGATGTTTCAAATCTGAAGTACTGGTCATGTTCTCATTAGAGTCTTCGTTGAGCTACTGCTTTATGTTTTTACTGTACTTTTTTTTAAAAATTGTGTTTCTGGTTTATGTTATTCTGTGTTCCACACAGTAAAGAAAATGTCTGTTTTTCTGTACATTTCTTGTTAAGCTATTACTATATGTTTATGTAAGATTTCCTCTCCATTGACACCCCCTTGTCGTGGGAGAGAGGCTTGGGTACCCTAATGGTGTTCTGAGCTATGCTGGTGGTGGCATAATAGCCAGCGGTAGAGTCTCCCATGCCAGACAGGTCAAAACCGAAGGGTCTGACAAAGAGCGTCAAAGGGCAGGATGGGCTTTCTAGCCTTATGGCAACCATCCTAGAAGAAGGAAAACTCTAATCCCAAACCCGGGCAGATGGTGTTCATCCAACCCTGTATGGTCAACCATCTAAGAGAAGGAAACTCTAATCAAACCTACGACCCGAGGACCTCGCTGCTACCGTCCATGCTTGCAAGGCCACAGCAGATGAACCTTTGGTTTAAAGGGTGAGGCCAGTTCTGTGCACGCTGCACTCCACCAGAAAAATCCATTGCACAGGCTCGAAGGACAAATCCAATTCCAAAAAGGCCCTGTACCGATAGGCGAGGGATGAAATGGCAGGTATAACGATGCACTGGAAGCTGCAGACCCAACCCTGCATGCAGGTGGTTCAGGACTTTGGTCGCTTCAGGCTGACCCGGGAGATGACAGTCTTGTTCGGCAGGATCCTGAATGACCAAGCAGCCTTTTTAAAGGAGAGTATTGCTTGCTCCATATGGAGAGGGACCTAGAAAAGGTGGCCTAACGAAAGCTCATCCCCATCTACCTGGTTGGCTAGCCGTGACCAATGGGCATCTTCTGATGCGGTCAAACCAAAGCAAAGAAACAAAGGCACACACCGGCCTCCAAAGGTGTAAATAAACTGACACTTGCATGCTGCAACATCAGAACCATGCGAGACTCTGCAGATAGTGGACGGCTTGACTGTCGTTCTGCTCTAATAGCCCATGAACTATCACGACTTAATATTGACATCGCTGCTCTTAGTGAAGTTTGTCTCCATGAGTAAGGCAGCTTTAAAAACATGGTGCTGGCTACACACTTCACTGGTCTGGCAAACCCAAAACCGAAAAACATCTTTCAGGAGTAGGCTTTATGATTAAAAACTCTATTGCCTCCAAACTTGAAACCTTACCAACAGGACACTCTGATTGCATTATTTCCTTATGCATCCCTCATGTTGTCCTCTTTAGTATATATGCCCCAACTATGCAAGCTGACCCTGTAGAGAAAGACAAACTCTACACAGACCTATGCCACCCATACAAAAAGTCCCTGTAGAAGATAAAATTATTATCCTTGGTGACTTCAATGCCAGAGTAGGAAAGAACTCAGAGGTCTGGAAAGGTGTCTTAGACAAACATGGAGTTGGAAATTGCAATGAAAACGGACACCTCCTGCTAGAGTTCTGTGCAGAACAACAGCAGAAAGATAGCTTAAAGACAACCTGGATGCATCCCCGATCCAAACATTGGCACCTCATTGACTATGTTCTAGTCCACCAGAGAAACATTCGCGATGTCCGTCATACCCGAGTGATGCCCAGTGCAGAATGCCAAACAGTTCATTGCCTCGTAAGATGTAAACTAAATCTTCATCTTAAGTTCAAACCTAAGAGGAATGGCATCTTAAAGAGGAGACTCCAAGTCAACAATCTTTAACAAACTACCATGAGAGACAACTTCCAGGCAAATCTGCAAACAAAACTTGAAGACCATCCTACAGATCCTTCTCCTACAATGCTTTGGCAACATATCACAAACAGTATCCTCGAGTCTGTGGAAGAATCCCTCGGGTTCTCCCACAAGAAAAATCAAGACTAGTTTGATAAAAAAACAACCAAGAGATCCAGGAGCTGTTGGCAAAGAAGAGAACTACTCACCAGGCATACTTCACCCAGCCAAGTTGCCATGTAAGAAAAGCAGCTTTCCGTCTCACATGTAGTAAACTTCAACAAAAACTTCGAGACATGCACAACAAGTAGTGGAACAATATAGCAGAAAAGACACAACACTGTGCAGATCTGGGTGATCTTAGAGGATTTTATGAAGCTCTTAAAGCAGTGTTTGAACCTACTTATCAGGTCCAAAGCTCCTTATACAGTACAGATGGTCAAACATAGATTACTGATAAAGCCTCCATTCTGAATCGATGGGCTTTATATTTTCAAAGTCTCTTTAGTACCAACCGAGTAGTCCAAGGCTCAGCTATCCAACATATGATACAAAACCCAATGAAAAATAAATTGGACATAGCTCCCACTTTGAAAGAGACCCTTAAGGCCATACAGCAGATGAAAAACGGCAAGGCAGCTGGGATTGATGGAATCCCACTTGAAGTTTGGAAACACGGAGGTGATGCACTCCACGAAAAATTCCACGAACTCCTTGTGACTTGCTCGGAAAAAGGAGAACTGCCATCAGATCTCCAAGATGCAGTCATCATCACCCTGTACAAGAAAAAAGGCGCAAAATCCAGTTGCTGAAACTATCGAGGCATAACTCTGTTCTCTATTGCTGGAAAAATCCTTGCAAGGATACTCCTGAACAGATTAGTTCCTGCTATTGCAGAAGAACTTCTTCCTGAAAACCAATGTGGGTTCAGAGCCAATAGGAGTACTACAGATATGGTATTTTCCCTTAGACAACTGCAAGAGAAATGTCGAGAGCAGAACAAGGGTCTCTATGTCACATTTGTCAACCTCGCCAAAGCCTTTGACGCTGTGAGTAGAAAAAGTCTGTGGCAGATCCTTGAAAGACTAGGATGTCCTCCCAAATTTCTTAAAATGATTATCTTGCTACATGAGGGCCAGCGAGGTCAAGTCAGATGTGATGATGCTCTTTCAGAGCCCTTTCTAATAACTAATGGAGTGAAGCAAGGTTGTGTTCTTGCTCCAACTTTATTTACAATCTTCTTCAGCATGATGCTCCAAAGGGCTATAGCAGAGCTCGAAGAAGAAGATGGCATCTATATACGTTACCATATTGATGGTAGCTTGTTTAACTTAAGCCATCTGAGGGCTTGCACTAAGACTCTAAACTATCTAGTCCGTGAGCTGCTCTTTGCTGATGATGCTGCCCTTGTTGCCCACACAGAAGCAGCTCTGCAGCGCCTAACATCCTGCTTCACAAAAGCTGTAGAGCTGTTTGGGCTGGAAGTCAACCTGAAGAAAATGGAAATTCTTTACCAGCCTGCACCACAGGACGAACACCACCATCCCCAAATTGCCATCGGCAATTCTGTGCTCAAGTCCGTTCAGCAGTTCACCTACCTGGGAAGCATCATCTCCTCAGATGCCAAGATTGACAAAGAGATTGATCACAGGTTAGCAAAGGCATATGGAAGACTTTACAAAAGAGTCTGGAGTAATAAACCCCTGAGGCAAAGCACAAAAATCAGTGTGTATAGAACCATTGTACTGTCTATTCTCCTTTACGGGTCTGAAATATGGGTCACCTATTGCCACCACCTACGACTCCTCGAATGCTTTCATAAGCGCTGTATACGCACAATCCTAAATATACACTGGACTGACTATGTGACGAATGTTGCTGTCCTTGAACAATCAGGGATCACCAGCATTGAGGCCATGATATTGAGAACACAGCTGCGCTGGGCAGGGCACGTTTTTAGGATGGAGGACCATCGCCTCCCAAAAATAGTACTCTACGGTGAACTCGCCACGGGTCAGCGTAAGGGGGGCACTCCAAAAAAGCAATACAATGACTCCCTGAAACAACATCTCAGGCTTCGCCAAATTGATCACTAACAACTGTCCGCCCTGGCCTCACATTGGGAGGCATGGAGACACACTGTCCACAATGCTGCAGCCTTATTTGAGAATTCATGCCAAAAAGTCTTGAAGAGAAACAACAACGCAGAAAGAATCACAACCTGGAAACATCACCCAAGGGGACCTTCTGCTGTGCTCTCTGCAACTGGACTTGTTTATCTCGGATTGGCCTTTTTAGTCATCAGCGCGCTTGCAGAAGGAGCGGGATGAGTCCTTCCTGAATCTTTGTTTGCGAAGAAAAGCCAGAGAGGGGGGGAGAGAGAGAGAGAGAGAGAGAGAGGGGGGGGTGTAAGATTTAAAATCACAAATTTAGTAGATGGCTTACAGCCTCATCTTTGATTTTCCAGATCTTTCTTTTTCTCCTTTGTCTACTTTTATGTTCTTTCTTGCTACTGTTTTGCCTTGGCATCTCACCTTTTTTTAAAAAAAATAAAATTAAACAGATTTAAAACTGAGTTCGTATCGCCTTCCTTCTCCCACCCCCCAGCAATGTCTCCATTCTTACCTACTTTTATAGTGTGTTGCATTTCTGCCACAAATAACCTATTCTTCTGTCCAGGGAGATAACCTTGAGGTTCTATTTGATTTGTCACTCTCTTTTAATGTTTTTATATATGCTATAGTGCAATCTTGTCCATTGTACTTTTAAAGCATCCTTAGAAGTTGTCCTTTTTCATACTATGTAAGCTTTATTTAATGCTCTAGTCATTTCTCATCTTGACTGTCAGAGGGTCTTCTTTCTGGTCTTTTCATTTTTTCATGTTTGCCTCCTAATATCCCCTCTGCATTTTGGGCTGATAATTGCCATTCTGTGCTTCTCTTTCTCCTTTGTTTCTCTCTGACTTTGATTGTGTTCTTTATAAGGGCCAAACAAAATATCACCTGGAAGCCACATTTGCTCTCCATTTATCTCCTCCTGTGAATGCCAAAGTAGGGTGTGTGTGTGGGGGGGATGTCTTAAGTTTTACAACAGAATATCCATGCAAAAATGAATAGAGGTGAACTTCCTCCACCCTGTGTTAACTCCCACACTCTATCATCTCAGCCACTTTTCTCTAGAAGATGTTTCTAATTTTCTCTTTTCATCAATATTTAGAAATGTCCAGATTAACTGATACATGTTGTTATTGGGTGATGGGGCTACTATTGTTCTGCTTTTAATTTCCATATATTTTTTGTGTGTAGTTCATGCCAGCTTTCCATTCCTTTGTCTCCCCCTAATCATACATTGCTAATGCATTGATGTACATCGATAAAAATGTGCAACAAAGAGTTGTCGAGCAATCCTAGGCACCATTGTCTGTATGCCTTTTTGGGCTGTGTTCATCTGGTGTATGACTGGATTTTCATTGGTAAAAATGTACTAATTCATATTTGTAAGGCAAATCTAGAAAAATTGCTGTGGAAATGTAATACATCTCACCATAATGGAGAAGTCTGTGATATGGAGATCTGCTATTCAGATGCTCATGGCTGATGGACAATTTCATGGTGCCTGCTCTCTGTTCTTATACGTTAAACCAGTCTTGGACTGAATAATCCCTAAATAGAGGATACCTTAAAACAGAGGACTGGTCTTTGCAACATAGGCATTCAGTCACTCTAAACAGAGCAGAGGAAGGCACATTCACTTCTTACGTACATGCACACATGTTGTAAAAACTTGACTCACTATGTTAGCCTTTGCTTAAGATGTAAATGAGGCAGACTAATTACTTAATCAAGTGTGGTATAATTTGGCTGCCAGAGGACAAGTGTGGTTCAGCAGCTAGAGTGTTGATGCTAACATACCGGTAGGTCTCAATCCAATGTTAGTTCTACCCAGAGTACACCCACTGAATAGCAAACGTGTATACTGCAGAGTAGTGACATGCTTTGTCCTCCATATGTTTTGGGTGCCAGTTACACGACAGAAATTGTCGCGTTGCCTACCGTGACAAAGTGATCACGAATCCGTCCCTCGCTGTTTATACGATTTATGTCTCTGATCTGGATATCCCGTGTGGTCCCGTGACTGATATTTACACGTCCATAGTTCCGGTTTTGTTTAGGTTTTAATTTTTTTTTTTTTACTGTCAATCAAAGATGCGATTACTCGTGTTTTCACAACCTCAGTGACGCACTTCCTTTAGAGTTCTGCGCCACGAGCGATGCTATTGGCTGGCTGGGGGGGGGAGAGGGGGGCAGAGGTTTGTTATTCCCCCTTTGCTTCTTGAACATTTTAACCCCTTCAGAAGAGGCAGAAAGCATTTTGAAAGATCCTGATAGATCTTTTGCTCAGACGCAGGGCTTTCCTTTTGAAATCAAGCAGAGTGCTTTTAAAGCCAGCTGAGTGCTTTCCTTTTGAAATCAAGCACTTGGTTTTCCTCTTGCCTTTTTAAAATATTAACCCCTACAGCTGGCTGCAGAGATGGCTATAGGCAGGCGGTTTGAAAGACACAAACACAGAGATGGGGAATTAAAGAGTGCTAATTCGCTCAGAGGCTTGAATATTTTAATGTGCCAGGGAGGTGACCAAGCTACTACGATCTCTCTGTAACATGCAGTTGAGGAAAAGGTAAAGCTGAAGGGTTTTCAGTGTAGAAATCCATTTAAAAAGGTAATTGAGTACACGCGTGCACGCGCGCACACACACACACATCAACCTTCGTGCAGCTGGAAGGGGTGCCTTTGTTTTCGGCTGGTGAGGCTGGATCTGTTGAACGGGTGACTGACCCCTCCTTTTCTGGTCCCTGAGCTCTAAGCCCGCCCCCAGTCACCATTTCCGGTCATCCCAGTACCGAGACTTTTTGTCCCATGCTGTTTACATTTCCGATTTTCCGAATCCTCCAGTGACTTTTTTAAAAACCGGCACAACCTGCGGGACTGGAAGTCCTGCAGGTTGAGAGATAAAAGGTGACCCCCCTTCCAAAAATCACGTACCCGACCCGATGTACGTGTAAACTGCCAGGGATCGACACGAATTCTTCCCAGGACATTTTCATCGTGTAAACGGCCCCTTGGATTTCAGCTCCCAGGATCCCTTACCATTGGCCATGCTTCTAGGAGTTGCAATTCAAAACATATTGAAGACTACAGGCTCAGAACTTCTACTATAAAGGAAAACTAAAGCTGGATTTAGGACACTTGTTGCAGCCCCTCACAGTCTCCTTGAAATTCACCAGTTGACACGTTGCTAACGATGATGGTATTTCAGTTCTTCTTGTACTTTGGATTTTAAAAAATGCCTATGAGGAAAAGACACCCCACCTCTGCTTTCTCCCTGTTCCACCTTTGTTTTGGACTTTTACGCTTATAATTTATTTTCAGTGTTGCTGAAATGTGTTCTCCTCCAGATTGACATCTCTTTCACATTAGTCAGTTTTAGCACTTTCATCCCACTTTAACAGCCATGGAATCCTGGGATTTGTATGTTTGCCAGGAACTAGAGCTCTCTGGTAGCAAATTCTAAATATTTCACAAAACTACAAATCCTAGGATTCCAGAATATGGAACCATGCAGTTAAGGTAGGGTCAAAGTGCTATAATTCTGTGATGTGAAAAAGACCTCAGAGGAGTGACTAGGTTTGGGTTGAATACATTTGTACTATCTATCTTCTAAGCAGTAAACTAGGGCCAACATGATAAAGGATATGGGAATTTCCATCAATGCATGTACCACTAAACTAAGGTTTACTGTTAGGTGCAAATGCAGCTTCTCGGTGCTTATAAACATAATTTGACAAACATAAGATACTAATGAAAACGTTTATCTCACTGGCAGGCTCCTGTTACCAGAATTGATGTGCAAACTAATTCAAACTTGTCTGTTGTCAGCAGCCAGGCTCATCAGAAATTGTGGAGGGCTTTCTGCAACCCTGCTGTTTGAGATTCTTTAACCAAAGGGATTGAAGCTGAGATCCTACTTGCAGTTAACGTGATTGGCCTTTGAGCTATAGGGTCTCCTGTTCCACAGTGCAGGTTTCAGTGGCTGAAAAATTAGCTCAGTTCCAAAAGCTTTGAAAGTATTTTTTTTGTTATTTAAATTTACATTCTTTTCCTTTCTAGATATTTCCTTGATCACAACACTGAAGAAGATAGATATTTCACCATTGATGCAAACACAGGAACCATTAAGACTGCCAAGGTTTTTGACAGAGAAGAAACCCCTTGGTACAACATTACAGTCACTGCTTCTGAAATTGGTAAGTAACAAGCTCTCCCCCAATTTAAAAACTCATCTCATGCTGACACACAAGAGGACTGCTGAAGGGGAAAGAACAAATCAAGATGTGTGTGTGTGTGTTTTTATTTCAGAAACCTATACATTCTATTACAAATGCTTGAGAAAACTGAATGTTGTGAAACCTGACACAAATAGACCTGATCTCTGAGACTAATGATCAGAATGCAACGTAGTTATCCATAGATCACACTTCCAACTTATGTGATGTGATTTTTTACTCAAGAGCAGGTATTTTAGAGTAAAATATGTTTTAAAAATAGGAAACAGAATGTTTAGATTGCCTATTGTATGAGAAAAGAGCATTCAAAATTCTGTATTTTGGCATACAATTGTTGTGCAGATTTTTTTAAAAAAATACTTCTGTATTTTTGCAGAGATGGGACAGAATGGAATTTATGAGAGAATCCATATTAAACTGACATGGAATAGAAATAGATGATCCCACCTATCCGTAAATTCTACTGAAAAATGTTTATTTATTTCCTTTTTATGTCCTGGAATTCATATTATAAGTGAGGTTTCCCCCATAATAGTCCTGGGCCAAGATCTACTGTAGCCTGTGTTGTTGTAGTTTTTCATGCTAGAACCAAAAAAAAAAAAAAAAAGAGTGCCATTTTGTACCTCCTGAGACTAATAGTAGGATGAAGCACAGGTTGCATTGGGAAACCACTACGTTTCTGAGGTTTACAATGTTTTTGGTGATGAAAACTGTCCAAAAAGGTATGCATTTGAAAAATGCATGCACATATTTGAAAACTGTATGCTTTTGCAAGTGGAAATGGAATGTATATGATAGACATAGTAACTAATAATTTCTGTGTATAAAAAAATTGTCTCAACATGAAAACTGGAGATGGATCCTCTCCCTTTAATAGTTATGTAGAAGAGGGAATTTCAGCAGGTATTGCTTGTCACCTGGTTCTGTGACAAGCAACACCTGTTGAAATTCCCTCTTCTACATAACCATTAAAGGAACAGGATCCATCTCCAGTCTTTAGTCTGGCAACAGTGTATGGAATTGAGACAGGGTAAAAATGTTCATGGGATTTTGAGAAATTCACAACAAAGGAAATGATAGAATTTTTTACATTCTTGCCTCAGACTATTCCCTGGGACTGGGGTGGAAGACTAGTCGATTGCATGGTGGTCTGTGCTCCCAGTGCACTCTCACCACAAAAAAATCATTTTGGCCCTAAAATTCCCTCTATGGCCCAGGAAAGTCCCTTTTTTTAGCAACAGGAAGTGACTATGAGTCGCTTTGTGTTTACTTCCTGGTTTAGAAAAAGGCATTTCCAGGGCCTAAAATGGTTCACAAAAACCAAAGACATGGCAAAAATGTTTCCATGTCTATTAAATGGCAGTTGGGAGCATCTGGGAGGCAAAGGATTCTTTTTACCCCTGGAGTGTCCTGGTGGCCAGGAAAAAAAAAATGGCCCTGGGGGTTCATGTTCCCTGTGGGCTGCACTTTGCTCACTCCTGCCCTGGGACAATGTATTAAGATAAAGCTTGGAGATATTATAGTCAGTGTGCCAAAACCAGAAGTCTCAAATCTTTTCCCTTTCTTCTTTGTCACACAAAGGAATACAGAATATCACAAGCTGTAAGTTTCCCTATTGCTGTAAACAACAGCCAGTGAAGGGGGATAGGAAAAATCCTCATGCTGCTACCATGTCCCATGTTGTTGTTGATGGTGACTTACTACATGTAATCGTAAAGAGCCAGCAATTGGATTGCTATTTGCAGCAGCAGTCATTCCTTGAGCACAAGTTGTACCCCTGGCCTTTGCTGGTTTGAAAACTTTGAACAGTATGGCAAAACTACTATTACTGAAGGTGATTTCTTACATAAGGTATTTGTGGAGAAAACTAAATGAACTGTGACACAGAAAGCTCTCTAATAAAACTTTTTTACACATCTAATCTGGGAAGAAAACTGCTATGGTCAGATGGTGTTTTGTTCATTTGGTTTGTTTAGGTACAAAACTATGAAAAATACCCTTTTTCATAAAGCAATAGCAATAGCATTGATATTTATACACTGCTTATCAGTGCTGAAGCACTCCTTAAGTGGTTTACATTTAAAAGATGGAAGGCTAAGTCAACTTTGGATCCCTCTGGGATTGAACTCATAACCTTGTGGCTTGCAGTACTGGCATTTAACCACTGCACCACCAGAGCTCCCTGAACCATATTTGAAACATCCTTGATGATCAAATAATGAAAATATGATGGACAATAATAACTATCATTGCTATACCACTTTTGAAGTGTCGTGCACACTGTCTTAGTACAACTACAACAGCATTGCAAAGCTAATCAGTGTGATGGGATCATGAGCTTGCCTAGGACTACTTCATGTGTACATGAAGTTTAAATCATGAACCTCCTAGCTCCCAACATACACTCTTACCCCCCATTTTGCAGCAGCTCAAAGCTATGCATTGGGCTTGCCATTAATATAAGGGATATGACATGCAAATGTAGTCTCACTAAAGTAAAGATTAAAACCCATATAACTATTTTTTGAGGTCTCTGCTAATAACCTATGAAATTAAATGTCAAAAAGCTCCTTAAATTTTATAAGGCCACTTAGCAATCAGAGTAAGTAAAATACAGACAGAGGGAATAAATTGACTGATATCTGCTCTATTTCAGTCTATAATTAAAAAGCCACCTTAGAGTGTACCTTTTTCTCTCTATAGCTCTTAGTCATGTTCAGTATGTATACAGTTGCCCCTTCACATTCACGGCTTAAGAGTCGCGGTTTTGACTATTTGTGGTTTTGGGAGTGCCCCCCCATCCAAAAAACTGCAACAGGGTCGCTGCTCCGGGGGGGGAGAGGGGGGGAGGAAGCAGCGACTAGGCTTGGGTACCCCGTTGCTGCTCCTGGGGGGTGGGAGAGGGTGGGAGGAAGCATCGATGAGGCTTGGATAGCCCTGTCACTGCTCCTGGGGGGGGAGAAGCAGTGGGGGTTGCGGGAGGGCGGTGGCATGAGCTAGTTTTTATTCACAGTTTTTTCACATTCACGGGGGTCTCACGTCCCTAACCCCCGTGAATGTGGAGGGACATATGTACTTTCATTCAGTTTACCTTTCTGTGAAATGGAGTCAAGAAGAAGATACTGTTAGCTGGTTCATTCTGGATCTGTGTCAATTTTACATGTAACCAGCAGGCATACCTTTACACTCTGTTTGAACTTGCACACTGGGAGGGTTCTTTTTTAAGGCTTTATGACATCTGAGGTCTGTACTTTATTTTATTTTATTTATATTATTTATTTAGGTATTTATACCCTGCTCTTCAGCCACAAAGCCTCTCAGAGTGGCTTACAAATTGTTAAGCAACAGCATTTTACACATCTACACCACTATTTATAGTGCGCTTGGCACTAAGCGGTTTCCAATGTGTGCTAGCTAATTGCCTCCACATGCCGGGTACTCATTTTACTGACCTGCGAAAGGATGGAAGACTGAGTCAACCTTGAAGCCCTTGGGATTGAACTTGTAATGTTGTGACTTGCAGTACTGGTGTTTAGCCACTGCACCACCAGGGCTCCCTTTAAGCAGCAGTACAGCAACTACTACTACTGCCACATCATCTCCACCACAGGATGCAACCACTTAAAGAAGCTAGAAAGTAGAGTTGGTTTGAAATGGGAGCAAAAATGCCCTGTGTATGACGGTATGTGTTGATGCACTGATCTTTTATCATGTATTTATTTATTTTATTTATATCCTGCCTTTGTACAACATTTTAAAATCACAATAGAATTAATCAAAAACTTCTAATACAAAAATTAAAATAAAATCAAATGAAATTTCTGTTTATAAAAATACAAGTTAAAACTAAAACATTAAAAATGTTAAAAACAGCATTAAAAGACGCTTAAAACATAATAAAATATAAACACTACAACATCCCCCCGTGTTACATAGGCGCAGCTATCTTTTTTTCCCCCCATGCAATGTTTGATTCAGTAATATTTTTTGAGGAGTGACATGTGATGATATACCATAAATGACAGATACATTGTATGGGTGTGGTGGTGAGGAAGATAGCTGTTCCTACATTAGGCCAGATCTCTCTTTTGCTCTCTCTCTCTCTCTCTTTCATGCAGTGTCTTTGTGAGGGTTACTACATCAACACATCTTGTCCTGCCTGGGAGTATTTTCACATTAATTTCAGTTAATCCCATACCTTCTTTTCTTTCTAGGTGATCTATGTGGCTCTATCTTGTAAAAACCTCCCTGTTGTTGCTGCTGTGGCTCCTGCTGCTGTTGTTGCTGCTGTTGTTATCTGTATCTCACCTTTCTCCCAAAGGTTTACAATTTAAGAAAGAAGAAGACAGCTGAAAACATACAAAAAGTGAACATTAAAATAGTATTAAACTACTCACAGTATTAAAACAATTCAGGCTTACACTTAAAAAGATAAAACACAATTTAAAAGATAAAAATCTATTAAAAATAATTCAGTTACAAACAATACAGCACCCTTAACCCATTTTTCAAAAACTTTCTGCATTAAAAATCTGTCAAAATAGAAAGGTTTTTCCTGCTGACGGAAGGACAGCAAGGAGGGAATCATTTTAAACAGCTTATCACATGAGGGAAGGGAAGTAACAGTGCACCCCATCCTTTCTTACCGCATGATGTCAGCATTCTACAGCTCTTCTTCCGTTCCGGTCCCATGGGAGCCGGTGGCAAATGTGACTCTTTTTCTAACAGATTTTTCCAGTTAGAAAAACGACTAGCATTTACCACCATTTCCCATGGGACTGGAATTGAAGAGCATCTGAAGCCTGTCAATAAGCCAGGATGGGAGGCACTGTTATCAGGCTGCACTTCCGCTTCCCTTCTCTCATGTGATAAGCCTCTAAATTCCCTCAGAAAGGAGTTCCAGAGCTTGGGAGCAGCCAATGAGAAGACCCTAATAAAGGTGTATTCCTTAGTCTTTATCATAAGATTAACATCATATTCATCAGGTTTCTGGACCAAACCATGTTCCAATTTAGGAATATGAAGAACACCCAGAATTTCTTAGTTTCAATGAGAGAGGCAGCCTTTGTACACTGACAGCTTCCTGAAAAATGCTAAACTCTGTGGGAATTCCCACCTTCAGTGTGAGAATGAGACAGAGTGTTTTGTTTTTTTCGAAAGGTTTTTGTAATTTGTGCAAAAATGGTATTTCTACAAAACTATTGTCTTCTCCCTCTGTGAAACTAAGCACACAGAGTAAGCACAGAAGAACTGATTGATTGATCAGAAGGATGCAAACAACTCATGTGATGTTTCTGATTATTAAAAGTCCATGCAACAAGGCAGCAGCTATTTTGCAACACAGTTGGGTTTGTGCAAAAATCGTTCTCAGAGATACAAAAACACCCATCCAAACCAACATTTTTTTTTTACCATCTCATAGGTGATGGAGAAAAAAATGGCAATTTCTTGTTTCATGTCTGAGAACCAGGCGAGTGATTATTTATATCCTCTTCCAATCCATCCATTTGGAAGTTGCAGATCAATGTGTTCTCTCTGGAATGTAGACCCAAGAAATACAAGCATCCCCAGGAACAATTATTATTGGGTGAAATTTCTTTTACCTGTAACAAACAAAACCAGAAACGGGGACCTAAATCCTATTGTTAGTTCTAACTAGAATTATTGACTCAATGGGATTTACCTATGTTTTTCATCCTTTAAACAATTGATAAAATGGGTCTGCTGTAATTGGAACTAACCAGCAGGATTGTAGCTAAAATCCTTTGGACTCGAAATAGATAAATAGACAGATACATTTAAACATCAAGACATGTGTCTTACTTCTGCTATTGAACTATTAGCAACATTTTCTGCCTAGTGACAGGGGGAGCTAGATTAAATGACTTGTTTCGAAGAACCCTGGACTATGTGAAAAGGAGAATGGTAAATGCTTGCATACTCTCCAACTGTCCCAATTTGTCAAGGATAATTTCTGTTGATCCTCTGTTATCACACTTTTTCAGCTCTTTTTAAAATGTCCCAGTTTTCCACTCCTCTTCCCACTTTCCATCTCTGTCTTCAGCTTACTTCAGTTGCTACACACTGAGTTCAAAGTGCAAGTAGTACTTTGCTCTCAATTAATCCAGCAGTGGGGAGAGAAGAGGATGGGTGGAATCTTGCCCATCCCAGTAGGCTAGGGGTGGGCAACTGCAAATAGGGCAGGGACCATGTTTCCGTCTTGTGCCCACCTGGTGGGCCATACCAAGGCATTTCAGTGAACCCATAGTAACATGATGTCACTTCTGGATGCCATTTTTGCTGATTTGGGGGTGATATTTTCCCCTTTTTTGTCTGTTTTGGGGTGGTGGTTAGGGGAGCAAACTGTTGACTTTTTAAGGCAGTTTTGGGAGATTTAGGGTGGTTTTGAGGCAAAAAAAGTGCCCCCCAAATCAGCCTGAAAAAATATTAAATTGGGGGGGCTTTGGGGGGCTCATGCGGCCCATGGATTGAACTTTGCCCACCTGTGCAGTAGGCTCAGTCAAAAACTAGCTTGTGTATTCTTCCATATTAATAACCTTGGCTATCTTGACCACACTCTGATGTTGCTTGGCCACAATTTTCATCTGTGAAATGTTGGAGGGCATATGCTTAGATGTTGGATGTTCTATTTCAACATTTACTGGTTTGGGAAGAAATCAGGTGCTTTCAGAATTGTTTACTTTCTTTTCTTCTTAGATCCCATGCTGCAGCCCAGTGCTTTTTATGTTTATTTAGTCAAAGTGCTCTAAGGTAGCAAAACTGGGTACACGTGTGCACAGGACGGAGGCCTTAATTCAGGATGGAGGCCTTAATTGTACCTTTAATAGTTGCAAGATTTACAGGAAAAGTACAGGTCTGGCTCCCCCTTTTCACAAATCCTATTTCTGTCTGAAGTTCACTTCTACCAGATAATGGCATTTGCTTGGTAGTTAATTTATAAGGAACACCATTGAAAATAAGGAATCAGCAAAACTTTTCTTACACTTATACTTTTACACTTTTTTCTGCTCTTGGGACTGAGTACTTTGAACTGTGTACATTTTTGTGGTAAACTGGCACTTTATGGTTAACCATGGAGACTTCAACCTCTGAAACCTGATTATTCACTACATAACCTCCTCATACTGTGTCTCTCTCCACCATCCTCTCCCCAACACAACATACTTCCAGTTATAATTGAGCCCTAATCATAAACAGGTGTACAGCAAGCATGAGCTTTAATTAAGTTTTGCAAGCTTCACTGGGGCTTATGCTTGACATTGCATGCCTTGTAGTAGCTATTACAGCTTGGTAGCAAAGATGGAGGAACCATCTGATACATCTTTTGGCAGAAATAAATCTCAGCCTCATCAGTCTTATATGCTTCCCATACAGTATTTATTTGGTATAGTCACATAAGCAGTATTTTGCAAAAGGACCATAAAAATGTTTATTTTATTTTGATTGAAAAGGGAGGCCATAAAATCTTGATGTAACGCTGTTCAAAAAAGCAGTCTTTCTACAGTTCTATCTGCTAGGCTGTATGTGCATACACAGACATGCAGAAAATGTAGGGCATTGAATATAGCCAATATGAAGAACTTTTCTCTCTGATTCATTTCAGTGGAAGAAACCTAAGCATATTTTTATTTATTTATTCCCTTTGGATTTGGCTGGACCTATGGGATGGGTTGTCTGTTTGTTTGGTTTTCTTTCTCTTTTACATACAATAGTTTATTTATATCTTTATCTTTTCATGCTCCCTTTGTATTAGAATGTAAGATGACAGATGCAAAATTGTAAATCAAATTGGGGATTGGACAAGGTGCAAGTGCAGCACTCAGAGCATTGAGCAAGTGTGTTTTTGTCACCTTTTATTTCTCTGAAGTCCCACTGCCATATGTTGCACCATCTGGAGCTCTTTTATAACCTCCACTTGGAAAGCATTTACAATCACTACACAAGTCCATGAATGCAGGGGAGACAAACAGGTGGCTCAGCACAAGGCCATCTCTCTCTAACAGTTCAGGTTTGCAGTCTTCAGACTACATTTTTAAAAAACAAAGGATGTTGGGTGTTTTTGATGCCGGAGCAGTTAAAGGAATTAACAAAATGGAAGACATTCAGAGAGGTCTCAAAGGAAGAGTTTTGGTTGTGGGTGGTGCCACCAAAATGTTTCCTACTCTCTGTCAAACCCACCCATGTCTTGCTCACATTGAATGAGCTATGTAACTCCCTAATGGGCCTTTAAAACACCTGAGTTCATGTTCATGTTCACCTGGAGTGATTTGATGACCAGAAGTCACATAATACATGTTTGGTTCTGATGTCAAACAGATGTTAATCCCATAAATTGGATACACACAACACAACAAATCAGGTAGTTGAAAATGAAAAAAAATACAGTACCTGTCTTCTTGCTGAAGTTACATTAGAGGAAGGGGAGCATGAAAACCCAGAGCTTATGCACATAAGCTGCATGTTAACATTCTGCCCAAAACCAATCAGTGTACAGGAAACAGATTTAGATCTATAAACATCTGTATACCATTGGCAGTTGTTCATTTCAAATTTATTCAAAAAGAAGCCTATTTTTATTTTTAATGACGTTGAGTGATTAAAATAATGATAATCATTCAAAGGGATGAAATTGATTCACTGTCATTTTAATCACATACATATCACATAAATATATCCTTTTCCTCTAGATGACAGTGATCTTTATTCAATTTTGATAGGAAAATTAACAACACCAAGGGCTTATCTACACAGGCTAAATACCTTGGCTTCCCCATTCCTGAGCCCTGCAGTCCTCACCACCCAGGGGCAGAATCGGGGGCAAGCTGGGATAAGAAAAAAGCTTTCAAAGAGTCCCATTTTTTTCTTTTCTCTAGCCACACAAACACCTAACACAAAGAGATGACCTGACTACAGCAGACTGACCATGCCTTCTAGCTCCTTCCTCGAGCACAAAAGCTACACAAAAGATCAACAGCTGCTTCAAAACAAGCACTTAAGCCATGGAGGGCCTCCAGGCTCAGAAGAGAGTTGAATGCAAATCTCCCCAAACTGGTTCATTTTCTAACTTCCCACACACACATACCTCCTCCACCACAGAGAGGGAAAACAAATAGTGTTTCTTCTCAAAGAGCAGAGCAAGCAAGGCTCTTCAATTTCACAGGCACAGAATGCTTGAACAAAGTAAAGTCACTCCTCACCCCCCCCTCCTGCTCACTCCCTTCGTTCTCTGAAAGTGGCAGGCAGGACAGAGGCAGAGAGAGGTGGTGTTCGTAACTTCCCACATTGATGCAGTTCATCAAAACACCACATTCCACCATGTTAAGAGCTAAACTGGGAACTCTCACCTTTGTACCCCCAGATTTAGCTTCCTTCTAAGGGTAACCCCGAGTAGCCTCATTCAAAAGTGCCCCCTAGAGGCCAAAAATCACTGCCACCACCCAATGCAGTCTTTATAGCCAGCCCATGGGGAGACTGGATACCTGGGGAAAATACCCGCCACTGTGAACTAACCAACTCTTCCCTCCTATCCCCAGAGAAACAGAGAATTGTAGAGAAACCAAGAGGTATAGACATGTGTGGCATCAGTGCATAGAAAAATTAAGAAGACTTATTTATTCAATCAAGTTCAAGTTAGACAATCTCCAGGCTTCTTCCATGCCCCAGGCACGCTTTAAAGTTACAGAGATAGCAAGGTGTTAAAGTCAAAGCATTCAGTTATCCAAAGTTACATTCAGTTACTAAGTTTAGCTACATTCAGCCAAAGTGGAAGAAATTAACATAATTCCCTAATGCAACCCTAAACAGGCCCTAAAAGTTCTACTCACTATGTGCAGTCTCTGTTGGCTTCCAGATGGTATCAGGGAGCTGTGAGCTAAGCCAGGTGGCTTGCTCTAACAGCCATTGCCCAGCCTTTGGCTCTCACATGCTGGAATATAAAAAGCCTCCTTTTGTCTTTTTCATCTGCATGGTCTGACTCTGCAATGGCCTCACACAAAAGCAGTTATACCTTAGTTGGGATTCTCAGTTCAAGAGTTGTGATTGGCCATTCCTGGTCTGGTGATGTGATGTCATTGATGATGCCATCTTACGAGCTTCTGTGGAGGTCGTGTTTTAGACCCTCCCTTCCTGTTAATCCTTTCTTTACCTGATGCCATGTTGGTAAGACAATACTGTTTGCAAATAAAGGGAAATGTAGTTCTCTGGCATTAGGATGGGAGTTGCAGTCAACCTCGAGGCAGGATGATGGGAACCCCATCATAATAAGCCCAGTAAATTCTGATACAAATACCCCATTTTTTAAATTATGTATTTATACCCCCCTCTTCAGCCACAAAGACTATAAGAGCACCTTACAACTTGTTTTAAGCAATAGCAATTTACACATCTACACTGCATTAAGCAGTTTCCAATGTGTGTTAGCTAATCAATGTGTTTATAGTCTAATTTGTGTTTAATCCACTACCACCAGGACAGACCAGATCGGACCCCCTGTGCCCCTTGCTGCCACTGCTGCCAGCTCCCTTGCTCTCCTGGAAGCCAGGCAGGGTCACATACAGGGGGATGGTCACATGCATGGAGCCTGCAGTCCCATGTTGTGGTTCCCTTTCCTGGCTTCTACATAAGCAGTGAAAGTGGTGGTGGCAGCAGTGATGGACCACCATTCCCGTTTCAACGCTGGCCCATTTTCTCCAGGTAATGGGGGAAAAACAGGCTAGATCCAGAGCCAGGATATGTCAGTGGGGACCCGGTGTATCCTGGCTTATGTAGGTAAGCCCTATGGAAGCAGAAACTAGTTGCTCTTCCAGAGACATAGCATGTGTCTACACTGTAGAAATAATGCAGTTTGACACCAGTTTAAGTGCTGTAGCTCCATCCTATGGAATCCTGGGATCAGTAGTTTTACAAGGTGTTTAGCCTTCACTGCCAAAGAATGTTGGTGCCTCACAAAACTACAAATCCCAACATTCTGTAGGATCGAGCTAGGGCAGTTAAAGTGGTGTCAGTCTGCATTATTTCTACAATGTAGGTGTAGCCATAGTATCTTCAGGTGCAGAAAGAGTTCCCTGTGCAGATAAGGTGCAGACAGAATCCCTACAGTGAAGCATGAAGATTTGTAATTCTGCCAGGTATGCAAGGATGTTTGAGACAAGGCTTATTTGCTCACCCTTTCTCCACTGTAGCCCTTCATAGGTAAACACTTGCATAGGTCTATAGCATGTCCAAGTTATTGTCATCATTGTCGTCATCCTCAGCAGCAGCAGCAGCAGTCCCTAGAAGTGTCTAGGCACTGTACAAAAATAGGAAAAGAAAATAGCTTGCCTGTAAGGATGGAAAGAATATTTGAAAATATTCAAAAACTGATTGAAGATAATGTTTTTGTGAGTGATGAGAAACCCTGATGAGAAGAATCCTGGAGTGATGAGAATCTTTACAGTTCAGACCTTATTCTGAGCAAAATTCACTTATGGCTGTTTGTGCAGAAAACAGCATTCTCTAGATATAAAACAATATTTTTGCAGCATTTTTTTGCACAGAAAATGGCATTTTCTGCATAGGAATTAATATTTCTGTGTTGAAATATTATTTTCCATGCAGAAAATTTTGTTTCCTACACAGAAAATACTGTTTTCTATGCAAAACAACCCCATGTGAATTTTATCCCAAATTGCAAATAGCCTTTGAAAAACTGTGGAGGTGGAAAATGTTCTCGCAGCAGGAAAAAAATGGCTTAAATTCCTCATTGCTACCTTTGAGAACACATTTAGTGAAGAGTTACATCCCTACCTGCTTGTAGGCCTATGGTTGAATAAATACAACATAAAAAGGTATGGAGAAGGGAAGGTGAGAGTTAGAAAAATTAGGCATCAGTTCTTAGAGACAGACAAACTTTGTTCCAATGTTCAATTGGAATGTTTACAAAGAGCCAAATGACAAATAGAAAGGCTGCTGGTACGGAGCTTGGGAAAGCTACTTTGCAGGGTTCCATCTCCTAGAACCCTTTTTGCTGGCTGAGAGATTCTGAGAATTGATATCCAAAAAAGTCAGTTTTGAAAGCTCTGGAAAAGGAGGAGCCCAAAGTTAGTTGATTCTAATCAAAGAACTGGGCTGGGCTGGGCTGTCTCCCATCCTTGCATCCAAGAGGACTGAGGTCATCAAGTAGAATCCAAGTTGATTTTGATATTGGAGTTTGGTTAAGGACAAAGCTAGTTAGAGTTAACCACAGTCTGCCTGTGACAATCTCACTTTTGTGATCACACTTCTGTCCACCCACCTGTGGCATCCCAACTCTGATCATGAGAGTCTGTACAAGACTTTTCTTTGAATCATGGCTGTTGACATTAGTATAATGCTGGTACAGGGTTGTGATTGTAGTTATGTTAAACAGATTATATATTTTTAATTAAATACAGTATGTTTTATGGATCTTATTTCACAGAGCCCATGAACACTTTCCATTTGTTTTGTTTTAATAACTACCAACCACCTAGTTGGTAGTTAAAGGGGTAATTAACTATTTGGCATTTAGAACAATAAACAATCTAGTCTCACATGTTTCTGTCCTTTTCTCTCCCCCTTGGAAACCCCTGTCCTTCATCCAGGCTCTGATCTTGTCTGACTCTTGTGCTCTTCTCTTACCAAATTTTTCAGCATCTTCCACCCTCAGTTTCTGCACGAATCATCAACCATATGTAAATTCCTGCAATATTCTATCCTGGCACTCATACAAATCTTCAAATCATATTTACCCTCAGAGGCAGGGGTGGGAAAACTGCAGTCACTGGGCTGTGCATGGCTCCCTTTATATGTGACAGATCCCTTCTCCAGGCTGGCCCCATAGTTCCAGCCCTTGGGCTCCTGTCACTCATCCTGTTTCCCCCTCTTGGGCGGATTGGGCAATTGGGCCTCAAGATAATTCCTATATGGACCCGTGGCTATGTTGTTCTGTGGCAAGAATGACCACACTATCAAAACTGAATAGGAACAGCCAGACACATTTGTGTAAAAAAAAAAGGGGGGGCTGTTTTTGAGCCTTTCAGCTAACCTTACCCCCACCCCCATTTTTTGGAAGCAGTGTACTTCCCGGTCTTAATAAAGACTCTCCTGGACCAGAAACAGCCCACTGATGGGCTAAAAACATGGCAAAATTGCTCTCGCACCTTCTAGAAGTTGGATTTATTTTGATTATTTTAAAAAGTTTAAAAAATCATGGTAGAGATGTGGGAGGTGTGATCCTCCAAGGCCTGCTGTGGAGAATGTGCAGCCTCCCAGGTTTATATCATTGCCCACCCCTGCTCTAATATAATATTGTTCACCACAAAGGCACAAGCCATTATACATGTAACTTTATAATTCAAGTAGAGATGATCGGCAGGGCAGGGCAGGGCTCTTCTTCACTGCAACTAGTGAACGGCCTAACCATGATGGATGCTAGGTAAGTTTGTCCATATAACCAGCATATAAAAAAACCAGCATATAAAATTGAATTGGGTATAGGCCTAATATAAAACACCATGATTAGTGTTTTTACACTTGATAATACACAGTTACAGTTCATGATTTCCAGAACATGCATAGGGGATGTGAAACGTTGAATAATGTTCTTAAACTGTGTACAAAGGTTTGTTCCCCCATGGATGGATTTATGAGGTAGCTTATTTAGGCTGCAGTCAGGGAACTCTTTCTTGAGTGCCACTGCAATAAAGTGAATGATCACTTGCATGTTTTTCCCTTCATGGTGTTTACCATGTGGGGGAAGGGCAGAGAGAATGGATGTTTTCCCATTTAAAAAAATATTAAGGATGTTGCAACAAAAAAAAAAAGGAGAAAATCAGAATCACATCAAATAACATGTGACAGAGAACATTTAAAGGTCCTCTGAAAACTTCATAGTTTAGTATACGATATCATGTCTTTCCAAAGACTGACGTGAGTGATTAGAGTGAGAAGCTCATCTGGATTATTGTATTTATATGAAATAAATGGATATTGCATAAAAGTGTATTGTTTTGTCTGCCGTCATTACTTAAAAAGTGCTCATACGAAGTGAGCTCTTCCATATATGCTACAGGACTAGAGTTTCTCTTTCCATTGTGAAATGGACAACATACTTTTGACATTTCCAGTTCTGTACAATGTTTCATCTTGCCACTAGGCAACAAAAGCTAACCAGATCCTTACTGAATAAAATTTTAGTAGGGAAAATAGAAACGTTGTTCCTAATATAAATTATTAATTTTTTGTTAAGTTTGTAAAAATTTTGAAAAAAGGTCTCCAGTCTCTATTCAGGGTAAAAGTTTCTATTATTTGCAATGAAAGGCAGGAATCCATTCCATCAGCTTCTTTATACATATGCTTATATTATAGTGGCACACTATAATAGCTCTGAATAGAAGTACCCCATGTGTTCTCTGCCTGAACACTTTTAAAAGGGGGTGGGGGAAATACATTTGACATATATACAGAGAGGATTTGTTTTTCCCAGAAAGAAAGAAAAACATCTTCACCAATGGAGATATATTTCAGAAACTAAATTAATTGGTTTGTGATGAAACCCTATCCAGAATATTTCTTTCAGATGTGTGTTAGGTATTTTATTTTCCTAAAAAGATGGTAGGCTACAGAACAAGGGGTGTACAGAGCTCATGCAAAGAAAAAGATCTGAGAGTAACAAAGATACCTGAAGAGAGAAAATGTCAGGTTACTGCAGGGTTTATTAAGCTCTAACTGCTTGAAATGCCAAAGTGTAAGAAAAAATGACCACGAGAAAGGTGGTACCTACCTGAACACCAGGCTTTGATCTCTACCTATCTTAGGAAGGAAAAAGGACTTGAACAGCTGCATGATTTTATAAGGCATTCAAAATCCTCAAGGCTATAGCTATGCAGAGAACAAAGAAAGAAAAGGGTGGGTTGTGCTTTTGCCTTTTCTTTTTAGCTTGTTCAGACTGCTTTTAAAATATATAGGTATTTCTTATTTTACCTTCAGAGGGGAAGCACAATATCAAGAGCTTGCTGATGAAATCTTATATGCCAGGCACCAAAGGAACTGAAAACAATTCAAAGAAAATGAAGTCTCTACAATGGCCCAGCAAGGTAGCAACATTTTCAAAGGCAGTCTAAGGCAGGAGCAATGAATTCTAATCAAAACAAAGAAAACCAAAACATGCAAACCAGCAGGCAGCCACTCTCAGCTCTGCTTCCTAGGTGGAGGCAGGCCCATTTAACTGTTCACACATGTTATTTTGCAAAGCTGAAAGGTAGGAGACACATAAATAGGAATAAAATTATGATGTATGGCAGCATTCCCAGGCAACGGGGTGGTGAGAGCAGTTCTCCAACACCTCTGCAGACCTCCAGCACCAAGTCAGAGAAGACTGACTCAGTTAGGAGATGGTGGCAGAGGAATTAGAAACATATTCTTAGGAGATTATCAGACACAGCAAATATGGCATGATAATGATGGGCTCCCCTATCACATAATGTCAACTCTTCCAAGAGTTCTGCTACCATGAAAAAGGCATTCTTTCTTATTAACGGGCCAAACTGTCGATTGATCACCGATGACATTTTTTTCATGGTATTGCCAGCATCTGAAACCACATCCCATTATGCTCTTGTGAATACAGCATCAATTGGCACTCCCTGCCAGAACACATCTGGGTCAGAACAGGAAAATTAGACATGGGATACTTTTTTTTTCAACCTCCCAGTTTTGCTGGAAAATTTTAAAATGTGTTTCTGTGCTTGTGTGTTTATCTTCTTTGTTAGTTTTGGTGTTTTTTGACTTTTAAGCACACCTGTGTCTTCTTGCGAGAACCACCAACATTGCATGTCCCTGTGAATGCAGAAGTAAACAGCATTAGTGATCGTGCTTCAATAATTCTGGAGCTGCTCTTTCTCATTGTTACAGTGACATGTGATTTTAAAAAAAGGGTTATTGTGCCCGGACACTTATGCTTTTAAATATAGTGTGACAAGAATATTTTTAGAGGCTCATCTGATAATCTCCTTAGTCAAGGACTTGATCATACTTTGGAACACATCTGTAGTTTCTGGCTTCTGGTTCCCCTATTCCTTTCAGCAATGAAAGCAGCTCTGTCCAAGCATCACTTTGTATTAACTGTTCTACCATACTACTGGATTTCTTCAAGTGAATGGGAAAGCCTCTTCAAGTGAATGGGAAAGTGAATGGGAAAGGTGGGGGACCACCTTGACTTCCACAAAAACAGGAAAGTGGGTTCAGTGTGGGGTAAATAACCCTGTGTAGATGCTGTAGAAATTCTTCCCTGAAAGAAGCACTAGATCCATAACATATATGACATGGGGACTGGTAATATAAGTAGGTCTTACACAATATTTCACTCAACAGGGATCACCCACTAGGAATGGATCTCCTATTTTGGTTGTCTAGCAGAATGGCAGGGAGTTGTTGTCATCCATTTGTCAGTACATCAGATATGGCTGGAATTTCATGTTTACCTTGTGAAAGTGGGTACCCATCTGATTTAGAATTGCTTCTCATTGTATTTTGAGTTTCTATGCAGCCACCAGGCATAAAGACTCAGAATTATGCCAAGGGAAGAAGTTGTCAGACAAGTCTAGGGCATATTTCAATGCAGTCTAGGGCATATTTCTCATGATTTTAGCATCCATCTTATGTTACAACCAGACTATGGGATAGGACTTGAATCATTGGAGGTGGGGAGAGAAGTTTGGGTGGCTTAAATGAAATGCACAAGCCTTGCTTTTCCAAATTTTAGTGAAGATTGGCCTCCATGGCCTTCTAAAAGCAACAGCTATGTGGATCATCACACTAGGGCCTTACACTGTAATTCATGTATTTATTTATTTATTGCCTGCCTCTCCCTATGGATCAAGTTGGGGAACAGCAACAGATTAAAATACAAAACATGACTCCAGTTAAAAACACACATCAGTTTTAAAAGCATATAAAACCATATCTATTAAAAGAGCATATAAACCAATACATACTAAAACAATCAATCCATACTTTTAAATTCATAATTCATGATTTAAAAATAATCTGGATAGGCCTGCTAGCACAGACTGGTTTTTAATGCTGTTTTAAATTCAGACAGCATATTCAGCTCTTGAATTTCTTCTGGCAAGTCATTCCACAGTCTGGGGATAGCTGAAGAAAAAGTCCTTTGAGTGACAATTGTCAGCCTGACTGAAGTAAATGACCCCCCCGATGATCTAAGTTATGGGGCAAATTATATGGGAGAAGGTGGTCCTATAGATACAAGCCTGGTCACAAGCCATGTAGGGCTTTAAAAGTAACAACCAATACTTCGTATCTTGACTGGAAAGAAATTGGCAGCCAGTGGAGTATAATATTTATGTAATATTAGCTGCATCAGTAACCAATCTGGCTGCCATGTTTTGAAATAAATCAAGTTTCCAAACTTGGTACATAGGTTGCCCAATGTATAGCACATTGCAGAGGTCTAGCCTTGAGCTTACTAGCACATGCACTACCATCTTTGTATGCTACAGCTCTAGGAAGGGTGCAGCTGGCATAACAGCCAATGCTGATAATAGGCACTCCTGGCTGTTGCATCTATCTGGGCAGTTTCCAGAAAACTCTGGAGAAAACAGCAAGTTTTCTAAAAGCTGGATTAAGAGGGCATTTCCCAAGTCTGGTGCAAATAGGGTCATACATTATGTGTCACTATCCCACCAGATTTGAGGAAAAGGCCACACGTCATGTGGCATTATTGGGCTGGATTCGGGGGTTTTCACTGGTGTAGACAAGCCCTGAAACACAGTGCCCTCAATCCCCCAGCCCTTCCAGAAAGATACCATGGTTGACAATATCAAATGCCAATGAAAGTCTAAAAGCCACAGCATTGACACATTCCCCCTGTCAATGCTCAGGTAAAGACCATCCACTAAAGCAACCACAGTAGTCTCAATTCTGCTCTGAATTCAGTTTGAAATTTTATTTTTATTTTATTTAAGTATTTATACCCTGCTCTTCAGCTGCAAAGGCTCCCAGAGTGGCTTACAAATTGTTTAAGGAAAAGCAATTTACACATCTACACAGCATTAAGCGGTTTCCAATGTGTGTTAGCTAATTTCTCCTACAAGCCGGATATTCATTTTACTGACCTACGAAAGAATGGAAGGCTGAGTAAACCTTGGAGCCCTCTGGGATTGAACTTGCAACGTGGTGCTTACAGTATTGGCATTTAACCGCTGCACCATCAGGGCATCCAATGGGTCTAGAAAACCTGTATTATCCAAGACTGCCTAGAGTTGGAAGACAACTGCTCTCTCAACCACTGCCCAGAAAAGGAAAATGTGATACTGGTCTATAGTTTTAAAGTCGAGAGGGTCCAGTAAAGGCTTTTATTTTAAGCAGTTGTGCCACCACTACTTTTAAACAAGATGATAAACTTTCCTCCCTGAGAGATACATTAATAATACATTGTAGTTGAGACCTAACTGTATCTCTTCCCTGGACTGCACAGACAGTCTCAAGTGAGACATTGTAGTTTCCTCATCTCCCCTACATGGGTTCTGCTTGTCAACCAATTCTGCTTTCTGACACTGCTGCAGTCTTTAACCTGTTGGATAAGTGGGGGCTTCCTGTACCAAGAAGCCTGATTAGTAATGGGTCAGAGAGTACATTTGGGAGTGTTCATGTCACTAGCCCTAGTCAGGTCTTAATTCTACCTATTTACCAGGGCTTCAACAGGATCCTTGGTGATACCAACCATACAACCTTCTAAGGCTTTCTGGAAATCTGAATGATTTTAGTCTTTGAGGATGGACCATCCTAAAAGGTCCACCACACCTGCAAGGACAGAAAGTAGCCGTGATACTAACTCTGACCAGAAAATGATATATCCATGACAATGCTGAGGTATTAATTGCCTCTGCCCATGAGCATAGTTGGCTCTGAACAGACAACCTGAGCAAACAAAGCAAAACAGTGCTGTAAACCAAACTGCTCTCCTCAGCTAGTCATGTAGTGATGTGATACACAGATGGGGAGTGTTGCACAGAGAACTTAGAGGTAGGAAACTATGTCAAACTCACTCTGTAACATTACAAAATATGGGCTACGTGCAGGGGCGGGGGTGTCTTACAGAAGGTAAGGAGCACCCCCTCTGCATTTTGAGTACTAGAATGGAATCTGCTACACTGTTGCTTCTTCCAGTGCTCTACTGTGAGCAATGTGTAAGTACATGCCCCTGCACTTTCCCACATTGCTATTGTTCTACTTCACACACTGTAAAATGGATGTCTTCTCTTACGGCTTTTCCTATTAGCCTGGTAATGGAAAAAGGAATAATACTGCAGTGTCTTCTATGCTGGAAGGCTTCCATTGACAGTCAAAATTGGGGGAAAACAAGGAGCTCATTCACACTACACAATTAAAGTGTGATTATTCCACTTTAACTGCCAGACTTCTGTACTATGAAATCCTGAGGTTTGTAGTTTGGTGCACACTAGAGCAATCCAGCTGTGAGTTCTAAAGAATTCTAAATGCCTCTCCTTGAACTGCCAATCCCAGAATTCTATAGGAAATTGAACCATGTCAGGTAAAGTGGAATAACAGCACTATACTTCTGTGATGAAATGGACCCAAGGTGTTTCTACCACCACTACCACCCCAAAATTATTGTTTGAGAAGATGGAAAATCAAATGTGGGGTGAATGGGCCAGTTTTTGTTATGTTTTCATCCTTTCAGTATTCCTGAAACAGCAAATTATCAAGTGATTTTAATGTCTGATACCAGGTAATTAAAGCAAATGAGTTCAACCTTTCATTGTTCAAACTTCATTACAGGATTACAACTTGAATAGATAATGTAAAAATCACTTGCACACATAATTGTTACAGCATGTTAATCATCTCCCCCTCCTTGCATTTGGCAGAGAATACTGGATGAATGCCTGCACAAGGACAATGCTAATGTAACCCTTTTGTTGGTCCTAGTGGCTATATGGGGGTGGGGGTGGGGTGGGAGGAAGAGAATCCTTTGTTTTGTTGGATTATTTCAAGGACACCGGAAATCCAGTGCTGCTGTCTCCTGGGATTTCTCGGTTCCTTCTTTTTGTTCAATTGGACAGTTGTTGTTCTTGCCTCATAGAGAACAAGAGCCAATATTCCATAAGGTGATGTACAGTTAGAAAAAGCCTTGTTCTCTTCTTCCTTAGCCAGTGTTGCCTGGCCTCTCAGTGCAGCACAGTAGATTTTATCAGTTGAGGCTGCAATGTATTTTTTAAAAAAATGCTTACACATGTAGAATGTGTCAGAGAGGAGGGCAACCTAAATGGTGGGCGGTCTGGAAGCCATGCCCTATGAGGTGCAGCTTAGGAAGCTGAGTATGTTTAGCCTGGGGGGAGAAAAGGTTAAGATGGGACATGAGACCCATGTTTAAATATTTGAAAGGATGTCATACTGAGGATGGAGCAAGCTTGTTTTCTGTGGCTCCAGAAACTAGGACACATAGCAATGGACTCAAACTACAGGAAAAGAGATTCCATCTAAATATTAGGAAGACCTTCCTGACAGTAAGAGCTGTTTGGCAGTGGAATGCACTGTCTCAGAGTGTGGTGAAGTCTCCTTCTTTGGAGGTTTTCAAACAGGCCAGATGGCCATCTGTTGAGAATGCCTTGAATGTGTATTCCTGCATGGTAGGGGGTTGGTCTGGATGACCCTTGTGGTCTCTTCCAGCTCTATGATTCTGTGATAGACATTCTCTCCAAGTCCTCTGTTGAATAGCATCTTCTGACATGCTGAAGTTATTTTTATTCTTATGACAAGAGGAAAACTTTACTGACCAATTAAGAAGAGCCTAAAGTCGTAACAAGCCATGAGTAGTGATCTCTGCTTGGTCAAGAGTTTTTCATGAAATTTTCATGAAAGTGGACAGACTGGCTAGAGAATTCTGGGATTTGTCGTGTAAAAAGTAAATTTTCTAAGCCTGTATATATCTTCAGGTGAGAATTCAAGCAAGCAACATACGCACACACCCCATGAGATGCAGTCTAAAGTAGTAGAGTCCAGCCACATTTTGGCAACTGGATTCTGCTAATTATATGAGCTGCTTTTTCAACCATGTAAGTTAGTGTTTCAAGTTGGTTTATAGGAGACAAATTACTCAGGATTCAGTCAAAATACAACAAAATCTAAAATCCACAAAAGAACAATACCATTATTAAGTACAATAAAATGCACAAAATACATCAGACAGGCTTTCAAAGCTTCACTGGCTTCTTCATCAGGCAGAGATATTAAAAATCATACAGAAGAAGAAAAGTGATGTTAGGGTCACAGTCTTACATTTCGTTACTTGGTCAGTTAAAATGGTCTAGAGGGATCTCATTGCAGGCAGAGGCCACTCCCCTTCTTGGCCATGTGGGGACCAGGGACAAATGGCAGTAAAACAAAGGTAATAACATTTCAAATCCATTAGCAGCAGCAAAGTAACTTGGAAGTAACAATGGAAGTTACTTTGCTGCTGCTAATGGATTTGGTATTTTATTGCCTGTGTTTTTTACTGCCCTTTGTCTCCGATCCCCACATGGCCAAGTGGACTCTGCCTACATCAATATCACTCCAGACCCTCTTAACTGACAACAGAAGTACTATCTGAGACCAAATGTTGGCCTGTGGCTCTAACTTTTCCTCTCCTGTATGATTTTAAATGTCTCTGCCTGATGAAAAGCCAGTGAAGCTTTGAAAGCTTGCATAATGTGTTTTGTGCATTCTAGCTGGCCCAATAAAGGTATCATTGTTTTGTGGGTTTTGGATTATTATTATTATTTTGTATTTTCCTGCATGGCCAACAGGGTAATCACAAAATATTTTTCCAGGATTCAGACAGTGAAGGTTAGAGAAACAGTAAAATCTATCCCAGCACTGGATGGCCTCCATTGACAGGGAGACACCCATGGGAGCCATTGGCTTTTTCTATATACAGAAATATATCACTTTCTTCAGACATCTCTCTAATATAAGGGTCCTGTTTCACTGGTAAGTCAGAAGATTATTGATTCCTTTCAGCCACCATCTTTTCCCCTTGAAGTGTGAGAGAAACAGCCTAAGTAACATGAAAAGGAAATAGCATTCAAATAGCATTTCTCTGAGGATGCCAGCCACAGATGCAAAACCCAAGGAAATTCTAAGCATTCAAACACTTTACAGACCACTTTGTCTCATGAATACAGTTTATAAAAGGGCTACTTAGATTCTTGAAAAATATTACAAAGGTTGTGCTATACACTTCTTGCCCACAAAAGTAGTACTAGTCTTCTGTAGGTATATCCTTATTGAGACAGATGAAAATGTGTGATTTGAGCAGACATTCATGGGTTCTGAAATTGCTGGCTCACTGATTTCCAGTTACTGTAATTAAGGAAACTACTGGACAGGAAGATGGCAGAATTTCATAACAGGGTACTAATAAAAAAACATGAGGTAGGAAATGATTTGTATGTGCTCATTTTAGTTGTAAATGAATACTCATCTGAAAATTGCAGCTTTTTTCACATGCTGTGAATCCAGAGTCCTTTAAAAACAAATGGTGGGACTGCACCAAAATTCATTCTTTAGCAATAATGACTGGTTACATTGCTGTGGTGTTTGTTTTACTTTATTTTAAGACAACTCCACTTTGGTATTCTAACTACCATTTTCTTAATTTAACAATGAGAAAGACTTAAATTTGTTTCCAAGCTATGGCAAGGCAGGGGACATAGTAGTATTTCTTGGTGGTCTCCTATCCAAATACTAAGCAGGGCTAACCCTGCATAGCTTCCAAGATCAGATAGGATCTGGTGCCTTTAGGGTATTTATGCCCAGGGCATGGTGGCCCCTACAAAAATATGACAAACTTTGGACTTTATCGGATGAGGCCAATAGTGGGGGGAAAGTGCATCATTTAGGACATGACGATAGCACCAGAGGCAAAATTATCAGACGTTCTTCTCACTTACCCATTCCTGCTGCATTGCACTGGCGCGAATGAAGCATCACTTTTTATTGATGGGCTAAGCCATCAATAAAAAGTTACACCTTATTTGCACAAACACGACACAATGGGAACGGGTAAGTGACATTGTCGTTTGATAATTTCAGCCATTTGTGCTATCGTCCCATCCTAATGACATGGTTTTTGCCACGTCTGATAAAGTCCTTTAAGAAAATGCTCTCTGGGTCACCAAAAGTGGAGTCACAACCCTTGTAGATAAAAACCTCCCCTACACAGCAAACATGGATGCATCTACCCTTCCAAAAAGACATGAAATTCATACATACCATGAAGATCACTTAAATAATATGTTCAGGAGATCTTTATCTTGAGGCTAAGTCCTTTGTAATTAGACGATTTATAGATTGCACTCAATTTGATTTAGTATATGGCTGTATTTACTTATCCATGCCCATGTTTTGGTTTGAACTGAGGCTGCTATAGCAACTGAAAACACAAGAATGATATAAAGTATGTCTAAAACAAACAGAGAACTAAAACAGTAAACAGCAGTAATATGAAATTAAACATTTTAAAAACCCAGGAAAATAACCAGATACTTAAGTGAAAGATATTTGTTTTTTATGATGCAACTTGAAGCTAGAAATGATAGGGTCTGCCAGACCTCCCTGAAGAGAAGTTGGATGGGTGTCACTATTATAAGGGTATTGTTCCTTCTAATTGCCTCAAGGCTACTTCCAATGGTCATGGCATCAACAAGACATTCTGACATCATTTGAGTACATGTACTATCATTTAATATATGGCAGTTAAGTAACTTCAATTTCATCTGCAATTTATTGACTTTTGAGTGGATAAATGTGTTATGGGGAACATTTCTCAGTGGCATACTTTGTGTATGCATTATAATTTATTTTATTTACTAAGAGCTGCCTTAGGTCTTCTGTCAGGACAATGACAGGCTACAAGTTACATTTTAAAAATACTATATTTTTAGCTTATTTTATCGTTACTGTCTGCAAAAGCTGCTCACACCACCAAAAAATACAGACAGACCCTGCCACTGTAATTACAAATTAAAATGTCAATGCATACAAATCAACGTCAGATAGATGAGGTTTTGATGGCATGAGGGTGGATAATTATAATACATTGCAGACTTGGTCCAGTGCTAGTAAATAGCTAAGATTACAGAGGAGACCTGACCAAAAGTTTACAGTGACTGAGGGATCAGAATCCATGAGGGAGGCAGTGTGGCCTCACATTAAGAGACAAGAACTGGAACTGATGGTAACATACCAAACCAAAGATAGGAAATTCTATACCTTGAAATGAAAACCGTTAGATCTACTTCCCAGGATGAAGTGTGTGTAGGAGGGGGAGAGATTGATAGGATTTTTGTGGGACTTCATACCTGCACTCAGAGAAGAGGGTAGGAAGAAGACCTTGATATGGTAAGGTACTACATAGGTATTTGAGTGGATTTAGTTCTTCCGTTGCAGGTAGTCTTGAAACTGAGAAGGATTCTGATTTTCATTGGCATTGGCTTCTTTGAACAATAAATCTAAAAGATCATTTCAGGTGCAAAGAATTATATTTCACTAATAAAGTTAACATGTATGCAAGGTCAGGAGGATCCAAAGCCCTGACATTTCAGGTGGGGCTGCCACACATGCAGATACCTAGGTTTTACCTGCATCCCAGGCATGCCACTTAGTCCTTTTTCAACCATCATTTGGCCTGGATTCTAAATTTTTATTTAGAAAGTCTCTAGCCATTTCTGAAGCAAAGACATGGGGCAAAGTGTACAGACAGTCTTTTATCAATTTGTTCTGCAAAAAAACACATCTAGGAGACTGCATTTTCTGCAGAGGAAATTGTTTCTCCACACATTTTTTTTTTCTGGGCATAAAACGCTGCCATTTGCAAATTTTGCACAGAATTAGTCCTGAATTTTTGAAGACTTTTTCACAATAGGAAGAAATGCTTCCTTCTTGAAGAAAATTAGTGACGAATTGCTTCTCTATCTTCTCTACACTAGTCTGTTCAGAAGCAAGCCCCATTGAGTTTAGTCAGGGTTAAGAGCTTCAAAATGTTAAGAACCTAACATATCAGGTTTCAAGTTTGTTTGTTTTTGTTTTGTTTTTTGATGGGGGGAATGGACAAAGAGTTGGAGACATTGGGCTTGTCTATACAAGGGGGGAAATTGATTGCTCTGCAGAAATGGCAAATTGCAGCACCTATGATTTGTCGTAATGGTATTTTGGCCCCTAAAAGCTTTGCATGCCGGCTGATCCAGATGGCTGCCATGAGTGATTTACTCACATTTATACTTGCCTTAATTTGCAACCACTGAACTTCTTTTTAAAAAAACTATTTTCCATTGTGTGCTTCAATGATATTCTGCCTGTAGAAAAAAGAAAAAAATCCAACATATGTGCCCAAAAGTTCATAAATTCTGGCTGAAGATCCATAAGACAATCCAAAATATGTACGGTACATACTTCAGTATGAACCCAAAACTTTATCTATTAAATATGACTTATGACGTTGACAAAAACTTTAAACTACAACACTGGAGAACATTACTTTATGCAATCACAGCCGCAAGACTTTTGATAGCAGCTAACTGGGGAAAAAAAGAACTACCTTCAATAGAAACCTGGCTACTTAAACTCAAAGAGATGTTAGAGAACAACAAGTTAACGCACATTCTAAACAAAGCAGATATGGAAATATTGGAAAAAGAATGGTTCCCGACAGAAGAATATTGGAAAAGAAGATGGAATATAAAGACCCAATATTAAAACAGAGAATAAAGACAATACTCTAAGGAAGTAATGATATGATTTATTATAATATAACTGGCACAAGATGGCTTGTAACAATGTAGCAAATGCTTCAACAGTTTTTTTTTTTTTTTTTTTTACATTTCTAGACTTTGGAAAAATGGAGAAAAGGAAATAACATATGCATATAACCACTAACAAATAACTAGAATCATGAACGATGGAAAATGGAAAAATAAGAGAGCATTAGAAATGATGAGAAATATGCAGGAGATAAAATGAATCTAAGGTTAAATAACTCAGTTGGGTGGTGGGATAATGGGAATCAAAGGAGGATGAATGGGAGAAGAATGAAAGAAATTAAGAATGTAGGAAGGTTTGAGAAAGTGAAGAAGACTGATTGGAAGGGAAGGGAAGGAGAGAAGAAGAAAAGACGGGGTAAATGAAAGTTTGGAGAGGGAGAAGACAGAATAGGTGAGAAGGAGAAGTGGATTTAGGTATGAATGAATTAAGTGATTTAAATACAACGAACACAGTAGATCATAATAGAAGTTTAACTATTTGACCTGTAACACCTAATAATGATTATTATTATGATTGATATTAATCTGTGTTAATCTTGATCACACAGAAGCAAAAGCCAGAGAGAGAGAATCTTGATCAAATGGTTAAACGTACAGTGGCTTTGGATGATGATAATGTAAAGGAAAACTTTTATAAAAATAAAAATTAAACAAAAACCCAACACTTTGTTTCCTCACCTTAGCGCTTGTTTGCTAAGGCGAAAATCCAGCATGGCAGCACTGGTTGCTTGCCCTGTTAGCAAGCCTTGCCCCCATCTCATCCAACCAATCAGGTTTGCACTTCCTCTCCTATAGGAAAGCAATTCATACCAAATTCTTTGTCCCAATAAGGGGGAATGCACATTCCCCACACAGTATTTTAAAACTTCATGGAAAACTGCAAAGTCTCCTAGCACAAAGTATATGGCAGTTTTTGCCCCCTCCTTCTAAATATGGCAAAATCACTGCAGGCTGCCATTAAGACACCATGTGTTCTTCTCAAATTCTATGGGGATCATTTTCACAGTTTAGACAACCCCAGAGGAGAGAGGAGAAGGTAAACAATTAATGTAGCTAAGATAGATCAGGAAGGAGAAGATGAGAGGATAAAAGAGAGGGATGGAGGTAGAGAAAGAAAAATGTAGTCAGAAGAATTGGGGAAGTTAGAGAAGGAGAAATAAAGAGAGACAGTGAAGTAAAGGAGAAAACATTTAGCTAGAACTTATGGGAAGAGGAAGGGACAATGTGAATGCTGAGGAACTAGGGAATATGGAATAAGATGAGTTCAGAAAGGAGTTGCAGAGGGCAGGAAAATAATGAGAAAGTGGAGAGAGAAGGGAATAAGATGTTTACTCGAGAGTTGTGAGTGGGGGAATAGAAGGAGAAATCAAGAATTAAAAGAGAAAAGACTCTGGAGCCTAAGCAAAGCTGATGGGGAAAAGAGTCTATACCACAGTTTTTGCTAAGAATGGTTCAGCCCATAAATCCCTCAGGCTAAGAAGGGAAATTGTACTGTGGCTTTGGCCAGTTAGGTTGCTGTGATGAATGTGGGGGAAGAACTGTGGAAGTTAAGGATTGGAAAAGTCACAGTATTCAGCTTTTGCTGAGGCAGCTCAGTATTTGCACTACATGGATGCTTCCTCCCACTCAGTCCTTGTGGTAGCTTGGGAGGCATAGGCAATGCATCTGAACGATATTGCCCTGCACACAGATTGAGCTGAAGCTGGATCAATACAAAACAAGTTGTTTTATATGCTATAGGATAAAGAGCTTTAAATGCTAAGCTCTCTGACTATTAAGATCCAAGTCTGTCTGTGCAGGAGGCTGCTTGTTTGAAAATGTCTCAGACATCCTGGTGATTCCTAAAGTAAGTGTGTGTGTGTGTGTGTGTGTGTGTGTGATGGTCATTGTTTCCCTCCATTGAACCAAGAGAACCTTCCTGTTTGGTTCTTTAAAAGATAGCCTCCCTCCATCCTTAAGACTTGGAAAGTGATTTTAAAAAGTACAGTAGGACCCCCATATCTGCTGGGGATTTGTTCTGGGGGGGTGACGTAGATACTGAAAACTGTGGATAATAGTGAATGCTTTTGAAAATAATGGGACTACCCATTTAAAATACCATAGAGTTACCTTGGAGGACCTAGAAAATGGTTAGAGAAGACACATTTTCTAGGAGGACTCTATGGTAGGTGTGCTGTTTTGTGTCCCATGGATAACTGAATCAGTGGATAATGAATCGGTGGATACGGGGTCCTACTGTAAAATTCTAAAAATGTAACTTATGGTATGACTCCTTGGAAAGCCTGAAGGGTTTTGAATTCATCAGTGGCTGGAGAAGACAGAGAAAGCCTTCTCCATTTTTGGGTTTGTCTAGATGGTGAAAATATTCCTCATAAAATTCAAGGAGAATATCTTTTGTCCCAATGGGATCCAATAACATATTTGGAAGAAGGGGGTCAAAAAATCCAAATACCCGCTTTTCCCGAAGTTTTTTAAAAACTCCAAAGGAAATGCACATTCCTGCTCATTGGGACAATCAATGTGATTTGTTGCGCAATCCAGAGAGGGAAGAACTAAACATCTGATTTCTCGGACATGCGCAGTGGCAAGCTTGCCATCAAGTGTACAGAAACACTTTTCGCACTACCGATTGTACACTTTTTGAAACTTTCTTTTTTTTTAACTGTCAGTTTGGCAAAGGGAACACAGCAGTGCCCACAGATGATGAGGGCAGCCACTGTGAGAAGGAGGAGGAGAGAACAAGCCACCGGCCCTTCACCCATCCTGGCGGTGGCAGCAGTGGCCTCCAATTCTGGCTGCAAAAGAATGGGAGGAGCTGCCTGGCCAGCCGCTGGTTGCAGAGAAGGAATTGGAGGGAAGCTCTTCGATGTTCCAGCTTCATCTCACCTTCCTGGGCTGAGTTGCTCCTTCTCTCATGCCTGTCCCACACCCCCCAAAGCCCACTGACATTGAGCTCAGCAGACAGGCATGGAAGAGCAGCCCAGCCTGTGAAGGCGAGACGAAGCCGGAGCGTCGAAGAGCCGCCCTCCTCTTCCTTCTCTTCAACCAGCAGCTGGCCAGGTGGTTCCTCCTGTCCCTTTGCAGCCAGAATTGAAGGCCATTGCTGCCGGGATGGGTGAAAGGTGGGCGGCTCAGTCTCTTTTCCTCTTCCATGTGGTGACCTCCATCCTCATCATCTCTAGGTGCTGCTGGGTTCCCTTCACCTTCCTGTGTCTTCCCCAATCACCCCACCAAGCAAAAACTAATTTGGCCACCATCTTAATTCATGGCCATCTGAACACAAAGTGTGGAGAACTTCACAGCATATCATTTTTGAGAAAACAATTAGAAACGGAACGATGGTGCTGCAAATTGGCTATGATGCACAGGTATGAGCATTATTTCTTTTTGCCTGAAACAAATCCCTTTGTTTCAGGATTTGTCTCTGGAAAAATCTGCTTTTCCCTGAACAATCTGTTCCCTGCGTGCCTGCCTTCTGGATGGTTCCTTGAAGTTAAGGGTACTGTGGGAATATTGCCTTAGAATATCAGAAGTGGTTTTCCAAGACAAACTTCCCAGAATGACTTTCACTTCTAGGACCTACACAGAGAGCAGGCACAGATTGGACAGACTGCTCAGGAAATGGCAGCTTTGGACAGTAAAGGAGACAACTTACTGTGCCCTCTCTCCACTGTTACCACTGTTCAGTCATTAAAAAGTGCACTACTCTCATGTAATGGACGGTTGCACCAGTGTATTGTACCAACATAATGCACTATATCTTTGTAGTGGTGAGTCTTGGCTCATGTGATATTTTGGACTTCCAGCTCTCAAAAGCTCTGATCAACATAGCTAGTGGTAAGGGACTGTATGCTCTACAGTCAAAAAACATCTGGAGGGCAAAAAGTTTTCTGTCATAACTGAATTTGCTTTAATGGTATGTTCCTGTAAGAGACAATTTGTTGCCAATAGGTAGCATATCAGCAATGAGAAGGTACTTGATTCTGCAGTGGGTTAAATTGCTATTTGTTTTTATCTTTTCCACAATTATATCTTCAAGATGACTTGCAAATATTGGAATAATTATGTCTAAAATAAAATAAAAACTTATAAAATCCAATGACAATAGGACAAAGAATAACAGAATGTTTATCCATTCATCATATCCTTGGAAGAATTGAACTGTTTTCAGTTGTCACCTAATGATAATAATGTCATTGCCATAAAAATGTCTCTGGGGATCTTATTCCATGATTCATTCTGCAAATTAAGCCAATTATACAGGTTAGCAGTGATGATTGTGATCAGCATTCATTTATGCTGCAGCTTATGCTTTTGAATGAGGAACATGATGTGCAATTAAACTGACTGCAAATGTAATAAACCTCAATAATTCAAACCCAGACAGCTCTGCACTGCTTGAACATAAAGCACAATTGAGGATAAAACACATGCAACATGCAACGGTTATTCTTGTCTATTTTTCAAGATAATTGCACTAAATGTGCAAATGACAGGGTGCAGGACAGTCCAATATGAGTGCATAACACCATGGTAACTTAATTATTTTCCATTATATCTGGAATTCTACATAACAGAATAATATAGAGAACACAGTGTGTTGTTTCACAGACTCCTCCACAGAACTACAGTTGGCCCTCTGTACCCATGGAGTCTGTACCCAGAGATCCCACCATTCACAGACTGAAAACATATTTATTTATTTATTTATTTTATTTTATTTACAGTATTTTATTTATATGCCACCTTTCTCCCAGAGTGGGACCCAAAGTGGCTCACAGCATATAAAATACAATTAAATTAAAAATTAAAAACAAGTAAAAGCATGATAATTTCAAACATAAAATATAAAACATAGAAAAGTTAAAATAAGAATAGAAAACACACCCCTATAAAAGCCTCCGTGCTCGCAGCTACAAATTAAATGCTTGCTGGAACAAAAATTTTGCCTGCCAGTGAAAGAAAAGTAGGGAGGGTCCCAGCCCAGCCTCCTGTGGGAGGCCATTCCAGAGGGTGGGAGCAGGCACCGAGAAGGCTCTCTCTTGTGTCCTCACAAAGCAAGCCTGTGATGATGATGGGATGGAGAGAAAGCCTTTCCTTAAAAAAATTCAAAAAGCAAACCTTGATTTTGCCATTTTATGTAAGGGACACCATTTTACTACACCATTTTATATAATGAGATTTGAACATCCAGGATTTTGGTATCCATGGGGGTGGGGGAGGCTGGAATCAAACCCCAGCAGATACCAAGGGCCCAGTGTACTACAGCTGATAATGCTAGACCTGAAAAATCATTTCATACTGGGGACAGACTGTTGGCCCCAACAACAGCAACAACAAAATTAAAAAAAAATAGTGCACTCTTAAAGTGGAGAAAGAAATCAGGGAGACATCCAAATAAGAAAATGTTGTACTAATACGTGACCAGTTGACACTTCCTGTTATAAGGGATTTGACAAAGTCATGGAACATAAATCTACTAATTATTGGTAATCATATGCAAGCTCTAGATTCATGGATAGTTTTGTGAGAAACATTAGCAGGAGATGATTATTACAATCCCAGAAGCATAAGTCTGTCAAATAAAACCAGTTCAGTCATTCTTGGCCTACAACAGAGGAGCTTGTAATAAATTCTAAAAATGGCTCCCACTCTTGTTCCCCAGTACCTTTAAATTGCCTCAATATTACAAATATATAGTTGAACACTGACGCCTTTGATTTCTGTTTCAAAAATCTAGTGAGACTTAGTAGACCCCAGTTTTACAAGGTTGTCATCTCACTATAGGCTTGCTGTAGCCTTTGGAATTTCTGACAAACTGTTATTTTTAATAGACTCCCAATCTTCTACTTTCAGGACCAGAGCAATGCTTTGAGGACAAGTCGTGACAGTGTAAATGTCTTCTGAAACTGTTGAGCCACCTCATTCTTTTCTGTTTTACAGAAAGTCCTGGCCTCCTGAGTCATGTCCCTGTTGGAATTAAAATTCTTGACGTCAATGACAACCCTCCAGAGCTTGCTGAAGACTATGATGTAGTTGTCTGTGAAAATGCAAAACCTAACCAGGTAAGCTGGTAATCACACTCCAGGTGTGGTATCTGAAAGCAGCTCAGTTCGAAAAATGCTTTACTTTGGAGAGAAATTTGTATTTTATATACATGATTTTAAAAGACTCAAACAGCACTTTGAATCCAAAAACATTGGGGTGGTGGGGGAGAACATTAGATATATAGACTCAGAGCCCTCATACTGCATGGCCTCTGCCTGGAAGATTACTCCTAATAACATTCATCCACTTCAGATTATTCCACCAGCAGTATTCTATAACTGCCAACATGGGTACAAGCGTATGCTCATTCAAGGTAGCTGAAGGAGGCAGAGGCTAGAATGAAAAACAGAGCTACAAAAATACTAAAGCTATTATAAAATAACAAAATATTTAAAAATATAAAAACATTTTAAAAACCATAAAAGCAACATTGAAATGAAATCAGATGTTTAAAAAATCAGGATTGAAGTCTGACAAAATCAAAACATTCTGGAAACATCCAATCTTTTCCTGTAATCAGTTCTGGGTGCCTCATTTTTAAAAGGATATAGACAAGTTGGAGCAAGTTCAGAGAAGGGCACGAAGGATGATAAAAAGTATGGAGAACAAAACCTATGAGGAAAAGTTGAAGGAGCTGGACATGTCCAACTTGGTAAAGAGAAGACATATTTGCATTATTTAAATACCTCAAGGGCTGTCACAGAGGGGAGGGAGCAGGCCTGTTCTCTGCCTCCCCAGAGGGTAGGGGCCAAGTCTAATGGTTTGAAGTTACAGGAGAGTGGATTTCAATTGCACATTAGAAGGAACTTCTTGACAGTAAACATGATTTGGCAATCGAAATGATTGCCTAGAGAGGTGGTGTGGTCTCCTGGACATCTCAAAAAGAGATTGGACAACTACTTTAATGTGTTTTGAAATGTGTTTATCTTTGAATTGTTTTACTTGGTTTTTAATTGTTCATTGCGTCAGGAGCCCTTGTGGGCTGGGAGGCATCACAGGGTTTTCTGAGGCTGAGAGTGTGTGACTAGCCCAAGGCCAACCAGTGGCTTTTCATGGCTAAGCAGGGAATTGAACCTTGGTCTTGAGATTCGTAGTCCAACACTCAAATCACTGTGCCATGCTGGCTCTATACTCACCTCAATATTTCCCCACAAACTTTCATAAAATTCTTTTGTAAGATCTCTTTCTGATAGCTCTGGCATTAGCTGAGCCTGTGTTCTATGGTAGAAATAATGCTTTGGTTTTGAGAAGAAGAAATTGTGGAGTTTATACTGATGTTTTGAAAGCCCTGGGAATATTCACAGTAAATGCAGATTTATACCCTTAAAGGCATACATTTTAAATTGTAGTCTAGCAATCTGCAGATGTGGAAATTTTATTGTCCCAAGTCCTATGTTTTATTTCCTAATGCTAGAATGGTGTCTTACAACAATTTGTCTTCGTGTTTGTATGGGACAAAATGATCTGCATAGCTGTTGTGCCTTTGCTTATTCTGCAGTTTTCTTTTGAGTTACAACCAGGGGAATAACATAAGCCTCAATAGGTCTCTCTTTCTTGATTTAATTGTTTTGTGTGGAAAATGCAAAGCTGCACTCCCCCACCCCGAGTTCCTTAGAACTAGAATAGTAGGTGCTGTGATTGTGTTGTACGTACCTGCTTTCCTGGTTACATACAAAAATGCCAAAATAATTTTCAGTTCTATTTTCCTTGTTCAAAGTTCCTCAGATGTTTTGCCAGAGGAAGAATACACATACACACAGCCCTTTGAATGCCTTTATAGGCAGAATTACAATATCTTTGCAGCCCTTTATCATGTTAGTCATCTATGTATGTCAGGGAATGGGCATGCTCCAAACCCTCAGGAACCATTTTTCCATATTGTCAATTGTCTGAGGACCGCACACCCAAGGGGTGGAGCTTAAAAGAAGAGGCAAGGTGTAAGAAGCAGCATTTAAGTAATTAGGGCTTAGAAGAAAAAAATAAACATAGCTGAAACTATAATAAAATTTCTGAAAATTGTATATACATGTCATAATGTTACGGTTCCATACTTTCATTACTCCCCCTCAAACCACTCAGAGTCAAAGAGCTGTGATTATAATGCAGCTATTAATAATTAGGAAAATAACCAAAATCAACTTTAGAAATTCCCTATAATTACTCTTCATTTTGTTTTTATGTTTGTTTGTTTTTAAATGAATTTCCTTTCTTGCACATTAAGCCTGTGGGAACCTCTAATGCTGGGAGGGAGGAGTGTGCCACCCCACATGCCTCTGAAGTCCCCCCCCCCCAGGCAAGTTTACTCATTTGGGAGCTCAGGCCGCTTCGGTAAATTCAGATGAGGCCTGCCTCTGTCATTCGTTGGAAAGCATGCTTGCTTCCTCTGCAGGCCTTGTCTTGTCTGTGCTTGTCTTTTCCTCTCTTTTTGGCTCTCCACTCCTTCCTCTATCTCTCAGATAGGGTACGCCACCTCTTCCTTCCTGACATTCTGCTTCTCTTTCTCATTCTCTTCATTGGCTCCACCACCACCACCTTCCTCTACCTCTCAGCTGATGTCCTCAGTCTCTCCCTTCCCAATCTTCTACTTCTTTTTCTCTCCACTTTTCTTCCCCCAACAGTTTCTTATCCTTCCTCTACCTCTCAGCAAGCATTCTTAGTCTCTGCCACACACTTACTTTTCTTTGCAAGCTTGTCTCTGCTCCTTCCCCTTCCTGATCTCTCCTTCTGTCTGCTTCTGCTTCTCTCAGCTGACTTGCAAACTCTCTGCAAGCTTCTCTTCTTCTCTTGCTCTTACTCCCTCACATTGATAATTCAATCAATATTTTGTTTTATTATTCTTATAAATTCATTATAAAATTTATTTGAAAGAAACATTTAAATACTTTTTTTTAAAAAAAAAATTAAGGCACAGTGTTCTGGCTGTTCTGCACACTGAAATATGGTCCCTGATTCCCACCACAATTTCTTATCCTTGTTCTAATGACTGATTTGACAGCAGCTGAATAGCTCTGTATAACATAAGTCTGTGTTCAAGGACCATAGAACACTGGAGGACTTTGGCAAGAGCATTATCTGAGAAGTGGCAAAGTAGTATATCGTGTGCAGAAAGAAAAACTGGGGAAGCTAAGGCGGAGGAAGACATCATTTCCAAAATGCCCTAAGTAGGTTATTGACTTAACATTTGTCTTAAAACTAATTTTAACCAAACCATCACCATCTTCTCCTCCTCCTCCTCCTCCTCCTCCTCCTCATCTTCTTCTTCTGCTACTCCTCTTCCTCCTTCTCTCTCTCTCTGTTTTTCTCTCCAGCAATATATTCAGAGTGTATTCAGTGTATTTTTTGGTTTCCTGCCAAATTTGGGCAACAACCTGCAACCACATATTTTCAGCAGCAAACAGCACTGTTGAATTTTGGCAATGGGTGTTTTTTAATTGGGGGGGCAGTATATGAAAAGGGGGTGGAGGATGAATGATTCCCATCCCAGATGTATGTACAGTAGTTTCATACAGCAGCCTATTATCAGTCAGTCAATCAGTTAATACCCATTTCTGGACAGGGATAACTTTACCATTTCAGAATCTGCAGCTGATGCAGTGGGTAAGTTACTGTCTGGGGTGCTTTACTATGTACATATTACCCCTGAGCTCAAAGATCTATGCTAGCTGCCAATCTGCTACTGATTTAGGTTGAAGTTGTTATTTGTGTGCAAAGCCCTGTGCAATTCAGGGCCACATCTTTTTAAGGCTTTTTTTCCACTATGACAATCTCTCAGGACACTATGATTTTCAGTAATGGCACTATAGTCAAGACTTGGGAAAAATATTCAAAATATGTGGAAAATGTTAAAAAAAAATAATAATTCACATTTTCGGCAGGCCTTTCCTGATTAGATCCCAGCCTCAGGAGCTGCATCCCCTGACCTCTTTTAGTCCTTTACCCTGACTCACTGGCTGTTTATTTTTGTATTTGTTTATTTATGTGATTTTAAGTTTAGGTGGGGTGGGGGTAAAAATTATTATTATTATTATTATTATTATTATTATTATTATTCATTTCTGAGTATCAAGAAATTCTGATGAAAAGAATCCTACACTGACAAGAAACATTGCAGTTTGGGACCTATTCTGCTCAAAAATCATACTTTTTTGCATAGAAAATAGTATTTTCTGCACAGGAAATATTTCTATGCACAGAAAAAGCTGCAATTGGGGATTTATTCTGCACAAAATTCAGATGTGGTTGATTTGTACAGGAATCAGCATATTCTGCACAGCAGACAGCTTTTTCTGCCAAAAAAAGTAGTTATTTATAGAAATACCGGTTTCTTTACAAAACAACGAGGTGCAAATTTTGTGCAGAATAAATCCTGAACTGCGAATAGTTTTCAAAACTATGTGAGTTTCAAAGACTTTCTTGCAGTAGGAAGAAAATTGTAAAAATTACTCATTACTTCCGTTAGAAAGAATATTTGTCAGGAATTGCATCCCTGCTTGCCAGGACTCACAGATTACCATTTGGAAATGATACAGAGGTCTTCTCTTTGATGCAGCCCACCTTGTGGAATTATCTCCCCTCTGCAGTACATCAGACTTCAATACTGGCATATTTTAGCTGCCCATAGAAGATACTTTTATGTTTAAAAAAAAATGCTTGGAAAGGAAGCAGAGCAGAAGGGTTATCTATTAAGACCAACAAAATGGAGGGTCTTAGGAGGAATTAGAAATTAGAAACAGAAATGTTTCTGTTATCATCAATGTTCTGAGTGTTACTTGAGTCATGGAATTAAAAAAAATACAGAAATAAAATGAAATCCCTAGGCAAATATATCCATCTCTTCTTTTGCATGCCAACATGCTAACAAGAAGTTAAAAATAGTATTTGTTTAACCTGTCCCTCCCAATAGGTAGTCATGCAAATACATAACTTACTTAATATTCACACTGTCTTTGAGTAAAAAAAAAAAAATACCAACTGTAAAGTTAGGGTGTTGAGTTTGTATTAAGTACCTTCTACATTACTCCTAATTACAGTGAGCTGTAAAACAATCTAGGAATGAAAATGATGGCCATAATCTTCTATTTATTTATTTATACCCCGCTCTTCAGCCACAAGGCTATCAGAGCAGCTTACAAATTGTTTTAAGCAACAGCTATTTACATATCTACACTGCATTAAACAGTTTCCAATGTGTGTTAGCTAATTGCCCCACAAGCTTGGTACTCAATTTACTGACCCACGAAAGGATGGAAGGCTGAGTGAACCTTGGAACCCACTGGAATCGAACTTGCAATGTGGTGGCTTGCAGTACTGGCATCTATCACAGTGTATGTTATGTAACTTCACGTATCCTTAGCTGTGTAGCAGCAGTGCTAAAAAAACTCTGTTAATGAATTTTGAAGATTTGTAACGGGGCACCGACAAGAGTGTCCCAATATGCATCGGCATTCCCTAGCTGGTGTCTTGATGTGCAATGAGACTGATGAACAACAGGACCAATGCACATTGGTCCCAATACACATTGCTCAGTTTACTGGATCCCCTACATAGTAGTGTAACAACAGCCCTCTACTGTATATGAACATTATGGAACTGCCAATTCTAATTCCTGCAGATGTAAGTCCCCAACAAGATTCAGGTTGATGGTTTTGTAGGTAGACAATGGCTTCAGCCAAGTAGAATACTATAAAAGAAAGCTGGGCTTACAAGACCCTGTGAAAATTTAGATCCAGTTCAAAGTTCCTCATGTCCATTATTCCATTTTTCCTTCCAGATTATTCAGACAATCAGTGCTACTGACAGAGATGACTTTGCAAATGGACAAAGATTTCATTTTTCCCTGGATGACAGTTTTCCTTCAAATCCCAACTTTACACTAAAGGACAATGAAGGTAAATCAAATGTGTTATTCCAGAGGAAGGATTCTCTGAGATGACTTGTTGAAGAGAATGTCTGCTTTCTTTTTTTCATAATCTTTTTTGTCAGTGGGTGGAAATAATAATCTGTCAGGGCTGAAATGGTTTATAACAAGGACACCATATTCATATCCATTCTGTTGTGAATGATGAATATCCAGGGACTTTTTTATTATTAAACACCCAATAACTTTGTAATATTTTCTTATTAGTTTTCTTACTCAGTCTGTGTGCTATTTGAAAGATTTTTTTTTTTTAATAGATGTTCTGGAGCTACAGAGTTTTACTTTAGCTTTTTGTTTCAAGAACACTGACACCATCATATAACAGAAATTGCAATCTTCCTTTTCTTTCTGAAAAGACTTGTACTCAAATAAAGGACAGAATGAGGAGGAAAGGGTGGGGTTGCCCTTGCAACATCTCACCTGCTTTAATGAAAGATTAAATTGTAAATGCTGTCATTAATTCACTTGCAATATCAAAATATCTTGCACTTTTCAATAATTTAAGATGATGGAGAAAATCTAATTTGAATATTGTGTTTTTAAGATCAAACTTTAGTTGCATTCTCCACAAAGGAAAATATTCAGTTATACTGAATTGTGTTTGTCCATTGGGGAAATAGATAAAACTGGCTGAACTAATAATAAGGATTTTTTTACCTTATTATTGATGAACTAAATGTAGCTCTTTTTTATTAACTTTCCTGTCTCTAGCCAGCCAAACCTCTGGTGCAAAGTTGCAGGGCATAGAAAGAAAGAGGAAGTCTTATTGACATCTGTTTCGAGCAGTGTTGGATGTTCTTAGCTGGGTACAGTCTTGTGCATTCCCTGATGTGTCAATCCAGTTCATTTCATTGGGCATGTAAATATATGTATGTTTTGAATATTTCTTGAGAAAGGAGGCAAACAGCGAGCACAAAATCGGAAAGCCACTTCACTTGCGAAAGTGCAGCAACAGGGGTGAGCTTTAGAGTTAGAGACAGAGTGTGAGCTTTGTCTTTGCATATTTGTTGCAGCAGCATTTGTGCTTTTGATTTGATTACTCAGGTGAATGCTCCCTGTTGAAGCCTCGGGGCTATCTTATTGGGGTCACAGTCAGAGTCAATTAGGGTTTTTTTTAAAAAAAAAACAACAACAACAGTGACGCTGCTTAGGAGAGAGCAAAGAGATGGCGTGAGAAACAGAAAGTTGAAAAGGCTCCGCTTTTAGATGGATATTGCCAGTGCTGAAGGAAATATTTCAAAACCATAAGGAAACAAGGAACTGGAAAGGATTTGGGGGGACAGCCAGGGAAGGGAGGGTACAGAAAAAGAGATGGAGACTTCTTTCTGTGTCAGCAAAGCAACAGCAGCTGCCAACAGCACAACAGAGAGGTCTATGTGGAGGAAGAATTTCTTTTCTCACTCTGAATAAAATGTGAGGCAGAATGAGGAATCACTGGTCCAACTGCTCAATTCACTGGTCCTACTGCTTATGAGGTCCATATTCTGAACCAAGAAACTCCTTTTATTTTTCATTTAATTAAAATACTGTTTTAAAAACTGTACATTACAAACATTTCATACATTAAACAAAAAAAAAATAATAAGATTGTCCATCATAACACGTTGTTTCATATCACATAATAACTTTCTAATCTATTCATTTCATTCAATTTAATATTTGCAAGTACATTTTCCTTAATATTTTACTACTAATCTAACTTATACTTTATATTTTTAAATGTAATATATATCAAATAACTTCCCCCCCTCCAATCTATGAACTATCAATTACTTATTTACTGAATCTCTTTTTTACTAAAATTTCTATATCACTACATAACTGTTTACTAAACTTCACCCATCTTCTACTATTCTATCCTTTCCATTTATATTTATATTATCGTTAATCTAAAATTACTTTTTATATACACATTACATTTTTCCCATTCTTTTTCTGCAGATTGAGTCATTTTATCTCTAAACCATTTAGTAAGCTTATCTAACATTATGAAATTATCCACGTTCATCGACCATTCTTCCATTTCTGTCATTTCTGTTTTCTTCCAGTATCTTGCACTTGTAATTCTAGCATCTGTAATCCAGTATAACAAATTTTCATCTGTTTTTAAATCTCCATCTATAATATTCAATAAATACATCTCAGGCTTCATTTTAAAATTTCTACCAATGATATTTTGTACCTCTTTATGTTTCATTTTCCAATATTCAGTTGTTGTTGTTTTTACATTGCCACCATACATGGAATAATGTCCCTATCTTCTCCTTACATTTCCAACACATTCCATTCATTCCTGGATATATTTTCGTTAATTTCTCTGGAGAAAGATACAACCTGTAACTCATTTCGAATATATTTTCATGTAGCTCATATGATAATGTAAATTTAGTTCCCTTTCCCCATAAACATTCCCATTTTCCCATTTCTATTGCATGATCCATATCTTTAGCCCACTTAGGCATTTTCTCTTTTATCAATTCATCTTCCATTTCCAATTCTAAAATAAATTTATATATTTTCCCAATTAATTTTTGATTCCTCCTCTATATATTTTTTCTAAAATACTTTATTTTTCCTCAATACCTTCATTTTTATCTTTTTAAAATCTTTCATGTATCTGTCTATATAAGAACCAATGACACTTATACCCTTCTGTTATTACCGGTATTTCCTCTCTAGTTTTAAGTGTATAATTCTTATCAATTTTAATCAATATGTCACTATAATTAATCCATTCCTTTTTAACTACTACCTCTCTCCTTAAAAATGTCTCATGAGTAGAGGTCCATAGGGGAATTCCCCTATATATTTTCCTTTTATGTTTTTGCCATATTTTAAAAATTGCCCCCTAAATATAATGATCATTAAATTCCTTATTCATCTTTATTTTTTTCATAACATAAATAAGCATGCCAGCTGAAAGGTAAACCCCCACCTTCTAATGCTAACAGTAATTAAAATATTTTTGTCCCATCTTTTCTTTCAAAGACATTGAGGGGACTAACACAAGTTAGTTCTAAACAATAATATATTAACATAATACTATGAAAACAAAACACACAAACTTATCTATTGTAGAGAAACAAATACTCACAGGGCATCAAGGTAAAAGAGGTTCTAACAGTCCAAGGAAGGAAAATACGTAGTTTGTTTTGTTTTGTCTGCAGTGTCTTTTGAGAGGAGTGTCTGCTGTTGTATATTCTCACTGACCTTGGAAAGCAGTTTCAAACTTTATGAAAAAATATTTTACATTTTCCCATAAAGTTCAGAAATGAAGTAAATATACAAATGCAAGAGAGGCCTTGAAAACAGAATAATAGGCATGAACTGAAAAGACCTGGGTTCAACACTTTTCTGAGCTATATTGATCATTGGAAAGATAGTGGATTGGTTCTAGTTTTCTGGCTGCAGGAAGAGGAAACAGAAGACAACTTTCCTGCCTCACCTCTCTCCATAATTCTAGTCTACCAGAACTGCTCCCTTGTGGGGGAGTGGGAGTCTGCTGAGTGGATTGTGAGGTGGTACACAGACGTAAGGAAGACGGGAGATTTGCAAAAGATGGATCTTTTGACCTTCACATAGAAGGGATTTTGCTGCATTTCCCACCAACCCTCTGTTCTGTCTCAACCCATGAATCATAGCCTGACAGCCCACCTCAGTAGGCTCCCCTCACTTTAGGGCTTCATTTTGGAGGGGCTCTGTGGGCTTTGGGGAAGAACAGTTTGTGGGAGAGTCTTCCTTCACATACCTTCTTCCACAGACAGATACTTGGATCTAAATCACTGTCTTTCAAACCTAACCTATTCCATTTCTTTTAGTGGCTTGACAAAAAATAAATTAATTAAAAAGATTTATGACAGCTCAACCAGAATAAAGGGAAATGGCCAATTCTTGGCTAAGGAAATAGCACAAAAGCAAACCTAAAGATAATAAAATGTGATACTCATTTTTAATCACAATATTTTATCTAACCTTAAACCAGTTGAAACATTTTAATACAGAGTTGAACAGCAAATTAAAGTTTGCCTAAAGGAAAAGCACAAAACAGGTTCTTCCCTATCCTCTTGTGTTGGCATTTAATTGTTATGTATTCAAAGAACCCTTAAATTGTGAATAATGCATGACTGAGTACTCTCCAAAGCACTCCAGCATTGACTACCATTGTATTTCTATTGCCTTCATCTTTCCTAAAGCTTGCCTTCACATAATTTCCAGATCAGTAACTCAGTATAACTAAGCTTAGATTAATTGAATTTGTCCCTCTGGCAACACAGAAGAATGATACAGTAGGCTTGGATGAACCGTGGACTCTTTGGGTTCACAGCTGAGTTGTTGTTGTTGAGTTTCAATGAGAAAACATGATTGAAAACCAGTTTTTCCGTATGTGAAATTTATGCAGTAAGGAACCTGAACTGGAGCTGAATTACGTAATTTCTGTGAAGAAAGGTTAATGTGGAGATATGTAATACATCTTCATTCTGATAGCCAGGTAGCTAAGCCAATGATGATGGACTCTTTAGAAAATTCCAGTTGCATGAAAAACTCATCCTTATTTGAACTGAGATGCTAGTAAATTCCTTATCTTCATTCACTACTTCTTTCATCTGTAGCTTTCTTTCTAGCTAAAGCAACAAAAGATGTATTGTCCCAATAGCAGGAAATTACTAGAGATGTTGTTCCCACAAGGGTACAATTATACGTAAGTTTAGGTGATGCTCAATGCTTAAAACATTCTTAAAGAGTGTTAAGGGAAGTAAAGCAACAGTATCAGAGCATAAATTACCGTTCTGTACAAAACAGTTTCTTTCAGCTTTTGTAAAGTGTTTAATTACTAAAGGAAAGATGGATAGTTTACTGAATATTATTGTTATAGCCAGACTAATCATATCTAAATGCTGGCGAAGTAAGCAATAGCTGTGATAGAAGAATGGTTAAGAAAGTTCATGGATGAGTTTCACTCAATAGGTAACCAAACAACACCATCCACACAGAAGATGGGAGCCATCAGCATACTTGAGGAAACTTCCAGGATTTGCAGAAGTGCAAGAAATCTTTAGGGGAGGGGGCTAAGGTGATAAAACTCAAAGAGAACAGAAAGCATCCCAATGGCAACCAAGGAGCCTATTCAATGGCCACCATATGCTATTTGAGAGGGGAAGAAAAAAATGGGATGGGAGAGAATGGAGTCTTCTGGAACTGGGCACAATTAGTTAACACAAACCCTGAACAGGAGCACACCACACTGCAGTGTTTTTCTGAAGATCCCAGTTGTGTTTTACTCTTCTCAAAGTCTTGTCAGTTCCAAGCATTCTATTCCATGTATCGAACATTCTGCCACATTATGATAAAACCAATTAAAAGGATGAGATTAATGAGGCCATGTTGTCCTGTCCACCTCTGATTACAGTGGGCACTTGGTATCCACTGGGATTTGGTTCCAGGACCCCCAGTAGATACCAAAATCTCTGGATGCTCAAGTCCCATTATATACAATGGGAAAATCAAGGCTTGCTTCTTGGAATTTTATTTTTTTAAAAAATATTTTCATGCCATGAATGGTGGAATTCATGGATACCAAATCTGTAAATGCAGAGGGCCAGCTGGCATTGGTTTCCAGTTGCATATGCTTAGCAACTTCTACTGCATGTTCGTTTCTGTTACATGGACTCCTTGGGGCCATTCCAGTAAACAGATAAATTTGGGATGGTGGGTCTGGAACTGAATCGCAGACCAGGAGGAATTTGTCTTCCATTGCTTGAATAAAACATTTGCTAATGGCATGGCCCTTAATAGTTTCTTGGCATTTTGTACCTTGAGTCAATACAACTCATTAAACCCATTTATTTGTTTATTTATTTATTGTTACCTGACAAATTTAGTCCCCATTCTAGTGACTTGTTGTTGTTATGTGCCTTCATATCAACTATGACTTATGGAAACCCTGTCAACAGGGTTTTCTTGGCAAACCATTGCCTTCCTCTAAAAGTGACAGAATGGGACTTGCCTAAGATTGCCCCATGCACAATGGGTTTCCATGGATGAACAGGAGCCTCATCTCCTGGAGTCCTAGTCCAACACGCAGACCACTACACCAGCTGGCTTTCTTTCCAGTAGTATCTCTGTTTTCCTTTTGTTTTCTCCCTGACATGTGAATGATCTATTGTATCTCCCTCCTTATTTGAAAACTCTTCTGAAGTAAAAGCTAAAGCTGACTTTTCATTGGTCAAGGCCGGTGCAGATAGATATATACCTATCATATGAAATATCATTGCAAGTCACAAGAGAGTATGGTTTGTTGGTCTGCAGCTTAAGAGAAGGAAAAAGAGAGGTTTACTTCCAAATCTGAACCAAAGAATATCTTTGACCAACAGATGTCAACAACATCCAACATTGTTCCCACTTCCAGTTGTGACAAAGCCAATTGGAAAAAGGGTCCCTCCCCCTTGCCATCAGCTAAGAGAAAGACAAATGTCTGGATGACTGTGAACATAGACCCCCTACACACACACAGCTATCAGTGCCAATCCATGTTTGGGGGTCTTTGGAAATCATGGCACTTTGTTTACTTTGACTTAGTTGTGAGGAGGACGGTAATGCTATATTTAAGGAAAAGAAACAGTAGAGGACACAATATCTCTCAGATCCTTGACTTGTACATATTTATTTTACCCTACAAATGTCTTTTCCCTACATTTGGCCAGCTTTTCCCATGCTTTTTTTAAAGCTCTGGTCTTTCAGAATCCTTGCACTCATTTTATTGTTACAGTTGCCAACTTCATCTTTGAGATTTTGTTTCATCTTGTCTCAGCCTAGCCTTTTTGGGGTTTTTTTGAACATCCTTTCCATTTTTATGCTTTTCATTCCTCTCCCACCCCATCTTATATGTTCATCTTCAGAATATTCTTTTCCTTTTCTGCTTTTATCTGCTCCTTTGTTTCATACCTGCACTCACATTTCAATTCTCTGCATTTTCCTCTTTTGCAGATAATCTTCTCTGCTTAAATTCTTTCATCATTGCTGGACTGCTGTTCATGCCTTCTGTCTGAATTTAAACCATCTTTTGCACAGGCTCACTTTTTTTTGCTCTCCAAAGCAGAACTCCCTGTTTTCTCTTTTTAAGTTTGTGTGTCTTTTATCAAGGCTGCTGTACCCAATACATTGGATCATTCATTCTTTGTTAGATTGATATAATATGGGGTGAGGAGGAGCTTGTACTTTCCTGATCAGATTGCAAAACAAAACCTGGCATATCAACTCCAGGAAATTCATAGGAGAAAAAAAGATTACTGGAGCATCTTATTGGGTCTAAGGACTGTATTTTTATTCATTTATTTTTGTAATAGGCTCCCATGATGCAGACTAACATTGCTTCTGAAATACCCTCGTGTGTTTGTTTTTTTAAAATGGGACAAAACAGATTTCCAGTTAAATTGTAATAACACAAGAACAGTCCTGCTGGATCAATATTAAAAACCAGGTAGTCCAACATTTTGCTTTAGACAGGGGTCAACAACATCTCTCTGTGAAACAGCCACTGGGTATTCAGAGGGAAGCTGCATCTGACCTTTGAAAGTAAGAGATAACAGCCATATCCTCCATGCATTCATGCCTCCTCATTTAACACCTTCTAACTAGGGAATGGAAAGAATATTAAAAATATTCAGAAAATGGTCGAAAAACATGGGTTTTTTTAGTATTGAGAAAGCTGGATGAGAAGAATCCTGGACTGGTGAGAATCTTTGCAGTTCAGAACCTATTCTGCACACAAAAACATTTGTGGTTGTTTTGCACAGAAAACAGCATTTTGTACACACACACACAAAAAACCTGTTTTCTGCCCAGAAAAGTGCTGTAACTGGGGGTTGATTCTATATAAGATGCACACATTCATTCAAATAGCATTTTCTTCACAGGAATTAAGATTTCTGTTTTGGAATATTATTTTCCATGCAGAAAATGGGTTTTTTTCCAATGCAGAAAATGCTTTTCTGCACAAGACAACCATGTGCAAATTTTGCACAGAATACATTTTGAATTGTGAATAACCTTTGAAAACTTCCTGGTGTTTGAAGACTTTCTCACCATGGGAAGAAAATTGCTGAAACTACTTGTCCCTATCTTCAAGAAGAAACTTGGTGAAGAATTACATCTCTGCTTCTAATCAGATGACTGTCAAAATATAATCTGAAAATGAATCCTACACAGTGTATGTGTATGAAAAATTTCCTTTTTTCTGTCTTGAATCGCCTACCATAAAGTTATCATGGGATGACTTCAGATTCTAATCTTGTAAGAGAATGAGCAAAACCTGTTTCATGCTGCTTTCTTTAAGATGTGTATAATTTATAAATCCCATTTCATATCCCCACTTACTTGCCACTTTTCTAAACTAAAAAGCCCTCAAACCTATGTACTTTGCAAAGAGGGATTTGTTGGTTGCCATTTTCCGCACTTTTCCTGCTCTATAGTATGCTTATACACCAGTGAAAATTTAGTAGGGAGAATAAAAAGACACACTGTCTTATTGGGAATGAAAAAAATATGGCAAATATTGTTTACTCACCTTTTATATGCACATTAGCATCTCAAAAAAAAGGATACAGTACAGCTGGACAGTAGGCAGAAAAGGAAAACCTAAATGATCAAGGGGGTAGAACAATTATTGTGAAGAAAAGTCAGACTATATGAGACCTTTTTAGCTTAGGGAAGGAAGAAAGGTAAGTAAGGGGAACATAATAGAGAGATATAAAATTATGAATGAGGTGGAGTAAGTAAATACAGATACATTTTTCTCCCTTTCATAAATTTAGAACCGGCATACAAGAAAGGCATAGAGGTGACCAGTACCTTAAAAGAAGTTTAGACATATTCATAGTGGATAGGCTGTCAATGGTTACTACTCACAAGGTTGATATGCTACCTTCAGAGAAAGAAGCAATATGTCTCTTAATTTGCAGGTGAACATGAGCAAGAGGGTCCTATTCTGTGTTCATGGCTGCTTTGTGGGACTTCCCAGAGAAGTATCTGTGGGAACAGAAAGTGGACTTGATAGGTCTTCAATCTGATCCAGTACAATTGTTTACACATTCCTAATATCCTTTATTCCTTTGCATCTGTAATATGTACAGTATCAGTAGTCTAAGGTTCATATGGAAGGGCGGTGAACAGATGAGATGCCTTTCTTGCTTTGACCATGGGCCACCAGTGGTGTTCAGTATTCCATATGTAATACTTATTTGTGAAATCTAGGCCAGTTGAATCTTGATAAAACTTCAGGAAACAATGCTATTGGAGTTAGTTAACAGGAAGACAATGGAAGTCAGACTCTCTTATTGTTGTGTACCTTCAAGTCATTTCCATCTTATGGGAACCCTATCCTAGGATTTTGTTGGCAAGGTGTGTTCAAAGAGGGTGTGTCATTGCCATTCTATGAGGTTGTGACGGTGTGACTTGCCCAAGGTCACCCATTGGATTTTTGTCACCAAGTTGGGATTCAAACCTCATCTCCTGGAGTCCTAGTCCAAAACTGAAACCACTACACCATCCTGGCACACTAGACTACTGTCTATGTAAAAGAAAATAAGGAATCAGATTAGGTACAGAGATGGGATTTTATATTTAATACTTTCAAAGTAGTTGATGTAAATCATACATTAGTAGAAAAAGGTAAAAATAAGCTTTATTTGAATTAAGTACTGGATCTAGGTTTAGTCATAGACCTACTGAAATCAACGAAACTAGATAAATCATAAAGTTAAGACCCATTTATTTCAATGGGTCACTCTAAATATGACCAAGAGTGAAACAATTAGTGGCTAAGATGTTCAAGGGCTGTTGAACCACTGTAGACCACTTGAATCTGTGCTGATTTCAAACCATCCCAGCCAAGGAAATGTTGGAAATTACTAAGGATGTTGGAAATGGCTTAACTTGCTCTGACTTTTTGCTTATATCATGGCTTTGGCCCTGAAGTGGAGGAGGTTTGTATCTGGTATAGCATGGCTATCTTTAACCTTGCCCTTCATTACCACATTATGGTATTTTTTAAAAGCAGTGTAATGGACTTTGCCCCATCTTGGCTCCATCTTTGCCCCAGGGCTGCGCAGACTGCCTGGGGGCAAAACGGGGTAAATGTCCTGCATCATCTGGACTGAAGGGCTCCAAGATGGGGCCAAGATAAATAGCCCATTTAGACAAGGCCTTAGTTTTTCGGGAGAATCAGTTTCATAATACCTTGTGATCATAACAGTATGTGCAGGAGACAATAATTTGACCAAACATCCATCAGAGTGCTCCAGCAATTTGAAGAGATATTTTATCTAATGGCCACTCACCTGGTTTTGTTCATTTGAATAACTTCACTAATTCTTTAATACGTTTAAAGTCTCTTTTGGTGGGAGCATTCAAGGAAGTATTTTAAAAAAAAACAAATGCTTTGGAGGGATATTTAGTACTATATCTGTCAACTAAAATAAGTCATTGGAGGAACAATTCAACCACTATGTAAAAGTTATGTCTATGTATGTATTTTACTGAAGTTTTTGTACTTCAGCCCCTTGTGACAGTAGTCCTCAGTAAGTGGTGAAAGTGGTCATTTCCTTATTTTACTAGCCATTTTGTATTTCCACAAATAACAAAAAGCACCTCAGATAGGGCTTTCTGAGAAAAATGAAGTGACCATGCTCCAATTTTCTTCTTCCTTTTACCTAACTCTTATAATACTGCCCCCCCCCAAAAAAAATCAGCTTGTTTTGAGGTGGGTGAAGTATCCAAGAAGTGATCCTTTTTAATACAATTCTAGATAAGGCACTCAGCAATCTCAAGTACCAGGAAACAATGTTCGTGTGTAGAAAAATAAAAACTAAGGTCAAATTTCCCTGCCTACTCATGACAGGTTTTTCTTTTAAATACAAATGGAGAAAACAAAGAAAATTTGGGGTTGAATAGAGTTGAATAGAATAATCTCTCCAAACTTTCTAAGCATGCTCAGTTGAAGGAATGTGTACAATTTGGAGGTAAAGATTGTGATTTCAGATGGAACATAAATGTGGAGACAATAGGATGGGACAGTGTCCAATATTGTTTCTACCACCACAACACTCTCACTGTTGAAATGAAATGTTCAGCTATTTCTCACCTTTGCATTTATAAGCTCTTGAGGCAAGGCAGCTTGTGTATCTCCCATATGATTGAGATATGAAAATTGTATTTTAGATGTGACATAGATACACCCTCTGTATCTCTATTACATCTGAAGCTATTCAGAATGCTGACAGTTAAGGCTGTTGTTTGGGAACCAGCAGTGATTCAGTAGCAAGAAATGCCTAGTGAAAGGTCCAAGGGAGAAATCTTTCAAATCAATTGCTGCAGGAAATGAAATCTATGGAGCCCATTACGAAGAGTCCAGTCCCACAATAAAGGTGTTTGGGAAAACAGCCAGTGTTGATGTAGTCATTGTTTACATGCAGCTGCAACTAATAATAATAATGCAGGCCTGTCTGAAATGATGAGAGGCCAGTCCAATAAGGAGGCAATTTACAGATAGAAATGCTTATTCCAAAATTTTCAGCTTAAAAAATCCTGAGTTGAAATGATCCATTCTGCAAACATACACACACCAATGAATCTTCAAATCAAAATGTTGTGTTCTACTGGCTTTTTAACCACACAGTTCTCAGTCATATGCAAGTATGAAAATAAGGGGGATTGTGAATACAGACATGAACATGTACATTGTTTCTTTGTCAGAGATGTGCAAACAAGCCTTGCCATATACACATAGAAGCAAGCATAAAACAAATTTAAAATTATTGATATTCACCAGGCTACATCATCTATAAAGCTACACATTTTAGAAAACCTGTCTTTTAAAGAAAAAATATGATTAATATGAGAAGATAAAAAGGATGAATTTTGTTAGTAGTTAGTTTACCTGTAACTAGGACCCCAGTTGTAAATATATGCAAATAATGTACTGTGTCCAATGGTTGCATTATAAATCAATGTAGGCTAACATCCAAATAGGAGAATGCCCTACTCTCAGTCTGTTGTCCAGTCCAGAATACAAGTGAGAATAGTTGTAAGGAAGGGAGTTCATTATTGCATTTTGTCCAACTTTTAACCATAGGACTCTGACATCTAGACAATTAACCCAGTCTGTCATGTGGGCTATCAGGGCACCCACATGTACAATTTTTTAAAAGAGATGGGGAGATCAACTTGACTAAATATAATAATTTTAAAACTACACTTAGTAAAGCCAGTGTTGTGGTTAAAGTCTCACACTGGGATTTTGTTAGTGACCTAAATCCTTACTTGCTTCATTCTTACATGCAGTTCCATCGGGGTGAGAAGATGAAAAGCCACAAATTTCTTTCTCACCCATGAGACAGAAAGATATTTTTATTATTCAAGGGTTTGGAATACATTTGTGAGCATGACTTTGTTGGGCAAATTTCATAGCTAAATTGCCTTGTTGCATAAACAGTTAAAATTGAAAGAACCAGATAAGTTGTATCTCTTTGGTCTACATACATAGCTTGGAAGATATGAGTTTAAGTTTCCTGTCATTGAAATGCACTGCTTGACTCAGGGGGCCACTGAAGAGTGAAAATACAATATGAAGGTAGCAGTGTGCTGATCTCCATTTTGCTTCCATAGACAACACAGCCAGCATCCTGACCCGTCGGAGGAGATTTAGCCGGACTACTCAGGACATGTATTACCTCCCCATTGTGATCTCTGATGGAGGGATCCCCTCTCTCAGCAGCAGTGCCACCCTTGTGATACGGGTCTGTGCATGTGAAAGGGATGGCCGTGTGAGGACCTGCCACGCAGAAGCCTTCCTCTCCTCTGCTGGATTGAGCACAGGAGCCTTAATTGCCATCCTGCTGTGTGTCATCATTCTCTTGGGTAAGCTGCTCTCACAATTAAATATCCATATCCTTTCCAAAGCTTTGGGATGATCACAGCAGCATTGCGGCTTTTAAATATAATGTCATTCTGAACCAGGAATTGCTTGTGATAGGAGGTAATTAGAAACACAAAGCTTTGATTTTTTTTTTTAAAAAAAAAGCTTCAGCAAAAATTAATAGGGATGAGAAGCCTTTAAAGCAGATGTCTGAACTACTACCATCCAGTGGAATAAATTTTGCAGAGGTCGGGGAGTAATTAGCATTGTCGACCTACCTAGGTAATTTGGCAAGATTTCAGGAAACCACCAGCTCAAGTTACATGCCCTGTACTCTTGAGGAAAGTGAGAAAAAGGAAAGATGAGGAGAATTTTTATTTTTATTTTATTTTTATTTTTATTGAAACAGATTCTTCTGCTAGAAGCACTATCAGGACTGTATGAAAGCCATTTTTTAATTATCTCTGTGGGATGAGCTGATAACAGCACAAAGCAGATTCAAGAGGGGCAAGAGAGAGGTGGCTACAAAATGATTCCATTAGATAAATGTCCTAGTCTATCCGCCCAGGCTAATTTGAATAGTAACCATTAGTTAATATTCTCATTTGGATGAGATTCAACTTGTTCATACTGTCCTTATGTGTGTGTGTGTGTGACTTTGTGCATATGCATGTGTGTATCCAAAGAAAGCTTAAGAATAATATCCTTTTTGAAGAACCAATGCTACAGTCAGTAGAGTGCATATACAATGAATTGGATCCAGACTCAGGAGATTATCAGACACTTGAAAAAAAGCCCCAAAGGAACTTGCAAGAATGACATCACTGTATCAGGAAGTGTTCCTGTTGTCGCACACATCATCCTCCTGGCGTGCTTGCTCCGTCTTACCTCCTCCCTCCATGCTGAAGTGACAAAAAAGGAGCCACTTTTCATTAGTAGAAGTTTCTGCTAATGAAAAGAGGTGCCTTTTTCATTGCATTAGCATGAAGGGAGGATGGAGTAAGCACGCCAGGGGAACGATGTTATGTGACATCAGGACGCTCAGTCCTGTTTAGCAATGTGAAAATCTTTCATCTTCAATTATGTTGCATTTTCCTGAAACCTTCCTGCATTTGCTTTGTGTCAGGTTAAAAGTCTCTGGGGTTTTTATTTTCTTCACATGGGGAAGTTTCTGTATATTTTGGTACACATTTTCTAACGTATGCATATTTTTCATATTTTCCCCACTAAAATACATATGTGTGCATTTTTCAGAGGTACACATTTGTAATTGTGTGGACTTATTCTCATGTAATTCTAAAAGAAAAAGAGACTTGTTACATTTGTGATTTCATCCCAGTGATGGGTAACTGAAAAATATGAGCACACTTTTGTTGATAGCATTCTTAAATAAAGCAGTTCGTGCCAGTCTCTTTTCCATCCCTATTTAGAGTGGGTCCATTGAAATTGGTAGGACTTTAGTTATAAATAATTTAAGTTCCACCAATTTCAGTAGCTCTCCTCACATCAGGAGTAAGTCTGGATCCAAACCATTTTCTCAAAACGAATGACTTCTTTTGACAAGTTATATTTCAATTAGTATGCAAATAGTTTAAATGGGATCCAGCTGTAATTGTTTTTGCTTTCTTGGAGTATATGAAAGTGGAAGATTCTTGCTAGGAGTATTAATAGCAGCTCAAATATTTCTTCTGAGAGACTGGGAAGTGGATACCATCTCAGAGCAAAAGAATTCATGCTCCACTAAGTCACCAAAATAGAAAAGATGGCAAAAGACATAGGGATAGCTATGTGACTCACATGGATTCAGATAAAATTGGCTGATGTTTGTTGCATACTGGAATGTGAAATACATGTCTCATCAAATTCTGGAGCATAATTTATTATCCTGTAATTAGATTATGAAAGATTACAGGGAAATGACAGTTTATCTTGCACTTCCTTCCATATCTCCAAGAAGAAACGGTACTGAAGTGTTGAAAGTATGCAAATGTATTTCAGTGTAACGAATGAATGCATGAATGAATGATCAGATAAATCTGCTAAAAGACAGTTTATTAATTAATTCAACATGATTTAATCAAAGAACAGCCTTATTAATCTCCTCTCCTGAATTTTCTCAACAGCAATAGTGGTCCTTTTCATCACTCTAAGGCGCAGCAAAAAGGAGCCTCTGATCATTTCGGAAGAGGATGTCCGGGAAAATGTTGTCACCTATGATGATGAGGGGGGAGGTGAGGAGGATACTGAAGCTTTTGACATCACTGCTTTGCGGAATCCATCAGCTGCTGAAGAACTGAAGTATCGAAGGGATGTTCGGCCTGAAGTCAAGCCTATAGTCAAGCATCCCACTTCATCCAGCCTTGACAGTATAGATGTTCATGAATTTATTAAACAAAGACTGGCAGAAGCAGATCTTGATCCTAGTGTGCCCCCATATGATTCTCTACAGACTTATGCATATGAAGGTCAAAGGTCAGAAGCTGGATCGATCAGCTCTTTGGACTCAGCAACTACACATTCTGACCAGGATTATAATTACCTTGGTGATTGGGGACCAGAGTTTAAGAAACTAGCTGAACTTTATGGAGAAATAGAATCTGAAAGAACAACTTAACTTTCTTTTATCATTACCCAAATAAGGAACATTTTAGTTCCCCAAATAACATGGAAATGAGAAGAGTGATATCAAAAGAAATATATACATATATATAGATAGATATATATGAATACAGTACTCTGAACAACTGAAAAAAGCTGTACACAGTTACTGTAGAAACAAGTGCCCTTTTCACATTTGAAACTGGGTTCTTCAATTGGAAGAAAGTTAAATTTTGAAGGGGAAAAAAACCACTACAAAATAAAAGATTGTCCCTTTGTGTATATTTTTAATTGTTCAATAAAGTCCATGGCAAGGTATCAGTAATGATACCTTATGATATATTATGTAAACCTAGCAATGACCAATATTATTTCAAGATCCCTAAACATACCAGAGCTACAGTGAGTCTACCACGGTGCTTACTCATGAGGAGAACTAATTCTATTTAAGTGGTTGTGGAATTATGTGTCTAGCTCTGGCTGTAGGGGTTTAAGGCATAGGGTTTTAAGGTAACAAGGGGTAAGGGTCATTTGCTTCTGTTGTAATAACCCCCAGCAGTCTTATTTCTTTCAGAAGCATGTATTGAAACTATCCCAAACAGGTGCCATTTTTGTGTCTGCCCTAACATTCACCTGGATTTTATTTAAATAGTGACCTCTGTTGGGGAATGCAACACTTCACTGGGCCAATCCTAATCTTTCCATGCATGGAGAGGTAATGAAACAAGTATTTAATTGCTACTTATTGAAACAAGCTCATAGTCCCCTCTCTCCTACAATTTTTCAAGTTTTTTAGTGGTATCAATGTTACTGCTCCTATTTTAACTATTATTTTCAGTGCAATCCTATGCATGTCTATTTGGCAGCAAGATCCATTGAGTTTTGCTCTCAGATAATTGGGTATAGGACTGCAGCACTGGTCTGTTATTTTTACATTTTTAACTTTTTCCTTTTTAATTTGGATTGAACAATATCAAATTTCTTTCTGCTTCAAAGCAGAAGACAAATGGGGTTTTCTGTTTGCGGGTTTTTAAAGATGTCATTGTTGTATTGTGAGTTAACCTATGCAACAGCTTGGGTTGTCTGCTCTTCATTCAGATTGGTGAAAATGTAGATACAATATAACCACTCATATGCTGCTCTGAATCAAAAAAAAAAGTAATGAGATGGCCCCTTGATAATGTATAATCGTAGGCATTTCTATATGTTCATGTCGAAGGGCACAGATAGCATAGGATAGCCCTCTCTAGATGTTCTGGACTAAAATCGACCCTCTAGATGTTCTGGACTACAAATCCAATTATGTTTTCATTTGCCATGCTGATTGGGGCTGATGAGAACTATAGTTCAACACACCTGAAGTACCCCAAGTTATGACAGGTTGGCACGGGGCACATTGGACCATACTTGGCCCAACAAATGGCCTGAAAATGCATGAGGACAAATCACATTGCTGAAACTAAGTGGGCCTGAACTAGTTAATGCAGTAGTCTAAAGAGCATCATTGGTACAAGGCACCCATATCAATGGTGTGCAAAGTGAAACTGTAATACCATATTATTCTTTTTTTCTTTTCTTTTTTTTTGTAGAAATTATTGTAAGACCATAGAACGTCTATTCTGTCTTGTAGCAGCACCGCAAACTTTTTTTGAGGGGGTGGGCATACACTTGTTTTTTGTCAATGTATTTAAGTTATTTGATAACAGCATATAAGATGACTTTTGTTTTAGATCATTTGTTGAAAACTGTATGCACATTTCACTTCAAAATCTAGGTTTCTACTGATAAAGCAGTTTTGGCCCTTCAAAACATGTTGGATATTTCCATAAAAACATGACAAGTGCTATTCAACTATAATCAAAGTTGACAAAGAAAGTTATATCTCTTTTGTGTGCTCTTTGTATTACCTTCTCTTACATTTGGGCTTTTGCAACAACATGGTGGGAGGCCACCTGGGATCCCCCCCTTCCTGGTAGACTCCCCAGAGGACTTTAATGAAGAAACAGGGCACATATGTAACATTTAAGATAATGTTCTACATGTATGAACATGGGAAAGTTACTATTTGTTATTCAGTAAACAAAATTCTGGGAGATTACCTCAAGATAATGGTGGATTCTACTCAGAGATTGCTTCCCAGGTAATTGAAACAGGTAGCCATCTCCAGTATAATGTGTATGCTACATATGTAGATATAGTCACATGAGGGTTGTTCTTCTAAAACTCATTGGTTAAACTGTAGCCTCTGTATCAGAAAGAATCTATAATTTTAAGAAGAAAATACAGCCAAGCAAAGTCTGTATTCATATGATAGTTTGTTTTATCATTCATTTTCAGTTACAGTTAATTTATTTACTGCTTTCCCAAATGTTGCATAGCCATATTTGTTAGCATCATTGTATGTAGGGATATACTGTATATCTGTGTGAGAGAGTGTGAGGCAGAACTTCACACTTGGCAGCCATCAGTTGCTCTCTCTCTCTGAATATTTTTTATTGAAATGCTTAGAGTACAGTAGCACCCCATATCCACAGGGGATTGGTTCCAGAGCCTCCCGTGGATGGTGAATTCTGTGGATAATAGCAAACACCATCCTGGGGGGCCAACCCAGGGAAAGGGAAGATGAGTTTGCTCCTCCCCCTTCCTTCCCCCTTTGCCCCTGCTATGGCCCCGCTGCGGCAGCAATTGTGGGGGGGGGAGGGGAGAGATCACTCCATCTCTTCCCCTGGGAGGGCTCCTATCACTGTGGGGGGAAGGGGGCAGAAACCTTTCCCCTTCGCCCCTGCGATTACTGCTGTCGTGGGGCCATGGTGGAGGTGAAGGGGGAAGGTGGCAGAGAAGCAATCTCACCCCTACTTCACCTCCACAATTGCCACCATCATGGGGCATGGCAGGGGTTAAGGGGACAGAGGAGCGAACTTGCCACCTTCCCTCCCGCAATCACCACCATGGCAGGGCTATGGTGTGGGCAAAGGGGGAAGGGGGTGAGATCCCTAACCCTAACCCTAACCCTAACCCCACCACTGTGGAAATTGTGGGGGGAAGGGGTTCAAGTTCACTCTTCTGTCCCCTTCACTCCCGCCATGGCCACAGCGATCACAGGGGGAGGGGGAGGTGATCTCACCTCCTTCCCTTTCTCCTTCGCCCCCGCAATCACTGCCGCGACAACAGGAGCCCTCCCAGGGGAAGGGATGGGGGAGGAGAGATTCCTCCTCCCCCTCCCTTCCCCCACCATCACCAACCATGGATAATTGAATCCATGATTGGCGAATCTGCAGGTGCATGGGTGCTACTGTACATTAAAAAATTACAGAAATAAAGAAAAATGAAAGAAGGAAAATAAAAAAAGAAGGAAAAAAAGGGGGAAAGATGACTTCCTATCTTCCTTTTGGGAGATATATAGTTATAAAGTTATTAATTCCTCTTTAACAAGTTACAGCATACTCTTTTCTTTCAATGGCTTATTCTTTCTAATCATCAAAACTAAAGGTTACCAAGTTATTTACACACACACACACACACACACAAAGTCTATAAGGTGTTTTGAGTATTTGAGAAATGTCACCAATGACCTATCAATTCCAACAGTCATTCCTCCATGGTAGGAAATATTAAATTCTTCCATCTTATAAATTTTAACCCCTTAAATCCCATATTTATCTTAACCTGTTCTTTCGTTTCAAATTTCAATGAAAGTATATACATTTTAGCAATTACCTGTTCATCATCTGTACACACTTACATCTCAAACCCAATTTATTTTATTCAAGCTCCTAAATCTTTTTAGATATTTGTAATCTTTCAAATAACTTTTAAGAAAATAATTGAAAACTATATCTCTCTGTTCCTAACTACTCTCTTGATTTAATTTATAGTCCCTTTAACAAGTCTCCAAGAGGTCTTAATAGTGTAACCATCTTTCTTTAAGATATAAACCAAACAGCAGATTTCAGATAAACCCAATCCTCCTCTTTTCTTTACATTATGTAGTACTTTGTGTTTAACTCATGGGTTGTTGTTTTTTTGCCTTGCCATACAAACGTAAACATATCTTTTTCTCATTACTCAAATGTTACATCAGTTGTAAAAAGAGATATTGTCTCAAAATAAAAACATTATTGTAAGCAAGGCATTCATTTTTATCTCTGAAATCTTCTCAAAGAATAGTAAATTTAGTTTATCCCATCTTAATATATCCTTCTTTAAATGTTTAACTTTTTTCTCAATTTTAAAACCAGTTTTGTCCATTAACTCAAGTTGATCTTCTATAGCCATATCATCTTCATCTCTAATCCTTTTTCTGATACCATCACCAGGTTTTTCAAAGCCATTTTGAATCACAGACAAAATTCTCCCCCTCTCAATTCAAACAATGGCAAATTATCTTAATTTTCTTCCATCGCATTATCTATGACCTCAGTTTTTACTCTTCTAAATTTCCACTCTTTTGTCAACTTGTTTCACATCCCCAACCAGCTTCTTCTTCCCGACTTCTGCTTCTTCAGTTTGGTTAACCTCCTGTCTTCCTTCAACTCCTCCTTTACCTTTACCAAATCTTCAATTTTTACCACATTATTTTTCATAAACCTGATTTCTTCAAACAATTTTACCTAATTCAATCACATTTGACTTTTTTTTTTCTGGTGGGTGTCATATCCAGTTAATCCAAAGCAAAAATCCAGCAATCACAGGGTTAAATTTCTTTTAAAAGCCTCTTGGATTTTTTTAAAGCTAACAATTTAGTCCCAATGCAGTCTCCATAGCATCATCAGGCTGTTCTCAGTCTTATCTTCTTTTAGAGTAAACAATCCACATTCCCAGAGGTTTGCTCTCATTGCCTTATTAATTTCAATATTCACAAAGCACATTAATCAAGAAGGAAAAAAAATATGTTTAAATTATTGCCCCTTTATATGTTTGTAACTTTGTTGAGCTACATTCTTGTTAAGCCTTTTACTTTAAAACTAAAATCTTATGAATAACCTTTATTTTCTTGCTTCTTGATTACAGAAAGAATGCTATCACCAAGGGTTTGATCCCACCACCTTTTGGAAGATCTCTCTTCAATTGTAAATTAGGTAGTTAAAATGTAATTAATAATGTGGGGGTTTTCACAGGTTCAGTGACCATTAAAGGCTAATTTAGGTGGTTTGTGCCTGTTGTTAATCCCAAACCACCACCACCACCACCACCACCACCACCCTTCAACCTTCTTTCCAACTACTGAGGTTTTCCTGGTTTCCTAGCAAGGAGCAGCGTTTCAGAGCACACATGGATGAGCTCATGCTCCCTCTCTTTGTACGGAGAGCATTTTTGCCAGCTAGAACTTGCCTCCTAGACAGCAATGTAGCTGCCTAAGCTTTCCCTGCCACAGAGCTTGTGCAGAGACTTGAACCCATCATCAGTCCTCACCCAGAAGTCACTTTCTCATTTTTGTAGGAGTGGCAAGGCACAAGGGGTTTTTTATTTCATTAATTGTAAGTAAATTTTCTTTAAGCTTAAGATTTTAAGTAAATTTCACTTAAGAAGGGGGATACCTACCCAGCTTTCCTTTTCAGTGGCAAGCACTTAAATTTGCTAAAGGCTATAAATGTGTGATTTTGCTCTCTAGCTTTCTAATGACAAAGATATTATATTCCAAACCATAGCTACAAAGCTTTGTTGCTGTAGCATTACCCCACTGCAGTACAAAAAAAGCATCTTTAGAAAGTACACAGTAGGCAGTGTGGTCTAAACCCTTACAAAAGAACAATGTGCTCATTAGTCCATTGTATTCTATTTTCCAAAATAAGGTGTGATTAAAAGTTACAAAATACAGGGCTGGCCTTACCATTAGACAGAGTGGGGTAGGTCTCTTCAACCTAAACCCAATTGCTATTCCCAACTAGAGTTGACCCATTGAATCAGCAGGAAGTTGACTCACCATTCACCAATTGTTTCAGTGAGTCCACACTAAGTGGGAGCATCCAGTATGATTTAAGACTTCATAGGAGATGCTGGAGGCCAGGATGCAGTAACAAATCTTGGAGGACAGAGCTGTGTGTGTAATGTAGCCTGTCCTGTTCTTTCTAAGCTTCTGCCATCTGGTGCATCCCTGACATGTTGCAGGGATGATTCAGCTGGCAGCCTTGTCGGCTTCTGTACATAGAACGCGGGAGCACCACCTTTGTCCTTTAAGACAAGAAGAAGAATGTCTTGGGGCAGTCCTACTCTAGACCTTTCCAGGCATTTCTAGACCTTAAACATGATAGCACTAAAATGGGAAAATAACTGAAAGACTCTCATCAGACACAGACATAGGAACACATAGTTGTTTTGTATAAATTAGCATTACATCAAGAGACTTGGCATCACCTGCCTCATCGTGCTCAAGGTGGACTACAGTTACAGCTTCCATTCTTACTTACCCCCAATGAATTACTTCTTCTACTCAATATTTGTTGCAGTGCTTCCCAAATTGCTGACACCTAAAGCACAGTAGGCTTTTTTTCTGAATTGAATTTGAGGCCCACACTTTTGAAGCTGAAAACTGCCAGAAATTACTATTTCTACAGTGTCCAGTGTTTACAAATTTCCTGTTCCCCAAAGAGGCAGCCCCCTGACCTTCCGAAGAAGTCACTCCTTTGGCTTGCCTGCTAACTGAAGGAAGGCATGCCCATAGATGGGAAAACAACAGGTTAGTTTACTATGTTACCCATAGTAAGTTAACTTTTCTAACAAGGACAGCATAAGGTTAAATGTCAAAATAATGTAATGTGTGGAATCAACATTACTCTACCGATCTAATGAATAATAGTCCATAGTTACTTTTTAGAGTGTTTGAGAAGCATTTTTAGAAACAGTCTGATAGAACTTTTTTCAAGATTTATGCCATTCTGTTCTCTAAAGTGTTCTATTCCCTCAAGTTATTTTCTCCTGAAAAGAGTAATAACAATAACAATAAATAACATGTATGACCTTTTTTTTTCAACTTTGTAATAAACAAGAACAACAAATTACTTCTTGGTAATGCTGCAGCAAGAAACAGGAATGGATTATTTTTACAAAGTGATGTTCCAGTCTTAGGGCATATCATGTGATAGCCTCCGATCACATCCTATGCAGAACTCCCCACTCTGGATGTGTGCAATTTGGAGGCAGGAGTGGTGTAGTAAATCTGTAAACTATACTAGAGAGGCACAGTGGACAGTCTTCCCAGGGAATTAGTACTTTAGTCTCTCAGGCACCTTTAATTATCATCATGAATTCATTACACTAAGGCACAAAACTTATAAATAGGGCCCCTCACTTCCCCACTCTCTTCTCTTATTTCCTTTTGCTGCTGCCAGCACCAAGGTGTGGGGAGGGGTGTCAAGAACCAGCATAGCAGTCTTGGTTCTTTCACATCTCCTTCCAGAATCTCTCTAAATCTCATACACTGGTTTCAAACAAAAGTGGTTAAATCCTCATCAGATTTCCCAGGCTTAAAGCTGTAATTGGTCAGTCCAGTCACATGGTGTCATGGTAATGATGTCATCTCATTAGCTCTATGAAGGTGGTGCTTGAGACCCTTCTCATTAACCCTATTCTTACCTGATACTATGCTGGCAAGACAATCTGTTTACAGACAAAGGGAGTTATAGTTCTCTAGCAGAAAGATGGGAGTTGCACCTTACAGCAGCATGATGGAACTCCATCATGACAAAGGGTAAACAAAGAGAGAGGTGGGGTTGCTGTACAAGTTTCCACTGTCACTGTTAAGAGGACTTCTCCATCTGCGTAGAAAGAAGACCACAAAACCCTGTGGTCCCTGGGATAGTCTCCCAGGGAATGTAGATCTACACCCAGAGAATTTGCCTATGGCACACTAATGTACTCAGTTTACAATTTGGAAAGGATGGGTATACCTTAGTTGATGAAGTAGAATGATTTTTTTTATCTAAAACTAATAATATGCATAGGTGAAATAAAACACCATGCCACGTAAGCCTTGCATAAGTGAACAAAAATGTTTTTAACCTTCTAGACACCAAAATTAATTGGGGCTTTTTTTTTCCCCTCAGGCTCCTCTTTTCCCACAATTTCCATTTTCTTATTATTTGGTGGCCAAATTTACACATATATGTGTTTTTAAAAATAAAAATAAAAACAATAAAATGCTGAGGGTAGGTGGTGAAGCAGGCTTATCTGCTTTCACCTTCTTTGTTTTGCTGGTCAGCAAGAGATTCAGGAGGCAACTGCTGTTTATCTTGCTTGTTGTTGGCAGACACACACAGCTACTGTATGATCAGTTGGAGTATTTATTTGTAGAATCCTATTCTTTCCCAGCACATGCTTTATTGTATTGTTTACTACAGACACCTAGGGCTTCTCTAAACAGTGAAAATACTCCTCAACGAATTCAAGGAAAATGCCTTTTGTCCCAAGGGAGTCTGACATCATTTCACCGTATTCAGAAGGAGAGATAAAAAATTCATATACTTCATGGGAAAAGCCTTCGTAGCTTTCCCCAAAGTTTTTTTTTTTAAAAAAAAAACTGTGGTGGAAATGCACATTTCTGCTTGTTGGGACAACCACTTTGCTTTGCTGTGCTTTCCTAATAAGAGCAGAAGTGAAAAGCTGATTGGTCGCATGTACACAGGGGCGGAGCTTGCCAGCAAGGCAGTACCCAGAACCACCATGTTGGATTTTCACCATAGCAATCATGTACTGAGATGACGAAAAACCCTTTCCCCCCTGTTTATTTAAGTGGAAGGTTGCACTTCCACACCTTAGATTGCTATTTCTTTTTTTCTCTTTTTTGTAAATACTGGTCACTGGCAGCAACTGGTAAGAATAAAAGCATGAGTAATTTACTCACGCCTGTCATCTTGATTCATAGGCACGCCCGTTTAAACATCAAATGTGGATAGCTTCATATACCTGCAGTCTTGAAAAAAACATGGAGACAAACAAAAGCTGCTGTAAATTGGTGTTACTATGTACCAATCCAGATTTTATTGCCTTGTATAGACAAGCCCCTGCTGCAACCAATAACAAAAATATGTGCCTGGAATCCTGTATCAGCTTATACTTAACTAAGGCTGCATCTGCACTGCAGAAACAATCCAGTTTGACACTGCTTTCACTGCCATGGCTCAGTGCTATGGAATCCTGTGATTTGTAGTTTGTTGTGGCACCGGACAGAGTAGGCTAAATCCTCTACAAAACTATAAACCCCAGAATTCCATCGCATTGAGCATGGCAGTTAAAGCAGTGTCAAACTGGATTATTTCTGCAGTGCGGATGCAGCTTAAGTAACTTCTCCTGGCTCATTACAATTAGACAAATTTCGTATTGAATGGAGCAGTGAACAATATGTTGGAAAATGAAAGACCTGGTATTATTTATTCATTTATTTAGAATATTTATACTGCGCTTTTCAACCACAAAGGCTCTCAGAGTGGCTTACAATTTCTTAGTTTAACAGTTACCTGCCCTCAGTCTTACAATCTAAATAATACATGACACATAAGGAAAAGGGAATGGCAGTGGGGGTAGGGATTAGATCTTCTTCCTTCCAACCCGTGATCTGGTTGAGGCAAACCAGCAAAAAAAACACACACACACACACACAAAAAAAAACACCTACCCATATCTAATTTTAGTTCCTTTCTCTGATTATAGTATTATGATTCATTTTGCATGGAGCCAGTGAATTGTGTGTGTGTGTTGGGTGCCTTCAAATCATTTCTGACTTATGGTGACCTTAAGGTGGACCTACTGCAGGGTTCTGAGAGCTGAGAGTGTGCGGCTTGCCCAACGTCACCCAATGGGTTTTCATGGCCGAGTGAGGATTTGAACCCTGGTCTCCAGAGTTGTAGTCCAACACTCAGACCACTACACCATGCTACAGAGTACTTGATGCTCCTCAGTTAAGTTATACAATCTAGAGTATTGTTATAGTGAACAAAAAAAAAAGATACAAGATAAGAAAGACACAGAGTTTGATCAGATTTAGGGACATGGACTTGAACTGCTGGAGACTGACTATCCTACTCACTCCTTCTCACAGCATTCCCTCCAGCTTTCCAAAAAAGCTACACAGAGGGCGTGAGGTGTGGGGATCTCTAATGCACAAAAATGTTATTTGCATACTGAATGACAATGCCAGTTTGATCGTGTATATTCTAGTTTATTGCACCAGTTTATAGACAGATGGAACTTGGTATTGAACAATCCCAGTTGCTTGGTAAAACAGAATGATTAGTAGCCACATTTTTCTACTCCTGACAGAATGACATTGATGGCCATTAATTTGGCCAGAATGACATTGATGCATTTAATACTTAAGATGGTATTTGTAGATCCATATGATCTCACTGTGGTCTCTAATAGTACCACAATGATGCTCTAGCATGCTGAATACCTGTATCGTGTAAAAGTTGACAGGGCAAAAGATGGTAGCTCCTAGTTGTGTCTTCTGAATAAGCTGGCAAGAGTGGAAATCAGCTAGGAAAAGCTACTTTTTGAACTACAGCTCCCAGAATCCCTTAGTCAGATGCCCAATAGGTATGTTGTCTAGAGGTTTCTGAGAGCTATAGTTCAAAAAGTAACATTTTCCAAATGAGACTTATAGGAACAAGAGTCCATCTCTTACAGTGATTCCAAAACCATGTGCCAGGGCTCATCAGTTCAGCACAAGAGAGCTGAAGTTTGATTGGAACAAATTAAACTACCATGCTGGTTTTGCCCATCACTCAGCCCATTGGAACAGGATGATCCTGTGCCATTTTGATTCTTTCAGTATAGCAATAGAATATCATCCCAAGGTGAGGATAGTTGTGTTGAGCTTCCTTGGTGCAGTCGTTTTGACAGCTAACAGCCATGTGGAAAGTTGGCACCTGAGAGTCCTTTCTCAGCTTACAGACCTGGGCTAAGAGCTGGGAAGTCATCTTAATTGCTGGGAAGTCATCTTAATTGATTCTTTCAGTATAGCAATAGAATATCATCCCAAGGTGAGGATAGTTGTGTTGAGCTTCCTTGGTGCAGTCGTTTTGACAGCTAACAGCCATGTGGAAAGTTGGCACCTGAGAGTCCTTTCTCAGCTTACAGACCTGGGCTAAAAGCTGGGAAGTCTTACAATTGTGAAGAAGATAATTCCACATTGTTGGTTTTTTGAGTAGCAATTTACATGGTCCAGGTGTGCCTCCCACGAGACCTCAGCATTAACAAACAAAAAAAGCCTCCCTGGACCATGAGGCAATTCTACTATGTTTAGCCATGCCCAATGTGATTTAGCCTGGGAAGAGGGAGTGTTCATTGTCTATATTTTGGTCACTCTTAATTTAGGAGCTCATCAAAGGAAAAGCACAAAGGAGAGTAAATTGTTCCTCCAGTTTTAATCTCATGGATTAATGGGAGGGACCCCTGGGCCTATATGTCAATCATTTGGGAAATGCTGACCTACCTGTCTAAAACTTAGGGGGGCACTCTGAGGTTCCAGTCTCAGTTTGTTTAACATGCAGGATCCTGCCAAATGCCCACCAAGGCTCAGCACTGCTGAGTCTGCTGTGTAGTCTCTTTGATGTGTCCTTACCACAGTGTTCTCCAAATGTGCTTTTGTATCATGATAAGCCTGCATGTTTGCTATGATTACTGTCTTTGATTCAAATATCCACCTCAGTGCTGTGTTGTTTGCATGAGAAATAACAGAAATTCTGAAACTTCAAGGCTACAGAACAGAGAAAAGCTTTAAAGAGCGGAACAAAAAGAATTGCCATTCTCTGACTTTCCTCGTCAGCTTCCATCATTTAAGCATTTCATTCTTATTTCTATTCTGCCCAGAGCAGGCAATGCCTCCCTTTGGTACATCATGTGTTAAAAAGATTAAACTAAGAAAGAGGTAGGAGATCTCACTCTGGGTGTGATGGAATGCAAGGTCACTGTATCATGCTATGAGCTAAAGTAAAGGTTATGTGAAGAGAAAATATTGTTTAATAATTTCCAGCTGTGAGTAGATAACCCTGATTTACTGGAAAAAAAATTATTCCTAGCACCCCCATGGCTAGGGAATTACTTCGGCATACTATAATAACCTTCCCTTCTTCCATAAATTCACCACCACTAAACAAGGATAAAACACTTTGGAAACACTTTGACAATAGCTTTGCATAGTTGCCCATGAGACTTGGATGTACTGTATTTTAACCACTTAAATCACATGATGGTCCCTATGATGTCTTAGAGCTTGGAAGAGTTAGGATTATTATTATTATGTTTTAGCTACCACTCCCAGAATCCATCCAACCAGCATGGACAGTAAGTTTTTCAAGCTCCACATACAGCATGGTGTTGTGGTTCAGGCCTTAATTCGTCTATTCAGAGTTCTAACCCAAGAAAGGCTATTCAACCCCTACATGCCTTTCAGTCAACAGAATGTACATGAATTTTACATAGCGCTATGCTTTCCAACTAGAACCAGTGAGCTCTTGGCAGGGGAGGGACTTAAGTTCCTTGAGCAGGGCCACCCCATGGGAGAAGGAGGTAAAGGAACCAGTGCAGAGGAATTGCTTTTCCCAATGTCCTTTAAATTTACCCCATGAGATTGTAAAATGGGAGTAAACACATTTCTCCCTCCCCTTAGGTTTGGCCATTTCTGACCATTTTCTTACTGTACTGATCATTTTCTTGCTTGCTTTTTTTTTTTTTAAACTTTAAGAACTGTTCAACACTGGAAGAGACTGCTTTGCAAGCTTGTAGACTCCATCACTGAAGGTCTTTAAACACAGGTTGGATGGGCATCTTTCAGGAGTGCTTTAGTTGTCTATTCTTGCATGGCAGGGGTTGGACTAGAGGGCCGTTGGGAATCCCTAAGATTTTGTTATAAGATTACTCTTTCTTTTTCTTTGTCCGTTTCATTGATTCCTGTGGAAAGGAAATGTACTACACCTACTTAAGAGCTGGAACAATTATTCCCCTGTCCTGGGAACATGTTGGAAGGAGGCACCAGAAGGCTTTATACTCTGTTTCATCAGCACATCTTCTCTTCTATTCACTGACATCAGAGTAGAAGCACTGGCCAGGGCCTTTTCCACAACTCCATAAAGGAGGTTTGCAAGGTCGTATCTCTTTGCTTGCAGGGGATGATAAAAAAAAAAAATCAATAATACTTGGAATGACTTCCCAAGGACCATAGAACTTGCTATCCTCTCTTGAATAGCCAAGTGGTAGGATTTCACCTTTCCATAGAATACTAGACAGGCATGCCCTAGTGGCTACTGGAATAGCTAGGGGAACAAACCATGTGCTCAGCACCTGCTTACACAAGTGATTCTTCACCCATCTAGCTCAGTGTTGGGGAACCTCTGCCTCCCACCGCCCAGTTGTGGTTGGAGTCCAGTTGCCATCAGACCCAGCCAGCCTGGCAAATGGTGAACCATAATGGGACTAGTCATTCATCAATGTATGGAAGACCACAAGTTTCCCACCCCTGACTTGAACGCTGTGCTTACAAAGCCAGATTAGGTCCCTGTCCAGCTGGACAGAAATCTCTTGCACCAATTTCTTTCTTAAACTACAAATACATGACGTCCTATTGGCTTTTGAGCATCCACAGCTGGAGACTTTAAGCCACTCCTTCCAGACTACTCTTTGACCAACCTGTTGACTGACTCCAGAATTAAGAAGTGTACTCATCAGAAGAGGGATGTGCAGGCATGTATGTGAACCATTCATTAAATCTCATTATATTTGTTGATGCTGCAGGGTGATTGTTAAAAAGAGGAGAGAGGTGAGACAGTTATTTTTCATACTTTTTTTTCTTTTAGAGATATCTATGTTTTTGTTAATATCTAGAAAGCCCTTTTAAAAATGTACGTAATTCTATTTGCTGAACTATATCCTCTATATTTTTTATTCATGGTGTTATAAAACATGACTAAGGTGTTGGCTGAATGACAGAAAGGGACAGTAACTTTAGTTGCCATAGACACTGGCTTGGGAGTACTTGAGTATGAGGTAATTTGACCTTGATATGCTTCTAAAATAGCACCAGAATGGTAACAGCAGCGTTATAAAGTTGGGTCATTCTTATTTTTTTCCCGAAAGTATGCAAATATATCTATTTTTTTAAAGAAAACAAGATATGTGGAAAGTGCAAAATCATTGGAAATTAGGTGAAAAATACCTCTGCAAGCAAATGTTGCTGTTCAATATTGTTACATTTTCTTTTAATAAACAAAAAGAACAAAAAAATCCTACCCATCTTTTATCCATATGTATATTTTCCAAATAAATTATCTTCTTTCTCACTGTGACAGATTATTGCATTGCTCAACCTGCTTGGACTGTTCCAATCTCTGTGAGAAGGATCTACCGATATGCTTAACTAATTGATCTATCTTTATTAGTAAATTAAATTGAGCAAAGTCCATCCAGTTTGTATTATTTGAACAGATATGTGAAATATTGAATCTGTGTAAATCACAGTGGGGTGGGGGAATTTTCCATCCTGCCCAGCACAACCAATGATAGCCCAAACTGTCTAGAGCAGTGTTCTCAACCTGTGGGTCCCCAGGTGTTGTTGGACTACAGTTCCCGGGAGCCATCTGAGCTCTCCCCTTGACAGCCAGGTGGTCCTCCCAGTCATTATTGAGGCTATGAGTTCAATCCTACAGCCTCACTAATGATTGGGAGGACCACCTGGCTGTCAAGGTGAGACCTCAGAGGGCTCCTGGGAACTAGTCCAACAAAATCTGGGGACCCACAGGTTGAGAACCACTGGTCTAGAGGACCAAAGGTCCCCATCCCAAGAACTTCACTTCCTTCTATCACTTCAACCCACAAAAGGGAATCTGGGCCAACAGTGGGCTTCTGATCAGGCATTATCCCACTGGACTGGGTCTCTACACATACCAAATATTGCTGCGTGGAGAGAAAAAATGTATTTATTCATGTGCAAAGCTTGGAACTGATAATCTTTTGGAACACCAGTCCCAGGACCCCCCAGACTACTGACCATGTTGGTTGGGGAATTGTGGAAGTAGTCGCCCAGAAAAGTAATGATTCCAACCTCTGGGTTTGTACATGCACAGCCTTGTGTCCTGTGCTAATACCATAGCTCAGTCAATGGGAGATAGAGTACGGAGTCAAATAGTAATGTTTTGTAGGGAATGAACATCCATGTAGTTGGAAAGAAAAAAAAATGGGACTTGCATAACAAGGGTTGTCAGATCTCAGGGCCTGGCCTATCTTTTCCAGTTGTCTGGATGATGAGGAAGAATGTCAGGTCAAGAGTACTGCCTTGAAAAGTGCACATATATTTTCCCCCTTTCATTTGCTAGACTTGTTCATGTTTTACTTGAATGTCATGCTTTTTTGCAATTGTGGTTGATCCTTAAGGTATCCCGCTTTACAATTTTGCTAGAGCCTACCTCCTGTGGCATCAGAAGAGGTCATCACTAGATTTCAGCTTTTCGCCCAGAAATCTCAGAGCTTGGTATTATCCTGTCCTGGCAAACCTATGCATGACCCCTCCACACCAGCTACATACCCCTGTTCTTTTGCTCACACTAGAATGGGATAGTAAAGCTGGATTGAAGGCCAGTTTTATGAAACTCTCAGTGTCATTGAGCTTTCTGGTACTGCTGGCTCATGCTGGCTCTCTAGATGGCCTCTCTGAAAAGCACTTTCACTTCTGCTTCATCTACACATGGAGAGGGGCTGAGAGAGAGAAAGATGGACGCAGAAAAAGACTGCAGTTGCAGACACTCTAGTGCTGCAAACTCTACCCATTGTTGCCTCTACAGGCTCCAATTAATTTTTCCCACAGGCATATGTGACATGCCTTCATAGGAAACATTTTGCACTTTCATGATAGAATATGATGGTGATACTTAAGTCCTCTTCTGTATTGGCGGACAAGATCACCTGTCAAAAGCAAGAAGCTGCAGCCCATGAATGAAAAGCACAGTAGGAGAATGATTTTTCAACAGTGATGCCTTCTGCTTCCTGAGGGGTTCCCAGAGTGGCAGAGCAGGTTTTTTTAGAAGGCCCAGAGAATTGTGGACTGATGGGTAGTCTTGGTGAGAATATCCTCCAAGTCCTTCTTTCCAAAGCAATATTCCCTGAGTACTACTCTGTTCGCAGATTCCAGAATCCAGACCTATGCATCTCTGAAGACAAGGCTAGCTTTGAACAATATCTCAGAGCACATATTGTGCCTACTGGAGAAGAATGAAAGATACTACATTAAGTTCTCAGATGAAAAGTGCAAGCTAATGTCAGCCTGCTCAGGTGAGAAGTATGTCTTACTGAGTGCCAAGGTAAGTCCAAATTGCCTGCAAAAACAAAATGCAGAGCTGAGAAAAGGGTGAGCAAAGAGGCAAACAAAATGATCAAGGGCTGGAGCAACTCCCCTTTGTGAAAAAATGTTACAGTTAGGGGAGCTCTTCAGCTTAAAAAAAATGGGGTTGTAAGACGAGACCTGCTAGAGGCATAAACATTATTTATTGTGTAGATAGAAAGGAGATAGAATCTTTCCTTCAACATTTTGAAAGAGTTGTGGGCAAGGAGAGATGTACAGCCCAACCAAATCAATGGTGGCCAGAAAATGGATTATGCTGCTGGAGATTAGAGGCTGCAGTGGGAAATGTGGGAATGATAATTAAGTTAAAAGGTTGAAACTGCAATCTTTCACATGATTTAGCCTGCTTAAGTGTCATTGACTTAGGACAATTTGAGCAGACTATGCTTTGAGAATAACTGTAGTCTAGGTTTTCTGGTAATTCAGAACTCTAGGAGAGAACAGAGGCAGACAGACAGGTGGGGAAACTACGGAGGTCAGACTTCTCAGCCCTATGGGTACGTAGAGAGGAGTCTACCCCTCAAGTCTGTTCTCCAGGCTGCACACAACAGAATTTCAGCTCCTTTATAACTTCCCAAATGAGGAAACACTAACCCCCAAACTGCCCCATTGCACAGAGTGAGAGGAAAAAAACACCAGCATACCTCCAAGGCTTTCATTAAGAGAGAAGCCTTAGTTGGCCTCAAAGAGAAGAGAGACTTGCTAAACCTGTATCATAGGATAGGCTGGTGCCAGAGAGTGAGTGTATGGGATAGAGCAGAGACCAGATATCAGTCTGAAATGGGGAAAGCTGGCAAATGGGAAAGGAAAAACCATGTATCAGTGACTGATGCAGGTGGCTTAAACTGGCCAACTGGTGGCCTTATGCAACTCCAGCAGCCCTGACAAGCTAGACAATAATTAACAATGTTGGGAGCTCCACCAACGAGGGTCACACATTGCCCCCCCCCTCAGTTTAAATGGGAGACATGAATGCTGTTTGTGCACTTAAGTTCTTTAAAAACATTGCATTCTCCTCAACTGCTTCCAGAACATTTATCTATCCCAATAAGGCTTTACCTCAGGAAAGCTGCCTCCCTGGAATCAGAAATTTGCAGAGAAAATGGTCTACAATAGGTTCATAGGGCAGGAGGAGGGAGATGTACATCCTTCCTTGGTGGACAAGATACAGACTACAAAATATTGTTGTTGTTGTTTTGTTGTTATTATTATTATTAATATTGTGCCTTTTCCCTAGGGAATCATGGCAGAGCACAACATAATTATAGCAATAAAATATTATAACAATAAAAGCTCAAAGTTAAAAAACAATCCCATATCGCATCTCTCCCCCCGTCATAAAAACAACAAAGAACAATAAAATAGAAATTAAACAACAGAATATATTAAAATTACAAATGCAAATTCAATAAAATTACGAGTAGATTTGTTTTTGTTTGTTTGTTTTTTTAATCTGGAAGGCTATTCTGGAAAGACCTGTCGGAAGAGATCCATCTTAATGGCCTTTTAAAAGCTTCTAGGGAGGTAATATGATGGATCTCGTCTGGCAGGTCATTCCATACCCTGGCAGATGAAAAGGTTCTCTGGGTCACCGCAGCCAATCTGGTCTTCTTTGGCTGCAACAGGTTCTTCACAGAGGATCTAAGTGTGTGGGGTGGATTATATGGATTATACTTGCACTCCCGCAAGTAGCCTGGACTCCAATTAAAGTAAATTCTAAAGTGGAATTGATAGCATTTATTCTTTAGAATATTGAGGCATACACCAAAAGAGCTTCAGTAATGCTAGTCAGATGTCTGAAGGCCACTTTGCACTTTTCTAAATTGCTACAGAGTCTTGAAAACTTGACCTCAGTTTGAAGGCACCTGTTCTGTGAAAAGATTTCCAGACATCAAAAAGGGAAGTTAAAAAAAGCTACCATAAAACTAGGAGTGTAGTTTTGTATAATCATGCTGCTGCATGTTTTTGAAGTAAAGGCAACAGCAGTCTCTGCACAGTGGCTGTAACATTTCCATGCCCAATTCCCTACTGAACTGGGGTTCACTGAAGTCAGTGGGAGCTATATCTGAGTAAACATGTTTAGACTGTAAAGCTGGCCAAAAACATTTTTCTTCCTGAAATGGAGCAGCAAATCAGGTCCCTTCTATCCCCAAATTAAAGGACATAGTTCTGAAATGGGTGGTGACTGGTGGCTTCTATCTTGGTGGAACTGTGATCTGTTCTGTGTTTTAGTCTGAGCTTTAAAGTAGCTATCAAGTTCTGGATTCAGCACCTTGGCTTGCTCTTTTAAAGTTCAGACAAAAACTCAGAGTGTATTTACCATCCTACTGAGATGGAAGCCACCAGCTGCCACTGACCTAAAGCCATGGAAGTTCTTTAGCACTTGAGACATAATATCCTGCAAGTATCTCTCCCTCTTCTGGGCAGAAAAAAATATGCATAACAACAACACAGCCTACCAACAGCCAGTCTGTGAATGTTTTGCTGCAGGGTCAGTAGGAGTGAGAAGGAGGAAAGGCTTTTGACAGAGGTAGCATTTCTTTGGTGGACTGGGGCTGTGCTGCTGGATTCTTAAGTAGGACCAGCTGTCCTCTTCACCTAGGAGTTGAGTGAGAATCTGGGATCAGAGAGAGGAAGTGTTCCAGTGAGAGCTGAATGCTGCTTGTGTATGTGTTGAATGCCCTACCAATTACATCTGTGGCTTATCTGTTGTCCTGCTGCATTAGCATCTTGCTGTTGGCTGCATATGCTTTGGTGAGCTCTCAGGGAGGAATAGGGCACTCCTTTCAATGAAACTTGAGGCAAAGGGAGATATGATGTGGGAGGCTAGACATGCTAGGTGAGGAAAAGATGAGACAGATAGGTTTTCTGTGTGTGTGTGGGGGGGGGGTTTCCGGGCTGTGAGGCCATGTTCTGGAAGAGTTCATTCCTGACGTTTCATCTGCATCTGTGGCTGGCATCTGCTTTGTCGGTACTGCTGCTGAACCCTAGTGGGTTGTCTAAATAGTGAAATTACCTCCCATACAATTTGCGGAGAATACCTGTTGTCCCAACGAGCTGCACAGGAGATTCACTGTATTCAGAAGGGAGGGGGAAATCCACAAACTGCACTCTGAGAGACTTCGCAGTTTTCTGCAAAGTTTTTTATTAACTGTGGTGAGATGTACATCACTGGTCATTTGGATGACCAATTAGCAGCATTGTTCATTCTGGGCAAGGAGAAAGTTGACAGCTGATTGGTCTGTCATGCAAGTGGGGCAGGCTTTCCTCCAGCTGAGTCCAGAAGCACCATTTTGGCTTTCCAGACCAGTGAGGGTGTGCTCTTTTGCCATGCTGAGTGATTTTTTTTTAACAAGCGGAAGGTCTCCCTTCCACCATTTTTAACCAAAAGTTTTTGTTTTGTTTTTTTAAATGTAGAGCAACTATAAAATTGGGGAAATAATGTGACCTGTTCTCATGGCTGCCATCTTGATCCACAGGAAGGGGATCCGTGTGAACTTCAATGTTCATTGCTGCACAGACATTTTTTTTTTTGGATAAATAAATCATCTAGACAAAAGGGAGCTGCTGCAAAGGTAAGTTAATGTGCATCTTCTCACACTTTTTCCTCCCATCTAGTCAGGCCCTAGGTCAGCTCATAGGAAAACAAACCCCATCCATGCCTTGATTGTGAACAAAGGAGCCAACCTGGGTGCATTATTGAGCCCTAGGCTTGGTAGAGCTTGGTGGAGTGGATCTATCCCAGCTTTGTCCACCTGGGTATTCAGTGCAGTACCAACCAAGATTGGAAAGTCAGAGGAGGGAGATGCTATCATCCATAAGGATTACAGCAATCCCATGAGGAACCCATCCTCCCTAGATCCAGATTGGACGATTTGTACCTTGTGTTAGGAGAAACAGGGATTCTGCTAGTACACTGCTGGCCCCACTGCCCATCTGTCTCCCTGCCTGCCTTGGGTGTTGTAGCCCCAGAGATGGCACTGGAGAACCTTTGGATGGTGCTTTGAGGAGAGAAGTCCAGCTGACCTGACAGGACCAGCTCAAGAATTCATGGCTACCATGACAAACATGGGGCTATCTCAGTACCTCTCTGGTCCAACAAATGTAGCAGGACCTAGTCTTTTCAGTTGGGTGGATGGAGGTCAGGTTTTTTTTTGCAGGGGGAAAGTATCCCTAATTTCATGGCCAGATCACCTGCTTATGAAGTTTGGTTTGTGGTAGCAGGTCTCCCTGCTGGAGTGTCATGAACTGGCTTCTTCAGATTTCATAACCAACAGCTTCAGAGTGAAACAGTAAGCTTGATTGCTATAGAAATCTAAAGAGTGAACCATACAAAATTGTTGCACTGAATAAAAACTATTTTCAAAGCGGTAGAATAAAAAGTATTTACAAAGTATTTACAATCTATAGAATCTGGCTGGCTATATAGTCATTGGCTATCCATTATCCCTACTCCCCTTTGTCACCGAGAGTGGGTACCACCTACTGTTTCCCACGACCCCTGCAAGTTCAAGGCCACTCAGCCAATTTCCAGACACATACCATCCTCCCTTGTCTCCTCATAACACATAGACTTGTTACAAGCACACAAAAAGAAAATGCAAACATCTAATAGCAGCCCTGAAATAGAAACACACTGCATTATAATGATCTTTTGGCAGGAGAAGGTCACTTTTGGGACCTATCCTGACATGGAGTGGGTGATGGATTAAGAGGGTCCATCCTCAGAGATTTATAAAATCAGGCAAAATGTCAGAAGTAAACTCTTCCAGAACACGGCCTCACAGCCCAGAGGAAAAAAAAACAACAAGGAAAATCTATGGATGCCAGCTGTGAAAGCCCTCAACTTCACATTCCCTCTGTGATCTTGAATCTCCAGATCATAAAAGAGGCAAGAAACTCACCTACACATTAATGAGACCATTGATTTGAAGATTTATTTTTATCCAATGGATACAATTATTGTTATAAATATATTTACATAAAAAATAAAGTGTGGCATGTCCGCTTAGTTGCCCATAAAGACTGCATGCAGGGGGTGAACAGGTGGAATGTGTCTCCAACCCCCCCATCCCCACTCATGAATTACTATCATAGTCTTCACAGGCTTGGTGGAGTTGTCAAATCTTCATGGGTGATCCCCTCTGTTCTCCCTGAATCTGGAGAGAAAAATCACCAGCTGGAGCTGTCTCTGTACTGGTAATTGTACCATTACAGCTCTCACTTTCAGGGTGTAAAAGTGATCACAATTGCACACCCAGAAGTCCCAAATATAGGTCACCCCCCACATCCACGGGGTATACTTTCCTGGACTTGGTGTGTATAAGTGAAACCATGGATAATAGCAAACCCTATTGAAATAAAGGGCTTCCTGTACAAACATACCATAGAGTTGTGTTGAGGACCTAGCAATTCCTAGAGAGGATACCTCTTTAGGCATTTTCCAGCACAACTCTATGGTATTTGTCCCCTATTTTGTGTTCCTCAGATAACTGAAACCACTTATCTTGTTTCTGCAGATATGTGGGGTGACTTGTACTGTTAAAGGCTTTTTCATGATCCCTGAAATTTGCTTCCTGAGGCTGTTGCCTCATCTACCTAATGGGAGAGGTGGCTCTATCTAGGATCAGCATTTCAGCACTTGTACAAGGAGGTTTCACTGGTGTTTCCAGCACCACCTAATCTAACCAAGCCAATCTAATAATAAAAAAGGTTGGTGTTGTGGAATGGGAGCAGCAAGATGTAGAAGCAACAGAACTGTGGCCTTGCACCCCTTAAGCTAACCTGAAATGAAACTCAAATCTCCATTCTGGTTGGCTTCTGTGCAAGGAAATGGAATGAACAACCATCTTGCTCTTTGCCTTAGGCAGCAAAACATCTTCTGACATTCTTAGACATTGTACTGTCACTTGCTATTCAGCCTGGATCTAGTCGTGTCTGGCAAAAGAATAAAAACATGAGTGTAAATTTCCATGACATTGTTGACTAGGGACAATCCATTCAAAGTTGAATTTAAGTCTTTTCAAGTTTAAAGATTTCCATTGGAAAGTGGAAAAACTTGAAAGCATCCCTGCTCCTGGTGTAACTTATTGAAATAGATGGCAGGAAATTTGACATCTGCATTTCAGATGCAGGCTGGGGTAGATGTACTCCCAAAAATAACAACAACAACCCTCCCTCCCTCCTTCCCCCATCTTTCTCTCTCTCTCTCTCTCTCTCTCTCTTTGTGGAAAAGCTAACATTCCCCCCTATTTTCTTGAGCTCAGTTATGTTCTTCCAACACATATTGCACAAGTTATCTACTTTGTGACCTTCAGTGAACCCGTGACTGCTTTATTTTCTTTTTAATTTACTGCTTTGTGATGTTTGGATTTGTCCTCCATTTTGGGGAAGGGGCTGTACTGTATTGCAGCCATTTATCTGCTTTGAGATTTCTACCAGAAAGCTAAGAAATACATTTCTCATCTTGTTGCGAAAATGGGGACTGTTACTCAACTAGATTCTTTTCAGAACACTTACTATACTAGAGTCCCTCCAAGCATTGCTAAGGTTCCTATGCACATCCACCCTTTCCCCTCCTATAAAACAAATGCTATTTGTCTTCCTCTATGGTCTTCATGTAGTTTTGCTACAAGCTATGTCTGCATCTTGCCAACTCCAAAACTGCCATTTGACAAACAAAGGCAGACTGCTTTAGCAATCTGTTATGTTGTTGTAGCTGCACATTCCATATTGATCATTTACAGTTCCTTGTGTGGATTGTTCAGTTAAAAAAAAATATTACAATGGACAAGTTTCTGAGTTGGGACATAGCAACTCTATTCTCTACAATAGGAGTGAGTAACTCTAAATGTTGTTGGACTCAGATCCCAGCAGCCGTAGCATGTCTAATCAATGATATGGGTTTATAGCAACAACATCTGGAGGGTTACAACCATGCCTATCAAGCCAGTATAAAATAAGGCAGACTCTCCAAAGGACCTGCAACTAGTAGAAACCACATGGGAGATGATGTGTGCTGTGAACAATGTTTTCGTGACCAAAATCTGTTCTTGCTCTTTTTAATGTGTTTCATCTTTCACAGCATGAATAGGAAATGACACAGAGCAGCAGGTGCCACTACTCAGAGCTGGGATTTCACAAGCTATTAATCGCAGAACATACTTCCTAGAAGAATGATTACACTTAGCTTTTCTATGCTTTTACTAGTCATAGTCTCAAATGTAACTAATTTCAGCATTCCAGAAAATGTCACTCTATAGAAGGGGCTAGTTCTTGGGAAATGAATCAAATAATTATTCTGGACTGGTTGTACATGACAGGATGTCTTTATGACAGGAGATTATAAAAATGATTTTTTTTTCTGTATTAGACAAAAAAAAAATCCTCCATAGCAGGAAGAAACAAACAGATTAAGAACTGTATGGAACTCCATTATAGCAATGGAAACATAACAAATGATTGGGAAAGGTGTTTCCTCCCCCATCTCATATTCACTTCTTATGGTTATTCCTTGCCTTTCCTCCACAGAACTCAAGAATCCAGATTATTCTCTCCCCCATTCAACAACTTCACAACTCAAACCCATACCATGCTGCAGACCCCATGTCATACCAATACATGCCTTTTATTATGTATTTCTCACCTTCAAGTCCTTGGTTCCTAAGGCAGCCACGGGAAGGAAAGCACCATCAGAGATGAGTGAAGGTACCATTATACAAATGGAAATCTTCTGCACAGTTAAAGGCTTATTCCTGCAATTGTTGAGCACCAAATGTATCCCCCTCCCCTAGCCTCACTATGCTATATGAAGATGGATGAGCCCATCTACCTACTTGCTTGTTACATAGATTGGCAGGGATTACAATGTGTCACTCAAGGGAAAGTGCATTCTGAAGCAGGTTCTCTCCCTGTCACACTCTTTATGATATGATGATACATCTAGACAGTTAAGATAACTGCTGTTAGAGATGACTGATCTTTTTCAATCATGGCTCTGTCAAGCCATTGTTAGGGAAGCTGCTGTCTAGATTCTAGCACAGCAATCACAGCTGAATGTTTGGACAGCAATGTTGTATCTTCAGTAATCAAGGTTGCTTTCAAGAGATTTTGCACATTAAAAAGAATTCTTTTTACTCTGTTGATAATCTGCTGTATACTCCCTATCTTGAAATGAAAGGCATTAACCCAGCCAAAAATAAAATAAAATACAATGAAAGAATAATGAGATGCCTTAAAGTAGCCTGCATGTATTTAATATTTTTAAAAATTTTATTGAGTAGCCCATTATTTGACATTTCTGACATGAGATACCTTGTCAACTCCTATTTGAGCAATAAAACATATATTCTTCTGAATTGCACCAAAAGTGGTGAGGAATCCTGAAGGAAGATGTAAGAGTTTTGATAAGAGTATCACAATTCCTCAGAACACTGGAGGCCACCAAGCTGATGTTTTGTTTGGCTTAAAGTTCAGTTTAAAGAAGGGCTGGATGAGAATTTCAATTCAGTGTGTTTGTTAGCAGAATCTATGAAAACTGCAAATTTCTTCATATTCAGGATGGAAAGAATTATAAATCTAGGCCAAGATCCTACATCAGAGATGTAGGACTCATCTACATGAGCCAGGATATGCCGGCTCCCCGCTGGCATATCCTGGCCACAGATTAGGCTTGTTGTCCCCCTATTCCCTCTACAAAACAAGGGAAAGTCTTGACGGGCATGCTGGCTCATCACTGCCACTGCCATTTCCCTGGCTCTCACAGGAAGAGACCCCGCAACATGTGACCAAGGCTCCCTGCATGTGAACAGCCTTGGTCACATGCTGCAGGACCCTTCCTGCTTCAGAGATTGCTGGCCTGCCGGGACGGGCTCCTGTCATCTCGCAGGGCCCAATCCATTTCCTCCTGGTGGAAACAGATTTAAACAGGTATTATTCTAAAACATTGTATCGGTTCCTACCCCACCTTCCCCCATCTCAGCCCTGTATCTACCCCAGGGTTAGTGAGGACTGCTTGGGGGCAGAATGGGCCAAATACCCTCCATTGTATTGACTGCAGGGCCCTGAGACGGGGGCAAGATGGAGTATATTGCCCATTTAGACAAGACCATAGTTGCTGGTTGCTAAAGGCTTTTTTGGGGGGGAGGGGGCATTTGCAATTCTGGCAAAGACATCCTGTGGGATCTCCCAGTGGTCCTCCAAAAGTATTGCAAGATGACATCATTGTTGTGTGCCTGGCTACAGATGCATCTTGACCATGTTTGGACTCCCCAGCTACTGCATGGTCATGGTGGGGGGCCTTCATAGGACAAAGGTGACTCTCAAGGGAGTGGGACTTGTGTAATAAAGGTAGTGAATTCCTTCCTCTGCAATGACCATAAAAAGACATATGTTGACATTACACCAGTGTATGTCACTAACAGGATGCCAGCCATGTATGTGTGTGGATGTGTGCTTAGCTTCAGAAAGGGGAAAAATACTCAAGGGTTTGTTGTTTGTTTGTTTGCCAAGTTAGTTTTGTACAATGATGAAATCATGTTAAAAAGAGCCCTTCCCTTTGTGTCCCACTCTCACACTGGAGAAAAGAATTCTCCTGGGCTGTCTCATTATGCCAAGATGGGATATCAGCAACAGGCAAAATATCAGCCACAATGAGATGTTCCATCCCCACATCCCTACTTGCAAGCAGCATGAAGGGAAACTGTTTGTATTTAGCTATTTCCAAGACTGATATGCCATATTTAATTTTAAAAATCCCAAAGTGGTTTGCATGCAAAAGATTTTGCATGCAAATTATTTGGAGATGCTCACTCACAGGTTTCAGTGGCCATGCTGGCAGGGGTGTCTGAGAATTGTGGTAAATTTTTCAAACTCTGCTCTTTATGGCAGAAGCTTCTCAGTGCAGAGGGGCTTACTGACTCTCCTACTTGTGACCCTTTTAACTGGAGATAGCAGGGACTGAAGCTTAGATATTACATTTGCAAACTGAACTCCACATTGTGTCAATAGTAAGGTGGGGTGGGGGGAACCCAAAGTTATTGTGAATGATACAGTGAAGATCAATCAGTGGTGTGGTGCTGTGTCTTGTTTACTGCCCTCAAGTTGACTTCAACTCATGCGACTCAATTACTCATCAGTTTTTATCATGGGGAGAAATGGCATTTCCTCATCCTGAGTTCATCCCTTGTTGTTTATATGATTTGTCATGGTAGCATAAATCTCGGTTTTTAAAATTTCTTGATCTGAGTGCCTCCATCCCGGGATAGGGGCACACAGCAGAGCAGTATTTTGATTGGTTTAATTTTGGAGGGGATGGACTTACAAGGGAAGCCTGGCAAGTCTTGATCCTCCATTTTTGAAATGGTCAGTCTGGGAGAACCACCACCAACCCTGCCAGCCACAACTACACTCACCCCTAAAGAGAACCCCCCTCCCCCTGCCCCACAGGGCTACTGCCTCCCGCCCTTGCTGCAACACAGGGCAGGGGGCTTAATTGTGACTGCCAGTCATGGAGAAGCCCCCATGCCCTGTGCGGTTTCCCCCTCCCTTGCCACCATGCGGGGCAGGGGGTGTCTTCTCTGTGACTGCCAGTTACAGAGAAGCCCCCTGCCCTGTGTGGCTATTCCCCCCCTTGCCACTGTGCAGGGTGAGAGAGGCTTCTCCATGACTGCCAGTCCCATGCGGTGGCAATGGGGGGGGGAACAGCCACATGGGTTGGTGGGGCTTCTCCATGACTGGCAGTCACAGAGAAGCCTCTCCTGTACCATGAGGCTGGAATGGTGGGGGGAATAGCCACGCAGATGGGGGGGGGCTTCTCTGTGACTAGCAGTCACAGAGAAGCCTCTCCCAGCCCATGCAGCAGCAAGGGCAGGGGGAATAGCCACGTGGGTTGGGGGGGGGCTTCTCCATGACTGGAAGTGACTGGCTACCCCTCCTTCTGAATAGCCCGTGATGTGTGTGAACTACCAGGGATTGACACAAATTCTTCTCAGGATTTTTTTTGTCATGTAAATGAGGCCATGGTGGCCCCATGAATGAGATATCTCCAAGACCTTCTAACCTCAACCACTCTGCTCAGGTCCTGCAGGCTTGGGGCTGTGGCCTTCCTCTTTTCCTGCTGCTTTCTACCTACCATTATTGTCTTTTCTAGTGAGTCATGTCTTCTCATGATATGGCCAAAGTACAATAATCTCAGTTTAGTCATCTAGGGATAGCTCAGATTTTATTGGTTCTAGGACCCATTTATTGGTCCTTTTGGCAGTCAATGGTATCTGTAGAACTCTTCTTCAGCACCACATATTAAATGAGTTGATTTTCTTTCTATCAGCTGTCTTCATGGTCTGGCTCTCACTTCCATACATGGGGATGTATGATGGCTTAGACAATCCTAACTTTAGTGTTCCATTTGCACTTTAGGACTTTCTCTAGTTCTTTCAAAGCTGCCTTTCCATACCTAGTCTTCTTCTGATTTCTTGACTGCAATCTCCGTTCTGATAAATAATTGAGCCAAGATATGGGAAATCTTTAACTGTTTCAATTTCCTCATCATCTGTACTGAATTTATGTAGATCCTCTGTGGTCATAACTTTTGTTTTCTTAATGTTCAGCTGTAAGCCTGCCTCAGCACTTTCTTCTTTGACTATCTTTAGTAATTTTTCCAAGTCTTTGTTGCTACTAGTGGTGTCCAGTTCTTTTCTGATAGTAGTATGGTGTCATCTGCTTATCTTAGACTGTTGATATTCCTTCCTCTGATCTTCACTCCTCCTTTGTCCAAGTCTAAACCTGCTCTGCATATATTTTTTGCACACAATTTGAAGAAGTAGGGTGATAGAATGCAGCCTTGTCTGACTCCCTTTATAGACCTATAATGCTTTATAATTTTCTAGGTGTGGATTTGATACATTTGAAGCCAATTTGGAGAGATCCCTGTGTCAACCTTGTTTGTAAGGTCATAATGTAACTTCAGAAAGGGAACACCCTACATATTGCTGTTGAAGTTAAGATCCAATAAATATGACAGTCATTGACTGCTGGCATTATGTGAGATTATTGGGCCAGAGATGATCCATAACAGGCTTTCATAAGACAGATCTATGAACCCTTCATTCATTAGAACAAAGCTGGTATCATCTATAGCAATATATTACTGTTCCTTTCTGTCTGTATTCTGATAAGCATTACAATTGAGCTAAATGATTAAAATGTGAAAAATACAATGTGTGTATAAATGATTTGGAAAATCAAACTTGGGAAGGACTATAAGAAGTAAGCCATTGCATTTTTCAGTGACTATTCATCTCTTCTTCTGACATTCTCAGAGCTAAGGATGAGCTGAAAATAAAATTTTAAAATCCCCTTTGTCATGCAAACCAAGAGTACGCTCATGAAAGAACTCATCTGCTTTGCCTTTGTCTTTAAGAGATATGCATTTGAACTCCAAATGATTAGAGCTAAAGTAAGTAAGGTTTAAATAAATAATTTTGTCTCCTTGTATGAATGGTGTGTGTGTTATGAATGGGGAGGGGTTATTCAGCTCCCCTGAAGGCTTCTCTTCAATTTGTCTCACTCTGTCTTGAAATTTCTCAGTGAATTTCCCTCCTATGAACTCTAGTGGAGTGCATCAATCATCAAACTTCCTAACACACTAGAATCTGTTAAGGAAATCATAACATGATGGCCTCAGTCTGACTGGGATGAGTTTCCTGGGGTCCTTCTGGCAAAAGTTTTTCTCCTGAAATTGCCCTGCTTTGCTCATTACATTTTACAAGATGTACAAATGTTGTTTTCCATTGGCAACCCTCAAATCTTTTCTGTAGTGTCACAAAGGCTGGTACCACTGCTCCTCTTGATGGTGACACCTGATGTGGTTTGGCCTCTCTGCACCCCCCCCCAACTGCCACCACTGCTGCCACAATCTCCTGAAAGGAAAAAAGAGTGAATGAGCATAATGTCTTTTGACTAATGGTTATAGAACCATCTGGAACCATCCCTACAAAGTTGTAGCTGTCTCAATGATACTTTGCCACAGGTAGATTGTTTTTAGTGGCATTGCTATAGTAGCCATGATCTGTATACTAAAGCCTTCAGTGAGATCTTATTTGAAGCTGCCAAAGTGAAAGGTTCTGCCTTAAGTCAAACCCTGGATGACTCACAGGAGGAGGCAGAGTGCCAGGAAGCTGCAGCTCCTGATAGTGGACTCTCTTGGAGTCCAAGGAGATGGGGGCTGGGGCAGTAGGGAACTCTGCTCCCCAGTAGGAGCTGACAGAGGCTGCAGAAACTGAAGATGATTCCCTCTTCATTGAGTGATGGAGAGAAGGCCAGTGTGGGTTAAGCAATATGAGGTCTGTATATTAAATAATTAGATTGATACAATAACCCATCTTTATTTATATGTATTACAATTCTGATGTTTGTCTCCTTCAGTATACTCCCCACTCACACTCACACACTAATGCAGTCTTGTTTTCCACTGGTTGAAAGCATGGAGCAGATCAGTTTCTGTCAACACATCTGCCGTTTTCTTTTTTTACTGCATCAATTGACTCAAAACGTGTTCCTTTAATCACCAGTTTCACTTTAGGGAAAAGAAAAAAGTTGCATGGTGCCAAATCTGGTGAATATGGAGGATGTTCAAGTGTAGTAATGTGTTTATTGGTCAAAAACTGCTTCACAGAAAGTGCTGTGTGAACAAGTGCATTGTCTTGATCAAGAATGAAACAATTTTCCCACAGTCCTGGCCCTTTTTTTCCTGACTCTTTCTCTCAGTTTTGTCAAAACTTTCTTATAATAATGCTGATTCACTGCTTTGCCTTCTGGAACCAATTCTGCCAAAATTATGCCTTTGGTGTAAAAACAACAACAACAACAACAACAAAAACAATGAGTGTGGCTTTGAATGTGGACTTGCTTTGATGTGCTTTTTTCATTCTTGTGATGATGATGTTTTCCAGTGCAATGACTTGTATTTTGACTCAGGATCATATGGAAGTGATGATTTTTTGAAAAATGTTTTGGGTCCACCTAAAGTTGCTGCAGAATGTCAGTGCAAATTTCCTTGCAGCACTCTTTTTGCTCTGGTCTGAGACCCCTAGGGCCCATGTTGACACAAACTTTTCTCATATTGAAATCCTCACGCAAAACAATCTGGCTGATTTTTCCCCACAATTTCTTCGGTTCTTGAAGTGAAAGGTCATCCAGGGTGTTCATCGTCTCCCACATTCTCACGTCCTTCTCTGAACATTTTGTGCCACTCAAAAACACGCACGCAAGACATACAGTCTTCCCCGTAGGCTTCAGTAAGCATTTGAAAAGTTTCCATTGGTGTTTTGTTCAATTTTACTAAAAATTTCAAATTGACACGTTGCTCGACTTTTAAACTTAGCATTTTTCCAGCACATGACAACACTTTAAATGATGACTGATAATTAATTGAACAGCTGAGAGTGGTGATGCTTGTCATGCAGGTTCAGTAATGTTTAAGGTCACCACTCAAGTGTTCACAATCAGTTCTGCCCTGATTTGTCTGAAAGACAGAAACACAGTCTTGTTATTTAATAGACAGACCTTGTAAACACCAAACTAATTAGGTAGTGAAGGAGCCTTGAAGGAGCTGCCCATAAATATCTTGGCAGTTCTCTCTCAGCCTTAGTGTTGATAATTGTCTCATCTGGTTGGTTGGCAGTACTCTTTTGTGTTCCTGTTTTTCATGACTGTGGACTGGCTACATTTTGGACTATTCTGTTTAGTCCTTGTTGGCTCATGCACCTAGACTTCTGAACTGCTGGTATGACTTCTGGGTTGACTATTGACTACCCTTGTGCTTATCCCTTCATCATGCCCAGATAACCTGTGACTGACCCAGACCAGACTGACTACCTGACAGCTCCTACACTCTTGCTTCCCTGGACATTTGCTAATTTGCATTGAGGACAGGTTCTGTCAGTATACTTACACTGGTGTCTGGGTGGACAAGAGGGATGAAGACAGAGACCAGCTGGGAAGTGGCATGATAAAGCTGTTCCCAAATGCCATCCAGCAGCCATTTTACTGCCTAGCAAAAACTGTTGCATAAGGAGGTACTGGTTGCCATGTTATACAATGTCAGAAAATGTAGTTCCTCTAACATATTCTATGATTATACTCTCGTAAAGCTGCAAGATGATTCCAACTATAAACTCACAGAAAAACATGCTTATGTCTTAATAAACAAGTGGTTGATGATGTTTTGAACACCAGTGTCTATTGGCTCCATGGCATTGCTCTACCCATCATGAAATGACATCCTTGCCTATGTTTCTGAGAGTATACAAGTTCCAAGTGTCATATACTGGTGTACTGGTATGCTGATACACTTATGACATCCACTAACCTATGCATGTTGCATACATTTTTAAGAGAGTGGACTTGTGTTGATCATGGAAAACTATGGATTCCTCTTAAAGAAATGGTTGTGCCACAATATTAGATTGTCCTGATGCATAACCTGTACTCAGAACAAGAGGCTACCATCAGGACAGAATATCAAGAAACTGAATGGTTTCCAATTGGCAAGGGGGTCAGGCAAGGCCTTTCATCACCCTATCAGTTTAATTGGTACACTGAACATATCATATGTAAAGCAGGATTGTACTCAGAGGAAGAAGACATGAAAACTGGAGGAAGGAACACCAGCAATCAGCAATTTAAGATAGGCAGATGACACCATACTACTTGGAATGATTACTGAAGAAAGTCAAGAAAGAAAATGTAAAGGCACCATTACAGCTGAACATCAGGAAAACAAAACTAAAGACCACATATTATTCACCTGACTTTAAAGTAGATGACGACGAAATTAAAATAGTTGACTGAAATGAATTGAAATAGTTCAAGATTTTTCATACTTTGGTTCAGTCATTTTTCAGACTGGAGACTGCAGTCAAGAAATCAGAAAACTAAGGATTGGAAGGGCAGCTATGAAGGAACTAGAAGAAATCCTGCACTGTCGAGATATATAACTTGAATATTAAAGTTAGGATAGTCCGGGATAGGATAGTATTTCCCATTTCTATGTATGTTGTGAAAGCTGGACTGTGAAGAAAGCTGTTAGGAAGAAAATCAACTCATTTGAAAAATGGTGCCAGAGAAGAGCTCTACATATACTGTGGACTGCAAAAAAGACAAATCAATGGGTCATAGAGCAACTCAAGCCTGAACTCTCCCTAGAAGCCAAGATGACTAACTGAGACTGTCATACGTTGGCCATATCATGAGAAGACATAACTCACTAGAAAAGACAATAATGGTTGGTAAGGTAGAAGGTGTCAGGAAAACAGGAAGACTGCATTTCAGATGGATAGACTCAATAAAGGCAGCCACGACCCTGAATCTGCAAGACTTGAGCAGGGCTGTTGAGAACAGGGTGACTTGAAGGTCTCTCATTCATAGGATCTCATGTTAAAGTCAATGTAATAGCACTTAACAACAGCAACTAGATTAGTGGTGCCCTGCTCTGTTTAAAGAAAAAAAAATAGAAGAGATTTGGTTAAAGAAAGTTAAATATACTGTGCTTTTGATCTCAACACAGCTTTTATACTTGTGGTAGAATGATGCAATGAATCATCTTCACTATTGTGACTGTTTGCCCAGTCCAAGGATAGCTTGTGAATAGAATTCAGAAGATAAAAGAAATGGTTTTCTGTGAAATTAAATACAGCCTCTGCATAGGAAATACAGCAGCAAGAGACATTATGGAAAGATGAGAAATACAATAGGAAGTATCTTGAAAAGAGTGCTCCATAACAAAATATTCATTTCAAGAACAAAGTTTCAATTAGAAAATGCCCAAGTATATGACTAATGTTTGGATGTGTTGATTTTTACCACTTCAAAACTGATGAGAATATTTTCAGGGTTATTTTTCCTCTTTGTTGGTTTCTGTTAAAATAGGAAGGCATTTTGACACAATTCTATTTTCTGTTGAATGGGTTTCTCTCCCATGGCATTCAGAGAGTAAGATAATGGTGCCTCACACAGCAACAATTTTTCAGCCACATTGGGATTAAGTGACAATAGAAGATGAGAGACTAAGGAGATTATCAGACAGGAATACAAAAAGTGTTCCTGTCCCACAGTCTCACTCCCGCCCTGTCCCGTCCCTGTTACACCACAATCACCCTCCTTACTGCACTTACGTCCTCTCCGGATATTTTGGCAGCCCAGGAGTGAATGCAGCTCTGTTCACTTCCTGGATCAAAATCCTACGGATTCTCACGAGAAGACGCGAGTGCGTCAAATTCAAAACTCAAAATTAAAAGAACAAAAAAAAAAAAAGTGACAGCAAGCACAAAAACACACTTTAAAAGGTAGAGGGTCATAACATGTGAGTAACTTACCTGGATGTCCTGATCTCACCCGGAAGTGTTCTGGTAGGGACTGCCCAGTAACGCTGGGATCTTGCTAGTGAAATGGGGCATTTTGTTGCACACAGGAACATCCTAGACAGTAAGAGAATGGGAATCTATTTATGGCTTTTTCTGTCAATAAACAGCAGCACCAACAGAATGGCAGCAGAACAGGTGCATAATGAGGGGGGAATGATGTGTCTGGTAAGTGAGGCCTTTTGTGATCTCCTGGCATTGCTGTAACACCACTTTTATGTCAGGAAATGACATGGATGTGACCACAAGATGGAGCTGTTAGCTTAGTAATGAAAGTAGTTAAGCTCCAGTGGCAGGTGTGTGTGAGAGTCAGCACTTGAGAGTATGCACATCTGAGATGCCTGATGTAACAGGCATTGTTTAACTACCTATAAAAAGGAGATGGGAATTATCTCCTGTGTGGGTTTGTTGTGGATGGTGGTTGGCGAAGCAGTTTGTTGGTTTGAGAGAGATTTATGAGTATTAGAGACGGCTGTCCAATACTCTGTATATATATTGTAAATATACTGCAAACACAGACATTTTAATGTGTCTGATAATCTCCTAAGAAATCTAATTTTGAATAGTGCTTTCATTTTGGGGCAAGAGAAAGGAGGCCCTTAATGAAAGCCAAATACTCTACCCAGTGATTCCTTCTGGTTTTAGTCAAATATTGGTCAAAATCCAGCATGGCATAGTGTAGCATAGTAATTCTACACTCAGAACTATAGTAAAGCTGCCATCCCCCTCCACCCCAATGCCATACCGGGCCTGTTGGAAAGTGTCCAGGGGGAGTTGGAAAAGCTTCTGGCTATGTCCCCATAGACAGATAGAAAATGACTACATCATCTGCTGGATGGTGTCTTGCTGAATTTTAGGACTTTTTCGGATGGAAGAAAAGTAACGCAAGCAGCGTCGCCAGGTTGCGACACTGCTGCGCAAGAGGGCGCCAGTTTCGAACGACGCTCTTCCCAGCGGTACTGTTGCAGTACCGCTGGGACATTTGAGCATGATATTTTTCCTTCCCAGCATCATATTTTACTCATGATCGCTGAAATATGACGCTGGGAAGAGCGTCGTTCGAAACTGGTGCCCTCTTGTGCAGCAGCGTCGCAACCTGGCGACGCTGCTTGCGTTACTTTTCTTCCATCCGAAAAAGTCCTTAGTGCAAGACAAAGTGGAGCCAGCAGGCTGCATGTGGCCCTCAGGGCCCATGAGGGGTCAATTTCTTATATTTATGCCCCTACATCCACTCTAGGGGGTGTGGGGATTTTTATTTTAATTTTTGGCCACATTTTGAACCCTCTGGGTCATTTGAGACCTAATGAAGGCCTGTTTTAGAACTGGAAATAAACCAGAAGTGCCTTCTACACACTTGCTTTTTTGGGGGAGGAGGGAGTCTTTCTTGTGCCTAAAATGGGCGATGGGGCCTACAACATGGTAAAAATACCCCACAGCCCCTAGAGGGTGTTAGAGGCATTTGGAACAATTTTTGGCTAAGAAAACACTATGAAATTCATGGGGTTGGACATGCAACTTGAAGGCACATACACACACATGTTAACTCACCAATCAACAAGTTATTTAATTGGCCTTCTTTAGTAGGGACTAACCAATGGGAATCAGGCCGTAACATTTGTTCCAAGCATTTTTTTTAAGTGGCCCACAACCTTTAACTATTTTTCCAATTTTTTGTAGTTAAGAATTGCACACACGGAGAGCTGCATTATACCCTGTGGACTGTAGGCTATGTTTTACCTTATGTGGCCATTTGTGAGCCTTCCCATGTATCCCTGCTACTCCCAAAGTTACTGACAGAAGCTCCACCATGGGTGAGGGTGGTGATGGAAAAGTTATGAACCTTAATAACTTTCTTTCCTAATTGTCTCCATGAGTCGAACAGGAGTGTTTATTGAGCCATGCTTGCTTCCTCCCACCTGCATTAGTGAAAGATTTCCCACTTCTTTTCTCAGCACCAGGAGCACAACTAAATGGCTTCATATTTGAATAAGTACTGCACAAGAGTAGAATAGAATCTTTATTATGGTCATAGAGCAGCACATGTAAAATGGGATACAGAATAAGAATAAGGTAAAAATACAGGATAAAAACAAGATAAAAGCAGTATTTAAAACGTCCCTTCAGATTACATACCTCTAGTATAACAAGACAAAGGTGGTACTATTCTACTGTGCAGGTCACTGACTGTCGAATTTTAGCCGCAGCTGCGTAAAATCTGGCAACATTATAAGTTGTTCCTGGGTTGGTGTCTGAAAGCAACAGGGTGATGTAGAGTTGTCCAGTGTGCCCTTGGTATTTATGCAACAGGGGTGAAATAAGTCTGAGACGTATGTCCCTGTAGTATGAGCACTGGAGTAATACATGCTCTGTTGTTTCTATTTGGCCAAAGTTGCAGGGACACAGTCTGTCTGAGAAGGGGATCTTCTTGTATCAGCCTTCAAGGACAGCTGAGGGGAGGGCATGATACCATGCTAGAGTAAAAGCCTTTTGATGTTTAGGTATTTCAAGTGTTGCTAAGTATGCCAAAGGAGAGGCCAGATATCTGTTGGAGTCACTAGCAATGAAGGTCAGAGTACTGGCTAGATCAAGTTGTCTCTCTATATCTACCACCCATTGTTTGATAATTGCTTTAGCCCTATCAAATCCCAGGCTAAGCAGAAGATCTGGTGAAAAGCCCAGTATTGAAATTTTAGTCATCACTGTCTTTTTCCAACTGGACTGGAAATTATCACTTAAGGTTAGTGGAGCAAGACCAGTGGGAAAGAGGGATAGTCTGAGCCAGTAGCTGAGTAAGATCACCCACACTCTGGCCTCCACTTTCATAAACCCTGACTCCAGTCTCAGAGCTGCTTTAGAGACAAATTTTGGAGTTTGGAAAGCTGATCTTAAAAATTTGGATTGGACAAGTTCTAATGGTGCAGGGTTGGGGAAGGGTCCCAACTGGGATCCATAAAGCAGTTGTGCTACTGATTTGGTTTCAAAGAGTTTGAGCGCTGCGGGTAAATAGTGGCCTCCTCTTGTCTTAAGAAATTTGAGAATGGCTGTTGTGCTCCTCTGCGCATTGCTAGCAGCATACTCCCCATGTGCTTTCCTACTACCTGTGGCATGAAAAATTACCCCCAAGTATTTGAAGCAAGAGACTTGCTCAATCTGGTGGCCATCTATATTCCAATTATAATTCTTAGGCCTTTTAGCAAATGCCATGATTTTAGTTTTTTGATAGTTGAGTTCTAGCTGTTCCACTCTGCAGTACTGTGTTAGTGATCCTAGGGCTCTTTTTAGGCCAATAGGAGTTCTTGGAAGTACTGCTACATCATCCACATAAAGCAGCCTTCCCTTTAATTTTGGGGGATGAAAGTTAGTGTTGTTGAGGTGATCCACCAAGTCATTGATGTAAAAGTTGAACAGGAGTGGAGCTAGAATGCAGCCTTGTTTGACACCCTTCTCAGTGACGATGGCATTGGTGAGATGTCCCTGGGGGTTACATCTTACTTTTAATGAGGTCCCTTCGTGCAGCATACAAATTAGATGGAGTAGACTTTGGTCAATCAAGGAAGCCTCCAGTTTTTTCCAGTTTGGTTCGGGATAGAGAGTCAAATGCTGCTTTTAAATCTATAAAGGCAGCATAGACAGAAACTGTGTTGCAGGTGGAGTATTTTTCAATAAGATGGTGGAGTACAAGGCACTGATCTATGGTGGATTGGCCTTCTCTAAAGCCAGCTTGTTCTTCTGCAAGTATGTTTTCTTGTTCCAGCCAGGTCTGAAATTTCCACTGTAAGTGTTTTGCATAGAGTTTGCTGATCGTATTGAGGAGACTAATTGGTCTGTAGTTGACAGGATCATCCTTGCTTCCTTTTTTATATATGGGGATGATGATTGCAAGCCCCCAGTCCTTGGGTGCTCAACCATAATTGTCGATACAGGTGAAAAGTGAAGCCAGAATAAGGGCCCAAAATTCCAAGTTGTTTTTAATGGCTTCTGCAGGTATTAAGTCTTCCCCTGGAGCCTTCCCCATTCTCAGTTGGGCTACAAGGTTCTTGATCTCTGACACTGTCACTGGTGGCCACGCTGGGATATTTTCTATATTTTGGCTAGTGCATCCACTTTCATCATAGGTGTCCCTATAGAGTGCTTGAAAGTGATCTTCCCATATCCCTAGAGGGATGTGACAGTCCTCTGTGGCTGGCCCATTTCTCTGGGCACTTGATGTAATATGCCAGAATAGAGCTGTGTTATTGGATTTGACTGCCTGGATAAGTTGTGTCCAATTATTCTTCAGGGCTTCTTTTTTCTTACTCACCAGCAACTTTAGATAACCCTGATAAGTAGCGATGAGAGCTTTTTTAGCTTTAACACATTCCTTGTCAAACCATGGTTTGGAGTGATACTGTTGTTGTTTCCACTGGTGTGCACTATTTTGGTGGATTAGATACTGGAATAGAGCTTGGGTAAAAGTGTTGTAATTCTCCAATATTTCATCAGGGGACTCACCTGATATCAGGACAGTCTTAAGACACTGAAGTTGGTCTGAAGCCAATACCTCACTTATTGTTTGGGTTAGCTGGGGGGTCTGTTTAGCTCGGTGATAAGTCCTTCCTGATGGTGTTACAGAGAGGTGATAACACTCCCTGGTGTGTGTCTCCTGAGTGAAGTCAGTAAGGTGTAGCCAAACTGGAAAATGATCACTTTCAAATCTGGGCATAACTTCTAAATCCTTGGCATAGGGAAGAAGATCCCTAGAAATGATTATATAATCTATGGCACTTTTTCTGGACCCAGAGAGATAAGTGAATTCAGCTGGACAAACATTTTTCAGAGCACCATTTAGAATGTGAAGGTTTAGCCTGAATACTGTTTGAACCAGACAAAGTCCTGCAAAATTTGATTTCTTGTCCTTTGAGCATCAGATGGGGTGGGTTCCATCATTTTCGAAATCATGAGAAGGGCATTTATGCTGGGCATTAGGGTATGATTGTTGGGGCCCAGTCTGGTATTGAAATCACCCCCCAAAATTACAAATGCATTTGGGTTCTGCAATATGAAATTAGCTGTGTATGATTCCAGTTCAGCCCACAGGCCTTCTTCGTTGGAGGCATGTAGATATTTATTATCAACAAAGTGCAATGGTTAAATTGAATTAGCACTGCCATGGCATATGTTTTAGATGTGGAAAGAGGCCTTGTTATGGCATGCAGTGTGGTGGAAACCAGAATGCCCAGGCTGCCCCAGCTCTTCCATGCTTTTTTCCTGGCTCTGCCAGAATCGAGAATGAGTGAAAACCATTTAATAGCAGATGCTTATTGGTTCATGTTCACTGGATCAGTAAAATGTCACATTGGTTGAGAAAGACACTAGGACAAGGATCTCTATTAGCTGTAGGCCACCCAGCGATGTTCTAGGTCAGAAGGGTAACCATGTTCTGGTCAGTTAGAAGTCAGGCAGTCCGCACTGCAGGCCACAGGCTGGATGGGTAATTCATCTGATCGCAGTTGGTTACATGGCTGGGGTGACTCTGGCTGTGTCTTCCTCTGTGAATGTTGGAGTAGTGGATCACATTCCTGCTCTTCCTGCTCCACCTGTTCTGGAAGGGAGGTTGGAAGAACCAATGCAGCATGGGCAGCAAAATGAGGATCACAAGCAAGCAAGGATCCCATCTCTTTTGTGAGGGGAGCATCCTTTGGCTTATCCAATGAGATAGAAGAAGAGATAGGTGGTGGTAGTCTAGTAAGTCGATTGTTCTGCTGTGCATGTTTAAAAGTTGGGAAAGATATCTCACAATTGACTTGTGGATGTTTCAAATATGGGCATTGTGATGTATTTGTAACACGAGCTGATTTTTCTGTAACATTCAGCAGTGTTTAAATGCATCCGGTTGTTGTGATGTGGCAGGGCATGCTTCCTCCCAATCAACTAGCTTTTAAACCCCCTGTGTGCCATATGGGTTTTGACTTTGAAAGGCTAGTTGGAAATTCTCTACCTTGTTTGTAATGTCATTTAGCCTCTGCAAAATAAGAATCAATGTTTCTATGGACAGTTTGCAGAAATCATAGAAGGGCTGAGCAGTGTTATTGTAGGGAATAGTGCCAAGCTCCAGGAGTTTGTCTCTGTTATCTCTGTTATCTCCCTGGCCTGGAAAATGGTTTATATTTAAACTTTGAGGAATTGAGGAGGCTGTTTTGTTTAATTCAGATTTCTATGTTGACTCAGGGAGTAAGGAAGGAGCTGTTGTTTGATATATGTTACTCATGAGCTGTGTTGTCTTTGCCGCTGGGAAGACTGAGTCAATCCTCATCTGTTTTTCTGCTTTGAGAGATTCCTGGGTCCCAATATTATTGCTGGGGCTGGTCCAATGTCTTTTCTTGTCTTTGCGTGGCATTTGTGGGGTATATTTAGATGGTAATGCCAGATGGTAATGGGAGGACAGTTCAGAAGTAGTTAGTCCATCACCATCTTGCCCCTTCTCCTACTGCACATGATATATTACCATCTGAAGTTTGAGAACTTCTGTAGGACCCTCTGTTTTGTATCTTAACAGTGAGGGGCAGGGGGATGTACCATCTGAGTTCTGGCCTTCTCTGTGGTGGCACCTTGACTGTAGAATTCCCTCCCCTTTGAGGGCCAATTGGTGCCAATCACAGCTTCATTTCAGCACCAAGTTGAAACTTGGCTTTTTATTAAAATCTTGAAGGAGCCTAATTATTTATCCAGTCTTGACCTATATTTATTTCAATGGTTTTAACTTGTTTTAACAGGTTGTATAGTTTAATGTGATTCCAGACTGTAAATTATCTTTTACTATTTAAAAGTTTTAAATTGATTAAATTAATTTTACTGTCTGCTGCTCTGAGATCTTTAGATGGGATGGGCAATAAATCTTTGTAAAAAGTAAATTATAATAAAAGAAACTGCTCGTTTGCCTACAATTTGACACAGAGAGATGTCATAACCTGTTTGACCTTATGAGAGATACCATAGTCTAGGATAGCCCTGGGCTTAGTGTTGCAGGAGGATACTTCACCAACCTCCTATTTCCAAGCAGGTGTCCATAGTGCTGGTACTATTTCTGCCATTGCTTGACAGCAAGCAAAGTATGTCCATGAACAGAGGAGTGGAGGTAAAGGGAGGATGAATTATGGTCTGAGTCCTGTTGGTTTGTTCTCACTAGAGTAGATCCACTGCTGAATGATAAGTCAACAGGTCTTCTGTAGTTGGGGCTAACAATAGCATTTAAACCATTGTGATGTTTAGTAAAATTAACTATGAACAGGCAGAGTATTAGGAAAACAATGTAGTGAAAGAGAAAATTTGAACTAAAGTAGATATCAATTTAGTTAAGGATATAAAGAAAAAGCCAGAATGCAGGGCAGATTTATTTGGAAAATGAAGGAAGAATGCCCCCTATTTTTTGTTGGTCTTGCCCTGCTCTGGTCTCAGTCCCTTTGGATGTACAATCACAGATTGGTTGCTCTATATCAAAGGTAGGAAAATGAAACCCCCTCCCCACACTGCAGATGAAAATATCCATCCCCTTGTGTTTCAGAACTATTTGGGGTTTGTCAAAATGCTCTCTTCTTCAGTTTTTCTATTGCATTTGCTTTTCCCAGAATTTGACATGTTTTTGCCATTTGAAGGGGATGTGAAGAGAAGTGAAGTATGTTATCCCACCTACTATTAGTAATTTTGATCTATATAATTCCTCTCTCAATCTCTTCTCTCTTTCTCAATATGTGCCATACATACATCAGAAGACACTCTTTTTGCTCTCATTTTCAATTTGGCTACAACAGGATGCCATCTCACTGGAGCTTGGAGCTTGGATAAAGTTACTGCTTCAGACTGCAAGTCGTAGAATTTCCCCAGCCAGCATGAGCATTAACCAATGATAGCGAAGGGTATTTTTCAAAGAAGTAACCATGTTAGTTTCTTACAGCATAAAAAAGAGGAAGGGGGGAAGAGGAAAGAAAAGGAATGTAGCAGCACCTTTAAGATTAATTGGTTTTTATTTTTGCATGAGCTTTCTTGGATATAAACCCATTTCTTTGGATGAAGTACAGAATGATGATAAATGCTCAGGTATAAAGCAGATTTACACAGTTGTGGGAATGGAATGGGATGGAATATAATAGGATCCAGGAGGATTTTAATTATGATCCTTGCCCTAAATTTTCAAAGGGCTGCATGGTACATAAAGAATGGTAGTGTTACCATTGCCTAGGAGACTCCAGAAATAGGCTGTGGGAATAGAAGTAAGCGGAGGGGAAATTCATGAAAGCTTCCATATAAAGCCTCCCTTTTCTGAGCTGAAGAAGTTCTCATACGTACTATATAAAAAGAAACAAACAGAAAACTGGATTAGCCTTTTTGAAAAACAGTTATTATACTCCATCTGTGTTAATTAAACAACAGGAAACAACTCTTATTCCCTGGTGGGAGCCCTAGTGGTGCAGTGGTTAAATGCCAGTATTGCAGCACCAACATTACAAGTTGATCCAAGGGCTACAAGGTTCACTCAGCCTTCCATTCTTTCATAGGCTGGTAAAATGAGTACCTGGCTTATGGGGGCAATTAGCTAACACACATTGGAAACCGCTTAATGTGATTTAGATGTGTAAAGTGCTATAGCTTAACAATTTGTAAGCCGCTCTGAGAGCCTTTGTGGATGAAGAGCAGGGTACAAATACCTAAATAAATAAACCCGTGTACATAAGAATTCATAGAATCATAGAATCATAGAATTGCAGAGCTGGAAGAGACCACAAGGGCCATCCAGTCCAACCCGCTGCCATGCAGGAAATCACTATCAAAGCATCCCTGACAGATGGCTATCCAGCCTCTGTTTAAAGACCTCCAAGGAAGGAGACTCCACCATGCTCCGGGGGAGTGCGTTCCACTGCCGAACAGCTCTTACTGTCAAAAAGTTCCTCCTAATGTTGAGGTGGAATCTCTGTTCCTGGAGCTTGCATCCATTGCTCTGTGTTCCAATCTCTGGAGCAACAGAAAACAAGCTTGCTCCATGCTCAACATGACACCCCTTCAAATACTTAAACAGGGCTATCATATCGCCTGTTACCCATCTTTTTTCCAGGCTAAACATACCCAGCTCCCGAAGTCTCTCCTCATAAGGCATGGTTTCCAGTCCTTTCACCATTTTAGTTGCCCTTCTCTGGAAACGCTCCAATTTGTCAAAATCCTTTTTGAATTGTGGTGCCCAGAACTGGACACAGTATTCTAGGTGAGGTCTGACCAAGGCAGAAGAGAGCGGCACTATTACTTCCCTTGATCTGGAAACTATACTTCTATTGATGCAGCCCCAAATCACATTGGCCTTTTTAGCTGCCGCATCACACTGTTGACTCATGTTCAACTTGTGGTCTACTAGGACTTCTAGATCCCTTTCACATGTAGTCTCATTCAGCCAGGTCTCCCACATCCTATATCGATGCATTTCGTTTTTTCACCCTAAGTGAAGTACCTTACATTTCTCCATATTGAATTTCATTTTGTTAGCTTTAGCCCAGTTCTCCAGTTTATCCAGGTCATCTTAAATTTTGATCCTGTCCTCCAGGGTATTAGCTACTCCTCTTAATTTGGTGTCATCTGCAAATTTGGTAAGTATGCCCCTAATTCCCTCATCCAAGTCATTGATAAAGATGTTGAATAGCACTGGGCCCAGGACAGAACCCTGTGGCACCCCACTGGTCACATCTTTCCAAGGTGAAGAGGAGCCGTTGCTGAGCACACTTTGGGTTCAGCCAGTCAACCAATTACAAATCCATTGAACTGTTAACTTTTCTAGCCCACATTTTACAAGCTTGTTTGCAAGAATGTCATGGGGAACCTTGTCAAAGGCCTTACTGAAATCAAGGCATGTGATGTCCACAGTGTTCCCTTCATCTACCAAGCTGGTAATTTTATCAAAAAAAGAGATCAGATTAGTCTGGCATGACGTGTTACTCTGAAATCCATGTTGACTTTTTGTGATTATGGCATTGCCTTCTAAATATTCACAGACTTTCTGTTTAATGATCTGCTCTAGAATCTTCCCTGGTATTGATGTCAGACTAACTGGACAATAATTTTTGGGATCCTCTTTTTTCCCTTTTTGAAGATGGGGACAATGTTTGCTCTCCTCCAGTCTGCTGGGACTTCTCCTGTTCTCCAGGAGTTCTCAAAGATTATTGCCAATGGCTCTGAGATTATATTTGCCAGATCTTTTAATACCCTTGGATGTAGTTCATCTGGTCCTGGAGATTTAAATTCATTTAGATTAAGAAGGTATTCCTGTACTACCTCTTTGCTTATAATGTGCTGGATTTCCCCTGTTGTGTCTTCTGTTCCTTTATCCTCAGGTTGGTCCCCCTTTACCTTTTCTGAAAACACTGAGGCAAAGAAGGTGTTGAGTAATTCTGCCTTTTCTCTGTCCCCTGTTAGCATTTTGCCATCTTGTCTGCGTAATGGCCCTACCATTTCCTTCTTCCTCCTTTTGCTGCGGACAAACCCAAAAAACCCTTTTTATTGTTCTTACCCTCTCTGGCAAGCCTGAGCTCATTCTGTGATTTAGCTTTTCTAACTTTACTCCTACATGTGTTCGCTATCTGTTTGAACTCTTCTTTGGTGATTTCCCCCCTTTTCCCATTTCCTATACATGTTCCGTTTAAAACTTAGCTCTGTTGATATTTCTTTAGTCATCCATCCTGGTTTCTTGAGACACCTCCCATTTTTCTTCCTCAATGGTACTGTTTGAAATTGTGCCTTCAGTATCTCCCTTTTGAGAAAGTCCCATCCATCTTGAGGTCTCTTCTCTTTTAGTATTCCTGACCATGGGTTCACCCCCAGTATTTCCCTGAGTTTATTGAAATCAGCTCTCCTAAAGTCAAGAATGCATGTCTGACTATGCCTGGCTTCTCCTTTCCATTGTATAACAAACTCCAGGAGAACATGATCACTCTCACCTAAGGATCCCACCACTTGTACCCCATTAACCAGTTCATCCCTGTTGGTTAGGATCAGATCTAAAATAGTTGACCCCCTTGTTGCCTCTTCCACCTTTTGGACCATGAAATTGTCTTCCAGGCAAGTAAGGAATTTGCTAGACCTTGACATTTTGGTTGAGTTAGATTTCCAGCAAATATCAGGATAGTTGAAGTCACCCATCACTACTACATCTCTCCTTTCTGTGTGTGTGTTCATCTGTTCTAGAAAGGCATCATCCAATTCCTCCGTCTGACTTGGGGGTCTGTAGTAGAGTCCCACAATAACATCCCTGTTGTTTCCCTCCCCTTTAATTTTTATCCAGATGTTCTCCACCTGGCTTCCAGTATTGATGTCATGGATCTCTTCACTGGTGTAAATATCCTTGACATATAATGCTGTTCCTCCTCCTTTCCTCTTTGCCCTGTTTCTCTTAAAAAGTTTATACCCCTCTATTCCTACATTCCAATCATGAGACTCATCCCACCAGGTTTCAGTAATGCCTATTATATCATATTTGTTTTGTAGTGCTAGGAGTTCAAGTTCATCTTGCTTATTTCCCATGCTCTGTGCATTAGTGTAGAGACATCTAAGACCATATGTTCCCTTTACTTGCTGCCTGTGCAAGTTTTTTTGCCTCCCACTGTTGGGTCCTTGCGCTGTTTGCCTTGTTCCCTCTATGACAGTTTAACTATTTTCTCCAGCTCTTTTGCCTTCCAGAATACTGTCTCCCTCCCCCATATGACTCAGTTTTAAGCCCTCCTGATCAAATTCTTGAGACTGTAGGCAAAAACGTTTCTGCCAACTGGTGTGAGATGCACCCCATCGCTTGCCAGAAGTTCCCCCTCATGGAAGCGCAGCCTATGATACAAGAATCCAAATTGTTCTCGGCGACACCATGTATGGAGCCAGTTGTTTACGTCGGCTATTTTCCTCTCCCTTCCTGGACCATGCCCGTCAACTGGCAGAAGAGACGAGATGACAACCTGTGCATCCATTTCTTTCAGCTTCCTCCCCAGAGCCTCATAATCTCTTCTGATCTTCGGAAAGCTGTGCCTTGCAGTATCATTGGTTCCCACATGGACCAAAAGGAAAGGGTAATGATCCGTAGGCTTGATGAATCTTGTTAGCCTCTCCGTCACATCACGGATCTTTGCCCAAGGGAGACAACACACCTCCCGAGACATCTTGTCAGGCCCACAAACCACTGCTTCTGTACCTCGAAGCAAGGAGTCTCCCACCACCACCACATGCCTCCCCTGAGGCTTCGCAGCTGCTGTTCCTCCAGTGGTTCTCTCAAGGTCCCCTGCTCTACCCCTGAAGTCTGTCCATGCTGTTCTTCCTCATTGTCCTTGATAAGAGAGAGGGCTTCGAATCGATTCTGTAGCTGCAAGCTGCTCAAAGTATCCCTGGATTTTCTTGTTCTGTGTGTGACATTCTTCCAGCTGTATACCTCCTGTGTCTCTGGAGTGACCCTCTCCTCCCCCGCCAGTTCCTCTGTGCAGTCCCCGTCCAAGACTGTTTGTTCTGTTATGTCCAGGAGAACCTCTTGCTCCCGAATATGTTGAAGTATAGCTATCTGGCTCTCCAGCTGCTGGACTTTCTCCTCCAAGAGGGCTACCAACTAGCACTTGGTGCATGTGACATACCCCACATCTCTAGCCAAGAAAACAAACATCGCACAAGTATTGCAGGTGACTGCCGCAGTCCCCTCAGTGTCCGTGGTGAGAGCTTTTAGGTAATCTAAGAACTCTTAGTTAATGCTGAAAACTCTATGCTGTACTTTTAAGTATGCTTTTTTTGGGGGGGGGGCTTGGCCAATCAAACTCAACTTTTTTTGGGGGGGCTTGGCCACTCAAGCAGCCTCTCCCAAGAGTTTTAAAAAATTCAAATTCACAGAAGCTCCACCCTCTGCAACAAGCAGCCTCTCCCAAGAGTTTTAAAAAATTCAAACTCACAGAAGCTCCACCCCCTGCAACAAGCAGCCTCTCCCAAGAGTTTAAAAAAATTCAAACTCACAGAAGCTCCACCTTCTGCAACAAGCAGCCTCTCCCATGTCAGGGCCAGTTCAAGTATACATGTATGTTATTCAACACATTAACTGTGCCTCCCACAAATGTCTTACAAATTGACAGCTTTCTTTTAGAAGGACCTCACTAAGAGTTATGTGAGGTCCTTCTCCCTCCCTCTCTCCCACACACTTGAGTATCTAGGATATCCTTGGGTTTTTTTTTAAGTGAAATACTTTGCCTGGAAGAGATGGAACTACCAGGCAAAAGTCTCAACTTGCTTTCTGCCTTCAAACATTTCTCTGAATCAGACTCTCTGAAAAACTGAATACATCTAGCCTCATGTATCCTTATTAGCTGAAGCAATAGAGATTGAATATTTCAGTGTGCAAGGACACAATGGAAAGAAACACAAGATAAAGGAGATTGCCCCTAAGAATGATTTCCAAGTGATATTTTTTTAGCCAACAGACAAAAAATACCACATTATTCTACTCAGAATATCTTCAGATAAAGCTTTATTAATTAAACTGGGAATGCATTAATTAAGTTTTGGTGAAGAATTAGAAAGTTAATTAGAGTCAACATGTATCTGAACAATTTAATAGATAGCTACATCTTGGGGTCTGCCCTGTAATTTATCCATTCAGATAGGCTTTAAAAATATCATCAGATTTAATTTACTATATATAGTGCATACATACTTAATAATTAATATAATCTGTAATGAAAAAATAGAGAAAGAGCTTCCCACTGCCTTATGCATTCTTCATTACTGTGTCATATCTCAAGTGCCTGTATTTCAAAGGGTTTAATGAGTAAATTGTTGAATTCTTTACTAAAACAAACCAACCCTGAAGTACATGAGGCTATTGAGCAACCAGAAGTAGTTGTTACCATGCTCTACTACCCATCCTCCACATAACATTCCATAATTAGACATAGTGGATACCTTGAAGGGGTCAAGTTGACTGGGGTGATCTGAAGAGAGGTCAGTGGGAGGTCACAAGGACCTAGGAAGGTGTCTTAGAAATGTTTTGAGCCAGCCCAAAACTAGGATTATGCAAAAGCGCCCCCTCATATATAAAGTCATTCAGGAGGTATGTGCTAATGTGCCTTCCTGAGCACCTAAAGAATGAGCAATCTAACCAAACAATCAAGTGATCTTTCCAGCTCTGATCCCAAGGAAATCTAATCTCAGACCCCCTGTCCTGCATTAAGAGGTTGTCATAAACCCATCAATTTCTATCTCCCCACCATGTAAGACAATCAGTAGAGTTTTGTTCTCCTTTGTCCCTCCTGTGGTTCAGTGATTTAGCTATTGTTGTAGCCAGAACATGCCTTCACAGCACAAAATGGGTTATAAATTTCCCAGCCTAGACACTAGCAAAGTGTGCCACAGATGGACATGACTCTTTGTCGGATTCTCTGTGCCACCTTGTCATGCCAGTCTGAGCCTCCTTGCTACACAGAACTCTGTTCTCTTCAGGACGGGTCAATGTTTCCCATTTCCCTGATTTCTCTCTAGCCAACATTCCCTGCTTTCCTTCTGTTAGCCTTGTATGGTTCTTAGGAGTGTGTGTAGTGTGTGTGAATTCACTTTGTTCTATTTCCAATAAAAATACTTTATTTCACTTTAAACTGCAGTTCCCTGAAGTTAGTACTGGAATACATAGGTAAAAAGGATCCAAAGTTACCCTCCTCTCTCAGGATGGCCATTTTGAGCTAATAATTCCTTGTACATTAAATTAGACACTGGCATCATGGGTAGGCTTCCCCATGGATCCCCACCTCTTCGGGTAACTTAGTAACCAAGAACAACATGATCATTTTGCTACATAGATTTTATTTTCACATAGCACGAGTACTGGCACACATGGTGTTGTCAGTGGAGAGCTACAGGCAGTCAATAGTACAGATCCCATAAGAGAGAGGGGATAGATGAAGGGATATGAAATACCATAAAATTGGGTCTAAAGTATGGAATGGATTCTTTTCCCTAATTAAGATTTAGGAAGACAATCGGAGATATAAGGAAACAGGCTTGGAATCTGGGAAGTTTGGTTGCCTATGGAGCTTTGCAAACAAAACTAAAATCTGGCTGTTATCCTGGCAAAGGTCCAGTTCTGATCAGGAAGCATTTATCATTGGGAGGGTAGGTTGTTCCATATGTTTCTGTATAGGTACAGCAATGCTGAAATTCAGAGGATAAGACAACTGTTTAACGCTTCACTATGGGTGGGCTGCAAAACACTAATTCCAGGAAGTTCCTTGTTGTTCATGACACACGTAGATGATTTCTTGCAACTCTGGTAGCAGTATTAGACAATGTCAACAGTTGTTCTGATTACCTCTTCCAGACCTATTTGAAAAACTGCTTTCCAAAAAAACTAATTTGTTATAATACTTTTTCTCCCCTCATGGTTGTTGCAAGGTAACTGAAAACATTTCATGGAAATAATTCTTCCTGGTTCTCTCCGTGCCACTTAAAGGAGATGCTTGTTTCTTTGTGTTCTGAGGTAGATAAATTGACATAGTGCAAAACAGAAACTTGGATTAAAAGTCTGTCTTTCCCCTAGAACAAGGTTCATAAATAAAAAATATAACTGTAGAATGAAATTCAGCAGTGAGGAAACAGGGAGCTTTCTCTGTAATACTGTCAAGACTTAGTGATGCATAATAAATTGCTTCCTGACACACAGTTAGTTACTCTAATTTAGAGGCAGATTCATGAACTCTTAAATGTACCAGTTGTGAAATGGGTTTTTATTCACAACATGTTTTGTTCCTAGGACTTCAGTAAAGGGGGAAAAAGATTATTAGTTTAAAGATGACCCAATAATTCCTTGAAGGTGATGTAGACATACAGCTCTCTTTAGGCTTTTCTTCATTCATTTCAAAGGCAGGGGCTACTCTAGGCACAAAATAGAATTTGTGAGCCATTGTCCAGCAATATGATGTAAACAGGAAAGTTTGCATGCACAGGATCTCATCTCTCCCTGTGTCCATTGCAGGAAACATTGGACCCTTTCGTAGTAAATGGTTATAGCATTAAGACTCCACTGTAACTGTCCTTGTTACCCAAATTACTCATGGAATTCCCACGCAATATCGAGTTTCTAATATTTTGGGCAAATTAGGAGCAACTGGACTTGGTAATGCAAGAGGGGGCAACAGAGGGGACCTTTACACCTATTTTTACCCCTACTAACTCTGAACTGACATACACACAAATGCACAATGAAAAGTTAACAATGATGTTTATTAAAGACTTAAAAATAATAACACCAATCAAGCACACATTAATACAATAAAGCATCCATACAAGGTCACTAGGAATGGAGGAAGAAAGGCTGACAGAGGAATAGATAGGGAGATTTTCAGGGGTAATATGCCACCTCTCTCATAGTCTGAACTTTTAGAGCAGACTGGCAGTGTGGATGGATGAAGCAGGAATGGCTAATACAGAGGGACGTGGGGTCCTCTGGATTGGAATCTATGTGCACTGAGGCAGGGTTTTGGGCCAGTAGTTATACCCAAAAACGTCCCATCAGGTGATGGGATTTTGTGTGTTGAAACAATGGATTCCAGGTATCTCCAGAGATAGAACAATAGTTTTCCAAAGATGCTAATGTGTTGCAACTACTCTAAATGTTCTGGTGATTAAATTTACAATGTATGAGCTGCTTCATTGATGGCTTGGTCTGGGACTAAGGGAAGAGTGATACTTCCAAAGGATTACTCCAACCACCAATGATGGGATCAATTGTCTGTCACTAGGGTACGTGCAGGTAATGTCCTTCGCTCCTTATGTTTCTTTTAGTTTGGAATTTGTTAATAGTCCTTCCCTTGGGTGATACATTGCCTAGTACTTGACTTTGGGATCCTTACAGTGAGTCCTTGAGATTTACTGTCCTCCCTCATGGATGACTGCATTAATATGCCAAATTATTAAAAAGCCAATTTTTGGGGTTCCTGAGGGTGGGCTTGTCAGGGGTGCTAACACCCTGGCTGCATATTATGGATTCCTGGTGTTTGTACTTTGGCGAGGCACTATAGTTTTCTGTCAAAGAACTGTAAATACTTTTTCTTACACAGAAAATCCCAGGATTTCATAGGATGTTAGAGATTCAGTATAATTCATTGGAAAAGAAGGAAATGTGGGGAGTATATTGTACTAGAAAACTGGTTTTTATCTCTGAAAGGGTTTATTTTGAATATAATCTTTTTTGTCATTGTTGGTATATTTATTGTTACTATTTTGTGTTGGTATTAGAAATAAAATATTAAAGCTAATTAAAACTATTGTTTTTTAAAAATAATAATATATTTGGGACAGAAAGAACAATTCCAGTCTTAGCCTGATTGATTTTATGATCTCTTAATTAAATTAAAATTGCTACTTCTTTTCAGCAAAGCTCTTTGGGGTCATTTACATGGGCAAATATTCCTCTAAATATACTGCTAAGATAGCTCATAGTTCCCACGGATCGCAGCACAGCATCGCCTCATTCAGAAAGGGTGAAGGTAAAACACCCAAATATAGCGTGCCAGGGGATGTCGCTATTTTTGCAGGAATATTTGCAATGTAGCGCTTTATTGGCAGTGTGAACTAGCATTCCGCTAAGGGTTAAAGCACAGCTGCATTGTGATTGGTTGATGATGCAGGGGTGGGCTTAAAAGAGGGGCAGGGAGGGAGGCAAAGACAGTAGCCATTAGAGAAGAAACTTGCAAAAATCCTGTCTGCTATTTTGCGAGCCAGTTTGGGGAAAAAAAAAAGGATTCCCAACAACTTTCATTCAGGGAGCATTCCTTCTCATCCTCTCTGCTGTTTTGAAAGTATGTAAAAGCTCGTTCGTCAGCTTTTATCCTGTGCACGGGGGAGGGAGAGAAACTATTTCACAAAGGGCTGTAGCAAGCTGAACTGCTATTTTCCCTCCCTCTCATTCTCTCTCTCTGCTTGGGGGAGGGAGGGAGGGGAGAGAGAGAGAGAGAGAGAGAGAGAGGGAGAGAGCAACTGGAAAAACTTGTGATACACAGCATGGCAGCAAGGTCTTTTGGCAGAGAGATTACTCTCCCTCTGCTTTATGGAGTGAGTTCATTTACAGGCAGATTTATAGAGACACACAGAGCCACTACTGTACTTTGATCTTTCCCCCCTGCTATTTGGGCAGAGTCTGTGAGTCTTGCCCTGTGTCCTTGCCCATACAGCCTTTGTCTGCTTGGGAGGCCACACCCCCTCCACTTATTCAAGTCTGAACTTCAAAGCGACATAATTAGAAAAAAAACCTGACTGGCACAGCTGTGTAAAATAATTAAACTGCAAGTTGCCGCAATAAATCTGCTGTGTAAACCAGCCCCTGCTCTTTAACCCCTGTTTGGTGGTTGGCACCACATGGTTGGCTCCATCTTGGAAACAATGATAACCAGTGAATTTGTCCAGTCCAAGTGAGGAGAATTTCATTTCAGAATGTTTCTGAGTATTCAGGGTGGAAAGAACTTAAGGTTTTACAGACCTAAATGCAGGTGAAAGCAATAATGACAGATTTTTGTATCCCTACTTCACACACAAAGACCTGAATCCTACTGGTTGTTTCAGCTAAGGATGACTCGCTGAATCAATGGGATTTACTAAGTGCTGACTCACCATTCAACAAATGATTCAGATCAAAGGAACCCCATCATTCAAAACACTCACATGGTGCTTCCATTCAGATGAGGTTAAGAAAATAGTATTAAACTAAAAAATAGTATCAGACTTGCAGTGGAACTGAAGCTGTGTAATTTCGGTGTGGGCTTTGAATTTCCATTCTTTTAAAAAAAGATAGTTGTAATCCTTGCTCCTTCTTTCAAGAAACTCACAGTGGTCTACAGGACATTTCAGAGGCCTCTCAACTAGGATTCGATTTATACTACAGTGGGCCCTTCAGGTCTACAGGTGTTTATTCCAGGACCCCGCACAGATACCAAAAAACATTGATGGTCATGTCCCATATTATAAAATGGCAGCAATGTGAACACAGGCACGTTAGCATGTCAAAGTTCACATTGCAGTAATTTTATAATATGGGACATGAAGATGCACAGTTGAATTTGTGGATCCATTGCCCATAGATCCAAAGGTACCACTGAATCTACTTACCTTTAACCAGAGCATGAACAAGTTAGCTTTGTGTATTATGGCTCCTGGAATAACCTAGTCAGCATTCGCAAGATACTAGGGGCAGCATTCCAAAAAAGGTTATAATTCCAAGCTCTGACTTTAAACCTGCTACCAAATCAGTACCACTCATCAAGACCATAGAGGCCATGGACATGGGAATAAATGCTGGCTGGAATCCTGTTGGTAGACCAACCATTCAGTTAGTGAATGGTGTGCTAGTACATAGTAAATACAATTCAGTTGTGCTACTCTAGTCAGGACTCACAATAGGATTTATGCTATTTTTCTATATGAAATGAAACATTTTCCGTACAGTGAAATGTCTAAGGGGTCAGTTACACGGCAGAATTAAGTGCACAAAATTCCGGCTTACCTTCCTTTCTCTCCAGTGCCCCATAGTTTTACACAATTTAGGCCTAAATTGGTTGATGTGATAAATTTTTGTCTTTGTAGTTCACACAGCTGAAGGTGGGGTCGTGGCCTCCAGGGCACAGGATGGTATGGGCTGCTGCAGATGACAGATGGCCCTCTGTGACTGACTGTCACGAAGGCCCATCTCTCTGCCGCTGGATCCCTCGGTGAGGGCCGGGGTGGGCATAGGGCTGTACGGGCTGTAGAGGATCTCCCCGCTGCTGCAGCCTGTAATTTTCTGTGGCCGGCCAGTCCCCAATTAGCAGCTGAGGGGGTGGAGAGTTGGGCCTACAGGACTGGCACCGTTCTGCAGGCTCATATCTCTGCTGTGGCAGCCCATAACATCCTGCACCCACCCAGTCCCCAATCACCAGCTGCGGGGGTGGAGAGATGGGCCTATGGGATTGTCACAGTTCTAGAGGCCCATATCCCAGCCCTGTGCCTGCTCTGTTTCCATTCACCAGGGCACAGGGCAGTATGGGCTGCTGTGGCTGACAAATGGCCCTCCGCAGGCCTCCAGCAGGCCCCTGGCTCTGGGAAGAGAAAAGGCTCCTCACTCACTCCCCCTTTGGAATAGAATCATAGAATGATAGAGTTGGAAGAGACCTCAAGGGCCATCCAGTCCAACCCCCTGCCATGCAGGAATACAGAATTAAATCATTCCCAATAGATGGCTATCCAGCCTCTGTTTAAAAACCTCCAAAGATGGAGACTCCACCACACTATGAGGCAATGCATTCCACTTACAAACAGCTCTTACTGTCGGAAAGTTCTTCCTAATGTTTAGGTGGAATCTCTTTTCCTATAGTTTGAACCAATTGCTCCATGTCCTAGTCTCTGTAGTAGCAGAAAACAAGCTTGCTTCATCCTCAGTATGACATCCCTTCAAATATTTAAACATGGCTATCATGTCCCCTCTCAACCTTCTCTTCTCCAGACTAAACATGCCCAGGATCTTGAATCCAGGACCAGAGCTTCCAGAGAGCCAAGAGCAGCACTGTCTCCCAGCAGCTAAGTGGGTCACTGGGTGCCTTTTGTCCCCGCCCGCCAGGAGCGAAAGGGCTGCTGGTTCTGGGCTGCTACTGCTGCTGCTGGGTTCTGGGTCCTCCCCCACCTGGATCACCACCCTGGGCAAGAAGTGGCCCAGAACTGGGAGCAAAGTCAGGAGAAAGATTTCTCCACTTTCATTTCATGGAAAGAAGGTGCTGAGCAGGCCACAACCTCCCAGCCCCACAAGGATGGCTGCACATCTCCCAGCTACTTAGCTCATTTTGCCACCACTGTCTCTGGGCTCTGGATGTGGGGCTTGGACTCCTAGCCACTGGAGCCTCTGGTGGAGCTCTGAACTGCTGGGCCACCCTGGGAATTGGCCGGATCCTTTCTCCACATCACTTTGAGGCTCCAATTCAGGGCCGGACTCAAAACCACAGACTTTCCCTACAGGGATTAGAACTCACCACCAAAGGATTGATGGAACTGGCTTCTTAGCTGCTGGACCAAGCTGGCGGCTGGCCGGAAGTCTGTGCATGTCCCCATTTGAGAGTCTGATTCATGAATGGGCATGAATGGGGTGCTTCCTTGTGTGGAGACCTGCTGGGAATCCATGCCTCGCATGGCAAAAATGGCAGATCCAGTATAGGCATCTCTTGCAAGTCCGTTCCCTCCGAGGTTCAATCAATCACAGCTCAGCTCTGCTATGAGCCTGTTTCAGGAAGATTGCTGATAGTTCACACAGCCTTTTGTGAATTTGGTTGTTCACACCACCTATTGTGCACATGTTACCAAAAAGTCAGAAAAAATATTGAAGGCTGTTACCGTGCTATTTTCGGGTGTTTTGGCCCCCCTCCTTCTGAATATGGTAACATTGCCCCAAAATGCATGGGAACTATCAGAATTCTGGGCAAATTAGTTGAGGATTTTTTGCCATGTAAATGACTCCTAAGTAAGATTTTATTCTTTTTTAAACAACCCATTGAGGCTTTGCTGTCATAAATTACAATGTTAGCCCTAGGGGTAGGGACTACCCCCAGGAGTGTTAATGTGTGACAAGTGAGATAATGTAATGAAAATGGGGGGGAAATGAATGGAATGTAGCCAATTGTGTATTATACAACACAGAAACCCACTGTCAAAGCTCATTATGAAATATATATTTTAGAACTACTGGTTGTTTTGCACTGCAAACAAAACACAAATATGCTGCCAATGCAATGTCCCCATTGACAGCCAGCAAATCCCAACCATGTTTCAAGAGCCCTTCATATTTCAACAGCAAATGCATTTAAAAAAATAGACCACACCCTTAACATTCTGGTCAGGAACAAATTCCCCAGAATAAAATCCGTTGAAATCAGCTATATATTTCAGATCTTCTTATGACACATCACTTTCCTGCTATGCAAGAGGAAGGAGAAAAAGAATGATCACTTTCTACCAGCCATTGGACTAAGACTACCTGCCATTGGACCTCACTTTCCAGGTACATTGGCATAGCTGCTAACAGTAAAATGGCTTACATTCTGGTAGACAGAAGGGAAAAAATAGGAATCAAGTGCAATATTAGAAAGGAAAAAAATAAGGATGAAGTACAAAATAGGAATCAGGTGCAGCTCCTCTAATGAGATATTATCTATCTACACTGACTTGCCATGGCTCCCCATTGCTTCAGACAAGGTTCTTCCTCAGTCTTAAGTGAACATTCCATAGACTGAAACTGGGATCTTTTGATGCAAAGCACACACACTACCATGGAGGTATCCTCCTCCCAACACTACAAAATCACATATCCAGTACATTCACTTTAAAAGTGTGCCCTTTATTGCGGTGAGATAATGGCAGGGCTGGCTGAAGGCTTCTATGTCAGTAGTGCACTAAAGCCATTCCAGGGACCCTCTCCCACTATGCAGTTATAGTACTATGATCTCTCCTTTAACTGTTGTAATATTCTAAGGAATCCTGAGGTTTGCAGTTTAGGGAAGGGTTTTTAAAATTTTCTGCTAGAGAGCTGTAATGCCTCACAAAACTCCAAACCCTATGATTTCATAGGATGATACCATGGTAGTTAAAGTGGAATCATAGTGCTATAATTGTGTAGTATTAAAAGGGGCCCAGTTGTTGTTTCAGGATTAAAGGTACTATCCAAAGTGTGATACCTGCTTTAGGATAGGGTACCTTGGATAGCTCCTATAAAATAAAATAATAATAATAATAAAATACAGAACAGATTCACCACACCCCTGACATGGAACCCACCATCCACCCCTGGAAGGTGGAGTTCAGTTGCAATTGGTCCCAGCCAGTCAGTGGAAAGAAATGGTTCTTTCTCTCTCTCTACTCTTGTATAGCAACATTATCCAAAAATTTGACATTTATAGGCCATTTCCAGCTTCATTCTGCTCTGTGAGAATTCAAATTCCCATTCCATGGCAGGTATTTGATTACCACTTCCCTCATTTCATTGTGTTGAGAGGTTAAGACAACGTTGCAAGAAGTGGGTGAATTGCACAGTAGTTAGAAAATTGTATTCATTGAAGTCTTCTACTTCATTGTCTTTTTCATGTTTTCTTCCCAAAGCATTACATACAAGGTACCTACACAATTGTCGAGAAAATGGGTTATTATCCACTTCAGTCTCAGCAATCTTTCTTAAATGCTTGGGTGATTCTGCTGCTGACCAAAACTGAATTATGTCTAAATGGAACTAAAACGACTTTCTGTAAAAATATAAAACTTGCCATTTCTGCTGCTGAAAAATTAATACCAATGTCTTTTTTTTTCCCCTGACACAGATCTACCAGAATGTATTCTTCTACTCTGTTTAACCTTTGATCATTTGACATTAATTCCTTGGTAGGAAATATAAAACACAAACGCAGAATAGATGTTTAAACTTTGTGTATTTAAGAATGAGCTACATTTCCCTTTTTTGTACTCATTTATTTATTTAAAATGGAGACTGTGTTTTATCTCATTATTCCAAGAGACTTATAACTATGTGTTTTGGTGCACTTGCTGGCCTCTTGCTCCTTTGAAAGGAGCTGGAAGCTTTCAAATCCTCTGGTTAGCTTGATTAGACAGCAGCCCTTTGTCTGTTATAGATTTCTGGATTTAGAGTTTATCTCAAGGTCACTCTGGGATTTTCAATGTGTTGTGTTGGCAATTAGCCATCTTTTTCAATGAAAGTATGCAGTGAATACTGAAAACAACAAGGCTTGCTTTCCTTGGGGGAAAAACCCATCACAACCTATATTGTGATCATATACATCCTGGTGCTAAATGTACAGCCATAATAGCTTGCTTATGTCAAGTGCAGAGTAGTATAGCATGGGCCTGCTGTGGTTAAAGAGAAGGAAATAGTTTAAATGTATTTTTGAATGGTCTTCTCTTGGATCAGTGTGGTAAACAAGTTCTCCAAAGACCAGACAGATAACTTGGTTTTCACCACCACCCCATGCACTAGACCAAATATGAAAACCCTCTTGTGCTGTACATCAGGTAAAAAGTTAGCTTTCTGAAACTTTGTCTCATAAGCCCCCGAATTCTGCTCCAGCTTCCCTTTCTCTTACTTAACAAGGCCCGGTGGAAGATGGAGCAATGGTAGTGCCTACAGCAGTTGAGAAGGAAAACGGAGATGACACCCTTCTCCATTCTTTCTTTTTTCTTGGAACTTGTGCTTGGCCTGTTAACATCTCTACTTCTGAATAAATAGAAATATGTCTTTCCCACAGTCCCTGGTATAGGGGTACACATGTTCCATGAATAAAGGAAGATTAAGTCAGGAGAGGGAGCGGGACTCTATTATTTCTGTTGCTGCCACCATAATTACAAGGCCTGATCAGAGGAGTGGGAGGTGGTCAGTAAGAGGTAGTTCTTATCTGTCTTAGGGCTTGTCAGCATGGGGCAAATAAAATGATCTCACCTTGTTTATACAGTGAGCCATCCAGAGGATGTACGGCTTAAACCAAGGTCTTTTCAGTGCCTCTGGGCTTTAATCTGGACCAAAAAGAATTGGGATTTACTCTGGATTAGAGCAGAAAATACAGATATTTGTGTGTGTATGTGGACTGTGCTCCATAGCAATGTTGGTGTGAGGATGGGGAAGGAGTTTCAGCAGGTGGGAAGAGGTTGGGAAAAGGATCCCTGGGCCAGGTGATCACCTGACCTTTTCCACCAGAAAATGCCTCTTTCTCTGTTCCAATTTCACTTTTTAGTGATTCCTTCATCATCATTTGTTTTGTATATGTGGCAGTTGTTCAGAGAAGCAAATACCAGCATAACCATTAATAGGATGTCTGAAGCCCATCTGAGTCATGGGAAAAGAAGCAGAGGCAATGCGGACATATATACATTTGCATGTATGAGCAGAGGGGGAAAATGGAGTGGCCACAGCTGTGTGCCTGCACATATTGTGATTTATTGAACCAGGGTGAGTTTGGAAGGGAGAAATGTGTGGGCAGTGCTCCCAGACTCACTTTGATGTGTGTGGACATCATGTGGACAAGCCCATGGTTACTGCAGACCAGGGTAACCCATAGATAAAATGGATTTTCCTATCCGTGTAGATGAGCCCTTAGAGTGCTTTACTCAGGAATAGATAGGATTTAGGAGATTATCAGAAGTGGTGGAACACAGCAAAAAACAGCATCCCAAACTGCATCAGGAGAAAGGGAGGAGAACAGGAAGGGTGGCATTATCAGATGCCTGCATCCTCAGCCGTTCCCAGGGCGTAGCGCTGCCATGGATGAGACTTCCCTTTTTTATTGATGGGGACAAGCTGCCAATAAAAAGGGACTCATGACCACACTATGCCCCCGGGATGTTGAAGGACGACAACGTCTGATAATCTTGCCTGTTCTTGTTCTCACGATCTTCTGATGCAGTTTTTGCCACGTCTGATAATCTCCCCAGTTCAGAACATAGCATTAAAATATGACCTAGGCAAACTTATGCAATCAGCCTGCTGTATCCATGGAGTCTGCATCCATGGATTCAACCATCTATGGCTTGAAAATATTTTTTAAAAAATTCAATCAGTAAACCTTGATTTTGATATTTTATATAAGGGACACAATTTTACTACACCATTGTATTTAATGGGTCTCGAGCATCCATGGATTTTGGTATCCATGAGGGGTCCTGGAAACAAACCACAGCAGATACAAAGGGCCTTTGGTATCCTAAACTAAATTTTGAGCCATTACCATTTGTTACATGCAAATTTAGAATACTGACAATTGAACCTAGTTGCACTTTAGGCTGGGGCTTTCAGTTTAGGATCACCACCCAAAATTGTGCTGCTAATATGGATGCTGGGGGGCGGGGAGATTCTCAAGGACCACAAACAAAATAGGTTAGCCAGTCTGAGTTGTGTTAATATGATATGCTTGGATCTCACTAGCACTGGATAGACTTGGCTCCAACACAATAAAAATTCCTACATACAGTGGCAGGAGGAGGAAGAGGACAACAACAACAACAGTGATGACTATGGAGATTTTCACACTACACTGTTATAGTGTTACTATTCCACTTTATTTGCTATGGCTGCCTCCTGGGGAATCCTGGGATTTGCAGTTTAGTGAGGGGCAGTTACAACTCTCAGCCGGAGAGCTCTTAGGCCTCACTAAACTACAAACCCCAGAATTCCACAGGAGGAAGCCAGAGCAGTTAAAGTGGAATAGTAACACTATAACAGCGTAGTGTGAAAATCTCCGAGTTTTGCCTGTGAATAATTTAGCTATAGCAACAATGCTTAGAGCCATGTTTGGAAGCCTCCAGCTCTCAAGGGTTTATAAGAACCCCAAAAAGAGTTTTGATGATATTTCTTGTTTGGTGGAACATGGTGGACATCATGGTATGCATACTTTTCATGATACGTGGAAGGAGATGAATTTATCTCATATTTGTCTATAAGTTGGGGACTCTATCTTTTTGCTCTTCCACTTAAAAAAGATTCTTATCTACAGAAATAGCCCAGTTCTGCTGCACATTTTAAAAAAAGTGTCAAAATCCCACACAACTATATCCATAGAAAACAATGTTGATGCATTTTCATTCTGTTCTCTCTCTCTTTTTTTTTAAAAAATACCAATCTATAGAAGTACAGCAGCCCTCTTTGTGCAATGTAAAAGTAATCACCATTTTTTAAAAAAATCAGCTTGTAATAACTTTAATTACTTAATAACTTAAATCAACTTAAATTACTAGCAGAAGATTATTATCAGGGGAAAAGATGCTAATCTTAACGTAATTGCAAGCAGGGCACATTTATTTTGGGACCTGAACTGTATCATTGCATACCTTTCAGATCTGGATTTGGGGTTAGTCACCTCCACCGTGGTGGCTCTACATCCTTTAGTACTTATAACTGCCCCAGCTGTTACTGCCACTATGCAAAGGAATTAAGTAACATTTCCAGAGTGATAATTAACTATATGTTAGCAGTTTTAGGACTGGAGTCCTGATATGTGTCTTGCTTAGTCCTTCTGCCTTGATTCCTTTTGCTGCTGATAGATTGCCTTCTACAGGTTGATTTCCATCCTACCTGTGTCTTATTGGCTCTGGTCTTTCTAATTTTTGAGCCATTACCTAGTATAGCTACTTGAGTTGTGAGGTAGGGTCTTATTATGGCTGCAGTTTGCATAGGGAGAAAAGTTTCCATTTAAGTGAATGGAGAAATCATACCCACTCACCCACCCCCCACCCATGGATAATGGCACGTGCAGGAGAGTGATGTTGACTGGAACTACCGGAGGGGCAGGAATGGTAACCCCTCCATTAGGATCTGGGGTCAGGTCATATTCCATGAAATTGCTTTTGAATGAGAAAAAGGAAATGGCTGTGGTGTTCTGCCCTATAACTACCACTATATACCCCCTGGTGGGAAGCTAATGCAACCTATGTCCAGTGGGAGCTGATGGGGCCAATGCTGTTGGGGAAACCACAGGTTTTATAGGAGCTGTCTGAGGTGCTGAATCAATTTCAAATACAGTGTTTGATAGATGTTTTAAAGTTAAGATTAAAACCTGGATTCAATGACACGCTGACGTCAAAACCACCATTCATTTCTCCTGGGAAGAAGATACTGTAAGTCTGGCCCAAGACATTTTGTTGCCTGAAGTGTAGGAGAAAATGGCACCCTCCTTGCGTTCCATGTACAGGAGTTGACAAGATAAGACAGGACAAGCTGAATCTAATCAGCACTGGCTATTTGAATAGCAAGCTACCAATAAAGTAAAGTGAGGGAGGGTTTTTCAAGTGTTATACTTTTTTTTCTTTTTTACATAAAATGTTAATGAAGTTTAAACAGGGATGGATGGCAATTTTGTTTCACTATATTATCTTTAGAGAGCCGGTGTGGTATAGTGGTTTGAGCACTGGACTATGACTCTAGAGCCCTGAGTTTGAATCCCTGCTTGGCCATGGAAACCCACTGGGTAACCTTGGGCAAGTTTGACTCTCTCAGCCTCAGAGAAAAGCAAAGGCAACCCGCCCTCTGAACAAATCTTGCCAAGAAAACATTGTGATAGGTCCATCTTAGGATCACCATAAGTCAGAAATGACTTGAAGGCATGCAAGAGCAACAACAAATATTATCTTTATTAAAATTTGCAAAAATCCACAAAATTCCTCATATTTCAGATGGAAAGAACTTGAAATTAACCAATCTGAGCATGGGAGAAACTGAAAGATTTTTCCACCCAAGTCCATGGCTTTCTGTGCCTACCTGTTAAAAGTCTGGGTTTGAATGATTTCAAGCAAGTTAATGATGCTTGCGGGTTGTCTCCTCTTCTTTTTTCAGAGAGACTCATCACCGTTAACATCTCCTGGCAGGCAGACATACCATAATCCTCTATATGCTGGAAACTGCTGCACTTGTTGAATCTGTCCAATTCAGATGGGTGTTCATTTTGTTTCAGTTCATTTCTGTAGAATTGACCTACATTTACAAAGCTGGAATAGAGAGAACTTGAGATTTATTTATTTATTTTAAATCATTTTGCAGAAGGTGAAAATAACAGACTTTGCCATCCCTAGTATCCTGTTCTTGCTTGACTCCAGGAGTCCCTGAAAAGACAGAAGGAGTCAGAGATTCAATCTTCTGTAGATATAATGTATATTTAAGCAGGGTAATGCAGCCTTGGGACAGATACTGGCTTGAAGCGGGGTTAATGCAGAGAAATAGCAGAAATGTTTAAATTCCCTCCCCCCTTTTGGTCCTGATCAAAATTGTCATTTGCTTTTTTTAAGACATCTGATCATCAATCTCCTGCTGCTACATTTAATTTGGACTGCACTCAGCTTATTCCATTTGGGTTACCCTCTGCTTTTTCACCTCTGGTTTGCAGTGAGGAGAGGAAAGGAAAGAATTACAGAAGTGGTTTGATGTGTAGTCATGAACAATGTTTGAAGAGGTGCCAATGCTATTTAAGCCTGGTCCTCTTCCTGTTTAAGTCTCTTTCTCTGCAGTGCTCCTCCCCCATTCTGTGCAAGGTTAGCTGGTCATCTTTGGAGGCTGAATAGGAATTGATTGATTGGCTACTCTATGGTGTAGCTCAGGGAGATTAGAAGTGATGCTTTACTCCATTAGCTGAAGTGGGAGTATTTGCCCTAATTCAACGGACTATAGGTATTTATATTGGGGTAGGTGGCCAACACACATCAGTCCCCCTCTCCTGATAGGTTCTTATTGGATTTAATAAATTAGGACCCTGGTTCAACCAAACCTATGTATCTGCCTCTTTATTTCCTGTCTCTCTCTTCAAATGAGGGTTTTTGGATGAGTTAAGAATAAAAAGGAAATAACATTTCCTGTATTGAGAACAGAAAGAAAGGTGGCATCAGCAGCAGGTAATGGCTTAGTCCTGTAACAACAATGGATACCAGCTGTGAATATAAGAAGAAAATATAAGAGAGTGAGGGGCAAGGAAGAAGTTGATGCAACCAGAAGGAATGAAGTGTTTGTTTTGACTTTGATAAAATTTGGAAGACTTTGATAAAATTTGGAATGTATTTGTTAAAAAAGTATTACAGACAAAAGATGGGAGGTTACCTCCACGAGAAGAAATTAGATTCTGGAAAGATTAGGTAAGGGATAATGGCTCCGGTGAAGGGGAGCACTGAGGTGGGGGGGTAGGGGAATTAATATTTTTGAATAGAATTATAATAAAGAATCTATGTTAACTTTTGAAACTAGTTAATAGAAAAATTGTGATTTTAGTAATTTTATGTGTTATAATAACTAAGTATTGGTTAGATAATATAATGTATGATTATAAAATTAATAAAAATATATTTAAAAAAAGGAATAAAGTGTTTGGCTATCACAGAGATGGAAGAGGTAGCAGAGTGTCCTGTCATGACATCAAAGAACTCGCAAATAGCTTTCATATAAACCTGCCTTGTGCTGGGAGCGAGGGATAGGCTGATGGCCCTGATTATTTTGCTTGTCCAAGGTCCCACAAATCCACTGGCATCGGATCCAGCTTCTCAGCGGCTCCCAGTGCTAATTGCCTCAAGCGTTCCATCTGCATGCGGGAGAGAGCGTTGGCTATGCCGTTGTCCACTCCTGCAATGTGTGTAGCAGTGAACAGGATATTACATCTCAAGCAATGAAATGTGAATGCCCTAACTACCCCCATAACCATCCGGGACCACGATGTCAAATAATTAATAACCTAAACTGTGGCCATATTATCACACCAGAAGTGCACTGCGGAATTAGTGAATTCCAAAACCCATATCCTGACCACCACCAATACTGGGAATAGCTCCAAGGAAGGTCAGAAGTGACCCCAGAATCCACCCAATCCTGCAGCCACTGTTTGGCAAACCACCACCCATCAAACTAAATTCCAAACCCCAGGGAGCCTGAGGCATCAGAAGACACCTTAAGTGTATCCTGCAGCTTAATCTCCTCCTTCCAGAAGGATACCCCATTAAACTGTTCCAAGAAACTATACCAAATGTATAGGTCTAATTTAATTTCTTGCGTGATCCTAATTCTATGATGCGGCTGGGAGACCCCTGCAATAGCATCACACAGTTGTCGAAGGAATGCCTTCTCAGGTGCAATGACCTTACAAGCAAAATTTAGATGTCCAATTAATTCCTGAAATTCTTTGAGGTTCGACTTCCTTCGTGCCAGAAACTGGCCAACCCTGCCCACTAGCTCCTCAATCTTGCCCAAAGGGAGTCTACAAAATTGCTCTACTGTGTCAATTTTAATATCTAAGAAAGTCAATTGGTGAGCTGGACCCTCAGTCTTCTTGTGTGGAAGGGGAACCCCAAAATAGTCCATGAGTGCCTGGAATTCTTCCATAAGGGAGAAGCATACTCCAGAGCCAAATTCTCCAATAAATAAAAAATCATCCAGATAGTGCATGACCCCCTTACACCCTGTCTTTTGCTTTATGGCCTATTCCAAGAATGTACTGAACTTCTCAAATGTTGAACAGGAGACCAAGCAGCCCATAGGCATCACTTGGTCCATATAAAGCATCCCATCAAATGAGAAGCCCAACAACTTGAAATCCTCAGGGTGAACTGGCAAAAGACGAAAGGCAGACTTAATGTCACATTTTGCCAGCTCAGCCCCAGGGCCATGCTGCCTGACCTCCTTAACTTCTGAATTGAAGAAGGTGTATTGAACTGTGCATAACTCATGGGGAATGAAATCATTTACAGACTGCCCCTTTGGATAAGATAGATGATGTATGAGGCAATATTCATCTGGTGTTTTCTTTGGAACAATCCCCAATGGTGATGTGTTCAGGTTAGGCACAGGTGAGTCAACAAATAGGCCAACAACCCTGCCCTTGTCTACCTCCTTCTGTATTTTTTTTGCCATATTATGCATTCCAGCCCTTGTATAGATTTCAAATTTGAAGCCCTAAATAGCTTACATTCAACCTGATAAGGTATGTGAAATCCAAATTGAAACCCGTCCCACAAATATAAAGCTGCCTGCCGATCTGGATATATAGACAGCCAGGCAGTGAGATTATACAATTTAATTGGGCTGAGCCCCTTTTGCATGTGGGGGAGGGTTACCAAAGCCTTTCTTCCCTCCCTGCTGATCCTTACTAAATTGCCCCTTTCCTTTTGTACAGTTCCAAAGGAATGTCCCCCACCACAAATTGCGCAGTCATGGTGAATATTACAAGGACGGTGGGAACACGCCCCTTTGGACCAAATTCCCAGCATAGGAGTCGGCATTGCTGAGCCGCTGGCTGGGAAAATTGGGCAGGCTGGCATGAGATATTACCAGATCTGGCATTCTGTATCAGATGCCTGCTCTGTGCCATTTCACCCAGTGTAGGCCAACTTGGGGACATTACTTGTAGCCATAGGTGTGAGTTGAGAGTATCCCACTGCATGGATGGGTACAATGCTGCCATTACCCTGAATGACTCATCATACTGCAGCCAAGCAGGACCTGCAAAATCCACATATGCCCTATATATAATGTTGAGGTATCTAATAAGAGCATAGGTTCTGTGAGGCTGGCTCTGGGAGACAACCCCAGAATATATCAGAAACCCCGCCAGCCAGTTGGACCATGTTGTATCAACACGCCTCTTTTTAATTTTTTCCCTTTCCCTATCATCTAGAGCTTCACTCTCCTTTTTATCCAGCTCCCTATATAAAAGAGAGAATATGTCAACATATTCTCCCTTAAGAATTTTTTCTTTCGTAGCTGGGGCAAGATGCTCACCCAAAAAAGGTGTGTGGTCAACCCCAAATGAATTAGAGGGAAGCCCCATGGCTGCCATATTAAAAAGTGGTGCATCTACTAGCCCTGACATGAATGGCTGGTTCATTAGGTAAGGAGATGTGAGCGGCAAGCCAGGACCTCCCATCTGATGTCCTGGGTACCAGCTCTGAATGCCAATGGCTGCAGTCCCCATACTAATGTTAAGGCCTTGTGTGTTACCTGTAGTTGGCTCATTGTTGGGATAAGCCTACCCCCATGGCTAAGCATATGTGTTACTGGTGCCGTAATGCAATGAAGATCACTCTGAGATTAAGGATCGCTCTGTTGCCATGCCCTGCTGTATCCTTCACCTTGAGGTTCCTCATTGTCCAAGGAAGTGTCATTCTCAGCCAGTTCTCCCTGCTCTTACAAGGCCTGTCAGTGGGCAAGAATTTGTGTAGCCATATCAGGTGTTAAACCCCCCTGTTTTTCCTTTGCAGGCCTTTTGGCTGGCTTTGGTTGCCATGCGTCTTCCAGTGCCTGCAAGTGGTCCAAAATCTGCTGTGTAATATCATTAATGTCCTCATTCCCCACATCAGGGACCTGATGGGAACAGTGCTTCCTCCCCATTTTTGGTGCAGGGCCCTTACCTTTGGTCCCCCATTCCCCTTTTTTGGTGCCATCAGAAGCCAGATTTAGACAGGCATACCTCTGTCCAAGTTATGGCTGGCCCTAAGCCCACTCAGATTAATATATTTTATAGATAATGCTCTCCTGCCAAATCACCAACTGGGGCTGGCCCCACTCAGCTCTTGAGCTCAGACAGGAGCTATTCCAAAAACTAACTGGTGATGGCACTGCCTAGCATTAAAGCCCAGCAGGAACAGGTTGATCCAGAGGCTGGATTCTCCTCCAAAACCAACCAGTGCTGGTCCTGCTTAACTTCCAAGATCAAACAGGAATTGGTTAATCTAAAGGATGAACTCCCATCCCAAAACTAGCCAGTGCTGGCCCAGTTTAGCTTCCAATATCTAACAGGAACTGGTTAATCCAGAGGATGGATCCCCACCCCAACTAATGAGAGCCACAGATCCCACAGAGCTAATTTATCTAGAAAATGTCAATGGTTTGAACTTAATTCAAATGCAGCACTTCCAAACAGTTCCCAATATCCAACCGGAATTAATTAATCCAGATGATATCAGTTGTTTGTACTTCACTAAATGGAAATTCAGAGCCTCAGTGCAGTGACAAAACAAAGAATTCAGGCATAAGAATCAGGCATAAGATTAGGCATAAAATCATGCGAATCAAGCATAAAAATCAAGAATCAGGCATAAAATTCAATAAATGCCTTGATTGTAAACCAAAACCAAATGTTGTCTCCTACAAGTACTATCCCAGACTGGCCCTGCTTAGCTATAAATCCCCACAGAACTCAGGTCACAACATGCATGCGCAAACAATGATCCACTGCTGCAATGCACTTCAGGGGACCGGTAGATGGGGAGAGGGTGGGAGCAAAAGGATTTTAAAAGGCTATGCAGCCACACTGTGCTTGAAGCAGAGCTATGGTGGGAGGACAATCAAATAAAAAGCAGCTGGCCAATAAACTAAAGGAACACTTCCCCATAGCTTCCCCTTGGCAGCCGCCTCACTGTCAAAACCAAAAAAGCTACAGTCAGGACAATCAAGGAACAGGCAGCTGATTGGCCAGGTAAGATTAATAAGGAGCTTCCCCACAGAATCATTGCAATGGCCAACAGCCAGAAAGGAAGGTTGAGCACTCAGGGGGCCAGGCAGATTGGAGCCAGATAGCGGGGAGCACCACTGGCATGAAAATTCAAAAGGCCAGGCCTGGCAGGGCAGGAATGCAGCAGGGCTCCAATGGGAACTACTGGTGTGAAAATTTGAAGGCCAGGCATGGTGGGGCAGGAAAAAAACAACTGGCCAGGAGATTAAAAAAATGTAAACCAAAAATCCAGGCCGGGGAGCCAAGAGGAGGGCAGGAGTGGTGGGTAAAACAGCTGCTCCTAAAACAAGCCAGGCCATGAAGCAAGGAGTGCCCTGCACCAACGGGCCAATCCAATGCAATTGGAGAGGAGGGCAGGAGCATCTGGGAAGAAGAGCAAGCTGGGCCATGGAGATAAGACTGTGCCACGCCAATCAGGATAAGAGGATGGGAGTGGCTCGGAAGGACCACTGGCCACACCGCAGGGAGCAAGCCGGATCATGTGCACCACGGAGATCAAGCCGGGCAATGGAGCCGTGCACCAATTGGAGGAGAGGAGGGCAGGAGCAGCTTGGAAGGACAGCTGGCCCATGCCACTGCCTGGGCGCAAGGAGGAGGAGAGTGAACGAGCAGCTTGAGGGCAAAAACTAACGAGGGGTGTGCCGTATACCGAGAAGGAGGCAGGAAAGGCACAGGAAGCGAAGAGGGAGGTGGGACAGGAGGGAGTTCAGCCGAGCTTGTAGACACAATTAAAAAGGCCACAATGGAAGAGAGAGGCGGGATTGTAGCAGCTCAGCCGAGCCACTTGGCTAGGAGGCCCAAATTGGAAGGGGCCGAGGGGGGGGGGTAGCAGCTCCACTGAGCTGCTTGGCTAGGAGGCACAATAAAATGGGATAAAATGACAATACAATACTCAACAGTCACACACAGTGGCACACTCAACTCCACCACCCCTGGCTGTACAGTCCACTCGTACACACAACAAGAACAGCACACGACCAAGCAACCACTTAGCCTCTGTGACACAGTCCAGATAAGTCTCCCGGTGACACAGCACTCATCCTCCAAACCTCCCATGCCTTTGTAGTCTTCCTGTCACAAAGCAAAAAGGAGGAGGTCAGGGATGGCAAGGGGCTAAATGAGGCAAGCTCCACACTTGCCTCCTCCCAGCCATGGCATAGCCATGCCATGGCCAATGCTGTGCTCTCCTCCATGCCATCATTAAGACACCTCCCCTGGCTCAACCATTCCTGCTGCTCCAGGGGGAGGTGGCTGTTATTTCCTGTCTCTCTCTGCAAATGAGAGTTTTGGGATGAGTTAAGAAAAAAAAAAGAAATAACATTTCCTGTATTGAGAACAGAAAGAAAGGTGGCATCAGCAGCAGGTAATGGCCCATCTTGGGACAACAATGGATACCAGCTGAGAATATAAGAAGAAAATATGAGAGAGTGAGGGGCAAGGAAGAAGTTGATGGAACCAGTAGGAATAAAGTTTTTGGCTATCATAGAGATGGAAGAGGTGGATACAATAGGGACTTCAGCTACCTGTAGTTTTTAAATTCAAAATGGGGATTTATGTTGGTGGATGGTTGTTGTTCTGTGCCTTCAAGTTGTTTCCAACCCTAAGGTGAACCTATCACAGGGTTGTCTGAGGCTGAGAGAATGTGACCTGTCCAAGGTCACCCTGTAGGCAGAACTTTATGATATGTCTCCCAATGCAGGATCTCAGGAGCAGCCTTCTTTTAAAAAACAACACCGTCAGAGTTTTATACTTTACCCATGATGACATAAGCTTCTCACAGACTACAATGCATACTATTCTTTCTTCTCTCTCTCTTTTAATGTAGCAAGAATTTTCTATACAAAAGCATGTACTATGAAAACAGACTCTTCCGGGGATTCTTTTTTTCTTAATCCTCCTCCACCCTTTTATCTCCAGTGTTGTAATCACTTTCATGAAGGGGACCGGTATAATCATCTTTCTATGTGTGTTTCCAAGTGGCTGATTTTGCATTTGTACACAGAGAAGAAGTTGCCCAAGGGAGCCAAAAGCTTTGACAGTAGCTTCTAGGCTGAGTCATCACTGAGAACATATGTGAATTGCAGTCAGGCCCAGCAATCTAGCATTTCAATGAAAAAAGAAGCTGAACTTGTCAGAAAAGCTTCTCCTAACATAAAGCACAGTGAAGCAAGCATGCAAACTTTCATACCCTTTAAAGAAAAATAGCAACCTAATTACTCTTCTTTGTTTTTTTGTCTTTAGTTGATTTGCTTTCTTAACTTCAAGCCCGGAGACCTTTCTTTCCACTGATATCAACATGGTTATGTCAACCTCTTCAGCAGGATCAGTTTAAATAACTATTTTGACTGAACTTGTGATTGTTAGCCTTTAAGGAAATCTTTGGCGTGATAGCCTTTTAAAAATAGATCTTTGAGGCAATCACATAAGATCAACATAAACACGATGCATGGTTGTTATAGTAGCTATATTAACTGACACTGTATTTTTCCTAAGGAAAAATTCAAGATAAATCTTAGACATTCTGCTTTTATTGTCACTGGAGTTGCCAGATTAGGAAAATTACAGTCCTGATATTTCAGTGCCAATATCTGAGACCAAGGATTTGTCTACTAGAGGGGGGAATGTGCATTGATATGCACTGAGGTTTGATTTGTCTTAATGGTGGTGGTGGTGGGGTTTTTGATAAGATTGCAGTCATGCAAACAGCCATGCCTGCAAATCAAGGCACAAGTGAATTACTCACGTTTTTATAGTTGCCAGTTGCCACCACTGAAAACTCTGCCCCCTGCACACATCCGGCCTATCAGCTTTCCACTTCCGCTCTCATCAGGAATGCAGATAAATGCAAATCGGGTTGTCCCAATGAGTCGGAAAGGCTTTTCCTACAGAGTTTGGGGTGGATTTGGCCCCCTTCCGTTCATATACAGTGGATTGATATTGGATGGCATTTAGACAAATCATATTCTCCTCAAATTCTATGAGGAGTATTTTCACAGTTTAGACAACCCCCAATGGACAGGCTGTGCTGAGGTTACAAGATGTGGATGCTGGTGATGTAATTAAATATGGTATATTAAGCAGCAACAACATCTGTTCAGAGCATATCATTCAAATCAAAACCACAGAGTCTGGAATCCTTTTACTGATATAGGTAGGCATAATTGGATTTTGCATCTGCATATGTTCTGTTGCTATTGTTGTTGTCCTTGTGGACAGAGGCATCCATTACCTCCAACCACAATGACTCCTTGTCTGTGCCACCCAAATGTCTGATGGTTGGGTGCCCCCCAGCTATTTAGTGGCAAGGGAGGGCAAGGGGTGTTGGTGACCAGACAGAGTTTGCCAATGCTCCTGGTCATGAAAAAGCAGACATCCTCCTGGACCTCCTGGGAGATCTCAGAGAATGAGGAGATGATTTAGTCAGGACTCGAATGGAGGAAAGAAGACAACAAAGAGAAAAAGAGAAGAACTAGAGAATGGGGTGGTGGGGAGGAGAGACGTCTGTAGGCAGGAATTGCAGAGGAGAAGGATAAAGAGGATGAGAGCAAGCAAGAAAGAGAAAGGATGGAAAAGATGTGCATTCAGGAGTTGCATGAGGGAAAAAAAGAAAGCACAAGAAGGAAAAAGAAATCCAATCAAGAATTTAAAGAGACAGAAATCAATTGCCTAAGGAGAAATGAAGATCAAAAACATTTGTATCATACTTTGTTCACATTAGACTCACAAAGGAAATAATACTGTTGTTGTTGTTGTTGTTGTTGTTGTTTTTCATTTATGGTAGCATGAGAACAAATGGGAACAAAACTGGGAAAGCAGACAATAAAAATAACCACAAAACAGGAATTCCATAGTACCACATTCAGTAACTCCTGAAGCATTAATTCCTCAAGTAGTTCATTATTTCCTCATGCTGACTCCTCACTCCCACTGAGTCCTGGTGCCAGTAGTGGTATGGGAACTTTTGAGGGGGAAAGAGGGAATGGGCATTGGGTCCAGATGGACTTCCTGGAGAGAGTCTACAGTAGCCTTTACAGTGTATCCTGAAGCAGTGGAGGCCAGTAGCACACAGTGGCCTGAATCCTATTGGCAGTCCCAACCAGAGGAAATCCATGGACTAAATGGGATTTACATAAGTGTTGATTTTCCATTCAGTAATTTGATTCAATATTTCTACTCCAGTTGTCACTAACCAATAGGATTCAGGCCACTGTGTGTGTGCATATCTATAGCTATACCTGTATAATTATTTTCAAGGCAGCTGAGAACCCTAATTGCAATGGACCTAAGCAGAGAGATGGGAAGATTTGGAGCAGGAAATCTTATGGCTGACCAACCCGGGAAATAATATGACCAAACAGAAGATATTGGGTTGAAAAATAGGGCACTTTATTTTATTCTGTCCTATTTATTATTTCCCTCTTGAGAGCCACAAAAGGAGATGAGCAACCTAGCATGGGTGCAGCTGGGGCAGGAGGTCTACCCCCAGACCTCCTCTGCAGCTTCCCCTGGGTGAAACACCTGAGCCCCAGGGAGAACCCAAAAGCTGGATTTCCCCCTTGCTGGCCAACTGCTGGAAGCCAATCTGAAAGTTCCTCCCTCAAGTCACAGGACTTAAAGTGAGGGTTTAACCCTCAGGCCAGCCACAAATAATAATAATAATAATAATAATAATAATAATAATATTTATTTATATCCCGCCCCTCTGCAAGCAATCGGGGCAGCTTACAATGATAAAATGGTAGACAGTATAAAACAACCCAAAATCCCTCCCTCCCCTTAAAACATTATTAAATTAATGCAAGTTAAAATCAATACAAGTTAAAATCAATATGTGATACAGTATGTTAAATATCCTTTTAAGCAGGCAGCATCTGTTAGGAGATCCAAAAGGAACCTCCAGAGGGGGTTCCTGAGGCCGGGGTTAGCTATTCCGGAAAAGCCGGAAAAGCCTGCCCGAAGAGAACCGTCTTGACAGCCTTTTTAAAGCTGTCTAATGATGTCAATAGGCGGATCTCGTCGGGCAGGCCGTTCCACAATTTGGGGGTGACAGCCGAGAAAGCCCTCTGGGAGGTAGTCGCCAGCCTAGGTCTTTGTGACTGCAACAAATTCCTCCCAGAGGACCGGAGAGCGCGGGGAGGATTATAAGGGAGAAGGCGGTCCCTGAGATAGCTTGGGCCCAAGCCATTTAGGGCTTTAAAGGTAATAACCAACACCTTGTACTGGGCCCGGAAGCTGATAGGCAGCCAGTGGAGGGACCTCAGAACCGGAGTAATGTGGTCCCTCCTAGATGTTCCAGAAACTAGCCTGGCTGCCATATTTTGTACCAGCTGTAATTTCCGAACTAGGCACAAGGGTAGCCCCATGTAGAGAGCATTACAGAAATCCAGACGTGAGGTTACCAGCTCGTGCACAATGGTCTCAAGATCCCTTACTTCCAGAAAAGGGCGCAGCTGGCGTATCAGCCGAAGCTGATAACAAGCGCTCCTGACTGTCGCATTTACCTGATTTGTCATCAGGAGTGACGAGTCAAGGAGCACCCCTAGACTGCGAACACAGTCACTGGAGGAGAGTGTGACCCCATCCAGGACTGGAGATTGCAACTCGATTCTTGGTTTCGGGGCTGCTACCGTGAGCACCTCCGTCTTGTCAGGATTCAGTCTCAATCTGTTTTTCCTCATCCAGCCCATTACTGCCCGAAGACATTCATTGAGAGAAGAGATGCCATCAGAATTCAAGGCCGACGAACGAGATACGGAGAAATAGATCTGAGTGTCATCAGCGTACTGATAACACCCAGCTCCATAACTCCGAATAATCTTACCCAGCGGCTTCATATAGATGTTAAATAACATCGGGGACAGAATAGCACCCTGTGGTACTCCACAGGTGAGCTCCCTTTTACTGGAGCTACTGTCCCCGAGCAGCACTCTCTGGGTCCTGCCTGAGAGGAAGGACCGGAACCACTGCAAAGCAGTGCCTCCGATGCCTAACTCCCCCAGGCGATCCAGAAGAATGCTGTGATCTATCGTATCAAAAGCCGCTGAGAGGTCTAGGAGCACCAACAGGATCACATTACCCCTGTCAATGCTCAGACGCAGATCGTCGGTCAAAGCAACCATGGCAGTCTCAACCCCAAAGCCTGTCCTGAAGCCAGTTTGAAATGGGTCTAGGTAATCGGTTTCATCCAAGACAGCTTGGAGTTGAAGAGCAACTGCCCTCTCGATCACCTTGCTCAAAAATGGTAATAAAGAGACTGGCCTATAATTATTCATAGCCAGGGGGTCCAGGGAAGGTTTTTTCAAAATAGGCTTAACAGCCGCCTCATTTAAACATGATGGGATATATCCTTCCCTGAAGGATGCATTGATGATGCTCACCAGGAACTTCCGCAATGCATCCCCTCCCTGGACGGCCAGCCAAGACGGGCAAGGGTCGAGGGGGCAGGTTGTCTTCCTCACACTACCAAGGACCTTGTCCACGTCATCGGTACTCACAGATTGCAGCTGATCCAAAGGAAGTCTCTTTCCCCACCCCACCTCTAGTCACAGGACTCTCTCTTTCTCTCTCTCTCTCTCTCTCTCTCTCTCTCTCACACACACACACACACACCTTACCTTGAACAAAGTGGGTGCCATAGGTACTCATCAAACTCCAAAATCTCCGTCCACTACCTGCCAAGTGACCTGCCTATTAAAAACCCCACCCTGGCCAATTGTCCATTGCTGCAATAGACAGTGTGGGGTAGGGAAAAAAAAACCACCATGGAAATTCCTAGCTGGCCCCATAGCAATCCTCAGCTTCAGACTGTGTCAGCAGTGGGAGGGTGGATCAAATGTTCAGAGGAATAATAAGACCTGTGGGCAGCAGGGCCTTAAATTGTGTCTGGCCACGCCCGCATGCTCTTTGTCGTAGAGCAAGTGCTGTGATGCATTTTCACCTGGCCTCTAATTCCTGCTTGGCCAGCAAATACACCTCCCCATCTGCACAGTTGCACTGGACATGGGGTGGGGGATAGGGACCTAAATATTGGTTACAACATTCTTGGTGGGGAATTTGAATTATCAAGGGATAGAATTTCAATTTTATTCTTTGAAAGTATGACTTGGGATGTAGGAAATGTCAGGAAATGACATGGATGTAACCACAAGATGGAGCTGTAAGCTTAGTAATGAAAGTAGTTAAGCTCCAATGGCAGGTGTGTGTGTGAGTCAGCACTTGAAAGTATGCACATCTGAGATGCCTGATGTAGCAGGCATTGTTTAACTGCCTATAAAAAGGAGATGGGAATTATCTCCAGTGTGAGTTTGTTGTGGATGGTGGTTGGCAAAGCAGTTTGTTGGTTTGAGAGAGATTTATGAGTATTAGAGACGGCTGTCCTATACTCTGTATATATATTGTAAATATACTGCAAACAAAGATTAAAGCCTTCAAGTTGAATGAATGCTGGCCTTGTTGCTGTCTTTATTTGGTAAGCCAGAGCTCAAAGCAATGTGCTGGGGTGAAGGAATTTTTCCTTCTCAGCCTGAAGTCTTTTGCAGAAGTCTCTCCAGAAAACCTTCTCCTTGGTGTCCTGTTGACGTAGAACAACTCTGCAGGTGGTTGTGGTGGACACAGTGTGTCTTTCCTAATAATAATAGTTAACAATAATAGCTAACAACAACAACAATACAATTACACCATCCATTAAACTTTCCCTCAAAGGCACTCTTGCTTCTTTCTGCAAGTTTGTGGCTGGAGTGGATTGAATGGCAATGTGCAGGCCAAGCCAGCCAGCCTTTGCCTTGGTTCCTGTCACATGGCTACTCCATTACAGGGAGGAGGTGGGCCAAGCAGACTTCAAGCCTTTGTGGACCCCCTGTGAGGACGTTGTGGACCCCAAGTTAAGAACCACTAGGCTAGAGAATGCTAGAAAAGGAACAATGCAACCAGAACTTGAGAAGGGTGCTGGCAGGGGAATTCTGGGAGGTTTAATCCAAGACTAACTTTCCCAGGCTCTGAATGCAGCCTAGAATCATAGGGCTGGAAGGGATCCCAACAGCCATCCCATCCAATCGGCTTCTGCCCTACAGGAACACACAATCCAAGCATTCCTGACAGATGGCCATCCAAACTATATTTTAAAAAAGCCAAAGAAGGAGACTCCACCACACTCCAATGAAGTGTATTCCACTTCCAAACAGCTCTTACTGTCAGGAGGTTCTTCCTAATATTCAGGTGGAATCTCTTTTCCTGTAGTTTGAACCCATGGCTCCGTGTCCTAGTCTCTGGAGCAGCAGAAAAAAAGCTTGCTCCTTCCTCAGTATGACATCCCTTCAAATATTTAAACATGGCTATCAGGTCACCTCTCAACCTTCTCTTCTCCAGGCTAAGCATGCCCAACTCCCTAAGCTGTTCCTCATAGGGCGTAATGACTTCCAGACCTCCCACCATCCTTCTCAGTATCTTTCTTGAATTGTTGTGCCTAGAACTGGAAACAGTATTCCAGGTGAGGTCTGACCAAAGCAGAATGGAGTGATACTATTAGTTCCCTTGATCTAGACACTACTCCTATTAATGCAGCCTAGAATTGCATTGGCATTTTTTGCTGCTGCATCACACTGCTAACTCATGGTCAGCTTGTAGTCCACTCTTTATTTTCTTTGAGGAAATCTACACCATCACATTAATTGCTAATAAACAAAAAATATTATGTTACTGCCTATAATATAGTTTTTAAACTAAATTATTGGTGGCAAATTATGTAATACAGTAGGCCCCTCTTATCCACAGGGGATTGGTTCGGGGGGGGGGCGTGGATTCTGGAAACCATGAATAATAGTGAGTGCCATTGAAAATAATGGGACTTCTGGTTTAAAATATCATAGAGTTGCCTTGGAAGGCCTAGAAAACGGCTAGGGAGGACACATTTTCTAGGAAGACTCTATGGTAGATGTGCTGTTTTGTGTCCCGTGGATAATGAATCCATGGATACGGGGGTCCTACTGTAATCTGAACATCCTGTACGGTGAATAGGTTAGGTTACATTGACCTGAGATAAACATATGGGGGCCCCAAAATAAAGCATTGCAGGGGGCCCCAAAATTCCTTAGACCGGCCCTGTGTCTTAGATGAGAAACCAGGTGTATCATAACAGCCTGGAATTTTGAGTAAACAGGGCACTTTGAAGGTGCCTGGTACTCCAGAAGAGCCTAGCACTTCATTAGACTTGCAACCAAAGCCAGAGATAGTGACTGTGAAACAAGAACAAGTTGAGACTCATGGGCAAGATACTCAGGCCAGTGTTAGTAGCAGTGACACTGAGGGTGGTCAAGGTACATTCCTGATTCCCATGAGGTCTCAGAAAGGAAAGTTCTTCATAGTAAAGCAGGGAGAAGCCTCTTCTGTGGCAGCAGTAAAAAGAACTGAAAACACTCCAGAAAGAGCCAGGAGAACATGCACCAAGCAAGGAGGGGTGGAAGAAAACCAAAGCTCTGGTGTGTGTGGCAGAGTATAGCCAGAATGTGTTTGGTGGGATGGTCAGGCCTGTAAGTAAAAGGAAATTGACAAATGATAGCACCAGGGAAGCCAGAGCCGGGTGGGTCAGTAGCATGGGCTATCAAGATCTAGCAAAACACTGTGACATTGTAAATAATGGGAACAGAGTCTCAGACTCAGTGAGAAAGGTCACAGTATATAAAAGGGTAGGTGTAAATGACACATGGGACACACCACATGTCATTTGGAGGGGAATATCAGGAAATGACATGGATGTGACCACAAGAGGGAGCTGTAAGCTTAGTAATGAAAGTAGTTAAGCTCCAATGGCAGGTGTGTGTGTGAGTCAGCACTTGAGAGTATGCACACCTGAGATGCCTGGTGTAGCAGGCATTGTTTAACTGCCTATAAAAAGGAGATGGGAATTATCTCCTGTGTGGGTTTGTTGTGGATGGTGGTTGGCAAAGCAGTTTGTTGGTTTGAGAGAGATTTATGAGTATTAGAGACAGCTGTCCTATACTCTGTATATATATTGCAAATATACTGCAAACAAAGATTAAAGCCCTCAAGTTGCATGAAGGCTGGCCTTGTTGCTGTCTTTATTTGGGAAGCCAGAGCTCAAGGCAGTGTGCTGGGGTGAAGGAATTTTTCCTTCTCAGCCTGAAGTCTTGTGCAGAAGTCTCTCCAGAAAACCTTCTCCTTGGCATCCTGTCAATGTGGAACAGCTCTGCAGGTGCTCATGGTGGACACAGCGCATCTTTTTATGCCCCAACAGGAACTGCATTCAGGGGTAAATTTTGAGCCTAGGAAAAACTCAACCATGTTATCTCAGCTTTTTATAGCTGGAAGTCACCATTTTAAATTCCCCATTTTGTGTGTGTGTGTGTGTGTGTGAGAGAGAGAGAGAGAGAGAGAGTGAGTTCCCCAGTAATGTGCCTCAGGATGTCTTCATGCCCCCCTTTTTTGCACATTATGGGGATTAAATATAATGTCTGGAGGGAGTAGCAATGAAAAGCTGAGGGGAGCATCCCCCTTAAAATTGTTCTATCCCTGGAAAACAGCCCACATGAATATTATTTTGTGCCCCCTAAAAAGAGGTGAAATAATGGGTGAGGCATTTTCACACAGCTCTATATTAAATCGTTTTCACCTACATATTTCATGTGCTTGTATCTTGCATATGTCTGAGGACAGGAAGTTACTGGAATTAGTAAACAGAAGGTCATCATGATTTGCAGCCTCACAAACTCAAATGAGAACTTACTGAATTCAGGGCCAACACTGTGTCCTCTATACAGTCCTCTGTCTAGGACTCAAAAGTGTTCAGACAGTAGCAAAATACATTGGATAGGCATTTTCTACAAAGGGAAGCAGATATTTTATCCCTGCAGTCAAGGGGGATTCTCCTTGATCTTCTGCCTATTGGGAAGATTCCCTGTACAGCTAATCACTGTCTGCATTTGTGGTCTTTGTTCAACAACTTGTACAAACTGGAACATTTTGAAAACAACTAACATTTGGGAATTACACATATGTAGAGCTACCAGCAACAACTGCCAAAAATACCTGAAGATTTCAGATGGATACAAGGGGAATCTAGACAGTCTCTGTGCTACTTCACACCTGCATGCACATCATTTGATTTTTCAATGCCTGGTTACTCAGCACGTAATAACTGTCAGTCAAATGTGTGAACTATTTCCATTGTGGAGCTCAAGGTCAAGCAAGCATCCATTTATTTTACAAGTAGTTCTTTCCCCCGGTATTTTTCCTACAGCATCCTCTTATCCCGTTCAGCTGGGTTTATGATCTTGTAACTGTTAGGGATTCATGTACAGTTGTTAACTACTGAACGCTATTCCCAAACCCTACCTTTTCAACAAGGCAACACCCTAAAAGAATGGTTTCTGAGGTGGTGCAGGTTGGGGTGCTGCAAAATGACATCTGCAGTGCTCCTACAGTCATGGGGCACAATTGCAGCAGGACCCTGAGGGGTTTCTCCAGCCGGCTGGGAGGCTTTCAGGTTAAAAATGTAGGTTTGGGGTGGGACTGTGGTGTCATAAGATATAACTATGATAATGGAGCCCCTTATCATAATTAGGTCTGATGCTCTAGAATCTTGGCCTATTGTTTATTAATTAAAGACTTGTACATTTGAATAAGTGCTACAAGCTGGTAAATTTCACTGGCTGTTTTTGAGAAAGTACTACATATCTGAAAATTTGTTTTACACTCACACCTCATCCATATACCATATATTCCCACATATAAGACTGCTTTTTAACACTTGAAAATCTCCTCAAAAGTGTGTGAGGGGTTGTCTTATATGCCCAGCAGATCTTTTCCCCTGCTGTGAGAATGACTGCCTTGTCTTTAAAGTGGTAAATTCCCTGGGCATTTTCCCCAGCAGATCCTTCCCCCTGCTGTGAGAATGACTGCTTTGCCTTTGAAGTGTTAATTGCCCTCCATTTAGGGATTGTATTTTGGTAAACTTGCCAGGAAGATTTACATTTGCATAGTTTTGGGGATTTCCTCTCCAGGAGTTTGCAAGTCTACCTATGTGGCTCTAAAATCATTAATGTGCTCATTCAAAAATTTGGGATTTTATAGCTTCATATTAACCAGCTTCATTATTAATGAAACCTTACTTTCCAAAGATTGAACACCACAGAGATTTTTCAAAGTATCCCATGCTTTTTAAGCTCTTCTCAGTCCTTTAATTTCACAGACTATTCCATCATCTACAGCCACTGAGCTGGCTGGATGGGGGGGGGGCAAAGTCTATATTTTAACTTAAAAATTGGGGGGTCGTCTTATGTGCCCAGTCATCTTATACACCGGAATATACGGTACTCATGACTGTGATACATGTTCCCGAAGAGTATCCACATTGAAACCCAAAGACTTGTATATTATGATATAAATTATAGAGTCATACAAAAAAAAAAACCCCAACCCCCCCCACAAACAAACAAACAAAAAAACACCCCAAAGCAGGCTTATGTGAATAAAATTCTACAGGCAAAATGTTTTGCAGTGGTTCTGAAAGTCATCCCACACAAGCATTCATGAGACAAAATGCCCTCATTTCATAAACTTAATATTTAGACTCTAGCATCACAGATGAAGGATTTTTGTGTCCTGTAGCTATCAAAAGCCTAACATATGCCTCCCTTGACCAGCAGAAACCTTGAGGGTAGAACCTGCCTTTGCTGCCTCTACAAATTTAAACACACAGAGAAACTGTAAGGGAAGCATATTCCACTTCTGTGGAAACGGCACTGAAAAATGCCATGTCTTGCAGGATGTCTGGTCTAATGGTTCAATCAGAGGCATGGGAAACCTTGGCTGGTGTGGCATCAGGACTCTGCCTTGTCAGCATTCATAGAATTAAATTAATTCCCTACATTCTTCAGTGAATGGCAAAATAAATAGTTGACCACCACAGTAAGACTGCAGTTTGTACAGTTTTCCTGTAGTTTACTAATGAGTGCAAAACATGAAGTTGGAATGACTAGATGGGGGCATGACCTAATGACCTTCCAATTGGGATAGGAGTGAAATTACCCCAAATATCTCATGGGATTGTCTCCTAAGTAGTCTACTGATCTTTGGAAAGTTTCAGAGAATACAGAGAAGCTACCTCTGCAAGAAGTAACTATAACTAAACCAAAGCAAAGTGACCCATGTATCAATTTGGATACTAATAAAGGTATAAGTGTATTTTATTTCATCTGTCTCATCTATTTCTTTGTTATATATACCAGACATGTCATTTATTACTAATCACTGGAATTCTGTATCACTTTTTTTATTTAATGTAAGTTTATGCATAGTTAGCTAAGTAGCAGAAGCACTAACAAACCCATTTGTTGTTGTGTACCTTTAAGTTGTTTCCAGCTTATGGTGAAACTAAGGTGAACCTATCCTAGGGTTTTTTGTTTTGTTTTGTTTTGTTTTTGGCAAGATTTGTTCAGAGGGGGGTTGCCTTTGCCTCCCTCTGAGACTGAAAAAATGTGACAGTGGATTTCTATGGCTGAGTGAGGATTCAGACTCTGGTCTCCAGAGTCATAGTCCATTCCTCAAACCATTTTGCCATGCTGTCTCTCAAGAAACCCTGTTAGTGAATTGCAATGATGCATATCGGGACACTGGGAAGAGTGCCTGATGCACATCAGTGCTCAATGCACAGTGGACACTTTGCTGACTCTGCTACATAGTAACATAGCAGCATCCCTATACTGGATATCGATGTTCTGAAACTGACCAATTCTAATTCCCACAGATGTAAGTCCACTTATGAAAATGTAACTACCATACAAGATTCCCATTCACCAAAGTAAATACAACAGGATATTTAGAGTGTCTATGTGACTCATCACTTCAAACTGCACTTCTAAATGCATTCATAAAGTATTCAGTAATGATGCATGGCTTCTGAAAGCTGTTAAGTTATGGTAGATGTGCTTAGGTCGAATGCAAAATGAATGTTTCTGGAAAAACTATACCAATCAGTTAAGTAACATTAAACAAAGAAAAGTGGATTATTGCAAAAGCAAACCTTTCCCTGTAAACAGTCTCAGTTTTGTTCCCTGACTGGGAAGGTTCACTGCTAGAGATCTTGGAGAGCTCTCAGCAGTCAGAGGACACCAGTGCTGCACAGTGCCTGGCCTCCAGAACTGAATCCAACCCAGCAGTAGAGATTTCAGAGAGAAGCCAAGCAGCTGAGAGAAAGAAAGCTCTCCTTTCTGACTCCTCTTATGTATACATAAACACTGAAGCAAAGTATGTGCTATATATACCAGTGGAGTAAATGTTGAAGTGCAGGAAGTCATTGCAACACTGTCTTAGTGACACCTCCAAGGAGAGACCAAATATAGGCAGCTCTGTTGACCTGTCTGTATGGACTTTTTCAGATGCTCTAAACAACACCTGCAGAGGTTGGGAGGAAGATGGCGCTGTCCCCCTTCCGGTGATCGATTTTGCATGATGCTGTCCTCCTCCCATCCTTCGTTCATGCTTCCTCCATGCTGGAGGGATGAGAAAGGTGTCACTTTTCTTTGATGGAAACTTCCGTCAATGAAAAGTGGCACCTTTCTCATCCTGCCAGCATGGAGGAAACACGGAGGAAGGACGAGAGAAGGATAGGGCATGCAAAATTGATTGATGGAAGCAGGACAGCACTGTCCTCCTCCCGACCTCTGTGGGTTTTTTTAGAGCGTCTGAAAATCTCCTATGTCCGTTGTCTATTGTCATTATCCTACATTGCCTTCTTAGTTACAAATGTATAACTAAGGAGGGTCTCCTGGTCTGACCCCCTTCCAAACCTCCTTTAATAGCTGTCAGCCTCATTGAGCAATGGAGGTCTGCTTAGCTGGTGATTGGGCTCAGAAGAATGATGTTTCCAGCCCCCTTCTGCTAGCTGTGATGAAGAGTTGTGGAAGAGGTCCTGCTTTTGGTTGTCACAGTTTCACTTGCTGGTGGGAAGGGGATGAAAACATCATCCAGTTTGCTTTGTTCTCACTGCTAGTGGCAGAAAGGAAAGAACAATCTATATGAAGCTTACTGTGAGAGGGACTGGAGCTTCTTCATTGAAGTGGGGTCTTCAGTTTATGTGGGGGAAGTCAGAACAGCACTGGGTTGCAGTTGAGGCCTCGCATGCCTTATATCTGTGGTATCAAAAGTAACTGAAACTTCCAGGTGAATCCAAACTATCACACCACTCTTTTTCCTGGCAGAAATCATTCCATAGATTAACAAATATACAGCAGGCCATTTGTTAGTGTCCCTAATGAGCCTCACCTTCAGAATTCCCAAAAATGGGCTTATTAATAATTTGTCTTGTTAATGTGGTGTTCCATGGGGAAAAGCAGTAAAATATCAGGGACTCGCTGTAAGGATCCCAAAAAGGCACATGTTAAGCCATGCATCACCCAAAGGAAGAACTACTGACAAATTTATAGCACCTCTCCACTCCTGAACTTTCTTTGGATTTTGAACATCTCACTACAGTATGTCTTTCCGGTATCTCAGCATGGATGCTACATCACTGCCTTAAACTTAATACGGCAAAGACAGAACAACTCATCTTTCCCCCCAAACCTTCTTTACATTATACATTTTTCATTACTGTTGATAATGTTCTCATCTATCCTGTGAATGAAGCATGGAGTTTTGGCTTTGTCTTTGACTCCTCATTGTCCTTTCTTCCTTTTACTGAGATCGTAGCAAAGTTGTGTCAGTTTTTCCTTTATAACATCACTAAAATTAGACCCTTCCTCTCTGCTTCCTCTGCCAAGATTTTAGTTCATGCTTTAGTCATTTCCCGCCTCAATTACTGCAATCTTCTTTTGACTGGTCTTCCATTATCTCATCTTAGTCCTTTGGTTTCCATTCTTTACTCTGTTGCTAAGATTATCTTTTTGGCCTGTTGTTTTGATCATGTTACCCCACTTTTGATATAACTTCATTGGCTACCTATTCCCTCTAGGATTCAGTATAAGCTGCTTGTTCTGACATTCAAGGCCCTGCATAACCTAGCTCCTCCTTACCTTGCAACTCTTATCTCTTTTTACCAGCCTGTTAGAAATCTTCACCCTATGAATTCTGGGCTTCTTACCCAGCCAAGGGTTTATTCCTCCTTGGCTTGACTTTGTACTATTTCTCTTGCTGCCCCTTATTCCTGGAATCACCTCCACTAAACTTGCAGACTATTTTCTCCTTTGCTGTTTTTAAATCCAAACTGAAAACTTTTTTGTTCTCTCAAACCATTAGAATTTTGGATTAATATTTCTATCGTTATTGTATTTGATTACCTGTACTAATTATTTTGTTTTATTCTGAATTATCTGTATGTTTTTCCCTTTTATTGTATTTTAGTATTGTATTTTAGTATTTTATATTATTGGAATAGTGATAATTGTTTTATTTTGTAACCTTTTGTAAAGCACCATGTGCATCCATGGCGGTATATAAACAAACAAAGAACAACAATAATAATTCCAAACTACGAAGAAACATAATAAGGTCAAAAGGATATTGTTTGCACACACCCAAGTGACAGACAATGATTCTGTTAGGTGGATGGAGTAACCCTTTTGTCTGAAGCTCCCCTTTTGTCTGAAGCTCCCCTTCCTCAATCACCCAGTCATTAAAGATGCAGCTCAAGCATTGTAAATCTAATTACAAGAACATTTAAGGCAGCTGCAATACATTAGCATCTCCAGAGACCTATTGCCAAAACTTATGAGTTTTTCCTGAAACTCATTGTGCAATCTTTGGAGACAACTGGAATCTATGGTTTCAACACATGAAACTCCTCACTTCAGGTCACATTTTTACTATAAATACTAGCCACAAATCATACATCATTGCACACAGAGCCTATTGCTGAGGACACCATATCTCTCTGTAACCAGGGAGCACAGAGCTTCTTCTTGGGGACACTATGTCTGTCTGTGTTAGCCACTCCAGATTCATCCATCCACACTGCTAGTCTGCTAAATGTCTTTGGACTACAAGACTAGTGTTGTATATCCCCGGAAACCTTTCTATCTATCCCTCTGGCAGCCTCTCTTCTTCCATTCTTAGTGGTCTTGTGTGAATGCTTTATCGTATGAATGTGTGTGTGATTGGTGTTATTATTTTTAAGTCTTTAATAAATATCATTGTTATTTTTCATTTTGCGTTTGTGTGTGTCTGTTCATAGTTAGTAGGGGTATACAATTGGTGTAAAGGTCCCCTTGTTGCCCCCTTTTTGCATTGCTAATGTTGAGTTACTGCTAATTTCCTCAACATATTAGAAACTTGATATTTTATTGGAATTTCCAAGACCACATTGGATAACACTTTAGTATACATTGGGGTTTGGCTCCAAGACCCCCTATGGATACCAAAATCTGTGGATGCTCAAGTCCCATTATATACAATAATGTATATGGCATAGTAAAATGGTGTCCTGCAAAGTTTGTTTTTGGGATTTCCCTCCACAAATATTTTCGAGTTGTGGTTGGTTGAATCCATGGATGCAGAACCCATTGATCTGGAGGGCCAACTGTAGTTTTCATGCCTAAATCTGCCCTGGAGAAATGGATCAAGAATGCCAGTTCCATCCAAGACTTCTAGGAATTGGTAATCATTCACCTACTGGAGTACCCAGCCCCAAAAAGCAATTATCAGCCACCAGGTAATAGCTGGTCACATCTTTTGGATTCAAGAAAGGTTATAGCGGAATCATACCACAACCTAAGATTGAGCATATAGGTGGCTAGATGGATATAGCCATATATTTTGCCCATCTTTTCAAGTCCTAGTAACAAAGAGACATTGGTATCAAATAAGTATGGTCCTCCTCAGCTTGACTGCTCAACTTGAATGTGTGTGCTTTTTCAAGCTCTCTTCAAGTCAGTCCAAGTCAGTCTGAAGCTGGGAAGGGTGTGCTTACAGTAATTCAGATGGGCTAAAGTTCAATTGGTATGCATAAATATCTCAGAAGAATCAAACAGAAACACAGCATTTCTATTAGAGGGGAGTGCTTGGGATCTGTGACACAAACACTGATCTTCGAATCACTGTTTTGGCACAGAACATTAATTGTGAATTGTGTTTTCTCTTTCAGCAGCCTAATGATGCTTGACAACCCAAAAGAGTGAATGAACACTCTTTGAAAGTGCAAAACAATCAAGGCTGTCATTTATCTATATTTCATTTTTCACCAACCTACTAAACCATACAAACTGGGGTGGGGAATCCACTGGACAGCACTATTTTTTCTTCTTTTTTTTCAGAAAGGTATATTGTATATAGCGACAAGGGACTAGACCAAGAAAGAATGACAATAATTCAGATGAGAAATATTCCTGGTTGAGAGCAATCTTATCACTTGGCTCACAGACTAGGGCCAAGATTCTACAGCAGCTTCCCACCAAACACGTTTGGAGCATGCTGTCACATGCACACACACATACTCATGCTGGATCCTACAGCTGTACAGACAGTTGTGCAATGGGCAACATGGCCTTGAGCTCATCCTGTTATTTTTGCACTACCAAAGAAGATTCTGGCCAAAGCTTTAAGGAGTATGGGGAAGACCCCATAAATACTCACACAACCCTTCTTTTTTTCCTCAGTGGGGCAGCCCTCTGCTAACAAGAGAGTCCTGAAAGGGAACAGTAAACTGAGACCCCCACCACCATCACTACATTCCTACATTCAGTGGGTTCATTAGAAATAGAAGGTTCACTCTGATCCTGAGCTTGGCTCCAATCTATCTCTACAGGCAAACATCCAAAGAGTGTAGCCAGCAGCAATCACTTTCCAGTCAACTCTCACCTGCCCCATAGACCCAAGTCACCGCTGCCCTGAATCATAAACTAGTCTGTGAGCTGAAAGAGACATGTTCATGGAACTCAGCTTGAGACTGGTTACTAAGGATAATTTCATTTTTCCAATACTGGAAATCTATTTCCTGTTTAGAAGACAAGCTTAACACTTATTTTTAAAAAAATAGCACTGAATTCTCAATGATTCATCAGCAATAAGGTATGGCACCTAGCTGGGCTGCTCATGAATCCCTTTAAACTTAGTATTTCCTACTTTCAAATCTTCATGTAAATCCTTTTATGTAAATAAAATGTCAGTTTATCCACTGACCCCAGAGAGACCTAGGTAAACACTTCTGTTTACAAATCCTGTGTCTTCAGCACATTGGCTCCTGTGATTCTGCCCTCAGTCCCTGATGCTTCACTCCTTATCAGCAGCCTGTCATTTTGTATTTCACAAAAGTCATTTCTCAGAAGTCAGATAAACTGTGTCATGAGCATTGCTATTATCAACCTTGCCTCAGCTTTAACCTCCCTGCAGAAGTTCAATGTAGTTAGGTGGCAGCTTTAGCTTTTACAATTACTTCTAACTTATGCCATCAAATTGAAACAATTCCCCAATCCAGCTAAAGACTGTGGTTCTTAGGACCATTAACATTGACCTAAATTAACTTTCAGAAAGACCATCAACTATGTTCACATTGTGTTTGTATCGAGAAATTGCCTAATTCTTCCAGAAATACACAACAAGGTGAGACCACCACAAATCAGTTAGTAAATTCCTCTCTCTCCAACCCATTTGAACAGCAGCATCTGTGAGACCAGTGGTGTCTTACAAGGTACCACTCTTATTTCTACAGGGTGCCTCAGCATTCTTATTTCTTTATGTCTTCACCTTGAGTAAAGTCAGACCTATTTCATCTCTCTCAAAGGAAAGAAATGAGCACTTTCTGTGGAGAAAATGGGCCCTGTACTTTTTTTTTAAAATGATGCTGTATTTTTAAAATGCCTCCTTCTTCTTATGCTTTAAATGTTTTTAAATTGTTTGAAATCAGTGTCTGGTTTTAATTTACTTTAATTATTAAATGGTTACAGTTTGTTTATATACTACCTTACAGTTAAAATCAATTTAAATCAAGAACAATTTAAATTTAAAACAATTAGGAATAATTTCAATGGTCTTAAAACCTTAAAAGAATTTAAAATATGTGCAGATTTGGGCTGGTTTGGTGCTACACCCAGATAGACAGGTGGATGAAGCTGAGGCAGAGTGACCTGTCCAGCTTGTCTACTCAGGGATAATACATCCTAGCTCATCCATTCATACGCAACCAAGTAATTGATGAAGGTTGTTCTGCTGTGGACAGATCTGGCATTCAGCAGCAGCACCAACAGACCAGAGGGTGAATTGGTACAGCAACCTGAATCTTATGGGAAAGACTAAAAGTATCTATCAAACTGTTCTCTTCTCATGCCTAATGTCAGCAACAAGACTTCATCAGTAGGGATATTCTGTTCTTCCACCATCTCCAGGTGTTCACCCAAACATGCATACAGCTGCAGAACAATATATAAGACAAACAACAGCAAGATGTTAGTGTGGCAGGTCAATGAAACTGCAAGCCCCACAGTGCTAGGTCAGCTTTTAGAAGGTCTGCTAAAACCAACTGTCAGGAAGCTTGACTGCTTCTGGCAAACAGCATCAAATGAGAGATATCATTTGATAGACACCCCACACAACCAACAACTTCACATTCTTTCTTCTGATCACTGCCTCTCACCCAGCCCAGTCTCTATTAACATGCATGCTCATGAATCATACTTGTTGCTTAAATATGCTAGTGCAGAGGTTTTCAAACTGTGGGGTGCAACCCCTGAATGTGTGTGAGCACAATCTTTGCTCAAGGGGTGTGTGTGCATCAGGCCCACAAACTACTGATTCTGTACCCCTCATCAAAGAGTCTTCTACCACCACCATATGCCTCCTCCAAGGACTGGCAGAGGCCAAGATTTTTTTCAGGCATTAAATAATTAATGTCCCTCAGTCCCAAGGCTACAATGGAGATGGTGGCAAGCCTCAGGTACCAGATGCACATTCTTGGGCTTGAGAAGTGGGTGGCTGGCAAGAGGCAGAGGGAGGAGCTAGCAGCCAGTAGCTTTTTATATTGCTGCAGTCCCGGTCCCTGTAGCTCAGTGTACAGGAGCTCTGCATACAGGAGAGAGGCCAACATGAGTGTTTGGTGTAAGTGTTTAGCAGGGGAGTCTGAGGGGAATGGCCAGAGCAATGTTCTAGTGCCTGCTTCAGAGTATTCAATATGGACAGTGAGGGAACTGCTGCAGTCACCTGCAACAGCTGTGGTATGTTTGACTTGTTGCCTGTGGATGTGCAGAGCTATGCCTGCAGCAAGTACAAGTTGGTTGTGATGTTGGAAGAGAAGGTCCAGCAACTTGAGGCCCGATTAGCCACTAGACAGCATATTAGGGAGCAGGTGGTTTTCTTAGAGCAGAGCAGAAGGTCCTGGTTCAAGAACATGCAGGGGATGTTCCTCTGGAGGAGGTTAGTTCTGATACACAGGAGATGGATGTTTGGAAGAATGTTACTCATTGAGGTAGAAGAAGCAGGGGCCATTCTTTGAGTTTGGCACTACAGAAAAGGTTTGAAACTCTCTCCTTTGTCAGTGATGACAAGGAACAGGAAGGAGAGAAACAGAGTCAGGCCTCAGAGAATGTGCATGAGACCTTGAATGCTTCAGCACACAGATTGGCCTCTGCCAATCCTTGGAGGAGGCGTATGGTGGTGGTAGAAGACTCTTTGATGAGGGGTACAGAATCAGTAGTTTGTGGGCCTGATGAAATATCTCAAGAGGTGTGCTGTCTCCAAGGTGCAAAAATATGTGATGTAACAGAGAGACTGATGAGACTCTGGAAGCCTACTGACCATTATCCCTTCCTTTTGGTCCATATGGTAACCAATGATACTGCAAAGCATAGCCTTCAGAATATCAAAAAGGATTATGAGGCTCTGTGTAGGAAGCTGAAGGATTTAGATGCAAAGGGAGTCATTTTGTCTGTCCTTCCAGTAGAAGGGCATGACCCAGGAAGGGAGAGAAAGATAGTGGAGGTGAACAACTAGCTGTGCAGATGGTGCTGCCGGAAACAGTTTGGCTTCCTGGACCATGGGGTTCAGTTTCTTGGAGGTGGACTACTGGTGAGGGATGGATTGCATGTTACAGCAGTTGGCAGGAATGATTTTGCTAAGAGTCTGAAGGATCTGATCAGGAGGGCTTTAAACTGAATTGTGTGGGGGAGGGAGACAGTGTTCATGAGGACAGGAGTTCATCAAGTGCTGGAGATGATAGCCCAAACGTTACACAGACAACAAGGAAAATAGTACAAGAACCCAACAGTGGGAGGAATAAAACCTTTAAAAGGCAGATAGGGGGAATGGCCCATGGTCTTAGATGTCTCTATGTAATGCACAGAGCATGGGAAATAAACAGGATGAACTTCAACTCTTAGCACAACAAAGCAAATATGATTTAAGAGGCATCACTGAAACCTGGTGGGATGAATCTCAGGATTGGAATGTAATAATAAAGGGGTATAACCTATTTCAGAGAAATAGACCAAACAGGAAATGTGGTGGACTAGTATTATACGGTAAGGATGTGTACACCTGTGAACAGATCCATGACTTAAATCCTGGGAGCCAGGTTGAGAGCATCTGGGTAAAAATCAAGGGGAGAGAAACAGCAGGGATATCATTATGGGGGGTCTAATACAGACCTCCAAGCCAAACTGAGGACTTGGATGATGCCTTCCTAGAAGAGATGACCACACATTCAGACAGAAGAAATGTACTAATAATGGGGGATTTGAACTATCCTGATATTTCTTGGAAGTCCAACTCTGCCAAGAATTTAAGTTCCAACAAATTCCTCACTTGCCTTGCAGACAATTTCATTGTCCAGAAGGTGAAAGAGGCAACAAGGGGAACAGCTATTTTAGATCCGATCCTAACCAAAAGAGATGATCTGGCTAATGGCGTGGAAGTAGCTGGATTCCTAGAGGGGGGGAGTGACCATGTTCTCCTGGAGTTTGTTACACAGAGGAAAGGGGAAGCCAAGCATTGTCAGACATGCCTTCTAAACCTTAAGAAAGCTGATGTAAGAAAACTTAGGGGATTACTGGGGGTGATCTCATGGTCAGAAATGCTAAAAGAGAAGGAATATCATGATGGATGGGCATTTCTTAAAAGTGAGATATTGAAAGCACGACTTCAAACAGTTCCAATGAGGAGGAAAAATGGGAGGTGTCTAAAGAAACCAGTATGGGTGTTTAAAGAACTTTCACCTGAGCTGAGACTTAAAATTAACATGTACAAGAAATGTAAAAAGGGAGAAATCACCAAAGAAGAACTCAAACAAATATGTAGCTTGTGTAGGGGAAAAATCAGACAAGCAAAAGCACAGATGAACTCAGGCTTGCTAGAGAGGTTAAAAACTATAAAAAGGGCTATTTTGCATATATATGTCTGTAGCAAAAGAAAGAACAAGGAAGTGGTAGGACTGCTATGGGGAGAAAATGGTGAAATGCTAATGGGGATAGAGAAAAGAACCCAGAGCTATTCAACACCTTCTTCTTGGTCTTCTCCCGAAAGGAGAACAGTGCTCAACCTGGTGAAAACGGAGCATTTGATCCAGTAGGGGGAATGCAGCACAGAATAGGTAAAGAGGCTGTTCAGCAATACCTGACCAATATAAAAGAATTCAAGTTTCCATGTCTAGATGAACTACATCCAAGGGTACTAAAAGAACTGGCAGAAGTAATCTCGGAATCACTGTCAATAATATTTGAGAAATCCTGGAGAATGGGAGAGGCCCCAGCAAAGTGGAGGAGGGCAAGTGTTGTCCCCATCTTTAAAAAATAAGGGGGGGGGAATAAGACCCAAATAATTATCGCCCAGTAAGCCTGGGCTTGCCATTCCCAGTGTGCTGATTGGCTGATTAGGAAACACACCCAACCAATTGTAGTGCTCTATTAGTTGGCCAATCAGCAGCTTGAGGGTGTTTTTCAACACCACCTCCTTGGCCTACAGCCACATCTTTGCCTGTTGAGCTGCAGTAACTAAATACTCAGCCAGCTCCCCTTGCTTTCTTAATATGCATGCATGGAGAAAAATGTTGCTTTCTATGTGTCCCCCTTCCTCTTTCTTCTTTTTCCTCCTTTCCTACCTTGCAGGGTAGATTTTTCCCTTCCTCTGCTCTTCACCCCTTCTGCACCCAAACACTTTAGCACTTTCCCCCTCCTTCTGTCAAAGTAATATTGCTTTAAGTGTAAAAGGAAAAATGTTGGAGCAACAGCCCACAGACTAGCACAGCTGAAGTGGGTTTATTCATATCTATGGATAGACAGATAGATAACTAGCAAACCCTACTATATAGCCAAAGCACACAATTCATTGTGTGTAGGTTGGTGTTGTGGAGAAAGAAGAGTGTTGCTGTTGAGTTTGTTAATGAGGTTTGCTGTGTATATACTGTGTTTGTTTATACTGAAACTGAAGAGAAAGACCTCCAGATATTTTTGGATGAACCTCACTATCTGCAAGTTTTGTTTGTGTGTAAAAGTGGTTCAGAGCTGTGGAACAGCTGCTAGCGGAAGCCTTTGTTTTTGTGCCCTTCCTTCTGCACATTTCTCCTGTTTTGGCTACTCCTGGGTTAGTTTGTCCCCAGGCTATGCTTGGTGCCTTTCAGTGAGCCTATCCTGAGTGGACACCTTCTGCCATGAGGAACTTAGAGGCTGCCAAAAAGGAAAAAAAATCCTGAAAAGTGGTGGGAAGAAGGGGGGAGGCTGCTCTGGGTTTCCAGGCCCTCTTTTTCCTCCTTGGGGGTCCCTTTGGGCTTCTCTGGCTGCCCCTGTATCTGCTTCCGATGGGGAGAAAGGCTTTCTTTGGAAATGCTGCACCGGATAGGCTGCTGCCTGATTAAAAAACTCTCTGGCCAGTGGGAGGAGCCAAAGCCAGAGAGGGAGGGGCACTAGAATGGAGCAAAATGGGCTCTCATTGGTCGCCAGCCTCCCCCCAATGGGAATCCAGCATGCTGCCCTCAAAGGGCAGCTGGTGTCAGAATAGAAGGCTGAGGCTCTGCAGTCTGTGGGTTGGGCAAAGGCAAGCCCAAAGACACATGAAAAAGTTAGAGGTGACCATTATAGCCCCCTTGCTGGGGAAACTCCTTTGCTCCCTTATCTATTCATTTCTATTTTTAAACAAGTGGTAGACAAGGGTCCCTGGACTCCTTCTTCTCCAAATGAATCAGAGCTTTTGCATGCTACTTTCGCCAAGTATCTAGAGCAACGGTTCTTAACCTAGGGTCTGGGGACCCCCAGAGGTCCTCGATGTCCTCACAGGGGGTCTGCAAAGGCCTGAAGGTTGCTCAGATCACCTCCTGCCTGCAGTGGAGTGGCCATGTGACAGGAGACAAGGTAAAGGCTGGCTGGCTGGCTTGGCCTGTGCATTGCCATTCAACCCACTCTAGCCACAAACTTGCAGGAAGAAGCAGGAGAAAAGTCTTCCCTCCCACTCCAGTGTCTCTGAGGGAAGATTTCATGGATGGCGTAGTTGTATTATTATTATTATTATTATTATTATTATTGGTTTGCATCTAAAGTCTTGGGGGGTCCGTGGCAATAAAAGGTATTTAAAGGGGCCACTGGTAAAGAAAAGATTAAGAGGCATTGTTGTAATAGTATTATCATTTTTGTTATCAGGTATTATTGTTATTATTATTAGGGTTTTAAATCTCGAGTTAAATTTTGGGGATCCATGGTAACAAAAGATATTTAAAGTGGGTCCCTGGTTTAAAAAAAGTAAGATAAGAGCCACTGGTGTAATTGTGTTGTTGTTGTTGTTAGGGTTTTAAATCTTGAGTTAAGTCTTGGGGGCCCATGGTGACAAAAGATATTTGCAGGGGGTCTCTGGTAAAGGAAAGGTTAAGAGCCACTGGCATAATTGTATTAGTTATTAGTATAGGTGTGCCTGGCATAACATACACTGTTATGTTCCCTGCTTGGGTTTCAAGTGGTGGTTGTAGCATGGAGCTTGGAGTGGCAGTGTTCCTTTCGTACGGTTCAGCTACATGGTATTTTAGGAAAAAAAGTATTGCATTTTTTTACATGTGGATGTCATGGCCAGCCAGGACTCTGAGGAGTCAGAAAATGAGGAGTCTGAGTCTGAATCTAGCTCTGCTTTGCCAGATGCAGAGGAACCCAGGTCTCAGCAGCCTAGCCCTCCCTCAGCACAGGGTCCAAGCCTGGGAGACATAGTTGAGCAACAGCAAGAGGTGGAAGAGCAGGTACCTACCTTTAGCCAAAGAAGAGCAGAAAGGGGGGGCGCAATGCTCTCCGAGGCTAAAAGAAAGACGCTCATTAATAACCAAGCAGCTGTGAGTGGGAGCTGGGCCAACATAAGCAGCTGGTGGACAAGTTGGATTCCTTGTCTCAGGCTATCTGCATTCCTTGGAGGAAGCCTCTGCCTTTGACTCTCCTGGCTTTTGGAACCTTGCTTTCTTGAAACCTCAGATTATCTTGACCCTGGACTGTCTTCGTTGACCCACCTGCCGGAATCCTTTTGACCTCGGACTGCCTCTTCATGCTTCGCTCTCTCTGGACTCCTGACTCTCTGGACTGCTTTCTGTTGTCAATTGCAGTGTTGTCAATAGCAGTCCAGAGAGTCAGGAGTCCAGAGAGAGCGATGGAGATTGAGTGGCAGGAGTGGATTGTGAAGTGGACAGGGGATTTGCATGTGGTTGTGTTATAGGATTAGACCAGCTTTTGGTATGGGTTTTGATATGACCCAAGTGCCCAGGGGGTCACATCATTGACCCATGACCCTTGCTCCCACTGCAACGGAACCCAGGTAGTTAACTGGTGGTGGCAGCAGCAGCAGGGACAGGGCAACAGAGCAGCTCACCCTTAATGCACCACTGGTATACATTATGTTGGGTGCAGCTAGTACTAGGAAAGATTCTAGAGCAGATAATTTAACAGACAGTCTGTAGGCACTTAGAATGGAATGCTGTGATCACTAAAAGTCAACATGGGTTTTTGAAAAACAAGTCATGCCAGACTAATCTTATCTCTTTTTTGATAGACTTACATACTTGGTAGTTGAAGGGAATGCTGTGGATGTATTGTATCTTGATTTCAGTAAGGCCTCTGACAAAGTTCCCCATGATGTTCTTGCAAAAATGTTAGTAACATGTGGGCTAGACAATGCAACTGTTGGGTGGATTTGTAATGGGTTCATGGGCCAAATCAAAAGGGTAGCCACAAATGGCTCCTCTTCATCCTGGAGAGAAGTGACCAGCGGGGTGCCACAGGGTTCTGTCCTGAGGACATGCTTATCAAGTTTGCAGATGACACCAAATTAGGAGGGGTAGCTAATACCCCACAGGATAGAATCAGAAAGGCTTTCTTTGCAAATGCCTGGCATAACATACACTGTTTAATCTTAACAGATTAAAAAGCTGGGCCAAAATTAACAAAATGAATTTCAACAGGGAGAAATGTAGGATACTACACTTGGGCATTAAAAAGAAAGGCACAGATATAGAATGGGTGACACCTGGCTTGATGACAGTACATGTGAAAAGCATCTAGGAGTCTTAGTGGAGCACAAACTGAACATGATTCAGCAGTGTGATGCGGCAGCTAAAAAAGCCAATATGATTCTAGGCTGCATCAATAGAAGTATAGTGTCTAGATCAAGGGAAGTAATAGTGCCGTTCTATTCTGCTTTGGTCAGGCCTCACCTGGAGTACTGTGTCCAGTTCTGGGCACCACAATTCAGGAAGGATACTGAGAAGCTGCAACATGTCCAGAGGAGGGCAACCAAAATGGTGGGAGGTCTGGAAGCCATGCCTTATGAGGTGTGGCTTAGGGAGCTGGGTATGTTTAGCCTGGGGAAGACAAGGTTAAGAGGAGACATGATAGCCATGTTTAAATATTTGAAGGGATATCATACTGAGGATGGAGCAAGCCTATTTTCTGCGGCTCTAGGGACAAGGATACAAAGCAGTGGACTCAAACTATAGGAAAAAGAGATTCCATCTAAACATTAGGAAGAACTTCCAGACAGTAAAAGCTGTTTGGCAGTGGAATGCACTGCCTCAGAGTATGGTGGCTTCTCCTCCTTTGGAGGTTTTTAAACAGAGGCTGGAACGGCCATTTGTTGTGAATACAGTTGCCCCTCCACATTCGCAAACTCAGCATTTGCGGTTTTAATGATTCGCGGTTTTGGGAGGGCCCCCCGGCCCCCCCCAAAACCGCGAAAAGGGGCCTCCGGAGGCCCCTTGAAAGCCCTGGGAAGGAGCGGGGAGGGCCGGGGAGGCGTTCACGGAGCCTTTGGAGACCCTCCAGAGGCCCCGTGAAGGCGTGGGGCGGGTGGCGGGAGGCCGCGGAGGCCTTCACGGAGCCTTCGAAGGCTCCATGAAGGCCCCGGGGAGGGAGGGGGGAGGCCTTCACGGAGCCTTGGAAGGCTCCGTGAAGGCCTGGGGAGGCCGGGGAGGCCTTCACGGAGCCTTGAAAGGCTCCGTGAAGGCCCCAGGGAGGGAGGGTGGAGGGTGGGGGGAGGCCTTCACGGAGCCTTGGAAGGCTCCGTGAAGGCCTGGGGAGGGTGGGGGGAGGCCGCGGAGGCCTTCACAGAGCCTTTCAAGGCTCCGTGAAGGCCCCAGGGAGGGAGGGGGGAGGGGGGGAGGCCTTCATGGAGCCTTGGAAGGCTCCGTGAAGGCCTGGGGAGGGTGGGGGGAGTCCGCAGGGGCCTTCACGGAGCCTTCGAAGGCTCCGTGAAGGCCCCAGGGAGGGAGGGGGGAGGGCAATCAATATTCGTGGTTTTTTGAGATTCGCGGGGGTCCGTGGAACCTAACCCCCGCGAATGTCAAGGGACAACTGTACTTTGATTGTTTATTTCTGCATGGCAGGGGGTTGGACTAGATAGTCCTTTTGGTCTCTTCCAACTCTATGATTCTATGGAAGAGAGAGAAGACAGACATGAATCACTATGGTATAGGGCAGCAGTGGCTGGCCTGGCTGGCAGGCATGCATTTTTTTCTCCTTCATCTGTGTCACTTGTGCTTTTTCTGTTCCAAAGGTAGAAAGGATGGTTGACATGCTCCCTGGACATGGCGGAGCAAGAAGAATGCACACCTTGTGCCCAGGGCTTTCCCCTGTTAACCCCCCCAGCGTGTGTATGTGACATTCACCTTCCACACATAGATGTAAAGGGGCCACAGAGGTAAAAAGTTTGAGAACCACTGTGCCGGTGGAATTGCACCCTGCTTTGACCCTGTTTTTATTTTGCAGGACAGGCTACTCTTGGTTCAAGCATATTTAGTTTCTGTTGGTCAGAAACTACCATATTTGTCAAAGTACACAGAAGGACAGCATGGATAAGTTTGGGTTGACATCTGGATAGAATCATGACCTCAATGGTTACTTTAAAATGAGGAGAGATGAGTTTAGAGCTTTTTTTTCTGCTTCAGAAATGAAGTATGTATGGAAAGCAAAATGTGTGTCTGAACCTCTAGGACAGTGGTGGGGAATGTGTCCACTGTGGGCCATTTTTTGTATCCCCCAGTCCATTTGTTCAAGGAAAAATGGGCATGAGGCCATCCATTGCAATTTTAACTTAGAAGAGGCCTTTTCCCAAAGGACATGATCTGGAAGTTGCTCTACCCAGTGAGGAAAAAAAGGCATTTCCTAGGCCTATAACAGTCTAGAGATGGGCAAAAAAGAATGCCACAATTGCCCACCAACCCCCCAAGTTGTGGTTAGACATTTGGGAACAGACAAATTTTGCATGGTGAGGGTTAGTGGCACATCAATGTCCCTTGATGGGCCAATGCTGTCTCCTGACCTCTGACAGTTGCCCACCTCTTTTTAGGCTATACTTCACACATTTGAGTAAGTGGTTTGTAAATCATACTGTAGTAAATATAGTATCCTGAGAGGTGACAAACTGTTTGTTCTGTCATAGTGTTGAGGATTTCCTGTTTTTCCAAATGCTTTGTCACTTTCAATTATATTTCACAAAACATCAGCCTAGGAACTACATGTACTTCTTAAATAACAATGGACTTTATCAGATGCACTAAATACTGCATCATAACAATGTCACATATTTATTTATTTATTTATTTATTTATACCCCGCTCTTTAGCCACAAGGCTATCAGAGCAGCTTACAAATTGTTTTAAGCAACAGCTATTTACACATCTACACTGCATTAAACAGTTTCCAATGTGTGTTAGCTAATTGACCCCACAAGCTGGGTACTCAGTTTACCGACCTACGAAAGGATGGAAGGCTGAGTGAACCTTGGAGCCTGCTGGAATCGAACTTGCAACATGGTGGCTTGTAGTACTGGTATTTAACCACTGTGCCACCAGAGCTCCATAGACACGAAAGGGTGCACATATCTTACAATGTTGCCCCCCTGCATTTGTCTTGTCAAAAAAATTGTACTTTTTTTTTTTTTTATGGCTGAAGCCATCAATAGATCAGCCGTGGTGCTTTAGTGCTGGCATTGCTGGCGTATGAAACCTTGTGCCATTTAACTCACGCGAATGCAGGGTCAATGGCCGGTCTGTCCAGAACACTTCCAGGTGATCGTGACATCCACGTAAGGTTTTTATTACCTTCCCTGGGTTACTTGTATGTTTTTAAGTGTTTGCATGAGCTTTGTGTAACTTTTTGCATGTTTTTTTTTTTTTTTTAGTTTCCCGTTCGAGCATGTTCTCGTTAGAATCCATGGGAGCTCCATTCACTGTCTCATTCATTGCTGGTAAGACTTTGGATGGGAGGGAAGGTAACTGCAGCATGGGGAGTTCTTTTGCTGACATAAAAACAGAAGAGTTACACTGGCAAAAGAACTGACTTTTTTTGGGGGGGAGTCTGATAAAGTCCAATGCCTCCCCCAGTTCTGCCAAAATTAAAGCATCCTACCTTGGCTCTGCATTGTGTCTTACCTTGAAGATCTGTAATGTATTCAGTACTAGTAGTTCACCCCCTCTACTGAGGTAAACTGTCACTCTTCTATGGCCATTTTTATATTCATGGTGGCAATTTCCAGTTTATCACCTAATGGCCACCCTTCAGGTGCTGAGCCTCAGAAGACTTATTTTGGCTGGCCCTTGGATAACAGATGAGTAGCCCACTACCAAGGCCTTGTCTGAAGCCAGATTACCAGATGGATAGTGCATATTACAGCTTGTCCTTCACTGGCATAGCCTTCAAAAGTCCAGCATCACCTTCATAGGATGAGGCAGTGGAGTAGGAAAGTGTTGTATTTTATTTGTTCACACAGGATGGTGGGTTGTTTTTTTTTTATTACCATGTTATATTTATATGCATCTCAGGGTGCAGCTGTGCCTAGCCATGCCTTCTTAAATGATCAGGTAATATGTTGATAATGGAGACAATTATTAGTGCAACAATGATAAAAAATAATCTTATACTGGTATTACAGAGTACTACTGCACTTGAGTTTAGCATCAGGTTGCTGTAGGGATGGAAAGAATATTCAAAAATGTTTGGAAAATGGTTGAGAAACCCTGATGAGAAAAATCCCAGACTGACGTGAATCTTCACAATTTGGGAGTTATTCTGCACAAAATTCTCACTTTCTGCAAAGAAAACAGCATTTCCTATGCAGGAATTAATATTCCAATATAGAAACATTATTTTCTGAACTGAAAATGCTGTTTTCTGCACCGAAAATGCTGTTTTTCTGTGCAAAACATCTAATTGAGAATTTTGCACAGATTAAGCCCCAAATTGTTAAGAGCCTTCAAAAATTGTGTGGCTTTTGAAAGATGCATGAAGAACATTTGTCACAACATGAAGAACATGGCTGAAATTACTCAGTGATTCTTTCAAGGAGAAACTTAGTGAAGAATTACATCCTTAGATTACTGTTATTTCATATAGCTCACATCCATCCAGTTTTTAATATTTCACCCAGTTTAATGTAGTTTAGATGATAGAATTTCCCCATCTCAAGATCCTCATATTACCTAGGGATGCTATTTTGATTTTTTTTTTGTTAAATACCTATACCATATCTATATTTATATCTACATCATCTATCTGTTGGGAGTTACAGTCTTGAGGTTGTGTGTTTCATTTTTGTTCTCCTTTGATCTAAAAACCAAACATTCCAAACAAATTGATTGATCTATGTTGTTTCTATGTGGGTGATGTGCACAGTTTTCTTTGTTACAAAATGATTTCTCTTAAATCTAGTCCACACAAATCAATTTCATGGGCTATCATAATCATATATTATAAAACACCAGGTGGCATACAAAGAGCTACTTTTAAGTATACCCAGTGGGGGGTTTCACTTTTGTTTGTTGAACAGAAGACAGCCATGCAGCATCACAATCTCCTTTTGAAACCTCCTTAGTCTCAAAGCCATTGACAGTGTGGCATGAGAAATGTTTCCTTGAGATAAACAAGTCCAAAGTGGGCATGAATCAACTGGAAGGTCAATGTAGCACCCTAGCCTCCAACACTTACCCACTCCTGTTTTAGGAAATTATGGACCACACTCATGAAACTTCTGCCTGTTAGGGATTTTAGGAAATTAGTAAAAAAAAACCTTTCTGTTGCAAACATTTTCAGTGAGCTATTGACAAGAATTGATCTAAGGATCATTATAGTTGATCTAAGGATTTCTGCTTGATTAGAGGGCCATTCACCAAAGGATGGAAACAACATCTGCCTGAGGTTCTAAAGACTTCCTTCCAGTTTGAGTAGACATGTAATACCTAAATAGAAAGTAGCTAGTAGCCCAGCCAGGTGTAAGGTAGATTCCTATGATCCTTAAGTGGGGAAAAAGTGCATAATGGTATGGATTCATTTCAGCTTTCATATCAGGAAATTAACAGTTATACTTGAAATTATTGTCAGGCCTATACTGAGAAGGCATGTTTTTCATCTTAGTAGTTCATGTGGATGGGTGGGTCTCAGTTTCCAAGCACACCTTCCTCCTCATTCTTCTACCCCAGCTATAGGAGCCCCCCCCCACACACACACCTCTGGATCTTATGAGCCCAGGAGATAATTGCTCCACAACTCCCCTGACAGGGCTGATTCCTCTTCTTACATATTTTCCCGCAGCAGTGTAGTGCCATGGCCTGTCAGCTGTTGCCTGGGGTTATCTTCTACCTTCTTCACTTCAGACATTGTTCAGCTGGGAGGAGGGTGTTTTCAGAGCAACAGGGCTTTTCTTTGAAGAATTACTTAAGGGAGGATACATTTCTTATTCTTATGAATCAGAATTTCCATGGCTTTTATTAAATTGCTTTGAAATCCTTCTGGATAGACTAAAATGCCCTCAGCCTGCTGTGTTGGATTGATGTGTTATGTGTGGTGAATACATAATTGCAGAGCAAGTTGTATTGAAAAGGGAACAATGTAGCTATTGCAGCTTTAAAATTTGGTTTTAATTTCTAGACTTTCATAAAACAGACTATTCTGGGGGTGGTGGAGAAGATGTAATTTATGATGGTTTGTGATTAAGTCATCAGAAGATGCTTTTTACCATCATACACTGATCTGTTTGTTCTAGGATTTGCAGAACTGAAGCCCAAACGGTAACATCCATACTCACTCCAGGGAGAAGGCATAATGAACCTTTGCAGACATACAATAACATACACACACAATATGAATCTAGCAGAGAACCTCGCCGACAGCCCCAGAAGTAGCCCCGTGGCTACTTATGCATTACAGAAATAGAGAATAAAAAAAGGATACATGTTTCCTTAAAATGCTTATTTGCTAGTTTGTACATATATATTGAAAATGTAGTACTTCTTGTTATTATGTGCCTTCGCATTGACTTTGACTTATGGTGACCCTATCATAGGGCTTTCTTGTCAATAGTTATTCAAAGGAGATTTACCATAACTTTCCTCTTAGGGTGAATGTGTGTGACTTGCCCAGTGCATTTCCATAGTTGAGCAGGGATTTGAACCCTGGTCTCTCCCAGTCCTAGTCCAACATTCAAAACACTATACCACCCTGGCTCTCAAATTTAGAAGTAATTAGTGTACTTTACCACCCTGGCTCTCAAATTTAGAAGTATTTATTATAATTTACCACACTTGTTCTCAAATTTAGAAGTAATTATTATAATTTAAACAGAAATATAATATATCTCACCATAACAGGGACAACTGAGACTGGGTGTCTTATGTGCTTAATCAATCTGTTCTCCGAATACTAACAATAAAATGACAGCTTCAAGGCCCCTGCTTTTCCTTTTTGACCTTGTCATTTATGACTTAATATTCAAAAAGAGGACACCTTCAAATATAGGACTGCCCTTTGACAGTCTGTCAATATGGGGACTTTTTTTCTCTGTAAAGTAGGAATCATTTCATTTTGAATAGCCCACTTCATGATTGAAACAGAGAAGTTTGTGATTGCTTTATTTTGTTTCATGTCCCCATTAGAGTGGAAGAGCAAGCTTATCATAAATGCCAAAAGGAAAAAAAAAAGCAAAGAACTTACATAGCTGAAATTGGAAACAAGTGTATCCATACACTACTAAAAGGTAGCAGAAAGGAGATTTTATTGGTGGTGGTGGTGATGGGGAACCAGGTGGCATCATTATATGCTTCTACATATTCTATTTGTGGATTTAATTTCTTTCTTCATTTATTTTTCTTGAAATCTCAGAAATATCCTCCACCCAGAAATTAAGATAGGAAATTAGGAAATTAAGACAGGAGCCATCATTGACCACAACAATGATTTTCCAGTGACCATTCTCTTAACTATATTGCAATGTTTTTGGGGGCCTGGCCATCCAAGCAAATTGTTGCCAAGATATAGCAGTTCTCAGTAGAATTTTGTCAGCTGGGTGATACAGTCACTGAATCCAGCCACTGTATAAAGTAGTATTAGTACAGTCATCCCTCCACATTCGCGGTGGTTAGGATCTTGAGACCTGCGTGAATGTGAAAAAACCACAAAAAATGCCTCCCCGCACCCTCCCGCAACCCCCCCATCCTTCCAAAGTGACGATGGGGCTTTTGGAAGCATGGGGGTGGCTAAAAAGTCTCCTGCTTACCTGGCCACCACCACCACACCACCTGCTATGCTTTCCGAAGTGGCTATTGGGCTCTCAAGCCCCATACCTGCTTTGGGAAGGTTGGGGTGGCCACAGCTGCGAGGTTGGCCAGCCTCCCCCCCAGCCTTCCTGAGGTGGTTCGGGGGCTTTGAAGCCCTGGAGACACCTTGGGAAGGCCGGGGACAGTGGTGGGCAGGAAGGAGGCTTGCCGGCCTCTCCCCAGCCTTCGCGAGGGGGCTCTGGGGCTTTGAAGCATCAGAGCCACCTTGGGAAGGCCAGGAATGGTGGTGTGAGGGAGAGAGGCTGTTCAGCCTCTCCCCAGCCTTTGCGAGTGGTCTCTGGGGCTTTGAAGCCTCAGAGCCACCTCAGGAAGGCCGGGGACGATGGTAGCAGGTGGGCAGGAGGCTGGTCGGTCTTTCCCTAGCCTTCCCAAGGGGGCTCCAGGGCTTTGAAGCCTTGAAGCCACCTCAGGAAGGCCGGGAAAGGCAATGGGCAGGAGAGAGGGAGGCATTCCCGAGGGGGCTCTGGGGCTTTGAAGCCTCGGAGCAACCTCGCAAAGGCCGGGGATGGTGGTGGGTGGGAGGGAGGGAGGCTGGTCGGTCTCTTACCAGCCTTTGCGAGGGATCTCTGGGGCTTTGAAGACTCGGAGACACCTTGGGAAGGCCAGGGACAGTGGCAGTGGGTGGGCAGGAGGCTGGTCAGCCTCTCCCCGGCCTTCCCAAGGGGGCTCCAGGGCTTTGAAGCCTCGGAGCTACCTTGGGAAGGCCGGGGAAGGAGGTGGGTGGGAGGGAGGGAGGCTGATCAGCCTCTCCTCAGCCCTCCCAAAGGGGCTCAGGGGATTGAGAGCCCCATAGCTGTTTCAGGAATGTCTGGAGGGGTGGTGGCGGGTGGGAGGATGGGAGGCTGGTTGGCCTCTCCCCAGCCTTCCTGAGGGGGCTCCGGGGCTTTGAAGCCTCGGAGCTACCTTGGGAAGGCCGGGGAAGGAGGTGGGTGGGAGGGAGGGAAGCTGATCAGCCTCTCCTCAGCCCTCCCAAAGGGGCTCAGGGGATTGAGAGCCCCATAGCTGTTTCAGGAATGTCTGGAGGGGTGGAGGGAGCGCAGCGGAGAGGCTTTTCAGCCACCCCCACCCTCCCAAAGCCGCGACAAGGCTTGGAAAGCTCAATCGTGGCTTTGGGAAGGGGAGGGGGGCTAAAAAACACCGTTCCCATGAACTCCCTGCTCTCCAGGTGCTTGGCTCTCCATCCCAAATGGAGCCAAGCCCCAGGAGAGCGGGGAGTTGGGATCATAGTTTTCTCAGCAAGCACTCCATTTAAATCGGCTCCTCTGCCTTGCATGCGAGGGAGAGAAGCTGATTTAAATGGGGTTCTTGCTGAGCAAAGAGCGAATAATCAAAACTGTGAGAGTGAAAGCCACGAATGTAGAGGGGCAACTGTAGTTGTAATACTAATACTAATACTGATACTGATAATGATAATGGTATGGGCTGAACCTCCTTTATCCAGAATTCCAAAATCCAAAATGCTCCACCCACCCACCTACAGTTTCTCATGAGTGGCTGAGATAGTGACACCTTTGTTTTCTGATGGTTCAATGTACACAAACTTTGTTTCATGCACAACATTATTTTTAAAAATATTGTATAAAATTACCTTCAGGCTATGTGTATAAGGTGTATATGAAACATAAATTAATTTTGTGTTCATACTTGGTTCCATCTCCAAGATATATCTTTATGTATATGCAAATGCAGGTTTTTCAAAATTTTAAAAAAATCTGAAATACAGAACACTTCTGGTCCCAAGCATTTTGGATAAGAGATACTCAACCTGTAATAGGAACATAGCACCACCAATATTTGTGCCAAAAATCATTCCAGGGCAGCCTTTACAAAAAGTTAGGATATTAATGCTCTGAATTAGTAAATACTATTTTGTTGTCAAGAAGTTAATGAGGCCATCTAAGGTCACTATCACTGAGCATAAAATGATTTTTTTAGGAATATTGTGCATGGAACCCCTCAGATACAATACATTTCTTGGCAGAACCTGATAAGCATCCTGTATTCCAATATGGATTCATAATCAGGTTTTAACAGCACTATTTCCACAACTGTAAATGCAGCCTCAAACCTACCTTAATAGCCACCAGCTGTACTTTCTGCTTGTAATTGGAGCACAAGACAATGACATTTCCAGCCCCCTTCCACGAGTGAGCAAAGCTCCAACTATCAGAAGAAAGACCCTGTCACAGTTTCTTGTTGCAGAAGATGGTACATTCCACTAAATTACAGTAGTGTACAAATACATGCTACTCACAGGTATACTGTAGGTAGATATATAAAAGTTACATCATAAATTATATCACAACAAAATGGTAAAACAATTTATCTATTCCACAGGATCTAAGAAATCAAAAAGAAATGTAAGCCAAGGAAAATTTAAGCCAAGACTGGAAATGGTATATGAGCAGCAGGGAACACACTATGTGACCAAGTACAAATAACAAGACAATGGAAACAATACACTGAAGGACTATATAAAAGAGATGAAAGGATGACAGATTCATTAAATAAGAACCATATAAAGATGAACTTACAATTTTAGAAAGTGAAGTGGAAACTGCACTCAAAACACTTTGGAAAAATAAATCATAAGGAACAGATGGCATACTAATAAAGCTGTTTAAAGCTACAGAATCAGAATCTGCTCAAATTCTAATTTAAATCTACCAAGAAATGTGGAAAAAACAAAACAAAACAAAACAAACAACAACAATGGCCTACAGATTGGAAACACTCAATATACATTCTAATCTGCAAGAAAAGGGATACCAGGGTTTGTAGTAACCTCCGGGCCACTGAACTAATATCCCATACAGGAAAAATAATGCTTAAAATTTTACAACACAAACTTTGACCATATGTGGACTGAGAAATGGCAGATGTCCAAGCTGAGTTCAGAAAAAGAAGGGGCACTAAGAATCATATTGCAAACATACATTAGATAATGAAATGCATCAAAACATTCCAGAAGAAAATCAGCCTGCACTTTATAGATTATAGTAGAACTTTTGATTGTGTAGGTTGTGAAAAACTATGGATCACACTTAAAGAAATGGGTGTGTCACAACATTTGATTCTCCTGATTTGTAAGCTGTACTCAAGAGAAAAGGCCAATGTCAGGACAGAATATGGAAAAACAGAATGGTTTTCAATTGGCAACTGGATCAAACAAGGCTGCATTTTATTACCCTATCTATTTAACTTGTATGCTGAATGTATCATACATCCCGGCTCCCTCTAGATCGGCAGAGGTGTTGCCAGGGGGAGCCAAATTTTCCGGTCTTAAAGGGAGGAAAGAGTACTGCACTGTCGGCAGGTACTTGGCACCTGCAACAGGAAGCGATGGGTGGGGCCAGAGGCTATTTAAGGCCCTGCCGCCCCCTCACTTCCCCCTCTTTCATTCCTAACCATTGACCCACCCTCTCACCGCTTAAATAGTGTGATAATTGGTTCCTTTGGAGCCGGGTAGGAATCCCCCCTTTTCTCAGGGTTTTTGTTGCCTACCCCATACTATGGCAGTGGCAATTGGAAAAATTGGCTTGGGTTGCATCCAAATAGGTAAATTCATGTGTTATGCAATGGAGAAAGGGGGAAGCATAGAATTTGTTGTGCACCTTGGCACCGATTTTGGTGAAGGCAGGGTCTCTGGAAGGGTCAGTTCGTGTAGCCTAAGGGGACAGAAGGAGGCCCACCTTGGGGTTGGCCTGAAGGATAATCCCTCATATTAATCCATGTGGCTTGGGTGAGGGACTTTGGGGTTGACGTTCCAGATGCGGGCTGGCTGGGGAGCAACCCCATTCATTGGGGTTCCTCTCCAGGACCCAGGTGTTTGCCTGGGGAAGAGGGGAGTATCAGTCTTGGATGGACAAACTGCCCCAGCTGCTCCTTCACTAGGTTGCCTCTTCCCACTGAAGATCTTAGAGGGCATAAATAGCTAGGGTTAAATAAAAACCCTTTATTTAACCCCATTTTCTTGTGTCTGGTCTCTTTATTTCCCAGAATCAATTGGCAAAAACTGAATTAGACTTGGCGAAAGGAAGCATGAAAATTGGAGGAAGGAACAGCAACAATTTTAGATATGTAGATGATACAATACTATAGCAGATGTTACCCTAAGAGGTGTGGTGGGTGCTTTAGAAACCTACCTGTAATGCCAACATCTATCTGGGGGGATTACTAGCTCAAATAGTATGCCTGCAAGAGGAGGGTAACTGCAGAGATCTTTTGACCTATGTATACCAGTACTAGCTGCAGAGAATTCCAGTTAAAGTGAAATAAAGTATTTTTATTTGAAATAACACAAAATGCATTCACACACACCAAACACATTCCTAAGAACCACACAAGCCTATAGAGGAGTAAGGCAAAACGATTGGCTAGAGGGGGAGGTTCAGGAAAATGGGGTGATAGTTACCAGTCTTGAAGAGCAGAGTTTCGACTAACAAAGTACTCAAACTGAAGTGTGAGCATGGCACAGGAGGTTCCGATCTGGAGGTGCACTGAGAAAGAGAGTGCCCAGGTTTATCCACCATGGCACATCTTTCTGTTGTTGGGAGACTAATATTTATACCCTCCTTCATATCCTGAAGGGGTACTTTGGTGAGAACAAAGCCTAGGTGGGTTTTCCACTGGGTAAACAAAAGAAACTGAAACTTGTCAGATTGCTGTTAATGGCTGGGAGATTGGAATTGATGGATTTATGACAACCTTGCAGTACAGGACAGGAGGGGCTTCATATGATCAACATATCTAACTTTGCAATAGAACTGATGAAAACATGGACATGAAGTTAAATCCTGCCCTTGTAAAAATCCCTGGTGCATTTCACACTACACAATTCTAGGAGTTTGATAGTACTTTAACTGCCATGGATCCATCCTATGGAATTCTGGAATTTGATGTTTATGGAGGGGTACTTAGAATTCTTAATGAGAGAGTTCCTATTGATGTCTTGCCAAAGTACAAACCCCAGGATTCCTTAGGATCTTACCATGCCAAGGGACACAATTTTTAAAAAATCCAGCAAAGTTCAGCTTTTTCATGTTTGAAACCTCCTTTAGCTCCTTCCTTAACATGGTGACATCCATATAAGTTGAATTACAATGTCCATCACACTCATTAAATATGATAGCTTTACTGGCTGGAGATTATAGAATTGCACACTGATAGTTTTGAAGGACTAGAGTGCCCTGAATGTAGGGAACGAGACTGGAGACTTTATCAGATGAGGAAAATATGGCATTATCACAATGTCACATAACCATGAAAGGGCACACTGATCGGATGACATTGCCCTTTCATGGTTATAAAGAGCAAAAATCCTGTCATTTTTAATTGACGGCTTAAGATGTCAATAGATCTCCCTGCCACTTTTTTGCTGGTATTGCTGGCATGTGATAACTTGGGCCATTTAAATCTCAGACTTACTCTTACAATGGCCAGTCTGTCACGAACACTTCTAGGTGAGATCAGGATATCCAGGTAAGTTTTACTCTTTTTTTTTTTTTTACCCTCCCTCAGTTACATGGGACTTTTACAGTGTGTTTGGGTGCTTGGTGTAACTTAAAATGCTTTATTTTTGTTTTTAAGTTTGAATTTCCCACGTGATGAAACTGTGTGAGATTTCGAACAAGGAAGTGAATGGGGCTTCATTCACTTCCTCTTCATTGCTGGGAGCTTTTACTCGGATTAGAAGGTAAGTGTGGGGGGGATGTTCTTTTACTGGCATAAAAACTTCTTTTTTTTGTTTTATACTGGCAAAAGATCATTTAAACAGGCTGCATCTGATAAAGTCCTGGGTGTTGTGAGGTCATCCTCTCTCCATTATATGAAGGCATTGCAGGAGGGAGGGATAGACAAAGGATTACTGTCATGTCCTGTTTTCTGTAGGTGAAGAAAAAATAGGCCACCAAAACTGAGAACAAAGGTGTGTTTTTTTTTGTGAGGGCTCCCTCTGTGTGTGTATGTGTGCTTTTTCAAGTTTTTTTTTTAAAGAAAAAAATGTACTTAAAAATAACTGGCAGCCCAGAGAGAACATATTTAGTAATCTGCAAATAATCAGATCTGCAAATTTGATTTGGAGGGATGAATGTAGTCTCAATAAACTGGATTTTCTGGTGTTAAAAAAAATTCTTCTCAAAAATTAAAAAGTATCTGGGGGGGGGTATATTTTGAGTTCTGTCAGCAATAATGTATAAGGATATAAAGAGTAAATGATGATGGTGGTGGTGGTGGTGCTTGTGGTGAAGATGATTGTCCTTGACCAGAAAGGGTGACTCTACACATCATCACACGCCAGTAAAACAATGGTCAATTTTTTTGTTTCGTATTTTGGGACAGTTTGTGAAAAAAATTGTGCAACAACAGTTTGTCTATGTGTACAGTAACTATTGTTTTGTGAATAAAACAGTGTACATGGTACAAAACTCACTTCTCCTTGTTATTTTTTTATGAGTTCTTTTCCACACAAAAACTCCCAAAGAGTGTGTATGTGTATGGGCAGGGGGAGGAATGTTAAAGACACATCTTGTAACCTTACCTATAGTGGAGAGAAAACTCTGGAAATTCTTCATTCTTGCATGTGAAAAGAAAAGAAGCAAAGATTTGCGTTCCTAGTGGTAATGTCATCCTGGCCACATGGGTGAAGTTCATCACCTGCGAATGGGCAGTGAACCTTCAGGATTAAGGAACTGGTGAAATATTTATTTCAGTTTGATTTGTTAAGGATTGACAAGAATTGGTAAATCTCATCTTCAGGATGAAAAAAAAATGTTTGGTTTGCGAAATCTGAATGCAGGTAAAGGGGAATTGACAGATTTTCTCATTTCCACTTTGGCATATTTGATCAGCTCTAAAAAAGAAACCAATTTTGTTTCCTGTTTTATTTACTTTTTAAATCAACATGTAATTAATTTTTTTTAAATGATGAATTCTTCATGCATTAGTACTAGTTAGTTACATAACGACCTTAGTTGCTTAATCAAGGACTTTATCAGACACGGGGAAACATGGCACAAAACCATATCCCAAATCGTATCATAAGGACAGGACAAGAACACAAAGGACGACACTATCAGCTGCTCTCGTCCTCAGCTGTTCCTGGGGTGTAGTGCTGGCACAGATGAGGCATCACTTTTTTTATTGACGGGTTAAGCCATCAGTAAAGAGTGACACCTTATTCACACCCATGCTATGCTCCCAGAACGGCTGAACTACGATGTTGTCTGATAATTTTGCCCATTTGTGTTCTCATTGTGTCTTTATGACATGTTTTTTTCTCGTGTCTAATAAAGTCCGAAGTCTCCCAGTGTAACTTGCCAGTCCTGACTCACAAGGCAGCAGCTGGTGTGAGCAACAGGGGCCTGTACTCCTGTTGATTAGGATTCAGCAGACTGAGGTTTCCATCCCCTCCTTCAAGCAAATCTTCAGTACAATAGTCAGAAGCAGGATCCTTGTTATAATAGTTCTTCACACTAGGGATCACTCATGGGGGGTAGGGGTGGAAACCACAGTCCACTGCATCCTGATCAACAGGAGAACAAATCTCTGTTGCTTGCAGAATTGGGGAACTTTTACAATCCCTACATATTCCCTACAATATTGAATACATAGGGATTGTGAATATGAATCAGTTACAAATGAATTACTCTAGGTTACACATTCTTAACGGTGATTGTAAATGTCAACCAATATTTCTATGCTATCTCTTAGCCCAGAAAAAGGTCCAACATACTTTACAAACATATAGCAAGAATACTATCAGGTTCAAGAATGGCAGCTTCTCGTGTTCTCTCCTACCACAAGTGTTGACTCCCTAACTCAGTGTTGGAAGGATTTAGATCATGTGTATGTGGCAGGGAAGGATTGACTTGTATTTTTTTTTTTTACTTCTATTGGTTTCTCATTTTTCAGTCTCCTGTTCTATACTGGCTGAAATGGAATGTTAAAGTGTTGGATTGGAACTTAGCTGATCAAGATGCAAGACTCCACTGGGCCATCATACTCAGGGCTGGTTTAAGGAATTGGGGGGGTGGGGCTGCAACGATTTATTTCAGGGGGCCCAAATGTTTATTTTAGTGTCCAGAAAAGCTATATACCAGCAAAGTATAAACAACTGTTAATTAGCTCACAGGAATGCAAACACAATCAAACAAAGTTTTAGTCCAGTACCACAGTCCAAAAAGTCAGGGGCTTATAGCAGTCAGTCAGTGTGGGTCCAAAAGAAGTCTGTGGGTCAACAGGAGCAGGCAGCAGAGTAGTCAGGAACAGTCCAAGTTCTAAGCTTTATTTCCACCCCCCACACTTCTTTCTTTTTTGACTGTTGTAAGATTGTGTTACAATAGAATGCTATGTGTATGTGTATCTCCAGGCAGACAAAACCATCCCAAGAATGTAATTGGTGGAAAGGTTTTGAGGGAACTTGTAAAACTTTGCAATTGAGGTCTATAAAAGCTTGCTTGGCCCGGGAAGAGGTGTTTTGAGCACTCACCCACCATCCTTTCTCTCGAATATCTCCCCTCCTCCCAGCTTATGCAGGCAAGCAACTCAGTCCCTTTCCAGCAGCCTTCAACTGCTCCAACTCAGTGCCACTAGCCTCTGCAAGCAACTGCAAGGAGTCCAGCCAGCACCAGCAACTTAAATAACCACCCACACCACTCCACCGTGCATGGCAGGGTGCCCCTGCATGACCCCTGTGGGCCTGGAGCCCCCACAGTCACTCACCCACCAGGCTTTCTCTCGAATCTCCCCCTCCTCCCAGCTTGTGCAGGCAAGCAAGTCTGTCCATCTCCAGTAGCCTCAAACTGCTCCAACTCAGTGCTACTGCCCTGCCCCTGTCTGAGGAGGGAGTCAGGGGGCCTGCATGACAGGGGCCCCTGCACAGTGGGGGGCCCTGTGCCTGCAGGTCCTGTGGGTGCTTTAAACCAGCCCTGATCAAACTCACTAGATGACTTTGGGCCAGTTATTCTCTCTTGGCCTGATCTACTAACTTCACAGACTTGTAAAGATAAAGTCAGGAAGGAGGTAAGCCATATACTATATACCATCTGGGACCTATTAAAGGAAGGGCAGGATACAAGTGGACTAATAAATTTGAAAAAATCAAATTAATTAGGACTTCCAGTCAGAGAGAAGAGGGAATGAAAGTCTGGAGCCGGCGCTTCCGTGCAAGTCTTCACCTGGCACCACAAAACAGGGCTCCGATCCCATATAAATATCTTAAATCCAGGAAGGATAAAGCTTAGTGGGGCTAACAAACCACGGCCATGATCTCTCGCTGCTTGGAAGTGAAGGCTTCTGTGGAGCGGGAGACAGCTGGCAGGAGGTTCATAGCAGCCATTGAGGTACAGGTTGATCTCATTGAGATCAAACCCTCATACACTCTCTTGACTCCAAAAAGCTTCACCTACCTGAAATTGGCAGATTTAAACCCTATTCCGATTTGAATTTGAAACGAAGTTCTCTACGGTAAGGAATTGGTGCCTATATGATTTTAACAGAGCACATGGTGCACATGGCATAGGACATAGAGAAGATGGCGACTGTCCCTTAGACTGAGCAAACACATGACAGCGACATAAAAGCGGTGAGTGAGTGAAAGGAGGAAGGACAACGAAACATGATAGATTGAAGGAAAATAAGCTATTAAGATTAAAATTGGACACTTGACACTGAATTAAGAAAGCAAAGTCTTGCTAAACACAGATTTAAAACAAATAAAAAATTCTGGTAAAGCAACTTTAACGGACCTTGGACTAGTCCAAGAAGAGGATGAAGGTAGGAAGGCAGGAGGGAAAAAAGCTCATGGTACAATTAGGATTAGTCTAAGAAGAGGATGAAGAGGGAAAAGAAGGAATTTAGGATTAGTCCCCGAAGAGGACGAAAGAGAGGGAAAAGGGCTGCAAGGAACTAAAAGGGGAAAAGCAGGTAAAAGAATAAAGTAACGTAGAAGCTGAGAGACACTGTAACATTATAACATTATAACACAGTAACATTGTTGCATTCCCCCCATCTTTTGTCTTTGCCCCACTTAAAGGAAAGTACTCATTTTGCAAACAATAACAATCTAATTTCCAGAGGAATAGACCACACAAGAGGTGGAAGAAACAGAGACGCTTTCTCTTTCTTTTCTATATTTCTTTAGTGATATCCTCTGACACAAGCAGTGTGAGACTTCAAGAACTAAATAATTGTTCTTAATCACATTTGTATGAAGGGCAAACCGTTATAACTTAGGCTGACTTTAACCAACTAACCTAGTCAGAGGGGGGTAAGAAATAAAACAACTCGGAAGATGGTTGAAAATGATCAAATAGTGACACCTTGTGGGGAAAATGAATATTGCAATAATATAAATTAAATGGACATGATTAGGCATAACTGAGATTACATTTATTACATAAATCTTTACTTATTTATTTTGATAATCTATAGATAAGTTGTTAATTTAAGTGAACTAATCTGCATAAGACAGTAGTAGTTTTAATTGGTATATTTTATATAACTCTACATAACCCTCTCGAGATGAATTGGAATATTATCAGATATGAATTGAATTGTTAAACATTGATGGAAGCTAATTTAATTCTTTGAATCAAATAACTGAATTAATTGAATTAATTGAATCAATCAGATAATTGAACTATTTAATTGATTTGGTTGGATAACTGAACTAATTTAACTGTGTACAAACGAAGGATTTATGAATTTTGGATGAATTACTTATTAGGACAATAGTGATATGAAACTTGATTATGTGGCTTATTTAAGTTAATAGTGGGTTAAATTGGTCTACTTCATAGAATTTCCTTGAATTGATTGAGTATAGTATTGAATATGAACTGAATTGCTAACTATTTATTTAATCTATTTGATTAAGTAATTGAAATCAAAAGGAGGGAAAACACCTTGAATCTACGATGTGCCGCTTTAAATCAGAGCTAACTTAAAACCTTGTTAAACAAACTATACAAAAATAAAGACAGATAATGGTGGCCAGCACCAGAGCAAAAATAGGAAGTACACAGATTCCAACTCAAATCCCCTTTGCAAGAAGGGGATCTACAGAAAATCCATTAAAGCAACCAGATATAGGATTAGAAATTTTGGAGGAACTTAAAATTTTTAAGAAGGTGATGAGAGATGAATTTAAATCTTTTAAGCATGACATCAGAGCTGACATAGTGAAAAGAGACAATAAGTTGGATAACTTAACAACAGAGATGGCTGGCCTGAAGATAAAAATAGATGACATCGAAGGAAAAAAAGAAGAATTAGAAAATCAAATTCTTACAACTACTAAAGAGCAAGATAAACAGAAAAATATGCTACTAATGGAAGAACTAAGGTACAGAGAAAAATGTATAAAGCTGAGAGGTGTTATGGAAACTTTTAAGGAAAATCTCTGGGAAAAAATAATTCCGAGCTTAGCAAACTTCATTGATGTGAAAGAGGATGAAATGAAACAGGCAGTGGATAAGCTGTTCCGAGTGAATTCAAAAATAGCAAGAGACAAAAAGAATCCAAGAGATATAATAATTACCTTCAACAGAATAACAATAAAGGAGAAGATTATCCAAAGTAGTTATATAGGAAAACTTCAAATAGATGAGAAAGAAATAGAAATATTTAAAGATTTTCTAAATGAAATCTTATGAAGAAGACAAGAGTATCAACCCTTAACACAAAAACTGAAAAAACTTGGAGTTACTTATAGATGGGAATGCATAGAGGGAGTGAACTTCATAAATAATCAGTAAAGACATAGAATAAATACCATGGAGAAGGCAGTCAAATTTGTTAAACTACTGGAAGAGGAGGAGAAAAAGAAAGCGGAGGCTAGATTTAAAAAGAAGAGGAAAACAAAAGAAGATGAATTCTCGAAGGATACAGGGAAAGGAAAACAAATGGACAAAGAGTTGGAAATTAACCAGAAACGATGGATAGGACAAAAAGATGGAGAGGAAGAAAAAGAAAGAGGAACCCAAAACGGAGGACTGGATCGCGGGAAAAGAGATTTGGAAGAAGAGATAGAAGGAGGAGAAGAGGTAGAAGAAGAAGAAGAAAAAGAGGACAAGGACGAAACAATATAAATTTACAAAATGACAACAGTAGCTATAAGAACATGGAATGTTAAAGGTTTGAACGAACCAAAAAAGAGAAATCAACTATTCCGTCTGTTGGAAAAAAGTAAAGCGGAAATTATATGCCTTCAAGAAACTAAAATCCGTGAGAAGGACAATAAATTACTGAAAAGGCCAAAACTAGGACAAGGATTTTTTCAAACACAAAGAAGAGGAAAAAAGGGGTGGCGATATATGTTAAAGATATCTATCAGGCAACGGAACTTTTCAATGACAAAGAAGGATATTATATTGGAATAGAAATAAACATGATTAATATAACAATAATGGTAATTGCCATATATGCCCAAATTGAAAGAAGAGATCAATTCTACAAAAAATTATATCAAGAAATAACAAAACTAAACAGATCAAACATGATAATTGCAGGAGATATTAATGGTGTCATGAAAGCAAAAAAAATGACAGGACAACAAATTCAAACAAAAAGCCGCATGGAGAATTACCAAAAATCTGTAAAAATATGTTGGATGATTTAAATCTGAAAGACGTATGGACTGCAAAATATGGAGAAGAGAAAGGTTTCAACTGTTTTTCAGAGGCTCACAAATCAATGTCAAGGATAGATATGTTTTGGGTATCGGTGGAATTATTAACAAAGATCAAAGGAATGGAAATAATTGAAAGAATACTGTCAGACCACAATCCCATAGAAATAAAGATGACAAGCTTTTAAGGAGATTACAGATGGAGGCTAAAAGAGGAAATGCTAAAAGATGAGCAATTTGTAAATAAAGTCAAAAAGGAGATACAAGATTTTAAAAAAAATTAATAGTGGAGAAGAAACTAGCTAATGTAACCTGGGACGCCTTTAAAGCAACAATTAGAGGAACATTTTTGCAAAGAGAAGCAGAGAGAAAAAGGAGAAACAAAGGAAAAATTTAGAACTGTCAAAAGAGCTAAAAGAGAAAGAAGAAAAGTTAAGAAAAAATCCAAAAAATATGAAATTACAAATGGAAATTAAATCAATTCAGGAAGCTCTTAAATCTGACTTGTCAGAAATAATAGGGAAAAATTTAAGAAGAATTAAACAAAGGTATTTTGAGAAAGCTAACAAAATAGGCCGTTGGTGGCCTATAGATTAAAAAAGGACTCAGAAAAAAAACTGATCACCAACATTACGATAGGAGAAGTTAAATATACAACTCAAGAAGAAATAAAAAATGCCTTTGTGGGGTTCTATAAATCATTATATGCCAAAAAGAATGAAATGGAATTAAAGGAAAAAGAGATGGGATTTTTTTTAAAAAGAAAACATAAATGAAAATATGAAATTAACAGGAGAAGTCAAGGAACAATTAGAACAACCTACTAGCTGTGAGGAAATTTTGCAAGCAATCAAGCAATTAAAAAACGGGAAAACACTGGGTCAAGATGGATTCATAGCAGAATTTTATAAAGAATTTCAAGAAGAACTTATTCCAGCCCTACAACAAATGATGAATAAGATCCCAAAAGAAGGAATCCCAGAATCATGGCGAACGGCAAATATTATTCTCATACCAAAAGAAGGAAAAGAAAAACTAAATGTGGCTAATTATAGACCTATTTCTCTCCTCAATGCAGATTATAATATTTATGCTACGATGTTAACAGACTAAATAATGTAATAAAAGACATAATTCATGAAGACCAAGCTGGATTTATAAAAGGAAGAAAGCTATCAGACAATGTGAGAACAATGATCAATGTAATAGAATACTATGAAAGAGCGAACAATAAAAAAGCTGCTTTTATTTTTATTGATGCAGAAAAAGCTTTAGACAGTGTAGCTTGGGAATTTATGTTAAAAACACTGGAAGAGTTAAAGTTTGGGAAGGTCTTCATGAAATATGTACAAGCAATATATGACATACAAAAAGTATCTTTGATAATCAATGGAGAAAATACTGAGACTTTTAGAATTTCTAAAGGGACAAGACAAGGTTGTCCTCTGTCCCCACTGTTATTCATTCTGACATTAGAGAGCATAAATAACTACATAAGAAATGAAAACCAAATTCCGGGGCTCAAGATAAAAAAACCAAGAGTACAAAATAAAGGCCTTCGCTGATGACATTGCTATAATTTTAGAAGATCCTTTGGAAAACATAGAAAGATTATTTGGCATGATTAAGAAATATGGAGATTTAGCAGGATTCAAACTTAACAAAGAGAAAACAGCAATAATAACAAAAAAAAATAACAGTAAAGGAAGAAGATCAATTGAAGATGAAATTGGGTTGCAGGATGGAAAAACAAGTTAAATACTTAGCTATATGGATAAACAAGAGAAATATCGACCTTTATGAAACTAATTATAAAAGATTATGGACAGGGGTAAAAATGGACCTGGCCAATTGGAACAAATTGGACTTATCTTTGTTAGGTAGAATAAATGCAATAAAGATGAACATTTTGCCAAAATGTATATTCCTCTTCCAAAATCTACCAATATTACAAAATGAAAAACACTAAAACAATGGACTTATGATTTGAGTAAACTTATTTGGGCAGGGAGAAAGGCGAGAATAAAGAATACAAATTTAACAGCTAATAAGAAAGTCAGAGGCGCCTCCCTACCAAATTTGAAAATATATTATATTGCCAGGGGCCTTAATTGGCTGGTAGATTGGATCAAACTGGAAAACATAAGGACATTAACTTTTGAGGGATACGCTTTAAGATTTGGTTGGCACGTGTATCTAGGCTATGAGAAACAGTGAGTACACAAAGATTTTGAGAATCACATAATAAGGAAATCATTGTCAAAAATTTGGCAAACAATAAAAATTTTTTTTACATAAAACTACCTCTATGGATCTCCCTGCAAGAAGCTTTTCTATGAAGGTGGGAAGAGACAGAAAAATGGTTGAGATATGAGGAACTGATAAATCAAGGATTGTGGAAAAGGGAAGGGAAAATGACAATTTTTACGCAAGAGGAACTGAAAACAAAAGGAATATATATGAACTGGTTTAAATATTTACAAATCAAATATAGATTTTCAGAAGACAAAGCTGACCCTGGATTAGAGATGACGGAAACAGAGATAGATAAAGTGATTTGGGGAAAGGAAGGAAAGAAAATATCGCAATATTACAAATTACTACTAGACAGAGACTTGGAGAAAGAGACTGCAACTGAGGCAGTGACCAAATGGGTGCAAGACCTTGGAGAAATAATAACGATAGAAGAATGGCAAAGCACATGGAAAGATACTGATAAGTTTACGGCATGTCTGACTTTGAAAGAGAACCATTTGAAAATGGTTAATAGGTGGTACCTGACACCAGCCAGAATTAGGAAAATATATAAAACAGAAAATAACAAATGTTGGTGCTGCAGAAAAGAAATAGGTACACTATATCATATGTGGTGGAGATGTTCTAAGATACAAAAGTTCTGGGAGAAAATTCATAAAATAATACAAAAAAAATATTAAAATTCAATTTGCAATGGACCCCAAATTATATCTGTTAAATATAACAATGAATCTTGAAGGAAAATTCAAATATCAATATGGAAGAATACTATTGTATTTAGTCACTGCAGCGAGATTATTATTAGCTTTGAATTGGAAGAAAAAAGAAAATCCTACAGTAGAGGACTGGATGCAAAAAATCAATGAGATGAGGGAAAATGACAGATTAACATATATTTTAAATAAGAGAAAGATGTCGAAGATGGAAGAAGAATGGTACCCAATTCTCGAATACTGGAGAAAGCGATGAAATATTATAGGACTTAGGTAAAGATGGGACATTTAAATGGGAAGAAGAAATATAATAGGAGAAGAAGACAATCAAATTTAGAGACACCAAGATAGGGAAACTTTGGCAACAGAATCAAAAGCAGTCAAAGAAAGAAAGCGAACTAGAAAGAGAGTGACACAATGAAAGTTTTATATACTATCTAAATAAGGAAAATAGGAGGGAGATAAAAGGAAAGAAATCAACGGATTATATGTGTACAACTCAAATAGGAGGGTAAAAAGGGAAGTCAAGATGGATGTTGGGTTATGATTCAAAGGGGTAAAGTAAGTGAGATGGTAGAGAGGAAGTGAGTATGGAAGGGAGAAGGTTGAGTGAAGGGAGAGGAATGAGACGAGAAGTGGATAGGATGGTGGGAAGTGGGTAGAAGAAGGAGGGATGAATGGATGTGAGACTCTTGGGGGAATAAATAATGAAAAATTATGTAGTGTTAATATGAAAGTTTGTGTAATGATAATATTGTAAATATTTTGAACAATGCTACATATATATATATATATATATATATATATATATTTATCTAGTTATATATATAGTTATATGTACAGTTGCCCCTCCACATTCGCAAACTCAGCATTCGCGGTTTTAATTATTCGCGGTTTTGGGAGGGCCCCCCCGGGCCCCCCCAAAACCGCGAAAAGGGGCCTCCGGAGGCCCCTTGAAAGCCCTGGGAAGGAGCGGGGAGGGCCGGGGAGGCGTTCACGGGGCCTTTGGAGACCCTCCAGAGGCCCCGTGAAGGCCTGGGGCGGGTGGCGGGAGGCCACGGAGGCCTTCATGGAGCCTTGGAAGGCTCCATGAAGGCCCCGGGGAGGGAGGGTGGAGGGTGGGGGGAGGCCTTCACGGAGCCTTGGAAGGCTCCGTGAAGGCCTGGGGAGGGTGGGGGGAGGTTGCGGAGGCTCCGTGAAGGACCCGGGGAGGGAGGGGGGACGGTTGCAGAGGCCTTCAGGGAGCCTTGGAAGGCTCCGTGAAGGCCTGGGGAGGGTGGGGGGAGGCTGCGGAGGCCTTCACGGAGCCTTGAAAGGCTCTGTGAAGGCCCCGGGGAGGGAGGGTGGAGGGTAGGGGGAGGCCTTCACGGAGCCTTGGAAGGCTCCGTGAAGGCCTGGGGAGGCTGGGGGGAGTCCGCGGGGGCCTTCATGGAGCCTTCGAAGGCTCCGTGAAGGCCCCAGGGAGGGAGGGGGGAGGGCAATCAATATTCGCGGTTTTTTGACATTCGCGGGGGTCCGTGGAACCTAACCCCCGCGAATGTCAAGGGACAACTGTATATATATATAAAGAAAAAAGAAAAAAATCAAATAAATTAGTAATATTGATACACCAAGACATTTTATCATGGATCTCCACATATTATTCTTTTAAGTTGTACAGCATGCTGTCTTCCTTTTAAATAAAAAAGTAGTCCATATAGATGTGAATCATAAATTCATAGATATTTTCTTCATGAGAAAAAAGCCAGTTGAATCTCACATTTATTATGGTAAGTACAGGAGATAAACTTCATCAGTATAACAGGATGGCAAGCCTTCACCCAAAGAAAAAAAGAAATCTCCATTTTATACCCCTCCCTGCTGCACCCCCACATGGTGTTCACATTCACAGCATAGTGACCGGAATAATGGATAATTTCATAGGACCCCTCCCCTGCCAAATTACAATGAGCAAATGGCATTGCTACTTATCTAGTTAAAATATCTTAATTAACAGATGTAGTGAAAATTGCTACATTTTATTTATTCATAGAAACCTATTTTAGTGCAAAGCAAGCTTTTAAACAACATAAAATTTCAGTAATTATCCTTCAGAACCGCTTATTAAAATATCCAAATGAAGAATGCAAGATGGTTCTTATTAATTCTCTTTAATTTTTCTTTTTTAAAAAAGGATGACTACCCCTTTGAATAAGAATAACATTCTGCTAACACCTGATTTATTTCTTAGTGATGCACAATATGATAACTTCATACTTCCATAGCAATTTCCTTTTCGGGGGGGATCTACAAATGCTGTCACATTTTCATACTCCTGTGGAAAAAAATGTATGATTCTTGTATGCTAAAAGATGAAAAATTAATAATTGAAAGATTAAAGACATCTTTTTCAAAGTGTTCCCACCTTTAAATGTTGTCTTCTACGCTTGTTAGTGAGCAACTGTCTTGTGGATCTATTCCACCTGAGACAAGATTTTCTGGCATTTTGTTCACTCATGACAACAGCCTATTCAAGCAAACAAGCTGCACTGAGCAGGAAGTACTGAGGCCTCAGCCCTTGCAGTTTTTACTATTTACAATATATAATCACAAAGATGCCCAATATATGTGCAAAGGATAGTCTGCAAAAGACTTCCTGTGCTCAGACTAGTCCTAAGAGTGAAATGCACATTTCAGTGGAACTGAACACACATCTATCCATGGGGGGGGGGTGTGTGCATAAAATATTGCCACGGCCTTGTGAAGACCGCCATATTACATCAGGCCATTGTTCCACCTTTGGAACTCCGGCCCATTCAAGTATGGAGGCTCTGGACAGAGTAAACCACTGCAGTGCCTCTGGTTGAGATCCAATGGTACTGCAGTGGAGTGTAAAACTTCAGTATATTTCTGCTGGGCTTCTTTTCTGCAATCCCTAGTGCATTGCAGCTTCAAAGTGTCAGCTTACATTCCTGTGGCCAATTAGCAGCTGTGGGAGAGCATTCAACTGAAGGAACATTGTCTCCCAGGTTCTATATCAAGTACGCTTGATGTACTCTAGCTTATGCTGGAAGACTGAGGGGGCAAAGCCTCTTCCTTGGTCCTAGGTGCCCAATTGCATCTGAACACTGTCCATGATCCCTCTGCCCACTTCTCCTGCCCACTCATTGGCCATGAGATACATCCCAGTACCATCAAGCTGAAGCTGCATGGAAGTGTGTGGGGCATGGAGGTTACAGTATCCCCCAAAATACGTGTGCTGGCATAACCCATAGTTGCACACATAGATGTCACCTACAGGATTCTGGGTTTTGTCTCTCAGGGCTTAGACAAGTTTCTAGGTTGCTCGGTTTATGTGCCAAGTGTCTATTGTTATTCATGTGTCTATATGCTATTACTGAGTTGGAGTAGTTCTGTAGAAGCTCTTATAAATCATAGAATCATAGAGTTGGAAGAGACCTCAAGGGCCATCCAGTCCAACCCCCTGCCATGCAGGAAATCACAATCAAATCATTCCCAACAGATGGCCATTCCAGCCTCTATTTAAAAACTTCCAAAGAAGGAGACTCCACCACACTTCGAGGCAATGTATTCCAGTTCCATACAGCTCTTACTGTCAGGAAGTTCTTCCTAACGTTTAGGTGGAATCTCTTTTCCTGTAGTTTGAACCCATTGCTCTGTGTCCTAGTCTCTGGAGCAGCAGAAAACAAGCCTGCTCCATCCTCAGTATGACATCCCTTCAAATATTTAAACATGGCTATCATGTCCCCTCTCAACATTCTCTTCTCCAGACTAAACATGCCCAGCTCCCTAAGCCACTCCTCATAGGGCATGGTGTCCAGACCACCCACCATCCTGGTTACCCTTCTCTGGACACATTTCAGCTTCTCAGTATCCTTCCTGAATTGTGGTGCCCAGAATTGTGGTGCCCACACAGTACTCCAGGTGAGGTCTGACCAAAGCAGAATAGAGTGGCACTATTACTTCCCTTGATCTAGACACTATACTCGTATTAATGCAGCCTAGAATTGCATTGGCTTTTTTAGCTGCTGTACCACACTGCTGACTCATGCTGCACTCACATGCCCTTCACATGCTGCACTCAGGTAACCCATACTAACCAAGGTGCACAGAAAATCAGACAGCATGCCAAGGAAAGGGTGAAATCAAATGCTCCATGAGCTATGCAAAAGTCTGAAACTCATAACACATCTATGTACTGTACACACACGCTTTCATGATGATGGTAGGGAAGGGGGGGAGTGAACACACATACAGATCAGAATGGCTTTCAACAGAAGTACATTATCTCAGTAAACAAAGGGATCTTGTAGCACCTTTGAGACTAACTGAAAGAGAGAAAATTGTAGCATAAGCTTTTGTAGACTTGGTCTACTTCCTCAGATGCTGGTCTCCATAACAGAACCAAAGTAATCAATAGCTACTATTGTATCTTCTAAAAACAATTCATATCAGCTCTGTGTGTGTGTGTGTGTGTGTGTGTGTGGATGGGTCAGGGAAGAAGCATGCAAGGTGGGGGTTTATCCTTCCTTGTCTTGGCTGTGATCTCACCATCTGCTATTAGATCTAAGGCAGATGCTTCTATTAGCACCAATAGAAACTCCACCCCAGCCCAGAACCAATACACATGAGTAATTTTCATTTGGATGCCAGTTTTGTAGAACTTGGTGGTTCCTATGAAGCTACTTTTCTGCTTCCTGCGCATACATCCTGTAGCCTGTATCCATAGGACACAATGGCAAAATCTAGAATATTAGGGCATTGGGCAGTAAACTGTCCTCTGCCCACAGCTTAGAACCAAAGACAGAAGTACCTGCATTTGAAAAACTGTGGTCTGATTTTGTGTGAAAAATGTACAGTATTATAATCCCCCCGCTTTTAGGTTTTAATCTTTTAAAAATTGCCATCCTGATGTCAACACAGGTTCTTATCCCTGAATTGCACTGGGGGCTACAGCTGAGAGAGAATAGCTCTGCAGTGTGTTCCATTGCTATTATTAAATATTTAGAGAAATTATAGCAGAAGGAAAGCATAAACAAGATCTGATCTGCCACATATATCATTTACACTGCAGCAAGGAATATGTTAAGGAATTTCCTTGCCTGAGGAAGAAGAGATTTATAAAGGATATACCAACCTGTGGAAGTAAATTGAGGTCACTTTAATATACAAGTTAACCCCTATATTCATGGATTCAGTATCCATGGTTTCACTTACCCACATGCGAAAAGGTATGTTATCTCTAGGCATTTCTAGGTTCTCCAATGTGATTCTATGGTCAACTTCCAGTGTTGTTCTCACTGAAAATAATAGGGTTCCCTACTTTCCACAGTTTTAGGTATCCATGAGGGGTCTTGGAACATATCTCCCATGGATACAGGGGTCAATCTGTACTCAAAATGTCTTGAAGCATATATTTCCCTTAACCCCCCCCCCTTTTTTTTAGGTCCAGCTACATGTCACATCCAAAACCATGGCATACAAGTCCAGTGGCTTTTTTCTTTTTTGCAAGGCAATGTGTGGAAGAGGTGATTGGAAACAGAAACTGGCAGCAGGGGCTGGTTGCTTAATTCTTGCCCTTTGACCTTCCCAGTATTTTGGCCTAGGCTCCTGCTAGCACCATTCAGCATGGCCAATGGCAAAGGATGGTGGGAACTGAAGCCCAAAATATCAGGGGTACATCTACATTGCAGAATTACAGAAGTTTGACATCACTGTATCTGTCATGGCTCTATTCTACTGAATCCTGAGATTTGTAGTTTGATGAAGTGTTTAGAATTCTCTGCTCCAGAGCTTTAGTGCTTTAGTTCAAAGGAGTGGACTAGAGCTCTCCAACATAAGAACCTCATCGAACTACACATTTGAGGATTCTGTAGGGTGGAGCCATGATGGTCTGAGCAGTATCAAAGTGCTGTAACTGTGCAGTATGCCTACCTTCTTGAAGCGCTAAAAGAATCCCATCCCTGACTTAGCAATGTATACCATTCCCATAGAACTAGAGTCATACATTAACTTAACCAGGCTTTCTTTTTACAAATGTTGTTGTTGTTTGCCTTCAGGTTGACTCAAACTTATGGCAACTGTATCCTAAGGTTTTCTTACTAAGATTTATTCAGATGAGGTTTGCCATTGTCTTCCTCTGAGGCTGAGAGAATGTGACTTATCTAAGATCACTCAGTGGGTTTCTATGGCTGAGCAGGGATTCAACCCTACTCTCCCAGAGTCCAACACTCAAATTAGTCCATTACTCAAACCACTGCAGCATACTGGCTTAGTCTTGAAGAAAGATGAAAGCTATATATGCTGTGCCAGTATGAGGATTCAAACACCTTCTCTTAACCTCTTGGGGGAAGGTGTTGTTCAGTGGAATATGCACAAACAATAGTTGCATATTTCAAGATAACTGTTCTATAGCCAGTAAACAAAAGACAAGCTCTACCCCATCCTCTCAGTCAGAGATGCATACAGAGTAATTAAGCTAAGGAGAAGCTTAATTTATGAAAATGTTGTTTATGCATGGTGCCCCTACACAAAACAGTGATTGACTGACACTTCAGTATGCCTCTGGAGAGAATCACAGTGATCCAGGGAAGAAAACATATTTGTGTGTAGTGAATGAAATGCAAGCATTGAAGCCAAGAACTTCCAGGAGCTAAAGAATTAAAATGAGATTCTTTTTTCTCACCCCCACTCCCACATATCTGCAAATGGGTTAGCTGTGCTGTTTGATTAGTCTGGAGAGCAGCCGGAAGAAAACTCCTTGTAGTTTAAGGAGACAAGAAGAAGAAGAATGATATGTATAAACACACAGACAGGGAATAAACGATAGCACTTGAAATGATGTGAGAGCAGAGAACCAGGTGTTCAGAGACTACCCAGATGTCATTATCATCCTACATAGCATGTGCAGTAATGAAGGCATGATTGAAAGATGCGTCTTCATGAGGCCTTGTGTTTGTGCAAACTTGTCCTATTTTAATTAAAACAGTTTATTCTACTTGTACAGGTCTCTATGTGAATGATTTTATAACAGTTCAAAAGAGGTTCTTTTCAGTAGATACCTTTTTTGGGAGAAACTTTTAAAAAAGAGCTTGCTTAAAGCAATATAGGAATATCAATACAGACTTGTATTCATTAAAAAAAATCATTTTCACTTAAGCAGACTCATGTTTATAGTATACAGGCCCATTGAATAACAAACACATTTCTTATCTCTGTGGGCCAAAGCAGATGGTATATTCAGCACATTTTTAGTAGAGGCCACCCCACAAATGGTGAAAGAAGTCTATTTGGGGTTGTCTAAGTGGTGAAAATACTCCTCATAGAATTTGAGGAGAATATGATTTGTCTAAATGCCATCCCCCATCAATCCACAGTATTTAGAAGGAGCGGGGGCAAATCCACCAAAAACTCAGGAGGAAAAACCTTTACAGCTTTTCCTGAAGTTTTTAAAATGCTCCACGGGGGATAAACATTCCCACTCATTGGGACAATCCAACTTACAATTATTCGCATTCCCAGTAAAAGCAGAAGTGGAAAGCTGATTGGTTGGATGTGCACAGGGGGCAGAGCTTGCTAACAAGGTAGGCGCCTGGAACCACCATGTGGGATTTTTGTCTTAGCAATTGTCTGCTGAGGTGACAAAACAGCCTTTTAAATATTATTTAGGTGGAATATCACACTTCTGCACCTTAGATGTGCTTTAAAAAAATTCTGTTTGGTAGTGGCAACTTGTGAGAATAAAAATAAGAGTAATTCACTCGCGTCTGACATCTTGATTCTCAGGCATGCCTAGTGAGACAGCAAAAGTGGATAGCTTCACATGTCTGCGATTTTGCAAAAAATAAATAAAAAAATAAAAAAATTAAGACATATAGAAGCTGCTTTAAACTGGCATTAGTGCACTTCAATCCACATATCTCCCCCTCATATACACAATACTTTTGTCAAAGCAGGTGATTGTCCTAATCTACTTTTTTTTTTTTTTTGCATTTAACATGCTTTCCTTTGTGATTGGTCCTTTGAAGGTAAACATGGGCTTAATTTGCCATTCTGAATGTTCAAGCACACACCTCTCAGGAAACACTCTTGATTTAGCACAGGAAATTTGTATTCTGTTTTAGATTGCAAATCACTTGGGGCAGGGACCTGACATGCTTGCTCTTTGTAAAGTGCCATCTTCATGATAGTACAGTGTTCATGGTGGAGGTGGCAGTGGCACTAAACATTATTTAATATTTCCATTTCTGAGCATGTTCCGGATTGTTGAAGTCAAAGGCTTTCACGGCCGGCATCCATAGATTTTCCTTGGTTTTTTTCCAGGCTGTGAGGCCATGTTCTGGAATAGTTTCTTTCTGATGTTTCGCCTGCATCTGTGGCTGGCATCCTCAGAGAATGGTGTGTGTGTGGAGTTTATATGCTGTGAACCCCTGTTGGGGACGATATGTAAATTTGTGTATTTGAATGATGAGTTTCTGGGTATAGAAATGCAAGGAGGATTAGTGTCTGTTTGGCTAATGGTTGGTTAATGGGCAATTATCTGCTGGAAATCCCCCTGTCCCTGGGTGGAATTCCTTTGTAAGTGTTGAGTTTTGATTCTATTGTATTTCAAAACTGGGAGCCAGATTTTGTTTACTTTTAAGGTTTCTTCTTTCCTGTTGAAGTTGTCCATGTGTTTGTGGATTTCAATAGCTTCTCTGTGTATTCTGACATGATAGTTGTTGGCCTGGTCTAGAATTTCTGTGTTTTCAAATAGCATTTTGTGCCCAGCTTAATTGATAACATGTTCTGCTATTGCTGATTTTTCTGGCTGGCCCAGTCTGCAGTGTCTCTCATGTTCCTTGATTTGTGTTTGCACATTGCCTTTAGTGGTCCCTATGTCAACTTGTCCACAGCTGCATGGTAAATTCCTGTAGTTGTGGGAGGGGTCTCTTTTGTCCTTCGCTGAGCGTAGTATTTCTTGGATTTTTTTGGTTGGTCTATAGATTGTTTGGAGGTTGTGTTTCCTCATCAGTTTCCCTATTCTGTCTGTGACTCCTTTGATGTATGGTAAAAATACTTTCCCTTTGGGTGGCTGTTTTTCTTCTTCATTCCTGTGTTTTTTTCAGGGTCTGGCTGCTCTTGTGATGTCCAATCTGGAGTAACCATTAGCCTGTAGGGCCCAGTTTAGGTGTCTCAGTTCGTCCTCCAGGTAGTGGGGTTCGCAGATCCTTTTTTTGCACAGTCTACCAATGTTTTTTATTGTGCTTCTTTTTTGTCCTGGGTGATGATCGGAGTTCTTGTGTAGGTATCTGTCCATGTATGTGGGTTTTCTGTATACCTTGTGGCCTAACTGTTGGTTTGGTTTCGGATGACTAGGACATCCAAGAATGGCAGTGTTCCTTCCTTCTCCTTTTCCATCGTGAATTGGATATTTGGGTGGATGCTGTGCAAGTGGTTCAGGAATGAGACCAAATCTTCTTCTCCGTGGTTCCAAATGGTGAAAGTGTCATCCACATATCAGAACTATGTTGTGGGCTGTTTTGGTGCTGTTTCCAGGGCTTGCTTTTCAAAATGTTCCATGTAAAAGTTTGCTATCACTGGGCTCAGGGAGCTGCCCATAGCTACTCCATCTATCTGTTCACCGAATTTGTTATCCCACTGGAAGTAGCTTGTGGTGAGGCTGTGTTTGAACAAGGCTGTGATGTCCTCAGGAAATATTTGTTGGATGAGTGCCATGGTGTCCATTATGGGGACTTTGGTGGACAAGGAGACAACATCAAAGCTTATCAGTCTGTCTCCAGGTTTCACTTAAATGCTGTTGATTTTTTCTATGAAGTGAGTCGAGTCTTTGATGTAGTGAGGGGTTTGTCCTATGTGGGTTTGTAACTGTGTGGCCAGAAACTTCGCCAAGTCATACGTGGGGGATCCAATGGAGCTCACTATGGGTTGAGATGGAATGGAATCCTTGTGGATCTTGGGAAGTCCATACAGTCTTAGTGGGAGAGCCTCTGATCTGCATAGATTCTGGTGTATGATTGGCTGAACTGATGAGTTCTTGATCAAGGCATTTGTTTTTTCTGGTGATTTTGTTGGTCGGGTCTTGTTTGAGTTTTCTGTATGTTGCAGAGTCTAGGAGTTCCCTTATTTTTTGTCTGTATTTTTCTGTTTCCATGATTACTGTGGCATTGCCTCTGACTGCTAGGAGAATAATGATTTCTGGGTTTGCATTGAGATCCTTGATGGCTTTTCTTTCTTTTATTGTTACGTTGCTGGGTGGTGGTTTTGCCTTCCTCAGAATCCTAGCTGTTTCTTCTCTTATCTCTTCTGCCTCTTCTTCTGGGAGAAGGTAGAGGGCAGATTCAACATGTTCCGGCTGTTAAAAATGATTAACCCATTTTGCACTGTTTTCAGTTTCAAAGATTCCATCACACTCTAGTGTTCAGTAAAGGTTTATTTCAATAAACATACATACATAATTATGTCATTTATGTCCATTTTTATAGATGGAGCAGAAACAAGCATCCCCCCTCCCCCGTACCATTTCAGGCATGGTTCAATGCTATGCCATGAATCATAGAATCATAGAGCTGGAAGAGAACACAAGGGCCATCCTGTCCAACTTCCTACCATGCAGGAATACACAAACAACGCATTCCTGACAGATGGCCATCCAGCCTCTGCTTAAAAACCTCCAAAGAAGGAGACTCCACCACACTTCGAGGCAATGTATTACACTTCCATACAGCTCTTACTGTCAGGAAGTTCTTCCTAATGTTTAGGTGGAATCTCTTTTCCTGTAGTTTGAGGCCACTGCTCCATGTCCTAGTCCCTGGAGCCACAGAAAACGAGCTTGATCCATCCTCACTATGACATCCCTTCAAATATTTAAACATGGCTGTCATGTCCCCTCTCAATCTTCTCTTCTCCAGACTAAACATGCCCAGAAAACCCTAAGCCCTCCTCCTAGGGCATGGCTTCCAGACCTCCCACCATCCTGGTCGCCCTCCTCTGGACATGTTCCAGCTTCTCAATATCCTTCCTGAATTGTGGTGCCCAGAACTGGACACAGTATTCCAGGTGAGGTCTGACCAAAGCAGAATAGAGTGGCACTATTACTTCCCTTTATCTAGACACTATACTCTATTAATGCAGCCTAGAATCCTATTGGCTTTTTTAGCTGCTGTATCACACTGTTGACTCTAAGTGCTTAGAGACTTTCTGTTTAATGATCTGTTCTAGAATCTTTCCTAGTATTGATGTCAGGCTGACTGGGAAATAATTATTTGGATCTTCTCCCCCCACCCCCACTTTTAAAAATGGGGACAACATATGTCCTCTTCCAGTCTGCTGGGACCTTTCCTGTTTTCCAGGAATTCTCAAAGCTTATTGACAGTGGTTCTGAGATTACTTCTGCCAGTTCTTTTAGTACCCTTGGATGAATTTCATCTGGCTCTAGAGACTTGAATTCATTTATACTGTCCAGGTATTCCTGAACTACCTCTTTACCAATTCTGTGCTGTATTTCCCCTACTGCATCATCTGCTCCATCTTCCCCAGGTTGAACACTGTTCCCCCTTTGGGAGAAGACTGAAGCAAAGAAGGTGTTAAGTGGTTCTGCCTTTTCTCTGTCCCCTCTTAGCTTGTGACCATCTTCTCCATGTAGTGGCCCTACCATTTCCTTGTTCTTCTTTTTGCTATGGACATAACCAAAAAAGCCCCTTTTATTGTTTTTAACCTCGCTAGGAAGCCTGCGCTTCATCTGTGCTTTAACTTTTCTGGCTTTTCCCCTACAACAACAACAAAATCCTACACATTAAAAAGCAGCATGCCATAGCAAAATACAGGCTGAAATTTTCTTTTGATATACTGATTGGCAACATGCAAAATTTGGGTGGTGTGGAAAAAACATGCTAACTTGGCATATCTTAGCAGGATTGGTATACCCTTGGCAAACACTGCTCCATTTGCTGCATATATAACATAGATATGAAACATGGGTCACCTATTGCCACCACTTACGACTCCTCGAATGCTTCCATCAGCACTGTTTACACACAATCCTAAATATACAATGGACTGACTATGTGATGAATGTTGCTGTCCTTGAGCAAGCAGGGACCACCAGCATTGATGCCATGATATTGAGAACGCAGCTGCACAGGGCAGGGCATGTTTCTAGGATGGAGGACCATCGCTTCCCCAAAATAGTACTCTACGGTGAACTCGCCATAAGTCAGCATAAAAGGGGCGCTCCAAAAAAGCGATACAAGGACTCCCTGAAACAACATCTCAGGCTTGGCCAAATTGATCACCAACAATGGTCTGCCCTGGCCTCACATCGGGAGGCATGGAGACACACTATCCATAATGCTGCAGCCTTATTTGAGAACTCACGCCAAACAAGTCTTGAAGAGAAACGACAACGCAGAAAGAATCACAACCCAGAAACATCACCCAAGGAGACCTTCTGCTGTGTTTTTTGCAACTGGATTTGTTTATCTCGGATTGGCCTTTTTAGTCATCAGCGCGCTTGCAGAAAGTGCGGGATGAGTCCTTCCTGAATCTTCATTTGCAAAGATAAGCCAGAGAGAGAGAGAGAGAGAGAGATATTTCCTGTGAGATAAGAAGACTTTAATCTGTATCCCTATTCAGGCATTCAAAAGAACACATGAGGGCACTAACTGTGTAGGACCTGTGGGGATGCTCAGGTTTTCCTTTCTTTTACATCTGCCCAACTGACCATTCAAAAAAACATCCCCACATGTGGCAACTCTCCACATTTAAGCATCACACATTGAGCTTGAAGGTCTGGTGGGAGGTTCTAAGTATGGGAAAGCTCCCAATTGCATTTGGCTGAACACACTTAGGACTTTATCAGATGTGGCAAATACGGCATCATAATAAATGCCTAATGATCATAAAAGGGTGTGCATACCATACAATATTCTTTCGTGATCATGTATTGTGAAAAAGCCATTCTATTTTATGAGAGCCCAGGCTCTCAATTTATATCCCCTGGCGCTTTGTGGCCAGCATTGCTGGCATTTGAATCCTCGCACCATTGTGCTCACGTGAGTACGGCATCAATGACATAACAGTTCTGGGTGAGAGCGCGACAGCCAGGTAGGGGATGCTCTTTTTATGAACCTCCCCAGTATACTTGTAATTTTAAAAGTGTGTTTCTCTTCTTGTGGTTTTTTTTTTGTGTTTGTATTTTTCTTTATTTTTAAAATTTGCTGCACTTGCATCTTCTTGCCAGAATTGTCAAGATCTCAACTCCAGAAATAAATGGAGTTCTGTTTGTGATCTGTTACTGCTGGGGTTGCCTTTTCACATTGCTAAAGGTAGGTCTGGTGGGGTGGTGTCTTTTGCTGGCATAAACACACTTCAAAATATGCCGGCAAAAGAGCTTTTACAGAGGGTGGTCTGATAAAGTCCTTAGAGACTCCCTTTGTGGCTTTGCACACATTATGCAAAGGTTAGCAATGGAGTGACTGGTTTGGGTGCCTACAGCTATATTATTTTCAGTGCTCTGAATGTGTACTTGTGCTTGTGGCACAGCATTATATAAGGGCAAAACATGTGAATTCCCTCACTCAAGAAGTAGGGCCAAGACATCTTAAGGACTGCAGTTAGTAGGTTCATGACATCCTAAAGGCATTCTTAAATGCATTTGTTGGTGTGTCTGCCATTTGCTTAAGGGCAGGGGATTAGATCCTATAGCTAACCTTTAGTTTGTTCACTCTTCCACCATAGCAGAACTATTTAAATCAATGGAACATACATCACTGTTGATTTACCAAGTACTCATTTATAATAATAAATAATAATTGTTTAATAGCAATTGGATGAATCTGAAGTGAAGACAACACTTGACCTTCATCCTGAAGGTGGCCATAAAAATGGAGTGGGGAAAATCCATCTGTCCACCTGTTTACCTACCTACCTACCTATCTCGCATCTTCTTCCAAGCCCTGGGGCTTGGAAAAGATAAAAATGATACAGCTAAAAGTATACCTCATACAAAAGTTAAAATTTAATTAAACTATCAATACAATCAATAAACTATCAACAGAATTCAAATCAATTAAAAGCATCTCTACAAATATTGATAATACAGCGCATTATTAATGGCCCTCTCTCAATGAGCAACCAGCTCTCAAAGGCCTCCTGAAATTAAAAAGAAAAGCTAGTCTAGCCTATCCAATCCATAAAGAAAGTTCCAGAGAGGAAATTTGCCAGATATCTTTCCACTGTATGGAGAATTCTCCAACTGTTGGGAAAAAAGAAAATTCTTCAGAATGTCTCAGATAATTCTTTTCTCCCAAATGTTTGGCTCAGGTTTAAGAGTAACACTATTCTCTCCATTGGGATTATACAGAGGAGCTTCCCTTAGTGCACTGCTCATAATTTTGTTCTGGGCCCTTGGAAGTGAGGCCATGAATACAGATGATGTTCTCCTAAGTGCCACTATTACAAAGGTAAGATTAATTAATTGGTGGACAGGTGTGTGTGTGTTGTGGGAATAAGTCTATGAATATTTGAAAATTAGAAGACCAGACAAGCAAAAACAAAACAAAACAAAAAAACCCCACCACAGACATTTTCAAGATGTCTGCAGGGTGAGAGAGCATGCAAATGAATATGGAAACTTATTGAAATGTTGTCAACCATCATTGAGAAAAATAAACATAAATGGCTGTTAGGCCAACCGTGGAATTGAAAAATCAGCCATGTAGTATAGACAAATAATATCCTTTTAATTATATATAATACAACGTAGTATATGAAGAAGCAATACAAAACTAGGTGTGCTGATGGAGGCTTTTACTGGGTGCAGAGCTTGAATGCTAATGTTCCAAGCCCATCTGAAGTGCTGTAGCTACACAATTCCATTTCATGCTCGTTTGAAACAAGGAAAGGCACAGACTGTGGGTTCATCATCTTAAAATGTGAGAATGGATTTCTAGTGCATTTTTCAAAACAACGGCATGCCTCATAAAGCTTCAGATACATTGCCTTTTCTCACCATATATGCAATCCAAATAAGAGAAATTAGAAGCATGACAATACAGCAATGGAATAATATTCCTTCTTGATGTACCAGATGTTCATGAGAGGTGATAGGTTTTATGTAATTCTTCAGTGAACTGGAAGACTTTCAGACTCAACTTTTTCAAACAGAGAACCCTCCCCCCGCCCGAGGAGGTCAGGAGAAGAATGGGGCTGTCGCTCTTACAGAGCCCCATTTCATATAGCCCTGTCCTCGTCCGTCCTCCTCCCGACCATTCCCCATGATGCAGGCACCACTTTTTATTGATGGAGGTTTTTCATCAATAAAAAGTGGTGGCCGTAGCATGGAGGAAGGTTGGGAGGAGGATGGAGGAGGACTGCGTCGTCTGAAATGGGGCTTTGTAAGTGCAACATCCCTGTTCTCCCGACCTCCTCGGAGGGGGGGGTTTCCCCCATTTGAAAAAGTCCTCTTTCTAAGGGAGGTGTCTTAAACATCTTTGTTACAGATGTAGATCTGCTGAAAAAAAGTATCCTCACACAGTATCACTTCTACAAGACCAATGAAAGCACACATCACATGTGGCATAGGGATGACATCATTGAAACTAGCACATCAGTATTGAGTTCTGTTTTGCCAGACCATGTATGGGATTGCTTGCCCCCACAGTAAGAGTAGCAAGATGACAACACTGAGATGTAACCTTAGCAAAATCCATGTGTTGCATGTAATATATAATTCTGCTCTGAGAGCAAATGACAAAAGCGTTGATAGTATAATATAGTACAGCATAGCTGGGGGAAATGTGGCCTATGGTATGTTCACAAAACCCCATTATGTATCCTCCCTTGGAGCCTCCTCTTCTTTTTCACTGCAAAATACAGTAGTTTTGCTCCCACACCTCCCTAAGACCACCACAAAACTTTTAAAACACCAATTCAATACTCAGCCAAAAATTGGCTGGAAACAAAACCAGAAATGAGGTTACCTCACTTCTTCTCTTATTGGGCACACTAGTGAAGTCCCTGGGGTGTGGGTGGGTGAAAAATGGCACCTGTCTTCTCTACAGCCAATCACCCAAGAAGTATAATCTAGTATAGTATAATATTTACTAAGATAGGGACCAAGGGATTATTCAGCTGTTCATGGGCAATGATCTTGAGAGGTCATTTCACCAATGGGGAGAAACCTGCTCTGCCGATTGGAGTGGGCAAGGTTACCTTCAGTTTACACAAGCCAATATTCTATATAGTGCAGCATAAATGTGGGCCTGCAGAGTTATGCTGGATTGACTGTTGTGAAACTGATCTGGGTAGGCGGGGGATGGGGGTCTCTCTGTCAAGTTCAAGTTCAAGTTCACAGAGACCCTCCCCTGATTTGATTAACAGTTTGTTTTCAGGGGAGGGGAGGGCATTGAGTGGGATTGCTTGGCCAACAGTTCTCCCCTCCAGGCTGAGTCGGTGGCAACTGACAGTGATCCATTGGCCAACACAGGGTTGGGCAATGAAGGGATCCGGACCCATGCAATAGTGCCAACCATTTGCAGCCATTAGCAAGTTGCAGCCATTTTATTGCCAATTATTATTATACTCAACCATTTTATACTAACCTATACTTAATTCTTATGTCTATCTCATACCCAATACAATGGTTTACACAACTTGTAGTTGTATGTGTCCTCATTAAGGGGAAGGGAATGGGGGGGTATGGTCTGGGTCCGCAAGAGAGGCCAACTTCTTGCTAACCTTCTTGCTATTCCAGATCACCCTCCCTCCCCAAAGCCGTGATCGGGGTGCTGATTGCAGCTTTGGGAAGGGTGGATGGTGGTGAGGGGAGGGGAGGGGCTGGAGGCCAACCACAACGTTCTCCCCCCTCTTGTGTCTTCGCTTGCTCCCCAAAGGGGAAAAGGCAGAGGAGGGGGCGAATGAACCAGTAAATGTTTTGCTTCACCCCCCCCCCAGCCAGATCTCCTGCCTCTTCGCTCTGTTTGCGAAGGGAGCAAAGAGGCAGGAGATCTGACGGTGGGTGAGGCAAACTGTATCTGACGTATAAGGTGACCCCCGAATTTTGAGGATATTTTTCAGTATTAAAAGGTCTTCTTATACTACTAGAAAACTGTGGTCTGTTAATCCAGGGAGTATTTGACTGTACTGCATGGAGAAGGAAGCAAAGAAAGAAGGAAAGCAGGGTGAAGCATGAAGACAGAGGGTGCAAAGGACTATGCATATGCCATAATGTATGTATTCAAACAGACAAAATGTAAAATCTCAAAATCCCTGTCATTTGAAATGAGATGAGTGATGAACAGAGAGGGAGGGAGGGAGCTTCTCTATGGTGGCACCTTATTTGTGGAACTCCCTCCCCAAAGAGGGAGGGAGTATTTAGTCCTCAAAGGCAACAGAACCTGACTGATCTTGGAAGCTAAGCAGGTTCAGACCTGGTTAGTACTTGGATGGGAAACTGCCAATGAATTCCAGGTACTGTAGGCTATGTTTCAAAGTAAGGAATTGGCAGAACCACCTCTTCAGTATTCTTTGTCTAAGAAATCTATGGGGTCACCATCAGTTAACAAAAGGCAAATACACTTATACTCACATTCCCCGAAGAGCCTCACCAGACCTTAACATTTTGATGATTTCAGCACCAAAGTTTTTTAAAGAAAATGCTTGCTGTCTTTTTATTGCAATCTAATTTTCAACATGTTTACATTATATTTTTCCTGTTTTTGTAATAGCCCTGGAAACTATGCTGAAGGATGATATGAAAAATGCACAAGCAAAAACAGTTAAGGCTGGCAGGAAAGGTTCCATGATGGTGGAAAGTTTTGAAACTTTTCCCTAAATGAGGTGTGAGGAGCCCTTGACCCTTCAAAGGAAATTTTGTGTAAACAGAAAGGGCATTTGTTTTGCAGCCACTGTCCGCATGTCACTCCTCAGTCCTTGAAATAAAAGTTTCTTTTGAATTCCATCTCCCTGTTTTATTTTTGACAAGCTGTCAACAGCTTGCTGACATCCTATCTGCCAGAATAGATCAAAGCAGACACAGTGTATACCTTGTGCACAGCTTCCAACAAAAGAGCACAATTGGCCTTTAAAGATGTAAAGTGTGACAAGCACACATCAGCCTGTCTCTAAGAGTCTGGATATGTAAATCAGCATTTCTAAGGATGCTGCCCAGACCCTTCACTGTTGCTTTTGCAGAAAACACTGAAGCAACTGTTGTGGATTTAAATGTCATGTTTTGAAGTGATGCACTCTAAGGTGGATACACAATTCTTTATTTTTAAAGCACAGTATTGGAAGTAGCACCATGGAAGGCACTGAGATTATAGCAAAAGATTATAACCTTGAAAACATCCTCCTGCAACCAAATACTGCTGTAAATATTTCTTCCATTAGTCCACTTATAATCCAGCTTCTAACAGCTTCAGGATGATAACAACAGTTAAAAATAAAGGAATAAAATAAAATCAATGGCCCCAGCTTTCCGTCCTTGCCCTGTTATTGTGGCGGGGGGGGGCATCTTTGGCACAGCTGAGCAGTGGTCTTGCTTGGCTTACTTTCTGACCATGCCTAAGGTCTTACCCACACAGGCTAAATACTCCAGCTTGCCCCTTTTCCAGGGCCCTGCAGTCAATATGATGCAGGGCGTTGGCCCTGATCTTCCTGGGCAGTCCTCACCACTCCCAGGGCAGATACAGGGCTGGAATGGAGGCAAGCTGAGATAGGGCCTGATAAATCATTCTAAGGTAATACCCAGTTTAATCTGGTACCACCGGGACAGAATAATTTGGGTCCTACATAACCATGGGAACCCATCCTGGCATGCCATTCCTCACTGCTGCTGCTAGCTGCCTGGCTCTCTCAGATGTCAGGCAGGAGTCCCTCAGCATGTGACCTGCATCACATGTGGAGGGCCCCTTCCTTGCTTCCATGTCAGCAGGGAAAAGGCAGAAGTGGCAGTGGCAGAAGCAATGGGCCAGCATTCTGTTTGGAAATTGACCTGTTTTCTCCAGGTAATGGGAAAAGAACGAGCCAGATCTGGAGCCAGGAGAAACCATCAGAGAGCCGATGTATGCTAGTTAGTGTAGATAAGTCCTAAATCTCATCCTGGAGTTAATTGGCTGGATTAGCTACGTTCTTCATTTTTATTTATTTATTTATTTATTTATACCCCGCTCTTCAGAGACAAGGCTCAGCTTACAAATTGTTTTAAGCAATAGCAATTTACACATCTACACTGCATTAAGCAGTTTCCAATCTGTGTTAGCTAATTGACCCCACAAGCTGGGTACTCATTTTACCGACCTATGAAAGGATGGAAGGCTGAGTGAATCTTGGAGCCCGCTGGAATCAAAATTGCAACATGGTGACTTGCAATACTGGCATTTAACCACTGCACCACCAGGGATCCTTCAGGGTGGAACCAAAGGATGGACTAGAGAGGGAATTACTTCCTTCCGGTCCACTCTTGGAATTATAAATTAAGTGCTACTATGGTTATACTGATCAGCATCAGGATGCCAGGGCAGCATTTGGCTGCAATTCCACATCCAAAAGAAGAAAACAGATGTCACTCTGCCAATATCCAATGAGTATGCTTAGCATGCAGTTGTTCACCTGCAGTCAGACATTCCCATGTCTTCCCCCCTCAAGCCACCCTCCCTTCCTGAAGCCTTGCTGGGTTGGAGGGGTCTCCTTCGTGACTCTGAGTCACGGAGGAGATCCCCCCGCCCAGCAAAGCTGCATGAGATGGGAGGAAGCCTTGCTGGGTGGCAGGGGTCTCCTCCGTGACTCAGAGTCATGGAGGAGATCCCCCTGCCCAGCGAGACTGCATGGGATTGGGAGAAGCCTTGCTGGGAAGCAGGGGTCTCCTCTGTGACTGTGAGTCACAGAGGAGATCCCCCTGCCTACTGAGGCTGCACGGGGGGGGGAGAGCCTTGCTGGGTGGGAGGGGGTCTTTTCCATGACTCTGAGTCATGGAGGAGATTCCTCCACCCACCCAGTGAGGCTGCATGGGGCAAGGAGAGCCATCCCCCGCGATTCCCCAACATGCTAGGAGGCTGGCCAGCCTCCTCGCAGGTTGGGTAATCGAGGTAGGTGGCTGTCAGGCTGGGGAGATTCCCCAGTCACCCAGCTTCCGGGAGGCTTTACGAGGGGGGAAGCTTTCCAGACACCAGACACCCTCCCCAAAGCCGCCATTGGTAGCCCGATCACAGCTTTGTGGACGGCGGGTTATTGGGGGGTTGTCTTATACAGCGACTATATCCCAAACCTTATTTTTTAGCTTGAAAATTGGGGGGTCGTCTTATACCCCCGGTCATTTTATATGCTGGAATATATGGTATATTTGAACCAGGATACTCTGGTTACCCAGATTAGAGTATCTAGGATCTTGTTTTGACCTCAATCCATTATTTCATGCTTTGTTCCCAATCACAGATTGCCACAGATTGCTAACTTGTTTTTATAAGTTTGTTGTTGTTCTTTTTTCTACATTCTATTAAATACTAAAGCTCAATTTATTCTCTCTCTAGCTTCTATCGTACCACATATTTTTCTTTTTATTATGTTTCATGACATCAAAATATTCATTCTCATATTCATATGTCCTGGTCCAAAATCCAATTCTCAAAATCATTTTCCCAAACTGAATTCAACTAAGCAGCTTAAACATTATTTTTTTTTTTATATTTAACATAAGGTCACTTGTGGCATTCCCACCATTTTACAGAAGAGAGAATGAGAGAGAGAATAACCCCAAAGGAAGAAAGTGAGAACAACATATATTATGACATTAATCTTATGTTTGTCCATTCGATCTTGCTCTTCTTGTATGGGAGACCTCATCCTGAAACTCCTCTTTGAACTTACTCCTCATCAGTCCATTCATGTAATAGTGTTGAACACCTTGACCTCTTATCTGTTGCCCATCGAAGAATCATGCAAGATCCTTTTCTTTTACTCTCCCCCCCCCTTCTATCAATTTTTCATGTCTCTCCAAATTTCTTCATACTTTCTTCCAGATGAGCATCTTTAGCAATTCTTGCCATCACCAATTTAATCTCCATATGTTCATCTTTTTAAAGTTGTTGTCCACTGAATCCTCTGGAGTCTTACACTGCACTCCAACATCAACTTTTTCTGTAATTGACTGTACCTCACGGACCATCTGGTTTAATGGTTGCTTAATTTCTTTCACTCCTTCATTCACCATCTGTTTAAGTTCACTTTTCGAATCTAAAGTCATCTGCATCATCTCCATCTTCATCAGTTTAACCTCAAACATGATGATTTTTTTCTTCATCTGTCATGTCAGCTGGTAAATCAGAATAGACAAAAGCCATTTTGACAGCTGTCAAAATATGCTTTTAACCGATGACATTATTTTTTGCTGTAATTTGTCCACTTAACCATTAGCTGTCGCTGTTTCCCACTTTAAAATTAAACCTCTATATTTAACTTGACTGTATTTTCCACAAATTAAATCTCAGCCCATCATAGGTTAACACATAATTCACCTCTTCTCTATACAGAAAGTATATGGCCTTGACTTCTGATCTGTAAGTAAGCAATACTTTTGGTCTATGTTGTTGACTCAAAGTAAATTAGTTTAGAAATACTCTAAGGTCCGGGTTGTTTCAGTAACACCTCAGCACTATATTTCCATTATTCTAAATTTTATTTCTCATACAGAATTTATAAGTTCCCAATAAAATGGCAAGTTCCTTAATTTGGTTAATTCACTGTAGGTGGTATTACAGGACAATTAAGAAAGTTGAACGGGCATTGCTAAAAGGCTTGATTGCAGTGCGGTGTGATGTCAACTTTTGGTCCCCTCAGTTCTTCTCGCATCCTGCTGGCACCAGTAAGTGTTCCAGAATGCCCAGGACTCATTCAGTGTTTGCCTCTAAGTCTCCTGTGTCAGGGAGACAATTCCTGCTGGTTATACAGTCCCTAACATGTGATTGCCACAGTCACTGCTTTCCCCCTCTGTGGAGTGGCTTCGCAGTGTCATTTTCAACCTGGAAGTCAGAAAAACTGCATGGTTTTCAAAGTCTGTCTCCCAGTGGGAAGGGAACTGCTTCCTTCAGGAAGAAAATGAGTGATGAATCACATCTCTACTCACGATTGTCTAATTTAGGTTGATAATTCTTAATTAGGGCTCTGCACCAATTAACGGTGCAATCGTAGGGAAGTCCATGGGGGGATGAAAACCCTCCCATCTATGTAACCCCCCTCCCATGCTTTACCACTTGGAGAAATTTCACCAAAAAAAAAAAAAAAAGTAAAATGTGAAATATTAGAAAATGCAGCAACTGTTGCCTTGCTTATTGCACCAGCTAGATAGCACTCCCCATTCTATAATGCTACCCACCTTCCAAAGCTCTGTTATAATTTGCTACTCTGAGAGTTAAGGCCAGAACAGCATGAAGAACATAAGAGCCATCTCACCATATTTCTCTAGCACAACCCTTATAGGTGGGGTGTTCACCTATCTCTAAGTTGAGGTGAGCAAGTATGTTGCTGCCAGGGACTGAATGAAACATTTGCTAGTGTGGATTTCAAGGTGGTGAGTGTAGCTAGAGTCAGTGGCTGGTGGTTGGGCTGGTGGTGGCATAGACTGGGTCAATATCCACTTCTTCTCCCCCACACACAGTCTTCTCCCATTCATTCTTCCTACAAGTGTTCTGTCATTCACTTGTCCTTACCACACAACCTGACTTCCTATTCTTATGCAGACTCTTAGGACTTTATCAGATGCTCTAACCCACCCCCCATGGGGGTCAGGAGGAGGACACCGCTGGCCCACTTCCAGAGGTCAATACTGCACACCCCATCCTTCTCCCATCATTCCTCCGTGCTTCCTCTGTGCTGGAGGGACCAAAAAGGTGCTGCTTTTCATTGACAGCAGTTTCCATTAATAAAAAGTGGTGCCTTTTCTGTTGCTCCAGCACAGAGGAAGGATGGGAGGAGGATGGGGCGTGCAGTATCTACCACTGGAAGCGGGAGAGCGGTGTCCTTCTCTCAACCTCTGTGGTTTTTTTTTTAAAGAGCATCTGATAAAGTCCTTAAATGCTTTCTCTCTCTTCTACACATTAATATTCATGGAGAGGAATGTCACCTGGGAAAAAAAAAGATTATTACTCTCAACTAAAGTAGACCAATTAAATTTATTCTTGATTGGAGAGTCAACACATAGGTAAATTCTATAGATTTACTTTGTTACCTACCCTGATATCCCCCATCTTGGAATAGCTAATAATTGGCTATACTTAATAATTTGGCTCAATGTGGCTATTCATGTGGTTATGGGTAAACCAGGAACCCACAAATACCAAGGTGAGATTCATGTATGCCCAAGGGAGTGGCCCTTGGAAATCCCCCAAATCCAAATACTCAGGTCAGAACATAACATCTGGAAGTGAGTCAGTCATTAATCTACTCAACGATAGCATTGATGCTTATAAAATGGGTCATTTCTTCCCTCATCCCCTTCCAACAAAAGACCTTGCCTGCTCCTATTTATTTCCAAATACAACACCCATTAACAACTGCTAACTCTTCTGCAGCACCCATTGTTCAGTCATGGGAACCTCCGAGAAATATTGTATTCCACTCAAACTCCCATAACTTCAGGGGAATTATTTCATATCAATATCACCCTAAAACACCACCCAAGTGCACACAGATCCCCTTCCTATTGACTCCATGCAAGTCTGTATAGCCAAGTGCACAGTTCATCTTCCTCTCGATTTCACATCAGACTGTGTAGCCATCCTGTCCTCCAGACCCCATCACTGTTGGTGTACTTCATGATCTCCACTCTGTAGGATCAGTACAGTATAACTGGCCATCCCCTTACTCTATTCCTGTATCCAAATACTTCCAACAATCTTTGATAGCACTTTGTGAGTGTTCGCGTGAATACTGTTGAGATTAATTTCCAATAAAGATCATTTAATTGTACATTTTGGCTTAGAGTCTCCTCTGTTATTACATAGGTTAAAAGGTCCCACCATTGCCTGGCCTCTCGCATGCCAATTTGAATTAATTAAATCCCCCAATTTAATATTAGGACATCAGGGGGTCCCCACAGACCCCAAGCAATTTGGGTAACAATGTGGTCTACTTAGTTGTGAATAAATAAAATTCAGGCCATTGAATCTAGGTGTCAACTTTCCATGCAACCCTTAAACCATTGATTTAGTGTGTCTAATCTTGTTGAGACTAAAAAGTGGATTTAGAAGCTATCATATCTGAAGTGTCTGAATGTATGAGGCAATTAATTCTGAAATGCAATTCATTGTCAGCTTATGATGGGTTGGTCCAGCCATACTTAGAGCAGACTCATTAAAATCAAAGAAACCTGTTATTCATCACTAACTCATGTCCTTTGATTTCTTGGAATGCAAATATGACTAAATCTGGGCCTAACCAATGTCTTTACTGAAGCTTTGCTAGTTTAAAAGGAAGTGCTCTTTCTTGTTTGATATTCTTTACATTTTCTATTTTGGTTTAACATGAATGTCTATACACTGGGATTCATGCAAATGATACTCAGTATTAGAAATATTTCTAATGAACAAATAAATACAGTTGGTCAACTTGATATATCATTTGTAGCATGGTTTTCTAGTGTGTCACACTATATAGGTCACCCTCCGTTTCCATAAGAGATACATACTTGGTCTTACTGTGAATATGCAAAAACAGGGATAATAGTGAACCCTATTGAAATGAATGAGTTCTGGCCCAGCTTCCAGTGGAAACATACCATAGAATTGCATTGGAGGACCTAGAAAATGCCTAGAGAGATTTTTTTTTCAGATGTGGATAACTGAAACCGCAAATGCCAGTCCCATGGATACTGGGGTTGACGTGTACTTAATTCCCTTTACTCTCCTTCATAAAAATGCAGTAGCCTTACAATCAGCATTGTTCAAAAGTCCATTCCAAATAAATGCAAGCATTTGTACATCATTTCTAGATACTGGAAGTTATTAGTTACAAATAACTAACTGCTTATAATTAATTTCCTTTTCCACTAATCAAGCAGAATTCCATTACATTATTATTGCCATTTAATTAGGATAATTTCACTTCTTTCATAATGGATTAACTTTATAATTATGTTAATAATTATATGTGTGTGGCTTCACTAAATGGTCAAGAAAGAATATCACATGAGTCAAGTATTGGTCTGTACAGTCCCTGTATGATGCCTTGTACTAACTACTTGGGACCCCCTCAGTATCATAATGGTAATTAATTACATTTAAAGTAACATTTGAAGCTTTTTCATTTTCTTCATAAACAGTTGGATAGAAAAATTATCCACAAGTCCACTAGGACCTCTCAGAAAATTACAACTAACTTAATTGAAGCCATGCGACATAATTATTTTATGAGAAGCGTTTCATTGACATTATTGATCCACTGTCAAATTTGTCAGTGGATATTTAAACATTAATTAGATGATGATCTTTTGTCAGGCAATTGTGCTTTATAGATGTAAATTAGGCCATATTATCGTTTCAATTAAGTTTACATTATTCAGTGTGAGGAAGAGCTTTGGGAAGAATAAAGCAGCTCTTCAAGTATTCCCTTTTTGGCCGAGGAGGTGATGACAGCAACCACTGAGATTTTCAATCAATGTCAGAAGGAGCAGGGCGAAATGCCTGAGAATGATGGTCCCTGAAAGTGTTTGAAGGACGTATTCTAGATAGGGAACTTTTATACTTATTAGAGCCATTAAGGTAGCTTGTCTAATCATACCACAGACAGTTGCTTGATTCCCCAATTCACGTGTTCCTGGAAGAGGTGGTTACTCAAGGAACCCTGTTTAGAGCTAATACATAAAATATAAACTATAAATGTCAAATTACAAATAGCAAAATGGCAGCCTCTCTCTTCCCCTAACCCCACCCCTGGCCACACACACACACACACACACACTGCTTTTGATTGAGATTTCTATATCCTGAGGGTTTCTGTAAAGGATTTCAGCATACCGGTAGCACACCCTACTGATTGTTAGTGGAATCAGCATACAACCTGCTTCAGTGCAATGTATAATCCATGCAGTGTATCCATGCACATTATGATTTTCAACAAATAGTGTTGCATGCCACCGAAATTTCATTCTTAGATTTTCACATGGGAAATGGTGTCCCTATGCAAAGGAAGGATGCACTGTCTTATAAAGGACAGAATTCTGTTAGGGTCATTTTGAACACAAGAATGTCCTTTTTTTTTTTTTTTTTTTTTGGGTCACTGTGGAGCCCTTCTTCCCACCATAGCACTTAAAGCCCCCCTCTTCCCAATTTACTGGAAAACCCCCCGAAGGCACCCTGAATGGGCACTCTATGCATCACAATGAGCAGCTAGGATCACAGAAGTATCTGGCTACACCCCCATACCCAGATGTGAAATGATCATGGCAATGCTAAGATTAGCCAGGGTCCTCCAGGGGATTAATCACCACTATAATCATTGTTTGTCTTGCTATGGGGATGTAGCCAAATGATTCTTTGATGTTACCTGCTTGCCATGTAGCAAAGAATAGCCACATAGGGCACCTTCAGGGGCTTTTCAATAAGCCAGGGGGTGGGTGGGTGGGTGGAGGGTATATGGCTTAGCACAGTGTAGGTCCGCATGGGGATATTTATGCTGTGCTGAGTGTTATGTAGGCTTGAGGTCACTATTGTTTTTTATTTTTATTTTATTTCAGTGTTTATACCCGCTCTTCAGCCACAAAGGCTATCAGAAAGGCTTACAATTTATTTCTTGTTCTAGATTCACTTTTAGAACTAATTTGTAAATTCTTGATAACATATTATCTTTACTTTCCCACAGTATTTTATCCAGTTCTGTCATTTCCTCTTCAATTCCTTCCAATCTCGAGTCTTTTTTAAAGTTTTCAAATATTTGTCTAAAGAGAAACCAATGGCAACATGTATTTTCTTCTATTAGCTCCTCCTGGGATTTCATAATATAAACTCCTCCTACTTTTTTCAGTATATCTTTATAGGTTAACCATCTATCTCTAAACAAATTCTCTTTCTTATGGAACGCCTCATGAGTGGACAGCCATACTGGTATCTTTTGGTAAAATTTTGTTTTGTATTTCAACCATATTCTTAATAGGGCATGTCTAATGAAGTGATGTGCGAATTCTTTATGGATCTTAGCTTTATTATACCAAACATAGGCATGGTATGATAGCATGGGCCCGAAACATTAAGAGACCAATAACCCTAGAAGAATGGCAAAATTCTTGGATAAAAAATATTAGATTTACTAGAAGCAATAGTTTAAAGGAAAATTACTACAAATCCATCTTTAGATGGTACTTGACACCTGAGAAGATTGCAAAAATATACAAAAATTCATCAAATTTATGTTGGAAATGTGATAAAGAAGTGGGCACATACTATCACGTATGGTGGGGCTGCAGAGAAACAAAAAAATTTTGGAAGAAGATTCACAATACTATTTGTGACTGCTTGAAGATAGACTTCCAGTGTAAACCGGAGATCTATCTATTGAACATATTACAAGGAATAAATAGCCAAGATTTGAAAAAATATTGGAAAATTATACTATACATGATATCTGCCGCTAGAATGATTTTTGCAAAACATTGGAAAAATCAAGGAACTCCACGAATTGAAGAATGGGTGTTTCGACTTTATGAAATGTATGAAATGGACAAATTAACAATTATACTAGATGAAAATAAAACTCAGAAAAATTGAGAAGACTGGAAGATGCTGATACCCCTGTGGAAAAAAACAGGGGGGGGGGGAATTAGCAACAATAGGCATTGAATAACCTACCGTATATATAGAAAAAGCGTAAATGAAGAGAAACAGAAACTTTTTAAACAGACAAGGAAAGGGAAAGATAAGAAGTATGAAACACACACACTTGAATAGAAGAAGAAGAAATACGGAAGTTTTATGTTATATATGTTACATATTGTATGTTTGATATTTATATACTGGTATATCTACATAAGTATTGGTGTGATTGAATAGTGATTGTATGTTTACCACATGTTTATGTCTTTGTTTAAACATTTTATGTAATAAAATTTAAAATAAAAAAATAAATAAAGAAAGAAAGGCTTACAATTTGTTTGTTTTTTAAGCAACAGCAATTTACACATCTACACTGCATTAAGCAGTTTCCAATGTGTGTTAGCTAATTAACTATTTGAACAGACACTGTGAGGAACAGTTGGGCACCTTTCACATGTTGTACTGAATGCATTTATTTAGTATATTTTGAAGGCTGAAAAAAACAATTTTATATGTCTGAATGCAGCAACTGCAGGTCCAGCTGACCTGGGTCAACATGGCTTATTAGTAAGGAATGGTAGAGATTATTAACATAGCATGATGCATTGGATACTAACCATTAATGTTGAGGAACTACTTGCCAAACTTCTGGAAAAAGTTTCCAGGAAAATTTTGCGCCAGCATCATTCTTTTAGAGATCATGTAACCTTGGTTTGCTAGAACTCAGTTGCTGAAGGTCCTTTTTTTTTTTTTTTTTTTTTGAAACAAGAAAGAAGCCTGTGATGGATCAAATGCATGGGACAATAACAAGGCTGCCCTCTGGAACTGACCCATCTTAGTTTTGCTCTCTTGGTCTCATTGGCAGCAAACAAAAGACATCTGTGTCCAATTTTCAGAAATGTTCTGGTAGTGTAACATCTAATATTTTTGCCTTTAGGCAAGCTGAGATATATGTTGTGAAACATTCGCAACTGCTTGGGAGCAAGTCCCATTCAATTCACTGAAACTTGTGAGCATATATTGTGTAGGATTGGACTGTCATGGTATCTTTCTGAGACTCTAAACTTTGAGGAGTTGGGATGAGTGCATTAGAACATGAGGGATTAAGAGGATTATTCCCTGTTATTTCTTTCCAATGGGGCAGGTCCCTGGGACCTTGCACACTAAGTAAGAACTGCTGAAGCCAAAGCCAGATGTTGCACACTTCTTGTTTCAGCACTTCTGCATGTCAGACCATTTAACCCCCCCTCCCTCTTTCACTCCCCATCTGCTTGTTACTCACAAAGATTTTCTTCACTCATTCAAATATTTTTAAATATTTTTTCTATCACTAGTGATGATAGAATAAGTGAGTACAGGGGTGGGAGGACTTGCCTTCCTTTAGAGGGCTTGTCTACACCAGCAACCCCCCCTGTACTCACCCTGTATTTGTGGAACAGTAGCCACATGTTTTCAAAGATGCACATTTTCACTGGGGTTTCTGCAGCAAACGCCAGATGTGTAAGATCTGCAGTTTGCTCCACATTTGAGGAGAAAACCCTGATTATTGGACATGTGGCATCTGTATATTGGTTTTGATGCAAAGTGGGAGGTGGCAGGACTTCCAGTGGATGGGACTCTTCCGGCACTTTTAATTCCCCCCCCCCAATTGTACACATATCTGGGTAAGCATACCTCCACTTATACAGTAATACAGTATTGCAGACCCAGACCGTACAACCCCTCAACCCTTCAAAAGAACACTCACACCATATGTTTTTCTAGTAATAATTGTATTGGTTACATATTCAGAAAACATGGTTAAATACAGGTTAGTAAAGACATAGTTGGCAAAAATTGGCCGCAATTTGCAAGCTACAATGGTTGGCAATAATGACATGGGTTGTGATCTCTCATTGGCCCCATCAATGGGGGTCAATGGGTATATGTTGGTCAATCCCAACTCCCTAGGAGGAGAGAGATGATGTCCGACCTGACCCGCCTGACTTTTTCTCCTCCCCTGCAAACAAAGAAGTGTTAGCAACTGGAGGCGGGCATCTCCCTTGAACTTGAACTTGACATTGTATTAGAACTTGAACTTGGAGAAGACCCCCATTTCCCTCCCTCCATTATCACGACCCATGACATCTGCCCTGCAAACTGCGACAAGGATAATTCTAAACTAAGGGAGGGTGGGCGGGTCTTCAGCTCCTCAGAGCCAGAATGCGTGGTGGCTGCGATGGAGCTGCCTTTTATCAGCTCCGTCACAGCTTTCCACGTCATCTGGCTGCACCGCTGCCTGGCCAGATGTCCCTCCTTTTCCGAAGCTGGCCAGCCAATCAGGGCCGTGTAGCCGTGCCCCAGTTGGCTGGTGCTTTCCCGCCTCTCCCAGCCATGGGGGGGGGGGTTGGTGGGAGAGAGACAGGAAGAGCATGGTGGCCCCCATGGCGACCGCCCATGCAGTCATCCAAGCCGAACCCCCCCCCATGGGGGTAGGGGCCACCCCTGGGAGGGCTCTAGCTGGGGTGTGCTGGTCAGGCTGCAAAAAGGCCCACTGGCAAGCGATGAGCCCCTTTCTAAGACAATATAGATTTGTATATTCACATGCCTCAATGAACAGAAAAGAAAATGGAGTAGTCCTGGCTGTGAAGCCAGAAATAGTACAGTTGGCCTTCTGTACCCATGGGTTTGGTATCGATGGATTCTACCACTCATGGCTTGAAAATATTCCTCCAAAATAAATTCCAAGAAGCAAACCTTGATTTTGCCATTTTATATAAGGGACACCATTTTACTATGCCATTCTATATAATTAGCCTTGAGCATCTGTGGATTTTTGTATCCATGGGGGGGGGGGGTCCTGGAACCAAACCCCAGCAGATACCAAGGGCCCACTGTATTATATATAGGACATATGATCAGCATAGGCCTGCCTTTTTAATCCAACACAACTAAAAGTGTGGTGGGATACTTGGATCTACAATCAGAGAAGCCCAGTGTGTGTGGCATTTACAGGGCTGCTGCAGATCAAAGACATTTGCCATAGCTATTGTTTCCCACCAGTGTGGACAAGTGGCAGGAACTACCATTTTAGTCTCCAACATATTTGTCTCATTGAGTATTAAAATACATAATGGTATTGAATTGTTACAGTTCCACCGAACATTGAAAGTATGTGGATTGGATGATGTGTTCTTTCTGCTATGCAAAGATAAGTTGTGATTTCTGAGAACTTGTAACAGGGGTTAATGCAAGATGCCACCTTTTTAAAGCACTTGTACATCATTTCCTTGACATGCTACTGAAAATATTCCTTATCTTTCAATTACTCTATAAATATTATGACACTCTTAGCAAAGGTAAGGTTTCACAATTGCTGCTTTGTCAAGTACCATGTAAGATACTTGGTATCTGATTTTTGTGTGTCTGATTTTTTTGGGGGGGGGTCATCCTTTGATTCTACCCCTCAGTCTCTCCTCATTGATATTTTTAAAAACATTTTTTAATTTAAAAACTACAAGATGATAAATGGAATTATTATAATATATGAATGTTGTGAGTCACTTTGGGTTTGATAATAACAATAAAGGTTTTTTTTTCTAAAAAAAAAACAGATGACATATTAGAGTACAGTAGTTTGAATTTAACTTTGGTAAGATTTTAATCTTATGTTTCCATACTAAGACATAAGTCCCATTCAGTACAATGAGACTTACTCCCAGGTAAATGTATGTCTCTGCAGCTAGCCACCTTTTCTGCTAAACTGGATTGGGCCTTAGTAGGCCTTGGTAGGCCACACCATGTCCAGCCTCTTCAGCCTGCTGCCTTTTAGTATAGGCCATACCAGGCATTGGTAGACCTTGGTAGTCCATGGCACATGCAGTCTCTGCTACATCAGGCCTTGGTAGGCTGTAATAAGCTATGTGTGGCCTCTGTGACTGCCGCCTTTTGCTTGGGACACTTCATGCCTTAGTAGGCCTTAACATGCCATGTGATGTGTGGCCTTTGCTGGCTTACATAGCCTATTCACAGGGCTTGGGTCTCCCTTTGCAGGGCTTTGGTCCCCCTTTGCAGGTCTTGCCTGCGTCTTTGGTCTTTTGGGTCTGGTATTAGGCCTGTAGGCCTCTGCAGCCCAGTACTTTGGTCTTTGCTCCTTAGCTGGTGGGGCTTTGGTTTGGAGGTTTGGAAGGGGTGGTGCAGTAGACTTCCCTTGGCATATGTGACAGCAGGCATTGATAGTTAGGCTGGCTCAGCTATACAGTAGTGGTGCTGGGACTCAACTGGAGTTGCTAAGCCTTAAGACATGGTGCTTGGTAACGTGTTGATACAGTTGCCCCCCCCCCCGTCCCCATTTTTCTTGCAGGTTTGAGTTTTAGATTAGCACCTAGTCCTTGTAATTTGGCATTCAGCTATGGCATCAAGGAAGGGCAGTGGGGCCTCTAAGGGGAAAGGCCCAGCCGATAAACTTCCAGCTAAGCAACCACCTCCTGAGTCCCCATTCTCCTATGATGAAATGGAGGAGGCTGGCTAATTTAGCCAAGTTGGAGAATGAGGAGAAGCTCTGGGCCTCTCCCAAGAAGACAGTTGTTCAGGCTTCTAAGCATGTTAAGAAAGGTGATAAGAACAATTTTGACAAAATGATCATTTAGAGGCTTTGGAAAAATACCTTTGGGCAGATGATCTGGCTGTGGTACAGAAGGTGATAATGAGGTGGTGGCTCAGGTGGCTAGTGGCAAAGGTGATGCCACTGAGCATATGTTGGCAAGTGAGTCTACTGATATTTCTCTACCTTTATCAGGCTCATACATTGGTTATGAGGCAGGTTCTAAAGGGTGGCCTGGAGGGTACTGGATTAATCCCAATGGACAGGCTGAGCACTGAGATTTTGGAGGTTAGCTTCTCATTCAGGGATATGGTTTGGGCCCCCTTATTATTATCCACTGACACCCCATCAAGCACCTTATCTATAGCAGTGGCCTTATGGCATTCTGGGAAATCTGCAGCAGCCCTCCACTAGCGCTTAAAGGGATGTAGCTTCTGGGGGCATTCAGTTGGGGGATTAGACTATACCCTGGGGGGGACCAGCTATCTCAGACTACTGTAGACAAGATCATGCATGGGGACTGTGTTGATGTTTTTTCTCTGCTCTACTAGCAGTTGGAGAAAAAATATTGGGGAGGGGTTGGATGACAAAGAAAAAGAAAAAAAGCAGAGGTAAAGTACATAGGACCTGGGGGAATTGGCTGTCCTGAGTTTTCATTGTGTGTGTGTGTGTGTGTGTGTGATTGCAAGGGTGCAGACCTGGAGAGTGTATTTGTTCATCCAATATATGGACATAATCCATAGAGCCTATTTTAATTTTGTGGGGGCCAGCATGGGTATTGTATGACAAGGCCTTTAGGATGAGGGTGGTGATGAATCCTGCCATTAGATGGGAGGAGATGCAGTCACAATTGTGGAAGCAGCTTATGACGCCTCATAACCAACTCAAGGTAAGAGCTTCCACAGTAGTCATATTATTCAAAAGGCACAGTTTGGGAAAAATTGCTAAAAGCCATGTGGTTCCCAGTCCACAGAGTTACTTGTTTTGGAAATTTGGGATGGAGGGTGCTTATGCACACTGGCCTTGTACATTCTGGCATGAGTGTTCCGTTTGTGTGGTTCCCACTCCTTTTGGAGGTGTCTGAAAGAAAAGAGAACAGGCAAAAATAAAGGCCAACATTCAGGTAGGCAGGGAACCGGGGGTGCTCAGCCCAATGAAGCTGGATAGGCTGGAGGTCTTTTTACACCTCTACCTAGATTGTGTTGCAGCCTATAACCTGAGGGATGGTTTTAGGGAAGTTTTCAGATTCTGTTCCAAGGAAACTGGAAACCCCATTTTTGTAAGAAACCCCATATTGTGGTTGGATTGGAGGGTGTCATTAAGTATAAGATATGTAAAGAGGTGGCAGAAGGGAGAGTAGTAGGTTCCTTTCATTTCTCCTCCATTCACAATTTCAGTGTGTCACCTCTGAGGTATGTTTCAAAGAAGGCACCTGGTGAATATAGGTTTAGTAACCATTTATCTTACCCTAAAGGGGAGTCTATCAATGGTGCCATTCCTGCAGAACTTTGTATGGTGCACTGTAGCTGACATAATGGGGGGGGGAGACCACTCCATATGGATCTTTGGGGATTTTATGGAAGAAGGTATCCAGTACCTCCTTCTGCAAGGCTACCCCCCCCACCGGCATGCAACAGAAATTGGAATGCTGGTGGAGCTAATTCTGTCTCTCTAGCCACTGATTGGCTTTGACAGGGGTGTATCCTGACTGTTCTGACTATTCTTATGCTATGGACAGAAGCTGAGCAAAATTACCCCCATGTGCACAATGCCAGATGTAGAATTTCTCCCTGTCAGGCATGTGAAAAGCAACAAAACACTGCCAGAGAAAAGGAAATCATTACAGATGGAGAATGCCTATGAGCTACCTGGTTGAGCCCCTGGAGGCATAGTCATCAGGTTTAATTAAAAACAACCAAGAGCTAGTTCTACTGCAGCTTTGTCTTGTGAGTTTCCCTGCTCAACAACAGACCACAAAGATACAGGAAGCAGGGGGTCTGGAGTTTAAAGCAGTAGCCAGCCAGGTGCCTTTTCATGGCAGAGGTCTCATTATCATTTTAGACAGTCACCCATTCAACAAAGAGGGAAACCAAGCCTGCCTGACAGTTGCTGTTCCTCCGAAGTCTAGGAATGCATGTCTGGGGAATTCGGAAACTGACTTTGTCTTTGTTGAGATGGAACCCCACTGTTAAGTGTATGCAAGACACAGGGGGTGTGCAATCACTCGTGATCACAAAGGTAACATTTCCCCATGTCATCCTGACAATTTGAGTGCAAGGGAATGGCCAGGTTAAAAAGGAAAAAGAGGAGAAAAGTGTGTGATTCAAACTTGCACAGACAGAGTCTGATGAAAAGTATGTTGTGTTGGTCTTGTTCTCTCTATATTTCAAACTGGTCAAAGGGCCCATCATTATGATAGACAGGATGGAGAGTGGGGGCCAGTATATTGCAAGGATCAAATAATGGGAAAGGTTTTTCTGTGCTTTGGAGAACCATTCAATGATGTCTCCATCAGTTTCTTTTGTCTCAAATAAGGACAGGTGAGAATTAGTACGAAGAAAGGAGCTTGGCAAGCCTGAGCACAGCCAGCCAATCATAGCTTGTGGGGTTCCTTGAGGAGGGAGGAGGATACGGGAGAAATACTATAAAACCAGAGTCTTGTCTACCAAATAGACAAAGGTAGTTAGGAACAGAAATGTTTAGGGCTAGAAATAGATATGGACAGTAAGGGGTTGTCTAGACGGTGAAAACAATCCTAATAGGATTTTGCAGAGAATAAATACCTTTTGTCCCACTGAGATCTGACTCAGCTTCATGGTCTTTGAAAACTCAGTTTACTGTGTGGGAAAAGCCTTAGCAGGTTTTCCTGAGATTTTTTTAAAGTAATGCATGGAAATGTGCATTCCTGCTTGTTTGGACATCCGACTCGCATCGCAGTGCATTCTCAGTGAGGGTGGAAATGGAAAGCTGATTGGTCAGACATGTGTGGGGGGCAGGCTTGCTGGCAATGAAGTGGCTGGAAGTTCCATTTTGGAGTTTCACATTATTGGTCATGAGCTTTTTTGCTGCACCGAGGCAACTAAACAGCTTTGTAAAGTGAAAGGTCACACTTATGCACCTTTGGTTTACAGTTAAAGAATTACTTTGCAATGGTGACAACTGGTTTAGAATAATAATGCAGGTAATTCACTCTCAGCCACTATCTTGATTCGCAGGCATGGCTGCACATACCAGCAACATTGGCTGAGGGCTGTGGAGACAAAAGAACGCTGCTGTGAATTTGCATAAATGAGCAGCAATCCACATTATATCTTCTCATCTAGACAAGCCTTAAGTATGAGAGGGAATTTCCATCTCAGATGGAAGCTGAGAGTGTGGAAAGAGTTGAGGAAAAGAGGCTACTTCTTAAAAACTAAAGTGTGACATTGTATTGTGTAAAGCTGATGTAATACTAGATGTTTAAGGTGTGTGTTATACAATAAACCTTTACTGTTTGTGTAACTCTGTGCCTGGATATTTTTATTTAAGAATTAATGAGGATTAACAAATTTGGTAAAAAATAAGACAAATGAGAATTTTATAAAAAACTGGGAACCTCTTATAGATTATTATAAAAAGAATCATGGAGATGTTAATATTTTGGGATTTTGTAATGTGATTATTATTTAAGTAGTACTTACGGATAAATAAGATGAATGTTTGAAATTTATTAATATTATATTTCGAATATTATTATATAGTGATAAATAAGAGAAATGTTTGAACCTTATTAATATTGTATCTGGAATATTTGTATATAAGAAATATGAATAATAATATATGATAAAAGTATTAGTTTAGTAACTATTATTAAGAGAGGGGAAAATGGAAGAAAATATTTAGAAAAGCAATCAGAGAGATACAGGGAGTCAATTTTAATGGGGGGGTGGATGGGAGGGAAATGTTATGAGTCTTTGTATATGTCTTGTATGTATGTTATATGTGTTTACCTGTCTGTTTGAAAATCATTTTGAATAAAAATTATCTTAACAGAAGAATTAATAAGGAGATTCACTAATAAACACATTTGCCTGTATGGTATAACTATCACCCTGGGGACCAAGGGAGTTTTTAAGGGGAAAATGGCAAGGGTTGGAACTGAGGGGGACCAACCTGGAGAAGGGGTCCATCACAATGGATGGCTTAGGTCATTTCTTCAATAATTTGATGTCCAGAAGGTGAGATTTTAAAAGTGTGGAAGAAAGCAATACCCACAGCAATACTCAGAAGACTCTGGGTGCTGTTACCCAAATTGTGTGGGTCTGTGAAGGATCCACTTGTGTCCAGATATTTATATGGGGAATGTTTAATTAGCTCAGTATGGTAACAAAAGGCTGTGTAACTGGGATCTTTTGACCTATGTATACTTGTACTAAGACACGACTCACAGCTAGGAAATAAAATAAAAATGGTTTTTATTGAAAAATAATCTCAGAAACTTTCACACCAATACTCAGGCTTCAAGCACTCACACAAGGCTATTGAAGAAAATAGAAGTATTTGGACAGAGTTTGGGATGATGGGCTATACTATATCTATCTGACAAGCAGAAATTTATGTAGCAGAAGATACTCAGATGGAGCTCTGAGGGTTGTACAGCAGATGGAGTGATGGGATGCTGGAAGCTGTGATCGTGGTGACACAGACTGACAGAGTGAGGAAATGAAGGAAACTGTGCACACTTTGACTGTGTCTCGGGTGATATTTATACTCAATATTTCACCTGAAGGGTGTTTTGAGTGCAATACAATGTTTGTTGGGGTTTCCCATAGTTAGACAATGGAAGCTCCGGCTGTGTTAACAATCGGTAATGGCGGAAGCATGAAGACTGATGGGTGTCAGGCAACCTTCTATCATTCTAGGAGAGGTAGCTCAGTATGTCAGGGGAAAACCGGTTTTGCAAGGCAAAGAGTGTCTGGCTACCTTGATTGAATTAGTGAATTACTCACTTCCAGGTATGTCCAGGAGAATTAGCACCTTTCCACCCTAACTACCAGTCCAAGGGCAGGTCTGCAAAATTACTACCCGGGCATGTCTTTTAGGAATTTGGAGTGGCCTCTTCCTTAGGTTTTCTGGGAACACATTGAGTCCTTGCATTTGGAAAGCCCTGGTCTACTGCCCACCATGTGGAAGGCCAATAAATAAGCCAATTTATGAAATTTAGCCAATTGATGAATTATTGGGAGGGTGGGACTATCAGGTCAGGTAACAGTGCTTAGCTCCTCCAAGCCACACTATGAATTCCCAAGTGTTCCTCCATGTTGGTACTGAATTAGGGTTGTCGTTCTTTCAGGCTCCTCATCTTTACCATCTGCATGGCAGACAGGTACAGTATAATATACTCTGGGTAGGAAATAATATTGGCTGAAACTGACCAGTGCACTTGAGAGAGAATTTTGTTATATTCATTTTTAATAAGGATATCTCACATTTACATATTTCTTCATAAATTCACAGAAAATGCTTGATTTTTTAAAAAACAAAATGAATATGAGAGAAAAATGAAACTGCCCAGTCCTATAGAACCAAGAGTCTGTGTCCAGTATTATAATGGGGAAAGTAGCAGACAAGCTTTGAGTGGAGCATTTCTTGTTGGACAGATTTTCCTATCAATTCCTGTAAAATGCTTTCAAAGATTTCCAAAACTTCCCAATAAAAATTGTGATGATAACTTTATAAAGTCAACCAGAAGGTACAAAAACCATTAAGCTAGCTTTCAAAAAATACTGACTTCTTTGTCAGGCAAAGATGGCAAAAAAAGTCATGGTTGGGAAGTGATGTTAGAGACAGGTCTGCATCTTGCTTGCTCAAGTTGCTATGGAGCTTCTATGCAGATAGAAATCCACCCCCCACCTCCAAAACACCATGAGGTATCTGGGAACAAAGATGATAAAAGAAGCCAATATAATTTTCTTTCTTCATCTTGCAGCTACAATATCTCTTCCCTTGAGATCTGGTTTTGTCCCTCCTTTTTATGAAGCCACAACCTCTTATGTTGGCAGAGTTTAGTGGTCATCTTTGCAAAATTTTGTATTGTCATGTCTGGAGATATTTAGGTGGTTTGCTTGTTTATTCACTTTATACCCCCACCTTTCTCTTGGGGTGATGTAACAGGCAAAAAATGCCAAAAAGCCAAAATTAGATCCCTTTACCTTGTACTGTAAATTCAAGTCCCAGTGTAAGGTCTAGTCTATAGGGGGGGATATGAATACGTCTGAAGAAGCAGGCATTCACAATGATGACACCTGTCTTCATGGTGAATAGAGCCCCCCTAAACTCCACATGACCCCCTAGCCAAGATGGCAGCTGTGAGTGATTTATTTGTGATTTTAAATCTGCTGCTGCCAATTTTTTTTTTAAAAGAACAGTTTCCCATGGTGCGCACAAGTGATAGTTTGTATTTACAAAAAAGAAAGAAAGATAAAAAGGAGTATAAGATCACCATTTGATTGACTTACCGGACCCTCGCTTAGCTGAAAATCCAACATGGCGGTCGCAGGTGATGTCCCTGTTTGCTAGCCCCACCTCCCATGCTCATCTAGCCAATCAGATTATGCTGCCTCTTTGTATCTGTGTGAATGCGAGTGTTCAAACAATCACACATTCACATGTTGTACAGAGCTTTTTTAAAAATCCAGACGAAGCCCCGGATGTGACGCACACAGACTTTGCATTAGTTTTGGCTGCCCTCCCTTCCAAATGACATATATTTATGTGCATGTCTGTATAAATGGATTGCCATATGTTTGCATCCCATTTGTACTATTTTGACCATATAGCAAGACCAAAGATGACAAGGGCTGCTGCCACATTGCAGAAATCATGCAGTTTGACACTGCTTTAACTATCATGGTGCCATCCTAGGGAATCCTGGGATTTGTAGTTTGCTGTGGAACTAGAGTTCTCAGACAGAGAAGGCTAAATATATCACAAAACTACAGATCCCAGAATGCCATAGCATTGAGCAATAGCAGTTAAAGCACTGTCAAAAACCATTATTTATGCAGTGTGGCAGTAGCCAAGGAGTCCACTCCCTCCAGATTAGGATTCCCCTATTCCTTTGCTAAATTTGGTATATTCAGATTTAAAAATGAATGCAATGATAGCTATATTGACCATAAAACAAAATCCAAAATACACATTTTGGTCTTCACTATGCTGTTTGTTTTAATAAGCTCTCTAGGAACAACTGTATTTCATTTGAGATGATGTAGCACTGGAATGACACATGGGTAGATTCCATTCAATGACCCCCAGAGACATTAGGCTGTACTAGAGTTTATTTAGGCATGCCATAGCAATGAGAGTGATTATTTATGCAACTGGCAAGTGATTATTTATGCAACTGGAAAGTGCCAGTTTGTTTTTGTTTGCTTCATGTTTGTGCCACAGTGAAATATTTGTTACCTTCTCTGTGTTAAATAACTTATGTACATCAAGTGCTAACCGTGCCAATTAAATCAGTTACAATGACAATATGTGGAAAAGTCAGAGGGCTGAATATTACTGCGAGACACTCCATGTGTATGTTAATGCATGTATGTATACACACACACATGCACACACACACACACATTTTAAAAAAATGAATTAGAAGGTAAGCCCCAGAAGGCAGCCCTCAAAAGTTTGCAACTTCAGCCTGAGAAATGGGAGACAAAATGGTGCTGGCTGACAGATGAGAGCACAGGCTTATAATTGTCAACCTCCCCCCTCTTTCCCTCAAGTCCTGCTCATACACACTCAGGCAGTCAGGTGGGCAGCTTGCCTGGTATGACAAAGCAGTTAGTAGCACTGTGTAGACTTCTGAGCTTGTGTGCCTGAACATGCCAGTGGTTTTGTCTTAATCATTCTGCCCCACACTCAGTTAGAAGTATATGGATCTGCCTATTTTGTTTCTCTTATATTCATTTTAAAAACACTTTCTAGGGTGAATATGAAGAAAGTTGTGAATTTTGATGAATTCTTTAAAAGCAAGCTGAAAGGAGACTGAAGAGCTCTTCAATTTATCTTGGTTCAATAGGACACCACAAGATGACTATAGGTGCTGAAACCACTTGCAAGTTCATGCTCTTCATATGCAGGTTTTGTTCCCCAGAAACAGCCTCCAGGGTGAGCCCAATACATTTTAGTGCTGAAAGCACAGCAGCAAATGACACTTCTCCATCCAAGTCAAACCTCATGGTACTGAAAGCAGCTGCTATGCTATTTTGCCACCTGAGGGAGAACATTCCACAAGGCCCTCATTCCTGATGGAAAAAATATGACAACAAAGATAGAAACAAACCAGTTTCATGATACCCCAAAATCAGCTGCCTGGTGAATCTGCTTCGCATAGCCTAAAGGGAGGGCTGGCACAATGTAGAAATCAACATAAAATTTCACACTTCTCCTCGTCCATTTTTTTCCTTTCCCAACCTTTACAGAAAACTAAGACTGAAGGTGTGACAGATGGCTGGATGAGTGAACAGGAGAAGTGTGTTCCAGGAGCTAATCCTATGGCAGGAAAGTAAAAGGGGAGGAGCTTCAGGATGTTTTAAGGATGCATGACAGTTGGAGAGAGTCAGTTAAGCTGAAGTTAAGAAGAGAGTCAGTTGATGACAGGAGGCTGGAGCAGAAAGCTCCGTGTGTGGGTGCTGTATGAGAGGCTTGGATGAGTGTGAAATGGTGTGCAGAGGTCATTAATTTGGAATAGAGGAGTGCATGGACAAAGAGCGAATGAGGCTGGGAAATAAGAAATGACATTAAAAGGATATAAGTTCTAGTTAAAATAAAAGATTCCTCAAGAATGTTTATTTCCTTTAATAAAGTTGTCCTTTGTTATTAAATATAGACTCTGGATCATTCCTACAGAATAAAGATAATTAAAGGCAAGTGACCATAACACACTATCCACACATTTAAGTTAAAGGTATGTCCTTGGTTTGAAAGAGGAACTAAGGGAACCTTATAGGAATTTAGTGGGAGGAACAGAAGGTAAAGAGGTGACCTGACTGAATCCTGAGGTAAAGTGGAGCTGGCACTATGAAATTGCCCTCAGCCACCTGGGTGTTTGTTGTGAGTTGTCGCAGGTTTGGTAGCAGCATCACAGAAGGTACTTTACAAATAAAAATAACTACAATCTCTCTCTCTCTCTGGCTTTTCTTCACAAACGAAGATTCAGGAAGAACTCATCCCACACTTTCTGCAAGTGCACTGATGACTAAACAGGCCAATCTAAGATAAACATGTCCAGCTGCAAAAGCACAGCAGAAGGTCTCCTTGGGTGATGTTTCCTGGTTGTGATTCTTTCTGCATTGTCATTTCTCTTCAAGACTTGTTCAGTGTGAGTTCTCAAATAAGGCTGCAGCATTGTGGATAGTGTGTCTCCATGCCTCCCGATGTGAGGCCAGAGTGGACCATTGTTGGTGATCAATTTGGTCGAGCCTGAGATGTTGTTTCAGGGAGTCCTTGTATCGCTTTTTTGGAGTGCCCCTCTTACGCTGACCCATGGCGAGTTCACCGTAGAGTATTATTTTTGGGAGGCAATGCTCCTCCATCCTAGAAATGTGCCCTGCCCAGCACAGCTGTGTTCTCAATATCATGGCCTCAGTGCTGGTGATCCCTGCTTGCTCAAGGACAGCAACATTCATCACATAGTCAGTCCTTAGTATATTTAGGATTGCGCATATACATACAGTTTTAAAAAACCCAAAGATCAACATTAAGATAGAATTGAAGATAGAATCAAACTATTAACACTAAAATTAAATTAAAACATACAATTAAAATGTTAAAAAGCAATTAAAATGAGTTCATGTAAATAGCAGGCTGAATAGTTGGCCTTCTTGGTGATTTAATATACTCACCCCATCCCCCAGATATAATTTCTTTAGATGTTCAAATGGTATGAATGATTCACCTCTATGATTCATTGCATCTTTCTATCTTTTTTGGGTATCTATTTTCTGTTAGGCCTATTGTTCTTGAAGATGATGTTAGTCAAGCAGTATGCTCATTTTGGGAGATGTTATCTGGGCAAAGGTACATACATGTGATACTCTGTTTTGGGGGTAGTTTTCTTTGCACACTGTGCTAGTATCCTGTTAGGTAAACAAAGCAGGATGGACTTACAAACTCATAACTGTTTTGGACATTTAGAATTGTAGCCCCATAGCCATGACTTCAAATATCCCCTGAAGCCACCTTAAGATCCAGGCAGCCAAACTGAGGGACGGAGTTATGCAACACTGATGAGCAGCATGCTGAGGGATGAAGTATTCAGTCCACTCCTACCAGCAAGATGTAGTGAGAAGAGGAGTTGTGACAGGACCTCACAAGTTTCCTTGCTTCTGTTAGCCACTTTATCACTTACCGATAGGAAAGAGTTGGACATATCATCCTTTAGCACCCCACTTGCCACTTTTAGATTTTAAGGTGGGTTTTGAGGGTTAGATATCACCACCACCACCATGTATTTCTATAGCACCATCACTGTACATGGTGCTTTACAAATAAAAGAACAACAGAACAGTTCCCTGCCCTCAGGCTTACATTCTCAGCAGGAGACAGAATGTAGTGAAGGGCAAGCAGACATGGCTTTGCATGTGCTAATCCCCTGCCCCACAAATGGTTACATCGCTTCTATTTGTGTATCCTGGTTCTTGGAAAATTAATTCCAAAAGAGCAAGCTGACACTGTGACAGTTACATGGTAAACAGAGGGCCCTTGGTATCTGCTGGGGTTTGGTTCCAGGAACCCTTAGGATACAAAAATCCATGGATGCTCTGTCCACTTAGTATAGGCTTAACATATGACTCTCTTGAGTGAAACCCTGTGCTACAAGCTTTGCTTTGCACTTGATACTCCCATCTGGCATGACTTTCCACTTATATACCCATCTAGACCCCTCAACTTCCTGGTCTTTAGGCACGTCTACAATTTCAAAAACTTTTTTTCTCTACCATGGATGTGAATTCCCTATTCATTGCTTCATTCCACTGTTCTTGCTCTTCTTCAGGATATTTTAAAAAATATTGGGCTCATACATGGCATTGTACACTGTAGCTTCCTGCACAGCAAACCTATCAGGTGCTGTCCTATTTCTTTTAGACCTCCTAGGTATAAGCAGCATGGTTGTATTGGAGTCATCTTCACTACTGACTTCACTTTTCTGCACTAACTCTCTCTTTACCTGATGTGTTGAGGTGTCTGATGTTTCATGTGATGTGCTAGGTTGTTGTTGCTCAGTGGTGACTAGTGGTTCTACCCCTCTGTTTGTGGATATTCATTCCTCTGAGTCTAATGGAGGTACAAATACTTCATGGTTGGCGTGAACCTTGTCCCCAAAAACAGGCTTTATCACTGCTCTGACCCACTTTCACCCATTATGTGTTTCAAAGTTAGCACTTCTAGAAAATAATACTTTCCCATTGCCTAGTGCAAACCTGTACTTGTTACCAGTGTAGCCCACAAACCTCAGCCTTCTCCATTTTGTCTGTCCCTTATGTCTTAGGCTTTTGGGAATTAACACATGGGCAAAGTGTTCAAATATTCTCAGGTATTTCCAACATGGTTCACTGCCATACAACTTATAATAGGGTGTTTGGTTTATACTAGAACTCCAAACCCTATTCAGTACGTGACTGGCACATTGTACTGCCTTTCCCCACATGTTTGCAGGTGTTTGCACATCTACCATCATACAATCTTTCATGGTCTGTAACAAGCCTACTCTGTGTTATGCCAGACTGTTCTCAGCTGGACTATGGGGGTTTGTAGTTTTATGGTGTATAACTTTTTTTCCCCTTAACCACTGTTGGAACACATTACTCAGGAATTCCCCACCTATATCTGAAATAAATGAAACCACCTTGGAGGAATATGTCCTTTCCACCGAGGCAACCCATTCCTTAAAGTTGCCAAATGCTTCATCTTTGGTTTTTAACTGATAAACAAAATCAAAGCCGGTGTAATAATCTACCAATGCAAACATGTATTTGGCTCCTCCCCCACTAGTTTTAAATAGACTGGCCAAATCTCCATGCACTGCCTCAAAAGGCTTGGTAGTCACCGTTTGACTATGTTTAACTACAGGAAATGCCTTCGCTTTCACCTTCTTACAAACAGAGCAGTCCAGAAATTTTTTACAAGCTTTTACATTCATCTCTGGACAAACCCTTGCCATTTGTGACAATGTGGAAAAGTTTGCATGCCCAAGTACACAATGCACATAGTGAACACACTGGTTATGCAAAGGCACATTAGACATTCTCACATTTGTCACCATAGACATGTCTGTCATAGGTTGCATATAATACAGTCTGTCTTTCTTTACCCCTTTAGCACAGATCTGTCTGTTCCTAGGAGATTATCACACAGGTCCCAAAAACTGTGCCTGTCGTTCTGTTATTATAGTGGAACAGGCTTCTTATTGACAGATTCTCCTGTGAATAAGAGGAAGCGGGGGGGGGAACAGGAGCAGAACGGGAGCATCACAGGAGAGGGACGACATCATCTGAAAATGGGAACCTAATAGCGGTCTCCTGTTTTCCCTGTAATGGGATGTTTTGTCCATGTGATAATCTCCCTAGATACAACCCATCCATTACTTTCAAACTCTACTTTATACTTATCATTAGTTAGAGCAGATACACTTAATAAGCAATTATCCATATCACGTGCACACAGAATATTTGATAAGGTTTCCCCTATGCAGAGAATGAAGGCAGTTCCCACCTTCTCCACTCTGCTGGGAGCTCCATTTGCGAGTTTTATTGGTGTCACTGATGCTGGCTTTGCATCCTGTAGAAAATCCTTGTGGCTGACAACATGATGTGTCACTCCACTGTCCAAAAACCAGATGTCTGCTGACTCCACACCATTGGCTGCCACCGCAAAACAACTTTTCCTAGATACAGCTGCTTTAGAGGCTTCTTGGGCAGACCTTTTCTGTTGTTGCCTCTTTTTGGAGCTACTGGAGGCAGGACAGTCTTTCCTCAGATGCCCCTCTTTCCTAAAACCGTAGCAATAGCTCACAAGGCTGAATGACAACATCTCCTCTCCATGGGATGATGTAGAGATGTGACTCTTATCTCTGCCACCTGCACATGGTACATCTTTGTACTGAGTCTGAAAGTCTCACAGCTCCTGTTCCTCCAAGAATAAATTCAGAATTAAATCTCTCTCAGGCAAACTCTATAGGCTGTACAACAGATAGTCCCAGTTGTTACTGAGGCTTCCAAGGACAATGTAAGCTTTTTGTGACTCTGGAAAAAACATCTCTCTGTTCTCCAATTCAACAGAGAGTCCTTATCTTCTCTAGATGAATCCTGATGTCATCACCATCTCTGAGTTTTGTGTTATACACTCTCCTAGTCAATATCATTTTGTAAGTACATGTGTCTCTCTGATACACATCCTTCAGACACCTCCAGCAATCTTCAGCTGTGGCTGTATCATGCACATACATTAGCTGGCTTGGCTCTAGAGACAAAATAATCATCACTCTAGCTTTCTTATCAGCCCATTGCTGCTCAGCATTCCAGGGCTGGACAGAAGGGTTATCAACATAGTCCCACAAATTCTCTCTAATGAGGAAACTTTGTATCATAATGGACCAGGAGTGATAATTGGAGCTGTTTAGTTTCTCAAAATTCAATAAGCCTGTGCTGCTGGCCATATCTGCAGGCACTTCCAAACTCAGCAAAAGAAACAAAAACAAAATGCTGTAGGTCGTTGAGTCTTCAGTGAAAGATTACAGGCTCAAGCAACAAGCCAAGTGCTAGCTGACTGGCTACCTTCTTCAAAAACACACAGTCCCAAAACTCAGCCAGACAGTTCATCTACACCAGCAGCAAAATACTACTTTCTACTGGGGTGTACAGTCCTAAACTGGGCCCATAACTCACTGTCCACCTAGGCTTACTGAGAAGTGACTGGCACAGCCTGGGGATGAACTAAACCCAGGAGTAAACTAAACCCAGGAGTAGCCAAACAGCAGATAAAATACACAGCAGAATAGGGCTTGAAAAAAAAGGCTTCAGCTAGCAGGCTTTATCACTGCTCTGACCCACTTTCACCCACAATAAGAAGACTTACAAACAGCAAGATCCTTCCAATAATACCTGGAGACTTTATCTTTAGTTTCAGTACAAAACAAAAACAGACTATATACAGCAAATGTCAATAACAAATCCAATAGCAATTCTCCAAATATCCAACACTCCTCAACACCAATCCACAACAGTAACTCTCACAGAGTGTATCTTTATAGGGGTGTTTGTCTAGTCACCTTCTGCCTGGCCACAGCTGTGCACACACCCATTTCAGCTGTGATTTAAAGTGGTCTGTTGCTCCAAAATTTTCTCTCTGCACTTAAAGAGATATTATCCTGATATGCTCAAGTTCCATTATACATAATGGCATAGTAAAAAATGTGATGAACTCCATCAACATCCACTCACCAGAACAACAGGCATTGCTTGAAATGCTTTATTGTCTCAGGATATAGATGCATACAGTAACAGTTCATTGATGAATCTAAGGCCTTGGTGCCAAAAGCCCATCATTACTACATTCCCTAGGTTTCAGTTTCCCTCATTCGCCACATGGCTAATTGGTAATAACACCTCCATGCTTCACTCCTTAAACTTTCCCAAGAGAAATTACCTTGGCGAGCTGTATAGGCTTCCACCAACACATACCAACCACACCAACCTCCCATAATGCCCTCTGCTCATGTCAAGACCCTTGTGCTATTAGTAGCAGGCCCAACAATGTTAACAAGCTACCTAATACAGCATTGAAATCTACCTATAAATCCCTCTGGCACCAGGGACATGGCAGTCCTTTATATAAAATGGCAAAATCAATGTTTGCTTCTTGGAATTTATATTTTTTGTAATATTTTCAAGTCATGGATGGTGGAATATGTGGATGCCAAATACGTGGATACAGATGGGTGACTTATTTTCCCTATGATGCCAAGAGACTGGGGAATAGGTTATGCAGGAAGGAATAGGGAATGGTTGTTTTTTAAAAAATATATTTTTATTAATTTTATAATCATACATTATATTGTCCAATCAATACTTAGTATAACTCATAAAATTACTATAAACATTGCAATTTTTCTATTAACTAATTTCAAAGGTTAACATAGATTCTTTACTATAATTCTATTCAAAAATATTAATTCCCCTAACCCCCCCCCCACCTCAGTGCTCCAATTCACCGGAGCCATTATCCCTTACCTAATCTTTCCAGAATCTCATTTCTTCTCGTGGAGGTAACCTCCCATCTTTTGTCTGTAATACTTTTTTAACAAATACTTTCCAAATTTTATCAAAATCACTTTCTTTCCAACTTCCTCTTCTTACTCTAATTCTACATGTTAACTTATCATTTATTGCCATCTTCCAAACTTCTTTATACCACTCCTCCACTTGTACATTTATTTGCATTTTCCAATGTCTTGCTATAATTGATCTTGCTGCCGTTAATAAATTTGTTATTAAATCCTTTTCTGCTTGATTCCCATTCTCTCCATTATAAATTGACATCAATGCTATGCTCGGTTTCCTTTCTATATTTCTATTCAGAATATTCTCTATTTCTATGAAAACCATTTCCCAAAACTGCTGTACAAATTTACAGTTCCACCACATATGCATATATGTACCTATTTCTTGACAACCTCTCCAACAATATTTAGAGTTATTCTTATCTATATTATGCAATCTTGCTGGTGTCAAATACCATCTCCATATTATTATATAATAATTTTCTTTTATCCGTATCGACATATTTTTTAGATGTCTTTGTTTCCATATCTTATCCCATTCATGATCTCCATTTTTTTGTTTCAAATCTTCCTCCCATATTCTCCTTAGATATTCCCCTTTGTCTTTTTTATCCTTATTTTTTATCAATATTTTATATAATTCACTTGTAATACCTTTTATACTTTCATTATCATCCCTCTTTTCACCTTTTCCACCAAATTTTCAAATTTTGTAAATTCCCTTGTTTCTTTATGATTCTTTTTCCAATTTTTAATCCATTGTTCTAACTGTGTACAATTAAACCATGAAATTTTCATTCCACATAATTTCCCTCTTATACTCCCTTTCTCATTCATCCATCCTATCCATCCCTCTATTTTGTCTAGTCCTCTTTTCTTTAATTCCTTTCCCATTTTTTCCTTCAAATTATTTGGGATTTTTTCCCCATTATAACAGGTGTTAATACTGAATCAATAGGCAAAAATTCTCTCTTATATTTATACCATATTTCCCATATATTTTGCAGAAATGGGTTCTCAATTCCTTTAATTTCCTTTTTTTGTAAAATTATCAAAAAATATGTTCCATATTCTCTTTTCTATTCTCCCTGTTTCTGTATCTAACCATTCTAAATCCCCCTGCCCTACAATTCCTTCTATAACATATCTCAATTGATTAGCTTCATAATATCCTTTTATTTTGGGAAGACCAAGTCCTCCCTCCTTCTGTGATATATACCAAAATAATTTATTTAATCTTGTCCTTTTCCCTCCATTACAATATTTATTCAACATATTTTGCCATTTTTTCAGTTCTACTTCTGATATTTTTATTGGTAACATTCTAAACAAACAAAAAAATAGTTTAGGTAATATTTTCATTTTAACTAAAGCTACTCTTCCAAACCTTGATAGCTGAATATTTTTATATTCTTCCAACTTCTTTTCCATTTCTTTCCTTAGTACTATAATATTTTTCTCTTCTAGTTCTTTTAAATCTTTTGTAATATTTATTCCTAAATACTTAATATTACTTTTTAATCTTACTTCTAATTTTTTCTCTTTTACAAATATATTTTCTTCTTCCTTAGTATAGTTAAACAACATCATATCTGATTTATTCCAATTAACCTGTAAGCCTGTCATCTCCCCAAATACTTTAAAATGTTCTTTAATTTTTTCTGTTCCATTAATCAGTTCCTTAATTGTTAGCAATGTATCGTCAGCAAACAAGCTTATCTTATGTTTTGTTTCTACTCCAATTCCTTCTATACTATCATCATTTCTTATCACATTTGCTAGAATTTCTATTACCATTGCAAACAATATTGGAGAAAGTGGGCAACCTTGTCTTGTTGGGAATGGTTGTTTACCTTACAGAAGACTTTACATGACCAAATGATGCCTAGAAGTCAAGACTTCAAAGCTGCTTTGAGTCCCAATTTTGGGTAAAAAGTGGGCCCTTGGTATATGCTGGGGTTTGGTTTCTGGACCCCCTGTGGATACAAAAATCCATAGATGCTCAAATCCCATTATATATAGTGGCATAATAAAATGGTGTCCCTTGTATAAAATGGAAAAACCAAAGTTTGCTTTTTGGATTTTAAAAAATATTTTAAAGCCATGGATTGTTGAATCCATGGATGCAGAATCCATGGATACAGAGGGATATCATCATCATCATCATCATCATCATTCTATTGCTTTCTTAGCTTCATGGAATTTCCTCAGTGTTGCCCAAATGCATGGGGTCAGTGGGGACTCACATGTTACACTCAAATTACAATATTAAATTGGGGAATTTTAATTAGCCCAAAGGTTTGGCTGCAAGAGGCCAGGTAACTTGTGGGACCTTTGCACCTGTGTATACCAGTACTTACTCTGGCTTTGTTAATTGCCACTAATGGCTAGGATAATAAGATTGATGGGTTTATGGCAGCCTCCTTATTGTGGGAGGGGAGAGATGTGAAGAAAGATATTTGTGGGGATGCATGGGGATAATAGATGTTCCAGTCACTGTTGGTTTCTGGAGTATGACTCACTGCCAGGAGCATCCAAGAGGGGATTAGCACATTCCACCTTGACAGCTCTGATCTTAAGGGGCTTTAATTAATTCCATCTTGGGTGTGTTTGGAATTTCAAAGAGACATCTTTGTTAGGTCCTGGGTGACATTTACTTGAACCCAATTTTGGTTTGCCCTGGTCTACCTAGACCTCATGAGAATGTCCAATATTGCTAGATTACAAATTACTGGAGGTGGGGATGAAAGTCAGGTAACATCAGGACATGTGCTTTGCAGTAGTGACTTGGTAACCTTGGCAAACTATATTAGAATGTATGAGCTCATGGCTCAGGGCTCCCATTCTCTTCAGAGTCTGATTTGTCAGGGTGGGAGACAGAAATGCATTTTCCCCTCAATAAAGTTGGAGCCAGGATGCTGGAGAATGTTGTTGTCGGATAATTTTGTCTGTTCCTGTTCTCCTTGCGATCTTCTGATGTGGCAATTGCTGTCTTTGATAATCTCCTAAATTTCTCTTCCTTCTCTCTGGCAAAGCTAACCTGGATTCACAGCATGGGGATCCTGGATTCTTGCCTTATGTTGAAAACTGTTATATTTTCTTGTATGAAAGAGCTGATCCACAACTTGAATTTTACATACTATATATAGTGCTTTAGGCAGCAGCATCTCGAGCCTTGCTAAGGTAGTTCTAATTGCCCACAAAGCATAAACAGCCAAATGTTTTGAAAGTTATCCCTCACAGCCACAAACAACCGCAGTGCAGCAGCTGCCCTTTCTGTGAAATCTAACCCTCTACTGCAGGAGGCTGAGTTTTTTGAACATCTGTGCTGTGAGGAAAATTGGCTAATTGCTACTTCTGCTTGGCAACCTAAGTTGTGCTAATGTGTACCATTAAGGACAGGGGACAGAAATAATTCAAGATGAGGATGAGACATATGGATTATCAACCAGAGGCTATCCCCCAAATGTATCAAAGCCTAGACGTTCTATAATAATGTTTAAACTCATAAACATTTTTTCCTCTTCAGGCAAAAACTGAACAATACAGATTTGGCTAATCTAACAGCAGAGAATTATTATGCATATGAAACAGGGAATATGTTTAGGAAACCTGAAAATCTAAAACTAAGCTTCAGCAAAATAAAAGCTTAAAACACAGGCTGTAGAGTGTTTACCTGGATGCTGTTGTCTTAAAACTGGCTATAGACAGAAACTGGTTGTTCTTTTTTCTCCTGGCAGAGGAGCTGTGCCAGGACAGGCATCCTGACAGGCATGAATTCAGCATGTAGAGTTTAACCCACTTCCTCACTCCAAGCATTTGGTGATATGAACAGAAAACCTGCATCAATCAAATTCTGTCTACTGTGCTGGTAATTAAAGTGCAAGATTGATGATGGTGATGGTGACAGATGACAAATATACAGCTGTCCAAGGGAGGTACTGCCAACATGAAGAGAGCTGAGTGCTCCTCCATGCCCTGTTCTCTACTGGGGAGACAATAGCCATGTTGAGAAGGGACAGGTGTGGCTAAAAGTTTGGATTTGGAAGGGGAGGGAATTCAGGTACCTTTGACCAGCTTGACAGAGGTTCGTGCTACCTTATATATCTAAACAATCAGATTGGGATTAAAATTACAGGAGCCCCATCCCATATGCAATTTGGCAATTGTTGTTCAAGAGTCAATTAAAAAGTTATTTGTGCTGGGAGAAAGATCACAGAGAGAGGGCTGCCAAACCTCCTGTGGGATGGAGTTCCCCAGCCTGGGAACAGCCACTGAGAAGGCTGTCTTTGATTGTGCAATCAAAGCATTGGTTTGTCTTATCCCTGGTTTCCCACACTTCAATTAAATCCCAAGGGGAAGGAAGATCAGAATCTAATTCTTTCCATTGGCCCTTCTCAGAGCAGAAAATGCAGATATCTGGAGAGGCTGTCAAGTGATGAAAAAAATGAGTAATTGGGGAGGGGAGAACAGATACAAAATTCTAGGCCACCTTACAACAACAGGGTAGTCACTTCATAATTGTGGCTCAAAGAAATTGGAACCCACTCTAAGAAGTAGGCAGAAAAATGTTAGTCTCTTTAATGAAGAAAGGAATATTTCAGAAAGTGGAAGACCGATTTCAGCACACTACTCATACTTCAGAGAGAGGTGTGTGGATATAACAATGTATTTTTTCTTGATGTTTCACAAACATGCATTTGTTTCTGATGTGAGCAATTTGGCTTTCATTGTAAATAAACAGAAAAGAGGGTGATAGCACCAAATAAGATGCAAAGTAGAGTGAGGATAATGTGGACTGCATCTACATCCAGTGCTCTGAGAAAATTTGATGGGTGGATTATCTGTGATAAAATATTTTCCCCCTGAATTTGAACCTGTAGACACACTTATTTCTTTGATAAGTTATAGAATGTCATAAAGGTTAAAATATTGACCATATTGCATCAAATGAAACAAGCCAAAGAAAAATAACATCAGGCAAATGTCTGTGAAGTTGTGAAGCTTGGGTTTGCACAGTCTGAGCTGCATAACTTGATGTCTGGAGTTTAACACCTCTGTCTCAAAGACAGACTCATTGAATAACTGAACTGACTAAACTAGGATCAATTTCCTTTCCTTCTTTCGCCAACAACTATTGAAAAGTGCACTAGATGCTAGATCTGTGGGAATATGTTTAATCTATTCTAAGGATTCATTTAATCAGTTTTACTAGAGGATATGAATTAGGATTGATTAAGATGGAGGCAGTTTGCAATTTAAGGGAAGAAAGATGTGGCTTGGAACCTGAACTTAATTTGAATTTCACAGCTGGTCACACTCTCTGTATTAAGCAAAACCAAAGTAGCAATTGATAGAGATTTTTTTTCTCTTTTAAATGAGTGAGATGATCACATGTGCTATCTGTAGGGCCATTAAACTGCTGCATTTGGATAATAAGTTTGCTGTTGTTTGCCTTCAAATAGTTTCTGACTTAAGGCAACCCTATGGCAAACCTATCACACGGTTTTCTTGGCAAGATTTGTTCAGAGGGGTTTGCCTTTGCCTTCTTTTACCAAAGGGCAGTATATAAATTGTTATTGTTATTGTTATTATTATTATTATTATTATTATTATTATTATTCCTCTGAGACTGAGATGGTATGACTTGCCCAAGGTCACCCAGTGGGTTTCTACAGCTAAGTGGGGATTCAAACCCTGGTCTCCAGAGTCATAGTCCAAAGCTCAAACTGCTACTCCATGTTGGCTTTCTAATAAATTTGTTTACAAAAGTTGGTTATGAATCTACTAGGATTTTAGACTGTTATTCAAGAAGGCTGAGCACCTTGAATAGCTCCTTTAAAATCCAGTCTAAAGCCCCAAGCAAATTCACCACCCCCCTAACACAGGAGAGACCATCCACCACTTTTTCTGCCTGTGTAGAGATGCTGTGAGGTATCTGAGGGCAGAGGGAAGGACACAGCTATAAGAAAGCCAGAAGCTTGAAAGAGTTTAAATGCAAAATGGGGCAGGGGGCAAAGGACACTTGGCAGGCTGTTTAGCCAAAATTAGCTCAAGCCATTTTTGGAAAGTTGCTTTTTTAACCCCTACAACATGCTGGCTGAAGGATTTGGGAGTTGTAAGCTTTAGCTAAAACTGGAGCTGCAATAGTTGCTTTTCCAGAACATGATCCTAGCATCATGTTCTGGCTTTCTTTTGTGAATCAACACACGCACGCGCACACACACACACACACACACACACTTTTAAATAATTAGTAAGTGCTGTCTTTTCAGTGTTCCCCCTTCATTGCAAAGATACCAATGCTGTTGAGAACCCAATAAAGGGACCTACCTCACCTCTCCAGTCACTCAGTGAGTGGAGAGGCCTCTTTCTGAAACTATAAATGGTGTTGCCTGAAGACATGGCAACATGGCCAAGTTCTGAGATATAAAAATCCCTCAAGTACCTGGTTGTAAAAATATATACATAATACATTAAATAGCTAACAATTGCTGCCCTTTTATGATATAAAAAACCCATGAACCAAGGAAGCTCTGCCCAGTGGTAGAGGTGGCACTCATAAAACTTTGGAGATTAGGGTCAGCCTTTGCCTGTAACTCTTGCAACCTAATTCAAAGCAAGTATCACTCTTCTTGTTAACTGCCCTCAAGTTGACCTTGACTCATGGTGACCCTGTGAAAGAGGCACCTCAAGACACCCTTTGCTCAACCGCCCTGTTCAGTTCCTGTAGACTTGGGCTGTGTCCTCTTTGACTGAATGTATCCATATTGTATGCAATCTTCGGACTTTTTCAAATGGGGGGGGGAAAGCCCCTGAGGAGGTTGGGAGAAGAATGGGGCTGTTGCACTTACACAGCCCCATTTCAGATGATGCCATCCACCTCCATCCTCCTCTGTCCTCCTCTTAACCTTTCCCCTTGCTTCCTCTGTGCTGCAAGCACCACATTTTATTGATGGAGGTTGATGTTCTTTCCTCTGATCTTCACTCCTCCTTTTTCCAACTCCAAATCTGTGATTCATATGATGTTTTTGTGTACAAATTGAACAGATAGGGTGAAAAACTGCACTCTTACCTAATTTCTTTCCATATGGGAACCATGCCATTTCTCCATGTTCTGTCCTAACAGTAGACTCTTGTCTTGAGTATAGGTTACACATCAGAACAATCAAATGTAGTGGCACACTCAGTTCTTTAAGAGCAATCCATAGCTTTTCATGATCTATGCTGTCAAAGGATTTGCTAAAGGCTATAAGTCACATGCTGGTTTTCTTCTGGAATTCTCTGGTACACTCCATAATCTAACATATGATTGCAATGTGATTCCTAGTGCCTCCTCCTTTCCTGAACCGAGCTTGCACCTCTGGGATTTCTCATTCCTTCTCATTTTTAAAATCAATTATATAAATGGACTTTGAAAATAATCATTTATGTATGACAGAGGTGGAGGAAATTTGGCCTGTAGGACACATGTGGTCTCCACGATCGCCTCCCTCAAAAAGGGAAAATTGCCCTGAGTTCATTCCAAAGGCCCTTAGGTTTCCTGGTGATAAAAGTCCTCTGCTAAGCCTAAAACAGCCCAGAAAGCCCCTAAAAGATGGCAAACCTTCCTCTGCCTCCTAGAGGATAATGTGGACATTGGAGGGAAAAATAATTTGGTGGGGTGGGAGAAAGCCATGCAAGCTGCCTTGGGGAGCAGTGTGTCCCCTTAATATCTCACAGTTCTACCCCTATAATCTAGGGGAACACTCTCTTAAACATAGTGGGATTTACTTCTAAAAAACATGCTGAAGGGTAGAGCTTGGAAATTATCTCTCTTTTCTGAACTACAGTTCTCAGAATCCTACAGCTAGATAGTTTTGCTGCAGATTGGAAGAACATTGTATTTCCTGGCCAAAACACTGTATGGTTCCTGGTCAACTCTGACATGGCATTTTGTAGCATTTCCCCCCTTCCCAAAAAATTCTACTTCTCACATCCCACAACCTTAAAAAATAAAGCAACTGTAACTGTGAACAATGAGGAAGGAAACCACAATAAAACCAATGCCAAAGTCAATGGTGTATGGGATAATATGCTCTCTTTGTTCATACGTGAAAAATTGGCTATTGCAGGAAAGAAATTCCCCTTTTCTCATCTGTGAGAATAGAGTAAGAAGGACACTCTGCAAAAAGTGAAAAGAATATAAAAGCATCACTTTAATGCAATTTCATGCAGCAAATTGTATTGTGTAACTCCAATAGTCTTCCTAAGAAGAGTTAGATATCACTGCTATTACTCCTGCTCTGACTTTTACGGCTGTTATATTTGGAGGAAAATAGGCTCTTATCTTCCCACTTCTTGCTCAGTCATGTAAACTGTCCTCTTGGATCTTTCAGCAGCAAAGTTAGGGATCTGGTTCATAACCCAGTCTGAAAATCAACACAACTACATTTCTCTCTCTCTCTCTCTGGCTTTTCTTCTCAAATGAAGATTCGGGAAGGATTCATCCCACGCTTTCTCCAAGCGCGCTGATGACTAAAAAGCCCAATCCAAGATAAACAAGTCCGGTTGCACAGCAGAAGATCTCCTTGGGTGATGTTTCCAGGTTGTGATTCTTTCTGCATTGTCATTTCTCTTCAAGACTTGTTCAGTGTGAGTTCTCAAATAATGCTGCAGCATTGTGGATAGTGTGTCTCCATGCCTCCCGATGTGAGGCTAGGGCAGACCATTGTTGCTGATCAATTTGGCCAAGCCTGAGATGTTGTTTCAGGGAGTCCTTGTATCACTTTTTTGGAGCATGCCTCTTATGCTGACCCGTGGCGAGTTCACCATAGAGTAATATTTTGGGGAGGCGATGGTCCTCCATCCTAGAAACATGCCCTGCCCAGCGCAGCTGTGTTCTCAATATCATGGCCTCAAGGCTGGTGATCCCTGCTTGCTCAAGGACAGCAACATTCGTCACATAGTCAGCCCAGTGTATATTTAGGATTGTGCATAGACAGCGCTGATGAAAGCATTCGAGGAGTCGTAATTGGTGGCGATAGGTGACCCATGTTTCAGACCCATAAAGAAGAATAGACAGTACAATGGCTCTATACACACTGATTTTTATGCTTCGCCTCAGATGTCTATTACTCCAGACTCTTTTGTAAAGTCTTCCAAATGCGCTATATGCCTTTGCTAATCTGTGATCGATCTCTTTGTCAATCTTGGCATCTGAGGAGATGATGCTTCCCAGGTAGGTGAACTGCTGAATGGATTTAAGCACAGATTTGCCGATGGCAATGTGGGGATGGTGGTGTTCATCCTGTGGTGCAGGCTGGTAAAGAACTTCCGTTTTCTTCAGGTTGACTTCCAGCCCAAACAGCTCTGCAGCTGTTGCAAAGCAGGATGTTAGATGCTGCAGAGCTGCTTCTGTGTGGGCAACAAGGGCAGCATCATCAGCGAAGAGCAGCTCACGGACTAGATAGTTTAGAGTCTTAGTGCGAGCCCTCAGACGGCTTAAGTTAAACAAGCTACCATCAGTATGGTAACGTATATAGATGCCGTCTTCTTCTTCAAGCTCTGCCATAGCTCTCTGGAGTATCATGCTGAAGAAGATAATAAATAATATTGGAGCAAGAACACAACCTTGCTTCACTCCATTAGTTATTAGAAAGGGCTCTGAAAGAGCATCGCCATATGTGACTTGACCGTTCTTGGCCCTCATGTAGCACGATAATCATTTTAAGGAATTTGGGGGGACATTCTAGTCTTTCCAGGATCTGCCACAGACCCTTTCTACTTACAGTGTCGAAGGTTTTGGTGAGGTCGACAAATGTTACACAGAGACAACTACATAAAGCCTTCCAAAATCTGATGCTTTCTGGAGGTTTGAACGATAACTCCCATCATCCCTAAGCACTGATCACATTGGCTGGGACTGAGGGAAATCATAGTGCAAAAACAACTGGAGGGCACTTGGTTGGGAAAAGTGGGTAGAGTTCTGAACAGTCTGGATTCACAGCCACACATGGATTTTACTATTTTATTCCTCCACAGTAGTTTCCTGCTTCTGCTACAGAAGTGCAAATTGTTCCTTTGTATTATTTCCACAGAAATTCACTTATTTATTTATCAGTTAAATTTGTATCCTTCCATTCTTTTAATGAGCTCAAGTTGGCATACATGGCTCTCTTCCTCTCTACATCATCCTCACAACAGCTCTATGGGGTAGGTCAGGTGGAGAGAGAGAGAGAGAGATACCAGTTCAGGATCACACAGTGAAATTTCATAGCTCAGTTTGGATTTGAACCTGGATCCACCTCGTCTCAGTCAATTACTCTGCCCACACTGGTTCGCCAAAAATCTGTTGCAATTGATAAGTTATTTATGGTAGTTTTGGCCTTATTCACACACAGTGCCTTAAAGAGCCATACCACAGACAGAGTTTTCAGATGTTGCAATCAAGTCAGTTGCTTCACTTAGATGTGAATCATGAAGTGTTATACAATCTAATGATACACATAAATCCATAATGGAGCTAGCCCTTTGCTTAAGAAGTAGAAGCTGATGAAGAAATAGAAGCAGACTAGATTTTCAGACAACACTGTTATAGTGTTACTATTCCACTTTATTTGCTATGGCTGCCTCCTGTGGAATCCTAGGATTTGCAGTTTAGGAAGGGGCATTTACAACTCTCAGCGAGAGAGCTCTTAGGCCTCACTAAACGACAAACCTCAGAATTCCACAGCAGGAAGCCAGAGCAATTAAAGTGGAATAGTAACACTATAACAGTGTAGTCTGAAAATCTCCTTAGAAGCAGAAGCAGAAGTAGAAGCCAATGAAGAAGTAGAAGCTTAAGAAGTAGAAGCCAATGTTGGAGCTGACATGCTAGTTAGAGTTGCTCTGCCCCTCCCCCATGTGGCCATTGGCACCCAATTGCCCCCCCACAGGTGCAGCAGGGAGGTTGGGGTGGGGAAAGGAACAGCTGGGCCCTCCAAGGTGGCAGAGGCAGCATGCGGGGGGAAGGCTGGATGGCCTCGGCCCGGCCAGAAAACAGGGCACTGCCCTGGCATGCTCAATTTTGTGCTGGGGTATGGGCACCAGACTGAGCACAAGGCTGGGGGGGAGCATCACCAGGAGCGGCTGGATGGCCCCCTTCCCCTGCCATGCCTCGGAGCCTGGTTCATCAGCCCACTTCCATCCCTGGCTTTCCCCGCTGGGGGGGGGCATTGCCAGGCATCACCTCTATGCTCTGCCCATGGGGCTTGGCCTTGCAGGGGGAAAGTGGTGATGGCGGCCTGGGCTGGCACTTGAAAGGGGCTAGATGCCCCCCTCCCTCTCAGCTCAGCTGGGTTTTGCAGATGGGGAGGCCGGCGGGTCACAGAACAGTTCACTCTCCCCCTGCCCAGGCGTCAGCGGGGGGAACAGGACCCCTCCCCCCACAGGGGCATCGGGGGCTTCTGATGGGGGGGGTTAGATGGCCGTTCATTGGACGGCATCAAGTCATTCAGGGAATGGTGCCAGGCTACCTCACCCCCTGCAGTCGTTTGGTCTAGAGACTTGGGGGGAAGGTTGGCACCACAGCCTGAGGGGCAGCCAGCTGATGGTGTGGTGGCACGCCCCCTTCCCCCCTCCTGGATTGGTGGGGTCCCTGGCTTGGGGATCTGCCAGTGAGGGTTTTTCACAGTGCTCATGGGAGCAAAAGTGTGGCACAACCCCAATGCAACAATTTTCTCTTCCAGGGTTTGGGTCATAGGACGGCGGTCAGTGCAAAATAAATTGATAAGTTTATTTGGTCCCCATACACACTATAGTGATACTACACAATGGGTGCACAAGCACACACACACATCAGCTGTCTGGGCTGGGTTGATGGGACCCAAACAGATAGTGAAACTGCGCCACCAGCAAGAGCTACAGCCCCTGGCAAAGCAACAGCCCCCGGTGGAGGAGGAGCAATCGGGTGAAGGTGGGGGGCTGAGCATCTAGGGCAGGAGCCTGGGCCCAGCAGTGAGATGAACATGACAACAGCCCAACCCTGCCTGTGGAGGCCCAACGCCTTCTGGTGGAGGCATTTGCAGCACCAGTACCCACCATAGCGGACATTATGGGGCTACTGTCCATCCTGGTCCAGAAGATGTTGAGTGTTGAGGTGTTGAGGTCCAGGTGCTGCCCGTGGCAGGGAGTGTGGAACCCAGCACATCATCCAGTGCAGGTGCATCGAGTGGCTGTGGGTGGTCTAGATGATCCAGATCCTGGGAAAGAAGCGGTTCCAGGGATTTGAGGTGATCCGACTCGCATGGGTCTACATCACGTCGGCAAAGCGGATCGACAGGTAGGTGGAGCCCAAGCAGAAAGTGGAGGAGGTCGCGTTCCGGCTCCTCTTCAGGTGAGTCTTCTGATGAGGACAAGTTCGGGTACTGGGAGAAAGTGTCTTTCAAGCTGGGCTTGCTGGGATGGGCCCTCAAGCTCAGGAGGGCTAGGGAAAAAGCTGGCAAGGAAAGGAGGGCCGGGGGCAGCAATCCCATGGGCGACGAGCTAAGGGAAGCCAGGTCAAAGGAAGACCCTCCAGGGGGTCACTTGGATCATAAGGTGAATTCCAAGATTTTGCAGGGCTATTATGTTGACATCTCGTTGGCCCCACCTCTGGGGCTGGAGGCGAGGGTATACAAGAGTGGCAAAAAAAGAATGAAAAAGCCAACTCCAAGACAGTGGAACACACTTTTGCCAACTGACTCAGTGGGTATGCAGTTTTCATGGGGGTGGTGGCTCTGGTTTTCCCTGAGCGGGCCTGGCACTTGATCAACCACCTCCGGCAGGTGATCAGGGTGAGGTCACAGGCGGGTGATGCCAATGCCATCATGTATGACATTGAGTGCAGAAAGAAAGCTTTCAGATCTCCCATGCACAGATGGGGAATCATTGACTACCCCACTTGGCTGCAGGCCACTGGGCCTGGCAGAAGGGAAAAGGGGGAACCCCCCAAGACTGCCTGAAAGAAGGAGGGGAAGAAGCCAGTGTGCTGGGAATACAATGGAGGTAGGTGCTCCCAGTACAAGTGCCGGTTTGACCACTCTTGTGACAGCTGTGGGGGTGGCCACCCAAAGATGAACTGTTCCCATCAAGGTGGTGGGGGCCAGTCCTTTTGTAACTGTCGCCCTGCCTCAGGTGGTGCCAGGAAAGAGGCAGGGTCTGGCAATGGCACCAACAACAGCTCAGCAAAATGAGGCACCCCCCAAGATCGGGAGGGTCACATGGCATTCACACCAGTGAAGTTGGAGTCCATGTGACCTCTCTTGTCAGCCTACCCCAAGAGAAAGGTGTCGGCATACCTGGCAGCAGGTTTCGAATTTGGCTTTCACATAACTTTTCAGGGTCCCAGGGAAGTCTCCATTTCAGGCAATCTAAAATCAGTGGCAGAGCTGCCTGAGGTTCTGGCATGTAAGACTGAGAAAGAGCGGGAAGCGGGTTGCATATCCGGCCCGTTCAACCAGCTGCCCATGCCCAACTTGCGCATTTCGCCACTGGGCGTTGTACCAAAGAAGGCACCTGGGGAGTACCGTCTCATACACCACTTATCATACTCAAAGGGCTCATCGGTCAATGACGCTATTCCACCGGAGTTGTGAGATACGCCTCTTTGGACCATGTGGTTCAGCTCCTACAGACTTGTGGCCACGAAGCTCTCATAGCCAAGTATGACATCCAATTGGCATTCAGATTGCTGCCTGTACACCCAGATGACCACTGCCTGCTGGGTTTCAAATTCCGTGATAAGTGGTACTATGACATGGCATTGCCCATGGGCTGCTCCATCAGCTGTGTGGCCTTCGAGGCCTTCAGCACATTCCTCGAGTGAACACTGTAGCACAGGGCGGGATCCCCCTTTGTCACACTATTTAGATGACTTCCTCATGATGAGTCCCGCTGGGATGAGAGGAATGTGGGTCCTTGCTCTCTTCCTTCCAGGCTCTGTCGGCTGAGCTTGGGGTCCCTCTGGCTCCAGATAAGATGGTGGGCCCAGCTATGTCCCTTGTGTACCTAGGGATACAGCTCGATTCAGTGGCTGGTGTGTCAAAGTTGCCTGACGACAAGATGAAAGGGCTGAGGGAGACACTGGAGATGCTCCTGAAGAAGGAGAAGGCCACATTGAAAGAAGTCCAGTCACTGCTGGGGCATCTGAACTTTGCATGCAGGGTTGTTTCCCCCGGGAGGGCCTTTTGTGAGTGCATTGCATGCCTCACGGGGGCGTAAAAGGACAGCACCACCACATCCGCTTGACAAGAGGGGTTAAGGAAGATATTGTGGTTTGGCTAGCTTTTTTGGAGCACTACAATGGAGTCTCCACTTGGCAGGGACGATTGGATCTGGAGGGCGGCCTGCAGGTGCACTCTGATGCAGTAGGTAGCCTGGGTTTTGGGGTGTGCTACAATGGCCATTGGTGTGCACAGCCTTGGCCCCAGGCGTGGACAGCTGCTGGCCTCACAAGGAACCTCACACTCCTAGAATTTTTCCCCATCCTGGTGGCCATCACGATCTGGGGGGGGGGGACTTCAGGGACAAGAAGATCTGGTTTTGGTGCGAGAATCAGGCAGTGGTTAGGATCATCAACAGGCAGTCCTCCAGGTCCGAAAGGGTCATGCAGCTGGTACGCAGGTTTGTGCTAGTCTGCCTGGAGGCCAATATCAGTTTCCATGCCCGGCACATCCCGGGTGTGGATAACGAGATCGCGGATGCATTGTCTTGATTTCAGGAATACCGGTTTCGCTTGCTGGCCCCAGAAGCCAATGCAATGGCGGCCCCATTCCCAGCAGACCTCTGGAACCTTGGGAATGAATAGTGATTCAGGGTGTAGCGGACTCCTTGGTGCCTTCAATGCAAGCCAGCTACAAGAGAGCAGCCGCCCAATTCATGGCCTTCCAGAGGCAGCAAGGCTACAGGGCGGCATGGCCAGCATCTGAGCAGGAGGTTTTGCACTACTTTGCTTCCTTGAAGTAGAAAGGTTTGGCATCTAGGACAATCATTGGCCATGCTGCCAGCATTTCCTTCTTCAGCAAAGCGGCAGGTCATGGCGACCCCTGTGATACCTTCATGGTAAGAAAGGCGATGGAGGGCTGTTGACGGGTGGCGCCAAAGGCTGTGGATTCAACGCGGTGTCTTACGCGATGCTGTCACAGTTGGTAGGGCTGCTGCCATCCATATGCCACTCCAGTTATGAGGCATTGCTCTTCGGCACCGCTTACACCACAGCATTCTTCAGGGCCCTGAGGGTAGGGGAGGTTCTGTGTGCCTCCAAACAAGACACATCCAACTGGGCTCTGCAGATGTCTGGTGTGACTGTCACCAGCAAGGATGTGACACTGCACATTCGGTGCTCGAAGGCTGACCAGCACGGCCATGGGTCCGCCATACATCTGAGGAGGGTGGAGGGCTCTTCCCCATGCCCGGTGACCTGCATGCTGGGTTTTATTGGGGCACGAGGAGTCTCTCAGGCCCCTGTTCAGGCCTCGAGATGGGATACCACTCACCAGTTATCAGTTTGTGAGTGTGCTGAAGAAGGCCTTGGCCTGGATGGGGCTGCCAGCAGAGGATTTTGGTAGCCACTCCTTCCAGATAGGGGCTGCTACCATGGCAGCAGAAGGAGGACTGTCAGTGGATGCGATCATGAAGCTGGGCCGATGGAGGTCTGGGACCAATGCAGCATATATCCGTCCCGAGAGGATGTTGCCAGCAGGGCAGGGTACACCTGCAGGTCCGTAGGGCTGCCTGTTGATGGGGAGGATGGTTAGTGGCAGGCGTTTCCCAAAGGGAAAGCCTAGGTGGTGGATGTCATGGGTCATGGGTCATGATAAGGCATTAGGTCAAGGGGTCTCCATCAAGTGGAAGTTCAAGCACAAGTCCAAGTTTAAGTTCAAGTTCAAGGGAGAGTCCCCTCTGGATGTTAATCATTTGCTTGCAGGGGAAGGGAGAGAGTTGAGCAGATGGCTTGGCCAGCATCTCTCCTTTCCAGGTAGTTGGTATGGACTGACCTGTGGTCTTGGCCTACATGGGTGGGCTCAAGGAGCAAATCACGACCCATGCATTGCTGCCAACCATTTAGGTTGCAAGTTGCGGCCATTTATTGCCAAACAAAACATGTATTTTACTAACCTGCATTTAACCCATGTTTTCTGAAGATGTAACCAAATCCAATTTTTATTATCTAACAATGTGTATGAGTATTATTTAGGAGGGCAGAGGGGCTGAATGGTCTGGGTCCGGAGCCTAAAGAGGGAGGAGGACTGACGGAGCTGGAATTTATCAGCTCTGTCGGCCCATCTTTTCATCATCTGGCCACGCCAAAGGCCGGACGGATGTCCCGCCCCACCCTGGCAGCCACAGCCAATCAGGGGTGAACAGGCCCATCCTGATTGACTGCCGCTCCCTCCCCACCCCTTCCAGCTGAAAAGTCAGCTGGGAAAAAGACAGGGCAAGATGGTGGCCACCAGGAGGACCATGTGGTCTCCATTCCCCCGCAGCAGGGTGGGGGGTGTAGGGCTCTGCAGGGGTGCCGGTCAGGCCGCAAAAAGGCCCACCAGCAAATGGCAAGCCCCCTTGCTTAAGAAGTAGAAGTTGATGAGGTACTTCAAAGAAAAGGGAAGTGTCTTGTTGAAATGCAGAACAGAGGAGATCGTTTCTAGTATTTGAAAGTTGGAGAGCATCTCAACAACAAAATAAAATGTAGACATAGCTCATTCTGTGACATTTTTGACATGACATATGATTGCTGCTTCAGACATCCATAGTATCATTTTATATTGCTATCATGGGGTGCTTCTGCTCATCTGGCATACGTTGGTGCACAGTTTGGTAGTTGGGTGGGAAGGAGAACAAGTCTCTTGTGTACTTACTTGGTGTGTCAAAGAACAAATGTTCATGGCTAATCTTTGTATCACTCCTGGTGAAGGGAAACCAGAAGATACATGGATGCTTTCATTGATAGATTTGCAAACCAAACATGGGATGAATTCATTAATGTGAATTTCTTTTCTATCTGCTACATCTGGAGGAAAATATTTTCTCCACCCCCAAGTATAAAGGAGTTCAGCCATGCTTGTGAGCAATATCAAATAAATCAGGTTCATACTTAATCCTCCTCTCAGAATAGTATTACTGCCCGCATTTTGTCAGAGAGAGAGAGAGAGAGAGAGAAGAGAATGAGACCAAGAGGGCAATCATACAGCGCTTCTCCACTGTAACTAGGACAAACTGCTTAATGCAGTTGACATGACTGGCAATTTATTTTTCACAGAAATGTTAGCCCTTCACTTGGAACACAAGTGTGTGGTAGCACACACTTGCAACATCAATAATGCACTGGTTATATTTATATTCTCTGTATTATGCCAATTTGGTGTAAAAGAAAGAACACATCTCTGTTTGCTTCCTCACTACAATGACTGCTCTGACAGGACACAAAAGTTGTTACCCAAATTGCATGGGATCCACGAGGATCCCACTAGTGTCTGAAATTAATGTGGGGAATATTAATTAGTTCAATTATGGCAGTGAGAGACTGGGTAACTGTGGGATCTTTTAACCTATGTATACTGGTAGTAATGGAGGAGACTCTAAGCCAAAATGTACAATTAAATAATCTTTATTAGAATTGAATATCAACAGCATTCACATACATGCTCAGGCTTCAGGCAATCACACAAGGCTATCGAAGAGAATAAGAAGTATTTGGATAGATAAACAGAGTTAGGGGATTGCAGATTACACTGTACCAATCCTGCTGAGATTGGTATAGATTCTCAGGCTCTCCAGTGAGCCTGCAGTCTTCTGTTTAGTTGCTGGCAAATAAGCCTCATAAAAATTTATAGGATCAGATTTCACAAGCTGCACTTTAGGGGAAACTCTACCAGATGCAACTTTTTGCTGTTGCACTCTGGTGTTTGATTCCATGTTCCATTCTGCATGACTCTCAAAGTACAAAGGCTCCCTCAGGTCTCATTCAAGCAAGTCCATACATGCAGTCATTGGAAATCGAAACATAAACAGTTTGATCCTATTTATATTTTCCCAGGAATAAATCACACTCACTTCAATGAAATTTACACAAAAGTATGTGTGACTGGATTGCAGCATTAAAGCTGAGGTCAAGATATTCACCTGGAGCTCTATAAAGTGTGATTCTGCTATGTTTTGCTTTGTTTTGTTTTGTACTCAGTGTGACTCCAAGCCCTCCCTATGCTGGGCTGGGGCTGGTCCTCACTTGCATAGCCATAAGGCAGTGGCTCCCAAACTCTTCTATGCTGCATACCCCTAGGAAATGTTTGATTAATGCTTACACTGCCTTCAAAAGTAATACCACATTTGAAGATGAAGTATAATTTGTAATGTTTAATCCACAAATTTAACCACATAAATACTGCGGGTGAACAAACTGAACTTAAAAAAATAAGCTTTTAACTCAGTGTATAAAATGCAAATCGAAATTGAGCAATTAGATTCTAATTCATTCAGGAAAAAAAATCGTAAGCAGTAAAATGAATCCTATTTGTGAACATAAATGACTTCTTTGTTCCTGCTTCTCATCCATGATTTTGTCAAAAAGTGGAACTTTCCTGCTGATTGTGATCTGCAGGTCTGCCTGTGGATTCAAGCGATTCCTAGATTTTGTCTTGATTGACAAAAGAGAACTGAATCCAGATTCACACAAGTATGCTATTGCAAATGGAATGAGGGCACAGAATTCTTTTCCACCAAGTCTTGGAAACATATCCAGTGCTGCAAACAAAAAACTCCTCCAAAGTCATGCTTCCAAATTGCATTTCAAGAACTTGATTTATCCACAAATCAATAAGATTGTCCTTCAGCTCTTCATCATCTGACATTTTCTCTAAATTGTAGGAATATGGATTCATGATACATTCTTCTACTACCACTTCTCAAGGCACATTGGCAGCTGGATGAGTGATGAATCATGACTCATCACTCAAAGACACAGCCACTCCTTGTCGCACCCCCTGAAATTTCATCTTGCACCACCTTGGGGGTGCGGGCACACCAGGTTAGTAACCCCTGCTATAAGGCTTGACAACTTCAAACAGACCCAGATGCAATTAGGATACTTCATTCTTTCTTAGTTCAGTTATGACAACAACAGTCCATGAGTCACCCAACCACCATCTGTCTTGTGTCTTGTTGGTCAAGGTAAGGCAGGGCACATGTGGGCAGCAGCAGCAGCAGGCACCCCGAAACCTCCCTCATTTTGCCACACTTAGATATCACTTGAAATTATAGTATGGTTTTATTTCCTTTTCCTGTAGTTGTTACAAAACCTGACTTGTAGAAATTGAGTGATAATGCTTTGCCTGTCATGAAGTAAAAAGTGAATGGATTAGCTTCTCCTGCTAAATTAATGTGTACCTGACTAGTGCTAAATTGAAAGGAGCAAAACCAATACAAAAACTGGCATCCCTCAGTTATACAAGGCATTCAGGAGTGTTCTAAGTCATGGAGGGGGAATCAGTCAATCTCCAGGTGTTGCTTGGCCTCCAAGCTCCATCAGTCCCATCCAGCATGGCCTTCAGCCTGAAATGACGGGTACAGTATCCCAACAAATCCTTGGCCACAGATTGCCCACCCCATGTGTCTTAAGTGGGCCACAGATATCTAGAAGCTTTAGGAATGAGATTAAACAACACGGTATATATAGCTATCAGCCAGGCTTAGAGAATTATAGGAACAATGTACAGAAAAGAGCTGGGCTGGGGGGAATTTTGGAAAACTGCTGTGCTTGTAATTAAAAGAATAAAGAAATATACCAACCAGCAGCAACTATATATTACCAGGACTAGAAAATAAAAATGACTGTCTCATAGACTACAATTGCTGTTATTTATATATTAGGCTGAAAAATGGCTCAAACAGGAAAACAAGATGTTACCTTACTGGCATAAATCTGAAAAGTATCAAAACTGGGAGGGGGATCAATAAATGCAGGGGGGGGGGAGGCAGTCACACAAACACATATGCCCCCAAACCCTAAACCAATGGGAAGATCAGTGTACTACTTCATGATCAGAATGAACTATTTAGCTAAAATGAAACAAAGGCAGTCATTCCCATTTTCCAGCCATGATAAAGTATTCCACTAGCCTCCCTGGGGGATGCTGAGCCAATTCATCAGACTGCAGATTGAAACACACACCCTATGGACCTTAGACCTATAAGGCCAAAGTCATTTTCTAGTTTTTCCCCTACTCTTAATACATTTTGTTCCCCCTTAGAACAGTCTGTGTTATTTATATCTCACATGGACTGAATAGAGAATAGTAGCTGTGTTTTATTAGGGAAATAAATCATGCCTAAAAAGTGGCTGCTCCATGGAATAATCAGCCAGTTTTATAGCGAGAGTGTAGCTTTATAGTGTTAACTTCTACCAAGTGAAGATAGATTAGTTGGCATGTGTCTCTGTAGCAGAACCACCTCAGGTGCAGATACTGGGTTAGTTAGGGTGAGGGACATTAGATGGTGATAGTGGGACATAGTTGACTTCTATTTCAAGAGACAAAATATAGATTTACTGAATGAAGTTTTCCTCTTATCTCTTTCCTTGAATCTCTTGGACTTTGAACACATTTACAGTTTCATAAAATGTTGATTTTAATTAGAAGAGAGGTTCACAGTGTAATTTTAATCTCATGGTATAAAAACCAATTCAGCTCTTTAGAGCACTGTGTTTCTCAAGCCTGCTGTTTGGTGTGAGCTTGCTAAGAGATCAGGAGTATGCCACAGGCTCATGCACTCTCTCCACCTCCTCTTCCTCCTCTTCCATATTTTCTCTTTTCTCTTCAACATCTTCACTTCCTCTTTTTGAGCTAACCATGGCATATTAGCACTAACCATGAAGGCTGTCCCTTCCATGTTGGTGGTAGGGATATGCATTGGATTTGACTCAACCTTAAACCAATTGCTCTACTTTGGACCAGTTCTGGTGTGTCCCATGGCAAAGTAGATTTCATTCTGAGGTAAGGAGAACTTGAAGTAGACTCTCATGGAGTTTGAGACACTTCATAAATGTGGATGCTCTCTTTGGGGGAAAAAAGGTGTCCAACTGTGTTTTGTATCAATGTAAAAATTCCATTTGTGGACCTGATAAGATGTCTCAAGAGGTGTGCTATCTCCCAGGTGCAAAAATCTGTGATGTAATGGAAAGGCTGACAAGACTTGTGAAGCCACTGACTGTTATCCCTTCCTTTTGGTCCATGTGGGAACCAATGATACTGCAAGGCATAGCCTTCAGAATATCTAAAGGGATTATGAGGCTCTGGGTAGGAAGCTGAAGGACTTGGATGCACAGGTAGTCATTTCATCTGCCCTTCCAGGGGAAGGACATGGCCCAGGAAGGGAGAGAAAGATAGTGGAGATGAACAACTGGCTGTGCCGATGGTGCCACTGGGAAAGGTTTGGCTTCCTGGACCATGGGGTGCAGTTTCATGGAGTTGGACTACTGGCAAGGGATGGGTTGCACATCACAGCAGTTTACAGGAATGTTTTTGCTAAGAGTCTGAAGGATCTGATCAGGAGGGCTTTAAACTGAGTTGTGTGGGGGAGGGAGACAGTATTCATGAGGACAGGAGTTCATCAAGTCATGAATCAGCCGTGTGATGCAACAACTAAAAAAGCCAATGTGATTCTAGGCTGCATCAATAGGAGTATAATGTCTAGATCAAGGGAAGTAACAGTGCCACTCTATTCTGCTTTAGTCAGACCTCACCTGGAATACTATGTCCAGTTCTGGGCACAATTCAGGAAGGATATTGAGAAGCTGGAATGTGTCCAGAGGAGGGCAACCAAAATGGCGAGACTTCTGGAAACCATGCCCTATGAGGAGTGGCTTAGGGAGCTGGGTATGTTTAGTCTGGAGAAGAGAAGGTTAAGAGTTGACATGATAGCCGTGTTTAAATATTTAAAGGGATGTTATATTGAAGATGGAGCAAGCATGTTTTGTGCTGCTCCAGAGACAAGGACATGGAGCAACAGATTCAAATTACAAAAAAAGAGATTCCATCTAAACATTAGGAAGACCTTCCTGAAAGTAAGAGCTGTTTGGCAGCAGAATGTGCAGCCTCGGAGTGTAGTGGAGTCTCCTTCTGTGGAGGTTTTTAAGAAGAGGCTGGATGGCCATCTGTTGGGAATGCTTTGATTGTTTATTCCTGCATGGCAGTGGCTTGGACTGGATGGTCCTTGTGGTCTCTTCCAACTCTATGATTCTATGATTCTGCAAGCCCCCCCGCAAGCATACGAAGAATAAAGGGGAAGCCAATCACTCCCTTCAAAGTGGCAGATTTCCTTTCTATGTAAAATTTTGCAAGTAATCTTCCAAACTTTGCAGGTTTAGTGCTTGGGACCAGAGATGGCTGATGGCTTTCATTTCAGTGGAGCAATGAATTGATTGGGTTTCAAGTTCTAAAGGAGCTGTCCAGGGTTTTGCTGTTTATCAGAAAATTAGGCTCAGGTGCCAGTTAGATGCTAATTATTGTCGCAGAGCATCCCGGAACGTCTTGATCCCATATTCGTCCCTCACTGTTTACACAATTTTTGTCTCTCTTTGGGATATCCCAGGAGATCCCGGGATCATTGTTTACACGGCATCACATCCCATGATATGTCTCTTCTCCCACTATATACTATCCCGTTTTGTTGTTGTTGTTGTTTACACGCATTTATGGTCCTGGGATTTTTTTTTATTTTATTTTTTTTTGCTGTCAATCAAGGATGCAATTACTCGTTTTTCCACAACCTCAGTGACGTACTTCCTTTAGAGTTTCCCGCCACGAGCGATGCTATTGGCTGGCACAAATGTTTGTTCAAGCTTCTGCATTGGTAAGAGAAGGAGGGTGAAGGCAATCCCCCTCTGCACAATTTGATTAAAAAAAAACCCTGCCTGAAAAATGTTAAACTCTATATAAAAGGAGAATGCCAGTACAGGCACACAAGCCATTTTAAAAGACAAACCTCAGTTTGTGCTGGGGATGGTGAGAGAATTCAAAAGCAGAGCCGAGTGGAGCCCTGGCGTGCGCGCGCACACAAGCCCCGAGCCGAGTATGCTCTCAGCTGGGAAGCCGAGCATAGGGGATGGTGCAGGGAGGGATTGAATGAGGTGATCAGGAGCACACAGGCTTGCATTGCGACTGTGCCTTTAAAATTTAAACACACACACACACAAGCCCCGATGTGAGTATACATTCATCTGGGAAGCCAAGTGCAGGGGATGAAGCTGAGGTGGGGAGGCATTGAACGAGGCAATCAGGAGCACACAGGCTTGCATTGTGACTGTGCCTTTAAAAGTTAAACACACCTTGCAGGGGAGGGACAGGTTGAAGCTGAAGGCTTTGCAGTGTAAAAATCCATCGAACAGGCTGACTTAGTGCACAGACACACACACACACACAAACCTTCGTCCAGCTGGAAAGGAAGCCTTTGTTTTCAGCTGGTGAGGCTGAATCTATTGAACGGGTGACTGAGCCCTCCTTCTCTGAGCCTGCCCCCAGTCACCATTTCCGGTCATCACCTAGTACCAAGATATCTTATCCCTGACTGTTTACATGTCCGATTTTCCGAATCCTCCCATGACTTTTTAAAAAATCGTTACAAACTGTTGGATGGAAAGTCCCACTGGTTGAGGGATAAAAGGTGGCCCCCCATCCCAAAAGCTCAGGACTGTCGTGATGTAACATGTAAACAACCAGGGTTTGACATGAATTCTCCCCACTACATTTTCATTGTGTAAACGGCACCTCAGTGTTTTGAATAGCTCCTTTAAAGTTAGAAATAAACCCCAGAGTAGATTTGCCTCCCAATGCCATGGGAGCCACTTTGAAAGCACTGACCAAGAAGTCATCTGTAGATAACCTTAGTACCTTTTATTACCATAGAAGAGGGTGGTTTGCCTTGGAAAGGTTAATAATCTCTTCTGGTTCTACTTAGATGTGGACAGCTCATCCCATTAAGTCAAACACACAAAAAGATATAGCTGTTTATGGATTTCCTACAATACTGATCAGTTTTTGGCCTTCTGGAACTTTCACAGTTGAACTGAGTTCAATGGCCTTCAAACTTGTCTCCCCAAAATTGGCCCATTTTCCAAATAAATAGATCAGGTTCTTTTTAAAATCATCAAAGTTGGGAACTGAACAGAACAGATACTTGTAATCTATGTACTGTCCTAGCTGATGGTGGTCTTGGGGTCATACTTGCTAGCCATAACTATACACCTGCACCAATGCATATGTCAACAGCACCTTATAGTAGCTAGTATGTGAATGAGCTTTATATACCCACCTGTCACAAAAGATGGTAAACTCAACCAGTAAGGATCCCTTCTTCTGTAGAATTCCTTCCTGCAGGCAGCTAATAGTGGAATAGGTGGCTGCTGAGCATGACTCCAGTGAGATTCTGTTTCTTGGATACATAGGGTGATGGCTCTTACTCTTACAAATTGAGCTAGATTCAGACTTAGTCATACTCACAGTAGACAGAGCTTGGAAAATTTACTGTTTTGAATGACATTTTCTGGATTCCCTCAGGATTCTAGTAGCTGCCTGAGGATTCTGGGAGTTGTAGTTCAGAAAAGTAACTTTTTCTGCTAGGTGAGGGTTCTGTGAGTTATAGCCCAGAAAAGTAACGTTTCGTAGATTTCAAGTAGGTTCACTGAAATCAAGGAGAGGTACAAATTACTTGTGACCATATTCCACTGATTTGAATGTAAGGAGAATGTAATCTTCTAAGGAGATTATCAGACAGGAACTCAAAAAGTGTTCCTGTCTCACAATCTCCAATCCTGCCCCTGTCCCTGCACAATAACCCTCCCCAACAGACTTACTTTCTCTCCTGTGGAAAATGCAGCCCAGGAATGAACGAAGCTCTAACAGAGCTCTGATCACTTCCTGGACTGAAATCCTGCCCATTCTTGCAAGAAGATGCAAGTGTAGGAAATTCAAAAATAAAAATAAAAATAAACACACACACAAAAAGTATCACCAAGCACCTAAACACAGTTTAAAAGTCTGAAGTAACCCGGGGAGGGTCGTAGAAAGAGCAAAACTTACCTGGATGTCCCAATCTCACCTGGAAGTGTTCACACCAGACTGGCCATTCTCACTGCATTCACGAGAGTTAAATGGCCTGAGTTTTCACACACCTGCAGTGCTGGCACCAAAACAGAACTGGGGGATCGATTGACAGCTTCAGCCATCAATAAGAAGAAACACCTGCAGAATGTGAAATGATGATGTCATCTGATATTGGTATCCTTTAGCATTCTGCTGGTGATACGCTGGTGCCACATTAGCTGCATCTGATAATCTCCTAAGTATGATTGATCCCAGATCCAATCCAATGTGTTATAGTATTACATGTTCTAAGTGGAGTCAATCCTGTTTGTTTTTTCCCATTGGTCTGGGAATGCTTCCTCTGAAAGCACTTCTATTTCAGAGGTAGACAGCTATGGCGGATCTGGGGGTGACACCATCCCATTTCCTATCCACTTTGAATGCTTGCAGGCTACACATCATTATTCTATGTAAAGTGCTTCAGTGACTGGAAAAACAAACCCCAAAGTATAGGATAGTTTTGCATCTTGTTTTGGTCAAGAGTCACATTTTTTGGAGGTTTACAATCAAGGGATTCTTCATTTTTCTCAAACAAAATTATTGGAAAGATGCACTTGAGAGAAACATCCTTGGTGGGCTCCATGCAGTGTACAGGGCAGACTGTTTTTCACCTTGGTTCTAATAGGAACCCAAACAAAGGAAGGACCATTAAATCCCTGCCATCTCCTGGTAGGGCTGGGAAGTTCTCCTGTTGAAAACTCCAGAGAACCACTGCTAGTCAGTGTGGAGAGTGTTGGTGAAAGAATGGTCATATCTTTTGGCATATCATATAAGGTAAATTTCCTATATTTATGACCTATTTCAGGGGAGATGAATTACTACAACCATACCCCCAAACATAGTAAGTTTAAATTTCCTGGTTTTAAATAAAGTCTTTCCTGGTCTAAACAGTGTTGTTGTTGTTGTTGTTGCTGCTGCTGCTGCTGCTGTTGTTCGCCTTCAAGATGTTTCCAACTTAAGGCAACCCTAAGGTGAACCTATCACAAGGTTTTCTGAGGTCTGAGTATGTGTGACTTGCCAAAGGTCTCCCAGCAGGTTTTCATGGCTGAGTGGGGATTTGAACCCTGGTCTCCAGAGTCATAGTCCAACACTCAAACCACTGGCTCCTCTAAAACAGTACAGGCAGAGGAAAACATGGCAGAATCCACGACCCCCCATGCTTCCTAACATTTGGAAGGCCATTTTGAGTAAAAATGAATTCCAAAATGTTAAAAAAGGTGGGGTGCAGCCCTATCAGGTTCCATGGGGGTTGGTATGTCACCCCAACCCCTGATAATTGCCCACCTCTGATCTATTGTTTGAAGAGACCTCTTGATGCTATTCATTTCACACCTATCTCTGGCTATTCTTTGCAAACGAAGATTCAGGAAGGACTCATCCCGCGTTTACTGCAAGCGCTCTGATGACTAAAGAGGCCAATACGAGATAAACAAGTCCGGTTGCAGAAAGCACAGCAGAAGGTCTCCTTGGGTGATGTTTACGGGTTGTGATTCTTTCTGCATTGTCATTTCTCTTCAAGACTTGTTCAGCGTGAGTTCTCAAATAAGGCTGCAGCATTGTGGATAGTGTGTCTCCATGCCTCCCGATGTGAGGCCAGAGTGGACCATTGTTGGCGATCAATTTGTCCGAGCTTGAGATGTTGTTTCAAGGAGTCCTTGTATCACTTTTTTGGAGTGCCCTTCTTACGCTGACCCGTGGCGAGTTCACCGTAGAGTACTATTTTGGGGAAGTGATGGTCCTCCATCCTAGAAACGTGCCCTGCCCAGCACAGCTGTGTTCTCAATATCATGGCCTCAATGCTGGTGATTCCTACTTGCTCAAGGACAGCAACATTCGTCACATAGTCAGTCCAATGTATATTTAGGATTGTGTGTAAACAGCGCTGATGAAAGCGTTCGAGGAGTCGTAAGTGGTGGCGATAAGGTGACCCATGTTTCAGACCCATAAAGGAGAATAGACAGTACAATGGCTCTATACACACTGATTTAATCAGCATGCTAAATATAGTGATCAATTCATCAGGGGAGGGGAGCCCTTTTAATTTATCATAACAGCCATCTCAACCTGCCAGAATTTTTATAATCTTTGATATATTTAGAGGTTCTCAATAAAAAGGCCAAAGGGGAAAAAATAAGAAAAGAAGATTAATGAACTTAGAATATGCCAGAGGCCAGAAGGTAACCCAGTTTCCATATGACTGGGCAATTAACATACCAACTCAAGCCTTTATGGCATGGAATTTAAAGTGCTCTTGAAAGGTTAGCAGTCTGTACTTGCTGTCAGTACTTTATATTACAACCTGCCATTAATAAAGTCCTATGATGGAGTTGGAAAGGAAGAGAATGTGTATGAAAACCTAGAAATTCATCTTATTGAGAATTATTAAAATATGATGGTGAAGTAAATACACAAATCACATGCATATGGTGCCATTCCTTGCCCTAATGGCTAGCCCCTGAAATTTTGGGGTGAATTTTTGGGCCTGTGTTTGAGATTTTTGCACTTTCATCCTAATTATGTAATTATAATTATATTTTTACTTTGTGTTTTTCTTAGATGTATTACAGTTGTCCCTTCATATTCCTGTTCATAAGCCACTCCCACACCCCTCAGGAACACCAGCCAGCAGCCAGAGGGACTCTAAGCCTGAAGCAGCCTCTTCTCCCCATTCCACCGGGCCAGAGGGCTGTGGAGGGCCCTGAGGACTTCTGGAAGCAGAGCAGCAGCAGCAGGGGGCGTGGCCAGGAGTGGCTGGCGTTTTAAGCCACTCCCACACCTCTCAGGAACACCAGCCAGCAGCCAGAGGGACTCTAAGCCTGAAGCAGCCTCTTCTCCCCATTCCACCGGGCCAGAGGGCTGTGGAGGGCCCTGAGGACTTCTGGAAGTAGAGCAGCAGCAGGAGGAGGCGTGGCCAGGAGTGGCTGGCATTTTAAGCCACTCCCACACCCCTCAGGAACACCAGCCAGCAGCCAGAGGGACTCCAAGCCTGAAGCAGCCTCTTCTCCCATTCCACCGGGCCAGAGGGCTGTGGAGGGCCCTGAGGACTTCTGGAAGCAGAGCAGCAGCAGGAGGGGGCGTGGCCAGGAGTGGCTGGCGTTTTAAGCCACTCCCACACCCCTCAGGAACACCAGCCAGCAGCCAGAGGGCCTCTAAGCCTGAAGCAGCCTCTTCTCCCCATTCCACCGGGCCAGAGGGCTGTGGAGGGCCCTGAGGACTTCTGGAAGCAGAGCAGCAGCAGGAGGGGGCGTGGCCAGGAGTGGCTGGTGTTTTAAGCCACTCCCACACCCCTCAGGAACACCAGCCAGCAGCCAGAGGGACTGCAAGCTTGCAATTGGCGTCAGCTGAGGCCGGGGATGGAGTGGGGGCGGAAATTGGAGTTGTGCTGGGGAAAGGGAGGTATGGTCGGAACAGAGTGAACAGATGGTACAAAAGAAGGCGGGATCGCTGTTTGTTAGCTATCCCACCTTCAGTTCACCCTGTTTCCTGGAATGGATTGGAGAGCGTACCAACCATTCCACAGAACCTTACTTTGCTCCTCTGCAATGCCAGGTCGGTTAAGAATAAAACTCATATTATTTACGATCTACTCTTGGATGAGGATGCCGACCTGGCTTGCTTCACAGAAACCTGGCTGGGAGAGGATAGCGCAGTCACGTGGGCGCAGGCCCTCCCAGCCGGGTATTCTGTCAGTGAGCAGGTGAGGGGAAGTGGGCGGGGGGGCGGAGTGGCTCTGGTTTATAAGAACAATCTGACCTTGACCAGGATACCTGTCCGAAACACAGTCCACTTTGAGTGTATGTACCTTAGTCTGAGGACCAGGGATAGTTTGGGGATTCTGCTAGTATACCGACCACCCCGTTGTCTAGCAGACTCCCTAACCGAGCTGACACAGCTGGTCTCAGAGTTGCTGTTGGAGTCTCCCAGACTTTTAGTTTTGGGGGAATTCAACATTCCACTTGAGAACAGCTTGACAAATTTGACTGGTGCAGCTCGGGAGTTCATGGAAACCATGACAAACATGGGCCTATCCCAAATGGTCATCGGGCCCACACATTGTGCAGGTCATACCCTCGATGCGGTCTTCAGTACGGAACAGGAATATCCGTGGGCGGAGGTTATAAAAACCACCGCGTTGTCATGGACGGATCATTTCCTGGTCAAGATGGAGCTAAGAGCCACTGTCTGCCCCACCGGGGGTGGTGGACCTATTAGAATGGTCCGCCCTCGAAGGCTAATGGAACCAATAGGATTCCAGAAAGCCTTGGAGGGTTTAATGGTTGGTAACGCCGGTGACCCTGTCGAAACTTTGGTTAATACCTGGAACAACGATCTTACCAAGGCTATCGACACGATCGCTCCCAAGCGTCCTTTCCAACCCGCTTCAAACCGTAAGCCATGGTATACAGCAGAGCTTAGGAAAATGAAGCGGGTTGGACAACGACTAGAGCGCAACTGGCGGAAAACTCGACTCTTATCCGACAGGACTCGTCATAGGAACTTTCTTTGGTCCTATCGAGAGGCAATACGTGCAGCACAGCGATCCTTCTCCTCTGCACGTATTGCGTCTGCAGAGTCCCGTCCAGCAGAGCTGTTTAGGGTGGTAAGGGAGATGACGCAGGTTATCCCTGCGCAGAACCCGTTGCTTAACCCAACGACGGCCTGCTGTGACGCGTTTAACAATTTCTTTGCAGATAAAATCTCTCAGATAAGAGCCGACTTAGATACCAGTAATTTGGCAGAAACAATTGACGAGGTGTCCAGCAACTCCGTTGATGTCAGTTTACTGGATCAATTTCAATCTGTGAGTACTGAGGATGTGGACAAGCTACTTGGTAGGGTTAGGAAGACGACCTGCCCTCTCGATCCTTGCCCTTCATGGCTGGCCATCCAGGGGGGACTGCCTTGATGATGTTCCTTAAGGACATCATCAATGCATCCCTCAGAGAAGGGTGTGTTCCATCTTGTTTAAAGGAAGCAGCCGTTAGGCCGCTCCTGAAAAAATCTTCCCTTGACCCCCTGGACATGAACAACTATAGGCCGGTTTCTATGTTACCATTCTTGAGCAAAGTGATCGAGAGGGCAGTTGCGCTTCAACTCCAAGTGGTCTTGGATGAAACCGATTATCTAGACCCATTTCAAACTGGCTTTAGGACGGGATTTGGAGTTGAGACTGCCATGGTTGCCTTGACTGATGACCTGCGTCTAAGCATTGACAGGGGTAGTGTGACCCTGTTGGTGCTTTTAGACATCTCAGCGGCTTTCGATACGATAGATCATAGCATCCTCTTGGATCGCTTGAGGGGGTTAGGAATCGGAGGCACTGCGCTTGAGTGGTTCCAGTCCTTCCTCTCGGGCAGGTCCCAGAGGGTGTTGCTCAGGGACAGCTGCTCCAGCAGAAAGGAGCTTACTTGTGGTGTTCCACAGGGCGCCATCCTGTCCCCGATGCTGTTTAACATTTATATGAAGCCGCTGGGTGAGATTATTCGCAGTTATGGGGCTGGGTGTTATCAGTACGCTGATGACACCCAGATCTATTTCTCCTTGCCCCGATCATCGGCCTCGAATTCCGATGGCGTCTCTCCTCTTAATGATTGTCTTAAAGCAGTAATGGGCTGGATGAGGAAAAACAGATTGAGATTAAATCCAGATAAAACGGAGGTGCTCATGGTAGCGGCCCCCAAACCAGGAGTTGGGTTGCAACCTCCAGTCCTGGACAGGGTCACGCTCTCCGTTAAGGACTGTGTTCGCAGTCTGGGGGTGCTCCTTGATTCATCGCTTCAGATGACGAGTCAGGTGAATGCGACAGTCAGGAGCGCCTGTTATCAGCTTCGGCTGATACGCCAGCTGCGCCATTTCCTGGAAGTAAGGGACCTTGAGACTGTGGTGCACGCGCTGGTAACCTCCCGTCTAGATTTCTGCAATGCGCTCTACATGGGGCTGCCCTCATGCTTGGTCCGGAAACTTCAGTTGGTACAAAATATGGCAGCCAGAGTGGTCTCGGGAACATCTCGGAGAGACCATATAACTCCAGTATTAAAATCTCTCCACTGGCTGCCAATCAGTTTCCGGGCCCAGTATAAGGTGTTGGTTATTACCTTTAAAGCCCTAAATGGCTTGGGTCCAACTTATCTCCGGAACCGCCTCCTCCCATACAATCCTCCCCGCGCACTCCGGTCCTCTGGGAGGAATTTGCTTCAGCCACAAAAATCTAGGCTGTCTGCAACCTCCCAGAGGGCCTTTTCGGTAATCGCCCCCAAATTGTGGAATGACCTGCCGAATGAGATCCGTCAGATAACAAGCCTGAGTGGCTTTAAAAAAGCACTAAAGACGGATCTCTTTCGGCAGGCCTTTCCTAATTAGATCCCGGCCTCAGGGGATCCTGGCCTCTTCTAGGCTGCTGGCCATTGATTATATTTATTGTATTTATAGTTTTAAAAGTGATTTTAGATTAGTTGTTTTAATTTATATTTGTTTAATGTTTTTTTATGGGGGAGGGTGGGAGTGGGGGTGTTTAGGGATTTTATTTGTATTGTATTTTAAATTTTGTAAGCCGCCCCGATTGTTTTAACAGAGGGGCGGGGTATAAATAAATTTTATTATTATTATTATTATATTCGCTGGGGCTTGGTTCAAAGAACTCCCCGTGTATACCAAAATCTGTGAATACTCAAGTCCCATTATATGCAGTAACATAACAAAATGGTGTCCCTTATATAAGATGGCAAAATCAAGGTTTGCTTTTTAGATTATTATTTTTTAAAGAATATTTTCAAGCCATGGAAACATAAATCCATGAATACCAAATCCATGGATACGGAGGGAGAAGTGTAGTTTTTACTGTACTGTATTTGTATCTGTTTCTTCTGATTAAAGAACGCTTTCTAGCTGCCTGAGGATTTGCTTTTTGAGTAATTCATTTTTTTCCAAAGGGATACACACACACGCGCGCGTATGGCATTTGTAAGAGGTTTTCTGTGCACATTGCCTGAATATTTTTTGTGCAAACTATGCTAACTGTTGTGCAAACTACAATTGCTGTTGCCTTCTTGCACCAGTCGTCTAACCACAGAAGTACTGGATGAGTTGTTGGTATATGGTGGATATGAAGCTTTTGACATATGTTTTGTTACTTTAGGGCTGGTTCACAGAGAGTTCCATGGCATCTAAATTCTAATGTAGCAGTGGAATTCAGGAGAGCATCCCAGGCTATACTGTGTCCATTACAACATCATGCTAGATAAGTATACACACCTGTATATTCCTATGCATAATTAGGCAGCCTATCCAGGGTCTCTCCTATCATTAGCCAAACTGAAGAAGGTGAGTTATAGAGCGCATCTGAGGCATCATGAAAAGTCAGTGAATTGTTAATTACTTAACTTTGGTATTTTGTGGGACATTCTACCTCATGTGCCCAAATACCTTAGTTTGGTTTGGATCCTGCACATACCAATGGATACCTATGGAATTTGGAGGCTCCATAGTCAATGTAGTGGTAAATCCACGCTGGGTTTTATTGTGAGCTTTAAAGGAGTTATCCAAGATGCCTATTCCCTTTTCCCCAACTAGATGCAGTTCCTTGGATAGCTCCTTAAAAATCTGGACTAAAAAGTTTGGACTCTATGATATTGGAATACCAGCCTTTGCTGAGAATAGCTCCACCTCTGGAAGCAAAAATGTCATTATCCAGCTCTGAAAGCTGAATTCAGCTATAATATGAGTTCTGGGAGAAAAAATAAGCTCTTCTTCTCTCCAACATATATTTAAAGAAGTATGTGACGTACTATTAGAGATGTCTTCATTCTTTTCAGCAGATAAGGTTGGCTTGTACAAGCAAAAGGATAAGCAGCTGTATCTTCCATTATAGTGAGTGCAAAATTTACCTTCATGTCAGGGTCCATATTGGGTTAAATTTCCATTTCTCCACAAGAAACATTGAGATGATAGTGGCAGTTTTAAAAAATACACATCATAATGTTATGTTCTAAGATGTAGCCACCCCCTGCTACTATGCAACCTGAAATATGTCTAAGGCTGTCCTGTTTTCTTTTAGAAGCACCACATTTAACGGTTGTATGAATATTTAAAGAAAACCATTTTGTGAAGGTGAAAGGAATGCTGTAATCTGCACAATATCTTCTTCTGAGATGTCTGAATTGAAGCTTTTTGTGATTTACCATTCTTATTGATCAAGGAAGGTACTATGAACAAACTAAATCAAAGCCTTAATAGTTACTAGGCAAAGGTGTAGTGTAACAACATGTTGCAGATAGTGGTGAATTCCTGGTTTAAATGTTAATATATATTTTTTTCATCCAGTGCTTTAGAGCTAGAAGGTTACCATTGTAAAATTTACCATGTAATCACTAAAAGCACTGCTTCTGCCTCCCTTCAAGCCTTCTTATATCTAAGCATGTATCCACACTATGCAGTTATACCAGTATGATACCACATTAACTACCACAGCTTCATCCTATGAAATCCTGGGATTTGTAGTTTGGTGAGGTCATTGGAATCCTCTGCTGGAGGATCTAGTGCTGTAGTTCAGGAGATTGTGCTAGAGTTTCCTGCAACAAACTACTAATACCAGGATTCCATAGGAAGATGCAATCACAGTTAACGTGTCAGTATGTTCTACTCCCTACTCCCTATGTTATCTCATAATTAGAAATATTGGACACTTTTTGGAGTCAGGTTGGCTGGGATGAACCAAAAAGGTCAGGTAAAGGTCATAATGACCTGGGATATGTCTTAGAAATAATATGGCAAGGAAACCCATATTAGGATTTTGCAGAAGCCCCTTAGTAAACAAAGTAGTTAAGGAGATATGTGCTAATCCCTCCTTGGGCAACTCAGCTATGAGTCATTCAACCAAACAATTCAGTGACCATTCCCATATCTACTCCTAAGGAAATCTTACCTCAAACCCCCCTCCTGTCAAGCACTGGGAGGTGGTAATAAATCCATCAGTACTTATCTTGTGGTTTCTTTTGTCTATCTGATGGAAAAGCCATCCTTTTAAAAAATGCTTTTAAAAATATTTTGAATCTTTTAAATAGGTTTTAACTTATTACTGCAGTTTAATATTTTTTTTATTTAATTATTTTGTTGTTTTAAATTGTGTAACTTATTTTAATGCTTTTTGTAAGCCGCCCTCAGATCTTTGATATGTGGCAAGGGGTGTGTGTGTGTGCATTTTCTGGGACACACCATGGGACTTACAGAGAATATTATAGAAGTCATCACTATTGATCCTAAAGGTACTTTTTGGCATTGGTCCTTCGAAATTTCTTTCTTCTTTTAACAGTAGCCTCCTCCAACTGAGATTTTTTCCCCATATGAACTACAAATCCACTACATGATTGTTGCCTAGGAATGGTAGAAGTTCAGTATCTCTGATAAGTGCTAGGATGGGGAAGGATGTCCTAAATCTTGCAACGTCTTCAATTATAGATTCTTCAATTGAATTCTGTCCTAAATCCTCTTATAACCTCTTCAGTTCAGTTTGCCATTTATCTGCATCTCTCTTTTCTTTTTACCCCCTCCAACATGGACCTTAGAGTAACTCTTCAAGTGCATTGTTTGTTAAAGGTTAATAAGGAGTGTTTCCCCACCCCACAGTTAGAAATTGAACTTACCTAGGTGTATTCAGGTACCGTCACCCAAACTTTGATCTTTTATGTACATAAAAACTCACAAGTTCTTACAATCTCTTCAGTTGAGCCTGTCACTCATCTCTCTCTCTCTTTTTTCTTTCCACCCCCCTCAATAAATAAACTTCACTCACTCTTCAAAGGTTTTGTTCGGCAAATGTTAATAAGGAGTGGTTCATTTAAGCAGGCACTGATCCACCACAAGTATAGCAATAAGTGGACGGCTACATAGATCAGTTGGTGAAAAGTAAAGATTATTAATTTAAACTATTTGAATATTCAGAGAATATTTTTCTGAACAACTAAATCAATGCATTCTTTCGGCTTCCTCACTTCCCGTCTAGAAGTGTAGTTTTCAAGGATCAGTAATAATGCACAGGTTTTGCATAGAGGAGTCAGGGATCCCAAATGCAGTCTGTGCTGTCTTCACTTCAAATAATGAGTCACTGTGTGAGCTACAATAAGATGACACAGGGGATCATTGCAGCTCACCCCAAATAATATTATACAAGATTGTATATGATATAATGATATACAATAGAAACAAGTCCAGAATACAATCAATGGAGGGGGAGAAACTTCAAAAGACAGTCACAATCACACTCCCCCAAGACTCCAAACACTCCCCCCTCCATACAGGTCCGTATGGAAGGAGGACATTGTCATGAAAGGTCTGACATTCTGAAAGTACCCTGGCTTGGCAGCCTTGTGTGGAGACTGCAGTTCCACAGTTGCCACCTTTATGTCAAACTTCCCCCTTCTCCCTTCCTTGGACTAGGATTTGACTTGCTATGGATAGTACTTGTATTGGTGTGTGTTTACTCATAGGGTTAGTGTGCCAAATAAATACTAATAAGGGAAATAATACATGAGTCTGGATTTGATAACCAAAACTTAAAGAATGGTTTATTGGATAAACAGTTTAACAGAAATGCTTTGAACTTTGTATCCAACTTGGTTCACTTCAAACTGTTTCATAGTTCCACTCTGTGGTGACCATGTAACCCCCGAATCTACCAGGCTCAATAACAAGTTATTAGATTCTTTCTTTTCTCTCACTCTGTTAGCCTCTATTTCCCTGTACAATATCCCCACTGCACACAATATCTTTTCCCTTTCACTGAGGAGAAAAATTATGTGGCACTCACCCCCCCCCCAATTTGTAACACTTTCTCATCAAGAATAACAAAATTTGTGACTATATTCCTACTGTTTGGAGTGGGGAAATTTATCGGTTTCACTTTCTCTTGTTTACCTCAAGTTGCTTATTCAGACCTTTGAGCTAATTCCTGACACTGCACATAATAGTGGGGATGACAGACTTTCAATGGGAAGCAATGGTAAGAAATCACCTAGTACACTGAGCAATATGGGTATCACTTAGGACCTGGAAAAAGCAAAACCAAGCTTACAAAGGTGTGTAACTGATTGGTCCAAGGAAGAAACTCCAGTGTTCAACAAGGCAGAAAGAGAACTGGACAGTATTTGGCTAGAAGACCTCTGTTTAGTAGCAGCAGAATTAGACACTGGCTTACTTGTTGCTATCTATTCTTTTTTTTTTCTTAATTGTCTTTTATATTTCCCTCTGAAGCACCATCAGTCTGGTGATGGAACTTACTTTTTAGTCTCTGAAGATCCCTACCAACCAGATGGTGCTATCATCGAAAATGGAATCTTACTGCAAAAGATAGGGAGCAGATGTGTCCCATTACATGGGCTGTAGAAACTGCTTCAGCTTCCCAAATTACAGGACCATTAGCCAGTGCCTTTGACACAGTGCTGTATTTTCTTGGCTACCATTTTTTTTTAAAAAAAAGCTGAAGCTTGCTAAAAAAAAAATACCCACAAAAAGTTTAGACAGTATGCATTTTTGTTTGATTTTCATTGCTCGCTTGATTTCAGTACAGAACAGAAATTTCTAATGTTGTCAAGTATCTGCAAATATGAGAGCATACATACAATGGCCTTGGTTCAGCTATAGTTATGCGAAACAAATATTGCAGCTGCCCACTCCCAGATGTGACTGTGCATCCTTATATCCCCATTCACATCCAAAGAGACACCTGGCCTATTTCATAAGGCTTGGCTAAGTATTGCAATAGGCGTATGCATTTGTATTTGCAATTAGATGTGCATCAGCAACCACATCAGCAATGTACACAGAAGTCAGTTTGTTCTAACAGGTCTTTTTTGCCAGATCAAGACAATATATATTCAAATCCTATGTATGCTTTTTTTAAAAAAGAGGTAATTCTAAGTGTTGTTTGAAAGTGTGGTAAATGAAACTACTGGTGTATGAAAATTGTAGGAGGTCCTGAATCAAAATCTTTGCTATGTTTAATTATATAACAGGGGAATTTCACTCTACAGCAAGGTAGCTGTGCTCTCCCTTCCAGTTCTAGGATTTGACCTTGGCACAGGAACTAATCAGAAAAAGAAGACTGTTTCTGAGCATATGAGAAATGCATTTCTATCACTATAGAATAAGCACAGCCTCTCACTTAGGTTGAATTTGGAGATAATTAAGATTATATAAACCAATCCTAACTCAAAGACACACCAGCTGAGGGGCATTTAGAGCTGACAGAACCATTTTCTGCTAGCAAAAATATCCTGCTAGCAAGACTCTCTTCTGCCTATTGGTCACAGAAATCTGCTGACAGGATTACTTTTCTGGTTAAGATCTGCTGGCAGAAGAATCCAAAACAATGGAGAAGCAGTGGGGCAAAGGAGATTAATTATACCAGATCCATGTTCTACCCACCAAGGACACTGCCAGAGCAGCACAAAGTTAGACCAGAGCAATGATAATCCCAAGTAATTTCCAACACCTCTAGACTGGGTGGGTTTGGATTCAGTACACTTACTGAAAATTCAGCTTGCCTTAGCAATAATTACCTGCTGGGATTACATGTAAAGATGATAGGTCTTACAAACAAACTTTATATAGAACACCTTTTTTAAAAAAAGATTTATTTGCAACATCAGTGGAGATAGTACTCCATACACAAGCCAAACAAGTAACTGTCCTGATAAACATCGCGCCTAAATTTAGACAGGAAAGAGGGAAGGAAAGAAGGTAGGTGGAAGTAAAACCAATGGAGAATGAGAGAAATGGCAGAAGAGCAATAAAGGTAAAATGAAATTAGGAAATGAAGCACCATTCTGTGGCCTGGCCCCCTGAAGCAGGTTACAACTTGATGTATTGCTAACCCTGGAGGAAAAGGATAAAAAGAATTTGTATAAGGATAGAACTTCAGTATCTCCTTAGGCAGTTGAGTTTCACAGGATATGACTGGCTACAAACACAATTAGAGGTTCAGGTAGCATAACTCTGGACTGCCTTTCTATGGCATCAGAACATTACAGTGTAGCATATGAAATTACCTAAAACTATTTCTTTTTCCCCAATGTATTTCTCAGGACTAGAACAAGATATTTTGCTTCCTGAGGGGGGAAATGAGATAACCCACCCTCCCATTCCATGTATAAAAGCCAACAGCCATGGATGTTGAATATTCCTTCAACACTGATGATGGAACAATTTTCTTTTCTGCATCAGAAGGGAACAGGCTAGGTAAGGAGGTACAGGGAAGGCTGCGTGGCAAAGAACTTTCTCCCTTAACTCCTTGCTTCCACTTTTCAACATCTTTTACCTGAGGCGACTTTGCCTAATGGAAGAGGCAGGCCCAGGTGGTTCTTGATGTCAGTTTATAAGTTATCCAAATGTCTATGTTTCTTCTCAGCTTTGTGTACACATCACTTGATGACTCAACACTTGATAAGTCTCGGCTGAGTGTGGGCTTTGCTTATTCTGTTGAAAAATGTTCTGTTTGAGTCAACACTATATGCTAGGAAATTCCTGTCTAATCAATGGTAGTTTGTTCACACACATAAGTCATCACTGGAGCATAGAATGCCACTCTGTGAACCAGTTTGCTTTAAGTTTGATGTTTTATGCATTCTAGTACACCATGTAGAAACAGCTGCTCCTAGAGAAGTGTGGCCTTATTTTAAAAACATTGCAAACCCTTAAACTGGAAATGCAGAAACACTCAATTGCTTGAGTAAAAATGGGTAAAACACAATTCATAGGAGTTTTTATTCAAGCTCTCTCATACTGACACATATAAGTTTCTTATTCCTCCAATCTTGCCTCTTTCTCTCTCCTTGTTCAATGATTTTCACAGTATGACTTAAAAGAGTTTAATAAATCCAGAGTACAAAGAGGTTTATAATGAACCTGTCAGAGGATTTGCTTGTAATTTGCTTGAAAGGATATTATTTCCTGAGAGTGGAGCTGCTGGTTTCTATGGCCACATAATTCTTTCTGAGCTATTAACTGCTGTGCCTTTAAAATGAAGGTGTTGAGAATTTTGAAGATGATGTGCAGGCTTCAACTAACCAAATGAAGAGACTCAGGGTGAAGACAGAGCAAATTAGCTAAAACAAGAAGGCATAAAATATTTGACAATGTTAATGCTTCCTATCAGATGGACCATTCCCATCAGCCATTGTGCCAGCAATTAACAGGTAAGACAGGGTAGGACTATTATTGTACCAGAGCAACTTTGCACTTGTAGCAAGGGGAGAACCTCAGCTAGACCACTGTAAGAAGCTCTAAGTAGGGCTTCCCTTGAAGATTGTTCCAAAGGTGCATCTAGAATATCACATATAGAATGGTATAAGGCACAAAGAGCATGCAACACCAATCCTATGTACAATCCATTTAACCATTTTTTTCCTGCAAGGACCAGGAAAACAAGTTCCTGTAAGAACAAATCATAAAATCCAGGAACTGGGATAGTTCTGCCCATGTTGTTCCTGTTGTAGACAAGATTCTCCATGGGGTTTGCAAACATCCACAATCACATTGCCTCTGACTTCCATTGGCCTGTCTTTCTTCCCCTAAGGGCAGCAGATGGGGAATGTATAGCAGCAGAATTAGTGCTTCTCAATTATGCTTGAGGGGTTTTGGAGCATTTGCTTGAAATGGACACAAAATATCTAGTGGTCTGTTCCTGTTCCTGGTCTCCTTCCTTCCACTTTCCTTGTTTAGTACTGCATAATATCAAATAGACATTTATTTCTAAACTTGTCCCTCACCCACCCAGACAGGTCACAGGTTAGTTACGAATCACTGTGCCTGATCTTAAAGAATATATATGATGTAATCAATAGGAATATAGGCATAGATATAGGTGGACAGAGAGACAGAGATATAAGATCAGTTTAGGTTCAGGTATGTATGTATGTCATTAGCATTTGTTTCTCATAAGTATTTGTGTGTGGCTTACCTCTTTGCTTTGGCCATTTGGAGTCATTTGCTTCTCTGAACTTTGGGCTCCCAGCTTCTATGTGTGCATATTCAATCCCCAGTGGATCCAGAGTGTGTTTGTCCCACAACTTCTCCTTAGTCTATGCAACTGGGAACTATTTTCAGGCTATGTCTTCCCATTCTGACTTTCATCCATGAAATATTAGAGGGTATGGATGGACCAGGAAAAAACAGTGTATTGTAGTGGTTTGAGTGTTGGACTAGGACACTGGGAGACCAGGGTTATAATCCACACTCAGTCATGGAAACTCACTGGGTGACCTTGTCCAAGTCATACATACTCAGCCTCAGAGGAAGGTATGGGCAAACCCACTCTGAACAAATTCTGTCAAGAAAACCCTGTGAAAGGTGCACTTTAGGGTCGCCATGAGTCAGAAATGACTTGAAGGCACACAGCAACAACATGGATGGACTTCACATAATCCACATCTAAGGCAAAGAAATGACAGCTTTTATTTTGCTTTCATAAAAAAAGAAGAACATAAATTCATTTCTGTAAAGTTGGGTCTCATTGAAATAACTTCATGGGACTGAGGTGAGGTGATGGAATGGCAGAGCATGATTTATGTTTTCTGTTTTTATTGCAACTGAAGATTTCAGAGTGAAAATAAGAAATCAGGTCCCGCAGTGGCCCTCAAAGTCAAAATCTTCTCCACATTTATAGATTTCCCCATATGGCTGCTGAAGATTGATGGGACACCTGAGCCATCAAAATGGAGAACCAGAACTTTTTTTCTCAAGGATACTTTACACATGTCTTATGTGCAGGCTTCCTCTTCAGTCATCACAACCTCTGATTATCACCTTCCTGTCAAAGAAGTCTGCTATTTAAAAGCAAATTGGAAAAAAATACCTAGGAATCTCTTTCTTTCTTCTGTCACAGAACAATACCCTCCCCCGTCAAAGAATGATTTCTAGTGACTACATATTCTGCCTTCTTAACTATACTGTGGTGTGTCTCTTTCTGCTTCTAAAATGTCCCTACTCTGCAACAGTATCCTATGGGAAAGGTTGTGATTCATATTTATACAGGGATTGACAATAATGAAAACCATGAAGGATATATGACCCACATGCCAAGGGTGGCCCATACCCAAACAGGGTGTGTCTGTTCCCTGAATGGTGGAGTCAGCCCATCTCTCCATTTAGACCATGAGCCTTGAGTGCCACCGGCAGCAGAGATCTCTGAATTGGGCATACTTGAACAGGTATAGGAGGGCATATGGGCTGATACCTTGGTACTCTGCCCTGGCTGAAGACAGTTTGCTGCCTGAGCTAAAGAAGATGCTTCCCACATTCCATGTAAAAAACTGACTGGGCTAGCAGCTGACTCTTTCTTCAACACTGGCTATGGGACAAAAAGTCATGCAGGGAGTTTTCCAAAATTAGGGTGCCAACACTGAGAAGAGCTCAGTGCTCAGTTGCCATCAACTTAACTGCCATAGAAAAGGTCATCTAGAGTAAGCCACAACATGCATGGATATAAGATAGGGGTCAGCTAGATAGGAGAATTAATTAGGGAAAATAGCACATTCCCTCACTATTGCAGCAGTGTTAATTTGTCCCCATGATCTATTTCCAAGATCACTGGCATGGAAAGCTATCCAAGTTTGCAGTTCACATGGAGCATGATCATGAGAAAAGATGGTGGCGTCAAGTGAATTTTCTGCCTTTTATCTCCTGAAAAGCTCCCCTCCCTTTTTTTTTTTTTTTTTTTTTTTTTGCTGTTAAATGAGAGATGCAGAAGAACAATCTTCTGCTTAAAAACTTTTTTTTTGCTCTGCCATTTGAAAATAGTGCTGGATCATGTCCCTGAAAAAACAGCAATGGCAGCTCCAGCTGCTTCATTGCCATCAAACTCGACGCCGCACACATCCAACCACTCATGTTTTTACTTCCTGGATGTGCCCCAATTCAAATTGGTTGTTCAGATGGCCTATTATGTGCATTTTTGTGTATTTTTTTTTTTAAAGATCATGAGAAACAGCAAAAGCTGTTATTGCGAACTACTTGGAGTTTTCAACCCCCTCCTTCTAAATTTGGTGAATCCCGGCAGAAGCTCATCTGGACAAAAGGTATTCTGCCCACATTGTTTGAGGATTCCCCCCCCCCATCATCTAAACAACTCCCTTGAATGACGTGGAGTGTAATCTTAACCATCATTAGTTGGGAGAGAGTCCTAATGTGTTAAATAGGACATACTACCTGGCAAGTGTGTTAAGGATTATATGCTGAAAAGACCAGTTGGCTCATAACAGTTTGCCTGTTTTCTAATGTGCCCATCATTTTATCTAACTATGTGAAAGCTTTCTGTAGAGAGTGTTTGTGAAGGGGATTTTTTTTTTTTTTGATTATTCACTTCAGTGGCTCAGGCATCTCAGAATCATCTTCAGAAGCAAAATGGGACAATCTACTTTTTTCCTATTGTTGGTGCATGATAATTTCTATATTGACTTTAAGAGGAGGAGAGGGGGGCGCAGGCCCAGGTCCCATGGAAAGCCTTCCAGTTTTGACCTCTACTCTACTACTTGTAGAGTTGAATTTTAATTTAAGTCAATCCACTTGATCTAGTGCTGGTCCACAACATTGTCGGAAACTTAAGACTGATCCCACCACCATTGCCAGATGAACTCACAGGCACAGGAAGGAAGGTATCAAAACATGTTTGGCTGAAGTATCTGACCTTTACATCCATACATGCAAGCTTCTAACAGGGCTCAATAGGGCCCTTCACCTCTTCCTGCCACTTGAGCTAATGGGTATGCATAAGACACAGAGGACATTATCAGATTAGCACCTAAAAATGCTGTAATTTCATGAATGAAGATAGCAGAAACATTGTGGCATTGTAACACTTATTATTGCATGTTGCTGTAACCATGTGAAAGAAATGTCACAGAATTATAGCATGCCAACCTATAGTGTTTTAAGAATGGAAGATTACTTCCATGATTTGGCGTGGGCAAGGTTTTGGAGGTTCTTAGCAGAAGACATGAGTGTGCTTAAAACTCCAAAAATACTTTAATTAACAAAGTAAATGAACACACAAGCACTGAAACAAATATAAAAACGTGCAAACTAAACAGGACAGTTCATAAAAAGAGCATCCTGTGCTTCGTTTTTACATTCTCACCCGGTGCTTTTCTCTCCGAGGACCGCCCATTCATGTGATTACAACAGGATTTTTTTTCACACACATTCAATAGCACAAGGAAAGCGCTATTGACAATCTGTTGACAGCATGTCCCATCAATTAGAACTGGCACCTTTTTTGTGGCTGGAACACAGAGTAATAAAGTGAAGATGATGATGTTGTGCAATAGCGGGGCCCATTCATGCTACCCTGATGTTGTAATCCCATGATTTTTTCTGCATCTGATAATGTTCAGAGTCTGCAGAACAAGAAAGTTATGTGCATGCCTCTCATGTCCTTATCCCTCATATGCAATATCCTTTCTGCTCAACATGTTATTGATCTTCCAGAGCACAAGAAATGTTCATAGATTATCACAGTTGAACTTATTAAATTACCAATGTTGGGAAAGAGTAACAATTATGGGCTTAAAGTCGAAGGGTTTCAGTATTTGCCAGTAATGTGGAATTGCTATACAAAAAAAGTAAGTGAAACTAGAAGGGCTTACAATGATTGGGGATTTACTGAGAACAAAGGCATTTTCATACTACACAATTATAGCTATATCCACACCATACACCAGCTATATTAGCTGCTTTGACTGTATCATATGGAATCCTGGGATTGGTAGTCTGGTGAGGTGATAGAGCTCTCTTTGGCTGAGAAATCTAAATACTTCTTCCTAAATTGCAAATCCCAGGATCAAATAGAATAGAACTAAAGGAGTTAAAAGGAATTTGTACTGCTACAATCATATAGGAGATTATCAGATGCGGCAAATACAGCATTATAACGACATCAGGAATGGGCTTCCCTACCACATGACATCATCCTTTCACATTCTGCTGCCATGAAGAAGGTGTTCTTTGTTATAGGCAGGCAAAAGCTGCTAATTGATCTCCCATGGTGTGGTGTTTTTTGTTTGTTTGTTTGTTTTTTGGTACTGCTTGTGTGAGAAACCTCATCCCACTGTGCTGGTGTGATTTCAGCATTAATCAGAGGTCACTGCCAGGGCACTTCCAGGTGAGAACATGAAAACTAGGTACAGGATGCTCTTTTTATGAAGCTCCCCATTTTGCTGGTAAGTCTTTAAGTGTGTTTCAGTGCGTGTGTGTTTGGATTTTTGAGTGTATGCATTTAGGTGTTTTTAGACTTTTAAGTGTGCTCGTGTCTTCTTACAAGAACCACAAATACCACAAGCCCCCACGAACATGAAAGTAAACAGCATTTTCAGTCATGCTCTGATAATGCTGGGGCAGCTCTTTCTCGTGATTATGGCAGCATGTGATAAGAAGTGTTATTATGCCAGGATACTTAACACTTTAAAATATAGTGGGGGAAATCTTTTTAGAAGCTTGTATGATAACCTCCATAGTGTTAAAGGGCCCAGGGACAATAGCCTCAGTATTTCAAAACCTATTTCACTAGACAGCTAGGAAATTCTGCCTATAGAACAAGTCAGTTCAATAAATTATGATGAAAAATTATATGTTATTTGAATGATTTAATGCATATATATATATATATATATATATACTGTGTGTGTGTGTGTGTGTGTGTGTATTAGTTTGGACATAAATTATTTACAAGACATGGGACACATTTTACTTAAGCAGATACAGCAAAGAATCTTGCATCATTTTAAAGACAGGGAAGTATTGAGCATAAGCTTTTGTGAACTCCAGCCCACTTCATCAGATGCATTGTGTCCTGGAGGTCATGAAAACTTATGCCAAATAAAATTTGATAGCTTTAAAGTGTATAAATACCATGAAGGAACCCTGAAGCTAAGAAAGGTCAGGCCTAGTTAGTACTGAGAAGGGAAACCACCAGGGAATACCCGGTGTTGTAGACTATATTCAGAGGAAGACAATGGCAAACCACCTCTAAGTATTATTTGCCTAAGAAAACACTGCAAAATTCATGTTGTTGTTAGCCTTCAAGTTGTTTCTGACTTATGGAGGCCCTAAGGTGAACCTAACATGGGGTTTTCTTGGCAAGCTTTGTTCAGAGGGGGGTTGCCTTTACCCTCCCCTGCAGTTGAGAGTGTGCGATATGCATAAAGTCACCCAGTGCGTTTCAATGGTGCAAACCATTACTCCAGCCCAATACTCAAACCATTACTCCAGAAATTCATCACATCACCATAAATTGACAGGTGACTCGAAGGGACATTGTTTACTTAAAGTGCCACAAGACTTGTCATTGTTTTTGCTGCAACAAACTAAGCTGGCAAACACATTGTAAATTCAAGCAGATATGAAAAGCTACAAGTGATATTTCTTGTACTAATATCTAAGTGCAGCTATTAGTTAAGTGCAGCTATTAGTTCCATTCTACTTCATAGCCACCTTCATGTACCCCAAGCCTACCTATATTATTTGAAAAAAAGCTACAGTCCTCTGAAGCTGAATACAGAAGCAATCATTATGAAGCAAATAAGATGGATTTCGTATCCACGGTTTCACTTAGCCACATTCGGAAAAAAAATATGTTCTTACTAGGCATTTCTAGGTCCTACAATGTGATTCTATGTTCAACTTCTGGTGTTTGTCTCATTGAAAAATAATAGAGTCCCCTATTATCCACAGTTTCTGATATCCCTGGGAGGGTCTTGAAACATATTCTCCATGGATGGGGTGGGTGGGATATCTCTATGTATATATAGTGAGAAGTTGTGAATCTCAAACTGACTTTATTGTGAGTATTTATTACAAACGGCAGAGCTGGATGTTAGCCAACATTGATTATGCCTGAAAACAATGTGAGAGGCCTTATAATGAACCAGCATAGGGAAGACCAAAAAAAAAAAAAAAAAGCCTTTGGAAATGCATTTCAGACCATTTCCTCTTGAGTCAAAATAGTGTGAATGCTGACACTGGGAAATATGAGACTGTTTTGCATCCTACTTTCCTAAAGTATATTGAGTGCATTTTATGGCATGCTTGATGCTTTATTGAAACAGCGTGTATTCCTTAATATAATGGTCTGTATCTCCTCCCCCCCTGACCCCTATTCTCTCTGCCACAGGGACATGATGCTGAGATGCTAGTTTTCTTTTGGAGCTAACACTGGTGGATGAAGTTCAAATCAATAATATGAATGAACAGGATTACCTATCGACTTATAGGCCTGACAATTTAGAAGACAAAACCACCATGTCACTATCATGTAACACGACATTCTCTCTGCTCAATTCTATCAGCAGGAAATGATAAAATAAAGTTGGATGAAGGAGTTGGGTTGATTTAGTTGTCTTTGCTGCACCAGTCTGCTGCAGTTGTGAAACAGCATTATGGGAGAGAGAAAGAAAGGCTAAATGGGAATATAACCCAGTTAAAATGCAAATGAAATGAATTTCTAGATAATAAAGCATCCATTAAGCCTGGAACACTAATGACCACAGTAATAAAAAGTATATGGCATATTTTATGTACCAGTTTCTTTTTCATCTTTATGCACAGTTAGATGAAAGTCTTCAGATTACTATATTTTTTATTCTCCTTGCTACCAACGTGATGAACTGCCTTATTGCACTACTTCATAAAGAGATATCTTGGTTCTTCAGTTTTCCCTTCTTTGCCTGAAAGAAGTACAGTTATCCTTCCATATTCATGGATTTGGCATTCATGGATTTAAGTATTCATGGCTTGAAAATATTCTTTAAAAAATCATAATCCAAAAAGCAAACCTTGATTTTGCCATCTTATATAAGGGACACCATTTTGCTATGCCATTGCATATAATAAGACTTGAGTATTCACAGATTTGGGTATTCACGGGGGGTCCTGGAACCAAACCCCAGTGAATGTGAAGGGACAACTGTATTGTGATTTAACACATAACATCCTTTCTCCCCAGAGGATTATGTTGGCTTGTATCTAGACTTTGCCCATAAAAAAATGAAGGCCAATTCCTAAATTATTGATTTTACTTAAGCTTTTATAAGCTACTTTTACGAATTTTTATACTTTAAAAACAACCATGGCAAACTACAGTAAAAATAACAGCAATAATAACCCTGTTACCTTTTGGCAAGCGGTAGCAGTACTGAAAACAGAAGAGTGTCTTTCATCAAAGGTTTTTAGCTTTATGCAGGACAACCACCTGTTGAGGAAATGTTAAATATATTGCATCATGTTTGGAGCTGGGCTTGTTTGGGTATGGACAACTTTTGGTCCTCCAGGTATTGTTGGTCTGCAACTCCCATGATCTTTCAACATTGGTTATGTTGCCCAGAAGTGACAGGAGTTGTAAATGAACAATATCTGGAGGACTACAGAAGCTGCTCACCTCTAGACTAAATAGCCCAATGCTTTGCCAGCTTTGCCAATAAAGAGACCAGACACATAAAATGGGTTGTAAAGAGCCACTTTATTCAACTATGACCTATTTAAATGTTCTCCAAGAGATCTGCAGTGGAGGAGCAACCTAATGTGGGAATTGTTGGGATAGGAAGTCAGCTCCAAAAACACCTCCCAACTTCTTTTGGCCAAAAACATTTGAATCCCAGGGAGAACCCATAAGCTGGGTTGCTCCTCAGTCAGCTCGCATCTGGAAGGCCAACCCAAAAGTTCCTTCCCCAAGTCACAGGACTTAAAGAGAGGGCTTATCCTACAAGCCAGCCCCAAAGGAGGTCACCGTCCCCACTCCTCAGTTTGCAGGACCTAAAGGAAAGATTCAAGATCCCTCCCTTCACCTCCAAAAGGGGGAGATGCCGAAGGTGCATAGCAGACTACCAAATCTCCCCCTCTACCTGCTAAGTGACTCTATTTTTAAGACACCACCCTAAGCCAATTATCCAGTCTGCATCCACAGTATGGCATAGGTGGAAAAAAAAACCCTGGAATGGGGGAACAATTCCTAACTAGTTCTGAAGAGACCATAGAATCATAGAATTATAGAGTTGGAAGAGACCTCAAGGGCCATCCAGGCCAACGCCCTGCCATGCAGGAATACACAATCAAATCATTCCTGACAGATGACCGTACAGCCTCTGTTTAAAAACCTCCAAAGAAGGAGACTCCACCACACTCCGAGGCAGTGTATTTCACTTCTAAATAGCTCTTGCTGTCAGGAAGTTCTTCCTAATGTTTAAGTGGAATCTCTTTTCCTGTAGTTTGATCCCATTGCTCCGTTTCCTAGTCTCTGGAGCAGCAGAAAACAAGGTTGCTCCATCCTCAGTATGAGATACCTTTAAATATTTAAATACGGCTATTATGTCCCCTCTCAACCTTCTCTTCTCCAGAATAAACATGCCCAGCTGCCTAAACTACTCCTCATACGGCATGGCTTCCAGACCACCCACCATTCTGGTCACCCTCCTCTGGACACGTTCCAGTTTCTCAATATCCTCCCTGAATTGTGGTGCCCAGAACTGGACACAGTATTCCAGGTGAGATCTGACCAAAGCAGAATACATTGGTACCATTACTTCCCTTGATCTAGACACTATACTCCTATTAATGCAGCCTAGAATCGCATTGGCTTTTTTAGCTGCTGCATCACACTGCTGACTCATGTTCAGCTTGTGGTCCACTAAGACTCATTTTTAATTTTTCACAACCCTTTCGAATGTACTGCCATCAAGCCATATGTCACCCATCCTATATCTGTGCTTTTCATTTTTAGTTCCCAAGTGTAGTATCCTACATTTTGGATTCTGATGCTGTCCTCTGGGGTATTAGATACCGCTCTTAATTTGGTGTCATCTGCAAACTTGATAAGCATACCCTCTATCCCCTCATCCAAGTGATTGATAAAGATGTTGAATAGTTCTGGGCCCAGGACAGATCCCTGGGGAACCCCAGTAGTCACTTCTCTCCAGAATGAGTTCAGTCAGTCAACCGATTACAAATCTGTCTAACAGTTGTATTGTCTAGCCCACAGAATACTAACTTTTTTGCAAGAATATCATGGGGGACCTTGTCAAAAGCCTTACTGAAATCAAGATATACTACATCCACAGCATTCCCTTCATCTATCAAGTTTGTAACTCTGTCAAAAAAAGAGATCAGATTAGTCTGGCACAACTTGTTTTTGAAATATCCATGTTGATTTTAGTGATCATGGCATTAATTTCTAAGTGCTTACAGACTGTCTGTTTAACAATCTGCTCTAGAATCTTTCCTAGTATTGATGTCAGGCTGACTGGACAGTAATTATTTGGTTCTTCTTTTTCCCCAATTACATCACACTGATTCAGCAGTGGGACGGTGGGCCAATCTCCAATGAAAAGGAAGAGGCAGAGGGCGGCTGGGTTTAAATACCCTCTGGCCCAAACCTCTGTTTTCCATGCCACAACATAAGCACTGGGGTAGATTAATGACCTCATCCTGGCACTGGGGACCCTATTCTCCATTCCTTGGGGCTGCTAAAGTGAAAACTGTAGAGGGCTTCTGCATCTTTAAAAATCATGTAGAAGAGGGGGATTTCAGAAAGTGTTGTGTGTTAATTTGTTGATGACGAGCAACACCAGCTGTAATTCCCTCTTCTACATAACCTTTAAAGGTACAGTAAACCTTTTCAATTTTCAATCTGACAACCTTAATTTCTGCATATGAAGTCTAAATTTCAGTGCATGAGTGACTTATTATTATTATTATTATTATTATTATTACCCACCTGTCCCAAAGGCTCAAAGTGGGGTACAACGTGAATTAAAATAAAATATATGACTAAAACATAAAATTATTTAAATACATAGGTTAAAACACATAGGATTAAAACAAATATTACATTAAAAGCATTCATAAACTTAAAATACCAATTTAAAATGCATAGATTAAAATTAACTGGGTAGGTCTGCCAGAAGAGATAGGTCTTTAGCAGTGTTTTAAATTCAGACAGCATGTTTAGCTGTTGAATCTCTTCTGGCAGGTCATTCCACAGTCTAGGGGTGGGTGGCGAAAGGTCATCTGGGTGACAATTGCCAATCTTGTCCTAGCCAGTTGAAGTAAATGTCCCCTGGAGGACTTGAGCGTATGGGGCTGATAGTACAGGAAGAGGCAATCCTGAGGGTAACCTGGACCCAAACCATGTAGGGCTTTAAAGGTAATAAACAACACTTTGTACTTTGCCTGAAAACTAATTGGCAGCCACTGGAGTGATATTAATATTGATGTAATATGCTCACTCCTAGATGTAATTGTAAGCAATCTGGCTGCCATGTTTTGAACTAATTGGAGTTTCCAAAGTTGGTACAGAAATAGCTCAATGTACAGTACATTGCAGAAGTCCAACCTTGAGGTTGCCAGCATGTGCACTATGTCAAAGTATCTTTTGGCAGTTGCTTATGTTGCTTTATTGAGACTTAATATGCTGCAGTGTTTCATGGCTAGTCTTTATGTTATGGAAATAGTGTAGTACCACACCTTCAAGGCTGCTTCCCACACATGCTCAGTGGCATAGGGAAGGAGGACCTCATAGCTAAGTTAGAACTGTGGGTTCCAAAACTGGTTCCAAAACCAGTGCACCAGATCATGATCAAAGATACTACTGCTGCTGTTACTGCACATCCCCATCCATCTCATGTAGGCCCTTTATGTTTATTTTTGTATTTATTTATTTTATGTATATCTTGCCTGTCTCCAGACAGACAAGAGTAGGAGTTTCTAAAGAGGAGGGGACAGAATGACTACAAATCCAGCCCTTTCTCATTGCTGTAATCTTTTAGAGAGCAGGAAAGTTTGCCTCCCTTTGCCTAGGATCAGATAAGCAGTAGCAAGAACAAAAAATACAAAGGAATCTAGTCTAGTCTTTAAAACTCCTCTTTCCTTGAAATAATTTAATGTGAACTATCTGGCCCTTTCAAAAACGAGACAGCTTACTTTCAGTAACTCAAGCAGCTGCACAGAGAACAAAAGCAAAGTTATCCATATACCTTCAACATGGACTTGAATGAATAAAAGGAAAAAGGGAAATACGCAACCCAGATAACCTGCCAGATTCTTTCTAATGCATGAGGAATATTATGTATTTTTCAAAAAAATGTGTGAGAGCAGTGTTCTAGATTCTTAATTCGCAATAAAACCACTTTTTCATTTCCCCCTATTTATGAAGATACCTAAAGGTGAGTTATCTTTTGATTTCTGGGTGACTTGCCTTCCCTTACTCAAAATATGATACCTGCAGTTTTGGATGGGGACCGCACAGAGGAAGTGGCTAGGGAGGAGAGGGTCACTTCACAGACACAGGAGGTATACAGCTGGAGGAATGTCACACATAGAACAAGAAAATCCAGGGATTCTTTGAGCAGCTTGCAGCTACAGAATCAATTCGAAGCCCTCTCCCTTATCAAGGACAACAAGGAAGAACAGCACGGACAGACTTCAGGGGCAGAGCAGGGGACCTTGAGAGTACCAACGCAAGGAACAGCAGCTACAAAGCCTCAGGGGAGGCTTGTGGTGGTGGTGGTGGAAGACTCCTTGCTGCTGGGTACAGAAGCAGTGGTTTGTGGGCCTGACAAGATGTCTCGAGAGGTGTGTTGCCTCCCTGGGGCAAAGATCCGTGATATGACAGAGAGGATGACAAGATTGACCAAGCCTACTGATCATTACCCCTTCCTTTTGGTCTATGTGGAACCAATGATACTGCAAGACACAGCTTTCTGAAGATCAGAAGAGATTATGAGGTTCTGGGGAGGAAGCTGAAAGAAATGGATGCACAGGTTGTCATCTCATCAATTCTGCCAGTTGAAGGGCATGGTCCAGGAAGGGAGAGGAAAATAGCTGACGTAAACAACTGGCTCCATAGATAGTGTCGCCGAGAACGATTTGGATTCTTGGATCATGGGCTACACTTCCATGAGGGGGGACATTTGGCAAGAGATGGGGTGCATCTCATGACAGTTGGCAGAAACATTTTTGCCTACAGACTCAAGAATTTGATCAGGAGGGCTTTAAACTGAGTCATATGGGGGAGGGAGATAGTATTCTGGAAAGCAAAAGGGCTGGAGAAAATAGTCAAATTGTCATAGAGGGAACAAGGCAAACAGTGCAAGGGCCCAACAGTGGGAGGCAAAAAACCTTGCACAGGCAGCAAATAAACGGAACACGTGGTCTTAGATGTCTCTACACTAATGCACAGAGCATGGGAAATAAGCAAGATGAACTTGAACTCCTAGCACGACAAAACAAATATGATATAATAGGCATTACTGAAACCTGGTGGGATGAGTCGCATGATTGGAATGTAGGAATAGAAGGATATAACCTTTTAAGAGAAACAGGCCAAACAGGAAAGGAGGAGGAATAGCATTATATGTCAGGGATATTTATACCAGTGAGTTCAATCCTACAGCCTCACTAATGACTGGGAGGACCACCTGGCTGTCAAGGTGAGACCTCAGAGGGCCCCTGGGAGCTGTGGTGATTGAACTCACTCCTGCCAGGAAGAAGAAGGAGAGCAGCTTCTGGATAGCCATTTTGAGTGGGTGAGTTTGTTTTTTAAAAACTGTTGGGAGAGGGTGCTTCTGTGAGTTTGAATTTTTTAAAAACTCTTGAGAGAGTTTGCTTGTTGGTGAGGGGGTGGGGCTTCTGTGAGTCACATCTGTGAGTCACTAGGGGTGGAGCTGGGAGCCTAGCTCTATATAACTTCTTGCAGAGGCTTTCCATGCCAGATTCCTGCCAGGAAGAAGAAGGAGAGCAGCTTCTGGACATCCATTTTGAGTGGGTGAGTTTGAATGTTTTTAAACTGTTGGGAGAGGGTGCTTGCTGCTGAAGGGGTGGAGCTTCTGTGAGTTTGATTTAAAAAAAAAACACTTGGGAGAGTGTGCTTGTTGCTGAGGGGGTGGACCTTCTGTGAGTCACATCTGTGAGTCACTAGGGGGTGGAGATGGGAGCCTAGCTCTATATAACTCCTAACAGCCTGTGAATTTCAGTGACCAAACAAAAATACAGCATACCTAAAAGTACAGCTTAGAGTTCTCAGCATTACCTAAGAGTTCTTAGATTACCTAAAAGCTATCACCATGGACACTGAGGGGACTGCTGCAGTCACCTGTGACACTTGGGGGATGTTTGTCTTCTTGTCTACATATGAAAGGAACTTCACATGCACCAAGTGCAAGTTGGTAGCTCTCTTGGAAGAGAAAGTCCAGCAGCTGGAGACACGGGTAGCTACACTTCAACATATTCAGGAGCAAGAGCTTTTCCTGGACAGCACAGAATAAGCAAATAGGTAGTACAGGAATACCTTCTTAATCTAAATGAATTTAAATCTCCAGGACCAGATGAATTCCATCTAAGAGTATTAAAAGAGCTGGCAAATGTAATCGTAGGAGATTTTCAGACAACACTGTTATAGTGTTACTATTCCACTATATTTGCTATGCCTGCTTCCTGTTGAATCCTGGGATTTGGAGTTTAGGGAGGGGCATTTGCAAGTCTCAGCCAGAGAGATCTTAGGCCTCACTAAACTACAAACCCCAGAATTCCACAGCAGGAAGCCAGAGCAGTTAAAGTGGAATAGTAACACTATAACAGTGTAGTCTGAAAATCTCCTCAGAGTCATTGGCGATAATCTTTGAGAACTCCTGGAGAAAGAGGAGAAGTCCCAGCAGACTGGAGGAGGGCAAACATTGTCCCCATCTTCAAAAAGGGAAAAAAAGATGATCCCAACAATTATTGTCCAGTTAGTCTGACATCAATACCAGATAAGATTCTAGAGCAGATCATTAAACAGAGAATCTGTGAACATTTAAAAGGCAATGCCATAATCACAAAAAGTCAACATGGGTTTCAGAGAAACAAGTCATGCCAGACTAATCTGATCTCTTTTTTTGATAAAATTACCAGCTTGGTAGATGAACGGAACGCTGTGGATATTGCATACCCTGATTTCAGTAAGGCCTTTGACAAGGTTTCCCATGACATTCTTGCAAACAAGTTTGTAAAATGTGGGCTAGACAAATTAACTGTTAAATGGATTTGTAATTGGTTGACTAGCCGAACCCAAAGGGTGCTCAGCAATGGCTCCTCTTCATCTTGGAAAGATGTGACCAGTGGGGTGCCACAGGGTTCTGTCCTGGGCCCAGTGCTATTCAATATCTTTATCAATGACTTGGATGATGGAATTAGGGGCATACTTATCAAATTTGCAGATGACACCAAATTAGGAGGAGTAGCTAATACCCTAGAGGACAGGTTCAAAATTAAAAATGACCTGGATAGACTGGGGAGCTGGGCCAAAGCTAACAAAATGAAATTCAATATAGAGAAATGGAAGGTACTGCCCCCCCTCTCTCTGGCTTTTCTTCACAAATGAAGATTCAGGAAGGACTCTTCCCATGCTTACTGCAAGCGTGCTGATAACTAAATAGGCCAATCTGAGATAGACAAGTCTGGTTGCAGAAAGCACAGCAGTAGGTTTCCTTGGGTGATGTTTACGGGTTGTGATTCTTTCTGCGTTGTCGTTTCTTTTCAAGACTTGTTCGATGTGAGTTCTCAAATAAGGCTGCAGCATTGTGGATAGTGTGTCTCCATGCCTCCCAATGTGATGCCAGGGCAGACCATTGTTGGTGATCAATTTTGCCGAGCCTGAAGTGTTGTTTCAGGGAGTCCTTGGATTGCTTTTTTGGAGTGCCCCTCTTACGCTGACCCATGGCAAGTTCACCGTAGAGTACTATTTTGGGGAGGCAATGGTCCTTCATCCTAGAAACATGCCCTGCCCAGCGCAGCTGTGTTCTCAATATCATGGCCTCAATGCTTGCTCGAGGACAGCAACATTCATCACATAGTCAGTCCAGTGTATATTTAGGATTGTACTGCACTTAGGGCAGAAAAATGAAATGCATAGATATAGGATGGGAGAGACCTGGCTGAATGAGACAATGTGCAAAAGGGATCTAGGAGTCCTAGTAGACCAGAAGTTGAACATGAGTCAACAGTGTGATGCGGCAGCTAAAAAGGCCAATGTGATTTTGGGCTGCATCAATTGAAGTATAGTGTCTAGATCAAGGGAAGTAATAGTGCCGCTCTATCCTGCCTTGGTCAGACCTCACCTAGAATACTGTGTCCAGTTCTGGGTACCACAATTGAAATAGGATATGGACAAATTGGAGTGTGTCCAGAGAAGGGTGACTAAAATGGTGAAAGGTCTGGAAACCATGCCTTATGAGGAGAGACTTAGGGAGCTGGGTATGTTTAGCCTGGAAAAAAAGATGGTTAAGAGGCGATATGATAGCCCTGTTTAAGTATTTGAAGGGGTGTAATGTTGAGGATGGAGCAGGTTTGTTTTCTGCTGTTCCAGAGACTGGAACACAGAGCAATGGATACAAACTCCAGGAACAGATATCCCACCTCAATATTAGGAGGAATTTTTTGACAGTAAGAGCTGTTCGGCAGTGGAACACACTCCCTCGGAGCATGGTGGGGTCTCCTTCCTTGGAGTTCTTTAAACAGAGGCTGGATGGCCATCTGTCGAGGATGCTTTGATCGTGATTTCCTGTGTGGCAGGGGATTGGAATGGATGGCCCTTGTGGTCTCTTCCAACTCTACAATTCTATGATTCTATGTTTCTATGATTCTCAGGTGAGACCTCAGAGGGCTCCTTGGCACTGTAGTCCAACATCACCTGGGGACCCACAGGTTGAGAACCACTGTTCTAGTGAGACAGAAATAGCTCCCCCTCACCTTGGCAGCCCAGGAGTAAATGCAGCCATCGTAAAGCTGCATTTACAACCCAGAAAGCAAATCCCGCCTGTTTTCGCGAGAGAACATTTGCGTGAGAAATTTAGAAATAAAAAATAATCCAAATGTCAAAACACAAAGCAAACACCTAAACACATTTTAAACACTACAAGTAACCCAGGGAGGGTTTTTAAAAGGGCGTCACTTACCTCCTCGTCCCAATCTCAACCAAAAGTGTTTGGCACGGAGCTTCCCTCACGGCTGGCATTGCACCAGCATAACAGGATAAGAATGGGGCACCTTTCAGACCACCAGTGTGATTCCATGACAGAAACTGAATGGGTGGTCTTTTAACAATTTTTCCCGTGTATTAAAAATCCCAGAAACAGCATGGGGCAGCATGGGATGGCGACATTGTCCCTGCCATGGAGTATTAAGCCTATCTGATAATCTCTTTGCACTACAATCAGGCCACAGGGTATTTGTACTGGAGGCAGTTCTGCACTGGGACCTTCCAGAGGCTGCATAGACTGCCAAAAATGGAAAAGAAGGAGCAGGAGGAGGAGTAAGGGGAAGGGAAGGGGGAACAGGAGGAAAAGAAGACAGTGACTGTCCACTTCTGGTCTCTACTCTGTTTAAAGATTGAATTGCTAGTCAGTCCAGAAGGATGCCTAGAGAATCTATTCACTTTTTGAGTGCAGGGAAGGGAAGTCTGGGAAATCTGCAGGATTGAAGTGCCATGAAAAGCCCTTTAGAAGCTTCATGTGACCCCAGGGCTGTACTTTGCCCACTCTTGCAATAGATACATGTTATTTAAACAACTTTATTGTCCTCACCTCCATTTATTCACGACTGTTTATCTCTTCTGCTCCATACCAAAAGATATCAGGATGGAGAACAGACAAAAAAAAAAGTTATTGGACAATTGAAAAGAAATCAGATAATTAAAATAGCAATTTGGGACATTTTAGGACGATTCAAAATGGTTTTGAACAGTATGAAACAATTGAAAACAGTTTTTGCTGTACTCAGACATCTAGAACCTTAATCACTACACTCCAAAATCTTTAGTGAGGAGCCAGGTTTTAACCAAGGGTTGAAGGAGACTGAGGTCAGGTGGGCCTAAAAAGGCCCTTTCTTGTATCTCCACATAATGTATTCTTCCACCAGTGCCCCAAGAGGAAGGTCTCCCTAGCTTGGACAGATGCTTCCAAAGAGATGTACTCTCACAAATATCCAGTTCCCAGGTTATTTAGGGCTTTAAATGTCATCCCCAGCTCTTTGAATTCAGACCAGAAGCATATTCACAGCCAGTGCAGATTCTCTAAAATTCTCTAAAACTGATAATGTTTAGTTCTTCTAAAGGTTGTCCCTACCAGCAGCCTAGCTGCCACATACTGCAGTAGCTGCAGCCACCATAGCATCTTTGGTTCCAGCCCGATAGAGAGTGTATTACAGCAGTCCAACAGCTGTGTCAAGTTTTTGCCTCACTGATTTAATTTTGCCTCACTTATTTAATTTTCATTTTTGTATCTCTGAAATAAATCACTTTCACACACACCCATTTACAATTCTTCAGCAGCCTTGTTGTTATGAACAGATGCTAAACAAATGTTGTGTGTGTGTCATGACAAAGTTCATTGTCCCATGCAAAATGAAAATACCTGCTATAACTCGGTTGACAAGACAAAGGCCAGAAATCTTGCTTCTGAAATGTTTGTGCTAATATTCCTTTGCAATGTTGTCCATTGTCATCCCTCTTACCCCTCCCCCGCACTGGTTGTTTAGAAAAAAATTGTGTTGGCCAGCATCTTGTTAGTGATATCCACCTACATAATAATAGTGCATGTCTCCCCCACTTTTTTTTGTTTGTTTTTTTGGTATTTGTGGATGGGGGAATTAACTGTCTTCCTTACACAACAAAGCTCACAGCCTTAAAACCCAATTCTCTCCCCCCCCCCCCGCAACCCCAGCCACCACCATGTGGACAGTGGCAAGCAGGAGGTTGACAAGAAATGTCTGACTATATCATAACAATGAAGGAATCATTCCGGACCTGCCAGGGATCATCTAGAGATCCCAGAGGATGATGACACTAGTTCCTCCTGATAAGATAACATACAAAAACATACTTTCTAATAGCCTTGTATGGTTTCTAAGAGTGTAATGCAGAAAGGGATAGAGAGAAGTCAGGGGTGGAAGGCTGATAGTTATTTCTATCTGCACAGAGGAGGTACTCAGACAGTGTTTGAGGGTGGCACAGAGGAATACAGTCCATGGCACACAGAGAAAGAGAATGGTGGGATCTGGCTGTGACACCTCGAACTAGAGTTAGAATGGGGATATTTATGCCTTATTTTGTACACTGGAGGGGTGTGCTAGTTGTGACAAAGCCTGAATGGCTTTCTAATGGAATGGACAAAAGGGTCTGGAATGGGCTGATTACCTTAACTCCGGAGTGACAAAATGTTAATGGGATATGTGACAACCTCTTTATATTTGGTCAGGTGGAATGTATAGGAAAGATCTCCATAGGGTATGGGTGGAGGGATGGTAACTGATTACATGTTTGAAAGGATTAGCATAGACCTATTAATGACTGGGATTTCTAAACCTATCTGTGTTTTCACGATCTTGGACATGTCTCAGGTCATCATGACCCCAACTGTCCTCTGGTCAGCTTGACCTCAAACTGTCCTGTCAGCATGACCCCAGAAAGTGGCCAATATGTGCAGTTATGAAATAGGGGTGGTAGGGTATGCTAACAAGACAGAATGGAGAAGAGCATCATCTTGTCCTTCATCTTAGGCAGAAAAACTTCTTGAGCTGCCCTGTATGGTGCCATGATCATGGGCAATAAGCAGCTGAGCTAGTTTTATACAGTATTAAAAGGGTAAACAGAGACCTACTTCAGCTAAAGTTACACCCTTTGAATTACTGGAAACTTAGTAAGTTATGTAAGTTCTACTGAGTAATCTAACAATTGTTTGTTATTGCTAAATTGCTATTGCTTAACCATTTGTAAGCTGCTCTGAGAGCCTTTGTGGCTAAAACAAATAAAATAAATAATAAATAAATAGTAATTGCAGGTCATTGCATGTGCATGGGTGTGAATTTATATATGTATTTATTAACATTCTACTGAATTCATAGAGTTGGAAGGGGCTTTGTGGGTCATCAAGCTCTCTGTAGGATCTCTAGCTAAAGTAGTCCCAGCAGGTAGCTGTCCAGTCTCCTTTTGAAGATGTTCCAATATGGAGACATTGCCACCTCTAGGCAATTGCTTCATTGTTGAACCACTCTTACTGTCATGTAAAACCCAATATGCTGGAAGGAGATCGTCCCGTCAAAGCTGCACATTTGGAAACAAACAAGCACCAAAATTAAAGTTTAGAATGGAGCTTCCCTCTAGATACTTTGGGTCTGCAACATCTAGCTTTCCTCATTGTGTGTGCTGACTAGAACTGATGGGAGTTGCAGTTCTGCAACATCTCGAGGGCCACCCATTCTAGACTGAGATAAGAGATGTTCCTATGAAATCTTAATGGGAAAAATGACAATAATCAAATGACTGGCATAAAGTGAAAGCAACACTCAGAAATGGAAAAGGAAGGCATTCTTTCTCTTCTCTCTAGTGAAAAAAAAATAGAGTAAATAAAGGAAAATATTTCCATAACACCAGGTGAAAAAAATAGCCCTTCCTTCCTTCCTTCCTTCCTTCCTTCCTATTTTTTTTTAATTCATGTTCCTTCCACAAATCCAGATGGTGGAGCTGTACACAAAGTCATGATGGACTGTTGATGTGGTGGCACTAATCAGCATCTTGGGAATGGGATTGGAAGAGAGTGGATTTCATCTCCTCCACTCTCTATTGCCAAGCAGCTGATAGGTGCAATTCTAGATGTTTAATAGGCTATAGATCTCATGCCTAGCCCCAGCTGCTATATGTACATACCCTTGGGCCAGAGCCCACACTTCTAGCTGCAGCTCTGATCTTTGCTTTATTAAATGGTTGGTGTTTGTTTGCTTTCAGTATTTGACATTTGATTGTTCGCTTAGAGGCAAGAGGATAAGAACCAGTTTGTCCAATGAGGGTTATAAGCACTTAGAGAATCAGAAATTAATTTCACCACAACTGCCAACCAGCAAAAGACATCTGATCCCCTGATTAACTTTTCCTGGCTTCCTCAGTTTATTGCTATATAAATAAATTCTGGAGAGTGGATAGTGATTTGTATGTGTATGAAAGACTCTTGAGAAAAATAGAAATTTCTGTACCTGATAGTTTAAGCGTGATGTGTGCCTTAAGTCAAACAATGGGGGGGGGGCGGGGAAAGGTAAGCAAATTTTTAGAAATGTACTTGATGTTGGGATTACAGTCAGTTCAATAATTCATCCTGAATTCTTATTTTCAGGCAAAATACATGTGATTATCTCTTCCCATCCATTGTTATTCAACTTATGGAACTGGTTGAACACCTTGTAAATATTTTATGAAATCGATTTTTGAACATGAGATGTGCATTTGCTTAGATTTCCCCTCTGCACCACTGCCACAAACTCCCTCTGGATGAACAGTAATTGCTTTAAAGTCATGGTACACACAGGAATAAGAACATAAGAATGGCTGTGCTGGAACATAAGAAGGCCTGCCAAGTGCAGTGTTCCACTTCTGAAAGCAAAGTCTGGTCCTGAGCATGATGGACATTCAGGTGATGTTTTCCCCTACTTGTTTCATCCCAGCAACCCTAAATTCAAGTTTTGATTCACACCTAATATAAGCCTTGGTGTGTTGGAGTAGCAGAGTTTCCCCTGTATGTACCAATACACAGACATCATCAAAAGTAACCTGTGCTCTCTAAGATGATAGGTGGCAACAGCTGTGTAATGGAGGGGAAGGAGAGCACAACTTCCCCACTGTGTGAAGTGGAGTATAGATACCTCACTGCTATGGAGAGTCTACAGCCATCATGGCTCAAGGCTGTTGATATATGTACCATTGCTGCATGGTTCATAGCTCAAAACTGTCAATATACAATATGAATTTGTTTCACTCTTCAAAACAAAACAAAACAAAACAAAACAAAAAAAACCCAAAATCAGAGTGAGTGACAACCACCACCACCACCACATCTTTGTTGATATGTGTTGCATGCCTGCTGCTAATCCACTTCTTTGACACACATTTTTTGGTGGGGGGCTAATCAGTTTACTATCTGCATCAGCAAAGTGTGTATGAGCAGACAACTGTTCCTGTCCATGCATGCACTATATGCCAGTGGTGCACGACCTATGGCCCACCAGGTGTTTTGGCCTCCAACTCCCAGAAGCCTGAGCCAGCTAGTCCAATGATCAGGGATTCTGAGAGTTGGAGGCCAAAACACCTGGAGGGCCACATGTAGTGCACAACTGCTATATGAAATCCATCATCCCACTGAAAAGTCTTTCCTTTGCACATGGGGTGGCCTATTCATGTGCAGGGTTTGTTCAACGGTGATCTATTACTTAGTGTGAGGCTCAACAGCAGATGCTACACCAAGTGAGACCCTACATGAGTTGGGGCTTTCCCCCCCTTTTTCTTTTTTGGCACACATCAGCTTTCCTCCCTCCCTTGAATGTTTGAGATGTCTTAGATGGCCAGTAGGAGCTGAGGCAAATAGCAGAAACTTAGTGAGGAAAGAAACATTGTATGGGCCATGGAGAAAGCACTAAGTTTTACGAACAGGCTCTAACCACCCAGTGCAGTTAGCACTGCTCTGGTCACTTGATGTCTACCATTACCACGCTGATGGCTTGTCCACCCATGCTTCATAAAAATAGTACACTTGGCAAGTCCATATCAGTTGGGACTGCTTAGGGTATTTCTAGCTAATTTTTGATGGCTATTTACCAAAAATCACTTTTTTAAAAAAAATATTTGAGATAGAAAGCACTTGAGATCAGACACCCCCCCGGATCCTGAAGAATGGTGGATCCGGGGGAGGTGTTTTAATGATGAGCAGGGAGGCGAACCCATCAGCAGGCCTGGGCGTGGACACGCCCCGGCAGGGAGGAGTCAGGGGAGGCGCCAAAGCAGGGCCTATTTTACCCACTTGAGATATGAAGATTGAATGTGAGGGGGAAATGAGTTGGGACAGATTTGTCAATCTAGGCCCAAAGCTTCAGATGGTTAACTCTTAAACTCCTGGGTCTGAATCCCCATGATTCAACACATCCATATTAGTGCTGATTTAGGGTTGCCACCTTTCTGTCTTTTTGAAAGCCTCCTTATTTTTCACAGCTGTATTGCAGGTGGGTATCACATGATTCTGGCCATGCTGGGTACAGCTGCACCTTTTAAATTAGGCCAATGCAAAGAGGGGAGAACTTTGTTTTGGTTCAGTTTTGAAGAATTTATGAATTTTTGCAAATTCTTCATATTCAAAAAAGGAAAGAACTTGATTTTTGGGAGAATGAAGGTTTGAGAGGATGCAAAACTGACAAATCATTCTCGTCCCAACATATGAATATGACGGGATCTGTGAAATGCTTGCATGAGTAAGCGTGTTACCTGTATGTCTTCTCCCACATTTGTTTTAAGTAGACTCTAAACTCTATGTTAATTGTCAGCTTTGGCATTGTATGCCAAATCTGACAATTATTTCTTGCTTCTGCTGAAAACAAACCAGTTGTTTCAGCAAATAGTACAACAAATATACCCTCAACCATCTTGTAGATTTTGATCAAGGAAGCATACACTTTCCCATTGTCACCTTAGAAAACTTTGGTGGAAAATGAAACATATTGCTGTGCAATTTGAACAAGAGCTTGATCTCATTATTAAGGTGATTTCTTAAAAAAAAAAAAAACCTCTAGTAATTAATTTCTCACACTCACTGACTTCGTAATTCCACATCAAATGCTAAACAAGACATTCAATGTGTAGTTCACATTTCTTTTGTTTCCAAAGGAAACCTCTCACATACAGTCATATGGGAAATTGTTCAGGATCATAAATCAATATGTTTGTAATCTGTGCCTAAGGTGAAATCAAAGTTCAATGAGCTTCCAGAAGCAGTATGGCTTTGTTTATTTTTAAGTACTGAACAGACAAAGTAAAGACACAAATATTTTTCATACCTTTGAAAAGTCTTTTCATTATGAAATCCTATATATGCCTTCTTAGACATTGTGCCTCATGGACATACGCACCATTGATTTAAATGAGGCTTATCCATAGGCAAGCAGGTGTTGAATTTCACAGCTTTAATGTGGAATTATTTGTACATTTATTGAAGAATCCTCTCCATTGACGCCCCCTTGTCGTGGGAGAGAGGCTTGTGTACCCTAATGATGTTTTGAGCTATGCTGGCGGTGGCACAATAGTCACCGGTAGGGTCTCCCATGCCAGACAGGTCAAAACTGAAGGGTTTGACGAAGAGCGTCAAAGGGTAAGATGGGTTCTCTAGCCTTATGGCAACCGTCCTAGGAGAAGGAAAACTCTAATCCCAAACCCGGGCAGATGATGCTCATCCAACCCTGTAAGGTCAACCATCTAAGAGAAGGAAACTCTAATCAAACCTATGGCCCGAGGACCCCACTGCTACCATCCATGCTTGCAAGGCCAGCAGATGAACATTTGGTTTAAAGGGTGAGGCCAGTTCTGTGCACGCTGCGCTCCACCAGACAAATCCATTGCACAGGCTCGAAGGACAAATCCACTTCCAAAAAAAGCCCTGTAGTGATAGGCAAGGGACAAAATGGCAGGTGTAAAGATGTACTGGAAGCCAAGGACCCAACCCTGCATGCAGGCAGTTCAGGAATTTGGTCGCTCAAGGCTGACCCAGGAGATGAAAGTCTTCTTTGGCAGCATCCTGAACGACCAAGCAGCATTTTTTAAGGAGAGCACTGCTTGCTACATATGGAGAGGGGCCTAGAAAAGGTGGCCTAACAAAAGCTTATCCCCAACTACCTGGCTGCCTAGCCGCGGCCAACAGGAATCTTCTGATGTGGTCAAACCAAGGCAAAGAAACAAAGGCACACACCGGCCTCCAAAGGTGTAAACTTTAAAGAGGCATGAAATTCTGTAATTCTGCTTGGCTTCTCCCATGAGTCCATCATGAAAAAAATGGAAACCAAAGGGTGTTTTACACGTTAGGACTTGTTGTTGTTGTGTACTTTCAAATTGTTTTTTTTTTTTTAATTTTGATTTTTTGATTTTGATTTATGGAGACCCTAAGGCAAATGTATCACAGGGTTTTATGAGGGCTGAGAGTATGACTTTGGAAAGTCAAAGGCTTTCACAACCATCATCCATAGATTTCCCTTGGTTTTTTCCTGGGCTGTCATCAATTCAGCCAATCATACACCAGAATCTATGCAGATCAGAGGCTTTCCCACCAAGACTATATGGACTTCCCAAGATCCACAAGGATTCCATTCCACACTGACCCATAGTGAGCACCACTGGATCCCCCACGTATTACTTGGCCAAGTTTCTGGCCACACAGTTACAAACCCATATAGGACAAACCCCTCACTACATCAAAGACTCAATTCACTTCATAGAAAAAATCAACAACATCGAACTGAAACCTGGAGTCAGGTTGATCAGTTTTGATGTCATCTCCTTGTTCAGCAAAGTCCCCATAATGGACACCATGGCACTCATCCAACAAATATTTCCTGAGGACATCACAGCCTCGTTCAAACACAGCCTCACCACAAGCTACTTCCAGTGGGATAACGAATTCTATGAACAGATAGATGGGGTAGCCATGGGCAGCCCCCTGAGCCCAGTGATAGCAAACTTTTACATGGAACATTTTGAAAAGCAAGCTTTCGAAACAGCACCAAAAAAGCCCACAACATGGTTCTGATATGTGGATGACACTTTCACCATTTGGAACCATGGAGAAGAAGATTTGGTCTCATTCCTGAACCACCTGAACAGCATCCACCCAAATATCCAATTCACGATGGAAAAGGAGAAGGAAGGAACACTGCCATTCTTGGATGTCCTAGTCATCCACAAACCAAACCAATGGTTAGGCCACAAGGTATACAGAAAACCCCCACACATGGACAGATACCTACACAAGAACTCCAATCATCACCCAGGACAAAAAAGAAGCACAATAAAAACATTGGTAGACTGTGCAAAAAGGATCTGCGAACCCCACTACCTGGAGGACAGACTGAGGCACCTAAACTGGGCCCTACAGGCTAATGGTTACTCCAGATCAGACATCACAAGAGCAGCCAGACCCAGTAAAAACCACAGGAATGAAGAAGAAAAACAGCCACCCAAAGGGAAGGTATTTTTACCATACATCATCAAAGGAGTCACAGACAGAATAAGGAAACTGATGAGGAAAGACAACCTCCAAACAATCTACAGACCAACCAAGAAAGTCCAAGAAATGCTATGCTCAGTGAAGGACAAAAGAGACCCTCTCACAGCTGCAGGAGTTCACCACATACCATGCAGCTGTGGACAAGTTGACATAGGGACCACTAAATGCAAACACGAATCAAGGAACATGAGACACACTGCAGAATGGGCGAACCACAAAAATCAACAGTAGCAGAACATGTTATCAACCAACCTGGACACAAAATGCTATTTGAAAACACAGAAATTCTAGACCAAGCCAACAACTTCATGTCAGAATGCACAGAGTAGCTATTGAAATCCACAAACACCTGGACAACTTCAACAGGAAAGAAGAAACCTTAAAAGTAAACAAAATCTGGCTCCCAGTTTTGAAATACAATAGAATCAAAACCCAACACTTACAAAGGAATTCCACCCAGGGACAGGGGGATTTCCAGCAGATAATTGCCCATTAACCAACCGTTAGCCAAACAGACACTACCAAGCCTTGCATTTCTATACCCAGAAACTAACCTTTCAGTTCCAGAAATTTACATATACTCCCCAACAGGGGTTCACTGCATATAAACTCCACACACACACCTAGACAACCATTCTCTGAGGATGCCAGCCACAGATGCAGGCAAAACATCAGAAAGAAACTATTCCAGAACACAGCCTCACAGCCTGGAAAAAAACCAAGGGAAATCTATAGTGTGTGACTTTGCCCAAGGTTACCCAGTGGGCTTTCATAGCTGAGCATGCATTCGAACCCTGGTTTCCAGAGTTGTTGTCCAACACTCAAACCACTATGCCATGCTAGTTCTACAGGCTAGGCCTAAGGCCTGGAAAATGTGGGGAAAATACAGAGCTTGGGGAAATTTTCCTTTATAAATATAAAGCCCAGAATGCTAGAGCTTTCTTGTTATTATTCCAGTTTGCATATAGACAGGGATTGGTAATCCTTTGTCCACTGCCACATTCATTACCTTTGTTAGCAATCATCAAATGAGGAGATGCTGGGTATCAATACCTGTGGGAGGAAAATGTTTTTCATAAATAATGGAACCTTCAGAATAGTGCTGCACAGAAGCCAATGAACTTCACAATGGCATTGCCCTTTAAGAATGAGGCTGAAAAGAAAAAATCCATCATTTTACAGAGGGTAAGCACACATTTCCCTGCCATTTAATTTACATAAGACAACATAGGTCAGCTTCATAAAGAATGAGCAGTTTCACAGACCTTATAGCGACAAGCTATAACAAAGTAGTTTTTGCTTACCTTGAAATTCTGGTGGTGGGAAAAAAGGGATAGCAAACTTCCATTTGTCTGTATTTCAGTTTGTACGAAGCAAGGATATTTGCACCCAAAGCAAATGTGATAATATACAGGGAGGCTACAGTGCACAGATAATTCATTCAGAGCATTTATCATCCACAACAGGCATTTGGCAGCAAATTGTTAACGAGTGTCAGCATATTTATAGCTGCAGAATGCAGTTTATTTTTATTTTATGGTGACCTAGATGTGGGAGACATGACTAAATTTTGAATTCCAAGGCTATTGTTTTCTATTCTAATTAGGAAAGTGAAGAAGCTGCCCTGTTCTATGGAATTTAGGGGGAATTCTAGAGCAAGCCTGTCTTGTGATATAAAAAGAAATGTACTCTATATATCTCCAGTTCTTGCTACTTGTTTAGTACAGCAAAATTGGAGGCAAGGCAGTGTTGATTGCTGAGCAGACCCCAATTCTTTGCTAATGATATGTATTTAGCCTGGTGTGCAGGCCCCAGCCATGGTCATAATTTGAATCCCATTTGGCACAGATGAAAAAGATCACCTAGATTAAGCCAGTTCAAAAGAAAATGATAGCTGTCTCCTCTTTCATTGTTAATATTTCAGCAACTGCTTACTATGAAGGTAAGGTCTTACTATGAAGGTAAGGTTACATATAGGACTCTCTGGTTGGAAGCATACCAGGCCATGAGAGTTCAGGGCCAAATCCTGAGATCTACGAGCCAGCCAAACCCTTGTGATGTATTTAGCCTGACATGTTAAAATCAACCACAGTTGCTCTGAGCATGTCATTCAAACCAAGAACACAAATGAGACAATATTTCTTTGGTTGAAAACTAAGTATTCCAAGTTCTACAAAATTACACCCACCCTTCACACACACACACACACATTGTTTTTAAGATGTGTGCAAGCATTGCTTTTAAGAAGAGAAAAGAGATGTAGAACAACCATAATAATAGTAAACTTTTCCAAACTAAAAGAAATGTTTTTGAACTGTGCTTTTAATGGAATAATGGATTGCTCCCATTAACAAGGTCCTCTAACTGACCATGTTTTCTTCATTCTTTTATAATCAGGTTGAGTAAGGCATCTTTATTCCAAAATAATAAACATAATAATTATGGTAATTCTACTCATAAGCATCAGATATTTGGAGGAGAGCAAGATGATGCCAGCAATGGAGGTGGTGGTGAAGATGATGGCGACAGCAATGGCAATGAAGAGAACAGGTTGTCAGAGCAATAGAAATTAACAGGGCAATTCTATCCATGCATACATGATTCAAAACAAATTCCATTGAGTTTAATTGAACTTACAACTTTAAGAAAGGGGGGAGGGAGAATATTAGGCAATGATCTTGGGAGAGGAGAAAGAAGGCAACAAATTTTAAAAAAAGGAAACTAAGGATCAAGACTGAATACGAATGTGGGCAAGAGAAAGAGGGGGGCGGGAGAGAGAAGTGAAGTAAAGACTTAAAAGAAAAAGGAACGTAATGCTGAAGTACCCAGATCTGAAGAAGAAAGACTTTTATACTACACTTTTTTTAACTAACATTGGTACCTAAATATCTGTATCAAAACAAAAAAGTACATTCTTCTGCACCTTCAACCAGGTATGGACAGGTGGGAAATGCTCAGTATTTCCCTACACTTAGGAGTTTTTCAGACCACCCCCTAAATCCTGTTCCTTTGTCAGCATAACTTTGCCATATTTATGTCGGCAAAGAATTCACCATGCCACACTTACTTCTAATCCCAGCAAAAGGCTTCCTGGCAATGAACTGGGAGTGAATGGAGCTCCATTCACTTCCTCATTTGAAATCCTGTGTATTCTCACAAGAATACATAGCGTGGTAAATTCAACAATAAAAAAAATTATACAGTAATAGTTTTTTAAAAGCACCTAAATACATTTAAAAAAAAGTCCCAAGTAAACTGGGGAGGGTCATAAAAAGTGCTTCACCTACCTGATGGTGTTCTTGTAGGACTGGCCATTGACTCTGCATTCATATGAGTACAATGGTGAAAAGTTTCAAATGCCAGCAATGATGGTACAAAGCACCATGGGGATCAATTGACAGCTTGAGCTATCAATAAAAAAGGACTGGACATATTCAGAAAAGGGTGATGTCGTGTGGTATGTGTGCCTTTTCGCGATCCTTAGGTGTCCTTATGATGCCTTATTTGCCTTGTCTGATAACGTCCTTACTGATCCCTCTTGTTGAGTCCTGGTGCAGTCTGAGAAACTGGGATTGCCAGAGGAGAGAGAAAAGAAGAAGAGAGGCAGGTGGGCATCTTGGACAATCTACAGAAGGTATTGTAGCAGCCTGTGCTAGTAGGGTCCACCAATGCACATGCATGCACATGTGAGTGCACATGTGCATGCATACATATGCACACAGTTTTCAGGACAGTGTTGTCATCCTGAGATCTCTCCTCTTTGCCCCAATGACTGAGCATCCAGGTCTGAAGACTAAAAGCCAGTCCCTAAGATTTGAGATCCCTAGTTGCATATAACTTATTATACAGGTTTCACAGTATTTGTTATTATTATCAATAATATCAATTGATAATTGATAATATCCCTATAACTAGCCCTAATCCTTACCTGAACCCTAACCCTTACCCAAATGGTTTTGCAAGACAATCCCAACCAAATAGAAATAGTTTTTACTGCATATTCCTGACAAAATTATCAATTAACAGTGAAATGCCACACTGAACTGGCTGCTCTGAAATGTCCTAGACCCCAGTTTGTGTACCCTCCACACAAAGAAATGTTCCTAATTAAATTGTTCTTGATTTAGGAACAATTTGGTGTACAGACTCTTTTTCTGAGACTTTTCATCTGGAATTTTAAGGACCGTATGAGCTACTGATGTTGAATTGCCATTGCTTAGTGCAAATCTATCATTTTTTCCTTTTTCTTTTTTAAACTCAGATTTATTATAAATCCTACTGTGCTCAGTGAGGATTCTTTTTCTTCATAAATGTGGAAGAAAACTCCACATCTTGCAGAAGCATGTCTTCCTTAACAAGGCTGACACTTTCTTTCTCCTAGAGTAGCCACCTATTGCCTAGAAAAGGAACCTGAGCAATCCTCCTAACCAGGAAACACACCTGAAGAATTTAAGTATGAACTAGGGGTAGATGGCACTATTTTTACTGGTTATAAAAACCTCAGGTTGAAGACTGGGTACTAATGCAGGAGTGGAGGGGAGGATCAAGACTTTGCTAGTGCTCAGGGTGCTAGGATTGTAAGATTCTTCAGGGACCTAGGAAAATGCATGCATTGAAAATCAAAACAATATGATTTTGGTATCACATACTTAGAGTAAGGCCTATCAAAAACCTTCATACCTGTCTGACCAAGGTGAGCTTGCATAGAGATACAAAGAGTGTTCTGAGTGAAATCTGGGTTGCAACTGTTCCACAGTTTATTACATTAGAACTGCTATAGAATTATGGTGTGGGCTATTAAAACTTTTTGGATATGTGAGAGTCTCTTGAAGCTGGGATCTGAATGATCTTTATCTCATGGTGGTCCTCTGTAGTGTGGCCATGTGTACTGTTTTATAATGGATGCTCTCCTATTTGAAAGACTCTCCAAGTTTATTTTAAAGATACATTAGAAAAGAAAGCAGGAGCCTTCTCATCAGTAGCTAGGACATAGATAGCAGACTGAGAAGATATGTGTTGTACTTCTATTTAAACTTGTTATTTATAAAAGTGCTTCTATACATATAAAGGAACACATGCTATTGCTACAGAAATATATACTTTTCTAGGTCCTCTTTTTTAATGCAGTGGTTCTCAGCCTTGCATACTCCAGGTTTTGGATATCAACTCAGTAGGCATGGCCAATGATCTGGATCCAGGGAGTTTGAGTTCAAAATATCTGGAGAACCACTATTTTAATGCATTTCCTCTTTTTGTGGGGGTACGTGAGCAGCTACCCTCCTCTTCAGACCTGTGGAATCAATCCATTCCCACTCTGCTATAGGTACAAGGTACATATACTTTGCTCCATGTTCAAGACCCAAGCCAATGCTTATTCATTTTCACCACAATCTGTTGGGCCAGAACGATTTTTAAAAATCCAGCACTTTACTGAAGTTGATCTTCCATTTACTGCTGTACTGGAGAACAGAGGATGATCTGTAGCAGAGGTCAGATTTGGTCCATGATTTCACTTGTAGCTGATAGAAGAGCTGGGAAAGAGTTTTTGTTGTTGTTGAATTACCACTTACAAAATCCCCAAGCCAGTTTGGACATTGGTTATGTTGGCTGAAAGATTCTGGTAGCTGTTGCTCTCCCCCCCCCCCCAAAGTATATGTATTTTTAGCTGTGGCTGATTAGCTTGTAATGGAGAGAAGGCAGCAATTTTAATCTCCCAGGATTACACACACACCCAGCTAAATGTTCATAACTTTGAGAGCTTCTGCAATAACAGCCTGAAACTCCCTGGATATATCATGTAGGTCTTGTTTCCGCTAACTTTTAATGCAGAGTAAATTAGCATTACAAATAGGCTAGCTGCCAGCTATGTCATTGCCACCAATGTCCATAGAGATCCGTCCTGCAAAATAAACTTACTAAGGAGCAGCATGGTCTCTGTGCTGAATATCAAACCAAGAAGAACAATGCTCCAGCTATTAATCATCAGCCACTACCAATAAGTGGGGCTCAAAGGAAGAGACTTTGAAAGATGCCAAATGACACTGTGCTGCTGGCCCACTTGATTGTGATAAAAAGAAGACCTGACATATGAGGCATAATCAGTCTGCTAAACAACTAAATAAAATACACCAGTAGATCATTGCAGGCCTGCTGCTCACAGTTGGTATGTTTACTCTGGAGTGTCATCTGCAAAAAAAGTATTTTCACTGGCATATGTTTGAGATTGCCAACTAGAGAGAAAGAACCATAACTTGTTGATTTCCATGCCCAGTAGGAAGGCTGCTATTAACTTTAATTAGCTAAGAGCAAACAAGTTGAAATCAAACTAAAACCCTTAAAAAAAAGATTTAATTGCTTGGTGGGGGAATGATTCCTTTTTATAATAACAGTTATGCTTCCACATTCATGGCATGCTGGCTGGGAATTCTGGGATTTGCAGTCTCAAAAGTAACACTTCCAAGCTCTGTTCACTATACATGTGATTTCATTGCTGGATTTTATGTTTAGTGTGACCCAAAGGGGGTCAGAAGGAAAGGAAACACTTGGCAGCTATATAGAACACAAAGAAGGAGGAGCATTCTTGCAGAATAACCCAATGTTGAAAGAAACTGGTGAACTAAAATGCTGGCTATACATAATAGTAAGATGTGTTTTACTATTACAGGGCTACAGGGAGAACTCAAGTTTTCTGTTGCCCCAACTTCACTGGCTGTTTGCCTATTTCTGTGTACAATTCAAAATGCTGTATGTACATGACTATTCCATATTTAATCTGAATTTCTCCATATAAAGCTCTTTCCTCCTTGCCCTCAAGATCTTTAGAGGAGGCCATTCTCTTGGTTCCATCACCCTCAAAGGGCTCATCTACATGGGCCAGAATATGGAGGTTCTCTGCTGGCATCTCCTGCCTGTGGATCAGGATCGTTCCTCCCTCACTGCCATGTCTAAACGGGAAGAGGTCTAGATGAGCATACCAGCCTGTTGCTGCAGCTGCCACTGTTGTCTTCCTCAGCCCTCCCCTGGAAACTAGGAAATTGGCATGCAACATGTGACCAAGACCCCCTTCGTGTGACCATCCTTGGTGAAATGCTGTGGGACTACCTACTGCTGTTGCAGAGCAATGGCAAACTGGCAGCTGCAGTGATGGGATGGCCTACTGGGATGGACTCCAGCAGTCACATGGGGGCCAATCTGTTTTGTTTTGACAGGAACAGATTGAAGTAGGTATTATTTTAAAATGTTTTATTGGGGTCGGCCCCATCTCTCTCCCCCGCCACGTTTTAGCCCACCTTTGCCCCAGGGGTCATAAGGACTGCCAGGGGCAGGATGGGGCAAAAGCCCTGTGTCTTCAGGCCTTCAGGGTGCTAAGACAGGGGCAAGATGGGGCATATTGCCCGTATAGATAAGCCCAAAGGCACACTTTGTGATGACATGACAGAGGACATTCAAGTTTATGGAATTCACTTCCAAAGGAAGCTAGAATACTCCCACCCCCTTTTTGCTTCCACCATCAGGAAAAGACTTTTTTTTTTCACACAGGCTTCCGGCAACTACTCGTCTCCTGGGAGAGAGGAGGTGGGCTATACTTTTAATGTTTTCCCCAATGTATTTAAAATTACTGTTAGGGCTTGTCCAGACAATGAAAATAATTTGATAGAATTTGAGGAGAATACCGTTTTTCCCAACGGGATCCCATGGTGATTCACCTTATTTGGAAGGAGGGGCGAAAAACTCCATTTACTGAACAAGAAAAGCCTTTGCAGCTTTCCCCATTAAAAAGAAATGTGAGGAAATGTGCATTAGCACTCATTAGGACAACCAATTTGATTTGCTGCACATTCTTGGAGAGGGCAGAACTGGAGCTCGGATTGGTTGGAAGTGAATGGGGGATGGACTTGCCAGCAAGACATTACCTGGAAGCACACTGTTACATTTTTGCATTAGTGATTCTGTGCTTTTCCCCCCTTCACCGAGGCACCCAAATAGTTTTTTGTTTTTTAAAGAAGAAGGTCACACTTGCGCACGTTTGCTTTGACGTTAAAAAAATACTGTGCAGAGGTGGCAGTGTATAACATGCCAATTTATGGCTAACATCTTGATTTGTGGGCGTGTGAACTTCAAATGCAGATAACTTCTCAGTGTATCGTTTTTACCGAAAGATCAATGAGGCAAAAGGAAATTGCTTTGAATTTGCAATAATGCACAGGAATAAGCCTTATATACTCTTGCCTAGACTAGCCCTTAATTTGATTTTTATTTACATATGATAATTGCCTGCATTGTATTTTATTATTATAATTTACTAGCTATACCCGGTGTAACATCCACTGGGTATACACCTCCTGCACTACACCCCCTACTCTACATATGCTGGCCCCCGCACTGCCCCTTGCCCCACAGGCATGCACCACCCCCTGTGCTGCCCCCCATGCAACCTGCACACACATGCACACACCGTGCTACAACACACATGCTGTGCACACACACCATGCTGCATACCCCCCCATGCTACTCACACCCATCATTCAACAACGAAAAGTCTCTCTGCCACAGCCATGTTTAAAAAAGACTGAAACTTCCACATGTTCCTGCCTCCAATGTACTGATTGGCTGCTTAACAGAGAGCTTTGATTGGTTTGTAAGTTTCCTAAGTGGCCAATCAGCACACTGGAAACGGCAACATACCCAAGAACATCATATATTAAGAAGATTGTGCTTTTGTAGTGTTTCCTTTTCAATCATGTTGTGAACTGCCTTGAAGCCCAGTCCTGAGAGAAAGGAAGGATAACAACAACAACAGCTGCAGACCACCATGGGGGAAAATGGCTTAACTGAATTCCACACATGTTCATTCGTACCAGAGCATGGAAATACTATTGCAAAAGCTCACACAGTAGCATTCATTTTAGGAAAAGGAACTTGTTGCTCGTTATTCATCAGTAATATATTATTGATTTATTACCCTTTAACTGTTTCTACGTGACTGAAAAAATACACACATTTTCCCGAAATGACTCCCAATGACATTTTCAAGTAACAAGTACAGTAGGACCCCATATCCGCTGGGGACTGGTTCTGGCATGGATAATAGCGAATGCCATTGAAAATAATGGGACTTCAGGTTTAAAATAACAGAGTTGCCTTGAAAGACCCAGAAAATGGCTAGAGAGGACACATTTTCTAGGAAGACTCTATGGTAGCTGTGCTGAAACTGAAACCATGGATAACAGAATCAGTGGATAATGAATTAGTGGATATGGGGGTCCTACTGTACTTGTACACACACTTCTCATCATTGCCCCTCTCTACTTCCCTAAAATAATGACATGTTATTTGTAACATGTTACTTCCAAGCTCTAGTCCATACATAGGAAGGGAAAGATTTTAATTTTGAGATTGGATAGTCTAAACTGCACCATTTTGTTTGATTGGTAGTTTTGGGTTGAAAAGGAATTATTGCTCAAGGGATTCTTATGTTTCCTCTTTCCCTGGAGCATATGGTTGAGCACACATTATCAAGAGACACTACTAAATGTGTCCACCTTGTTGACCCTTGTGTTTTGCTCATGACACCCTGAACTAGCCCGATGCAACAACCTAATTTAACAGGGATTGGATCTGGATTTGATATCATAGACTTGCAGTCTGCGATTAAAGCACAGTTAACAGGGTGCAATGAGAAACTTCACTTTAAAAAATTGTGAAAGTTATGGTTATCATGTCAGCAAAACTACAGGGCTGTGATTTTAGGATCAAAACCTGAGACATAGGGATGTTTCCTGATGACATCATGAGGGGCATATACATTAAGTATCAAGCTCATGGCATACCATACAACCACAAACACACAGACACATATTCACACATCTAATAAATGAAAAACGATTTATCTGCTTGGAAATTAAGTTTCCATGTTCGATTTAACAGAAAATGGAACAAAGCAAAAACTTTTCTCAAGTTCTGTTAAAAACAGAGGTTTACTATGAACAGAAAAATCCATCATTTTCCCAGTGTTGTTTTAACACCTTTGTGAGCACTACCTTAAACAACATATAGGAGTTCTAGTCCAACCAAAGAAACTCCTTCAAGCAAAAATAAAATTTTTGAAACTTTGCTATAAATGGGTTGCTCCCATCAAGCAGTCCCCCTGATTGGCTACATTTTTTTAAACGTTCAGGTTATGAAATTCTCCCTCCCTCTGAAAATAATAATCACTAAATATCTGGAGGGGAGACTGAGAGGAGGAAAATAAGGCCGCCTGTATCCACAGATCCTGCACCCATGTATTCTACCATCCACAGCTTAAAAATATTCCCCCCGAAAAGAATTCCATAAAGCGAACCTTGATGTTGCCGTTTTATACAAGGGGCACTATTTTACTATGGCACTGCATATACAAGGTAATGGGATTTGAGCATCCATGGATTTGGTATCCACTGGGGGTCCTGCAGCCAAACCCTAACGGATACCAAGGGCCCAATGTATGTCCATTCAGGAGCCACTTTACAACTTGCAACTTGGACTTCTCACTAGAACATGCTGAGATTCTAATGTATTTCATTCATGTCTTCAAGGACGGGGGGACAGAAAGGGAGCGAAGGAGCATAGAGGTGATTAATATACGGTACCTAGGAAAGGTGCAGGTAGAAGGAGGAAGGAGATGAGAGAGAAAGACAGGTATGAAGAAGGAGAGAGAAGACTTATCATAGTACACTCTTATAGTACTATTATTCCAATTTAACTGTTCTGGCTGCCTCCTGGGATTTGCAGTTTAGGGAGTGGCATTTAGAATTCTCAGCCAGAGAGCTCTTAGGCCTCACTGGGTATAAGACAAGGAAGGAGATATAAGACAACTGTACCTAGAATTCAGGAAGGTGGGAAATGCTGAAGAAAAAAATAAGGAAAGAGGGAGAAGGCTAGTAAAACTAGGTGTTAACCAAATTGTGTGGGGTCCATGAAGGACCCACTCATGTCCAGATATTAATATGAGGAATTTTAATTAGCTCAATATGGCAGCGAGAGGTCAGATGACTGCAGTATCTTTTGTCCTGTGTATATCAGTACTCACTGATAAGACTCACAGCCAGGAAATAAAATAAAATATATATATATTGAAAAAATAATCTCAGGGAAACACATATACTCAGGCTTCAAGCAGTCACACAAGGCTAGTGAAAAAAGAGTAGGAAATATTGGGATAGAGGAATAGAGTTCAGAATGATGGGCTATAATATACCTGTCCAACGAGCAGGGATTCGTGTACTCAGAATGCAGTTCTGAGGTCTGTACAGCAAAATAGCAGAGTAATGAGGAGGGAGAAACTGAGAACACTTTGGTGGTGTTGCTTGTTATTGGTGGTGTTTGGGGTGTGTGTGATATTTATACTCTGTATTCCCCCTGAGGGGGTATTATGAGTGGAATACAATGTTTGCTGAAGTTTTCCATAGTCAGACAATGGAAGCTCTGGTTTTGTTAACAATCACTAATGGCTGAAATATTAAAACTGGTGTGCATCATGTAACCTTCTATTGTTTTAAGAGAGGTGTGAGGGAAAATGAGTTTTGCAAGGCACAGAGTGTCTGATCACCTTGATTGAATTAGTGGATGATACTTCAATGCACGTCCAGGAGAATTAGTCCATTTCTGCCCTAACTACCAGCCCAAGGGAGAGGGGTCTGCATAATTACTACCCAAGTGTGTCTTTTGGAATCTGGAATGGCCTCTTCCTTAGGTTTTCTGAGCACACCTTGATTCCTTGTATTTATTAGGCCCTGGACTACTACCAACTATGTGGAAGGCCATTAAATTAGCCAATTTATGAACTATAGCCAATTGATGAATTATTGAAAAGTATCAGGGCAGGTAACAAAGGACATTTGGACGTGGGGAGAAGTAGAAAGAGAAAGGGAGAGAATGAAGGAGAAGTTGATATTTAGTCAGAAATAGTGGGTGGGAGGAAGAATATGGGGGAAGAGATACTTAGCCAGGGATTTGGTGGGGGGAGATATTGTAGTCAGGGAACAAGGAACTAGAGAATGAAAAGAAGGAACTAGAAAACAGAGTGAGAATGAGTGTAGGCAGCAGCTGCATTCCAAGAGGAGGAGGAGGAGAAGAAGAGAGAGAGGAGAGGATATCTAGGCAAGCATTGCAGTGGCAGAGAGATTGAGATGCAGAGAGAAAGAAGGTGGGGGGGGGAGTGAGACAAGTGAAATCAAGAATTAAAATTAAGTAAGCGCCTAAGCAGAGCTGAAGAAGAAAGACATTCATACCAGACTTTTTGCTAACTATAGTGCACTTTAGACCAGGAAAGGAAATCCATTTAGGGCAGGGTGAGAAAGGTGGGAACAGAACTGGGAAAGTTAATAAGACAAGAAAACTTGGAAAGCAATATCAAGGCAAGCACCCTAGAGAATCTTTAGCAACTGCTCCAAAGCAGCAGCAGGGGCTAGGACCACAGAGTACTGGGTGGGGGGGAGTATTATTTTTCAGGCAGAACTCTATAAGTCAGACTTCTTTTCCTTACTCTGAGGACTGGTAGAAGAGGGGCCAGACCCTAAGATCTTGGGACTTTATTGGAAATGTTGGATTAAGTAGTGAACGGGAGAGGGAATATGTGGACACACTGTTCCTCAGTGTTATTTATTAGACATAATGATCTGAATTGGTAGATTTTCCTTGGTTTTTTTCTGGGCTGTGAGACCGTGTTCTGGAAGAGATTGCTTCTGATGTTTCGCCTGCATCTGTGGCTGGCATATTCAAAGAATGGTTGGGTAGGAGTGTGTATGGAGTTTATATACTGTGAACCCCTGTTGGAGAGTATATGTGAATTTGTGTATTTGAATGGTTAGTTTCTGGGTATACAAATGCAAGGCATGTTAGTGTCTGCTTGGCTAATGGTTGGTTGATGTCCCATTATCTGCTGGAAATCCCCCTCTCCCTGGGTATAATTCCTTTGTGAGTGTTGAGTTTTGATTCTATTGTTTTTCAAAACTGGAAGCCAGATTTTGTTTACTTTTAGGGTTTCTTCTTTCCTATTGAAGTTGTCCAGGTGTTTGTGGATTTCAGTAGCTTCTCTGTGCATTCTGACATGAAGTTGTTGGCCTGGTCCAGAATTTCTTTGTTTTTAAATAACATTTTGGACATTTCTGTGAGTAAAAAATAGTGTGGCTGCCTTCAGTGCTTGCCGGAACAGTCATGGGCAGTCACGGATGACACCGAGAGAGGGACGGCGTCGTCCAAAAAGGACCCCCTGCTGTGCGGCAGCCTCGTTACTGCTCCGGAGGCTGCTAGCGCAGTAAGGGGCATCTGAAAATGTCCTTTGTGTCCAGGTTGGTTAATAACATGTTCTGCTACTGCTGATTTTTCTGGCTGGCCCAGTCTGCAATGTCTCTCATGTTCCTTGATTCGTGTTTGCACACTGTGTTTAGTGGTCCCTATGTAAACTTTTCCACAGCTGCATGGTATGCAGTAAACTCCTGCAGCTGTGAGAGGGTCTCTTTTGTCCTTTGCTGAGCATAGCATTTCTTGGATTTTCTTGGTTGGCCTGTAGAGTGTTTGGAGGTTGTGTTTCCTCAGCAGTTTCCCTATTCTGTCTGTGACTCCTTTGATGTATGGTAAAAATACCCTCCCTTTGGGTGGCTGTTTTTCTTCTTCATTCCTGTGGATTATTCTGGGTCTGGCTGCTCTTGTGATGTCTGATCTGGAGTAACCATTAGCCTGTAGGGCCCAGTTTAGGTGCTTCAGTTCATCCTCCAGGTAGCGGAGCTCACAGATACAACACTTACAAAGTAATTCCACCAAGGGACAGAGGTATTTCCAGCAGATAATGGCCCATAAACCCACCATTAGCCAAACAGACACTATTCCATAAATTTTCCTTGGTTTTTTTCCAGGCTGTGAGGCCGTGATCTGGAATATTTTCTTTCTGACGTTTCACCTGCATCTGTGACTGGCATCTTCAGATTTTCTCTGAAGATGCTGGCCATAGATGCAGGTGAAATATCAGAAAGAAACTATTCCAGGACACAGCCTCACAGCCCGGAAAAAACCCAAGGAAAATGTATGCATGCTGGCCGTGAAAGCCTTCAACTTCAGACACTAATCCTCCTTGCATTTCTATACCCAGAAACTAACCATTCAAATACACAAATTTACATATACTCCCCAACAGGGGCTCACAGCATATAAATCCCCCACACACTCCTACCCAACCATTCTCTGAAGATGCCAGCCACAGATGCAGGTGAAATGTCAGAAGTAAACTCTTCCAGAACATCGCCTCACAGCCTGGAGAAAAAAACAAAACAAGGAATATCTATGGATGCTGGCTGTGAAAGCCTTCGACTTCACATTGATCTGAATTGGCTCACCATTTCTAAATCACATAAACCAAATTTGTAACAATAGGACTTGATAGTGCCACCCTTGATATTTATATACTTATTATATAAATACAGTATAAATGTAACATTGTGTGTGTTTGTGTGTGTGTGTGTATTATATATTATATATGGAAACAGTATTGATATAAGCAATAATCAATACAACAAATACCAATGATGCCAAAATGTGTACATTATGTTTTCTTAATACAGGAGTAAGCAAAGTGCATCCCAGGGAGTGAATGCAGCCTACCAAGGCTGTTTTAGTAGTCTTTGAACACCCCCCCCCCAGCCTTTTTTCTTAAAAAAAAAAGAGAGGGGTGTGAACTGACTCTCTTGGAAGCCTCCAAGGATTGTAATGCACCTTTAAAACAGCTGGCACAACCTCCAGTCTGTTTAGCTCACTTCCCCAGGTCTGAACACTTCTTCTGATTTTCTTCTTTTTATATGTTTTTGGTATTTTGATAAGTCAGTGCAGACTAAAACACAGGGGCAGGAAAAAAATGGGCCCTTGGCCCACTGCAATTGCCCCCTGCTCATCATAATGAGTTTGGGTCTTGTGAATAAGTGCTGTGCAATCATTTCTGCATTTGGCTGCAGTGCAAATATAGTCTGTGTTTGGCTAAATATTTTAAACAAGCATGGGTCACTGACTGCAGAATAGACTGAGCAGGCAGTTAATGGTGCTTGTTTATAAGAACTGCAGCTACTGTTTCGGTGCCTCGATTTTACATTTCTGCTTGGCACAATAGGGATGTTAGATTTGCTTGTCTTTAGTGCAAAATCATCACACTAATGTTCAAATCAGTCATAAATTATCCTTAACAGCCTGATTAAACCTAATTTGTAACTTGTCCCTCAGATATATTTAACATCGAACACAGCTATTTGCAGTCTCCCCACTCCCCACAATATACATATACTAATACAAACTCCTGTCAGATATTGGGAAATTTAGATTGTATTCTGAGTGACAGATGCAGGCACAAAATGTAAGATGCTTATTACTAAAAGACAACCGTGAAGGTTGCCATAGCAACAAGAAAATGGAAGGGAAATGGAAGCCATGGGAGGAAACACAGCGTTAGCTTAAAGGTACACTATTCTGTTTCTTTTGCCCTATTAGTTTAAGTGCTTATCCTGCCCAGTTTTGAGGATTGATAAAAATTAAATCTAGAAATATAGGCCAGCTCTAGCAAGGCTTGGGTACCAAAAACAATCTTCTGGGCAGTAGCTTCAGGAGATGGGCCCACAGGTCAAGGCAATTTACATTCTGAATTGGAACCCAGGCACTTAGGAGTACGAACGTGAGTGTTTTCATGTACCCCAAAGTTGGCAGGTTCCAATCTCTATCATGAGCATTGCCACATGTGCAAACCTTTTTACTTACATCAGCAATATAGTCTTTATTTGTTGTAGTATGCAACTTTGGCATGCTGTACTCACTGATAGTTAGATTGCATGTGCCTCTCTAGAAGTTTAGGCACAAGCATGTTTATGGTAACTTCCTAGAATCATAGAATCATAGAATTGTAGAGTTGGAAGAGACCACAAGGGCCATCCAGTCCAACCCCCTGCCACACAGGAAATCATGATCAAAGCATCCCTGACAGATAGCCATCCAGCCTCTGTTTAAAGACCTCCAAGGAAGGAGACCCCACCACGCTCCAAGGGAGTGTGTTCCACTGCTGAACAGCTCTTACTGTCAAAACGTTCCTCCTCATGTTGAGGTGGAATCTCTGTTCCTGGAGCTTGCAGCCATTGCTCTGTGTTCTAGTCTCTGGAGAGCAGAAAACAAGCTTCCTCCATCCTCAATGTGACACCCCTTCAAATATTTAAATAGGGCTATCATATCATCCCTTAGCCATCTTTTTTCCAGGCTAAACATACCAAGCTCCCTAAGTCATAAAGCATGGTTTCCAGACCTTTCACCATTTTAGTTGCCCTCCTCTGGACACGCTTCAATTTGTCCATATCCTTTTTGAATTGTGGTGCCCAGAACTGGACACAGTATTCTAGGTGAGGCCTGACCAAGGCAGAATAGAGTGGCACTATGACTTCCCTTGATCTAGACACTATACTTCTATTGATGCAGCCCAAACTCGCATTGAGCTTTTTAGCTGCCACATCACACTGTTGAGTCATGTTCAACTTGTGGTCTACTAGGACTCCTAGTTCCCTTTCTTCCTGTTTGTTTGTTCACACCCATTCTCTTCCTGGGCCACACAGACATTTCTTTGTTCTCTGGGGTCATATGTGCTCTCTTACTCTCTCCCTCCCTTTCTGCCTTCCGTGCTGCATATTGTTACTGAAAATGCTGGGGGAAGATCCAGTTGAACCATCTAGCATGCTAATATTAATATGGAGAATTAATGCACTCAATTTGGCAATGTGAGAAGCCAGTAACAGTGAGACTTTGTAGACCTATGTGTACTAGTACTCAGGAGGAGACTCTAAGTCAAAAGGTACAATTATTGGAAAATAATCTCATAGCACACACATGCTAACATTCAGGCTTCAAGCACTTCCACAAACCTAACAAAAAAATTAGGAAGTATTTGGATAGAGGAATAGAGTGAGGGGATGATGGGTGATTTGACACCTGTCCTGTAGAGCAGAGATTCCTGCAGCGACCAGGTCTCAGAGTTGTGTTCTGAAGGCACACAGCAAACCAGCAGCATGGAGGGAGGAAGTGGAACTGTGAGCAATTTGGTGGTGTTTTGGGGTGCTATTTATATGAAATAATTCCCCTACAGTGATACGAGTTGTGGGTGAAATACAATGATCCTCAGAGGTTTCCAAGCTAGAAGAAAGGGTACTCTGGGGGACTGTTTACACAGCAAAAAATGTACTGGGATGAATTCGTGATGATCCCTGGTTGTTCACACATTCATCGTGATGGTCTTGTGCTTTTTGGAAGGGGGCCACCTTATATCCTTCAAGCCGCAGGACTTTCCATCCCACGGATTGTCCTGTGTTTTTAAAAAAAGTCTCCAGAGGTTGAGAAAAATCGGACATGTGAACAGGTTGGGATAAAAAATATCTTGGGGCTAGCTGATGCCCAGAAACTGAGGTGGGCATGGGCGGGCACAGGGTTCAGAGAGGGAGTGGTCAGTGACCCTTTAGCAACTGATTTTTAAATTGCCACCACAGTGGCCATTGTTTTCCTGCACCTTTATCTGAGCGGTCAGTGTAATGGATGCGGAAAGCAGAACACAGGCAAGGAAAGGTGGACATGGCATTTCATGGTCCCATGTAGAGACTATTGACTTGCTTGCAATTTGGGGTGAGCAGAACAGCTTAGAGAGTGCCACAGAAATATAGACCTTTTTGAAAAAATTGCTGTGGAGTTGTGGCTCAAGGGCCATGATTGGACCACGGAAAAATGCAGGATGAAAACAAAACTTATGAGGAAAAATTACTGGCAGGTAATAGATCACAACTCCAAAAGTGGTAACAACACAGCAAGGATGCCCTTCTTTGCCAAACTGCATGATATCCTTGGTTGCAATGCCAATTTCCACCCAAAAAAGCTGGCAAGAACATTCAACATACACTGGGTCCCCTGTGGTTCAGTGATGCTGCATGCTGAAATGTTTCCAGTAGAACAGTTTGTTTCTACTGAAACAAACATGGAAGGATTTTCTGAGGAACTTATTTAAGCTCTGGATAGTGAGCATTGTTTTATATTCGCAATTCAATGCTTTGGTTAGGTACAATTTGTGAAAAAAAACCTATATATCTGTTTTCGAAAATCACTTTGTTATTATTTATTTTTTTATTTTTTTAATTTATTTTTATATAGTTACATCCCACCACCATCCTTTATCCAATAACATAGAAGTATATACAAAAGCATAAAAAACCAAACAAAGATTTCTTAATGCCTTACATTACATCATGCAACCATTATTTTTAAACTAAAACAGACATGCTTTTTATTCCCTTTTCCGTTCCTATAAATGCTTTACTTCCTAATTAGTTCATTTTTTCTTTCTTTTTTCTCCCATCTGTTACTACTATTCCTTGTCACATAATCCACATTTGGATTTTATTTTTGGTTATACACATTTCTTATTCTCATTTTCCTCTTATTAACCATTCTGGTATGACATAAAAAAGATTTTTTTGTTTTGTTTTGTTTTGTTTTGTTTTGTTTATATCCAACATTAAGTTCATATTTCTCCTCTGAGTTTTCTCAAAATTATTTCCCATTCTTCTTCCACTATATCTATTGACTTATTTTTTAGTCTTGCTGAAAGTCTATCGGATTCTAGAGCTTCATATAAATTTCCCAACCACTCTTCTATGGTTGGTATTTCTTCCCTTTTCCAATATTTTGCATATAAAATTCTTGCTAAAGTTACCATATATAGCAAGATCCTTATCTTTGCCTTCTCCACTCCTCTATCTATCCTATCGACCATATTCAACAAATAAGTTTCTGGGTCTAAGCTAAAATTAATTCCCAAAATATTGCTTATGCTTACATGTATTTTCTTCCAGTATCTTCTTGCTAGCTGACATCTCCACCATAAATGGCAGAAAGTACCTTCTGCTTTCCTACACTTCCAACATTGGGTCTTGCCCGTCTTATATATTTTACTCAATTTAACAGGTGTCAGATACCATTGAAAGAACATTTTATAATACAGTTGTCCCTCCACATTCACGGATTTGACATTCACGGATTTGAGTATTCACGGCTTGAAAAATATTCTTAAAAAAATAACAGTCCTAATAGCAAACCTTGATTTTGCCATCTTATATAAGGGACACCATTTTGCTCTGCCATTGCATATAATGGGACTTGAGTATTCACGGATTTGGGTATTCACGGGGGGTCCTGGAACCAAACCCCAGCGAATGTGAAGGGACAACTGTAGTTCTCTTTCATTTTAACCGCCAGTGTAAATTTTTGAGTGATTTCCCAAGATTTTTCCCATCTCTCCATTTCTATCACCTGTTGTAAATCCATCGCCCATTTAATCATGTTTTCTTTTACTAACTCATCCTCTAACTCTCTATCCAACAGCAATCTGTAATATTTAGCTATATGTTGGTCACCTTTACCAAAAATTATCTTATCGATTTCATTATGTTCGTCTTGAAAGCCCTCTAATTTTTGATCCATCTTATATCTTTCGTATATTTGTTTATATAGAAACCAGCTTATATTATATCCTTCTTCGTTCAATTGTTCTCTAGATTTGATTGCTTTTTGTAGGTGGGTTTTATCTGTAAGGATCTGTTGATAAGTGAGCCAATCCCGATTTGCCAATTTTGAAATTCCAAAAAAGGCCTCTTGGGAGGAGGTCCATATTGGGATTTTATGACAGAACTTTCTTTTCAGATCTTCCCAAATTCTAAGTAGTGCTCTTCTAATATAATGGTGGGTAAAGTTTTTGTTATCCTTTTTTTTATTATATATTAAATACGCATGCCAGCCATAGAATATATCATGTCCCTCTAAGTCTAGTAGTTTCTTATCATCTAGTCGTATCCATGGTTCCAGCCATGTGATCACACTAGCCTGATAATATTTCAATAGGTCTGGCAAAGCGCAACCTCCTCTTTCCTTCCTATCCGTTAATAATTTGTACTTTATTCTTGCCTTCTTACCCATCCAAATGTACTGAAGTAGTTCCTTTCTCCAAATATCAAAACATTTATTATTTATTATAATTGGTAAGTTCTGAAAGAGGAATATAAATTTGGGCAAGACTGACATCTTCACCGATGCGATCCTCCCTAAAAAAGACAAGTTTAACCTTGACCATTTTGCTAGTTCTTTTTTCATCTCTCTCCACCATGAGCCATAATTATTTTCAAAAAGATCTGCGTTTCTCTTGGTCAGCCAAATTCCTAAATATTTAATTTTCTTTTCAATTTTGAATCCTGTTTTCTCTTTTCTCTTTTCTTCTTCTTGTTCTTGAATATTTTTCGTTAAGACGACCGTTTTCTCCTTGTTTATCTTAAATCCTGAAACCACCGCAAAATCTTCAAATATTTTTTTTAATTCATCCAGCTGCTTCAGCGGGCCTTCCAATATCATCACCATGTCGTCCGCAAATGCCTTGACTTTAAATTCACTTCCCTTTATCCTGGTTCCTTTTAAGTTCTTGTTTTTTCTAATACTATTAAGCAGGATTTCTATTACTACGATAAACAATAAAGGTGACAAAGGGCAACCTTGTCTTGTTCCTTTAGTGATCTTAATTTTGTCTGTTTTTTCGCCATTTACTATCACATAAGCAGTCTGCTCTTCATAGATCAAATCAATCCAAGCTCTAAACTTATCCCCAACATTCATTTTTTCGAGCACTTTCTTCAAAAAATTCCATCTCACATTATCAAATGCCTTTTCGGCATCTAAGAAAAATAATGCCATTTTCTTCTCGTTATGTTTGTCATAATATTCTAAAAGATCTAGTACCGTTCTTATATTTGTTCTCATATATCTACTCGGAAGGAAGCCATTTTGATCTGTATGAATAATATGATTCAAATTTTTTTTAAATCTATCAGCAAGAATAGATACAAAGATCTTGTAATCTATATTCAACAGCGATATAGGTCTATAATTTGCTGGATCTTTTCTATCTTTCTTTTCTTTTGTTATTAACGTAATATTGCTTTCCTTCCAAGAGTTTGGTATACCTTCTTTTTTAATGGCATTAAATGTTTTTTGGAGAGGGACTAACAAATCATCCTTTAGTTCTTTATAATATCTTGAAGTATAACCATCCGCTCCTGGAGCTTTATCTAATTTCAATCTCGTAATTGCATCACTGATTTCCATTATTGTGATCTCTTTATCTAATGTTTCTTTCTGGTTCTCTGTTAGTTTTATTATTTCTTGATGGTCTAAATATTCCTTAATTAAATCCTCCATACCTTTATGAAATTGATCATTATACAGTTCCTTATAAAACTCTTGAAAACTTTCTTTTATATGATTCTGGTCTGTACTCCTTTTTCCTTTGTAGATAATTTCTGTTATGATTTTATTTTCCCCATATTTCTTCAATTTATAAGCTAACCACTTCCCAGGCTTATTAGCTTGTTCAAAGTGTTTTTGTCTTGTCATTTTCAAAGACTGTTCAACTTCTAGCAGGTTCAGTGATTGCATTTCCTTTTTCAACACTTCCAATTTTGTCACCACTTTTTTATTACTTGGGTTTTGATCCAATTGCTTTTCCAATCTTAATAATTCGTGAAAAATTTGTTGAGTTTTCTCTCTCTGACTTCTCTTTTCTTCACATGCCTTTTTTATAAAATGCCCTCTCATTATGGCCTTACTGGCTTCCCAAATCGTAATCATCTTGACCTCATCTGTTGTGTTTTCTTCAAAATAATGTTTCAAAATTTTTCTTATTTCTTTAATATTCCTTTCCTCTCGCAGCAAATTGTCGTTCAGTCTCCATTGTGTCTCTTTTGTTCCTTCCGATAATATAAGTGAAATAGGATTATGATGTGAGATCCATCTCGGTTCTATTTCCATAGATTTAATCATTGGTACCAACTTTTTAGTAACAAAGAACATGTCGATTCTAGAAAGTGATCTATGAGCATCTGAATAAAAAGTAAATCCTTGCGCCCCTCTATATTTCCATCTCCAGACATCTAATAATTCCAAATCTTCTTTCAAATTAAAGAAAGATTTTGGTAGTTTTCCCTGGTTCTTCCTTAAAGGTTTATCTGATTTCCTATCTTTTTCGGGGTCCAACACCCCATTCCAATCCCCTAACAACACCATATTTTCGAAAGTTAAATCATGTTTCATTATCTCTCTTTTTAATTTATTAAAGAATTTCTCCTGAGCTTGTACTGGAGTATATACTCCTATTACTAATATTTTTACTCCTTGGATTTTTATTTCAATCCCCACATATGATCCTTCTTCGTCCACCATCACCAATTTTGCTTGTAATCTCCTATTAACAAACATAACTACCCCTTTTTTCTTCTTATCACTAGCTGATATAAAACTTTGTCCTAGTTTGGGGTTTCTCAAGAGTCTCTCATCTTTTTTCCTAATTCGTGTCTCTTGGAGGCATATAATATCTGATCTTGATTTTTCTAAGTAATGAAAGATTTGTTTTCTTTTATGTTCCGTATTTAATCCTTTTATATTCCAAGAAAGTATTTTCAGATCCATTTTGTCTTATTTAAATAATTATCATTTATATACTCATCCTTAATTTCCCTCTTCTTCCACCTCTTCTTCTTCACCCCCTCTTCCTTCTTCTACCATCTCTTCTTCATCTAAATTTTCTCTTCTATCATCTCCATCACTTTCCTCAGTTAATCTCTCCTCCTCTCCTTCTCCTATCTCCCCAGTTTCTGATTCTCTTTCTTCTCTATTTTTCCCTTTCTTTTTCCTCTGTTCTTCATCCTCTTTTTGCCATCTCTTTTCTCCAGTCTTCTCCATGTCTTTGTACATTTTTGTCTTTAGCTTCTTATCCTTTAACAGTTTTTTAATAAAATTCTTTGCCTTTTCTACTGTATTAATTCTATATCTTTTATGTTGATACATAAAGGATATTCCTTCTATTCTCTCCCATCTATAACTTATCTTATTTTCAACTAACATTTGAGTAAGAAACCTATAGTCCTGTCTCTTTTTTAAGATCTCAGGTGGTATGTCCTTAAATATTTTCAGATCTGTTCCTTCTATATTTAGGTTTTCATTATAACTTTTTTGAATGAATTGTTCTCTTAAGTTTGTTCTTGTAAAGCATACTGCTATATCCCTTGGAACTTTCCTTTCCTTCGCTATAATTGAATTAATTCTGAAAATTTTATCAATTTGAAGGTCAAGCCTTTCTTCAGTTGTTTCAATGAATTTTGCCATAGGGGTTATCAATCTTTCCAATAGATTTTCATTATCTTTTTCTGGTAGCCCCCTAATTTTTAAACATTTTTCTCTATGTCTCAAATCATTATTCAATAATACCTTTTTCTCATTCTCCTGTTCTTGAGTTAATACATTTGTTGTTTCATCTATTATGTGAACTTTTGTCTTTATACTTTGTACTTCTTTTTTTACAGAATCGATATCTTCCGTCGGTTTATTTAATCTTTTCCCAAATATTGCCATTTCCTTTTTTAAATCATTTTTCATCTCAGCCCTTATCTCTTTCATTTCTTCTCTTATTTCCTGTCTCATTTTTTCATTTCCTTCCTTAATTCTTCCAGTATAATTGAGCTCAATTCTGTTGATTTAGTAGTTCCCTCTATCGATGGCCTTCTCTGCAACACCAATTGTGTTTGTTGTGTTTGTTGTGCTTGTCCCTGCAAATGTCTTCTAGTACCAGTTGCCATTTTTGTTTTACTTCCAAAATTATATTTATATTTTGTTTGTATTTATATTTATATTCACAAAATATATAAATTATAAATTAAAGATTATAGATGTTTACTAACTAGATATTTACCTCCAAAGTCATGCAGGAAATTACTAAAATGTAACTCGTAATTAACAGTATCTTTAAATCCAGGCCCTATAACTTTTCCCTTTTCTTCTTAATAGCTCAAAATTCAATAATAATTTTTCAATTACAGTGTTTTAGTCAGAGAGAAAACATACTAAATACAGAACCTCTTATATTTCCAAAGTTCAGAATTTAAACCCCCTTATTTAACAATCACCTTGTCTTGATATCCTCTAAAGTCACCCTTTTCAATATATAATAATATAATATACTATATACTATTACTATATAATAATATATTATACTATATATTATTACACAATGCTATAGTATACTGTATAATATTTTTTTGCCCCTTAATATATTATTATTTTCACCAATTCTCCAGTGTTATAGTATTATACCTCTTTTTCTTAAAACAATTTAGATTTAAATTCCAACAACACAAATTTTAAGCAGACTTACTTCTTTTCAAATTTCCCAAACTTAAATATAATTGTTAACAGTACATTTTACCTTTCACCTATTCCGATTAAATTCATCTATTTCCTTTTTTTTTAACTAGTTTCTCAGTCTCTGTCCTCTCAGTCCTCTCTGTTTTCACAGTACTAAAACTTCTGTCTAGATCTTAGGACCCCCACTCTCTCGGCCTTTCTTTGATGTCTCTTCCTCTTCCCTTATTCTCAGCCAGCGTTAACTCCACACCAGCTTTTGCAGGTTACTCCTTCCTCTCAATCATCTCTTCTCTGCTTTCTCTTCACCACCATGCTGTCTCTTCACTCGAAGACTTTCACTCCCCTCCACTCCTCGCTCTCTTATTATTCTCACTTGTTCCTTCTCTCTCCACTCTAACAGTTGTCAAAATTGCAGTTCCAACTCCCACTCCACTTCTTTCAACTCTTGTAGTTTCAGCACTTTCTCCTCCTCTTACATTCCCGTCGCTTTGTAATTTAACCCCAGTCCAGTCCAGTCCCACTCTTATTTCCCCAGTATCTATACTCAACTCCACTCCAGCTTTTACAACTCTCCCTCCTCAAGCTTCGATTTTAGTCCTTACACAGCATACCAATGAGTTCCACTTACTCATGGCTCTCGTCGCTTTGCTTATGTAAGTCCATCCTTCTTTTCAGCGCCACACCACTGATTAGCAATTTCTTATTCTTTTCTCTGTCCCAAAAATAATATTTCTTCAGAAACAATTAAAATGAACTATACAAACTTAACTTTCTAGCTTACTTCAGCTCTTCAAATAGTGTTAAAAAAAGCATGGGTGTTGCTCTAGTCGCTTACTTGCGACGTTCTGGGTTCTGTCCGTCCCGGTTCTTCGGCCCCCTTTACCCTTCAGCCCTCTGTAAATTGTACTCTTCAAGGCACAACCTCAGAAGGCCAGGGCAGGACCCCCGACGAACCCCGACACCACCCCTTACCGGGGGTTAGTGGACCTGTTGTTGTTTTGAGGTCTTTTCCAGAGCCCAGATAACAGCAGGAGCAAGAACTCCTCGCTCCTGATGCTGCTCGCTACGCCGCCATGCCGGAAGTTTTCCACTTTGTTATTATTTTATTAAAGCATAGTTCTTAAAGTTATCACACCATTACCATTTGTGTTCACCTGTCTAAGAGGGAATCTTTGGACTGTTATTCCACTTATTGGTTTAATATACTTCCAAGGCTTGGCGGGGGAGTTATGTCAAAACTTGGAAAAACTACTTCTCAAAAAACTCTTTTTATTCTTAGCAGTCCGACGCTTATTTAAATCCAATTGCTAACAGATGGGGGAATGTAAATGTCCTTTATGTTCACACATTCTTCCATCTTGTAAATCACCTACTGCGTCCTCATCTTTGGGCAAAGATCTTTATCTTGCAAATGATGAACCATGATGCGGTCATTGGAGGCAGTCCTTACCCTTGATGATACATGCCTACAGATCTCTGCCTGATGGCAGGCAGTACTTCTTTTGTCATTCATATCTTTTGAAATGTGTAAACAGCTATTATATGTGTGCTTTAAATAAAGTGAACATTACTCCTAAATCCATTCCCCCCTCAATATAATTTTTTCTATTGTTCATATAATGTTTCGCCACATTTTCCAACTTTATTTCTTTTAGCACCAAACCTTTCTCAAACCAGTGAGGATTGAACTGTGAAACTTACCCTGACTGAACATACCACAGAAAGCACAAGCTGTACTCAGGTGACAGAAACCAGTGAGGGTGTTGATGGTGAACTTGACACTCTTTGGACCACATTAACTCCTCCCAATGGTAAAAAAACCCAGAACATCTGGCTTACATTTGCCAGTGCTGTATGCTGTGCTTGTTTTGAAGTTGTGGTTGCAGCTGCAGTGATTACTGTTATAAATTTTATAATTTTTGTTTTTCTTTCACAGTTTCCTGTTTAAGCAATCCAACTGCCTTTCTAAACCCAGCAGAAAGACTGCAAATAAACAGGAGGAAGAAAAATCTATGGAAACTACAGAACTAATTAACAGCTCTCAAAGGATGATGGACATGTTAATATATCATCTTGATATGGGTACAGAGATAATGCAGAAGGGTACCCAGTCTATGAATGATTACCTAGAAAAAAAATTCATTCATGAGCACGAAGACAGTGGAGAGATGAGGGAAACTTTTAAGGAACAGACTAATTTGCTTGCAACACTTGTTAACCTCATCACTTCTGCAGAAAAAAAAATGAAAGGAGGGTGGTGGTAAGGAGGGTGGGGAAAAATACCAGCAAATGTAGGGACAGAGCAGGAGAACTCCCAACCACCACCAGATATTCATTCTCTTGACCAGGTAACTACCTCTAAGCCACCTGGAAGGCTTGGTCTTAAAAGACCTGTTAGGAAAATTTTTAAAAAAAACATACCTCTGACACTTTGAATTTTTTGAGTGATGGGACAGCTGCAAATATATTATCTTCGGTGGTGCACATTACTTGCTGGTTATGAATAAGGCAAATTGTATTAATAGTACAAAACTCCAGTTGTTTTCCTGTTTTTTCCCAGTGCAATCTAACTCATGTTATTATCCCTGTATTACACCAATGTATTTTTAGGCTTCATACCATGACCTAGTTTTTTTTTATATATATATATATATATATATATTTAAGAGTTTGGAGTTATTTGCTGCACTGCTTCAACATAGGTTATTTTTTCACCTAGTTTGTATTAATTCACTATCACTGCACCGTAGTTACCTTTAAACATTTATTGTCACTTTGGGTAATTAGCATTGCCTTAACCATTACCACTGTATACATTTTTTTCATGCATGCGCTGCACCTTCAATTTTTTTTGGGGGGGGGATTTCCCTACATCTTCCCTTATTATTTCTTTTTATTACCTTTTATTGAATGTGATTTTGAAAAAATTAATAAATGCTAAGATGTTAGTTACACTGCCTAACTACTTTCTACATTACACATTTATTACTATTTTAAGTAAATGAAGACAAAACACATTTAACTATGCAATTAAATAATGAGTATATTAATTATGCACAGTTCTCAAAAATGAGTGACAGTAAAAAAATATATACAGGATACATTGCCAGGTGTATTAAGCTCTTATTTACATATGTACATATTTACAATATAAAACAAAATTCAACAGTAAAAAGATGGAATTGCAAATAATATAAATATAATATAAACTTGTGAAATAATATTTCACAAGTAACATATGCAACATGTAATATACATCCAGTAAAAATTTAGTAACAGAACTACAGTAACTTCAAATAAATAAATATAAACTTAAAACAATTAAATACATTGAAGTCATTGGAAATATAACATAAAAACAAGAAAGAATGATAAAATGAACAGTGCTTTTTTTTAAAAAAACCTCAAAGCCTGTCCAGCTGCTCTTCGATGTTTGCAATTTGCCCCTCAAGGGCATTAAAGCTGGCATTCATATTGGCAGCTGGAAAAAAAGGGCATTATTAGTAAGGTAGTAATTTCAGTACAGTTTAGATCACCTCCCAACCCTGCACCAAGTAACACTACCTAGAGCCTCTATCCTTGCTATTATCTCCATGTTTGCCAGCTCTGCTGCTGCCTCCTGCACTTCAAGATCAACTACAACATGACAAAACATTTATATTAGAAATTTACTGTACACATGCATTACTGACTGATACACAACTTCATTGGATTACCCCTTAACAGGATGGTACTTATGGAGGGGGGGGTAGCAGCTGCCTGGCCTGCCTGGACATCAGGTTTGGGGGCCTCCTCCTCCTCCAATGAGGAATCAGTATCAGCTGTTCTCGCCTGCCTCCTCTGCCTCTGAACCCTTGTATTTTAGAAAAAAAGAAAAGAAAAAAGGAGGCATTCAGGTTAAAGCATGAAAATTATTTTTAAAAAGTTACAGAATAAAAAGTAAACCGTCCTACCTCTGGGAAGTCCATTCCTCCAGCTTGGGTGCCGTGCATACACCCACATGCCATACAGGACATGGTAATATGGTGACCTTCTTTGGGGGGGGCTGCCATTATTGGCCTCCAGTGCAGGGTAAAATTGACCCTTAAGATTTTTGAATTTGGACCTGCACTGGAGGCCCGTCCTGGCAAAGCCCATCTCCCAGAGGAACCACGCCACCTCGATAAAGAAGTTGTGGTTCCACTGGTTAGAGGAACACATGAGGCGCTCTGGTGCACCTGCCTGCTGGGAGAGGGAGTCCATGAGCAGGCTAGTCTCATGGCTCCCCCAGTAGGCAATACACTGGGCTGCCCTGCTACATCCTCTACCCTCTTTGGCCATCGTAACACCATGAGGTAAAATTCAAAAACACGTGTTTTTATATTTTTGGAAAGACTGTTAAAATATTCCCTGACCTATTGGATCACAGGGAAAAATGTTTTAAATGACAATCTTTGGCTTTCAGGCGGACTTATTTATTCTTTGCCACTTTGGCGCCTAACAGAGTAATGTTTTACCTTAATCATTACCTATTATTATTATCAGAGTAATATCTATAGTCCCTTTCTCCATTGTCTCTTCAAACTTCCGGGCAACAATGTTGCCTTCTGGTGACCTATACTGATGAAAAAAAGTTTTACAGGAAAATATAAACAGCAAAGAATGGAATCATACAACTGTTTTTAAAGAGCTGATACTTTATTTAATAGACACACAGGGAGGGGGGAATGGTTTGCATTCAAAAAAAGAGGCTGTTTTAACATTGCACTGTTTTGTACAAGTGTATAGAACATATGCATTATGGCTTATTAGTTAGCAAACTAACTCTGCATTGTGCACTATAATTTTTAAATGGGGATAACATGTAACTCCTTACTAGTGGTTCTGTAAGTGCTAGAAATATTCCTTCAGTGCATCACAAACTGCCTCTCCCTCTTTCTTTTTGTAGCCTCATCATTAATTAGTGGTGCCCCAAGTGTGTTAAAGACATACCTGTACACGCTCTGATGTCTATCCTCCAAAATCTGTCCCTTTGTTTCACATATATTATGACGTATAATGCAAACACATATCACAAGAACATATGTTCTCTCTGGCCACTTCCAGTGATGACATCAAACAATGCCATCTTCCTTTTAATCTGCTTAATAATCTCTCGATTATACTCCTAACTTTATTGTGGTGTTTGTTGCACAATCTCTGCTTATCATTAGTATTACCCCTGTACAGTGTAAGCAGCCATTTTCTAATTGGGTAAGCACCATTTACTAGTGTTAATGGAACTATCTGCATCTCCATTATTGTAATTGTAGGATTCCCAGGCACAAAAATACCAGCCTCCATAATTTCAAAAAATGCAGAATTTCTAAGCATTACGGCATCATATGTCTTCCCACTCCAGCCAGTCTCTGCATCAATAAAAACACCTCTATATTCAAAGGTACCCTGTAACAATACACTGTAGCTATTCTTTCTGATAATGTACTCATTTCCTTGGTGCACAAGTGGAATAATAGTAACATGGCATCCATCCAAAACAGCAACCACTTGTGGGAATCTAAGCACAGCGAATCCATCCATTACCTGTATAAATTTGTAAATGAATAAAACAGTTTAGTGCTACAGTTCCTGGTATCCACTTAGTATTGGGTTTACGATTTTTCACAAATCAAAATGCTTAGTTTTTTTTAATTAATCACTTATGTTGTACTCAGTCATTACAAATTAGCATTAGGCACACTGCATTAGGAGCAGACAATCTTTCTATACATCTGGAGAAATTTAAAAAACATCTTACCCATATGTGAGTTTTCACATTTTCACATACGTTGCAGCTCAATTTAAAAAAAATCACTTTCCATTCTATGGTCACCAAGAAAAACAGTATGCTTGAGGAGAAGCTTTTCAATAACTATTTTGCACACTATTGGACCATCCAATGCTGAACAGATTGCAAGCAGTTGCATATGAACATCAGTGATCTAGTAGCCAAAGAGTTAGGGCTAACCTTTTCTCTACTGAGATAGCTTTCCAGATATTAGTGTCCACCTTTGCTATCTCTGGGCAAAGAATGTCCACCAATTTTATGAAGATAATGTGAGGCATTCTGAAGAACATCATCCACCTTTCATTAGATCAAACAAACATTATAGAAGTATCCCACCACTCTTCTGTGGATGGATAAGCCCATCAACATCAGTAACGCAGGTAAGGATGAAAGCAGTGATAGAGCAGAGGTGTGTTAATAGCATCAGTTCCACACAACACCCTACTTCATAATTTAAGAAAGTAGTTTTTCATCAAATTCATGACTATAAGAAGACGTGCCAGTCTGACATGCTGCCGGCATTTCCTTCTAGCAATCAGTTTCTTGGTTCTTTGAATTAGGACAGCAATAGCCATACATCAGACTACTGCAGTCTCCATGTTGAAGCTGTAAAGAAAGCAATGGCATTGCAGTCAATATCTTCTTTGCAGATGTTCTCAGGCCAATGCAGCTGCTTGAACAAAGACTTGTGGGAGCCAATAGCATTGCTTGTGGAGGGAAATTACACAGGAAACATGTCACTATGTATGTGAAAAAAAACAAGTAATTGCATCCTTGACTGACAGCTAAAAATATATATCCTGGAACCGTTTTCCATATAAACGAAAAAAGGACAGGATATTATATCTCGAACATCTCTTTTATCATAGGAACAGTTGTCATGTAAACAACTATCCCAAGGATATCGTAACTCGAGGGATAAATTGTGTAAACAAGAAGGGATAAATTTGGGATGAGGAATTCTCATTTCTTCCTGGGATAAAGCATGCTGTGTACTACTCTACGGTGAACTCGCCACGGGCCAGCGTGGGAGGGGCGCTCCAAAAAAGCGATACAAGGACTCCCTGAAACAACATCTCAGACTTGGCCAGATTGATCACCAACGGTGGTCCGCCCTGGCCTCACATCGGGAGGCATGGAGACGCACTATCCACAATGCTGCAGCCTTATTTGAGAACTCACGACGAACAAGTCTTGAAGAGAAACGACAACGCAGAAAGAATCACAACCCAAAAACATCACCCAAGGAGACCTTCTGCTGCACTTTTTGCAACCGGACTTGTTTACCTCGGATTGGCCTTTTTAGTCATCAGCGCGCTTGCAGAAGGCGCGGGATGAGTCCTTCCTGAATCTTCGTTTGCGAAGAAAAGCCAGAGAGGGGTAATTGAACCCCCGAAGATTTAATGATTGTTATGTCAGGAGTTAGAGATTGAACTCCATTATAAAATGGCCGAACGACTGCAGAACCATGCTGAGTCATAATGGCTGACTGCATGAACTACCAAGTCATGCCTAGTAAGGGCAGTAGGGGGCAGTGCCCTGTAGATGTATATATAAGAGAGCTCAGAACAGAGCTCACTTCCTCCTCTCTTCTCTTCCTGTGAATGCTGAGGCCTGGTGAAGCAGTTTCTCCTTCAATTGTAAATATTTGTATATATTGCAACTGTTTGATTTTGAAGATAAAAGTGCCTCCTGCTTATTTGGATGTCAAACACTCTGTGTGAATATTCTTGGCAACGGGTTGCTACTGAGTCTACAGAGATAGATTTTTGCTTCTGCTAGGGATTGAGTGTCCTGTCATTCCCTGACAGTGGTTATGGGCCCAGTTGATTGATCTCAGATTAGATAAGGTGCACTCAGAAAACTTCCCAGAAATTCTTTTGTTTTGAGTGTTTTTGGCTAGTTGGCTGTGAAACAGTTAAGTTTCAGCAAGGTCTTGTAATAGCTTCAGGTAACCTTGAAGTGCTGCCAGCTGTTTGTGTTTTCATAGCTGGAGAATTATTGACTCAATCAGCAGAATGGCACATAATAGTCTCATCCACTTTGAAAAGCTGGCTGATGGAAATTATTCAGCATGAAGTTTATACATGGAGGCTTTATTAATTAACGACTATTTGTGGCATGTTTTGGAGAATGAAAGTGTGATCCCAGAGGGTTCAGAAGATGAAATAGAAGCATTTAGACTAGCAGTCCAGAAGGCTAGAGCTGCAATTCTCTTATTGCTCAGCCCCGCCCCCCAAGTTAATGCACGCAGCCCAAGCAAAGACAGCCTTTCAGTTTTGGACAGCTTTGAAAACGGTTCGTCAGAATTCATCCTGCCTCTCAAAGATGATATGGACTAAGAGACTTTATAACACAAAGCTGTCTACTGGAGGCTGCGTGAAAGCCCATTTGGAGGAAATGAGGCAGCTTTTTCAAGAGGTGGCCAGTAGAAGGGTGGACATTCCAGAAGCCCATAAGTATTTTATTTTATTAGAAAGTTTGCCAAAGGAATGGGATTTCCTAATGTACAGTCTGCAGACCAACAGGGAGAGTGATTTGTTTCTAGACCTGGTAGCTGGGCGTATTCAGGAAGAGGTCCAATGCAAGCAATTTGATTCCTGGATGGAGGGGAATAAGCAGCCACAAATTACCAAACACAATCAGGAGAGCACTGAAACAGAGGCACCTGTGGAGGACAGAGCCTGCAGCTATGTGAAATGCTGTTTCAGATGCAAAAAGCATGGACATTTTCAGAAGGACTGTAAGATGCCTGCACCGGATAGGAGGGGTGCATTCTCTCAGGCTGCAAGCCATGCCTTTGTAGCACAGCACCATCCTGATGGTACTGAGGAAAAAAATTGGCTACTTGATAGTGAGGTCATGCACAATATGGTTAATGATTTACAGTTGTTAAGCAATGTTAAAAATGCTTCAATAAGCAATATTACCCTTGCAGATGGTGCTCCCAGCAAGGTGCAGAAAATGGACACTGCATATGTGCCATCTTTTGGTAAAATATTTTATGTGTTAACAAATTAGAGAATTGTATATTAAGTGTGTCCCCAATGACTACTAATGGCTATAAAGTGATATTTGAGAGGGAACACTGTACAGTAACACAAAGGCATAACATGAATAATGTCTGTGCAAAAGAGATAAAGAAACATGGGATGTATTACATGTTGCCTATAGGAAGGGTGTCAAATGTGAACTCTGCAGACAATGTGCCCCTACATGATAAGTGTATTCATTACTACCACAGGCTAATGGGCCATGCTAGTTAGAAAGGGTTAAAGGAGCTAGCAAAAGTGTGCCCTGGTTGAAGCATGAAGCATTCCCCAAAGTTCTTAGAATGTGCAATGTGCAGGCAAGTTAAGGTAAAGACATTCCCTATTGCCAAAAAGACCCAGTGTGTCACCTAGAGACCCTTTGAAGTTGTCCATGCTGATTTAGCAGGCCGCTATAAGCCCACTGAAGGGGGTAACAGCTATTTATTTGTGATAGTGGAGAGACACACTAGGTACACCTACGTATACTTACTGATGGAGAAAAATCAGGCTGCAGACAGGTTCTGTGAGTGGGTGAAAATGGTGGAATGTGAATTTCCTTCTCATAAGGTTTCCAGTCTAGTGATGGATAGGGGAGGGAAATTCTCATCCAACAATCTGCAGACCTGGATGTGTAGGAGAGGTATTAGACAGAAGATTGCAAACCCAGTGTCTCCAGGGGAGGATGGGATTGCAGAAAGGAAAATTGGGATGTTGAAGTGCATGATGGAGTGCATGATGGAAGATGCACAAGCCCCAGCTGAGCTGTGGGGGGAGGCATTGAAGACTGCTGCTTACCATTTAAATAGAATGGATGTCTAGCATCAACCAGACCTCATATTGTCTATTGTATGGTAGAGCACCAAACCTCAAGCACCTGAAAGTTTTTGGACAGTATGCAAATGTACTGACTCACCTGAGCCTAAGGAAGCCTGGGCAGCCTAAAACCAGGAGGCTGTGTTTCCTAGGCTATGAGGGTAATAAATATGTTTTCTCTCCATCCTGGAAAGGTGGTGTTCTCCAGGACCGAAAACATTGAAATGCACTCAGGGTGGGACAGATTGCATTGCAATCAGGAGGTCTTTGTTCCCTTGGGGAGGGCTGTGCCCACAACTACTGAAAGTGCCACAAATGGAGGGGTGGTAATGCCTGGTGATGAAGGGGAAGCACAGGAAGAAAAGGCTGACATTTCACATGCCACTCCAACACACACCAGCACTACAAACAGGCATTGAGCTTGACACAGGGAGAGATTGCAGCAGCAGTGCAAGTGTGGATGAGTTAGGCAGAACTAGGATGCTCATCCCCAGAAGGTCAGTGAGGGTCAGAAAGGCTTCTGTCAGATTTGTTGTTCAGTAAGCCAGGCTATGCAATGTCATGGCAGAGGAGCCTGCAATTTTTCAGGATCTCCTCAAACTTCCCCAGGAAGATCAGGAGAAGTGGAACTCAGCCATGGACTCTGAGTTCAAGTCACTGGTGGAAAGGGAAGTGTTCCAGGTAGTAGAGAGGCCCAAAGACCAAAAATGTTGTTGGTTGCAGGTGGGTATACAAGCTTAAGGACATATCTGATGGGACACAAAAGTGGTTTCACTAGGTTACACAAGAAGTGTCACAGACACCTGTGTGTACACCAAGGGGGCAGGTGATAGTGCTGTCATGGTAGTTATCTATGTGGACGACCTTTCTGTGGTGGCAAAGAGTACTAGTGATGTCAAGAACGTGCAGGTGGAGTTAGAAAGCTGGTTCAAGTTGAAGGACTTAGGCAGCCTGAGATGTTATCTAGGAGTAGAGGTAGAAAAAAACGGTCTTGGAGAATTTTTCCTAAGTCAGAAAAAGAAGATTGACAATTTGGTTGCCAAGTGTGGGCTTAGTGAGGCAAAAGTGGTCAGGACACCAATGAACACTGATTTTGTGAACTTGGAGGTAGAATAGGAGTTTGAAATGCCAGATCTGTACCACTCAGTGGTAGGCAGTCTGTTGTTTATTGCAAACAACACAAGGCTTGACATCAGTTTGGCAGTTGGGGTGCTCAGCAGAAGAGTCCCCAAGCCAAGGAGGGTGGATTGGGAAGCCCTGAAGTGGAGAGTTAGATTTCTCAAGGGGACCAGGGACATGCATTTGAAGCTGACAGGAAGTCAGGTGACCCTGGAGTGCTATGTGGACAGCTCTTTTGCTGCCGAGACTTCAAACAGGAAGTCAGTGATTGGGTTGGTGGTCAGGTATGCAGAGAGCCCCACAGTGTGGAGATCAAGAAAGCAGAGCTGTGTGACTATTAGTTCCACTGAAGCTGAATTTGCAGCCTTGTCTGAGATGGCAAGTGAGGTACAATGGGTAAGGCAGATGCTTGCAGACCTTGGGGAGCCGCACCAAATGCCTGTTGAGGTGCACGAGGACTCACAAGCGTGCATAGCTATGGCAGAAGCAGAAAATCTGAAATGCAGGACAAAGTGCATTGTGGTACGCTACCAAAATGTGAGGCTGTTAATACAAGAAGGTGGCTTGTGTCTGAGGTATTGTCCATCTGAGGACAATGTTGCAGACCTGCTCACAAAAGCCCTTCCAGCAGGAAGCCATAAAGAGTTGGCGAAGAGGCTGGGCCTTGTCTCTAGTGTGTAAAGTGAAAGGTGTCAAAAGGGAAGGTCAACCGACAGACTACTGATGCGCAACAATGTACGTTAATAATGTTATGTTGCGATGATGACATGTGTCCTGCACAGAAGTTTGCCCATTTTGGAGAGGATTGTCAGGATTTAGAGACTGAACTTGATTATGAAATGGCCGAACGACTGCAGAACCATGCTGATTCATAATGGCTCACTCCATGAACTACCAAGTCATGCCTAGTCAGGCCACTAGGGGGCAATGTCCTGTATATGTATATATAAGAGAGTTCAGAACAAAGCTCACTTCATCTTCTCTTCTCTTCCTGTGAATGCTGCGGGCTGGTGAAGCAGTTTCTCCTTGGATTGTAAATATTTGTATATATTGCAACTGTTTGAATTTCTTTTTAAAAATCTTTTTTATCAAGTTTCATTACAAAACCAACTCAAAGTGTTTCTAATTTACATTTTCTCTTAAAGTATATGCAAGTGTTATATTACATAACTAAAAGTGAAACATGTAATAAATGTAGAACCTGGAATTTACTATTAATTCAAAATTATAATAAAGATTTTTTTTACAACTCTGAAGTAAAAATTCCATTCTTCTTGTATAATTACAACTTCTTGTTATTTACAGTGCATAAACTTCTAATTTCCTCCCCGATTTTACAAGGTATACTCAATAACTGAACTAGGAAATTTAAAATTTTGTACTTGAAACTTTTTTTTCATTAATATTTTATTCAGTTTCCATTCTCCTGATACATCTTTCTTCAACATATTGCTTATACATTAAATTTTAGTTATAACTCTTGTTTCTAATGTTCTTTAACTACATATTAATAACCTTGATTACTTTCTTTTCATTTCACAGATTAAATAAAGTAACCAAATAACAAGCACCTTTTGACTTCCTATAAAGTGATGCTTTTGAAATCAACATCTTGCTTATTCCAATCATCTTAAAACTTCCTATAATTTCAAATTATATTAAAGATCTCTACAGTATTCTCTTTTCTAATACAGACAATTCCTTATTTCCTTTATCCTTCCCCTCTTTATCCCATTAATAACAAATTTTCTTCATCATAATACACTCCTCTTGTTTCCCAATACTTTAAAACAGGACTCCATATTTCTAGTGTTTTCTTCTTAGGTAGGTTATGAATTGTTGAAGTCAGTATGTCCATTTCAAGTAGATCTTGAAATTTTCTTAGCCAGTCTTCTATTGTGGGGGCTTTATGTAATTTCCATACCTGTGCTATTGTCAACCTAGCTGCTGATATTAAGTGCAGTATAATCCTCCAATTTCTTACAACCACACCCTTTTCATGTCCCTCAATCATGTTTAACAAAAATATTTCAGGTTTTGAATCAAAGTGGAATTGAAATATTTTTTCCAGGATTTTGTGTATTCTACCCCAAAATCTCTTAACTATCTTACAACTCCACCACATGTGTATTAAAGTTCCAACATTTTCTTGACACTTCCAACAGTTATTACTGATAGAGTCGTTGATCTTGTTAAAGTCTTGTCGGGGTGAAATACCACCTGTGAACTACCTTCTGGTAGTTCTCTTTCAAATTTTGACAGTTTGAAAATTTATATGTTCTGTTTCTAGCTTTTTCCCATGCTTCTAGCTCCAGTGAATATCCAAAGTCCTTAGCCCACTCAAATCATATAATTTTTAATATTGTCAGCTTCTAAACTCCTGCTCAATAATAGATTGTAAAGTTTAGCAATCTTTCCCTTTTCTTTTTCTTCCCATAAAAGTTTATCTAAATCATTTTCTTTTCTCTCTATGTTACCTAATTTCAAATCTTCCTGGAATCTCGCTTTTATCTGTAAATAAGTAAACTAATTAATTCTACCTTTTTCTTCCAACTCATCTATAGATTTCAAAGTTATTACTCCCTCTTTGTTTTCCTTCAACAAAGTATTATATTTTAACCAATAGTTGGTGGTTTTCCACTTGTTTTGGAAAGCCTCCTGGGTGGAAGTCCAGTAAGGTAGTTTAAAATAAAAAAAGTTTTTTGATTTTTTGCCAGGTTTGTAATAAGGCTCTTCTTACAAAGTGATTATAGAAGTCTCTATTCACTTTATCCTTGTCATGACATAAATAAGCATGCCATCCATAATGCTTTTCATACCCTTCCATAACTAATAATTTCTCATTTTCTAATTTCACCCAATCCTGCAGCCACAATAATGAGGTTGCATAATAGTACAGTTTGAGATATGGCATACCTCAACCTCCTCTTTTTACTGAATCTGTGAGATATTTCCATTTAATCCTGGGTTTCTTGTTTCCCCAAATGAATTTTTTCAGATCTTTCTCCCATTCTACCCAACATCTAATATTTATGATAATTGGTACATTCTGGAACAGAGATAACATTTTGGGCAAAGATATCAAGGATGTTGCCAATTACAGACCTATCTCACTTCTTAACCAAGATTACAAAATATACAAAGCAATAATAGCAGAAAGATTTAAAAATATCATAGTTGAAGTAATACATGAAGATCAAAATGGATTTATTCCTGGGAGACAGGTCAAGATCAACACAAGAGCAATTGTAGACATTATAGAATATTTTGAAAAGAACAACCCAAAAAATTAGCAATGTTATTTGTTGACACAGAAAAAGCTTTTGACAACGTAAAATGGGATTGTCTATTAGAAGTGATTAAAAGATTGGAAGGTGGAGATAAGTTTTATAAAAGGATTGAAAAGATTTATGAGAAAGAGACAGTGAATTTAATTATAAATAGCGAGAGGTCAAAATCAATAGAGGTAACTAAGGGTACAAGACAAGGGTGCCCTTTATCACTGCTACTCTTTATACTTGTACTGGAAATCTTAAACAGAAACATAAGAGAAGATAAGAACTTGCCTGGAGTGAAAATAGGAAGATACAGCTTCAAACTGCGTGTATTCGCAGATGATTTAGTTATCTTTATGGAGAATCCAATTGATAATATCGAGAAACTATTAGAGACTATAACAGAGTTTGATCAACATACAGGCTTTAAAATAAATAGAGAAAAAACAACAATATTAACAAAAAATATGGGAGAGCAGGAAGATCAGTTACTAGCAGAAAAGACAGGTTGCAAAATTGGGGAAAAAGTAAGGTATCTAGGAGTTTGGATAACAAAACGAAATATAGATGTTTATGAAAATAATTACAAAAAAACCTTGAAGGAAATCAAGGAAGATATGGTTAGATGGTCAAAATTGGATTTATCAATTTCAGGGCAGATTGCAGTATGTAAGATGTGTATACTGCCCAAGATGTACTTGAAAGTTGAATGTTGAATATATTGTATTAAATACAATATATTCTGAACACTGAACACTGAGTACTGAATCTTTCATAATTATAACCGATATTAAATTTGAAGATTACTGTTTTCTTTCCTAATTTAGTTCATTATGTAAATCTAAGCAACCGTTTGACTTTGAAGAGAAAAGTGCCTCCTGCTTATTTGGACGTCAAACACTCTGTGTGTGAGTACTCTTGGGAATGGGTTGCCACTGAGTCTGCTGAGATAGTTTTTGGCTTTTGCTTGGGATTGAGTGTCTTATCATCCCCTGACATGTTAATGATAGAAACTTTGTAATTGAACTGGAAACAGTCAAGGTCTATTGTTGGAGGGGAAAGGAGAGAAAAATCCTATTTACAAGGAATAAGGGTATTTGCCATCACTGAGTGGATTAGCGATTGACTCACGTCCAGGTGTTGTGTATCACTTGAGAGTGTTTGTTTTTGGAAATTTCCACAGGCCCGCCCTTTGGTGCATACATGAATCCCAGCCTGCTATCAGGGGGTCCCTGGTTTACCTGTAACCACAGGGATGGCTACATTTGCTAAATTATTAAATATAGCCAATTATTTTATATCCCAAGATGAGGGTTGTTAGGGCATGTAACAATGTGTGAATAAGAGTCTCTCTGAGTGAGACACTCCAGCTTTCTGATATCATATAGAATTCTTTCTTTACTCTAGAAGATATACCCTGTGTTGATTATGCACAAGTATTTCGTGAATACTTTTATATACCTTATGAAGAAGACTAAGTTTCATTCTTTCACTGCTAGTTAAAGTGTGTAGGGGGTGTTGGGCTGGTGAGCTGTTCTAACTTCTGCCTAGTGCATTAGATTCTCTGCTAAATCTCTCATATTTTCCCAATATATTTCTATTGCCATCTACATGAAATACTTTGGCTTCTTGTTTCTTTTCTTCTTTTGTGTGCAGTTACATTCTGAATTGCAAACCTGTACAGAAGACATGTCAGTAGCACTCAATTCCTACTATTCACAGAGAGATTGTTCCACATGGAATTTTTAAAAGAAGCTGCAGTAGAGTCCTGTCACTGATAAAAGTTAATAGAAGCAGAGAAGAGGGGTACATGTGCTGTACCTCAATTGTATAGCACATGCTTTGTATGCAGAAGGCCAAGGTGTGTCCCCTAAGTTCTAGGTGGTCCCAAGGCTCTCACTGAAATCCCCATGCCCTCTCTGTCCCCATGGTCTCCACAAACAATGCCTATTCAGATTTTTGGTCTAAAATGTTCAATTGTGCCTTCTAGGGGGTGCAGTTAGACATTTTGTCTAATTCCCTTCCCAGCCTGTATTATGTCATGGGGTCCTCACCCTAAAAAATGTAGAAGTGATGGACTATAAGATAACACAGTACGTAATACTGAACTAACTGAATCAGTGGTCTGACTCAGTATAAGATAGTTCCCCATATTCTGGATTTACAAGTCTTCTTCACAATTCACAACCTTCCACAAATTCTACATACACTCTCCCCCGTCCCCCCATTATGATATGAATATCAATATTAACACCTCATAACCAGCTTAGTCACGTGGAGTTTGCTCACATGTAGGAATTCACATTTAATTCAATAAGGAGAGATTGGCTCACTGAACTGGTAATAATGGAGAAGTAGTCTGGTTTGGAAAAGTAAATAAGTATCTCAGAATTCATGGAGCTAAAACAGTTTACTGTTTACATTTTTTAAATGACAGTTGAGATTCTCAGGTTATTTGATGCAATTTGCTTATTATTCTTGAATGACTTGGGATCATAGTGACACTGAATGACACAAATAAGCAGCTCCCTAGTCAATGGGATTGACTAGCACAATATATTTTCTGGTAGCCACTAGCTTTAAGAATTAAGTAAGTTCATCAGGAAGAGATGAATCAATAGATGGGAGCCATTACAGCCCAATGTAACCTCAAATGCAAACATTAAATCTCATTAGGAATGATTGGATCAGTTTCAAGTTGTACCTATTTTCTCTGGAGATTATCAGACGGGAACAAAAAAAAAAAAGTGTTCCCGCCTCACAATCTCCTTTCTCACCCATCTCCTGTTCCTATAACAGGAAAAAAGTTTTCAGAGCTACCTTAATCACATGTCATTCCCTCAGCAGGGCATCCCAGGAGTGAACAGAGCTCGAACGGAGCTCCTTTCACTTCCTAGTTTCAAATCCTGGTGGTTCTTGTGAGAAGACAAGAGAGTGGGAAATTCAAACATAAAAAGTAAAATAAAAGACAAGAAGTTGCACCAAACACCTTAACATACTTAAAACATACAAGTAACCTGGGGAGGGTACTTACTTGATGTCCCAATCTCACCCAGAAGTACTCTGGCATGGACCTCCCATTGATGCTGGCATTGTGCCAGCATAACGGGGCACCTTTTGCAGGACATTCCATTACAGAAACAGATCAGGAGTCTATTGACAGCTTGGCCCATCAATAAAAAGTAGCACTGGCAGAACAGCAGCAGCACGAGTGCATGATGAGATGGGAATGTCATCGTCTGATGTGGAAGCTTTAGCAATATCCTGGCATCATGATAACACCATATTTAGAGCATCTGATAAGCTCCTCTGTTTCATTCACAAGTGAGTTCTACTATGTTTCTGCATTACTATTATATTAAAAGATATGAACAATAACACTATAAACATTTTATCTCAAAGTAATCCACTCTATGTTAACCCAAAATATTCATTTTGGTATGTATTTGGGTTTTATTTTATGTAGCTAGTCATGAAATATCAGGGATAGCTATGTTCTGGCCTATGTATCAGTCTGGAAAGTGCAAATCATGTTGGTCCCCCTGAAAACATTGACGTGGGGAAAAAAGCATAGAGCACTGGTTGGGAAGTGCTGGAGACCAGAGGAAGAACTACCTGTGACCTTCCTGGCCTATTTGTGAACTTCAAGAGGCATCAGGATGGGCACTGTTGGAGATCATATACTGGAGTAGGTAGACCCTTGATCTGATCCAGCATGACACCCTATTCTTTTGGCTGCATCCAGCATACAGTAAATCATTGTCCTGACTTTATGGGATAGCTCTATTTCTGGAGTGTTCTGCAAAGTCTAGGGCTAATTGCACTTAATGTGTGTCTAAATAACATGGAAATTGCATAGCTGGAATCCCTTTTTTCTACAGGAGGGAGTTGTGTCTAGTGCTTAATGGTTCAGAATGTGTAGGGTAATTGCTCAACAAAAGGTCTCACATTATACTTAATTGTCTTGCTCACTATAAAAATAACCCTCTAGACCATTAGGAACATAATTATTGAGGTTGCTTTTGAACGGAATTGCTCCTGTATGTGACGTCAGCCCGGTAATCATATGTGTGGTATACCAGAACTTCTGTTCGAAAAGTATGTGGAACACATCTTTCACCTTGCTGCTAAATTGGGAGCTTCCCACACAACTTCACATGTCAAAGAAATGGGAGGCCTGCCTCATTTGGGAGTACTGTCAGTCATTTTAATGAGTACCCAATTCCTTTAGAACAATTGTTCCTCATTAAAGAAGGTTTCAGGGAAAAATATTTTGCTTGCAGCATCCTATGGTAAACAAATAATGCAGGAGATGTGCTGGATATGGAGAGGACAACATGTGGGACATTTTTAATATTCTAACTCCAGTCATGTAAATGACATTTAGCATATCAAGCAGTGGTTTCATATTTTGTGGCTCTGCCACTCATGTCTACAAAGAAAAGATTTGCTTTTTGGGTATGTCTATTTTACTTTTCTCCATTGATGTAACATGTGCGGCTGATTTAAAGGTCCTTAGAAGCCTAACATTTTCTTTGATAGGAGTACTTCTGGAATATCTCCTTTAAAGTGTGCATTTAATGGAATACACAAAGAAAGGCTTGAGACAAAACTGTGGATTATACAGTATTAACTTTTAAAAAAAATGTCTTTCAGTTAAACAAGAAGTTGGGAGGGCAAAATTTGCAGGGTTAAATGGGCAGGAGACAATATAGGCTGGAATTCACTGTGGAACTTACACCTTCGGTAAGTGGATTTATGTGTTTGGGGAAATAGAACTGAGCAGTTTTGCAATGTTCATACTCACCTAGGGGCAGGTGTGATGTTATTATGTCTGGGCATCCATTACACAATGGTGGAGTGACTGATGCACTGTGGCCCAATGTGCAATGGACACCAATGTGCATCAGATTACTTCCCAATGTGCATTTGCACACTGGCTAGGTAGTGCTGGAGCACAACAGTGCTTAATGTACATCAGATGTACATCAGAAGTGCTTAATGTGCACAAGAAGAGCCCAGTGTTCATCAGAAGTGCCTGGCACACCTTGGAGCACTCTTGATTGCAATAGTGAATTGCAATTCACTAACAGGGATTTGTTGTGCCTCTGCAATGTAGCTAAAGATTCATACAGTTATGCAATGCAAACTGTGACACAGAATCTCAGCCATTGTGTCTAATTCATGCACACATCCCTCCTACACATGTATTGCTACTTTTGTTGGGACCCATGTTTCTACATAATTATGTAAACTACTTCTTTGTGTCCAGGGAATAAACCCATCCATAACACAAACAATGGAAAGGGAGGGCCTCACTTAAATATGATAGGGGACACGTTTAGAACCTATTCTGCTAGAGGAAAGTCTGTAGTAAGTCAGGCAGAATTGGCTCCCAAACGTACTCATTTTCCAAGTATACAAGAGCACAGCATGAGACACTTTGGTATGAATTCTGGATAGTGGACTCTCTTTGTGAGATGTACAGGAAGGGCAAAAGAGATAAAATCAAAGCTTGTTTTGACAGGGGAGAAAGTGTATCTTAACTCCCCCCACTCCAGTGAAAAGAGTGTCACGCGTCCCTGATTTCCCATTGATGTGACATCACCTGGATCATTACTTTGATGGAAGTCTGAGAGGAGTGGCTCTTTGTTCATTCTCAGTTCTTCCCAAATGTAGCACCAAGCACATATACAATCAATTGTCAGATATTTTTGTGTGTGTCAGCTTCATGGAGCTGTCATAAAGAGTGTACAGATGGGGGGGGGGCAAGCTGGGCAATACTTTCCTCAAACATGCTGAACTTGCTTTTATTATTAGCAGAACCAATTATATCCTTGGTTGCCATTAAACACATAAAGGATATCTTATGCTAAAGCAACTTCCTTATTATAGGCAAAAGCCGTTCTTGCTTGGTAGCCCTCACTACCTGTACCAATGTCATGTCTGGGTGATAAACTCACCTCTCTAAACATAACTGCACAGGATGTGGGGGGAGTAACTGGAAATGGGTATTTGCAATGCACATAATGCTGTGATTGTGCTCAGCTGTGCAACTCCAACATACACTTCAGCTGCCTCTTTCAAAATTAACCTTTCTTCACTAATAACCTGCTAAGGAAAAGGGCAGAAATCCAACCAATATTTTATTGTTTTAGCAATAAAATAAAATAAATAAAATATTTTCTAATTTTACACTTCAGAAGTCAGAGTACAGTATGCTCAGTAATGCAAATAGCAAACTTCCATGCTGGTTGGATTTTCTGTTGACTTCAATAGAAGGATTAACTCCAGACAACTTTTTATGAACAAATGCTACAATTCTGTTGCTGCACTTCAGGCTAATCCAGACTGGTACAAAGAAACAAAAGCTCTTGCAACAGAGGTCCTCGCTTGGTGCCAGGAATGACCAGTTTGTGCTACCTCTGTATCCACATGAAGACTCTCCTTCTTCTTTGTTTTTTAAAGTCCCTGGAAAAGGGAAGGGAAGGGGAGGGGAAATGAAAAAACTGCAATGCATTGTAAGCAACATGGCCATAATTATTCAGCTCTCATGACATTGTTGATACCTTGTATGAACCACAAGTATTGAATCATACAAGTCCCTTGGAAAATGTTGTTGTGACATAGTCTGGATTTTTTTTTTTTTTAAAAAAAGAAAAGTAAGCAAACACCACCACCCTTTGGGAATAAAATGTTGCTGGTGGTGATGGGAATTACAACTGAATAGTCTTGAATGACATAAATGTTATCCAGCTATTTTTAAAAACACAACAAACTCTTAAATAATAATGAGTATTATTTAAGAGTATAATAGAATATATCCATCTGGTTTAGCAATGCATTAAGGTGATTTAGAGAATGTGGTAGCAGACACTTTATGCAGACAAGGAGAATGGTAAAATCGTATGCAAATGTATTGATGTATTCATGTAAATACTGTAATTGTTTGATGCAGCAAGATAATGTAATGTTTATATATAGTCTCTGTATGAAATATTTATGTGTACAATGTGATATATAGGATTGTGGTTATTAAGATAAAAACTGTTAATCCTGTTTAACCCCATTAAATCATTGTAAACAAAGTCAATTTAATATACATTGTGTAATACTTTGGAAAACTGGATAAAATAGAAAGGAAGTTCAAACAAGCGAAAATACAAAAAAAGAAATCAGACAGAGATTGGAAGTCATTTTAGTTTTTGTTGTATGTAGGGTAGTTATGTAGTGATAAGAGAGAAACATAGGATTGAGAGTATGAGCAACTTTTTGGGGTGATAAAGTAAGTTACATTTTATGTGATTGTGTAAGTAGATGTTATTCTGTGGTTTTAATACATGTCGATAACTCAATAAAAATTAAAATTTTAAAAAAATCCTGTTTAACCCAAGGTAGGTATAAGAATGAGATTTGGGTTGAGACAGTGTGCCTGAAACCAGATCTCATTGCTGTATTTGAGTCCCGGGAAGGTCTCAAATATAGCAATGTTTTCTAGGGGGGGGGGAGGTTGGTGGAAAGCATGTGATGAGCATCTGATGGAATGTTGATGAGTGAATGGAAAGAGGGCATGAAGGAACCAATCATGTGGCAGGAAACTGATATGGGAGGGTTCTCCTACAGTGAAAGGAGGTGGATGACAGTCGAAAGGGGGAGTTGAAGATGTGATGAGGAGAGGGGTGGAATGTGTGTATGATTGGGAGTGTAGCTGAGGGAATGTATGGGTAGTGTGAATATTGTTGAGAGGAATAGAGGCTCATTGGGATGAGATGAAAGAAAGAACCTAACAACTTGTTTCTGAGTCTGGCAGATTCTGGAATTATATGGTCGCCACAGAGTTTGAGTTTGAAGTTAACCAAGTTGGAGACAATGTTCAAAGCATTTCTATTATACTGTTTAAGCAATAAACCAATCTTTATGTTTACTTTATTTTAAAAAAAACACAACAAACAAGAACTATAGCAACAAATGCTAAACGCATTAGGAACATTTACTCCTATGTGAGTGTAACTAATTTCATGCAGGTAATAGTAGCAGACAGGAGAAAGCCTCAGGCAGTGCAGCCATGGAGTAAGTAAGGCACTGGAGAAATAGGATGCTTGGAGTTGTCTGATTTCCCTCACCACTGTTGTATGATTCGGAAAAACTTCAGCCACCAGTGGGGTGTACCAACAGGGTTTATAGGGTGAACAGAAAAGGGAGCTCTACATGTGCTTTGGAGCCTAGGCATGGGAACAAAGGACCGGGTTATCTGCCTATATAAATCATTGTTAATAAACTCTGGTTAGCACAGAACAGCTACACGAGGTGATTATTACGCACAAAACAGCAATTTAGCAAACTGCTTCAAAAGACCTTCATTAGAGATCAGTTGGCAGCTTAATAAATGCCAGATCACATTGTTTCCCTGTGAATTTGACGGAGCTAACCCTAGGTTCTCCTGTTAAATATTAATTATGTGACAAAAACTGCCCTGGAAGGTTGAAACCACTAATATGAATATAATTAACAATGTATTTATTGTGTTTGCAGCTTGTACGGGGTCAGTAAATGGAAGATAAGCAACTTTATGTTTGCTGCTGCAGATCACTGATACCAGAAATAAACGGAGTTCTTACATTCATCCGAGGCATAATCCACCAGGAATGTCTCGTGTCCAAGCGTAATTGAAATTAATGGGAAATCTGCAAAACTGTAATCTTTGCCAAATATGGAGTCTTTTTAAAAATTCATTTTAAAGCAATAGAGTTTAATACTCACTTTTATAGTCTCCAGTCATTGTGGAGGATAGGCACTTTGTTAAAAAAAAAAAAAAAAAAAAACTTTTTCACTGCTATTCAGCAAATTGCTGCCAGCTGAACCTTTTTAAAAATCCATTTTTATAGTGGCTCAACAAGTTGTCAACTGATTCATGGACACTTTGAAACCAAACTAGAAACAGATGGTCCTATCTGTGCCAGTCATACTCCTTCCAAGGCAATTGCCTCTCCAGTGATTCCAGTCAGGAAGCAAAGACAGAAGATTGTGAAGTGTCAGGAGTGACTCTCTGGGCTTTCAGAGAGAGGCATTTTTTGTGCATCTACTGTCTTCAAAAGGAGAAGCAGCCATTTATTGATTTGTGGGATGTTGCTTTGTGATGCTGTGTTACAGCAGATCACTTATGGTGAGTTCACCTACTTTCACTGAAGAATACAGAGGTAACTCTTGGCTCATTTCATTCTTACATGCAACAACAAAGGATTTCAAAAGTTTGCTCCCCAACAGATGAGACTGCAAGAAGTTTTCTACCTTTTCCAATTTTTTTTTCATTCTGGGACTTTTGTGTGTGTGTGTGTGTGCAAAAGGTTTGTTTCCAGAAAAGATACTGGCCTGAATCTTACTGGTTAGTCCAAACTAGATTAGACCCACTGAATAAACTGTTGACTGCTGAGTCAACATGTAGGTAAATTACTTTGATATCATGGGTCTGCTCTATTTGGGACTAAGATTCAGGCTATTGTTTCCTGTGCAAAAAAATGATGGGTTTCGCATGAAACCCTGATATTTGCCAAAGTGAACTCTTTTCTTTTCTTTTTTTCTTTTTTCTTTTTTTTTTCAAGAATGTCCCCAAATGTGAAAAATCTCACAGCCTTTGACTACTTTCTCAACAATGTGTCTCAATGTGTTGAGACACCCTTTCTCATGGAGTACAAGAAAATGTGTGAATGTTCTTTATATCCATCTGACAATCTAGGTCACTCAGTTAGCTAACTTCATCAGTGTTGTTTGGACATCCATAATGCACAGCAATACATAGTGTATCTGGGCCTTATGGGTTAAAGCACTGGTACTTATTGATTGACAGGGATGGCAGCACCACCTTCAAGCTCCAGTGTAGCTGTAATCTCACAGTAGATGGTAAGGGGTGGAATGGATATTCCCAGCAATATACTGTTTTGAGTCATGCCTGGGACACTGCAAATTACTTGGGTGGAGACAGAGGCTTGGTTTCAAATGGGCTACTTAGACCCATTCATTTTATTAAAGACCATCTCCTGGTGGAGACGAAAGCTACTAGAAGTGGTTGGTTTATATGAATCAACACAATTGTCTGCATTGTGCATTCTTCTTGGGGATGTGGCCATGGTGACTATCATGCTACGTGCCTACATGTCAAAACTTCTAACTACAGTGCTGGCAAAATGGTCTGTTCTCTTCCTCTGATATGTAATGGCTGAAAATATGAGCAGAATTGGGGCTGTCCTCTGGTTAAACAATTTTGTCTGATGTTTTAGTTTGTTTTGGGGCTAATTTTAACAAAACATGGTGAATTAATTTGCATGGTATTAAAAGCTCAGGAGGAATTGTTTATTTTATTTTCTTCCAGAACTTTCAGAGATATACAGGGATTCATAAACCAGTGTCTCACTGATTAAACAAAAACTGCAGCTGCAAATACTATGGAATTCTGGGATTTGTAGCTTTGTGAGATAGTCAACCTTCTCTGTCAGAGCACTCTGGTGTCACGCCAAACTAAAAATCTCAGAATTCCATAGCACTGAGCCATGACAGTTAAAGTGGTATAATGCTGGATTATTTCTGCAGTGCAGATACAGCCAAAAGAAGGTATTCCCCCCTTCTATTCCCTTTAGGAAAAAAAAAAAGTCAACACATAGAAAGCTGCTTTGAAATCCATGGAGTTAAGGCTGTGTCTGTCTACATTGACTGGCAGGAGTTCTCCAGGGTTTCAGACAGGAGTCTTTTCCATATCCACCAGGAGATGATGGCAACTAAACTCAGACTTTCGTGAATGCTGAGCATGTGCTCTGTGCTGAACTGCATCTCTTTCTCCCATTCCATAAGCATAGATTCTAAAAATAAACATGTGTGTCCAGGTAGTCACTCAATCTCAGTGTCCATCAGAGCTTTAAAGTAACTTATTACAAATAAAAGTTGGAAATAATTAGTAAACAACAAGTTATATTTAATCAGTTCTTTTCATTCTGATTCTAACATAGGTAAAGATAATTCCACCCCTTTTTTGATATAACTGTAATTTCCTAATTATTTTTTATAAATACGGGGGTGTGATCTCATACAGTGGTGGAGCAGGATGTCATATATTTCAAGTACCAGCTCATGCTCTACCTTATGCTGCTGCCCTGGGCTTTGTTGTGGGTGTTGGAGAGTTGGTTGGGGAATGAATGTGTTTTGCATACAGGATTTTTTTTTTTTTAGAATGTTTGAGAACCAGGTAAAGGAAGAGTTACTTTTAAAATACTACAACTGTAACAACAGTGAGATGCTTTGGGGGCCCTTAGTGAGTTGACCCTCTAATTGCAATTAATTACTTTAAAAATAACTTCCCAAGCTCTGTTCTAAAGTGATGCTATCTAGGAGTAATTTTATCAGATTACCTGATTTTTCTGTGAACTGCATCTTTTCTCTATTGTGCCTGTCCTAAATGTGAGGTAAGGCCACTGTGTAAGATGTAAGCATGGGGTGCATAGTTGTCATTGGGACCCATGTTTGCCTCTAGCAGAGCAATTGGCTTTTTTACCCTTGGGAATTGCTCAAGGAAAATTAACTTACATATAGAACATTACACCTAATTTGTCTGCTCAAATTATTATTTTTAATGTTGCTATAATCTACAGTTATCAGTGGTGAACCTGCCATTCAACTGGGCAGCAAATAATTGTTGCTTGTTTATTTCACTCTTCTCTTTTCTGCCCCCCACCTAAATGCATCAGACCTGTGACCTCACTTGCACAAGACAAGTGCTTCTTTAGACATTGAGTGGCATTTGAATAACCAGAATGATCGAGGCAAAGGCAGTGACCCAACATTACTGATAAATAAGTGACCCAACATGACTGATAAATTTCACATCTCTCCAGAGTTAGCTGCAGGACAGAGGACACACTGAACTGTGTAGGAGGAAAAATGGTTCTTTGCTACTTCTTGAAGGTAAAATACAAACTTGATGGGTTCAGCCTTCATGCACTTCAATGGGATATTTTACTACCCCAAGTGCACTTCTGTCTTGCAGGATGTATGTAGAAGTATATCTATAATGGAGGCCATTGTAAGAAATTGTCATCTGCACAGAAGTCAACAATGCTATATATTTCTGCCACTTGTCATGTTAAGTTTTTCCCCTATTTTTTTTAAAAACAGTTGGGGGGGGGAATGTCCCAGTGAATCTATAGATTTTTGCCATTGGAGTATCCTTTCTCCCTGCCAGTATGATGTATTGGAACAAACAATGTCCCATGCTAGTGGTTCAGAAAACTATGATTCAGGGATGCTGTCATCTCATGTTCAGTTCGTCTTAGTAGGTTGCCTTCATGGGGAAAATTTTCAATTTCTTCTGGGAGGAGTTGCTACATTTCATTGGGATCTTTTTAAATCTAATTTTACACACACACACACACACACTAGCACCCCCTTATCCACTGATTTTCCAGTTGTGGATTCTATTATCTGCAGTTTGCAATGGTGGGGGGGAAGGAAGGAGGAGGAGGGATCTCATCTCCCCTGTCCCTTCTTTTGGGAGGGCACCTGTTGCAATCGTGGTGATCACTGGGGTGAAGGGGGAAGGGAGGAGGAGGAGCGATTTGGCCTCCCCCATTTCCCCTTCACCCCCACAATCACTGCTGCAGTGGAATCATGGGGGGGTGAAGGGCAAAGGGGGCGGAGAAGCGGTCTCGCCTCCCCCTTTCCCTGGGATAGCTCCTGTTGCTGTGGTAGGGCCATGGTGGGGGTGATGGGGAAAGGAAGAGGAGTAGTGAACTTACCTACCCCTTTCCCTGGTATGCTCCCTTGGATGGTGTTTGCTATTAATCACAGAATTCACCATCCACAGGAGGGTGGTTGAACCAATCCCCACAGATACTGGGATGCTACCATACACACACTTTTATTCCACCTTGTGTTTTCTGTCTTTTGGTGTTTGGGGTTACACACACTTGATTCTGCACCCATAACCACTCCTATGGACATGAGGCATTTTTATCCTACACAATAACTAGAGTTCACATTGGGGTTAGAAAATGCTCTACAGTTCTATCTGTACAAGTCTGTGTATGAGAGCTGCATAAGGGTTGGAATTAGGGATGGAAAAAATATTTGAAGATATTCCAAAAGGGGTGTGTGTGTTGAAAAACATGTTTTTTGAGTATTGAGAAACCCCAATGAGAAGAATCTTGATCAAATAAATCTTGGACTAGTGAGAAATTTTGCACATTCCTGTGAAGAAAATGCTATAATTGAGGATTTGTTCTGCACAAAATATGTTTGTGATTGATCTGTCATGAAATGAACACTTTCTGAACATGAAACAGCATTTTCTGAACAGGACTTAATATTTTTGCATAGAAATAAGTCCTGAATTGTGAATAGCTTCCAAAAATTGTGTGGTTCTCAAAGATTTTCTTACAGTGGGAAGGAAATTGCTAAAATTACTATTTGTATCTTCTGAGAATAATCTTAGGGCTTGTCTGAACTGACCAGTATACTCCATGTTCTGGCTGGAGTATTCTAGCAACAGGCTCCTGACATTTCTCACCTGTTACCTGCCCTTCTGTTGCCTTTTGCACAAGCTGGTGCTTCTATTTCCCACACCGGTCATGTCTTCTAAGGCCAGGAATGGTCACATGGATGGACACCTCATAATGACCTCAGCAAACATGATGTGTGTGACCCAGCTGGGAAATGGCTTTGCTGGGCACTGCGCAGACTGTGTGTGCCCACAACACTGTTCCCATTGCAGTAATGGAATTCACCCATTTTCTCCAGAAAAACTACAGCACACTGTGATTTTTTAGCTGCCGGGCTTGACCGGTGGATTCTCTGCAGTCCGTACAGCTTTCCCCTGCCTCCCCCGGATGCCCACAGCTTATGTGGTGGCAGCACGGAGCCCGCCATTGCACTGTCTTCTTCCCAGCATGCTCTGCAGGCTGGGAAGAGGGTGCAGAATGGATGGACCAGTCCAGGCAGGCCTGCCCTTCCCTGACTGGTCAAATACTGGGAAGGGGTGGGACTTACCACCAGTGCTTAATTATGAGATCACATTTTTGCGAAGTTTGTAGCAGCCGCTTTACAGTGGCTGCTTTATGGTGCTGGGGTTGGGTATATAACCTGCCCCAGCACAAAGTTGTTTAGCTGGCTCGCTGGGAGCTGAAGAGAGAGGATTGCTGAATGGGAGCCTGTTCTGGGCCTAGGAGCTGTGAAGAGGGTGGCGGAGTGGGCATTGTGGCCTGGCAGGGCACAGGTGATGACAGCAAATATCTGGTGACAGTGCAATGGTGGAGGTCCTCGGCAGTGGCCATTGTCAGAGGCAGTGATGGGTAGCAGCAGGGCGAGCCAGAGACGATGGCACCAAACCAGAAGTGGTGGATATTGCAGTGGCGGTCAGTGATAGAGGTGGTGCAAAGGTCAACAGGCCATAGGGGAGGGCACCAAACCAGCACATCTCCACTAGGGGTGCTACATTTCACAGGGGCAGATCTGTCCATGAACTAGGCACCAGTGGCAACAAGTGAGAGACAGGCATCATGCTGCCCAAAAAGGGGGCATCAGCCTCAAGGCCACACACCAGAGGGCAAGCCAGCAAGACTTCTAGATCCTGGAGAGAACTTGCACTGCGATGGCCACCTAACAGGGGGTTACTAGAAATAAGGGGAGAGTGAGAAAGGAAAGCCAGCCAAAACCAAGATGCCACTGAGGCCATTCATGGATGAGGATCCTAGCTTTGAGGACCTCTCTGAGGTGGTCTCATATGTCATGGAGAAACTGGACAAGATGGGAAAAGGGTGGTCTGGCAAGCAACACAGCTCCATGTTAGCGAGCCAGGGATGTTCAGGGGCAGCGAAGCTTCCAGTGAGCCAGTTGTGGGACCAGCCAGAAGGGAGCAAAGGTTGGTGTTCCCCATTGCGCAGCTGCAGTCCATCCAGGGGGTCCACTCACTCTACCTTGGTGGAGCGGGAGTGTAGACATCATAGGAGCAGTGAGAAAAGGAGGTGCTCGAGAAGGAAGCAGAGATTGACTTGGATACTGACAGAACTTCAGGTGAGTCATCTGAGGAGGAAGACTTGAGCAAATTCTAATATTGGAGGGCAAGAGCTAAGCCGGGAATGCCACAGTGGGTGATCAGGTTGCATTCACTACAAGGGCGGGGAGGGGAGAGAAGGGATCCTCTCACTTGGGGGAGAATGGAGGGGAATCTCCTGATTCTAGCCTCACAGTGTTCAAGAATGAGGATACCCTCTGGGTACATCACAAGATCCTCAAGGGGTATTACGTGGATGTCTTCTCCCATGTTCAACCAATGGGGGAAGAAGTGAGATTGCACAAGAGCAACAAGAAAAGCTCTAACAAGGGCAAAGCAGACCCTGTCGAGTGCACCTTCAGCAACTGGTTGACAGGATATGCAGTTTTCATGGGGGTTGTTACAATGGTTTTCCCCCAGAGTGGTTGGCCCCTGATCTATTTTTCCTGAGTGTGCTCAAGGCCAGGGCTTTGGTCGGTGATTCAGCAGTGATCGAGTATGATGAGGAGTGTCGTAAGCAGGCATCATGCAATGATAGTCACAGGTGGGATCTCCACAATGACAAGATTTGGCTGATCATGGTGGGGCCAAATGCACGTGGTAAAGGGGAGGTCACCAAGGCACTTAGCAGGAAAGAGGGAAGACACATGGTGTGCTGGGAATACAACACAGGCAAGTGTTTCAGGGCCAGGTGCAAGCTTGAGCACAGCTGCAAGTCCTGCTTTGGCAGGCACCCTAGGATCAACTGCACAAGACAGGCAGCAGGCCAGCAGTCCTTTCAGAATGGTCACCCTGCTTCCACCAATGCAAAGAGGGAGGCAGGGTCTGGGGCCAATGCTGGACAAGGGAGTGCCAAGCAGAACTGAGCCACTGGGGGTGAAAAGGGGGGGCATGGCCTTCACCCCTGTCAAACTACATGCTCTGCTCCCCCTTCTCAACCTCTACCCCAAAAAGAAGGCGGCCGCCTACTTAGCTGATGGTTTCAGATTTGGCTTCCGGATCTCCTTTGTGGATCCACATACAGCTATGGACTCAGGCAACTTAAAATCTGCATCAGAGTCACCTGACATGCTTGCACGTAAAATTGAAAAGGAAATGGAGGCAGGGAGGTGACGGGACCCTTTACTGTACCTCTAATGGAGAACCTCAGAATTTTGCCTTTGGATGTGGTACCTAAGAAAAATCCAGGTGAGTACAGGCTCATTCACGATCTGTCATACCCCAAAGGGTCCTGTCTATGGACTTTTTCAGACAACCCAAAAATAATGCTAGGAGCCTCGCCAGGTTGTGAGGCTGCAGCGCTAGAGGGCGTCCATTTCGCATGACGCTCCTTCCCAGTGGTACTGTTGCAGTACCGCTGGGACATTTGACCGTCATATTTTGGATTTGACCATCATATTTTACTCACGATTTTACTCACGTCATATTTTACTTACTCAAGACTGTTGGACCTGCCACAGCATTAACTTACTTGGGGATTCAGTTAGAGTCTGTATTAGGGGTTTCTATGCTTGCCAGCGGACAAGCTAGCAGGTCTCAAGGAACGACTGCTGGGCCTCATGTCATGGGACAAGGCCACTTTTAAGGAGATTCAGTCACGTTGGGGCCATCTGAATTTTGCTTGCAGGGTGGTGACTCCGGGTAGGGCATTCTGCGCTAGGTTGGCAGGTATCATGAAGGGTGTACGTTCTCCTTATCATCACATTTGCCTGACACAGGGGGGTCAAGGAGGACCTTCGGGTCTGGTTGGAGTTCTTGGAAGACTACAATGGCATCATACTGTGGCAGGCGCACAAGGTTTTGGGCGAAGGCCTGCAGGTGCACTCTGATGCAGTGGGCAGTCTAGGATTTGGGGTTTTCTACAATGGGCACTGGTGTGTGCAACATAGGCCATCGGAGTGGGGAGACACACACATTGTATGTGATCTAACATTGCTTAATTTTTTCCAATTCTAGTGGCAGTAGTTATCTGGAGGGAGGAATTCAGAGACAGAAAACTCTGCTTTTGGTATGATAATCAGGCTGTGGTGTGGATTATTAGCAGGCAGTCCTCAAGGTCCAAGAGAGTCATGAGGCTTGTCTGCAAATTTGTGCTGATTTATTTACTTCAAACATCAATTTCTCAGCATGGCACATTCCTGGTGTGGATACCGAGATTGCAGATGCATTGTCTCAATTTCAGGACAAACAGTTCTGTTCATTGGCCCCAGATGTGGATGCAGAGCGGGGCCCCTTCCCTGCGGATCTCTGACACCTTGGGAGCAAACAGTGATTCGAGGAGTCAGTAATTCCTTGGTGCCATCAAAACAAGCGAGCTACAAGACAGCAGTTGACCAGTTCTTTGCTTTTACGAAGAGGAACAGATATGAGGGTTCCTGGCTGATGTCAGAATGAGTTGTTGCATTATCTTGCATTCTTGAAGGACCAGGGATTGGCTCCTCATTCCATCTCCATACATATGTGGTATTTCATTCTTCACTAAGGCAGCAGGATACAGTGACCCTTGTGCCAACTTCCTCATTTGGAGGGTTCTGGAGTGTGGTGTAGGGCGAGCCATTGGGTGGTGGATGTGAGATGGCCGATTTTCTTTGGCATCCTGGTCAAGCTGGTGGCCGAGCTGCACATCATCTTCCGGTCCAGGTATGAAGCCCTACTTTTTGGCACTGGCTTTATGACAGCCTTCTTTGGTGCCCTGCAAATTGGTGAGCTGGTGTGTTATTCCAAGCGGGATGTATCAGGCAGGGCTCTGCAATTCAGTGACATATCAATAGGGGCTGATGCGCTGGGTATCTGGGTGAGGTGTTCCAAGTGTGACCAGTGAGGAAAGGGGGCGGTTCTGCAGACACAGAGTATAACAGACTTGTCCCCCTGCCTGGTGGACATGATGTGTAGGTTCTTGGAGAAGTGCCCAGGAGGGTCGGCCCCCCTCTTCAGGCATGAGGACTTGTCCCCACTGACATGGTTCCAGTTTGCCAGTGTGCTATGCACTACATTGAGGCGGCTGGACTTACCGGCTGAGGAGTTCAGAGGCTACTGCTTCTGGATTGGGACGGCAACAATGGTGGCACAAAGGGGACTATCCATGGATACAATCAAGCATTTGGGTCGGTGGTGCTCAGTGGCCTTTGTGAGGTACATCCAGCCTGAGTTGACAATCCCACCACAGACTGAATGACAGGCCCATTGGTGACAGCTGCTGGAGGTTGGCAGAAGGCTGTTCCCAGGGGACTGTCTTTTGTGATGGTTGGCATGGGTCCTGATTTGGGGTCAATGGCTGGGGGAAGAGTCTCCATCAATTTCAAGGTGAAGTTCAATTTCAAGTTCACAGAGAACCCCCACCCTTTTGTTTCCAGGGGACGGGAGGGTCATCAGGAAAGCAAGCTTGGCCAGGTCTCATCCCCTCCATGTGGTAGAGGTGTCATTATCAATCGACAGTGATAACATTGACCAATACCATGTTGGTGGATGGCAGGATCTGGACCCATGTGATTGATGCCAGCCATTTACACCTGTTATCAAAAGTTGTGGCCTTTTTTTTTTTGCCAGTACATATATTACATATCATCATTTATCAGTATATCTTTTGTGAGACTTATACTCTGTGTCTGTTGTTATTTACAGAAAGGTGGGAGGGGGAAAACATGTCTGCTCTGGGAGCCCTGGTGGCGCAGTGGTTAAGCGCCTGTACTGCAAGTCACCACATTGCAAGTTCTATTCCAGAGGGCTCCAAGGTTCATTCAGCCTTCTATCCTTTCGTAGGTTTGTAAAATGAGTGCCTGGCTTGTGGGGGCAATTAGCTAACACACATTGAAAACTGCTTAATGCAGTGTAGATGTGTAAATTGCTATTGCTTAAAACAATTTGTAAGCCACTCTGATAGCCTTGTGGCTGAAGAGCGGGGTATAAATAAATAAATAAATAAATAAATAAATAAATATTTTTTTAAAGGACCGGAAGCTCCTTTAAGGCCCGTCTGGCTTCCTCCCAGCCCCCTGGCAGCCTGTGGCCCACGTGGCAGTGGCATGGGGGCCACCATTGTGCTGTCTTCTTCCCAGCATGCTCTGCAGGCTGGGAAGAGGGCATGAAATGGACAGTCCAATCAGGGCAGGCTTGCCCTGCACCAATTGGTCAAGTGTTGGGAAGGGGCGGAACATCCCACTGGTGCTTAATTATGACAACATATTTTGGTGACATTTTGCAGCAGCCACTTTATGGCTGCTGCTTTACAGCACTGGGATCGGATATATAACCCAGCCCCAGGACCAGGTTGTTCAGTTGGCTCACTGGGAGCCAAAGACCCACCCTCCCTCCCTCCCTTTGTTTTATTGCCTTTTTAGATAGTAGGACATTGTGTCTGGTTATTTCCTTTGTCTCTTATTTTAGTTCTAACTAAGGGTAGTGGTTGGCATGGGTCTTGATCCAGGGTCAATGGCCAGGGGAGGGGTGACCATCAATTTCAAGGTCAAGTTCAAGTTCATGGAGAAGCCCCCTTTTGTTTCCAGATGATGGGAGGGTTGTCAGGCAGGCAGAGCTTGGCCAGGTCTCCTCCCCTCCATGTGGTAAAAGTGTTGGTATAAACCAACAGTGGTAATATTGACCAACATTGTGTTGGTGGATGGCAGGATCCGGACCCATGCAACTGATGCCAACCATTTACAGCTGTTATCAAAAGTTGTGGCCTTTTTATTGCCAATACATATATTCCATATCATCATGTATCAATATATCTTTTGTGAAACTTATACTCTGTGTCTGTTGTTATTTACGGAAAGGTGGGAAGGAGAAAACATGTCCAGGCTGGGTTCGCAATACTAGATGTCTGCTCTGTTTTAAGGGGTATTTGCTCAAGATTGTTATCAGAACCATCCAGATGTCATCTGGACAGTTTGGACTAAGATTGAGCAAAAACCCTGCATTGTCCAGACTTCTGGGCATACAAATGTGGGGTGGGGGGAGGCCATTTCATTTGGCTCATGCAGACAAGGCCTTAGGAATTTATCAGATGTCCCCTTGTTAACATTCTTTTGCCAGCATTAAAAAATATTTTTTTATCCTGGCAAAAGAAGGTTCCCCCCACACTTACCTTGCCTCCCCGGCAAAGGCAGCTCCATGAATAAAGAGGAATAAAGCTCTGTTCACTTCCTCTTTTGTGTGGGAAGTGCAAAAATGAAAAGAAAAATAAACATCAAAAAGTCAAGTCAAGCACACACACACACACACACACTAAAAAAAAGCTCCAAGTAACCCAGGGAAGGTAAAAAAAAAAAAGTCAATTACCTGGATGTCCCAAAATGACATGGAAGTGTTCTGTCCATCCAGACATTGTCGGGGTAAGTACAAGATTTAAATGGCCCGAGGCTTCACATGCCGGTGATGACAGCAAAAATGCAGCAGGGCAATCTATTGATGGCTTAAGCCATCAAGTTAAAAGGTACAGGTTTGGGACTGTTTTTAACTGCAAAAGGGCGATATCATCTGACCCGTACACCCCTTCATGGTTATGTGGCATCATTATGATGCCATATTTTGCATGTCTGATAAAGTCCTTAGTGAAGAATTATATCTGTAGTTATAATAGGCAAGAGGCAAATGGTTGTGCAACACTTTGACTTTGAAACAGCATACCTGAATGCTGATCTTGAAGAGACAGTGTTCATGGAACAGGCCCTAGGGTATGACAGTGCAGGTGAGAGCAAGGTGTACTTGTTACGCAAAGTGCTCTACAGCTTGAAACAAAGTGCACGTTGCTTGGACAAGTGCATACACCAAGTTTTGGTGTCACTAGGTTACACAAGGAGCATCACAGATGCCTGTGTGTACACCAAGGGGGCAGGTGATAGTGCTGTCATGGTAGTTATCTATGCGGACGACCTTTGTGTGGCAGCAAAGAGTGCCAGTGATATCAAGAAAGTGCAGGTGGAGTTAGAAAGCTGGTTCAAGTTAATGGACTTAGGCAGCCTGAGATGTTATCCAGGAGTAGAGGTAGAAAGAACCAGTCTTGGAGAATTTTTCCTAAGTCAGAAAAAGAAGATTGACAATTTGGTTGCCAAGTGTGGGCTTAGTGAGGCAAAAGTGGTCAGGACACCAATGAACACTGATTTTGTGAACTTGGAGGTAGAATAGGAGTTTGAAATACCAGATCTGTACCACTCAGTGGTAGGCAGGCTGTTGTTTATTGCAAACAACACCAAGCCTGACATCAGTTTTGCAGTTGGGGTGCTCATCAGAAGAGTCTCCAAGACAAGGAGGGCGGATTGGGAAGCCCTGAAGAGGGTAGTTAGATTTCTCAAGGGGACCAGGGACATACGTTTGAAGCTGACAGGAAGTCAGGTGACCCTTGAGTGCTATGTGGACAGCTCTTTTGCTGCTGAGACTTCAGACAGGACGTCGGTGACTGGGACGGTGGTCAGGTATGCAGAGAGCCCCATACTGCGGAGATCAAGAAAGCAGAACTATGTAGCCATTAGTACAACTGAAGCTGAATTTGCTGCCTTGTCTGAGATGGGAAGTGAGGTACAATGGGTAAGGCAGATGATCGCAGACCTTGGGGAGCTGTGCCAAATGCCTGTTGAGGTACACAAGGACTCACAAGCCTGCTCTGGCAGAAGCAGAAAACCTGAAATGCAGGACCAAGTACATTGCGATACGCTACCAAAATGTGAGGCAGTTAATACAAGAAGGTGTCTTGTGTCTGAAGTACTGTCCATCTGAGGACAATGTTGCAGACCTGCTCACAAAAGCCCTTCGAGCAGGAAGCCATGAGGAGTTGGCGAAGAGGCTGGGCCTTGTCACTAAAGTGTAAAGTGAAAGGTGTCAAAAGGGAAGGTCAACCAACAAACGACTGATTCCAATAATGTATGTTAATGATGTTATGTTGTGATGATAACATGTGTCCTGCACAGTAGTTTAACCATTTTGGAGGGGACTGTCAGGAGTTAGAGATTGAACTCCATTCTAAAATAGCCAAACAACTGCAGAATCATGCTGAGTTGTAATGGGTGACTGCATGAACTACCAAGTCATGCCTAGTCAGGCCACTAGAGGACAATGTCCTGTAGATGTATATATAAGAGAGCTCAGAACAGAGATCACTTCTTCCTCTCTTCTCCTCCTGTGAATGCTGAGGCCTGGTGAAGCAGTTTCTCCTTGGATTGTAAATATTTGTATATATTGCAACTGTTTGACTTTGAAGATAAAAGTGCCTCCTGCCTATCTGGACGTCAAAAACTCTCTGTGTGAGTATTCTTGGGAATGGGTTGCTACTGAGTCTGCTGAGATAGATTTTTGGCTTCTGCTGGGGATTGAGTGTCCTAACATCTCCTGACAGTATTGCCCCCAAAGTGTTCCAAGAAGGATGACAAGAGGGAAAGTGCAGAATTTAACACCCATCCACCCCCACTCTGGCACAGCGAAGTGTTGCTGGGGGGGAGATGCTTTGATAACCGCACATGAGAAGAGACCCTTTAATTGGGTCACAGAGATTCATGCCATGACATAGGAGGTTTGGGGTGAAGAGAAGACAATTTAAGTGAGGGACACCCCTTCCTTCCTCCTCTTTTGGTTGAATTTAACCCTCCCTCCTGCCTTTGCCAGAGTGTGAGTTTACTGGTCACTTATGGGCCAGGTAGAAATCCCCCCCTTTTTTCCATGTGTTTTTGCCTTCCCCACACTGTTACAAGGGAACTGGAGAATTGACCTTAGGGTGGTGTCATATTTAGGTGGTCACCTGGCAGGCGGATGAGGATTGGTTCAATGTGCACCTATGGCACCCCTTTTGGGTGAAGGATAGCTCTATCAAGGTACCCTTGCAGGTCACGTGACTTGGGCGGGTGGGGAGTAGACTATCTTTGAGGATGGCACAAATGTTGAGCCCTTACCCGAACTCATGTGACTTGAGGAGTCTCATCCTGGGGTTTTGCCTTCCAGCAGATGGTGCCCAGGAGGGGGGTATCCCAATTGATGGGACCACTGGGGCTCCGATGTTTTGCCCAGGGAAACTGGAAGGTAGGTCTGGGTGAGACCATCAGCTCCAGCTTTTCCCACATTGGGTCTCCCCATACTTTACATATCCCAAGGAAGAAAGATTTAATAGGTAATAGAATAAATAAACTGACCCCTATTTTAATCCAAACTTTTTGTGTCTGGCCTCATTATTTCATGGGCTGGTCATCAAAAGCCTCACATTGTTATCCGTAATGCAGGGCTCCACCCCCCTTCTTTTTTTTTTCAAAATAGATGCTCTTGTGTTTGGGATTTAGGACAAATATTTAAAAAAAATATATAAAGGAGGTGCATTAAAAAGGAGGCACCTTTTGGAGTGCTACTACCTTAATACAAAACCCACAATTCAGCAGGAGTACATTTAAGTAATCTCCTTAGGGTCATAGTGATACTGCAGATTTAAATGTAAACAGTCGATATAGTGCTACGTAGTGGTTTGAGAGCTCAGACACCAGGGTTTGAATCCCCATTTAGTCATGGAAACCCACTTGGAGACCTTAGGCAACTCACACTCTTTCAGCTTTAGGGGAAGGCAGTGGCAAACCATGTTTGAATCAATCTTGTCATGAATAACCTTGCATAGGGTTTCCATAAACTGGAGTCAATTTCAGGATACTTAACAACAGTGGTTATTACCTCTTCCCTTGGAAATGTAGTTCTGCAAGGAGGAGTTTTTGGGCCTCTCAAGGAAAATTCCTGATATTACTATTTGAAGGTAGTTACAATTGCTGTAAAACAGATTGAAATTTGCAACATGCTATGATTGTACTGTTTTAGAAATGCTTTCTGCATTTCTGAAGAAAAACTGGTACCTGTTCTTCATTAAGGCACACATTTTCCCTCTCTTAGATAGTTTTTTCAAGTTTTGAGACAACAAAGGCATCTGAGGTTAGGAACAGTACAAGAAAATATTGTCAGTATTTGTTTTGCAGCAAGCATAGTTGTGCATTGTGACAAAGCTAAGTCCACAAGGAAAATCAAAGCTACTAAAAGCACACTGAGGCAACTCATTAGACACAAGGAAATTTGGGGCAGATGGTAAGAGATCTTGTTGCTAAGATCAATCTGTGACTTTCTTGGTTGGCTTTCAAAGGAGGTCATCTACTTGAAAGAAGGGGGTGCTTTCATAGAACTTAGTCTTCATGTTTGTCTGAAAGACATGAAAAACAACTTTTATTTTGGGCTCCTTTCTCAAACACTGGTGATTTTTTGATGTTCTGCTTGATTAAGCCATCAAGCAAATGCTATCAAATATTAATAATGGCTGGACCCCATTTACCTCTCTTCTCAACTGTTTCCCAGACACAGTTTTTTTTAAAAGAAACTAATTATATCACACTTTAATCAAAAAAATGAAAGGAAACAAGATTTCATGTTCTTGGTTGTTCTACATCAACCATTCCACACTGCTGATTAGCCTATAAATTCAAGCATAATTAGCAGGATAGGGCATCTTTTAGCTTATAAGCCTTAGACAAATGTGAAATTGAACATTTTTTCTTTGTTTAGATAACTTAAACATACTTCGGAGATTTTCAGATGGGGAAATTATTCCCTGGGGAGATCGGGACAGAATTTGTTTCTGTCCCAGAAGCAGCGCCGCGTTTTGCATGCCCACTTCCCTCTCCCGATCTCCCATCACCCTAACACTGTCCTTGTTCTAGTTCTTTTTATTAACGATGAACTCTTGTTAATAAAATATACTGGCAGGGAACTAGGACAAGGACAGTGTTAGGGTGATGGGAGATCGGGAGAAGGAAGTGGGCGTGTGAAACGTGGTGCTGCTTCTGGGACAGAAACAATTCTGTCCCGATCTCCCCGGGGAATAATTTCCCCATCTGAAAATCTCCTTCATTTCCTTTCTTATTCTCTCTAAGGACCAATTCTTGAAGCAAGGTGATTGCTGGTGCAAATAGCTTCGACATGGCTCTGATTCTGTGTCACTGTTGTCTGGGGGCAGATCTGGCACTACTGTTAGGCAGAGTGTAGCAACTATCTAAGGCAGCAGATTCTTGCTGGCAGCACTCATCTTGTGAAGTGCTAACACTCTCTGGTGGAGAATTCTAAACACCTCTCCCTAAATTGCAAATCCCAGGATTCCATAAGATGTTGCCTTGGCAAATCAGAGCCATAGTGCTCTAATCATGAAATAGTGCAAAAGGGCCCCTGGTTCCTTTATGAAGCCAGCTTCACAGAACACCATATTGTTGTTGTTGCTTTGTGATTCTTGTGTGTGTCACATTCCATTTCAGCCTGAGTAACACTTCCCTGGTGCCAGCAGCTTTGGTCCAGGAACTCTGGTTATACCACAGAGGATATTGGGGGAGGGGATCCACTTTGGGTTTTGAAAAACAGTTTTCTAGAAATGTCAACTCAATCATCACTTTTGCTAGAAAGGGGGGTCTAGAGGGCTACAAAAATAGTCTTGAAGCCCATATGCAATCCAGGACCACATATAGGAGCTCTGGTGGTACAGTGGTTAAATGCCAGTACTGCAAGCCACAACATTATGAGTTCGATCACAGAGGGCTCCAAGGTGGACTCAGCCTTCCATTCTTCCGCAGGTTGGTAAAATGAGTACCCAGCTTGTTGAGGGCAATTAGCTAATAAAAATTGTAAAACTGCTTAGGGAGTGCTTTGGCACTGATAAGTGGTATAGAAATATCAATGCTATTGCTATATCATCCAGCCCTGCTTTAGAGGAAGGGTGGGCAAAGTTCAGAGTCTCGGCTGCAGGAAAGACACCCCTCTGACCGTGCATTCCCTTTCATCCACTCCCACAGCCCACCAACAAATGGCAGTTTTATGCTAAAATAAGTTCCCCATCTCCCCAAAGTAGAAGAAACAAAGTAAACAAAATGGAACAAAATCTATGGCTACTTCTGCTTTTGTTCTATTTTTGCAGCATTCTTGTGACTCATGTGAAGCACAGCTGGTGCTGGGGACAAAAAAATGGACTCCAGTCCTTTTGAGTTTGCCCTAAGTGCACAAGAAATGGCCTTTTATCTTTTTATTCAATCTCTTCTTTGAATCCTATAGCTAAGGAGTTCTTTTACCCTATGGAAGGGGAGCCAAGTTGTGCCCACTATCAAATGTATCACCAAGTGCTCTGATGATCCATCACTCCATGTACAAGACCATTTAAAGTGTCAAAGCAAGTTAACTGGAAAAAAAATACATGGTCAGCCTCACTCTGCCTACATGAAAAAGGCTGTAACCAGACTTCACATACAACAACATACAAGACCCAGCCAAGGAAAAATGCACAAAATTCATCATGCAAACTTTTGAAACTCCACTGGCTTCTTCATCAGGCAAAGGTGTTAAGAATCATACAGTAGAGTGGAGGGGATGACGATGTTAGAGTCACAGGCCTACATTTTGTCAAGATGTTGTTTTTGTTGTTGTCAGTTAAAGTGATCTGGAGGGATATCAATGCAGGCAGAGGCCACTCCCCTCTTTAGCCATCCACATAGTCTCCCAAACAGCCAATGCCACTTAAGACTTCTCCAGATTGATCTGAAGAAACCTGGGTTCTTGTGATACAGCTCCTTAGGCTTTGCCAGGGTTTTGCTGGATGTTGTCACCTACATGTCTACTCATTCCATTCTATTAGGGGTCCTTTTGGTGATTTCTTGGATCACTACAAGGGCTCTTGTAAATGTTTTTTTAAAACCGGGCATAGTTTGCTCTAGTTATCCTGCAATTTTAAGGAGAAAATAGTCCCATCAGATTTATTTTACAAAAGTGCCATTTTACTGATGTGCTGATGCACTAAAGCTCTAAGGGTGTTTCTTTAATTAGGCAGAATGGAGGGAAGGGGTGGAGAAGGAGATGGAGACTTCTGTTCTGGTCTGATGTGTCTCAGAATTAAAAAAAGAAAAAAAGAAACCCATTTAAAGGTGGAAATGTTGCAGCTGGTGCCAGGAAATGCAAGAAAATACGCTGGGTCAACAGTAACATTATTTGGACTTTTAAAAAAGAAAACACTACTGCCATAAATATTGCTATCTTCCAACATAGTTGCCCCATCTGTTGAAGCCTTTAGTCTTTTGATGTTCTGTTCTGTTTCCAAGCATTGGCATATTTGGGAAACATTTCTGATGGAAATGATGCATTTGAATATGTCTGCTAGAAATGTTCTGGGATATTCAGCAATCACATGAAGCTTCTCATACACCATTTGATTAATGAGACCATGATATGATAGTGAAAAGAATAAGGTCTGAATCCTTGAAGTTCCTCCAACAGAAGCAAATGGAGCTGGCAATGAAAATAAGAAGCCATGCTCTAAGATGGTCCACGGAGTAGCAGATGCAGAACATGAACAATTGTAAATACCATTTTAAACCTATAATGCCTTATTTGCCTATGCAATTGTATGGCCCAACATTTATTGTAAGATGCTTTGACCTTGTGAAGAAAGCTGGGTATACATTTTCTGAAACTATCAATTAAAAATAAGAAAGAAAGCCACAAACTGACAAGCAATGATTGATGGCCCTAATCTCCATCCATCACAGTTGGCAGTCATTACCATATCTTGTGGCAATGGATTTCACAAGCTTGCTGGGGGATTCTGAGAGTTACAGTTCCAAAAAAAAAGTAGCTTTCCAAGGTATAGTAGGTATATCAATCTCTCCCTCCCATTCTCTCTCTCACACACATATACATATGAAAAATGTGAGTTGATCAGGGACATCTACCAAAGTCAAATGTTATCAATTTGCATTGTTGGATTGTGGAGGGGCTGAAGTGTGAGAAATTGTATTGCACATAGGCTGAAGTGTGGGGATTCTGATAAGATTTGGAAGTGGTGAGTAATGTTATTGCTTGATGGGTTATTATTTTTATCCTTAAAGATATCACTTCTTCTAAAGAAGCAGACTAATGCAAAAGCTTTGAGAAGTGTTTCTCTGTCTTAATGGACTTGGTGACTCATACAGAGCAATTGTTGCTCACTTGGGTAACCAAAAAAAGGGGGGGAAACTTTACAAATGAAAATTCTTTTCTCTTATGCTCTTCATAGAATCATAGAATCATAGAACTGTAGAGTTGAAAGAGACCACAAGGGCCATCCAGTCCAACCTCCCGTCATGCAGGAAATCATGATCAAAGCATCCCTGACAGATGGCCATCCAGCCTCTGTTTAAAGACCTCCAAAGAAGACCTCCTACCATGCTCTGAGGGAGTGTGTTCCACTGCTGAACAGCTCTTACTGTCAGAAAGTTCCTCCTAAAGTTGAGGTGGAATCTCTGTTCCTTGAGCTTGCATCCATTGCTCCGTGTTCTAGTCTCTGGAGCAGCAGAAAACAAGCTTGCTCCATCCTCAATGTGACACCCCTTCAAATACATAAACAGGCCTGTCATATTGCCTCTTAACCATCTTTTTTCCAGGCTAAACATACTCAGCTCCCTAAGTCTATCCTCATAAGGCATGGTTTCCAGACTTTTCACCATTTTAGTCACCCTTGTCTGGACACACTGCAATTTGTCAATACCCTTTATGAATTGTGGTGCCCAGAACTGGACACAGTATTCTACGTGAGGCCTGACCAAGGCAGAATAGAGTGGCACTATTACTTCCCTTGATCTATACACACTATACTTCTATTGATGCAGCCCAAAATCACATTGGCCTTTTTAGCTGCTGCATCACACTTTTTTTTTTAATTTATTATTATTTTTTCAAGTTTACATATACTCGTTCATAAATCATATTCTTTCATCCAAACAAAAAATACAAAGTAAATCATATAATATAATATAAATCATGTAAAACACACCATACATACAAACATAAACAAATCTATCACTCCATTGACTCCCTCTGTAGTGTGTGCTCAATCTGGTTATACAAGAAATCAATCACATTTATCCTTCTATTTCAAACAAACATTGTTATCGAACCTGAAATTTAATTTATTCTTATTATAGTAGCTTACTTCCACTCTCAGTGCTTTACCTATTCTTTCTCTTAACCCCGCATATTCACCACAACATATGATCCCTTATTTTGTTTTTATTTAATTTTTTTTCCTTTTTCCTAATGATATCAAAGGAGAAGAAAAAAAGAAAAAAAACACCTTTTGGGTCGTTTAAACTATAGATATATGTTTTAAATTACTTATGTTATTTGAATATTACATCTCAAAATCAGATATTCTGAGATAGGAGTCCAGTCTGAATTAATTTTCCCAATATTGCCTTTGTTAGCTATTCTAGTTAGCTTATCGTTATCTTTCATATCAAGCAGTTTATAAAACCAACTCTCCATATCTTTTGATTTTTTACTTTTCCAATTTGCAGCTATTATTAATCTTGCTGCAGTGACACAGTATAAAAGTATTCTCCAATAGCGTTTTTCTTCCTGTTCTTCCAATATTGATGTTATGTTCAAAAGATATAGTTTGGGGCCAATGGATATGAAATTTTCAAAATTTTCTGGATTGCCCTAGGAATTTTCTCCCAGAATTTCCTGATAACTTTGCACCCCCACCACGTATGATGAAGCGAACCTAATTCCTTGTCGCATCTCCAGCAGTTTTTATTTGCCAAATTGTACATATTACTTAATCTTATGGGTGTAAGGTACCATCTGCTAGTGATTTTTAAAGACTTCTCCTTCAAGTCTTGGCTAGCCGTAAAGGAATTTGTCTTCCTCCAGGCATTTTCCCACTAGTTCATGGTTATTGGCTCCCCAATATCCCTTGCCCACTTTTATCAAGGATTCTCTAACTGCCTCTGTTTCCATGTCTCTATCTAAGAGTAACCTATAAATTTTGGCGATCTTCTTCTTATTTATACCCCAAATAATTTTATCAAATTCATTATCTTCTTTATCAAAATTATATTCTCGTCTATCTTCTTTAAATTTAGCATTAATTTGGTGGTATGTGAACCACTGCAGATCATAACCCTGATTTTTAAATTCGTCCCTTGTCTTCAAAACGGGACATTTCTCATCATGCCAAGTTATTAAGTCTCTGTATTTGATCCATAAGTCTTGATTTGTCCATCTTCGTTGAATTGCCTCTATTGGTGATATCCACCAAGGGATTTTTATATAGAATTTTTGCTTAATTATCTTCCAGATTCTCATTAAAGCTTTCCTAATGGTATGATTTTCAAATTCTTTATCGATAGATAGTTTTCCGTACCACATATATCCATGTATACCACATCTTGTGCCGTCTAATTCTATATTCATGAGTTTGTGGGTTTTTCATTTTATCCAGTCTTCTAACCAAACTATACCGCCTGCCAAGTAATACAATGCCAGATTTGGAAGATTTGCACCCCCTTGTCTTTAACATCTAATAGTGTGGACCATTTTATCCTGGGTTTACGCCCGTTCCAAATGAAGTTTTTAAGATCCTGAGTCCATTCCAAAAATGGTTTTTCATTTACTATGATGGGGGGGTGTGTGTTTCTGGAACAAGTATAACATTCGTGGGAGTATATTCATTTTAATTACGGCAATTTTGCCTAATAAAGATAATTTCAGTTTTTGCCATTTCTTAAGATCTAATCTTATTTGCTTCCACATTTGGTTATAATTGGCTTCATATAAATTCCTGTTTCTTTTAGTTAACCATATCCCCAGATATTTAATCTTTTTCTCTAATCTACCTCCACTTCTCTGCTTCAGCTGTTCATCTTCTTTCTTAGTCAGATTTTTCGGCAGTATAACAGTTTTTTCTTTATTTATTTTAAATCCTGAGAAATCTCCGAAAGTCTTCATTATATCCATTAATTTATCTATATTGTTCAAGGGGTCTTGTAATATCAATAATAGGTCGTCCGCATATGCTAATACTTTATGTTCGTATCCTTTCACTTTCAACCCAGTTATCAAATGATTCTCCCTTATTTGCTTATTTAAGACCTCCATGGACAATGTAAACAAGAGTGGGGACAGTGGGCACCCCTGCCTCGTCCTTTTCATTATATTAACTCCCTTTGACCTCTCTCCATTAACTAGTATCAATGCGCTCTGATTTTTATATATGGAGTTTATATATCCTAAAAAGTTTGAGCCAACTTCCACTTCTTCCAATACGGATTTCATAAATGACCACCTCAGGTTATCAAAGGCCTTTTCCGCATCCGTGAAAATTAAGGCTCCATTTTTATCACAGTGCTTATCGTAATACTCTAATGCATTTAAAGTTATTCTGATGTTGGTACTGAGGGATCTCCCTGGGGTAAAACCATTTTGGTCCGGATGAATGAACTCGGGTAAAATTGACATTAATCTATTTGCAAGGATTGTCATTAAAATTTTGTAATCAACATTCAGAAGTGAGATAGGTTGATAATTTCTCACTTCTGACGCATCCTTCCCCTCCTTAGGGATCAGCGTTATCTCAGCTGTTTCCCATGTTTTGGAAATACCCTCTTTTATTATCTTGTTGAAGACTTCCTGCAAATATTTTATGATATCCTTCTCAAACGTTTTATAAAATTTGGCCGTAAACCTATCCGGGCCTGGTATCTTGCCCAATTTCAAGTTTCTTATAGTGGTGGAAATTTCTTGAAGTGTTATTGGGCCATTTAATATCCCCCTCTGAGCTTCTGTCATTTTCCCTATACTGTGATTCTTAATATAATCCTTTAATTTAGCCAATTCTGGGGTACTTTCGTGGATTTCCGTATATAAATTCTCAAAGTATTGAACAAATATTGCCATTATTTCTTGTTGGTTATTATACTTTTCATCTCCCTCCTTAATCTCCGTGATAAGTCTCTTCCCTGCCTCCTTTTTAATTTTATAAGTTAGCTACTTTCCCACTTTGTTAGCTTTTGCGAAATAGTTCTGTTTAGCCCTCTTTAACTTGTATCCAATTTCCTCCCGTAAGTCCTGATTTATTTATTTCTGTATTACTTTTAACTGTCTCAAAATTTCAGTATTCTTTGGGTTTTGTCTTAATAAGTTTTCTTTAATACTTAGTTTCTCTTTCATTTTATTTTTTAATTCTTTCTTCTTCTTACAGATCTCCGCACCTCTTTGCAAAAGTAGGCCCCTTATTGTCTCCTTAAATGCATCCCATGTCACCCTACTTGGAATTTCTGATGATGCATTAGTTTCAAAATAAAAGTTTATCTCACTTTTTAATCTTTGAACAAATTGTTCATCTTTAAGGAGGAAATCCTTTAATCTCCAAGTATAGCTTTTCTTTTTAATTTCTAATGTCATGCTTAGAGGGTTATAGTCTGAGATAAACTTAGGAATAATATCAACCTCTTTTATCTTAGTACTTAAGCTTTTAACCATCCAAAACATGTCAATTCTTGACCATGTTTTGTACACCTCCAAAAAAAAGGTATAACCGTTTTCATTCCCTTTTTTAAATGGCCAGGCATCAACAAGATTATGATCCTCCAATATATCAAAACTACTTGTTGGTAGAGTACCATGAGTTTTCCTAGTAGAATTTGACGATCTATCTCTTTTGTTATCTAATCCTCCATTGAAATCACCTGCAATAATCACATCATCAGCTTCTAAACTGCCCAGATCTGTATTTAATTTCTCATAGAATTTATTCTTTCTCACCAGAGGAGCATACAAAGCAATCAGTGTTATTTTCTGATTTATCATTTTTATCTGCACCGCCACATAATGTCCATCATTATCCTTTTAACACCTCTTTTGCCTCATATTTATTACTCACGGAAATCGCAACTCTCCTTTTTCTCTGGTCCGCTAAAGATGTAAATAACAGGCCCAATTTATTATTTATTAGGTAACTTCTATCCTGCTCTCTGATCCTTGTTTCTTGAATGGCAATTATACCAGACTTTAACTTCCCTAAGAAGTGGAACACCTTTTTCCTTTTTTCCGGTGTATTCAACCCTTTCACATTCCATGTCGTAATTACTGTCGTCATTTGTTTTTTGTTTTGTTTTGTTTTGTGGTTTTTTTTAGTTATTTTTAACTATCCCTATCAAGTGAATATTCTTCTACTTCCCTTTCCTCTTCTACCCCTTCCTCCTCAGAATTGTTGACCTCTGAGCTGTCTTCCTCATCATCTTGTTCATGTCCACTCTCTTCGTTTTCTACATCTTTGGATTCAGATTCCTTATTTAAAAAGTTCCCTTCAGTGTCCTCCTTATTTGTGTCTTTTTTCTTCATCTCTAACTTCCTATCATCTCGTAGTAGCTTTTCAATAAAATCCTTCGCTTTTTCAACAGTATTGATTCTATATCTTTTTTGTCGATACAGAAAGGACACCCCTTCAATCCGTTCCCACCTGTAGCTTATACCACATTTCAAAAGTTTTTGCATTAAAAATGTATAATCATTTCTGCGTCTAAGGATCTCGGGGGGAGTATCCTTAAAAATTTGAATTTCACAACCCTCTATTTCCAGTCTCTTATCAAAACTTCTCTGAATAATATGAACAAATATCTATGATATTTGTTTTCGTATAAGTCACTACTACATCTCTCGGTAGTCTCTTTTCCTTTGCCACAATTGAATTTATCCTGAAAATCTTATCAATCTGGGACAGTAAAGTTTCCTCTGAGATGTCCAAAAAGGAAGCTAAAGATGGAATTATTCTATGTTGTAAGTTCTCTTTTGTTTTTTCTGGGATTCCACTAAGTTTAACACATCTATTTTGATATCTTAAACTCTTGAGTTAAACTAAGATCCTTTAATGTTCCCTACTCCCCCATTGACGCTTCTACAGTTTCTTCCAAAACTTGGGTTCTTTTTTTGACATCGTCTATGTCTTTCTTTAAACTACTCATCTCTATAACCAATTTGTCTACCCTTTTCCCAATTTTTTCAATGTCAGCCTTCAATTCTTTCCTCAGATTTCAAAAATCATCTTTAATTTCACTTTTAAGTTCTCGTAGCTCTTGTAGTATTTGTATATTAACATCTGTTTGTTTCCCTGGGCCTTCTATCGAGCCCCTTCTGGTTATGGTGGTTTGTGTGGCTGTATAAGTCCTTGATCTCACACCGGATGCATTGTCAACCTTAAATATAATTCCCAAAGCTAAGGAAAAAGTTATTACAATATTTCTACTGCTTATTTACTTTGCTATAATTATCCGTAGATAATGTACGGTATATATGTATATCACTTGTGATTCTGGTGTTAACTCTTTCAAGCTACTAGTGAAATACCTGTGTATATCAGCTTTGTCCCTTATATACCTTAGTTGACAATAGCAATTCCTACAGTTTACCTTCAAATTCAAATATCAAATACCAATTCCAATTCCAATTTCAATTTCAACCATCAATAATTAGTCCTGGGTATTAACCCATCGATATTTAGGCTTTATGTCCTAAACCTCCTTAATCACATTCAAACTCAGTCTCAATTTTCAGAATTCAAAATTGGGGTTTCAGAGTATAGGCATACAATAGCAAAGTTACAAGTTTGCCTCAGAACAATTTGTTTCTTATAGTTCAAATTTCAATCTTTCAATTCTGGTTTCCAATGTGATTCCCCAAACAACGTGATTGAGAAGCGAGACGGGTAGTAAAATATTACCCCCCACTTCTCATTTGGGGTTCTAATTTCAATTTTCAGTTTTCAAATTTCAAGTTTCAACTTTCCATATCATCAGTCTAACTTCAAATCAAAATATTCAAACAATCAGGTAAAGCCCTTAAGTTCTAAATTTTGGGTACAAATACCATTAGGGTATTAACTGTCCAAGTTCAAAATAGTATCCTTAAACATTTTACAGTGAAAATTGACTCTTACTTTGCAAATTGATTTTCCTAGTCAACTTTCTCACAATCACCAAATCTCCTTTCTCAAATTCAGTTGCTACCCAACAATATTTCTCTAAGTAACTCAGTTTGCATTATTCACTATTCAATACTCAATTTGTAATATTCAATATTCAATACTCAATATTCAATACTCAAATCCCATCTTCAAAACTCTCTTCCAAATATAGAATGCAAAATGACATATCCTCCACATTAACCTAAATAGAGCAATAACTGGTCCAAGTTAAGACAGTTTAACAAATAAATGTAGTCAGCAGCGCCCTTATTTCCTTGCTGTCCTGAGTTAAACTCTGCTCCTCTTCGCCAATCCCTTCTTCCCAGTTCTTTAATCCTTTTTCTTCTTTCTCCAGTTCCAAATCACCACTTCTTTCCTTCAATCCCCTCAGAAACCTCAGAAACCAACAGTGTATGCAGCAAAACAAAGCTAAGCAAAGGGGATAAAGGGAGCAGATAAGGCTTGCTAAGGGTTCTTCTCCCTTTTAATACTCAGCCTTTGCGTCACTGGATTTGAGGATTTACTCAGAGGAGTAAGTCAGAGCAGTAACCAGTGGTGTGTTCACTTACTCTAAAGGGCTTGCCATTTGCTCTGATGGGAGTCAAAGTTCTGGGATTCTCACCCCCAAACTAAACCTTTAACTCACTGTCTCACTGACAATAACCAGGATCTATATCGCTACATCTTAACTCAATCACCAAGTAAATTTCTGTGGCTCCTCCTTGTTCTCTTTCAACAAATTCTCCTTTGATAATTCAGTTCCATTCCTCAGCTAAGCTCTGCAGCAGCTCTACCCAGACTTTATATTGCTGGCAAAAAGAGTTCCCCGTAGAAGGAATTTCCCTTCCTCGTTGAGCACTCACAGACACTGTTTGTTCTCTATTCCATCGCCACTGAAACCAGGAGATTTGAGACGTGGAGGTAACACCTCTGTCCCGAGGCAGCGGCTGCCCAGCGTGCTCGCAGTCCTCTCAGGGGGATTCCCTTCACTCCTCTCCTTCTTCTCACCACCCCCATTGAGCCACTCCCGAGCAACTAAAGCAGGCCCTGTCTGTGTACTGTCTTCCCTGAGAGTGTAGCCTTAGGGGCGTTTTACCCCCCAAGTTGCCTCGTTAGGTGGTCCGACCTCTGCAGCTCCACGTTAGTTCGACCGTCGTCTCCTCTCCTGGAACTGGAATCGCATCACACTGTTGACTCATGTTCAACTTGTAGTCTACTAAGACTCCTAGATCCCTTTCGCACATAGTTTTGATCAGCCAGGTCTCCCCCATCCTATATCTATGCATTTCGTTTTTCTGCCCTAAGTACAGTACCTTACATTTCTCCATATTGAATTTCATTTTGTTACCTTTGGCCCAGCTCTCCAGTCTATCCAGGTCATTTTGAATGTTGATCCTGTCCTCTAGGGTATTAGCTACTCCTCCTAATTTTGTGTCATCTGCAAATTTGATAAATATGCCCCTAATTCTGTCATCCAAGTCATTGATAAAGATGTTGAATAGCACTGGGCCCAGGACATAATTCTATGGCACCCCACTGGTCATATCTTTCCAAGACGAAAGATTTGCACACTTTCATTTCTTGTTTGAAGGAGTACAGGTATGCAGGAGTTGGTCTACTATTTCTCATTATTTTAGCCTAAAAAGGGTGGGGGGGTGATTTTGCCACTGAAGAAGTTAGCTCGGAATATGCACCCTCAATGATGCTGTTATGTTTTGCGTAGGAATATGTGGAGCCTACATGAAAAATGTCATATCAGTTGTTTCTAGCTCTAACCAGTAGGAAGGCAACCTTTATCCTAAAGTGACAAATTACCCATGATTAAATGTTAAGTGTCCCCTGCAGTTCACATCTTTTGGGGAGCAATCTCTTCTGCTCCAGGACGCTTCATGGCCAGAAAGGAAGATGGTGATTTATGGAGGAGACATGATTTTCAGAAAAGCAGAGGAAAAGGAAAGTGGAAAAAGAGGGGAAGGAACAAAAGGCTCCACACCTTTGGCTCTGTTACTCCCTGTTGCCCAAGCCCTTAGAGCCTCCAGCAGGCAGTTCCACCCTATCATTATCCACATATACCAATAAGAGCATAAGAAGAGCCACACTGGATGAGACCAAGGACCTATTTAATCCAGTCCCCCCCCCACAATGGCCATCCAGTTGCCTATGAAAAGTTAACCAGGAGGATGTGAAGGCAACTGCATCTTCCCTCTCATATTCCCCAGCGACTTACGTACAAATGCATACTGCCCATGCTACTGTTAATGAAATGTAGTCATTCCAACTAGTAGCCACTGATGGCCCTATCTCCAACAATTTATCTAGTCCCCTTTTAAAGCCATCCAGGTTGACAGCCATCACCAAATCTTGTGACAGTGAATTCTATAGTTTAAATATGTGCTGGGTAAAGAAGCACAACAAGAAGGGGAACCAGATAGTGAGCTGATTTCCCACCACATTGACCTTGTACAGGATGCCAGGACTCATGGCCACATCTACTGATGTAACTGGCTCCCCAGCCAGAGGCTTCAGTGCAGGGAAGATGGAGAGTGACTAAACTGGGTGAACCTAGGATTCAGAAGGCTCATGAATTGCTGTTCAGTGCACTTCAGTTTCCCTCACCATGTCAGCACTATGAAAATATCAGATCACTGGAAATGCCTATGAAGTCAAGGTGAAGGAGTGAAGCTGGGGCCACTCAAGGACCACAATGGGAGCTAGCTTGACTTTGGGAATCATCCAGCTCTCAAAAAGCAAGCTGACTCCATAGATAGGGGAAAAAAGATCAGGGGTGAGGATGAAATTGGGCAGCTGCTGAGCCTCATTTCCTGGCCCATTTGCTTTCTCCCTTTTCTTTTCTGAGGGGCAGGGCTTCTGGAAGATGGTGGAATGAGTGGAAAACACCTGTGGACCATCTGTCAGACCAGATAAAACCCATAGGCTGAAGGTAAAGGATATTACTTTATATGTCCATTGTGGGTGCAATTTATCTTCATCATGATATCTGGAGCAGCATCCTCTTAGTGACATAGAGAAGTGGAAGTGTGGTTATTGTGGATCAACTTTTTTTGGGGGGGGGTCATTGTGGAGGCTGATATTTTCTTCCTTCATCCTCAGTTACCAAAACCCCATAGGATTCACCATTCTCTGGCTGACAGAGAGAAGAGTGGTGGTGGTCAAAGAACCATTTGTCTATGTTCCAATAGCCAGACACTGAATGATTACATCATCTGCCAAGATCCCCAAAGGACCATGGCAGATCTCAGCTGATTATCCCTTTGGTCCACTTCTCCAGTCCCCTGATCTTCTCCAACCAGGGAATGGTCCTGGAAGGTGGGGGCTATCACAGCAAAATATATGGGTTTTGGCAGCTGTGTGAGAGAAACCATAGCATAGTTCTTCCTGCAAAACATTTACACTACACTCAGTGATGTAATATCTTGGCCTCTGCACTGTTAATGAAAACTTCCATTTGCTCATTATAACAAGCATTAAGAAGTTCTTACAAGAATCCCTGCTGCTCACCATCCACAAGATCACACACTGGGCCTATTTCTGGCTTCTTGAAATCCCTTTCTGAGGTGCTTGAAACACAGATGTATGTGATTAGTAGCTGTGAGGCTTTCTAGATTGCATAACAGATTAGGTTATAAAGTCTATATATGAATATGCCAAAGTCACAGGTTGCACTTAATCACAAACCATGTCTTAACTCCTTTGGTCTAAAAAGATCATGATGTGCAAAACTGCTGATACTGTTCTAATATGATATAAAGATCATAGCTCAAGCTATGATTAATCTCTGTGTAGCCAGGAAAGCAGAATAACAATAACATGAAATAGTCAGCCCTCTTTATCCACAGGTTCTGTATCCATGGATTCAACCAATTAGGGCTCTTTAGTATTCTAAAATCATCATCATCATCATCATCATCCAAAAAGGAAACCTTGCTGTTTGCCATTTTATATAAGGGACACCATTTTACTCTCTCTGGCTTTTCTTCGCAAACAAAGATTCAGGAAGGATTTTACTACACCATTGTATATATTGGGACTTGAGCATCTGTGGATTTTGGTATATGCATGGGGGTCCTGGAACCAAATCCCAGCAGATCCTGAGGGTCCACTGTATTATATGTTCATCCCTGACATATCCATTTCAAATGAACATTAGCAAGAAATAAGAAAAAGCTCCACATGAAAAGTTGGAAAGTCAGTTTCAGTCAGAATAAGCCAATCTTAGTTGAAGGCTATTACCTTCATCCAATGGCTGTCTTTTACTTCAAAGAATGAAATTTGAGTAGAAATGTAGCTCACAGACAAACTACTAGACTGATACATTTGAATTTATACAAGATATCAGTATTCTACATAATGTGGGGTGGGGTTCCAACAGGTCGAGCCAATTTTCATCTTCACCCCCACTCCCAGCAGACTAAGCCACCACATTTTTGGCAACCTGGAAGTGACTGGAAGATAACTTCCAATTTTTAAATATTTTGACTGTTTTTTTTTTAAAATGGGAGGTGAGTTTGGGGGCATGGGATATGATTAAGTCCAAACTGCCACATTTTTGGGGAAATGGGGTTTCTCACACATTTTTTTCACCTTTTTAATGGTGGAGGGGCAAAGGACTTGGGATGTCACACAAAGGGAGTCAGGGGTGTACTCCATCTGTTGGACACATATTGTCCACACCTGGCATAATGTGTAGATGAATCCCTTTGGGTTCTTCTATATGAGTGGGGGGCAAACAGGGCTGTGCTTGCTATGACTCTCTCCCACCATCAAGCCCTCATGGCCCCATCACCTACACAATGGAGGGACTCTAAAGTGGGGTCAAAGGGTGCTACATATTTTACTCCTCTCCTGATATGGACCTCATGTTTCTATATAACTTGGGTGTGTAGTGCAAGGCAAACTTGCTGCTTCCAACTCTCCCAACCCATGGGAACATAATGGTAGGAGTGGCTTTGGCAAACATAGAGCCACTTTCCTTCACACATGAAAGTAATGATGTGAAGGCAGAATATTCTCAAAGAGCTCAGCTCTTCAGCTTTAGAATTAACACAGGATGCCTCTTCTGGACCTTGTTTTTGTACAACAGGGTGGACAAACTCAGATGATAGAAGACTGCATTGCCCCATCTAAAGCCCCAGGGAAGCATATAGTGCACCTCCTTTGAAGCACTAAGGCTTCCAAATTTTACTGCAATAGTAAGAAAACCCATTTTCTCTTTAAAATAAGGTGTGTACAAAGCCTCAAATTTCATAGCAGCAGGGACTGAATAGGGGGAGGGCAGTGGGAGCTTCTGAAATGGGCAGAGTCCACATGTGGCTCACATACTGCTCATCCTTATATGAGTATTGATGACTGTTGAAAACATATTTCAAGGAATGACTGAGGCCTTGTGCACTACACAGTTATAGAACCATGGTTCCGCTTTAATTTCCATGTTTGGGATTTGCAGTTTAAGGAGGAGTACTTAGAACTCTTAGCCAGTGTGTTCTAGCACCTCATCAAACCTCATCATCCAGGATTCCATAGGATGTAGCTATGGCAGTTAAATGGAAGCATAGTGTGATGATTATTTAGTGTGAAAGGCTTCCTTCAGAGTGCTGGATGAAGAAGGGAGTGGGTCTCATCCCCCCCCACAAGAAAAGTTCTGTATAGAAAGGTAGTATACTAGGGAGATGTCTAAGGTAGAAACCTATCTTTCTATGAACTGGTAGGGCTTTTATAGTGGGGGAGCAGACATTCACATGACCCATTGCCTAAAGAAGTATGACCTAGGAACAATTTGATTACATTTTTGCTTTTCTCCTAGACCAGGGCAGGAGGAATTGACATAACAGTCTGAAATAATTATGCACTTCTAAACACAGTGTGGGCTTTATGAGTCCTGTCCCTTCTCCCATCTGTCTTTGAGTTTGGCTTGGATGCAGTCTCCTTCACCATTTTGTTTCTCTGCCAGCAAATTTGCATATTCTTATTCTACAGACTGCTGCAAAAGAGACTGAGTACAGATTATTTCTTGTCTCTTGAGTGCTTCAGACACAACATTTGCTGTCTCTATTCTACCCCATCCCACTATGACTTTTGTAGTGTGTTTATTGTTGCTATGGAAACCACCACCAACTGCTTCCGTTGATACTGTAAATATTGGGATAGGCTGATGATGATGATTGTCAACAGCTAGTTTTCACCATTTTTTAATTTTCTCCCCATGCACACAACTTTAATTCATGCTTGTCAGAAGAATTTTAAAGTGCAATATTTTGAAATGGCTTGCTCTAGTTTATCAAGCAGTTATCAAGTGATATATGAAGTATGCATATTTATGCCAAATTACTTCTGATTTATTTGCCAGTTGGACGATGATGACAAATGATCCAATTGATGAAGCACTTCCCTCATTCACCCTGCTTCAGGAAAATAAATAAATCTCTTATGCCATATAAAAAAATATGGTCATAAATAAATGCAGTCAAGGTTTGAAGGAGTTTTGACCAACTGATTCAATTTTTAATAGTTTAAAGTGGTCTTTACATCCCAAACCCAAATGCTAGATTCTGTGTTTGTTGCCCTGAATTTCTCTGTGTACCAGGATCTTGAAAAGATATCTAGAACTGAGAATGCCACTAAATCCAGCTTTTCCCATCACAGAACTGCAATAATATTTCATTCTGAAGGGTTGCATGCTTTGCAGAAACTGCCTTGATAAGCAACTTGAGAAGCTACACTAACCATCTCCAGCTTTGGATCCACCAAAGAGAACACAACACAACAGCCAGGCACTGTAAGTTTCCAGGGGCTTCATTAACAATATCCTCCTCCTCCTCCTTCTTCCCTCTTCTTTTCCATCTATGTGGATAATCACCCAGTGGGACACAATACATGACTGACAGCTATACCTGGCTTTGATAAACCAATGTTTGATTTAAAAATACATGAAAGGCAAAGCAACAACAACCCACTGCTATTCAATACTCTCAGTAGATCGAGAATGTAGAGGAACTAATGGTCAGGACCTGCAAGTTGAATTAGAAACACAGGAAATTATTTCATCTGATTCAGATCACTGGGCCATTTAGCTCAATAGTGTCTATATTGACATTTTCAGAGAGCAGTTGCTTGGAAGCCTCGGCTCCCCGTGCTGTTGGCCCTTGCAGTTGGTGTGTTCCATTCATGCAGGCAGTTCGTTGGCTTCCCTTGTTTTGAAAGCAAGCAAGTGGTTTTAAGAACGTAAGGACAGCACTGCTGGATCAGTTCAGAAGCTCAGTTTATTCCCGTATTCTATTTTACACATTTCCCAGGCAGATGCAATGGCTATCTTCCCACTCATCCTCCATAGCAGCTGGTAGTGAGAGGCATAGTGCCTGTGGTACAGTGTGACCCCTGTATCCACAGGGAATATGTTCCCAGACTTAGCATGGAAACATGAACACGTGAATGATAATGAACCCTATTGAAATGAATGACTTCCAGACCAACTTCAAGCAGAAGCATACCGTAGAATCATGCTGAAGGACCTAGAAAATTCCTAGGGAGGATATGATTTTTGGGATGTGGGTAAGTGAAACCACAGATATGTGGGGGAGGGGTAATACTATATTAAGGAAAATATATATCCATCATGGCTAGTAGCCACTGAGAGTTCCATCCTCCATGAATTTGTCCAGTGCCCTTTAAAAGCCATTCAAGATGGTTGCCAATTTTAGTATGTACATGAATCTCCTAATTTTCATTTGTATTGCATGAAAAATATTTTCTTTTGATCCATCAACTTATGGTCTTAATACGGACAGTAGCTCATCCCTCCAAAGCTCACCTCACACTGCCTGGGCTATGGGCCACTTTTACCAACCTTAAGATTTCTACCATTTGTCTTCAGTGGATGACCATGGGTTCTAGTATTATGAGAGAAGGAGGAAAGTCTCTCTGTCTAATGGTTTTAAGTTACAGGATGGTAAATTTTATTCAACATTAGAAGGAACTTCTTGACAGTAAGTGTGGTTTGGCAATAGAACCAATTACCTAGAGAAGTGGTAGAGTCTCTTTTTCTCTGGACATCTTCACAAAGAGGCTAGACAGCTACCTGCTGAAGATTCTCTAGCTGGAGTCCCTGCACTGAGCAAAGGATTGGACTCAATGACCTATGTGACCCCTTCCACCTCTATGGTTCACATTATCTGTACCATGCTGATGATGCTGATGATGCTGCCCTTGTTGCCAACACAGAAGCAGCTCTGCAGTGCCTAACAACCTGCTTTGCAACAGCTGCAGAGCTGTTTGGGCTGGAAGTCAACCTGAAGAAAACATAAGTTCTTTACCAGCCTGCACCACAGGACGAATACCATCATCCCCACATTGCCGTCGGCAAATCTGTGCTTAAGTCCATTCAGCAGTACACCTACCTGGGAAGCATCATCTCCTCAGATGCCAAGATTGGCAAAGAGATTGATCACATATTAGCAAAGGCATATAGCGCATTTGGAAGACTTCACAAAAGATTCTGGAGTAAGAAACACCTGAGGCGAAGCACAAAAATCTGTGTATAGAGCCATTGTACTGTCTATTCTCCTTTACAGGTCTGAAACATGGGTCATCTATCGCCACCACTCACGACTCCTCGAATGCTTTCATCAGTGCTGTATATGCACAATCCTAAATATACACTGGACTGACTATGTGACGAATGTTGCTGTCCTTGAGCAAGCAGGGATCACCAGCATTGAGGCCATGATATTGAGAACACAGCTGTGCTGGGCAGGGCATGTTTCTAGGATGGAGGATCATCAACTCCCAAAAATAGTACTCTATGGTGAACTCACCATGGGTCAGCGTAAGCGGGGCACTCCAAAAACAAAACAAAACAAAACAAAACAAAACACAAACAAACAAAAAACCCCACAAACAACAACAACAACAACAACAACACAAGGACTCCCTGAAACAACATCTCAGGCTCGGCCAAACTGATCACCAACAATGGTCCTCCCTGGCCTCACATCGGGAGGCATGGAGATGCACTATCCACAATACTGTAGCCTTATTTGAGAACTCATGCTGAACAAGTCTTGAAGAGAAACGCCACTGCAGAAAGTCAACACCCAGAAACATCACCCAAGGAGACCTTCTGCTGTGCTTTCTGCAACCGGACTTGTTTATCTCAGATTGGTCTTTTTAGTCATCAGTGCGCTTGCAGAAAGCGTGGGATGAGTCCTTCCTGAATCTTCATTTGCGAAGAAAAGCCACAGAGAGAGAGAGAGATGTGTACCGTGCATAATGTTATACACATCTAACATGCCTCTCTTTATGTTTCTTTTTATTCTAGAATGAATAGCTCTAAAATGCAGCCATACCTCCCCCACTCCATTTAATTGTTCATCTGTGATACTAGTTGCACTGGTAATTTTTTTTTTTTTTGCACCTAATCTGCCCTAAGCAAAAGCTTTGCATATATCTATAGGGCAATTTTGTTCCAGGGATGGAATTCCCTCTTTCTTTCTTTCTTTCTTTCTTTCTTTCTTTCTTTCTTTCTTTCTTTCAGTATAGGAAGGAGATTTTTTAAAAATATAGCTCTACCAACATTGTATGAACCTTATGCTGAAGAATTTAGAGCTATGATGTGATAAGGGCACAGAAATATCAGGCAGATTTGCATGGGCCATGAATCTAGCCTGTACATTTACCATTGTCAGGAGGAAGGCAGGAGGGAATAGAGCGCAGATATAATGGAAGATGAATGTTTCAACTTGCCCAAACAGCTGGTGGTTTGGCATACACATTGCTGAAAGTTACTGCACTGCAGTATTCCATTGCCACCCCTTCCAGCCTTTTAATAATGCATTTCTTCAGTGGTTAATACACTGACAAGAAGAGAAATGAGTTTCCATCCAGATGGTCAATATTAACTAAATTTCTAGACAGGATTACACAATAAGGTCTTGTATACACACTGAAATAAAAAAGAATGTTTATTGACTAGGTGGGTTGTAAATAAGAAAATAATGATTTATAGCTATTAAGTAGTTAGAGTGAAGGAACCTCACTTCTGGTGCTCACAGTCCATATATTCAAATTGTTTCACTCAGGGTTGGGGTTAGCACTTGCATCTAGGAACCTTTCTAAGTATAGTCAGATATAGGCATGAAAGTTTTGTCCATTTATATACATAAAATCTCACAGGTTTTTGACAAATGTCAAGTTCCCCTTAGAAAATTGGTGTTTTGTCCATTTATATACATAAAATCTCACAGGTTTTTGACAAATGTCAAGTTCCCCTTAGAAAATTGGTGTTTGGCATTACAAAAACCTGTTAAGATCACTGCCCCCCCCCAAAAAAATAGCCACTATTTAACAGTGGCATTTTTGAATCTGGGGGTGGACAACTGATATCTTTGCATAACTGGACCCAAACACAGAGCTTAGAAAGTTGCTTTCAAGAAGAATGGTCAGAATTCACGATCAGACTTACATATGAGCAACCTGGAGTTACACATCTGTAGTGGATCTATATTCATTGTCCTTGTGCAATCAGAATCATGGCAGTATCACCATGATTGTAACTACCCCCCCAACCCTACTTGAAAGGGCATCAGCTGTACAGAGAGAAGAGGATCCATTCTGCTGGTTATTGGGGTACAGGTGGATGATGTTTCTGGAAAGTGAGGCGATGACAAGAATTGTGACAGGGGTCCTGCTTCTGATTGCCAAGCCAAGAGATGCTATTTAGTTACACAATTAAGGTAGTTAGTAACTAAGTGGTATGTTTAAAATTCTGGCCTATGAATGTAATGACATGCTGTAGCCAACAACAAATGGTAGGATGATGAGCAATGGTAGAATGGTACTCTGTGTCATAGCTCTAGGGTATACATCTCCCAGAATTACACTAGTAATCCTGCTGGTTGGTTTTCCAGATGAATACTAGTCATGCAAATATGCTACAGATAGCCTACACGGCTTGTGTTTTTGCTTAGAGAAAAAACAAAGAGGTGAGGTGGAAGGTTCATGGTGGTCCAGCTGCAGCTCTCCTTGGGTTTGGGGGGGGGCGTGATCAGGTAGAGTTGGAAGGTGGAAGCAGTCTTACTTTAGTGATAATGTTAATTTTAACATAGAACATAACGTCATAGCTTTGTGTGAGATGATAATGAATTGGCTGGTGATGCCAATGACTTGATATGTATTAGGAGGAACAAGAAGCACAACATACTCCTTTTTTCAAATAACGTCTCAGGGTCTGGTTCAGAATGGCATGCATTTTGCAGAGCTCTTATATCCAGGACCATCCTGATGGAAAACAAATGAGCCCACCCACAAAGTCAACAAAAGCTGGTTTAGTTCTGGGCAAGGCCCCCAAAATTTCTTTTTCTGCTGGAGATGGAGATCAAGAGAGGAAGGATTCCGTTTAGATGCTTGCATTGAAAATAGCAGTAGAGTAGAAATCTGTTAATGGATCACAATTCTGCATAAGTGAAATTAATTCCCTCTCAACAGGAAACACTCTTGATACTGACCATATTTTACTATAAATCATTTATATTTCAATAATAATAATAATAATAATAATAATATTTATGTTTATCCCGCTCCTCTGTTAAAACAATCGGGGCGGCTTTAAATTGTACCAATACAATTTAAAATCCCCAAACATCACCCACCCCCACCCTCCCTCATAAAAAGATCTTAAACCAAATACATTAAAACAACTGATATAAAATCACATTAAAATAATAAATAATAAATAGCGAGCAGACTAAAAAGAGCCAGGAGTCCCTGAGGCCGGAAACTAATCAGGAAAGGCCTGTTGAAAGAGATCCGTCTTTAGTGCTTTTTTTAAAGCTACTCAGGCTCGTCATCTGACGGATCTCGTTTGGCAGGCCATTCCACAATTTGGGGGTGATTACCGAAAAGGCCCTCTGGGACGTTGCAGACAGCCTAGATTTTTGTGGCTGAAGCAAATTCCTCCCAGAGGGCCGGAGTTCACGGGGAGGATTGTATGGGAGGAGGTGGTTCCGAAGATAAGCTGGACCCAAGCCATTTAGGCCTTTAAAGGTAATAACCAACACCTTATACTGGGCCCGGAAACTGATAGGCAGCCAGTGGAGAGATTTTAATACTGAAGTTATATGGTCTCTCAACGATGTTCCTGAGACCATTCTGGCTGCCATATTTTGTACCAACTGAAGTTTCCGGACCAAACATGAGGGTAACACATGTAGAGCGCATTGAAGAAATCCAGACGAGAGGTTACCAGTGCGTGCACCACAGTCTCGAGGTCCCTTACTTTCAGGAAAGGGTGCAGCTGGCGTATCAGCCGAAGCTGATAACAAGGCGCTCCTGACTGTCACATTCACCTGACAAGTCATCTGAAGCGATAAATCAAGGAGCACCCCTAGACTGCGAACACAGTCCTTAATGGAGAGCATGACCCCGTCCAGGACTGGAGATTGAAACCCAACTCCTGGTTTTGGGGCCGCTACCATGAGCACCTCCGTTTTGTCCGGATTTAATCTCAATCTGTTTTTCCTCATCCAGCCCATTACTGCTTTAAGACAATCATTAAGAGGAGAGATGCCATCAGAATTCAAGACTGATGATCGGGACAAGGAGAAATAGATTTGGGTGTCATCAGCATACTGATAACACCCAGGCCCATAACTCCGAATAATCTCACCCAGCAGCTTCATATAGATGTTAAACAACATCAGGGACAGGATGGTGCCTTGCGGAATGCCACAAGTAAGCTCCTTTCTGATGGAGCAGCTGTCGCCGAGCCGCACCCTCTGGGACCTGCCCGAGAGGAAGGACTGGAACCACTGGAGTGCAGTGCCTCCGATTCCTAACCCACTCAGGCAATCCAAGAGGATGCTATGATCTATCTTATTGAAAGCCGCTGAGAGGTCCAAAAGCCCCAACAAGGTCACACTACCCCTGTCGATGCTTAGACGCAGGTCGTCTGTCAAGGCAACCATGGCAGTCTCAACTCCAAATCCCATCCTAAAGCCAGTTTACAATGGGTCTAGATAATCAGTTTCATCCAAGACCACTTGGAGTTGAAGCACAACTGCCCTCTCGATCACTTTGCTCAAGAATGGTAACATAGAAACCGGCCTATAGTTGTTCATGTCCAGGGGGTCCAGGGAAGGTTTGTTCAGGAGCAGCCTAATGGCAGCTTCCTTTAAGCAGGATGGAACACACCCTTCTCTGAGGGATGCATTGATGATGTCCCTAAGGAACACCATCAAGGCACCCCTCCCCGGATGGCCAGCCATGACGGGCAAGGATCGAGAGGGCAAGTCGTCTTCCTCACCCTACCAAGTGGCTTGTCCACATCCTCAGTACTCATGGATTGAAATTGATCCAATTAACTTACATCAACGGAGTTGCTGGACACCTCGTCAATTGTTTCTGTCAAATTACTGGCATCTAAGTCGCCTCTTATCTGAGAGATTTTATCTGCAAAGAAATTGTTAAACGCGTCACAGCAGGCCGTCATTGGGTTAAGCAACGGGTTCTGCGCAGGACCAACCTGCGTCATCTCCCTTACCACCCTGAACAGCTCTGCTGGACGGGACTCTGCAGATGCAATATGTGCAGAGGAGAAGGATCTCTGCGCTGCACGTATTGCCTCTTGATAGGACCAAAGAAAGTTCCTATGACGAGTCCTGTCGGATAAGAGTCGAGTTTTCCGCCAGTTGCGCTCTAGTCATTGTCCAACCTGCTTCATTATCCTAAGCTTTGATGTATACCATGGCTTATGGTTTGGAGCGGGTTGGAAAGGACTCTTGGGAGCGATCGTGTCGATAGTTTTGGTAAGGCCGGTGTTCCAGGTATTAACCAAAGCTTCGACAGGGTCACCGGCGTTACCAATCATTAACCCCTCCAAGGCTTCTGGAATCCTATTGGTTCCATTAGCCTTCGGGGGCAGACCATTCTAATGGGTCCACCACTCCTGGTGGGGCAGGAAGAGACTCTTAGTTCAATCTTGACCAGGAAATGATCCATCCATGACAATGTGGTGGTTTTAATAACTGCCACCCACGGATATTCCTGTTCCATACTGAAGACTGCATTGAGGGTATGACCCGCACCATTTGGGATAGACCCATGTTTGTCATGGTTTCCATGAACTCCCGAGCAGCACCAGTCAGATTTATCAAGCTGGTCTCGAGTGGAATGTTGAAGTCACCCCAAACTAAAAGTCTGGGCGACTCCAGCAGCAACTCTGAGACCAGCTGTGTCAGCTCGGTTAGGGAGTCTGCTAGACAATGGGGTGGTCGGTATACTAGCAGAATCCCCAAACTATCCCTGGTCTTCAGGCTAAGGTACATACACTCAAAGTGGACTGTGTTTTGGACGGGTATCATGGTCAAGGTCAGATTATCCTTATAAACTAGAGCCACTCCGCCCCCCCACTTCCCCTCACCTGCTCGCTGACAGAATACCCGGCTGGGAGGGCCTGCACCCACATGACAGCGCTATCCTCTCCCAGCCAGGTTTCTGTGAAGCATGCCAGGTCGGCATCCTCCTCCAAAAGAAAATCGTAAATAATGTGAGTTTTATTCTTAACCGACCTGGCATTGCAGAGGAGCAAAGTAAGGTTCTGTGGAATGGTAGGTACACTCTCCAATCCATTCTGGGAAACAGGGTGAACTGAAGGTGGAATAGCTAACAAACAGCGATCCCACCTTCTTTCGTAACATCTGTTCACTCTGTACTCTGTTCCGACCACACCTCCCTTTCCCCAGCACAACTCCAATTTTTGCCCCCACTCCATTCCCGGCCTCAGCTGACTCCAATTGCAAGCTTAGGTCTTCCTGGCTGGCTGGCTGGTGTTCCTGGGGTGTGAGGGAGTGGCTTCAAATTCCCGCCACTCCTGGCCATGCCCCCCTCTCACTGCTGCTCAATGCTGATGGTAAAGGTGGGGCCTTTATAGTTTCCCCTCTGGCTCTTCCCCTTACTGCAGCTTCTGGAGAGCTGATGGTGAAGGTGGGGCCTTTATAGTTTCCCCTCTGGCTCTTCCTCTTACTGCAGCTTCTGGAGAGCTGATGGTGAAGGTGGGGCCTTTATAGTTTCCCCTCTGGCTCTTCCTCTTGCTGCAGCTTCTGGAGAGCTGATGGTGAAGGTGGGGCCTTTATAGTTTCCCCTCTGGCTCTTCCCCTTACTGCAGCTTCTGGAGAGCTGATGGTGAAGGTGGGGCCTTTACAGTTTCCCCTCTGGCTCTTCCTCTTACTGCAGCTTGTCCTTGTCAACATCTCTGATAAGTCAGAAAAAGGGCCAACTGAACAAAAGAAATACAGAGGAGGAAGAGGAGCTCTGTGCCCTTAAATGCCAGTTGAAGGAGTTCAATCACCCATACCTGTGGTTTTGGGGGATTTTGATGGAAGTAGAGCATGGTTCAGGACCTTGGATAATTCCCTATAGTTGAGAGTATGATTTCATCATCCACTGATGTGAAAACTACCAGCCTTCACTGGCCCATACCTATGGCGGGGCGGGGGTAATGCACAACATTTCAGGTTAGCAGAAGAGGTATTCATGTAGCAAACAAATAATATTTGTTTCCTGATTGAATAATAGTAATAAACAAATAATCAAAATAATATTAAAAATAACTAGGAATGTTTGCAAAATTTTACATTTCAGTATTTCTTTCTAGTTTCTGGATTAGCTGATTTTGTTTAGACTAGGTTGTCAGGATAATCAGCCCCTCTGAGCAGTTTGTACATGCCCAGAGGGAACAACAGCAGAATAGCAGAAGTGTGAGGAAATAGAGTCCCCTCTGCATATCTAGGTGTGTAGATGCATGGAGACATGTCGACAGATGAAAAATAATCTTTTCCAGTTTTATTTTAAAGTTCTATAAATGTACTACACAAACAGACTACATTCTTACTGCATGAAAATGCAGCCTTCCAGCTAGAAAGCAATGATAGCTCTGTGTATTTTTCACAGGCAAAGAACAGAGAACACTTTTGTTTTCTTGCTTCGTACAGTGAGAGCTGATTAGTGCTCTGGTAAATCATAACATGACAAGTGTTCACAGGCTGGGCCATGAAAGAAAGAGAGATACGACAGAAACCTGGAGGACTTCTCTCAGGCTTAATAAATTGTTTGCATTCTGTCTTACCTCTGGCAAAGTCACAGCTAGGCCTGTATTGAAAACACAGACCTGAGTTTATCTGGATTGAAGATTCATCCACAAGGCCTATTAAAACAATTGGCACTACAATATCCGTTTTCCTTGACATAGGTATGCAAAGAACAATCACAACTCTTCTTGTTCTTAATGAGAAATAGTATGTTAGCAAACAGAGACACAGGACATTTTCAGACACCATTTTAATGTGGCTACCGTGGGAAGAGCTCCTGGGAGAGGGACGGCGCTCTTGTGCGGCACGGGGTCATTTTCGGATGCCGCCGTCCCTCTCCTGAAATCATCAGTGTCAGTTCTGTGAAGCTTTGGAAGCCGCAGAGCCATATTTTAATCACAGGCAACTTCCGTGATTAAAATATGGCTCTGCGGCTTCCGAAGCTTCATGGAACTGACACTGATGATTTTGGGAGAGGGACAGTGGTGTCCGAAAACAACCCCTGCCGCGCAAGAGCATTGTCCCTCTCCCGGGAGTTCTTCCCGCAGTAGCCACGCTAAAACGGTGTCTGAAAATGTCCTTAGTCAAAATAACTACTGTGAAATGTCCACATGCCAATTCAAATTTTTAACACAGAGATTTAATATTTAATATGATTTAATTAGAAAGCACAGGGTTTAAACTTGGGAATCTGCAGAAACATGGGGCCCAACCATCTGAACTGTAGCAACGTTACATGGGATGTCTGATGTCTATAAGACCAGATAGACCATTTAATTGTTGTTTGTATTCTTGGAAAAAGCCAATAAATACACACACAAAAAGAAGTTAATACTGTATCTCTGGTTCCACCAATAAATACAGAAAACTGCTCTTTAGTTCTCTATCTCTGTCTGCTTACTAATCCAGTAATAAAATTGCAGACAGGATGCCTCAGATTCCTTCAGAAGTTACTATCTGATGAAAATCATTATTTCAAAGCTTGCTTTTGCATTGTGAGAAATGTTCCTGTGGGAACCAGTGGAGGATTTCTTTTGAATTCCAATATACATTTCAGGGAATGGACTTCCTCAGGGCCACAGCAGGGGAAGAAAAGGTTAAAATTCCCCTGCTACATTTACTGCAATCCTGATACTTCTCAGCCTGTCCCCCTCCATTATCTTCTATTTACATTTAAAACACATGAACATTGAATGGAAAGGCATATTTAACATACAGTGTGGGCAGTGCACAACCACAATATGCAGTGTGTGACCACAGTGCACAACATGCAACCACAATGTGCAGTACGAAGCCAGTATTCCTGTATGCACGGCTCCACTTTTGCTGCTGTCAACAGAGAATTCACCCCACATGAAGAGTGGAGTTCTAGATTAGCTGATCTTGTATGTAATGTAAAGTGTAAAGAATAATCAAAATCTTCTCATCCTTGATGAGAAATGGTGTGTTGTAGTGACATATACATGTCTATGCCACTATCAGGATGCCAGCCCTGTGTCACAATATGACCAGTGAGAGTTACTCACATGTAAGTGAATACAGGTTGAGTATCCTTTATCTAGAAATCCGAAATGATCCACATTGGTGGCTGAGAGAGTGACACCTTTGCTTTCTGATGGTTCAATGTATACAGTCATTGTTCCATGCACAAAATTATTAAAAATATTATGTATAAAATTACCTTTAGGCTATGAGTATAAAGTACATATGAAGCATAAATGAATTTTGTGTTTAGACTTGGGTCCCATCTCCAAGATATCTCATTATATATATGTAAATATTCCAAAATCTGGAAAAAAAAATCCAAATTCCCAAACACTTCTGTTCCCAAGTGTTTCAATAAGGGTTACTCAAGCTGTATAGGACTGAAGACTTCAAGCGTATTTATTTATGTTTTCCTTGCCACAGCTTTGAAAAATCTTTTATCCTTCCATTGTAGCAGCCAAAGAAACATCCTTAGCCAGGCAATGAGAAAATAGCAATGCATGGTTGCTCTGCTTTTCTCAACACCTGGGTCGACAAGTGGCACACAGGATGCTTAGAAGAACAATCTGCTTCCCTTGGGTCTTTGTCCATTTCGATTGTTGTGCCATGATCAAACCGGAACTCTGAGTCCCTGTGATCCTTACCTTGGGTCTGAACTCTTGTTTGTCATCTGGACTGCTTTATTGCTTCAACCTTCCAGAAACTGATTGATTACCTTGTACTCAGCCTTGGACTGTTCATGGCATGCTTTCTTTGTGGCCCCCTGTTTCAGTATTTCATATCTCCTGGCAATCACTTGGTTCCCCTAAATCACTTGCTCTGATCTGGCTACAGCTGGCTGACTTCTGCACTGGCATGGACTGGGCTACAGTCAGAGCAGGACAGTGGACCTAATTGGTTGATGTGTCAGGGGAATCAGGGTGGAGGCAAGCCCACCCCCAACAGAAGAAATGCTCTGTTTGGGGACCTACTCCAAACAAAAACATGACTGGTAGTACATGTAGGCCCAAACAGCTTTCTGTTGAAGTATTTGGGAACTCCATCACAGGATTGACATCACACTGTGAGAATGATTTTCACTGCATCTAACAGTGCCCCCACAGCTGGTTTTTGGATTTCTTTGGAAGTCAAATATTGAAATATATGGGTGGTTGGATTCCAGAACCATAACAAAGAAAAACGTCTATTGGGTTATTCTGGATAATATTTTTTTTAAAAAAAATCCCATTTATATATTTACTTTTAATCTGTCTTTCATGATTCAAAGTTGACCTCTGTATAAGGTTTGCTTCTGCATAAAGGACTTTGCTACACAATTGGTGCAAAGAGAAACAGCTATTGGCTTATTCTGGATTGCCATTTTTTTTTAAAAAAAATGTCCATGTATATGTCTACTTTTATCTTTCTTCTGTAATTCAAAGCTGACCTCTGCTTAAGGTCTTTTTTTTTTTGTATAAAGGATTTTGCTACACAATTGGTGCAAGGACATAGATTTTTGGTAAAATAAAAGGTTTAATTTTAACTTACAGAAACACATTTATCACAGCTTTCATTATGTTAAAAGACAAAAAAAAAAGCATTCATTTTCACCAGAGCTGACAGTAAAGAAATAATAATGCAAGCGACATTCTCTCTTAGATTGAATGGGTAGTTATACACAGCTCTGTCTTTCCATGGCTTTTTCTCAGAGATCCATGGACAATGGTGTGATGGCATAAATATCCACAACCTTGCATGTCTGTATGATTTTGGCACTAGAGGCCGAAATGATCTGTAAAGATGGGGAGAGAATGCCCATTCACTTTCTCCCCATGTTCTTTTTAGGGAAAGAAACAAACTAGTCAGAAACAAACTCAAATGAAATCCCCCCAATTTGGACCAGCCCAATTCAGTAAGTGCAGGTATTCCCAACATGGATAGGACCAGGATATGCCTGTCTGCTATGCAGTTAAAAGTGCAAAGCTTCTTGGAAAAAAGAGGTGGCCACCTTAACTCAGAACTGCCATGTTTGAATAAACAAGGATTAAACCCTGCACATAAAAAGTAAGCACTCAGAAGCTCTAGTCCTAGATGGAGAAATCTGACTAGTTTTGGTCTCTTACATTACATTTAATAACAACAACAATTATATTATAGTATATATATTTATTTCCTGCAGCTCCCTATGGATCAAGTTGGGGAATTTAACCCCCCCCCCAAAAAACCCTCAAATTCTTTCCATCCTAAATATGAAGAAATTTGCACTCAAAACAGAGCTTGGTAAGTTAAAGAAGAAGGAAAAGCATAAAGACACATGAAATCATCAATAACTGAACAGTGGTAGGATGATAAGCTGGGACTCAGGGAATCATCCTACCATTACTGAGTTATCACCATTATAGGGACACTTGTGAAATTCACCATGGAATCTGCTTGTACCAGATTTCACCTGGTTTGAAGGCACAGCATCTTCACAATGCCGGACTGCCACTCCTCAATGAAATCTGTGTCTATGTGAGAAGGATCAGAGCTCATCCAAATTTACAAACATATTTACTTTATAGTGTGGACTATACATTGTGGACTATACATTGGCTGCATCCTGTTAGTATCATATGCAGATATATGTCCATCTTATGCCTGGTTATGCCATTTTGGTCATTGTGGTTATGGAAACATGCCTTCTTCTTTTGGTCATTGTGGAGGTTGGTATTTTCTTCTGCTCTGTTCAGCAACCACCCCTATTCACTATTGAGATAGTGCAGCCCCAGCACCCCAGCTATTCAGTGGTTGGTGGAGAGCCAGGGATTGGAGAAGCACCTGGCTATGTCTTCATACCCATATGCAGACTGATGACATCATACACTGAGACCTCCAGAGGACCCCAGCAGATCTTCATAGATGATGTCATCAGTCAGCATCTGGCTATGAGGACATAGTTAGCTCTCTGATTTTATTAGTCTCCACCAGCAATTGAATGGAGCATAGCTAGTTACTTCTCTAATCCCCTCAGTCTCCACCAGTGATTGAACAGTCATGTGGGTAAGGCTGCAGCAGCAACAAAGTGAGTTTGGAGATAGAGACTGAGAGGAGAGATGCAGCATAGTTCTATCTGTGGAGCTATTATGCTATGCTGTGCCATGGATGATAATGGAAGAGGTGTCAACTAAAAGGAAGACATATATGTGGTTTGCATTAATATGCCTTATAAATTATATCAATATATACATTAAATAAATAAATGATGGCGATCATGCTGATGCCTTACAGCAAGATATTATTACAGAAACTCAGAAATATTTTTCATATTATTTTCTGCCCCAAATCAACTAGCATGAAAAAAAAAAAACCCTGAAAAGACCACTCTGCAGATGACAGAGCAAAGCTGAGAATAAGATCTCTTGAAATGCATGTGGGGCAAGTTATGTTTGACTCATACCTGTAATACATCTAGCAAACAAAACAAAACAAAACCCAATCATATCTTTTGCAAAAGCTGATGAAAACAGCAAGGATGTGGATATGGTGGATGCGCCATTACAGATTCCCCACCCCTGGCTGAGCATAATTGTTCTACCTGTTGATTGTGAGGTTGTATTTTAAGAATTTTTAAAGAATATTTTAAGAAGATCTGTATATTTGTATTTATTCCTTTGTTAAATTTATATCCTTCCTTTTTCCCAATAGAAGATCGACAGTGGCTCTGTTTTAGTTATTGGCTAGAATATTATTGGGTAGTTATGAATGTGTAACTGAGAGTTAGAGATTTGTGCCTGCTTCATATTCACAATCTCTATGTATCTCCTCATTTAGGGGATACATAGGGACCATGGAAACCCCCCAATCCCCACTTACCACTGAGCAGCCGCTGCAATTGAAGGAGTCTGTTTCCCTGTCACTCAGGAAGCATCTGACTGATGTCCCCACCCCTCCCTCCATGCAAGTAATCTCTGCTGCGAGGGAGGCTTGTGACAGAGACTCTGTATTTGCCTATCACAGTGGACATTGTGGTAAGAGCATTAGTCAACTGCTTCCTGAGAGACAGGGAAATAGACCGTTGTCAGTCGCAACAGCTGCTGACCAGGAAGTGGGGATTGGAGGGAGGGTCGGGCCAGGATTCACTATGTTGCTACATAACTAACACATAGAGGATTGCCATGCAATTATTCTTAAACATTTAAAAATCATCTATATAAATAGAATATTAAAGGAAACCAGTACCATGTTTCAATCAAACTGAAATACGCCTAATCTTAATTCTTCCAGGATCATGGCTAAAATCTACATTTTTGTAAAAAGATGTCCACTCATGCAAGTGGTCTTTCCCTCATTCTCTTCCCAACTGCAGTCCCCTCTGCCTTCAAAAGCCTCTCCTGAGGGTAGAAATCAATGGGTGGGAAGACTCAGCAGACAAAAATCAGAAATAATTTACATAGGGAAAAATTTCACCAACTGCAGTTAGTTTGATCAAAGCAAGAGTTCAGGTGCTCACTTTTAAGTTGAACAGGATGTTTTACAACAGCAATTCTCTCTAAACCTATTTTACAAATATAAGTCTTGGCATGTAAGTCACATCTGCTCCCCAGCAATGTATCCCAGAAAATACCTTTGGAAAATGATTTAATGTTTTGGAAGAATCATGTGTCATTGTTCAACAGGACCCAGTGTGTTATTGGCTAAGAAGAAAGGAGTACCTCACCCTGTCACTAATGCACAATGCATTCAGACTGCACAAACCACAATTTTTAAATTTTTTTAAATGTATTTATTTATACCCCGCTCTTCAGCCACAAGGCTATCAGAGCAGCTTACAAACTGTTTTTAAGTAATAGCAATTTACACATCTACACTGCAATAAGCAGCTTCCAACGTGCATTAGCTGTCTTTCCTGTGAAAACAGTACTGCTTAAGAATCCATGGACCACAGAACACAATTATAATGTTATAATTCTACTTTAACTGCCCTGGCAACATTCTGTGGAATTCTGGGATTTCAGTTTAGGGAGGGGCATTTAGAATCTCAGCCAGAGAGCTCCTCACCAAACTACAAACCTCAGGATTCCATAGGATACAGCCATGACAGTTAAAGTGGAATCATAGTGGTCTTATTGTATAATAAGAAATAGCCATAGGTTGATGCTCATAAATATTTATAAAAAGAAACCCAGCTTCTTGTAAATAGAATATTAGAGCAACAGGCTATCTAGGCAGAAAGGTTAGCTTTTTATAGACATGGATCTTTCCCCCTAAGGAAATATGCAGTTATGAAATCTTTCATTAATCAGAAGAGGTACAGACTAAAGACATTGGCTGGAATTTACAATGAGACTTATGTCTACATAAGAGGACTTACATCAGTGGGAAAGAGTGAGCAGTTTTCATAAAATCATAGTTGGAAGAGACCACAGAGGCCGCCTACTCCAACCCCCTGCCCTGCAGGAATACATAATCAAAGCACTCCTGACAGATGGCCATCCAGTTTCTAAAAACCCACAAAGAAGGAGACTCCACCATATTCTGAGGCAGCTTATTCCACTGTTGAACAGCTCTTGTCATCAGGAAGTTTTCCCTAATGTTTAGGTGGAATCTCTTCCCCTTGAATCCTTTGCTCTGTGTCCTAGGAAATTATCAGATACGACTAATATGGCACCAGAATAATGCCATATTATGGCACCAGTGGAACACAAAGGGACAGCAATATCACACAATGTCATCCTTTTGTGTTCCACTGTCGTTATTCTGGCATTTCTTTTTATTGATGGGCTGGAGCTGTAAATGGAGTACCCATCCTGTTTCAGTGCTAGCACTGCTGGTGTCTGAAACCTCATGCCATTTTTTGACTCACGATTCCAGGATGAATGGGTGGTCCTGCCAGAACACTTCCAGGTGGGATCATGTGAACCAGGTAGGCTACCCTCTTTTTTGTATCCTACCCAGGTTACTTGTAATTTTTTTTTAGTGTGTGTATGTGCTTTTCTGAATTGTGTGTGTGTGTGTGTTTTGTTTTTTAATTTCCGTGCTCGCATCTTGCTGTGAGAATAGGCGGGCTTTTAGTCCAGGAAGTGAGTAGCACTCTGTTAGACCTCCATTCATGCCTGGGCTCCCTTTGGACAGAAGATAAGGTAAGTCTGATGGGGAGAGTCATTGTTCTGAGACAGGGATGGAATTGGAGATTGTGGAACAGGAACACTTTTTGTGTTCCTGTCAGATAATCTCCCTAGTCTCTGGAGCAGCAGAAAACCAGCTTGCTCCATCCTCAATATCACATCTTGTTCAATCAGTATAGGTTCACTGAGAGGTACCTGGCACTGCCTGGAGATGAACTAAACCCAGGCGTAGCCAAAGAACAGATAAACTACACAGCAGAATAGAGCTTGAAAAATAAAGGCTTCAGCTAGCAGGCTTTATCACTGCTCTAACCCACTTTGACCCACAATAAGAAGCCTTACAAACAGCAAGGTTCTTCCAAAAACAATCTGGAGTCTTTATCTTTAGTTCCAGTAAAAAACAAACACAAATATATACAGCCAACCTCAATAACAAATCCAACAGCAATTCTCCAAATATCCAACACTCCTCAACAGCAACCACAACAGCAACTCACACAGAGTGTATCTTTATAGGAGTGTTTGGCTAGTCACCTTCTGCCTAGCCACAGCTGTGCACATACCCACTTCAGCTGTGCTAGTGTGGCCTGTTCCTCCAACATTTTCTCTATGGACTTCAAGGGATGTTATCCTGACAATCCCCTCCAAAATGTTTGCAACTGACCATATGCATTACATACATTACATCACATACATGTTATATAGTTTACACCATCTTTGGTACATGCTACTAGGCCAAGCATAGTCACCATTTCTTGGTGTTTCTGACATGTTAATGGTTTTGTGAAAATGTCTGCAATGTTCTGCTCAGACATGCAGTGATGTAGCTTTATGATGCCTTCCTGTACAAGCTGTCTAACATTCATATATTGCACTCCTATATATTTAGTTCTACTCTTTAAGTTTTCAGTCTCTGCCATTGCAATGTATGTTTGGGAGTGTTCATTTACTTTTATTGGTCCCTCACACTTTTCTCCCAGATCTTTTAACAATTGTTTGAAGCATAGTATTTCCCCTCCTAGCTCCAAAAAAGCTGCAAATTCTACTTCTGCAGTTGAACGAGCTACATTTGTCTGCTTTCTTGATTTCCATGGAATTACATTTCCTGCATGTTTTATGACCATACCACTTACAGATTTCTTATCCCCTTCCTCTGCAAATGAACTATCTGCATAGCATTTAACCTAGTTCTCTAGTTCTGGGGTGTTCTTTGCAATTTTTAGACACAGTTCTCGTGTACCTTTTAGATATCAAACCACTCTTTTTAGTGCTATTCAGTCATGTATGGTTGGTTTTGTCACTCTCCTACTTAACAATCCAACTGCAAAACTTACATCTAGTCTAGAATGATTTGCAATGCACAATAACCTTCCATATACAGAATGATACAGTTCTGGTTTATCAAACATAATTTGGTGTCAGATTCACAAAATCTGTAGTCATGGGTTTTTTTTTACTGCATTAGCATCTGACAATCCACATTTGACTACTAATTGGTCTATCTTGGTCATTTGGCTTAAAAGTATATCACCATTCTAGTCTTTCTCTACTTCTATACCCAGATAGTGCCTTAAAGAACTCAAATCCTTTAATTTAAACCTACTTCCTAGTTGTGTGTTTACTATATTTATCACATCTAGGTATCACTAACTCATCATCAGCTCCTCTGGTGTAGACACAAGCATCAGCCACATTTCTGGAAAACCCCAGTGCACACAACGCTTCATGGATACACTGATTCCAGCACCTAGCTGTCTGATTCAGTCCATATATGGTTTTCCTTAATTTGTAAATCTTATTATCACCCACACTATCATAGCCTAGAGCTTATTTCATATACGCAGTCTCCTTGAGATCTGCATTAAGGTAGGCTGTCTCAAAGTCGAAATGTCTAATTTCTAAGCCTTTTTACAGTGTTAATTACAAGACTGGTTTAAGACTCTCTGGATTCACAGTGGGTGCAAAAGTCTTGTCATATATTTCTCTTAAGAAAAACCCTGTGCTACAAGCCTTGTTTTACACTTAGGACCCCCATCTGACACGAATTTCCTCTTATATACCCATCTAGACCCCACTACATTCTGGTCTTTAGGCATGTCTATAATGTCATAAACCTTTTTCTCTACCATGGATGCAAAGTCCCTGTCCATCACTTCATTCCACTGTTCTTGCTCTTCTTCGAGGTATTTTTGCAGTTCCTGGAGACTATTGGGCTTATACATGGCATTGTTTATCAGGATAATATCCCTTTAAGTGCAAAAGGAAAAATGTTAGAGCTAAAACACACATACCAATGAGAGAAAAAGAAAACCTAAAAAGGGATGTTGGTAGACAAAGATTTATGGAACATTATTATTTTCTGTCATCTGGATTTGCCCTTGTATTTCTTTATACTTGCAAGAACTATGATTAAATACTATTTTGTTGTCCATGATGCACATGATTATCCCTATAGGCTTCTTAAGAAACCAATTCAAAAGTGCTTAGATGTAGACATTTAGTGTTTTCTGCCCTACTAGTATTTCATTCATCAATGCTACTTCTCGCCATCTTTTGGAGAGTCAGTTTCTGTAGGCTGGGTTGCTCATGACATTGATTAACTAGGGCTTAATTAACATATAACATTTGCATACATTTAAATTTGCTTACCAACAAAACCTCAGTATATGTGCCCTTTCCAGAATATTGAAGGAAGGAATAATAAAAGAAAGTTGCTACTCCTTGTTTAAAAGGTAAGGTTCTCTTTCATAGTTTGCTGTTACTTTTCTCTTAAACTAACACACAAAACTGAAACCAACTGAAAAACCAATCTGCCTTTTAGCCTAATCCTTACCAATGAAAATTGTATCCACTGATAAATTAACTAAGATTTTACTTCATTAATAAACTGTTTACAGTTGTCCCTTCACATTCACATGTTTTACATTCGTGGTTTTGCATATTCACAATTTATAGCTGCTGCTCAACTAGCTCAAACTCCAAGACCGCACCCTCCTCCTCCTCCTCCTCCTGTCCTGGCAAAAAAACACTCCAGCTTGCTTTCTTACCTAGTACCAAAACAGCACTGCCAATTTAAAACACTCAGTAAGGTTGAGTTGTTGGCAGGGCAGAGGGAGGGAGAGCTGAGGGGGAGGTGGGGGAGGGTGAGGGGCGTGATTTGTGTGCCCGGGGGATGGGTGTTGCTACAGTTGCAACTTTTAGCTTTGGTTTGGGAAAGGAGTGGCCTTACTGTTTTAAACTGGCAGCACTGTTTTGGTGCAAGGCAAGAAAACAAGCTGGAGTTGTTTTGTTGGCAGGGCAGAAGGAGGAAAAGCTGGCAAAAGCTAGAGGCAAGTGTGGATGAGGGGCATTGTTTGTGTGCCCAGGGACACGTGTTCTTCCTCAGTGGCAGGTAGGTGTGGAGGGAGGTGGTAATAGTTCAACTTGTTTGGAAAAAGATAAGAATGCAGCTGCAACATCAGTCTGGGAAAGGGAGACTGGGTGGTGGAAGGAAATGTCATGTCAGGGGATGATATTTGAGCCCGCCAGATTTTACAGATTGTAATATGCTTTTAATATTGTGTGTAACGTTTGATTTTTCAATTCTTGGCAACAACCTTGCATTGTATGCTTCTTGGATTTCTGTGCCAATAAAATTTTCTTATCACTCTGAAACTGTTGGTCATTGCATCTGGGAATGCAAGTACATGACAGCAGGTCTTCTCTTATTAGCCTCATGGATCACAGGAAAGTTTAGGATTATGATTGATTCCTGGTCTTGGGGTCTCTCCTGTGTCACAATAATCAGTGGGGTTTATAGCGGGGTTTCTTATATAGTTGTCCCTGCATATTCGCTGGGGGTTGGTTCCAGGACCCCCTGTGGATACAAAAATCTGTGAATACTCAAGTCCCATTATATGCAATGGCATAGCAAAATGGTGTCCCTTACATAAGATGGGAAAATAAAGATTTGCTTTTTGGGTTATTATTTTTTTAAGAATATTTTCAAGCCATGAATACTTAAATCCGTGGATACCAAATCCATGGATACAGAGGATACAGATGATAACTTTTGTTCTGTCCTCTCTGGTGAGCTGGAGGTGGCATTGGGGGATCACTTGACTCAGGCCACTATAGATAAAATTTTGAGATGTGAGTTTGTGGATGGAGTGTTTTGCTACTTTATAGAGAATTTGAAAAGAAAGATTGGGAAGGTTTGGATGAGAAGGAGAAAGACAAGGTGTCTAAGAGGAAGGTTGATAGGAACTGGCACAACTGGCTTTCAGGGGTTTTCATGTATGCTAGAGTAATTGTGAGATTTCAGCCCTGGGGGGCTTATCAGCTTATCCTCTATATGGCCATTGTTCATAGGGCATATGCGGATTTTGCAGGTCCAGTTTGATTGCTGTATGATGAGGCCTTCAGGATTAAGGCAGCTATGTTTCTAGCCATGAGATGGTGCATTCCCAGCTCTAGATATACTTGATGATGTCTGCACAGCCAGTTCAGGTTGAGCAGTCACATAGCAACCATATTGTTCAGAAATCTCAGGAAAAGGGTGACTTTTAGGAGTTCTTTGTTGTCTTCTGAGCAAGGTAAGCTGTGTTGGGAGTTTGGCATGCAATGTGCATGTAACTGACACCCTTGCAGGTTCACACATGAGTGTTCCATTTCCAAGGGGACTCATTCCTTTTGGCAAGGAATGGTGGATACGGGGAGCAAGTGGATACAAGATTCACTCAGGTAGTAAAGAACCAGTGGACCCCTCCAGCCCTTCTAAAGGGACCCAGCCCAATTCAGCTGGATAAATTGGAATTTCTGTTATGTGTTTACCCTGATCATGAGGCAGTGTGATATTTGAGGGATGGTTTTAGGTAAGGCTTTTGAGGGTCATTTGAGGGTCACCTAAACTTTTTTTTTTCCAAGGAATTTGCATTCACTGATTGGTCAGGAGGAGTTTGTGTGGACCAAGATTCATAAGGAGGTTGCAGAGGGCAGGGTAATAGCCCCCTTTCCTTCCCCATCAGGAGAAGTGCTTAGCCTTTAGTAATTGTTCCCAAGAAGGCACCCAGTGAATATAGGCTTATTCATCATTTGTCTTTTTCAAAGTGGGATTCAGTCAATGATTCCAATCCTGCTGGGCTTTGCTCATTGTTCTATGCATCCTTTGATGCAGTGTTGTGTGAAGTGCACAGGAATGGAACTGGGGCAGAGTTGGTGAAATGCAATATTAAGTTGGCATTTTTCCTCCTTCCTGTTCATCCTAGAGATTTTGAATTGCTAGTTTTTTATTTTCCTTGAGGGATCTTTGTATATGGACCAGTCTCTCCATACAGGGTGTTCACTGACCTGTGTGGCCAAAAGGGTGTTATCCATTATTTTGATGAAATTTCGTTAGTTTGTTGGATGTGCAGGATTTTGGAAGTGCACCTCTCTCATTCAGGTTTTTGTGGCATTGACTGAGAATTTGGGTATGCCCCTTGCACATGGAAAAACAGAAGGCCACAGCACACATTTGGTGTTTTTAGATATTGAAATCAATACTATACCTCAGCATTGTTGGTTATCAGCAGAGCAGTTTAGGGACTTGAGCAATAGGGTGTCTGTGTTCTTAGGGTTTTGTAAGGCCACTTTTGAGGGAGTTTCATTGGAAATTTCAATTTTGTGTTTTGTGTTGTGTTCAATTTTGTGTTGTTACACCTCGTAGGACCTTCTTTTTTTGGAAAAAAATATTTAAATAAAATTTATATATTGTAAGTAAATCATTTAATAAACAACATAATCAACATAAAGTATAACTTGGATACAACTAAAAAAGGAATGAGGCTATGAAGTTTGCCCAGTCATCTTATAATCAAACACAGAATAATTACTTCTCATAACTTCTGTTCCTTGACTTCCCATGTATTACTACCTTATAAGGATTTTTTTTTGTTATTTAAATCTCAAATTCACTTCATTTTTTTCCAATGTTTTTCTTGCAAATTTTACAATAAACAATCCACCTTCAATATCAATTGCTTTCTACAGTATTGTTACCCCCTACTATCCTTTTATACTTATATGCTACATTGCCATATTTCCTCTGCACATATTGTTCAATCAATAAATCATGTTTTATACTCCATCTATTTTCCCAGTATTTTATTATTGGTAACCAGTCTGTTTCCACTTTATTTGTACATTTCTTATTTAGAATATGTGTCAATCTATCGAGTTCTTTCATTTCATTTAGTTTCAATAGCCAGTCATCTATTGAAGGAGCTTCTTTTAATTTCCACTTGGATGCTAAATTTATTCTTGCCGCCATAACCATATAAAGTATTATTTGCCAATATTTTCTTTCATTTTCCCTGTTAAGTATTGAAGTCATGTTAAATAGGTATAGCTTAGGATTCATTGCATATAGTATTTTAAATATATTCTGTATTATAATATGAATCTTAGGAGATTATCAGACACCCTAAATATAGCAGCACAGGAACACCAGAAGACTGCGAAAGGTCTTCCCTTTCAGATGGCGTTGTTAACAGGTCGTCATGCTCCCATGCCCCTTCTGTTCCCCCGGCACTCCTTTTTTATTCACAGGCTAAACTGTGAATTGATCTGTCATTCTGTTTCTGCCACTGGGAGAAAGTAGGTAAATGACACACTTTTTTGTACCCTCCCCAGGTTACTATTATTTTTTAAAAGTGGAGGGTTTGGGGGGTTTTTGGTGCTTCATTTTACTTTTTTAATTTTCTTTTTCTTTTTGAATTTCCTGTGTGATTGTCCCCTCACAAGAACACCCGGGATTTCTATTCCAGGAAGTGAATGTAGCTCTGTTTGAGCTCCATTCACTCCTGGACTTCTGAGGGTATGGGGTGGATGCGCTAAAGGTAGGTCTAAAAAGTTTTCTATTTGTAGCATTACAGGGACAGGAGCAGGGTGGATTAGAATGTAGCAAGATGTGGACACTATTTTTGTCCCCCATCTGATAATCTCCTTAGTCCAATATCTTTTCAGTATTGGGCAGTTCCACCCCATGTGAATAATTGATCCCGATTCTTTGTCACATTCCAAACACTTTTTTTTTTTTACTTTATAGATTTTACTAATTATCAATGGGGTAAGATACCACCAATTAACAATTTAAAGTGATTTTCCTTTAGGTCTTGGCATGCAGTAAAAGTGTTTGCTTTTTGGCATGTGTTATCCCATTCATCTAATTTGATGTTTTTTACAGTATCAGTGGTGTGGCAAGATTGTCATGCCTCATTTAATGGGGTTTCTTTTAGGAGGGATGAATTGCACCTCCAAGACACCACTGGGTCCATACATTTGGGGGTTTATTTTCATGGACATCAGTATGCCCATTTATAGCTTGCAGAGTGGATTTAGGAATGGCTGGTAACTGACTTAATCAATTTGGAGTTCTTCCCAATTGTGGCTGCTCAGTTCTGGCAGAGGAGTTAGCCAACTCGTCTGTCCATTTCTGGTGTGGTAACATGGCTGTTGTCCAGGTTATCAATTAATGATGTGACATTAAATCAGCATTAACTATGTTACATTATAAATGGTTTAGCTAATCCACCCATTTTAATTTTAATTTTACAAAAACCAAAATCTGTGGTGAAGAAGGGTTCCTTTTCAGGAATTAAATCCATTATTTTAACTGCCTGCCAGCAATTGCTTACCTTAAGGGTATAGGACCTCTGCCAGATATGTTGGATTACACATGGTCTTCATTATCTTGTGCTGGTTTCTTCTCTCCAGCCCACATATGGAATTGTGGCAACTCAAAAGCAAGCATCCATAGATTGAGTTTTAAGGTGGAGTGGTCCAGCTCCAATGCTCAGGGGGGGGGTCACACTTCCCTATTTTTGGTCCACCCAGAACTCCAGATGGCCACAGTGCATCATCACAACTGGTACTTGTGGTAATCATTGCATTGCCTCCAGTTGCCTTTTGGTGTGTTCTGAGTGTGGTTTGGTTTTGACTGTCTTGGGACCCCTGAAACAATATTTTGAATCCCTTAAAGGGAATTTTATGTGTTTTATCTGTGTTTCTTCAGCTGTAAAATAGTTTTTTTTCAGCCAGAATTTTGTTTTGTGGGGTGACAGTGCCTTTTCAAAGAGATCATTGGTGGTCTGAACAGTTGCCCTGGACCACCCAAAGGGCTACTTTAACCCTGTAAAATGCACATTTCCAGAGTAAGGGGGATAATGGCCAAACTTGAAGAGCTCCTGAGGTATGGCTGCAAAAGCAAAAATCTTCAGACCTACGACATTTTCAGACATGACTTGCAGTGGAAGAATCGAGCAGGAGAGCTTCGCTGCTGCAGCGTGGCAGGGGACCCATTTCGGACGCGCCGTCCCTGTGGCAATATCATCTGTGTCACTTCTGTTTAGGATTGGAGCTGGCCACGCCATATTCTGCCAGATTTTATTCACGGAAGTTGTCAGTGAATAAAAAATGGTGTGGCCGGCTCCAATCCTAAATGGAAGTGACACTGACGATTTCGCCACAGGATGGCATCGTCCGAAATGGGTCCCCTGCTGCGCTCTCTCCCGCTCGATTCTTCCACTGTAAATCATGTCTGAAAATGTCCTTAGTTACAGAACATCTATGTGAAGAGTGCATTTATTTCAGTGAGCAACTGTACCAGCAGTTCTTCCAGTTTTAAAGGATAGCCATAGTAATATAAACTGAATGGTTGATATGTGCCTGGAAACAAAATATGCATGCTCGTAGCAGTTTGGATTTGCAAAACGATAAGCCTACTAACCAAATTGCCATGCCATAACATGGAATTTTGATGTCACAGCAGATTTTCTCAGATGTTGAAGAGGAGAAAGGGACTAGCAATGAATTATTGAATGCAAGCTAGTAGGCAAAGGAACTAGGAAGGAAATCCTTCATAGGATCCAGAAGAGAAAGGGACTAACAATGCAATTCTTCAGCAATTCCCACACATCCTTAGGACTAAATTGCATGCTACATTAAATGCATAGCATGAAGCTGAGGTTCATTTTCTTTCCTTCCCTAAAGTAAGCCATGTGTAGGCTTCCTGGGATTGGTTTTCATCTCCTCAATCTGCATGTGTTGTGGTCTTGATCCAGAACAAACTAGATCCATGAATTCTTTGTTTAAAGTAAGAAAAAAAGTGGGGATCATTATGTGGTGTGAGTGTGTAACATGCAGGTTGGCTTTTAGTCTCCTATTTTCTTATGAATGGTATTTTTTACTTTATGCTATTTCTAAAGAAAACTACTATTTCAGGCAGCTCAGCAGACTCAATAAGAATTCAGTTCAAACATTTGCAGTTTTAGAAATGAAATAAACACAGCTTTATATGGTGTAATAAGAGGCATAATGTTATATGTGAACTGAATTTAGATGGATATCAGGGAGTTGGTACTACCCATATCTGGAAATAGGTTGTTCATTTGGCCTCTTCACTATATCACTGCATGAGTATCATATTGATGTTTGTATACAGGTCAGCCCCTGTATCCGCCAGGGATATGTTCCAGGACTTCTTGTAGATGTGTGAAAACTTGGGTAACAGTGAATGCTCTATTTTCACACTCGGAGCAGAAAGAGAGTGTTTGCTATTTTCAACCCCCACACTCATCTGCTGCCCCATGGAGGGGAGAGTAGCCAAAGGTCCTCTACTTCATAGCCCAGGAGAGGAGGGGAGGCTTCTCCCCCTTCTCCCTGGCATTGGAGCTCTGCTGGTTGTGCTTCATCACCTGGGAGGAGGCAGGACATGGGTGGATTCTTGCCAGTAACAAAGTGCTTGCAGTGTTTCATCACCTGGGCAAAACTGGGGTGGCAGGATGATCTCCCTGGTGATGAAGTGCTTGCAGTGTTTCATCACCCAATCCTCTCTTCCACTGCCTGGCTGAGGCCTAGGAGCTCTCCAACTTATCTCCCCACTGGCAGAGGAAGGGGTGAACTCTTCAGTCTGTCCAGAGAGGCATGATGGGCCTGGCCATGCCTTTCCAAACAGAGGATGGGGCAAACTCTTCCATCTGTCCAGAGAGGTGCAGTTAGCCTTGCTGTGCTTTTTCAGGTGGAGGAAAGGGAGACAGAGAGGCACAGCTGGGCTTGCAATGACTCTCCAGGGAGAGGAAAGGGTAAACTCTTCCATCTGCCCAGAAAGGCCCATCCAGGTCCATCCCTGCGTGGCCTCCCACTTTTAGCCTTGCCCTGCCTGCTCCACTTCACTGTGGCTGCTGCCTCCCTCCTTGACCCCTGCCCTTGCAGCTCATCTGTGGCACAGAAGGGCATGGGATGCTGCTAGGCCCTGCTTGCAGGGCCTAGCACAAAGATTGGTTCAGGCTGCATGAGAAGCACTAGGCCCTGTTTTTATGTCATAGATGTCAGGAAATGACATGGATGTGACCACAAGATGGAGCTGTAAGCTTAGTGACGAACGTAGTTAAGCTCCAGTGGCAGGTGTGTGTGTGTGAGTTAGCACTTGAGAGTATGCACATCTGAGATGCCTGATGTAACAGGCATTGTTTAACTGCCTATAAAAAGGAGATGGGAATTATCTCCAGTGTGGGTTTGTTGTGGATGGTGGTTGGTGAAGCAGTTTGTTGGTTTGGGAGAGATTTATGAGTGTTAGAGATGGCTGTCCTATTCTCTCTCTCTCTCTCTCTCTCTCTCTCTCTCTCTGTATATATATATATATATATATATATTGTATATTGTAAATATACTGCAAACAAAGATTAAAGCCCTCAAGTAGAGTGAAGGCTGGCCTTGTTGCTGTCTTTATTTGGCAAGCCAGAGCTCAAGGCAGTGTGCTGGGGCGAAGGAATTTTTCCTTCTCAGCCTGAAGTCTTTTGCAGAAGTCTCTCCAGAAACCTTCTCCCTGGCATCCTGTTGACGTGGAACAACTCTGCAGGTGGTCATGGTGGACACAGCACATCTTTCTATGACCCAGCAAAGGGTCAAGGAGAGGTTTCCATGTGCAGCTGGAGATGGTGGGAGGGTGTGCGCATCATCCCCCAGCCTAAGAGATAAGGATGTTTGGATCTTTTAGCACCTGGCAGGAGTAATTGCCCTGAGAAAGTTTTCCCTTGTTAATTAGCTTCAGAAAGTTTTGTTTCTCACCTACTCTGCTTGTGAGAGTTTAACCCATATAAGGTTAGAGCAGACCTGGGGCGGTGCCTTTTTCAGTGTGTATAGCGCTGAGGGATATGTATCTTTTTGCTTTTGCCTTTCTATATTGATATACCAGAATGCCTGTTTGCTTTTCTATCTTCTGTTCTTAATAAAGTAGCCTGCTTTTGAGTGCAGAACTGGGCCATGGTTATTTCGCCTGTTTCATACTCCAGACCAGTAGGCCCCCAAGCCAGGGAGGTGCTGCCAGTTGTAACAGCTGCCCACCAGCTCACTTGCACACATGGAACAGATCAGTGTGTATGGGGGATTTTCAACCATGGGTAATTGAAACTGTGGGTACTGGTCCTGTGTAAACAGGGGTCAACCTGTGTACTTAAAACATTGTGGGCAATAGATTTCCAAGATTTTGCTCAAACCCAGCAAGTATAAACATTGTTACTTTGTGGTAGTTTAAACATTGTTCCTTTGCTTTTCTAGCCACTCTAGAAGGCTTTTGAAGTCCCATTTAATGCAATGGTACCTCCTTCTTGGCACGCATGCTATTAAAGAATATTGTGTTCGTAGCCGAAAACACAGTGATTTTTTGTGAGAAAGCATTGCACTTTCCCACATGAACAGTGCCATGCTTGTGATCTCCCCTGTTTCTTATTTGAATGGGTGGGGGAATTCACTGGTGTGTGTGTTGTTGTTGTTTTTTAAAGTTTTTCAGGATGTTATGAATAAACCCAACACCCACTGCTTCTTTTTTCTTGTTTTATTTTTTTAAAAATGTTATATTTATATCCTCCTTTCCCCTAGTGCTCATGGCAGCATACATACTTCTCCTCCTTCCCACTTAATCCTCACAACAATCCTGTTAGGAAGTTCAGGTGAGAAGGGAATGATTGGCCCAGGGTTTCATCATTAGATCCATGGCAACATGAAATATGAATTTCCCAGATCCCAGTCCAGTGTTCAATCCTGTACAAAACACTAGCTGTCACATCAAATATTTGTATCTCTGTTTGTCTAACAAATCTCACCAACTGCTATTGAATTGTGGTAGTTGGTGAACAGGTACATTACCTTCAGGAAAGATTTCTGGTGCTGCCCAGCTCTAGTAATTGGATTTCCTGTAGTGATATTGGATATGCGTAAGCTTTCTCTCTTGCTTTGCTCCAATATAATTAAACCCAGTTTTTGGAAAACAGCAACAAAGATGGCTTCTCCTCTTGGAAGGTTTCCTAAGTCTTGAACTAGGAATCCTGGCATGAGATAAATACATGAGCAGGTGGCAGAAATATTGCTGAGTGCCTTCTAAAGCAAAAGTACAAACCAGCACAGTAGGAACATGGTATGATTTAGAAGCAAAAGTTTTTAAAAAAACCCACAAAGCTCCCGCTTATTTAATGGTAATATCTAAATCTTCTTAATACAGCTTGTATTTTATCAAAAATCTCTATTCCTCTTGACATCTTCTGAGGTGCCTCTTCTTGATGTCAATTACTATCAGGAGGGGAAAAACATATTGCCAGTGTGAAACTATAAAAGACTGCAGTGTAACGTTCCTACCATAATATGCAGACTCCAGAGAACATACTGTGTGCAAGATTTCCTGTGCTGCCACCTAAACTGCACATGACATTATTACAAACATTCCTGTCTTTCCTTCTGACTTCTTTAATAAAAACCATACCAAAAGCAAGCTAGTCACATAGATGATAAATCAGCAAAAGACATAAATTCCATAGCGTTTAGATCCTTAAAAGTGGCATAGACACATAAGGATTTTTATAAGTGCCTCTAACACAGTTCTGGAAAAGATGGTGGTGACTTCAAAGTAACCATTCACAAATAATGAGCTAGTGGTGTCCCTTCACATTTGTGGGCTAAATATTCATGGATATGATTATTCATGGATTACTGTATTTGTTGCCACCTCTGCTCCTGTTCTATATGCAACTGAAAAAAAATGTTCTTTGCGGGCCCAGACCGGACAGCCCCACCGCCCTCCGTCCTGAATAAACACAGACTCTCAGATTGGAATAACTTTGTATTGATTACAAATATAAACTTCAGAAAACATGATTAGATACAGGTTAGTAATATACATACATTGAGGTAGATAAATGAACTAATAAGTTGGCAATAGTTGGCCGCAATTCGCCAGCTGATGGTTGGCGGCAATGTATGGGTCGTGAGCTCCATGCCGTCCACACATGTGGGCGGCGTCGGAACCAGTCCATCCCGGCTCCCTTGCACGAAGGAGAGAGGCATTGGCCGAGCTACCCGCTCGACGCTCTCTCCTTCCCTGTAAACAAGCATAAATTAGCAGCTAGCAGGGGTCTCCCTTGAACTTGACTTTGAACTTGAACTTGAACTTGCACTTGACGGAGACCCCTGAATTGTTACCACTTCCCACGACCCAATACATCCGCCCGCGAATTGCGACAAAGATGAACTGAGGGAGGGAGGGCGGGTTCTGTTTTCGGCGCGGCGGAGGGCGCTGCTGCCTCCTCCGACGACGCCTTGGATCTGGGGAGGGGCCCGCGCATGCGCAGCCCTTTATCCCCGATCCTCGTCCAATCAGGAGCGAGCATGCCCGCTCCTGATTGGTCCACTCTCCTTTTTCCCCTCCCCACCGCTGAGGCCGATGGGAAGGGGAAAGGGAAGATGGCGGCGCGCATGGCGTGCCATGTGGCCGCCCCTCCCCCCCCCGCCCCGGTCCACGCCAGGCGCGCGGGGGGGGAGCCGGACGGCCGCTTTTTGGGGCTGCCGGTCGGGCCGCAAACAGGCCCGCCGGCCAGCGGCAAGCCCCCTTGCGGGCCCAGACCGGACAGCCCCACCGCCCTCCGTCCTGAATAAACACAGACTCTCAGATTGGAATAACTTTGTATTGATTACAAATATAAACTTCAGAAAACATGATTAGATACAGGTTAGTAATATACATACATTGAGGTAGATAAATGAACTAATAAGTTGGCAATAGTTGGCCGCAATTCGCCAGCTGATGGTTGGCGGCAATGTATGGGTCGTGAGCTCCACGCCGTCCACACATGTGGGCGGCGTCGGAACCGGTCCATCCCGGCTCCCTTGCACGAAGGAGAGAGGCATTGGCCGAGCTACCCGCTCGACGCTCTCTCCTTCCCTGTAAACAAGCATAAATTAGCAGCTAGCAGGGGTCTCCCTTGAACTTGACTTTGAACTTGAACTTGAACTTGCACTTGACGGAGACCCCTGAATTGTTACCACTTCCCACGACCCAATACATCCGCCACAAAGGCGTTCCCATGGAAACGCCTTCCGCCAACCATTGCCCCCTAAATAGGCAGGCCTACCGGTCCCCGTGGGCTGCCGCCCTGGCGGGCAGTGCCCTTCCCGGTCTGATGTAGGCCGCATAGGCCCTGGATCGCCACCTTCCGAGGCGCATGATTGATTCTGAAGACATGCCGGCTTCCGCCGCCATGGTCGCCACCCCAATCTGAAAGGAATGGCTGGTGAAGTCCTCATCTGGGAGACCCAAACCCCTGATGGCCATTTTAAACACACTCACAAACTGGAATCTGGTGAGGGGTATCCCGTCCTGATGCTTGAACAAGGGGCCGAGCCCCGGCCCTCGCACAGCCAGAAACTTCTGCATGCCCGCCACAGGGCACAGAGAAGGACTCTCGACCCTCCGAAGATTCAGGGTGGCCCCACGGCCTCGTTGATCCACCTTCGAGCGCCTGATGCGAATGGACAATCCGTGAACCCCCAACGAGACGTCGCCGATCTGCAGGGACTTGCCCGAAGAGTCCGTTTTGGAGGAGCAAACCACCTCCCCCACCCTTAGAGCCCCGAAAAAAGGCGATCTTGTACGCTGTCCCAAAGAGCAGCGCCTCATAGCTGGAGTGGCATATGGCAGGCAGATGATCCACCAGCTGCGCTAGCGTTGCGTAGGATAGGGGGCGTCGCATGTCGGGCGCCCTCGGTGCCATCCTCCTCCATCCCTCCAATGCTTTCCTTACCATGAAGGAGGCGCAAGGATCCCCATATCCCGCTGCCTTGCTGATGAAGGAAATGCCGGCAGCCTGACCTGTGATTGTTCTCGGGGCCAGCCCCCTGTCCTTCAAGGAAGCCAGATAGTGCAAAACTTCCTTCTCTGTCGGCGGGCCGGTACATCCGTAGCCGTGTTGTTGCCTGAATTGCGCGAACTGTGCCGCCGCCCTCTGATAGCTGGCCTGCGTCGAAGGGGCCAAGGAGTCCACTACGCCCTGGAGCACGGTTCGCTCCCAAGGCTCCAGAGGTCTGCTGGGAACTGGGTCTCCCTCTCGTCCGCGTCCGGCGCCAGCCTGCGGAACCGGTCTATCTGAAACCGAGACAAGGCATCTGCGATCTCATTATCCACGCCGGGAATGTGCCGTGCGTGAAAGCTGATGTTGGCCCCCAGGCAGGTAAGCACAAACTTGCGTACCAACCGCATGACCCTGTCTGACCTGGAGGACTGCCTGTTGATGATCCTCACTACTGCCTGATTGTCACACCAGAAGCAGACTTTCTTGTCCCTGAATTGCCCTCCCCACAATGTGATGGCCACCACTATGGGAAAAAACTCCAGAAAAGTGAGGTCCCTGGTGATGCCCTTTTCCGCCCAGTCCTCTGGCCAGGGCCGAGCACACCAGTGCCCATTGTAATAGACCCCAAAGCCCAAGCTCCCCGCCGCGTCGGAGTGAACCTGCAGACTGTTGCCCAGCTCCATGCGGCCCTGCCATGTGGTTACCCCATTGTAGGTTTTTAGGAAAGATAGCCACAGCCTGATGTCTTCCTTCACCCCCTTTGTGAGGCGGATGTGGTGGTGCTGCGCCCGCGCTCCCCCGGTGAGTCGAGCAATCCGCATACAGAATGCCCTCCCCGGGGACACCACCCTGCATGCAAAGTTCAGGTGCCCCAAGAGCGACTGCACTTCTTTCAGTGTGGCTTTTTCTTTGCTCATCAGCTCAGTCAACAATGCCCTCAGGCCATGAATCTTATCATCAGGTAATCTGGAGATCCCCTCAACGGAATCAAGCTGGATGCCTAGGTACACCAGGGACGTCGCTGGACCAACCGTCTTGTCGGGTGCCAACGGTACCCCCAGCTCCGCTGCCAAAGCCTGAAAAGAGGAAAGCAGAAACCCACATTCTCCCCCCCCAGCTGGGCCCATCATGAGGAAGTCATCCAGATAATGTGTGACAAATGGGGAACCTGTTCGCCGCTGCAAGGCCCAATCCAAAAATGTGCTGAATGTTTCAAAGGCGGAGCAGCTGATGGAACAGCCCATGGGCAACGCCATGTCATAGTACCATTTGTCTTGGAACTTGAAGCCCAAAAGACAATGATCGTCGGGGTGCACCGGCAGGAGCTGGAAGGCCGATTGGATGTCGCATTTTGCCATCAGCGCCCCCTGCCCACAATTCTGCAGCAGGCGAACCACGTAGTCCAATGAGGCATACCGCACCGAGCAAAGCTCCGGTGGGATAGCGTCATTGACTGACGCCCCCTTTGGGTAGGAAAGGTGATGAATGAGCCGGTACTCGCCCTGGGCCTTCTTGGGTACCACCCCCAATGGGGAGACCCGCAGGTTAGGCATGGGTCGTTGTTCAAAAGGCCCTGCTATGCGCCCTGCCTCGACCTCCTTATTGATCTTGTGAGCCAGCACCTCAGGCAGCTGTGTCGCAGACTTTAAGTTGCCTGACATGGTGGCTTCCCTTGTGCCCTGAAAAGGTATGCGGAACCCGAATTCAAACCCTTCCGCCAAATAATTGGCCGCCTCTTTCTTGGGGTAGGCCGCCAAGAGAGGCCGCATAGCTTCCACCCGCACTGGAGTGAACGCCAGGGGCCTCCCAACCCCGACCCCCTGTTCATTTTGAGTTGCTGTTGGAGGAGGTCCCGCTGGGCCCACTTTCTTTCCTGCTGCCAGATGCGGCAGGTCGATTGTTCCGAAAGGACTGGCTGCTGCTGCTGCCTTGCCGCGAACAATTGACCTTCGGATGCCCCCCACCGCAGGTGTCACAGGCATGCTCAAATCTGCATTTGTATCTGGAGCACTTGCCCCCATTGAACTCCCAGCACACCGGCCTCTTCCCTTCCTTTTTGCGGGCCACCTTTTGTGCTTCGCCCTTCTCCCGTCTGCCTGGCCCCGTGGCCTGCAGCCAGTTGGGGTAGTCGATGGTCTCCCACCTGTGCATGGGAGACCGAGATGCCTTTTTCCTGCACTCTATGTCGTACAGGATTGCGTTGCTATCCCCTGCTTGGGCCCGCACCAGCAAAACTTGGCGGAAGTGATTGATCAGGTGCCATGCCCGTTCAGGAAACACCAACGCCACCACCCCCATGTAAACTGCGTACCCATTGAGCCAGTTGGCAAAGGTGTGTTCCAAGGTCTCGCCGCTGGCCTTGCTGCTGTCTTTCTTATCGCTCTTATGCACCCTGGCCTCGGCCCCGGGGGGCGGCGCAAGAGTGAAGATGTCCACGTAATAGCCTTGCAAGATCTTGGAACGCACCTTATGATCCAAGTGCCCCCCTGGGGGATCCTCTTTGGACTTGGCTTCCCGCAGCTCCTCCCCTTGGGGGTGTTTCCCTTCCGCTTTCCTATCCTCCCCGGCTTTTTCCCGGGCCCTGCGCAATTTGAGGGCCCATGCTGGCAAGCCGGGTTTGAACGCTCCCTTTTCCCAATACCTGTATTTGTCCTCATCTGTGGACTCACTTGAAGAGGAACCGGAACGGGATCGGCGACGCTTCCTGTGGGGGCTGCTCCTCCCGCCGGACCTGCTACGACGTCTTGAAGAAGACCCCCTTGAGGCCGACCGCCTGGAGTCCCTGGATCTGCTCCTCTCCTTCGACCTGGAACGTCTGCGCTGCCCGCCACTGTTTGGCTCACCTAAACCTGAGGAAGTACTGGGCACCGCAGCGTTGGTTGCCACTATCTCCTGTGGGACCGCCGGGACTGGCACACTGCCCATTGCAGCCCCCCCATCCATCCGTTGCAAGACCACAGATAGCGCCCCCATGACATCTGCCAATGTGGGACCCGGCTGGCCAAAGGCCTCCACCGGAGGGCGGGGGGCCTGCACCGAGGAGACGCCACTGCCGTCCCCTTGCTCCTGCTCCCCAGCCCCATCGCTCGACGAGGGGGCCCGGTCCGGCTGCGGTGGCCCTGGATCCAAACTCTGGCGGCGCCTCGTGGACCTCTTAGGCCCCATTACGCCTGTGGGCCTGTTTGTGGGAGCCGTGTTGCGTGGCGTGGCTATGCCTGAATGAGTGCTTGGTGGTTGCAGTGTTTTTTTTTTATTGAACGCCGACCGCCGCCCTGCGGCCCGAGACCTACAAGGGGGAAAAGAAAACCTCACCATAGGCTGACGTTTGCACGCACCAGCTGGCAATTGTATCCCCAGTGTAAGCTGCCCTCGTGCTGCTGCACCGATGAGGGTGAGCGAGACAAACCCCCCCAAAGGGGGGGAACCCCCCCCTGCTGTTGCCGCTGGGGGGGGTGCCACCTGCTCCGCCCGGCCGCCCCGCTGCAGGCTCAAGGCCTGAGGCCGCCTGAGCGCCGTCTTTTTGGGCCTCCAGTGCCCGTCCTCCCTGCCCGTGCCCCACAGCCGGCTGCAACCTGGAAGCCGTGGGCCACCCCTCGCGGGGGGGGGTACCGCTCGCCCGCAGGCATGGCGGGCCTGCTACATCGCCTCCAAGCTTCCCCCCCCTTCCTGGCGATTCCCACCATGGCCTGTTCCCCTGAGGTGGGGGGGTGCCCACCTCCCACTCGGCTGCCCGAAGCCTGGGGGACCCCGTGATCTCACCACAACGCCACCCCACTGGGTACGCCACCCAGCGGATGCCATGGCAGGGTGCTGCGGCAATGGAGTCCCCCCCCAAGCCCGGCCGAGCGTGGTGCGGTGTGGCCGCCGCTGTTCCATGGCATCCCAAGACCCATCCAGGAGCCGCCCTTTGCCGTGGGGCCCCTCAGCCTGGCCGCAAGCTCCTCCGAGCGTCCGCTCCCCGTTCCCACGCGGTCCGGGGGTACCGCCCCCCACAGTTGCCGGGTGGGCACCGCGTCCTCCCGACTCCCCGAGACCCCCTGGGGAGCCGGCCCGCCCGCTGGAGAGGGTGCCACCCCCGGCGCAGCCTCCTAGGCCCGGTTGAGTGCCGCCGGGTGGCCGCTCTCCCTCCCCATTCCAACGCCCCCCCATGGCGTTGCCAGGTGGGCGCCGCGTCCTCTGGACTCCCCACTACCCTCCGGGGAGCCGGCCCGCCCGCTGAAGAGGGTGCTACACCCTTGCGCAGCCTCTCCGGCCCGGTGCCGAGTGCCGCGGGGTGGCCGCTCGCCCTGCGGCGCTTCTGGGCGCCCCTGGCCCGCCAGTTCCCGCGGCGGCTTAAGAGCCGCCCACTCGATGGCCGTTCCCTTTCCCATACCTGTTGTGGGGGGAGGCGCTGTTTTCGGCGCGGCGGAGGGCGCTGCTGCCTCCTCTGACGACGCCTTGGATCTGGGGAGGGGCCCGCGCATGCGCAGCCCTTTATCCCCGATCCTCGTCCAATCAGGAGCGAGCATGCCCGCTCCTGATTGGTCCACTCTCCTTTTCCCCTCCCCACCGCTGAGGCCGATGGGAAGGGGAAAGGGAAGATGGCAGCGCGCATGGCGTGCCATGTGGCCGCCCCTCCCCCCCCGCCCCGGTCCACGCCAGGCGCGTGGGGGGGGGAGCCGGACGGCCGCTTTTCGGGGCTGCCGGTCGGGCCGCAAACAGGCCCACCGGCCAGCGGCAAGCCCCCTTCTAGGCATTTCTAGGTCATCTAGTGAAACTGTCAGCAAAAGTTGACCATAGAACTGTGCTGGAGGACCTAGAAATGTCTAGAGAAAACATTTTTTTTCAGTTGCATATAGGGCATCAGTGGATGCAGCAGGTAAAATAAATACCTGGTGGCGTAGTGGTTAAATGCCAGTACTGCGAGTCACCACATTGCAAGTTCGATTCCAGCGGGCTCCAAGGTTCACTCAGCCTTCCATCCTTTTGTAGGTCGGTAAAATGAGTACCCAGCTTGTGGGGGCAATTAGCTAACACACATCGGAAGCTGCTTATTGCAGTGTAGATGTGTAAATAGCTATTGCTTAAAACAATTTGTAAGCTGCTCTGATAGCCTTGTGGCTGAAGAGCGGGGTATAAATACCTAAATAAAAAAAAAAATAGCATCCTAGTTCTCTCAGGTAAAATAAACAGTGTTCTATATTCACAGTTTTTGCACTTTCATGCGGATCCCGTGCCCCTAACTCTTGTGAAAGTTGTGGGCCAACTGTATTTGTAATTAATGTTTTCCCAGTAATTAAGCCATAGCTAAGTCGTGTTAACTTTGTAACATAACAGAAATACCTTTTCCAGTTGCACAGTAACTTTTTATTACTTTTATAGTTAGGTAGGATAAATAACAGAGAGGAAATAGCACACAGTTCATAAGTTGGGTAAGCAAGGACTACAGTGTTATTAACTTACATCAAGAAACTAGTTATGTAGACACTGCCATGTTAGCAAACATAGGTGAACCTCATCTGGCCTTCAGTTAGAGGAGAGTACCCTGACTGTACCAGTTCCCTTGAGTACACTTGTCAGTGTTGAGAGGTATCCTCCCAAGCCACAGGCCCTGACGTTCCACATCTCTAAGTGTGTAACTTGCATCACCTCCCAAAAATAGTACTCTACGGTGAACTCGCCACGGGTCAGCGTAAGAGGGGCACTCCAAAAAATCAATACAAGGACTCCCTGAAACAACATCTCAGGCTCGGCCAAATTGATCACCAACAATGGTCTACCCTGGCCTCACATCGGGAGGCATGGAGACGCACTATCCACAATGCTGCAGCCTTATTTGAGAACTCACGCCGAACAAGTCTTGAAGAGAAACGACCACGCAGAAAGAATCACTACCCGGAAACATCACCCAAGGAAACCTTCTGCTGTGTTTTCTGCAACTGGACTTGTCTGTCTCAGATTGGCCTTTTTAGTCATCAGCGCACTTGCAGAAAATGCGGGATGAGTCCTTCCTGAATCTTCGTTTGCGAAGAAAAGCCAGAGAAAGGTTTCCATTGGGCCACAGATTATCTACCTAACGATATAAATTGTCCCTATGTTAATGCTAAGATCAAATTAATGAGGCTGTCATGTGTGATTTGAATGTGACATGCTTTCCATTTAGAAGCTGCTGCTATCCAATGATCACAAGTTTAAATGGGGCCACATCACAAGACCATTTTGTGCATGATTTTGGCTTACTACTTACCACTCTCAAGAGGCAAATGGAGATACCATGACTGAATCTTAGTAAAATATCCATGGCAACACCCATATGAATGATTGTATGAACTGACCAAAGGTTTATCATCCAAAGGTTTTAATCACATGAATGGTTTGCAGAAATCAGAACTCAGCTGATGGATAAAGCAAATACATCAGACTTTTGTGCAGCTCAGAACTGCCATGAGAAAGACATTGTTGGAATGTGTGCAAATGTACAGTTGTCCCATCATATTCACTGGGGTTTGGTTCCAGGACCCCCCGTGGATATCAAAATCTGTGAATCCTCAAGTCCCAATATATGCAATGGCATAGCAAAATGGTGTCCCTTATATAAGATGGCAAAATCAAGGTTTGCTTTTTGAACTATTATTTTTTAAGAATATTTTCAAGCCGTGAATACTTCAATCCGTGGATACCAAATCCATGGATACAGAGGGACAACTGTACTGCTTTTCATTCTTTCAGAGTCCTAAAATAAGCAAACACTGAGAAGCAGGGAACTTGACTTCTTAGATAAACTTGGAATTATATTTCATTTAAACACAATACTAATTAAATGTTTTGTTATTATTATTATGCTAAAGTTGGCACGACTATGGAGAAAACATTAATTGTTCATTTATTATTTCAGCAGTGAACTAAACTCTGTGTGTGTGTGCATGCTCACTCACGCATGTGTGTTAAAAATAATCTTGTATGAGAGTGATGAGCACAGAGCATTACAGAAACGATCCAGTCTCAATCATTTTTTACTCTCCTGAAGTCTCTACCAGGTACTTAGTTACTGGTATAGAGGATGTTTCAGTGTCTCTGCTGGCTTTTATATATGTAATTGGTGATAACTTTTTTATTTTATTTTTGATTGATTTTATTTTACAGTTGATTCATTGCTAAATTATAGGCTACCTTGAACACCACGGAAATCCTACATTATACATTTTAAATAAATAAAGCATACTATAATTCACAGTCTGTTTACTACTGAATGGTTTTATTAAGGTCAATGAAATGACCCTAGAGAGAGTTAGTATATAGATTGCAGCTTACAGCAATAAATGTTATAGTGTAAGATGAACTGCATATCTTAAATTGTTGATGATCCTTCTTCCAGTTTTCACACCTCTTTCCTCCAAGTCTAATCCTGCTTTACATATGATATGTTCAGCACACAAGTTAAACAGATAGGGTGATAAAATGCAGCCTTGCCTGACCCCTGTGCCAATTAAAAACCATTCTGTTTCTCTGTATTCTGTCCTAACAGGAGCCTAACAGGAGTACATCAGGACAATAAAATGTTGTGACATACCGATTTCTTTGAGAATCATAGAATCATAGAGTTGGAAGAGACTTCAAGGGCCATCCAGTCCAACCCCCTGCCATGCAGGAATACAGAATCAAAGCATTCCTGACAGATGGCCAACCAGCCTCTGTTTAAAAACCTCGAAAGAAGGTTTTTGAATACACCCTAAGGCAGTGTATTCCACTTCTGAACAGATCTTGCTGTCAGAAAGGTCTTCCTAATGTTTAGGTAGAATCTCTTTTTTTGTAATTTGAACCCATTGCTCCATGTCCTAGTCTCTGGAGCAGCAGAAAACAAGCTTGCCCCATCCTCAGTGACATCCCTTCAAATATTTAAACATGGCTATCATGTCCCCTCTCAACCTTCTCTTTTCCAGACTAAACATACCCAGCTCCCTAGGCCTCTACTCATAGGGCATGGCTTCCACACCACCCACCATCCTGCCCACCCTCCTCTGGACACATTCCAGCTTCTCAATATCCTTCCTGAATTGTGGTGCCCAGAACTGGACATACTGTTCCAGGTGAGGTCTGACCAAAGCAGAATACAGTGGCACTATTACTTCGCTTGAGCTAGACACTATACTCCTATTAATGCAGCCTAGAAGTGCATTGGCTTTTTTAGCTGCTGCATCACACTGCTGACTCATATTCAGCTTGTGGTCCACTAAGACTCCTAGATCCTTTTTGCATATACTGCCCTCAAGCCATACATCACTCACCCTATATCTATGCCTTTCATTTTTAGTTCCCAAGTGTAGTATCCTACATTTCTCCCAGTTGAAATTCATTTTGTTAACATTGGCCCAGCTTTCTAATCTGTTGAAGTCATTTTGGATTCTGATCCTGACCTCTGGGGTATTAGCTACCCCTCCTAATTTGGTCTCATCTGCAAACTTGATAAGCATACCCTCTATTCCCTCATCCAAGTCATTGATAAAGATGTTGAATGGCACTGGGCCCAGGACAGAACCCTGTGGCACGCCATTGCTGACTTCTCTCCAGGATGAAGAGGAGCCATTGATGACTACCCTTTGGTTTAGTCAGTCAACCAATTACAAATCCACCTTACAGTTGCATTGCAGTTTCTCATGCAATACACAGTCAAAGGCTTTGCTATAACCTATAAAGCAAAGGACTATTTTCTTTTGTAAAATTTTGATGAGGTCCATCATCCACTTATGTTTGCAATCTGGTCCCTAGTGCCTCCTCCTTTCCTGAACCCAGCTCGGATATCTGGCATTTCTCGTTCTGTACATGGTAAAATCTTTGTTTTAGAATTTTGAGCATGACTTGGTTTGCATGGGAAATTAATGCAATGGCCCTGTGGTTACTGCAATCCGTGGTGTCCCCTTTCTTGGGAATTCGAATATATACTGAGCATTTCCAATCTGTGGGCCGTTCTTTTGTTTTCCATATTTGCTAACCAATTTTAGTCAGAACTAGAGTAGATTCTGTCCCCATAGCTTGAAACAGCGCTATTGGTATTCCCTCTGTTCCTGGTGATTTATTTCTCCCAGGAGCTCTGGATACAGCTTCCACTTCACTTTCTAAAATTGGAGGTTCATTTTCATATGGTTGTTCTTTGAATGAATCTGTTATCCTTTCATCTTTTTTTATATAGCTCTTCATTGTATTGTTTCCATCATCTTTTTATTTCTGCTTGTTCATATAATGTATTCCCCTGCTGGTGGTAGAGCATCCCCACTCTTGATTTAAATTTGCCTTTGATTTCCAGGGCATTGTAGAAGAGGTTTCTTGTTCTTTCCTTCTTGTTGCCATTTTCTATTTCTCTGCTTTGATTATTATAGTAGTTCTCCTTGTCCCTGTGCACAGGTTGCTGAACTGTAGCATTCAGTGTTCTGACACTATTTCTGTCAGCTTTTACATTTGCTTCTCATCTGTTTTAACTTCTTAAAGAGTTTCATCTATCATCCATTGAGGCTTCTCTTTCTTTTTGGCTATAGATAGTGTTTTTCATGTTCCTCCCTGACAATGTTCCTGGCTTAAGTCCAGAGTTCTTCTGGCTCCTGGTCAATTAAGCTTAATAGCGCAAATCTATTTTTCACATTCTTTAAATTCTATGGGAATGTTCTTCAGGTCATATTTCAGTATGATGGTTGGTTTCATGTTCATCTTTAGCTATATATATTCATGGTCTGTGCCACAATCTGCTCATGGTCTTATTTTTGTGCAGAGAATGGAGCTTCTCCATCCTCTGCTTCCAGTTATGTGATCTATTTGATTTCTGTATTGGCCAGCAGGTGATATCCTTTTATACAGACACCTGTTTGTTTGTTTGCAGAATGTGTTTGTGGCAAAGAAATTGCTGGTATTGCACAATTCAGTCAGTCACTATCCTGCTTCATTTCTTGTTCCTAGGCCAAATTTTCCTACAATCTTTGATTCTACTCTGTTTCCTGAGTTTGCATTTCAACGGCCTATAATTAAGAAGTCCTGTTTTGGCATGTAATCAATTTCCTCCTGGACTCCAGTATATAATCTTTCAATTTCTTCTACTTCTGGCTCTGTGTCATGCCCTGTGAGTCTGATGAGGGTATGGGATCAGAGGAGGAGGAGGACATGGCAGGGAATGGCCTTATGGACCCTTGCACAGGTTTATCTACACCTGTGCCAGCAGTGAGCCCTGCCAACCTGGAGGTTCAAGCAGAAGAAGAGCCTGGTCCTAGTGGATTGGCACCAGTCCCAGCAGAGAACCCTGCCAATTCAGATAAGGATGAGGAAGAGGAGATG